>CM042894.1:4043080-13713080 GCA_023653625.1 Triadica sebifera
TTTATGCATGTCCTTGTACATCACCCTTTCATCAAAAATCACATCTCTGCTACGGATGACCTTTTTGTTTTCGTCATCCTAAATACGGTAGCCAAACTCATCCTCACCATAACCGATGAGAGTGCATTTCTTGGATTTGGGATCAAGCTTATTCCTTCCTTGATCACTGATATGCACATATGCTACACAACCAAAAACTTTTAAATGTGATAGTTTTATCTCTTTTTGGCTCCATACCTCCTCTGGTATTCTGTGCTCTAATGGAACCGATGGTCCTCGATTGATTAAGTAAGCTGCTGTGTTGACTGCTTCTGCCCAGAACTGTTTCGGTAGACCTGACTGTATACGAATGCTTCTGGCTCTTTCTGTCAACGTTCGGTTCATACGTTCAGCTACACCATTGTGTTGAGGTGTACCTGGCACGGTTTTCTCTATTCTGATACCGTGCTCATAGCAAAACTTCTTGAATCTGGTGTCTTCATATTCACCACCATTGTCAGTTCTGAGCTTTTTAATCTTCAGACCTGTCTCATTTTCAACCATAGCTTTCCATCTTCTGAAAGCCTCGAACACTTCGGACTTATGTTTTAGAAAGTAAACCCATACCTTCCGAGAGTGATCATCGATGAAAGTCACAAAGTAGTGTTTCCCACCAATGGATGAGACAGTCGTTGGTCCCCAAACATCAGAGTGAACAAGCTCTAGCCTTTCTTTCTTTGGGGTTCTGCCACTTGTCTGAAAGCTGACCCTTTTCTGCTTTCCAAGTATGCAATCTTCGCATGTGTCTATCTCCACTGACTGTAGACCTGGAAGTTTCCCCTTTGAATGCATAATCTTCATTCCTTTTTCACTCATATGACCTAGTCTCTGGTGCCATAGATTGGGATTTTCATTGCTAGCTGCAACTATGATTGAACAGCGTGCTCCCGCTGTCATGTAAAGAGTGCCATTCTTTTTGCCTCGAGCAACCGTCATTGCTCCCTTTGAAATCTTCCAATTATCACTATGGAAGATCGTAGTGTAGCCTTCGCTAGCCAATTGCCCTACTGAGATTAAGTTCTTTCTCAGGTCGGGAATATGTCTGACATCCTTCAACTCCCAAACAGATCCGTTCAACTTAATCTTTACTACACCTTTGCCAATAATAGCACAAGGTTGATCATCACCAAGATATACCTTTCCAAGGTTTCCAGGGACATACCTTTCAAAGAATTCTTTCTGTGAAGTAGCATGGAACGATGCTCCAGAGTCTAACACCCAAGACTCCTCTTTGCTTTCCAAAGAGCATATCAATGCCTCATTGCCTCCAGAGGTGGAAGCAACATTTGCCTCTACCTTTGCTTCCTGGTTCTTCGATGCACTCTTGCACTGATTTTTGTAGTGTCCAGTCTTTCCACAATTCCAACATTCGACAGTTTTTGAACTATGGAAATTACTTGGATTCCTGGATTTGGACCTTCTGTCATTTGATTTACCTCGGTAGTTTGACTTGCCTCGTCCATTACCTCTGGTTGAATTTCTTCCTCTTGACTCTGAATGCAAAACTGAAGAAGTTGATGATTCACCTGACTCTCTCCGTCGGATCTCTTCACTGAGAACCAAATCACGAACATCATCAAATTTCAACTTAGTGCTTCCCGACGAACTACTCACAGCAGTGACAGTAGCATTCCAGCTTTCTGGTAGAGAAGACAAAAGTATTAATGCTCGTACTTCTTCATCAAATTCAATTCCAACCGAACTCAATTGGGTTGTGACTGTATTGAGTTCATTGAGATGTTGAGCTACAGATGCACCTTCTGTCATTCGCAAGTTGAACAAGCGCCTCATGAGGTGCACTTTGTTTGAAGCTGAAGGCTTCTCATACATACTAGAGAGAGCCATCATAAGACCTGCCGTGGTCTTTTCCTTTGCTATGTTGAAAGCAACATTACGGGATAATGTCAATCGGATAACTCCGAGAGCTTGTCTGTCGAGAAGACTCCAGTCTTCTTCCTTCATAGCCTCTGGCTTCTTCCCTGAGAGAGGTTGATACAGATTTCTTTGATACAAATAATCTTCTATTTGCATTTTCCAAAAGCCAAAGTCCGCTCCATCGAACTTCTCAATTTTTACCTTTCCTTCATCTGTGGCCATCGCTCCCACTCGAATCTGACTTCCTTTGGATCGTTTCTGACAATTCTTGTGAACCTCTGTGTATTAGAACACCTCCGTGGATAATTTGGTACAACTGACCAAAATTTCACTATTCACAAAAATTTACTATTCATATGAATAGTAATCGCCCGAAAAAAGGACAGAAAAAAACGCAACCAGGCTCTGGTACCAGTTGTTGGGAAATGACGCCAATTTCCCTATAGTCAGATTTATGAGAAAGCGAAGAAAATGCGAACTAATAAGACAGACAAGTTGATAACGGAGTTCGGCCAATTATGCCTACGTCTCCGGACTGCTGCAGATCTTTTACTGAAAGAAGAGAAATTTACCGAGTGTTTACAAACACTCACAACTCACAACTCACAACTTCTCACTAATGCTACTCTCTCACTTTTTGATTGAATACATTACAAATGAATTTCTAAGGCTATATATAGGCCTACACCTCCTCAATGGACGGTCAAGATTAATTCTCACCTACTTTGATGGATGGTTGAGATTATTTCTCACCTACCGTCTCACCTACCAAATGTATGGTCAAGATTAATCTTCACTTACCATCTTACCAACCAAATAGATGGTCAAGATTAATCCCCACCCACCAAATGGATGGTCAAGATTAATCTTCACCTACCATCTTACCTACCAAATATTTTGTCAACAAAAGATGCACCGTCCATCTTTATTGTCATTTATTTTATGGTGCATGTGTAGTTTGACCAACAGATTATTGCTTGTGTTGCTATTCCGAAGTTAGGTAGAAGAAGATTCAAATTTGAAAATGCTTGGATTAGGGTGGCTGATTGTATAAAAGTTGTAGAAAGGGTTTGGAGAAATGATACTTATTATATTAGAGAAAAATTGAAAGTCTATGGGAATGCACTTCAAGAGTGGGAAAATTTGCTCACTAGAAATTTCAAGGAGCATTTGATTTGGTATAAAAAAGAAAAAAATAGATGTCGGGGTAAAGACATGAATGAGTTCATTCAAGTGAAGAAAGTTATTTAGAAGCTTTGAACCAACGGGAAATTTATTGGAGACAAGGGGCAAAAAAGTTTTGGTTGAAAGAAAGAGAAAAAAAAATACTAGATTCTTTCACTATTAATTGACACAGAAGAAATAGAATCTATCAATTGAATTATTCAAATGGAGTATGACGTACTTGGGAATATGTCTAGCTAAAGTTATTCTTGAATATTTTGAGAAATTGTATTAACTCGAATGGAGTGCAGACATAAACTATTATCCCATATGTAAGAAGTTGTATTTCAGAAGGACAAAAAGCTCTGTTAATGAGGCCGTTTAGTGCAGATGAAGTGAAGGTTGTTATTTTTAGTATGCATTTGGATAAGTCTCCAAGACCAAATGGAATGAATTTGGATTTTTTTCCAACATTGCTGGAGTGTGGTAGAGAATGATGTGGTTCAGGTGTGTTTGGGCATGATAAATAACAAAAGGCTGATTGATGGCCTAAATGATACCCACATAGTTATGACTCTAATAAAGCTCAGGTGAAAACTATGGTTGATATTCATCTCATTTCATTGTTCAATGTGGTGTCTAAGATGTTGGAAATTAGACAAAAATTTGTGTTATCCTTTATAATTTCTGAGTTTCAAAGTGCTTTTATCCCTAATAGATTAATTACAGATAATATATTGATGGCTTTTAAAATTATGCATTATCTAAAGAGGAAACTCAAGGAAAGAATGGGATGGCGCTTTAAAGTTAGAAATGAGTAAGGCTTATGATAGAATCAAGTAGACGTTTTTGCAGGCTATGTTAGAGAAAATGGATTTTCAGAATGATTGGGTTGAGTGGGTTATGATATGTATCAAGTCTATGAAATACTATTATATTAGTGAGGATAATCTAATAGGACATATTGTTTTGAAATTAGGCCTCAGACAAAAAGAGATCCTCTGTCTCCATATGTATTTTTAACATATGCAAAAGGCTTGTCTGCTATTAATCGTGCAAAGGATAATTACGGTCATATCCATGGTTGTAGTTTAGTGCAAGAGCTGCATCAGTTTCGCATTTATTTTTTGTAAATGATTATTATTTGTTCTTTAGAGAAAATAAAAGGGAAGTTGATGTTGTGAAATGAATTTTAAAGGCTTGAGAAAGAGCTTTTATTCAACATGTAAATTTCCAAAAATCAAGCATTCAATTCAGTCGTAATGCTTCAAGTGAAAATAAAGATGCAGTCCAAACCAGCCTTGGGATGAGTGAGGAAATAGGTGGTGATTTTTATTTGGATCTCCCATCTTTTGTTGAAACGAAAAAGAAGCAATTTTTTTTATTACGTGGAAGAAAAAAATGAGGAAAAGAATGTTGGATTGGGTCTCAAAATGCCTTTTTAGTGTTGAAAAAGAAGTTTGAATTAAGACAGTGACACTGGTAATCCTAATTATACGATGCGTGTGTTTTTAATCGTTTGGAAAAATTATTGAATTCTTATTAGTGGAACTCATCTAGATTAAAATCAATGAGGAATAATGTGGATAAGTTGGCAAAAGATGAATAGAGCTAAAAGAGGTGGAATGGGTTTCCAAAAGATCAAGGACTTCAATCTGGCTCTTTTAGGCAAGCAAACTTAGGGATTTTTAACAAAAGATAGAAGCTCGCTTATGTCAAAAATTTTAAAGGCGAAATATTTTCTTAGACTCAATTAGGGAGAAAACTAAGTTATACTTGGCATTCAATTTTTGAGGTACAAAACTTAGTTAAGTTACGTATTAAATGAGAATAGGGAGTAGGTATAAAGTGAGAATATGACATGTTCTATGACTGGATAATCCTTCCAGTCCCTTCTGTCAAGTCTTCTACTAATGGAGATGTATCTATCTCTTTAGTGGAAAATCTAATAATCCAAAAAGAGAGGAGGAGAAATGCTCGGTTAATAAACTCAATGTTCAACAAAAGGAATCAAACTCTTATTTGTCGCATTCCTCTTCATTGGAAAGTTGATGAAAATTCAATTGTGGCATCATGATAGGTGAGGTACTTATATTATCAAAAGTGCATATAATTGGCTTTGTTCGTCCCACCCGTTAAATTTGGTTCCTTTACTTGCAAATTTCTGGAGCATGTTTTGGAATTTAAAAATTCCTCCTAAGGTAAATAATTTGATTTGGAGAGCTATCCATGAGTGCATAGCAGTTAAAAGTTCACTTCAAAGTTCACTTCAACATCGGGGTATTGCTTTGGATGTTGGATATGTGTTGAGGTGGGGCTGAATTGTCATGCATATTAATGAGAGCAAAATATTTATTATATTTAATTTCTTTATATTTAGTTTTAATGCATATTATTTAGTTTTCAAAGTTGATTAATCTATTTGTGCAATTAGGATAAGATTTAAGTCATTAATGTGAAATTGTGCCTATAAAGACAATGTTTCTTACTGGGGAAAATTTGACTTTTGATGCTTCAATAGAGATTTCGATGGCCTTAATATTGAAAAGTATTCTCTACGTATTTTGTAGAGAACATTTTAAGCTTTCCAAAGATGTATGGATTGCATATATCCAAATTCATTAAGGCATCAAAAGTTAAGTTGAATTCTATGTGCAAACTGGGTCAGAGTAGTTTGAGCACTGAATATTCCAATGGGGTTATCTTAGGATTCTGAAACCCAAATCATATTATTAAAAAGCCTAAATTGAAATAATCTTCTAGATTTACAAATTTTATGAAGATCCCAAGTTCTAATTATGCTTCTATCCAGTCTAAAATTGGATCGCAACTTATAGCTCAAAATTGACTAGATTTTAGAAAGGGTGTTTTAGGATTTCCCATTATTTTTGGTAGCCTATAAATAGAATACTTTCTTGTTAGGTTTTATAACCTTTAGTAGCCGTACCTACAGAATTCTCTTTGGAATTTTCATGGTTCTCTAGCTACAATGAGTAGTAATTCTTTTTTGTTCAATTCAATAGATTCAATCCGGTTCATATTCAATTGTGAGACTTTGTTTTTAATTTAATGCTATCTTTGAATTGTCTATCTATTGTTTCATTGAAATTGAATATTTTATGAATGCAAGGGTAAATAACTAAGATGCTAATTAGTTTGATATCTATTGTATTCATTTGCTTAATGAATCTTTTAATCTATAATTGTTATGAAAGTTTATTGAAAAAACAAGTAGATAACAATAATTATAATCCAAATTTCTATTGATTATCTAAAAGAAATATAGAACAAATTAAATGATTCACATTTGTTGAATTGGTGTTTGTCCTTAACTATTTTCTAAATCTTAATGTTATTTTTGATTTGATTTGGATTGCTTGTTAGGAATAAGAATTAATTTGATTCCTAAGATTGAATTAGTTTAGTTTAATTGAGAAAAGTTAGGATTTAGATAACTTTTAAATAAATTTCTTGTTAAGTAGACAATGGTAAGAATATAATCGATTGATTTATGGCCGAATGAATTTCTCTCTCGGATTGAAATTTTTAGTATTCTGATTTTTAATTAAATTTTATTTCACTGCTTCCTATTATGTTATTTAATACTATTTGCATTCAAACCCGCCATCTTTTATAATTAAAATTGATAAGAAAACAAGTCTCTAGGTTGGATCTGGACTTCGGTAAGACAGTTTTATTTTCGGTGACTTCAGCATGCATCACATATTTTCTTTGACTGAAATTTTGCTTGAGAATGTTACCACAAGGTGGTTAATGGTGTTATAAGGGGTAATATTGTTACTTTTTGGGAATGGGTGATTCTAAATTTTAAATTATTGCCACTGGACTAGTTTGAAATGGCACTAATGGTTATATGGAGTGTATGGTATTGCAGGAATTATAGGGTGTGGAATGATAAGGTTGGCACGACAACCAGTGTTGTGAGGACTGTGTTGAAATGTGGCAATCTCACATCAGAAAAATTTCATTTTTCCACCATAGCATTAGCCTATAAAAGGGCTTCATTCCCCTCTTAACAATTCATCCCAAAAACATCAATTCATCTACTTCTAATATTGGCTGTATTTTTCCTCTCTCTCTTGTAATATTTCACTTTGTAATATTTATTTGAAATAGTGAAATATTATTTTAGTAGTTTCCAAGGAAGTAGGCATAATTGGCCGAACCTCGTTAAATTCTGGTGTTCTTTTTATTTATATTTAATAGCTATTGTCGGGTCTTTTACTTTGTGATATATTGTGCTTTAAATTATCTGAGAAAAATTCTGTCATCAAAACTCTAAGAGTCTAAGGAAGTTAGTTTTTAAGAGAGACCATTTGTGACTCCACCAACTACCTGAGAATTTTTCTTTGTTTTAATTTTTGACACAATTATTCACTTTGGTGGAAACTAACCCGATTTCCACAACAATTGGTATCAGAGCCAAGGTTACTGAGTTTGTGCTCTGTGGTTGCGGCGTAAGCTGATCTTCCACATCAGAAAGGTTTCCTTGGATTCTTGGGTATTCCACGTTTGAAAGCTATTAAATAGTCTTAAAGAGGAAATGGCAAGAGACGGATAAAAATCCACAACGGACACAGCAGCTTCTACTTCATCAATTTTGGCGAGAACTGTTGTGGCAAATACGAGAATTGCAGTGAAAATTTTTGATGGCACAGGCCATTTCGGCATGTGGCAAGGTGAAGTTCTAGACGTCTTATTTCAGCAAGGCTTAGACATTGCCATTGAGGGAGAAAAGCCAGAAGGTACAGATGAGAAGGAATGGAAAACAATCAATCGTTTGACATGTGGTACAATTCGATCGTGTCTGTCTAGAGAGCAGAAGTATGTCTTTTGTAAAGAAACTTCTGCAAGTAAATTGTGGAAAGCACTGGAGGAAAAGTTCTTGAAAAAGAGCAGTCAAAATAAGCTTCATATGAAGAAAAGGTTGTTCAGATTCACATATGTTCCTGGTACCACGATGAATGATCACATCACCAATTTCAATCAACTTATAGCAGATCTGATGAACTTGGATGTGATATTTGAAGATGAAGATTTGGCCCTAATGCTGTTGGGATCCCTTCCTGAGGAGTTTGATTTTCTAGAAACTACTCTACTCCATGGGAAAGTTGAGGTGTCTCTTAGTGAAGTATGTGCTGCACTATACAACTATGAATTGAGGAGAAAAGACAAGAAGGATAGCACCAGTGGAGCAGCAGAAGCTTTGATAGTAAGAGGCCGTTCGAAAAATAAGAACAGGGGAAAGAAAGATAGATCAAAGTCCAGAGTGGGCAAAGATGAATGTGCCTTTTGTCGAGAAAAGGGGCAATGGAAGAAAGATTGTCCTAAGTTGAGGAGAAAATCTGGCAAAGGCAAGGCTGTTGCAGATTCAAATGTAGCTGAATGTGATGATTCAGATTTTTCATTAGCATTGATGTCATCAATAAGCAGTTCGACTGCTTGGATCCTGGATTTAGGTTGTAGCCACCATATGTGTCCCAATCGGGAATGGTTTTTCGATTTTAAAGAAATTGAAGGTGAAGTTGTCTATACAGCAAATGACAGTCTTTGCAAAACAACTGGAATTGGTTCAATCCAGTTGAGGAATCGTGATGGATCAATCAGAACTCTAACAGATGTAAGATATGTGCCCAGTCTAACGAAAAACCTCATTTCTATGGGAATCCTTGGGAGAAAGGGTTTCACTATAATCATTAAAAATGAAGTAATTAAGGTTATATCTGGAGCACTTGTGGTGATGAAAGGAGTTCAAAGGAGCAACAACTTGTATTACTATGAAGGCAATACAGTTGTTGGAACAACAGGAACAGTTTCTAGTGATGACCAGGAGCTAGATAACCGGATTGTGACATATGCACTTGGGGCATGCAGGCAAAAAATCTTTGAAACTTCTAGCAAATCAAGGATTATTGCAAGGAGTGCGAACCTGCAAATTAGACTTCTGTGAGCATTGCATCAAAGGAAAGCAGACGAGAGTGAAGTTTGGCACAACAATCCATGATACCAAGGGTATTCTGGATTATGTTCACTCAGATGTATGGGGTCCTTCCAAAACTTGTTCAATGGGAGGTAAACACTATTATGTTACCTTTGTTGATGATTGTTCAAGAAGAGTATGGGTGTATACAATGAAGACAGAGGATGAAGTGTTGGGAGTTTTTCTCATCTGGAAGAAGATGGTAGAAACTTAAACGGGCAAAAAGATCAAATGTCTTCGAACAGACAATGGCGGAGAGTACACAAGTGATCCCTTCATGAAAGTTTACAGAAATGAAGGAATTGTTCGACATTTCACTGTCAGAATTACACCGCAACAAAATGGGGTGGCTGAACGCATGAACCAAACTCTACTGGAGAAAGTTCGGTGTATGTTGTCTAATGTTGGATTAGGCAGACAGTTTTGGGCTGAGGCTGTAACATACGCATGTCATCTCATTAATCGTTTGCCATCAACTGCTATCAATGGCAAAACACCTTTGGAGGTGTGGTATGGAAAACCTGCTACAGATTATAATTTCTTACATGTGTTTGCATCCACTGCATACTATCATGTTAAGGAATCAAAGTTAGATCTAATGGCAAAGAAAGCTATCTTTATGGGGATATCCTCTGGTATCAAAGGATATCGACTATGGTGCCCAGAGACGAAGAAAATAATCTTTAGTAGAGATGTTACCTTTGATGAGTCTACCATGTTAAAAGTAACAAATGAGCAGACAGATGGTTCTCCAAAGCAGGTGGAGGAAACTCCCAAACAGGTGGAGTTTGATAGAAGAAGAATTGTTGATCCAGAAATTGTAAAGTCTGATAAAATTACTCCTACGGCAGAAGATGAGATAATGGTAGAAAATGGATCAGATGAGGAAGCAACTGTTTCAGCACAAGAACCTCCTCAACAACTTGAGCCAATTGCATTACGAAATCCAAAAATGAATATTAAGAAACCTGTTTGACTTGAAGATATGACTAATTATACATCTTCAGTAGATGATGAGATTCCTTCCACTTATTGTGAAGCTATTCAAAACTCAGAAGAAGAAAAGTGGAGAAAGGCTATGGAAGAAGAGATGCAGTCCCTTGAAAAGAATCAGACATGGAAGTTATCAAGTCTGCCAAAGGGAAAGAAAGTGATTGGCTATAAATGGGTTTATGCAAAGAAAGACGGATTTCCTGATAAGAATGATATCAGCTACAAGGCAAGATTGGTAGCTAAAGGCTACGCTTAGAAGGAGGGAATTGATTATAATGAAGTGTTTTTTCCAGTTGTAAAACATTCCTCCATTAGAATACTGTTGGCCTTGGTAGCACAATTTGATCTGGAACTAGTTCAGCTGGATGTAAAAACTGCATTTTTATATGGAGACTTAGAAGAAAAAATCTACATGACTCAGCCAGAAGGATTTAAAGTTGCTGAAAACGAAAATTTGGCGTGCAAGTTGAGCAAATCATTGTATGGATTGAAGCAATCTCCAAGACAGTGGTACAAACGATTTGACAAGTTTATGATAAGGCAGAAATACATAAGAAGCAAATACGATCATTGTGTATATTTGCGCAAGCTACAGGATGGTTCCTTTATCTATCTTCTCCTTTATGTTGATGATATGTTGATAGCTTCGAAAGATGAAGGAGAGATTCAGAAGTTAAAAGCTCAACTAAATCAGGAATTTGAAATGAAGGATCTAGGGGAAGCTAAGAAGATTCTCGATATGGAGATATGCAGAGACAGAAAATTGGGGAGACTTTGTTTGACTCAGAAACAATATATGAGAAAAGTACTAAAGCGTTTTGAGAAAAGTACTAGTCGAGAATATATGTCAAAGGTTCCATATGCAAATGTTGTTGGTAGCTTGATGTATGCAATGATGTGTACGAGGCCTGATATTTCATAAGCAGTTGGAGTTGTGAGCAGGTACATGCATGATCCTGACAAAAGACATTGGCAAGCTGTGAAATGGATTCTACAGTATATTCAGAATACTGTAGATGTTGGTATAATGTTTGAGCGGGATGAGAAAAGTGGTCAGTATATAGTTGGATATTGTGATTCTGACTATGCAGGCGATTTAGACAAACGTCGATCTACTACGGTTATGTGTTCATACTTGCAAAGGCACCGGTTAGTTGGAAGTCCACCTTGCAGTCAACAGTTGCTTTGTCTACAACAGAGGCAGAGTACATGACAGTTTCAGAAGCTGTTAAGAAGGCAATTTGGCTTTAGGGGTTATTGAATGACTTGGAAATTGGTCAGAAGCATGTCAAAGTGTATTGTGACAGTCAAAGTGATATTTGTTTAGCAAAGAATCAAGTTTATCATACAAGGACGAAGCATATCGATGTTCGATATCATTTTGTACTGGAAATTCTTGAAGATGGTGGGATACTACTTCAGAAGATTCTGACTGCTGAAAATCTCGCAGATATGGCAACAAAAGTTGTGACAGGTATCAAGTTCCAACATTGCTTGGACTTGATAAATGTCATCAGAATTTGAAATTGGGCGCTTTAAAGCGCATTTGGAGACACTACTGAAATTTGTAAAGAGAATGTTTGTTTGGAATTGTGAGATCGCCAATATGGAGATTTGTTGAAATGTGGCAATCCCACATCGGAAAATTTTCATTTTTCCACCATAGCATTAGCCTATAAAAGGGCTTCATTCCCCTCTTAACAATTCATCCCAAAAATATCAATCCCTCTACTTCTAAGATTGGTTGTATTTTTCTTCTCTCACTTGTAATATTTCACTTTGTAATATTTCTTTGAAATAGTGAAATATTATTTTAGTAGTGTCCGAGGAAGTAGGCATAATTGGCCGAACCTCGTTAAATTCTGGTGTTCTTTTTATTTCTATTTAATAGCTATTGTCGGGTCTTTTACTTTGTGATATATTGTACTTAAATTATCTAAGAAAAATTATGTCATCAAGACTCCAAGAGTCTAAGAAAGTTGGTTTTTAAGAGAGATCATTTGTGACTCCACCAATTACCTCAGAATTTTTCTTTGTCTTAATTTTTGGCACAATTATTTACTTTGGTGAAAACTAACCCGATTTCCACAACAAATTGCAACTTCTATTTTGAAATAGTGGAAAGAGGCAAATTGTGTATTTTTATGTGGTGAAAATTATAATATTGTGTCCACAAATTGCAAGTGCTGTTAGAAACCTAGTTTGGACATGTTGAAGGTCAATAATGGTGTTACTATTTTTCAGGCGTGTAATAGATTTGGGTGGGGCTTTATAGTTCGTGATGATAATGGGGAGTTTTGTTTTATGGTAGTGAGGAGTGTTCATGGTTGTATAGCTATAGGTATCCGTGAAAGCATTAAGTTGGGTGAAGGATAGCAATCTCTCCTTTGTTCAGGTTGAATCTGATATGCTTTTGGTGGTGAATGCTATTAATGATTTTAGTATTCATGAGTCTGAGTTAGACCTTATTATTAATGATCATCTTGGCATTATAAAATCTTTATCCAATGCATCTATTAGTTATATCCTTAGATCTGCGAATTTTATTGCTCAATCGCATGCCAAAACAACAATTTCTATGACAGACACGTTAGATGGGAGGAGTCACCTCCAGTTTTTATGTTACAAGCTTTGTGTGCAGATGTTTCCAGGCAAGGGAATAAATTGAGGTCTTTTTCCAAAAAAAAAAAAAAAAACTCCAACTAACACATGAGGAAGATGGTTCGCAGAATTCTTAACAAAAGCAAAAGTATGGTTGGCATCTTGACTAAATAACACTCTCGGCAATATGAGAATTCAAGGAAGAATTCATGGAAGACCTCACATGTGCTTGTTGCCATTGAGTAAGGAACGAGTAAGCCATTTTTAATACCATATCATTTAGTTATTAGAAACTAGAATTATCAAATTTATTATCTTGCACATGTCTTCCATTTGCATAACAAGATTTCTAACTCACAATTTTAAAATTCTAAAAACAGTTTTAATAAGTTATTTCTATGTATATTTTCTGGTTAATCCTCCCATTTCCCATCTTCAAAGAACAAAAGGGTATAATTGATTGTCCTTTTAATGACTGAGTGAATGAAATAAATATAACTCCATATCCCTGTAGAGTTTGAGTCTCTTTTATCTTAAAAAAAAGGTGCATAGTGCTGCTTTTTAAAATTATTATTGACCTAAAATCCAATTTTCCTAACTTAGAAATGACCCAATTCATGCCAACCCGAACGTTTGATAGATCTATTAGGGCGTGTATTCCCAAAATCTTGATCAAACTCTTGCAGTGAAGCTCTATGTACAAATTAAGCTTCAGAATTAACACAGATTGAAGGTCATGTGTTTCAAAAGTAGATTATATATCATAACCATATAACTTCATGTCACATTCTATGAACTTGATAGTACTAGTTGCTGAACCAAATTTTTCGAACATCGAATCATACAATAAGCTGCCTAATAAAATTTAGATAGGCAAGGCATTCAAAGCATGCAGAATATAATAATTGCTGCCACCCTCCTATTAACAGACAACTCAAGTAATGCCAGGGTCTGCAATAACAGTTTCAATTACAGGTAATATATGCTTTACAAATTGCCCAGCTATTATAATGCTATGGTCAGCAGTAATCAATCTGAACAATCACTTTCCTCAATTTTAGCACCATGGCGTACTCTTCTCGATGACCTATCCCTGCTCACCCACCCTGTTCTTTTTCTTTTCTTTGTTGCCTCAGAGGAACTACGATCTCCAGGACAAGCTTATGTTTGGATAGCAGCCATTCTTTTGGCTTCCTCTTTCTTTTCATGTTTATAGCATAACTTATGCGAAATTCGATTCCCTCTCAAAGACCACCAAAATAGTAGAGGATCAACATAATAAGAAGATGAAGCCACTATCCCTTTTATGCTTGTTGGGTGAAGAAGCTCAATGAACTCCTGTATTTCCAAAAAGCACGAATGGTCGGAGTACGGCACTGAATATATATTGATGAAACCTTTCCACAGATTGAATACCTCTAGTACCATCCAGCTTATCAGTGCAGGTTTCATCATGTGAACTCATTGTATGTAAGAGTGTGCCTGCTTAGCAGCGACTTCTCCAGATGGAAAATCAAAAGGAGGATTACAGTGTGTGTGTTCTAAGTAAAGGATGTCAACCCTACTATCCTTAAGAGCATCAAGGAGCATGGTTCTCCCTCTCTTGGCCCTCTCATTTGTTGTTTCCCACCGAAAATCACCCGTATAGAGAAGGCAACCAAAATCTCCCCGAAACAAGAACATAACTGCACCTCTTGGATCCAAAACCATAAAGAAAAAAAAATTACATCGCCAATCCTTCAGTTATGCTATAATTATTCATTGAGACCTAAAACTAAACAGGATATGAAGAATAAAAAATTGGTAAAATAAAATTACCAGGACAGAGATGAGCATCAATGGCCATGACTTGGAGGACAGTATGGGATCCAGAAGAAGGGGAAACGAGAGAAACAGAATGCCAAACACCAATATCGAGAATGCGAAGGAAGTAGAGGTCGAATTCCGGAAACTTGGAAGGGAACAGCTTGGCGGTGAGCCTCGAGCAGAAGGGTGGACTCCGAGACAAGCCGGAGGTCAAGCCCTGGGTGTGGTCTGAGTGCAGGTGGGTCAAGAAGTACACCTGGCTTCCCTCCGTCCGCCGGTCCACCGACACTAGGCCTTTCTCCATTATCTAAAACGCCATAGTCTCCTTTATTTGCAAAGCATTTTCAATTTTTCTATGTTGGGAGGAGACGAAAATGTATATGGAGACTTTTATCAAAGCGTTTTCCTTTTTTCTTTTTTTTTCGGGAGAATTAAATTTTAAAATTTTTAAAAACTTCTGTCACCGGTTTTCGCAGGATCTGATGGTGAAAGAAATAACAGAGCTGAGGATGAAAATGGCGATTGAGCGGATTAGGAGTAAGGCCATCTATTGTGATAAAACTAAATTTATCTCCCATTAGTTACACTATTTTTTTATACCAAAAAAATATTATATATATATATTTTTTATACTTTATTTTTTATTATTTTTTATTAATTTTAACCTATATAATTATTTTATAAAATAAATATTTTTTTAATATATTCATCCAATATTAAAAAAAATTTATTATTTAATAATATTATAAAATACAAATTCAATTTAATATCAAATATTAATAAAATTTGTTAATTAAAAAATATTAAATAAAACTCATATTTATTAAAAATGCAATAAAAAAAATTTGACATTGAATAATTAATAATACAATATTACAATAAAAAATATTATTACTATTGATTCAATCATCTGAATTAGTATATTGTTTCCACAAATGCTCTATTAATACATTAAGGAGCGCAATATGAGTATTTTTATTTTTGATTTGTTTATGTCAAGTAAGAAATTGTTGAAATCGAAAATTTTCATCCACTGTCATTTCAACTGTAGGATAGGGTATATTCATTGATATATATTTTTTACATTGTTATAAATATGCATTTTATATTTATATATTTTTTACATTTTATTTAGTTTTTTTATTCAATTATATTCAATTAAGAAATTAAATTGCTATGGACTTAAAATTACATAATATTAAAAATATTAGGATACAATTTAATTGGATGATATAATTTAATTAAATTGCAATTTAATTATGAAAAAGAAAAAAAACAATTTAAATATTACTATTAATTAAATATCAATTTACTATTAATTAATTTTCAATTTACTAATATTATTTTTATTTAATTTTTCAATTAAATATATTTTAATATTAAAATTTTATTTATTTAAATATAATAAAATTATTTATAAAAAATTATAAATTGGGTAAAATTTAGTAATTAAAAATTAAAAATTTTATCTTTAAATATAAATAAAATTATTTAACTTAAAAAAAAAAATCTAAATCTCTTTTTCCCATACCCTCTCCTTTCCCTTTCCCTTTCCCTTTTCCTTTCCCTTTCTTTTCTTTTTTCTCCTTTTTCTTCTTTCCTTACCTGCAACTCACTTTTTTTTAATCTGAAATAGTATAGTTACAGTGCAACACCAAATATGGCGTGGTACTGTAACTAGTACTAATTTTGATACCATTTTAGTATTCGGTTGAAGTTCAAAATTTTTATACCATTTTTATTTTTTTCTTATTTGTATACTAAAATAGTGTTGGTTAGAGATGACTTAAGAGAATCAAGCTTTACGGCTTCATGGAGGTGATTCTTCAGGTTTTATTGTTCTTGTCCTTTTTCATTGTCATTCTGATACTGCTTCCAAGACCACAACAAATTGATTATTATTACTAGAAACAGGAATTGATCTGATCCTGTAATTGCTAACCAATGTTTGTGTTGGTTCAAATCAAACGAGTCTTGTTAGAAACTACTTCCGATTAGCACAAGATCTGCACTCAACTTACCAGTTTGTTAAAATATTTTTTACTGCTATATATATATATTTTGGCCATCTACTAGCATACGTGGTAGAAAGATTTCGAATTTGAAACATTTCACGTGCGAACAAAACCCTATATGCCACTAGAGCATAACCAATGAGATTTTTTTTTCTGTTTTTAATTCATTCATTTGGCCTACTCAGAATCGCTAAGCCAATAAAAAAATTTAGAAAAATTGCTCATCTTGTTCAAATACAACGTTTCTTTGTTGGCTCTTTTCATTATTTCGGGTTGCCAAAATTCTATTTTCTGCTCTATAAGCTGCTGCTGCTACTACTACTATTATTATTATTATTATTATTATTATTATTATTATTATTATTATTATTGTGTATTTTGTTATTTATTGATAAAACTATCATTATTTTATACTGTAATGATATTGTGAATAGTTATATAGCATAATATATTAAAAGATATTAAGTAGAGTATACTTTAAAAATAAAATTTCAATTTTTTTTAAGAAGAAAATTCAAGATGACGTGACCAACATTAAATTTTCAGTCATTTCAATTCAACCTAACCGAAAATTCAAAGGACGTTAAATATGAAATTATCATAAAAATATTACAATTTAAATTACATAAATTTAAAATGATCTGATTTAAAATAGCTATTTAATATAAATTCTTACAAATAACTAACAATGAGAAGAAAAGAAATTACATATTCAAAAGAGTTATTTAATTTAAATTACATAAGTTATACTCCTATGTTTTTAATTTTAGACTACTACCACCAATGTCTATATGTCAGAGAGATTAAGGAGACAGACATGAAATCTGTTGGGCTTCGCCCGCGCAAGTTCAAACTCTGCTATCTTATTATTCTTGCTATTAAAGCCGTAACGAATCAAGTTATCGCTAGCTATTTATTCAAAATCGTTTTTTAATTTTAACAAATTAAGATTGAAAATTTTTTTGAGTTCAAGCTCAAGCTTAATATTATTATATTTATTAACTCATAAATATATTTATTTAAAAATTCGTAAATATATTCATTTAAAATTTTACGAATGCGTTTATTTAAAAACTCACAAACATATTTATTTAAAAATTCGCAAACGTATTTGTTTAAAACTCATTTATATTATATTTTATTATCGAAATTGAACTTGAACTTTTGTAACTATTAATTAACAAATTAAACTCGAACTAAATTCGTTAACCATAATAAACAAATAATTTACGAATTGAACTCGAGTCGTTCGTAAGTTTAATAATTTTAAAACAACTCAAACTTGACTTGTGACAGATTTAAATGAGTCAAACCCGATCTCATTAATATTTGGCTCGACTTGTGACATCCCTACTTTTATTGTATTTGTAACATCCACACATATATAATAAGACATAATCTTACTGTACAAGAGGAAGTCACATGACTATATCTATATAAAACTTTTCCATTTAATTTTTTTCTATCTTATTCATTGTATATGTATTGTATCTAAATCAAAATCAAAATCCATAATTATAAAATAAATTGGTTTAGACAACAACAACACTTTATTACAAAATAATCTTTGTTTAAAATAACATAATCAATTATATATCCTTATTGATAAAAATACAAATAAATTAAATATTTTTGTCTCATGTCACGACAATAAAACAAAATGAATAAAATAAAACCGATCCAAAGTTCTCAAGTTAAGAACTTTGATTAACCCACCTTGCTAACTAACTGTATATATCTAATAAGTGTTCAACCTAACTTTTCAAGTAAATAACGTTCTCACATGAGTTTAAATCATCTTAAATTAGTATAAATAATAATTACATACATATGAGATCAAGAGCGCTCTCAACTAAGCTTAAGTCACTTTATTTTTAAGAATAATAAATCTAAGTGATACAATTATAGTACCGTAACTCTCTCAATATTATGATATCTGTCATATGCTAGTTTTCGTATAGAGAATGAACATATATAGTTATGATCCGATTATTCATCTCATTTCTTAATCATTTTTCTTGTTTTCCATGTTATGTAAAAATAATAACTTATGAAATAAAACATATAAAGCATTTACGCGTTCATGTTCATGTAATCTTACTATATACCATCTTATTTCATCATATAGAGTATATGTGCATATTAATTCCATATTAATTCATCATGAAAATCAATTTATAAATTTGTATCAGGACTTTATGGGCGTGAATATTTATTCACGATTGTGAAAAACCCTTTCACGGGGATGGTGGTGGTCTATCCGTGACTCTAGCTATGATCCATGTCGTGAAGGAATTTGTTCACTTTGAAAGATTATTCATGAGCATGTACGTATTGTCATGACCATGAATATGCATTCAACATATTTTTCAGCATCGAAACAAAGGTAATTATGCACATCACATGCAAAGACTTTAAGGTTAACCAATATTAGTCACTCCTATCAATACTTTTCGATATCTTACATCATGTCACAAGCTATAAACATGTATATTATAATATTTAACCAATCAAACTAGATTCATTGCTTAATTTGTCAAATCATAACATCAAATAACCTTTATTATCTTTATTTCTTGTGCATAATAAGTTTGACATGCCACATTAACTCATTTTCAGTATCTCACATACTAGTTTATGCCAAATAACATGCCAATTACACATATCATCATATAACATATCATAGTTGCAAATTCAAATGCATATATACAAATCTGAATTGAAGTCTTAATAATCAACCTCTTTCGTATGCCTAATCTCTTTAATGGATTTCTCCACCTTCCTTTTCGTTTTTGAACGTAATATGAATTATTTGTTATGCAATAAATTAAACAAAACCCTATTTAATATACCATTATATGTTCTTAATTAATATTTCCATATAAACCGATTTAAACTAATTAAGAGACTAAGAAAATCAGGATTCTTTACATGAATTTTGAAGATATAAATGTTGGTTAAGGTTCAAAACTGAATCCTCCATTTTTCCAATTCATGTCGTCAATGGTAGACTTGATTCCTCGATTTCAAAATTAAACATTGTTACTAATTAGGGTTTTAGTATTTTTAAATGTTAAAATCGAAGAGAATTGAAGGGGAATGATTCTAGTGTTGCAACTATTCAGAGACTAAGATTTTTTGGTATGAGATTTCACAAAATGTCTCACAAATAAAAAAACTATTTACTTTATGCTGCAGGGTTTTATGGACGTGACTATACCTTCACAACCGTGAAAGCTGTTAAATTTTAGAATTTCTTATTTCACGATATTCGCGACTGTGAGGTTATAGTCACATGTATGAATTTTGTAACACCCTACTTTTTTCATGTCATTTTAATTATTTTTATATTTCAAAATCTATAATCACTTATTTACCACTTATATATATTTAATTCATGTTATTTCTAGGTACTAACATACAGGCGTTACAATACCTTTCTCATGGGCTCCAAATACATGATCGACCAACAATTCAAAGCTTTTTATTGCATTTGGAGTTAAAGTTTCTTAGACCATCAATACTAAATCATTGGATCAAAGAGAGGAAAATTGGAAATAGTTGTTTTTTTATTTGGTATTCGGAATTAGTGTAACTAGTTCAGAGTGTGACGAGTAGGGTTTCGAAAGACTGCGAAACACTTTTTCAATAGTATTTAAAGTAATTGTATATTCATATCTCGAATTTAAGACATCTAATTAAATTAAAAGAGTTTCTTATCAATTCATTTACAACTCTTGGGTAAATTGGAAATAGATGTTAACATGTCATGTTTTCAATGTATTATATAATTGGTTAAAATTTATAAGAGTATTATATGGTTTTGTATTTCAATATTTAAGGGGTGTATATATATATATATTTTGTCAAATAAGTATCTTGTGCTTTTTTTTATATCAAAGAATGAGATATAGTAAATTTATAAGTGTTTCAATTATTTTTAAATTTCAAAAATTATATGTGATTGAAAATTAATTTTTTTAGCAAAATTCATAAAATGAAAATATTAAAAATCAAATTAAATGTATTTTATTCGACGTAGAAAGAAGCACTAGCAGATGGTGCTTATTCAACACAAAGTAAATATTTATCTTTTTAAGTGTTAAAGTGTGAAATCGCATATATCATATATATAAACTTTCCAATATAATTTCTCTTTACAGAATATAAAAGTAAAGATTCGAGCAAGACAACATAAATTGATAAAAAAAAAATGTTCTTATCTCTTATAGTAATAATTTATTGGCCACGTGTGAATATGTGATTGATTCTTTTTATAAAATTATTTTATTTATAATATTTTTTTAAATTATGACTTAACTACGATATATATATATATATTCTACAAGTATAAAATAAACCTCACCAACTCTTTTTTTCTCGAATTAAATTCAAGTGCCAAATAATATATTAAGCCTTAATTCAATAATATCGATCTTATTTTAAGATTGTGAGATCTCTAATTAAAATTAATAAATTCAAAAAATAAAAAAGAATGAAAAACCATAATGTCTGGAGGGATGGAAATGAGTGGAAAAGAATAGAAATAAAATGAATATTATTTACCTTTCATTAAGAAGAAGAAGAAGAAAAATTGTATTTATTTTTTTTTTCTAAATCCCCTTTTAATATATCTCCAAATTGGTGGAAAATTATAGAAATGATAAAAACTCTTTTCTCTATTCTATATAAATTTTTAAAAAGAGATTAATATTAAAAATATATTAAATTTCATTCATTTTTAGTACACATTTGGTATATCCCACTTTAAAATAAAAATGAAAATTTTATTCTAAATTTGAATTTAATAGCTAAAATATTTAATAATATGATTCTAATTACTGTATAAAAATTTATAATATTTCAAATTTATTGATATTTGAAATTTTTTTATTTTTTAAATAAAATATTTTATAATTTTAAAAATATTCTCAATAAAATTATACTAAATACAAAGTTTTATTTTTATTATATAAATATACAAAAGAAAAATTTTAAAATACCTATCTAAAAATAATTTTTTTTTTATAGAAAACATGTACTCTTTTATTTTCTTCTTCTTTTGCTTATTAAAATAAATATAAAAAAAAATCCCCCGCGACCCTAAGCAACCAAACAAAGGGTTAAAGTGAGCGTGGCGCTGTAAGTGTTGACGCAAGTTTGGCGGTTCATACTTGGATTGCTTTGAGAGTTGAAACGCAGTGTTTTTGGGTCCTTTCCTATTCTTATGTTAAACTAAAGCCGTATCCTTTGAAAATTGAAATACCTCTGACTTCAGCATCCCACGAGAAAAATATCTCCCTAATCTTCATTCTTATCCTTGTCAACTCAAACTAAAGATGCGATTTTGGACGCCGAAAGCAAAGGAGAAAATAGGGGTGGGATGCGGGACCCCCAAACTTACACGTCATGCGGCCCCATTTGCTCTTGATTTTGCCACGTAAGCGAATCAGGATCCCTTTACCATTCTCTGGCCAGCCGAATGACACGTCATGGGAAGGGGACCACAGGGATGCCAAAAAAAATCAAAATCCACAGCATACACAAATATCCTCCCAGGAAACAAAATCAAATAAGATGTGCATATGGAGCCACACAAACCAATTGCTCCCTCACGCCCCAACACCTGGCACTCCCTCTCACCACAACCTTCTCTTCCTCTCCCAAAAGACAATTTTACCCCTCCCTTTTCTACAACTTCCTTTTTTTTTTCCACTTCTGTAAATAATTTTTGAACTTAATATATTTCTTATACCTGAAAACAATATTTAAACAAATTAAATTTTGGAAAATTATATAGCCATTTAGATTTATTTATTTATTTTATCATCTTTTAACTAATTCATGGATATTATATAAGTATATAAATTATAATATCATAATTATATTTGCATCACCTCAATTAAATATGCAAATATAATAAAGCAGTTGATATAATTTTTTGAAAAAAAATTTTAAGTAATTATGTTGTCAAACACAAATATTAGACCATATCATATTTATTATATAATAAAAGACATAGATAAAATACTATATCATATTTATTATTATATATTTTTTAAAAGTAAAGTTTTTTAATTATTATTTAAAAATATAGTAAATAAAAAATAATAAATATTTATTGATAATGGTAAAATATTAATTGATTTGAAATAAATATAAAAATATTAAATGGTATCTATTTCGGTGTATAATATAATTTATTGATAATTGGTGTTATTTATTTATTTATTTATTCAAAATACAAAGTAAAGTTGAGCTTAAGGGCGTCCCGTTTGCATAATATATTAAAGCAGAAGCACAACCGCTCCCGTGTAAGACCGCAACACAAGCTGCCCCAGTTTTACTTTCGTTCCTTAATTCTTTCCACTCACAAGAAAATTTCAGCCTATTATTGCTGTCGACAAAAGGAAAATGAAGAAGTGCGAGCTGTGCAAGTGCCAGGCGAGGAGCTACTGCGAATCGGACGAGGCCAACCTTTGCTGGGACTGCGATGCCAAAGTTCATGGTGCTAACTTTCTGGTCGCTCGACACGCGCGGATTCTTCTCTGCCGGACCTGTCAATCTCTAACTCCGTGGAAAGCTTCCGGTGCTAAACTCGGCCGTACTGTTTCTGTCTGCGATAGATGCGTGAATGAAGTCAATCTTAAAGAACGAGAGGAAGATGAGGAGGAATCCGAGGCTGATAATGATGAAAATGATGATGATCTAGCGCCGGATGGTGAGGACAAAGTAGATGCTGATAATCAGGTGGTTCCGAGGTCTTCGACAACTCCGCCGCCTGCGACCAGCTCCTCCTCCTCTTCTTCTTGTACGATCAACCAAGAGTGTGTTAGTAGATTCGCTTCCGGTGATGAAATCAAATCTGTGAAAAGATCGCGTGAGAGTTCTTCAGATCTTAAGTCTCAGTCTCTTCTACAGGTGTGTTCATTTGTTTTCTGTTCCTTAGTTTTGTGTTTTGTGTTCTTGGTTTTAGATTTTTAGGCTATTAAATAAAGAAGATAATGAGAAAACGGTGATGATCTTTGTTCTTTATTCGAACCACAGGACAATATCAACCGCTCATCTTCTCAACGGAGAAATCAAGGAGGTGGCGGCGACGGAGAAGCCGTTTCTGTTGATTCCCCGAGGCCTTTGAAAGAGCGGCGAACTGAAACGGAGCGTCCGGTTCCGGCTAATGCGGGTTCGAGATCCGGGGCAATTATGGAGTCTGCCAAGGGACTTAATGAGAGCAGTAACGGCAAATTGAAGGAAGAATCTGAAGCCATTGATGATAAATTAGCAGGGAATATTAGCCGAAGGATTTGAGGTATATAGTTTAATTTTTTAGGATAGTTTTATGGTCTGACTGATTCTAACAAGTAACAAAAGATAGTCTTTCGGTCGATCTTTTTTTTTTTTTTTCAGTTGATCTTTTGGTTGACTATTAGTTAATTATTGTATTAATAATTTACAATTAAATAATTAATTAGTTAGATTACAGATCCAACTAATTTTCCACTATAATCCTACCCATAATTGTACAGAGATAGGAAACTATTTATTTACTGATATGTTTGTAAATCGTACGAGTTACCAAAAAAAATAATAATAGTACTGATTTAGTGATGTGAGGATGGAGTTCGCATTTGAACCTCTTCCATAAAAAATAAAATATATATATATATTTCATCTAATAAACTATTTTGATTAATCAATTAATTCATATAAAAGAAAAAATGACCATGAAAGAGCAGTTTCCTTAGGATGGTAAGGTCTTATCTTGCCCTAACTGACTCAGTTTGGAGTCTCTCTTCCCACAGTTTAGAATTTACTTACCCTCTCCCCGGTGGTTATAATGGATGGTTGTGGTGGTGATTTAAAAAAAACAACGAAGAAAGAATAATTCAATTAACGATTTGAATTCTTATGACATTTTGTCACTTAATTCTTTTTAAAAAATGGTTACCATTAATTCCACTCCACTAGAGACTAAAATGAAAAGTAACAGGGTCGGTGGATCAAATTATACCATGAACTCATTATTGGTTAAATTTTCTTGGTGGTACATTTTCACCTCTTTTTAATTTTTTTTTTTTGGAGGGTACATTTTTTTCACCTCTTTTGAAATAGAAGAAAGTAAAAATAATAGTAGCCATATATTCTTCTACTTCAGTTATGGTCCACTTCTAAGCAAATTAATTAAAGGTGTTAAACAGCAGCACCCAGCCTTAGAAAAATGTTAATGGAAAAAGAAACTGAATTTGAAACTTTATGGACAGCATCCACTCAATGCAAAAAATATTGTCAGAAAAATTCCATGGACAATCTCAAAGCACGTATATCCATCAACCCATAAACCCAAAGGGTGCCGTTACTATCCCTTTGATATTCTAAAAATAAGATTATGATTTTAAATTTGAATTTAATAGTTAAAATATTAAAAATAAAATTATAATTTTTTATAAAAATTTTTAATATTTTAAAATTATTTTTCTATATTTTTTTAAATAAAATATTATCATCAATTTTAAACCGAACATAAAAACATAATTTTCAATTCTTATTATATAAACATACAAAAAAATACTGAAATTCCAAAACACAAAATGAAATTCTTTTTCTTTAGGATACCGAACATGTCATACCCATTCTTCCATCGCGTGACCTTCTCTATAACCTCACAACTCGAAGGGTGTGATACCCAGAAAAAAAAATCAATGAACCAAACCACCCAATTTCTTCCAAATCCTTAAATTCAGGCAGCAATTTGTTAGTTGTTTCTAGTTTTTTTGTGTACTTCTGTTGAAATATGACAATCCCACATCGGAAAGAGATGATTTTTCCACCATAGCATTAGGCTATAAAAGGACTTCATCCCCTCTTAACAATTCATCCTAAAAACATCAATCCATCTACTTCTAAGATTGGTTGTTTTTCCTCTCTCTCTTGTAATATTTCACTTTGTAATATTTCTTTGAAATAGTGAAATATTATTTTAGTAGTGTCCGAGGACGTAGGCATAATTGGCCGAACCTCGTTAAATTCTGGTGTTCCTTTTATTTCTATTTAATAGCTATTGTCGGGTCTTTTACTTTGTGATATATTGTGCTTTAAATTATCTTAGAAAAATTCTGTCACCAAGACTCAAGAGTCTAAGGAAGTTGGTTTTTAAGGGAGACCATTTGTGACTCCACCAACTACCTGGGAATTTTTTCTTTGTCTTAATTTTTGGCACAATTATTCATTTTGGTGGAAACTAACCCGATTTCCACAACAATTGGTATCAGAGCCAAGGTTACTGAGTTATATGCTCTGTGGTTGCGGCGTAAGCTGATCTTCCACATCAGAAAGGTTTCCTTGGATTCTTGGGTATTCCGCATTTGAAAGCTATTAAATAGTCTTAAAAAGGAAATGGCAAGAGACGGACAAAAATCCACAATGGACACAACAGCTTCTACTTCATCAATTTTGGCGAGAACTGCTGTGGCAAATACGAGAATTGCAGTGGAGATTTTTGATGGTACAGGCCATTTCGGCATGTGGCAAAGTGAAGTTCTAGACGCCTTATTTCAGCAAGGCTTAGACATTGCCATTGAGGGAGAAAAGCCAGAAGGTGCAGATGAGAAGGAATGGAAGACAATCAATCGTTTGGCATGTGGTACAATTCGATCGTGCCTGTCCAGAGAGCAGAAGTATGCCTTTTGTAAAGAAACTTCTGCAAGTAAATTGTGGAAGGCACTGGAGGAAAAATTCTTGAAAAAGAGCAGTCAAAATAAGCTTCATAAGAAGAAAAGACTGTTCAGATTCACATATGTTCCTGGTACCACGATGAATGATCACATCACCAATTTCAATCAACTTGTAGCAGATCTGATGAACTTGGATGTGACATTTGAAGATGAAGATTTGGCCCTAATGCTGTTGGGATCCCTTTCTGAGGAGTTTGAGTTTCTAGAAACTACTCTACTCCATGGGAAAGCTGAGGTGTCTCTTAGTGAAGTATGTGTTGCACTATACAGCTATGAATTGAGGAGAAAAGACAAGAAGGATAGCACCAGTGGAGCAGCTGAAGCTTTGATAGTAAGAGGCCGTTCGAAAAATAAGAACAGGGGAAAAAAAGACAGATCAAAGTCCAGAGTGGGCAAAGATGAATGTGCCTTTTGTTGAGAAAAGGGGCACTGGAAGAAAGATTGTCCTAAGTTGAGAAGCAAATCTGGCAAAGGCAAGTCTGTTGCAGATTCAAATGTAGCTGAATGTGATGATTCAGATTTTTCATTAGCATTGATGTCATCAATAAGCAGTTCGACTGCTTGGATCCTGGATTCAGGCTGTAGCCACCATATGTGTCCCAATAGGGAATGGTTTTTCGATTTTAAAGAAATTGAAGGTGGAGTTGTCTATACAGCAAATGACAGCCCTTGCAAAACAACTGGAATTGGTTCAATCCAATTGAGGAATCGTGATGGATCAATCAGAACTCTGACAGACGTAAGATATGTGCCCAGTCTGACGAAAAACCTCATTTCTATGGGAATCCTTGGGAGAAAGGGTTTCACTATAATCATTAAAAATGAAGTAATGAAGGTTATATCTGGAGCACTTGTGGTGATGAAAGGAGTTCAAAGGAGCAACAACTTGTATTACTATGAAGGCAATACAGTTGTTGGAACAACAGCAGCAGTTTCTAGTGATGACCATGAGCTAGAAATAACCAGATTGTGGCATATGCGCTTGGGGCATGCAGGCGAAAAATCCTTGAAACTTCTGGCGAATCAAGGATTATTGCAAGGAGTGCGAACCTGCAAATTAGACTTCTGTGAGCATTGCATCAAAGGGAAGCAGACGAGAGTGAAGTTTGGCACTGCAATCCATGATACCAAGGGTATTCTGGATTATGTTCACTCAGATGTATGAGGTCCTTCCAAAACTGCTTCAATGGGAGGTAAACACTACTATGTTACCTTTGTTGATGATTGTTCAAGAAGAGTATGGGTGTATACAATGAAGACAAAGGATGAAGTGTTGGAAGTTTTTCTCATCTGGAAGAAGATGGTAGAAACTCAGACGGGCAGAAAGATCAAGTGTCTTCGAACAGACAATGGCGGAGAGTACACAAGTGATCCCTTCATGAAAGTTTGCAGAAATGAAGGAATTGTTCGACATTTCACTGTCAGAAATACACCACAACAGAATGGGGTGGCTGAACGCATGAACCGAACTCTACTGGAGAAAGTTCGGTGTATGTTGTCTAATGCTGGATTAGGCAGACAGTTTTGGGCTGAGGCTGTAACATACGCATGTCATCTCATTAATCGTTTGCCATCAACTGCTATCAATGGAAAAACACCTTTGGAGGTGTGGTATGGAAAACCAGCTACAGATTATAATTCCTTACATGTGTTTGGTTCCACTGCATATTATCATGTTAAGGAATCAAAGTTAGATCCAAGGGCAAAGAAAGCTATCTTTATGGGGATATCCTCTGGTATCAAAGGATATCGACTATGGTGCCCAGAGACGAAGAAAATAATCTTTAGTAGAGATGTTACCTTTGATGAGTCTACCATGTTAAAGGTAACAAAGGAGCAGACGGATGGTTCTCCACAGCAGGTGGAGGAAACTCCCAAACAGGTGGAGTTTGATAGAAGAAGAATTGTTGATCCAACAATTGTAAAGTCTGATAAAATTACTCCTACGGAAGAAGAGGAGATAATGGTAGAAAATGGATCAGATGAGGAAGCAGATGTTTCAGCACAAGAACCTCCTCAGCAACTTGAGCCAATTGCACTACGAAAGCCGAAAAGGAATATTAAAAAACCTGCTCGACTTGAAGATATGACTAATTATACATCTTCAGTAGATGATGAGATTCCTTCCACTTATTGTGAAGCTATTCAAAGCTCAGAAGAAGAAAAGTGGAGAAAGGCTATGGAAGAAGAGATGCAGTCCCTTGAAAAGAATCAGACATGGAAGCTAGCAAGTCTGCCAAAGGGAAAGAAAGCGATTGGCTGTAAATGGGTTTATGCAAAGAAAGACGGATTTCCTGATAAGAATGATATCCGCTACAAGGCAAGGTTGGTAGCTAAAGGCTACGCTCAGAAGGAGGAAATTGATTATAATGAAGTATTTTCTCCAGTTGTAAAACATTCCTCCATAAGAATACTGCTAGCTTTGGTAGCACAATTTGATCTGGAACTAGTTCAGCTCGATGTAAAAACTGCATTTTTACATGAAGACTTAGAAGAAGAAATCTACATGACTCAGCCAGAAGGATTTAAAGTTGCTGGAAAAGAAAATTTGGCGTGCAAGTTGAGCAAATCGTTGTATGGATTGAAGCAATCTCCAAGACAGTGGTACAAACGATTTGACAAGTTTATGATAAGGCAGAAATACACAAGAAGCAAATATGATCATTGTGTATATTTACGCAAGCTACGGGATGGTTCCTTTATCTATCTCCTCCTTTATGTTGATGATATGCTGATAGCTTCAAAAGATGAAGGAGAGATTCAGAAGTTAAAAGCTCAACTAAATCAGGAATTTGAAATGAAGGATTTAGGGGAAGCTAAGAAGATTCTCGGTATGGAGATATGCAGAGACAGAAAATTGGGGAGACTTTGTTTGACTCAGAAACAATATCTGAGAAAAGTACTAAAGCGTTTTGGGATAAATGAGAATACAAAACCAGTTAGTACTCCACTTGCTCCTCATTTTAAGCTCAGTGCATCTTTATCTCCGAAAAGTGATGAAGAACGAGAATATATGTCAAAGGTTCCATATGCAAATGCTGTTGGTAGCTTGATGTATGCAATGGTGTGTACGAGGCCTGACATTTCACAAGCAGTTGGAGTTGTGAGCAGGTACATGCATGATCCTGGCAAAGGACATTGGCAAGCTGTGAAATGGATTCTACGGTATATTCAGAATACTGTAGATGTTGGTATAATGTTTGAGCGGGATGAGAAAAGTGGTCAGTATATAGTTGGATATTGTGATTCCGACTATGCAGGTGATTTAGACAAACGTCGATCTACTACCGGTTATGTGTTCACACTTGCAAAGGCACCGGTTAGTTGGAAGTCCACCTTACAGTCAACAGTTGCTTTGTCTACAACAGAGGCAGAGTACATGGCAGTTTCAGAAGCTGTTAAGAAGGCAATTTGGCTTCAGGGGTTGTTGAATGACTTAGGAATTGGTCAGAAGCATGTCAAAGTGCATTGTGACAGTCAAAGTGCTATTTGTTTAGCAAAGAATCAAGTTTATCATACAAGGACGAAGCATATCGATGTTCGATATCATTTTGTACGGGAAATTCTTGAAGATGGTGGGATACTACTTCAGAAGATTTTGACTGCTGAAAATCCCGCAGATATGGCAACGAAAGTTGTGACAGGTGTCAAGTTCCAACATTGTTTGGACTTGATAAATGTTATTAGAATTTGAAATTGGGCGCTTTGAAGCGCATTTGGAGACATTACTGAAATTTGTAATATAAGAGTTTAGAGGATGTTTGTTTGGAATTGTGAGATTGTCAAGGTGGAGATTTGTTGAAATATGACAATCCCACATCGGAAAGAGATGATTTTTCCACCATAGCATTAGGCTATAAAAAGACTTCATCCCCTCTTAACAATTCATCCTAAAAACATCAATCCATCTACTTCTAAGATTGGTTGTTTTTCCTCTCTCTCTTGTAATATTTCACTTTGTAATATTTCTTTGAAATAGTGAAATATTATTTTAGTAGTGTCCGAGGACGTAGGCATAATTGGCCGAACCTCGTTAAATTCTGGTGTTCCTTTTATTTCTATTTAATAGCTATTGTCGGGTCTTTTACTTTGTGATATATTGTGCTTTAAATTATCTTAGAAAAATTCTGTCACCAAGACTCAAGAGTCTAAGGAAGTTGGTTTTTAAGGGAGACCATTTGTGACTCCACCAACTACCTGGGAATTTTTTCTTTGTCTTAATTTTTGGCACAATTATTCATTTTGGTGGAAACTAACCCGATTTCCACAACAACTTCTTCATTCTCAACGCACATGTATATATAAATATCTGATTCAGATGTTGGGTCAAATTCAATCAGTGTTAGTGTTGTGCCCTAAAACCTATCATTTTAATTATAATTAACATTTATTTATTCAATAAAATTATGAAATTATATATAAACTTTGTTTGTAAATTTATTTAATAAAATCCATGATCATGTAAAATGCACCTTATATAATGGAATTATGATGATAAAATTTATATTATGCAAGAGGTATTATTATTATATTATATATTCTTAATCATAGCATTAGTAAGAATAAACATTATTGATAAAAAGAGAGACTAATTATGCTTCTTTATGAAGGGAATAATTGTTCTAATAAATTATTATTCCTAAACTAAGATATGGATGTTTATTATTAAGATTAAATGCATTGAATTAATTTATTTAAATTATCTGTATGGAAAAATATTTTTGTCAATGTAATATTTTCATTAATTATAATAATTGCGTGAGTGATTATTGGACTTGATATATTATCAAGTTAACAATCTTATATCAGAATCCACCTTAGAGGGCTTGAGTTATTATAGTCCAAATAAAAATGAAAAAAAGTGTCATCCACAAAATTTAAAAATACATAATATAATAGGAATTATATTCACTCGTGCTTTTATATATATCATTATTACATTTTAACTATACATTTATATATATATATATATATATATATAAAGCACGACTTAGACACTCCAACTAAAAGGTAATATTATTTTTAAACATAAAATTAGACTATCTTACACAATTAGCAAGACATGCAATTTATACAATCTGACCTGACAATTAAAAGGTCCAGTGGAGTCAAATATCTATTAGAATTTTGGGAAATAAATAAAGAAAAATATCAAAAGCTATTTTAAAATTTATGAAATAATGTTTTGTTGCCTCTGAAATTCTACTTGGTATGAATATAATTAATTTAAGTATATGGTTATAGCTAGTTGACTGTCTGAAAATACTTGTGATCGTGATCGGACAAAAAAGAAGAAATGAAGAGAAAAAGGGGTTTAATCCACCATGGGTTCCTTCTGCCGATTTTTTGTTGTCCTTATTGTTTCAAAAAATTTCTTAAATAGTCCCCTCCATCAGTAGCGGTTCAAAAGATTTTTCCTTTATTTTTTATTAAAAAATATTTTGGTAATTCATCTATAGTCAGTGTTATTAAAACCGGTCATGTCCGGTCAATTCAACCAATTTAATTGAAAATTGATCCTAAAACCATACTGATTCAGGATATTAAACCGGTGAAAGAACTGATCATCTAGCCGATTGGACTGAAATCCGTGCAATATGTCGGTTTTTAACCGGTTCAGTTTGCTGGAAAATAATTCAAAAATGGCATAGCATGTTAATTCACAAAATTTCCACCGTTTGACCACACCTCAAGTTGTGTTAATCAAGATGATTTCATTTTATATTACATAATTTTTAAAATAATTTGACTTTTAAAATTGAGAAAAATATATACTATAATGCAGTTTTCCATAAATTAATTTCTACTTTGATTTTAAAAATTAAAATACATAAGTAAATTAATTAATTATATAGTATATTAAATTAATAATTATAAATATAAATATTATATTATATTTGAAAATATTTTTGAATATAATTATATATTAATTTAAATTTTAAATATTTATTAATAATACTTGACTATGTATTAAATTAATTATTAACCTTATTTAAGAAATATATATATATATAGTAAATTTGAATTCAAATATTTGTATTTTTATTATTAATATATATTAAGATAAAAATTTCATGTATGTAAATTATTTTTAAAATTATTTTATTTATATCAAAAAATATTTTACTTTAGAAATAAACGCACGTTGAATATTATTTTTTTAAAATTATTATTTATTATGATTTTTCAAAAATTAAAGAATATACAAATAAATCAAATTTATTATTTTAAAAATAATATACATAAATATGTATATTATTACACTTTAAAATATTTTTGAATATAATTATATATTAATTTGAATTTAAATATTTAATACTTCTAATATACTATTATGCATTAAACATGTAGAATATAAATATTTTTTACATTTCACTACATACAAAATATAATAAATATTATAATTTCTAAAGTATTTCACTTCGATTCGTTTGATTTCGTTTGAATCTTTAAATTTTGTTTTTTTACTTTTTCGTTATAACTTTATTTATAACTACCGTGAACATTGATTCCACAACTCTCTTTATATTCTTCCCTGAACATACGAAAAGATGTTTTTTACTCTCTATGTCACGACGACAAATGAGTGTTCAAAAAGAGTAAATTTTTTTCTTCTAAGTGAAGCTTTGCTAAGTATATATTATGAAAATGACCAATAAAATGTTTATATTCACATAGAGTACCACTCTAATAATATTTCTTTATATTGAGTACCACTCCAAATGTCGGGTCGGGTCGGGTGGAAACTCATTGTTTTTGGTTATTGAACCATTGAGATATTTATGGATTAGTTGTTTCTCAAAAAAATATCTTTGAGGAGCCAATAGGCAATTGGCTTCTCTACGTCGTGTCTACTAATTAAAAAGGCTAAAAGATCCTAAACAAAGGAAACTTATGGCTGGTAAAAAGATACTTATGGCTGAAGTTTAGGCCGGCCATCACATCAAATGGGCCCAACTTTCTTTTGTACAAAATTAACTGTATTTGAAATTACTCAATAGGTTTATTTTTTTATAAATTTTTTTTTCAGTCTATTTTTATAGAAAATATCTAAAATTTTAAATTTTTTAAAAAATATTTTTTTCAAATACAATACCCATTTTCTTAAAACAATATAAACATCACAAGAAATTGTGGTTCATGGAGTTTCTCATCTTCCCAAATGCTGTAACTCATTGAATTATTAATTAATTAACTAATGATATTCTTAAATAAAACCAAATTGGATTAGTTGCTGCAATTTTAAGAGTAAGCTTCGGTTGAATGAAATATTAATAAAGAAATCACTTTGAGAGAAATGAAAAGTATCATGTGGGGCTAAAGCTTTTTGTGGTGAAAATTCATAAGACTTGTATGTGTGGTGGTGGGTTTTTTTTAATTATTTTTCATTGATATTTTTCTTTGCAACCGTGTAGATATTATTTTGGTAGCCACAACATTTTTTTCCTTAAAAAAATTATTGTTAAAATAAAATAAAATGTTTGCTTGTTAAAGTTTTTAACAATGATTTTACTTTCAATTAATTTTCAATGATTGAGGTGAAGTGTCTATCTTAAAACTGTGGTTGTTAAAATCGGTCCGGACTAACCGATTCGATCGGTTAAATCAGAAATAGCGGGTGAATTAGCAGTTATAAAGCTATCTAACCAGTTAAATAACCGGTCAATTTGGTGGTTGAACCAGAAACTGTCCGAACTAATAAAATTGCAGAAAATGCTCAAAATTTGTAGATGACAAATTCAAACTTGCACTAAGGAGTAAGATGTTATTGTCTCTCACCACTAGGCTACAAAAGTGGTTTGTGATGCTTTTTGAACAAACTTTTATAAGTTTGCAATATATATTATGATTTAAATTTTTATTGATTGTATAATAAATTATTTTAATTTAGAAATGAATACTTATAATGTAATTTTTTTTAAAATCATTATATATTTTAATTTTAAAATTAAAGAATGTTGAATAAATTAATTCTATTATTTATTAAAATAATAAATATAAAAAATAGATATTATTATTTGAGAATATTTTACTTATTAATACATGATTATATATTAATTTTAATTTACTCACATTAATAATAAACATATATAACTAGTTTGAATTTGATTATTTGTATTTTCATTATTAATATATTATAATAAAATTTTCATAAAAATATAATTAAAATTATTTTGATTGATAAATTAATGCATGTTTTAATGTAAATTTTCTTACCTATTCAACAGTTTTAATTTTTAAAATTAGAAAAATATAAATAAAATCAATTTTATTATTTATTAAAGTATATAAATATAGATATAAGTGTTACTTCTTCCGTTCGGAAAAGTAGCCCTATTCTTATTTTCGCAAGTATTAAAAAAATTAGTTACTTTAGTTAAACTAATTAAAAAAATTAGTTACTTTAGTTAAATTAATTATTTTTACTTAATATTTTCCAAAAATATCCTCTTTTTATTATTATATTGAAAATAACCATTTGATATCTTGTAACACAAGATTCAAATTAATACTTATGTAAATGTAAATGTCATCCAATTTCAAGAATTATTTAAAGCAAGAGTTAAAAAAAATTAAGAATCCAAGAATAATAATTAATTGATGGTTTATTTATTGATAAATGGTTGTGACATAATAATAATGGAATATATAAATAAGAGTATATTTATAATTGAATAAAATAACTACACTTCAATAAAGGAAAGTGACTTATAATTTCGGACAACAAAAAAATAGAAAGTAAGTCTATTTTTTATGGACGGATGAAGTATTTTATTTGGAATTGTTTAATATAGTCATGTTTTAATTTGAATTATAAATATTAGTTTGAACATATTATTATTGTGTACAAAATATGTCTAATATAAGTAATTTTTACATTTTACTATGTATGAAATATATTTAGGTTTGATTATGGTTCAATTCCATTTGAATCTATAATCTTTGACCTTCTATTTTTTCAGGTAAAATCTGACAATCTTGCTTAAAACTACTCATGACTTGCTTTGTTATCATGCATGCTTTAAGAAAACAAGTTTATATTTCAATTTCTCAATTAATCAAATAATTAAATTTGTTATGATTAATGCTTGTTATCTCATCAAAGCTTACATTAGTAATAACTCCTATGATTAGTTGAAATTCTATTCTCCAACTACCATGCGAATTTATTTCAAAATGCTAATCATTCATTCGGTATCCTCTAGGTCTATAGAAGTTTATAATAATAATAATAATAATTATTATTATTATTATTATCATGAAAATTTTAAATTAAGTCCTGTCAATCTTCCAAAAGTCTTCAAGTTTTTTTTTTTTTTTGGTAAAGGATTTGTCCCTAAGGTCTTATTGGAACCCTTTTTTTTTTTTTTCTTCAACTGATTTCAATAGTAATGAAGTCTTTCAGTTTTTGAATACATTGGAATCAGATCAATTTTGCTATTAGCCCATAAAGTCAATATTTAACACCATGGTCCAATTTTGAATAAAAAAGGCCCATCATTCAAATCAAAAGAAGATTCTAGCAATTTAGGTAAATGAAGGCCCATAATTTTATTTTTATACTCTGAATTGGGTTCTAAAGCTCAAAATCAAATTAGTTATTCATTTACGATTGGGTCTTAAACAAAATTAAGTTAAATGTTAATTATTCCAAACGAAAATGGGTATCTACTAATGTTACAAATAGATTACATCAAGCATGCAGTTTGAATTAAAAGACATTTTATACATAGCAACAAAGTAGAAAAGAAAATATTGACATTCAAACATTTTCATTCCCTGGGGCAAGCCCTTTGATAAATTTGGCATAACAAATAATTTCAAGTATACTGTTTTAAAATAAGTGTTTTTAGTCCTCCTATTGTTTTTCTGCTTTATTTAATTTAAAATAACTCCTATTTTTTCTCTGCTTTTTGATGATTCTCATTAATAATATTGCCTTTTCATCTGAAAAAAAGAAGTGATTTTAAGTCCTTGATAATTTTTTTTTTGAGATTTACAATTTTAGGCCTTCCATTGACTACTAAATTAATAAGCATATATTAATTAGTCATCCATGGAATCTAAAGTAAATCAGTCTTAATTTGAATTTTTTTTAGAAAGAAGAAGAGAATAGTAGAGTAGAGTTTTAACTCTAGTTAATTTATAGAAACAAGCATTAAAATTATAGAGCTACTAATCCAAGTTGAAGAATGCTAATTAAGGACACTCTTCATTTTTAAATAATCTACAATACTTATCTTCTAATTAGTTGATAGAGATAGAGAAAAATCTAAAAATAAGGAGAGAAAAAAAATTATTTTTGAAATTTTTTACTTTCACTAACTAAACAGAAAATGAGTATTGGAGGGTATCTAAAAATGAAGAGTGTAATTAGGATTATTCGATCTAAGTTTATTAAAAAAAAATTACCAACTCTTAGATGCATTTGAAACATACAATCAAAAGGAAAATAAAAAAAAAGTACATAATTAAATTTAGACTAATTAATTGAGAAGAACCCAAGAGAAAAAAAAAAAAAAGAATAAGAAGAAGGAATTTAACAATTTTGAAGAAAGTTTAGCATCAGAAGAGGCCCAGGAGAAATCCATCATTTGTGACCTAACTTTTTGTCGTCGAAGAGAATATCTATAGTTGCAATGTGCCGAGCAAAGAGTCATTTCTTGTAAGTTCTTTCCATTCTTGAGCAAAAACTTTGATAAACTAACTTCAATCTCACATTCTAAAAATCCATCAATCTTTACTATTTTAATGTTGCTTAGGAAGGGTTTTAATGTTTCGATTTGAGATTCCCAATATTACTCTTCTTTTGAGGTTGACATATCCACAAGTCTCTATTCCATTGCTGTAAATATTTATTTAAGAAAGGTGAAATTAATTAATCCACAAGTCTCTATTTGCGAAAAAATTTGGATCAAAAAGAAAAAGCCAAATCGATTCATTGGAAGTTGAATCGAGTCGTCACATATAACCCACGTCAATATATCATTATCTCGTTGATTGATCTGATGATAGTTGAAAGAGAACAGAAAGATTTTTTATTACTTGTTAAATAGGATGATATTGTAATATATATAGAACATTTTATATAACCAACATCGAAGGGGAATCAATTTTTACAGCACAAAGCTTTATCAAAATAACGAGCACATAATTAAAATATTTTCACAAATGTTTTTGGAGAGGTAAAAGAGAAAAAAATAAATCTTTCATGCAACCCAAAAGTTGAGTTTTGGGTTAATATAGTTTCATACACACTTTTAAAAATCCATAAATTATTTTACTTACATTCACTCATTTGCTTGGTGTATAGAGATTCGGCCTAGATAAGTATATCGAAATTGACAGTAATAGGGTTTTGCTGGTCACTAAAGACTTGTAGTGACAAGTTTCATACTATTAGCAACTAGTTATTCTCTTCGCTATGAAATGACTTTGCTTTCCCAAAATACACTGTAATTTGTTGATAGAAACATTCTTGTGCTAGAAGCTAGAGAGGAGAATTTCATTGCTAGGTAAAGATGTAATATCATGGTATTGTCACAAATTATACATTCCTTGTCTCTTTCAATTGCTCAAAACATAATCTTGTAGGGAATATTTTTAAAATTTTGATAAAAAATATTTTATCAAATAAATTAAGCAGAAAAATATTTTAATTAAGAATGTCTCATATTACGAACAAAATAAATAATTTACAAAATCATACCTTTTAATGTCAGAGATCTACGCTCACACAAGTTTTTGCTAAGGCTCTGTCTCTACAGATATTTCAGACTATTTTCAAGTTTGATTGCAGTAGATGAGTGAACACCTCGTACACTACAAAAATAAGTAGTTAGCAATTGAATAATCAAAATAAAAAACTTACAAAAACTTAGCTTCTTTGATCTTATAATGGTGTGAATTTTCTTCTTCCTCTAAGAGAACTAAAAGAAAAAATATTTAACAAAAATATTTTTCTTGATTTATGATTCTCTCTAAAAGAAAATTTTTGTTCTTTCAATTTTTGAAAGAAATAGTTCAACAGTAATAATCACTCAATTTTCCATTAATTGGACTTATATATATGTTTATCCCTTTGCAATCTAAAATTTTATCTTGAATAGAATTAGTTAGATAAGATAAAGATTAGATAAGGATAAAATAATCATATCACTTATTGTCTTATTTTTGTTTTTAAATTAAATTTGGGTAAAATTGAACTTAGAAAGTAAGAGAAATAATTTATAGTGCTTAACAGAGTCTTAATAGGTTGGACTTTGTTTGACCTAAACTTACCCAAATTAAACCACTATAAATAGGCTAAAATATCATAATTCTCCATAGATAATTCTGTAACTTCTTCTTTCTCTCATTCCTTGCTTGGCCAAACCATATTCTTCTCATTTCTTCTCCAATTTTCTCCCATTTTCTTTACTTTTTACGTCAAAATCAACCATTCAAAAATAAATTCAGCATCTCTAGAACCTAGTAGAAGCTTTTGATATTCATTTGGAGGGTTAGAGTGAAAGAAAATCAAAAGAGAAAAATTGAGACACAAATTGGAGGTAAGTGAAATTTATAGTTTTAAATTAGTTTAATAGTTCAAATAGATAGTTTAAGAGATATAGATGATAAATATGAAATTTATTTGAGTTAAAGGAAGTAAATTCTTCACTTCTTTCTTATAGGCCATTTATGAAGTAGCCTAAATATAATGCTTTAGGTTCTCTTGGAATCGTGGAAGTGATTTGCTCGAATTCATCAATATACTCCTCCACAATGCCCTGTTGTTTTAAAGTTGCCAATAATTCATCAGGGCTATGATTTGCAATTCCCCCGAACCTATTCAGTAATTCTTGAAATGAAGGGAAATGAATTGATTCTATTCAACTTCTCTCAATATTCACAAATGCAGCCATGCTCAATTACTGGAAACCAAACAAGAGGAAATAATAAGAAAACAAACCAAGGAAGAAGAAAGGAAAGAAACAACATATCTGATAATGCAACCGCTCTCAGGCCCGGGGATGGAATCCCCTTCTCCAGCCAGCACTGGAGACCCAAAAGTGTTTGCTAAAAACCTTTTTGAAAAAAAACTTTTTACTTTTAAACTTTTTTGAATTTTAAAAATTACTTTAAAAAAACAGTTAAAGATAAAAAATTTATAAAAAATTAAAAAAATTATAAATCCCAATATAATTAATTCCAAACAACGTCTAATCATTTTAACCTCCCTTACATGTCCCTTTCTTCAATTCTGAATCTTTTAGCAATTCTCTATTAACCTACCAAAAGATCCACTAGATCTAAACACCAACCAATATTTCTAAAAGATTATCACTGCACTGTCCTTGGCAATGTGTCTCATTCTAATTTTATCTCATTCTCTGAAGGTTCCAGATCAGGTATTTCACATCCTTTCGCTTTTTTTCAATCCTTTCTTATAATAATATTTCTCCTTTCTCTTATAATTTTTTCAGCTTCCATTACTATTCCCCTAGAACCTAAAACCTATTCTCAAGAAGTTAAAGTTTTCAAAATGGAAAACGACAATGCAGGCTGAGTTATAGAGGCTTTACAAGCCAACAACACCTGACAACTCACTCCTCAGCCACCAGGTAAGACCGCTATTGGTTGCAAGTGGATCTTTAGCTAGATTGCAAAGCTCACAAGCATTTATGAAGGCAATTACTCACAAGCAACACCTGACAACTCATTCCTCTTCCACCTGGTAAGACCACTATTGTGATTTTAGCTTTTACTCTTTTCTGTTACAAGCTGAGCTCTATATAAGGAGCTAATGTATATATCCTTATTCCATGAAAAGGATAATATGCAATTATACTTATTTGTAGTGTCATAATTACTAATTAATATTGTGCATAAAACTTTCTTATATAATTTTTTTATGATTAAAATTTTCTCTGAACAATTGGACCTGGACTTCATCATATGGCACTGCTCATATTCAAATCCATCTGAATCACAACTATTGGTCTATTACCGCTCTAATTCCTTCTCTCATAAATTAGACGAACACCAACAAAAGATATTTGCCTTTGCTAGATTGTGAGAAAAATTTTACTCTGATAAAGCGGAAAAATTTATTGTGACCGAGCTTCTCCTACATTAGCACCAACTATATCTCGTTGTATAACCAAATTGGTTTAGGGAAAGTTTGGTGCTGTTTATAGAATTGGCATATAATGTGCTAAAAAATTTTATTTTCATTTGCAAGTTTTAACTTATTGAACTTCTCATTTGTAATAAAAAAAAATTTATTTCTCTAGATACAACTTGAGATTTTGAGTCTCATATTGTCTCATGTTTAGATAAATATTATTTTTTTAAAAAAATATAATACAACCAATTAAAGTTTTAATAATAGTTGATCCAAAAGGGGTGAATGAGTTGATACGAAATTTTTTTAATTTAATTAGAGATTTTAAATTTAAACACAGAATATACAACTAATTTAAATACTATTGAAATAGTGTTTCGCTTTAGAATTCTATCCGGTGCAATTTGTTTAATTTCCTATTGACCCTCAATGGTTTATACCAATTTTTTTTTTCTTTTTCTGCTTACGTATAGCACCTTCAAACTTTTTATTCATTGCTTTATTAGTAAGAGATAAATAAATTTTATCGACACTTTTTTTATAATCTTGACAAAACTAATTATTGTAATTGATAAATTATTGCTTCCCATTATATTTTTATTACTACAACACAAAATTTGATCATATTATTAGTTGTTCAATAAATAATTCTCACAGCAATTTCATAAATGACGAAAATCTTTTATCAGAATATAGTAGTATAGAACATAATTTCGTAAAAAAATTTATACATGATGAAAAAAAAACCTTTCTTATTAATATTTCTAACATAAATTCATAATATTCAAATGAAAAACAAATTCATAATATTATAACATAAATCCTACTCCGTATCATTTTTGTTGAAGGTATGCTCAGGAATTACCCTTCTCATAAACAAAGAAGATCATGGCCATTAAAAAATTAACAGTTCAAACTCAATAGCATCGATCTTCAATGCTTTTGAAGTCAATGTAGCCATGTAGGTTCTAGAATAGGATTGATGTTTCTTTCTGACCGGAGCCATTATGAGAAAGAAATTAGAGCACTACCTGGACATAGATCAGAGATGTTTGGAATTGATGTAGGTATTAAAAAAGAGTTTAATTTTTTTTTAGTTGAGTATTATTTTTTAAATATGTTTCTAAAAAATATTTATTTATTTTAAAAAATAAATTTTAAAGTCAAAAAATATTTAAACTAATTTTTTTTTTCTGAAAAACTTTTTTTCAAATACTCAAGTTACAATAATTCTAATTTCTTACAAGTATGCCGGCTGAGCCGTCCTGAACTTGATTCCAACATTTGCATTTTTAGTCAATTTTGTTGACTTGTGTGAGTAGCAGAGAGGAAAAAAGCAGAAAAAATATATAATTCATTTACGGAATGTGTGATTGAATTTTATCATAGTGGAAAAGGGTCATTATCATCATTATATTAGTTATCACATAAAAGGATATGTTTTTTCTTTTTTATAAATTGAGCCCCTCGTAGCCATATATTTTACTAGAAAAGACGAAGAAAAATTGAAGCAAAACATATTAAAATAAAAAATGAAATATACAAATGCCCTAATTAGACCATGTGCACATCAACTTTTTGACAGCTTCCTTCAATAATTCAACTCAATATATTAAACGATTGGCCATTTATTATTGTTTTTCCCCACAACTGTTTTGGAGGCTATCACATTCACCTTTTGTTAAAGGTGATTGGTGTTGGTAGTATGTATTTGTCTCAATACATTTACCCTCTTAACATATTAAACTATACCATAGCTTTGTGCAAAAAAAAAAAAATTATCTCTTAGTAAGAATGGGAACGAGTTCGGAAAAGAATTTTTTATTTCCGACTCTCATATTCCGTTCTTGTACTCTAATCTTGTCCAATATCCCGTCAAAAAAATTTTTTGAATCTTTATCTCCGCTTCATTCTTCAGTTTTTATTAAAAATTTTTATTTTATTTTATTTTAATGTTAAAATTATTTTTTTAATTTTAATTAATTAGTTAATTATATAATTTTTTAAATAAAAAAATATTTTTACTTTAAAATAAATATTATATTTTTATTTTATTATTTTTAAAAAATATTAATTATATTAAAATATAAATAATTATTATATATATAAATAATAAAAATATATAAATATATTTTCGGGACAAATACCATCCACCTCTCATCCCCGTCACAAAAAATTCAGCATCGGAGCGGAAAAAATATTTTATTGAAAAAACCGCCCCATTCGGGGCGAAATCGGGATAGGGCACGACAAGGCGAATCCAAATTGTCATCCCTATCTCTTAGTGCAACATATTAAGGATTTAGTTTTTATCAATTCTAGTACATCAGAAAAGGAAAAAAAAAAGAATCCATAAATTAGCTTGGTGGTATTGATTTGGTGATAAAAAGTATGAAATCTCGTATTCAAATATCTAATCGGATCCCTTAAAAAAAAAACCTCATTAAAATTTAAATTTATAATTGCATTAAAAATATCCAATTATTATAAGACATAAACTTATTAATTGTCATGGGAGCAATTTTTAAATTTGAAACTTTAACATATGATTTGATTGAGAATATACTAAAGCCCAAATAATAAAATAAATTTGGCACGAATATAATTAATTCAGTGTATAATTTTAGTTGGATAACGGAATATACATGTAGTTTGACAAAAAAATAACAAAACAAATTAAATTTTCATGGGCCAATGCCAAACTAATTAAAGTAAATAATTTGTATATTCAGAGGCGAATGCATAAACTAACTTCAATGGAGGCAAACTTTTATTTATACAATAATTCTTTAATAATAAAATATATATTTCTAATAAATTCAACAATAAAAATTATGGTGGGGCAAAGACAAATTTTAGTAAGGAGGCAAAAATATATATAATGTATAACTACTTTCAAATTTTGATTGGGTAACGGGGAAAAATGTCTCCATGTCCCTCAGGTATATTTATATTTTGGAGTTTATACTTACATAAATTAGATTCATAATTTGATTTATAAATTGATTTCATGTTATTTTTTTATAAGATATTTTATTATTGATTCAGTCATAGATAAAATAATGACACAAGTTGAGGCAAAATTATCCCATACTTTGGAGAGAAGATTAAAGTTAAGTTTGGAACAATAATTCTGGAATAAAAGACAAGACAGCATTATTGAGGTGATTCACTAATATAATTGGTCAATTATTTTCAACATCTAGTTATAGTGATTATTGCCAATAGTAAGAAATTTAATTTTGGATAATTGAAAAAAGGCAACAATGATGTTTAACAAGGAGTTTCACAATGTCAGTAAAGAAGAAATATGAGAATTAAAAGCTCTATAAAACAGATGATAATGCCATCTTTGTTTCAATATACATTTCTCTTGTGCTCTTTGCTCCTTCATTGCTTGGCCAGGGATACCATCACAAAAAATGGTTGCATCAGTGACAGCAGAGAAGAAACCCTTGTTTCTTCACAAGAAAAATATGAGCTTGGATTTTTCACTCCTAATGGAAGCTCGGGAATCAGGAGATATGTTGGGATTTGGTATTACATGTCAAATCCCCTCACAGTTGTATGGGTCGCCAATAGAGACAACCCAATCTCAGATCATAGTGGAATTTTTTCCATTTCACGAGATGGTAATCTCAAAGTGTTGGATGAAAGGGGACAATCTTACTGGTCAACAAATCTGGAAACTAACTCTTCAATGCCCATGGAGACGAAGCTAATGGATTCAGGGAACCTAATTGTAAGCGATGGAGACAGAATTATATGGCAAAGTTTCGATAATCCAACTGATACATTTCTTCCAGGAATGAAAATGAATCAAGAAATAGCATTGATTTCATGGAAAAGTTATAATGATCCAGCATCTGGTAACTTCACTTTTCAGCTAGATGAAGAAGGAGACCAGTTTGTAATCTGGAAGAGATCCATCAGATACTGGAAAAGTGGAGTTTCAGGTTATAAAGTTGGCACTTCCAATGATATCCCTTCTTCAATTTCTTACTTCTTATCCAATTTTACAGCAACAGTAGAGCATAATGATTCTGTGCCGTTCATTACATCAACATTGTACACTGATACAAGATTGGTGATGAGTTTCTCTGGCCAAATTCATTACCTTAAGTGGGATAGTCAGAAGATTTGGACCTTGTTCTGGGCAGTACCAAGAACGAGATGCAGCCTGTATAATGCCTGCGGAAATTTTGGTAGCTGCAATAGCCATAATGAAGTGGTATGCAAGTGTTTGCCCGGTTTTCAGCCTACTTCTCCGGAGTATTGGAATTCTGGCGACTATTCAGGAGGATGTATCAGAAAATCACCGTTGTGCAGTGGTAGAAATCCTGCTAGTGACTTGTTTTTCAACTTGCAGATGATGAAAATAGGAAACCCAGATTCACAATTCAAGGCCAAGAGTGAAATTGAGTGCAAAACAGAATGTCTAAACAACTGCCAGTGTCAGGCCTTTTCATATGAAGAAGCTGAAGCAGCACCACAGCTGCCAGGATCTGGAGGTGCCACTTGCTGGATTTGGCTGCAGGACCTCACTGATCTTCAAGAGGAATATGATGGAGGCCGCAGCCTCAGTGTTCAAATCTCTGTTTCGAGTTTAGGTAAAGCTGTTTCCAATTTGAAATCGAAATTTCTAAATGTTGGAGTTGCTTGTACTAATCACTCAAGAAATTTTACTTGTACAGATTCAACTTCAAGAACTTGTGGGATCTGTGGCGTAAACATGATACCTTATCCCCTTAGCACCGGATCCAATTGTGGAGATCCAGCCTACTTCAATTTCTATTGCAATATCTCGACGGGGCAGCTTAGATTTCGGGCACCTGCAGGTGGCAACTACAGAGTTACAAAAATCAATCCTGAAGTGCGCAAGTTTGTCATCCAAATCAATGATGCAGACAACTGCAAGGCCATAAATTCAGATGTCAAATTCTTACAATCATCACCTTTCCATGTGATTAGGTGGTGTAGGGCTGATCTGGGAAATTATACTTCTGATGCATCATTTAAAGGCGGAGAAGAAATAGAACTAAGTTGGGATCCGCCGAAGGAGCCAACTTGCTCTTCTTTTACAGACTGTAAAGATTGGCCTAATTCGGCATGCAATGCAGATGCTGGTGGAAAGAGAAGGTGCTTCTGCAATATGGGTTTTTCATGGTATGGTTCAGACTTGAACTGTACTCAAGGTAAGATCAAAAGAGTGCTTTATCTGTCTTGAAATATTGCATAAAATAGTTACTCATGATCTCATTGATTATTCTTGAAGAAGTTAATCATGGGAAGCGAAGAAATGAGATTTCAATATATAAGATGCCCTCTTCTCAGATAATTGCAGTAGCCTTGGGGAGTTTCATTGTTTTTGTTCTTCTCTCAAGCACTATTGTTTGTATATATTTGCAGAGAAGAAGATGGGAAAGTGTACAAGGTTAATAGTACAACCAAACTTGCATTTTTTGGTCTGAAAAAGAATTGACCAATGTAGATAGCATGCTAATGATTCGTATATGAATTCAGGAAACAGGGGAACCTTGCAAAGGCAAGGCCTTCACTTAAATGGCAGTGAGAGACTAGTGCAAGATATAATTGAGTCAGGTAGGTTCAATGAAAATGAAACAAAAGCCATAGATGTGCCATTTTTTGACTTGGAAAGCATTTTCGCTGCTACAAATAAATTCTCAAATGCAAACAAGCTAGGACAAGGTGGGTTTGGACCAGTTTACAAGGTAATAACTTCTGTGTGTTTTTTTTCACATGTTTGTTGTCCTAAATCCATAATGGAAATAGTTAAAATTGGATTTTTTTTTAATCTATGGGATTGCACAATCTACAATCAGGGTAAATTTACTGGAGGAGAAGAAATAGCTGTGAAGAGGCTGTCAAGTGGTTCGGGTCAAGGATTGGAGGAGTTTAAGAATGAAGTTATTCTGATTGCAAAACTTCAGCATAGGAATCTTGTCAGGCTATTGGGGTATTGTGTTGAAGGGGACGAAAAGATTTTACTCTACGAATATATGCCTAACAAAAGCTTGGATTCCTTCCTCTTTGGTTAGTTTTGTTAAACTATGAACTACAGGATATTTGAAAAAAGAAAACTAATTTAACAGGGTCACTCATATTTATATATTCTCTTGAAGATGGAAAGCTGAGAGTGTCACTGGACTGGGGGATGCGATATAACATAATAGTTGGAATTGGTCGAGGGCTTTTATATCTTCATCAGGATTCCAGGCTGAGGATCATTCACAGAGACTTGAAAACAAGTAACATTTTGCTTGATGAGGAGATGAACCCCAAAATTTCTGACTTTGGCTTGGCAAGGATTTTTGGAGGCAAAGAAACTGCTGCAAACACTAACAGAGTTGTTGGAACTTAGTAAGTTGTGTATATCAACCATCATATCATCAAATAAAATTACCTCAAAAATGACTTGGGAAGCAGCATAAAACTATCATAATATGTATTAACATTGTTGCTATTAATTTGCAGCAATGGATTGACATTTGCGACAGTTGCTATCGTTGGCGTAGATTATTGTAACATGTTAAACATTTTACTATAATGATTAGAATTTGAAATTGCTACTAATTTATTGCATCTGCATGCGTGTGTGGTGTTAATGATTTACTGCATATGAACTTTATCCGTAGTGTAAGCCCAACAAAATTCTACTTTTGTCAAATAAAATATGTAATTGATTAGCAAGTTAACCAAACAAAAAACTTTAGACATTATCCTTATGTTATATGCAGTGGGTACATTGCTCCTGAGTATGCATTGGATGGTCTTATTTCCTTCAAATCAGACGTGTTCAGCTTCGGAGTTGTGGTGCTTGAGATTATCAGTGGAAAAAGGAACACTGGATTTTATCAAACTGAACAATCTTTGACCCTTCTAGGCTATGTAAGTTTTCCTCTACTTTGATCAATTAGTTTCCTACTCTGTCATTTATTACTAAAAAAATAAAGGAAATGGTGACAGGCTTGGAATCTGTGGAAGGAAGAGAGGGCAATGGAGTTGATAGACCCAACGCTAAGGAAAACTTGCAAGAAAAATGAATATCTAAAGTGTATGAATGTAGGATTGTTGTGTGTGCAAGAAGACCCAGGTGATCGGCCAACAATGGCGAATGTAATATTCATGCTTTGTAGTGAAACGGCTACTCTTCCAAACCCTAAACAACCATCTTTCATTGTTAGGCGATGCCCTTCCAGTAGAGCTTCTTCTTCTGGGAAACCTGATACCTGCTCCAATAATGCCTTAACTGTCACTCTTGAACATGGCAGATAAGACTTTTTCTTTTTTTTTTTTTCATGTGTATATGCATTTTGATTTGGAGAGAGCTATATCAATTGAAAACCAAGGAAACTTTAAGTCTTTATTATTATTATTATACGATCCGTTCAATTGAGATTTGAATTCATACTTTACTATACTATACATTTTTGATAAATTTTTTAATAAATTAATCAAAATTTTTGAGGTAGCGGAAACTATCAAATATGTTGATTCATATATAGATAAAAGTATTGATCTTCTATAATCTGCTGATTCTAAAATGTCAAAAAATAAACATCAAAATTCATTGATTTTCAAAAGAAATACCAAAATCCGAAATAAAATTAGAGTTTTTCTTATTTCAAATGCCAAACGGTCCAAATAAATTGAAAAAGAATGAATTTTTATCCTTTCAAATAAAATCCTAATTACTAAAAGGCCAAAATAAAGTCAAATACAATGCTCAAAAAGAAAAAATCCAAAAAAATACAAAATTGACACAAAAAAAACTGAACAAAAAAATTTCAAAGCCTCCGAAACTACTTTAAACGATTGAATTTTAGATCGAAAAGTGGTTGTTATGAATAAATTCTACAATGTATATAGATTTTCGAACGAGTTTCAGTTTAATATATTATGAGTCTGGTAACTCGTGTAGAGTTAAGAATTCTGGCCTTCTGAAATACGTGTGAAATCCATCCGTTTATTATCGTCTATAATCTGATCCAACAATTTTCAATTTAATTTTTAAACTGAATTTATTTTCTCTATTTTTTGAATATTTGTTTCCCGAAACAACGATAAAGCACCGCCTTTTAAAAGACAAGATCCGTTCCTCTTGTGCCGTATTTGTGGACGGTGGACTGCAATTGCAAAGGAAACAGGCACGTTTTTTTTTTTTAAAGTAAAAATTAAATCAGTTAGAATAAATAAAAAATAAAAAACAGAATTTTTTTTTCCAGAAAAAGAAATCAGAGCCGTTGTTTTGTGTAGCTTATAGAAGTTTTGAGAAGCAAGAAATACAAAGCTAGGGTTAGGCTTGTAAGTTGAAGCTTCAGCGCACGCCGTTCCTTCTTCCCAATATGTCTTTTATAACTACTTTCCTTCATTATTAATATAGACTTCATTAATTGTATTTTTAGTTTTTCTTTTTTGTTTGTTGAAGAAGACCAAATATCAATTAAGAAGTTTTTCTCTAATAGCACAGCATCCTTTTTACAATCTGGCTACTGAGAGGTCAGATGAAATCCTTTTTTATTGTTTTTTTGAAGGTTTATTTGTTGTCGATTGCAATCTTTGTTTTTCGATGATAATTGATTTTATTTTCTAAGTTTCTGTTTAATTTCAAACAAGTAGTTATTGTTTTAAATATTTTTTTTTCCTGCGATTCGATTAATGATAACAATAGCCTAATGTGATCTACGTTCAATTTGAGTCGCTCTTGTGATTCCATTTTCTGGTGATTATCATTTTGAAATAGTTGGCAACTGCATCTGAGAGATACTCTTTGGTTTCAATTATTCATTTTTCTTTTTTTGTGATTTTTTTTTTTAAATTTTTGCTGTTTTGATCTAACGACTTTTCGTATAGTTGAAATATATTTGTGTGTGTGTTTGATTCTGGTGTCTTAATCTGAAATTAAGATTTTGTTACATTGATTTTGTCAGGCCAGCATCTCTTATGCGTGTTAGAGATTGGGTTTTCCTAATTGGCAAAGCTTTTGGTTCACTCTGGCCGCTGCAACATATTTTAAGTCTTCTCGCACCTCAAGGTGGGTGTGGGGTGATTACGAGGGTGTAATATTGCTTTCTGCCTTGAGGAGATCGAGGTCATCTCATGTTTGGAGATTGTGCCGTATTTCAGAGGGTTTGTCACTTGATTATGGCTAAGGTCTATTTTTGTTACTTCCCTCGAAGCTTGATCTCAGTTGAAATTCTAGATTAGCAGATTTAGGTTGTTCCGGTTTCTGGACATTGATGCTTAGAATAGAATAGTTCTTTACCCTCATTGTTTTTATGCAATAAAAGACCAGGTTTGGATGTAGCTCTTTGCGATATAGCCACAATGGTTAGGTTTTCGTGCTTCAATGCTCATATTCATTCTCACAGATCGAAGGTAACTGGTAGAGTAACTAACAATTGAATTCATATCATTGTTCTCAGTTTTCCATAGCTTTTTATTGATTGAAATTTTTGTTTCCTATCTAGAAAATCACTGCTTCTGTTGAAGCAATGCATAAGACTTCTGAAGACTCATCTCAAATTCAAGCCCCTATGACGTCACTTGATGCTTCAAACTTAAATTCATTGTATCTGAAAGCACAAGTTGATACTGAAATTGCCGGTGGCACCAAGGATGCTGAATGCTCTATCTTTTCTGAGCATGGCTGGAAATCTGAGCAACTTGAGGGCAAATTGGATTTTGAGAATGGTGCAGCCATTCATCAAAGAGCCCTTTTGAAGAAAAGTCAGTCTCTAGGAAGTGAATTATGCCAAGAAGGAACAAGTCTTTGCAACAATGATTCAGAGGATGAAATAGATCAAGGATTTTCATGCGATTCTCTTGATGGAAATGTGTTAATTGGGCCAGTTAGCAGCAAGGACCCAGAAGTAAGCCCAAACAATCAGCAGAATTATGTTCCTCAATCAGAGAATGTTCATGTGGGTTCTGATCTTGTCAACAATAAATCCGTCTTCTCAATTGGAGATCCTCTGCATTCAGAGAAGGATGGCCCTGAAAATTCTGAAACTTTGTTATTTGGTGAAAATGTGAATGAATCTTGCAATCAGACACCTCGTAGCCCTCCGATGATTGTAAAATCTCGATCTTTACCTAATATGGAGCTTTTTTCAGTTGGACATTCTCATAAACATTTAGTACCTCATTCGAGATCTTTTGAGGATCTGCATGTTTTACATATGCAATGGAGAGAGGTTTCATTTAATGAAGTAGAAGCACAAAAAATACTAGAACAAGACAGAAATCATAATGTTTGTCATACTGAGAAAAGTAATTTTGAAAATTCTTTTGATGATGGTTATGATTCTTATAATTATTCAGCTTCAGCAAAAGACTGGATAATTCCAGTTACAGATGAGGTAATCAGGGGAAATCACCTCCAAGGAGAATCTTCCATTCAGCAGGGCAATGAATTTTCAGGCAAGAATTTCAAAATTAAGCGGATTGAGGAGTGGGTCAGTGATCTTCAACACTGCTGCCCACTGGAAGAAACAAATGAATTATCAGATACTAATCCACTGTTAAATAGACATTCCACTGTCATGAATGGTCTGACCACTACAAAAGTGGATAATAAGGTCACTCCTGGAATGGAGGCTGCCAAAAGATACATCTCTTCTTTGGGTGCCTCAGCTACTGCAGCTCAGATGTCAAATCATGGCCTGGCAGTGATCCCATTTCTCAGTGCATTTATTAGCCTGAGGATGCTTAATCTTTCTGCAAATTCCATAGGTTGGTATTTCTCGCATATCTTTTATCTGTTATTGCCTCTCACCAGTCTTTTAGTAGATTGCTACTACCAATGTCCTAATCATTTGTTTTTCTCTCTCTCAGTGAGAATAACTGCTGGATCCCTCCCTCGAGGATTACATGTGTTGAATCTGTCGAAAAACAATATTTCCACTATTGAAGGTCTTCGTGAACTCACCCGACTTCGTATGCTGGACTTGAGCTACAACCGGATAATCAGAATTGGACATGGTATGCAACATGTCAAACGAGAGCCTAATAGTTGTTGGCCTCTTAGTTTTTCTTGGCCTTTCTTTATGTTTTTATACTTAATATGCCTAAATTTTGTGAAATTGTAAGTTTTGGTAATTCTTGTGACATTTTCTTTTGTTATGTTTAAAGGTCTGGCTTCTTGTTCCTCTCTTAAGGAGTTATACTTGGCAGGAAACAAAATAAGTGAGGTAGAGGGTCTTCATCGCCTTTTAAAACTAACTGTACTGGATCTGCGCTTCAACAAAATCTCTACAGCAAAATGTCTGGGCCAACTTGCAGCCAACTACAATTCCTTGCAAGCCATTAGCTTGGAAGGAAATCCAGCGCAGAAAAATGTTGGAGATGATCAGCTTAAGAAACATTTGCAAGGCCTTCTTCCCCATCTTGTATACTACAACCGGCAGCCAATCAAAGTCAGTGCACTGAAAGATGCTGCTGACCGATCACTGAGGCTAGGCATAAATGCTCATCAATCTGATCGTGGCCTTAGGTCAGATAACAAAGCTTCACGGAAGGGTAACCATGGTCTAGCTGGTGCAAGGCCAACATCTTCATCAACTCATATTCGTAAAAATCAAGCTGTAGTTTCACCAAAGCAATCCAGGGGTAGGCATGCTCATCTGCCACCAACTGGAAGTAAAGCAATAACCAACCATCGGCATCATTATTTTGATGTTGGTAGCAAACTCCTTAACATAAGACCAGAACTCTCAATTCGCAGGAGTCGAAGTGAGGGAACTTTGGGAGCTTTGTAAATGTTTTGTGATGCTTTAAGCGTCTACCGGTATGCTTGCTTGAACCGGTCATTCAACTATGATCTCGGTGAAATGGTATATGGTGGTTGGCATTTTCATGGTGTGTGAAGAGGAACAATAAGAATGATCAATCATCAACATCCTGGTAGTATATGTTTATCGGTTCCTGTTGTCTAATTTCACCAGAGTTGAGGACCCCTGGGAACTCAGATGATTTGTCAAACTTTCATTGGGCTATCATTCCGTAAGTTGCAGATTTGTTGTGTTTTTCTATCTCAGCACTGTTATTATTAGCCATTTGTGTTAAGTGTGTGATGTGTGATGATCACTTGCTGTTTATGAGTTCTCGTCCATATTCATGGATCTAAAACAAATCATATAAATAATATAAAATGAAAGAGAATTGCTAAATTTTGTACTAACAATTTGAACTAAAATCTTGTTCAAGGCCCTGATTTAAAATAATTCGAATTCCTTTCTCTACTAATGTTAATGCATGAGTTGAAATTATTGGCTTGCTAGCTTGTGTTATTCTTTACTGTGAACATATATTACCGTTTAAATACAAAGTCTATAGTTGGTCATAATTAATTTACATTGCATTTAATTATTGGTTGGGTTTATATAAATCCGGCGTAGGCAAGAAATAGTGGAAACTTCCATCCCTTTAGTCGAAGAATACCTGAATCCATACGGTTGCCAATTGTGCTATTTGAATAAATGGGGAAGAGAATATTGATATTTCACTGGGGGGTGGGGGGGCTTACAACGTTCATCCTTGTAGGAAGAGGAAGAATTATTCTGCTTTGCTGGATGCAGTGGTACACCTATATACATAAATATATTTTTTACTGAGGTCGGAGATAGATTGTGCTTCAACTTAATAATGTGATCGTGGTCTAGGCCATTCATGATTGTAACGGTGCCTTCGACATCGTGAATCAAAGATCTCTTAGCTCGGCAGTGAACTGAAAAGATGATGCATCTTTTGAGGGAAACAGATGCGATTAAGGATACACGGACTAATTTGAGTTTTGCTTATAATATTTTATATTGTCAGTTCTACGGAATTAGTTTTGGTAATTTTTGACTTAAAGCAGTGAAATCCGACTTGAATCTGTTTGAAACTTTATTCGATTTCAATTTTAATTCAGAGAAAATTCAAATTAAATAGTTACTGAGGAGAAAGAAAAATCTGTATTTGACCGTCACTTGAAAAGTGGATTGTTCTTGACATCCCTCTTACAAGATACATCATTCGGTAACCAAAAAAAAAACAAAAAAAGAGCATGGAGCCGGATTTTGAAACCGGATCGTGGTTAATCGGGTTGGTGGTAAGCATTTCCAGTAGGCTTAAGTTCGATTATCCATATGTCAGTTTTAGTTTTACTCTTTTTTACTGGAATTCTGGAAAATCTTTCTTTCAAGGTGAAACCCTAATGTCTTTTTCTTGCCTAACATTATTGGTTTTTTTTAGGTTTTTTTCTTATAAATAATTGAAGGATATTTTCATTTGGGGTCATCAGAATTACGTAAGTTTTCCCAGATCTTTTTTTTATATTATTTTTTCCCTTTGATTTTAATCTGAACTGATTCGATTCAGATTCATGATTCCCAAATTGTAAACTGAACAGATTCAACTCAGATTCATAATTCCACAAAATTGGCACTGGCTTGAGCCGGAACAGGCCTATTCCTGAACTGTACATTGAATGGGTTCAATTTGAACGAGGCGCATTCTTGGACGGAACCAACAGCGCAAGCTATGTCTAATTGCCTGCTCTAGAATGTAGCTTGTGTAGCTGCTTTTAACTCGAGAGAAGGTCAGGAGGGGGCGAACGTTATAGGCTGACCAAGTGACCAAAAAAAAAAAGTACGCAGTCTTCATTAGAAGTTCAAGTTGAAACAGCATGAGAAGTGATGGCCTTGGCGCTTTTGCCGTGTGAGTAAAGGATTTGACCATACATTAGAATAGAGTACATATCAATGCTCTAAACATGGAAACCAAATAGATACAACACCACGATATCAAGACAAAAACTAAGTACTGTAAAATAAATAATGCAACTCATAATCTAGATGATTGTAATGCTATAAACAAACTAGCAAAATTCTTGCAACAATCCGGTAACCATTTGGAGATGGACACCAACACTACTCACAACCCATGTACACATGGCAAAGATTCCACTCCCAAACTGAGTAGAACAATGCAAAACTCGTTTACAAGGCTTTGCAGATCCTGGCCCTTGATTGTCAGCTGCAAAATAAAATGATACATTCAAATATTGGAATTCATTAATTACTGCAAAACTCGCATCCTACACGAGACTAAAGAACAAAATTATGGGATAAATCATGCTTAATGTTAAAATGCAGAAAGCATTTCAATATGATGCAAAAACCACATCTCAAAAACATTTAGAATAAAACAAAAGAGCCTTAGAAACTTCTGGATTTTTCCAAATGCAATACTACTACGGCTACAGCAATGATGAAATCTGAGGAAAAGGGTATTTCTGAGTGCCAGCCTTCATTCCAAAAGATGGAGGGAAAGGCAAGATAAATAAGAAAAAAAGGCTCTTTAAATCTCTCTGACGAAAACATGGGGAGCAAAACCAGAAGGATTTTAAAAATGGCAACAGAACATCACCTGAATTTGGGGATCTTGACAGCTGTACTGAGCAGTATTTAAGCATCTGCTATCAAAAGAGACAGTGTAAAAATTAGATAAGATCAACTGTGACCAATCATGTTATGATGATATTGGAGAACAAACATGTGAGTAACATCAGAATTCTCGGAGAACGAAAATATACTTGGGCACAAACAAAATCTGCCAATGTTCATAACCATGAGACTTAGACGTGCATAATGAATTCCAAAAGCATTATCATAAACAAAAGAACAGATAATATACCAATTATCAATTAGCCACACTGATCAAATCCTCTTTAGCTTGATCAAAAGAAGAAGAATAAGAAGAAAACATTTTTTTTATCATAAACCCTATGCAGTACAGAGTGCTGATATATCAAAAAAAAATTCCTTTACCTGCTTTGAACTACAAAAAACTGCAAAAATTCAATAAAAACAATATGTAATGGAAGAGGGAAAAGACTAAGACCCTCAAGAACAAATGTCAACAATCACAGGATTCCATGACATAACATAGAAATATGCTCTGGGCTTGCATTCTTGGCTGATCTAAGCCCTGTTACACAAAGTATTACACATGATGTTCTATGGGTGGATGGATGATATAAGGAGTGGCAATTCAACAGCACAATTGAGTTCAAACATGTGTTAGGCATTTTGATACAAGCTAAATTAACTTATTTGTATAGGTATTGGTGAAATTAGAGACATGAAGCAAAACCAATTAAGTGAACTGATGGCATAAAGCACTAATACACTGAGTCTAAACAGCAGTTATCTCTCAATTTCAAGTTAAAGAAAATCACATATCAGTTAGCTGACTGCTTTCTACTTTCTGCTTTCTCAGTGCTAAACACTTTCATGATGAGTACACTCCAATTATTTTCTGTATCTCTGTGGTTTTCTAAACTTTTGATATTGATCAACCATGTATATGTGCGTGTACAATGTCCCACTTCTTTCAGAACATGACAGACAATTTCTCCATTTTAAAACTTGGATGAGCAATTATTCTCAAAATACTATAAAACTTTGAAGAGTAAGTAATCTCCACTTTAACCTATGTATATCTTTTAACGTCACTATAGGATAGTGGCTGGTATCAATTAATCTGTCCACCTAGAAGAATATAAACTTGAGCAAAGGAAAATATCAGCTGAACTACAAACTTGAATGAGGTAAAGTTTCACCACCTGAAAGGACAATATTCTCCAATATTTTGAGCAAATGCATCTAAAATGAGATGTCAGATGTACAACTTAGCAAGAATGTAACACTAAACAGATTATTAACAAGGCAGCAAATGATGAAAATGCAGCACACTCTATTCAAAAAGATTCTAAAGAGCACAACTTAGGTGCTCCAGATATATATTTGCACACTTTCCAGGTAACAAATAAATCATATTTGCACCCGTTGATATTCAGACAGCCTAAACCTTAATGTCAAAATCAAAATACGGAACTGCAAGATACGCTGCTGGATCTATCAATAAGCAATATCTATAAATTCAAAATCTATAAGGATGAAAATTGCCTAATTCATCAATTCAGGAATGAATCAGTACTGTATTAATTTATTGATTTATTGTTATCACAGATGCTTAATTCCTTTAGATAAAAACTATAATTCAACACAAAGAAAAGCAAATAACCAAATTCGTACCAAGCAAAATATGAACAAGATTCTAGAATCCAAATTTTCATCTTTCTTATTGTCTTTTTTTACCCTCATCTGGAACCCCAATAAGTACAAGACTCTATTTACAATGAGGAAACTAATTTTACATTCAATGGCAACTCATGCATATTAAACCCCATTCATCAGTACAATTTCACATTATCCCCATCAGTGAATCACCAGAAGAAAAGAAAAAATTGAACACCAGCAGCATCAGCCAGAACAAAACTCATAAGCAGATGTTTATTTCAAACCTAGAAAGCATGAAACCATAACAGTTAACCTAAGTGAAGAGTGCCCAATGTAAACGCATACACATAATCAAGAAAGGGTAAACTAGTTGTAATTGTAAAGAAAACAAAAAGAAAAAAACAAACCTTTCTGCTCGTCAGAGGCATCGTGATATTCCTGGTCCTCCTGGGGCACAGGATGAAGCTCTACCTCCTCTCCAACTCCAATAATTCCCTTTCTGACACTACCCTCTTTTCCACAACTTTCTCCATCTTTATCATCAGGGCACCTCACGACCACCACCGGACAAATGCAATGATGCACACAGTAATCGCTGACGCTTCCCAGCCTCCCCTTGCTACTCCTCCTGGCCGCCCCAAAACCCCTGCTCCCCATTATCACTGCGCTCAACCCCAACCTCTCCACCTCCAAACACAGCCTCTCTTTCATGTCATGGTCCTTAACTATGTGAATTTTGAAAGGAATCTGCGCATCAACCAGTGGCTGCGACAGGGAATGGGCTTTAGTTGTAGTGAAATTATCGAAATCATCCTCCAGCTTCTGTCGATCGGTTTCGTCCATAGAGTCGCTATTGTTATCGTTATGATCATTAACATGGACGTTGATGGAGCCCCAGTCGGCACCGTAGAGGACGGAGGTGGGGCGGACATGAAGGAGGATGACGGCGTCACCGGGTCGGAGATAGTTATTAACGGCCCACTTAACGGCGAAAGCGCTGTCGTCACTAAGATCAACGGCTATGGCGATACGGCGCTGGGCAGAGGAGGTAGGGGTGGGAGTGGTGTGGGAGGGAGAAGGAGAGGATGGATGGAGACGGAGTGAAGAGAGAGGAGGAAGGGGAAGGTCCGGGTCGGACTGCGAGTTCATGGCGGAGGAGGAAGGTGGCGTGTTAACTGAACTCTAAGGTCGAAGTGATTCTGAAGAAATTGGGTTGACTTTGAAGCGAAGAACGCCAGATATGAATAGGAAGGAAGGACATTGTCCGAATTCTTAATTTATACTAGACTGGACCCAATACAAGAGGGAGGAGGATTTTTCTTTTTTTCTTTTCTTTAATATATATATATATTTCAAATAAAAAAATAAATTATATATTTTTTTAGCCAAATAAAAATTAATAATATATGGGCGAGGCGAGTAAAACAGAGAAAAAATTTTAAAAATATCTTACACTTAATAAATTATAAATGGTAGTCAGTCAAAATTTCACCATATGTATCTAACATTTCTATTGTAAGTATTTTTTTAAAAAAAAAATATTAACAATTAATACATTTTTATTACGTTTTTTCACTCTGAAGATTACATATAAGCAATTTTATATATTTGAATTACAATTCAATTTTTTATGATCAACAAAAACTAGTTAATCAGTGTCAAAATACAGCAACCTAATAGTGTTAATTTTTTTTTTTAAATTATGTTTTGTTTGTTAGAGGGTACCTAATAATAGTGTAACCTCGTGCAAGGGATATTTGTTTCTCAAAATATTGCTAACTTGAAAGAATAATGCGAATATTTTTATGCAATGGACATTTTTTGTTTCCTTGTTTTATATATATATATAAAAATAATAATACCAATAAGCAGTAATTTAATGGCAATGGTTGAGTGACTATAGCTATGAGGTTTCGAGTTTTAAATATCCAGTTCGTACCAAAAATATGACAGAAAAAAGCTATACTGCTGCAGACAAGGGCTTCTGAAATTTGGGTAGATTACTTGGGGTTTCATAATCATATATTATACACTTTGTTGATTCAAAGATTCCCTTTGGTTTCATTTATTTTGGATTCATGGGTGAGAAAGTCCAACATCTTAATCTATTAACATCATTTTGATCATTCTCGGTTAATAATGCAGCCACATTTTCAAATCTAAGGATTTCCATAACCATTATTTTGTCAGACCAACAAGCTCATTCCTTTTTCTTATAAAGATATTTACCCCCAACCAGATTCAGAGGCAAACACGTAGCGATTAATTGTAGTAGAAAGACAAAAACATACCCATCTACATTAATTGAATGCAAGCATTTGACAGCTTTCAAGTTCAGAATCACAAGTAACTGAGTAATAAGAAGGCAACAGAAGGAACTAAAAATCTCTAATTAACATTAATGGACGGTGTCCGTTGATACATATGTTTGGTTTGGGTTGTAGAGTATCTGTCTTGTATCAGTATCATAAAGCTGGAATTCAACCCATCATATTCATATATGAATATCCACTCTTTTGATTTGGTCATCGTTCATTGTATTCGACCACACATCCTCAACATGGTACGAAGGAAAGTGAAAAGCATTGGAAAAATATTAATTAAAATTCATTTCATTGCAAATTATGAAAGACCCATGAACACCACCACCACTACCAACACTCCATAACTAATTAATTATTGGAATATTTATTTAAGATTACTTATACTAGCATAATTAGTTCTTGTTGTCACGCAGATCGCGGAAGTAGCCTGCTGGGTCTTTCTCAAAGACATCCCTGGAAATGGTAGTATCCTTTCCTGGAGCCTTCATTGTTTTTGTTTCAGAAGTTGCCTTGCTTTGAACACCATGCTGTTGAGTTGCAGTTTTGCTGCATTCCTTGGAACTTCCTATGCTCTTCTTGCAATCCATTCTGTCTTCCATTTCTGATGTTCTCATAGAACCAGATGGTGCATATATATATAGATAGATAGAGAGAGAGAGTGCATTAATTCAAGGAATATTAACAGTCTTGGTGTTGTAAATTGTGAATAATTATTTCTCCCTTGGATTTATGCATCCCAGTATACGAAGAGTCAATGAAATTGGAATTCCAATTATTTAATTTCCTAAGCAATTCAATGAACTCCTTCATTAATAATTACAGAAGCATTATGCATGGCCCTTTGCCCTTTAAGGTCGAAGCAAATGAAAAACGACCTGGGAAAACTACACGACAGATGGATTTTTATTTATTACCATTATTTTGATTTTTATAAGAATGAGCGTAACAATACCAATTTATTTCAACCGCATTAAAATACTACTATTTTAATTATTTTAATGTAAGTTTTCGGAAAAATGTTACTTACGAGTTGAAACCATTTATATCCAATATGCATTAAAATCTACCTAGAACAAGGAGTTGAAACAAATAATAATCTTTCGAAAAATAAAATAAAAAGAGAGAAATTAAACAAAAAACTAATATATTAAATACAAGGTAAAAAAAACCCACGGTAAAAAGGCGAACTGGATATTTTATATGCATTAAATTACCATTATACCCTATTTTGGCCATTTTGGCCTGTAACAGCTTCCATTTACATGCCAATTTTATATGTATCTTTCTCATAATGTTCTTTCTATTTATAATTACTATAAGTTCAGTTTGGGTATTTTTTTAATTATAAATTGTAATTCGAAAATCAAAATGTTACAAATATGTGCGGATAAATTTATAAATAATAATAAATCTTAAACTCTTTTATGTGTTTGATTGGTTCTCATTGCATTTGTAATTTTTAATCCATATGAATCTTAAAAACTTAAGTGAAAATCAAATCAGTTTTAGTTGCTACTATAACTAACAACTTATCATACTTTAAAAAATATTAAACCAAATTTATTTTAATTTATAAGTTGTGATTTCAATAAATAATTACTAGATTTTTTTGAATTGTTAAAAATCAAAATTAATGCTTAATCAAACCAAATTAGTGATTAACTACACCTGATAATTTTTGACCCCATCCGAACTTGTCCGAAAAAAGTGACAAACCCAAATTCAAGTCTAAAGAAAGTTTCAGTCCGCGAATAACCCCCTTGCAAAGCCCTAATTCAACCCGACCCGACATGTGATTCAATTTTTTAAAAATGATTTCTAAAATAATAAAAATTAAATACATTTTATATTTTATTTCTAAAATTTTATTAATTTATGCATTAAAATTTAACTTTGTTTATTTTTAAAAAAACTCATAACTATATATATATATATATATATATATATAATGCTTATAATTTACTTTATATAAATAAAGATGGTAATTATATGTGAGTTTGTGGGAGCATTATGTTCTAAAAAGTTCACTTTTAGTACCAATAAGCTTTATCTTAGTAGTACCAGTTTTGTGTCAGGAGTGTGAAGTCTCAAGTTCGAACCCCAATCAAACCCTTGTTTTTCCCTCCCTCCCTCCCTCTCCACAAAACCAAAAAAACGAGGGAAAAGAAAAGGAAAGAACAATAAAAATTCACATTTAGTAAGGTTCAATGAGAACACACAAACACAAAAGAGTCATATTTAGAAAATACATTTTGCATCTTTTTTTTGGAAAACTATATCCAAAAAGAATGAATTGACCTATTTTTTAATAGTTCATTAGTTTATTTCAGGTTTTTCACCAGACACTTTTTATTACATTTTTTGACAGGATGAGATAATTACTGTCAATTATTGCAAATTTGTCACTTTTTTTAACAAACTTAAGTAAAACTTTGCTTGGACTCGGGTACAGGTACCCAACACGAGTACATATCTAGAAATCCGTTTTTTTAATATTAGGATATGTGGGTACGGCTAAAAAGTATCCAAAATTAGAGAATGGATACGGGAATATATCTATATATATATATATATATATATATATATATATATTTTAATTTTTATATACAATAATTTAAATTACAGGATAGATCAAATTATAATATTAAATTGCTAAATAAAATAAAATAAAATAAGATAAATATTATAAATTACAAACTTAGTGCCTAAAATTCAAATCACAAACAACCAATAAAATGATAATTCTAAATCCATTTAAATTGTAAATCATCTCAAGTTTGCTATATAATATATATTAATTTTTTTCACTACCATAAATCATAGTCTCCAATTGTGGATCATTCAAAAATAATTCTTCTAACTCGACAAAGTCATTATCTTCTAAGTTTATGTGACCTACACATGTATTTTAAATGAAACTAGGATTTATGAGTACTCACTTTTAAAGTAAAGGATCCGCTAAGAATTTCATACTCATACCAATGTAATAACCGAAGGGTACGGGTACTTTTTCAAAAATGAAGTATCGGAGTAACATAGAGTAAAACAAATTGTCAATTCATTCTCATCACAATAAACAATACTATATTGTAAGTATTCATAAAAAGCCCTAAAATAGCCTATATTAAAACTCTCAACAATAAGAACAGGCAATGTGAAAGACATCTCTAATTTATAGGCCTAATATAAAGAGGCAAGCCAACCTGGGATTAAGAATGGGAGCACTGAGAATGAAAAGCTCCTCACTCACTTCCATCTTTTTTGGCATTCCCAATCATAAGCAATGTTATGGCAAGGAAAACCCCCTTACATTAAATAAATAAATAAATAAATAATTACGATTTCTTAGTTTAAAAGTAAAAGACAATCTTATCTTCTTTAAACTCTCATACTTCGTCTTCTTAAGTTAAATTTTGAGAAATAAACAAAATATTGATAGAAAAATGAAGGTGAAAATGAAATAATATCAAAATCTGGAAGATCAAAATTAAATGGTAAATTGGATAGGAATGACATTTAAGCAGAATTGTGGTGGGCTTGAACAAAAATAAAACAACAAAAAAAGAGTGAAATTTTAATATTAACAAGTTAGGGGAGGCATTGCAAACCACATAGCTCTGCAGATGTCTAAAAGAAAGCAAAAAACTAGGGAAACTGGAGTTCTAGACCAACCAACCACCCTCTCTCAACCATTCTCCCCAACCCAATAAAAATATAATAAAAAAAAACACATACACTCGCAAAAACATGTGTGCAAACACCCAATATAAAGAAAATAATGTTGCTCAAAGCATTACCTCAAAATCAGTCATTGTAATGGCGAGCTTTTTGATCTCTTCAGGCAACCAAGGTATCTTCCACCAAACAGTGCCATCAGCAGTTGTCAAGGTGTCCTCTTTTGTGTGTTCTTTGTCTTCATTTTCTCTGGTTAGCTCAGATTTTCTCTGGGCAACAATTCTCCTCATGGCAAGATTACCAGCTTTGTCAACCAAAGCATCCAGGTCAGCCCCAACAAATCCTGGCGTAGACCTAGCTATTTTCATAAGATCCAGAGAACCATCCAGAGTGCATTTTCTAGTGAGCACTGAAAGAATCTCAACCCTAGCATTCTCATCAGGCACACCTAACCTAATCTCACAATCAAATCTCCCAGGTCTCCTTAGCGCAGGATCAATAGCATCAGGCCGATTGGTAGCCCCAAGTACAAGAACATAACCCGTATTTTGATCAGAGTTCTCTGATGTGGAATTTGGATCAGCTGGTTGTAAAACTCTGTGATATTCATCCATGCAGGTCATCAACTGTGTCACAATCCTTCGCTCCATCTCTCTCTGTAAATTTTCTCTCTTTGAAGCAATTGCATCAATCTCATCAATGAAAACAATTGATGGAGCAGTCCTGTATGCTTTCGCGAAAAGTTCTCGGATATTTTCTTCCGATGCACCTGAAATTTTCATGCCATAGGAAAGGAAATTAAATGCAAGAACTGTAACAGTCTAATGAAAGCCTTTTTCCATAATATGATTCAAACATGGTGGACCAAGGAATATAAATTAATATATTGATTCAGTAAAACCAAATAATGGACAATAATCAACATCCATTTTATTTCTTCTACCATAAAAAACAACTAAATTCTCGCAAGGAAAATATATTAAAGATATATACTTGAAATCAAGTTCTGATGGAAGGCAAATTCCTAAGAGGATGATAATGAACACAATTAGAAAACTTTCGGGCATGAACTTCACAAATTTCAGAAAGTAATAAATAAATTAATTAAGCATCTTGTTGACCATACACTATCAACAAATCTTGGAGAAACAAAATGCAAAAACATAAAAATATAAATTGTGCCAAGATATTTCCAACCAACTTACAAGAACAGCAGTAAGTTTCTATACATCATCTCTAAACATAAACAATAAAAAATTGCTGAAGCCAAATAATTTAATCAATGAGAGCTGTAGCTATGCATATGGCAACCTTAATCAGCAGAAAGGCTGTTTCACACAAAAGCACGACGAAAATAATAACAAAAAAAAATTAAAAAAAACCAACAAGATTTTTCTGCTGTGAAATTCAATACAATGAACATAAAATACAATGTGAGATGTTATAAATACACATCAATGACAAGCCCTAATTCCTCTTCTATCAGAATATTAAGAAGAGCAAGAGTTCTTAAACTGCATGCCTGATATGCTGGAGACGACCTCGGTAGCTGAAATCTTGTAAAAAGGGGCTCCTGTCTCATTGGCAATTGCATGAGCAAGCTTGGTCTTGCCGCAACCAGGAGGGCCGTACAGTAAAATGCCGCTAATTGGGTTTACTCCAAGCCGCCGCGGCACATGCGGATGGAACAGAGGCAAGAACACCTCCATCTCCAATTCTTCCAATACAGATTGCATTCCCCCCAAATCCCTAAACCTAGGCCCATCCTTCCCTTTCACCTCGACGGTAGCAGTATTAGAAGCTTGACCTCTCCCTTTCGATTCCTTCCCCACATCAGCCCCTAATCCCTCTTCTTCTTCGCCTTTCAGTGGATTTATAATGTCAATTTTGTCACTGATTTTATTACTAGCAAAGTCCACTTCGATATTCTTTTCCTTCTCTTTTGATTCGGCGGCGGCGTAACTATCCCGTAACTTGGATTGCATCAAATCATACTCCGGATTTACATTCTGTTCATAAATTCCATCCTCCGAAGTTGAAACACCGGAAGAAGAAGCAGGTGACACTGAATCAGAATCGGATGAGGAACTAGACGGCAGATTCCGATAAAGCCTTTTCGAATAATCATTTTCCATTTGCTGCAATCTGTCTTCACTCTCATCAATGTGTTTCCTTTTCTTGCGAAACTGACTAGGACTGATTTGAAAACCCGCATCTTCGTCTTCATCTTCATCTGCTTCCGACAAAGAAGATTTTTTGGATTTGTGGGTTAGGCGAAACGACGAGGGTGAAGTAGAGGAAGAGTTGAGTATTTGATTGACGAGTCTAGTCAGGGCTCGGAGTTCCATGCGGCGGTAGTTAGGGTGTTGGCGGCGGATGTGGTGGACAATGTCTTCGGCGGTGGAAAATTTATTCTTGCATGAGTCTACATGTTGTTTAAGCATTCGTTGATTCCTGCCTGCGCCCACTCTTCCTCCTCCTCCCCCTCCTCCTCCTCCTCCTCCTCCCATTCTCGCCGCCCTCTTATTTTCTCTATCTCTCCCTAACCATATCAAGCGGGAAGAGTTTTAACGTAGAACCCTGTAAATGCTTTTGTTTTGTCTTATCTCCCTTCCCCATTCCCACCATTGTAATGAGGTTTAGGCCAAACATCTTGTTAAATCCACAACTTTTCTTGTTATTTGAACCCCTTAAATTTAATAACTTTCAATAAAGTCTTCTTTTTTTTTTTTAATATTGATGCATAAATCTAAATTTCTTAAAAGTCACGTTAATGATCAACGGATTAAAATAATAAAAAATTCTCCAAGTTAATTTCTTTTTTGCTTTTGTTTCATGGATGTTACAGCTTGTTTTTTTTTTACTTTAATTCTCTAATTAATGTTTTATTTCACTTTAAATTACTTGGTAATTTTAGTGTGATTAAAATTTGATTGTTAGCTCTGTCTCTAGTGTATATAATTTTAAATTCTTTTTACTTGTGTTTGAGATTTTTATTAGAAGTAAAAAAAAGTATGTTTAAAATTTTTTTATTTAATTAACTGATTTTTTAAAAAAATTTTAATTTGTTTTTGTTGTTAAAGCAATTTTTAAAACTTAAAAAAGATTAAAAAAATTCAGAAAAAAGGCTTTTTCCAAACAAAAAAAAAAAGACAAACAGGGTCATGTTTTGTTTCTTTCATATAGGCTTCCCTGTTCTGGGGTTATGGCTGAATGTTTGTTTTTTAAGTTGTACATTTAATCTCCTGATATGCTGTTCTAATTCATGCGTTTTGATTTTCTTTATTTCATAACCCTGCTGTGCTTGGTTCGATACTTACTCTTTAACATTACCTGCTTAAATTGCCCCTTACCATTTGCCCGTCTTGGCTTAGTGCAGAAGGTGAGCAACTTTATTTTATTTTATGTCTTATTATTAATGCTAAAAAGAAAAGTAATTATATTAAATACTTTTCCAGAATATGATGGTTACTTATTAAAAAAATTGTCATAGACTAAACAATTTATAATTTTATTTTTATATATAATTGACAGAAGTTACAAATGTTGGTAACTGTAAGTATCAATTGTTGAATCTATTTGAAAACTCGATATCCGAAATTTTTTTATTAGAAATCTATTAGAATGGACGAACCAAACATAAAAAAGGTTTGCTTGTATTTATCATAGACCAAGAGAATGACCTATGGAGGGTGATTTTGTAGAAACAAACTGCAAATTGACAATTTAAGAGGAGGGAAATGGAGCTCAGAATTCCACTCTCTGCTTTTCATTTCTCTTTTTTCTGTTGCAAAAAGGGCAAATGCCAAGTAATGTGCTCTTCTACCAACAAATACTACAGATGTTATTTACAAATTCTGAAGCTAGCCTATATAACAAATGACACTTCTTGCAATACCATATTCTTTTCAGCTTCGCTGGTGCAAAACGTTTTTGAGCCATCATGATGACACCCAAAAAAAGGCTTAACCAAAAGGTTATGAATGAATAACAAGTGCTCTGCATTCCTATCACCAATAATCACCACAGGAACATACTCCATCTTTAAAAATGATGAAAACGATTTGCATCCCTGACAACTATTTCCCTATTCACAAGTTAGATATAAACTTGGTCGCTGAATGACAGTTTACACATGCCCGAAGATTCTTTGTTATCCGAAGTGTAGTTCCAGGAGGGGTACTGATAAGTCCAAAAGCAATTGCTAGTCTTTCGCTATGATTAAAAAGAGTCTCCTCAATTTCTTCATCATTTTAATCATGCAGAACAGATTCTTTATGGGGAATGAATCCAGCTTCCTTTGACCTTCTCTCTAAATTCTCAGGCTCTTCAGAAATTTGTTTGTATCTTGAATGTGACTTGTCTCCGAATTGAAATGCATGAAGCTTTCCATTGATCTCAATCACACTGTGCCCCATGTCCTTGCTCAGTCCTTTCTCCCTCATTAACACTAGGAGCCTTGCAACATGATCCCACATGCTTGCTGAAGCATAAAGATTTGACAGCTGAACATAATGCCCTGTGTTATGTGGATATGGCAATGGATCTTGCATGCACTTAGAAGAGCTCCCCATACACTTACTCCTGGTTCAATTGGCATGTTCCTGATGAAATTATAAGCGCTGTCTAAGTATCCTTTATGCCCAAGAAGATCAACAACACAGGCATAGTGATGATGGCGTGGTTCAATCCCATAGTCCCTTGTGGAAAAGTTTCCAACCATCTTCTACAAGACCAGAATTTTTGCACGCTGTTAGGACCCACACGAAGTTAACATCATTTGAGCATACCCCAGCTTGTCGCATTGCATTAAAAAGATCAACGGATTCTTGGCAACGACCATGCAATCCATATCCCATAATCATTGCACTCCAGAGCAAAACATCCTTATCTTGGGATCTATCAAAAACAATACGAGCCAAATCAAGGCAACCACATTTTGCAAACATATCAACAAGGGCAGAGTTAACAAAAGCATCAATTATAAACTCACAACTACTGATGTAATCACTCATCCATATTGCTAATTCAAGAGACCTCATTTGGCACAAGCCGATATGCTGGATGTCACAGTAATAGAATCTGGCCCAAATTCCTCATTTATCATTTGATGAAAGAGCTCTAAAGCTTCTTCAGCATACCCATTATTTGCATAAACAGAAATCATTGCATTCCATAGGATCAAGTTTGGCATCTGCACCTGATCAAAAAACCATTTAGCAAAATTAACTTACCCACATTTTGCATGCATGGCTGTAAGTAAAATATGCAAATCTATCTCAAATTCGAGGCCCATTTTTAAAACACAAGCATGAATGGATTTGCCATGTTCCATGTCCTCTAAATCAGTATATGCCCTAAGAACACGCACAAGAGCAATCCAATCAGGTTTCACATTCATTCTCCTCATTTGACTGAAGATTCTCAAAGCTTCAATAGGCTGCCCATTTTGTGCATACCTAGAAATTATGGAAGTCCAAGAAACAATTGTCCTATCGCTTAACCTATCAAAAACAACATTAGCTACTGAAATCTGACCGCATTTGGCATAAAAACGCCATAAGAGAATTCTGCACAAACACATCAGCTTCGAACCCATACCTAAACACCTGCCCCATGCACCCGCCGGCCAATGTCATGCGCCATCTCAACACCACAAGCTTTGAGGACAGAAGGAAAAGTGAAACCATCAGGACTCGCCCATTCCATTTGCATTCTCTCATACATTTCAATAGCCTTAACGAATAAAATGTGCCTTAAATGACATCTAATAATCGCATTCCACAGAAACACATCTGGATCAGGAAAATAATCAAACATATTACGTGCATAGTAAATTTATCCGGCATTTGCACTCCCACTGACGAGATTAGAAATTAAAAAAACAACTATATTGCAACTGAGAAACCACCAACTGGGCATGAATTTGATTTAACTGGATCATGTGGACTGGATTATCGATGAGAGATGCGTAGAATGTGCAAGGGTCGAAGCCGCAGCAGAAATTATCATTACCGAAGCGGCTGGGTAGATGCACAGCCAAAGAAGAAAAATAAAAATATTATTTTAAGGATATTACAATGAAATTAATGTAACTAAATCTTTAGTTTTAAATTTATTCTAAATATGATTATATAAATTTTAATTGACATGTTTTGAAGTATATAAAAATAATTTTTCAAGGAATTCATTCATAAATAAACTGAATTTATTTGTTTCAATGGGGCATAAATGTTTAATTAGGTATGGCAATAGTGAATGGGTGGGTGAATAAATAAATTTGAGATGAACTTAAATATTAATTTTAATATTTTTTTCTGAAAACAAATATTAATTTTAATACTTATATAAAATTTGAATAATTATATTAACTATACTTTTTTATTTTATAAAAAAAAATTTACAATACACTTTTTATTTTTAAAATTTAGAGTATATAGTAAAATTTTCATTCCAAATTTTATTTAATGGACTTTTTTTATATATATTTTATTTTTTGTTATTTAAAAAATTAAATTTTACTCTATATTTTAAATTTTATTTAACGCATTTTTATTTTTTACATATAATTTATTTTTTGTTATGGTACTTTTTTAAAATATTTTTTTATAATAAAAATTATTTATTTTTTTATAAATATTAATTTATAAAAATAAAAAAATAAAGAATCTATTGGATTTGTAAAAAAAAAATACTCTTTATATTTAGACATATTCTAAAATATTTTTTATCATACAAAAAATATACTTTAAAATAAAAAAAAATGAATGAAAATGCTCTAAGACAATTTTAAAAAAATATATTCATAGTTAGACGTATTAATTTATTGTGATATTTAATTAGTATTATGTCGTATGAATTTAATTTGAATTTCTTATAAATTATTTATATTTAAATTTTTAAATTTTTTTATTAAACTGTTATATAAGTATTAAATAACTTAATAGAATTTGAATATAATATAAATATACAAAAATTATTTAAATTATTTTGAAGCAAAATTAAATATTTTAAATAAATTTGAATATCTTAATTTAAATTAAAGAAAAGAATTCGGGTTTGAGTAAAATATTTTTTGCAAAAATATCAATCAGTCCTTAATTTTCTATATTTAGTATTTATACATAAGGAGGAAAACAATAATAAGAAAAAGGAGAATAATATCAATGAAACGACATCGAAGCAGAAATAGGATCCTTCTTCTCGGGGAAATTGAGGAGGGCTTGACTCAAAGTTTCTGCAGTAATCAAAAGGAATGGAGGCACACGAAGAAAGTTTCCTAAACAAAGTCTCCGTTGGCTGTATGAGCATAGCCACATTAATTCTTCTCCACCTTGTTCTTCAAACCCCAGAAACCTGCGTTCCCCCAAATACCCCAGTCACCAAACCCCACTTTAAATTCCCTTCATCTACCTGTGACGCATCTCTCAATCGCCCCCATCTCTCTCTCGCCAAGAAAAATCAGCGCCTTTGGTCCTCAAAGTCCTGGCTCACCCAGCTTTCTTCCTTCACTGCCTTCTTTTCCCAGCTCAAACATCTCAATCTCCTGCACAACCACTCCAGAGTCCTCTGTGTTTCCGCCGGCGCCGGACAGGAAGTCATGGCCCTCAATCAAATGGGTGTCAGCGATGTCACTGGTGTTGAGTTGGTGAATTCTTTGCCGCTTGTCAGAAAGGCTGACCCCAATAATTTGCCCTTTTTTGATGGGGTTTTTGATTTGGCTTTCACTGCGCATTTGACGGAGGCGTTGCTTCCGTTGCGGTTTGCTGGGGAGATGGAGAGGATGGTAAGGAGAAGAGGGGTGTGTGTGGTGGTGGTGGATCGATGTGGAGAAAAGGAAATGCGTGAGATTGTTTCGCTTTTTAGGAATTCTAAGTTTGTTGGAGCGGAGAATGTTACCTTGATTGAAATGAAGATGACTAGGATTATCATAAGAGTTGGTGTTTCTTCCTCTTCTTGAATCCTTTTTCTCTTGGTAATTACTCTTCTTCTTTCATATCGTTTTATTGAATTATCTGTTTTTGATTCTGTTTGATATAAGCTGCTTCTGATACTGAAATTTGTAGTCTTGTTAACAATAGTGGAATTCGGTTTTAACTTTCTCTGTAAATGGATGTGTGACACCAAAAACACGGAGGTGAAGACAAATGTTCTAGCGCTATAAATCCGAATTATTTTATAATTTCCTGTGAATATAGGAATTCATAGATATTCGATCCTTTGGAACAAGCTTTAAGCATTGGTCCTGGTCAATTAGATGAGCAATAGCATTTTACAGTGCAGACCCACAAAAGTCACTCACACACATTAGAGAGCAAAAAAAACACTGATGCAGAAAAATGAACTACATGGTTGGGCCACACACTTACATCCATGGAAAGCTACCTGTGATTTTCACTATGAAACATATAGAATGACCCCTCCTTGTGGGCATGGCGGCATAGGAACTTGTAATACATGCATCTTAAAAATATAAGCCACTAACTCATGTTATCAAGGATGCAAACGATATCTATGGTCCTTATGGTACAAGGTTCTTAGTGAAATTGGGTGAGTCAAGTCTGTCAGTGAGTTACAGTAGCTAGGGGTCAGTTGCTTTATAAGCAGGAAAAAGGTATCTTCTACTAATATGATATATTAGGAACCAATACCACCGAGAAATCATCCATAGGTTCCACAGATAAATCCACTTGGCCAGTCCATGCACCGAGACTGACCTTTACTCCGCGGGCAATTCCTTGGAGAGGTTGTGCCGCCGAGTTAACTGCTTTGAGGGAGCCACCTCCATTGGCAACCTTGAGACCGAGTCTTTTGGCTTCCTCTAGTGAAACAAAGTTGTGAGATGCACCTGTGTCGACCAAGGCTTTGACGACTTTCCCATTGATGGATGCATCCACAAACATGAGTCCCTTGGGGGACGTTGGGGCACTTTGCAATGCGCTAAGCAGCCGCAAAGATCCCATCTTCACACCTTCATCTGCCTCCTTTCTATCTTGATCATGAGTGGAGGCAACTAAAGCATTCAATGTCTTTCTTTTGGGACATTCTCGTGCCCAATGCGGTCCGTCGCATATAAAGCACGTCACATGGGGCTTTGAGGCACCACGTTCTTCCCTGTCCTTCCCCTTGTCTCGTGGCTTGAATGAGGAGTTTTCTTTGTGATTTTTGTAGTTTTGGCTCTTAGCATGGCCTCCCTCATTCCTGGCTCCAACAAACTTTCTATCAGCTGGCCTCTGGCCTTCTTTGTTTAAGGAGTAATCAATAAGACTTTCAGCAACGGCAATGGCCGAAGATAAGTCTTGAACACCACGTCGTTTGAGCTCAAGGTTAGCCCATGATTGGAGACCGTCCATGAACAAGAATAATGAGTCTTTGTCCGATGTGTCAGAGACTTCTAGCAGTAAGGTTGTGAACTCCTTCACATATTCCCTTATGCTTCCCGTCTGCTTCAGTCGTCGAAGCCGGCCTCTCGCCTCTTCCTCAGCATTTACGGGGAAGAATTGGCTTTTGAACTCCCTTTTGAAGTCCTCAAATGTATCAATTGTGCACACCCCACGTTGCACATCTCCATGTCTTCGTCTCCACCACAGCATAGCAGTGTCGGTCAAGTACATGGCAGTAGTTCGGATTTTGCTGGCATGGTCCGTTACGCCAGTAGCCTCGGAGTATTGATCCAGCCCCCATAGGAAGTTCTCAACTTCCCTAGCATTCCGAGCACCATTGAAAGTCTTTGGCTTAGGAACTTCCACTTTCTTGGCCTCAATGATAGTGGTTGTATTGGTTCCCGAAGCCATAGCCCGTTTGCATAGTGCTAGATCACCACCCATATCCTCAACTCTAAGCAACACATTGGAAATTTCTCTTTGGAAGAGATCACGTACCTTGGCAAGTTCAGATTTCAGCCCATCAATCTCTTGCCTTAATCCACCGTCTAGCTCGTTGAGTGACATCTTGACCGCTGAATGGATCTCCGCATCCTCGGCCTCCAAGCCGCTGCAACGTTCCTCCAAGTTGTCTACTCGGTCGAACAACTCTCCCAAGTTGTCCTGAGCACTCACAACACGTGCTTCCAAGCTAGAAAGCATGTCTTTCGACTTGGCTCGAGATTCTTTAGATGGTTTTCGAACTTCCTCATGACCACGTTCCATTGATGAAACTTCCACGGTAGGTGTAGCTGGGGCAGTAGCCTTCATTATGCCAAAAGTAGTAAAGCTTCAAACCTTGGCTCTGATACCAACTGTCACGACCCTAGAGTTCAACTAGCAATCGTGCGGCACTTAGCACGTTCCGTTGCACTAAGCCTGCCTTCCAAACCAATAAAAGCACTCCAAAGAGAATAGAACGGAACTTAGAGATCGAGAAGATTCAATAGCAAAACAAGAACACAAGAGTTTGTGAAGAATGCTTTGTATTACTTGAAATGCTTGAATTGATTGAATGATTACAAATGAATTTACATAAGGTATATATAGGCTTCCACCTTCTCAATAGATGGCCGAGATCAATTCCCACCTACCAGATGGATGGTTAGGATTAACTCCCACCTACCAAATGAATGACTAGGATTGATTCCCACCTACCAAATGAATGACTAGGATTGATTCCCACCTACCAAATGAATGGTTAAGATCAACTCCCACCTATCAAAATGGATGGCTAGGATTGATTCCCACCTAACAAATGGAGGGCTAGGATTAATTCCTACCTACCGAAATGGACGGCCATGATCCATTTAATCTAACGGTTTACAATGGCCTTCTAGAATATTACATATGTGTGCCAAAATGTAAATGTGCGGGAAATCCCGTATGAACCTTTGCGGGGCGTGACACTTAGCTCTCTTAAGGTAATAATCAGGGGTTGTCAATCACACTCATATTATTACTTGAACCAACATTAATTTACTCACACTTAATCAATTAATGAAGTTCAGCCCAAATAAAGAATTTGATCAAATTCTTAAGGTACTTTTATTTGTAATCTTACTTGATTTCTCAATTAATAGAGCCCACATTAAGATAAAAAATCTTACGCTTATGGTACAAGGTTCTTAGTGAAGTTGGGTGAGTGAAGTCTTTCATTGAGTTACAGTAGCTAGGGTCAGTTGCTATATAAGCAGGAAAAAGGTATCTAATTCTTTTAATCTTTTCCTATCCCTTGTATTAAGTCTGCTAATTCTCCTGCAATGATTCTGACTGATGCTCAATAAATAACTTCATTAAACATCATGTAATATTAAAGCAGTTTCTGAACCATTCTCTGATTCCTTTGTAAATTATCATTAATTCAAGCTTATTCAGAAAATGGAGGAAGATGTCAGTTTTCAAGATCTAAGAGTTTGAAGCGAATGTCAGAAGTATTTCATTGCAGAAGGACAATTATTAGAAGATATAAACCAGAAGCATGAACAGGCACAATATAAACCAGAAGCGTAAACAGGCACACTTGAATTGTGGTGAAGAAATCCTTGATCTTAAGAAACTGACTGTTGAATTCCAGCATAAAGATTTTTTAAATTAAATTTGCTAAAGTGATAATATTGTCAAAATTGATGGGAGGGATGTAGATGTGATCATCGTGGATGGAAAGGGATGGTCCTGCTAGAAATATTTGTGGAGCATAGAATGATTGATGATATGCAAACCACTCTTGAAACTGAGATGTCATGTGGAAACTGGAGGAACTGAAGCAAGAAATCCTAGAAGAATCAATGATTGTTGGATATGAACTGAGTTATGAGATTCAAGGAAATACTTTTCCATGTGGATTGGCTTTTGGGTTCTTTCGGATGTAAGATCAATAAAGATGCTGGAGAAGAAACTAAAAGGCCTGATGTGCAAGGTACTTTAGAAATTGGAATTGAAAATTTTGACACCCAAGAATATGTAGGACAATGCTGGCCCATCAAATCTAATATGGTTTTTTTCTTATTGATGAGAATGTGCCTCAAGATTGATGGTAACAGAGACAGAGGTTGGTGTTTTGTTGAAAGCAGTTGTTACTAGTTCAATCTTTGTGATACTAGGACCTAATCCTACCAATACACCATCACAAATTATGAGATCATCTGGAACAAATGAGCTTCAAGTCAAGAACGTTCAGAATGTAATTTTTCCCCTTTGTACTTACAATTTTATGGTACTCATATATGATTCCAGTTCTAATCGAAATACTTCTTACACAGATTCTGATTTTCCTGTGCTATTTTAATTATATGGTTGCAAGAGCTAGAAGGAGTTTACAAACATAAAAGTGATATATTGCAGTTTCTTAATATCTGCTCTTGAGAACAAGGGTTCTTGATGCAAAAGTATAGATGAGGGAAAATGATTGTGTAGCAGTGGGATCTAAGCTTTCGTTCAAGTTCAAAAGGTAGGGAATATAGTTGGTTATTTGGTTGATTGTTACTAGACATGTGTACCATGGCTAATGTTGTTAGTCAGATAAGCATAGTCACATGAGGAGAGTCGAGTCTGTAGGCAGTGAGTTTAGAGTAGCTAGAGCCTGCGGCCATATAAGGAAGAAAAGAATCTCTTGCACAATGTAGTGATTGGTAAAAATTCTGTTTTGTGTCCATATTCTTTGTACTCTCTCCCTTTCTCTTCTCTCACTCTCCAACTTTGTTCTCATCCCTCCTTATCTCAATCTCTGCCAATTCTCCTGCTATGATCCTTGTTGATGCTTTTTTCAGTATGTAGTCCATATTTAGTAACTCTTAGGTTTGCTTTAAGGTTTTTGGATCTTCTACCTAGGGTATCATCAGGTCTGACAATTTAATGGTGGATTCTGCTGATTATGTTGACTTAGATAATGAGTTTGTCTTTATAAAATAGTATATATAACTTTCTTGTATTGCATCTGCTTTCCAAGTTAGTAAATGAGCCCATAAGTTTTTTATTTATTTATTTATTTTGCAGTATGTGGATGAATGAAGTAGATGTTTCAGTCAATGTATATCCAATGTGCAACTTGCGTTTTAGCAAACTTGGAGGCAAAATACAGCATTCCCTTTGGTGATGGAAGGTGTGTTCGGAAGGGTACTTGTTTGTCTTCTTGCTTGAGCACATAAATTTTGTTTGTGGAAGAGCAAGTCATGCTGATACCCAAGGAAAGTCACAGTTTGTGAGCGGATGCCTAATGAGATGAAAATGAAATGGAGCAAGTCAAAGTTGTGGGTAATTTGTTGGAGTATTTTATTTATTTATTCATTTATTTGTTTATTGGATGCAACAACATTATTAACGGACTGTACAAATTTAGACAGGACTGAAATTATTGGACAGTTGGAAAACAATGAATCTTGGGTCGTTTTCTTGGGATAAGTGGTCTATACTAACATGGGTCATTTATATATCGAATTAATGCACAAAACGTTCTAATATTTTAATACAGGAACAACATTCTTGTCTTTGGATATCAATATCAGGTGTTGATCAAATCTTTGTGGAGTGCATGGAAGATCAACATTTGGGATTCTCTGGATGTTTACTGATTGACCAGGTTATTTTATTTGTTAGTGTAGGAAGTTGTTGATGGGTCATTATATTAGATTCTGGTCATTTTGCCTCTTCTATCTCTACTCCAAGGATCGCCTTTTTCTGGTACCTTTTGAACATTTTAGAAAAGGCAATTTAAATAAAATCGGTTAGTTATTCAAGGGTAAGATGAACTGCTGGAGTTCTAGCTGCAAAGTCTCTCACTTTTCCGATATGTTTGGTATCCTAAATTTTGGAATAGAAATAAAATTTTTATTCTAAATTTGAGTTTGGTGGATAATAAATATTTGAGAATATGATTTTGATTTCTGTGTAAGGATTTTTAATATTTCAAATTTGTTGGTATTTAAAATTTTTTCTGTATTTTTTTAAATAAAATATTTTATATTTTCCAAAATACCATCAACATTAAACTGTACAGAAAATAGGACTTTGGTTTCTATTACATGAACATATCCAAATAAAAAAATATTGAAATTCTAAAATACCAATCTAGGAATAAATCCAAATTTTCATGAAATTTTATTTTTTTAATATATCATATCAAACAAGATTTTTCTTTCTCCCGAATAAACTAGGAAGGTCACTTTAGGAGCATTATTTAGGTTTTCTTTGTTTTTTTATTTGTATTGACCTCCAAGTTGATATGACTTTCATAAGGTTCCGAGGCTTCACATAAAAGTAAATTTTTGTTTGAGAATGTCAACAAGGTTTTGACAAAACAGTATCAATATCCATAGTATGCTGCTCCTTATGCCCCAACTTGTACTAAGCCTACTGTCCTTTTTGACCATGTATGCTGCACCTGAACTTGGCTAGTTAATCATGCTTCATGGTTGAAACAAACTTATTTTAAAAAGTGTACTGTTAGCCATAAACCATAATTGTTCTTTTTCTGGCTCCTGCCCATGTAGTGATTGATGATTCTTCAAAACAAAATATGTGGATTCTTAGAACTATCTGGTTTATATAGGTAACAGCCCCCTATCATCGTGCCTACCTATAAACTTCATTTAGTATTTGCCTCATCCATGATGGGAATGAAAAAATTGCAAAGGTTTCATCTTTATACAATTGTACAAAATTTCAATGGTAATATCCTGACCCCAAATCCTTTTCTATGAAAATGAATTAGAGCTTTGAAAATAAATTATACTGTATCATACATCATTCATGTAGATCAAAGATGAACAAAAAGGACAACCAACAGGTTGTTATCGTGAAGCTAAGCTCTGTAACCAGAATCTGAACAGGAATCCTCCATCTTGATATACTAGGAAGCTCAGCCACCTTAAAAGCTTGAGAAATCCCATGAATTATGAACTTATTCAATGAGAACATCTCGGGTGTTAATATCTCCACTCCATTAATGGCTAACCCCAGTGTTACATTGAAATTGGTAGTTATATCAAGTTCCTGATTAGGCAGCAGCGTCTTCAGCAATGTTTTCTGGCAAAGAAGCAAGTTCAATATATGTAAACCTTTGAGGCAGAATATGAAGCCTCACTATCTTACCAAGCATTGGTGAAAAAGATGCAACAAATTCCAACTCTGGAGGACTAAAAATTGCTACAGAAATTAAGTTCTTGAAATCTTCAAGAATCCCATAAAGAAAAGAATTCAACCCAACTGCAAATGACACAAATCCATTAGAGCTTGGCAAATGAACTATCCTTCTCCATTCAACCATGTTCTTGGGATCATCGGCTCCTAAGACTAAACTAGAAGTGGCATCAAATGTAGTTGCTTGAATAGAATCCCATATCTGGTTAAAATCTTGAGAACCCATTGAAGAAAAAGGTTCAAGAACGCCATGAATTGCAATATTTCCTTGAAGAAAGATATCAGGATGAGAAACCAAGACGCGATTAATCTCCACCAAATTTTCTTCAGAACAATTTTGGTTAAAGCGACATTCTTTTGAGGAACAAGAGTACGAATTTAGCTACCCAGAGGCTTCTTTAAGAGATCATCCGCTGAAAAGAAGAGAGGAGAGGTGTGGTACTGAAGGAGAGGTTTCAGGAACCATGAAGGGAGAGAAGCATTGATGAGGGCAGAATCTTTAATGGTGAAGATGGTTGAATTGGAAGATAAAAGAAAGATTTCAGGGGAGATTTGGAGAAGAGAAGCCATGATGTTGAATCCAGATCTTCTTAAAGCTAATGATGCGTTAAGTGAAAGTTGAGGACTGATTGGGTCGGTTGATGATGGTGAGGTTGGATCTCTTGAAGGAGATTGAAGGGCTGTGGAGATGGCTATGAAGGCCAAGACTACTGAGTGGGTGAAAAAGAGTGGTGCATGCCACCAATTAGAAGAAGCCATTGATTTCATTGTGCAGTGAAGTTAAAGAGTTGTTGAGATGGAGAGGACGAATCAAAATTTCAATTCTTGGAATCAAATCTTGGCTTCATTCCTTTTCCATATATATATATATATATATATATAGCTTCTGGTGTAAAATGGACTTGGCATTTTCAGTTGAAACCAAGATTTTTTTATCAAGTCCTTTCAATTCTGAATCTAGTCTAAGCCCAAATATTCATTCAATTATTCATACTCAGTTGCAGTATCTTAAAAAGTATATATACTCAGTTGTAGTTAGTGCTTTTTAATTATTCATTCATATTCTATGTTTTCTTCTTCTCCATCAGAGGATAACTGCTCCAATGGAGTTATTTTTCTTCATTGATCTATTCTTGAGCATAGCTCAAAGTTGTTCAAAGATCAAAGTTTATTAACAAAGTTAGCTTTATATAGTCGTGTAAAATGCAGACTTAAAAACACAAATCACCTCCTTCTATTTTATTAAAAATGAGTAACTACGACATGTAATTTGAATTTTGTCATTCAGGGTAAGCAATGATAAAACTCTAAAAGACAGTAAGTTGGACTTGGATTAAATAATTGTAACTCAAATAATTTTCAGTAGCCATTTTAAAAAATTAATTATCCAAATTATTTTTCGTATTAAGTTAGGTGGGTTCAGTGGTAGAGAGGGAAGGGAGACTGTGCAAGTCTTCGCCTCAAAAATTAGAAATGCACTATAATTATACTTGTCAAAAAATTAAAAATACAAGCTTTATCACACTAAAAAAACAACGATATAGAGTCGCAAAAAAAAAAAAAAAGGATCGTTAAGCTAATTTAGCGATCCTAATTGACAGTGATCGCTAAATATAGCGACTATATGGACGTGGTCCCTAAATATAAGAGCCCTAGAATCGGCTTGCAAAACCAATTTCAAAATCTGATGTGGCATTACTATTAGAATTTCATGGACAATTTGTAACAATTGAAAGAGGTAAGAGAAAATTTAATGTGAATAAAAAAATTAATGGGTATGACTTTTATTATTTTATAGTAAATTTAGATTAAATATATATTAAAATATTAATTGAGTTTTACAAAATAAAATTGATATTATAGATAAAATATATTTAAAAATATTATTAAAATTAGTAAAGACTATTTTTTGCGACACAAACCAAATTTATAATTAGAGATGCTCTAAGGACGATATGGACATAGTTTACTGTGGTCACAGTTATAGTTTTACTGTGGTTGATAAATATTCATATCAATATGAGATCAAAGGACCAAATGGCGACCCAGAGTTGTGGTCAAAAAAGAAAAAAGTGAGAGATTCTTTCTCGGAGTTATGAAATAAAAAGTGGTAGAGAAAACTTTGATTTCTGGACCTAACAAACGAGAGGTAGGGAAAGGATTCACCACTTGTTTTCTTCTTAGTTTTGGCCTGCCTGTATGAGTGTATTCTCATTTCTGATAGCTTTGACGTAAAACCTAATTTCCTATTCTTTTTTTTTTCTGGGTTAGCTTTACAAAACAAGAGTCAGGTGATCAAGGAAAATAAATTATTATAAAACAAAATTTTGCTAAAGTATCTTACACTACATAATTTTTTTCAGAAAAGAAAATGAAAAACCCCATTTCTTAATATAATTGTAAGAAAGTCATTTTTAAAAAATTAGTTTTGAGTCTTCAATTATTCAAAAAAAATTGTTAAATTGGTATCAAATATTCTTAAAAAAAATATAATATTTTTTTTTGTTGACTGCAGTGCTGCTTTCTAGAGAAGAAGAATAAAAGGGGCGATAAGTAAGGCGAAATTAAAGGAGAAAATTTTTAATTTTTAATATCCCCAGAACTGAACGAAGAGGATTTTTCTTGCCAATTTTGAAATCATTATTAATTTTACGAACCAATTCAACAAAAATAATTAATTTATGTATGAATAAATAGTCCCAAAACAAAATTTATATGGAACTTAGAACGAATTTGAATGTAAGTAATATTCACAGCATCATTGAAAGAATACATATAAATATATAATACTGCCTTCTTCTTCTCTTTTTTTTTGAGACAAATCACTCATTTTGTTACTAATATATGTGTGTATTTCAATGGCCAATTTTGTCATCACCATCTCTCCTTCTGGTGACACGAATGTAGCAAAAAACAGCAGCAAAAAGGGCAGTGGCAAGGCCACCAATGATAACGCCACCACCCGCAACAGATTTATCAGATGAATGATGCTTCCCTAGCCGTCTGATCTCTGGAGCTTCTGCAGCTGGATTGCTCTCCGACTCTGACGCTGCTGCAGGAGTTAATGCCTCATTTTGAACCATAACTGGAGATGGGTTTTCCTCAGATTTATCAGCCACGGCTTGAGCCACCAACATCACACCCAAGAACAAGCAAACTAAATCAAGATTGTTGGCCATACTGTCAGAAGAAGAGCAAGAAAAGAAGAATGGAAAACAGAGGTAGAACAATCAATGCACAAGAAGCCAGACAAGTGTAGTGGCGTTGGAGAGGGAGAGTGTGGGGTTGGATTTATATAGATGTGAGATTTTCTGGGTAAAAAAATCAAAATACTGAGACAAGTGTGTGAGAAGTTTCAACGTTGCCAACCCGCGTGTAATAAATAATTAAGTAGGACTGTGGGAGTATTAAAGAAATGGACTTGGATTTAGTAGCGAGTAGGTGTGACTTAGTCTTAGTTTAGCTAGTTTTTTTTTTTTTTTTTTTCGTCTTGTGGGTTGGGTTTTCCCACCTTCTTTCACCTAAAAAAAGGAAATGAAGGACTTGGATTTGAATTTTGTCTGTGCCGCTCTCACAAAACTATGCAAATATTTGAGGAAAACAGCTTTACAGAATTACACAATATTACAACTGGATTCTATAAACTTAAAGTTGTTTCTCTGTTACCACCTTTTTTTTCTGTAGCAAGTATCCAAGAACGAAAAGCTAGTCAAAAACATAATTTAAATTGCATAGACATTATCAAATTCAAAATATTATTACTATTATTTCAAGTTTAATTATTATTATTATTTTTTTGAAAATGTTACTATTATTAATTTAAGGCCATATTTGATATTGTGTTTGAAAAAAATTAGTAAAAAGAATTATTTTTTAACTTTTTTGAGATTTTGAAAATTATTTTGGATATAATTATGTAAATAGATTTTTTTTAAGATACATATTTGAAAAAATATATTTTATAAAAAATTAATGAATTAAATCAAAAAATTTTAATTCAGTTTTTTTAATTATCCAACAACAATTTCAAATACAATTCGGCTCAAATTTGTTATGAGTCGCAGTGGACCCATGGTGTGTTTAGATGGAATAAAATGGATTTATCGAGTTTTTCTTCAAAAAATATATATTCTTTTAATTTATATTTTTCTAAAAATTCATAATATATATATATATAAGATGTTATGTATTTATATAGAAAATATCGTATATAATAGTTATATGATATCATTTTTTATATAATTACTTATTTGAAACTTAATAGGCAATATATATTAAAAATTATACCCTTATATTTTTATTTATAATCATACTTTTGTTTTGTTTTTTTATACTCTTTATACTTTGATTTTATTATTTATTGAGACTTTTTTTTTTCAAAATTCATTGTGCATGAAAGTGCTCATAACTTGGAATTATACAATTTTTAATGCGTGTCATTCTCGATTTGGATGAAACTGCTAAAAAATGGTATAATATGAACAAAAGTTGAAGTTCAAGAACATAATAGATCAAAATATCTACATTAATTAGAACAGAAATGTACTAGAATTGTATTGTAATTTGATTTTTATAGGACGAAAAGAATATAATAATCTTATAAAATTTATAAGTAACTATAAAATTCATTTAGAAATTTAATACTAATAATAGTATTATGAAGATTTTTATTTTGAATTTCGTTATCTCTCTATCATTTAATATTTCGCTAACAAATAATTAATTAAGTGATTTGAAATTTTTACTATTTATTAATTAATTGACAAATTACTCTCTCCTTTCATTTCACTTTAAATATTCATTTTAAAATTTTAGCGCATACTAAAAAAAATTATTAATTTTTATAAATTCTATAAAATTCTCATTATAATTTACTTTAATATTTTTTTCTTAAATTATAAAAAATATATAATGTCAATAAATAAGGACAAAGTGGAAAATATGCATTAAATATTAACTTAATTTCTAAAATAGACATTTGAAATGAAAAAAATAAAAATTGACATTCAAAAGGAAACAAATAAAATATTTATTAATTTTTTTGGTAAAGAATTTAACCTTATTCCATTTAATATTGAGTTAACAACTGCTACTAGCAATACCCGCCCTAGTAACACCCACCCTTGGATCGAGTCTTTTAGCGGAGGCAGATTCCCCCGCGGTGTTCCAATGTTATGTCTCAATTTGATTTATCGATTAAAAAATAGGTTAATTATACTATGTGCTACCTATAACCACAATTCAATTCTAAATCGGATTTAAAATTGAAAGTGAACTAACAAAAATCGAAATTAAATCGTGGTTATTTTTTATATCAAATAAGAAAAAGAAAAAAATCCAAAGAAATTATCAGTTAAAAAGTAATTTAATTATTATCTTATTCTCACTTGTAATAATTAGAGAAGGTATTGTATTTGAACTCCATTGTTTTCATCCATCAATATTAATAGAAATCTGATTATTTTATTGTGATTGCAACTCTAGCTGTGGTCCATAGTCTTTTGAGCCTTCATAAAAATTAAAAAAAAAAAAAAGTGAAAGAAATTAAACAATAATAGAACGTAAAAAAGAAGCACCAACCATATCACAGCCAGGTGTGTAGAAACGTTAAAGGCACCGCATCATGCTATAAAAAGGTAGTACTTTGAACAACACCCAAATGGTCGTAACATCATCAACTGAGTTGGTCACCCTAAAAATATGAATAAGCCAAACAACTCGATCCCTTTCAATGAAGCAAAAAAAAAAATCTAATAAAATTCCCATACCTTGCTATCAAAATTAGGTTAATTATACCAGCGTTTTTATTGCTTATCATAAAATTATATATATATATATATATATATATATATATATATATATATATATATATATATATATATATATATATATATATACATAAAAATAACTAAACTTCAATTTCATTTTACTAAAATTATCCTACCAATTTAGATGAGATGACAATCAAAAAATAAGTTGATATATAACTTGACACCCTAATTTTATCACGTCATTAAACAAATCAACACTCATATTACATCACCGTCCATGTGGAAATCACATTAATATCATTAAAGAATTGTGTCTTGTTCACCACCATGTAGCATACCCAATTAGAAAACGACGGTAAGTATGGTTGTAAATGAACAAAACAACTTTCGAGTTATTCATATATCGATTCGGAAAAAAAAAATTTGAAATCGTTTATTATTATTAACGAGCCGAATTTAAAAATTTTATCGAACTCGAGTTCGAGTTTAATATTGTTTGGTTCGTCAGCTCGCAAACGTGTTTACTCGAACATATTCTTTTACAAGTTCGTAAACACGTTCGAGAACATATTCGTTTAAAAAGCTCGCGAACGTGTTTATTTATGAGCTCTCGAGCATGTTTACGAACGTATTCGTTTAAAAACTCGCAAACGTATTTTTTAAAAAACTCGCAAACGTATTCATTTAAAAGCTAGTGAATATGTTCATTTAAAAGCTCATGAATATATTCATTTAAAAACTCGTAAATATGTTCATTTATGGCTCGTTTATGTTATATTTTGTTATCGAAGTCAATATTTTGTCATTATTAGTTAACGAGTCAAACTCAAACTTTTGTCATTATTAATTAACAAACCGAACTCAAGCTTTTATCATTATTAATTAACAAGCCGAACTCAAGTTTTTGTCACTATTAGTTAATAAGTCGAACTCGAACTAAAATCATTAAGTATAATAAATAAAATTTTTAGGAGCCGAGCTCAAGCCCAAGTATAAAAGCTCGAATCTAGCTTGAGCCTGTAGTAAACTTAAACGAGTCAAGCTCAAGCTCACCTATATTCAGCTTAGTTCATTCGTTTATGGCCCTAATAATATGTTAGGATTAATTTCACTAGTTACTGAACTTTACTTCATTAATCATAAAATTGCTAAATTTGTTTATCCTAAAAAATAACAAAACTTGGTTTTCCTTTCACTTAAATAATTTATGACTAAATGTGAGGATTGATTTCACAGGATGTCGTTATACTTTCTATTACTTGCCTAAAAATAACTTTTAAATTTTTTCATAAAAATCACTAAATTTTTTTATTTAATAAAATCACTTTCGACAACTCACTCAAAGGAATGTTATTGTGTATTGTGAATGGCACTGAAATGTTGACTTATAATACCACGTCACCAACAATGTGTCATGTCATCGTTCACATAGATAAAAAATTGTATCACGTCAACTACCGCGTGATTGATCCATATATGTCAGAATTAAATTTTATCAATGATCACTTAACTTTACTTCATTTGCTGCAAAATCATTAAACTTTTTTTTTTAAAAAAATAACTAAATTTTGTTTTATTTTCTCTAAAAAAACTTTTGATCAAATATGATAAATAGATTGTTGAAATTTTAATTTGACAGTTGATATGACACTTGATTTATCACATAAATTTGATGACTATTATCCATGCAACTTGATTCTTTTTCGCCTAGGCAACTAACTTGGAAGACTGGGTAATTCATCTTTAACAAACCTCGAGTTAGACCCAAATCCACTAAGCACTTTGCCAATATTAGCATGTACAAAAGAAAAATCATTCTCAAATCCAACAATACTAAGGAAATCCATATATCAGAGACACTGTAAATCATGATTTTTGAGAAAAGAGACAGCAAATTCAAAATTTCTACAAAAATCTAGTGTTACATCAACTGTTAAGCTAGATTTCTGGTTTCATATTCATTAAATTTGGCAGAAATTTAAAGAAAAAAGTTTTATTATTTGTTTGGAACAAAAAAAAGTTCAGTAAATTTGTTGCAAAGGAAGTGAAGTTCATTGAATGCAAAGTAAAATTAACTCTAACGTCCAGCTATGTCTACCATGTGACAAAATTTTTTAAAATTATTGATGTGTCATCTACATAAACGATAATGTGACATATTATTAGTAATGTGACATTACAAGTCAGCATTTTGGTGTTATATCATAGTAAAAGTTGGCATTCCAGTGTGTGAGTCATCGAAAGTGATTTTTGCTAATTCTCCAGGCAAAATTCACCTGGGCCTCTTCAAGAGCCATTTTCCCTTTTAGTACTTTTGCTAATTCTTATTGAATTAAGGCTGTTATTATTGAATTCAGATGATCATCATATTTTTGCCACCATAGTATAGACAGGAAGATCCAGAAAACTCTCCATTTCATCTTCTGCCATGTTATCAAGGCCTCTTCTACCTATTAACTTGCCTTTTTTCTCCTTAAAATCCTTGTACCATTCAAGAAATCCAGGCAATTGAAAGCATGTGTCCCTTATATGTTCAGATTTGTTATAATGTGAACATTTTCTATCACCTTTCTTTCTGTAATTATTATTTCCACTGTTTCCACTCTTACCAGCAAAAAACCTATTATTTGTTCCCTTCACCATAATTGCACTCATTTCAAAAACTTCATAACTCACATGAACCTCTCATTGCTTCTCCACTATTTGTATAATAGAATAGCCTTTGTTAATACTTGGCAAAAGGTCCGTCACAAGAATTTGATTCCTCACATGATCATAATTGTCATTTAATCCTATTAGAAATTGGATCAATTGATTGGAAACATTCCTTTCTTCCATCACTTTACCTGTTCCACATGTACATTGTGGCAAAGGCATTAGAGAGCTTATAATTAGTTCATTCCATAACTTGTTCAATTTCGAAAAATATTCCATAACAGTCATGCTACCTTGACTGATAGAACTGGTCTCCCTCTGAAGTTGATAAAGGAGTGAACCATTACACTCTCCAAATCTTTTATCTAATTCACTTCACAACTCGCTAGATGTGTTGATATATAAAAAGGACCCAACAATCTCTTTCGAGATCGAGTTCAAGATCCAAGACTGGACCATGCAATTAATTTTGTACCACAACTCAAACTCTTATGTTCCTAGTTCAGGTTTTTCAATCGAACCATCAACAAAATCCAATTATTGTTTTGCTCCTAGTGTGATAACCATAGCTCGTTTCCAGGACAAGTAATTCTTACCTGTCAACATGTTCGTGACTAAAATCATCCCTGGATTATATGAATTCTGTAGTTCATAAAGTTCACCAACATTATTAACTCTAGCATTGTTAACCCTAGCGCCAGCCACATTCGCCATTGTAGATCTGAAAAGAGTTAAAAACCAATTAACCAGAAAAATTCAAAAGATATAATAGAAAACGTAATAAAACTATCAGAAAATAGAAATCATGCTATCAAAATGATCAAAACCGAGCTCTGATACCATATTCAATTCACAATAAAACTGTCATTACAGAGAAAATTACTGAAAATGTAAAACTAGAATAAGTAATAATGATTCACTACTTTGAAAATAATCATTGTTCATATATATACAACGTTTCTATCTATCATAAGTGAACATATCAGCCAGTGGAAAAGCTTGACTCCGAGTTTTGTGGGGGCCAACGTGAATGCATCCAAATAGTAACAATTTTCAATTAAAAAAAATTATCACTAAACAAAACAACAACTTTAACTGTCATATAAATAACTTCAACAAAAAAAGCAAAAAATAAAATCATAGACAACTTACAAATTAGTAAATAAAATTATCCAATCTAAAATGATACTTTATATTTTTATAAGTCTTGAGACATAATCTATTTTTTGAAATCTCCTCTGAAGTTTTTACATTTATAACATTGTCAACATGTTGAGAATGATTCAATAAATCTTCACAACATCTCACTGCATTATTATGTGGGGAATAAGGATTACTTCTAATATGATTAAAAAAAACACATTTTTTTCCATCATTTACCTTTTTCCAACTTCTAAATCCATTTATGGTAAATGCGTTTGCACCTAGACGCCCACTGGGTTTTTTTATTGAATAAATAACATAACAAACAATATGCAATATCTCTTACTTTAAAATATTCTAACCAAGAAGGAAAAAGACTAAATTATGTAGCTGAAAACCTACAATAATGTTTGCCTGAACCAGAGAAAGGATAATTTTCAAGACAAAGCCGGTATGACCCCATTTTCAAATAGGCTCCTCATTTTTCATCTCTTTGGCTAACATCAAACTCCCAAATTTGAGGACTTAATCCTGGATCACCTTCTAAAGAATTAATATTAAATTGTTTAATTTCCTCATTTTGAAACTTAGAAATATGTTCTTCAGGTTTAGACTCTTCTTTTTGATATTCTAATTGTTGCTCATTTTTATTTGAAGAATCCTGAATTTGTGTTGATGATGAAGGTGTTGAATTTTTAAGATCATCTGTGTTCTTTCTTTTCAAAAATGCATCATTAGTTTTCGTTTTAATCATGTCAAAACCTAAAATATTTAACAAATAATAAGGATAATCATTGACCTCAAAATATAACAAAAGTAAAGTGAAAAAATAAAAATAAAGAAATAAGAAAAAGTTGAATTTCAGTTAACTCGATAAAAATCAATAAAATAATAAAATAATGTAAATATTTTTCTAAATTAAATAAACAAGTAATTGAAAATTGAATTTGGATACCAAATTAAATTAAGATAATATGAGTAGATCATCAAAAAAAATAATTAAAAGAAAAGGGAAATTTTTGAAATATAGGAATTTTATTTAACAACTAGAATCTATCAAAACAACTAAGATTAAAATCGCAAACAAAAGAGTGAAAAATCGCAAACAAACTCAAAATTGGCAAAAATTGAATAAGAAAAAAACAAAAAAGTACCAATGGTTGATTAAATGAGGAAGCCATAATGCCTGCTATCTGAAATTTGAGAAAGTGACCCACGTTGGCGTTGGTGTTGGCTTGGATTTGAGAAAGAAATAAGAAGCGAAGAGAGAGAGAGAGAGGACCCACGTTAGATTTCTCTGACTTTAGAAAGGTTACGTTAAAAATGAGGTCATTTTTTTTATAAGGAAAATTAAATATTTTTTTAGTGAAAAAGTTCCCGCAATTTTTTTTAGTAACAGTGAGGTTATTACTTTTTGTTGTTATCAAGGGTATGACTTCTTTTTTTTTTTTTTTGTTAATGAAGAGTTTGACTTTTTTTTTTTTTTATATATGATAGTATGAGTTTTTAATTGATATAGAATTGAACTTTTGTAACTAAAATTTAATATTCTACTTTTGTTTAATTATTTTATTAATACATAAAAAATATGTATCATAATTTTTAATTATACTATATATATATATTTCAAAATTTTGGAGGGCTATGACACTTCCATACCCTCATGAAGCTCCGCCTCTTATATCAGCAAACGTCCCTCTAATAGTAACCGCTAATGTCTCACTAACTTCTAATAACAAACTAACAGACTGTCTACTGCTATTTACATATTAGTTAGCAACTGTGCTTCTCCATGACATGAACTTCAGCTGAACACGATTCCTTGCATGATGCCGATTGCATACTGACCCAGCTCCAGCTCCAGCTTCGTACCGAACAACAAAGTCTACATACACTCTTTCTTAATTTCTCCATCTACACTCAATCTTATCTTCCTACCTGAAAGATTCGGTGGCTATTTATACATATTACTCAAACAGTATTTTTACTGAACAATATCAGTCTTATCATTAAAAAGAAAGGTTCTCTCTTAAATCCAAAAATAGAAAAACGAAAAATCGATATTGGTGAGGTTGGAATCCTAAAATTAATAGTTTTTTCCTAGTTTATTTTTTTAATTTGTATTATAATATTTATTTTAACACATTGAATTCAAGTAGAAATCCAGTAAAAAAATAATAATTTTAGAATTAATATATACAAAAATAACACTCCTTTGAGTTCTTGATTTATTATTTTGTAATTGAATACAATTTGTTAGAATAAATAATGAAAAAATTATAAAAAAATACTTTTCCTATATATATAAAATATTGGAATTCCCAAATTTCCGGAAGTTTGCTTATTGAAGTGGGCGGCAAAAGGGCTGGTCACAAATCAGCGTGGCCTTCATTGACCATCGTCTTGTTGTTAGATTTACTGGGTAATGTTTAGCAAATTTGAATTTTCAATGGCGGTAGTTGACGTTTGTTGACTGATCATCAGTCATTCAATTGGGAAGAGTTGTTCTCCATTCTCAATTATTATATAACCAAACTTATTAAATAGTGATGACAGCTAGAAAATCAGAGTTTGTTTAAATGAAGGAGAAATTTTTTTGTTAGAAAGCTCTCCAATGGAAAATATGTGATACCAAATGCTTTCATTTTCCGAATTTGTATTAATAAATCCAAAATTAATAGAGTCATGTTGTGATGTACTTCTACTTTTATTGTTTGAGAGATTTTTAGAATTTTCAATTAATTAGACCAAAAGTGTAAATGTAATGTATGCTCCATTAAGAATAAGTTAATGAAATTTTTAGGAAATATAAATAATAAAATATAATAATATTTCTAATATGTCTAGAATTTTTTCTTTTTAGAAAAAAGAAGCAAATCCTTTCATTAATTTATAAATTCGTAACCAATAGCTTTTAACCAAATCACAAAACGCAATCAGAGATTGAGCTTTGGGGATATGGAAAAGGACAAAAAGATTCATGTTCAAATCCCCATTTTATAATACGGAATGCGCAAAAATATTTTTCTGATAAAAAATAAAGACAAATTCTCTATATTTTTTAAATTTATTCAACTAATTAAAAGCAAAAATTTTTTTAATATTCATCTTTTATGATTTTTTGTATTATGATCCGTTTGATATTACATTTTAGAAAATTTATTTTTAAAAAAAAATTATTTTTAATTTTTTTGCGTTTTAAAAACTGTTTTTAGAAAAAATTAGATAAATAAATATTTTTTAAAAAACATGTTTGAGAAAAACAGTTTATAAAAAATTTAAAAAATCAGTCAATTAAATTAAAAAAATTCTAAATTTATTTTTTGGACACCTAACAGTAATTCCAAATATCGCTTAATGATAAAAATATATATATAAATTAAACTTCAAAAATCTTTTAAACTCATCAATTAAAGCGCTCATTGTTTAGACTATTTATAAATCAAAGCCTCAAATTCTTCATGTAAATTCAAACTCTCGATAAACAAAGCATCAATTTAACTTCTCCATAACCAGCTAGCAAAGGAATCTATCTATCTACATTAATTAGATTTAAAAAGAAATTTATAAATCAATGTAATCACACATGTGTAAATTAATAACCATTTGACATTCATAAACAGTAATTATTTTCAATAAGCGAATTTTGTTTTTTTTTTTAAAAAAGAGAGTATAATATTCAATAAGCAACCTTTGCTTAAACACAAAAGAAAAAATTAATGCATATAACTAGCATCTGTTCACTGAATAGATAAATCAAAAGTTCTTTAAACAGGAAGGTGGGGTAATGACCCCATGTGTATTGTTGGTGGTAGGAATGATTAAAACTGAATTATTTTATTTGTACGTGGATATGATAGGATATTTTGGATTGTTGTTATATGTTAAAAATAATATATTTAATATTTTTTAATTTAATAATTTTTTTAATTTTTTATAAACTATTTTTTTAATATATTTTTGAAAAAAATATTTATTTATATGTTTTTTTTTCAAATTTTGCTTTACAAGACAAGCATATATATATATAAAAAAGTTTATTTAGCTCCTTCATGCCTACTATAACTAGTTATTTCGGTTTTTCACTAGCGGTTTTAACTATAACCTCAGTTCTATTTATTGGTTTGAGCAAGATACGACTTATTTGAAATTAATTGAACGAACAATTTCTAAAAATAAAAAAAAAATTCTGCAGTATTCCATCTATTCTCTAGTTCTTTACCATGTTCATTTCCAATTCTTGGTTATTGAGATTTCTGAGCAATATGAATTAATATTTAAAGATAGATATTACCTCTCTTTTTTCCTTTTTCAAATAAATTGAAATGATTGAAGTTTTTCTATTTGGAATTGTCTTAGGGCTAATTCCTATTATTTTGGCCAGATTATTCGTAAATGCATATTTACAATATAGACGTGGTGATCAGTTGGACCTCAATTTTCAAAATTCAAAATATTTAAAAATAAATATTTTTTTCTCCAAAAATATTTTATATTAAGTAATGGAGGTTGTGGTTTTAGTGCCTTAAACCTATATTTATATATATGTTGATATTTTACTTGTTTATTAATTTCTTCATCCTTAATGTTAGGATTCTCCCATGCATGCAACACTTTTCATGTGATGCTGCTTGTCATTGGTTGCTATGCAACTTTAGGTCAAATGTTATGGATTTAATATATTTATAGACCTTTATAATTTATATAAAAAAACTAGTTAAATAATTTAATTTTTTGAAAAATTATATAAATATAAAAATTTATATGTTTTGATAATTTTAAATATTTTTAGTTAATATAATGCTGACATGATGAGATGCCTGAGTTATAAGAATTATAGTTACATGCATGTTAAAGTATTTAAAACCAATAAAATAAATAGATAAATTTAAGTATTTGTGTGATTTTCCAACAAATTGACAAACTTTAATGAGATTTGTTGCTAAATATATATATGAGTTGAACTCTTGGCAGCATATTGACATAACAAAATCTTGATCAGTCATGGTTAGATACGAATTTATTAATGTGCGAAATCCTTTAAATGTTTCAAAAAAAATTTAAAAAAAAAACAACGGACGAATGGTCCAATTAAAATTTATTCAAACTGCTCCTTTTTTGTATTATGATATGAATTTATCAAGGAGCTATATGTGTTTAAAAAATTAAAAAGTTAAAAAAAAAAAAGAAAAATACAAATTTTATTAGTAAACTTAAAAATATGTAAATTCAAATTACATATGAAAATTGGAAAATCACTCATTAAGTGATTGGATATTAGAATATGAAGTTTAAATTTAATAACATCAATACCTTGCATAATTTTAATATATTATGAAATGAATATACGTTACAAAATTAAGATTTGCAATTTTGATTTTGACAAACAAAAATTAAATAGGCATTTTTTTATTTGTGCCATAAATGTTAGTATTTACCATTTCAAGCAAAACAAATGAGATAAAAAAATTTTGATTAAAACATATATTATAATTCTGAGAAGCTAAAGAAAACTGTGGCGATGTTTATAGATTAGAAACCCTATCTAACACAGTAATTTGGTAATGACTAACAAGCAGTCTATATTATCTGCTTAATTACAATAAATATTTAATCAAACATCGAAAAATAATATTATATATAAATAAAAATGGAGTGGGCTCATGAATTGTATTTAAAATTTGGAGTGGGGTTAAGAGTGACAGCTAATTGAAATAAAAAGGTCCCAACCAGTGGAGAATTTTGAGTACAAAGTTTTAGTATTTCAAACTAAAAATATCTAAACAATAATAATTTTTAATTAAAAAAATTATCAATAAATAAAATAATATCATCTTTTAACTACCATTATCTAAGTTAAAAAAAATAATAAACAACTAATAAATTAGTAAATAAAATGCAGTAAATAAAATACAAGAAATGCATTTTTTATCATTTTTAATTATATTATATATAAGAAAGTTTCAAATTTGGGATCAGGTCTCCTGCACCTATTAAGCTCTGCCTTTGTTTCCAATATTTACTTTTTAAAAATAATTTTTATTTTATTTTTAGATTTTTATTTTATTTTCAATCAATCAAGACATCAATATTGAAAAATGTCTTAGCATCCCTCTCGAAATAATTGATAAATAAAAAACCAATAAGGATCAAGGAAGATGCCCTGCCTTGCTAATGCTTGCACGTGACCCATTTCCAATATCCATGCTGTGGAATTTGATGCGTAAATTTTTATTTATTTATTTTTGCTTTCTAGGTTGAGGACAAGCGTCTCCATCTGTTTTCTCTTATCCGAGGTCAGCTACAGCCTGTAGCCAATCAAATGATCTGTTTTCTCTTATCCGTGGTCAACTTTTCCAACAGCGCTCTTTTGAGCACAACTGGACTTACTTGATCTTGTCTTGTTATCACTTCCAGAATGTAAGTCGGCCTCAATCCAATTGACTTTACCTGATCTTGTCTAGTTAAAAGTTATCACTTACAAAATGGAAGTGGGCTTGCCTGGCCTTGTTATAAAAAAACAATTCACATGTTTTTTTAACTCTCTATACCACCAAGTTTACCTTTTCCCAAACGGGCTGCAGATGTCAGAAAATTATTATTTCTTTTGGACCAATGAATCTCTTTGGGCTACTAGGCCAGTAACAGTTTTGGTTACCCTATTTTATTGGATTTCAAACAAGCAGACTTAGACTTGTCTCCAAAATTATCACAAATTATATTATGGAACCGAATATATGATGTTTCATATAATATTAATTGGTATGATACTATTTTTTAACTATGTATTCATTGCATTCTTTTTCTTTTTTAGTGTATTTTTCTTCTTCTTTTTATTAACAGAGATAAAAAAAATAAAAATTTATATATTTTAAGTTTATTTTTAGAGTGAGAAATTTTTTTAATTTAAATATTTGATTTGATTTTTAATATTTTTGAATATTGTTATTATTGTTTGGATAAAAATATTTAATTTCAATTTTTTTGTAAAAAATAGTTGAAAATAAAGATATTTAAACTAAAAATGAGTAATATAGAGAGATAAAATCAAGTTGATAGAGGTTGAAGACGATGAATTCGGTAAAAATAATAAATCTATGAACTATGAACTTATAAGCTATAAAAAATAAATCTATAAGTCATTAACTTGTAAATTTAAAACGATAAACCAATAGATTTAAAATGATTAATGAATCTATAAGTGATGAAAGAGTAAATAGTAAATGATGAACCTGTAAAATTTAAATGATGAACCTATAGTAATTAGGCAGCAAGTTGTAAATGATGAATCTGCAAGTTCAAAATGATAAACATGTATCTTATAAATAATGAACATGTAATTTCAAAACTATGAACTCATAAGTTCAAAACGATAAATCTAAAAGTTATAATTAGGAACTTATAAGTTCAAAAATGATGAACCTGTAATTTATAAGTGATGAACATGTTTTATATTCATTAGTTTACTCAAATCCAATTCCCAAAAAATACATATTTTTATGAAGGAATGAGGTTTATAATGCAATACGAACCCGAATTCATAATATAACAACTCCAAAATTATCATACTTATTTTAGGTTTTGGCTACTTATAATTATAAACATTTCATTTTTTCTTTATTTTTCCTATGAGGGAAATTGTTAACAAAATAAAAGAAGATACACAGATTAATTATACTAGATATCTGTAATATACGGCAAATAAATATTAGCTTTCAACCTAACTCTTTTCAAAATTAGTTAAAAGGGAAGAAGATTGTCTTAGCCATTATAAATAATAGATTATAATGGGATAATCCAATATTTTTTCTTTTAAGTTCAAACTTGTTGTGATAATATAACACAACTGAAGATCACTGGAGCATTAAAATAGCAAACCATATTCTTCATAAATCAATTGCAAATGCCTTAATATCGTTTGACTTTAATACCATATAATATTCAGTAAGTATGAGCCTTTCCACTCTTCCTAAAAATTAACTCAAGAGAAAAAAAAATTATCTAAATTGATATAAATAGTAATTTATAATTATAGTCAATTGATGTGGGATAATCCAATAATATTGCTAGCAAACGAGAACATAGTGTTATAGATATGAAATCATAAAATGCAGGTTGAGTTAGAAATTGTGAATTGCCTGGACTCATTGTTCAGGTTTTTGTGTCTAGATAACTAATAGTGAAGCCTACTTCTCCAGCAATCAGAGTAACTTCTTCAAAATAATAATGGGATCCAAAAAATAATTAAATGTTCATAGAAACAACATTTGCATTTGCTTGGATTAATTGTTGTTGTGTCATTGCTTGTTTTCCCTTCCACTTGAGGCCATATGGTTTGAATTCAAGATTAATATTTTTCTGGCTAGAACTCTTGACTGATTTGGGTGGGATGATAACCATTGCAGATTTCCTTCCATGCTGTTAAAAAGTTATAAAATCTTAATAAGCGACCAATAAATGTAATAACCAGTCTTGAAATGATTAATTGACTAATTACTTACATTTTCAACTAACATTCTAGTAGCCTCATCATGATATAACCCAAAATCACATTCCCTTTGTCACCAGAAGAAGCACTTACAATGTTATTCACTTTTGCCTCTTCCAAATTTACCTTTTGCATGTTAGTCATTACTGTTAAGCCAACACCACTTTTAACACTCGCAAGTTAAGTTCTAGAATTAATATGTTAATAAAAGTATATTAAAAGTATATGAGAGGTATATAGTGGTTAAGGGTTTTGGTAATATGAAAATAATGAAAAGATAAGCCAATTGTTCAGGTTTTTGTGTTGTCTAGCTAACTAATAATGAAGTCTACTTCTCTAGCAATCAGAGTAACTTCTTCAAAATAATAATGGGATCCAAAAAATAATTAATTGTTCAGATAAATGAAATAAAATTTGCAAAATTGTGTGTGTGTTTGTTTTTAATTTCGAGTAATTGAATTTTGCGGGATTTTTTTTTCTTGGTTGATCTGTTCCTATTTGTTTTGTCGTGTGGGAAAGGAGGGCAATGGTAAATAAGAAATCGATAGGATTTGTAAAATGTTCACAGTTTTTTTGTCCCTGTCATTTAAGGTTTAAACATGTACTGTAATATTAACCAAAGCTGGAGAGCAGATTTGCCCTTTTCTCTTAACTTAGTTTTATTACTGCAAAATATTTTATCCATCATACTAAATTCACATAAAGGAATCATCGCTACATAATTTTTTTTTTGGGAACTAAATAATTCCCCATGAAAAATATGGTTTATTAATTGGAAAATACAATGTATTTGATATGTCCGTTTAGTACAACTGTTGGTATTCATATCTTGTCATAACCCCTTCATATTTAAACATCACATATAATTAGGAATTCTACCCATATTTACTAATTAAATTTACTAGAATTCTCCATAATTGACTAGACATTGCAAATTAGAAAATTTTATTTAATAGTAGAACTTGCATTTGATTAATGACAGCAGTTGTCTTTGAACTTGTCACTAACTAATAATATTATCCTTAAACTTCAATTCATAACACAAAAGTACTTCAACTTTAATTTAATTTTACTCATTGTCCCTTATTATCAATTCACTATTAGATTGCTTAGCTGATATTATGGCTAAGAAAAAAAAATTGAAAAATAAAAAAATGGTAAAAAAAAAAACCGATGGACTTGGTAATATATATATATTAGTTTGTGTTAAATTTGAAATTTTTTTTTATGGTTGTACTGTGTTCAGAAAGCAATGCTAAAATGGAGAATAAATTGTCTTTATTGAAGAAAAGAAAGTCATATATACAAATAGAAAAACAAACACTCCCTCCTAAGTGAAACGGTGAGTTTCACAATAAATAAACAAAGAAACAAAACGGGAATGTTTCAACCGTCTTCAACCTCGAGCTGCTATCGCAGCCGCAACCAACTTCGATAGCCACCAATAATTCCTACATACTATTGTGTTAAACAATCTTTTGATTTTTTTTAACTATATTGCTATTAATATTGTTATTTGGTTTTTGAAAGAAATAGGTGAAATTTTTTGTTGATATTAAATTTATTTATAAATATTAAGATTAAATCTTATTTAATATGAAATGTTTGAATTTTTTGCTTGAATTTTTGGTAAGCATAATAGTTAATTAGTTAAAAACCAATAATCGAGTTGAAAAAAATTAAGCCCATTAATTGGGCAGAGTAACTAATTTTAATGGACTGGTTAATTTAGAACTTCAATGGATCAGTTATCCGGTTGATGCTGATATATCAAATTTTTTTATTGGATTTGATGATAAATGGAGAGAAGGAGAATTGATAAAATTAAATTGAATTTGAATAATATTTATGTTACAAATTAAATTTTAAGAATAATATTATTATGTAATATAAATTCAAGAAATATAAATATAATTAACCTCTTTTTAAAAAAATGAAATAAATGCATGAAAAACTAGGTGATACACTAGGATTAGTGGGATTACTATGCAGCAACTGCATATATTCTATGTTTAACAATGCTAAGAATATGCTTTATTTTTTATATTATCTAATACTTATTTTCTGATTGGTTTTTGATGAGATATAAATATTTAAAAAATATATTTTTTTTTTAATTTTTCAATTTTTTTCACCCATCAATTAAAAAATTGTAATAGAAAGTGTCAAAAAAAATGAAGGGTGTAATTATTCTTTCTATATATACAGTTATACACATACAGTCAAAGTGAGATTATAAACATTTTCAAACTTATTTATTTTTTTAATGGGCATTGTCAAACCTAAGTCTTTGTCCACTATAAAGACTCAACTGTCTTCTTGTAATTCTCGCAATAAAAAAAACCAGCAACCATTTCATCATTCTTCCAATCAAAACCCCTTAGCTATTCATTAAGTTTTATGCATTTACTTCTCTTCCATTTCCTTTCTTTTAATTTGCTTGTCAGCTTTTCTTTTTTCTGTGTCCTAGCTAGAAGAATACAGCACAAACAGGATTTTATATATGGAGGAGAGAAAAATAGGGTAAGTTATAATAACAAAAGACATATTTTTTTGGTTTTTGTTTTAGTGTTCCCAAGTTTAGGTTCTGTATTGTATCTATCTGTCTCTCAATTACCATTATATCCAATGGGAATTTAAAGCAATAAATGAGGTTTGTTGAAGATGGATATATCGAAAACGACATCTTCATCAGTAAATACGACTACGTAGGTCCCATAGTTAACACCATTTCTATTCCTTCTGCCTTCTCCTTCCTCCCAAGTATCTCCCTCTGGTTGCTTTTCAAGTATTTTCATACACATCATATCGTATAGCAATAGTGAAATGAGATTAGTTATTTTAGTTATAATAGTGAATTGGCTTTTGATTTTTGCAAGTATTCAGTCCGATGCTGTATCAAAGAGAGGTTTTCAGTTTTTGATTGGTGATGCTAAGGTTAAGGAGAGGAATTATGAACCTGTTGAAGATCTTGTTGAAGCCAAGAATAAGAACAACACTTTGGATGATGAAAAGAGAATGGTTCCCACGGGTCCGAATCCATTGCACAACAGGTAGTAATTGATAGAGCAGTCGGACATGATTCCATTTTTGTTTCCAAACATTTTCAAGAATTTGCTCAGTGGTTGATTTTCCCTTTTTTTAATGTAGAAATTAAAGGTATTTCTTTGGAGTTCTTTCTCTTTCATTTCTTGTTCTTGGTTTTTTTCTTTGTAATGTTTAGTCATGCTTGTTCCCATAAGTACTCAAATTCAATTATCTGCAAATTCTTTCAAATCAAAATTAAAACAATGGTTGTTGACTACCCAGATATTGTTTAATTACCATATTGACAGCCAAAAAAGAATTTTAAGAATTATTTTTTTTCATATTTTTCTCTATACATCCCTTTCGGTTTCTATTTGTTTAACAATTCAAATAGTAGAATTATTCTATTGGGCTAGTAATTTGATGTCAAATCTCTGTTTTGTAATGCAATAGGTAAACTTTTGAATTTCTATGATTTCCAATGGTGGGATTCTTACGTTATAAGATTAAGGGCAGTTAGAGACATAAAATGATAATTAATTAAATTTCCAATGGTGGGATTCTTATGTTATGTAAGATTAAGGGCAGTTTAAGACATAAAACGATAATTAATTAAATTTCAAAGCATTATATAATTTGGTTTATTTATAGTCATGGGGGGTTTGAAGGAAAACAAGTTGGTCTGTTCGGATTTGTTTATCTGTGTCGATGTAATATGTTTCCTGATTGGGAAAAATAGTATTCAATTTCCTGACAGCCGAAACTTAAATGCTATTAATTTTTCTTTCTTTTGCTATTTTGTTATTCTTTATTGTATTAAGTGTTTGTAGGGGGCTGTGTGTGCTGCTGCGGCACTAGTTGCACGCTAGCATTGAATAAAAAAGCTACTTTCCTACATACAAAAGTCCTTTAGTACAAAGGGAGCTTTTGTATGCTGGTTTCTCTCTACGCTTAGGTCAATTATCCAAAATAAAGAGATTTGGTATGGTGGAAGTAGCCTCATATAATACAGATATTGGTTTTCGGGTATCAGCTTTAAGTTTGTTTATTTGACCAAAAAAAGAAAAAAAAACTTTATCTGTATAAATGATCCTTCTGTTGCCAAAAAGTTGAATTCACATGCTCTACTCGGAAAATATTTAAATAAATTAAACCAATAATTAAGAAAGTAACATATATAACTAAAATAATTTAAAATGACTCTTTTTCGGGGAGTTTAAGAGATAAAATAATAATTTATAATTGTGGCACAATTAATTTTACATTTACTTAAGCTATTTTGATATAATGATAAATCCATAATTATCAAATTCAACTGTTTAAATTTATCCAATTCTAATATGATATTAGAATCAAGAGATTACTGACTACCGTATGACCGTGGAATCTGTGAGTAAAATTTAAGCCTCATATCAAAGATTAAGTCTATAACTCAAGGATAAATAAAAAATAATAATGAATTAAACAAGTGACAATTGGATCAAGTTCAGTTGCATTTAAAGAAGAGTGTTGAAGAAAATCTCACATCGAAAGTTGAAATGATAGAAGAGATTTATAATTATAGTACAACTAATTTTATATTGATTTAACTCATTTTAAAATAATTGTAAATGCACAATTATTTGGACCAATCGTTTAAATTTATCCAATTCTAATATAGTGTTAAAAATAATTTTGTATCTGGAATTTAAGAGATAGAAGAAAAATTTATTATTATGGTACAACTAATTTCAAATTAATTTAAATCAGTTTAAATCAATAGTGAATTCACAATTATTTAGAACACCTATCTAAACACTTTCAATTCTAATACTCTTTAATTAGTTTAATAGTAGATGCGAAAGTCAAAATAAGGGGAAATGATTTAGTGATGATTCCATTATTTTATATGGTTAATTTATTGGATTTTCATTCATGTTTTGTCTTTTTTTTTTTAAAATAAAAAATAAAAGCAAAGGGAAATATATTAAGCCAAATCACTATCAAATCAAGTTTACATTAAAAAATTAAAAGGAAAATTTCAAACTTAAGGACTAGCCTAAGAACGAGTGACTCTAGCAACAGAATGAACTGCCGTATTATCTTTGCCTCTTGACCCAAACAAGAGAAAAAGAAACACTTTGCTTGAGAATGGTCCTACAATCTTCATGTCTTTCATAATTAATCATAAAACATGTCTCCAGCTTTTCTGGGATTTTTTTTTATCTTTTTCTATTTTTTTTCCATGAAAAATAACAATTTTTTTGTTCATTGAATCGGATAAAGAAAAATAAAAACACGTATAACAATCAGACAAATGAAATATAGAGTCCTATAATAAGAAGTGGTTGCTCCAACAAACGTTGACGATGAGGGCCGAAGAAAAACCTCATAGCTTGGTGAAGAATCATAGTCCGAATGATGTAGACATGGTTTGGACAAGAAAAATCATTATCTTATTAGATTTGCTAAGCAATACAAATTAAGTCCTTGAAATGGAGTATGAAAAGTATTAAATCACCATGAATATTATATGTTGAGTCAGCTTACAAAAGTTGAGAGTAATTAATCGAGATTAAAGAAAATATACTAGTGTTTCAAAAATGGGATTGGATTGAAACGTATGATGCCCAGTTGAAAGAAAATAGTAGAAAATCAGAGAGCCCAAGATGCTTCGATGGAGTCGCTGGTGTGTGATGAGAATTATCCACAGTCGGATTTGGCCTCATCTCCATGATTACGAAATCAAGAACTGTTGTTTTTCAATTGATCAAAATCAATCAGTTATATAGCTGTTGATAGATCAAATGCATGGAGAGAGAAAAAAAAGCACCATTTTGCTTACGTTTCGGATTTAGTGACGACAACACCGGCCATGCCGATGGTGGTGAAGTGGCAACTTTGTGATCAAAATCCACCCTTGAAATATCACAAGATGAAGGAGAGATTGGTGGATATCTTAAAACAAAGATTGTTGATCTGGTGGAGGAGGAGCAAGGAGGAGGAGCTGAGAGCTTGGTGTCACGGGGTTATTACTCTCTTTTCAAAAGATCGATCTGGTGGGGTGTACAGCGCCACCCGTTTATAGCTAGGACTTGTCCCCTTCACTTATCCGATGTGGGATTGAAGTCTGTGACATTGAGAATGAGGATAGCTGCAGAGAAAGCAGTTGCAGAGAATTTAGAAACTAACTTTAATAGGACAAATTTTTATTTATGTAATAATTTTTTAATAAAATATTTAATATATTAAATAAGTGGAGGTCAAAAACAAATTTCAATATAGTGACAAGAAATATATATAATATACACTCATTTTCAAATTTTGATCTCTAATATAAATCCCCCCTTAGACGCATATGCCATGGTTGAAGAGAATGATTTTATCAAATATAATTAATATACTATCAATATATTTTAAAAAATATATATAACATTCTAATTGTATATTAATATATTCAATATATATTTAGAGGTTATTTTTTAAATAATAAATTTAAAATATATATATATATATATATATATATATATATATATATATATATATTTTAAAGAGAATAATAAGAAATTAATATACATTTTTTTTATAGTATTTATATACAAATTCAAAAAAACCCTAATAGCCAGAAAACTCACCAAAGAAAAAAAGGGCACAAGACGTAAAGTCGACAAACCTAACGATGGGTTCTGTCAAGTTTCGTTCTAACACACAATGATTAGAAACTAAAAAGCCCAAAATCTTTGCTCAGCCCAAACAGTTATCTGGTTTCTGGCCCAAAATGGTCAGGTTAACATAGTAATTTCACAAAAATTCACCAATCCTTTCTTCCCCTTTGAGAAACCCTCGCTATAAAAGCCCATCTTCAGTTCCCATCGGCGGCTATCCTCTCAAAACCCTAAACAGAAAAAGAGCCTAAAAATCCCCAAAATCTCGAAATGGGTCGTGTGATCCGTGCCCAACGTAAGGGTGCTGGCTCCGTCTTCAAGTCCCACACTCACCACCGGAAGGGCCCTGCCCGATTCCGCTCCCTCGACTTCGGCGAGCGCAATGGTTATCTCAAGGGAGTGGTCACCGATGTCATCCACGATCCGGGTCGCGGCGCTCCGCTGGCCCGTGTCACTTTCCGACACCCGTTTCGGTACAAGCACCAGAAGGAGTTATTCATTGCTGCTGAAGGGATGTACACTGGTCAGTTTGTGTACTGTGGGAAGAAGGCCACTTTGATTGTGGGAAATGTTTTGCCTTTGGGATCGATTCCTGAGGGAGCTGTTGTTTGCAACGTCGAGCATCATGTCGGTGATAGGGGAGTGTTTGCTAGATGTTCTGGCGATTATGCTATTGTTATTAGTCATAATCCTGATAATGGAACTACCAGGTATTTTATTTTTTATTTTAATTTTTAATTTTATAATGTTTGTTTTATGAAGGATACCTATTTTTTAATTAGTTAGTATAAATTTTATCGATTTTAAGAATGGTGCTGGTTGTTATTTCATTTATTAAATTGGACCTTTGGAGTATAATGGGAACATCTATTCGCATATGGAATTTTCATAGATAGTAAATGTGGGTAACTTTATCTCAATGGATGGAACACATATTTTCTTAATGGATTCAGTGGTTTTTTTTTGTTGGCTGTTGTAGTTAGATTTGCCTTTAACTTATACATTTCTCTCTTTAGGTAATCTGCAAATCTTTTTAGTGTATTGCAACTTTGATTATTCTTAGCATGTTTTACACTCGAGAATTAGAACATTTCCATAGCGTTTAGTTTTTATTGATAATTGACCTTTAATTTGTTCTTAAAAGTTTTTATCACACAGGTATGGTATTGGAGTTTTATTTAATTGAAAAAAATTAAAGGCCTATTATCCATAAAGGTTTATCTCATAGATTTGGTATTGGGGATTTATCTATGTATCACATAGATATGGTATTGGAGTTTTATCTAAGTGACAAAATTAGCAAGGTGAAGTTGATGTTCTTGGGATTTTTATTGAAATTGTTTTTGCATGATGGAATGTCTGTAATGCTCAGCATCTCATTGTTTCAAAGGTAAAATATTTGTGCCTGCCAATCTATCGGCACAATGTTCACCAGGGTTAATTTGAAAATTTATTGGGTGAATTTCAGTATATTATCCAGCAAATTTTTATATTAAGCATTTTCACATGTCCACTGTGCACTAGTATTATAGTTAGAGAATCTTAGTTTGGTTGATTGTTGAAAAATTTTGAAAATTTTTGGGCTTTTTCAATGTCCTAATTTTAACCTTTATGCTCCTTAATCCATTTTGGCACCTCTGAGATTGTAGTTACAGAATTTGAATGTTTCTCTTCATTGAATGATAAGCTTGATTGATGATTTGCTTGTTACCATCAATCCTGTTTCTTTAGGATCAAGCTTCCTTCTGGCGCCAAGAAGATTGTGCCAAGTGGATGCCGAGCCATGGTTGGTCAAGTTGCAGGTGGAGGCAGGACTGAGAAACCTCTATTGAAGGCAGGAAATGCATATCATAAATACAGAGTTAAAAGGAATTGCTGGCCTAAGGTTCGTGGTGTTGCTATGAATCCTGTGGAGCATCCCCATGGTGGTGGTAATCACCAGCATATTGGGCATGCCAGTACTGTTCGTCGTGATGCACCTCCTGGCCAAAAGGTTGGTCTCATTGCTGCAAGGAGGACTGGTCGTCTCAGGGGTCAAGCTGCAGCCACAGCTGCAAAATCAGACAAGAGTGCATAATTTAGTATCTAAATTTAAATTTGGTGTGCCATGTCTTTTCATATTTTTCCAATTGCACTACCTTTTAAAGTTATGTTGTGCTTGGGATATATTATCTACTACACTTGTTATCTTTCGATAAAAGGAACTTTTTTAGATTGTCCTATTTTGTGAAAATTTGTTTGATTGAATGATCTTCGTTCATTTAGTTGGTAGGTTATTTTTGATTTGTAAGTATTGTGGTAATTTCAATTTCTTGGTGAAATTAGATTGGAAATTTGGAACTATGAATAATTTGTGGATGTAGGCAATTGGCAAAGGGGAAACTGCTGCATCCCGCCGTATCTCTATCTGCTTGAGTTCTAAATTTCAAAATAAATGATAACTAATTTTAGAGCTAGGTACCAAGAATCTACGGTATGGTGTCGAAGGGAACTTGATAGAAAATGGGTAGAAGATAAAAATATGTTATGTAACAGAAATCAATGCCTAATATGGTTGGGCTATATCATTCCCATATTAAGCAGAACTTTGTCACTCAAGCCGAAAGCATAATAGAGGTGCAGCAAATTTGAACAAACTAATATCTTTCTTAATTAATTATGGTTCTTGATAGCAGATCCAAGTGATATAGCCCTTGGTTGGCCTAGCTTTCATCTTTTTTATTTCCATCTCTTACCCAAAACAAATTGCTATAATCTTGAAGAATTTGGAAAATGTTATTATTATTTTAAATAGCTTTAAAAAAAAAACACCAAGCTGTTATAGCTTTGCTTCACATCTCAATGCCATTGTTGAAACTGTATTTTGACCAGCCTTTTTGGACTGTTACAAAATATCTAAATTAACAAATTTTATTTTGAAATTTAACATCTATTAATTGTATTTTTCTAGCATTTGCAAGTTTTCGTTCAATATAATTGTAGTTCAACTTTTTTAAAAAAATATTAATCAAATTAAAATGATGAAAATGGAATTAATAAAAAATGAAATGAAAAATGAATGAAACAAAATATAACAAAAAGAAAAGAAAAAAATCTAAAAAATTTGGCTGGATTAAAGAAAATTCCAGATATAATAATATACCTTGATTCTTGATATTATCCGATGCAAGCTGTTATGGCCCCAAAAATATTATATAGAGAAAATACTGCAACGCTTTTCAATGCAAACACCCAGAAATAAAGAAGAAAGAATAGAAAAAAGAATAAGCAAGCTGGTTAGGATTCCTAAGAAAAAGAGAGATTAGAACAAGTGAAGGAATTTCACTTGAATGTGTAAAATGGATTAGATGTATCTTCTTGTCCTTGAGTTCCAGCCATTATGATAATAGATTTTGCAAATGAACAAAGTAGAAACTACCTGCAAGTACTCCATCGGAATCAAAAAATAGAAGCAGCAAACAGCTAATTCTTACAGATTTTACTTGCAAAAAGTACTGGAAGAAAGGAATATCATGTAACAGATAAGAGGGTTGTTTGTTTACCAGTAAAGTAGCAAGAAAATCGGTAAGCACGCATGATTTTGCTTTTTTAGTATAGTCACCAGACCAAATTTCTGAGTCATGCATACCGTTAGCCAGGTTTCATTATAACTTGTCAAATTCTAAAAGAAACAAAGAAAAGGACTTGTCCTTCAGCGGTTTTAATGTACACAATATTGTGTACTAATACTTACCTGAAACTAGATCTATGAATTTATTTACACATCAATGATACACAAAAGTTTTCTTTTTCTGTAACTAGCTGTACACCAAGATTTTATTCATGATTCTTTTAGATATGCTAGAAGTGTTGAAAACCCAAAAATAAATAAATAATACTGATACTATATACAAAAGAAAAACATGATGCATGTAAAAATAACAGCAAAATTCTTATTATGAACAAAGCTTGGGTAAGGATCTGGCATTAGTACGGCTTGATATTCTTGACTTCATAATTTTTGCCATCTGATATTGCATTTTCCGGCAAACTTTCTCCAATTCCATCACCCTCCATTGCATTCCTTTTAAATGCGCCCTAAGCTGCTCACTATCAGTGGAAAGCTCAAGCTTCCCAGCATATAGCACAATTTGATCACTGGCTTCAGTTGTATTTCCCTTGCTTCCGATTTCATCAAATCCACGAGATGAGTTTTCATGGCATTTTGAGTTGGTTCCTTGAATTAAACTCTTGAGCTTGTTTTGCTGAAATTTGAGAGCTTGAGCTGCACTTTTCGATGAAAATTTCTTGTTCTCAGAAAGGTGTATGCAAGCTTCAGCTGAGAGCTTCTCGTAGTTCAATGCACAACATATCTTCACCTTTTCCTCTGCAGATAATCCAGCATGCACCTATATGGAAAATAATAATAATAATTAAAATATTATTGGTCTTAACTACAATAAATATTGTAATTAAAGGAACTAAACTAGCTTTTCAATTTTCCAAATGAAACTAATGGTTAAGATCATGTATGCAATTAATATCTGATAATAACAACAGAGGGCAAAGACTAATTCTTTGATAATTATGCATTGATATTGAATAGAATTTCAGGGGAGTATGCTGTGGGATCAATGAACTACCTCTACATAAATGTCTATGGCATGATAGATTTCGTCATAACAGTCCCGAGCAGAGTCTGGCAAGGCCATGGCTAAGGCTAAGAATTTTGAAGGTTTTAAACAAGGATCAGGAGCCACCTCTGCCATATACAAATCCATCAACCTGGCAACTTTCTTCAATTGCATTGAGGTTACTTGACAGTTTTCTCCATGCAGTAATGCTTTCAGGAATCTTAAAACAATATTCACATCATACAAGCAAGTCATTCCATATGGAGGAGGAATAAGCAGACTGTCTAGCGTTGCTTGATCCAGCTGAGAACCTATGATATTTTCCAACTTGTTCCTGCTACATTCGCTTATATTCGGAGTCAAAGCAACTCGAAGAATTCCAAAAAGATTCTTGCACGAAATGGAATTCCAATCAAGAATATAAAGCATATCGATGATAGTTTCGACAACTTTTTGCTTCTCATCAGATGTGGATGCATTGAACTTTGATTTCTGATAATAAAATAGAAATCTACTAATAATGGCATGATCAAACTTCTGCGAGATCATGGATTTTATAGCCATTTTAACCAAATCAGTACTCAGAACCAAAAGATCCTCAAACCACCAGTTCCCTCGACAGAAACTATTCTTCAAACTCTCAGAACTTCTAGTATCACATGAAAACCGAATGCCAGAGCTATCTGGCGAAGAATTGGATAAATATGGACTTGATTCACTAGACAAAGCAATTCTTCCCGTTAGGGAATCCATACATTTTTCGAGAATAGCTAAACAATTTGCCGAGGGAAATAAAGCTTGGCACTGACTTACAGTGATTAATAGCTCAGACCATGTCCAGTCATTGATCTCATGAAGTGATTTCTCAATCTGTTCAATTAAGTTCTGCGTTCCAGAAACTAAATTATCCATTTCCATAAACTGTGCAGCACAATAAAGGAGTGAAATATTGTAGGGACTTATATCAATTCTGCCATTATTGTAGCAGAACCTGGACATGAGCTCAAAACTTTCAGCCCCTCCTGGAAAATCATTAAATATTACTTTGAAATTTCTCGCTGAACCAGTTGATTTACCAAATATTTTGCTTAATCTGCCTGAATATGAACAAATAAACTTCTGCAAATATCAATAGAAAACCGAGTTAACACATTAGATGAATGAATACAACTCAAGAACTAGAGCTGATTAATTCTAAACTGTAGGAAGATCAGTGAAAAACTACAACATGGAAAAAATAACAAAGTAGAAAAATTTACCATGAACTTCAAATATTTATAACCACGGAGAAAGTTAGCTGGGGAACACAACAAACTATAGTTTAATTGAAGAAATGGTAACTAATTGGCGAGTTAATAAAAGGAATGTAATAAAGACAGCCCTCAATCACCGCCATCATGTGCAACCTTTAAGCTTCTAAAATCAATCACAAAGAGAATGAACTCATTGAATTTAGCAAAAACAAAAACAAAGATTAAAAGGGGAATCTACAGCTAAAACCTGCAGCCATGAAGTCGTTAGAGACAACAAACTATGGATGGACAGTAAAATGAAAAGATGTCTCCTAGAAAACCCAGCAAAGAAGGGTAATAAACAGTAGTTAATGTTATGAAAGCAACTCAAAGTCTTTTTAGTTTTTCTTTTCTTTTTCTCAAAATAGTGAATAAAAACAAATGAAGGTATGAACATTTAAGTCCCCCCACGACAAAAGTAATAAATGAGAGAAGACGCAGAAAAAGAAAGGCCTACACAATGATAATGGTGATAACTAGTAGCCAAAATAGAAGCAAAGAAAGAAGCTATGAGAACTATGCCCCACAAAACTGCAGTACCGTTGTGAATTTAATAAGCAATTGTACTGCCATAGAAACCAGAAATGTTAAGAAGCAACAGAATTAATGCAAGGGTCATGAAATTACTCAAATTCCACACTTTAACAAACGCAATAATGCATAACAGAGTACAGATTGTGACCTAAATTAAAACCTAATGAAGCAAAAACAAATATAGATCAGTAAAAATTTGAACCAATTAGACAAAATAAACATACTTAAATTAAAGGGATATGTCCATTTAAACAGCACAAATCAAATGGAAAAGATTAACATAAGCTAAAACATCAATTTCTAAACGTCTGAGAGGAAAAGTGAAAGGAAATAAAAAGGTAGAAGACAACACTGTTATATTTACCTTTTCCACCATGAAAGTTTCTTCTCCATTGACATCCACTTCGAGATCACAGCAAATGGCCATGACCCAATTAAACAAACTGAAAACCCACCTCAAATCTAAAGTCTTTTTTTTTCTTCTTTTTTCCTGAAGAGCCTGAACTCAAAAATTAAAAAAAAAAAAAGATTAAAAACCCAAGAAAGAAGAAGATGTAGGGAAGCCAAAAAGAGGAAGTAAAGAAGGGCTTAACAAGCTATATTCCAAGAAGGCAAAAAACGACAAATAGAAAGAAGAAAGGAAGTGACTTTGGTTCTGCAAAAATGGGTGGTAGTCACTTGGTGCAGAAGCAAGCAATGTGGTTGTGAATTGAGAGAGAGAAATTGTTTACAATACTGAGAAAGAAGAGTGCAAGAAGCAACAAGCTGCATGAGGACAGCATAGAGAAATATTATTTATAAACAGCAGGGTCATGTCAAAGTCCTTGCTCAGAATTCACACAGAGAGACTGAGAGAAAGAAAAAAAAAAAAGCAAATAATTATCAAAAATAGTTTTAGGAATAAATTTATGACTTATGAGTGAATTTAATCATTCGTCAAATTATATTTATGTAAAATATTATTATTATTTTAGGCACAAAAAAATCTATAAATTTATTATTTAAAAAAATCTGAAAAATCTGATATTTAGCTAGAGCAAGTGTATGTGTGACTAACTGACTTTCCTGCAATAGATTTGATTAAAAAGCTAGAATAAAAATAAAGGGAGTTAATAACATATTCAACCAAAATGGTGTTTTTATAAGCTCAAACTCAAAGTAGAACTGAAGCAGTGAAGTTTTCGAGGCTTTGCTTCTCCCTATTATGAAAAATATTGCTATATTTAATAAATACATTTGATAATTTTTTATCCAATTCAACAAATTGGATGAACTTTAAAGCAATGACATGAAAAATTACTCGATCCGATTATTAGATCTAACCTTCAATACTATATTATATTTTTAGTTTACTTATTTATCTATCTAATAATAGTATAGTAAATTTATTTTATTTTTAATTCGATTATGTCATATTATAAACAATAGATGTACTGACCAATAATAGTCTCTTTTGGACACTCAACGGATCTGCCTCTTTATTATTTATTTTGGTATATCAATGGTATCATCTGAAGGCTATATAAAACTTTAGCTACGATTATTTAAGAAAAGAAACTATATGAGGTATGTATATAAACTAATTCAAGATTGAAGAATGAGAAATATTATCAAAGACATAGTTATATAAAAAAACTGATTTTTATTTCCAAGGTATTCTATCTTTTTACAAATTTAGAGTCTCTTTACATATTATACTCTTAAGATACAAACATACTAGAATTATTAGCGTAAAGATTTATAAGATATTTACTTTTACAAAACAAACTATAATTATTACAAAAAATACGTTGACAAATAGTAAAAATATAATTATACAAAAGATGAGATGAATCACTCTAATTCTTATCACAGATGGATTCATAACTAGGAGAAAAGTTCATTTGATCATATACATCCAAGTCATAATTGGGTAAGGTAGATGGTCTTGCTTCCTAATCATGTGTTGGTAGAGGTGTTTGTTTAGCTAACATTATTGTTGCATGTATCTCTTCCTCTCTTTTTATGCTATCCATGTAAATTGATGGAATGACTTTTCATGGAGAATTATCTTCATATTTCTGTCATATTTCAAGTGGATTATACTGATTTCTGACTGCTATAGATCTTTGGAATTCTTCGACCTCAATAAGATGAGAATCATAGTTTTTCCAGAGAGTAATTTTTTTTTTTTGAATAATGCTCATCTTAGTGCAAAATGATAATTAAGTGCATCTCATTGGCCTGAATTTTGACGTTCCAATTTTGTTGAAAAGTCTGAAAAAAGTGTGTTACCAAATAGCTATGAGTTTAAATCATCCTAAAAATTTCTTAGAGTTTTCAGGCAATATCTTAGTTAGAGGTGTGCAAAACCGAACCGAACCGAAACTGAAAACTGAATCGAATCGAATTCGATTAATTCAGTTATATTTGTTCGATTTTTTTTAATTGGTTCCGTTATCCATTAGAAATTCGGTTCGATTTTGAATGTTAAAAAATTAATTAAACTAAACTGATCAAATTATATATATATATATATATATATATATATTTAATGATTTATTTAAATTTTAGATAAAAAATTATTATTTATAATAATTTATTTTGATTTATAGTAGGATAAAGTTATGAATTATGAAGATTTATTCTAATATTTGTTAACTAGATGTGATAATTGATTTAAATTTATGATAATTTATAAAGTTATGGTAATAAAATTTAATTTATGATAATTATGGTAATTGATGAAGTAATTATTATGTCAATTTATCATAATTTATACTATTTTATTTTAATTTATAGTAATTTATAAATTTAAGATGTTTTAATTGATAAAATATAATTGTATTTATAATTTATATAAATTTAATTAATTAATTAATTAAGAAAACCAATTAAATCGAACCAAAATATTTCGATTCGGTTAGGTTATGTTCTAAATGTTATTTGCTTTAGTTTGGTTTTCATAAATAAATATCGGTTTGGTTCAATTTTTATGAATTTGATTCAATTGACCACCCCTAGTCTTAGTTGCAATTGAATTGTACCAGCGTACTGGACAAAACTCAAAAGTCATATAGCACATGACACATATATCACATCATCTATAAGGATTTTTCAGAAAACTGTCCAAAGAAATGAATTTTGAAGACATCCATAAAAGAATAATTAGGATGAAAGACATCTAGTTTAACAAAATATTTCCATGCTTTCGAATTCCATTTAATTGACAGTCAATAATTAAACTTTTTCTTTAATCTTTGTTCATGATTTTGATTAAAGAAGAAGGATATAGAGGAAAACTAGAACTTGTCATGATTATTATATGAATTGTTTGAATTTTAGTAATCAAGCTCAATTGTTTTGATGGAGGTCTAGATAGAATATCGAGAATGAAGTTTTTATCTCCTTTTATATATTCAATATTAAAGTTGTATTTTAAAAATCAATCATTCTATTTTAATAATTGAGCATGTGACACTTGTTTCCCTTTAAAGTTTAAAATCTTTTGAAAAGATGTGCAATTCATCAAAACTGTAAAGTAATGGCCAATTAGATGAAATTTAAATTTTTTGATACCATATTTTACTACCAGTATTTCCTTAAAAGTTGAATGATAATGACATTCTAAATCTTTGAAACGATTACTGACATATGCACATATTTGGCATCTTCTTTCTTTTTCTTCTAAAAGAATTGTTCCCCAGTATTCATCACTAACATGTATATGCAAAATTCGTTTTCCTTATATCGGTATATTATTTATCTGTGTTACAAATGTAGATCGCTCATGTGACCATGATAAACATTTTTCTTTAATAATTATCATAGTAGTTGGACTTTTGAGAAGTGGAGAATAAAGTTTCTGATATAATTTGCAATTTCAAGAAATTGTAGGATCTGCTTTATTGTCAAAATTTTGTCTGAAAATTTTAATAATTCAAGTCTAATATGTGAACACGACTAATATGCACTATCTTTAAACTTTATCCCTAAAAATTTTATCTCTTTTTTTTGCTAGGTGCATTTTCTTTTTAAAAAGCATGACTTTATACTAAGTTGTCAAGTCAACAAATTACCTTAATAATTTCTCATAAATATTAGCATCTTTTGAAAAAATCAAGATTTCATCAATGTAAATTAATGTTAAAGATAAAATCGGTATATAGATCTTAGTCATATTTTTTGAAAAATTAATGGAGCTACTTTAAGACCAAATAACATTATTGTTCACTGATAATGATAATTAGGGATACAGAAGTTGTCTTGTGATGATTTTCAAGATGTATTCCTGGTTACCAAAATCCTGATTTAAGATCAAAATTTGAAAAGATCTTTGCATCCTTGAGAAATGAATATAACAATGAGATATTTGGCAGAGAAAATTTATCATTTTTAAAAAAAGTGATTAAGAGGCTTATAATCAATTATAAGTCTTTTCTTTCCTCGCACTTGCTCAGAATGCTTATTTACATAGAATGCTTCACAAGTTCAATCTAATTTAGTTGATTCCATTAGACTTTGTTGCAAAAGTTGGGAACATTCCTGAACATCCATGAATTGATCATCTGGATTCATTCTAGAATGAGTGATATTTGTAGGATTTTTGTCACACTCTTCGATATAATTAAAACTAAACTCAATTATACCAAAAAATACTATAATGTACATGAGTTAAAACGTCAAAAATTTTCAAATACTTTCGTGCACCATTTTTATGATGACTTAACAAAATAAAATTATTCTTAAATCATGAAATTGATCTCAATAAAATAAAAGTTTAATATAAAACATATGGACATACACAAGCCCAAGTTTTATAAATTAATAGTTATAAAACTGCATGTCTCTGAAAATACAACATGTGAAGGTATAACTACTCAACTCATAGCAAAACAACCAAATGAATATTCTCGATTATGATCACTGGGCGTCCTCCTCTATCGGTCCTCCCCTAAGCTCCAAACCTACACATGAAAAATTCATACACTAAGCAACTCATGTCTAGTGGTACATAACAACATGCAAGATATACAACAACATATACATAATATGTATGATATACTCACCGAGCTACTAGGATGACTTACCTAGAAGTCTGCACATACACTAGCTTGTATAGTATGTGACATGTCATCCGAATTATATATATAATGCACATCACTACATGGCATATCAACAGTCACCCAGTATCATACACGTATTTATCACATATAATAATTTATTAATTATCTTACCTTTATCCATATACTCATAACTAGACTAAAATGGATATAAGTAACTCAGCCCCCCTCGAGGCGCTCTAGTTGACTAACCTCTAGATGTAAAATATATAACATCCACCGAGGTGTTATGGTATACTATTCTCTGTGCTTTCAAATATATAACCCACCGAGATGCTCTGGTCCGCTAACCTCTTGGCCTTCAAATATATATGACCAACATAGGTCACTCTGTACCGAACTCTCCCGTCAATGGCATGCCATTTATTCTAGCTATAGTTTTAGTAAGAGTAGTAGGCTTACAATATTATTATACACATATTCATATTATTCATTACCATAATTTATATAAATCTCATGATTTCTACAATCATATATTCATATACCATGCAAATAGCATGCATTCGAGACCTACCCCCTCCCAACTAATCAAATCCAATTCAAAACTAAACATATAAAATTTTCATCAAACAGTTTCATGCCTATGAATAACCATTTACGACAATAAAGTACCACTTCATAAGTAGTCTCCCTATGAACCAAGTCGTGATTCAACTCGTGAATCAGCATATATTCACAGCTCCTTTCACGGGCGTGAACCAAACCATGAAGCTACCCTTGAACAGGGTTGCTTCAGCAACAAGAATACATCGTACGACATTTATACCTGTGAATCACCTTTCACAACTGTGAATCTAGAAATTTTTCTAGAAAAACAAAGCATCACAGTTCATGTCAAATCCACATGCAATACTCACTACGGTTGACCAATGTCAACCACCCTATCAATATTTCAGCATGCATTCAAGCTATCTATCAAGATTATATCATCTCTAATCATCAATAATAATCAAAATTGTTCCTCAAACATATCAATTTAACCATGTTCATAAGATTTCCCATCATGCATATTAATCCCACATTTCACCCTTTATCTACTTATTTATCATCTAACACATGCCTTTAAAGCAAAAAATATAGAAAACACAAATTAAGTGGCCTTAAGTGTTGCTATGTACAAACCTTATATCTAGAATAGAAATTGGATAAAGTTTGATCTCTTCAAGCTTGTCCTCTCCCTCAAGATGAACTTCCAAGACTCCCTTTAAGTCCTAGTAAGAAGAAAAAATATCCTCCTAGCATCTAGAAATGAACCAAGGTCCAGAAAAAAAAACTAAGATTTCCCCTTTATAACCCACAACTCTCTACTTTTCACTATTTCCCTCACTTTATTTAAAAAAATGCTCTTTCCAAACTTTAACAATGCAAGAAAAAGAGTGTTTGAGGATAGAAAAGATGCATATGACATGTTAGATTGGTTAACAGGGAGTGGAGAGCGGATTTAAAGGAAATGACAGAGAGAAAAATGTAATTGTCTCACCAGCTCTATCTGCCCAGGCTTCACAGTCATGACTCATCTTTCACGGGCGTGAGCCTCTCCTTCACGTTCATGAAACAACTTTTCACGGTTGTGAAGAACCTCATCACGTTTGTGCACTAAAATATGATATTCACGGCTGTGACACTCATTGTCACGAACGTAAAACATCAGATTTCGGCCACTCTCAACATCTCAAAACTCCACGTAATCCTCCTTTGCCTGCTAACCAAATAACATAACTTATAAATCATAATTACAGGTGTTACAATTTTATCTTCATTTTGTTTGAATGACAATGAGATATAGAAATCATATATGGTCAAAAAAGGATTCTGACACTTTTCAAGAAATTCAACGTGATTGTCTGCACAACTTTGATGAATGATTTGGGTCTGAATATCACCAAATATGTGACACCCCACTCATATAATAAAAATAATCTCATTACATAAACAGAATGATACGGACGAGCTAAATAAAACTAGCAAGAATTAAAACTTTTCATTTACTAATTTAATTGATTTTTTCATATCCAAATATACATATGAGTTCAATTATCAAAATATATTATCATATAATTTACCAAACATCACATCTAACTATTTATATATATACACTATCAAATATAAAATGTGTTTTTAACTATATACCAAATATGTTTATCAAACTCATATGCATGATCGTGGATAAAATACAAAAATAACTTATATCTGACCCTAAAACCGGGTCTGACGCATCTCCTCTAGTACAAGCTTATACTTCATTTATCAAATTTACAGTATATTATCTGCAAGCTCCAGTTTCTTCTTAGAAAATACTCACACTAAACCATTTCTAACTTAGTGGTACATATGTGCATTTAAGTTTTCTCATGAAATGTGATATAAACATCATGACATAATTTAAATAAATCATTGCACAAAATTTAGAAAATATTATAAATAAAATAAAATTCATGTTTCATTATATTATCATTATATTAGTGTCAAGACATGAATTGCATATATTCAACCCTACATAATATATGAAATATTAAACATACTCCTTCATCTCATGTTACTGTATTTTATCATGATCATTCATTAAATTTTCACATATAATATTAATTTAAATAAATTTTTACCTATTATTTTAATTTAATTAGTATCCATATCTTATTTTAATTTAATTAATTTTTCTAAAATTGTTTTAATTCAGTTAACTAAAATCTCATTTCATATAAGTATTAAAGTTTTAACATATAATTGCAATGATACATGACAAATATTTCATAATAATATTCACAATAACTCAACATATATTATACAAGAATAAATACATAACTATGCGATATTACCAAATTCAATGATAATCTATCTAACTCGATTATCAAATATGTATATAACTCGATTATCAATTTTAACTTACCTTATTAAGTACTTACAATTTATCTCATGTCAAAACTCATATAAACAAGTCATGTTATCTCTTCACGTGTACCTTTATATTTTTTAATTAATTTATATATAATATTTTAATATAAATGGCCCAAATCTCATTTCCGAACTGTCCAGATATAAGGCATGTTGTAAGGCCGCTCGCAGAGCTTTAACACCCTATGATTAGGGGCGCTTTCGGAGCTATCGTTGTCATGTTCTTAAATCATATCAATATCAATATCGTATTGCCCACACAATGGCGCACTATATATCCCTAATTAGTGCACAAGTTAAGAATTAGGCAATTAAGATTATTATATATTTATTTCCTTTATATATAAATTTTCTGGAATCAATGTGCACTTTACATTTATAATGAAAATATAATTATAAAATTTAAAATTATGAAATCAGAAGATATTTCATTATATTTAACTATTTAAATAATATTAACTGCTTGCATATCTACAAACTTCTTTTCTATCTCCATTGATTTTAAAGAGTACTGCTCCCCAATGTTCATTAAACGCATCCTTCTGTAACAATCACTAGAGGGAGGATTAACATTAATCCTTATTAGTTCATGACGTTGTTATACCAGTTCTATGCTGATTAATTACAGCCTTTGGACCAGTAGCCTACAAGATCTGTTTGTTATGGATGATTTAAGAATCAGAGGAAAAGAGAGAGTTTAAGCAAACATATTTTTATTTCACAGGGGAAATACAAATCTAAATCTTTCCTTCTTCCATCTATTGAAGAGGTATATATAATACTTATGCAGTGGATACTTACATCACTACTTACATCATGCACTTCACTTGGAGCTAAGGAAAAGGAACAATTACTTCCATTTGCCACCAAAAAGTTTCACTTCTCTTATACAATCAAGCCAATAAAATTGTAATACATAACCATGATTAATAATATTTTTATGACTCTAAGTATACTATATAACTCTCTTTTTCATACAAAATGCATATGTGACATAAGTTTCAAACTTTACTCTTTATTATTATAATTATTCAATAACTAACTATTTACAATTATCACATTTTAATCAATCATGAGCTAGCCCATATTAAAAAAAAATATACTATGATATATATTTCAGATTCACACACCTTACAATTTTACAACAAATTTTTTTATATATTTAATTAATCAATTATTAATCTATTTTTCTACATATGTTGTAATATGTAATTTCATTATTTAAGCACTCAGTGCATTTCATATAATCCTCAATTTAGGTCACATGTTATGAAAATCACGCAACATTTAAGCAATAATTCAAGGTTCACAACAACCATATATATATATATATATATATATATTCTTCAACATCTTATTTATCATATTTTATATGGAACGTGCATTTTTCTCTCATTTATATTTCCTAACATATCATATTATCACTTGATAACCATTTCACATTTACACATTTTAATACCTCATTCAAATATACAATTTATTCAATTAACACACAAGTATACAATAGGGGTAAACTTAAATGCATATATGTACAAATCTTAATGGAGCTTTTCCAAAATCTAAATCTGGAGTTTGTCTGATTTTGTTGCTCTTCTTCTTATTGAGGACTAAATTTAAAAATATAATTTATTAATACCTTGTTAAAATACTTATTATAAATATAGTTTAGATAAATAACTAAAGTTTCTCTTAAGTTAGAACATGACCTCTTAGGACTTTTGGCTCAATAACTTTTTCTACACTTATTCAATTTATGTGATTTTTAATTCTAATTAAATTTAACATGTAAAAATATAGCATATTAAAAATTTATAATTTTTGGACTATTGCACAATATTTAGTGGAATTTTACTTGTTGCTCCATTTCTACCTTTAGGCAGTTTTAGGTTACAAAATATTTAAAAATTTATATATTTCAACGTGTATATTTAATTATTATGAAAAACTTTATACACTTAAATAAGGTAATTTAAAACATTTTTTATGTTTATAATATTTTCAAATTTTATGTTTAAAGTCCTTAAACATTAGGGAGTTTATAACTGATTTAGCATAAAGTGATAACCAAACATGTGTCAATTTTTATGATAATAACTCACAAAATACACAATATTTTAAGGTAAGAATTTCACATAAACTTATCTAAGATATAGCCCTAAAACTTTTATGTTTTAAACTTTGGTTAATTTGATATATAAAGAGTTCAAAAATAAGTACAAAGTCACTGGATCTACACAGATACAAAGAAGTAGCTTAGTCAAAAAATAACTAGGGTTGATTTCATTATAACTCAACCTACAGAAGCAATATTTATATGAAATTTGGTAGAAACTTAGAAAACATATAGGACTACAATTTACATGTTTTGAGTTTTCTTAAATTCGACACTTAAGATGATCAAAATAAGCAAAGATTATAAGATATTCTGTTGATACTCCTCTACGAACCAGTCTCACTTAAAAAAATTTATTTATATACTCAAAATTATTCAATAATATTAGATAAAAATATAAATCAGACATAAATAAACAACTTTTATGTTTAACACTTCTCTAAATTTGGTTTATAAGGTCATTAAACTAAAACAAGAATAATGGAGAAAATATTACTTACCAAAATTAATTAATTTATAGTGAATTTGTTGTAAATCCTGAGTGAAAGAATAAGGAAAGGGGGTTGTAAGATGGAAGTAATAAAAAAAAATAAGGAGGAAGATAAAAGAAGAATGTAGAATCTAGAGTTATATAGGGTCAATTTGCATCATCAATTTTCCTTTCTCTTCTTTTCTGTCCATTTTCTTTGTTTCTTTTTTTATAGACCTATCTTTTTTTTTTTTACTTTTTTTTATGGCTGCGTATTTTACATATACATAATTTAACTAGTTTTTATGAAATTGTAATTTAATTATGTGATATATTTAACCAAATTATTTCATCAATTAATTTAATTCATTTTAATTTCTAATTTAGTCATTTATTCAATTTATTTTAATTTATGATATATATCATATGGTTTCTGTATATCTTACACACTTATTATAACTAGACTCTAATTAGGGGCATTACAAAATGGGCCAGAGACAAAAACCATAAATACATTTGGAGTAGAAGTGTAGGGTAAAAACCATTTCTTTGCTTTGAGACATTGACCAATTATGGATAATTATGTTAATTGGCTAAGAACATCAAAATCAATAATAAATATCATTTTTAGGAAGATATGAATATAAGATTTTGTTCCATACTGCACAATTTGGAAGAAATTATATTTTTTATGGGCTTTATTGTTATCCAATATGTTGAAAATAATTATCCATCTGAGCTCTTGAAGAATTCTTTCTGGATTTTTCCAGAAATGGTCTGGAAATAGCTTTGGGTTAGCAATTGTTATATGGGCTCCTGTATCAATAAAAATTATGGTTTTAATGGATTGTTCATATTTTTCTGTGAACAATTGTATGAGGCAATAAGGAACAATTTATTTTTTGAATATTTAGGTTGCAACAATATCCTGAGTTGGATATGAGCTTACCTCTATTACAGATAAACATTATTCTTCAGAGTCCGATGAAAAAGATAAAGCCTCTATTCCCATAAGTGAATCTTCATTGAGTTCATCATAATAGAAAATAATGACTCGATATCAACTTCATCAAGATTAACATCGTGATGTTCTAGTTGTTGAACTAGTTGAACAACTTGTTTAGGCATGTTTGGACATTTTTTCCAAATGTCATTTCATTCCACAGATATAACATCGATCAAATTTTTTTTACTTCCAATGTTTCTTTTTAAAGTACTTAAACTTCTTGTGTTTTTTGTATCCAGATCTACCTTTGTATTTGTATATCTTGAAATGTTTGCCTTTTTTTCATTATTTGTAATCACAATTTTTCTTGTCAAAATATTTAATTGTAAGATATTATCTAAAATAGATAGGCTCAAAACTTCTGTTATTTGTCATTCTTAATGCTTCATTGATTATTTTCTGCTGGAACATAAATATTCATGGACAATTAACATCTTTTGATAGATTTGTGTTAAAGAAAGATCTGCAAGAGTTGTTCCTTATTTTCTAAAATATCTGAGAGTTGCATTCTCAATCTCTTCTAGATTGAATTAACAAATTATTGTCTAAGATTGACATCACCAAAACCAATTTGATAATATCATTTAGTTATATGTATGTAATATTTGTCCAAATCTTTCCTTTTAAAAGAGCAGTATTTCAATTGAAAAAAATTCACTTCGAGTAGTTTCAAGAAAATTTGCAAGTGCACTAATAAATTCAACTTCAATGTATGTTATAACAACAACTATTGTTTGAAGTTGATAAAATTGAAGTTTTTGATATTTTGATACCCTGATCCACCATTCTCTTAAACTACCAACAAATATAGTAGTAAAATCTTGGAGAGTTTCTTGTAATTATACTTTAGCCTGAATTCTGGTTTTCAACCATGCATACATATCAAGGAGTTTAGCTCTTCTTTGGCTTAGAATAATATCATCCATATTAAACCATTGACCATTAGAAGCTTTTAGATTATAGGAAGATTCATCCATTTGTTTTTCTTGTGGTTTTTCAACAATATACTTGTCTCAGGTGGTTGTAGTGGTGGTGGTGTTAGTATGGACTGAGTTTGTCCAGATTGTGCAATTGATTCAGTTGACCTAGCCATCCTCATAGATGAAATTATTTCATCATAAAATATGGACTCAATCTCAGAGAAAATTTTAGATAAATTAGATTATAGATAACTTGATGAATATTCTAAATTTTATATACATAGGATTGGATGAAAGATGTAAATATGTAATGTTGTTTAGAGCAAGTTGAACCATAGATTTATAAGAATATTAGGAATCTTTAAAATGATCTAAAGTTGGTTGTTTTTAAGGTATTTTAGGAATGAGTTGTGTTTCAGATGAGGATGTGAGTGGAGTCATAATAGATGTTGTAAGAGGAGATATGATTGGTTTTTTCTTTGGAGGTTTTTATGAAAAGGTTTTGTCTCACATCATCTTTTGAAAGTTTTCATATTGAAGAAGAATTTGATCAATTTTTGGTTAAGTAAAAGTATTTTAAATAACGAGTTCCGATAAAGGATGAGTACTAGTGAAAAATAAAGGGTTAAACGAAGTTTTAACTTGCAAATTATTCTCAATTTGAGAAAACTGATTTTTCAACCTTGCAATTTTTTCTTGTTTTTGAACAAACTATGACGAGTAATTTGATTATGAATCATTTGAATGATTTCTGCTTTTGCAGACGAAGCATAAACTCATACTGCTAACTAAGTTATCGATTTAAGTTAGATCCTAGCTAGTTGACCTGTTGTGAAACTTGATTCACCTTTTTATCAAAATTTTCAAGAATTTTATTTTGTGTCAGGGTGTTATCTCTCTACCAATTTAGGAAAAATTCTCTAACTGTAATCTTTATAAGTTACCTTATGCATCAAGACTAATAGATTTGACCCATTGAGTTTTTTTTAACATGAATATTTAGATCAATAGTCTTCTGGAGTGATGGAAAATCATACTCTTGTGGTTGGAACAGACATACTGCTGGAGTAAAATTAAGATCAATATTTGCTAATTAGATCTGAGTAATAGCATGAGCATTACAAGTTTTAGAATCCATTTATGTTGAGGATCATTCTTTTGAATCCATTTTAATCTTTTTTTTGTAGATTGGAAGAAGAGATGATGAAGGTGGCTCTGACCTTGGTGGTTTCATTTTTAGTTCATTCCATTGTGATGATGATGGAGTAGGCATCTTTGATTTGAATGAAGTTGGTTTAGAATAACTGACTGTGTAGTCATATTTTATTGAAGGTTGGATAAGTAATCCCACTGATGGATCATTATCATCAAATATTTTTTTCATGGTTTTTTCAGATAAACCGTTTTTTTCCTTCTTTTGCAAGTTGAAGATTCTTCTTCACAAGAATAATAATAAACATCATTTCTGCAATCTTCACAATCACAATATATGCAGTTCCTTGTATGTCTCTTGGTACATGGCATAGATAGGTTTTGCTTTTACATCAAATCCAATGATTGCAAGATTTTTCTCTTCTTCAGAAGACTCGATCATAAATTGAGTAGAGAACATATGAGTGTTAGTGCTTGGTTCTGCACATCTGACAATTTTGGTTTTAGTAGTTCCATATGGCTTTTTTTAATAACTGTGATTTTAGATGTTAGACAGGTTGTGCATTGCTTTGTATCTTCTCATAATTTGTTATCCAAGTTTCAGGTAACAGCTTTAGAAGCTTAACATGAGAGATCTGTTTTGGAACATGCACACAAGTTTGAACCTTCTGTGCATCTGTTACTATTAACAAAGCATCATTGGATATAGAAACAACTAGGTCTAAGACATGATTTTGAACCCTATAAATCAACTAATAATGAGGTATTGCAGCTATAGCTGATATAACCTGTGGAGCACCAGTAATTCGAACTTGTACTTTCAAGACTGAAAGTACATAGGGATCATCCAACAATATATTAAAATTTGGAAAGAATGTAAACATCATTGTTTTGGCATTGAGTGTTGTTTTTACAATACCAATAACAACATGTTGGTACTGTAAATATTTATTATCCAACAAGGTTATCTTGGAAAAAACTGGAAAACTTTTCCTCACATTGGTAAGAGAGTGCTAGTCTAATAGCTCCAAAATAAATATGAGAATAATCATTATGTTTCTAGAGTATTAGAAATTTTAGCGGAATTTCTAAGGAGACAAATTGTTATTCTTTTATAGCTTTGATAATACAATAATTAAAGGAAGATGATTGAACATATTCTTTGACAGATTTGGAGGTTGGTTTGACTAGGGACTTATATTGATTTTCCAAGAGAATTTGGACTGGTTATAAGCATCATAAAGAGAAAGATAAGGTATTTCAGTGATAAGAGTTTTTTGTTCGTCTAGTATATATTGAAGTTCATAAAGAAAATCTAAACGATTACTTAAAGAGGTTCTGAAAGAAGAAGAATTAGAATGTCAAAGAGTAAGAGGTGCAGTGGCTGATGTCAAAAGAGCAAAATTTATTTCCATAATAATGAAGACTCTTCAATCTCTTAATAGTTTAAATACATACCTAATATACCTTATTCTAAAAAATAATTATGGTTTTAATATCAAATAGAATTTTGACAACCACTATTGATGCCACATTATAAAATATGTATGCATAGTTATCTCATGAGATTTAACATAATACACTAGTAACTTATGAGATTTTAAAATTGTATTATTTGTATCATCAATTTTATTTTTATCAGACTATATAGTCATTCAAATAATTTTAATGGTTTTACTTTTAATGGAAGAGTTAGATAATTAAAAAATCTCAAAACTACTTTTAATCTCTGAGGTCAAATAATATAAATTTTAAAATTTCAGAAAAATGTATCAAATTTTAAAAATTAAATAATAATTTTTTTATTAAAAAAATTACTATAATTTTTTTTTATCATTTTATGATGATTTAATATTTTTTTAATATAAAATTTAACGAAATTATCTACTAATAAAATAGAATAGATAAATAATATAATTTTAAAATTTTTTATTATTCATATTTTTATAGTTTACTAATACATTTTCTACGGTGGATCCCAATTATCTGACATTGGTTGGTCCCACTCCCACATTAAAAGATGAGTCTCTTTACCAAAGACAACCGATCGTGTTGGTGGATATTTGCTCTTTTTTTTTTCTCAATTTATGAGTTTAATATTTTGATGGTCCTGCTTGAGATTTTATATCAATATCATTGGTAGCATTGCATGCCAAGGGAATACAATACATTGATTGCCGTAAGAATATTTATTTTTAAACCTAAAAAATGGTTGAGTCAAGCCAATTAATTATGACCTACCCAACTCTGATTCATCTCATTCACGGGTTGGTTTCAGTTTGTTAAAAAAAAAAAAAAAAAGAAAAAAAGAGAAGAAAAGAGAATTCACGAGTTGGTTTAATTGTTGGTAATACACGTTGCTGAAAGGAGTTGTGAAGATGAATGATCTCGTCAAACCCTGTAACTAAGTATAAATGCAAGGTATAAGGGAATATATATATATATATATATAATCTAGCCCCCCACCCCCTGCGCTCTCTCTCTCTCTCTCTCCTCTTTTCTCCCCTTCCACTCTCCTCCTTTTTCTTTAAAAGCTCCTCTTCTTGGTCTAGTCTATTTATCATTTTGAGGAGTTTTAGTTTTTACTTTCGCGAGTATTTTCTTCTCGTGAGTATTTTCTTTCCTTTTATTTTTGTTATTTTTTTAATAAAATTTTTTATTAATTTTTTTAAGATTTCTCTTATGCATTTCATATTTTTTTTAAAAAGATAAAAACGATTTATGAATAAATTTAACTAATATTTATAAGAGTTTCGTTATTTAAAGATACTGAAATATCAAAACTCTCTAAAAGCCGTGCATAAAATATCATATGCAGTTCTTTTAGATTTTTAATTTATTTTCTATTATTAAATTTCAACATTTTATTATTAATTTTGATTTATATTGTATATATCGTATGATTATTTTGATTTATTAATAATACATTCTCTTAAAAAAAGATTTTGGTTCCTAATGAGATTGAGGGAGGAGAAAAATTTTCTAATATACATGTTGAGTTCACGCCTAATTATTAAGAGCAAGATATGAAACTGAATTTTACCACTGAGAATGATATTTTTATTAATCAAATTGAAGTTAGAGTATTTATGTTATAAATTAAAGTTAAATAACATTATTGTACACAAATGATAAATTGAGTGACGACATATAAAATTTACCATGAATTGAAAATATTTTGACAAAAATATATAACTTGCCAAAATTTATGTTATAAATTAAAGTTAAATAACATTATTGTACATAAATGATAAATAGTGACGATCTATAAAATTTACCATAAATTGAAAATATTTTGACAAAAATATATAACTTGCAAAAGAAATACTTTGGTTAGAAATTTCTTTATAGATTCTATCAAGGTGTCTCTAATCCAACGCCAAAATGACACTAGATTTGGCAAGAAGATAAAAATGGTATATACTTTTGATATCCAACTAGTGTCATATGGGATATTTTTTAATTTAGTGTAAATAAAAAAAATAAATTACTAATTTAGAATATTTTTTACAAAATTTCAGTTTTTTATTAGTTTTTAGTCAAATGGATAAGTTCAAGGTCAATGTGTCAATTCGAATATCGCACTAGAACAAATACACAACTTTGAAACCAACTTCACGAACACTAACTTTTTCACTTTAGAAAAATAATTTAGTCAATTAAATTATTATGCGTCAGTCTAATTGACACGTTTACTCTCTATATCAGTTCAGTAAACTCACTTTAAAATAAAAAATAGTTTTATAAAATACCTTAAATCTAAAATTATATGAAATTTGTAAAATATTTCCTAATTTACACCAAACTAATAATTTTTGTGCGCCATATTCGTCACAAAAAGAATGGTATAGGCTCTAATCCATTCCAACACCATATTTTACTCTTCATTTTTGGCAATAGAAGAGATCTGTTTGGGTTGGAGTTAAAATGATGTATCAGTACCATTTTTATATTAAATTGCACTAAAATGACATTTCTTGGTTAGAGATGGCCTCAATGATGGAACAAACTAATTTTGTTTTTGATGTATGTAATTATGTCAAAGAAAAATTCCACAATATATTTAAAATTTTTCAGATGAACAAATTTGTTAATGAAGTATTGAATTTCATAAATAATGGAGTATAATTTTATAAATAAAACATATGAGTTTCTTCCATTTTATTAATGATCACCCAACATGTTTTAAATAGTTTCTCTGCAAATTCGAAGTTTGTAAAAGACTAATAAAACATTTTTTTTCTTTTTTATTTATAGATGAAGATAATCTTTTATGCTTAGTTGCAACACAAATTATATATGTACTTTGACAAATTAAAAGAAGGTTGTCGTTTTGTGACTAAATGTAAAAAACGACACGGCAAATCATCCTAGCTATTACAATATTAAGAAATTGGGAAAGCACATAACTATCAACCTGCAACTGTATTTTCATTTTAGATCATAAAATAAAGGGAAAAAAAGATTTTGGTTTATTAATTTTATAAATTTATTCAATTAATTATTTCAATTTAATTATTATTTATTAAACATTAAACATTTAATTAATAATAATTAAAAAATCAATTAGATAAATTTTCAATTAGTTTATATTATAAAATGTTTAGCACATCTAATTAATGATAATTAATTAAATAAATTTTCAGTTTTGAAACCAAATTAATTTCACATTAATAGTAACTTTCATTCTCCTCATTTTCTTTTTCTTTCTTTTAATTTTAATTCTTAATTCATAGGGCTACTGTCAATTTTTTTTAGTTTTTGCTCAATAATATCATATATGTTATTATTTTTTCATATCTGCAATCTATTTTGGTGTTTTTTTTTATTATTTTTCTTAGTGAATTTTTAGATATGTTCTTTCAGATATAATTTAATTATCCTTTTGTTTTTAAAAATAAAATTAGATGGAAGTGAAATTATTATTTATGGAATATTGTTTTACTTGAATGGGAGTTTTATAGTCTCTTGGTGTGGGACTTATTCTTCCTCTTGTGGAAGGTGATTTGTGGTTCAATCTTTTCTCAATAGATAAAGCAATTATTTCACTGAAATACAAATTATTCGTAATATATTATCATTCTACACGGTTTTCATTTAAAAAGTTATATTTCTAATAATTTAAATATTTTTGTATATCTTGCATATTTTAAAATTAGATGATTTGATTATATGTTGCTGATATATTTTTAATTATTAATGAGAGTTTTATTTTCATTCAAAAAAAAATTACTTTGATATTAAGAAAAGTTAATTGCTCAAGGGAGAGATTTAATTGTATAAATTTATAAATTTTAAGGATAAAAATTAATTTTTATTTCTATAATAAATGTTTTTTTAATACAAAAACGTCCATTGCTTTTCAGTCTCGAAAGGGCTCGATTCGAGGTCACGTGAGACACCGCATAAGCGTAACAGTTCCGTTATTCTTGCCTCCCTTTGGGTCTGTTCCGGGGTTTAGAAGCGAGGGATATACCAATACCAAAACGAGTGTCACGTGATTCCAAATTAAGATGACATTTTTAACCCCGTTTGGAAGTCCATCATCTTTTTGGTTGGGTGACGGGTGCCGACAGGAGGGCACACGCGTCCACATAAACTTTAAGGCATAAGTGGCATTTTTGATATGTCGTCGGATCATTTGGGCATTTAAGTCAATCAAGTGCTTGCTCCATTTGTCCTGGCACATGATTGATCTTTTCCCTTCTTATTCTGACTTGACACGTGGAAATTTATCCTGAAATGATTATCCAATCATCTCTTTGGAATTCCAAAGCAAAAACTGATCCGATGTCGTTTCATGGACATCCTAAAAGCTATTTTTTTAAAAAAACAGAAATTGACATCTTATTTATTTATTTATTTACAAAATTTTGATTCCGTTTTATAGTTATATTTTATAATCTTCAAGATAATCATGATCTAATTAATAGAAATTTTATTACATTTATCTATTATCTAAAATTTTGTATAAATATAATTAAATCAACACAGCAAAACGCTGGAGGAGCCAACAAAAAAAATCAACCTCTAAAATCTCTATTTTTTTTTTGCTTATATATGGAAGAACAGTGAAAAATAAAACTAAGGTAATCTTTTTTTCTTATGACTGTTTAACAAATGCTTTTGAAATTGATAATAATATTACTTGTTATTTTTTTTAATAAATCACTTGAAACTCTTCTTCTTGGTCTAGATGATTATCTTTTCTCTCTTTTTTGTGCTGCCAGCGAGCAATTTTCGACAAGAGAATTTCAGAGGAGGTTAGAGTAGATGCACCTTTGGCATATGTTGGATTATGAATGCTTAATTTCATAAAGATTCCATTTGTGGGTATGGTTTTTTTTTTTGGGAATATTTTGCTAGAGATTTAATTACATGGCTGATATATTAATATTGAGCTATCTAATAGTGCGATTTTACCTTTGAAACATATTAATTGTTTTTTTAGTACATGAAAAGCTTAGCTCACAAAACAAGTTACTAATAAAAGTACGTTACACCACAAATATCATGTAAATTAAGTGAGATTAGTTACCTATTGTAAATATAACTCGGTAAGTTGTTATACTTAAAAGCTTGCATTTTACCCTTTGTGCCCAAGCAATTCCTAATGACTCTCTATGTTAGGAGAAACACCCCTGCAATACATTACTTGCAACAGTTGGGAAGATTAGGAAATAATAGTTTATTCATTCTTTTTTTTTTTTTTAAAAAAAAAAAGAGTTCCATTATAACTAAAAAAATGGCAGCAAGCTCACTCAGGTCACTCCTAGTGCTTCCATCTCCTCGCATAGTGCTGCTTGGGTAAAACCTCCCCTGGGCTTTCTAAAAGTAAACACTGATGCAGCCGTGTTTCAAGAATGCAGGAGGTCTGGTTTTGGATTTGTTGTACGTGATTTTGCTGGCTCATTCATTGCTTCAGGTAGTAAGGCAGTAGATTGGGTGTTAGATGTTGCCATTTGCAGAAGTTATATCAATTAGAGAAGCACTTATGGGTACCTTTTTTTTTTTAAAAAAAAAAAAAAAGAATTACAGTTCATTGCTTCTGGAATTTTTTATTTGATTAATAATATTATTCTTAAATTTTAGTATTTAATTCTGTGAAGGAATTATTAATAGAGATTGTACTTATAAAAACAACAGTTATTCAAAAATTAAATAATTTTTTTTATCCTTACAATAAGTGGGAAACACGACTAGTTTCGAATAATTTATTAACAGCATCTTCATATTCACAATTTATGTAAAAAAAACTTTGCATTTCTTTTAATATGAAGTAAATTAACTGTTAAACCTAAACAATCCCCAAAATATCACAACAGTAAAAAAAATAACTGAAATTTTTTAATAAATATAAATATTTCAGTTGTCTTTTCTTTGAAAATAAATTAATTTTTTTATTATGCTCCAAATAAGAAGGTGATTTTCAAGTAATTTTTTTTTTCTGACCAAGAATAAGTTACTTATTAAATATGATATTGTTTTGCTCATTTTTGTATTAAGGCAATGTTAATTAGTTTTATTTTATGCTAAAAAAGAAGCCACGTGAAGCAAGAAAGTAACCTATATAAATACATCAAATTTGTCAAAATCATGGGTTTTAATTCCGTGGTGTAATTTTGGGTCCACAAAAAGCTATATCACTTTAAATTAAATTATTCAATTTAATATATTCTTTTTGTGATCATTTTCATTTTTTATACGAAGTTAAAATTTTGCAATCAAATCTCGATTGTTATATTTCCTAACGAGGTCATCTTTTTAGATTTTCAGATTCAATTCTTTGTAATAATCATATTATATAAATAATTTTTAATTGAATTTTCATAAACCAATTGAACAATAATTATTTTGCATGTGCATGTGATAGAGTATTAACGCGGCATAAATCAATTCTAAATAAGTGTTTTTCATCATATATGTCTAAATCTAGACAGCAACCTATACAGCATGGTGTGAGAGGGATTAACTGACCCCAATCACTTCAAAAAAAAAAATACCATGTAAATTTAATATTTTTTAATTTTAATCTCATAAAAAATTTAAAATGATTCCATTAAAAATTGAAATAAAAAACCATTAAATTTATATTATTCGTAGTTAAGTAAATTTTTTATTGATTATATAAACTTTTGACCTAACTAAAACGTCTGATAGAAGGAAAAAAATCTAAAAAAAAAACTAGTAGATGCTCAAAAATATAAATGGGATAGCAAATTCAGTTGCCTCAATCGTGTGCGGTGCTTGCTTTTAGGTTCAATTCTATAGTTGAGTACGTGGAAGCTCAGGCAATTTAGATATAGCTTAATGGGCCAATATGTTTTTATTAGGAATTTTAAAAGCCTAGACTTTAAAAATAAACATCATATATCTAAAGTTACATTTAAATCAAATAATATGATTAGCATATTTACATTATTTTACAATAGCCATATTTGAGTTATATATGATTAATACTAATTTGATTAAAATTTATCAAATAAAAATCATCTATATTACTCTAAAACATATATTCACAAAAAAAAAGGAGATAATTTTCAAAAGATAAATTAATAATGCATAAAAATAATTTTTGATTCTAAATAAATTAAAAAAACTAAAAATATATAATAATATAATACCGAATGGGATATGTCTTGCCTAGTTTTGATTCGTAAATAAATTATGGGCCAACCAATCACATGTAGCTTAAAGAGTCAAAAGTAATTATTCTTTATGCATACATGACATGTTGTTAATTAATTGGTGCATGAAAAAATTCCATAAACCTAATCGTTAATAAAAATAAAATCAAATTGTCGCTAATTGTTAATAAAAATAAAACCAATCAAAGCTTAATGATGAAGACAATTTGTCACTGAACCCTCAAAATAGCGACGAATTTCAATTTGTAGATAACCATTAATAAAAATAAGATTGATAAAACCTTAGCAATGGAGATAATCTATGGCTAAGCCTTCAGAAAAGTGATAGATTCCAATTCATAATCATTTGTAAAAATAAAACTAATTAGTGAAGAGATAATACTAAACCTTCAAAATAGCAACAGATTAAAAATTCATCGTTAAATTATAAATTCTCTTTTTGTCTTAGTGATGGTTAGTATCCATCGCAAAGTTGCTCTTGCCAAATCATCTCTAAATAGTCACAAATCCAAGCATCAATGTTTATTGTTGAATTTAGAAATTGACTGCATTCCATCGCTAACATTACCATCACTAATCTCTCACAAATCTGTCACCATATTAAGCACCAATTTTTGTTGCTATAGTTAGCAACCAATTTTAGCGACGGATATTATCTACAGAAAAAAGTCGTCACTAATATGTTGCAAAGTCATCGCTGTTTGTTTTTAAAATTTTTTTATTAAATTCATTCATCTTTTCATTGTTAATCCAATAGTAAATAGTGATGGATCCTAGTCGATCGCTATTTTCCGTTGCTATTTCAATATTTTCTTGTAGTGTATACTTTTGCTCCTACCTGATACAATCTAATTGTTACTTGCCAATGTTGCACAAATTAGATGGTAAGTGTTTCAGATGGATGTTAAGACAACCTTTATCACTAGATTTCTGCAAAAAGAGATATATATTAAACAACTCGAAGACATCGTAACTAAGGGGAAGGAAGACGGTTTATTTGCTAAAAAAGACTTTTTATGATTTAAAGCAAGCACCAAGGGTCTAGTACAATAAAATTGATGACCATTTGCTAAATTTAGGTTTTAAGAAAAGCCTGTACACTTTATGTCAAGCATTCCAATGCAAAAATTACAATAATCTCTTTACATGTTGATGATTTATATTAATAATAGGAAGTAATGCAATCTGATTGATCAATTTAAGCAAGAAATGATGAATGTTTTTGAAATGACAGATCTAGGTCTCATGACTTATTTCATGGGAATGGAAGTCACTTAGAGAAAGCATGAAATTTTTATTTGTCAAAAGAAGTATGCAAGGGAGATCCTCAAAAAGTTCCACCTTGATGATTGCATGTCAATGAGCATTCCTAATCAAAAGAAGAAGTTTAGTAAGGAGGATGGAGCTAAAAAAGTTGATGAAACTTATTTCAGAGGATAATAGGTTGTCTAATGTATCTCACTACAACAAGGCCTGACAGTAAGTATTATGTCCAAATTCATGCATTGTGCAAGTGAATTGCACTTAAAGGCCGCAAAAAGAGTTGTAAGATATGTCAAAGGAATTGTCAATTTTGGAGTGAAATATTGCAGATCAGAATTTTTGCTTACTTGGTTATTCAGATAGAGATTGGGTTGGTTCCTTAGATAACATGAAGAGTACATCTGGGCATTGTTTCAGCAATATATTATGTGCTTTCTCTTGGTGTTCCAAAAAGCAAAAAAATGTTGTTCAATCAATAGTGGAAGCTGAGTTCATTGCTGCAAATGCAGTTGTTAATCAAGCTATTTGGCTTAGAAAAATCCTATTATATTTATGTTTGGAACAAGAGCAAGGCACAAAAATCATAGTGAATAATCAAGCATCAATTTCAATCTCACATAATCTCATCTTTCATGGATAAACCAAGCATTTCAACATTAAACCATTTTTCCTGTGAGAAGTGCAGTAAAATGGAGATATAAGTTTGGTTTATCGCAAATCAGAACATCAAGTTATTGATATATTCACCAAGTCTCTTTCACTAAACACGTTCAAGTTCCTTACAAAAAAAATAAAAATAAAAAATTGGAGTTTACAACTTTTGATCTAAGGAGTGTTGGAAATGTCTCAAAAGCTGTAGAATGTCATATTTAGATTCAGCAAATATTTTTTTCATGTATTTAGGACCTTTTGTTATTAGCCACTTCGTTTCTGTTATTACCCATTAAACTTTATTTTAGGAGTTCAATTTATCATGGACATGTTAGCGATTTTTTCAGCAGGTTTTTATGTTTTTAATTGCATTTTCACTTGTATTTAAACAAGAAGTTGTTAAATAAAATTTTGAAACTTTTGCAGTCAAGTTCTTGTTTTCTTTGCTGTTTTAATTTTAGTTCTTGCTGATTTGTTCTCAAACAGCGTATTTAAACTAGACGAAGCCTATTTATACACACATATATATATATATACTGGACAATTAGCGTGTAAGATACAAAGATAAGAATTCTAATACAAGCAGAACAAAAACTCAACAGAAGGTAATAATAATCATGGAATAGAAATTCTCATAAGCCTTGGAGTTGAATGATTCACAGATATGGTATAGAGTCAAAGTGGGAGAAAACTCTCTCTCTTGTCCTAACACAAAATTCCAAAATTTCCACTTTTATGTTTTATGTTTCGCATAGCATTAATGAACTGAAAAGAGTACTAGAGACCACATTTTCTTAAAATATCAACCAATAAGTTTCTTTTTTTACACCACCTGCCAATATGGGAATCATCAAAATTGAGACTTCACCCAAGCTCTCAAAAAATTATAGAGTTGTTTGGAATTAATGGTGGTTATCCGAAAATTATATTTAAATTTTTTTTAATTTAATTAATTGATTTTTTAAATTTTTTATAAATTATTTTTTTTCAAATATAATTCTCTACAAAAAAAATAGTTTTTAAAACTCACAAAAATAAAAAATAAAAAAATTTCTCTAAAAATATTTTTTCCAAATGTAATGACAAACCCATAATTTAGAGTCGTACTAAAACCTGGTTGACAAATTAATGTGACTCAAACCTATACATATTAGCTGTACATGTCGGCATGATCAGATGACTGTTCATATATATATGAGAACGAAGTTAATCTGGACCTAGCTAGTTGTTTCCTGGTACTCGAGAGTCTAGCTCGTTCCATTGTTTTCATTTAAGGTTCCCAAGAATTGCATCTATCTGCTATAAAACGATATCTAATTAAATGAAATTATCGATAAATTTTGATTTAGAAATAATTAATTATAAATTCCTCTACAGTACTATTTCATTGCAAGTTAAAATGTAAATGTGCAGTATACAAGAGGCCATATTGTGCCAAAATTAGAAGTATATATTATTATTGTGACTCAAGGTTACCACATCTAGAAAATACTTACGTAAAAGCAAGTTCTTGGAAAATGGAAATCAGTTATTATTATGAAGGACAAATAACAGTTAATGTTGATCAAGAAAGAAAGAGCTATAGCTTAGATGAGGCTGAAGTTAACTTTCAGAAACTTGCCAAAAGAAAAAAAGAAAAAGATAGAGGAATTTTTGTCTCATACAAAAAAGACCAATATGTACATTTATCCCTCTTTGCCTTCCATGTGCATATAATAGCTAGCTGCTCTATGAAGTCTTTCTCAAAATTCTGCCAATTTGGACTTTTGCAGCCTTATGACAATTAAAGAGCAAAAAAGAAAAAAAAAAACCATTTTTATTCTGTCGTTAATTAGCTCTTCATCTTCATCTACTAGGACCACCACTACTGAAGCAAAAAACAAGCTAACCCCTTTCATTTTAGGCCCCAATTAAGGCAGTTATGCAACATTTTTAGTGATTTAATTAATTAATCCTGAAGCCATGATCATCATCACCTGAGATCCAAGCTGTAGCAAATATTGAATTGTGACCTTTCCATGTTAACACTAACATTTCTTCTTCTGTTTTCATCCCCCATCCACTAGCATGTTCATCTAGCAAACATTTGACTTCTTTCACAGTCTCTTCACAGAATTGAACACTAACAAAACCAGTATTCCTCATCCTTTGTACTAGTTTTGCTCCTGATTCTAATCTCTCTATCCTTCCAGCACCTTCGAAACTTATAATGTTCTCAATTTTGTGCCCGATATCCGATTCGTATTCGTTCCTTTGGCAACTATCTTTAGGCAGGAAAGTTTCCAGTGCATCAAATGGTATCCACAGATAATTGAAACATGTAGTAATTCTTGAAGTTAGACTCGGTGCGCTTAAATCTGAATCCTCATCTACGATTACTACAATACAAGGATTAAGGCCTTTGATTGTTTGAAGGAAAGCATCTCGCAAAGATGGTGAATCTCGAAGTACTCCTCCTCTAATTCCCTTTTGCTCATCAGATAAATAACGCATCCAATTTTGACAGTTTATAACTAAGGCCTCGTCTTCTCGAAGATTAAGCACAGAAGGAGTTAATTGATTCAATAGAGACTCAAAACTAAGGCCAGATGATTCTTTGCACAAAAATTCAGCACCTGATTGAGAAGATGATGAAGAAGGATCATCAATGACCTTGAATTCAAACGGGACATCTCTAAATTTAGCAAAATTGGCTAAACGGAGGCCAACTTCTTCAGTTGATACATTAAGCAAAGGGGGCACTGGTGGCCTGAACGGGGGCACAGTGATTCTAAGAGAAGGTGGCCCTTCTGGTCTTTTAGCCAGCGCATCAATAAGAGTAGGCCACTGCATACAGTGAGTGATGCTGAAATCTAAAATATGAACTTTTGGGTATCCTTCAGTTGCCTTAAAAATGGCACTATTTGATGCACAGAATCCAAATCTATGCCAAGGGATAAGATCAACATACCCAGCAATTTGAGTGACACTCATTTGCCTCCTTTGAAATGTGTTGCTGCCATCAAAATTCATCCCTGTAGGGCATACTTTTGATGCCCTAGAGATAAGCGCTCTTAAGAACCAAGAAGTGAGCCTTTGATTAGGGTCACCCACAGGAGAAGCAACATTATTGAGAACCCACATCACCTGCTGAGCTAAAGTGCCATCGTTGCTCTCTAGGGCACTGGCACAGTGAAGAAGAAGCTTCTCTATGCATGCTCCATCAAGGCTACCAAGACACCCCTTAAGGGCGCCAGAGAGAGAATTTTGAGGGCTGTTGAAAATATCTGAGTTTTGAAGGGCAATTGATGTTGCTGTGTTTGCTCTAAGTTCAGTTTTCATGGCTGTATATGATCAATAATTGCATGGAATTAAGGTCTCTGAATCCTTGAGAAAATTAAACACTAACAAGGAAGGCGAGGAAGAAGAACTTTTTCAGTTTTATATAGTTGACAGGCGTCGGATTGATATTGGTAGATGGGATTGAAGAGCTAGGGTTTTTATCTTATATTCAAGAAATATGAGGTCTAGGTTCTGCAAATTATATATGCATAGCTTATGGTTTTAATTAAAAAGTGATTGCATATGTAGAGATTGGGAAAGAGAGAGAGAACGAGGGAAATGGTTTTTGAGAGAGAGTTATGTGCAAATTTTTTTTAGTTAGACTAATATTTTCAATCAGTCAACTAGAATCATATACTGCGATACTTTTTATTAAACTAAAAGAAACCTTGTTATCTCATTTACATCTGTTGAGAATTGAAGGTTATTGTTGAATAATGTAACCCAAATAGTGTAAAGCCAATATATATTTAAACGGTCATCTGAATTTAATTACACTAAAATGACAAGAGTACTACGAGGTTAGCAAACAATTGTTCTCTTTTTATTTATAGTTAAGAGTTAATTTTGTACTTTTTTTATTCTAAAAGGCTGATTTAATCATTATATGATGATGCTATATAAATGCCATGAGCTGTAGAAAAATAACCCTATATGTATCAAGCCATCAATAGTCATATACACCAACAACATAGAGCAGCATAGTCATCGTCACAACTAGAGCTGAGCATGGATCAGGAAATTGTTGCACGAATTTTTTTTATTAATCAATTTATAAGTAATTGTTTAAAAAAAAATTAACCACTTCATTGTATTTTAGTACTACATATTGTGTGATATTTATTCATTTATTGTTTAATATAGCTTATAGAAAATTCACTCTTTTTTATATATAAAAGGAGGCAACACCTCTAAACACTATTAAACAAAACAAATTCAAGAAAAAACAATGTTCATTCTATCTTGCATAAAGATAGAATATCTCTTATCTCATACGGCACATCTTAAAATTCATGATACTTCAAAGGCATGACAAAATTCATATTCAATAAGCAACACTAATTAGTTTTCCTATAAATATGACCCAGATGACCCTCCCAATCCAATAAAGAATTCACTATTATAGGTGAGATTTGAGCATTTTCGTGTTGTTTTGAACATAATTATTATGTATTAGAAGCAAGAAAAAAAGTTGTCACAAAATTTTTACAGGATATATTTATCACCCATTATTTAATCAAATTATTTATCTGATTTTGAGTTATATATATAATTTTGTACTTAGCAATTAGCAAACACATTTTTTTTGGTCCAAATATTTTTTTCCCGTAACATTTTCCCATAACTGAAATATATTTCCCCATTATCTTCACAAGAAACTTAATATAAATATATAATAAATTATAATTAATGAATTTTTTTTTAATCTCAAAGAAATAAACGACGACTAACTCTTGTACTGGTACTACAATTATTAAAAACAATCAGTTACGCATAGTTTGGAATTTGAAGTAGCTTTATGCTCTCTTGGCATATTCTAGTTACTGATTCTCATCTATTTTCTCTACGAAAGCCATATTAATATTGTGACTTAAAATAGGTCAAGAAAGTTGCCTTAGCCGGCCACATTTTTGTCCAATTTGTTCCCATGGAGTGCCACTTAAGACAAATTTGATAATAATTAGCTTAAATTAATGTGACTTAACCATTGAATTCAGTGATTGATGGCTACCCTTCATTGCCATCCACCATATTGTGCCATATAACTCCATCATTAAAGACAAATTAGACTTCTTCTGTGCAGGACAAATACACTTTCACTAAATTGTGACTCCGTGTAATCCATAAAGACCATCAAATTATCTGTGTAAATTTTTCTAGTTTTGTTTCATCTGCCAAAAATTTTCCCACGCCATCAATGATTTGGCGAATAGGAAACCACTTCATAGCGAGCTATAACTGATACTTGCACTCGTTTATAACTAAATTTACAAATTAACTCACTTACACTATGTCATACACATAAAACAATTATTAGTTTGTGTATTAGCCGATATAGTTACTCATAATAAATTGATTCTAGACGAGGTTTTTTCATGAAAAAATCTATAGAAAACTTAATTGGAAGGAATTAGTGTGCCCCTTCTTAATTAGGGAATAAGAATTCAGATGCATACGATATTTCTCCCTAATCATGCTAACTAAACAAATTTTTAGAGTCGAAAGGATTTTTGAAAAATTCTGCTGGCTACTTGTACTTAAATATAGAAGGGAAGCAATAGAGGGTGGATGCATAAAAGACTAGCTAATTTATATTTTTAAGGAATGCGATTAAATAGAATGACATGGTAATCGAAGTTCTTAAGTTTAATTTAAATTCTAAGTATGAAACATTTTTTAAATTTAATAGGAAATATTTTGCCTAGTATGTCCTATATAAATTTAAATTATGTTGCAATTTAATAGAATATAATACATAGTGATTTAAAAAATTATAAAAAAGGCTAGTTAGTTTCTAATTTGTGAAACAATACAAGAAGAAAAAGAATAAAAACTATACATGTTATAATTGTGATTTGAAGCATCAACGGTCTTGGTAACTATTCAATGGTATTATTTGTTACTGCAAAGCTGTAAGCTTTGCCACATATAAAGACACGTCTCCGTCAGTCTTTGCAAGACAATCCAATGGAAATCCTGTGATTTGGATTGTACACTGCTTTGTTGGTAAAAGAATTTTTATTTTATTTATTTTTTTTTTCACTATGTTGGTGTTAAGAGTCATGTCTCCATAGTACCAATTCTACATATCCACAAATATTTTCAACAAGTTAATTAATTATGTGCTCACTAGTTACATTTTAATCAGAGCAGATAGAGTGTGCATGCAACGTTATATGAAATATCAACCACACAAGCCAAAATTAGTTAACTAAATGCAAAATTAACAAACTAGAGTGACCTTTTCTTACTGAAATTCTTGAAGATAGCTGTAGCAGTACCATTAAAACTAAGTTTATTGGTCAAAACGTAATAATGTGTCTACTAAATGAGACGAGTAACTCTCATAAGATATTCTAATTAACCTGAGTACGGGAGGCTAAAGAGATGGAGGACTATATATTCTTCTTCTAATCTAGGCAATGCATATAATAGACCCTTCAATTGCCTAAATAATTTTTTTTTTTAAAGTAAAGCAATAAATTAAAAAGGGTCGTTATCATTTTAGGGTTAAAGTTCATTGACCTTTAAATTAGCCATAATTCGTTCTCTCCTATATGCTTAAACCCTTGCATTTGTTCTCATTTAAGAGGTTGCCGAAGCATGACTTGCTTAGAAAACATATGATACATATTTGAAGTTGGAGGCAACTTAATTATTAATATTTTATAATAACCTGGTCAAATAATGTATTTAAGAACCCTAATTACATAAAATATTTGCACAACAGATTAAAAGAGCGCGTTTTTAATCACTTTGTCATAATAAATTTCTAATGAAAAGGAAAGATAGAAAGAACAATAGCAGAAACCCTTTCTGATCTTTGGCTCTTCTCCTATAAGGTGTTGGAGTTATATATGAACTGTTAGAAAAAAATTTTATATCAGAAGTTTAATTTAAGAGATAGAAGAAAAATTTATAATTGTATTGTAAATTGGTTGAATTCATTTTAGAACAATAATAATTCAACAATTATCAAGTTTAAGCTAGAAGTAGGAGTCTGTGACCAAAAGATATATAATTTGTTACGACATATAGCACCTAAATTGATCCTTTTTAGGAGGCTATTAGCTTGATTTGAAATACAAAATTGACAAAGCATAGTGATTTTCACCGAAAACTTGCCACCAAAATCATAATTATTGTAATCTTTTTTTCCTTACTGCGACATATAATAGAATTCTCCAACATTCAATAATAGATAAAGGTTAATTATTTCCAAGTCAAAGCCACACACAAAATAAAGTTACTTCCTCATTTAGTTCTTATATTTTCCTTTTCGCCATTTTGTTGAGTTATTAATTATTGGAGCTGAAAATTTGTGTGGGATTTCATATATGAAATATTAATCTGTGTCTCCTGATATTGTGTTCCATGAAATCATTTTTCAGCTTGTGCCAGCTCAACAACCTTTCACTGTCACACCCATTCACTTTCAATCAATTTAAAACATGTTTAGTGCTTCTTCTAATATTACTTGTTTATTTTGTGTTAGTTTTTTGCTTTGCATGTTACACAAATTATATTATAAACTCATGTTTATTATGTATCGTGTATCATTTATTTAAATGAAGAAAAATTTTATTTTTTAAAACATATATAAAAAAATGTCGGATTCTACACCCTTATGATTTTTGTTTTTCTTTTGTAGGCCGGGCCTGTAATCTCAGGTTAAACTCAGTACAGAAATGCGCTTAGATTGAAGGGTAGGCCCAGTGTAGAGATGCACCCAACTATCATTAAGCTGATCATAAAATAGCCGAAGTACTTGGAATTAGGCCTATCATAAAATGAGCATCTTTTTAAAAAAGTCAGGATCAAACGTGAACTCCCAATTACTGCGAATTTATTCGTCCGTTAATCTATTTCTGTCTCAATACTTCTCCAGATTGGAAACTAGAAAAGAAAAAAGTTGGTGGATGAGATAATTAAATTACTAATTATACAACAAACTAAGCAATTGGTAGCAGTCTAATGCACTGGAACAGTCTGCAACAATAATGAAATGAGAGTGTCCTCAGTTTCAGTGATTGAGACACCACGGCCATCTCCCATTCTCCCTTATGGTAAAAGAACTGAGCTGCCTAATGAGATTTGCTCATACTCGTAGAAAAGTTTCCGAGAATGGATAATCCAAACATTTTTGTCCAACTTCTTCCGCGTTTCATTTACTAAAAAATTCATGTGGTTCCGAGCAATATCTTCTGAAACACCAGCTTCATTCATGTAGCATTGGATTGACTTCAAGATTGTCTCCTCTTGGCAACTCATGCTACAGAATAAATAAATACAAAATAAACATATTATTTTTCTGGGAATTGCAGCCGAATCGCCTAATGAATCAAATTTGATAAAATCCGAATGATTTTTAACATGAACCGAGTTAGACCACCTGATCAATCAGGTCTGCTTTTCAAAGCTTACAAAAAAAAAAGAAAAGAAAAAAGAATCAAGCCACGTTATGTAATACCATTTTTAATTTACTAGGCTTTCTCATAAGCCCAATAAAAGCGGAAAAAAGGTTGAAATGATGCATTCTTATTTTTTGTATAAATGAGTTGTCTATGATGAAGATAGGTATATGAATAAGTAAATCGACTTACAGACGAAGCTCCAAGATCATTATTGAGGCGAAGAACAATGGATGAGCAACGAATAATAGGTGGAAGAAAAGTAATTTAGTGCCTCTATTGTAATAGTGTCTTCAGTAAGGATATAGCTGCAAAATAGCATAAGAGGTGCTGCTATGGAGATCATGCATAGGTTTGCCCACTGCTCATATTAATACTTGTTAGCATTTTAAAATATTGGATAGCTTAAGCTTTGTTTAAACTATAGTATTTAGTAGTTTGATGGTCGAGTCTCTTTCACTTAATGCAACAGATCAAGGGTTTAGAGGAAATTCAGCAAGTAAAATGGTAAAATATTAATTTTGATTTGCAAATAAATTCATGATTTAACTCAATCACTAACTGGCATAGAAGAAAAAAGAAAGTCCCTTACGGAGGACCATTTCTTTGAATAAACTAGCAAAATATGTAAGATGCAAAATGCCCTAGAGAGCCGCCAATGAAGAGGCACATGTATCCAACTTTTCCGGCCAATAAGCTAATTCAGATATGGAACCTTTTTGCGCCTTTAAATGTCTCATACTCGAGGATTTTGCCTCATCTATAATGCTCTCGTCTCTAATTCAAACAAACATCACTTAGTACATATTTAACAGTGTATCATCTCGACCTAATTAATATTTATATTAATTTTTTTCAACATGTATCTAATCCAATTATTATCTTGTTATAAATAGATTGACCTTTATCATATATTCATAATTATATTATATGTTAAATTATATAAAATAATATTATTTTGAATTATTTCTCATTTTTATACTATTAAATTAGAGCATATGTTGTCTAATTATTGCAACAAATTATATATAATTGTTAAATCATCATAAAAATACATCTAATTTATATATTATATTAAAATGATTATAAAAAAAACCAATAAAATATCATTTTAAATGTTAAATGGATTGTAATTATGTCATCTCGTATTAAATGACTCAATCTACATCCAACTCATTTATTGTGTCTAGGAATGTCAATTGATAGAGTACTCACAAAAATTATCCTACTCAAACCCGATTATATATATATTTATTTGAATCTGTTTTAAATTATAATGTTAATACCTATATCAGTCTCAAACCCGATTAATATTCAAAACTCACTTAATTATCCGTTTATCATTAAAAAAGTAAAATAAAATAAAATTTAAACTAATTAAATAATTTAAAATTATACAAACAATATACCATAAATCACTACAAAATCAAATAAAATAAAACATAAAATCTAATTCAACAAATTCAAATTAAAATAATTTATCAAATTGTTCAAAAATAACATTAAAACAGTAAAATTAAATATTGTTCATTATAATAGAAAAATTATATTTCAAATTTCAAACTCTCATTACATTTATAATTCATCAATCTATAAAAATAAATAAAAATAATTAATTATATCACTATATTCAATAAATTAAAATAATTAATTATATCACTATATTCAATAAATTAAAATATAATAAATTGCATAATCGGATTTATCGAATAGCAGGTACCCGATAATGTCTACCAGTATGTTATCCAAACATGTGATGAGTTTAAATATTGTTATCTAAATTCGTCTCAAATAGAATTATTTATTAAAATTTAAATGGATCTAAATAGACATTCATATCTACTGTCATCCCTAATTGTATTACTTAAATAAATTGTATTTATATTATATTATTGATTTTGACAGTACTAATTAGCCATCCTCTTATATCTTCGCTGAGTGATTCCTTGAGTTAACCTGCCTTGTCTTTGAACTTCCCAAACGCTTCCACCCAAATTATATTTTTGAAAATAGAATCAAACAAAGGGAGAATGAGCGTTGGTTTCTATTTCCTTTTTCTACACTAATCAAACAATTTATTTTCTTAAAAAATAAACAAATTTGAATGAAGCAATTACATTTTGATTTAGAAGCGTAATTCAACCTCATATACATTTGATTTATTTAAGTACGCCACCACTTATATAAATAAATTCATGGATAGTATTTTTTGATGCGATTTTATCCCGAATTTAAATTTTATTTGTTATCTCTATTTTCATAGAGATTAGTTATTTTTTTATGTGTACTGCAGGTGATTTTTTGTAATTTAAGTTTGTGAATGTATTTTTTCATTCAACAATATAACCTGTCAATATTTCTCACACAGTGTTTCTAATGTTTAGGAGGATTTTTTTAATTTTCTTTTTCGACAATCTTCAAACACAGTGTGTTGGACTCATTCGTTTGTTCATTATTTCTATTTTTCCAAATCTTTTTCACAATACTTATTAATTGAGATTGGATTTAATACCTTTACTTTCTATTTTAAATCAATGATAAGTTATTATATATATAAAGTAATTTTATTTTTTTATGTCAAATTATCATTGTTTTTTTCCCGTTTAATTTAAATAATATATATATATATATATATATTGCAATTTTAAAATCTTTCCAAATTATAAAAAAAATAAAAAAATCCAAAATAAGTTTATTCTTCTTTCTATTAATGAACCAAGCAATAATTATTATTGAATATTGATATAAAAGTGCTCACCTATCAAGAGTGAACCCTCATGCATAGAGAATAAAAGGATCGGTTGATTGATTTACGTAAGATTTCAAGAAAATATAAAATAAATATTGAGGGCAACGCTCACCACTAAATATTGGACTACACTGGGACTGATATCGACAATTTTCACAATAAACACTTCAACAGTTCAACTATCATCATTCCATTAGATCGACAATATAGATTTGACGAGCAAAACCGGTTCAATTGAGCTACGATTGACTACATAACAAGCAAGTTGAGATTGTTGGTGGTTGTTGCATTCGCTTTCATCCAGCTGAACTGAAATATTATGATGGTCTTAGAGTTATGAATAGGAATAAAATAGTAAAAATAAACTAATACTCTTAGGGCTAAAAGGAAAGAAAGTGATAAAAATAAATAAATAAATAAATTGTTTGGTGTGTGTCTAATCTTCTTAGCATGAAAATAAAATTTTATTTATAGGCTAACCCAAATTAAATGTATTAAAAATCTCCAAATGGATATAATATAGTCTTTTGGGAACATAATAAAAATATATAACTCATTATATCTATTAAGAGATTTTTATTGAGTGTTGACAAAAAGCAATAATTATAAAACTCTTATTGATATTGTTATAAATATTATTATAATTATTGATATAGCTAAGCTTTCCTTTAGAATTAAGGACAATTTTGGAGACCGAATTTATGATAAATATATGGAATAATTAATCCAATACATTACAACCTGACTAGATCAATACAGATTATTTCTTTTTAACATAACTTACACTTTAATATTGGGGACAATATTTGCCTAGCTAGAGCAGGTTATAATAAATAAATTTACTATTTCTTTTTAATTTTTTATCTTGCCTTTTTTTTATAATTGATAAAAAAAAATATAAAATTCATTTGAAAGAAAAAAAAAATAAAACAAAACATTATTTTGTATTTTAAAAGAAAAAATATACAAAATTTCCAATTTCATTTGGGTTAATTTTGGATATTTAATAATTATTACTTACTTATTATTATGAGACATAAAAGGCCCTCATTATTTTGCATCTGTTTTCAAATAATCCCAAAAAAAAAGCGATTTTTTTTTTATCTTATGTAAATTGTGATTTTTTTTTATAGATAAATTTGTGAATTTTGACCAATTAATTATTGAAGTATTATTAGATTTGACCATCGAAGAAGCCTAATAAAATGTATGAAAAGTATTTTATTGGTCCAATGAATAAAGTTGTAAATTTTTTAAATTGAATTTGAATTCCGGATAGTTTCTTTTTGGCCAAATGGCAAATTTGCCTATAAAGTATGCCCCAAATTACGAGTAACCATATGAATTATGACTCCGTTGAAATTAATCTTTGAAATTTAAAAATGGTTCATTTAAATACATAAATTTTCATTCCGTTTGCATTGTTAATTTGCCTTTTGTTGGGTCGATTTAGTCCCACTTAAATGACATCGTTTCATTTTTTAATAAATAAAATAGCTAAGCGGCCTCACTTCCATAGACTATAAAATTCAAAGACTAAAGGGTAAATTAGTCCCAAATTATACTAAAGAGTGTAAATCATACCCTAAATTTTGATTTAATATAATTGAATTTTTTATATTTTAATCATGGAGAAATAAGCTCCTAAACTACACAATTTTTGTCTCATTTGATTAAACTTGTTGAGTTAAGTTAGTTACCAATCATATATGATGTTTTTTTAGTTCAACCTAAAATTTATTTTTCTTTTTATTTTTGTAAAATAATAAATTATATTAAAATTTAGTTTTTTATAATAAAAATTTAATTATTTTTATAATAATTTTTTCATAATAAAATTTTAATTTAATAAATTATATTAACTAACTTATTAAATTTTTCCAAAATTTTGATTTAAAAACTAATTTAACTTTATAATTAAAAATGCAAGAATTACAGTCACATAAACCCATCATTAATTAGCCAAAGCATGAGCAAATTTTCTTCTAAGTGCTTTGTTTCATATTTCATAATTTTATTATAAAATTTTTTAATTTATTTATTTTCATAATAATTTAGTTAGTATAATTTGTTAATTAATTTATTTTGCATAATATGTGTGAATAATTAATTAATTAATATGTATGAATAATTAATTAATTAAATTAAATTAAATTTTTATTTATTTATTATGAAAAATGAAATTTATTATTATTAAAAATGAATTATTTTTTAGTTATAAAAAAATAATTTTTAATATAATTTATTCTTGTATAAAAATGAAAAGAAAAATAAATTATGAATTGAACAAAAAAAAATCATATGTCAGTTTTATCAAATGAAATATAAATCATGGTAGTTTATGATTTTATTTGCACTCGGTTAGATATAAAAAGTTTAATTATATTGAATCAAAGTTCAATATCTGGTTTGCAGTTTTTGGTATATTTAGAAGCTGATTTGACCATTTAACTTTTTAATTGGTTGAATGACATTGTTTTAGCATGACATGTGTTAAATTTTTATTGATTAAAAAGATAACCTAGTTAACTCAATTGGTTACGTTAATTTGTGCAAACAGATGAATAGTTTAAGAGCTCAATTGTACTAATTTGAAATTTAAAGAACTTAATTACTCTGAATCAAAATTTAGAATGTGACTCATAATTTTTGGTATAATTCAATAGCTAATTTGCTCATTTGACCTTTCTTTTTAGTAAAATAACCACTTAAACCTGGAAAGAAAAAAAAGAAAGAAAAAAATTGAGTGAAAAATAATAATACTTCTCATTGTGTATATTTGCTCATTTTTAGAAATTTCTTCTGATCTTAATTAATAATACTTCTCACTTCATCTTTTAGCCTTTCAACCTGTTGTGTATATTTCTCACCCTGAAAATGTAAATAATAATATTAAAGATCCCAACGATAATAATAATAATAAAAAAAACTTAGCTAGTAAATAAGGAAATAGTTAAATTAAGTAATTATATTTGCTGCCAAGTGACTGCATAAAGGCATAATCCCAAGCATTTGAGGGATAATTTCCAGAACGTCTTGTCATTTTTGAATGTTAATCATTAAGGGAATTAATAGAGCCGCTTTGAATAGATATAGACTTGTGCAAACGCAGGGGAGGAGAACGACTTAACTTGAAAATAACATGCGACAATGGGAATGGGAAAGTCAAGTGGAGAGGCGTATGATATAAATAAATATTAGCAATAATTCTCCTTCTTTTTTTTTTTTTTTCCTATTTTTAAGGATCTAAATGTATAAGACAAGGAAGCTTCACTGAAACTTTCAGCAGAATTAGATTCTTCTTCTCCAAAAATTGCAACCATTTTTGCAATGATGCATGTATGGCTTACTGGCAATCCATTCCCAAGCTGGGTGAATCGCCTCGCTAGAATTGATGAGAAATTTTCAAACAAATCCAAAGTTTTTAATTCATCATTAGTCGGATTTTGATTATTGATTTTAGGATTTTTGATTTTTTAAAAAAGTTATTTGCATAAAAAATTATAAAAATTTTGGAAAAAAGTTAGAAAACAAAAATGATAGAACATTTCATTATCCTAACATGTTAAATTGAGTTAACTCAATGAGACAAACGATAAGATTATTTAGGAGTTTATTTATAGCGAACTAAAATATAAATGATTTAACTGTACGAAATCAAAATTTAACATCAATTCGTATTTTTTTTATAGTTTAGTGGCTAATTTTACTATTTAATTATAATTTATTATTGTGTCGCACATTTAAGTCAAATATTACCAAGTATGCAATTGGAAGTTGGAATTTTTTTTTTTTGTGCAATAATATAAGGAAGGATATTCACCACATAACTTCATTGCCCCTTGCAAGAGTACCCTCTTAATAATCTTTCTATCCAAATCAGTTTGCAAATCTTCTTCAACATATCTCTTCATGGGAGAGTGCATAAATAAACTCATAACACAGTTTTAGAAGGCCAGATGTGCCTTCGTATATTTGATTTGCAAACTGATGTCAATAAAAATAAATTTGATAAAGGTTCGTAAATTATCAAATTCTTTGATATATTTGATTTGAGACATCTTAAATAATACTGAAACATATCACAAAGTATTAAACTTGAGTTGGGATGTAAGACAATAAATATCAAATATATGAAAAAATTGAAAATAGTTGTAAAATTACACAAAAATATATTATCTTATACCTTTAAAGATATGTCGCTTTTTTTATTAGAAATGAATGTGGTATTATTTTGTACCAATAATTTGTATAGATCACTTGGTTTAAAAAAAAAAGAAAATTATTGGTTTAGTAACTTAAATATTAAAAGTTTTAGAGATGCACTTTCCCTTTATTTATTTATATACTTTTTTGTTTCTTAATGGGCTAGGGAGTGGTTGATATTGCTGTTTGATATTCAAAAAGTAGATTTAAATTTTTTTTAATTTAAATGACTGATTTTTTTAATTTTTTATAAACTGCTTTTCACAAATCTGCTTTTAAGAAAATCATTTATTGACCTAATTCTTTTTAAAAACAGTTTTTAAAACTCAAAAAAATAAAAAATAATTTTTTTTCCAAAAACGTTTTTTTCAAACGCAATGCTAAATATACCCTAAAATATACTTTCCCTTTATTTATTTATGACTCATGATTTATCCACTCTATTTGTAATTGAAATTTACAAAATATCCTTTTTGATATTTCTATTCATGAAATTGTAAACTACAAAATAATAATTTGACAGTAATCCTCCAACTTGATTACTTACGCAATAAAAATAAAAATAACAATTTTCAAAAAAAATCATAAACAATAAATTACTTAGGATGGATCAATTTATTATTTGTTAGTAAACATATAAAATCTTGCTATATGAGAAAAAAATGTTAAAATACAATACAAGCATAGGACATAATAATTTTTTAAGCTTTGCAATCGCAAAGCCAAAATCTCATAAAATCATATAAGATTTTTTTAAAAAAATACCAATTTTGATCCTTTGATACTTCCCATATTATTCTTTTTTACTTTACTAGACTATATTTTAGTATTTATAACATTAAATCACATTAAAAAACACCAACTTTAATCCTTTGATACTTCCCTTATTATTCTTTTTACTTTGCAGGACTATATTTTAGTATTTAGAATATATGAAAATATATTGAGTAAACTTTTTGGGGATGAATATGTACAAATAGTTAGGGTCGATAAGCAAAATGTATATTATAAGCTTTTGGAGAAAATCGCATATTTTAGTATTTAAATTTTATAAATTTTTATAATTAAATATCTCAATTAAAAATTTATTCAATTGAATCCTTATTAATTATTTCGTTAATTTTTTTAAACACATGATAATTAAATGAAATAAAAATTTCTATTAAGAGGTTAAATTAATTTAAAACTGATAGTAAATAGAATCAATTAAATAAAATTGTTATAAAGATACTTAATTTTATATATATATTCCTTATGTTTGTTTCTTTTTTATTTTTTTAAGATATTTCCCTTATGTTTAAGCTTTCGGTCTTGCTTGGTAACTTTTCTCTTAGGAAAGAAAAAATAAAATATTTTTCTTATTTTTTTATTATATCTGACAAATTTTCCATGAGAAAGAAAATTATAGAAGGAAAATAAATTTTATATTTTCTCTTTAGTTTTTTTATTATATTTTGTATTGAAATAATATAAATAAAATAACAATAAAAATAAAAAAATAAGACTTATTTTTTATTTTGATAATTTTATCGTGAGAAGAAAAAAGTTATATTATTATAAATTTATTATTTTTTATATTATTTTATAAAATAATAAATAATTTATTATAGTGATTAATGATAAAAAAAGTAATTTTATTAATGATAACAACTTTTTTGCCTATTCTCTCAAATTTTCTCTCTAAAATACAGAAAAAATAATAAATGAAAAAAAATTATTTTATATTCTTTATTTTATTTTATTTTTCCAAATAAAATAAAGCGAAAATAACTTATTTTTTTATTTTCTTCCATATCTTCATTCTATCCAATCATTTGAGGGTAAAAAATAAAAATTATATTCTCTCCCTAATTTATTTTTTTTATTTTCAAATAGAATAAAGTGAAAATAATTTATTATTTTATATTTTTATTTTATTTTCCCTCATATTTTTTCTCGTTCCAAATATAAGCTTAAAGTTTCAACCGCCAAAATTAATGACTAGCCACCAACTGCATACTCGACCATATAATTTGTGGGCCGTAGTTGGTCCCAGTTTTCGAGTGAAAGTCAATGATTATTTCAATTAGGGTTGGTCACGAACTGGTTCAGCCCATAAACAGGATTGGAACCAATTGGACAAATGCTGTTTCGGATTTCATTGGAGAGCTGATTCTGGACCGGTTTTCCTTTATTGAAACTGCATAACTGTTGGTTCTTGTTTGAAACCGGCCGATTACAGTTCTGAACTATAATTTAAAAAATATATTTATATATATATCTATATAAAAAATATATATTTTTATGTTATTTATGTGACAAAATCTAATTAATATGAATATATATTTTTAAATTTATTTTTATTAGTATAAATTTGGTTAATAAATTGATTTTTTTTAAAAATATTTATATATCTGTTGAATCGGTAGAACCACCGGTTTAGTACTGAGTCTAAACTGTCTATTGGTAGTTCTGAGCCAGTTCAACAAAAATTAAACCGTGAAACCGGCTGTTCCACCCCTTGGTCAGCCCTAATTCAGCTGAGCCAATGAGCCGGCGTTCTATTTGTCAGCTCGGCTCGCATCTTGTCGTTTTTTTATTATGCACACAATAGAGCGTAATTCCGTAACTTTACAATTAGAACCGGCTTAATAAATATACTCTTAAAAAAAATAAAAAAAGAAAAGGAAAAAAATTAACACCAAGGTTTCGTCTTTCAGACCAAGAACAACACGCGACGAGCGAGAGAAACACAAAGATTTAGCATGAGAGATATATAAGGAAAAGTATACCCAACGGAAAGAAAATAAAATTTCTATTCAGCTTTTCTTTCCTCTTTGTTTTCAATTAATCCGCCTTCTACATATTTCTTTCTTCCAATTTACGGGTTTCTTCGCCGATCTATCATTTCTGCTTGTTATTTTTTTTTTTCTGGTAATTTTCCATTTTCTTCTTTCTGTTCTCGTGTATTCTTTTTTCTCTTTTGCTTTCGGATTGAAACCCTAGGGTTTCAAGGTTATCCAATTAGCATTATGTAGTTTTTCTTCGTTCAATGTTTTTACGTTTTAATTAAACCCTACATTGGTTTTGTGTTGATTTCTTCTTCAGTTTTCTGGATTTTTCGGAGTTAGGGTTTCGAATTGGAGCGAAGGTTGAAAAGTTGGAGGCGAATTTCGCAGTATGAGCATCGATAGCCCCGGCAGAGGGGACAACTAGGGTTTCGAGTGAATTGGTTCCACGGTGGGATTTCCATGGGCGATGGAGGTGTCGCATGCATGCCTTTGCAGCATAATACTATCATGAAGAGATTTTTAATTCAGGAAAATGCAACAACACTTTGCAGCGGAGGCAAAACTGGCAACACCACCGCCACCTCCACCTCAACTGCCACCAACACCACCAGCGGCAATAACAATAGCAACATTAGCAATGGCAACAGCACAACCAATGGCATCAACTCAAAGCCTAGAAAAGTATTGAAGAAGGTAATTAAGGTTAAAAAGGTCATTACAGTGAAGAAAGCAGTGACAGAGAATAGTCAATTGGGATTGGAGAAGATAGCAGCGGTTAGCAAGGATAAGGAAGCTCCTGTTAGCAAGGAGAAGGAGGCAACTGTTAGCAAACAGAAAGAAGCTGCAGTTTCCAAAGAGAAGGAAGCAACGATTAGCAAGGAGAAGGAAGCAACTGTTAGCAATCTGAAAGGAGCAACGGTTTGCAAAGAGAAGGAAGCAAAGGTTAGCAAGGACAAGGACAAGGACAAGGACAAGGAAGGAAAGAGTAGCAAGGATACCGACAACTGTTTGAGTTCTGTTGATAATAAGATACAGAGTAATAAAGAAGAAGTTGAAGAAGGTGAACTGGGGACATTGAAGTGGCCACCAAAAGCTGTTGTTGAAAATGGTGAATTTGTTACACTGGAGAAGGCAAGGAGAAGTGAAATTGAAAAGGGGGAGTTTGTTGGTGAGAAATGGAGGAAAGGGGATATAGAGAAGGGAGAGGTCGTTTTGGGTTCCAGTAGATGGCGGAAATCTGATTTTGCTAGAGATGATTTCGAGAAAGGAGAGTTCATTCCAGATAGGTGGCATACTAAGGACGAGTACAGCTACAATAAATCCCGAGGCAGGTATGATACCGGTAGAGAGCGTACCCCACATTATGGGAAGTACATCTCTGAGGACATTTATAGAAGGAAAGAGTTTAGGAGTGGGAGTAGTCAGCATAAAAATTCTTCCAGGAGGGAGACTGGCTCGGACAGGAATATAAGAATCAGTTCAAAGATTGTGGATGAAGATGGCTTACATAAGGGTGAATACAATAATGGCAAGAATCATGAAAGAGAGTACAGTTCTGCTCACAGGTTGAAGCGTTATGGTACTGAATGTGATAGCAATGAGCGCAAACTTTATGTTGATTATGGGGATTATGCATGCTCAAAAAGCAGGAAAATTTCTGAGGATAGTTCTCGTTCTTCTTACTCAGATCACTATTCTCGTCACTCTCTGGAAAGGTTCTATAGAAACTCTTCCTCTTCTACTTCAAGAATACATTCAGTAGACAAATACTCCTCCAGGCATCATGAATTCACTTTGTCTTCCAAAGTAGTTTATGATAAGCATGGACCTAGTCCAGGGCATTTCGAGAGGTCCCCACGTGACAGAACTCGGTACTATGATCACAGGGACCGAAGTCCAGTTCGTCGTGAGAGATCCCCATATGTACGTGATAGGTCTCCATATGTACGTGATAGGTCTCCATATGACAGGAGCCGTCATTATGATTATAGAAGAAGTCCTACTCATTCAGAACGGTCCTCACAGGATAAGTACCATGATCGGAGGGATAGAACTCCAAATTGTCTTGATCATTCCTCAATTGATAGGGGTAGGTCCAATAATCATCGAGAAGCAAGTCGAAAAGGTGGTGTAATTGAGAAGCGGAACTCGCAGGGGGATGGTAATAAAGGCCAGGAGGAGAAGCTCAGCGAACAGGATTCTAGTGGAAGAGATTCTCAAAGCTTAGTTAAAGAATCTCAAGATAGAAATTGTGTGCAGACTGCTAATGAATTGGAAGAAAAAAATGCCAATTCTGAGCCTCATATAGAAGAGCAGTCTCGGAGTCCACGCGTGAATGTTAAAGAATATCCTCTTGTTGATGGACCTCCTCCTGAAGAGCTACTGTCTATGGAGGAAGACATGGATATATGTGACACACCACCACATGCCCATGTGCTTGCTGATTCATCCACTGGGAAATGGTTTTACCTTGACTATTTTGGTCTGGAATGTGGACCTTCAAAGCTATGTGACCTTAAAGCATTTGTTGACGAGGGAGTTCTTGTGGCAGACCACTTGATCAAGCACTTGGATAGCGACAGGTGGGTAACAATTGAAAATGCTGTTTCACCTATGGTGACGTCTAATTTCCCATCTATTGTATCAGACACTGTAACTCAACTAGTGAGCCCCCCAGAGGCACCTGGTAATGTATTAGAGGATACTGGTGATGTGGGGCAATTTTGTTACCAAAGTGTTGAGGAAGCAGCAATGGCTTTGCCACAGCCCCTGGTCTTCCTTAATGACAGTGCTGGTGTGTCTGAACATTTAGATAATCTCCATATTGATGAGAGGGTTGGAGCTTTGTTGGAGGGTTTTACTGTTATACCTGGCAAAGAACTGGAGACAATTGGAGGTACTTTGATCTCTTAAATTGTCTTTGCCCCCTTATGTTAAATAAAGTTCTGATGTTGTCATGTATATTTTTAGAGGAGATTTCTCATATTTTTTTGTACTTTCGTCTTTTTGCAGAAGCATTGCAAATGACATTTGAGCATGCATTGTGGGAGAAATATGAACAATCAGAAGGTAAATGTGTACATATATCTATTCATTTTATGTAATCATGGGATGATACGTTTTCTTGGATTAACTTGGTGTGATTTCATTATTGGATGGAATTTCTGTTTTGAGGAATTTCTACATCCTGAACATGTCACTTTCTTTTTTGGCTATGCTGGAGACATTTGTTCTGTCAATTTGGAATTGTTCAGTCTAATTTTGTATGTTGGGCCGTTTTGGCATAATTTGAGATGATGTGCGAGTTTTTTGGTGGTGAAGGGATTTCCATGTTATTTTACTATGAGATGATGCAGGGACTTGAAAATCCAATGATTCCATAGGAGTTGTTGGTTGATAAGGAACTTGTATTTCAGTCGGTGTCTCATGCCATTTTTCCTTTTTTTGACCTTTAAGATCTCTTGGAAGTTCTTGAATTCCGCTTGTAATCATCATTTTGTTGGAAAGTAGGGTGTCAAATTTTGCAGAAGTTCAAGGCATATGCAGTTCTGCTATAAACAATTAAATTGGAAAGTTTATGTGGACTGTTTTGAGGATTTCTAGTTTTAGGTCTCAATAAAATTTGCTGAATGTATACAGAAATGTGCATTTACATTTTTTTTATTCATGTGTGTGCGCCTCAATATATTAATTCCATGACTGCTGATGAGTTTTTATTTCTTGCAAGCACAGGTTTCACTTGTAATCAAGCTTTCATTGCAGAGCGACATGGTCAAAGTAATGATGATTTATCAAAAAATTCTGACATGAAACTAAAAGACGCTGTTGAAGTGAGCTCAAGTGCAACATCTGATAAGGATCAAGGCTGTACTTTTTCAGTTGACTCTGCTGATTGGTTTTCTGGCCGGTGGTCATGCAAGGGTGGGGACTGGAAGAGAAATGATGAGGGTGTGCAGGATAGACTTTCTCGGAGAAAACTTGTTCTTAATGATGGCTTTCTATTGTGCCAAATGCCAAAATCAGGGTCTGAGGACCCACGGTGGCATAGAAAAGATGATTTGTATTATCCTTCTCAAAGTAGAAGGCTTGACCTGCCTCCTTGGGCTTTCTCCTGCCCAGATGAGAGAAATGATTGTGGTGGTGTCAGCAGAGGAACTCTAGCTAAGGCTTCTTTAGTTAGGGGGGTGAAAGGAACTATGCTATCAGTGGTTAGAATAAATGCATGTGTTGTTAAGGACCATGGTTCATTTGTTTCAGAATCTCGCACTAAAGTTCGAGGGAAGGAAAGGTATCCTTCGAGATCCACTCGGGCTTCCTTTGCTGCTAATGATGTTAGAAGATTGGTAGCAGAAGGTGATTCTCAATCCAAAGATTCTCATGGTTTGTGGAAGTCTGTTTCTTTTATTAGCACTCCCAAGGACCGTCTTTGCACAGTGCATGACTTACACCTGCATTTGGGTGAGTGGTACTACCTTGATGGTTCTGGACATGAACAGGGGCCTTTATCATTTTTGGAGCTTCAGGTCTTGGCAAGTCAAGGTGCTATCCAAAAATGTAGCAGTGTTTTCAGGAAATTTGATAGAGTATGGGTCCCAGTTACCCCTCCTACTAATACTTCTGAAGCCACTGTTAAAATTCAACCAGAGAATTCAGCACTACCTGGTGATTCTCCACCAACTCTTTCAAAATCACAGTGTACTGCCAATAATGAGAGTAACACGAATCCCACTTCATTTCATAGCTTGCATCCACAGTTCATTGGTTTTACTCGTGGGAAGCTTCACGAACTGGTGATGAAATCTTACAAGAGCCGGGAGTTTGCTGCTGCCATAAATGATGTTCTGGATCCATGGATCAGTGCTAAACAGCCTAAGAAGGAGATTGATGACCTTATATACCAGAAATCAGGTATGGATAAGTTCTTCAGAAAAAGACTAATATCATCTTTTCAAAATTTTAACGGAGAGCAACTGTATGTTTTATGTGGAGTGTGAAGTATGTCTGTCTTCCTTTAACCGTCATTTCAACTTAAGTATCCTGCCAAAGAACAAAATAATGTCAGTATTCAGCCAAAATTTGGTTTATCCTCCTATTATTTCTATGTTTTCTTACTCATGCATGTGCATCCCCTTTTTTCCTTCTTTCTAATTACAATTAAATGATGAAACTAATCAGCTATAGAGTATGGATTAACATGAACCCTACACAGATTGTGCCAATCTCCAATCTCATTAGATCTAGATTTTGTGTTCAGTGTGTAATATATGATAATGGTTTGGTTAAATTTTATATGCGTCCTCCCATGTTGTACTCTAAGTGGCACTACATGTATTTTGTTACATTTTTGGAATTTAGAACAACTGTGTTGTTCTATAATTTCCTTTTTGCTTTTCATCCATATCCATATTTATTGCAGTTCATTCATTTAGCTCTAAAATTCCTTCGTGTTTCTTAACGGAGGCTAGAGATTGCTATTTGCAGCTTTTGTTTTACGTAGATGTATAGTGTTTTTAAGATTGTTATTTTTGTTTCCTTCAATTGCAGCATTCTTCCTTGGCTTTTGTTAAACTTTTAGGTTAGTAAATTGTGACTGATGACTGTGGTTTTCTTCTTTTCCCTCTCATTTACTCTTCCCCACTCCTATACTTGAATGTACAGGGCTGCACTTTCTCTGTTATGGTATCCAGGTAATTGTATAAGTAATATGTGCATGGTTTTACTTGAACCTTTCTTTCATATGCTCAAACCGTTGCTCAGAATCCTTTATACTGTGACACTGATTAGGCTAGATCAATTTTTTGTAGCTATTTCGATGTATATTTGGCAATCATATAATTGCTGATTTCCGTAATCTATGATATTTTTTGTTTCTTTCATTTATGCATAAGTACTGTAGCTTGTACTTGGTATTCATTCTGAGACTTTTTCCTTTGGGGCACCCTGGTTAATTGCAGAAATTGATGGACGTGCTGGCAAAAGACCCCGGCTACAAGTTGATGAAAGTGAGGATGATTATGACATATACGAAGACTTGCAAACTGTTCAAAAAGATGAAACTACTTTTGAAGAATTATGTGGTGATGTTACTTTCCCTGGAGAAAGTAGTGCAGGCTCGGAGACTGAGTTGGCTAGCTGGGGTTTATTGGATGGTCATATGCTGGCACGAGTCTTTCATTTTCTGAGGTCTGACATGAAATCCCTTGTCTTTGCTTCTTTGACTTGTAAGCACTGGAGAGCTGCTGTCAATTTTTACAAGGATATATCAAGACTAGTGGATCTGTCACATATAGGTCCTAAATGCACTGACTCGATGATATGGAATATCGTGGTAAATATAATGTGTTAAACTTTACGAGCTATTGCTGCATTCTTAAATTTTTCAAATTAACATTGCTGTTTTTTTTGCAGAATGGTTATAATAAAGAAAGGATAAAGTCAATGGTGCTGGTTGGTTGCAAAAATATTACTTCAGGCTTGCTAGAAGATATTGTTCACTCTTTTCCTTGTTTATCTTCGATAGATATTAGAGGTTGCAGCCAGTTAAAGGAGTTAGTGTTTAAGTTTCCTGAGGTGAACTGGATTAGGAATCACGGTTCTCGTGGTTCTGGGATCTTTGAAGAGTCGTATTCCAAAATAAAGAGTCTTAGACAGATCAGTGAGAGAACTCCTGCATTTTATAAAACCAAGGGTCTGAATAATGATACAGATGATTTTGGTGAACTGAAGGAGTATTTTAATAGTGTGAATAAGAGGGACTCAGCAAATCAATTATTTCGTCGGAGTTTGTATAAGCGCTCAAAATTGTTTGATGCTAGAAGGTCATCAGCTATTCTTTCTAGGGATGCCCGTATAAGGCGATGGGCCATAAAGAAATCTGATACTGGCTATAAGAGGATGGAGGGATTTCTTGCTTCGGGTTTGAAGGACATAATGAAGGAGAATACCTTTGATTTCTTTGTACCCAAGGTACTACACATCATTCGTTCTCCTTGGACATGTCTTATCCTACATATTTGCTTTAGTTCTTATTCCTTTTCATCTCTTCTTTAATCAGATAGCGGAAATTGAGGATAGGATGAAAAATGGTTATTATATTGGGCATGGTTTAAGGTATGTCAAGGAGGATATCAGTCGAATGTGCAGGGATGCAATAAAGTAAGTTTTCCTATGTATAGCCCGTGTAATTATTTTCACCTATATCTCCTCACATTTCCAACCTTTCCTGCAGCCTATATATTCGCCTCCCCCCTTGTATCATGAATGGTGTCTGCTGCCGTATATATCTGCCTTTTTTTTTTTTGTATGTTGAAACTTGAAAGTACAGATTGCTACCAGTTTATGGCATGGAGAGAATTAATTCATGATTTATGATCTATAATTCTTTCTTTATCATGTGTTCTTTTATGCTTGTGCCTTTTTTTGCTTATTATCAGTTATTTTCATTCACTTCATCATCACTTGTATAAATCTATGGATGCAGAGCAAATAATCGGGGTGCTGGTGACATGAATCACATTATCACATTATTCCTGAAACTTGCCTCGCTTTTGGAAGATAGTTCTAAGTTTTCTTATGAAAGAGACAAACTAATGAAGTCGTGGAAAGATGATTTGTCTGCAGGTTCAGGTTATGCTCCTATGAAATATAAGAAGAAGTTGGTCACTGAGAAGAAGAATTCCAGCAGGAGTAATAGCACTACATGTGCAAATGGAAGTTTTGATTATGGAGACTATGCATCTGATAGGGAAATCAAAAGGCGCTTATCCAAATTAAACAGAAAATCTATGGATTCAGGAAGTGAAACTTCTGATGGATTTGACAAGTCTTCTGAAGATGGCAGGAGTGATAGTGAAAGTACTGCCTCAGAAACAGAAAGTGACTTAGATTTTGGATCAGAAGCTCGAATTAGAGATTCAAGAGGGGATGGTTTCTTTATGGAGGATGAGGGCTTTGAGTCCATTGCAGATGAGCGTGAATGGGGTGCTCGCATGACAAAAGCAAGTTTGGTTCCTCCTGTCACTAGGAAATATGATGCTATAGATCAATATGTTATTGTGGCTGATGAGGAGGATGTTGGACGGAAGATGTGTGTTTCTTTGCCAGATGACTATTCTGAGAAGCTTGATGCACAAAAAAATGGCACTGAGGAATTGGATATGGAACTTCCTGAAGTCAAGGAGTACAAACCTAGAAAACAACTTGGAGATGAAGTTATAGAACAGGAAGTTTATGGAATTGATCCCTATACCCACAATCTCTTACTTGATTCAATGCCTGATGGACTGGATTGGCCTCTAATGGAGAAGCATATGTTTATTGAAGATATCCTTCTTCGAACTTTGAATAAGCAAGTCAGGGACTTCACTGGCTCTGGGAACACTCCAATGATGTTTCCTTTGCGGCCTATAGTTGAAGAGATTGAAAAGGCTGCTGAGGAAGATTGTGATGTAAGGACAATGAGAATGTGTCAGGGCGTCCTTAAGGCCATAGATAGTCGTCCTGATGACAACTATGTTGCTTACAGGAAGGTATTGAGCATCATTCACGTATTTCTTGGGCTTACATTTAATGTATGTTTCTTTGATGTTTTCCTTATAGCTGTTTTTATTTCTTTTATTTTCAGGGGCTTGGTGTTGTTTGCAATAAAGAAGGTGGCTTTGGAGAAGATGATTTTGTTGTTGAGTTCTTGGGAGAGGTATGGATGCAATTATGCAAACTAGTTGTGGCCTTTCTTTTGAGAAGCATTTACCTTGTTGGAACAACTTTTTGACAAATTTAAAATTTTGGTTCTGTTCTGTTAAAATGTCTGTATATCTTCTGATTGGTTAGGAACTGGAATATGTCTGTATATGATATCTACCAGCCACCATCTCTAAACCCCAAATAAAATGTAAAAAAGGGAAGTTTATTGCAAATAATAACATTAATGAGTGCCAAGCAAACTTTAATTACATGAAACCTCGTTAGTGTCATCAGAGGTATAAATCTCACATATGATGGTCATTATTTGCACAAATTTGTCAGATGACTGTTACTGGTATTTGATGCAGTATGACTTATTAGTGCTCGGTCTTGCAACATTGAGTGAAGTAGCATTGTGATTTTTCTGCCTGACATTAGTCAGAAACTGGTTTGGTTTTTAACTATTTATAAATTTGCTTGTAGAGAATTTAAAATGTAAAAGTCCTGTATTAAAATATGCTATTATTTTCTGTTGTCTGGTGGCAACCATAGGAATCTGCATTCATGTAAGAAGGTGATAGCCATGCTTTCTTCAGTTTTTTGGTTTACATTTATTGATGGCTTCTGTTTTAAATAACTTGAGTTTTTATAGTGCTGAAATATTCTTCTCCTTTTTTCCCCACTTAAAAAATATATATAGGTGTATCCTGCTTGGAAATGGTTTGAAAAGCAAGATGGCATCCGATCTTTACAGAAAGATAATAAAGATCCTGCTCCTGAATTTTACAACATTTATCTTGAGAGGCCAAAGGTGTTATTTACTCCTAAATCTCATTTCTATAGGTTTGTTATATTTTATTTCTTAATATTTGACTTGATTTATTGTTGTCATTTCCAGGGTGATGCTGATGGTTATGACTTGGTAGTGGTTGATGCCATGCATAAGGCAAACTATGCAAGCCGGATTTGTCACTCATGCAGGCCTAATTGTGAAGCAAAGTGAGTTTTGTTCTATATTTTGCTATTTCTGTCCATGCAAAAAAGTTTCCCAAGTCGGTGTTTTATCTTTCTGTAAACATACCTTAACAGTCTCAATGGCTCTGTGAAATTTCCTCTTGTGATATGAGTTATCACCCCTTGATCACTTATACTACCCCAAACTTCTGACCTGTTGTTACAGTTTCCTGCCTTTTGTGCGTTTGCAAGAGATAAATGGAGCCATTTAGAAATTAGAAAGACAAAGCAATTTATTTTGGTTGACATTGTTGTTTAGGAATTAGTATTATATCTGCTTTTTTATTTTGGGAACCATGAAAGGAATAGCTACTTATTATTTTATAGTAATTTAATGGTTAGCAATGTGCCGATATTGGAATTAATCCCTTCATAAACAACAGCATTTGCATTTGTCATGGAAGTCCTTTTGGATGGTCTTCTTTCTGCATGAAATAGATTTTCCAGGAAAATCTGGAGTCCTATATGAATATTTTACTTACTTCATCTTTTCCTTAAATTTATTGTTTCTGAAGTCAAGTATGAGACAATGCTGGACCTGTTTCTACATATTTGTTGGTCGGAAAGAAATTATCTTATTGAACTTTACTCTTGCTTCAATTGCAATTAGTGGGAAAGGAGGATGCACTTGGTTGTCATCGTCTCACTGGAAATTTTAGCTATATTTGCAGGGTTTCGCTCATTTAGTTGTACCTCAATTTCTTGAATGCAGAGTTACTGCTGTAGATGGTCAGTACCAGATTGGAATATATACTGTGCGAGAAATTCAATATGGCGAGGAGATCACTTTTGATTACAATTCTGTGACAGAGGTTCATATCTTTTTGCTGTTTTGTTTGTGCCAGATACAATATTTTCATGTTTGCTGGTTTACATTTGATTTTTGCTCTTCATATTGTAGAGTAAGGAAGAATATGAAGCATCTGTTTGTTTATGTGGTAGTCAAGTTTGTCGAGGGAGCTACTTAAATTTGACGGGTGAAGGGGCTTTCCAGAAGGTACAGAGTGCAAGAAAATTTTCTTAACAACTGTTTTCTATGATTCCCTAGAAGTCAAACCTTGTTTTTCCTCCCTTGTAGAGGTTACAGCATATTTAATTTCAGTAGACTTTGTGCCTTAATATTCCAAAGCCATCTTTTACAGTTAACTGGATATTACTGTTTATCAGGTGCTGAAAGAGTGGCATGGCTTGCTGGATCGACATCAGTTGATGCTTGAAGCTTGTGAATCAAATTCTGTCTCAGAAGAAGATTATCTTGACTTGGGGAGGGCTGGATTAGGCAGTTGCTTGCTTGGTGGATTACCAGACTGGGTAGTTGCATATTCTGCTCGTCTGGTATGCCTGTTGCCTCTTTAGGTTTTGTGATTAACATCTTACCGAAATTCGTTGAGCTACTTTTATGTTCATCCTTTTTCCTGACACATCCTCTTTTATGAAGGTGAGGTTCATAAATCTGGAAAGAACAAAACTTCCGGAGGAAATTCTAAGCCATAATTTGGAAGAGAAAAGGAAATATTTTTCAGATATATGTCTTGAGGTTGAGAGAAGTGATGCTGAGGTTCAGGTAAGTGATGGGCTTGCATGCTCTGGTCTACTCATGATCTTTCTATGCGAGGGACAATGGTTCCAGTTACTTCCTGGATACTCATTTTGCATCCTCCTGCATGATACAGGCTGAAGGTGTCTACAACCAGAGGCTTCAAAATTTGGCAGTGACTCTTGACAAGGTTGGTACCTCCTTTTACTTTATTTGGTGGAAACACATTCTGTGTGCTGTGTTGTGTACGCCTCTAATCTATAAGCTTTGGCCGTGGTAATCAATGCCTATGAAGTTATAGTATTCTAATGTATGATGGCCTTAAGATTTTGCCAACAATTATAGTTTTGGAGTCAAATTTTGAGAAATGAGAATTAGTTTGTTGCTTTGAATTAGTCATATTTTGTGCCCGTTGTGCTGATTGTAAATCTCTTCAATGAAGAAAATTTCATTTGTTATTGTTTTAAATGTTGTATATAGGTGAGATATGTAATGAGATGCGAGTTTGGTGACCCAAAGAAAGCTCCACCTCCATTGAAGAGGCTGAGTCCTGAAGAAACTGTTTCCTTTCTCTGGAAAGGAGAGGGATCACTTGTTGAAGAGCTTCTTCAGTGCATGGCTCCTCACATGGAAGCTGATGTGCTAAATGATCTCAAATCCAAGATTCGTGCTCATGATCCATCAGATTCGGATAACATTCGAAAAGAACTTCAGAAATCTTTGTTGTGGTGAGCAGCTTACATAGCTTTACTTTATTCGTGTTTGCACTTTGCTAAAGCATGGAGTTTTTATATTTCTTTTGAAGGTTGAGGGATGAAGTCCGGAGCCTTCCATGTACTTACAAGTGTCGTCAGGATGCTGCAGCTGACTTGATCCATGTTTATGCTTGTACGAGATACTTCTTTAGAGTTAGGGTGAGTCATTTGCTACTACTTGATCTTCAACTATTTTGTTGGTAACTTCTTCTTTTGAGGTACTTCTATCAGCAGTGTCCTGTGGTGTTCATTTCATGTTCAAGTGAACTTCATTTATACTTGCAGGAGTACAACACATTCACTTCTCCACCAGTTCACATTAGTCCACTTGACTTGGGCCCCAAGTATGCTGATAAGTTGGGGCAAGGTATCCATGAGTATTGCAAGACATATGGTGAAAATTATTGTATGGGGCAGTTGATATATTGGCATATCCAGACTAATGCGGACCCAGATTGTAACCTGGCTAAGGCAAGTAGGGGCTGCTTGTCATTACCTGAGATTGGTTCATTCTACGCCAAGGTTCAGAAGCCATCACAGCAGCGCATTTATGGCCCTAAGACTGTGAAGCTTATGCTGGAAAGGATGGTAAGTTGTATACTATTTTGTGCAAGTAGTTTTGGTATTCTTGAATTACAAGATGTTTTATTCCATCCCTATGTTAGCTGAACCGGCACAAAAAAATCTATTTAAAGGTGCTAGCTGTGTGCTATACTTGCAGCATGAGTATCAAAACAGTTGGTTCAATTTTTGTTTAATTCAGAGAAACAATTATGCTGACGTATTCTGTAATTTTGTGTACCCATCACTTTCTGGAATAGTCTCATAACGAATGAATACATAAAAATGATGGTACACATATCTTTGAGTAAGGGTTTAGGAGGTTGGGGCAATATAATGAGAGCCATAGTGAACAAGTAATCCCCACTGATATTATCAAACACTTTATCATCTTGAGAACTGTCTTTAAACTATATTTCATGTCTCAGTCAAGAATTGTCCTTAAATGCAACATTTCATATCTCGGGTAAGAAATTCAGCAGTAGCATACATTATCTTGAGATAAATTGTGGGGTTTGCAGATAATTATCTTGTAATGTGATAAGGCTAATTTCTTATTGGGTTTCACCATATTTACAGGAAAAGTACCCTCAGAAGCCATGGCCCAAGGACCAAATATGGACATTCAAGAGTTGTCCAAAAGTTATTGGGAGCCCAATGCTTGATGCCGTATTGAGCGACTCTCCTATAGACAGGGAGATGGTGCATTGGTTGAAGCACAGACCTACAGTATATCAGGCCATATGGGATAGATGAAGTGATGAAGCATTTCCAGCATACTGGGGGGAAGAAGTAGTGAGGTTTTTTAGGCTACCAACACTTGGTACTAGTTTTGGAATGAGTGCTCAATTTTAGTTCTGCAGCTGCCCCTTTTTGCGTGGGAGTTGGCTATCATTCCGAAATATCACGGCTGCTATGATTCCTCCTCATTCTTGTGTACAGTGTTCTTTTCCTTCTTTTTGTAATTTGTAATTCATTACATGGCAGTAAAGCATTTTTTTCCCCTTATAATTTAAGTGAAAATATGAAAAGAAGCAAAATGCAGAAATTTGTACGTGTATGATGCTGTTTGCCTTTCTCATAATTCCAATGGCACAAGTTACACTTCGAATTTGTTTCTTAGACTTGGAATTGGTCAAACATAGTGGTAAACAGGAGATAGAACGTGCTGCATATCGATTATTCATGGTTTTGGAATTTGAGTTTTTTTTAAAATTTTTTTTTATCGTATCTTCTTAAAAGGATCATGTAACTTAGAATTCTTGTTTCTAATATTTCTATACGTTATTCGTTTCTTGAGAATTTTTTGCGATAAGTTTCTATTGAGAAACTTTCCGTCCTTTTTGTTTTTGCCTCAGGAAAAGTTATCATTCTTTGAGCAGCTTAGTTTATTTATTCCAGGTGTGTGAATATATATATATGTATAGAACTTAATCATTTTGAAATCTTTGTCCTATTAATTGCTTATTAGAACTTGAAAATATTTGTGCAAGACGAACATAAAGCAATTCTGGATGAGGAGACCGGAAAAGATTAGAAAAGAGAGCGTTGGTGGCAAAATATTGCTTTGGGAAATAATTATTCTGCTGTTGCTGTGTTATTTAACTTATTGAGAACAGGATTAGCTTTGTGGTTGTATTAATTAAAGCTGATATTATTGTGTAGAACCAGAAACGGGGCCAGAGGGGGCAGAGTAGGACAAAAAGGCAGGCGTCGGATCGTCACTGTACGACCGGAATCAGCCTTGATTCCCGTGTCGCCGCCTTTATCCTTTGCATAATTCCCTCTTTTCAATCAACACGTGTTCCCTCTTGCCCTCATGCTCTCTCTCGGTCTGTTTCGTGTGTTTGTTTTATGCAAAATTGAAATCAGGTGTTAATTTGCGTCTCTGTCTGTTTCTCTCTGTTTGCCTCTGTTTTCTTTTCTCTGCTCTCTGCGTTTACAAAATGGACGGCTTTTCCTTTGCCGGAGATGCCTCTACTACACCTCTGTTTCCTGCTAGTTCCAACAACAACCCCGACATCTCTGTTTTCTCTGATGCCTCTCTTCTGAATCTTATCTCAGGGCCTTATGATTTCTCCATTGGAACTTGGTCGCCTTCTGATTTCCCTGCTTATTACAACTCCATTCTTCACCCTTCATCTTTGAACAACTCGGCTGAAACTTTTAATATCATCAAACAAGAACAAGTGTCACCAACACCGTCATTCAATCCTCATGACTCAACATTCACCACCGACTTGCCTCGGCCATTGGGAAATCTCCCTGGTCTCCAATCACTGGAGTCGCCACCAACTGCTTTTGACTTATTATTCACAAATCCCACCTCGAATCACCAAACATTGGAATCTGCGGTTGAGGATTTCAATATTTCACAGGCCAAGAATATTAATATTAATATTCCTTCACCAGCAAGCAGCAGCGTCGCTCAAAAGAAAAGGCCAAGGCAGCGCAGCAGCCGGAGAATCAGCCACAAGTACCGGAGTTTACAAAAGCTGATGCCGTGGGAGAGAAGAATGGATACAGCGAGTATGCTAGGAGAGGCGTACAAGTATATTAAGTTTCTGAAAGCACAGGTGAAAGTTATCGAAATGATGCCGATGGAATCAAGCTTTAACAGCGAGAGAGGTGCGCTTGGGAGCGTGTTTGGGGAGATGGGGAAGTTGCGTAGGCAGCAGCTTTTGCAGGTTCTGTTGAACACGCCTGAGGCCCAAACAAGGCTTTATTCTCAAGGATGTTGCGTTTATTCCATTGAACAGTTGGTTGCTGTGAACAAAGTTACTGAGACAAAGGCTGCTTTGCAGCCATTGATGCTTCATTCCACCATCACCTCATGAAGATTGGTAAACTTTATTTTTTTTAATTACAAGCTTTGTTAATTTAATATGTTTATTTCTCTTCATATCAATTAGTTTAAAAATCTTTAGGATTTTGTTAATCTTTGTGCATGCCCTAATTCAAGTTAATTAATACCTGTTTGCTTAGTAAAAGTGAACTTTGTGAGCTGAAGAAGAGTATTTCTCATTCACTATTGTTATTCTAACTATCGCTCTCTTCCGTCTGAGTATTCTAGGTCTGTTTAGTAAGTTTCCTTTTAAGTTTTAAAAGGAGAAAATTTATAATTTCCAAATGCCCTTTTAAGATTTTTTATTTTTATTTCAAAATATTTGACATTTTATATTTATTTATAAATATTAATTATTATTTTATATATATATCCCTTTTTAATTACTAGAGAACCGTAATTTTCTTTCTTCTTTGAAATGTACAAAATAATAATATAATATTTTACCTATGTATTAAATACATACAATAACTTTAAACGACAGATATTTGATATCCAAATATGAAATCAATAATATAAGGATTTTTTTTCGCTTGAATCCCATTTATATAAAAAAAATAAATTAATCTAATTACGATCTACAGTACATGAAAAATAATAATTATTTTTTTTACTTATTGCGGAATATAATTAAAATAATTTCATAATTTTTTTTACTAAAGTCTATCTAAACAATTATTTTCAATAACGGGGATCTGGATTACCCACTCGAGGTTAATTAAAATTTGTATCAATCCATGTTTTTGTGTTATCATCAATTTGTTAATTTTCCCGAAATTAAGAAAAATTTTCCCGCCTTCAGGGAAAAAAAAAAAGAAAAATTTTCCCGCATTCTGAAAAAAAAAATAAAAGAAAATTTGCCCATTACCAAATATTTTAGAAGGCGTGTTCCAAGAAAATGAAGGCAACTCTGTAATGTCACACGTGGGGCTGCATAGTAGCTGATCGTCTGATATTGCTTTTGATGTATTTCAAAAGGCCCTCTCCGAATGGTAAATTATGAATGAAGTTAATACTGTTCAGTAACAAGTAATCGGCGTTTTGTTGGGAGAATAATAATAATAATTATTATTATTATTATAAAGAGGAGAATAATACGCCAAATATCCTCTATATACTAATAAAATAATATAGATTAACTTTCAGAATAACATTTTGTTTATACGGATAAATTAAGAAAAAAATCATAAAAGTTCAAATTGAGTTTATTAAGAAATTTATAATAACATAACAATTTACTTTAAATTGGAAAATAAAATTGAAAAAGTCAATTATCGAATTTCTTTTTTATGCCAACCCCTTGAGAGGTGATCAAGTTCAATGTTTTATTATTTTTTCAGTAACAACATTATTTTCTGGTGGCAAGAGACGTTATTATGACTATCGCCCATAGAAAATGGAACCATCATTTTAATAACGGGTGACAATAAATCCTCAAAGCTTCAAAAACCCAAAAACTAGCTCAAAAATCCCAGAAACCATATTTAAAAAATGGCTCTTCAACTATAGTTATGTACCGTTTTGAATTGAAATTTACTAATTTAGTCACCCAATTTAAGAAATCCAAGAAAAACCCAGGTAGTTTATCCCATCCAAAACCCAAATCAAGCACATGTAAGCAATCAAACCAACTAGAATTTGAGTTAAACTTCGTATTTAGGGGCTCGAAAGCACCAAAAAATTTAAAACCTAGTTGACCAAAAAGAATACAAAAGCCAAAATGGAAAAAAAAAGGAGACTGGAAGAAGAAAAAATCCTCAATCTTCACCTCGAATTTAGAACCATGAGTGGTAATCTGCCGTGACTATTTTAGATGAGGAATTGAACTCCTTTTCATCAATCTATCTTCACTGCCAGTGTCTTCATCTTCACACAAACAAGAAACCCAAATATGATCCAATACAAATTTCCCTTATATTGACAATAAAATATAATATCAAAAAATTTAAGTTTTATCTGATTGTTTATTACTTTACAGTTCTGATGGATTATTAATACTTCCCAAAAATTTTAAAGTTCAAGCAGAAATAAATACCATATGCTCAATTATTGAGATTAAATTATTAGTTTTCAAAATACAGTTGAGTATATAAAAAAAGATAAGAACTTAATCCTTTAAAACCACCTAAGAAAAAACCTATTGCTTCTGTCACATCAATTTTTACCACTTTTACCTCAACAATTCCATCCACAAAAATATCTCTTGTAACCAAAAGACATCATGAACAATCAATTTTAGATCATTTCCAAGACTCACAAGATCCTTACTAATATATGGCTCAAGCGCCAATATCTTGTTAAATCAGAAGCTTTTCACCTATAATATCCTTTTTTGGATATTTTCAAATTTCATCTCAGTGGACAATTTCTTAATGAATCCTTAAAGATACTGTGATATATGTATGTCATGTATTACATGACTTTTGAATTTTGTTCAGTATAATGATATAATTCTATTTCAGCTAAGACATTGCCATAAAATACAAAAAAAAATTAAGATGGTTAAACCCCTAGCTATGTATCCACAATCAAACTTTTTTAATGTTCCTTATTCATTACTCTTATTGAAACTGGAGGGTGTGGAGAGAAGTTGGAGCTGACCATGAAGATTAAATGAATTGTTTGAGTTGAACTGATGAGACTCAATTACTTTGATCATGATCTGCATTATAAGGACTAAGACAAAGAATTTCAATAATTGGAATTTTTTTTTCATATGGAATATGTTGTAATTCATAAAGAAAATCCAAACTACTATTGGTGGAGGTTCTAAAATAAGATGAAGAAGAAGAAGAAGAATGAGAAAGAGTAATAAGAGCAGTAACAGATGATAGAGGTGTTGAGTTGGTTTCCATGAGATAGAGTGACCCTTAACCTTTTATTAGTCTTGCTAGCCAACACACGACCATTCCTAGGCACTCAAAGAGTTTGTCTTTTAGCTATCTATTTTGGTACATCAATAACATCTATTTAGAGGAAGGTATGACAATACTTTTGTTAAACCAGAAGCTTTTCACCCAGATTATCCTTTTAAGGATATTTTCAAATTTTCTCTGAGTGGACAATTTCCTGATGAATCCTTAAAAATATTGTGGTACATGTGTGTTATATATTACATGACCTTTGAATTTTGATTATAAGCATCTTAATCACTTCTTAAAAGATGATTAATTTTATCTACCAAAAATGTTATCATTAGATACGTTCCTTAAGGAGAAGTGGTAAAAATTGTTGTGACGGGAACAATAGATTTTTTTAGGTGGTTTGGAGGAAATAATTTTTTCTCTCAATATTTTTTGAAAACTTTCATGATGAAGCAAAACTAGATCTACATTAGGCTAGGTAAGAATATTTGAAACAATAGGGTCTGGTAAAGGTTGAGTACTAGTGAAAGAAAAAAAGGCTAATTGGTGTTTTAACATATAAATATTTTTCAATATAAGATATTAGTTCTTAGTTGATTTACTTGTTGTGTAACTTAATCTATCTTTTTATCAATTCTCTCAAGGACTGTGTTTTGTACTAAGCATTATTTGTCTACCCATTAATGACATATTCTCCAACTCTAATATCTCGTGGCCTGTCGTGAGTATTAGGACCAGGTGATTTGATTCATGAAATTTTTTTAACTTATAGATTTGGATCTAAGGTTTATTGTATAGGAGAAAAATCATATTCCTAATGTTGGAACATACATATTGTTGAAATAGGAGTTGGATTAGGTTTTATTGATCAAATATGAGTAAGAGTGTACTTCTATAGAATGCTTTTGAAAAACAAACAAACTAAAATTAATAAAGCAAATATTATAAAGATATTTACTTTTACAAAGAAAACTAAAATTATTAAAGTAAAGATACTAAAGATATTTACTTTTCAAAAAGCACTCCATGAAACCTTAGATCCAAATCTACAGGTTAAAAAAATTCCATAAATCAAATCACCTTGTCCTGATACTCATGGCATACTACAAAAAATTACGGTTGCAGAATCTAATCATTAACTAACAAATAGATAATGCTTTGGTATAAAATAAAATTCTTGAGAGAATTGATAAAAAGTGGATGAAGTTACACAATAGGTAAATCAATTGGAAACTAATGTCAATGGACAACTTAGTCGACAATAAAAATTTATATTTTGTCTTCAAAAGCAAATCATGTCTCTTCATCAAAAAATATTACAAGTAATTCAGAATTAAATTTCTGGATCACTATTTCAGAAAAAAGCAGGAAGATATATTTAATCTAAAGAATCAACTTTATCAATTTGAAAAATATTTGTATGTTCATAATATAGTATATTTCTATTATAATCTCTTTTAGCGCCTAAGTAAGGGTTAGATATTGGAAAGATGACTTGGAAACTTAGGTAGCATTGAATTTTGCTTATGTAAAGCCAACTCACTCTAATGCTGCCATATAAAATGTCAGCTCAACAACACATTAGCAATCCTTTAAATAATATTAAATTTAATTAAAATTAAAATTATTATTATTATTATTATTATTATTATTATTATTATTATTATTATCTAGGAAGATTTTTTTTATAGATCTTTTCATCCTTTCTTTGCCGACAACTTATTTCTCTATTCCCATATTAATATTAACACTATGATAATATTCTTGAAATTGTGATTGATGGATGTCACTTTTGATATATATGAGGTTCTTAAGATACCAAAAAGAAACAAAAGCTCAAACCCAAAAATTGCCAAATATTTGATGAAGACCTGATAAAATATGATTTCAATTCCATGAAAAATTGAGTATAAGCAACTAGAAGAAACTCAAAACTTTAAGATATACTGGAAACTCACAATTCTCCAAAAAAAAAAAACTAGAAATTGTTAGAATAGAAGAAACAAGAAAACCCAAAAAAACACCTAATTCTTCAATTAGAAGAATTCTAAAAAAAAAAACTCAGTTTTTCAAAAACAAAAAAAAATGTAATTCTTTGATTCAGAAAACATACTTATTCTCTTTACCCATCCATATTCTGCAACAAATAACAAGAAATCATCTCCCCTCCTTAACATCGCCAAACTCGATTGAGGAGTTGTCGCCCCAAACAGTGCTGATCGGCTTCTCGAAAAGGTACTCTTGCAATTCATCTCCTCTAGAAAAATCTCTATTTTTTCTCATTTATATTTTATGGATTGATCATGAAATCAAGAATGGAAAAAGTAATCATCTTTCTTGGGTTAGGATTCTTCGAATTTGGGATTTGAAGAATATGAGAAGATTTTTAATAATAATAATAATAATAAATTTACTTTTAATTTTAATTTATTGATGTGATATTTTTTAAATGTGTTATGATGTGTCAGTTGAGTTGGTATTATGTGGCAAAAGTTTGGTACCACCTAAGTGTCCAGGTAAGTTTTCTGGTATCTGACTCTTTCTCAGATGTCAGAAGTGATTTAGTGGAATTTTTTTTTATTATTATGGTGTAACAAAAAAATTTATATTTATTTTAATGTAAGTTAACAAAAGTTTAGTGACAATCAGTAAAATTATCCCACTTTTTCTTATAGATAAGGAATATAAAGATTAAAGATGGGTATTAAATTGTGCATTTTAATCTTTCTTGTGTTGTTTTCTGTTAAAAAAAATTTAGAAAAAAAATTCCCTATCCTATTTGGCAAATTTAATAATAAAAAAAGTTTGGCGTGCAAAAGAAACTGTATCTCACTCCCATTAGATCAATTAAATGTAATAGGTTCGAAAATAATTATTCAAGAATTTCATAGAACCAAATAAAGATTCAAAGATCTAAATCAAACACCAGCCGGTTTTGGCCTATTTTCTTTTGTATCATATATATATATATATATATATATAATATCTGTATGACTAAAATATTTAAAAGGGTTAGACATTATATCATAGATATTTACCTAAAATAATTTTTTTTTATAAGAGTTATAACCGATTTATAATTTTTGTATATATATAAAAGGAGAAATTTTTAGACAAATTCAGTTCATCATGTTATCTCTAAACTAATCTAATAATACATATATACATATTAATTAATTTTTATATTCACATCAATCAATATGAATAAAATCATTAAATATGTATGAGTATATAATTGAATTAATGTATAGATGACGTGATAGACTAAATACTTAAGAATTTCTTATACAAAAGAAGTAGCACTTTGTCATATATATTCTTTTATTTGCAAAAGGCATCATCTATAGAGAGCTCAACACTTCATTCATAGCACACCATTTCACTCTATTTTTCATTCTCTGAATCCCTCATAAGACTAGAATTTGTAAGTTTCTCTTCAAAATATATTCCATCGCTGTACTTGCATCCAAAATGAACAAGGGTGATGTACCAAGTATATACCTTCTTCTGTATTTCTTCAATTCACTTGACTTGTAGACTCTGTTTTGAGATTTATACAAATCCACCATATTTGGGAAAAAAAAAACACTAAAAGGAAAAAGCTAATACTAATAAGAGCAAATTACTCAAATCCTTTCATTATAGATAATGTTAACACTTGTATTGTTTTCATTTTGTACGACTCAATTCAAATTTAATTGTGTCAATATTTTAATCATTCCGTTAGACTTTTAATTTTAAAAAATCCTAGTATACTATTTTAAAACACTAAAAAAAATAATAATTAATGGAAGTTCACCATAATCATTTACCTTTTTTACTAAAAAAAAATTCAAGTATAATGAACAATATTTTCACAAGAGAGATAATTAGAGTTGACAATTTCTATAGTATCATATCGTATCTCAATCGGATATGATACGATTATACTAAATACGAATATGACGTGATTAATTAATCATGTCATGTTGTGTTAATACAGATTTTAACCGTGTCGAGTCGTATTATTAAACGTGTCATATACGATTATTGTGTCTAATTAAATCGATTATATAATTAATCACATAAAAATCAATGCACTCAGTTATTCACAAACCAGTCAATTTAATTGAGCAATTTTAACTAGTCCGACTAAATAAATTAAGTTTTGACTGTTTATAATTATTTTTTTTATAAAATTTCTTAGTCTATCAGTTTATTATTTTTACTGATGTGAAATTGATTATTGCAAAGAAAAAGAAGAATCATACACGTTGTGAAGTGTAAAGTATATGACAATGTGAGATTGAATCATTGGTGGTTATAAAGTAAAACAATTTGTTTTATGTTATATTAATATTAATAAAATAAAAAGTCTAACTCAATGTGAAATTAATTACAAATATTAAAAAGTCTTCATCTACTAAATGATTAATACATGATAGTAGAAGATAAAATTTTCTACTGATTTAAAGTTGTATATTACTAAACTTTCATATTAGTTAAAATTAATTCTAATTATATGAAATACTTATTAACAATTTTTTTATTATAAAATACTTATACTAACTTTTGTTTGTGATTATAATATATATAATATCATATATAACAGAAAAATAATTAACTAAAATTAAAATAATAATAGTATATATATAATTAATATTTAGTTATATATACAATATACTAATATAATTAATTTTATCAAAATGTATTATAAATTTATTCATATATAAATATATGTTATAGATATTTATTATAATTATATATTTGAATACTTTATATATTTTTAATTTTGAATATTACTAAAATTATTAAATATTTTTAAACATTTATAATAATATCTAAAGATATTATGTAGATAAAATTCATTTATGACAGTTTTTTTTATGTTGTAAACGTACTGACACGATTATGATACATATCTATTTAGCTCAAATCATATACAATTAAATCCGTATCTATTTCGTGTTATTTAATCATATCGTGTTAAAAATTGTTACTTCTAGAAATAATTAATATAATATTTTTGGAATTTATAAACAAAATAATTTTGCCAAATATTTTGTTATTTTTCATTTGGTTTATGTATTTGAGCCTGGATTCCATATTCTTACTTCTCCTCATTTGAAGATTTTTAGTTAACTCTTTTATAATATTGTAGGGATTATCAATTTGAGATAGTTTTTTTTTTAATTTTTTTTTATTGTTGGTGGGCTTGTACACCTTTTTCTATAAAAAAAAAATATAGTGAGGAAAAGATACTGATTAATTGTCATTGATAATAAAAGTCAAAAATCCCCAAAGATTTTGCCACTGATTCAAACTGGGGCCTGGGCCACCATTGAATGGTGGGGAGATGCTGTATGCACGCTGCTCTATGAGCTGGTTTATACATACTCTTCTTTCCTTCTTCCCCTATCAAAGGAATCCAAAGAGTGGAGGAAAAAGTAGACTCATTAGTCAAGAAAAAGGAAAGAAAAGTTTCCATTTCTGTAGACAAAAGAAGCTTTTTTCACTTGGTTCTTCTTTTACCTGAATCCCATTTCTTTCTACTTCACTACTTCTAGATATTCTCTCTAACTTCTCTCCCACACTATTAATTTATCTTCTAAAATTCTAGCAATTCAACGAAGTGTGGAAATGGTTAAATTAGGAGGTGTTGTTGTTTGTCTTTTGATTGTTTCCATTGATGTAGCTGCTGGTCTCCTAGGTATCCAAGCAGAAATTGCACAAAACAAGGTATTTTGATGTTCTTTTTTTTTTGGGCTCATCATTTGTAAGTTTAATTTTGTTTGTAATGACTAGTGGGTTACTTATGATTTTTGTGATATATAAACAGGTAAAGCATTTAAGGCTATGGATATTTGAGTGTAGGGACCCAAGTGAGGATGCTTTCAGATTAGGGTTGGCAGCAGCAGCACTATTAGGGTTAGCTCATGTTCTTGCAAATTTGATTGGAGGGTGCATGTGTATTTGTTCTCAAGAAGAGCTTCAAAGAGCTTCCCCTAACAAGCAGCTTTCTGTTGCATGCTTGTTTTTTTCATGGTATGTATTTTAATTTATTTTATTTCTTCATTTTTAATTTAACTAAATTAAGGTCTCATTAAAAAAACACTAAATTAAAGTAAATTTCATTAGATAAAATGGGGTTATAATGATTAATCCCAAGAACTAAGCCAAGTTTTAGATTTACATTATAGCATTTAGGACAGTAAACTAACCGAGTCGAGCCAAACAATAAGGAGCTCAGACTTAATTCTTCATATTTTTAAATAAATTCAAATTTAGCTCGAGTTCAATTTAAATTTTAATATCTATATTTGAGTTCAGTTCGTATTAAAATAATTGAGTTCGGTTCGTATTAAAATCATTAGATTCGCGAGCAGCTCAAATTCGATTTGTTAAATACTTATTTAACATGCTTGACAAATTTAGTTCAAAATCGAGCTAAATAATTTTATAAGCGAGCTCAAACTCGAGCTCGTTAATCAAGATTTCATTTCAAAAATTAAGAAAATTGTCTTCATTAAATTTTGTTCAAAAGTCATATCATTTTTATTTTTAAAAATAATGTTAATTGATTTAATGTATTTTTTGAAGATATGAACTATGAAATATAAATATATAATAAGATATTAGTAATATTAATATAATAATAAATGAGTCTCAAACAAACAAATTTGTAAGTTTTTGAACAATCATGTTCGCGAGTCTATATATGAACATATTTATGAATTAATGAACCAAATAATATTAAACTCGAACTCAAACTTGAAAATGTTTTCAAAATCGGAATTAGGTTCAAAGTTGGTTCGTTAAGATTGACGAACGATTTCAAATAATTTTTTTTACGAACCAAAATTCGAATAGTTCGTAAGTGGTTTAGTTCATTTATTGCTTTAATAATATTAGAGAAGAATTTTTTTTTAATATTTGGGTATTTAATTAGGATTATTGTGAAAAATAATTTTTGAGTAAAGTTTAATAATTTTTAATCAATATCGACATGATGGTGTTCTTTTTATTAGAAGTAGAAACAAAAATGAGTAAAGCAATCTTACAGCACTAATTGCTACTTGAGATTTTTGGATTTGAGTTGCAAACTATATATGAATATAAAATGAAATTTATAGAGTATTGTATTGGATTGATGCTTGAATTTATATAACATAACATGATATGATTGTTCGATCAGGATCATATTAGCCGTTGGATTGTCCATGCTGGTGATTGGTACATTGTCAAATCACAAGTCAAGAGCTTCTTGTGGATTCACGCATCACCATTTTCTTTCTATTGGGGGCATTTTGTGCTTTGTTCATGGGCTGTTTTGTATTGCATATTACGTTTCGGCCACTGCTGCTCTTAGTGAAGAAGAAAAGTAAAGGAGTTCGGCTTTTTAATAGCTAGAACTTTGTAACGAATCAAAACCCACTTCTCCTTTCGTGGCATTAGAAAACAAATTTATTTTAATTAGTTACTAATCCTTCTATCTATTCTGATGTTAAACTTAAAACTAATTAAAGAAGATAATTTATTTCATTTTTCAGTTCAATTGGTGGTTCCTTTTATGTAATCCTGAAAGAATTTAATTGTTTGATTAAAAAATGGCTTTTGGAATTAGACTACTTTTTTCTATTATGGTTTAGAGATTCTTTTTTTAAATGTTGTTTGTCGTATAATTTAGAAATTTACTGGACCATGTAAATGCTATCACTCTGCGCCTCCTTTTCACCTTCCCAGGATTTCAATCTAAAATCTTCAACACATATTCAACATGTTCATGGTTGCGGTATTAAATTTTCGAATTCTTTTCACAAAAGATATTGTTCTTCTATTCCAAAAAAAATACAGCATATATAGTAAGAGAATTAAGCAAAGAGAAAATTACACAATTGGACCAGGCATACAACCACAATTGCTAAAGAAATCATCTCAGGTGACCATGCAAAATGGTTGAAACTACTATATAGAAGCTCCAAGATCAGATTTGCCCCAGGCATACAATCACAATTGCTAAAGAACCAAGCAGGTTTTCACTTATGTGGGTAGCAACGAACAGCAAATTTCCGACTTGGGGATCATTACTCCATTAAAGACTACAAATATTGAATATGTTTTGACCTCTCCAAAATTTCCCAAGATCATCTTGATTCTATAAAAATCCCCCCCCCCCCCCATTATTTCCCTTGTTGAGACTTGAGTTTTAAAGTACTTAATCGAATCATGTATTTAGCATATCTATAGGAATAAGGAAATTCCTCATAGAGCTTTCAAACTAAAGAAGAGATGATGTTCAAATTTGAAAAAAAAAAGGGTCTAAGAAGAGAGAGAGACTATGAAAGAATATAATTGTGCCCAAGTTATTTCGTTTTGCACGATGAGGGTGTTACCAACAAGGCTTTCTATGAAAGGTATAGATATAGCTCGATGCAGGAATGTCAGAAAATTTAAGGGATGGAAAAACAAAGAAGGAAGTGGGAATCAATAAAACTGGGATATTATGTTAGCTGCAGGATATGCAAAATGCATATAAGATTTCATATACTTAAGAAGATGACAATGAGAACCAGTCTGCATCTTTATCCCACGCCATATACTAATGCTTTTTTTCTCCAACTAAATTTCAGAAAACAGTGCTATGAGTCTACTTAAAACTTCAAAGGAAGCTCAGCACACAGTACGACAATGTTAAGAAAAAGGCTAAATGTAGCATAGTGAAGGAGTAGCAATTTAGGTATTTAGAGTTAGTTTTCTTATGCCTTGCCAGTCAGGTAGCAAAATCCCTTCTACTTGGTATTATTCTGGCATAGTTCCAAATACATACCTTTTAGAAATGCAGGCTCACGGCAATAATTATAAATGCTTTGTCTTCAACTTCCATTTACAAGTTTTTATTCAGATATTTGTAGGTGAATGCGTTGTATTCATGCTTGACGAGGAATTTGAGGGAAATCCAAAAACAGAAGAAAAATACAGATAAAATTGTAAAACTTCCGCTTATAACTAAAAAATATAGCCATATAACATATCATATATAATTCCAAAGCTCATCAAAATTCCAAAGATAAATTCAGATATCTGAAACTCAAGTAAACAAAACCAAAGAAACATCTAATTACCTCGACAAAATTCTTGAGAAAATCCAGGTTTCTGCACAAACCAATAAAACTAAGATAGACTAGCAGAGCTAAGAATTGATTGAATCCAGGGCCAATTTAACCTGTTCGTGAACCAATTCCATTCTCTGCAAAAACAACTCCAATTCAGCTTGTCTCAAGCTCTTCCATTTGTGCTCCAACTCTTTCAGCTTGGCTTGGTCAATCACCCCCAATTGCTCCCTCAAAGTCACCTTCACCCCTTCAGATAAGGATTCCATATCCAATGACTCCCTCAAAAATGGATACTTTACCCACAAATTCTCCCCATTCTCACCCTTATCTTCCTTCTCCACATCGCTCTTCAGTTGATCCTTTTCTACAATATTCTTTGAACTCTTCACTTGAGACTTCTCTACAGTTTTGACTTCTCCATTTGGTGAAGATCGCATCTGCTTTGTACTTGCCAAGGCCAAAGTAACGCCACTGCCATTGTTTTGGGCTCTACTAATCCGCTTTACACCTTTTTCATTTATGTCATTGTTTCCCTCATCAACACCCCATACCTTCTTTGATAGCTCAAAGGATTTGACGTCATGGGTTTTTGCGAAAACTGGGTCTTTGCCATTTTCACCTTTTTCTGTGTTGATTTGAAATTTTTTCTTCAGCCTTCTGATTTTATCAATCAGTTGATTCTTCGACACATCCACATGGAGTGACTTCTTGATGAATTCATGGAAAGCATTCATATCCGCATACGGGTCGGCGCCTTTTTCCGACTTGAACCGATTCAACCCATCTAGAATTGCTATCTCGTCGTCCTCACTCCATAGCCGTTGGAAAGCAGACCCCTTCTTTGGCACTTCAACGTCGTCGTCGCCTCCGCCTGCCGCCTTACTCTTCTTCTTACTGGGTACCTCCTCGGAATCGGCGGCTCTCTTTGATCCAATTTTGTTAGGCTTGGGTGAGGGTTTGTGAAGCTTGATGGTGAAGGCGGATGATGTAGGGGATGGCTGAGTTGACTCGGAGTCCGTGTCGAAATCGGATTTTTCAGGAGTTGCAGGGACAGTGTTCTTCTTCACCAAAGGCAACTCCTTTTCCTCTTTCTGTTCCTGCTCCTGCTCCTCGTCGTCGTCGTCGTCATCTTCTTCATTTTCTTCCTGTTTCTGAACAAGAGTATCGGCTTCTTCTTCGTCGGATTCGGCTTCTTCTTCTTCGTCTTCGGAAGAGGAAGCAGAAGGGGGAGGAATTTCAATGAGACGCTTGGGAGCCATTGGATATTGAGATTTGAGAGGGAGGAGAGAAGGCTCTGTCTGTGCTAGAGATTGACGGTGGAGAGTTTCGCATAGAATAGATTTTTATATATATATGGAGCGTGGGGATTAGTAGGGTTTTATCAACTTTTAAACACATAATTATTACTTCTTTTTAGTTTCCTAGTTAATAAAATTTAATTAAGCACTTCTCACCTCACTTTGCTTCCTTTTTTTTTTTTTTTTTTTTTTTTAATATAGTTTTTCTCCTAATATTTAACAAGTTATAATTATAAAAAAACAGTTTATTTTTTATGGTTTAAAATAACAATTAAAAAATTTAAGATTTGAATTTACCAGTTGTTCTATAAGTTGTTCATAATAAATAAAAATTTTAAATTTCATAAAATATTATTAAACTACATATGAAATTCTAAAAAATTAATACAAAAATATCTCAAATATAGAAAAATTATATAGTATATTACATTTTAATATTTAAAATTTATACAATATTAAATGAATGAATATTTTATCAAAAGATAAAAGGATAAAATGTTAGTTTTTCAATTTGTTTATTGTTGTAATTTATTAAAATTTCTGAAAATAGAGTGTCATTTTTTTTAAAAAAATTAATAAAAATTTTAATAAATGACATTAAAATAATGTGAAATCCAAAACATGCACTCTAAGTAGTCTGTAGATATTTAAAAAGGATATGTATGTAGATATTCAACAATAAAACCCATATATTTGCATAGCCAAATTACATTTCCAAAAATTAAATATGACTTCATAGCTTTATGTACATATTTTAAATTAAAAAAAATAACTGTAAAAAGATTGTTAGATTCAACGATCAAGAAAATTTTATTTGGATACGAAGTATATTAATATATTTGTTTAGCTGAAATATCGGTTTACCGCTAAGATAAAAAAAAAAAATGGTATGATGTCACAATATCATTTTACCCTCACCAAAGATTTTCAAGGTATTTAAAAGTCTTTAAGAGACTTTTGTTATGGTTTTTCATTTTCAAGTTGTGTTCTTCAAACCTTCAAATAAGCTTCTATATTTTGATCTTTTTATTTTCTTTAGAAACTCACTTTTCCTGTTTTTGAATTGATAGTGACCTCTTATCTTAGCTGATTTTCACAATGTCAAATAGAACCAAATCTACTTTCCAAAACATCCAAGAAACTCCTCTATCTCTTTTTGAAAAAACCAAGGGCTCCAAGACCCCTAGAAAGTGCAACAATAGGCCATTTATTTATTATTATAACTCTGATCAACATATTTTTGACCAGTTTCTTAAAGCTCCAATGAAAGGATTTTACCTAGTATGTCCTATCAGTCAAGATTAAGTCATTAGGTACTCTTATGAAACTGACATAGGTACCTGGAAATGTAGTTGTTATAAGACTTAACCCTAACTAGTGTTTAGGTTCACAAAATGGTTTGATCAGTTAAAACCATACTCTGGTGAAACATGGAAGATAGTAGAAATAGCTTATCTACTTTACCTAAGTCGATATCAAGTTGCCTTTTGTGGTGATATGATTAGAGTCTTAGCTCTATTTTGGTCCAAAAGCGTAAATGTTTTTTCCCCTTTGGATGCCTCACCATCATTACTTCTTAATCTTGATGCATTATTTGGCTCGCCATGTCATGGCGAAAAGGTTAATGCAACCTTAACCAAAAAAAGTGTAGGCCTTCATTTAGCTTTAAGAAATCAAATACTTTTTTCGGTAAATTTCTCAATACTCATTATACGACTCAACCAACCCTTAGTTGTCAAGAATACATAGCCTTCCTCTTTTACTAGCTTTGTGAATTCAGCTTATGTACCATATTAGTTAAGATCATAAAAAGCACTTCAACCTATCCATAGTCCTAGACGATAGAAAAAATATGGCTCTTGCTCCGTGTTGGTTAGCTCACATTTACAAGGGTTTGTTTGAGCTCATCCCTTTTAGTAAAGTTGAAACCTTTCGTCACGTGGTGACCTTTATGGATGCTAATTTATTGTAGATTTGCATACTTCCAAGAGTTTTGGCATAACACCCTAAATCCTGAACCGAACTCAATAACTTATTTCAATAATTGAATGATCAATTAGGTCACCCTCATTTTTTCTATCTTAAATTTGATTAGATACTTCTATCAGTCTTCAAAATGACCAAATCAATATATGTCTCCTTTCTTGCCAAATGAGTTCGGTCCCTTTTGGATCAATTTTTAGTATTCAGATAATGGTTTAGCCAAACAAGTAACCATTTGGGCTAAATCATGGGTTTATTTTTTAATAGCTCGCGACTTACCCTATATCGCTTGGTTTTAGGGTCTATAAGTTAGATGAGGTTGTTGTGAGTGAGTATGGGTAGATAAAGAGGTTAAAAATAGTTAGAAAATGTCTTTTATGCTCATGAATGACTATTCACATTCATGAAAGTATTGTGTTTCAAAACAATATAGTTTTGAAGTTGTTCATGTTTGTGAATAGGATTTCATAATTGTGAGTGTCATGTTATGTTCATATCCATGAACAATAGTCAACAAAGTAAGGGAGCAGAGCCACGATTTCCTCTCTCCTTCATGTTTTTTCTACTACCTTAGCCACTCCACTACCCCTATAAACCAGACCTACATGCCACATTCATCTTCTTCATCTTCTTCACCTTTTTCAACACCCAAAACTCCATTGTTAAACTTTATTGAAACTAGAACCTTAGTGGAAAGGGTGAGTTTTTGAGGTGAAACCTAAGCTTGAGTTTGAGTGGTTTGTGTCCATTTTTCTAGTATTAAAGGCTAAGGAAGACGTTTTCTTATTGATAGGAACAAGAGGCAAAGGTGAGGAACATCAAAGGGCTAGACAAGCTTGAAGGGCTTGGGAACCATTGTTAAAGGTTACTACATATATGCATATTAATTCTCTTAATCTTATAATGTTACTTGTAAAAAAGATTATTTAAGATAAAGTTTTACAAAAAAGTAAAAGATTTAAAATTTAACATATTTTCTATAATAGTAACTCGTAACATCTGTCCATTTCTTCGGACGTAATCCTAATTTGCTGGATGGATGTTATATTTTGGTATCATAGCTTAGGTTTAGGTATTTTTAGACCTAAGTGGGGTAAAAAGTTTGTTATGCATGCATAGTACATTTCATCTGACTCTAACATAAGTTGTTTCTCTGTCGATTTGTAGGTTTAGAGTGAGAGCATTGTGGAGTTAGAGGCACACGATGTTGTTGAGATCACCAATCCTCCAGATGTTAGGGCTCGGGACTAGCCTAATGTTGTGAGTGTATGAGGTCCATATGTTGTTCCAGTCCCTACACAACAGCCAATGATCGATTTAGTGGATTAAGCTTGAGATCTGTTGATGCAAAATCTACTTGATGCAACATCTAGTTTCTCTCTTATAGAGGTTAGCTCATGCAGTGCCCCAATAAGCTCCACCTCCACCTCCACCATCACAAGAGAGATCCAGGGTTTAGATTGACAAGCTCTAGAAGTATGGTGCTACTAATTTTCTTGGAAAGGGTGAGAGTGACCCTATTTAATTGAGTATTGGTTAGAAAAGATCGAGAAGGTTTTGACGAGTTAGAGTATACCGAGGAGCACAAAGCCATATATGTTGTATCTCTTCTAAAAAAAGATGCTTACTACTAGTGGAAGATAGTTCTACTGAAGCTTGAAGTTCCTCAGCCATTGACATGAGAGTTCTTTATGGCCGAGTTTAAGGATAAATAAATTCCATGAGTTTATATCGATAAGGAGAACTAGGAGTTCTTATATCTCAAACAGGGAATGATGATAGTTACCAAGTACCAGAGAGGATTTACTCGTTTGAGTAAATATGCATTCGGTTTGATTATGAAAGAGATTGAAAAGTGCCATAGATTTGAAGATGGCTTCAATGTAGAGATTAGAGATTTTGTGACGACTTTTCAGTATGTGAGTTTCTCGAAGGTATCCTCCGCCATTAGCATGGAGAACAGGAAGAGAAAGAGAGTGGAGGAAGCTCCCTATAATCTATGTCATGTTCGTCAATTTAGACTCCGACCAACATGTGTGTTTAATGACTAGATACGCCGAATAGACTGAAATCCACACGCATTTGCAATTGGAACAAAGTCGATATGACGAGAGTCTAAATTTGGACTAAGAATAGGTGAGAAAATTTATTTTAATGTGTAACACTAAATTTTTTTTACAAAAATTGAGGTAACCAAGTTTGGCTATAAAATATACAATTTTTGTACTGTTAGCAAATCATGAAAGGAGGACACCGTGACGTAGAGAATATTGAGATGAACTTGCTGGAATAATTTGGTGTCAAAAGTCTAATATTTAGAGCACTAAATTGATGAAATAAAATTTGAGGTACGGTTCCATAAAAATATTAGAAAATTTGATTTTTGCTTCGATGCCCCAATCGTGAAATTGAAAGCACCAGTGTGTAGAGAAAATTATTTCGTGAATTTTGATATATTCAATTGTAAGAGATTACATTATTTGGGGCTTTAATTTGGAAAAAAAAAAAGAACTAAACTAAGGTGTGGTTAAAATTGGAAAGCAATTTAATTGACCATTAGCCACCCAAGTTTATGCATGCACGACAACAGATGGCCAACATGAATGATAATGGCTTGATAATCCAAGTATAAAAAGACATTTCACAAATTCAATTCCCTTTTTTCCATTTTCTACCAAAAAAAGCTTAAGTCTTCATTTGAGCTTTTCCATTTCCTACCAAACTCGAGGCATCCTTTTCTTATTCTCTTACTTTTTATCACAAAACCATTTCAGCTAAACATTTCACAAAGCTTAGATCTTAATTATGTGGCTCAAGTCTTTAAAGAATCAACATTAACCTTCATCTTCATCATTGGCCAAGACACCAAATGGACAAAAGGGAGCCATAACTTCGGTTATGCCATGAAATTGCTTAATAATCTTATAGAGGTTCGGTTAAGTGAAGAATATCCTAAGGTTTGTAGGTAGGTAAAGAGCTATAAGCTCTATTTCCTTCTGATTCTCCCCTATCCCTATTTTACCTTCTCTTTTAGCCATCCTAATAGCCATACCTAAGTTGTGTTACGTTTGTTGTGGTTGTAGTTGTGATGTGTTTGTGAAGGAATAAGAACAAGAGAAATAAGGTCTAATTTCCTTTTTGGCCGAGACCTTTGAAGGGGATTGAAGTATTAGTTGAAACCTTAAGATGTTGGATTTTGTAAAAGTTTGAAGATGGTGGGGATAATTCTAGTTGTGAACTGTGAGTTAGAAGTGAAGTAGTAATCTTAGCTTTGAACCATGGAATTTGGATTAAATGGAATTTAAAAGCTTGGTTGTGATTGTTGATTTGGAGGAAATAATTGAAAGAATCAACACTAAGTAAATAATAATAATGGACATAAATGGCAATTGGTGAGTCTTGAATTATTGTCGTGACATATTGAAAAAGAAAGGATTTTGGCTCAAAACTTATAGAACCCGAAAGCTATAAGAAACTTGATCCTAGATAATTTGATGAACATGTGAACCATTAATTCACCTAGTCGTGAGATTACGAATTATCGCAAAAGGTATCAGATGATTTTAAAAGAAACGTATTATAATTATTAAAAGAATTATTATATCTCAGAATGCATGATACTTAGTTATGTATATTCTGTTAGGCGCACTCACGACACCAGTGCTCGAGTCGGGCAAGGAAAAAGGAATGGCAAATGCGGGAAAAGTTTAAAACATATTTGTGCAATTACTTATAATATTGATCATTAAAAAATGAGCTTGATTTTTATATGATGTTTGGAATGAAGAATAACTAAGTATGAAAATAGTTTTGTACAATATCTATGTAAATTTTGAATATTTATTTTATGAAAAATTGATATAAATTTTAGCCCACGTATTGACCTAGACTTGACTCAGGGATTTGTTGGCATGTCAATAGGGTAGAAACTCCATGACTTATAGTTGTCTTGGTCAAAAGAGATATTGTATGACTCATATGGGTTATCTTAGACCATACATGTTATTTATCTACCGATCTTGTGGTTATCTTGGATCGAGACTGGTCATGTGGTTATCTTGGATCATATTTGGATCATGACTTGACACTGATCATGTGGTTATCTCGGACTCTGATATTTCTGTCGATTAACGGTACCTCTTATTTTCCTATGATTAGGTCTATGAAGTCTTAATATATAGGCTCGACGAAGTTTTTCTTAGTAAATAGATGTAGTTTTTACGCTTTGACACTTTATGATTATTTTTAGCACACTGATAAACTTAACTCCAAAAAATTTTACTTTTACATCTATTTATTAGAAATGTTTTATGCCTATTTGTGTATATAAACATAAGAGTTTATTGAATATTTTGTTTTATGTAAAAATAAACTTCTTTAGTTTTCATATATATATATATATATATATATAAGCAATAACTTGTAATAATGATAATTCTAGAGAAATATATATATATATTTCTCTAGAATTATCATTATTATAAGTTATTGCACCACTGAGATAAAACTTAGCACGATAGTTTATTTTTCTCTTGCGTAGGCATCAAGATAAAGGTTAAGAGTGGCGAGTGAGTTGAGAGAGCTGCTAAATCAGTGAACCCTACCTATGGAACAGAGTAGAAGTGATAGCCACCTGGATAAGGTTGGTTTATTTTGTATCTCCGATATATATGTATATAAATAGTCTGTAAATATTTATGACATATTTTTGTCATATAAAGTTATATATATATATATATATATATATATATATATATGTGTGTGTGTGTGTGTGTGTGTGTAAATTATAAATTTTTCCCTATGCATATACGAAATGTGTATATATTGTATTACATAGGGGTTGGTGATTGGAGATGAGTTTATATATATATATATATATATATATATTTACAGGTATATTTAATATTATTATACAAGTTTGACTTAACAGGTAGACAATGACATCAACTTACCTGACTATTACGTATGATGGTAAGGAGGTGTTACAAGCTAACAACTTCAATGGTTTAGACTTTAGGATATAAATGTCATTTCTCTATAGGGCATTCATAGACCAGGGGATTGGGATGGGGCCATTCTCAGACATGATCTTTTAGGAGAGAACCACCCTTTAGGACTACATATGTCGTTGTCAGTAATCAGTCAATCGGGAATGGTGCACCTTTTTGTGAGACATGTTGCATATTCCATCGAGAAAAGTGTTGTTTGGCATCAGAGTCTTGTTTTAGATATGGGGCCTGAAACCATTACAAGAGAGACTGTCCTTTATAGTTTTGAAAGACTTTTATGCAGACCAGATGATTAATGTCGACACAAGGCTAGGGTTAGAAATGAGCTAGGAATGAAGCCAACTAAACCATTTTGAGACGGTGAATAGGCCAGAATCTTGTAAAGTGCTAGCAAAAATCTATGCCATGAGGGCCACAGAAGATCAGGAACCTGCAGATGTTGTTGATGGTGATTTTTTTTTCATAGTTACATATTTCCCAATTATTCAACTTGAAGAACCAACTAAATTTTTATGATGAAATTTTTTAAGGAGGAAGAAATGTAATGCCCAATTTTAGAGTCTAAAAATTAAATATGGTTGTTGTCAGTGAGTGTGGATAGATAAAGAGGTGAGAAATAGTTAGAATAAGTCTTTCACGCTTGAGAATGGTTGTTCACATTTCTAAAAGTATTATGTTCAAAATGACATACTTTTGAAGTTTTTTACACTTGTGAATGAGATTTCATGACCATGAGTGTCATGTTGTGTTCACACCTATGAACAATAGTCAATAGAGTAGATGAGCAGAGCCACGATTTCCTCTCTTCCTTATGTTTTTTCTGCTAGCCTAGCTACTCCACCGCCCTTATAAACCAGATCTACATGCCATATTCATCTTTTTCACCATTTTCACATCTTTAGACACCCAAAAATCTATTATTAAACTTTATTGAAGCTTGAACCTTAATGGAAAGGGTGAGCTTGTGAGGTGAAACCTAAGCTCGATTGGAGTGGTTTGTGTCCATTTTTCTAGTATCAAGGTCTAAAAGAGACATTTTCTTATTGATAGGAGCTAGAAGCATAGGTGAGGATTATCAAAGAGCTAGGCAAACTTGAAGAGCTTGAAGGGCTCTATTGTTAAAACTTAATATATATATATATGCATATTAATTCCCTTAATTTTGTGACGTTAATTTGTAAAAAGATTATTTGAGATAAACTTTTACAAAGAAAGGAAAAGATTTAAAATTGAATAGATTTTCTATAATATTAACATTTAGCATCTGCCCATTTAGTCGGAAGTAATCTAGATTAGCTAGGTAGGTGTTACATAACGTATAGTACTGAGTAAGATTTTTAGTTGGTAATATGTGTGAAGTAGAATAATATTGTCCTAGTGGCTTGAGAATTCGACTTGATACAAAAATATCCCTTTTCCCTTAGTCTAGTCCTCTAACCAGTTGTTTCACGAGAGAGATACTTTTCAAGAGAACCTCTAAGTCACTGAAATAAAAGAAGTATTTCATTAGTTAGGTGATAACTTAGAACTTGTGAATTGGGAGAAATGGGATAATAATGGTTCTTTAAGCTTATCTTATGAATCTTGATAAAACAAACATCGCCAATTACATTTTGCAATAAATATAAAAGAGATACTATAGCACAATAATCTTACTTATGATTCTTTAGCTGACTAATCTAACAACCAACTTTTTTTGTAGGACCCTACCAAGACCAAAGGTATACACATTCAATAGATCCGTGCTTTCAAAAAAATTGATAGCTTTAAGTTCATATCTTTTAATAAGCTTTTAACATAGGAAAAAGGTCCAAGAAGTGGAGGATAGACTTTTAGAAGAATAGATTTAGCTGAGTTCCCAGTCGATCGAACATTGAGTCCCTATACTTATGTTTTTTTCCATTTTTCTTCTTGATTTGGCATAGGTATGAATATTGTCAACTTCCTTCCTACTTGTTTTAGGCTGAAGTGAGTATAACACTACAATAAAGTTACTTTAGGAATCAATTTGACATCAAGTATAACTTTCCTAGTAGACTTTAAGGATTATGATTGCTCTTTTCTTGCCAATTGAGATGATTCTGATTGGTCACCGTTACTTAATTGTATCACAATTCTCGACCGTTCAAGTGCTTATTTGTTTGATGTATACCCACTTCCTAGTGCATGTAACATCTTCTAATTTAGGTCCGGAATCGCAAGTATGCCAAAAAAGTGCAATTATATTTATCAGAGTCTAAATTTAGATTAAAAAGAGAATTTTGACATTTAAGTGAGTAATAATTTTAAAGACTCGGTTAATTATTAAAGAAGAATTTTATTAAAGACAATATTGAAAGAGATAATATGTTAAAGGGCATAGCTGAAATTTCTCAAGTGCATTTTTTTAATAATATTAAGTTGACTTTTGGAGTTAAACTCTATTGGATGAAGAAATATGTGGTGGAGGATTTATATGAGGTGCAGCAAAATCTTGGTCTTTCATCTAAAGGTATAAAAATGGATGAATTGGGACCATAGGGTAGAAAAATCTATGTCATTTCCTTTTTTCTTCTCTCATTCACACCACATTGTTCTTCTTTTTCTTCTCTTTTAATTATTCAATTTTCTTCTGTACCTAAACACAAAACCCGACTTATTTAAAGGTGAAACCTCATCTTTGCTAGAAAGACTGAAAGAAAATGAAATAAAGGTGGAGATTTGAGTTAAGAGAAGACAAATTTGAAGGGAAAAAAAGGAAAAATGAGTTGCAGAAGGGATTCTTGCTCAACTTAAGAGGGAAAACATTAGGGTAAGCTTGAAATCTTTTTTTGTTCTTATTCTCCTCCACTTTCATTTTTGAATACCTTTTATTATTTGTACAACTTGGGGCTAACTATTAAGTGAGGGTTTTTAATGAAGAAAATCCAATAATAAAGCTTAAAAGTTAATAAAAGTAAGACATTGAGTATGGAACCATAGGCTAGACCATAAAGGATTGATTTTGTGATATATATGAGAATTAGAAAGTAAAAATGATATTTTGATGTAGGAAACCCTAGTGAGACAAGGAGCAACCCCAAAAGGAAGACTTAGTATAATGAGTTTTGAGGCTTTAAGTTGATATATGTACACAATGACAAAACCCTAATGTAGTCGTGACATGTTCAATATGAACTTATATATTTATTTGTGGAAATACTTGTTTGATAGATTTAAGGATATGTTTGTCAAGTTAATATTTTTGTATGTTAAGCATGGAAATGAGATTTTGATGTGTTGTGGCCTTATGAGAGGATTGAAGTGTGATAGCATGAAATATGGACTTTTCTTGTAATATGAAATGCTATATTAAACATGTTTATGTTGAATACTTGAGTTTATATGATTTGAGCTTGGAAAGTATTAGTTTTCATTTTATATCATGATGAGTATGCCAAATTGAGTATATGGGTGTTAGTTATTTATGCTAAAGCCTTTTAACTAATATAAATGAATTATTTTGATAAGACTTTGCATATAGAGTAGTTGAAATAAATGTATAATTGATATGATGTGAGAAATGTATTTAAAAATCTGAAAATCGAGTTTTTCCACTGTAAATCACAACTGCACTTTTCATTTAATGAATGTGCGATAATATGGCTTAACAAACAAAGTTGTTTGTAGGGATAAACATGATCGTGATTTCAGTCATGATAAGCCAATCATGACCATGCTACCCTTTACGACTGTACCTATCATGGCTCTAAAATAGTCTTTATCATATAAAGTAGCACGATCGCAACATGAGCCATGATGCCTAATAACGATCACACTATAACAATTGCAACTGCGATTGAATACCTAAATTGAATAATCAAATTGGCCTGAGAAATAGATAGCTTCATTGGTAATAGATTGACAACGATTAAAGATTGCAAAACAGAAAGGGCAATTGCGATTTGGGATCTGTGTATAATATGTATTTAAGAAATAGAGATGTTGGAGAACATTTACAAGATTGCAAACTTGGTGGCAAAAAGCAAATAACAATTACAATTTTAGTTTGAAAAAAAAAATTAGTGATGTGTTATGGCTTTAATGAATTTTATAGAGACATTTTATATTTATACTCAAATATGAATGCAAAAAAGTTATGACATAAAACATGAATACTTGGAATGATTCACGACATGATTAGAATGATGATATTATAACATGTGACATTAGACATGCAAGTATGATAGACATTTTTCATATTATTAAGTCTGAAAGTAAGTAGAGATCATATTGTATGATATGAAACCATGTTATGTTAACAAACTTGTGTGAGCATACATGATATACATTGATGTTATAACAAGAAAACTTGAGAATCCAGACTATATAAGCCCATAACATCTAACCTAGGACTAGAGTTAGGATAAATGATATGTCATTAATATAATAAATGATACTATATTAATAAGGACATGATTGTGTCATGGATAAACTTTAGGGCCCTAGCCTGTGATCAATCAATTACCTAGGTTGTGATCAACCATCTAAATGAAAACATACATGTGAATGGAACCTATATAGTTATGTACTTTAGCCTGTGATAAGATATTTTCATTCTAGCATGTGATCAAATAACACTTAGATAACAATCAACCACTTCATTTTCCTAGTCAGTTCGGTTTAAAATGTATGGGGTAACTGGTGAAGAATCAATATAATTTATTATGATGTGTGAAGTTAACATGGAATTGCAAATATAATATGAAATATGTGCTATTAAACAATTGAGAGCTAGGAAAGTATCGACATCCACTGATTTATTCTTACTCGGAAAAATTAGTTTTCCTTCAGTAATCTCCTTTTAGATATGGTTTTTAAAAGTGACATAGTTGTTAGTGTTATGTATTTATGAATTATGCCACTTGTAGTAATCCTTTCCATGTATTTTCTCAGTTGATGGAATTACATGCCATTTCGAAAACATGACTTGATCTTTTTTTATAAGTCAATCAAAGATTTTATCGGCTTTAGTGATGACAAAGGCATACTTTTTTGCTATCTCAATGTCTTTTTTCTTATTTTTATTTGTACCAGCTGAAAGCTGGGTGAACATTGGGCATTCATAGGGTTTGTTTAATTTCCATTTAACCAAACATACTTTTTCCTATCTATCTGGATCGGTTTCATATGATGTTGAAATGCCCATTTAGTCCTTATAGTTTTTGCTTTTTTTCTTTTAACAATCTTTCATAACTTGATGCATAAGTTGTTACGTCAATATGTCTTTGAACTGATATCCCTCAAAATATTCCCTAATACTAAAAAAGTGTCATTTCTTTACCAGTCCAATACAATCGGCCTCTATGATGACCGTTTGATAGGATTTTCTCAATCTTTTAAATATAAGCACATATTTTTCAACCAATTCTCCAAGTGGTTGCTGTAATCTGGCTAAATTGACTAAAATTACTAGAGCTGACAATTTTGGACACGAAACGATTAAACGATACGAAACGACACGGATTTAACCGTATATGGATATGAGCTAAACAGATATGGATCATAACCGTGTCAACACGATTGCGATACGAGAAAAATCGTGTCATAAACGGATTTTACCTGTCTAACCTGTTAAGACACGATTAAACACGATTAAAAATATATTATTTTATCAATTATAAAGATATGACTAATTATTTTAGTCTTACTCAAAATTCAAATGTATATTATAATATATATATAATACATATTTATATATGAATGAATGAATTAAATTCATTCAATTGAACTTATATATATTTAATTGGAGTTTAATTAATTAAATATAAATTGATTAAATTGAGATTCAATTGATTAAATTAAATTTTTAATTTAATATTCGTGTATATTAATGTATAATCGTGTCGTATCGTATTAAGTAAAATCATGTATAATCGTGTCGTGTCGTATAAAATGTATATGTTTAGACACATTAAGTAGATCGTGTCTAATCGTGTCATGTCATATAATTTATACACGTTAAGTTAATTATGTCTAATCGTGTCGTGTCGTGTTAACACGGATTTTAATCGTGTCGTGTTCATGTTTCAAATTTTTGACACGATTAGTTAATTCTGTCGTGTTCGTGTTTGGTATAATCGTGTTATATCCGATTAAGACACGACACGATTATACACAACACACACAAATTGCCAGCTCTAAAAGTTACCTTAGGGTGTATCATGAAAAAATTCATGTGAAACTTATCTTGTAACTCTATTAGTGATTGAATTGGGTGTCAAGTTTGTATACTAAGTAAAAGTTACTTAAGCCAATAAATTACCAAAGAGATGCAATTTTCACAAGTCCTTTGCATCAATTTTACCACATTGGAAAGAAAATCTGAGCGATATGCTCAATAGTTAATTTATTCTCTTCTCTAAAAAATAATGTGAACTCAAGTATTTTGAACATTTTTAGGGAAATGATATAGCCAATCAACCCAATCAGGGTATGACTTTCTATAAAACAACCTAAGTGTTGGTTGAATATCCACCTCCAATGTAATACCCCTTTATTCTAGTAGCAAGTGCCTAAATAAGGGAATGTTATGCTACCTTTTCTCAAAAACATACTTAGCTATTGAAAAGAGGAACTTTTTTTTTTTCAAAAAAACTTTACACATAATAATAGCATAATAGAAGAAACCATATATATTTTATATACAAAAGTATTATTTACAAAACAATTTTATTTTACATATACATAAAAGTAAATTAAATATAAAAAAGAACAAAAAAAAGTGAACCCATTATGACAAAATATGGTTGTTGTACCATATTAGGTCTTGTTAGCTTTATCTACCATTTACTGTCTATCTTTACTATATTTGTGCGAGAAAAACTTCTACACTAAACACTAGACTTAATGGTTCATATAAATAAGATAATATGTTATATTACATGCTTTATGCAACTAAATATCATAATCTCACACATATACATACACATTATCATATTATATTCATTTGTGTATATAAACAATTAACAAGTATAACTCATACAATATGCTTCATATCATTCTATGTATATTGTCGTCTGTCACATCTATGATTGAACTAGTAATTAGGATATTGGGATTGACTATCCAGGCATAATAAAATTTTCATCCGAGCAAAATAGTATGCGCATACAAATGTCATTACCAACATAATTAGAGTGCTATTACCGACATAATATAAGTGTTATTACCGACATAATATAAGTGTCATCACTGATATAATATAAATGTCATCACTGATATAATAAATGTGTTATCATGGGCATAATATGACCCCTGATTGACATGCCAAATTATCAAGATTCTAGTTCTAAACTAGGTGTCCTATGACTTAATCCTTGTCGTTATCAAATTAATAATTCTTTCACTTTATCCATTTTATAGTCCTTTTTGTTCACTAGATCACCCTTATATAAACATGTAGTATATACAATTTTGTTGGATAAAATATCACATCTTGATCCTTTACTTGATATTTCTTATTAATTAACAAATAAACAAATTGCTGAAAGTAAGACATTTACGGTCGTGATTCATTGTTCACACTCGTGAACAAGTCAGATCCTATTGTTTCACTACCGTAATAACAACATTCATGCCCATGATCCCTATTTGACATCAAGCCGTGAATGAATCTAGAAGGAATAATATCTTTTCCAAATGAAAGTCACACTCATGAGTCATTGATTTACGCCTGTGACTCATACTTCACATCCATGACTAGTTGTTGGAAATTATATTCCATTATTCATATTCATTTCAAAGCTTACCAAAATTATCGTAAATCTAGCAAACATGTATTCTCAAGATTTTTAACATATCATATGACTTTATCACAATATTTATATTCTTTTAACATGATAAAATTTATAACATATGTTAATTAGGTCAAAATATCACTCTCATGGTTGAAAACCTAGAGTTTCATGCAACAACTCAACATCAAATGAATAATTTAACATGTAAAATTCTCATATCATGGAATTTTATAATAAAATTATATGCTATTGTCTTAAATTATTCACTTACCTAAAGATTTACACTTCTTATTTTATCTTTACTTATCTTTCTTTTTTCTATGCTTTGTTGAGCTTGTTTCTTTAAACTTGTAGTCCTAAGAAATATAAAAATATCATCAAAAACCGTCCTTTCATCATACCTCTCTAAACCCTATATTCACTCTCTTAAAATCCTAAACTTTTTCTCCTAAAAAATAAGTTTTAAATGAGTTCGAAACCATAATTTCCTTTAAAGAAAATTGTGGAGACAAGGAAATAGGTCTTACATTTACTTTCCTTTATCATGGCTAACCTATAGAGATATTTTCTCTCTTCTTTCTTTGTTTGTTTTCACTTTTTCTTACTTTAGTTTCCCTTAGTCAATTACGCATTAAAACCTCATTTTTAATGTATTTCTCTTTTTTTCTCATTTTCTCTCTCTAGAATAAGGTTTGGCTATGGTGGTAATAAGCTTGAACCAGCTTATGACACATAAATTTTGTTAAAGAAAGTGATAAGGGAGGAAGAAGAAAGACAAAAAAAAAAGAGAACCAAAAGTCTTGAGGTGGAGCCCACCTTTGACTATATAAACCATGATATTTAGGTTTTATAGTCATCCTAATCTCTTCTCCCTTGCTATATCCGACTAACATGTATTTTTGAGTCAAAATTATTTATTTAATTAACAATTATCTCACTCAATCCTTTATTTTTTAGTAAATTACAAATTTATTCTAAAATTTTTCAAAATTTATACTTTAATCCATTACTGTAATCTAATATTTTTAAACATTTTATTAGATATTTTATATAATTATTTGCTTTTATTTTAATTATTTTAGGTCAAAATTTAAATTTAGACTCCGATCGATCCAATGCGTTTTGTGACATACATGACTTGGAGCCTAAATTAGTGGATATAACACTCAACCTCTTTAATTCTTCTTTAAGACTATGACATTCCACATCTTATAGCCTTAATTCATATCTCAGTCGAAATTCTTGCTGTCCATCATTTCTGATTTAATAAGATTATTTATTTGGTTAAGATAGTCGTCAGCATAAATTTTTTTAGAGATGAAATTTTTGGAATTGCTTCATTTTTCTTTAGTGAATTATCTTTTCAGGTATGTACCATATTTTTTTGGCTTTATTTTTAAATTTTTCTTGGTATATGATATTGTAGGGATATACCATATAAAGTCACCTATTGTTGTTGCCAAAAAGTTGTTTACTCTAATAATCGGCTTACTCAGTAAAATCTAATAAAAGATTAAAAAAGTATGATTGTTTGACACTTGTAAAATAGTAAGTAGGATATAAAGACCTATAAAGTTCGCCAAGCAATGACGGGTTACTTTCTATAAGGATTGTGATAAACAATTGCAAACTATTTCAAGGTTAATCGGCTTAGTAAACGTGAAATAGCACCTAATGGGTTACAAAAAGTATTGAAAATATTGCTAAAACTAGAACTAATATAGAGTAAATTGTGTGATTTACTGAAATGTATGATATGTGTAATTCACAAAAAGGTATACAATATTTAAGTTGAGTCCTATTAGAACTATGAAATTTATTTTAATTTAATACAACAGATATATCCCAACAAGGATAAAATTTTATTATAATCTGTACAATATGAGTCATATGCAGCCTGAGCTATCCTATTTTTACTAGAATTCACAATCCTAGCCGAAGCAAAAATTCTAAAATTTGTAAAATTTGTGATGGTGTAAACAACCCTCTATAATATTTCAATTCTATTTTTCGAGTTTTATGATACTTTAATTTTATGATTTTTCTTTGTACGCGGATAGATACTTAACCAATTATATCATTAATTTTCTTTTATGTCATGTTATGTTGAAATGACACTAGTCATATGCTTTTTAATTTATTCAACACCTAATTGAGATTGTTAATGAATTTGATATTTATTTTTTTTTTTCTGTTTTTAAAAGAAATATTTTGTCTTTATGAATTTATTCATTTTATAAAAACAATGTAATTTTTTATTTTTTTCTACTCCACCCTTTACTTTAATAAATACTTTATAATTTTTAAATTTCATAAAATTTTAAACTTTATTTGTCATGTCCGTCAATTTAGGTCACGGTCGACACGGATGTTTAGTGACCGGATGCGTGGGACCTACCGAAAATCATGCGCGTTCGGACCAGAATTGAGCCGTTATGACCGAAATCTAAATTGAGACTGAGAATAAATAAGAGATTTTATTTTAAACATGTAACACTGAAATTTTTACGAAAATCAACAAAATAATGTCAGGACTGTAAAATATGAGATTTTTGCACTGTCGGGAAATCGCGAACGGAGCATACCAAGACGTAAAGAATATTAAGGTGGACTCCCAGGTACAATTTGGTGTCAAAAATCAATTTTTTAGGGCACCAAATTAAAGAGATAAAATTTAACTTACGGTACCGTAAAAATACCCGGAAAAAAATGCGATTTTTGCTCCGGTACTCCGATTTTGAAACCGAACATGCCAGAATATAGAAAAAATTAATTCATGAATAATGAAATATTTAATTGTTAAATATTATATTGTTCCAGATTTAAAATTTAGGGATTTAATATATGTGTAGAAAATAAATTAAGATGATAAATAAATAATAATATAAAAAAGGAAAAAAAAAGTCAAGTTCGGCCATAAAAAGAAGAGGTGGAAGATTGATGGGAAATCCCTCAATCACATTACCTCCATAAATCAATTTTATATAGTTTAAATATAACAAAATTTGGGTTTGTTTTGGGCAAATGCTTGGCCGGCCATATTTCTTCAAATTTCTCTCATTTTTCTTCTTTTTTCCATCTCTTTCTTTTATTCTTCTTTCTTTCTTCTTTCATTTCTTTCATCTTCCTTTTTTTTCATCTTCCTTTTTTTTCTTCTTCCAAAACTGAGCCATATCTTCCCTCCATTCTTCCATATTTCTTCAACAAAGTTCTCAAAAACCTAAGCTTAGTTTAACCATAATATCATAGTATAAGAAGAATATTTTATGGGTGGTGATAAATAAGTCTAATCGAAGCAACAAATGGATGAAGAGGAGACTTAAGGCTCGACCAAAGGTAGCTTGAAATTTTGAAGGTCTTGCATGTTGAAGATCAAGGTAGTCTCCGGTTGAATGAGGTTATTTGTAGATAAAAATTTTACACCTTGATTGTATTTTTATTTCCTTGTACCCGAGAGCCTAAGCTCTCTATTTATATTTCCTTGTGGTCTTATGTAAGTTGATTTCCATTGTTATCATTTTGGGAGGTTTTACTTGAGTTAAATATATTGGTGTATTATGGGTTGTTGAGGGTTTGAGTTGCTTTGGATATTTTGGCCGAGAACCATAAGGTAATGGTAAGATAAAACTTAGTTAGCTAAGAAAGATATGGTTAAATCAGATAACTTAATTAAAATGAGTAATAATGGTGATTTATTGGTAATTTATGTTAATGAGGTTGTTTAGCAAGTGAGCCTAAGGAAATATGTGGTTAGCCGAAAATAGAAGAATTGATTAATGTTAATGAAGTGATTAGTGTTAATTAAGTTAACAAATAAATTGACTAAATATCTAAATGACTTAATTAAAGTAAGTTTAAGAGAAAAAAAATAAAGGTATGGCAGAAACAATTAAAATTTAGTTAACTAAATTTATTAAGTTAATAAACTAAAGTTAAGTCAATTAAGGTCAAATAAAGGTCAATAAATTTAATGGAGAAAAATTATGTTAATTAAAACCCTAGATAACTTAATTAAGGGTAAGGTAAAATAAAAGAATAAATAAAATTAAAACATAAAAAGTCTAATGGTAAAATAAATAAATAAAATTGGGCCAAAACATATATAATGAAATTTAGATAATATTATGAGTTAATAATAAAGAACTAAGCCAATTAGTGGATTAAGTGAAAAATGTGAGTAAGACAAAGAAATAAAATAATTGAGTTAATTATTGAGCTAAATGAAGATTTAAATAAATAAAGATAATGAATAAATGAGTAAATTAAATAATAAGTTAGTGTATTTCAGGAATTTTAAAATTTATACTCATAAATTAACGTGAACGACGTTGGGGTTACAATTTGAAAATAAATAGATTTTCACTATTTGGAAGAGTATTATACTGTTAAATATTTGACAGTAAATATAATTTTATTAGGCGCACATTTGACACAAGCGCCAACATTGGGTAAAAGAAAAGAGCCTGCAAACGCGACAAGACGATAAATTAGATTTGTGCAATTATTTATAATACTGATCATTTATAAACGAATCTAATTTTTGTATTTATAAACGAATTTAATTTTTGTATGATACATGAAATGAAAATAAAGGAGTTTGAGAATAATTTTGTATAATATATATATGTAAGTTTTAAATTATTTATTTTATGAAAGTCAATATATTTTGGCTCATGTATTAGCCTAGACTTGGCTCAGGGATTTGTTGGCATGTCAATAGGGTAAGAACTTCATGGTCTGTGGTTATCTTGGTCATGAGAGGTATTGAAGGATCCCATGGTTATCTTGGATCAGCTGTGGGGTTATGATTTAACCCTGGTCCTGTGATTATCTTGGGCTAAACATGTTATATATATATTTTCCGATCCTGTGGTTATTTTGGATCGAGACTGATATTGTGGTTATCTTGGATCAGCTGTAGGGTTATGATTTGACCCCGGTCCTGTGAATTTCTTAGACCATGACTTTTCCGTCAATTGACGGTACCCCTGGTATCCCTAGGATTGGGTCTATGACGTTTTAATATATGGAATTGATAAAAGTTTCTATTTAGTAAATGGATGTAGTATTATGATTTAATTATACGCTTATGATATGACACATGAATAAAATTATAATCCAAAAAGTTTTACTGTTACATTCATTTACCGAAAATGTTTATGCCAACCTATTTATATAAGTATAATTGTTATTAAAATATTGTTTTATGAAAAAATAACTTCAATGAGTTTCAATTTATATATATAGTTCTTCAAATTGATCATTATTATACGTTATTGCACCATTGAGTTAAAACTCAGCGCAGAAGTTTATTTTTCTCTTGCGCAGGTATCAGAACGAGGGTTAAGAGCGGCGAGTTATATGAGTGTGCCGCCAGTCCAGTGAGTCCCACAAATGGAGCAAAGCAGCAGTGACAGCCACCCGGACATGTTGGTTTTTTTTGTAACCACTTATATATATGCATATAAACAGTCTGTAGATATTTATGACAAGTTGTGGTCTTATGGACTATATGTATAAAAATAAATATATAAATTAATTTTTTTTTATGCATATATGAGATATGAATATATCGTATTATACAGGGAATGGTGAGTAGAGATGGGTATATCGATATACTCATATATTAATTTACACAAATTGATATATTTATTTTTACAGGGATTTATAAGTATGTATATATGTATCATGGATGATACATATATATATATATATATAGACATATGCACAAATGCACTTGATAAATTTTGTATGTGAATATATATATGTACCAAGGATGATACATATATATATATATACAGGTTTGCTTATACAGGCAGTCGGTGACATCACCTTACCTGATTGTGACGTACGAGGGTAAGAGAGTATTACATTATTAATCTCAAAAGGTATTGTAATTAATTACTTAGACTACTAATAATTTTTTTTATTCTTGTGTAACATCAAAAATAGATAAACTAATTGAGATGAAAATAATAATTTCTAGGTTTTTTTTTCAGTCTTTTTGGAGTTGTTTGAATTTGTTATGTTGTGGATACCACCTTGCGGGTGTTTTACACATTTCCTTATATTCTCCAAGGTATTGTAGCTCTTCAAATTTTTATTGTTGTCTGTAAATATGAAGTGGGCTTAAACTTTATAAATTTATGTAATTACATTTTTAATTTAAAAAATTTATTCAATTTATTCCCGTTTTCAAACCTATTAACTCATTATTTTCTACCCCATGCTCTTCTTTTCCTTCTCCCTCTCCAGCCGGGCCAGCTCGGGTGGGATTTTCGTCTTCTGCCACCTCTGGCACTGAGGTACGAAATGGTAACTAGAATTCCTATCTCCCCAAGAAACCTTCACAAGGAACCAATTTCACTCCTGCTCGCAAATATTAAGTTCCCAACAAAACCAACAACATGGAGGCAGCCAAACGCAAGAATGTAGTTAAACTAATAATTTAGGAACTTAGAGTTGACAAATTAAGTCAAGAGATTTAATCCACAGAAAGTGACAATTTCTTTTAGTGGATCCTATGTCTATTTCTCTAATAACAGTTGCTGCTAACAGGTAACAATTGAGAAAAATCCTTCATTTAAGCATATTATATCTTACTGGAACAGTAAAGTACAAGAATCAAATTATATTGTAAAAACCAGTGATCAAACTAAGAAATTAATCACCAGAACAGCAATTTCAGTGCACTTCCGTTTGTCAACAACTGATGGGAATACCTTTATCTCATGTCTTAAGAGAACCTGCTTTAAGCTGCATACATTGTGAACATCAGACCTGCAAATTACATAACTAGGCTTAAGAAAGTAGGTCTCTCTAGTTTACTTTCACACCAACTTTAATAAATGAAGAATAAGAAAGACAGTCTAACCAGAAATATTTTACCTCCTTTCAAGATGTCGAAGGCAGTTTCAGATGGTCTAAGACGAAAAATATAAACCAAAACAAAGGATTTGCCATTGAACATCTACTATGGCTTTTTTCTGCAAGGCCTTTCTGAGCTCTAATATTGCGACATTGATAAAGAAGAGTTGTTAAAATATACTTATGGTCTGATTTCATGTCATACATGAGAGAATTCGCTGCTTCTTCATATAAAAAAAAAATGCATTTACCCCCCTTAATTATTGAAGGTCAAAGCATAAAAACCCTTCCAATTTATCAAGTGAATCATGAAAAACTATGAATTATGTGCATAAAAGAACAACTGCAATAGTATGTATATCAGATCAATATTAAGCTGTACAACAGAACTTACAATGCCTTCAAGTAGAAATTACTCGAAGGCGTATAGTAGTCACCTCTAAGTCAATTCTCTTTCTATAATCAAATGACTTTCAGCAACTTTTAAGCATCATTTTGAAGAATTTCAAGAATGGAAAATTCATATGCGGCAGCAAACAAGACTGAGGTAATTCAATATATACGTAATTCTTTTCACAGTATGTACAATCTAGTCATCAAGCCTCCAAAATATCCAAGACCTGAAAAATTGCCAGTCGTTACAAGTTAAAAAAGAGGTAAAGACAATTTTCCTTAATAAGTTGCTTGCAAGCTTTGCAGACAATATGATCATGCAGGAGAACGTAATGATTGAATACCTATTTGAACAAAAGCTAAGGGGATGGGCTCTCATCATCTGAATCTGAACTGGAATAGTCAATTCTCTTGCCAGTGATGGCAGGAAACAACCGCCGATGATGACTACTATCAGATTGGTGGCGATTGTCACGAGAAGATAATGTTGATGGAACTTCCTTCTTAGGCATCCTTGTTTTAGATGCTCTGTCAACTTGGATATCTCTACACGCCTTGTCTAACATTATCAAGAAATCTCGTACGATTACGAACAAACGCAAGCCTTCATTCTTTCCTGAATTCCCATGAAAATAGTCTGCTGTGCTCTGTACCAGACACATTATCCTTTTTTCTTCATCTGATATCCAGGAGATTTCAGATTCTGCACGGTCCACAAAAGCAGCAAGTGCAGTGTAGAATTTACTGTCTTCTTCCAAACTCTTCAAATCAGAATGTAGAAAAGCTTTAATCTTTATCAATGATTGCTCGAGTTTGGGTGGTGTAGATGTTAGGACTTCAGCATCTACAGCTGCTGCTTTTTTCACATCTTCTAGTTCAGTGCTTAAGCCTGAAACTACTTTAAGACCAAGGTTGCGATGGTCTTCTTCCGACCCATGATACGAATCCTCACTAGAATCATCGGACTTTATACTAGAAATACTCTGGCTTTCTCTCAATGTTCGGGCTGCGCGTATGCCTTCAGAACGGATAATCTCATGAACAACAAAATGCAAGAGTGTAGTCTTCCCATCTATTCCCTTCACATCAGAGAGTTTCAAAAGAGTGTCAAGCTTAAAGGCCTGTGCTCCACCGCGGTACGTACCATCATTCATCCGGTTACCAGTTTTCAGAACAGCTTCTAACAGTTTCAGGAATAGCCTGCTGTTTCTGAGCTTGTCACTAGCCACCTGACAATTTAGTAAACCAAGGATTATACTGAAAATTCAGGAAATTAATACATTGTTAATTATGAAATTTGCATATCGAATATCTCACCTCAAGAGTTGCAAAGCACTCTTTAAGTGTCGATAATTCTTCCTGGAGAGAACTCATGAATAGCAATGCCTCCATACGTTTGAATGCAAATGGGATGTCAACCAAGATTTTGAGGAACCGCTCTGCAGGACCCAGTTGAAGAGTATCACCTGTGAATAACCTAAGCTTCAATTCCTCATCTGTTGTTGGTGCCATCTTAAGCAAAGTTTGGAGAAGCTCCGCCGGCAGTTCAGTGCCTGATTCAATTGATAAAGGAATAAGTGATTAATGCCCTGCATTTAGAAATCAGGTATAATAACTGATAAAAGAAAGGAAATTGAAAGAAACGAGAAAATGTTATCATAATTGCAGAATGCTCATATATAAACATCAAATTTAAAGAACAAACATATTGAAAAAAGAAAAAGAAAGAACTCTTTAAGAAATGAGATCACGTTACAAGTTTTTATCAGTTATAGAAATTCATAGGGTTAGAGACAAACGAAAGAAAGAAAGTTACCTTCTTGGAGGGCATCAAGCACTTCTTCTGTTGTCACATTCAATGCTCGTAGAAGGATTGATAAGTTTTGTGCTTTCCTTGTATCAATGATTTGAATATATTGGACTGGAGGTTCAGACGAATCTTTTTTGCGGTCACCTTTCCCACTATTCTTAGTATTATAACCGAATAATGATTCTATCATCTCCTCATTGAACCTGCAAAATTGAAGTATTTGTTGAATAGCATATATATAACACATTGTTTGGTAAAGCTGAAATTTAGCATATATATAACACATCGTTTGGTGAGCCTTACTGGAAGGATCCAGAACTAATCTCATGCCAGACCATAGACTGGTCAGGACTGGCCATTACTTTATCCCAGAAAAATGGCTTTAATTTGGTCTTTTGAGATCCAGATTCACCAGCAGAATCATCTCTTTCAGTAGTATCATGCTGTGCTGAACGATTTGGTCCAAGAGGTGAAGGCTTTAACTTGGCCTTTGGTGGAGGTGCAGGTGGAGCACGGGGTTTCGGAGGTGGTGGGGCGCGAGGAGCAGGAGGAGGAGGTGGCGGCGGCGGTTCAGGAGGTGGAGGAGCTGGTCTTCCAGGAGGAGGATTTACATGCGTCATTGCTTCTCCTTCATTGACTTTTGATAACCGCATCTCAAAATCATTTCCATTCCTTATAGACGGACTGCTCATAGAAGAATTTCTTCTGCTACCAAAACTGTGCCCTTTGTAAAAGGAACGTCCTAAGCCAGAAGAATTATGCGAAGAATCTGAAAGTTTCAAGTTAAAAAGATATTATTATTGTGCTTTAAAACTGTTTGTAATAATGATTCAATAGTGAAAAGGAAATTAAGTCCAAAAATTACAAACCAGTAGAGAAATCACTCAAGTGGAGGAGAGGCCTCTCATCCCTTTGTCTATGGCCGGATCTGTCTTTTCCACCCCTTAAACATAACCAACACAAGAAGAGGATAGCAACAAAAGAAAATGTTGCTGTTGCAGTTGCAATAATAGCAATTAAAATTTCCTTTGTAGCGGCATCGCTAGTACTTTGAGATTGATGCTTACGGGCGTGTGGTTTTGGTGGAGAATGCTTAGGAGCTGCAAGTGACGGAGAATGTGTAGGAGCTGCACGCGGTGGTGGGGGAGCATGCTTTGGAGCCGCACGCGGCGGAGAAGGCGCAGGTGGAGTACTAGTACTCTTATCCTGCTGTTGGCCTTGGCTTTGGCGTTGGCGTTCTCGTTCACGTTCTCTGCGCTTGCGTTCACGTTCTTTGCGCTTGCGTTCATGTTCTTTGCGTTTGCGTTCACGCTCGCGCTGGCGTTGGCTTGGGGGTGGAGGGTTGGTTGGCTTTGAGGAGGATGGTGGTGGATCAGAACTTACAGAATCTGGTGCTCGATCTGAAGGTATAGACAGAGAATTTTCATTTGTTGGCTTTAAGGAGGATGGTGGTGGATCAGAATTTATGGAATCTGGTGCAGGATCTGAAGGTGTAGATTGGTCAGATGCATCATTTCTATTATTATCCTTATCAGCCAGATATCTTCTTGCAGGGGTACATGGCCAATCAATAGGGAAGCCAAAACAATTGATGAACCAATGAGCTGCAGGGCTGGCTCCTTGGGAAGACACACCAAAACCAAAAATATTCTTTCTCAAACAAACCAAGACTTCTTGTTTCAGTTGGGATGGCAAAACGTTGACAACTTCATTCACGTATGTTGATTTTGATTTGGTATTTGCATTCTCATGCAAACACCAATCAAAACCTTCAAAACTATCTTTCCCATCTATCATTTCTTTACTGCAATGTGTCCATGCTAGCTTTGCCTGTAGTTAAAAAATTTCATCAGATTCTCAAGGTAGTAATTCAATTACATGAACCAAATTTGTATTTCTCATACACATTATTTTCCTCAAGCACTCATTAAAAGAATAAGGTCCCATGAAAACTAGAAATATGAGTCTTTCAGAGCTATGGATAAGCAACAGGGTGCACTAACTTCAAGCAACATAAGAAAACGAAAAGCTCTGTTTGTTGAACATTTTCTTATCCAAAGCTAAACACCCAAATTGAAATTGCTTGTTGGTTTTCGCATAATATCAAATGCATAATGAAAACATAATATGCTCAAATTGCAAGGTTTAAGGAGGGTTAAATTATCCTACCATGTAAATATGACCCAAAAGGAAAACTTGTCAAAGGCATTGCTTAATAATTTTCTACCAACTTTATCTTCATTAAGACAATTTTTTCCCTTTCCTTTGTCTTGTTCTAGGATATAAATAACATTAGTCCATATTAAATTGCAATTGATGCTATAAACATCCCTCAGACATAAAAAGATAGGAAAAAAAAGGGAAACAGGAAGCACCCCCACAATAATTAATTCTCAAATGAAAAAAGAAAAAACAAAATCTGCAAAAGGGTTTAAATATGCTAAAAAAATTCAGAGTCATTAACAATATTAAAAAGAAATGAAAGGAAATACATACAATTTTTTCATCTTTTTGAGGGCAGGCGTTGCTAAAAAGCATGGAGGGTCCTCTTCTCATTCCTTTTATGGATAATGCAGAGAGCAGAATCACCAAAAAAAATGAATAGCCAGCTTTTCTTAATTCCATTGCCTCTCAAATTCATCATCCCATTCGCATAATACCCTTTTCATCATCTAATCCATTGTGATTCTGCTCTTCACAATTATTCTTACCCAACAAAAACACAGTTAATTGTCGTTGGCTTAGGGGAATTAGAACAAAATGCCACCATGAATGTCAATACCATTTTTATTTTTCGGATTTAACACATTCGCATTTTAATCAAATTTCAAAATTTCCCAAAAACTATAACAGCATTTCCAATCTTAACATCTTGGAATTAAGATATATTGGAAGAGAAGATAAATTCTTAACCGGAATCAATATGTGCAACAACAAGGAAAAAAAAAAAAAGAGGGAAATGATGTTATGAAGAAAACTGAAAATATCAAGGTAAAATAAAAAAAATGCTAAAAATTTGAATATGTTTTCGTAATGAAAATGTGTTTGTTGGGATATTTTTGCTCGCTGGAATGTTTCTTCTTTTTCGGGGTAGAGGCGACAGAATTTCTTTGCTTTTTATTATGGTCTTTTTTTATATATAAATATTTTTTTTATTATTTAATAAATTTTTTTATTATATATATATATATATATATATAAAATATTTTTCAATAATTACGATTTAATTATTAAATAACATAGAATGGTATAATATTAATAAAACTTATTAATACTATTAAAATTTTAATTTAATGGTTGGAAAAATAATAAAATATCATATATATATATATATATTACTATTCAACTGGCCACTGAAATGCTGTTCAGTGTCGGTGAACTCACACTGAATTGATATTGTGATTTAAATAAAGATTGGAATGATTAATATAATTATAGAAATATATATATATATATATATATATATATATAAGTAAATAATTAAAGAAACCGGAAAAAGTAGAAAGTAATAGTGAAATTTTTAGATTCAAATGATTAATGATATTACATTAAATATATTTTATATTTTATGTGAAAAATTTGAGTTTTTACAATTATTAAGTTTGAAATATTTTATTTGTGTTTCAGAAAATTTAAAAGTTATATATACTTTATGATGATATTTATTTTGGCATAAAAATAATATTTATCAATTTTATGGAAAATGATTGAGAAATTAGAAATAAAATATTTTTGTGGAAATTATTCTTAGCCTAGACGTGAACTAGAGTTTTGTTGGTATGCTAATAGGGTAGAAATTACGGTTCTGTGCATTTCTGTGGGCCGATAAAATATTGTGATTTTGTGCATTTTTGTGACTCACTTGATACATTTTTCAGTCATATGCATTTCTGTTGATTGAGTAAGATTACATTTGGATTCTGTGCATTTCTGTGAATCCTGAGTTGATATGTGAATTGATGCCCATTTGATTTTCTACGAGCAAATATAGGATTTTATAATATGTGGGTATATGAAAAATATATTATTCAGAAATCAAAGATATTATGTATTATGAATTCAAATGGATAAATGAAAATGATATTATAGTATTACCTTGAAGAAAATGAATTTAAATTTTGAATTGGTTTCATTTTAAATTTATGTTTTATTTTAATGACTGTTATTATAAGGTTTTTGCACTACTGAGTTGTATACTCAGAGCAAGAGTTTGTTTTCTCCCGCGTAGGTTACAAGTGTAGCCGACAGCGTCTGGGCTTGTAGATAAGAGACGCTAATTGGTGGACTCTCAGGATGGAGCCTAGCAGTAGCAGCGGTAGCCACTCCGAACGAGTTGGTCTTCTTATTGTATTTTGATATATATACAAACTTTTAAATTTTATTATGATATGTATATATACATAAAAAAAATAGGTTGTAATTAGGGCATGTATACATAATATTTTATTTTATATATTTTAAATTTCTTATATTATATATGTATAAAATTAAAGGAATATTTTTGAAAAGATTTTTATTTTCTGTAATAACTCTTATCTATCAAGTATATAGAAAGGTAAGGAGATGTTACAAAAATGTATTGATAACAATAATTTTTCGACATAGAGTATATGTATAAAAAAAGGAGAAAAGCAAGTCACGTGGTTTGTGGCACTTGAGTCAACTATTCAAGTATTAGGACAATATTGTTCCGAGACATTCATACAAAGAGAAAGTAAAGGTTTACCTGAGATAGTTAATGAACCAACTCCAGAAGGTTTTTCAAGGGATCCTAGCAAATTTCTTAATTTTTCGATCTCTTCATGATTGAAACTAAGCTCGTCCAAGCCCTCATCAATTTTGGTTTGCTCCTTCAGATGGGCTTGAGATCGCTGACTATTGGTAGACCACTCTCGACTATGTGGTTTGCCATGAAGTTTCCAGCATTTTATGCCTCAGTTTCTTGCATTGTTTACACACTGATTTTCGTTATTTTCTTTCCACTGGTTGTCTCTTCCCATCCTTTTTGATTGGTCTCCTTTGTTTTTTTTGTGGATGATCGGTTTTGGTTGCCAATGCAGTCTCTTCCATGGTTTGAGGCTCAAGCACAATATTCCTTTGACTCTCTTTTGCTCTGACCAGAGAAATTGTTTCCTCCATAGGAGTGGTTTCCTCCTTGCGAAGAATTTGTATTCAAACTTAGTCAAACTCTGGGTTTAATCCGGCAAGAAAATCATACACCTGATCCTTCTCAATGAATGCTTTCAAAATGGTAGCATCATGGGTGCACTTCATATCAAAAACTCTATAATGATCAAGTTCCTGCCATAGATTTTGCAAAATATTTGCATCTTCTGTAACTGATTTATCTCCTTGTTTTGTTGCTGCAGTAGTTACCTTGACTTCATATATTTGTGCTGCATAACGTGCCTTAGAGTAAGTGCGGTGAATGAACTCCCAAATCTCCTTTGTTGTATTTAAGAACATGCAGGTATCACTAATTTTTGGCTCCTATAATCATGGAACTCAATCCCTTATTTTTGGGATATTAATCCTAAATCTTGTAAAATACATATTTCCTAAAATATAGATATTATCTATGACCCAACATCAACAAACTGCCTCTGCCAACTCAGCAGCTGCACAACAGCTTAACAGACTAAGATTCCTCACGTGAATCAATTTCCTGCCCACAATCTAGCTCAGCATAACTGGTCTCAGCTTGATTTTTAACTGCCCTGGTTCCTGCTCTTCATGCTTTTCCTTCTCAATTGCTGAGAGCATACTCCTTACATGTGACTGTTTTATGTTTATACAACGAATGTATTATTATGTTTCTGTTTGTCATGCTTAAACATGTGTGCACGATGCTGGTACACATCCCATTGTATCTCAACTTGTAGGATTAAATTTAATAGTCTCAACTTGAAACTTATGTAAGTTTTTACTGTAGTGTACTAGCTATAAATATGCCAAATATGCAGTTTACAGGTCTCTTTTATTATTCTCATATATATCTTCAATTACAGCGCCCTCTGGGATGTAAAATATTTTTCTTCTCACCATCCTCATAGTGTATGAGTCAAATGTATGCATTTCAATTAGGGTCATATGGAAGTCTGGGTCATAATTGTAGCACATATATAATTGTAGATTTTATATGTTTGTTAGTTCGGTTTTCAAAAGTTACTATGTGCTTTGTAATCTTATAAATTTATGTGAAATTGTCCTACTTCGCCGTTGTCTTTGGATTTATACTGGTTGAAATGCTTGACATTGCAAGAATATAGATTAATAACTTTCATTTATTTGACATCATTTTCCATTTGGCAATAATTGTGGTATTCAATTTTGTTTCATGAATTATCTGTTCCAGGATTGAATGGACAGTCTAATAAGAGGCTTATTTCCATGAACGAAGTTAAACAACACAAAACAGAGGCTTCCATGTGGACCGTTCTAAAAGGTCGTGTGTATAATTTGTCTCCATACATGAAGTTTCATCCTGGAGGTATGAACATGATTTTATGCTGATTATTTTGCTGATATCTGGTGGAGCAAAATTTGTGTGTTTTACTATGGACGGAATGGTTGTTTTTGTTGATATTTCCATGTCTATGCTTTTATTTGCTCTTTGATAACTTGCTTAATAGTCCAGGGAAATAAAGTGAAAATAGAAAATATGTATCTTAGTTGTAATTAATACAAGAGCTACTGCCGATTGCTTTGGATTTGTGTCATGGAGTGGCCTGTTCCTGATAAATTCCTTCTTTCAGGTGTTGATATGCTGATGAAGGCTGTGGGAAAAGATTGTACATCTCTTTTCAGTATCCTTTTCTGGATTGAGTTTTAATAGATGTAAGCTAGACATCCTAATTGGAGCTTTTTTTTATTATTATTATTTCTAATTATCCTCAGCATATGATAAGTCTTTTTCTTGTATCAATTTATATGCACAATGTATAGGGTCAAATACTCAAATATGACTGAATGCTGTCGTATTTTGAAATTGTCATTTGTAGTGGTTTTATTTTGTGAGGCTGTTTTTGAATGAAGTGGCCTAAAAGATAGTAGTATCTCTTATTTTACCTATAAACATACGAGCGATGATTAGAATTCTAGTAACTATAATCGATGAATTAGTACCTGTTTGCTTATTTATTTTGTCTGGCTATCAATGTTTTGTGATTTTGATTTTAAAATGAAATGCAATTCTTAACTTCATCTAAGACAAATATCATGCTTGGGTGAATGAGGAATTTTTACTGGAGAAGTGTCTGTTGGGTATTTTAGATGATAGTGAAGACAGTTCGCCGCTTCAATTTTCATACTAAGCTGACTGACCTTCGTTATTTGTCTCTCTGTTGTGCAAGGCTAATCATGACTCTGGCCCAGTGATAATTAAAATATCTGGGTTATTGTCATCCCCTCATTTATTTACTTTGTACAAGATACTGAATAAACATAAATTTTGATAATATTAGTTAATAATAAGTTAGATGCATCAATATGCAGAAAAAATTTCTATGCTGAATGCTGGATTTCATATATGTAAAAGCAATACAAATTTTTGTCCTTCCAAGCAGCATTAATAACACTTCTCATGCACGAGCTTTCTAGACAACAATTATTTTTGCATAATTCAAAAAATTCAAAAACAACTAGACATTAGAGCACATTTTAATTCAGACAATATTTTGTTTCACACTCTGTTTTATATGAATCAAAAAACAGTATGTGTGTTGTTTTAAATGGACTAAGGCCATATATGACGGCTGAGGCAATTGTTTGGTGAGAATTTCTTTACCTTTGGCGGATAGGACTGGAAGCTTCCTACTGACTCTCTCTTTGAAAGTGGCCAGTATCTCAAGTTTCTTTGTTTTTGTTAACGGATCAGCAAATCTTGTTGCCCGTGGTTTAAGTTAGTTATTGTTATATAAGCAGGACCTGCTTCAAAATCTCCTCATGAACGCCTTTCGCACTCACAAAATCGTTAGACATCACAATCCATCCTTTCTCGAGAAATTGTCATCCACCACAACGACAAACTCTCAATTTTCATACAGTTATCCCATACAATGACTCATAATCACTTCCCTTCAATGTGGAACTTTTTCTTACAATCAATCACCACCATCAATTCCCTCGACAAAGCCCAGCAACTTCATGCCTATATCATCACATCTGGCATTCTCCTAAAAACCACTTATCTAAGCACCAAACTCGCCGCCTTTTATGCAAATTGCAGTCATATGACCTACGCCCAGGGTGATCTTTGATGAGATTGTTTTGAAAAATTCTTTCTTGTGGAATTCTATGATTAGAGGCTATGCTTGCAATGGCTTTTCGGAGAAAGCTCTTGTTTTTTTATCAGCAAATGTCGATCTTTGGACAAATGGCAGATAAGTTAACCTACCCTTTGTGATTAAGGCCTGTGGAGATTTGTCGGATGTGGAATTTGGTAGGGGAGTTCATTGTAAGATAGTGATAACTGGGTTTCATTCGGACATATATGTAGGTAATTCTCTTCTTTCTATGTACTCCAAATTTGGGGACATGGCGTTGGCAAAGGATGGTATTCGATAGACTGCATGTGAGAGAACTTCTTGGAATGCCATGATATCTGGTTATGCTAAGAATAGGATAACAAAAGAGGCTTTGGCCATTTCTTATTTAATGAAGCAGACTGTATTGTTTGCAGATGATATGACTTTGACTGGTCTCCTTTGTGCTTGTGCTGAGCTAGGAGCGGACAAGTTGGGGAAAGAGATTCATGGTTATGTTGTTCAAAATAGGTATGTGATAGGAACCAACAAGAACACAGCAAGAAATCAATAGAGAATTCTACATTGAATTGAAATATTGCAAGTTACAAGCAAATTGGAGAGGCTTGTTCTCTCCCCAGTCATAAAGACCACAAAATACTCAGCATATCCCTCCTATGACAGCTACGACTATATACGCTGAAGTTTTGAGGACGAAGAAACGAAGATTGGGGAGATTTTTGGGTCTGGCTGGAGCAACCTGGACTTATCCCAATTTCTTTAAAGCCCGTTGGACCATGTCAATGGCCTGACCCAACCCAGAAAGGCCTTCCTTCCTCATTGTAGCCCTGATTTTTGGTTTTTCTCCAGTTTTCTCCTCACCAGGAATTAGCTTCAGATACCAAACATGTTCGACAAGATCAACGGCCAAAATCGGCACCAGAAATAGCACCTCCTGACCCTTCTTCTTGAGAACTCGCCTTGCTGCCTTCATGATCCCATTAAGTGTCTTAATGCCGCTGGGCAACAACAAACCCATATATATCTTGTTATCAGCCTTGAATAACTTCTTCAGATGAGTATACCGATACATGCATCGGGAAGGGACATTGATAAGCGGAGCACCACCACCCTGATCGTAAATGATATGGAAGATCCCCTCCGCCTTCAATAACCATCTAACTGGCTTTTCGCCGTTAGAAACTGAAAGCTTCGATTTACAATTTCTTTGGTCTAGCCATTGATGGGAAACAAGAGTTTTAGCACCTTTCGCCTGCGTTGGAGGAAGTTCAATGTCGAGGACAGGGATTCCGACACTTTTTGCTTGCAACGGAGGAAGTTCAGGTGTGGTTGATCTGTGCTCCAGCTCCGGTGAGATCTCCTTCATTTCCTTATACAGTTTCAGAAGCTTGTCTAGATTCATTAAGATCCTATCCAACTTACTCTGCACAGAGTTCAAAACTTCTGTAATGGTGTTAACTATAGTCTCCAATTTCTGCCCAATATTCATCTTCTCCATGGATCACCTGCTCTGATACCAATTGATAGGAACCAACAAGCACGCGACAAGAAATCTAAAGAGAATTCTATATTGAACTGAAATATTGCAAGTTACTAGCAATTCGAGAGGCTTGTTCTCTCCCCAGTCATAAAGGCCACAAAATACTCAGCTTATCCCTCCTATGACAGCTACGACTATATATAATAAAAACACTCTTCCCCATGTAACAAACTCTGAACAAATTCACTATATTATCCCCTAACAACCCAGCCCTTGAACAATCTATAATCATCCTCACCTAAATTCCCAGCAGCACACCACACTCTAGGACCCCTCTCTTCTCTTTCCAACACAAGTAAAATGTATAGAGGCTTATCAGTATGCACTTCATAATTCAGTTTTGATGAACTCTCTTATTGAAATGTATTGTAAATGTGATTCCATGGTGGACGCACGAAGATTGTTTGATAAAATGACATGGAAAGATACTGTGTCGGGGAATTATATGATTTCTGGCTATACAGGAAATAGGGAGGCTTTTGAAAGCTTAAGGCTATTTGCTCAGATGGTTTTGGAAGGAGCTATACCTGATCAAGTAACATTTAAAACTGTGCTTGGAGCTTGTTGTCAATTCACAGCCCTGCAATTTGGCATTTCTATTCAATCATACCTTGCTAAGACACTGATTTGTACGAGTATTGTTGTGACAGCAACCCTTGTTGACGTATGCCAAATGTGGAAATTTAGTTTGTTCCAGTCAGGTCTTTGAAGAGATACCTGAGAAGAATTTGGTTTGTTGGAGTGCCATGATTTCTGGATATAGCATTCATGGGATGGGCAAAGAAGCTCCGTCTCTTTTCCATGAAATGATTGAGAAAAAAATCCATCAAGATGAGGGTGTTTTTACTTCGTTTTTATCAACTTGTAGCTGGACAGGAATGGTTGCTGAAGGTAAAGATATATTCAACAGAATGGCAAAAGATTACAATGTAGAGCCTGTCCTTGCTCACTTTTCATGTATGGTGGATCTACTTGGCCGAGCAGGGCACTTGGATGAAGCATACAAACTTGTTGAGACCATGAAAGATAATCCCTCTCGTGATATATGGACTGCACTCCTTAATGCTTGCCAACTGCATCAGAATGTTGAGTTAGCAGAGATCTCTGCACAAAAAGTTTTTGATATAAACTCAACACAGGTGGGTGGCTACATTTGTCTTTCCATTCTTTATGCTGCTGAGAAAAGATGGACTGATTTTGGAAAAGGTGAGAGCATTGATGAGGGGAAAAGGGTTAAAGAAACCACCAGGATACGGCTTCGTTGAGTTAGATAAGAGGGTTCATCGTTTCTTATTTGGAGATAAATCACATCTTCAGATAGAAAGTATGTATGCGAAGTTAAAGCGCTTACAGGAGCTACTTAAGGAGGCTGGACACAAGCCTGATACAAGTTTAGTGTTCTATAATGTTGATGAAGAACCAAAAGAGAAGATGCTTTGGGATCATAGTGAAAGATTAGCTGTTGCCTTTTCTCTTATTAATACAGGTCCAGGGACAATTATAAGAATCACTAAAAACCTTCATGTCACACTGTCATAAAATTGATATCAAAACTCGTGCATTGAGAAATTATTATGCGGGATATCTGCAGATTCCACCACTTTAGAGATGGATTTTGTTCCTCTGTCAATTACTGGTAGGTGAATATTAATCAAAAGGAACATGTAAAATTCAAGCCAGGTATGGGCAACGTATGGTCTTTTATTTCAATAGTAGATATCTTAAAATATGTTCCCATTGACATTCTCCTTATGGTTACAATTTTCAGTTAAAGAAGAAGAAAAGGGACTTGATCTTCTTCAGCAAAGTACAAAGGATACCCACGCTTTCAACTGGCATATCTGTCTGTGAATCCCATGGGAAGGGTGCCATTCCTTTGGTTGCTTCTAGAAGTTCATCAATTGGAATCTTTGGCTTTGATGGTTCCAATGGAACTATTTCATGGTTGTACTTCTTGGGATCTGGACAATAATCCTGAAAACAATAATGTTAGGATAGGTAAATAGAAATTAACATACAGATTCTTTTATGTATTTTTGTGAAGGCTGCCTACCAGGTTAGCATGCATTTTCTTCACCAATGACTTAAATAGCTTAAAATTGGTTTCTTCTAATAGATCACTGGATAAACGTAAGTATGTTATACCATACATCCTCAGTTTTGGTGGGCCATTTTTGTTGACACCATTAGGCCTGGCATTTAATAGCATTTGATTGTAAGCTGTTGCATCATATCTTGCAATTGCATTCTCACCTGCAACCTCAATATTCTCTCTCCACCCTCCACTTAAAACCTGCAATTTAATGAGCATACCATCAAATACTCCCGAATCTAAAGTGAAAAGCGTCTGAATTTACCTTTGTCTACTTGCATGATCATTAGTTTGTAAGCTTTTCTAAGATTTTCTGCTACCATCTACAGTGCAATTTGGTTGACCACTAAGATTCATCAGGCAGGCATTAAAGAGGTTATCGGGAATTGAAGGCATGTAAATCAAAGTTTTTACCTGCTGAACAAGTTCCTGAGGTGCACTTTTGGCATTGGCAGGTTGCTCTGTGTTCCTCATCTCAAGACATGTAAAATTTAAAGTAGCATAATGCCTTGATAGCATTCTTGCAATTGGTCGGTACCCGTCTCTTCCATACAAGTTGTAATATCCAGCAGTAAGCTCTGCAGCATGACTAGCATCATTGTACCACCAGTGTATTCCAGAGACCTGTTTTGACAACAGAATGTGATATGATTATCAGTTTCACTGATTAGCGAGGAAAGTGAAGTTGTGTGAGAAGATATACTTTTGTTGCTAATTTGACCGTGCATCCCACAAAAGCTTTATTGGCTTCTTCAAGGATCTCGTCACCATGGATAATTAACTTATTGGAGTACCAAGTCAAGAAAAATTTTCCTTTTTCAGAAAGGTATGTCCCGTTTGATTTGAAAAACCCTGTCTTTTCAGGGGTATCATTATATTGCCCTACATCATCTGGCAGTTCCCATTCAGGATGACCTGCATTTGTGGCTGCCTCTTTGAAATCTGCTTTTAGATATTTGTCAAAGCACTATGGATAAAATAATTTGTGTTAGATCATGCAAAGCTAAAATAAAAAATTTATGATGTGATATGATTGCTGAAGCTTACAATGAATTCTCCAATGCCTGGATACACCCAGCCTAGAGTTTCTGGATAGGAGGGATATCTCAGCTCTCCCGCTGGACCAAGCCCTACTTCTATATCAATTATAGCCCCAGCTTCTAATAAATCTGACATGTTCTCCCTGAAGCTCTTCATGTAATCGCTATACAACTGGATAGATCAATTGACAAAAGTTATTTTACATATAGGAGGAAACAATTTAAATGATCACAGACGTATTTAGCTTTGAAACTTATCCTTTCATTTTCAATTTATAACATATTGACCATGGCTTAAAGAAAAGCTTTACCTCAATGGCAGTTCGTCCACCGAAGAGAGGCTGATGATCCACACCAATACTGAGGTACTCCTTGTTTCTGTTCCCTTCCCTATCGGTGTAAAAGATATCAGGATCTGAATCTCCAACTTTGCGTACCCACTGGGGAATAGGTATGTTAACAACATCTCCTACATTCCCACCGCATTGGTGGAATGACATTATAGCTTGTATTTTTAAGTCACACTGTTGAATGAGTTCAAACAAGCTCTTATAAGCACTCCAATCATACTGCAGGGAGCCCTTGGACTCTATAATCCCCCACCACACATCCACCATCACCCCATCAACTCCAGCTGCTCTGAGCTCCTTGAGCTGCGTCTCAAGTGTATCCTTATCTTCAAAAACATTGTCAGCTGTAACAACTCCCAACTATTATAGAAGGGAAGGAACAAAAAAAAGAACATTAATACATACCATTGCATTTTATCATTATGTGAACCACTACTGGAGAAGTAGATAAAAATAATTTATGACACTTACTGGAAGCATTACATAGATTGGCTCATAGTTCGCCAACATCTTTTCATCGTCAGCGGTAGAAGCAACCTGCATTTTTTTTTTTTGTTCAAAATGTTAGAGGGGATTGCAGGATTTCTGAGAAAATTGGCTATCCGATGCTGCCCTTTTATAGCAACAATAAAGTAATGATATATCTCTATAACATTATCTTTACATGAAGAAGAGTTCTTTTATCTCTACTCTCCGTGGGTCCTTTACTTCTATAAGAAGCAAAATTGCCTTTTTATCTTCTTGTTCATTATATATCTAATTATCTTCTTGCTTTTTTATATCTAATTATCTACAGCATTTGGACCGCAGAGATGGATGTGTTGGCCCCATTTCTCTCTGCAGAAGTGAGGGATTTATTCCACATAGCACATACTATGTTGATTTATATCAATAATCATAAAATAAAAGGCGATAAAAGTTTGGATTGGAGGACTGCTATGATTTTTCAATGGAAAGCAATTCAGTACATAAATGCTTATATGCAAATTATAAATTATTTGTATGATTAATAGGTTGGATTTAAATTAGTATCGTAAGGCCATTTTTTTCTTTTTAATGGAAAATGGAAAAAGGGAGAAGAAAGCAGCATTCCGCATGTGTAAGAAGCATAAGAAGAAAAACAAGTGGCTTTGGTGAATAAATAAAATGGTTTGGGCCATTTTGGAACATAACGCTCCTAATTTAATATCAAAAAATATTGAACTTCAAAATTCATTTGAAGATAGTAAAGAATAGCTTTCTATGGCCCTCTTCCACCTGGAATATATTATCGTATAATAAAAGATAACTGAGATAATTATCCGAGGCCATGTGATCAAGTGTCATGCGTTCTCCTCTCCCACAACATTGAAAGCATTACTCACACTCTTACCACTCGACTGCACTCTTCCTTTTGTTATTGAAGGACACTTTTGAATTCTATTACATTAATAATTATTTAGCTATTCATAGAAATAACCCAACATTTAAAATAAACCTATTAATTTAGTATTATTTATATAATTTCTGCAGATTTTAATAAAGTAGAATTTAGTTATTCATACTAGTCAAAACATATATTTAATGAATATTCCTATTAATTTAGTATTATTTATATATAATTATAGTTATTCATACTAGTATGAATTTAGTTATTCATACTAGTCAAAACATAATCTATATATATATATATAGATATTATTATAGTTGAAAATATTTGTGTATTAATTTGAATTCGAATATTTAACATCTTGAATGTACTATTATGCTTGAAATATGTATATTTATTATGCATTAAACATGTTAAATATTATGTCTAGCAAGAATTTCACTTTGACCAGTTCAATCCTAGTTCAATCTCTAATAATCCTCGACTCTCAATTTTTTTCGGTTTATTAACCGAACCGGATTTAACAATATTGTTATTATTATTACTCCGATAGTTCACCAGCCAGATATCACAATCAAGCTAGGCTGGTGTTGTGTGGCCACAGCTTAAAATAATTAATGATAGTCGAATAAGAACGTAGAGAGATACTCGATCTAATTCAGTAGTGGAAACTGGAAATACCACAGCTTGAAGTTTCCTTGCTGTGTTACTTCCATATCTTAGCCTCTTCACATACCTTAGTCTTCTCGCTGTTTCCTCTCCATTATCATCTGATGATGCTATTTCTTCCCATACAAGATGCTTGTTGTGCAGCCTCATTTTCGCTACTGAACCACTGGCTGTTGAATGCATAATGCGCTGTTTTATTTCTTTATTTTTTTTCTTTGTTACATCTTCAATTAGCTAGGGCTGAGCATATTTCGGATTAACCCGAATCCCCCGAACCACAGAAATGTGTAAAATCTAAACGTAGATGAATAAGGGTATGTTTGGTATTATATTTAGTAAAAATAATTTTGGAGAAAAAAATTTTATTTTTTATTTTTTGAGTTTTGAGAACTGGTGTTGGAGAAAAACAGATAAATAGATATTTTTTTCAGAAATATATTTGAGAAAAATAATTTATCAAAAATTAAAAAAATAAATAAATTAAATTAAAAAATTTATAAATCTATTTTTTTAATATCCAACAGTAACCTCAAATACCCTCTAAGAAATAATAAAAATAAGAATAGAGAAATGCAGGTATCTTTCATTTTATTTTTGTTCATTTTATCTTGTAAAAGAAAGAAAAAAAATTTATATACTCGATTTATCATTTTATTATTAAATTAATTTAATTATATAATAGTATGTATATAAATTTATTAATTATTAATTAATTTAAATAAAATAATAAAATATATATTATTATATAATTAGATTAATTTAATTACGTGTTATACTAACGAAAAACTTTTAATAGAAAAGCATAGTACAATGGAGTCCTCTTGTTGGTAGATGAAGAGACAATGCCAGAATTTTCTTTGCCAAAACGCACATTTTCAATTACAGTCTTGATTTTTTCTACGGTCAGGTTTCGGCCTTAAATCATTATCATTCCTGTCATTTTCCTCATTGTCACTTCTAATGAAACTTGTCGTTGATCCAGGTCCCCCCTTTTTCTTTTTCTTTTTTTTTTAGAATATTTAATTCTTTTTTTTTAATCTTTAGTATTTTTGAGTTATAACTAATTAAGAATAATATTTGTACATAATTGTCACTAGTTTTTAAGAACTTTTTTTTTCCTTTTTTAAATAAATGTTTGCCACCAATTAAGTGACCAGAATATGTGTTTTGTAGTATGATTTTAGAATTAAAATATAAGTTATTTTTAATTTGAAATTTTACGAATTTAAAGTGTAGCATAATTTTTATTTAATTACAACTAGGCGTTAAAAGTTGAATATATATAGTATTAAAATTTAAAGATTGAAATTAGTAAGTTGAAAAATTAAAAAAAAAATTAATTAAAAGAAAATTTGTTTTCATGATTATTTCTTTTAGGGATCCGTAATGAATCGCCATTGCGATAATGAATCATTATTATGTTAACTACTTTCTAATATGTAAAAGTTATTTTGGGAAAGTGAATCATAATTGAATGAGCCCTCGAATTCGGTTAAAATGTCAATATATATATATTTTAGTTAGCTCAAATTATACATAAAAGCAAATAGAGATAATGGATGTTGTTGATAAATGCAAGGCAATATGGCTCCCACAGATGATGTTATTTATGTATTTTCGAGAAAAAAAAAAGATAATTTAGTTCCCCAATTTTATAATTTTATATAATTGGAATTTTCACTTCAAATTATATTCAATTGACCCTCTTAACTGTCAAATTTAATTTAATTTAATTTCTAGTTATATGAAATTCTTAATATCTAATTAATAACAATTAAAAGAATTAATTATATATTAAATTTCATTTAATTACTATTTATAAAACATGTAATATTTAATTATTGATAATTAATTAAATAAAATTTTTAAAACAGTTTAAATTGAACATAAAATTAAACAAGTTCATAAAATTAAAAGAATATAATATACATTTTCCCCCTGATATATATATCACCAAATGGACAGAGAGAGGAGATGCCAAATAATACTAGAATTTCTAAGACAAATAATCATTCTTTACTTTTATCAAAAAAAATTGGCCTGTGGCCATATCTTTTATTTAAATTAAAAAATGAAAAAAGAAAAAAAACTTTGTTCGCATGTCAGAAAGAAAAAAATTATATAAGGTCTATTTAATATTGTGTTTGGTAAAAATAATTTTAGAAAAAATTTTTACTTTTAAATTTTTTGAATTTTAAAAATTGTTTTTATAAAGAAACAACTAAAGTATAACACATTCTTATAAAGAATATGGTTGAAAAAGTTAAGTTCATCATTTCATATTATAAAAAAAAAAAAAGAAAAAAATTGATAATAAAATTTTTAAAAACTGATATTGTCATTTTAAGCGCCTATGAATAGTGATAGATCTAGCTTCTATTGGTTGAAACATATACTCATTAAAAACAAAAACTTTCAACAATATGCTATGTAAGAGGTTACTAAATTTGATGAGTGCATATATATAAAATATTTGACAGTGAAAACCCAAAGAATAGATAAACTTTTTTATTAAAGAAGAAGACCTAACAAAACTTCTTTCCTTTTGAATAAATTGTAAATCTTAACCAAGATAAAGAAATTGAACTTTCACTTATATTTAAAATTTTAAATATGATAATATATGGATAACAATATAATTAAATATTTACAATTTAAAAAATAAATATTAGTTGCAGTTGAATATCATATCATGGGGCTATAAGCCTAAAATATATTTAAACATCACAATTAAATTTTTTCTTAACTTTATTCTAGTATTACTTGCTTTTTTTTAGATGATACATTAATTAATTCTGCAAATATGCTTGGAAAAAATGATTAAATGATTTATGATTAATTTAGATATGAGTTCAATAAAAAATTAATTACTTGATTCCTGAGTTGAAGAAAATTTTAAGCTATTTTTACTCTAAATTTGATAATATTACTTATTTTTAGAATATACTAATAAATTTATTTAATTAAGATGATTATTGAGATAAAATCACTCTGTTTTTTAATAAAATTAAAAAATATATATTTTAAGAAAAAGAGTCATCCAATCTATAGATACAATGACTTAATCACCTCCTCAATGCATAAAAATCTAAAGTTGTCATTAATTGGTTTTCTACAGTTCTCATACTTACATAATGTCTCCATTAGTGAAAGGAAGTCAATATTCATCAAATAAACACATCAGATCACCAAAATGTCCGTGAAAATGGCCAAATTTTTTAATTCAAGCTTTCAATTGTAGAATCGTGGGCTTATGCATAAAGATTTGTTCAGTAGCCTAACTTCATAAGAATATAGTAAAAACCTCTGATCATTAGATTCAAGGGGATTAAAGGTAAACTATAACTGTCATGCCACATATTGGTGCAATCAAGTTACACAACTTTATCTAGTAAACTCAATTCTCTTATTGCATTTAATCATATCTCGAAATTGAAGAACGTAAAATTTAGAAATAAATATTACAGTTTACCTCAACTAAGTGTATGATTATTGCTATCTAAAGCATTTTTTTCTAAGGGATTAAATTAGGACATAAAGTGCTTTGAAGCTGTATTTATTCCTTGATGTCAAAGCCTTTATCCAACCAATAGGAAATCTAACGAGAACAAAGCTAGTCAATTAACAGCACAACCAAAAAAATCTTAACTTAGTAGGATGTAAAATATATATGTTGAATCAATGGACTTTATAAAGTAAGAAATACATTATATAATAGAGAAAATGAGAATCGTTTCACTTTCACCTTCTCTAAGTTCAAATTTTGAAAAATAGACCATCCTCCAATTGCCCACCAATTCTCCATCTCACCGGAAAAAATTCCATGCAATACTGAATATTTCCATAACTAATTCACTTGAAACCTAGGAGATTGAAAGTTCAGGTCAACGAAATCAATTAGAAAATATAAGATATGAGTTTTTCACAAAATAATGGAAAATGGAACTGATACACATTGGACCACCAAGGTATTGAAATTCAGAAAGCTCAAGCTCCTTCAAGATGCCATCCTCATCTATCACATAAACCTAAAATCACTCATAGTTAGCAGTCTTTCATCGGCTGCAACCTACCATGCAATACTATAAAACAAAGCTTAGAAGGTTGCTTACCTTATTCTCTTTTGGGAAATTAATGGACTTCAAGTATGCAGCAGCTGTAAAAGAGGATACACAAATTTTCTCCTAAAACAAACGCAATGCATTTCCAGGTTCAATTAAAATCACAGAATTAAATGGACATATTTATACCTACAAATAGAATGAGTGACCAATCCTAAAAAATAAAACACAAAACTTAGATGCACTTGTAGAATAAATTCCATATAGAAAAGAAAGCACATCACCATAAAATATCAGGGTAACCCCAACATGCCCATGGTTAACACAAATGAAGTAAAAATCTAGCCAAATTAAAAGTAGATACAATTTATTAAACAAATTATTTAACCTACATTTCAAGAGCCTAACGAAATATACTTGCTCATCATAGCTATTAAAAATTTTCCAATATTTTGTAACAATAACTTATTAACTAACAATAACCTAGCCATTTGCCACCCAATTCATATGAATACGCCAATTTCAAAGGCTATAACCTTGTACCATCTTAGCCATAACTATGGTAACAACTACAACAATTGTAAGAACCCAACATCTACTAAACACTAATAGCATATGATCTAGAATTTTTATTAAATTAAGTTTGGCTATTTTTTTCTTGATGAATATTAGATATTAACTCTCAAATCATAAACCGAGTATAGGTTTTCTCTGTAGTTGGGTCAAGATAGTCCTTGAGTTTGAGTTCTCCATTAAAATACATGATTAAATTTATGTTTAAGGGTACAAATTTTTTTAACCACGAAATCACTATTCCATTACTGTGGCACCAATTATACACTCAAGATATTAAGCAAACCACTATTTATAAAAAGATATATAAACGGTAACAAAAATCCTAATAAGTTCACCAAAGAGTACCATATATACCAAAATACTTGAATTTAAAATGTTTACAAAAATTAGATAAACCAATTAAAAACAATTAATTAAAAAAAAGAAAAAGAGAAATTAATTCACAGACTCAGAGTCCAATTTTGCCAAGGGGCTGATGAAGCTTTCTGTTGGGCACAGCGGATAAAATAACACAAATAAATGTAAAATAAAATAATCAGTAAAAAAATAACACTGACAATTTAACATGGTTCACCTTTTAATTTGGGATACGTCCACGGACAACACTCCGAATATTTTTCTTCCACTAATAAAAATTAATGGGTACAAGAAGAAAATCTTCCCTAGACACAGGCTAGAGATAATACAACAATTTTGAGATAAACCCAAAAATAGTGGCACACAAGTGTTTTCCAAAAAACACCCTAAAATATTTCCTCACTATTTTGTCACTCCCTAATTTTTGGAAAAATTCCAAAAATCTAACTCTCTCTCAAATTCTCTCAAATGAATTGAGATTGTTGTAATTCAAATGAAAACATATCTGCCTATTTATAGGAAAAATATTCCATGTGAACACATAACAAAAAAGTCAAAAATATTGGCTGAAGAAATTCAATTTGAAATTGAATTACCACAACTTTTGACTTTTTTATTTTATTTTATATGTGGTGGGACCCACATGTGGAGGGACTCACACCAAACTTCAACATATTCAGCGCCTAACAAATCTTCCCCTCCCGACAATGTGGGGGCTCCGCCATTCCAGCAGCTAATCGACAGTATTCAAAATATGATCTTGGTAAAATTTTCGTTAACATGTCTGATCCATTTTCTTCTGTATGGATCTTCTCAAGCTGTAATAGCTTCTTCTCCATCACATATCTGATCCAGTGATATCTCACATCAATATGCTTTGATCTTGAGTGAAAGGAGGCGTTCTTTCCAAGATGGATAGCACTCTGACTATCACAAAATAATTGATATCTGTCTTGTTGCAATCCAAGTTCTTTCAAAAACTTCTTCATCCACAACAACTCTTTACATGCTTCTATTGTTGCAATAAACTCTGCTTCTGTTGTAGATAGTGCAACGCACTTCTGTAACTTTGATTGCCATGACACAGCTCCCCCTGCAAAAGTGATCAGGTAACCTGACGTTGACTTTATGGAGTCAATATCACCAGCCATATCTACATCTGTGTATCCAACCAGCACATGTTTGGTATCTCCAAAACATAAACATATTTTTGAAGTACCTCGAAGATACCTGAAAATCCACTTTACTGCATTCCAATGTTCCTTTCCAGGATTTGAAAGGAATCTGCTCATTACTCCAACTGTATGAGCGATATCAGGTCGTGTGCACACCATGACATACATCAAACTTCCAACTGCTGAAACATATAGAATCTTGTTCATCTCATCCTTCTCTTTGTCTGTAGAAGGGCTCTGTCTGGAACTCAGTTTAAAGTGATTAGCAAGAGGACAACTAACCATTTTAGCTTGGTCCATTTGAAATCTCTGAAGTACTTTCTCAATGTACTTCTCCTGTGACAACCATAATTTCTTGGCATTCCTATTTCTGATAATTTTCATGCCAAGAATCTGCTTTGCTGGCCCCAAGTCTTTCATAGCAAAAGACTTGCTCAACTGCTTTTTCAAGTTGTTAATTCTGGAAACATTCCAACCAACAATCAGCATATCATCCACATAGAGCAGAAGAATAATGAAATCTTCATCAGAGAATTTCTGTACAAAAACACAATGGTCTGAAGTAGTCTTATGGTATCCTTGCTCCCCCATAATAGACTCAAACTTCTTGTACCATTGTCTCGGTGCCTGCTTCAAGCCGTAGAGACTTTTCTTCAATTTGCAAACATATTCCTCTTTTCCCTTATGTTTGAAACCCTCTGGTTGCTCCATGTATATCTCCTCTTCCAAATCACCATGTAGGAAGGCAGTTTTGACATCAATTTGCTCAACCTCCAGGTTAAGACTTGCTGCTAACCCCAGCACTGTACGGATGGATGTCATTTTCACAACTGGTGAGAAAATTTCATCAAAGTCAATTCTTTTTCTTTGACTGAATCCTTTGACGACCAATCTGGCTTTGAATCTTGGATGGGAACTGTTCTCTTCATGTTTGATTCTGAACACCCATTTATTTTTCAAAGCTCTTTTGCCTTTTGGCAGTTTCACCAGTTCAAAAGTATTATTTTCATGCATGGATTTCATTTCATCTTGCATGACTTCAATCCATTTCTGTCTGTGCTCATCAGTCATTGCTTCTTCAAAGCTTTCTGGTTCTCCCCCATCAGTGAGTAACACATACTCATTTTCTGGATATCTCGTAGACGGTTGTCTTGTTCTATTGCTCCTTCTCACAGGAACTGGGGAGTGCACAGGTGATGGTTGATGATAAACATCATCATCTTCAACATCATCTTCTGGATTATCAATGGGAGCATTATTTTCTTCAGGCAGATCAACATGATCTTCATCTCCAACTTGTATTGGCACCGGTATTGGAGGAATCAATTCTAAATCTGTTGAGTCACCATTGGAATCAGGAACACCTTTCTTTGTCCTGACAATATCTTCAATGGTCTCATTCTCAACGAAAATAGCATCACGGCTTCTGACAAGTTTCTTTTCTACTGTATCATAAAATCTGTAGCCAAACTGATTTTTTTCATAGCTAATAAAAACACACTGTTGTGTTTTGACATCGAGCTTTGACCTCTCATCTTTTGGAATATGTACAAAGACTTTGCAACCAAATACCCGCAGATGATCATAGGAAACATCCTTTCCTAACCACGCTTTCTCTGGAACATCTAGCTTTAGAGGGATACAAGGTGAAAGATTTAACACGTACACAGTCGTGAGTAAAGCTTCACCCCAAAAATTTTTAGGTAACTTTGCATGTGAGAGCAAACATCTGACTCTCTCCATCAAAGTTCTATTCATCCTCTCAGCCAGGCTATTCAACTGCGGTATTTTTGGAGGCGTTGTCTGATGCCGAATACCATGTTCTTTGCAGTAGGCATCAAACGATCAAATATATTCTCCACCGTTGTCTATCCGGATGCATTTTAACTTCTTTCCAGTCTGTCTCTCAACTTAGGCATGAAATTCTTTAAAGACATTTAGCACCTGATCTTTTGTCTTTAAAGTATACACCCATGTCTTCCTTGAATGGTCATCAATGAAAGTCACAAAGTACTGAGCACCACCTAGTGAATTTGGCATTGGCCCACATAAATCTGAATGAATCAGATCTAACACATTCTTCATTCTGGAAGGAGGGGAACTCTTGAAAGCAACTCTGTTTTGCTTTCCTGCTAAACAGTCAACACATTTCTCCAAATGCACTTCATCCATTCCGGGCAACATCTTCCTTTTGACAAGGGTAGTCATCCCTTTCTCACTCATGTGGCCGAGTCGTCTGTGTCATAATTCAATAGCACTGTCTTTCTCTATAGCACTCACAGTGTCATTAGAGAGTTTTGCATTCATCACATACAAAGGTAGCATGCCTTGTGCCTCTAGCCACCACCATGGAACCTTTGGTAAGCTTCCATTGGTTATTTAAGAAGGTACTGCAGAAACCTGCATCATCGAGTTTTCCTGCAGAGATCAAATTCAGACGAATATCTGGAATATGTCTGACATCTCTCAGGACTAATCTGGTACCATTCACAGTCTCCAGACAAACATCTCCTCTGCCAACAACTTTTGACAGATTATCATTTTCCATCTTCACAGCGCCAAAATCTCCTGCTGTATAAGATGAGAAGAATTTCTTCTGAGACGTGGCATGAATGGTAGCGCCACTATCAATTACCCAACTGGTCTCATGGGATGTAAAATTGATAGTATCATCACAAACGATATTGAATTCGTTCATGGTATTTGTTATGTCATCATCACTGCTGTCATCTCGTTTTACTTTCTTGCCTTTCTGATCCTTTTTGAACTTTCTGCAGTATTTCTTGATATGACCCTTCTTTTTGCAGTAATGGCATTCAATATTGTCATATTTGTTTGATTTGCCCCTGCTCTTTCCTCTAGACATTTGTTGTCTAGACTGGCTCATTCCTCTGTAGTCAGTAACCAGAACATCTGATTGTGATGAAGAAGATGAGTTTTGTGATCTCCTTCTCATTTCTTCATTCAGGATACTGCTTTTTACAGACTCCATATTGACTACACCGTTAGGTGCAGTGTTGGTTATTGAAATCTTCAAAGTCTCCCATGACTCTGGCAGAGAGCCCAATACTAGCAGTGCAAATACTTCATCATCCAGCTTTATGCTCATTCTGGATAGCTGGTCCATGATCCCTTGCATCTCATTCAGATGATCTGCTATGGAAGTTCCTTCTTTGTATTTTAACTGCGTCAACTTTGTCAAATAAAACAATTTATTGTTACCTGTCTTTGACGCGTAAAGCTGTTCAAGCTTGTTCCATAGCGTCCGAGCATGAGTCTCATTGCAGATGTGGTTATACACGTTATCTTCGACAAATTGTCGGATGTAACCGCATACCTACTCGTGCTCAAACTCCCACTCCTCATCTGTCTTGCCTTCAGGTTTAGTTGTAGTAAACACTGGCAGATGCATTTTCATCACAAATAGGAGATCCTTCATTTTGCTTTTCCATATGTGGTAATTTGTGTCATTTAAGCTGATCATCTTGGTGCCCTTTGTCTCCATTTTAAAACAAAATGAGACTTCTTCAGTTGACAGTAAACTAATAAAATCTTTTCTGATGTGGAATATCAGTTAATACTGCAACCACAGAGCATACTAAGAATTTTATAAGACTGACAGGCTGACTCTGATACCACTTGTTGGGCACAGCGGATAAAATAACACAAATAAATGTAAAATAAAATAATCAGCAAAAAAATAACACTGACAATTTAAAGTGGTTCACCTTTTAATTTGGGCTACGTCCACGGACAACACTCCGAATATTTTTTTTCCACTAATAAAAATTAATGGGTACAAGAAGAAAATCTTCCCTAGACACAGGCTAGAGGTAATACAACAATTTTGAGATAAACCCAAAAATAGTGACACACAAGTGTTTTCCAAAAAACACCCTAAAATATTTTCTCACTATTTTTGTCACTCCCTAATTTTTGGAAAAATTCCAAAAATCTAACTCACTCTCAAATTCTCTCAAATGAATTGAGATTGTTGTAATTCAAATGAAAACATATATGTTTATTTATAGGCAAAATATTTCGTGTGAACATATAATAAAAAAGTCAAAAATATTGGCTGAAGGAATTCAATTTGAAATTGAATTACCACAACTTTTGACTTTTTTATTTTATTTTATATGTGGTGGGACCCACATGTGGAGGGACCCACACCAAACTTCAACATATTCGGCGCCTAACACTTTCATCGGATCGAAGCCTCAACGACCAACTCAATTTAATTTATTGGTGCCATCGCGCCTCCACTTCTCTATTTCAACTACCACAACAACAAAACAAAAAAGGCACAAAAAATAAAATCAGAATCGGAGAGCAAACATGGATGCAATCCCTAAAAATAAACACCTAAATAGCAAGTTTCATTTTTAAAAACGTAAAGTAGTAGAACAAATAGATCATGTGCAAAATACTTATAAGAAAATAGGCATATATAGAGAAAGATTAAAGGAACCTGAAACAAAATAGAAAGTGCTATGATGTACACATCTGAACTATGAACTGCAGAGAGAGAGAGAGAGGAGAAGGAAGAAGTAATATACCAAAACACTTGAATTTAAAATACTTACTCGTTAGTGGGGATATCATATAATGACGAAATACCATATGGGAACACAGACTAAAATTGAGATTGGAACAACACAGATCCTTAATAAAATAAAATAAAAAATAAAAAAACCATTAAAAAAATTAAACAAAAAAGAGAAATAAGAGAAAATAATTCACAGACTCAAAGTCAAGTTTTATTGAGGTACCGATGAAGTTTTCACCGAACAAAAGTTGTCGAAGCCTCAATTAATAAGCAATTTGACCATGCAACTTGAAAAAAGAAAGTCAGAAATCAAAAGGAAACTAAAAAAACACAAATATTATATTGGAGGAATAAAGTAAGAGAAGAAAAGGGAGAAAGAGAGAAGAGAACAAAAAAGGAGGGCAGCAGGAGGAGAGGACGGCGGCGGAGAGGGCAGATGTAAAGACCAAAAAAAAGAAATAAACTCATTAAAACAATTAAACAAAAAAGAGAAAAAAATAAAATAACTCATAAACTCAAAATTAAGTTTTATTGAGGTGCCGATGAAGCTTTCACCGGACAAAAGCTGCCGAAGCCTCAATTAATAAGCAATTTGATCAGCGATACAATTAATATGCAACTTGAATAAAGAAAGTCAAAAATCAAAAGAAAACTGAAAAAACACAAATCTGATATTGGAGGAACAAAGTGAGATAAGAAGAGGGAGGAAGAGAAAAACAAAAAGAGGAAGGCAGCAGAAGGAGAGGAGGGCGTTGGAGAGGGCAGGTGTAAAGACCAAAAAGGACTTAGGGTGCATGAAAATAAAAAAAGGATGTCGTTTCTATAGAGGGTTTTTTAGGTCAGCTCACTGTAGTAACTATAGTGTCCAGTGAACTTGATTTTAATATATAGATCAGTTTAGATGGGCTTGAACATGATTAGAATGGCCGCGGTCTTCTATTTTGATTTCGTTGAATGGGGTGATTTTTTTAATTTTTTTTTTGTTTCGATCTGATTGGGTTGTGATACTGTACCAAAGATTAAAGGTATTTGGTCCTCTAAACACGACATTTAGGTTTTGTGGTTCAAGTGATATCAGAGTCTAAAGAGCGATCATCAAGTCTCAAGATTGATTCACGCAATCCTCAATGAGGTTCCGCGTCCTGCACTAGTGAAAATAAACTACGTGGGCCGGGTAATGTGCCCACACAACAATTTTTAGTATTAAATATATTAAAAATATATATATATATATATATGAGATTTTTTAATATATAGTTGTGGTTCTATTGATAACCATAATAATTTTTAGTGTTAAATAATATTAAATACTCATAATTATTATAAAATTAATTAAATCATTATATTTTTAATATAACTGCTGAAAAAATATTCAATGGAACTATAATCATAAAAACACACACACACACACACATATATATATATATATATATATATATATGAATTTTTAAGGGTTTAAATAACATTAAATTGAATATGATTAAATGATATTTAATTATTGTATAATTAATTAGAACAGTTAAATTTTGATTTAATAGTTGAAAGAATAGTACTAATGATTGGATAAATAATGTAGCAGAAGGATTAATGTTTCATTGTAATGGATAAATGATTATTCACACACTTAGAAAGGAAGAGAAAGGAGAATATGATACAAAATACAAGTAGTGGGTATGATGAATCTACTTTCATTAATTAATTATTATTATTATTATTATATATAATAATATATGAGATTTTTTAATATATAGTTGTGGTTCTATTGATAACCATAATAATTTTTAGTGTTAAATAATATTAAATACTCATAATTATTATAAAATTAATTAAAATCATTATATTTTTAATATAACTGCTGAAAAAATATTCAATGGAACTATAATCATAAAAACACACACACACACACACACACATATATATATATATATATATATATATATATATATATATATATATATATATATATATATATATGAATTTTTAAGGGTTTAAATAACATTAAATTGAATATGATTAAATGATATTTAATTATTGTATAATTAATTAGAACAGTTAAATTTTGATTTAATAGTTGAAAGAATAGTACTAATGATTGGATAAATAATGTAGCAGAAGGATTAATGTTTCATTGTAATGGATAAATGATTATTCACACACTTAGAAAGGAAGAGAAAGGAGAATATGATGCAAAATACAAGTAGTGGGTATGATGAATCTACTTTCATTAATTAATTATTATATATATATATATATATATATATATATATATATATATATATATGAGTTTTTAAGGTTTCATGAGTTTAAATAACATTAAATTGGATATGATTAAATACTATTTAATTATTATATAATTAATTAGAACAGTTAAACTTTGATCTAATGGTTGAAAGAATAGTACTAATGATTGGATAAATAATGTAGTAGAATGATTAATGTTTCATTGAAATGGATAAATGATTATTCACACACTTAGAAAGGAAGAGAAAGGAGAATATGATGCAAAATACAAGTAGTGGGTATGAAGAATCTACTTTCATTAATTAATTAATATGGCCTTAAACGGGAGAAGCATCACGCCGATGAAGCTGAAGCATAGCGTGAGACTTGTTTGGATGGTCTGTTTATTAGCTGATGATGAGGAAGGCGGAGGCAAATTAACATTAGTTGGAGATGATATGGGAGTGTCCAAATGCGATTCCGGCGCCGCGGGTTGAGACTGAGGAGAAACTGAGGGAGCAATGAGCTCAGGCAGTTGTAGTGGAGATGGAGATGGAGAGAGGGTTGGTGGCGGAGTTGTGGGAGGAGCAGCTATTGATGATGATGGTGCAGAAGTTGTTGCAAGATTAACAAGTATTTGAAGCTTCATTCCGAGGCTGCAATGACCTGGTGTTCCGCAGATGAAATACCTTTGTCCTGGGGAAGAAAGAGGGATGATTGTGGTGCCTTCATTATGTACTTGAATTGCATTACTTGTCTGGCATCCCTCATAATCTGCCTTTGAAACTTCGTACACATTGTGGTTGCCTCCATTTTCGAATACTGCAATTATAAATTGCATTACATTTAATAGATGCTTTGGATAAGAAGGGAATTAGTTTCATTCCTATGGTAGATCATTCATTTTCCCACTCATGACTCCATATACATAGGGTGTGCAATCAGTCCGTTCTTAAAATTAATTTTCAGAATCCAACATACCAAACCTGACCATAAGAATAAAATTAATTTGATTAATTTGGTCTTGAGTATGAAAAAGATTATATATATATATATAGTTCATTTTATTTGGTTTCTTTGATTTTCAATATTAATAACCTAACCAAACTACCAAATTCAAAATTAAAATTTCTGAAAATTTCAAATTAATAAAAAAAAATAATTGTTTCACTTTTATTTTTCATCTGTTTCAAAATATATTCTCACTATTGTTTTTACATTAAAATTAATTTTTGAACAATTTTCTATACTTATATTAAATTGCCTTATAATTAACAAATTTTTATTTTTATTTTTGAATTTTTCAGATGAAAATTATTTTAACCCATGTGATATTTAAAATTATTGATTTAGTATTTGTGGTTTGCCAAATTTATTGATGGTAATTTAGATTTTCTGTCTTTCATCTAATTTAAATTATGAGTATAACAAGACAACAATATAAAAAATTTTGTGACATAATTACAATACATAGAGTGTGTTTACTTTCAGAAAATTCTCCAGTTTTCTAGAAAAATTTTCAAATGAAAACAGAAAATAGAATTTTATATTTACTTGTGCTATTTTTCTAAAATATAAATAGAAAACAGTTTTTCATATTTTCTAAATTATAACTGGAAAACAAGTTTTAACATGTTTTCTATATTTTTCTTTATATAAGATGTATTTTTCAAATGAAAACAATGAGTTTTTATTTCATTTATTCGAAGTTTACCCTTTAAATTTAAAATATTGTCCAAATATAAAACAATAAGTTTTCTTAACATGTTTTACAAATTTTTTATAAAAATGAAAAGTTTTCATTTTCCTTAAAAATTAGAAAATGAAAACAAACAATATTTTCTATAAGTAAATGCACTCTTAGCTTTTTTTTAAAACTATGTGAAAAGAGAAGTGATTTTTTTTAGGACGGAGGGAGTAAATCGTTTAGGATCTTATTATCAACTTAATTACTATAGAATTACTTATGAAAATTTGATGCAAATATATATTGGCCAGCCCTTCGCAAAATAAAATAAAAACGCAAATAAAGAAAGGAGAGTACTGTAACTATTACGAATGTATTATTCATATACACAGAGTTGTATATATAATTATTAATATTAAGCAGCTTACTGAGGTTATCTCCAACCAAAAAAGATTGAGATGATGCCCAAGTTTTGAGGTCGGAGCTGGCGTCCCACCCACCATTTGGAGCTCCAACCGTGTAGTTTGCTCCTGTGGCTAAGTTAAGCAGCATGGCTATAACTGCCAAACTGATCATGATTATTCTCACTGTTATCTCCATTAATTGCTGTGCTTAATCAATAAATGGACTACGAATTGGAGAGAAATTAATGTCATGTAATTTTTGGTTTCAAAAGGGTTCTTTATATAGGGACTAATTAAAGAAACATCAGAATGGAATAAGTAGGCATAATTAAATATTTATGGTGTAATTGATGGAGTTGGTTTTGTTTATTATAATTACGAAGCTAGTGCAAATACAGTTTGTCTTTCTTACAACATTGGAGTGAGTAGTGTATAATTTTTTTAGGAGGTCACACATTATATTATATTATATTATAGATACCTACTTAAGAATTTTTTTTTTTTGTTGGGAGCCTTGGCCCCTACCTGCCCCATGAAGCTCTGCCACTGATTGTAGTAGTTGACCATGTTTAGTGAAGTAGAATGATTTTCCTTTTTTTTCATTTTTCTTTCAAATTTTTTAGGATACTAAATTTATATTCATCATAATGTGACAATTCTACATCTGGGGTTTAGGTTGCAGACAATTTAACTTTGTATTCTCTCTAAAATAATTTAATATAAACTTAAAGAGAAGTTAAATCTCATTATCTACTACCGGATTATTTTGTTCAAAAAGGTCAGCAGCCAATTCATTTATAAAATAAGTTAACTAAAAATTTAAATTTCACATGAGTAAAACTAGGAAAATACTTTATTTAAGAACCATAAAAACAAAAGTCAATAGAATGTACCAAAATTGGATGAAATTCTAATAAAATAGTTCAGAAAATATTAAATACTTTTCTTTTAATTTATTTTCTTCATCATTCAAATGATATATATTCTCATTTCTAATAGTATAAAATTTACATGACAGAAAATAAAGTACGCGTTATTTAAAAAAAAAGTAAAAAAAAAAAATAGATTAACAAAAAGTAGCTATCACTCTTTATTTTTTTATTTCCTGTTTTCACAATCACTAGTTAAATATATAATTTAGGATTTAGGTATACATGTAATTAGACATGTAGACAAGAAAGTCAAAATATAAATTAGGTTTTTGAGGAATCCATTGAGAGAAGGAACGACTTTTTGTTTTAGGTGGATGCAGTGGTTCACCATTGTCGTCCTGCACCTAATCCCTGCTGTATAACCCAACCATTTCCATAAATACAATAAAACTAATTTTTTATTAATTTTTAATAATAAATAGTTTTTTTTTTAATTTTTAATTTTTTATGATAGAATTAGGTTAATTTTATAATAAATAGTTTTTTTAAACTATATATATATATATTCATTCGTTTTACGATGTGAGATTTGAACTCAAAATTCTTCCCAAAAAATTCAACTTATATCATCCACTAAGCTACAACCCATGATTAATAAATAGCTTCTTCCATAAATATTTAAATTAGATTTGAAAAATTAGTCAAAAAAGAACGTACGTATGAGTTAGATCTCTTCAAGTTAATTCAAATGTGATCTATAAATAATGTAATCTAATATTAACTTTATGTATTTATTTATGAATTTTTAAGATAAAATTTCATAAAAAAGGAAATCCATTTAATTTAATAAGATTTTATCTTAATCGTCCATTTACCAGTAATTTTAACCTTCCATATGTGTATATATATATATATATATATATATATATATATATATAATGTTAAAATTTATAATAATGCAACACTTTAATTATTTATGGGAGAATATGAATAATAGGTTAAATCCTAGAACGATTATAGTGTAATTAAGATTTGAAGTTAAAAGGGGTTCATCTCATATCTAAAATTGCAATTGCTACCAATAACCCTACCCCCTTCTTTCCCATCACAACACTGTGGAATTTGGTCAATTTGGGACTTAAGGCATTGCTCACAATCAGCAGGAGAAAGATCTCTTGTGCACTGAACCATTCCGTACAACTTCTTCCCACCATAAGGCACAAAATTATAAGCAAATCGAGTCGGAGTCTTAGAGGCAGCCGATGCCAGCCCAAGCAACAGCTGCTTAGTTTTCGCATTCAACTCAGCCTTGTTAACCACAGTCGTGGGGCTAAAATAGAAGAAGTCGTCGCGGTTATCGACCTCCGCGAAGTAAAATGTATCGGAGTATTTGAGCATACAGTGATCGTACCAAATCATCGCTTCTCTGTTGTTAGGGCATTTGGATCGGAGCTCGGTGACCGCATTAGAAACGCAGGATCTGCATTCGGCGATTGCGATGTCTGCTCGGCAAAGGGCATTTGCGAAGACGCTGTCCTTTCCAGGGGCTTGGATTCTGTCTTGATAATATGTCTGCGCTGGGAATTTAGTCTTGAATCTGCCCATAAGAGTATTTAGATTGCCTGTAAATGAAGGAGTCATCTGAAGCCCTGATGGTGAACACACATGGGATAGTGGAAGCCCATACACTGTTGCTGTTGGCACAATTATTAGGCCTATCAACAGCAGATAAGAAGCCATTTTTGTTTTCTTTTTTCTAAAGAAGAAGAAGAAGAAGAAGAAGAAGAAATTGATGGATCCTTAATTAGCTAGGATAATTTTTGTTTATGTATTTATGGAGACTGCTAATAATACATTATCCGAATCGTACGATCCGGTTGGGTTCAAATTAAGTTGACCTTTTCGGTTTTCCTTTCTTTTCTCTTAATAATATACTCAATTATGGAGGTGATTTTATTGCTGTAAAAACTAAATTAAGTAATCCATATACAAGATGCAATTAATGTTATTGAGATCAGAATCAGACTGGATATCAAATCACATTAATGATTGGATCACAAATAATTTGATGGGTTTTATCAAGTTCATTAGTTTTTCAGTTTTTTTTTTTTATAAATATTTAATATTTATAAAAAAGAATATCATAAATAATTAAATGATTAAACAATTCTATAGAAAAATATTTATAATTTATTATGAATTAGAAAAAGGTGTTAAGGATTAATATATAAATTAGTGCAAAATTAGAAAAGAAAAATAACCAATACTTCCCTTATTTCTTAAAAAGGACAGTTTAAGTGAAAAAAAAAATCTTAGTAAAAGTCTGTTCCAGTTTTTTTTTTCCCTTAAATTCGGTTTTTTATCAAGTTAGACTGGAATAAATATCAAAATTTGTGTTCTGAGTCCAATTAGTTGGTCTAATTTGATTTCTAAAAGTATTATTATTAGGTGAGCATTAATCGATTCCGTTTACTAATCGAGAACCTAATTCTTCAACAATTTTAAGCACCAAATCAAACCTAATGGAAAAATATCGATTCAATTCAGTGGATTACTTCGGTTTCACCCCCTCGAAACTCACTCTACTGTTCTTAGTCACAGGCTCATCCATTGCTCAAGAAACACTTGCTCTCTAATATTATATTCAAGGTTATCATATCCAGTTCAGCCTATAATTCGGAAAAGACAACAATTTAAAATTCAATCAAAATTAAACCGATTTGTATAAAATTTTCTAAAAATATAATATCTTTTATACAAAATAAAATATAAATTGTCTTATACATGATAAGATATATACGTAATTTAGACATATTTCATACACTATCATATATTTCAAAAAAGTAAGATGTATAATTTAAATTAATACATAATTAAATCTCATTAATATTTAAATAATGACCAAATTATCCAAAAAATCAGGATCTTTAACATATTTTACTATTATAGCAACACCTAAATATTTTAACTATAAAATACACAGAGTTGATATTCTCATAATAAAAATAGTTTCCGGCGGGAAGAAAATGACATTTCTACCCATGTGGAAGCCGAAAATTTTGAAATAAAAATTAAAAAAAAAAAAAGGAAAAGTTGAACCAGCAGCGCACCACTTGATTTATTAATTAATTAGCAAGATTTTATTAGAAAAAGAAAAAATCACTAATTTCTCTTACGCCCTCTCCCCTCCAAATCCCCAATTTCCCTCTTCTTCCTTATCAAAGCTGCTCCTTCCCCAACAAACATCGCACCGGTGACTATAGCGTAACCATTCACAACAAGAACAATAAGAAGATGAAAGAAATAGTAATAAAATGAGTTTTTCTTCTTCGACAGTAAATAATTGAAATGGAGAATTCAGGTATTTTTCCGAAAGAATGGATGCAAACAATGAAGGAGAGGCTAGAAACGATCTGGGTGTCGATTGTTCGGTGGACAAGCCTCACTTCATCAGTTCATGGGTGGTGGCAAGGGTATTGAAAAAGGGAAAAAGGAAAAAGCTAGGGCTTTCATTTGTTTATATTTTAATTTTGATGGTTGAATGAAGTATATTTGGAAGCTGCTCCAAGAAATGGGTGTTTTGTTTTATGTACTTGCTGTCTTTTGTTTGTAAGATGTGGTTAATCATTTTTCTTTGCTTGTTATGGAGGAGAGGCAGTTAAACTAGCGATGATACTAGGGATTTATTCGAAGGAGAAGATTCAAAATGGTCCACTTTGAGCTGGTGTACTGACTTATCTTGGGTCAATTGACTCGGTTTTTTTTAATTTCAAAATTACCGGCTTCCATGCAGGCAGAAATACCTTTTTTCTCATCGAAAAGATATTTTTGCTATAAAAATGTCAACTATGTATATTTTATTGGTAAAATGTTAAATAATGCTATAATTATGAAAAGAGTCAAATACTGTAATTTTTTTAGTAATTTGGACAAAAATAATTAAGACAAGTTATAAGTTGGAATTTTTTATTATGAAACCACAAAATCAATTTAATCATAAATAGATTAATTTGGCTTATTTTGATTTTCACCATTTAAAAATTGGATTATTAATTTTCATATAATCTATAGAATCAATTTCTTTTATATATATATATATATATTGGGCTATGTTAAAGTATGAAAGACTACTTTTTATCTACTTTGACTGGTGAATTCTCTAGTGATAAAGTTGACAACTTTGGCATTAGTGAAAGAAAAAGGGTGAAGCTAATTAAAGCATTGCATGGATTTTACCTTGAAAATTGTTGTTAAGTATAGTTCTTTAAGAATAGCGAGTAAGCCAATTAAGGAAGGTATCTCGCCAGAGAACCAGTTTCTTGAAAGCGCACTCCTCCTCCTCTTTTAGCTTTCCCTTGCATTGACTGTATCATTCCCCACTTTTCCTTTTCTTGTTGATTTGCTTTCACCTCTCTTTCTTTTTTTTTTTTTCTTAGAGTACGTGCTGTGGTTCCAACTATGGCCAATATTTTTAAGTCATATTCATATTCAGAATAATGTCCGTTCGAGTCAGGAAAGATCTCTTTTTAAAATAAAAACTCTAGTTAAGAAAACAACTGCGTATAAAGCAGAGTTTAAATTCAGAACTTCTTAAGCCAAAAATATATTTTTTATTATCTGATATGCATACCTTTCCTTAATTCTTTATTAACTATTCTGGGCCACAATTTGTCTTCTTGCTCCACATATAGTAAATCTTTATCATTTATTAGCCACACAAGTATCAAATTAGCTTTCTCTTACTAAAACTGAGAAGAAGAGAGATATTACAAATAATGGTTGTGAGAAGTATCGAGAGAATAAAGCTTCAGCTGAGGAAGAATGACTTTCTTTGAGTTAGTTTTTTTTCTTTTTTAATTGAAGACAATGTTGTTTTGGAGGCTGCGTTGTTTCAATGTGCTACAGAAACCAACTGACCTGGAAAAATCTCCAACTCGGTCTGGATCGACTTGTTTTCGATAAACTCTACTAGGTCAACGGTTTTTGCACCGAACTAAATGTCCCCCAGGTACACAAGTCTATCCCGCTTGGCTTGAGACCCAGTTCCTGATTTTACCGGTTGAACCGGCCAGGTTGGATCAAGTTTTACAATAGTAATTATGGGTCCGTTTAGCATTGAATTTGTCAAAAGCGTTTTTAAAGAAAAAAATTTTATTTTTAAATTTTTTAAATTTTAAAAACTGATTTTAGAGAGAACCAAGTAAATAGATATTTTTTCTAAATGTAGATTTAAAAAAATTAATTTATAAAAAATTAAAAAAATCAGTCAATTAAATTAAAAAAATTTTAAATTCACCTTTTATACACTTATTAATCTCAAACACCTCTTATATCCCAATTCCATCACACGCATGCATTTGTATTTGTAAAAAGGCACAAATTAGCTCTTGATGTTATGGCCATGTAACACTTCACTCCCATAGTACATTTTGGGCCAAATAAGCCCCTATTCTTTAATTACAACCAAGTAGAAACCTTCCATAACCCCATAAACAGTTAAGCTAACTGAATTTATCACCATCCAAAATACGACACTTGGTAACCCTTATTTTGCTAACTGTTGATAATATTATTATTAAGGTATAATAACTATTAAAAGAAAAGAAATTGAAATTCCCAAATTAGTCGTTTCCCCTTTTCTTTTGGAAACAAACCCTAATTTCCAAAATTACACACTCAGACAAAGGGCAAATTGGTTCTAAGTTTAATTTCTAAATTCAAATGACATTTCGCACAAGAAATCGACATCCCCAAGCCATGGTAGATTTTGTTTCTTCGTCTTCTTCAATGAGCAGAAGTGAAAATATCCACGATTCTCTTTCCTTTGTTGTCACTGCAATTTGTTGGCGCATAGAAGGACTGCATGGACTGAATCCAATCCAGGTCGCATTTTCTATGGTTTTCCTAATTGCAAAGTTAGTTTTTTTAATCTCATCTGAGTATACATAAGTTGTTTTTCTCATCTCAGTATACACTTTTCATGTTTGGAGGACCAAATTGGTTGTTGTTGGAATAATGTACAGGGTAGAGGTTGCAAATTTTTCATTTGGCATGATGATGAATTCCCTTCTTGTGTAACAAGGCTCTTAAATCAGTTGAAGAAAGAAAATAAAGATTTTTAAAAAATAATGCAAGAAACATTAGAAGATGTGATTAACACAATTGGAGCTATGGTTGAGAAAAATGCAAGACTAATGAAGGAGTGTGTTAATGCTAAAGATGAACTAAAGATAGTGAAGAGGAGGTTGAAGAAGTGCATTGCTGCAAACATATTAAGTTGGAGAATGTTTGTTTTGTGTATTTATTTTTCATTCAAGTTTGTTAGGTATCCATAGCAAATGAGCTCTATTTTGTTTAAGATTGAGCTATTGCAGTGAAGGAGATATATATTTTTAATTTCACTGAATCATGAATGAAAAATCTTATCTTGTTTAAGATTGAGATATTTTGCCATTGTCATTTCATATTTACTGTAAACAAATATCAAATGATATATTAATATGAATAAATTGTAATGGATAGTGACAATTTGAGAAAATGTTAACAAGATAAGGGATGATAAACTGAAATATATTAATCATTAACAAATAATAATCAACAAAAATTGTTTGTTCCATAAAATATGCTAAGCCACTGTTGCATGTACCAAGTTTTCCAGTATTTCATCACCTAATACTCCAAAAAATTCCATAGCTGATGTACCTAGTATGCACAATCCAAAATCTCCAAAAAATCAAAACATGTACAACTGATATACCAATACTAGTTCATATGTACCTAGTTTCAACCCATCCAAAATATCCACATCTCATGTCTCTATACTTTTTCACCCCAACTGTACTAACAGATAATGATATTGTCACATTCAAAAACTAAAATGTGAATCTGTAAATTGGTTGGCTAGATGATTGACAGGTTTGGTGGCTAGCTTATTTACTAGCTAGATGGTTTGTTGACTGGTTGGCTAGTTGGCTTGTTGGTTGGCTGGTTAAAGATTTTTTCAGCTTACACCTTCTTTGCTCTACTACTTTTAAGAGCTGGTTGCTTGTAATGCATTGATTACCTTTCCACCTAGGTTCAGAAGGATTGTGCTGTAAGTCACTGGGTCTTGCAACTTTCCCCGGAATTGAACCTTCCTCTAGTCCACATTTTATGTACAAATTGGAGTTGCATTCATCATATCCTCTTACGTGGTATGGGGAAAGATTTGGAAATGAAGTCAGAGGCTTTCAGAGTACTTGGTGACACATTTGATGTAGTTATGCTGATTGGCAGTACAGTCGTTTCACTTGGTTATGATGGTTACAACATAAACATGACAATATTAGTACACCACTCTATAATAACATAACACTGACAACTCACATTCGATATCATTTTCCCGGTATTTTCATCATAAAAAAACCTAAAGCCTTGTTCCTTTCTTCTAATGCATTTTGCTCCTAAATCTATTATTGTAATAGGGTTCTTCCCTTTTCTTTTTGGTGTAGCACTTGTAGAAGTGACAGTGCTGCTTCTCAAGCTCTATTGGGGTGCATTTGTTGCTTGGCTGGTCTGAAAAAATGCAATCAAGTTTTAGGCATATTTTACAGCGATTTATTGTTGGACAAAAAGATTGAAAGCTATTTATATTTATTAGTACAATATTATTCACTATGAAATATCTCTTGTTGAGTCCTAGAGCATGACATTTGCTACATGTTATGAATAAAGTCTCTTGAATTATATTCATTGTAGGTGGTACATATTTATACAAGAGTAGAGCTTGTAAATCATAATACAATATGAAGTAGAATATTACAATAAAGATAGGATTAGAATACATCTAGATTGTGGTATGCTAGGGAGTTTATCTTTCAACTTTATGTTTATCACCCTCCTGCAAGCTAAACTAGGGGAGGAAACACAGTCAGCTTATCATGCATGAGTAGAATTGATCTTTTAAGCAGCGATTTGGTGAAGAACGTCGACGATTTTGTCCTTAGAGCTGAGATACGGAACAAGCAACAACTTCTTTTGAACACAATCTTGAACAAAGTGGAAATCTATTTCCAAATATTTTGAACGGGAATGAAACACGGATTTCAGAATAAATGAATTCTAATGATTGAGGAGCCTAAAATGTTTAAATAGGAAACGGAGAATTAGAGCTAGAACAAAAATAGGACTATTTTGCAATGCTTTCTTTACAAGCGGTAGTGCTAAGTGGACAACGTTGCGACAAGAGCTAAGGGTGCAGATGGAAGGGACAACGGCATGACATATAGACCTCCTTTAGTTCGTCCTTTGATAGAATGTTCTGGGTCACCAAATCCTTAATCACAAAAGAGTCAGGAAAAATTTAATAGAAAATTTGTTAGACTTGGTAAAGATATTGACATTAAATTATTAGGGGCATGGGGAACATGTAAAATATCGTGACGAAAATGTGAGTGCTAGACGTGAAGGTAGAAGAAAATCTGAATGAATGGCTAGATTTTCCAATTCTGAAGTAAGATGATGCATTGTACCTGAATCCAGTAGCCAAGGTTGTTGTGGATATAATGTAAGATATTTTAATTTTAATATCTTATATTTATGGGCTTTTAATTGAGATATCAGAACAAATTACAAATAAAGGGCCTTAAGAATTTGATCAATTCTTTATTTAGGCATGATTTCATTTATTAATTAAGTGTGCGAGAATTAATGTGGGCTCAGATAATAATATGGGTATGATGGATAACCCATAATTATTATATACCGGTGAGCTAAGTCTCTCTTGTTGCTGACCCTAATGATTAAGCTCCTCTATATAAAGGTGGATAGAGGATAAGGAAAAATAAGATAAGAATTCCATCATTCTGGGGTTAGAAAACGAGAGAAGATCTTGGTGCAAAACTTCTCGGATCGTTTCTAAGACGATGGATTCGGCCAAATCAGGTACACATCTTCCTCTTGCTCAATTAAACTCATGAGTTTTGTGTTCTAAACAGCATGTATAGGATCCTAGGGGAGAGATCTGCCAGATTTCCGCTATAGATCTCTCCATCAAGTGGTATCAGAGCCTAAATACATGTTTTTAGAACCATATTTGAGTTTTTCTCATCATGATCTAGAGAAAAACTGAGTTTAATTGAGTTTTTGAGGAATTTTTGATTTGGTTAATCACATGCTTGATTCTCTGATTTTATTGATTTTCGGTAAATTATGCTTAATAAAATCAGAATAATATGTTGTGGCATGTTGATTTAAAGTAAAAATTTGAAGAAATTTCGGATTTTGGAGTAAATTGAATTTTTTGGGAAAATTTTTGAAGAAAAATTGCAGAGTCGGGAGGAGAAAGACGCTGGCGCGTGTAATACATGCGCCAGAGGCGCGCGTCTCGCGCGGTGGAGACTGGGAAGGATTCAGTCTGGCGCGTGTGGTACACGCGCTAGAGGCGCGCGTTGGCGCTCATGGGGAGAGAATCGGGGGCACGCGCCAGATGACAGCTGCATGCGTGTGTATGCGCGTCAGGCGCGTGTACTGCACGCGCGCGCCGCTTCTCCCTCTTTCCATTTTTCCGAATTTGGCCCCTGAACTTTATGATTTTTTCAATTAAGTCCCTAATTCATTATTTTTCACTCCATAAGGCTATTTTTGACCCGATTTCTTCTGAAATTAATTTAGATTTTCTAAATTAATTTTAAAAAGCCATAATTGAGAAAAATTGTGACATTTTTGGAGATAAGTGGTTATCTCATTATTTGTTTTATTTATGCATTGGCATAAAATGTCACATATGGAATTAATTTTTCTCAAGTAAAATTGACGATGTAATTTTATTTTGTGATCATAATTTTTCGAGACATTTAAGCCCCATGTCCATAAGGAATGAAAAATTATATTTTGCAAGACAATAAATAAGGTGTATCCCGATATAAATATTTCTTTTAAAATTGGCTAAAATGTAGTTGCCAAAGAGACATTTTTAGCTGAGATTTTAAGAAATATACAGACTTATATGGTTTAGGGATGTCTCAGATTTGGTTTATAATTATTCAGCCCAAAGGTGTTTATTATAAATTCAAAATTTGAGATGATAATATAAGACATTTGATTGGGAATGAACTGGTCTGAGTGATTTATTCTGCCCAAAGGTGTTTAAATTTGCAAAGACTGTGTAAATTCCTAGATCGTTCTTATATTGAAGAATTATCTATTGCATGTTATATTTTCTGCCCAAAGGTGATTATATAATGATGTGCTGAGATTCTTCGGATTAATACTCTTTTATGGCTTTGAGTATTATTATTTTCTTGAACTAAAGTATTACATTGTTGATTTTTCAGTCACCTTCTCAATCAATAACTGTAATGTTACAGTTCAGACATTATCAGCCTCTAATTTTAAAGAGTGGAAAAGAGATGTTGAAATGGCTATGGAGTTGGCAGATATTGATCTTGTCATGACTACTCCTAAACCAGCTGACTTAACTCCTGAGAGTACTGATGTGGAAAAAGAGTTAAACTCAACCTGGTATAAGATGAACCGCATGTGCTATTTGACCCTTAAAAGGTCAATTCCAGAGCATTTGTTGAGCGGTCTTCCTGAGACTCATATAGCAAAAGAGTTTCTTACAGCTTTGTCTCAGCGTTATAAAGTGTCAATCAATGCTGAGATTGGTACCCTTCTGAAACAGTTATACTCCATGAAGTATAACGAACTTGGAGGTGTTAGGGAGTACATTTTAAAGATGGTCCACATACAGAATGAGTTAAAGGGTTTTGACATTATTCTCCCTGATGCTTGTATTGTGCATCAAGCTCTCAATACTCTGCCTTCTGAGTTTGAGATGCTTATTACGGCTTACAACTCAAGGGAGGATCCTTGGACTGTCAATGCTTTCATTGCTGTTTGCGTAGCTGAGGAAGAGAAGCTAAAGGCGAGACAATCCAGTGTCGCGCTTCTTGTATCCGGACCTCAGCATAAAGGTAAACTGAAAGGTAAGAAAGCTAAGACTAATGCTTCTTCTTCTGTTCAGGGATATGAGTCTTCCCGATCTAGTGCTGTGGGTGATCTTAAAGGCATAGAGAAAAAGAAATTTAAATGTTTCTTTTGCAAAAAGAAAGGTCATAAAAAGACGGATTGTCTTAAATATAAAGCTTGGTTAGAAAAGCGTGAGCCTACAGGTAACTCTTTTGGTTTTGTTATTTGTGAATCTAATTTGGTTGATGCCATATCCAGTTCCTGGTGGCTTGATAGTGGAGCGACTAAACATGTTGCCTTCACATTACAGGGATTCACAAACATGAGGAAGCCAAATAAAGAAGAGTTAATGCTCACAGTTGGCAATAATACTACAGTTGATGTTCAACTAGTTGGAAAATGTTTGTTTGAACTTAGATAGTGGTTATGAACTATTTTCATCTAATGTATTGTTCATACCAACTTTTAGACAAAGCTTGGTATCTGTATCTGAATTAGACAAAATTGGCTATGCTTTTGTATTTAAAGATGGAGTTGTTAATATAACTCTTAATTCAAAGGCAGTTGGCCGGTGTATTTTGTCATATGGTTTGTATCAAGTTTCTTTAAATTCAAATGAAATATATTCTACATCATGTTAATGTTGAACATATTGTTGCCAAAAGACTCTTAATAAAGGAAAAGTCATCCATGTTGTGGCATAAAAGACTTGGCCACATTTCTAGGGAAAGGGTAGATAGGCTAATTAAAGACAATATTTTGTCTGCCTTTGATTTCAGTGACCTAGAAACATGTGTTAACTGTTGTAGGGGTAAGCTAACCAAAATTAAGAAAAAGGGATCTATCAGGAGTTCAGATCTCTTAGAGATAATCCATACAGATATATGCGGACCTTATTCACCCACAATATGCAATAATAAATATTTTATAACATTTATTGATGATTTTTCCCGATATGGCTACCTGTACTTGATTAAGGAAAAGTCTGAATCTCTTGAAAAATTCAAGATTTTTAATACTGAAGTCGAGAAACAGCAGGGAAAAGTTATCAAGGTTGTTAGGTCTGATCGGGGTGGTGAGTATTATGGAAAATACGGTATAACAGGACAATTAAAAGGTCTTTTTGCCAAATACTTGGAGGACTGTGGAATAGTAGCTCAGTTTACTATGCCAGGAAGTCCTGAACAGAATGGTGTGGCTGAAAGGCGGAATCGCACCTTAAATGAAATGGTTAGAAGCATGATGTCAAGATCTAATCTCCCAGACTTTTGATGGGGTGAGGCTATTAAAACGGCATTATATATCCTCAATAGAGTACCCAGTAAGTCTGTGGCTAGAACGTCGTTTGAACTGTGGACTAATAGGAAACCTAGCTTGAGTCACCTCCGTATTTGGGGTTGTCCTTCAGAAGTACGCCTTTATAATCTTACTGAAGGTAAATTGCAATCTAAATCTACTCGTTGCTATTTTATAGGATACCCAGATCATTCTAAAGGCTACAAATTTTATTGTAGAGAAGGGGGTTCTAGAATTGTAGAATCACAGACAGCTAAATTTTTAGAATTTGATATAGCTGATCAGTATGAACACTCTGAGATCACTAGTAAGGAACAACAAACTAAGGTTATACATATACCTGTTCCCAAACAACCTGCAATGTTGGATCCTACACCTGTGATTAATCCAGTATTAAGGGATAAGCCTATACAGTTTAATGAGGCTTCATCATCACAGGGTGCAGTTGCACAGATTCCTCTCAGGAGGTCTACTAGGGAAAGGAAATCTGTTATTTCATCTGATTATGTGGTCTATTTAGGAGAGAGTGATTATGACATTGGTCATGTTTCTGATCCTATATCATTTGAAGAAGCTGTTTCTAGTACCCAATCAGATCTGTGGTGGAAAGCAATGAGAGATGAAATGCAATCTATGGATTGTAATGGCGTGTGGGAGCTTGTTGAATTACCTGAAGGTTGTAGACTTATTGGCTGTAAATGGGTCTATAAGACCAAGAAAGACTCCAAAGGGAATATTGAGAGGTTTAAAGCCAGATTAGTTGCCAAAGGTTTTACTCAGAGAGGAGGAATTGATTACAGTGAAACATTTTCTCCTGTATCCTCAAAGGATACATTTAGAGTAATTATGACACTGGTAGCTCATTTTGATTTAGAGCTACATCAGATGGATGTTAAAACCGCATTCCTGAATGGAGAATTAAACGAGCAGGTCTATATGGAACAACCTAAAGGTTTTCATGACGATGGTAAAGACCATCTTGTTTGTAGACTTAAAAAGTCTATTTATGGTTTGAAACAAGCCTCACGACAGTGGTATTTAAAGTTTGATGATGTAATCACTTCTTTAGGCTTTGTTGAAAGCAAAGTTGATAGATGCATATATCTCAAGATCAGTGGGAGCAAATATATCTTTCTGATATTATATGTAGATGATATTTTGCTTGCATGTAATAATTTAGGTACACTGCATGAGGTTAAACAGTTGTTATCTAAATATTTTGATATGAAAGATCTTGGAGAAGCATCTTTTGTCCTGGGAATTGAAATCTTAAGGGATAGATCTCAAAACCTTTTAGGTCTCTCTCAGAAGGCATACATAGAGAGGATATTGAAGAAATTCAATATGCATGAATGTAAATCTTGGGATGTGCCAATTGCTAAAGGTGATAAATTAAGCTTGGCACAGTGTCCTAAGAATGAGGTTGAGAGAGAATCAATGAAAGTAGTGTCATATGCTAGTGTAGTAGGAAACTTGATGTATGCTCAAGTCTGCAATAGGCCTGACATTGCATTTGCAGTTGGTATTCTGGGTAGATATCAATCTAATCCTGGAATGGACCATTGGACTGCGGCTAAAAGAGTTTTGAGATACCTTAAGGGGACTAGTGATTATATCTTAACATACAGAAAGGTTGAGCATCTGGAGTTAACTGGCTATACAGATTCAGATTTTGCTGGTTGCTCAGATGATAGAAAATCCACATCAGGTTATGTTTTTATGCTGGTTGGTGGGGCTGTATCTTGGAAAAGTGTTAAACAGTCCTTAATCTCTTCTTTCACGATGCAGACTGAGTTTGTAGCATGTTATGGTGCAGCTACACAGGCTGTATGGCTACGAAATCTCATTGCGGAAATGTCAATTATTGATTCCATTGACAGGCCCATAAAGTTGTATTGTGATAATCTTCCAGCTGTGTTGTTTGCTAAAAACAACAAGAATATCACAGGGTCTAAGCATATGGAAGTCAAATATTTGACATTGAAAGAGCTGATAAAGAAAGGTGACGTTGAGGTGGATCATATCAATACAGAAGATATGATAGCAGATCCTCTTACCAAGGGACTTCGGCCCATTATTTATGTGAGACATGTCATCAGTATGGGTCTAAAGTCTGGTTTTGATCCCTTGGATTAGTGGGAGGATTTTATATTACTTTATGTAATGTTTGTTCGTACTTTATACATTGGTGTAAATGTACATTATTGTAATTCTGATGATTATCAATACATTGATATATTTTCATTGGAAAATATTATGTGATATATCAGATTAAATGTTTGAAAGTCTTAAGATTAGTGTCATTTTAAACGAAGGCTTGGGGCATTGCTGTTCATAGCCTTGGTGTATGTCTTGTGACACATAAAGTATCTCGAGATATAAAGTTTAAAACATACAGACTTCAATTTGAAGTAATAAAGGATTTCTTATGAAGTAACTGTGTTAGATAAAGATAAGAAATCTGGATGATAAGAAAATCAACACATAAAGTTTTGATCATAAAGTTAGTGTTGAATAATTCTTACCACATTACCACACTGATGCTCATTACGATTGATAGGGTTATTGGCATGTGTGACTATGGAAGGTGTCATGTTCTTGATTATGTGGTTTCCGCCATGATCCTATGTTGATAATCTTATTGAATCGAGCGGGAATGTGAAGTCTTTTGTAATATTGTTCTCAATTAATATACCCAAGTGGGAGAATGTAAGATATTTTAATTTTAATATCTTATATTTATGGGCTTTTAATTGAGATATCAGGACAAATTACAAATAAAGGGCCTTAAGAATTTGATCAATTCTTTATTTAGGCATGACTTCATTTATTAATTAAGTGTGCGAGAATTAATGTGTGCTCAGATAATAATATGGGTATGATGGATAGCCCATAATTATTATATACCGGTGAGCTAAGTCTCTCTTGTTGCTGACCCTAATGATTAAACTCCTCTATATAAAGGTGGATAGAGGATAAGGAAAAATAAGATAAGAATTTCATCATTCTGGGGTTAGAAAACGAGAGAAGATCTTGGTGCAAAACTTCTCGGATCGTTTCTAAGACGATGGATTCGGCCAAATCAGGTACACATCTTCCTCTTGCTCAATTAAACTCATGAATTTTGTGTTCTAAACAGCATGTATAGGATCCTATGGGAGAGATCTGCCATATTTCCGCTATAGATCTCTCCATCATATAATTGGAAACGGGTTGACTGTTTCGATTTTTCTTTTGTGAAGGGCATACATTGGCAAGATGTCCAGATTTGTTACAGTTAAAACAAGTCACATTAGGCATATCTATAGATTCAGCAGATCCATTATACTGAAATTGTTAGGATTTGGTCGAGATCTATTAGAAAAATTGGGAGAATTTCCAAGGCCACTTAGATAATTGAAACTAGTTGAACAACCACAATCAGATCCACGACCACATGATGGGAGGTGGGGTGTCTGCGAATGCCTTGTCGTCCTGCAAATTGAGCGGTTGGAATTATATGTGCAGCGGGAAGGCCATGACGTGGAAGTTGTCGTTCTTCGGTTAGACGAAGGCCAAATACGTCATGAAATGAGATGGCTTCATGTCTGGCATCAAGATTTCTAGTAAAGGGCCGGTAAAAAGGATTAAGACTCTCAAGAATGACTTCTACAGTATCGTTTTTAGAAATACGATGATGAAGCGCGGCTAATTGATCTGAAATAGCCTTCACTTTCTGCACATACACAACAATATTATCAGTATCATGATGTAAATTATGTAAACAGGAATTCAATTCGCAAATTTATGGTTTGGATCCCTTGGGATAGGATTGAACCAAACGGGTCCATGCTTCAGCAGCCGTTTCGACGCCAACAATTTGCTGAAGTGTTGTTTCAGTAACAAATGCAACAATCTAGCTTAACACAGGTTGATCTTGTTTCTCCCACTTAAGATATGCAGAGTTCATTTGATTATCATCAAGAAATTTGTCCGGTGGATTGATAGAAACATCAAGATATTGATGAAGTCTGCAACCTTTAAGCATGAGAATAATTTGACCCTTCCTGCTCAGCTTTCCTTTTGTGGCTTTAGGAGCTGGTTCATTAGGAGCTCTCAGTTTAGCTGTGCCATAGGTTGTTATTAGGTTATTAGGACACAACATCAGGGGCTAATTTGCACTTTTTCCCTTTCTATTTTTATTTTATATATCGTCTCTTCCCATATTCTCTTCTTATACCCAAAACCTTAATTTCTTGTTGTTGATATATATATATATATATGGAAATCCCACAATTTCAGTGCGCAGGTTAAGGGATTTGTGTGATTCTTGATTTTGAAATTGAAAAGGAAATTGTATAAAGATCCCTTTAGAAATTACTATACACTTGATTTTGTTATTATTTTCCATATAATTTGTGTGATTCTACAAATTTATTTATGTTTTCCACATTTATGTGACTGTAGTAATTTATTAATTACTGACTTCCATATATGTGTGATTGATCTGGTATATATATATATATATTGGTTCTTTAATTTATAAATCCTGTTTTTTCACTTTTATCTTTTTGTTTTTTTTTTTATCATTTTCATCATCTTATAAATGATACATCTAATTTTTAATACTATCAAATTTATATATAAAAAAAAAATAGAAGTAATATTGAAGAGATGTACTAGCTATAATCTCTTTTACTTTTTTTTTCTTTTTGATTGATAATTTCCTTTTCATATGATAGTTGGACCGTGTTATAATTTATTATTAACTTGCAAATTATACATTTTAATTCATATTATATTTAATTTAAGTTGGACAAAAATTATAATTTTATATTAATTATGAGACTGTCAATTTCAAAAATTTATCATAAAAAAAACTCAATCATTAATAAAATAATAATACATCGGCTCAAGTCAGTAATAAAAGTACGAGCTATATTGCGAAAGGTCAGCCAAATAAATATGAAAACGGTTCAAACCGAACCGAATTGGAATTTTCAAAGAAATAATAATCAAACCAAAGTATTAATGGTTTAACTCGATTTAATAAAATAACAAAGAAATTTATTAAAAACGAAGCCAACTATATATGATCGGTTTCGATCACACTTTGACATAAAATAGAAAGTTTGGCTAAATTCACTAATCTCTGGTTTACAATGTTTAATCAATTTGATTCTTGGACACCTTTTCAGTTCACCTCTCCCGTTTAAATCATATTATTTTTCTTTTTATTACGGGATTTTAATTCTATTTATATAATGCAACAGTTTTTTAATGGGAGCTTAGTATAATTGGTTAAATAAATCCTACAATTGTGGAAAAAAATTAAAAAAAAAAGATTAAATCCTAATTCCTAAATTAATAATATGGCTAAAATTTCAAAAAGGGCCCAACTCGAATCTAAAATTGCAAGAGCTTCCAATAACCCTACCACCTTCTTTTCCATCACAACACAGTGGGATTTCGTCAATTTGGGACTCAAGGCATTGGTAACAACTAGAAAAAGAAAGGTCTTTTGTGCACTGGACCAATCCATACAACCTTTTCTCTGCATAAGGCAATCAATTATAAGCAAACCGAGAAGGAGACTTAGCGGCGGTTGCAGCGAGTCCAAGCAACAGCTCCCTGGTTTTTGCATTAAACTCATCTTTGTTAGCCACAGTTGTAGGGTTCCAATAGTAGAAGTTGTCGCTGTTATCAGGTTCGCCGAAGTAAAAGGTATCAGAGTATTTGAGCATACAGTGATCATTCAAAATGATTGCTTCTCTGTTATCAGGGCAGTTGCTTCGTAGCTCAGTGACTGCGTTAGTAAAGCAGGCTTTGCAATCTGGGATTTTGATAACTTCTCTGCAGAGATCATTTGCAAAGACACTGTCTTTTCCAGGGTCTTGGATTTCATCCTGATAATATGTTGCATCTGGGAATTTTGTCTTCAATCTGTCCATAAGGGTATCTAGGTTGCCCCTAAAATCTGGAGTCATAAGAAGCTCTGGTGTTGAACACACAAGGGACAGTGGAACGCCATAGACTATTGGCACAAGTATTAGCCCTATTAACAATAGATATGAGGTCTTTCAGAAGATGAACAATTGATGGATACTTAGCAAGGATAATATTTATATATTAACAAGTCTTGGCTAGACATGATACTTTCATGATTTTTTTTTTTTTTTGTATAAAAAGTCTGACAGGAGATTCTATATGTTCATAATTTTGTTCATCTTCATTATATCACACAATTAATATAGTTACTAATTAGCTTGCTTTTTTTTAAAAAAAAAATATAGAACTAATTTGCTTAATTAGTATTCAATCACTGTTTTCATTCATAAAAAATGTTATGAATCAAATATAGGCAAAGTAATCTCATATTGAGATTGTTAATAATAACGTGTTATATATGCGGATAAGTAAGATCCTGGCTCGGTTCAAAATGTTTTCCTGAGTTGGCCTTTTCCTTTCTATTCTTTTAATTAGGTACTTGATTATATATGAAGGTCATATTTTTATAATACTAAATTAAGCAATCAAGTTACCATTCCACTCACAATTGGTACACCTACTCATTTACTAATAGAATAAATAGTGGAGGTCATGAGTTTAACATTCGGACCCTTCAAAAACTCCTGAAAAAATAAATAAATAATGAAGTTTCTAATTGGAAACAAACAAAACAAGATGCAAGAACTTTGACCTAGATTAAGGGATTTGTGTGATTAATTCTTGATTTTGAAAAGGAAATTGGATTTATTGAAAGATCCCTTTAGAAATAAATATACCTACTGATTTTTGTGATTATGGTAATTTAAGACAATTTTCCATATTTGTGTGATTATAGTAATCTATTACTGATTTTTCCCAATATGTAATTTTTTTTGTCTTAATTATCTAGTATTCTACAATATTCCCAATATTGGAGGTTAGTTTGAATTGGCACTAAACATGTCAATTAAGAGAAAAAAAAATATTTTTTCTCAGATTTTTTAAAGGTACTTCATGTTTAGGTCATGAATTCGAGATATCTGGTTAAAGAAAAATAGACTCTTATCATGTCATCTTGTCTCTTGGGGGTTATTTCATTTTTTTATTAATAACCTTATATATAATTTCAATTATTTATTGTTAAAGGTTTCATATTTTTCTCTTATTGTTTGCACAAAGGGAGAGAATGAAATGAAAATGCTCCCCCAAGTAAGAAGGGTCTATATATATACGTTTATAGGCTCAAAACGACACAACATCCTCAAATTAATTTTGCTGGTTACAAATGTGGAATAAATAGTAAGTTTGGTCAAATTGAGCTATCCAGTTTACAAAGTTTGATTAATTTGATTCTTGGACCAACACAGGTTTGCTTAAATTGCGGGCGGAGCACATAAGCATAAACATAAAACATTTGCTACCGCTTAATTATAGAGCAAACTCACTGGGGATCTCACAAGTTTCTTTCAACATTTATATATATGAAAACGAGAAAAGTACGTCAAGACAGAAATTAAAGTCTTAAAAACACACAAGTGATAGTTAAGACTTCTACAAGACTTAATTATATCTATCTATCTTCTTACAACACTTGATGTCTTTTTTTCTCCTTACATATTCAGTGTCGGGTTCCAGACATTTTACCTACAATACTACTACCATGTATTTTTATTCTGACATTACATTAATAAAGTATTAATTTACCAATAATTATTGGAAAGAGCTTAGCTATCTTCTCTTTTTTTTTTTTGTTCACCTTTTCTTCTGTGTAAATGATGCGCAAAAGGTAGCTAATAGTTCTCACAATTATTTGAAGCTGCAATGATTTTCTAGGAATTAACAAAAGGATAAATCTCATATCTAAAATTGCAACTCCCACTGACAACCCTACCACCTTCTTTCCCATCACAGCAACTTGGAAGTTCAGCAATTATACCATCAAGACATTTCTTACAAACATCACTAGAAAGATCTCTAGTGCACTGAACCAAACCATAAAGCTTGGTTGATGCATCCAGCTGTGACTCACCTGTTTCATATAATTTTGGATTACCATAAGCTTTCTGGGCCAATTGGGTCAATAACTCCTTGGTTTTTTGATTAAACTGAACTGGTTCACTCACAACTTTGATGTTCCACATATAGAATTTGTTTCTGTTATCAATCCGGCCAAAGAAATCCTTATCTGAGTACTTAAAAAGCCAATTATCGTACCAAATGATTGCTGCTTTATTGGAAGGGCAACGCTTGCGGATCTCATTGGCCGATTCGGCTACGCAGGTTCTGCAATCTGGGACTGAGACATCTCCTCTACAAAGAGCAAGTCCATAAGCTTTGTCTGGGTCTTGACCTGATGCGCCATAGCCAAAACCTGATGAAGCAGATTGAACATAGAGACTACCAGTGAGCTTGTTCAGGTTGTTCTCGTAAGGGCCATTAGCTGTGAAGTTTTCGGAACTTGAACAGAAATGGAAGAGTGGATCTGCTCCTATAACTATGGGGACAAAGAAGAATATTGCTAAAATTAATACCAAGTATGAGAAAGACATTGTTTTCAAGGTTAAGATTTTATTGACGATTGATCGACTTCAAGCTAGCAAGCATTCATATTTATAATGGAAACATGCATAAGTGTGAAGTTTAATGATATATATGACCATCCTGATCTAGCAGAATATTGAATTTGGTGGACCAAATCCCTTGTGGAATATTAAAAATTAAAATAAAAGGTCAGATTTAGATGTGGATTATAAACTTATAATTATACACTTACAAAGAATTTATTTTTTTTTCTCTTTAATCACAAGCCAGATATTGTGGAACATGGCTTTTGACTTTGTTCCATGAAGAAACTTCTACTGGAATTTGCCAGCTTTTAAAGGTCAGAATGAGAAGAAGCTTCTAAAAGTCGGCATGCTGCATTTAGTGGGTAAGGCTAGCTAGACAACCACTACTCATTCTTGCATTTTCATATGTCAAACCTTTGAAATACATAAAATAAGGCCGCAATTGAAGACTCTCTTTTTCTTCTTCTTTTAGTAGGACTTTTTTTTTTTTCTAAATCATCCCGTATTCTAATTTTTAAAGATTTTTAGAATGAATTCCTATTATTCATAGGATCCCTTAAAATTTAATAGGATAAAACCTTAACATAATATTTTACATAAATTAAATTTATTATATTTTTTTTAGTATATAGAGTTTGTCCGACTAATTCAGAGCATACTGGATAGAACTTTATAAAAATAACGAAAATATTTTTTCAATATTATTTAAAATAACTGAATCAAATTCGAGACATATGATTAAACTACAAGATTTATATATTAACTCATTTACACCATCTTAAATTATTATAAATTAATTTAATAATATATAGATTTGTAAAAATCCTAAACCACATCATGCCATTTTTTTTTTACTTTTGGTTGATAGGTTATGGATTGTTACCTACTCATATAGTAATATTCCACAACCTAGTTTATTTTAATTAAAGTAAGGCTCATCTTATTCTTAATTCAAATAAATAATATGAAAGATTATTAAGATAATAGTATGTGATAAATGAATAGGTATCCCATCATCTCCATGGCCTTGATATTTCGGGCGATTATTAAGATTATTTGATTCTAGAACTTGTGAAATATATTGAACAGGCCATGTTTGAGATTTTATTTCTCTATATACACTCCAAATCTATAGAAATTGTTAATTTCATTTTAAAGTAAAGATGTAAGCTTTAATTTGGAATATAGATCGCAATTTTTGGTTAAAAATTAAGTTAGATATTGAGTCTCAAATATTGTCTATCATCTCTGAAAAATTTATTTTTCCAGAAATCTAAATGAAGAAGATGATAAAAATTACCAATTGTGTCACTGTCTGTTTCACATAGTTGTGTGTATGCATGGATGGAAATGACTCCACATATGGCCTTAGGAGACCTATAAACCCCCCACTAGATGAAATCCGGTCACCAGAATCTGCTGGAAAGATGGCGCATAACCTACACGCGCCACGTAAAGAATTTCAAAAAATATAGGTGCGTGTACTACACACGCTGAAGAGAAAATTGCACGGCCAGACAGTTTTTTTATTTAATTAAAATTTTTAATACTTATTTAATTTTAAATATATATATATATATATATATATATATATATATATATATATATATATATTCATTCAAATAATTAATAATTAGGATTAATTATTTACTTGGTTATAAAATATAATTAATTTTATTTTTAATTATATTTTCTATTTTTTTAAGGGTCACATAATTGATTAAATTTTTTTTAATCATTACTTATTAATGTGACTTAAATATTTTTTTTAATATTTTAATTTTTTATCATGATTATTTTTATTTTAGAATAAAAGAAATGATAAAGGAATGGAAAAGGGCTTTGTTGTCTCACTGTGAGAAATATGAAATGTTGAGGTTTGACCTTAAGTCTGTTAATGAACAATGGATCCTTGATTTGTTGTAGAATAGTTATAACCATAGAGAGTCATACGAAAAATTTGTCAAGAGTTTTGTCAATACATATGTGAATTGGATTGCGAAAAAAACTTTTGACGCTTCATATTGTATGTCCATTTGCAAAGGTAGTGGAAAAAAATCTAATAACATGAATTTCATTGAATTAATAAACACAAATATATACAATCTCAATCCATATACTACCATTATATTTGAGTTATCACTAATCATACAAAAATAAATTTTTAGTCTCATCCTATGGACAGAGATAAACTCATACAACTTTTTTTTGAGTTTTAAAAGTATTACATAATTGACTTTGGATACCATAGAATTTTCACCGTCGCGTAGTTAAGTTGTCTGCAAAGGATTCTGCTCGCCACCAAATAGAAATTGTACTTCAAGGCAGCCTGCATGACTCGTCCGCCATGGGGCTTAGCTAATAACACATGCCTTTGGAGGCCAAAAGGCCCCTATTGAGGGTCGACAAATGAGCGGCGGATGCATGCATCGCTTTTTATAAATCTTGTTAATTAATAATTTGTTTAGTTTAAATTCATTAAAGTTTTAGTAACTTTAAATGACGAATAATTAATTATTTTTTCAATACAAATTAATTAAAGTTTTAGTAACTTTAAATAGTAAATAATTAATTATAAAGTAATTAGTCAAACATAGAAATTTTAGATAATAATTAGGAATACAATAAATTTTTGAATATAAGCCTGTATAAAATTAACACTTTATAATTAGTTGAAGTTCATATATGTTCTAGGAATTGATTATCGTGCATATATGTCTTTCAGTAGTATTAAGAATGACATCTTCTGCTAAGAATATTGTAGTCCAACTCAATAAGGGTGAGAAATTGAATGACGACAATTATGAGATTTGGAGTATGAAAATTCAATATGTGCTAGAAGAGCAAGAGGCTCTTGAAGTTCTGAATATGTCCATGATTGAACTTGAGCAAGACAACACAGCTCAACATATGAGGGATTGTGATGCCTATGAGGCCTGGAAAAAGAAGAACTCAACTACTCGCATTACATTGCTTAGCAGTATTGATGATGACATCATGAGAGAGTTATAAAAGTATGAGATAGCAAATGACATATGGTATACTCTTTCTGAAAGGTTTGGTGGTACGTTCATAACCAAACTAAGGTCACTTACTATTAAGTTTGAGACTTATAAGAAATGTCCTAAACATATAATAAAGAAATATTTCAGACATATGTGAAACATAATAAGTGAGCTCAAAGATACATGTCATATCCTTACTGATGAACAATAAGTTTAGATTGTGATTCGTTCATTGCTTCATAGCTGAAAAAATATGAAAATGCATCTGACTCATAATAAAAACATCAAATCCTTTGGGTGGATAACTCCAAAGCTGAAGTAAGAGGTATTGACACTTGCAAGTTAGTCATGCGTGGTGGTCAAACCTTATTCCTATATAATGTATTATTTGCTCATGAAATTTGTCGGAATTTAGTATTAGTATTGGTTTTACTTAAGTTAGACTTTGAATTACATTTTCATGGATATGATGTTGATTTGTTTTTAAGACAAAACTATTATCGTTGTGGTTATTTTTTGGATGGTTTTATTGTTCTTGAAGTTGAATACAATACTAGTACTGTATATTTTTAAAATTTTATATCTTCTGTTGATTATGAAAATGATGTAAATATTTGGCATGCTAGACTTGGTCATATTGGCCAACAACGTATAAACTGATTATCCAAAAAAGGCTTATTGGATAATTTAGATAAAGTTAATTTGTCAACTTGTGAGTATTATCTAACTGGAAAAACAACATAAAAACTATTTGGAAAAGGAACTAAAGTCGAAACTCTATTGCAATTAATTCATTCAGACATCTGTGGTCCAATGAATGTTAAACCTAGACATGAGACAAGTTATTTCATCACATTTATAGATTATTACACTTAATATGGTTATATCTATTTGATTTCTCACAAATCTCAAGTGTTAGATTGTTTTATAAAATATATGAATTTAGTTGAGAATCAATTAGATAAGAAAATTAAAATGTTCAGAACCAATCGAAATCGAGAATATCTTTCTGATGAGTTCAAATATTTATGTGATGAAAAGGGAATAAAGTATCAGTTGACTATCTCGTATACCCTGCAACAAAATGGTGTTGCGGAAAGACAAAATATGACCATTCTTGAAGTAGTTAGATCAATGATGGTACATGCTCATTTGCTTACAACCTAATAGATCTTTGACTTTGGAATTTTCTCCTTTAAGTATTGCGTCTTTATCTAAACTCTCTCTATAAGAAAATTAAAATGTTCAGAACCAATCGAAATCGAGAAAATCTTTCTGATGAGTTCAAATATTTATGTGATGAAAAGGGAATAGAGTATCAGTTGACTATCCCGTATACCCTGCAACAAAATGGTGTTGTGGAAAGACAAAATATGACCATTCTTGAAGTAGTTAGATCAATGATGGTACATGCTCATTTGCTTACAACCTAATAGATCTTTGACTTTGGAATTTTCTCCTTCAAGTATTGCGTCTTTCTCTCAACTCTCTCTATAAATTTTATTCTCTAAAAAAATTAGAGGATTGGAATCTCTGTTCTTTTTTTGTGGATTGTTTGAAGAGGTAAGTCATTTAAATTGTAAAACTTTAATATCAATTTATTTATGTTAATGTGATTAAAAAAGGCTTATTGGATAATTTAGATAAAGTTAATTTGACAATTTGTGAGCATTATCTAACTGGAAATCAACACAAAAATCATTTGGAAAAGGAACTAAAGCCGAAATTCTATTGAAATTAATTCATTCAGACATTTGTGGTCCAATGAATGTTAAACCTAGACATGAGGCAAGTTATTTCATCACATTTATAGATGATTACACTTAATATGGTTATATCTATTTGATTTCTTACAAATCTCAAGTATTAGATTGTTTTATAAAATATATGAATTTAGTTGATAATCAATTAGATAAGAAAATTAAAATATTCAGAACCAATCGAAATTGAGAATATCTTTCTGATGAATTCAAATATTTATGTGATAAAAAGGGAATAGAGTATCAATTGACTATCCCGTATACCCCGCAACAAAATGGTGTTGCGGAAAGATAAAATATGACCATTCTTGAAATAGTTAGATCAATGATGGTACATGCTCATTTGCCTACATCCTAATAGATCTTTGACTTTGGGATTTTCTCTTTCAAGTATTGTGTCTTTCTCTCAACTCTCTCTATAAATTTTATTCTCTAAAAAAATTAAAGGATTAGAATCTCTGATATTTTTTTGTGGATTGTTTGAAGAGATAAATCATTTAAATTGTAAAACTTTAATATCAATTCATTATATGTTAATGTGACTGGGATCTTGATTATGCATGCTTATGATCTTGGAAATTATGTACAAAAATTGGATTTGATTATATATTAAATCCATATTAAAATTCTACACGCTCTGTTTCTTCCTTTTCTTACTAATTTTCTTTGTTATATGTTAAATGAATATGAATACCTTGAATTTCAGTGGTTGTCATAATGCTATTTGCCTATTTCCTCATGACGCCACCTCAATTAAGAATGGATAACACTGGTATTTTCTGCTCCATGAACAAATAAAGTTGAAAGTAAAAAGACATAAAAAAAAATCCTTGTATTGCAGCAGAAATCATTCTCTCTTCAGATTCTGCTTAATTTTCTACTGGAGCCAAGGAAAAGGTGTTGGAAATAAAATACTCACACAAACAACTTTTATTTAAACTCAAGCAAATATTACAAAAACAATCTCACTCAACAAACAAGAAACTACAACTCTCTCTTATAAAATTTTGCTTCCTCACTCACTTAGAAGCTTTTAATTTTTCTTGATATCTAAAACTAAAATGGGGAGGGGTATTTATACTACTTAAGAATAATTCTACACCACACAAATAAAATAATCCAAAATTATAATAACCATACACCTCATTCTTCTCCATCATTCTCCATCCTTCTAATAATATTTTAAATTACCAAATGATTCACATGCATAATTACTACACTCTAGAAAATTCTAGGTAGATGGCTTATAATTTTGGACCTTTATTATGGACTTTGACTCCAATTTGGTTGGATTTGGGTTTGGGCTCCAATAATGGATCAAGTTTATGATCCAACACCCCCCCTTAAACTTGATCTTGTAACCCTTAGTAAATTTCTTAATCTTATGAAGTCTTCATTTGTCAGTGGCTTGGTAAAAATATCGGCAACTTGATCTTGTGACTTCACATATTCAACTTGCACATCCTTTCTTGCAACACACTCTCTTATATAGTGGTAGCGAATATCAATGTGTTTACTTCGATTATGGAATACTGGATTCTTTGCTAAGGCAATGGCTGACTTGTTGTCGACACAAACCTTGGTCGGCTCTTCTTGTATTAAACCTATCTCCTTCAGTAGATTTCTAAGCCAAATTGCATGACAAACGCATGAGGTAGCAGCAACATATTCCGCTTCACAAGTGGACAGTGTGACAATCGGTTGTTTCTTTGACATCCATGTGAAAGCAGTATCTCCCATGAAAAATACGAATCCAGTAGTACTCCTTCGATCATCTATGTCTCCACCCCAATCACTATCGCTATATCCAACAAGATTATAATTATTAGAAACTGAATAGAACAAGCCAAAATCAATTGTACCCTTCAGATAGCGAAGAATTCTCTTTGCAGCTTTAAAATGGGTGGTTGTTGGAGATTCCATGTAGCGACTAACCAATCCAACTGCATGAAGAATATCAGGCCTCGTACAAGTTAGATAGCGTAGACTTCCCACCAAACTTTTGAAGAATGTTGGATCTACACTTTCGCCTTCTTCATGTTTGGACATCTTGATTCCATATTCCGTTGGTGTGCTTATCGGCTTACAGTTCTCCATCTTGAACTTCTTTAGGATCTCTTTTGCATAGCTTTCTTGTGAAATGAAAATTCCATCCTTTTGTTGCTTAACTTCAATACCGAGGTAGTACGCCATGAGCCCCATGTCTGTCATCTCGAATTCTTTCATCATCACTTCTTTGAATTCATTGAACATGCTTAGGTTGTTTCCGGTGAAGATCAAATCGTCCACGTAGAGGCACACAATCAAAATATCTCCATCTTTGATCTTGATATATAGAGCGTGCTCATAGGGACATTTGTTGAAGCCATTCTCTTGGAAGTACTTGTCGATTCGGCTATTCCAAGCCCTTGGTGCTTGTTTTAGCCCGTAAAGAGCCTTCTTCAACTTTAACACTTTGTCTTCGTGGCCTTTGACTTCATAGCCTGATGGTTGTTGAATGTATACTTCCTCTTCAAGAACTCCATTTAAGAAGGCAGACTTTACATCCATTTGATGTATCTTCCACTTGTTTTGAGCTGCCAAAGAAATGATTAGTCTAATAGTTTCCAATCGAGCAACAGGAGCAAATACCTCATCATAGTCAATTCCAGCCTTTTGACTATATCCTTTAGCAACTAGCCTCGCCTTGTGCCTTTCAATCTCTCTTTTAGCGTTTTGCTTTGTTTTGTACACCCATTTGACACCTATCGCCTTATGTCCCTTGGGAAGGGAAGTGAGTTCCCACGTGTCATTCTTTTCGATGGCCTTGATTTCTTCGTCCATCGCATCTCTCCACTTCTTCTCTTGTACTGCTTCTTGAAAGCTCACTGGTTCACAATCAGCAAACAGACAAAATAATGTAAGGTTATCTTGTTGTTCGGTTACCTCATAGAGATCTCTAAGACTTCGTGTGCATGACACAACTCTTTCACTTGATGATGACGAAGGTGATGAGTCTCCTTGAGTGGTTGGTGAAGTGGGTGGAGTTGTTGTCTCTTGTTGGGCTTCTCCATGTTGTTCTATTGGTGTTAGCTCATCTTCTTCAAATTGAGGAAAGAAATTGAAGTCATCTGTATGAGAGCTAAAATCCCATTCTCCTTCTTCATTGAATACCACATCTCGACTAATCACAATTTTCTTATTGTCTGGATTGTATAGCTTGTAGCCCTTCGAATTAGTATCATAGCCAATGAAGATAAAACTCTCGCTTTTATCATCAAGCTTCGTTCTTCTCTCATCTGGTACATGAACATGGGCTATACTTCCAAAGATTCTCAAGTGGGAAATGTCAGGCTTTCTTCCACTCCATGCCTCTTGTGGTGTCTTTCCCCATACATTTCTTGTTGGAGATCGGTTTAACAAGTAAACTGCACACGCCACTGCTTCTGCCCAAAATTCCTTGGGTAATTTCTTGCTTTTGAGCATTCTTCGTGTCATGTCGAGGATTGTTCTGTTCTTTCTTTCTGCCACGCCATTTTGTTGGGGGGATCTAGGAACTGTCATTGGTCGCCGAATTCCATTTGCTTCACAGAACTCTTGAAACTCCCTGGAAGTAAATTCTCCACCTCGGTCGGATCTCGTGGCTTTGATTTTTCTACCGCTTTCTCTCTCCACTGCAGCTTTGAACTTCTTGAAAACTTCAAAAACTTCTGACTTCTGTTTCAAGAAATAGACCCAAGTTTTTCTTGAAAAATCATCAATGAAAAGAAGAAAATAGCTACTGTTACCGAGAGAGCTTGGCTTGATTGGACCACACACATCAGTATGGATGAGCTCGAGTGGCTTCTTGGCTCTTGACTCTGACTCCTTTGGAAAACTTTTCCTGAATTGCTTCCCAACTAGACACCCTTCACAAAGCTGGTCAAGATGGTTGATGCGAGGTAATCCCTTTACCATCTCCTTCTTAGATAGCAGCTCCAAACCTCCAAAATTTAGATGCCCAAATCGAAGATGCCAAAGCCATGATACATCTTTGTAGCAAGCTTTCAGGCACTTTGCAACATCGTTTTGTATGTTGATCAAGAACATTCTATTCTTTGACATCGACACTTTAGTAATGAAGTTATTTTTATCATCTTTTATAGAAAGATTATAATCTTTCATATGAATATCATAACCTTTCTCTAACAGTTGTCCTAAACTCAAGATGTTACTTTTCATATTGGGCACATAGTAGACATTGGAAATAAACTGATGTCTCCCATCTTTTAAACGGATAAGGATGTTACCTCTCCCTTTCACTGCTATTGTGGAATCATCTCCAAATGAAACATTTCCGTTTACTGATTCGTCTAGCTCCACGAACATGTCTTTCCTTCCACACATATGATTGCTTGCACCACTGTCAAGATACCAGGAATTTGCTTGGCCACCATCAGTTTCCTTTCGTGCTAAAAGAAGAGTTTCTTTATCATCTGTCTTCTCCTCCACGTAGTTGGCCTTCTCCTCAATTTTGTTGTTGGGAGCTCTACATTCTGAAGCATAATGCCCAAACTTCTGACAATTATAGCATCGAACTTGAGATTTGTCATACCTTGAGTTCGGATTGATTCTCCCACGGCCTCGTGTTGAGCTTTCTCCTTTCTCATAGTTGTTGTTGGAATTGTTGTTGTGGTAATTCCAACCTCGTCCACGACTGCGACTTCCACCTCGTCCATGGCCTCTACCTCTACCTCGGCCACGTTGGTTTCTATCATTGCCTTGACTTTCATGCATATCCTTGAGTTGCAGCTTGAGGAGTTGCTCAGTAAATCCTTGCTTCTTCTTATGCTTCTCTTCGTATGCTTGCAATGATCCTTGGAGTTGCTCGATTGTCATTTCTTCCAAGTCTTTAGTTTCTTCAATCGTCACGACGATGTGCTCAAATTTGGGATCCAACGAACGAAGTATCTTCTCTATTATCCTCACATCTTCTAACTTTTCACCATTTCTTTTTAATTGATTAGAAACAGCTACTACTCTTGAGAAATAATCAGAAATAGACTCAGATACTTTCATATGTAAGGATTCAAATTCACCTCTTAATGTTTGGAGACGGACCTTCTTCACTTGCTCGGATCCTTTGTAAGAGGTTTGCAGCTTCTCCCACGCTTCCTTAGCAGAGCTTGCACTTGAAATCTTTTCAAATCCATCATCATCTAAAGCTTGATAGATGAGGTAGAGAGCCTTCTTGTCTCTCTTTCTTGAATCCTTCAAAGTAGCCTTTTGATCTGGTGTAAGAGTCGCAAAAGCAGTATCATCTGCAGGCTCGTTGTAGCCTTTCTCTATGATATCCCACACGTCTTGTGATCCAAGAAGTGCCTTCATTTTGATACTCCAATTGTCGTAGTTGTTGTTGTTGAGTGTCGGGACTTGGAATGGTGTCATACCATTTGTCATATCTCTCAATATAATAAGAATTTGTAAGATCTGATTGTGCGGATGAATCCGGAACGTCGAAAAACTTTGGAAAGGACAGCTCGGTCCACTCGGCTCAACTTTGTGAGTCAACTCAGTTTTCTGGTAGCACTATTCCAGCGGCACGTTTGAACTCCGATCGGGGCAATTCTGACGGTGTCGAATTCCTCTTGTCGAGACTTCCGATTTGATATGCAATAGTATAGATTTTCCAACTAGCTCTGATACCACTTTGTTGGAAATAAAATACTCACACAAACAACTTTTATTTAAACTCAAGCAAATATTACAAAAACAATCTCACTCAACAAACAAGAAACTACAACTCTCTCTTATAAAATTTTGCTTCCTCACTCACTTAGAAGCTTTTAATTTTTCTTGATATCTAAAACTAAAATGGGGAGGGGTATTTATACTACTTAAGAACAATTCTACACCACACAAATAAAATAATCCAAAATTATAATAACCATACACCTCATTCTTCTCCATCATTCTCCATCCTTCTAATAATATTTTAAATTACCAAATGATTCACATGCATAATTACTACACTCTAGAAAATTCTAGGTAGATGGCTTATAATTTTGGACCTTTATTATGGACTTTGACTTTAATTTGGTTGGATTTGGGTTTGGGCTCCAATAATGGATCAAGTTTATGATCCAACAAAAGGAATCGTACACAGTTAAATATGTTTGATGCTGGAAATGACAAATTCAGCTGCACACTGCTTCAACAGCGAGTTTCTTGGTTGTGCCAATGCACAAGCCGCGGCTGAAGCCTGAAGTTCTCTTCTGTTTCTTCTACAGCACACTCATTTTTGTTTAAGCAGGCTTGAAATATTTCAATCCTCTTTTGACATTCTTGGCTATTAAGAAGAAGAACATTTTCAACAGAATTCCTTTTCTTTTATGAAAACCAAAAAATATGAAAAAACCATGGTGTAAAAATGCAGAAAGGTTTAGAGGCAGATGACAATGAAGTCGCGCTTTAATCATAGCTAGTAACTTCTTTTCCTGATTGCTGGCAACTGTTTTCTTCAAAAATTTCTATAAAAATATACGTATTGAATTTTATGCTCTATAAAAAGTTCGTGTCTGGTTGCTCTTTTAATAACATGATAAATACTTTAAAAAGAAAACTCTTTGCGAAGATGTTCAGAGAAGAAAACCATATTCAGGCAGAATGAAAAAGCTGAAGTGTTGCAAGTATGAGGAAAGATAAACATGTACCTTTTCAACCACAGCCATAGACTTACCGTCAGATCCACATGTCCCGGCAGGAGTTCCAAAACTTGCAAACTTTATCATAGATATATAGCTATTTTTAGGGCATTTGAGATGCCCAGAGGCCTTGTAATTGAAATTTTCGTCTCCAGCATTCCGAAATGATTCAAGATTAGCAATGGGATAATCCTCAACATCATGTGCCCACGCACCTGAAATTTTTGGTCTTGAGAATTTTATTTTCGTTGGATCTCCACCTTTCTCCTCAAAGATCACCAGAATGTTTCCAGATGGCTTGAACCAGGATCGTGGAACGTGGTACCTGCTCCACACAAGAACTTTGTTGGACATTTCGCTTCTAATAGTCTCTGTTCTCTTCTAGACAAGTAAATTGGAATACCAATCAAACTGATCAACTTTAGTGAAGAAGACATTTGGAAAAGACCTATCAAAAATCTGTCAAGGAAAATGTACTCTCTAAAAGTTCCTCATAAAGTTCTTCATGCCCTGCCCTTAGTAATACATAGCATTATTCTGGAGATACTAAAGTCGGTGGAGCATTGCCATGGAAATTCAAAGTAACTAAAGATCTACTTCAGAAGGTGATATTTCCGAGAGCTAACTTTAGCAACGCTTGGAAACTGGAAATAAAATAATAAAATTTTTCCTCAGCATTTAATGGTGAACGAATAGTTTATTTGGATAGTGATATTTTGCGACCCCTCAATAGTAACTCGGGTGTTTGTTTTCAAAAGCTACCAACATCCAATTCGGCTGCAATGAAGTTTTCATTTAAATTCCCAAGTCCATTAGTCTACAAAAAGTCTAAAATATATAGTAGACTTGGTTATGGATTTGTCTGGCAAAAACTTTCCATTTTACCATCTTTGTGTTGGTTCTCCACATCCAGTTCTGCATTTGTCTGGCATAAACTTGCCTCTATAGTTCACATTCTTGTATACGCACTTCTCATGTATAGAACTCTTCCTGGGCCGGTATCTTCCAATTTCTTCTCCATTCAACCAAGCTAGCTAGACCTTTGCCCATGTGAAGCCCAACAGGTTCATCCCCAGCTGGTGGGTCCACAACAACCTGAGAAATTCCAACTATTTAACATTGGAAGATGCACTTGAAAATTTCAGAGCAAAAAGTGAGCAATTATGGATATTTCAGCATCTGTAAAGGTGATCTTCAGCAGAAGACTTACCTTATACCATGTCAATGGCTGATTCTTCGGTGGATTCGAGGTTGCAACCCAATGTGCACTCTCTACACCATCAGAGTTGTATATACCAAGGTTTTAAATATTAGTAATACCTAACGTATTATAATAGTATCAGCTTGAATTAGATTATATCGGACTGTATTATCCACCAGCAGGTGAATTTTATAAAATAACTAATAAAATCATCTAAATCAACAATAAAATTTAATATATAATATATTAAATTAATAAACATTATTTTATTTAAATAATATAAATTACATAATATTTTCTTAATAATAGCATAGTCAACGCTATTAAATTGAACAATTTTATAATCAAATATTTTTGAATCTTTTTGATAAGCAAATAAATATTTTGTTGAATATGTGAGGAAAAATTACATTTCTCAAAAAATGATGAAACAACTTATTCCCGTAACTAAACAATATAAAACAAAATTAAAAATTACATTTATAAAAATCAATATACTGCAGTATTAAAAAATCACTGCCAAAAAAGTGACGATATTTTGTTCATATAAGAAAATATCAAACGATGAACTTACTATATCGAACGTATTGACTTCATAATTTTAATGAGTATTATTCCATCTTAATCTTATCTATTATAGAAAATATCAAACGATGAACTTACTATATCAAACGTATTGACTTCGTAATCTTAATGGGTGTTATTCATCTCAATCTTATCTATTGTAGAATAAATTTATCTAGGATATAATTTACCCCAATGATTATGAGGATATCCATAATAATAATGCTAGAAAACAAATAGAGAGCTATCTCCCCTTCACTTGATGCTTTGTGCCTCCTTGCTTCATGTGGGACCTCCTTTTGTGTCTCATGTGGCTTGATGAGTACTTGGAGGTCATCTTTTAATTATTGTCATACTTTTTCTTCCTTAAAAGCATCTTGGTGTATTTAAGAGCAATAAGGTCAAATATCATGTTGTGAGTCTTATTAGTAGATATACGAAAAAAAATCCAAGAGAAATACATCTCCTTATTGCCAAGAGTATCTTTCGATATCTGAAGGTTACTGTTGATTTTGGAATGTTCAACAAAAAGGGAGAAAAGTCAAATTTAATCATGTTTACTAACAGTGATTATGCTGGAGATTTGAAAGATCGGAAGAGCATTTCAAGCAATGTTTTTATCTTGGAATCAGGGGTTGTTTCATGGTCATAAAAAAAAAAACAACCAATTGGTGCTCTATATCATTACTGAAGTTGAATTTGTAGCAACCACTACATGTGTCTGTCAAGCTGTTTGGTTGGGGAAAATGCTGGAGGAGCTAAGATTTAAGCAAGGAGGAGCTGCAACAATTTATTGTGATAGCACCTCTGCTATTAAACTCTCCCAAAATCTCATTCTTCATAATAGAAGCAAATATATAGATGTGAAGTATCACTATTTAAGAGAAATTACAAAGGAAGGAACTATTGATTTTGTTTATTGTAGAACTGAAGATCAGGTTGCTGATATTTTAACCAAATCCCTTAACATGGTTACATTTGTGAAGCTAAGAAAATTACTGGGCAGTATCACTTATGGAGAATTCTGCAAAAAGATATGAGCTTCATCATTAAACTGATAGTTTACAACTTTCAATTTAAGGGAGGGATTCTTGAGTAACTTTGTCAAAGTATCATTTTGTTGTCTACTACTTCCTATTTTTTAGGAAGTGATTACTAGTTTGTTTATTACCTGAATGTTGGAATTGTTTTTAGGTGTTCAAAAGTAGGTTTAGAATTTTTTTGATTTAATTGACTAATTTTTTAAATTTTTTATAAACTAATTTTTTCAAACTTAATTTTGGAAAAGAAAACATCTATTTACCTACTTTTATCCAAAAACAGTTTTCCAAACTCAAAAATTTTAAAAATAAAAAAATTCTTTAAAAGCGTTTTTACTAAATGCAATACCAAACTGAACCTCTATTTTTTTTTGTTTTACTTAGGTTCATTTGGCATTGGGTTTGCAAAAAGTGTTTTTGGAGAAAAAAAATTTATTTTTATATTTTTTGAGTTTTGAAAACTTATTTTGGAGAGAAACAGGTAAATATATATTTTTTCCAGAAGCACTTTTAAGAAAAACAGTTTACAAAAAATTAAAAAAATTAATCAATTAAATCAAAGAAATTATTAATCTATTTTTTGAATACGTAACAGTAATTTCAAACACACTCTTAGTCAATATAAATGTTAGTGGTCAAGATGTATTAATTGGCTTAATTTTTTTCCACCAGGTTATTAGTTGTACTGCCTATATATATATATATATATAAGGCACTTTTCTATCAAATAATATTATCAAGTAAATTCAGTCCTCCCTCCTTCCATTTTTTGTTGTGTTTAACAAAAAACACACCATTTTTACGTGCAGAAATTGTTGTCCACGATACTTTTTCTCCAAAAACTATAAGTTCAAACAAAATTTTAGGTATTGCCATACTTTTTTCCACAAACGACAAGCTCAACCAAAATTGTAGTTGTAGGAACTATCATTATTTTTTCCACAAAGCACATAACTACTACTCTCATAACATTACGATCATATGCTGTTTTGCGTCAACTACGCCTCGAGTCGGTATACATGAATTTACGTCTCCTTGAAGCTGAATGACGAGTTGTAATCCAGTTAAGTAGGTTAAAAAATGGTTCAACCCTCTACAGCATGAATTAAGTAAAACAAAAGGCCAAAAAAAAAAATCAAAACCGCTTATGAAATGTAAAGAAATTACTGAATTTCATGAAAAATAATGATAGAAGGCTTACAAAGGAAATCGACAAAATGACTAGCACCGGCAGAAATGAGAAGAACGCGACGAACAGGACCAGTGACTTCAGTGGCTCCCTCGTCCGCCATGGTTCCCTACGAGACCGAAATGGAAATGGAGTATGAATCCCTCGTAAAGAAATAAAATAGGTTAATGCGATGCTTTGGAAACAGAGAGAAAGAAGTACAAAGATGGATCTGAGGGTTAAATTAATACTACCAAACATTATCATATAATTCATCTAAAAATATTACAATATAGTATACAAGTTAAATTTTTTATAAAAAAAATAATATGATAGCTGAAAAATACAGACAATTTATCATTTGTTGTATATTCTGATGTCACGTTATCATACTAGTAACAAAAAATTTTAAATATCATATTAAATTTTTTTTAGAAATAATTGATACTAATTTCCAACTATTAAAAATTTTTATTCCAAATTTTTTAACCTAAATATAATAATGTAATAACTATCTGAAACCCTAGTCTAGTCCAGTCGAATGAGCACAGTGAATTGTTTGTTGAGAATTTTGACGTTATAGAGATGAAAGAAGGTGGATATAAGAAACTACGGCATTGATGGCGGAAGGGCCCCATCCTTTGACGTTTGTCAGTTTCACCGTTCTCTCTCTCTTTTGCACTGCTCACCTGTCTCCTTTCTTTCACTCGCCACCACACGCTACACATGTTTCTTCTTCATTAATTACTTATCTGTAATCCAATTCAAACCTTCTTTCTTAGATTCTTTAAACTCCAACAATTATCATCCCTATTCACTAGTGTGCATAATTCGTTTAATCTAATAGGATTTTTCACTTCCATTGTTTGATATTTTTCGATTTGATTTCAATTATTAATTCCTTAAAGCTTCAGTGATGCAGGTATGATTCAACTACTTTCCGAAAAAATAAAAAATAATCGAACCAATCGAATAGAGACGAGACATTGTTTCACATCGATGCCTAAAAATTTGAACAATTAATCCTAAATTTGAATCTTTCCCATCTCTTTCCGAGCTGCGCTTCTCATTCCCAGTTCCTGCTGCCAGTCCACCGAGAGTAAGGATGAGAACTAGATCTGGTAATTAATGGAGTCGGATACACGGTTCAAATCATCGTTTTTTTTTTTTTTATCGGATTGGTTAATCACGCCGATCTTCCAACAATGCTTTTTAAGTTTGGATTGATTTTAGATTAATTTATTAAAATTTTATCAAATTTTAAATCCATTGTTTTCCATTGATAAATAATTCAGATTCTAATAAGAATTGACCAATTAACTTATTTGTAAAATCAATTTATATACATAGATCTTTTAAAATATTTTACCATTAATTAGTTTGCTAAAATCGATTTGTTAATTTTGATCTTAATGATGTAATTTTTGATGTTTAACTAATTAGCTAATAAATTAAAAAAATCAAGAAATAGGAATTTTAATAACATTAAATAATCGATAGTAACATCAATAAAAATAATTTATTATAATACTAAAGTAAATTTCTAATTATAAAATATTTAAAAACTATATATATATATATAATTTAGATTTTCACTTTTGAGTACCAAACATTATATTATATTTTTACTAACGACAATAAAAAAATTATTATTATTATAATGGGAATTATGATTTTCATTAATATAAAGTAATTGCAGCCTTTTCACAAAAATATATATATATATATATATATTTCTAGCTAATCCGTTGTATCCCAGATATAATTTTTTGGTTAATGATGTAGAAGGAAAATGCTATTAATATTTTTTTATACAATTGTAATATTAAAAAAATATATCTTTTCATTTATAAAATACTATTAATTTTTATAATAAAAATTAATATTTTTTAAAAAAATATATTTTTTTATATTAGAAATATATAATAAAAAGTGTAAAACAATAAAAAAAAACTTTTTTTTTCAAAAATATTCCTGAATAACCCCTCTGATTATTTAGCAAAAAGGGCTATCAATCCCATTTCGTCCTCCGATTTGCATTTTCAGTGAGATAATTCAAGCAAGTTTCATTCAATTTAAATCATTGAATATTTAATCATTTATCTCCTCAAATATATATATATATATATATCCAACTTACAGAAAATTGGACGCACCGCCAATTCTTTCTCCTGTAAAATTTGTCATTTTTTCCCCTCCCGAAGAGATTTAAATATGCGTAATGGATTCAAATTTACAGTTAAACCCGGAGACAGACCGGACCATCCCATCCAGTAAGTTGGGACTTGCAAGCAAAACTTGTAATTGGGTCGCATTCAATAGATCATGACTCGGTCTCGATCTAACTCTATTTAAAAAAATGAACGACTGGAGCCGAAGGGTGAGAGTCGAGAGTGGTTCAAAGACCATTGACTCAATCACCGACCACGCTCATATATTTATTCCAAATGTTGACCGATTCTGCTATTCAATATTACCAAGTCCATCCGCTTGCAAAGGGACTTGCAATTGTTGATGTCGGCAATTACAAAGACAATTGTATGAATAAATGTTTGAAAGCTTACGAATTTGTAGATTATACTTAATTACATCAAAATCAAGTTGAGGTTGAGTTATGAACAGTGGGAACAGCTGTATCAGCCTGCCGTCGACAATGATGCATGCAGAAGAAGTATTTTCCTGTATAGGTGTTGAGCAATACACTACTTCAACAAGCACCTTGCTCATTATCTCTATACACAAATAAAAAAGGCATGATGCAAATAAATATATATATATATATTGATATTTCTACGTAAATAACACAGAAAAAAAATATAATTTTTATTTACTCTATTTTGAAAATATCTTTTTTTTAATTAATTTATTATTTCAATAAATGTTCATTTTTTTATCATTGAGTAAATTAATATACATATAATATACGTACTATGTGTATGCATATAGTATACTCTGTTCTTACATAAAATGACATACAAATTGACTAAACAAAAAATTTACATATTTACGACTAATTTAATGAATTTTAAAGAGAATTTACAAACTAAATTAATATAAGTATGACAAATATCAAACACATTAATATTTATATTTAAAATTATGACTAAATTATGTATTTTTCTGAAAAAATGACGTTTTACAATAATAAATTAAAAAAATCATTAGTGAAATATAAAAATTAAAAATATATATTTTTGAAACTAACTAGAAACAGTAGAGCATTTTTTTTTTAAAAAAAAAGAGTTTAAAAAGGTGTAAAATCCTACAATTTGCTCTTAATTATTAAAGGTGGGGCATTAAATTTGGATTATATTTAGTATAAAATGAATTTGATAAAATTAATGGAAAGACAGAGTCCTGCAATCATTATATAAGTTTTTTATGAACACAGTCTGAAAATAAAAAAGAAATCCTATTCACCTAGGACATGAAGTGCATTGGGTGTGAAAACATTTGAATAGGTTCTCAGTCACTCAATTCTCCAATGCTTAAATTAAAAGTATCTAATTTAGTATAAAAATAACTTATTTCAAATTTATTTTCTATGAATTTAAATTTCACTTATACATTTTTTTTACAAAATACTTGACAAAAAAAAGAGTAAAGTTTAAAATTAAAAAAATATAAATATAAATAAAAAAAAAGAAAGTGAGTAAAAATATCTTTTTTATAAAAAAAATGGTATGGAATATAATTTTCTATATGTTGTCAAATGAATCACATAATATAAGTAGTTCATTCATATCATTAGAAATGACAATGGAACGAAATTTTTTATCCATATTATTAATCCTGAAATGTATATTCTGTTTTCGATCCAGTCTCGTTTTCCGTAGAAAAAAAATTATAGATCTCTATTTATATACTGTAAAGGGATAAATATCTCTGATCCTGACTTGATTCCTAATATTTTAATTTTATTTTTGCATTAAAAATAATTTTTATATTTTAATTAATTTATTAATTATATAATTATTTAAGTAAAAAGTATTTTTTTATTTTAAATGAGTGTTGTATTTTTATTTTATTATTTTTTAAAAAAATATTAATTATGTTATGATATAAATAATATATCAGGTATCAAAAAAAATTAAGAGCGGAATTGGAGCGGCACATAGAAAATGAAAATGATAAAAAAAATTTGCTGCTTTCGGACGGGGTGGGAGCAGGGCATCGCAAAGACGTGGTCTCTTCCCATCTTTAAAAGCAACCGCGTGCTGATACACACGTGCAAGAATTGCTAGACTAATTGACTACGTCTACACAGTCATTTTCATTATTATTTTTTTCAGAAAAGATTAATTAAAAAAATTATGTCTCACAAACATACAATACAAAGAAAAGGTCCAATTTGTGCACTTAAATAAAACTCAAAGGGCAAGTTTTTTTTTTTTTTGGCTGAGAAAATAGACCTAACTTTAGTGGGTGTGGGCCCTTAATCATTCTTTTCCCATATATAAAAATCCCATCATTTTTTTTTAATATAATGAAGAACCACTTAAAAAGTTTTTTTTTTTTTAAATAGAAAGAAAAACACCACATTTCCCATTCATGGAAACCGAGGCTTCATCGTAAGTTCACCCACGGAACACTTTTTCTTAGAATTCGACTATCAAACATAGAAAAATATAAATATGTTGAATTTAAATTTGTTGCATTTGTCAATCTAATTTTGCAGATTCGAGAGCAGCGAGACGATAGCCTCTTTCTTAGCATCGACGCCATTGATTTCCGAATCATGGAGGCTCTGCAGTTGTGCTAATTCGTTATTCCCCCACGGTTTTGTATCGGAACAGGTCGGATCCGTCGGATATGTGGCGTTTTCCGGTATTCAATCGGAATCGAGCTGTTATTCGAGAAATCTGGAACCTCTGCCGGTGGATGGAGTTTTCTCTCTTCTGCAATATCAAAATGAAGACGAAGATCAAAGGAAGGAAGCCATGATGGTGCATGCTGGATTCTTGCGTCTCTTCCTCTCTACCTATGCCAATCCAATTTTTCAAAACCAGGTCAGCTTTCTTATCCTATTCTGTACACCTACTTGTTCTGTTTGGCTGGAGAGAAAATCTGGCATAATTGTTGGATGAAAATTTTCATTTTGTCCAACAATTTAAAGTGTCATTATATTTTAATTTACCGTTACAGCTCTTAATTATAGCTTTCAACTTTAAAATTTTCAATGATTATTCATATAGAAATACTTATTAACTTCTCGACTTCGTATTTTAAATGCGAATGTCTTAGTCCAGAAAATTTGTTATATCTGAATGTTTCAATCAAAAACGCATTAAAATCTAAATATATTATTATTTTCTTATTAAGAGAAACATTAATATATAAAAAAATATATATCAATATTCGATACATATATTAAAATCTCTAACTTTTTTTTAAATAATTTAGTAATATGAATTCCTGTCAGTAGATCCAAAATAAAATTTACCAAATTTTAAACGTGATCTATATTAAATAAAAAGAAAAAACTATTATCATTCGGTTTCACTGTGGAAATAGACAACAATTTTTTTAAATAAAAAAAATGGCCTTGACGTGTTTTATTTTACCTTTATATGCTTGCAATGTGAACGGTTTGAAATTTAACCTAACACGATCCATGGCCCCAATTATAATTTATTGAATTTCAGTGCCTAGCTATTAAGAAGAATGTTAGTTATGATCGTTTTAAAGAGAGAAATTTTAAAAATAATTTTTATTTTTTTTCTTTGTTTATCTTGTTAATTATATCAATCAAATAATAATTTAAAAAAATAATTGTGCTAATAAATATCAAATCAATATTAAACAACGAAAATACATATTTTCTAAAAAAAATATTAAAAATATAATTTTAGAATTTCATGCTTTGAATTGCCGGTAGTTGTCAAGTTACATCAATGACGCATCACATGTAAGTTTGCTTTATTTTGGCTAAACAACGAAAATAGGTACAAGGCCTTACAGAAATCTACAATATATTGATATTCTATTTCACTTTTTCCGTTTCAAAATAATTGTTGATTTTTAATGTCGATGGTGAATAATTAAAAATTAGACATTAAAAATCAGTGAAGAGAAATGTGTCTTTCTGGCAGAATGAAGTCGTAAAGATTATAAGAGTGCAAATCTAAAGCACGCCAAAGGGCAACTAAATATGATTTACATTTTCTTTAATTTTGTATGCTTGGGTACGGACAATATTGAATGGGAAATAAAACTTTAATCCTCACATAACTTTGACCAGGATTTATTGAAAAAATTCTAACCATGATTATATCTACTCTTAGCTAAATGTAAAGAAAATAATCATGATATAGAACGCGACTGTTTTTGGACTAATTCATTATGTGTTTATCAAAGAAAAGATGTATGTTATTATCTTTAGTTGAATTCAGTGTTGTGAATTGGGGATAGGAGTTTGACATTGTATTTGAAAAAATTGATTTTGAAGAATATTTTTTATTTTTAATTTTTTAGTTTTGAAAACTGTTTTTTAAAAAGATAGATAAATAAATATTTTTTTATTTTTTTTGAAAAAAATAATTTATAAAAAATTAAATAAATCAGTTAATTAAATAAAAAAATTTTAAACCTATTTTTTAAAATCAACACCTCCCTATTACTTAGATTTTGCATTCCCCTGTGTAAGGGGAGGTCAAAATATTTCATTTGTTTTGGAGTCAATGTTTGTTACCATTAAATCTTTTCTTTTGACTTGAAAAATTAAGCTTTAAGTTAGAAATTCGATATCTAATCCCTTCACATCACGATATTACATTTCAAACAATATACTTTTCTTACAGTTAAATCTCCGCGTGCTTCACAAGTAGGCCGTGGCCTAATTAAATAAACAACTTTTAGTATTAATAGTATCTGATAATTACTCCATTCATCTTCTAAAAATATATTAGTTTTTTTTATCTATCTTAAATTACAGCTTAATTTTTTGATTGTCATTTTTATTATGTTCTCATTTAATATGATTTACTATCAGCTAATATAAATTTTATTTTTTTATTTTTTAATATACATTTAATTATAGGGATACATTTTTAGCTCAATTTTCTTAATATTGTATCAAAAATAGAAATAAAATTATTTCGGTGGGATGGATAGAGTAAAATTTTATTAAAGGCATATTTTATAAATCATAAAAGAAATGTTTACTTAGCAAATTGGCTTGTTAGGAACTGAAGACTAAAGATCAACTGCAGTTATATATATACTTGAATTTTTTTTTTTTGCTTTTTGAAAAATTTGCAGAAGTTTATTTTTTTTTTTCCTGATGTCTAAAAAGAAAGGTCGTTTGCCTTCTTTGAAATCGACTTAACTTTCCCTTTAACCAAAAAGATAGACTAGTTTAAATAGAACTTAGTTTTGCAAACCATATGGAGTAGTGAATTTGATGAAGATTTTTCAGAAGTGAATAAAAATGGTAATTCAATGAGCAATTATCGTTGAAACTAGTAAATAAAAAATCTAAAAAGGAGAAAAATGTGTGGAATGCAGATATCAGAAGTAGTGCAGAAAAGCAAGTCAATAGTGATCACAGGACATTCTATAGGAGGAACAATTGCATCACTATGTGCTCTTTGGCTCCTCTGTAAACTTGAAACTGAATCAATATCCTCAAAAATCTCAATATTATGTATAACATTTGGGTCTCCTTTGCTGGGAAATGAATCCCTTTCTCGAGCAATTCTTCGCCAGAGATGGGGTGGAAATTTTTGCCATGTGGTTTCAAAACATGACATAGTTCCAAGATTACTCTTTGCTCCTTTACCTCCCTTCACTCCTCAGTTACATTCCTTAGTACAGTTCTGGCATTTATCAATGACTTCTCCCATCAGTCCCAAATTGCCTGATCATACCAAAGTTGATATTTTCAGAAATGTTTTGGTTGCCTTGAAAGAAATGGCTCAAGCTGTTGATGGAGCTAGAAAGATGAGTTGTTGCTTTTGGCCTTTTGGGAATTATTTTTTCTGTTCTCAAGATGGGGCTATTTGTATTGATAATGCAATCTCTGTTATCAAGATGATGCCTCTGTTGTTGGCCAGTAGTTCCCCAAGTTTGAGCATTGAAGATCACTTCAACTATGGAGAGTATGTTAGGAAGATCTCTTTTCAGTTTTTGAACAAGAGGACGTTCCTGCATGAGGAAATTCCTGAATCAAGCTATGAAGCAGGTGTGTCCTTGGCATTGCAATCCTCGGGAATAGCTTCCCAGGTATGGTGTTTTCGTACATTTCTTTTTGTTGGAAAATTACAAAAATGAAAGACCTTATCCTTGGAGTGCATTTTTAAATTTAATTGAAAACATTTTAGCAATTATTATGATTTTACAGTCCCATCAAATTCAAAATTTCTCCTAACTTTTTATATCTTTTTAGATGAAAATTTGCTGGATATTTTGTTAGAAGTTAGAACCCACATTTTACCTTTCCTCTCTCCTTCTCATGTCTCTTTCCACCTCATCCTTTTTTTTCAATTTTCTTCTTTTCTCTTTTTCCACCTGAAACAGACCATAAAAATATAGATTCCAATTGCATGTTCATGTCAAAAAGTGAAAATGTAGGACAGAGAGGCTCCGAAACGTGAATCTCAGCACATTCACGCCAAAATTTAATCTGAAAATGAATAAAAAGCTAACAGAAGGATTGGTTTGAAAAAAATGCAAATATCAGAATTCAAATTGCCAATAAAAAAATTGAACAATTGAAAAACACTCATTTTGTAATTTCTTTTAATATTTTCTTAAAAATTCATTTGACTTGGTCCTGAATCAAATCTGTATAGGACCCTGCGGCACAACCTGCCAAAGATTGCTTAAAATTGGCGAGGCGAATGGGACGGACGCCTAACTTCAACTGTGCTAATCTAGCAATCAAATTGTCCAAAATAACACCTTACAGAGCCGAAATACAGTGGTACAAAGAATCTTGTGATCAGTCCGATGATCAATTGGGCTATTATGATTCCTTCAAGCTAAGAGGAGCCTCAAAAAGGGACTATAAAGTGAATATGAACAGGCACAAGCTGAATCAGTTTTGGGACAATGTGATCCGCATGTTGGAAAACAATCAACTTCCTCTTGATTTTCACAAGCGAGCCAAGTGGGTCAATGCATCTCAATTCTACAAGCTCCTTGTAGAGCCACTAGACATTGCTGAGTATTACAGAACAGGAATGCACCGCATTAAGGGCCATTACATTAGCCATGGAAGAGACAGGAGATACCAGATTTTTGACAGATGGTGGAATGGTAGAACAGTTAATGATGAAGAAAAGAGTACAAGGAACAAGTTTGCTAGTTTGACTCAAGACACTTGTTTTTGGGCTAAGGTGGAGGAAGCTAGAGAGAGCCTTGATAATCTGAGAAGTGAAACTGATCCCAGAAATCAGGCTATTATATGGGAAAACATTGATAGGTTTGAAAGGTATGCCCGTGAATTAGTGGAAAGAAAGGAAGTCTCTAAAGATGTGTTAGCCAAAAATTCAAGTTACTGTCTGTGGGTGAAAGATTATAAGGAACTGAAGTCACAAATCAAAGAATTTCGACCGCAGTTTCCAAGTTTCTTAGATGGAGAAGTTGTTCCTTAATTTCATCTTTGTAGGAAAATGATACTCAACTGACTTTCATGTTTTGTACCTAACATAGTATATAATATTAGATCTGTCATCAGCATGATGAGTTTTGCTATTAGAAACATTCCCTTTCAAGAATTCTTCTGTTGCACACTGACCAGTGGAATCTATCAAGTATAGGATATATATTAAGCTAACAGAGAAAAGTTACATGTATGTATGAATTTCAGACCATTGTTAAACCTTTTCATTTGGAATATCAATGTTCCTAACAGGTCCCTTGAACCATATCCTTGCATCCAAGCAAGATCCACCAAAGCATTATCAAACCCAGACCAACGCCCAAAGCCACCGGCACATAGTTGAAATTATTCCACGAAATTGGGTAAGCAGTGGGAAAAACAAAGACTGAACAGGTATAACAAATCCACATAAGTGCAATGAAACAAATTGGCCTTCTTGCTTTGCCTAGGTAAAATGGTCCAGCTTTGAAATTATTCTCAGACATTATCATCCATGTGAAAATCAGAACTGCATACCCACCAACCCATCCAATTGTAGCGAAAGACTACATTTACTTACAAGATTGACAGTCCAAGCAGAATGCAGATGGCTGCACAAAGCTACACTGCATTTTATGGAACTTTGTGCTTAGGGTCCACTTTTTTCCAATTTTGCGAAAAGGGAATTCCTCCATCTCTTGATAGAGCATACACCTGAAGTCAAAAAGGAAAATGTATTATTTTCATAATGCAATTTTGTGAATAATCATTCTCAAAAGCCTAAACACAGTTGTGGAAGTAACAATTGGTGCTGCAAACCAAGTTTTTCTCAAGATCAAAAATCAAGCTGATTAGCATCCCCTTGGAATCAACTATACTTACCACTCTGGCTGCACTGGTGGTGATTGAAAGCCCACCGAAGACTAATGAGCCCCAAATTATAAAGAGTAAAATGATAGCTCCAGCATTGTTATATTTCCCATGAAATGCGTCGTATAATATTTGAGCTGGTGCAAATGCTCCTGCAGTCTCATTGGTTGTATCATATAGGTAACCTAAATCCTGAACAAGGATTATGAGTTTATATCCATTATAAACATACTTATTCATGAATTATTGAATAATAATAATAATAATAAAGTACCTGAATGCTGAAAGTAAGGGCTAAGATGCATGCGCATCCAAACATGGAAATGATGCCAACGCTAGAAAGAATAGCAATAGGACCAGTTTTAACTGCACCTTTTGTTTCTTCTGTTAGATGTGCTGCTGCATCATATCCATATAATGAATACTGACTTGCAAGGAAGGATAGAATGACTGCATAAGGTTTGCTTGATATTCCAGTAGATTCAGGAGCTATTTTGAAATGTGTGAACACATATGAAGCAGATTTTGTAGTCAATGATACCAGGGGAAGCATTATAACAATAACCAAACCTCCAATAACCTACCATAAGAGCATTGCAATAAATTTTTAAAAATATAATTCAAGTTGTTCCATAAAAGCTAAGTATAGAGATATATTTTACCTGCCACCGTATAGAGATCACATCAATGAAGGCAATCACTTGTAATGCAAATGTATTGACTGCCCATATAAGAGTGAGGCCTATGTACATGCATAAGAATTCCCATTTAGGTGCAAAATGTCCACCATTTTTATATGTTCCTGTGCATAATAAGATGATACTCTGCAATGTTTGTGAACCTGCATATGCCTCCAAAACCAATTCAAACGTATAAGCAAATGAATCCCACTTTTCCTCATTAGTAATTTAGTGAAATTGGAAAGAAATCTACCTGAGTACCAATGCCAGCAATATGTCCTATAGTCTCAAGCCAAGCACAACACCATGATGAAAATGGGCCCATTTGGGGCCTGCTAAATGTGCTGCCCAGAAATATGGAGACCCTGTGATCTGTTCAATTTCCAACAAAGAAAAGGTTAGGCTTGCATAGTTTAGAAGGGCACTCACATATAAATCTCCAACAGCTTCAAACATTTCATTTAAACATTTCCCTTCTTGGATTTTAATTGCCTGAACTTAAGTTGTAGTCGAACAATTCAACGATTAAATGTCATATAAATAATTTTAGTTGCATGATATTTTCTCACCAATTTGGTCTGCATAGATTCAAAAAGAGTAATTTTTAGAGCAAACTACTCAAACTCCCGGCATTTATTAATATTCATATTTGTATTCATACTTTTTAAAAGTCAATTAAATAGCCATTTAAGTTTAATTCTGTCAAAAATATAGTCTCTATTTTAGGATCTTATTTAAAGAACCGTCAATTTGAACAAAAGGATTATATCGTTGGCAAAATTAAATATAAAAGACTATTTAATTGAGTGTTTTTCAAGTAGCAAAAGTTGCAAGTTCGGAATGAAACATTAAAGGAGGGTTACAAGTTGAAATGGAACATACTGGAAAAGAGGAACATATTTCAGCCATTGAAATACCAACAAACCAGGTGAAGAAGGAAACAATAACCCAATCCCAAGCAAGACTTGCAGGCCCTGCATATAAAAGGCTTGAACCATAAAGGGAAACTTCTATTAAAATAAAACTTTGATTACTTTTTTTTTTTTTTAACTTTGAGAACTTCTTACTTTTCTTCATTCCATTGATAAAAATACAACTTTTCACAAATAAAATAAAGGAAAACGACAGCAGGAGGAATATAACTCAAAAAAAAAAAAGTGCTGAAGCAGATAGAATTACAAACTAGAATTTGGTGGCATAGAAAGATGGTAAGCACAAACAACGTTCTTTTCTATTATTGTTGTCTAAACTAATTTCATAAATTTGTGTTTAAGAACTAATTACAATACGTCATATATGTAAAATAATAATTATTATTATTTTATGTATATAACTATATGTAATTAGTCTGATTTATGATTTCATTTATAGAAGAGATCTAAACAAATTTTTACCTGTTTTCTTTAGTAAAAGCCATTCCAAGTTGCCAAATAATTCCAGCAATGCTCTCCTTGCCTCTTACTTTAAACACTCCCCATCTCCACCATGTACAAGGAGCTCGGCGGTGAAATCTTTATATCACAACCTGACAATCCAATAAAGATAAACTCACTTACATTTTCGCACTCATGAAAAAGAAAACCAAAGCTTTTTTTTTTAAGACAAGTGTATTATATTTTAATTAATAGGAAATAACCTCTTAAGTCTTTAAACATCATTCTAACACAATTTGTGTCTTAGCGCCCCTGCACAGCAGGCCTAAAACTTTAGAGTTTATCTCTAAAAGCAGGTTTGGTATTCCAAATTTTAGGATATGAATAAAATTTTCATTTCAGATTTAAATTTGCTAGCTAAAATGTTTGAAAATAAAATTTTGATTTCCAAGCCAATCTAGGAATATTATTCCAATCTCATATAATCTTATTCTTTTATTATTCCAATCTCATATAATCTTATTTTTTTAGTATAAAAAGTATGTCAAAAGTGTCAAACTGTAGGGTGGCTTAGTCACCTCCATATTACCAAATAACAATAAAGGGCTTTTTTTTTTCCTTAAAAAAATTGATTTATTTTAAATCCTTTATAATTTGGGTTTCACTAGATACGCCACTCTTTTCAGTTTGTTTCCATGATTAATTCACTTACACGACTCCCATCATATGCAACATATAAAATCTACAATAATATTTAACAAAATCCACAACTGATAATTACATCCAGTGCCTAGCTTAATTATATAATATTGAACTGCAAATGGTAACATTTTCTCCGAGAAGCTCTCAAGATCTTGCATTTGCATGCTTGGAGAAGGCAATCCTGAAGTTTAAATATCAAAAGCAGCACAAATCATTAATCACATTTTTGCAATTCAACTTCAGAGTTTGTCATACAATTAGACTGTGGCATCACTCACACCCTTGAAATAGTCAAGTTCACAGGACAAAAGTACAACTAGTTGAATTTTCAAGGCTCAGAATGATGCCGCAGCCTTTTCTAAAGAGGCCATGACTAGTATCTACAAAATTTTCAAATTTAATTTGATAACTGCAAATTTTAGTAAATTACTTTGCTAATATAAAATCATTAGTATATGATAAAACATTAAAAGCAGATGGAATTGTTCCAGTTTCTGGAGGCTTTAGCCACATTTTGCTAATGTATTGAATTTATATGGAGAAAAACAACCCAAATTTAAGAAAGAAAAAAAACAAGATGAAGAATAAAATTTTAAATGACTATCAATATGGTTCTGTAAGAGTTATGTGTTTCTTGAAGACAATCCTGAATTGATAGTCATCATGCATTCAAGCCCTACCTTGAAAAGAAAGTTCAGAGATTATCAATTCTCTGCCATCCAGACACCCTCTCTGCAAGTCATTCTACATCCTGTTGTTTGGCAACCTGGATATTAAGAAAGTAACAAATCATATAGTAAGAATACATGCTCAAATTTAACTTTTTCTGAACAGACTGCGATAAAAAAAAATCACAAATTCACTAATTCACAACCCTGTAGATTTCAAATTTCTGCTCATACTGACATTGTACTTGGACAGGGGTATTTCACTTCAAAAGCACATACAAATTTGTGAATGCAACATTCTATGCAGACAATAAGTGCAAAAGGTTAGGTGCTGGAGTGCATATTGCATACACAAACAACATCACTTTTTGTTTTTCTTTTTTTTTTTTTTTCATTTTTAAGTGTGTATGTGTGTGTACATAGGAAAGAGAACACCATAAACTACATTGAACAGAAAACTAATCATGCTGTATCCACTTGCAGAAAATCGGGGATAAAAGTCCAGACTGTAAATTCCTCAGTCAAGCAATAACAAATTTGGCAAGATAATCAGCTTCGTAATTTACAAGTCCCAGTGGCGTTTACAACACAAACAAAATTGCTAACAAACTTCATTTGAAGATACTGACTTTATTTCGTTCTTTTCTATATAGGAAGAGTGGATATGAATTCAAAATCTATCTTAAGGGCAGAGGTATTGTTACCTGTTACCTAGAGCGACAAGAAACAAAAGTAAAATGATGATAAAATTCCTATTTTAGTTTACAATAAGACATTGTTTCTTCTTTGGTTTAGTTTTATGTTCTTTCTAGATCAATTATGATAGCAAGTTTATCATGAATGATACAGCTAAGATGTGAAATGATACATGACATGAAACAAGAATCTATTCCTGCCAATTGAATATAGCAATACTCTTACGCCAGCACACTAAACTAATTCACCTATATCAAATCAAGTATGGGTAGGCACATATGTTACCTTAGGCTTCTTAAGCAGATGCGCATATTATCAGGAGACCATCTTCAAAGCAGGTGGTAGAGTCATGTCATATGTGCTACATCAAATGAATGAAGCACTTCTTCCAACATCATTCTTGTGGGAGTGTCAAGAGGACTCTCTGGCTTGTCCGAGTGCGTAATATTTAGGAGATAAAGCTTCTTAGAGGCCACAAATGCAGCTGAGAAGATCCTTTTCATTCCTCCCCTCGTGCTATCAACTTTATACTCAAATTCATATACTTGCAGGCCCCCATGGCCTGATCTCTCAGCCACTTCAATTACCTCTGCATCCTTTGTACTTTCCTGTATAATAAGAACTTATAAACCCAATTGCTTTTACTTTTCTACAACATACTCAATTCCCCGTATGGAATCAAGTTACAGAGGAAACAAAATAAGGGCAAAATAATCTGATTAGAGATTAATTTCTTCTCCCACTTGTTACCCTAATTAGTGTCTCATGAAAACAGATTCCTAGGATCAAATCAAAGGCCATCAACTCCTTATAGATAAGGAGATATCTTATTGATGTTGTAGAGGGAGTGGATTCAAGGAAGAGGATTCTTACCCCATCGAGTAGCTTAAGGCTCAATGAGCGTCTCAATGGACTAAAAGACAATAAAGAGGAAAAAAAAAGGTGAGGAGACATGCCACTGATGGCCCCTCTATGGCATTTTTATTTGGTTGATCAATAACAAGGCAAAATTTAATGTCAAATAAATTGGTGTAAGGCTTCCAGTGCAGTCAATCACACATCCAAGGCGAGAATGCAGGTAAAATTTCAGTGTTTAAGATAAAGAATTCAGTGCTATTAACTATTATTAATAGCCAACTATATGTTGATAATCGATGTTGAAGTTAAATGAAAGTAAAGTGCTCAATGCCTCTATTTCAGAACTTCAACCCCTACTAATATTAAACTTGGTAAACTCTTTAATTCTTTTAAGCTAGGACTTTTATGAAAATTCTTTGATACCTCTAGGCATCAATTCAAATTGATTAGTCCAATAAATTCATAGTTTAGCATAGAATATTTTTTAGGTAGGAGTTTCCTTGAGCTGCTTTTTTTTTTTTCAAGCAAAGAGAAAAACAAAATTCTAATATCTTAAATCAACATGAAACTCATTCAAAAGCATAGAACTTGAACTAACAATTATCAGACATAATGACAATTCCCAATTGCCCAATAGATTGCATGTAATGAAAAACAAACCTTACGCTTTTCAGCTTGAATAAGTTTGTCCGCCACAAACTGAGGGGTCCCAAATTCAGCAAGGCTAGTGAGACGAACAGGCTTCACCACAACCCCAACATTATTACTTGCTTTATTCATCTCCTCAAAAAGCACAGTCGCTCCTGCTTTATCCATCTATTCACACAAAACTAAATAACCCTTTTTTCCTAAAAATGAATAATAGATAGAGACACACGGAGCGAGAGAGAGAGAGAGGAAGCACCTTAATATAAGAAGACGGTCTGAGTAGAGTGAAGCCTTCCTTGGAATCCGTGTACCTCTGAAGTTGCTCCAACTCCATAGCCAAAATGGACCTGTGAAAATCTGGAAATGACTCGTTTAAGATTAGAGCAACAATTGCGAGGTTTAGGTTTCTCTTGCTGGAACAAAAGGATAAAGCCATTGATTCTTGTTTATTAGCGTTTGGATTGAAGAAAGAAGATTTGGGCAATGGCACTGAGAATGAGTATTTGGGAATTTGGGGAGAGAGGGAGAAGAATGTGTGCAATGCCATTGATACACATCAAAATCACCTTATGGCTCCCTTTTCCCGACTCACCCACCAACTTATCACATTTTTCCGCCACATTAAATTATATCTTCCATAAAAATAATTTACATTCTTGTTCATTTTATTTCTTTTATACTCTTGTTATTTTCTTCTTTTATTCCTTCTTGTTTGTTTTTCTTCCTTACATTATTAACTCTGTCTTTACTCCTTTTTTACAAATAGGTGAGTCTAACTCCAAAAAAAAAAAAACAACTTACAAATATTTGAAATACCATAGATGTTATGCAGAAATCATAAATGAATACCAGGTGGAACATGCAACAAAATGCCAGTGTCTATCTCATAATTCTTCACTTCATTAGTTAAAAAATCAGTTGTAAAATTAGTTTTTCTATAAAAAAAAAAAAACTGATCCTTAATGGCTCGAAAGATAAGAGAGAATGACTAAAACATTCTAGTTTTTCAGTATCATCTCAATTACACACTTCATTATATATACAAAAATCCTTCGTGAAATCACTGTTCTAACAATTTTTTTTTTGAAAACTCATAAATTATTAGCTTAAATCCATATACATATTAGACCCAAAAATTATTAGGGTTAAACCTATAAATTATTTAGACCTAAAAAAATTAAAATTTATACATAAATTTTCACACTAATTCTATATATTCATCTCACCCACCACTTCATTTTATAATATCATACTCTTAAAACTTTTTATCTCTCTCTTCAGTTGTTCCTTTCATTTTAAGGTAAGTTTAAAATTGATCTTACCACAAAAAATTACAATTAGGCATAATTATATTTTTCTTTTTTTAATTATTGTTGACTTCAATTGGTTCTTTTATTCTATTTTTTCTTTATTGGTTGAAATTGAGAAATATTACCAGTTTTGTATGGCTGTGGAAACATATTAAAGTAGTGGTATTATTGTATTAGATACATGATTGATTCACTTTAAAAATTATAACTTGAACTGAATTTTATCCCGCCAAAATTCTATCTTTTAGAGTCAAAAAGGGAATTTTGTTTTTTACTCAATTGAGTTTAAACCAATGACGGAACTCAACCCTAATTTGTTGGAGAGCTAAATTAAAAATATTTAAACAATAACAATTTTAAATTACAAAAAAAATCTTACTAAATAAAACAATATAATGTTTAATTGTCATTAACTAAGTTCAATTAAAAAAATTAAAAAAATTATAGACAACTTACAAACTAGCAAATAAAATATATAGATAACTAACAAATTAGTAAATAAAATACATGAAAAAAATTGTTCATAATTTTTAATTATATTATATGTATAAAGAAGTTTTGGGAAAGTAATGACATTTCCATGCCTTCATTAAGCTCCGTGCCCTGGTTTAAATGATAGCAATTTGCAGTTTTTATGTGGAGATTTGGTTGTGTCTTTTGGAAAAGTAGAAAAAGACTAATCTTAAAAATAATTATAAAATATATAACATTATAATTTTTACAATATTAAAAAATATTTTCGAGTTATAGCATATATATATATATATATATATATATATTTTATTATTATAAAATTCGGAATTATTGTTATTTTATTTAGCATTTCCATTTCAATTTGTCTTATTTAATTATATTTAACGTTTTTTAAATCATGAGAGAAAAAAATATTGATTCCTCATAAATGGCCATATAAAATGACTATTAAAAATTAATTTTTTGATGGCCATTACAATGCACTTGGTATCTATTATTTCTTTTTAAATTATATAAAAATAAACTATTAAATTATAACATATATCATAAAAATTAGAGGTGTCAAAATAGATCATAACACGTGAACCCGATACATATAACACGTAAATTTAGTGGGTTAGTGTTGAATTTATATGAGTTCGTGTCATAAACGGATCGACCTGTTTATGACACGGTTTAAATGAATCGTGTCACGGGTTGACATGTGAACTCATTACAATCCGCTTAAATTTTTGTGTTGTGTCGTGTCAATCCGATACAACTCATTTACGACACACATAATTTATAATAAAATATTAAAATTAATATTAAAATTTTATAAAAAATAAATATTTAAATATAATACAAGTTGTGTGATATAAATTACTGTTAGATTATCAACAATTCATAATTTTATTAAATAATATTTAATTCAATTTATTTTTTTATTAATTAGTTAAACCTATTATTTTTTCAAACTCAATTAATCAAATCATAAAATTCTCAAATTAATAAGATTAGTAAGTAACTCGTACATATATATTAATAGATAATTTTTTTTCTTATTTTCAATTTTTAATAGTTATACATTTATTTATTATTTATATATAAGGATATTTATTTAAAAAAATTATCAAAAAAAATTATAATAGTCTTAATTTAATAATATATACTGATATATAAAATGTCTAAAATTATATGTTATATCATGTAAAATATTAGTGGTTAAATTATCTTTTATTGATCATAATGTGAATATTATAGTGAGAATAAAATTTAATACAAATTAATACATATATTGAGCAAATTTAAATGCATCAATTAAAAAAATTGGAATTAAATAAAATTATCAAAATATAAATGGTCAAACAACAAATTAAAATATTAAACTTGTATATTAGTATTTATTTGTAAAATTATTTGAATTTTGGTATTATAATAACTTAATTTGGGCATTGCTTTAGACATATTTTTAATTATTTTAGAAATATTTGTTAAGTTTTAGATTATAATTGATATACAAGTTAAATGAGTTAAGTGTGTTGTATTGGGTTAAATGGATTAAGTGAATAAAAATTAAACGTGTTATATATGTCGTGTCGCGTAATTCATTTAATTTTCGTATCGTATTTATATTGATACGATTAATAAATGAATCGAGTTTGCGTCAACTCTAATCGTATGAGCAGTAGCATAGCACGAGTTTACTTGCTCGTTTTATCGAATTCCATCAAAAGTTTCGAGATAATTCAGTCCTTCGTGCACGGTCCACAGGCATTGTCATTGTCTTTAATCTCTTCTTTCTTTTTTTTTTCTTTTTTTATTTTTTTATTTTTTGCTGTTCTATTAAAGCAATTAGACTTGCGGTTGGTCATTGACTCGCTTGTGCTCTAATAAGGTTTAATACTCTTAATTCTAATTTAAATTCAATTTAGGGTTTAATTGTTGGATTTTTTTGATAGAGAATTAGTTTAAAAAATCTCTCATTATTTGTCAGATTTTGGCCAAAATTACTGAAAATAAAAGTTGTTTTAATTAATTTGGCTAAAATTTTTATTTTTTATCCAATTAAATATTTCCGACATGACAACTTATTATTATAACGTTACTTTTACTATCTATTAGGGTTTATTTTTTCCTCCCTCCCCCGATACATGTACTTGACAATAAAAATTATATTTAATTCAAAATAATCTCATATATTTGTCTGATTTGGGCTAAAATAATTGAAGATAAAAAGTTTAAAATTAACTTGGCTAAAAATTTAATTTTAGCATTAAATTTAAAAATATATTTTTCTTTAAATTTAACATTTTAAAAATCTCATTTCCTATCATAGTATATATTGAAAATATGTAGTATAAAAAACAGATAATAAAAAATTTTATTTTGAAGGTCTAACAGTAATAAATAATGCCAAAGTGGAACTACTTTAGCTTATAACAATGACTTTACTATTATCCCTTGCTGATTCACAAGGTATATGACTGCAGAAACAGCCAACATCGTCGCCATCCTGGCCACCAAAAGCTCGTGTCTCCACCGTTCTCCGCCTTTTCTCACTGATCATGTCATTCCATCACATTATGTCGTTTGAATTCATAACTTTTGGCAATGTGACACCTAACGATTCAAAAAATGTTGATGATGATCCAAATATTTCCTTTATCTTCTTCACATGCCAATAGACTGAGCACAAATTTTTTGGAATAAAGAAGAAATCAAAATTGAATTCTTCTTTTTCATCTGAATTTAGTTTTGTAGAGAGGAAGAAGAAGGGAGAAAGGGATGATAGTTAAAAAATAGTGCATTTTTAAAATACATAATTTAAAACTAACCATTTTTTTAAGATAATTTTTTTATAAAAAAAATAATTTAAAAACAGCGGAGTATTTTTTTAAAAATAAAAATAAAAAGTGGATAAATTATGTAATTTTCTCTTATTATTTTGGCGTTACTTTACTACCAAGTTAGGATTTAGTTTTCATGCATAATTACACTTCGAATTAAATATCATTTAATTCAAATTAAATAACTGAAAATAAAAGTTTTGAACTGATTTGGTTAAAAGTTAACTTTAGATCAAATTAAATATTTCGGATGATTTTCAACAACTTGAAAAGCCAAATTATTATTATAGCGTTAATCATTGCCTATCAAATTAAGAGAGGGATGAAATAGTTGACAACATCAAAGTTTAGGGAGTATTTATCTATTTGGACGTTGAACTAATAGGGACGTATTAGTGATTACGATCAAACTTGAGGGGAAAAATAGTAGTTTACTAAAAAAAAGGGGGGGTATTAAAGCAGAGCCAGTATAAAACGGGCCTTGCCATGCATATAAACGGCAAAGAAGGGAGAAACGTGAAGCTTAAATGGGCTGAGAAGTTGAGGCCGACAACCTTTTTGAAAATTTAAATCCTCAAAATAATAATTTGAGATTTTTAAAAAGTAAATTTATAATTTTTTTAATTTTTTAAAAATATTTATATTTATATACTAAAAATAATTTTTGAAATTTAAAAAATTTAAAAATAAATTTATTTTAAAAACGCTTTTTACAAATACAAAACAAAACAAGCATAATGTCTAAATCTTTCTCGCTTCATCCTTCTCCGTAAGTTCCCTTCCTCTGTGTCTGTGTGTGTGTGGGCGCTCTAACTGGCAAATTTCATCAGAGGCAAGTCTTAGTATTACCCGTTTTAGCATTCGGCTTTTACCGTCACTGATTGGTCAATAATTTTTTTTTTCGCTTTTGGGTTTTGAAGATTTTGTTCAATCCTCGAGTAAAGCGAAAAGGGTCATTTCCTTTCGAGGCTCTGTAAATATTATACAAACATCATGTCATATCTCAGCTCCTGGCAATCAAGAAAATGTCGTTCCATGCACTTTCAGGAACAAGAAGAAGATAGTTCGTCATTCTAGTACAGATATCAATCTTTTGTATCAATTTTTTGATCAAAGGGATCTTTTTTCCAATGAAAAATTCATTTCAAAGGTTGATTTTCTTTCCTGACTTGTTTCTGTTCTTTCTGGTTTATATATTCTGCAGTACTAACCTCATGTTATTGACTGGAGCTGGAATGAGCACAGAATGTGGAATTCTTGATTATAGAAATGATTTAGCAACTATGATTGATCTTAGATAGCGTAACTAACATTTTGTAATTGTTGAAGTTACATCTATTCTTTCTTCACAGCTTGTACTGATATGGCGATAAACATATATTTTTTCTCTTGGTTGTTTGATTCATTCAACGGTACAATTTTAAATTTCTTTTCCCTCCTGGAGTTGAGATTCTTGTTACGAGAGTGTTTGATATTGATTTGATGTCTAAAAAATATATTTAGAATTTTTTTGATTTAATTAATTGATTTTTTTAATTTTTTATTAACTATTTTTTCAAAACTGATTTTGAAAAAAATATCTATTTATCCGTTTCTCTTCAAAAATAATTTTTAAAATAAAAAATAAAATTAAAAATAATTTTTTTTTTCGAAAGCGTTTTTTCCAAACGCAATATCAAACGGACTTATATCTTTTTATGTGCTCAAAATATCACATGACGAATATTTTCTAAGCCATTGTGTTTAAATTTATTTCCTCCAAGTCAAATTGATACTTCCTTTAACTATAATTTATGCACTCAGTATATCGCACGCTTATTTTGATGCAGGCCCAATGGGGCACACAGTTCTGGTTTCAAACCAATTACTCATCAGGTGATCTGAAGGCATGTGCGTAACATCCAACTCTTAAGCACTATTTCAACATTGATAGGGGTTCAAATATTAAGGTTCAGCGAAAAGGGAGGTCGAAAAATGGAGGGTTAAAAGTAGGAAGCATATTGAATGATAAAACAAAATTTTTCAAGAATTTAATCTACATTGCTCAGTTTCAACAATGACTAGATACCATCTATTGAAAACCAAAATGATTTAAAAGTTGCTACATTTTGACTAACAAGTAAAATTTGCTTAAGCTATGATTTCAACTCATTTTTTCCTTCGTCAACTGAACTGAACTGATACAAAATCGCATGGATAAGTTATGGCATTTGCTGAAATGATTATTATAATAATCCATTTTGAATCCATAGGATTTAATTTTTTTAGGGATAATGTGAAACAATGAATGCTGTGTTTTTCTCTTTCTGTATCCGGAAGCAGTGCTAGCTTGTTTAATTACAGCTAATAAATGAAATCTCGTTTTACTATTAGAAAATTTCCATACTTGTTTGGAGATTAGGAGAGTGAATCATCATGGGACCAATACCATTTTGTTTTCAGAAAGTGTGAGGTCATCTTTTTAATTGGCATGTCTTAGCATAGTTATAGCAGTGAAATTTTTTCAGTCTTTTTCTCTCCAGAAAAAGGAAAAAGTATAAAAAATCCTGTCTTTTGGAGTTTTTCTTCTGGGAACTTTCTATTAATAGGAGTTTCTCCATTCAATTCGAGCCCGTAGGCGGTATTGGGCTAGGAGCTATGCTGGATGGAGACGTTTTACTTCAGCTCAGCCTGGTGCAGCTCATTTTGCTTTAGCAACACTCGAAAAAAGGCTGGCCGGATTAGTTTTATGGTTATACAGAATGTTGACAGGTAAATTGCTGTACCTAGCCTCATCGAAGAAGCTTCGTATGCAACTGTAATGGGAAAAATTGATAATGTCCTTTTCAGATTACATCATCGTGCTGGGAGCAATCCACTAGAATTGCATGGTACTGTTTATTCTGTCATTTGTCCATTCAACTGTAATGGGACAAATTGAATAGCAATCCACTCGAATAACATATCTTCTACATGTGTTCCCCTCATATTCCTAACTGCTGCTTGTAATCAAGTCCATTAGGATTCCTTGCCCTTCTCACTTCTCTCTTTTAAATTAGGCTTTGCTCACACAATATGACTCTCTATGTTTTATTTTAATTCAAAGTATTGATGTTTGTTTTTCCCATGGTTATAGAACTTATAGATTGTAAATAGAAGAGTTTGATGGAAGAGAGTTAAGTTTTGGTTGGGGAGAGAGGGAAGAGAGTCCATATGATGGGTCAGTAAAACATTATCAAAATAACCCAAACTGGAGTTCCAGATCAACATCTCACCTGAGAGATGAATATTGAACGGGTAAAGGGAATTTTGTGTAATTCTAATTTTAGTTGATTTATTTTTGTATTAGAAAATGAAAATTTGAACTTGTCGTGTGCATTACTTCTAAGTCTAGAGATGATCAATTAAAATTAACCACTTCAATGGAGTGTAATTTCGATACTCTACCAATTATGAATTATCACTTACTGGTATCTGAATTTGTAGAATAGGTAAATAAGGATATTTTGACTGCATAATTCTGAATTGCCTGTTGCATTCTATAGTAGAAATAACCCTCAATTGATAATGCCTCCCTTTTCAAATACACAGTCTAGATCCCCATTTTCTAATAGTAAACCTCCAACTTCGATACTAAAAAGAGAGCATTCAGACCACTTTATCGCCTGCTGTTCTTATGCTTGTGGATTAGATGCATAACTAACTATCAAGCTCAGCAAATTCATTGCTGTGCTTTTATCTTTTTGAGCTTCAGAAAGCTAATCCTTCTGTTTATAGTTTTCTGGAAATCATATTTTGATCTGTAATGCTATTCCTATAATTGAGCTGATCAAGGCTAATTGAGCAAACTGCCTTTTTACTGAAGTGGGCGGTGGCAATTGAAAGTTTAGATTATGGCAATCCTGTATCAGACAAAAGCTTTGGCATGAAGCAAAGGCCTGATGGTGATATTGTGGTCGATGAGAAATTTTGGGAGGAAGATTTCCAGATACCTACATGCGAAAAATGCAATGAAGTGCTCAAACCTGATGTAATGATTTTGTTTGATATTAATGTATATATATATAATTAATTCTTTGTTTCTGCACTCTGTGTATGCTTGAGCAATCAGAGGTCCCCTAACTACTTTTTCCAAATATGCTTAAGGTTTTCATTCTCCAATAAAGATAACACTTGGTATGGGAGTAGAAAATACCACATGATTATAATTTTTTTTTAAAAAAAGGCCCCAATTACCCTTTTCTTTTCTGTTCTTGGAAAATTATTCAACTTTTGGTTTTGTGATTTGGCCTGTCACTCACCATGGACAGCCTTTAGAAGGTTTTACAGGTTGATTGACTTAGAATAATTTGAATAGTTTGTTCACTAAACATTGATGGTACATAGTCACTTGTCTTAAATAGTTTGTTCAATTGTACAAATCCATTTCCTTGTTATGCACTTTTCATTTCTAAAAACTGACGATTTAGCTATGCAGTTGCATTTGAACAGTGTGCTCATATGTGTGCTGCATGTTTGTGCATCTATAATCTGTTTTTTGTTCTCAGCAAATACACTTGTAGACACTGCAGCAGATATTCAGCAATTGACTGATTTTTCTAATGCTATTCTCCAATTATAATTTTGAAGGCTGTTTTCTTTGGTGATAACGTGTCCAAGGATAGGGCAGACAGGGCAATGGAGGCTGCAAAAGGATGTGATGCATTCCTTGTACTGGGATCATCTTTGATGACCATGTCTGCTTACCGACTTGTTAGGTAGAGATAAATTGCTCTTTTTTCGTGATAGAAAATTTTGAATTTCTTTTGTTGAATATTTTGGCAATCTCTCAATCACACATCGAAAGTGGGAGAAGGAGAAAGAAAAATATTAGCTTATAAAAAAGGTTTCATCCCCTCCTAACAATTCATCCCAAACACCAATCCCTTCTAAGATTGTTTGTATCTTCTCTATCTCTTTCACTTTGTAATATTTTTTTGAAATAGTAAAATATTATTTTAGTAGTATCCGAGGACGTAGACATAATTGACTGAATCTCGTTAAATTTTGGTGTTCTCTTTATAGTTATTGTCGGGTCATTTATTTTAGTGATATATTGTGCTTTAAATTATCTGAGAAAAATTCTGTCACCAAGACTCTAAGAGTCTAAGGAAATTGGTTTTTAAGGGAGACCATTTGTGACTCCACAAACTATCTGAGAATTTTTCTATTTTAATTTTTGACACAATTATTCATTTTGGTAGAAACTAACCCGATTTCCACAAAAATTGGTATCAAAACCAAGATTACTGAGTTATATGCTCTGTGGTTACGACATAAGTTGATCTTCTACATCAGAAAGGTTTTTTTGGATTCTTGGGTATTCCGCATTTGAAAGCTATTAAATATTCTTAAAGAAGAAATGACAAGAGACGGATAAAAATCCACGATGGACACAACAGCTTCTACTTCATCAATTTTGGCGAGAACTGCTGTGGCAAATACGAGAATTGCAGTGGATATTTTTGATTGTACAGGCCATTTCTGCATGTGGCAATGTGAAGTTCTAGACACCTTATTTCAGCAAGGCTTAGACATTGGTATTAAGGGAGAAAAGTCAAAAGGTGCAGATGAGAAGAAATGGAAGACAATCAATCATTTGACATGTGATACAATTCGATCATGCCTGTCCAAAGAGCAAAAGTATGTCTTTTGTAAAGAAACTTCTGCAAGTAAATTGTGGAAGGCACTGAAGGAAAAATTCGTGAAAAATGGCAGTCAAAATAAGCTCTATATGAAGAGAAGGCTGTTCAGATTCACATATGTTCCTGGTACCACGATGAATGATCACAATATCAATTTCAATCAACTTGTAGCAGATCTGATGAATTTGGATATGACTTTTGAAGATAAAGATCTGACCCTAATGTTGTTGGGATCCCTTCCTGAGTAGTTTGACTTTCTAGAAACTACTCTACTGCATGGGAAAGCTGAGGTGTCTCTTAGTGAAGTATGTGCTGCATTATACATCTATGAATTAAGGAGAAAAGACAAGAAGGATAGTACCAGTGGAGCAGCAGAAGCTTTGATAGTAAGAGGTTATTCGAAAAATAAGAACAAAGGAAAAAAAACAGATCAAAGTCCAGAGTGGGCAAAGATGAATATGTCTTTTGTCGAGAAAAGAGACACTGGAAGAAAGATTGTCCTAAGTTGATAAGCAAATCTGGCAAAGGTAAAGCTGTTACAGATTCAACTGTAGCTGAATATGATTATTCATATTTTCATTAGCATTGATGTCATCAATAAGCAGTTCGAATGCTTGGATCTTGGATTCAGGCTGTAGCCACCATATGTGTCCCAATCAGAAATGGTTTTCCGATTTTAAAGAAATCGAAGGTGGAGTTGTCTATACAGCAAATGACAACTCTTGCAAAACAACTGAAATTGGTTCAGTCCAGTTGAGAAATCGTGATGGATCAATCAGAACTCTGATAGACGTAAGATATGTGTCCAGTCTGACGAAAAATCTCATTTATATAGGAATCCTTGGTAGAAAAGGTTTCACTATAGTCATTAAAAATGAAGTAATGAAAGTTACATCTGGAGCACTTGTGGTGATGAAAGGAGTTCAAATGAGCAATAACTAGTATTACTGTGAAAACAATACAGTCGTTGAAACAACAACAGCAGTTTCTAGTGATGACCAGGAGTTAGAAACAACCAGATTATGACATATGCGCTTGGGGTATGCAGGTGAAAAATATTTAAAACTTCTGGCAAATCAGGGATTATTGCAAGGAGTACGAACCTGCAAATTAGACTTCTGTGAGCATTGCATCAAAAGAAATCAAATGAGAGTAAAGTTTGGCACTGCAATCCATTGCATACTATCATGTTAAGGAATCGAAGTAAGATCTAAGGGAAAAGAAAGCTATCTTTATGGGGATATCCTCTGGTATCAAAGGATATCGTTTATGGTGCCCAGAGATGAAGAAAATAATCTTTAGTAAAGATGAAGAAAACAATCTTTAGTAGAGATGTTACCTTTGATGAGTCTACTGTGTTAAAAAAGGTAACAGAGGAGCAGACAGATGGTTCTCCACATCAGGTGGAGGTAACTCCAAAACAGGTGGAGTTTGATAGAAGAAGAATTGTTGATCCAGTAATTGTAAAGTCTGATAAAATTACTCCTATGACAGAAGATGAGATAATGGTAGAAAATGGATCAGATGAGGAAGCAGAGATTTCAGCACAAGAACCTCCTCAGCAACTTGAGTCAATTGCACTACGAAAGCTAAAAAGAAATATTAAGAAACATGTTCGACTTGAAGATACGACTAATTATACATTTTCAATAGATGATGAGATTCCTTCCACTTCTTGTGAAGCTATTCAAAGCTCAGAAGAAGAAAAGTGGAGAAAGTCTATGGAAGAAGAGATGCAGTCCCTTGAAAAGAATCAGACATGGAAGCTAGCAAGTTTGCCAAAGGGAAAGAAAGCGATTGGCTGTAATTGCAAAGAAAGAAGGATTTCCTGATAAGAATGATATCCGCTACGAGACAACATTGGTAGCTAAAGGCTACACTCAGAATGAGGGAATTGATTATAATGAAGTGTTTTCTCCAGTTGTAAAATATTCCTCCATTAGAATACTGTTGGCCTTGGTAGCACAGTTGTATCTGGAACTAGTTTAGATGAATGTAAAAATTACATTTTTACATGGAGACTTAGAAGAAGAAATCTACACGACTTAGCCAAAAGGATTTAAAGTTGCTGGAAAAGAAAATTTGGTGTGCAAGTTGAGCAAATCGTGTATGGATTGAAGCAATCTCCAAGATAGTGGTACAAACGATTTCACAAGTTTATGATAAGGCAGAAATACACAAGAAGCAAATATGATTATTGTGTATATTTGCGCAAGCTACGGAATGGTTCTTTTATCTATCTTCTCCTTTATATTGATGATATACTGATAGCTTCGAAAGATGAATGAGAGATTCAGAAGTTAAAAACTCAACTAAATCAGGAATTTGAAATGAAGGATTTAGGAAAAGCTAAGAAGATTCTTGGTATAGAGATATGCAGAGATAGAAAATTAGAGAGATTTTGTTTGACTCCGAAACAATATCTGAGAAAGGTACTAAAACGTTTTGGGATCAATGAGAAGACAAAACCAGTTAGTACTCCATTTGCTCCTCATTTTAAGCTCAGTGCATCTTTATCTCCGAGAAGTGAAGAAGAACGAGAATATATGTTAAAGGTTTCATATGCAAATGTTGTTGGTAGCTTGATGTATGCAATGGTGTGTATGAGCCCTGACATTTTACAAACAGTTGGAGTTGTGAGCAGGTACATGCATGATCCTGGTAAAGAACATTGGCAAGCTGTGAAATGGATTATACGGTATATTCAAAATACTATAGATATTGGTATAATGTTTGAGCGGGATGAGAAAATTGGTTCGTATATAGTTGAATATTGTGATTCTGACTATGCAGGTGATTTAAACAAACGTCAATCTACTACTGGTTATGTGTTCACACTTGCAAATGCACCGGTTAGTTGGAAGTCCACCTTACAGTCAACAATTATTTTGTCTACAATAGAGGCAGAGTACATGGTAGTTTCAGAAGCTGTTAAGGAGACAATTTGGCTTAAGGGGTTGCAGAACGACTTGGGAATTGGTCAGAAACATGTCAAAGTGCATTGTGACAGTTAAAGTACTATTTGTTTAGCAAAGAATCAAGTTTATCATACAAGGACGAATCACATTGATGTTCGATATCATTTTGTACGAGAAATTCTTGAAGATGGTGATATACTACTTCTGAAGATTTTGACTGCTGAAAATCCCGCATAAATGACAACAAAAGTTATGACAAATGTCAAGTTCCAATATTATTTGAACTTGATAAATATTCTCAGAATTTGAAATTGAGCGCTTTGAAACGAATTTGGAGACATTACCGAAATTTGTAAAATAAGAGTTTAGAGAATATTTGTTTGGAATTGTGAGATCGCCAAAGTGGAGATTTGTTGAATATTTTGGCAATCTCCTAATTCCACATCGGAAGTGGGAGAGGAAGAAAGAAAAATATTAGTCTATAAAAAAGACTTCATTCCTTCTTAACAATTCATCCCAAATATCAATCAATTGCTTTTAAGATTTGTTGTATTTTCTATCTCTCTTGTAATATTTCACTTTGTAATATTTTTTTGAAATAGTGAAATATTATTTTAGTAGTATCCGAAAACGTAGGCATAATTGACTGAACCTCGTTAAATTTTAATGTTCTCTTTATTGTCTATTTAATAACTATTGTCAGGTCATTTATTTTAGTGATATATTGTATTTTAAATTATTTGAGAAAAATTATGTCACTGAGACTCTAAGAGTCTAAGGAAGTTGGTTTTTAAAGAAGACTATTTTTGACTCCACCAATTACCTGAAAATTTTTTTGTCTTAATTTTTGACAAAATTATTCATTTTGTTGGAAACTAACTCATTTCCACATCTTTTTTGTAGACAGAAGAATTTAAATTTAACATTACAGAGCAGCCCATGAGGCAGGAGCAGCTACAACAATTGTAAATGTTGGAGTCAGACGAGCTGATGATTTTGTGCCGTTGAGGATCAATGCCCGATTGGGAGAGGTACATTTTTCTGGAACCCTGCAATTATGTTTCAGTGATGTTAATCCTTGAAATGTGATGGGGTGTAATAGATTTTGCCTAGAGTGATTGATATCGGATCCCTCAGCATCCCTTGTCTCTAGTTATGATATCAGGATCAAGGTAAGATGAAAATCCTCTGAATAGTATTGATACCTATTTAAATATAGCAGTAAATGATAAAAATTTCAAATGCAATAATTGACCGGTGACTGCTTCTCCTTTTGCCTTATTTAGTTTTGGGTCAGGGGAGGATTTCAAAATCAAGGATACTCATGTGCCTAAAAGGCAAAATATTTGTGTTAAAAGCTGTGATGATCATGAATTTTTGAATTTAATCAATTATGGGGGTTGTAATTTACCAATTATTATTATTATTATTGTAAAATTTGGATTAAGTCATAAAAAAAAACTGCAGTTGGGCATTCAAAAAAAATAAAGAAAAAAAATTGTCTGGATTTTTCAATAGTTTGGTTCCAGTTGTAGATTCATCATACCTGAAAATTGTGGCTACTCTCCACCGAGGTCTGTTTAATAGTGCTGATATGAGCATGGAATAGGATTATTTCAGAAAGAGGCCAGACACCATTTCCTTGGGAATTTCAACACAAAATGCTGGTAGTTCAAAATTCAACAACACAAGCAAATTATTTTACTATATATATATTACTAAAACTCTTCAGGAAGTTACTGTTCAGTAACAGTAACTTTTATCTTTGGTTTAAAATAGTTGTTATCTTTAAAATTTAATAGATATATTAGGCTTAAATCCATAAATTATTTAGGTAAAAAAAATTATATATAAATTTTCACACTAATTCTAGATATTTATCTCATTTATCACTATAACGAGCTATTACTCTTATCTTCTATAATTTTCTACAACTTTTTATTGCTCTCTTTACTTGCTCCTTTCATTTTCGGAAAAGTTTAAAATTTATTTTATTGCAATGAATCATAATTCTACTTTTTTTTTATTGTTGACTTTATTTTTTATTTTTTTCTTTATTGATTGAAATTGGAAAACATTACAAGTTTTAAAATTTTGTATCACCACATATAAGTTTAAAGGATTATAAGGCACTTCTATTCAATTGTACAACAATAAAAAAAGAATTATGATATTGATAGAAAAATGCATGAATTATTATATAGAAAACAACTATTTCGTTTTGAACTATTTGATAATTTGTTTTTAAATTATTTTAAGATTTTGACTTTGCACAAACTTTGAATCTCATATATATATATATATAATCTATCTTTCTTGAATTTATTATTAATATAAAATTTAGAATTGTTTTTATTTTTTTTAGTTTTTTCACTTATATTTATTTTATTTAATTATATTTAACTTTTTTTAAAATATAATACAAAAATGTATTAATCTCTCACAAACTGTACGTAGTGCAGATTTTCTATTTATATTAATTATTTAATTATATTTCGTTTTGAATTATTTGATAAATTATAATATTTTTTCAAATTTTTTTAAGATTTTGACTTTGTAGAAACTTTCAATCTCACATAAATATGTATATATTTCTAATCTATCTTTCTTGAACTTATTATTAATACAAAATTTAGAATAGTTTTTATTTTTTTTAGTTTTTTCACTTATATTTATTTTATTTAATTTTTAGTAGTTCAAAATTCAACAACACAAGCAAATTATTTTACTATATATATATATATATATATATATATTACTAAAACTCTTCGGGAAGTTACTGTTATTCTTCTGTCTTTGGTTTAAAATAGTTCTTATTTTTAAAATTTAATAGACATATTAGGCTTAAATCCATAAATTATTTAGGCAAAAAAAAATTATACAAAATTTTTCACACTAATTCTAGATATTTATCTCAATGATTACTGTCACAAGAAATTACTTTTATCTTCTATAATTTTCTATAATTTTTTAATTCTCTCTTTGCTTTTATCCTTTCATTTTCAGAAAAATTTAAATTTTATTTTATTGAAATGAATCATAATTCTACTTTTTTATATTGTTGACTTTATTTTTTATTTTTTTCTTTATTGATTGAAATTGGAAAAAATTGCAAGTTTTAAAATTTTGTATCACCACATATAAGTTTAAAGGATTATAAGGCACTTCTATTTAATTTTACAACAATAAAAAAATAATTATGATATCTAATAGAAAAATGCATGAATTATTATATAGAAAACAACTATTTTGTTTTGAACTATTTGATAAATTATAATTTTTTTTCGATTTGTTTTTAAAATTTTGATTTTGTAAAAACTTTGAATCTCATATATATATATATATATATATATATATATATTTTAAAATTTTGATTTTGTAAAAACTTTGAATCTCATATATATATATATATATATATATATATATATATATATATATATATATATATATATATATATATATATAAATAATCTATCTTTTTTGAATTTATTATTAATATAAAATTTAGAATTGTTTTTATCTTTTTTAGTTTTTTCACTTATATTTTTTTATTTAATTTTTAGATTATTTAATTATATTTAACTTTTTTTAAAACATAATAAAAAAATGTATTAATCTTACATAGTGCAGATTTTCTATTTATATTAAATATTTAATTACATTTCGTTTTGAACTATTTGATAAATTATAATTTTTTTTCAAAATTTTTTAAGATTTTGACTTTGTAGAAACTTTGAATCTCATATATATATATATATATATATATATATATATATATATATTCTATTGAACTTATTATTAATATAAAATTTGGAATTGTTTTCATTTTTTTTAGTTTTTTCACTTATATTTATTTTATTTAATTTTTAGATTATTTAATTATATTTAACTTTTTTTAAAAACATAATAAAAAATATATTAATCTCTCACAAACTGCAGGTATTGCAGATTTTCTATTTATATTAACTAAATTAAAAAACTATTGAAAATTTGTTAAAAGGTGTTTAAAGTTATTGTTATATGTTAAAAAATATATTTGAAATTTTTTTTAATTGCTTAATTTTTAAAATTTTTTATAATTTTCAATTTTTAAAAGCTAAAAAAATTAAAAATAATTTTTTTTCCTAAAAAACTCTTTTCTCAATTGCATTTGGAGCTTTAGTAGATCAGAAAGATCACATCTTAATCACATCCCATTCAAATATCAGATTTTATTTATATAAAATCTATTTAGTATTGTGTTTACCAAAAACGATTTTGGAGAAAATATTTACTTTTAAATTTTTTAAGTTTTAAAAATTATTTTTGGAGAGAAAGACAAATAAATATTTTTTCCAGAAATAGGTTTGAAAAAATCAGTTTATAAAAAAATTAAAAAAATCAATCAATTAAATCAAAAAAATTTAAAATTTATTTTTTGAACAGCTAACAGCAATTCCAAACACCCACATTAAAAAAACATCCTGATTATCGTGGTTGCCTTTGATGAAATAGTCATGGTTCATGTCCCAACACAGTAACAAAGGAAAAGGCACAGAATAAATGCTTTGTCCAAACACCCCCGTAGCAGAGAAACATCCTGATTATCGTGTTGGCCTTTGATGAAATAGTCATGGTTCATGTCCCAGCAAAGTAACAAAGGAAAAGGCACAGAATAAATACTTTTATTTTGTGTTGCATCAGCATGGTGATTCTGATGGAACCGACAATGTCAGCAAGTTCCCCGAGGGATATCCCAGCAGAGCATAAGTTTGGATTCCAAACTTGGATCCCCCATCATTATGCATCTCATTTCATATTCCAATGTTCCTAAATTAGGATAGAAAATGTCTGCAATGATTTCACTTTGGTATAACCAATCCCTCCGAGCTTCAACCATCAACGCAAAACAATAATCAGCAATTACAAACAAAATTAGGCCAATAATTTTACAGATGAGAATCCAAGATAACATTCCACTTACAGAGTAATTAGCCTACTCAAAATATACTATTATCAGCCTTGTACGATTACAAGAAGGGCACCCTGCCAACTCCATTCCCCCTTTCTCGCAACCATACAAAAAGATCCTAAATCCCTGGAGCTACGATCTAAGATGTCCACCAACACTCCTAAGAATCAGCAAGAGCCCTGTCAATTTCTTCCATATGATCACGAAGAACGTTCCACTAGACAAAGAAAACCAAATCAACATGAGTATGTTGCCCCTAGAACCATTCAAAATTGTGTAAGTTTGACAAATGTACATACCTGATCCACACTTAATGATATACCTGGAAAAAATTTCAAACATGAACATACATCAGCAATGTTGAGAACGTAACATAAAATGTGGAAAATGAAAGGAAGTAAATCATCCTTTTTCTCTTTTCAGATATATAAGTGCAAAGCTCGCAATTTATAAAAAAAAAAAAAAAAAATTAGGCAAACTGTTCATGCTTCCGACAAAAGAAAAAAAGCCTAATAAACAATAACACGACACCTTAATTCCAAACTTAAAGATCTTCATAGTAGATTATTTAACCAAAGAACCATCATCCATGAGCAGGTGTGTGCAATTGAAGAAAAAGAAATCATGCGTGTGCAATTGAAGAAAAAGAAAAGGTTTTAACTTATCCAAAAGAAAGTATACAGCATAAACAAATCATGGTTGAGGTTAGCAGCTATAATGGCTTCAAGTCGATCTCCTTGGTGGGAAAAAAAGGGGAGATGTGAGCCTTGGTGTCAATATATAGAGGCCTACATGGCAGAAGGTTGGGTTGCTTACTATATTTTTAGGCAAACGTTTTTGAATGTTTTTCCACTATATATTTTAGTCTCTCCCAAGTATAATGGAAAGAAAACCTAAATTTCCAAATCTAATTTTAAAAAAAACAACTGATGAGAAATCTTCTTTTCTTTTAAACATCAATTTCCTACCAACGATTTCCAGATGAATTATGTTCTCCCTATTTCAGTCATTCAAAATGATCTACACCAAGCTTTACCAAATAGTCTTATCATATATGAAGATTCTCCTGCTGCAATCATGTTCTTCTCCTCTACAATCCTCAAAACCCATCCTTGGTACCTTTGGAACTCTTTATCTCGAACCAAAAAATTGGGGCACAAACAAGAGTTTTCACCTTGATTTATTGAAGCATTCTAGGTCTACCTAGATTTTTCTTTTTTCCTTTTTTCAAAACATTTGTGTCTAGCTTCCATCTTTGTAAGTAATAAATTGTAAATTACTGGAAAAAAAGGTTGAACCATCAAATTAAATTAAAATAAAAACCACACATGTAATTGATTAATGGACAAAAATATGCAAAGCATTGTTCAATTACAATGTGAGAAAAGTCTCATAGCCTTCAAAAACAAAATTTGAACTAAAAAGCTAGAGCATCACACAACCAAACAGCACCAATTAACTCAAAATAACAACGTAAAAATAAACCCTAATCCGAAAAGATAGAAGGAGGTACCCTTTTTGCCTGGAAGTGGCTTGCCGTCTTTGAGATAGAATTCACGAATATCAACCCATACCCTTCCCTGCCAGTTCCTCACTGTCACTCTCCTATTCTTGGATATCTGCAAACAAATTTAAGACGCAATTGTAAACCCTAGAGTAACTCCTAATGGGAATGCATAAAATAGATACATAAGGACACAGTTACCTCACAAACGACGATGTTGTCAGGGTCATCGGAGGAGTCGGTTTTTGAGGCTTTCTTAGCCGGCGCGTGGCCTTCAGAATTGTCATCAGACGCTCCCTCGTCTTGGTCTTTTCTCTTTCCTCTGCCAGACATTTTCTTTCTCCCCCTCTTTCTAAAGTTATTTCCTTTATTTGTTTTTTCACATAAAAAAGGTTGAATAGTTGCTTACATAAAACGTTTTGGTGGCAACATTTGGAGCGAAAGCAAAAATGAAAAATGGGACCGGGGACAAAAGAGTACTTTTACTTCGGTAAATTTTGCATTTTTTTTATCCATTTTGTATTTTCTTTTCATGCTTTATAGACATAAATGGAAGATAAGCTTTAATATTAAATAATATTAAATTATCTTAATTATTATAAAATTAATTATAACTATTATATATATTAAGTAACTATTAAAATTATACATATATATATATATATATATAAGTAAAAAAAAATATTTTGATGCTTGAGTATTTTATTTAAAACAAATGGATTTCTTTAAATTAATTTTGAACTATTTTTATCTTTCAATTAACTATCATGATTCAAATGTTAACCTATTCAATTTAAAAATTATTAAAAAAATAATTTAATTGACTCTTTTAATTATGATTGATTAAACTTTAATTATTTCATAAATAGAAAATAAATTAGTTTAGGTTTAGAAATCATATTAGTTAAAGACTCTAAGAATCTCTCAACTAATAAATAAAAAATTAGTTTTAATTTTTTGGTAGAATTTAAAAAATAATAATTCAAATTTGATATTTAAGTAAAATAAACAAATTTAATATATATAAAAAAATTAATAATTAAAAGAATCAATTGGATAAATTCTTAATTAAGAACTTAATAGTTCAAATTTATAAATTTTAATATCAATTTTTTTATTAAAAAATGTACACATCTGATCCGAACAAAGTAAAAGCGCATGTCTCACATTAATTAATGGCAGTTTAACATTTCATTCACCACAATATCCCAATTTCCTCCTCTTGGAATTTATTATTGGCTTTTACATCTTCGTTAGTTTTCTTGATTTTGTAGATTCAACTCACCTTATTGTACAAAAAAAAAAAAGAAAAGTGTAGTAGAGATGTTTTGCAGAAATTAGGATATTCTAGTAAACTATTATTCTCTTATCAAGGCCATTAAGGAGCTTTCTACACAATTTACAGCAATCAGATTTTCTCATATCTATAAAGAAGTTACAAAATAATGCAATAACTCTTCATCAGAGTTAGAGCTCATCAAGTTCGATGAAATCAAGAAGGGCAAATCCACATTGGGGTTAATGGGGGCACTGCCTCCACTGACCAATAAAAAATTAAAAGATATTTTATATTGTATATTTTTTGTCCGAATACTCAAATTTATCTTTCTCTCCACGTATTTAATATATAAAATATTTTCTTTCAATTAATTAATGTGTAATTAATAACTAATTAATTTAGTATATATAATGAATTATATAGTTTTTATTATGTTTTTCATATAATTATATTTTTATGTTATTTTATATGATTGCTTGGAGTTATATTGCATAAATAACCGTATATGAAATATGATATATAGTTACTAGCAATTATATAGTTTTTATACTATATTTCTCATATAAGTGTTAACTATTATATGTCATATTTATATTTCTTTATATAATTGCTAACAATTATACAGTTTTTTTGTATATTTCATATATTGCTAGTAATTATATGGTTTTTATTATATTTTTGGTATAATTGAAAATTATATATTACTTCTTATGTATTATCATATAATTACTAATATTTTAATTGTCAATAATGAATATAATATATTAAAATATTAACTAGGTCTCATAAAATTGAAATTAATGTCAATTATATTAAATAAAATGTGTTTGAAAATATAATTGAAATTTTATTAACATAAAAGTGAAAACCATACTTTACTCTATTGAAATTTTCTTTGGGATTCGCCCCTAATATCAAAGATACCTAAATGAAAAGTTTGGAGAGGATGAGTCGTGCTACATTCTCAGTAAATGCATTCTCCAAGGCATTCACATAGTACAAAAGTCGATCGTCCAAGATGAAGGGTGCAAATAGGGCAAGCTCCCCAATTTATTCTTATAGTCTCCTTCCGCACACCGTAAGCAACAATAATATATTGTTAAGCACATAACAGTTGACAACTTTTCTCTGTGTACTCTACTAAAGCTTAATTGAAAACTTTGTTGAGCAAGTCACTAATCAAATTCATTCTAATGATGACTAATCTCGACGAAGCAGCAAAACTACAATTTGTTGCTAGTAATGTATTAAACTTTAAACTTTAATTCAGTTTAAATTTGATTGATTCCGACTAGAACTTAACTAGAAACTGACATGCTATTTTTTGAACAAAGTTATCTCTCTTCTTTCTCTATCGACAATACCCCAATTGGAAGCTCAAGCCATAGAGAACATAGCAAGCACAATACTTTTCTAACTGATTATGCAAGTAAGAAGAATGATGCGAGGGATTGGGACCTCCTCTCACCATTGAGAGGCATAAAGTTAATTATAAGCCCAAAATTGTTGTCTTGTTGCAGGTAAGCTCACAGGTGAATTTGTGTCAGCTTACTGTCAATTTATAGCTAGAATCAACCAATTAGCAAACAAAAATAAATTTAATGACTTAATAGCAACAAATTTTGAAATCAAAAATTAATAATTAATTCAGTTACAATTGCAATAATTATCCCACATATGCAAGAAAAGAACAAAAATTTTGAAGAATTAACTGATTCACATTCATTAGTTTGTTACAGGAGAAATGAAGTATTTTCTACAAAGGCATAAATCAACAATTGATAACTGAAGAGAACTTTAGATGCCATTTCAATGACACTTTTAAAATTCATTTGTGCCAACCAACTCAGGAATTTTTGAAACATCTTTCAAACCAAAATATGTCATTTTCCATAGTAAAACATTAGAGCTTAATAAAGGAGAAATGTAGAAAGGAAATCAATTTTTGTTTGTAGAAATTTAAAATAATGACAAAAAAAATTCACAATTGATAAGAAACTTACAAGACTTAGGAGGCCCGTTCCAAAATTGCATGTATGTGCTGCAATTGTCCTAAAGATTTTGATGACGATATTAAAGATGAAGCAAACTCTATAACTTATTTTGATTCTATGGATGCTATAGAAGAAGAGAGGCAGTTGATCGCGGTGATGGTGAAGATAGACATATTTGGTTTGGTAGAGACCAAGAAGATCCCCCCACTTTCAAATTTCCCTTGCATGTCATCATCTTCATCTTTATCGTAACTTTAAACCTTTGTTTACTTACCTTGTTAATTATACGGATCAATTCATCTGAATGAAAAAATTCGGATAAATTGCTTCAATGGTACCAATCTTTAAGCATACATTTCAATTTGGTGCCAGACATTTTTATTAGTAGTTTGGTATCAATCATTTCAATTTTTATTTCAGTTCATCGTACCAAGCATTTTTATTGCAAATCATGGTACCAAATATTTTATAGTGAAAATGTGTTGATATGAAGGTCATATTACCATATGTCTATATATGTTGTTAGTATTACTGTCTCTTTATTGCCATATAAATTATCAAATCAAACGTTAATTATTATTATTATTATTATTATTATTATTATTATTATTATTATTATTATTATTATTATTATTACTACTACTTCACACAGTAGACAAATATATTCATATATTTGCATACCATTTCGTTTCATATCAAAATGAGACACAAGCATATAAAAAAAACAAATTTTCATTATTTAATTTCAATATAATTTATGATTGTTCCTATAAAGCATCCACAAAACCTCTATGGGGTTCTACTGTTGGCCCGATCCTTGCCCTTATCACGATCGGGCTCCCTTGGTGTCGATGTGTCTAATACAAGTTTATCAAATAATTAGCTAATATTATATGCATCGGCTTAAGATCATAATTCAAACCATTTACTCTACAGAATTTAGCTAACAAATCAATCATTTATTTCATGTTTTCCCATGTAACTCTTCTTCTGTGCTGTAACAATTCTAATTTAGGTTATTTGTTTAAGTCTTGCCTTTATGCCATTTAATATCCCTTCACTGTTTAATGTTTATATCACTTCCCAACTGTCCTATTTCAATTTCTAACTCTCTTGGTCATTTGGGTTTATGGTATAACACATATTTTTTTGTCCCAATTCACTCACACAGAAGTCCTCATTTTTACTCCTTGTTGCTTCGGTCCCAAAAAAAAGTCCAAGTTTTTAATTTTTGTTTCTCATGTCTCGGCCAAACTTAACATTTCACTTAATTTCCAATTTCACTCTAATTAACTCTTTTATCTTACTAAATCTTATCTTACTTAATCAATTTTTTAATTAATCAAACTTTAGCCTGATTGGGGTCTTCAAGTCCAATTTTTCATTCTAAGTCTCGACCAAAGTAACTCTTCTAAACTAAGCTTTTAGTTTCAATTCCTTTAATTACTAATTCAATTTGTTTTCACCTTAATTCATTAACCATTCGATTACAATTTCATACCACAAATTTAGAGTCCATTCTTTCTTGTTTTCACTTCCATTTTTTTTGTCCTCAATTCTATGAGTTTTGGACCCAAATCACCACTCCTTGTTCCAATATGTCACGACCAACTTGTCTCCTAATCATGCAAACCACTTCCAACTCAAATTCTAGCTTCAATCATTAAAGAAAAGGAAATGAAAGACAAGGAATGAGGCTTTCACTCATAAAGCAAGAATTGTGAACTTTAAGCTCATGTCCAACAAGGCTTAAAAATGAAACTTTACTCACCTTCAATTTTCTTCAAGCAAATCCATGGCCAATAACTCCTTCTCTTCCATTTTGTTGCCTCAATCCTCACGTGCAAGAACTTCCCTCTTCTTTTCTTATCATGATCGACCCATTAGCAAACTCCCTTTTCCTTTGATTGTCTCAACCACACAAACTTTGATAGGAAAATGTCTGTTTCTTTAAAAATTTCTCAAATTCACACTTGTATTTGCTAGAAGAATCTTGTTGAGATATGGCTTGGGTTGGCGAAGGAACGGTGGAAGAAGATGAATTGTGTGAAAAATAAAAATGGTTCAAATTTTTGCAAAAGTGATGTGTAAGAATACTTTATGCCATTTATACTAAAATTAAGGAGTGCTTAGTGTGCATGTCACCCATGTGGTGGATTGCATGCAAAGATTTGACTTTCTTAATCCTACTTTACTTAATCATCTTTCGGATTTCCAATTGAATTCTCAAACTTTCCTCTTTTCAAATTTAATTGCATCATAATTTTAATTTCTTTAATTTCAAGACTCAAACTAATTAATTTTCAACTATTACATACCCTATTACCCACATCATAAATTATTTTACAAACGGTGAACTTAGTTTCAAAATTTGTGCATTGGAATGAATTTCGTATTTTTCCATTTTAGTGTGGTTTTCCAATTTCATCCGATTAATTAGTGATAAATGTTCATATTTTTATTTCACTTTTATTAGGCCCAAATTTAGACTATAATTGCGCTAATACACTCAATTTCGAATCAGTCTGGTGCATTTAGTGTCAAAATACATGCGTTAGTTGGAACCCAAACAGGCGGATATAATATTTATGGTGCACTTTTCCGCTGCTATGCTTATGCAAAATTTGTTGGGAAAGCAAATATAATATTTCAGAATATTGGTTTTTCTCTAACTCCATTGCCTTACCAATATTATTCTTAATCTTTATTATAAGACAGAAAATATTGGAAAATGGATAATTTATTGTATGAGATGGAAAACATTGGCATTGTTCATGACCAATTTGCACTTAACAAGAGAGACGAAGAATAGAGTGAATGAGGGTAAGCTGGAAAGGAAATTTTAATTTAAGGGATTTGAGATAAGGACTTTTTTACCATTTGGGTGATAACGTGAAATGTGTCTATGAGTTGGCAATTGATGTATATAGATACATAATAATCCAACCTAAAATGTGTCTATGAGTTGGCAATTGATGTATATAGATACATAATAATCCAACCTTCATATAACGTATTTTCACGGGAAAATATTTAGGTAACATGATTTTAAATAAAAATTGAAAAAATTGATACCAAACTGCTAAAAATAAAAGGATTGATATCAAATTGAAACATACGTTTGAGGATTGATACCAATTGATCATTTCATCCAAAGAAATCACAATACTTGTTAAAATTCTTGCATATTTTTTCAGTCTATTTATTGATAGTTTTAAGTTGTTGCTAATATTGATAATTTTTTTTGTAAACGGGAAACCATGGATTCTGCAACTTTTGGTGCTATTTTGCCTTTCTTTATCAACAAAGATGAACAATACACAATTTTCATTTTCAGGTAATTCATTAGTCCTTTTGTTTCATAATAGCATTTGATAGTAAAAGAAATTCATGTGAGATTGAAATGGAACAGTGATAAGAAAGTTTCATCTTCAACATGGAGAGTATTTATGATTCTTTTATGGATCTAATCGAGAGTGATTATTTCTTCGACCCGACTTCGATATTTCATTCCGGTGAAATTTTTTAAAAGATAAAATAGAGGAAATAAAGTTGATTTAGGGTTTTTAAAAGAGAGAAAATTTAAATTGAAAGAGAGAATAAAAGAATAAAATTATGAAAAAAGGAAAGAAATAATAAGCGGGTGACATGGAATTTTCATGTGAATTTTTTTTTTACACATATGAAAAATTCATATCAGCGCTCCTCCTCCGTTAATTCAATTAACTGAGAGTAACAATGGTTTTTCATTACAAAAGCAATGTAAAAATAATTTTATATTACAAATAATACTTTTAAGTTTTGAATCATTACGAGTTTCATTGCTAAAAATTACCCTATTATAGGCAATGCCTATATTTTAGGCATCTGCAGTCTAAAGAGTAAAAAAGATATGTTGAACTGAGGGCGTAGTGAGAATAATTTTTTTGGAAGGCTTTGGCATTTTTGCTTTGTCTAAGCAATGATTCCAACTCGGTTGGCTGACTGTGGCTGCCCACATGTCAAAGCTTTAATTCCAATTTCAATTTCAATTTCCGAATCAATCAATACTATACATTAAAATTGGATTCAGATTACACTGTATCAACTACAGTGTACTGCCCCATTTACTCTTAGCGAAACGACGTTGTTCCAGAGAATTATTATTTTGTGAAATTTTGATGAAAATGACGTCGTATCACAGGTGTAAAGGCAGTCGGATAACCGCCCCATCTTCTCTCCATTATGCAGACCCCAAAACCCTCAAGTCTCATTCTTCCCAACACTCGCTACCACTCAGCATGCAATATCCACACACTTGATTTTTTGATTTGCCGTTCATCTTTCAGTTACGCCGTCCAAGTCCCCCGATCTGTCTCCCCTCCTCCCTCCCATTTTTCTTGATTTTCCTTCTCACATTGCTCAACTTCTTTTTCTTGATTTTCCTTCTCTTCTTGCTCAACTCAAGCTGCCGTTTCATCATCAACCTCCTTTACACGCAGTTGTTTTTCTCTTTCCTTCAAGATTTCACCATGGCCGAACCACTTTTGAAACTTTTTCTCTCTTTTTTTTATTTTACTCCTTTCACTTCCTTAGACATGCAATTCCGTAGGATTCCTTCCTCCTATCTAAAGTTAATTTGTTCTGTATAGATACTCCCACAGCCGAAGCAAAAATCAGAAAGAATTTGAGGGTCATGGGAAGATGGCGGAGAGATGAAGAATAAAGGCAACAGAAATTTCAACAATGGTGTGGAATGTCGGCAATTTGGACCCATCTTTTGACATATATAATATAAAATTGATTATTTTATTTTATTTAATTAAAAATTGAGTGGAAAATCATAGCCTACATTGGTTTAATGGGCGGCAATACAAATATTAAGTAAATAAATTCCGCGATTATCCTCATATTTTTCTCTACTTTTAATAATTGGTCCCTGAACTTTTACACTATACGATTTAGTCCATGGGTAAATTTTATTTTTTCCAATTTAGACACTAATTAAATTATCTCCACCAATAACATATTCCAATAATTTTTTACTAATTACTCTATGTATCACTTAATTTAATTTTGCTAATTTCACACCAAAATAAAAATTCTCATTTCCCCTAGTAGGATCTCAAATTTCTCTTAATTAATTCAAAATTAAAATTTATTTTTTCTTTTTTTTGCGTCTAAATTTAGATTTCAGTCACACTGATGCATATTACGAAAATACGCAGAAATTTTGATCGATCTAGTATATCCAAAGAACATATATCGATTTCAATTAATCTTACGTGTCCAATTTCAAGATTTATGTACATTCAGAACGTAACTAGTAGACATGATAACCCAACTTATTATATTAAGTTTCTTTATTGATTTTTTTTTGAATTATTAATTTAAGTTTTATTTTTCATTTTTTTATTTTTTTATAAAATAAAATAATATTTTTACATTTTTTAATTATATCTTTTTTAATATTTTATTTTATTTATTTTTATACTATCAGATTATTTTTCTCATTTTTATTGTTTATTTTTTTTATCCGACGGAACGCGACATTACATTTTAGTTTCATTTCATTGTCTTTCTCAACTTCAACACTTCTTTTTTACTGGGGAGGGGTGGTTGTTTTTTGTCGCGACTGTATTGGTGAGAATCACGAAGCGGAGACCCTCCACTAGGGAGCAAAGGCCCTTACGCCGGCAGAAGCGCTGGCACTTATCTTCAAGACTTCAATCATGATTCTATTGAGATTTACTTAAGTAATAGACAGTGGACTTTGATTCTTTCACACAGTGGTGCTGGTCATGACTCCACTTCACCCTTTCTCTTCCATTTCTGTGCTATCCCTATCTCTTGTTTTACTGGTAGCAGAAGGAATTTTGAAATCAGCCTAATCCTGTTTTCGAAAATACAAACCCATTTTAGTTTTTTTCTGAATCCGAGACAACTGTTGACCAATTTTAAAGAATCTGAGATAGACCCAGTTCATTTCCGAGCTAATCTGAAGCAAACCTCGGATTTTTGTTCGTTTTGTTTCTTCTTGTGTTGTATTATCTGATTACAAGCAAGAAGTGAAGAATTTTAGACAGGGTCACTTCAATTCCAGGTTTGAATATGTTTTGCTTTATTCTTAATGTTTTAGAAAGACTATCAGTCTGCTCTGGTTGTTCCATATAGACAAAAATTCTTATGATTCATTTTTTCAGTTGTTTTATGAAGCTGTTAATAATCAGTTAGAAGCAGTATGGTGTCTGAGTTTTGTGGTTCGAGCTTGCTTCTAGCTGTGCCGGATGATGTATTTGCAATTTTATCTCGGTCACTTTCGCCCAAGGATATATGTAATCTCGGTCTCTGCTGCCGAAGTTTACGTACACTTCTGGCCTCTGAGAAAGTTTGGCTGACCCAATGCGACATGGTGGGAATTCTTGCTCATCGTGATCTCACCGAGTGGAGAAAGGGTGTGTCATCATACAGGGCACTTTGTCGCTTCCTTGTAAGTGTTAAGCCATTAATTGGAATTTGGGTTCATCAGAACCCTGAACTAGGTAATGTGGTATATGTTATGCCTGGTTTTATGTCTGTTGTTGGATGTCGAATAATACCACAAGAACTCGGCCCTTTAGGAATTGAGGATGGACCTATACTGTGGGCGCCTGTGTTTGAAATAATTGGAGATTTTGATGGTTCAATTTTATTATTTTTACATGGGAGAGAAAAAGGAAATGACTGTATTTATCCTGGTTCAGTCAAGGCAGTTGAGCGTAACTGCAATGTGTTATTGCTTGAGGTTGAGCCTAGGAGACAAGAGAGTGGAAATGCACTACTGCATAGTAAGAGCTTCGCTTATAATCCAGATAAAGAGTTATCAAGAAATATTTCTAGGTCAAATAGTGGATTGTGGAGGTCACAAAGGAATCTTGGACAGTGTGATTCTAAGGTGCCATTTAGCCGCTTGGGTTTTAGTGACAGAAGAAAGTTGATTGAGGTTGTCACGAGCCAAGTTCGTCAAAGTGTACCTGATTCAGCAATTGGGCCACTATTTCCTCAGTTGAGAAGTGATGGTGATAATTTTCACAAAGATATTGTGCTATTATTTGAAAGAAGATCCCTTCTTCTGCAAATGTATAAACCTGGCGGGAGTCGCTTTGATTGGAAGGAAGCTCCTGAGCTGCCTTCTGATCCTACTCAACTGCAACGGAGTGAGATTAAGAAGAGCCTTGATCGCTCAAGTGGATTTCATTGTTCTCTAAATGGGGATGGTCACACAAAATTCATCACGAAGAAGACTCTTGGTGGGTATTTTAGGGCTAGTCTTAGACAAATTATGGGAAAGTCTCCCTCTCTTAATGGTAATCGCACACTTTCAAAGAATAGTTCTTCAAGCAGTGAGAACAAGCATGTACAACTTCATGAATTTTTGAGATCTGGCAATACAATAGGTTTGACACTACATGCCTCCACTTTTAGGTTATCTTCTTATCGAGCATGGCCAAATATGCATGACAGTCGGTTTGCCCTGTACAAGCTACCAATGTGGGTTCCAAGAGCTGACCACGAGTATGCTGGTTTATGGGGTGGAACTTTTGGTTGGCCTCCCGGGAAGCCTACTGAAGATAAGCCTGGAAAGGCTCTGTTCTTTCTTTTGATCTCTTATGATGAGTCTGAGAGGCAAAGACTACTCATTGCTACCAAAATTTTGGAAGGTACCCATTATGTTCTTCATCCAAATGGCTCAGCTATGTTTATTGTAAATATAGATGAACCTTCATCGGATCCATTTCCTTGGGGTGTTGATTCAGATTCCAAACCTGTGAGTGTAAAACATGCATTTGCAGGTGAGGGTATTGCAAATGGGTATGGTTTCCGATATCCCGGCTCAAAGCCAGGTTCCCTCTTTGTAATTCAAAATGGTCTTCTTGCCTTCATTTGGAAGGAATCCAGAGCAGTCTTGACCATGCAGAGACTGAATTTGCAAGAACTTCTGAAGAAAGGGGAGCGAGTGCTTGCATTACCTCCAGTCGCCAACTTTTCTTACTTGACCAAATCCTACTCAAATGTTTTTGCTGGCTTCTCAAATACCTCAACTGATTTGGCTTCATCAAGGTTTGGATCATTTATTGATATGCTTATATTGCATTTTTATGGGTCAATTCTGAATTATTAAACTTCTTTATGCCAATGAATTTCAATTTAACTAAAGCAGTTGGGTCAATTAAATCAATCTCTCTTTCCCTAATCTTTTGGTTTTGCTTTATAAGCAGTCAACGTTATTTGTCATCTATTGCACTTTCGTCATGTGGATATATGTGTCAGTATTGAAGGCCTTAGGGAGATGGAATCTATAGAAAATTGCAAATAGATGTACAGTTTACAGTGCTAGACCAAGGTTGGTCTATTGGAGTAAAATGATGATAGAACACATGGTTCTGTTTCTTTATTGACAAGAAGTTTACTGTTTTTCATAAGATCATTAGGAAACTTCAGTGTCATTGTTGGTACTTCTAACTATAACCCATGATCTCAGCATGTATCCTTTCATCCATCAGGCATCTCTGTTGTTTAATCACGTATTATCTCATCTCTCTCTAGTTACCGCCTTGTAGATGATTCACTGATCAATCCTCCATGTCTTTTGGATTTAGTTACAGTCACCAATAACCTGTTTAACTGCTATTATATTCTTTCACAAGATTATTTTTCCTTTCTATGTTATATTATCTAGATTGGCCTCGGTAAACTTGACCTAGGTACAGTTTCTCTTGCTATTTACCAAGCTCGGACTGTTTGCATGTTTTTTTAACTATAGTGTGATTAATTTATAAACTAAGTGTGTAGATATAAGGATGTAGCTGTTTGTTCTGTTTTATGATGACTGCTTCTGTTTCTTTTTACTTTCGGAAAATTATCCATTCGTTCATTGACCTTAGGATGCTCCTGTTATGAGTGCAATGTTCTTTTTTTTGTATAAAACCAGCCAAATGTTGTTGAAGTTTTTTTCTGTATATAATAATTTTTTTTAATTTAGACATTTTGAAAACCATTTTATATTCATTTTCTTATTATTTTTTAATAAAAGAAGGTACTAAAATGAAACATGAAGTTCCATCACATTTTCTCTCAATGCCTTCTCTGTCCCTTCTTCCTCCTGGCTCACTGCAATTTCCAAATCTGTGTTAAGTTTACTGATTCCGAGCATGTGTTTATGTTTTTCCTTTTTCACTCTTTCTTGCTGATATGTTATTAACTTTGCTGTAAAACCAGTCACCAAGCCTGGTAAACATTAGGATGAACAATCTTACAAAAACAAATTTGGAAATTTTCCCTTGTAACTCTCTGTTTTACCCTCTCTTAAATAGTTGTTCTGGATTTTGATTGTCTTGGTTCATGGGGTTTTGTCTCTTGAAGTCTGAGATTGGTTTGTAAATTTGTGGTTTAATTTTGATGGGGGAAGGCCTATCATTGCTGTTGACATTAAAGGAAATAATGGGATCCACAATTTCTGCTCATAATCACTACAGGATACTCGGTGGAAAAGATCCTCTAATAATTAATAACAAGAAAAGATATACGAACATTGGGAGAAGGTTTATTGTAGATGTAACGAGATAAAGAAGTGTTTTCTTCTTTTTTTGTCTCCAGAATATTAGATGGCATTTGCTGATGGGTTTCTTACACAATGGTCATATCTAATTTAGTGTAAAGAAACAGAATGGTAATTTTAGTATAATGCTGCTTTGCAATTTGCGCTGATAGTTCAGCCATTGCTGTGATGGACAATTTGCATTGGTGATGCATCTGACATGTGTTCCTCTTCTACAGGCAAAGACGTGGATAGAGTATCTATTGGTGTTCAAAGAGCAAAAGGTAGTACCATTCATTTGGTGTCTGAAACAAGTTTTAGCTATTTTAAGTGGTGCTGATGATGATTTTTGTCCCTGCTGTTGCTCTTAGCACACGTTGCCGATCATGTGCTCTTAAATGCTGTTTATTTTCGTAATAAATTCCCCTATTGAAAGACAAAGGGCAAGGTCATTCTCATGGATTTTAAATGAAAAAATTCGATTCAGATTATATTTATGATAATAAGCAGATGAGTGAAAGTAGACAATAAGGCATATTTATAAATGAGAGAATGAATAGAAGTTGAATGAAGTATCTATAATTAAATTGTAAAGAGTTATTTTTATATTTGTGTATGGGATAGTGTGGAATAATTCAAAGCATGGATTTGGCTGTTTCAAAAGTAAATTTTCTTGCAATGTTAATGCATAAGCAAACATCTAAAGACTTGTTGAATATGAAACGGTCTTTTCTTTACTTGGCCTAATGAGGATGAATAATCTAAAAAATAAGTAAGATCATCTTCAATAATATTTTTTATTTTAAAGATCATCTTTGGTATAATAAAGAGTATTTTAGAGCCTTTTTAAATATAAAAAGTAATTATTTTTTAACAAGATTAATAGATTTTTTATATTTTTACTCTTTATTTTGCTTTATTTCATATGATAAAATATTTATCAAAAAAAAAGTAAGTGGCTTTTATTGTAAGAAAAAAAGAAAAATATTTTTAGAAAAATATGCTTATAATATACATAAAAATGAAAATGCATTCATTATAATTAGAATAAAAAATAAAATTTATTTTTTTACGCGCTCTATTTTAAATTTTAGAAATAGTGTGTGCATTGAAGATATTTTTTATACAATAACTCTTTAAAATAAAAAATCTATTAGAGATGTATTAGAAATGTTTTACTTAGTAGCTTATTAATTTCCATTATATGAAAGGCTACTTTAAAGTGTGTGAGAAGTGTATTTTTTTTTTTTTACTTTTTATATGTGACTAAAAATGAAAATGAAAATTGAATTATTAGCTTTTGAATAAATATTACTTTTTAGATGATGTTCAAATAGCAATCTTCAATTAAAAAATAAAGTTGAAATAGGAAATATATATATATTCCTTTCAATAAATGAAGATAAAAATGTATGAAATGATGGTTACATAATTAGTGATGGCCATTACTAAATAAGAAATGAAGTATTACGTTGGATATTATTTATTATTATCAATTTAATCGAAACGTGGACTCAGAATTTGAAATTAAACTAGAAATATTTTATGTTAATTCATCAACATTCTTTTAGATAAAATATTTTTTTATTTATTTATCATCTGAAACAAAATATTGTATTCTATAAAGTAACTTCTAATAACAAAATATCGATGCTAACAGGCAAAGATTAACATTAGAATCACATCTACCTGGAATCAACTATTGTTGCTCTATGGAGCATGTCATGGTTTCACTCATCATCGTTGTATATCTTTGTTTTTGTCAAAGTCATTGCTATATGTCTAACTCTAGACAATCTAATTTCCACATATCATGGTTTTTCCATGTTTTCCAACATGAGGGAAATTATTAAAAAAAAACAATTGAGTGTAATGCAGAATTAAAAATCATGCTCAATGATATGGAAATAAAAGAAAGGAAACCACATCCCAATTTATTAGAATTAAACTTTTAATCTAATAGAAAAAGACAATATTGAAAATTTTATCTCATAAAAAATAACTAAAGACTAAAATTATAATTTCAAGTGTAAATTAGTTAATTTAAAAAAAATGTATATTGGCTTTATTATTATTATTATTAGTATTAGATGATATGTATGTAACACCAGAGGGCAAAGTAAAACTTGGTTTATTCATCATTTTGACATATACTCATGAGAAAGTGCACTCGTTGAAAAGGGCAAATATTTATAGTCTTTTTTCACTCACCCATATGAAAGCACAGAACTCCTCCACGGATGGATATATCATTATTTTGTTTAAAGAAAAAAATCTAAATACTCTCTTTCAGAAGAACGTTTTTCAGGAAAAAAAATATTTTTTTATTTTTTTATTTTTAAAGATTATTTTTGGAAAGAAATAAGTAGATAAATATTTTTGTTAAAAGTATATTTAGAAAAAAAAATAGTTAATAAAAAATTAAAAAAATCAATCGATTAAATCAAAAAAATTTAAATTTTATTTATTCTTACTCCCAACATTAATCCAAACACTGCCTACGACTTTCCAGCATTATTCTCATATTTTTTTAAATTAAAAGTATATTTGTTAAATTTTCAGGGGCTACAGTGATATAGCAATAGAAACGTGATAAAAAGCAAGAGAATTATCGAGTAAGAGCACTAGAATCGGCTGTCAAAGCCAATTTCAAAATCTGATATGACATTGTTATTGGAATTTTATGGATATTTTGCAACTTTGTAAATTTGCAAGTTGCAACAATTAAAAAGGTGAGAAAGAATTTAATGTAAATAAAAAAATTAATGGGTCCACTTTTATTAAATAAATTTAAATTAAATATATATTAAAATATTAATCGAATTTTATAAATTAAAATTAATGTTAATTACATAAATAAAATATTTTTAAAATTGTTGTTAAAATTTTACTGATATGAGCCACTGCAACCAATTTCAGGAGATTCCCTAATAAGAGAAGTCAACTGACTTAACAAGTAATAATCAAAATCTGATAGTACATTAATTAATGAATTTTAAAGAGCATGTACTAATCTTCGGTGGCAGTCAATGTGAGATTCCAATTTTCACAAGTGTTAGGTATATACGTATATGGAGTTTCATTGTAATCTTAATTCATTAAATATTATCGTAAAGTTTGTTTCTTTTCTAGGTTAATAAATTAATTAAAATGTGAAAATAATCATATGCAAAGACAATTATATCATTCACAAAGTTGCATTTATCTAATGCATGTGGGTACTTTTTCTAATTTTTGCTAGGCGAAGGAATCAACAAATCCACTATTCTACAAGGGCAATTTGGTCTCAACAATCTTTTTATTTTTTAATTTTTTTTTTACAAAATAGCAAAAATAAAAGGGTAAAATAGTGTAAAGGAACTGAAAATATTTGAAATGTTTATAAGTAGATTTAAAACATTTCAATAGTTTTAGCAATAAAACATTCAGACAATTGCAGCTTGATATTAAAAAATGTAAAATATAATTAATGATTTATAAAATTGAAATCTAATATATACATATATACGTGTACACCAGGCAATCGAATATCAACCTGTTTAAATAGAATTAGAATTATTGAGACACATTCCAATTTCCAATCAACCAGCGTATTGCCCCCTGGCCAAAATCCACCTCTAATATTCAGACATGAAAAAGTAAAATATAGTTAGCTTGTTCTGTCTTCAAAATAGCGATGTTCAATCTAAGTGAAAAAATAATAATAATACTTGATCAATGGAGAAATTGTAAACGTAAAACGAGAAAACACAAAATTCAACATTAAAAGTCCAAAGTTCCTGAAGAATTGTCTCTAGTCTCTGCTCAGCTCAAGACATTCTTTGTGCAGCCTCCTTTGCTAAGAGTCTCTCCTTTGCTTTGGTCTTGGCCTGAGATTTTGAGCCCATAATACCACCACCCCACTTCTTCCGGTGCTCGTCAAACTTGTCGTTAAAGTTGGCCTATATTTAATTGAAGCAAACACTAGTCAACAACTTTGAACCAAAAAAAAAAAAAAGAAAATTACTATCAGACAGGTATAGACCATGTGAAGAACAATAATAACACTCTTTAAGAGAAATATTGACCCCTCGTTAACAGAGCAAATTCAGGGTAACTTGCTTCTTTTAGGTAACAAAACAACATAATAACAACACTACATTAGCAATGGTGGTTCACATCAAATAGAAAAAAAATCATAAAAATGTTGCATTAAGACCTAAGAGCAGGATACCCTGTAGTTTAGTGTCAACATTGAGATGTGGCATTTTTTACCTTAACAGCCTCCAAAATCTTGGAAAATTCTAATTTATCTTCATTTTTCACTGATGTCAGGCACAGAGCTGCTGCTGTTTTCTTGTGGACGATCTTTTTTTTCATCAACAAAATTCAACAGAAACTTGAAGGGTGAATTTCCAAAAAAGACTAATTAAAAGAAAAAATTATTCAAAGTATGGAATAAGTGCAGAAAATTCACCGCTCCAAGCCGTGACTTGCCCTTCACAATTGCATAAGGAACCTCCATTTTCCGGCACAAGGCTGGTAGCCAAACAACAAGCTCAATCGGATCAACATCATGTGCAATAACCACTAATTGGGCCTTGTTCTACACATGGAACATAGGGTTTGTTTAGAAGGAAAAATTATAGCCCATACAAGATGGATCATGTCAACAATGAGGCTGCACAGGATGGCCGTGAAATATGATGAAGATAAAGATTAACAATAACCTGTCCAAATCTAATTTTCAAACTTCACCTTGAATCATTATATATATATATATATATATATATATATATATATATATATATATATATATATATATATATATATATATATATTTATAAAAAATAAAAAATGAAGAAATTTCCAAGTTATGCATCATGACTTGAATATTGCATGATCGAATACCTGCTCAATGAGGTAAGTAATATGGTTAAGCCCATATTTAACAACAATGGGCTTCTTAGATTCCACAGTCTTCCCCTCAGCTTCAGCTTGTGCCCTTTGAAGAAGCCTTTCCTTCTTAGCAGCCTTGTCCTCAGGTCTATATTTGAGCAACAGTTTGAATAGTTGTGTAGCTGTAAGTAAAACAATAAGAAAAAAGATGGAAACAGAAAGGCAATATATATGCAGTTTCAAGGAAATAGAGACCGTAACAACCCAGCCAAATACCACAATAAGGCCAATATTTTTATATTACTGGAAAGATAAAGACAACCTTAACAAGCCTGATCACTTAAAAAATAAGTACGTAATTACCTAAGTTCTTGTCAAGTGTTTTAGTAAACTGGTTAACAGCAGGAGGAACCTTGAGGCGTTGCCTGAGAATCCTCCTTTGTCGCTGAATACGGACAACATGAGGCCACTTGACAAATCTAGTCAAGTCCTTTTTGGGAGGCAGAGCACCTCCTATTCCAAACTGCTTTGGTCGCTTCTCAAACAGAGGGTTCACAACCTTTTCCTGCAATCCAATCAATTCCTTTGTAATCCCAATGAAACCTTTTATCAACCCCACTAATTCATTAGAGATTCACTTACAGGTTTCTTCTTTGCCACTACTGGGACCTTCCCACCTCTTTTGGGAGCCTATAAACAGCATATTACAATTAAAAATTACAGAAAAACAAGGAAGAACAACCTCTTAGTACAGTTTGCCAGTTTCTAGACACTCCTTGAATTCAATACAGCAAATTATGTGATTAAAAAGCAATAAGCAACTTCCAATCATTGGCAGATAGTAAACATTGGATAAGCACAATTGAGAAAATAAAATATTCAAGAAACAAAATTGGATATAGTGGAGGAAAAATCTAGTAAAGTCTGGCTATGATTAAAAACAGACGCCATTAATTAGCAAAAGATATGCAGTAAGCAGATCCAGTATAATAAGGAAAAAGAAAAAAGAAAAAAGAAAACAAAGAAAAATTCAAGTCTCTATAAGGCAGCAATTCAGCCAAAAAGGTTCTCTCAGAAAACCAAATGAAGTACGAAGTTCAATCATGGGAAAAGAAGAAAGATTGAAACAACTGAAATGGAAGCCGTACCATGCGGGCGAGGAAACGTTTCGATCAAACCCTCGCCTCTCTTCGAAGAATGGAAGTGCTGAAAAAGAAGCAGAAGCGAAGCGGCTAGGGTTTACGTTGCGATAATTGCTTATATATGAGGCAGATCATTTCCTGCTTATTGATTTCGCTTGGTCAATCCTAGCCCTTTTAAGTTTTTAATTGATTTTTTTAAATATAAATATAATATTTATTCATAATAAAAATATTAACTTACCGAGAGGGTATGTAATCGAGTCAAATTGAATCAATATAATATAGATTTTGAGCTTAATTCGATTAAAAAATTTGAAAATCGAACTCAATCGAACTTATTTTTAATTATTGAAAATTTGGCTCGAAAAATATTCAAATTATTTGAGTTTAATTTGATAAAACTCGAATTATCTAAAAATTTAATAAATAGTATACTCAACTCGATTAACCTCGAATATATTTAAATATTTAGGGTATAAAAATAATTTAATAAATAATAAAAAAAATAGTTACTCGATTAAGTTCGCAATATTTACAAGTCAGATAGTAAAATATCCAATTCAACTCAACAAACTATTTGAATTCAAATCGATTAACTCCAAGTCGAATTTGAATATTTTATAATTCGAACTCGAGTTGATTAATTCATTAACATCCCTATTGGTTAGTAAGTAGTACTATATTCTTTGGTCAATTATGAGATAAAATAAATAAATAACTACATATTACAAATTTTTATCCAATTTTTAGAATCAAATCTATTGGTATAAACTTTTAAGTTGACCTCAAAAACTTTTTATTGAATAATTTTACATTTGTTAATTCTAGGATTTTTGATAAATACCAAAATTATTTTTTTAAGTTATATCGTGTTTTTACCTTATTTTTCCTTAAAATTGTACCATATTTTTATTTTTAGACTTTTTTAGTTCTTATTATATTTTTAACTTTATTTTAAGTTATAGGTCCATGAGAGTATTTTTTTTTTTTTAGCTAAAATAGCCTAATTGCAATGAAATCAAGTCCAAGAGATGAAAAAAGACAAAAGTGCTAAAATAACATTAGCCCCCCACATGGTCCGTGACATGCCCATGTAAGAGAGTGTGCGATGTTTGGAGGCAAAAGCTCACATGGTTTGTGATGCTCACCTTCATTTTCCTCTCACTTTTAAGGTGTAAACCATTTGAAACTTCAATTAAAACTTATTCAAAGCATTACGAGAGGTCTAAAAATCATCTTATGAATTAGTGCCCTTGAGGCATTATAAAAGCTTTATTTTTACCCTTTTGGAAGGAACACAAAAGAAGCCACCAAATGGAGGTTCTCCTTTCCACCTCTCTTTACACTATTAGCTTTAATTTTAGTTTTATTTTTATTTTATCTCTCTACGACATCTTCACTTTAAGTCAATATTTTGGAGTATCAAAAACACATTTGGAAGCTAAAGCTGAGGAATTAGAAGGGAGGAATCAAATCAAATAGCAAGCTTGAAGACACTGGATTTGGACTTTTCTTAGTTTGTTATGTCTCTTTGTATTTAATTGTATGTGGATTTTGTCTTGATATATAATTTTAGGCCATTTTTTGTAGTACAATCGCAAGTATCTACTTGTCTTATGGGCGACCATGGTTCAATTCTCGACAACATAGCCATGATCTAAAATGAGAGATTAGGAATAGATTTTATATTATCTACTTGATTGATTATTTATGCTTAATGCTTTTATGGGGGTATATGTTAATTGATGTTTTAGTGGTGATCTGTAATGAGAAGTTAGAGTATTAATCTTCATTGTCCTTGTGAACGAAGCTTATGAGTGATTGCATAAAGCATTAAAAAAAGGTTTAATTGAGAGGAAGCTTGACTTAGTAAGTAATTTTTGTGATTTGAAATCGAGAGTGAATTTCACATAAAAAGAAATTGTTATTCACCTTTTAGAGTCTATTTGGATGGAGGGTAGAAAAGGGTAATTAATGGAAGATTAGTGAATGGTAGAGAGAGGAATGAAGAGGAAAAGTATATAACTAACTTTCCATTGTTTGGGAGAAGAATAAAAAAAGAAAAGTAATTAAAGGAATGATCAGTATTAAAAATGACAAAAATAACCTTATAACTAAAAAAAAAAAGAAAATGAAAGATAAAATCGCAATTTGATATTTTTTTCATTTTAAATTATCTCACTTCTCATTTCTTACACCCCAATTTGGATGTAGCAAAAATAAGCAAAAAAGGAGGAAGAGAAGGGTAAAACTTTCCCATCATTCCCCCTCTATTTTTTATTTACCTCTCTTCCTAAATATGGGTGCATAATTATCCTTTTCTATCATTCTATTATTTACTCCTTCATACCCTTAATCCAAACAAATTATTAGTATTAGGCTTAATCGGGAGTAAACTTAGGCTAGCTAAAAGGAAAATGTAAACATTAACAAAACGACTCAACCAATATTATCCCACCACAATCAACCTTCATCATTGGCAATTTTGTCTTTTAGGAGCATATTGGGTTGGGATAAAGAAGGGGTGGTCGTCAGCCTCACTCTTGATGGCGAGAGTAGAGAATTGCTGACATGGTCGCTTATGAAAGTGGCGAAGCCAGGTGACCGTGTCATTGCTCTTCACGTTCTTAAATCTCTCACTAGTGTCTGTAATATTACATCCATTCTCACATTTCGCTCCCTCGTTTTTTTTTTCATTTTTTGTTTTGTAATTTTGTTTTGGTAATTTTTGGTGTAGAATTTACAATGGGCTTACCAACACTTCTGTCTCTAGTGAAAACATTTGATTCCTTATTAGCAGTTTATGAAGGTTTTTATAATTTGAAGCAGGTTTAAATTTTTCCTATCTCTCCCTTGTCTATGGATTATATTTCTGAGAACTTAGTTGTTTTGGTTGAGTCTGTTTTTTTTTTTTCATTGGTAGATTTGAAGATAAAAGTTTGTAGAGGGTCATCTACTAGGAAAATTTTGATAAGGAAGCAAAATCAAGTGGTGCAACTAAGGTAATTGTGGGAACTTCTAAAACCCCTCGCATAATTCATTCATCAATCTTAGTAGTGAAGTATTACACCATGAATTTGTCAAAGAGTTTTTCTGTGGTGGTTGTTCATAATGGCAAAATCATTTTTCAAACAGAAGCAGCCCCTTCAAGTCTCGATCATATAAGAGGTTGAATTGTCTCTTCTTCTAATTATCGTTTGGTTCCAAGTGATTTGCTCATATTACGATATGGTTCCCTCTGATTTCCTTTATATGATTCATTTTCTTGTATCTTTATTGGCTTAAGTATAATTATTATTTAGTCCAAGGATTTTTCACTAATGGAACTTATTTAGCAGTTGCTGAAAAATTAAGTCAAGAAAGTCAAAATTGTTTGGAAATTTCCAGAACAAGGATTCTACAGATAATCTGGAAAGCGCGGTGCAATTGTTCTCATCGCAGGGCATGAGGTTGAATGGTCGCCCATTTCGCCATCCCATAGTTCAAATGGCTTTCTTGAAGAGCTAAAAGGTCTACATAAGATATTCAGTGTCAGGTAGATTGTTCAGCTATGAGGAACTTTGTTTGACCACTTGAAACTTCATATCTAGTTTGTTTTCTTAATCCAAATTTCTCATCACTAATTTTGATTTAGGGACAATTTTATTTTTTTTTCTCTTTCCCTAATTTGGCGTTCATTTATAATTTTCAGAAAATATGGTAGGCAAAAATAGTAGATGTTTATGAAGGTTGTCTACCTGATGAGAAGGAATTGACATGAAAATTGTGAAGTCATCTCAAATTTTGTTAAAAAAGTTTGTTGCAAAAATTGAGGTCATTACAACTTTAAATCACAAGAATATTATATCCCTATGTGGGTTCTGTTTTGAGCACAATCATTTACTCTTCGTTTATAATTTTTTATCAAGAGGAAGTCTAGAAGAAAATCTTCATGGTATATAATTTTTGGCTCCTGGGATTTGATGAAATTTATTTTAGCCATTTAAGTAATCCTTAATTTTAATTAGTATTTTCTTATAAATGTAACAAGAAGGATAAGGATGCATTTGGTTGGCAAGAGAGATATAATGTGGCAGTGGGTGTAGCTGAAGCACTTAATCTGTACAATCTCTGTGATTAGCCTATGATCCACAGGGATGTGAAATCTTCAAACATACTTCAATCAGACGATTTTGAGACAGAGGTGCTACTCTTTTTTAAGGATTGAGTCTATGTATTTGTGACCTTCTTAAGTTATTTATAGCTCATCATAATCATAATATTTCCTTTTGTTTCTTCGATTGTCAGATTTTGGGCTAGCTAGTTGGGGTTCAACATCTTCCTAGATAACTTGCACTGATGCTGCAGGAACATTTGGGTTAGTAATTGCTTATCTAATGGTGTTTAGCTATTTTCTCTAGCGCTTCAGAGTTTAGATACACATAATTCCTTCTTTTATGCAATTGCTTAGCTCCGGAGTATTTCATGCATGGCAAAATGAGTGACAAATTTGATGTCCTTGCATTTGGTGTTGTGCTTCTTGAGCTTCTTTCTGGTAGTATGTCAATTATTGGTGAAATTCCAAAGGGCCATGAGAGTATTGTTGTATGGGTAAGATTTTCTATTTACATCTCCCTTTTCCTTAATGAACACTAGCCTAATAAGTAGTTTTTAGAAGTTTATTTATTTGACCGTGGATAGTGAACTTAAAATACTGTGGAAAGTGTCAATTGAAAGTTAGGATAATTTGAATAAAAATTAGGAAAGGTAAAGATTATGTCATTGTCAATGCATTTGTTTAGAATTTGTCATGAATTATCAGAATAATTTGATTTACTAATGTTATTTGAAATTACAAGGTCTATTAGGTTAAATGTAAGACAACCAGCTGCTTGATTCTGAATATTCTCACTACCACTAAAAAACCATGAGAATCAGTCATTGTCAAAGGAGTTACAATTGATGGTTCTATTAATTTACCTCTTGCTACATGCGTGTTTAATTATGGGATTGATTATGGCATGCAGGAAAAACCATTCCTAAAGGGCGGTAAACTTTTCAAATTACTTGATCTATACTTGGGAAGTGGGTATAATGATGAACAGATTGAGAGAATGATGTTCTCCCACATTTCGGCCACAAATCAATCTTATAAGTAACGGTTAACTAAATAATTGTCATGTTAGTGTATTTCATTTCATCTTTCCACTAACTTATTTGTCTTTAGATGTTGTGTTTGCCTAAAGGTTTTAAAGCTCCTCCAAGGTGACAAGGAAGTGACAAATTGAGCAAAGAAACAAGTTAATGTTGGAAACGTGGTAGGCAAGTTATAATACTAAGATTGCAATAATATGAGAAAACACTAAGGCATAAAAATGATGAATGAGTGAAAATACACAAAATTTTTACTCAAACTCTATAAAGAGTTTATCCACTCTTACATTTCTATTCAAAATCCACACACACACATATATATATATACTCTTTAAATTCCAAATGACTTTTCAAATCTCATATTAAATATCTATACAATATCATAAGCATACTTATCACATTCATTTATGCATCACACAATCCTAAATATACTAATTATATTCATTATTATATTATTATCTCATCCTAATAATTAACATTTATCATATAAACACACATTTCTAAAATATTAAATTGATTGTAAATTACCAGTTTCAACACCTCCTTTTATTGCAATTTTTTTTCATTTAATTTTCCAAATCTATAATCTTGATTCAAACCACATTATAGAGGGAAAGTATGAACTGGAAATAACATTTTCTTGGCCAAACTGGAATTCATTCTTTATGACAACTTGACTCTTCATATTCTTGTTCCTCCATATTAGTCTCAACTCATTCAGTTCATCAATTCTTTCATAAAAAAATTTTCTAAGATTCTCATAAACTTAATTCAAGTATTTCATTCATTTTTCACTTCATACAATTCATGTTGATTCACATCTTCTAGGATCACATTATAAACATACTTTAAATGTCTTATCACACATAGAATAGCTTCATTCTCAGTATACTGCATGTATATGCTTTGAACTCACTTTGTGCATATTTTCCATACATGTCTTAAAAAATAATCTTAACCACATAAATTGGTTGATGATCTAGTCCACTTCTTTCACATTAATAAATTACTAGTGACAACCCTAACTTCTTATGTAATTCTTTCAGAATTGGCTTATATGGAATGTCAAGACTATATGTATTTCGTTCTCCATTTTTTTCACTCTTTCAGACTACTGAAAATACTTTTGGAGTTTTTCTCACCTCACTATCTTTTTAACTTGAAGACTCTTGTCACTCTTATATAGCCTTCATAACTAACATCGTTTTGACATGTTTTCTCCACAAACTTAAAGATCACACAATATGAAGTCATTTTGACTTGCACCTTCTTAACATGAAGTCTTATAGACTTGCACATTCTTAACAAAATTCTCTCAACTTGGAAATACACCACGTGTTTCACAAATAATCTTTTCAATGGAGATTACTTCTTACACTAGCTAACCTAGACTTTTGTTTCTTGTCACTAACATTGCTCTGATGTTTCTAAACCTCTTAGGATTGCAGACTAAGGTTTTGATATAACTTTATTGGAAACGTAGTGGGCAAATGATATTAATTAGATAATAAAAGTTTAGGTTGGCTAGTGGGAAAGACAATCTCCATTGAAAAGACTATTAGTGAAACAAGTGATGTATTCTCTGGATTTGAGAGAAACTAGTTAAGAAGGTGTAAGTCAGTAAGACTTCACGAGTTGTGTGTTCTCTAGGTTTATGGAGAAAATTTGTTGAGAATGTGTTAGTCATGAAAGACTACATAAGAGTGATAAAGAAGGTCATCAAGTTGAAAAGATAATAAAGTTGTGAAAAATCTTTAAGTGTTTTTTAATAGCTTGATAGTGTGAAAAAATGGAGAACAAAATGCTTATAATTGTGATAATTCAATATAAATCAATTCTAAAGGAATTACTTAAAAAAAATAGGTTTGTCACCTGCAATTTATGAATGTGAAAGAAATATGAATCATCAACAATTTTTGTGACAAAAATTGTTTTTGAAAACATATTTGTAAAGTATATACAAAGTGGGCTCAAGACATATATAAAGAAGGATGTTGTATTACATATGATAAGACATTTGAAATATATTTATAATGTGATCATTAAATATGTGAATCAATGTAAATTTTATGAAGTGGAAAATGAATTGGAAGACTTGAATCAAACTTATGAAAATCCTATAAAAAGTTTTGATGAAGCAATTAATGAACTGAATGACTTAAAAACTAAAATGATGGAACGATAATCTAAAAGCCAAGTTATCATAAAGAATTCATTCCAATTCAACCCAGTGTGTGATTTTTCTTTTAGGATGTGGTCTGAATCAATGTTGAAGATTTTGAAAGGTTGAAATGATGAAGAAATTACAAATTAAGAAGTTTTGCAATTATTTTAATATTCTAGAAATATGTGTTTATGTGATAAGTATAAATTACTAAAATGAGATTAAAAAAATATAATTATAAATGTAATTAATGTGTTTATAATTGTGTGATTTATAAATAAATGTGACAAATATGCCAAGGATAATATGTAAGTATTTAATATGGGATTGAAGAGTCATTAGGTATTGGATATATATATATATATATATATATAAGTAATTTGTGAATAGATATATAAGAGTGGAGGAACTCTTCATAAGAGTTTGAGCAAAATTTTATCCTATAATCTAAGTTTATGTATTTTATCTCTTCTATCATTTTTAGGCCTTGGTGTTTTTTCATAATATTGTTATTTTAGTGGTATAAATTCTCCACTGACTTGCACCTTCTCAATAAATTTCTCTCAATATGAAAATACCACTTGTTTTATAAATAATCTTTTCAATGAAGATTGTCTCTTACACTAACCAACAGACTTTTGTTTCTTATCACTAACCTTGCTCTTATATTTCTAGACCTCTTAGGATTGCTCACAAAAACTTTGATACCACTTTGTTGGAGATGCAGTGGGCAAGCTATACCATTAAGATAATGATATTATGAAAAAATGCCAAAACATAAGAAGAATGGAAAAGAGAGAATGCACAAACTTAGATTATATGATCAATTTTTACTCAAACTCTTATGAAGAGTTTCTCTTCTCTTACATTTCTATTCGCAAATAACACATATATATAATCAAATACCTAATAACTCTTCAAATCTTATATTAAGTATTACACACTATCCTAAGCACATTTATAACATTCATTTATGTATCACGCAATCCTAAACATACTGATAACATTCATTATCATATTCTTATCTCATCCTAACAATTTATATTTATCACATAAATGTAAATTCCTATAATTTTAAATTAATTGTAAATCACTATTTCCAATAGTTAGTGCACCATGGGAAGTTGCTTATTTGGAAGCAGATGAGGAAATTTCCTACTAATGTCTAATCCCATCTTAATCTTGCCTTGCTATATTTAGAGGATGATTCTCTTTTTGTGAGCGGCTTTGATCAAAGTGTCGCAATAGAGGATTACATGCAAGGGAAATGGAGGTGCACATCAAGCTTTGACTAACCATCTTTTCCAAAGGTGTATTTGTTGTGTGTTCTATATATTCTTTTTTGCTGTTACGATTTTCTCCTTTTTATTTTTTTTCCGATTTATTGATTAAGTCTTGGAAGTGAGGTTGTTTACAAGAGGATTGCCCCCTTCCTTGACTTGGAAAAAGTGTCAATGCCCATACTTTTATTGGTTGAAGGGCATTGTTTACAATGCTTGAGATATTCTTGGGGAATGTAATTGAGAGCCCATATCATATGTAGAGGTAGCCAAAATAATAATTTCATCGATAGTCATTGAGCTTTTGCTAATTTGTAATAAAATTAATATTAAATTTTTGTCACAAGATAATAAAACAAAATTTTCTACTAAAATAACTCCTGGCGACTTAGAAGGAGTTAGATCCCAGAAAAAGTAATGTGGTTGCTGATGTTTTGTGACACTGATATTTTGTCAACTCATTAGTGTAGTGTCAAATCATCAAATTAAAATTAAAATGATTATTATTAAAAAAAACACTGCACAATTTTAATTTGTTAAAAATAAATCATTTCTTCAACCCTGAAAATAAATCTAAAAGAGCTAATTAAACACAAAAATGAGTAGCACAATGATCTCAACTAGAACTCACAAAGGCTTCAACATCTCCCCATTAGAACCCAATCTTTCAACATCAAAATCATTTCTTCAACCCTCTTTTCATCTCAACTTCCATACCTATTTCTCTAAATCAATCTTTCCCCTCAAAACCCAATCCAAATCTATCCTCAAAACACCGATGTCACATCTCACTACATCAATGAATTGGCAAAACACTGATATCACGTCAGCAGCCACACTTTTTTAGAAGCTGACTCATGCTAAGTTGTCGAAAGTTGTTTTAGTAAAAAAAAATTCTTTTGCTAACCTTGTTGTGAAAAAAAATAGTATTGATTTTACTACAAGTTAGACAAAATTTATTAATCGGTGAAATAAACCCTACTTAACTTTCATCAACTTCTTGAATTTCAGTTTTTGAGTTTACTTACGGCAAAAAACGTACCCAACACCATTTTGAATCTTTGAAGTCAAAACAACACAAAAAAAAATCAAGAAAACAGTCCAGACCTCAGTACAGAAGCAGGAGGTATTTGAATTCGGGCGATCCCTGATCAATTCACCAGCGGCCACAAACATTCCAAGCACACTTGCAAAAGCCGAATGAATATTCTCTTTACCTTAATATGCAAACATTCCTTCCAGCGGCCTGTGCCATTACTGAATTTCTTACAAATTAAACCTGAATATGAGTTGTGCAAAGAGAGCTAGGAATAGAAAATTAAAAGTTGCAAATCTACCGACCTATGAAATAGTTATCAATTGTCTTAATCGAATACTTATTTTATCGCATCTTAGATACTGGGGATTGGTCGTGCCGATTGACATACCTTCCATCTTGTTATGATGGGAGTAATCCATACATTTTGCAATAATTAACAAATAAATCATAATATATAGGCAAATAATCTCACTTAATAAAATGTTAAATCAGTGGCTGATTATTACAAGTATATTTATTAGCATAGCTGTCATTACTATTAGTTTACTATTACTGTTAATTTAGTTTAGCTCAATTAGTTAGTTAACTCAGTGACGTGGCTTTTCCTTATCGGTAGCTAGCTGTATGTAAATATACTGAACAGTTATTTTTATCTCATTGAATGAAGATCATTTTTCTTCATTTCTTTTTCTGAGTTTGAGCTTCTTTGTTTCAAGCTCTCCTCATGCAAAGCTATATGAATTGAACAAATTTTATCAGTCACAAGCTAACAAGATTAACCTTTAATAAATAAGGTATTTAACTCATATTTTAACTTATGTGAAACGTTAAATGTTTTGTTTAAAGTTTTCATTCTAAATATAGTCGTTTTATCTCCAAACCTCTAGTCAATTTGTCCAACATTGAATTGAAGTGGCCATAAATTCACAGGTACCAGGCTTCATATATTAAACTTTTCTAACAAGTACCGAGGCAAATCGATCTTTAGTTTAATGAAAAATATAAATTATTCATGGTGGGTTGTTTATAACTTTGAAAGGGTAAGAAATGATTTCTGACACATTTGTTTTAACTCTTGAATGTAATTGGCGAATGATAGTTAATAACTGACAGCAGATTGATACTTGTTTGGTAAAAATAATTAAACTATTATTGATGATATAAAATTACTAATAGAGACATCATTTGTTTAATTCAAAGTATATATATTTTTTATTATATATAAATAAAAAAATAATATATTATTTATTTTGATAAATTAAAAACCATAATAATAATAATATAATATTAATCAATGAATAAAAAAATTTCAAAAGAGTATATGATATAATAGTAACTAAATGAATTCAAAATCCATTACGTCTTTATATATAAGGATAATTTAGTAAATGTGCAATTTAGTCGTTTTATTTTAAAAAAACTCTAGCAGTTTAAAAAAACTATCAACTATTATTGAGAAAAGTTTATCAAACACTTACGGATTAACTGTCAGGCAAAAAAAAACTATTAACTGCTCCAAACAGCTGAACCAAACATCTCATTCATTTATTAAATGATGACAGTCTTAATAAAAGAATATAAACAATACTCTCGTTCCTATAATTTTAAAATTTTAAAGGAAGCACAATGAAATTCAAAGGGAGTAATTTATTTTCATCATAATCTTTCTCTTCTCGTCAAACATCCTACTATGATATATTTTAGTTTTTATTATCCTGTTTTATGTGCTCCATCCAAATGAAAATGTTAGTGAATACACTATAAATTTATATATCATATTATATAATTTTAATGCTAAGATAATTTCTTCATAATTTTTTTTGAACAAAAAAGAATATTCTAATACCATCTAATCTTGATGATTTAAGAGCATTATTTGATTCAATAATCATTTTTTTCTAAGCACATTGATGCATTGTAAAAGATATATAGTGAATGGACATATACAATTTTCAGAACTTTTGCTTCACTATATCATCTAACGATTTGTGATAATTGATTTCATATTGAATGCTACATAAGAAAGTATAACAAAAATCTCAATCAAATTAATGTAACTCTTTTTTTGCCTAAATGCATTAGCGCAATATGAATTAAATGTATATGGATAAAGTCAGGGATAAAGAATGTAATCAAACAAATTTAATTGACATTTCAAGCAACAAAGCTGAAATAATCTTGAGCCAAGTACAGACTAATGTGTTGCTTAATAAGCTCAATCAAAAGAACATTGAAGCCATTATCTTGGGACGTCTAAATTTATCACCAAGTTGTATAATTTTTGACATCAAATATATTACAAACGCTTTTTAAAAACAAAATAATGGGTTAATTTTATAATAATCTGGGTTGGATTTAAGCTTTCATTTTTTTCCCGGAACTTCTTTAACTTGGTGAGCATATGATCAAAGAAAGAGATGCAGATGTTACATACCAAAATTTGTCCAAAGTCAATCAGATGGCAAAATGACTCTTCGCGTGCATTTAGGTGGAAGGCAAAGGTGCTCCTTTTGCTGTATATCTCCACTCTGCTTCTTTCCTGGTCTAGATCTTGTTAACTTCTTCAGTGCCTACTCTGCGAGGAAAAAATAAGAACCAATCAAAAATGAAATCCAAACAGTTAATTGCACACTTGTGCAATAATTCTAAGCCTAAAGTACCGGTAGCCAGAGTAGCAATGAATATGACATTTTCCATGCGGTCCAGTTAGTACCTTGAATTTATTACACGTCATTGTCACTGATCTCATACACTGAAATTTTTGAAACAGATGGCACACTGCAGAAGCCTTGACGTCTATAGAAAGAAATAACAGGTTTTTGCTTGTTCCTGGAGAGCCTGAGGTTATTTGCAGCAGTCAGAATACGCCTCCCAACACCAGCAGTTTTGTCAAGCTTATTCCCTGAACTTCCCAGGTTAGGTGGAGTTGTTCTGACAGCAAACTCCGGGATGGGATAGACTAGCTTGTTTGAGTAATTAGTTCCACTTCTGCCTTTCAGTTGTTTGTCAAGCCGATTCTCAAAGACTACGGAAGTCATCATGGAGCTCTGGGAATCATATCTAGTAGAAGAATTAGCAAAAGAATTATGATACTTCTTTTTCTTGGTATTCATAATAAAAGAATCAGTGAGATAGCTCCCACCAGGAACATTAGTGCCATACTTTTGAGCTAGACACCGGGATAAACTTGGCTTCTTCAAATAATTTGAAGGCTGTACTTCCACACGTAGAAACCATGTTCCTTTCAGACCCTGGAAAGCATATTTTATAGGCAGAGACTCTGTCAGGTGGTAAAAACAAGTCTTTCGCCTCACCTGGTAAAAGAAGGTAATTGAATGAAAATCTGTAAGAAATCTGACCACAGAATCAGAATTTGAAGGAAACAAAAAGATTATTTCTCGAGGAATACCAATAACACACAAGCTTTGATTTCTCCGAATTTTGGGAAAATACTGAAGTGTGTTCTCTCAAGCTCTCCTACATAAAAGTTTGGAGATGAATTACTTAGTAGAAAAAGGCAAAAAATGAAAAAAAGAAACAGGAGAAAAGAAATAAAGAAAATAGGCAACATCAAATTTACATAGCATCTTCAACTCGTGATTGGCAAATAGTTTATGACTACCTTGCAGCCAACTAAGCTAATCCCGTTTGATCTCTTAGATGTAATCAAATGAACTGATCAAACCCTATTACTCAACGGAATCAGTTGTCAACACGAATCCTTTTATTCATCCACTATGTTCTACCTCTAACCAAATATTTATTTCACGTCAAGTCATTTTCTTCCTTACACCACATGTAGATTAAGGGAAATATGCAGACTTAAGCATTAGCAAAAAGACAGTAAATATCCAATTTGGCAATCCAAAGATCTTGTTCCTTTATGGGACTAAACATATTGAAAAAATTGACTCCAGACAAGATGTAAGTTTGATTTCGAATTCCCCGAGCATATAGGCAAAAAATCCGTAAGAAACTTTAATCAGGCAAAACTAATAACAAGCATAATAGAGTGCACATTTCTTGTTGCAACAAATTTCATAATCATTTACTGAATGAGACTGTGAGCAGAGAACATGCTAACTCTAATAGAATAATGAGAAAAATCCAGTAGAAGAAGTTAATTCATCAATAGATGTTCAATGTTAAATCTAAAATTCCCATTATGTTATTAAATAGGAATCAGATGCAAATTTACAAGGCAAAATCCATTCATATGACAACATAAGCTGCAAAACTATCCATTCCTATCGATGCAAAATTATCATTCAAAAGTAAAATCAAACATTACAATTTCATGACTTGCAAAAACTTAATATAACAAATAGTTCAAAACTTAAGAAAATAAATAAATAAATAAAAACTAATAGAATCCATCCTGGTGTGACTCAAAATAAGCAATCAATCAGCTGAACGTTAAACAGATAATAACAAAGAGCAGAGTAGCAGAAGAAGTGATTTGTTAAGGGTCTGAAAAATAGAAAAAGGAGAAGAAGCAGCAGAAGAGCGGACTTACTCTTGAAATCGGAGGCGCTGATATCTGGAGAGACGGCCATGGCAATGTGAGTGTCAATATTAGTGTCTGTAAAGACCACAACTTCTCCAGCGGATGCCATTAAGAAGGGAAAATGGATAAACGCCCAACAATCAACCTCTTCATCTCCCCCTCTGCCCCAAACTGTCACGCTGTTTTCGTGTTTGTTACTTTCATAATTGTACATGCTTTAGCTTTTCAATGGTATTTTTAATTAGGGCTTGGTAAAAAAAAAATCGCTGAAATTAAATTAAATGGAAAATGATTATTACAATTTTGGTTATAAAATTCCAGTTTTTTTAATAAAAAAAAAAACTTCACCTTTTAATAATAATGAAAAGTGGAATTTTCAAAATTCATTATTTGAAATTATCACTATTTTTTCTAAAATTTGGCATAATACACTATCATTAAATTTTTTGTTAAAAAATATTAAATTATTGTAAAATGAAAAAAAATCATTTTATGATTATTTTCTTAATATGAGAAAATTATTATTTATCCCATAAGATTTGAAATATTACACAAATATCCTTTGAGATTTTAAATTTTATATTATTTGTCACCTGATGTTAAGGGTAGTTTTGAAAATTTTTAATTATTTAACTCTTTCATTAACGGTAAAACCATTAAAATTGACAGAATAACTATATAATCTGATATAAATAAAATTGAAACATGTAACATAATTTTAAAATCTCAGCGGCACTAGTATATTTTATCAAACCTTAGGGAGTAAATAGTAAATAACCCTTTTATTATTTCTATTTCTACTATTTATAAAGATAAAAAATAATATAATTTATAGTCAAAAAATAATTTAAAATTTTAAATAGTAATATTAATGAAAATGACAATATTCATATTGGTTTGGAAATTTTTATGTACAGTTACAAAATTTTAAATAATAATTTTTACTATGTAAATTTTTTATGTTTTCCATAATTAAATTTTAAGTAGAAAATATTTTTTATTTTATATATAATTGCTTATTTTGACTTATGTGCGCACTAACGATGAATAAAAAATTAATATATGTAAATAATTATGTCAGTAATTAGATTAAATTTTCAGTTGATAAGTTATTAAATGGTTTATAATTAATCATGTCAGTTGAAAATAATTATTTTAAAATTTAATTATAAACAGCAAAATGTGGTTAATCATGAAGTATTTTGCTCCATTATACATACAATTTTTATTTTTTGATAGGGACGTAATAGACCATCTGCGGAGGGAGGAAAGTGTTGAACAATAAAAACAACATTATTGATTCTCAAAATAAACTTCACATGCCACATACTCTTTCTCTGCTTGATAGGCTTAGATTGTATATTTGTATAATGTGCAGTAGTAACCATCAAGTAGCATAATCCTGCCAACATTCTATATGTTTTTATGTCACTTCGGTATACTAAAATAATAGGCTCGGCCAATAAATGAAATGAAATCACATACACTATCAGGAAAATAATCACCATAAATTAACACAACTTTCATTTGCTCTGAGAAATTAGTATATAAACATATCTTTGGCCTGTTTCACAATATAACACATCATTCAAGACTACCGATAAATGAATTGACCCTGATAGAACTACCTCAGATTCAAAAACCTTCAAGCGTGTGCGCTCACTGAGAAGCAAAGATGATGTTTAATCAAAGAGTTATCCACGTTTGGAACTCCATCCATAGAAAAAGCATTTACATCTGCCCAACTTTCACATTATTCAGTGCCATCAGTACAGGCACCAGAATTTGATGAATGCTTTGTCAGTCCTGCATAAACACAATAATGAATACGTCAAAAAAAACTTGCCCTTTATGTGCGTGTGTGTGCATGCACACCAGTCAGATGCACCGGCACCGCAAGTCCTTTTGAAAGTGAAAAACAAATTATGCTGTTCAGAAAAATTTTTGCACTTGATCACTGGCATAAGTTGACTCAGTATTTTTAATCAGGTAATTGCTTCCATCTTAAGTAGACCTGTTCTAAGCCAGGTTCGGGCTAGGCCAGGTCAGGCTTGTGCATTTTTAATGATGCCCAAGACTGGTTACAGGTTTAGTCGGCCGGGCTTAGGTGAGCTTATCAGGCTTTTTATTCTTTTTGGTGCATGAGAAGAGGAGGCTAATATTAGAAAGTAAAGGAGAGACGGTGTCGAAATAATAGTTGAGTTGAGTTAGATATGACACAAGTGATTGATGGCCCTGCTGAGATTGGACAAAATAGACCGCACCGCCCAACCAACTATAAGCTCCTTTACTTTTTTTTTTTCTTTATTTGAGGCTAATCAGAGGCTAACAGAAGTTAGAGAACAGGTTATATAGCTTCCAATTAATGAGCTTGCCTCCTGCCACAAGAATATGAGCGTTATGCATATACATTGGGCTGGGATGACCCGCCCAGGCTCAGGTTTCACACAATACTCCTAAGCCCAGCCTGCTTATAATCAGGCTTCCAATGGGTTCAGCCAGGCCCATTAACAGGTCTACTAACTCATAGATCACACAAATAGAAAATGTGGTCAGCTTATACTGAACCAAAAAACTTGGGGAAATTGAATTACTAAAAATTCAGTAGTAGTCAACTTTCGGCTATGTTTAAGACTCTCCACTACCCTTACTTCTTAAACCAACGATGCAAATTTCACGTTAGACAAATTAGTTTCTCTCATATTTGTTTGCGAATAAGCATATCAATATTGATGATTGCATAAAGCTTACCTGGCTTTTTCTTAGATGAGTTGTTTCTAGATTTCTTGCGGTAGCCTTTCTCTATTTTGTTGAAAAGATAATTGTACTTTAGCAGAACACGTTCCTTCTCTTCCAACATACCTAACATCTCATATGCATCTGCCACTTTCCGCACAACTGATTTTTCTGGAGGTTTTCGATCAAAAGCTTCCAGACCCTTGAAAAGCTACAAAATCCAAATAATGAAACTCCTTATGTTAGTCCAATGTAAAGGAATGTCAAACAAATATCATTTCAGGAGGAAAATAATAAATAAATAAAACATCAACTTATGATGGTCAATGGAAATATTTCAAACCATGCAATTACCAACATATGAAAAATTTGCTTCTTCATGAAGATATGAAGGAAGAAGTTGTTTATGGATCCTCCACCTGGATTTAATGATAAATTTGGTCTCAACGACGTGTGTAAACTGAGAAAAGGCACTTGATTTGAAACAGCTACGGAGAGTTTGATTTGGCAGAATCACGGAGGCAATGCTGAGACTAGGATATAAGAAGAGTAAAGGGGGATCATGCCCTATCCATTAAACACTCAAACAAAGGTGAGATACTGCCCTTCTTGTTTATGTGGATGTTATTATCGTAACAGGAAATAATGCCATTGAAAAGTAGAAGCTTAGGAAATCTGAAATCAAAGAACTTAAAAGACTGAGTTCCTTGGAATTGAAGTTGCTTACTCATAGCAGGAACTTTTTGTACCCCAAAGGAAGTATGTGCTGGATTTGCAGCAGGATAGCCAGTGTTCGCATCAAACAAAATCATAAATAGGAATAAAGAAGGGGGCTGGATTGTTAATAAAGGAGGATGTCAAAGACTTGATGAAGACTAATCTATCTCTCTCATGTTAAACCAGATATTGCTTATGCCTAAATGTTATTAGTCAATTTATGCATAATCCGAGAATGGAATATCTGCAAGCTGTACAAAAGATTCTACACTATCTAAAAGGGATCCCAATAAAAGGAATTCTTTTTAAGAAATGAGGTACGTTAACAATAACCATGGATCTTACCAAGTACACTTAGAATTTACTATGAATATCAGAATTAGTATCTAAAATTATTATAGAGTGTGGTTTCACGCAATTGATGTATAGAATCATATTTAAAGTGGACCAGCATATATATGGCCTCCATTAGCATGAACCTAACAAAATGGGTGGTTATATTGTTAAAAAAATTAACACAAATTTCGTAAAATAGATTTCTTTTCCATTGTCCTGTGTTATGTCACTTGGGGGCATTCCACTTAGGCCTTAAGCAGTTAAGTGAACCAAAAAATTTGAAAAGTGTATGTGACAATTATTTAAAAAAATTAAAAAGAAATATCATTAAAAAATATTATAATCTAAAGAAGAGATTCGGTAAAATGCAACTGGGGAACTGGGTGCATGGTACACATTGTGTGTACCGTCGGTAGACCCCTTCAAATGGTAAAATGGTACGGCAGATGTGATAAGCAGCTTCAAGCAAGCGATAAGCGTACCTTTATGAGCCTCTCTAACATGTTGTTTCTGTAGTACACTGATAACATGAGTCTGCACAACTGCCAAGGCACTGAGTGAAAATCTGTGCCTATTTTCTTTGACCAAAACATGTGTGCTTCTTCTGCCCTATGGTCCATATCTAAAGCTTGTATTAACTGGCCATATGTTCCCATTGTATTTCCCTGTCCCTTGCTTAGCATCCATTTAATTACCTAACAAATATTCAAAAACAGCTAAAAAAAATTACAACAGCACAGCATCATGCATCAATTAATATCGTCAAGAGAATTAGGGCCTTACGAAAATTCATTTTGAGGATAATATTCAGCGAAGGAGCATGCATCATATTTTTTAGAAAACGCAAACATAAGAAGTTATTAAAAAGTATAAAGTTTTCAAAAGCTAATACTAAAAGGCCTTCAAAAATTACAGAAAATTATACTATGCTCATCTACTTTCTTATCTACTCATTCATATACTCGGTGTCTTCTCTATACATATTCAAAAATGACAGCTGCACAAAATAAAATAAAAATAACTGGTAGAATTTTAAAATTTTTGGAACAAGGGCATTTGTATCTAACTACTAGTTTTTTCAAGAGAACCTATGAAGAGCCTCCCAATCTACTTATCTAGTCATCTACTTGTTTCCATCTGTATATCTGTTCAAAAATGACAGTTGCAAAAGAGATAAAATAAGGCTATAAGAGGTAGAATTTTAAAATTTAAAGAACAAGGACATTTGTCTCTAACAGCTAGTTTTTTCAAGAGAACCTATAAATATGAGTTTCTAAGGCTTCCAAATGATGTAAAAAAAACTTATTTCACATAAGATACATGATTTGATCTGTGTTTAAGAATTTTCCATCTTCAAGAGCTTCATTCATGAAATATCAACCTCAATTTGATTAAAGTTAGAGCTGTATTCATTTTGGTGAGGAATATCTTTCAATCCAAACATCCTGAGTGTTTGCAGTTGTAAATGTTGGCTTGCACCTAAGAGGAGAGCTAGTGGTAAGTTTTTACAAGCTTTTACAACCTTTTGGAGATCCACAATGGCATCTTCATCCAGAGCGGTATCTCCCGGTGCTATATTTTTTGAAGAATGTCAATCTGTGACCAGGCCACCTCTGTTTAGTGAAGTAAACTATCCATGTTGGAAGAAGAGAATTAGACATTTCATCCAAGGTAGTAATATTGACTGCTGGATAATCATTGCCAACGGTCTCCCTACACCTACAAAGAAAGTTGCTGGAGAAGATGTACCCAAAGAAGAATCAGAATATAATGAAGATGACTTGAGAGCTATACAGTTGAACAAAACAGCAATGCAGTATCAGTATGGTGCTCTTGATGCAAACGAGTACAACAGGGTGTCAGCTTGTGAAAGGGTCAAAGAGATTTGGGACAAGCTTCAAGTTACATATGAAGGAACAAATTAGTTGAAACAATCAAAATCAACATGACTATGATGCAAAACAGCAATCCAAACAACTAGATAATCAACTCAACACTAAAACACAGCAATGGGAAAGAAGGGTAATCTCTCATTCAACTTCTATTCATTCAAAACAAGTCTGATAACCAAGACAAAATAGAAGAAACCAAACAAGGAAAATGAAAAAAATAACCTCTGTGTACTGAGACACAGCCCAGGGAAAACTCCCCTTCTCCAAGCAAGCTTGAAGTCCCAAAATTTCCAACAAATTCCTATCTTCCCTTTCCCTTTTTGCTCCCTCTACCTTTTATAACTAATTCCTATTCTCTAACTACCTATTAGCCCCTTACATCTACCTTACATGTCTCTTTCTAGAATATTCATACTTTATTTAGCTATTCTCTATCATTACCCCCTCCATGAAAACAGTCTTGTCCTCAAGACTGGAAAGTTGTCCCCCCTTTTGCTGGACCAAAATCGACGATGTCCTCCTGCTCCGGCCGTGCGACTTCACCACCTGGATCCAGCTCTTCGTCATCACTCAGAAGCAAAACCCTTAGCTGACCTGTTGGGCATTGGTGCTGTGGATTGAAGGACTGACCACACTTGAAGCAAAGACCATGGCAACGCAGATCTTCCAACTCTGCTCGGGACAAATGGTGCATTCCTTGATTTTGCTGAGTGTGTGAAGGAGATGCTGGAATGGAGGATGAGGCCGGGTAAGTCAGTTTGGGCTTGAAGATTTTTGTGGCTTGTGAGCTGGACTTGGTTGATTTGTTTGCTAGGCCTGTTATGTTGGGCTGGTTACCCAAACCCATGTGTTTTACTTGGTTACTAGGGTACACGTGACTGCTTTCGTCCTTCTCTCCCTCTCTTCTCTCCCCTTCTTTTCTACTTTAAAATGAGCAATGGGAATTGAGGTATATACCAATGCAAATTGGGTGGATAGAAGACCCACCTCTGGATACAGCACTTTCTTATGGGGAAATTTAGTCACCCGGAAAAGCAAAAAACAAAGTGTAGCAGCTAAAAGCAGTGTTGAGGCTGAGTATGGATCAATGGTACTGGTATATGTGAGGTGCTATGGTTAAAAAAAGTGCTCAGGATCTTAGAAGACCAACGAATCATCCTATGAAGCTGAATCATGACAACAAGGCTGCAATTAGCATCGCACACAACACTGTTCAACACGACAGTTTAAAACACATTGAAGCTGACATGCACTTTGTAAAGGAGAAGCTTGAAGAAGGTGTTATTTGTACACCATATGTTCCAAGAACAGAGCAAACTGCAAACATTCAAACTAAGGGCCTTTTACAGCATAAAAATGAGTTTCTAATTAAAAAAATTGGGCATGATAGGTATCTAGGCACCAACTTGAGGGGAAGTATTGATAAGATAGGATTTGATTGTTGGGTTTGATGATTTATTTCCAATTTTCAATCCCTAATTTAAGGGATTATTTGCTGCTGTAATTTATGTGATTCATTCCCTAATTTAAGGGACATGCATCCTCGTATTTTTGGAAGAATCATTGACAGACATGTTTTCAGACTTTCAGTGATTCTCTTATGTTTTTTAAAGAATAAAACAAGAAAGTAGAGAATAATTTTCCTCTCTACTTTCTCTTTACAAAATTGACAAATATTTAAGGAATATAATACATAAGCCTAAGTTTTAGGAGCTAACTGTGTGTATTCTTTATTTTAACATTGTTAGGGTTTTTCAAGATTATTTTGTACTTCTAAAACCAAATAACGGGTGTAGGTAAAAATTGCACTACATGTCATGTTCACAAATGCAAAATAAAACAGAGAAAGACCTGAATAACTTTGTGCCACTGCTGTTCCTTTTCCAGAATGATTAAAGCCCTCTTAAGTGATGCAATAGGAAAATTATGCTCCCAAGCAACCCACGCGTCAAGAGCGCCATAAACAGCTTCTTTACTGTCTTTGAGATCATGAAGCTGCACAAATAAAGATTTCATCAGCTTACCTGAACAATCTCAGTACAAAGTATGAAAAAAAAGATGCCAAAAGCAAAGCATTTCAATTTGCATGGAAGGAAAGGTATACCAAAATTTCAGAAAAATGTTCATTTAGCAGTTTATGATTGAAAGATAATAAATCAATATTTATTACACAAATATATTAAAAAGGTGCATAGAACTCGTTGAAAGAAGATACCTAGAGTACATTCAAGCATCACCTCAGCATCTAGCACCATGTGCAACTAAGATATACCATGCTTGATGCCTATTTTTCTGATCAATAACACCAAGTAACATGATAATCAAGTCAAAATATACCTCCGACAAATAATCAAGAGGTAAGGAAAGTGCATGTATTACAGAGGTCAAATTGTAAGTACTTGTCATTGGTTATGTTCTATCAGTCCCTTGCTTCTCTTTATTAGTTTTGTTTAATTTAATGGGCGTGAACCAACGATGAAAATAAAACAATTACTCTAAGAGTATTCCGTGATCTAGGCTAATGCACTTGCTTCCACTAGGAATTTTAAATTATTATATATCTCCTCGATAGTCTTTCATGGGAAACCTAAAATCAGAACTCCAGAAGGAAAATTGTTGGCAAAAGGAAACAGCAAAACATTATCATGCCTTCCAAATTTCAAACTTTAATTCTGACACATGATCCAGGTTCAGATGCGGCCAAATTTAAATCAATGGAACTTTCTTAATGAAAATAATTAAGTTATTAACTTGGGTTTGCGCTAGTGGAAATGCTTCCTTCAGCAGGAAAAGCACAAGAGGTGATTCTATCACAATGACTACATGAATCCCACATAATGTGAATTATATATGATGTGATGTCTATGGTTTTCAACAGCAGATGACTAACTTAATTAAAAGGCTTATTGGAAAAAGGAAAACAAAAGGAGGCTGAAGTGTAATGATATTAAGGCAAATAATGATTAAGTGAAAAACACTAAGAATGACATCTTTCAAACCATCAATTTGGTAATACCCACCCATGTTAAAAAGCGCAACTTATGCACACAGCCATATCCACGACAATATATGCATATCTTATAAATCCATATTCTACCACTCTCACTAATACACCACATATGAAAAGTGTCAAGTGACTTGTTGTTTCACAAGATACACGTTCAGATACACAATTCCTGAAACTAAAGTTTATTGTAGACCTAATAGTCCCTCAAAACCTAGCCTAGTGCTTTCAATCAACAATAAACTAGTACATCCGTGTACATGGAGATCATGAGTAGATTAAAGGTCTAATGATTGATTTTCTAATCCATTTACAATAAGTGTCATTCCTCTTGTAAAAGTCTGCACTAAATCATAAGAGTTAGGTTCCATAAAACAGCATGAAAAAGAAGACGCTCTTAAAGCAGTTGTAGCACTCTAGTAACACAACATATTTCAAACAAACTTCTATCAGTAGAGAATGGCAGAAGGAATTTTGCATATGCATACCGTGTTTAGAAGGAAATTGATCTTATCCTTCCTGGAAACATTCTGCCCAATCTGGTATTTTTGCATAGGTCCAGCATTTCTTGATTTCTGATAACTAGATTCATTTTCAAATTGATTGTCCGCTAGTCTTGCACTTGTGTTTGATGGCATCTGTAATAGAAAGAGACTAGCAGGCATTAGCTTCCTGTATCAATTTGTGCAAATCAAATAATTTGAGTCCATTAGATTTCATATCAGTAATTACAAATAGGGGTGTGCAAAATCAAACTGAAACTGAAAACTGTACCACATTGATCCTAGTTCAGTGGGGTCAGTTAACAAAAATCCCTTGTTATTAGAACTAACTGGACCGAACCATTCACTTCTTTGGTTCACTACTTCACTTTGGTAATAATTCTCTGTAAAAGTTCAATTCAGTTTAAATTGAATGCTCAACCCCTAATTACAAAGCCATGACCAACTTTGAAAACCAGGGCTTTCTATTCAGCACATTGAACGCAAGAACAATTGTGCACTGAGCATTAACATTATCTATCATTAGAAAAGCAAAATATGCATAGATTGATTGGCCATTGTTCCCCAATACAGAAAACTTCTATAATCACGAATGCAATCTTCAAAGGTCTAATAGAATCACTTGAGTAGATGTACTCATATTCTATCAAGTAACCAAAATTTGTCTAAGAAAAACTAAGTGCCATTTTGTTTCAAATTTTATAATGAGCATGAAATGCCAAAATTCTTAAGAGTACCTCTAACAGTGAGGCATATCTTCTAATGTTTCCGTTAGAAATTTGAGAACGCGCAACTTTATTGAAGCCGTAACTATAAGTGGCTATCCTTGCTACTCCTGCTCGACCTAATCGCCCAATCTGTAGACGGAAAAATAAATATTGCGGACATAACGATCCAAAACTGACACTGAAACAAAAGGGAGGGAGACTCACAAGAGAAGACATTCCTGGTGATCAAAGTAGACCAACTACCAGCTCAAATATCTGTAATTAAACTAATAATAGTAAGAAAACTGCTACTAGACAATGAACAGTGAAGCAGCTCAAGGCTCAAGCTTAGCAGGAGGACACAAAAAAAACAAAACTGCCACAAAATTTAACCAATCATTTATTTTCGAAAACTGAAGAGCCTTACCATGCAATTCCTTTTTTCCTTTTTGTCCTGCTGGCGATGGCGGTCGCCTTCTTGTCAGTGGCGATAGTTCAGATGCCGAGGGATTCGAACCGGTGGCTAAAACGATAATTTCATTATTTTGGTTGCTCGGAAAATAATAAATAAAAAAAATAGAAGAAAAACAAAAAATTCATTTCAAAGTGTATTTTGGAGCTGTTTGGCATTAGATTTAAAAAAATATATTTTTAAGTCTTAAAAATTATTTTTAAAATAAACAGTTAAACATATTTTTTCTCTGCAATATATTTAAGAAAAATAATTTATAAAAAATTAAATAAGTCAAAAAAAATTATAAAACTATTTTGTGAAGTTTAAAAAACAATTTCAAAAATTCCTTTTATAATTTTATTAGGTAAAGCGAGTTTTGAAAATTATTTTTAAAATTAAGTAGATAAATAATTGATTTTACTGGAAGTAAATTTGAAAAAAATAATTTATAAAAAATTTAAAAATAATTAGTTAAATTAAAAAAATTTAAATATATTTTTTAACATTTAACGACAATTCAAAATAATCTTTATGTAAAAAAATAAAAAATATTTTTTATTTATGTCAAAAGAAAAGTTGAATAAGTGGGTGTCACGTCGGTCAATTGTAAATTTAGGTCACGGTCGATATGGGTGTTCTGTGTCCGAACGGATCGGACCGATCGAAAATCGTATGAAATCCAAATTGAACCGATATGACCAAATTTTAAATTGGAACCTAAAATAAGTGAAAAATTTTAGTTAAAATATATAATGTTGAAATTTTTACGAAAATCGATGAAAATAAAGTTCAACCGTAAAATATGTGATTTTCGCATTGTTAGCGAATCGGGAATGGAGCACACCGTGATGTAAAAAATATTAAGTCGGACTCTCAGGTACAATTTGATATCAAAACTCAAATGTTTAGAGCATCAAATTAAGGAGATAAAATTTAACTTACGGTACCGTAAAAATACTTGAAAAAATATAATTTTTGCTCCGATACTCCGATTATGAAACCAAATTTACTGGAATGTAGATAAAATTAATTCATGAATAATGGTATATTTAATTGTTGAAGATTAAATTGTTCTGAACTTAGAATTAAAGAATTTAATAAATATAGAAAAAATAAATTAAGATAATAATAATAATAATAATAATAATAATAATAATAAAGAAGCCAATTTCGGCTAGGAAGAAAAGTGAGAGACAAATGAGTTGATTGATGTGAAAACTATCAATCACTAATTTCAAGAAAAAAACAATATTTATTAAGTCTTTAACCTAACTAAAACTAATTGAATACTAACTAAATGACTATCTTAAAGTGTGGCCGGCCATAGCTATGTTTTTCTAAAGTTTAGATTCAAATATTCTAGAGAATTCTCCACTCATCCCTCAATCTCAAAACCATGCACTCATTTCTTCTTCCATCTTTCTTTTTCCTTCTTCTTTCATCTTTCATTTTTCCTCTCCCAAAACTGAGTCATATCTTTCTTCCCTTCTTCCATATTTCTTCAAAAAGTTCTTAAAAACCAAAGCCTAGTTTAGCCATAATCTCATAGTATAAGAAAAATATCTTAAGGGTGGTGTTAAATAAGTCTAACCGAAACAACAAGTGGAGAAATGTGAGAGACTTAAGGCTCAGTCAATAGTAGTTTGGAATTTTGAAAGTCTTGCATGTTGTAGATCAAGGTAGCCACGAGTTAAATAAGGTTGTTTGTAAGTGAAAATTTTATACTTTAGTTGTATTTTGTTTCCTTGTAACCAAGAGCATTAAGCTCTCTCACTTGCTCTCTATTTTAAGTTTTTCTTTGATTTTGTTTCATTTTGATATTCTATGGTGAAACTTTTTATTGTTCCTTATTTTTTCCTTGTTATGACCACGAACTAGAAGTGAAAAAAAAAATTATCTTAACTTTGTAATAAGAAAATGGTTATTTGATGGTGGTTTGGAGGTTGGCTAGGAATCATAGAGAATGGTAAGATAATGGTTATGTAAATCAAGATTAATGAAGGAAAAATTATAATTAACTAAACAAAATTTAGTTAAATAAAAGAACTTAACTTAATTAAAATGAGTAATAATGGTGAATTGTGTTAATGAGGTTGTTTAGCAAGTGAACCTAAAGGAAATATGGGGTTAACCGAAATGTGCAATAACATTTATTTGAGAATAAAATGAGTTGATAATAGATAATAATTAATTAATTATTAATTGATGGCTTAATTAATTTAAGTGAACTTTAAGGTATATAAATTGAGGTTTAGAGAATTAAATTAAAGAAAAGATGAAACAAGAAAATAGATAAAATGGTAAAATAAAAGAATAAATAAAATTAAAACATAAAAAGTCTTATGGTAAAAATTTGGTCAAAACATATATAATGAAATTTAGATAATATTATGAGTTAGTAATAGAGAATAAAACCAATCAGTGAATTAAGTGAAAAAAAAGTAAGTAAAGTAAGGAAATATAATAGTTAAGTTAATTATTGGGCTAAATAAAAATTAAAATAAATTAAGGTAATGAATAAATTAAATGTTAAGTTAGTAACTTACTGAAGATATAGAAGGTAAACCCATAAATTAACATGAGCGACACAAATTTTAGAAATAAATAGATTTTTACTATTTGAATAAGTATTATACTTCTAAATATTTAACAGTTAAATATGATTTTATTAAGCACATTTTTGACACAAGCGCCAATATCGAGCAAATGAAAAGATTCTACAGATGCAGTAAGACGATAAATTAAATTTGTGCAATTATTTATAATATTGACCGTTAATAAATGAATTTAATTTTTATGTGATATATGGAATGAAAATAAATGAGTTTGAGAATAGTTTTGTATAATATATATATATATATATATATATATATAAGTTTTAGTTATTTATTTTATGGAAGTCAATATATTTTGGCCCATATATTATCCTAAATTTGGCTCAGGGATTTGTTGGCATGTCAATAGGATAGAAATTTCATGACATGTGGTTATCTTGATCATGAGAGGTATTAACTAATCATATGGTTATCTTGGATCAGATTTGAAGTTATGATTTAACCTTAGTCCTGTGGTTATCTTGGACCAAATATGTTATATATATATTTACCGATCTGGTGGTTATATTGAATCAAGATTGATTCTGTGGTTATTTTGGATTAGTTATGGGGTTATGATTTGACTCCGGTCCTATAAATTTATTGGACCATGACTTTTCGTCGATTGACAGTACCCCTTGTTTTCTTAGGATTGAGTTTATGACGTCTTAATATATGAGTTTGATAAAAAATTTTATTTAATAAATAAATGTAGTGTTATATTTTAAGTATATGCTTATTATTTTGCACATGAATGAATTTATATTCCAAAAAAATTTATTGTTACATTCATTTATCGGAAAATATTTATGCTAGATTATTTATATAAACGTAAATGTTAATAAAGATATTGTTTTATGCAAAAAAAAAAAAGAATTCCAATGATTTTCAATTACATATATATATTTTTTCAAAATGATCATTATTATAAGTTATTACACCACTGAGATAAAACTCAACGCGAGAGTTTATTTTTTTTTCTCGCGCAAGTATCAGGATGAGGGTTAAAAGCAACAAGTTATCTAGGTATGCCGCCAGTCCAGTGAGTCCTACACATGGAATAGAGCAGCAGTGACAGCTACCCGGACAATATTGGTTTCTTTTTGTAACCGCTTAATATGCATATAAACAGTCTGTAAATATTTATAATCAGTTGTGATCATATAAATTATATGTATAAAAATAAATATGTAAATTAAAGCTTGCTCTATGCATATATTAGATATGAATATATTGTATTATACGAGAAATTATGAGTAGAGAGTAATATATGGATATACTCATATGGTAATTTATATAAACTAATATGTTCATTTCTACATGATTTTATGAATATGTATATATATATTATGGATGATACATATATATTGAGTCATATGCACAAATGCACTTGAAAAAAATTTGCATGTGAATATATATATGTATCATGGATGATACATATATATAGATATATGAACATATATATATACAGATTTGTCTATACAGATATTTGATAATATCATCTTATCTAACTGTAAAGTAGAAAGATAAAAGAGTTACCGTGGAAATTTATTGTCAACATAAAAAAGGATAAGTGGAAATTTAATTTAATTTTACTTTTTTTTGTCAATGTTGATTTCATGCATTCACGTATTACTCTTCAAAATGATTTAAAATTATTGAAAGATTATAAATTTTACTAAATTTTAAGAGATTGTATTATATTAAAATTTTTAAAAAAATCTGAGATAAATTTAATTTTTTAATATCATTAATTCCGAAAAGGTGCAATTTAAATTTAAGTATAGTTTCATGTGTGATGAGGTCAAAATTCAATAGTACCAAACATTACATGTCAAAGTTACGGCACTTTATAAAATAAATAACTTGAGAAAAATGAAAAAGAAAACTAAATATACGGATTGAATGTTTTACAAAATTTAATATACACATATTTGATATTAAATTTTAATAAAACATTATTTCTACGACTTATCATAAAAATAAAAATAAAAATTATTAATTATTTAATTGATAGCCAAGTAAAATTTTTTATGCTACTAGTAACATAATTTTTTTTATGGAAGAAGAAAAAATATAAAAATGTTGACGTGATGATATAAAAATTATAAAAATACACAAAAAAATATTTTTATTTTTATAAAAAAATTGAAAAAATATTTTAATACAAATGTAAAAATATATAAAAAAAATTTCTATCTGCAAAACTTTATTTAAAAAAACAATAAAAGTAACTATAAGAATATATATATAATTTGAATTTCCCTTTTCTATGTTTTCATCTTATTTTAATTTTTTTAATTAATTCATATACTAACTGTAGATGGAAAACCATGAAAAGAAATATAATGCTATTTCTAAAATGTTGAGGAAATCAAGATTTGATTGTGATAATACAAAAAAAAAACAATACAATAGGATTAAAATATTTATGACTGACCCTTTTTCCTTATTTTCTCTTATTTCGTATGAATATCAGTTTTATTTTATTTTTATAAATTTAATATAATATATTATCGATTTTTTGGAAAATATATGATAAAAATGTAAAGGCACTTTAAATACATTACTTTATTAGTACCTTTAGATTTTATTTATTTTTTAACCAGTATAATTTAAATAATTGATATCAATTTTAATTTTTAAATTATATATAGTCCGAATAACTTCAAACAAATATTAAATATTGATTTTGTACTAAACTAAATAAAAAAAGTAATTAATGATTTTGATTATTTCATAGCTTAGTTATAAAGTTCAATAAAAATGACTTCTAAATTAGACACTCAATTTCTTCAAACGGAATTAAGCTCGATGATGATAGTTAGATCATTATTTTTAAAAGAAAATAATAAAGAGTGATGAAATGACATAAATGGGTTTAATCATCTTTAAATATCTCATTATATATGAATTAATATATGTGTGGATATGTGTACCAATCCCTTAGTTTTCATATGCTTAACTTATCATTTCTAATTCTTTAAATCAAGTCAAATAATCTCAAATTTTGTTTTAGTTATAATGTCAATCTCCTTACACCTGTAAATACTTCCCTTTTTAGGAGGGATCAACAATTTTTTACACTACTATGACTCTATTAAATTAAACATTCATCTAAAAACTATTAACTTTTTAATCCTTGGTTATAGGATTCATATGCTAAGAAAAAATAATAAGAGATAATCAAATTTCCTAAGCTCATATGTTAATTTGATTATTTAAGAGTCTATTTGACACTGCATTTGACAAAAATATTTTTTTTTAATTTTAAAAGCTGTATTTATAAAAAAACAGATAAATAGATAACTTCTTCAGAAACATACTTGAGAAAAATAATTTATAAAAAAATAAAAAAAATTATAAATATATTTTTTAGATATGTAACAACAATATGAAATACCCGCTAAAACATCATATTTCATTAAAGAAGGTAATCAAACGGTAAGACAGTTTGAAGGCTCTCCTTCCTTTTTCTCTCACTTATTCTTATTTTTCTTTCATTATTTCATGTTTTGGTTTATTTGTCTTTCATAAGTCATATTCTGTGCAGATATGTCTGTGTTCTCTCCAAGGCAATGAGACTATTGTTTTTAATTTATTTTTCTTTTTTGTTCTCTCTAAGGCCTTCTCTAACTCATTGCGTCAAAATGTTATAGTTTTTACATCAAAATAATTTAACTGCAGTAAATTTATCTTCAACCCATTATAACATTTTTTATACCAAAAAGAATATTCTATATATATTCCTTTTTATATTTTATTTTATATTATTTTATATTATTTTATATTAATTTTAGACTATATAATTATTTTACAAAATAAATATTTTTTTAATATATTCATCCAATATTAAAAATTTTATTATTTAAAAATATTATAAAATATAAATTCAATTTGATATCAAATATTAATAAAATTTGTTAATTAAAAAATATTAAATAAAACATAGATTTATTAAAAACGCAACAAAAAAACTTGACATTGAATAATTAATAATACAAGATTACAATAAAAAAATAATATTACTATTGATTCAATTAATAATACAAGATTATAATAAATAATATATTTTTTACATTTTATTTAATTTTTTTGTTCAATTATATTCAATTAAGAAATTAAATTGTTATGAACTTAAAATTACATTATATTAAAAATATTAGAATACAATTTAATTTGATGATATAATTTAATTAAATTGCAATTTAATTATGAAAAAGAAAAAAAAAGATCAATTTAAATATTACTATTAATTAAACATCAATTTACTATTAATTAATTTTCAATTTACTAATATTATTTTTATTTAATTTTTCAATTAAATATATTTTAATATTAATTAAACATCAATTTACTAATTAAAAATTTATTTACTCAAATTTATTTATAAAAAAAATATAAAATTTGGTAAAATTTAGTAATTAAAAATTAAAAATTTTATTTTTAAATATAAATAAAATTATTTAACTTAAAAAAAAAACTCAAATTCCTTTTTTCCATGCACTCCCTCCCTCCTTTTCCCTTTCCCTTTCTTTTCTTCATCCTCCTTTTTCTTCTTTTTATTTCGCCTGCAACTTGCCTTTTTTTTTTTTATCAGAAATGACGTAGCTACAGTGCAACGCCAAATATGACGCAGTTTTATAGCTAGCGCCAACTTTGATACCATTTTAGTGTTCGGTTGAAGATCAAAATTTTTATACCATTTTTTTTTATTTTTTTCTTATTTTTACACTAAATTAATGCTGGTTTGAGATGACATAATGCAATGAGATCAACAATGAGATTATATTTATCTAAAATGTTATATTTGTTGTTTATCTCATTTTCTCATTATAATTTGATTATTTATGGGTTTTAGTCAATTTTTTGTGATTAATAATTTTTATGGTCATATCCACACGAGTAAATTTTTTTTATTTTTTTTACTATTTTTGTAATTCTATTTGTAATTGTTCAATATTATGCAAATCTACCATTTTGAGGTTATTGTAATTCTATTAAGTAGTTTAGATCTCAATATTGATACTCCTTTTTCCTTTATATATCTCTTTTTTTATTGCTTTGTTTTATATTATGTGAATGAATGTGAATATTATAGGTTTCATATGAATAATTTAATTTAAATTATTTGATAGAATAATAATAGTAAAATAGTATTTAAATAATAAGAAATAATTATGCAAATAAGGCACTAATAAGAAAATAATTTTGAATCATTACTAAGTTTCAGATTAGTTAAGTTTTTTTTCTCAGTCTAACTAAACTAAGTTTTTTATAAATAAATACTAATTTAGTTCAAAAATAATATTAAAATTAAAAAAAATAATTGAACAAAATGGATTATTAAGTGAGTTAGTTGATTAAAGTTTTTAGAAAATGGAATTAATTGTATAAATTTGTAAAGTTGAATACTAAAATTCGCTTTTTTCTTTTGCCAATTAGGCGTTAAAAAAAATGAAGGGTTATGATCGGGCAAGGGGATGTGAACGGTTGAAACAGCAGCTGGTATCAGTACCCAAGCACCGTAGAAACAAATCTACATATATATTGCTTCGCGAAATAAACCCTAACTTCTTCTGCGTCTATAACACACGCCATCTGCAAAGAGCCGCTAGGGTTTTATTCGAAGATTTACTCCACCAAATGGTACGCCATCCTTCTAATCTCTGTTTAAATAATCAAATTTTTTTACTACATTTGCTGTTTCCATCTCTCCATATTAGTTTTTTTGGCCTACGAATTGGAAAAGTTTTTCTAATTAAGTTCCAATTCATTTCTTTAATAAGTGCTTGTTGAATGTTTAGTATTGGCCATTATTTACCGGTTGTCACATGATTTTCTGTGTTGAATTCAAGGAATGTCTAGAAACTGTACAAAGTGGTGGTTCTTTTTTTTTTTTCTCCTGTAGAAAGATTAATTTTAATATGTCGTTTACAGGCTCCCAAAAGAGGTGGGAAGGTCCCAGTAGTGGCAAAGAAGAAACCTGTAAGTGAATCTCTATTGAGTTTGTGGGGTTGATAAGAGTTTCGTTGCGATTACAAGTGAATTGATTGCATTGCAGGAAAAGGTTGTGAACCCTCTGTTTGAGAAGCGACCAAAGCAGTTTGGAATAGGAGGTGCTCTGCCTCCAAAGAAGGACTTGACTAGATTTGTTAAGTGGCCACATGTTGTTCGTATTCAGAGGCAAAGGAGAATTCTCAGGCAACGCCTCAAGGTTCCTCCTGCTGTTAACCAGTTCACTAAAACGCTTGACAAGAACTTGGGTAATTACCTGCTTCTTTTTAAGTAATCTTACTTGTTAAGGTTGCCCAAATCTTTTCAGTTATATAAAAATATTGTTGTTTTTTCCTATTGTTTTGGTTACAGCTACACAACTTTTCAAGCTGTTGCTCAAATATAGACCTGAGGACAAGGCTGCTAAGAAGGAAAGGCTTCTTCAAAGGGCACAAGCTGAAGCTGAGGGGAAGACCGTTGAATCTAAGAAGCCCATTGTTGTTAAATATGGGCTTAACCATGTTACTTACCTCATCGAGCAGGTATTCAATTATGCAATATACTTAAGCCTGGATGCTTAACTTGGAAATTTGCCCCTTTCTTATTTTTTATTTTACTATATCAGTAGAGAAATTCTTTTGTTAAGGTAATGATTCAAAGTGATGTTTGAAAATTAGATTTTGGACAGTTTACTGTTAACCTTGCTCTTCATCATTTTGCATGACCATCCCTTGCAGCCTCATTGTTGACTTTATCCATCTTGTATTGGCTATAATTTTTTCTTCTAAACAAACTCTATGTTCTATGTGTAGAACAAGGCTCAATTAGTGGTTATTGCACATGATGTTGATCCAATTGAGCTTGTTGTTTGGTTGCCTGCCTTGTGTCGGAAAATGGAAGTTCCTTATGCGATTGTGAAGGGCAAGTCACGGCTTGGAGCGGTGAATTTTCTGCCCTTTATTCTATACTTCAAATAACTTTTTCTTCTTATCTTTTTTTTGGAAATTGACCCTTCAATGCCTCTTGAATTCTGCTGATGAAAAAACAGATCGTTCACAAGAAAACAGCTGCAGCTCTGTGCCTGACATCAGTGAAGAACGAGGACAAATTAGAATTCAGTAAGATTTTGGAGGCTGTTAAGGTAAGAAATAGTGCATCTCAGTGCTTACATTAAACTTTGATGTGGTATCATGCTCTTAGTTTTTTTTTTTAAATTGCTCTTAGGTCTTAATGCAACATTTTTATGAATTTTTTGATTTGATGTGAACCATCATTACGAATGAAGTTTTATTATTATGTTACTTCGTTACCTGGAAGAGGCAAGTTGTCCTGATTTGCTGAGTGCAGAATGGGCCAATATTTCTCTTGGAGTATTACTATTGTTCTTCACATGGTCTAACGTATATATGATAGTAAATTTTTTGTTCAAAGTTTCTTACTCTCGTTTGCTTAATTGAATATAGGCCAACTTTAATGACAAATTTGACGAGCACCGGAAGAAGTGGGGTGGTGGCATTATGGGTTCCAAATCTCTGGCCAAGACCAAAGCTAAGGAGAGACTATTAGCAAAGGAAGCTGCCCAAAGGATGTCTTGAGCTTCCAGAGTAGTGGGGAGATAATTATTCTGGAAGCAACTTCCGATGATGAATTTTGTATTTTTCCTTTTGATTTGGGTGGTTTTTTGTTTTTCTAGACAATTTACCTGCATTGTTGGAGTAGCTCGGATATCTTATATAATTTCTTTCTTATTTAGATTTTCTGTTTGAGAACTAATATTTATAGCCTTTTGAGTTCTGTTTCTTAATACCTTTTAAGTGAATTTCGGCAATTAGTCAGATGAATGGGTGAACAAATTTTGCAGTGTATAAGAACAGCATAGGCTTTCTAATGCTAGTTTCCAAATGTTGTTAACCATGCGGTATGATCAAATTAACATTGGATGAATAAAAATGCTATTTGAAGCTTCTATAAGGAAAAAAAAAATACGAGATATGTAAAAGAAAATGTGCATGTTTTAAGAAGTCGTACGGAATTCCATCATCATGTCATTTGGTTTTCCAGTATTCTGACGATGACAATGTCACCATGAGAATGATCCTACAAAGCCCATTTATTTTTGCAATTTCCACATCAAAAATAAATGACCAAAAGTTTTATACAGCAGCACTAAGCAGTATTAGTATCCTTTTTTTTTTTTTTTTCTTTTTTCCTTGTTTTGGCAAAATAACAAGGCGAATTTGAAACAAAATTTTGTAGCCAACAGAACTTAATTTACACTCGTAATACATTCAACAAAACATATGATTGGCAGAAATAAAGTTTTGTTCTAGCCAACTTAGTATCCCTTTAAAATACTCATTTCATTTGCGTCAGTGACAATGTCTACACATTCAACACTCTTTGAAGATTCTTAGTTAGATCATACAGATTAATAACTTCTTTCTCAGTTCTTTTTTCCATCTTTTATCTTGTGGAGCTCTAAATTCAATTCCAAAATCTGCTTTTGCAATTTTGCTCCTTGATCTGGTAATCTTGAAACAGTTACGTGTCAAAAGATCCATAAGCATGTTAAGTTAATGAAAAAATGTTACTAGTGAAATTTGTGTGATTATGTTGCGTAATTATTGATTATAAAAATAATTTGAACTCCCTAGTTTAGGTTTGTCTCTCTACAAAATCCCATCACCCAAACCTATGCTGCCTTAGCTATGTAAGCAGTCAGGTTAAGGTCCTCAGGGATAATCTGGTTGTGATTGGTCAATGTATAAACTTTAATTCTTTGGCTGTTTATAATTGTCAACAATAACAGCAGACCTGCATCAGTTTCATGCAGTTTTCTAGTTTGCTGGTAAACTTTATCTCTATCTTTACTAAAGTCATTTCTAATTCAAGAGACCAATGTTCCCACTAAAAAGTAACAAAATGAATAATTTGTGAACTCTGGAATCTTAACTCTTGACTTTTGAAGAAGATAAAGAGAAAAAAAAAAGCCTCCATATTATCCCTCAAGTTGTGGCTTTGAAAGCTTTAAACGAGAGCACAGAACAGTTATGAGGGAAGCCCATCTGGTTAGACTCCAAACCTTTAAAATATCTCAATTGTGACCAATATATATCACCTGGTACCGGTCTCTCCTCTTAATGGCATGTCATCTATACTAACTCTAGTCTTAGTCAGAGTATTGAGTTTAAAACTTCACAATATGTACCACATGTTTCCATATTACCCATTTTCCATATTTTACAATTATATCATGATTCCTGCAATCATTTCCATAACATGTATTTCCATATCATGCTATAAGTATATATCCGAGACCCACCACCTCACAGCGAATCAATCTTGATTCACAAGTAAATATATAACTTTTTTGACATAAACAATTTCACACTCGTGAACAACCTTTCACAACTGTGAATAAATCCTTCACAGGTAGTTTAACTGTGAACTAAACCGTAATTCATGGATAGACTTTACGACCGTGATAATCTCTTCATGGACGTGAAGCTAACCGTGAATCAACTCGTGAAACAACCTGTTTCATCAACAAGACCTTCATGCCTATGAATAACCAGTTCACAGTCGTGAAGTTAGAAAATTTCCAGAAAACATAGCATCTCAACTTCATGTCATTCTCACATGCAATATTCTCTACGGTTGACCAATGTCAGACACCCTATCAATATTCCAATATGTATTTTAACCATTTACCACAACCATATACCCTTTAGCCATCAATATTAACCCGAATTACTCATAAAAATTCTCAATCTAACTATGTTCATAAAAATTTCCATCATGCATATCAATCCCATATTTTATCATTTAATTAATCACTGATCATTTACATCATATAATTAAAACAAATAACATTGAAATATAAAATAATTGCCTTAAGTGTTGTTATATACAAACTTTACACCTATGATGGAATGAGCCAAGATTCTAGCCCTTCAAGCTTGTCATCTCATTTGAAATGGACTTCCAGCTCTACCTCCAGATCCTACCAAGAAGAAAAAATGTTTTCTTAACTTTGAGAACTCGATTAAGACTCAAAAATCTTCAAAATTGAGCTCTCTCACACACAAGTTCATTACTTTCTTCTCACTTCTCTTTCTTACTTTACTCTCTCAAAACTTAACTCTCAAAGCTTCAACAATGGTGGAAATCGGTTCTTATGGTAAAAGAGATGTTAATGTGGCGTGCTAAATTAGTTATAAGGGTATGAGAGCATATTTAAAGGAAAGCAGAAAGAAAAATATGCTTGTCTCACCTGTTCTATCTGCCCAAGCTTCATGACTGTGACTCTCTTTCACGGGCGTAAATCTCTTCTTCACAATCGTGAAAAATCCTATCACAGCTGCTAACTAAAACTTAATATTCACGGTCGTGACACTCCTTATCACGGGTATGAAACAATAGATTTCAGCAACTTTCAAACTTTTAAAATTTCACTTAACCCCAACTCTCACTAACCAAAAACATAACTTATAGGCTTGACTTATGGGCGTTACATTTCTCTCACCCTTAGAATATTTTGTCCCCGAAATTACCTGTCATGATGTCTCGGAACAACTTGGGTATTGTGTCCTCATCACTTTCTCGTTTTTCTATATCGCTTCTTCAACATTATGGCTACTTCATAAGACTTTTACTAGAGAAACTCGCTTGTTCTTGAGCTCCTTTACTTAATGAGATAAGATCTCGACTGGTTCTTTTTCATAAGTTAAGTCTGGTCTCAACTCTATACTCTCAGTTGTGATGATGTAAGAAGGATCTAATCGATACCTTCTCAACATGGATACATGGAAGACATTGTGTATCCTACTCAACTCTGGCGGCAAAGTGGGTGTGTACACAATTGGTCTGATCCTCTCCAGAATCTCATAAGGTCTAATGATTCTAAGGCTCAACTTACCTTTTTTCCCAAATATGAGAATCTTCTTCCACGGAGATACCTTGAGAAATACCTTATCTCCCACTAGGTACTCAATATCCTTTCTCTTGAGGTCCGTATAAGATTTCTATTTGTTGAAAGCTGCTTTTAGTCAATCTCTAATGATCTTCACTTTTTCTTTTGTCTCTTGTACCAAGTCTAGCCCTACTAACTTTCTCTCACTAAGCTCGACCCAACATAATAATATCTGATATTTTCTACCATAAAATGCCTCATACAGAGCCATCTGAATACTGGACTAATAATTGTTATTGTAAGTGAACTCCATTAATGGTAGATATCTATCCTAATTTCCCTCAAACTCGATCACACAACACCTCATCGTGTCTTCCAAGATCTAAATAACTCTTTCTGACTGACCATCTATTTGGGGATGAAAATTCATGCTAAAGTTAAGTTTATTACCTAAAACTCACTGTAGACAACCCTAAAATTGAGATGTGAACCGTGGATCTCGATCCAAAATGATGGAGATTGGAACTATGTGATGACGCACTATCTCATTCATGTATAACTCTACCAATCAGTTCAAATGATAGTATCTCCGAATAGGTAAGAAGTGTAACCTATCCACGATCACCCATAAAACATCGTACTTCCTCAATGTCAAGACAATCCAATCACAAAATTTATAGTGATTCTCATCCATTTCCATTCGAAAATCGTGATTGGTTGCAATAAACCTGAAGGTACTTGATGTTCATCCTTTACCTGCTGATATGTAAGACATCTAGTTATGAACTTTGTGATGTCTTTTTTCATCCTTGACCACCAATATACCCCTTTCAAGTTCTAATGCATCATGTTACTTCTTGGGTGCATTGAAAATCTTGTCTTATAGGTCTCTCTTATAATCTTTTGTCTTAACTCCAAGACATCTGGCACATATAACCTTCCCTGGTAGTGAAAACTACCATCTGGCTCGACTGAGAAACTTGGTCTCTCCCCTTTGGAGATGAAAATGACCAATTCCACTAGCTTGCCACCAAGCTTATGTGCATATCTAATCTATTAATCCAAGGTTGGTTGGATATGCAACTCTACCAAAGTTTTCCTACTGAGCGCATCTGTCATCATATTGGCATCTCCTAGATGATAATTAATCACACAATTGTAATCCTTTATCAATTCTAACCATCTTCTCTACCTCAAATTCAAATCCTATTGTATAAGAAGATACTTCAAACTCTTATGATCAGTATAAATATAACATTTCTTTCCGTATAGATAATGATGTCATATCTTCAATGCAAAGATAATGGCCACCAATTTTATATCGTGCATCAGGTAGTTATTCTTATGAGGCTTTAACTGTCTAGAGGCATAGGTGACAACTTCCCTTCTTTCATTAACATGCAACCTAACCCGTTGTGTGATGTTTCACTATAAACAATATATTCCTTGTCCGGAGTCAGCTGTGTCAACACTGGAGCTTTTGTCAAAAGACTCCTAAGGTGATCAAAACTGTCCTGACACTTGTCTATCCATTCGAACTTGACATCCTTTTGCAACCACCTAGTCAATGGACAAGCAATCATAGAAAATCCCTTGATGAACCTTCTATAGTATCCTGCTAAGCAGAGAAAACTCCTGATTTTGGTCACATTTTGCAAGGATTTCCAATCCAAAACTGCCTTGACCTTGCATGGATCCACTCTAATCCAGTTGACCGATATCACATGCCCGAGAAAGGCAATCTCATCTAGCAAAACTCACAATTAGAAAGCTTAGCATATTGCTTTTACTGCCTAAGAGTACGTAAAATTGTTCTCAAATGTTGCTTATGCTCATTTTTGTTTCTCGAATACACTAACATGTCGTTTATGAGCACCATAATAAACTAATCCAGAAATGGTTTGAGGATCATGTTCATTAGATCCATGAAGGTCGTTGGGGTGTTGGTCAACCCAAAGGGCATAACTAAAAACTCGTAGTGACCATATCTGCTTCGAAAATAGTCTTCTCAACATCACCCACCTTGATTCTAAACTAACACTATCTCGATCTCAAATTAATATTAAAGAATACCCTTGCACTTCTCAACTGATCGAAGAGATTGTCGATTCGTGATACCAGATACCTATTCTTAACGGTCACCCTATTTAATTGCCTGTAGTCTACGCATAATCTCATAGACCCATCTTTCTTCTTAACAAACAACAATAGTGCATCTTATGGAGATTTATTCGGTCCGATGAAACTTTTATCTAGCAATTACTGTAATTGTGCCTTTAACTCTTTCATTTGTGACGGAGTTATAAGATATGGTACTGCTAATATAGGAGCTGTACTCGGAGTAAGCTCAATTGAAAACTCTCTCTCTTTCCAAAGATAGTCTTGGTAACTCATTTGAAAACACATATGGGAACACTTTCACTATCGGAATATCCCTAAGATCTAGGCTCTCCCTACTGCTGTCAATCACATGAGCAAAATAGGCCTTATACCCTTTCTGATCATCTTCTGTACTTTCATCATAGAGATTATCCTTGTTTTCTATAAGGATCTCTCCCCCTGAACAACCACTATCTCATCTTTTGATGTTCTCAATTCAATTATCTTCATTCTGCAGTCCATTACTGCACCCTGCAAAGAGAATCAATCCGTACCCAGGATTAGTATGAAAGGGAAACTCAATCAAATTTTCCATGAACTCCTTCCCTTGAACCATAATAAGATAATTCTTATACACCCAGTTTACCACTGTGCTATGCCCTAAAAGACTAGTCACCTCTATCTCATAATCTAATATCTTTGATAATATGTTATATCGCTCAACTATAAGGGTATATATATAAGAATGTGTGGAACTCATATCTATCAAAACAATTAAAATTGAGTCAAAGAGAAGAAATGTACCAACAACCACGTCTGATGCACTTGGATCCTCTATGGCCTTCATAGCATAGACCATCGCTGGTGTTCCACTAGGTCCTGGCCTGTTCACTATTTCTGATATGGTTGGTCTAGATCCACCTCTGCCTGAACAAGCTTATCCCTATCCTATGGTCTGTGTCGACACTGAATTCCAAGTCTGAGTGGGAGCCTCAACCATCTGTAAAAGACAGTCTTTCTTATAGTGGTTTCAAGATCCACACTTGTAGCAAGACCCTGTGTGTCCCCGTCACTCTCTTCTATGGATCCTTCCATATGATGCACACTCTGATGCTGCCTTTCTCCGCATCTGGGGCTGACTATTGGTAGCAGTAGGAACTATTCTTGATGATGGTGCATGTCTAGTGTACCCTGACTGTCCTCGACCCTAACCTTATCCTCTAGACTGGAAGGGTTTAGAACTGATGCGAACCTTTTTGTTCGATGTCTGTGTGGCACTGTAAGCTTACTTTCTGAAGTCTCATTTGGACGACTCATTTGCTCTCTTCAGCTTTACCGTATTCTCTATTGTAATAGAAGAAGATACCAATTTTGCGAAGTCCTCATACTGCTGTGAGATCACATGAAACCCAATCTCATCTCTCAGACCGTTCTCAAACTGGTGACACTTGTCTGCTTCATCCCCAATGATATCAGTTGCATACCTGCTCAACTGGATAAACTCTCTCTCATACATGGTCACTATTATGTTTCCTTATCACAAGTTCAGAAACTCTTGTTTCTTCTCATTTGTATACGCCCTCGACGCATACTATTTCTTGAACTCAGTGATAAAGAAATCCTAGGTAATCGACTCTAGAATCTATGGCTTCTACAGAACTAACTTCCACTAATCATAGACATGCTACAGAAGAAGTGAAACAACATACCTAGCCTTGTGCTCCTCGGTACAATCCAACTCCTTGAATACCCTCTCAATCCTCTTTAACTAGAACTCAGCAGCTGTTAGATCATCCTCAATATTTCTTGTGAAGTCCGTAGCTTTATATTTTCTCAGTTTGTTAATCTAAATCCAACATCTTAGTGGCAATTGAGGAGGTGGTGGTGGAGGAGGTGGCGGCAGCATAGCTTGTACCAACAATTGTAGCAGACCAGCAAGATTTTGTATCAGAGGATCCTATGTCTGATCTGCTTGACCAACCATCAGTTGCTGTAAAAGGAGGTGCGCCAGCGGGCCCTTGCACACTAGTTTGGCTCGGGTGATTCTGAGCTTTTATATTTGGAAGACTGTTACTTTCGACCGTGCCATGTGGTTCGATCCCCATACTCGCTCTTTAGCCTACATATTGACAGAGAATAACCCACATCAGAGTCATACAAGATAACACCCTTCGAGAATAACCTACACGTGATACACCTATCCCGCCTAGGTTCAGAACCGCCTAAACCTAGGCTCTAATATCACTAAATGTAACACCCTTCGATATAATTAAAAATAATCCCAATTATACCAAAAGATGTTATGATGCACATGAGTTAAAAATGTCATAATTTAAAACTTTTATGCACCATAGCCATAATGACTTAAATAAAATAAAACATCATTAAAAGCTTGATAGAAAAATATTAAATACACAAATCCAACGGGCTACACTAGCCCAAGTTTATACAAAACGAGTAGTTATAAAACTATATGTCTCTGAAATACAACATCTAAAACTATAACTACCCAACCCACAAAACAATCAAAAAGTACAACCATGTATCACCCACTCCAAGTGTATATCTAAGGCTCTGATCACTGGGCGTCCTCTTCTGTTGATCCTCCCCTAAGCTCCAGACCTGCCCATAAAAAGCCTATACGCTAAGCAACTCGTGCCTAGTGATACATAACAACATGCAGGTACACCATACGATAAATATATGCATGATATACTCACCAAGATACTATAACAACTTACCTCGAATGCCTCACATGCATTAGTTCACATACTACATGACATACCATAAGGATCTCATATATATAATGCACACCAAGAATATAATACATCAAACAATCACCCAGTATCATACATGTGTATACCACACATAAAACAATTAATTATCTTATATTTGTCTACCTTACTCATAACTAGACTAAAATGGATACGTATACTCTACGGCTCTCCCTAGAGCCAAATATAATCCATCGAGAAAGCTCTCATTGCTTATCTCTGAGTCTTCAAATATAACCCACTGAGAAAACTCTATTTGCTTACCTCTGGGCTTTCAAATATAACTCACCGAGGAAGCTCTCATTACTTATCTCTGGGCCTTCAAATATAACCCATCGATGAAGCTCTTATTGCTTACTTCTAGGCCTTTAAACATCTCAATATAAATCAATCGAAGAAAAATAAGAGCATAGAACAACTATGAGGGAAACCCACCTGGCTAGACCCCGAGCATTCAAAACATCTCGTTAATCTTTAAAATATCTCAATCGTGACCAATATATGTCACCCAGTACCGATCTCCTCTCTTAATGGCATGCCATATATCCTAGCTCTAGTTCTAGTTAGAGTATTTGGCTTAAAATTTTACAACACATACCACATATGTTTCTATATTTTCCATTTTCCATATTTTACAATTATACCATGATTCTCACAATTATTTCCACAACATATATTTCCATATCATGCTATAAGTATACAACCGAGGCCTACCACCTCACAATGTATCAATCTTGATTCACAAGCAAGCATATAAATTTTTTAACATAAACAACTTTACACCCGTGAACAACCTTTCACGGCCGTGAATAAATCCTTCACGGGCAATTTATCTGTGAACTAAACCATGATTCAGGGACAGACTTCATGGCCATGACCATCTCTTCACAGGTGTGATTCTAAGCCCGTGACAGAGTATGTTTCATTAACAACCATTAACATGACCTTCACGCCTTTGAACAACTAGTTCACGGCTGTGAAACTAGAAAATTTCTAGAAAATAGAACATCTCAACTTTATGTCATTCTCACATACAATATTCTATACGATTGACCAATGTCAGCCACCATATCAACATTTCAACATGCCTTTTAACCATTTACCACAACCATATATCCCCTAACCATCAATATTAACTAAAATTACTCATCAAGCATGTCAATCTAACCATGTTCATAAAAAATTGCATTATGTATATTAACCCCACATTTTATCATTTAAATATTCACTGATCATTTACATTATGTAATTAAAAAAAATAACTCAAAAATATAAAATAATTGCCTTAAGTGTTGTTATATACAAACTTTACACCTATGATGGAGTGAACCACAACTCTAGCCCTTCAAGCTCGTCCTCTCCCTTGAGATAGACTTCTAGCTCTACCTTCAGAGCAATAAAGAAAAATGTTTTCTTAGCTTCGGGAACCCGATTAAGACTTAGAAATCTTCAAAATCGAGCTCTCACGCACACAAGCTCATAACTCTCATCTCACTTTACCCTCACAAAACTAAACTCTCAAAGCTTCAACAATGGTGGAAATCATTTTTGATGATAAATGAGATCTTAATGTGGTGTGTTAGGTCAGTTATAGGGGTATGGGAGCGGATTTAAATGAATGACATTAAGAAAAATATGACTGTCTCACCTGCTCTGCCTGCCCAGGCTTTACGACTGCAACTCATTTTTCAAGGGCATAAACCTCTCATTCAGGGTTGTGAAGAACCTTATATCAGCTGCTAACTAAAACCCGATATTCACGATCGTGACTCATTTTTTAAGGGCGTCACGGGCGTGAAACAACAGATTTCAGCATCAAACTTCTAAAACTTCACTTAAACCCTAACTCTCACTAACCAATAACATAATTTATAGACCATACTTATGGGCATTACCATATTTGAGAATGTTCTTAAATATGGTTCTGTATTAATTTAAATTATGAATATTAAATATTAATATTTTGAACATATTATTGTATATGAAACAAGTTTAGTATATTTTTGAATTATCCCTAAATATAATAAATCACTTTTATCTTAAAAAATGTAAAGAATAAAAAGTGAGATGGAAAAAAGAGAATGTAACTAGTATTCTTAAAATTTATGGTACAAATATAAGAAGGATTCAATTTTATTAAAAAAAAGTTGGAGGATAATAATCTAGTATTTTTATTTTGATGATTTGAGTTTTTGTATTATTATTTTTAATAATGAAATCTCTTTTCAATATTTTTTAAAAATTAGATTAATATCGTTAGTGTTTATCATAATAAAAGCATATGAACCAAATAAAGAAAATTAAAAAGTACAATAGCCAAATGATAGACTTTATTTTAAAGAGCGTTTGACTTAGCTTTTTGGAATAGTGGATAGTTGTTTGATATCCAACAACTATTAAAGTAGTATTTAGTAAAATATTTCAATCATCGATTTTAGTCCCAATCATAGCTGATTTGATTTGATTTTTTATTTGAATTATATTACTCTTATAAATTTTTGTTAATTACAAAATACTTGCTTCCTTGAAATTAATTTTTCGATCAATAAATTATTTGTAATTATTAATTTTTTCAATAATTAAATTATTTATAATTACAAATATAAAAATATTATAAATAATAATTAAACTGGTACTATCATTTAATTTTAAAGGGCAATTTTCATTAAAAAAACTTTTACTTACACTTTTGTATCAAAATAATCTTATCTTCTTAACATTTAAATATACATATCTTCAATTTCACATCAAATATAATCTTGGAATAAATTTAATTTAGTTTGACAGTAATGTAATATATACTTTGAATCTAATTTTTTTATTTAGCACTACTGATATGTATTAATATTTATATGTGACATTTAGTTTTTTCAAATAGGTTTGAGCTAATTTAGTTATGTAAACGACTTCCATTCTAAAACTATATATATACCGATTTAGTTATATCTACGTAAATATAATTCATATACGACTAGTTATGAACAAATATATTTATATTTATATAGACTTAAATTGTTTTTGGATTTTAAAACTAAGTTATCCTATGACTAGTTTTGCACAAATTTATATATATTTTAGAAAATCTAGTTTATTTTAAGCATTAGATTAAGTCTGCGCAAATTTAGGTATTTTTTAACTTATTAATATATTTTAGTAGTGTTAAATAAAAAAAGAGGTTCAGAGTGTTATATCACTGTTAAACTAAATTAAAAGAAATTATGTATATTTAAAAGTAACAAAATGATTATTTTGATACATAAGTAAAAGTATATGATTTTTTATCATTTAAAAATATATACTATATTTTTAAGGACTATACATATTATTTAATATATTAAGCATAAATTATAGTAAATTAATTGATTTTGTTTATAAATTATATATATACATTTATTTAAAATTGATTATATTTTATTATTTTTCTTATTATAATAAATAATTATATTAAATAATTATTTTGTTTATTCATACATGATATGAAAATATTTTTTTTAAATAAAATAAATTATATCCCTAATAATTTTACATTCCAATAGAAATAACTCAATTAATTTTATCAAATATTAATATTAATCAGCTATCACTGCCAACTACCAATTATCACTTAAGTTGAACTAAAATTTTATAAGTATATAGTTTGCAAGAATATATATTTATTTTATTTTTAAAATATTTTGAAAATAAAAAATTTTGAAATTAATAAGACTGGAATTTTGGCTTCCACAATACATAAAATTTTCTACCCCTGTCCCTTTCAAGATTGCTGGTCAAATCTGCCGTCTCCAATTTGTTGGGTTCTGGGGAAAAAATAACAACAAAAAGTTCATGAAACTATTGACTTTGAGCAATTAAATTTTTTAATAAAAAATTATTTTATAAACTCTTTTAATTATCAATTTCAAACTATTTTAGTCATAATTATTAATTGTATTAATAAATAATTTAAAGTGTTAATTGAATAAAATTTTAATTAGAATTTATTTATAAAATATTTAACATCAAATTAATAATAATTAATTTAATAAAATTTCAATTGAAAAAATAAATTATATGATATTTATAAAATTCAAAGGCTAAAATATATTAAAAAACCCATGCATTCATGTAGAATACGCCAGCGGCACCTAACTCTTTAATCAGATATTCACGCATTCACCTAACCTCTTAATTTGATATTCGCGTTCTATAATTTATATGAATGCGCGTAAAGTAACATCAGTCAAATATATTTTTACCAAAAGTAAAATTATATTCATAAAACTCGTTTGATCGGACGGTCATGAGATATTGGTGTATAACATTTTTGGAGTAGCATTGCCATTATTATTAAAACTGGTCTAATTCGACCGGAATTCGGCCCTTAAACCGGATTGGTTCTTTCACCTATTCACCGATTTTTACCCATGTTAAAAGAACTGCACAAATAGTTATGCTAAAGCTCGAACTCAAGTCACAAGTAAGAATACATTGCTTAAATGAACCCATTTATTTTATCTTTTACAATTTTCTATATATATATATATATATATATATATAATTTTCTATATTATTTTAATAATATATATTATCTAAAATATATATATATATATATAATTAATTATCTTATATTTACTTATAAAAATTAAAACACATTAATAAATTATTCTTATTTTATAAAAAATTCGTTTAAAAATGATTTATATACAATTAATATTATTTCTTGTCAAAACATTTTAATATTAGTAATACATATATCATAAAAATATTAATTTTAATTATTTACATTATTGAAGAGTTATATACATGATTAAGTTAAAATTTAAATATTTTTATTTTTATTTTTAGCATACAATATTATTAAATAATCATATAAAATATTTTTTTACATTTATATAAAATATAAATACAAATTTATTTAAAAAAATATTGATTTTAAATATCATATATAATAATTAACTATTTCAAAAATGATCACAATTACCTCAAAATAATGGCAAGGGAAAAAAACTTTTAAAATAATTTTTTTCATTTTCTTTTCTCTCACCAATAAATAAAATAGTGAGCATTAAACAATTACTTAAAAAGTGTTAGTACTTAGTATTTCTAATACTTGATTATTCAATTAAATATATTGTACTGTGAATTTGAAGAAAAATTTATCTAGATTAATTTCATAATAGAATGTGAAGTTTTAGTCTTGATTTTATTCTATTTTAATTTGAATGTGATTATATATTAATTAAATTATGGATATTACTCTTTGTTTATAAAATAGGTTAGACATATTATATTATGTTATATTGTATTATATAAGAGATATTTTATATTTTTAATAATTTCATATAAATTGATTCAAATTCGGTTCAATCCGGATAAATCTTAAACCACTCAAATATATTTTACCAAAAATAAAATTATATGGAGAAACAATGAGTTCTTGCTGGTTATAAAATTGAGAGGGTCGTTCAAAGGTTCTCAATACAGGCATAATACAGAATCGGATTTGATTTCCAAAAACAAAAATGGCAGGTATCTTCGACGAGGAGGCAGCGATTTACGCCGATGCCAGGCCAAAATTTCCAAGCGAGTGGTTCTCCATGCTCGCAGCTCTTACCCCACACCACTGTTTAGCTTGGGACGCCGGCACCGGCAATGGCCAAGCTGCTATCGGTGTTCGTTTACTTATTCCTTCTCTTTAATTTTAAATTTTTTCCTTAATTAATTCTACGAAAAGATCTGAATCTGTTTGAATTGTGTTCAGGTTGCGGAACATTATGATAAAGTGATAGCAACTGATATAAGCGAAGAGCAATTAAAGCGTGGAATTCCTCATCCGAGAGTGCAATACTTGTACACTCCATCAACCATCTCCGATGACGAAATGGTGTCCTTAATCGGAGGCGAAAACTCGGTAGATTTGGTGACGGTATCAGTAGCGGTTCATTGGTTTGATTTGGAGAGATTTTACTCTCAGGTGAAGCGCGTGTTGAGGAAACCAGGAGGGATTATTGCTGTTTGGACTTATAATAAGATTCAAGTTGACTCTGAATTTGATCGATTCTTGTCAGAATTGGGTAAGAAATCACTTGATTTCCAAGACCCAAAAGCCAAATATGCAATTGATTGTTACAAGACACTTCCATTTCCATTTGAGAGTGTTGGGGTTGGGCATGAGGGAGACCCAAAAGCCTTAGACTTGAAGAAGGAAATGTCCTTTCAGGGACTGGTCGGGCTGGTGAAATCATGGTCTGCTTTTAATATTGCCAAGGAAAAGGGTGTTGATTTGTTGCCTGAAAATGTTATCAAGGACCTTGAGATTGCTTGGGGTGGCTCAGATAAGGTTAGAACTGTGAATTTCAAGGCTTACATGCTTGCAGGCAAAATCGGATAATATTTGCTTACACCGGATTTATCAATCCAATCATATTATTTCATGTTGTAAAATAATTATATATAATATGCATATGAGCTTTGTTTATAAATTTAATCATAAATTCGATTTAAATAAGAAAAACTCTTTATATATATTAATGAGGTTTTAATATAAATACTATTTTTTCAATCGTTAAATGAAAATTTAATATTTCTAATTAGTTCTATAATAATTAAATATCATTTAATATTATTCAGTTTAATGTTATTTAACACTAATTTTATGATGACTACCTATAAAACTGTAACCATTAAAATTATATATATATATATGTATGGGGAAAAAATGAAGAAAAATGTGAATTGCTGAATTCATAAGTTTTCTTTTAAAATTGTTGTTTTATTGTGTTTGAATCTATATAAAGACTGGTTATTCTCTATCTTGAGGAATGTTAGTTGGAAATATATAATAAGGTTGAGGGTATATGTTTACTTTCATTTTGTTTATGAGTGGCCCGAAAATTAATTAGTTCGACATCAATATCATACATTGCCCAGTTTGAAAGACCCAACATTTCTGTTTTCCCTGAAATCTAGTCTTATAATGGATGTGGAAAGAGCATTGATTGATACATAACCGTTTAAAAGCGCAGAAATGATTTCTCATTCTGATTACCATGAATTTTGATCTAATTAGAGGAAAAAACTTGCACTTTATAAATATTTTTCTAACCATATATATTATATATTGATTTTCAATTAATATGTCACAATTGGAGCTGAAAATTTTTAACACCTAATTTGAATTGTTCAGAAAAATTAACATAAACTCAGAAAAAAAAATCTTAAATGTTTCGATTCAATAATTGCAGATCATCAAGCTTGAGTTAACTTGTTTGATCCGAAAATATATATATATTTTTTAATTTGTTTGATTTTTTTCCAATCTGACTCTAAAATTGTTTAAGAAGTTCACTCTTTCTGCTGTTATTTTTGCTATTTTTTTTTTAAATTCTCAAAAGGTTAGATTCATAAATGTGTGCTATGTATATGTCATTTCAAGTTGTTGGAGTAAATAATTCTCTCTCCTTTTTTATAATAAACTTTAGTTGCTTTGGCAAAAAAATCTGGAAATGCATATAGATTTGTGCAGACGGAGGTATCAAAGTTGGAGATAACAAGAACGATTAGGGGCGGCAATAATGAAAAATCCAATATCAAACTAGCGGTTGAAATTTATAATATTTATGTCACAATCGTATCTACATTAACTAAATTATTAAAGAAAAATGACAATATTTTATTTTAATTAATTTCTGTTTATAATATTTTTGAAATATATTTATATAGTTTAATTATTTTGTGGATTTATATAGTTTAATATTTTATTGTGTTAATATTAGTTAATTATATTTGAATTTTCTCTATTTAAAAATTGATATGATGAATTTTATTTAAAATGCTAAATGAATTACATCACTATTTATTATATTAGACTATAATATATCAATGGATCATATTAGATTAATTAAGTTGTGTTATATTAATTCAATTCAATTTATAGATTATTTTTGCTTAATGTGTTATCTTGTGTTAATTCGTTTATTAAATGAATTGTATTTGTGTTTAAATTTTAAATACGATTAACTTATCGTATTATATTCAGATTAACCTTTATTTTATTATGTGTATATCAAGACTGATACCAATACACATAAATTTTCACCCCTAAGAATGATGCTTTACTAAAGAACAAAGTTCCCCAAAAATAAAAAATTCTTAGAAGATGTAGACCAGGAGATAGGCGTAGCCATTTTAGAATCAAATGAGAAAACCCTCATGAAAACATCTTTCAAAGACACCCTTATGAATGAGAAGGGTTCCAAGTTTTCCACAGTGGCTAAGGATGAAGATGAAGATGAGATTTTTTGTAGTGGGAAAGACTACAAAATAAAAGACAAAGAAGGAATTCTACTCTCAGAGGATCTGGTGGATAAACTCAACAAGAGTCTTCAAAAGGTAGTTGTTATTAAACTTTTGGGAGCAGTACCTAGCTAGGTGAATAGGTTGAAGATTATATGGAAACTGACATTAGAATTCACTGTGATGTAATTAGATAATAGATATTTTTTTAGTAAGATTCAGAGCATTGGAGGACTTTACGCATGCTTTATTTGAAGGTCCATGGTGTTGGATCATAAACTTGATTCATTATGCGAGCCCAAATCCAAATCCAATCAAACTAGAGTCCAAGTCCATAATCAAGATCCAAAACTATAAACCCTCTATCTATAATCTTCTAGGGTGTGATAATTATGTATGTGAATCATTTGGTAACTTAAAATATTATTAAAAGGATGGAGAAGAATGATGTGTATGATTATTATAATTTTGGATTAGTTTATTTGTGATGTATGATTGTTCTTAAATAGTATAAATACCTTTCCCCATTTTAGTTTAGGTATCAAGAAAAATTAAAGGCTTATAGGTGAGTGAAGAAACAAAGTTTTAGTGAGTTGTAGTATCTTTTTTTTTTTAGTGAGAGTGCTTTTGTAATATTTGTTTGAGTTTAAATAAAAGTTATTTGTGTGAGTGTTTCATTTCTAATAAATTGGTATCAAATCAAGTTGGAAAGTATACACTATTGCATATCAAATCGAAGGTCTCGACAAGAGAATATGACGCCGTCAGAATTGCCCCGATTAGACTTCAAACGCGCCATCGGAATAGTGCTACCAAAAAACTGAGTTGAATCACTGAGTTAGCTGAATTGACTGAGCCGTAAGTTCGTTGATCAAACCATCCAAGCCGAGTTGACTGAGCTGTCAAATTCATTGACTGTCGATTGGGTTAGAGTTGACTTTGACCGTTGATCGAAAAAAATTGAAAATTTTGACTAGGTCCCTCCTAAAGTTTTTCGATGTTATGGATTCATTCGTGCAATCGAATTTTGTAAATTCTTATTATATTAAAAGATATGGCAAATTGTATGATGCAATTCCAAGTCCCGACACTCAACAACAACAATTACGACAATTGGAGTATCAAAATGAAGACACTTCTTGGATCACAAGATGTGTGAGATATCATAGAGAAAGACTATAACGAACCTGTGGATGATGCTGCTTTTGCTACTCTTACACCAGATCAAAAGATAACTTTAAAGGATTCAAGAAAGAGAGACAAGAAGACTCTCTACCTTATCTATCAAGCATTAGATGATGATGGCTTTGAAAAGATTTCTAGTGCAAGCTCTGCTAAGGAAGCATGGGAGAAGCTGCAAACCTCTTACAAAGGATCCGAGCAAGTGAAGAAGGTTTATTTCCAAACATTAAGAGGTGAATTTGAATCTTTACACATGAAAGTATCTAAGTCTATTTCGGATTATTTCTCAAGAGTAGTAGTTATTTTTAATCAGTTAAAAAGAAATGGTGAAAAGTTAGAAGATGTAAGGATAATAGAAAAGATACTCCATTCGTTGGATCCCAAATTTAAGCACATCATCGTGATGATTGAAGAAACTAAAGACTTGGAAGAAATGACGATCGACCAACTCCAAGGACCATTGCAAGCATATGAAGAGAAGCATAAGAAGAAGCAAGGATTTACTGAGCAACTCCTCAAGTTGCAACTCAAGGATATGCATGATAGCCAAGGCAATGATAGAAACCAATGTGGTCGAGGCAGACGTAGAGGCCATGGATGAGGTGGAAGTCACGGCCGTGGACGAGGTTGGAATTACCATAACAACAATTCCAACAACAACTATGAGAAATGAAAAAGCTCAACACGAGGCCATGGAAGAATCAATCTGAACTCAAGGTATGACAATTCTCAAGTTCGATGCTACAATTATCAGAAGTTTGGGCATTTTGCTTCAAAATGTAGAGCTCATAACAACAAAATTGTAGAGAATGCCAACTGCGCGGAGGAGAAGAAAGATGAAAAAAAACTATTCTTTTAGCACAAAAGGAAACTAATTCGTTTGAAAGATGAGAGACATCAGTTTATTTCTAATGTCTACTATGTGCCCAATATGAAAAGTAACATCTTGATTTTAGGACAACTGTTAGAGAAATGTTATGATATTCATAAGAAATGTTATAATCTTTCTATAAAAGATGATAAGAATAACTTCATTATTAAAGTGTCAATGTCAAAGAATAGAATGTTCTTAATCAACATACAAAATGATATTGCAAAGTGCCTGAAAGCTTGTTACAAATATGCATCATGGTTTTGGCATCTTCGATTTGGGCGTCTAAATTTTGGAGGTTTGGAGTTGCTATCTAAGAAGTAGATGGTAAAGAGACTACCTCGCATCAACCATCCTGACCAACTTTGTGAAGGTTGTCTAGTCGGGAAGCAATTCAGAAAAAGTTTTCCAAAGGAGTCAGAGTCAAGAGCCAAGAAGCCACTCGAGCTCATCCATACCGATGTGTATGGTCCGATCAAGCCAAGCTCTCTCAGTAACAGTAGCTATTTTATTCTCTTCATTGATGATTTTTCAAGAAAAACCTGAGTATATTTCTTAAAACAGAAGTCAGAAGTTTTCGAAGTTTTCAAGAAGTTCAAAGCTGCAATGGAGAGAAAAAGTGGTAGAAAAATCAAAGCCATGAGATCCGACTGAGGTAGAGAATTTACTTCCAAGGAGTTTTAAAAGTTCTATGAAGCAAATGAAATTCGTCGCCAATGAAAATTCTTAGATCCCCCTAGCAAAATGGCATGGAAAAAAGAAAGAACATAACAATCCTTGACATGACACAAAGCATGCTCAAAAGCAAGAAATTACCCAAGGAATTTTGGGCAGAAATAGTAGCGTGTGTAGTTTACTTGTCAAACCGATCTCCAACAAGAAATGTATGGGGAAAGACACCGTAAGAGGCATGGAGTGGAAGAAAGTCTAGCATTTTCCACTTGAGAATCTTTAGAAGTATAGCCTATGTTCATATACCAGATGAGATAAAAATGAAGCTTGATGATAAAAGCGAGAGTTTTATCTTTATCGGCTATTATGCTAATTCGAAGGGCTACAAGCTGTACAATCCAGACAATAAGAAAATTGTGATTAGTCGAGATGCGGTATTCAATGAAGAAGGAGAATGAGATTTTAACTCTCATGCAGATGACTTCAATTTATTTTCTCGATTTGAAGAAGATGAGCTGACACCAATAAAACAACCTGGAGAAACCCAACAAGAGCCAACAACTCCACCTATTTCACCAACCACTCAAGGAGACTCATCACCTTCGTCATCATCAAGTGAAAGTGTTGTGTCATGCACACAAAGTCTTAGAGATCTCTATGAGGTAACCGAACAACAAGATAACCTTACATTATTTTGTCTATTTGCCAATTGAGAACCAGCGAGCTTTCAAGAAGTAGTACAAGAGAAGAAGTGTAGAGATGCGATGAACGAAGAAATCAAGACCATCGAGAATAATGACACATGAGAACTCATTTCACTTCCTAAGGGACATAAGGTGATAGGTGTCAAATGGGTGTACAAAACAAAGTAAAATGCTAAAAGAGAGATTGAAAGGCACAAGACAAGGCTAGTTGCTAAAGGATATAGTCAAAAGGCTGGAATTGACTATGATGAGGTATTTGCTCTTGTTGCTTGATTGGAGACTATTAGACTAATTATTTCTTTGGCAGCTCAAAATAAATGGAAGATACATCAAATGGATGTAAAGTCTGCTTTCCTAACTGGAGTTCTTGAAAAGAAAGTCTACATTCAGCAACCATCAGGCTATAAAGTCAAAGGCCATGAAGGCAAGGTGTTGAAGTTGAAGAAGACTCTTTACAGGCTAAAACAAGCACCAAGGGCATGGAATAGCCGAATCGATAAATACTTCCAAGAGAATGGCTTCAACAAATGTCCCTATGAGCACGCTTTATATATCAAGATCAAATATGGAGATATTTTAATTGTGTGCCTCTACGTGGACGATTTGATCTTCACTGGAAGCAACCCAAACATGTTCAATGAATTCAAAAAAGTGATGACGAAAGAATTCGAGATGACAGACATGAGGCTTATGGTATACTACCTGTAACACCCCATATTTTTAATTTTTGTTCAATTAAGATTTTTCTTAACTTATTGGGTGACTTAATAATTTTATCTGAGTAAAACTTCATTAAGATTTGAGGTTTGTAAAAAAATTACAAAATTGCCCTTGAGTGTATATATATAAAGAATTCAAAGATTAAAGTAATAAAAAAAAAATTTCATTTTCTCTCTCATTCTCCCTACACGATCACCATCTCCGTTCATCAACAAAACAACATCCGATCTTCATCAAATTTGAACCAGAAGTAGTTCTCCACGTCCTTATCACTCCGGTGACGTTTGATCTTCAAAAATCTGACCGGATTTTCGGGATCGGAGCAGCGAAAGTCGGAGTTCGGGCTGCCCTTACCATTTCGCATAGTTTCTAGCTTCTTTTCTTAAATCTGACACCGGAAACGGACTCGGAACGTCGAAAAACCTGGGGAGGTGTAATTTGAGCTCCGGAAACCGAAATTTGAGGACTGATCGGAGTTGGGGAATTCTCGCCGGAGCCGGGGGAACTTTTGCAGATCTACACGTTTCCAGCCACTTTCAGGCCACGAAACTTATATATTTGGACTCCTCACACCTCAAGCTTTCTTTTGGTACCAGCCGATCATCAATCCGCCGCCGTCGAAAATTTTTCGGTGACCGGAGTCCTGCGACCACTAATCGGATTTTTTTGGGCAGAATCTTCGGCTCGTTAAACCGAGTCATCCGGTATAAACCGCACCTCCTAGCTGTTTTTAGATAATGAAATATGAATTTATTTGTGAAGTTTAGATATATTTTATTATTAAAGTGATTAATTAATTTAGTTGAATTGCATGATTATTTGCATAATTATTGGAGTTTATTGGAGATTATTTGATGAATAATTGGATTTTATATTATTAAATGGAGGTGATTATTAGTTGAGTTAGAATATTAAAATATTAGGTAATTAAATTAATAATCGAAGATTATTAATTATGGAGTTAATTGGAGTGTTAGAAGTGAAAAATAACTTTTGTAATGGAAAGAATATTTAATAGGATTTTTGGTGAAATTTTGGGATTATTAGCCTAATTATGAAAAAAATTTATTTGGAGTTATTGAATATTATTTTGGTGAAATTGATGATGGAAAATGAAAGAAAATGAATTAAAGTGAGTATAGGAATTTATTTGGAATTTTTAGAGTAATTATTGAATTAATGAGAATTCTTGAATTGAAAATGGACATTAGGATAATAAAAGAAATAAATGGAGAAAAATAGTTTTGGAGGTGGAAAAATAAAGAAAATCAAATATTATAAAAGGAAATTAATATTTGAATTTTTGGTCGCAACGGGAAGCGTGATGACGACCAAAACCGGGATTTATGCATTAAACGTGCATAATAAGAAAATTTTTAATTATAGGATCAGGATATCCGTGAGAGAGAAAAATTTAAATTTTACTAGATTTTATGTCGTAAGGGGTTTAATAGCTAATATTAATTTTCTATCTCTAGGTGCGACGTCGGGTCAGGCGCCACCCCGAGATAAGGGGAAAGAGCCGGCAGATACCGGCGGAGCGTAAAAAAGTTAGTGCAACTACCCTTATAATATTAGTCATATAAATATAAATTATGTGAAAATTTGCATTTTTGCAATTATTGAGTTATATATATATATATATTTTTTTTTTGTATTCCAGAAAATTTAAATGTTAAAAATTATCTATGATGATAATTATTTTGTTATTGAAAGAATATTTATTTATTATCTGAAAAATGAAGTGAATTATGATTTTGAGAATTTTTCCCACATATTAGCCTAGATATGAGCTAGGGTATTGTTGGCATGCCAATAGGGTAGAAATTATGGTCCTGTGCATTTCTGTGGACCAAAGAAATACTGTGATCCTGTGCATTTCTGTGGATCACCTGATACAATTATCAGTCCTGTGCATTTCTGTGGGCTGAGTCATATTACATTTGGATCCTGTGCATTTCTGTGGATCCTAAACTAAGATGTAATATGATACCCCTTTGATTCCCTAGGAGCAAGTCTAGGATGTTATAATATGTGGGTATATGAAAAATTTATATATTTGAGAACTCAACGATATATTGAGTTTTATAAAAATATTATATTATGGTATTTATAGAAAAATGTATATTTTATTTTAATGACTATTATTATAAGAGTTTTTGCACCACTGAGTTATATACTCAGCGCGGGAGTTTGTTTTTCTCTCGCGTAGGTCGTCAGAGTAGCAGAGAGCGTCCTGACTTGTAGATAGAGACGCTGAATTGGGGACCCGCATTATGGAGCACAGCGGTAGCAGTGGAAGCCACCCAGAGCGGGTTGGTCTTTTTGTTATATTTTGATATGTATCTATATATATATTTTTTTAAATTTCATTTCGGCATGTATATAAATAAAATAAAAAGGGTGTGTATGCATAATTATTGAGTATATATTTTACATATCTTATATTAAATATGTTTTAAAATTAAATAAGTATATTTGAAGAATACTATTTCCGGTAGCACCTCTTATCCGTCCGGTATACGGATGGGTGTACGGAAGGGTAAGGGGTGTTACACTACCTTGGCATTGAAGTTAAGCAACAAAAGGATGGAATTTTCATTTCCCAGGAAATTTATGCAAAGGAGATCCTGAAGAAGTTCAAGATGGAGAATTGTAAGCCAATAAGCACACCAATGGAATACATAATCAAGATGTCCAAACATGAAGAAGGCAAAAGTGTAGATCCAATATTCTTCAAAAGTTTGGTGGAAAGTCTACGCTATCTAACTTGCACGAGGCCAAATATTTTTCACGCAGTTGGATTGGTTAGTCGCTACATGGAATCTCCAACAACCACCCATTTTAAAGCTGCAAAGAGAATTCTTCGTTATCTAAAAGGTACAATTGACTTTGGCTTGTTCTATTCAATTTCTAATGACTATAATCTTGTTGGATATAGCGATAGTGATTAGGGTGGAGACATAGATAATCGAAGGAACACTATTGGATTCATTTTTCATGGGAGATACTGCTTTCACATGAATGTCAAAGAAACAATCGATTGTCACATTGTCCACTTGTGAAACGGAATATATTATTTTTACCTCATGCGTTTATCATGCAATTTGGCTTAAAAATCTATTAAAGGAAATATGTTTGATACAAGAAGAGTTGATCAAAGTTTATGTCGACAACAAGTCAGCCATTGCCTTAGCAAAGAATCCAGTATTCCATAATCGAAGCAAACACATTGATATTCGCTACCACTATATAAGAGAGTGTGTTGCAAGAAAGGATGTGCAAGTTGAATATGTGAAGTCACAATATCAAGTTGCCGATATTTTTACCAAGTCACTGACAAGTTAAGACTTCATAAGATTAAAAAACTTATTATAGGTCATAAGATCAAGTTTAAAGGGGGGGTGTTGGATCATAAACTTGATCCATTATGGGAGCCCAAACCCAATCACATTGGAGTCAAATTCCATAATTAAGGTCCAAAACTACAAGCCCTCTACCTAGAATTTTATAGGTGTGGTAATTATGCATATGAATCATTTGATAACTTAAAATATTATTAGAATGATGGAGAAGAATGAGATGTATGGTTATTATAATTTTGGATTAGTTTATTTGTGTGGTGTAGGATTATTCTTAAGTAGTATAAATACTCATCTCCATTTTAGTTTAGGTATCAAGAAAAATTAAAGGCTTCTAAGTGAGTGAAGAAACAAAGTTTTAGTGATTTGTAGTATCTTTTTTTAGTGAGAATACTTCTGTAATATTTGTTTGAGTTTAAATAAAAGTTGTTTATGTGAGTGTTTCATTTCTAACACATGGTTGATCAATATCATTGCTTAATTGTAGAGCCATGGACTGATTCCTTTTCTACATCAACTCCTTAGCCAAGGTTTACAATGGTTTGGGTTAGGATGCTAGGGATGGAAATTAAGTACTATCACAAGAGTACTTTTACAGCAATTGGTCAAATTATAGGCCGAGAGATCAAAATTGATAATAATACGAATATTGAGGCGAGTATAAGCAAATTTGCACATATGGCTGTTGTGTTGGACTTGTCAAAACTACTTGTCACTTACATTAAAATTCAAGGGATGAACCAGCCCATTTGTTACAAAGGTCTTCCCATAATTTGTTATAGGTGTGGAGTGTATGGTCATAAAGAAAAAGATTTCAAGAAAGAATCATAATGTTAGAATGGGCATTAGCACGATTTGTTAAACCACCCCAATTGGCATGATCCACTGTCGGAGGATTAAAGCTTTAGGCCTTGGATGTAGGTGGCCAGATCTCTAAAGAAACCTAACAAACAAGGTAACGATCAAGCTAAATCGAGCAAAACTTTATCAACTAAAAAATCTACTAATATTTTATTGCAGAATACGGGATCCATATATGCTATGACAGGGAATGATGAGGTAGACATGTTAGAGTTTAAGGCTAATTTAGTAGATTTCCAAATTGGCCAAGAAGTTGGTAGAGATTCTAACTCTAATGTTGAGAATGTGATAACATGTGACATGGGAAAAGAATCTTGTGCAAGTACATCTCGAAATAACAAAAAGAACATGCTACGTCATAATTCTAAAATAGTGAATATTTCAACATCTCATTCCCAGCAAACCTTGCATAGCACACAAGATAGTTTGAAGAAATCACAATATGGCATGCATAATTAGAATATGGGGGTATGCTTCTATTGCCAAAATATTATTGACCATTCTAGATCCTTCAAGACATTATATAGTGGGACAAGATAATAATGTTCTTTCTCAGGTTACGATAGTGCCTAACTTGGCTGATGATGTTGCTCCTAATTTTTTGGAGTTTATTAATGAGAATACGGGAAGGTCACCTGATACTGATTTAATAGAAGATGATTTCCAATAGTTGCGAGAGGGCTTAAATACTAGCATGGCTGGTGAGGACGAGAATGTATGAGAGGTGGTTGCATGCACATACTCAAATAAGCTCAAAGACCCTTGTTTCAGGGACTGATTTTGGTTTTTTAGCGTTTTTCATTCATTTCTTAACATGTCTATTTTAATGAGGAATTGTCAAGGGCTAGCAACAGTTCTTTTGGCCTTCACCTTTGATTTCTTGTAAAACAACATAAACCATGATGTTGGTGCTTCCGAAAACACGGTTCAGTGGGAGAAAATTGATAATATTATTGAAAAATTGAATTTTCATTTTTCTCATTGATTTGAGACTTGTGGTTTGTCATGTGTAATTTGGGTCATATGGAATGAAGGGTGTGTTGGAAATGAAACACTCATACAAACAACTTTTATTCAAACTCAAATTTAAACAAATATTACAAAACACTCTCACTTAAAAAACAAGATACTACAATTTACTATTATAAAACTTTATGTTTTCATTCACTTTGAAACTTTAATTTTTCTTTATACTGCTTAAGAATAATTCTACACCACACAAATAAACTAATCCAAAATTATAATAACCATATACCTCACTTTTTTTCATTTTTCTTCATTATTCTAATAATATTTTGAGTTACTAAATGATTCATATGCATAATTACCATATTCTAGGTAGAGGGCTTATAGTTTTGAACATTGATTATGAATTTGAACTCCAATTTGATTGGATTTGGATTTGGATTTGAACTCTCATAATGGATCAAGTTTATGATCCAGATGATAGAGAGATCTATAGCGAAAATCTGGCAGATCTCTCCCCCATGATCCTATACATGCTATTTAGAACACAAAACACATGAGTTTAATTGAGTAAGAGGAAGATATGTACCTGATTTGGCCGAATCCATCGTCTTAGAAACGATCCGAGAAGTTTTTGCACCAAGATCTTCTCTCGTTTTCTAACCCCAGAATGATGGAATTCTTATCTTATGTTATTTCCTTATCCTCTATCCACCTTTATATAGAGAAACTTAATCATTAGGGCCAGCAACAAGAGAGACTTAGCTCACCGGTATATAATAATTATGAGCTATCCATCATACCCATATTATTATCTGAGCCCACATTAATTCTTCCACACTTAATTAATAAATGAAGTCATGCCTAAATAAAGAATTGATTAAATTCTTAAGACCCTTTATTTGTAATTTGTCCTGATATCTCAATTAAAAGCCCATAAATATAAGATATTAAAATAAAATATCTTACATTCTCCCACTTGGGCGTATTAATTGAGAACATATTACAAAAAGACTTCACATTCCCACTCGATTCAATAAAATTATCAACATAGGATCATGGCGGAAACCACATAATCAAGAACATGACACCTTCCATAGTCACACATGCCAATAACCCTATCAATCGTAATGAGCATCAGTGTGGTAATGTGGTAAGAATTATTCAACACTAACTTTATGATCAAAACTTTATGTGTTGATTTTCTTATCATCCAGATTTCTTATCTTTATGTAACACAGTTACTTCATAAGAAATCCTTTATTACTTCAAATTGAAGTTTGTATGTCTTAAAAACTTTATATCTCGAGATACTTTATGTGTCACAAGACATACACCAAGGCTATAAACAGCAATGCCCCAAGCCTTCGCTTAAGATGACACTAATCTTAAGACTTTCAAACATTTAATCTGATATATCACATAATATTTTCATATTTTCCAATGAAAATATAACAATGTATTGATAATCATCAGAATTACAATAATGTACATTTATACCAATGTATAAAGTACGAACAAATATTACATAAAGTAATATAAAATCCTCCCACTAATCCAAGGGATCAAAACCAGACTTTAGACCCATACTGATGACATGTCTCACATAAATATTGGGTCGAAGTTCCTTGGTAAGAGGATCTGCTATCATATCTTCTGTACTGATATGATCCACCTTAACGTCACCTTTCTTTATCAGCTCTTTCAATGTCAAATATTTGACTTCCATATGCTTAGACCCTGTGATATTCTTGTTGTTTTTAGCAAACAACACAGCTGGAAGATTATCACAATACAACTTTATGGGCCTGTCAATGGAATCAATAATTGACATTTCCGCAATGAGATTTCGTAGCCATACAGCCTGTGTGGCTGCACCATAACATGCTACAAACTCAGCCTGCATCGTGGAAGAAGAGATTAAGGACTGTTTAACACTTTTCCAAGATACAGCCCCACCAGACAGCATAAAAACATAACCTGATGTGGATTTTCTATCATCTGAGCAACCAGCAAAATCTGAATCTGTATAGCCAGTTAACTCCAGATGCTCAACCTTTCTGTATGTTAAGATATAATCACTAATCCCCTTAAGGTATCTCAAAACTCTTTTAGCTGCAGTCCAATGGTCCATTCCAGGATTAGATTGATATCTACCTAGAATACCAACTGCAAATGCAATGTCCGGCCTAGTGCATACTTGAGCATACATCAAGCTTCCTACTACACTAGCATATGACACTGCTTTCATTGATTCTCTCTCAACCTCATTCTTAGGACACTGTACCAAGCTTAATTTATCACCTTTAGCAATTGGCACATCCCAAGATTTACATTCATGCATATTGAATTTCTTCAATATTCTCTCTATGTATGCCTTCTGAGAGAGACCTAAAAGGTTTTGAGATCTATCCCTTAAGATTTCAATTCCCAGGACAAAAGATGTTTCTCCAAGATCTTTCATATCAAAATATTTAGATAACAACTGCTTAACCTCATGCAGTGTACCTAAATCATTACATGCAAGCAAAATATCATCTACATATAATATCAGAAAGATATATTTGCTCCCACTGATCTTGAGATATATGCATCTATCAACTTTGCTTTCAACAAAGCCTAAAGAAGTGATTACATCATCAAACTTTAAGTACCACTGTCGTGAGACTTGTTTCAAACCATAAATAGACTTTTTAAGTCTACAGACAAGATGGTCTTTACCATCTTCATGAAAACCTTTAGGTTTTTCCATATAGACCTGCTCGTTTAGTTCTCCATTCAGGAATGCGGTTTTAACATCCATCTGATGTAACTCTAAATCAAAATGAGCTACTAGTGCCATAATTACTCTAAATGTATCCTTGGAGGATACAGGAGAAAATGTTTCACTGTAATCAATTTCTCCTCTCTGAGTAAAACCTTTGGCAACTAATCTGGCTTTAAACCTCTCAATATTCCCTTTGGAGTCTTTCTTGGTCTTATAGACCCATTTACAGCCAATAGGTCTACAACCTTCAGGTAATTCAACAAGCTTCCACACGCCATTACAATCCATAGATTGCATTTCATCTCTCATTGCTTTCCACCACAGATCTGATTGGGTACTAGAAATAGCTTCCTCAAATGATATAGGATCAGAAACATGACCAATGTCATAATCACTCTCTCCTAAATAGACCACATAATCAGATGAAATAGCAGATTTCCTTTCCCTGGTAGACCTCCTGAGAGGAATCTGTGCAACTGCATCCTGTGATGATGAAGCCTCATTAAACTGTATAGGCTCATCCCTTAATACTAGATTAATCACAGGTGTAGGAACCAACATTGCAGGTTGCTTGGGAACAGGTATATGTATAACCTTAGTCTGTTGTTCCTTACTAGTGATCTCAGAGTGTTCATACTGATCAGCTATATCAAATTCTAAAAATTTAGCTGTCTGTGATTCTACAATTCTAGAACCCCCTTCTCTACAATAAAATTTGTAGCCTTTAGAATGATCTGGGTATCCTATAAAATAGCAACGAGTAGATCTAGATTGCAATTTACCTTCAGTAGGATTATAAAGGAGTACTTCTGAAGGACAACCCCAAACACGGAGGTGACTCAAGCTAGGTTTCCTATTAGTCCACAGTTCAAACGGCGTTTTAGCCACAGACTTACTGGGTACTCTATTGAGGATATATAATGCCGTTTTAATAGCCTCACCCCATAAAAATTCTGGGAGATTAGATCTTGACATCATGCTTCTAACCATTTCATTTAAGGTGCGATTCCGCCTTTCAGCCACACCATTCTGTTCAGGACTTCCTGGCATAGTAAACTGAGCTACTATTCCACAGTCCTCCAAGTATTTGGCAAAAGGACCTTTTAATTGTCCTGCTATACCGTATTTTCCATGATACTCACCACCCCGATCCAACCTAACAATCTTGATAACTTTTCCTTGCTGTTTCTCGACTTCAGTCTTAAAAATCTTGAATTTCTCAAGAGATTCAAACTTTTCCTTAATCAAGTACAGATAACTATATCGGGAAAAATCATCAATAAATGTTATAAAATATTTATTATTGCATATTGTGGGTGAATAAGGTCCGCATATATCTGTATGGATTATCTCTAAGAGATCTGAACTCCTGATAGATCCATTTTTCTTAATTTTGGTTAGCTTACCCCTACAACAGTCAACACATGTTTCTAGGTCACTGAAATCAAGGGCAGACAAAATATTGTCTTTAATTAGCCTATCTACCCTTTCCCTAGAAATGTGGCCAAGTCTTTTATGCCACAACATGGATGACTTTTCCTTTATTAAGGGTCTTTTGGCAACAATATGTTCAACATTACATGATGTAGAATATATTTCATTTGAACTTAAAGAAACTTGATACAAACCATATGACAAAATACACCGGCCAACTGCCTTTGAATTAAGAGTTATATTAACAACTCCTTTTGTCTAATTCAGATACAGATACCAAGTTCCGTCTAAAAGTTGGTATGAACAATACATTAGATAAAAATAGTTCATAACCACTATCTAAGTTCAAACAAACATTTCCAACTAGTTGAACATCAACCGTAGTATTATTGCCAACTGTGAGCATTAACTCTTCTTTATTTGGCTTCCTTATGTTTGTGAATCCCTGTAATGTGAAGACAACATGTCTAGTCACTCCACTATCAAGCCACCAAGAACTGGATGTGGCATCAGCCAAATTAGATTCACAAATAACAAAACCAAAAGAGTTACCTGTAGGCTCACGCTTTTCTAACCAAGCTTTATATTTAAGACAATCCGCCTTTTTATGACCTTTCTTTTTGCAAAAGAAACATTTAAATTTCTTTTTCTCTATGCCTTTAAGATCACCCACAGCACTAGATCGGGAAGACTCATATCCCTGAACAAAAGAAGAAGCATTAGTCTTAGCTTTCTTACCTTTCAGTTTACCTTTATGCTGAGGTCCAGATACAAGAAGCGCGACACTGGATTGTCTCGCCTTTAGCTTCTCTTCCTCAGCTACACAAACGGCAATGAAAGCATTGACTGTCCAAGGATCCTCCCTTGAGTTGTAAGCCGTAATAAGCATCTCAAACTCAGGAGGTAGAGTATTGAGAGCTTGATGCACAATACAAGCATCAGGGAGAATAATGTCAAAACCCTTTAACTCATTCTGTATGTGGACCATCTTTAAAATGTACTCCCTAACATCTCCAAGTCCGTTATACTTCATGGAGTATAACTGTTTCAGAAGGGTACCAATCTCAGCATTGATAGACACCTTATAACGCTGAGATAAAGCTGTAAGAAACTCTTTTGCTGTATGAGTCTCAGGAAGACCGCTCAACAGATGCTCTGGAATTGACCTTTTAAGGGTCAAATAGCACATGCGGTTCATCTTATACCAGGTGGAGTGTACTTCTTTATCCACATCAGTACTCTCAGGAGTTAAGTCAGCTGGTTTAGGAGTAGTCATGACAAGATCAATATCTGCCAACTCCATAGCCATTTCAACATCTCTTTTCCACTCCTTGAAATTAGAAGCTGTTAATGTCTGAATTGTAACAGTGCAGTTATTGATTGAGAAGGTGACTGAAAAATCAACAATGTAATACTTTAGTTCAAGACAATAATAATACTTAAAGCCATAAAAGAGTATTAATCCGAAGAATTTCAGCACATCATTATATAATCACCTTTGGGCATAAAATATAACATGCAATAGATAATTCTTCAATATAAGAACGATCTAGGAATTTACACAGTCTTTGTAAATTTAAGCACCTTTGGGCAGAATAAATCACTCAGACCAGTTCATTCCCAATCAAATGTCTTATATTATCATCTCAAAATTTGAATTTATAATAAACACCTTTGGGCTGAATAATTATAAACCAAATCTGAGACATCCCTAAACCATATAAGTCTGTATATTTCTTAAAATCTCAGCTAAAAAGGTCACTTTGGCAACTACATTTTAGCCAATTTTAAAAGAAATACTTATATCGAGATACACCTTATTTATTGTCTTGGAAAAATATAATTTTTGATTCCTTATGGACATGGGGCTTAAATGTCTCGAAAAATTATGATCACAAAATAAAATTACATCGTCAATTTTACCTGAGAAAAATTAATTCCATATGTGACATTTTATGCCAATGCATAAATTAAAATAAATAATGAGATAACAATTTATCTCTACAAATGTCACAAAATTTCTCAATTATGGCTTTTAAAATTAATTTAGAAAATCTAAATTAATTCCAGAAGAAATCGGGTCAAAAATAGCCTTATGGAGTGAAAAATCATGAATTAGGGACTTAATTGAAAAAATCAGAAAGTTCAGGGGACAAATTAGAAAACTGAAAAGAGGGAGCAGCGGCGCGCGCATGCATTGCACGCTCCTGACGCGCCAGCGCGTGTATAACACGCGTCAGACAGCTGTCCCCTAGCGCGTGTAATACACGTGCCAGACAGCTCCTCACTGTCTCCCTTTACGCGCCAACGCGCGCTCTCTGGCGCGTGTAATACACGCGCCAGACAGACTTCTTCCCAGCTCCACCGCGCGACATGCGCGCCTCTGACGCGTGTATCACACGCTCCAACGTCTTCCTCCTCCCGACTCTGTAATTTTTCTTCGAAAATTTTCCCAAAAAATTCAATTTACTCCAAAACCCGAAATTTCTTCAAATTTTTGCTTTAAATCAACATGCAACAACATATTATTCTGATTTTATTAAGCAAAATTTACCGAAAATCAATAAAATCAGAGAATCAAGCATGTGATTAACCAAATCAAAAATTCCTCAAAAACTTAATTAAACTCCATTTTTCTCTATATCCTGATGAGAAAAACTCAAATATGGTTCTAAAAACATGTATTTAGGCTCTGATACCACTTGATAGAGAGATCTATAGCGGAAATCTGACAGATCTCTCCCCCAGGATCCTATACATGCTATTTAGAACACAAAACACATGAGTTTAATTGAGTAAGAGGAAGATATGTACCTGATTTGGCCGAATCTATTGTCTTAGAAACGATCCGATAAGTTTTTGCACCAAGATCTTCTCTTGTTTTCTAATCCCAGAATGATTGAATTCTTATCTTATGTTATTTCTTTATCCTCTATCCACCTTTATATAGAGAAGCTTAATCATTAGGGTCAGCAAAAAGAGAGACTTAGCTCACCGGTATATAATAATTATGGGCTATCCATCATACCCATATTATTATCTGAGCCCACATTAATTCTTCCACACTTAATTAATAAATGAAGTCATGCCTAAATAAAGAATTGATCAAATTCTTAAGACCATTTATTTGTAATTTGTTCTGATATTTTAATTAAAAGCCCATAAATATAAGATATTAAAATAAAATATCTTACACCAGAGTGACATGTTAAAATTATTTTAAATAACACTCAGGTTGTTCACATGAAAATTATTGCTTCGGAGTCGCCATCTTTTTATTTCATTGCATTATATGCGAGTTCGAATCCAAATATAAGGAAAACTCGTTGAGAACTCAAAACTCCATATTTGGCAGCTGGTTACTAATAGGAGATTTTAATGCTATCATGGCATTGGAGTAGAGACAAAGGGGTGTAGTTAATTGGCTTGGAGTGCGTAAATATTTCCAGCAATGGTTGGGTGACTCTGGATTAATGGATTTGAGTTTCCTGTAACCTTCTTTTAACTGGAAGCGGGGGAATTTATTATAGAGATTGATCAGAGTTTGGGTAATGTGGCTTGGAAAAATCTATTTCTGGAAGCTGCGATCCACCATCTTTCGAGATTATACTCTAATCATAGACCCCTCTTATTGGTGTTATGGAGCTTTATTCCTTCAACAATTCAAAGGCCTTTTTGATTTCAAGCTGCCTAGATCACCCTTTATGAATTTTTGGATTTTGTTGCTCAAAACTGGAGTGTGCAAGGTTCTTTTACGGACTCCATTTAGGACCTTTCTAAGAATTTTATTAAATGGAATCAAGACGTATTTGGGAATATTTATCTGGAGGAAAAACAAATTGTGGCCCATTTAAGGGGGATTCACAATGCTTTGGACTTACAAAGAAAGCCTTCCCAAAATGTGCTTTCACTTATGAAAAACTTGAAATAAGAGCTCGAAACCACTTTCTACCAGGAATAACTGTTGTGGTATAAAAAATCCAGGGCTGACATGATAAATTTTGGGGATTGAAATACTAAATTTTTAATCAAAGGACCATGTAGGAAAGGAAAAGAAACATAATTGAAAAATTGAAAGATGAGTCAAGCACATGGGTGGAAGATCAAAATTCTCTTGTTAATATGGTCGTTTCTTTTTTCAATTCTCTCTATACTGAAGATATTTCAGTCTGGCCTTGCAATGATGTTAAAGATAAATTTCCCTTTGCAACTGTGATGCTTTAAAGTATATGTTACTGTGGGTGGGCAATGAATAGATCAAAAGGGCTTTATTTGACATGAAGCCTTGGAAGGCACCTGGCTGTGATGGTTTTCAGGCTGTTTTTTTTTCCAAAATCAGTGGAATATTTTGGGTCCTGAAGTTTGTTCGAAGGTACGACGAATATTTTTGGGCAGTGATATGGATCTAGTTATGAACAGTATATTGCTTTCCCTCATTCCTACAATTGACAATCATATAAGCATCTCTCAGTTTTTGCCCAAACTCTCTTTGTAATGTGTCCTATAAAATTATAATATCAACTCGTGTCATCAGCTCAGACTAGTTTTGTTTCAGGCAGACAAATTTCAGATAACATTATTGTGGTACAAATGGTGATGCATAGCATGAGAACTAAGAAAGGGAGGATGAGATTTATGTCTATTAAGGTCGATTTGGAAAAATCTTAAGACCAGGTCAACTGGAATTTTTTTGTGGGACACTTTATTGGATGCAAAAATTCCGCTTTCCCTATCTAGTATTATCATGAAGTATGTCAGATCAATCTTTCAAACAAATAATTTGGAATGGCTCCTTATCGAAAGTCTTTCATCATTCAGGAGGCTTGCGACAGGGAGACCCCTTTTCTTATCTATTTGTTCTCTATTTAGAACGACCAGCACTTGGTATTCAACAAGAGGTGGATAATGGAAATTTGAAGCCTATTCGATTAAATAAGGATGGCCCTTCTTTGTCTCACCTGTTTTTTGGGAATGATAAGGTGATTTTTGAGGAGGCTAAGTTGGATCAGGTGGAGGGTATCAAAAGTGTCATGGATTATTTCAATGCATATCAATTCAATTGGTTTGCATTGAAAAGACCCAGGTATCTTTTTCAAAAAAAAGAAGGATTTGTAAGGATATTAGTGGCAAGTTAGGTTTCAAGCAAATGAAGGACCTGGGGAGATATATGGGTGTCCCTCTGTTGCATGCTAGGATGGGCAAAACCACGTACCAATATTTAATAGATAAAGTGGGAGAAAAAATAGTTGGGTGGCATGTCAGAAAGATATCTCTTGCTGAGAGTTACATTGGCTCAATTTATGTTGTTTTCGCTTCCTATTTACACAATGGAAACAACTTAACTCCCTATTTCTATTTGTAATTAAATTGAGCAACTCATCAGAACTTTTATTTGAGGGGAAATCAACAGCGAAAAAAAGGTGTTTTAATTCTTTGGGAAGTTGTGATTCGGCCTAAAGATAGAAAAGGTTTGGGTTTGCATTCTTTGGAGGAGCTGAACAAGACCCATTTTGTGAAATTGGGGCGGATTTTTTTGACCCAAAAGGATAAGTTGTGGGTTAGGGTAATTGCTTCCAAATGTAAGGTTGGTTGTGATGTGAGGAACGGTGTGGCGGTGCCTAAGAACTGCTCAGTTATTCGGAGGAATATTGGGAGGTCATGGCAAGAAATGAGGAGAAATATCTGCTAAGTGCTTGGGAATGGTAAGGATGTTAATTTCTGGTTGGATTCCAGGCTGTCCATCTTTACGAGAGGAAGTTATTATTATGATTGAGGGAGAAGAAATAAACTGGTCAGTTTTGGACTGTGTGGCTTCTACTGGAACTTGGAACTGGGGGCTGATGGAAGGTAAAATCCCAAGCAGCTTACTTCTTCATATTGCAGACATCATCCCACCAGCCTCGTAGAAGGGGAAAGACGAACTCTTTTGGGCTGCGATGGCATCGGAAAACTTCTCCTCTAAATCAACTTATTTGAGTTTAAAAGGTGAGTAGCTGACAAATTCTTCTCCTATTTGGAATAGAATTTGGTGTTGTAATGAGTCTCAACGTGTTCGTATGTTTTTGTGGCTTCTTTTCCATAATAAGTTCGTAGACATAAATGATGCTTGTGTTATGTGTAGGTTACAACCGGAGTCAGCCTTGCACGCCATCAAAGTGTTCACTTCACTCACATCTACCCGGAAGCAAATTTAATTTGTGGTGGATTTTATGGCCTCTGAAGCTCACAAATATGGGGTAGGTAAGTTATGTTCTTTGGATCCTTCATTAAGGCTCTAAATCGCTGTATCAAGATCTTTACAAAATTACTTATTTCCGCTAATTTCTTATTATGAGCTTTGCTTACCTTTTTATACTGAAAAAATCTGAAAATGCAAATCAAACCCTGCATAGAGACACGAATGAATAATATCCAAAAAACAACCTCCTTAGCGAATAGCTGAAAAAGAAGCAATTATAAAGAGAATCAAACATATAACATACATAAAACTTGACACAAATTTAATTAAAATTGTAGCCACCAGTGTCATCTAACACTAAATAGCCCTTTTATATAAACAATTAGGCCAACAACAAATGCGCATATTATGCACAAGATGCTGTATAATTGTAAATAGAATACTCTTTTTTGGAGTCTAAACCATTCCGTATCAGTTATTCTTTGCAAATATATAAACAGTTAAATATATAAAATAATAAAAAAAGAAACAAGAAAAATATTGATTCTTCCTAGAGAGGTAAACTGTACATATTTCATTTGATTAATTAGTAAAATATCAAAGAAAAATTAATCTGTATATGCATTCCAACGTTGTTCTAAAAAGAGAGAATTTGATTTTGTTCAAAGATGGGGAAGACAAGAACCTACAACATTAATCTTGAAATATTATTATACACTATAATTCCATACTATGTCAAAAAAGAAAAAGAAAAGACCTGATTTTGGGAAATGGAAAGAGTGGCTTCTCTAATCAAAGTAGTGGAGCATTTCTTCTTTCAATATATGAATCTTGATTTGCTGCTGTGAAATTTTTCTTGCCTGGACTGGATCAATGAGTAACTTTCTAGATCAATCCAATCACAATCTATCATATACATGTGCAAAATAATAATTATTTTGTATAAATGGAAATCACATGGACGAAGTCAATGGAGTTTCACTCTCGTGAGAAGCGAAGGATAGATTGCGGCCCGAAAGGCTAGTTGATAATTTTCCCATATTAGATTTCTTCTTTTCGTTACCACCATTATCATTATCCAGTATTACCACTTCCCCAGCAAATTGAACAGCACGCCTTCCCTCTCCTTCTTCTCCAATATCTAACGTAGATTCAATATTTCTACGATCACCGGAAACTACATTTTGACCACCACCACCTCCACCTATTTCGGCTGCTCCACTGCCAAAAACAACCCTAATGCCTAGGGCTCGAGAGATGATACGATAAACACAAGTGAAAAACCAAAAAATCCAAGGAAGGCAAATTAGGGTTACACCAGCAACAGGAAGCCAAGGTCTTGATATATTTTGAGGCAGAGTAATATATAATATAAGAAAAGATCCACCAACTGCAATGCATGAGAATAAAAAGCAGGAGATTACCCATATAAATATCCGGCCGGAGGTGGGATCTGCTACCGGCATTTGTGCTTCAAATGTATATATATATGTATGAAATATCAAAGAATTAATCGAAACGTTAAGATATCATCTCTGTCATCGGCCATCGTTGTTTTTTTTTTTGCAGTGGAAGCTTAACTGAGAAGATGAAATGGTGAAGAAGTTGTCCATAGGTTAAATTGGACATATTCAAAGTTTGTTTACGGAAAACATGGATCCCATGGTGTTTTTAAACAAGAGAGGGATGAAGAGAGAAAATCACTTTGGATTTATTATTATGTTTCTAAAAGCGAATACTTTAGTTTTTTATATTTGTATTTTTAGACTTTCTTTTAAATATACAATTGAATTAAATACTATCTAAAAAATTCTTAAAATAACAAACAAATTAAGTTTAAAATGTTACCACCTTTTAATCATCCTATAACTAGACTAACCCAATAAAAATATGTAATGTAAATAAAATAATTTATATAAAGCTTTCACTAGTTTTGGGTTATTATAAATCAAATTTTAAAAAACAAAATTCGTACACAATGTACATAGTAGGCTTGATGCCTTGCCTTGGTAGGGGTGTGTAACAGTAGAGTCAGGTAAATACTCGACCAATTATCCAAACCAAATCATTTTTTTCTGGATCGATTATCGCCAATTGAGTTTAAATTAAATAGCTAAAACATTGTATAAAGGCTCAACGGGGTCAAATTGAATTACCTAAAATAGCCTAATTGAACTTCATGTTGGATTGGATATGACAGAATATTTGGGTTCAATTCGAACTCTGCTTTTCCCTAATCGCCGGAAGTCAAGAGAAAGTATTTAATTAGAAAAATCTATTATTTTTTATAATTATTCCATTATTTTTCTTAAAAAGTTTAAAAAATTGATAGTAATCAATTATTTTCTTAAAAAAACTAAAATAGATATTTAAAGTGGACCAGAGAGATAGACTTAATTTGTAATCCAACCATAAATAATATCCAAAGCATTTATTAATAATAATTACAATCTCTATCTCATAAAGATAGTATATTCACTTTCCACTTTTATCGATCCTAATTAATTATAGTCCACCTATCTTTTTTTATAAAAAGATATTATAATTAATTTGTTAATTCTCTAATATGCTCTGTTTTATTAACAACAAATATAATTAATTATCAGTTCTTAATTCTTTGATGTGCTCCTAATTATTAAAAGAATATAATTCATTAAATTTTCTTTAATCAAGGAATAAGTTTATTCTTATGGGACAGAAGGAGTAATTTTTATGAGTTGTTCAAATTTTTCACGCGTTGAATATGAAGATTATCCCTTAAATTTAAAAGTTTGACGCGTTAAATTAATTCAAATAGAAATTTCTGGAATCAATTAATGACTAAGATTAGATTTAGCGGCCATATTCGAATTGTACTTTGACTTTAAAAACCACGTGTTAGATTCCTATTGGTAGCATGACACTCCGAGAAACAAACTGAAGTCGGTTTCTTCGCAAGTTTAACAGGAAAAAAAACTTCTGCACTAAGAAAATTTAATTCCTTTGATCACATCTCTTCTTCTTCTTCTTCTTCTTCTTCTTCTCTCTCTATATATATAAATAATTTTCTTTCAAGTTTTTATGGTGGAGGTCAAAGTTAACGACAATAACACATATGAGATGAGCGAGCTGCTTCCAGACACTATGGATGACGATTATAGCTACACAGAAGAAATAGAGAGCCAATTATGCATCCCTCAAGATCCAATCGAAGATATCTTAGAACTGTTTCCTCGTTTCAACAATCAGTTTATTTCTTCAAGCGATTTGTTGTTCGAGGCCCAGGAATTTGAGGAAAATATAGAAAAAAATAAATTCGAAGAAGAGAGTATTAATGTGGCTAACAAAAAGCGCTGCTACGCCGATTCTATGTTGGCCGCGGCCAACAAGAAGGAGCGAAGTAAGCGTGTGGCGAAGATGTACGCAGATAAAGAGAAGAGAAAATGCACACACTGCCAAACTGAGAAAACGCCGCTATGGAGGATTGGGCCGTTGGGGCCGAAAACTCTGTGTAACGCTTGCGGTGTACGGTATAAGTCAGGCAGATTATTGCCGGAGTACCGTCCGGCTTCTAGCCCCACTTTTAATGTTTCCCGGCATTCCAATTTTCATAAGAAGATATTATTGAAGAGGAAGACCAATTTATTGGGTTCTTTTTATTAATCTCTTTTCGTCCTTCTAATTTACTAATGTGGAATGTTAAGAAAATCCTTCTTTTTCTCACTGTAAAACCCTTATCTAGTTTTTTAGAATAGAAAAAAAAATTTAAAATAATTAAAATAATTTTTAAAATTTTCTCTCTTTTCATCGACCAGAATCATCATAGATGATATTCTTAGCGTTATTAATTTTATTTATTGTTAAGTTTGTGCAATATTGTTAGTTTAGTTTTATGTAAATAGCATAGCCGTGTTATTAGTTTTAGTTTTGGTGTGTCATTTTTTCAAATTTTCATCCCGCATGTTTTTCGCCTGTTATTCTATTCTTCTCGTCGAGGACTAATCAAAATATTCGATAATAATTTTCCAATTCAAAATATTAATTGTTAATACCGGTTAAACCGCGAACTAATGATTGGTTCGGTCTATTGAACTGGTTTTTATAATTAAAGAAATTTGGTCATATTTTTTACCCTGACAAGTGATAAAAATCGTGGTTAGATATATTATGATGGATTTTTCCACAATTTGAAACCTTAAACTTTCGCATGATGAATTTATGATCAAACATGATTGAAAATATGAATAAAAATCCACTTGTATAACCAAAAGATTTTTAAAATTTTATTATTAAAAGTATCATTTATTAATACTTAACGCTTATTTTTATATAATTAATTATAAAAATTAATATAGATAATTTAATTTAAATTTACTATGAAATTATAATTGTGATATTAATTCTATTGTATTAGATATTTTATATATTCATGATTATTGTTGAAAATGTAAATCATGTAAAATATTATTAATTGATATAAGATTTTAGGTTAATATTTGATGATGAATTAGTTTTATAAATATATTCTTATATTTTTGTCTATGGTCATACTATAATTTTAATAAATAACTATCAATTTTAGAAAATAAATCCAGTCTAATTGGTTAAATTGCGACCCAATCTTCACTCTGGTTTCAATGTTTGGTTCAGTTCAGGCCGACTCAAAATTTTGTGTCTTTAGACAAAAGTTAATTAGGGACTCCTTTAATATTATGAACAAAATAATTAGTTTTTCTACCTTTTTTTTCTTTTACTTTTTCAGATTCATACTTTCTACTAGATATTATTGAAAGAATATTGGGAACTATACTTTCTTTTTCTTTAAATATTTAATATAATTTTGCTAGAATAAAAATAAAATGCAAGAAACTATACCACCTGATTTATATTATTTTGATCGCAATTTCTAATAATGCTCTATAATATGATATTATTAACTACATTAAAAATTAAAAAAAATAAATTCATATGTTACAATTATACAAAGTACATTTAGAAAATAAAAAAATAAAAAATTAACTATCAGTAGATGAGTTACGTAAGATTAAAAGAGAAAAAAGTAAAAAGTAAAAAAATTTTATTTTCTCTATACAAGTTAAAAAAAGATAGAAGTTATTTAAAAAAAAAAGAGATAAAAATTGACAAAAAATGATATAAGATAAAACATTTAGGTTTAGTTTGTTATATAAAATCAAAAACTAATTGTATTTAAGTTAATCTATTTATTGGTTGTTTAACCAATAAAAGTTAAACTTATCCATAAAATTACCAGTAATTAGCTATTTAAATTTAATATCATACATTCAAATTTTGATAAACTTATTACTTTTATATAATTAATAACAAAACACTTTATATAATTAATGGGAAAATAAAAATTAGAGGCCTTAAGCCGCCCCTGGTTCGGTTTTAAAAGCATTGATATGAGCTAGTGCTTAGTCATAATCAATATGCATCAGCGTCTTTGCTGGCTTTAGCACTCAGTTTGAGCCTAGGAGTGCAGTGTAGCTTGACTCTGTCATTTGTCATTCTAGTAATGAAGGCCGAGCCTATTTACTCAACATTCAGTTTGAGCCTAGGAGTGCAGTGTAGCTTGACTCTCCCATTTGCCATTCTAGTCATCAAGGCCGAACCTATTTAATTACTCGGCTTCCATTCCATTAATCGTGGTTTAGTCCAATCTTATATGTCTTAGAGTTGTTCCATATTAACCATCGATCTCAAGCTTCACCAAAGACCTGAACAAAATATATTTGACTTTCTCATTGGATCGTTGGTTAATGTTATTCCATATTTGCTTAGTTTTCAATCGATTTGTTTGGCTTTAAGTTTGGAAAAAATAATTTTAGAAAAAAAAATATTTTATTTTTTTTGAGTTTTGAAAATTATTTTTGAAGAGAATCAGGTAAATATATTTTTTTTTTCAAAAACAGATTTGAGAAAAAAAATTTATAAAATATTTAAAAAATCAGCGAAAAAAATTATAAATATGTTTTTTGGACACCCCATAATAATCCTAAACACCCCCTAAATAAGTTCTTTAATTGTTGCACCTTAAATTTTAATCACTCCATGCATCATTATATATATTATTAATCACTCCATCAATATATATAGAAGAATTGAAAATATAATTTTTTTTTTCAAAAAATATTTGCATATACATATATTTTGTCATACGGGAACGGACATTATAACTATATTTGTTATATTATTTATAACATTTTTGCATTCATCTGTACATTTAATAATCATAAAAAATTTACTGGTATAAAAAATATATTAGAGACAAAATATTTTTTGTAATTCATAAATTTTAAGATGAAAATATAATCCAAAAAGATCAGTTATTAATTATATAGAGAAGGGAAAGAGTTTCGAAATGAAGCGGATGAAAGCAAATAAAATATATATAGATAAAAAAACAAAAAAAAAACAAAGGGAGTAAATTATATATAAAAGTATTAATATAATATTATTATCATACCATATATATCACATATGTGAAAAAATCCTTCACGGGGATTATAGTATCCTTCAATATTTGTTTTTTTATGACTAAAAGATCATTGTTTTTAAGAAACTAAATAGGTAAAATAAAATAAAATAAAAATTATTCTAAGAACCATAATATAATAGGAAATCAATAAAAATAAATTAGAAAAAAGAGAAAAATATTCTAAAATCAATAATATAATAAAATGAATAGGAAGAAATATTAATAGATAATTCTTGGTAAAAAATTAAAAATTAAATTTTTTTTTATCTTAATAAAAGTAATAATCTTGAAGAGGAAAGACCATTCTAATTTCTAAATTAATAGCAACATTATAAATAAGGAACCATCGTGATAAATATTTTTTTTAAAAAAAAGAGTAATCAATTGAATTGAAGATTCATTATCTTGTACCTAAAAAATTATAATATATATTTGTAACAATTCATTACTTTTCAGGATATTATCATTTTCTTTATATGTGATTGTAAACATCGACTCATCAGCGCATGATTATTAAATACGAATCCACATCTCATTTGTATTCTTAAGAATTGGAATTCTCAAAAGAATCCTCATTCGAGAGTTAAATAGAACATGAAATTATAAGCTATCAAGCAGTGGGAGAAACTTGGGGCTCTGACCACATGCCTGATGAAGAATGAGGCGGTGACTCATAGGGAATGACTTAGTTAAGGGAACCCACCGCATAGCGAAAGTGAATCTTCATAGGGCAAAGAATTAACCATTAACGAAAAATCAAAAGAAAAAGAAGAAAAAAAATGAGAACATTTTATTTCGACAAAAGATCTACACCCAAGTTCCATAGCTTTTGATCCCTATCCCGATCATGATTTGCCCACCTCTAGAAGGAAAAGTCCTTCCCTTTAGAGAAAATAACTATGCCATGTTCACTAAAAAAATTCTTTTGTAGCAAATCATTTATTTAAAAATAAATAAGCTTAACACAAAAATACAAAAAAGAAATAATAGCAATGTGGTCTCGGACATCTACCATTATATGGGATGCACTTTGGAAGAAGCCATCTGTTATCGAGCCATGTTATTGGGAATAATGAGAGCATCTATGAATACTCAAAGTTTCATATCCGATACAAGTTTTCAAGAAACTACTCGCATTATTAGAATGTATTGATTTAACCCAATAAGTTGGACCACCACCCCATAGCATGTTGCCTCCATAAGAAAAATTCCACATTTCTTCTAGAAAATCTCCTAATTGTTCCAAAGCAACTAGAAAGAGATTATTTAACTAGAAAAAATTCAGTTTAAATGTAGGATACCTATCTAGAAGTTTTCGCAACTCAATCATATAATAATAGAAAATTTTAAATTCAATTGTCAATTGTTCTATCGAAAATAGAATTGACTACAAATTTAAATCATAACATATGGTTTCATAAAAGCGTATTGTAACATCCATCACCTCTGTCCACGTGCCTAGACGAGGAAGTGCACGCTACTTTCATAAGTTAAAATATCATTATATATATATATATATATATATATATATATATATATATATATATATATATATAAATGAATATGTCACAAATTTTTTTATAAATAAACAAAGTATATTTTATTTACATAAAGTAATATTTACAAAATATAAGATTATTTTACAACCATAAAAGTAAACTCCAAAATAAAAATACAAAAAGTCAAGTGACCCCCAATGTTCGAAGTAAGCTACTTTACTAGGTAGGATCATATTTAGTTTTATCTACTCTTCTTGGCTCACTATTCTCTAGATTTACGTAGAAGAAAACTCTCACGCTAAGTTTAAAGCTTAATAGTATAAATAATTAAGACAATAAATTATTTTATTATTTTTCATACAATATGCAATCGTTCAATACCAAGTTATATTAGTACCATTATATTTATTTTCTTTATATACATTTTCTTCTAGTACCAATGCATGTACCATATGATCAATTTATACACTATTTAATCATTTCATATTCTTAAATAAAATAAGAAATTCATTCATGTACACACAATTCTTTTTATCTCATTTCATCCTACTTATGCCCATAACACCTAGGAATCAATAATTAGGATAACAGGATTGGTCATCCAAATATTTAAGAGTATTACCCGAGCATTATGGTATGCACAGACTAGTGTCATCATCGGTATTAATATATATGTATTATCACTGATAATATTATAGTTGTCATCACCAGTATTAATAAGAGTGTCATCACCAATATTAATATATTTTCTAATTTGTATGTCAAACTATCCAAAACTTTAATTCTAAGTTAGGTGTTCAAGAGATTAATTCATTTCATTACTCATTCATTCTCGTTTCTTCTTCATTAATCACATGTTATTGTTACTATCTTCATTATATGTTTTTTTTCTTCATATAACATAATACATAACATATCTCATTCTTACTGGTTCACACATACAAATATTCTCATTTCATTGAACACAAGATCATATTTAATTTCATAAGATATTCCTTACTGATTATTAAATATACTAATTATTGGAAGCACGACATTAACGACTGTGACTCCTTATTCATGCTTGTGAACTATGCTAGACATATTGCCTCATAACTGTGATTGAAATGTTTTTGACTATGAATAATATCATGCTCGTAATCAAAATTGTGTTTCAAACTGTGAATTCTCCTGGAATTAATAGTATCATTTTTATGCAAATGTCACACTCATGACATAATTTAGTCACGTTTGTGAATTTAATAATTCACGCCTGTTACCAGATTGTCACGTTTGTGACTAACTATTGGATATTTGCACTTTCACTTTCCTTATGCTTTTCAAACTTTCTTAATCCATTTTAACATAACCAATATTCATTCTTATATTTTTAACATAATATTCAAGGTTTTTACCACTATTAGAAGTCATTAACATATTCAAGTTTCTAACATACATCATTTAAGTCATTATGTCATGCATTAACCCTTTTATAAACTTAATCTTATAATTTCATGCAACAAGTTAACATCAAATACTCTTTCTTTCACTTTAACATATTAAATTCTCATATCATGCAATTATATAACAAAGTTATAAGTTGTCTTAAATTATGCATAAATATATTTTTGCTCTCTTTTCACTCTCTATGTTTCCTTCTCTTTTTCCTTGCTCCATTGAGCTTGCTCTTTGTCACCTTGAGCTTTTATAACATCATAAAATAATTATCAAAATTCTACTTCATCATAGCTCTCTAAACCCTATTTTCTCTATTTTAAAACTCTAATCTCTCTCTTTTCCACCACAAGCTCTAAACGAGTTCTAAATTTTATCTTTCTTTAGAGAAACTTGTAGAAGAGAAAAAAAACTTCTTACTTTTACTCTTTTTTCCCCTTGATCAACCCTTTGGATATTTTCCTCTCCTTTTCTCTTGCTTTTCTTCCTCCCATTTTTTTTCCTTTTTAGCTTCCGTAGGTCTTGTTATACATAAAAGTGGATTTTTCCTTGCTTTCTCTATCTATTTTCTTTCTAGATGAGCTTTGTCTATGGAGGGGATATGGGGGTGGTGTGGGACTGGTTTTTGATATATAAAATAAAGTAAAAAGAATGAAATAAGAAGAAAAAAAGAAGAAGAAAGAAGAGGAGAAGAAAGTCCACAATGGACCCATCATGTGACCTTATACTTTGATATTTAGGGTAATTAGCTCATTAATCTTCTTTTTTCTTAAAGGTGGCTGGCCAACATATCTCTTAAGGTCCAAAATTATATTTAAATGGTAATTATCTTATTAGATTCTCCAATTTTTGATAAATTATAAAATGACTCCCAAAACATTCCAAATTTTACAATTTAGTCATTAACTATAATTTAACTTCTTTACACTTTTAATATTATTTATCTAGCATATTTCATAATTATAAATTAACATTTTGATTAATTTTAGTCAAAATCCAAATTTAGACTTCAGTCAGTCATACGCTTCAACTTAACAACATGTGCAACTCGAAGTTTAAATTAATGGATATGACACGTATAATTTTTCCAATATAAATAAAATATGTTTTACATAAAAAAAATTTGGTTCAACATGTTCTATTATCTTTTTAATGGTTAAAGGTTAAGTCAACATTTGATATATATTTTGACTTTTTTTAGCCTATAGTTGGGATGAAATGATCGATTACTTATAATAATTGAATAGTTTATGGTTTATTTTTATACTAAATAATGTATTTTTAAGATAAATTAATGCATTATAAATTATTATTATTATTGTAAATATTAAAAAGTTAAACGATGGTCTTGAAAAACTATATATCTTCAATTATTTTTATTGAAACATTTATCCATTTTAATATATATATATATATATATAATTAGTATATATAAATGTCAATTTAATCAATGAGGATTGAATGTATGAATATATGACATGATATTTATCACATAAACATAAAGAATGTGGAAGACGTAGATGTGTGCATATACATGCAATGACGTGTTTTTATTTACCAATAAAATCCTAACATGTGTTCAAATAATCGTCCATGTGGTAATTGGCGCACATGAAAAAAAAAAGAATTTAAAATATATTTTAATAAAAATTAAATCTAAAAGAGGGACGAGAAAGGAAAAACAAATGTTTTCCAATAAACCTGAAAATTTTACTTCATATTTGGAAACTCTTTAAACTCTAATCCTAAAATCGAGACTGAAAGAAGAGAAATTCTTATTTGCATCATTAATCTATCAAAAAAAGTGGAAAGAGTTTGACTTTGTAAATGCTATCTTCATTTCCAATGAGTAATATTTTGTGGGATCTGAGCTGAAAAGAGGGGGGAGATCATATATTTTAGGAATCCTTTTGCTCTGTAAAGGTAAGTTCATTAATTCTATTGATGTTACATGCTATTGTTACATTAGAACTTGTGGTTTTAAGGGTTTAATTTAAGCTAGACTGATATGGCAAAAAGTTTGAATTTTTTGTATTATTAATATTAAAATTTGGGCTTTTATGTTGGATTTGTTTTGTTTGTTGTGGACCACTTGTCAATTCGGATTTTTTTATTAATAAATCTTCTAATTAAGTTATTTTGAAAGTTTATTAAGTAAATTTTGTTTGCTTCTTTTAGTACAAATATATTATTTACAATGGTTGAAATAATTTGTATTATGTTTAATTACGGTGGGATTTTGACAACTGATTTAAATGATTATAAAAATGGAATTAGTGGGAGGGAGGATATTGATGTTGATGAACTATCTTTACAAGTGTTATATGGATATGTGAAAGATTATGAATATGAGAGAGCTATGATTAATGGTTTATACTATAAACTTGCAAATGGTAGATTTGTTAAATTAAGTGGTGATGCTGGGTTGTTTGGTTTAATCAAGGGGTTCAGGGAGTATGATAAATTGCATGTGTATGTATCATATGCTTCAAAATCAACAACTATGATCCCAAATGAGGCACATAAGGCCCATATTTTAGATAGGCTAGTTAGAGGGCAATTAACTATTGAAGTTGGGAGTAGTGTTAGGGCCTTACGTGTTGAAAATTTGAGTATAAATAGTCAAATTCATGAGGATTTGTCACATTCTATCTTAGGGGGTTGAAGAGCAAAAAGGGTCACGTTTGGGTAAGGGTATATCTGGTATACACAACAAATCAAACAATTTTGTATGTTTGGTTATGTTGTTAGATTTGATTGCTTGATGGTGAGTTGTCTTGTTAAGTTTTGTGTTTGCTAAATCTATTGCATGTTTAGGTTAAAGGATTATGTGCATGCTTAGGTTTGGTTGTCATAACTACAAATTTTCAGTTAACTTATGTGCTCCATGGTGTCATTTATTGCTTACTTGATTTTGGTTTGGTTTAGTCTAATTCTGTGTTTCGATTTTTTTATAACTAATTGTGATGGTTTTAAGCTAGCAGTTTGTGACCAAAATTTGGAAATAACAATTGGTTTTATGTATGGTTTTGTACATGTTTGGTTCTCTATAGATTATGTCCTGCAAATTCGTAATGTCTTGTTGCTGCAGGTAGTGCATGTTTAGTTGTCTTCTTCCATTTTTTATGCAAATTTTTATTTTTTTCCTTTGCATTTTAATTAAAATCCATTCACCCCCTCCCAGAAAAAAACACTTACAACTAAAGAAAAATAAAACACCATTAATTAACTAACTATAATTATAATATCATTAACTGTTAATAATTACAAAAGTCTTACCCCATCAACTCACTATTATTAACTAAGTTAATAAATATTATATTATCATCATTCTACCCTACAACTATATTATATAAGCTTTCTTCAAATTGAAACTAAAATCAATAACAACAAAAAAATTAAGACAAAAAAATTCATAAACAAACAACACTATTTTTCCTCTCTACTTAGCTTGATAACTTTCTATGTTTTTTCTTTTTCTTTCTTCATATTTCTTAATTATTCTCAACAGGCCATTTATCACATGTTTTAATTGCTTGCCAACTTCAGGATCAAATCATTCCATACAATTGTGCCTTTCGACTGCAACAAAATAAAAACATATTAGTACAACTTATTTGGATAGAAAAAAGACAATTATACTAAAATTGATTTAAAAAAAAGGAGAATAAATTCAAAATATGAGTTGAAAACCCTATCCCACTATTTTGACATCTGTAAAACATCTCTTAGGATTTGCATGTGTCGAAGATACTTTGACAAAAGCTTTCAACCCACAATGGCACACGATATCAACTATATCTTCATTTACATAAACATTTGAAACCCCATTCTTGATTTCCTTGTGCTTTTGACCAAGATCCTCAATTGTTTTGCAATTTCTAAACCAATTTCACATACTTCTCACTCTGATAATCAAAATTAATTTCTAGGATTCCTATTATGTTATTCAACGTTATACTTTAGAGATTTGGACATTTGATGATTTTGGGTTTTAATTAGGGTGTCATTTTACCGTTATAATAAAATACAATAATTAATTAAATTGGTAAATATAAAAACCTCATCATGAAATGTAACATATCGACTCTTACATGCATTTTATTTGGACATATGCAATTGCATATATTTTACTTGAACACGTGCATTTCATATGTATTTTATAAGGACAAGTTCATGACACGCACTAGCTACGTGTCCAACGATTTTGCAATTGTATCGAGTTACAAGTGTTCATTTTATAATTTAGTTGATGATAAAATGAAATTAAAACTAAGTGAAAAAAATGACTAGATTGAATTAATAAAGAAATTTGACATAGTCAATATAATCAAATGGGACTAATTGATTAAATTATAATTTTGGTTTTGACTAGTAAGACTAGATACATGTAAATAATAATAATAATAATAATAATAATAATAATAATATATTATTATTATTATTATTATTATTTTTATTATTATTATTAAGAAAAGGAAAAAAAAGAAGGAAAAGAGACAAAAGAAAGAAAGAATCAGTGGTCTTATTTATCCTATTTCTGCTCGCTTCTTTTTATCTCCAAAATTATTCTCCTTTCTTTAACACAATAGCAACCATCATATTTCTATTTTCTTACTTATTTAGAGAGTTTCAGAAGCAATTTTGGCCTTGGACAATCTTGTTATAGGTGAGTAAACATTTCGTTTGTATTAATCTTGATTATGGTATTTATGATTTATAAATAGACAGTATTTTTCACTACGGTTTTGATGATCTTAGAGATCAAATTTGGAGAAATGTAAAATATAAAATTTGTTCATTTATATCTTAGATTTATGAATATATAAATAGTTTTACAAGATTTGGTATATGTGAAAAGATATTGGCACCTAATTGGAACTGGTCTGGGTATGAATTTTAGTTGAATTAGTTATTGTATTTATTGATTTTGAATATGATAAAGCTTTTATCATATTCATGAAAATTGTATATAAATTTGTTGTCTATATTTATAAAAAAATTTAGATTCATATAAATAACTTAAAATGTTTGCTTAGTTTTCTGAGAAGGTTCAGAAGATTATTTAGTCATTTTGAACTTCTTATAGATAAAATCTGTAATTTATCAAAATATAAAAGTTATATTTTTATATTTTAGATAAATTTTGGTATAAATATCACCTTAATATATTATGTATAGAGTGAGTTATGACCTTCACAATTCATACTGGTCCTAAAACTAATTCTGTTATGGACCAATAAAATATCTCTTATAATTTAAGAACTTTAGAGACATAAATAATAAAAGTTTTAAATATGAAAAATGTTCCATTTTAACCTATCTAATTGTATACCAAGTTTAATTATAATGTGAGTTACATATTGTAAGATATGAAGAACCAAAATTGGTATCCCAAAACTATAACATGGCAGAAAATAGAATACAACTGAAAATTCTACAAAAAATTATACAATATTTCAATTTCTCTGAAATTTGAGTATGTTATATAATTATATGTTAATTTTAATTAAAAATAAGAATCACATAAATTGGACAGTATTAGAAAAATTTATAAGCTAATTAGTCTCATAAGGTTACATTGCCTTATAGGAAAAATCCTAATTGTCTATATAAACTATGCACATTAATTTGTTTAAGCGACATTAAGTTTATTTTGTCATAACTTAATCAATTATATTTTATATTAAACTCACAATAAATTAGAGACCCATAAAGAAGGAATAAACAATAAGTTAATGGTTGAAATCAAATGAGCTAAGTAAGAGCATAACCAAAATTTGGTGATTATATATTTAAATTTTACTCGTAATTATATGATAATAGTGAATGTAATGAATTTGTGATTTCTTATTATGAGTTGTTTAGTACTTTAGAATTTGTTTGATGATTACTCTCACTGAGCCTCAACTCATTGATTTGCATCATTTTTCAGGTAAAGAAAACTAATAACTTATTTTGAGTGGCATATAAAAGACATGGAACATAGGTTATCGACCGAGTTTCACTGCTATCTCTCATTCCATCCCACATGAACATGAAATTATGTCATTTACATTTTGGATTTATGTAAATATACATGTATATTTATTCGGAATTGTACAACGATATGTAAATGAATGCAATTAGTAATCATTCAGATATAAAGTTTAAGTTTTAACATATGTGATATATTATATTGCGATGAATGCCTCAATATTGATTTGCAAAATCATTGAATGATATTATATGATATGATGAAAAAAAAATTTACTATCAATATTAATCGGGTCTCGTGTCTTATTTGTATGCCTATGACTATTTGACACAAAAATAGATTATACTCAAATGAATAAGGTATGATGTTATATGCACGTAGACATATGTTGCTTTTTTTTTTTAATTATTAAGTGACAATATGGACTAAAAACATAGTAAATGAGGCAAAGTAGACAAAAAACAGTTTGAAGGGGTAAAATGGTGAAAACATACAATTATAGGGGGTTGGATATGTCTTTTGCCATTAAAAATTGACTTGCCAAACCAGTTTAAACTTTTAATTTATTAAATTACCAAAAGTTATTCGTTACTAGGGATGTTCTTAGGTCAAGTTGGTGCAGATTGAACATATAATTCAATTCAATCTACATATTAAAAATTTAGTAATCCAATTCAACATATAAATATAAAAAAATTAATTCAATCTAAACCACATTTATATATTGAATTAGATCAGTTTTGTAGTTAAATTAATTTTATATACTTTTTATTTTTATTTAATAATAATAATAATCATCATCATCAAGTCATTGTCCAAGCAATGATTTACAATAAAAAATTAGATTACCAAACTCACAAACATCCATAACCCTCTAATTTATTGTATAAATAATAGTAAGTCATAATATGAAAATTACACCAATGATTTTTTCAAAAAATAATTGCAACATCAAATTATCAAAATACTTCATTCAAGATTAGAAATTTACAACACAACGAATGAAATTATAACAATAGAACCTACAATAAAAATAAGTACAAAAAATATTTATTTTTAAAATTAAATTAAATATAAAAAATAGTAGAAATGATTTTTATAATTGTAATATGCACATAATGTAATTCTTTCAAGGATTGAATTGTTAGGGTTTTGTAAAACTTAGAAGTTAGAATATTTGATTAATGCAAAAAATCTCTAATTTTTTTAATGAAATTACGGCTTAGGAACCTGACTGCTAGGGTTTTCTAAGTTTCGAAAAGGAATAGTTTTTTAATCTCTTCATCGATGGAGTAGTTTTTTTTTTTTTTTTTGAAGGAAATCGGTGGAAAATTTTAATGACAGAATGAGAAAAAATCAGTATAAGGGTAGAACCAACCTTTTTTTTTTTTTTTTCCCCGTTAATCGGCTTAGAACCTTACTGCTTGTTTATTGTTTTAATAAATACATTTCTTTTTATTTTTTTTAGAAAAAATCATATATTAAATTATATTTTAGGCCAATTATTAATTTATATTTTATATCATGTCTATAGTTTGTTTTAGACCATATGTATATTTTATCTAGCATATATTCTTTTAATTTTTTAAATTAGAGTTTATTTTACTTTTTAATTAATTGTTCTGTCCAGGATAATAAACACATTTTTTTTTTGTTTTTAGTTTTCTCAAATGATTAGTCATTTCTGTTAGTAAACTTTTTTCATCATGTATTTATTTAATATGTCTTTCTATGCCTTAATTGATGTAGATTATATTATAAAAAGTATTATTTCAATTATATTAATTAATTTTTTAACGATTCTATATTTATAAAATAGAATTATAAATTTATAAATAATTTTTTAACTTTCTAATTATTCAATATGTCTTTTTATAAATAAATATAAACAATCACTTTTAATTTTTTTAACAAGTTAATAATAAATGCAATGATATATTATGGTAGATTACATTCTTAAAAAATATAGGAAAATTTTCAATTTTGCATTATAGAATAGAAAAAGTTAGTGCCAAATATAAATATATATTTATAATATTGATAATCTATAATTCATATATTGTGTGGATTGCGGATTGATTTGCTGATTTAATTATAAAAAATTCAATATAATCCATAAAATACAGTTGAAACAAATAAATTCAAATCACTACATTTGAAAAACTATAATTTAATTATATATTGATTCGATTTAAATAAATTGGACATTTCAAGAACACCCCTAACCTCAACTACTCAACCAAATGGACTCTTTTTCGCACTTGTAGTTTATATATGTTATACGATGTTATACCTAACTTATTCTGTGACATGCTGATAAACGTTCATTCCAAGAAGAAGCTTCTAGAAGTCAAAGTCATGAAATTATAGATTGTTGAAAGGATTTTCTTTTTCAGATATGCTCTGCTAATGCCAGGAACATTACACGTTGACAAAATGTCTCAATCTGTTCTAGAAATTTTTCAGTTTTTCAAATTTTTGGGCACATATTCTAACATGTGCGTTTGCAAAATATTTGTACTAGTCAGAGTTAAATATTGGCAGAATAATTTTACTCTTACATTCTTAAATTTTATTCAACAATTTATATATATATATCTCATTTTAATTTTTTTATAAAATTAAATCTTAATTATTCATTTAAAAATGAATAGCTAAAATCATTTTAATTTGACTTATAATATTGAGAGAACATAAATAAATCTTAATTCCTCAAATTTAATAGTATTAGTCGCCTTTTTTATATTATTTTATTTTTATCTTTTTAAGTGATATATACTCTTAAAAAATATATATAAAAAAATATTTTTTTTTCAAACGACAATACTAAATAGAACCTTATACTAAAAAAGAATTTACAATTAAAGTTTCAACCTATTCTTTGAATCATAAAATAATTTCAGTTGGATGGTCCAATAACAAGCAATTTGAGATTAATTTGTAATTGAAGATTTAGAGTTTATAGATACAAATTGAAGTTTAAGAAATTTTGTGATTACAATTAGAAGTATAAAGCATAATATAAACTGGAAATGTACTAAAATATACTTTTTGTTTTATTGATTTTAAAGTAATTTGTAATAATAATCATTAACTAAAGAATAATTTTTTTATACAATTTTTTTGAATGATTCGTCAGAAATAATTTTCAAATATCAAATTATCAAACATGTGCAAAAACTATAATTTCATGTAAATAATTTATTTTTATTTATTTTACTTTTGGTGGAGAAGGCTTCCTAAATTGTAAATTGCAAAAAAAAAAAAAAAAACAATAAACAAAAAGCACAACTCTCCAACAAACTACATAGTGTGTACGTGAAGGAAGAAAAGCCAACTCGGGCGGCTAAAAAATATTACTACTACTTAATTAAATTAAGGATAAAATATTTTTTTTAAAAAAAATAATAAAATTTAATTTGGGTCTTTATTCTTAGGATGGTTAATTTGTATAAAAATTAGTTTTTTAAATTATTTAATATAAGCATTTGAATTTAGAGCCATTTTGCATAGTTTTATTTTTTATAGAAAAATAATATCAATCATTTTATATTTTACAATAGAGAACAATATTTTGAGATCAACTTTTTTTAAAAGATAATATTTTTAAGATGAAATAATTTGAGTAAAAAATGACTTTGATACAATTTGACTATATAAAAAAAAATTAATAGCAAAGTTGCAATTTGAGCTCAATTTATAATGACCTTGACCTCAATTCTCCTCCCTCTGTTCTTTAGTTTTTCAAAGACCCAAAAAAATAAAAAAAAATAAACCTGTCAGAAGCTGTATTATCATTAAGAATTAAGCTTTGTAATATCTGTCTGAAAATTCCATTCACAGGTACTTATCTCTTTAATCTCTTCCAGAAACACTGGTTACATTTTCATTTTTATTTTTTTTCTTCTTATTTTTATATATGTGTGTGTTTTTTGTGATTTTGTTCTTGTCATTCAATATGTTTGTCAGTTGGTTTTCTTGGGTGAGACGAGTTTGTCTTTCATCTAATCCAAGCATTTGATTCTGAAATAGTTAACATTAAATTTTAGAGCTTCGATGCAGTTTTGTTGTTGGGTTTGGATTATAGTTCATGGAACTGGCCGCTGGCTGCAGAATAATCCATGAACAGCAGTCAATTTTAGTTTATCTATTAATTTCTTAATTTACTCTTATTAAAAGTTATTTGATCTTATTGCGAACTTTATTTATTGATTTTATATAATTTTGGAGATATGTATGTGAAAGATTAGATAAGGATTTCAGAAAAGTATGTATCATGAATCTTCCTGTCCCTCTTCTACTTTATCCTTTCATTGATCAATTAGAAATATATTTCAAGACTTTGAAGTTGGGATCCTAATGTCTCTCTTCTACTTTCTGCTTATATGAAACCTAATATTTTACGAGGAAGAATCAGCTTTCGGCTTTTTATTTTCTTTGGTTGGCCATGCCCTTGTATGCAATTTGCTTTCCCATTTAACTGTACTGGATTCGAAGTTACTAAATTTGGGTCCACTTTTATGTAGGATTAAAGCCAATAAAAGTTTCACCCATTTTGTTTAATGGAAGGATACTATTAAACCGAAATTCAGTTGGACGATGTGCACATTCTCTTTATATTTTCTTCAAAGTTTTGCGCATGAGTACTGTAAAAATGGTACAATTTTGTGGACCAATTCCATGCCTAACCTAGTTTATTAGTTAGTTATGGTACTTTGCCTGGTGAAATCAAATATATTGGTACTAAATTTGTGCCCTACACTAGTTTTTCATATGTAGTTGCACTACAATGCTTACTTATTGCAGGAGAAATTCCTGCCAAGAATACGGGGAGATAGAGCAGTTACATTCTGCACAAACTAACTTAAATATATTATTCAATGCAAATTATTCAGTTCTTCTGATAATATTCCATTATTGTGCTAAAACACTATGTTGCTTTCTTTATAAATTGTAAATTTACTCTGATGTAGGTACAGAATTCCTAAAATTATGGGGAATGCGGAATCAAGTTCTGATTATACTCATGATGATATATGGCAACAACCCACTTCTTATGCAGGAAGTTCAATGGAACATAATTATCAACATAGACAGCATCCAACAAGCATAGCTGACAAATTCAACTCTCTAGATCAGGTATTGACTATGACTTATTTCTCGGTACATAATTCTTCACCTACACAGCAGCTTTTTCCCCACTTTTTCCTATTTAACATGGAGAGAAGCGTATAAAGTGATAGTTAAGAAAGTGCTTACCAAGATAGTGTCATGATAAGGTTCTGAAGCACAAGTAACATAAGATGAGAGGAACAACTTTGAAATTGGACAGTTATTTGAGGGAACTAATAAATTAAAAGTCCTTAGTAGCTTAAATATAATAATATGAAAATGGGGATTTATTTCAAATCTGTTTTCATTTGTTTTTGTTTTAACATTAAAACTGTGAGAGCTGAATGCTAGACTCCTGTCTTACTCTGATAGTCAATGTTATATAATTACCTTGGTTTTGTTTATTTGAACAGCAAACTCAAATAATTATTTGTTCATGATTTTCTTTGGAGATCTGCTGCAGTAGAAATTGAATTTGTTCTATTTACTCGTCATGGTTATTCTCTAATCAACATAGTGGTACTTCATTCAGTTTTCCTAGAAGCACGAATGTAATACAATGCTCGTAATTTACTATTTTACATTTCTAAAGAACACTGATAACAATTTAACAGCCTTGCTGAGGTAGCTTTGTTAGTATTTTTCAATCAGTTGAAGTAGAATTAGGTTAGCTGACGATAAGATTTCACAGACTTCGGGGGAGATAGAAGAGCAAGAGAAACTTTTATCATTTTGTTTTTTATTTGAAAAAACATTAATTTTAGACCTGAAGATACCCCTTTTAAGTCCTTTTTGGTTGATATTTAACATAATTTGGTACCTAATGATCATAAATAGAATAAGATTAAAAATATTTAACCTGGACATTTTTTTTTCCATCTTAGATCCCTTTGTAAGTAAATAATAGCTATCTCAACCTATAGAATGTATACTCCTCTATTCTGTTATCTGCTGTTAAATGTGTTATCTTAATGCTTTAACCAGATTTTTTTGGGATTGTTTTAGAAGGTTCTTGGAGGTGTCATGGAAGATGAATGTCATTTTGAAAATTTTTGTTAGGCACATGATTTTGTATAATGCTGCATTAGAGAAGGTCGTGTGGGCTATTAATTTAAAAAGATGGATTTGTGGAGAAGGGAATTAAGATTTTAGAATGAAAATGAATGGATGCAGGTTCTTGAGATTGCATTGCAAATTTGTGTAACAGAAGTTCTGCTGGCAAATAGTTCCAGAATGTGGACTTATTGAGTTTTTTTGCAATATAAAAGCAAACTTCAAAGCGTTATATGTTTGGAGTGGATGATAATAGGCATAATATGATTGAATTGGATGATTGTTCTCTAAGATTGAATTAAATTAAAGGGATTACATTATACACACATATACACAAAATATAATCTATTCTTAACTTCCTAATCAATACAAATTCCTAACAAAGGGATTCCTAGAAATTAGGTACTACAACTATTTGCATAAAAGAAAAAAAATGCCGTCAATTAAGTATCACCTCATGGCCATGTCAGAAACCGTGGGACAGGCCATGAGGCCTACTACTTTTATTGTGTGAGAGAGCCTCTTGAGACAGTCTTGACCATTGGAGGCTCCATGGCTGTGGGGCAAGCTGGGGAGTGTACTTCCATCAACACATAATAGCTGATATTTTCCCACAGTATTTCATAGCAACTGCCAAGTCTATAGTATGATATTTCTCCATTATGCCAGAGCACACACAAGTGTTAATACCATCTTTACTATGAGTACAACCATGTCTGTGCTTAGTTTACAATGCTTGCTGTTGGCATCACTTCTTACCGATTATCATTATTATGGATTTCACTAAAACTATTATATCTTAATTTGAACCCAAAAGATATTTTGGGTTCTGTCTTGAGGAGCTATTATATATATCCATCCTTCATTGTTGATTGGTGACCTTCACAAGGCCTTGATGGCTCTTCTTTAGTATAATTTTGCTTCATGTTCAAATTATAAATAGGAAAAAGTGAAGTTAATGTAGGTTCAGATATTTTTGTACGCTTATTTATTGAAAGAAAATTGATATTTTCCAATATACTACTAAAACCAAAAACTAATTTCCAACTGATTTTCATTATCATCTCCAAATAAGAATTAGTCATTCTTTTAGAAAATCTTTATTCAGGAAATATTTTAGAGAGAGAAAGTTTCACAAAACAAATGGAGCCTTAAAAACATTAGAAGAAATTGTTTCAAGAAAGGAATATCTGGATGGAGGCATAATGAGAACAACTGCACTTGCAGATGAAGCGCCATAGGATGTTTTTGCAGTCAACAGTGTCTGAAGATTGAATTAGCAACCCATGCCAATTACAAGGGAACAACTAAGATAATAGCTGATGGTTTTCAGAACCAAGATATTTGACCAATAAGTAAAAGAAAAAGAGGAAAGAAAGACAGATTGGGGCAACAAGCCACCAGAAGCAAAAGGTTTAATAATTTGTCCAATATTGAAGAGAGATAGAGAGGAAAAACAGAGACCAAAGAAAGGTAAAGGAGTAAATTAATGCTGGGGCAATAGCTCACTGGAAGCAAAAGCTCTAACCTCTTGTTGGATATTGAGAGCATGAGGGAGCGCTCAAGGAAAATAGGAAATATCTCGTATGCTAATTTTTTTGAAGATTTAGGAATTGTTCCTGTATAAGTCATTTATATTTCTCATGACTTGAACAGTATATGCAATCCATCCATGGCATATATCATTGTTCAAATTTATAGTATTTATGCTACACTTTATGCCAATGCAGCCCATCTTTCATTCCATTCCTTAAAGTAAGCTGAAAGCATAATTATTACTTGTTTACAAGAGCATCGAAAATTATTACATATAATAACTCAGCTATATATGAAGGCCATTGTAATGATGGAAGATGCATGTTTAATTGAAAAGTTGTGACATTTTTCATAGTAACAATATCTTCTCAAATATCATTTGTTTAATCCATTCCAAAAGCATTCCTTACGCATCGTTGCTTATTTTCTATCTACCTTTGATAGAGTGAATTCAATCAGCACATGTTTTCTATTTATCCCCAGGTTATTGCTTCTCTTAGGGATGCTGGTCTTGAATCATCAAATTTAATACTTGGTATTGACTTTACAAAGAGTAATGAGTGGACAGGTGATTCTCTTTCCCTGAAATATTGATGTAATTTTGTTAAGTGGAAGGAAAATGTCTCATTCCATTGATTATAGGAAGGCATTCATTTCACCGGAAGAGCCTCCATGCAATTGGCAACATTCCAAACCCCTATGAACAAGCAATATCTATCATTGGACATACTTTGTCTCCCTTTGATGAAGATAATTTGATACCCTGTTTTGGATTTGGAGATGGTTAGTGAAAGTTTATAGCTTCATTTTTTCAGTTGAAACTTTTGTAGATGAGTTATCTGATTTTTTTTTATTTTTGGTAGCATCAACACATGATAAATATGTTTTCAGCTTTTATCCTGATCATCGACCATGTCATGGTTTTGAAGAAGCTCTTAGTCGATACAGAGAGATTGTTCCATACCTAAAGTTGTCAGGTTTTTGACAATCTTATTCCTTGTATTTGTTTCCAAAGCTTGATTTGCTTACTTTATTCTTTGAATTTCTGTAGCTAAAGAGAGAATGATAGATATTCATGGAGATGAAAATTCTACTTTTGGCTATCCAAATGCGACTTCTTATGAACTACTAATGAGACATGAATAATTCCTTGGTTTTGAGAAGTTCACGTACCAATTAGTCAGGACATCTTATTTGAATGACTATCATGCATCTGTATATATCAATAAAATAAAAAGGACTTGAACATTGTTCTAGGGAGTTATATAGAACTTTCTCTATATGGTCAATGCAAACTATTTGAGCTGGCTTTGGAGATGGGTATCAAGGAATAAAGATTCCTTGGAATTCCATTCTAGGGAACACTGGATATTTTATTCAATCCAGAGTAATTTCATAAGTTATGTATATAATTAGTTGTTATATATACATTTTTATATTTCTAATGTTTGGTGAGGTGAATTGTACTATTTATGCATTTTGTTATTTTCCTTAATGTTTTGTAAGGTGCATTGCAACATAAATTTTTCAGAAGTGTTCTTAATCCAGAAAATTAAATGATTATTAGATCTGATCCTTAATATTCCAGTGCAGATACTAGTTTGTGCATGTATTCAAAGTGAAATTATATATTTGCTGCTGATTCCTTATTGTCATGTCAAGTCACTTCATCTGCGACTTCAGCTTCAACAAAAGAACTGCATTAATGCGGAAAATTGATATTGATAATATTCATAACCATTTGTCTAGGTCCGACTTCATTTGGTCCCATTATAGATGCTGCAATTGACATTGTGGAGAACAGCAACGGACAGTATCATGTCCTGGTCATCATTGCAGATGGACAGGTGCTTAATGCTTCGTGTCCTCTTCTAAGTTCTTTTATGTCTTCTGGTGATTGCTGAATTTTTTTCAATGTTTATATAGGTTACTAAGAGTCCTGATATTCCAAATGGGTCTTACTGTCCACAAGAGCAAGCAACTGTGAATTCCATAGTTGCAGCTAGGTAAAGTGATACCATTACTAATCTCAAGTTTTAACTGTACTTTTTTCACTGTCTTAATTGTTGTCAATTTGCTAAACAGCCAATATCCTCTCTCAATCATTTTGGTTGGAGTCGGGGATGGACCATGGGATGCAATGCAACAGTTTGATGATAACATTCCTCAACGTGCATTTGATAACTTTCAGGTATACTATGAAAGTCAGTTTAGCTTTTGCATCAGTGGATAAGAGACATCATGAATGCAACATGTCAAAAAAAGAAACAAGGTTATTAACTTCCTGAAAAGGGGAGTCACTAAAATAGCTTAAGCCCTAGATCCTTAGTCAAATTTCAAGTTACTAATTTTGGTCTTGAATTTAGTTGCAAACTGTTGTTATTGTTATGAATTTGAATCAGTAGCTTTATTTTCCGGTTAACATTGTGCTTTGTGCCGGCGCATGTAGGCATGGTTTTAAATAACGGCCGTTACGTTACATAACGGCCGTTATTTAACGGAAAATGAACCTCCCGTTACCGTTACACCCGTTATGCCACGTTATTTATTTTTTGCAATGAAAACGGCCGTTACGGCGTTATGTAACGGGTAACACCGTTATATAACCTCGAACAACCGTTACATAATCAATTATTAGACTGATTTTCATGATGATTTATATTTTGAAATTCCCCATTCCAGTGGTTGTCTAAACCAAACTCTAATCCTAAGTCAAACTCTACATTGCCCAAACCCAATTAAAAATTCTTATCAGTAACAGCCAAGTCAAATTTGTTAGGGAATTGGAAATCAATGTTTGTTTTACATAGTTGCATTTTGTTTTATTTTTAGTGAAATTTAATTGCATCAATGGTTTTTAATTCTTATCCACAATGACTTGTTTGTTTGTTGGTATGCCACTCATTTTGGTGGTAGTAGCATGTTAGATAATGTAATATTCCGAACAGTGTTTTGTACTCGTTTTAATACTTAATGTAATAATGACTTAAATATATGAACTAAATGTGTTTTCCTTTTGAATTTATGTTAATTAGATAGTTACATTTCTTAATTTTAGTGAATTTTTATAAAATACATTAATTTCATGAGTTTTGCAATTTTTATGCACCGTTACCGTTACCGTTACATTACGCCGTTATGCACCCGTTTTCGTTACATGCGACTGCGTCCGTGATCACGGCCGTTACCGCGATTTAAATCTATGCATGTAGGCTATAATTAGTAATTTATGTGATTGATTGGTTGTTTATCAGGTGTAAACTGTGGTATGTATATCAACCAAGATATATATGACAGGGGATAACCCTAAGATCAATTCTGATCAGAATCACCACGCTTGGGATTCAGTGGATAGGATATTGCATGCAATGAATTATTTTGCATGTGCTCTTATGCTGGACTTGTTTGAGACAGCCGTTGAAATAAATGATGTTCCTCCTGCAGTTCATCTTAACTTCTTTTTGTTCTTCCTGCAGTTTGTCAACTTTTCAAAAATCATGGCTGAGAACGAAGAAATAAAGAAAGAAACAGCCTTTGCACTTGCTGCTCTTATGGAAATACCTTTCCAGTACAGAGCCACTCAAAGGCTTCAGTATAGCAAGTAAGGCAGAAGCTATATTTTCTTATTATGAATGATATATTATCAATTGAAGGAGTTTGAACATTAAGCCATTTTACTTGGGCAGTAGAGAATCAGAAGGTGGTCCAGAAAAAGGGTTCTTTCCTCGTGGGAGACCATTACCACCTCCACGTGAAGTAATTGATCATGATAATGCAGTTAAATCAATCCCAGTCACAAGAGGTTTTGAAGTAGTAGTATCGACTGCTCCAGTAGAAGCGGTATTGTTTTTTCTCCTAAATTTCTCCTACATCAGTTTCATATTGAAATCAGCAGTGGTTTTAGATAACAAGTTTTGTTATTCAAGGTGTGCCCCATTTGCTTGACAAACCCAAAAGATATGGCCTTTGGATGCGGTCATACGGTAAGTGCATTCTGAATCATATTTATTCATTCAAATGTCAATCTGAAAACTTGGCAGTGTTTGGAATGAACCTAAAGAATATCATATTGAACTTGTGCACATATCTGCACAAAACCTTATTCTCGCCAGTCGCATTGAGTGAGTCTCAGAACTTGAACCCAGTTAACTTGACTTGGAAACCTGAAATTTTTTACTATTATGTCATTATGAATCATTGCTAAGTCGATCGAATGGAAAACAATAATGACTAAGGAAATGTGGTGTATGGCAAGGATGTCCAAGAAGGAAGAATTAAGAAAGGAAAAGAATTGGATGGATAGTTATGTGCTATGAATGTACCTCAGGTTACGTTACCTTATAGCCTATGAAAAAAGGATAAAAAGAGGAGAGAGGAGAGGAATCATTCATTCTAGACAACTATCTCCCAAAATAGTTTCAATAAACTTTCATTTAATTGATAATAGCTTAAGAAATTAGCCGAACTTTCTAAGAAAATAACTAATTTTTTCTCAATCTTTCAGCGACACTAAAATTAGCAGAAAGTACTGAATTTCCATTGTTTTAAAATCTTCTTTGATATTTTTCTTTAATCATCTTTGACATTACAGAAGATTTAAAATAACAATCATTGGCCTAAGAGTACATTAGTAGCATTTTCTGTGTTTTACTTTTCTAAATTATTATTATTTTCTTCAATTATATGCTGAAGACCTGCAAGGATTGTGGTGCAACAATTTCAACTTGCCCTTTGTGCCGGCAGCCTATAACGACGCGCCTAAGACTGTTTACTTGAGTCTAGGGATGCTCTCTCTGCTATTGATTTTGGAAGAATAAAGACAGGCGATGAGATCTCATGGCTGGCATAAATACGTGGAAAACCATGTGAAACTACAAGTGTTTTTAGGTTTATCAAGAGGATAGATTGCTTGTGTGGTGTTTTTTACAATATTTGCGAAATAATTATTGGCTATGCACTGTAATTTGTACAGAAGTTATATGTTAGATGATTTTGTTTGATGATATTCTCAATAAATTCATCGTGATATTGTTTGTGCTACAAATGTCTTCAAAGGTTCACTCATTTATTTTGGACAGAACTTGGTTGTTTATTGTTGGGGTTGAACATAGCAGTGTTAAAATTGCCTGAAATCCAACTTAATTCGGTGACAAATCCAACATGAGTTTTGAAAAGAAAAAAAAAAGAAGTTCCCATTTTTTTTTTCCATATCTTGTCTTTCCCTTTTCATAATATCAATAAAATATTTACTCACAACAAATTAAATAAAAAATTTCCTTTAAAAACTTTTAGGAAGCAGGGGCATTTATAATATTTGATGGGTCGGAGTAGCTAATTTTTAAGAGGTGGGATCATTTTTTTTAATTTTTAATGGTATTATTTGTGTTTTTCTATGTGGTCAAAATGAAAAAGATTAAAAATTTACAATTTGAAAAATTAATATTTTCCGAAATTTAATGGTACTAGTTTAATAATATTTTTAAAAAATAATAAAAATATAAAATGTTTTTATGAAATTTATATAAAATACAATCAAATAAATATTTAAATAAATTAATATATAATTAAAATTCATTAAAAACAATAAAAATAAAACATTAAAATTTAGAAAGGAATAAATAAGTAAAATACTTATTAGCTTTTACTTTTTTTTTTTGAATATAGAAATTCATTCAACCAAACAAGGCAAGAAAATAAGGGAGTCTCATTAAAAAACCTTAGAAAGTAAAACCCAAAAAGAAAAATCTCAACAAAGAAAAAGAGTGCCCTATCAACATAAAACAACCAAGCAAGGAAGACAATTTCATCAATAACAAGAAGGTTATGGAGCCAACTTAGACTCTCATCCTCCATCCAAGACTCATTCCCATATAAGGAAGCACCATATTTAGCAATACCATCAGCTACTATATTTGCACTGCGAGAAATAGCTGATAATTCGAGAACTTCACAACAGAAAATAAGAATATCAATGTCAACTAACAATATTCCAATATCTGCAGTTATGCAATCCTCCACAATCATGTTTGCAAGCACCTTAGAGTCAGTTTCAACATGAATTCTTTTGATACCAATGTCAGTAGCTAGAAGTAGATCATCACAGAGGGCAATAGCCTCAGTTGTAAGCACCGAATTGCACACTTCTATATGACTAGCTCTGACCGCTATACACTTTCTTTTATCATTTCTAATAACTGCACCGGCACCACCATTTCCAGAATGGATATTCATGGAAGCATCAATATTAAGTTTGAAGGTACTAACTTTCGGTGTGCTCCATTTGACTGAATTGTTGTTGCTATGGATTGGTGGGAAAGAGTCACTATAGGCAAACATATATGCATTTAGGTAGATCTCCGCCAAGTCATACATGTCCCTAGGATTGTTCATCCTCCTCCCATGGATCATATCGTTCCATCAATACCACAAACCACAAGCAAACACAGAAAAAATTAAAACTTTCAAAATCAATAGTGTTGCTGATTTCAATAAGGTTGTCAAGTATTGATAGAGAATTAAACTTAGCTATTAAATGAGCCAAAGGTGAATTCCTCCATGCCTTTCTTGAAATACAACATCCAAAAATAAATCTCATTGAATTATTGAATTGTCATATTACTTCTGTTTTCTTAGAAAAATACAAAACTAATATGTAATAATTGAGGAATTTGACACTCCTTAATTTTAAATCAGAAAAACAAAATGTCTAACCGATTTATTTATCAACCAAACAATTTTTAAATGTGTCAATACGATTAATTATATAATTAGTATGACCAATTTGTATATCAATCAATTTAAATAATTTATTTATTAACCAGTCAAATTATTTACATTTAACTGGTTGAAAAATTATCAACCAATATGATCGATTTATTATCAAACCAGTTAACCGATCATAATTTAATTTTATTGAATTAATTAATTAATTTCACATATGAAGTTTTTGGATCATTTAATTTTAACAAAAATATATTATAAAATTACTCATACATTTAAAATATATAAACTTATATGATATATATATTATAAAATATTTTCATATTTAAAATAATTTTCGGGGAGGGGGCGGAGAGTATCCTCCCCATTCCCGTCCCACCCCCACTCAACAGGATAAAATTTTTCCCATCTTTGTCCCCATGGGAAGTTCAATCGAGGAATCTCAGCCTCGTTCGGGGCAAATCCTCACAGAGAACGGGAATTCTCGTTTAGATGTGTAAATAAATCAAGTTACTCGTGAACTACTTGAACTCAACTTATAAAATATTCGAATTCAACTCAGAATTAATCGAGTTGAGCTCGAGCTCAAGTAGCTCAAGTAATTGAATTCGAATATTATAATATCTAACTCGTAAAATTCGCGAGCTTAATTGAGTAATCTTTTTCATTCCTCAATATCTAAATATATTCGAGTTTAATCAAATCAAGTTGACTCGAGTTAATTTCGAGTCAAGTTGAGTCGTGTATACTATTTATTAAAATTTTTAGTTGATTCGAGATTTATCGAATTGAGCTTGAGTAGTTCGAATATTTTTCAAGTTGAGTTTTGAACAAGTAAAAATAAGCTTAATCGAGTTTGAGTTTCAAGTTTTTTAATCGAGTCAAGCTCGAGCCTAGTACTGTATCAACTTGACTCGACACAATTACACCCTTAATATGGACGTGTTGTTATAACATCAATTCTGAAAAATATAATTTTTATAGTACGACAAATATCTTACGTTTGTCTCATAATTCTTTTCTTCTTCTTTTTTATGACACAAGATGAGTCTCATAGTCATAACTTGTAAAAGGTGCCATCAGCAAGGAATTGTCCATGTCCGACACTCTTTCCTCCACTTTAGAAATCACAGAATCCACTGAACATGGGCCAGCATACAAAGACTGAAAAATAATCCTCCACCAACGCGCACAAACCCTCACTATCGCAAACCCGCCTCCCATTATCATTCCTCAATGCGTCTCTATAGTGTTCTTCCTTTTCCTAGCCATAGCCTGCGCATGAAAGAATTTGCTATTCTCATCCCCATAATGCAATCGTAAGGATTTACACCTTTGCCGCCAATAGATTTATTCCTGTTGTAACCCCAAATGAAACTCATTTTTCAAAGGTTCAATTGCTTCCACATTATTTTGATTCTGGTTCTTCTGAAGAAGTGCCATCTTCTTATAAAACTTATTTTTAGCTGTCATGAAATTCCCATCAATCCTAGGTGGACAAAGCAGAGCTACAACATCTGATTTTGTTCATAATTGAACCTGATCTGCACCCATGTAGCTGCGAACTAGACTGCACAACATCTAGAATCTTAGGATTAGAAAATCAGAAATTCTCAAATTGCAACCTCTTCAAATTATTTGTCACAAAGCTAGCAAATGTATAGAGCATAATTGGAGAGTGATCTGACCTACTTTCCATCAAATTCTCTAATCTACAAGAATGAAAATGATCCAGCCATGAGCAAGTAGCAAATCACCTATCCAGCCTGTCTTCAACCCAATATTGTGTTCCTCTTCCCCTTTCCCAAGTGAATTGATAACCAACTTGTAACGCCCGATCATTTAGACATTGATCGCATGTAACCAAGTCAGATACGCCAGATCGATCAGAGTCTAAATCCGGATGCACAGAAAAATAATAATATTTAAGGAAGATTTATTAAGGATATTATTAATTGGAAATTTAAAAGTTTAGTGCTATAACTAAATAAAATAAAATCATTATATGGATTAAATAATGATTTATGGAATTATTAAGGTTATTTTGTAAAAGGAGAAAAATGTGGGATAAAGGATGAATTATTCAAAGATAAAAATTAATTATGATTAATTAATTAAATTAACCAATAGGAAAATAGATTAAGGAGAGGTGAGACCTATAAATATCTAGCTAATTAGGAAAAAAATTTTGAACCTAGAATGTTCTTCATAAATGAGACATAAAAATCAACCTAAAATATTTTCTAATCCTTATCTCCCTCATTAGTGAGCCTTATCCTAATCCTTATCTTCCTCATTAATGACATTAAAATCAAGCATTAATGAACCTTATCCTAAACTTAAAAGCTTCCTCATTAATGACATTAAAAGCAACCAAAACAAAATTCTCTCATCCTTATCTTCTATGACCGACTACATTCTCCACCAAGTATACTATTTTGTCCCAAACTTAGCTAGTAAAAGAGAGGAATAGGGGATCTAAAAGAGAAAAGTCAAGAAAATAAAGGAAGTCACCTACAAAGGGTAGAAGAAAGAAAAAGAAAAGAGGAAAAAAAAATTCTTTGGGACAAATCAAAGATAAGGGTAGCAACAAGTTTGGGGAAGGAAAATGAAAGGAAAAAACCTAGAATATATTCAAGATAATCACATATTTACAAAATATCGTCTCAATTCATCCTATTTCATCTGATCCGGAATGTGATATGGTTCTGAAGGATGAACTGGATATGGACAGTTCCAATAAGATTTCAGGTATGTACTTGTATAACAAAAATTTAATGTGATGATTTTATTGTTTAATCTTTTGTTAATTGCATGATTAAATGGATGATTGTATTGTTATATGTGTCGCTGAAAATTTGATTTTGGAGCAGCATGCAATAAAAATTCTATAACACTTAAGTTTTGAAACTTAAAATTTTGTATTTTTTGATGTTTTGGAAACTTAAAATATAAGGATAAAACTTTCATGAAGAATATGAGATCTAATTGTGATGGTAACTATATTAAAAATTGACATAAATTTGAGACTTGAAATCTGTCTTGGAAATTCCTGGACAGAATTAATTGAGCAGTTAGTACTCAATCAGCCATAACTTTGTCTACAAGAATCAGAACTAGTTGATTCAAAATGAAAAGATAAGATATGTGGATATAATTTATCAGAATACCACTTAATTAAATTTAGTCAATAACAGGGCCAAAATTGAGATCTAATATAGGACCTAAAATTTGCCCAGAATAAAGCAGTGGAAAATTTAGAGTTCTATATGCAAGATAAGTTGGGCCTTATAATATGATATGAATGATATTTATATGAGTGGTTATTAATTCAAATAATTCATTAATCCCATAAAATAATTAAGTAAATAAAATTATGAATTAATAATTGGTTGATGTATGTTATGACCATAATAAAATTTTAAGAGATTACCTAAATAAATTGAGATAAAATAATTAAGCTTTAAAATACCTAACGGAAAACTAGGGTAAAGGATATATTGGCGTGCCAATAAGGGGTAGGAAAGATAAAGATCTTTAATATGTATGCGTAAAACACCGAGTTGATTTATGTCGACATTATATGTACTGAGTTGATTTATGTAGACACCATATTGTGCTGAGTTGATTTATGTAGGCGTTATACATCGAGTTAAAATTTGCTTGCAGATAATGCCCCGTATCCTATCTGATAGTTCTAGTTATTGGTGTTAAATGACATAAATTTGAATAAACAAAACAAAATAAGATAAGATAAAATTTACTTACTGTAAATGACCATTGAATAAATAAAATGAGTAGAATATAATGATATCAATAATAATAACACTAGCTATGGTTAAAAATAATATTTTACAATAATATTAGCAATTCACAAAATTATCATATGTAAAGGAAATTTGTGTGCAAGCAATTAACATGCAATTTAATTTATCATTGGTAAATTTGTGATATTTCTTTCATTTGATATTGAATGTATAAATGTGTGAGGTTTTATAAATTGTATATTAAGTTTTTGTCATATAAAGCACAACTAAGTTAGTAGCTTAACACGTGTGATTTTTCCACACGCAGGTACCTAAGTAGTTAGTAAATAAAGAATGTAACTGACAAAAAAAGAAGAATATCAAACGGTGGATAACAACATTTGAAGATCTTTATATTTCTTTGTATTAACTTTTATAAAATATATTAGCAAGTTTTACTCATATGTGGTATAATAATTATATTTTTGGGGTATGTAAATAAAATATTAATTAGTAAAACTTTGTATATAATCTTTTAGAAAATGAATGGTTTATTATGGATGAACTACATAAATTGGTATAAAGTATATATATATATATAAATCAAAAAAGTTAATAATAAAATGGGGGATTATATTTTGAATTTGTTTTCAAATATCTTAAAGTGATAATATACAAATAATTGTATTAAGTAGATCAGAAAGAAAATTACGAGTTTGGTAGCATTTCTTTGTTTTGCTATTATTAGTGGGATAAATGAGTGTTACACAACTATAGTAATTTCCACTAAATTACAAGACATTATGGTCTCCTGAAATCTAGTCAACAGATGCTGAGGTTGATCAACACCACCATTTTTATCATCCATGGATAAAATTTCATTAAAATCCCTTAAGCATACCTAAGGAATAGTTGAAAAATTAGCCAATTGCCACAATAAATTCCTAGAATCTATGTGTTTGTCTTTCTAAAAAACCATAAAAACCTGTCAAACACCATTAAAACCCTGATGACTCCACCAGCATATCAATAAACTTCCTAGAAAAACTTCGTATACTCAACCTAGTATTCGAATTCCATAACACAGCAAGCCCACTTACCCTACCCACTTTATTTACTGCCAATGCATTATCAAAACTTAATATGCATATGAGCTCCTTTATCTTCGCCCATCCACCAAAGTTTCAATAAAAAAATACAACATTTGGTTTATGCTAGATTATCAGGTCTTTGAGGGGTAGAATTGCAAGAGGGTGACCCAAACGTCAAGTTTGAGCTTGATTCAATTAAAAAATTCAAATTTTGAACTCAATCGAGTTTTTTTTAATTGTTTAAAATTCAACTCAAAAAATATTCAAGATATTCAAGTTAAAACTTTATAAAACTCAAATCAACTAAAAAATTTAATAAATAGTATATTCGGCTCGACTAGAAATAAATTCGAGTTAATTCGACTCAATTAAGTTTGAATATATTTAAATAATGAGGGTATAAAAATAATTTAATAAATAAAAAAACAATTGTTGGAAATTTTGTGATTAAATTATCAATTTGAGGTAAAATTTAAGTGGGTCTTATAACTCGATTTTAGAAAGATAATCTAGATATATGTTGTTTAATACGAGGAATATGAATCATGATATTCATATGCTCAAAATGGTGAATGTGTGAATAAAAAATTAAAACTCAAAATAAACTCTTTGATAAAAAAAATTCAAATGTGGAAAATTCCACATAGAAAAAATGAGAAGTTAAGGGAATAGTTTATATATATAAACTTATCCTTACAATATTAAGTGGATAAAGTAAAAGACTTTTTTTTGCATGCACATATGCATGGAGTTGCAAATTCATAGACCGAACCCATACAAATGTATGGGTGCTCGATCTGCGCATACAAATGTTAAGCTGAAATACCGTAGTCCAAATCCAACTTTTACATTTTTATTTTTGAAAATTAAAAGCGCATTGTGTGTGCCTTAGAGGTAGGCGAATTGTCTCAACTGTATGTCATTGTCTTGTGCACAGTGTTGTGGCGCATCCTCGACAATGAGCTGTGGAGAACTATCGCGCATGCAACATTTTGTCACGTCCGTGATAGTGAGGCAGTCAGTGCATATATTTCTAGAACTTGACTTTTATGTTTCTACAGTTTCTTAAGTTACTAAATTAAACAGTCATATTTAATTTTAATTAAATTGCAACCTTAATGAAAATATAAATTACAATTATTTCTTTTTTCCTTTCTATTATATAATTGATGTATCTATTCATGTTGAAATAAGCTTTTACTGCTTATGTGAAAAATTTTTCTCCTCTACTTCTTTCTTTTTGCTATGATTGAGAAATATCATATTCAGTTTGCTGTGTATATTTATTGTGTGTTCAATATTTATTTTTTAATCTGTTGTATACTAGGAGGCAAACACCATTAACCTTAAACACCAATAGTAAAGAGTGAATTTTTCTTAAAAATATTGTATCGAATATATGCCTAAGATTATTTCTTCTTCTGTCAAATTCGTAATATTGGATTAACAACATCTTCGTATTATATATATTTTTTTACAACAATTACTCGATTAAGTTTGTGAATATAATTAGTTAAATATTGTGATATTCAAGATTGACTTAAAAAACTACTCAAATTCAAGTTTAACTCTGTCACATCCGTGAGTTAGACCATGACCGTATACGTATACTGCGGTCGTTTATACTGCAGTATAAAGGCATACGATTGGAGTCTAAATACGGATAAATACATAAAAATTTAATTATATTAATATAATAAAATAAATAGAAATTTTGTCAAATGAAATAAAGTAATTTCGTGTTATGCACGCAAATCGAGACGATTGCCCAGGCCGAAATTTGGGTTTTTTGCTCGGTAGTGAAATTATAATTTAAGCATACCAAAATATGAAAATATATTATTATAAGGTCATAGGTGGAGTTATAAGGTGAAATTTTAAGGCTAAGGGTTTGAATTGTGGAAATATGATCATTAGTACAAATTTACAGTCTGATATTTCAGATCAGGAGATAGAGAAATGCGATCACGATCACAATGGAGTCGATGTGATCAAAATTTAATTTTAAGATTTTTAAAACTGATAAATTAGAAATCGGATGACAGAAGAATTTTTACGGGTGAAATTAAGAAAAATGATTAATCCGTAAAAACTCAATTTTTTGCACCGGTGGTCATTTTGCAAAATCGAAGAGACCGTTTCGAAGAGAAAATTATTTTATAATTTTTGGAATATTTAATTTGATGGAATTGAGTTGTTTAGAGGTTTAATTTTGGAGAATTAAAATTAATTATGAAGAAAAATGAAGAAATTTTTTTGATTGGTTGGAAAATTTTTAAGTCAAAATTAATGGAAATGTGATTGGGCCATGTGTCAATATTATGGGATAATTAATTGTGCTATTGGCCAATGAGGAGATTGATTAAGAAATTAATTAAGATTAATTAATTTAATTGAGTATAAATAGAACAAAAATCTACAAAATATCAAAAATCCATTTCTTCTTCTTCTTCTTGTGTGGCCGTCCACCATGGGAGCTGGATTAAGCTTTTCATTCACCTTAATTTCACAAGATTACCAATAATCAAGTATTTGGAGCAAGAAAAATTAATTGGTGGGTGAAGAAAATAAAGGAAAATTGGAGGAAAATTATTTCTTTGGCCAAAAAATTCAAGAAAATTTGGAGGTAAGTTTTTATTCACTTTTTCTTCAAATTTATATGGATTTATGTTGGATTTGATGGTTGTGTAAATTAGAAATTGAAGTTATGGTGTGTTGTTGGTTGAAATTGCTTGATGGAAAAATTAGGGTTTATGGAAAAAATCTTGAAAAATTAGTGAAAAATAGGAAATGAAGAGAATAAGGCTTGAGGATGATGGATTGAGTGAATAATTGATGAAAATAAATTTTAGGAATTTTTGTAGAATTTTTAGAGAATTTCCATAATTATGGTTAAATTTTGGGAAAATTATTTTGGAGGAATTTTGCCTTAAATTGAAGATAATGAAGTTAATTGGAGTATATGGAAGTGAAAAATAAATTTTGGGATGGAAGAAAAATTTAATAGGATTTTTGGGGAATTTTTAGATTTTTAGCCAAATTATGGAAAAATTTATTAGAAGTTGTGGAATATTATTTTGGGGAAATTGACGATGGAAAATGAAAGAAAATGAGTTATAGCGATGATAGGAATTTATTTGGAATTTTTAGAGTATTTATTGAATAAATGAAAATTCTTGAATTGAAAATGGACGCTAGAAGAATAAAAGAAATAAATGGAGAAAAATAGTTTTAGAGGCAGAAAAATAAAGAAAATAAATTATTATAAAATAAAATTAATATTTGAATTTTTGGTCGCACCGGAAAGCGTGATAACGATCAAAACCGGAATTTATGTATTAAACATGCATAATAAGAAAATTTTAAATTATAGGATCTTGATATTCGTGAGAGCGAAAAAAATTAAATTTTGCTAGATTTTATGTCGTAAAGGGTTCAATAGCTAATCGAAAATTTTTATCTCTAGGCGCGACATTGGACAAGGCGCCAACCCGAGATAAAGAGAAAGAGCCGGCGGATACCGGCAAAGCGTAAAAAGGTTAGTGCAACTACTTTTATAATAATAGTCATGTAAATATGTTTTATGTGAAAATTGGAATTTTTTTTCAATTATTGTATTGGAAATATATTTTTGTTTTCCATAAAATTTAAATGTTAAAAATTCTCTATGATGATAATTATTTTAGTATTGAAAGAATATTTATTAATTTTATGAAAAATGAAGTGAACTATGAATATGAGAATTTTTTCCACATGTTAGCCTAGACGTGAACTAGGGTATTGTTGGCATGCCAATAGGGTAGAAATTATGGTCCTGTGCATTTCTGTGGACCAATGAAATATTGTGATCCTGTGCATTTCTGTGAATCACCTGATACAATTGTCAGTCCTGTGCATTTCTGTGGGCTGAGTCATATTATATTTTAATCCTGTGTATTTCTGTGGATCCTAAGTTGGGACGTAATATGATACCCCTTTGATTCCCTAGGAGCAAGTCTAGGACGTTATAATATGTGGGTATATAAAAAATATATTATTAAGAATTCAGCGATATTTGAATTATAAACATATTGTATTATGATATTTACAGAAAAAGATGAAAATTTTGAATTGATTTTATTTTAAATATATGTTTTTATTTTAATAATTATTATTATAAGAGTTTTTGCACCACTGAGTTATATACTCAGTGCGAGAGTTTGTTTTTTCTCGTGTAGGTTAACAAGATAGCAGAGAGCGTCCTGATTTGTAGATAGAGACGCTGATTAGGGACCGCATTATGGAGCACAGCAGTAGCAGTGGTAGCCACGCAGAACGGGTTGGTCCCTTTATTCTATTTTGATATGTATATATATAAATTTTTTAAATTTCATTACAACATGTATATAAATAAAATAAAAAAATGTGTATATATAATATTTTAGTATATATTTAAAATTTCTTATATTAAATATGTTTAAAATTAAAGAAGTATTTTTAGAAAATTTTATTTTCTGTAGCACCTCTTATTCATCCGGTAGACAGATGAATGTATGGAAGGGTAAGGAGTGTTACAGACTCGATTAATTTTAAATTAAGTTCGAATATTTTATAAATCGATTTCGAATAACTCATGAGTAGTTTAACTTGCTTATATCTTAAATTTAACAACTAGTTTATGCTACCTACTTTCTTCTTATTAACTTTTTTATTATATTATTATACTATTCATCTTTTTTTGTAAAAATGTTATTCGTGCATACTTTATTTTTTTATGTAAATGTTAAAATATTAAAAAATAAGAGTATGTGTCGTTTAGAAATGATAAAAAAAAATAATATATGAATTTATCCAGTTAACTAGTTTGGGTCAAGCTCTTAGGATGGAGCCAACAAAAGAAATTAAAGGCAAAAGACGGAGACAAAAATGGTTTTCAAGGTCGGAGAAGCAAAGGTGTCAAAATCTTGATGGGAAATCGGTTCTCATTTAATTGCATAGTAAGCATATATATATATATATATATATATATATATATATATATATATATATATATATAATAATAATTAAATATATATTATTATTAAATTTAATTATTTTATTCAAAAATTTCTCAAAATATAGCTTTCATCAAGCACTATACCTCTTTTTCACGACAAGACTATACTACTGCTACACCAATTTCTTTTTATAATATATATATATATATATATATATATATATATATATATATATATATATATATATTTGGATAATTGTATTCTCCAAAACTTTTGGTGTGAATTTTAAGCAATTAAAATATTTTTTTTGTCACACTACCAAGTACAACCTCTTTGTCTTTCTATTTGGATTTGGAGTATATTATGAAATTATAAAAGGGTAAAGCTGATTTTTTTTTTACTTGATCTATAAATTTATTCGAAACATCAATTTGAATTTGATCGTGATTTAAAAGAAATTCAGATCGTGATTTAAAATTTTAAGGCTAAACACTAAATAACGGTCAATCTAATAGTAGAGCTGAAAATGATTGAACTAATTAGTTCGATTTTCTGTAATTCGAATTTAGGCCTCTTCATTAGTTTTTCGTCCAAATTAACAATTTTCAGAGTGTGACGGATTTTTGCCCTCTCAAATCCACCAATTTATTTACAATTTAAAGAATATTTTTTAAAAACTTAGTTTAATAATTTGATATTTTTATTTAATCCAATATTTTATTTTGTTAATATATTTTTTAATTTATTATCATAAATTTGTAACAAATCAATTGATATTTTTAAATTTTATAAAATAATAATTGTGGAACCTTAAAACTATCAAACGATCTACCAATGGCGCTTGTGCTAATAAATTATTGTCAGCTTGTTAAAATTAAGAAAATGATTAATGTTTAATCAAATTTTAAATAAATGACAATAAATTAAAAATATGAAAAAATATATAAATCGAATAAAACATTGAACTAAATAAAGAATCAAATTAAAAATATTTCAATTAAAATTAAAAAAATAACTTTTAATTTTAAATCATAAATAAATAGCAACTAATTTGTGTGATGAATTCGTGGCAAAACTGAAAATGCAAATTAAATGAAAAAAAAATACTGAAAGTGCTAATCATCTTCTAAAATTTGGGCCAAAGTACAAATAAATCCTTATTATTCACTTGATTCAATTGGATCGTTGTACAAAACATCCCCTGATTTTGTTTTGTTATAATTGATATTTGATTTGTCAATTTTTTTTAAATCGATTTTTCTCATCAAATCAAATTAAATCTGCAATCGATTTTTTTATTTTTTCAATTCAAATTAAAATTAAAGTCAGTGAGATATGTGTACTAGCGTATCTCCTAGAACTGATTCAACGTCTAATTCTTGAAAGGCTTCTCAAACAGAACACCTTTCTCCTACCAACATTGTTGTCATATAATTCCTTTTTTTTTCTGAGATGTAATATAATTGAGTTAAAAAAAAAGTAATTTTTTATATAATAGTAATAACTCGATACGATAAAAATATTTTTTTTCTTTTAATAAAGGGTCTTAAATTTGAATTATATATATATATATAATATTTTTAAAATATGAGAGAGAATATTTTAATAAATCTATCCGGTGTTAATATAGATGAGTAGATAATTGAGAAAATTGATAAAAATTAATAATAGTGTTAGTAAAGCAATGGACTTGATGGCTCTTCTATCTAATTAAGTTGTAAAAGTTAAGCATTGGCATGTGCCATGCACGTGAATTTGGTGGAAACTGAGGGCCCGCCCATGCTGCCACCCTCGTGGAGCAATTTATTTTTTTATAAATTTTTTGGTTTGCTTCATTTTACTAGTTTTTACTGATCAGAGAAATGACATCATTATTAATGAGCTTGTGGACATGTGATAATCTTTATTTTTGAATTCAATTATATGGATTTAGGTGGATTTTTTGTATCAAGGTGGGCTGCCTACTGCCTATATCATATACAATTTTCAAATATTTTTACCTAATTATATATATATATGATCTATAAGATTAATTTATAATTAATAATTATATTCTGCATGCATAACATATCAACAAATATACAACTAAAAAGAAGCATTAATTTGATCATTAAGAGCATTATGAAGAGCAAGCAATTCTAACCCATGAGAATTCCAATTCTTTTAGTAAGAAATTTAAACTTAGTTTTTTTTATTTTCTTATATATATATATATCATAGTCTTTGTGATGACGTTTATTCATGCTTTGTTGATGCATAAATTCTTTGGTGGCGTTTAACATTAAGTTTCTAGTGCCTAAAATTTATACTATTTATAAAATTTGCGAGGAAAAAGAGAATTTTTTTTTTTAAATGAAGAAGAAGAAGTCCATATATGATTATGGTTGAACCCAAGAACGAGCATTTTTTTTTTTCTCAAACTAAAAAGAAAGTCATTGTTTGTATTTCCTAGAAAGAAGTTGTAGGGTTTGAGATAGAAATCCACGTGAACAATATATCATCAAATGTGCTTCATAGCAAATTAAGAGCCAAAAACTTAGCACGTATTTGGATACAAACAACTATAAATCATCATAAGATATTCATCAACTTAACAACTAATTGTGTCATCATCTTGGCAGATATATTCAAATATGAAAATTTTTTAGATATATTCAGTTTACTATATTTAGACTTGACAATAAAACGGAGAATTCCTCTATTTAACTCTCTATGAGATGGAGAAGGAAAAAAATCTTCTCCCCATCCTGCCCCGATAATTATTTTAAATATTAAAATATTTTATTATATATATATATATATATAAGTTTATATATTTTAAATATATAAATAATTTTATAATATATTTTTGTTAAAATTAAATGATCCAGAAACTTCCTATATGAAATTAATTAATCTGTTCAATAAAATTAAACCGTGATTGGTTAATTAGTTTGATTATAAATCGGTCAGATTGATTGATAATTTTTCAACTGGTTAATTGTAAATAATTTGGCTGATTGATAAATAAATCATTCAAATTGGTTGATAAATAAATTGGTCGCACTAATTATATAATTAATCGTATTTAATTGTGTTAACACATTTAAAAATCGTTTAATTGATAATAAATCAGTCAGACTCCATTTTTTACTACCCCATTGCCAAGCATAACCATATAATTCATAAACTAATTCAATCAAACAATAAGATACATTTAATTATTTTATTCACATTGGTTGATGTGAATATAACAATTAATAAATTTACGTACATGTTTCTGTGTGATTAAATTAATCTAATAAACTAAATTTATTTAAGAATTTCTCATATAATATATACTAAAACATAAAATTATTCTATAGCGATATAGTTATAAAATGTGTTAAGTTCATTAATTAATAATTGGTAATATGTTAGGGTCAATTGTATAGTCACTAGAAGCATTAATGCTTGTCAAGTGGAAAAAGAATATAGATTAGTTAAATTGGGTCATTATAGTGAATTACCATCTCCACATAGAGAGCGAGTCCCGTGGCCTAGCTTAATTAAAATCAGCCAAGTTATTTTCTTTCCCTCCTTTTCATTTGCCTACTTTCATGCACTTCTTTCCATTTATTTAAATCCATAAATATCCCTAAACCACAATTAAAGTTTAAAACCAATTTTCTCAACCAAAAAATAAAAAAGCTTTTTTATTTTTTGTGAGAAATTTAATTATGGAAGATGAAAGCCATGGACATTGTCCAAATGTCGTTCGCAGTGAAAGCCCGGAAAGTCCTTGTTTAAAGAGAACTATTAGCAGCAGCAGCAATAGCAGCAACAACAAAAATAGCAATAGCATCGTTAACAACAGCAGCTGCTGCAGCAACAATATTAATAAAGAGCAAGATCGGTTTCTTCCCATAGCGAATGTGGGAAGAATAATGAAGAAAGTGATTCCGGCCAACGGGAAAATATCGAAAGACGCGAAAGAGACGGTTCAAGAATGCGTATCGGAATTCATTAGCTTTGTGACCGGAGAAGCCTCGGATAAATGTCAAAGAGAAAAAAGAAAGACTATCAATGGCGACGACATCATATGGGCTGCAACGACATTAGGGTTTGAAGATTATGTTGCTCCATTAAAATTGTATCTCAGCAAATATAGAGAGATTGAAGGAGAGAAGGTTAATATTCCAAAGCAACAAAGAAATGATCAGCAAAGGTTACATCAACAAGAACATGAACAAAATCTACCACCACCTTTTAATTCTGTATATTCCTCCACACCAAACACTAACTTAATTTCTCAACCCTCTTATGTAACAGCCGACCAAACATTTTCCTTAACATTTTCATCCCCTAATTCCATTCAAAAACAACTGCAACAACAACAGGATCAAATTGATTCAGTTGGGCACTGGTAAGACACCAAATTTTCAATATCGATCGGCTATATAAAAAATTAAGGGAAGAGAGGAATTTTTTTAATTTTTCTTTTGGTTTTCCTTTTTATTTTAAAGAAAAAATTTATATATATTACTTGATATGCTATACATATACGTATTCATTCAACTTGGTCTACTCTTGCATTTCATAAAATATTATAAAGTTTAATTAATTAGTTAATAAGAATGCAAATTAATTAAGAACGATAATTAATTGATTAAGTGCTTGTGTTATTGTGTCTTTTGCAAATCAAAACTATACTGGAACTCTATCAAAATCTACTTTTACCACTGAAATACAAATTTATATGTGATGTCTGAGATATTTGAGTTTGATTAGAGTACTTAGATTCATTATCATTATTCATCATATCTAATAACAGTTAGTATGAAATGGATTTTTTAATTAAAAATCCAATAAATTCAAAATGAACTCCAATTAGCATTTGAATTTAAATTTTAAAAAAAAATTATAGGAAGAAAGTCTCGTGACAATAATTTCTTTCGAAACGAACGACCTATTAAAACAGTAATTTTACAAAGATTTATTGCTATTACACTTTGATGTATGAGTGCTCAAACAATCCTTGTGATGTAAGACTTCAAACTTTGATGAATTATTGAGAATGATATGTGAATAGTTATGAAATTTTTTCACTCCTATTAAAGATACGTACAATAAGTTATGAACATGATGAAAACCAGTACCAACAGATAGTTTCGTAGAGGAAGTTCATGGTTATTTAAACTAAAAATAATAATGTCTTATTAATTTAGAATAATACGAGAAACTCCACATTTTTTTAATTTTTAGTGTTAACCACAGATAAAGTCATCCATTTTGCAGTCTGAAACTAATAATATTTAGAACATAATCAAAATTAAAGCTATCAGCTATTAGTGTTTTTATTTATTTATTGTGTTAGCAATGAATCAAATCACGGGCATCATGACCTGGGGCACCGTGGCATAGACCAGTTCATTAGACGTCTATATTAATGACTTTCCAGGAAGCCATTCGACTTTTCAAGTGGAATTCAAGCGGAAAATTGTTTGAAATTGCTTCGTAAAAATAAATTTATAATTTTTTTAATTCAATTAATTGATTTTTTTAATTTTTTATAAAATATTTTTTAAAAATATATTTCTGAAATAAATATTTATTTAATTCATTATCCAAAAGCAGTTTTCTAAACTAAAAAAATAAAAAATAAAAAAATTTTCTCCAAAAACACTTTTTTTAGAAATTCAAGTTTAATTTAGTAATTTAATATTGTTTAAAAAAAGAGCAAATCATGTTCCTAGTTCAGGTTATACGAAAACCAAAGTATCATATAGCAGAATTTCAGTCAAGAGAGATCAAGAACTATAACATTTGGGTGGCTGAAGCTGAAGCTGAAAATAAAAGAATTTCGCATAGGTTTAAAAATTTCCAACATGCCTTAAAGAATCTTGAATGTATTACAATGGCCTTTGTCCACAATCAGCCATTCATGCTAATACAACAAAACTAATTCAACGACACAAAATCTTCCTATGACAATCAAAAAAATATTAATAACGGTTTAATGTCTGATGTTCAGCTGTTCGACTTTACACTTCAAGAATGTATACGTTTTATACAACCATAACTGATGTATGATATTACATTGAAATCTCAACTCCAATTTGGGATGAAATCAAACCTTAAAAAAAAGCATGGTATAGAAGGCCTAATCAGACACGTTACATCAGCTAATGTGGAAAGAGTTACCATGAATTGCAATTAGCTTCAACAAAGAGAAGGGGGACGGAAAAGAAACACAGGATCATAAGGGGGACGGAAAAGAAACACAGGATCATGCTTTTTCAAATGGCATATGCGATTGTTTCCGACTCTTTCGGTCGCCACATGGATTTCTCAACATAAAGCAACCCCTCCTTCTCCTCTGAGTAAGTCATGTGGACCTGCCATTGCATAGATCTTAATATGTTCTCCAGCTCATTAATAGTCTCAACATCATCCCGGACAATTAATTTTCCTTCTGGTCTTAGTATCCGATCAACCTCCGCGACCACAGCTAAGAGGTTGCACCTACCAGATCCACAAAGCAATATCAAACCAAAGACTAAAACGAAGCAGAGGACTACCAAATGGTTGAGGTACAGGCACTAAGACACTCGAGAGTGGTTAGAAAATACCTCTTTTTAACCTTTGAGAAGAGATGATTAGCATGGAGAAGATCATAAGATCTAGGGTAGGTGTTAAATGATTCGCACCAATCATGATAGATTCCAAAAAGACCTCGTTCATAAATTACAGGTAGTGTATCTGCAGATTCTGTTGGGACCACATTCATGACCCATACCTTTAAATCCTTCAGAGCAGCAGCAAAACTGGAAGCACAACAACAAAATCAGAATGAGGAAAACGGGAAACATAAAAATAAAAAAAAAAAATTATGCTTGTGTATGCCAAAGCACTATAAGTAATAAGAAGATTCCCATTGCATATTACATAAAAATAATTAGGCAAAATATGTCAACTATAGAGGATGGTCCACATGATTCGGATTTTGCTTGAGGAAAAAAAAATCATTAAGGTAAATTAACAGTCTCTGTACTAGAGAGCATAATTTTGCTTACCCGCCGTAAATGGATCTCATGTCCATGACATTCCTTACAGATGACCATTTTATTCCCATTCCGTTTAGATATGAGTTGGACATCACCCGCTTCCAGTGTTCATAGTCAGCAGTAAAGTCCTCTGGTTCTGGTTTACCATACACTCCAGCTTTGGAACTCAGCATCCAGTAAGGTACCTTCTCCAACCTGGTTGGCCATTGCTCTGGCCATTGAGACCCACGTTCTACTGAATCAACTGGAACCTTGTGCATACATGCTTTCAGTGGCACATCCCTAAACACAAGAATCAAAATAAATCATGAATGCAGAAACGAACAGTGAGTCTGGATTTGTAGAAGACAAATTGTTCTAGCAACTAATAATAGCACATTCCTTTAAAAAAAAAGTGATGTACTTTGTGACTTCCCGAATTCACATGCATGTATACGCTATTTGCATAAAATATAAGCCCCGTGAAAATTCAGATAAGATAATTTAATATTAGGTGCAATTGTTAAATCATGAAGTTTAAGAAACATCCACAATGAAATTTTAGCCAATTACTATAATAAGGTGATTTACTTTTGTCTCTTTCCAAATTCACATATGTATTTCTTTTTGCATTAGACAAGATGATCCAATATTAGGTGCAATTGTTAAACCATGAAGAAACATTCAAAATAAAGTTTTACCAGCAAACACAAAAGGGAAAAAAAGGTCTTTCGGTTGAAGCACAACATTACCATGCTGCATTCGGATCATCTGATGCTTCGCATATTGGAGGCTCTTCTTGTGATCTTTTCTCGTAGCATTCATTGGAAGAAGGCTTCCTGTATGTAGCTATACCCACTCCATTTACTGTATCCTTGGTGATAGACACAAGTTCCCAGCACATAGCTTTGGTAAGTTCAGTCATAGCTGCAAACAATTTTCCAGAAAGTGTACCTAGTTGTAAGAATCAATGCACATCTTTCCAGATATATATTGTGTATTTGTTTGTGACATAATCTACCTTTCCAGATTCCAACATCTTCAGCAAGCTTCTTATAAACAGGAGTAGCAGACCACACAAAGAAGCCACCAGGTCGCAGAACACGATTCAACTCCAAAAGAAGTTTCCCACCTGCAAGTGAATTTTAATTGACGGTAAGAGTTAAATTAAAGAGCTAAGTTCATCTCTTTTGAATGCATATATTATAAAAGCGCAGCAATTAAAAATAAAAAACTAGTATAAGAGCATCATAAAAAAATTTATTAGCTGTCAAAAGAGGTTTGCTGAAGACATTAAATTAAAGATATACATCTTACAAAATTAAAAACCCAAATAATTTTTTCACTAATCTGATTACTAGTTCACCACATCAAGAAAAAGGTCGGCACCTTCAATATGCCATGGGACTCTACATCGCGCACAGTGGACAACATCAAACACTAGTGCTGGAAAAGGAAGTCTTTGTGTGCCCATCACAGCAGATATAGCAGGGATTCCTCTTTCGAGAGCAAACTGCACTTGGGCTTCATGTTCATCTTTAGGGGCAAATGACATTGCCAGGACATCCCTATCAAAGAGATAGCCACCAAAGCTAGCAACTCCACATCCAACATCTAATATTACACGAGAGCGTTTTCCCCATGCAATGCCAGGCACAGACTGCATAATGGATATAATAACATCAAGAACATAACAATAGTATGCCAAATGAATAAAGATTTAATTTTAACTATTGCCCTTCAGTAGATAAAATCCATTTGTGCTCACTGATCCATTGGGTCAGTGAAACCAAGATAATTTCCTGCCAAACAAACCCCTGATGGAAACTAATTCTGTGTATATAGAAATCTAAGGATAAATATTCTGCCATGACTATTAAATAACTGTTCAAAGCTAAGCATCCAGAATCATACAGTAATCGCAGTCCAGAACAGATAAGATCCAAGAGAAAAATAGCAACATAAATGGAATGAATATTACCACTTGTGCATACTAGTATTTGAATTGGCCCAAAGGTGCTGATATATATGCATACAGCACAGAGTGCAATTTACTTAAAATGTTACAATCTCATATCTATACCCAAACCAGTCTTTTCAGTAAAGTGCAAAGAAGAAGGGGAGCAAAGTTGTTAAGCTAAGTAAGAAATAAAAGATTATAACATCTGCAGCAGGTGATAAACATCAAAAGCAGCATAAAAAGAGAATGGAAGTAAAATAATCACTTAATTGTTTTCAAAAAAAATCACCTCATTGATAAAGTCAATGTAATGTAAAGCACCATGTTTAAACTGGGTTCCACCACCAGGGAAAGTGAGGTATTCACCAGTAACTTTTACCCAGTTTTGATGCCCTTTAACTTCTGCAAGTTTGGTGTGGGGAACATTATAGTACCATATCTGCAAAAGATGTATTATCAATTCATCATAGTAAGAAAAAGAAAAAAGCAAACGGCAAGCTAGCATCTATTAATTTTTCATACTTTTTCCCTGCTTTTGGGCCACTCAATAGGGCGTTTGTAACCTTCAGGAAGTGGAACAAGGCAGGTAGGAGGTTCTTCAGGACAGTGTCTCTCTCGATGTTCATAGTGCTTAGTAGATCGAAGATTCCTAATTGCTTGCAAATTGTCAAGACATGGGATGTAATCAGGTCCAGCAGTGACATTGCACACTTTCCAATTGTATGTATTTTGTTTGTCAGAAGATTGTTGAGCTTCTTTCTCACTCTTTGACTCTGCCGCCTGAGTTGACCATGATCCACTCACAGAGGTGGTTTCATTCAAAAGCTCCAACTGAGTCCCTGAGGGAAATACCTCACCTGAACTCTGGTTGTTGGTCTGCCCGTCAAGATTCTTCTCTGATTTACTATCTTTTGTATCAGCCTTTTCGTCGATCTCACCATTTCCTGTTTTCTCATCCTCTGTTCCACCAGAACTCTCATCTAATTTTGTCCCAGCGTCATCACTGTTGGATTTTTTCTCTATTTCGGTCTCATCCATATCAGATTTCTTCTCCGTCTCATCTGATTCAGATTTGTTCTCTTCAGAATCTCCTTGGCCAGGTGCACTAGTGTCTCTATCATCAGCTATCTTCCCATCACCTTCTGAGTTTGCTTGTCCATTGGGTGTCTTAGAATCACCATCTTCTGTATTCTTTTCTTCATTTTGTGTCTCAGCATTCGAGCCATCATCGGTCTTATTCACCTCATCTTGCTTTTTCTCATGTTTCTCTACTTGCTTCTCTTCAGCCTTCTGTTCTGAGTTTTCCTCTAGAGTTTTTTGAGTACCAGAGTTGTTTTCTTCTGAAGGATTTGAGTTATTGTCTCCTTTTGTCGTATCATCAGGCAAGTCTCCTGCACGATCCTCAAATTGCTTACTGTTACTTTCATTGCTCTCAGGAACTCGTTCCTTCACCTCATTCTTATTCTCCTGAGCAGGCACATCAACATCTTGACCAGGAACTACATATGATGATGTCATCATCCATACCCCAACCAAGCAGAGAGCTACAAAGACCACAATTGTCACCGTTGAGCAGTAATTTGTAGATTGCCTTCGAGCATCTATCCTAGTATATTTTCCTGTTGCCATACTTCTTTCCGCCAATCAATATTGAAAATCGAACCTGGAGATCAAAGACTATACTCACTTAGACAAATCTAGCAAGAGTTCATACTATACAGCATTTTTTGTGAAATCGAAAGGTATTGCGATTACATTAAGATAACAATCACACGTAAACAAAAACAGAGGAGAAGCGGACTCCTCCATGCCATAGGCAGGCCTACTTTCGCAGCATGGAAATAATCGCTTAAACAAATTGATGACAAATAAAAAGACAAGAAGCATATCCAGATTTATGAATCCTAGACTTTTCTACATCAACGAAACCAAGATTTTGATCTTAAGAAATTGAATGCAAGAAACATAAAAAGTAAACCATAACTATATTAATAGTTGGACCAAGGCTTACATCAGAGCAATGCCCAAAAGAAGAAAGAGATAAAAGCCAACAAAAAGAAGTTAGCCCAGAGCACATATGAGAAACACAAGCATTAGCAATTATAGAAATCTAGACAAAAAAAAACTACAAAATGGCGCCAAAATCACCAAAATATAAAGTGATTCAGATCTACAATGAATCACAACAAGAATACCATTCACACAATCTAATTACAACCTCGAAATTCACCATTTTAATTAACCATTTCCATTTATAACCAAAAAACTACGAGTAAGCAGACATTAAAAAGACATTAGATCTGCAATGAAAGCACCGCAAAGCTACATTTGAACAGAGAAAACTAAAGGACCGCAAAGAAACGACATTAGATCTGCAGAGATAGAGAAGGATAAGCTAATTATGCGTACGCCACAGAATAAGATCGGAGGTAAAAATCAGCTGAGTAAGAGTACCTTATTACTGAAAAAAAAAAAGAATGCAACTGAAAATCGATCTAACAGAAGAAAGAAGGGAAAGGAATTCAGCGTAATTGGTTCATTTATCTTCTTCTGCTTCTAATGGAGAGAGGAGGGAGAGAAGAAAAGGAATTTTAGAACAGAAGCTGGTCGGGTATGAGTTTATTATGATTTATTTATTTATTCATAATAAAAAAAAAAAGTAAAAAGAGTGTTTATGAGTGTTGAATGTATTTATTTAATTAAATTAATTTTTGGTTAGGACAATATTCAAATAATTAATGGGGGAAAAAAAAGAGAATAGAGATTTGATTTGATAGAGGAAAAAGGATGGCCTTTTTAAGTTTTAATCCAATGTAGAGAGAGACGCGGCCCCTACGATGGCGTGAAATCAGTGCGCTGGATGGATAATTTACATGCAGTGCAGATAGCGAGTGAGACGAAAAGAGAATTGGACAAGACAAGATGCCGGTCAGGATTATTTTTATCATTAAATTAAAGGCTTTAGTTTTAGTCCCATTTTTGTCACTATATTAAATAAATTTTAATAATTTATTCTTTGCGAGCCGGTTAGTATAAATTTCGTAATATTTTTTTTTTAGAAAAATCAGAATTTAAAGTCGAAATTCAAAATTTTTAAAAAAAATGAAAAAAATACTGAATTTAAATCACAACTGATGATTTAATTAATCTATTTTTCAGTTTGATTTGAGGTTGATCTTTCGATTTTTTTAAAAAAAATCATCTTTGAATAATTTTTCAGAAAAAATAAAAATTAAATCTTCTGTGACTATAATATTAATTAATGAGATTTTAAGTTTTTTTTTTAATAAAATGATATTTAAGTTTGATCGTATTTTAAGATCATTTTATCTTTGCCATTATATTAAAATATCAATTAAAGATGTTCAAATTAATAAAAATCTTATCAACAACTAATTATTATTATTATTATTATTTAGTTTTAGTTCAATAATATTAGATTTTTTTTTTGATACTGTGATAATTTAAATTTACATCCTTCTTTCAAAGCAAATATCTAAATACTATTAGAGTAATATAAATAAAAAATATATTTGTTAAAAAAAAAAAACCCTTTTCTTTCTGTACCTTTAAAAAGGTATAGAGAACAACCAGGCCACGTTTTAATAATTATGTCAATTATTAGTGGAATATCAAATGAGTGAATAGTTAATTTAGTATTGTTAAAATTGATCCAATCTGACCGGTTCAATTAGAAATCGAACCAATTCAATCTATTAAACTGGAATGTATTCACTCGGTAGAAAAATTGGTCATCCAACTAGTTAGATTGTCATCCGTTCGAACCGGTCACGGTTTGACCGGTTTGGATGGATGAAAAATGACCTTCGTAGAACAAGGATTCAAACTCTTGAACTAAAGGAATGAACAAATGCATTTATCACTGGACCAAATGTTCATATGTAATTCAATTTCTATAAATTTTATAATTAATTGTTTATAAAATTATTTATATTATCCAAGAGATATATATAATTAATAAAATTAATATTTAATTATTTATATTTTTTATTATTAATTTAGAGAAAAATTTTAATTAAAAATATATAAATAAATCATCTCTATTATTAATTAAAATAAAAATAAATATAGAAATTATTATATTTGAGAATATTTTTAAATATAATTATATATTAATTTAAATTATGAATATTTATTATCAATACATGGTTATGCATTAATTTTGATCATTCAAAAGAATATTCACATTATTTAAGAAATATATTATAATTTTTTAATATTAATATACAACCTTACAAAATTTTACATATAAAATATTTTAAATTATTTTGATACCTATTAAAAATATTATTTTAATTGAAAAAATTAATACTCTAATAGAATATTTAAAAGTTATTGTCTATTTTATATTTAAACTAAAAGAAATATATAAACAAATATATTTTATTATTTATTAAAATTATATTTAGAAATATTTTTGAACATGATTATGTATTAATTAAATAATTTTAACATTTTGAACATATAATTTTGTACAAAATAGAATTAATATATTTATTTTTCATATTTTATTGTGTATAAACATGCTAAAAATTATACATTGTACTTTGACAGGTCCAACTGCGATTGAACTTCTGATTTTTGGCTTTTTGTGTTTTTACAGTTCATTGATCGGGCTGGGTATGAAAAACACTACATGTACGTATTAATAATATTAGCAGTAACAAATAAAAAAAATTAGGCTATAAGTGTTACATTACTATCAAATTAATTAAATTCTTTCCGAAACTATATTTGATATGAAATTAAAAGTATGTATATTTAAAAGTTAAAAAACAAAATATAAAATTATTTTGACACAAATGTGAAAGTTGAGGATTTTTCATTTACAAATTGCCCTAAAAATTATGCATATATTAAAATAAATTCAAACAATTTCACATATTTCTAGAATTTTGTATATAAATGTTAAATCCTACATATTATAAAAATCTTCAAAGAATTTTACAATAGTAAGAAATGTCACAAATATAGATAATATGTGATAATAAATTGATGAAATATTAAAAATACGGTTTTTTTAATAATAAACAAATAAAATATAATGTTTTTACTAAAAAGTATCAAATATGAATCAAAATCCATACCAATCAAAGATGATCAATTCTTTTATATATATATAATACTTGAAATTGAGAACAAAGATAGTTTTGTACTAGAGTAAAAAAAACATTCAAATTGGACTGAATTGACAGAATATAATTATTAAACCGCTGAGTCAAATGAGCAAAGATTGCCGATTGGGTTCGACCATTTTCAAGTTTTGACATGAATTGAACTGGACTATTGAGTGATTTCCAATAAACCGATCTAACAGGCCGCTCTAGTCCGGTTTTAAAACTATGATTTTCTATTTCACTTGTGTCCTTTCTTTCAATATATATATATATATATATATATATATATATATATATATATATGACGTTTGATTGAAATTGATGGTGTTTTTGTTAATAATTGACTTTAGCATATGTATTAGGTAGATTATTTATTAAAATATTTATGGTAGAATGCCTCCATCAATATTACCACTTTGTAAATTATATATTATATGTTGTATGGACTAAATTGTAAAAAAATCTTTTAATATTTTTCAACAATGGAATCAAAATCTAAAAGGGCAACTCAATTTTCAAACTTCTGCCTATAAAATATTACCAACTTACTATTTTTTGCGTCCATATGTAATTATATACCGATCAGATATATTTATGCAAGATAATATTATTGGAGTTTCTTGGCCTCGGATGGTGCCTTCATAGTCTCTTTGGTGTTGTTTCACCAAGTCAATAAAAAAAAGCAAATATTAAAATATTAACCATCTTCTTTTTAATTCTATTTTTCATATTTAATTGTTCGACCAAATAGGAAAATTAATTTGCGGTTAAAAGTTACATACGGAAAAAAAAAATTGAAGTAAAATAAAAGAAGTCTTCTCCTTTAATCAACTAATGGAGATCTTGGCTTATTGATAATCTTATTTTTTTATGCTTACTGGCTGTGTTCAATGCAATTGTTGGCCTTTTGGATATTATGTGAATATTGGGCATTGTTCAGTTATTGAAAAGCTGAACTTTGGGTGGTGCTCAAGGGTTTTATTGCCGCTAATCAAAGGACTGTCGAAGCATTATTTTCGAAGTTGATTTCAGAGAATGTGGTCAATTGGCTTTCCTTCAATGGAGTGTATGACGGCCCTCGCGCCAATCTGATTAATGCTTGTAGGGAGTTTTTGCTTTGTTTTGATGATCGATTAGCTTGTTCATCATGTCTAATTTTCTATAGGGAAGGTAATCGTGTGGCCGACAAGCTGTCTAATATGACTCTTTTAATGGAAATGAGTGTCATTTGGTATTTCATTTGACGAAGCGTTTTTGAAAAAAAAAATTATTTTTAAATTTTTGAGTTTTGAAAACTATTTTTAGAGAGAAACAGGTAAATGAATGTTTTTTCTATAAGCAAGTTTGAGAAAAACAGTTCATAAAAAATTAAAAATCAGTCAATTAAATCAAAAATATTATAAATCTGTTTTTTGAACACCTAACAGTAATCTCAAACACACAACTATTTTTATTATCGCTATGCTACAAGAAGACATTATTAAAGTGTTTTGGTTTATGATGATTCTAAGTTCTTACTTTGTTTTTGTTTTTTTTCCTTGTTTTTTAGGTTTTCTCCTCCTTGTAATAAAATTAAAAAAAAATTGAAGGTTTTTGCTTATTAAATTTTAATCTACGGTTTCATAGATTTGTGAAATAAGAAAAGAAAGACAAATCAAGAAACTAAAGCGCCCAGTATTTTCTCAATTGCTTGCTAATAAAGTGACTTTTTCAATCATGCATACGGATAATCCATTAGTTAAACAAACATAATTGCTGTTCTACTCTCTCAAAATCTTAGAATTTTTTTTAACAGTGGATTGCTTTTTTTTTTTTTAATATAAAAGTCTTCATAATTTTTGGGATTCTTTTCTCCTTTTTGTTAGAGTTTTTCCTTCAATCAAATCTAGAACCTTATCACTAACAAGTATATAATCGACAAATCTTTAACAACAATAAAATAGGAAGCTATGATCAGATCTATTTTCATAGAGATTGAAAAGGAAGAGAGGATTTATTTCCAGCAATTCAAGTTAAGAATTTAGCCAGAGTAAATTTTCTTTATTTATTAAGTAGTTAAATATCAAATTGAACAAATTATTGAAAATTCTCCTAAGGTTTTTCAAATTACAATAAAAACTAAACTTAAAAAAACTAATAATTTATCTCCTATCATTTGAAATAATATTTATTCATTTGTTACTATATGAATTTCAAATATTACAATGCAATATGTTACTTTATTTTTCTATATTTGAGATGTTTTTGTGTGAATTTTTTATAATTTTATGTACAGTTTAATAATATTTTATAAAAATTTAAAATTTTTACTTGTTACCTAACTATATGTCAACTTATAAATTCAAGGCGAGTCTTCTTAATTGTTATCTCGAAAAATATTTTTATCAAAAGATAAGAGGAATAAATTATTAGTTTTTTAAAAATTTATTTTTAAATATAATTTATTAAAATTTTAGAATAATTTTTTATAATTTGTTTTATCATATTTTATAATTTAAAAAAGAATCATGACTGAATATGTCAAAATTTTAATATGCGTTCTTATTTTATTAGCTTGATTTATAACTGACAACATAAGTAGGTCTTCTTCAAAATGGAAAAATCTAAAGCGAAAGATTGTGTCTATTCAAAAACTTGTGTTGTCGTTTTTTTCATGGTCGTACTTTATATTATATATATATATATATATATATATATATATATATATATATATATATATATATGATGTTTTTGGTTATAATTATTAATGGTCATATATGATATTTTTGGTTACTAAATTATTAATGGTTATAATTAATTATAAAATAATTATGACATTTTAATACGATAATATTTAATATTATTTAATACTAAAATTTATAATGATTATTTATGAACCATCAACATTATAAAAATTTCCATACATATCAAAATTACCCCAAAATTAATTAATTTCATTTTTTTCATTATTAAATATATTATTTTTGTAAATGGATGTAACATCTAATCAAATTTATAATTTTTTTTAATTTTAACTTTTTTGTAAGTATAAATATTAAATAAATTATTCGTCACATTTATTGTAAAGCATTCCGCCGTCCCCGCAAACTACCAACATTCGACGAGTTAAATATGCGATATTCATAAGTATTAGCTATTTAATTATTGGCTCACAGCTTGCAAAATATTCTCAAAAATTTTGATGACCACCAAACCGTAAACTTGTGCATTTCTGCAGCTGACTTTTGCAGATGTTAAAGAATCTTTTTATCTTTGGAAGATATCCGGTGATAGCAATCAGTCTTCCAAGGAGATATCACCGAAACTTATATGTTAAAACTATATATTAGACTTATTTCTAGAATTTGAGGAATTTTAATAAAAATGACGCATGTGATATCATAAAAATATTTCTTTAATGTAATATTTAATAAAAATGAATTTTTATAAAATTTATTTTTAAATTTAAAATTTGAATATTCAGTATAAGTAAATACTCATTTTGTGTTTATGTCTAAAAATATTTTGAGATTCGGGTGGACTATCTAAAAAACCAAAGTAACTATCTTGTGTTATAAAAAACACAGAACAACTTTATACACAATAACGATAGCAATTTGGCGGGACGGTTTTTTTAATAAAATATTTTTTTCATCCTAACCCCGAATATTTTGTAACGATGACGGGACAAAAATGATATATATATCTCCTGACCTGACAATATATATATAAATAATTATTATTTATATATATATATATATAATTATATAATTAACATATTAATTAAAATAAAAAATAATTTAAATATTAAAATAAAATAAATTTTTTAATAAAACTGGGGAACAGAGCTGGGTCGGGGATTTCCGTCCCTGTGTGCTGCGAGTATGGAAATCCAAAATTTTTTTCCGACAAAGTGTCGAGAACGAGGATAGAAATAGAGAACTCCACCCCGTTGTCATTCCTAATACATAACCGGCGAGAAAAGATTTGTAGGCTTGAAATCAATAGGCAAGAATGACTTCTTGAGCTTTTATGACAAGTGAATTTAATTCTTTTGGGCCTATTGATGTACAAGAAGAAAAAAATTAAAATAGGTTGTAGAAGAATAAGAAACTAAACAAACTAAGATAAATGAAGAAAAAATTAAGTTGATTGATGTATTAAATGGTGATGAGAATTATAGATATCAAACCTTTGAATTGGTTGTAAATAAAAAAACAAAATCCTAACATAATCTAAAGTCTTAAAATAAAAACAAATGATATAATTAAATCCAAAAGAAACTATTTATCATAATCAAATTAAAAGAGATAATTTTTATCCAAAAATAGAATTTTTGCCTGTGTGTAAACAATGTCTTCCATAAACTTTTAATTGATAAACCAATTGAAATTGAAAGATTACTTATACTCTTTAATATCCAACAAAAAATCTAAATAATTAAATATCTACCTGAAAATTACTTAACCGATTACATAATAAATTAATATCCTTAACTTCATGTATTGTACGGTTCCACTTAACCAATCATAAAATTAATGAGTATTGAAAAATATTAAAAATATAAAGTATTATTAGCATTCCTCTCACGTATGTTCATCTTCTTCATCATTAATGTCTTGTATATGTGAAACATATTATGGCATTCCGCTTCCTAATTCAGTTGAAGGAAGAAATATTAGGAATTAAAATGATAGAACCTATTATACCACGTTCTGCCTATGAAGAAGTAAAAAACACAACAATACTTTTCTTTTACTTTTTTTTTTGTTTTTTCTTTTGTCTTCATGCATTGCTATACAAAACTCCTTATCTATTATTTCAACTTTGTCCAATTGCTTCCAACATGTCCATATCTACCATTTGATATATATTTTTATCAATTGACAATTTGATGGCCATGATATAATAAATATTCTTTCCACTTGTCATTTGCATGCACTTGCTCCTCCATATGTGTTACTAATAACTTTCAGATGCATTCAACTCTCAATGTGATGTCAATCTTTATCCTTCTCCATTTGCCTTTTACTCAAGCACATGCTAATATTCAACAACCATGCAAGCAAAATTTGTCCACTTGCATGAAGCATTTGAGTCCATTTATGTTTTAAGTACATTTTCGTGCGCATCAAGCACTATAAGAAAAATGAATTTATCTGGCGTTGCTAAATGGATAAACGGTGTTGCTAAAGAACTATAGTGACGCCGTAGAAGCATCTCAAAAAACTCTATTGGAACAATGTTTTAGCGACGCTGTAAAAAGTGAGTTGCTATTTAGCGACGCTAAAAAAACTCGCGTCCCTACAAAAAGGTCGTGGATCGATCTTAGTGACACTTTTAGCGACGAAACCAATTACCGTCCATATTTTGTGAAACATTATTTAAATATTTTTATTTTTAGCGATCGCATAATTATATTTTAAATATTTATAAAATAATTTTATTCATTTAAAAAAATCTGCTTATAACATACTTCTAAAACATTTGAAAATACTAAATTCATTACTTATCTAAAAAATCATTACAATAATAAAATTATAGAATAAGTACAAAAAATACATCAAAAAGTGGATGAAGGATCTCTGGGCGATGAAGAGTGAGGAGTTGAACCTCCGAATTAGGAGTGTGTGCTCTGTGTCCAATCATGCATCCGCTCATCCATCATTGATTGTAGTCATTGCTCAATTTGCATATATCTCTCTTTCGCAATCACTCTTTTAACTTTTTATCACGATCCCGAATGAGCTGATGAAGCTTCTCAACCTTTTGATCCTGTTGTCGAATACGCTCTTGAAATTGCTTTTTATCTGCACCTTGGTCGTCCTCTCTATCTGTCCATCTGAGTGCTAATAATTTTTTGAATTTATAGTGAAATTAATAGTAGAATGGAATGAGGATCCTTGATCAGAGAATAATAATAAAGTTTTAACATCCAATCCATAAACACAAAGATTGTTACGCTTGGCTCCTACAGCTTCTACAAACACACTCTAACTCTCCACAGGCGAAAGTTTAGCAGGCTCAACTGGAATCTGCAATTCTTCTCTAGATGGTCGTATTGAATGAGCAATGATCTGCTTAACATGGTCATGCAATTAATAAAGAAGTTATAAAATAACATAGTATTATAACCTTGAGGTTAATGAAAAAGCATTTAAATTTTTACCCCAATTTGTTGCGCACAGACGTCGATCCATCCACCATTTTTTTCATGTGATACTTTTGGAAAATACGAATTAGTCTAAGATCTCTACCCTTTTTCTCAATCTAACAAATGAATGAGAAAAATGTGAAGATATATTAGTTAGGTAAATTGTATACATCCATATTATGAGATTTTTTTACTATTCGATGTTTATACTTCTCAATAGAAATGAATCGGAAAGTGTGCCAAAAGGGACCCATTTCTGGACTGGCTTTCTCAAGATAATCAGTTTGCACTAGCACTTGTTTATGGCTTTCTCAGATAGAAATGCACAATATTCTGGTGCACTTCATTTCTCAATCCAATGCTAGTAGATATTTTTTGAATATAAGGAGGACAACCTTTCTTCATCCATATTTTTCATCATATCCAAGTAGTGCCTCCTAGCTAAGGGCTCTCATGCAACTCTTATATTGTTATTAAGGTTAGAATCCCCCTCAAAATACATATTACTCTTACTGTTCTATCAGCCAATTTATCTCGAAGTCCATATATATCGTAGTTTATATACCAAAGTATTCTCATGTATTACTAACTAAATTGAACATGACATAATAAACATAACCACAAAATAAGTTATACAAGTGTATATCACACTTAGAAAATATTAAAGTCATTTCATTGCTTGTTTTACTTAGAACTAGACTAAATTAGATATGAAAATAAGCAAGACTTTCACCTGAGTCCTCATGATACATGCCTGAACTTTCCAAAATACATGTTCGAGGAAAAATGAGTATGCACATATAATAACCAAGGGAAGCTCACCTGGCTTAAACCCTTATCCTTCAAAAAATCTCTAAAGTGACCAATCTAGATCATCCATTACCGATTTTTCCTCAATGACATGTCATTTATTCTAGCTCTAGTCCTAGTCAAAGTATTGAGTTTAACTGTTTATCATACTTATCATTTCCATTTCATACATAATCTATGATTCTCATAAATTTTACCCATAATATGAATATTCAAACCATGTTATAATCATAAGCAAAAGTATACCACCTCAAATAGAATCAATCTTGATTCACATTTGCATAAATCAAACTCAAAATTAAAGAGCATGTTTTAAGCAAAAACTCAAATTTATGTGAACCAAATTGTAAAACCATCAATTAAAGCGAATGGTTTAAGAAAAAACTCAAAATTATGACATTCACGCTTGTGAACAACCAGTTTACAATCGTGAATTTGGAAAAATTACCAGAAAATATAATACAACAACTCATACTAATTTCACATGCAATATTCATCTACAATTAAATTGTAATGACTTAAATACCGGAATATTCGTAAACTGTAGTTTTCGAAATTTATCAGTATACAATATGAGTCAAAAATACATCAGTAAATGAAAAATATTTTATTTGATCATCGGAAAATATAAGTTATGACTAGTCTGAGAGTAAAATTTGGAATGAAAATAAAGTCAAATAAGCCTTCAAAAGTTAAAATTAAGAAAAAAAGATCTGATTTAATTAAATAGTTGGTTGACCATACTTTGACCGGGCTATGAAAAATAGTAAAAAATATCTAAAAATTTATTTTAAGATTTGGTTAGACTCTAAATAATATTTAGGATTATTTGACAGTGAAAAAGGAATTTTACGGTGACACCGAAAATTGAATTATCAGTCCAATTTAAGTAAGCTAGACAAAAACGAACTCCGATAGAGTTGAAATTTTTTGTGTAGATATATAAAAATATTTTATGAATTATTGAATCAAATTTGGGTGAATTTGAGCTTGGAAAATGAGAAAAATAATTTATAGTGTATAATTGGGTCTAAATGGGTTGAGTTTTGTTTGACCCAAGCCCAACCAACTTAAGCCACTATAAATTGGCCTAAATATCAGAATTCTCTAGAGATAATTTGGTTAATCTTCTTCCCCAAATCCCTTTGTATGGGCAAAACGCATATTTCCCATTTTTCTTCAAATTTTCTTCCATTTTCTTCACTTTTTACATCAAAATCAACCACCCTAAAATAATTTCAGCCTCTCTAATAACTAATAGAAGTTTTGAATCTTCATTTGGAAGGCTAAAGTGGAAGGAAATTAAAAAAAAGTTTAGGATATTAATTTGAGGTAAGCAAAATTTATGGTTTTAAATTAATTTAATGGTTCAAATAGGTAGTTTAAGATATCTAAATAATAAATATGAAGTTTATTTGAGCTAAGGAAGTAAATTAATGGTGGATTAATGAAGGAAATTTTTTATCCATGGTAGGTTCAAAACAAGGTGAAGGTGCTTCCAAAGGAAAGGAGAAGGAAAAAGAAGATTAGGAAGATCTAAACGAGAAATTAAGGTTAGTGATTTCATAATCTAATTATTTTCATTAATTAAGTATGATTTATGGATATGAAAATTTAGAAAATTTCAATTAAGAAAATTAATTAGTGAAAATTATAAAATATGACCTTATTATGTGAAAAATGAATATTAAGGAATAAATACATTTTAGTGTAATATTATGATATATATGAATGTATTAAATAGTGAAATGAATAATTAGAAAGTGAAATAAAAATTTTAATGATGAAAATTAAATATAGGCCAAAAAAAATGAAAAATGAGAAATTAATATTTTCTTTGCTAATTAAATGAAAGTTTAGTCATGAAATGTAAGAAAATATGATTTTAAGTGTGTAGAAATTTATTGAAAATTTTTAAATTAAATATTGAATATTTTTCTATTTATTGATGATATTATGTATGAAATGAAAAATAATGAATAAAATATATTTATTGGGTTTATAATTTAATTGATTATCCATAATAAAATATTGATATAATAGAATAAAAAATATGAAAAAATTTGGTAGTGGTAAAATTTTGATGAAAGAATAAATTATTAAGTGATTAATAATGTAAAAATAATGGAATTTATGATTTTAATATAAGTTGAATTGAAGAAATAATATAATGCCTTTAGTTATTTTTTTCGGATGGTTAAATTTAGCCTAAGATATAATTGGCTAAGCATAGGGACACTATTACCGCAGTACGGGTCATGACGATTCGCTTATGTAGGCCAATGATGATCTAGTTCAGTGATTGTGACTCAATGATTCAGTGTATAATATAGTGTTCGACTGATCATTCAGTATTACTTTTCAGTATAATGGACTTTTGGGTCCACGTTCCATGTATCTAGTCAGAAAAATTTCTATCGGATTGAATCTAGGGGCAAATAAAATAATAAATAAATAAATAAATAAAAATGAAATGATAAAAGTGACAATTGTGAATAAAATATGAAAAAAATGATTATAATGAAAATATGATAAACATGAAATAAGTGAAAAATATGAGAAAAATAATAAAAGTGAGAAATATAAGATAAATGATAAAAAAATGGTATAATAATAATAATGATAAATGTGATAAATGTGACAAAAATAATAAAGTTGAAAAATGAAAAATAAGTTAAGATAAATATTAAATTATGTAGTAAAAAAATAAAAAATAAACAAAAACTAAAAATGAAAAATAAAAATATTAGTGGCAAAAGTGAAAATAATATATAGTTAGTAACATAATTGTAAATAAATAGAAATTTAAGAATTAAAGTGAAATTGAAGCTAATTGAAATAAATAAATAAATAAGAAAGAAAATAATGGATAATTAAAAAAATAAAGTAAAAATGGACTAAAATAAAAGAAATTGAAAGTTCAGAAAAAAAGAGAAATAAATATATTAAATAGTGAATTAAGAGTAATTAAAAATAAAGTATTGATAAAAATAATTATATACTAAAGAGAAAAATTGAATAGTATATTAAAAATATAATTGCATGAAAATATAGTTAGTGGAATTGCTTACATTAGTAATCACCACTGAACATATTAATGCTCAACACGTAGTTATTTGACTGCGTGCAGGTAGTAACGAAAAAAATAGGAGCAAGTATACAAATTTTTGAAGTAGACAGAAGAACAAAATAGTAATAAGATATTACTAATAATGACATGTATATATATGTATAGATATAGAGTTGTGAGAATAAACATTGTATATATTATGATAAATGATATTTGCAAATTATTATATGTGTGAATAATGGAAAGATGATTTGTGAATGAATGTAAAATATTTTGTATTATATGTGTGTTATTGTGCAAAAAAAAAGGTTATGGATTGTTTGTCTTGCATGTAGGTTAGTTAGTTTATAACCGTTGCCAAAATTTTTGAAAAAAAATAAAAAGGATTAATTAAGTGTTGATAATATTATGGTTCTTAAATTAAGATAAAAAAATTAGCATATATCGGTTATAACTGTATTTACCCACGTTAACGTACGTATAGAATAAGTGTTATAAGGGTGTTACATAAATAATGTCAGTCCTCTATCAACATTCTGACATATATACTAGCTATTTATCATGTCAATTACCTTTCCACACATAAGTATTCAACAATCTAACATCTCAAAACAACCATTTTAACATATTAATATATTAACCCCCAAATGCATTTTAACTCCAAAAACATGTCATTTACACTGCATTGACCAACCACAACATGTATTTAAGGAAAAATAAATATATTCAAGTAACTTGAGTCTTTGAATGTGGTTATATACATACTTTATACCTAGAATGAAGTCTAACAAGATCTCAAAAAACTTTAAGTTTGTAATGGACTTTGAACTCTTTGACACAAGCAAAATGTTCTCTTAGCCTCTAAAATGATAAAGAACTCCAAAAAAACTCAAAAATTTGAGCTTCTCTCTCACACAACTAAATAACACTATTTTCCTCTTTTCTCTCACTTTTCTTAATTACACTTAGAGTTTTTGCATCCCCAAAAAAGAAGAAGAAAGGTTTTTGAAGGCAATAGAGATATAAAGTGATGTGTTAGGTTGGTTTTTAGGAAGTGAAAGTAGATTTTGATGGATTGCAGTAAGAGAAAATTATGGTTGCCTCACCTGCTCCTGACTGCATAAGATTCACGGCCATGACTCATTTTTCACGAGCGTAAATCCCTCATTTACGGCTATAATTAAACTTTACAGTTTGTGAATTGAAACCCTGATATTAATAGTCACGAGCATGAAACGAATGACTCTCATACACTTAACTTTTAAATAAACTCTATTGAACCCTTAACTCTTTCCAAACGCCAACATAACTCATAAATCTTATTTTACGATCGTTACAATAATGATAAATAAATAATAATAAAAAAGAAAGAATAATTGTGTAAATAAAACGTTAGTAAGAAAATGATTTCGAATCATTCCTAGGTTTCAGAACATATAGATTAATTTTTTGGTCTAACAAATCGCTCAGTCTTTATAGTAGCTTTAAGTACAAATTCTAAAAGTTGGCAATTGGAATTTTCGATCATGAACTTTTACTTTTTTTTTTAGTCCAAACACCTAAATCAACTTTTGATTTGTCAGACTGCTAAAAACTGAATTAAAGATTTTAATTTGTTAAATCGCTAATAGCTAAGAGTAAAAGCTAAACCAAATGGGTACTAAGTATGCATTTCAACTATTATTTGAAATTTTCTTTATCTCTTTTTTTTAATAAATTTTCTTTATCTCACTAAATATTTTAAAAAAATATTATTTTCTTTTCTTTTTCGCACCTTATGGCATGATTGATTGGTCTTTTTTAGCTTCTCATGGTGCAAAAGCCGTTATTATTAGAGATTTAGAGGTTACATTTGTATTCTTAACTCGTTGATTCGATCCAAATTTACTTAAAAAAAATGATCTAAATTTGACTCGATTTTGGAATGAATCCAATTGGGTGAGTCAAATTCTCCCATCTAGCCTTTTTTTTTTTACTCTTAATGCTAGTAATATTAAAAATTCGACAAAATGCTTATGTTAAAAGAAAAATCTGATCCATTTATGGTTGCAAATGAGAAATGGCTATGAAAAAAAAAAAAAAACAGTGCCCAGAGATAGGAAATTTTGACGCATGTTATGCTCATGATTCTAATGATCAACAACTTCATTAACTGAGTTTAATACATTTTAATTGAATGTATTAACTGAAAAATTATAATATTACCAAATTTTTTTGATAGTTAAAAAAAAAGAAAATTACTGAACTTGCTAGCTATTAAACTTGTTCAATGATTAATATCAACTATTTAACTATAACATAAGTATATGGAAGTGAACCTTTTATGAAATTAAATAAAACTAAGTATAATTTGGATAAATGTAAAATTTGTATTTTGTATGTGTAAAAAAAAAAATTGTTATTTTTGGAAGGTGCATGATCTATGGATTGATCCAAATTCATTAGAAATTCAAAATAATTCAATTTATTTTGACCTCTAAAAGACAATTCGAAATTGATCCAAACATGTTCGACCCAATGCGTATGCCACCTCCAGCTTATTATGTAGTGTTTTTCTTTTTAAATATTTATGATGATAAATTATTATTATTATTATTATTATTATATGCCAAATATTGTTTGTCGATCTGACAATAAACGTTTCCAGACATGCAACTTGTTTTGAAAGAAAAATATTTATATATATATATATATATTTAAGAAAGAAAAATATTTATATAACTATTGAACTTGTATGATTATTATAAATGTCAAATTTTCCATTGTAAAAAAAAAAAGAGAATGTAAGATATATATATATAGAAAATAAATTTTTGAATTGAATTTTGTATTTTATAAAAATAAAATTTATTTTATTTAAAGTAATTCTATAAAACATGCCAATTTATTTGTAAATTAATGGTTGAATAATTGCATAGTTGGTAATTTACTATAATTTAACTTGAAAGAACTCAAAAAGTTATAACTTGGAAAAGCTAAATAATAAGTAGTTTAATTATTCTCTCATGTGCACAAATTCAACTATATTTATGAATTAAGCTTTATCTAATATTAGATTTTCTTTATAAGCTAAAGGTGCAAATAATTTTTTAAAGACCAAATTATAGAAAAATTAAAAATTTTAAAATTTTATAAAATATTATTAGACTGTACATAAAATTTTAAAAAAATTTACATAAAAATATTTTAAATATAGAAAAATCACGTGATATCTTGCATTATAACATTTGAAATTCATATAATAATAAATGAATTGATATTATTTCAAAAGACAGGAGGGTAAACTGTTAGTTTTTGTTTAAAATTTTATTTTTAATTGTAATTTGAAAAACATGAGGAATGTTTTCTATAATTTTTTTTTTCAAAAAATATGACTTAAAAAGTACATTAACTTTTTTATTAAAAAATAAATTACATTGTCTTTTAAGATAAAATTTGATTTAATTCACTCAAATTATATTATAATTTTAAGGGGTATTTGAGATTGTAGTTAAGTATTAAAAATATATATTTATAATTTTTTGATTTAATTGACTAATTTTTTAATTTATCAAATATATTTTTGAAAAAAATTATCTGTTTATTTGTTTCTTTTAAAAATAATTTTCAAAACTAAAAAAATTTAAAAATAATTTTTTTAAAAGCGTTTTTTTTTCAAACATGACATTTGAGTATCAATTTATCGGGAAATGCTTAAACCATATAAAACCCCTCAAATTTTTTTTTTTCAGATTGTCCTCTTAATCCGTTTTTAGTCACATTTGACTTCTGAATATCATTTTTGGATTATATTACTACCTCAAAAATTTAAAAATGATATATCCTACTATAATTTGCTGACATAATTCTGTCATGTTAGTAAGTTGCGATGCAATATGTCATTTTTTAAATTTCATAAATGACAATATAATTCATAAACAACGTTACAAATATGATCAAAACTCCAGTTAAAGGGATAATCTAAAAAAAATGGACAAAGGGACAACATATAGATATAATTAAATGACTTGAAATTTTAGTATTGAGATTTTAAAATAACTAAAAAAATTAATACGACGTAGTTTTTTTTTAAAATTAATAAATAATCTACCAAGTTTTACTTTTTTATGTAATTTTTGACCTATAACTTGGCCTTCTTCTTATGGAAATTCGATGGCGGAGCTGAAGCAAGAATTGGAAGATGGGGTTTGAAGAGTTCGAACCCATATATGGCGAACCCAAAGCAGAATGGGCAAAGAACTCAGATTCGGGATCGGTCCCGTTGCGCAGATTCTTGATGCATGTTTTCTCTCCTGATTACTATCACCTCAAAATTCATGTTACTGATTTTCACTCTAATGCTTTCGAAACCGTCAAATCAATTATGCAGCTTGAGGACATGGTAACCTCTTCTTATCCTCCATTTTCACTTTAACCCATTCTCTCTTGCTTCTGTAGTTTTCAATTGGTTTCTTTTTAGCATTTCTTTTCTTGCGGATTTTGAGATTTTTTGTTGTGATATATAAGACCTGAAGATCACAGATTTTAGCCGCAGGAACAGCCTCCTTATAATCAAAAGGGTAGGTTGTGTGCATCAAATTCTTCATAGTGATTGTAATTTAATTGTGAAATACTGCATTTTAGTGGTTATTTCGTTGGTTTGAGGCTTTGAGCTTGAAAAAGGAATAGGTAATCCCGAAAAGGTTTCTGCATTCTGAATTACAGTCTTCTGGTGGATAATACTGTCTTCCTGTTTTGATAAATTTTACTTTTTAAACTGATATGTAGAGGGATATCACTGGAATTGGGGGCTCCTGGTCAGAGTTTGTTGAATACATCATAGCTTCTGTTAAATCTGAAGATGTAAAGCTTGTTCTGGATAAACATTCCGACTCAGATGGTGACTAGTAATCTTTTCCTCACCCTGCCTCAAAAGGCCCTTTTGTATTCTAATTGCTTAAGAAATGATTATTTTTGTTTTTGTCTATCTTATATTTTTCACTGTGAATTTAATGAGAAATGATTGCGAGTCCTATTGTATAACTTAAATTCCAAGTATTTATATCTGAGTTTGAAGTCTTAGCATCAACTGCATTTGATTGTAAATGCAAATGCAAAACAAGGCTACACAGTTAAATAGATGCAGTAGCGATTTATCGCTTCCATTAACCTTAATTTTTATTATTGATCTGAATTGCTTTCTTTCTTTTCTTTTTCCACCTATGGCACTTTAAGGTAATTGTAGTTTATAGTGATTAGATTCTAGTAAAGGGAACTTTCAAGTCTCAATATCATTTCTTATTTTGTTATGTGATGCCATTAAATGTTAGATTTTGGTTTCATATAAAATATTGAGTCTTTTTAATACTGCACCAAATGAATGCCTAAAAATTAAATTTAAACTCAACATAGGAAGAACAGGGATACTTGGGACTGCTGATTGTTTTAGATTTTGGTTTCAGCTATTGTGGTGGTGTTAAACAAATGATTGATGGTGAAAATTGAATTTATGCGATACTTGTTATGGTCAATTGGGATCTTCTGTATGCCCGTATTTGATTTTGTGTTCTTCCAGGAAAGAAGAAAATAAAATTGAGGAATTGCAGCAATGAATATACTTGATTGATGTTTTCTTTTTTTTTTTCTTTTTTAATTCTGCATTCTAGGTCCAGCATGTGCAAAATTGGTTGCTCAGAAATCAAAGGGAATGCCTGTAATTTCCTTTTCTCTCACAAAACTTGTGGATTCTGCCATGTATGATGCTATGGAAAATTTGTCCTTTGGGCTCTTTGAGGCCTTGAAACGCATGCAGAATTCGGCAGCACAAGGTTATCTTTGCTTTTCTGCATGTGAAATTGTTCTATCATTTTCTCATTATTTAATGTTATATAAAAAGTTTGGTTTTATTTTTTATTGATTAGGTATTTGTTAGTACTTAGACGGGAACTTATCTAGAAATTAAAATATGTTGAGGATTGGAATTACCAGTGGTTTGTGATTCTGTGTAAATCAATGGAATTTTGCAATTCGAAAATGGTTGATTTTACAAAAAGTTTAGAAGCTTTTAGCTATCTTTGATATATTGCTGTCTTGGTGTAATGCCTTGGAACTTAGTCTATGTGAAACCAGGATCCAATTTTTTTTTTTTTATGCATATTCTCAAATTTCAACCATTTATTCTGAAGCTATGTAATTTATAAGAAGAAATCTATCTGATTCCATCAAGAAAGGAGTTAAAAAAGGGTTCTATGATCACTCTACCTAAATCATAAAAGAATAACTCATTATTAACTAGTAAGGTCTATTCAAGCACCTAACATGCTTCTTAGCATGGGATAGGTCAACTCTTTCGCATTTAAATGAACCTTTGCGTAACCTTGTGGATACAATTGATTACTTCTGCCAGCATACTTAATCGATTATATTTGTCTTGGAGAACCTCAATTTTTTTCCCCTTGAAACAACAACAGCGAACTGCAACTTATTCATGTATTTGAATTGTACAAGGAAATCTCACTTTTACACAGATTAGAAGTATTTTTCCTGAAATTAATTGTCCTTTATTTCAATGTTTATGCCTTCAGACAAAGAGAGCTCGTCACAATTGACGAAAGTGATATCAATTGAAAAGGTATGCTTACTTGTTGCTGATTATGAACATATAGTTAATCATTGGATTGTTATGGATTTTAATGCATGTAAAATGCGATTGCTTGAGCAAGATAGTGTAATAGTTAATAGCGTTATGCTTAAATTGCATCAGTTACCTTTTACGACCCTGAACTCCCATAAGTTCAAAGTCGCATCCACACACTTAGCGGACTTGTCCATACAAGTCTAGAGGATACACCAAACCCATAAATGAGAAGACCTCATGTTCTATCAAAAGGAATTCCCAATGGTGGTGAGTATCTCCCACTCTTATAAACCATCAACTTCCCATAGAGTTGGGCGATATGGGATCGTAACATACCCCCTCTCATTAACAGCCGATGTCCACAACAGCTTGTCATCCACTGGCGGCTTCTCCTACCTCTTGGGTTCCTCTCCTGGGCCGCCCACCGCAGAGTTGAACTAGCTCTGATACCAATTGTTACGACCTTAAACTCCTATAAGTTCAAAGTCATACTCACACACTTAGCAGACTTGCCCATACAAGTCTAGAGGGTACACTAGACCCATAAGTGAGAAAGTCTCATGTTCCACCAAAAAAAATTCTCAATGGTGGTGGGTACCTCCCACACTTATAAACCACCAACTCCCTATAGAGTTGGGTGATGTGGGATCGTAACATTACCTTCTTCTTCTATTAGTTACTGTTTAGTGGTCGTTGGAATAATATTATTTGGTTTTTGGTATTTATGTGTTCATCATTTTCTTGTCAGTATGTTAGTTTCCTATAGTCTCAGTGATGACCTCATTTGAACTGTTGTTTCACACACCATATACCATTTCAGGAAAACGTAGAACATAAAAAGATCAAACTATAATCTCAAATTACATTGGACAAGTTATTTGAACTTTGGAACTATCTATGGGTATTGCAAAACTTGCCCAAAACCTGGCATGGGCCATCCCCACTGGTGATGCATAATATGTTTAACTTCAAATCATGTGATTCTTTTATGATCTTCTATGAGAGTGATTTTTGAAATTCTTGCTCCAAATCCTTAGGTTCCTGCCATTGTTTTTGTTGGATTTTTTTTTTTGGTAGGGAGTGGGAGATTGAAATTCCTAAATATTCCTTTTCATGGTTAAGTCATCTGCCATGGCAGGAATCTTGATTCCCTTAATGCAAGTGTTAGATAAATCTTCTTCTTTTAATCTTGATAATTCCTGGACACCAAAAATAAATGATGCTATTGCATTTTGATACCTTGAATTTGGGTTGCCCGTTCATTCTAGGGCATTTCATTTTTGTGATTCCAATCCAGTGATAAAGACTTAAATGGGATTACCTTTTACCTGTGTGTCGTTTATTTGACAAATTTTGTGGACTTGTGTGGGTCGCTAATGTCTTATTTCTCCAAATTTCTTTTTTACATTCTTGTTTATACCGGTTGTGAGCGCTGCTATCCAAGCATGCTATTTTTTGAACAATTACCCTTCATTTGACCTGAAATTTCCCATTTTGTCAGGAGGGTAGAAGTATCCAGAGCCAATCAGAAAAAAGGCAGAAGTTTGAAAAGATGAACATTTCCGATCAAAGAGGAGCTTTGGCTTCTGTAAGCATTAATGGCTTACAAGATTCCCCGGGTATGCGTCCCTTCTGTCTTTTTTACCTGCATTCTATATCAACTATGTGTTCAGAGTCTTGAGATGTTCAGATTATCTGCAAACTATAGAAGTTATTTACTAGGAAAATGATTTAACTTTTTCAAAATAAGAAGCCATTTTCAGTGCTTTCATAAGCTTATAAAAGAGAAGAACCCAGTGAGAGAACAATATGGGTGTGCGTCCATCAGTTTATTGACCTCCAACTGGGTTGCTGATGACAATAACAAGTTACCATTTTTATATATTTTCCTTTCATATTTAACTATAACAGCACAATATAATTTTTCAGAGCAAATTCCTAAAAATCCTCATGACATTTAGCAACATTCACACTAGCATCTATTTTTTTTTTCCAAAAGTCAACTAAATAATTCATAACATTTAATCCTGTCAACAATATAATCCTTCCATTAATCATTTGATGATACTAACATTTGCATTCTTGTTTTTTCAAAAGTCAACTGAGTAGTTCATGATATTTTATTTCTTTAATTATGTAGTCCTTTTGTTAATGTTTTATTTAAAAAATTATTAGTCAATGATTTGTAACTTGTAAGACAATAAAAGGCTAAATAGTAATTTAAAATTTTAAACCCATTATTCCCTTTGAGTGCACAGCACTATTTTTAAAAGAAACCAAATATTTTTAGTACAATGTATATAAATGTAAACAAATTTAATTTTTTTTATAATTATATATTTATTATTTATTATATCTATCATATATAATATATAAATTTTAAATAAATTAGGTTAGATTTTTTTATATTTTATATTTTATAATCTATGGATTTTTAAATTATATACACTTATGTTAAAAATTATAAAAAATAAAAAAATTTGGACTAGACCTTTTCTTTATCATATAAAATAAAATAAAATATTGATTTTTTATTGTCAAAAATAAAGAAGCCATTCAAGTTATAGTTGGATGTGAAAAATGTTTATTATTAAAAAGATTGTTATTTACTTTTAAAATAATTTTTTTAAAAATATTTATTATTGTTATAGTAGTTATATTTATCTTAATATGAGAAAAAAAAAACTTCTTTTTTTTTTTCAAATGATTGATCAAACTATACCTGATTAAAATTCAATTTTCAAGTTTGAACAATAGAATAAAGAAGTCTGTTAAAATTTGTTGAAATGTTTGGTTTTCCTTACAAATAATGCACTTAAGCAGTCGGGGTATTTTTGAGAATCTCGAATCACTATTCAACTTTTGATTCAAATAAACCCTAAGAAAGGATCATATCTTTGACGGAATTAAATGTCAATAACTATTTAGTTGACTTTTGAAGAAATGTGGATGAAAGTGTGAATATCACTAAACATCGTAAGGGTTTTAGTATATTGTGAACAGAGGAAATATATTGTTGAAGGAATAAAATGTTCTGGACTATTTGGTTGACATTTGAAAAAGCAAGGATGCAAATGTGAATATTGCTAAATATCAGGGGGATTTTAGTAATTTTCTCAATTTTTTAAAGTCCCAACATATTTATTGTGTTATATATTGAAACAAAAAAATATATTGAATATAGACCAAATTTTAGTATTGAAATCCACCATTAAAAAATGAGTTATTTTCTTCGAAAATGTTTTCCTCTAATGACAAGTTAGATTTAGTGACACAAAATGAATCAGACAGAGTTGAACCTCTATATGATTATGTTGCCTAAAGGAGAATGTCTTTAGGTCAAGTGTTGGATATTTATGTTAATATATTTTGCGCTCCACATTTAACTAAAAGCCTGATCAAACTAATAATTGTAGAATCCTTGAGAAACGATTGGAGCAGGACAAAAATATTTTCTGTTGGGAGCTCAGTCTTCTATTTGCAAATTTCATCTGTTTTATAGCTGCGATAAATTGTACATTTGCTTTGGTCAGTTAACTCTGTCAATTTTTGAAGGAATAACTTTAACAGTTTGCTTACCTCTGCAACAGATAAGCAATCAGCTCGAGATCCAGCCTTAAAGAAAGTTATTAATCGTGTTGTACCTGCATATCGCAGGTATTTCAGTTTTTCAGCATATTACACCATATTAAAGATTGTTTTTCATAGCAATAACTTAGTTGATATTTGGACAGAGCCAAGACAAGGGGAGCCTTCCTGCAAGACATTGAAGAGGATGAAGGTAGTTAGAATCTTAGTTGATAGTTTGTTTCGCCACGTTTTGCAACCAAAAAAATGTTTCAGTTTATAACTAAAAAACATCTGAGGTTTGTATCTCTCATTCTTTTTTAAAAAAAAGGGTTTTAGGTCTCATGAGGAAGTGTAATTTGGGCATATTTGTAAATATTTAGCCTGTAGATGTTTTAACTTCAGACATGAAGAATAAATTTCTTGTATTAATGGTATTGTACAATCGGTAAAAACACAAACGTGTATGACTGCCTGTGTTTTCCAAATATTGTTTACATGTTACCTTCCAGACAGAAAAAGAAAACATGAAAGATTGTAACATAGGTGTGATGAAACAGTTGAGAGAAATTGTCATCATTATACTAATCCATTTGGGAGACATTACAGGATATGCAGTATGCGAAATACGAATTACATCAGCCATGAGTTTTTGGCTGCTAGCTGGAAAACATGTGTTGATCACAAGAAAGCTGAACATCGAAATCCTGTTCCATGGGAATTTCGCCATAACTTTTCGTGATTGTCATTTCCCGTATGATGGTTCTGGTGGTGCTGTTGTGAAAACAAGCTTATGCTTGTTTATAATTAGAAGATGCTTCATAATCATCTATGTGCATTATATTGTTTTTCTTGTTGTGGAAGGAAGGATAGCAACCCAGGAAGAAGCTGCTATATACTCCTTTCACTTTGTTCTTCCAGCAGATGGAGCTGGGAGTGGGATTGAACATCTTGATCATGAAAGTTTCTTTTTCCATGCTTCAACTTCTTGAAATCTGCCCGGGCTTATTAAGAAATCTTGTCTGCTTCTTCTTTATCTTGATCTGAGTTCCACTGGCATTCAATTGAAAGCTTGCCCCTTCAGTTGCATGCTCTTCAAATCCTCTCCATAATCTCCTTTCTAGCATCTGCAATGGCTTGCGATTCTGATCTCCAGGAAGTACTGTTGTAATTATGGCGGTGGGGGAGCAAATACGGGGTTTCATTTTTGATATTTCTTGATGTTCTTCTTTTCCATACTCGTACTGAGTAATCATCAATTTCTTCTTCAAAATTCCTTTGCAGCTCTTCATGTTTGAGATTCTGGAAATATTGGGTATTGCTGGCGCCCCAGAAATTGGGCTCTACATCTGCCTTACAATCATAATTTCTTATCTGATAGTACTGATTGAAAGAAGGAAGCATATTATTACTGTGAGGTGGCTGCTTGATTGGAGATGCAAGAAATGAGAGGTTTAGCAGCAAACGTTTTGTGGGAATGACAGTCTTCTGTCGATTTCTCCGAACAAGTGATCAAAGGAGAGGAATTCCAAAGTCATGGCCGTCTCATATGGGATAACAAGAACAAATTAGATGCTCCAATCTTTGCCATTTTTCTTCATATGTTTTCTTGAAACTTTTCTTTTTCTTATTTTCTTGTTTCTACTCTTTATTGCAAATAAGCTACCTCAATCTAAGCATTTTTCTTTGCTGGAGTCAAAGAACATTGAAGATGGCAAATGGCGGATATACATTGGGCTGATGGGTCACCGCCCTCTATTTCAAATAAAATTATTATAATTAGTTTTGTTTTATTTTTTCAAATTTCTTCGGTTCCCCCTCTTTTAATCCAAAATCTCATAGTTCCATCCTTAAAAAACAAAATTTATGTATATTTATTTTGTATTTTCGCCAATAACTCGTTAGGTTGTTACTTTTTTTTATTATTATTATTATTTACTTATATTTAGATATAACAGATTTATTATATAATATAATTTTAAAATGAAAATATATGGTTTTAGAGATAATATGTTGACTTCATTTGTCTTTCATGTCCGTTTGGAACTCTGTGTTTCTACACTTATGACCAAACATGCAAACAGTGACTTATTTTTCTGATTCGGACCAATTTTCAATTGGAAATACAACTTAATATTTTGTTTTCCACCCTTTCAATAAATTTACTTCCAACCCATTAAAGTTTTTAAGGAATTTTTCAAAGTATACCAAAAAGATACCCATTTTTCTTTCTTGTATGTTCCAAATTATAGTTCAATTTTTTTTTTAAATATAACTGATTTATTAATTCTCTATTATGCCTTTATTAATGTGTCTTGTTATCAATAATACTATTGTTTATGAATTTTTAGTTTTCCAATATATGCCCCCAATTAATGTAAGAGTATACTCCATTAAGGAAAATGTAAAGTTCCAACCATGGTAATTAAATTTTGAAATAAAAGTGAGTCTATCTAGAACTTCATTTGATATACTAACGGAATCAAATCAATGAGCATATGGATGTTATATATATATATATGTATATATATATATATATATTGTTGAGAATTAATGATGACAATCGCCAATAGCAAAAAAACATGCATAGTATCAGAGTTATGGAGCCAATTCGAAAGTCTAAGCCTTGCCTAGGATTTGGGTTACAAGAAAGTAATCTTCGAGTTAGTAAATCAGCTATTAATTTGATTGTCAATTATAGCACTGGAGGAGCATCCACCATTTGCCAAGCAGTTAAAGATCTCCTGAACAGGGACTGAGTGGTGGGAGTTCAGAATACTTAAAAAGAGGGCAGCCACGCAGCTGATTATTTGGCTAAGATGTGTTTGACAATGCCTATAATAGGTCTTCACAGATTAGATAAGGCTCCTCACAAAAGTGATTTCTGAGGCTGCCAAACAATTTGCAATGCCAATTAGTGAGGCTGTTGCCAACATGTTAAACGGGTGCCAGCTTTGCAGATTAATCAGTGAAATCTCATAGCATCTTATTGTATGATTGAAGTAAAAATAGTGGTTTGAACAGTCCTCAACCAGAACCTTCAGCCACTATATCTCAGCATCTCAAGATTATCCAGAGGATAGTTTTTGCACAGAGTTGTGGACTTAGTTGATCAAAGTCGTAGGTTGAGGTAAAGTGTATCGCAGTATCAGTTGATCAAAGGATAGTTTTTGTTTTTAGTTTTGAAAATACTTTCGTTTGAAGTGATAAAAACAAAATTTAAGCATATTTCTTTAGATTTGATTTAATGCAGGATGGTCTAATATTATCTTATTATAAGACTTAACAAAATCTTCCATATTTATCCCACCCAATATTCATGTATTTAAAAATATAAAATAGTTTTTAGAATGCAAATAATAAAATTTGAAATAAATTTTTATTTTTCAAAAAAACACCCCTAATAGTCAAATAAATAATTTTTTAATTAAAAAACTTAATTATATAAAATTATAAAATTTGGCGTTAGTTGCAATGATGAACACTTAATTTATATATCTAAACAACCCTATGATAATTGAGTTTCAATTAGTAAATCATAAAAATAATCGATCTTTGATTTTTGCACCTTCACGATCACTCTGACCAAAATATTTTGTTTTTGGTGGCTGGCATGCCAACTCAGTGCACTTTCTCCTTCACGCAGATCACCTTGACTTAGAAACTCTCTCTCTATCTTTTTCTCTCTCTTGGCATTTAATTAATACTAATACGTAAAGAAAATTTTATATAATAAATGCAACCAATAATTTAAAATTATAGCAAAATTAGTATAAATAATATAACTTCATAAAAAATATAGTTAAAAAAATGCAAATACATAATTTTAATATAATAAGAGAAAAAACGAAATTGATAATATAATTTTCAGTTAATAATTCTAGTAGCTATTGATTCATGATAAGTGTAAAAGTGAATAACAAAAATACATACTATAAAGAAGTTTTATACAACATCATAAAACCAACTTATAACATTATAATTAAGTAATTAATATGATATATTAATTTTTTAAATAACATAAAATTAACCTTTGAAGTATGGATATTCAATCAATTCACCTTCTCTTTCTTTTTTTTTTTTTTATGAAGAATACTCCAACCTGAAATTAAAAAAAAATACATATTGTTTTTTTCTTTTTATATAATATGTGATATTAAGTGGAGTACAAATTTTTTTTATGATTTTCTAATAAGAGTTTGAACTCTGATACAATAATTTTTTTTTTTATGATTTTCTAAATAAGTGTTAAAATATATTAAAAAATAACATATGGAGACAATTAAAATCATTAAAATAAAACTTATGTTATTCAATTAAAAAAAAGGATTTCAAAACTGGTATGAGTGACAACATTAACATTCCCCTCAAAGGACAAACTTTCCTAAGAAAATTTCTCTAATATTTCGATCTTAATTTCATCAACCTTAGTTCAAGACTTCAAGTACATGATTTATGCAAAGAAATAAGAGAAGGGATTATGCAAAATATTATGGGAAATGGATATATTGCTGAAAATAATCATTTGGGTTTACCAAAAAGGACATGTTTTTTTTGGATATGCAAAGGTAAGATGCAAGCAAATGGAGATAAAAAGTTCTTACACTTTCTCCCCTTTTCAAGTAGCAAAGCATCGGCCTCTTCCATTTGGCCAAGATTTTGTTTCTGTCATTTCTGTCAACTACTGATAAATAAATAAATAAATAAATAATCTAATAGCAAATGAAAGGAGAGAGGGTACCCATTAATGAATTTGCAATTACCTTTAAATTTTTTTATAATGGGTCTATTTCCCACATGGAGATAAACACAACCCTGTACAGCAACAAAGAGCAACAGGGAACGTAGAATTGAGGTTGTTGCTGCCCATCTTGAACGACGTCGTCTTGCCTACTGGAGATACATAGAGACATTTTAGGGGGTTCACTGTTCGTACTACGGTAATAAACAGTAATTCCCAATGCAATCCAATCCAATTTTAATGTTATAGATAGACGTATATATAAAATGTATATTAATTAATAAACTTTTGAATTTTGTATTAATTGAAAAATAAGCACTTTAACATGATAATATCTTTTTTAAAATATAATTCTTAATAGTTATTAAGTTTGCACAAATTCATTGAGCACACCTCCAGGCTTAGCTCACCAAGATACATAACGAGCTTAAACATCATGAGGACAAAAAAAAACAAAATATAAGCCTAATCAAAATCCATGACGAGCACGGAAATTCTATATGCCTACATGCAATATGGGATCATGGCAATAATAGAAAAAAGAGAAAGAGAGAAGAAGTCGAACAACACTATTTCTATTTTGCAAATCAACAAGATCTTCAAGGACGCTATTGGCATCGGTGATATATCTTTCATAGCGGTGTTCAAGGTGCCAAGCCAAATACGAACACCTTTCCTTCGGAGAGAGAAAACTAAAGGCCCGAGAGAGAAAATGGGGGAAAATAATTCTAAAAGGAAATGTTAAGTTTAAAGTCAAGTGATTCATGTGGAGAAGAGAAGAGAGAGCAGTGAGTTGGTGTGCCATGTAATATGCCAACAACTGGAAATGTAAGATTCTGGTTAGAGTGACCGTGTGTAAAAATCAAAAATCAATTATTTGTAAAGAAATTTTTAGATAGACATATCAATTTCATGATATCTATTTAATTATTTTATTTATATTAATTGATATGAATACAATAATTAATAATCACTGCGTGATTGGATTAATTAGTCCATAGAGTAAGTCTTTCTAAAAAAATTTCGTTAATTCTCTGTAATTAACCCTAAAATTTAAGAAATAAAATATGTTTTTGTTTTCCTAAAATAAACAAAACAAATGAAAGAGAGAGAGAGAGAGAGATCATGTTTGATGCATATGAATATTTTGGTAGAAATATTTCATTTTTTTTATTGGCTGCTATCTCAAGTAAAAAACAAGAACATGTGAACCATCTTGTTAACTCTCGTGATAAAGAGAGACAGAAAGAAGAGAAGAGAAAACAAGTTGATTCATCAAACCAAAGCACCCTTGAGATTTGTCAGAGAGCATCTAAATCTAAGAATCACATAAGAAATAAACCTGTAAACAAATATAAAGCAAACCATAATCATCACATTTCTCCATCTACTTTCTTCTCCATATCCTGCTTCTTTAAGCATATCTTCTCCTCTCACCATGCATGTCCCAAACATATACTCCAAGCATTTCCCTGACCTTGAGAATTCATTGATCAAAAACCCTTCAAATGGGTACTTAAAAAGTGATATATAGTGCATAAAAATCCAGTAATTTGGTATCCCATTCTTTGATATGAAGTAGCCTGAGAATAAAAAAAATGAACCCATTACTCCTGATACCACTGAGTTCCCAACTATGAAATTTGGCACTAGAGCACTGAAACATACCACTACTGAATTTGCTGTGTAGAGAATTAGCCAGATTAATAGCAGGAAGTGAATGAATGCTGTGAAATTTGGATTTAGACCCACTAACCAGTATAATGGTGTAGAGAATAATATGGCTAGAATTAGTAGAAAGGGCAAATAAACAATCCCATTTGCCATTGCGTATGATGACACTCTATAGCTCCCACTAGATGTTTCCTTCATCAGAATTTCCCTTTCTTGCAAGAAAATTGGCAGTGCTTCTGTTGTGCAAGAAAGCAAGAATGTTAATATGAATGCAAATAGGCCTACCCTTTCTTCTGCTCCTCCCAAATCATCTTTCACATTGCAGAATATGGATCCCAGAACAATCCCAGAAACCAGCATCTGAATTGTTCTGCAGGCAAACAGCTCCTTGGTTCTGAAAATGTTCTTGGAGAATCTGTGAGTAAGAATTACTGTTTCTTGCAATCTTGAATTTGTAAAACCAATAGGAAATTCAATCCCTGCACTGATAGTTTCTTCATCGACAACCTTAGATTGCTGAAAAAGCTGCTGAAGAGTGAACTTCCCATGTTGTTGCTGTGTAGCTGATGATGGAACTTCAACTTGCTGTTCAGTACATTCATCAAACACTTTCACTTTTTTCTGTTGGCGAATCGAATCAATGGATTCGATTGCGAATTCGACAACATTAACATGAAGAGGAAGCTCCAAATCCATTGTTCTCAAATAAACACCAAGCTGATCCACAGTTCCATGGTGCAAAACTGAGCCATTAGCCATTAAAAGTATCGAATTAAACAGCTTAACAATGGGAAACCCAGGCTGATGAATACTTAATACTATAGTTCTACCTCTAGTCTCCGCCATTAGCTTAAGCATATCAATAATCTGTAAAGCAGAAGTACTATCAAGACCAGAAGTCGGCTCATCAAGAATTAACACCTTAGGATCATGAATAACATCAACTCCGATAGAAACACGACGTCGTTCTCCACCGGATATCCCTCGGACCCTGTCATCGCCCACACGAGCCATGGCTACATGGTCAAGACCCAGTTCTTGAACCAGAGACTTGACCTTTGATCTGAGCTGAGCCTGAGGAAGCCTGAGGCGAAGCTTGGCGCTGAACATGAGAGTTTCTTCGACTGTAAGAAGAGGAAACAGAGTATCTCTCTGAGTAACATAGCCTGAAATCTTGTTGAACTGAGCTTTATCTACAGGATTTTGGTTGACGAAAACGGCACCCTTTTGAGGAGTGAGCTTTCCTGCTAAGACCTCGAGCAAAGATGATTTGCCAGCTCCACTTGGACCAACAATGGCGAGGATTTCCCATGGCTTTGCCTTGCAATTAACATCTTTAAGAACATGCTTGACTCCGTGACATTTTGATTCTCGATCTTGATTCAAGATTTTAAAAGGGTAAAAATAATCTCCTTTCTTGATTGAAATTGTGTAGCTGATCCCTCTTGCTTCAATCTCACAGCCTTGTTTCTTCATTGAAGATGGCTATAGTTTTTTTTTTCCTTCCCACACACTGTTTTTCTTGGTTCTCTGCTACTTGAAAAGAAAGTATCGTTTTTAATGGTTTGTCTTTACTCGTGAGCTGAATAATCAACATAGGTGAGTGGCTCAAATGGATTTCTTCCCCTAAGACAATTCAATCCTCGAACTTGTTAAAAGGGTTCACGTGAAATTTTGTTGCCCACTTCAGTCTTTCATCATAATATTTTGCTTCTGCATCAAGGCATGCATATAATAATATACAACCACATTTTAAGATAATAATAATAATAATAATTAATTACCACCTAATAACTAACTATTATTATAAAAACAAAGAAAAAAAATAGAAAGCATATATATATATATATATAAAGTTTTTTTAATGTTATGGATCAATGGCTAACTATTTAAAATTTTAGCGTTAACTAATATTAAATATTCATAATTATTATAAAAATAATTATAATTATTAGATTTTAAATCTATCAATTTTGAAAAAATAGTACCCACAAAGATAATAACTATTAAAACATTATATATATATATATATATATATATATATATATATATAAGACAATAATCATTTTAATAAATAATTTTTGAGCTTATAACGTGATATTCATTACAGGCTGTAGTTAGGATTAAGCATATATATTTTGTGTCTGTCATATATGAAATAATTGAGCCAGCAGTACATGTATATCTGTACTTGATAAGTTTCCCTAATTAAAATTAAAAAAAAAAATATAACTGTTTTTGGAAGTATATAGGAAGGCCTAAGGGAGATGGAACCTCCCATTTGTGGCTAAAAACTAACTAAACCCCACCATTTATTAATGTTGAAATATGAGCAATCGGATTGGGATTCTCTTAAATTGGATTTAACATAATAAATTTTATTCATTTAATCTTCTCTATTAGTTATTAATAAATAGTGAATTACTTATTTTAAAAATCAACCTGCTTCACAAAGACTGAAGCTTATTGTGTTGCTAGCTCAGCTGAGCTTTGATTTCCGCCAGTTGCAATGTGTTGCATTAAATCTTATAACCAGTTTTTGTGATATTGTTTAATTGATAAATTTTTTATGAATTTGAAATTAAATAAGTATTTAAATTATATTTAATGGGTCTATCCATACAAAACAGTTTACCGTCTGCTTTGTATGATTGAGATCTAAAAAAAAGAAGTGAAGAAATGTGAGTTTGGAGAAGGGTTTGATTAAGGTGGTGTCGTACTCATAGGGGTGAGGTGTGTTGTGAGAGTAGGCTTCATAGGAATCGAAATTTGTGGTTAAGACTTAACACAAAGTGACATGGAATCCTTTACATGGTTGAGATTGATAGACAAATTGTTCATGTATTGGCCCACATATCCTCATAATTTTCTTCTTTCTATTTCCCTTTTGAGAATATACACAGAGGCGTTTGGAATTATGCTGGGTCTCAAAAAAAAAAAAAAATTGAACTAACTAATTTTTTATATTTTTTAAATGTGCTTTCAAAAAAAATATCAATTTATCTATTTATTTTTAAAATCAGTTTTTTAAATTAAATTAAAAGCAAGGTAATCTGCCTTTTATCCATCCATCCATCGATATATATTTTTCCGATGGGCATGAAAAAAAAAAAAATCGAATATTGCATGGATATCTATTTGGCCATATTTTAATAAAGTTAAGCAGCCCGTGAACTTCCTCTGTTTCTGTAGACAAAATCAGGGCTTTTGTGGGACTCCAACTATGACCCCCCGGTCCCACCACTCACCAACTCATTTCAAACTTCTTCTAACCCTATGTTCAGCCCGTGACCCCTTTATTATTATTATTCTTACTATTACTATTATTAGGCTTAATAAGTATAAAATATTTATGCTTGACAAGAACAACAAAACATTCGTTTATATATTTTAAATTTTTTAAAATTTACCCCAATACTTTAAGCTATATTTGATATTGGATTTAAAAAAAAATATTTATTTTAATTTTTATAAATTATAAAAATTATTTTAAAAATAAATAAATAAATAAATATTTTTATTAAAAATATGACTAAAGAATCAGTTTATAAAAAAATAAAAAATCAGTTAATTAAATTATAAAAAATCTAAATATATTATTTTACTCACCGATAACAATTTCAAATACTCATTTATTTTGTTACTCTTCAATACTTTTATGAATATTGTATTAATATGACACAATTATAATAAAATTTGTGAATTGTAAAAATTATAACCATATGGATACTATATAAAGCTGAAAGTATTTAAAGGTAATAAAATATATAAGTTTATATATTATATGATTTAGGGGTGTGCACAGTTGGTTACCTTTCCCATATAACCTCCCTAAAAAACTATCCAAATTAACTAGAATTTTGATTTGAGTAGAATCGATCAATTCATTTACTTTTTTGAGTCAATTAATAAATAAATTATTCTACTCGAACTAACTTGACTCGTACAAATGCATTTACTCCCATAAAAAAATTCTTATCCTAACCGATTCGATCACCTCAATAAATTTGAATCGAACAAATGCATTTGGTTCCTTAAAAAAGTCTTATCCTAACCGACTCGATCAACCCAATAAATTGAATTGAACTTTTCAATTCCATTAATTTAAATTGAATTATGTTCACCCCTAATATGATTTTTTTTTAAAATTTAAGAGTTTAAATGATTTTATTATAATCATTATTACTTTTTTTATTATTTTGCAATTATAAGAGTCTATTAGGTAGACGGGCGTACACAGAAAAATCATAAAAGTCCTGGACTGGGCCTAGCAAAAACAATGGTCTCGAACAATATTACCGTTTAATAAAGGGGTTTTTACATAAATATCATAAAAAAGAAGCATTTCTGTGTTACTTTTGCGTTGCATCGGGATGACTAAATTTAGATGATAAATAAAAAATCATATTTAAAAAAATTAAAATTTATCATATAAATAAGTAGAATATTAATTAGGGTAGATAAATATAATGAATTTTTAAAATATTATAAAAAAAATCCGGTTAGATGAATTGAAGAAGAATTCAAAATCCAAGTGAGTGTTGATCTTACAAAATTAAAAGTGAAAAATTGGAGGATTAAAAGGAAATATTAATTAAATAAATTAAAATTTGATTTAATATTAAATATTAGATTAGTATATTTTATTAATTTATTATATTATATTAATATTAATTAAATAAACGAAACAAATCATAATTAGTCTATATCAACACATGCACAATGACAAATGGATGCCATGCACCTTAAACCTCCTTTAATCTTCATATGTGTATTAATAGATTATTATTAAGATGGTACAAAAGTTGAGCAAGCTTACGATGGAGCTTCACTCATTTTGCTCCCTTTGTTTTTGCATGTGTCATAAGGGGCTGCCACAGTTGGAGCAGAAAGCCGAGTGAGAGAGAAGGAAGAGCGCGCCTGTGAACGACGTCGTTTTCTTGGGCCATCACTGCAACGGTGTCGTATTGGAAATTGTAGGCAGCACTAAAGATGTTTAAAACAGCGTCTTGCGGTAGCTGAGGGACATTCTATTCTTGGCAGCTCATGTTTTACACAATATATAAATATTAATGAAATTTAAATAACGTAAAGTGAAATTCTTTATTTATTTATTTGTTTTACTTCTCCCACTCTCGTTTGTTATTTATAGCCATCATTTATGTTATTGCTATGTACAATATAATATGATGTGATATTGTTCGTCTTGCAATTATTATTTTATGTATTGAACCCAATATGTATAAAAAATTATTTATTCATTTTTTTAATGATGTACATGCCTATATATATTTCATTTATTTTTTGTTAACTCATTTGTAATACTATCTTATGTTTTGCAACTTGCTACCAATTTTCTGCTCTGATTTGCTACCATCTTTTTCATATAACCAAGTTACCGCACATCTTATTTTTTCTACTAATAAAATTAATATATATAAAGAGACAGTATTTCAGTTAAAAATAATATAATATGAGATAAACTAAAAATAATAGTATTCAAGTGTCTTTTAAAAAAATATCCAAAACATTTTCTCATTATTTTTTCACTCACTCTTTTAAAAAAAAATTAAATTGTAACATCTTCTAATTTAGATCACAAGTCGCACATATCCTAATATTAGACACACCTAATCAACCAGAATTTAAACTCGAAGAAAAGTGAAAATAATAATAAAAATCCCAATTTGGAAGTAAATTGATAGAAATTGGAAGTGTAGGACTAAATTGAAAGAAAAGAAAAATTAATTGGGGAATAAATTGAAGGGAATTAAGAGTTTGGAGGAAATAATATTAATAGGAGAAATTAAGTGAGAGTGTAATTGATAAAAATTACAAAGTTTTGTGCTTGAAGTGGGAAAAAGAAAATCCACCAATGGACTTTATTGTAAAGAGTAACAAGTTTTGGGGTAGTTAAAGAAACCTGGAAACTAATAGAACTCAATTGAATATTTGTCAAATTAATTAAATTAAGCATCATTAATTATTTTATAGACCAATGGGAGATGAGGTTAGAATTTAATAATAAAATATTTAATAAAATAAGTAAATATTAATAAAATAAAGTAAAATTAAAAAATTAAAAAAATATAAAAATTGGCCCACTTTGTACACAATTCTATATCTTACTATCATCTTCCTCCGTCCCTTTTTGTACCCGAAGCCATTTATTCAAGAAAATATTCCATTATCTTCAACTTAATTTCGGCAACTTGATGAAAAATCAATGGGAAAAATTAAAATCATGAGAGAAATTGGGAGAAATTGAAGAATCATACCAAGAATCAAGCAAAGAAGAAAGAAAAAGGAAGAAGGAAAAAAAAGAAGAGGAGAGAGAAAACAACCATGGTGGTTCCGGCAATCATAGCCAAACCTTAAGGTAGGCAAAATTATTTTCTCTTCTAAAATTATTCTTCAGCTTGTCATGGGTTGTGAATTGAGGGATTTGTAAGGTAGCTTTTGGCAAGTCAAATACCAAAATAAGCTTTATATTTTTAGGAGAAATGATAGGTTGATGCAGAGTTGAGCATGAGTAAAATGATAATTCGGTGCCCAGAGAGTTGACAGTAGAGATAATACGAAGCCGTTTTCTTAGGTAGCTAAGCAAAAAAAAAAAAAAAAAAAACTGAAAAACGGTTCGTTTTGGAGGAAGGTAATTTTGTGAGAACACTGTAGTAGCTACAGTGCCCAGCGAATTCACTTTTTATGTATTAATAGATATTAAAACCCAGAACACTTCGACTATCTCTACAACAGTATATTTTCCAAAGAATCTCTTTACAAAACGACACTGTTTACCCATACTAAAAGCAACACTGATCCTCATCTTTCTCGCATTTTTCTCTGCCTTCCTACCTCCAGCCGTCTCGTCTCCCCTCCTTTCTTCCCCTCTTCCGCTCAACTGTTCATGCTGCTGCCCTTCATCAGTCATCACTCCTTCACTCCAAACCTCTCGATTCAAAGGAGGAACTCCCATCTCTTTAAGTTTTTGTTGTTCCCGTTCTTCTACTTTTATTTGGTGCAAGGTAATGTAAAAAATCTATTACTTTTGCAATATTACCATTTTCTTCTTTTTTTCTCTCTCCCTTGTTCCTTGTATTTTTTGTTTCTGATTTTCTAAAAAAAATGTATTTTTTTGGGTTTTTATCTGAGATTTATTGATTAGATCTGTCATCCATCCCCTTGTTGCAGCAACCGCTGCTAAGACATTGATTCGGATCCTCTTGCTGTTGCAATCGCTAGAGGTGTGCAAAATAGAACCGAACAAACTGATTTCTGTCTATTAAGTTCAGTTATATAGAATTTTTTGTTTGTTCAGTTGAGTTAAAAATATTAATTAAAAAATCGATTAGATTGAATGGACCGAATTTTTTTATTATAATTTATAATAATCAATTTTAATATATGTAAAATTATAAACTATAATAATTTATTTTAATTTTTATTAATTAAATTTAATTTATGATAATTAATAAATTTATAATAATTTTTATATTAATTTATAAAATTTTAATTTTAGTTATGGTAATTTATAAAATTATGATAATTTTTTTTAATTTATATTAATTTATAAAATTATTATGATTAATTTTAATTTTTATAATTGATAAATATGGTAATAATTATAGTTTTATAATAATTAATAAATTAATGTATAAAATCAATGAAATTCAATTCGGTTTAAAACCGAACCCAACATATGCTCACCCTTAGCAACCACTACTAAGACACCGATTCAGTGTGAACTCTCTTACACCGATCCTTAATCTTCCTATCTACTCTTTTTCCGACTTATTTACAGAGATTCTTCCCTTTGCTCAGCTCATTGTTTCCATGAAAAAACCAGCTTAAGATGTATAAGGATAGTAAGTAAATTTTTTAATATTTTTTTTTCTATATGTCATTTGCTAGATCCACCTTCCAGTAATGATTTTATAATTTTTTTTATTATGTATATTGGTCTAAATCATTTTTTTTAAGACAGTAAAATCAGATCCAACATGGTGCTTAAAGATCCCATACCAAGAATAGAGGAATACCACAATTTTTTTTTCCATTGTTTTTTGTCTATGATATTTATTTGTATTCGAATTATTGTATTTTTATAATTAGTTTATGTTAATTATTTTAATTAATAATTTAGTACTTGGTAAATTTGAATCTCCTTCTTCCCATCATTTTGAATTATTACATTGCGTAATTTCTCCTTATTAAGAAGCTGATTGATAGATTTTTCTATGCAGTTCTCTATTGTCTAACCAATTTGGATTGAGATTTGAGAATTTTTTTTGTATCTGTATTTTTAATTTCTTCCCTTCCTCTATTATCATATTTGTATTTTTTTTCTTTCTAAACCAAGAAAATGGAAATGGAGAAAAGCAACAAATTAATTTGTGTTTGTTAGTTTATTTTTTTTCTCTTTTTAAACAGGAAAAGAAAAAGAAAAAAAAATCAAGAATGGATATTCTATAGACCTCAATTGCATTACCAGATAGGATGTTTTTTTTTTAATTTTTTTAATTTATACATATTATTTGTTCGCTGATTGAGTGGGAAATGTAGAAGAAGATTGATGGTTTCGATTGGTAAAAACTTGATTTTTTTATTGTGCCGGATTGAAATTGTAAAAATGTAAAATATTTAGTGAATTTTTAAAAATTAGGTATTTCTCAACTCAGTTGGCTTTATAATTATTGGGTTGCATGTAAAATGAAGGAAAATATAGTAACCTTTATTTTTTCTTAACGAAACAAAAGATTTGCTGAATTTGACTTTAGTGAAAGTCCAGTCCTTGGCTGCTGATTGCTGACTTTTATAATTTGTTATATAATAATAATAATAATAATAATAATAATAATAATAATAATAATAATAATAATAATAATAATAATAATAATAATAATAATAATAATATATTTCTTTTAAAATAATTAAATATTCAAAATTAAATATCCAAATTTCATATATGGACTAAATGGATAGAATCTTAATATTATTACAGTTCTAATAAAATTTCAATTTTAATTGTATTCTATGAAAATTTTGCAATCGAATTTAATAAAATTTATAAAATTTTATTAAAAGTATACTGGCCATTATAATTTGTGATAGATATATATACATTAATTAATCTTGAAAAAAAAAAAAATTCTATATTGAGGAACTTTCTATAAAATTAGTTAGGATATTTATAATTGATCTCTTTTTTTTTCTTAGTTTACATATAGATAGAAGTTTAATATTAATATATATTTTTTATAAACATTAGACAATAATTAATATAATAATAATTTAATTTAATAATTTGTTAAAACGTTTAGAATAAAATAGATTAAACTAAACTAAAGATTTTTATATTATATTATTTGTAATAAAAAAGACGTATTTTTGAGAGTTACCACTAAAATTAAAGAATATATACGACTTAAAAAAAATTTATTAGATATATGAAATTATAAAATTTATTGTATTAAAAATACTTATAGCAATCATAAATTGAAATATGTTGTAAAAATTAATTATAATATTTATATTTATTTGTTTTTATAAAACAATTCACGCTTAATGGAAAATAATTATTTTAAAATCATTTATTTTATTTTATTGATCCACGCACAAAGCTTGAATCTAAATATTATATTATGAATATAAAGTAGAGTTAAAAAAATATTGATGTGAAACTTTTCATAAAAAAATAATTTTTTTCTCTTTTTTAAAATAATTTTAAGATTTTTAAAAATTTAAAAATTTTAATTAGTAGTTAAATTCTTATAAAAAATGTATATTATTATCTTCAATGAATATCAATATAACAATAAGAAATTTATCGCAAATAAAATTATTTATTTTTACCTCATAAATAATACGAAATAAACTAAGAAAATATAATTCAACTACAATTCTAAATTGAAATAATAAAAAAAAATTTCCAATCAATAAAATTTTAAAAAATTTGAAGCAAAAATCCTGAAAGTAATTTTTATCAATTTGGAAGCGTCATCTTTTCAATAAAATCAAAAATTGAAATTTTAATATTATAATGTGGATAGCATTATTTCATACCATGAAAATTGTTGAATAGATTTTAATTTTAAAATAAAGTAGTTAATAAAATATTTTTCACCAATATATTTTTTATTAAATTTTGAATTTTTAATAAAACATTAAACATATTATTTATTATATGAAATTTCTCTCCCGATGCAGTACGAGAATTACTAACACAGTATAAATATATATATTTTTATTAATTCTCTTTCAAAAATATACTTTTTTTTAAAAAAAATTATCTTTTAAAAAATGTACATTTTTATCACCTTGCCTTTTTAATCTAAAAAATCTCTTCCTCCCTTCTTCTTTTAACGGTCAGTTCCCTTGAGAATTTGTCACCGGCGCTAAATGTGAGGTTTATGTCACCGGTGCTCTTGTTCATCAACTTTTTTTTTGTCAGCAATCTTAAATTTTCATACCGTTTTGTAATTTTTTTTTTAAATTTCATTAACAGCAAGAAATTCTACTGTTTCGAAATTGGAACCATCTTAAATCCCCATCTGCTTGTTGTTTCTCAGGTAATAGTACAAAAATGTCAATTGAATATTCAAATATCTTTTTTAATAATTTTTTATTTAAAAATATTCAATCGTGGGTTTTCTTTTTGTGTGATAGGATCATGCTTGTATATGAATATTCTATATCTTATGGCCCTAATTGATCTTTTTTTTTTTTTCATTTGTTGACATCTTTTCTTCCTTGTCTGATTTTTTGATTATTGGGCAAAAGGATTTGATGGCTGTGTTTTTATAGCATGCAATTGTATCCTTTCACTTTGACTTCCTCGTCTGATTTTTTGCTTATTGGGCAAAAGGTTTTGATGGTTGTGTTTTTATGATATGCAATTCTATCCTTTCACTTTGGCTGATTTGGGATGAAAACTAGTGATGCATCTATTGCATGGGTAGGAAGGAAAACTGATCTAGAAATTCTATTTAAACCCTTAATCCATTGTAGTGATTGTATTAGAGCTTCATAATATTGATGGGTTGTATATCATTAAGTATATTGCTTGCATACTTAATGTATATCAGTGGCATACAGCCATAAGAAAGTATACCAATGAATTATAGTGATAATTAATTGCTAAATATGTTAGTCATCTATTCAATTTGACTTCAAAATATAAGCTCAAAAAAGTAGTAAAGAATAGTGATAGTTAATTAATTGGCCGTCAATTTATCAATTAGTGAGTTTAGGATGGAATTAGTCTTATTGATTCATTATTGATGCAGGGATCTTCTTGGAAGTGTGAGCGACTATTGTGCTAAGCATGTAAAATGTCCAGTGGTGGTCGTGAAGCAGGCAGAGATTTCAGTTGTCATACATGTATATAAATCAACTTTGCATGGCTATAAAGACATAAATCCGTTAAACTAATACAATCATACAATAATAATTAATTAATGATTTTATTTACATTTGTTGATGTGGATCTATATTTAATAAAAATGCATATTTATCATTACGTGATTGAATTAATTTACAAATAATGTATTAGATTGAATTTATCTAAAAATTTTGCAGTCAGTGATAAATTATTCAGAAAATAAAATAGTCATCATGGATTTTGACAAAAAAAAAAAAAAATCAACTGCATTCACTCGTCGCCCTACTATGAAGGGCCAGTATGAAAGAGACTCAAATTAAGTTAAGAACGATATATTGAAAATTTGAAATAATTAATTTTTCCTTCCAAAATTGAATTGAATGGGACTGTAAAAATTTAACATAATCTATATCACTCCTTATAAGATTCATATATGTCAATCAGTGCAATTTGGGTACTCCTTCAATTCGCTTACTTTATTTATTTATTTTTGAGTTTAGACATGAATATGTTAATCCAGAGAAGTCTTATTTTTCGTTGGTAGACTTAGACATGTCACCTTTGAACTCAGCCCAATCTTGTATTGTGAATCTTTTTCATAATATATTAGATCATTTTTTGCTTTAGTAGTTTATTTTTATATATTTTTTTAAAACATATTAATGTAAAGAAAAAGCCTCACGTTCATCAATATTGACAAGAGTTTAATACATTTATTGTGAGTATAAGGTGATGAATACTCCCTTATCACCATTCACCAAAATTATTTCTAATTTTGAGGTAGCAAAATCGAGCCGGCAAGAACAGAGGATCAAGTGGCGCCCAATCTTGAATTTTTTTTAAAAGAATATAAGAGTCTTCTTGGTGTCTGCTCTGATTCTTTTTCATTATTTTATTCAAGAGTCTTCTTCTTTTTCTTTTTTATTGGGTGTGTCCTTTTTTGAATTTCTCATCTTTGAGTAAATGAATTCTGCACATGAAGAATTGTCATTGTCAACTCTGCACTTGCACCGGAAGTTTCAAAGTTTGGAGCTTCTTTCTACTTCTTTTATTATTATTATTATTATTATTATTATTATTATTATTATTATTATTATTATTATTATTATTATTATCTCCAGCGAGCACTGCAAAAAAAAAAAGTTTTTGTTCACACATGATGATATATTAAAAACTATAATATATAATTTCTATTAAAACTCAGGTGGCTGTTGTCACAAAAAAAATCAAGTGGTTGAGCGCCACTTCAATACTATGTGTGTCACACTGCCATTTCTCTGATAAGTCTAGAATTTTTTTTAAAAAAACTCTAAAATTATTATTTTTTGAATTAGAATAAATAATTTTCACTCAATATCACTACATGTAAAATAGGAAACTCTATTCTGTGTTTGATCAGATTGCTATGATGAGGAGGCTTGTTTAACTTTGAAATAATACAGGATAACATTTGACAAGAAGTAAAACTGTGAACACATGTATGGATATTCAAAGACTTCTTTGGCATGCTTTAGATGGAGTTGAGACATTTGAAATTGGAGAAAGAACTCAGATTGGAACAAATCATTAAATCTTCACATCTCTATTTGAATGAACGATTACCGACTTCTATTTGAGTAAGGTACAAAACTTTCCTTGCATAATCGAATCTTAAGAAATTAACGTAGATTGTTTTAATAAGGATTTTACATGCATAATTTTTTATTTATCCTCCCCCGGATTATGTATTCCAGTTTTATTGTTTAATGAGAAATAATTATTAACTTTTATTTATTGCATTTATTATTACCTTTCCCGTCTTTGACTGACAAATACCTCCATTTTTAATATTATGATGAGAAAAAATAGGGGTACATGTATTTCAAGTAATGAAGAAAGTAATAGAGAAGTTAATAAGCACTTCTCTTGTTTAATATGATAATTTTAAATATTATTTTTTTTTGCCAGAATTCTGGGAGCCATTTTCTATTAATGCTTAAATATCTAATATGTTGTTAACCATGAAGAAGATATGAGAGATTTAATTTTTTTTTCCCATTGGAAATAATTTGAGTGGCATCCAAATACGTCTTTAGAGTGACCACCTTGGTGGACAAACATTGAGAATAGGATTGTATCGTTGTAAATCCCCGTTCTGGCCTGGCCTACTTTGCTCAAAGTAGATTACTAACTTGAAGAGAATGGCCTTACATATTATTGAACATAAACAATGACCCTGAGGTTTTACTTAGATGAAAATGAGAGAGTGTGATATTTCCTTGCAGTAGTGATTTGGGGCAGGGTGTTAAAAGTGGGTCTTTAGTTGAATTGAAAAATGGACCTTTTGTTAGACAAAACCATGGATTATGGCAAAGAAGGATCCATCCGTTGGTATGATAGACAATTGAGCAATCGGACAAACTGTGAGTGAAGATGTTTCCTGTATATAGATTGAGAACTCTTTTCTTCATATTCCAGAATCGTATCTTCATATCTCAACCCATCTCAAATAAGGACCGTGGGTATTTTACATTCACTAAAATGAGGGAAAGTGCCTCATAGAAGAGGGTACAAGTGGGTTAAGAGTGGATTAAAACTGGATGTCGTTGAAATGAAATGGTGGATGATGCTGAAAAGCATATTGTTTTTGTGGGGGGACAAGTATCTGGGAAGTTTCATATGTTGAGAATGAAATGATTTCTTATTGATTTGCATATATTAATTTTTCTTTTATTATTTCAGTTTCGGGGTTCGGAGATCATTGAACTAAAAATTTTCAAACCTGCTTCTGTTGATGACATTGCGAGTATTAATTTATGCTAAAGCTTATGTTGCTGGCCTTGAGCAGGTATCAATTTTTTTTACCTTGGCATAGTTCTACTCATAGAATATGTAATGTTTAATGGACTAAACATTACATAACAGGTGATATTTCAAAGCCTGAACATATCGTGGCCTAGGTGTGTGCTTCTCTTTCTTTGAGGCAAAATCTCATTAGCATGTCCAATTCTATATTGTTATTTTATAGGCTATGGGTCAAGCTTCGGAAAAAGGCATTATTTTTATTGATGGAACAGGGCCAACTTATGCTACTGCCACTGTAAGTGCATTGCTTCAGAAGTTGAGCCTTTTTGTTCTACAGGTTGTGGATGGTGGGATACAACATACTTGATCTTATCTATATTCCCCCTAAAAAAGGGAAAAAAAATTTATGCCATTGAAAAGTTTCAGTTAGTGAAATATAAATAAGGTATAGTTATTATAAAAATTGTTTGATATTGATAAAAATGACTGAATTTATATATCTTAATCTGTAGATTGTGTTGGAGATGTTAATGATGCAGACATTCCAGGAGTCACTCGTGGCAGCTGGAGCAGGCCTGGCGTCGGTTGATTCAGTGGTGATGTGTCAAATCTGGCGCATTAGTATCTATCTTCTTATAATTTTCTTCTCTTGCATGCTAAATATTTCCTTTTACTAGTTAAAATATTTCTTTATTTCAAAAAGAAGAAATTATGATATTCTTGAATAATGCCATTATTCTTTGGTCTTTTTGAAATTGATTGATTTTGAAGAAGTCTTTTTGGAGTACTATCAACTAGAACCTTATCTTATTTCAGGTTGCAGCATCAAACAATAGCCAGAATCCACCTACTGGGTTTGCTTTAATAAGACCTCCGGGGCATCATGCTATTCCAAAAGGGCCTATGGGCATTTGTGATTTTGGAAATGTGGCCATTGCAGCTCGCTATGCTCAAAGTGTGCATGGATTGAAAAGAGTCTTTATTATGGACTTTGATGTTCACCATGGGAATGGTACAAATGATGCATTTTATGATGATCCAGATATATTCTTTTTGTCAACTCACCAAGTAAGCCATGATTTCGTGCTGCTCAATATAGTTTCATCATGTTATTCTTATTCTTGGTTTTGTGTTCTTGCCAAATGTTCATAGCTGTATTATTTGATTAGAAAATTTGAAGTCCAGGTATTGGAATTTGAGTTTTTTGTTTAAAAGATTTGTGGTGTGAAACGAGGGAAAATGAATTTGCAGAAACCAAGTCATATAAAGACTTCAATAGACATGCTAAATTTATTTTCTACTTATTTTGATGAACCTAATTTCCATTTGTGAATCTTCCCAAACAAATATTAAAATTTATTCTACTAATTTTTAAATAATTAAAGTGCCCTCATTTAAAATTACCTCATAAAAACATGAGTTCTTTCTCCATGTTAGCTTGTTTTTCCATATACAGTATGTGGATTGAAGCTGACTTCATGAAGGGTCTGGTCGCAAACTCGGAAAATCTGTACACACTTTAAACATATTTAGGCACTTGAACATGAATATTAAAGTCATAATAAAATAGATTGCCTGCTTGCCTACTCCTTAACAAAAATCCTTAGTGCTCTCATGATTATTCATTTATTCTTGCTAGAAAGCTACACGTTTTCTTTTTAACGGAGACTAAACCATCTGCCCGCTCTGTATCAGTATGTACATAAGGGAGTGGTGGAGACATGCATTATGGCCTCAAATTTTGATAACATGCCATCTTTCAATATAAGGAGTTTCCTAATGTAGCTTGGCAACCATGAAATTTCCTGTGTGATTGTGTTTCTGTTTGTCTGCCTGTTTTAGTATTACTTTTACTTTCAATAATTTTAACTTCCATCAAGTTAGAATACTATTTCTTAAAAGCAAATGAAAGCCATCTTGTCTTCAGTTTCTTATTCGATTCTTGTTATCCTTTATTTCTTTCGAGTGTTAATGAGTATCGAAGTAGCTCTTAGATTTTCAATGATACTCTTGATTTTCTTTTGTTCCAATTATTTGCACCCTCTTAAACAAAAAATATATTTTGTGATTCCTTTCCCAGAAACTACAACCAAGGGCATTTTGGTTAAATTCAAAGATAATTTAATGTTAAAAATAAAAGGGCAAGTATTTCTGCAGATCACTATATGGAAAGTGGCAGAAAGAATTTTAGGATAAAGCACGCATGCTAGGAGAACATGTCCTTGACCTTGCACACACCCCCTTCAAAGTTCCAACAACATGCACCAATAGGGTTTGCGCTGTTATAAAATTGCATCTAGAAGAATTATGATGCACAATGTGAACCATCCAAATCTTCTCAATACTTAGTCGGTGCAGGATGGAAGCTATCCAGGTACTGGTAGAAATGATGAGATAGGTCATGGTAATGGTGAGGGTACAACACTAAATCTGCCTCTACCCGGAGGCTCAGGTGATATAGCCATGAGGACTGTGTTCGATGAAGGCATTGTGCCATCTGCACAAGTTCAAGCCTTATATAATTCTTGTTTCTGCTGGGTGAGTTGCTACCCTCTTAAATGATTTAAATTACATGTTTACAAAATCTAAGATTGCGAGACATATGCATAGGCGTCTTGCCCGTGGTTTTGCATTATTTTCAAGGAAGAGGCATCTGAGAATTCATTTACTGATTGCTAACATAGTTTACAATTAGTAGCGGATTGCTTGATTGCTCTGTCTTGCATTCACATGCATCATTTGCTAGGAGTTTATCAAATTCTTACCAGTAAATCGCGTTAAACGGATTAGAATGCCATCCATCTTTAATTGAAAATAGCGTGTAATGATGGAACAAAATTTTGTATAGGTGTGATGGTCTATGTGGGGGGCGTTGCATATTTTTTTTGGAGGGAGGATATTCAGTGGCAGACTCTTTTGGCGCTTTCATTAGTGAGAAAAGCTTGGCATCCGAGTTTGACAATTTTGCCTAGTGGCGGACCCTAAGTCGGGAGTGCAAAAATTAATATACTAAATTTTTTAATAATACAATGTATTATTTAATTAAACAGTTAACATATAAATAAATTTTAAAAGAAATGACAAATGTTATCTATTAAAAAATATAATATTAAATTCAATTGCCCTCATTTTTTTTCAGGAGGAGCAAATATTAAAAAAAGTTATAAATTTACATACTATTAAATACATTTTAAAAAGTTGAAAAAATATAATTATCTATCGGCTCTACCGCCAACCATGCCATCTTGTACGAAGAACCATCCACCAAGTGAAGCAAGTCATTCAGAGAATTAAAAGCATACTTTCCCTCTAAATAATTCTAAACACATGCATAGTTTACCTTAAAAGGTTACGACTTAGGACGGTGGGCTGTTTCAGAATCTACATATAAATAAACTTGTGTGTAAGTCACACTTCCGATTAATTTAAATGCTTTGGCAGTAAATTGCCGAAAGATTTTCCAATGAGATATAATACTATTTGCATACTTTATTACGATAATTGTGTAAGTTATCTTATTTAGACGATACTTTTTTATTAGTTTGATCTATAAAGAGTCGATTTATATAAGAATTTTGTTTATATAATACTCTTTTATTAGTTTCATTTATAAAGACTCGATTTATGCAAAAAATTTATTTATATATGATACTCTTTTAATAATTTAATCTATAAAAACTCAATTTATGGAAGAATTTCACCAAGTTAATATACTGAAAACCCTTAATAAAATTTTAAGGGATTATTAATTTATTTATTTTGCAGTTGCATACTAAATATTATTTTATTTTTCAATTGAACCTTCCTATCTATTTTTTCACAATATATGATTGGAGGTTCTAATGAAAAATAAGGGAACATTGAAGTTTTAAGTATTCATATTATTTCAAAGTATTGATAATATCAGTCTACCTCAATTTGGTCCAATTTGGAAGCATTTGATACCATTAATAGCTTAAAAATTTATATCAAATTAAAGATAATTTGATTCGATTTTATTGGAAAAAAGTTTCAATTTTGATTCTAATTTTCAATTTTTTGGTTGAACAGAAGTTTCAAGAAACTATGGTACTCACAGCCCTATTTTAATGCATACAGTTTATTTATATTTAGCCGTCTGAAAAATACAGTGCGAGAAAGATATGAAATTTCATTCGAAAGAAGATTGGTAGGAGTGTTGATTCAAACATGAGACTTTCTTATCAAAGAAAAATGTGATAAAGCCATCAGGCTGCTACATTTTTTTTATTGAGATTAAGATATTATATTGGAATATTTTTAAAATTTTAGTATTAAATTATAATAATTAAAAAATTTGGTACATCATTTATATCGACATTCTCGCACTAAATTACTTAATTAAACCATTAAATTCTGTCACAGGCATGGTAATTTAGTCGGGGAAACTAGGAAGGCAGCGAAAGAACAGAAATGATTTGCATAAATGGTTTAAGTATAGTGAAACCCAAAATCTCCACCACCAAAAATCCTTTTCTCGCCCCTCTCTTCTTCTCCAACATTAAAATCTCTTCTGCTTCTTTCCTGACTTTTAGGCCTCTTTCTGTTTCTTCTTCAATGTGTTATGACAAGGAGCTCGCCGCTGCCAAGAAGGCTGCCTCTCTCTCTGCCCGTCTCTGCCAGGCACTTCTATATATCTCTATCATTTTCTCTCTCTATGTGCACGTACCCATATGTCTAGTGTTGTTTTGCTTTCTTGCAAGTGGGTCTCTCTCTATCATTGAATTCAATTGTTGTTGAGTTTTGTGCTATATGATGGCTTTTTGAACTGCAGATTCGAGTTTGACCCAGAAAGTTAATCTTTCATTTGAGCGATGAACTTCTTTAGCTATTTCTTGGTTTTGCCGTGTTTTTATGTTTGGCTGATTTCAGTGTCTATTTCTCTATTTGGGTGATTCAGAATGGTTTAATCAATTTCTCATTTCGCATAAAGTTTTGAGGCTGGTGTGGGAAACATTTTGTTGTTCTCGCAATTTGTTTGGGGTACTCAAGCGTGTGCATTTTTTTTTTCTCCATTACAACTTCAACAAACTAATGTGACAAGTGGGAACTTGAGATTATATTTTTCTCCATTACAACTTCAACAAACTAATGTGACAATGGGGAACTTGAGATTATATTGGTAAATCATAAATGCCTTATTCAACCATGTTGATGAAGTAGGTGTGGCACCCTTAATGGACCTGATAAAGCATGGGAAATTATAAGGATTCAATTGGGACAAAAGGAAACACAAAATTGGGTGCTTTACTAACGATACCATGGTTTCTGCTTTGGGAGTGAAAGATTTAAGAAGTCAATTTTGACAGTCTAACACATTGGCAAAACCAAATGCTTGAACTCTGACACTAGTATTTTGGAATCCTTGGCCCTGTTAATTTTGTTGAAGTGCTTCTATTAAGGTATTGCAGTGTTTGTATATGATAAATATGTTCGGAGTAAAGCTTACAATTTGTAAAGTTGTGGTTTGGAAGTTCATTTCTAGAGTACTACTACTATTATCTATTAGACAATCACCCAAAATGGAGGGCCAAATCATTGGTTCCATTTCTTGTACCTTATGTCTGATTTCTTTGGAGAGGATATTTTGCAAAATATTGCAGATTGGTTCAGGCATGAACAGTATTTTACATGATTATTGTTACTTTCATAACCTGATGGTTAACTAGTTTTGTCAAAGTTGAGTATACTTCACATTAAGCAATGATTTTCTATTTTTTTTTCATGTTTTTTGATTTGCAGTGATACTTGATATGTTGCCCTTATTCATTTTACTATTTAATTTCCTGCTACATCTATCAAGTTGATTCCCTTTAATTAGAAAATAATTCTCTGCTCTTCAGAAGGTGCAAAAAGCTCTATTGCAATCAGATGTCCAGTCAAAATCAGATAAAAGTCCTGTCACAGTTGCTGATTATGGTTTGTTGTCAAACATTCTGGATAATTGCGAAGTGTCATTTTCTTTCTTATTCTTCTTTTTTTACTCCTCGTAACTGCATGAATCTTTATTGCTAATAAGTTTGTTCATTTGTAATTTTATTTTATAAATGCTCTTTGTTCAATAGATTTGAAACAATTGGATAGGTATATGTCCAATACTAACACAATTGCTTAATTACATGAGCACACTTATTATTTGAATGGAAAATTGATTTATGAGTGTGCTATGTTCATTGTCAATAATTTTTACTTTGGAAGTTCTGTAAAATCGAAGGCATTATCATTTGCAGACTTTAACTTTATAATTTTTGGAAACAATAGGCAAGTTGTGACTTTATATATTTGATCCTTTCATGGGCTAGTTTTGCTTCAAGGAGATAGATGTATGCATTACTAGTTGGATTCTTAGAAATATTGATTAAGAGTCTTAGAAGCAACTCATTATGTAATTTTGAAGGGGGTAATTTGCTTTTCTCTCTATAGTACTTAAAATTTTGAAATAACAGGAAAGTGGTGCCATATTGCTTGCCTTTGTAGTAGGCAAAAGAAAAGAAAATAAAAATGAAATTGAAAAATAGCAGGGGAGAGAGAGAGTGACAACTGAGGCAAGTCTGACAATGGTCAAACTTTTTATATATAAAAAACCTTTTAATCCTATGGTACTGCCTACAGATGTAATTTTCTATTTTATTTTGTAAAGCCCTATTGGCTTGTCAGCTTTCTTTTAAGCTTTCTTTGGTTCTTACTACTAGCCCATTAGGAGAAGGGGTCTGCTAGCATTTATATAACAGCCTGATTTTTCTACCAAATAATTGAAAATTACTCTCGCAAATTTATCTGAGGTTGAAATTTAAACTGCTTAATTAATTTTGAATCTTTTTTTTTCATTTTTTTTGCAATAACAAAAATTGATTGCTACTTTTGATTTGTGTTTTGCATATATGTTTTGACTAGAAAATCATAACTTTCTTATTGCAAATAGCTATTTTAAATGTTAAGACTTGTGACATGTTGCATCTTGAAATGTTAATTTGTATCATTCAACTCTGTTTTGAAGACTACAGACACAGCAGTGCCGGCCAGTTCAACTACAATTTGATTATGACCTATGAAAGTTATCGTACAATATTGAGGCATTCGATCTTAGGGCCATTTTTTCCATTATTTTAAAGTTTCAAACCATGTTTCTTGTAAATGTATTATCTCATAGACATTATTAATGCTTTGTCATGCTTCTTTTAGATTTAAAGTGTAACATTAGATATAAAAGAAGCCTGATGTATATAACAACTGCAGCTGACTAACTTTCTTATTCTAATATTTGTCTGTGAATCCAGGCTCACAAGCACTGGTTAGTTTTGTGCTACAGAAAGAGCTTCCTTCTGAATCATTCTCATTGGTAGCTGAGGAGGTAAGTGGAAGAAATTTTGGATACTTTCTGATACATTTTGGATTATTCTTCAATTTAGCATAAATGTTTATGCTCTGTAGTTTTTGTGAAATATCTCTAGGACTCTGGGGATCTTCGGAAGTACGATGCCAAGGAAACTCTAGAACGCATTACAAAACTCGTCAATGATACTCTAGCTAGTGATGGATCATATGGTGTCTCAGCTTTAACCACTGAAGATGTGCTCAGGGCCATTGACTCTGGCAAGTCTGAAGGTGGTTCTCATGGAAGACACTGGGTTCTGGACCCCATAGACGGCACTAAAGGGTGAGCTTAAAACTTAGATCATGAAATGCATAATTTGCATCTTGCAATTCGAAATGTTGCTGTCTTCGATGCTGTTTTAAGATGAGCTATATATAATTCATGTTTAGTCAAGTCAGATGAAACCATTTTTACTCATATCTTTTTTATACAATTTTGGCAAATGTATGTTTGGTAAAGCAAACATTTAAAATGTGTTAGATTTATGGAGTTCAACACTTCTTTCTTGGTGCTTGTGATTTTGCACTCTGGTTGTCCTCCTTGTTGCCTACACTGCATGTTTGCTTACTGCAGGGTGATAAAAATACAATTAAAATAGGTTGTAGATATTGGAGGCTGTTCATTTTTAGTACCATATATGTTTGCTCTCATGTCATGTTTCTTCTTGTTCAATTCCATTATAGCCCCTTGTTGTTTTTGTTATCATCACTAGCAGTTGTTTGAAAATTGAATTTTTTGACTTCAAGACAACTTTAGAAATGAAATGAATTTTTGTTATCATGAACCAAAATGTCTAATTCTAGTTAATTTCATCATTTTACTGCAAGCAATCCAAATGAACGATTCTTTCAGTCTTTGAGTAACAGGAATGTTAACTTTTAAGCATAGCCGTTGCTGAAGTGCAAAATTTATAGAGCTGAAGAAGCAGATTTGGGTCTTGAGAATACAATTTAATGACTACCAAGACATTGTGGTGGAGAAAATATTACCTTTTTTGTTTTCCCAGATTTACTGATGTAGAGGTAGCAGCAGGGTGAGTTTGGGAATTGGGATACATCCATCATCTGAGGTTCATTTGATGCAAATGTATAATGTTTAGGTTTTATGTGGTTGTTTCATAACCTCACAGTGACGAAATGGACTAGGCTAATTCAATTGTAAAACAGGTTTTTAAGAGGAGATCAATATGCAATTGCGTTAGCATTGCTAGATGAAGGGAAAGTTGTATTAGGTGTCCTGGGTTGTCCAAATCTTCCATTAGCTTCCATAGGCAGTACCAGTCAACATTCATTGCAGGGTGAAGTTGGTTGCCTTTTCTTTGCTCAAATTGGTGCAGGAACATACATGCAAGCACTGGATAGTTCATCGGCAACAAAGGTCAGTTCATCTGTTGATTGTTTCTAAGTAATATTTGCATTATCATGCGTGCATATCCAGTTTAAATTCCACCACTGCACAGGTGCAAGTCAGTGCAATTGACAATCCTGAAGAAGCATCATTCTTTGAATCATATGAAGCAGCGCACTCTATGCATGACTTATCCAACTCAATTGCAAAAGTAAGATTATTTTTATCTCATCTGGATATAACCAAGTCCCCCAATCCCTCCCTTCCCTGTTCCTCTGTAATGAAAAGAAATATCTAACTCTTTCGGTTTCAATATCCTCCAATAATTTAATTTGTGGACAGAAACTTGGTGTCCAAGCTCCACCTGTAAGAATTGATAGCCAGGCAAAGTATGGTGCTCTATCCAGAGGAGATGGAGCTATATATCTGCGCTTCCCTCGTGAAGGTTACCGTGAGAAAATATGGGATCATGCTGCTGGATATATAGTTGTGACAGGTTTTCTTTCTTTCCATCTCTGGAGTGGTTGAGAACTATGTTGAATTTTGAATGATTGGTTTGCATTTTATCCAGTTATTAAAATCATTGTCAATGAACTTTTGCAGAAGCTGGTGGAGTAGCCACAGATGCAGCAGGAAATCCTTTAGATTTTTCTAGAGGAAGATATCTGGATCTTGATACAGGCATCATTGTTACCAATCAGAAGATAATGCCCTCACTTTTGAAAGCAGTTAGAGCATCCCTAGAGGAGAGACCTTCAGCCTTGTGATTGTTTTTGGAATTTAGAATAATGATTTCACCATTTTCTTTTCAATTTAGTTGCAGAAAATTCTTGTTCATCTATTTAGAATTGCAATATCTTTTTTAGGCATTTGGTTATTACATGTGATTGTGTATTTAAACAAAACTTGGTACATTTCTGAGTATCAGCATATCAATGGAAGTGAATGCGATGAAGGGCCAAATGCATCTCTAACTGAATCTTATCTACTGCTTTAATTTCAAAAATATGCAACAGTAGCTTCTTTGAAAAAATTGAAAAATAAAAAAAAGCAACAGTTTGATTGAAATTCTCACAAGAGAAGTACATCTCATTTATTTATTTATAGTAAAAAAACAGGTTTACAAAGGAATATCTGATGGGTAATCTTGTGGATATCTCTTCATTGCCTCTCTAAGCCATTTCTCTTGCTCAAATAGGTTTGGTGGCAGAGCATCGTACACATTTGAAAAAATATCCGCAATGCAAGGTTCTTCTAATCTCTCTGCTTCTTGGATTGTGTTTAATAGCTGTTTACAAATTTAAGCATCGAGACTATTGAATTGACAACTTGAATGATGGTTATTAATTTGCAGAATTGTAGAAAACTTTTATATTAATGTTAGTATGTAAGATTTTTGTAGCATGATGCATGAGTTTTACCTGCTTCCGCACGCTGCTTCTGAGCTGTGAGTCAGCCTCATTGCTCCACCAACCTCTGCTTTCTATCCATCTCCGTAATCTAGTAATAGAATCTTGTGCCGATCTCCAGTGTTCAATTTGAACAACTGATCGATACTTTGTTGAAGAATCAGATGTGGAGTGCTGTCCCACTCGATATGTTAAAGCCTGTTCATGACAAAAGCCAAAATGCAGAAATCAACACCAAGCAGACCAAGTCTCACTCTGAAAACCCAAAGCCTTGTATACTAATACATATCAAAACAATATAATCAATTAAGAAAGCTGCTGTCCCTACAATGGAAGTAAACATTTTTCTCCATCACTATAAGCTTGGTCACCAGAACAATTACATTATGGTATTTCAAGATCCAGGTGGGTAACAGATTCAAAAGAATCCACCACACCGAATGCAAATATAATGAAGTAAACATGAAATGCAAGTGCTTATAACCTGAGGGACAACAAGATCATCAGTTGTGAGCGCTGCTGCTGATGCGATATTGATGGCTTCTTCTCCCACTGTAGTCACATAGAAGGAAATCCTCCCTTGCCTCTGAGCTTCATAAAAGATTGTGTCCATAGTTTGAAGTGTCACCATATCAATGTACATTTTTCTAGCAATTCGCTGACCTATTCAAATGACAACCTGTAAGGATTATTTTTCTGCTTTAAAATTGAGAAAGGTAACAACACAATACAGAAATTCCCACAATTTTACACCAAAAATCGAGGAAAGAATTCACCCAAACATACCCCAATAAAGTTGCTTTCTTCATTCGGCTGACAATTTTCATCAAGAACACGGTAGCAGGGAATCCGCTCCTTGGGAGATTCAGATAGAAATCTCATTTGAGGAGTGAAGGCAACCCTTCCTCCTGGGAAACTCAAGAACTGCCATAGCAAGGGAGGTTAGACAAGTAAGAATATTTTTTTTTGCCCATAAACACATACCTAAGCAGCAGGATAACCTAAAGTAACAATTTTTTTCTGCAAGCCAGTGAAGGGTCTTGCTCAGTCTGTTCTACTGTAATGCCTAAAGATTGAAATTTTTTTTTTTTGGTTTTCTGTTCATCAGCCATTACTGGTCGCCCTTTGGCTGGAAAAGAAGGATCCAATTAACTAATACGCCTCCTTAAATCCTAAAAGATGAAAAACTACGTTAATTCATTCCCTTACATATAGTAATTTGTTGGAAGAAAAAACCCCTTTGTCTGTACCTGTACCTGGTTAACGGCGACGTCGGCAATGTAGTATACAATGCTGCGGGATCTGTTATTGGAATAGAGATTGAAATCTTGAGCTGGTGGAGGTGTAAGTGGAGTTTCGAGACCCAACAGACGGAGACCTGTCATCCTTGACTTCGCATGGTTAATAAAGTTTCTTGTATTTCTTAAACATAGAGCCGTGAAACCCAAAGAGACAAATCGAAACAGAGCTTGTCTTCTTCAATTGTCCAGAGAGTGAAGTGGATTACATGGAATGGAATCAATCATATTCATGGATGCCTCTTTCTAAGTATGTAACGAATTACGTGGATTGCCACGTTGTCAGAAAAAACATGTAAGCTCGGAATGCTGCAGACTATTATCTAAATTGAAGCGATGCCACCTCGTACTAAATAGAAAAGAGGTTTTGGCCTATCTAAGTTAGATTAGTTGTTCCATAGTAATATTTACTTCAAAATTTTCTTAAAATAGAGAAATCTCTTTGATTTACACCGCAAATGAGACAACACCCAAATGCCACGGACAACCATTACAAGATTTTATTGTTTCATAACGAACATTCTCTTTCTATCAGAAAACCAAACAAACAACAAATTATTATTATTTTTGTTTTCCACCTTTTTCCCATTTCATGTTTAGATTATTATTGGAGAAGTACAAATCTAATGAGCTAGAATCAGATTAAGTATTTTCCCCATAATGGGAGAGGTGGGGACGGCGATAACTACGGCGGCGATATTGCATATCTTTTGAGAAAAAGGAACCTGTGGTGCCCCCGGCTGTCGGAGAAATTATTCAGAAAAGAGAAGTAGGTGACAATAGGGGTTGGTTGCAGAAGCAAAAAAATGTCGTCCAATACAACAGAGGATGAAATTGTGTGCTATGCACCTACGATGATAACCACAAATGGTGTGTGGCAAGGTGATAATCCCTTAGATTATTCTCTTCCTCTTTTCATCTTGCAACTCACCTTGGTCGTCGTCACCACTCGGGTTCTCGTTTTCATCCTCAAACCATTTCGCCAACCTCGCGTTATTTCTGAGATTGTGGTGAGTTATTGTAACAGTTTTGAATTTTTTGTTGCAACCACTAGAATTTGAAATTGTGGATAACCTGTTTGCCGTATTAATTGAATGAGATTTACAGGGCGGAGTATTGTTGGGTCCATCAGTGCTTGGACGGAGTAAAGAATTTGCAAGTACAATATTTCCATTGAGAGGTGTGATGGTGCTTGAAACAATGGCAAATGTGGGTCTTCTATACTTCCTATTCCTTGTTGGAGTAGAAATGGACATTTCAGTAATAAAGAGAACAGGGAAAAAGGCATTAGTGATAGCAGTTGCTGGTATGATATTACCCTTTATTACAGGCATAGCCTTTTCTTTCCTCATCCACAAGGAATCAACAAGCATGAACAAAAGCACATCCATATTTTTCCTTGGAATAGCTCTATCAGTCACAGCGTTTCCTGTGCTAGCAAGAATTCTTGCAGAGCTCAAACTCATTAACACAGAATTGGGTCGTATGGCCATGTCTTCTGCCCTTATAAACGACATATGTGCTTGGATTCTCCTCTGTTTCGCCATTGCTTTGGCTGAAAACAACAATTCTTCTATGGCCTCAATGTGGATAATACTGTCAAGTATAGCATTTGTGATTTTCTGTGTTTTTGTGGTTAGGCCAGCAATATCTTGGATAATTAGGAGAACACCAGAAGGAGAAGCATTTAGTGAATTCTACATATGTTTGATTCTTACAGGGGTAATGATTTTTGGGTTTATAACAGATGCAATTGGGACACATTCTGTTTTTGGTGCATTTGTGTTTGGGTTGGTTATACCAAATGGGCCACTTGGAGTTACTCTGATAGAGAAATTGGAGGATTTTGTGTCAGGGCTTATGCTGCCTCTGTTCTTTGCTATGAGTGGGCTTAAAACTAATGTAAAAGCTATTCATGGAGCTACTACATGGGGACTTTTAGGGCTGGTGATATTGCTCGGCAGTATTGGTAAAATTGCTGGTACAGTTCTCGTCACTTTCTTTTATCAAATGCCTATACGTGAAGGTCTTACTCTTGGGTTGCTCATGAACACCAAAGGCCTTGTTGAATTGATTATTCTCAACGTTGGCAAGGATCAAAAGGTAATTTTTTCTCATCTGGAACAAACAGAAATGCATGCACACCCCTAAAATCATATTGCTTTTACAAGTATGTTTCTTTTTGGAAATTATATATGTATTCACATTTTTATGATCTACAGATAAAAAGAGGGAGGAGAATCTTGACCCACATTTCCACCTCCAAATGTGAATGTGCTGCTACGATTCACATTTTAATGATCTATAGATAAAAAGGAGGAGGAGAAGAAAGGGAGAAAAAAATTGAAATGTGAATCTGAGCAGCATGTATGCGTCATACTTCCGTCCAGAATAGATAAAAATCTTGCAATGGAGTTGAATGGAAAGAAACTATATGCATCAATGTTTAAATTGCAAATTAAAAACAGAGGGCTAAATTGCAAATAACCTAAATTTTATGTCCTTTTCTTTGAGAAAGAGGGGGGAAAACTAGCTATTCTAGCCTTAACCTTAAAAAAACATGTGAAATTGGGTCACATACAAGCACATTAAGTCCAAAATTGACGAAATGCCAACAAATTTGCAGGTGTTAGATGATGAATCGTTTGCAATCATGGTGATTGTAGCAGTAGTGATGACAGGACTCGTCACACCTGCTGTTACTGCAATATACAGACCTGCAAGAAAATTCATACCATACAAAAGAAGAACAATTCATAGATCAAAACCAGATGCAGAACTAAGAGTATTAGTATGTGTACATACTCCTAGAAATGTTCCTACCATCATTAACCTCCTCGAAGCCTCTCACCCAACGAAAAGATCACCTATGAATGTCTATGTTCTCCACTTAGTTGAACTCACTGGCAGGGCATCCGCCATGCTTATAGTTCACAATACTCGAAAATCTGGCCGGCCAGCCCTTAATAGAACCCAAGCTCAATCTGATCACATAATCAATGCCTTTGAAAACTACGAACAACATGCTACTTGTGTCTCTGTTCAGCCATTGACCGCCATTTCTCCTTACTCCACAATGCATGAAGATATCTGTAACTTAGCAGAGGACAAAAGGGTAGCTTTTATTATAATTCCTTTTCATAAACAACAAACTGTTGATGGTGGAATGGAAGCAACCAACCCAGCATTCAGAATGGTGAACCAAAACGTTTTATCAAATGCACCTTGCTCAGTCGGCATTCTAGCAGACAGAGGGCTAAATGGTTCAACCCGGTTAGCTGCAAGCCAGTTATCTCACCATATCGCAGTGCTTTTCTTTGGCGGACCTGATGACAGAGAAGCATTATCATATGCTTGGAGAATGGCGGCTCATCAAGGGATAAGCTTAACTGTGATGAGATTTATAGGAGGTGATGATGCAGCACAATCAGCAAGGCAACCTACGGAAGACGAGGATGTTAATGATCCTAGGATACTAACAGTAGATAATCAAGATCAAAGGGAAAAAGAACAAGATGAAGATTACTTAAATGAATTCAGGGCGAATTATAATAATGATGAGAGTGTAATCTACAATGAAATAGTAGTGAATAATGGGGAAGAAACTGTGGCAGCAATAAGATCAATGGATATAAATTCACACGATTTGTTCATAGTGGGTAGAGGGCAAGGGATGATATCTCCGCTTACTGCTGGCCTAACAGATTGGAGTGAATGTCCTGAGCTTGGTGCCATTGGTGATCTGTTAGCATCCTCGGATTTCGCAACGACAGTTTCGGTGCTGGTCGTACAGCAATACGTGGGAAATGGGCTGCAGGCGGAGTCCACCACCATGAACGACAGTCAAATGGATGATCTAAATGCTGGCCTACAGTTGATGAATAAGCGACCTTCTTCCTCAAGGTAACCCTGGCGTGTTATAGGGATAATTCTTCTCTAGATTCAGTTCAAATATTTAGTTTTAGTTGACATTTGTAGCATGACAAATAAAAACATGTAACTTTATGTTCTTGCTAAATTGTATATTTTAGTCCATTTATTTTATTGATTTGTTTTATTATGTATAATGTTTGGATTTATTAAATAAAAATTAAAACTCTATGTTTATTTTACAATTCAAATCATATATTTTTTTATTATTTCTTTTAATTCAATCATTTTATTAAATTTTTATTCATTTCTTAGTGAAAATCTGATATGAATATGTTATTGGAATTCACATTTTAGACGCCATCTCTCTCTAATCCGCATTAATTTTCATCCTATGACATGAAAATGTTGGTGGGTCTGAGACTGAGACCTATATTTTTATTGCCTATTGCATGTGTGAAAAAAAAATAATGGAAAAAATTCAAAATTGCAATAAATTGATTAAAATATGCTAAAAACAAGATTGAAGCAATTAGAAATTCTTGTGCTTACAAAAAAAAAAATGTTAAATGCCTATAGTTTACGTGTTCCTCTTGTTCATTACCATTGTTTGTTTTTTTTTTTGAAGATAAAGACGGCTGGTTATTGCTTATGTTTGAATTTTGTAGAAGTGATGACTGATCAACCTCTTTATGTAGACCAAACCAAACAATTACATCATTAATTTTCCATCTTCTAGTGGGGAGTTAAAATTGTTGAATGGCAGACAAGATAGTGTTCAAAGGCCAAGTTTTTCTTTGTATTTATCTTTCTTTTATTTAAAATTATTTGATGTTTTTAAGTTTTTTGTTTTGTCTCTTTCTTGCCTCTTTGTCTCTCTCTCGCTATCTTTCTCTCACTTGAAACTAAAAGCTTCCAATTTCTTTCTCGCCGAATCTTAATTAATTAATTAATGTTTGGAAAGAATCTAAACATAATTATTTTGTATTACTTGATCACTTAATAAACAATGCATTATCTATTTTCAAGCTCCTGATCTGAACTAAGCTTTTTCTTCCTTTGAATTATAGCTATTAAAAGCGAGTTAAGATTATGAAGGTGTACTAGAGCTGAAAATTTTTGACTATTAACGACACAAAACGATACGGATTTAACCGTATATGGATATAAGCTAAACGGATATGGGTCATAACCGTGTCAACACGATTGCGATACGAGAAAAATCGTGTCATAAACAGATTTTACCTGTCTAACCTGTTAAGACACGATTAGACACGATTAAAAATATGTATTTTATTAATTATAAAGATATGACTAATTATTTTAGTCTTACTCAAAATTCAAATATATATTATAATATTATAAATATATATAATACATATTTATATATGAATATATTTAATTGGAGTATAATTAATTAAATTAAAGTTTAATTAATTAAATTAAAATTATTAATTAAATATAAATTGATTATTAATTTAATATTTGTGTCTATTCGTATATTATCGTGTTAAGTAAAATCGTGTCGTGTCGTATAAAATATATACGTTTAGACACATTAAGTATATCGTGTCTAATCGTGTTATATTGTATAATTTATACACGTTAAATTAATCGTGTCTAATCTTATCATGTCAACAAGATTTTAACCGTGTCGTGTTCGTTTTTCAAATTTTTGATACGATTAGTTAATTGTATCGTGTTCGTATTTGGTATAATCGTGTCATATCCTATTATGACACGACACGATACGATTAGACACGATACGGTGTAACCAGTATTTAACATGACATCATTTAGTCACCTGGGTAATTCTCTTCTTTTTATTTCATCTTTTATAAATTAAATTTGAATTATATCTAATACATATTTTTAATATTTAATATTTATTATGAATTTATATAATAATAAATAAAATGTTCTGTTTTTTTTAGTAAATGTGGAATTAAAAAAATAATATAGGTATGCTAGGTGGTCTAACCCAACCCAACCCAACCATTCAATAATATACAATAAAAGTTGATGCTACTCGATGTCTATTCAAACTGTTTAATAAACTTTGGCAATTAATAACAAATTTTAGTTTTCAGATTATATTTTACGATTTTATTGCGATAATAAAGCCAACCTCATCATTTAATTTTAAAGCGATTTGGGTTTTTTTTTCTTTTTTCAATTTAAATATTTCCCATATTTACAAGTTAATTTTGATTCCCTCTAGACCTACCAATCAGGTCCGGGTAGGGTGAGTTTGGTTCCGATCATCATTTTTGGGTCGATTTCAAGTCTTGAATCGAGTTAATTGAACAAATCTTAAAGTTAACATATCTTTTCAAGACCAATGCTCTGTTGGGTTCGGTCAGGTAGCTATCAGTAGTTGCAGTGAGTAGTTATGGAGTAAGTGATTTATAATTAATTTTAAAGTGTTTTATAATTTAACAGTTAAAAATTAATTATAATTTATAAAATAATTTTTAATAATTATATTATATTATTAATATATATATATATCTTAAATTTTTATTTTTTTATATATCAAATATAATATTTTTACTTTTTCATATATCAAATATAATATAAAAAATAATTAACTAAACATAAAATAATAATAAAAATTGTAACTTTTAGCTAATAAAAATTATTATAAATCGATATAAAAATAAATAAAAAAATAGAAACATTATTTTTATAGTTAATATCTAAAAGTTAATTTTTAATATGAAAAGCTGAAAATTTCAGTTTTTTATAAAAAATAATTTTTATTATAAATTTTAAAAGTTTACAGTTGAAATTTCAACTGTTGGCTTTTGCTTTTATTTTACTAAATATTCAATTCAATTTTTGATTAATTAAACCTTATTTAGCTTTTAGTTTGCTAGGATGTAAAAGTTGAAATTAAAATATTGAAATTAAAATACTAAGGCAGTCAATGACTTTAATTAGAATAAATATGAAAAGGTCAGACAGAAACATAATAAAATTAAGATGATGGGCTAAAATAAAATATTAAGGCAAGCATGTATAACAGTATGATGCGAAGTAACACACAATTATTGATTTGAGTAAAGTTTTCTTTAGTTTTTCCTGTTTTATGATTGGATAATATTGCTTTTTCTAGGGTTGTTAAAATCAGCCCAATCTCACTGGTTCAATCGATTTGATCAGAAATCAGCTCTATAATCGGGCCAGCTCAATCTATTAAACTATATCCAGTAGGAAAACTAGCTACCGGGATGGTTGGACTACCACCCGTTCAAACCAGCCATGGTTTGACCAATTCGGATGAATGAAAAATGCTTTAAAAATGTGAAGAGAATGTAGAACAGGAATTCAAAATCTTGATTTAGAGAAGGGACAAACGCATTTACCACTAAACTACATACTCACCAATAATTTAATTTCTATAGATTTTACAATTAACTATTTATAAAATTATTTATATTATTCAAAAAACATATATAATTAATAAAATTGATATTAAATTATTTATATTTTCATTATATGACAAAATTTTCAATTAAAAATATATAAATATATCAACTTCCTTATTTATTAAAATAAAATTATAAATATAGAGATTATTATATTTGACAAATTTTTTGAATATAATTTTATATTAATTTAAATTATGAATATTTAATTTCAATACATGCTTATGCATTAATTTTAATCATTCATAAAAGTATTCATATTATTGAAGAAATACATTTAATTGATAAAGTTTTTTTTTACTAAATTTAATTGTTAAAGTTAAATTCAACTGTTTATGTTTTTATTATGAATATAAATTATGACAAAATTTTCATATAAATTATTTTAAAATTATTTTATTTCTATCAAAAGAATATAATTGACAAATGAATGCATATTGAATAATATTTTTTAAAAATTATTATTTATTATGATTTTTAAAAAATTAAAGAATATATAAATAATTGATTTTTTTAATTAATATATATATTTATATATATTATTTTACTTGAAAATATTTTGAATTTGAATATTTAACATTTTTATTTTTTACATTTTGTTATGCATCAATTATGTTAACCCTAATTAAATCTCTAATTTTGGTCTTTTACAGTTCATTGGGCTGACCGAGTATGAAAATATTGGTTTTCCTTATTATTCCCCCAAATTACATTTATAATTTATCAGAAAAATACATACTCTAGTCCTTAACTTTAATAAATTTATGTGATTAAATCTTTTAACTGAAAGTTTATCTAATTGAATCTCTTAATTATTAATTTTGAACTATTGTAGTTTATTATAAATTTGTTCAATTAACTATCATTTATTAAATATTAAGTGTTTTATAAATATGATTAACTAAAATTTTATTCAATTATCATTAATTAGATTTTGAGTGTTTTTTAAATAGGAATTTAAATAAATTTAAAATTAATAGTTAAAATACTCAATTAAATAAAAATAGAATTTTTAAAGAAATTAATTAATAATTAAGATTATCAATTATATAAATAGTAAATTAAAAAATTTAGTTGCATGAATTCATAAAATTTAGAGCCTAAAGCATTTATTATTTTTTTTCTTAAGGCTAATATATCATTTTCAAGTCATGTGGAATATGGGGGGTGGATTCAAACTTCAAAGACAAACAATTATTATTAATTTTAGGTGAGTCAGTTTGACCGCAATTGATGGACAATAGAAGAAATAAATAAAAGGTGAGGAAAAAGTTAGGGGAACCATTTCCCATAATTATTCTATATTTGTATTAGTTGCTATGCCTTTTTATTTCACTATTGGCCCATTTTTGGTCTCTCTCTAGTGTTTTTATGCTTCTGTTCTCTGCTCTTTCCTCCAACTAAGATTGCACTTTTCCCTTCTATCTCTCCCTCTCTCTCTCTAAAATCTTGGCTTCTGCTTGCACTTTGATACTTTGATCTGAAGGAGGAGGAGCTGCTATATTGGTATACTTGCTAATGGCTAAGTGCTAATCTTTTTTTTCTTTTCTTTTCTTTCTCCTCCTTCTCTCACCTTTTTTTTTCTTTTCCTATTTGTTTTCTTTCTTCACCATTATAGCTTCAGCATTTTATATTATAAACTCTCTTTCACCACTTTTAGTGGCGAGTATCTTTAGCTCCTTCAACTTCTCATATACTGAATTTTCAGCCAATACCCATTTTTTTGTTTTTTGTCTTTTTGTTTTGGCTTTTGGGTTCTTGAATATTTGTTGGTTTTTTCCATGATATATAGAAGCTCAAATGAGCATACCCCACTTGTTCATTTGCCCAATTAGTCTAGACTTGTTCAAAGACCCAGTCACTCTATGTACAGGCCAAACCTATGATAGATCAAGCATTGAGAAATGGATTTCTGATGGTAATCTTACGTGCCCTGTTACAATGCAGAAGCTTCATGATCTGTCCATGGTTCCTAATCATACTCTTCGTCATTTGATCAATGAATGGCTCCATATGGGTAATCAATTTGATCATCGGCGCTTCACTTGTGCTGATGATTCTTTAGCTTCACTTCAGCCCATTCTTCAATCTGATGATGTTACCTTGGAGAAGAAGCTTCAAGCACTTGAAAGAATTCAAAATTTATCTGAAGAATCAACATCAAGAAATTGTTACTTGCTCCGATTAGGCATCTTGCCTTTGTTGTTGGAACTTGTTTTCGCTAAAGTAGAAGCCAAAATGTCCCAAGAAAGCATTAAGTTTGCAGAGGAAGCACTTTCTTCCATCGTAAAATTGCTTAATCTTGGTGAAAATGAGTGTTTAAACATCCTTAAAGAAGAATCTAAGATGGAATCTTTCAAGACTTTGCTTGAGCATGGCAATAGCCAGATAAAGGAGGGTTTATGTTGTCTTATAGAGGTTATATCATCATCACTAGAAACAAGAGAGCTCTGCCTTATGCTCTGCGAAAATCGCAGATTCTTGAACAGTCTGATTCTTCTTGTTGAAGAAACTTGTGTTTGTGGAGTAGCCGAAGCTGGAGTCAAAGCCATATCCTCACTATGCTTAGAATCAAACAGAGAGACTTTGGTTCGAGAAGGTGTGGTGAATGTCCTGTTGAGCTACATTTCCAATGCTGAAAGACGCGAAATGAAATTAGCCCCGAAAGCAATGGCAACAATTGAAGTTTTAATAGGATCAGAAAGTGGAAAAGAGGCAGTGATCAATAGTGCAAATGGTGTTGAAGCTATTGTTAAGATGGTTTTTAGGGTATCAGATGATCATCAAGGCAGTGAAAGTGCTGTTAGGTCACTAATGATGCTATGCAACGATTCCTTAAAGGCGAGGGAAGAAGCAATTCATGCTGGAGTATTGACGCAGCTGCTGCTTCTTCTGCAGAGCCAGTGCAGTAGCAGGGCTAAAACAAAAGCAAGAATGCTGCTTAAGCTGCTCAGATCCAAGTGGAATGAGGAACAAAATTAAAAGCAATTTTTAGGTTACATATCAAATATGTTTGATTCTCATGTGGGGTCTTTGTTTTCACAGTCATATGAAAATGATACAGTATCTGTGTAAAGAAAGTGTAATTCGATGTATCTTAGGAGTAGCAGCAATTGAACATTCATCATATTCAATCTTCATCACTCCATGTCCCATCAAGTTAAAACAAATTTCTTAAGGAGTTGTTTGTTGATATGATAATTAGATTTGGGCACAATATGAAAAATTGCTATATTTTATCAAAATAATGAAAAGATAGCTAGCGCTTTTCAATTATAAATATCATGCATCTAATGCCCAAAACCCATCACTAAAAGTTACCCAGAAATAAGCAAGCAAGCAATTGGGGAGCCAAAAGGATAAAGTTGAAGCCTTTGACCCCCACAAATTATGGTTCGTCCAAAAATAATTAAAAAAATGATATAAAAAAGACAGCAAATAGCTGGAAAGTTGTTTGGCATTTGTCCAAAATATGAATCTATAGCTGCTCTTTCCTTTATTCAGTTGACGCCATTTTGATGATAAAAGAGTTAAAGAGGAAAACAAGTGGTTTTTGTCTGCAAACTGTTTCATAGTAAGACTCTTTGGGAACACATTTATAGCACGCCTAAAACCAACTATTTGAAAAAAGAGTGGTCGTCTAGTAATAAGAGTCAACAAGCAAACGTAGGGTAATTGCCCTTTAATAAAATAAAGTAACACTAGCTAAAATGCTTAGTATTGAAAAAAATGGTCCATAAAGAACTTGTCTACCTTTTCGGCAAGTAAACAAGCATGCACAAGGTTAAGAGGAAGAATATGCTCTACACATCTATGCCACATTACCGAACAGCCACCCATACTCTTGTAAAATGTCAAAAGTTGGTGTCTCCATTTTCATAAATCCAGACCAGCAAAATCATTTCTATGCAGAGAGAAATTCTCAGCGAGATGCCTTAATCGCACTGCAAACAAAAAGTATATGTATGTATATATATATATATATATACATATACTTCCAAAGCAATTGCCGGGAGTCAACTGTGATCTTATTCAATATGGTAATTTGCTTGAACATCAAACTAGAAGGGAGAATGATATGGAAAAGGCCAGTGAAACATCAGACTAGAGAATTGGTCGCTTAAGCTTGAACATCATTTTTATAGAGTAAGTTGCTATACACAAGCATCAACTAGTTTTATGATCCCAACCCCCCTATCCAAACAAGAAAATGCTAACAAAAACAACAATAAATCAAAGGAAAATTGGAGGTATAATAGAGTGACGAAAATTAGCAACATAATTGCTTTCTGACACAAATCTTGAACTCCCTTGTGCTTTATTCTGCCCAACGACCAAACAAACCAAGACGCTTGCAACATTGATGAATTTTAATGGCTTTTATATATAGATGAGATTCCTAGGAAAGTGTGATGAACGTTGCAAAGAACTGACAAAACTTGGAGGCCAGTGTTTAGTTTCTTTTACATACGAAAGATTTACTAGTGAGGATCAATCAGAGTAGCAATAGTAAACTTATTTTCTGCTAACAGAGGGGCATGCTTGTCCACATATAAGGCTGCTGCTCTGCATCTACTTCTGTCAACCAATCCAAGAAACACTTATTTAAATGAGAGAATTTCAAAAGGAGAGAATAAAATAAATAAAACCTAAACGAAGGAAAATTAAAGCTAAAATATAAAGTTCAAAATAGCCTAGAATTGCAAAATCTTGGAACCTACCAGGATATCCCTTCAAAGATATAGAAACATCCTCCATCTCAGCAATTGCTTCTTCTTTGTCTCCAACCTCGTAAAGTGCCAGTGCTCTGCCCACTCTTGCATATTCTGAGAATGCAAAGTCCTTGTAATTTTCAATCACCTGCAATAATATGTAGAAATTATATATCAGTCATAATCTATTGATAATAGAAGATGAGTACATAAAACACAAAAATGTAACAAATTATGAAGAAAAATGAAGTTTTTGATAATTAGAAGCTTGGCTTCCTGATTGATTGGAAAGTATCTTACATGAACAGTCTTAATGGGGTGAGAAGAGATAATTATATTATTTGAGGAACTAGCTATGGTAAGAAAAAAAGCAACTAAGGCTGTAAAAGTCATAAAAGCTATTTGTGATAAAATAAAATAAAATAAAATGTAGAAGATGGGACTAAAGTTGTTTTGTTCCATTAAGAGTTCTAAAATAATGATGGGTGATGAACTGATGATATATAAATTAATTTATGATGAAGAACCTACTTCAATTTGCTTTATGATAGGATGACTGGATAAGTTCAGGCAGCTGTTCCATTAAAATTTACAGGAAAGATAATTGGAAAATGAATAGACAATTTTCTAATTTTATTGATTTTGGCCATGCACTTAATAATTAATAATGGCTGTGGCCAATTGAGTTGGGAACTGTAGCAATGCGCATGTAGTCTATGAGCCAAAATCAGCTGGGAAGAAATATTTCTTTGTAGCAATTCCGATAAATATAAAACATAAATGCAACTAGTGTGTGCATGTGAGTGAATGTGTCATTGATTAAATATTAACAAAAGTTAGGAATTTAGAAATTTATCCTTAAAAATAATAATTTCTTTGAAAAATAATTTTTAAAAATAATATTTTTCACTATCAGTGTTGCAAGTTTGCATGTGAGCTTCACATGGCCAAAATTGATTAAATCAAATAAATGGCTAGAAAAGAAAAAGAGGGATTAGTTTTTCGGATTTTTTTTTTCTCTTTTTTGTCATTAAGCCTTTTAAAATTTAAGAAAAAAGGAAGTCATCACATATGAGGCATATGACTTGGAACCAAAATTTATTATTCACTTATTTTTTCTTTGGTGATGGCATGGGGAAATGTGTGGGCATGCAATAAATCGAGCAGAAAAACATTTCTTCAGCAAATCTCAAAATCATAGAATTTGTTCCTGAGAACTGAGATGTTATGCAATAAGTATTTTAATACTTCAAAAACCTGTAATGTTTTTATTCTTTCTTCCACTTAGCACCTGTTACATGAGTAATTCAGCAACTCATTCCAGGATACAGTGAACACATTTAAGCGCCAAACTGACTAATACAAATATATAATTATCCAAAAAGAAAAGAAATTAGCAGGCAACTCAGTTGAAGAAATGCATTCAACGAAATTTTCAATTCCTGATAAAAGCCATGAATGCACATTTAAGTCTGTAATCTGCAAATAATGGAGACTTACAGATATCCACCATTTTTAGAAGGAAATTAAAATGTTCTGTTCTGATACATTGCAAATAGAAGATGCCTATGAACACATACAAGACATTCTATAGCACCTAGAAGAAGATGTCAAACTCAAGGCAGCACATGACATTCTATGACCTCTCTAACAACACATACAACTGCCAAGGCAGGTCCAATTTAGCAAAAGGGGAAATTTCCTTGTGCAAATGAATATTGGTGGATTCATTTGATATCTTGGTATTTTCTATAGAATATTGGTGGATTCAACACTTGGAAACACAATTGATATCTTGGTATTTTGTACAGAGTATTGGTGGATTCAATTTCCAATTTCCAAATGCCAAATGTTCCTACCTGATGATAAACTGTTAATCAATAACAAACAAAAACCTGAACATCAAATGATACTTACCCATATTATCCTTGATTTTAACCATGTTCAATTTATACTGGAGTAATTAAAAGTGCTCTATTTGTGTTCTTGTCCTATTAAATTTTGCCTTCAAGCTATCTCCCGCCCCTGCTCCTCTCTCTCTCAGAGTTTTGAAAATGAGAGAGCATTAAAATAGACACACAAACTCAGCCCGCAATTTTACTCTGTGCCCTTGGTCATCACTTTTGAATATTTGCAACTGTAAACCCTACCACCTTAGTTTGAACTCCTCTAGGGTGATTCAAATTCAAACCTTGAATCTAATGATTGCTTTAACTCTCTTTCCCTGCTTTTCTACGAACCTCAAATGCATAACAATCTTTTTAGTCAATGGGATTCGGGAGACAATCAATCACACTAGCCACATTTATGCTACAGCAAATTTCTCCAACTTTTTGTATGCTACAGAAATGTAGGAAAATTACTTTCCCATAGTCTGGGCAACTAGCTAGTTTTCCCTCACACCATTTCGCTCAATTTGGAAACTGAAAATCCAAATTTTTATTGATATTTTCATATTTAAATCACTCAAATTTAGAAGAGAATGAAATCCAATTATGTGCATAAATTTTCAGGCTTTTTAATCATCTCAAAAAACGGAATAAGGATTTTAATAATAGTCTTCATCTATTCTCCCAAGAATCAAAGAACAAATACACAACTTTCCATTAGTCTGTAAGATGGAATTGTACATAATAAAAAATAAAAGAAAAGAAAAAAAAATCCAACCGAGGAATTTTCTTAACAGTTTACATTCAGTATATATGTTTGTAAAAAATAGGGATAAAAGAAATAGAGACCGAATCAAAAGTAACGAAGAGAAAAGTCCAAAGCTAACAGGAGTGAAGTAACGAAGAGCAGTAGAGAAGTCACCCTGAGCCTGCAATTGCCTCCATTTGTCCAACAAGTCTAAGGCCTCCGAAATTCTCCGAGAGATGGTGGCGCTGGCGTCTTTCTCAGCTTGGCTAAGTGGGTCATAGCTCTGGGCTAGAGACAAAGCTGGGATATTACGAGTAGGAAGGAGAGCGGTAGTAGAAGAAAAGGTAGAACATAGAGGAAGAGAGAATAGTAAGAAACGGCGAGTGATGTTTTATCTTGTTGGGAATTTCGCAGGTGGCGATGAAATTGAAGGTTAGCTGCAGATTGGGAATCAGCGCTTCACATGCACCCATGGTTTTTGCGGTAGTCTCAGTTTCTATTCGGCCCTTTTTCCCCATAAAAATTTTATTTCTTCTTCTTCTGATGATATGATGATGAAAGTTTCCATTTTTTTCAATTTCTTTTTTCTTTTTTCTTAGAAAAATTTTCATATACTAGCAAGATATTAGAGAAGCCACCTATTGGAAAGTAGAAATATTAATTTTCACCACACCATACCATATGGACTTAAACATAATACGATACTATAATATATTATGAAACAATTACACATATTTAAAAATATATAAAATATATAATAATTAAAATATTTAATTATATATTAATATATTTAAATATATATATAAGTTTATATATAAATAAATTTACAATATATTCTATTAGAATTAATTATATTAATATATGTGAATAAAAATTAACAAATTAATGATATAATTTATATTATTAATAATCACATATATAATTAAATGTTTTAATGTTATTTTATGCACATATATATATGTAATACCCCTTTAACTTAATAGGATTTTTGTAAGACAAAATAATGTTTTCGAATAATTGATTGATATGTCGATACATAATTTATAGACTATGTATCACACATTATCATGTTACATTCATGTTAAAATAAACATTCATAAATGAACTTTTATAAAACATAAAACTTGTACATTGCTATTCTAGGTAATTTAAAATTTTTGTCTTTTAAAAAAAATACAAAAAAAAACTTTGTAAGGATTTCATTGTTATTATTGCACTACTCTAATGCATACTCCATCAATTTTACAACTCTATCTATAATTTCTACTGTTTTACCGTATTCAATCAACAACATACGAGAAAGAAAATACTCTCGTACTATATTTAGTAGTATAAATTTTATAATGATAACCTTATAATATTTATATTATTTCATTTTATTATTATAATGTATCTTTTTATGTTTCACACATATATTTATCTTTTAAATTACTCTATTATGCCCTTTTAAATCAATAATAAATATGTTATACATTAAATATATTCTATCAAATTTCAATATAAGATATTCTTGTACATATAAATCACAAAATAACTTTATCCTTCATCAAAGTCATAAATTATAATCACTAAGATAATTCCCAACATATTTTCGGATGTCGCATTTATAATCATCATAGTAACACGTTAACATAACATTATTATATCATATATTTCAAGTTATTTATCTGTTGTGTCCATAAATTGATTCCCTAGGCTTAGTACTACAGAGATAAAAAAAAGGTATCTATTTGAATAAGATGCATATCTATATATAGATGTTAAACATCTGTATAATTGTATATTTCAGCTGAGTTAGATGTATTTGTATGTTCCAGTCAAGCTAGATAATCCATATGACCCTATTAATATACCAATAAATTTATCATATTCTAATTCAGACTTATTTTATGGGCTAATGTGATATCTGAATGTCCATGTTGTTTCACACATAATATTATAGTGAACTTCCTATCTTGTATTTCCCTTTTTGCTTGAATGTTAAATTATACACATTATCAAATCGGTATTAAATTTTCATATATACTATATTAAAAATTTATACTTGTACACATAACATATAGTTAACTATTTTCAAATCAACATAATAACAACAATTTCACATTATAAACTAATTCACAATTGACACACAATAAAGCACATTATAATCAACATAATCATATTTATCATATACAACATATATGTATCACATATACTTTAATAATTTTCAAACCAATACTAAATATATACTAATCATATACCTTATACCCACCATATACCTTATATATATATATGCTCATGTACCATGTAATATTTATATAAAAACATGTTCATCACAACAAGCATTTTTATAACATCAACAAAACAAATAATTCTATATCTTAAATTAATTCACCATATATCATGATAATAATAATATTAGAATTCACATCACCATATTAGCTTTTATTATTTATTGGAAATTATATTATATTTCAAATAATAATAATAATAATAATAATATTATTATTATTATTATTATTGTACAAACCTGTTTACACTTTTGTCTAGTCTACTGGATCTTTGCCCTTGATCTACTTTTAGTGTCGGTCTCGTCATTGCGCCGGATAATTATAATGTATATACCATTAGCCGATTGTTATAAAAATTAATTATTTTGACTAATAAAATATTGCTCATTACCAAACCTAACGTCTCTTATGGTTTAGAATATTTCTGTTATTGGCGTATAATTAAGGATGCATATTTAATGTCTTATATATAATTCAATCTTATGATACCCTTATTTAGGTGATTAATTTTCCTCTTAGGGTCCATAAAAATTTCCATAATATTTTTTCTTACTATTTTTATTTTCACCTCAACTCACTTAATATAATCTCTATTATTAATTAATTCCTTCAAATCTTAATTAACTTAATTCTCAATAATCACCTTATGAAAATCCATTTTTTTTTCAATTTAAATAAATTGTTCATTTAATTCCCTTCTCAATACATAATTCAACATTTCTTCTCATAATTTTTCTCCACCTCTCCATAAATTCCAAAACTTGCATAAATTAATTCCATAATATTTTAACTCTTTTTCTCCTTACTTCAATCAATCAATTCTTAATTATTCCTCATAAATTGATTCCATAATATTTTAAATTCTTAATTATTTCTCATAAATTGATGCAAAAATGAACTTATTCTTGTCTCCACAAAATTCGGCCAAGACAAATTTCTATCTCCATATATTTATTTTTAATTTATTAAACACATAATTCACTCTCAATTCTTTCATTCATCACTTAATTCATGCATTTTTTTATCCAAAATCAAGTTAGGGTTATCCAAAACTCTCCATCCAATTTAGGGTCTCATGCTAAAAATTCCTCCAATATTTTATTTCTTCCAAATATCACCAAATACCTCAATTACTTTAACTAATTAAACTAATTCTTAGCTTAATCTCATTGTATCACTACTACTTCTTCAAATCCTTGTTTCCAAACCGACAAATACAATTTAAAATTATCCAAAATTGAATCAACTTTAAGAAAAGATATAAATAAACTTCCAACCAATGAAATCAAAAATAAAATGAAAGAAAAACCTCACCTTCTCACCCATATAGAATTTGGCTACCACCCCTTTTATGACTCCAAATGAATTTATTTCTTTTTTTCACTTGAAATCCTTACTCCTTAATGTTTGAATAATGTGAATTTAAGGAAATAAATTGAAATAAAGTAAAGAGAAGAGAGGGAGTGAGGCTCCGCCAACACAGAGGAAGAAGATGAAATTTTGTTTTGATTTTTATGTTTAAATATTATGAAAATAATATTCTAAATAAGTTGAGATAAATTCATTTGAACTTTTATAGCCATATTTTGCTGACGAATAACCCTAATTAGAGTTAATTTCACTTTCCAATGGTTGATAAATTTAATCATAGAAATATATTGGTTTTTATCCATAATAATCTGAAAGGAAGTTTATTTTTCTCTAATACTTGAATAAATTTAATTTCTCCAATTTCATACCCGAACAACTTAATTCCATCAAATTGAATATATCAAAATTCATAGAAAAAATTTCTTTTTGTAATGGTCTCTCCGATTTTAAAAAATGACCATCAGAGCAAAAAATATGTTTTTGCAATTTAATTATTTTTCTAAATAAGGCCCGTACAAATTCATCCAATATTTGATTTTTAAATTTTCACTTTTAAAAATTTTAGAATTCATTTGCAATTGCATTAATATAATTACGATTATAAACACATATCTCTAATTCCTTATCGGAAAATCGAACCACAAATCTTTAATCTTGAATCAATTTGGGCTATAAACCTTAAGAATCTCATCAAATAACTATACCCACGACTTTAAAATAATATTCTCTATGTTATGGTATGTTTACTTTAAATTTTCACTGTCGGATAAAAAATCTCGTATTTTCAATCTGGTCTATTATATCGATTTGCATGTTAACCATGAAATCGCAACAGTTAATTATTTTTCCTTAATCTTCATATTGATTAGATCATTTCCACTATAAATTTATTTTCTATCTTTATATATATCCAAACTTAAACCTTGATAATAACGCTCATGTATTGCTTAACCTTTGCCGAATTAGTCAAGGTTTTCACAGAGTATACTTATTGAATGAAATCTAAATCAACAGTCATGACAATATACATATTATATTATGTCAAATTATTAATACAATATAAAAATTAATATTAACTTTATATATATATATATATATATATATATATATATATATATATATATATATGTTAAACGATTATACGATATAAATTGTCGGCTGTATGAACGTAAGCAAGGGGATAGATGAGGAAGGAGGTCAATATTTTTTTACATATCTTGATTACATATTAATTTTTTCTAAAATGAGTGGATAATGATATTAATCTCTTGGCTTAATACATTTCTAGATACTGGGCAAAACTAAAATCATTTGGACATCTACATTTTAGAAGAAAATCATTCAGACATCTACAGTCTGAAAACTTACCCTTTTGCTGAGGTAGAAACTAGCAAAGGATATAAAATACAAATAAAATTTCTTCGTCCAAATAATTTGAACCAAATAAGAAGCATAAATATTCAAATTCAGTTTTACTTCACTCGAATTCTAATTTCACAGTTCCAATCAAACGACTCCAATTAAATATCTTCCTGATGACCCTTAAATACGCTTCTAAGGACTTAAATTTAGAATTGGTAACAATCAGGTCAATTCATTTGCATTACATGCTAATATATAAATTTGGTCAGAAGTACCAATTAGCTCAATCTTAAGTTCTGAAATTTCAATTTCAACGAGAGCCGCATTTAAATTATACATATGGAATACTTTTTGTTAATTCGTAAATTCATAGTATAGGTTCATGGTAGGCTTGAATGAGTCATCCCTCATCAAGAGTAATTCAACGTACCTAACAAAAGGTCTGCAGAAATAAGAGAAATCATAACATTCCTATACTAAGCGATCTACATTTCATGTAAAACAGAAATCAAAAGAATAATAATTTCTTCAGGATTTGGTAAGGGAAAACCAACCAATTCCGCATAAGTTAAGATACAGAAATGAAATAATATATGAGAAAAAGTATCAGCAACAACCACTTGTTGCTGCATCAGCTTGCTGTGGCTTCTCTTTAAAGATGTTCTTTTTCAAACCCTTGGAGCCCTCAGCTAGGAGGCTTGGAGTATCTAAAATCTGCATGATATTCAACATATCATCATCATTCAGTATCCGGTTCATATTGTTAGTTAAACAAATGAACAAACTTAAAACCAAATTCCACTGCATTCAGTCTGTCGCATTTAATTTAGACACAGTAGCAGTTCAGAGCCTAATCCACAGGAACAAAAAAGATAAAAGAAAAAAAAAATTACTGCCTCCTACTTGGAGTTGGAAATTTATTGCCAATGCAAGGAAGACATAGATGCATATGCACCTGCAACAACAACCAATTGAAAAACAAAACATAAAAGAAAACGAAGTTGTCATCTTCCATACCTTCAAAACAAGCTCTTCGAAACACTGCTGTACATTAACCCGAGTTTTGGCACTGCATTCAATAAAAAGGCATCCATATTCCCTGGCAAAATTTATGCCCTCTTTTTTTGTTACAACTCGTTCACTCTCCTGAAAAAAAAAATTCATATATGCATGAAAATTCCTATTGCATATCAACAAACAAGCGAAAGTATACCATGCAATGTTTTGAAGTATCATCTGATTGTTGTTTTACAAAAATTAACAAAAAAGATACCAAATAATATTAAATACAAATGTGAAGCACCATCAGATGTGAATTCATTTAAATTAGCCTGCAACGCTTGTCTTCCAATATTAGTTTGAAATTATCTAAAACTAGAAAGGGTCTTCCAATATTAGTTTGAAATTATCTAAAAACTAGAAAGGGTCTAAAAGAAACTTCAACAGACAACTAAGACTAACTATTAGGACTCCCAAACAAAACTTGAAAATCCTTTACTAAACAAGCAAGACTAGAATAAGACTTTAAAATAGAAGTACAGACTCCTGAAAAAATCCAGCCACCTATCCAACAAATCTAGAACAAAATATACCCAAGGCTTTTTAAGTCATGGACCTAAATAAACATATAAATAGGACATTTAAAAAACTATGAGCTACTATAATTACATTTCCTGACAATAAAAAAGGAAACGATTGCTAATTGTAAGTTTCTCAAGTCCTTAATTGTTTTCTTCCAAAAGATTCTTATTTTCTGCACCAATTCAATAAGTAGAAGCATGGTAGCATGATTTTAGGGATCTATTTGCTGTATATAATTATATTACATAATCAGGGCAAGCTCACTCCTTTAATGAAGAGCAAGCTTTTTTCAATTAAGCTACAGATCCGTGAAGCGGAAAGCGCTTGCTTTTTTTTTCATGTGTTTTTAAAATTTGTTAATCTGTATTTATAGTAAAAACATAATATTTTGGCTATGGGACTCTTTATATTCCTAAAAACTTGGGGTCTGCTGCTAGCTGTCTATTTGTCTATATTTAATTTTTTATAAAACTTCTTAATTAGTTTTTCAGTCAAAGTGAATTACTTATATCTATATTTGCAATTTTTTTTTTAAATACATGGGTTGCTTTTCACGATTGTTTCAACACTGAAAACTTTATGTTACATGTTGGAAAACCAAGTAAAATAACAAGAAATCAAATCAAGTTAGCAAAGTCAAGTGCTAGTTCAAAAGGCTCTACTTCACAATCTCAACTCAAAGATCTTGAGGATGACTTGGATGATTATGAAATAGATATTGAAGGATATGAATCTGAATTTGATAATCAAAGTGTTGAGTATTTAAGCAAGGAGTCTGATCATAAATTTTAGTTCTTAGCTATTTGCTTTCTTAGTTTTAGAATTAAGTCATTTTTCCAAGTAATTTTATATATTAAGCTTTAAAAACAGTCTTTTTTGACATGTGAAGGTGATGTTTCACAATGTTTCTAGTTTTTTTTTGTTTGCTAAGGATTTCTAGTTTTTTTGTTTGGCATATTATATTACTGTATTTTAGATAAATTAGGTTTTGCTTCAATGAAGCAACTGCTTTTGTTGCTCTTTAGGCGATAGAAAAATATATCGCTTTGAGTGCATTTTTCGCTTTTAATTACACTGTCATAAGGAGACTTAAACAAATATTCCTCAGGCAAGAAGCAGCTCTTGATCACGCACATAGACAGACAGAAAGAAGAAGAAAGAAGCACCAATGGGGCAAAAATAGTTACACACACAGGTTCATTGAAAGGTGAATAAGAAAACAGCATTGTTCAGGCAAAGACAGTAGTTCTTGATTATGCACACAGGGGTCAGGGACACACAGAGAGCACAAAAATACGGTATAAATGTAGCTATAAGTACTTTTCTCAAAATAAAAGAAACAGGAGAATAAAAAAATACAAGAAGCAAGCCGCATTTAAATAAGATCTCAACAAAGCCTCTGAACTCAAGATTACCTTGTCAACCTTGTTTCCAACAAGCATCTTGACACAGTCCTGATTTGTTGAATATAGGTCAATTTCCTTGGTCCATATATCACGAAGGTTAGTGAATGTTTCTCGCCGAGTTACATCATAGGCTGTTAATCAAGACACAAAATCATGAATTTTTTGGGAAGTTGCATAAGAGAGCTTCAAGACATGGGACATCTTAAGCATAAATGATGAGTGCAGCTCAGTCAGGGCAAACATAACAAATGACAACATGCTGCATCAGTAATTGTTGCATGCAATGTTCAAGTATACAATTTCAAAAGAGTACATGCATATGCAGAAAATTCATGTTAGAAACCATAAGAACATGAAAGCAGAACTATGGGTAAACATAGTGGAAATTCTGCACCAATAATATTGTCAACTTTGTTGCCAACTTATGACACTAAAGTTAAGACACAGTCTTTGGAATTTTATGTTATAAATTTTTATAATATGCAATGATAATGAAATAAAAGTGGTAATTCTTGAAAATAAGACACTTTGATCAGTTGGTCCCAAATCCGTTGAGCTAATGTCCGTAATTTTTTACACTTTGTTTGTAAAGCAAATAGTTAAGTCAACTACATTTAAATGCTGAAAATGTCTTGTGCATATTGTGTGAAAATTTGGCATTATGTACATATATTGCAAATCTAACTTCCAAAAGCTAATCTCAATGGAAATGATAGTTAGCAAATGTGATTACACAAAAATGCCATGGAATAGAGTTCCTTAAACATAATGGCTTTAAACACCATGCAAAGACATGATAGCCATATAGCAAGAACAAAACATGTAAAGTTCGTTTTTCCATTTACTTGCTAGAGGCTTAACTCAGTTTCAAGTACAGGATCCAGAAGACTGTCGATACTTTTATTTGTCTAAATAAGTGTGAACAACTGGATGACACATTTTGCATATGATCATCCCTTCACATGCACGCAACAATTTCCACTGTAATTAATGTACAAAATTCAAGCTAACATTAACATCGTTATCAAAGTTTGACCCAAAGAATAATATCAAAGGGGAAATACCCATAATGATCCCTTGGGCACCTCTATAGTAGGAACTGGTTAGCGTTCTAAATCTCTCTTGACCAGCTGCATGATTAAACATAGAGAATCAGTAGGTTAGATGGCCAAAACCAAAATCTTTGGGGGAACAAGTAAAACAAAAACTTCTAAGACATAGTAGAACAAACCAAAAGGAGTTAATATCTTAATATACTTGTAATACGGTACTAGGAAATCTCAGTTGGAGATGCATGTCATGTTAAATCCAGATGCAAAAACAACAGACATGAGAATAATTGTTATCATGGTGGTCAGCTAATAAATGTTAATCATCAGCAAATCACATAAAACCTTGTTATGTCAAAATTATACATGATAAGACAAAGGCTTGCAGTACATGGCAAAAATGTTACCATTAGAAGTACACTTCAAACCTAATATACTTCTAACTGAAAAAGACCATTAATGCACAAAGCATCAATATATGATGTTCATATGAATAAATTGCATCATAGGTTGCTAAACTTATCACTTTAGTTCACATTGGTGACTGTACTTAATTTGTTTGAATTTTATCATTGTTCTATGATTTCAACAACAATTAAGTAATTTGGCCAAGATATCTCTCTTTCTTTAAATTCTTTTTTCTTTTTATTATAAATAAGCAACAACACTAATAAACATAGAAGACCAGAACTTTTAGTCTAAGAATATGACACATATTTACGTCGACTGTGTGTGTACATGGATCTTGGACACACACACAAAAAAAAAGTGTTAAGCAATATAAAATCTTGATTTTGAATTTGTCTTCAACTTCTATGATTATGGTCCTTTGAAGCCTGATCTTTCCTACAAATACTTCAAACCTTCTTTTGTCTGTGCAAGTATGTGGAGAAACAACAATCAACTGCACAACAAGGAGTACCCTTTAAGACTAAAGAATCTTAATTGTCCTTTAAATCCTATTAAGAAATTGGACATTAAATAGAAAGTACACAGTTTCAGTTCAAACTAACCTTCATTTATATGTATGATGCTTTACATGCATGTGATTATTGCAAGAAAGAAATAGAAGGTAAAATAAGCTCTCCCAAAAGCTTAAGAAGAAACATGGCTATCAAATCAAAGTGCTGTAACACTTGGAACTCTCCACCACAAGGTCCCCAAATCTCAGGCCTAATACTTCTTCTTCTTCCTTCATTTTTTCCTTTTTTTTTTTTTTGCAATGGACTGGTCAACTTCATTTTCTTGATTTGCTTTTTAATTTTCTCTATTTAGATCAAAACTCAGCAAATACAAATATCAAAACTATATTTTTTTCTTTGTAAGAAAATAAATTTTACTGAGAAAGAAAGAAAGTCCACCATCAAATCTTTAAGTTGACACCAAAATTATCACAACACATTAACCTTGCCAATCGTCAATTTATACTACTATATAAAGTATAAACAATAGAGCTACTACTATGAAAATCTAAAAATGTGGATGAGAGCATTAAGAAAGGGTTCACAAATAAAACAGAAACAGCATGAACATGGCACAACCTTAGACATTAGAACAAACTTGGAGTTACCTGTGTCCCAAATTGCAAGTTTGAGCTTTTTACCCCCAATATTCACAAATTTGACTTTAAAATCAACACCTGCATATATGAAAGCAAAAAATACAGTGAGAACTCAAGGAAAACTGAACTGCAAAATCATGATTCTTCCACAAGGTGTGATATATCATAAGACCTAATCTCATAATTGGGCAAAGAGCAAAAAACAGGGTACGTTTATGAGGAATTGAAGAACCATAAAAAGGTAAATAGGATACTTATAAAAGATGTCAAAAATCAAAAAGGCTCTTCCCATTTCATTTCCTGTGCAAAGAAAATCATTTAGCTAACCAACAAAAAGAAAGCATCAATTTGCTTTGCTTCCAGTAAATGTGGCAGAAAAACAAAAGGTTTGAGGCTCTGATTCTTAATTTTATCATCTGAAATTTCAAGAAGAAAAAACTACCCATCTTAATTTAATGCACATTCATTCTTCTATAGTATGCTAGTAATATAATAAGGGAGTACATTAGCAACAAATTTGATTACTGTAAACAAGAACACATATTTGCGTACATATAGAAGCAAATATCTTAAGTTCTTAACATCAAGGGCACTCACCAATAGTAGGCGAGAGATCTTCAAAACTATCAGAAGTGAAACTCAAAAGAAGACTACTCTTCCCAACACCAGAATCCCCAATCATCAACAACTTGAACAAGTAATCGAACTCGGACTGGCTCGAACCCGAACCCATGGAAACAATTCTCTCAAACAGCTAACAAAATCCCAGCTCCTCCAACAGCACAATAAGGAACAATTCACCTAGGTTAAGAAAATTCCAATATGACAGCCCCCTTCATAGCCCGCCCAACATAACAAACACATATAAACGTAAAAGAAATTTTGACGGAGACATTGTGATCCCAACCAAACAGAAAGGAAGAAAACAGGAGATCAGACATTAAAAGCTTTGAAGAAAACTATCTTCAATCAGCAATTTAATAGACAATAAAAATGCAATAATTCATAAAACAAAATAAGCATTTCTAAAATCCAAATCCGATTATATGATTCAGATCAAGCATGCCATAGTCGCATAGGCAATTAAATCCTTAGAATCTGATCATATCTGCGTGTGTTTTTTGCCTGTATAATGTTTGTATATACCTGAAATATTAAAGACTTGATGTACGGAGTGATCAAAATCCGGAGATGGAGAGACAGATCACAAAGAACACTGGGATCCAGAAAAGCTAACTGTAGAAGAAAAAGAAAACGGATAAAAGTGTGGCTTTAATCGGAAATAACCCAAGATTAATTTCTAGGTTCATTTAGTCCATTAAGGAAAAATATCAGGAAAAATCCTGAATTTTGTCAAATTTCACTATAATATTCAATACAAAAATTTTTGTATTTTAACTTTCGTTTTTGAAACAAATGTAGTTTCAATAGCAGAGATCTTTGTTCCGAATTTAGCTACAGTTGACTTGGAAATGACTTGAAAAATATAATGGAATGAAATGTCATTCTACTTGTATAAATTGTGTTACATATGATAACTTCTAAAACATTAAATTTAAGGGAAAATACCTTATTAACAACAAAAAGATTGGCATTTTCACTATTGCCTTAAAAAAATTTATGTTCTTTTAAGAATGAACATCATCATATACATTTTCAACACATTTCTTTCTACACTACTCCATTTTTGCTTGGAAAAAATCTCATAGAAGTGTAAAAATACTGAAATGGTAGAAATTTCTATTAATTTTTCACTACCGAAACTAAACCATCATGATTTTGACCTCTTATTCACAAATTGTCAGCATTTGATCCATGTTTGGTCATTTTCTTGAGAAGAACCATTGTTGGAACCTTTTTTTGTGGAAAATCAGCGCAGTCAAAATTGGTAGTTAAAGCATCGTTAGCGTTGGTAGGCAAATATGGTGCTAACAGAGTTTCTGGTCAGAACAACATCATCGTTCGAAAAAATGTTTAGTTGTCTATGGCATCATTATCGTCTAAGGGGAAGCAGAAAGTTGGTGGCGTCATCATTCGAAACAGATATGATGCTAGAGTTGAGAGCTCGAGTGAGGCTTAAGTGGTTGCTGGAGATATATATGGAGGAACAGAGATACAATAGCATGGTTAAGAGGCAAAAGTGAAAATATCGTCATTTTGGTGGTGAGAGAGTATTTTTCCTCAAATCCAAAACGACGTCGCTTTAAAAATTATTCTATGTGGTATAATTTGTCCACATAGAATGACACTTCAATTTATTATATTTGTTCTATGTGGCATAATTTGTCTATCGTAGGATAACACTTCAATTTGCTATATTTTCCAAGTCCTTTCCACATCAACATCAGCTAGGCTCAAAAGAAGAGTCTGTGCTACTGAAACTTCATTTGTTTCAAAAATGAAAATTCATATAATTAAAATAAATATTTTTTTTGTATTTGATGTGATAGTAAAATTTGATAAAATTCATAAATTTTTGTGATATTTTCCTAGTCCATTATTTATTTTTATTTTCCTATCAATTAGAGCCCAAACTCTCAAACCAATCCATTCGGTAATTCAATTAAACTCCACATTATTAAAATATTAAACAATGGACAAATTTTTATTATTATTGTTTAATGAAATAAATAGAAAATATATATATGATAAAATATAAAACCATCTCACTAGATATTTTTTTTTTTAAAAAAACACATTTACTACAAGATTAAATAATTATAATATAAAAATATTCAAATTTTTCATGTCGATTTTAATATGATATCTATTACAATATGTATCCTTGAAATTCAATATATTTTAAGTCCCTATTTAGTTTAATTTTATTAATGAATTCAATTGATTTACAAATGAATTCTCTTATTTAGTATGACTATATAAAATATGAAATTCATTTGTACCATCCAAAAAAATAAAATGAAGAAATAAAATAAGTGAGATAAATAAAAATTTTAAAGAAATTATATTATTATTGAAAATGTATTTTTTATATTTTTAAAAATATATTAAATATAAATAGTTAACTAATATTTTTCACATTTCATATATCTAGAAGAGAGAAAAGATATAAATGGAGTGGAAGAGGAAAGAGAGAAGAGAAATGAAGAAAGATAGTGAAAATGAAAAAGTATAAGTCAAGAAAAAATTTATTATTTGAAAAGATGTGAAATTTGAATGGTTAGACAAGTGTCAACATAATTTTGATCAGTTAAAAGGATTGTTAACGGAAGCTCCAATTCTGACACAGCTAGTTCTAGATAAGGAGTATATCGTTTATAAAGATACTTCTCACAACTAGTTTGGGATGTGTTTTGATGCAAGAAGGAAAGGTTGTTGCCTATGTTTCCAAGCAATTGAAACCTCATAAGAAGAATTATCATACCCATGATATATAATTGGTAGTTATAGTATTTGCATTGAAGATTTGATGTCATTATCTATATGGGAAAAATGTTTCATCTACACCGACCATAAAAGTTTGAAATATCTTCCTACTCAGAGAGAGTTGAATTTGAGACAAAGAAGGTGGTTGGAGTTGATCAAGGATTACAATTGCATAATCGACTATCATCCAGTCAAGACCAATGTTGTAACTGATGCATTAAGAAGAAAAGTCATGGAAGAATTATATATTCGACCTACTTTGAATCAAAAGATTAGAGATACATAGAGGCAGAATACTAGATTAGTTGAGTTGATTGAGTTAGTTTCCAAGGGGGAAAGACCTAAGTTTTCTATTGAGTCAGATAATGGGTTATACTATCAGGGACGATTATGTATGCCGAATGTACCAGATTTGAGACAGAGGATATTGAAGGAGGCACATGAGACTAGATATATGATGTATCCATGAAGCAACAAGATGTATTAAGATTTGAAGATAAGATATTGGTGGTTAAGAATGAAGAAGGAAATTACAGAATTCACTATAAGATGTCTGATATGTTAGCAAGTCAAGACAGAATATCAAGTACCATTAGGGTTACTACAGCTGATCACTATTCCATAATGGAAATGGGAAAGGATCATAATGGACTTTGTAATTAGTTTACCTCTGACACCGAGAAAGTATAATATCATATAGGTCATTGTTGATAAGTTAACAAAGACATCTCACTTCTTACCTATCAGGAGATATTATCATTTGAATAGACTAGCAGAATTATATGTGAACGAAGTGGTAAGACTTCATGGAGTTCCAGTTTCCATCATATCGGATGGAAATCCAAAGTTCACATCACAGTTTTGGAAAAGTTTACAGCAAGCTTTAAGTACAAAGCTCAACTTTAGTATAACTTTTCATCCACAGATGGACAATCAGTCAGAAAAGGTGATTCAAATATTATAAAATATGATGAGAAGTTATGTCATTGAATTTGAAGGTATTTGAGAAAGATACCAACCATTAATGGAATTTACCTACAACAACAGTTACCAGTTGAGCATTCAGATAGCTCCTTATAAGGCACTTTATGGTAGGAGGTATCAGACACTGTTATATTGGACTGAACTTAGAGAGAGGAAGTTAGTGGGGCTAGAATTAGTGCAAGAGACAAAATAAAAAGTAAAGATCATTCAGGATCATTTGAAAGCAGCTTTAGATAGGTAAAAGTCATATGCATATCTCAAAAGGAGAAATACTGAGTACATGGTAGGAGACAGTTTTTCTTAAAGTGTCTCCATGGAAGAAAGTGTTTCAGTTCAAAAAGAAGGGCAAGTTGAGTCCTAGGTTCATTGGATCTTATGAGATTCTAGAAAGGATTGGACCAGTTGCTTACAGACTAGCATTACCACAAAAATTGAGTAGGATACATAATGTGTTCCATATATCTATGTCGATGAGGTACAGATTGGATCATTCTCATGTTATTCCAGTCAAAAGGGATGTTTGACTAGATTTATCCTATTAAGAAGAACCAATTGAGATTTTGGCTCAAGAAATCAAAGAATTGAGGAATAAATAGATAGCATTAGTCAAAATGTTGTGGAAAAATCATGTTATCGAAAAAGTGACATGAGAGAGTGAGGATGTTATGAGAACTGAATATTCTCAGTTGTTTCAACCCGACACAATAGGTAAATTTCGGGACAAAATTTTTTTAAGGAAGAGAGAAATATAATACCAATAAAATAGGGCCTATAAATTATATATGTGTTTAGAGTGGGAAAAGATGGAGTTAAGGTGTGTTAAAATTTAAGTTAAAATTTTGAAATGGAAAGCTTTCACACCATTGAAAAGTTAGGTTATGGTTCAAATGGTAGAGTTTTGGATATAACAGAAGTGTTTAAGAAGAGAGAAATTTTACACCCATGAATGGTTTAGTAACGGTCGTGAATGACATTTCAAGCCTATAAAGTAAGGGTTCATGCCTGTGAATACAGGTCGGTTGGTCATGACCAGCAGCACTTTTCTCTTTTCTCTACACCAAATCTTGATTTTAAACCACTTCCACTGCCCCTTATCACTTCTGACACATTCCAAGATGTCTTAATCATCTTTCCCAACCTTGTAAACCTTAAACACAATTGAAGAAGCTTAAAAGCTTGAGAAAAATGGAGCTTGGTTGAGTTTTGCCAAAGTTGAGGTAGAACTCAATTTTTAGAGTTTTATTTTAGGTTGTTTATGGTTATGGTTCTAATAAGAACATGTTTGTGATATTAGGTTCAACTAGAGGGCAAAAGAACACATCACAAAAAGGAAATTAAGCTTAAAAAAGCTTGAATGGATAGTTAAGGCTCATTTTTGGTGAAAGATATGTACATATGGATATTTAAATTCATTTCATGCATCTGATATGTTTTACATGTTCTGAAATGTAAAATGAGATGCTAAAAGACATATTATGGTGACTAATGACATGGTTGTATGAGTAAAACGCATATTATGGTTTATAATGCGGTAAAATGGTATGTTTGGCATGTTTGGTTAATTTTAATGTGTTTTAATGATGTTAAGACATGTTATGGGTATGTCATATACCTTGTGTGTTGATATGAGTGATTAACATTGGTTAATCTTAGAGTTTTTTTTGCATGAAATGCATGTTTTGCTCTATTTTTGAGATTGCTTGAAACACATGATTCACGTCTGTGAACAAGGGTGTCATGGCAATGAATGTCGAGGTCTTATGAACTGCATAACCCTAAAAATTCACAGATTGTGTCATGGTTTAAGAAGCCGTGATGATATGGTGTCACGATCATGAATAAGTAATTCATGCCCGTGATGGTTATATTTTATTCACGTGATGATTCACGGGTAAGCTAATTGTGAAAGTTTACCTTCATGGCCGTGAATAAGTAGTTCACGCCCGTGAAGATGTTTGAATGTATAATATGTACATTTTTTAGTTATGATCGATTTGCTAAATGGATTAATGACATGTTATGAATGTACAAATACATAGTAAATAACATGTGGATGACATGATATGATATTTATGTATTGGATACGATAATGCTTAAATAGGATAATAAATGCTTGTAGTAGCATGTGTTTAAATTAAATCGAAAGATAAATGGTTATAAGATAAAATGTCAAATTCTCTAGTCTGGACTTATCATAGGGTAGATGGTATATAATTGAAGGAGGAAACGACATTGTAATAAGATACTTTTATATGAGGATAAGGTGACTCGGGACTAAAAGCTCGTGGTCCTGGTTTAGCTAGAATGTCATGTATTATTTCTCAGTCAATGTGGTTTAAGCTCGGGTTGTATGAGCACCATTGAATTTGAGAGAATCGAATAAGCTGATACAGGTTATGAGAAAAATGGCTTAAGTTCGGGTTGTTGAACGCTCTTGTCTCATGTCCTGAATCCAAATAGTCAATTTTAGAGAATCTTGGATGATACAAAAATGGAAGTTAAATGAATATAAAAGGAAATTATGGTATTGTAAAGATGTGTAATGAAACACTAATAGCAAGTAAAATGATATGGTATTAAAATTTTGATATGTGTATATGTGTGTAATATACATGACAATATTATACGATGTCTATGGTATTAATAGACATATGAACTTGTATTAAGACATGAAATAGTTAGAATGTATGATTCTAGGAATGATCATGAGGTGACTTGCATGACATGGTATGACACAAGTTAGGTGTAGAATTTTTCTGCACATATATACTACTAAGCATTAGTTTACGTAACGTGTAGGTTTTCCGCATACAGATTCAGAGTCAGTAATCATGAGTTAACTGAAAGAGCAACAAACCACTAGAGTTTAGTTAGAGTGCCCTGTTTGGGTGTGTTATCATTCATGACATATTTATATTTTATTTATGTCATTGGATATTTTGGGTTTTAAGAACATGTAATAAGATCTTATAATGTATTTTTGTATTATGAGACTAGTGAAATTGGAAACAGATTTTATGTTATGATATCGATCGTTGGATCAATATTTTATTTATATTAATTTTATGTATTAATTGCATTATAATATTTAAACAGGTTTTTAATGGAAAAATTTTAATTTAATGAGTTTTCTGCAAAACAATACTGTGGCATCTATCGGTACAATTAATGAGGGTTTTCTAGTTGCATCGGTAGGGGTTACACAATAAATTTATAGTTTAAATTTTCAGCAAATATTAATATTTTTTTCATAATTAAATTATTAGAGAATTGATAAAAAAAAATTAGTTCACATAAATGATTGTAGTTAATTAATCAAATAACACAATCAATGTTAATATATATTATAAGTTTCCTATTGTATTATAAAATAGTTTTCTAGAATGGATTAAAAAAAAAAGAATAAAATATCACAACATTATCTATTATAAATTTTAATCTTATTTTTAATTTAAAATTAAAATTTTAATATATAATAATGAAATCAAAAATTGTATTTTTGTTCAAAAAATATTTGAATAAAATTTTCATACTTTATATTAGAATTTTATATGAATTTATGTAGCTATATGTAAATTTTTAAATAATTATATTGTATGTAAAATAAATTTAACTTTTTTTCTAAATTGACATATGATTAGAAAATTTGAAATTATATTTAATTAAATTAAATATCAATGTATTATATAACATTTATATTATAATATATGAGTCTATATAGTTATGTATAAATATTTAAAATAACAATAAAATACACTAATATTGAATCAAATTCAAAACATAATCTATAATAAATTTTAATCTTATTTTTAATTTTAAAATTAAAATTTTAATATATAATAATAATATTTTTATTTTTATTTTTTTCAACAAATATTTGAATAAAATCTTGATATTTTATATTAAAATTTTATATTTTTCTATGTAGCTACGTGTAAATTTTTAAATAATTATACATAAAATAAATTTATCGTTTTTTCTAAATTGGTATATGATTAGAGAATTTAAAATTATGTTTAATTAAATTAATTGTCAATGAATTATATACGTATATATTATAATTAGAATAAGTAGTTGATATCAAATCAATGTATTCTAATCTAATCCGTATATAGCTATCTAATATTTTCTAATCTAAATTTTTTGAATTGTTTATTGATATAAATTAAGAATTATTTTTTTATTTAGTTTTTCTACTTGAATTTATCTTATTTAATTTTTAAATCATTTAATTTAGAATTTCTAACTTTGTTATCCAATGCATTTAAAAAAATTTAGGTTTAAGGAGAATGCAAATATTTTATTCTTTTTTGTTTTAGACTACTTTTTTTATTTTAAATTTCAAGAAGTTTGTCACTAAGAATTGTGACTAAATTTTTTTTTAAAATATTTTTTTTTTCAAAATTTAGATTCATAAAGTAATTTCACAAAATTTTGTCAGTCATAATAAAATACTAAATTTAAAATTTTTTGATCTTTTATGGTCTAATTATTTTTATAGAAAATACTTCGGTAAATTACATCAATTTATCTATTTTTAATATCGCAAAAAAAATCTATAAATTCATTCATTCATTCAAAAGATATGATATACTAAAAATGACAATGATTGATGAGTGTCATAGAATTACTTTTATCTTATTATTTGGAAATTACTTTATATTTTTATCAGTTATATTATTTGAGTACCGAAATATTTTTATTGTATTTTTAGCACCGCAAATAATAGAAGAACCATTTCAAATTTTTGGGATAATATAATACGTAAATTTATTTTGGATAATACAATACAATACTTACATTTAAAAATTCATGATATTTCAATACAGTTATAAAAATTTTATAATTTTTATATTGGACCGGACTATTTACATTCCTACTTCTAATTGTGACATAAATGCTTTCATTTTATTTTATAGATTCCTGACAACATCACTTCTCATTCCCGATATGAGATTTTCAAACTTTAAATTGAATATATATATATATATATATATATATATAATATTTTAGTATTATTTTTGTATATCTATTTTATTAATATTATTTTAAAAAAGTCATTTTGCCATAAAATAAATAAATTTTATATTATATAAAGAATTTTAAAAATATATCAAAAAAATTTATATAAACCTATATATAATTATGAAAGACACAAATATCTAATATAATGAATATGGATACACATTTTGAGAAATAAATAATAAACAATTGTGAGATAAATTTCTTTAGTAGTATTATATATGAGTTCAAGTTTATTTGACTTTTCATCATATATTTTTCAATTCTTTTATCTAATGTTGACATTAGGACTCAACTATAGTAATGATTCTTATTGTTGGTTTTATTTTATTTTAATTATAATTTAGATTTTCTTATTACACATATATATATATTTGAGAATATTTTTGAACATTAATATGTATTAATTTGAATTATGAAATATGTCTAGTGTAAGTTATTTTACATTTTATTATGATGGAATAAATTAAATATTATAATTTGAAAAAATTTTACCTTGACCGATTCAATTTCAATTAACTTTTTAATCCTTAATCTTCTATCTTTTTCGATTTATTGGTAGAGTTTGAAAACAATGATCTCTCCTTATTATCATAATAATCACCAAAGAAATTATGAGTAATGATTAATGCCTAAAAATATTATGTCACTAAATTGGTTAATCACAAAACTTGCTCTTACCTTCAAAAAAAAAGAAGGGAAAGATAACCTACAATTAATTTATTTTACCTTTTCGCATGTTAGTTTACGAGACAAGTCTCTTTAGGCCTTAGCTAGTTCGAGCAACACCAGCACTTCTTCCCTTATTGCAGCTGTTGAAGCTAGTTCAAATAAAAAGCTTAAGCACAACTTAAGGATTGCCAAATCAGCTAATCAAATAAGGATTGCCAACTCAGTTGATCTTGTAACTGCTGCAACGAAATCATCAATTGACTTAAGCTCATCATTCATGAACTCATTTGGGTTTACTAGAGTTACATGAAGTTCAACATTGGAATGTACACGTGTTTTCATCTCTTGGTAGAAGTTAATCTTAATGTACTATAATTTTATCACTTTTCCTTCTCTTGCAGTTAATTAGTTACGGGAGAGTAGTATAAAATATGTAATCTTGATTCTCAACATTCAATGAATTAATTCAATTTTTCATTAAATTTAGTTTCTCAAAGCTTAATATGGTATCATAGCATTTTTTAGCAATTTTGCTCTATTTGTTTCTTTAGTTGAATTTTTTTTCTTTTTTTTTTTCAATTAACCATTGTTAGTTTTCTTTGAGTTTTTTGTTGGATCAAGTCTTGTTGAAAGCAATGAATATCTTAGAGGACTTGCCTTCCAATCTTTATTTTATGCATCCAAGTGAAAATCCTTCCTTAGTATTGGTAACTTTAACTACTATTTTTGGTCAAAAGCTATGAAAATGGCACTACTCTTGAAAAACAAGCTGAAATTTATTAATGGAAGCATTCAGGTACTAAGGAAAATAGATCCCATCAATTCAGCGTGGCAACGATGCAATACAATGATACTGTCTTGGATAATTCATCATCTCTCACAGCCAATTGCACAAAAGTATTATTTGGATAGATAATGCACTTGATGTTTGGGCTGATTTAAGGGACAAATTTCAAACTAATGATCATTTCAGAATATCAGATCTTTAATAAGAGATCTTTAGCCTGAATCAAGGACAAATGAATGTCACTGACTATTTTACTCATATGAAGATTTTATGGGATGAGTATATTAATCTAAGGCCACTTCCAACTTGTGCCTATAATCCTGTTTCAGTCTTAACTTTCAAGAAGTATTATGATTCTGACTATATAATAAGGTTTTTAAAGGGTTTGAATGAGAACTTTTCCATTGTGAGGTCTCAAATTATGATCATGGACCCTGTTCCAAATATCAACAAGGTTTGTGGACTAATTATCCAATATGAAAGGCAAATTAACTCTATAAGTCAACATTATTCAAATGAGCATACTGCTTGCTACAATAAAGGAATGACATGAGGAAAAGAAGCCAAAATTTCTACTTCTGGACAAGCACAAAATACTTATAACCAGAAGAAAAGTTTTAATATGGGAGGAAATTTCAATATTGGAGGAAAAAGTTCACAATGCACCTACTGTGGGAAACTAGGGCATACAGTAGACAGGTGCTATCAAAAACATGGATTTCCTTTTAGCTAAAAGACAAGGAGTAGAATTTCATATGCAAATCAAGTTACAACAGAAGTGATGAATAAAGAAATTGAGAATAATTCACTAGTTGCTCAAGAAAGTCAATAATGTAGGCCTTACAAAACATTAATATCAATAGTTATATTCAATTTTCAAATGCATGTCAAAGCAAGTTAAACAACTAACAAGAGAAGGCATTTCAAATATTAATCAAAGGTCATTTGCTGTCAATTGCACAACATTCTGGAAACTTAACTCCAACCTTTAATACAAATCCACAACTCTCTAATTCTAGTATGGCTTTTTTAGTAGTATCATTGAATAGAAATGAAAAACTCTGGATTTTGGACAGAGGAGCCACTAATCACATAGTGTGCTCCTTATCCTCATATATTTCATTTTCTCCAATTACTAATCATAGTATGAAATTACCCAATAACTTGCAAGTTGAAGTCACACACATTGGCACATTTAAGCTAAACTTAGATATCACCCTTCAGCAAGTTCTTCATATTCCTCAATTTACTTTTAACCTAATCTTAGCTTCTAAACTGACTTTGAATTCTCATTGTTCATTTACTTTTACAAGTGATATTTGTTTGATTTAGGACATGCAGACTGGGAGGAAGATTGGCTCGGCTAAACAAAGCCAATGACTTTATCTTTTCAAATTAGTTTCTTTATCTCAACCTGTCAGCAACAATTTACACATATAGATCAGTTTATCTTCTATTTACTCATGTTCTGCTAAGAATGAAAGTGAAGTGCTATGGCATTATAGACTAAGGCATATCTTAAATAAAATATTGTACCAATTAGCTAGTATTTGTAATCTTCCTATTATACCTTGTTCTCATATATGTGAAACATGTCATTTGGCTAAACAAAAGAAATTACCTTTTTTTGTTAGTGAGCATAAATCCATTGCTACTTTTGATTTAATTCATGTGGACATTTGGGGTCCATCTATAACTTCTTTATATGGTCATAAATATTTTTTTTATTACAGTTGATGATTTCAGTAGTTTCACTTGGGTTTTTCTGTTAAAAACAAAATATGAAGTTAGATCACAGTTGCAAAACTTTATTCAGCTTATTAAGACATAATTTGGAAAACAAATCAAAACTATAAGAAGTGACAATGGACCAAAATTTCTGATGATAGATTATTAAGCTACTTTAGGAATAACACACTAGACTAGTTGTGTTGAGACTCATCAACAAAGCAACACAGTAGAAAGAAAACATCAAGATATTTGAAACATTGTCAGAGCATTAAAATTCCACAGTAATATGCCTGACCTCTTTTGGAGTGAATTCATAGCTCATGCAATTCATTTGTTAAATAGGTCACCTAGTTCTGCAGTTCAAAATAAAACACCTTATGAGTTTCTATATAACCAAAAACCAGACCTATCCTATTTGATAGTCTATAGTTGTCTAACATTTGCCACTAAAATCACCTCTTATAGATCTAAACTTGCATCAAGAGCCACAAAATGTGTCCAATACTCATAAATGTTTTGCAACTGATCAAGTAAGTAAAAAATCAACCAAAATTAGCATCAGCCAAATTACCTCAGAGATTACCATTGTCAAGTCCTTGGCAACACATCTCAAGCCAATCATTTTTCCAAGTCCATAGATCCAGTCTCAAGTATTTCTCCTCATCAAAACTTTTTTATCCTTTTTTATTCTCATTTGTCCAATACTCATAAATGTTTTGCAACCTCAATTTTCCATTCCCCTTGAACCTAAAACTTACATATAGTCAAATTGTTAAGTTTCTAGAATGGAGGGCAACCATGCAAGCAAATGACACTTGACAGCTCACTCTTTTGCCTCATGGTAAGCAAACAATATGCTATAAATGGGTATATAGAACTAAATTTCATGTAGATGGGTCTATAGAAATTCATAAGGTAATATTAGTAGCTAAAGACTTTACAAAAAAGTCAGAAGTGGATTACCTTGACACTTTTTCTTTAGTTGCCAAAATGATAACAATCATAGTTCTTTTAGCCATTTCTTCTATTCAATATGGCATCTCCATCATTTGGACATTAACAATGCTTTTCTACATGGAAAACTCATCAAAGAAGTATATATGTAGCCACTACCTAGCTTTACTTATTCCAATTCATCACTGGTTTACAAATTAATAAAGTCTGTATATGGTCTCGAACAAGTAAGTAAGTAGTGACATTCTAAATTGACTGATGTTTTATTATCTCAGGGCTTCAAACAAGCACAAACAGATTTCTCCTTGTTTACAAAGTTTGCTAAGACCATTTTCAATACTCTTTGTGTCTATATAGATAATGTCATTGTAGCTAGTAATAACATGGAGCAAGTCCAACAAATCAAACAATTTCTCCATAGTACCTTTAAGATTAAAGATCTTGGTACTTTAAAATATTTCTTGGGATTGGAAGTTGCTCGAACTCTTTCTGGTATCAACCTATGTCAAAGGAAATGCCCTTGAACTTTTAGTAGACACTGATTTTCTTCACAACAAACCATCCCCACTCTTATGGTTTCTTTCTCTTCTCAGGGGAAAGACTCTTCTTCTTAGGGGAAAGACTCTTATTCTCACAGTGATGTCACAAGTTACGTAAAATTACTTTATCTGACAAACACTAGGCCAGACATAACTTTTGCTATCCAATATCTTTCTCAATTTATTGATTGTCCAATTGATGCATATATTAAAGCAACTCATAAGGTTCTCAGATATATTAAAACATCTCATGCCCAAAGACTGTTCCTTTTTACAACCAATTCTCTCCAGCTCAAGGCTTACTCTGATTTTGATTAGGCCACTTGCCCTTTAATAAGATGATTAGTCACTGGTTACTGTGTTTTCATTAGCAATTCACTTTTTTCATGGAAGTCAAAGAGGCAAATAACTATCTCTAGGTCCTCTTCTGAAGCTGAATATCAGGTCATGACAGCAGTCACTTGTGAAATTCAGTGGCTAGCTTTCTTTACAATGGTCTACTCTTACCTGCAATAACATCAGCCTTACTATTCTATGATAATGATTATGCATTTTACATAGCTAAAAACCCTATTTTTCATGAACAAGCCCAACACATTGAGCTTGATTATCATGTTGTTAGAGAAAAGTTCAAGGTTGGTATCCTTCACTTGTTACCAATTGCCTTTACACATCAAGTAACAGATTTTTTTACCAAGCCACATCGTACTCCTTAGTTTCACTATCTCATGTCCAAGCTTGGAGTTCCAGTCCTTCTTCCTTTATTGTAATTGCTGAAGCTAGTTTAAATAAAAAGCTCAAGCACAACTTAAGGACTACCTAATCAGCTAATCAAATAAGGATTGCTAACTCAGTTGATATTGTAATCGCTGTAACAAAATCCTCAACTGACTTCAACTCATCATTCACGAGCTCATTTGGGTTTATTGGAGTTACATGAAGTTCAACATTAGAATGCACACGTGCTTTCATCTCTTGGTAGAAGTTAATCTTAATGTACTATAATTTTATCACTTTCCCTTCTCTTGCAGTTAATTAGTTACGAGAGAGTAGTATAAAAGTTGTAATCTTGATTCTCAACATTCAATGAATCAATTCAGTTTTTCGTTACTCTTAGTTTTTCAAAGCTTAATATTAGTAAATAATAAATGTTTTCATTTTACTTTTTTTCTTTGAGAAATAATTACATTACTTTTAGTATGTGATAAATGAAAATATTAATCTTCTTACAGAATAAAAAAAATAAAAAAGTTTTTTTTTTAAGTTTTAGAAATAAAAATTATATCTCTTTTGCTTATTAAGATATTTTTTAATTAAAAAAAGGAAACTTTATGTGTATCTATCGATTGGTAGAACAAAGGCTAGATGTCTCTTATGATAATATATTATGACATATCTAACCTTGGAATTAGGACTATACCAAAATTTTATTTGATGTAGTATCCATATTAAGCTAACTAATTCAGAGCGTACGAATAAGACCCCAAATGATGATAAAATACTTTTTCAAAAGAATTTAAAGTAACTGTATACACGTGACTCAAATTCGATATCTAATTAAGATAGAAAAATTTTGTGTTTACTCATCCCCATTTTCTTCGATACCATACCTAAATTTTGTATGTCTTGTATGTAAGAAAAATCCCTTTCATTTTCATTATTTAGCTAACTAAAAATAAAAACATGGTATTATCCTTAATACTAGAGGAGATATATAATTTTTCATCCAACTCAAAAATTGAATTTCAATTTGAAAACATTCCAATAAGTCAATCCAAAATGACCAGAAATTTTATAAAAAATATAAAATCATTATTGAAACCATTGAGAAAGATAAAGTCAATGTTGAAAATATACCTGGAGTGATAAAATGTAAACAAAAAAATAACTATGTATATTGTGATGAGAACTATGCACTAGTTATTCAATTGCACCATCAAAATCAAGAAAGAAAAGCATATACATATATTACAGTATCTATGCATAAGAATATTACACTTGATTATACAATAATATAATCATTTAATTTAGAATTTCTAATTTTGCTATCTAGTGCATTTAAAAAATTTTGAAAATAAAGATGAAGATTTAAGAAGAATACAAAAATTGTATTCCTTTTTATTTTATATTACATTTTTTATCTTAAATTTCAAGAAGTTGGTCACTATGAATTGTGACTAAATTTTTATTTAAAATATATTTTTTTTCAAATTTTAGATTTATAAAGTAATTTTACAAAATTTTGTGAGCCATAATAAAATACTAAATTTAAATTTTTTTGATCTTTTATAGTCTAATCATTTTTATGGAAAAACACTTATGAAAGTTACTTCAATTTATCTATTTTTTATATCGTAAATAATTTCTATAAATTTATTCATCAAAACGATATGATCTACGAAAAATGACAATAATTGAAAAGTGTGATTTATTTTATTTTTCTTTTGAAAAAATTTATCATAGAATTACTCTTATCATATTCTTTAGAAATTACTTTATTTTTATATCAGTTATATTATTTGAATGCCGAACTATTTATACAATATTATTTAGCACTAAAAAATCAAAAAAACTATATTGAACTGTTCCGAATTTTTGGAACAATATAATACGGTGATTTATTTTGGACAATATAATAAAATATTTAAAAATATTTGATATTTCAATACAGTTTTAAAAATTTTACGATTTCTGGATTGTAACAGACCGTATACGTATTTCTAATTGTGACATAAATGTTTTCATTTTATTTTATAGATTCCCATCAACATTACTTTTCATTCCCGATGTGAGATTTTAACTTCAAATTGTATATTATATGGATATGGAGAAGCTATATATATATATATATATATATATATATATATATATAATTTTAGTAGTATTTTTGTATACCTATTTCATTAATATTATTTTTAAAAAAGTCATTTTGCCATGAAAAAATTAACTGTATATTATATAAAGAATTTTAAAAATATGTCAAAAAAATTTATATAAACCTATATATAATTATGAAAGTCACAAAACACAAAATATAATGAATATAGATACACATTTTGAAAAATAAATAATAAACAATTGTGACATAATACTTCTTTAGTAGTATTATATATGAGTTCAAGTTTACTTGACTTTTCATCATATATTTTCAATTCTTTTATCTAATGTTGATTTATAATTTAGATTGCCTTATTACTTATGAATATTAGTCTCTTGAATATATTATAGTGCATGAAACATGTCTAATATAAATTATTTTATATTTTATTATTGTAGAATAAATTAAATATTGTAATTTGAAGAAATTTTACCTTGACAAATTCAATTTCAATTAAATTTTTAATCATTAACTTTCTATATTTTTCTATTCATTGGTAGGTTCTGAATACAATGATCTCTCCTCATTATCATAATAATCACCAAAGGACTTATGAGTAATAATTAATGCCTGAAAATGGTATATGTCACTAAATTGCCTAATCACAAAACTTGCGCTTACCTTCAATGAAAAGGAAAGATAACCTACCATTCATTTATTTTACTTTTTCAAATGTCAGTAAATAATAAATATTTTCATTTTTACTTTTTTTCTTTGAGAAATAATTACGTTACTTAGTATGTGATAAATGAAAAATATTGATCTTTCTTACAAAGGAAAAAATTAAAAAAGTTTTTTTTAGTTTTAGAAATAAAAATTATATTTCTTTTGCTTAATAAGATATTTTTTTTTATTTTAAAAAATATCTAATCTTGGAATTGACACGATACCTTTTTTTTACGTAGTATTTAGATTAATCCAACTAATTCAGAATATAATTCAGAACATACGAGTATAACTCCGATAAATAATAAAATATTATTTCAAAAGTATTATTAATCTGGAAGAGTTTTATATCAATTTATCTACATCGGACACCATACCTAAATTTTTTTTATGTTCTATATGTAAGAAAAACCTCTTTAATCTTCATTATTTAGCTAACTAAAAATAAAAGGTGGTATTATCCTTAATGCTAGAGGAGATATATAATTTTTCATCCAACTAAAAAATTGAATTTCAATTTGCAAACATCTCAATAAGTCAATCCAAAATGAACCGAAAATTTATGAAAAAGATAAAATCATTATTGAAACCATTGAGAAAGATAAAGTCACTGTTGAAAATATATTATATTGTGATGAGAACTATGCATCAGTTATTCAATTACACCATCAAAAACAAGAAAGAAAAGCATATACATATATTACAGCATTTATGCATAAGCTTGATTATATTATTGTATATGCGGCATGCATAGGCTTTATCTTTATCTTTTTTTTTAAAAAAAAAAAAGGAAAAGCAAAATTAAATTAACTAAGCTTGAAATTGCTCCATTTGAACACTGGCTGCCTTTAAAGGAACATAATCTCCAAGATAGGCCTCAAGACGGTCTGATAAAGAGGACTTGTCAATATTCTCATGGTGATAAGATTTGCACACAAAGTAAAGAACTGTTTGGATTACAAGCCCAAACAGAATAACTTTAAGCAACAACAAGAAGCAAAGAATTCCCATTCCAATTCTGATGCCAATTCCTTGTGGCCAACCATAGACCACAAATATCTCAAAAAGGATTTGAATTCCAGCAAAACAAATCCCAAGCACAATAAAAAGACCAACTGCAATCCCAATATTACCCTTGATCAAATTCTTGCTCTTCATCATAGCTTTGATCCCATAAATCTCCTCTAACACGGACACCACACTAGCCAAGTGCCAAACAATGGTAATATACAATAACCCAACAAGGTATAAAATCAAGAGAAGTGAAAGAATCACTAATCCAACAGCACTGTTACCTCCATGAAGAAAAACCCATAAGATTAAAACAACAGCTGCAATAATATTATAGACAAAAACAAAGGCAAAGCTCCATAGAAAAGTGACAATAAGTCTCTTCCAAACTCTAGGCACCACACTCATCACTTTCTTTAAGGTGATTGGTTTGGAAGTATATATGCATGCAATAGTATAAACAACAGCAGAAGTTGAAAGAAGGGAAAGGATAAGGTAGAAAGTGAAGTAAGCAATCTTGAAAAGCCAAAAGGCAGTCCATTCAGAGGAGATTTTATCCTTTTGGGTTTCAGAATCTAAGGTGTCTTGGTTGTGAAGGATCTTGAAGAGAAGAAGTTGAGATACTTGGATATGAGCAAGGAAGATGAAGGAGAGAGGAAGAATAAGAGCTAGGGTTATTTGGCTGAAGATTTTCCTCCATGAAAATATGATTTTGAATGATTCTTTCAAGATTCCAAAAAAGCCAAGAAACTGAAGCTCTTGTTGCTCTCTGTCCATGGTTTTTTTTCTTCTTTCTTTTCTTTCTTCAAGGATTTCTTAATTTTCTTTGCATAGAAGAACAAGGGATGGTGGGGAGTCCAAAGATTTAATTTAAAGGAAGATTGCGACCCAAACAAAAAAACAAAAAGAGGGGTATATATATAGTTGAAGAAATTAACGAGTGGACTTTGATATTAAAAATAGCCCATAATTTTCTTAGTAAATTTCTAATTATTAATTACAATTGACAAAATATAATTTATAAATATAATGAAACAGTGGTGTGTGACGTTGTGAGTAATAACTAATAAGTTTGGTGTGATCCGATCCAATCCGATATCGAATAAAATGATATGATTAATTATTTATGAATATTTAAATAAAAATATAAATAGATTTTTAGCATATTTTTTAACGCCATATATTTTTTTTAAAAATGATTAATTATATACAAATAAAAATATTTAATTATTGAGTATTATTTTTAAATTGATATCTTTAAAAGTGTGATCTAATTGATCTATGCAAATTGCAAAATTTATAGTATTAATTTTTTTAATTTGATTTTTTCATCAAATCAGGTCAAATTAGAGTTTAATTTTCGATTTTTATTTAATCTGATCAATTAGACCAGTCCAGTTACAACAACAATTCTGTCTATGAGAATGAATAGTGAGAAGAAGTACAACAAATTGTTTACCCTCTATTAGAAAAATCACTATATGATAATTAAACTTGTAATTTCAAAACATTATTGAATATTAATTAGTATATTGACTAAAACCAGTGCAGCAGTAAGTGTTCTATGACACCAATACCGCTAATCTTGTTGAGGAAGTCCAAATATCATAAAATGTTATGTTGAATAAGCATTTGCCTGTGTCTCCTTCATGCCCTAATTAAGGTGAAAATGATTGCATCTTTAAACATAGAATGGCAAACTGCTTGGAAAGAAAAAGGAAACGATTTTCTTTTGTGGTTGGTTGATTAATTTACAGTGGTGAACAAGTTTACTTGGATGGATGTGATTGAGTCATTGAATGGTTTAGCTTAGGTGAAGTGCTGTGGTTGCTTTTTTTGTTTTCTTGCAATGAAAATGGAAATTTGGTAAAATTAAGGGAAAGATGAGAAGTTTTTTTCTTTTTTCTTTTTTGGGTTCTGCTTTGGGATTTGTTTTTTTGAAGATCTAGATTGAATTTCACCTGAGCAGCCATGCAAAAGTGATAATCTCTTTTTCTCTGATAATCTCCCTGTTTCTATGTGATTTGTGTTAATTTTGATTCCTGAGAAAATTGGGGACTAGTCAATGTATCTAAAATTTTTGTCAAGATTCTAGTTTATGTTGTTTTGGGTAAATTGTAGGTTAGTGAAAAGGAATTATTGGAAAACAAAAGAAGTTGGAATTGGATTGTTTGAACTCTTGAAGTGTGAAATACTTTTTAAAATTCAATGGACTTGTTAAATTTTCTTGGATTGCATTGTGTTTTTTGTATTTTAATTATTCGTTTGTGTTGCAATTTTTAGATTATTTCTGAATTGTGACGTTGATTTGGATTGTATTAATTTTTAAGTATTTAAACTTTAATATGAATGAATTGAATTGTGTTAGAATGTTAAGTTTTAAGTATTTGAATTTTTAGATATTATTTGTTAATAAGAATCCGTTAATTTCGTAAATTTAGCTGAACCGATCAATTTTTTGATCAATTCAGTTGGTTAACCGACTATAATCAATTCGGTGATCGGTTAATATTTGTGACGAAATTTTGATTCAGCAAACCGAATTTCAGTTTGATTAAAAAAGCTTTCTAATTCTAGAATTTAAAAAAGCTTTCTAATTCTAGAAGTCATAAGCTTATAATCCAAGGACCATGGAACACATACATCTGTTAATTCATTGAACCCACTCACGTACGAAACGAAAAAGAAAAATGTTTTTTTTTTCTTATAAAATTTACAATTTTTTTGTTTTAATCCCATCATAAATGAATGACGCCACTAAAAAAAAAATAATGCACTTAATTTTTCTATAAAAAATTTAAATTATTTTTTATTTTTTTATTAATTATATTAGATTTTGACTCAGCTGGTTGAAAAATATTAATTACATTTGTGGTTGTGTCTCGCTGAGCATATAAAGGTAGAAATTTTCTAATTAATTACAAACTTAATCGTTAAAATTGATTAATCAGTTTATCAATATATATTTTAATAGTCTGATATTTAATATTTAATTGTTAACCAATAAAGTCACAATAAAAATACTTTTTTACGATTCTTTTACTAGGGAGTTGAATATTAAAGTGTAATGATTTTCCCTTTTTTTGTTTGAATAATTAGTTATTTAAGGTGAAATTAATCATTGATTTAGAAATGAAGAAAAATGAATGTTAGATTTTTTTTTAATCTTTTTCATTAATTGAATTACACGTAATATTATTATTTTTATATGAATCGCATGATATTTAATTATAATAGAAAAATAAAAGGAAATATAGTATAAATAACGTAATTAAATTTCTTATATATATATATATATATATATATATATAGGAAGCATAATGGAAAATCCAAAATTATATGTTTAACCGAAATTGTTGATTTTTCAAATGCTTGATCAAAAATTGTTTAATTACTTTTTATTTATTAAGGGTCATCTTAGCCACCACGTGTCAAACATGGGTCAATCCTCCGGATAGACCTCATAACATCTCTAATGGGCTTGTCTCTTCATTTTATAGAGTTATAAAATATAAAAAATAATTATAATAAACTCTTTACCAGAGTCAAATATGAAGCAAAGAATCAAATTTTATATTTTATTTTAATTATAATTTTTGTATATTTATTTTTTATGTATATTCTATTTTTTATTGATATATTTCTCTAAAAATATCCTTTTTTCTCACAATAAAAGTTATTTATTTTTTTATTTTGATAAATATTCCTTCTTTTTTGTTATATCTATTGTTTTTAAAAAATAGAATTTGTCCAATTTCAATTCATATTTTAGATTACTAATAAAAAATAATTTTTTTTTTCAATTTTATCCCTATCTCGATTTTGGATAAATTTTTTCTAACTTTACCCAATATTTTAAGTTCCACCTATTACTAGCAAGTAGATAAATAAAAGTTATTGAATTAATTATACTAAATACTACTTTTAATTTTTCTAAATGAATGTCATAGTCATTTTATACCTATAGTTATACATATTAAATGACATTTTTAATTTTCTTAAAAAAAACTTAAACGACAAATAAAACGAAACTGATAAAATATTAATTTGTATGAGATAAAATAAAATAAAAAATAAAATTATAAAGAGTTTATTGAATTTATAAAAAAAAAATTACTCTCTATATTTAGAAATGCTCTAAGTTATACAAAAAATACTCTTTAAAATAAATAACATTTTTGATGATGAGTACACACAACATATCAAATCTAAGGAAATGGAAATATGAAAAGTGTGTTTGATTGTAGAAAATAATATGAGTTTTCTTGAAATTTGCTCTAAAAATATTAAAAAATAAAATTTACATATTATTTTCTAATTTGAAAAATTAGAAATATGTTTTCAAAAATTTTTAAATTTTAAATAGTAGATAGAAAACTCAAAAAATATGATTTCTTATTTTTATTTATAAAAGTAAGCATATTTATTTTTAAAAAAATCAATTTTATATTTAGAAAATAAAATATAAAAAAATAAAAAGAAAATAAAAATAGAAAAAAAGAAAATATTTTTTCTGATTAAACAGTCTAGAATATCAAACTTTTATTTCTGGTTTTAGCAAAAAAAAATTATTTATCCCAACTATTTTTATCCCAAATTTATTCTAATATTTATTAAAATATTTATATCTTATTAATTCTTCTTTTTATATTACTCAAACTGTAATATAGTATAAAAACCAGTTAAAATTACTTTTTAGTAATTCCTTCCTTCCCGTGAATGCCGCCGCGCCTTTTTATGAGTTTCCACCTCGTCCTCTCACATTATAATTATAATATTATAATTAAATTAAATAACACACGGAAGAGACGTTAAAAACCACGACACCATAGCCGTTTTGTCAACTTTGTTTCTCTTTGTTCGTGTACCAGAAGTCACCTTTCTGTTCTGTTCTGTTCTGTTCTGTCCTGTTCCATTATCTGTTCCTATTTTGTTTATTTATTTCGATGCATTTTAGATCGAATTAATGGATATTCAAAATCAAAAAATCAGCGCTGCAATCATGGGTAAGGTAACCAGGTTATCCTGGTCGCCGCTGCTTCTTTTGATCACGATTTTAGTGCTTTTGTTTATCCAGATCACCACGAAATCCATTTACCCGATACGCATCGCTTTAGGGTCATCGGAAACTGGGTATTCTAAGGATGAGCGAGGGAGCTGTTCTGGATTCCTGGCAGAGTTTCCGAGGAGGACAGTTGTCATGTCCGTCGTGGATTTTGGTGGGGTCGGTGATGGGAAGACGTCGAATACCGAAGCGTTCCGGAAAGCGATACGATTCATGAAGCGTTTCGGTGATCAAGGTGGGTCCCAGCTCAATGTTCCTAAGGGTATCTGGCTTACTGGAAGCTTTAACCTCACCAGTAATTTCACCTTGTTTCTTGAAGAAGGTGCCGTTGTTCTGGGCTCTCAGGTATCTATGCCTTTCTTCTTCTTCCTTCTTTAAACATGAATAAATTTCTGGGCTTTGGAGATTTTGATTTCCTGATTTTAATTACTTGAAAAATTCCTAGTGTTTTTCTGATTAGTGGGTTCTTCGTTGATTGCTAATTTGAGCATGAATATTAGTTAATACCCTGTTTAAAAGGTTTTCATCTGGTTTTATTTTTGTGATCTTGTAAGATATGGGTTTTTGAGACAGGAATAAAAAATTTTGGGGCGCAAAAGGAGACATCAACTTTAGCATGTTAGAAATATTCTTTTTCTACAGTTTTGTCACGCTTATCATGCTTTCACCTCTTGGATCCTTCTTCTTAGCCTTTTTTAAGGGTAAATTTAGTAGAAATTACTCCAACTATAGGATGCGTAATGGAATCGTATCAAAAATTCAATTTTTAACATAAAATTACTTATTATATAATTTTATAACTCCAAACTTTCTTTGTCCGTTTCCGTTAACTGGGTTAACAGATATTTTCATATCAACAATAAAATTAAATGTGATAATTTTATATCAGAATCAAAATTACATGTAGAAATAACATGTTAGTTACCATACTATTATGCAATCCAACTTTGGAGCACTGTTGGTGTAGTTTATCCAATTTTTTTACTTTTTCAGCAACTAAACATATTTTTCTTCAAAATTATTTCATCTTTTCACCATCCAAACAATTGCTAAAAAAAAAAATCCCAACATCCTATATAACGAGAAAACTACCATGAAACAAGAGGCTCATGAGATTTGTCGAAGTCAAGTCAAAAAGTGTATCCATTTTCAGATTATAAGAAATATGAAATTTCTGTGACTGATTCCGACTCGAAGAACCCAAAGACCCCATCAAGGAAGAGCCTTCACAAATAGATACATTCTTGTGATGCAAGTCACGATTTTGGAAAAAAAAAAAATTTTGTGTCGGTGCAGCGGTTCGGCCTTAGATTTGATCGACCCCTATGATGGCCGTGGATAGAGAAGGAGTAGTTGGTGAGGGTGGAGAGAGAGAAGCCTCCTTTCACCTGAACGAGGAAGCCGGTGTTGGAATAGATTGCAAGGTAGACAGTGATTTCCATTTCTTTTTTTAAAAAAAAAATTGATTTCATATATTTTTTTCAGAAGAGTTAAGAAAGAAATTAAACATACTTGAACAACTATTTTTTTTCTTTTGGAAAGTTCGGAGGTAATTGAAGTTAATGGGCATTAAAATTTTCAAATTTTTTTTCTACTGCATTTATTTAGTTGCTGAGAAAGTGAAGAAAATAGGAAGAATGTGCTTCATTGTGTAATTGGTTGCTAAGAAAATTGTATTTGGTTACTGAGAAAGTAAGAAAAAGTAATTAAAAAAGAAAAAAAATATTTTATAATTGTTTAGTTAGTGAGAAATTGATGAAAACTAAAAGAAAATGTATTTGGGAAATGTATGAACTTTAGGATGCGTAACAGTATGATACCTGACATGTTATTTTTATGTATGATTTTTGTACTGACGTAGAAATATCATGTGTAATTTTGTTGCTAATATGAAAATATCATGTCATTATTCCGTTAATTCAGTTGAGGAGAATGGATGAATATAATTTAGAATTACAAAATTATATAATAAGTAATTTTCTATTACAAATTGAAGTTTAAGAATCATTCTGTTACGTGCCCTATCATTGAAGTAACGTCAATGTAATTTATCCATAAAAAAGAGAAAACTACCTGCAGTAAACAGGTAGGTATTTATGTGCAAGTTTAAGCTATAGGATCCACTATGCTATCATTTGTTTATGCATAAACAAATTAATGTGTTTATTCACTGTGCTTTGAACTGATTTGTGAAATTAATGTATTATTATGTCCATATGAAGTAGAGAGCACCCATTTTTTCAACTGTATAATTTAGTGAATTGCTGTTACTTTTGTTGTTAGATTTTGTGCTTTATTTTTACTGTTTTTGAATTATAGGACCAAAAGGAATGGCCAATTATAGAGCCATTGCCTTCTTACGGAAGAGGGAGAGAGAGATTAGGAGGAAGGCATATTAGCCTCATTCATGGAAATGGGCTTACCAATGTCATCATTACAGGTATCCTGCATGTTAACATTGCTAATTTTCTCTTGCACTTAATTTCATATAAGGATAATTCTTATAAAAATGCTGTGGTTTGCCAAAGACACCCCGTGTTAAAAATGAAGGGGTTGCCTCTATTCCTGATCTCAAATTGACAGTTATTTGTTTTAATTAGTTGAATCAGCATAAACTATTGGAAAATTGAGGCATCTGAATAGTATAGTTGGCCAAAAGAGAATTACTTGTCTACCTGATTTGTTTGAGGTGGTGGGTAGAGGATCATATGCAGTTTCATTAAGGAGAGTTCCTGTACATTTTTTCACTTTTTCTTAATGGTAGGTGGTAAGGTCAATTTGTTAGACAAATATAATGTCTTGATAATAAACTACTATTTATCCTCTATCTGCACGCCTTTAGGTATTTTGTGTCAGGAATGTATAAAGAAAAGAGCATATACAACATTCTTAGAAGTTTACATCTCTCCAACTTCATTGTTGTCTCATTTATTTTTAAAATTCCCAGCACAAGGAAAATCGGGGCCTGCCTTCCTTGCAGAAAGCCAATTCAATTTACTCTAACTTATCTTCCATAGTAAGAATTGTCTTGGTGGCCATGCCATATGCCGAAACTGTAGTAAAATTTTGCTCCTTATTTATAAGTTTGATGAACAATATTTGTTAACTAATTTCACTTTGCAGGGCATAATGGAACAATTGATGGTCAAGGGAAGATTTGGTGGGAATTATGGTGGAACCGAACGTTGGACCACACAAGAGGCCACATAATAGAACTAATGAACTCTCAAAATGTTCTTATTTCCAACCTGACTCTCCGTAATTCTCCTTTTTGGACCATACATCCTGTTTACTGCAGGTTTCTCTTCCTTCTTTTTTACCTTGGTAGTTTTCATTCTCTTGCAGACTGTATCTAACTTATAGTGTTCCCCAAAATATAAAGGTTCTGAGCTAATTGCTGTTATTTAAACGTTTTATCATTGTCGCTGATATAAATGGCATGAGGCCTTGTAAAGGGAACATCAGATAAATAGATAACATGGAGCAGAAGGACAAGACTCTTGACCCCAATAGTTTTTTTCTACAATGGTGGTTATCACGTGTTCTTCCCTTAGCCAGATTCCAATGTTCTTGATTGTGTTGATATATCTTGTTCTCGTTTGGGAGGCTTCAATGATCTTAGGTTTGCTAGACAGCATTGAATAGAAGTTATAATTCTAGCATAATGCCCATAGGACACTGTTATTAGTGTTCCCATGCACTTATCTGGTATATTTTCAAAATTTTCTTGGTCTCGAATATTACAGTCGGAGAACTAATATTAAGTCCTATTTGTTTCAGTAATGTTGTGGTTAAAGACATGACAATTTTGGCCCCTCTTAATGCCCCAAATACTGATGGTATAGACCCAGGTTTGCTACTTCTCTTCCCTTGTGTTCTTTCTAACCCTTATCAATTGAAGCAATGGCTGGGGTAAAAAGGAGTAAAAATTTTGAATTATTGTTTGCATTTCATTATGCAGACTCAAGCACTAATGTGTGTATTGAAGACTGTTACATTGAGAGCGGGGATGATCTTGTAGCAGTGAAGAGTGGTTGGGACCAGTATGGCATCAAAATGGCTCGTCCAAGCTCGAATATCATAGTGAGGAGAGTTTCGGGCACAACCCCAACTTGCTCTGGGGTTGGAATAGGTAGTGAGATGTCTGGTGGGATTTTTAATGTGACAATTGAAGATCTGCATGTGTGGGATTCAGCAGCAGGGGTGAGAATAAAAACTGACACAGGAAGAGGAGGATACATAGGAAATATTACCATAAATAATGTAACAATGGAGAGAGTCAAGATTCCTATTAGGTTCAGTAGAGGATCCAATGACCACCCAGATGAAGGATGGGATCCAAAGGCTATCCCAATTGTGAAAGGTGTTTCTATAAGTAATGTGGTCAGTTTAAACTCAACAAAGGCGCCAGTTTTACAAGGAATCAAGGATTCACCATTTAGTGGAATATGCATGAGAAATGTTACAATGATCGGTTTAGCACCATCTGTGACATGGCTTTGCGAGTTTGTTTCAGGATATGCCAATGAGGTTTTCCCAATGCCATGCTCCCAGTTGCAGAATAATGTCAATTTATCTCGGTGTTCGTGCTCATAAAAATCACTGTTCAACATTGATTGTAATTTTGGAAATTGGAGGGTCAATCCGAAATCTCTTAGCACACAGAATATTTCAATTCTGCATCAGGCTAATTACAGTTGAAGAACAACATTACAGGTGTGATTGGATTGGATTGGATTGGATTGGATTGACTAGGAGAATGAGATTGGAGAGCTGCAATGAGCAGCTTGTGAGTTGTATAATCTGTTGTTTCCGCATAATATTGCTTTGTTACCGGTCAGCTCTTAGAATGCTATTGGCATGGTAGCAGAAAACAGGTTTTGCGCTCGGTCACTGAGTTGGCAGTTTTGACTTGTCTGAATGGTGTACAGATTTGCTCGAGGTTTCACTGTTTCTCATACTTAAAATTTTAATGATTCTTTACAGTTGATTATTGATTGTTGTACATAAAGTTTGAGAATTTAAAGATACAATTGTAAAAATACTGAATAAATGGTGATGTTACTCATCATTTTAACTCACAAAAGCAATTAATACTCATGAGCTTACGTTGATATATGTTTATGGCTGAGCTATGTCGTATCATGTAGTCCACAAGAATCAAAGATAGAAAAATTGAAGAGATAATTAATGGGATGTAGAGTTTGATTGTTCAATGGGCAATTAGATACAAGTAGAAAAAGGGGAAGTTTCACCATTTCCAGAAAACATTAGAGCCACATTTGTATTTGTCCTTTCCTTCACACTCCAAATTTAAATCTTCAGAGATAAATGGTACTTTCTGCAATCACCAAGAATTACCAAAGATGATCAATTTTTTACATATTACTAAGCAAGAAGAGAGAAAATTAACATCAAATTGTGTGTATTTTCACCTTTTGCTTAGCAAGATCTTGGCAGCCAGTGAAGTTCTCAGGGAATTGGCATGATCCAAATTCAACAGTGTATGCTCTTGCAAAATTAGCACCACTTGTAGCTAACCTCTTCTTGTCATTCAATTCCTGCAATCATATCCATTGTTTGCAGTCAAATATCATAATAAAAATTACATGATCTCGTTAAACAGAAAACTGGGTTTGACTCACTAAGCGGACAAACCTTGTTAGCTTTGCTCTTTGCAAGGTAGTCTTCAATGACTCCAGCATTGGCAGAGGAAGCAGCAGACGTGAAGAGGGTAACAGCAAGGGAAAGCATGGCAGCTCTTCTTCCTTCAGTTTTGGAATCAGAAACTTGAGCCTGTTGGGCTCTAATAACAGGCAATTTTGGAACAGAAACAACAGCAGGAGGCATTGAAGCTACCTTTGTGGTAAGATCGGATGATCCATTGCCTGAGATGACATAGTTGGATGCTAATACACTAGAGTTGAGGGCTGACATTGCTGCAAATAATTTGTTGAATTATGTTGTTTTCTTCAAAATAAAAAGATGATGAGAGAATTAGAAAAAACAAAAAGGATAGTGATGAGATATATTTGATAAAGAGTGATGTGGAAGGAGGAGATGATGAATGTGACAAAGGTTGTGGTTGGGATTTAGATAAGGTGAGATTCCCTCATTCCTCATTGGCAAATTTTGCCAATTTTATGGTGAATTTGGGATATTGGTTTGGCCCACTTTGAAATCTATATTTGTGGCTTCATGTTTTCTTTGGTATTAGAGGAAATTTCATGTTATATTTTTGTTTACTTTTATTTCAAAAATACCTACAATTTTTTTTTTTTTATCAATTTTATCGAAATTTGTTTTCAATATTTCCACTTTTATAATATTTTAAATTTCAAAAATACCATTTTTTTTATCTTATCTCTTGATATTTTAAAAAAGTTGATTTTGATATTTTTAAAATAATTTTTAAATGTTTGTAAATTTTAAAAATTTGTTAGTGTTTTTTTCCATTTTTGTAAAATTTCCTTGGTATTATACAATAATTAAAGGATGAGCAAAAGTTGGACCGATTTGAAAAATTAAATAAATAGAATCGAAAATGTTATTCGGTTCAGATTGTTATGTTCGGATTAAATTCTTCAATGGATTATGCTCATATTTTGTTGTTTAGTATGGGTGGGCCCATTCGTTTTCAGAATTCAAATTTTAAACCAAATCAAAATTTTGATTAGTTAGATTCGAGTTAATTTTTTGTGGAATTATTTTCATATTTCCTATTTGCATTATTCGGTTATGTTTGGGTTGAACCGATGCACCTTAATACCAAAAAAAGAGGAGAATGCAAATAGCAAATTTGGAATATGGAATTATTCCTTGTTTTATTTTATTATTGGGGTTTCAATTCAATTCACATAAAAATAATTCATTCTTTTCATTAATGATTCCAAAGGAATACTCAAATTCAAAAATTTCCATTTCGCATAGTTATATGTGTTTTATTTCTTGTGTTTCTTAATTTTTATTTATTCATGTTAAAATCTTTAGCTTTTATTTTATTCTTATTGATTAAGTACAAGTTTGGTTAAATTTTGGTAGCCTAACAAATTAAAATGTAAATTAGGTATTTAGATTTTATTTGGCAAAATTAATATTAAATATTTTTATCTAATATTATAAACACGTCTCTATCATCTAACATTTCATTTTATATAATATAAAATGAAATATTAGATGACATCTTATATAATATAATAATTATATAAAATATCTCAATCCAAATTAATAATAAAAATAAAGAGTATAATCTGTTATTTAGAAGAAAAAAAAAGAGTATAACAAAATTATAATTTATTAACGTCTAAAGTGAACACTAGTTCTACTCTTTCTTTGAAAAATTATAATATAGTTTTTTTTTTCAAATTTATTTTACTAAATATAAATTATTTGTCTACGATCTAGTTTAACCATAAATTTAAGTTATTTAGACCAATAATTTATATAATCTAGATTATGATCTAATTTTGCATTCTCAAACATGTCTTTAGTTAGTTCGATTTGCAATGGTATAATAAATTAAAAACTGAATTGAATATTTGGTACAATAAAAATAAAAGCTAGCCATTAGAAATTTCAATGATATGCTTTTGAAATTTGTATTAAAAATTGATTTTTCATATTAAAACTAGTTTTTAGATATTTAATACATAAAATAATTTTTTATTTTTTTTATTTATACTTATACCAATTTATAAAAATTTTCATCGGGCTAAAAAATTATATTTTCTATAATTATTTTATTTCTAGTTAATTATTTGTTATATTATATATGACATGCATGCATTATGATAAATAAAAAAATTAATATTACATTAATAACATAATATACATATTAATAGTTATTCAAACATTATAATTAACTTTCAACTATTAAGTTACTAAATAATTTAAATTTATGCACCATTGACTACCAAAGTTAGACTGGTCTGACAGCTTAATGTTGTTATCAATTGCTTACAACTGATCGCCACTGCTAGCTAGTGATAGTTGATTTTTAATATTGATTGTTGATAGTTAGCTGACAGGATTGAACTAAATATGTTCTAAATGAAATAAATTTGGTTGATTTAGTTTAAATAAAATTAAAGTTTATAAGCTTAATTTAGAAAAAAGAAAAAAAGTTGGAGAACTTAATTTAACAAATAAAAGTTCAAAAGCTGAATAGAAAAAATACGGATAATTCAAAGGTGAAAATATGCAATTTTTCTTAATATAGATACTTCAGAAGTAGACAACTTACGACATAAGTTTGAAATTCTTTGAAGATCAAATAAATTCAAAAACTTGAAAAATCGTCAATAACTTATTTTCATATAAAAAATTAGAACACATACTAACCATTAAATTTGATAATTTTTTAATCGTTCCGAAAATTTTATTTGAACTGACCAGATAATGGGTCGATCTAATTTTTTAAAATTTTTAACTTTTTTTAGTTTTTATGGTAATTAGATTGAAATTAATTTATTAAACTCATTATTAAGTAATAAATATTAACTGTTAATTTAATAATTTAAATAAAATTAAAATTAATTTCTATGAAATATTAATAAAATTAAAATTAATATTTAAAAAATTTCTTTGTGAAATAATTAATGATTTTAGATTTAATTAATTAAATCTTGCCTCAATTAATTAATTCAATTTAAATTGAACTTTAATTCATTAAACTGAAATTAATTAATTCAATTTAATTCAATTAAATAGATATTCAATTGATTAAATCGGATTTGAGTTATGTAGAAACTTAAAACCTACAATACATTATTAGTTAATACCATAAAAATTAAAAAGCGTTCAATAAATAACTAAAAAATGTCGATTTTACTATTCAAAAGTAATCCCATCTGATTATTCGAAAATAAATCAAACTGATTCAGTAAAGAAGATCTGATCCGATTTAAACCCGAAAAGATTCAAATCCGAATATGAACTTGTTGGATCTGTTTGAAAGATCTAGATCTAACCTAACCTGAAAATGATCAAAAAATAACTTCAACCTGCCCAACCTAATCCGATTAACAATTACAAAATCCAAACATAAATGAATAAAATTGCTATGGACAATCCGAAATAAAATTCCAAAAATTTTCTCCATTTAGTTAAGCTAAAGCCCATATAAACAGAGAAAATTTATTTGAACCCAAAGCTACCCATTTTGAACATACCCATCTTGACAGACTTGACCTAATTGCTACCTTTATAAGAAATCAATTTTTTTTTTTTGCTTTTGTCTTTTTTATAGTTAAATTAAAGAGTTTCTACTTTCTTCTTTCTACAGTTATTCTATATTTTACAATTTTTTTTTGTAAGTAACCTCCAAAACAATAAATAATTATAACTCTTATCAACCGAAAAAAAAATTGAAACCTCCAACAATAAATTCAATCCCATTTCAATAAGATAATTAATTGTCCTTAGTTTTACAGCCTTTTTTTTTTTTTTTATGAATTTTAGCCCATCTCTGTGTGTAACTTAGGATGATAAATCTTCAAAATGCTCAAGTGGATAGAAAAAAATCTTACTATATCATCTTTTAATTGGATATATATGAGAGGGAAAGAAGAGGAAATTTTTCTTCTCAGTGTTTACATATTTTATTCCCTTTAATTCTTAGTTGTTCAATTTAATAATTTATTTTTATATTTCAATTGCTTATTCACCAATAAACAATTTATATTTACAAATGTATGATACGGTATAAATATATTTTAGAATTGACAAAAAAATGTTTGATCATAGGATTTTTTTTCTAAAAAACTATTTTTTTATATATATTATAATTTATAAATTTAGTAACGACGGGGTGAAATTATTAAAACATATATAAGTTGATGGACAGTGGATGAATCACCAATACATATTCAGGGAAAATGAGTGAAACTTATACATGCAGTGATAATTCTATCATTATCGCAGTTCCTCTTCACCCAAAACTATATATTTAACAATTGTATTCATATCAACTAATGAAAATCAAACAATTAAATGTACATTAATTATGTGATTGGTTTAGTTTACGGATAATGTGATAAACTAAATAGATCTAAGAATTTATAATTTAACAAACCTAAAATCACAACAAAAGCAATAGACTGATTGTATTTCTTTTTCTTCTTTTTCTCTTTTCATTTTTCCATAATTTCTCATGCATGCTTCGTTAACAATCCAACTATAACATTCCTCGGCCGTGGCTGAATAGGTGGTTCGAAGGCAAGAAGCTACGACCATCGTTTACCCACAAGCAACGATATTATATATATAATGAAAATATCATATTAATTTTTATATCAAATGTAGAAAAACTTACGAATGAATTCAACTGAAATTTATTGCACCAAATATAAGCTAAATGTTTGGGTCGGTGCTGCCAAAAGAACCTTCCTAATTCTAATGTTTGATTAAATTAATGAGATGACATGAATCTTCTCTCTTTTAACTAGACATCTTGGACCGAAAAAAATTAAGTGTCAAGCTCCGGAGCAATAATACTTAATTCAACAGTTCAATTATGGTTAGGTGACAGTGAAGTAATTAACTATAGAAGGTCAAGTCAGAATGTTAAGCTCTCAATTTTGTTATTCCCAGTTTCACATTGAAAACTATAAAGCAACAAAACCCTGAAATTAACAAGCTAAGTATATAGTAATTAAATCTACTTCTCTAATTTTAATTATGCAGATTTTCAATATATAATGAGAAATTAATTAGCCAGGATTCTCATTAAAAAAATGAAAATATAACGGTTAATTACTTAATCAAGATAGATAGCATACTTGTCAATAAGGTGGATAACCAAGTTGGCCTAAATTAATTCCTACAAGAATAATAATTAAAATAGAACACAAGAACAAACTCAGTGTTTGAGTAACTTATCACTCTCTTGTGTAATTTTCATCATTTTTTCAAATAACTTTCCAAAATCTTATGGGCAACAAATTAACTTAGCTAATTGATCCTCATAGCTAAGACACACATGTGTATAACATCCATCAGCATAAACAATTTAAGAATGAATTAATCCTTGTAAATTAAAATTCTACTTGAAATAAAAAAGCATAATATGAATTATGGATCAAACACACTTCAACATAAGATGTAGCTTAATTAAATATATTATTAGTTTCTAGGTAGAGAAATTCATATTGGGTGTTTTATATAATGTCCTTATTAATCTTAATTGAATCTAAATATGTAATAATATCTCCGTTTTTCTCATGTACTACAAGTAGATTGAAACCTGTCAGCTAACTGATACAAATATAAGGTCCAAACATCAACATTGAATCTCTTTCATATCTCTTAATTAATATAATTAAGACACAAATTAAAGCAACAAAGTATACTTCTAATTAATTAAGGTAGAAATAGCTTAATTTAATTTTCAAACACCTTCTTCTAAATTAATCAACATTGTATTCCTCAAATGACAATCAGTAGGGTACTACACAAGGATGAAAGAAAATGAGAAAAATTAAGACCAGACACCAAGATTCTAAATTATGGGTACCCTCTTCTTCCTTATACATATATATATATATATATATATATATGAAACTCATAATCAACTGCTCTCTGAATATGAAGATGATAAAAAGATTAATTTGCCCTCATCATGTGTGTGTGTATATATATATAGATAGATTTTGATTCAATAATTAAGACATTCCCACACCAAGAAAATCTATAAAGGAAACACCCTTTTTCTTGATTTCTTCATCTCCTTGATGTTGCTGAGAAATCATTGGCAAATTTCTCAATGTATCTGAAGTGATCTTGCTTCCGTAATCATCACAATAACTTAAATTAGAATTAGAGATCTGAGATCCGAGAACATTTTGTTGCCCAGCATATTTGAGGAATTCATAATTATACGAAGAAGAAGAAAAACTTGATGAATAGTTGGCAAAAAAATCCTTTCTTTTCCCATCAAAGAAATCAAGACTACTTGATGACTCATTAGTCCAAGAATTAAGTGCTGATGAAGTTGAAAATCTTGAAAATTTAGCTTGAAACCCTAATATTTTAGAGTGATGATCATGATCATGATCATGATAGTGATCAACTAGCAGTTGAGGCCTACTAATAATTCTGCTCGATTGATCAGCATTAGGAAGTTGAAAATTTCGCTTACCATATATTGAAGATAAACGTTCACGTTTTCTTCTAGCCATAACAACGTGATAATGATTCTTCACAGCGTTATCTGTTCTACCAGGAAACAGCCTAGCGATCGAAGCCCATCTGTTTCCATGAATCTGTTGTGCTTTAAGAAGCCTTTCTTCTTCTTCTTCTGTGAAGGGTTTCTTATTGATGTTGGGATCAAGTTGGTTGTACCATCTCAATCTGCAACTTTTTCCTACAAATAAAGAAATTTAAAAAAAAAACATTTCTTAAAACATGAGCAACAGAGATATATAGTAAGAGAGAAATAAATACAAGATTAATTACGATGATCAATAATAATTAAATTAAATTAAATTAAATTACCTGATCTACCATGAAGATGCTCTGCAATGAAATTCCAATTCTGGGGACCAAATTGATCAACAAGTTGCTTTAGTTTCTCATCTTCAGCTGGCTTCCAATGCCCTTTATGGCAACTTTTATTGCAACCACTATCACTACTGCTACTGCTTCTACAATTTTCCATCTAAAATTCACAAAATCCAAATCCCAAAATCTAACATTAAAAGCATAAGCGTCAAAGAAAGGATGAAGAAAACTCAAAAAGAGAAGAATAAGGGTAGAGGGTGGTTTTTAGGGTTATAGACAACAACTCTCTTTTGTTATACTTTTATACATGTATTCAATGTGTATTACCAATAATTGACCCCACAAAAATCTCATAATTAATCAACTATTTCCCATATTATATATCTCAACTAAAATCACATGTCTATTTTTGGACATATGGGTGATTTATATTCTACTAGTGGGAATATTACAAAGAATTAATTAACCTCCACTATACTTGATATTTGGAAAACGAGATCTAGTAAATGGGTTCTATCTAATTTGTAAATTAATTTAATTATATAATAATACGTATTTAACTGTTTTATTCATATTAGTTGATAATTAATGAATCTATATACGTATAATTGTATAATTGAATTAATTTATGAATAATGTAGTAAACTGAATCAATCTAAAAATTTTTTTTGAAAAAATTAGAAACTATTTTGTTGCATGATATTTATTAAAAAGAGAAATGGGGAAAAATATACTTATTTTCTTGTATAAAAATGTGAGCTAAGCTTACAAAAAAACAAGTTGCAGAAATATGTCACTATGCAAAAATCATGAATAAGCCAATAAAAGAGATACGTCGGAGATGTAAGAGAGACGTCGGATATGTAAGAGAATATGACTTTTCATTTCAAAATGATGAGCTTCATTAGCAAGAAAATATATCGCAAAATTAGCCTCCTAATAAACACTCAAAGTGTTGCACCAAATCGTTTATTGCACAGATAAGAGAGTTGCAATTAGATAGCACCACCCAATTCCCATGAATCATCTCCATCACACACCTATTATCAGATTCCACTAGAAGTTTATCAATATCTAACTGTTCAACAAGCTTCAAGCCTTCATAGAAAACCCACAACTCCACATGAATTATATCACAATGTCCCAAGTTAATAACAAACCTTAGTAACCAAGAACCGTCACTATGCCGCAAAAGACGACCTCCAAAAGCTCTACCGGTTCCATGATTAAAAGAGCCATCAACGTTGAGTTTTATATACCCATGAGGGGAACATTTTCAAGCCACATCAACAACTTGACGAGCTGGGTTCTCACTCTTATTCTCCAACTTCAGCACAACGTTTTTAATAGAATTGACCATCTTCCAGATCTCCTTAACAGTCTCATCAATGGACAACACTTTATTATTAAATGTAAATCCATTTCATCTTCACCAAAGCCACCAACAAGCCACCTGAAAAACACGGTTCGCTGGAACACCCTTACACTGACCAGTGTTAAGAATATTTTTAGTGACTCATTCTTTTAATGAATCCCCTGATGAAAAAAATTTCAACCATCTCGCATGTGGGAGGATATGTTGCCAAACCGGTTGTACCCAATCAATTCAATTTAGTATGCAAAGTTGTTTCTCGCTCTAAACCAGACACAGCACAAATATCAACTACGTACATCTAGGTGCCTTATAACTCGCGAAGTCGGTATAGTTAGTCTCATATACGCTAAGCAAATGGTAAATTTACCCGAAGCATTAGCGGCCCAGAAAAATTCATCTCTCCCCATCTCTGGAGTTGGTGGGATAACGACAACTATATGACTCAAAATTCTATTAGGAATTTTACCTTCCAATAGCTCCCAATTCCAATTTCCATTATAGGCGCCACATAATTCCAAAATTGATCTGCCCAGCTCTTCTTCACCAATCTCAACTCTCAATTCCTCACACAGATATCAATAGCCTGGAATCTAATGATCAGTCCAGAAATTAACATCCTCCCCTTTTCCAAGTGACCGACATATATTCCTTCTCTTCTCTTGCAAAATCCGACCAGTATTTCTCCATATGAAAAAGTATTTCTGGGGCACCACCATACAACTTTGTGCATCACAATTGACTTTATATTTAGCAACAATCACTTTCACCCAAAGCTTCTCCTTTTGAGTCAAAAAAATCCCGGCCAATTTCATGAGGTGTGTTTTGTTCAAGTTTTTTTCTAAAGACTTCAAACCCAAACGACTTTTATCTTAGGCCGAGTGACCACCTCCCAAGGAATTAATGCGATTTTCTGTTGTTGTATCGATAGGAAGATACAAAAACATTGATTGAACCAATGTTACTATACCAGCCAGAGAAATCTTTGTGACATTCTACCCAACCAATTTAGTTCTCACTTTCTTCACTAAATATTGATAAATGATCCTGCCTCCTCGAAAATATAACAAACTCCCAGATATCTTCCCAAGTCTAGAGTTTGTTTGAAACTCAAATTTTCACATATTTCCCTTCTTATTATTGGAGAAACTTTTTTAGGAAAAAGAAAAAACATGGGTCTTCTCCATGCTAACCAGTTGACCAGAACAAACACTAAAATAATCAAGAACACCTTTTTATAGCCTCCACCTGATCCAACCAAGCTTCCGCAAATAACGCCATATCATCAACGAAAAAAAGATGCAACAAAGCTGGGCCATTTTTGTTCAACTGTATAGGCATCCGAATCTCACTATCAATGGCATGTTGGATACCTTGAGCAAGCCGCTCCAAACAAAGAACAAATAAATAAGGTGAAAGGGAGTCTCCCTGTCGCATCCTCGCGACGGATGAAAAGCTTTCGAAAGGGATCCATTCCAAATAATCTGCATGGAGCTTGTATTCACACATCTCATGATACTGCTACCCAGGGAAATGAGAATATTAGCATCCGATAAACTGTCCCAAAAGAAATTCCAATTGAATCTGTCATAGACTTTTTCCAGATCAATCTTAATGCCCATAAACCCTATCTTCCCCTTCTTCATTCTCATATTGTGTATCACTTCCAGGGCACAATAATATTATCTCAAATCTGATTACCTAGAACAAAACTCGATAAAGGGTGTTTGGAAATAAGGAGCAAGTAGAATAGCAAATATAAGAGTGAGTGTAAATGTTGTTAAGTGTGAAAAAAAAATTATATATATATATATTTTTTTATTTTTTTTTTAAAAAAATTTATAAACTGTTTTTTTAATTTATTTTTAAGAAAAATATGTATTTATCTGTTTTTTTTCGAAAACAATTTTTTAAATTCTAAAAAAATTAAAAATATTTTTTTTTCAAAAAACGTTTTTCTCATTTTTAGTCTCTCTCCTATACAAGGAACAGAATGTGAATCAATCTGTCATCACCTCATTAATTGTTTCTAAGTGCTTGGTAAACGGATTTTATGTTTTTATCTCACAAAGGAAAAAAAGGGATATTTTTCTCTAAGCTTGATGATGATGAAATATGTAACTCATTCTCAATTTTTGAAACTTCAGAAATTTTTAGTTGCATGCTTAATTCAATTTCATTTTCGTTATTAACAATATCATACTTAATTGGTAGAAGAAGCTCACTTGATCTGTTCATTTAGCAGAGTCAGACTTAAGTATTATTTATGGTGTACAGGTCTCGTCCAAGCCTGTTATAAATTTAGACAGGTTAATAAATCTGCCAATTAGTCGTGATGGATTGGTATTAAATCATTACGAATCATGGCTGTTTTGTATCGGATTAGTTTGGACAGATTTTCAAGTCAACTCATTTTTAATGACTATATTTAAATAATTTTTAGATTCAGAGGAAAATTTTTCAAATGGATTTGAATCAGGTCAAAATTATCAAATTTATAGGTTAAGCATATTGTGCTTGAATAAAAAAATAACTAAAAACACACCCATATATATAACTATAATGTTTCAATTAGTCATTTAATTTATAATCTCACCAACTTAATACAAATCAGAATTAACCATGATACATATCTTCTGTTAGTTACAAATTTGCTTCGCCAAGAAATAATATAACCAAGTAATGAAAAAACTAGGTAAAGTGGTATATGAATTCATGAGAATAAATGTGTAAAAAGGGTAAAAGGAAAGAAATAATGTCTTTTTTATTTTAGGAGATCTCGAAACAAAAATATTAGGAAAAGCGAGGGGGACAAAACCCCCTAATGCCGCTGGGGCAAATACTTCCGGTAAGAATATCTTCACTTCTTCACACTGTGTAAATGAAAGGTCTAAAGATATAACTATTAATTCTTTAAACAATACTCAACTAATATTATTAAGATTGAGATTTTTCAACCACACAAATCCCATTTTTCTTTTCCTAACTAAACTTTATGTTCTCATTTGTCATTCGTTTTGACGAATGCCTGCAACTATTTAAACATTCGCTATCTAATTGATTTGAATATTTATCAGGTAAGAGAAAAATAACAATGTATGTATTTTCTCTTTTACTATATATATTTCGGTTGTCTAATTTAAAATTTTGAATTATTAGTCAATCTTGAGAATTATAAATGGTGGAATTTCAAATACATCTTTTTCATTTTATTATCTTTTGTCGGAGTAATTTAATAATAATTATTATTTGGAAAAATCTTAATCTATATAAGATCTTATGTTTGAACCCGGTCGAGTGTAAAGAAAGTGTTTGGGGTAACTAGAGACGTTTAGAGCTATCCATAATTGATTGATTGTGGACTATGGAGTCATATATAATGAAAAATAAAACGTTGATTTTTTTTTTCAAATAAATTTAAAATTAGGTAGTATTATTTTCTTAAATATTAATTAGTGAGGTCACAACATTTATTTAATATATACAAATAGTTAGGAGAAAAGAAAACATTGAATAGATACTAAATCTTGAAAAGTAAAAATGTAAATGCATTTTGTATTTGGTCGTTATCCATCTAAAAATAGTTTGAATTTGCGGTGGAAAGATTCTTCTGGTTTAAAGGAGAAAATATTTTTATCATTTCATATAAAATGCAAAAGCATTTTAATTATTAGAAATAAGAAAGAATCCTTGGTTGTGGGTTCAGTTCTGATAGAAATTAATTACCTTTTGAGAAGGGAAAAAAATACTGTTCATATATCGAGTGAATTACAGCTTGGATATGTATTCCATCGTCTATGCAATTTTTATTAGTTATCTTTATCTTTGTCAGATAATAATAATAATAATAATTTATTATTATTATTATTATTATTATTATTTACACAACAATCAGGTCTATTATTAACAATATATGTCAAAATCGTCTCAATAATAAGAAAATTTTCAAAGAGGTATCAGGTTGTCAAATGTTATAATGAATTATTGCATTTTTCCATAAATAATTAAATATTGATTGAAAACAATAAACTAGCTGGATAATTTTGCAAAATATGCCTTGATCACCTGAAAACCAATGAATGAATTTTTTTTTTTTTTTTCTTAGGAGGCTCAATAGGCCGTGAGCTATATAACAGACGTAATTATCTTATTGCAATGATTTTAAAAATATTAAACTCTCACTAATATTAGTACACGATGGCGCCTCCAATTCTTACAAGTAATAATATTAATCAAGTTGCCAATGAATGCATTATTAATTCTTTCTTTCTTGTAAGCAACGATGAATTACCTCAAATGGATTTTAGGAGAAGTTTTCAAACCATGAGTTAACAAAATTATGAGAAGTGTGATCAACATAATGATTCCATTTTTAAAATATTTCACCAAAAGTAAATTAATAAAAAATGAATTAATTAATCAGTTCAATTGATGATAAATTTTCGCTTTACAAACAATTAAACAAATTTGACATAATTGGTAAATTATTTACAGAATTGAATTTCAGAAATTAATATATTTATCATTTTCTTATATCCACCCCTTTGAAAAAAAATAAAGATATTGACATATATATATAAACCTAGCATGTTAGTTTTAAACTAATTTTAGAAAGATTTATAAATAAATTCCACCAATTTTGTAAAGATATATATTAAATATATCCTCACCCCATATATATATACATAGTTAAGAGATTTGGAGTTCAGTTGTTTAGCAAGACCCTATTTTCTTTATTAAAGAAGAGAGAAAAGAAAGAACATAACCAACTGAACAATGCATATTGGTGGATTTAGTAAGTAGAAGCAAATAGTATTCAGAAACTTTGATGGCTACAATTTACAAGCAGTGATTCAACAACTCACAACAGATAAAAGGAATAAATTTCCCAATTGCAAGTTGTCTGCACTCCCTCAGTTAGTCTGTGGAACAGCTATATATCTCTGTCATAGGGGACTCAAAACGGCCAAGAAATTCCCAATTATAGTGCCATTGTACAAAATTCCCCATAGAACATGTGAATTTTTCTTGCCTAGATCCATCCGGTCTATAGTAGACCAAACCGAATCCGATCTAGACAAGTATTTTCCTAAAAAAATACTCCCTTGAGTATTGATACTCATAATTTCTCGGCCAAAATTACCAGTTGATATGTAGCTTGCTGAATATTCAATTCACAAAAAAACAGAAGTTTCCAAAAGGCAAGAGCTGTTGAAATGCTTCTGGTCAGTGGTCACCATGGAGCGTTAGCCACTTTTCGAAACATTAGCTCATAATTATCGTAGTTGTTCTCAAGCTGCTGAATCTCCACTTCAAGTCTATTAGTCGCTTCTTTTATTTCCAAAATCTTTGCCTCAAGAGCTCTCACCTCCTCTTGTGCAACACTTTTAAGTTGCTTATAACTCCTTGAAGTAACAGCAAGATTCGAAAGTTGATCCAACCGTTCGAGCAAGAAATCTACGTTCATTCCTAACATCTTGAAGGCTATCAAAGTCTTCTCCCAAGTAGCAAAATTTTCATCAGCAGTGGTCAGTTTGGAAGCTCTTATGGCATCAGCTATGTTAATAGTCTCCAAAATTACTCCTATAGCCAGCTTACAATTAATGCCCCCCACAAGATTCTCATGGAGAAATGATTTTTTACTGGTGCAAAGATCATAGTACTTGGATAGGAGGTGTTTGCTTAATTGTGAGCTCATAACCAAACCGTTGATTAGAATCTCAAAATCCTCTAAACTTTTCACTTCGTTAGAGTTAATAACAGACTCTGACAATCTAATTCCATCCAAAACATCAATCCCTAAATACTTGTATTCGTATTCAGAATACACCAGGTTTGGTCCTGGATTGCACGTTAATAGGGGCTCTGACTCAACTATTTCTTCACTATGTTTGGTTGGATTCTCTGCATGAATTGCATCCATCAATAGGGGCTCTGACTCTTCTATTTCTTCACTATGTGTGGCTGAATTCTCTGCATGAATTGCATCATTGCCCATAGCAACAAATAAATTTTACAACTATTAGGTCTATATGACTTACCATGGCTCAGTTGTTTCATGGAAGCATCCAATTTCAAAAGCCCAAGAGCAACATCTACTTCTTCTGAACCATTTACCCTCACAATGTAGACCTAGAGAGAACAGACATATAGCACTTGAGTATATAATTACAATTTGGGAAACAGAGATAACGACAACTGTAACATCCATGAATCATGTTTCTCAGCCTACAACTGAAGAACAATATATTTTCTTCTTATATCTTACAATATTTTGCTTCTATTCACTTGTTGGTTTAGTTCAGAATCAACCACCACCACAATAGGTAAAGTGGTACATACAAGAAAGGAGAATTACTGAATTCCAATCCTTACTAGGAAGAAAGATATAAATGCACAAGATATTAGATATAATTTTCCTTTCTTCTATGTGCCATAATAGAAAGTTAAGCTTAAATTGTCTCTTTAGTATCTTTCATACAAAATGAAGGAATAATATCAGCAATTAATGTTATTCCTTTCAGATGATCCCAGAAAATTAGAAACATTTCAATTCCTTCCATTACTAATTTGATGGTGAATACTAATTACAATTTCTTTAAGATCATGCATACACCTAAAGAAGGAGTTCAAACAAGCACCTTGAATTTAGTTGGCCTCACTAGTTGAAAAACCACAACATCACCCTCTTGTAAGTTGTGAGCAATGGAGAAACCTCTCCATCCCCCACTAAGGCCTACTTTTGCTGCAAGATATTTTGTTTGATAATCTGTTCCACTTTCATCTTCCAAAACAATTATTTTATCCTGCTGTGGCATATGCTCATTGCAAAATTGCTTAGGAAGACCCTACCATCCAAAAGGTTATATATCTACAGCTGTATCAACAAAACTATTCAATACTAAAAAATTGGGATGAACAGAAAAATGAGTTTCACCAGCCAAAATCCTCCAGTGACGTGTGAAGGAAGCATACACTTTATTGTGCTAGGAAATTCGGATGCTAGATTAGCCTGAACCTCTTCTGCTCGCTTCATGACTTCAGACTTAACTCTGTCATTATGATATACGCTGTCATTTGTGACTCTCTTTCGTTTCTGGCTGGAAGTCATTAAATTAACAACTTAGCTTCTTATGTCTATTCGAAAACTAGAACTGTTCAGTGGATTTCACTAACCTCCCAGACTTCACTTGATTGTAGCACATTACCTAGCCAAGAATTAGTAATATTTTTCTGTCAGTTCATCTAAACTGTCTCAAGGAGATAAGAAATGAGAATATACAATAATGCAGAAATATATACGACATGATTCACTATTTAGATAGATGATAAAATGAAATGCACATTGATCTCGTTGCAATATATCTGAACATACAGCCAAAAACAATCAAATAATTTTAATAAAATGAAACTTCAAAGGAAAAAAAATTAGAAAAAAATGAGTCAGATGCATTTTTTGTTATTGTTTTCTATTAGCCCAAAAGTAAAGAAATTACAAAATAAGATCAGAGGGAAGCCAAAAATTATATTTAATGATGTGTTTGATTGTCCAACTCCACAAATGCTCTATATTGCATTTTCATAAGAAAAAGGCCACAATTCCAAAAGCACTATATGAGAATGTTCTTCAAATATGTTTTTTCTGTTTTTGATAACTTACAAAAATGTGTTGTTAGGTGTTTTTAATCAAGCAGTTGTTCAGAGAATTCACTGAAAACACTACTGATGTCTATTCCTAAGTAATGAAAAAGTTCCCATTTCATAGAATCATTTAAGAATGAAGGCTTTGTTTAAAATACATAATCTTTAACATAATGATAAAAGGGTCTGGACCAAATCTTTTTCTCTGTGTGTAATGAAATCAATAAGAAAAAAGAACTGGAAAAATCCTAAAGACGAGCCAATATGGATAAAAAGCATATACCAAAACATAAAATAAAAATTTCAAAAAGAAAAGTCATCCTTAATTCTCGCATAATTATATAGAAGAAACAATTCTAAGAAAGCAAATAGATATTGCGGCTGCAGCCATAGCAACAAAAAATATTGTAGTTAAATAGTTCCATCAGGCAATAGTTGATTACAGAATAAAACAATATATATGCTACAATGGGAGAAAATAAGAACTCAATATTAAAGCTTATACATCATAAAATTATTTAACATTTTTTTTTGGGTCAATCCAACAACTGAACCATGCAACTCTCATGAAATTGATAACAGTATAAGCATCAAAGAGCATGCTTTTAAAACCATAAGAATCACCACATTAATCTTATTCATTTTTCTATTTTTGCTTTCACTAAGCCTTAACAATAAACACATAAGTCTCCCCAATCCCATCACCAATTGCACCCGAACCCAAATGGACCAAAATAGCAACTGGTCTCATTTACAAGATGCTGAACTCCAAACAAGAATCCAACTTTTGGGCATTTTCGCAAACACCCAAAAGGCAATGTTGGAGTTTGAGAGGAGAACACGAAAAAAGAAAGAAAAATAAATAAGAAGAATTTTTGCAAATTATGCAGCAAACAAGAATAGCAAAGTTTCACTCACGAAACACATATTTTTCTCTTTTTCTTCTTCATTTTCTACATAAAACTTTCATGCATTTTCTCCTCTCACAGCTCTCATTTCCACTGCATAAAGGCTACTTATACAGCAGCAAATACAAAATCAATAAAATCACATTTTTTTACCTAACACTCAAACTAGTACAAACAACATATCTTGCATGTAGCAGCCTTCAATATCTAAACAAAATCTCGTTATTTTACCAAAAACCTCAGCAATCTCAAGACTGCCCCTTCCTGAGATTTTTGGAGAAATCTGAAATATTTCCAAATATCTTTAAGTCTTTAATTTTTGACTTTTGCCTTTTCATGGAGCACCATTTTCTTCTCTTCATTCTCGCAGCAACTTTTATCTCCAAACTAGTTTATCTTATTGGAGCAACTCAATCTACAAACTTGTTGATCATCATTCTCCTCCTTAAGATCAACATGAACATAAAAACATAGCTATTGGCCTGAAAATATCAATTTTGGGCAGTTTATAAACTTGTTAGTCCCTTCATTTTGACTTTTTTTAGTTTTATAGACATACTGATCTTTTTTTTTTCAGTTTAAGGACATGTTGGTTCATTTCATTTCCTCCTTTTCAGTTTAGAGACATGTTGGTCTTTCATTTTTTTCAACAAATTCTGCAACTTTTTTCTTCAAAACATGAACACATAACACAAATTCATAACCATCAATTGCAAACTTGATGAAGCTATGCTTCATCTTGAATATAAAATATGAAAATCTGAAATTGAGATTTCAAAAAAAATCTCTTACAAACATTTCAACATATCAAAACTGATCTTTTAACAAAAACAGGCCCCTCAAACTCGGATACCACTGTTGGAGTTTGAGAAGAGAAGACCAAAGAAAACAAAATAAAACAAACAAGAACAATATCTGCAAATTATGCAGCAACAAGAAACTTCAATTTTAGTTTAGATACAGACTTCTTTTTTTTTCTTCTTTATTTTCTATAAAATATTTTCATACAACTTCTTCTCTCACAACTCACACATATCTAGTGCATAAATGCGGCTTATAAAGCAGCAAATACAAAGTCAATGAAATCATAATTTTTTTACCTAGTACAAACACCATACGCATGCAGCAGCCTTCAATATCTAAACAAATCTCATTACTTTACCAAAAACCTCAGCAATCTCAACAGGTAAGTCCTCGCCTTTTTATGACAGAAACACCAACGCAGAAAAAAGAATAAAAAAAAAAGAACACTGAAAACCAACAAGAACATAACTACACAAGAAAATAATTAGTAAGTGGAAACAGAGCCAGTGGAATCCTCACTTGTTTACTAGTAGTTTTTCTTCTAAACAAATTTTCCTTCATCTTCTCAGGCCTTCCTCGCTTAGGCTGCAAAAAGGGAAAAAAACTCTTAATGGTTCATTTAAATATGTTTATATTCATCAATGGTTGAAAGAAGAGAGATAAAACCTGTTATTTGTTTGCTACCATGATAAAAAGCCCAGAAGAGAAGGAAAATAAATAAATAAAAGAAGCAAGTAACAACTCAGCAAGCAAGGGGAAGTGGGAATTCAAAATCCAAGTTTATATTCTTCAGGTTTTGCACCGAGAGAGATTTAATTTGACAACAATTTTCCAATAATATACACTTAGACAGCCACATGTAAAGCTGCTGACAAATGAAAAGACCGTTTAATTTGAATTTTTAAATTTCGTACTCTCCCCACAGTTATATAAATTTACTAATGACTCCTTTTCTCTAAATAAATATATTACCTTAAAATAATTATTCACTTTATGAAATCAATGGAATCTTTTATTTTTTTTAATTATATTCTTGTACAAATATTTTCAAATTACGTAACTTTTTAAACTTTATTAATATCAGTCCTGGTTGGGCCGTGGAACCGGTCCGGTCCAATTCAGACTGGACAGAATTAGATCGGTTTTAGATCTGGCAAAAATGATTTTGTCAGGATCTTTCTCCAAAAACCGGTAGTTTTCGGTTCCAGGATAAATTTTTTATTTTTTTAAAAAAAATTGGTATCAGTCATGAGACCGTTACCTCACCTCCCCCTTCACCGTGTTGTTGCAATTTGCAGCTTTTTCTTAATTATTAAATATATTAAAATATAAATATAATGAAAACACAAAAATATATTTTCTAACAAAAAAAATAAAAACTATATTTTATAGGTATTACTGAAATTTTAATTTTTTTCTATAAATATCAAATTATTTTAATTTTTTTTTACTTTCTACATAATTTAATTCTCAATTTATCTACAATTTAATCTCAATTCTCTCTATATATATTTCTAAATTCTCTCTAATTACACTCTCAATTATTTTTTATCTAATTTCTTTCTAATTATATTCTCTACATAATCTCAATTTTTTCTTTAATTCTCTCTAATTTTCAAATTTTTCTTAATTTTGTTTCACATATGATTAAATTCCTAAATTTTTCTTTCTAAATTTTTTTAATATTCTCTAATTTTGTTTTACAAAATTTAATCATAAATAATGCAAACCATAATGGAATGAGCAATATTTTTGATAGAAATGTTGTTAATTTGAGATTTTTTACTGAAAATTTGGATGAAGAGTTTGAAATTCAAACTAAAAGAAAGCAAAAAAAAAATAGAGGTGATGAACAACTGGATCTGGTAAAGGTATCAACTGAAAAAAAAATTCGAACATCGGACATTTTTTAAATTTATTTCAAGAAAATTCAAATAAATGATGGAGTTATTTGATATTGTGTGCAATTATTGTGTACAAATATACAAATTTAAAGCTGGATGTGGTTATGACACATTTCGAAAGCACTTACAAAATAAACATACTGCTCAAATTGAAATAGAAAAAAAGTTAAAGTCAAATTTTTAGATACGCAACATTTTCTTATACTTCTCATTTATTTCAATATTCATATAAAAAAATAAAAAATTAACAAAAATAATAAGTATGAAATATTTATCTTTTAGTTTTGGTAAAAAAGTAAGTTTTATTAATTATTATCAAAATACATTAAATCCATATGTTAAACGTGTACCTAAAATTATTCTTAAACATGATTTATATAATTTATTAAAAAAATTGCTCAAAATATTTATTTTTTTGAATGCATGTGTTTATATTTGTACTGATATTTAAAGTGATTATTAACAATTGCTTCTTACATATCATTTAATTAATAGTGAATATCAATTACAAAAAAAAAAAAATTACTTGCAATTAAAGATTTTGATGATCAGCATATTGCTAATAATATTTTTAAAATGATAAAAAATATTTTGGAAGAATATAAAATATTTCATAAATTTTTTTCAAATTTTTTTAATAATACAACGGCAAATACTACATCAATTTAACACCTTCTAGTATTATGTCGACCTAACAATAGATGTAAAATTTTTAATATTAGATGTATATATAATATGTTAAATTTATGTGTTCAATATGATTTGAAATTTTTGAATTGTATAATTCTTCAATTAAAGTAATAATTTCATTCTTATGGTCACAATCACAAACAATGAAATTATGGGTTCCATTTCGTATTGAAAATAATAAAAAAATCTAAAAGATTTTCAATAGATGTTCTTACTCGTTGAAATCCAACTTATGATTTACTCAACAAGTTATATAGGTATAAAGAATTATTATGCACAATTTATTTCAAATAATGTGTCATAAATTAATTTATATCTACAATATTAAAATATTTGTCAACAATTTTTAGATATTTTAAAATTTTTTAATGATGCAACATTTATTTTAAGTAGTTTTTATTATCCAATATATTATTTGTTATCATATGAATATATTAATATTATTGATGCATTTTAATATTATATTAATAATCAAAATTTATATTATTTTATTTGTATGATGAAAAAACAAAATATTGAATTATTTTAAATTTATTAATTTTGTATGTTGTAATTTTTTTATCGTAGATGTAAAATAAATGGTTTATATGGTTATTTGAATTTTTATTATTAATTGTTAGAGTTAGGTGATGATATTAGTACTGATTTCATTATTAATAATGTAAAAAAATTAAATTATGATTTATTTATGAAATTTAGTTTAATTTATAATATTCTTAATACTACTACTACTAGTAATGACACTTCTACTTAAGGTTTGGGTCAATCGATAAAAATTAGAAAAAGATAATCGTTTGATAATGCAAAAACATAAAAAAAACTAATATTATCTTTCAGTTCACCTAAACTTGATATTTATTTAACAATTATATTTGAGTTTGATGATAAGACATGTAAAGATTTTTCAGTCGCCGATTGGTAAAATCGACATCAAAATACTTATTCGGTACTCTTTCAAATTGAAAAATAATTTTTTCAAGTTCAATCTCAATTGTTGCAGTTAAACAAGCTTTTAGTACGAAAAATAATATTTTGAATAAGACACGATTTAATTTAACTCCCAAATCACTATAAACTCCAACATGTATTGATGATTTGACGAAAGCGGCATTAAGACAATAAAAAATAGAGAATTATGAAAATGAGGACCAATATGACTTCACATCTGAATAAATGACTGACAAATTTGATTCCAGCGGTTTTGATTAAAAAACAAAAGAGATTAACAATTAAAATTTAAAAAATAAAAAGTTATGTGAATTTTGATTTCTCTAAACCTCAAGATTATATGTAAAAAACTTAATTAATGGTAAGCCTAATTATTAATATTATAATTTTTTAAATAAAATTTAAATTTTTATAATTAAATTATTTTTTAAAATAAAAAATTAAATTGATTAGATTTTTAGTCCAATTATAATTTTTATAATTTATTAATTTATCAAATAAAAATAATCATTTTTAACTTATAATTTCTCAAAATCAAATCTTTTTTTTATATATAACAATATAACTTATTACACAAATCACAAATTAATATTTAATAAGTCAAAAAAATTTTCTCAAGATTTTCACTTTTTTATTACTTATTAGTTGTAAAAATTATAATTTACACAAATTAATATTTTATAAGTTAATATTTCTTTTTCAAAATTTTCATTCTTTCTAACTAACTTATCCCTCAATTTTTTCACTTATTTCTAACTTAATATTTTTTTTTGCTTCATTTATAATAAATTGATAAGCTAAATTTATTTATTTTTACTTCAAATTCACCGAACAATTAAGTTTAATTTCTAAACTTTAATAATTTTAATTATATTTATTTACTGTGTTAATTATAAAATTGTATAATTTAAAAAAAATAAAAAAATTGAAACCGGATGGAATGGCTTCCCATAGAGTATCATCTTCATATTTTTGTCATATTTTATGTGGGATATATTGATTTCTGGCCACTATGGATATTTGAAATTCTTTGATCTCAGTAGAATGAATCGACTGATTCCAAATCGGCCCGAACCGGTGATTCTCTATTTTCGGTTCCAATCCCTTATTTCTAGGACCGTGGAACCGGCTGGTTCCAAACTGTGGTCGAAACTGCTTTAAAAAGTAATAATCAATTGTTTAAATTAATATTTTCACAATTTAGTGTTAAATCAAAAAAAATATTATTTTGGAACAAAAAAAGTATTATGTTAAAAAAATAAAATTTCATTAAAATAAAAAATATTTTATGATATATATCACTCCATTTGCATTTATTTTATTAGTTATTTAAAACTTCATTGATAAAAAAAATTAGTCATTTAAAATTATTTTATAATATATACCACTCCTTTTGCAATTTTTTTTATTGGTAGCAAGTCACACCAACGATACCTCATGTAGTGAAAACTTTCCTGTAACACTTGAAAAATGAATATTTAGATTAGTCTTTGTCTATGTTTGTTTGGAAATTTTTCTCTCGTATATAAAAAAAAATCGATTTTTGCCCATTTTATAGATGAGTGAATAATAATAATAATAATAGAATAATTCTATATACCTTTTTTGGCAATAACATTGATTTCTTATTGACAAAAAAAGAAAAGAATAATGTAATATTGTTATTTTGAACATCCTTATTTGTTAATATATTTTTAATTTTAATTTTTTAGATAAACTATATATTTTTTAATTTTTTAGATATATTATATAGATTTTTAATCTCTTATCTTATTTTTCATTTAATTTAAATAAAATATAAAAAATATCTAAAAAATTTTACACATTTCTTATAAATTATAGGGATGACAACAGTAGAGAATCTATAAAAAGTGTCATATCCGAATCTGATTATGTATACTTCTATCCAAATCTGTTTTAAATCATAATATTAATATTCATATATATCCCAAATCTAATTTGCATTACTCGATTAATATCTGAAATTGCACAATTATTCGCTTATCATTAAAAATTTAAAATAAAATAAAATTTAAACTAACTAAACAATTAAAAATTTAAAAATATATAAGCAATTTACCATAAAATTTACTACAAAATAAAATAAAATATAAAAACCAATTCAACACATCCAAATTAAAATAATTCATCAAATTATTCAAAAATAACATTAAAATAATAAAAATACAAAAAAATACAAATATATAACTTTCAAGTAATAAATTTAAATATTATTATCTAAATTTATTCCAAAATTCTAATAGGATTATTCATTAAAATTTAAATGGATTCAGGTAATAAGATAGTAGATATCTAAAATCATATATTCACATTTTATTTAAATTCATAACGAATTTAAATATTACTATTTAAATTTAAAATTTTAATAAAATTATTAATTAGAATTTAAATAGAGACGAATATCCGCAAAATCCAAATCAGTTAACACCCCACATCCAAGAATCCTTGTCAATATCGTTGTAATAGCCAGTTAGCCACATCATGGCATTATCTTATCAATGTCTTAATTTTTTGTATTTTTTTTCACTTTGAATACATGCTTTTCAACAAATAGTTTTAATATATTTAAATTATTTATAGGATAATTACAAAAAAACATCCTAATCTATTATCCTTATTTTAATCTAAATATACTCAAATTTTCATATAACTTGAACTCTAAATGTTCCATTCATTTTGATAGTTGGAAAATTTGATGTGACACATGTGAGATCCCTTCCTTTTTGTATAATATTAGATTAGATGTACGGAATATATGAATTTATTCTTTGAAAAAATAAAAATAGAAAAACTTCTAATATTTGATGTGCCATTTTTATATATCAATTGAAGCTATATGATTTTCTAAAATTTTAATTAAGCCTGTACTTCAATTTTTCGTCTCTTTTCCTCTTCTGTTTCTCTTTTTTATCCTTTATTCTTTGTAATTTCTTTGCAATTTTCCTTTTTCATGGAAATAATTTTTCATTACTTTTTGTGTCTCCATTACATATTGCTTATTTTATTTGACAACTTTTGAGTTTGATGAATTTTTGTAAATTCATTTCATAATAATTAATAATAAAATTATTTATTTCTCAACATTCTAAAATAAAAAATTATTTTTCTTGCAATGTTTCGGTGAATGAATAGTTAATAGTTATTGTATTGTTTATGCTTAAAAATATCATAAAATTTGTGTGGATCACATAATTAATCAAGGTAAATATTGAATTTATAGGGTTTGCCAAACAAAGACAAAATTCTAGGATTAGTACCTATAAAGATTGTGACAAACGAATAAATACTATTTTGGGATAATTGTTTAACAAGTGCAAAACAATAACCAATAAATCGCGAAATTGAAAAAAGTATCAAAATTATAGGCTAAAATTAGAGATAAAAGAAAATTTGAATTGATTGATATGTTTGAGAAAAATTGCAGATTTTAAACTTTTAAATAGGCTGCAGATTAATAAGAAACAAAATTTTAATATAATTTAAATACTAATAAGATAAAAATCGATATAAATTCAACTAAAGTCATGTATCCTAATGTAATCAAAAGAAATAAATCTTATCCAAAAATAATATTTTTGCTAGTGTAACAATTCTTTTACAGAATAAAATTGAAAAATTATTTCTTCAAATCAAACCAGCAAAAATTATCAAATGCAAACATAGTCAATTCGTCTGTCTTCAATTGCTCAAAATTTTATCCGGTCGGCTATTTCCAAGAAATTTCAAATTAAATCTAATTAGCGGATCAAGTAATTTATATTCTTTAATTTAACGGCTAAAATCTGTCAGGCCATGTAAAACCCTCGCAGCTATTCACATTGATGGCCAACCATTAAGCCGACACTTTCACCTCTATGCATGCAAAATTTGTCCATATTTTGGCCATTAGCCAATTTTTTTTTAATTTTTAATTTTAATCCTGTCCACATGCCTACGCATGAACAAATGAGCCCAATGGTTGCATTAATCTCATCCTTCTCCATTTATCTGATCATTTTCCTCCTCAGCCGATTATATATTTTTATAGGCTACAATGATTTAATAATTAATGGTCATGCAAGTATCTTTATCCAGTTTTGTCCAACCTTCAACACGTCCACATGCATGCTTAAGATTTGCCATTTGTTGTTTCCCATGCAAACATTTTACTTGTCAAGCTATTGGCCTTATCCATTTCATGCATTTAGCACTGTCCAGCTTTGTACCATTTTCCTCTTATATATTTTGCAAACAGGGCATTGTTCTTCTTTTATAGCCGTATATATTTCATTTTCTTTTCTGGCCTGCAAATCTTGTGTGACCTAGTGACGCTCCTACGCTTTCTTCCTCCATTGTGATAACCCCACAAATTGCCGATCCCTTTCTCTAAAAAAAATAGTCCATATCAAGAGTGAATATCGGTTAGATGCTTTGGCTAACAGGACCATTTGATCTTGGCTCTAGTTTGAACTCATAAAAATTTGAAAGACTTTGGATTGGTCAAATTGATGGCTCAAAAAAGCTATCCAGAAATTTAGAATCAATACCCATAGCCTCCAGGTTCCACAGTAAACCGAAAGTGGGGATTTTTCCCTTTTTAGATTTTTTTGACAAATAAACTTCCATGATCCCTTCCCGAACCAAACATGAATCTTTCGATTCATTTGGCGAAAACTTCTTATACATTTCCACGGAGGGTCTACCTCTATCCCTATTGGGTGTTCTTTTAATGGTTTCAGTAACCGCAGGATTATTAACAGTACCGGAAATAAACGCTGTTTTTATATGTGTAGATAGGGGATGACGGTAGCCGGTTTTTGGATGAAAAATCTCTAAAATCTAGTTTTATAGTGTGTTGAAAAATCAATTTTCATTTTAGAGTGGATTTTTATAATGTGACAATAATTGATAACTTCAAACATGTTGTTGGCTTTTAAAAAAAAACGGATATATATATATATATATTAAAAAAAATTGTTAATTCTGTCATTAAATGGACAATAAGCTGTCTATTTTTTTCAAGTCTGTTCAATTTTTTACCATTGACTGTCCTAAAATGATAATATTTATTTTATTTTATCGAGAAAAAGTTTACCTAGGGAAAAAGTCCCCGAAAATGATACCTCCTCCATTTGAACAATGAAGGCCGAAAAAATACTGGACAAGAAAAACCGATGTTTGATAGCTCGGCTATTTATCTTTAAGCCAAGGTTTCCAGCTTAAAAAAGAAATCTTTTCATGCAAAACCAAACTTCATTTGCCACATTGGAACACTTTCGGCTAAGATATTATATATGGCTACTTATCCATTAAATTCTTCACTTTCGGCTAAAATACTACATATGGCCACTGTTTCCAGTCCCTTGTCATTTCAAATTACACGGAATACCAGTCTTCTTTATCGTCAATTTCTTGAATTTTCAAGCCTCAATATGTATCAGCCTTTGTGAAACCCTGGAATTTTTGTATCATCCTCTGTAAATCCTTGGAATTTCATGTGCAAGCCAAAACAGGAAACTCTAACATCGGCTAAGTATTGGCCATTCTATTAATCCCTTTCAAGAATAAAAAGGCATGCATAGGCCATATTCTAACACAACCGATGGAAGAATATAGATTGAAAAAATGACAAACATGAAACAAAAGTGATCTACCTCCAAACGCCGATATACCACGCCTTGCTCTTGCATTCATGGTAAAAACTATCTCCATCGAGTGATGCTATTTTCGTCGCATGAAGATATTACCATTGGCTAAATCAGCCACACAAAATGCATCAATTAATTGTTTACCAATTCTTTCAGCATGCGAAGAATAATGCGTTGCTCTTATAGTCAATTGATTTTTTCAAACAAAAAGAAATAAGTCGAACTCATTGCTCTCCATATAACTAGCCACTATCCAAGAAAACGTCATTGCTTGCTTAAACTTCTGCCGACATGTGTATATATCTGCTAAGCAATTTGACAGATTTATGCCTTTTCCGTACGTCTTGGTCTTGGTCTTTTGATTTAAATGAATTATTTTCTTAAAAATAAACCTTTTAAGACTTGGGATGATTAATAAATGCATATCTTGATAACAAGAATAATTCCTCATCCCTCTCGGCTTCTTACCTCAAAAAGGTTGTTCATCTTTTTCCCCATCAATATCATCAAAAATTGGTGAATGATCAAAGAAAAACATTTTTGAAGGCCGATTTTGACCAAGTCTATCCATGTAACTTATAATTGGGTCCTAATAAAATGAAATATCTTGCAATTCACCATTATATATTGGCTTAACATAGCCAATTTTTTTGAGTCACCTTCAAACTATCTAAATGTAATGAACCGACATTTTCATATGAAGCATCTTCATCCTTCAGCTGACTATCCATTGTCTTTTTATCATCATCCAGTATCTCATTCCAGCCCTCATATGGTCCAATCAACTCACCATAGTCGACCTTTTGAGTCTTTTGGCACAGAGGTAAGGTATTGACTTGCATTTCAGGAGAATGACCAATTAGTTTATCATAGCCGATTTCCTCTTTTTGATCCTATAGGAAGGTACTGGTCTACCCTTTAGTGTAATGATCAATTTGCTCATTGTAGCCGAATTTTTCTCATTGATAGGAAGGCAAATACTGACTTGCCACCCAATTTCATGATCGTTTGGCTCATTATAGCCGAATCTTTCATCTTGATAGGAGAATAAGTTACTAACTTGCCCTCCAATATAATGGACTAACTTGCCATCCAATATAATGGATAGTTGACTAATTGTAGCCAATTTTTTTCATTCTAATGTAGTGGCAAACTACCATGCAACCTCTTAATATAACAATCAATCAGCTGATGTCTTGAGTTTCTTGGTACAAAGGCATCTCTGAAGTATTAAAAGTGTGCCCATAATAATTTCCACGTGACCAATTTTCTAGTACTATGAGAAATTGATCCATTTGAAACTCCATTCCAAGCAGCATCTAGTGACTCGTTAAATCATCAATTTCTAGTTCAAGTAATTGAGCTACATTATAAGACATAGTAGCATATAATTAATTCCTTATGTTTGATGGTATTGCAGTACTTACACTATAGTCGTTAAAGTCGTTTATGTCTAAAATCTTATAGGAGTCGTGCAGACCGCATAAAGAATCAAAGTAAATATTGAACTTATAGGGTTCGTCAAGTAAAGACAAATTATTATAGTTAGTATCTATAAGGATTGTGACAAGCAACTAAATACTATCTTAGAGTTAATTGTTTAGCAAGCGTAAGATAATAATCAATGGGTCACGAGATTGAGAAAGAGGTATCAAAACTACAAGATAAAACAAGTGATAAATGAAAAATTGAGGTGATTGATGTGCTGAGTGATGATCAAAATTATAGGTTTCAAACCCTTAATTAAAATAGGTTGCAGATCAACAAGAAACAATATTCTAATGTTATTCAAACACAAATAAGATAAAATTATATAATCTAAATCAAATAAAGTCATCGATCCTAATCTAATAAAAAAAGATAAATCTTATCCATTTTTACTAGTGTAAACACATATATAGTTTCTTTTCTCTCACATAGCAAGTCTCACCATATGATAAATACTGATAAGAGATATGATTGTTTCATCTAATTAGCTTAATATATGAATTTGCATCTAATCTTCAATAAATTAGCCAGTATAGCCAATATTATTATAATTTATACAAGTATAATAGGTATCTAATTGTAAAATAAAAAATGGAATTCAGGTGGGAAATAAATAAAAGGAACACCTGACTAATTTATTGACTTAATATTGCAAATTTTATACTAATAAATGTTTAGATTAACAGACATATATATCTAGAAAATAAGCAACCTCTTCTAAATAGCATCATAGTCTTGAAAAGTATGTTAGAAATAAGGAAATAAAAAATAGTTTTAATGCGCATGAAGATAACAGTTTGAGCATGATTTAGACAATGTTGTAATGATTTAGTGTCTGTTAGATTGAGTTTTTAGTTCTAATCTTTGGAAGTATAACAAATTAAAAAGTAAATTCAGCATATTCATCTCCCCCTAGCATGAGGTACATCTAAACTCTCTTGAAACTTTGAGTTATCTCTAAAGCATTTGAGTAAATACATCGCATGAGAAGATGCAAGCAAGTGCCAAACCTCCAAGCAACACCTTTCTTTGAGTTTCACAGATCTGATCACAAAAAAGAGGAAATATGCAACGGAGTACAAAAACCTCTATATGGGCTTTAAAAAAAAAAAGGAAAATTGGTGAACACCACTGAAGAAACCAAATACCTTGTATAAGAATAGAGAGAGTTTTAGTCAGAAAAAAAAAAAAAAAAAAAGTTAAAGACAAAAAAATTATTTTTGATTTTTTTGAATTTTAGAAATTGATTTTAGAGAGAAGTATGTAGATAAATGGTTTTTCGAAAAATAGATTTGAAAAAATAGTTTATAAAAAACTAAAAAAAATTAATAAATTAAATCAAAAAAATTTTAAAACTGACTTTTTAACATTATACTAAACAATAATTCCAAACACTCACTTATTCACTTTGTTTAAAAAAAAAGTGCTGCCAATTTACATTTTGCATGTTTATTTCAATTTTTTTTGTTTTAGTCAAATATTTTATAAATTAAAATAACATTTAATATATAGTTTACTTTATTCTTATTTATTGAAATTACATATTTTTTAATTTTAAATAATTAATAAAAGGATATTTAAAACAATTACTGTGAAAAATTTATAAAAATTATTATGATTAATCATTTTCGAATGTATGTAAAAAAGTTAAGGTAAAATGGAATGGCAAAATGATATGAGTTTTTTTTCATAAAAAAAAAAAAAAGAGTTCTTGATTGCATTTGTCCACTCAAGTACCAAGTAAAAAATACATAGTTTTTTCTTAAAAAAAATACACAAGTAAAAAATACATGGTTTTGAAATTATTATAAAAAGTACATAGTTTTTTTCATTAAGCAAGCCAGTAGTTCGATTACTTTGGAAACCTATTTAACACATGTTTATAATGTTTATTCTTATAATAATTTATAAATAAAACGAAGGAGTATAAAATTATAATCTTGCAAGTGTGTTTAGTTTGAGAAAATGTTTTTTGTTTTTGTTTTTCAATTTTCATTAATTTTCTTTTTTTTTTATATTTTCCAAATAGAAAACTGAAAAATATTTTAAAATAGCAGTATAAAATTTTGTATTTTTCAAATTAAAACACGCTTACTTTTGTAAATGAAAATTAAAAAAAAAAACCATCTTTTTTGAACCTATTGCTTATAACTTAATATTTTTTGGAAACATGTGTGTAATTTTTCAAATGAAAAAAAAAATATAACTAAACAGTAAATTTTAGTTTTTTGATATTATTTTCCATAGCTAAACACACTTTTATTTATTTATTTATTTATTTTTGTCTTTTTCCTTCATTTGATTGAGTATCAGTCTTCTTGTTTCAAAAATTAAATCCAACTGAACTGAATGAATTGGAGAGCCAAAATAGCTATCTTTGAAGAACCGAATCAAATCAAAATTTAAAGGAAGCCAACCCAAAAAAAATATTATATTTTGTTTGGTTCCATTATTTCGATCTGGACATTTAGGCCTTCTGTATTTAGAAACAGACTGAATGCGTGGCATGGGAACCATTTCCTTGTTTGTCCATCTTTCAAACCACGTGGTTTTATATGGATATCATGTACTTTGATTCAGTTCGATTTTTTGAGTTTTTGTACTCTCAAACCGAACCAAACTAATATAATGAAAATTGCAGAAAAACTTGTATCTCACAGATCCAGAAATTCATAATGTTGGGCTTTTCCGTTGCTGCTCACCCCTACACCGAGGAAATCCACTTAGTTCAAAATAGAAATTGCTGTTTCTGCAACTCCTAAAGAAGAAATCAAAGTCTCCATTATGATTTTAATTAAAAAAAAAATTGGATGCTTTCTCTTTAATAAGATAATATATTATAGTCATCATCCAAGATATTTTAACAATGGCCTTATAGGCAGGAAAACGGCGGTCTAAAATAGGCTAGATTGTCAGATCATTCTGGTTTTCCAGGTTCCCTCAGCAATAAGCAAACCATTGATGAAGGTGGAGAAAAAGACGCCCCAAACTAACCAAAGCAAGCGTATTTTGCTTCTCTTTCCATGGAACCAGACAAGAAATATGATGGATCTACCTCAGATGATCCACACATTTAATCTGATTCAGGTTTAATAACACTGGAATCTCTAATCAATACTGATAGAAACTTCTGCTTGATTCTGCTTCGGGCAAAATAACGTTAGATAGCAATGCAGTCTGCAAGCTCCTTCCTTCTGGCTCCTGAAGGAACTTGTTGTCTTCTATGTACGATTGAATCTCCACAATTACAGGATTCAGCTCTGAATCTTTTAGTTCTCTCAATGCCTTTAAATATTCCTTAGAGATGATGTTTAGTATCTTTCTGAACTGAGATTTGTATCTTCTGAATAGAACAAACCCTGCTGTCTGGTGAAAACATAGATTCTTCATGCTCTGTGACTCATTTAAAACCATTATATCAAGTACAGCAAGAATCCGTATCAACTTACCTGCAGGAATGCATTCAATGCATAAGCAGTATATATATTAGCAGGGACAGCATTCAAGAACCTCGCAAGCCATGCCCAACCTTCTTTTGGCCCTTGACTATTCTCAACACCCTGAACTTCTGTCTGGGAAAACAAGCATTATTTGTCAGCCAAAATGTAGAAAGGCTACCTAATGAATGCAGTTAGGCCATCAACATAATAATGCAGCAAAACCGACACTAGAAGTATTTTTTAACTGTACTAAGATAGCAGCAAACCTGGACCACAGCCCCATACAGTTTCATGTAGGATGTTAATCGCTTCAAATAATCTGTAGTACTTTCCATGTTTCCATCATGTTCTTGATATCCGATTGTTTTATAGTAAGCCTCTTTTGATTGAAATGCTGACTAGAAGTAAGAAAAAAATAGAATTAGAATACATGCAAACAGTAGCAGCACAAAAATGGCCAAAAAAATGCCAAAGGAAAATGTCAGTTTAAAATCCATATGTATGTAGCTCAGAAAAGCTTGGATATGAACACCCTTTTTCCACTTAAGTTGACTTTCTTTGGCAATGATAAGAACACAATGAAAAATGAACAAATACAGTTACCCCATTTTTCTTGTATTTTCTTGCCCTATGTTCCTGACATTCTTGTAAAAGTTGACCAAAGTAGTGGAATAATAAAGCCACAAGATGGAAACAGAGATGAGATTCAAGTACAACAATAAGCTATTTAGCCAAGTTCAACCTTCCCTAATGAAAGAATAACTATAATTAGTTGCAAAAAGTTGGAATTGGACAATAAAGTGATTCTACACGATGCCCATTCAGTCCATCTATTAAAATCAAGGTTCAGAGATAAATTATGTTTAGCCAGAAAGCAAAGAGACCATGTCTCAAAAAATCTATATCATCTTTTTTTTTTTGGGTTCAATAGGAGGTCCAATGGGCTTGGAGCTACACAAGAAATGCCTCTTCCTCCTCCAAACCCCCAGAACATTCTTTCAAATCCACAATATTCCCAAACTTGCAATCACTGTCCACCCCACATCCTCACTTTCTTAAATCCGACAGGCAGAATGATGGTTATCTATGAGATATAATAATTATTTGGAGGAAAGTTTGACATGAAAGTGTTTAGATTGATGCAGGTTTTTATCTTTAGACTCTCTACAAGACAGCTATGTCTCCCCATAGCCACATCCCAAACAGCATAGTAAGAATGCAAGAATGAGCTCAAGCTTAACTTATCAGATTTTTGAATAAGCTCAAACTCGATTCGAGCTTTAATATCTAAGCTCGAGCTCAGTTCATATTAAAATCATTAGATTTACTCAAGCTTGATTCGTTAATTATTCGTTTAACATGTTTAACAAGCTCAGTTTGAAATCGAGCTCGATAATCAGATAAGCAAGCTCAAACTCGAGCTAATTAATCAAATAATAAGATATTAGTAATATTAATATAATAATAAACGAGTCTTAAACGAACACATTCAGAAGATTTTAAAGAAAACGTTCACGAATTTTTAAATGAACAAGTTTAGCCTGTATGCGAACATATTCACGAACTAATGAACCAAATAGTATTAATAGGATTGTAAATGAATCAAGCCGTTTGCGAGCTATTCGGGTCTCGGTTAAAAAAAAAAACTCGTTCAAAATCGTTTATTATTGTTAATGAGTTAAGCTCGAGTTCAAATCGGAACTCGAAAACTTTATCGAGTTCGAACTTAACATTGTTTGGTTCATTAGTTCGCAAACATGTTCCTTTAAGAGCTCACGAGCATGTTCATGAACATATTCGTTTAAAAGCTCACGAACGTGTTCATTTAAAAGTTCATGAATGTGTTTTTTTAAAAGCTCAAGAACATGCTCTTTTATGGCTCATTTATATTATATTTTGTTATCGAGCTCGAGCTTTTATCATTATTAGCTAACGAGCTAAACTCGAGTTTTTGTTATTATTAGTTAATAAACCGAACTCGAGCTTTTGTCATTATTAATTAACGAGCCGAATTTCAGCTTTTGTCATTATTAATTAACGAGCCAAATTCAAGATTTTGTCATTATTAATTAACGAGTCGAACTCGAACTAAACTCATTAGACATAATAAACGAGTCTTTGTCGAGTCGAACTCGAACCGTTCGCGAACTTGATAATTTTTAAATGAGTCGAGCTCGAGTTTAAGTATAAAAACTCAAATCGAGCTTAAGCTCCCTATGTTACTCCGACACTTCATTTTTGAAGAAGTACCCGCACCTTTTGGGTATGACATTTGTATGGGTATGAAATCCTTACCGGATTCTTCACTTTAAAAATGGGTATTCATAATCCCGGTTTCATTTAAATTACAAATGCAGATCAAATGGACTTGGAAGAGTTTGTAAATTTATAATAATTATCTTTTAACAACTCACAATTGAAGACTATGATTTGTGGAGATAACAAAATTTAATATAAATTATATAGCATAATTGGGTTGATTTACAATTTAAATGAATTTAGAATTATCATTTTATTGTTTGTTTATAGTCTGAATTTTAGACTTTAAGTTTGCAATTTAAAATATTTTATCCAATTTTATTTTATTTAGTAATTTAATGTTATAATTTGATTTATCTTTTAACTAAAATTATCATATATAAAAATTAAAATATTTACATATATATATATATATATATATACGTATTCCTGTACCCATACCCTAATTTTGGGTACTTTTTAGTCATACATACATATCCTAAAATTTTAAAAATAAGAAACCAGACTTCTAAATATGTACCCGTGTCGGGTATCCATGCCCGAGTCCAAGCAACATAGCGAGCTCCTATAATAAACTTAAACAAGGCGAGCTCGAGCTCACCAATATTCAATTCGGTTCAGTTCGTTTACAACCCTAAGTATTAAGCTTGAGATTGAGGTCAAAAAGATTTTCAAGCTCGGAATTAAGCTCGAGCCCGTTTCGTTAAGGTTGACAAACAATCTTGAACAAGTCTTTTTCCGAACTTAGACCAAAATAGCTCATTAGCGGCTTGATTCGTTTACAAACCTATAAGCATACTTGACATGTTGTATTCCTTTAAGGAAAAAAAAAAGAGTGAAGTAATAAAAATGAATACTGATAAATTGACTCTACATCAAACCACAAACTTTTAAGAGAAGAAACTCGCCCCTATTCTCCCTAGTCCTGTCCTTGCACTCATCATGGGAAATCAAGATAATTTGACATTTCTTTCAGTTATTTTAATGGTCTAACAAGACTATTGTCAGCAAAAATGGTAGAAACACAAAGAAACCAAGTCCTGAGATATCAATAGATTTAAGTAAAAGAAACAGTTAGTCACCTTTGAGTATGCTATATGCTTTGGGACAGTGTAGATACAAGCTTTATGGAACTCAGCAAGAAGAATATCCATTGTCTCTGGAGCCTGGTTCACAAATCTAATGTATGTCAGAAAACAGAAGGTGCCCAAAAATTTGCATACAAGCTGTAATACACATGAATAAAATTATTCCCTACCCTCTGAACCTCCTAGCCTATATATACTGTGAAAAGGATAATTTGGGAAGCATCTTATTGTTTAAGAATCAGTTACATTGCAAATTACCCTAGAAACAAAACTGTACAAGGATCAAGATTTGCAATGGAACTTTTTCCAACCCAACAGACTTAACACCACCATATGCCTTAAGCAACACATCAGGCAAGTCAACCGATAAATGTATAGCTCTACACCCCTATCCCCACTAATCTTCTTCCCTCAAGACAAATGTGTCAGAGAAAAATAGAGAGGGCAGCATAGAAGGGGCAAAAAGCAGCAAACGGTACCTGTGAGGTGACTAGAACAATGACATGACCGCATGCAAAAGCAGTGCTACTATCAGGACTTTCACAATAGGAAACAACCTGTGAATATCAAAACTCAGAAAAAGTCTTAGAGCATCGTTAATTGAGTTGCCACATCCGCTGCATTTATGAATTAGCAACAAAAATTAGAGAAACTATAGCTGCATGCTTGTGCACAGAACCATTAATGGGAAAAACAAACAAATCACGAGCTTATAAACTTGATCAAAATTTACACAGAAAGGAAAAAGAAATTATGTCCACCCTGTTCAAAGCCTAGTAATGATAAACAGTTATTGTATTTCCCCACCTTATCTTTACCTGTCATTTTTATTTTACAAACTACTATTAGATTTTATATCTAATCATTCAGGTTACAGAAAAGAAAATTTTCATCTATTTTCTCCATTCACTGAGCATATAAATATTTACACACTCATACAAATTAATATCAACGGTAAATTATATAAGTTAACAGTAAACCATGGTGAAAAAGCCAAAGAGGGAGCATTTTCTGGACCAATCAAGAATACCTTTTTTGCAAATGCTGCAATGCTGATGGATTGAGGGCATGAAGGATTCATGAAAATCTTAATAAGTTCAGTTGATTTGGCTCTGCATAGGTGAATTTGTAGAAATGAATATAATACATTGAAATGAATGGGAATGAGAATCCAACCAAAAGAAATATCGACTATGATGAAAGTCAGATGATCTGATCATAACTCAGAATACCAAGGTGGCAGACTGATACACATGCAAGGCTCTGTGCACTTATTATCTCCTCTCTAGCTTTTATTTTCACTCACATCTGTAAGCAAAGACAGCTAGATCCCCTCTTTTTTTTGGCGAGTCTTTATATTTAATACATTAGTTCTTTTAATATTTAACTAAAATAAATAAATAAAATCATATTAACCTTTTATAAAAATTATATTAAGAACTACTTGAAGGATAATTTTTGGAAACAGAATTTTGTCTTGCAACTATATAAAAAAACTTTCAACCATATTTTCACAATTCACACCAAAATTCTCACAATTCCCTACATCTCAATTCACTCCATCTCATTTCTCTGTTTCCTCAAGTGCTAAACTCTTCTTTTGTACTACAACTTATAATTTTTTCTTTTTATCCATGCTACAAAACCCCAAAATTAAGTCAAATAACTAAAAAAAAAAACATATGGAGGAAACAAATATTGTCCAGTTCAGGTGTCAAACCAGAACCAGAACTGCCTAGGAAGGATCAGGTTCCAGTTCCACTGTTCATTAGAGCAAGAATGTGTGGTTTTAGAACCATAGTCAGGGCTATGCAAGTGGGAAGCATGGCACAATTATATAACAAGTTTGGAAACTAATCATATGCAACAGAAATAAATTAAAATATAAGTCTCACATGTTTTTACCTCACCAAAACATTAGTTTTAATTCTAAATCTTAGGCAATCTAAATCAGACAATCATAAGTTGCAGGCTCATAAATGTAGCTGCAAATGACAGATGACACAAAGAAACAGAAACTTTTAACACTGAAATAAAAGTATATGTGCAGACATGAAATTTCTATGTACAAGGTTCACTATGACAATATACCCACAGAGCCCCTCAGTTACAATAGATAAATTAAGATATCTGCCTTACCTAACACTCTCTTTGGTGCCCCTTGTTTGTCTTATTAACCTAGCAATATGGCTCTCATAGCTGCTGAAACCCTAACCAAGTATCAAACCAGAAAGCAAGTCAGCATATCAACCAAAAGATATAGTAATATGAGATCCCTTAACATCAAATAATCAGAAAATACTGCAACATCTGAAATGTAGAAAGTAATCATTTCAACAAGCCCGAGAAAGACTAAAGAAAACATACATGCCAAAATTCTGCTGCTGCACAAGAATTACAATATCAAGTTACCACTACAATAAATCAAATAATTCAAGGCCAGATTTAAAAGCTTTTAAGTATAATAGCCAAAAATTACTAACATATCTTTTAGTTACAACAATGGGCTTTTAAAATTTAAAAATCACAAATGCCAGCCATACCATATTGGAACTAGATTTCAATAATTGGTTTTCTTCATCCAACTTTTTAAGCTTCTCCAATCTCCCCTTCTCTAGATTAAGAGCACTTTCTGCTGCTCTCACGATGACACCTACCATAAAATGGCTAAACTCTAAAGCTTAAAAGAAACAAGTAAGAAAACATACAAACAGAACTTCAGGGAAAAAATATGAAACATCAAAATAACAGACACACAAGTGACTATACACCAGATCCAACAATGTGAAAAATGCTGATGAGAATGGCCTACATGAGAGATTCAACAGTTAATCTTCCATTTCTAAACCCAGCATTCTTATAACATTAAAAATATTCAAGTGTGAGTACATAGAAACAAGGGAAAGTGATTTGAAGGTATTAAAGAGGAAAATTGTTGCAAGCATATTCAAAATTAAGACATTCTTAAAAAGAAGGATTGAGGCAGAGGGGTACAGAAAAGAATGAAATCAAATTATGAGTGTAAAACAATATATATCCCATTGATCACTAGGAAATTTAAATTTTTTATGATAAGATTTAGATTCAATCCAAGAAAGCATATTCCAAGGGAGTTATTATTTGCCATGACCAAGAAATTAGTGAAAGATTATTAGATAAAGCAAATAGGAAAAAGAAAAGGTAAAATGAAAAAAAATTTCTTACTTTACAAAAATTGTTCTAAGATAAAATTAGATGGAAAAAAAAAAGCAACTTAAGATAGATTTTAAAGCAGTGGCAGTACCATACACTCAAATAACACAATAAATTTGAGTACTTTTGTCAGAAGAAAAAAGAGAACTCAGAATACCTGATGATCCTGACTTATTGTGACCATTTGATACAGATTCAGGAGACTGAGGATTCTGACTCGCAGAATTGGTATTTACTTGTTGTCCAGCAACACCCCCTTGTGAGGCCATGGCATCTACCCTTTTTGAGGCTTCAGCAGCTTCCTTTTCTGCAGCTTCCTTTGCTGCTCTCCTCTCTGCTTCTAGAGCAGCCATTTTTGCTTCCTCAGCTTTACGTTTAGCCTGAATCAAAATATGTGATTATTCCACTGTCTCAACAAGTTGAACCTGCTCCTAACTCCTGATGTATTTATTAGAACTATGCATGACTTAATTGTAAAGGGTAGGAAGCACATTTGGCTTACTACCAATAAGATATTGCCAGAATATTCCCACATCATAAAAGAGACATATTTTGTTGGCAGTAATGCAGGATTCAAACACTTCTTTAGAACAACATAAAATACAGGTACTTATTATAGTTGCAATAAAAGTAAGAACAAGTCTGCACTCAAAATGCATATGAGAAAAGAGACCTTCAGATGCTAGAGAATGATAATTAGGTCACAAGGGAAACAATGTGTAAGGCATCATATTAAATAACATGACAACTACATGCTTACTAAAAAGAACATTTTGAAAAACATCCCAAAATAACAACATTAACAAACCTCTGCTTCTGCCTTGGCTCTCTCTTGGCGTAGTCTTTCTTGCAAAGTTTTTTCCTTTCTTTTAGCCTCTTCATGAGCTGCATCACTTCTTATTCTCCTTTCTTCTATTTGTGATTTAAGTTCATGATCCCGCTGGATAGCAGTCAAGTGATTGTCTAGTGCTTCTGCACTACAGTAATATGAGAAAATGTCACAAATCCATTTCATGATTTCTTAATAATTCGATAGTGTGCATGTACCTAAGCCAAGCAATCAGCATGGAGTTTGTTTTATAGATACATAGCATGGTATCTTCCAGGATATATATACACAAGCATTTATGTGAACACATTAAATGCCATTAGAAACCTTCTTGTCACCAACTCGTGGATTGGGTATTTATTCTTCAAACCTAAGAGGATATCTAAATCTAACACCAATATATGAATTGATCATTTCAATAGCCCCACTCTACGTTCAGTTATGGGTCTTCTTGACCAATAATTCCATCAGAAAAAGATCCCTATAAATTTTCTTACTGCATGAAAATTGCATATATTATCATTCCAAAGAATGGACTGAGGCTTTTGCAACTGGTTTTTTGCATTCTAGGCCAACTTTGCATGGCCTAAAAAGGAATTCAAATATTGCACAGCCCAACAAAAGAAAGGCCAAGACAAATTAACATAATCAAAAGCTAGAAACTCCACAATAGAAACTGGAATATTTCTTTTTTTTTCTTACATAATTTCTTTCTTTCCTTCATTTTTTTCTTTTTCTTTTTTAGTTTGGGTTGTGTTGAGAATGAAGAAAAAAATATCAAAAAAAAAAGAAAAAAGAAAAAAAAAAACATCTCACATTTTACGCTGATATTGAGTATCAAATTTCCGTTCCGATTCTCTTCTTGCTTCTCTATAATTCTCAACTCGCCTAAATGCAGAATCAGACTTTTCATTTTCTCGCATTAACTCCATCTCCAATGCTGAGATTTGATTCCTAACATCTTCCTGTTGAAAAAATAATTTACTATTGTTATATGCAGAAGCTTGAAAATCCTTTTTATGTTATTATTCGTATGGGCTTCCCTACTTAAGCATCAACATGAAAACGTCAATGAAGTTCAAGGACTAGCTCTAACATAAGAATCAAAGAATCAACCCTAATTTTAAGGCTAATCTCAAAAGATTGACGGTCAAGTGAAACCCACGCACCTCAACTTCAACTTGATGCTCCTGGCTTAGCTCAAATAGAGCACCTTCCACTAATCCCACTTCATCCATTAAATAGGATTGGCCATCAATAGATAACTCGTAATCAGAATCATCACTTTCACTGAACCATAATAACAAAACATAAAATACTTCTTATAGATTACAAAAGAAAAAATAAAAAAACAAATTACTGGAGTTCAAATTCACACCTAAGATAAATATCATCGCAATTAAACCGTTTAGGCACCAATATACCACGACCAGCATACTCCCCTTCAGCCTCAGCTTCAGAATCCTCCATTTCGTCGTCAGAAATACGCATAACAAATGCCAATGAACTACTGCCCACACTCTTTCTTGTCGAAAATTCACTAAAAAAACAAGAGTAACATATTTAACAGAAAGGATAAAAAATAAATAAGTAAACAAAATAAAAGAAAAGTATCATAAGAGGAGTACCGAGATTGGGTTTTAATGAAAGGAACAGGAACTTGAGAGGAGGCATTGAGCTTATCTTCGAGTGAATTGAGTTCCGATAGCAGAGTATTGAAACTCCAATCAGGTTCGGGGTCAGCTGTGATCCCATTAACAGCTTTATGTGGGCAGCTAATTTCCAATTGAGAAACACCCCTAGAAAGAGGAATTGGAGGGAAATTAACAGCGAAAGAATTAAAAAGAAAGGGAATTTACGAAAGATATTTGAAGAAGGTGAGAAATTAGGACTTTTACTTAATTAATATCACATACATTGAAACCAAATACCCTGAGACAAGTAATGCAGAACCTAAGGGTGAAGCAGCTGACTAAAACCACATCAACCTAAAGCAGACCCCAAGGTATTCTTATGCAAATCTTAGTCAGGTGTTGCAGAGCAGCAGAGTCTTCTCCATTAAAAAAAATGAATAAATAAAAACAATTTTTAATCCTAATAAGATGAAGGCGCTGATGGTCGTGGTGTGTTGAGAGAAAGGGGACGAAGGCGGTTTCGAGGGTTCAGGATAAAAAGAGGAGAAGAAGCAAATGAAAGGAAGAATGCATATTTTAGTTTTCTAAGAAGTATAGATGTTATATTTAAATTATTCACATTGTCACTGTATAAATTGATTTATTTTAATCTACCAAAGATTAAGTTTTTTACTTTTTAATTTTATCAAAATTAATCTCCTTAATTTTAATTTTTTCCAATTAGGGAACTGCATTCTCTGAATCATTTGACTATTTAAATATTAAGAAACTTAATAAAAATTTGCAAAATTGATTGAAAACTAAGGCTACTGATATCTAAAACTTTACTCTTTTGTTTTTCTATTGTTAATATTATAAGCATTAACGTTTTTAATTCTACAATAATATATAGAGATAGAAAATATATTAAGTCAAATTTTAAAAATAATTTTTATTTTTATTTTTACAATATTTAATAGAGATTAAAAAAATATAAAAATGTAAAATGTAAAAAGATATGAAATGGATATAATATCAAATTTTAAGAATATATATAATACCAAATTTTAAAAATATGTTAATGAAACCAAACTATATGGTTTTTTTCACTCTGCTCACTTATGATTAGATTTGAATTAAATCAAACCAAAAGCTCGCAAAAACTGCCTGCCTTATTGTATTCCTGGATCCAAGGAAATTTTCATCATATATATACAATACTTGGAATTATGCTTCATATAAACTGTAAAGAAAGAGCAGAAGAATTGAAGAAGTGAGGCTCAGATATTATCAGATATGCTCAAGATGATATTATTAATACATGAGATGAATTATAATTTACAGGGAAGAGCAGAAGCTATCTCAAAGATTGATTTGGTTGAAGTAAGAAGATTGTCTGGCATTGATGAATTCTACTATGGTTGATCTGTCACCATGCTTGACGACTCTCCCATTTTCCATGTAGAAAGCACCATCTGCATACTCGACTTCTTCCAACCGATGGGTCACCCATAACGCTGTAAATTCTCTGGATGCATTCGGAGAGTTCTTCACTGCCTTAATCACCCCAATCTAGCAGAAGAATAGAAAATGGTCTTGATGGGAATGTCCAATCTTGATCTACACAAAGTGAATAAGCAGTGCTCCCAAAAGATTTTTTACAAGTTTTCACTTCTGCTATGCAAATACTGATTGAATATAACCGGATATTATCTTTGAACTATAGATTTTAGATTTTATTTGGTTAAATTTAATCTCACAAGCATTTTAAAGAATAAGAAAATGCACAGGAAGTTGAGAGAACAGATTCACAAATATGTGAAATTTGCCATCATTATGAGCCTTAACTAAGTCCAGAATAGAAACATTGAAGCAAAGAATAGGGAGAGAGAGAGAGAGAGAGAGAGAGAGAAGACAAGGGCAACACTTACACCTAATGAAAACGCAATCACTTGTAAAAATGTCAAACAGATGATTCAAAATATTCTACCTGATCGTTTTGGTCCAAGAATGTTGTGAGTTCATCCAACAAAAGCACTTTGCACGCTTAAGCTAGAGCACCAGCTATAGCAACCATTTGCTTTTGACCACCACTCAGAGTTTGAACTGGCCTCTGATGAGCGAAGAAGGTAATTATGCAACAATATGTAATGAGAATATGCCCTAAGAGCTATATAATACATATGCCTACTTGCGTGTAGGTTGACATGTCCACAGAATCTAGAGCTTTTGACACCCTTTGCCTAACTTCATCCTCAGTCAGATTGAATTTACCAAGGCCAAATGAATGAATGATACATCAGCTTCTACTGTAGGCATAGCAACCTGCAATATATCAACTTTATCAATTTGAAGCATGTTTACTACATCCAAACTGCTATTTAGCTTTAAAACCAAGTCATTCATTCTCTGGTAATTTAAATATCTAGTCATAAACTTCTGAGAAACGCTTGGATCAGAATGAGATTCAGGCTTGAAGAGGAGATCATGTAGTACAAAGAAAAGTGACTGAATTGTGTTTGTTTGTTGCTTCAGCCTATTAGGCTGACAACGAAAGGTAGCTCAATATGTCAAAGTACAAACATACTATTTTCTTGTCATCTTTAATTAACTACACAAACAATCAAAGCATAATGATGCTTGCTCATATGTCATAAAGTAAAATACCCAAGCAAAACCTATATACTGAGCATATTAGAGTGCAATCTACAGGCAGCTCGAGGATGGTGCTTTGGTTGAGACCATCAAAGGTGTAAGCAATAGGGCTCGGATGTGCCTTGTACTAAGGCACGTCTTTCACAACTACATAATATTACAGGTTCATTTTTTAACTTTCCTAGATTACTAAATTTTCTCTTGAAAGTTTAGCTCGAGATGTCCACAAAGCCACTTGCAAATCTTGCAGCTCATAAATTAAAACTGAATCAAATCAACTTCTTCACTCCTATCACATGATGAGTTTATATGTTGTAAGCTATGGCCATTCATGATGAAAGTAACATGTATGAACTATAAGAAATGGCTTGTTGTAATGAAAAAATGAAGCCCAAAATCCCATGTATAGTGTCCCTAGACTCTTGATTCTCACATTATGATGAATTCCTTTTCGACACAGTTGAACAGAGTTAGTAAACGAAAGAAAAAACAAACAAAAAAAAACAAATTTATGAGAAGAAGAATCAGAAGAAACAACCTGATGGTCTGGATTTTGGAAGACAAAGCTCCAAGGCCCTTTTACATACAATGCTCCACTGGTTGGGAGAAAAAGACCAGCTAGAATTGTCCAATTTGCAAAATAGAATCCCATCATTAGTCTCCTCTAAGTTCAAATGGTTAGATTCCTGATGACAACACCTATTAGTCCAACGGTCTCCACTCTACATAACAAATGAAAATAAAACATAGTAAATTTTGAGTTTACCTTCAAAAGGGTAGATTTTCCACAACCATTGGATCCAAGAAGCATCCAAAGCTGTCCAGAAGGAACCAGGAGGGAGCAGTCCCTAAGTATGGGAACTAATTTCCCCTGCCCTGTTTTGAATGAGAAGCTGAGGTTCCTACCTTCAATCGCAATGTTCTCAGTGACGTTATTCCTGCGAATATACTACAGATTCATACGTGCGATAATAAGTAAAAAATAAAAAAGGAAAACGAACAATCAGCAATAGCAAAAGAAAAGAAACTCGCAATCTGTTTGAAGAATTGCCTAGCAGAGAGAATATTTTGTACCCAGCGAGTGGAGTGGAGTGGAGCGAAGAGAGGGAATACGGGTAGAGGCACGAAAGACACTAGGAAGATCCATTTGCAGATGACACCGTTTTAGCATTCTTCTTCTTCCGTTTCTGTTAACTGAAAATCAAAAAGAAAAATGCAACCACAAACAACCCAGAATATTTAAACATTGGTTTGGGAAAAATGTTTTTTATAAAAAAAATAATTTATAAAAAATTAAATAAATTTTTTTTTTTATACCCACTAGCAATTCCAAATTTCCATAAATTCGGAACCTTCCAAGTTCAAATTTTTATAAGGAGCATAAGAATGGATATATATTAATATCCTAACATTTTTTTTTCCTATAATATAAAACAGGCAAATAATATATATGTAAACTTTACATTTTTTTGGTGAATAAAGGTGGGGTAAACCCACAAATAAAACACAAGACTATGTAGAATACATAACTCCTATTGCATCATGGAATAACCAAGAACTGATACCAGGAGGAGGAGAAAGAATGATATGAGTGCCCAAAGGTAACTCATAAGCAAAGACATAAAGTCAGCCGTGAAGTTTGCTTATCTGTGCACATGATCCAAGTGAAAGGAAGAGAAGCTGCGAAGTACATTTCTGATACTAAGCACAATGGAGGAGTAGCTAGCATTGATGACATGAGAGCCTTTGATCATTTCCACTGCTACTTCGTTATCATTTTCAACCAGAATTCTAGTGTAACCCTGAAACTTAGCTAGTTGAACTCCCTGGAGAATGGCCCATAATTCAGCTCTGACAATTGGAGACAGACCAATATTAGTCACGAAACCCACCTTCCAAGCACCTTGGCTATCCCGGATGACCCCTCCACCAAAAGCCCTCCCATTGATGCTTGAAATAGATGCATCAGTATTAACCTTGAAGACATGAGCAGAAGGGCAAATCCAGCTAACATTGACACACGGCCTGCTGGGGGAATCATTGCTAGCTAACAATCTAACGGCCTCCTCATTGAAACGAGACTGATGAATAACTTCCAAGTAGACTTGAGAAACTGTTTGTTGTTTATTACCAAAAAGACTAGCATTTCGTCGTTTCCAAAGCAACCAGCAGCCCCGGCCAAAAAGGATTGACCAACTCACATTTTCTACTTTCAAATTACTGCATTTCACATTAAAGACAACCTAAGTATGGAGTGGAACCTCTAGGTCAAAGAAAAACATTTTCAACTCCGGTGGAACTACCATGCTCCAAAACTAAAAAGCAGTTGGGCAGTCCATAAGCAAGTGAATAGAGGTTTCAGGAATACATGTACACTGATGACAAGAAATGGTATTACTGAAGTGTCTGCGACTTCGCTCAAAATTGGTCATGGCCCCATTATTCAAAGAAGCCAAAAGAACATTTTCACACATTGTTGGAACTGCCCTTTTCAGATAATACTCCAGGGAAGTTATGATTATTTCTATTCCCTTTCATCAAGTTGTAAGCTTATTTAATAGAAAAACCCCTTGAAGAAAAGAGAGCCCAGCACGTTGTGTCATCATCAAGTTCAGAATTAGGAGGGAGCGCGACTACTATATGAAGCAGCACTGAATGAAGGAGATAGCTGGAGAACCAATCCCAGAACCAAGTCCCATTATTTGAAGCAAAAGCAGAGACTGGCTTAACAATGAGCTCCTTTGGTACATCTTTATGCGCTAGAGAGATCAAGTTGTTGCCAAGGCCTGGAACCCATTTGTCAAGCCAAAAACTAGCAATGTTCCTGTTCCCCAAGGCCCAATAGACATTATTTCGCATGAGGTCCCACTTAGCACACATTAAAGGCCGAAAGGGAGAACAAGGAGAAGGAGCTTGAATGTTCATGAGATGAGAACCAACAACTTTGTATTTATCCTTCAAGATTTGTACCCATCTCTTGTAAATAAGGACCAGTTAAGCTTTAAGAAATAAGCATTATTTAACATATGCAGAGACCTTAGCCCTAACCCACCATCATTTCTAATTTGCTGAATTTTGCTATACCCCACATGAAAAATGCCTTTAACTCCACCATTCTCGCTCCAAATGAATTGACGAATCAGCTTTTTCATATCATTGTAAGAAGAAACTGGTATTTTGGTGGTTTGCATTAAATAGTTAGACATAGTTTGCAGCACTGACTGTGCCAATGTCACTTTACCCGCTAAGGACAAGTTACCAGCGTTCCAACCAGTAATCTTATTCTTCATTTTTTCTAGAATATCAGAGTAAGTCTTCCTCGTGATTTTGTTGTGAAGTAAGGGAGCTCCCAAGTATCTCCCCAAATCTCATGTTTCTTTAAAATGAAGATAAACTCAAATTCTTCGTCTACTTCTAGTTTCCACATTCTTGGAAAAAAATTTAGTTTTAGCTTCATTTATTTTCTGTCCTGAAGAAACACAGAACTCATCTAAAGTATAATTGATCACCTTAGCATGGATAGTGTTAGCTCTTGCAAAGAGAATTAAGTCATCAGCGAAGAAAAGGTGGGAGATATAGGGGCCACCCCTAAAGAGCTGAATAGGAGACCAATGACCAGACCCAATTGCACTATTAATACTATGAGCCAGTCTCTCCTTGCAAAGAACAAAGAGGTACAGCGATAGGGGGAAACCTTACCTTAAACCTTTAGATGGGCTAAAATGCTCAATCAAAGACCCATTCCACAAAACATACATTTGGGTACCCATAACAGACTGCATAATAATATAGATAAGATTATCAGGGATTCCCATGTCTCTCAGAGTGTTATGAAGAAAAACCCAACTAATCCGGTTATATGCTTTCTCTAAATCAATTTTAATAGCAATGAATCTAGTACTGCTCTGTTTACTCCTCATAGTATGAATAACCTCTTGAGCGATAATAATATTTTCATTGATATGTCTCCCTGGAATGAAGCTTGTTTGCGTCGGGCCCACCATTAAAGGCATGATTTCTTTAAGCATGTTCGCTATAACTTTAGTAATGACTTTATAGCTAACAGAGCATAAAGAAATTGATCGGTATTGAGTGAAGCTCCGAGGTCTTTCTACTTTGGGAATAAGGCAAATCATGGTTTTTTGCATTGAGGAACTAAGATTGCCTCCTCTGAGAACACGCTTAACTTCCCTACAAAAATATGTACCAACAATGTTCCATTGTGACTAGAAAAAGCCAGCCTGGAGGCCATCTATGCCTGGGTATTTCCATAGTTTCATTTGGAAAAGAGCAACCTTGATTTCTGAATCAATAAAGGGGGCCATAAGACCCTGTATCAACTGGACATTAGAAAGAGGAAAATCTCCTCGAATGGGGAAAGCCACAGGAGTCAGCGTCTCCTCTTTATAAATCTTCTTATAGAAGTCAATGGCTTTTTGCTTCAAGAGATGTTGATCATAAATCCAACTCCCATCCTCAACTTGGAGAGCTTCAGTGCGGTTCCTTCTCCTCCTTTTGAGAGTTCTAAGATGAAAAAAAAAAAAAAGAATTGTTCTTATCACCCCAAGATAACCATTAACTTCTAGATTTTTGGAACCAAATGAGTTCCTCTCTAAGAAGGATAACATCTAATTCTTTTTTAAGGTTGTTCTCCAATTCAAAAAGATCCTCAAGGGGTCAGGACTCCAAACATTTCTGAACTCCAGCAATTCTAGCCAACAACTCCCTTTTTGTCTGAAGATGTTGCCAAAAACTTCATGATTCCAAAGTAGGGGTGTAATCGAGTCGAGTCGAGTCGACACAGTGTCAGGCTCGAGCTCGACTCGATTAAAAAACTCGAAGCTCCTCGAGCTCAATCGAGTTTTTTTTTAAATGCTCAAAACTCGACTCGATAAAAATTCGAACTACTCGAACTCGACTCGATAAAGCTCGAATCAATAAAAAATTAATAAATAATATACTCGATTAAACTCGATTAAGCTCGTTTAAGCTCGTTTAAGCTTGAATATAAGGGTATAAATGTAATTTAATTAAGCTCGATTAAGCTCGCGAGTCTTACGAGCTGAGTATTATGATACTCGAACTCGACTCGACTAACTACTCGAGCTCGACTCGATTAACTCCGAGTCAAGTTCGAGTATTTTTTGAGTCGATCTCGAGTATCTCACGAGTAGCTTGACTCGTTTACACCTCTATTCCAAAGCTAGAGTTTAGAAACAAAAGAATCCACAATATCAGAGAAGTTGGGACTGGCTGCTCCAATTGTTCAGCACAAAGTTATTAAAATCCAGATGAGTAATCCAGGCTTGTAAAAAGTGAAAGTGTCTATTATTCATATCCGGATTAAAGCTGCACAAATAGAGCTGAATCGGTCTATGATAAAAATGGGACCGAGGTAGGTGCAAAATACGAGACTCCGGGAAATTCAATCTTCACTCTAGAATGCAGATGGCTCGATCTAACCTGGTTAAGAGTGCCCCTTTTCCAAGTAAAATTAGGACCCATATATCCCATGTCAAGAAGCCCAGAATAAACTTACCAAGAGGTGAAATCAAAGCATACACCCGATCTGTTATGAGAGCCTCCCACCCTCTCTGTGTTATCCTTAATCACATTAAAGTCTACCATCAGAATCCAAGAATCCAGAATAGATAAATGAAGTCGTTGCAAACTGTGCCATAAAAACTTACATCTAGACCGAGCAGGATGTCCATAAATAGCAGTGAAGAAAATATGAAAATTATTTGGTCCAGTGATTTCCACGTGCATAAATTGAACATTGGTTTCTAAAACCTTGATATTCCAGAAATCATCCCATAGAACCCAAATTCCTCCCAAAAAAACAGTTGCTTCAACTCTATAAGAATGTTGGAATCCAATCTTTCAAATACAAGAATCCGTTTTGTCACCAATAATACGTGGTTCCAACAAAACACAAACATGAGGTTTATAGCTCTGCAACAAAAATTTGAGCATCCGAAGGAAAGGAGCGCCACTTGCTCCATGTACATTCCAAGTTATAACAACCATAAAAGGAAACAGAGCCAAGAGAGTAAAGAAAACTCGAACCTTAAAAGGCTTAATAACCAGCACATTCAACTTCCTTTGAGGAAGAGATCTCAACCATGTCTTCGTCTACTCGATCCTCATGGGAATTGACCTTTTCAAATTCTCCTCGTCCAGTTGGTGGCCCTTCATCAGAATAATCATGTGGACAACCCAAGAGTTGCTCATTGTTAGCGCACATCTCAGGAACCACTTCCATGGATTCATTCTCATTAGATTGAGAGGAAGAGAGAGGAATGTTGCACCTTAAATTTCGCCTGACTACTGTATGGTAGTTTTTTTCCAGAGTTGTGGTCATGGGAGTAACCATGTCAAACTTAGGGATTTTAAAGGTAAACGTGATGAAATCCCCCAAAGTTGATTTCTTTGGTTTATTCTGCTCCAAACGATCCAATTTGCTCAATATTTTATTATTAAGATCAATACAAGAGGTCAATGCCTTCCTACCTCCATTCTTACGACGTGTAGACACTGAGCTACCTCCTTTTGCATAATAAAATTTTCCTCATTCCTTCCCATATTAAAAGAAAGAGTTTTCTTCTGAATGAGACTGCCATCTTCTTGATTATTCTTCATCCCTTGATTTTTGACCTCCAAATCGCCTAGAATATCGAATCTTGATCATTTGTTGGAATCTTTATTCTCTTTCCCAAAGTTCTCTTTGCCCCGTCGATTGTTCCTCTAGTGCTGTTCTACCACCATCCTCGGCCTAAACTCAAAAGTGTCTATACGTCGCTAGTCCCAATTGCTCAACAGAATTACTTCCTTTTTCTTGCTCTGGTAGTTTATAAGGACAATGAGAGTCTAAATGGCCATACCTTCCATAAGAGAAACAAATATCTTGCATATTTTCATATTCAACTAATTGCACCTCCCCATCAATTTCGAACTGGAGATTAAAGGCCGCATGAGATCAACTAAAATAGCCACCTGTGCATATTTTGCTCTCTAGAAATTTGAAGTATTATAATCTACTTTTATGACAGGTCCAACCGCCTCCTCTATCGCACTGATAACCTCCTCCGAGTAATAGTAGAGAGACAGCTCCGGTAACCTAATCCAAACCGTTGTTCTTCCTACATGGGCATTTTGAACCCGAAATTTAGGCATCCAGGGTTGTACAAGAAGATTAGCTTCCCATTGTCAACCAAGGACCCCCGAACAGAGCTTTGTCGCTATCCAATTTGTCTTCGAATTGTACTAGGAAGAAACCCCTACCAATATCTAGACCTTGCATTTTGCTCATGCTCCACAACGCTATTAAACAATTACACATGGCTTTGCAACCTAAATCTCATCCGAGAACATTGACTATAATCGTCTTGTCCATATTTTTAGCCAATTTCGACTTCAAATCCTTTGAAAGGGTAACCTTAGGAATGTTTCCCAACCGGTCAATGGCCACATCACCTTCTACCAGCGCTATCTCTTGTGCAACCAGAGCATCTTTCATGTCCTCTTCCAATCCTTTCCCTTCCAGCAATGATTCTTTGTAATTCATTTTAATATCAAGACGATCTGTCTTTTTGACCTTTTTCGTTGCTCGATCGTCTCCATCATTTGACATAGGAAGATCTTTTTCAGAGAGAGTAGCCATCACTCGACTGTCTCCATCATTTGACATTGGAACATCTTTTTCCATACCCTCAGCTTTTTTTCCCAGTTAGAATACTCTTTTAGTTCACTTCTATTTTATTAAGGACTTTCATTTTTTAACCACAAACTTGAATTTTCTTTCAAAAACTGACTCTGATACTATAAATTCAAGACGCCATTCCCTCTTTAATCATTGTCATTATATTTAGGATTAAATTATAAAATTGCCTTTGAAATATACTCAATTTTATCAATGTGGAATCATCTTTTTTTTTTTTTAATATTCGGCCCTAATGTCTCAAAATTGAGTCAATTATATCCTTTTTTTAACATAATTGTCATGTCATCTAACAGTCAACTAATTCACTATTAGCTTTGACTTTGATGTGGCAAAATGAGGTAAGCTCTTTTTTATGTGGCTTCTCCCCTCACGTAAGATCATTGCTAAAGTTTCATCCTTCTTCAACTTTTGATTTTTTCTCCCCTAATAAGTATCAGGAGAAGGATCGAAGGGTTGTAAGTGAGTGGGTGCAAAGTTGATAAGCAGAGAAAAAAGATGGGTGAAAGGAGAAAGGGATAGTTGGGAAGAGAAGCAAAAGGAAGAGATGAGTAATGGGTCGTACTCCAAATTGTTGAAATGTGGCAATTCCATATCGGAAAGATTTCAATTTTCCACCATAGCATTAGCCTATAAAAGGGCTTAATCCCCCTCTTAACAATTCATCCCAAAAACCACCAATTTCTCTACTTCTAAAATTAGTTGTATTTTTCCTCTCTCTCTTGTAATATTTCACTTTGTAATATTTTTTTGAAATAGTGAAATATTATTTTAGTAGTGTCCGAGGACGTAGGAATAATTGGCCGAACCTCGTTAAATTCTGGTGTTCCTTTTATTTATATTTAATAGCTATTGTTCGGTCTTTTACTTTGTGATACATTGTGCTTTAAATTATCTTAGAAAAATTCTGTCACCAAGACTCAAGAGTCTAAGGAAGTTGGTTTTTAAGGGAGACCATTTGTGACTCCACCAACTACCTGGGAATTTTTCTTTGTCTTAATTTTTGGCATAATTATTCATTTTGGTGGAAACTAACCCGATTTCCACAACACAAATAAAGAAAAAGGATTGAAGAGAAAGTGGGGGATTTTTTTTAATCTCAATTAGCAATGAATATTATTGATGCAATATCTGATATTGGCAATACTTTTTTAAATACAAGAGTGGTATCTCATTCTTTTTTATCATCATCTCTATTACTTTCTCTATTCTTTAAGTGACACGTAATTTTTATTTTTTTAAATAAATTTTATAGTATTAAAAATAGAGCATGTAAAATAAGTCCATTCTAATCCATTCTCCTAATTCATTTTGATTCTCAAACCATTATCTCTCTAATCCATTCTCCTGGCAGCAGAATAAGTCTCATTTGTCTAATCATGGATGATATTCTAGCTATAAGTAAGTTTTTTTTGCAAGGCATCTTTTATTTTTATTAATCATTCTAGCGATAAGGTAGCACACGAGATTGCGCAGTGGACTCTTTCTTTGAGCAATGAACAGATACTGGTGGAAAATGTTCCCTCTTTAGCTCATTTTGCTATTTTGAACGATGTTTCTGTTTTTATTCCTTGTTGAATTATTTTTCTCCTAAAAAAATGGGCATGTATCATTCAAATGATGGAAAGTATATAGAAAAAATAATATAGAGTATATTTAATTCTTTTTTTAATAAAATTAACACTTTCAACGTTGACATGGCAATTCTGTTAGAAAGAGATTAAAAAATGACTAATTTAAGATATTAGAGGTAACAATGTAATATTGATAGAAAATAATGATGATAAGGAATACTTCAAGGGCACACTCATACTTTAACCCTTATATTTATTAAATACAAAATTTGATTTCTATTTTTATTGCTAAATTAGCTAATTATTATCCATGTTATTAAAGTCGGTTTGATTGGTTTGATTGAAAATCGACTTTAATCTTAGGTTGGTTCAACTTATCAAAATTGAGGTATACTCAACCCCGGAAAAAAAATCAGCTACCCAGTTGGTTAGACCACAAGCCATTTGAACCACTCAAGATTTAATCGGTTATGACCAAGAAAATTTCTTGAAAAAATGGTGAGGATTTTGATGTAAAAGAGAATTGAACGTTCGACCAACCCCTCATTTGTGATATTCTGTTCACATATTTGTTACAAAAGTTATCTATATATTTAGGAGACACTTATAATTAATTATATACAAAGTTGAATTTAATTATTTATATTTTATTTATAAATTATGACAAAATTTTCATATAAATAATTTATAAAATAACTTTGATTTTATAATACCCTCTAATATAATTAGAATTAACTCAACTACATAAAAAAATATTACAATGTACATGATTTAAAATGATTAAATTAAAAACTTTTATACACCATGATAATAATATAAAATAAAACTTCAGGTTAATTAACATAATTTTATAACACCAAACAAATCCAATACAATAATATATATAAGCAATCACAAGCCTAAAAGTTTTACAAAATAGATAGTTACAAAACTATATCTTTTAAGTAGAAAACATATACATCTATAACTATCCAAATCTCAAAAGAAATAACCAAAAATCAAATGTAATGCTCGTAAAATAGGGCTTATAAGTTATATATGTGTTTAGAGTGGAAAAATATGGATTTTAAGATGTGTTAAAGTTTAAATTAAAATTTAAAAAATAAACTTTCATGTTGGTGAATATTTGTTCATGCCAATAAAATATTATGTTATGGTTCAAATAGCAAAGTTTTGGACATGGTAGGAATATTTGAGAAGAAAGAAATTTTATGCCTATGAATGGTTTAGTAACAATAACGGTCGCGAAATGCATTTCAAGCCCGTAAAATACAGGTTGATTGGCCATGATTAGTCTTACTTTTCTCTGCACCAAATCTTACTTTAAAATCATTTATACCACTCTTATCACCATCTGACACACACCAAGACTTGTTAGTCATCTTCTCTACCTCAAAGAAACCCTAAACACTATTGTTGAGCTTGAGAGCTTGTGAGACATGAAAGTTTGGTAGAATCTTTGTCTATGTTGAGGTAGAACTTGGGTTTTTAAATTAGTTTGAACTCGTTTTATGTTATAAGGTTCTTATGGAAATATTTTTGTGATGTTAGGATCTGTTAGAGAACAAGGAACCACATCATAAAGGAATAAACAAGCTTGAAAAGTTTAAAGGGGTAGCTAAGGCTCCATTTTAGTGAAAGGTATATACATATAGGCATATTAATTCGATTTTCATGCATATTAATGTATATTGTATTTCGAGAAATAAGAATGAAATGATAAATGACATGTTATGGTTGATAAATAATATGGTATAATGGTTTAAGTGTTAAAATGACATATATAGTATGTTGTGATGTAAATGATCTAAGAATGGAATTTTAATGACTTATATGTTGTGAAAACATGTAGTAGACATTATATGAATATGTAAGTGCTGATAGGAGCGATTAAAATTGATTAATCTTAGAGATTTTGCATGAAATACATGAATGACTCTGTTTTAAGTTTGATGGAAATGCATAATTCATGCCTGTAAACATAAGTGTCATGACTGTGAATGTCAAGCTAGTATGAACTATATGAACCCAGAATTTTACGGGTTGATATCACAATTAGGAAGTTGTGATGATATGGTGTCATAGTCATGAATAAGTAATTCACTCTCATGATGATTATGTGGTGATTTATGTAATGGTTCACGGAAAAAGTAATGGTGAAATGTTCCTTCACGATCGTGAATAAATCACTACAAAAAAGTATCATTTTAGTGACGATATTTTTTGTATCTAAAATATGAATTTTCATCGCTAAAAATACTTAGCGACAACTACACATGGAATGAATCCGTTTCTATATAGGTGATAGTTATTTTTTTAGTGACAGAATATTTGTTCGTAGGTAAAGTTAATGAAGGAAAATTCTGTCATTAAAATAATCATTTTGTCGCTAATTTTTTCATTTTTTTGACTAACGGTGATACAAATAACGATATATTAGAGGTAGATTTGTCATCACTATTTTAGCAATAGAATACAATATGTCGTTAGCTCAGGTATTTTTTTCTGTTTTTAATGACAGAATACAATTTGTTGCTAAAATTTATAAATATATAATTGTTTTCTTGGTTTAACTAATATATCTTGAAAATAATCTTGTTTGTTGAACAATTTCAAGTATTTTACTAGTATAGCATTTAATTAGTGCAAATAATATGCATAACAATATAAACACAATAAAATTGTAAAATGTTTGTTAAATATATAAAATTTAGTACGTATTTACTAAACACAAATTTAAAAAAAATTATAATTTGAAAATATATAAAGTATCTACTCCTCAGAAAATTCACCCTCATTTACATTATCAGTAGCAGCATGACTAACACCATCGGTAGCAGGAAAAGCTGTAGTAGACTGTTCTGAAGGCATAATACCCTGATTACGTAATAATTCCTTCATAGCCTACAGCTGGGACTCTAAAGCTATGACATGTCCACCCATTTTTTCCTCCATTTTCTGCTCTACCTCCTCCTCAATTTGCTTAATCTTCTATGCATCATCTATGAATGTGGTTGTAGTGGAACTATAGCCTACATTGCTTGACATAAATGATGATGCCTTGGAGCCAAGGCCGTACAATCTTTGCTTTTTCTGGCCTCATATCTCCTCTATAAATATCTGAGACATATCAACCTGTGGAGTCTTTGTAATACCCTCAACAGGCTGAGAAGAAGCAGCTAGACATGCCTCTATATGGTCCTGAGATGTATGATTGTGTTAGGGTACTGAATAATAAATAAAATAGTAGGAAAATATGCATGTAACTTGATTATAAATTGTTTTCAACATTAAAAACAAAGCATTTGACTAGTTACATAATAAAAGTGATACTAATAGTGATCTCCTTTGACTTGCTATCAATGAACTGTCCATCTGTTTTTTTTGTGTAAGTTTTCTTGAAGATCTCAAACGTATTAGGTTGTCGTCCCAATTCTTTAGCCTGAAGGAAAAAACTTATTTATGGACAAAATAAAAACTCATACATAAGAGCTTCAAAATTGCAGTATTATAAAGCTAAATTACAAATTAGATTAAAGATTTGAAGAGTTAAAAGTATTACCAAGTCATATGAGTGATCTACAATCTATTTTGAGTCGTCGGTGTGTCTAAATGGACATGTACCATGTCCACCAACCTGATTGCATCAGTTCTTACTTTGCAGTTTCAGACTTTGCTTTCACTTCATGAGTGCTCCAATAATTCTTCCAATGTTGCCATATATCATCAACTATTGGAAATGGCTTCACCCCCCCTTCGCTTCCATCTACAAATCATGTCAAAATATTGATTAACTGTCTAACGCTCCAAAACTTCTTTAAGGCAATCATTAAACTAAGGACTCCAGGAAAAATGTTTCTAAAAAACTAAAAGCAAAGCCAAGATCATCATCACCAAAATCATCATCATCATTATTATTGTTAGTATTTTTTGTATCTTAAATTCATTAAAATATATTTGTTTAGTTGCATGGGTCACTTTCTTCCATGTATAGCCCTCATTCTCAATTATCTTAGTGAAAGTCTTTGTGATCATACTAAAACATTAGTTAGACGGAATCAACCTGTACATAAAATATAACAATAAAAACAATGAAACATACAAGCATATAAAATATCAAATTAATTAATATCTTCCATTTGCTATTTCTATCATGGGCTTATGACCACTTGAAGTGGATCCTACAACAAATGACTTTTTTTTTCCAAACTCTACTCATATTCTAATTCTCTTTAATCATCAACATAACTTATGAACCCTATTTAATGGACGTAACAAATTTTTATTAAAAAAAATATATTAATTGAGAAATAAATATAAGTTGTAATGTAGTTTTTTTAAATTTTTTTTATCTATTTTTAATTTTAAAAATAAAAATATATATTTTAAAAAAAGTATTTTCTATTATTTATTAAAACAATAAATGTAAATATAAATATTATTATGTTTGAGAATTTTTTGAATATAATTATATATTAATTTAAATTATGAATATCTTTTATAAAGTTGAATTCAATTATTTGTGTTTTTATTATTAATATATATTATGACAAAAAAAATTTATAAATTATTTAATTTCTATCAAAAGTTATTTTACTTGAGAAAATGAATGCATGTTGTAATGTAATTTTTATAAAAAAAAATTAAAGGATATGCAAATAAATCAATTCTATTACTATTAAAATAATAGATATAAATTTAGATATTATTATATTTAAAAATATTCTTGAACATATTTTTGTATTAATTTGAATTATGAATATTCAACATTTTGAATATGTTATTGTGTATGAAATAGATATAATATAAATATTTTTCATATTTTACTATACATGAAATATGTTAACTTTGACCGATTCAATTCTAATTTGATTTCAATTGAACCTCTCAATCTTTATCTTCTGCATTTTTTAGTTACTTAGGCCATGATGAAAACATTGATTATTACTATTATGTTAAGTATGAAATTTGAAAAAAAAATGTAAGGAGGGGAAAGTTTCCCTCCCTACTTTAGTTATTACATAATTGATAAGTTAGAAAAGGAAAAATTTTCCTTTCTACTTTTTTAATAACATTATTTAATAAAAAAATAGTATAAATACATATATTTATAGATACTTATTTTGGCCTACCAACTAGAAAACAAATTTTAAAAAATAATTAATTTTAATGGTTATAAAAGTATAAAAACACAATAAGACATCTCGACACTTATTACGTTAAATATAATTTATTCCCTTTACAGGTACAAAGAGGAAAATTAGAAATTTCATCGATAAAAAAAAGTTACAACATCGGGATTCTATTAATCAAATGATTTCTTTATTGGTTACTCATTTTTAGTTATTGATTAAGGTTTCTGCATGATAATTAAGGAATATATTTAAATATTGATAAATATTATATTATTTTTAAGAAATTAATTATTTATATATATAAAATAAAACTTTAAATAAGTAGTCGTATATAAAAAAAAATGAGTTTTATTTAATAGAATAAATAAAAAATAATTAATATTTATAAATAATTACGAAACGTAGAATATTTTAGAATAAAAATAAAAATCTTAAACAGGAAAAGTTCTTTTATTATCTAAAATCAAGTCAAAATTTCCAACACAATGTCGAAATTGATGGCGTTTATCTCAAATTGCCCAATAACCTAACTTACTAATTAAAGCAAAATGTTAAGTGTGTTCAAATTAATAACTTATAGCTTTTTTTTTTCCAATGAAAAATGTAGAGATTTCAATGGTCATGCCAATTCTTTTGAATTTTAATATATTTAATAAAAAAATATGGCAACAAGAAGTATTTTAAGTTTCTAATATATATTAAATCACGTGTATAACATTAGTGTGCATAAAACAATTTAATTATCTAATCACATGGATAAAGTTATAACTAAGCATAGATTAACATGGTATAATGAGTTTAATTATAAAATTGTCGGAAGGAAAAATATGTATGAATTTATTCTAAATTCATTAATGATATATATACCACTACCATAATGTCTAACAACTCAAACAAAAATAAGTATTTCCTAAATCTAATCAATTACACAATGTAAATTCATTTTCAAATATTTTTCGATACTCATCATCTCCCCTGATTGGTTAGTGATAATAAAGAAAAAAAACTTATAATGATAATTACATTAAATTAAGTTTATCTTCAACCTTCATATATGGATAAAGACATTCCAACATGTTTCTTTATAATTAGTTTTTTTTTTTTTTGTCAAATTCTTTTTGATTAGTTAACCTATTAGTAATAAGGTTCATTTCATATTATATTCAAGTTCATTATTGAAGCATGCACATCTTTCAATCAAAAGAAATTTTTTTTTAAACAATATTAATCGAGAGCTTTAAAATTTATTTTAAATAAACAAATGTTTTGTTTGAAATTAAAATGAAAGGTAGGCATATTATGTAAGGAATATATATTACTAATATATTACTATATTAGAGTACAAATCTATGGTCAAAATGATCTTCCACCATACCTATACTTAGTAAGGAGTACTTAATTTGTATTCTAATATAGTAATATATATATTTTCTACATTTTGGATAAATAACGTATCTCATTTCAAAAAATTGGAAAAATTAATATGAAAAATCAACACACGTCAAATAGAAAAGATAATATGGTTAACAAGGAATTGGGAAATTAACATGACTTCAAAATTCCCAAACTTTCCAAACTAATAGCATGTCGGTCGGAGGCAGAGCTTAATAAAATTTTGAATTTTCCTTTTATATATATATATATATATATATATATATATATATAACTTAGGTACAATTTTAAAGAAATAATAATTTATTCCCTTTTTATTTTGAAAAAAATATTATCTGATATAACAATTAAAAAAATTGAAAAGTTGTCTTGTAATTACCGTTGTTAGCAATGAATATAAATTCTAAACTCTTATGAAATGTCATTATATTGTACGTAAAATACTAAAAATTTCACATAAAAAGATCTTAAATATAGAAAAATTATGTGATACATTGCACTGTAATATTTGAAATTTATATAATATTAAATGAATAAACATTATCTCAAATAACAAAGAGGTAAACTATTAGTTTTTTTTTTAAATTTGTAATTTGAAAATTTTTTGAGAATTTTCTACAATTTGTTATATATATATACATATATATAAGCATCAATATGTGACTATTCTATATAAAAAAAAAAGGTAGATAAGTATCAATGTTAACTAATTTTAATTGAATTTTTTAAATGACTTTCTTTTATATTAATTGAAAATTATTAGTATTTTGATATCTTTAGTTCAATCCCAAAAATCTTGGAGTCAAACTTTACTATTGATTTATATTCTCATTTTAGATTTGAATTTGGTGACTAAAATATTTGAGAATATAATTCTGATTTATATAAAAAAATTTAATATTTCAAATTTATTAGTATTTAAAATTTTTTAATTAAAATATTTTATAAACTGAATATAAAAATAAAATTTTAGCTTTTATTATGTAAATATACACACAAAAAAAATCTTAAAATACTAATAGAAGAATAAAATTCCATTTCCCGTGTAAAATTTTGACAACTCTGCCCCAGTATCAGCACGCATCAACTAGAAGAAGCCTCTGATCTCCTTTTTATTATTATTATTATTATTATTATTTTATTTCGGAAGAAAATAAAGGAGATTAATATAAAGCACAATAATCCAGGTAGATTCTCCATCTTCTATACTTTCACAAATAATGCACTTACACGTACGACACCCAATTTCTCTTCTCTCTCTCAAATTATTATTATTATAATAAAAGGTAAATTTTATATTTTGACCTTTACTTATCTCACTTTTTTTTTTAAATATATAAGTTCTAATTTAAATCTCTGCATTCTTATTTTGTCAATCATTGTGATAGTTTTCTAAAAATTATACTAATATTGTTAAATTCTTAATATAAATTTATTTTTTTATTTAATTTGAATCATATGTATTAAATCGTGTAATAGACAATCAAATTAATAATAATATATAAATTGCATACTCCAATAAATATTATATTCAATTTATTCTATATTATTAAATTAGTAATATTAATATAATTTTTAAAAAGCTATAAAAAAGAATTTGACTGATAACAAAATAATAATATAAGTATTCAAATTATAAAAAAATAAAAATAAAAATCCGTTAAAAAAAGTAAAAGGTAAAAGGGGATCAAATTATGAATTTTTTTACCCAAAATAAAAAAGAGTTACCATGTCATTGCTCCCTCTCTCTCTATTGGGTTATTATATCATGAACTAAAATTTATACTGCATTATGAACACATTCCTTCACAAAAAAAATAAAAAGTGTATGTTTTTCTATAATTAATTTTTGGTAAACTAATGAATATAAAATAGATTAATTAATTATAATTTATATTTTATTCTTTTTAAACTATAAATTTATTGGTTATAGTTTATCGATTATAGTTTATTGGTTAATTATTTTAAACTTATAAGTTTATCAGTAATAATTTACAGATTTATCGTTTTGAACTTCCTTATTAATCATTTTGAATTTAGAATTTTATTATTTAAAAGTTATAGGTTTATTATTTAGAAACTATAAGTTTATTATTTACAATTTATAATTTCATTATTTTAAACTTACAAATTCATCATTTACAACTTGCTGCTTCATAACTTATAGACTCATCATTTACAGTTTGTAGGTTCATCATTTGAATTTATAGATTCAACATTTTAAACCTACAGATTTATCATTTAAAATTTACAGATTTATCGTTTAGATTTAACGGGTGTATTATTTATAAATTTATTATTTTAATTACAGATAAATAATATATAAAGTATATGTTTGACATTTAAAACTTGCACATTCTCACTTATATATTCATCTTTTACAAATTATATATTCATCACTTATAAATTAATTATTTTTACTAAATACATTGTTTTCAATCTCTAACAACACAATTTTTTTCTTTATATATTACTAACTGTCAATCCAAATATATTCATTTTCATTCATTTTCTTTTACTAAAAAAATCAAAAATAAAATTTTTATTTCAAAATGCTAAAAATAAATTCAAATATATAAATTAAAAAATATTATCTTTTTAAAAATAAATTTAAAATATACAATTTTTTATATGATAAATACTTAATTAAAAACAATATAATACCAGTTAATAGTGTAAAATAATTATATATCCGGATTTATAATATAATATGCACCATTTATCCAACCACCGACTGCGTCTACATTCCTTAGCTGTTCTTCACTGTAGACTGAGGGTCCCACACTCGCCTCCTCTCTTATTTTTATTTTTTATTTTTCAAAAGAAATTAGAAACAAGAAAAAAAGGAGAGAAAGTCTTCATTTTTCTTCCTCTGCTTTTCATGCCTATTTCCTCTCATATAAATCTGCGTACTATACCCAAATCCTAAACTTTTCTTCCTCGAGTCTCCTCTGTACCCACGTCGATGATCAAATACTGAAACAAAATTGAAAAAACAAAACCAAAATTTTAGCAGTTCTCTCTTTTTTTCTTCTTTTTCTCGTTTTCTTTCTCTTCAGTTATTATTAGCCAAAAAGGGAGATGCCTGCTTGGTGGGGGAAAAAATCTACTAAGAATAAAGAAGATAAGCCTCAACTACAGCAGCAGGATTACTCAGTTGGGGCAAAAAATGATGTTAATAAGAAGAAGATTAGCAGTAAAGAGAAAGACAAGCCTAAGAGTTTAGATGAGGTTTTGTTCTCTCGGAATTCACCACGCGTGAGCAGGGATTTTGCCGGTGGCTCGTCTGGGTTTTCGGGTTTTGATTCGGATTCGACTGAAAAGAGAGGCCTTCCACTTCCTACGCCTTCATCTGATCATGGGATTGATGGGGTTGGGTTGGGATCTGGGTCGGCTTCTGGTTCTCTTTCCAGTATTAGCTCTTCTGGGTCATATGGTGAAGATCATCCGATTGTGAATGATCATCATAGTAGTCTGTTTGGTGGTTACAGGTGAGTTCTTGTAGATAATCTTTCTATCTGAATTGTGGGTTTGGATTTGGGTGTGATTCTTATTTTACTTTATTTTATCCAGGAAACATTTTGCACAAGTGATTATAGTGAAGACTTCTTTTGATTTTGTGAATTGATGGTTTTTGGATTTGAGGAAACGGTTTGAATTTAGGAGTGATAGTGTGATACTGTGACAAACTGTTTAGGATTTTGCAGAGGTAAAGGAAAGATGTTTTTGTCAGATATCTGAATTTTGTTGTGTCAGAGTTGGGTTTCTGGGCTGGCCATGTTGTCTTTTTTGTCTTATGTCCTAATTTTTGTGTCTTTCTCTACCTCTGTAGCTCATTTCTTGTCAGATTTCTGATTGTCCTGCAATCTGTTTTCCTTCTTTTGAGGTTTCTTTCTTCATTTTCCCTTACCTTGGTTTATTGGACTTGGTCTTTAAAGCCATTTTCTTTTGGACTTGGTCCATCTTTTTTGTTTTTGACTGACAATTAGGGCTATATCTATGAAGTTCTACTTATGAAATGGAGTTGTATGTTAATCGAAAGAGTTTATTCTTACAAACTCAGGAGCTATATTTTTTCTGGTTAAATATAAGTGTTATACCTAATCTAAACTAGGTATTGTTTAGATTCTAGTTGGTACTTGACTTAGCATCAAAAGAGTTTGATTTTCAAGTGCAACTACTAATCAAAATCCAGGTCATCTGTTGATCACAGAGGAAATGGTGTTATAAGGTTCAATGCAAGGTCAAGGAGCCCTGGACCAGGGTCAAGAAGCCCTGGTCCTGGATCTAGAAGCCCGGGTCCTGCATCAAGAGGGCGTAGCAGGTCGGCTTCACCCCTTCATCCGCTGTTGGGAGGTATGAATCTGGAATCTCCGACTGGAAGGCTGGAAGATGGGAAGAACCAATATCATCCATTGCCTCTTCCACCAGGTTCTCCTAGCAGCCCTTCTTCCTTGCCAGGCACAAGAACTCCTGTAGTGACTGAAAACACGACTGTTCCAATGTCAAAATGGAAGAAGGGAAAGCTCTTGGGAAGGGGAACTTTTGGACATGTTTATCTTGGATTTAACAGGTAATGCCAATGATTTTTGTGAACAATTAGCCTAATTATTACAAAGTTTGAGCCTCAATTAATTTAACTTCATTTAAACATAATTTTAATGGAACATAGAGTGTTTTTCTTATCAACCATAGAAGGTGGCCGTGGACTTTTGGTTGTGGTAGTGACCATATATCAGGCCGTTATGTTATATTATATATCTATCTACAAGTCATCATTTTAGCACCCTTCTAAATGATTTGTTGCAACTTAAACAGTGAGAGTGGACAGATGTGTGCAATAAAAGAAGTCCGGGTTGTTTCTGATGATCAAACGTCGAAAGAATGTCTTAAGCAATTGAACCAGGTAATTTTTTTTACAGTATCAAATTGAGTGCATTGACAAGCCTAAATAATTTGTAGATGTTAGGCAGTTGATGGTTGATTTTGTCTTCTTTCCCTTGCCAACAGGAAATAAATTTGCTTAGTCAGCTTCAACATACAAACATTGTCCGATATTATGGAAGTGAACTGGTATAATTTCTTTACTCATCTATGTGCAAATGTATCTTAGAGGAACCTCCTTCTTGACAATGTTAATGTGATATTGGACCCTGCATTGGTAACAGCTATAGTTTTTCATTTCCTCAGAGTGAAGAAACTCTTTCAGTATATTTGGAGTATGTATCCGGTGGCTCAATTCACAAATTACTGCAAGAATACGGTGCCTTTAAGGAACCAGTTATTCAAAATTATACCAGGCAGATTCTTTCTGGGCTTGCCTATTTACATGGAAGAAATACCGTGCACAGGTATTTAGGTGGTGATGCTAATCATGGTTACTCAGTTCTTGTATCTTAAATCAGTCTCTTCAATCTTTATCTTATGCAATTTTTTATCTCCTGACAGAGACATCAAAGGAGCTAACATATTAGTGGATCCCAATGGTGAAATCAAGTTGGCTGACTTTGGCATGGCTAAACATGTATGTCTCTTTTCTGAGAGCTTGATTCCTGAGTCGTGCAAAAAAAGAATAAGAATTTATTTTCTTACGAATTGTGGACAATTGCATGATAGTTCACCTTTGCTGTTTCATAAGAATAATATTGTTTAATTATTTTTCATTTACGGCCATTAAATCTTGGTTTATTATTGATTGTTATTACAATTTTGTGCTCTAAATCAGATTACGGCTTGCTCTTCAATGCTTTCATTCAAGGGGAGTCCTTACTGGATGGCACCTGAGGTACTTGTTCTTACTCCTTTAACCCAACAGATATCATTCACCCCTCTCCCTTTTTTAAAACACTGTGTCTATTTGTGCACTGTGTCTATTTGTGCACTCGCTTGTTTGTGTCTATACATATGCCCAGTTTCTATTTCAGTGCTTGAACTTTAACTTTTTGTCGTCAATTGCTTGAACACAAATTTCTAACCAAGCATTTAGCTGGTATATCTCAATAAAAAATTGATATGTAGAAATTTTTTTGTGTTCCTATCAGCACTCTGGTAAATAATTCTGGTTAAAGTCCCATGATTAGAAATTATGTATCCATTAAAGCACTTGATTTTAAAAAAAGTAGTGTTATTATCCCTGTTTTCATCTTCAGTTATAGGTTTCCATAGTATATCAGGATATTTTTTCCTCATTCTTTTTTTCTTCTTGGATGAATTCTCTTTTTTCAGGTTGTAATGAATACAAATGGCTACAATCTTGCAGTGGATATATGGAGCCTAGGATGTACAATTCTTGAAATGGCAACTTCAAAACCACCATGGAGCCAGTATGAAGGGGTGAGCTTTTGAAAAATTTAGAATTTAAAACAGCTTCCTCATTGTCAGCTTTAAATTGTTTGCAGGACGAAAGTCACTTTTTCATGTGAATTTAACAGGTGGCTGCAATATTTAAAATTGGAAACAGCAAAGATATGCCTGATATACCCGATCACCTGTCAAGTGATGCAAAAAGTTTTATAAAGCAGTGCTTGCAAAGGGATCCATCAGCCCGGCCCACAGCTTCACTATTGTTGGACCACCCATTCATTAGGGACCAAACAACAACAAGAGTTGCCAACATCAACGTTACTAGGGATGCATTCCCATACACTTTTGATGGAAGTCGTACACCGGTATGTTCTCTTAGCTTAGTTCAGTAGTTAATATGCTTTATATTGTAAGAAATAAGGCCCAATGTTTTTTTTTTGTATTGTAGAGCATTTGGATATCATGTTCACTAGACTTAGAAGCATGCTTTGAGTACGTGGTGGAAAACTGACTTCAATTTTGTAAACCATGTGCATGCAAAACAGCATTTTGTACTTTATGTTGAGTTATATTTTATTTTGTTGAAGTCTAACTTATACAGTGTCCTGTATTGTCGAGCAAAGAATGCAAGTCTATTGATTAAATGCAGTACACTATTGTACTGGGGCAAGATCATTAAAGTGTGATCCCAGACCAAATTTCTCACCTATACGTCCTATATAATTTGGCTGTTTAAATCACCTAAACATTGTGTCGTAAATTTATATTGCTTGCACAAACTTTTTTTTTTTTTAAATGTGCATGTTCTCATGTATGTGCATATCCTCTTCTCTTAATTATATCTTCCAATTTATTTGTCAAACTTAAGTTGGATGTTGGATGATGACTAATTGGTAGTTTTGCTTTTGGATCAGCCTGTGTTAGATCTCCACTCCAACAGAGCAACCCTCCCATTGTCGGATGGAGATTACACGAAGAAGCAAGTGGTCACTAATACAAGAGGATTGAAGAACACTAGGTGAATGGGACCTTGCCATTCATACTTCTCTCATGCTTTCGTCGATATATACTAACAATTCTTAATTAACTTAAGTGGTGTTGTATGCAGGGATGATGTAAGAATGATCACGTCTTTACCTGTATCCCCATGTTCTAGCCCGTTACGACATTATGGACCAGCGCATAAGAGTTGTTTCCTTTCTCCTCCTCACCCAACATTTGCCTTTGTAGGACAAAATGGTTACAACTTAAGCGACTACCCATTATATTCAACAAGACCAAACACAATATTTACGCATGATCCTAGCTTCGAACTCTCTTCATTGAAAAGCCAAATGCCCGGCACATCACCAAGATCAAGGCCAATTTGAATGTAAATACCAATAAAAACGCTTTGATAATGTCTGCAATATGGGTTGGAATCACAAGGTTCTTTATCCATGGCTCCGTGCTTTTAATTTGGTTGAAAAAAAAAAATTTCCTCATCACTTGATAGTGGATTGTTTTCAGTAGAGAAACTCAGAGAGGGGAGGGGGGAACTTTTGAGGAATGCGGTATCTCAACATTTGCTGTAAATGGCCTGTAGCTCAGTGTGTAACATTCATATGTAATGCAGTAAAAATTGTATGAGATCATTGCATATTGTTAGCCAATGAATATATATATACACACACTTACATCACAGGTTGTGATCGGATTGATTAATGAATAAATTCATCAATCCGTCTAGTTAAATATTACTTTGGAATGAGGATGGATGGATGTATGTATGAACAGAAAACGTATTGAAAGGGAAGTTTGTAGGGTTGATGTTGATAATTTCAACGTGGACATGGCTTGAAGGAGGCTTCACTTTATGCCAAAACCCATTGACATCAGGGGCTTCCCAATTTTTTTTTTTTACCCTTTCTGTAATTTGTCTTCTTGTTCGTTGGGAGCTGCATTGATGGTGACGGATTCCGTAGCCGGCCACTCCGATGGTTACTTTCCATCTGCCAATATGATAATAATACTAATAATTATTCCATACTTTATGTGTGGATAATACCTGTCGGGTTTTCCCCATGTGTGTAAAAAATAAAGTTTACGGCGTTAGTGGCGTTTGCAAGTTTAGGACAAAATAAGGATTTTTCAGTTCGGTTTTTGCAAAGGCAAAACTCATTTCTGAACTCCTCGTCATCATTATCATTATTATTCAAAATAATTATTTTAATAATAAAATTGCCCTTCTTCCCTTCTTCCGCTTTCTTCTTCTTTCCCTGCCCTTGTTGTCAACTTTCCCTCTCTTCTTCTTCTTCCTACCTAGCCATATGCGCTACCTCCAACCGGCCTGAGCTCCAAGAAATTACAAAAGCAATGACTTCAGAAGAAAAAAATGGTGAGATGATATTGATTAAGGAGTAATAAGGAAGAGGAGAAAAAGAGAGGAAGAAGCTGGGATTTCGCATATCCAAAAGAACAACAAATCTCTCTCATTTAGCAACCTATGAACTAGCATCAGTACCTTGAGAGCCACAATCCACTCCCTCTTCTTCCATAGCCTCTTTGACACTGCCGGCCACACAACCGAATCATCTTCGCGGCTGGTTGTCTTGGGATTAAATTGATTTAGCGTTGGAGAGGGAGAAAGGTAAAAGTTGGGATAAAAATGATAAAAATTATTTTAATATTTTATTTTTTAGAAATTATGTATCGCTTCAATATTTTAATGACGTTTATCATTATTATTATTATTTTCATACAAAGGAGGGGAAACCCACAAAAAGATCAATTATTACAAATCTCTTGGCCAAGAAATCATTAAGGAATCTTGCCATAAAATTGTACGCCTCACGAGGAGTGTAAAACAGTGAGGCCCTTATTCAACAACGAGGCATTAGCTAAAAAATAAGTAGTTTGGTTTCTTTCACGATAGACATGATTGATTTTCATATACCAGTCCCGGCGAAGCAACAAAGAAACACGCGTGGAGAAGTTTAAAACTTCTAATTCTCACTGAGGAACTATCAAGCAACCACCTTGTTGCAAGCCAAGAATTTGTCTCCAAAATGAGTTTTCTATACCCATCCTCCCAAGCCAAACGAAGACCCCAAAGTATAGTCCATAACTCGGCCTCAGTAACTGAACAATTGCCAATATTAATAACATATCTGGACAACCATCTACCTCTAAAATCTCTGAACGGACCTCCACCCCCAGCAAGCCCTTGCCCTCATTTGAAGCAGTCATCTGAATTTAAAGTAACCCAATCATATTCCGGATGAGTCCACCCAATCCATTTAGTGACATAATGAGGACCAACCCTGGTAGTGTGTTGTAAAGAAAAAGCAGAAACTACCTCCTTCATTTACTTTAGAACCCAACTCACCCTGAAATCAATACCATAATGTGTGTTATTAAACACCATGTCATTTCTCCAATGCCAAAATGACATTTATTATTGAATATACGTTTTTTTGTGAAATTGCATTACGCGCACCATCAACTCTGTGACAGAATGGCTCAATGGGCATGAAAATAAAACGAGAAGAGCTCGATTGAAAGAAATAAAATATGAGAGGCTCTAGAGTCGAACTCTTTAGTCTTAACTTAGAATTAATAAACATATAAACTGATCTTTAGAGCAGCAGAAGCTTGTTGGAGGGCTCCTTACTGTGTAATGATGCATAAATTTAAAATTTCATAGGACATTGTGGTTAGACTTGTAATGGTTTGTATTTAGCCCATTGGAGTCTGATATCTTTTACGTGGTTGTTTTGGTCCGCAAGCAACGAAATGCTTGGATCAAGGAACCTAAAAAATTTAAATGCCGAGTTTTTCTTTTATACAGCTGAAGAAGAATTTTCATATTTGAAAATCTTAGCGAAAATGACCTTCTTTGACAACTCTATGCACATAATCTCACATAGAATAGGACCATGTTGCCATTTTATATCTCTACTAACCATTACAAACACTGCTACACGGTTAATCTACATTCCTCAATTCAAGTCAACTTCACAATCCCTCAACCTAACATTTAAGAGTTGGAAAAATAACACCAGATTCCCCTCCATCACCTGGATTCGATGGCATGAGTTTCCGAGCCCCTTAAGAATGATCGACGCCACCAAATCTGGAATGCTTTGCTTAGATTGGGGCATTCAGCACCATGCTTGGAGAAACACCTTAACCATTCCATGAACAATGTATACTGTTGCTTCAGAGGAAGTGTTAGGAGCGTTTGACCCAGGGCTTCTTCCAACACCTTCATATCCAACCCCTTTTTGGATCTCTGCAGCCATCCAAAATCCGACAGCATTGGCTGAAACCAAGCCTGGAGAAGCCCTGCTCTTGCTTCTGCATGGCAATGCAATTTTCTGGTCCCCATTGCGATGAATAGAGCTGCAGAAACCCGGCTAATCTCATATCTGACCATTGGAGATGCATTTTCATGCATTTTAATCAATTCTCCTTGATTTGCCCACATATCCACAAATTCCTCGCACATTTGCCGATCTATAAGGATTGCTAGCAACCAGTTGATGTTATCAACCTGTCTGGAAATGCGTTCAATCAAAGGTTTACCTCTCTCTCTTTTTCCTGCTGTCCCTTTGGTTGAAGTGTCAGAGGCCTCCTCCAATAGAGGGACTAGTGAACTTAAACAGGACTGACAAACAACATAGAGATCCTCCTTGTTGAGTTCAGGTTGTTCCTTCTCATAGATAGAGCTTTTGCATAAAAGAACCTTAACTAATGACTTTAATTCATTTCTTGCATTGGTATCTGTACAGGAAGTGATTGACCAAACAAGCTGTCTAGATAAGTTTTGCTGTGAATCTGATGAGTTACGCAAGTAGAGTCTTGCCAAAATGTTTTGAGTTGCCGACTCATCAAACTTAAACACTGAAAATAGGCCCCTAAGTTTTTCCTCTTCTTCCTCAGTCCACGGAACAGCCTCAAGGTATTTCAAACAGGACAAAACACCTTTGGTAAACATGATGCCAACTGATACCTAGAATAGATTTAGAAGTTGTTAGACGGATGAAACCAGTTGCCAAAAAATTGATGAATACTCAATACCTGGCACACAACAATACACAAACAATGAACCTCAGTATTTCCAATTTCAGCCCTCTTTTCTATGCCACAAGTCATTAAATCATTACTCTACGAATCAGTGGCTAAGAAACTAGAGAAAAGACATGCTAACTACATCAGCAAAGACTCAACCAGTCTTTTCTAGGAATGTAAAGAGCCAACAAAATCAATAATCTTCTTTATAGGTTGTCCATATCCATATCTATGATATGTTTAAGTTGCCATTGTATAGATCATCCTTCCATATTCATATTGAGATCATTTTAACAATCTACAAAATGAAAATATTGCAAAATAATTTTCAGAGACTTTAATGACCAATTTGATATGTCAGCATCACAAAAATTTGAGAGTAAATTTGGTTATTTAAATATCAGCAGAGCTACATGCTAAGTAGATTTCAATCCAATCCAAAATCCACATGGCATCAATCAGGTGCATTGTTCATCACTAATATTAACCATTAATACTGCACTACAAAATTAATTTGGGTATTCCATGCATGATGTGGACCAATCACATCGTATCAGAGAAGTGGAAATACAATTGTGTATTATTATTCCTCTTTGAGAATAATGACTTACAGTTTTAGGTGGAATTGATGACTATCGATTTTATTCATTAAGGCTATGATTAATAGTTCATGGAACCATTTAGAGTCTAGACAGCACCTAAAAGGTTTTGCAAGACCTTTTAGATAGCACCTATTTTTCAGCAAATAAGATTTTCCTTGATGATGTTTCATTTTAATTAGATTCTAAATACTTTTGAAAAAAAATGTATGTCTCATGAATGGTCGATTTTGATACCAGGTGTCCTTTAAATGAAAATCGTGATTTTTTATGAATTTGTTTCTGTTGTTTATAGCACAGTGTTATCAGTGCACTACTGATATGCAATGATGGATTTCCAGTCATTACCAGCATAGAGCTATTAGAGGAGCTTTAACTTCAGAACCACTAATCTAGCCTGGTTGATGAGTTATCAATTTTTTGAAAAGTTGAGGATTTTCACCAAGTTCATAAAATAGTCTTTATTTGTTAAGATATGGAAAAGATAACAACATCCTTATTACTTTTTAATGTGTGAATAAAGAAATTTCAGTGTGCATGTACATATGATCTATCAATCCACACATACATGCACTGATAGGGTAAAACATAAGGATGGTAACAAAAGGACAATTAAATTAATGAAGGGATGCAAATAGAAGACTAAAATTATAAATTGACCTAAAAGACAACTAATTTTGAAAATGCTTTTCCCCAAACTCCAATGTATTTGTCCATCTTTGACAATGAAATGAATCACATAACCAGTCAAAGCAAATAGTCTGCTATGCATTTTAACAAACAGAAGACATTCCACTTAAACATGTCCATACAAGGTCTTAAAAAGCATTCAACCTATGATACACAACAATTCCAGCAAAACCTATAAATCAGAGATAAGCAGAAAAAGATGGTAAAAAACGCTAACCTCAAGTATATCAATGGCTCTATAAACCCCAATCTTCAAAAGTCTTCTAGTAATATCATCCTCAAACATTAGCTCAATCGTGTCCCTAAAAACTCCCAAATTCTCCACATCAGGCACCTCTATTCTGCACACCTTCGAAGAATCATTGTTAATGTTATTATTACTAGTTGAACCAAGTCCTTTCCGATATTCCGAAATCAACCCCGCGAAAATATCAGAATTTGCAATCAGAACCTCCGAGCTCGTTTCCAGCACCAAAGCTCCTCCCTTCTTCCCCCTCAGGTTCAGCCTCACATCGAATACGCCCCCACACTGCTCCGACCCGGAAACAGAATGTGATAAAGACACCACATTCTTGACCCAGAAAGATTCGTTTCTTGATTTAGTGACTGACTCGACGGCCGGAGATGGGTCGATCACAATTTCTTGGAAGGAAACGGCAGTTGGATCGGAGTCAATGGGAGAAACACGGCCGGGGGAGAGGATCCGGCGGGGGTCAATCCTACCCACGAAATTTAACCCGGATTTAGAACTGAGAGGTGAGTTAGGCATCGAGTTTGAAGTGAGTTTGGAGACCAATTCAGAGTTTTTATGAAGGCTTTTAGCAATAATTACAGGGTTCTCAGGGCTAGGAGGATTCCCAGTCAAGGAACAACACCAAGAAAACTTTCGCGTCTGAGAACTCGGCTTCCGGCGAGCGTAATCGGCCATGGAATCGGGCGAGTCAATGTGAGAGTTCTAAAGAAAGAAAGCAGAAGGGAGCATAGTATAGGAGCTAGGAAGAGCTAGGAATAGAGCGAAATTTGGAAAACTATGTTTGAACATCAAAATTAAAATAATTATTTTTTTTTTTCATACTAAATTCATCGCTTAATTATTTAAAAAATTATTACAGTTAAAAATTCAAAATTCACTATTTATTATCCACAAAAAAATTTATTATCAAATTTTTTTATTCTAAATTATTTATAATAAATTAATAATATTTAAAAATTATCGTTAAATCTAAAAGTATAGCAAAAAAAAATTTTATTTTCACTTATAATAGTAAATATAATAAATTTATATATAATTTTGAGAAACAATTTTAATTTTATCAATTACATTTTTTAAAAATTTTACTCTAAATTATATTATTTCACAATTCAATATAAAATATAATAAAAATACTATAAAATATTTAATTAACGATAAATTATTAAAAATTAATAAAATAAATTATTAATTATTAAATTTATATATTGTAATTATTGAATTAACTATAAATTAAAAAAAATTACATCTTATATTTATAAATTTTACATTTAGATGATATAATTTTTTATAATTTATAGATTGAAAATATGAAAAATCTCAAAATTCAAACACAAAAACCAATAAGAAAGAAAAGGAAGTGTAAACATGTTCGGAAAGAGATTTTTTATAATATTAATTTAAGACAAAACTTGTGTTTGTTTCGATGCTCTTGGAAATCGTGGCCATCTTTTTTATTCTTTTCTTCTTTAAGTTATTCCGTTAGGTTAGTTTTGTTATCACAAATTATGAACTCGAATTTTCTGTCTACCGTGATGTCAATTTTAAAATAGCAATATATTATTTAATAATTTTATTTGAGTTTCGTTTTTTACCAGCGCTAACAAACTTTCCTTTATGTTAATCACTTTTTTTCTACAAATGCTAGATATAGCTAGCGAATAAATAAAAATACTAAGAACACAAAAAATAGAGTTTGGAAAATGCTTTAAGAAAGCTTAGAATGCTTATATTGCACAAAACTTTTGGATTGTTACAAATGAACTCAACTAACCTATTTATAGGCCTCCACTTTCTCAATGGACGGCCAAAATCATTTTAATCCAACGGTCTATATTAATCTTCTAGATTATTCTACTCAATTCTACATATATTAAGAAATATCTCACATATTCTATATATCTACAATATTCTAGAACAATTTATATACTACTAGAATATGGTGAGGGATTTGGGACTGAAACTCTTGTGGTGCGTGACATTCTCCTGCACTTAATATGTTATTTTTTTTGTTTTTTTTTTAAATTTATCAATATATTTTAGTTTTATTTTAGTAAAAAAAATTAATTTACATATTTAATTTAATTTTTAATGTTTTAGCTATTGTTATTATTATTTAAAATATAAAATATTAGTTTTAATATATTTGTGAAATAAAATAGTTGAAAATGAATATATTTGAACTAAAAAATAGAAATATAGTGAGAGAAAATCGAGTTGCTGGAAATTGAAAACGATAAATTTTGGTAGAAATAATAAATCTGTAAATAATAAACTTGTAATTTGTAAACAATGAATCTATAAATAATGAATGTACAAGTTGTAAATGATGAATATATAAATGACAAATATATAACTTATAAATGATAAATATGTAACTTCTAAAGGTAATATCAGTAAGTTCAAAACAATAAATATGCAAGTTATAAACGATAAACCTATAAATTTTAAATGATTAATCTACAAGTTCAAAACGATGAACATGCATGTTGTAAAATGATGAACCTGTAAGTGATGAAACAACAAGTTGTAAAATGATAAACTTGTAAATTCAAAATGATGAATCTATAAAGTATAAATGATGAATCTGTAAGTGATAAAATAAATTGAAAATAATAAACCTGCAGTTTTTTTAAATAATAAATTTTTAAGTTAAAAACGATAAACTTATAAATTATAATTGATCAATATGTTCTATATTTAATAGTTGATTAAAATCTATTTTTGAAAAAATTTTATATGTGTGAAAGAAAGAGATATTGAGCAAAGTCCACCATATAACAACCCTATTATAAGAAGGTGAAGTTTGGGTTTATTATTACTTATTATTATTATTATTTCCATACGGTCTGTGTTCATGTGAGCTGTAGGTCTTAAAGTTAATTGAGTTTTTTTATGGTAAAATATTTTTTTCAGCCTCTAATTTTTAATTTTATTTTATTCAATATATTAGCTTTAAAATTTAATTAATATTTAAAAAAATTTAAATTTAAGAATGTTAAATATTTTTTTTTATTTTTAAGTGATATATATATTATTCATTTTTAAATGTTATGATATTCACAAGTTATGTATCACTTAAAAAAAAGGCCAAGTAACTAATACTTCTCTTTAGATTTAATAAGATAAACAATTAATTTATTTTTGTCAAATATTTTATAGTACCTTTTGGTTTCTAGAATACATATATATAGTATTTTTCCCCAATCTAATTTAGTTTTATATATTTTATATAGTAAATTATTAAAAAAAATACAAAGTGAGATATTAATTTTGTACATAGTTTAATTACATATGTCTCTGATTTTTGTACATAGTATTACTTTATTAATAAAATTTGAAAATGAATAATAAATCAAGTATATTGAGAGATCCGATAAAATAAAATCGAAAAACTAATGCATTTTATATTTTAATTGTTATTTTATGATAAACTTCTTTTGTGCAATGAGAGGTATTAAAATGAAGTAAACGTGTAAAATACTACTAATTTTGTTATTTTGTTCCTTCTTTCTTGGTTTGAATCGTTCGATGAGAGCAGTGTATATCGATTGTTTGGTATCGTTTCTTCTTTTTTTCATTTATAATTTTCATAATTTAAAATATATTTATTTTAGTTATTTAATAACTTAAAATATATATAAAAAAAATAGATTACAAAAATAACAAAAGTTACAAATAAAATAAATGATTTAATTACGTATTCATTTCAGCTGATTTTCTAAAGTTCTAATTTTCACAACAACAAAAAAAAAAGAATCTTCCAATAATTAAAAACTCAAAAAAGAAAGAGAAAAGAAAACGCTTTTTTTTTTTTATCGTACTTTATATTTTTCTTAATTTGATTGTTGAAAATTTTATTTTATGTATTTTGAATTCTTATTTTTATATGCATATAATTCATATTAACAAATTGATATTTTTTTTTGTAAAATAGTAAATGACAGTCAAAAGAAATTAATAAAAAAATTACTTAAATTGTCATTCTGCTCTACTTGAAATGGAAAAAAGAAGAAAAAATATTTATGAATTTTATGTAGGAAAATGATTTTCCTACCAATTTATCTCAAAAAGTAACACAATAAAATTTAATTCATAAAAATATAAACTATATATATGTGAAAGATTGAGAATTAAAAATTTTAAAAGTTTAATACATGAAATAAAAGTTGCAATGTAAAATATAATTTTTTTTTTGTTTTCAAAAGGAAAATATATATAATTAGGGAAGATATTTCTCCATCACATAACAAAAGTAACAATATTTCCAGCCATATTTAACAAGCTTAGAGCCGCAGAGCTTGGATTTCACATTACACATGCTACTTCGCTTCATTGCTTCTAACAATCACTTGTGAATATACATACTCATGATGCTTTTAATATTTTCTATAAAATTAAATTAGTTAAATAGTAATATGAGAGAGTGTGGATGAGTTTTTACGAGACTATTTCATATTAAATAAAGATTTTGAATTTGAGTAGTTAGTATACAACTATTTTATATATTATTGAGATAATATTTTACTATCATTCAGTGTCCTAACCGACACGCTATGAGTTAGTCAAATTAATTCAAAATACCAAATTAAAAAATTAATTAAAAAATAAGAGATTAACCATAAATAGACATAAATGAATTCAAGTTAATCTTTCAAGTAAATTTGAATCGAATAATGGATTTGGGTCAAAATTACTATCACTAAACAAAAAACTAGCTCAAAGATTTCACTGGTGTGGCTTAGTTAGATGGGTTTTGGAGCATAATCTCTCACTTTTTGCTAAAACTATTTCAATTACATAATATCTCTTTTTTTATAACTATTTCATTGTAGGGATTAGTATGGTAGTAATTGGTAACAGTTTTCTTACTTTAAACCTGAAGCATAAGAAATACTACATAAAAAGAATCTTAACATTTGGGAGAGATTTTTTAATTTAAATCCATTTTTTAATATTTTGAATTATAATTTTCATAAATATTCATTTTATTTGAATTCCTATAAAATTTATTTTTTTGTACAAAAAATCCAATTTGAAAATTCGAATTTAAATTTCACAATTATGGTCCCATGAAACTTACTTTATTCTCTATTAATTACACGAGCTCTAATTTGTAATTCTTTTATTTTTTTGTACAAATTTTCCAACGAGATATTTAAATTTAAGATCTCGCAACTGAACTTACTTTATTCTCTGTTAATTCCATGAGATCTAATTTGTAACTTTTTGTCATAATTATAATATAAAGACATAATTATCTTCATGTTAAATAATAATTTCTTCTTTCAATCCCATATAATCAAATATTCCAGTTGTTCCTAAATAGATGTCATTTAAGATTTTATTTTTGTTCAAAAATATTTGACTTTATTTAAAATTTTAATTATTATTTATCTATTATACTTTTATTTAAAGTTTTATCTTCCACATATAAAGCTCTCGCTTTATATTTTAAATGATATTTATTTAGAAGCATTAACCAACTTTTAATTCCGAACAATTGGTAGTATTAATTGTAAATTTTACACAATAAATGAATCAAATAACTCTACTTAAAAATCCAGTCGAATATACTTTGAATTTTGAACAAAATCATTCGCCGAATCGCCTCACTGAACGAGACAAGTTTATGCTGTAGCTGATGTATTCTAACTTCCTCACACCTCACTTTCAAATATAACGGCTGTCGGGAGCCAATCAGCTCACCCATCACCATCACCATCACACACGTGTCGATTTCGTAAAATTCGTGGCACTTTTAAATCGGTTGCAACAGCAAACGGTAACACGTAACTATCCAAACAAAACTAATTTGGAAAGTTCCACATTGGGAGTTGCTGGTGGAACAGTCAGGGGTTTTCTTGATAAGACAATTACATCATTGCCCTACACTTGTCCAGTCAATGCACCCATGTTGCCACGTGTGTACAGGTTTAGTGGTTGAACGTGGCCACATTAGATTTACGTGGCGTACTATCTTAAAATAACACACCTTATATACACACACAGAGGATAGGAGGAGGTTAAGGCTGTCGCATTTTCATGTTGAAACTGTCCCTCTGGGATCATATATTACACAGAGAGAGAGAGAGAGAGAGAGCTTTATCTATCTAAATAATGGAGGATGGTGGATTAATAGGTGTGATGAGGATTGGTAGACAGTCATCAATAGAGAAGGAGCCGAGAACTCTCTCCATGGATCAAATCCATCGTGCTAGGGTAAGTGCATTTATAATTCTTTTTTCTTTCTTTCTTGAGTTGATATATGAACCTTGTTCTCAGGAGTTTGTTTGGATTTAATTTTGGTTGAAGGAGGCAGCCTTGTATGTGATGAATTCACGGAGTGTAGAGGAAGCTCTCAGCATTTTCACAGAGGTATTGTATTAACTACTTCATCTTTTATATATTTAAGTATTAATTAATATTCCTATAAATTAAGCATATAATTAATTAAGAGCAGCTTCATTCCTTGAAATTAATTAAGTTGGCATAATTTAAGCTATTAATTAGTGATTAATTTTGTTTCAACAGTATTATACTATTCCTCAAGGATTTATTAATTCTTTCTAGTTTTTTCTTTTTATTATTTAATTCTGAACATATATATCTTTCCAATAACTTGTAAATTGAAATTTGATATAGCAGAAATTTGGATGTGGGTTTGCAGGGTTTAGAACCAGTAGTAGCAAGTGTGGCCAAAAATAGAGGCAAAACAATGAATTCAGCAGAAGAAAGCCAATGGGATCGCTCTATATTACACATCCCTGCAGAAATCAAAGATATAGTTTCCGCACCGTTTTAGCTCCTCATAGCCCTTTTCTTTTCTTTTCTTTTCTTTTTCTTTTTCTTTTTCTTTTTCTTTTCATAGATTAGCTCTTTGTAAATAAACACACTCTTTTCTTTTTTGCTTAATGTCCGGATCCCTTAATATGATTTAATATATCTTTAATTTATGAATACAGTGTTCTCTTAAAAGTTAAATGAATTTTTAATTTTGTACTTCTAAGCCAACAATAACACTAATAATATTCTTACAAAATTCTTCCTGGAGCTGGGAAATTTTGAAAATTAGGAGCAAAAGAATGCAGTGTTATGATTTGGTATAGTTCACCATTAAAATAATAAGTGCTAGATAATTTATAGACATTGAGAAGAGGATTCTTCTTCTTCTTTTTATAAGGAAGTCTCGGTTTTTTTGGTTTGTAGGAAGCCTTGAAACCGAGAGTTTTGGAAGGAATTAAGCATTTGCCACTGAGACATTTGCCACACACATGCACTAGACAGAAGATGATTATTCTAGTCTATTCTAGTCTATCAATGTTGGTACTCAAGAAAAAGAAAGATACACTATTTTTATTTAGAGGTTTGGTACTCAAGAAAAAGAAAGATACACTATTTTTATTTAGACGTAGCAATTTTAGATCGGATATATATATGTATTAAAAAAATAAAGTTATATTTTTATCATGGTTGTATTTAATTTTTAGCATCTTAAATTTAATTGAGTAATAATAAAAATATATTATTTTAATAATAATAATAATAATAATAATAATAATAATGAATATATTATTACTTCCTCATGATTGTTCATTTTTAGTGTAGTACTACAGTTAAGAAAATATTAATAATGTAAATAATTGACTATGATATCCTTTAAATTTTATATGTTTGGAAATAAATGAATTATATAAAATTAGTAAAATTCATTTACAGATCACTTTTAAAATTTAGTCTAAATTTTAATGTATTTATCTTGTTTTTGCATTCATATCTTTCTTTTTCTTTTTTCAATATATGGATGCAGAAAAAGGATAAATATATTAATATTTATATCAATTTTTAGAAGATTTTTGCAAATGAATTGTGTCAATTCCATGAAAATTATTTGCACCAAACATGGGCGAAGCCTTCACTAATACAAGAGGTAGAGTTGGAAAAAATTGAAAATTGATCTTATTTTTAGAAAATTGACAATCATTTTATAGTTAAATATGTTTTCTATTTATCAGGAGAGCAAGTAAGACTAACGAGAGTCTTGTACGAGTTGGGGCAAATTTACATTAAGGGCAAAGGGGCACTTGCCTCCATTGCTCAATCAAAATTTGAAAGTGATTGTATGTTATATGTATTTTTTGCTTATACTAAAATTTGCATTTGTCCTTCCGTATTTAATTTATTAATTATTTTATTTAAGTAATTAAGTTTGACCAAAGTTTCTCTCTATTGAAAATTAGTTTCTGGATTTGCTGAAATAGAAGACATCTAAATTGGGATTTAAACTGCCAACGCTAATATGAATTAGCTTGTGCTATTTTGGTTTCATTTTTAAGGAATTGGTCATCAACATTTGCATTGAGAAATATGTGGAAAGTACTCTGTTGACTGTCAGATGTCATCACGTTTTCTGTGATCATGGCTGCAGTATCATAATTTATAGTAGGCTTGATGCAAGGAGTCTGAGAAGTTGGGAAATTATGGGTTGATGGAGGCAAAACAAACTCTGCAGAGCCCAATGGTGCCTTGAAAATGATGTGTTGGACAAGGTCCCGAAGGAGAAGACTGAGGAGATAAATGGTTCTGTGTTGTATGCTTGTGACTGTAAGGCTAGTGAGCATGGGAAGGTGTGCCAAAAGGGAGGCAAAACTTTGACCTTAGCTTAACCTACAATTATATCACTTTAATTAATACCAATTGAATATTCCATCTATTATTTTTGGTATTATATATCAGATTCTCTATTTTTCTGTTCTCATTTTTTGGCAGTTTTCAAACATTGGGATTACCTGAAAAGTTTAATTTCTTTGAGGCAAATATGTTATCTTACTGCTGGGATGCTCAGTGCACAGCAGAGCAAGGAAATATTTTATGGCCTTACCATATTCTGCATGTTCTTGGGGTTTGATTTTGATTTGGTTCTCAAAGCCTGGTGCAGAGCTGTTATATATTCTCTTTTATGAAAGTTTTGATATTTATGTTGTTTAGTGTTTGAAATTTATGTATTGATTCAGAGCATCTTCTTATGTAAACAAAAGTTCCCACGCTGCCTATAAAAAATCTCAATAAGGAATTCAGCATGGTCAATATTAATTTCTTTTGCTGCATTGCATGCACCCATATTTATGTTTTCTTATATTTTGACTCTAAACTCTACCATGCATATACTTTCGTCTTGTGGTGTTTGATCTTGATTTTCCTGCTGAAACATGATTATTTGAGTTGCTAGCGTTTATGATATAATTGCTGGACTTAGATATGACATGTGAATCTTATATCTGTGCATGGTTTCCCATGATTTCGTTGTCGTATGGTACAATTACAGTATTACATTCTTCTTAAGGACGTATGGATGTGCCCTTGGCAATTGTGCTGTTGAGTAAACCTGAAATGGACATGATTTAGTTTCTTTCGAAATCCCATTTGGTTCCTAAACCGAGCAAAAATTTTGAACTCCCTTCTTTTATTCTTTCAGGCTCATGAGCAGATGGGATCCGGTAAGTCCATCACGTGAAGCCACCTCACTTTCCAGTAATTGCATATAAGAAACAAGTGGACAGGTAGAGAAAAGCACTCGAGCCAACTCTTTTGCACACCACACAAAACGGGGCATTCTGTTGCAGGTCTACAAGATTTTGCCATTCTTTTTCAATGCTTGCTCGAGTATTTTGTGTATCTGACAAGATATATTTCTAGTTGGGAGTGGTACTTGTTGCTACGAATTAAGTTTAACAATTTCTCATTCTTGGCTGTGGAACCAAATTTTGAATTTGAAGCTTTAATGGACAAGGAGTCAAAATCAAAAGGGATCGTTTTAGCCTATGGAAGCCGAAACTGGACCTCAACTTACAAAAACGGAAGTTCATGTCCGACCACACAGCTACGGGGGTATTGGGTTCTTCGGTCTATGAAGGCTGAAACATAACAAAGTAAAGTTTGCAATTAAAAAAAAGTAAAATAAATTGAGAGTAATTTATTGCTCATTAAAAATATAAAAGATTTTAAGCATTAGCCTGTTTATAGGAATATATTGTATCATACCTCATTACCTCTACTTGTTAAAAATGGAAAGAGAATGACAATTAAAAGAGATGTTTTAATAAGTGATTTTGTTAAGGAAAATTTGAACTTTTAAGAAAATTACTTTTATCGTTATTACCCATTTGGGGTAAAACCCAATAGACAAGCAGCTTTCATGCATTTTGTCACCCAAGAGTTTATTGGAAGTGGCATGGTATTCTTACTTCTTAGTGATATGGTAGGATGGGTTGTTTTGAAAGAGGGTAAAGCGGAAGGTTCGAATTTTCATGGTAATTTTACATTTTGAAAACCATCGAAATTTCTAACGATCATCACTCCACCAATTTGGTGGATTTGTCCTTTTTTATTTCCCCAAATTAGCCCAAACTAAATCATTATCATATTTCCTCCCCATTAATCATCTATTGGAATTGTGTTGGGGATTCGTAGCAAATATAAATTCACGATTGGAAAATCATAAAAAATGAAAGGAACTTTAACCCACCAAATCGGTGGGTTATGATTGTTTTTATTTTTCAGATCTTATTATTATCAAATTATCACTGGTTCCTAGAGGCTTGCAATAGCCGAACTAGCAAATACCCAGAGGCACCATAGCGAGAGAACAAGTTGTGAAAGAATGTGAAGGACCTTAGTCCAAAGAAATTTGTCATATTTAATCATTTTGTTTGTGTTTGGTCCAAATTTATAGCAAAAGCATACAGGAGCTCATAAAAAAATTGCAGAAGCCTGCTGAGCTACTTGAAACCGATGAGTTTAAAGACGGTTAATACAAACAGAAGATCATGAAAAAATTGATAGGATCCTGTTCCACTCATATATGCAAGGAAACAAAGTTTATTAACCTCTAGAAACAAAGTAAAATTTCATTAATTTTCCTCTCCAAGAGAAGTAAATCCAATAATAGACAAAATGACAATATGCAAACATTATATCAAGATAACTACGGTCCCATGCTATATTCGAAAATTGCAGCAGAAGATCCATGTAAAATCCCAAATAACATGACCGGAAAAATATTGGGTGAAATGGGCTAGATAACAAAAGTCGAGTATCCCCAAGAAAAGGAAAAATATCACCCCAAATAAGCAACTAAGAAATCCCAGAGACTCCTGCTTTGGAACATTGTATACATCAGAAAAGATGCATAAAGGCTCCTCCAACTTGTCTGACAAAGCGTCGTTAGTGCATCTATCAGTCCTAAGAGTCACCTCGGCCTTGACATGGATGGAGGAGACAACATGAGGGGACAAGAGAGCACTACCCTTGGATCTCTTTGCTCCGATTATAGAAGCAGAGTGCTCTGCAGCTGAAGCCAGGACAGACTCCAAGGGATATCGGAGTATTGAAAAGGTGTTTCTTTGTTTTCCTGCTCCCAAACATAGCAAAAACAAAAAAGAAATACCACAGAGCAATGAGCACTTAAAAAGTTCCAAGATAAAACTGAGGGAAATACAGACTGCAGCAAGAACCTGCAGCATCCTGAGTTCACTTCACAAATTAAGTCACCCTTATCACCTTCTACACAGGAAGACTTAAATCAGAACAAAAAATATCTTAACAAAGATTCTGCCACAATTTTCTGCCAACAATGAGTAATCAAAGCATTCATTACTGAACCAGACTCGAGGGAACTTCAACATGTCACATGCCTTCAACTCTAGAGGTTGAACAAAACAATTTAAATAATAATGTCTGTTCCAATCATCAGAATATCATGTGGTATGATGAAATCTACCTCTTCTAACAGTTTGCAAAACTTGTCCACTTCCCATTTCGAATGTCTGACAGAAACTAGCATCTCCATTAAATGATGCAGCCTCATAATCCTGGTAAACCTGATCACCATTTAGAAGAACACTGTTCTCCTGGATAATTGCAAAATTAATCAATACAAGCAAAACATGGAAAAGTCAAGAACACATAGTCAATAAAAGAATTTGGAAAAAGATGAAACTACCTTTCAAATTATACCTTGCCTAGGGCACTACTTCCAGGTACAAGCTCTGTGGAGCTGCTAGGATTAGTAACAGAAAATCCACTAGCTTGGACTTGTTCATATCCACCAGCATCAGTATGGCAGTTCAAAGGAAAATCAAGATCCATGAGCTCCAAATATTGCCCATTACCACCCCAAAGTATGTCTCCCATTGTACACTTAGAAATGCCATTTTCATGTTCATTAAATCCACCCAGATTGTCCAGATCTCCCAGATCATTATAAACATCAAATCCATCTGAAAAAGGAGCAGCCTCATTGTTTCCACCATTACTATGATTATCAACCATCTCAGCATGATTGAGATTATAGACCTGATATAAATGCAAGATCAAAATCTATACTTCATATAAACAAGGTGAACAGTAGAAAAGTAAAAATGTAACAAGATGCGGCCAATAATACAATAACCATTGTATACACATCCAGAGAAGAACAAATCAAATGAAAAGATTCAAAATCAAGTAATTATAACATATATTCAGCAGTACTTCATGGGCAACAATTTTTTTTGCTGGTAAAAATAGTATCTCATGTTTGACCAAGAGTATAAACTAGAGCAAAAACCTCAAGCAGAGAGAGCATACACTGTTAAAATTTTGCATTGGCTACTATAGTTCCAGTACAAAATTGCAGGCTCTTAAAATATTAGAAACTGGAAATGAGTAGTGTTGATAACAAACATCTAATTTGAGAAAGGACAAATCAGAAATAACTTCAAAACACAATTCAAACAACAAAATGTGAATTATATGAAGGAAAAAATGTGAATAAACCTAGACTGTTTAAAAGATAAATAAATGGCAAAGCAAAAGACAGAACAGTTATAAATATCAAGGCGGGACAGAAAGCTGAAATAGGCACAACACATGCAGTGCAAACTGCACTAAGACTTGTTGACCAAAAATATGTGTACGATTGTACAAAATATAGGACAACGTGCAAAATAAATCAGCTCCTTTGCCTTGTTGTAATAATACCCTTTCCTTCCACTCATCATAGATTCATACTACGTAACCTTGTTTTGTACAAAAAAAAACAACCTAATCAGAAAAATTGGCATTTAAAAATTTAAAAATCCGTTCAGATAATTTAATTTTATACACATGATAACTTGCAATGTCTCAATAACTGCGAGAATTAAAGACAGAGACAAAGTAAACATGTCATCTCATGCAACTAGCCTAGAAGATGTTAGGCCAAGAACAGCACCATCAAGCGGACAGTTATACTTAGACATATAACTCAGCTAAAAAGAACAATGTTACACACCTGATTCATGTCATTTTCCATAAGTGTCAAAGGGCTATCTGCGAAGTTAGCCAACAATTTCATAATGTCATCATTCTCACTCTCATAAGGCTCCGAGGGAGAAACCACAGCAACAGGGTTTGAAGCAGATGGCAGAGCCTCAGATTGACATGCAACAATGGAATTGCTTTGATTAATTGGCATTGGTGCAGTCACATCAGCACAGGAAACTGCCTCTACAGCATTCACCACCTCCACATCACCATCACCGTCACCATCATCATCATCATCCCAGTCCTCTTCCTTGAATGGTGCTCCGTATTGAGCACCATTTCTTGGGCCAGGCCCATCCTTCTTGAATATTGAACAGAGCACATATGCATCCTGAGCCACTCCTCTATTGGACAACTCCTCCTCTTCAAGTCTATATTCATACATAACCCAATCTGTTCGATCCCCTTTAGGTGCTTTACCTCTGTGAAAGACCAATGTTTTTATCATCCCCACAACTTTATCATTGTAATGAACAGGTCTATCCTTGCCTGTTGTTTTCCAATACCCCAAATCAGTAGCACGCTTCACTCTACTCCCGCTGGAATATTTCTTCTCACTGGGGCAAAAGAAGTACCATTTCAAATCCCCAGTTCTCAAACAAGATCTATCTGGTAGCTCCCATGGTGCATGCTTATAAATATCAACCTCAGCAATAGCTTCAAAACGAAATTTCTTCCCCAGCACTTTTCTCTTCAGATAGTACTTAACTAGCTCAACATCAGTAGGATGAAACCGAAATCCAGGTGGTAACAATTTTTTCCCCATGAGGAAATTTCAGCAGATAAAAAATATAGTATTATTCACGAGCAGTGACAACTAAAAATGGCCAACAATAACCAACAATGCTGGTTAAATAGAAGATGCTGAAATCCTATATAAAAGTGTTTTTCTTTAGGAAAAATAATAAATCAGATGTGTAATTGAAATAAAAGGTAAAAAGAAAAGCTGACTGTCAAGTCCAATGCCGAAACAATATCTTCTGTGAACACCAGCGTCTCCCACGGCTCATAAACCCAATGTCACACCAAAGAAAAGGTAATTTTTTCTTGCAGAGATCAAAAGACATTGGGTGTGCAAAGTAAACCCTGTTTTGAACATAATTAGCCTCAAAAAACTGCAATTCAAATCACAAAGCACAAACAAAATAATAAATCTTGAAGCATTGAAGCCCAAAAAGAACGTGCCCAGAAAAAAAATTGACAGTCAAAACAGACGGAAACCTAATTTTAAGACCTAAATCATCAAAATCAACAAACAAAAAACATCGAACAAAAAACAAGGAGAGTTGTTATAAATAATGAGTAAACCACACATTCAACAAATATCAAAAACAACCAACAACAAAAAAAAATATCAAATCCTTATTATCTAATCATATCAAACAAAAATTAAAGAAAGGAAAAACCCAAATCAATTAAAATCAAAACCGAAATTCTTAACGAGAAAAATATGAACTAAAAACTTACAAAAAGGAGAAAAAAAAACCCTAGAAATCGTACCGCGGGAGAGAAGAGGGAGGCAGAAAGAGAATTTGAGCGAGAGCCACCAGTAGAGAGAGTGAAATAGGCGTTTGCGCGTAGGGATGTTTCGTTTTATAGGCAGTTAAGTGTTAATTAAGTTTTGGAAAGGGTAATTGGGTAAATTGGACGGGGAGCTTCTATAGGAATCCTTGGCTTCTGATTGGTCAGATTGCTTCATTAGCTTTGACTTTTTTGGCCGTTGTAATGGGCGCATCGGTGAATTCGGTTTAATTAGACGGCGGACTGACTGGGCAAAATCGTATAAAAAATAATTAAATATATATAATTTATATTTGGAAAATTTATGATAGCATACCATAAAATTTAAAATAATTGAATATATATATATTAAAAGACTTATTAATTTAATAATTATCGAATATATCAACGATCAATTAAATATGAAATAATTTAATACATATAATGTAAAGAATTTTGTAAAAATATACTCAAAAAATAAAAATGGTATAGTGTATTATAAAAATATAATTCAGTACAAATAAATGAATATATTATAAAAATAGATTGACAAAATCCAAAATAATCCAACATCATATAAAAAGATTAATTATCGTATCATATCATATTATTATTAATATAAATCAAAATGAAAAGGGATGTTTATGTGACACTTTTTATGAAAAATATTTGACATTTTTTTTTGTTTATGTTGATCTGTGAGACCACCAGCATGAGCGCATTTGTACATTGATCATTTCATATGTGAGGATAAATATTAAAAAAGCGCTCCTATTCATTTCTTCATAATCCTCTAAAAAGATTTTCTATCATGGATATGAATAAAATCTAACAAACGAAAAAAGATAAATGTAAATCTAACAAAGATTTCTATTTTACAATTTGATTATTTTTTCGTCAGATATTGATATTTTTATTCAATCAATTATAACTACACATTGAAACTAATTATACTTGTACTGGCTAGGACCTTAAAGACGGTAAAACTATAACATCCTCTTACTCTCTTATATAATATTTGATAAATTGATATCAATATCTATCTATTTGGTCAAACTTGTATAATATTACTAAATATACCTATATATATATAATATATATATATATATAAATACATTTTCTTATAAATTTTTAGATAGCTAGATATCTAATTAAACTAAATTAATAATTTCTCTTTATTCAAAAATTGCATTGTAATAAAAAAAAAGTATTTTGTGTACATGTGAAACCATCTATCTATCTATATATATATATATACTAATGTTAATTTAGTATATTTATTATTGTTTACATCGATAATCATACATCAAAATATTAAAACCCAATCCGGTAAAATTTGGACCGGACTGATCAAAGATGGTTTCAAGTCAGTCCCTTCTCCTATGGAACTGTGAACAGGAACTGCAGATTCATGGTTCCAACCCATTTTTTAATTATATTTATAATATTATATAATATTTATATATAACAAAATTTAACAAATAAATATAAATCTAAAAAAAGTGACCCATATTAAGTGGTAAAAGTATTTTCCCTTTTTATAAAGAAAGTAAATACAACTTAGTTTGTGTTTAAATATTATAGAATAAATGTACAAAGTAGATACAAAATATGCATTTATCTCACATTAGTTAGACACAAAATGAATTGTGTTCTCTTTCTTTATAAAATGAGAGAATATTCATTTTTTAATGTCATTTATATGGCAAATACCACTTAATATGAGCAATTTTTTTGGACTTGTGCTTATTAGTTAATTTTTTTATATTTATAAATATTTTTTATTGTATATATATATATATATTTATATATATAGTAGTAGCATTTAAGTGCCAAATAATCACTCAATTTTCATAATTTTTGAGTTTTATACTTTAAGTTATAAAACAAAAATTAATTTTTTTAATTTATTTAAACCAGTCAAACTGACCGTTCATAAACCAGAATTGATTGATTCCACTTAGTTCCAAACCGGAACTAACCGGTTCCAAACCATGGTCAAACCTACATATAATATAATGATTCATAAATAAAATTATTTTGCTGTTTTTGGATTTTTTTTCCTCTCCTGTAATCTAAAAAATTACTAAAATATGATTGATGCATTAATTATAGTAACTTTAGCTTCCTTATTTCATCAATTATTACTAATCTCAATTAGTCATTTTAGCAATTATTATAACGTGTTATTATTCACCAGAAGTGTTACTCAAGTATGTATTCGTTTTTGAATGACATTTGATAAGTAATTGTTAATTTTAACGAAATTAATGACTAACATACTAAAATTGAAGCATAAATAAAATTGTAATGTTAAATAGTATATATTTCAATAAAATATTTATGCTTATTTAACAATGTTTCATCCATAAATATAAATATATAATATATATGCTTCTTAATTTTTTTTATTATTAATAAGTATTATATCTATAAGAAATAATATTTTATCTACAAAATGATATTTATATTTTTAATCTGCACGAACATGGCCAAACTCTTTTTGAGTTCCAAATATAAAAATATTTATAACCCTCTATTTGTCACTTAATTATATTGAATTGAGCTGAAATTAAAGTGATAATTTAAAGTTCATTCAGATGAAATATAATTTTTTTTCTGACTTTGAGCTTGACATAGTTATATTTTAGGAAATTCATATATATTTTTTTAAAAGAAAAGGATGGGGTTAGATGGACAGTCATGTCTAGATTTAGTAATCAAATTTGCTATAATAATAATGTCTTGTGATTTTTGAAGTTCACCTATTAACCTGCGTATATTTTGGCAATAGCTAATAAAAGGAAAAAAAATGGTTTTCAAAATTTATATTAAAAATTGTCGATAATCTGTCTATTATCAATCAGATTAAGATGCTGGTCTCCTCTTTTGTGATAAAACATGTATTCGGTAAGCCAATTTTATAGTTAATTATTTAGAGTATATTTGGAATTGCTGTTATTTTTTCAAAAATCAGATTTAAATTTTTTTTATTTAATTAACTAATTTTTTAATTTTTTATAAACTGATTTTCTCAAATCTATTTTCTTCAAGGTTTCTTCATTATCTGTCATTTATTTTGATCATTTGAGTTTGCTGGTATGAAGGAGCATTTGGAATAGATTATGTTTCATAAATTGCTCCATCTATAGCAAACACGCACATAAAAAGCCATACATAGTAAAAAAAAAAGTTGTGAAGGTTTATTTAATGAAAAAAAAATTCCGGAAAACAACTCATCATGAAATGGTTGATTAGTATACAATTTTAAGCCAAATATCAAAGGATATCATGTTGGAATCAACAAATATATAACTTGATCATTGTAGAGGTCAAACTAATGGTAACAATGTTAAAATGCACAAGTACTTAATCATCATTCTTGCAATAAGCTTCAATTCAAATCACAATGGTACTAACCTCATTCTTAAATTTGTACTCTCCTTCACAAAAAAAAAAAATTGTCACTTTTTATATTGATTAAAAAAATTTGTTAATATCATAAAAGCTATAAATTTTATTTTATTTTTAAAATTGATTTATATCTCTATATCAATTGTATTCATATTTAAAAAAATATTGTTTATTGATACTAAAAAAAATTCAGAATTTAAAGAAATTGACTATATTTTTTATTTAAAAAATAGACTATATATAAATATCATATAGATAAATAAAAAAAAATTATTTCAATTCAGTAAAAGGTCAATCATATGAACATTATGCAATGTCGTTCCCTTTGAGATTAAGGGGTGTTTGAAATTACTGTTGAATTTTCAGATTTAATTAACTGATTTTTTTAATTTTTTATAAACTGTTTTTTTAAAATCTGCTTTTGGAAAAATATTTATTTATATATTTCTTTACAAAAACAATTTTTCAAACTAAAAAAATAAAAAATAAATTTTTTTCTTTAAAAGTACTTTTTACAAATGCAATAACACACAAACCATAAATATGTTTGATTAATTTAAAGCGATTAAATATGTTTGATTAATCCAAATTTTTAATCCAAAATTTTTATTTTTTTTGTAACTAATTTATTTAAATTGCATAAATTAATTGTTTGGAATTTTATTAAAAGAATTAATGTTCACCATCAAATTGCTAAAAGCATATGCTCATTCTAAATTATGCTATGATTATATATATTTTTATAATATATTAGACCTTATTTAATCTTTTTTTTTTGTATTTTTGTAGACGTTGTTATGGTATTCTTTATTCGCTTCTACTAGTGCGTGTGTGTGTATATATATATATATATATATGAAACGGGTACACTTTCAGATTTTTAACTTGGATACTTGCATTTCTTATCTCTTCTTCTTGCCGTTCTTCTCCCTTTCCTAAACCGAAACACTTTCTTTTATTTTCTCTTCAATTTCTCATCCTACAAATACTTCAAAAAGATAGGAACTTTACAATTTCAAAGATAAGAGTGAAGCATTAGAAAGAAAACTTATGCATCTCCTACAACCCGAAGCTACATCCTCATTTACTCTTAATTTCCTTTTGGCCAAACATCATTTCAAGTCAAGATGAGTTAATTTCGTGGATGCTGCTCACCGATCCTTGATGAAAAAGTATCTCTTCTATCCTCTTTCTACTAATATTTGAAGATTATTAAGAAGAGGCAGTATATGGTGCTTCGGTCAAAGACAGGTTGGGCATTAGGAAGTGTTGTATGTTGGTATTGAAGAAAGAAAAGAGGGCAGTTAAGCTTGGGAGCTCATGGGTTGGCTTAAAAAAATATAGAAACTTAAGCTTGAGTTTGGAAGTGATAGTAGCATGAATTATATTCAAGATTGGTCACGACAAAAAGGAGTTTTGATGCAACAAAAGTGAGCTTATGGCGAGGAGGTTTTCCAGCCGTTTCTTAAAATAGAGCATAAATAAACAGTGAATAGATTGAGAAGAAAAGAAAAGCGATGGATTCTTTTTCTGGATCTTGACGGGGGTGAGTACAATAAACCATGAAATGGGACTGCTATGCAACCATATGCATGCAATAATTTTGCATTATTGTTTTTGTAATTTAATTAACATTGGAGAGAATTGAAGATATAATGTAATTAATGCTTAAGAAAGTGACAGTTTAAATACTTGAAAATTAAATGAATGTGAAGAGGAAAATAAAAGTAGGCTACGAATTATGTTGGACCCGTAACTAAAGGAAGAGAGTGGCGACTGTCATGGCTTAAACAAAAGGAGGAACAAAATCTAATGTAATAAGAGTTGATTTAATAAATTAATTTGTTGAAGTTAATTTGAATAATAACTTAATTATGGTCGGAGCTGGAAAAGGAAATTTGGGTCCAATTACTCTTGAAATTGAAGTGTTAAAAAGGGGGCCTAAAAAAGCTTGTTAAAAATTCAGAAAAAAAATTGATTAACAAAGTTAGGGGTGTGGGTTAATAGAAGCAATGAAAATGTTTTTGTGGAGAATTAGCCCAGTTAGCAATATTAAAAAAATAATTTAAAGTGTTTAGAACCAAAGATGAAGAATACAATAACCAAAAGAATAATAATAATAATAATAATAATATAAATTAATTCATTATGGAATTTAAGTAGAGCATGCATTCTGTTGATTAATTGATGAAATGATAATTTGTCAGGTGTGTTAACTTCGCGAGCTGTTGTCATGGATAGAGGCAAAGATTGTACCAACATTATAAAAAGTCTAATAAGATTTGTACAAATCCTTACATTAATGACAGTATTTAATTTGATTATAATATTAAATATATTTTGTATTTTAATATGAAATCAGTTTGGACAAATTTTATGAAATAATCTTGTATATATTTTAATTTCAAAATTTACTATAAAATAAAATATGCTATGAATTGAAATTACAAAATGATTATTAAAAATTTGTTATTTTATAATTGTTTGAAATGAAAAAAAAATGATGGTTAGAGATTTTCTGATTTTAACTCATATATTAACTTAAATATGAACTGAAGTTTTATTGACATAATAATAGAGTGATTATTCTTTGGTCCTATAAAAGTCTTGAGCTATATAAAATTATATTTAGTCATTTGATGGTCTTGGGCCATATGAAATCGATTTTGGTTATATGAATATTTTTGACTATGTGATTGACACCTTTTGTAATGGCCCAAATACCGGATTAGTCGTAAACTGTAATTTCCGATATTGATCAGTATACCCGAAAGTCAAAAATACATCCGTGGGTGAAAAATATTTTATTTGATCATCGAAAAATATATGTTATGAATAGTCTGAGAAAAAAATTTGGAGTAAAAATGAAGTCAAATAAGCCCTCAAAAGTCGAATTAAGAAAAAAAATAGGATCCGATTTAATTAAATAATGGGTTGACTGTACTTTGATCATACAATGAAAAATAGCAAACGACATTCAAAAATTTATTTTAAGACATGGATAGAATCTAAATAATATTTATAATTATTTGACATTGAAAAATAAACTTTACGATAACACCGAAAAATTGAATTATCAGTCCGATTTAAGTGAGTTAGACAGAAAATGAACTCCGATTGAGTTGAAAATTTTTGTGTAGACATATAAAAATATTTTATGAATTATGGAATTAAATTTGGATGAAATTGAGCTTGGAAAGTGAGATAAATAATTTATAGTGTTTAATTGGGTCTTAAATTCACAAATGAGTCTAATGGGTTGGATCACTTGTCTTGGCCCAAGTCCAGCCCATTCCAGCCACCTATATAAGCTCAAAATATCAGAATTCACTAGAGAATTCAGCACCTTCTTCTTCCTCTCATGGTTCCCCCTTGGACAAATGGATTTCCTCCATTTTCTCCACCAAATTTCTCTCTTTTCTCCTAATTTTTATACCAAAATCAATCACCCAAATATATATTCAACATCTTTAGTTGCTAGTAGAAGCTTTTGATCTTCATTTGGAGGGCTAGAGTGAAAGGAAATCAAATGAGAAAAGTTGAGATATAAATTGGAGGTAAGTGAAATTTATATTTTTAAATTAGTTTAATGGTTCAAATAAGTAGTTTAAGATATGTAGATGATAAATATGAAGTTTATTTGAGTTAGGGAAGTAAAATATTAGTGGATTAATGAAGTGAAATTTTCGGCCATGGTAAGGAATCAAGGAAGAGAATGAACTTCAAAGGAAAAAGGTAAGGAGAATGAAGCATAGTGTCATGCACCGCGAAGGTTCATACAGAATTTCCCGCACATTTACATTTTTTCACACATATGTAATATTCTAGAAGGTTATTGTAAACCGTTAGATTAAATGGATCGTGCCCGTCCATTTTGGTAGGTAAGAATTAATCCTAGCCCTCCATTTGGTAGGTGGGAATCAATCATATTCATCCATTTTGGTAGGTGGGAGTTGATCTTGACCATCCATTTGGTAGGTGAGAATCAATCCTGACCATTCATTTTGGTTGGTGGGAGTTAATCCTAACCATCCATCTGGTAGGTGAGAATTGATCTCGGTCATCCATTGATGAGGTGGAAGCCTATATATACCTTATGTAAATTCATTTGTAATCATTCAAGCAATCCAAGCATTTCAAGCAATACAAAGAATTCTTCATAAACTCTTTTGTGTTCTTGTTTTGCTATTGAATCTTCTAAATTTCTAAGTTACTTTCTATTCTTTTTGGAGTAATTTATTGGGTTGGAAGGCAGGTTTAGTGCAACGGACCGTGCTAAGTGTCGCACGATTGCTAGTTGAAGTATAGGGTCGTGACAGTTGGTATCAGAGCCAAGGTTTGAAGTTTTACTACCTTTGGCATAATGAAGGCTACTGCCCCAACTACACCTAGCGTGGAAGTTCCATCAATGGAGCTTGGTCGTGAGGAAGTTCGGAAACCTCCATCTAAAGAATCTCGAGCCAAGTCGAAAGACATGATCTTTAGCTTGGAAGCACGTGTTGGGAGTGCTCAGGATAGCTTGGGTGAGCTATTCGACCGAGTGGACAACTTAGATGAACGTTGCAGCGGCTTGGAGGCCGAGGATGCGAAGATCCATGCAGCGGTCAAGATGTCCCTCAACGAGCTAGATGGTGGGTTAAGGCAAGAGATTGATGGGCTGAAGTCCGAACTTTTCAAGGTACGTAATCTCTTCTAAAGAGAAATTTCCAATGTGTTGCTTAGAGTTGAGGATATGGGTGGTGATCTAGTACTATGCAAACGGACTATGGCCTTGGGAACTAATACAACCACCATCATTGAGGCCAAGAAAGTGGAAGTTCCCAAGCCAAAGACTTTCAATGGTGCTTGTAATGCTAGGGAAGTTGAGAACTTCTTATGGTGGCTTGAACAATACTTTGAGGCTACAGGCATAACGGACCATGCCAGCAAAATTCGAACTACTGCCATGTACCTGTCCGACACTGCTATGCTGTGGTGGAGATGAAGGCATGGAGATGTGCAACGTGGGGTGTGCACAATTGACACCTTTAAGGACTTCAAAAGGGAGTTCAAAAGCCAATTCTTCCCCATAAATGCTGAAGAAGAGGCGAGGGGCCGACTTCGACGACTAAAGCAGATGAGTAGCATAAGGGAATATGTGAAGGAGTTCACAACCTTACTGCTAGAAGTCCCTGACACATCGAACAAAGATGCATTATTCTTGTTCATGGATGGTCTCCAATCATGGGCTAACCTTGAGCTCAAACGACGTGGTGTCCAAGACTTGTCTTCGACCATTGTTGTTGCTGAAAGTCTTATTGATTACTCCTCAAACAAAGAAGGCCCAAGGCCATCTGATAGAAATTTTGGTGGAGGAAAGAATGGGGGAGGCCATGCTAAGAATCAAAGCTACAAAAATCACAAAGAAAGTTCCTCATTCAAGCCGCTGGACAAGGGGAATGAAAGGGAAGAACGTGGTGCCTCAAAGCCCCGTGTGACGTGCTTCATATGCGACAGACCACATTGGGCACGAGAATGTCCCAAAAGGAAGACATTGAATGCTTTAGTTGCCTCCACTCATGATCAAGACAAAAGTGAGGCAGACGAAGGTGCGAATATGGGATCTTTGCGGCTGCTTAGTGCATTGCAAAGTGCCCCGACGTCCCCCAAGGAACTCATGTTTGTGGATGCAACCATCAATGGGAAAGTCGCCAAAGCTCTGGTCGACACAGGTGCATCTCACAACTTTGTTTCGCTAGAGAAAGCCAATAGACTCAGTCTCAAGGTTGCCAATGAAGGTGGCTCCCTCAAAGCAGTTAACTCGGCGGCACAACCTCTCCAAGGAATTGCCCGCGGAGTGAAGGTCAGTCTTGGTGCATGGACTGGCCAAGTGGATTTATCTGTGGCACCCATGAATTATTTCTCGGTGGTATTCGGCATGGAGTTCTTGGACCAGGTTAGAGCTTTCCTTATCCCATGTTCAAATTCTATATGCATTATGGATGGACCAAAAACTTGTCTAGTACCGACGGAAAGGACCACCAAGCCTACTACACAAGCGTTCTCGGCACTTCAATTCAAGAAGGGATTAAAGAGAGAGGAAGAGAGTTACTTGGTCATTCTAAAAGAGTATGATGATGAGGAAGCATCACCACAACCAAGCTTGCCGATGGAGGTGCAAGTTGTCTTGGATGAGTTCCAGGATGTGATGCCTGAGGCGTTGCCAAAATAGTTACCCCCAAGGAGGGAGGTGGACCATGAAATTGAGTTGGAGCCTGGCACAAGACCACCAGCAATGAGTCCTTACCGGATGGAAAACTCGAAGTTGGCAGAATTGCGGAAGCAAATCAATGAGCTGTTGGATGCTGGTTTCATTAGACCATCCAAAGCCCCATTTGGTGCCCCAATGCTTTTTCAAAAAAAAAAAGGATGACTCACTAAGAATGTGCATTGACTACCGCACTCTAAACAAGATCACGGTAAAGAACAAGTATCTTATCCCACTCATTGCTGATTTGTTTGATCAATTGGGGAATGCTAGATACTTCTCCAAGTTAGAAAAAAGGATAAGCCGAAGATTACATGTGTAATAAGGTACGGTGCTTATGAGTTCCTTGTTATACACTTTGGTCTCACTAATGCACCTACTACCTTTTGCACTCTCATGAATAAATTTTTCCATCCCTACCTCGACCGGTTCGTGGTAGTATATCTTAATGATATTGTGATATATAGTCGGACTATGGAAGAACATCTTGAGCATTTGAAGAAGGTGTTCGAGGTCCTCAGAGAAAATGAGCTATATGTTAGGAGGGAGAAATGTTCATTTGCCCAAGATGAGGTGATGTTCTTGGGTCATAGGATAAATGATGGGAAGCTTATGATGGATGGAGACAAGGTGAAAGTCATCCAATAATGGGAACCTCCTACTGAGGTCCCCGAGTTAAGGTTTTTCCTTGGACTTGTGAACTACTACCGGAGATTCATCAAGTCATATTCAGCAAGAGCAGCCCCACTAACTGACCTACTGAAAAAGAACAAGACTTGGGAGTGGACAAACAAGTGTCAAGCCTCGTTTGATGACTTGACAAAGGCCATTACCGAAGAACCAGTGCTTTACTTGTCAGACCCCTGCAAGATATACGAGCTGCATACATATGCCTCAGACTTTGTCATTGGTGGAGTGTTGATGCAAGAAGGGCATCCGATAGCATATGAGAGCCGCAAGCTCAATGACACTGAACACCGCTACACAGTGCAGGAAAAGGAGATGTCAGCTATCATCCATTGTTTAAGGGTGTGGCGACACTACTTGTTGGGTTCTCACTTTGTGATTATGACAGACAATGTAACAACTAGCTACTTCCAAACTCAAAAGAAGTTGAGTCCCAAACAAGCTCGGTGGCAAGACTTTTTGGCAGAATTCGACTACAAGCTTGAATACAAGCCTGGTAAGGCCAATGTGGTGGTTGATGCACTAAGTCGAAAAGTGGAGTTAGCAGCTTTGAGTAGACCAAACAGTCCCTTACTGGAAAAGATTAAAGAATGGTTGGAGCATGATGCCCTGGCTAAAAACCTCCTTGTCTTCATCAAGGAAGGAAAGACAAGGCGATTTTGGCAGAGTGACGGACTACTCTATGCCAAGAAAAACCGCATCTGCGATCCTAAGTGGGAGAACTTGAGAAAAAAGTTGATCAAGGAATGTCATGATTCACTATGGGCTGGACACCCAGGTATGAGATGCACCCTTGCCTTGATCAAGTCTATTTACTATTAGCCTCAACTGCGGGATGATGTTGAAGCCTATGTAAGAACTTGTCTTGTTTGCCAACAAGACAAAACGGAGCAGCGTGCACCCGGTGGTTTGCTAGAACCACTGCCTATTCCGGAGAGACCATGGGAGAGTGTCTCAATGGACTTCATCACTTGCTTGACAAAATCAGAAGGCTTTGGCAGTATAATAGTGGTCATTGATCGCTTCAGCAAATATGCAACCTTCATACCTGCCTCGGCGGATTGCACTGCGGATGAGACTACACGACAGTTCCTCAAGCATGTTGTAAAGCATTGGGGAATTCCATCTAATATCGTGAGTGATCGAGACCCACGATTTACTGGGAAGTTCTGGACAGAGTTGTTCAAGTTGCTGGGATCAGACTTGAACTTTTCGACAAGTTTTCATCCGCAAAACAATGGGCAGACGGAACGTGCCAACGCTGTAACACCCTCTTATATAGTTAGGAATAATCTCATCTATATAGGAGAATGTCACCTGCCTATTACCTTAAAATTCATTTGAATTAAAGTTTCTTCCATTTTAGTTATTATATTTTCATATGTTAACTAATATATTTTTTTCATGATAACAATATGTCATTCAATTAATGAATCTATTTTATATGCGGAATTAACAAATCGTGACCACATTTTTTTAAACATATGTTTGAGCTTTCATTATCCTCATGCTTACAAAATACATATAATCCAAATAAAATTTCATGTTTCCAACATAAAAAGACATGTAAAACTTTAGAAAACCATAATTATACTAATTCCCCATGACATGTGGACAGGAACAAAATGCATGTCATGTAAAACACCAACCCTATGATGTGGATTTACTTTATTTGACTCTGTATGAGCTTGCTTCTCTTCCTGTCAACTTCTCTCCATAGGCTCCGAACCTGCGTATGGGAAAACACCCACACGCTAAGCAACATAATGTTTAGTGGTACATATGTGCATAAATATTCATACATACACTTATGATATATCATAAAAATTCCATATTCATATTATCCAATTTTGCATATAAATAATCATAAATAATAATTCATATATCATAATTCTTTTTATAGCAATATAAAAACAAGAAATCAATTTATCATATATCAATATGGAATATTGCATACCTTGTTTACTGGTTCAACACATATACATGTCATAATTTACAAAGGTAAATTCATATTCATACCTCATCTATGAATTCTATTTCCTTGTTTCATTTACTTGATAACTAATTTTTTTTTCATATTTATTTTTTTAAAATATTTTATATTTTATAGCCCCAAAACTCTAAATTCGGACTAATTGAATGCGCGTTGTGAAACAAGAGCGCTCTCACCCTAGCTTAAGCCACTCTGCTCACTATATGTATCTGTCTATATAATTGTTCAACCGAGCTTCTCAAGTCAAGAGCGCTCTTACCTGAGCTTAAGCCATCTTGATTGAGTAAAATAAATAATTACATGCATTTAGGATCAAGGGCGCTCTCATCCGAGCTTAAGCCACATTGTCCATATAATAAAAATTTTCATATCATCATAATTTCTACGGTACCGTAAACCCCTCAATGACATGTCATCTATCCTATTTCTAGTCATAAATTAGAGAATTGAGCTTAATTGATGTTATCATCTTATTGTTTATATAAATCATCAAAATTCTCATATTCATAAAAATTTCGGTTTACATGTCCTATACATATGAAAATTTCTCAATCTCATTTAAAATCTCAAACCACAACACGACATATTAATTTAGTCAATACACAATAATAATTTAAAATATAACTATTATCATATTATTTAAAATTAAAACATATATATATATATATATATATGTCACCCATTATTTAAAATACCAAATTACTAAATATTTATTTTTGGACAGATTCCTGCCCTAATTTTGGATTGCACATTTCACATATTTTTGATTCAAATTTGGCCTTATGATATTCTATAAAATTTTAGATTAATGTCAAAAAGAATCATATAAATCTGAATTTTCTAGCTAAAGTTATGTCCAAATAACCGTATAGTACTCAATAAAAATATGTCCAGTATTTTTCAGAATATTCTTAGATCCGAGATTTTGTATCAAATTTTAGGTACAAAATAAATCGTAACTAACATTTATACTCTTCATATAGTTTTTGTATCTATGTGTCTACTTTAATTTCCAACTAGTTTCATCTCAATCTAAGTTTCAGAACAAAATATATATGCAAAATACCATAGCATGTTCAGAAAATAACTACCCAGAATTTTCTGAGTACTTTTAAATCCGAGATTTTGTAAAAAATTTTAGACCAATCTATAATCCGATATAGTATTTAAAATCTTTACAAAAGTTTTAGGTCTATGTGTCTAGTTTCAGTTCCAACTAATTTCATCCTGATCCCACTTCCAAAACAAATGATATAAACAAAATACCATAGCATGTTCAGAAAATAACTAGCCAGAATTTTCTGGATACTTTCAAATCCGAGATTTTGTATAACTTTGTAGACCAACTTAGAGTCAGATAGAGTATTTACCATATTCACAAAAGTTTTAGGTATATGTGTCTAGCTTCATTTCCAACTAATTTCATCCCGATACAGATTCCAGAACAAAAGATATAAGCAAAATACCATAACATGTTCAGAAAATAACTACCCAGAATTTTCTGGGTACTTCAAATCCGAGATTTTGTACAAAATTTTAGACCAATTTAGAGTTAGATATAGTATTTACCATATTTACAAAAATTTTAGGTCTATGTGTCTAGTTGCATTTCCAACTAATTTCATCCCGATCCAGGTTTCGGAACAAAAGATATAAGAAAAATACCATAGCATGTTCAGAAAATAACTACCCAGAATTTTCTGGGTACTTTTAAATCTGAGATTTTGTAAAAACTTGTAGACCCATTTAGAGTGAGATATAGTATTTAAAATATTCACAAAATTTTTAGGTTTATGTGTCTAGTTTTATTTCAACTAATTTCATCCCGATCCAAGTTCCAGAACAAAAGATATAAGAAAAATACCATAGAATGTTCAGAAAATAACTACCCAGAATTTTCTGGATACTTTCAAATCCGAGATTTTGTAAAAATTTTTAGACCAATTTAGAGTCAGATATAGTATTTACAATCTTCACAAAAGTTTTAGGTCTATGTGTCTAGTTTCATTTCCAACTAATTTCATCCCGATCCAAGTTCCATAACAAAAGATATGATCAAATAAATCAATATTGTTTCAAACAAATGTTTAACAAAACCAGCAAACACAACAAGTTATTTGTTCGCCCTTCCTTCAACATCAAACATCATTGTAATGCAAATAAAATTTACAAAGGAATAAATATACTCATATGTAAAAATCTTGACACAATGAAGTCTAAACCTTGACACAATGAAGTCTTAACCTCTTTAAACCTTAAGCTATTATAATTATTTTATATTTTTGGAGAGAGGAAGAGGAAGGAGAGGAAGAAGAAAATGAGTGAAAGAAGAGAGAATTTGTGTATGGAAGAGGGGGATGGAGGCTAGGGTTCTAAAATTTGGAAGAAGAAGAAGAAAATAACATTTTTATATTCATGGTAAATACCCTATTAGGTTCCCCTTGTTTTTGCCAAATATCCACTTAAATTCTTGGTTTTTATCTTATTATTATTAACTTACCCAACATTTATATTTATTTTATTTAACTCACATAACTTAATAAAAATTCACTTATAAATATTTTTATTATATTTTATTTCCAAATTTAGTCTCAAATAATTTTAATTACGATCACTAAATATGTTAATTATCCAAGCCTAAATTGACGGGCGTTACAAACACATTACTGGAGCTTTATCTTAGGCACTTTGTTAGTGCCAACCAATATGATTGGGCTAAGTTGCTAGATGTAGTCCAATTCTCCTACAACTTGCAACAAAGTGAATCCACTGGCAAAAGTCCATTCGAGATTATTACGGGACAACAACCTATGACCCTTCATGCTTTGGCCACAAGCTATGAAGGAAAGAGTCATGCAGCTTTCAAATTTGCTAAAGCATGGCATGAGCAAGCTGAGTTAGCCCGAGCCTATTTGAACAAGACATCCAAATAGATGAAGAAGTGGGCTGACAAAAAAATGAGGATGGTCGAATTTTGGGAAGGAGATTTGGTCCTTGTCAAATTATTACCACAACAGTTTAAGTCCTTGCGGAAGGTTCACAAGGGGTTGGTGCGGAAATACAAAGGGTTATTTCTTGTCCTTAAACAGGTTGGTAAGGTGTCTTACAAGCTACAACTCCCTCCCAAACTTAAGATCTATCCAGTCTTTCATGTAAGCATGTTGAAGCCTTATCATGGAGACGAAGAAGATGCAAGTCGAGAAAAGTCAAAGAGGGCACCCACTGCGGTAGTAACCTCCTTTGATAAAGGAGTGGATTCCATTTTGGCAGACCGTCTAATTCGGCATAGAGGTGTACCAAGTTATCGAGAATACTTGATCAAATGGAAGAATGCCCCAGACATAGAGGCAAGTTGGGAACCTGAAGACACTTTTTGACAGTTCAAAAATGACATAGAAAGGTTCAAGCTTGAAGGCGCGACGAGAACATCGCGAATTTTAGTGGGGGAGAATGTCACGCACCGCGAAGGTTCATACGGAATTTTCCGCACATTTACATTTTTCCACACATATGTAATATTCTAGAAGGCCATTGTAAACCGTTAGATTAAATGAATCGTGACCGTCTATTTCGGTATGTAGGAATTAATCCTAGCCCTCTATTTGGTAGGTGAGAATCAATCATAGCCATCCATTTTGGTAGGTGTGAGTTGATCTTGACCATCCATTTGGTAGTGAGAATCAATCCTAACCATTCATTTTGGTAGGTGGGAGTTAATCCTAACCATCCATCTGGTAGGTGGAAATTGATCTCGGTCATCCATTGAGGAGGTAGATGCCTATATATACCTTATATAAATTCATTTGTAATCATTCAAGCAATCCAAGCATTTCAATAAATACAAAGCATTCTTCACAAACTCTTTTGTGTTCTTGTTTTGCTATTGAATCTTCTAAATCTCTAAGTTCATTTATATTCTCTTTGGAGTAATTTATCGGGTTGGAAGGCAGGCTTAGTGTAACAGACCGTGCTAAGTGCCGCACGATTGCTAGTTGAAGTCTAGAGTTGTAACAATAGGAAGGCTAAAGAAAAAAATAAGGTTAGTGATTTCAAAATCTACTTATTTCCATTGATTAAACATGAATTAAAGTTATATAAATTAGGAATTTTGTGTGTTTTGCATGTAATTGATAATTGATGCTTAAATTATGATTAAAGAATTATAAAAAGTGAATTAGGATGGTTAATTTCAATGAAAAAAATTAATTAGTGGAAATTGAAAAATATGACCTTATTATGTGAAAAATGTAAATTAAGATATAAATACATTTTATTGTAATATTATGATATATATGGAACAAGTAATGTATAAATTAGTGAAGGGAATATTTAGACGATGAAAGACAAATTTTAATGATGAAAATTAATTATAGGCCGAAATATGAAAAAGAAAAAAAAATATTTTTCTTGCTAATTAAATAAAAATTTAGTTATGAAATGCAAGAAAATGTGATTTTGTGTGTGTATGAATTTATTGAGAATTTTTAAATGATATATTCATGAAATGAAATGAAAAATAATAAATAAAGGGTATTTAGTGATGCTTAATAACTTAATTGAATGTTCATAGTGAATTATTGATATATTAGAATGCAAAGTGTGAAAAATTATGTTAGTGATAAAATTGTTATGAATGAATAAAATATTAAGTGATTAATAATGTAAAAATAATAGAATTTATGAATTTAATGAAAATTGAATTAAATGAATAAAATAATACTCTTAGTTATTTTTCTGATGGTTAAATTTAGCCCAGTATATAATTGACTAGCCATAGAGACACCATTACCACGGTGCAGGTCATGGCGACTCGCTTATGTAGGTCAATGATGGTCTACTCCAGTGATAGTGATTCAGTGTACAGTTCAGTGATTCGGGATTACTCTTCAGTGTAGTGGACTCTTAGAGTCCACGTTCCATGTATCCGGTCTGAAGATTTTCTATCGGATTGAAACTATAGGCAAATGTGAATAAAATGAGTACAAATGATTTAAGTGAAAAATATAATAAGAAAAGATACAAGTGAAAAGTATGTTAAAAACGAAGTAAGTGAAAAATGTGAGAAAAATGATAAATATAATAAATATGACAAATAGAAAAAAATGTAAGAAAAACGAAATAAGTGATAATTATGATAAATATGATAAAAGTGACAAATGTGAATAAAATCATAAAAGTAAAAAATATGAATTAAATGATAAAAAAATATAAAAGATCAAAATAACAAGAGTGAATAAAAGTAGAAAAAATGATAAATGTGAAAAATATGATAAAAAGGATAAATGAAAAAAATATGATAAAAATGATAAATGTGGATAAAAGTAGTAGATACGAATAAAGTGAAAATTATAATAAAAATCGATAAAGTGAAAATTATGATGAAAATGAAATAAGTGAAAAATATGAGAAAATTGATATAAGTGATAAATATAATAATTATAATAAAAGTGATAAATATGATAAAAATGATATAATAATAATAATGATAAATGTGATAAATGTGTCAAAAATAGTAAAATTGAAAAATAAAATTAAAGTAGAAGAAAAATGTTAAATTATTTAGTAAAAAAGAAAATAAATAAAAAATAAAATATTAGTGGCAAAAATGTAAATAAATGTAAAGCAATGACAATATTGTAAATAAATAAAAATTTAGGAGCTAAAGTAAAATATGTAGCTAATTAAATAAATGATTGAAAAAAATTAAAAAAAAAGAAAGGAATGGTTAATTAAAGAAATAAAGTGAAAATTGACTGAATTGAAAGAAATTGAAAGTTCATGAGTAAATTGAAAAAAAAAATTAACTGAGAAAAATTGTTAAAATTAATTAAGATATTAAATAGTGAATTAAAGATAAATAAAAGTAACGTATTGATAAAAAAATAATAAATATATTAAAGAGAGAATTTGAATAATGTATTAAAAATATTATTGTATGTATAAATGCATGAAAAAAATATATGTCAGTGAAATTTTTTAGATTAGTAATCACCACTGAGCATATTAATATTCAACACGTAGTTATTTGACTGCGTGCAGATAATAGCAGGAAAGACAAGAGCAAACATAAAAAAATTTGGGAGTTGAAAGAATAAGAAATAATAGAATGTTAGTATCAAATATAACATATATATATATATATATATATATATATATATTTAGGTATGTAGTTGTAGAAATAAAATATTGTATATATTATGATAAAAAAATATTCGTGAATTATTATGTGTAAAAAATGCAATATTGAATTGTGATTGAATGAAGAATATGTTACATTATATATGTACTGTTGTGCCCAAATATGTGCTGTAAATTGTTTGCTTTGCCAGTGGGGTATATAGTTTATAGCCGTTATGCTGCTGAAATTTTTAGATAATCAAAAAGATTAATTAAGTATTAATAACAGAATGGTCAATAAAGTAAATTAAAATAAGGAAAATTTTTTTTTAGCACATATCGATTATACTAGCATAAGTGCGTAACGTATGTAAAGAATAATTGTTATAAGGGTGTCACACCTTTATTATTTGATACCTCAATGATTTCCTATGAGTAAATTTATGATGCTTTAATATATGAATATGATGTATTTACTAAATAAATGAATGTAGTTTATTTGATGATTTTTTTATGATTTGCAATGCCATTGACAAAATATTTTTTTAAGAATAAATGTTTATATGCTATCTATATGTAAAATGAACTTTTACATTTAAAACAAGAGAGTGATATAGCCATTTATAATTGGTTTATTATGTATTTTTTTTAAAATATTTTATTTATAATTATTTTTTGCTATGATATTTTTTTTACTAAAATAAATTATAGTTCCTAAGATTTTATTTTAAATGATTATTATTATAAAATTTACTTTATTGAGCTAAAATTCAGTATAAGAGTTATATTTTTCTTACGCAAATAGTAAATAAAAAATAAATACCAACGTAGAAGTCGAGAGAATTACATATCCAGTAATTCTATCAAAAGAGTCCAATAGTAATAGAAACAGTAATAATTATGTCATGCTCATAAAATAAATGTTACATGTATTATGTATATTTTGAAAAGTGAAAGTATATATTATAAATAAATCACGTGTCCGTTTATAGTCTATAAAAATATAGTATATATATATATATATATGTAATAATTTTTTTAGTTTTATTATGAGTTTAATATATATTGTATGTTTATAATTTATATACAGATATATTAGTTAGTCAGGAAATATCACTTTAAACCGATTGAAAGTACAAAATCATATATAACAATATAAATTTTGTTATTTATTTGTGAGCTATGTTCACCTTTTTATAAAAAAAAGAAAAAAAAAGTTAACGAGTGGAGGGTGGAGAATTCCGAGTTGGAGATAGTTTAAGAAGTCATTGGATTAGTGCTGCCATGAATTGTCAATAAATAATTCATGTCATCGGGCTGCCATCGTATTTGAGTGTCTGACATTTGAAGCTATATAACATGTTAGTCAATAGGCACCAAAATTCACGCACCTTACAAATTTATGTTGGCAGATTTATATTACAAAAATTTACGGTTTCGTTATGTATGATTTAAATTGGCTTTAGTTTGAAATAGTAAAAATTTAATTATTTTTAAAATGTCAAAAGTGCAAACATATTGCCTTCACCCTTATGGTAAAAAGGATACTCAATCAAACTCATTCTATTTAATTTTCGGTCAATTGCATTCTCAAAATGTTAATTGAACCTTACCATCTCAATGAAATGTTTGCATAAATTTAAAGATGACAATTTGGATTCGCTCCAAATGGGACAAATTTTTTTATAATTTTGTTCCCTCTATTTTGATCTCGATTTTTTTTGTGATAGAGATGAAACGGGAATGATATATACATCTACTGCCTTGATTATTATATTTATATATATATAATAATAATAATTATTATTTATATTTTAATATAATTAATATTTATTAAAAAATAATAAAATAAAAATATACACACTCACTTAAAGTAAATTTTTTTATTTAAATAATTATATATTTAACTAATTAATTAAAATAAAAAAATATTTTTAATATTAAAATAAAATAAAAAATTTAATAAAAATCGAAAAACGGTATGTGGGAACGGAAATTTCAAAATTTTTTCTAATAGAGAATTGGGTAGGGTTGGGGGAACGGAAGGAAGTTCGGAATCGGGGATAAAAATAGAGAATTCCGTCCCAAACTTGCTCGGTTTCCATTTCTATATAAATTGTTGATTCCTCTCTTTGATTGTTGACATATTCTAAGGTTAAGGTCATATAATATTTTTGCCCATATGATTAAATACATGTCTAATCAAGTCTATAAGTTTTAATTTTCAGCCAATTATACTCTCAAAACGTGAACCAAATATTAACCCATAAATAGGATGCTAACATGAATTATTGATTCTATTAGAAAATTAGTGTGTGAGATTTCGATTTGGAATCTATTAGTTTTAGAATCTCAGTCTTAAAATCTCAAAACGTTAACCAAATACTAACCACTAACATAGAACATCAATGGCAATATATGAGCACTTCAATACATATAATATCCCATTTAAGTTGTGAATGTGAACAAATTAGTTTAATTTACATAATTATTAATAAATAATTAATTCAAATCCCTTGATAGTGAAGGAGTATTATTTCACATTTGGATTAAAATATTATCCAGAGTAAAATATAATTTATATGGATTAAAAGTAAAACTTTATATAAATTTTGGGGAAAAAAAATTCTAATGAAAACCGAATTTTAACATTAATCCAATCCAATTTGATTTCAATTTTGTGTTGCCATCCATTTCCCAGTTTCAGTTGAAACGACGGTACGGTACATAATAAAACCAGCGAGTGAAATTTTAGCAGAGAAGAAGTCGTGAGTGAGGGGTAGCTCTGGAGATGGTGAACAGCAGAGGGTATTCTCACATCAAAAGCTCATCAGCAGCTCCATTTCTCTTAAGAAAACCTTCTCCTTCTGCTATTACTCTTTTCATTATCCTTCTCTTTGCCTTTTCACTTTTTATATTTGCTTTTACCACTCGGCACGTATTGGAAAATGAATCTAAACCCTACCTCTCTCAAACCCATTCCCATTCCCAATCCCAATCCCAATCCCAATCCCAATCCTATTCTCAATCTGTGCAGGTATGTTCATTTTGGGATAATTTTTAAAAATTGTGTGGACTAAGTTTTTCGGATTTGTTCATTTGGATGGTTTTTAGGGTAAGAGATGTATTTCTTCGATTCATTGATATGGATAATATTTATTTTGTGCTATTTGATTATTCAGTCGAGATTCTTCCGCCGTCCGTCTATCTTTCTTTATATTAGTTTTGCTAGAATGTTCTGTTTCTATTACAGTTGAGTGCATTACTAACGAGGGAATTCTGAAAATTGCTTGTTACTATTACTATTAATCTATGGGATATTTCATGTTATTTCATATAAACATAGATGATGGTTATCCCTTTTGGACCACACTTTATGGGTGTTGAAATTAGAAAATTTGTGTGTGATTAACCTATTGTTTGTGTCAATATCAAAATATATGGTAATGACAAAATTGTTAGTTTTGATGCCTGTTGAACAACATTTCAAGCTTCTTATTTACTTTGCATTTTGTGGAATGAAATAGAGTTTATGATTTTGCCTATTTCTATAAGCTTTTTGCAGTATCCTTTTAAAAAAAATAACTTAGATGTTAATTATAAAATTGTGAAGGTTGTAAGGCTGATCAGCTTCTAATTTTGCAGATTTCTGATGAACAGCTGTGGGATAATGCTCTCAGCTATGGTTTACACCCTTGTATCAAACATACGGTTAAATATAAAGGTGAAAATGATATATGTATATATATATGTTCTTTCATAAGGGTCTGTCCACCAGTCTTTTAAGTACAGATTAATGAAATAGACTACACAGTGCCTCAGCTATTGGTTTATTTCTAGTTTTAAGTTTTATTATGTGTTATCAAGCATATTAAAGTTTTCAAGAGGCTGCTTCCTCTTTTGACTGGTTAATCTGAGTCTATCAAAATCTGTATACACAAGGGTAGACATGTGTAGGCATGTACACACATATCAATACATATCGACACACACTTATATGTATCTAATTCCACTTTGAAATATCAGCTGCCCAAGGATGGGATCACTACATAACTGTGCGAAGCAATGGAGGGCTAAATCAAATGCGAACCGGAGTAAGTGATCAACAACCATTTACCTCACTGCTTTTGCCTGTATCTTTTTTTTGTGGCTTATGTCGCCACTACTTTGTGATATCAATGTCATAGATAATTCCAGAGTAAGTAGATTTTAATGCTGATCTGATGAATCGTTGTGTAAGCGTTATACATGATTAATCGTTGTGATTTTGCTGCAGATTTCAGACATGGTGGCTATTGCACACATCATGAATGCAACATTAGTTATTCCCCAACTGGATAAGCGTTCATTCTGGAAAGACTCAAGGTGTTATTGGGCATTCCTTTATCATATTATTGTTTTTGGATTATTTCAATCCTATGTGTAATTTCATTTTTACGAACCTTTTCATATCAATAATCCTTAAGTTGCTCTTTATGGATCACCTGTACAGCACATTTTCAGATATATTTGATGAACATCATTTCATTACAAGCTTAAAAAACGATATAAGGATTGTCAAGGAGCTCCCTAAAGAATTGGAGTCTCTACCTCGGGCCAGGAAACATTTCACCTCTTGGTCTGGCATGGGTTACTATCAAGACATGACACGGTTATGGAAGGACATTCAGGTGCAGGAAGCAGTTTTGCTATAGTGTCTTATGAATTTTAAGTATCACACTGATTAATTTAATTCCATGTCATATTTTGGATTTTATGTAGATATTTTCCCTTTGCTCTGTTCTCAGATTAGACCTCATTTGTATTTCCATCTTAATCTTTTGCTCATGCACGAATTGCATATACACAAAGTCTTTAATTAGTTTTTGGAGTCATTCTTATGCTTTTTTTTTCAAATTTTTGCTATATCGATCTGTAGATAATACATGTTGCAAAGTCAGATTCTCGTCTTGCGAACAATGATTTGCCTCTTGATGTCCAGAGGTTAAGGTGCCGTGCTCTATATCATGCTCTTCACTTCTCTCCCCCAATCGAAAGCCTAGGGAAGGTCTGGAATGCATGTTCTTTTGTTGATATCATGAGCATTTATTTTCCTAAAATGAACTGATATTTGCAAATTGTAAAGTTTCTAAATTTCTAAAACTTATGATGAACCTGAAGTTCTAAAATTTGTTTAGAACCTCATATTGTATTGTTTTACAACATAGTGCGCGTGAACCTTGGTTTACACTTTTTTTTCATTATCAATGCATTGAGATCTCCTATGGGGATTCCTGTTAAATTAGGTTCTGAGAATGCATGACGATGACACCACAGAAGCTGGTGGAGCGACTGAGATCACGTGGGGAAAGATACATTGCTCTTCATCTAAGATATGAGAAGGACATGCTTTCTTTCACTGGTTGTGATTATGGTCTGACTGAGGCAGAATCTATGGAACTGCAACTGATGAGGTGAGAATATATGAGGATCTCTCTCTTTTTTGTTCAGGTGTATGTGATGTGCATATCTGTGGTATGAATGTTACAGCAAATATACATATTTATGTGTGTCTATGTGTGTGTGGGGGTGCATGGAGAGAGACCCCTTACTAGCTTGTCATACTGTTACGGTTCTAATTCCTAAGATTAGGGGTTTGTTTTGGGCAGTATTTTATTTATGGTAGAATTCTTATATTTCCTAAATAGGAGTATTATTTGGTTTCCTAATTAGAAAAATATCTAGTTTCTTTGTTAGAAAAGAATTCCTATTTTTAATAATTTTACTATTGGCATATAACCTCTATTTAAGAGGCAAAATTATTAGTAAGAATTTCCAGCAAAGTCTAAGAGATAGGCAGCTCTCTCTAACGAGTTCCAAGGCTGCAACTTCCCGGTGACACAATCCAGGGTCTTAACAATTTGGTATCCGAGATATGTGAAGAATTTAGGGCTATCCGTGGCTCGACTTGCTCAAGTTGAGTCTAAATTTGAGGAAGTTATTTCCCACTTGAACCAAAACTGGACCAAAAAAGTGGAGACCACTGCCAGCAGCAGCAATGAACCTCTGCAGAATTGCGTGGTACTCCAGCTGCCAGGGGGAGACATGCTGCTAATAGACAGCACAGTACCCAAAGATAAACATCATGAACCTACTACTGCTGTTACTAAATGCCCAAATGCTGATGTAATGAAGTCAGGCATACCAGTCCTTTATAATTTCCCTTGTGAATATACCTTCCAAAGACAGTCAGTATCAAGTCCTAGGGTGGCAGCAAGCAGTTCCAAAAATTGAAATGCAAGGTTCTGCTGCATCTTCTCTGTTAAAGAACAATCAAATCAAGGAAATGGAGGGAGGTTCATTGTTAGGATTAGACCAGGGTATAAATGCCAGTTCCCACATTTATGATGAACCGTACTCAGCTGGAAATCAATGCAAGAAGTTATTATGGCTGGAAATAATTAAATATGATGGTGGCACAGCTCAAGAAGAATACGAACTTGAGGGCAAGCTCTGTCTTCATGGGGGGAGTAATGTTACGGTTCTAATTCCTAAGATTAGGGGTTTGGTTTAGACAGTATTTTATTTATGGTAGAATTCCTATATTTACTAGTTAGTAGTATTATTTAGTTTCCTAATTAGAAAAATATCTAGTTTCCCAGTTAGAAAAAAAATTCTTATTTTTAATAATTTTACTATTGGCATGTGACATCTATTGAAGAGGCAGAATTATTATCAATAAAACTCAAGTAAGAATGTCCAGCAAAGTCTAAGAGATAGGCAGCCTTCTCTAACAAGTTCCAAGGCTGCAACTTCCTTTAACTAGTTGCATAAAATCCGATGTCTGGTGACACTCTCTGGGGTTCATAACACATACCTATCGTTTAGTTTTTTGCTTTTCTCTGCAAAGCTGTTAGAACTACTTTGGATCAATGTGGTATACTCTCAGCGACTTAATCCTTGGTGCTTTTTCGGTTTTCTCCTTTTGTTTTTTTTTTTCAATCATTGATGCTTTATGAAATATTAAATTAATATGTTGAATCTGACGTTAAAATGTTAGAGCTGAAAATTTCACTGTTTAAAAACTAAGAAATTTGGAAAAGACAGATCATGAATTTTAATATATTCTACAGTGGAGATAAGATCGATATGTTAGATTTGCCTAGTTATTCATTTTCATCCTGTATTCTTAAACTCAGCACTCTGGTAGGTTTTGTTGATGTGGTTGTATAATTTTTTGGCCAACAGCTTATTTTCATCTTGCTTCACTTTATTTATTTACAGGGAGAACACAAACCATTGGAAGGTTAAAAAGCTAAACGCAACAGAACAGAGAGAGGGAGGGTTTTGTCCTTTGACTCCTAAAGAGGTGGGAACCTTTCTTCAAGCTCTTGGTTATTCTCCATCAACATTAATTTACATTGCAGCTGGGGAAATTTATGGTGGGGAATCTCGCATTCGAGAGCTCACAGCTCGCTTCCCAAATATTGTTTTCAAGGTTGGTCAATGATTTTGCATAATAACTGCATTGGAAAATGGTGATTTTAAGACTGCCAATAACGTTGATATAAACTGTTTGTTGTCAGGAAACATTGGCAACAGCAGAGGAGTTAAAGGCATTTGCTAAGCATGCCTCTCAGACTGCAGCACTTGATTATATTATTTCTATAGAGAGTGATGTATTCATTCCTTCACATTCGGGTAATATGGCTAGAGCTGTTGAGGGTCACAGGAGATTCTTAGGACATCGCAAAACAATCACCCCAGATAGGTATAAATCCATTCTAGTGTGTATAATGTCTGTTTGGAGTAGCTTAAATCTGAAGATAAGGCCTCCCGAATAAAATCCACTTTTATTATGTTAAATGAATGGGAGATAATAATCTTTGCAACTTTGAAATCCGATATGGAATTGTAATTGGCACCCTTGATTTCTCCATTTGGGCAGAAAAAGGGTGCTGCGGGAATAATTCTCCTTTAAATAGAAGCTAAGGATTAGGCTAGTTGACTATATCAGTTGTTTCCTAGCTTGATAGTGATGTATGGTTAAACACTTAGTTTTGAAATCATTTTCTGGCAATATTAGTCATGCTCTAGTGAGTCTTTTATACAGCTCATTCAATGTTGATGACAGCTGCTTATTTTATTGGGAACTATTGCTCCATGATGCCAGGTTGTGAGACTAATCTTTCTTTCTTTAGAGTGCCAAGTTCTTATCAATTTTTATTTAATCCTTTTTTACTGAAGTCGATGGTCTGACATTCTTCAAGCCCATCTTTATGTTAATTCATCTGAAACTTCAGTTGCTATATATGATGCCTTGGGGACATTAGAGGGGGCAGAGTGGTTTTCTTGCTTGTTTTTCATACAGCCATCTTGCAGTACAAGACGCACTTTATGTACATTATGTATTCTCTGATGTCATTTTGTTAATTTGTTGCAGAAAAGGACTTGTAAAACTGTTTGATAAGCTAGAAAGTGGACAGCTAAAAGAGGGATCCTCATTTTCATACATTGTACATGAAATGCATAAGAACAGGTAATTTGGTTGGAGGTTTCTGAAGTTCTTTTGATAGTTTTCTTTTTGGAGTTCAATTTTGGTGCATTTCTTATGAGCTCTTTGCCCTTGGAGTCTTGGATGGCATCTTTTTGAGCTTTTAACTGCCCTTTTTCCCCATTCACTTAAAAAAAAATTCCTGTAATTTGAATAGCTTCTATACCACTACTTGCACTTGGCAGAATTTTAGATTATTCCCTTTTGTTTTACATTGACTTGAGATTTTGTTTGTGTGATGTGGATATTCTAACCAAAAAAAATGAGAAATTAAATTAGTTCATTTACCACTTATTTGATGACTGATAGCTGAATAAATAATTTGAAGCAAATTTGGAGGTACAAGACGGACTGACTGAGTTTCTATTAAAATTACAGGCAAGGAGCTCCAAGGAAGAGAAAAGGTCCATTGCCAGGAATAAAAGGTCGAGCACGTTTCAGGACAGAGGAGTCTTTTTATGAAAATCCATATCCTGAGTGTATCTGTAGATCAAGAGGAGCATTTTGAATTTGAAATGTTCGTTACACTGGTTAGCTTTTTGTATATTTTTTAAGGTAACTGATGCTTTGTAAACTGTAGCATTTCAAAATAGCTTGAGCTCTTGTGGGTTTCCGAAGCCAAAATTGGCTGAGCCTAATCGGTTCTGGTTGTTAGATTAGTTTAGCAGTTAAGACTCAGGACCATACAGTCAATTACTAGCAGAAGATGCTGCTTGCAATTGTTTGGCACCTTCGGTTTCCTTTGCCGTAAAAGGAAGATGAAAAGGGGGAAAGGGAAGTTTTTATTTTGCATTGATCAATATTTAAGTTATCTATATTGCGAGAGGATGTCATAGGAAAGCATGAGAACATTTGAGAATCAGAAAGTTTATAGTTGATTTACCAGTTGAGAGAGTTCATTCTTGCGAAATGCTTATGATTTCTCATATATAATGTTCATGTTTTTTTTGAACTAAAATAATGTTGTGTTGATGCTGGAGAAGAAAAGGGTGTGGAATTACAATGTTATGTAACATGATTCTATTTTCTGGCCAATCATATGATTCTTTATTTATTTATTATTTATCCCTCGGCTTATTAAAATTAAAGCCAAACCGACTAACAGCTGAAAATAGAGGTAAAAGTAGACACAGTTGGGGTCTTCCAAAGGGTAATATTCATGGGATACGTCCAAAATTGATTAAAAAAATTGAAATCCAATTAACCTGAGAAAAATATTCTGCTAAAACACTTATGAAAAAATATAAAAAAAGAGAATTACTATTCATTTCTGAATTTTGATTTATTGTATTAATATATTATGAGATTCAAAATTTATATGATATATTTCATTTATTTTGTTATATTCTATTAATACATTATTTTGTTATAAAAAAGTTAGATTGTGGTGAAATAATAAAAAATTATATTTACCTTATAAAATTTAACCTATTGTTCTCATACTCCTAAATAAAAAAATATTATTTCTTATTAAAGATAAATGTCTTAAAATTTTATAAATTAATTATATAATTTAACGAAGTTAAAATATAAGATCCGATCTTACCAGAAATACTAATATAATATGTTACATATTAAGAAAAAATAGTAATTTTTTTTAAAAAAAATACTACATACAACTACAAGCTATACAATTAGGAAAAAAAAAAAGTTCATAACGATAAAGTGGTTTAGTTGATCTCCAAAAGTCTCGTATTCCCCCAAAAAAAAAAAAGTTAAAACGACAATTCTAAAAGGTCTGATGATAATTCTTCTTATGATTGAAAATTAATGGTAAAATATATTTCTATCGGATAAAAGGAACAAATTGAATTTTTTAATAACCGTACTGGTTTGGACTAAAACGGCAGAACGTTTTAACCTACAGGGACGGCACCGTTTGATTTTTATCATCGTCGTCCTAATCAGCAATCGTCTTCAAAGATCAGACTGCACAGAGAGAGGCATAAATATTAAATATGGTGTTTCCCTTCCTTGAAACTGATTAGAAAGACGGATTCTTGATTTCTTTTCCATCCCTTTCATGGTATAGGAAAATGAAATCTCTCACTCTTAAACCTCCTCTGAGTCCCATTCAGCTTCATAAACCCATTATTTTCCATTTCCCATGCTCTCTCTCTTTTCTCACACCTCACGAACATTCTTTTACAAATCCACTATTAAGCTCCCAAATTGGTCTTATCCCCTTCATTAACCGTAAACCACTTTTAATTACTGCTTTTGCTTCTTCCAGCTCCAACTCTGCTGTGCCGTCCCCTATTTCAGAGCAAGACGCGAAGTCCGCTCAGTTATTTGAGGTTTTTTTTTTCCTTTTTCTTTATGCAGTTGATAATTTGTTTTCTCTTTGGAATTCACGACTTAGAAAGAGTTCTTTTTCTTTCTTTTTTTTTTCTTTATGCAATCGATAATTTGTTTTCTCTTTGGTATTCAAGACTTAGAAAGAGTTCTTTTTCTTTCCCCCCTTTTTTTTCAGAAATTAAAGGAGAAGGAGAGACAGAGAGTAAATGAGTTGGAAGAATTGGAGAGGAAGGCGGATGTGCAATTGGAGAGGCAACTTGTAATGGCATCAAATTGGAGCAGAGCATTGTTGACTATGCGTGGGAAGTTGAAGGGAACCGAGTGGGATCCTGAGAATTCCCACAGGATTGATTTTAGTCAGTTTTGGAGCCTTCTTAATTCAAACAATGTTCATTTTATGGAGTATTCGAATTATGGACAGACTGTATCAGGTATGCATTTGGTCCAAATTGTGTTGGCTAGTTACTTTTATGATATGACTTTGCAAAATTAGTTAAATAGCATTGATGCCCATAATTTAGTTAGGAATTCTATGGCTAAGCACATGCAGGTTTTAGTTTACTGAGACAAATTCATCACCCATTTATAAGCGACGTAGAATCTATCGAATTACAAGTGTTAACATGATTAAGTCCAAAGTATTAGTTATCATAAAACTCACTGAATATTTGTTTAAATGACACTTTTTACTGAAAAGTTGTTGCTTATTTTTAAAGTGATTCTGCCGTATTACAAGGACGGAAATCTAGAAGGAGCAGAAGGGAATTCTAAGAAAGAAATTATTTTTCGGCGCCATGTGGTTGACCGTATGCCAATTGATTGTTGGAATGATGTTTGGCAAAAGTTACATCAGCAAATAGTGAATGTGGATGTTCTAAATGTGGATACAGTTCCTGCAGAAGTGTACTCTACTGTTGCAACTGCAGTCGTTTGGTCCATGCGGCTTGCTCTAGCTGTTGCATTATATGTCTGGATTGATAATATGATGAGACCGATTTATGCAAAGTTAATACCTTGTGATTTGGGAAAGCCTAGCCCAACAATTAGGCAGCCACTCAAGCGCCGTGCACTTGGTTCCCTTGGCAAGAGTCGGTAAGTGGAAAGGCGAACTGGCTGATGTTCTTTTTTTTTTTTCTTTTTTTTATTTTATTGTTTGCATGAATTTATTCCTTAGCACAAAGGGTTGGCTAAGGGGACGCTTTTATCCATTCCGCCTGGTTAAGAGCTCTTGTTTTTGGCATTTTAATTCTTACTTCATTCACTTATGGTTTTTGCGAATTTATAAGTGAGAAAAGAAAACTTTTCTTTTACTTTCGTTTACTTTTTTTGTGGACTTAGAAGTGTGCTACTAGAATTGGGATCCTTTTTTTTTTTTAACATGATAAAATTATAAAATTAACAGATATTTATCTAACTCAAATTTGAGTATCTTGGGGAAGCAATATGTAACAGAACAAAAATGTGCTTTCCTTCTTTCCTCATTTTAAAATGAAAACTTTTCTTTTACTTTATTTTTTGGTGGACTTAGAAGTGTGCTACTACAGCTGGGCCCTTTTATTTTTTAGTTTTTATTTTGACGCGATAAAATTTGAAAGTAAACAGATATTAATCTAAATTAAATTTGAGTATTTTGGAGGAAGCAAACTGCAACAGAACAAGAGTGTACTTTGCTTTTCTCCTCATTTTAAAATGAATATTAGCATAGAGAAGAAATCAATCTGCATTCTATTGTCTAAATAAATTGGCTTATAAAATTATTGTTAATTTGGCAGAAGCAGCATCCAAAAGACCAAACATTTCAAATACTTTTTGTATTGAAATGAATATCATCTTTTCATTAAGATCATGCATAAAAGATCTGCTCTCAGACTATAATTAACCATTGGTTGCATCTTAAATTTTTATGCCTCAATTGCTGGAAAAGAGAATTCAACCTCTTGCATTTTGAACAATGTAGAAGAGGTCAAAAAGATAAAAAGGTGTTTAGAGGCGCAAGTTCTTATTGAACTTTGCCACACCATCCTCTACTTGGAGCTTCATTGTTTTATCTATGGATCTCATATGTAGGCTACATGGCGTCTTGTCTTGTTTGGTTATTCCATTCCTTAATACTTGTTTGCATCTAGGCAAAATCAACGAATCTCTGTCCTTACTTTCTTCTATGCTTTAACCAATTTAAACTTGATTCCACTTACCTCAAACATTTTATTTGTTTACCTAATTTCTTTGGCCTTTGAGAATAAATATATTAAAGTTTACAATTTTGAAAGTGTGAGAAGTTATTATTTTAATGTTTCAGCATTATATATGGTGCATGTTGAATGCTGTCAGAGTTGTGCAGCTAAATAGTGATACTTTGGATTATTTTTGCTATGAACATAATTGGAATAATTTTCAAGGACACACTTCTCATCTAATTTTTGGATTTCCTTTCCACTAGGGCAAAGTTCATATCAGCAGAAGAAAAAACTGGTGTTACCTTTGATGATTTTGCTGGTCAGGAATATATAAAGAGAGAATTACAAGAGATCGTCCGAATTTTGAAAAATGAGGAAGAGTTCCAAGACAAGGGTATCTATTGCCCAAAAGGTGTACTTCTCCATGGGCCTCCAGGAACGGGTAAAACTCTGCTAGCAAAAGCTATTGCTGGTGAAGCAGGATTGCCTTTCTTTGCTGCAAATGGCACAGATTTTGTGGAGGTGATGGATAAATATTCTTAGATGGTTCATATTGTTGTGAAGAGGGGAGAAAATTAGAGAAGAAAGAATTATATTCTTTTCCTTAATTCTGATTGAATAATACACAATGACTTATTACACTTCTAAGATACAAAACAGGAAACTAAATAACTAAAAATATGAAAGATAATTTGTAAAATTCCTAAACTAAATAATTTAAACTATCTACAGATTAGTTTCCTATTTTACGTTTAAGCTGGAAAATAGATATATTCCATTATCAAAAAGATAGCAATATTAAGTCCTTTAGTTATAATATCAAACATTGTATCCTTGAAGGCACCATGAGGCATCCGGACTGGGACTTCTTCCAGTTTCTCTTTGATAAAGTGCTTGTCGACTTCAATATGCTTTGTCTTGTCACGTTGAATAGGATTATAAGCAATGTTAATTGCAGATTTATTGTCATGATAAAGTTTCATAGGTCCCTTCCGCATAATTTACAAAATTGTCCAGGATGATCTTGAGCTACAAGAATTCACACTTGAGCCACTGCCCCAAACTCTGACTCTACACTTGACCTTGCCATCACATTTTGTTTTTTGCTTCTCCAAGTTACCAGATTCCCATCAAGATAGCCATACCTGCTTTTCCCTTGGATAACCATCTCCACATATCTCACTGTGGAAGGTACCTTTTGCCATTTGAGCTTATGAGAGGTTATTTGAAGAGAAGAATTATCTGAATCAAGAGTATGAACTTTGGCAGTCGTCATTGGATTCAGCTGCAGAGGAGCATGTGTAGAATTTATACAAGCAATACTCTTCATAGCCTGATAGTTGAGCTGCTTTATTTGGTTCCTACTCTTTATTGTGATACCCTGTTGCCCATCATTAGTTTTTTCTGCCCATGATATTAAAATGCTTGTTTTTGGCATCACATGGATATCCTTCTGTTCTGATTTTCATTTTATCATTAAGTGTATATGAGTTATTTGGTAATCTCAGAACTTTCACAAAAACATTACTAACTTTAAAAGTTGACTTTCTAGATGTTTGTAGGAGTAGCGGCATCTCGTGTCAAGGATCTTTTTGCTAGTGCCAGATCGTTTGCTCCTTCCATCATATTTATTGATGAAATTGATGCTATTGGCAGCAAGCGTGGAGGACCCGATATTGGTGGGGTAAGATATTATATGTCATTGCTTCATCTATAAAGTTCTATTAAGGAATTAAATGATTATAAATGATATGTCAACTTTAAAAGCAATTGAATGGCAAAGGACCTTGGATACATCATTTAAAGTTCTAATAAAATTCAGTAGAAATAGAAGTCTCATAGAAAGGGTGCAAGATGGTGCTATTTCTCTACAATGTTCTTGGTCATTGCATACTGTAAAAGTAATGTTGCAGCACCAATTAAACAAATCATTTAACTAATATCTCTATGGAGTTGTCTCTTTAAATATCATGATAATAGAAAATATAACATTTGATTGAAAAATATTGTATTCAGAACTTTCATGTGGGATGTATGTAGAACATGTATAATATGTTTTCTTCCTTTTCTTTCTTTCTTTTTTTTGTGTTTCCCTTTTTCAAGTGGGTTGAAGAAGGTTGATTGGCATGCGTAGCAGTTGGCTGTTTTACAATATTGGCTTATGCACTTATGTGCTAGCAACTCATTTATTGGATATTTAGTTTGTAGGTAATGTTCTTAAATGGTGATGGCCAGAAGAGCAATAAATTATAAAAAAAATTAGAGAGGTTGTGAGAGAAGGATTGTTTATTCTTAGGAGCCTTAGATTTTGAATGCTAGTGATAGGAATTAGAATGGCCAAGGAAACATATTTCTTGCTTACATTAGAGAACATTGCACTACTCACAATGCTGTTTGAACACCAATTAGCAATATAAATCAATAACTAGAGGTGTTGCAAATATTTGTATTGGCAAGGGAGTGACAACTACCTGATAAAGATATGAAATAGTGTCATATGAAAACTTAGATGGAGATAAATTGAGCTTGAGACCACATTCTCATTTAAACCTACTGAAAGAGGTGAAATCAGGCTGAGCTTTACGTAGCAGACCTACTTCAAATCTGCTGGGTCAACGCTCCGGAATATCTTTTCAATGTAAAATTAGTTCTGCTGTTCCATCACTAATTTTATTTATTATTATTTTTAAAAGAACCCCATATTTTAAATCTTCATTGTTTGTTTTGTTTTAATTTCAAATTGATTGCTATGATATTGTTGGATGAGACTTCAAAACAATCAACTGAGCTATGTGCACTTCATGGATAAATTGTAGTAGCAGCAATACTGAGAAACTGCTAATTTATTTGATAGCATAAAAACACAATTTATAAATATTGCCTGATTATGACAATTAGCCAATTCAAATAACTTGAACATGTAATAATGCAATAGTGTCTTCCCTCTGATTTTAGTATATATGGCTTGAGCATGCAATTGTCTTATATAGGGTGGTGCTGAAAGGGAACAAGGCCTACTTCAGATACTGACAGAGATGGATGGATTTAAAGAATTCACATCTCAGGTGTGCTTTTCTTTATATTGTAGATTGAAGAGATCAGATTTTTCTGTCTGCTGCTAAACTTGGGCTTGTCAGGTGCTAGTTATAGGTGCAACAAATAGACTTGACATCCTTGATCCAGCTCTCTTGAGAAAGGGTCGTTTTGACAAAATTGTAAGAGTTGGTTTGCCATCAAAAAATGGTAGATTGGCAATATTGAAGGTATTTTATTTTATCTTTTGTAAGATGGCATTCTGGAAGTATGGTCTGAAATCTGAATTTACACTGATTGCTATTGAGATTTAACTTGTGCAGGTGCATGCTAGAAATAAATTTTTTCGTTCGGAGGAGGAGAAGCTGGCTTTACTGGAGGAAATTGCAGAGCTGACAGAAGATTTTACTGGAGCAGAGCTGCAGAATATACTGTATTTAATGCCTAATGCATATTCCCTTTTTTTTTTCCCTTATTTTTTCATTAACAGAGAGGCTAATGTTTCTGGACTCTTGAACTGATTGCAGGAATGAAGCTGGAATTTTAACAGCCAGAAAGGATTTAGACTACATTGGACAAGAAGAACTTCTAGAGGCTCTGAAGAGGGTTTGTACTACCTTGCCTCCCTCCCTGATGTAGAACACAACAAACAAATCACATAAGAAAGCATGAAGCTAAAGAAATCTCAATCTTTGATTGAAATCCCATTAATTCAATATCAACTCTTCTCTATAGAATATTCAAACTCCAAAGATATTGTATAGAGTAATAAATGATACTGCTACCACTTGGACTAGGAATCCCAAACTGGGAAATTTCAAAACCATACTAAATAGGATAGAAAGAACATAACTTTTTTAAATAGTCCTAATGACAATACAAATTCTTAAATGATAGTAAACCTGGATTCTTGAATAAATAGTAAATCTAAACTTCCTAAATAGAAATTTTGCATGAATATTTGAATCAATTTTATTGATTTCAAGATTAAAAACTAACGCAAAATCATTGCCGAATTTAATTTTTCTTGGCTGCATCATTCTCTGCTGGTTGGAGAAAACTTGATATCGAGTTATGTATTGCCAGAGAATTAACTATAGGATTTGGAGAACATATAACTCTCTATCTTCTTGGAAGGTAGCAACAAGAATGCAATTATGAGCTTCATTCTTTCCTTCACATTCATAGTAACATCAAAAAAATAAAATCAAAAGTAGCTTCCACTAAGTGCTACTGGATTGAAAATGGATGATAGCAGAAGTTGGTTTTTAACTCCCCTTTGTCTTCTCTATGTTCTATTTATCTCTGGAATAGGTTCCTCAAATCTTTCTAGTTCATTCTCATCACCTTCTTTCTCTACTATAGGCTTCTCATACTATTCTAACCTCAATCTTTTCATCTTGGACTTCCAAGTTGCAAACATTTGTTGATGATGTCTCAATAATCAAAGCTTTTGATTTTTCAAACTCCAGTTCGTGATCGTCATTATGAATTTCTTGCCTTGCATTCTTTTGAATTTCTGCTTGGCAAAACTTCATATTTTCAAGCTTTGGTTCTGACTTCTTCAAATTTTCTTCAAGAGGCTTTTTACTTTTTTCTTGGAAAGAAATATTTGGATAAATATCACATAATTACAACCAATTTGTGGTTAGCTAGATGAAGTTTCCCAACAATTTTGTTGAAACTCTTGTTGTATCATCCATACTTTAAGTTGTTTATCTTTTACTCGTAAATGATGTCTGATAGTTAGAAATTCAATAAATGTGAGGACATCTTCCAGCAACATATATGCATCCCTTAGATAATATAACTCATCTATTTCTGTTCTGTAACCATCAATCTCAGCTTGATATGGTTAAAATTCAACTCACACATCATTTCCCATCAAAGTTAGTTGTTGGAGACTTGGAGAGTGACTTGAGTTTCCATGATCAATAGTCTTCAGACTTTGGAAAATATAGTACTTTCCAGAATAGCTAAATAAAAATTCTAATACAGCAGTTATTTTTTGATGCGGAAATTTCTTTTTCTGCTCAAGGAATTTTTTTTTTCTTTTTGGAGCAGATTTGTTAGGCACAATTTGTTTTTGTTTTTTATTTTTTTTATGAAAGATGGAGAGCAGTTGCACTGTTGAGGAAGAGATTAAGAAATCTTATCTTGACCTGGATGGTAAGAGGGAAAAACCTGCTTTAGTATCAAATTTGTATATAAAATGAACAAATATAAAAGCACAACATTATAGGGAAGCACTAAGCTGTCAAACTTTGATTGAAATCTCAATAATTCAAATAAGAATTCTTCTTAAGAGAATAGCAAAATTTCATAGGTATGTATAGAGTAATGAATCTACTAATATTTCAATTAGGAAAATTCTAAACCAATACTAAAGAGGAGAAAAAGAACATAATTTAAAAAAAAAATCCTAATGACAATAAAACTTCCTAAATAATAAAAAACCCCAGTTCCTGAATAGATAGTAAACCTACATTTCCCCAATGTTGCACATGAATATCTGAATAAAAATTATTAATTTAAGAATTAAAAATTAAATATAAATAATTTCAAAACTTAATTTTCCTTGACTGTGTCCTCCTCTCTTGTGTATTATCTGCTATATTGTCTAGCCTTCATCAAAATCATTGTGTAGTTCAACTCACTCATTTTCTTAATGCATTTGTTACCTAATTCTGCAGCAAAAAGGTACTTTTGAAACAGGCCAGGAAGATAGCACAGAAATTCCAGAGGAATTAAAATTAAGAATTGCTTATCGAGAAGCAGCTGTTGCTGTTCTGGCATGCTATTTTCCTGATCCATACCGCCCTTTCACAGAGGTCATTGAAATGATACATTTTTTTATGCTTTGATGCTCTGTTGTTTGATGAAGGGTTGAATTCATGTTAATCACATTTTCAAATTCATCTCTTGCAGACAAATATAAATTCTCTCAATAGCCAGCCAAATATGCAATATGCAGAAACTGCAGACAGGATTTTTGCAAGGAAATCAGATTATGTGAATGCTATAGTTCGTGCATGTGCTCGTAAGTTGCATAAATATTAATTTCTTTTGCTACAGTATCTTCACTTAGAATTATTGTTTTTCTTATTATCCCTACTTTTGTTGGGACTTATTTTTCCTGTGTTGAATATATCTTTAGATGAAGTATTTGGTTTCTATATTTTTAGAAAAGTTGTGAAGATTTTTTTTTTCATAAAATTTTGATATTCCTTTTTTCGGTGAATTGGAGAATGGACTGTTCAGTTGGCCTTTATTTATGATGGATCTGATGAAAATAGCATGTTTATATGCATGTCTGTTTGTCTTCCTGTACCCCTTGGAAAGGTAAAGACATTGAGCAAGCCTCATGAATTGAAGTACTCATTCCATGAGTGGAAGTGTTGTTTTCATTGACAATTGAAAGTTAACTTCCTTTCATCGGGAAAGAACGTGGTCTTCAATCCTAATTTGTTGTGTTCTGAGAGATGCAAAACCGACATTTGCTTTTTCTTTCTGTGTCTTTGGGATTGCTTTTGTGAGACTTAAAGTTGATCATTTGGACTGGTAAGATTATAGTTGAACTACAAAACATTTAATTCATTAGTGATTAATTATAGTCATCAATGTACTGATTGCTTTTCGAAAAATTAGAAGTACCATGAGGAAAAATGGAGAGGCAAAATAAATATTTGACAATATGGTGCGTGGTTGAGGAAGAACTTTAATGCAGACAATTAAACTAACAGGGAAAATATATCTGCTTCATCTTTAGGGTGTCCCCTTTTGACAAGTTGCACATATCCTATTTGGTGTGATTTTCTAACAAACAAACATGGTTTTTTCTGGAGGTAACTACATTATACATATGATATGTGAAGGAATTTTTGGGGCCAGTGACTTTTAAACCCCTGGAATTTAATCGGGTGATAAAAGTAACTGCTGTCAAACCTTATATGAAATTGTAACAACCACTGTTGAAAGCCATGAAGCCTCAAATGTCTCAAACCTAAGTATCCAAAAAGTTATGCTTAGCTTCTGTATCTATATTTTATGCTAACAATAACAAATGCTGATAGGAAGATCACTTTCATAGATCTAACTATCAAACTTGATTATGTTCGTGAAAAATTAGATCCTAGATCACACCAAAATATTCAATGTATTTTGCAGCTTCCCCCTTTTTTTTGTGCTCAAAATTTTGATATATACAAAAAAGAAAAACTACTATCTGTTGGTTCCTTCCCTACTGCTCATCTTCTTGTATGTTGATTGTAATTACATTTACAACATTTGTTTTTGTGGTAAACATGAAAAAAGTTAAATTTTTAGTATTTTCTTGAAATTGACTGAAAATTCTGAAGATAAATAACAAATGTTAATTTTGTATGTCATGGTTGTACATTAATAGCATTTATTGATTTTGTTAAACCCTAGAAAAATTATGCATTTGATGAAATCTTATATTGTATTCATAAATTGATTAGGTATGTGAGGGCTGAGACAGCTCACTGTTATGTTAAGTTCGTGATGACCCAAGATTTCTGATGTACAACATGCTTTAATTTTAAAATTCTTGTTTGGTTCTGTGCCCTAAATGACCTGTTTCCTTAAAAAGGATGCTTGGACACTGATACAGCAATTAACACGTCATATTAATGGAAAACCCCACATTTCATAAAGAAAAAGACTGGTGTACTAACTGATGACACCAACTAGTGTTGTAATGCTTGTTAAAATAATAGAAAAGGAAAGATTGTGGGCCTGGAGTTGGAAAAGCAAACATGAAAATTATGCAAAATTTCAGCAACTCTTTACAAAAATATTCATATTATAAGTTCTTACATCCATGGTTGTGCTTTAGAGAATAGATGAGATCATGAGATTGATCCTCAAACAAGAGTATTGATATTCATAGTCAATTCCGTCAAAGAGATGAAATTAGGTTATTGAATGTTGTTAACTTGGTTTATGCATTCTCTCTCTCTCTCTCTCTCTCTCTCTCTCTCATTTTTAATGAATTTGTATGGTTCTCTGATTGCCCTATCATCTGTAGCTAGAGTAATTGAGGAGGAGATGTTTGGGGTAAACAATTTGTGCTGGATCTCTGCAAAGGCAACATTAGAAGCTTCAAGGCTTGCAGAACGTTTGATTCTGCAGACTGGGATGACAGCATTTGGGAAAGCATTTTACAGGAACCACAGTGATCTTGTGCCAAATGTGCAATTCTAGGACCTGAATGCTAACTCTTTCTTTTTATGCATTTTGAAAGCTTTTTGAAGTAACTTATTTCATATAAAATTTTTATCTATACTACAGCTTGCAGCCAAACTTGAAGCGTTACGAGATGAATATATGCGTTATGCTGTTGAAAAATGTTCATCTGTACTTAAAGAATACTATTCAGCTGTAGAGACTATTACAGGTAATAGTAGTTATATTTTATTTACTTTTTAGTTTTTTTTTGTTCTTTTTCATACATTGTTTCAGTTAAGTCATCCATTGGATAATATATTTTCTGGATACTGATTCATAGAAACGTTTCTTAGATTAAATGGACAATGCAAGGAGCCAATAATATGAATAAAGTGCTAATATTTCTAGCTTGACGCCTTTATTTGTGCAGATATTTTACTTGAGAAGGGAGAGATAAAAGCTGTAGAAATTTGGGATATATATACAAGAGATCCCCTAATACCTCAAGTAAGTTCTTAAGCTAAGCAGTAGATAAAGGTTATTCTTTCTTGCCTTCTGGCATCAATGCACATTTTTTCATTCATAACTTCTCCAACAGACATTTTTATTAATCTATCTTTTGGGGATAACTTCTAATTAATAGTTGGCTTATGCCTTATGCTTTCTGTTTTGACACTATTTTGTGGCACATTAATGTCTTGCTTTAATTGGTTGCTTTGCCTTTGTGGTTTGGTGCTGCTACTGACTAGATCACTGCTGTGGCATAGGCAACCTTCATTTCAGTTTTTGAAAAGAAGCAAAAAGGATCAAGGTTTATGGGAGGTCTCTCTCCTGCCTGGGTCCTTTTTGTTTAATTATTTGTCATAATACAATTTCTAGACTGCAAAATGCTAATGGTTTGAATGGATTTTCTCACCAAAGGTTGTGATGACTAAAATGTTATCAATATTGTGTTGTCTTTATTGTTCAGCCTGCTGTGAATCCTGTTGATGAATTTGGTGCTCTAGTATGTGCTGGACGATGGGGGATCCATGGGATATCACTTCCTGGGAGGGTTACATTTGCACCTGGAAATGTTGGCTTTTCGACCTTTGGTGCTCCCCGCCCCATGGAGGTAATGGAAAATCTATTCCTTGATGCTTACTCTTTAACTTTCTATTATGCCGGTGTTGCTGACTCTTTTTTTCCCTTTTTTTCTTTACAACTTATTATTTCTCTCTCTGTTGGCAGACCCAAGTTATCAGCGATGAAACTTGGAAGCTTATAGATGGTATCTGGGATAAAAGGGTTGAGGAAATAAAAGCTGAAGCTTCAATGGAGATTGAGGAAGACAAAGAGAAGCCACAAATTTTGATGGCTAACCATTTCCTTTGAGAACGAATCATGTTCCTTCTTAGCGGTATTGTGCTATCCATTGTCTCTCTATCATACGAAGTACATAGTTCCATTAGAAACTATGTTGTTCTGTGTTCATCTCAATATCTTCCACTTCCCAATAAACCACACCACCTACTCCAACCACCCCCACCAGGTTTTCCATTTTTCTTATTTTGTTAACATTTCATTACCATAAATTTTTTTCTTAGGCAAGGTGTAGTTAACATCTTCTCGCTAATCAATTGATAGCTGTAACAAATTCTAGATTTCCCTGCATTTTTCTTCACTATAGAAAATCAGTTTTTACTTAATTGGTTGTTTTGGATGTTCATTACTTAACTGAATTTAAAAAGCCATTAAACTTGTTTAATTTTGGCTTGAGACATTGAGCTCCTATATGTATCGGCATGTGGACCTGTTACGTTCTATCAATACACCTCTGCAAGTTTTATGCATTGCAGTTATTCTCTAGATTTCAAATGTTTTGGCGATATATCAAATCCAGTAATTATTCTCCAGGTACAGTGACCGGAGAGAAGAAAGGTGGATGGCATGGAAGCATTTGTTGATTAACTACTGTTGTATTATCATATTTTATTACAGGGACCTCAGCTTGGTATTGGCTTCAGAGGAAGAATGATAAAATGACTTTCTTTGCAATTATAAATTATTGTCAATAGTTTAGGCATTTTAATCTATCATTTCTGTTGTTTTTCTGATGCAAAAGCTTTCTAGCTGAAAAAAAAAAATTGCAAATCAGGAAATTAGTTTCTTCCATTTTAGAGACTACAATTTACAGATTGAAAATAACATTTATTTGAGTAAAATTGAATGTTAGAAACTAGTCAATATATTCGTGGCACTTGAGATTTATATTTGAAAATTGAAATCATTGCATGTATCAGCTATTTTTTTTCTTCAAAAAAAAATTCTATCATTTCTTGAACTTATTATACAATTCAACTCATATTTATTTTTTAATATTATTTAAACACTTCTTGCATAAAAAAAGGTAAATTAAAGAAAGAGAACACATTCTATAAATAATGTAATAGTAAGGAGTCTCAATATGGAAGTATGAAAAACAATGACTAGCTATAAAGTGCAAGAGATCATAATCTACATCTGGAGGGAGTGTTTGGAGTGAGGGGAATTTGGGAAGCAAATTGGCAATGTGTTTGGCAATTTCTAAATATGATTTGTGCTTATTAATAATCCATCATGATCACCATCATCTTTACCACCAAAAACATTGCTAACAATAACATTATTATTACCATTGTTCTCCCTTCCTATGACTAAATCCTTAAGTGCCTTTTTCTTGAATGTTCACCACTTTTCAAATTGAATCGGTATAGTGGAAGAAATCTCTGCCCATAAATTGCTATGAATTCTACAGCAGCAATTATGGATTCAAATTCCTTATTAGACATGTAGTTGGGGAATTAATGAAGTATGCCTTGTGTATGGCAAATCTAATTGCAAGGGAGTTAGTGTGATTAATATTGAGCAAAAGATGACCATAAGGACCAGCACAAGCACATCCATCTCTCGACTGAATACCAAACAAATCATTAATCAAAGAAGCGACAAAGGCTCCATGAAGAGGCTTATCTCTTTTGCTCCCTCTGCCCACATGCATAGATTTCTATTGTCTTCACTTTCTTGCTCACTAATGCAAGTAGTGGAAGAAGAGGAAGAATAAGTGTTTGTAGTAGAATATGTGAGGAAAGACAATATAGCTTGTCTTTTGGCACTTGTATTTCCTAATGTCCATAAGTTCTTGTTGGACTTTAGCCTCTTTAATGCTTTCTCTATGTAATTGCTTTCTTGTTTCTCTCTCACTTTATAGCCTACGTATTCTTTAATCCAGAAGGCAATTGCTGCTCTTATTATTTGAATTGTTTGAGGTGTCCCATCATTTTTTTCTCTTCTCTTTATCTTCCATATACAATGTATCCTGCAAAATTTATTCATATATTTTAAGTGTAGTAATTCTCAAAATATATTACTTCAGATATTATTCCCTTTTTATATTAATAAAAAAAAGGAAAAACAATGGATATTGGTTTGACCCTTTCATTAAAACCATTGACATAGCAAAGAGTTCCATCTCCATAAGTTGAAGAAGGAGAAGATCTCAGCTAATAAAGGGCTTTGCTCATCAAAATATCCTTGCCCAAGAAATTTGTGTGGGCTCAGGAAAATTGCATCATGCCCATCCATATCCTTTGATCTCATTTCAATCTCCACAGATAGCCCACCACATTAAGGTTGTTATATTGCAGATCCCAATTGATGTTGTATTATATATCTTATTCCTTAACACATATGAAATAAAATAAAAAGTGCATTTTTTCGATATTGAATTTTAGTGAAAAACATAAAACAGTTTTATCAGTTATAACTTATATGTTCATCATTTTCAAACTTACAAATTCATCAATTATAATTTACATGTTCATCATTTTGAAACTTACATATTTATCAGTTATAACTTATAAATTTTGAACTTAGAATTTCGTTGTTTATAAACATGTTTATTATTTAAAATTTATATGTTTATTATTTAAAACTTACAAATTTATCGTCCATAATTTACAGATTCATCATTTAATATTACAGCTTCATTGTTTAGTTCTAACAAAAATGAACATGTAACATCTAAATGATGAACCTATAACTTCTAAATTATAAACTTATAAACTACTAAATGATGAATCAGCAAAATTTAAATGATAAATCTGCAAATTTTAAATAATGAACATATATGTTTCTAATAAATTCATAAATTTCAACTTCTAGCAACTCAATTTTCTTTCTTTATAACTTATTTTACTTCAAATATTTTCATTTTCAACCATTTTCATCCACAAATATTTCAAAAATAATATTTTTTTAATCCCAAACAATAATAATAATAATAACTAAAACATTCAAAAATACTATAAATAAAATCAAATATGCAAATTAATAATTTTTTTCTTTTAAAAATATTTTTGCAAAAGAGTAACAATTTTTTTTCTTTTATCTCTTTGAAGAAGATGACGATAAACAATAAATACAGTAACTGGATAATAAAAATATATTGTATTTAAATCAAAAAACGTGCGAATCATTTAACTAAAAAAATAATACAATATCATTTTAAAATTGAGACCACAATACACAATGAATATGAATCCATAATATAATTTGTGATTAACAATGAATAAAACATAAATTTCACAACAATTAGTTTGTTTGCATATTTCTTCATTCCTAACAACATAATATTATTCAATTCAACAATAATCATACAATAGATATTTTTTGAGGTTAATGCATTGGAAGACACCAATATTTGGCCAAAAAGTTGTAGATATCCCAACTTTTCATAAAAATTGCTTAGATTTTATTCTTAAACCTATGATATTGTAGTAATTTTTGTAATTCATATGTCTTGCTATGTCAACCATACATCAGAATAAAATATATAAAAATAATAAAATAAAAAATTAAATATTTAAATACTTTTTTTAATTAATAATTTTTAAAAAACTTATTAATTAAAGCAAATAAATGCTTATATATGTATGAACTGATAATTTTTTAGAAAATTACAAAAAAATTTAATATTTTTTTACTATCAATTCAAACCCTAATATTTAAAAAGAGTGAGAGAAAGTGGCCATAGTTACCTCTAAAATCAATGCACTTCATATAAACAAAGCCATGAGCCAATAAAAATACCATACACGCCAACAGAATCATACATGACAGTTCAAATAGTCAGGATGGACACAACTAGAAATCAAAAGAGAAATTTGCAATTGAAACTAGAAATAGAAAATTCAAGCATTTGATAGGCTTGTTATCTTCACTAGTCCTATGACCACAAAATAATGCCCCTCCCACAACAACTTAATGCTATTTATCAACTCAATGTAACATACTCTTATCCAAAATCTTTATACTGCCCTTGAATCCCTTGCACTAAAGTAACCGCCAACTCCCAGCAACAGCAGACCCAAACAGCAACCCCTTATCCCAATAATCCAGTCCAATAGTGTCTCCTCTTCTATGGGTACAAGAGAGACGTATTGGGGCATATCAGAATTTTGATTGACAATGGAAAACAAAGATACGCTGAAGTGATCAAATAAAAATTAGAATATGGGATGCAGTGAGACTAACAAGTGATCATTACCGTTAGAGTATGTTTAGTATTCTAAATTTTAGAATATAAATAAAATTTTAATTCTAAATTTGAGTTTGGTAGCTAAAATATTTGATAATATTATTATAATTGTTGTATAAAGATTTCTAATATTTCAAATTTGTTGGTATTTTGAATTTTTTCTATATTTTTTAAATAAAATATTTTATATTTCCAAAAATACACTCAACAAAACTAAACCAAACATAAATATAAGATTTTAGTTCCTATTACAAAAATACACCAAAGAAATATTGGAATTCCAAAACACCAATTTAGAAATAATATTTCATTTCCATGAAATTCTATTCTTTTATTATACCAAACCTACCATTATAGTACTTATTTGTTGATTTTGTAATAATGTTGGGGTAAACGTTATTTTGCCTTTAAAAATGCAGCTGTTTGTTGATAAATGGTAAAGAAATCTTTTTGTATACAGATGGCATTCACATTGAACAAAGCCATGGCAGATTTAGTTTATCACCCCACAATAAGATTGGATGGAGCACAAAATCCCGCTGACCCAAATAGTCAAATGACTATGAACTCCATTTTCGTTGATGAATGAGGTAATTTTTCCTATTTCATTTTACCCATGTATACTATTTCAAAATTGGTACAAATTGCATGTGTTGAGAAAGTTTCTTTTTCCATGCCTGTGTATAGGTCCTTGATGCTCACAGTTTGTGCTGAACACAACCCATCTTTCTTCATTACTCAAGCATTTAATTAGCCTATCTCTCAGAATACATGGGACAGCCACACCCATTACCTCTTGTAAACGTTTTATAGCAGCAGTTGTACCTGAGCCACAAAACATGATTGCATCTTCTTCTCTACCACCCAAACGTACCATTTTGTGGTTTTTTGCCCCACATAACTTTCACAAGTATGGGTGTTCCCTGTAATCAAAATTAATTCTATCATGGTTTTCACTATCTGCATATATATGTAGTGGCTATGACAACCAATATAGTCAAGCAAGAAATGTTATTAACATTTTCTTTTCGACATTTTTTTTAAACATTTGCTTTATAATTGATTCATATAATTAAGTTTAATTTATTAAATAAAGTAGCAAATTTTATAAATTAAAATTTTGATGATTTAAACCAAATATAGAGCAAGTATCCAAAAAAAATTATTGATAGTATTTCTCAGGTATATACAAATAATTAGACATAATTTTTTATAAAAAAAAAATTCTCAGTATGGGTGATCTTGCTATTAAAATTTTAGCACATTTACAGTTATTTCCAATTCAATGCTTCAGTTAGAGTCTCATCTATTTCTGCTAACATATATTTTAGTGGGGTACGCAAAAAGAGAGCCGAATTGAAAAATCTATCAAATGAAATTCAAATTGCAATCTTGGTTCGGTTAGAATTTTTAAGAATGTTATATCACGTTTCGGGTTCAAATTGGATCGGGTGGATAATTCTTTTTATTATTTGACTCAAAATTTGGTTTTCAAACTGAATCGAATTAAAATTTTAATTATTTCAATTCACTTCGAATTGAAATTTTAGAAGTCTATACTCTTTATAATTCACATTTCCACTTTATATAAAAATGATGGTGGTTTTCATATTTTCATATGTCTATTATAAGTGAAAAAAGAAAATGAGAAATCCTGAAATGAGTTCTATTAGCATATTTGCGTCAAATTTTTATCTAAAAAGGGATGAAAATTGACAAATTGAATTAAAAGAAAAATAAGGATCAAATAGATAAGATAAAAATATGATTTAAATAGAAAAAGAACACACACTTCAGGGTTTTTTATAATATATATAAATACCTACTTAAATGTTTTTGTTTAATATTTCAAACAGATTTGTCAAAAAATGCTTCATAAATCATAACTCTTCATTATAATAAATTCTACGTTTAAAGTTATTGCTCTTTCTTTTTTGAGTTTCTTATTTTCAATTTTCTATCTCCTCATGGGCCGGATGTGAAAAATTGTATTTTAGTTGGGATTCTTGTATTGGTTTAGGCTAAACCCATTTTTAGATTTTTGGTATTTACTTGTTTTATTCGCAAATTATATTATGAATCGAGTGCATGATACTTTGTATACCATTAATTAAAACGACACCGTTTTTTATCTATATATTCAATGTATTTTTCAGCGTATTCTTTTTCTTCATAGACATAAAAAAATTGGCAAATAAAAAATAATGAATTTACAAGTTATAAACGATAAATCTGTAAATAATGAGATTGCAAGTTGTAAACAATGAACTTATAAATTTTAAACATTGAATATATAAGTTCTAAATGATAAACCTGTAGTTTCAAAATGATAAACCTGCAAATTAAAAATGATGAATCTTTAGGTTATAAATGATGAAACTATAACTTCTAAACAATAAAATTCAAAACGATAAACTTATAAGTTGTAAACGATGAATCTGTAAATAATGAGATTGCAAGTTGTAAACGTTGAATCTGTAAGTTATAAACGACAAACCTGTAGCTTCTAAACAATGAACCTGTAAAATTTAAAACGATGAACATGTATCTTATAAGTAATGAATCGGTAACTTATAAATAATGAACCTGTAATTTTAAAATAATGAATCTGTAATTTATAACTGATGAACTTATAAGATCAAAAATGATGAACCTATAAATTATAATTAATGAATCTATTTTATATTCATTAGTTTATAAAATCCAATTCCGAAAAAATGCTCGTTTTTATGAAAGAATGAGATTTATAATACAAGATCATTTTATGTTATATTAATTAATTTATAAAATTCAATTCCAAAAAAACGTGCATTTTTGTAAAAGAACGAGTTTTATAATGCAAGATCATTTGTTTTATATTCATTAGTTTACAAAATCCAATTCCAGAAAACGCGAGTTTTTGTGAAGTAATGAGTTTTATAATGCAAGATGAATCTGAATCCATAATATAACAATCCCGTTTTATTAAACAGTCCATATTTTATTTGTTCCAACAGAAAAAATATAAATACTACAGAAAAAAGAAAATATTCATAAATATACTTTCTTATTTACTCTCTTTTAAAAATATTTTTTTAATTTACTATTTAAAAAATATCTTTTTTTTGTCTATATTAAGTATATCGATATGCGTATAGTATAATTTATGTATACATAAAATATATTTATGGTGTACAAATTGATTAAATAGAAAATTTATATATTTACAGCTAAATTAATAATTTCCTAAAAAATAACATAGTATTTTTGAAAATAAAGTTTAAAATGTGACAAATTATATAATTTTCTAAAAAAAGAGTATAATGATTAGATTAAAGAAAAATAGTCTATGATAACATTCTTCAACAAATTTGCCAACTATGTATAGATTTAGATGGTTGGTTATTTGAATATTAATAAAATAGATTTGAAAAGTTTGGCAAATAGTGAAGCAGCCGCAAGCCCGGCCTAATGATTATATGAAAGAAAATTTTCATATATATGAGGGGATAAAATCCTGAATTTATAATATTTCTTTATTTCATATTAATTAGAATTGTTTAATTTATTTATGAGAAGTTCTAGAAAGAGAAACAAGATTCAATAATTGTAGGTTCAGACCATAAGCAGAAGTTCAAATGAATGTATACATACCAAATCCATCAACAATGATATAAAATTTGAGTTTAAAATATAAAAGAAATGCTAAAGATATTTTCTATTTTCGGATATTTTTTGATATTTATTTCCTTATTGATTAGTGGGGATAAAGAAAAATTTAAAAATAAAAAGAGAAGAAAAAAATTATTTTAAAAACTATTTTTTTCTCACAAACCAATTAGAAAATGAATATCTAAGAATATTTAAAAATGAAGAATATTCTTAATATTTCTCAAATTAATTTCAAAATTGAGATTTGTGACACAAGTTTTGGCAGTTGGGCAGCTGCCAATAGTTGTCTATGAATGCTAACAACTAAACATCAATAACATCTCCAATAGGCTTGTTATTTAAGTTAAATTGTTTATGTTAAAAAATTATACAATAAAAAATAATTTTAATAAATTTTTTATCTCTTAATTATAAAAGTAGTGAATGAGTTTAATTCTTTGTATCTAAAAAGTCCAATTTAATTCTTTATTCTAACGGTAATTAATGCATTTTATAATTAAAATGTCATTTATTTATTTATTTTTTATTTTGATAAATATTAATTTATATATGATATAATAAAATGAAGAGTAAAAATATAAAAAGTTTATTGAATTTGTAAAATTTTTTTTACTCAGAGAGATTTTTTATTATACCAAAAAGCCCAATGAGCCCATATAGTGCAAAAAGGAAAAAATTGAATTAGCACTTTTCTTACTCAATATTGGCCACAATAATACGAGAGGAAAACAATAAACCATTTACTCTTTGTACAAAAAAAAAAGAAAAAGCAAAAAAAAAAGAGTACCATTTACTCTCCCTCACCAGTCATAGTGATCTAAGTAAAGAACAATCATTGTTGTTCAAAAAAAGAAAAAGGGGGACAATCATTAATGTTTTCCCTTTTTGCTACCTTATTTGTTTCATTCCTTCCCTAAATTTTCATTCAGATTTCACTATTTGTTCACAAAAAGAAAGAGAGATGGGCTCCATCATTTTCCTCTTCTTTCTTCTCTCCCTATCATTCCCTCACCAAGCAATTCTTTTTGTCACCGGAGACACTGATTTGATCCAAAAAACATGCAAGAACACAAAGCATTATGATCTCTGTGTGTCATCTCTCAAATCCAACACCACCAGTTCAAAAGCAGACACCAAAGGATTAGCCATTATCATGGTTGGTATTGGTGTGGCTAATGCCACAGCCACTTCATCTTATTTATCATCTCAGTTGCCTTGCACTGCCACAAATTACACAATCCTCAAAAGGGTACTTAAAGAATGTGTCGATAAGTATAGTTTTGCAGCTGATTCTCTTCAAGCTTCTGCTCAAGATTTGGCTATGGAGTCTTATGATTATGCTTATATGCATGTTATGGCCGCCGCCGATTACCCAAATGTTTGCCATAATTCATTCAGACTCTACAAAGGCTTGGCTTATCCGCCAGAGATTGCACATAGAGAGCAAGGTTTCATGCATATTTGTGACGTCGTTTTGGGAATTATCGATGTTCTTGGTTGGTAATTGTTTGGGGTGTGCAAAATCAAACCGATCCGAGCATTTCGGCTCAAATAAGTTGGGTCAGATTTTTTTAAGGTTAGTTTGATTGGCTTGGGTTAGGTAATTTTTTTCATTATTTAACTCAAACCGAATTAAATTAAATTATCTAAACTGAAATTTGGATGAATTCAAATTTTCTAAACTGAAATTTCGATGAGTTGGAATCGAGTCAAATTAGTACTTAATAGGTCGAGATTATATGTATCGTTTGAATTTCGAGTTATTAATTAGGTTGAAATTTGTTCGAGTCAGATATCCGAGTTTGCCCATCTCTAATAATTGCATATCTATCTTTTTCAAGCAAAATAGTGATGCCTATAGCTAATTATTATCAATAATTGCATGTCAATTATTAAATTTTTTTTAACTTTTCTTTCTTTTTCTTTTATCGGGTATTGACTTTTCGATTTTCATTGCTAAAAGCTACATGCCCAAAGGAGGTTTATGCGTTAAAAGGCCAGATTTTTTATGGTTTTCATTAATGGAATAAAACGTTTTTTTAAGATATTTTCTATTCAAGGCTCGAACTTAAAAAGACTTTTATCATCTCATCTCACATCTTAACGGTAAAATGTTTTTTTTTTTCTAATTATACTAAAATATATCTCATTAAATAATATATTTTCAAACTTTCTGGTAGTGTCTGCGCATATGAATTCCTACATTTCTTTAGTTTCTTATCATAAAATGCTTATAAATACTAAAATCTAAAACTAGATAATCGAATGGACATGAAACTATTCTTACAAACGATCAGAAATGCGAAAAATATTATAAATAGTTGTTGAATTGTTGGTGCTGAAAATTAAATTAGGTAATTTACACCAATGAACTTGGCATGAAGTGTTATTAGCTAAGGTCTTTAAATTATTATATATTTTTTTTAACAAAACTTATTTAGGAGTTTATTTTTATACGAATAATAAGCGCTTAAATACTATTTTATTTCAAATAATATATACCCTTTAATTTGTACCAAAAAGATATATAGGTTCTTTTTTTTTTCCCATATATCCTAAAAACTAAAAAAATATTCTACTTTTTTTCCCTAAGAATATAGTTGTTTGTTAATTATTTTGTTTATGCCCTATTTAATGTGTTTTGTTATTAACAAATACAAGTTAATTATTTCTTAATTTTTTTTAATAATGTAGAAATATAATAAGCAAAAGATGTAATTCCAACCAAGTGTTTGAAAAATAAAATAAACATATCTTTTTGGGATGATCCTGTAAATAAAGATGGATAGCCTCAGTGCTGTCCCCCCCAAAAAATTTTGGTTCTAAGCTGTTTACTGCTTCTTGATGGAACAGATGGATGCTTAATCAAAGGATTTTGCAATAAACTCAGGATGACAGATAGACAACTGTTTGTAGATGGAATTAAAGATAATGGATTTGTTTGGATAAATCAATTAAGCAACTGATTAATAGTATAAACCTTAATTTAATCAAGAATTATATTAGCAAACGAATCATGCTGATTCATTTTCCTTTTTGGGATAATGCTAGCAACTGGACCCGACCAAACCGAAAAATATTAAAAATTGGGTTCAAAAAAATAACAAAGAATTTTTGCGAGCCAGGATTGAAATTCATACATTTACCCCTCTAATAAGATGAAATCGAATCGAATTATGATAAGTTTGGTTAGGTTTTCAATTTCAACACTCCTAGCTCGAGCTTCTCATTCTCTTGCCAGCTTCATGGTTTGGGAGTCAGCTCCTGATTTTGTAATTTCATTGGTTTTGGTGATTTGCAATAAAATTTGATCTTCACTCTACCAAAAAAAAGAGAATTTTGTAGTATGAATGAACAAGGAAAAACAATAGAATTAGGTTGTAACAAAAACTAATGAAATATACAACAAATTCATAGTATTATATTATAAAAAAAAATTTAGATAGACTTAGTTCGTTATATAATTTATAAATTAATTTAATTACATAAAATATTATTGTATGATTGGATTAATATACTAAATTAAATTTATTTAAAAATTTACCTAGAATGACTTTTACGGGGGTAGATTGAAATTTGGAAATTTTTAAATATGAATGGACAAATGCGAGAAATTGAATCCAAGGGACCAAGACGCGACATTTGCTGAAGCCTGAAACCAACACAAAATGGCGAGTTCAGATTTGAGCTTTAAAAAAAAAGGTTGGGCCAAACACAGCCCAACTCATGAATCCAAAAATCCATTATTTGCTCCATTGCGTTAGCTAATTCGATTCTGTTTTCTTCCCTCTGCCGCTAATTCGCTGTCATGAGCTTCGATTTGATGGTTTCCCGCCAACGCCAAATCTACTCCTCTTTTCTTCTCTCCTACCCTTGCTAACTCTGCAAGTTTTCCTGCACTTTCTTAGAGATCAAACAGGGGAGAAAAAGTGGAAAGAAAATGAAGGGAGGCACTGTGCAGATCAATTGGCACGGCACAAAACCTGTCCTAACCCTAGACTTTCACTCCATATCTGGTCTTCTCGCCACCGGCGGTGCTGATTTCGACATCAAGGTACTTTAAATCACATTTTATTTTAGTGTTCTTACATTAATTTCGCTTCTGTGTGCCATTTTTGTATTTCATTTTTGATATTTATTGTCCAAATTTGATTTCGTCTGCTGTAACTTGATTTAGTGGAACCCCAGGGCCGGCTTGGATATTTTTTTGGGAATTAAATGTTTTTACTATATATATTTGAAACGAATCACCTTACATGTTTCCACAGTTTCTTTTTTTTTTTTTAAAAAAAAAAACGAGTAGAGATTTCTATAAAATTAGAATTGGAAACCGATATACGATAGTTGAATCTGAGTATTGAGTGGAGCTAGACTAACTGATATTTATTGGATGATGGAATTTTCAGCTTTGGTTGATAAATTCGGGTGAAGAACAGAAGAAAATCCCAACAGCTGCTTATCAGAGTAGCCTTTCCTATCACAGTTCTGCTGTGAATGCCCTTCGTTTCTCTCCTACTGGTAAAAGGGGAAAAAAAAAAATACTGAATCGCATTTTTCTTTTCCATTCTTTTCTTTTCTTTTTTTTTTGTTTTTAATCATATAAGCTAATTTTGCTTTAATTAGATAGTCTGAACATGGATAAATAGATAATACCTCTTTTCACAACTATATCGCTCACATTCCCCTAACCCCCCCACAAAAAAAAAAAGAAAAAGAAAAAAAAACCATCTTTCGTTGTTAAGGTATGCAAATGAATATCATGTATTAGTATAAAATTCATTTATATTTTTGTTTTGTTAAAATTTGGAACAGTTAAATTATGCTTTGGATGTGAAATCAATATTTTTGTCTCATAATGTCTTCTTGTTTATAGGATTTCCCAGATTTTAATTTGTTCATTTTGACCTTCAGGGTAATACAGATCTAATAACAAATGTGGGCACATGCCCACATTGGCTCACACTAAATGTCTTATCCTTGTTTCAAAAAGTATAAGATTAACTTTTGTTGTGTGGTGATTCTTACTAGAACTCGCTATATTCCTTAATCCCCATCTTGCATTGAATCCACTAAAAATGTGTCTTCTGAATGTGTGTGGCTGGTCTCACTTCTTTTTCATTGAAAATTTTTATTATTATGCTATCTTCATTTGTCATATTTCTGTTTTTTATTTGTTCATTCAAAGTGTTATTTTTTTTTTTCCAAATTATGCAGGAGAACAACTTGCCTCCGGTGCTGATGGTATGACTTCAGCCACATAGACTGTTGGTTGTTTAGTATAAAATATGACCAAATATTTTTCTATTTATGATTATTTAGCCAGATAATGTATTGCTAACCTTGATTCATATGCAGGTGGGGAGTTGATCATATGGAAGTTACATACAGCAGAAACTGGTCAAACATGGAAAGTTCTCAAGAATTTATCGTAAGTGCTGTGCTTTAATTATGTCATAAGCTGCTGTATTGCAGCCAAACCATTTGCTATTTAGATTTGAGCCTCTTGCTGCGAGGGATCAAATCTGGATCATGCTGCAATTTATCATTTATAGTTTGATTTGATCTCCAACTTGAATTGACATATCCATCCACCCAAATAATCCAGATTATAATCATAAAAGCTAGCAATGAGGGATGAAGCTTGAGTATAATTTTTGTTCATCAAACAGCCCATTATTTGTTCTTATATTTTTTCATCTTCCTTTTTTTACCAGATTTCATCGCAAAGATGTTCTGGACCTGCAGTGGTCTCCTGATTGTGCATTTCTGATCTCTGGATCAGTCGATAATTCTTGCATCATATGGGATGTTAATAAAGGCAAGAAAGATGAGAAAAATCCTAATGCACAATGGTTAGGATGCCCTGAATGTCGGTTTTCTGATTTTTCTTATCTCTTGATTTCAGGGTCTGTTCATCAGTTACTGAATGAACATTCCCATTATGTTCAAGGAGTGGCATGGGATCCATTGGCCAAGTATGTTGCATCTATTAGTTCGGATAGAACTTGCCGATTGTATGTTCATAAGCCTCAGAGAAAAACAAAAGCTGTTGAGAAGATGAATTTTGTTTGTCAGCATGTCATCACAAAGGCAGAGCAGCAGCTAAAAGATGATTCTAAGGTCAGAGAATAACATGTTTATCTGTGTTTGCTGCGGATTATTGATGTATTTCTTGCTTATTATAATCCTTATGCATGTTTTGAGGTGCAGTCTACAAAAAACCATCTGTTTCTTGATGAAACATTGCCATCTTTCTTCCGAAGATTAGCTTGGTCACCTGATGGATCATTTTTACTTGTTCCAGCAGGTATGAACCTGATATGTTTTTTTATCTATTGGAATGTTTCTAACGACACTTCATTTTATTGTCTTATCACTTGCCTTTTTCTTATCATCACTTCATTGGTAGTATTTTTACTAATATCATTTTAGGCTTCAATTTCATTCATTTCTCGTGAAGATGATTGCAGACCTTATCTAAAGAATTGGAAATTTGTTCTTTTCTCCATCCAATTATTATTGTAGCAAAGATAGTATGGTTGAGAACTTGAGAACTGCCTAATAGCAAGGCCTGGTTTGCAACAGCTTAATTTAGTTGCCTGCATTAATATCTTCCAGTGAAACTTCATTCTTGTGATTATTATTGTCACTCTTGTTTTAGGGCTTGGCTGAGAAGGTGGAAGTATCTTGTTATTTGTATCCTTATTAAAATCATCAAAATTGTTATCTAATTATGCTGTTAGTCTCTGGCTACCTGCTTTTTTCCGTTTGTCCAAATGAATTTTTTATGATTGAATTTGCATTGCAGGTTCTTACAAAATTTCACCTACATCAGAAACAGTCAATACTGCTTATGTTTTTTCTAGAAAGGATTTTTCAAGGCAAGACATGCACTTGAACTTATTACTTCTTTGTATTGATATCCCAAGAAGTCAATTTCTGCTTTCTTTCATATATCGGGACTCAAAACTATAAAGTCTGTCAGTACAGGATGAGCTCAAATTAATTCTTTTTTTTTTTTGAATGAAAGCTAAAATAGTTCTTATAACAAACTAAAATTTAAGAAAATGTATCCTTTATCTTGCATTCAGTTTTTTTTCCGTTATTGTTTTATGCAGACCTGCTTTACTGCTTCCTGGTGCCAGTAAACCTGTTGTAGTTGTTCGTTTCTGTCCTGTTGCTTTTAGCCTAAGGGGATCAAGCTCAGGTATTTGTTCTGTTTTTGTGGAAGCCATAGCTGATGGAAGTGTGATGATGAAATTAGTATGCTGACTGTCTTTGTTGACTTGTGCAGCTGGGTTTTTCAAGCTTCCTTATCGCCTAATTTTTGCAGTGGCAACTTTAAACTCGTTGTATATCTACGATACGGAGAGTGCTTCTCCAATAGCAATATTGGCTGGGCTTCATTATGCAGCCATAACTGATATTGCATGGTAAGTTTGTGTCTGGTTTGTAGAGGTAGCCAGCAATATAATTTCTAAAATGAAACTCGTGAAAAACCATTGGATTGAGAGTTACCTATCATTTTACCCATTAAGGCTTGAAAGTATTGCAATAAGATCTGTACTCACCCCATTCTTTCCCCCAAGTCCAATAGGTCATTTTGTCTTCTTTAGCTGGAAAAGCATGGTCTTGATGTCCTATGGTTATGCAAAATGTCTTTTGCTCTTGGATGATTATTATGTCCCATGATAATCTTCTCTTTTTGAATGGCTGGTTTTGTTTTTGCTTCAAGGTCAACCAGCGCACAGTATCTGGCTGTGTCTTCTCAAGATGGTTACTGTACATTAGTAGAATTTGAAATTGAAGAACTGGGATCACCAGTCTCCTTAGCAGGTATGCTGTATTCATTCGTGGAGCTCTGTAACTTTCTTCCTCTTTTTCAAAGCCCTTATGCTTTTCTTAATCTGTTGCAGAAGACAAGAACAATATGGTTCACGAGAATAAAAGCTCTATTATTGAGATATCAGACTCAGAGGACAAAATGGTCGAAAATCCTATAGATGGTTCCATAGCGCCAGAAAGCAGAAAGACAGAGGTAGAGAAGAATGAAGGGAAGCAGGCATCACCACGCTCAATTAGTACACTCATGTCAACCAATAAGCCTGCCAAGAGGCGAATTACTCCAATGGCAATTGATCCAAAATAATAATCAGCGTTTTAGGTCAGTCCATGTTTTATATTTAGTTTTGTAACACTACAGGATAAAGATCTTTCTACTACTATAATGTTAGTTTTTCTTTTAGCTTAAACTTGTATGGAAATTGTGGCAAAGAACACCATATAAGTTTGAGATTTGAAACACATCAGGCGTGGATCTACCAATGAATTTGATAAAATTATATAACATACTATAAAATGATGAAACTGCTATAAAGAAGGTAAAAAATCATGTAATGTTTCTGACATGATAGTGTGTTTGTTTTGTTAATTTCAGAAAAGCCAGACCTAGAACAATATTCATAAATATAACGTATACATTCAAAATAAAAGAACCAAAACTGCACATGCAAATTTTCGTAGTATAAGGTTTCGCTTGTTTTTGGAAAATATTTTTTCTTATTTTTCGATATTTGGTTTATTTATGGAAAATAAGTCAATTTTTTTTTTAATTCAATGGAAAATATCTTAAAAATAAAAAAAATAAAATTAAGGGAAAAAAAAACGGGAAGTCATTTTTTTAATACTTATTAAAAATAAAAGAAATAAAATCACTTTATTTTATTATTATTATTTATTTTTCTAGTGATGTAGTCAAATATAGGAAAATATTATATTTTCCTGAAAAATATTTTATATTTTTAGACTCCCATAAGCTCAAATTAATATTATATTTTTTTGAAAAATAATTTTCAAAAACAAATTATTTTCGAAAAATAAATGGAGCCTAACTTACAGTTTTAAAAGCTTTTTCAGGCTCCCACCATTGCCCTGAGTTGAATATGAGAATGTCTGAATTAATCCACTGACTGCCAATTTGTCCAATCTGAGCACTGACTTGACCCGCTTCGGTGCGAGTCCTGGTATCCGACCATGTTGAACCAAGAAAACAGATCGAAAGAACTCGATTGTGAAATTACAGGTGCTAAACCGCACACTTAAAAATAAAATTTGTTTTGGTATTCTATTCCCATTCACTTCATAAGCAGTCTTCTTATCGTCTACCCCTGCCATGAGCAAACATATCAAGGATTCCCACTGCGTTCTACCCATGGAATCACCAACAAACACAACCCTCTTATTTTGAAACCTTCGCAATATATCATGAACATTGAACCTTGGAATATCACAGTTGTTGGGTTTCCACCTCCATTTAAGATAATCTTCATCTTTCCGCCCATTTCCCAAGTAAATGAATCCTTGTTCTACAAAAGGACATTCTGAAGCAATGTATAAAAGATAGTCATCATCCACCACCCATTTTCCATAAAAAACATAGCAAAATCCTGTTGAATAATTCAATTTCGATATGCCAGAACCCTGAAAGACTTGAGTTAGGCTGGGGAGCACATAAACAAAACCACTTCCAATGGCTATGGAAAAAGAAAGCAAAGATTCAAACACAGCAAGCAATGTATACCGGCGTGAGATTGAGCTTGATCGGTTTAGTCTTGGACTACCAAAACTAAATATTCTTGGGCCAGCTACCCCCAAGACCTTCTGCTTAAGTGACTTACTTCCATTGAAAGTAGTCATTAACCCAATCAACCATACCGCCAAGTGCTTCTTATACTAAAAACACCACAAGTTCAAGCATCCCCAATAATGAGACTTTACATTATGAATAACGTTAAAGCCAGTATAAATAAATCCGATAACTACCAATCCAGCCATTACCTTACTGGTACCCATTCAAACTTGACCCAAAATCAACCTCAACTAATCACAATCGTTTCAGAGTAAAAACAAAAGCATCATCAATGCAATTTAAAAATTCAAAGGCAAGAAAAACAGTAAATTTATTCCCCGAACTCAATAATTTGAAGTTCATGACAACTCTTTTCTTTGATAAAAAACCCATCAGACAAATGATGGAATACAAAATCCAATAATTTGAAGAAACTTATATGAAATCGAGAGGAAAATGTAAATGTGCAATAATTACTAGCTTACTCTTTCCTGCACTCTGAGCAAAGCCCCCATTGATTCATTGAAAATTTGTTGAGATGCTTGCAGAATCGGAGAGAAATCGGAAATAAAAAGGGATTATGAAGAGGAAGAGATGGGTGAGGTGGTTGAGAAGGAGAAAGCAGAGCAGATGCCCAATAGAAACTGACGGAAAAGGTAAGGTATTCAGGTTGTCGGTGATTTGGTAATGCAACAGTTGGCTAATCTTGTAAACTAATGGGAAAATTTCATACAAAATCAAATCAATGTCTCTGGACTTCAATTTTTAATCTTGATGATCTTTGATAAGACCTTTTGATCTATAATTATCAAGTTATGCATATGGTGATTTGAGTTCTCACTCATTCATTAGAGGTTATCTTGGTTAGATAATCTTCATGATCTATATTAGAATGTGTATGTTGAATTGATTATTACCTTAAAAATTTTAATTTTGATAAAGTTAATATTTGAATTGAAATTGGATTTGATGAATGTTAGATTTTTCTTTTATATACAACTTACTTTTCCTTTTTTGTTCAAACTTTCATTAATACAGGAGGTCTGCATATTAATGGCCAAAGAACAATCCAAGGCCGTATACATAACATGAACTCGAAGACCAACAAGATGATTTGAACATCATCCACATGAAATGACACCATATCTTCCGCCCTTGCCGGCTAGCCAGAGAAGAGCATCGGTCTTCAACACCCATATGAACTAAAAGTACCTTTACAAATATGATCTCCGGAAGATCTGCCATGGATCTACAAGGGAACAAAATAGACTACAAGAGCCTTAAAATCCATAAATTTTCATAGATTTGGGGTGAGATTTGTATATAAAGTCCGTAGGGACTAAAAAAAAAAAAACCTCAAACTTCCAAAGGGAAGGTGGAGATAAATCTAGAGAGAGAAAAGATGATTGCATATTAAATATAAATGTTGGATAGCAACATTTTAGTTTGGTGTATTTGATATGCTCACAATTATTATATTAATAATCTCACATCGAGTAGTATCATTATTATTTTCTTTCATTTAGACTTCAATTTGAACAAATTTATTAGAAATTCAGCTTTGATGAAATTAGTTAAAAAATAAAAATAAAAACAAATGCTTGCCAAACATGCCTAAATCTGTAATGAGCTTAAAATATTTTATAAGTTTGATTGAACCCAATTTAAACCCGACTTTGGTCAAGCCTACTAATAATAGATTTTAGTAAAGGATTTCTTCTTTGCTAAAATATACAACTTAGAGAGGGGGAAAAAAACTCCCTTTCTAAAATCTACATTTAGTTCTATGCTAAATTATACAACTTGATTTCCCTTCTTAATCTCTTGCAAATTAATGCACCATTTATTTTACTACCAAATTAGCTATAATTTAAGATTTTTAATTTCACACTACACCACAAAAATATACGAGTTCTCACTACAAAAAAAACAGTGATTTAGCTACCACATGTTTAGCGACCACTTGAAGATTAATTTTTTATCTTCTACATTAGCGACCTATAAAAATGGTAACTAAATCACGGACAAAAAAATTGAGAAAGATTTAGTGACGATTTTGGGTCCACATATATTGTCGTTAAATAACAACTAGTTTTTGAGGTCGCTAAAGTGTAAGTGTCACATTAGTGACAAATTTATGTGGAAGCTATATTTTTACAACCACAGTTGGAGTCGTTAAATAATGACCCTTATTTCGTGGTCACTAAAGTGAGAGTCTTGTTTAAGTTCTATTGATTAGTGACCACAAGTTTTGAAATATTTGAAGCGACCACTTTATGTGGTCGCTATATTTTTGCTACCACAGTTTGGGTCGTTAAATAACGACTTTTATTTTGTGGTCGCTAAAGCAGGAGCGTTGTTTAAGCTCTACTGATCAGCGACCACAAGTTTTGTAGTAGCTAAAATATTTGGAGCGACAACTGTATTTGTGGTTGCTAATATTGTTAATAAGAACTCCAAATCATTCTCCACATTTTTCCGAAACCTAGCCTATCTCTTTTCTCTCATTTCAATTCATTCTCTTCAGCTGGTCAATCACGGGAGAGGTTCTTCCTAGTCTCAATCTTCCACCTCTTCTAATTCTCGTTCTGGATTTATGGCTCTGTTATGAGTAAAATTTAGTTGTTGTATTTTAAACGGTATTGTAGTTATTCTGTTATGTATTTGGGTGAGCTGTCAATTATTGACAGATAATGAAAGGTTATATTATGTTATGTATTTTACAGGATACTCATGCTTTTGATATTAATGAATAGAGTTTTCTCTATTCTCTCTTAGATTCTCTCTTCCTCCTTCATTATCCTTTCTTTTATACTGCTTGTTTTTGTGAAATCAACTTGATTCAACTTTTAAGTTGGTTCAAGCTCCTTGCTGCCTCCGCTGGTATGCGTCTGACGCTACCTTTGATCCTCTACAACTGGTGTTGCATCCGTCGGTGGGAATTTTGCATCGTTTTTTTACAACAAACAAAATCATTTGTTCTCTCTCTGTAGCTAGAAGCTCTCGCCCCTACTCCAGTCTCCTCCGCTAATACGGCACCACCAGCACCAGCCGCAAATAAATGCTTATTAAAAATAAAACAATAAAAAAAGGTGTCTTCCCCGTTCATCTTTCTCTTCCTTATTCGACTCGCTTATGTGCTGTGTGATCAGTTTGAGTACTCTTTCTTCTTCTTCTTCAATTTTGTTTGTGGATTTTCAATTATAATCAATTCTAGGATTTTGTTTTGCTTCTCTTTAAATTTCTTTTGAATACTTGTGTTTTTGCTTATTTCATTTTGAATAATAGATATACACTTGAATTCGATCCATTTACAATTCATCTCTATACTTGGGATTAACATTTCTGAATCGCATAACTTGCATTTTGCTCTTTGTTATTTTATCTACAAGCCAAAAATTGGATAAATTTTTTTATTTTGATGGAGTTGGGGAGATTTTTTTTTATAAATAAGTCAAGTTCGTATTAAGGGATTGATCTGTAAAGAGTTAAGTGAGGGTTAGTCATACTCTATGGGGCAGTGGTATGGGATCCATGGATTATTGTTGCCTAGATAGTGTGCCATCAGTGCTTGTACTATCTCACACTAGGCTTATTCTTATCAATTCTTGTTGGGACGTGTGTGTCTCGGATTCTCATATATTTTTTTTGTCTTTCTTTCTTTCTTCTTTTGTACTTCTAAGTTACTCATAGATCATAAGTTTCATCACTTTTACATGTTGCTCTGTAATTTTTATCTATTGGTATAAGGAAAGTGTTGGAAATAAAACACTCAGACAAATAACTCTTATTCAAACTCAAACAAATATTACAAAACCACTCTTACTCAACAAGCAAGATACTACAACTCACTCTTATAAAACTTTGCTTCTTTACTCACTTAGAAGCTTTTAATTTTTCTTGATATCTAAACTAAAATGGGGAGGGGTATTTATACTACTTAAGAACAATTCTACACCACACAAATAAAGTAATCCAAAATTATAATAACCATACACCTCATTATTCTCTATTCTTTTCCATCCTTCTAATAATATTTTAAGTTACCAAACGATTCACATGCATAATTACTACACCTTAGAAGATTCTAGGTAGATGACTTGTAGTTTTGGACCTTTATTATAGACTTGGACTCCAATTTGATTGGATTTGGGTTTGGGCTCCTATAATGGATCAAGTTTATGATCCAACACCCCCCTTAAACTTGATCTTGTGACCCTTAGTAAGTTTATTAATCTTATGAAGTCTTCACTTGTCAGTGACTTGGTAAAAATATCGGCAACTTGATCTTGTGACTTCACATATTCAACTTGCACATCTTTTCTTGCAACACACTCTCTTATATAGTGGTAGCGAATATCAATGTGTTTGCTTCGATTATGGAATACTGGATTCTTTGCTAAGGCAATGACTGACTTGTTGTCGACACAAACCTTGGTCGGCTCTTCTTGTATTAAACTTATCTCCTTCAGTAGATTTCTAAGCCAAATTGCATGACAAACGCATGAGGTAGCGGCAACATATTCCGCTTTACAAGTGGACAATGTGACAATTGGTTATTTCTTTGACATCCATGTGAAAACAGTATCTCCCATGAAAAATACAAATCCAGTAGTATTCCTTCGATCATCTATGTCTCCACCCCAATCACTATCGCTATATCCAACAAGATTATAATTATTAGAAACTGAATAGAACAAGCCAAAATCAATTGTACCCTTCAGATAGCGAAGAATTCTCTTTGTAGCTTTAAAATGGGTGGTTGTTGGAGATTCCATGTAGCGACTAACCAATCAAACAGCATGAAGAATATTGGGCCTCGTGCAAGTTAGATAGCGTAGACTTCCCACCAAACTTTTGAAGAATGTTGGATCTACACTTTCGCCTTTTTCATGTTTGGACATCTTAATTCCGTATTCCGTTGATGTGCTTATCGACTTACAGTTCTCCATCTTAAACTTTTTCAGGATTTCCTTTGCATAGCTTTCCTGTGAAATGAAAATTCTATCCTTTTGTTGCTTAACTTCAATACCAAGGTAGTACGCCATGAGCCCCATGTCTGTCATCTCGAATTCTTTCATCATCACTTCCTTGAATTCATTGAACATGCTTGGGTTACTTTTGGTGAAGATCAAATCGTCCACGTAGAGGCATACAATCAAAATATCTCCATCTTTGATCTTGATATATAGAGCGTGCTCGTAGGGACATTTGTTGAAATCATTCTCTTGGAAGTACTTGTCGATTCGGCTATTCCAAGCCCTTGGTACTTGTTTTATCCCATAAAGAGCCTTCTTCAACTTCAATACCTTGTCTTCGTGGCCTTGACTTCATAGCCTGATGGTTGCTGAATGTAGACTTCATTTTCAAGAACTCCATTTAGAAAGGCAGACTTTACATCCATTTGATGTATCTTCCACTTGTTTTGAGCTGCCAAAGAAATGATTAGTCTAATAGTCTCCAATCGAGCAACAGGAGCAAATATCTCATCATAGTCAATTCCAGCCTTTTGACTATATCCTTTAGCAACTAGCCTCGCTTTGTGCCTTTCAATCTCTCTTTTAGCGTTTTGCTTTGTTTTGTACACCCATTTGACACCTATCACCTTACGTCCCTTGGGAAGTGAGGTGAGTTCCCATGTGTCATTCTTTTTGATGGCCTTGATTTCTTCGTCCATCGCATCTCTCTATTTTTTCTCTTGTACTGCTTCTTGAAAGCTCACTGGTTCACAATCAACAAACAGACAAAATAATGTAAGGTTATGTTGTCGTTCGGTTACCTCATAAAGATCTCTAAGACTTCGTGTGTGTGACACAACTCTTTCACTTGATGATGACGAAGGTGATGAGTCTCCTTGAGTGGTTGGTGAAGTGGGTGGATTTGTTGGCTCTTGTTGAGCTTCTCCAGGTTGTTCTATTGGTGTTAGCTCATCTTCTTCAAACCGAGGAAAGAAATTGAAGTCATCTGTATGAGAGCTAAAATCCCATTCTCTGTCTTCATTGAATACCACATCTCGACTAATCACAATTTTCTTATTGTCTGGATTGTACAGCTTGTAGCCATTCGAATTAGCATCATAGCCGATGAAGATAAAACTCTTGCTTTTATCATCAAGGTTCATTCTTCTCTCATCTAGTACATGAACATGAGCTATACTTCCAAAGATTCTCAGGTGGAAAATGTCAGGCTTTCTTCCACTCCATGTCTCTTGTGGTGTCTTTCCCCATACATTTCTTGTTAGAGATCGGTTTGACAAGTAAACTGCACACGCCACTGCTTCTGCCCAAAATTCCTTAGGTAATTTCTTGCTTTTCAGCATGCTTCGTGTCATGTTGAGGATTGTTCTGTTCTTTCTTTATGCCACACCACTTTGCTGAGGGGATCTAGGAACTGTCATTGGTTGCTGAATTCCATTTGCTTCACAGAACTCTTGAAACTCCCTAGAAGTAAATTCTCCACCTCGGTCGGATCTCATGGCTTTGATTTTTCTACCGCTTTCTCTCTCCACTGCAGCTTTGAACTTCTTGAAAACTTCAAAAACTTCAGACTTCTGTTTCAAGAAATATACCCAGGTTTTTCTTAAAAAACCATCAATGAAGAGAAGAAAATAGCTACTGTTACCGAGAGAGCTTGGCTTGATCGGACCACACACATTGGTATGGATGAGCTCGAGTGGTTTCTTGGCTCTTGACTCTGACTCATTTGGAAAAATTTTTCTGAATTGCTTCCCGACTAGACATCCTTCACATAGCTGGTCAGGATGGTTAATGCGAGGTAATCCCTTTACCATCTCTTTCTTAGATAGCAGCTCCATACCTCTAAAATTTAGATGCCCAAATCGAAGATGCCAAAGCCATGATGTATTTTTGTAGCAAACTTTTAGGCACTTTGCAACATCATTTTGTATATTGATCAAGAACATTATATTATTTTACATCGGCACTTTAGCAATAAAGTTATTTTTATCATCTTTTATAAAAAGACTATAATCTTTCATATGAATATCATAACCTTTCTCTAACAATTGTCCTAAACTCAAGATGTTACTTTTCATATTGGGCACATAGTAGACATTGGAAATAAACTAATGTCTCTCATCTTTTAAACGGATAAAGATGTTACCTCTTCCTTTAACTGCTATTGTGGAATCATCTCCAAACGAAACATTTCTGTTTACTGACTCGTCTAGCTCCACGAACATGTCTTTCCTTCCACACATATGATTTCTTGCACCACTATTAAGATACCAGGAATTTGCTTGGCCACCATCAGTTTCTTTTCGTGCTAAAAGAAGAGTTTCTTTGCCATCTGTCTTCTCCTCCACGTAGTTGGCCTTCTCCGCAATTTTGCTGTTGGGAGCTCTACATTCTGAAGCATAATGCCCAAACTTTTGACAATTATAGCATCGAACTTGAGATTTGTCATAATTTGAGTTCGGATTGATTTTTCCACTACCTCGTGTTGAACTTTCTCTTTTCTCATAGTTTTTGTTGAAATTGTTGTTGTGGTAATTCCAACCTCGTCCACGACCGCGACTTCCACCTCGTCCATGGCATCTACCTCTACCTCAGCCACGTTGGTTTCTATCATTACCTTGACTTTTATGCATGTCCTTGAGTTGCAGCTTGAGGAGTTGCTCAGTAAATCCTTGCTTCTTCTTATGCTTCTCTTCATATGCTTGCAATAATCTTTGGAGTTGCTCGATCGTCATTTCTTCCAAGTCTTTAGTTTCTTCAATCGTCACGACGATGTACTCAAATTTGGGATCCAACGAACGAAGTATCTTCTCTATTATCCTCACATCTTTTAACTTTTCACCATTTCTTTTTAATTGATTAGAAACAGCTACTACTCTTGAGAAATAATCCGAAATAGACTCAGATACTTTCATATGTAAGGATTCAAATTCACCTCTTAATGTTTGGAGACGAACCTTCTTCACTTGCTCAGATCCTTTGTAAGAGGGTTGCAGCTTCTCCCACGTTGTCTTAGCAGAGCTTGCACTCGAAATCTTTTCAAAGCCATCATCATCTAATGCTTGATAGATGAGGTAGATAGCCTTCTTGTCTCTCTTTCTGAAATCCTTCAAAGTTGTCTTTTGATCTGGTGTAAGAGTAGCAAAAGCAGCATCATCCGCAAGCTCGTTGTAGCCTTTCTCTACGATATCCCACACATCTTATGATCCCAAAAGTGCCTTCATTTTGATACTCCAATTTTCGTAGTTGTTGTTGTTGAGTGTCGGGACTTAGAATGGTGTCATACCATTTGCCATATCTCTCAATATAATAAGAATTTGAAAAATCCGATATCATGGATGAATCCGGAACGTCGAAAAACTTTAGAAAGGACTGCTTGGTCAACTCGGCTCAACTTTGTGAGTCAACTTAGCTTTCTGATAGCACTATTCCGGTGGCGCGTTTGAACTTTGATCGGGGCAATTCCGACTGTGTCGAATTCGTCTTGTCGAGACCTCCAATTTGATATGCAATAGTGTATATTTTCCAACTAGCTTTGATACCACTTTGTTGGAAATAAAACACTCACACAAACAACTCTTATTTAAACTCAAACAAATATTACAAAAACACTCTCACTCAACAAGCAAGACACTACAACTCACTCTTATAAAACTTTGTTTTTCACTCACTTAGAAGTTTTTAATTTTTCTTGATGTCTAAACTAAAATGGGGAAGGATATTTATACTACTTAAGAACAATGCTACACCACACAAATAAACAAATCCAAAATTATAATAATCATACACCTAATTCTTCTTCATTCTTCTCCATCATTCTAATAATATTTTAAGTTACCAAATGATTCACATGTATAATTACTATACTCTAGAAGATTCTAGGTAGATGACTTGTAGTTTTGGACATTTATTATGGACTTGGACTCCAATTTGATTGGATTTGGGTTTGGACTCCTATAATGGATCAAGTTTATGATCAACTTATTATCTCTCATTGGAGCAGTCACGAGTTGTTCATCTGACCAGTGGAGAAAGATCCTACCATATCTTTTATCAACTTCATGTCGGTGGTCTATCAATTCTTCTGTGTAATATTTTCATAAATGATTAGCCTATAAAGACCTATACTCTGGATGGTGTCTATTTTAATGGATTGTTATCTTTTATTGTTTGTATACCTTACATTTTGCCAGCTTTCGTTACTTGATCATAGCTATTAGCCTAATACTTTCTTATCTGAGCCTTAGTTAAAACTCGTATTCTCATCCTGATTTGGTTAAGCATGATAGGGGTGGTAGCCTTTATAGATGGGATATTCTACTTTTACCTAAGGAAGGCAGAATCGGATCATGGAATGATAATATGAAAAAAAAAGGAATTTAGTTTCTGCAATTGGTTAGCCATTCTACCTATTATCAGTTTCCGACTGTGATTTTAGTTTGAGATTTGGTTTGTTCAATAGTTGTTGAATTTAATGACGTCATTTCTTTCTCGCGCTTGGTATCAGTAACTGAAGGGAGGAAACAATAATTTTCCATGGAAATTACTACAAAAACTTTGTTTTTTTTTTCTTATATTTTTTTCAGCTTCTATTTTCTGATTCTCGTATTCTATCATTTTCTTATCGCTACCTTTATATATCTTCTCCTGTTATTATTTCTATTTTCCTTCTCTTGATCTTCTTTTATTCTCAAACTGATTATCTTAGAGACTTTTTTAGAACCGAAAGTTAAGTTTCAGCGGTGATAGTAAGACTTGGTTACATTGGAGATATCACCTACTATAAGGTACCTAATAACTGTATTTACTTTTTTTTCTTTTTTTTTTTATTTTCAATTTCTATATTTGCTTTACAGTGTTATACATTAGTTGGGTTAGTCATTGGTTTCTCAGAAATGGAGGAAATTATGTTTGCCTTTCTGTGTAGTATACTGATATTTGAGATAAACTGATAACTTTATATTACTGCTTGACATTTGAGTGAAGTCTTGAGTTAAAATTTATTGGAGTTGAAAAAGGAAAAAAAAAATGTAAAATAGAATATATCTGGAACATGTATATATAATAAAGTAGATAATTGAGTTAGTGTGAGTAGCAATTTTCCTAGTAATAATGATAATGATAATGATAGTACTATAACAACTTTATCTAACTTGCGATTTGTTGTTTTAGGCAGAGCTAACGCAAGGCCTTGCTCTCATGAAATCATGAGGAATAGAAAACCATAAGCTATGTAACTGACATAATAAATTAACAAGAGATAAATTAACCAACATTAACTTTTAGGTTTAGAACCGACATTAAGCCATGAAGGTTGGTATTAGAAATTCTGCACTTACAGTACTATGGCATTGTATGAGAAATGATAATTTAGGGAGCTTATAATATATCTGGAGAGGATATAAATTACAAATTACCCAAAATAAAGTTCAACAATTGCCTTTTAGTAGTAGTTAACTTTATATCTGTCTCTTCTATGCATTTTCTAAATTGTTTTTTGCTGGTTGATTTTTTGAAGTGTAATCTATATATAAATATATCACAACTATTTATTCTTTTTTTGGTAAATTAATCCTTTCTTTCTTTAAAAATTTTTTTTTGGGTTTACTTTTATTTTATTTTTTACACACTTTTTCTTATCTTTATATTCCCCTCTAGCTCTTTGAAAGTTAGAGACTAAAGGGATCCATCATGGGTCCTTTACGATGAAAATTGATGTATATCAAAAATAAAATAAAATTTTTCACTGAAAGTGCTAGCTTGTTAAGCTTATAGGTTAGTTGGCCTAATAATTATATTAAGGATCTTCCAAATGCTTCAACTTGAAAATTGAAAATTTTATTTATCAAATCATAAAACATCAGTTATGTGGAAAACAAACTTAAGTTGCTGAACTTGGCTTATATTGTTTCTTGAATTTTACTTGGAGCTAAAAAAACAATTTCTTTGTTATGATTCTGTGAAGGTAACTGAATGTGGGAGAATTTTTGGTTGGTGAATTTTCAGTAATGACAAGGTGCTATGTGCATACTGCACATACATATTTTCTTTAACGGGGAACTCAATCAAAACTTTGTAGTTTGCAGATTAAGGGCTGGATGCGAAATGAGGGTGCTCATTACTTGGATCTTTCCTCTTTCTGCACTGTTAAGGTAAAGTGAAAAACACACAAATTAAAGTTATGTTTGGACCTAGCATAAGTGATAAGGGATCTTAACTGGACTTATAATATAACTTTATTTTATTTTCAAAGAAAGGTTTTTTAATGTGGAACTGTAGTTATTATGTTTGTATGGTGCTGCAAATCACAATTAGAATTTGACATATAGATTACCGTTTGGATTTTTTTTTTTTTAAATTTAAGATAATATGAAAAGTCTCTCTCATAATATTTTGTGCTTGAAAAAACTGATTAGGGAAAAACGGTTCAATTTTTAATCCACACCGATCACACCAACCACATTACTCTCAACTGGTTCATTCTTTTGAAACTTTTTGCTGGATTATAGTTTTCGTAAATTTTTTGTTATTCATCTCAATTTGATGCATAGGTTGCCTATTTATGTTATCCATTTGTTTCATTTTATGTGAATAGCTCAAAGCAATGAACTAGTTGGAATTCAGATTTGGGATTAATTATTTCAATACATACATATTTACTTATTAATTAATGTTGGGAGAGAGACAAAATTGTGATATGATTTGTGAATATACATATGCAGATTTGGATTATTTTCTCTGATTTCTAGCTTTTCTGATCTCTATGAATCTGTGTTCGAGGAATGTCTGTTGATGCTCTTGCTTTCGCTGGAAATGTCAAAAGTCTTGCCGTTTTCATTGTTTTGTTCTTATGATATTCACTTATATCTGCATTCAAAAAAGATAGCTTGTGAAATTTTCTTTGCTTTGGATTTTCATAAATTCTTTTGTTTCTTTCATATTTATGGAGTGTGAGAACTTGGACTAGATTAGGGAGTTTGATGATCTGCTTATAGACAGGAAGCTAGTGAAAGAAAGGCATGAGATTTTCTTTTTATATTGGCTTAAATTGGAGTTTACCATCTTTTAAGATAAGTATAGCAGGGTGAATAGTTGATATTAGAGAATGGACTTTTCTTGATTTATGTTGATCTTTTCCTTTTTGTTAGTTCCCTTTTTTATTTAGTCCAACTTGATATAAATTGCAAATTTTTTCTGGAAACTCGCAGATCAGTTATAACTTCATTGGTTGCTCAGGTTCATTCTCTCTAAATGTTAACGTGTCAATTAAGCCCTTTGTAGAATTTTTAATGGTTAGATCCTTAACAATTATTTACTAGTTCCTGATAGGTTGGAAGTCATTTTAATTGACGTTGGGCGTTTTACGAAGAGGCAATTGTGATGATTCCTTTTGCTACTTCAGATTTTGTTTTGAAGCCTCTACAGTTGAAAAATACAAGTTTGTTACGGTGGGAATTCCTTCTTTAGCAACATGTTAACAACTTGAGACTTGTACATGAACTAGGGTAGGAATTATTTATTGGGAATTTTTTTTTGTTATATAATAATTTTACATTTTTATTGGGTTGTACATTTTTTTATTTGTTATATAATAATTATGGTTTATTATTTGTAGTTATTATTAGATTTAAATTATATAATAATAATAATAATAATAATAATAATAATAATAATAATAATAATAATAATAATAATAATAATAATAATAATAATATATACAATAATTATTAATACTAACATTAAATTATTTTTAATAATTATAATATTTTGTAATTATTTTAAATAATTAATACCATATTTAGCGATCACAAAACTTGGTCCCTAATTGAACATAATACTTTTTGTGACAACAATAGCGACCAATCTGTAGCGATGACCATAGTTAGTCTCTGTTTGGTCGCTATATAGTCCACTTTGGTCATTTACAATTACTGACTAAATAGTGACCACATGTTATGGTCAGAATTTAGCGTAGCTATAGATAGTGACAGCGGGGTCGCTAAATGGATTTAGCAATCAGCATTTTATCGACCACATTATGTGGTCGCTAAACTGCTTTAGCAATTTATGTGGTCACTAAAACATGATTTTTTTTTGTAGTCTCGTGTTATTCCTTGGTAAAGAAGTTCTCTATTAAAAAAAGTGATTAGAGTGACACAAGTTCGAATCTCTCTTCCCACACAATTGAGTTTAACCTCCCCTTCCCTAGTATACATATATTTATATGCACAATAAGTGAGTTCTATGTAAAAAAATCTAATATTATATAAGCAATCAATATTCCTATACAAAATATATTGGCCCCAATAGTAGTGTCTTTCATACATACTTTTGCCATATATATATTATTACTACCCCGTAATAAACATATAAATTTCTTGTAGTGTAATAGCTCATTATATAGGAAGACTGGGTTAGAGTCATGTGGAGGTAGTAGGGCTACTTGTAATAAAAAGTTAGAAGAAACTATATACCCCATGCTCAAATTTATTTTTACTCCCATATATTTAATATATCAAATATTTTCTTCAATTAACTAATTAATGTATAATTAATAATTAATACAATAAATTTATTAAGTCTATATATTAATATAAAATATAAAATTAAATTTATATAATTAATTATATAATTTTTACTATATTTCTCATATAATTGCTGATAACTTCATATAATTATTGACAATTGTACATTTTTTTGTTATATTATTTTATATAATTGCTAACAGTTATTTATCATATTCTATATATAATTATATAATTGTAAATAATTATATAGTTTTTATTATGTTCTACATATAATTGCTGGTAGTTCTATATTATTTTTATATTTCTTCGTAAAATTGCTGATAATTATATAATTTTTGTTATGTTCCTTCATATAATTGCTAGCAGCTATATGTTATATTTCAAATATAATCTTATAAATGCTAGAAATTACATGATTTTTATTATGTTCCTCATACAATTGATAACAATTATATGTTATTTTTTTTATATATTATCATATAATTATAAACATTTTAATTGTTAATAATAAATATAATATATTAAAATATTAATTGGATCCAAAAAATGAAATTGATTTCAATTGCATAGATAAAATATGTTTAAAAATGTAATTGAAGTTTTGCTGATGTAGCAGTGGGAACTACACTTTTCTCCCATTAAAATTATCTCCCATATTCGCTCATGTAGGAACATGTAACAATATATATATTAATACTAGTATGGTACCCTTCAATTGCATCAGGACGAAAAAATTTAGACATTAAGTCAAATGCATAATACGTAAATAAACTGACAAACATCATGGTAAAGTATCAGGTGGAAATGGTTTAAATACAATTTTGTTTAAAAACAACAAGCACATCAAACGCTTGAAGTAGTAGTCTAAAAAAAGGAAAAAAAAAAGTAAAAAAAATAGTCATACATGTAATATAGATCGGCAAACCACCTTACTATAAAATGCATGAAACTTAATAATATCGAATGATAATATCATATTAAAATAACACACTAAATAAAACAAAACAATATTTTTATATGCATTCAAAGGCATGTTACTTGTCCAAGTTACAGTAATACTACAATGAATACATATAATTGGGTGCAAGTTTTAGAAAGTCATTTGGTTGAATATGGTGACTGTCTATCTGATTTTGTGCTAAACAAATATATAACTACCATTTTCAAAGAAAAAACAATTATTGCCTCATAATAAACAAATAAATTTCTTGTAGTGTAATAACTCATTATCTAGGAAGATATAGCAACATATATAATAATACTAGTATGGTATCCTTGCATTGCATCGGAATGAAATTTTTTTGACAATAAGTCAAATGCATAATACGTAAATAAACTAACAAACATCATGATAAAGTATCAGGTGGAAATTCAAACACAATTTTGTTTAAAAACAACAAACACATCAAAAGCTTGAATGATAGTCAAGAAAAAAAAAATAAAAAAAGTAAAAAAAAAGTCATACATGTAATATAGATGGGCAATCCACCTTAATATAAAATGCATAAAACTTAATAGCAATGAATGATAATATCATATTAAAATAACACATTAAATAAAAAAAAAACATTTTCAAATGCATTCAAAAGCATGTAACATGTCCAAGTTACAGTAATACTATAATGAATACATATAATTGGGTACAAGTTTTAGAAAGTCATTAGATTGAATATGGTTACGATCTATCTGATTTTGTGCCAAACAAACTAAATGTATAAACAGAAGTATGACTACCATTTTCAAAGAAAAAAAATAAATACACAACAGTTAGGAATGAAAAAACAGGTTTGGATGAGATGTTATTCATAGATGTTAAAATATAATACACGATAGTGAGGGAATGAAGAAATAGATTTGGATGAGCTGTTATTTATGGATGTTAAAATGTATAAAGAGAAGTATTTCTTCCCTTTTGAAAGAAAGTAAAATTGTCGTACTCATCCCTCCAATAAGGATAAAAATGACCTAAAGTTTCATATAACATTCTGCTCAACATATAGTATTTATCATAACTCATATATCCAGTAGTCATTCAAATAAAATCACAAATCATTGCATAAACATTATGGATATCACTTCTATGAACCTATTTTATTTAAGAAAAATTTCTAACTCTGAACCATTATGAATAAATGTTACATCATTTTTACTTGTCATAACATATATACATTATTTACTATTTATATCACTATTTATACATTGATATGACCAACATAATAGGTGACCCAAAATACATATTTCTCACACTTATATATATCATATGTACTACTAGACATTCAAATAGTCCACAACTTATATTAGTGGCCCAACCTACTCTAGGCATGAATTGATACTGCTTTTGACATCAACTAATCATCTAGTGGAATCTGAAAGAGTAATATGAGAGATGAGTATACTTAATAGGTGAAAGGATATGAACATAATAAGAGAAACAAAATGTGATTTTACTATAGTGTATACATAAAATATACTAACACAATTGGATAAATATTAATTATCAATCATACTATTCATCTCATAAAATCAATAATAAAATATTTATAAGATAGCATAATTGAAGCTTAAATTAAAAATATTTTCTTATCTTGAAATCAATAACCATATACTCAAATATGTGTCGCATAGATCCCTAGCTTCTGAGGGACACAAATGTGTACAATGATGACAATAACTAGCAGCCACCAAACCATCTCAATCATGAAAGAGCAACTAGCAACCAACATGAAAGGCAAGGTTCAATATTTCAATCATGAGAAAACAACTAAATTGGTCATATACATAAATAGACAACCCCCAAAAGGTGACCACCCAACATACATCTTAAAGATGTGTATGTCGAGCTTTGTCCCAAAGACAATTTCTTTTTTCATCTTAACATTATACATAAAACACCAGTCATCAAATGTGTGATCGAATGGATTCATAAATTTAGTGTATTAATGTCATTTATCCAGCCATTCAAAACCATCGATCATTTTACATGTCAAATTTCTTATCAAATAAAAATATAAAATTTTATGTTCCCAATTTTATACTAATATAATTTCCATAAAATTGATAATTTAAATATATTTTTAAATCAATAATTTAGAATTTGAGTAACAAACTTATTCAACATAAGTATTATGCCCAAACCTCTTAATTTGTATAAGTACAACATTTTAAATCAATATCATCAAAATGTAAAATATTTTTCTTCCATAACTGAAACTTGCATTTTTATTACAAACTCAAACTGTATTTCATTAAATAATAATTAGAAATATTATTCCAGCCCCAAATAAATAAGTTTTGCATTAGAATATATTTTCAAAGCAATTCCATCGATAACAAAAGTACCACCAAAAACCAATAGGAAAACTAATAAGTTTGTTATATAAATATCCACCCATCTTAGCTAGAAGCTAGCAAAATTCTATGTAAGTTTGTGAACTCATTTGGGCACTGTTAAACCAAGCTCATCTCCTAAATATTAATAAAAAATATTCATTATATAAACCTAATAAAGACATATCATGAAGTAAGAATAAGCTAACTACTTGAAATCACGATTTAAAGTCCAAAATTCATCAAACTTTAATTATTCTCTTTAAATATGGTAATTTTGCCTCCAATAAATTAAAAGACTAAACTAACTTCTTCTTGAGCTTTCGGTTTAGATCTAATAGAGAAATAAGCTAAAAAATTAAACTTAACTCATTTTTGTAGTGATTTGGAGGTGTGGTTGAAGCTTAGGTATAGTTTTAATAGTGGGGAAAGGTTTAGGGGATATGAGGAGGAAGAAGGAGAGAAGAAATGAAAATTTTGCTTGAAAAAGTTGGGTTCAGATTTGATAAGCTTTATATCAAAAAAGATATTTTTGTCTTTTTCTCACAACTGGTTACATGTTATGCACATGAACTATTAATATAAGAAACTCACCTAGTAATTCTGTATTTTTATGTAAAATTGACTAAAAAATCAAGCTAATTAAGAGAACAAATTAAAGACAAAATTTAATGGATTAATAAGCTAGAAAAAAAAATCAGCATGTTATATGCTCACCTAAAATATATTTTTCACTTAATATGCAACTATATTTTTCACTTAAAATATGCAAATATGTTACTAATGCTAAATGTATTATGTCAGCAAATACACAACAGTGAAGGAATGAAAAAACTTGCTTAGATAGGCTATTATGTATAGATGCTCAAGCAACGCTGGTCAAGTAAAAAAATAGACAACAAACTGAACAAATCCTAACTGAATGTACTAAATTTCACATTCTAGTTACCAAAGTAATCATTGCCTATAAAAGCAGCCAATCTAAAAGGCTTTAAAAGCATAATTAAATAGTTTTAAAAAATAAAATCAATATAAATTTGACTACAATGTTCTTGCAGAGATATATACATTAAATTTAGACAGCATGATCAATTCACACACATCACAATCCAAATTTGAACGGCCAACATACATAACTCAAGTTCATAATTAGAGAGACAACCAAATGAGTTTAAAATTATGGTTAAGTTAAATTAAACGGTGGCAATACAAACAATTAGTTTACATGAGAGGAAACAAACATACATTGATTACATGATTGAAATCTTCTTGCAAGATTCATTAAATATAGACTGCATGATCCATTCATATATATCATAATCCAAATTTGAGCGGCCAACATACATAACTTAAGTTCAGATTTAGAGACAACCAAATGAGTTTAAAATTATGGTTAAGTTAAATAAAACGGTAGCAGCACATCCTAAACAATTACATATATTAAAATATTAAATTTTACATGAGACGAAACAAACATACTTTATCTAATGGGTAGGATGCATTACTCATTCTAGCAAACAATACAACTAAAGTGTAGGTAAATCACGGTTAAGCTAAAACAAATGATGGCAACACATTCCAAACAACAAGATATAGAGTAAAAATATTTTGTGTAACAGAGAAATAAGGCAATATCAGTCTACACACCATTTATAAATTGGACCATCTAAATCAGTTGCCAATAAAAAGAATCAGACCATTATAACCCATGTCCATTTCCAAAAATTGGCTCAAAGAGCATTCATGTGGACCACCAAGCTCCAGAACTAACATAAAACATGAAAAGAAAACAAATAAATATGTTGTATAATCAAAAACATTAAACAACCCATTTAACCCCCTAAAACCCCAAACAAATATTTTATCATTGATATATGCACTGGTCCAGCATATAGATCGATTATGGCCATTCACAAAACTCATTAGAAAAATTTTAAAAGTGGGGAAAAAGCCCAAGAAAAACCTAGTACACTAGGAAAAAAAATAATGAAATTCATTTTGATTAAAATAAATAAATACATGCAATACGACAATTAGCAAAATATACAAAATATTTTTGAAAATAAGTAAAATAAGATGATACGTTATCAGATCTGGTATATAGTATATCCATGTAAAAGAAAAAAGTGAAAATGTACGTACCATATAACAGACCCTTCTAAAATGGTCATAGAGAACAACACCATCAGATCACTAATATCATGGGTATCGAATCCTGCATGAAGCAGGCATGAAGGCATAACCAAATTTGCATATATTGGTCTTTACAGTGGCATGGGAATAGGCACTATATCTAAAATTTGTAGAAGTTTGAAGGTGGGATCAGATGTGTGCATGGTAACGTCAGGCGATAAGCTAAAGACAACTACAATCTACAGGCCAATGGTATCCAGAAGGAAACAAAGAATAAAAATATGAAATTTTAAACGAAGGTGAATAGAGGAGCAATATATGCACTGAAATCATGGCAGAGCTGGGTGGCATGTAATCGACATGAAGATCTGGAAGAAAGAAAGAGGCTGAGCCATATTCTTTTGTGAGATAAGTTTTGACATTAAGGTTAAAGAAACAAACCAAAATTGCAAAAAAGGGGAAAAACATATATTTATGTAAAGACGTTTTTGTGTTAATGAACCAACAATAGAATTGTGCAAGCAATTAGGAAAGGAGGGTATATGGACAATTTATGCAGTGAATCTAGTTGGACCACTTTCCAGCGTGGAGAATTAATGCCCTGTCTCATTTGCCAATAACCAGTCAAGAACAAAATTAATAAATGTAGCATTGGGGCAGAGAATTATTGGTTAGTGCAACAACGTCGCAGGGTGCATGGAGGCAGCATTCATACGATGGACAGCAACACATGATAGCGTGGTATGTTTCTTTTAGAGATGACGACTTTTTTGCTAAGAGTTGGGCCAACGTTTGAAAGTTGTTACTGTGTTGTAAATTGAGTTAGTTTTTACTTAAATAAATAATTGTGTCGTGAATTAAGATAAAAAAAATTTATAGATAGTTGGTGTAATTACAAATGGTCTCTTTTAAAAACCAATTTATTTAGATTTTTAGAATTTTTGTGACATAATTTTTCTTAAATAATTTAAAGCATAATATATCACCAAAATAAATTACCCAACAATAACTATTAAATAGACATTAAAAAGAACATCAGAATTTAATGAGATTCGGTTAATTATACTCACGTTTTCATACACTACTAAAATAATATTTTACTATTTCAAAAAAATATTACTTATTACAAAGTGAAATATTATAAGAGAGAAAAAAATACAATCAATTTTAGAAATAAAAAATTGATGTTTTGAATGATTTGTTAAGAGAAGATAAAATTCTTTTATAGACTAATGTTATTATGAAAAAAAAAATCCGAATTGCAAAATTTCAACAGGTACGACGAGATATCGAATCCAAAAGTTCTATGCTTAGATAAAATTACAACAGAGATGTCCTAATGTCAGGTTTCCAGCTATAATTTTGGAATTCACCTCCAGATTCACAGACACTTTACGGGACTGGTTTGTATTACAACAAACTTCAATGCTAAGGTTTTGCAAATAACTGAGATATTAACAACTCTTCATCAACATCTATATTAAATAGTGGCATATTTGATCTGGCAGACATTATTAAAATGAACATATTGTCGTATAGTGGATGGAGGTAGTTTTGGGCAAGCAAGAACGGCATTGCTTGCTAGCGGAGTAGGGTTGCCTTAAAATCAATTTGGTGGCATATTTGATCGGATGCATCATTGTAATGCGAATGGAATGTTGTCGAACGACAGACGGTGGAAGCGATCGATTGTTGGGACGACATTGCTTGCTGGCGAGGTAAGGTGAGTGTAAAAATTGAGTGGCGTCGATTGCCGAGAGATGCAGTATGGGTTTTGTTTGAACACCGTCTGCCAGTGGATATTTGATATCTGATGACGTTTCTGCTTGAGCTGGTTTTAAGGAAAATTCTGGCTATTGGAACAATGTCGCTTACGAGGGGAGAGTAAAGTTGCATCCAAAACGGCGGCGTATTATCTAAAAGAATGGGGTGCGACATGCAGGCATCTTCGAACTTGAAGCGACGTCGTTCGTTAGAAGCAGTAGTAACGTTGCTAGACGGTGGCATTTTACAGCTGGTGGCGCAGGGGCAAAATTGGATTGGTATTGTAGTAGCTATAGTAATTTGATGCACTGCATTTTATATATATTAATAGATTGAGCTAGAGAAAATGAGAATTATAGATACTAATGGTACAAAGTAGAAACTATAATTAAACTAATTATGCCTAGTTCAATACTTATCTAATTAAACTAGGTTCATGAATAAATTTATTTATTTAATATGTTTATAAAATAATACATGACAAATTTGGATTTTTTTTTATAAATTTGTTCACGAATTCAAGATATATATAAAGATCAATCTTTTATACATCCTAGCTAATAGAGATGTGATCCGCTCTCGTGATGTCCCACTCCGAATGGAGTGGATATTTTTTATTATTTTTTACTTTGCTCTCAATTTCTTTTTTTTTATTGTGTATAGGACGAAGATGATGTATATATCTTCTGTCCCGATTTCCACCCCACCCCTGGTTTAAATATTATTGATATATATAATAAAATAAAAACGTATCCCTCAATTAAAGTAAATTTTTTTATTTAAATAATTATATAATTAATAAAAAAAATTTGACATTAAAATAAAAATAATAAAATTTAATAAAAATAGGAGATAGAATCGGATCGGAAATTTCCGTTCCCATATAATTCAGGAAAGAGAATCTAAAATTTTTTTCCAACAGAAAAGGAGAACTCCGCCCCGTTGCAATTTCTAGTGGCTAATTATTTACTATCCCATAAAATTTATCCGTTCCTTCAGCGCCATAATCAGAAATTGTTAGCCTATTTGTCAATCTTTTTGTCACTTTTGGACATATATAATTATCTAATATCTCAATTATAAGATTGGAATGGTAGAATAATTTCCGTTAATTACTTTCATGAATAATTCCCTTAAAGCCCTAAAGCAGCCAGGGTACCCTTAATACAATATTAAAGCCAATCCATATATATATATTAATTAGTTTCGAGTACGACCGATTATATATAATTAATGTCTTCTTAAATTTGAATAAACATGTCATAATCATATTTTGAGTGAATTTATCATAGTTTATGAAAGTCCATACTTTCACTTACCCAAAATAAATTATTGAAGCAACTAGTACATGCAATCACGTGCTGCCTTTTCATTTAATGTATTTGCATGTGCTTTCAACAATATGAACTCATCTTTTTCCTTTTAATTAAAAAAGATGGTTAGATTAAATTACACGGTTCTATCTCAATTATCAATTTCTTGATGCGGAAGATTTATGAGTTTTCAGTGATAATGATGTATCAAATGGATGTGATTAGAAAATTAAAAAAAAAACTATAAGAGATTTTGCTTATAATTGTTAGATGTACAGGCTTCAATTGGTATATGTTTTAGCCAGTTGGCTAGTTCCATATATAGTTCAATATATTGTTTGCTTTCACTTTACATAAACTACAAATTTAATTAAACTTGAGAAGTTTGTTTGGTTATACAGCCATATTATTAAAATATAAAAGTAGTTCTTTAAAAATGGTATAGACATTCCCAAAAGACTGAAATTTGTTGGTATGTATTAATTAAGGATAAAAGGGAAAGAGAAAAATTTTTAAAAATTAAATATGCAGTGACATGTATAGGTATAGTATCAATAATTAAAATTTGTGAAAATGAGAGGCGGAAGATGTAAATTAACCATTATGGTATGGGTCTAAAATGTAATTTAGCTTCTAAATTTTGAAACAATGAAATTGAATTCCTAATTAAGTTATAACTTTATGCGGTTTAAATCCCAAAACTATATACAATACTGTTTGATATTGCGTTTGAGAAAAATATTTTTTGAAAAAAAAAAATTATTTTTAATATTTTTAAATTTTGAAAATTATTTTTTGAAAAAAACGGATAAATATATATTTTTTTTCTAAAAAGCAAGTTTGTTAAAAATAATTTTTAAAAAATTAAAAAATTCTATATATATATTTAATTGCTGAAGAATTGAGCATAGGGTCTTTCCATATGCAATAAATTCATTTCCTTGCTAAAAAAATGACACAAATGTAAATATAATGATAATGAATTTACTTTTGAAAAAGCAAACCTAAACTTCACTTCCCATTTTGGCTGAAACAAAGAGAAGATATCATCTCAAAAATTTAAGCCTGAAGAAGGAGCCTAGCTAGGATTTCAGTGCTCATATTAAAAATCCTAAAGTATTATATATGATTTATAAAGCAAAATATTTAGGTAGTGGCAACGTCTTGTAGCTGGCTAAAGTCTTTAGGTGCAATTCTTGACCCTAGCTAGGGTTCTTGCCAAAAATGAAAAAGAATCTCAACCTTTGATCCTTTCATTTAGCCCTATTTTTAATGACTTCTTTTTTTTTTAAAAAAAAATTATAATTTAGGGGGAAATGGTTTAAACATTTAGTCCATCACATGTTTCTGGATCTATAATTATTGTGTGTTACAGTTGAGTTATTTATGTTAAAAATAATTTCACGTCGGGAAGAGATTGAGGAATAAAATAAGAGTTTATAATTGTAGTGAAATTAGTTGTATCACAATTATAAACTATTTTTCTATCCCTCAATTTTCTGGTAATTATCATCAAACAGTTTAATATATCCAATTGGCAATTCATTTTGTTTAGTACATGTTACATCATATCTCCCATTTTGCAGAACTCTTGCCCATCAAATCCGTCTATGTTCTTCCTGATCGTTTAATCCAACATGTGGGCAATTGTTTGAACCAAATTCATAATTTTTCGAAGACTTTTTCGGCTAAAAAATATTTCATATCCAACAAATAATTTAAATCTATATATTTATTAAAATTTATGAATCATTTATTAATAATTGAATCTAATTTTAATTAATTATAAACTTCTTTTACAATTTTTTCTATTAGTTGGTACTGATTATATATATATATATATATATATATATATATATATATATATATATTACGCTGTATTATCCTTTTAAAATTCATTATAAATTATTTATATTTTAATATAAATTATTTTACATCAATAAATTTTTTATAAGTACAGTAAATAATAAATAAATATTAATGTGTTATAAATAATAATTAAACCAGTTATAATGTCCATATTTATATATATATATATATATATATAACATGTATATACAAATAAAATTATATTTTGTTATAATAATTATTTTTTATTCTTTCATATATATATATACATCATTCGCTATTCAGTAGTAAATTTTTATTAAGTATTTAAAATTTTCTATTATCGGTTATCAAACATCTACCAGTTGTCAACCTTTTACTAATTATCACAAACAATTAAATCGAACATACTCTTGGTTTGGAAATTATTCACACCAATACAAAGAACATTTCCAAGCAATCGTACATTATTTGAATTGGATCTATAAATTTAATCACTTTTAAATCTAATTTAGGCCAAAGTTGTCATTTTTTACTCACTATTTTTGTTTTTTTTGCCATAAAATCACTTTTTTCACTCTTTTTTTTTGCCATAACCTTTTTTTTATTGCATGTTATCTTATTTTTCAAAATCCATAAATCTAGAAAAAAATATTTTACAACTCAAGTTTTATAGCGTAATATAAATAATTAAAAGAGTCATGCTAGTAGAAAATCACTTTTTTGAAGTGGCTTTTTCAAAGTGAGTGTCCAATATCATAATTTTATTAGCAGGATAAAAGAGAGAGAAATCTCTAAAAATAATTAAGTATTTTTTTTCTTTTAATAAACCCTCATCAATCAGTAGCTATTGGCGAGTGCTGAACAATCACTTGAAAAACTTATTGATAATATTTCTCTAATTAAAATTTACATTTTAGGATGTAAATAAAATTATATATGAATAATATTTGTTACACTTTGCAAAAAATAATTTTGAATTATATACACAATATATATATCCATTAAAGCTGCATATATATGTAAAATGTAAATTAATCACCGGTTTCTTAATAATATGAAACCAAAACGAGATTGATAAAATTATAATTTGGTTTGTTTTCAGGTTCAATTTTTTCTGTTATTTTTTTTTTTAATTTTTAGCCCTAAGACAGACACAAAGACATATATATGCCATCAAACTATCTTGGCTACAGAAATAATTTCTCCCCAAGTTTTCTTTTATCAAAAATAAAAAAACTTTCATGTTATATATATGTAATTTTTATAGCATATATGATACTTTTCAAATTGTGGTTAAATTTATTCATAAATTTTTTTCACAAACCCAACCTCTGTAAGTGTTGTCCTCGATTCATTGACTTGGAAACCCTCAAAACTCCAATCTTCTCTTCTTTTATTAGTTACTTGGATGAAGAAGAAAAAATCCTACAAAACCTAGTCAGCTAGTCTTGTAGCATTATGGATAGCAACCATGCTAATAAGTTCACAAACCACAATCCAAATCTTGAAATAATATCCATGGATTCCCAAATCTTCCATGACCAAATTCCTTTCATCAACCCATCATGTTATCTTCAAACCCCATCATCCTCTTCTTTTGTTCCTATACCCTTTATGGAGGAAGAAGAAGAAGAAGCAGCAGCAGAAGAAGAAGAGCTAGGAGCTATGAAAGAAATGATGTACAAGATCGCGGCTATGCAGCCCGTAGACATTGATCCAGCAACAATTCGAAAGCCTAAAAGGCGAAACGTGAGGATCAGCAACGATCCTCAGAGCGTAGCAGCGCGGCATAGGAGAGAAAGAATAAGTGAAAGGATCAGAATTCTTCAGAGACTTGTTCCTGGTGGAACCAAAATGGACACTGCCTCTATGCTTGATGAAGCCATTCGTTATGTTAAGTTCTTGAAAAGGCAGATTAGGTTACTCCAATCTAATAATAATAATAATCAAAACCCACCTTGCATTGGAGGTTGGCAACCTATTGCGTCCACCGCTTCTTCCTCCCTTGAATCACCGGCTTCGGCTGCCGGCGCCCATGGATTCGCCTTCGGTGCTAGTGGAGGTAACCCTGCGTCTATGTTCTACAATCATGAGGTAATCAGTGATTAATTAGGGGCTCAACATACTAGGAGCTAGTAATTATTATTATTGAAAATATTGGTGATGATAATAAATAATAAATAATAACATTAGTAGAAGAAAGTTGAAATGTTTGATTACTCATCATTTAATTGGTCAGAAACTCTTTCAAATATTATTTATTCATCAATCAATAGGACGGTATGTATAGTATTTAGCAGCATTTCTCTTGATATATTATTACTATTATTATTATTTATAATATAATATTGAGTGGAATGGTTGGAAGAGGTATAAGGGAAAAAAAGAGTTACTTAACCCAAAAGCGCTTTTGGAAAAAAAAATTATTTTTGTGATAAGAATATAAATTTATACAAGAAAATATGTTTAACATATAATCTCTTCTTTGTTTTCTTGAATCTTTGACTTGTATGGTAATTTAAATTTATTTAAATTTATTATTAATATTATTATTAATTATTTTATTTTATTTAATAAATTATTTTAATTTTATTTCTTGCACATGTAATTTTAAAAATAAAATAAATTCTAGTAATTATATTATAATTTTATTATCATTGATGTTTAAGATACATGAATTATAGCATTTGAACCAACACATGTGCATGCTTCATGAATTATACTCATTTAAAAAGATAATAAAATGTTATCAAGAATTATTAAACTTAAGAATTTTATTGTTTTTTTATATTATTATTATTATTATTAGACTAAAAAAATATTTCTCTTATTATTTTTGCAATATAATTTTATTTGCTTTATTTATCTTTCATAATTGCATTTCATTGTTGTCTAGTTATAAGAATAGTTATTTATTAAAATATAAAATATAATTATAAACTGACGAATTTTTTCCGATCTACTTAAATATATTTATATTAATTAACATGTTTCTAAATTTATATTAATTTTATTTTAACATATCTATTTATATTGATTTATTATATTAATAATTAATTTAATATATTAATAAATTTATTGTTTTATTTACAAATTATTTTTGTAAATGTCAAATGGTTGATGTAAGAAAATAGAGAAAAATTGAATTTAGACAAGTCAAAATCAATTTGAGCCAAGACAATTCAAAAGAGAAAAAATTTCAATCGCTAATTTAAGCATAAAGAGATGGTTACAAAGATCACATCATTATCATCTGAATGCATTTTTCTCCTTAAGAACTTACTTAATATAAAGACATAATTAATTTTTCATCAATTACATCATTAATAATATAATACCAAAAAAGAAAAAATCTAATGATAATTCACGTGAAGACTTTTAGACATAGAGAGGTTGAAAGAGAGTGTTAGTGGAGAAGTATGAAGAATATAAGAGTTATGGATAAAACAAGTTGTGGGTTAAATTATTTAGATTAATTAATCTGTTTAGTAGGTTACTTGTCACTTAATCCAATAGTTAGAATTAAAAATAAACAATTTAACGGTTATAAATACTAAGGTTTATTTATAAATTTGGTGCGTTGTGTAATACCCTCTCATATAGTTAGGAATAATCCCAACTATATAGGAGAATGTCACTTGCATATTACCTTAAAATTCGATTAAATTAAAATTTCTTCCATTTTATTTATTATATTTTTATATGTTAATTATTTTTTTTACATGATATCAATATATCATTCAATTAATGAATCTATTTTATATGCAGAATTAACAAACCATGTCCATATTTTTAAATATAATTTTAGGCTTTCATTATCCCGATATTTACAAAATACATACGATTCAAATAAAATTACATGTTCCCATCATAAAAGAGACATGTAAAACTTTTGAAAACCATAATTATACTCATCACCCATGACATGTGGACAAAAACAAAATGTATGTCATGTAAAGCACCAACCCTCTGACGTGGATTTACTTTATTTGACTCTGTATGAGCTTGCTTCTCAACCTATCAACTTCTCTCTATAGGCTCTGAACCTGCATATGGGAAAACACCCACATGCTAAGCAACCTAATACTTAATAGTACATATGTGCATAAATATTCATACATACACTTATGATATGTCATAAAAATTTCACATTCATATTATCTAATTTTGCATATAAATAATCATAAATAATAATCCATATATCACAGTCCTTTTATAGCAATATAAAAAAATCAATTTATTATATATCAACATGGAATATTGCATACCTGGTTGTCTGATTTAACACATATACATACCATAATTTACAAAGGTAAATTCATATTCATACCTCATTTGTGATTTCTATTTCCTTGTTTCATTTACCTTATAACTGATTTTTTTTATTTTTTTATTTCTTATTGTAGACATAAAAATTTTGGAGGTCCATAAATAAATTGGACTTATGTTTTAGTTAGTAATTAAATATTTAATTATTAAACAAAGTTCAAATATCAAATCAAATATTTTTGTGTCAAAATATACAATTACCTTAAATAGAGAAGTATATTTCTTTTCCATAAATAGTCTAAGTGTGCATAAATACACTTGACTAAATAAAAGAAATATATTTTTTCCTTTTATGGTCTAAATTACCATAAAAGTACCAACCAAAATTCTCCTATAAATAGAGGAGCTTCAATCTTCAAAAAAGGAGGAATATCAAGTCTTAAGTCGTTGGAACTCTGCAACCAAAGCATCAAGTAAAACTTTGCAGAATTCTCTCCAAACGTTAAGACAATTTTAAACCAAAGCATCAAGGCTTCTACATCTCCACATCAAGATTGTTCAAGTTTGCAAAAATAAATCTTCAAACGATATTCATCATTCGTTCAACCAATCTCTTTCACCAAAATCAAAAGAGAAATTTTTTACGGATTTGAGATCAAGCTTTATAAGCCCTTAAACCATAATTAAAGAAAAAAAGAATCAAAGAATCCAATTTCTACATCAGTAGAAATTCTTCATTAGAGATTGTACCGCCTTTTGTTTATTTTAATAAATTTAATTCTTATATTTGTTCATCTTTTTTCTTGATTTTAATTTCAAAACGAGAAATTTGTGTGTACAAATTTGTGACACGCCTAGTGGGACATCTCTACCTTTCATCTTTTTCCTTCAAAGGTTTCACAAGATTCAACAATTAAGATCCATAGCTTCAAGCAACAACAACAATGGTTGTCAATCCAAGGCACCTACTCGCTTCGATGTGCAATCCACTACTGATGTTGGCCCAAGAGCTACCCTCAAGGAAAGATTGAACGAAGACATCTATGCTCACACCCTTCCTTTGTTTTAGAAGGCATTTGTTCCACCACAAATGGTGAAATATTTGAAATCACCTACTCAATCTCCATAAAAGGCAAATGGGGATGTCAACGCGCAATCCATCAAAGATTTCAATCATCTTCATGGCGATGATGCACCAACATCTCCTTGTGCACCCGTGTCATCAAATGGATCTTCTGATGTCATGACTGTTATGATGACTAACACTACTTCTTTGGAGGAACAAATTGCTAAGATGACTAAAATCTTAGAGAGTCTTAGTGATTCAAATAAAGACAAAGATGAGCAAATCGCCTTTTTAATGAAAAATGTTGAAAGTTTGATTGAAAAAGGAAAAGTGATTGTGAAGAATCCACCATCAAAAGTTGAAGAATATGTGGGGACTCCAACAATTATTCTCACAAATAACTCTTAAATGTTAGCTGATGGAGTTATTAACAATAGTCAGTTGAAAGATCTTATTAAGGAATCTGTCAAATAACAAATCGATAGTATCACTCAGCCATCATATACATATGCCAAGCCCTACTATCAGAGGATTGACCTTTTGAGAATGCCTACAAATTATCAACCACCGAAGTTTCAACAGGTTGATGGGAAACTCAATGGAATTCATAATTGTTTCAGTCATCAGTTCGAGCTTCCACATGGTAGAACCTCCTCAGGGAATATAAGGTTTTCATGAGGTTGATCTTGAGCCGCCAGCAAAGGTAATCCGAGACAACATGTGGCTCACTTCGTGGAAACTTGCAACAATGCTGGTACCTATGGTGATTTGATGGTTAAGCAGTTTGTTCGATCCTTGAAGGGAAATGCTTTTAACTAATATATGGACTTAGAACTAGGCACAATTGATGAATGGAAGCAATTAGAACGTGAGTTCCTCAATTGCTTCTACAGTACCCATGTTGTTAGCATGATAGAGCTTACAAACTCACGTCAATGGGTTGATGAACCTATCATCGATTATATCCATAAGTGGAGAAATCTGAGCCTTAACTGCAAGGATCGTCTATCCGAAACCTCTGTTCTAGATATGTGCATTCAAGGCATGCATTGTGGGTTACGTTATATTATTCAAGGTATCAAGCCCAAAACCTTCGAAGAATTGGCTACTCGAGCACATGACATGGAACTAAATATTGCTATTGCTGAAGGTCAAAGATTACCTGTGGAAGACCCAAAGAAAGAAAAGGAAAAGCATGATACACGCAGAGAGGGTAAGCCTTATAAAAAAGTAGAAACCAAACAGTCCATGGTGGTGAGTGTTGCACCATTTCAAATTTATACTAAGTTTGAAAAGAAAAATGAGGCAAAGACTACAGCTACTCGAGGCCAAGGTGTAAAAAAAACCACTTTGAAAGAAAGTCAAAAAAAATAATACCCTTTTTGCTGATACTGATATTCCCAAGATGTTGGATGACTTGCTTGAAGCTAATCTCATTCAACTTCCTGAAATGAAGCATCCTGAGGAAGCTAATTGTGTAAACGATCCAAACTATTGTAAGTATCATAGGTTGATTAGCCACCCTATTCAAAAATGTTTTGTTCCAAAAGATAAGATTATGCAATTACATGAGGATGGAGATGTTATGTTTGATGAAGAAACTATAACCTCTAATGTAACCACAATAATGAGTGCAAGTCCTCATATTGTCACTCTAAAGTTTGGTTCTTTTGAACCTACGGAGTTTGCAATGCATGTTTTTTCTAGTCAAATTTTGAACCAACCTATACAAGTTACCCTACAAAATGATGACGTAACTGGGGGCATCAAGACCAAGTACGTTGAAATTGAAGATTACTATGATGAAAGGTGGACTCTTGTTGCTCAACAAAGAGGAAGAAAGAAGAAGATGCCATTGCAGAAGACTGCTCTAAATAGGTCCAAAGTGGTGAAAAAGAATGTGAAGAAATTGGTTCCTCAAACAATAATGAGGAGATCATCACTAGTCTAAAAAGAAGAGTTCAAACAAAGGCTTTAGGTACCTATAACCCTAAAAGAGTTTTTTCAAAAGGACTTGTAGAGTCAGATGATGTAGTCTTTTTCTGTTATAATATTGATGAAGATCTAGAAGACTATAAACCAAAAGAAGAAGAAAAATTTGAGTCTAGAAGAGCTGTGTGTAGTATGTGTTCAACTAAAATATGTTTTTCTAATGAAGATTTGATACTTGGATCTAAATTGCATAACCGTCCACTCTTTGTCATGGCCTATATCAATAGAAGGTTAATATAATTTTAATAGATGATGGGTCATCTGTTAATATTATAGCTCTTAAAACTATGAAGAAGTTAGGCATACCTATGGATGAACTGTTACAAATTCGTATGATAATCCAAGGTTTTAAGCAATAGGGCAAAGGACTCTTGGAAAAATCAGGCTAGCATTAGTCATAGCTGACATGGAATCAAATGCTTTATTCTATATAATTGACGCTAGGTCTTCTTATAAGATGTTTGGAAGACCATGGATGTATGAAAATGGTGTTATCTCTTTCGCACTCCATCAATGTTTTAAGTATTGTCGGTATGGACAGGTGAAGAGGGTTGATGCTAATGCTAAACCTTTCACTATAGCTAAATCTTATTTTGCAGATGTAATCTACCTGGATTCAACTAAAGTAGAAAATGAGTTATCTACTTCGAAAGCATCCAACAAATAGGAAGCATGTGAGAAAGAACCATTAAAAGAGAAGAAACACAAAGTAAGTGATGGCTCTACAATCAAAATTTTCAAGCCTGTGTTTATGCCTCATAATGCTTTTAAGAAGAAGGAAGAGAAATCCTTATATGCAAAAGATGAAGATGAAATCATCAAAGGATTAGAAGATTTAAGTTTTCTAGTCATAAAACTTGAGTCTTCAAAGATTTGCAAGCCTTCACTAGAAGGATTTGTAAAGTCGTCCCAAAATCATGTAGTGGAACATAGTGATTTGCCTACCAAGAGGGCCAATGGATTTAACCCAAATACTTATAGATTACTTACCAAGGCTGGATACGACTAGGAAAATACATCTAAATTGGTAGAGGAATCAACACATACTGCAAAGAAGATTGAAGAACCACAAAGAAGTCCTCAAAATTGCAAATAGAAAAGGGTTGATCTATGGTGTCGTCCAAGGCCAGTCTAGGCTATAATGCATCCTCTCCACTCCATTTGAAAATTAGAAAAGAGACTTGATAACATATAACAGTTGGAAAAATTGATGAAAAGCCAAATAGTGAAAAAGTTGAAAAGATAACTTTAGTCTTTGATCGCTTAGGGAATTCTTCTAATCCTATTTCTGTTTTTGACAAAATTGGAAATTCAACACTGAAAAGATATTGTTTGCCAAGAACTTCTGTTCATACCAGGCTTGGAGTGTCAACTTTAAAGAAGGAAAAAAGCAAAGTGAAGAAGGATCATATTGCTATCATCGACCAAAAGGACATATGTAGCAAGTTTCCTTCGCGTATGAAGAGGTGCACCAAATAGGTGGTCTCTACAGGGCAGATGTTGAAAGGAAAACAACATACAGTGGTGGTCATAAAAGAAACATGAAGTCCAATTGATAAAATGGAAGAAATAGTAAGTGCAACTGTCAACCATATTACCTTAAAGGAAATTAATGAGGATGAAGTTTCAGTTGAAGAAGGTGCAGAGACACTCCCCTTGCTTTTGAATAAGGGAATAAAACTTCAGTTGATGACCTAAAAGAAGTTAATATCGGAACACTAGAAGATCCTCGTTCAACTTTTGTAAGTTCTAATTTATTTGTCGAGGAAGAGAAAGAATATGTTGAACTTCTCATTGAATTTTGAGACATTTTTGCATAGACATATGCAGAAATGTCTGGGCTTTGTCCAAAGGTGGTTGTTCATCATTTGGCTATAAAGAAAGGAGTTAGTCTAGTAAAACAAGCTCAATGACGTTTTCAACCTAAATTGATACCACAAATCAAGAAAGAAGTCAACAAACTTATCAAAGCAAATTTCATTAAGGAAATCAAATATCGTATTTGGCTTTCCAACATCGTGCCTATAAAAAAGAAGAATGGGCAGATTCAAGTCTGTGTCAACTTCCAAAATTTGAATAATGCATGTCCTAACGATGACTTTCCACTTCCAATTCCATAAATTATGATTGATGCCACAGCAGGACATGAAATTCAGTCATTCATGAATGGTCCATCTGGGTACAATCAAATTCCAATGGCTCTAAATGATAGAAAGCTAACTGCATTCTGTACTCCAAAAGAGATATTTTGTTACAAGGTTATGCCCTTTGGCTTGAAAAATGCAGGTGCCACCTACCAACAAGCAATACAAAAAAAAATTCGATGATATGTTTCACAAAAATGTAGAGTGTTATGTCGATGATATTGTGGTGAAGAAAAAACGAAGGAAGGATCATCCAAAGGATCTACGACAAGTGTTTGAACAATTGAAGAAATATCAATTAAAGATGAATCCTTTAATATGTGCTTTTGGAGTCTTAGCTGGAAAATTCTTAGGTTTCATCGTGTGACACCAAGGAATTGAAATAGATCAATCTAAAATTGATGCTATCACAAAGATGCCAATGCCAAGAAATATACATGAACTCAAAATTTTGCAAGGAAAATTGGCATACATTTGGCTATTCATTTCAAATCTAGCTGGTCGATGTCATCCATTTCATAGATTGATGAAAAATGATGTTTTTTTCATATGATATGAAACATGTAACAATACTTTTGAAAGCATAAAGAACTACTTAATGAGTCCTCCAGTTCTTCAAGTACCAATTTCTAGACGTCCTCTAATTCTTTATTTTGTTGCTCAAGAACACTCATTGGGAGTTTTACTAGCACAAAAGAATGACAAAGGCAAGGAAGTTGCACTGTATTACCTAAGTAGGACTTGAAACAAAGTTGAGTTAAACTATTCACCTATTAAGAAGATGTGTTTAGCATTGATGTTTGCCCTTCAAAAGCTTAGGCACTATCTACAAGCTCATTCAATTCGATTGGTCTCCAAAGCTGATCCAATCAAATATATAATGTCAAAACCAGCTCTTTCTGAAAGGATAGCAAAATGGACTATTCTCCTCCAAGAATTTGATATAAACCTATGTCCCTCAAAAGGCAGTAAAGGGTCAAACGCTCGCTAATTTCCTTGCAGACCATCCCATCTCAGATAATTGGAATTTTTCTGAAGATTTACCAGATGAGGATGTATGGTTTATTGAAAATTTACCTTGGAAGATGTACTTCGATGGAGCAACTCAACATGATGGTGTAGGAGCTGGAGTCATTTTTATCTCTCCTGAAGGAGAGGTACTTCCATATGCATTCAATCTTACTCAATGTTGCTCAAATAATGTAGTTGAGTATCAAACATCATTATTAGGGCTTGAAGCGGTGACTAATATGAGCATAAATCATCTTCAAGTGTTTAGAGATTCCAAATTGGTGATTAACCATATCCTTTCACTTTATGAAGCAAAAAAGCCTGAATTGGTTCCTTACTGTTAATATGCTAAGAAACAATTAGGTAGATTTGACAACAATAGCATAGAACATGTGCCAAGAAAAGAAAATAAGCAAACAGATGCTTTAGCAAATCTAGCGGCAACATTGACACTTCCAAATGTTGAAATTCGAGTACATGTGTGTAAAAGATGGGTTGTACCATCATATGTGGTGGAAGAAAATGGAGATAGGCAAGTGAACTTTCTTTCTGTTTATGAAATTGAACAAGAAGATTGGTGGCAGCCCTTGATTGATTACTTAGAACATGGAAGATTTCCAAATGAGCCATGACACAAAGCCAAAATAAAGCGACGAGCATCTCGTTTTTTCAATTATAAAAGCACTCTTTACCGTCGCTCTTTTGATGGAGTGCAGTTGCATTGTTTGGGAAAAAATAAAGCAAGTAAGACATTAGAAGAATCGCACTTGGGGGTGTGTGGAGCCCCATCAATCTAGCCTTAAATTGTATTTCAGGATCAAACAGATGGGTTGCTCTGGCCAATAATGGTAAAAGATTGCATGGACTATGTAAGAAAATGTGAAGGGTGTCAGTTGTATGGTAATATTATTCGCCAGCCACCTGAGCCGCTTCATCCAACTTTTTCTTCTTGGCCATTTGATGCATAGGGGTTGGATGTGGTTGGTCCTCTTCCTAAAAGTTTAGGAGGACATCTCTATATTTTAGTTGCAACTGACTACTTCTCAAAATGGGCTGAGGTTGTGGCACTTAAGGAAGTGAAGAAATAAACTGTGGTGGACTTCATCCAGGTCAATATCATTTATCGGTATGGTGTTCCTCGATACATCATTACTGAAAATGGGAGGGAGTTTTACAATAAGGCAATGGATAAGTTATGTGTTCAATTTAACTTAAAGCAGCATAACTCTTCCATGTATCATGTGCCAGCTAATGGTCTTGTGGAAGCATTCAATAAGACTATTTAATCTACTTAAGAAGATTGTGAATCGTTCAAAGAGAGACTGACATGAAAAAATTGGAGAAGCTTTATGGGCCTATTAGACTACACATCGAACACCAACTCAAGTGACTCCATATTCACTAGTTTATGGTGTAAAGGTTGTGCTACCACTAGAATGCCAGATTCCTTCCTTAAGGATCGCTATTCAAGAAGGTTTGTCTACTGAGGATAATGTTTGCTTACGCCTTGAAGAATTAGAGGCTTTGGACGAGAAGAGACTTAAAGCACAAAAGAGATTGGAGTGTTACTAGAATGTATAAGGCATTTAATAAGAAAGTGAAGGCTCGATCATTTCAAGTTGGAGATTTGGTTCTTGCAATTCGAAGACCAATAATCATCTCGCGCCACATAGGTAACAATTTCCTTTCAAACTGGGATGGTCCCTATGTTATTCAAGAGATTTACACCAACGGTGTTTACAAGATTATGGACAAAAATGGATTACGTATCAGACCTATCAATGGCAGATTTTTGAAGAAATACTATGTTTAAGGCTCCACGGCGCTCCTGGCCTACATGAGCTAAAACTGTGAATGACCCTCCCTAAAAATAAAAATCTTCAACCTGAACTATGTTTGACTTGATCTTTCGTAAGAAAGTACGTAGGTAACTTGGATTCACCCCAAGTTCAGTCACACAAAAAAAAGTCAAGCAATGTTTGTAATCCCCTTTGAACTATGTTTTGACTTGATCTTTCGCAAGAAAGTACGTAGGCAACTTGGATTCATTCCAAGTCCAGTCATATCAATAAAAATAATCAATCAAGGTTGACATTTCATTTCACTGGAGCAATTAGCAAAACAATATGCATTCATAAGATAAGCCAAAAACATATGGACACAAACAAACTTTTTGTTTTCTTATTGAGTGCTTAAAGAGTTATCTTATTACATGAAGATGTAAAAGAAATAATATGAAAAAATATAGTCTAAGGTTTCCACTTGAGAGTCTTTAATTCATCAAAATCGATCTCAAATAAACTCGAAGTTCTTGCAATTTGCTATCTTCAGCAATACCATGCACAAAAGTGTTCTCAATAGAAGAAATTTCATCTTGAATCTTAGAAACATTGTTTTGACATTCTTGAATAGACTTCTTAATCACCTCAAAAGAATACCCAATATCCTTCTTTTTAACATTCAAATTTTTGAGTTCATCTTCAACTTCGATGAGCTTAGTTTGTAAGGAAGATTGATTATTAACAACTTCGCTTTCAAATGCAAGTGAAACACTTAATTTATACTCTCATAAAAATTTTAAATCAATGTGTCTATTTTCATTTTTAGTTAGTTTTATTCTAATTCAAGTTTCAGAACACAAGATATAACCAAAATACCATATAATATGCTAAAAAATAACTACCCAAAATTTTTTGGATACTTGCAGATCCGAGAATTTGTAGAAATTTTTAGACCAACTTAAAATCAGATATAGTATTTATACTCTTCATAAAAGTTTTAGATCTATATGTCTATTTTCATTTCCAACTAGTTTTATCCTGATTCAAGTCTCATAACAAAAGATATGACCAAATACATTAAGACAGTTCCAGATGAATTTTAACAAAATTAGCAAATACAATAAATTATTTGTTCACTTATCCTTGAACATCAAACATCATTGAAATACAAATAAAATGCATAAAGGAATAAATATGCTCATATGTACAAAACTTGTCACAATAAAATCTTAAACTCTTCAAACCTTAAACTTTTGTAGTTGTTTTAAGGTTTTAGGGAGATGAAGAGAAAGATGAAGAAGAAGAAGATAGGTGAAATAAGAGAGAATTTGTGTAGGAAGAGTGGAATGAAGGCTACGGTTTTGAAATTTTGAAGAGGAAGAAGAAAAAAATAACTTTTTTATACTCATGGTAAATACCCTATTAGGTCCCCATTTATTTTTGCCAAATATCCACTTAAATTCTTAGTTTTTACCTTATTATTATTAACTTACCCAACTTGTCTATCTCTTTTATTTAATAATTCATTTATAAATATTTTTATTATATTATATTTTTAAATTTAGTTAAATAATTTTAATTATGATAATTAAATATGTTAATTATCCAAGTCTAAATTGATAGGCGTTACACGCTGTATAATGACTATATTAAAATTTCACATTAAAGTTATAAAATATGATTTAAATGAGAAAGAATTTTATGTGAAAAAATTTTATTCTTTTTGTTAGGGATGGATCTAGGTAGGGGCATTGGACGCACTTGCACTCATTGCTTCCTAAAATAATTTCCTAGTATCACTGTCTCTAAAAAATTTATTTATATACATAGTATCTTGCCCCAATTGACAATAACTTTTTTTTTTTGTAAATGTATCAAAATATGAGCATTCAAAAAGAGCAATTGTAATAATATAGAATTACTAGAACATATATGAATACTAAAAAACTTATATTTTTTTATATATACATTGACTGCCTTTATATAATTTTTAATTTATTAACTATTAAATTAAGTTTACTTTTATTAAAAATAATATTCTAGATTTTTCCCTGCTTCACATAACACTCTCAACGAGAGATGCCCATTTTCTTAAACTTGAATATTATCCCAAACAACTCAAAATTTTAAAAGTATAATATAATTAAATTTTCTTCACTTATATGTACAAGAAATGACCACATAATACAGTCATATGAAAAAGACCAATCTGATAATAATATGAAGATCTGAAAGCTCATCTTCTGTCCCAAAAAATGATTTAAATCATATTTCACAAAAAAAGAAGGAAAGAAACGACTTGAATTATGATTCAAATCTAAATCGACTTCGCATGCATGAACTGAAATATTTTTGTCAAGTTATAAAAATAATAGATTTTATTCAATAATAACTTTTAGGGTAATTTTATTTTCACTTTTGCATCAAAATAATCATATCCTTTTTTTCTTAACTTTTAAATATATATACTTTCAATTTTATATCAAATATAGTCTCGAGAGATATTTAATTTGGTTAGGCATTAGCATGATACTTTGAACCTAAATTTTTTTGATTTAATACTGTTGACATGTATTAATATGTATATGTGATATATAATTTTTTTTAAATAGGCTTGCATTGATCTAGTTATATAAATGGTTTTCATTCTAAAACTATATTTGTCATGATCTAGTTATGTTTATGTATATCTAATCCACATACAATTAGTTCTAAACTAATATATTTATATCTATGAAGACCTTAATTGCTTTTGATCTTTAGAGTTAAGTTTTTCGATAACTTGGTCTACGCAAATTTAGGTATATCTACGAAAACCTAGTTCATTTTGAGTTTTGGTTTTGTTATGCACAAATTTATGTATTTTTTTTACTTATTAATATATATCAATAGTGCCAATTAAAAAAATTCAGAATGTCGTGTTACTACCAAATCAAATTAAAATCTCTTCGATGCTACTTTTGTTATGAAATTGAAAGTATGCATATTTAAAAGTTGAGAAAAAAAAATAAGACTCTTTTGATTAAAAAATGAAAGTGCTTTTTATGCAATTTACCCTAACTTTTACAAAATATTTAAATGATGATGCATAGGATTTAAAGAAAATTTAATTCTTTTTATTGACAATCAATTATTCTCACATAAAAATCTATAGCACATAAGAAAACATATCTAGACTTCATCTTATAAAATTCTTAAACTTCATTATTTAATGACATAATATATAAATACACCTTTGAACTTACAAGAAAATGTTAATTGTGTTAGAAAGAATTTCATAATAATAGTTTATAATTGCAATATAACTATAACTTAAAATGCCTTAAGTTATTTTGGAGTAATTATAAAATTATAACTATTAAGTTTGACTTTTTAAACTCACAAAATTCTAATAACTAATTTACATATCTTAACTTTGAAAATCATATATTGCATATCTCAAATTATAATAAATGTAACATTTGCATTTCTCTATATATATATATATATATAGTTAAAAGTGGAATTAAAAAGAATTCATACTTTTTCTTTTACTCTCTGTACACTTTTAGGTATACAATAAATTTAAAGATTTTTAAAATTAATTTATCTTGTCAATATTATTTATGAATAACTTTAAAGGTATATTTATAATCTATTAAACTTTATTAAATTTTCACGAGAAATTAATTAGTAAAATGGGTAAAGTGCGTAAAACAAAGTAACCTATTAGAGAGTGAATCATAAAACCAGGAATCTAATTGAGTTAAAGTTAGATTTGCTGGAAAATAACATAAATTCTCCTATAATCAGATTTGTGAGAAAGCGAAATAAATGTGAAATAATAAAAAATGCAAAATTGATAATGGAATTCGGTCAATTATTCTTACATCTCGGGACTGCTGCAAATCTTTTATTGAATAAAGAAAAATTTACAAAGTATTTACAAAAACTCACAACCCAATTACACCTCAAAATTTTGCTCTCATACTCTAACCTTTTTTTTTCTCTCTTGCTTGGATTGATTCTAAGCACCTATTGGAGTATTCTATTTATAGATGCATAAATTCCCTATCTAAATATTTTATCAATTAATTCTTAATTGGTTTTTCTTCTTTTTCAACAAAAGATGCATTATCTATCTTTTTTCAACAAAAGATGCACCATCCATTTTTTTTAACGAAAGATGAATCGTCCATATTTATTGTCATTTATTGCACTTTTTAGTGCATGTACAGTTTGACCAACAATCTCCTACTTAAATATTGATTTTAATTTGTCTTCACACCTTGATCAATGCTGCAGTCTTTTGGTCTTATTACTCTAGCAGACCAACTAAAGTTGAACACAACTTCATTTTGTCGATAATCACCGCCTTTGTCAATATATCCACTTAATTCTTACTTCATTAGATCTTCTTCTGTACTAACACATCATCTTCCAATAGAGATCTGATTTAGTGATAACGAAACCCAATATGTTTGGTTCTAGAATGAAATGCTAAATTCTTTGCTAAGTATATCACATTCTAACTATCATTATGCAAAATATTCTTCTCTTGTTTGAATCCCAACTCAATTAACAAATCTTGAAGTCATATCATCTCTTTACTAGTTTCGGTCATTGCTACATACCCAGCCTCTGTAGTGGATAGAGTAACAATCTTTTGTATTTGTGACATCCAACTAACAGTTGTAGTTCCAACAATGAATATATAACTAGTGGTACTTTTTCGGTGATTAACTTCACCTCCAAAATTTGCATCTACGTAGTCTTGTACTTTTAACTCTCCCTTACCAAAGTATAAAATTTTTTTTATGGTACCTCGCAAATACCTCAAAATCCATTTGACTACTTTCTAATGAGTTTTCCTTAGATTTGATATTAACCTATTAACAACTCACATTGTATGGAAATGTTTAGTCTCGTACAGACCATAACGTACATTAAACTCTCAAATAGCTGAGACATAAAGAACTTTAGCCATGAATTATCTCTTTTTCTCCATTTGACGGGACTGATCCTTAGATAAGCAAAAGTGGTTGACCAAGGGTATGTTGACTGGTTTGGCATCACCCATGTTGAATCTCTGCAAAATATAGTTGATGTATTCAGCTTGAGATAAGTGCAAGGACCCTCTCTGCTTTTGCATTCCAATAATCTTCTTTGTTAGATCCAAGTCTTTCATGTTTCGATCATTGCTACATCAAATTCCTTTGAGAATTGTTGCTTCAACCTTCTAATATCATCCATATCTGGACATGCTATTAACATATCATCGACATAAAATAGTAAAATGATATAACTAGATCTATATCTCTTGAAGTGGCAATAGTGGTTGGCATTGCCCTTCTGGAAACCTTTATTGTGCATAAAGTCATCAAACTTTCTATACCACTGTCTTGGGGATTGTTTCAGGTCATACAAATTCTTTTTTAAGTTTGCATATCCTGTTCTTCTTTCCTTTTTCTGAGAAACTTTCTAGCTGGCGCATGTATATCTCCTCATCTAAGTCTTCATGAAGAAATGCAGTTTTCATGTCCAATTGTTCAAGATGAATATTTTCGATAGCCACAATACTCAACACTGATATGATAGTATTGAACTTCACAACGGGAGCAAAAATATCAATGTAGTCAACTCATTCCTTCTGCTGGAATCATTTGACAACTAGTCGGATTTTATATCTCTTAGAACTATCATGCTCTTCTTTTCCCGGTACACCCATTTGTTATGAAGTGCATTCTTCCCTATGGGTAACTCAACTAGTTTCCATGTCTAGTTGGAGATCAAAAACTTCATCTCATCTTTTATGGCAGACTTTCACTTACTAGCATCTCCAGTCTGGCAAGCTTCATAATAGCATTCAGGCTCCCTTCCATTAGTTAACAACAGATAGTTCATGTATCTCCTATTAGGCATATGAGATCGAGAAGAATTTCTTAATACAGGAGTTGAAGTAGGAGATTGTGGTTAGTTGGACTGTTGTGCACTACTTTGTCCAACAAGTTCCTCTAGCTGAGAATTAGCTGCAATCAATTCCATCACGAAACTATCTGAGACATCTCCTATATCTACAAATATTGTCTCATTCTACTCTGAGTTGTTGGTGACTGTTTTATGCATGTCTTTGTATATCACCCTTTCATCGAAAATCACATCTTTGCTACATGTCATTTTTTTGTTTTTGTCATCCCAAATATGATAGTCAAACTCATCCTTACCATAATTAATGAGGGTGTATTTCTTAGCTTTGTGATTAAGCTTATTCCTTCATTCATCACTGATATACACATATGCTACACAACTAAAAACTTTTAGATGTGATAGTTTTACTTCTTTTTGGTTGTATACCTCTTATAGTATTATGTGCTCTAATGGAACCGATGATCCTTGATTGATGAAGTAAGTTATTGTATTGACTACTTCTACCTAGAACTACTTCAGTAGATTTGACTGTATACGAATGCTTTTGAAATTTTCTGTCAATGTTTGGTTCATGCTCTCAGCTGCCTAGCACAATTCTCTCCATTTTGATCCTGTGCTCATAATAGAATTTCTTGAATATGGTATTTTCATATTCACCACCGTTGCAGGTTTCTGAGATTTTTTATCTTCAAACATGTAACATTTTCAATTATAGCTTTTCATCTTCTAAATACCTCAAACACTTTAAACTTATGCTTTTAAAAGTAAATCCATACATTCTAAGAGTGATGATCAATGAAAGTCACAAAGTAGTATTTTCCATTAATGAATGAGACGGTCGTTGGTCCCCAAACATCAGAGTAAATGTGTAATACCCCCTAACCCAAACCGCACGTGCCTGGATGCGGGGGCACTGCTGTCTGTCTTCTTCACTTCTTTAAATCGCTATTTTCTTTTATATTTGCTACAGAGCCATACATTTTTTTTATAATAAATAATATACATTTTATTTACAAAAGATAGTATTTATAAATACTAATTTACTATTTAACAAACTTTGAAAAATAATTTACAACTTATAAATATATATAATGCGGAAAACAGTTTACAAGAGTTCAAAAGTTTGTGACCCACTATTTCGAGATCGACTGCTTTAATTTGAATAGGATCACCGCTTGCTTTATCTACCTCATTCAGCTACCTTTCTATATCTGTGCGAAAGGAAACTCCCACGTTAAGCTCTAAGTTTAGTGGTGCATATAAATAAGACAATATATTATATCATGCAACAAGCATTAACATGTATCATTTTATTCATTAAAATGTTTGTGTGCTATGTCTATCAACCTGTTCCTATTTCATACGAGTATAAATATCATGATCACATATACAATGTTATTTTCATTTATCTTTAATGGTAAGTTACTCTGTTAATCTCTTTATTATTATATCTCAATCTCATATCATCATCATTTTCATTTTCTTTTCTTTTCTTATTTTCCGACATAACTTCATTATCTTGCCCACATCACTCTAAATTTGGACTGACTGGATACGGGTTATGGATCAGGAGCGCTTCCAGAGCTATAGCCACCCTGTCCACTATCTGGCTCAATAGAACTTCTCAAATCAATGGCGCTCTCCGAGCTTAAGCCACATTGATTGAGTATAATTTCATCATAGATGAATAACCGGACCAAGGGCGCTCTCCGAGCTTAAGCCACATTGTCCTCAATTTATATGTGCTTATCAGAGCTTTTCAAGTCAATGGCGCTCTTCGAGCTTATGCCACATTGACCAGCATCTCAGATCAATGGCACTCTCTGAGTTTAAGCCACATTGATCGAGGAATATCTCATATAGTACGGTACCGTTCGCCCTCTTAATGACATGTCATCTATCCTGATTCTAGTCCGCAGGTAGAGTAATGGGCATCTTCGTATTTTCACATCTATCATATATCTTTATTTAATTTTTATTTTACATCCATTTCATCATCCTCATTTTATACATCACATCATCATAATTCTCAATTTCGACACATCACTATTCTTATGTATCAACATCTCAATTTTCTTGTTTTGCAAACATATCGTCATGCTCATACATATTGGATAACATCTTTTTCATTTGTGTAACTAGATATATCAATAGAAAATCATATTCATAATTATTTGAAAACAGAGCATTCACGGTCGTGACTACCAATTCATGCCCGTGAATTAGTTCACGCCCGTAATCCCAAGCCATGAATGCTACTGGAATGAATCGTGCCAAAAGCATTCACGGTCGTGAATACTCATTTGTGCCCGTGAATGAGTTCACGCCCGTGATTTCCGACCGTGAACGCTTCTAGAATGAATAGTACCATTTCCACATAGAAGTCACAACCGTGATACAATCAGTCACAACGGTGAATCATCAAGTTCATGCCCGTGACTCGATAGTCACGCCTATAACTTTCAGCAGCAAATCTGCATATTCACTTTTCATTCATTCTAATATCATCCAAATCATACCAAATTTCTATTTCACACATTTCTAAGGTTCTTTACTCAACTTATTACTTTCTAATACATGTAAATGTCTTTATCATACAATATTTTCTAACATGCATCATTAATTCAATGTCTCACAAGGATCTCATTCATACATGTCTAAACCTATGGTTTCATGCCATAATCATCATTCTTGAAATTCATTTATCTAAAATCACGTTCAACATGCATTATTTCAAACAAAGATAGGCTATTGCCTTAAATTATGCATAAACCTTAATCTTTCTCCTTCACTCTTCTCGGTAGCTTTCTCTTTTCCTTTGCTCCTTAGTGTTTGTTACTTGTCACTTGGAACTCCTACAACAACATAGACAACTATTATCATATGATTTTATCAAGACCCTAAATTCTTTTATTTTCTCTCAAAACCCTAATTTCTCTCTCTTTCTATATGAGTCTTGGATGAGCTCAGAATTCAAATTCCTTTAAGAAAAGATGATGAAGAATAAGAATCACTTCTTACCTTACTCTTTTCTTCACTAAATCACAACTTTGGAGATTTTCTCTCTCTACTAAACTTGATTTTTCTTCCTCTTTCTTGCTATTTCCAGTTTCCTTATGAGTTATGGACCATGAAGATCACTTGTTCTTGCTCTTTCCCCTCTCTTATCTTCCTTTCTCTCTCTAAATTTCTGGTTTGGCTATGGAGGGAATGGGGCTGGCGTGACTGGTAGAAAAGAGAGAGAAGAAAGCAAAAAATGAAGAGAAGAAGAAGAAGAAAAGAAAGAATTAAATAGGGTACCCAAAAGTCTTTATATGAGACCCACCATCTTGACCATCTTCTTCCCATTTTACTTAATCAACACTAATCTTACTCCTCCTCATTGAGTAGCCAGCCAACCTATTAAAATGTCCCCAAAATTAATATGTTGATTAGTAATAAATCTCATAAATCCTCAAATTTTTGGTAAATTGCAATTTGACCCCAAAATTTATCAAAATTTGCAATTTAGTCCTTTATTGTAAATCAACTTATTTAAACTTTATAATCACTTAATTAGGCATATATCATTTAATTTAGTCATTACTTTATTAATTCCGATAAAAAATCCGAATTTAAACTCCGATAGATCAAACGTGTCAATTTTGCGACACGTGCGACTCGGTGTCTAAATTAGCAGATATTACAAAATGAGCACTAGCCTTTTTTTCTTTAGAGTTCTACCATTTTTCTAAAAGCTGGTCATTTTCTGCTTTCCAATTATGCAATTTTTGTACATGTCTATCTCCACTTATTGTAGATCTGAAAGTTTTCCTTTCAAATTCATAATCCTCATTCCATTTTCACTCATATAACCTAGCCTCTAGTGCCATAAATTGTGATTTTCATTGCCAGCTACAACTACGATTGAACAACATGCTCTTATTTCCATGTAAATAGTGCCACTCTTTTTGCCTCGAGCAATCGTCATTGCACCCTTTGAAAATTTCCAATAATCACCATGGAAAATCATAGTGTAGCTTTAGCTAGCCAATTGTCCTACTGAGATCAAGTTCTTTATCAGGTCGGAAATATGTTTGACATCATTCAGCTCCCAAACAGATTCATTCAACTTAATCTTCACTACACATTTACCAATAATAGCACATGGTTGATCATCATCAAGGTATACATTTCCAAGATTTCTAGAAACATACCTCTCGAATAAATCTTTTTACAAAGTTTCATTAAACGATGTTCCAGAGTCTAATACCCAAAACTCCTTATTACTCTCCAAAGAGTGTATCAACCCGTCATTGCCTCTTGAGCTGGAAGTAACATTTGTCTTTGTCTTTACTTCCTGATCATTTGGTGCACTTTTGTACTGATTTTTGTAGTGTCAAATCTTTTCATAATTCCAACATTCGGCAGTCTTCGAGAAATGGAAATTACTGGGATTCCTGAATTTAGACCTCTTATCATTTGATCTACCTCAGTAATTAGATCTACCACGTCCATTCTCTTTGGTTGAATTTTTTTTTCTCTGGACTCTGTATGCAAAATTGAAACGGTACATATATAGTTTAACCAATAAGGTTGTAGTACTTTGATGGTGATTTTCAAGTGAAAGAGAGGATCATAATCACTGCCATATTTATCTTTCCTATAAAAAGGGATATTCTATACTTGTGCATGCAATATATGCAGTCATTCTCGCATTGCATAATAGCTATGCATATAAATATATATTTACGTTAAAGAAACTTTTACCTTTTCTTTAAGAAAATCAAAAAATGTGCAAGCATTATATATATATATATATATTGAAGAGAGACAAATTTAAAATGAAATATATTCTGTTATAGTGAAGCTTTTTATATTATTTATAAAAGATGAAAAAGAATATATATCAATAATGACAATTATATATTATCAATTATTCGGAACGAGTGAGAGGACTTGTACACACAACTTTAAGGGAATGTTTGACCACTATTTACCACTGCACCAAAGAGTGATATTTAATTTTAATTTCGCAAAACTTTATATATAAAAAATTACAAAATAATTATTAATTTTATTCAAGAGATCATATATTATTCAAAAGATATAAATGATTTATAAATTTAAATTTAATTACATAATTAAAAATGAATTATATATATAAGTAATAATTTTTTTCCAAAGAATTTTAATATATATATATATCCTTTTGATTAGGAAGAATTGAACATTTTTTTTATCACTCCCCCCAAACGAAAAAGAAAATTGCAAAAAAGGTTTTCGTAGCCTTTTTTTTTTCAAATAATATCTTAATACCCTAAATTTTTATTATTATGGCTATTGAGTCCCTAAATTTTAACTTTGCCACATTAAGACTCTATATAAATATTCTTTTTTTTTTTGCAAAAAAAAAAAGAGATTTAATTAATATAAATAACACATAAAAGAGGTGAATTACGCAATATAAGCTTTTTGTTTTTTTTTTCTAGAATAATTTAGATTTCAGAACACATCCCGGTATAACAAGAATAATTTAGATTTCAGAACACATTTCCTTTTTTTTTTTTTTTTGGTCCAAAGAGCTTGATGTTTATCTGTAGAAAATAATAATTGTTCAAATATATATTTAATATGACACAATTAATGTTCATATTCGGTTTAATAGTCAAAACGCAAAAAATTCACGGTTCCACAATATGACTAATACTTATCTTTTATTTTTGGTTAATTAGATATACATATACTTTCTTAATTAGATTAGATCCAATAACCAACCAATAAAATACCAAGATTTTGAATTATATTTTACAATTCCCAGATTAAATTGTAAAATATAAAAAGAAATTCAAAAATAAGACAATGCAATTAATATAATTTTACATGAGACATCAATTATAAACTAATTCAATAATATTTGGCTATATATATTTAAAGTATATATACATTTGGTGATTAAATTGATTCATAAAAATTGGATTTCAATTTATATATATGATCTTGAGACAAATTTGAACATATGATTTTACAATTTCCCATTTCATTAATTACATGTATCTAGTTAATTAGGGTTTTACTTACTTGACTCTTAATCTTGTGCAGAATAAGATATCTAGCCAATATCTTCTCATTAAAATATATAATATAGCCAATAGAAGAATTGAAAATTAATTAGAACTCATCATTCTCTATTACAGGTGTACAGCCCAATTCAGGAATTGAAAATTTTTCAGTATTATCTTTAAAATTCAAAAATATATAAATTCAAGTTTTGTATTGTATTGAAAACAAAAAAAAATCTCCGTATGTCTTGAAAATTTGGAACAATTTGGAACATTTTTTTGATTCTTTTGGTATTAAATAATACAATACAAAATAATCAAATACTCTGATATTTTGAACTAAATAAAAAGTGCATAAAATCTAAATTTGATTTTAAATAATATTATAAAAAAATTCACAATCAACACATAAAAATGTTCCTAATAAACGATCAATCTTTGAGAAGTAAGAAAAATTTATGAGAATATTTTCTTTAAAGAATTAAATTAAAATTAAAAAAATGCAATATTTTCTTATATAGAATATTTATAAATTAAAAAGTTTAATTATAAAGTATAAATATGTAAGTTTGTGAGCATTTAAATTAAGTATATGACTATAGTGTCTCTATTAATTATAAAGTATGTGATAATATAAGTTTATTAAGTATATCAATTATATATATTATTTATTAATATAATTTAGATTACTATATAAGTTTAATATAATATAATTGTTTTTATAAAAAAATATAATTTATATAGTAAGTTATGCATATAGTAATATATAAAATTTAAATTATTAGGTATATAAATTCAGAAGTATAAATATATAACTATAAGTATAATTATAAAGTATAAGTATGTATGTTTGTGATTATTTAATTTAATATATATATATATATATATATATATATATAGTGTACAAATTAATTATAAAAATATATAAATATATAAGTTTATTAAGAATATGATTAGTTATATTTACGACTATTTAATTTTAAAGTATATATATAATTATAATATTTTCACTAATTATAAATGATATAAACATATAAATTTATCAATTATATATATATATATTATTTATTAATATAATTTATATTAGTATATAACTTTAATATAATATAATTGTTTTGATAAAAAAAATAATATAATATATATAGTAAGCTATACATATAATAATATTTAAAATTTAAATTATTATGTATATAAATTCATAAGTATAAGTATATAACTATAAGTATATAATTGTAAAGTATAAGTATGTATATTTGTGATTATATATATATATAGTGTACACATTAATTATAAAAGTATATAAATATATAAGTTTATTAAGTATATAATCAATTATATATATATATATATATATATATATATATATATTTTATTTATTAATATAATTTAGATTAGTACAAAAATTTAATATAATCCAATTATTTTGATAAAAAATTATATAACCAATAACTCACTTTTTTTTAAAAAAATGGAGAAAATGACCAAAACATGTTATTGAAAGATTTTACTGAGATAAAGATAAACTGTCAATAACGTAAAGAAGATAAAATAGACAATTGGTCAAATATAATATGAATCGTATATGGACGATAGTTAGAGTCAGCAACGCTCCTATGGTTCCCTCATCTGAGACCCTGGGCAAGATAATCATTTGATTTTTGCGAATAGCTTAATATGCATATAATATTATTTAAAATTTTTTAAATTGTTAGATATATAAACTTATAAGTATAAAGATAAATATATAATTTTAAGTATATAATTATAAATACGTAAGTTTATAACTATTTAATTTCAATATATATATATATATATAACTATAATATTTTTACTAATTATAAAGTATATAAATAAATATATAACTATAAATATGTAATTATAACGTATATAAATTTATGACTATTTAATTTTAATATATATAAAATATTTTTAGTACATAAACATAAAAATTTATTAAATATATCAATTGTATATTTTTTATTTATTAATATGATATAGATTAGTATTTAAATTTAAAATGATACAATTATTTTGACAAAAAAAGTATTTAATATAATTAGAACAAATCATAATTTATATTGATTTATCATACAATTTGTAATGGCCCAAATATCGGGTTAGTCGTAAACTGTAGTTTCCGAGATTAATCAATATACTCAAGTGTCAAAAATACACCTATGAGTGAAAAATATTTTATTTGATTATCGAAAAATATAGGTTATGACTAGTCTGAGGGTAAAATTTGGAGTGAAAATGAGGTTAAATAAGTGCTCAAAAGTCAAAATTAAGAAAAAATGAACTCAGTTTAATTAAATAGTTGGTTGACCATAAATTGATCAGGCTATAAAAAATAGCAAACGACATCTAAAAATTTATTTTAAGACATGAATAGACTCTAAATAATATTTAGGATTATTTGACAATGAAAATGAAATTTTATGGTAACACCAAAAATTGAATTATCAGTCCGATTTTAAGTAAGCTAGACAGAAAATGAATTCCGATTGAGTTGAAATTTTTTGTGTAGATATATAAAAATATTTTATAAATTATGGAATCAAATTTGGGTGAAATTGAGATTGGAAAGTGAGAAAAATAATTTATAGTGCATAATTGGGCCTAAATGGGTTGGGCTTTATTTGGCCCAAGCCTACCCAAATTAACCCACTCTATAGCCTCTTGTCGGATCTTTAAAGTTTAAACTTGCTCTTTGAAAGCTCCGATCTTCTTAAGGCGTTACATTTTGTTTTGCTAATTTGCGTCAAGGACGGATCTTGAGTGGCAAATGGTGGCACTTGTCTCATGGCTCCTAAAATGTTTCTTTGTATTCTTTTTATTTCTTAAAAAATTTCTTTATATATAGCATCTTGCCTCATTTTTTGGAAAAATTAAACTTAATTTTTATATATTTTATATAGTAAATTATTAAAAAATATATAAAAATGGGATCTTTTTTATTTTGTTAAATGATTATTTAATTACTTATATTAAAAAAAAAGTATTCAATATATGTAAATGTATCAAAATTTAAGTATTCCAAGATAACTATTATAATAATTTAGAATTTATATTATTATATCATTATAAATATTGAGTTTTATTGTTTATCTACTAAAATATATACGAGTACTCGAAAATTTGTATTTTTTTATATATTAGTTGTTTTTATATAATTTTTAATTTATTATCTATTAAATTAAATTTGCCTCTACTGAATATAAATTATAGATTTGTCCCTGATTTGTGTCTGAACCTTTTTTTTTAGACTTTTAGTTAATGAAAAAACTTGAATGAAATTTTATCATTCGATTTATAATTTTGCCTCATTGAAAATACAGAATAATGTATTATATTTATTTAGAAAAGTATCATATTTATTAGTCGGTTTTACGGTTTGAAAATCCACTAAAAAGTTTTACATTATTAAATGGCAATAATATAGTAGTCCTTTCACCAAGGTTTTCTCATTTTGCTGTTAGTCAAAGCTTAAAAGTTTGTCAATGAATTATATCTAGCAAAAATATGCAAGGAAAAGTGCGAAAATTCCACTATATTTTTTTGGTAAAGAAAATTTTACTATATTTAATTAGGTTAACATTTCATATTTACTTTAAAATTTTTTTCTGGCCTAAACATGTCTTGAGTATTGTAAAATTAAGCTCCAAAATATATATCAGGGATGGTAAGAGTAATTAGAAATTTTGAATTTGAGTTCTGAGTATAAAGTATATTTAAAATTTGAGATGAAATATTTTACTTTTTTAATAGGTCTATCCAGTACGAATCTAAACAGGATCGCTAATTAAAATAATAATAATAAAAATTATTGACAAAGTGATTGCTATTAAATTGAAAGTACTTTTATCTAGTCTAATATCTCTCATGTCTTAATCAATTTCTGTTTCCTGTCAACTGATCACTAATAACATTTTATATGGCCTTCGAGATTATTCATTTCATGAAATATAAGCGTAAGAGTAGTGTTGGGAAAGAAGCACTGAAGATTGATATTAATACAACATATTACAAGGTGGATTTGACTAAATTGAGACTTATCAAGCTCGGTTTTTTAAATGGATTTGAAGTTGGGCCTATTCTTCTTGAAATAGGGTTGAGGCAGAGTATGATTACTCTCTCTTCTTACTTGTTTATATTGTGTGTATGGATTATCAGCTTTATTCGCACATACGAAGTTGAGGAAAATTATTAGGGGGGATGTTCTAACATTAAGCGCATTCTAACTACTTGTACACAAACTTTAGGCCAATCTATAAATTTTAAAAAATCAGACATTTATTTTGTTTTAATGTCCAGATGTTGTGCTTGTTTCTATCTCTAATTAGTTGGGTGTTTCAAACTCTAGCTATAGTCCATAGTAGGTACTTGGGATTGTCATTCCTTATTGGCAAAGATAAAGAACATGTCTTTGCTTTTCCTAAAAGAAAAGTTGTAGAATTGTTTGCAATGGTGGAATCGGAGGTTATTATTTAGTGCTGCGAGGGAAGTTTTATTGAAATCTATAGCTCAAACAGTTCCAACTTACTGTATGGGTGTTTCTCTAATCCTTATTTTTATGCATAGCATTAGCATATGATGAATTCCTTCTATTGGGGTTCAAGCTCTAATAGTTCTGATAAGAGAATCCATTGATTTTCTTGAGATAGACTGGGAAGATGGAGTCTGGTGGTAAGGGATTGAGGGTTTTGAACTAATTTAGCAATGCTTGGAAAGCAAGGTTAGGGATTTCTTTTCCAATGCACATACTTTTCTAGTCGGTTCTTCAAAGCTAGATACTTCCTTATAGGGAATTTTTAGTTTGCTCAGCTGGGTCATAATCCTAGCTAGTTATGTGTAGAAGAGCTACTTGCTCCAAAGAGGTGTTAAGGAATGGTGTTAGATGGGGTGTTGGCAATAATGGTTAATAATATTGAGCATGATCCTTAGCTACCAACCTAATGTAATTTCTTTGTTGAAAGTTTTACTACTGATTTATTTCAATTTGCTCCTATTTTTTATTACTTAATTATGCTGATTTATAGACGGTAGGATAGAGATAAGGTAAATGAGCTGTTTAATAACATAAAGGCAAGATTAATCTTGAGTATTCCTTCAAGGAGGTGATATATAGGAGAATATCAATTCATTTTGGTTTTCCACATGTAATGGCTTACACACAATAAAGTTTGGTTATCGGTTGTATAAAGACATCTCAAAGGTTGCTAATTTTCATTTGATTTCTAATATATAGTTGGGGGACAGTTTAAAGATTACATATTCCACCAAAATATTAAAGATTTTCTTTGGCATGCAACGCATGATATTCTATCCACTAAAGCTCCACTCTTGTGAAAAGGAATTAATATTAATGGGAACTGTATTGTTTGTAGTAACTGGGAAGACATAGAACACGTTTTTTTTCATTGCAGAGCTGATAATTTGTGTTTTACATGTGTAATCATTCCGTATCATTATTCTTATTGATTTAAACATTTCATCTCATGTAATTGTATAACACATTTATAAATATATATACATACACATATATAATTACAAATATCTAAAATTAATATTTTATAAGTATATGTTAATTTTTATAATATATTAATAATTTGGATGGTATAACATATAAATAAATATTTAAAAACATACACGCATGTGCAAAAAATAAAATTTAAATATTTAATTATCTATACGATTATTTCTAATACAAACTATAGATAATTTATTAATTTTTATTCACATATATTAATATAATAAATTAAAATATAATATATTGTAAATTTATTCATATATAAATTTATACAAATATTTAAAAATATTAAAATATAATTGAATAATTTTTAATTATATATTTTATATATTTTCAAATGTGTCTATATTGTGAAAATTTCATATCGTATTATCGTGTCTAAAATTATCACAGTTGTTGGGCTGCCTAGGGTCATATGATGTATGTGGCGGATAATTCAGTTTGGAGAGGCATATTTGTTTTGGAGCCGCATATTACATCATACGTAATTATTTAAAGTAATTATTTTTGGGTCATGGATTTTTCATGCCCCCTATGAAGATCCGCCATCGAAAATTTCAGTTTGCAAGGAGTCCTTGAAATAATTGTCTTCCCTAGATTATAAAAGACCTGAACTTTTGTGTTATTTTAAGGAAAATATGGGCTGCAAGGAATCTGTTTATGGGAGGATTGAGACTTACCTCCATATATGTTTTTTTTTTGGAACAAAATCTCCATATATGATTGTTGCCTTTCTCATGTGCAATATTGAAAAGCTTCTTAATTTGTGTCTGTCTTGCTACTATATTCCTGTTAGTAATGCGGTAATGAGAGAGAAAAAGCTTGTTCTGAGTGGAATAAAATCTAAGCATGAGTTATGAAAATGTAATCTCAACATAATAATGCTTAATCCCTGATGATCGATGTGAGTATGGGGCATTTATCCATGAATTTTCTAACTTTGATGTATTCTCTTGGGCAATATTCCTGCTTTTAGACAAGTGCTCTAGTGGATTAATCAATGATGCTATGTTTAATACAAGAAAAGTATTATTTACTTTAATTATTATTTCTTTTAATGCGTAGAATGAAAAGGGAATAAAGTTGTATTTTCTTTATTATATTTGGTTTGTTTAATTTAATTATAAAAGAAATAAAATATTTCTCATGAAAATAATTTAAAAAAGTTATTAATATATAAAATGATATTTATACCCTTATATTTGTGTAAATATTTTACGTCATCTTGTGTTATTAAATATAGATCTATTCTTATTATGGTAATATACATCCATGATTATCAACAAATGTGCAATAAAATACCTATATATATAAGGACAATATATAATCACAAGATGATAAACCAGTCTAGAAATCAATTACCTAGGTCAAGAATCAATGAAAATGGAGCAGATTGCAATTGGTGATAGAAAATCGCAAGAAGAAGATGAAGACAGTATACAACAAATGTGCACACATTATTTTATGTTATTGAAGGCATTTTAATAACTTTTCTTCTTTGCATTCCGTCTGTTTTCCATCAATTTTGGTGAGAAATAGATTAACCTTTTTACCACCGCTTGGGAAGTCCTTCTTCCTTTCTTTTCTCCTCTCTTTGTTTTTTTACTTAAATTTTGTCCAAAGGAAATAATTAAACCAAATTTCTTTTCTTTTCTTTTCTTTTCCATTTCCTTCCAATATCCTAAGATAAACATTGATTGCTTTATAGAGCTGACAATTTTTATTATATCGTATATGATATAATTATGCTAAATATGAATATGACACGATTAATTAATTATATAAAAAATCAAAATACAAGCATGATATATGATACGACATAATTAGACAATTTATTAAATGTGTCTAAAAATATACGCATTATACAACATGATATGATTATATTCGGTTAATTCCACGTGTTTAAAAGTATATATACAGGATTATTACACAAAGCGACACAAATATTAAATTAAAATACAATAAAATTTACAAAAAAAAAATTTACACTACCTATTTCTATTACATCATCTATAACTTTAACTTCATTTTTCTCTATTTCTATTGCATCACCTTCAATATTGGATGTCTTTGTTGTCTTGTTTACAACTTGATTCAAGAGTCACTTTATTTACATCCATCTAAAATCACAAATTTAATTTTTAATCATTTTAATCTCAATCAAACTTAAGTCATCTCCAACTCATTGTGCCAAAATGGTGTAACTTTTACATCAAAATGGTGTAACTAAAGTAAATTTATCTCCAACCCATTACACCATTTTTTACACACACAAAAATATTCTATATATATTTCTCTTTATACTTTATTTTATATTATTTTTTATTAATTTTAGACTAGATAATTATTTTACAAAATAATTATTTTTTTAATATATTCATCCAATATTAAAAATGTTGTTATTTAATAATATTATAAAATACAATTCAATTTAATATCAAATATTAATAAAATTTTTAATTAAATAAATATTAAATAAAACGCAGATTTATTAAAAACGCAATAAAAAAATTTGACATTGAATAATTAATAATACAATATTACAATAAAAAATAATATTACTATTGATTCAATCATCTGAATTAGTATATTGTTTCCACAAATGCTCTATTAATGCATTACGAAACGCAATATGAGCATATTTATCTTTGATTTGTTTATGTCGAGCAAGAAATTGTTGAAATCGAAAATTTTCATCCACCACCATTTCAACTATAGGATCGGGTGCATTCACTGTTTCATTAATTGGTGCGTTTAAATCACGTTCATCCTCAATTATCATATTGTGCATGATAATGCATGCAGTTATTATATCATGCAACACTTCTTTTCTCCAAAATCGTGTTAGTCTTGCAATAATTGCAAATCGTGATTGCAGAACTCCAAACGCACGCTCAATATCTTTTCTACAAGTCTCATGTCTCATTGCAAAATACCTTTTCTTCGGTCCGCGCGGCTCATGAATTGTTTGCACAATGGTGGATCATTTTGGATATATATTATCAGCTAAATAATAATTCATATTATATTCTTTTCCTTGTATAACATAATGAACGAGAGAATCAATACCTTTAGTAAAATTAGAAAATAAATGTGATGACTCTAAGACATTAATGTCATTATTTGTGCCCGGCATACCAAAATATGCATGTCATATCCATATATCATAATCCGCTACAGTTTCAAGAATAATTGTTGGTGATCCACTTCAACCTGCATATTGTCCGACCCATGCTGTTAGACAATTTTTCCACTTCCAATGCATACAATTAAGACTGCCTAACATTCCTGAAAAACCACGTTGATGGCCAACATAGAGTAGTCTAACGATGTCATTAGCATTAGGTGATCTAAGATATCTCTCTGCAAAAATTTCTACGATAGTACAACAAAATCTTTTTAAACTTTCAATTGCGGTTGATTCACCAATTTTAACATATTCATCAGTAACATCTGCTGGTAAACCATATGCTAACATTCGAAATGCTGCTGTGATTTTTTGTAAAGTTGATAATCCAACTTTACCCAAGTCATCTTTTCGTTGCTGAAAGTAGTTATCATGATATTTAATTTCATCAATGATACGTAAGAATAAACTCCGAGACATACGATATCGGCGACGAAACATATATTCACTGTATCGTGGACGATCAGAAAAATAATCATTAAATAAATTACGATATGCACATTCACTGTTTAGTTTTAATATTTTGTAATCTTATTTTGTGTTAGTAATAAATGTATTATTGATTTAAATTATAATATATGCATTTTATATTTATATATTTTTTACATTTTATTTAATTTTTTTTTGTCCAATTATATTCAATTAAGAAATTAAATTGTTATGCACTTAAAATTACATAATATTAAAATATATTATAATATAATTTAATTAAATTGCAATTTAATTATGAACAAGAAAAAAAATCAAATTAAATATTATTATTAATTAAACATCAATTTACTGTTAATTAATTTTCAATTTACTAACATTATTTTTATTTAATTTTTCAATTAAATATATTTTAATATTAATTAAAATATATTTACTAATTAAAATTTTATTTATTCAAATATAATCAAATTATTTATAAAAAAAATATAAAATTTGATAATTAAAAATTAAAAATTTTATTTTTAAATATAAATAAAATTATTTAACTAAAAAAAATCTACAAAATCGTACACACTCTTTCTCTCTCCCTTTCCCTTTCTTCTTATTTCTTTTGTTGATAAATCTTCTTTTTTTTTTAATCTAAAATGGCGTAACTACAGTGCAACGCCAAATATAGTGCGGTACTGTAGCTAATACCATTTTTTACATCATTTTAGTGTTCGGTTGGATATGAAAATTTTTACACTATTTCTATTTTTTTCTTTATTTTTGCATCAATTTGATGTTATTTGGAGTTGCTCTTAGAGCTATTATTCAACTTATTTACACTAAAAATTAACGGAACATCCCATTTAAACTAAAATTATCTGATTGACAAGTAAGAAAGCAATAATAATTTGACCAATTTACACTAAAAATTAAGAGAATAGTTTTTTTGGAACTCTTCAATAACTATCAAACTAAAAATTAAGAGATTACTTATCAAACTATCAAACTAAAAATTCGGCTTATTTACATTACAAATTAAGAAAACCATTTTTTGGCACATATACACAATAACTATTAAACTAAGCTAAGGAGAAGTAGTAAAAATTTTCTCTATTTCTTCACTTTCCTGATCGAGAGAGAAATAACTTGGAATTGGACGGCGGTGACTTTGTAAATTTTTCTTTGGAATCGGACAACAGTGACTAGAACCCACAGGCTGTAAATGGCGGAGGAGGAAAAGTAGAAATGAGGAATGATTGGCTAGGGGGAAGGAGAAGCTATGAATGGATCGATCGGGCTGCAAAAGGAGAAGAATGATGAGGAAGGAAGAAGAGACTGCGGTTGCAAATGGAGGAGGAGGAGGAAGGAAAGAGGGGCTGCAAATTAAGAGAGGTGGTTGAAGTGTGAAGTGAAGAGATTAGGATTAGGGTTATAAGGTTTTATATTTATAGTTCCTTAGTCTTGATTTTTGAGTAAAAAATAAATAATTTTTTTAAAATTTTTTCTCTCAGGTTATTATATTATATATGTTATGTAATATATTAATAATTAATTTAATTAAGCACAATTTAAAATTCTTTAATCATATAAAAATAGAATTTATTTAGTGAAATATTATTTTAAATCAAAATTTTGAAATATTTTACAGAAATATTGCAAAATAATTCTATGGTTTTCAATATTCCTCTCAATTTATTAAAAATCAAACTAACTTTTAAGATTAAAATCAGTATTTATAAAATTAAATTTAAGCTTGGTTAAGTATTTATTTGTATACTTTCATTTTGGTTAAAGTATTGTATTTCTGCTGCAAAAATTTTATTCATGTAACAAATTTAGTGTTGGAATTTGCAATTGCCATCTTAATCACCAATATTTATAAATTAATTTTTGTAATCATAGTAAATTCATTCACACACACCATGAATCAAAATTAATTATAATATATTGATTAGTATGATATAAGTTAATAAATAATAGTTATACAGTCAATTATATTTTAATTCAACTAAATATAATTTAATAAATATACAATAATTATATATTAATTCATCTAAATAAAAATTAGTAAATATATTAGTATAATATTAATATAATATAAAAATAATAGCTATATAATTATTAATATTTATTTACATATACAATATACTAATATAATTAACTTTAACAAAATATATATTATAGATATTTAAAATATTTTAATATATATTTTAATATAATTAAATATTTTATATATTTTTAATTATATTTAATTTTATATTAAAATTTATTTATAATATTTTTTTGTATTGTAATTATATTGATACAATTATACCATCAGTTCAAATCCATACCATATTCAGTGTAAAAAATGCTTATCTCTTAGTGGTTGATATCAATTAAATCTTTTTAACAAATCAAAACCCAAGCCAGATCAATTTCTTACTCGGTTTTCTTTTGCCCGTATTTCCGCCGCTATAGTGCTTCTCCTCCTCCCGCAGCCATTGCCATTCTTCATCGCCGATCTCCCTGCAGCCATCGCCATTCTTCATCGCCGCTCTCCTCGTTTCCATCGATGACTAGACGTCCTCTGTCGCTGTCCTCCATTACTGTCCGGCATCAAGGCATGTCTTAATTTGGGATAAGAAACGTGTGAAATTTGAGTTAGTTTGGGCTCTTAGACGTATGCTCCTAGACATTCTGCAGGCACCCATCTTAAAGTTTCTGTTATAGGCCACTTATGCTTAGTGTAATTTGTTCTTTAGACTTCAAGATATGTAAGTCCACAACTTGCTTGATATGAATATGGAGTTCGTTTTTTTCTTTTTTTCTTTTTCCTTTTTCTGCACTTTTGATGTCTTATTGACAGATTCTAATGGTCATGGATGATTCTGGTATCATGGATTATAGTTACAATTAATATACACTTTCAATCTCTCCTTATTTCTCATTTGAATTAATTGATACAGAATGCTGGGGCAAGATATTTTTGACACTTTGTTGAGATATAATAGGGAACTTATTGAAATATTTTAGGAGCAAGTGAAGCCACATTTTGGTAGCCACTATCTTCATGTTTATCTCAAAGTTGGTTGAACCCCTGAATAAATATCAATGTCCTGTTTGAAGTGAGATATAGAGAAAAGTCTCCTTGTGTGATTTATTCTCTTGTATATCAGTTCACAATCAATAAAAGATACTAGTAGAGATCTCACCTGTGGACGTAAGCTATATTGGCTGAACCATGTAAATCTGTTGTTCTTCTCTCTTTTATTCTTTTTGTCTTTGTTTATTTACTTTGTTCCTCAAGTGAAACACTTTGTTATCATTTTGGTATCAGAGCAATCTTCAGTGAGTTGAGTGTTTGTGTTTATCCACAATTATGGCTGCTAAAAACACTGCCAAGTTTGAAATTCCACGTTTTGACTGGACAAATTTTGCACTTTGGAAATTGAAGATGTATGCTGTACTAGTTAAAGATAGTTGTGCGGTCATGCTCTTGGGGAAAGAAGGTAGACCAGAAGGGATGACAGACAAGACTTTTGCAGAGAAAGATGAGATGGCATTGGCAAATCTTCTTCTTACTTTAGATGATACGGTGTTGTTCAATGTTGAAGCTGAATCAACCGCGAAAGGGTTGTGGGACAAATTAAAGAATATTTATGAGGGAAAATAATTGATGAACAAGATTTTCTTGCGACAATAGCTATTTACGTTGCAAATGAAAGATGGGGCATCAATTCAAGAACATCTCAACGAGTTCAATTCACTAATCAGCAAGCTTGTGGCTCTCGATGTTGAAGTGGTTGATGAAGAAAAAGTCAGTCTTCTACTTTGTTCTATGCCTGAGTCTTGGGATAATCTAATCATGAACTTAAGCCATGTGAAATCTCCTGATATAGATGCTATGATAGCATCACTCTTAACTAAAGAACTTCGAAGGAAAACAAATCCTAGTTCTGTTGGTGATGCTATGATTGTGAGAGGCAGGTCTGTTGTTCGAGATGGTGGTGAAAGGAACAAATCAAGATCAAAATCCAAGGGAAAGAAGAAGGTGAAGTGTTGGGGCTGTGGCAAGTCAGGACACACAAAAAAAGGAGTGCAAGACAAAAAAGGCTTCTGTTGAGAATTCTAAATCTGATGCTTCTTCTTCTCAAGGAAATGTTATAGAATATTGTAATGTTTTAGAAGATGGACAAGCTTTGCCTGCATCAAAAAGAGCAGAAAATTCCAGCCAATGGATTCTTGATTCCGGAGCATATTTTCACATGACTCTGCAGAAGGAATGGTTCCATTCTTATAGGACTTGTAATGGTGGTACTGTTTTCATGGGTGACAATGGAGAATGTTTGGTTGTGGGAATTGGAGATGTAAGAATCAAGATGTTTGATGGGTGTGTTCGCAAGATTTCTGATGTTAGACATGTTCCAGCACTTCGTAAAAGTCTCCTCTCAATGGGAAAGTTCAATGAGCACAGTTTGAAATTCACTGGTGGGAATGGTTAATTGAAGTTAATCAGAGGTATAATGACAGTAGCAAAAGGTGAGCTAGTCGGCAATCTTTACAGGTTGATTGGTGAGACTTTGGTAGGGGAAGCTGCTGTAGCTAGCACAAAGTCAGAATCTCCAATGCTTTGGCACAAGCGTTTGGGACATATGGGTGAACGTGGGCTACAGGTATTGTCTAAATGAAAATTTATTCCTCATCAAGTCTACTTCTTTGGTTTTTTGTGAGAATTGTATTTATGGGAAACAACATAGAGCTTTCTCTTTGTCTACTCATAAAAGTCATAATTTTCTTGATTTAATTCATGCCGATACATGTGAAGCACCTGCAATTTCTTTGGGTGGTTGCTCATAATTTGTTTCTTTCATAGATGATTTTTCACGAAAAGTGGGTTTATTTGCTTTAAAAGGAAATCAGATGTTCTTGAAAAATTTAAAGTTTTCAAAGCATTAGTGGAAAATCAAAAGGATTTGAAAATTAAGGGCTTTTCAAACTGATAACGGATGAGAGTTTTGTTCAAAGGAGTTTGACAATTTTTGTAATGAACATGGCATAAAAAGGCAGCTAACAGTTCCTGCAACACCACAACAAAATGGTATTGCAGAGAGAATGAATCGTACTCTCATGGAACGTGTTAGGAGTATGTTGAGTGCTGCAAAATTAGACAAGAGTTTTTGGGGTGAGGCTTTGAATATAGCGTGCTATTTGATAAATAGGTCACCTACAATTTCTCTTGATTTAACGACTGTTGAAGAAATTTGGTGTGGAAAACCAGCTGAATACTCCTTTCTTGGTGTGTTTGGTTGTGATGCTTATGCTTGGGCTCCAAAAGATAAGAGGACTAAACTTGATATGAATTCAAAAAGATGCATTTTTCTTGGCTATGCAACAGGTGTACAAGGGTACAGGCTATGGGATCCTACTGCCCAAAAAATTATTATTAGCCGAGATGTTATATTTAATGAAAATTCTTTGTTGGGTACAACTGAAAAGCCAAGAACTAATATTTCAGTTGAGCAGGATCTTGGTGATGATCTAGATAAATCCAACAATAATGAAGTTTGACATGGTGATTCTGAATCTGAACCTTATGAAGATTTTGATCGATGTGCTATTGAAGAAAATATTGGTTCTCATAACTCTCATGGGGAAGGTGATTCACATGATGGTTCATATTGGCTAAGGAGAACTTTGAGGTCTCCATCAAGGTATGATGATTATGTCACATCTTTCAAGTCTCAATCTAATTGTGTTAGTGCTTATATTGCTTTGGCTGATGGGCATGAACCAACTTCCTTTAAGGAGGCTTGTGAGTCCATAAATTCATATAAATGAAGATGTGCTATGGAAGAAGAGATGGAATCTTTGCATAAAAACAATACTTGGAAGATCGTTGAACTACCACAGGGATGAAAAGCTATTGGGTGCCATTGGGTTTACAAAATTAAAAGGGATTCAGAAGGGAATGTTGAAAGATTCAAAGCAAGACTGGTAGTTAAAGGGTATGCTTAGAAACCAAGTATTGATTTTGACGATTCGTCTTTTCTCCCGTTGTTTGCTTAACTACTATTAGAATTGTTTTAGCCATGGCTGTTGTTCTAGATTTGGAATTAGAATAGCTAGATGTAATTTGAATATCTAGATGTTTAATTTGTGGTCTTTTAGACTACTTAAATAACAATATTGACCTCTACTGCTCAGGCATTTTTTTTCATTATAAACAGAGAATATCTTCCAAGGATGCACTTGATGCTGAGTATTTCTGGACTGATCCATTCCCTTGTGATCCTAAAAGGTTGGGTTCACACTTCCTTTTGCTGCCTTGACTTCATTACATAATAACACATTTGTAACACTGTATTTGGTTTATTTGCTTGATCATTGTTTGTTCCTTGTTTCAGTTTGCCCAAATATGAATCATCACATGAATTTCTGACAGAAGAAACGCCAGCAACAAAGACAGCATGAAGAAAATGCAAAACGCTAGAAACTGCAACACCCACAGCCTCATGGCTGCTGACTGCCCATTCAGCATTCTGGGCAGGCACATCCTCAAATGAGGTCAACGCTAAATCAACCCTTGCATCCTTCTCAGCCCCCAGTTGCAGCAGGGCCTAGCCACCACTATGGGAAGCCTCGTGGGCCTGCTGGGGGGCCAGGCAGATATCCCCCAACTGGAACAAGTGGAGGTTACAACCATCCATATTGTGGAGGTCAAGGTGGCGGAGGTTATGGAAGTAGAGCATATCCTCCACAGGGACGCGCACCACCTTATGGTTCAAGTGGCATGCCAGGTGCTTCTTGAGGTGGAGGGAGCAATGCATATGGAGTTGGTGCACCTAATTATTCTGAAGGTGCTCCATATGGCAGTTCTGGTACTGGTCATGGGTCAAACATGATGGGCGGAAACTGCAACCAACAGTAAGTTTGGCAACAGTAATGTGTGATTGGATGATCATGTCGTATACAGAAATGACATTTGATTTGAGGAGGCAAATCGTCAAGTTGGCTGGAAATGTCCGCAAGAGATCAGCAAGAAGCATGTGCGTGTTGTATAATATGGATTCATATCCTTAAGTGAGGAGCTATATAAACCAACACTGTTTCGATTATAAACAGTACGAGTTTATAATCTTGAGACAGCTTTGTACATTTGTGACCAATATACAGTGTTGCCATCTTCTGCGAGGAAGCCAACCTCATGATCAATTGTTTGTTAGAGATGTGCATTGTCTTGTTTGGCCATCTTCTGGGAGGAAGCCAACCGCATGTGCGTGTTGTATATATGGATTCATATCCCTAAATTATAACACTTTTTTATATTGAATTATTGTACTTTTATTTGGTTTTATCAGGTCCTCAAACAATTGTTTTTCATCTTATTATAATAGGTTAATTTGCTTTACTATTTTAGAGATTTAGTTTGATTTGATGTTGAAGATAAAATATTTTGATTTTCCAGTTTTGCTATTATTATTACTATACCGATGCGGGTGAATTTCCATTCTTTCCACGTGCACAGGCTGCATTCGGATTAGTTTTGTTTTCGAGGTTTATGTTTCCCATTATAAAAGTTGAAGGAAATGTTTTTATTTTACTTTAATACTTTTCAAAAACGTGTTTATTGAAATTCGATTTCAAAATCTACTGCTTCCAAGTCAACTAAGTCATAAGTCATAATTATAAGAAATCTTAATCTAAAAACAGCAAATCCTGGTTTTCAATTTCCTTACGCGGTTATTTGATTCCCCATCTCTCCTTTTCCTCCACTATTCCTTAACAGTACCGATGAGTGTGAATAGAGGGAAAGAAGTTTTTTTGCGACTGGCAATATATAACGATACCAAAACAATTGTGATCTAAATGATTTGAATCTGAATGAAAGCAAACCCAAAACAATCTGACAAACTGCACATACGGGAAAGAAAAATTCCTTTGAAGGTTTAAAAATGATCTTTTTGCTTGACTTTTGGACTATTTATGGCCAAATATATATAGAGAGGATTTGAACACGTGATCTCTCTCTCTCTCTCGCCGATTTGCCTCTAAATGCGTCAGATACTCTGGCAATTCGAAGATGCCGCCTATGTCGGGTCGGCAAGTCAACCCAAGATAAAATCTCTTATCCCAATTTTTTATTTTTCTCTGGCAGTATTTTATTTATCTTTTTCCCTCCGTAGAATCTTTTTTTTTTTTTTTTACTTGGATAGATCTGCATCTTCCTTCTGTGTTATATATATTATATGAGATCCTGCGTCATTATCATTTTCAATTGTCTCATCACAATCTTCTGATTTCTACTCCTCTTCCTCTCCAACCCACCACCATGCCGGCGATTACTGCAACAACACCGCATTATGACACTCCTCGCTTCAAATTCATATTCAAATGCTTATTTTTTGTCGTCATCCTATTCTCTAATCCGACTCATAAAACTGCAAACTCACACCCTCTAAAATTGCGTTCAATCACTAAACTCCGCCAAAAAGATATCCAATTAGCCTGCGGAGCCACAAGGAATCCCCAAACCTGTGTTTCCGCTTTAACTCAATCCAATATCGTCCCTCAAAATCCTACCCCACTTCAAATCATAAAATCCGCATTACTGCTCTCTTCTCGGAACCTCACGACTGCAGAATCGAAGGTGAAGTCGCTCCTGAGCTCTGCTGCTGATAATCAAAACCTCACCAGCGTGGTCAAATTGTGTTTGGAGGTGCTTGGTTATTCCCGGCGCCGCATATCTGTATCGAAGGAGAGTTTATCGGATGGTAAGATGAAGAACGCTCGCGCTTGGCTGAGCGCGGCTCTTACTTACCAATCCGACTGCTCAGGCGGATTGAGCTATCAAGGCGGAAACACGCAACCGGTGAATGAAACGATATCGTTTTTGGATAGCCTGATTGAGATTAGCAGCTATGGCTTGAGTATGATAGTGTCCTATGATTTATTTGGTAATAACACGCAGTCGTGGAAGCCGCCAAGAACTGAGCGGGATGGCTTTTGGGAGGCGGAAGCTTCGCGGTTGACGGGTAAAATGGAGTTCCTAATGGGTGAGTTTCCGTCAAAGTTAATGGCGGATGCAACTGTTTCGAAGGATGGAAATGTTGGACGCGGATGCTATAAAACAGTGCAGGAAGCAGTGAATGCGGCTCCTGATAATGCAGAGGGTCGGAGGTATGTGATACATATAAAAGAAGGGGTTTATGATGAAATCGTTAGGGTTCCGTTTGAGAAGAAAAATGTGGTGTTTTTGGGGGATGGAATGGGTAAATCCGTCATCACAGGGAACTTGACCGTTGGTCCCCCTGGTATGACCACTTACCACTCCGCTACCGTCGGTATGTTAAGACTTTTTCCTCCTTTTCTTTTCTTTTTTTTTTTAAAAATGCAATTAATTTTGATTTAAACTAATTTAATCTTTTTAACTATAAGTTTATTTAATTAATTATCATTTATTAGATACCATTTTTCTATAAATATAAATTAACTGAAAATTTATTCGATTAACTCTTTTATTATTAATTAGATGCTACGGAGTACACATTAATTTAGTTAAAAACTAATAATTAAAAGAGTTAATTGAATAAATTTGACAATTTAAAAAGATAATTGAATGAATTTTCAGTCTGGGAGATTTAAATTTAACCATGAAGAATTATAAAATTCATGAACCAAAATATATATTTTGTTTTTCATTTTTTTTCTTAATTACTAGAATTTATTTATTATTTTTTGTGGCATCCAAATTAACCTATGAACTTACATACCCACAACTGAAAAGTCTGAAATCATTCTCCGATTTAGTTGAAGACCAGCCATGTGCACGTTTGAACAATCCATCGCATGGTCTGCATCTCATGCATTTTATGCACATTTTAGGACATGCGAATTTTGCAAGGCTGCAACGGAATCTTCTGTTTCTTATTTTATTACTCAAAGTGTTCATATCTTGTGTCTTTTTTAAGCCTGGCTTATGTTCTTGGTATATTTTGTAAAGTTGCCTTTGAAACTTCTTATATTTCCATTTTGCAACTTCCGGCTTTAATCATCACTTCTGGCAAGATATCTTCAATGACTGAATATTGTAGTATGTAGCAAAGCTTTCATTTTGATATAGTTGTTAAAATTTTGATTCAGGAGTAGTGGGTGATGGATTTATGGCCAGTGGTCTCACAATCCAGAACACAGCAGGACCCCCTACCCACCAAGCAGTAGCATTTAGATCAGAAAGTGATCTATCATTTATTGAGAATTGTGAATTTATAGGCAATCAAGACACTTTATATGCTCATACGCTTCGTCAATACTATAAATCATGCCGCATTCAAGGGAATGTGGACTTTATTTTTGGGAATTCGGCTGCAGTTTTTCAAGATTGTGAAATCTTGGTCAGTCCCAGGCAAGAAAACCCAGAACATGGTGAAACCAACGTTGTGACAGCACAAGGCAGGACAGACCCTGCTCAATCAACAGGTTTTGTGCTTCGAAACTGTTCGATCAATGGCACTAAAGAATATATGGCACTGTATAATAGCAATCCCAGTGTACATAAGAATTACTTGGGCAGGCCATGGAAAGAATACTCAAGAGTTGTTTACATAAACAACTTCTTTGAAGCTCTTATATCACCAGAAGGATGGATGCCATGGAGTGGTGATTTTGCCCTGCAAACTCTTTACTATGGAGAATTTGAGAATTCTGGTCCAGGATCTAATTTGTCTCGAAGAGTAGAATGGAGTAGTCTGATTCCTGCACAGCATGTAAACATTTATTCGCTACAGAATTTCATTCAAGGAGATGAATGGATTCCTACATCTTGATTTTTATAAATCATTTTTAATAATTTATCATATTAATTAGAGAATATGATGTTATAATAATAACAATAATAATAATAATAATTAAAATGTTGTATCTTTGAAACATTTTGCTGTTTTTAATTGCTAAAATTTCTTATACTCTTTCAGAATTCAATTCGTGTACTCTTTGGAGACTATCTGTTGTAGGTTTCTTGAAACTAATCGCTAAACAGAAAGTGCAAGTGATCTCATGAATGACATAATAATAGGCTAATTTTGCACGACAATCATGGTCATGGTGCAACTTCAATCTTCATACTGTAACAAATTACCTGGCTAGTAATACTTAAATCAAACATTTGATCAAATAAAATTATTTTCTTAATTTTGTTTTTACATTGCCTGAATAAAATCTCATAAAAATCAGACGTTGGCTGTCCATTCATTATCTATAAAAAGTAAATCCCTGTAAGATTATTATTATTATTATTAAAATAATCCCTTTAAGATTATAAAACATATAATAAATGTGAAATTATTTTATGGGTGGGTATTAGAATTTAATTTTGATTTGCATTAAAGTTTTCCCTGTCCCAATATGCTAAACAAAAATGCTGTCAATTTAGATAACAATCATCTTTTTCTAATCATCTATTTAAATACATTTAAAGTGCTTTCCTTTAAGACGATGGCCAATCTTGACGTCAACCTTTCCTTTTTCTTCTCTCTTATTTTTGCCTTTTTCCTTTTTGCTATATTATATTCCTACCCCTTCGTGGGGGTTTTTTCCTCTTAATAACTCCTTTCTTTGATAGCTTAAGTAAATCTGAGGCGCACCTAAACAAATCTTCTTGCAGCTTAGGTGAGCCTCAAATTTGTTTCAAACCAATAAACTAAATTTTTTGTATTCGAAATTTTAAAATTTGAACATATCAACTTTCAAAATTTGCATTTTTCATATATCTAAGCTTTCTAAATACTAAGTTCTAAATACATTTAAAATCAAAATAACAAAAATGTAACATCCTCGTAGTATTTGAAAGTTTTGTGGATAGATTGAAATGAAACTTTTTTAGTTTAGCCAGAAATCTCAAATTAGAGTCATGTATACAACTATTTTAAAACTTTTAAAAGAGTGTTTTGCTGCTATTTGAAATTTTATCTCGTATGAATAAAATTAATATTAGTACATTGATATATAGACTAAAAATACATATGGTTTTGCATAAAAAAAAATTGAAAGCTTTCATATTTACATAATAACATTAAATGTGTCCAAATATTATTAAAAAAATAATTTACCAATAAATTTATTTTAGTGACCGTAAGATTTTGAATTTAAATTTCTAAAAAGCTCTTTATATTAAAAAAAAAAACCATGAGCAAAAATATTTCATACACCCTTAAAAATAAAGTTTAAGAATGATTATAGTCAAAATTCAAAAAAATTATCTATCTTCAAACATAAATATGTCAATTAGATCATGTCAAACGTATTAAGGTCGAATTATTTTGAGTTTGGATCATTTCCTTTTTGTTGTCTCAAATTGAATTATTTAGACAAATTTTCAAGTCAATCCATCATTTAACTACTAAATTTAAATCATTTTTTGAATTTGTGGTGAATTTCAAGTTAATCCTCAAATATTATCATATTTTAAATTATGTAAAAATTGCGAATTCTATTCAAAAGCATTAATATTCACAAAATATATTTAGAACACAAATCAAACTCTACTTATCTATAAACAAACTGAAACGGTAGTAAAATAATAATAAAACAAGATGACATAAGACAACAGATCATAAATTATTATATTTAAACAATGGAGAAGAGAACAGATAGCAGAGTAGAACAGAACAGAAGTTTAGTAGCAGTTCTCCCATGAGAGTTCTTCTGTGTTTTTGGTCCCCACATTCACACCCACTCTTTGGACATATGACAAATCTGTTTTCCTCCTTTCTTCCCTTCATCTGCTGCATATCCCACTCTCTGCCAAATTACCATACTTGCTTTGTGAACTTTTCCATTCATTTTTCAACCCCCACTATAGCTGCTCCCCAATCAGGCAATCACCTAATTCCAAAATTTTCCAACATCCTTTATAAATAATGCCACCACCCAATCACCAAATTTCCACTCATTTCCCTTTATTCCAAGTCCCTTTTCTTCTCCATTTCCATGGCTTCTTTCTTCTCTTTCTTTCTCCTCTTTCTCTTCCTCTTATTTTCATCTCCTGTCTCCTCCCGCCACCACAACCACCCCCGCCCTCTTCCGCCACCTAAGTCCAAACCACCCTCATTGGCCACCGCAACCCCTCCTGAGATTCTCCAAGCCTGTAAAGCCACTAGATTTCCTGATACCTGTGAATCCTCTTTAACAGATTCGAATCATGTTCCTCAAAATTCAACCCTGATTCAAATAATCCAATCAGCTCTTTACTTATCTTCCACTAATCTAAAAACTGTCCAATCTATGGTCAATTCTATCCTCGACTCCTCCGCCGGGAACATTAACCGCACCACCGCAGCTAAGAACTGCATAGAAGTGCTCGGTGATTCACAATATCGTATTTCATCGACGGACGACGCTTTGCCACGTGGCAGGAACAAGGATGCTCGAGCTTGGATGAGCGCGGCTTTACTATATCAGTACGATTGCTGGAACTCTCTGAAGTACGCAAACGACACGTCGGAGACCAACAAAACGATGTCGTTTTTGGACTCTCTAATGACGCTCACTAGCAACGCGTTGAGTATGATTATGTCGTACGATATATTCGGGAACAACACGGGGTCATGGAGCCCGCCCAAGACGGAGAGAGAAGGGTTTTGGGAGAATTCCGGGTCGGGTAATGATATGGGGTTAAGAGGAGGGTCCCCGTCGAAGTTAACGGCGAATGTGACGGTGTGTAAGGATGGGAGTAAGGGTTGTTACAAGAGGGTGCAAGAGGCTGTGAATGCGGCGCCGGATAATGAAGGGAGGGGAAAGTTTGTGATTCATATAGAGGAGGGAGTTTATGAGGAGATTGTGAGGATTCCGGTGGAAAAGAAAAACGTGGTGTTTGTGGGAGATGGGATGGGAAAAACAGTAATTACAGGATCCTTGACTGTGGGTCAAATTGGTCTTTCTACTTACAACACGGCAACAGTAGGTGAGTCAGAGCTTATACTTGTTAGTGATTAACTTCATTACAACTTATATAAGTTATGTTCTAATTTTGGTCTTAAACATGCATGCATGCTGGTACTTTTATAAATAAAAAATATATATGATATCAAAAACTCTAATTCAATTCACAATCGGGACATAGCTGTCAGATAGTGTAGTCATATTTGAGTTTTAGACCTCCATCAGCTCTCATTAAAAGCTTAATGATTTTGTTTAAAAAAAAAAATTTGAATAAGATTTTGTGCTCTATTACTTGGTTATGCTAGACATTGAATAATAATAGGAGTTGTGTTGTGACACATAATTTTAGACTGACTTTGGTTCCTTTCCTCAAATGATGCCTGGGAGGGGGTTTCAGTGTCCACTAACTGTAGATGGGGTTGGTTTCGAGCCCAAAACCTTTCATGAGGGACAAGGTTTTGCCCTATATGCCTACTAGGCTGGCAGAAGTCATTGGCCAAAAAAAAATTATTAATTGTAATATGTAAAGGGTATATTAGTAAATTTAATTTTATAGATGTTACTTTTGTCAATTTTCCTTCATTTTCCCATGGCGGGTGATTAGGGAGCTTGAAGGGTAATTGGAAAATATAGTTTCCTTTTTTCCTATTTTTCTTCTTTGCGGTTGGCACCCAAATAATGGTAAAAGAATTAAAATTCATTTCCTTTCTTTTCTACTCGTTTTCAGGGAAACAAACAAAGCATTAGCAGACCTTATGACAGGATTTGTTTTCCTTTCTTAATTTAATTGTCATTTTGATTTAAAGATGAATCGTGTACTGCCATTGTTTTGGTTTTATAACTGGAAAGAGAGAATAGAATATTAGATTGCATAATCTGCTGGCACCACGAAACTATTAGACTGATGACAGATAATTGAATCTTATCCGATAATGTCTGATTGCGGAGGTGGTGCTTTTCGAAAGTTGCTCTCCTGATTTTTCTTAGTGTCATTTTAAAAGTTACTGTCTTCCCTACTTTTTTGTTTCTTATTTTATTTTTCTCTTTGTAAAACTAATTTTGGACATAGATCTAGATCTTCTTTTCTGTTTTGTCGTTGCCCATTTTTAGTCACCTTCAATCTCTCACTATAATTCTTTCTTCTAACCAGCGACACCACCATGCCAACACCTTCATCCCCAACGGCATCGACAAAGCCTCTTCATAATATTCCCACCACCACACCCCGCTTAAAGCTCAAATCTTTACTTTTCATTATTCTTGGTCTTTTTCTTTCTTTCTCCCTTATCTCTTTCATCCTCTTCATTGCCCTCCATCATAAAATTCCACTTTCACACCCTCCACAATCACCTTCCATTTCTGACACATTAGCCGAAATTCAATTAGCCTGCAGAGACACTCGAAACCCACAAATCTGTCAATCCTCTTTAGCTCAATCCAATCTTGTCCCTCCAGATCCAACCCCGCTTCAAATCATCCAATCTGCATTGTCAATCTCCTACCGAAACCTCACAACTACACAATCCATGTTAAAGTCCATCCTAGCCTCTGCAGCAGGTAATCAAAACATCACCGATCTTGCCAACAGCTGTTTGGAGGTACTGGGTTATTCCCAGTACCGCATTTCGATATCGAATGAGACATTGCCACATGGTAATACCAAGAATGCTCGTGCTTGGATGAGCGCAGCTGTGGCTCACCAATCTGACTGCTATGGAGGACTAAGCTCCAAAGGTGGCGGCACCCAGGAAATAAACGATACAATGTCTTATCTGAACATTTCAATTGGGCTTAGCAGCAATGCATTAAGCATGATCCTTTCTTATGACTTATTTGGTAACAAAATGCGGTCCTGGCAACTGCCCAAAACTGAGCGGGATGGATTCTGGGAGGGGCCAGGTTTGACTAGTGAAATGGGGTTCAGGGGTGAGTTTCCATCAAAGTTAACGGCCGATGCGACAGTGTGTAAGGACAGAAGTATTGGGTGTTATAAAACAGTCCAGGAAGCTGTTAATGCAGCTCCAAATAATACAGTGGACCGTAAGTTTGTAATACATATAAAAGAGGGGATTTATGATGAGATCGTTAGGATTCCGTTTCAAAAGAAAAATGTAGTTTTTTTAGGGGATGGGATAGGTAAATCAGTCATTACAGGGTCGTTGAATGTTGCTCAGCTAGGTGTGACTACATATAAGTCTGCTACTGTTGGTAAGTTAAGCCTTTTCTAATGTTTAACTTTTTTAATCTTTTATTGACATCTAATTTACTAGATGTTAGAGGATTAAAAATTCATGCAGAATCAGCATGGCTACAAGCGAATGCTCTGTACATTATTTTATTGCTTACTTATGTGTTAATCAAGTCATCAATTATATGTCTGTTATTTTACGTCTGGCTGTTCTTGGTATCAGTTGTTTTATGTTGGCTGTGAACATTCGTATTTTGGTTTTGCAACTTCCGCCTCTGGCCTTCAATTCAGGAAAAATATCATCAATGTAGCTTGCAGTAGAGCTTTTATTAAGTTCTCAGCCTGTTGATATATTTTGTACTTCTGCTTTAGGAGTTCTTGGTGATGGATTCATGGCTAGTGGTCTCACAATCCAGAACACAGCAGGAGCCCCAACCCGCCAAGCAGTGGCCTTCAGATCAGACAGTGATCTATCATTTATTGAGAATTGTGAATTTTTAGGCAATCAAGACACCTTGTATGCTCATTCACTCCGTCAGTACTATAAATCATGCCGCATTCAAGGCAATGTAGACTTCATTTTTGGAAATTCAGCTGCAGTTTTTCAGGATTGTGAAATCTTAGTCAGTCCCAGGCAAGAAAAGCCAGAACAAGGTGAAAACAATGCTGTCACAGCACATGGCAGGACAGATCCAGCCCAATCAACAGGTTTTGTTTTTCAAAACTGTTTGATCAATGGCACTGAGAAATATATGGAATTGTACCAGAGCAAGCCGAGTGTGCACAAGAATTTCTTGGGAAGGCCATGGAAGGAATACTCGAGAGTCGTTTTTATAAATTGCAACTTCGAAGCTCTTATAGCACCAGAAGGATGGATGCCATGGACTGGGGATTTTGCACTGAAGACACTTTATTACGGAGAATTTGGGAATTCTGGTCCGGGATCTAATTTGTCTCAGAGAGTAGCATGGAGTGGTAGAATTCCTGCAGAACATGTAAACACATATTCAGTACAAAATTTCATTCAAGGAGATGAATGGATTCCTACATCTTCTTGATTTTTCTTTACCATTTCTAAAACGATGTATATTAGAGATATGCTATAAAATTATTATCTTTTCAGCTTGTCAGTGTCACTGTTATTAATTAAATCTAAATGTTGACCTCAATTTTCCCAACTATTGCTCTTTGAAGCAGCACTTTTGCTGTTTTCCATACCTAAAACTTTCCTTCCTCTTCCAGAATTAAAAACTTGGTACTCTTAGGAGATTATTCGTTTTAGGTTGAAACCAATGGCTAAACAGAAAGAGCAAGTGATCTCACTGAATTATATAATATGTTAGCTAAATCTTGAAGGGTAGAAGTGGCAAGTCCATTTTATGCAGCTCAACTAACAACAACAAATAATAATGGCATCCACTAGTTAATTAGTGCTATCATATCCACATTCTCTAGCCTTCTTTTTCTCCCTTAAAATGTAACCCTATTTTCTATTATGTTCCTACCGCGGAGAAAGTGTTCCAATATGAAGTCAACAACGCCCACATCCTAAAATTCAAAATCCACCACCCGCCACATGTAATGAAGCATGGTTTGGTGCAACAAAAGCTTTTATCTACCCTCAAGAGATGAGATTATAAGTGTCCCTTGTTCCTTAATTAGAATTCTCGAATTGAAGCCTTGGATAAATGTTTACTCCTTGATGGATCTCTGGGGTTGAAATACAGATTAGTCTAAACCCTTTAGAATATAGGATACTAGATAATTGGAAAAAAAAAACTTGGCTAAGGATTTGAGTTAAATGAATTTTAGTTTCAATCATTTTTGAATTCCGGTCAAGATAATTTTCATATAGTCATATCAAGACAATTACAAGTTCAAACTCTAAAGTTGGACTCTCAAAAAAAAAAAAACTTGATGAATACTAAATTTAACTTGTAATGATATAATTCTGAAATACAGGATATTGCAGAATTTAGAAAAACTAAAAGGGTCCCTCTCTCTTATATAGCATAACTAGCAAGTCTAATATAAGGTAAACAAAAACTGTAAATTGTTGAGACTCTGAAGCATCAGATGTGATGCTTTCTATTCCAAAACAGAACCGAGTGAATCAGTCTTATGAGAGAAAAAAATTTGTCTATATCCTTTACATTATGAGAAAAATAAAAGATAATGATGCAGTGGAAATTGCAGGTGGTGTTGGATTGAAAATTTCATCATCAGTCTTGAGTCCAGTTGCTTTAGCATACCTTTCCTTGAACATAGATTATCAATGCATTTCTTCAGTCTATGGTCTTTAATTTTAATCTTCCAATGCCCATCTGTGTAGTTTGATTTTTCAGCTTCCCTTCAATCCCATTCTAGCTGCGCCTTCTGCTTCGATTTCAACATGCAAAATTGATGCAATTGTTGAGGCATTGCTTCATGAACTTTCCACATTTTTCATGAGCAATATCACTTGCAAATTCTTGAAAAAAATCTAACGTAGTCGCAGAAACAAAGCCATGGCTTCACCCCAAGATAGTGAAGTACATAGAGAATAGGTGGATCAGCACTGAAAAGCTGAATTTTCTTTTGCTCAACTTCATCTTCATCACCAACCCAGAAATATTTCAAAAAGTTCATGTGCTTGGGAATTCTATGCCACCATGTGAAGATCTCATTTAAGTATCCTTGATATCCACCATTATATGATTCAATCTCATTAATGTGTTCCACCAATAGCTTGAATGTGCAATTTGAAGGCTCAATGACCTTGACTCCTGAATTAAAAAAGAGTTGCATTGTTTCCTGTTGCTGAAATTTCTGGCATCCCAAAACAAGACATCAATGTTCCTGAATATTAGCAAATCTGCATCAATGGATATGAATTTATCATAGTCTGTCAGTTACCATAGCCAAAACTTGCTATAATTCCATTCGTTATGTGCATCTTTCTCTGCCTTTGGGTTCCTTATTCTTTATATTGTCCTGATTTTCCATCCTGCAGCTTCAAGTCCACTTCTGTGGTAAACACTGATAGATTCATCAACAAGAATTACAAGGTCTCAGGTCGAACCCGATAACCAGATACTTTGAGCCACTGCAATGGCTCCACAGACATAAACATGAGCAGAATGAAGAATTGTTGCATATACTTTTCACCTTGGATTCCCTGCATAAAATGGCACTGTTTATCAGAGATTGTGTTAGGAATACATAAAAAGGCTTCTACATCATATTGTTAGCTCTAAAAAATGACACCATATCAACAACAATTCCAAAGATGCTCGAACTGTTGCAATAGCAGCACGAGCAACTGTCAATCTGTTGTGGATATTGTAACAGTTTTGTGCTGCTGCTGCAGGTCATTTTTGTGATAGCAGGATAATAGACAAATATAAAGCAGAAAAGAGAGATTGAAAAAAAAAATAAAGACTCCCTGAGAGGAAGTGCAAGCTCACAGGATCCAACAGGAAGCTGAAGTTTTCAGCGCAAAACATTTAAATCTGGTTTATACAACCATACATTTCCTTGTCGGACAACAAGTTCCTTGCAAGGAAACAGATTTGGAACTGGAAATCTCTCAGTAATAAAAAGCAAATAGACAGGATAATACCCTTTGGCAGAAGAAGCAAGAATAGCTGCTGCAAGCTGTAAATGCAAGCAAGCAATGTCTCTTGACCAATTCCATTCATTTCTACATGGAAGCTTAACAGCAACAAGGTCAAGCCCTTTCCTAGGAACTTCAGGATTTGGTAGAGATGGGCAAGCTGAAACTTCTTTTTCTTGCCCCTCATCTATCCATTCTGGATATAAGGATTCCCAAGTTACATCTATCAACAGGATCTAATTCAACAACAATGTGTGTAACATCTGCTACAAGATGTTTCCAATAATTTATTTCAGTCTTATTGAAGTTTAAAAGCCCAACTCCCTGATAGTGATTCTGTTCGCCCAGCTTCTCTATAACTTTCATCAAATCTACATCTGATACATATATAGGATCTGATCCCCCCCATGTCCACCTATACAAAAAATTTGGATTCAAATGATTAACATAAGAACATAAAATTACATACTATCAAACTCTGAAGACAGGTCAGTCAAATTGGTTGGAGTTCGACTCGTTCCGGGTCTGATAATTTCAGAGTTCAGGTTCGGGTTATTGGTCACACCCTGCCAATGAAGGGGGAAAAAAAGAATTTTTTGAAAAGTTTTTGGGACAAGGTCAAATAATGCTTATTTTTGGGATGGACTGATCAATCAATTGGAGGACCTAATCCCGATTCAAAAATATTTGAATAATTTTGGATTGACTAATTCGCATTTTTCCTGAATTCGGACCATAATATATAAGAAAAATTATATGAAGTGACATACCTGGAACCAGAATGTGAGAGATGGTCAATCTCTGGTGGGTGAAAAAGAGTTAGGATTGTGTTACGATCCCATATTGACCAACTATATGGGTAGTTGGTGGTTTATAAGTGTAGAAGGTACCCACTACTGTTGGGAATTCCTTTTGGTGGAATATAGGACCTTATTACTTGTGGGTCTGATGTACCATCTGGACTTATATGGGCAAGTCTGCTGAGTGTATGAGTGCAACTTTGGACTTATGGGAGTTCAGGTCGTAACAATTAATATCAGAGTCAATCCACTATGTGGAAAGTAACCTAGGAGATGAACCCAAGATGTGGGAGAAGTAGCCATTGGGTAACGAGCTGTCGTGGATGTCGGCTGCCAATGAGAGGGGGTATGTTACGATCCCATATTAACTAATTATATGGGTAGTTTGTGATTTATAAGTATGAAAGGTATCCACCACTATTGAGAATTCATTTTGGTAGAACATGATGTCTTTTTACTTATGGGTCTGATGTACCATCTCGGCTTGTATGGACAAGTCTGCTAAGTGTGTGAGTGCAACTTTGGACTTATGGAAGTTCAGGTCATAATAGATTGCTCCACAAATAAGAATGACCAAAGCAAGTTTCAATGGTGGAAACTTGCCACAAGGACTCCTATGTTGGATGAGAATGTGAAAGGACTTTTCTTCACCTTTCACATTGTTTTCCTGTAATCTTCTTTTGTATATATCTTAGATAATCAATTACAATATATATCTCAGATAATCAATTTCAAACAAAACCACAATGGGAAGACAAAACTTAATCAACTGAACAGGAAGAAGAAGAAACTCACAGTGAAGTAGATAATCGATATCTAGCTCAGCAGTAGCTGGAGAAATACCCATTATTGCTGTTCTCATTCCTCAGTTTGATTAAGCAAAATGAGAGTGCGTCATATGATCTTTAAAAGAAAATAAACAATCCAAGAATGAACGAAAACATAGATATATAACTAAGATGAAGTACAAAGAAAGTACAGCAGAAACATTCATACTTGAAAAGAAAATTATCATTGAAATTGGACAGTAAAGGCAATAATTAAGCAAAAAATGTAGTAATAATATGTTGAAGTTTAGAAAGAAAGATAATGAAATGATGGATTAACAAAAAAAAGAAAGAAATATAGTAACTTCTCTCACTTCATTTAGTATGAATTTTGACAGAAAAAAATACAATAGAACAAAGAATTCCAGATGGATTAGGATTAGGATAACACCATATGCCTCATAGGAGTAGTTATAAATGAAGCACAATCTGTTCAAAAATGTGAAGGCTTCAAGTTTGGTCTTAATTGAATGGATATCATAACATTGTACATCTGGAATCATACAATCTGCAATATTTTTGGACCCCCATGTAAACTAGTTGTGGAAAGTAATTTGGAAGGCTGAAGATATAGTTCCCTCATGGTAATGAGCAAATTCCACAAAACAAATTGCAATTGATTGAATCAACAGCTGGAGATATAGTTCTCTCATGGATTAATAACCATAAAACTAGAGAAACTAACCTTCATAACAGACTAGAATGGATCATAACATAAAGTACCATTTCTAGTTAAACACTCAAGGAAAGAGATGGAAGACCACATAAGTTCCTTGTCCATCAGTGTTTTAGATTTTATGTAAATCCAATGCTAAATAAATTGCACATTTGCTTACACAAGATAAAGGAGAAAACAAAAGAACAGAAAAAGAAAAAGAGAGAAGGAAATAATCAGAAAGGGTTTCACATACGACTCCTCTTATTAGGAAATAACCTCCCTCGTGTTGCTCAAACTAAAAACAGTTCAGAAGTGGATGTATCACAAGAAATTAACCCATGATGAAAATGTTTTGTGGAGGAATATACAAGAAGCTGTGATATCCAACACATCCACATTGGATGCACATTAAGAGCTTAAAAGGGACCATGATTTCTTGGGTGTGTTCTTTGATATATCAGGTGTAAAATAAGAAAACAAATTGGACATTGATAACACTTATGCAGCCAACATAGGTATTGAGCATGAAGCCTCCTTTTGGAATACAGTGCATCAAGAAAATAAAAGTTTCTGAAATTAGATCGATGAGAATCATTGACCATTTTGATGAAAGTGTTGCTATAAAATGTAATAAAAATACGTCCACATGAAATTCCTAATGCTATATAGGCATGTGATGGAAAGTACAAGCATGCCTCTCAACATGGTCTTACAATCTTTCTTGAGCTAAATTATATGAATATAATATCAGAATCCAAGTCTTCAATTAGCCAATTCCAATGTTCGTCAGTAGCACAATTAAAACAATTCTTACACTTGAATTTAATTTAATCATAGTTGAAAGACTTTAATCAAAATGATTCTATAATAAAATTCATGTATGTAAAGTAAACGTTAAAATGATAATATTCATTTAAATTTTGGAGTTTTATGTCCTTAATTTTTTTAATTTTATCTGAGTTATAAAAGAATAAATTCATTTTAAATAAGAGCATTTTCAGTTATCAATAAGGCATCTCAATGAATTAAATCCTGATGTAGGACAGCTCGCAACTTTGTATTTTAGGGTGGTTAGGATGGATAGGAATTTAGGTTTAAAACACCTAAGGCTCCAAAAGAATCTCGCCTGTGGAAAGAATTGTATCAAACAACTCAAGAGCAAAAATTTCCAGGCAACTGTTTGTTAATTGAATTCCAAAAATACTACAGGAAGGCTTGAGTTTGAGTCTTCTCGTTCATTATTATGGTGGAGTTATTTAAAGAAGAAGGTTACATCTCGTTGTGTAGCTCATTAATGTACATCATACAGTCATTTGGCCTTCATTGAATTTTAAAAAAAAAATCATTTCAATTGAATTCTTATAACTGCTCAGCTTCTGCTTCAAGATTGTTTAGAGAAACCATTTGAATGATTTTACAACGTGATTGGTGGGCAGGAAAAGAAAAGAAAATCACCTTCACCGATCTAAACAATTGGATTTACATATTTTTCAAATTTTGGCAAGTGAATAAGTTGAAAAAAAAAAGAATATACAAAAAAAATTGATCACCAATCATGTGGCAAAATGTATCATATCTCAGCAAGTAATGTTCAAATTTAAAACAACAACAATGGGAATCAAATCTAGAATAATTAATCAAAAGAAAGCATTTATGTGAAATAAAATAAAATACAAATGGGTTTTCCTCAACTTAGTAATTAGATTAGCTGTTGTTACATTAATAGTTTCCATGTTCGATCATGCTGAAAAATACCTTCACATTTGGCTAGGATATATATTTATTAGAAATCTCTAAGAAAATGAATTTCCTTTTTGTACACAATTAAAAGAACAGCCATTCATTTTAAAAGATAAAACAAGCCTGATTGCATAAATACAGGTAAAGTTTTTCCCAACATATCCACAAAATATAAGATGGAATTTACAAAGTACTCTAAAATTTTATCTACCACATTCTATAGGAGCATCATGTGTATAATTTTGTTTGGTGTCAATCAAATAACGATTATTAAGAGATTAGGTTTCAATGCATGCAAAGTATTCTCTATTTTTTCTCTCAATTATTTATGTATCTACATTGTTCTCAATTCCTTCTTTTTTCCTTTTTACCCCGTTTTATTAAATTCTAAACAGAGTGAACTGAAGGTTCCCAGTAAATTTGTAGTACGAAGCCTGATACAATATGTGTCAACTGGGGGAAGGAGGGGAGGTCGGATTTAAGAACAATCACACATCTATATAGCATCGTTAAAAACAATAACATATAAAGCTTGAAGAGTTCACCTTGAAGGGAGCTGCATTTTCAGTCTTATGATTACACTTCTGAATCCTAAAAACAATCAATTGATCTTCTTTTGCGAAAGCCCTAAAAACCAGATAATTAACCCACATTATCATATTTGTCATTGCTAAAGATGACGGAAACAAAGAACACAAACAAAAACAAAAACAGAACGGGAAAAATTTTCCCCTACTTCTTACTCGTCTCTGGCCACAGCACTTAGTCAGAGCCATGATCCAATCGGGACTCTAACAACGATTGGCCTCACACATTTCATGTGAAATCCCTCATCACATTTATCAAACAAAAGAAGCTCGCCGGGGGCAGCTCGCCCGAGGAGGATTTGGTGAAAGCCGTAGCCATGAGGCGGAGGGCGGATTCGTAATTACGAGGAGCGACAGGGGATAAATTGGAAAAACTGGGAGGCAAAATGTTGGAGCTGGAAAAAGGTGAAGAAATGGAAATGGGATTGTTGAAATGCGTTTTTGGTTTCTGTCAGACTGTCATTCGCGGGTAAAGCAGAAGAGGGAGAAACATAATTGGTCCGAGGTACTAACGTGCGCGGCATATGCGTTACGTGAGTCCTTTGCTTCATTTGGCGTTTGTAGCCGTTCGAAAGTTAAAAGACCACAATGCCCTTTGGTGGAGCATTAATTTTAAAAAATTGATCTCCCGCAGTGTTACTATTCTATGCTAGCAAATTAGGAATAGGATGGTGAGTTAATATTTTATCCCCTACTTTCTTTAATATTTTAAACAATAAGTACTTATAATTTCATAACATTAAAAATTAAAGTATATATTATTTATAATATAAAAAATATTTAACAATTTCTTAATATTTTTAAATTCTCAAATTTTATAACCTTTTTAATAAATATTTTCAAAAAATTAATATATTTTTTTAAAGCTAATTAGAATTGTCAAAATTTGACACAATACAATAATATGATGCGAATATAATTCATTTAAGAAACACAATATATAAGAGGAGTGTTTGAATTTGTATAAAATATGTTCTACAGACCTCGTTAACGTTAGTGCTAAAATCTCATATTGGCCTATTTTATGGCCATTAAAGAGTGATAATGATTTTGCATTTATTGTTAATTAGTAGTGCTAAAATATCTGATGGTGGTATTGCTAAAATTTTCTCCATAATCTTAATAACGTGCGTTATTAATATTTTTAAAACCAACCAAACAGTTTTTGATCTTTGCCTATTCTTTAGCCTACTATCCTTTATATTTATGGATTTTGTTTTCGAAGGAAAAAGATTACTTTGAATGTTTTTTTAGCAGATACAGTGGTTCTTCTCTTTGCTGAAATATTGCTGGGTTTCTTCTTATTTTTGTTTTGTTATTCTTGACACCGAGCAAAATAATTAGATGAAGTTGTTGTATTAAAATCCTTAAAGCCGGTGTTTGTCTCACGCCTTTATTATTTTCATATTTATTTTTTCTAATTTTTAATACTAATCTTTATTTTAAAAAATATTTTTAGTAGAATAAAAAACATCTTTAAATATATGCAGTAAATATTTTTTTAGAAGTCTAATAAACTCTTTATATTTTTATTCTTTATTTTATTTTATCTCATACAAATTAATATTTATCAAAAAAAATAAATAACTTTTATTATAAGAAAAAATAAAAATACTTTTAGAGAAATTTACTAATAAAAAGATAAAACATGTATAGAAAGTAGAGATATATTAATTACAATTAGAATAGATAGTAAAACTTGACTATATAAATGTAAAGAGTCAAATTCATTCTTTATTCTAAAAATAAAATTTGCTTTCTATTCTAAATTTTAAAGATAGAGAGTCTATTGAAAATAATTTTTATGAAATAACTCTTTAAAATAAAGAATATAACTTAAATAAAGTGTCTATTAGAAATTGTGATAGTTTAACATTTAAATATAATTTTTTGCAACAATAAAACAATATATGCTCTAATTTAAGAGAACAAAAATTATAATAGTATAAAATAATATTATTTTATATAATTTAATATATAATATAGTGACTAACATATTAAATAAGTTAATCCGTTTACGACGTGATAATAATTAAGTTGAATGTAACTTAAGACAAATTAGCATAAATATTAATTAGATTGACACAATAAATACGAATTGATAGCTCTAAGGTTGACCAACAAGTTGGGTTGAATAGATTTATATCGACTCATTTTAAATTTATATAATTTTTAATTATTTTTTATTTTTAAGAGAGAATAATTTTAATTTTTGAATTTGAATGGAACTCGAATTTTGTTTATAAAGTAAAATTAATAAGAATCAAATTCACAATAAATACCAATGATACAACATTAATTTATATATTATCTACGATCCATTTAAATTTACAAAAGGAAGCCAAGATTTTTGTCATATGTCTCTCTCTCTCTCCGCGGATGGTATGTTTTCAGTGAAATTTTTATATTTTATCAAAATAAAATTTAATTTATAAAATTTATTCTTATTTTCATTGAAAAAAAAAATTAAAAGATATAAATTACTAGCACATGTGAGATGAGACTTTAAATATCTGTTTCTTTTTTTGTAAGAACAATACTACTTGTTCCCAATTTTATTTATAACAACTTATCTTATTAGTAATTTAATACAATTTCAACTATATAAATATATCAATTAATAAAATATAAATATTTTAATTTATATTAAATAAAAATTGGGCAAAAAAGTTAGAATAACTAATTTTTTTCTTTTTGGTAGACTTTGAATCCTCCTTTTAATGGAGTGTCAGTGCCTAAGAGGTTGAGTCAGACTTGGACTGTGAATAATTTCATGAGGGCAGTTTATAAAAAATTAAAAAAAGAATTTTAAATCTGTTTTTTTATTAGGTAATCCCAAACACCAGCTGTCTAACACCTGATCCGGTTTTAATTTAATTTCAATTTAGACATGGATATTGTCATATTGAATTATTGAAGGGTTTTTAGACCCAGATTCGTTCATTCCAGAAAAAAATAAATAAAAGAAGTTAACTTCTCTTTCTTAATTCATATATTGGCGCGGATCTACTGCAGGTAATTGGGCCTACTAGTAGGAAGAGGCTTCGGCCTCCTTTTCCTAACTCCATGAAGTTTTGGACCTAGTGATAAAGAAACATGCTTGATTCAAATAAAATAAACAGCAAAAGGAAATAAAATAATTAAAAAAGAATAAAAACCCATATTAAGCACATACTAAACCTAATATTGATAAACTTTAGGGGTCGTTTGGTATGGTTTCTATTTTTATTTTTTTCTTTTTTTCTTTTTTTTAGGGAAAAAAAAAGTGAACAGCATAAAGCAATGGTTTCCATTTTTAAATCCTACAAACAAATCACTTTTTTTTTCCTTAAAAATCAAAATTTAAGAATCGCAAAAAGATGGTTTTCTCCCGTTTTGTAATTTTCTTTCATATTCTATTTGTAGTTTCCTCCTTTAAAATTGCTTCCTTTTTCATTGTTCACACAAAAACACAGATTGGTGATGCGAGAGATAATTTTGCCTGTTTTGGTTATAATTATTATTATTTTTCTTTTGCATTTAATTAGCCATAAATATAGTTGAATGCCTGATTTGCCCTGTTTTTAGGGCAATGATCTGCTCACTGTTAGGTTAGACCGTTTTCGTGGAATAATGGGCTTCATCTCAATTGGAGAGGTTTGGAAGACACTGGCCCTACTAATAGTTTGCCTGTGAGAGGATGGCTCGACGAAAAACTGACCTTCTGGTGCTGGTGGGTGGCTCTTTCCAAAATTAGAACTTGATTTAGTAGCTATTTCCAAAATCCGTAATCTTATGCTCCGTTATTGATAGTTGTAAGTGGTTTTTTAGTAAAAATAATTAAATTGTTATTTTTATAATATAAAATTACTAATAGCAATATTATTTATTTAATTTAAGATATACATTATTTTATAATAAATAAATAAATAAAAGTATAATATATTACTTACTTAATATAGTTGTTTATTTTAATAAATTAGTAATAATAATAAATGAATAAAAAAATTTCAAAAAAATATATGATATAAGAATAATTAAATAAAAAATGAATTCAAAATTATTACTACTTATTTATATATAAGAATAGTGTAAGAATAATTTCATCTTTATATTTAAAAAGTTTCAATTGTTGAAAAAAGTTCATAATTTTTTTTTAATCAATAGCTGTTTTGAATTTAAAAAAAGTATCAGTAAAGTTTACTAAATATTTTTGTATTAACTGCTAGATAAGAAAAAGTTAACACTGTAAATAGTTAAACTAAATATCTTCTTAATTTTCTTTTATGTGCAGTTTTACAATCTTTCAATGGATCCCCATTAATATACATCCATTGAAACTATGTTCTGTATCATTTGCATTGTTGGCCCCAAAGTCCACACTTACCATTACAAATTATTCAACCTTCATAAAATAAAAAAGTTGAAAATTTGATTACAAAGAATAAATCTTTTGTTTTTAAAAAAATGCTCTATATATTAATATGTTTGACATTACATTGAGAAAAGAGTTTTAAAAAAAATTAAAAAAATATTTTAAAAGAGAATCAGATAAATAAATATTTATTTTAAAAATATATTTAAAAAATAATTTATAAAAATAAAAAAAATTTACAACAATTTCAAAACACTTTTTTTCCTAATTTCTATGTCTCGAAATTCTGAGAATTGTCATTAAATTTGAATCTTAAATTTTTTTTTTATTACATATATATAATCCAAACTCTGTTTTTGAGGAGAAAAAAAAAAGAAAGCATATTTCATAACTGACATTGTGAAATAATAGATTTTTTGTAAGATTTGACAATCAACCCTCTTTCCACCGTATAATATATTATGTAATGTCCACTATAAGTGCATTAATGACCTAACAAGCACCAACAAGTGAGGTGTGTTTTATTATATTGCTTTCATGAGTTAATGAATGGGGCAATTTCTTTCTTATTTTTTTTTTTAAAAAAAGTTGAATGGCATGTATAGGCTTATTATACAATTTATTACAAAGTGAAAGGATCTCGTTGACTGCTTGTCCATTTTTAACTATAATGGATTAGGAATCCGATTACATTTGCCTCATTAATTAACCTTTTCTTGGATTGCCTTTTGCATTCTAGGTAAAAGTAGGAGTGTTGGACTGTCCAAATATTTTAATCTGGACACAAATATTAATGTTTTTATTCAAAAATAGGATTGTAATTGAATTGATAAAAAATTAGATTTGAATTCGATTCGATTAAAAAATTCGATATTCAAACTCGATTAGAACTCAGAGTCTTTTTTTATTGTTTGAAATACAACTCGAAAAGTATTCAAATTACTCAATAAAACTTAAATCAATTAAAAAATTTAATAAATAGTGTACTCAACTCGATTTAAAATTGACTCGAGTTAAATACTGAATATATAAAAATAATTTAATAAATAAAAAAAATAGTTACTCAATTAAGCTCGTGAGTTTTACGAGTCATATATTGTGATACTCGAATTTGACTCGATAAATTATTCGAATTCAAATTTGACTCGATTAACTCCGAATTGAATTCGAATATTTTACAAGTAGTGCCCGAGTAACTTGATTCATTTACACATCTACTTATAAATAATAGATCAAATATATGTTAGGAGATGTGGAATTCCAATTTATTTGAGAGATTTCTGAAGTTTTCAAACTAACTAGGTGGCATGTATTTCCCATAAACAAACTTCTTTAAACTAAAGAAAATAATAAAAAAAAATTAAAGTTTCAATCTCTAATCTCTTAATTATAGTATAAAATAATTGTTGAATTATTATATTGCTAGATTTGCAGCTAGCTAGTTTTTTCTTTCAACTGGACATGGAGGATCAAATTCACATTCATCACTCTATGTGTTCTCAAAATGTCAAATTTGATAGGTAAATTGCGTTCATACTCTCTTATAATATTAACTGATCATCAAATTTAAAATTGTAATGAAAAAAAATTGTATCAGTTGGAAAGTCTCATTAGTAGAATTTTAACCTTTTAACTTTTAAGTGTCAAATTTTTTCTTTCTTAATGAAATGTTAGCTTTCTTTCTTTCTTTCTTTTTTTTTTTTAAAAAAAGATACTTTTCTTTTCTTGATTTTAATAGCTTAAGTAGAGATTGTGATTAGTTTGGTATGATGGGTTAGTTGAGAGTTGAAAAAAAAAATTGTTTTATTTAGACATGCAAAAACAATAAATAAAAAATCCTATAACAATTATATGAAGAAAACTGAAAATATTATTACTCCAATTCCAATATAATTAAATATAAGAAATTTGATTTTATCAAAATATTTTATATGTACAAGTACTAATAAAGTCTACCAAAGAAAAGAAAAGAGGGTAGTTGGTCATAAAATGAAGTTTGAAAATTATACAAAAATTGACTTTGTAATCAATTGGTAAACGAATTGCGCAGCATATAGCAGAAGTACCAAAATTTGTAAAAAGCTATTTATTACTGGAAAATTTTATTAGGTAGACTCACAGTATCAAATTATCTGTAAACTAATTTAAATTAATTTAATTATATAGTAATATATATATAGATTTATTAATTATTGTATTATATCTATCGATATAAATAAAATCATTAAATATGTACGACTACATAATTAGATTAATTTATAAATAATACCTAAAACAAATTTCGTAGGTAAGTTTTTGTTTTGGTCAAATGCGTAATTGAAAAATTTTATTAGTAATATATTTTGTTTATTTAAAACTCATTTAAGTCACAATTCACATGCACACGCCGCACATAAGGAAAGCAACCTTTGAGACTTTGTCATGCAAGTTCTACATGCCTTACTAATCATTTCAATTCTCATTCATTGATTTTACAAAGGATCCCACGTTTGGAAAAAATAGTATGTGTTTGTTTTAAATATGCAATATATTAAGTTGTTTTTTTTTCTTTCTTTCTATTGAGCTTTTATATTTCTTTTTTGACTTAAGTTCATCTACTTTAATTTGTATCCCTGTTACATCTTCTTTAATAATTTTATCCAAATTGAAAGTCATGCGTCTTGAAGATCGAATCATAAACAGAAATGAGAAAAAAATACAATTTTTTTTTTATAAAAAAACAATAATTTTACCTAAAACGTATTTTTTTTCTCCTATTTTAATTTGTCGATGGTGAAAGCATAATTTATAAGTATTAATAACTTCCTAATTTGCTTCACACAAAAAAAAAAACTTCTTAATTTGCATAACTATTAAATTAAATGAAAATGTTTTTTTTTAAAAAAGTACTATAATGTTGAAAAAAATAATAGCATAAGAGTTTAGTAAATCAAAATACAAATATAGTAAATAATAACAAATTAAAAAAGAAACGAAAGACAAGAGCTTAATATTATATTTTACCAGAATAAAATGATTAAGAGAAATAATGGGAGAAATGCCTTAAGAGCTAAGACAGTGTGAAAATATATAGCTTGATTTGATCCCAAGTCTTATGATAATTTTCCATAATTTTAAAATTCTAATTGTTTTTCTTTTATGCAAATGAAAGTTTGAACTTCACTCAATGGAAGCATGGACATATTCATGTGATATCATTGGTATTAATTTGATGATGTATTTGGAAGCAAAATTAAAACAAAGCTTTTATTAGATATGATTATTTGCTTCCTATCCAATAAATGAACAATATTAATTCATAAATATGAGGATTATCATTACAAATGGCATATGTTAACATTTGGTAAAAATCTCCAAACGGGGAAAATGAACTATATTTCTATTATATGGGTAGAATCTCATATTGTTTGTAACTGTTTTTCTGTCACTTTGGGTTAACCTATAAATGGAATTTTATTTTCTGATAACTCAGCTCGGCACGAGAATATCAAAGGTCGATCCACTATGCCGACAATAGTGATCCTTGCAATTTCTCAACTCACGTACTATGTAGTTAATCATAATCCAGTTGGAACAACTTCCTCGCCTTTGCATTCAGACATGACCTAAGTCGATTCTGCTAGCTTGATTTGTCAAAGCGATTATAACTGAAATGTTTGTCATGCTCACCACTGATATCAACCCTGATCTAGTTTGATACTTGGTGGTATGCCGGAGCATAGCTCCAATATTTATTTTCTATTTTTTTATAATCTTGTGGAGATCGACCAATGAATCCCTTTATTTCCTATGTACGGGTGTTTTGTTCTCAATATGTATATATGGATCCAACTTTAAGAGTTAACATAAATGACCACTATAGTGAAAGTCCTTGTAAGATTTACTAATACAAGATTTCAAATGGTTATGAGCAATAATAGATAAGATCTTAGATTTAGTGGAGCTTGAAGACTGTGTTGAGGGGCATGAAAAACTTTAAGAATTAACCTATATCAAGGTTTGTGTTGGCTTATATATTTTTGTTCTTCTTAATCTATTTTTGTTGACCTCAACTTTGAGCAATTGTTTGGCCAATTATAGAAGATATTTGTTTATATTTGGCACTGTTAATATATATTTGGACCAAATTGATTCAAAAGAGGTCAATGGTTGAAGTTTATTGCAACTTAAAGTGTAATTAAAAGCATTGATTCAAAAAAGGCCAAGGTCAAGCCACACTTGGGGGCATGAAAGCTTCAAAAATTGGCCTATGTACCAAGATGAATAGCACGTACATTCAGTCTATCATGAATGAAGGACATTGGGTTACAATGACACATACATTTAGCCTATCAATGTCGAAGGACATCGAGTTATGATGGCACATTACATTCATCCTATCAAGACTAAAATGACATTGGATTTTGGCATTTTTTATAGTTCATGCTCAGTTTGACAATATTAACCGATAAAATCATGTTCATTCTTGAAAATTTAGTCGAATATTTTACAATTTAGAGGAGATTTTTATAAAGTTTATAGAAAAACGATCAACCGATTAATCAAAGGATTGTGGAGGGCAATGTTAACCTTTGTAAAATCTCCAACTAGGTAAAATGAACCATATTTATATTATGTGAGTAGAACCCCACGTTACTTGGAATTGCTCTTTTGATATTTTGGGCTAGTCTATAAATTAGCTTTTAGTTTCATGTTGGGGTATCTCCTTGACACATCCAACCATTAATCTTTCTATTTTTCTTTTCCTTTCCTTTTATCCTTTTGGAGTGTAAGCAATGTAACGTTATCTTTTATTACTTAATCATATGTAGGAGTAATTTAGCATATCATCCTTATGTACACTTCCAAGACCGTTGTATTAGTATGACATTTTGGCTAAGCGAGAAGATAATAGAGGCAATCCACTGTGCTCCCTGCGGTCTCCCAATTCGCTTGTTATGTAGCCAAACTTAATCCAGTTAGACTAGCTGCGCTCACTTTCGCATTTAGATAGGGCCCAAGTCGGATTTGCATATTTCATCCATTGGAGCAATAACAGTTGAAGTATTTGTTGTGCTAGCCATTGATATCAGCCTCAGTCTAGTTAGATACTTGAACTTGATGGTGCGCCGAAGGGTAACTTTAGTATCTTTTTTTTCTATTTTTTTAAATTTTGTATAGATAGACAAATGACCCTTTATTTTCTATATGTTGGCCTCTTTGTTATCAATATGTATACATGATCCAATTTTAAGAGGTTAATAGAAATCCCAATCAAAATATCATTGGATTCTGTCATTTAAGATTGGAATATACCAATCAACTATGGGAAAAATGCATTCTTAAACCTTTAAAATTTTCCTTTTTCTTATATTAAAATTTTAGAATTTTATAAAAATACATATTAAGTCTTTAAATTTTTATAAATTTACGTTATTAAAACCTATCAATTTTTATAAATGTATGCATTAATTTCTTAAATTTATACATTCATTTTTTTCCCACTATATATATAAGGTTTAATGTGTATATTTATAAAAATTCAAAAATTCAATATAATACAATAAAATTATAAAAATTTTGTAAATAAAAAAAATACAGGAACTTATAATATGTTTACCTACAACACAATGTAATACTCGCAATAATGCGCAAGCAATTTCCTTGTTATTATTGGATATTTAAATAGAAATATATAATTGAATATTTATATAATAAAAAGATTAAAGTTAACTTGAATAAATAGTAAATTAGTAGATATTAATATATTTCCGCAGGATGAATGCGGTGAATTTAATAAATTAAAGGTTTAATACATAATTCGGATTTGACATAAAATAAAGAAACATTAACTCAGTCCCAAAACTTTTCAGAAAATGTACTAATATATAAAAACCTCAAAATTTTTTTCTTTTAATTTTAAAAACCTTTTCGGCCAATTTTATTTAAGACCCTAAATGGAACATGCATATTGCGCAATCATAGTCTGACTAAGTCCAATTATATAATGACATGTATCATGTCTAATATAGTAATTAAATTATGGAAATTTTTTTGGTAGATTCAATTTACCACGTTATCTGTAAATATTATTCAATTACATTAATTGATGTATTTATATCAACAAGTATGAATAATATAACAAAATATATATCACCGTATATAATTAAATTATTATATATATGTTACTATCTAATTAGATTATTCTATATATGATATGAAAGACTGACCAAAAAAATTTCCAAATTACAATATTCTGCTCAATTAATGTCCTCGTTCTTCCATCTCCACTTGCTTCATCCTTTGTGTTTTTATCACCTTGAAACTCTTAATCTTTAATCCATTAATTAATCAATCAATCATTTCCACTTTGACTTTGATTCTAATTTTAAAAACCAACGGATTCTAAAATCCATTACTACAACCAATCAATATCACTCTTGCAAATTTAATTCTACACCCCGAAATGCCTTTCAAGCAAAAAAAATCCCACGTAAATTGAAGGAAATAAAGTTTAATCATTTGATAAAATTAATACACACTTAAACTATAAGAAATAAAACCAATCATTTGATAACAACTTACAAGTTATTATATATTGAAGAATCCATAGCCGAAACAAGTTGAAAAAAAATTGATAAGATATCCCTATACTTTAGGATATTTTCTGTATTTTTGCCTTATTTATTGATTTGTTTATTTTAATGGAAAGAGTAAAAGAGAATTTACGTTATATAAAAGAAAAAAAAAGTTAGAAGTGAAAATTGACGGTAAATTATTAGGATAATAAAGGAAAAGGAAAAGAAGTGATGGTAGGATGTATAATTACTGGCTAGAGAGGGCCACGCTTTCGGTGCTATTGCTATTGCAATCATGGCCCTTACCGTGCGGTGTGATATGATGATACCTCTCGGCCCGAAAGGCAGTGATTGCATTCCACACGTACATTTTCATTTCCATGCCTCAACGGATTATCCCAATCGTAATTCGTAAGGGAATGGTATGAGAGTATCTAATTATATGCTAAAAATTTATAATTTATTTTTTCGCTTTTTTTTTATATATAAATAATAAAAATGGTTAAGCACCCATTGTTACTGATGGAATTGTAGATAATTAAAAATAAAATTTTTAATTTTTTTAATAAATTATAAAAAATTTATAATTTTTTTTATAGTTCTATGTCTATTACTACTTCATTGTTACTGATGGAATTGTAGATAATTAAAAATAAAATTTTATTATTAGGTCGCTAAAAGAACTTGCAATAAAAATTTTTTTATAGTTTTTTACATTAATATTGTTCAAAATATATTTTTGGATTATCAAAAAGAAATGTTAATAATATTTTACTAATATTTATGGCGTTATATTTAATTGAAATACGATTTTAATATTTACCTCTAAAATGGCGCTGCTGTGTAGGCATAGCCACAATTCATGAATCGCCCGGTTTAATTCAATAAAATCATGAACGCGAACTGTAAGTTTAGTTTATAAAACATCCATTCCGATTTCGAATCTGGATTAGGGATTGTTTAAGTAACAAGAATTTAATTTTTAGAACAATTTGGTTAATTTTTAAAATAAAAAAATTAGAATAAATTTGAAATAATATTTTTTACGACTTTTTTTTAAAAAAAAAGATAGATTAAACATTTTATTAAATTAAAAATTTGAATTAATTTGAAATAAAAAAATACAACAATAAAATTGTACAAGCGGTTATAAATTTTTATAATCAATATAGAGATAACAACAAAACGGATTTGGAACAGAATTTTCTGTTTCCGTCCTCGACAGCCCGTCCCATACCCTGACCTAAAACACAACAGAAAAAAATTTTGGATCCTCGTTCCCGTATCTCAGAGACGGGAATTCCTGACATCGTCTCGGTTACAGAATTTTATTAAAATTTTTTATTTTATTTTAATGTTAAAATTATTTTTTTATTTTAATTAATTAGTTAATTATATAGTTTTTTAAATAAAAAATTAACTTTTACTTAAAATAAGTGTTGTATTTTTATTTTATTATTTTTTAAAATATTAATTATATTAAAATATAAATAATTATTATATATAAAAATATATAAATATATTTTTGGGATGAGGATCGGGGTGGAGTCAGAGTGGTGAAAATTTTTATTTGAAAAAATCGTTGGAGTACTGTAGATGGAAAAAACTTGCCATCCTGATCACTATAAAGTATTATAAATTAAATATAAAAAAAGGAACATTCTGCAATGTAACACAGTCATAATTTGAAGACTACTAAATTTTTAATAGAAAATTGAAAAAAAAATTAAATATTGACCTTCTAACTAAGTAAGGAGAGTGAATAAATTGATAATATCAACCAAAACATTAAAAATGTGGAGTTAAAACTTGAGATGAAACAATTTATTTTCTTAGTGGGTCTGCTTATGGCGGATCCAAATTAGTATGTAATATTTGGATTTTAAGATAATGAATGATTCAAATAAAAAATAGTAAAAAGTAATATCATTATTAAAAATAATTGAAAATCAAAACCGGTTTGAAATTGCATATTATAGTTCTAAATTTAAATTTGAATAGTTGATTTTGATTTAATGAAATACAAAAATTTTAAAAATAAAAATAAAAATAAAAATAAAAGGTTCTCTCTCTTCTAGGTCGACTCAACCAACGTACAAGCGGTGCAACCGGACGGACCAACCTAAACCAAAGTGGTCCCCTTAAAAATTCTTCTATTGCAGATGGGTCCCATCGGCCCACGTTTCCCTCCTCATCATGTGCATTTATTTTATATAGACCCTACCCGTACTCTTCCGCCCGTGTACCTTTTCTCTCATCTCGACCGTCCATCTTCTCCCGAGATCCAAAATCACACTATACTCAGGAAATCCTACGACTTGGATTAGAGTGGGTACAGCTCACACGCTACAGGCGCAAAGACAAATTAAGAAGGAGATTCCCCAACTAAAGAAACAAACCTTCCTTTGACCAAAGACCAAAAACCAAACACGAATATTACTAAAATAGTATTAAAAACAATTTAAAATAAAAAAAATAAAAAAATATCATAAGAAAGTAAAAATGGTGACGTCACCACAACTTTGACTCTCTCTCTCCTCTTTGAATGGTTTAAATCCACACCCCCTTTCTGTTCCTCCACCTCCATTCCTTTCTTTCTTTCTCACTCTCTGCTTTCTTTCATTTTCTCGCAGAATTTTCTTTCTTTTTCTCGCTTTCCAAACGGAACAATGGTCAGAGATGATTTGTCCATAACGGTTCCTAGCTTATTCCGATGTCCGATATCACTTGATGTGATGAAATCTCCGGTTAGTTTGTCCACCGGAGTGACCTACGACCGAGCCAGCATCCAACGGTGGCTCGACAGCGGCAATAATACTTGCCCCGCCACCATGCAGGTCCTCCAGAGCAAAGAATTGGTTCCTAATCGAACTTTACAACGCCTCATCCAGATCTGGTCAGATTCGGTGCAGCACCCCCATGGCCACCGAGTTGACTCGGCGCGTAATTTGATCCCCTCACAGGATGAAATGAAGTTCATAGTCAAAGACATTGAGACTAAAAATAATCCGGATCTTTGTTGTTTAGACGCATTATCGAAAATCATGTGTTTCGCAGAAGAATTGGAGGAGAATCGTGATTTTCTAGCGAAATTGGACGGATTCGTGCCAATGCTAGTTGATTTTCTTGGAGATAATAAAAACGTTGATTTCATTGAGCAGGTAGTTATGGTTCTAGATATTATCTTGATCAAAATTGAAGATTCTCAGCGATTAATGGCATTGTTCTTGAAGGAGGACAATCTCGATTGCTTATCTTCGCTCCTTGTCGTTCTCCAACGAGGAAGAAACGTTCACTCAAGAATTGGAGCTGTGAGAATTCTGGAATCAATCGCCATCGATGCAGAATCGAAGATTTTAATCGCAGACAAGGATGGAATATTATCTGAATTGGTAAAATCAATTGGTTTAGAAACGGATTCGAACTTGATCGAAGCAAGCTTGTCATGTCTCATCGTAATTTCTAAGGTGAAACGCGTAAAAGTGAAGCTAGTCGATCTTAAAACAATTTCCGGATTGAGGAATATACTAGCGGCGGAGCCAAACTCAGGCGTTTCCAACTCGATCACCGGGAAGGCGTTGAAGCTTCTGGAAACGGTGTCGTCTTGCAAGGAAGGGAGAAAGGAGATGTGTGCTGAGTTGGGGTGCATAGAGGCGGTGGTGCAGAAGATGTTGAAAGTATCAGGGGAGGCGACGGAACATGCGGTGACGATACTGTGGAGTGTTTGCTACTTGTTCATGGACGTGAAAGCTAGAGAGGCCGTGACAAAGAGCAACGGGCTGGCGAAGCTTTTGTTGCTGATGCAGAGTAATTGCTCACCGGCGGTTAGGCAAATGGCGACGGATTTGTTGAAAATTTTCCGTGTGAATTCCAAGTCTTGGTTTTATAGTTATGATACTAAGACTACCCATATTATGCCCTTTTGATTCCAAAGCTTAACAACTTCAAATTTTCTGTTCTTCGGTGAAAGAAATGGAAAAAGAGAGATACAGAGGAACAAACAAACAGATCGTAAATCCAAAGGAAAATTTTGTTAGTCAATACAGAGAGAGAATCAAATTCGTTTGATTTTTGAAATAGGAAAATTTTTAATTTTGTTCAAGTATTCTTATCTGCTTTGTAAATTAAACTGAAATACATTGAATTGAACAGAAACTTTACAGATCGTACAAAGTTGTGAGTTGTTTTTTTAGTGTTCTGGAGTTGAATTTTTGCATTTTGTTTTCTGTTTAATGCCAGAAATTCCTTCTTGGATCTACCTTCGCTTGCAACATTCGAGGCAGCTCCACTGACAATATAATTGGTATCTTTCTATTCTTTTCAGCTCTTGTTTATGCTTTTATTCTATTTTGTTAGGTTTTATGTACTTCATTAATTCATTTTCCTGAAAAATCAACCTGTTTTCAATGAAATAAGAAGAAATCGATAAGGCAAGCACCAAGAAGGATATTAATTGTAATTAAATAAAAAAAATTTCAAATTAATCAATAAATATAATTTTGTATGTTTGAGGGAGATATTCTTATATTAATTCAATATAACATATTATCTATAAACTAATTTAAATATATTAATCATTGTATTTATATCAACCAATGTTAATAAAGTGTTACTGTATGATTAAATTAATGTATAATTGATGGGATGAACTGAGTCTATCTAAAAAAAATTTATGTTTTAGACATATAATATTTTGTAAATAGTGAATTTTTCTAAGAATTTAATTTCATGTAAATAGATTAGGAAAGCATTTTCCATTTTAATATGGGGTGATACTAATAATTAAGGTAGGGTATTAAATTCTATGGATTTGCAATCCATGAGCTGGCATTGCAATTTTCACGAATTGAATATAGATTTTTTAAAATTATTATAAAAATTTAGAAATGAGAATAACAGAGATTCCGGAATTGGATGTTCAGAAACTCAAAACCAGAAGAAATAAGAGAGAAACTTTGACTGTAGAACCCACCTTTTTATGATTTTAAAATTGAAATCGAGAATTAATTAGATAGAAAGCAAAAACAAACAAACAAACAGCAGAAATAAAATTTGTATATACTAAAGATAGAGGGGCAAAGTGCTGCAATTGCTGAAATGGGTTTCCTTTTTCAAATCTTTAATTCAATAATATTAAATTGTATTTTAACCACTACCACTCTTTCCTCTTCTTTCAATTAATATTTTTGTTTGATTACTCAAAGAAAAGGAAAAGAGTGAACGATATTAGAATCACAATCGCAGAAGAAATCTCTTAAAAGGGATAAAGAAACATCTAGGTTTGACCCAAATCTAGAGGATATTTAGTTCAACCGGTGGTAACTAATAATCAATATTTAATTGATACTAATATTTAGTAAAATTAATTGAATTGTTGAAAAGTAAAATAGGAGCATAATTATTTTAGAAAATATATTTTTCTATAATATATATATAAAAAATAAGATATAGTGATTATTTGATATAATTATGTATTTTAATAATTAAAATAATAACAATAATAGAATTATAAATAAAAATTTTCATAAATGTATATCTATAATTTATAAATTTAATCAATTAATTTAATATATTTTACAAATAATGTATTTTATTTTAAAAAGGGTTAATTTTATCATTTTCTTAAAAAAAAACTTTAACTGTTTCAAAAAAAATTCTAAAATGAAAACTTTTTAATCAGCAGATAGTTTGAAGTTTATATCAGCTATTATCTGTTGAAGTTTAAAAAATTATCAGTTATCTCTAACAACTGAATTAAATGCTCTTATAATCTCGCTAAGGAAATCAAAAGATTGTCTTCTTCTTCCTAATTTTCCTAATTCAATTTAGGACTTTGGTTATGAATTGTCTTTTATCTACATCCAGCTTATAAAATAAATTGATAGATTAATTTAATCTAATTACACTCTGTAATATATGTAAAATAATAATAATTTTCTATTTATGACAAGTTATAATTGCATTAATTTATAAATTTATTTAGCAAAATACTATCTATTTTTTCTATATTTTTTTCTCTTTTGTCTTTTCCATCTTGAATGACACATACTTAATTTTTAATACTAGAGAGGATTCAAATGAGAAAAAAATAGAGAAAAAAAAGGATAACACTATTTTTTTTGATATTCGGATTATATCAACTAATTCAGAATATGTCGGATAAAACTCCGAAAAGCAAAGAAAACTTTTTATTTATTTATATATCTGATCTACATAACAAGTATCCGAAATTTAGATAAGTATCCTCCTTTGATTAATTAGTTTTGTTTTATTGTTATTCTTTTACTTCAAACAAAACCACTTAGGTGCCATGAAATCTGAGATTAACATCGTAAATGGTAAAGCTTTTAATAAGAAAAATAGATTTATTTACACTAATTAAAAAAGCTAATCATGAGGATTAATTTGAGTGGTTTTATCAACTTCTTTAAAAGCATATGAAATATTTAATTGACTGTAATTGATTTACATGCATTATGTGTTTAGCACCATAGAAACACCCAAAATACAGTCACAAGATGGACAAATCACGTTTCAGGGAACAAAAGTTGTGACACTACTGGTTTCTGCCACAACATTTTAGCAAACATAAAATAGCTTTCACCGCAAAAAAAAAATAAAAAATTAAATAAGAATCTATATATATATATATATATATATATATTAAAACTTTTGGTTTAATTCGGTTTTATTTGGTTTTTAATATTGATAACCAAATCAAACCAAATTAACAAAAAATATCTAAATTAACCAAATTAAGTAGACTGAAAATTAAACAATTTGAATTCAATATAATTCAATTTGAATTTCAGTTTTAGACTTTTAGTTGGGTTTTGCACACACACCTATTTATTATTCTTCTTATTGCCAAAGTATTATTCTTTTCATTGCTAGTTGGTGCGCGGGTTTAATATGGCATTGAATTAATAACAATAAATTGGTGATTGATGTTTGAGGATTGCAACTTGTTGATTGTTGGTTAGTGGACGTATGATTATTCTCCATGGGGTACAATGTTGGGTCAAAATAGACATCTCATGTGATCTTTTTTATTTGATTGATGACGATAGCTTCTTGTAATTGTGCTGTACCCCGAAGCAAAAGAGCCAAATTGGGTATTGGATTTTCTAAGTAGGCCCCTTTAATTATATTATAGCATCAATATCATAATCACCATCACCTTGGATAAGGTGAAAATCTATGTATGCATTAGAAATATAATTTTGATATTTGAGGTTGATGGGTGAGGATTCATTGATAGGTTAGGCTGTGCTCCAGGAAAAAGGGAACCTTATGATTTTCACATGCTCTAATTATATATTTCTTGTTTGTTTTTTCTTGTTATTTAGCAATGTCTCTCTCAACTATAAAGTCAAGGAAGAGTAAAGTTAAATCACTCAATAATTTTGGCATTTGTTTGTATTTTTTTGTTCTTTGGCCTTTGTATTTGCATATTCCAAAAAAAAAGTGTGTCAAAACAATTATTTTGACCTTTAAATTATTAGTATTCATTCAACATTTAGGATACATTGGTTGAAGGATTACTATTACTGGTTAGTGGTTAGCAGTAGAAGTTAGTTATTAACTAGTAGTCAGTTGTTAACCGCTAGTGGTGGTGGTCATCTGTGAGCTGCTAACTCTAGTATAGTGATCAATTAGTTGATAATTAATTTTAAAATATTTAGTAATTTAACAGTTGGAAATTAATTATAATATGTAAAATAACTATTAAAAATTGTATTATTATAATACATATATTATTTTTATTTTATTTTATTTATAATGTATATCATATATGATATAAAAATAATTAACAAAACACAAAATTATAAGCACAAATAAAAAATTATTTTATGTATTAAACATCTAAAAAATCTATTTTTTTTTATATTGAAAGATGAGAATTCCAATCATAAAAGTTTAATTTTTAGTATACATTTTAAAAGTTAATGTGGTGAAATTTTCAATGACTTTTATTTTTTTTAACCAAATATCCAGCTGAAATTTTGATTTAAGTTGAACATTCCGTAGATGAAAAAATTTCGATTTAAGTTGAAAAATTGACGCGGTGAAAATATTTTGATTCTTGAACTACTCATATCTTAGGCTTCCTTTTTGTCAAATTGCTTTAGATAATCCCCCAATTTCAGGCTTTGAACACCGGATATTTTGGCCTCATTTCCAAAGACACGTCAGAAATTATTATAACGCCCTGATTTGGTTTGCTCTAATTTTTATATGTTAGTAAATTCCATAAAATTAATAATTTACCATTAAATCTGTCACCGAATTCAAAATTAAATGAAAGGATTACGCCACTTATTTATTATTAATTATTATTATTATTATTATGAACTTGTTACAAATTGACATGGATAATGAAAGTTTTGGTTTGTTCTTCAGTATCATTTAAATTAAATTTTATTTGATTTTTAGTAATAAATTAAAAGTCATAATTAAGAAATCACATGTGGTTCAGTTGCTTAAAAATTATAGTAATTTTTCAAACCACTCAAGTTCGAATTTCACTTTTTGTCACTTGATAAAAAATAAAATCATGTTAATTATAATATCATCTAACAGGACTACCCACTTAAAATAGAAAAAAATATATTTTCCTTATTAAGTAGGATTTGATTCTATTGAGAAATTTCGTCAATTTTTTTTTTTATAAAATAGTTATTCTAAATTAAGAAGTCAAATTACCTATGCAATTAGGACTGCCCATTATTTAACATAGAAGTGGAAATTGTTTTGGAAACTTTTTTTTTTTTCAAAAATTGAGAATTATTTATTAAAGATTTTCTTATTCAATCTCATGATATTTGATGTATAGCCAATATGTGTTATTTTAAATTGGTCTAAAATTAGACTAGGTTTTGAATAGAATGGAAATGTAGATATAGCCAATCTCCTCTTTGACCGAAATGCATAGAGGTCTTTTGGCTAAGTTATAATATATATACCTATTAATTAATTTGTGGATGTGTGAAATATAAATTATTTTGATGTAGGATGACTTCTATTAACCATTCAATTTTATTTTTTTAAAGTTTTATTTGCTATTGTTAATTGCTTGCTAGCTGCTAATAACTGATATAAAACTTCAACAATCAAAGGTTTTTAGCAATTTTTATAATTTGAAATCATTATCCAATAAAAATTGCAAATATTAATTGCTCAAGCTACCATATTAAATATTTCAATTTTTATTTTCTGATAGATCAAACTAAACGTTAAAAGTTCAAATGGGAGCAGATATGAATTGATCAAGTTACCCAATTTATCAAATATTTCAAATCATTCTTTGAATAAAGTATGAAAAAAATACACACAAATAAGGTGGATAATGAAAGTGACGTGTGTATTTTATCAAATTGAAGAGTCTCTCTCCATATAATTTACAATAATGCTAACAATTACTCTAGTACTCAACAATCACCGGACGACCTTTACTTGATTGGTGATTGAAAATTTTCAAAACATGAAGAGAAAAAAACTTATTTTCTATATTTTCTATCTTTTTATCAACTAATAATAGGTATTCAACATTCACCATGTTGTGTGGATCGCAATTGTTGAAAGTCTTTTAGTAAGTGGATCCCTCCATTGTAAGCCCAACCATTAATTTATTATAAAAAAAGAAAAAAATAAACGTCAGAAATCTCTACCACCCACCAAATTCCATTGATTGTACCAAAATTTTCTAATTTTTCTTCATTTTTGTGCCTATAAAAAGGCATATGTTTCTACCTTCAAAATAAGTGCAAAACTTCAATTGAGAGGAAGTGCAATTGAATAACATTCCAAGAAAGCCAGAAAAAGTTTTTTTGATGAATATGTGAGAGAGTTAGACTTTTAAAATTTTTCCAAAATGGGACGGAGACAAAAGTAGTAGAAAAAAAAATATATTTGGAGTGTTTTTGAAAAATACTCGTGTGTCATTATTTTTTGGATTTATTTCAAATTATTGTATTATATCAAACCTATATTTAAAAAAAAGTTCTCTCTTTGTACCTATTAATTTTTATTAGTAAAAGAAAAATATTTAAAGTTTGTCCTATGGATGTAGTTCAAATTAAAAGATGAATCACGTTAAATTATTGATATCTATTTTTGCTAATTATTTTATTTAGTATTTATTTGTATTATTTTACCCGCAGTGCCCAACAAGTGGTATGAGAGTTAGTCTACTGGCCCAATAAAATTTTTAGTATGCTTTGTTATTGCAATATTGACTGATCTTTCACATCAGGAAAGATTTTATTTGATTACTGTTAGCTGAAAGAGTCTTACAATAGAGACAAATGACACTAATATGATCAATTTAAATGACATAAATTGCCACATATGGAGAAACAAGATGTAATATCTCATGTTTGTGATGAAGTATATATGTCGGTGTTTATTACAGCTAAACCTGATGAAAAGACAAATACTATGAACGAGTTCCATGTCATTTGTGATAATGTTATCAATTTTACATTCCACGAGACCAACAGTAATCGATAGTGATGCTACCATTCATGTTATGTCTCGAAAAAATTGTTCTCATCCTATATAATATGAGATTTTGGCTCTATAAAGATGAAAAATGATAATTTGTCTAAAGTTGTTGGCAGAAGAGATGTTTGTCTGGAGACTAAAAATGATACCAGATTAGTCTTAAGAGATGTCAAATATATTCCAGATATTTGCCTGAACTTGATATCTGCAGGAAGACTAGATGATGCAGATTTTTGCAGTATCTTCTTCAATAACCAATGAAAACTCACTAAAGGTTCATTGGTGGTGGCTAGAGATACTAGGCATGCTACCTTATATGTGATGCATATGAATCTCTCCAACGATATTGTAAGTACTTTAAAGAAAGACATTGTTGTTGAATTATGGCACAAAAGACTCAGCCACATGAGTGAAAAAGGAATGACTACCCTAGTCAAGAAGAAGATGTTGTCCTGAATGGATGAAGTACATTTGGAGAAATGTGCTGACTATTTATCCAGAAAGCAAAACAGAGTTGTTTTCAAGAGTTTCCCTTCTTTCAAAATAAAGAATGTGTTGGCTTTAGTCCATTCATATTTATATGAGTCAATGTTAAAGTCATTGAGTGATGTTCAATACTTTATGACTTTTCATTGAAGACTATTCAAGGAAGATGTGGGTGTATGCTTTAAAGACAAAAGATTGGGTGTTAAATGTCTTTAAAGAATTTCATGCCTTAGTTGAGAGACAGACTAGAAAAAAGTTGAAATACATTTGGACAGATAATAGTGGAGAATACACTGAACTGTTTGATGCATACTGCAAAAAGTATGTTATTCGACATCAAACAATACCTCTAAAAATACTGCAGTCGAATAGTCTAGTTGAGAGGTTAAACATGATTTTAATGAAGAGAGTCAGATATTTGCTCTTACATGCAAAGTTTTCTACAATATTTTGAAGAGAAACTTCACTCATTGTTGTATACGTGTTGAATCTTTCACCTTATATCCCTCTAAAAGTAGATATTTTAGAGAAAGCATGATTATGAGAATATATTTTTTATGATCATTTGTGGGTGTTTTGTTGTAAATCTTTTGTGCACATCCCTAAGGATGAGAGATCCAAGTTAGATGTCAAAATATGATAGTATATTTTTATTGGTTATGACAAATATCAGCTTGGCTACCGATTTTATGATCCAGTAGAATAAAAACTTGTCAAAAGTTGTGATGTTGTTTTCGTTGAAAATGAGACAATTGAAGATATTGTCAAGACAAAAAATAATACTCATGATTCAGACTGTGACTCAATAGATTTAGAATTAATTCCTCCAACATCAGTGTTGATGTAGGTTGGGGATGAAGATCGTGTTGATCTGTCTGAAAAAAATAATGCTCTCATCAATGATGAACATGCACCCTCCCCAGTTCATTTGAGAATGAGTAATAGAATGACATAGTTGTCTATAAGGTACCTAGAAAATGAGTATGTGCTACTGATTGATAGGGGAGAACCAAAGAGCTTTGAAGAATCTATGGTTGATGAGCACAAACAGAAATAGGTAGAAGTCATACAAAATGAAATGGAATCCTTGTATAAGAATAAAATTTTTGAATTGGTGAAGTTGTCAAAAGGCAAGAGAGCCTTGAAAAATAAATAAGTGTTCAGAATCAAACATAGAAGACCAATTTCCATTCGAGATTCAAAGTCAAATTGGTTGTCAAATGGTTCAACCAAAAAAATTGACTTTGATGAAATTTGCTCACTAGTTGTGAAAATAACACATATTTGTATATTACTAGGGTTAGCAGTAAGTTTTGACAGGAATGTTGAGCAAATGAATATCAAAATTGTCCTCCTACATGGGAATTTTGAAGATGAGATATATATGGAGCAGCCATATAGTTTTGAGCATAAGGGAAAAAAGGATTACGTTCACAAATTGAAAAAAAACCTCTATGACTTGAAACAAATACTGAGACAATGATATAAAAAGTTTAAGTCTATTATAGAAAAGCAAGACTACAAGAAGACTACTTCATACCATTAAATTTTTACACATAAATTATCTGATGAATATTTTATCATTTTTTTGCTCTCTATGGGCGACATGCTGATTGTTGGCTAAAATATTTCTAAAATTAACAACTTGAAAAAATAAATGAACAAATATTTTGCCATGAAAGACTTGAGGCCAATAAAATAGATTTTTCATATGAAGATTATCAGAGATAGAAATGCCAAGAAATTATAGTTGTCATACAATAAGTATATTGAGAAAGTATTTCAGAAGTTTAAAATGGACTAAGATAAAATGGTTAGTTGTCCTCTTGCTAATTACTTTAAACTGAGTTCTAAACAGGGTCATTCTACAGACGAAGAGAAAAATGATATTGAAAAGGTTCCACATGCTTCAACAGTTGAAAGTTTGATATATGTCATGGTGTGTACACAAACAAATATCGTTCATACAGTTGGAGTAGTAAGAAAATTCATTTCAAATCTTGGAAAGAAACATTGGATTGCAGTAAAATGAATTTTAAGGTATTTTTGAGATATTTCAAAAATATCCTTATGCTTTGGAGATATCAAACCTATATTGATTTGACACACAATTATAAATATAACTGGCGATATAGACTGGAGAAAGTCTATGTCGGGATATGATAGTCATAATTACAGCAAGGTGTTGCATTGTCTACTACTGAAATAAACTTTATTGCAGCAACAAAAGTATGTAAGAAGTTGTTGTAGATGAAAAATTCTTGAAAGAACTTGAGTTATAGCAAAATAGATATTAGTTGTTCTGTAATAGCCAAAATGCTATCTATTTTGGAAAGAATGTCGCATTTCACTCGAGATTAAAATATATCTATGTGAGATATCATTAGATCAAATATGTGATGAAGAATAAATTATTGCATCTTGAGAAAATTCATACAGAAAAAATAGATTAGATATGATGGCAAAAATTCTACTAAAATTGTATTTTGAATACTGTCGATTTACTATTAAAATGGTAGAACCCCCATGCTATCAAGAATGAGAGATTTGTTGTGTCAACCATAATTGTTGAAAGTTTTTTAATAAGTGGGTCTTTCCAACATGGGTCCCACTGCTAATTAATTATAAAAAAAAGGAAGAAAAGTAAAAGTCAGAAATCTCTACCACCCACCACATGTGAAGAAAAAATTTCACCGATTATGCCAAATTTTTTTTACTTTCCTTCATTTTTGTGCCTATAAAAGGCACATATTTACCTTCAATTGTGAGGAAGTGCAATTGGAAAGTAGTTTATAAAAGCCAATAAAAATTTCTAATGAATGTGTGAAAGAGCTAGACTTTTAGAATTTAAAAAAAAAATAGTGACAAAAATAGTGAAAAAATATTTTTAGAATGTTTTTGGGAAATAATTGTGTGTCACTATTTTTTAGATCTATTTAACATTATTATATTAACTCTAATATGTGTCTAGGAAAAACTCATTTTTTTGTACTAATTAAATTTTATTAGTGGAAGAAAAATATTTAGAGTTTGTTTTGTGGATATAGTCCAAATTAAATGATGAATCACATTAAATTAATATTTATTTTTATTGATTATTTTATTTTATATTTATTTGTATTATTTTTTCTGTTGTACTTAACACACCAATAACCGCTACTTTTTATTGAATAGCATTGAGAATGAAAATTTTAAGAATATGAAGAGGAAAAAAATTGTAATTTATATTTTTTCTAATTATTAATTGATAATAAGTATTCAACATTCGCTGAGCACCATATTTTATTGATTGGTGATGAAAATAAAAATTTTAAAAATATAAAGAAAAATAATTATTTTTTAGATTTTCTCTGTCATTATCAACTAACAATTATTTGAGCGTTGAACAATTACTTTTTGAAAATATTTTTTCACTCAATCTCTTACATTTATTTGCCATGGATTAGTAGTCTAAAAAGACATGTCTTTAATATTGATGTGCATGGTTAAATGCATTATTGGGGGATTGTAAGATCTTCTTTTACAATAATAGTAATATATATGTTAAGTGAAGTAGAAGGCAAAGCTAATTCGGTAGCTCATTGTCTTGCTAACTCTACTAGAAATTTTGATGGCTTCCATTTGTGGGTTTCAACTCTTATTGTATTATCTCTTTGCTACAAGCTAATATTTGAATAAAATTCCCCTTAAGTTTTAAAAAATATTGATGTGTAGGGTTGAATGTCGGTATCATAGCATAAAAGGTTAAATAAATTGACTTAATAAATAAATACACTTTTAAAATTGTTCAAAAACACTATTTACATACCTTAATTTTACAATTCAAGTTATAAAAAATGTAATATTTGCATTGCTATGCGACAAGGAATGGAGAATGGTAGGGTAACATTTTTTTAGGCACATATACCATTGGTCTTGTTACTCTCTACCACTTGTTTCAATAGATGTGCAAATATATATTACACTTTTTATAATTTGAGACGTGTGTAGTATGTGCGACTTCCAAAATTAAAGTGTGCAAATGATATTTTTGTACAAGTTGAAAGATATATTTATATATTATGCCTTAATATGTTTTTCAGACTCTATCATTTATAGGAGGGTTTTTTCCATTTTCTTTGTTTTTATAAACAAATAAATTATTTTTTACTTGTCTCAAAATATACCGCTATTTTTTTTAAAATATAATTATTCATTGATTTTCATTGGTTTCAACAAAATGTGAGTTAATTATTAGTTTTTTAGTTTTTAAATAATACCTCTAAATAATATAGAATTTTATAAAAAAAATATAATTTAATCATGTTAATTAATTTTTATAAATTTATATATTATTTTAAAATGGTGGGAGTTGAAAATCTAATATAATATCTATCTAATATATAATATGAAGCTGAGTTGAAAGATGTTGACGTAACATTTTTACAGATTTTTGATTTTTTTTATAATTTATTTATTTTAAATCAATGAAAATAATTATTCAATAACCCTATTGAACAAAAATTCTTGAAAGAAGCGAAGTATTGTTTGGGTTGTGAAGTTATTCAAAAAGGGAATTGGTTGGAATGTTGGGAATGACTTCAACATCAAAATTACTGAAGATTATTGATTCTTGATGTTTCCCTTCCTTGTCCTATCAATCAAGTTGCTTTAAACTCTAATACCCAAATGAGTAAAACTCTTCCTTGTCCTATCTTTTATTCTCTAATGGTGACTAAAACTCTTCTCTTATTCATAATTTGTTTAATGATCTGAATGCAGCCAAAAATTTAGCTATTCTATGCCTTTATGGTATTTTGGAGGATATTTTGTTCTAGAAATTTGAAAAGAATTGCATATTTTTGGGTAAATTATAGTAACGGTACTTCAATTATATGACACGTAATGACTCAATATCCAAACTTTAATTTGTAACACAACTTTTTTCTTTGATTTTGTAACACAAAACTTCCTCACTCAATTTTCGTTAATCAGTTAATGGAAAGTTGACACGACATCTTTATATTAGCCAAAAAAAAAATTGATGTAGATTCCACGTAAGCAAAGTGAAAATGAAAAACAAAATCTCAAAAACAAAGGTAAAAACAAACATCATTGTTCAATGTTTGATAGGATTGTACAAAACAGAGGCTAAAAAACTAAAATGCAGAGCTTGAACAACATCGTCAATTTCATATTCAAATTTCCAAAAAATGGGCATTTGGATTCTATTAGAAAAACTTTTTATCGGCAGTCTCCATGATCTACCAATGATGGTATCTATCAGAAAAATAGGACAAAAAATTATAGATTCATAACCTCAATTATCTCCTCCTCTCGTCTTGATGTCCTAGATATATTTGTTGGCCATGGTAGTGGCTTGGGATATATTTTGTGTATTTTCGCAAACCTGAACTCAACAACGGAGTTCAAATGAAATTGAGCTTTTTAAACCCCTTTTATGATTATATATATATATATATATTTTCTTGCATATTTATTTGAACTCAATTTTTACAATCAAAGAAATGATAACTTATTACATCCTTGGCCAAGGCTAACCAGTTTCATGTGATATTGGTTATACAAGGATGAATAATTTCAAATGCATTAGTAGAAGTAATTGTTAACGATCTCTCCTAACCAATCTCGAAATATTTCACAATCTCAATGTTGTGGAAATTGGTTAGTTTTCACCAAAATGAATAATTGTGCCAAAAATTAAAACTAAGAAAAATTCTTAGGTAGTTGATGGAGTTACAAATTGTCTCCCTTAAAAACCAACTTCTTAGAGTTTTGGTGACAAAATTTTTCTCAGATAATTTAAAGCACAATATATCACTAAAATAAATTACCTAACAATAGCTATTAAATAGACAATAAAAAGAACACCAAAATTTAATGAAATTCGATCAATTATACTTACGTCCTCAGACACTACTAAAATAATATTCCACTATTTCAAAAAAATATTACAAGAGAAAAAATACAACCAATCTTAGAAGTAAGAGATTGGTGTTTTGGGATGATTTATTAAGAGAAGATGAAGTTCTTTTATAGGTTTATGCTATTATGAAAAAGAACCCACTTCTGATGTGAGATTGCCAAATTTTAAAAAATCTCTACTTTGGCGATCTCACAATCCCAAATAAACATTCTCTTTAAAAATTTCAGTAATGTCTCCAAATATGTTTTGAACCGCCCAATTTCAAATTCTAAGAACATTTATCAAGTCCAAACAATGTTGGAACTTGACAGCTGTCACAACTTTTATTGTCATTTCTGCGAGATTTTCAACAGTCAAAATTTTTTGAAGTAGTATCTCACCATCTTCAAGAATTTTCTATACAAAATGATATTGAACATCAATATGCTTCATCCTTGTATAATAAACTTGATTTTTTGCTAAAAAAATTAGTACTTTGACTGTCACAATGCACTTTGACATGCTTTTGACCAATTCTCAAGTTATTCAATAGCCCCTGAAGTCAAATTGTCTCTTTAACAGCTTCTAAAACTGCCATGTATTCTGCCTCTATTGTAGACAAAGCAACTATTGACTGTAATATGGACTTCCAACTAACCAGTGTTTTTGCAAGTGTGAACACATAACTGGTAGTAGATCGACGTTTGTCTAAATCAGATGCATAGTCAGAATCACAATATCCAACTATATACTGACCAATTTTCTCATCTCGTTCAAATATTATACCAACATCTGCAATATTTTGAATAAACCGCATAATCTATTTCATAGCTTTCCAATGTCCTTTACTAGGATCATGCATGTACCTACTCACAACTCCAACTGCTTGTGAAATGTCAGGCCTCGTACATACCATTGCATATATCAAGTTACCAACAACATTTGCATATGAAACCTTTGACATATATTCTCGTTATTCATCACTTTTCGGAGATAAAGATGCACTGAGCTTAAAATGAAAAGCAAGTGGAGTACTAACTAGTTTTGTCTTCTCATTGATCCCAAAACACTTTAATACCTTTCTCATATATTGTTTCTAATTCAAACAAAGTCTCTCCAATTTTTTTATCTCAGCGTATCTTCATACCGGGAATCTTCTTAGCTTCTCCTAAATCTTTCATTTCAAATTCCTGATTTAGTTGAGCTTTTAACTTCTGAATCTCTCCTTCATCCTTTGAAACTATCATCATATCATCAACATAAAGGAGAAGATAGATAAAGGTTTTATCCCATAGCTTGCGCAAATATACACAATGATCATATTTACTTCTTGTATATTTTTGCCTTATCATAAACTTATCAAATCGTTTGTACCACTGTCTTGGAGATTGCTTCAATTCATACAACGATTTGCTCAACTTGCATACCAAATTTTCTTTTCCAGCAACTTTAAATCCTTCTGGCTGAGTTATGTAGATTTTTTCTTCTAAGTCTCCATGTAAAAATGCAGTTTTTACATTTAGCTGAATTAGTTCCAGATCCAATTGTGCTACCAAGGCCAACAGTATTCTAATGGAGGAATGTTTTACAACTGGAGAAAACACTTCATTATAATCAACTCCCTCCTTCTGAGCATAGTTTTTAGCTACCAATCTTGCCTTGTAGCGGATATATCATTCTTCTCAGGAAATTCTTTTTTTTTTTTTTGCATAAACCCATTTATGGAAAACTTGCTAGCTTCCATGTCTGATTCTTTTCAAGGGACTGCATCTCTTCTTCCATAGCCTTTCTCCACTTTTCTTCTTCCGAGCTTTGAATAACTTCACAATAAGTGGAAGGAATCTTATCATCTACTGAAGATGTATAATTAGTCATATCATCAAGTCGAGCAGGTTTCTTAATATTCCTTTTCAGCTTTCTTAGTATAATTGGCTCAAGTTGCTAATGAGGTTCTTGTGTTGAAACCTCTGCTTCCTCATATAATCTATTTTCAACCATTAACTCCTCTTCTACCGTAGGAGTAATTTTATCAAACTTCACAATTGTTGGATTAACAATCTATTTTTATCAAACTCCACCTATTTAGGAGTTCCCTTCATCTGCTATGGAGAACCATCTGTCTACTCCTCTGTTACCTTTTTTAATAGGGTAGACTCATTAAAGGTAACATCTCTATTGAACATTATTTTCTTCGTCTTTGGGAACCATAAACGATATCCTTTGATACCAAAGGATATCCCCATAAAGACAACTTTCTTTGCCCTTAGATCTAATTTCAATTCCTTAACATGATAGTATGCAGTGTAAGGAATTATAATCTGTAGCAAGTTTTCCATATCACACCTCCAAAGGTGTTTTTCCATTGATAGCAGTTGATAGCAAACGATTAATGAGATGAAATGCGTATGTTATAGTCTCAGCCCAAAACTGTCTGCCCAATCCAACATTAGACAACATACACCGAACTTTCTCTAGTAGAGTTCAGTTCATGCGTTCAACCATCCCATTCTTTTGTGGTGTATTTCTGACAATGAAATATCGAACAATTCCTTCATTTCTGCAAACTTTCATGAAGGGATCACTTGTGTACTCTCCATCATTGTCTGTTGGAAGACACTTGATCTTTCTGCCCGTCTGATTTTCCACCATCTTCTTCCAAATGAGAAAAAATCTCAACACTTCATCCTTTGTCTTCATTGTATACACCCATACTCTTATTGAACAATCATCAATAAAGATAATATAGTAGTGTTTACCTCCCATTGAACCAGTTTTAGAAGGACCTCATACATCTAAGTGAACATAATCTAGAATATCCTTGGTATCATGGATTGCAGTACCAAACTTTATTCTCGTCTGCTTCCCTTTGATGCAATGCTCACATAAGTCTAATTTGTAGGTTCGTACTCCTTGCAATAATCTTTGATTTGCCAGAAATTTTAAGAATTTTTTACCTGCATGCTCCAAGCGCATATGCGGCAATCTGGTTATTTCTAGCTCCTGATTATCACTAGAAATTGTTGTTGTTATTCTAACGATAGTATTACTTTCATAATAATACAAGTTGTTGCTCTTTTAAACTCCTTTCATCCCTACAAGTGCTCCAGATATACCCTTCATTACTTCATTTTTAATGATTATAGTGAAACCCTTTCTCCCATGGACTCCCATAGAAATAAGATTTTTCATTAGACTGTGCACATATCTTACATTTGTCATTGTTTTGATTGATCCATCATGATTCCTCAACTGGACTGAACCAAATCTAGATGTTTTGCAAAGGCTATCATTTGTTGTATAGACAACTCTACCTTTAATTTTTTTTTAAAATCGGAAAACCATTCCCGATTGGGACACATATGGTGGCTATAACCTGAATCCAAGATCCAAGCAATTAAACTGCTTATTGATGGCATCAATGCTAATGAAAAGTCTGAATCATCACATTTAGCTATATTTGAATCTGCAACAGTTTTGCCTTTGCCAGATTTACTTATCAACTTAGGACAATCTTTCTTTCAGTGCCCATTTTCTCGACAAAGGGCACATTCGTCTTTGCCCATTCTGGATTTTGATATGTCTTTCTTTGCCTTGTTCTTATTTTTCGAACGACCTCTTACTATTAAAACTTCTAGTGCTCCATTAGTGTTATTCTTCTTGTCTTTCCTCCTCAATTCATAGCTATATAGTGTAGCACATCCTACACAAAGAGACACTTCAACTTTCCCATGAAGTAGAGTAGTTTCTAGAAGCTCAAACTCCTCAGAAAGGGATCCCAACAACATTAGGGTCAGATCTTCATCTTTAAAAGTCACATCCAAATTCATCAGATCTCCTACAAGTTGGTTGAAATTGGTGATGTGATCATTCATCGTGGTACTAGAAACGTATGTGAATCTGAGCAGTCTTTTCTTCATATGGAGCTTATTTTGGCTACTCTTTTTCAAAAAAATTTCCTCCAGTGCCTTCCACAATTCATTTGTAGAAGTTTCTTTACAAAAGGCATAATTCTGCTCTTTGGACAAGTACGATCGAATTGTACCACATGTCAAACGATTGATTGTTCTCTATTCCTTCTTATTTGTACCTTCTGGCTGTTCTCCCTCAATGACAATGTCTAAACCTTAGTGAAATAAGACATTTAAAACTTCACCTTGCCACATACCGAAATGACCTGTACCATCAAAAATCTCCACTGCAATTCTCGTCTTTTCCACAACAATTCTCGTCAAAATTGATGAAGTAGAAGTTGTTGTGTCCATCGTAGTTTTTTGTCCGTCTCTTGCCATTTCTTCTTCAAAAATATTTAATAGCTTTCAAATGTGGAATATCCAAGAATTCAAAAAAACCTTTTTGATGTGGAAGATCAAATTACGTTGCAATCACAGAGCATATAACTCAGTAACCTTAGCTTTAATACCAATTGTTGTGGAAATCAGGTCAGTTTCCACCAAAATAAATAATTATGCTAAAAATTAAGAGCAAGAAAAATTCTCAGGTAGTTGGTGGAATCAAAAATAGTTTCTCTTAAAAACCAACTTCCTTAAACTTTTAGAGTCTTGGTGACAAAATTTTTCTTAGATAATTTAAAACATAATATATCACTAAAATAATTTATCCTACAATAGCTATTAAATAGACAATAAAGAGAACACCAAAATTTAACGGGGTTCGGCTAATTATGCCTATGTTCTCGGATACTACTAAAATAATATTCTACTATTTCAAAGAAATATTACAAAGTGAAATATTATAAGAGAGAAAATACAATAAATCTTAGAAATAATGGATTGGTGTTTTGCAATGATTTATTAAGAGAAAATGACGTTCTTTTATAGGCTAATGATATTATGAAAAAGAATCCACTTCCGATATGGGATTGATAAATTTCAACACTCAACTCTCTTCTTCTCTCATCTCAGTGTTCCCAAGATCTACCAATGGTCAGCGTATCAATGTTCCCAGCATTCCACACCGGCATTGGATCCGGTCTACCTTACCCTTCTCTTGCACCTGGAGCACCGATTCACTTTCCATAAAGGCCAAACATATCCCCAGCAAACACGAAGACTTATACATGAATAGGATTTAGATTTTTTTAATTTATAATCGGATTTATTATGGAGGAGAAGAAAGATGCAGAGGGTACGATTTTTCCCAATCTGGAGATTCTTTGATGATTTATCCTAATCTGATGATTCTCTGATGTAGAGCTTCTAAATCAATCTTGGTTTATTTTAGTAGGAATTATAGATATGGAATTGCAATGAAGGCATCTATTTTAGTTAATTCTGAAGGTATCTTAGTTTTGATTAATGATGAGAAAGTGAAAAAAAATGAAAAAAAATGTGTTTGGTTGATGAGAAAGTGAAAAAAAAATTGAAATGAAATGTGTTTGGTTGGTGGTAAAGTTTTTATTTATTTGTTTTTTTCATTTTAACTTTATTTATGTGGAATTCATGTAAATTTTTTTTTGTTGATGTGGAAATATCATGTAAGTAATGTATTAAATCACTCTTAACTTGGTTAACGAAGACTTTATAAAAGGGTTTTGTGTTACAATATCAAAAAAAATGGATTTTGTATTACAAATTAAAGTTTGAGTAATAAGTCGTTACGCATAATACTGTCAGTATAATTTACCCTCCATTGTCACTTAAAAGGGCCCATCACCTTGCTTTAAATTATAGGTCTTCTAAAATCTCCGACTCTACCTTCAAAGGGTGGTGGCAATTCATTTGGGCTATTTCCCTTCCTTCAAAAGTTAAATTTTTTTTTCTCAAGAGTGCTTCATGATATCATTCTTACAAAAGTTAATTTGTTCAAACACCATGTCCCGGTCTTTTCTTTATCTTGCCAAACCCATGGATTAGCTTATGAAACGACATTTCATTATTTGTGGTTATGTCATTCAAGTGATAAATTTTGGTCAAAGATTAATTTTCAGGACCTTAAAGGTAATAACCGACTCAATAACTTTTGGGAATTGTTGTTAAGTATTAAAGATTCGAGATGCTCGAAAGGAGTGGAAGATTTTATCATACCATGTTGGATTCATTGGAACTCAAGAAATACAGTCCTCTATGGTGAAAAACCAAGGAATGCAAAGATACAGGTGACTTGGGCTCGTAATTATCTAGTTTTAAGAGAGCTTCTACTTCATCTAAGAGTAAGGTTGTTGTTGCACCCTGCTCCCGCCCAAAATATCCAGGTTCAAAATCCTTTAAGATCTTTGTGGATGCTTCCTTTTCTGCTAGTTCTGGTATGAGTGAAGTTGGGATTGTTGTCATGAATGCTGAACATTTAGCTGTGGCGTTAAAATAGTCCCTCTCATGTGGTATTTCTCAGCTCAACATGCAGAATGCTGAGCTGTGGAGGAAGACTTGATTTTGGCAGCAGACAGGAGTATCTCCAAATGTGTTCTATATTATGATAAATCCTTTATTGTGTTTCTCTTTTCCAATTCTGAAGTTTATTTTCCTTTGTTAGGTACTATTATCAGCAATAGTTGCTCCTTAATTGATCAGCTAGATATTTCTCTTTATTTTTGTTGTACTAATAGGTTGCTTAATTCTGCTGAACATGTTGCAGCTTTGACTGCTCGGAGATATTTTGAGCTTGTGTCTTGGTTGGACTGCTGCTCAATGTGGCTTGGCACTATAATGGCAAATTTTAATGAATTGCCATGGTTTATTAAAAAAAAAAACAAAAACAAAAACAAAAACTCTTGAAAGATTGAGACTTTTTTAAATCAATGAAAATAATTTAATTATCCAATAACTCTATTGAATAAAAACTCTGGAAAAAAGGAGACCTGTGAGAGACGAGACCGGAATCCCATCACATCAAGATGCATACACCACCACTCGCACTCTCAACAATTCTTCTTCTTCCCTCTTATTCTGGCAGAGACATGTACATACCAAGACAAATCATATTCCTCTGCTGAGGTATTCTCTTCCCAATTTTCCATGGTCCTTCGTTTGGCTTTTAGTGCAACATTGCTTATGACATAGTAGTCGTCCCCAATTTTTTCTTTCTTCTTTTTTTTCGGTTCTCACCGTCAATATTCTTGAGATTATAATTTACTGCCAGTGATAATATTTTCAGGGAGAAAAATATGGAATTGCTCGGTAATCTCCTATAATAGAAGATAAGAGACTCGATCATTAGATTATTAAATAATTTTTTTTTGTTTTGTGTTGTTTCTTGACAGGTTATTAATGTTTAATAACTAAATTCATTATATGGGTAACTAAATTCACTATATGGGTGTTTGAGTATGACAGGTACGAGAAATTTGTAGGACATAGTTAATCGAAAATAACGGATTTGCTTTTTTGTAATATTTTGCAAACATTCATTAGTTTGGTGCAGATTCTAAACTAATATCATAGTTTTAGTATTTTGGAGTTGTATAATTGTTTGTAGCGATAGCTGTAATTTTCTTTGTATTTTGTAACATGATAGATGGGAGGTAAAAGGGATATTTCTAATGTTGAGATGTGCATAAATCTTTTATTCCTAATACAACTTTTTTATATATATTTTTTCAACTATTCAATAATTTTGATTCACTTCGGTAGATCTATTTTACTTGATAATTTTAATTCACGTCAGCTAGATCTATTTAAAAGTAAAATGTTTCCTCTCATTATATTGAGATCTAAATAAATCTTTAATACAACTTTTTTTTTAATTTTTTTCAACTATTCAACAATCTGAATTTGCATTAAATAGACTCATCAATAGGTAAAACATTTTGTTATAAATTTTAAAAGTGTTTTATAAAAACTTTTATCATCTTATCTCATATACAAAGAGTTTAATTCTCTATTTTCTTTTATACTGTAATTTTTAGAATACCAATTCCAATCGTGACAACCATTCGATAGGATAGTTCGCATTGGAAAATCTTTTATTCATTATTATTATAATTAGCTTCTCTGCCATTTGAAACATCCACTTTGGATTGATAGTAAGTAGTGTAAAATCACATCATATACGAAAGATAAAACATTCATTAATTAAGATGATATCATAATGCTTTTTGCATGGATGGAAAATTGTAAGAGTCATTATATTCTACTTTGAAATAGTGAGGATCAGAACATGCTTATGCCATTTTTTGGAATAGAAGCCTGCTGGATAAATCTCAATTTTTGCATTGTAGATTATGACTGGGGACCATGGCATGTTGAAGTTCAAGTTGCCGAGGGTAACTCTCATTAAAATGAATATATTTGATTCATTTTTTTTTAATTTAAAGAATATGAGCTAACTCATGAGCAAGGTCAAAAGTATGAATCCCATTTTGATTATTTTCATGACAATGCTAATCGAGAGCTGGGTGAGTGACCATGAGATTGCAACTATACTGATATATTTGTCCAATGTTGAGAAAGGTGGAGAAATAGTGTTCCCCAAGGTATACATTTAGTAGAGACTACAAGTCTCTGATATTCATTGGTTCATAAGGTATGTATCGACTATGGTTGATCTCAGCTTTTGTAATTTGAAGTAATTAATATAATTCGTGCATTTTTTTAGTTTGTTTTAGGTGGATTAAAACATCCAAGTGAGTTACCAATCCTATTGGTGATGATCATCTTGATTGGAAAAGATTGTGGAATCTAATGACACTACATATATATAGATGAAACTGATGACTTCGGTGTAGAAACTAATCAAGGAAAGTGCTCCGTTATGACACCACTTAGATGCAGATCCTGACTTTTAATCATTCCAAGCCAAAGAATTGTCTAATTTTCTCGAGAATTTTCATTGCCAATGAACCTACTGTTGCAACGAGGGGCAGCATTTTGTCGAATTAAGCCACACAGGTACAGTTGGAACCCCAACCCCCCCACCCCCCCCCCCCCCCTATTCAAACTGGCTCACTTGCACACAAGTGCTCACACACTAATGTATTATGCATATTGCTCGAGAAAAAACATTGACGAAATATTTACGTGGTTTTATGGTATATGCTTGCCATTTTTCTTCATCATTTTATGGTATGTTGGGCATGGGCATTCCATAGAAGACAAAATGTATGCATATATTGCTTATGGAATCCTTGCAAAATTTTTGTCTGATATATTAAACAATAACAACATTCTAATAGGGAAACCATCGAGTTAGATGAGGTTATGGTGAAAGCATCATTTCTGGTGGAGTTGCAAAGACGAGTTATTAAAGCTTAGGCTGCCCTTAGTGAAAAAGAAGAGGAGAATGATATCCTGCAGCAATGGCTCCAATATCGATAGCTGTTGGTCTGAATATGAGTTGAAAATGAAATCCATGGAACAAGTATGGTAGAAACAGATGAAATCCCTGCAATTGAGTCTCTCCATTAACGCAAAGAAGAGTGTTGATTCTGAGAGAAACTCGTATGCATCTGTAAATGCAAGTAATAAGGAGGAGTTCAGTTGGGAGACCGGAAGTAATTAGAAGAGTCAAGAAAGTAAGGGTCAATTGATCATTGTAAAGCCAAAGAGATCAGGATTGAGTGTTATAAGCAGGTTGGCTGAAGAATTTGAGCGGAGATCTGTTTGGTGATAATGGCAAGAGCTTGGAAGAAGCAAGCTTAAATTCGAATAGAGGTCGAAACTGATGTGGAGGACTGAGTTTTATTTTATATCTTACAAAAAATAATATTTATTTAACAATATATTTTTCATTTCGCGTTTCTCTCTTTTAAGAAATAAAACAATTGGTAGAATTTTTCTGAATATTAGTCAAATGCAAAGCTCTTAAATAAAACCAAAAAAAAAAAAGTAAAGCTCTTTGTTATCAAGATATACATTAAAGGTTGACAAAACAAGCTCACTTTTCTTGGAAATAACTTAGATTTAGAATTCCACTAAACATATTCTTGGAGAGGAGTGACTGCAATTATATATACTGAGCATAATTAGTTTCAAGCTGTAAAATGGATGATAAAATACATGTGGTTTAAAAAGAAAAAAGAAATTATACATTAAAGGTAATGTTCATAAAAGCATCAAATATATGGTCTGGGGGCAAGCAAGCACACTTAATGGGAATAAGAAGCTGATGCTGGTACAGTTATGCCAACATCACCCTGTAATTTTACTATATTCTATCAGTATTAGTAGTTTTATACGACTTACTGTATTAACTTGCATGATTGGTCAGTCTATGCATTCTTTGTTCTTTTAGGTGCAAATGAGTAGAGGCCTAAAATCGGATTTATGGGTTGGTTCGTATTGTATTAATCCACTTTGATGATATAATTAGGGTCAATATGAATATGAATATGATTCATTTATTAAACGGGTTGATATGAATACAATACGAAAATTAAATGGATGATATGAAAATAATACGTGTAATACATTTAATTTTTGTGTTATGAAAACCGACACGATTATATTTTTTTGGGTCACACGATATGATTTTACTGTTTTGGATTATTTGATGTGACATGACACATCCATCATAATACAAAAATAATATTTAAATATTTATTTTTTATAAAATGAAATTATTAACTTTGATATTTTATTAAATTTACACATGTTATAAATGAGTTGTGTGAAGTTGACATAATACATAAAAATTAAATAGATTATAACAGGTTCACGTGACACGATTCACTTTGAACCGTATTATAAACAAATCAATATGTATATTACACAAATCTGTATATGTTTAATACTAATCCATTAATTTTGCATATTTTATGTCTCAGATTCATATCATTATTCATTTTGATACCCCTACAAATGAGTGGGCACATAGTTAATTTGTTGATTTAGCATAGATGGTAGGGCTATAGATTTTAACAGAGTTGTGGAGTATTAGCAACATGAAATGAATAATTGGTTTGTGCATCTCATTGTCATCTTATCCAATATATGATTCATTTGATTAAAAAAGATAAGTATTTTATTGCTTTTTATTAGAAATTTATTATTTGATCAAATAATTTTCTATTAATTATTTGATTGGCATTTTAGTTGAAATTATATGATTTGTAAGTTTTTGACAATTTCTATTAACTATGCTTAATTTCTTATTTGCTTTTAATAATTGGAACATTATTAAGAACTAATCAAACTATTTATACCACTAAACATAGTAGGCTTCTCGAAAATCAAAGAGAACAAAATGGGACTTTAGTTCTGTTTATTAAAACTAACTGATAATTTAGTAGTTGAAAATCTGGTAATTGATAATTTAACTAATTCAATTAAAAGTGTTTGGTAAAACTAGCTGAAAAATTTAAAATAATATAAAATGATATGTTTATATTATTCAAAAATATTATATAAAATCTATCTAATTACATAATACAAATGAATTATAATATATATATATATATATATATATATTAAATAATAAAAAATTATGTTAAATATCTCATCATAATATATTAAATACATCTAGCTTTATTATTATTATTATTATTATTATTATGTACATATTAAATAATTTTATAATTTAACAATGATATTATATATAATTTAATTATTATATTATTATTATAAAATGATAAAAAAAAATTTGGAAATTATAATCTAATTTTTTTCTAAATAACTTTTTTTACCAAATACAGATTATTAGTTAAATTAGAATATTTTTACTGTCAAACTAGACTATAATCTAAATTGGTATTATCAAACAATGTCTTTAGCAAATTAAGTTCTTCATACAAAGATAAATTATTTTTCTCCTATTTCATCTTAACAATTTTAGGATTGATGCACTGATCACATTCCACATCCAGCTTCCAATGAAACATAAGTTTGTAGAAATAATGAAACTGAATTCTGTTAAAAGTCTTTGTGGGTTCCTCGTATGTGGGACCCACACTAAAGAAAAAAAAAGCTTTCAACAAATTCTGCACCGCATTCGGTGCAGAAGTTATTGAAATATTTTCAGTTGCTATTATTGACTTGTAAAACACAATTTGTGCCTATAAATAGCATTCAACATTTATAATTCATTACAACAATAAATCATAGCAAGTTATAGTAAATTCTTGAGAGAAAAGTGAGAGTTTTCTCTCCATGAGAGAAAAATAAAATAGAAAGATAAAAATATTTGTTATTTTGTTGTTCTCCTAATTTTTTTAATAAGAGAGTGTATTTGTTCTCTTTTTAAATTTTAGAAAGACGTCATTTTCTATTTTCTTTCATAGTGAATTCTTTTATCTTTTTCCGTGGTTTTTACTTTGATTTGTTTAGGAGTTTTTCACATAAAAATCTTTGTGTTCCATTTTATCTTTAATTTTTTTTAAATTATTAGCTACAATTCTACTCTATCCAGTCCTAATTTTCAAAACAAATTCTACTGATATGAAAGGATTCTTGATGGCATAATTGGAGCATAATGATTTTGTTTCAATAAATTCTAATGCTAGTAAGTAAATATTGATTATGATTTTGGTAGCTGTTGCTATAAGGTGGTCACTGATGAGAAGTCAATTTTGTATTTAGTTTTCTGGTAAGTCTATTTTTGTAGTGCCATTGCAAAATCAAATTAATTTGTTTTTTTTTTTTTTAAAAAGAAAAAAAAGAAAAAATATTGGTCTGATGCAGGAGATATTTAAGGTAGAAATACTAGAGAATGGTTTTGATAAAGATGGCAGAGAAGCTTTTGGATTCTTTTCACAGATAATTTGGACTCGATCTGCAGGAGATTTTTGATGCAACTAATACTTATTTTATTTTATTTAGAAGAAGAAATAAAAACAACCAATTAAATAGCTCCTCTCCTGTAGTAATCAGTACCAGTGATATCACCTAATAGAAGAAGATCAGCCTCAACCGAAGGACTCTCGTGCCAAGAAAAATGATCCCCTTGCTCAAACGCAATATTAATCAAGCAATCAACTACCGTATTCGTTTTCCTCTAAACATGAACAATCTGACCCTCTCGCTCCCGCTGAAAAAATCTTTGATGCCAACAATCACATCCACATTATGAGTAGAAGAAGCATAACCCGCATTGAGCAGGCTTTGGTATCCCGTTTGAAAAAAAATATTTTTGAAGAAAATTTTTTATTTTTAATTTTATTGAATTTTAAAAATTGTTTTTGGAAGAAACAATATATAGTTATTTTTTTATAAGCAGATTTGAGAAAATCAGTTTATAAAAAATTAAAAAAAATCAGTCAATTAAATAAAAAAATTATAAACCTATTTTTTAAATATTTAGTAGCAATCCCAAATACCTCCTGAAATTATCCAGCTTAACCTGAAATATTTGTTATACTGTTTTTTTTTATTTTCTTATCATATCATAATATTTCATCCTAATCTCATTCATAATTTTTTTAAATGGATAGTTATAATTAATTACCACAGGTCACTTCTTATTCACATATATCAAAGTAGATACTGCCATATATCAATGTAGTTTTTACCTTTTTTTTCTCTTATTTTTAAAGGATTTTTTTTTTATTTTAGATTATATTTATGCAAATTACAATGAATCCAATTGATTAAATTAAGTTCTGGATAATGATTAGATAAGTATTAAATTTGATGAAATTGGCAGTGGAGACTTATTTTGAGTGATGTCAATTAAATGTAGACTTCATTTCTTATTTGACAATGGGCCATTACCACCTGATTATGTAACCATAAATTATTGTAATTTTAAATATTTTTATCTTTATATATTGAAATTTTTATTTTTTTAATTGAAGATTGCTATTTCATTTTTATGAATTTATAATTCAACTTTTTTTTTCAAAATAGATTGAATGTCATTAATATTAGAACATGCATCTTATTTATATAAATAATTTTAAACATTACTATTTGAACAAAAAGTAAAAAGAAATATTTATTTGAAAATTAATAATTTCATCTTTTTATTTTATATTATTCGCCCAAAGTGCCAAGCATAATAATAATAATAATAATAATAATAATAATAATAATAATAATAATAATAATAATAATAATAATAATAAAACTTTTTGTTGATGTGAACCAGCACTTCAATTTTGACCATGCCCTGCCAGTGGGTACTTACAAAATGTCATATATAGCTACGTGGATGCCTTAAATTCCAATATTTCTGCATCGCACTGTATGGAAAAGCAAGTCTACACTTTGGTATATATATATATATATATATATATATATATATATTCACAATTCATATTGGATGATAGAGATTTGCCTTTGAGTTGCATGGGAGGATATATACAAACAGGCTCTTCCATTTACACGTACACTTTTTTTATAAAAATAAATAAAAAAATACGTAATTTTTGGGTTTATCTCAACATCCAAGGCAATAAATTTAAATTAATATTAAGTGCATACATCATAATATTCTCTTTTTGTCTCAAAGTGATTATTTTTGGAACAAAAATTTTATTTTAAATTGATTATTTATTTTCTAAAAATAAGATATTTTTTTAATTTTCTTTTCCAAGTCCATCCCTTATTTTAGTAAAAACCTTATTAATACAATAAGAGGTTTTTATATTGTATGAAAAAAGTGTAATAATCAACACATTTTTTTAAACGGATATTATAGTCAATTACTTATATTATTAATCCTCAACACATCTCACTTTAAATGCTTATTTTAAAATTTCATTAATAAAAAATATTAATTTTCATAAGTTTTATAAATTTCATTGTAATTTATTTTAATACTCTTTTACTTTTTAAAACAATTATAAAAAATTATTTAATTGCAATAAATGAGAGCAAAATAGAAAAATATATAATAAATACTGCATTGATTTCTGAAATGGAAATTTAAAATATGAAAATGAAAAGTTTCAAAAGTGAATAGTTAAAATGAGGATTGAGATACATCAAATTGAATTCAACATGATAATAGATAATATTTATTTAATCTCCACTATTAATTATTCATAGATCATATTTATTTTTTTAAAAAAATATTTAATATTTAATTTTGATCATTTGTTGATAATTAATTATTAATATTAAATAAATATAATATGTCATTTTCAATCCAATTTAAAGAGATCTAAATCTTTAAAATGAAATAGAGTACTTTTTTAATGTTAATATTACATAAAAAAAAGGATAATTACTTTTAGATAGAGGTAATGTGTGTATATTGTATTGTATTTGATATAATTTCTGTGAGAACTTTAATAATAAAGGGCAAAGAAAGTTTGTGCAAATTTTTGAAGATTGGCATGTATCTTTGTGGTACAACTATGACTTTTTTCTAGTTTTTAATTTTTATAGGACATTATTTCCGAAAAGCTTAGGCCACATATATATATACTTGCAATCTTAAGATTGGACCCAAAGAGAAACATTTGTAATTTTTTATAGGGGAGAATAGAATGTTCATTGTAGGAGAAATTTAGAAAGAAAATACACAGTGACAACTATTTACTTAGTGTGCTTGCCTTTATTACGTACTTTATCACATTTTTCATAATTGTGGACATTACTTAATTATTAGTTCAGCCAGAATTTGATATCAACTTTGATATTTATATATATGGGGAAAACTTTTTTAGATAATAATATCCTTATTGTTTATTTTAATTTTCAATAATAACCTTAATATTTTTTAAATAAATTAATGAATATGAAAATTAGACGGTCTTATTGAACTTTGAGGGGTATTTCCGTCATTTTGATGCTAACAAATAAAATAGCAATAATGTATTTAACATACTTGTGTTCTAAGTTTATTGAACAGAGTATGCAATATGATGCAAGAATGAAAGATTAACTTTGAAAGTCAAAAAAATGAAGAAATAGCATGTTCACGTCCGTGATGTAACTTAGCGCCAACTATCCAACATTTAAAGTTCACGGCCATGAAGGATCATAGCAACCGTGAATGATCATATTAGTCACGCCCGTGATAAAACATGTAAATTCCTCCAGAGAGCTTCACGGCCAGAGTCACCACTTGGACCACGGCTTCGAAGAACATTCACGACTGTGATATACATATTCACAACCGTGAGTGAGGAAAGAGAAACATGTCAGACACGAAATTAAGAGTTGGTGCAACGACTATTTTCGCATTAAATGCAATCAAACGGTTATAATTCTCCACGGAAGTATAAATGCAAGTCATTTATGAATCCAAAATAAGAGAATAACAATTACTTCGAATCAAAATCTTGTTGTAGCCATTTGTGCATTAATTACTTTCAACTATACTTTAATTCTCTGTAAAAATCTTTTTGCTCATAATTTCTGAGCATTATAGATTTGTGAGTGTTTCTTTTTATAATTTACTACTCAAGTGAGTTTGGGTATATTGGGTTAAAAGTATAATACTTGTAAGGGTTATTTGTGTGAGCCATTAAAATACAAGGAATTGATTTATTGTGTGAGTCATTAAAGCATAAGGGATTTCTGGGTTATGTGTGATCCATTGATAGAAACACCATAGTTGGGAGTGAGCTTGTAAAACTCCATTGTAACACTTAGTGTGTTAGTGAAACTTCCAATCGAGATTGGGGAGAGGAGTAGGGTTTGTTAACACCCGAATCTCTATAAATTTCTTGTGTGATGTCTTCTTATCCCTACCCTACTTAACTTTTCATTCCGCGTTTAAAAGTTAAGGATTTTTAATATCCAATTCAACCCCATTTCTTGGTTCATTAATTAGGCAACAATTGGTATCAGAGCTTAGTCTAGCATCAAAACCTAAACAATGCTAGCAAAAATCAAGAAATGGCCAATGAAGGATTCCAAAGTCTTAAGCCGTACTTTGATGGAGCAAATTATGCTTATTGAAAGTTCCGAATTGAGACATATCTCGATAGTGAGGGAATTGAAGTCTGGGATAGCGTTCAGAAAGAATGGACACCACTAACTAGAAGAGGAGTTGATGGTGAAGAAGAAATCATGTCAAGAGATGATTGGATAGAGCGTGAAAGAAGAGCAAATTTCAAAAATAAGAAGGTAATGAAAATTCTCTCAAGTTTATTATCCATTAAAGAATGTGGCAGAATACAACACTGTCCAACTGCATATAGCATGTGGAAAACATTGGAAAACTATCACGAAGGAACAAAGCAAGTTAAACCCAAGAAGATTCAACTTCTCACTTCAGAGTATGAACTCTTCAAGATGAAATCCAATGAGTTAATCATCGATATGACGAACCATCTTCTAGCCATCATAAATGGCATGAGAAAGCTTGAGAAACACCTAAGCTTGGAAGAAGTAAATAATAAAATTCTGAGAAGTCTTCCTCTCAAAGATTACGGTTCAAGAGTTGTTAGTATAGAAGAGGCCAATGAATACATGAGCGTCATGAATACCAATGTGCTTATTGGCAAATTTCTAACACATGAAATGACAGTGAAAAGAGATAGAGAGCTTGAAGCCGAGCCTGAAAAAAGAAAGTTTATAGCACTAAAAGCCTCTACTTCAAAATCTCAAGAAGAAGTTGAAGATGATGAAGAAAAGAATGATGATGCAAATGAGGACATTGCAATGCTCTCAAGAAGATTAAAAAGAATAATTGAGAAAAGAATGGGCAGCTCTCGAAAATTCAAGCAAAGAAATCTCAAACAGGCCTCAAATGACTCTCAAATGAGTAAATAGGAGGTAAAGTGCAATGAATGTGGGAAGAAGGGATATATTAAACCAGAATGTCTAAGGCTCAAGAAATACAAGAGCAAATACTAAAGAGACAATGGGGAGAAAGGCCACAAAGCCACATGGAATGACGAAAGCTTTTCAAGCGAAAAAGATGACAATGAAAGTGAAGAGTTCAACCTCTGCTTCATGGTTATAGAGGATCACGTCTCGGATAAGGTAGGATCACTTCACTCATACTCATTCAATAATGATAGTAGTGATAATGATAGTGATAGTGAAGATGATGATGAGCAAAGCTTAATAGAAGTATTGAATCTAGAACTAGAAAAATATAAAAGTAAATTCAATACTTATAAAAATAACATTTCTAGTTTGAAAAACAAAAAGGATGTTTTAGAAAAGGAGAACCTTAAGCTTAAATCATCTAATGAATCTCTTCAAAAATTATAAGATGAATACTTCTCGAGACCCACAACTAAATCCTTACTTAAAGAAAATAATATTTTAAAAAATGAAGTTGAGGAACTTAGAAACTCCATTTCAAAATTTCACAAGGGAAAATGAGAGTTTAGATACTTTCATTGTGTCTCAAAGACCACACTTAATTAGACATGGTCTAGGATTTAAGGGTACATCATCTTCATCTCACAAGACTACTTTTGTTAAGTCAAGTGAACCTCACATCTCCACATTAGCAGTAACAGCCCTAAGGGCTAAGTGCACAACATACACTAAACCTTCTATACATAAGAGGAATGATCAAGGGTTGGTAAGCCTAAGAAGGAAACCTCAAAAGGATAATCATGCTTTTATGTATAATAAGCATGCACCTAGGAAAGCACCAAGTCATCATGCATATGCATGCCATTGCTCACAAACTCTACCAAATAGGAATATGGCTGTCAAAAGCTTAGTAAGACCAAAAAGCATATTTAGAGCTAAACAATGAAATTATTGTATGAAATTTGATCGTATAAATAAACATTGCTGGATAAGGAAGGCTCATTGAGATCCTTCATGTGCTAACCCCCAAGAACCCAAGCTCATTTGGGTACCTAAAAATAATACTTGAATTGTGATTCTATAGGTATGCCTCAAGTCCACACTAAACAAAAATGCTTGGCTAGTAGATAGTGGATGCTCAAGGCATATAACCGGAGACAAAGAACTATTCAATGAAATCAAAAGTATTGATGGAGGTAAAGTAACTTTTGGAAACAATACTAAATGTAAGGTAATTAGCATTGGCTCTATTGGTATTAATGATACTACTTTCATTAAAGATGTTTTACTTGTTGATGGTTTGAAATATAACTTGTTAAGTGTAAGTCACTTATGTGATAAGGGGAACCAATGAATCTTTACTTCTAATGAATGTCTTGTAACCTCTATTAATGGCCAAGAGATATTTAAAGGAAGTAAAGATGTTAATACCTACATAATAGACTTACACAAAATATCTAATTTTTCCTCTAAGTGTCTTATGACTACTAGTGATGAATCTTGGTTGTGGCATAGAAGACTTGGTCATGCAAGCTTAGATTTAATTCAAAGCCTCAGCAAAGAAGAGTTGGTAAAAGGACTACCAAAAGTCAAATTTAAAAAAGACAAGACATGTGAACCTTGTCAAAGAGAAAAACAACACAAGTCATCCTTCAAATCTAAAAACATCGTAAGTACCCCAAAACCTTTACAACTTTTGCATTTAGATCTTTTTGGATCTACTAGAGTTGCAAGCTTAGGAGGTAAATACTATGCCTTTATCATCGTTGATGATTACTCTAGATTCAGTTGGGTAATTTTATTAGCTCAAAAGAGTGATGCTTTTGAAACTTTTATAAACTTTGCTAAGAGAGTTCAAAATGAAAAACGATATTGTATTTCAAAAATAAGAAGTGATCATGGCAAAGAATTTGAAAATGAAAATTTTGAAATTTTTTGTCTAGAACATGACATTTCATAGAATTTTTCATCTCCTAGGACGCCTCAACAAAATAGGGTGGTCGAAAGAAAAAATTGAACTTTAATTGAAATGACTCAAACAATGCTCAATGAGTATGGTTTACCAACTTACTTTTGGGTCGAAGCCACAAATACTACATGTTATATTTCAAATCGAGTTTTCAAAAGACCTCTTTTAACCAAAACTTCTTTTGAGTTATGGAATGGAAGAAAGCCCATGATATTATATTTTAGAGTATTTGGATACAAGTGTTTCATATTGAATACCAAGGATAATCTTGAAAAATTTGCCTCTAAATTTGATGAGGGTATATTTTTAGGATACTCCACCACAAGCAAAACTTATAGAGTATTTAATAAAAAGTCATTAACTGTTGAAAAATCTATGCATGTTATTTTTAATGAATCTAGTAAGCTTGATCTTGTGAAAGGTAGTGTTCTTGATGATGTTGTAGGTATAATGGAAAAACTTGATCTTGAAAATAAAAAAGGAGAAAATGATCAAGAAAATTCACATCAAGATGACTCTCTACCTCAAACTCTAAAGGAAAACAAGCAAGAGCTCCAAAAGGAATGAAGATTGACAAAAGATCACCCCAATGAGCAAATTATTAGTGATCCTACAAAAAGAGTAAGTACTAGATCTCATATCAAACATTTAGATTCTAATCTTGTCTTTGTCTCTCAAATTGAGCCTAAAAATATTGATGAGGCTCTTAATGATGAAAATTGGGTGATTGCTATGCAAGATGAACTCAACCAATTTTAGATAAGTAAGGTATGGACCTTAGTTCCTAGACCCAATGAGCATCAAATCATTGGAAGTAAATGAGTATTTAGAAATAAACTAGATGAACAAGGTTCAATAACTAAGAATAAGTCTAGGTTAGTTGCAAAAGGATATAAACAGGAAGAATGAATAGATTATGATGAGACCTATGCTACAATAGCTAGATTAGAAGCCATAAAAATACTTTTAGCATATACATGCCATATGAATTTCAAACTTTTTCAAATGGATGTCAAAAGTGCTTTCTTAAATGGTTTATAGAAGAAGAAGTTTATGTAGAACAACCACCAGGTTTTGAAAGTCGTAATTTGCCTAACCATGTATTTAAACTTTCAAAAGTTTTATATGGTTTGAAACAAGCCCCAAGAGCTTGGTATGAAAGACTGAGTTATTTTCTTTTAGAAAATAATTTTACAAAGATAAATTTTGACACTGCTTTATTTATTAAAAAATATAAGCATGATATTCTAATTGTTCAAATTTATGTTGATGACATCATATTTGGGTCTACTAATAAATTATTTTGCCAAGAATTTGCTAAGTGTATGACTAGAGAATTCGAAATGAGCATGATAGGTGAGCTCAAGTTCTTCCTCGGTCTACAAATAAAACAAAGCAATGAGGGCATATTCATCAACCAATCCAAATATGGCAAAGACTTAATCAAGAAATTTGGAATGGAATGATGCAAAAATGTCAAGACTCTAATGAGCACATCAACAAAATTGGACAAAAATAAAAAGAGTAAGAGCATTAATGAAAAGCTTTATAAAGGTATGATCGGATCACTCTTATATCTTACTGCCTCTAGACCCGATATAATGTATAGTGTATGCTTATGTGCTTACTTTCAATCATGTCCTAAAGAATCTCATTTGAATGCTGTGAAAAGAATTTTAAAATATTTACATTGCTCATTGCATCTAGGTTTATGGTATCCTAGAAATTCATCCTTTCATATTATAGGATATTCAGATGCTGATTATGCTAGAAGTCTCTTGGATAGAAAGAGTACTTCAGGTACTTGTCACTTTATTGGTGAATGCTTAGTTTCTTGGTTTAGCAAGAAACAAGTTTCAGTTGCTCTTTCTACCGCTAAAGAGGAATATGTGGCTACAGGATGTTGTTATACTCAAATCCTTTGGATGAAACAACAACTTAAGGATTATGGTCATAGTTTGGACCATATACCTATCAAATGTGACAATACAAGTGCTATAAACCTATCTAAGAATCTCATTCAACACTTTAGAAGTAAGCATATTGACTTAAGAAATCATTTTCTTAGATATCATGTTCAATATGGAGATGTTGTATTAGAATTTTTAAACACGGACAATCAATTGGCAGATATCTTCACTAAGTCTTTAAATGAAGAAAGATTTAACTTCATAAAAAGAGAGCTTGGTATGATTGATGGATTAACTTTATGATTGCCAAATTTGTTGAACCTTGATTGTTAATCTTGTGTTATTGTCTCATCTTTTAAGGTATGAAGTGGCTAACTTGATAGAAATATATGTTATAAGGGATATAAGCACCTTAGAAATCTTTTAGTCTTGTTTTAGACTTAGTTTTACTCAATGAGAATTTTAGGCAATTAACGCCTATGACATATATTCACGGCCGTGATCATAATCGCCAAAAACTCCAGTAGTTTTCACGACTTGCTTCACCACATGCTTCACGGTTGAAGGTAGTAAAGACTATGTTTTATGCCCATAATCTTTTTTATCACTCCAATGAAACTCTTTGTTCACGACCTTGACACTTATTCACCAAATACTTACAGAAGCGTTCACGCTTTGTGTTACGCTTTGTCTCATGGTCACAAGTAGTGAAGTTTGTACTTCACGACCGTGACTCATTTTGTCACCACCGTGAAAAATCATCATTCATGCTCGTGACCATTAGATGTCACGACCTTGAATCATTTCATATTTTTCATCATAGGTAGAGTGCCTCTTCAACAAACCGTGAACACAATATTTTACACCCGTGACTTACCATTCACGACTGTGAAGATGTCAACTATAAAACGTTTTCTGCCGTTATTTCTCTCATTTCTAACTCTCTAACTTCTCTCTTTTATCACCACATTCAATACCTTTCATAGATTCTGGCCCCCTAGTAGCATTTTCCATCTATAAATACCTTTAAAAACTATTTCTTTCATCAAAAATCAAAAAATCACTAGGTACTCTTCAAAAATCCTTTCAAAAAGTTTCTTCTCAAAAATCAATCTCAATTCAAAATGGAACCCGACTCCTCCAAAGGCACCAGAAAGAAGTCTCATGCTCCAAGAAGGTACACGGACTACCTTCTCAATATCATTCCGGAGCACTGTCATCCGAGGTATTTAGTTCTCAAGAAAAGACCACTCATTTCTTCTCGATCATTTGAATGGCACGCTGTCAGGACCCTTGGTCTCGAGACAAGCATGACGGAACAACTCCAGGCTTGTCATCTAAAATATTTTGTTGATATCCATCAACCGACACTAAGGGAACCTACCCTCGAGTTTCTCAGCACCCTGTAAGTCTTTCCCACCGGCACGGTAAAATTTCAACTCTGTAAGCATCCGAACACCCTCACTACAACGAAGTTTGGTGACATGTTCAACCTTCCCTATGACGGTATCCTCAATGAAAGTGAGGTGGATTTTTATGTCAATCCGGCATGAACTCATTTCGGAAAAAATTGTAACTGGGACGTCAAGAAGACGAAGAGCACCCACCTTTGATCACCAGTGCACAAGTACTTGCATAAATTTCTGACCTATAACATCTTTGCAAGAAGGGATAGCAACGGTGTAATTCAAAAATCCGAGCTCTTTCTCCTAGAGATGGCTTGAGGTGGCCTAACAGTGGCTCTATCTCGATGGTTTGCAAACCATCTACTATCAATTGCAACAAAGCCCTCCAGAGACATCTTGATCGGTAGGTACGTGACTCACCTTGCTATCAAACTTGGATATCTAAAGCTATAAGAGCACAATTTCAACCTTGTACCAGCACATCCTAGAGACCGGCTAGACGTCGAGTCTTTTATCAAGATGGGAGCAATAGTTTGCATAGTTCATGAAACCCAACTTACAGCACCGCCAGCAAAAACGAACACATATCCGATGGTGGATTTATTTTTATCAATATCACTCACATTATCTAAATCAACATAACCTCTAACAACAAAGTCTGATATTTCATAATACAACGCAACATCTGTAGTCTCCTTAATGTATCTCAGGATATTTTTCACTGCATTCCAATACTTTTTATCAGGATTCACCATATATCGACTAAGCACTCTCACTGCTTGTGCAATGTTTGGCCTGGTACAAATCATAGTGAATATATTACACTACTTATTGCTGATGCATATGGTACTCAAGGCATCTCCATCCTCTCCGCTTCTGTGCTAGTTTTCTTCTCTTCTATACTAGACAACACTCCATCTGCTAATGCAAGATGGAGATTTGCAATAGTATTTTCATCCATCTCATTCCACTTAATATCATCTTTATATTCCGCTGGCTTTTCACTGATAGCGGCCAAATAAATCTTTGTATTCCTCTGGCTTTTTACTGATAGCCGCCAAATAATTATCTTTTTTTTAAGATAGTTTTTATCTTTAATTTTCATAATCAGAAATTACTACCATTGAATTTTTCGATCTCAAATTTTATCATCATTGCTTCTACAATAACCTTGAAAGGTAAATAATAATCTAACTTATTTTCTGATGTGGAGTGTCCACTTATTAGTGGCAACCACAGAGCATATAATAAGTAGATATTAACACCTAAATCAGACTCTAATACCACTTGTTGAGAAAATTAGAACTGAATATAGCATAATTGCAGCTAATAATTTGAAAAAATTAAAGACAAAATGGAACACAGAGGTTTTACGTGGAAGATTGCTAAACAAATCAGAATAAAAACCCAGAAAATGATAGAAGAATTCACTATGAAAGAAAATAGGAGATTACAACTTCTTTCTAATAATTAAGTAGAGGACAAATTAACTCTCTCTTAAAAATTATAAGAACAAAATGACAAATATTTTTATCTCTCTATTTTTTTCTCTCATAGAAGCTCTCAATTGCTCTCAATTTTGGTGTACTAAAAGTTGAAGAGTTTCTTATGCTTTTATAAACAAAATATTTGTCAAAACTTCAAATGTTTCAGCTGATAATTTCAACATGTCGGTGCTCTTTTTTTTCTTTCAATCTTTTCGGTGAAGTTTGACATATATTTGTTTTTTCAAAAGTTACGGTTACCGTTTATTAGTTGACTTTATGATTTTTTTTGTTCATGATTTCAACAGAACTCAATATATATAACAAAATAGAAATTTAATAATTTTAAAAAATAAATAAACCAACTTTAGTGCCTACATTTTTTTTTTTGCAATGTTATTTTGAGTAATAGTTTAAAAAAAGAGCATATTTGACTATTGGTAAAATTTTCAATGTAGTAACAAATAAAAAATATCAGTAATTTATATTCAACCTCATATTAATAAGAGACTACAAAATATAATTAATAAAGTACGAAGGGGAGACCAATCATGTAAAAAGATTTTTGTGTAAAATATATAATTTAGAAACTTTCAGGGAAATTAATGGTCAAACTTATCAAATTGGTAAAAAAAATTATTTATAACAATATAATAAAAAAATTAACCAACCACATTAAATGAAAAATAATATAGCCACAATCATGTTATGAATATTTTGTTGACTTTATGCAAATATTCATGCACATTATAAAGAAGGAAGATACAATTAAAAAAAAATGAATGAGTCGATTTTAATTACAAATAAATTTTGTTATTATAAATAAAAATAAATTTTGTGTCTTAATTACAGGATTAAATACCTTTTACATTTATATAAACTAATTCATATATATGATTTTTATGATATATTAAAAACACAAAAACAAAAATATTTATAATATAATAAAAAATTAAATTAAGAATATTTGTCATGTGGAATGCACGTGCACTTTTACTAGTTCATAGAAAGATATCAAGATGTGGTGTACGCTTTTAATTCAGAGTAGTCCAATTTTTCTGAATTTAGTGGTATTATTGAAGAGTGTAAGGGGATTATTGAAATTTTCATATCTCTCTCTTGGATTTGTTCACAAGTTAATGTAGCCATTTATTTTTTTCTTTTGACTTTAATTGATTGGGTTTATTCATTAAAAAAAAAACAAAATAAGTAATAGTAACAAAGAGCGAAGATAATAAAAATTAACAAATATGCGTTTTCAAAAAATATATTGTAGAAACTTTTTATGCTAAAAAAAATTATTATTTTTTCATATAAATCGAATGAAAAAAGCATTGAAAGAATTTGTGTAATCAGACAAAAATTAACAAATATACCTTTTCAAAAAATAATTAATATATAAAATATGATCAAAATCATTTGCAAAGGGTTAAAATCTAACCCTAAATGATCATGAATAGAGTAAGATAAGGATCAAATAAAAAATTAATTTATGCATCTACAGGATTGATTTGAGAAAAGAAAGTATTACTATGTTCTTTTTTTTTTTGGGAAACCAAGCGTTTGTAATCCTAAATAATTAAAAAAAATGCTTCATCATTAACTTAAATAATTATATTATCCTATAATTAATTACTAGTAAATTTTCGTTCAATATAATTAGAGATATTTTCAGAAAATCATAAAACAGGGAAATATTTTCAAAATTATTTGATTATGAAGAGTTCATATTCAAATGAAATCCTGTAAAAAAAATTATTTGATTTGAAAATTTTCAGTTTCTTTTCAAACAGAATCTTTGTATCGATAAAAAAAATTATAAATTTTTAATTTTTTCTTGAAAAATTTTAATGTTGTAAGTGTTATTATTTTATTGGATTTTTTTGCATTAAGTATATGTCAGTTGTTTGAGAAACTCTTTAAATCTTCGCATTAATTCTGAATTTTTACATTATTATTATTATTATTATTATTATTATTATTATTATTATTATTATTATTATTATTATTATTATTATTATTATTATTATTATTATTATTATTATTATTAACAGATATGAGGATTATCTTATCAGTCAATCAGTAGCTCTCTCTCTCTCTCTATATATATATATGAAAAATCAGAAAGTAGGTAGGGCAAATATATGATCACATGGTATCGTTAGCTGATCCTCATGAAAATTACTTAATTAGAATATAAACAATATGGAGGATTTTCATATCTCTCGAGCCTTGAGGTGTTCACTATCTAATGATGTTCTAATAATCATGATTAACTGCTAACTAATTAATATATCTCCATCATAATCACTAATTGCCAGTGCAGCAATTCAACTAATGAATATCAAATCATCTGAAGGTTGCCCTAATTTTCTGGTTGATTTTTGCATTGTGAATTTGAATTTCTTAATTATGTAACATTTACAGCCTGTGTGTTTTAACTATATATTCTAGCTTTGGCCGATAATTATATATAATAGTAAATATTTGTCAAAAATTTACTACTTATATATATATATATATCAAATATTTTTGTGTGTTTTAATTTTTTATATTTTTATATTAATATGTTATACAATATATATATTATATAATAGTAAATATTTGTCAAAAATTTACTACTTATATATATCAATATCAAATATTTTTGTGTGTTTTAATTTTTTATATTTTTATATTAATATGTTATACTATATATATATATGTGTGTGTGTGTGTAAATCTTATTAAAATAAAAAAGGATATGTCAATATCCAAAGCAAGGATAATAATAATAATAATAATAATAATAATAATAATAATAATAATAATAATGGTTGGAAGATGTAGAAGAATGTGCATTCAACTTCAAGTCAGGTGATAATGGTGAGGCTATATATAAATTAATTTAGAAATTCTCTCTAAAAAAAAAGAAAATAAATTAACAAATAAAGCATGTGAGTGGGGTCTGTTATTAATTTCCTAAATTAAGAAATATAAAACCTCATTCAAAGCCCTAGATTTGGTAAAGCACTCTCAATCAATTGCTTAACTGTTTTCACTGCATTTTTGTCTTATAATTTGTTGTTTTGCTGCAATCCCCATTTCTTAATTAATTTTTTAATTATAAATTATATTTTAATTTTGTGTGGAGGAGCATTATGATAGACAACTACAATAATTCTAATATAAGTTCAAATTGGACCTTTTGGCACATGTTTTTTGGTGGCAAAATCTTTAGAAGATATATTAGATATCTATTCCTAATAAGAAATTTTTAAGTAGATCTAATCTACCATATCATTAGTAGACTAATATAATTATAATGTAAATTTATTATTTATCAATTAATATGAATAAAATAATTAAATATATATTATTGTGTAATTGAATTAATTTATAAATAAAGTAATAATTGAATAATTATTTTTTAAAAAAGTAATTGATTCTCCAATAATATATCAAAAAACCAACTGAGAGTGCAACGTGGTAAGGAACTAAGGGTGCTACTCTTTGCACTTTTGATATTTTGAATTTTCAATTACATAAATCTTTTGTATTATTGCATTAGTCTAGCTAGTAGCTCTAGTTAACCACAAAACTAATATAAAATTATGAGCTTAAATTTTATTTGGAATTTTATGTATAAAAAGGGTAAAAGTAATTATATATCTTTTAAATTTACTAAAAATAATCATATCTTTTCGTCCAAAAATTAAAGTTATATTTTCCGTAAATCTCAAATTATCTAATAATGATGAATTATTAATTTGCATAAAATTAATTTAGTCTTTTCTTAAAATATGAATGAATTAAATGTTTGATAGACAAATATGAGACTAATATATGTTTATGCCATGTGATATAATATTATAAAACTTAATTTTCTCCTTAAATTAAATATTTTTCTTTTCAAATCTAATTATCCGCTAAATAAATATTATTCCATTTTAGTGAATCAAATTGTTGATAGAGTTTTCTCTTTCATTTTTCTTTACATATAAATTTTCAAAATATAAAAAAAAATAATCAAAGAATTCAATATTTAAATGCCTACCCTGATATTTTAGGCTAAGAAAAACATATCGATTATAAAAAAAATATGGTGATGAAATTTTTTTAGGTAGATTCAGTATATCATGTTATCTGTAAACTAATTCAATAATACAATAATATATATGCATATTTATTAATTATTATATTCATATCAATTAATATTATGAATAAAATTATTAAATAAATATCACACATCATATTCATTAATTATGGTATTTACATCAATTAATATAAATAAAATTATTAAATAAATATATGATTAAATTAGTTTACAGATGACGTAATATTCTAAATTTATTTTAAAAATTCTCTAGAAACTTTTTTTATGGTGGTGTTAGTATTAATGATTTGCATGCTAAAAATTAATTAATTAATTAAAATTGTATAAAATATGATATTGTGCCACTAATCGAGCAAACGGGATAATTATTATTAATTAAAAAAAAAGTAAGCATGCAACTTTGGAATTAAATGAGAGGAAATCGAGAGAAGATTGAGTGGAGATATGCTCCTAACAACTAGGGACCATTTTGGTACGTAGGTTACGTTTGTTGATACAGTTTCCAAAATTTTCTACCTTAAATAATATGCTTAATTCAAAAGCCAAACAAGCCTTTACAATTTCCATTTCTTTGTTCTTTCCATATCCCTTTCATTATCATATATATGCTATAAGCACAACAGATTTTATTACATATACTTTTGCCCTTTCACTGTCTTCTCTTCTTCAAAGTTCAAAGAAAGAAAGTTTGCTCAATTTTGGTTGCTTTGAGGTTAGTTTTCATATTTATTCCTAATTATAATTTTTTTTGCTTATTTACATTCTGATTTTTCATGGATATTCTCTCATGGGTAGCAATTTTTTTTTTTATCTCCATTAATCAATTCTGTCTGCCCTTGTTTGTTTTGATTCTTGATGTTTGATGGGTGCACCTTTTTTCTGTCCTTTGTTTGGATGGGAAGAAAAGAAGGAAATGAAAAAGAAAATGTTCCCACACACATTTTCTTGCATATCATAATATGAAGATGAAAATGTGTGGCTTTCTATATCTCTCTACCCCTCTTTATATCTTTTTATTTTTTTTAATTTTTTTTTTTTTTTGTCTGTGTGGGAGAAAGAAAGGAGAAAAGAGGAGATGAATGGTTTTGGGTCTTTAAAATCAAATAATTGGAGAGATAATGTTAACATTGTTTTAGATAAAGGTTAGTTTGTGGGTGAATGTGCATCCCTCTATTACAAAATGAGATTATTTTTCTTTTATATTATTTTTTTTCAAAAAAAAAGGGTATAAATTTTGGCATATTGCGTTATTTTATTTTCTAATTATAGTTGTAAGATATAATAATTAATTTACCCATAAAAAAACTATATTTCTAATATTGAAAATACCTAGGCCTTGATATTATAAATCCAAGTTTATTGGCACTTAAGCTTAGCCAGAAAACACAAAAACTAGTACTTCAATGGAAATTAGTTCAATAATAGAAGTAAACCAATTAATCTTGTTTTTTTTTTTTTAATTAGTGGCTGGGCATAGTTTTGCTCAAAAAGTGCATTTGCATCCAACGACCTTTTAAGCCTTAACTATTTAATTAAGGAAAAAGGGAGTTGGAATAGCATGGCTAAATGCTTATAAATTAGATTGTTATACTCAATAATTTGAATTTTTATTTTGTTTAATATCTATTTCACCAATGATAGGCCATGAATTACTTATATTTTTAATGTTTTATTGTTGAAACAGTTTGAAAAAAAATTAATTAAGTAGGATTCCAATAATTAAATTTTTGAATCCAATGTGTATTCTGATCACATATGAATATTTTCTTAATTAGTCCTTGTGTGGTAACTAAAAACAAATGTCATTGACAGATAGAATATATATATATATATATATATATATTTAATAGTTATTATATAAATGAGTATTATTTTTTCAAATAAAAAATGTAACTGTCTTAATTAGTTCTACAATAATTAAGATTATTAAAGATTATAATATTTAACGTTATTTAATACTAAAATTTATAATAGTTACCAATTGAAAAATTATATATATATAAAAGATTACAAATCACTATCAATATGATAAGCCATACAATACCAGCACATATAGAGCCGTTATCATGAGGGTGTTGTGTTATGTTTAATTTGACACTAGTCTCTTAGTGCATGCACATTAATTATATTATGTCAAATAGGATTCTTTTGTCTCCATTAATTTTCTGTACATACACTCACTGTTTTACTTTATTTTAGTGCCTCCATTTTTTCACCAATCGGGGTTAGCATATAGTTCTTAGCTTTTAATTTTGATTTTTTTTAAAATTAAATTGAAAAATAACTTAATATCAAATATATATTTAAACTTTTAATTACCACTCAACTAAATAAATATTTAAATTATTTAATGTTTATTCTATGGTACAAATTTGGTGATAATTATATAGGGGAGGCATAGTAATTTAACTCTAGGGGATAATTTTTTGTCTTATAAATGGGTACATTTGGCTATTTGATTAGACTAATCATATATCCTTATCAAAGATAGAAGACTCTTTTCATACTTATATTAGAGTATATTTAGTTCCTTAGAATATAATCTTATTTAATTATTTAATATTTTATGTATACTTTCTGAAACCCAATAAATTAATCCTCTCTCTCCCTCTTTTTTTTTTTTTTTGCTTTTTGAGAAAGAAATTCTCTGCAATTCAAGTTAAAAGAATTTTGATTTAAAACATATGTAATAATTTAAATATAACAAATTGATAATTCAACATTCTAAAAAAATAGTATTAAGAGATATAAGCTTAACATTGAATTAAGGTCTCACATAATCACAGAGAGAAATTCATTTTCGTATTTTTAGTCAGTGTAAAATTCAAGAAAAATTATTCTTTTCTTTCTTCTTTTCCTTCACCTAGTAATAATGTCTACAGAATAATTATTTCACAAAATAATGTATTTTGCAAAATATTGTAACAATAATATATATAATGTTGTTTAATCGTTACGATTCTATTGGATATTATTTTTTCAATAATTAAATAAAAAAATCTAATAGTCTTAATACTATTTAACGCTAAAAATTATAATTATTACTAATGTAATCGTGAAAAATATTGCGTATATTGACATGAATATAACCATTTGGCACTCATTCACAAATAAATATGAATTAGTAAGCATAAAATGATAATATACTGAAGAATAATTTTGGTATGAATTTTATTAATCTAAATAAATGATTTGTTGAGGAAAATAAATAATAATTTATCTTTTGAAATATTTTATTAAATAATCACGTAAGTACTGAGTAGAGCAATTCACCAAGGAAAAGACAACCTATTTAAAGAATAATTAACTACTAAAGTCTAAAATTATTTCCATTATCCATTTTTTACACAAATATTCTCTTTATATATGCCAAAGGCTTCTGCTTTAGTGGCCTCTGGTACGTGGAAAAACTACCCCTTTCCAGATTTAAAAAAAAAAAAATCGTCTTTACATTTAAGAGTGTGAAATTGAATATCTGGTTGTTTTTAAGAGATATTTTCTGAATTCAACCATACAGAAATTTTTTTTAAAAAAAAATCTACTTTCATAATCATTGATATGACATTTTGGGTTCTTGTAATCAAATTTTTTATATGAATTATAGCAGAAATCATATAAAAATTTGCATTTAAAGTTATAATTTTTTTTAACAATTTGGACCATTATCTGTTATTCAATCATTCTGTTCAATACAAAATAGTCTATCTCTCTCTCTTCGTGAAATAATTAATATTTTCTTATAAATATTTAAATATTTATATACTGATTTTGCGGATTATGTGACCACAAGAGACCGAAAAGTGGGAAATGTGTTGTCTGGCAGAAGAAATCCAAAAAAGAAAAATGGAGAAAAACCCATAAACAGAAACTGGGCTACTTCCTTCTTTACAGTCTATCTCTCTACACCTGCTAATAACAACACTGTGCTGTCAACACCTTTTTCTCTATTAGTACACTACATCAACTATTTTCAATAAAAAAGCATGCAATTTCCTTTTCAGAAAAAATTAAATATAATAACTTTTTTTTTGAATAATAATGATTAAAGTATTAAAATTTATTTTTTATTTTTTTATATCTCACGTCACTCTATTTTTTTTCTTTATTAAAAAGTGTTCGATATTTTTAGAACTGTCGATAATTGTTTGATATCAAATAACTGCTAAAATAATATTTGGTAAAACATTCTCATCAACAGTTGATAGTTGATTCTAATCTCAATCAGATATCGATTAAAAAAATTTCATTTTAGAATTTTTTTTCCATCAATTGGTAGCTGATTTGATTTAATTTTTTTTATTTGAACTATATTACTCTTATATTTTTATTAATTACAAAATACTCACTTTCTCTAAATTAATTTTTCAATCAATAAATTATTTATAATTATTAATTTTTTAAGCAATAAATTATTTATAATTATCAATATAAAAATATTATAAATAATAGTTAAACTAGTAATATCGTTTATTTTTAAATGACAAAAATATATACTACATTTTTAATTACTATATATTAATCATAAATTATGATAAACTAATTGATTTTGTTTATAAATTATATATACACATTTATTTATAATTTTTATTGAAAATTGATTATATTTTATTATTTTAATTATAATAAATAATTATATCGAATAATTTCTTTATTCATACATTATATAAAAAAATATATTTTAAATAAAATAAATTATATATATATATTAATAATTTTATATTATAACAATAACTCAATTAATTTTATCAAATATTAATATCAATCAAATATCAACTTTCAACTACTAATTATTAATTATCAATTACTAACAACAGTCAGGAACCCAACATGCCTAAAGCTGTTTCACTTTCTGTTGATAGCAACCAGTCATTGCTTAATTTCTTTCTTTTCTACCTTCTTTCTCTTTTTCTTTACATCTCCATACTTTAAATGTCATTCTTAAAATTGAAAAACAAAAATTAATTTTATCTTATGCTTATATTTGAAACAATAAAAAGGAAAATGAGAAACACTTCCTCTTGTGATTTTCAGTTGCAGTGTAATTTCAAATTTTACTTCGTTATTAACTAATATTATATTAATTTATTTTAGATTAAAGTTCATTTAAAGTGCCAGTGATTTATAGTTGATTGATACAAGTGATTTAGAGTTTTGACACGTAAGAGACAAATATTATTAATTCCTTATTAACACCTACCACTAATGTTGGTTATATGATGATGTAACACTATATTTTACTCTTTAACACTAATTATATTGTTAATAATAATTTCAATAGAATAAAATAATTAATAATAATCTAAAGCTAAAAAAATAATATTAATAATTCTATTAAACTAAAAAAAATCTAAATAACTATCATTAATTTGATTTCCCCCTTAATTTGAAAATGAAATGTCTTTTTTTTTCTCTCACATATATCATACTGAATTGATTTTGTGTTATATATATTGGTAAATCCAGACAGGTAAAACAAATTACAATCGCAAGAAAATCAATTGCTATACTTCAAAAAATAATAAGCAAAAAATAAGGAATACGAGTGAAATCTGTTGTAGTAAAAATTAATAAAGTAAATTGTTGAATTATCAAAAAAAATTTTGCTTTATCATTTATTCTATTTTTATACTATTAATGATTTTAAAAAGAATTTTGTTCTTAGTATAAAAATCTGTCCAAATATTTTTTTATTTCTCTTAATTTTTTCTAAATATTTTTAAAATTTTTATAAAAAAGTGTAAAAGAAAAAAGGAAAGAGAGAGGAAAGATAATGGTAAATAAATATATGGATTTTAATATTTTAGTTATTATTAAGGGAGAGAAAAAAAATTATTATATTTAATCTTACCTAAAAAAGAGATTGCATGTTTTTTTTTATTGAAAATAATTGATCAATAAAATAAAAAAGAGTGTTTAAAGAGAGCGTTGGTGACATTCTTCCTAATAATATTTGAGGAATGCTAGTGACGATTTCTATTTTTTTACATTTTTCAATATTCACTTTTTTAATTAGTTTGTGATGAAAAGTAATAATTTTTTTTTTCTCTTCTCACTAACCAATAAGAAAATAAAAATTAAAGAGTGTCAAAAAAATAGAGAGTATCATTAATATTTCTCATAACTTTTTATTAGAGAAATTTAAAAGACAATTTTCTTGAAGGTGAGTGTTCAACACTCTATTTTCTATGGAGGTGAGAACATTTAGTTATTTAAGTTAAATTCTTTATTTTAAGGAGTTATATAATTAAAAATAATAAATTTAATAGACTTTTTATCTTTAAATTATGAAATAGAAAGTGAGTTTGAGAACTAAATTCTATTTTTTATTCTAATTGTAATGAGTACACTTTTACTTTTTATACTTATTCTATTTTTTTTATTAGTATATTTCTCCAAAAAATATTTATATTTTTTTATAATAAAAATTATTTATTTTTTTAATAAATATTAATTCATATGAGATAAAATAAAAATAAAAAATATTTTACTATACTTTATAATACTTTTTATTATACTAAACATGCTATTACTTATGCCACTACTACCACTGGTATCATACAGCCTGTCTTCTTCTTTCTTTCCTTTTTTCTTTTTTCTCATTTTTTTCACCATTAATGCCTTCTTAGAAACTATCAACTGAAAACCACTCTAGTTTATTGCTTTTCTTATATACATGTACCTCTTAATTAAATTCCCCATTTGTATTAATTAACATTTCTTTTTCTAGCTCTTTTTTGCTTGATTGTGATGGCTATTTATTTGAATTTCCTCAGCTGTAATGGAGTTTTTAATTCATTTTATAAATATTATCATAAATCTTGTCGTGGGTATATGAGTTTTGGGGATTTAAAAGTGCAAAGATTGTAAATTTTTTTATGGGATTAATCGGTTGATGAAACTTGCCTTATTTTTTTTTTTGATTACACACGAGGAGAATCGAATTTAAATTTAATTTAAATCGATGGATTGTCTATTTTGCTTACTAATATCAGTAAAAATGCAGTCTTTCTAATTTATTTTGTAAATATTATAATAAATCTTGTTGTGGGTATGTAATGTGAGTTTTGGGATTTTAACTCTGCATAAATAATATTTATTTATTGGGATTAATTAGTTCTTTACCTATTTTGTTTATTAATATCAGTAAAAATGCAGTCTTTTTCGCAGACGGAGAGAGAGAGATTTTGGCTGCAGTATCATGATAGCACACAAAAGAGAGCAATACATGCAGAAACAGTTGGCTAGCTAAATCAAAATCTAAACTAATCTTCATCTCGAATCCTGGGCCTTTGAAGTTGCTGGTGTTTGTCTCTCGTGCGGCTTGCTAAAGAAAATTCTCCTGCCTCCTTTCACCTTCATCTTCTCCACCACCCTCAAAAGCCCAGATCTCGAGGGACCCATTTCACCATTGGTTATTTGACATTTGTTTCATTCATTTATTGGCTTAATTTATGTGTGCAACTTTCCTTTCTCCGCCATTTTCTCTCCCCTTCTTATAAGGTGGCAATTGGGTTCAACGCACAGCACTTGATCAGCTTTGGGTTTGGTGGATAACTGTTTTGCTTTATATACGAGTGTGAAAGCTGACCCTTGAGGAGTTGTTACACAAAGCCTCAATCACAGGAAGGTCGGTGATAGATAATCATCTTTGATTTTCTTTGCTTTGCATTGAGACCGGTACTAAAAGCTTAGTATTTGTTTCCTTTCTTTAAATCGGAGTGTTGTTGTCAATTTCCGGGTTTTAGGTTATATATATATATATTTTTTAATTGGTTGATGTTTACCAAGTGCTTGTCAATTTGTCATTGGTGATGGTGAAGTTAGAGTTGGTTCCTAGTACTTGCCCATGTTTTTGAATTGCATATTCAGTTCAATTTGCAAGCTTCCAATAATATTATTTTACATTTTATGCAGAGGAAAACTCGGTCCGTGAATTGTGGACTTGTTGGGTTTATATAGAGGGGGTTGTTAGTACTTGATTTGGTTGAATGGAGAGATTGTTTAGTACAATGGTTTTTGATGTGGAATATTGGTCTTAAATTGCTTCAAGACATGCTGAATTCTGATAAGCTAGAGGATGATTTGTTCTTTGATTCTGATGATCGCTTTTCACGTGATGAGTCCACTGTAACAAAAGGGGGATTGGTGTTCGATGATTCACAGTTTGAAATTTGGTTGAATGAACCTCGAAGTGTGAAGGAGAGACGGCAAAATTTTCTATCTGAAATGGGTTTGGCTCAGTTGGCCGGTAAGAGTGATGAGATTATTGGGCTGGAGAGGATTACTGATTGCAGTGGAGCTATATCAAATTCTTCAGCTTTGTGTACATATGCGGAAAAGGGAAATTTGGTCTGTTGTGATAGGGAAATGAATTCTGAGGCCAATTCTATTAATGATGATCCTGAGCAAGAAGATCAGTTGGATAAACCAAATGTGGATAGTGAAAATAAGAATTCTGAATTTTTGCCTTCCAAATTTGAATGCAATCACAGTGATGCTGAAAAATGTAAAAGTTTTAATGAGAGAAAGCAGAAAATGAAAAGTTGGTGGAAGTTCTTCCTACATAGGAGGAACCAATGCGTATCCGAGTTATCAAAGTCGAATTTTGAAATCATCAAGACAAACAGAATGAAGGTGAAGCAGAACAAGAAGAGGTGCATGGAATTTGCAGGTGTATATATGGGACAAGAATTTAGAGCTCACAAGGGCTGTATTTGGACCATGAAGTTTAGTCCAGATGGACAGTACTTAGCAACCGGTGGTGAAGATGGGATTGTACGCATATGGCTTGTTACATCAGCAGATGCTTCTCATAAGTCATTCTCTTCAGAAGGAAATTTTGGTAACAGTTTGAAAGAAGGCAAGTCCAGTTCCGGTGGAAAAAAGATTAGCCGTGCATCGGTTGTCATTCCTGAGAAGATTTTCCACATTGAAGAGTCAATGGTACATGAATTTTATGGTCATGCCAGTGATGTTCTGGACTTAGCATGGTCCAATTCCAATGTGAGCCATTCCTTCAAGTAAATGTTTCCATGAAATTTTTCACGATTGTCATAACAATGAATTTGCAATTAATATATGTAGCTAAATGGGAATTTCTGTTGCAGTGTCTTCTCTCTTCTTCCAAAGATAAAACTGTTCGTCTGTGGCAAGTCGGTTGCCATCATTGTCTGAATGTTTTCCATCGTACTAATTATGGTAAATATGATAAGAGCTATCATTTTTACCCTTATGTTCTTCAATCTTATTTGTTGTGTATTTCATTTGAATATTTTATATCATGATGAACTCTAGGCTGAAATTATCTCATGTTTTTTTTTTGGATGCAACAGTCACATGCATTCAATTCAATCCAATTGATGAAAACTATTTCATCAGTGGCTCGATTGATGGAAAAGTTCGAATTTGGGGAGTATCTGAGGAGCGAGTTGTTGATTGGGTTGATGCAAGAGATGTAATATCTGCTATATGTTACCAGCCAGATGGCAAGGTATGATTGTGGTTCTCCACATTCCTCCGATGAAGTTATTTTCCACTTCTAAATTTTTCACATTTCAAGCTATTTTATATGCTAACTCTATTTTATTTTTCAATCCAAACAGGGGTTTGTGGTTGGTTCGATTACATCCAGTTGCCGCTTCTATGAAGCATCAGGTACATACTTCTACTACTTCAAATTTGTGGTTATACTTCTGAAAGATAGAATAGTGCCTAAACTGGAATTATGGTGGTTTAGGAAATGATCTCCACCTTCAAGCAGAGATTCATGTTCGAGGTAGAAAAAAATCCTCAGGGAATGGAATCACTGGCGTACAGGTTCAAACTCAAGGCTTTTATTAAAGAAACTTTGAGCTTGCAATAATTTATTCATCAATTACTTTTTTTTTGCACCACTACATCGTGCAGTTCTCCCGAGATAGACCTCAAAGAGTTATGATCTCTTCTGAAGATTCTAAACTTTACATATTTGATGGATTTGATATCGTTCATAAATTTAAAGGTAAAAATTATTACCTTCTTTAGCTCTTTTCTAGTGATTATAAACTTGAGTTTCTTGAAAAGGAATCTGTGAACTTTTATATTTGAGTACCACTTTACTTCATAAAATATTTATGCAAACAGCTTTAATGAATTTGTTAGCAAAGACAAAAGTGGGATTTTGACCAATACAGGAAGGGAAGGAGAATGGCAATTGAAACACATAACCCTTTGACATTCGTTCATGTATTTTTTTGTGTTTTAACTCTATTTTATGAAAGACTTTTCTTTAAATTATCATATTGGGTACAATAATATATATTTGTTATGACTTCTACTAGTTTTCTTATTTATTATGTGTTATCTATACTCTACGCCAAGTTATATTAGAGGTAGATAACTTGAACTTGGTCTGTGTTTGAGTTGGTTGTAATAAATTTTCATTCTGCTTCTTTCTGCTTTAAATAATAATTTTGGATTTTTTCCTTTTCTATTATACATCTAGCTTCTTCTTTCCTTTTCTCATCCTTCAATATGTGGTTTTCGTGGAAGATGTTCAATATAGCTCTTTCTGTGATTTCTTCTAATTGAATATATTATTAGGAGCCACGTGTGTTTAAAGAATATAATATGTTTGTTAGTTTTTCCTCTGTGCTTCGTGCCCTCGTTTCGTATCATCTGGCTTGCCAACATATGACTGTGTTGCCATTAGGGGGGATGCATCTTGTTCATGAATAAAGCACTTGCACCTTTGGGATTGTTATTCTTGATCTTTCACAAACATCCATGTTGATTTTTATTCGTTTATGTTCATATTTCAATACCCATTTTATTGGAAGTACTGCTAACTTTGGACTCGTGCATCTTGTATCACTAATAAAATTTTATACATACATTGCATCTAACTGCCTTGACTAATTTTATACATACATTGCATCTAACTGCCTTGACTAAGTGGCATCTTACTGTATTTTTTTTCACTAACCTCTATCATTTACTGTTATCCAGTGAATCAAAGCTGATTTGAATAAAATTATTGCATTCCTATGCATGTCTTGTAAATTCATAGAGAGATTTTAATTATTTAGTCCTGGTGCAACTTTGCTGAATCTATGATTTAATAATTACAGGTCTTCCTAAGTCTGGGAGTCAAATGTCGGCTTCTTTTACTTCAACAGGTAGACATATAATCTCAGTCGGTGAGGACTGTCGTGTTTATGTCTGGGATTGTGATGGAATGTGCACCCCATCATCTAAACGCATAAAATCTGTGAGATCTTGCGAGCATTGCTTCTATGAAGGTGTATCTGTTGCAGTACCGTGGTCTGGCATGAGAACAGAACCCAGGGTCCTATGTAGATGCAGTTTTCGGAGTAGAATGCAAACAGAGCATGGTTCCTCACGGAGGAGAGATTTGGAAGGTTTTTCTCTTGGAAATTGGTTCTTCATGGATGGTCCCTGCAGAGGAAGCTCAGCAACATGGCCTGAGGAGAAACTCCCTCATTTGGGTGCAGCGATCGCAGAAGAGGAAAGTCATCATCAGCAGCAGCACTACAAAGACCTTCAGCAGCAGCAGCTCATTATCGCTAATGACTGCGCTGCTTTATCAGATGCTTGGGGACTTGTGATTGTTACAGCAGGATTTGATGGTATAATCAGAACTTTCCATAACTATGGATTGCCTATGTGGGAGCAGTAGTATGTATATATACAACTAAACATATCAATCATTCATTCCAACCTTTCTAATGAAGGGGACTCAAAAATGTGACATTAGCAGATGTTGCAAACTTGCAATGCCATCCAAATGTGAGTCGCCTGATGATTTATTGAAGGATTCGTGACTCATTAGCAGCGTCAGAGAGGAAATTAACATATAATTAACTTTCATATCTAAGCCTCTTTCTTGCTAAAATCTTTGCCTAGGATGAGTCTCTTGACATGCTTTGTAAGTTGGTATTGTTTTTTTTCCATGTCATTAGACTTGTAAAGGCATGTTTGTACAGCAATTACTCGCAATTTATTCTTCTTTCCTTTATCCTTTTTTTTTAATAGTATATAATTTTTTTATAATACCATAAGAAATTCAATATCTATGTTCCTTGTTTGTTTTTCTGATAGTCGTTTGAATTTGATATGCAAATTTTAGTATTTATTTATCATGCGAATTATGGTTTTCTTGAGTGTGAATTTGAAATATTCTTACTATCAAAATACTATCAAAAGTTCAAAGCTGCAGTTCCTTAGAATTGAATGTGTCAACTTGTAAACACTAACCTTTACCAAAGGCATCTTCATGTCTCTGTTAAAGCCTGTGTAAATTATGTATGCAAGAAGTAGAACCAATCAAGATCATTAATATGTTGCATTTTCGAAAAAAAAAAAAGTTGATGGATTCTGTAATTATCAAATATTTGATTTTCGAATTATCTCCTTAAATCTTTTTTTTTTCGACCAAGTCATATTACTTTTGAAATTCCTTACCGTTATCTTATCTAAGGTCATCTCCAATGCACAGCAAAATGGCGTTAACGGGAGGAAGAAACAAAAATGGCGCAACTTCAATCGGATATCAAAATGGTGTTAAAATTTGCGGTAGTTACAGTAGCGCGCCATATTTAGCGTGACACTGTAGCAACATCATTTCTGATAAAAAAAAAACTAAGTTGCAGAGGAAGAAGGAGGAAAGGGAAACGGGAAATGGGAGGGTTGTTTGGTTTTTTATTTTTTAGTTAAATAATTTTATTTATATTTTAAAATAAAAATTTTTAACTTTTAATGAGTAAATTTTGACTACTTGTATTTTTTTTATAAATATTTATATTATATTTGAATAAATAATTTTTAAATTAGTAAAATGATATTTAATTAATATTAAAGTTGTTTAATTGAATAATTAAATAAAAATAATATTAATAAATTAAAAATTAATTAATAGTAAATTGATGTTTAATTAAAATGAATTTATATTTTTATAATATTATTAAATAAGAAATTTTTTAATATTAGATGAATATGTAAAAAAATATTTATTTTGTAAAATAATAAAATAGTATGAAAGTAATAAAAATGAATATAAAATAAAGTATAAATAAGAATATATATAAATATTGTTTTTGGTATAAAAAATGGTGTAATGGATTGGAGATAAATTTATTGTAGTTACACAATTTTGATGTAAAACTTACATCATTTTAGTGTAATTGGTTGGAGATGGCATAATAGCCAACTAGGTATTCCATTAGTAAACATCATATGCTTCTTTTTTAGAAATTTATAGTAGAGTTTTAAAAGACATTTTTTTTTTCTTTTATTAGATTTTCCTTAATTTTGTTTTGCGAATGATAGTCACCAAAATCCCATAAAAATAAAAATAGAATAAAATTTAGTAGCAAGAAATAATAATCAAAATTTTCTCATAAATTGACAAATGAAAACATGATTGAAAATAGCAATAATTATTAACATTGTATATTCTTATAACTATATAAAGGGCATGCAAACTTGATTTGAGTCCGTGCAAAAAAAAATTGCAATCGAGCAATTAAGGAGTAGTCATCCAAAGAGTACTAAAGGAAATTTTCCTTTGATGAGTATGTGAGAAAGTTAATCTTTTGGAATTTTTCCAAAAAATTGAAGAGTAACAAAAATAGTAAGAAAAATATTTTTTTTATTATTTTTTTGGGAAATATTTGTACGTCACTATTTTTTGATTTATTTCAAAATTATTGTATTACCTCTAGTATGTATTTAGAGAATGTTCTATCTTTGTACCCATTAATTTTATTAGCGAAAAAAATATTCAGAATTTGTTTCATAGATGTAGCCCAAATTAAAGGATTAACCATGTTAAATTGTTGATATTATTTTTGTTGATTCTTTTATTCATATTTATTTGTATTATTTTACTCATCAGGTCTTACAAGTGGTATCAGAGTCTGTTAATTCTATAAAATTCTTATTATGCTCTATAATTGTAATATTGATTGATCTTGCATATCATAAAAGATTTTATTTAATTACTGTTAGCTGAAAAAGTATCTATTTTTTTAATGGAGACAAATGACATCAAGATGATCAGCTTAAATAACACGAATTACCACATATTAAGAAGTAAAATGAATGATATTCTATTTGTGATGAAAATATAACTACCAGTGTTTACTACAACTAAACCCGAAGGCAAGATAGATGAGGAGTAAGAGTTTGAGCATGAGCAGGTATGCAACTATATCCGATAATTTGTTGAAAATAGTGTATACAACTACATCTGCAATGAGACTCATGCCTAAACGTTATGGAACAAGGTTGAACAGCTTTACGCATCAAAAATTGACAACAATAAATTATTTTATTTGATAAAATTGACGCAGTGAAAATATAAATAATGGACTTCCATATCAGATTATTTGAATAAGATGTAAGAGATCATGAATCAGCTGTTCAGAATGAGCATAAATCTAGATAATGAAATTTTCGCCGACTCGCTGCCAGAGTCGTGAGAATCTTTGAAGATTTCAATTACTAACATTGCACATAATGGTGTAATTAATATATAGTATATTAAAAGTGGTATCCTAAATGAAAAAATGAGAATGAGATCTCATAATTTATCTTTTTCATCATAGCCAGATGTTCTGGTTATAGATTCCAGATGAAGGAGTCAGTCTAAGCAAAAATGCCTAAAGAAAAAGTAGAGGCAAGTCAAATAGATATGCCAATATTGAATCTTATTACTGCAAAAAGTAATGTTGTATCAAGAAATACTATCGAAAGTTCAAGAAGAAATAGAAAGACAAGAAAGTAAAGCGAGATGACAACAATGATGATGATGTGACAAATACTATGAATGAAATTAATGTCGTTTGTGATATTATCAATTTTACATCACACGAGATCAGTTATTGATAGTGACACTACCATTCAAGCCATGTTTTTAAAAAAAAAATTTCTCATCCTTTGTAGCAAGAGATTTTGATACTATGAATATGAAAAATGATAATTTGTCAAAAGTTATTAGTAAATGGGATATTGGTCTTGAGACTGGAAATGATACCAAATTAGTCTTGATAGATGTCAGACATATTCCAAATATTAGCCTGAATTTGATCTGAGCAGGAAAACTTAATGATGCAGGTTTCTACTGTACCTTCTCTAATAACTAGTGGAAGCTCACCAAAGATTTTTTGGTTATGGTTAGAGGTACAAAACATACTACCTTGTATGTGATGCTTGTGAAACTCTCCAACGACATTGTAAGTATTGTGGAGAAAGAGAGTGTAGTTGAATTATGATATAAAAGACTCAACCATATGAGTGAGAAATGAATGACTATCCTTGTCAGGAAGAAGATATTATCTTGAATGGATGTAGTGTATTTGGAAAAATGTGTTGACTGTTTAGCAGGAAAACAAAACAAAGTTGTTTTCAAGAGTTCCTCTCATTCTAAAATGAAGAATGTATTAGATTTGGTTCATTCAAATTTATATGGGCTAATGCCAAAGTCATTGGGTGATGCTTAATATTTTGTAACTTTTATTGATGACCGTTCGAGGAAGATGTGGGTATATACTTTAAAGATGAAGATCAAGTATTAAATATCTTTAAAGAATTTCATATCTGAGTTGAGAGACAAATTGGGAAGAAGTTGAAATGCATTCAAATAGATAATGAAGAAAAATACACTGGACCATTTGATATCTACTGCGAAGAGCATGATATTTAGTATCAAATAATGCCTCCAAAAATAATGCAGTTGAATGGTCTGGCTGAGATAATGAATAAAACTTTGCTAGAGAGAGTAAGATATTTGCTCTCACATGCAAAATTACTCAAAATATTTTGGAGAGAAGTTTTATTCACGACTGTGTATATGTTAAATCTTTCACCATGTATTCTTCTAAAGCTAAATGTTCCAGATAAAGTTTGATCATAAAGAAGGATAAGGCTATAAGATTAAGCTCGATTTCAACCTTGAGTCGGAACTAGAATTGGACAGGTCAAAATATGATATAAATCGATCAAATTTTGAATTGTAACAAACCAAAACGTAATTTAAACCTTAAAAAGATGACTTATTAAAATTTGTGTATGACTGATTCAGGTTTAGAATTGAAACCGACAAATTCTAAATTTGTTTTATCTTTTATTTATTATTAAAAGCTATAATACTTCTTAATATTTTATCTCTACAATTAATATTTTTATTATTCATCATTTATTTTCTTAATCTTCAATTAGAAAATTAATAATTTTAACTTATAATATTTTTTAGTGTGAATTATAAAAACTCGTTCTAACAATTTTAGATAGAATTGATAATTTTGAGTATGATAGATTAAATAACATGATATTATACGAAGTCAAATATATATAAATTTAAGTTAAATTGATATATATTATAATTGTGTTATAAATGAGTTTTATCAGCTTAATCTGTTATAATATAAATATGTAAAATATATAATAATTTTAATATAATTTCAATTTAAAAATATTTAAATATATATTATAATATTTTTAAATATATATAATATAAATTCATATATAAATAAATTTATAATACATTATATTAAAATTAATATTATTATTTACTTTATATATTTTCATATTTTTTTTGTGAATAGATTGTGTTTAAATATTTTATTATTGTGTAAATAAGTTGCACATGTCATATTGTATAATCTATATATGTATTTTTTATTGTGTCTAATCATATCAATATATATTATAATAGTATCGTTTATATATTTTAAATTTTGACATGATTAGTTAATCGTATTGTATTTATGTTAAGTATAATCAAGGCATACAACATGACATGATCAAATTGTTAGCCGTAATTTTCTGTTCATTTAGGTCTTTTTAATTGTTACTTGTAACATGCTACAATTATAATATTGTTTTGTAAAAAAAAGTATGATGTCTTTTTGAATTTAAAGTTAAATTTTAATAAAAGTAACCCTATACCTTTTTTTCATTTTTTTAATTTAATAAATTTTAATAGGCACCTTTTTTATAATTAAGTCTTGTAAATATAAATTCTTTTTTTTTAAAGTTTAATTTAAAAGTAAACGAAGCTTTCGAAATCTAGGACTTCAACCGTCACCAATTGGGAATGGGGAGTTTGTGTACCAAAATTCAAACCTCTGTATTACAATTCGATTCAAATTTAAAATTTTATTAAACCTGAACCGAAATCTGCTGCCTATGGGTTTGGGTTGGTAGGTATGGGTAGCTCATAGTAATTCGGGTTTCAAAACGGATTTGATATTTGCATCTCCCCTCAAAATTGCTGGTGAACTTACCAAACCAAACAACATTTGCCGCTAATTTCTTGGTAGGAATTTGAGTTCATTAATCTCTTGTGACTTGTAATTTTTCTTTTCTGTCGCTTTTTTCCTCCCTCTAATGTTTGGGGCTTGCAATTTGCAGCGCAAGTGCGCAACTCGCTTTCGTCGATTATGTAGAATTTGAAATTTTTTCTATGCTTTTTTAGGGTATCTGGTGAAATGGATTTTGGTTTTGTGTACAAAGCTTGGGAGAAATGGGCTTCCATCAATATTGCGTCTTCTGGTAAGGATACAGCCTTTTTTAATTGGATGTGTGTATAATTCATTCCCTGATATGTTGTTTATGGCAAATTGGTAGGTGAGCCATTGAAGGCAGCTCTGCTTATTAACTACGACCCATCTGGACCAGCGCGGTTGCTGTCTACCATGTAATTGAAATTTCTTTTCTTTCTACATATTATCATTGCTATTTCAAACGATGCTACCTCTTTTCCTATTACTTATTAAATTTTTTTTATGCTTCTCTGTTTTTCATTATGAAAATTTTAGCATCACTATTAATATGTTGTACCTTCTTTTTATAATTTTTTCAAAGCATATATTCACTGCTAAATGTATGAGGATTTAGCCTGAATGCAATGGTAATGTTTTTTCATTAACTTGGGAGTTGTGGGTTCAGATAATGTAGAATGATGCCTCCATTTGATTTCTGTAGAGCTTGCAATGCAGGACGCATTGTGCATTGCGTGATCTTTATGCATTGTTGAACTTTTTTCCAAGTGCCAACTAATTTTGATTTGTATTTTCTAATATGGCTTTGCTCATTTATGTATAGACATTCAGTAAAATAAGATGTTATTGTGGTAAACATGCTTAAAAAATTAAATTATATTAATCAAACATGGAACAGAGAAAATTAAAGTGGAAATTCCACTTCTCCTTGAGTTGTTTTTGTGAGTTTGAAAAGGAAAAGTACTTCATTGAAGATATTAGATATTAATAATGACTTTTTTAATGGTCATGTCTGAAATCAATGCATATCTCATTTTGGACTGACTGAAATCATCTTACATGCTTTCTGAAGTAATGATCTGTTGCAAGAAACATTTCTTTAATGGATTTTACTGAGACTTAACTGTTATAATGCTGAAAGGTTTGATCTGGGTACTTTTAGTGCAGAACAAGAAGGGATTAAAATCACTCCAATTGAATTGAGTCAATTCATTGATTTCATCAAACGCAACAAACTCGAGACTGAAAGCTTCATTATTGGGTCGAGTCAATGTAAGTCCTACTGCAGCAGATGTAATACTTCATAACTTGCTAATTGAAAATAAAAGAAAAAGGGAGTTCCTTTACTCACTTCTTGAGTTTTAGTTGTTCCCAACTATAGAGAAGGTACATTGAAGGTATCAATGTCATAATTGGCAAAATTGTTTCTAGTTTAAAAGTTTCTTATTTTGGCAAATCAAATTGGTGTTAACTAAGATCATGACTTCCCCAAATATATATATATTCAGTTTTATTTGTTGTTATATAACTAGAGACTAGAGTAGAAGACCTACTAGCCCTGGAACAGTTGAACAATGTCCAGTTATCTTCAAAATCTTTTAATTGTTCAAATTACTAAAGAAACCTTTATTTCATGGTCAAATTCGCTTATGAATTTGACAAAAGAGAGAAAACATTGCTATCTTATATATATAATTTATATATATATATTCAGAAAAACAAAATAAATTTGAAGTGACGATGGAGAGCCTCTAGATTTACGGTTGCAAATACAACTCTATTGTAATCACCTTTACTATCACCGGTCAAACAATGAAGGGCCTTTAAATTTTAAAAATTAAATGCCTTTCTTCTTCTCACCTGCATTGCCTGAGAAAACCATAATGAGACCATAGATTACACGATCGACCATCCGATAAAAAGTAGATTGCCATGCACCATTCAATGATGAAATGTATGCAATGCTATGGGCTTGTAGATGCCCATTACCTATGGGAGATCATAGCTACTTACTTTATAGTTTGTGGGTTTTGGTGTGGGAGGTGGAGGTTGATGTTGTTTTGGAGAGGTCTTTGCTGCCTGGCCTTATTGTAGACATCAGCTATGGGAATAGACTGAATGGATTGTGATATTTTTGAGACTTGAACTATTGATTGAATCGTGGGATCAAGAGTGAAATATTTGGTTTAGTACAAAATTAGGTTATTAAGAAGTGTTGTGTCGAGTGAGTTTTCTAACCAAGGATAAAATTTTCATAGCCTCTATCATTTTTAAGATTATGGAAGAGAAGAAAATTATATTATATTTCTAATTTGCCTACGTAAAAGTTTGTTTATAATTTGAAATTGCTCATTAGTTCAAGAACCAATTTGACATTTATTCCTATTCCGATATACTGCATCGGTTGGTCATAAAATTTAAGCGCTTCTTATAATGGTTTGGGCAATCCTCTTTCTTTGAATTAGTTTTTGGAATGAGTTAGACCCAAAGTCCATTTATTCAACACGATATCAAAACTGTTAGTCTTGTGATGTTGGGCCGCACGCTGATGTTCAGTCCTGCAAACTTCACGTTCCAGGTTTCTTGCATGTGTAAGCGTGAGGGTGTGTTGAGATATCATGCATTGGTTGGTTAGAAGCTTTAAGTGCTTCTTATAATGACTTGGGCAATCCTCCTCCTTTGAGCTAGATTTTGAGATGAGTTAGGCCCAAAATTCATTTATTCAACAATTCCCTTATCTTTTAATTGTCTTCTCTTCTCCATTTACTTCTTAAACTTAGTAGAACAATTATTTTTAGTCATTTGCTCAAGTTATTTTTAACTTTCTCTTATGTGTTATCGAATTGGAAACATCCCTTAAAATTTTAAGCATAAAGAAGCTGTTGAGAAGGGCTAGATCAATTTTGCTATAACCAACTTAAAACCAAAATAGTATCTGTAAAAACTTTCAAATATTAAAAAGATTTAGTCAATTACAAAAATGATAAGCAGTTCTTAGTTTAAAATGAGATACCAAACCTTGTTATTTTGGGAATTTTGCAAGTGAAAATTAAGTGCATGTATGTTTTTGAAAAAATGTAATATGCCCTGATGTTTGACGTTCCTTACTATGTGGTTAGGAAAACTGTCCATAGAAAAACACTTCGAATTATTGAGAAGTAGTGAAATGCGTTATTTCATGATATCTGGACCTATTATCCAATTTTTCTTGTTGGAGCCAAGTTCTCTCCATCCAGAGCATTAATGCATGAAAAAAAGAAAACATACTGATCAATTTATCATGGCATGACATTACCGTACCAATTTTAACAATTGGGGCTATCTGTGTCTTGTATGGTCTTCAATTGCGTTATTTTGGAGGGCTGTGATTAGATTTTGTTTAAGAGCTATGATCTGAATTTATTATGGCTTTGATGATATTAAAAAAGGCTTTAATGGTTCAAGTACATAGAAAAAAAATTTTAAATTCATTCTCTGGTCGGTTTTTTCCTTCTTGTGTAACCCAAATGACCTAGTAATTGAGATTTTAATCTTTTTGTTGTCTTCCTATCATATTCTGACATTCTCGTAACAGAACGTTAGTGTTTATAACCCATATCATATACTCATTTGGAGCTTGGTAGGGTGGTAAATGTGTAAACTTATCTGTAATTGCTTGGCAAATAGCCATTATAATCAATGCTTGTACCTTAATACACACAACACAACTCAGTAAGTTCTAGTTCCTACAATATTAGTTTACATTCTTTATTATCCTTAACGTGATATTGCAGACGTGACTACTTCAATTCATGAGAATTGGTTCTCTGCAAGGTGCATAAATACATCAAAACCTGCTGGTGAAGGAGCAATTGTCATGCAGACAGCAGCTTTTCTCTTGGTTGCACTGTAAGCTTTCAGTGTATTTGTAGTGACATGATAAATTTTTCATTCTGTGGATTGAATTGAGATGCCTTTGGATATCTGTGTGGTATTAAAGGATTTGATATGCTGAAAAAAAAAAATGAATTCTCTTGTATGTGGGATTGACAGATACGATGGCTCAATGGGTGCTGCATCTCGTGCTATTGTGGCTGCTGATCAGTTTGCATTGCAGCTTGCACGAAAAAACCTTTGAATTAATTTTCACAATACTAGGATTGTGCATAATTTGCTTTTCTATAGGTACCTTCAATGCATTTTTTGTTTCTGTAATGTAAAATTAATTTGCTTTTATATCAGGTTAAATTTATATTCCTAATTAATCAAACAATGTTGGTACTATCTGCATCCAGTTAATTATGGGCAAAACAGTTATGTATCAGCAATTGTTTTTACCAGGTTTCTTCAAGTATAAGGGCTCCTTTTATTTTTGGAAAATAATTTATCTTTAAAAAATATTTTTCTATTTTTGGTTGAAACACTAGAAAAATTTAAAAAAAAAAGTGAATTGATATTTTCTTTTTTACATCTGATAAGCCTTAAAAAATGACTTATCGTTTTTAGAATGAGACTGTTTTTCTTTATTTTTTATTTACTTGGAAAATATATTTTTTAATTTATTTTTCAGAATTAAAACAAATATTTGAAAATAAGAGAATATTTTCTAGAACAAACGGAGCAGTTGATACGACTTTCTTTTCCCGACACAACAATTCATTAATAGTGCCATTGATTAAGTACCTGCAACTCCAAGTAGGCCTGGCAATGGGGACTCCACCATGTCACTGGGTCTTGTCTTTGTAGAGAAAAGGGCAGCGTTTTTGAATGGTAGTGAAATGATGGAATATAAGTAGTCGTTGATAAACCTGAATAGTCTGTAGGGTTGGAAGAGGTTCCAACATTTTGGAAATTAGTTTTCAGTTTGCAGAAAGATTTCAAAATATGCAGATCTTCTATAGATCTAGCCAATGATCTTGAGTTGCTGTGGCCTCTACATAGCTCGCAATCATATTCTTTTTTTTTTTTTTTCAAATGTTTCCTTTCTAATTGCATCATTGCTTGAGCCATTTGAGAATAGGATTTTCTTTTTTACTGAACAATAATCATTTGTAAAAGTTAAGAAACCTTATTAAACCTGAAAAAAGTACACAATGTGATATTATAGGGTAACTTTTTAGATTTTTATATGCTGATTTGGCATTGAGGAGATTTTTTCTTGTGCAGGTTTGAATTAAAAATCTAATTCTTTTTATTTGAAATTATTGTTTATTGTCTAAAAAACAGGTTTAAAATTTTTTGGATTTAATTAACTGATTTTTTAAATTTTTTATAAACTGATTTTTATAAATCTATTTCTGAAAAAAATATTTATTTACATTTTTCTCTTTAAAAATAGTTTCAAAAATTAAAATAATTTTTTTCTTTAAAAATATTTTTTTCCACATGTAATGTCAAATGGACCTTAAGAGAATATCAAATCTTTATAACCAATGATTTTTAGTCTTAGCAATTTTATCTTTATTTTCAATAGTTAATTCTAATTTTAGTCAATCCCTAAAACTAAATGTAATTTTGAAATATTTTTTTCTTTTATTATAGCACTTGATTGTTCATTTTTTCATGAAGTGTTTCCTTTGTGATACTTTTTTGCAAACATCATTTTATTTATTTATTTATTTTTGGATCAGAAATCAACATAATTTTATTAGGACATTGAATTGTACGGTTAATAATTGAAATTTTGGTAAAAATGGATCAAACTGTGAACTTGGACGGGGTCCAAATGTATCATTTTTGGTCGAATGGGTCCCTTTTGTTTGGATTTTCTCCGCATTCAGTTCAAAATTTTCAGATTGATTCATATTTGGCTCTCAATTTGAAAATTGGGTTTGCAAAGTCCAGGCCATGGTTGGGTTCAAATTATTCGAGCTCTACAGATCGAGCAAACCAGTACAACAAAAGAGTAAATATTAAAAATTAATAAAAATTTAGTGTTAAAAATTATTAAAGCAGACCACATATATATATATATATATATATATATATATAAATTTAAAATAACTCATCAAATTTTAAAATAATAAAAAATATTATAAAAATAATTATATCGAGTCGTATCTAAACTGGTTTGGACAAAATCGGGCTTTATTTCCGGTCGGACTGGACGAGTACGTGATTGGACCAAAACGTAGAATTATCGACGTGTCTATCCGTTGTAATAAAAAGAAATGCAAAACTTTTGCTGGCACAGAAACATAAGCACAGTGTCACCACTCGAAAGACAAAAGGGGTGATGAGGCAAACAAAATACGAACCCAAAAATCCTGCCGGAAAATGGGGTTAAACAACCCATCTTCCTTCCTTATCCCTCTCTCCCTTCTAAATCACACTCTCTCACTTCCTTAGAATTACAGATTCCTATCTCTCTCTCTCTGCAAGTTATTTTGTCTCATTCCTTCATCTAATCCCATCTCCATTTTCTCCCCATTATTAATTGCTCTTTACTCAATGTTTACATCCTAGTTTCCCACTCTGTATCTAGATCTGCCAATTCAAAACCCACTTCAATTTCGTCCTCGCCTGCCATTTCGTTTCCTCGGTATTTGAGCAATGGGATAGATATTTTTAATTTCTGAATGTCCAGCACTATTCAGATCTGAAGGCGACCAGTTAAATGGGTTTCTTTTAGGGTTTGTGGGTGATGTAATTGGAGAATATAACTTGGTGTGAAGATGGGATCCAGTGGTAGCAAGTCCTACAGTGGCGGTGCGTCGTCATCCTCACGTTCAACAAGTGGGCGGAAGGGGAAATGTAAACGGAATAGGGTTTTTCAGTCTTCTTGTCTTGGTGGGTCTTCTGGGTCTTGTTATAGCAGCAATGATGATAACGCTGTAAGTCAATTTAACTATTCCCACCTCCAATCCTTCTTTCTTTTGGATTTAAATGCAATGTGGGCTTTAGTTTTCGCTCAATGGTTACTTCCTATCCATAATTTCCTCATTCCTGTATTAATTGGCCGTTGTTGCCTTTAATATTACTGACGTTTCGTTGCATTTGACCCTATTCTGTAATTTATTTTGCATCATCTTTGGATTAACTGTTGGGTTTTAATTGCTGTCAGTAAAAGAATTGATAATTATTATATACAATTTTCAATGAGATTTTCCCAAAAACCTTTCTTTTTAATTTTTCATTATATTTCAAAACAATTGGAAATATGTTTGATACCACCATGCTTAGGCTAATATCATAGTGTAGGTGCCAATGCATGTGCCTTCTAGTTGCACTAGGTCTAGGTGTCCGACTTTGGGGTCTCAAGGATTTTTCCTTTTATTTTTAATTTTTAGTAGTTAGTTGGTTGGTTTTTTCTTTTTTAATGTTATGCAATTGTGCTCAGATTTTTACCAATGAATGATAATATTCATGTCAATATAAGTCTATAATAAAGTACAATTTAGAAAATTAACATCTAAAAGGGCAAATATTACAATGTCATTGGTGCTCTAATCTTAATTGAAGCTGCCTGTCGACCTTCCACGAAACTCAATTGTGTGGTAAGTGGTGAAAACAAGCGCTTATGAGTTTACTGCTACTAGAAGAAATTGTATTTCATTTAGGGACGAAATTAGAGGAGAAGAAAAGGAACAAGAAAGTGAAGCTTTAACTCTATTGAAAGGTGGGTAGAGTGAAGGATGTGCTTGTACTAGATGATTGTAGGAGTATCTTAGACTAGTGGATTCAGGGTGTGCTATTGCTTTTGTCTTCAATATGAACTGTGCTTTGTGGCAATTTTTTCTTTGCACTTTTTATGCTCAGATGATATGTATGTAAACTAGTCATAGGAGCAGTACATTGTGCAGTTTCATCTTTTTCTAGAAATTCTTGTTTTTGAATTCAGTTTGATCTATTTGCAAATTGAAAAGTGAAGTAACTTCTTCGTCAAAATTTAACAAATATGTGCCTTGCATCCCTTGGCATAACCAGGCATTCAGTTTTTTTTTTTTATTCCTTTAATCCATTTTGCAACTTTTCTTATCAAAATTTGATATCTTAAACACATTTTTATTTCTCTATATGAAAATTATTCTAAAAATCATATGGTTCAGAATTTCCTAGAAATTCTATGCAAGAATTGTTGAATTAAAACTTTTGGCTTTAATTTAAATGGCTCATAGTTTTTGGATTAATCTGGCTCTTTCCATGAATCATTTTCAATTAGATATACACGTAATGTCAAAGCATGTGATTTGAATGGGGTTTGTGTCTTTTAGTAAACCAAAATAAAAGGAAAATAAGAAAAGATGTGTCCCTGGCGAGTAGACTTGGCCATCCTACTGGGTACCCACCTGGCCCAACTGCCTTGCCTGCTATTTTCCTCGGGTTTGTACATGCATTTTTTTTTATTAGGCTCGGCCCATCACAAACCTGTAGTAAAGCCTGATTTTGTTCGAGCAGCTTGGTTCTGCTACTATTCAATCCTGCCCATTATAATTAATTTTTATATATGAGTTTATTTTAGGTTTTGGTGGTCCATTTTGTACTATTTTGTTCTATATTTTATTATTTTAGTATCTGGTGGTCTACTTTTATAATTTTTTATAATATGTTAGAATATTTTTGTACTTAATTAATTTTTTTTATATCTATTAGAGGTCTAATTTATAATTTTTTATGATATATTATATTAATTTTAATGTATTTTTTTTACAAGTATTGGCTTCTCTGGCTGAATTTGCCTGAGCCTACACCCAAGCTTGTTTTTTTCTATATATTCAGGCTCAGGTGGCCTCCAACATGGTAAAATTATTTTGGGCCCAACTGGGCTCGGCCTGAACCTGGCCCATGGCCAAGTCTACAGTAACGGGACAGCCGAGTTGTTAAAAATTGGCTGTGGATTTTTGCATCTAAACTATGTAAAGATTTGTGTTTGGTCTAATTACCTTTGTGTAGCATGACTATCCGAACAATGTAAAAAACAATTAAGGATGAAATTGTAATGATTTGTTTTGTACTTGGACTCATGCTTAGCTTTTGAGTTGGACTGCTTAACATTGTCCATTTTGGTATGTTATTTGCTATTAATAATTTGTGTGAATGGTGTAAAATGTTTTTTTGAGGTAGAATCCCTCCAGTGCTAAAATTTTATTTTTCGCACTTCAGGTTTGTGAACATGTGGGCAAAGAACATGGAGGGAATGCTTCATCTCCTGGCCAAACTGGAATGGAGTCAGATCAGGTCAAAGTTGAGTGTTATGGAAAAGTAAAAGTTGAGGAGTCTGATGAGACTTGTGTATCCTCCAATTTTGAGCTTGACGAGTGGGGTCAAGCAAGCATCACGAACACTGCCTCCAGGACAGGTAGCAGTTCTGCTCAAGCTTTGCCCTCTGCATCTTTGACTTCTCAAAGTAGCTTTCTCTCTCGCTTAAATTTTCTTCCTGGTAATGTGAGCTTTAGACTACGCAGAGCAGCCAGTTTAGGGTCATCCAGGGCTTACCGCATCCCTTCTGCAAGTCTCCAAATGCTGAATGATGAAGAGATTCGTTGTCAGCCAAGATCTTCCAACAATGTCACAGATGGAAATGAGACTCGACAAACTAGTGACTTGCTTCTTACAAGTCACACACAAAACCATGAAGTCACTTCTGTAAGTTTGCAGCATCAAAATCGAACGTCTGATTTTTTGGATAATAATCAAGGCGATCAGACAGTCTCTTCCGCTCATGGTGGACACAGAAATGGAAGTGGTACCAAAGTGGGGACTGATGGAACCTCACATTCTCCAAGAATGTATAGTGATTCAGACAGTTTTGAGACTAGAATTTCTGATAGGCGAAATGGAGCACAAGAAACTGTTGAGCCTAATGTTTGTTTTAGCCGAACCTTAAGTGTTGGAAGACTTCGTGATAGAGTTCTTCGTCGATCATCACTCTCTGATGCAACATTTTGTCCTTCACAACAAGAGAGACAAGTGAGAGATGCCATTCAGGGTAGTGGGACACAAACCCTGAATGGTGAAATGAGGATATCAGGATCTGAACGGACTGCTCTAAACTCTTCAACTACATCTGGGTATCCTCCTGTTACCTCTGGCCCATTGTTCAGCGTTCATAATCATGAGCTGGAAACTATACAAACAAGAGGCACCAGGTATAATGACCTACTGGAGCATAGGTCAAATTTTCTAGAGCGGAGAAGAAGAATACGGTCACAGGTTAGGAAGCCCCTGCTTTTAGTAGTTTCTGGATTTTTATATAAAAAACATTTGTCATGCAAATGACACGTATAGTTGGCTTGCAACTATATACATTGCATGCTATGTGATACTTTGACAGATACCTTGTAAATTTAGAGTTGGGTTGCCAACCATTTGGGAGTATCTGGGACATAGCTTAGGCCTTCTTCCATTGCATTATCTGGATTTAATTCTTCTGCATTCTGCATAGCTGCTAACTTCTTTAGCTATAAGCAGATAAAAGTGGCATACTTTTACTTTGAACAAAAATCATATCTCATTTTCACCCCTTGAATCTCCCTTGCATGTTTTAATGGCCAACATAGCATGTATCATTGACCAGCATATTAAATGGTGTAGGTTCGTGCTCTTCAAAGGCTGGGGAATCGTTTTGAGAACCTGTCTGGACATGAGAGGTCTTGTATTTTATCCGGTCATCATCGAGCAGGTTGTTGTACATGTCCTGTGACAAATCGAGATACCAATTTAAATGATGACACGAGTGCTAGAGCTAGCATATCAAGAATTGTCATGTTAGCTGAGGCTTTGTTTGAGGTAATTTGGTACTGTCTTCTGTCATAGCCATTCTTTGTTATTCCTTTGGCCCATTAATATTTATAAGTTGAATCAATTGTACATATTTTTATTAGGTTCTGGATGAAATTCACCAGCAATCTGTGGTGCTATCCTCTCAGCCTTCAATGTCTGCACTTGGATCTGTACCTGCGCCTAATGAAGTAGTGGAGTCTTTGCCCGTCAAATTATACACCAAGTCACTGAAACATCAAAATGAGGAGGCAGCTCAGTAAGTTCTATGTTTCACCATACTAATTTCTATTTTCTATATCCTGAATGGAAGCACTTCAATTTTAATTCAACTACTTGATGAGGAGTTCAAAAAATTATTATTATTATTATTATTATTATTATTATTATTATTATTATTATTATTATTATTATTATTATTATTATTATTATAATACTATGCAGTGAATTTTTATACTACACAGACTGTCAAACACATGTTGATTTCTTTTCTTCTTTGAGGTAGACTTTCTCTTTTGAAGCTAGAACCATTAGAAGACATTTTCAATTGTCTCAACTAAAAATCTGTAGCTTCGTTGACTTCATATACTAGATCTTCAATTACCAGCAACATGGTATGAACTCTCAGCCCTTGACTTCAAGATTTAAATAATGCCTACAATAGAATAAAGGCTTGCTCTAACAAAGTTGAATGGAGGAAAAAATCCATGTAGCTTATCCAAACTGGTTTAAGTAGAAGGTTTATCTGATATTGGTTCTATTTATTTGGCATTCAACATATACCAAACCGAGGAAATCAAGATTGTGTAACTAATTGTGCAGGGATTGTGAGATGAAAAATGTAAGAAGAAGAGGGAAATCAATGTACCTTTCTCGAGGCTGCTTATTTTATGAGATAGATACAACTGTTTGCTTGTTTCTAACTGTTTACTTAGTTCAAAGCTTCTTTACTTGACATGCATACTTGAGTTTTAAATTGGGTAGACTTGGGCTTTGAGGAAATTTATGGATTGATTATTGTTACTGTAAATTTTGAATATTTGTTATGTTAAAATGTTCAATTAAGTTCATATACAAAAATAAGTGGACATTGCATATATCCAGCAATTTATTTTGTCTATCCTTGGGCACTTAAAACTAAAATTCTCTCACAATGCTAATTTTTGAAGTTGACTAAGAAGCATCAAAATGTGAATGAGCTTCTCCATGTGAGAGACAGAGCCTGGGGTGGGGGTTGTTTGTGGAGGGAAAAATGCAAAAGTTTTCTATTATGCTGGATGCTCACCAGGATTTCTGCTTGAAATTTCTAAAATAAAATACAAGCTAGGAGAATTATCTTAAGAAGAACCCATCTATTGCAGATAACAAAGCTCTGAGGCTGTGGTGATTTTATTGACATGCTACTATCTCTAATGGTATGGACAGTGGAGAGGTCTTGAAAAACAGTACAAGAAACAAAGTGATAAATAGTTGTGATATAAAGTTGACATCTTCCTATTCTGGACTTCATAATCTTTTTCAATTAATTCAAGGTCTTGTTTTTTATATTCAAGCTGGTATAGGTGTCTTTATTTTCTTGAGTTTTCTTTAATTGTTGGAGCATTGCAGTATTTAAGGTTTGTAGAAAATAGTAGGTGATGACATGATGTCTCTTATTTATGATTTGCATGTTTTGTTGGTCTGTCCTAGTTCAAACAGTATAGGGAAGGAAAGCTTTACTGCTCAAACAAACAAATAATCTTTTCTCAAACTTTTTATTACTGGCTATCTAGGTTGAGGATGTTTAATTGTTTCTTTGTATTATTATTTTACGTGAATTTTCATGCTACCCACTCACTAGCATGTGACAAGCAAACGCATGTACATTTTTATGTGTCTACTTGATTGTCCCACAGACTTGGCCTTTTCAGTTCTGCTTCTTAAAATTATACCAAACCAGCCTGTTGAAAATCTCAAATTTTATTATATTTGCAAAATGTATCTTTAAACTTGTTTGTAGTTTTCTTTCTGTAACAAATGGAATTGCCATTAACATACTAACCAGTTGTCAAACAGTTGCCAAAATCAAATTTTTTGTGCATCAATTAGAACCCTACCAAGGAGATAATTTTCCATCAAATAAAAACCTGAGAGGACATTTTGCTCTAGCATTTACACTCAATGTGGGGGCATATGCAGGCAGCTAGATCTGACTCTAATTGTGATGTCCTGCATGATAGATGTAAAAGCTGTTGGTGAATCAAATAATGTTATCTTTTTCACATAATTACTGAAGAACTTTATTCCAATTGTGGATTTTAGTCTTGTTCCCTTCTATTTTTGGCATCTCGAAAATGTTAAATGAGCTACACAGTAGGGGTTAGCTCTTTCCTCAACCCCCCCCAACTGGATTCAAATATGAGACCTCATGGTGGAGATTACAAGCTTTTGCTATTGGGATGTTCCCTTGGATACTTCTTATTTCCTATTTAGGGTGTTAAATGTGTAAATTTTATGTATAGTTGTTAAGGATGCTTCACCATTACATGAGGTTGTCTCTGAAGTCTGAAAGCGTGTTGCTTCCTTAAGCATGGTTTTGTATGCATAATCATATCTGGTTATTCATAGTATATTCCTATTTGATCACAGTTGTTCAATTGAACACTTAAAAAATTAAATTCAAGTCTTTTAAACCTAATTAAAAGGTAGTTAATAGCCCTTTTATTGTTCTACTTTATATATGTTTCCTCCTTTCTTTTTGATAACCAGGTGCTATATCTGCCTTGTGGAGTATGAGGAAGAGGATAGCATGCGGGTACTTCCTTGCCATCATGAATTTCATAGAACATGCATAGACAAGTGGCTGAAAGAGATTCACAGGTTCGATGCAGTTTTTTTATTTTTATAATCTTTTTATTTTAAGTCATAATTATATAACTAAGAACATTGTTTTTCCCTCCCAATGAGCAAATGCATTACGAACTATATATAAATACATCTCTGCATGCATGCTTAATTTAAATTTAATCAATTAAAAATAATCCCTTGGGGGTAATTTCAATTGAACCCTAATGTTTAAAAGCTTATTATTGAAATTTTAGTGATATCTATTTGTTTGACTACATGCAATTGTTAATTTGTTCAGAAATAAAAAGAATAAAGATATAGTTAACTCAATAGACAAAAGTGCATATTTACATTTCCTTTCTGTTTCTTTTTGTTTTTTTTTTTAAAAAAAAAAGAATTTTGGATTTCCAATACTCTCTTTTCTTTTTGGTTAAATCACTACTTTCAGAATTGTGTGATTTGAATTGATTCCCCTTTCTAGAGATTTGAGTCCATGGAGTGAATCTCAAATGTGTTTAAATCATGGCTGAATCAATAGTGGATTGAGTGGCGTTCTCTAGTGCTTCCTGCGACACAAACAAATTAGAAATATGGTTTTTTTTCGATTCCATCATTCTTTGATTTCCAGCCCTCAAGTATTTTGCAGAGAAAATAACTGGTGAAGTAAAACTGTAGAGAGAAAAATCAGTAGAAAGATTTAATAGGGGGAGAAAATAAAAAGTCTGGCATGGTAGAGTAGAGAGAACGTATTCTTGATGAAAGCAATAATAGATTCTAATATGGAGTCCATGTTAGCTTATTGCTAGAGCTGCCATTAGAAAATAGGTAAAAGGATTTTACTACTATGTGATGTAGTTAAAGTTGAGGGATGTATGAATCTTTTGGTGACAAGTTCAATGACAGTCTATGAAATTTTCTGGTAGGACACCATAGCTTCAAATTTTAAAATTTAACTAAAATTGTACTATTTTTAAGAGTTTTTTCAACCCTTAGGTATTGTTCTCGTACTTGTCACTCTTTTCCCTCTCCTTATTTATTTACTTATCTACTGTTACCTGCCATCAAGTGATGACTGTGTATCTATTTGACCTTTTAATTTAACCATTATTCTTTATTTATTATTTTATTGTTTGATTGGATGGGATCGAGTACATGTAGAATAACAACACTAATAATTTATAGGTTTAAAAAAAATTATAGTATAAATTATATAATAAGAAAAATAAGAATATGCCACTGTAGGAGATATTATATTATCATATTACATCTCATTTGCCAATTGGCCAAATGATAATTTCATATTTATTACCTGTTCTACATATACATGTATTATTGATTAATTTTGAGAATATGTACTGAATCTTAAATTTTGATTCTTGATTCTCTATTTACAAAGTAAGCATTTCAAATTTTTGTTTTGAATCTCAATTCAAATTATGACACCAAAAGAATAAAAGCCAAACACCACAATGAATAAAAATTTCCATTGGTTTTTCATTTGTGAAACAATCTTGACATGAAATTATCTTAACTAGTGAATCGTCCTTTCCTTTAGACAAACTGTTTTTTGGAAAATAGAATGTTAATGATTTTTTATATATATTTATCTCTCCCATTCTGGTGCTCAATATTTGTCGAAACAAATTCATGAAACTGATTGATGGGTGAACAAGTAAAGTCACTGGACTCGGAGTTGTTGGCTTTTGAAGAGTGCTTATCAAAATTGCATTTCACATAATGTAGTCTAGAATCTTGAGAAAGATGCTTAATTGGTAGCCATCCTAAATTGTTGCAGACAGGCTGAGTTGTTTCTACATTTGATATTTGTTCACCAAATCAAAAGGTTTTCCCAAGTTTAAATCACATAACATAAGAGAAAATTTCTTGATACATTCACTGTTTATTGTTCTATTTTTGGCCTACTCTACTCTGTCATGCAATTGCCTTGTGAATTCGTTGCAGATATTATTTTCACCCTGAATTTATTTCTATGGTTTTGATACAATTTCATTTCTGATATAAAAAGTGTTTTTATAACTTGGTGGTTGTCTTCAGGGTATGCCCACTTTGTCGCAGGGATATTTGTAGATCTGATTCATTGCCTGCAGAGAATTACTGTGTCTAGTTTGCAATCTCCCTGTTGGTCACCTTCAGAACTCTTGGGAAGAATAAGGTCTCCTGTAGGGCAAAATCCGAAATGGGAAGGTAGTTTCAGAAATGGCTGGTGAATGATTGTTTTGTCTTTGGTTCCAACATATGCAAGAAATCAGCACCTTGGTTGGTGGTATTTTAACTGAGAAATGTTACTGAGGTGTTCTGTGGGTTTCTTCTTCTTTCTTAGAAGGGGGAAGGAAGGGTATGGCTGAATGAAATTTGTATAATTTGTTATACTAATTCAGTGGATGGAGAATTTTTGATGGGCAGTCTCATCTTATATAAAAGATTATAATCGTCAGGTCCTCTCTGTGGCTGTTTTTAAGATTCAAGATGATGAATTCATCGAAGGGCTCTCTTTATCAAAAATTAAGAGCATCTTCATGTCTTTTGTATACTTATTTTTAACAAAACAACATTTGAGAAAAAAAAAAGAAAAAGAAAAGAAAATCACAAGTGACTTTGCAATTTTGGGCCTATCAAATTCGAATTGGTTAAGTGATTCAAACTTAAAAATCATTTGAGAACTGTGTATAAAATTTGAAGTTGACCCTAAAATGATACGTGACTATGAACGGGACAACAAATGAATTGGATGGGATATGGGGTTCCTTGAGCACGCTTCCCTGTTAGGTTACTCGTAATGGAAAACAAACTAGGCTTTTAAGTTTTAGCCTTGTCTGTGAATTCATTTTACTATTTTAGTGATTAAGAAAGAATCTATTTTTGATTAAATATTTAAAACATGCATATTTTAGTTCCTGTAATATTTGGTTTTATTTGTCTATCATTTATTTTTATTCTATGGAGTCCTTATATTATTATTATTATTATTATTATTATTATTATTATTATTATTTTGTAGCATACATTTAGCAGAATAAACAAAATATTATTTTTTAAATAATAAAATTGGCTGACAGAAGGAGATAGAGGAAAGAAATCCAACCCAAGTACTTGATTAACGTCTCAGGAATTTTCTCAAACACCTTATGAGTATCGGGTTTTCAGGAGCCCAATAACTGTAGGAATTGACTTGAGCCGAAATCACTTTTAAGTCATTGTCACATTCAACTCCATAATATTAGGAGGAGCAACGCCGATTATACGAGGAAATTAATGAAGGCTCTCAATCCTCAAGGATCAAGTCTCCACTCTCCACTGTCCTCTCCACCTATTTGGATCTGTCAAATGGGAATTTCTGCTTTAACACAACATGGGGATAGTTACTGTATTTAAGAAACAAAATTTCATTTTATTTCAGTAAAACAAGTAGCATTTAATTAATAATAATTAATTAAATATATTTTCAAAATAAATTTTTATTTTTTTCTATTTTTAAATCCTTTTTTATGATTAGTCGTGTCATTGGAGTTGTGAAATTCTTGGTCGTTTTATGACGGAAGACTACATATGTTACGAATAGTACAATTGCCGTATAGGATATTTAAGGCAATATCTTTTCTATTTTTCATTTTTTTATTTAATCTTCATACTTTTATTTTAATGATTTGAACTTTAATATTATTATTTTGAATAGAAAATTTGTTAAAATTTAACAAATTACAATCATAAATAATTTTTTTTAAAAACTAACAGTTTGTCTTATGTAATATTATTTGAAATAACAATTTAAAATATTATAATTTGAATGTAATGTTTGTTCTGCAATTACAATCGTTGGTAACGAGTATAAGTTTTAAAATCTTATAAAAGGATATTTGATTATATATGAAATTTTAAAAAATTTGCACAAAAATATTTTAAATATAAAAAATCATATAATATATTATATTGCAATGTTTAAAATTTATATAGTATCAAATAAATAGAAATTATTTCAAACGATAAAAGGTAGACTATTAATTTTTTAAAAATTTATTTCTGATTAAAATTTATTAAAGCCTTTAGAAGATTTTCTGTAATTTGTTTTACTATTTTATTAATAATTGAATCTTTTTTAATCTTTTTTTAAAAGTTACTAGTTAGCTAATATAAAATTGTTTTTTATTTAACTTAGATTGATTATAATATGAATTAAAATGTGTAATTTACATATTACTTTTAGTTGGATTGCAAATGTAATTCAATTATATACTTTAGTTTACATAACATTCAATCCGAATGGGACAAAAAAGAAAATTTTATATTAGAAGACTAATTATAATAGTTTAATTTTTAGAAAATATGTTAGAAAAGACTTAATTATTAAATAAATAATAGTATATGGGCTCAAATCATCAAAATAAAAATACAGGGGCCAAATCAAGAAAACTCAAAAAGTACAGGATCAAATGATATGTTTTACGACTAGCTTCTATATAAATGTGTTTCAACTGAAACTTTTAATTCCAAGTCATTATAAGCAAGAAATATGATGAATGATAAATTATTAAATTCATAGAGCTCTAACCTATTCATTAAAACCCATTTCCCTGTTTTCCCTCTCTGTCTAGCAAAAAGATGATGAATTTTTTTTATTGAAGATATGAAAACAGTATTTTTGGGAGATGGAGACATATTGAGGTAAGTTGTACCTGTTCTCTCCTCTGCATACTTCAATTAAAAAAAGTAAATCTCCTTTCTTTACTCTCTGTTCCTGCACATACACTGTCATGTCCCTATGATTTAGGAGGCAAGGTAAAACAGATTTTTAAATATGCCCTCCTCCTGTTTGGACAGTGAGAAAAAGAAAAGAAAAATAGGAGGGAAAATGAACGAAAAAATGGGCTGTGAGATCAATTTGTGAAGAAATGAATTTGACTAAGTTGACTCTATCTTCTTTCTTTCCAAGTCACTATAAAGAGGATTCTTTATCTTATAGTCACTATAAAGAGGATTCTTTTATCTTATAATCAGATATCCTAACATACTTTTCTGTAAGGGTGTGCAAAGGGGATATTTGACCCTAACTACAAATATAGCCCTCTCTTAATTGTAAACCGATTCAAATTATAATAATTTTGATTTGATTCAATGGAGTCATATGATTTTTAATAATAAATAGATTATCATATCCGATCCGATCTAAATAAGTGAATTTAATCCTCCTATTTATCTAAGTCAATTAACCTAAATAAAACTCATCGATTCAGATCAGTTCTGATTTGATTTTTTTCATCTTTACTTTTTTAGTGTCTACAATTGAATAAATAAAAAGAAAATGAATAGTAAAAGCAATAAGGCTAAAAACCAAATAGTTAAAGTTCACAAAATCCATAGCAAAATCAATTTTAAATTTCAAAAATTAACTAAAAAAATATTCGCATTTAGACATTTAGATTTGAAACTCATAATTTTACAGAGAAATTCATAAGTGAATTTAATCTATTATATTATCTATAAACTTATTTAATTTATATTAATTGTTATATTTATATCAACCAATATAAATAAAATATATTTATTGTATAATTGAATTATATTAATTGTTATATTCACATCAATTAATGTAAATAAAATAATAAAATATGTGTCACTATATAATTAAATTAGTTTATAAATAAAATAATAAACTAAATTTATATAAAAAAATTTCAATTCTGTAATTCGTATTCTTTTTTAAAAACGGTTGCTTTAGCTATAAATATATTTAAAAAAAAAGAAAAAAAAAACTAAAGCTTGTGAACTTGGGCAAGGAACAAGCATATCCAATTACATTAATTATTATATTCACATTAACTAATATAAATAAAATAATAAAATATGTGTCAATTACATAATATTATATTCATATCGATCAATATAAATAAAATAATAAATACGTTTTATAATATGATTGAATTAATATATAAATGATATAAATTCTCCATAAAAATTTCTTAACTTTGCAATTTATATTCTTTTTAAGTAGAATTTTAAACGAATCAAACCGAACTAAATATTAGTGAGATTTCGAGTTTGATTCGAACTTTTATACATGAATTCAAGCTCGGTTTATTTGAAAATTATCAAATTCATAAGCGACTCGATTTTAGTTCGAGTTCGACTCATTAACTAATATTGACAAAAGTTCGAATTCGGCTCGTTAATTAATAATGATAAAAGTTAGAGTTCAGCTCATCAATTAATAATAACAAAAACTCGAGTTCAACTAGTTAACTAATAATGATAAAAGTTCGAGTTCGACTCGTTTACTAATAATAACAAAAATGTGAGCTCGATAATAAAATATAACATAAAATGAGTTTTAAATGAACATGTTCACGAGTTTTTAAATAAACACGTTCGCGAACTTTTAGATGAACATACTCGTAAGTTTTTAAATAAATATATTTGCGAATATGTTCGTAAACTCGTAAACAAATACGTTTATAAACTTTTTAAACGAATATGTTTACGAACTCGTAAATGAATATGTTCGTGAGTTAACGAATCAAATAGTATTAAATTCGAATTATTAATAAATTTTTTTAAATAAACTTATTTCTTAATAGAAATCTAAATAATTTACTATTTGGTTTATTTAGTGCCCTATTTTTAAGGCCAGTTGCTTTAGTTATAAATATATATATAAAAAAAAAATCTAAAGCTTGTGAACTTGGGCAAGGAACAAGCATTCCCATCATGGGGACTTAGAACTACAGTAGCTATTCCTCATTCTCCTTCTGGGCCATTAATACTAAGTGGGACCAAACACTCACCTAACCAGAAGAAAAGTTGACATTACATTACCTTTGCTTTCTAACTTTTTTTCATCTTTCTTTTTCTCTCTTTCTCCTTCGCTTTATTTTCTTTCTTTCTTTTATTGGCATTTAACAAAAGAGAAATAAATCTTGTCTTCCTGTTGCTCTTCCTCTTCTTCTTCAGTTCTCTTCTTTATATCTTTTCTTTCTTTGACTCTCATAATATATAAGACCCATTCAAAAGCTTTTATCAGACCTTTTTTGTTTTCAGCTTTCTGCTTCCAAGATTACTACTACTTGTAGTAGCTTTCTTTTAGAACTTTCTTTCTCTCTCCACCACTTGTATTTGTTTTTTACACCCAAACAAGACCCAACTGCTCAATCTTATTCACAGATTCTGCATTCAATTTTCCATGCTTCCTGCTTTTATCTACACCTTTTTCTCTCATCAAACTCATACTTTCTAAACACAACCACCATAAACCGCCACCTTCTTTTTCACTGCCTCTGCATCTCTGTGATCTACTTCCAAGATTACTACTACTTGTAGTAGATTTCTTTTAGAACTTTCTCTCTCTTTCACTTTCTCTCTCCACCACTTATATTAGATTTTTACACCCAAACAAAACCTAACTGCTCAATCTTATACACAGATTCTGCATTCAATTTTCTATGTTTCCTGCTTTTATCTCCACCTTTTTATCTCATCAAACTCGTACTCTCTAAACAAAACCACCATAAACACCACCCTCTTATTCACTCCCTCTTCATCTCTGTGATCATCCTACTATTTTTTTTCTTTTTTCCTTTTTTGTTACTATTTCCAAAATGGTGGTTCAATGTAGAAGAAGACCCTTCATTCTACTGCTATTGATAATCTTGTTTTTCATTTTCTTTGTATACTACTGTGATGGATCGAGAACTACAAATGTTTTCAATCTAAAGCCCAAGTCACATTACAGAGGACACTTCTTGAATTTCTTGCCTAAGCGTTTTCCTATACCAGCTTCTGGCCCATCAAGAAGACACAACGACATTGGCTGGCAATCTTGGAGATCACCGTGAAGGTCTATATTTTCAGATAATATATGAACAAACTTCTCAAAAAAAGGTGACTCTTCTTTTCTAAAAAAAAAAGACTTGAGGATTTCTTTCTTCCTTTTTTTTTTCTAAGAATTTTCACTTTCATAGACAATGAGGAGTTGGTGGGTACTGTACATTTTGGGTTCCTATGATCAGTATAATTAATTATTTATTGTAACGTTTGTTGACAATGTTCTTTAATGATTTGTATTGTCTCTCCTTTTTTTCTCAAGGAGGGCTCGTGGGTTGATCTTTCCTTGTTCATTTTTTTTTCCTGCGTGTATGGAATCAGACTGAACTCCTCTAGCTTTAGAGAAAGATCTTCTTTTTTTTACCTTATTTTTTATTTTAATTTTTTTAAAATTTTATATGGATAATATGCAAAAATTCATAGTTAGAAGATTTGTTTCGTAATTGCTTCTATTATTTTGTTTATTTTTATATTTTAAGTAAAAATAGAAACCATTTATAAATCAATATTAATGATTTATGGTAATCAGCCATGGAGTTTCTTATTTTATTTATTTCTCTTTAGTCATGGAATTCAACAACAGCATTTAATGAGATTTCTTCCTCAGTTGCATTTAATGACTTTTCAATTCTTTATCCATATGCTATATTTTTCTTTTAGCTTTTTTTCACTCATGTAATATTATCTATATTGTATATAGAAGAGAGAGGTTTAAATAAAATAAAATAAAATAGATAAGAAATAATTAATATTTATAAATAATTGAGAAACCTTAAATATTTTGAAATGAATACTTTAATATAAAATACAACTATTTAGAAAAAGAACAAATAAATAATAAGTGTCACGTCTAATACAATTATACATTTATAAAAGTAATTGGGGAAATTAAAATCCTAATTTTGAGCTACCTGCTCCGACTAGCCAAATAGTTTCTAAAAATGGAATGGTAAAAAGGCTAAAATAAATTACAGGAAATGGTAAGCATTCTTTTTTCTTATATATATACACTGCCGTAGAATACAGGTAATTAAGGTTAATCACACTATGTCATGTGATATTTTATCTTTTCGTACTCCCTTGATTTGATTCATGATTTAAATCAATGTTCATATGTCTCCTATTCTATAATTACCCTATTAATTTATTATTCATGATATAAGAAATTATTTTATCATTTAATCATATGTAATATCAATTTTGGACACGAGTGCGATAAAAAAGTATAATAAGTTTCATAAAATAGGGTACATCCTCAAGTTTATTTGTAGTCAATTATTTATTAAAAAAAGTGATTTTTGTAATTAAAATAAATATATATATACATATTTTCAATCCACAAATTCAGGTAGAGATACACTTATTAGCGATACAAATCCCATAATTAACCTAATCTCCAAATAATTATATTATAATAATGATGAGAGATTTGGGGTTTATTTTGGATAATGAAATAAAATGGCGTAGTTTTGGGCTTTTTATTTTCTCTCGTATTAATTTGTGGCATTATTATTATGTCACGTTATCATGGGAACTAAAAAGCCACACAATCAACTCAAAGCTTACTCAATATTTGATGAATCTACAGTTTATTTATTGTTTGAATTTCCATTGGATTCCATTATTAAAAATGAATATTTGAATTTACTGTGACACTTCATTGAGGCTTTTACAAGTGGAGTATGATATATCATGACTTTTTTCCTGTTATCATAAGAATAATTAATATTATTTTTCACCATTAATCTCTTCATAATTAACCTATCGAATTTGTATGCAGATGTAAATATTGAAAACAATAAAAAACTGATTAATAGAAGTATTAAATTAAAACTAAATAAAAAAATATCGATTTTTTTGTGTGGCAAACGAATAGTAAGTCTTCTAGGCTACGTTGGTAGAAATCATGCAATCAAATAGTATATAGAAATTAGGTAGTTAAATGCGTTAGGATTTAATTTATTCAAAAATGCTAGTTAAAGTGAGGAAAATTATTCATGTCATTACAAGATTATAGCTAACTAATGTGGGGGTAATGGGAGGTAATTTAGAGAAAATACCACAACGAGATAAATCCTAACATCGCTTAACTTGTAGTAAATATATTATATAATTAAACGAGTCTTACTAACTTTTTTCAAAAACTAGCTTTTAGTTCGAAAGAGAGAATTATTCAAGCTATTATAAATAGTATTTTAAAATTATAACTAACGGATATGGGATATTCAATACTAGAGAATGCAAAAACTGAATCAATTCGAAAATTAAACCGAACTTGTATTTTGATTTGATTTGTTTACGTTGAACTTCTCAAGGAATTATTATCATATTTTGGATTGGGATAGTTTTGGATGAACAATCCATTTTTTTTAGATAACGATCTTGTTTATTATGTAACCCAAAAATTGATTTTCAACTTTAATAAAATCAAAATTCTAGTTGGTTTAATTTGAAATTTTAGGAGATTAGTGTTGTATTGTAGAAACCCAGATACACGCCCCCCTAATTGAGAAGTTATAAAGCTAATTGAATAAAATTAAAAAGTAAGAACTAAACTATTTAGGAAAAAATTAAAATTAAAAAGTGCACCCTTGAATTCAGGCAAAGTAAGATTCAACTCAATTGACAACAAATCCTGCAGCTTCTTTAAAAATTATGGGTTTTAATACTAGAAAAAAAAAACTCTCAATCAGAGCAAGATACATATGGATTTCCTTTGTGATGTATATATAAAAAAAAAAAGGCACTTTGTCTCATCAATAGATACAAGCAGGGGATTGATTCATTGATGGATTCCCTCTCTATGTCAAGTCCCAATTTGAAAATAGCACTTTATTTTTTGCCATATGCCATCATAATAAGAAGCAAAATCTTGTACCCCTTCATTTCATTCTTATTCACTAATCAATTGGGAAAATTTAATCAATATATAGAAACATTTGATTCTGATTTCTTGAAGGATTTCTGATACAAGAAATTTAAAATTAATAGATCTGATATGCCAATTAGTTGATTTCTTTATAGAGACTCACACTTTACTTATATTCTACTCATTTCTTTCCAAACTTGATGTTTAGAACTTGTACATACCAAGCTTGCAAGGACTAACAAAGTTAGTGGATAAAAGCTTTGAAAACCACTAACAACAAAACAAAGGTGAAAGAAGTAAAAGAGGGAGATATGAGAAATTATCTGTGAGTCAGTTGGTTGGAAACTTTAAGAACTTTTTAAGTAATTTAGAATCAAATTTCATTTTTTACCTCCTCTAACTTGATAAAAAAAAAGGTGAAAATAAATAAATAATTGTCTGTTATAACTTAAACAATTTTATTGATGCATTTCCAATCAATTAATTAGGCTTATTTTCCACTGTGTTAAGCTTGTATATAAAGAGTTCTGCGCAGTTACTTTCATCACAATCCAAATTATTTTCTCTTAACATTTTTCTTTCTTTCTCACTATGTTTGTTAACTTCAACTTTAAAACTACAAAAAGAAACAAAGCCCATAACACTTAATTGAATTAAAATGCCATTGAAACAAAGATTCATTTCAAAAGACAAACAAATCGTAGTATTCTTCTTCTTTCGGCCCTGAAAAATCGATTCAAACCTCTCTCCTTCTCTTTCTCATTTATACTCTTTTCTTCTCTTTTCTCTTTTTCTCACTTATCCTCTTCAAATTTGGTTGTTTTGTGTTGGGAACTCGACTTGAGATTTCTGTGACTACTATAGTTACTCTTAATTATATTTGATTAATTTCTTTGTTGTTGGAGATTTAAATTACTTAGGAATAGACGGAAACTAGTTTTTATCGTTTTGATATATATACTTTTTAATTTAGATCATTCAATATCATACAATCTATTAGACCATAGACTAATTCAAATTTGGGCTGGATAAACCCATAAATCCACATCATCATCTTGATCTTTTAAGGTGGGAAAAAGTAAGATTAGAGGAATAGGGAAAAAAAGTAAAAAAAAAAATGCAGAGAAGAGAAAGTAAATAAGGTTAAAAAGCTAAAAATCTAAGGCTAGAAAAATAGAAGACCAAAAAAAAGAAAAAAAAAACATGGGCTGGTTTATGACCCCACCCAATAAAAACAATTTGGATTTGAAATTTTTTTAAATATTATTGGATCGATTTTTTTTTTCTCAGTTCAAATAGAATCAGATATAAAATTGGCAGCTCTAATTAATAATGAAACCGATGCTAGTTTGACCCAAATTCAGAAGTGCGTAGTTGAATTTAGGGATCTTCTTGTTGAATTTAGCTAGTTTTAATTTATTATGCCAAGGCCAATTTGGTTGTCGACGAGAAAAAAAAAAACTAATCGCGCTTTTCTTTTTGAACCAGTATAGAAATAAATATTTAAAAAACTAATAATTTATTCTTATATTTTTCAATAAAAATATTATTTGAAATAACAATTAGAAATTTTGGAATTTGAATATACTATTTATTCTATAGTTACAGTCATTGGTAAAGAGTAAAAGTCATAAACTCTTATAAAAAATCATTATACTACACATAAAATAAAATATCTCAAAAATAGAAAAATTATGCGATATATTATATTGTAATATTTAAAATTCATATAGTATCAAATAAATAGATATTTTATCAAAAAATATGAAATAAACTGTTAATTTTTTAAAAATTTATTTTAGATAAACTGTAATTTTTTTTAGTTTTTATTTTATAAAATAGGCATAGTCAACAAGAAACTTTTTTTATTATTATTATTGAGTAAATAAAGATATCAAAAGACAAGCTATTAAGGTCCTCCAATTTTTTTTTTTTTTTATAAAAAAGTTTTATTGATTATGACTAGAATAGAATAATACTCAAATTTCCCTGTTTCATGGAAAAAAAGAAATTTAAAGAAACAAAAAGTTTGCAAAATGTACAAAGAGATAGTGAAGTACAATGATTAAAATGGGCAATGCACTAAAGATATGGGCCATGAATAGATTAGAAATAATGCTAATGATGAGTTCTCAAAACCTAAGACCCCAACTTTTACCACGTTTTGTCTCTTAAAGATTACAAATCATTAACATTTCCATTGCCCAACTAATGGATTTTCATGTAAAATCTCCTTCGCTTTTCACTATTTTACAAGATGTAAACGTAATGTCAAGTCTCTGCTAAAATTAAGATTATAACTTCTTCTAATTTGTTTGCTAAATTTTATATTACTATTTACTCTCTAAAATTTAACCAATTGTACTACTATTCTTAAGTTTAAAAATTATATGATCGGTTCTTTTTATTTTATCATATACCACTAATATATCATTTCGTTAGATTTTTTGATAGAAAAATGTTAGATCAAAATGACAAAAAAAAATTATTTAGTCTCTGAAATTTGATTTATTGTATTAGTACTCCATGAACAAAAAAAATATTCTTTCTGACTAACAATAAATATCTTAAAATTTAACAAAAAAATAATATAATTTAATAAAAATAAAATAGAGGGAGTCAATTGTATAATATTTGAACTTCAGGGGTATTAGTATAATAATTTAAATCTCAGAAAGTAAATAGTAATTTTTTAATGAAGTATATATTTAAAAAGAGGAGATAAATGAAATTTGAACTATAGTTGTTTGAAAGATTTTATAAAATTTTTAGCTATTTGAGCCAAAAATGATTTCTAATTTTTACAATTATAACTTATAAATGTTGATTGGATAAAAAAATTTCCAAGCATTGAGAAATGATTAGGGATAAAATCTTGAAATAAATTGTCTTAAAATGAACTATATATATATGACAAATCTTAGTAAAAATGATCGCATACATATGCGAAAACATGTAGATGTAGATGTATGAGACAAATATTTGTAGTGTTAGTAGCTTTATATGGAGTACTTGCCAGAAATGAGTATTGCATAATTTACTTATACTATGTATAGCTAAGGAGGAAACTACAATCATGATAATGAAATGCTCTATGCAATCATATAGAATCAAAAAGGAAAATAATACATTTAAAATTATTGCTTGACAGCATGAATATTCTAATTTATATATAGGAATTATGTTCAAACAAAAAAATGGACAACTGCTAAATGATTTGAAAGTATATGATATATACTCTAAAATAATGAAAGATGAATTTATATTTGTCATTAGATGATATATATTTCTCATTATGAGTTAATATATGGGTGTGAAAATAAATTTTTTAAGGTTACCCTAGTATAAATGAATATATAGGCGAGACAATAAATTTTTTATGAGGTTACCCTAGTATAAATGAAATGAATTTTATATAATATTATGATTTGAGATTGATAAATGAATTTATACTTGTTATTGTCTATAAACGACTGTTATTATAAATTATTGTACTACTGAGTTAAATAACTCAACGCAAAAATTTATTTTTCTCTCGTACAAATTTAAAATGAAGATAAAACAATGAACTTTGTTAATATAGTATCGCTAATAGTGGATCCTACAATATAGAACCAAACAATAATGGAAATTACCCCGAGCAAATTGATCATTTTATTTATATTTTGCTATTTTCAGACTAATTTATTGTAAATAAAATTTTAAATTTATGTGGGATGTGACATATATTACATAAGTGGGGTGTGTAAATGTGAGAAGTATATATACTTATTATTTGTTAATTAATTTTAGTTTATATATATATTTATAATTTTTATTTATTTATGCATATATTTTGAAAAAAAAAATTACGGAACTGTAATATTTTTTACCCATTTAGTAAACAGCAAAGTATTCACAAGGATAAGATATGTTACATAATTAATAATCAAATTCCAATAAAAATATTAATGAAAGAAAGTTGATTTTTTATATGTATATTGAAATGGATGCAAATTAAATTATTAATATAATGCATTACAAGATAAATACTTGATCATCAAACTTCTAATCCAATAATAAAATTCATGGAGATTGAACAATAACACAAAAAGGGGCAATTTGTGACCCATGATATGAGTTTAGCAACAACCCTATCAAGTTGAACTAAATCACTCTCTTTCAACTTGTAAAGTTGAATTGTTAGGTGAGATATTGATAATGTAGAAATGGATTTCCTTTTTATTTTTTGGTTAAAATGTAGATGTCAATTTGATTTAAGTGACAAATGTAATTTCCTAAACCACAAGGGGGAAATCAATGAAAGGCTTTATGGTCCCATATAGTTAGTTAATTGTTGATAAGATAAAATCCAATGAAAAATTATTAAGCTCCATTGAACTTTACTCACTCATTCAACATTTTTCTGAGTCTTTATCATTCTTTCTTTAGTCTCACTTTTGAATGTCAAGTCTTTTTCTGTTAAATATTTCATATTCAAGAAGAAGAAAAAAAAAAGGGTTGTGAAATATATCATTTTTAGTATGAAAATGAGTGGCAAAATGAAGTTTAAAAAAATATTTAGTGAATAATAACAGCAATGGATAATTTAATTGATATTAATAAACACTAATCTGTCTAATTATGATGGTAATCCCGTCGCAAATGAGCATGCAAGAAATAAAAAATAATAAAAAAAAGGAACTTAATGACAAAAAAAAAATGTTAAATTTTTTAAACTTTAGATTCAATAAAATCAATTCTCCAAATATCTAAATAATTAAAAACCAATAAACAATCAAATTAACATATAAAATATTATTTTCATGAAATTACAATGTATATTTACCTTTAATTTGCATAACTTCCGGTCAGTGAGAGATTCAATTTTTCTTTATTTTTTTCTTTTATAATTTTTTCCATACTTAAGTGACAATTTTTCTTTTATAATTACAATGTAAATTTTTTCCATAATTTAATTGATATACTTAACTTCCGGTCCCTTAGATTGGGACCAAATAGTATTTTACAGTCTAATTGAACTCTTAAAATCTAATCTTGAGATAAATTGACCTCTCTAAAGTTATAATCCTAAACGGATAGTTGATGTTGATAAGTTATTCTCTAATTTTTCTGACGCGTTGGCGGCCAACAAATAAAATATATAAAAAAAAATGTTGAATTTCAGTATCTGATTATGATAAAATTGATACAAATATTGAAATTTTTATATTATAGTTAGTATAAAGTAAAATCTTGTGATGTATTTAAAAAAAATTAGTAAAACTTCACATGGCTTTTCTAGCCGTAGATAAAATAAAATAAAATACATATAGTGAAAAACATTCCTATTATATTTATTGATCATTCATACACACATAAGTTTTATTTATATTCTTTTTTTTTAATTTTAATTTTGTAAATGTCTGTTTTTATAAGAGCATCTCTAATAAATTCATTATTTAAATAATGTTCTTTATTTTAAAGAGTCATTACATAAAAAAATTTTTAATTGACTCTTTATCTTTAAAATTTAGAGTAGAGAGTGAGTTTGACTATATATATCTAGAGAGTCAAACTTCATTTTTTTATTCTAATTATAATTAATATATCTTTGCTTTTTATGATATTCTATTTTTTATTAGTAAATTTTTCTAAAAATATTTTTCTCTTTCCTTCAAATAAAAATTATTTATTTATTTACTAAATATTAATTTGTATTGAATAAAATAAAATAAAAAATAAATATAAATAGTCTATTTAACTTGGAAAAAAATTTAAATTTTTTTATTATATTAAAATACTTTTTACAGCATCTCGAGAAAGGAATATATCATCAATTTTACTTTTTTTTTCCCCTAGAACCCTGTCCTTGAATAATTAAATTTATTAGAAAATATAATGGAAAAATCATATCTCATGAATACGTATTCCATATGGCTTATATATATATATATATATATATATATATATATATATATATATATATATATATATATATATAACACCATATGGTTTAGAGAAAGCTGAAATTTTTAGTTTAGTTAGAAAAATCAGTTAATTTTTGACACATTGCATCACCATATTGGTCCTTAATTTCTTAGGGAAGTGGGAACATTTGCAATTGTAACTCTAATTGACAACAATAAGTAATTCTAGTTTTTAGTGATCAAACATTTGACAATTTAGGAAAATTTTAAAATTAAAACTTTGAGCTATTTTTTTTTTTTCATGCATAAACAAATGTTTCACTTAGTCTTTTTGGCGCATTAGAATTTATAAACTTAAAAACTGAAAATAAATTTTACAATGAATGAGCAACTAGTAAATTACCACAAAGAGCCTTTTTATTGATAATTTCACCAAAATATAATTAATTAAAGTCATACCTACACTTTAATTTTAGGCACAATTATGAATCTCTTAATCCCCCATTAATTGAGCTTTAATTCCCATAACAAAATCTCAAACACTAATTGTAAGCGTGAGGCATATCCCATCAATTAAGAGCAAAAGTGAAATTAATGATCATCCATCCCTATTGCCATTAACTAAAGCTACAATTTCAAAGAATTTACATTAATCAATAATAAATTCATTGAGATGCCACAATGTATATACTTGTCATAATTACAATGCAATATCAGCACATAATTATTAATAATGTCCACCACATAACTCCAAAATGAATGTTTTTTTTAACTCACTTTTCAACATTCATCGATTGATTTATAGGTGAATTGAGATAAATTTTTAAAAATAATTTTTATTTTTCTTTCTCTTCACCAACTAATTAGAAAATAAATATTAGAGAATATCTGAAAAAGAAAGATATCCTTAATCTTCCTAAAAAATATATATAGTTTAGAAACCAATCATTAATCTGTCAAATTTTGATTCAATATATGCTAAAATAATTGTTTAAAAAACTCAATAGAACACAATAAACGTTCTAGCATTAAATAGAAAAAAACATAATAATTGAGGGATGAAAAGATTTTTTTCTTTTTTTTTTCCAAATAGCTGTAAATTACTAATGACTACTAAATTCAATCAATTATATTACATGTTGATTATTCTTTTTTTTTTCTTTTTTCAGTGCATGTGGTGTACAAAATGTGGAGTAAAGCATCATTTAACAGCATCAAGGCTACTGGCGGTGGAGTTAATAGTAAGATATTTGATTATTTGTTTAGTAGCGTAAGAAATCATCCAATCTTATTATGATTTTCTTTCAGAAAAAAATAAATAAATAAATAAATAAAAGGTTTGAAAATACAAGACAATGATAAAATCATGTGATAGAATTGAATCCAATAGTACATGACAATGATATAAAGTAATCACAACAAAATTTAGAGTTTGATTTCTCAAATAATACATATTTGATTGGAACATCAATTTAACACACGATGTTTATAATTAGTAATTAGAAATTAGTATGCCAAACTTGTAGCTCAAGCCCTAATATATTATGTAGGAAATATGACAGTTAGAATTTCATTCATGTAGAAGATATTTCTATTTTTTTATCAAGTTCATGTTGAGGATGGAGAGAGTAAGATTCAAACCTGAATTGGAAGACTCCTATAGTCTTCAACCAATTGGGAATCTCTAAACAACCCGACCACTGATGACTTTCAATATATTTTTTTTATCGATAAATCTTTACATTAATATATCAAAATTCTAATATATATACCAGATATATATATATATATATATATATATATATATATATATATATATATATAAAAGACTTGACTTGATTAAGCAACATTATGCAAACTACAAACATTGCTGAAGATTGTAGTTGGGGCCAATGTATTTAATGACTCTAACTAGCATTAGCCAATTAATTATGGGCCCTATTAATTGAAATGCTGATACAACATTAACCCATTTTCTTGTTTTAACAGGGCAGATTATCCCACCACACCTGACCATTTCGTAATTTAGGAGTGTATAAAACCGAATTTCACTTTTATTCAATTTGATTTTTTTTTTGGTTCCTTGATTCAATTTGATTAGAAAATATTCAATATTTTCAATTTTCCAGTTCAAAATAATTTGTCATAGTCCTGTTCGATTCAGTTCATGAAATAAAATCAATTTGGTTCTCTTTAAGATATTCAATCTATTTCCATTAAGAAAAATTCTAACACCAACAAAGCATTCAAATTTTGGAGTTCTGCTTCATACCCAACTTCCTACGCCTTCTGTAATCACAACAATATCATCTCAGAGGGCAAAGCATGATCTACCTTGTAGCCATCTCCCATGTACAAAATTTTCACAAATAGTGATAATAAATCACAAATATTGAAACAAGTTGCTAACAATAATTTATTCTGCTCATTCATTAATTCAAAGATTTGAATTTCATCTGGTTTGAAGTACCTATACATTTCCTAATTCCAATGTGTAATATACCATCGCATAACCACAAGAATCTGATTATCTTTTATCATAGCGTGGTTAAATAAATACGCAGCACCTGCCATGAAGCACCTGCCATGTCAAAAGAATAGAACTCACTATAATATTGTGTTCATAGGCTAGATTTCAATGAATAATTATTCTCTTCTGCAGCAGGGCTTTACGCTACAACATCAATTCATTTCTGTAGAGAAATGGACCATTTGGTCCTTGATGTGCTTCCGCGCTACCCCAGATGCTAATCTAGATGACCATGCTGTATACAGCGCTTGGGCAACTTGGTATGAGAAACCATTATTGCTTAGGTCCAATATCTGCAATTGATTTGCCATTCTGATCGCAGTAGAAAGCTCTTGAATAAGTTGGCCCTTTAAAGATGAATTCTCTTTACATGAGCTTGTTCTGCTGTCATCAAATTCAGGACCAGCTTCTACCATCATCAGATTATCTTCACTATCAGCAACTTCAAGCTGATTAACGTTATCACCACATAAAACCTGCTGGTTGGTGTCCACTGCTTTAGGTGAGGATACCTTTGAAGATTTGACTGTATTGAAGTCCGGCTGTATGATATCTGTGCTATTTTTGGCTGTTGAGTCACAATGCATCGTATATTTATTATCCATGCTGATATTGTCTGATAGATGGAGCTCTTCCAGATGGTCATTCTCTACACAAATAAATAATAAATAAACAAATCAACCCACATATAAGGGCAAATACCAAATATCAACTACGATTTTATTTAAAAACCTGATAGTGCCTTGATCACTTGAAGAACTCCAGTGAGCTCCAACTGGCATTTGTTCAGGACCAAAACTTTCAGACAACATTGTGGATTTGTAAGCAAGGGCACTATTGCACTCCTACCCTGTTTTCACCTCTTGTCAAGTTCATTCTATTAAAGAAAACTTGAATATGTTATGTAACACAATAAGAACATAATTAAAATAGAACACAAGCAAATTTAAGTGCACATGTCAAAAGTATTTTATTTATTGTCAATCACCATCTTCGCAAATGACTAGACTCAGTCCCTAACTTTGCAAGGGTTGGAGGATTATCTATCAGTAAAGAGATTTTTGAGATAATTTTGCACATTGAGAGAGAACCAATTGGGCCAAATGAAAGTTAAAATACTATTCAGTTTTCCTCGTGAGATGTGCCCTACCCTTTTAGTACAGCTATATTAAAGAGTTGGGATAAAGGATGTCCATAGCGGATAAAACTCCCCTATTCGTAGATTTTGTAGGAGGATGATCTATCATATGCGGCCTTTTGACGTCTTTATTAAGCAATGGATAAAACCGAAAACCGTGCAAGTTACAACCATCTATGATATAATAAGCATGACATACAAAAGTATGTGAAGTAGACTCGTATTAATTTTTTCACTACAGATAAGCACTAGTTTACATACGAGTCTATAATCTGACATTTAACTCTTTCTTTGGTCCTCATAGGTTTCAGAAGATATTACACCATCCTTGTTGGTTTAGAAAGACATTATTCCCTTCTGTTTAGGAATCTAATACGCCCCAAAGGTTTAGGCACACATTTGGTCCATAAATACCCATGCTTGTGATTCCTTTTTTTCTGTTGGAAAAAAAGAATTCTAGCAGTTATGCTACTGTGGATTGAGTGATCGAATTCACCCTTGGTGACCACTCCAGCCCAGCACTTGTGCACTATATAGAAACGAACTAAAAGAACAAACATACCAAATTTACAAGAAAGACTAAAGTGTCATAAGCAAATTGAAGAACAAACCTCTTGCAGAATAGGATTCCCTTCAAGGTTCAGTTCAAGGATGCCACATACCAGAGTATCATCACTGCTAAGTTTATTAATGTATTTGGTCGCTAGTCCACAATATGACAGGTCAAGTTTCACAGATTCTTGAGACCGACTGAACAATGATTCAGTTAATTGAACTGCAGCATCCTAATATTGGCGCCAATTAAAAAAAATGAGTAACAGAAAAACGATTAAGTTTCACCTAAAAGTTATAAAAAATGAGGAAATTATGAATGATAGAATTTCCAGATATATTTTATAAACTTATACAGTTCCCAGGCCAGTGCTTCCAAGCATTAGTCGGGACAAGCATGACTTTTCAGCAAGTTGGCAAAGGCTACCAATAACAAGCCTGTTTATCTTCATCCCATTAAGATTCAGCTCTGTAAAACTGTAAAAAAAAAAAGCAAAATTCGAATGCTTATACAATTTATAAACTATACAATAATATCAAATGAATAAATAATTCAAAGAAGATTGAGTTTGTAATTGAAAACCTTTTCAAAGAAGCAAGTTTGGTTAATAGACGAATCATAGAATTTCCAGATATAGGGTTATTATATCCTGCCAAAGTCAAATCATTAGGCAATACATAAGGAATAAAGTCGAGATTCTCAGAAACTTATTTCCTAATGCTAAGCTTACCTATAGATAGTTGTGCCAAACGTGAGCTAGAATTTACTGCATCAGCAACTTTTTGAATTGTTCTTGATGTGATAGAACATCGCTCTATGTTCAAACTATAAAGAGCTAGAAAACATAGAGCATTAATCAGAAGAAATGAATAAATAGCAGGGAAACCAAATGATAGAATTCAAGCTCAAAAACGTATCGACATTGACAAAGACAAGTCAAAAGGCTTAGCCTGTTCCTAGAAATCCAATAAAGATCTAGAAAAACTAGCAATAATCATTTATTGTTGCTTGTATTTAACTCATTGAGCAGTATGGATATTACTTTTACCTCTACACTTTTCCAATATAGTTGAAAGGTAGGATCCACATGCATCTGTGAGACGATTTCCAGAGATATTAAGCACTTCTAGTCGAGCAAAGAGTGCAGGGCATTCACAAATCTGAATTATTAGAAATTTAAAGTCATTAAGAACCAAATGAAGGGGTACTGACCAATTGGCTTAGCTAAAATGGTATAATATATTGTCAAGAATCCAGCAACCTTATAAGAAAAAGAAAATATAAAAAAATAATAATTTCAAAATACATATGATGAGATATGAGAGCGTCACAGCAGTATATGTATTTCTCCAATAACATATTCCCTATGTTACTCTGACACTTCATTTTGAAGAAATATACATACCCTTTGGGTATGACATTTGTATGGGTATGAAATTATTACCGGATATTTCACTTTAAAAGTGGGTACTCATAATCCGGTTTCATTTAAATCACATATACAGATCAAATAGACTTGAAAGAGTTTATAAAGTTATAATAATTATCTCTTAATGACTTACAATTGAAGATTATGATTTGTGGTGGTAACAAAAATTAATATAGATTATATAGTAAATATGCACTGATTTACAATTTAAATGAACTTAAAATTATCATTTTATTGTTTTTTTGTAGTTTGAATTTTAGACTTTAAGTTTGTAATTTAAAATAATTTTTCCAATTTTATTTTATTTAGCAATTTAATGTTATAATTTGATCATCTTTTAACTTAAATTATTATATATTAAAATTAAAAAATATATATATAGAAGCATTCTCATATCCGTACCGTAATTTTGAGTAGTTTTTAACCGTACTCATGTATCTTAAAATTTAAAAAATAAGAAACCGAACTTCTAAATATGCACCCATGTCGGATCCCCGTATTCGAGTCCAAGCAATATAGCATATTCCATAGAGCTTTTTGTGTCATGAGTTGTCTTAATTGCACTATGAATACATCAAAAATTTTACACAACCAACCTGGTAATACAGTTACATCCTTACTGTACTCACTTGAAGGAAATTGCTGGATCTACCCAATTAACACGATGATTCTTTCTAGTAAAGTATTATGAGTAACAATGGAAATCAATGGAGTTCAAGGGGGTCAAGATTCATACATAGAATTAATACTCAAGCAAGTAAAAGAGGGGAATTTAATCTTTAAATAAAAATAGCAGGCTGTAAAATAACAATCAAATTTAAAGCTTTAACAGTCTAAATGGAAAAAAGTAGCAGCACGGATGATAAACCTGAAACAAAGCAGTCGGACCAAACCTATTGCAATGCAAATCCAAGGTCAAATCACCATATTTTTGGCCTGATACAAAGACCTGTTGAAGTTTTTCCATTGTCCCGTTTCCTGGCAAAGAATAAGCAAATAAACAGCTAATACTGACCAATTATGAGAAAATTCAGACTACTGGTTCTTTAAAACTAAACAGAAACATAAAAGAAAATAGCTACGTTCTAGGAAGTATTTAAAGGAAATAATGCAATACATCTTCAAAAAATTTGTGTAAATCAAATTAGATATTGAGTCAGAAGCCATTACCTAATAAATTGTGAGAAAAGTCTAGTGTAGCAACAGTTTTGTGAGTGTGCAAGGCATTCAACAATGGAGCTATAGATATATCTTGCAACTCACATTCAGATGCAACTATTTCATCCTCAACCTGCATAGCAGTGGCAGAAAAGTTAGTAAATCGCTATCTAAGAAAACCAAAACTATCTTGCACATATTGAACACGCATTATTACCTCTGAAATGTACAATTTTTTAAGCAACTTCATATTGGGTGCTTCTGATAACTCCTCACAAAAGTCAATGTACAGTTTCATCAGGCGCTTTTGAACCCAACCTGTTAAGCCAGAGAGATGGAATTTGCCAAACAATAAAGAACTGTACATTGATAAGAAACTTGAAAATAATAATAATAATAATAATAATAAATAAATAAATAAATAAATAAACACTAAAGAACTGCAGAGGGGAGATCCCATTTTTGTGTTCCAAAAAATTAGTTCTGCAGTCATTGAGTGCATTAAGTTAGATGATTATGAAGATTCAAATTTCTAGTATATTTCTCCAGAGCTGTTCAACATGATTTCCTATGAAAAAAATAAAAACTATAAAACTGCAGAGGGGAGAAACAGAGAGAGAAACTAGAGTCAGTATTCAAAAGAATTAATTTCAATAACTTCATTATCATTTGGGTTACACTATTCAGCCTAACATATATACTCCTAAAGTTGAATAGTTCAGCAGTCAACACTATCGTTGGCCACAATTAAGTTCAATACACAGAATCAACGTGAGCTGTTGAGCTAACCCTTCCCAGCAGCCTACAATATTAAAAGTAACATTTATTTTTGTCCAAGCCATCACAGTAAATAACTACTAACAGGGTATCTCTAATTTGAATAATTCTTTACCATACACATGAAGCTCTAACTAAAAGAGTATAATAAATGAGTTGAGAAGCAGATCCACAAGACACTGATTATCCAGAAATAGTACTTGAGATTCAAGGACACAAAAATAAGAGAAAGATGAAGATATAATAACTTCCAGAAATGAAACAGTAATAGTAACACATACCATTAATAGAAACTTCAATCATGATTTTTCCTACATCATCTACAAGAATTTCAAATGCTTCCATGGACTCTAGAACTTTTCCAGCATATTTCATATGCTGAATGATGGGCAAGAGACCTAACAAGAAAAAACCAATGCATTTTATAAAATGATGTAAAAAGGAAATGGGAGAAAAAGAAAGAAAAGATAATAGCACAAAAATAATAATGAAACATGCAGAAAAGCAAATTTCTGGCTGATCAAGCTTGTAACTTGCCATATGACTTGTACTGCCCAAGGCAAGTAAGCTTGAATGTGCAATGCAAAAGCCTCAGATGCACTACTACTACAATTTGCACGTGTACATAAGTTAGCCTATGCTTAATATGCACAACTCTAGCCGAACATCAATTTGCTTTTAAAAATATTAGTCACCCGTCATGAGCGCTAAAGTACTCCATCCTTTGTTCAACCTCGCCTCAAAATCAGCTTCATTGGAACATCAGTCATTGCAAAATTTTGTGATACACATGCCTTATGTTCATTATTAGTGCCTAATGCAGCTTGAGCACATGGAAATAAAGACTTAGTTCATTTGCAAAATGATCCTAACTTTCAGAGGATTCTACAGTCGAGATCAAGAAGTTGTGTCAACCATATAAAGAATTCTGCATTCCCTTGTTAATAATAATTAGGAGCAGCAGTTGCAAGGTGATCAAATGTGACCAAAGCTCATAACAGGTGTACTAACCCTTTGATCTCTTCTCTGTGGGAAGCTGCAAATAATATAAACACGCTACTTCAACCTTCATAGACTCGATGCTTAATTCATCAACAGCCAAATATGAGCCCCCTTCAATGTCTATCTGGGCATCATCAATTCTGAACTCAATGCACCGCTGCAGTCAATAGAAGATTTCAAAGGTTACTAATATACAGCATCAAGAACAATCACATCGTTAATTGGAACATGTGATAAAATCATGACAACCTCTCTTCAAAGGGACCACTATCAAGTGAGATGAAAATGGGCTTGGATTGCAAACAGAAGGGTTTAGGCTGAGGAACAGATTTAGTGCAAAAAGGAAATGACGCATATACTGTCGTGAATCATGATCAAAGGAATATATATGGGGCCAGCCATCAAACATGATTCATGATCTTTGTAAGCTTTCATTCCAAGATATAAACAATTCCAAAAATACATCAAATTTACTTACTGATGTAGCGTATTTATATCCATGCAGCATATAAAATCAATGCTTTTTTTTCATGTCCAAAGGACAAAAGTAATGAATTGAAATGTATAGCACCCATGAAAGTTACCAACCTATTCTCAAACCAGTTTGACAAACCAACTGACCAGAAGTTCTCGAGGAAAATTGGATATTTTTCTGTCTTTGATTGAGAATAATTGTACACTTATATATACAACATTTCACTTCAGGAAATATCCTAGAATTATGTCCTAGAATACAGAAATATAACTAATTGGAAAAGAATACAGCCTGTGAACTAATTAAAAATAAACAATAGCTAATTAGGAAATAAAACAGCTGGTACAGCTAACTGATAGATTTTCCACACTCCCCCTCAAATTGGTTAATACAGATTCATCATTCCTAGCCTGCTAATGATATCTTGAAATACTTAGTACTTAGTCCTTTTGTAAGAACTCTACAAGTTATCCCCCAGTTAGAACATAGGGCATGCAAATCAATCCACTGTCCAGTATTTCTTTGAGGAAATGCCTATCAATTCCTACATGTTTGGTTTGATCATGTTGCACTGAGTGAGAGAACAAAAATTGAAGAAATTGATGTATATTACTATGAATGAGTACATGTATATACACAATCTTTGTAGAGACTAAAAAGGAAGGAAATCAAAGAAAAATTCCTAATTATATATTTACTTCCAATATTACTGCCTATAATCTTGTAATGCTCCCCCTCAAATTGCAACATAAATGTCAATCATGTCCAATTTGTTACAAATATAAGAAACCTGAGCTCCATTAAAAGTTTTTGTAAAAATATCTTCTAACTGATCTTCAGTCTTCACATAGGCTGTAGAAATCAAGTTCTATTGAATTTTCTCATGAACGACACTCTATTTCAATATGTTTAGTTTGTTTATGAAAAACTGGATTCGAAGCAATATAAATCACAACTTGATTGTCGCACCATAGCTTCACTAGAACTAAGACTTTAATACCTACCTTAGTTAAGAGTTGAGAAACTCATATAACCTCACACGAAACTTTTGTCATTGCTCTAAACTCTTCCACAAAATAAGTTATTACAAACAAAAACACAATAACCAATAGTGAATTTTCGATTTATTTTGGAACTTGCTCAGTCTGCATCAGAAAAACACTCAACATTACTGTGACCATGATTATGATACAATATCCCCCCATCTAGGAGCTCTTTTCAAGTAACACAAGATTTGTTCTAAAGTTGCCCGATGATGTATTGTAAGAGAGAAAAATATTAACTTACAACACTAACTGAGTAAGCAATATCAGGAAGGGTCACTGTGAGATAATTCAACTTCCCAACTAATCTCTTGTATCGTTTAGAATCAACAAAAACATCTTCATCCTTTGTGAATTGCTGGTTAGAAAGCATTAGAGTACTGCAAAGTTTAACTCCTAGTTTTCTAGTTTAGGTTCACAAATCCAAAACATACTTTCACAAAGATAAGAAAATAAATTTTTTACTCCTTGACATCTCAATTCCCAAGTACTTTAGGTGCCTTAAATTTTTAGTATTAAACTGACTTTGTAAGAAGGATTTCAAGGATGAGATTCCTTATGTCACTCCCCATGATGACAATATCATCTATATATACAACAAGTAGAATGATGTCAAATGTGGATTGTTTATAGAAAACAGTATGATCATATTTGTTGTTTCTCATCCCAAACCTCTCTACTGGCCAACTAAATTTTTCAAACCAAGCTCGATGACACTATTTTAGTCCATACAACATCCCAAGACGACAAATTTTTCCAGCCTCCTCTTGAGCAACAAACCCTGGTGTTTGCTATATATAAACTTCCTCCTAAAGATCTTCATGCATGAAAGCAATTTTAATATCAAGTTGGTAAAGTGGTTGATCATATGTAGCTAACAGATAAATAAATAATCTAACTGAAGTCAATTTTACCATAAGAAATAAAGTATCAGAATAATTTACTCTATATGTTTGTGCATAGCATTTGGACACTAGACCAGCGTTGAGGTGAGTCACTGATCCATGAATTAAATTTAACTGCAAAAATCTACTTGCATCTAACTGATTTCTTGCAAGCAGACAAACCAACCAAATCCTAAGTACCATTCTCAGTCAAGGCAATCATTTCCTCAAGCATCACATCACACCACCTAGGATGAGATAAGACTTTTCGGAATCCCTAAAGAATCAAAAGAGGCAACAAACAAACAAGATGTTGAAAAAATCTTTCCCACCACCACTTTCCTCTCACCAAACCTACACCAATAATTACCAACCTTTGAAAAATTTTACCACCAAACCAAACTTCTATCAAACTTTTACCAATCTTTTGCCTATAAAAGGCATAGAAAGTTGAGGGTTTAAAGCATAGCAATTGAAAGCAAAGTGAGAGAGAAATCTCAAATTGAGAGAAAAGAGAAAATGAGAGAATTTTTATTATTCTCCTAATTTTTAAAAGAGTGTAAATATTATCTCTTTAAATTAAAAGAAAAGTTGTAATCTTCTATTTCTTTTATAGTGAAATTCTTCTATCATTGTCTATGGTTTTTACTCTAATTTGATTGGAGTTTTTCCACATAAAATTTATTTGTTCCATTTTATATTTATGTTTCTCAAATTATTAACTGCGGTCTTGATCTATCTAGTCCTTATTTTTCCAACAAGCGGTATCGGAGTTTGATTTTGGTGTTAATATCTACTTATCGTATGCTCTGTGATTGCCACTAATAAATAGACTCTCCATATCAGAAAATAAGTTAGATTATTATTTACCCTTGTAGGTTATTATAGAATCAATAACGATAAAATTTGAAATCGAGAAATTCAATGGAAATAATTTTTCATTGTAGAAATTAAAGATGAAGACTATATTGAGAAAATATAATTGTTTAGCGGCTATCAATGAACGGCTGGCAAAATCTAAAAATGATGTTAAGTGGAACAAAATAAATAGAAATGCTATTGCAAATTTTCATCTTGCATTAGCATATGGAGTATTTTCAAGCATAGAAGAAAACAAAACCGCAAAGAAAATTTGGGATCATCTCACAAAACTATACGAGACCAAGTCACTTCACAACAAAAATTTTCTTAAGAAGAAATTGTACACTCTACGAATGTCAGAATCTATTTCAGCAATAGAGCACATCAATATTTTGAATACTCTATTTTCTCAACTCAAATCACTAGGTTATAAAATAGATTCAACTAAACGTGTTGAATTTCTACTTCAAAGTCAACTCGATTCATATGATCAATTCATCATCCATTTAACAAACAATGTCCTCACAAATATTCTGAGCTTGATAATATTGCAGTTGCTATTCTTGAAAAGAAAATCGGCACAAGAACAAAGACGAAAAGATCAGTGTGGGAGTTGTCACAGGAGGATTAGGTCTTCGAGAATAGACTTAAGTAATAAGTGATTTTGGATGAAAAGATGGTACTGTAGGAACAATATTGGTGACATGATATGCTAGTAGATTATCATTCTTTTGTAGACACGTGTAAATGAAGCAGTAAAAAAAGGAAAATGTTAATGAAATGTAACATCAACGGACACAAGATACTTGTTCAAGAGAGGAGAAAAACACTTATACTCTTTTTAAAGAAAAGAGTATCCCAGGAAGACACATTTTAATGACTTGGGGTCCAATTTTGAAACCTACAAATGAACATCACGAACAAAATAAGAACATCCAAAGATACAATGTTCAACAAAAAACACAAACTTATTAAGAAACAAAATTTTACAAGAAATCTAATCATGTAGAATTGTAGAAGGCATTCTATTAATTAAAAACATGACGTAGAAATAGCATCATCCCAAAACTGCTTAGGAACATGCTTTTGAAACAAAAGAGCCTTGGCAGTTTCAAGATGTCTATTTTTTCTCTCAGATATCCTATTTTGAAATGAAATATCAACACAAGATGATTGATGGAGAATGTCATTCAGAGCCATGTAAATAAGAAAAAAATTAGAAAATATTTTTTGGCATGATCACTTCTTAATGTTTGTACAGATTTATTGAGTTCCTATTTCAGCACAAAAAGTTTGAAAATATAAAAGCAATTCAGAACTAGATTTAATTAAATAAAGTCAAATCATACAAGAGAAATCATCCACAAATGTAACAAAATATCTGAAACTAGTCTTAGATTCAGTAGGACATGGTCTCTAAACATCTAAATGTACTAACTCAAAAGCATGACTAGTCCTTTTATTGATTCAAGAAATAGATAATAGAAGATATTTTGCAAACTGATAAAACTCACAATCTAAAGCAAACATATTATGAAACTGATGACATAACTTTTTTAACAAAGGTAATGATAGATGTCTCAACCGACAATGAGTTTCAAAAGGAGATAAAGTGTTAAAACAAGCAATGATCTGAGACACCTAGGAATCCAAAATGAATAAACTTCCTGATTCTCGTTCTTTACTAATAATCCTCATCGACATAAGATTCTAAAATAGACAATGATCAAGAAAGAATAAGATACAACAATTAAGAACACAAATGAGTTTATTAACAGATACCAAATTGAAAGAAAATTTTGGCAAACTCAATACGAGTGACAAATATAGTGTTGGCGTGAGATTGACAGTGTCAGAGCCAATAACAGAAGAAGTAGAACTATCTTCTAAAGTGACTGAAGATGGAAAAAAGACTAGACTCCCTTATCATATAGTCTGTGGCACCAAAATCAATGAGTTTTTTAATGTTTTTTATATTGGGTAAATTTTGCATCCTCATCTGCATGAATAGCAATGGCCTAAAATGAAGATGCTGAAGAACATCATTTGTAGTTACAACACGAGTTGATTGAGATCCAAAAAATTTATCATTTTTCTTTAGCAATTTCTAGTAAGTCTTTTTAGTATAACCTAGTTCATAATAATAGTAGCAAAATACTCATTATGTGTCCTATGCTCCACTATTACCGCCATCTCTACTACTATTCCAAGATCGGCCAGTTTATCCATTATTATGACTGACATGTGCACTAGGTTGTTGTATAGATGAAACATGAGAACTAGTATCTGTACAAAAAACCCTAGTAAAGACCTCTTTTAGAGAGGTAATATTAGGATTAGACAAAAACTGCAACTTAGCACCATCAAATTGAAGATTAAAGCCAGCCAAAAAACTCATAATAGTCATTTGTTCACGTTGAGTATGCTAAACTCTAATATCAATGCTAAAAAGCTACAAGACACTTAATTCTTTATAAGTACACTTGAAATTCATGAAATAAATCTAAAGAGATTGATCCTATTGTTCATCCCGACAAAATTTCTTGCAAACATCAATAACACTGAAAATATTTCATTTACCAAAGAACAAAAAAGCCAAATATTTCATAAATTCTTTTACAAACTCGCAATAAAAGACATGACTGACATACTCATTTTCAATAGAATTACGGATTTGGAAGAATAATTGAGCATCAACCATTAGTCATTCATTATGGGTCTCATCAATAGGAGGGTCATCAGTTAAATAGTTGTCCATAGAGATACTTCTAAATATAAATGAACATTCTTACTCAAATCTAAATAATTATTTCCATTTAATTTTTGCTCAATGATTATAGACAAAATGAAAATAACATTAGGCATAACCATATTCTTCTGTTCAACAACCATCACAAACACAAAAGAATAGACTTTTAACAATCAACAAAGCCAAAACACATATCAACCCACCCAAACAGCAAGACACAACTTGGCACTGAAATACAAAGATTAAGGACAGATAATAAAGAACTTTCCTGAGGGAAAATAGACAACACACACCCCTCACGTACTGGTGCATGAAGAATTAGGCAGAAACTTATGGTTGCGCATGACACTCACAAGTTAGGTGTCTGGTGACCAGATTCTGGGAAGAGGTCAATCAGCAAGTGGCACTCCTCCTAGGGCATGCAATGATGAAGAATAGATCACTCACATGGGTGATCTTAAGAAATTGACAAATCTGCTCTCTAAGGCAGAAAAGAAAATATACTAAACCAAAAAATCATACACTAAAAAATTCAAACCCAAACTCTGAGAGCAGAAATTGAAGAAATTGATGTATATTACTATGAATGAGTATATGTATATACACAATCCTTGTAGAGTCTGAAAAGGAAAGAAATCAAAGTATTCCTAATTATATAGTTACTTCGTATATTATTGTGCATAATATTGTAACACACTAGATTATATGCAATACTTATTGCTGATTTATTATCACATTACAATCTCATCGGTCACTCCATTTTATCTTCAGATCATCAATGACAATTTTTAACCATAACAATTCACAAATCCCCAAAACCATTAGTTTGAAGTTTGCTTTTGCACTTGACCTAGCCACAACATTTGTTCTTCTCTATGTTACAAGATTGTCACCCAAAAAAAGTACAGTATCTGGAAGTATACCTTTTATCAACTGGTGAGCCCACATAATTAGCATCGGTATAAGCTTCAATAACTAATTCACTATTTCTTTTGAAAAGAATCCATTTTCCTGCACTTCCTCTCAAATAGTCCAAAACTTTATAAGCTACTTGCAAATGAACTTCTCTAAGATCATGCATAAATTGAGTTATCACACTAACAGGATATGTTATATTTAGCCTTGTATGTGATAGGTAAATAAGTTTTCCAACTAAACATTGGAATTCTTTGTCAATAGCAGACTCTTCATTGGTTTCAACAAGTTTATGATTAGGGTCTATAGGAGTTGGAGCTGATTTACAAGCTAATCTCGTTGTTTCTTTTAGAAGATGAAAAACATATTTTTGCTGCGAAATAAAATCCCCCTATTTTGAATGAGTGACTTCAATACCCAAAAAATATTTCAATCTCTAGCTCTTTTATTTCAAACCCCCTAATTAAACATCTATTCTCTACTTGTCTTTCCTTGTCATCATTGTCAATCATAATTATACTATCAACATAGACTAAAAAGGTTGTAACTCCCCCTGAATTTGAATGTTTAATAAGCAGAGTTTGATCACCTTAGCTTTGCTTATAACCCATACCTAACATTACATTAGCAAATCTACCAAACCATGCCCTTGGTGATTGCTTCAAGCCATAAAAAGCATTCTTCAACTTACAAACTTTATTATCTACCACATAACCACCAAAACCATAGGGAATATCCATGTATATTTCTTTAAAATCTCCATGCAAAAATGCATTTTTTACATCAAACTATTGTAATTCCCAAACATAAATAGTTGCCAAGGATAAAATAATCTTCACTATATTTATTTTAGCAACTAGGGCAAAGATTTCTACATAATCTACTTCATATGTTTGAATACATCCTTTAGCTACTAATATCGCCTTATATCTTTCCAAATATCCATCAACCTTGTACTTTAAAGTAAACACCCATTTACATCCCATAAGTTTTTTTTTCCTTTTGGCAAATCTACTAACTCCCAAGTTTTATTTTTCTCTAATGCATCCACCTCAACTTTCATAGTTTTCCTCCATTTTTCATTAGATAATGCTTCAGATAAGGTCTTAGGTATGGAAATATTATTTATCCTAATAAGGAAAATTGTGAGAAGATGAAAATCTATGAAAAGACATTGTGGGATAAAGGATACAACGACTGTTTGGTACATTCTCGGCTTCCTTTCCTTAAGGCAATAGGTAACTCACTATTATCTTGAGTTTTGGTAGGAATAGACATTTTTGGCAAAGCAAGTTCAGATTTTCACATACTAGACATTAAAATGTTTAATCTTGGTACCAAACTGATTTTGTATTATTGAATGAAAACTTGGAACAATGTTACATCTGATTTGTTTTTTAATAGGACAATCCATGTGACACGAGTGCAATCATCAATAAATTATATAAATCATCTAGAGACATTTATATTAGGAAATAAGGAATGACCCCAAATATCATTGCAAACTAAATAAAAAAGGGTAGAAGTTATTTTATTAATAACAAAAAACAATACACGAATGTGTTTGATAAATTTGCAGACATCGCAGTGAAAACTCTTTATATCAACTCCTTTAAAAAGAAAAGGAAACATGATCGTTAAAATTGCGAAAGATGGATGACCCCAACAAAAGTGATGAGACATAATTTGTATATTTATTATGCATTAGATATCCTAGCTAAACTTCTAATGAATGTAAATTGTATGTAAGAATAATTCCAAAAATTTTTTTTTTATCTTTTTTTAAAACAAATACATTTAACAAACTATTTTGAAAAAAACAAAATATTCCTACAAAAAAAAAATGAAATCAACTCTTCCTAAAAGTGCAAAATGCCCTTAAATAAACAAATCCTTAACATAATTTTTGCCTTGTTACGAAGTGCAATCATGCAAAAATTTTATATTTAATAAGAGTTTCAAGGCAACAAAATTAGGCATGAAAGGGGTGGTTGGAAAAGAGAGGATATAAAGGAAATACAGCTTGGATTGGGCAACAAAACCCTATATATACTGATATGTAAGCATGATGGCTAGCCAATTGATGGCCAGTAGCATTATGTAATGGCCATTACCAAGCAATTATACAATAAATTTATACATTTCTCTGCTTCTTATAGATACTAGTGGTAATAGTACCTTAAAAAACCACTAAATAACAACCATGGTAGCAGAACAAATATATGCTTGTGATTCGTCACAAAGTCAACCTTTTCAGACAATGGTAGATCCAATAAACAACTAGCTATGGAATAAATTTACTCTTCCAAAAATGCAAGCAATGAACAGTACATTAAATAGCCAATAAATCTGTAATTTATTTGCAATTTATTATTGAACTTTAATAATTAGGGCAAAATAAGTATAAGATCAAAGACCTAGCCTTGTCAGTTATCCCAACCAAGAAGGGCATTTGTTTATGTCTTGAGTATAACATGAAAGACCTAGCCTTATCTGTTATAACAGCCAAGAAAGGCATCTATGAATTTCTCGAGTCTCTTCAGTTTGAATTTGAGTTTTGAGCTTTGGTCCTTATCTTACTGTGAATCTTTGCCTCATTACAAAATGAAACTAAGTATAGATTTTATTTTCACTATATGAGTTCATGCAGGACAAAAGAGAGGGAGAGTTGATTGCCCTGGAGGCAGGGAACAAGCAAGATTTGCATTGCAGCCAAAAGAACAAAAAATTTTACTTGCATCACTGGGGCATTATTTACTAGTATCAATCATTAAGGTTTTTACCATTTAATGACAATAAAGTCCAATTTACCACGCATCATCAATGGCTTGAAAAGTCAATAACAAGATTATTAAAGCAGGAGCACAACTCAGAAATGGGACAAAGTTATGCAAGTAATAAATGAAACACTCACTTTGTTGTTGGTATCAAAATTATGCAACTTGAGATGGGCACCAATATATTTATGCTTTAATTTTGCAGAGATATCAATATCATGCTTAGAACCACTATTTGCAGCTTCTTCAGCACTCAAAGATCTAGAAATTTTATCAGCTGGCATCACCATTTTAAGAAATTTATCTAAACCACTGTATTCCTCAATATTAACAGGATTGCAAGAACTGGATGCACAGTTGGATTCAACCCTTGAGAAATCCTGCCAAACCAAAAGCATGAAGCTCATAGGCAGTTAGACTTTGTATTCACAAGTAAAAGAACTTACTTATATCACAGGATCCAGAATCTTCAATACCTCATATTGGTGTGTAGAACTAGTACAATTTTTTTCCTTCTTAACTGCAAACATGTGAGAAATAAATCTCAGTAAAACAGAAATGAAACTCCAGAACTCAAAAGTTAAAAACTAAAACCCACATTCATCAGAGGTAGCAATATGATCCACTGGGCATCTACAAGATAATCCTTCAAAGCTGTCCTCATCATGCATTTCGTCTTCATCATCTGAGAGGATTACTCGAAAATGTTTACGACCAACAGCTGTCTGCTGATTACTAGGTTTAGACAAACATTTTGGAGAGGCTTCAGAAAACTTAGTAGAAGTATTGCAATTTCCTGCACGAGCTGTTCGCGTTCTTGATGATAATTTATTGGACTCAAGGAATGACATCAAAGGCACATCATCATTCAACTCTTCAACACCATCTGCAAGTGTTGAATTTGTAGAACTGGGTTTACTAATCTCTGGTGAGTGATTAGGTATAATATCTGATAGATGACCATCTCCATCTGTATCAGTTTCGGAGCAGTAGTCCCTTGCCAAATTCACAGTTTCAAGCTCCCATTTTTTTGACTGCTTCAAATTGTTAATTTCACGCTTCAGCCTCCTAAACAAGAGAACCTTCCTTTAACAATAACAATTGTTTATTTAAATAATAAAATCCTGTAAAAATAACTTAATTTGAATTACATTTGGAAAAGGTCAAATTTTACCCATCAGCTTAAGTCCTTTTAAATCTTTTTTTTTTTTTTTGGTTCTCAACAAACAAGATCAGATGCCCAATTCCCTGAAGCTAACTACTAGTGGCCTGCCTATACAGATAATAGGTGTTCCACAATCCAATATTACCTGGCCTCTTCAACATTATCGAATCTTATCATGTAGCTATAGTGCATGTTCTCTAGTGCTGACAGCTGAATCGAGGGAAGATTAGCTTCAACTGCAATCCTGCATAATAGGAGACAAACATGTAACATCAAGTATAACCCTCAAAATTACGAACAGTTTGTAAAGTTTTACTTCAAATTCAAGGAAGAAGTATTTTCAATGTTAATTGAATTTTCCAAATTGCTCTTGTTATGAAGACAACTAAAATCCTATTTTTTTCATTACAATACTTGTAAGAACATGGCACTGGAGATCGCCTGGAGATTGTTTTAATCTTCAGACACATAGAATTACTAATTCTCAAACATTTTGACATATAATGGTTAGGTATTCTGTGGAAAAATGGCAGTGGTGCTGATATGAAGGGAAACATATAACTATATTACAGCCAAAAGTCTCATGGAAGGACAGTGAAAATGCACTTAAATGTTGCCACATGCTTAGTGATGAATGATATGTTGATCAAACTTGAGTTATAGCACACTGAGTTTACTAGTCAAGGCAATTAAAATCTTAAGAAAATGCAATTAAAGCAAAGGGCTTCAATCATTTCACTATAATGACAAAGCAGACCAGATATTGGCTTTAAAAAGGATTTTGCAAAACAAAAGGCAGCAAAGAAGCCAAGCAGAATTCATTCAAAATGTAGGATAGACAAAGCAAAGATGCATTCATCTCCACAAAGACATGCATAAGTATGACAGCTGGTCATAACTGTATATTAATAGGTCCCCATACCACAAATCCTAATCGATAACAGGAATAACTTGTAGTTTTTAGTTGAAATATCTACCACACAATCAGTAGTGCCTAATATGTGCATTGCCCATTTAGCATACCGAGAAGTGCATCCAAACTCTTTTAAAGAATGGAACTAACGTATTTTGTAAGTGCTGACATATATATATATATATAATTGTCCTCTAGTTCCAATAAATGTGTCGAAGTCCATCCAGTCAAAAAACTAAAACTTGCAGATGACAGCCCAAAAATAATTTTTGAATCTTTCATGCAACAGCCCACTGACTAGTATTCATGAATGGACAACTACAAGCCCACCTCTGTTTTGTGCCAAGACCTACCCAGGACTTCAAATTTGGACCAACTGATAAAATAAAATCCTATACCATCAAAAACAACTATCTAATATTAAATATAAATCGTGTATGTGAGAGACCAAAGATAGGCTTTACACATCTAATAAAAGAAACATTCTCTAAAGGAACAGGAATGCAGAAATAACTACCTATAGCTCTCTTTAAATGCATTTAGTGCTTCGGTCCATTTTCCATCACTGTCCAAAACATCACCAATGCTATTTTTAGCCAATGCCTGACCCTGAAATCAATATAAAGAAAAAGTAAGGCTGTTGACCATCAAATACAATACATAGGTCTAACACCATCTCTGAATCTAAAGTTGCTCAAACAAAATGTACATGCACCTTGATTCTGTATTATTTGACAAAAATACAAAAACATTACTAAAAAAAAGCAGCCTATGTAATGCTTCTTCAGGCGAGAAGAAAATTTTGAAATGAGTACACCTCAAACAATTAACTTACCTCCAAGTTTCCGATTGATTGATATGTCTCCCAACCTTTTTTGACACATTTTATGGCTTTCTCAAAGTTCCTGAGCTTGAGGTATGACTCTCCGAGAACCAGAAATGAATCACCCAACTTTTCTTTGTCACAAAGTTGTGCTGCTATACTTTTCTTATATTTGGCATATGTACAATGCTATAAAATAACAATAGCAAAAAACTGCACTGTTTTAGAATGTAGACAGCGCACAGCAACATCAATAAATTAAGAAAACATAACAGATGGCTCAGAAAACAAAAAGTTAACAGCTAAATCATTAACATATACCTAAATGACCTTTATCTGTTATTTATAAATGACCACATCTTAAACGTGGACCATAAAAAAATGAGCAGAGTGCGGTTAAAAAATGTGATGCTATACTTGGTAAAACATAGTAGAATACTTAAAAATCATATCAAGAGGGTCCAAAACTCCCAAATGACCAAAAATTACTTAAATCTTCACATGATTTTTTAATTTTATCTAGTCCTTTTAATTTTGTTCAAATTTATCTAACTTCAAAATTCGTTACAATTCATCTAACGAGTCAAAATGAATTATAAAGTATGAACAATTTTTTTATCCAGTCAATAATTTTGTAATTGCATTCTTCTTTCCTTTACACCTGGGTCATTTTTGCTAATCTCCTCTCACTCACAATTTGCAAATATACAAATAATGATTTATATAAAAAAATTTGGAGTTCCTAGGTGAGTCATTGCTGAGTGATGCATAGTGTCAAGAAGCTCTCAACAATTAAAAAAATAAAACCAACACTGGTTGTCTCTTTGAGTTGAGCTTCACAATGATTTTGATGATTTTTCAACCCAAAATCTCGTTTGGATTTACATTAAGTTACTTGGTTTTACAGTTTTGCAGAAGAATAAAAGAAAAAACAAAACAAACAATATAAAACAAAAGAAAAAGGAACAAAAGGAGCAGGATAGAGGGAAAAGAATTCAAAAAGTATATATATATATATATATATATTAGTTATTACTATTTTATTATAATAGCAACAAAATATTATTAATTTATTTAATTTTGACTATTGGATAATATTGCAACTATAATTTTCAAATTAGGCTACAATGAGAAAATTTAAGGGAAAGGATAGAATTCTGAATTTGCAGAATGTCTTTTACAGAAAATGAGATAGGAATTTATTCAACTAAATTTTATTATATATACTCCTTTTACTAGGTACATAACAAAAATTCCATTGAAATAAACACTCCAGGCAGCTTGATATGGTCAAAGCAAGTACAACAAGAAAAATGCACATAGAGAAAATTACCTTATCCCATGCAAAGATCATGCTTGACTTCTCAATAAGACGATCTAGAGATTCATTCTGTAGCACCAAAAACTTCCGCTCGTGTGGTTTGCCAATTGCATTCTCCACATTCCTTGTTAATTTCTTAAAATTCTGCTCTTCTTTCTTCAATTCCTCCATAACCTTGATAGCTTGCTTCACCACTCCAATATTTTGGTTAATTTGCTTCACCAAAGCATCCTCATCTTCCATGGATTTTGTCAAATCAAGTGCCCTCTGATAGCAATGAATTGCCTCCTCATACTTTTGAACCCTGTAATGCAACTCACCAAGATTGATATAGCCTTTCGCCTCCCCTTGGCAATGCCCAATCCTGTTACAGATTATGATATCCTTCTCAACGTGCTTGGCAGCTTCATCCCACACCCTCATCTCCATGTAAACATTTCCAAGATTGTGATGAAGCCTGCTGCGACCATCATCATTTTCATTTATCTCTTCTTCATCACAAATTTCCAGTCCTTTACTGAGAATTTTCTCAGCTTCACGAAAATTATCAAGATCTATTTCAAGCATCCCAATATTATTATATGCATCTATGTATTCTTTAAGGAAAGAGGATTTATTAGTTGGTATATTTTCCTTGAGAATTTGAACAAGCTTCATAGCTGACTTGAAATACTTTTTTGCATTTCTAATTGAAAAATGGTCATCTGCTGATTTTAAAAAAATCTCATGATATGTGCGACCCAGCAGTGTACTGGCTCTTTGTTGCTCAATAATGTCATTGACATCCTTAGCAAGCTCCAAATGCTTTTTCTGCAATAATATATCGCAGATTAAAAATCTCAGAGCTCTTTGAAATGCATCAGAACATGACAGATTCTTAAGCCCAGTATAATTTTCAAGCTATAATGAATTTTGTTTCCACTTTCATTATCAATAACAAAACATACTTTCTAGAAATTTTCTCACCCACCATGCTCCTACCTGGAGCATCTTTTCTAAACCACATTTTACCCATAAAAGGAAGCAAAAATAAAAAAATTGAGCTGGTGCACCAGCCTCCAGAACCTGTGTTTTAGTTCTGGCATTGCAGACGCAGGTCGCAAAAAGCAATGAACCCAGATAGCCAAAAGGGTTCCAACGGAGAGGGAAAGTTTTGGCCTTGAGTTTTTCATAGATCAAGACACCAGGAAACGGAATCAACAGAGGGCCCCAACAAAAAAAAAGGAAAAAAAAACTACTTTCTATCTTAGCAAATATCAAATTGTATGAATTATGATTTATTCTTATTGCTAGTATAGACAGGAAAAAAATTAAACTATTTTAAATTTTTCCTTTGTGAATCAACCAAGCAAAACCCTAACTTAATTCCTCATTTTCTTCCTTCTCACTCTTATTCCCATTGCTAGAGTGCACCAACATAATGAAATTTCCCAGCTTTTCTAAGTCAGACTTCCACCTTTTCTTGCCTTCCGCTTTCATAAGCAACCAATTTATTCTATGGAATTACGTGCTTATAGTTTCTATATCTGAGCAACCCTATTGACCTATTGTGTAAATGAATGGAAAAAAAAAAGGGTTAACATTAGTAAATGTGATGGCCTTAGAAAAGCTTTGGCCAATTTCACCCTTTTATTTCACTTATTTCTACAAAAAAATGTACAACTTAGGATAAATTTCAAAAAATAAAATAAAAAAATACAAGTAGTAAAAATTATAAGCCACATAAACTACTACAGATTGTACACTCAGTAATCAGTATAGCAAAAAATTCATGATCTCACCTGATAAATCAAAGCATGCTCAAAGTCATGGAGGCGGAGATAGACTTCCCCAAGAGACTGACAAGTGGCCAACAACTGCTTCTCAGGTAAGTACTTAACAGAGACATCGTAATCAATCCGAAGCCACTTGAGTGCCTGCACATACTCTCCTCTATTCTTCAGAATGTCCCCTATCACGTTTGCCCATCGAGCTTCCTCCTGCCGATTCCCCACCTCCTTCGCCTTCCTGTATGCTCGCTTCGCCGCAATTAATTGCTCCACATCTTTAGCCATCTCAGTCTACAACTAAGAAAGTAATTAAATCAAATATAATAGTGAATTTGGGAATCTAGGGTTTCTGGTTGATTTGGGATATTGAAGAAAGAATTAAATTAAACTCTCAAAAGAAAATGAACAAAATGAAGGAGACGAGAATGTCTAAGATTTTGAAAAATTTTAGTGCCAAAAAAGAACTCTCCCGCCAAACGGTATTGGGCCAAGCCTGAAACTTTAAACACCATATGAAACCTGTCCAGTCCAAACGGTATTTTGCACTGCAAGTTACTTCATATCATTTAATTGCCAAATCATATCCTCAACTCTGAAGCCATCTTTTTTTGGTTATTAAACCCTGAAATTTTGATTTATCACTGAAAATTTATATGTATTTATTATTTTCTTTGTTAATATTTTATTGAATTAAAAGTCAAAAACGCACATAAAAAAGGATAATAGTAGAAAATAGAATACTATTTTAAAGTAAAAAATTATATATAATATCAGTTTTTTTTATTCATTCTTAACATTCTTTGTTTGGATACAATCAAGTACATGTTGGAGAAAGGAAGGAGATCATGGGAATTTGAATCATAGAGCCTTCAGCCAACTAAGCCACAGGTGATGGGGATTTGAATAACAGGGTTAGAGACTCAATATGATTAAAATCAAAATTCAAAGTCATGATAGCTAAACCATGAAAATCAAATTACAGATAATTTCCCGATATTTTAATTTTAACATATAGAAATAAACTTTTAAAAAATTAACAATTCATCCCATATTTTTTTAATAAAAATATTATTTAAAATAACAATTAAGAATACTGAAATTTAAATATACTGATTATCATGTACTTACAGTCGTTAGTAACAAGTAAAAATATTCAATTCTTATAAAATATCATTAGACTATACATAAAAACCTATAAAATTCACATAAAAATATCTCAAAAATAGAAAAATAGTATAATATTTGAAATTTATACAGTACCAAATGAATGTACATTATCTCAAACAACACGAAATTGCACTTAAAAAAATTTAAAAGTTTATTTTTTTTATTATGATTTGTTAAAATCTCATAAAATTATCAGTAATTTATTCAATGAAAATTTCAGAGTCATCTGTATATAAAAACAAGTGGGAAGAATGGCCTGGCCATTCAGAGATGGATCCGAAGCATTAAAAAAATGTGTATATAACATTTACAATTAAGCTGTTAGATATCTATACTTTACGACAATGATCACACAAGAACAGAAGGATTGGAAGGCAGGGTCTCAGGTTGCATAGGAAAACAAATAGAAAACAAGTAAAAACTAGTGAACCAATTCTACGCTTTTCTGTGACAACCTTTTTGTTGTTTCCAGAATAGCTTCATATCGTTTTCTCGATAGCTTTTTCATTGCCTCCTGATACTGAAGTTCTATCCTTTCCAGCTCCTTCCTCAGCACCTCATTTTCATTCTTATTACAACTAGAAGAGATCTCCATATGGCTAATATTCATGTCCATGGATTTATTCCTGCATTCAAGTGATGAACCCATCTCGATTTTGGTCAAACACTCCCCTGAGGAACCTTTTAATGCATGCTCATCTAAGTCTGTGAGTCCTGACTCTGCAGAGATGTATGAATTTAATGACAACTTTCTATCAATTAACTCGCCAGAGGATGCAGAAATGTACGACATCTCAGAACCTTGATCTTCGGTCATTACTGTACTCTGGTCACCGAACTCCTTGACATGAGATATAATCTCATTAAGTTTCACAACACTGAAACTTTCCTCAGCTTCTTCTTCTGTTGTTGGAATTGATCCTCCTGGAGAACAAAGGCAACTTGAAGTTGTTGAATGACTGACAGCAGTCTCCCTTCTCTCTGATAAGGGATAATTCTTGTTGTTGCCTTTCTGGTTTTGTGTTCTGTTTGGAGGAACTAGATGCTCAACAGAAACACAAGGTTTCCAACTGGGTATTAATTTCAGCAACAACGTATCAATAACTTCTGCTATGAATGTGATGTTTTGATCTTCTAGCTCCAATTGCTCAACCATTTCCTTTGAAACCAAGAGAGCAGTATCGCCATCAAGGTAGAATAAGAAATGAATATTCCTAACCCGCGAACCTGTATCTAAGTAGCATGTCAAAAGTTCAACTCTTGTAACCGAAAAGTAGAGAATATGATTGTTGAGTTATGATAGGGATCTGCTTACCATTTTGATCAGCTATTCGAAGTATTAGTGATATAGAGTTTTCATCATGTCTTTCACCTTTTAACAAAAAAATATTGCCTCTCTTTGCCCTTCGAACCTCTACAGCTAAAGAACGAGAATGACCATCAACTGAATTATGAGAAGTGGTGATAATGGGCATCTCAGGATCATGATCTAAATCCATGGAGGGAGGTATATTTTGTGCACTGGCAGGTTCTTCTGACATCAAACAACGATCTCCAAAGGCCACCATCTTTGGCATAACAATATCAGGAAGAGGCAAGGGACGATTCCTTGCTGATCCATTCATCCCAAGAAAAGGGTCCGTCAGAAGCTCCTTAGCAGACAATCTTTGCGATGCTGGGACTATACACTTCTCAATAAATAGTTTAATTTCTGGATCTTTAACCTTAGCAAGGGCAGCAGGCTTTATACCCTACAAGAAAAAAAAATGCAGCACAAGTAATGTAGTTGAAAAACATGGCAAGAATCATTTTTATCAGTTGAAGGAAATGAAAATCACTTCTGACAGGACTTACAGATGAAACCTTCTTGTATATCTGCGCTGAGTTCCTACATTCACTGTAAGGATATTCAAAAGAAACAAGCTCCAGCATGCACATTCCAAAGGAATATATATCAGCCAACTCATTGTAGTTCTCATCATACATCTCAGGGGCCATAAACTCTGGGGTTCCTGTTAAGATAACATAGACAATTGGTTGACATTATATACAGAAAATAGGTAATTGATGAAACAAAAACTAGGACATCATACTGTTCATCAAACCCATGTGCATTAAGCAATAAATAATTTTGAGAAAAGCTGGAAAAAGATAGAGAGAGAAGGAAAAGCAGTACCTATTATACTTTTGGCATTTGCCTGCTCCATTATAGTTGCCAAACCAAGATCTCCAATTTTAACTTCTCCTTGGTTTCCATTGATGAATATGTTATCACATTTTAGGTCCCTATGTATAATTGGTGGCTTGTGACTATGAAGGTAGCTCAAACCCATCAAAATCTGTCTAGCCCAACATTTAACAGCCTTCATGTCAACATTCATGTGCTTCTTACGGTACCTATATTAAAGGTCACACCACCTAAGTACAATCATAACTTCTAAATAAAATAAGAAATAAAAACATATGCACAAGAAGGAAGTTGAACGCACTGTCTCAAGTTGCCCGAGGTGAACAACTCTGTTATAATATTAACAGTCTTTTTTTTGTCATCAATCCATGAATTGTAAAACCTTACAATATTGCTATGCTTTAATGCCTTCAAGAGATGCACTTCAGAATAAAGCCTCTCTAAGTCTTCTGGTGACTGTAACACCTCATCTATCCGAACTTGGTTCCATGCTACCTCAAGTCCATTAAATTCATCAAATGCCTTATAGCTAGACAATAGGATTAAGGAACAAATCTATATTCCCGAAATAGAGAGTATATAAGTTTTTGGAAAAGTTGCCTTGTGCCTGAAATAATGTGGCTCCACCTGTCAACTCGTCACATGCATATCATTTGATTTATTTATCTGAATATTAATCAATCATGTCATTCAATTTATGGTGAAGAAAAAAAAACAAACTCTAAAAGGAAAATGTTTTGCCAAATGACAGTTCTATAGAAGATAAAATTCAATATGACCATTACAAAAAAATAATCATAATAATAAATAGCACCAAATTATTTGAAGGAAACAAAACCAAAAGGATACACTTTCTTGAAAGCACCTTTTCCTAGCACCTCCTTATACTGTTAGAAACAGAAGGAATCAACTTATTATATAATCAAAATCAAAATGCATTACATTCATTCGATCATTGGGAGAAGAGGATAAAAGGTAAGAAGCTAGAAATTTTAATCATATACTTGTACTAACACATTTGATTTCTAGAAACAAGAAGCATCAACTAAAACTTTGCTTTTTAGAATCTATTCGCAGAAAAGGTTAGTTTTGATTAAACTTAACATATAGTTTAAGAGATTGTTTGACTATATAACCAAAATGCAGATAAGCAAGAACTAAAAAGACCCAAGCAAAAGAAAGAATATTACTCTTGTATAGCGACCAGTTGGATCAACCTCAAGAATATCCGGATCTGGAGGTTCAGAATGCGCCCCACCATCTTCAGAACTTTCCATGGCAACCAAACTAGACTACCTGCTCTCACAAATATCAAAATTTAAAGGGAAAAAAAAAAGATAAATTAAAACAGCAGAATCATTAGATTGTATCGTAGTGAAATTCGAAATAAAAAATTCAAAATCCTCATCTCTAAGCATGTACAAAGTGAAATATCCAAACCACACTCATTGAAATTCATTGAAGGATACACCATCAAATCCCAGAATTAACCCAAAATCCAAACACCCACAAAACTAATCGCCAAATTTCAACTTCCAGCATTAAATGAACACAATTCAAAAATAAAAGGGATGAAACTCCAGAGAGAAACACAAAACTAAAATAATCACAAAAACCCGTTTAATACGAGGGAGTTTTAGCTTGAAAGGACAAAGAATTCACAATTCCAAGCCCAGAAGCAAACAATGAACCGAAAATAACATGTAAATACACAATGTATGAGTTTGTACATAACAAAATCAGCACATTAAATGCATAAATTGAGGTTTCGAGTTTTTTTTTTTTTTCTTTACCTCATAAGCAAAAGCAAGAACAGAAAAATATAAGAATTTGGTCTCTCTTCTATGATCAATACCGCGAAGCAGGAGGCAAAAATATCAAATTGCTTAGAAAGATTAAAACATGTATGAGATGTAAAAAAAATAAAAGACCAAACCCAAGAAACTAAAAGAGAGAAGGGAATGAATGTCGTTTTGATGAAATGTCGAACTAGCAGTCTAGCACCTGTTCCACGCCCTCTCTCTTTCTAAAATCAACAAAAGCTGGCATGGTGATACAGAAGGTATATTTATACTTATCTATGACTATAATACCATTTCTTTTCTATTTGGCCCGGAATCTTTCCCTTTCTTCAATCATAAAAAAATTCTGTATATAAATATTATAGTTTTTTTCTCAAATGATATGCACTAAAGCTATTAACTAAAAGACAGACTATTAAATATCCAGAATAAACCGTGTTAGACTAACATACCTATTAGTTATGTTGTGATATCAATAGTGGTCATTAGGAATTTTATTGATATGTCATATGTATATTTTTTATGTTTTTTTTTATATGTTTTTCTGATTTGATCTGCATTTTTTTCTTATTTTGGACTCATTTTACAAACACGCATTTATATATATATATATATATATATATATATATATATATATATATATATATATATATATATATATATATAGTTTTATTTGAAATGCTTCAAATTATATTATCCAATCAATAATGCAATTGTTATTAATTATATATCATTTTCTATATATTATCATATAATTGCTTACAATTATATATTATTTATAATCATAAAATTATTGGCAATTATATGTCATTTTTTTGTATATATAATCATATAATTACTAATAATTATATAATTTTTGCAAAAATTTTTTCATATAATTGTTAATAATTATATAAGTAATTTAGAAAAATAGGTAAATGAATATACAAGATTTATTTCAAACAAAAATAAAAGAAATTCAATTGAATTTTATGTTTTAAGTTATATCATTCCAAAAATGAGAATTCATTTATAAATGAATTTTAAGTAGAATTCATTTGTAAATGAATTCCAAAATCTTAATTTATTCATTACAAATGAGGTCTTATTGTTTGATAGTTTTAGAAAATTCTGATATTGTAAATATTCTTGATTGACGTCAGCTGGTTGCTTTGCATAACATCGTGTTTAATGTGATGAAAATATGACTATGACTTTTTCTCCTTTTTTTGACATATAAATATGCAATTCTTATATCATAAACTCATATACTCAACCTCTTAACATGTGCAAAGGTGCTTTTATTTTATTTTTTTATATATTTCTTTTACTTTTTTAAATATTTCAAAAAATAAAATTTTTTATAATTTAAATAAATAATACATAATGCATCATGGATACGAATCCATGATATAATTTGCAGTAAATATGTGAGTTGGCCTATAATGATATAGTTTTCAGCTTATGATAATATATGTTCGATCGGGTATGAGTTAGCAAAACTAAATCTTCTTGACTGAATCAAATCGATAAAATGGATTTAAGTTGATTGGGTCGGATTTTTAAAGAACTAAATTCACATATTCAGATGGGTCGAGTTTTTTGGCACATGAATGAGTAAGGACTAAATTCATATATTCAATAGTTCATAATCTGATTGATTTAGTGATTTGTGTCAGGTTTTTTTTGGGGCCATGAAGGAGGCAGAATATTTTTGTTGCTCATGTTCTTTTTTCACCTGAAAAAATGTTTTATTTAAATAATGAAAATCGCTCGAAAGCCAAAATGCAACTAAAGGTACCATCTATCTCTTCTTGCATAGGGAAAGACAGATCATTCATTGTGACATAGAACTACAGAACATACTAATGGATGAGTTCAGGTATCCAAAAATTTTCAATTTCGGATTAGCAAAGCTACTGAAGCAAGATGATGTTGGGTTCTTAACATGCATCTCATATATGACACAATGAAAAATTTAAAATTTGTTGAACCCAAAAACTATAAAATGTTTTATGAACATTAAAAATAGATTGAACCATTCATATGGAAAAAGTTGATTACCTTGTTTGTTTCTTTTGATCTTTCAAGTTTGTGAGTTTTTTCTTCAAGTTAGATTGTTGCAAACCACTACAATCCAAGGTTGGACTGTCTCTAACAGTAATTCACGCAAAGGAACGAACAAAACAACCACAAGGGTGATGGGGTGTCAAAGAACCAAGGTGTTAGCTATGATATTTTAACTTGAAAGAGAAGAAGAAAAAAGAATAACTTTTATTCCTCGAGGTGGCAACTACAAATTTGGCCCTTAAAAGGTTTATTTATATATCATCTAATCATATTAAGGTTAGACATAAGTTTTCTATGCATAAGAATTTCATTCGAAATAAAAAACCGATTGGATCCAAAAGTCGATATCGGGGGCTTCCACGATCGTGAATAGTAGTGTCATGGCTATAACGCTAAGTGCATGGCCAAATCATTTCTCTCTCATGTATTGGATCCAATCCAATGCTCATTTCACACTTCCTTCATTCATTCTATGTGTGTGACCCATTAGATTTTCGGTTATGTTGGTAGATCAAAGCATCACATAATTTATAGCAAATCATGAGAAGTATATAGCAACACATCATGACCCCCAATTGATCGAAAAAGTCAGTGGTTTGATTGTAAATCCTTCCATAGATAATTACTGTGCAATTCATTATTTCACCAAACTATATCTCATTTGGTTTAAAGTATGGTTTATGTGTCAACTCCTACTAGACTGACTATGTCACATTTAGTCCAAATGATATTGTAGATAGGGTCAACTGTCATCATATCAGCTGAATTATTACAACTTTTATAAAAAGCATAATATAGTGGCAAACATTTCACTATTTAGGAATATTACTTTATCTTTAGTGCTAGATCATGTAAGCAATGACACATGTGTCAACTGTCTTTAAGTCTATATAAGCTTCTATGAAGTATCATAGAGGATATGATCAGTTTAAGCCTTGTAATACCCCATTGTGAAATAACAAATATGTTTTCTTAAACTTCTCTCTCTTCCTTTGATCCTAGATTAATCCATACCAAATAGTTTAATGATCGTATAACAATCTCAGGTTATGTTTGAGAATTCTTGAGTTAAGAATCAAAATAGGAAAAACCGACCAGTGGCTAGAAGAGCCTTTAGGATCAGTCATACCTTGATCCTTGTTTGAAGATTCTCATCCATTTTGACCTTCTTCAAGACTTGTCCATCTCACCCAAGAATTTCTGAGTAATGATCTCTTCAAGAGGCCAAAGGTATACTCTCCTTTTATCAGGAGCAGTAAATCTTTTATTTACTATTCAACTAACTTCGAATACCTCATGTTATATCCAATCACCACCCTATGAGCAACCTCTGAGAGGAAACAAGGAATGGAGTCAAAGAATAGGATTTAGTAACCAAGATAACCTTAAATATCTCAAGTCTAAGGATACTTGCATTATTGCTATGATGAGACTATCACTGACATTGAATAGATACACATGTGATTGTTTCATAACAGGTCATCTAGTGTACTTGGCTATTCTAGCAAGTATCTACATGTTAATTCTAAACATCTCATATTTATTAGCTTATGAGATTAGTTGTTTGACCTGGTCAAAAAGTATAATTGTAACACCCCTTGCCCCTCCTGTTACGCCGTCGTCCATGCTAATATATGGGCTAAAATATTGATTTCTCATTAAACAAATTTTCATATGCTTATATAAAGCATTATATCATTAAATCATCAACATACGTAAAATCATGTTATACTAAAATTTCTGTCATAAAAATAAGGCATAACAAATATTCAAGCATTTGAAAATAATTTCATGTTATCACAAATTCCACATTTATCACATAAATCAGTTTAAATCAAAACTCATTTAAAATCATATTTTAAACATTAATGGCTAAAATTATAAATTATTGTATAGATCTCGACTATCGCTGGTCAGTGTTCGCCCGCTCTTTTCTTTTATCCGGTACTAATGCTGGTGTTATAGATGTGCCTGACAATATATAGATAATTAATGTATCAGACTTCTATGAAAATAATAATTATTTCAATAATTGATAGTCTGTTGCCCTAATTAAAAATCTAACATATCTCTTGTCGATGGTATTTTATTTTTTTTAGGTTTGTATCTATATCTTGTATCTGCGACGACATGATTATATTTTATGTCCCAATCTCCTTCATCTGCTTTATTTTAATTTCACATTTTAAATGTCACTATATCTAAATTAACTCTCTAAAATTATTATTATTATTATTATTATTATTATTATTATTATTATTATTATTATTATTATTATTTCCACTTTTACTGCCACTTTCTTTTAGTTTGGTAAAATCCTGTGCCCATCTCCTCCTATCTTCGACCAAAGTTAAATTATTTTAACTTAAATTTCATCTTCATTTCCACCATCACAATATCATAACCATAAACCCAACAATTACATAATAACAAAAGGTAAATAGGATATTAAATTTTATGGATTAAAACAAGGTTTAGGGGGGAATACAAAAGAATAAGAGAGCTTGAGCTCTCGGGTACCAAAAGAATTTAGGAAGAAAAATAAATTAAAATTTTCCTTTTATACCTTTTGATCATTTTAACCCATGACTCCCTTTTTACAATATCTTCTTCTACTCAACCTAATATGGAAGATAAGATTTGCTCTTCTTATGCCTCAAAAATCACTTTCATCTCAAAAAATCCACAAATGAAACTTTGGATTTTTATTTACATAAGATAATATTATAAATATCAATTTAATACTTACAAAATTTTGAAAACTAATTTACAAACTTCTAAGTATATATAACGCGGAAAGCAAAATACAAGAGTTTAAAAGTACGTGACCCACTATTTCGAGATCGGCTGCTTTAATTTGAATAGGATCACTGCTTTCTTTTTCTACCCCCTTTCAGCTATATTTCTATATCTGCGCGGAAAGAAACTCTCACGCTAAGCTCTAAACTTAGTGATGCATATAAATAAGGTAATACACTATATTATGCAACAAGCATTAACATGTATCATTTTAAGCATTAAAATTTTTGCATGTTATTCCTATCAACATGTCCCCATTTCATACAATTATAAATATCATGCTCACATATACAATATTATTTTCATTTATCTTTGATGGTAAGTTACTCTTTTAATCTCTTTAGTATTATATCTCAATCTCATATCATAATCATTCTTCTTTTCTTATTTTCCAACTCATCTTCATTATCTTGCCCACATCACTCTAAATTTGGACTGACTGTATACGGGTTATGGATCAAGAGCGCTCTCAGAGCTATAACCACTCTGTCCATTATCTGGCTCAACAGAGTTTCTCAAATCAATGGCGCTCACAGAGCTTAAGCCACATTGATTGAGTATTATTTCATCATAGATGAATAACCAGACCAAGGGCGCTCTCCGAGCTTAAGCCACCTTGTCCTTAATTTATATATGCTCAATAGAGTTTCTCAAGTCAATGGCGCTCCTAGAGCTTAAGCCACCTTGACCGAGCATCTCAGATCAATGCTCCCAGAGCTTAAGCCATATTGATCGAGGAATATCTCATATAGTACGGTACCGTTGGCCCCCATAATGATATATCATCTATCATGTTTCTAGTCCGTAGGTAGAGTAATGGGCATGTTCGTATTTTCACATTAATCATATATTTTTATTTAATTTTTAATTTACATCCATCTCATCATTCTCATATATCAACATCTCAATTTTCTTATTTTACAAACATATCATTATGCTCATACATACTGGATAACATTTTTTCATTTGTTTAACTAGATACATCAGTAGATAATCATATTCATAATTTATTTAAAAACAGAGCATTCACGACCGTGACTACTAATTCATGCCCTTGAATTTGTTCACACCCGTAATCCAAAGTCGTGAATGCTACTGGAATGAATAGTACCATTTCCATACCAAATTCACAACCGTGATACAAATCAGTCACAACCGTAAACCATCAAGTTCGCGCCCGTGACTTTCTACAGGAAATCTGCATATTCACATTTCATTCATTCTAAATACACCAAACCATATAAAAACACAACTCATGCATTTCTGGAGTCCTTTATTGAACATATTATGATCCAATACATGTAAATATCTTAATCATAATTAAATTCTCTAACATGCATCACTTAATTCAACAAATCACAAAAATCTCATTCTTTATTTCTAACATATGGTTTCATTCCATGGTCATCATTATGCACTTCAATCATCAATTAACATATTAAACATGCATTATTTCAAACAAATATAGACTATTGTCTTAATTTATGCACAAACCTTAATCTTTCTCCTTCACTCTTCTAGGTAGCTTTCTCTTTTCCTTTGCTCCTTGGTATTTGTTCCTTATCACTTGGAACTCTTACAATATCATAAATCATTATTATCGTCTAATTTTCTCAAGACCCTAAACTCTCTTATTCTCTTTCAAAACTCTAATTTCTCTCTCTTTCCATATGAATCTTGGATGAGCTCAAAATTCAAACTTCTTTAAGAAAAGATGAAAAAGAAGAAGAATCACTTCTTACTTTACTCTTTTCTTCACTTGATCACAACTTTGGAGATTTTCTCTCTCCACCAAACTTGATTTTTCTTTCTCTTTCTGGCTCTTTCCAGCTTCCTTAAGAGTTATAGACCATGAAAATCACTTGCTCTTTATCTTTTCCCCTTATTCTCTTCCCTTCTCTCTCTAAAATTTATGGTTTGGCTATGGAGGAAATGAGGCTGGCGTAACTGGACGGAAAAGAGAAAAAGAAGAAAGCAGAAAATAAGGAGAAGAAGAAAAAGAAGAAGGAAGGAAAGCACAAAAGTCCTCATTGGGACCCACAATCTTTGACCATTTCTTGACATTAGGCTTAATTAACCTTAATCCTCTTCCTTTAATGCTATGGTCGGCCAAACCAAAATTAAAATGTCCAATCTCTTATGTTAATTAACAAATAATCTCATTAAATTTTGTTAACTTATCAAATTTTGTAATTTAGTCCTTTATCGTAAATCAATTTCTTTAAGCTTTATAATCACTTAATTAAGCATATTTCATTTAATTTAGTCATTACTTGATTAATTCCAATAAAAAATGCGAATTTAAACTCCGATCGATCAAACGTGTTAATTTCGCGATATGTGCGACTCGGTGTCTAAATTAACAGATATTACAACAGCATTTCTCAAAGCAATAAACTCCTTAATCTGTGATCCTTCCAACCTAGCCCTAATAAGGGGTCGCAGTCCTTTCTCAAACCTCTTACATCTATCAATCTCATTAGCAATTACACCCCTTGTATACTTATTAAAACGAGTATATTTCTTCTCGTATTCCTCTACAGTCATATTTCCTTATCTAAAATCCAGGAATTCATGTCTCTTCCGATCAGTATAGGCCCTGAGAATGTATCTCTTTCTAAACTGCTCTAGAAAAAATCTCCAGAAAGGTGAGTCTAGTGTTTAAGTGCACTGCAATACAGTCTTTCACCAATCATAAGCCCCCTCCTGCAGTAAAGACTCGACATATTTATATTGCTGCTTAGGTGTGCAGTCCATCTTCCGGAAAACTCTCTCTGTCCTCTCCATCCAATACTCAGCAATCGCTGCATCATCCTCAGATCTACCAATAGATGCACTGCCCTCAGCGACATTCCGTAGCAGAGAAGCATACGAAGATTCCGTGGTCAACGAAATATATGACTCAGTCTCCTTTGTATCTTGTCTTGATGACACATATTCCTCATAAGTCTCTTCTCTGTCTCTCCGTAATGGAAATCTACGATCCTATAAAACATAATAGTGACCCATATTAAGAAGCAGCAACAATTTATTTTTGTATTCAAAACATTAATTTCAAAAACTGATGCATGAACAAATTTACCTCATTTTATCCTATAACCGCTTAAATCTTGCTCTGATACCAATAAATGTAACACTCCCTACTCCTCCTGTTACGCCGTCGTCTATGCTAATATATGGGCTAAAATATCGATTTCTCATTAAAACGAATTTTCATATGCTTATATAAAGCATTATATCATTAAATCATCAACATACGTAAAATCATGGTATACTAAAATTTCTGTCATAAAAATAAGGCATAACAAATATTCAAGCCTTTGAAAATAATTTCATATTATCACAAATTCCACATTTATCACATAAATCAGTTTAAATCAAAACTCATTTAAAATTATATTTTAAATATTAATGGCTAAAATTATAAATTAATATATAAATCTCGACTATCTCTGGTCAGTATTTGCCGGCTATTTTCTTTTATCCGGCATAACGTTGGTGTTATAGATGTGTCTGACAATATATAAGTAATTAATGTATCAAACTTCTAGGAAAATAATAATTATTTCAATAATTGATAGTCTGTTTCCCTAATTAAAAATCTAACGTCTCTCTTGTCAATGGTATTTTATTTTATTTTTAGGTTTGTATCTATATATTGTATTTGCGACGACATGATTATATTTTATGTCCCAATCTCATTCATCTGCTTTATTTTCATTTCACATTTTAAATGTCACTGTATCTAAATTAACTCTCTAAAATAATAATAATAATAATAATAATAATAATAATAATAATAATAATAATAATAATAATAATAATAATAATAATAATTATTATTATTATTATTATTTCCACTTCTACTGCCTCTTTCTTTCAGTTTGGTAAAATCTTGTGCCCATCTCCCCCTATCTTTGACCAAAGTTAAATTATCTTAATTTAAATTTCATCTTCATTTCCACCATCACAAGGCAAATAGGATATTAAATTTTATGGATTAAGACAAGGATTAGAGGGGAATACAAAAGAAAAAGAGAGCTTGAGCTCTCGGGTACCAAAATAATTTAGGAAGAAAAATAAATTAAAATTTTCCTTTTATACCTTTTGATCACTTCAACCTGTGACTCCCTTTTTGCAATATCTTTGTAACACCACATCATATGCATTTAAGTATAACTTATTTCTGTATAAAATAATCACATACTGCATGTTGGAAATAGAAAATACCCTGATAACAGTGGTAGTAAATTTTTTTTTCATATCATATCCTGTAAAATCAACTAATGACTTTACAAGTCTTATATCTTGTAATATCACTCAATGACTTTTCAAGTCAAAATTAAAAACCACAATACGATATATCATATATATTAAAACATAAACTTCACATCCGAAGGATTACGGGTTGTTTCCATTTATACATTTCAAAACTAATCTAGAGTGATAATACATATTCAAGCATATAAGTCCAAAATACAGATGACATGTTTTCATGCTTGTGTGGAATGCAAGGAGAGAGAGTGATGAGGCTCGGCTAGTGACCTGTGTTCCATGTCTTTTTTTACGCTACTCAAAATGAGTTATCACTTTTCTTTACCTGAAAAATGATGCAAATTGATGAGTTGCGGCTCAGTGAGAATAACCATCAAATGAGCTCTAAAGTACCGAACAACTCATAACAATAACTCACAAATCCAATACATACCATGTATTTCATTTCATTCATCAATATCATATAAATATCAATAAAGTTGAAACATATAATCATTACTCGTTACGTATGCAAATGCTTTGCTTATTTCATTTTGTTGTGACTAAGTTAAACAGACATTGCCTTGGGTTTCCATGTGAATATTTGCCATGTGAACATTTGTATTTGCATTTGCTAGCTAGCTTGATCATTTGTTTCATTTGCACATTTGTTGGGCCATAGGCCTCTTCTTTTGTTTTACAATATCGATTAACTAGTCACAACGCCTTTTTAGCCCATATGCATATGCATTTGTATTTAAGAATTCATCAACCATTGCATCTTTATCATATACAATATACATATATTCCATATATACCTCATATGTCAAGCATATACCTTGCATATACTATACATATACCATGTATATATATCACATTTGTCAAACATATACCTCAAATATACCACAAGTATACCATTTATATGTACCACAATGTCACAAATTATCCATCATTACATTATCAAGGACCAATCATGACAATCATATGAATCACATAGCAAGCAACATTCATTTGCACTAAATAATTCAATCGATGATTAGACTCACCGTTCTCCTATGATTCCGACCCCTAACTTATTGTATATCCGCTCCTTGTGGGTCTCCAATATGTTGCGAGCCTAATATGAAAACATAATTGATTAACTCATGATTAGGGAGACTTAATGTGGCTTAAACAAATTAATATACATTGTTCATGTCACTAGTTAAGATTTTTCCTATGAGGTAGTTTGACCTTATGGGACTGTTTAGCTTATACCTTTTTCTACACTTGACCAAATAATATGATTCTTATTCCTAATTAAAAATAACATATAATTATAGAACATATTAAAATTTCAGACAAATTGGATCATTGTACAATATTTGGTAGAATTTCTAAGAGTATTCTGTTTTCTGCCTTTAGGCAGTTTCAGGGTACTCATTTGGGTTCATCATAACTTATAATTTATAAGTCCTACTTTAATGAAACTTTACAGACACTTATAGGGTTCATATGGAACATTTTTCATATTTTCCACTTTTATCAATTATGTCTCTAAGGTCTTACAATTATAACAAAACTTTTACTGGTCCAGAATAAAATTGGCTTCCGGACCAGTATGATTTCCAAAGGCCATAACGTATCTATACATAACCCATGAAGCTTAAATTAGTACCAAACTTTAGCTAAGACATATACCTATAACTTTCATGTTTTGAGCATTTACAGAATCTAGCTCTAACAAGCTCAAATTAGCCAAACAATTTACTGGATTTGCCTAGGGCACTCAGTAGGCAGTTCAAACCATGGCAGAGTCATGGTTCCATTCACCATAACTCAAAATTTACAAGACCTATGAACCTGAAATTTGGTATACAAATACAAAACACATATATATACAACTTTTATGTTTTGAGAGACTTCAAATAATGGCTTTAACATATTCGAAATCAAATCACACAGTATCTAACTTGGTTAGGGTTTATACCCTAACCAGTTTCAGTACGAAAAGTATATCTCTCCCTATACATAACATATTGCAAAAATGTTTACTTATCCACATATCGAAGACATAAATAAATAACTTTTGTATTTTACACATTTCAAGAATCAATTTTGATTAATATCAAAATCGGGGTGCAATTCAGTGCCTAATATTTAACCTAAGCAACTCAAATCAACCCTATAGTAATAAGAATTGATTACTTACCAAGAACAACCTTGCAAGGGATCAATATGCTTCAAAAACTAGGTGAAACAAGGATGAATTGAAGTCTAAAATGGAGGAAATTGAAGAAGAATTCGGGCTGGAGAAGAAGGCAGAAATGGGGAAAGAAAGATGAAGATAAAGCCAACTTATTTTTTGTCATTTTGTCACTTTCTCTTCTTCTCTTCTATTTTCTCTTCTCATTTCTCTTTTCTCTTCTCTTCTATTTCTCTTTTGTGTCATTTTCATTTTATTTTGTATATATTATTATTATTATTATTTACATATATTTATAATTCCACTAATTCACACAATAATACAGCTTAATCATTTGACCCGATTTAACTAAATTAACAATGTAATTGTTTACTAATCTTAATCTAATCATTTTGCTTACTTTAATTTAGACACCTTATTCAATTCATTTCTAATACTTTGTTATCCTCATTTAGGTTATAATTACACATGTGCGACTCAATACAAGTGCCAAATACTAGGACACGTAGCTAGTGCGTGTCATAAACTTGTTTCTACAAAAATACGTATGAAATGCACGTGTTCAATTGAATTGTATGCAAGATGCTTATGTTCGATGAAATGCATGTGGGGAAGGTCAATGATGTTACAATCTTCTTCTACTCAACCTAACATGGAAGATAAGATTTGCTCTTCTCATGCCTCAAAAATTACTTTCATCTCCAAAAATCCACAAATGAAACTTTGGTCGTGCCCACCATGTACCTTTCTACCAATTATGTCTCGGCTAGCTTGAGTTTCATTAGGAGTTTACTTCTTTTCCCTTAAGATTATCACTTGCTAAACCAAAATTGTGATGGGGTGATAATAAAAAAATTTAAGAGAAAAGTGAAAGAAATAAAGGGGGTAAAAAGGATGAGTGGTTTGGACTTGGGAGGAGAAGAAGTTAAAAGAAGAAGGAAAAGTGAGCCTAGCATAATTCCTTAGGAATCCGGTCAACACAATGGAACAAAAGATGGCCACACATTCTCATTAAATATTTATATATAATCTTAGGTTTAGTTGCATGATGGACAAATGTCCCACATGCAAACCATAATTAAATTAATTAATTTCATTATATATAATTAATATTCATTATACTTAAACTTTGGAAATTATCACTATAAGTTCTCAAAATTTCTACTGTTTACATTTCATCCACATTTTAAATTTAATTACTTAAATTTTAAGCTCTAAATAATTTAATCTCCTGCAATTAATTATATCAATATTCATGAAATAATTTACTTTACATACTAGTACTTTCAATTTTGCATTTGGAGAATCGGAGCAAAAATTGAATTTCTCGATATTTTTGCGGAACCGCACTTCAAATTTTATTTATATAATTTAGTGTCCTAGACATTTGATTTTTCACATGAAATTATAACGGTAAACTCATCTTAATATTTTCTACGTCATAGTACACTCCGTTCACAATTCGCTAACAGTGTGAAAATTGCGTATTTTGTGGCGGATCTCGTTTTTCTCAATTTTCATGAAAAAAATTCAATGGAATATATTAAAATTAATTTTATCACATGCAACAGTCCAAAATTTAGACTTCGATCAAATTGACTCTGTTTCGATTGCGAAACACATATATCGGCTGAGACCTAAATTAGTGGATGTTACAATAATATATGTTAGTCTATCCGGATTAAGAATGTTCTGTTTTTTTAATCCTATGATTAGAGATTATTTAGGTATAAACATAATTACACATGATAGAAATCTCACCATCATAATCTTATCATGATTGCCTTCATGTTGTATTATATACAAATGATTTCATTAAACGGTATAAGATCTATATTAATTCATATGCAATGAATACCTATAATGAAAATACATTTTTATTAATAATAAATGAGTATATCAAAGTGCCTAAGATGATTTCTTTTAGGGCACCTCTCTAACAATCTCCTACCAATACTAAAGTCAATCGTCTTTATACATTATACCATAAGCGAGTACATGACTATCATATTTCTTTTGGGGAAGAGGCTTAGTCAGAGGATTAGCTATATTCTTATCAGTGGAAACTATCTCTTTCTTTACATCATGTCTACCTATGATTTCCCGAATCAAATGGTAATGTCTGAATATATGCTTGGTCTTTGATGAGATTGTGGCTCATTTGCTTGTATCATGGCTCCATTGTTATCACAATATAAGGTTATTAGATCAACAATGGTAGGAACCACTTCTAACTCTATGATTAATTTTCTTATCCAAATCGCTTCCTCAACTGCCTTAGAAGATGTAATATACTTTGCTTCAATTATGGAATCTGCAGTCGTCTCCTATTTGGAACTCTTTCAATCAATTGCATCACCATTTAATGTGTAAATATAGCCTGATTGGGACTATGAGTCATCCTTATCAGTTTGGAAGCTAGCATTCATATACCTACTTACTTTAAGCACACCATCTCTATAAACCAAAAATGCACCCTTAGTTCTTCTCAAGTAATTAAGGATATTTTTGACAGACACCTAATGACTCTCACCGGGATTTGACTGATATATGCTTGTGACACTCAGAGCATATGATATATCAGGTCTAGTATATAACATAACATAAATGATGGATCCAATAGCCAAAACATATAGAATCCCACTCATGCGTATCCATTCATCCTGTGTCTTTAAACACATGGATTTAGAGATGGTAATCTCATGAGTCATTGGAATTAATCTTCACTTAGACTATTCCATACTAAACCTCATTAACATCTTATCTATGTATATAGACTACAAAAGACAAAACAACCTTTTAGATCTATCTTTATAGATCTTTATCCCTATTATGTAGGTCGCTTCTCCAAGGTCTTTCATGAAGAAATTCTTAGAAAGCTAAATTTTGACTGATCGAAGAACTGAGATGTCGTTTCAATAAGAAGTATGTTATCTACATACAATACTAGGAATACAGCTGCACTCCCACTAATTTTTTTGTAAACACAAAGTTCATCCATATTTTGTGAGAAACTAAACTCTTTAATTGTCTCATCAAATCAGATGTTCCAACTCCTAGATGTTTGCTTAAATCCATAAATGGATATTTGCAATTTGCATACCTTTTTGCCATCACTTGATGTGAAACCTTCAAATTGTGTCATGTACACATCCTCGGTCAAATTTCCATTAAAAGTAAGATTTCCATTAAAAAAAGTTATTTTTACATCGATTTGTCAAATCTCATAATCATAATGGGCAACAATAGCTATGAGTATCATAATGGATTTAAGTATAACAACTAGAGAAAAAGTTTTGTCATAGTCAACACCTTATCTTTAATGATATCCTTTAGCTACCAACTTAGCTTTACAGATTTATATTACCTTTCATGTTGGTCTTTTTCTTAAAAACCCATTTGCACCCAATGGATTTAATCCTTTCAAGTGGGTCAACCAAAGTCCACAATTGATTTTCAAATATGAAATCCATCTATGATTGTATGGCTTTTAGCCATATCTCAGATTCTGAGCAATTTAGAACTTCTTCATAGGAAGTAAGCTCATCATCCTCTATAAGCAATACATCATTATGTTCACTTATGAGAAATTCATCTCTCAGAAACAATGCATATCCTACTTAATCTATGAAGCTTTTGTGTTTTATAAGGTGTAGTTGTTACTTCATCTGTATGAGTAACATATTCAAGTTCTGTCAGTTGATTTGTATCTGTTTGAACATTTTGAACTTCACCAACTTCAATTTTACTCCCACTATCTTTTTTTAGAAGAAACTTTTTCTCTAAAAAGACAACATGTTTTGAAATAAACATTTTTTTTAATTCCAAATAGTGGTAGAATTGATATCTAAATGACTATTTTAGACATTCCATAAAAAGACACTTATCAAAATTAGCTTCTAGCTTGTCTAATATTGTCCTCTTCACATAAGCAGGATAATCCCATTCTTTCATATGTGAAAGAATATGTCTCTTGTTATTCTATATCTCATATGGAGTCACATCAATCGATTTAGAAGGGACTCTATTTAGTATATAAATAGAAGTCTCTAGTGTATGACCCTAAAAGGATTTAGGTAATTCTGCAAAGCTCATCATTGACCTCACCATGTCTAACAAGGTTTGGTTTCTCCTTTCAGCCACACCATTATATTATGGCATGTAAGGTGGAGTTTATTAAGATAAAATCTCATTATCTCTCAAATAACCTTGAAACTCTTGGCTTAAGTATTCATCACATTGATCTAATCTAAATATTTTAATACTTTTGCCAAGTTGTTTCTCTACTTCATTTCTGAATTTTTTTAACTTTTCAAAAGCTTTAGATTTGTATCTCATCAGATATAAGTATCCAAATCATGAATAATCATTGATAAAGGTAATGAAGTAGATAAAACCATTTTTGGCGTGCACTGATATTGATCCACTTACTTTTGTATGTACAAGGTCCAATAGTCCATTGACACGTTCACCCTTTCTACTAAAATGTGATTTTGTCATTTTGTCTAATAAACAAGATTCACACGTGTCATATGATTCATAATCAAATGACCCTAAGTCACCATTCTTGTGTAATTTAGTTATGCGACTCTCATTTATATGGCCAAGATGACAACGCTATAAATATGATGGTTTTAGGTTATACAACTTTTGTCTTTTATTATTATTGATAGTGAGGATTGAATTAGACATGTCAAGAATGTAAATTCTATTGCATAATGTGTCATTTCCATAAATAATGTCATTCAACCATATAAAGTAACCATTGTCATTAATAGTCAAATGAAAACCTTTTATATTTGAACAAGAAGCATAAATAATATTCTTAGTTAAAAACTGAAACATAAAAGCAACTGCCTATTCTAAAACAAGCCCACTAGGGAGTGTCAATACATAAGTTTCTACAACAAATGCAACAACTTTTGTTCCATTGCTTACAACAGGTCTAACTCTTCCTTCTTGAGTTGTTTACTATTCCTTAGGCTTTGCATTTCAGTATATATATGTCAGCCACATCTGGTATCCAATACTCATGCATTATTAATATAAATAATATTTACCTTAATAACATAAATACCTGAATTAGAGGTGTATCAAATGTTTTATCCTTATCTTTCTTCAAAGACTCTAGATAGGTTTTGTAATTCCTCTTCCAATGGTCAGTCTGGCCACAATGGAAGAAAGTCCCTTTTGAAGCAGCCTATTTGCCCTTGTTTTTCACGCCTCTTTGGGTCTTTGTGGACTTATTCTTCTTTTTCTTGTCCTTTGTTTTCATAGAAGAACCAAAAGTATCCGCCGGCATCATAACCTTTTGCTCTTTCTTGACAGAAGGCTTAGCTATCTTAAGCATATTGATCAACTAGGGGATCAAAGTGGATATCTTGTTCATTTGATAGTTTAGCATAAAGTGTGCATAACTATTAGACAAACATTGGAGAATTAAGTCTATACTTAACTCATAATCCATTAGAAACCCTAAAGTAGCCAATCGCTTAATGTACCTATTCAACTTCAATGCATGTTGCATTGGAGAAGTCCCCTCTATCGTCTTAGAGTGGAAGAGCAACTTGGATATCTCATATTGCTTAGTTTGAGCTTGCTCATCGAAAATCTCCCTAAAATGATACACAATGATATTAGCATTCATGTTCTCATGCTGCTTTTGAAGCTCGGGAGACATAGAGGCGAGCATAATGAAACTTGCCAATTCACTATCATCCACTTGCTTCTTATATGCCAACCGTTCATCAATAGATGCATCATCAGCAAGAGGGGAGTGAGGCAGCTCTTCCAAGACATAGACTATTTTTTCAGTTTTGAGAACTATTCTCTAATTCCTTAGGCAATCTAGGAAGTTCGGCCAGTCAATTTGTTGGATTCGAGAATTGAGCTTAAGTTCACGTTTGATGACATGATTCTATCAACCTATATGTAAAAAAACGATCATCTTAAAGAATATACTAAATGTATGATTGTTAGGTCTTTAATAAATGCATATTATAACTCCCACTATTTTATTATGAATGCATAGCCCTCACTATGAATCCGAGAGAACCCGTCGGAAGCTCTCCTAGTGAGTCAGTATCCAACATCACTAAGAATGACCTTGGGTGTGCCTAACAAGCCACCTTAGGTCAATTGGTAGGTGTCTAATACAAATTGCATCATATCATGCAACTACTGAATCATTGGGCTATCAACTGTTGATATGTGCACATATCATGAACACTTACCCAATACTGCCTTTAATTCACATCGACCTTGGGTGTACCCAACAAGCCAATGTAATTAGTTAAAGTCAACCTATTAATTATAAAATCATATTTCGATAGTTTAAACATATTCGTGTAGAACGGGTTTTGATATGTCCAACAATCCAAATTTTAAAAGAACTCTGGTTTTTGCCATATTAATAGAAAGCATTGGCCTTAATATTATCAATGAGGGATTTAATTTTAGGTCTCATCATGACAATTTGGCATGCATAATATATTCATTCATCACATATAAATATATAAAATAATTATACTAATTATATGGTTATGATTATGGATATAATCTAACATCAATCCTCTGAGCCATGAAAGGATTGAATAGGTCTCACCTACATAGATGCATAAAATTATAATACCAAAATAGAAAATAATTTCCTATTCTAATGCTCATTTTCTTTTGGCGCCATCTCATTGGCTTTTTTCTCTTTTGTACTTTAATTTTATTCTAATCTTATGTAATCTAATTATATAAATTCTTCATAAGAAAATCTCAAGTTTTATTTGAGGGGAGTTATATGAAAAGAGAAATAAAATAGAGAGAATAGAAAAGGCAGAGACTTGCAAACCCTATTTCCTAAAACAAAATTTTCACGCATGATCAATTTTATTAGTCAAGTTCATAATCATACCATCATATCATTCCATACACGTCTAGCATGTATTCTCTAATATATAAATAAAGGTAATATTTGAAAGTAACAATTTAGGTTCTGTTTGTTTCAACACTTGAAACATTGTTCTGATTGTTTTTTTTAATGAAATTCATTATAAATCATTATTTAATCTAATTAAATAATCATATAAACATTCAGAAACACTTTCTAAAAGGAAATTATGCATTTTAGGCATACATTTGATCATATAAAAAAGTTTTCTAAAATTGCCTATTTTGCCAACTTGATTACTTCCAATTTAATGCATGCAATATTAAATCTGAATTTAATAATTAAACCTCATTAAATATTAAATTAAATATGATAAGTAATTAATTCATAATTAAATTGCCTTAATTAGTTATTAGTTTGATGTCAAATAGGATTAAACATTATTAGTTAAAATTGCATACTATTATCCTAGTCAAACTATGACTTTTAAAACCCTTTTCAAATTCAAATCAAATTTTATTTAAAAATTTCCAAAATTTTCAGAATTGATTCAAATCATTATAAGCAAATTATAATCAATTTAAACTAATTAAATTCATTTATTATACAATCTAAATCATTCATCATTCAACTAGCAAACTAATTACTCAAAAATTATCTAAATTGAATCATACATAAATTAAAATATTTTAGGAACTTCACCACGAATTTATTTTGACTTTAACATGCAATTGACATCAAAATAACATCATGAATATCTCATAAACATGAATTAAGGTTCTGGTTATCAAGTTACATCTTATTAAATCAAATAACACGAAACAGTCTCATCACATGGTAATGATTTTGACCTAGTTACTTGTCTTGTTTGTTTTATGATCAAAAATGATTTTTGCATCATTATAGGTGTTGTCCAGAAGTTAAAACACATTATAAATACATTATAAACATATTTGATTAATCAAATTAACAAACCAAATTTAAACAGTTCTATAAACAACTCCATTGACAATACTAGGTTTCACAGACTCTAGAAATTCAGCTACTATGCATAACTTCAAATTTCTTGTTTAAATCAAATTCAAAAATATTAATTATTATCAAAAACATCTAATATCATCATATTAACATGTAATTTAATTAAAATTAAAATTTGAGGCCAAACATAATCAAATTCATTTTTAATGAAATGAGAGAATCCAAGTTGTTCCTTTTCAATCAATCTCATTCATACTTCAATTAAATCTAAAATTAATTTATATAGGGTGGCTCTGATACCATTGTTGAATTCTTAACATGCATCTCATATATAGTACAATAAAAAATTTAAAATTTGTTGAATCCAAAAATCATGGAATGTCCTATGAACATTAAAATTAGATTGAAATATTCATATGGAAGAAGTTGATTACCTTGTTTGTTTTTTTTGATCTTCCAAGTTTGTGAGTTTTTCCTTCAAGTTGGGTTATTGAAAACCATAACAATCTAATAATGGATTGTCTCTAACAGTAATCTATGTGAAGGAACAAATAAAATAACCATAAGGGCGATGGAGTGTCAAAGCACCAAGATGCTAGTTATGGTGTTTCAACTTGAAAGAGAAGAAAAAGATAGAATAACTTTTATTTTTCAAGGTGGTAGTTACGAATTTGGCCCTTAAAAGATATATTTATATGTCTTCTAATCATATTAGGGCTGGATATAAGTTTTCCATGTATAGGAATTCCATTTGAAGTAGAAAACCTAAAATCGCAAAAGTTGATATCAGGGCTTTCATGCCCATGAATAGTAGTGTCATGGCTATGACTCCCCTTTATCATGGGCATTACAACTTTTGTCACGGGCATGACACCTAGTGTATGAAAAATCATTTCTCTCTCATGTTTTGGATCCAATCCAGGGTTCATTTCACATTTTCTTCATTCTTTCTATGCATGTGACCCATTAGATTTTTGGTTATGTTGACAGTTCAAATCATCACATGATTTCGAACAAATCATGAGTGATATTTAGTAATACATCATGACCCCCAATTAACCGGAAAGTCAGTGGTATGATTGTAAACCTTTCCATAGACAATTACTTTGCAATTCGTTATTTCACCAAAACTATACCTTATTTGGTTCAAAGTATGGTCTATATGTCATCTCCCACTAGGTTGACTATGTTACATCTAGTCCAAATGATATTAGTTCTTGTCTATGAGATTTATTACTCTATTAGACATATCCTTGAAGATTGTTTTCAAGATTTATCCACCTCGATCAAGGATTTTTGAGTAATAATCTCTACAAGAGGCCAAAGGTATACTCTTCTTCTATAAGGAGTGGTGAATCCTCTATTGACTACTCAAGTACCTTCGCATGCCTCATGCTATATCCAATTACCACCCTATGAGCAACCTTTGAGAGACAACTAGGAATGGAGACGAAGTGTAGGATTTAGTATCCAAGATAACCTTAAGTATCTCAAGTCTAAGGATATTTGCATTATTGCTATGATGAGACTATCATTAACATTGAATATATACCCATGTGATTGCCTCCTAGCAGGTCATCCAATTTACTTGACTACTCTAGCAGACATCTACATGTTAACTCTAAACATCTCATGCTATCAACTTATGAGATTAGTTGTTTGACCGAATTAAGGAGTATAACATATGCTAGTCCATCCAGATTAATAATGTCATATCTTGTTAATCCTATAACTAGAAATTATTTAGGTATAAACACAATTGCACATGATAGGAATCTCACCATCATGATCTCATTGTGATTTCCTTCATGTTGTGTTATATACCAAGGACTTCATTAAACGGTCTAAGATCTATATCAATTCATATGCAATAAATACCATATAATAAAAATGTCTTTTATTAATAATAAATGAATACATCATGTGTCTAAGGTGATTATGTTTAGGACACCTCTTTAATAGATGAAACCAAAACCTTAACAAAAACTCAAGCAACAAAAGGATATGTTGCACCATAATGGCATTAGCATATGCTTCTGACAATTAAAGAGTTTATAGTTATAGAACTATAATGTGAATCATAGTGTAGTAGAAAATGTGAATGTGAATTAATGTTGTATTTATGTTCCCACCATTATAAAATCGAAGCCAAGTTTTATTTATAATTTTTTTTTATTATACACAGTAATTTCTTCTTTAGATTGACACTTTCTCCAAGTCCTTAGGTAGGAATGGCAATGGAAAAAAGTTCCCTATTCTTGACCCAAACACTCCACCCCCATCCCCAACTCCGACACTTTGTCCCATTCCTAGACCTCACCCCATTCTCCATTAGAGAAAATTTTTGGATTTTTGTTCCCGCACCACACAAAGATGAAGATCCCCAATTCCTGATTTTTATTAATTTTTATTAATTAATTAATTGTTTAAATAAATATCTTTTATTTTAAATGAGTGTTATATTTTTATTTTATTCTTTTTAAAAATATTAATTATGTTAAAATCTAAATAATTATTAGATACACAATAATATATATATATATATATATATATATATAAATAATATTTAGGCCGAGGGCAGTGCGGAGATTGCATAAACCGTCCCCACCCCGTCCCTATCAAACAAAATTTGGAGTTGGGACAGGGATGGGACGAAGTATAAAAATTATATAAAAAAAAATCCTATTAATAGCGGGTAGGGGCAGACCATTGCGAGAACGAGTCAAATTGCTCTATCTATTCTTAGGGTACACATTGTTATAATCATACTTATTGAATTTTTTACTCGATTTTAATAGAATAATAGCCATGGGCAGAGTGCCACATTAATACAAGAAAAATCTCTTGTAGCATGTTGATATTTAGAGCTGATAATTTGTATCGTATCATGTCATATCTCAATCGAATATGACACGATTATATTAAATTTGAACACGATATGATTAATTAATCATATCGTATCGTATTAACACGGATTTTGATTGTGTTTGTTTTGTTATTAAACGTATCATATATAATTATGTCCAATACAATTAAATAATCATGTTTAATTAAACTGACTATATAATTAATCCATATGAAAATCAATTCATTAAGTTATTTACAAACCAATTAATTTAATTGACCAATTTTAACCAATCCGATTGAATAAATTAAGTTTTGACAACTCACAATTATTCTTTTATAGAGTTTCTTAGTTTGTCAGTTCATTATTTTTACTGATATCAGATTGATTATTACAAAGGAAAAAAAGAGTTATGCACGTTGTGAAGTGTGAATCATATGACGATATGAAATTAAATCATTGATAGTTGCAAAACAAACTAATTTGTATTATTTTATATTAATATTAATAAAATAAAAAGTTCAACTAGAAATTAAGTAAAAATATTAAAAAATGTGCATCTCCTAAGAGATTAATAAATGATAGTAGAGGAGAAAAATTTTACCGATTTAGAGTTGTGTATTGCTAAGTTTTCATATTAGTTAAAATTAATTTTAATTGTATAAAATAATTATTAACAATTTTTGTATTATAGAATACTTACACTAACTTTTATTTATAATTATAATGCATATAATATCATATATAAAAGAAAATAATTAAACAAAATTAAAATTGTATATATATATATATATATTACTCAATAAGAATAATTTATTAATATTTATTTATATATACAATATACTAATATAATTAATTTTATCAAAATGTATTCTAAATTTATTCATATATAAATATATGTTATAATCTAAAATTATTAAATATTTTATATATTTTTAAACGTGTCTAATCAGATTACGCAAATAAAATTCATTTATGACAAATTTTTTTGTGCCGTAAATATATTGATACAATTATAATACATATCCATTTAACTTAAACTCATATACAATTAAGTTCATGTCATTTCATGTCGATTAATCGTGTCGTGTCAAAAATTGGCAGCTCTATTGATATTGGCAGAAAATATAAGCCAGTAGGCATAAACGCTACACCGTAGCTACAAAGATCAAATTGTCATTAAATTATAAAAGTATAGATCATATATGGAAAATTAACAAAAAGACAACAATAAAAACTGCTGAAGATAATGGATAATTAGTATCACAGTGAAGCATTTACAGAGAACACTTATCATTTAAGACTTACATTCACAAATAAAATTGCTATGTAGATTCCTTCATTGCAACTGAAAACCAGAAAGTAATTGATTCCATGTTAAATGGAAGAAGCAATATCTCAATTATGAGCAAGGCTGTTGAAACAACCTCTCAATCAACTATGCTGCTTTCACTTCAAGGCACAAAACTAGATCTTCTATTTATATTTATAAATTCGATCTCCTCAAAATTTTTCCTGTCAATAACACTTGTACACTGCTGGATACCACTGCTGGATTCTTAACATGTATCACATAAATGACACAACAGAAAATTAAATTTTATTAAACCCAAAAACTATGAAACGCCCTATAAATATTAAAATAAGATCATGTCATCAATATGGAAGAAGTTGATTACCTTGTTTGTTTCTTTTCAATTTTTCAAGTTTGTGAGTCTTTTCTTTAAGTTGGGTCATTGCAAACCACAAAAATCCAATGATAGATTGTCTCTAATGGTAATTCACGTAAAGAAATGGAAAAAACAACCTCAATGGGAGATGGGGTGTCAAAGCACCAAAGTCATGGCTATGGTGTTTCAACTTCAAAGAGAAGATAAAAAACAAAATAACTTTTATTCCTTAAGGTTGCAGCTATGAATTTAGCTCTTAAAAGAGTTATTTATATGTCTTCTAATCATATTAGGGTTGGACATCTGTAACCCATGCATAAATGTTCCATTCGAAATAGAAAAACCTAAATCGCAAAAGCTGATATCGGGGCTTTCATTGCCGTGAATAGTAGTGTCACGATCATGGCTCCCCTTTGTCACCGGCGTGACAACCATTGTTAATGTCATGACACATGGTGCATGGCCAAATTGTTTTCTCTCTCATGTCTTGGATCCAATCCAAAATCCATTTTACATTTCATTCATTCCTTTTATGCATGTGATCCAATAGGTTTCCGGTTATGTTAAAAGAATCAAACACGCTTTGCAAAATTAACTATTCCACTATTACCACCTTGTCTCTTGATTTAGAACTAGAGCCAATGGATACCTGCCTTCTTTTCACACCTAGTACCTGTTGGATTTTTTTTTCAATAAAAAGAAAAAAAAATCACTAAGAACCTTATGGACGTGCACTATCAATTGTTTTCAAGTTCAACAATTTATTCTGTTAAGCAAATGTTAATAAAGCAAATAAATACAAAAACCTAGACCAACTACATGAGAAGATGACATTGGAGAGCAAGCCCACTCAAGTCCCTGCTAATATACTCCAATATCCCAGGAAGAGGAGCAATAAAATTATGACCGACAAACTCCAACCCCAAAGCATAATAGGAGAGCCAATCAGCTGAACAATTTTCTTCTCTAAACATTTGGGATACTTTTAGATTCCCAATATATTTTAATAGCAAGTAGTTTTCATGACATTAATAGGTAATTAGAAAGAGTGGAGTTATAAACAAATTATTACAGATATTTAAAGAGATTAGAGACTTACATAAAATATTCAAATAAAGATAAATGTATTTGACTAGTGTTAAATCCTAAATAAACAATTTGTAGACAAAGATAACAAAAAGATAGAGAGATATATAAATATAAACTGACAAGCATTGAAAATTTTGAACACATGTGTATAAATCACAATTTCAGGGAAAATTTAAAAAATGGGGAGGTTTGGATTACAACATTCAAATGGGGCCTAATAATATAAATTTGGAGGATGCTAACCCAAGGCAGGCGAGGCAGTAGCCAATTTCTGGATGTGTTAGTAATGGTTAAGATAGAGGTATACCATCAAGCATACACAAACACATCAAAACCGAAGCCAGATTGATCAATAGATGACAAAATAACAGGACATACACTGTCGTCCTTCAAGCAATTTTCACTTTCAGCAAAGCAAGCTATAGAAAACTAGATATCTAGGAGTTTTGCATATATGCAGATAATTTCCAATTGAGAACAGGAAAAAGAGAACTCACAGAACTAATGTAATCAAGGAGAGCGGCGTTAGCTTCACCGTCCTTTGCTGGGGCGTTTATTTGTACCCCTAATGTTTCATCACTGAAATCTATACTCGAAACCAAGTAAAATCATAAGAACAATGCAGAAAGATTTTACGAATGCATTTATAAAATATATACATAAACGAAGAGACCAGTGACGGAAGCCGATTTGGAGCCAGGCTTGGCGTGGATGGTGATGGCGACGGAGGAAGGAGGCACCGCCTTGATACACGACGGGAACTTTTTCTCGGTATTTGGAGCCGACGGTTTTGAGTGCTTTGAATCGGCCGAGTTGCCCTTCGATTTCCCCTTCTTCGCCGGTGCCATTAAAGCATCACTTTCAGAATTGATTGCGAAGAACTTTGACCCTGGACAACGTGTTTGCTGTATAGCAAAGAGGGCGGGGCCATAGCATTAAAAGATAACAAATCTTCAATCAGACAGAAGAATCCATTAAAGAAAAAATTATCCAAAATAGAAAATGTAATGTTGATTTTTTTTATTATTATGATCAAAGGGAGTATTACCTTAATAAAATTATTCTAATCCTTATTTAGAATGTTAGTCTAGTGATTATATATATATAATAACAGTATAATTGACATATACTAATTAACTTATAAATATTAACTGTGTATCTATTAACTGATATATATAGTAATACTAATTTGTTTTGACATAAAATTTGATAATCTATTTTTATATATAAAATCAAATTTGAGCTCAAACACAATCAAATTCGAGCACAAACACTATGTTTACTACCTCAATATCAATATGCAATTCATTCAAGTAGACATGGATGTTAATTCGTGTTAACGTGTTCTAATTGAGTCATATCAACATATAAGCACAGTATAAATATAGTAGATCCAAATGCTACACAATTATATAATTGTATCACAATTCTCAACAATAATACATTAGAGTTACACAACGCGGCTCGTTTAACTCATTTAATTATTGTCGTGTATATTAATGTTATATACATATTTTAACAAATTAACTTGATTAAATAAACAAGTCAAAACATGTCTTATATAAATTATGTGGATCAACTCATTTTAACGTAATTTTTTTATCGTGTTACAAAATAATCAACCCATTTATAACTCCAACTCATTTATTTAAACTCAAATCCGTTTAACTTCATATTTTAGTCGTATTGTTTACATAAATCTTATTTAAAATTGTCAACTCTATATGACCTAGATCGAAACCAAACCAATCAAAATTAGTAAAATCATGAGCAAGTCATTGTAATTTAAATTTTGAAAAAACGGTTTGATTCCAATTTTTTTTATTCTATTGAATTTGAACTGATGATTTAGATTTAAAACTGCCATCTACGATTCTAAACTGATCTTGACTTTTAAGTATTTATAAAAATTATATATATTTTTTTAATATTTCAGCTCTATATCTAATCTTTTTGCTTATATAATATAAAAAAAATTATTTTGACTCTACTTCATTAGAAGATCAAACATGTTTATTTTCTTTACATTTGCAGTTAGAAAAATTAAAAGCCTTTTAATATTAGATTGTATTGCATGAGAAAATTTGAAAGTCTTTTAATATTAGCTTTGCATTGCATGATGTTTCTTTTTTTATTTAACAAAAAATACAATATAGCGATTATAAAAATTTATAATTACTCTATCAACTTCGTAGTTGTATTTTTTTTATTTAATTTTAATTTAAACCTTACTTTTGTTTACATGTTTTAATTAAATAAAATTTTAATTTGTCTTTTTTAAATTTAAAAAAAAAATTATAATAAAACATAAACTGTTATTTGAACTGTCTCCAAACCGGGATCGGAATCGGCAATTTATAAACTGGAACCTAAATATTCATATAACGATTCAGTTCAAAATCAAAATTTTATTGAACCTGAACCGATAGTTCATGAATTGGAAGCGGTCATGCCTGCATCCAAGAATTCAGAGACAAAAGGAATTTGAAAGTTAAAAATTTCAGCTTAAACACTCCAAAATATGACAAATTTTAACCTTTTTCCCTCGTTGAAAAATTTCTGGAACTCCTATTTAAAAAGGAAAACTTCACTAAATATTTCATTAGACAAAAACATGCTTTCGGCCGGAAGAGTTGATATGTTACTGTTATTTTGTTTTGATAGAAACCCTAAATCAGAACTCGCGCGGTAAGTGCATGAATAAGAGCAAAATGGTTGACTAGATTGACAGCATAAGGATGCAAACAAATAAAATGATTGTTGAGAACATGCATCATCATATACAACTTACAAGGATATTATATATAGATATATTGCAAACATCATCATATACTGATATACACAGGTATATGATATACAGGCACTGACGGAGGGATACTAGGGCCAAGGGGGGCATTAGGCCCCAGTATTTTTAAAATTCTTAGAGGTAGTTTAGTGAATTTGAAATTTTTTTAAAGAAAAAAAAACACTAATCTATCATTTTATTTTTTAAGGTCAGTGTATATCCTTCTATTTTTCATCGTGTTTTTGAAATTCTCATAGAAAAAACTAATATTTAAGAGTTTTCAGATAATTTTTTTATATTTACATTTTGTAATTTTTTTATTGGATTTGTTTTAATTTATTTAACATTATGTCGATGATTAGGGGGTAAAAATTTCATATTTTTTTCTAAAATAAAAAAGAGTAAAAATTATTTATTTCAATTTCTTTTTTATTTCCATTATTATTTGATTATTTCTTATGTGAAGAGCTACAATTGCTAATAATTTAATTGTGGTTCATGTGTAATTATTATCTTAAGCTACTCTTGTTCATAATTTTTAGTTTGCTTCATTTTTTCTTAGATAATGGAACAATATTATAAAAAAATATCATCTATTATAAAGTCATCATCCTTATCAGTCAATGCACCTCTTGCTGTTCAAAAAATGTCAAAACAAGATAATATTGAGGTTGTTTTAGAAAATCTTCTAAAAGTCCGTTTGACATTGCGCTTTAAAAAAAATTTAAATTTTTTTAGTTTTAAAAACTGTTTTTGGAAAAAAGCAGGTAAATATATATTTTTTTCAAAAGCGGATTTGAAAAAAACAATTTATAAAAAATTAAAAAAATTAGTCAATTAAATCAAAAAAATTTTAAACCTACCTTTTGGATGTCTAACAGTAATTCCAAACAACCCTATAGTGATCTAAGACTACAAGCTAGCATAATTAGCTATCCACCTAACTTAATTGAATATGTTAGTAGAGCTTACTTATTAAAAGGTCCGTATATATATATTTTATACTTTTCTAATACTTTTCTAATTGGACTCTTGAGTAAAATTTATGACACCATCCCCATATACAGGTGTACTCAAAAGGAACTGTACAACACAAATTTTAGTAGGAAGGCAATAAAATTTGCCTAAGCAAGCATTTTGTAGCAATGTGTATGTATATCAAGTAGCGTTCTCAAAGAAAATGTGAAACACTCAATCAAGTAAACTTTGGATTAATTTCACCTGTTGTCCCTAATATACACTTCAATATTCTTGAACTTCAAAATCAAAAAATAAAAAATTCCTGAATTTTTGAGTTTTGGTAACACAAAAATCTTTCCGCCATCCTTTTAACATATTGACTGTAATTCTTATAACGTGACAACTCCAACTTGCCGTCTACCATCCGTGTATTGTTTTTATTTATAAAGTTTATTCTCTCATATTCTCTCTCTCCCACATATTCAGACTCTCCCTCTACTTTCAGTTAGTTCCTCTGCTCTCTCAACTACTAGAAGGTGGAGAGAGAAAGAGTGGCCAGAATACATGAGATAAAGAGGAATATGAGGGAAGTAGTTCTACAGTTAAAATAATCATGTTGGACAAGTCATGTCATAAAAAATAACTGTATATGAATGCTGAGTGGATGATAAATGGATTTTTCTATAGGTGGAAGGATTTTTTGTTACAAATTGAAGTTTAAGAAATTGATATAAAGTGTAAAGTTCAAGGACAGCAGGTGAAATTAACCCAAGAAAAATTCTAAAAGTTAAACAGCATTCCCAGCCATTAAAAGATCATGAGAAAAACTGATCTTACACCAGACGACAGTGGACAATATTCAATCATTACCTTCGATATCCAGATAATGAAAGTGGAACCACAGGAAAGGTTATCTGAGATAACTATGATGACATAAAATTTGCTAGCATCTCAAAGAGAAGCAGTATAGAAGTAAAAAAAACTGAAGCTTTGAAGCAGATATTGAGTCTATTCACCATGCTAATTCCGTGCTCCTGTTCCTCTCAAGAACTGATGGTGATAGAACTCATCAAAGGACAGGCGGTGCACTGTGGCAATCGAGAAATCCATGATGGATGAGTATAGAAACAATTGAATAGTAAGCATATTCATTGAAGTTTAGGAATATGTTGAACCTGGATTTATAGCAAGTAGTCTTGAACACATATCAACACAATCTGGATGTAACCCTGGAAGGATGAATTGAGAGAATGGAAGGCGTCTACATGATATGATATTCTGCAGTAACTGATGCCAAAATACTTTACATTGGAGATAGAGTAGTTCAAGGATTTCTACCAGGGTAAAAGGTCCTACCTGAAAATTACTCCTTCCATGAAAAGGTGGGTAACCATTAAGAAGCTCAAAGAGAATTGTACCAACACTCCACATGTCAACCTAATTAATTGGAACTTTGTTTTCAGTATGTTCGAGTTGACATAAAAAAAATAAAAAAAAATAATAATTAAAAAACACAATATTCTTACCTTGTCATCATATCCTTGGAACTGAAGAACTTCTGGAGCCATGTAGAACGGAGATCCACAGACAGTCTCAGCAAGCTTACCTGGTTGAACTCTTCTGTTCTATGCAAGGAAAACAACTTATTAGATTGCCCAATATTTTCTCAAAAAAGTTCAGGCAAATTTCCCTGCCCCCTCATTAAATTCTTTGCAATGATTTACCTTGACAAACCAAAATCAGCTATCCTGAGAACCACACTAGGCTCATGGCCAGATAATAGGATGTTCTGTCCTAACAAAGGACCAAAACAGCAATTCTTGGTCAAATTTCAAGGAAGCACGAAGTAAGATCTCCTTTTATAAATCAAGAAACAAGAGTTTAAAATTTAAACACTTCATGTACCTCTGGTTTCAAGTCTCTATGGATGATATGGTGGCTATGTAGAACTTCCAGGCCAGCCCCTGCATCAGATAGACCAATTGTATTATGTAAATTTGAAAACACATGTAACAGTAACAAATCCATTAATTCCGGGATAAATATTTCCAGAGCTAAATACCTAGCTGTTGCATGAACCTTCTAGCTATCCCTTCCTTAACACTACCATGTTGTTGAATGTAAGAGGCCAGATTTCCTCCAGCGCAAAACTCCAAAACCAGGAATATACAACTTTCAGCCTAAGACTGAAGCAAATTAGCTTCTACTTTGTGAAGAATAAATAAGGAAAACATACAAGAGATAAAATGAAAACTGGCAAGATGGAAACAGAATAAGTCACACCTGTAAAGAACTTTTCATAAATAAGATTAACGGGCTAATATTAGCAACCAAAATAGCCACGCTTTTTATTTCAATCTTGAGGAGTGTTTATTACCTTATCTGTACTATCTTCTCTATTACCTTCTCCATCCTTTGGATGACACGTATCCCCTATATTTTTTCATGTGGATCCCACACAATTAAAAGTGAGGGTATTCGTCTCTCATAGAATGGAGAAAATAATAGAGAAGGTAATAAGGAGAAGATAATAAGTATTTCTCTTCAATCTTTAATACAAAGTCTTTAAACTAACTAAAGATTGTCCCTATCAATATTTGAAAAATAAAATGAAACCGTGATGTAGCATGAACAATAGCAGGTCAATTAAACATCTGAAATTTGATTAGTAGGGATTATCTGATTATTCAGGATTTCATTTTTCAAATAAGAATAATCTGTATCATTTAGGATAACTTAGATTTAGCACAAACTAAATTATTTAGTGGGAGGTAATGTAATGTGCAAAGTTTGACCCACGATACCACCTTAGTCCCTAACTGCCAACTAAAAAAGGAAAATACAAGGGAACATTTGTCTAGTATCAACTATATTAATTTGTTTTCTCATTTGGAGCTGGCTTGGCATGCACCAGATCAAATTATCATGCTATGAAGGATAGTCCTCATATCAAGAATTGCCAAAAAATTCAACCCTTCAACATAATAATTTAGCCCCAAACAAGCCCACAATAATGCTAAATATTTTGTTGCAAGACTTTTTGATGGATAAGATATAGAAGGAAAAAGAAAAAGAATTCATTCTTGTGAAGACAATTGGATATTACAGAAATATCTTAGAAAGAATATGCTGAGCTGCTTAAATTATGGCCATTTGTAGTTTATTATTTGCTATACCATTTATATCAACTTTGCTAACTAATGGCATTGTGGAAGCAATATTCTCACTTGAAGACTCAGTCTCCATTCTCTCTCAATATGTTATTTGGCTACTTTTCAAAATACTTCATTACAATGTCATAATCAATTGGAGTTTCAAGTTTGAAGCACAGAAAATAATTCATCATAGAAAACCCTTTCCTAAAACAAAGCTAAATTGAAGGTTGAAAAAATAATTCTCTCACGATTTAATGACATTTTAGCTCCAAACTTGGTCCAAAAAGATGCAAGGAAATAGACATTTGAGGAAAATCGTAATGTCATCGACTCATTGTAACTATCAATTGCATCAATTATAACTTGCAAAAAGACTGAGGATATGAATCCTATAAGCCAACCTATCTTAAATTCATCACATGCATCAATAATTACATGCATCCAGGAAAGAAATCAACCAATTATAATATCAAGCCATTAACATCATAAACCATTATTTCAGCTGATGTATTTTAGACCCAAAAAAAAAAAGCACATTACCTCAAGCTACACCATGAAGGCACAACTTGTCATGTACAACCAGAATTAATTAACACAAGCAGCCAAGTAAACAACAGAATACCCAAATTGAGAACTACCCGTCAGTCATTTGGACAGCAGCAGAACATTTCAGGGTGAAACAAATGATTAAGGGAAAAAAAATCAAAAACAAGAGGAGAATATCAAAACTAATACATCCATGGTTTAATAAATAAGCATATGTTAGAGACAAAATAAAAGACCAGAATACAAGGCAAGCAATCAAATGGTGAATTGCTACTCATCAAGAACTTACGAAACGAGGAATCCTAACTCCCAATTAAGAAATTAGAAGTTGTGGCAGTCAATCAACCAACAAAAGAATCCATTTTCAAGAGATTTTTCAACTAGATGCAACAGAAACCACAAATATCGAAAATTATCGAAAGCTGCAACCCCTAAAAATCTCAAATAATGAAACGGGTATTCTAAAAATCACTTGATACCCAAAAGAAGATGCCGGGAAATGAATTAAACAAGAGATTTAGCAAGAAAAAAACCAACCTCGAAAACGTGGAAAAGACGAACAATATTAGGGTGATTGATAGAAGACAAAAAATTGATCTCACAATCCAAACAGCTCTTCAAGTGGTGGTTGAGTTTAGAGAGGTAGACTTGCTTCACTGCAACTTCTTCACCGGTAACTCTGCGCTCTGCTTTCCATACGGTGGAGAGAGAACTCCCACCCAGCTTTGATTTCAGAATGTAGTCACCAACCGTCACGCGATCGTGGAAATCGAGCGTTGTTAAGCTCATTTCAGATTAAGAGAAACAAAGAATTGAGGAGAAGGTTCTCATCTCTATCCCAAGTGAAATTCTTGCATCCACAGTGCTTTCTGGATCCATCGTTACCTCACCCTTACAAGCGAACGTGGCATCTATTGCAATGGTTGTGAGAATAATTTTATATATTATCATTATTATCATCACATATTGGACTTTGCATTATATTTTCCAGTCCTATTATTAGTACTCCATTTATAGGCTAAAGCTGTGCAATTCATCCAGTTCTGAATCAAATCCAACAATTTAAAATAAGTTGAATTAAATTCGAACAAAAAATGATTTTTTCAATTTGATTTAGTGTATGATTAGTTCTGATTTTATTTTCAGTTTTTGAAAATTTAATAAATTAAAAGCTAAATATGTGTTTTTATTATTTTAATAAAAATAAAGACTGAATTGGTTACTTAGAGTCCGTTTGGTACTGCATTTGCTAAAAACGTTGTTAGAGAAAAAAATTTATTTTAAATTTTTTGAGTTTTGAAAATTTCTTTTGTAGAGAAACAGTTAAATAAATATTTTTTTTCCAAAAGTATGTTTGAGAAAAACAGTTTATAAAAAATTAAAAAAATCAATCAATTAAATCAAAAAATTATAAATCTGTTTTTTAGTTATCTAACAATCTAACAACAATTTCAAACATTCTCTTAGTAAAACCAAAATAAAATTCAACAATCCAAATTTAATTTTTAAACTTTTAAATGTGTAGTAAAAGCTTATTCTTTTTTTATAAAAAGCAGAAATTTTATTGAGGTCATAAAGTATTTTCTATCTTTCTATTTATATTTATATTAATTTATAATAATTCCTATATGTCTAAAAAAATTATATTTTGTATTATAATTTTATGTCTAAATTAATTATTTTTTATATTATATATATGATATATATTATAACGTACAAAAGTTAATATATGTATTATACTAATAACGCAATAACAATATTATAAATAGTTATCTTATAAATTATTATTAATTTTTAATCCTTAATTACTGCATACTTTATAAATAATTGACCGCCACAACAGTTAACCGCTATAACTAAATTAAATAATCCCTTAACTTATTCAGATTTTTAAACAATATGTATAAAATTATTATTATTATATGTGTAATTTTATTTATATATATGCAATCAATTTTTAATTTTTCTATTTTTTATAGCAATAATTTAATCAAATTGAATTTGTAAAATAAACTGAAGTACATTCACTTTGATTCAAAATTTCAATTTCGATTCAACGCAAATTAGACATAAATTGCTATATCTATTAAAATGGATTAATCAATTTTATCAATTGCGATTTCTAAATTATGACAGTTGGGCTCTCTCCAACTCTTTGGGAAGTTGTGAAAAGTCTCAATCCTCGGAACCGTTGATATAAACAAAACAGCTATTTCCTCGAGATCTGAGCCAGAAAAAAACACATCTTAAAAATATAAAACAAAACTCGGGGAAACTTAATCCCCTGCTTCGTATCTCTCTCTCGGACACTCTCTCTGTCCTCCCCCACCTATGGCGGACTACGACTCCAACCACCACCACCACCAACAAACTATCCCGAAAGAAACAGCTCTTCAAGCTCTGAACACCATAATCCAACTCCACTTCGAGAAAACTCTAGAAAAGAAAAGAGCGATAGACCTTCAAAAGAAGGAGCTCCACAAGCTCTTCCTTCTCTTCTTTATCTTCCTCTGTCTCGTCTTCATGGCCGAAGCTCAGCCTAATCGCCTCCAATGCCGCCATTGCTGGGCACCCATTGTGCTCCTATCTTTAGCCCATCTCATTTTCTACGTGTCTGTGGCTCAAACTCTTAGGTGCATAAATGGGTTCAGGTACCAAAGGCGGTGCCACAAGCTCACTCTTGGGTTGGCCACTGAGAAGCTGAGGGAAATAAAAATGAGAATGGCTAGTGGAGGCGGTGTCAGTGAGCATGGCGATGTGATTGGTGATGAAGGCGAGCTTGAGATTCAATATCAAGAACCACCGGAGAGCTACTTTGGTAAGTTCAAGAGGAACTGGGCTTTGCATTTTGGATTCTTGATCTTGATTTATGGGTTCATGGTTTCTTCTTCTGTTGTGATTATTTGTTACTAGGATGATGGATATTAATGGAATTGTATTTTATTTAATAGTAGCATTGCAAAACTCTTGGATTAGATTTCAATGCCAATTTGGAAATCCTTTTACTGATTTGGGTATTAGGGTTTTTTTTTTTTTTAATTGGGAAATTTTCACAATAGGATCCTTCTCGCTGATTTGCAAATGGGTTATGGTTTTTATGAGAAAGAAGCGTGCAAGTGCAAATGCTTTCATCCTTTAAGAAAAAATTTTCTTTCTTTTTCACCCTTTTGTGGTGTGGGAAAGTGAAACTGAAAATCTACTAGAAAAAAACAAAGTGTATATACTAATTTGTTGCAAAAGGAGAGACAGAAGTAAAGCTTGTTATTGTTTTACCGATTTCAAATTTGAAAAGAAAAAGGACCCGTTAAAGAAGTGTCAGGACTGAGCAGAGGCCAGAGGGTACTTAGCTGTTGGAAATTTAGTGGGTTGCAACGGTTGGATTAAAATCATTTTAACCCAAAAATAATTGAACCGATTTTGCTGGTTAATTGGCCAAATTTATGAAAACTAATAAGAGTTCGGTTAAACGGTTAAGAAATTAATGGAATTTTGGTTTCCAAATAGGTTCAGTTATTTTTGCAATTGACTGAAAATTCGCTGAATTAACCTATTTATTTAGAAACGTTAATTTTTTATTGTAAATTTTCACTATGTTTAATTATTATTGTGATTTTTAAATTATTTATGTTGAATTATGTTAATTTTTAGGTTTCTGACCTTTAGTTTAAATTAAATTTTAAAATAAGTTGTTAACGTTATAAATAAAATATTAATTAATTGAATTTCAGTTAACCAATAAATTTAATCAAATAGATTAAATTTTTTTAATTAATTCATTTAGTTAATCGATTATAGTCAGCTTATATCAATTAAAATTTCTAATGAAATTTTGGACTCGATTAACGATCTAATTAATTATTTGCAAACTTAAAATTTTGGACACAGTAATCTGAGGAATTCTGAATCATCACATGACTTATCAGTTTTTTTTTAAAGCAACTTATCAGATATAGCATCTGGTACATTTTATTGATCACTGGATTTTTATTAGAGATTGTTTGGAAACGGGGATGATAATTGGACCATTTTCACGATATCTAGATTTTTTTTATAATTTTTCTCTTTCATCCTGATTTTATTCTGACTCTGAAATTTTGTATGATGAAGATAATATATACCGTTCCGGAAAATATATTTATATATATATATATATATATAATAATTAATTTTATTTTAATATAATTAATATTTTTAAAAAATAATAATAATAATTTAATATTTATTTAAATTAAAAATATTTTTTATTTAAAAATTTTATAATTAACTAATTAAATAAATAAATACATTTTTTTAACATGAAAATAAAATAAATTTTTTTAATAAAAATTAGAAAACGGGGCTTTATTAGGAATCTCCGTCTCTATGTGATGCGATAATAAAGATCTAAAAAAATTTTCTAGTAGGATCAAATAATAAGATGAAATTTCAAAATTAAAGATGGAAATAGAGAATTCTATACTTTGTTATCATTTTTATTTAGAACAATTGGACTTATTTTTTTATTTTTTATAAATAATTTTTCTCAATTTTTTTTTAAAAAAATCTATTTATTTAATCATCTCCAAAAATAATTTTCAAAATTAAAATAATTAAAAATATTTTTTTTTCTAAAATCCATTTTCTCCCGCCCGTTATCAAACAAAACCTTATAAGTGAGGTGACAGACTGAGAAAGGAAATTTAAATTAAATAAACTTATTATATAATTGTGGGTCTTGCATTTTAACTCCTTTCGAATTTTTGTAGTAAAAATAAATTTATTATTATATTTTTATTTCACTTTAAATATTAATTTTGAAATATTTTGTTTATTTCACTTTAAATACCCATCTCATTAATTAAACAAGCATTCAGTATATTTTTTATTTTATCCTTATTTATTAAAATTATTATATTTTTTCTAAAAAATAAAAAAATATATACTTTGTCTTTTTACTAATGTTAGAAAATTGATAATTGTTCAAAAAAACTGTTAGTGAATGGAGTTAAATTACAATAAAAAATTTATAAAATTAGTAGTGATTAATATTTTTTTAATTTGAATAAAATAACATTTGAAGTGAAATGTAAATAATATTATTAATTCCTAAATTTTTAGATTGGATCCATGAAAGAACGAAAAAAATCTGTTTTAATTATGGCCCACGAGCCTAGTACAGTGTAATATTAGGGTTGTTCCTTTTTTTAGGAAACTTTTCATAAATGGAAATAGATGCTAAAGTACAGTGTAATATTAGGTTTTTCGGCTTTTTTGGGAAATTTTTATAAATGGAAGAAGACACTAAAATATTTTTAGGCTTAACTATACTTAAAAATTCTTCCAAAAATATCAAAATTAACTTTTAAAATTTTATATTTATCAAAAACTGAAAATTTCGTTCAAAATTTTATCCAAAACAAATTTATCATGATCTCTTCCATACATATCAAAAATATATTATTTTTTCATTATCATTCTCAAATCATTCACAATCTTTTCAGAAAATCATTATTTTTATCTCTTAAAATTAACTTCTATGTTTATATCTATCTTTCTATAACAACATCAATACTAAAATCATAAATATATTGTTGTTTATATATATTTTTTAAAAATTATTTGATAAAATTGTATATAAATAATGAGTAAATTTTTAGTAAAAATTGAGTATATATTTTTCAAATATTGATAGAAATAATACAATACAAATATAATATGATATGATATATTTCTGGTAAATGATAATTAAAAAATTATTCAATATTTATTCAATATTTATCCAAAATTTACTTAACATTTACCCAAAATTTACCCAATATCTATCCAATATTGACCTGCACTTACAAATACTAAATATAAATCCAATATTTACCCAATATTTATCTAATATTGAGTTGCACTTACAAATATCAAATATTTACCAATATTTACCCAACGTTTATCCAAGTTTATCAAATATTTATCCAAAATTTACCCAATATTTATCCAATATTTATTCAATATTTACCAATTGTTTTTTTTATAAATATGATATACTTTAATTTTTTTTATAAATGATATATATTTACATAACATATATTCAACATTAAATGACAAAAGGTAATAAATATCATTTAAACTTTAGGTAAATATTTAGTATTTGGTTTTCTCATTTTCTCAGTAATTTCACTAGAAGACTTTATATACATGAGAAAGGAGTTTCAATAATAGAAAATATACAAAATATCATAGAAAAATGGAAATAGAAAGAAAACCAAAACAAATAGGAAGTTAAAAAGTACAAAAATTAAATAAGAAGTTACATCCATAAATATCGCACCACAATACCAATAAATAAGTTAAATGACATTATTGAAATACAAATATCATAAAAATAGTAAAAATGAAATTTAACCTTAGTAAAAATGATCATAAAAAAATATTTATCGGTATTTTTGAAATAAAAAGTTAAAAGTCGATAAACAAAGAAATTTCCTATTTCTTTTATGAACTTTGGATCATTTATAACTTGAAAAAAAGAAAGAACTTGTATGTGGCAACTGCGGTATACATAATTGCATGTGAAATTTTCTTGAGTTTTTTTTTGAAATAAATAAATCATAACCTGTAACACCTGTATAAAAGGTTTATAAGTTGTATTAGTGGTTGGTGAGAGTTAAGAGCTAAGAAGAGTATTAAAAAAATTTTAAAGTTTTCTAATTTTTGATATTTCATGCCCGTGACAAGTAATGCCACGACCGTGAATGTTAGGTTTAGTGAACAAACCATGAAGGTTAATCACGATCATGAATAGGTGGATCACATCCGTGAAGAATGAGTTACGGGCATGAATATTAAGCAGACAGGGCAGGTGAGATAGCCGCAATTTTCTCTCTTTGCCATCCATTTAAATCCGCTCATCACTCTCTGAAACCAACCTAACACACCACCTCTATCTTTTACTACCTTTATATCACCACATTTTTGTTTTTGGAGAGATTGAGAGACATAGTTTCATTAGAGAAAGTGAAAGAGAAGAGTGAAAGAAGAAGCTCGAGCTAAAACTTTAGTTAGACTTCATCTTAGGTGGAAAGTTTGTACATAACACAATTCAAAGACTCGAGTTACATGTTTATATGTTATTTGTTGTTGATGCACGCTTTAAATGATATAATATTGGTTATATAGCATGATTTTCGGGTTAATGGCATATTGGGGGTTAAGTATGTTATTGTTGTATTATGGTGATTTTGTATTGGAAATCACATGTTGAATGTTTTTAAAGTATTGTTGTTTGATTTTTGATATACTGGTTGTTGAGATACCATGCTGGATTGTTGATAAAGCGATTGACATTGGTCAATTGTAGTAATATTGCATGTGAAAGTTATATGCTTTGTTGATGCTCTATTTTTCTAGAAATTTTCTAGATTCATGGTCATAAACTGGTAGTTCACGGGCATAAATATTGTGAAAATAAGTTTTGTTGCTGAAGTAGTCCCATTTACGGGAAGTTTCACTGTTGAGATTATGGTTTGGTCCACATCTATGAAGGGTGGATAACAGCCATGAATATGTTGTTGAATCATAAGTGAATCACGATTTGATGTACAGGTAAACTACACGTGATGAAATTGCTTAATCTTGAAAAGTTCTATGTTTGCATATGAATTGAGTTTGATTTGATTTGAGGCGGAGTACCTCTGTCATATGGTTATAACATATTATAAGAGTGCATGTTATGGTTATGATTTTGAGAATCATGGATGATGTATGCAATGAAAATCGTATGTGGTGTGATAAACAGTTAAACCCATTACTCTGACCAGGACTAGAGTTAAGAGAGATGACATGCCATTAACGGGAGATTGGTACCAGATGACCTAAATTGTTCACGTTCGAGATTCTTTGAAGATAGGGTTAAGTCAGATGTACTTCATTCGGTGTTTGATATTTTTCCTCAGACATGTATTCTGGAAAGCTCAGATAGGTATTCTGAGAGCTGTAAATTATTCGTATCCAATTTAGTCTAGTTAAAAGTAAAGCGCGCAAGGAAGAAGGTAATTAATAATTTTTATATATGGTATATACTTGTATATTTGATGATTATTTATACTATTATGCTATGCATAATTGAGAATTGTATTGAGAATATTGAGGCATTGCATTATAAATACATAGTATGTTGTATGTGTGGACGACAAGGTAAATCATATTGGTACGACAATAAATGTATCATGCATTTTATACATGTATATTGTATTTTGCATGTTGTTATGTACCACTAAATATTAGGTGTTTCCATGCGCAAGTTTGGAGCCTAAGTCTTAATTAATAGAGGAGGATGCCCAAGAGCATAATCAATGATACACACTTGTGGTGGGTGATAAAATGGTTGTATTTTTTTTTATTGGATTTAGGTAGTTATAGATGTACATACTTTTATTTTCAGAGACATGCAGTTTTATAATTATTCATTTTGTAAAATCGTTGGGCTAGTGCATTGTCCGTTTGTTATTGTATTAAATCTTTATTTGTATTTAAGTCTTTTAATGATGATTTATGATTTTTTTAAAGTCATAATGACCATGGTGCATCAATATTTTAATTTATGGCATTTTGAAATCATATGCATCGTAATAATTTTTAGTATAATTGGATTTATTTCTAATTATATCGAATGATATTACATTTAGTGGTATCATGGCTTAGGTTTATGTGGTTCTGAACTTAGGTAGGAAAGATTGTATCATGTGTAAGTGTTATCCTATACGACTCTGTTGTGGGCTATTCTCTGTCGATATGTAGATTAGAGATCAGGTATAGCGATCGAACCTCATGATGCAGCTGGAAGTAATAGGCCTTCCGATGTAAAGGCTCAAAATCCACACAACTAACCTAGTGTTCGCATGACCGATGTTGGTTCTCCTCCACAATAGCCAATAGTTGGTCAAACGGATATGGCTCAATACCCTTTGATGCAAAACCTAGCAACTCTTTTGCATCCTTTGGTACAAGTTATGCCACCATCACCATCACCACCTCCATCACCATCGCCACCTCCACCTCCACCTCCACCTCTACCTCCTCCTTCCTCAACACCGAGATATAGAGTTCAAATTGACAGGCTAAGGAAGTATGGAGCTATGGACTTCATAGGCAAAATTGAAGATGACCCAAAATTTACAAAGTTTTGGTTGGAGAAGACTGAAAGGATCTTTGAGGAACTGGATTGTGCTAAAGAGCACTGGGCTATATATGTTGTATCACTCCTTTAAGTGTAACACTCTCTTATATAGTTAGGAAATAATCCCAACTATATAGGAGAATGTCACATGCCTATTATCTTAAATTTTGTTTGAATTAAAGTTTCTTCCATTTTTGTTATTATATTTTCATATGTTAACTGATATTTTTTTTTTCATGATAGCAATATGTCATTCAATTACTGAATCTATTTTATATGCGGAATTAACAAACCTTGACCACATTTTTAAACATATGTTTGGGCTTTCATTATCCCAATGCTTACAAAATACATATAATCCAAATAAAATTTCATGTTTCCAACATAAAAAGACATGTAAAACTTTTAAAAACCATAATTATAGTCAACCATGACATAAGGACAAGAACAAAATGCATGTCATGTAAAACACCAACTTTCTGATGTAGATTTACTTTATTTGACTATGTATGGGCTTGCTTCTCTTCCTGTCAACTTCTCTCTATAGGCTTCGAACCTGCATATGGAAAAACACCTACACGCTAAGCAACGTAATGCTTAGTGGTACATATGTGCATAAATATTCATACATACACTTATGATATATCATAAAAATTTCATGTTTGTATTATCCAATTTTGTATATAAAATAATCATAAATAATAATCCATATATCATAATTATTTTTATAGCAATATAAAAACAAGAAATCAATTTATCATATATCAATATAGAATATTGCATACCTGGTTTACTGGTTCAACACATATACATGTCATAATTTACAAAAGTAAATTCATATTCATACCTCATTTATAAATTTTATTTCCTTGTTTCATTTACCTGATAACTAATTTTTTTTCCATATTTCTTTTTTTAAAATATTTTATATTTTATAGCCCCAAAACTCTAAATCTGGACTATTTGGATGCGGGTTGTGAAACAGGAGTGCTCTCACCCGAGCTTAAGCCACCCTGCTCACTATCTGTATCTGTCTGTATAATTGCTCAACCGAGCTTCTCAAGTCAAGAGCGCTCTCACCCGAGCTTAAGCCATCTTGACTAAGTAAAATAAATAATTGCATGCATTTAGGATCAAGGGCGCTCTCACCTGAGCTTAAGCCACCTTGTCCATATAATGAATTTTTTCATATCATCATAATTTCTACGGTACCTTAAACCCCTCAATGGCATGTCATCTATCCTATTTCTAGTCATAAATTAGAGAATTTGGCTTAATTGATGTTATCATCTTATGGTTTATATAAATCATCAAAATTCTCATATTCATAAAAATTTTCGGTTTACATGCCTTGCACATATAAAAATTTCTCTATCTTATTTGAAACCTCAAACCACAACACATCATATTAATTTATTCAATACACAATAATAATTTTAAATATAACTATTATCATATTATTTAAAATTAAAATATATATATATATATATATGTCACCCATTATTTAAAATACCAAATTACTAAATATTTATTTCTGGACAGATTCCTGTCATGATTTTGGATTGCACATTTCAACTATTTTTGATTCGAATTGGACCTTATAGTATTCTATAAAGTTTTAGATTAATGTCTTATCTTTCATATACAAAAAGAATAATATAAATCTGAATTTTATAACTAAAGTTATGTCCAAATAACCGTATAGTGCTCAATAAAAATATGTACAGTATTTTTCAGAATATTCTTAGGTCCGAGATTTTGTATCAAATTTTAGGTATAAAATAAATCGTAAATAACATTTATACTTTTCATACAGTTTTTGTATCTATGTGTCTACTTTAATTTCCAACTAGTTTCATCTCAATCTAAGTTCCAGAACAAAAGATATAAGCAAAATACCATAGCATGTTCAGAAAATAACTACCCAGAATTTTCTGGGTACTTTCAAATCCGAGATTTTGTAAAACTTTTTAGACCAACCTATAATCCAATATAGTATGTAAAATATTCACAAAAGTTTTAGGTCTATGTGTCTAGTTTCAGTTCCAACTAATTTCATCCCGATCCCAGTTCCAGAACAAATGATATAAGCAAAATACCATAGTATGTTCAGAAAATAACTACCCAGAATTTTCTGGGTACTTTCAAATCCGAGATTTTGTACAAATTTGTAGACCAACTTAGAGTCAGATATAGTATTTACCATCTTCACAAAAGTTTTAGGTCTATGTGTCTAGCTTCATTTCCAACTAATTTCATTCCGATCCAGGTTCCAGAACAAAAGAGATAAGCAAAATATCATAGCATGTTCAGAAATAACTACCCAAAATTTTCTGGGTACTTTCAAATCTGAGATTTTGTACAAAATTTTAGACCAATTTAGAGTCCGATATAGTATTTACAATCTTCACAAAAGTTTTAGGTCTATGTGTCTAGTTTCATTTTCAACTAATTTCATCCCGATCCAAGTTGCAGAACAAAAGATATGGTCAAATAAATCAATACTGTTCCAAACGAATTTTTAACAAAACCAGCAAACACAACAAGTTATTTGTTCACTCTTCCTTCAACTTCAAACATCATTGTAATGCAAATAAAATGCACAAAGGAATAAATATACTCATATGTACAAACCTTGACACAATGAAGTCTAAACTTTGACACAATGAAGTCTTAACCTCTTCAAACCTTAAGCTATTATAATTATTTTATGTTTTTGGAGAGAGGAAGAGGAAGGAGAGGAAGAAGAAAATGAGTGAAAAAATAGAGAATTTGTGTATGGAAGAAGGGTATGGAGGCTAGGGTTCTGAAATTTGGAAGAAGAAGAAGAAAATAAAATTTTTATACTCATGGAAAATACCCTATTAGGTCCCCCCTTGTTTTTGCCAAATATCCACTTAAATCCTTGGTTTTTATCTTATTATTATTAACTTACCCAACATTTCTATTTATTTTATTTAACACACATAACTTAATAAAAATTCACTTATAAGTATTTTTATTATATTTTATTTCCAAATTTAGTCTCAAATAATTTTAATTACGATCACTAAATATGTTAATTATCCAAGCCTAAATTGACAGGCGTTACATTTTTCTCCCCCTTAATAAATTTCATCCTCGAAATTTACCTGATTGTTTATGTTGAAAACAACTGGGGATATTGTGCCTTCATCACTTCATCGCTTTCCCATGTCGATTCTTCAGTTGAATGATTCCTCCATAACACTTTGACTAATGGGACTTGTTTATTCCTTAACTTCTTCACTTCACAAGCCAAGATCTCCGTTGGTTCTTCATCGTATGTTAAATCTGACCTTACTTCGATGCTATTGGTTGGAATAATATGAGAAGGATCTGATTGGTACCTCCTCAGCATGGAAACATGAAAGACATTGTGGATCTTGCTCAACTCTGGCGGTAAAGCAAGTCTATAGGCTACTGGTCCAATTCTGTCTGAGATCTCATAAGGTCTAATAAACATAGGGCTTAACTTGCCCTTATTTCCGAATCTGAGGACCTTTTTCCAAGGGGAAACCTTGAGAAACACCTTGTCTCCCACTTTGTACTCTATGTCTCTCCTTTTGAGATCTGCATATGATTTTTGCCTATATGAAGCTGTCTTCAACATTTCTTGTATAATCTTCACCTTTTCTTCTGTTTCTTGGACTAACTCTGGTCCCACTAGCTTCTTCTCACTGAGTTCTGTCCAACACAATGGTGTTCGACACCTTCTACCATAAAGTGCCTTATAAGGAGCCATTTCAATGCTTGACTGATAGCTGTTGTTGTAGGCAAACTCCATCAATGGTAGGTATTTGTCCCAACTTCCCTCAAACTTTATTACACAACCCCTCATCATGTCTTCCAAAATATGAATCACCCTTTCTGATTGTCCATCAGTCTGAAGATGAAAAGTTGTGCTGAAACTAAGCTTGGTACCCAAAGCTCTTTGCAGACTACCCCAAAACTGAGAAGTGAACCTGGGGTCTCTATCTGAAACAATGGAGACTGGCACTCCATGAAGCCGTACTATTTCATTTACATATAACTCCGCTAACCTGCTAATGGGTAGTCCCTCCTGATGGGAAAGAAGTGAGCTGACTTCGTTAATCTATCCACAATCACCCATACAACATCATATTTTTTTGGTGTCAAAGGCAACCCAATCACAAAATCCATGGTTATTCGTTCCCATTTCCATTTTGGAATCGTGATTGACTGTAACAACCCTGAAGGTATCTGATGTTCTGCCTTGATTTGCTGACATGTCAAGCACCTAGTGGTGAATTCTGTGATCTCATTTTTCATACCTAACCACCAATACTTATTCTTCAAGTCATGATACATCTTGTTACTTCCTGGGTGCATGACATATTTTGTCTCATGTGCTTCCTTTAAGATCCTCTGTCTCAAATCTTCCATATTAGGTACGCATAATCGACCTTGGTAGTATAAACTGTTATCTGAACTAATTGTATAATCAGGTCTCTCCCCCTTAGAGACTGACTCAGCTATCTCAACTAACTTGTTATCTTGTTTTTGTGCATCTTTGATTTCTTGGTTGAGAGTCGGATGAATGTGTAACTCTGCCAAAGTCTTTCGGCTTAATGCATCAGCCACAACATTGGCCTTACCTGGATGGTAGTCGATCACACAATTGTAATCCTTGATCAACTTGAGCCATCTTCTTTGTCTTAAGTTCAATTCCTTCTGGGTAGGAAGATACTTTAAACTCTTGTGGTCGGTGTAAATAAAACACTTTTCCCCGTACAAGTAATGGCGCCATATCTTTAAAGCAAAAATAATGACAGTCAGTTCAAGATCATGTGTGGGGTAATTCTTCTCATGTGTCTTCAGCTGTCTAGTAGCGTAAGCTACTACCTTGCCCTCTTACAATAGTACACACCCCAATCCATTATGAGAAGCATCGCTATAGATGACATATTCCTTATCCGAGACTGGTTGTGTCAAAACGGGAGCCTCAGTCAACATCTTCTTAAGTCTCTCAAAGCTGTCATGACATTTCTCTGTCCACTCAAATTTCACATCTTTCCTCAGTAATCTGGTCAAAAGAGAAGCAATCATTGAAAAACCCTTAACAAACCTCCTGTAATAACCAACCAAACCGAGGAAACTCCTGATTTCTGTCACATTACGGGGAGGCTTCCAACTCATAACTGCCTCTACTTAGCTGAGAGCAAGTTTGATGCCATCTGCTGACACAATGTGTCAAAGGAAAGCCACATCATTGGGCCAAAACTCACATTTTGAGAGTTTGGCATAAAGCTTCTGTTCCTTGAGGGTCTGCAAAACTATCTTCAAATGTTGACCATGTTCTTCCTTATTCTTGGAATACACTAAGATATCATCAATAAAAACCACCACGAACAGATCCAAATATAATCTGAAGATTCGGTTCATCAAGTCCATAAAGGCTGCTGAAGCATTTGTCAAACCGAAAGGCATCACCAAAAACTCATAATGCCCATATTTGCTTCTAAATGATGTCTTAGCTATGTCATCTGTCTTAATTTTTAATTGGTGGTACCCTGATCTCAAATCAATGTTAGAGAAAACTCTTACACCCTTTAGCTGATCAAAAAGATCATCAATTCGTGGTAACAGATATATGTTCTTAATAGTCACCTTGTTCAACTGTCTATAATCTATGCATAACCTTCTTTACAAACAATACCGGTGCACCCTATGGAGACACACTTGGTATGATAAAACCTTTATCTAATAACTCTTGCAAATGTGCCTTTAATTCCTTCAACTCTGTCGGTGCCATTCTATATGGTGCAGCTGATATTGGTGTTGTACCTGGAGTGAGCTCTATAGAGAATTCAATCTCTATATCTGGAGGTAGCCCTGGTAAGTCATATGGGAACACTTTTCGAAATTCATTCACTATAGGGATATCCTTAAGATCTGGACCTCCCTTCTTAGTATCAATCACGTGAGCTAAGTAGGCCTCACACCCCTTTCTGATCATTCTTTGAGCCTTCATCATAGATATCACTTGAGCAGGTGGTAGAAACCTTTCACCTTCCACTACTACCTCTTCTAGTTCTGGAGTTTTAAGAACAATTGTCTTAAATCGAAAGACCACTACTGCCTCATGTTTAGAAAGCCAATCCATGCCCAAGATAACATCAAACTCGTGGAATGAAAATTCAATCAAATCTGCTAAAAATTCTTTCCTATGCACTATCAAAGGGCAACTTTTGTATACCCGGTTAACAATTACACTGTGTCCCAGGGGATTTGTGACCTCAATCTCATATTCTAGATTTTCGCTCGTCATACTGTTTTGACTAGGTGTGCTCGTGCATACATAGGAATGTGTAGAACCAGGATCTATTAAAGCACATAAAACTGAGTCATGTAAAGAAAACATACCCACAATCACATCAGTGGATGTTTGGTCCTCTCTGGCCTTCATAGCATATGCCCTAGCTGGAGTCCTGCTGGGTCCCGGCCTGTTGATTATTTCTGATGTGGTCTGATTAGGTCCTGCTCGACCTCCTCTAGTCTGAGTCTGATTCTGAACCCAAGCTGATCCTGCAGTCTGTGTAGGAGCACTAGTAGTCATCATAGGGCAATCTCTTTTCATATGGTTCTTGAACCCACATCTGAAACAAACACTTGTGACCATCCAACATTCACCTCTATGGATCTTGTGGCAGGTACCATAAATTGGAGTGTTCTCTCGGGTAGCCTGTGTATGTATGCTACCGGCTACAGATGTAGCCCTGGAGGGCTGCCCCCTCCTATGAAGTCCACCCAATGTATAACTCCTATTATGTCCCTGACTCCTTCCATAAGACTATCCTGGGTAGTATCGACCCTTCTTGCCTATAGATTGAGCCACTGGAGTTACTGTCTGCTTAAAAGCTTCCTCTGCTCTCTTTCTCTTTCTCTTTTCAACACTAACCGCGGATGTAATTAGTTGAGTAAAGTTGACATGCTGAAGTGTAGACACAAAATCCCCAATCTCTGTATTGAGGCCATCCTCAAATCTTCTACACTTAGCTCTATCACTCATGATAATCTCAGAAGCATACTTACTCAATCAAGTAAACTCTCTCTGATACTCTGTCACTGTCATCTTGCCTTTCTTAAGGTTCAGAAACTCCCTCTTTTTCTCATCTATGTAAAATGGAGGAACATATTCTTCCTTGAACTAAGTGATGAAGAATTCCCATGTCATAGGCTTTGGAGCCTCTGGTTTCAAAAGAACTGACTTCCACCAATCATAAGCATCTTCCTGAAGCAGAGATATGACATATCTTGCCTTTTGGTCAGTAGGAACCTCAAGCTCATCAAGGACTCTTTCGGTCTTTTCTAACCAATATTCTGCTGCAGCAAGATCATCATCTTTCGTACCCAGAAAATTGGTGGCTCCATACTTATGAAGCTTGTCCATCTGTACTTTCGGTTTCAGTGGTGGAGGTGGAGGAACTAGAGCAGGTTGTGGTACCACTCTTGCAATCTGTTGCAGTAAACCAGCCATCTGCTGCATCAAAGGGTTTTGGTCCTGCTCGGCATGTCCAGGAACCTGCTGGGTTGCGGCCGGTATAGCATTCGGACCCTGAACACTAGCTACACTGGGCTGGTTCGGTGGTCCAGTATTAGGAGAGCTATTGCTTTCAGTATCTTCATGCGCCTGAATTTCCATACCCTCTTCTAATCCTACAAGTCGACAGAGAAGTAGCCCATGTCAGAGTCATATGAGACATACAATGCATGCATGATAAACCTTTAGCCAACTTAGGTCTAGGATTGCCTAAACCTGGGCTCTGATACCACTAAATGTAACACCCTCTTATATAACTAAACCTGGGCTCTGATACCACTAAACCACAACACATCATATTAATTTATTCAATACACAATAATAATTTTAAATATAACTATTATCATATTATTTAAAATTAAAAAAAATATATATATATATATGTCACCCATTATTTAAAATACCAAATTACTAAATATTTATTTCTGGACAGATTCCTGTCATGATTTTGGATTGCACATTTCAACTATTTTTGATTCGAATTGGACCTTATAGTATTCTATAAAGTTTTAGATTAATGTCTTATCTTTCATATACAAAAAGAATCATATAAATCTGAATTTTATAACTAAAGTTATGTCCAAATAATCGTATAGTGCTCAATAAAAATATGTACAGTATTTTTCAGAATATTCTTAGGTCCGAGATTTTGTATCAAATTTTAGGTATAAAATAAATCGTAAATAACATTTATACTTTTCATACAGTTTTTGTATCTATGTGTCTACTTTAATTTCCAACTAGTTTCATCTCAATCTAAGTTCCAGAACAAAAGATATAAGCAAAATACCATAGCATGTTCAGAAAATAACTACCCAGAATTTTCTGGGTACTTTCAAATCCGAGATTTTGTAAAACTTTTTAGACCAACCTATAATCCAATATAGTATGTAAAATATTCACAAAATTTTTAGGTCTATGTGTCTAGTTTCAGTTCCAACTAATTTCATCCCGATCCCAGTTCCAGAACAAATGATATAAGCAAAATACCATAGTATGTTCAGAAAATAACTACCCAGAATTTTCTGGGTACTTTCAAATCCGAGATTTTGTACAAATTTGTAGACCAACTTAGAGTCAGATATAGTATTTACCATCTTCACAAAAGTTTTAGGTCTATGTGTCTAGCTTCATTTCCAACTAATTTCATTCCGATCCAGGTTCCAGAACAAAAGAGATAAGCAAAATATCATAGCATGTTCAGAAATAACTACCCAAAATTTTCTGGGTACTTTCAAATCTGAGATTTTGTACAAAATTTTAGACCAATTTAGAGTCCGATATAGTATTTACAATCTTCACAAAAGTTTTAGGTCTATGTGTCTAGTTTCATTTTCAACTAATTTCATCCCGATCCAAGTTGCAGAATAAAAGATATGGTCAAATAAATCAATACTGTTCCAAACGAATTTTTAACAAAACCAGCAAACACAACAAGTTATTTGTTCACTCTTCCTTCAACTTCAAACATCATTGTAATGCAAATAAAATGCACAAAGGAATAAATATACTCATATGTACAAACCTTGACACAATGAAGTCTAAACTTTGACACAATGAAGTCTTAACCTCTTCAAACCTTAAGCTATTATAATTATTTTATGTTTTTGGAGAGAGGAAGAGGAATGAGAGGAAGAAGAAAATGAGTGAAAAAATAGAGAATTTGTGTATGGAAGAAGGGTATGGAGGCTAGGGTTCTGAAATTTGGAAGAAGAAGAAGAAAATAAAATTTTTATACTCATGGAAAATACCCTATTAGGTCCCCCCTTGTTTTTGCCAAATATCCACTTAAATCCTTGGTTTTTATCTTATTATTATTAACTTACCCAACATTTCTATTTATTTTATTTAACACACATAACTTAATAAAAATTCACTTATAAGTATTTTTATTATATTTTATTTCCAAATTTAGTCTCAAATAATTTTAATTACGATCACTAAATATGTTAATTATCCAAGCCTAAATTGACAGGCGTTACATTAAGAGCATGCCTAAGATTGGTAAAAAGTCGATTCTACAGAAGCCTTAAATTCCTAAGCTGTTTACTTGGAATTTCTTCATAGCTGAGTTCAAGAGATTGCATGTCTTGAGGGCTTATACATATGAGAAGAAACGAGAGTTCTTGAACTTACGACAAGGGAACATAATCGTAACAGTGTACGAGAAAGAGTTGATCTGGTTGAGCAAGTATATGACCGATATTATTGGGGATGAGACGAACAAATGTCGCCTATTTGAAAATGGTATGAAAGATGAGATCATATTCCATGTGATTTCACAACAGCTTGAGGATTTTGCGAAGTTGGTATCTACTGCTACTATGATAGAAAAGAGGTTTAATCTGAAGAGATTAGAGAAGTCATCCAAAAGAGACTTCGAGCAAGAAGGCTCATACTAGTTCCAAAGACTTCCAGTTTGGAGAGCAAGGCCAAAGTCAAAGTCAGTCATGGTTTACTGGACATACATTATCATTTAGAGTCATTTTTATAGCTGCCAGTAGTTAGAAACAAACACGGGGAGAGGCAACACTATTGTGTGCATCATATGGTCAGAAACATAGAAGAGAATGTTGGGAACCCTCAGGGGCTTGCTACAGTAGTGGGTGTCGAGACCACTACTGAAGAGATTATCCATTACAAACAGTTGAGGCACCCGCTTAGACTCAGAGTTAGTGTCAACTCAGATTAGAGGACGAGATTAGATCCATTTTGACAGAGGTGGATCAAGTAGGTTACTAGTAAGAGTCTACGCCATAAGAGCCATAGAAGATCAAGAGTCTATGAACACTTATGATGGTACGTTTTCTTTTCATGGTTATATTTTTTTCCAGTTATTCAACTTGAATAACCGAATAAATTTCGCTGATGAAATTTCTTTTAGGGAGAAGAAATGTAATGTCCGTATATAAGGTCTATAAGTTGTGTTAATGGTTGGTAAAAGTTAAGAGTTAAGAAAAGTATTTGAGTCTTTTAATAATATTTTATGATTTTTTTTTTAAAAATCATCATGGTCATGGTGCATAAATGTTTTAATTTATGGCATTTTAAAATTATATGCATCATAGTATTTTTTAGTATAATTGAGTTTATTTCTAATTATATCGAATGATATTACTTGACCATACACAAAAATACAAATGTATTAGATTGTGATTGTTTTTATTCATAAATTTTTTCACTAACTTAATCAGATAAGTATATTTTTCATATATATATATATACATGAGTTTTCAATGGTTACGACTCTTTGAATAACTATTATAAACCTTAGTTTTATATAACATTAAATGCTATGATATTAAATTTTCATAATTATTGTAAAATTAATTAGAACCATTAAATTTTTAATTTAGTGGTTCAAAAATAGTACTCATATATAGGTAAAATAATATAGTAACTATATATATAGAAATTTAGGTGTAAATTTGAATACCTTGGGTGTGATTGAGCAAGAATTCCCATTTCTCTCATTTAAATCCATCTCAAAACATTATGCGAATGTTAAATTTTATATATATATATATATATATATATATGCATAGGTAAATTTGGGTCTAAATTTGAGTACCTTGGGTGAGATTGAGCAAAAATTTATTGGGCATAGCAGGTAAAATAATACAAATAATGCGGAATAAAATAATTAGCAAAAATAATACAAGCAATTTAACATGGTTCACCCTTTAATTTAGACTACGTCCACGAGACAAAACTCCAAATATTTTTCTTTCACTAATAAAATATTAATGGGTGCAAAAAGAAAGTTTTTCCTAGACATAGGCTATAGGCAATACAATAATTTTGAGATAAATTTAAAAATAGTGGCACATAAATATTTTCCAAAAACACCCCAAAAATATTTTTCTCACTATTTTTATCACTCCTCAATTTTTAGAATAATTTCCAAAAAAAAAACCTAAATCTCTCAATGAACTATTTATGATCTCTCAATTAAATGAAGAGATTGTTGTGCTTCAAATCAATTTTGTATGCCCTTTATATAGGCTTAAAAATACACAATGTCAACAATTGTTGGTGGAAAAAATTCAATAAAAGTAATTATTTGGTGAAAGAATTCAATAAAAGCAATTGTTGATGAAAGAATTCAACAAAAGCAATTGTTGGTGAATGGTTGAATTTTTATTTTCCATTGGAAGGACTAACAAATCTCCCCTTTCCAACTACATGGAAAACTCCATCATTCTTGCAGCTAGCCGACAAAACTCAAAAAATGATTTTGGTATAATCTTTGTCAACATGTCTAATCCATTTTCTTCTATATGGATCTTCTCAAGTTGTAATAGCCTTTTCTCCATCACATTTCTGATCTATTGATATCTTGCACCAATATGTTTTGATCTTGAGTGAAAAGAGACATTCTTTCCAAGATGGATAACACTCTGGTATCACAAAATAACTGATATTTGTCTTGCTACAATCCAAGTTCTTTCAAGAACTTCTTCATCCATAGGAACTCTTTACATGCTTCTATTACTGTAATAAACTTTGCTTCAGTAATGGATAGTGCAACACACTTTTATAACTTTGACTGCCATGCATAGCTCACCCTGCAAAAGTTATCAGGTATCCTAATGTAGACTTTCTCGAGTCAACATTATCAGTCATATCTATATCTGTGTATCCAATCAACATAAGTTCGGTATCTCCAAAACATAAGCATATTTTAGAAGTGCTCCAAAGATACCTGAAAATCCACTTTACTGAGCCTAATGTTCCTTTCCAATATATGAAAGGAATCTGCTCACTACTCCAACTGCATCAGTGATATCTAGTCATGTGCACACCATAACATACATCAAACTTCCAACTGCTGAAGCATATAGAACCTTGTCCATCTCATCCTTCTTCTCATTTGTAGAAGAGTTATATTTGGAACTCAACTTAAAGTGATTAGCAAGAGGACAACTAACCTCTTTAGCTTGGTCCATTTTAAATCTCTAAAGTACTTTCTCAATGTACTTCTCCTGTGACAACCATCATTTCTTGGCATCCTTATCTCTGATAATCTTCATGCCAAGAATCCGCATTGCTGGCCCTAAGTCTTTCATGGAAAAAGATTTACTCAACTGTTTTTTCAAGTTGTTAATTCTATAAATATTCTGGCCAACAATCAACATGTCATCCACATAGAGCAAAAGAATGATAAAATCTTCATCAGAGAATTTTTGCACAAAAAATACAATGGTCTGAAGTAGTCTTTTAGTAGCCTTGCTCCCCCATAACAAACTCAAATTTCTTATACCATTGTCTTGGTGCCTGCTTCAAGCTGTAGAGGCTTTTGTTCAATTTACAAACATATTCCTTTTTTTCCTTATGCTCAAAACCCTTTGGTTGCTCCATGTATATATCCTCTTCCAAGTCACCATGTAGGAAGACAGTTTTAACATCCATTTGCTCAACCTCCAAGTTAAGACTTGATGCTAACCCCAACACTGTACGAATAGATGTCATTTTTACAACTTGTGAGAAAATCTCATCAAAGTCAATCGCTTTCCTTTGACGGAACCCCTAGATAACCAGTCTGGCTTTGAATCTTGGATGGGAATTGTTTTTTCATACTTGATTCTGAACACTCATTTATTCTTCAAAGCTCTTTTTCCTTTTGGTAGCTTCACCAGTTCAAAAGTTTTATTCTCATGCAAGGACTTCATTTCATCTTGCATTGCTTCTATCCATTTTTGGTTGTGTTCATCAACCATAGCTTCTTTAAAGCTTTCTGGTTCTCCCCCGTCAGTGAGTAACACATACTCATTTTTTAGATACCTTGTTGAAAGTTGTCTTTCTCTAATGCTTCTTCTTAAAGGAACTGAAGATGGCACAGGTGATGGTTGATGATGAACATTATCATTCTTAATACCATCTTCTGGGTTATCGATGGGAGCATCATTTATTTTAGGCATATCAACATGATCTTCATCTCCAATCTGTCTTGGCACCGTTGTTAGAGGAATCAATACCAAATCTATTGAGTCACCATTGAAATCAGGAGTATCCTTTTTCTCTCTAATAATATTTTCAATAGTCTCATTCTCAACGAAAATAACATCCCAACTTCTGATAAGTTTCTTCTTTATTGGATCATAAAATCTGTAACCAAGTTGATCTTTGCCATAGCCAATAAAAATACATTGTTGTGTTTTGACATCTAGCTTGGACCTCTCATCCTTAGGGATGTGTACAAAAGCCTTACAACCAAACACCCGCAGATGATTATAAGAAACATATTTTTCTGACCATGTTTTCTCTAGAACATCTAGCTTTAAAGAGATACAGGGTGAAAAATTTAACATGTACATAACCGTAAGTAAAGCTTATCCGCAAAATATTTTAGGTAATTTTGTATGTGAGAGCAAACATTCGACTCTCTCCATTAAAGTTATGTTCATCCTCTTAGCTAAGCCATTCAACTGCGGTATTTTTGGAGGCGTTGTCTGATGCTGAATACCGTGTTCTTTGTAATAGGCATCAAATGGTCCAATGTATTCTTCACCGTTGTCTGTCCAGATGCATTTCAACTTATTCTCAATCTGTCTCTCAACTGAGGTTTGAAATTCTTTAAAGACATTTAACATATGATCTTTTAACTTTAAAGTATACATTGATGTCTTCCTTGAATGGTCATCAATGAAAGTCACAAATTATTGAGCACCACCCAGTGTCTTTGACATTGGCCCACATAAATCTAAATAAACAAGATCTAACACATTCTTCATTATAAAAGGAGGAGAAATTTTGAAAGCAACTATGTTTTTCTTTCCTGCAAAACAATCAGCACATTTCTCCAAATGTACTTCATCCATTCCGGGCAATATCTTCTTCCTGACAAGGGTAGTCATCCATTTCTCACTCATGTGACTGAGTCTCCTGTGCCATAATTCAACAATACTATCCTTCTCCACAGCACTCACAATGTCGTTGGAAATTTTTGCATGCATCACATATAAGGTAGCATGTTTTGTGCCTCTAGCCACCACTAGGGAACCTTTGGTAAGCTTTCACTGATTATTGAAGAAGGTATTACAGAAATCCGTATCATCAAGTCTTCCTGTAGAGATTAAGTTTAGATGAATATCTGGAATATGTCTAACATCTCTTAGGACTAATCTGGTACCATTCATAGTTTCCAGACAAATATCTCTTATGCCAATAACTTTTGATAGATTATCATTCCCCATTTTCATAGCACCAAAGTTTCCTATTGTGCATGATGAGAAGAATTCCTTCTAAGACGTGACATGAATGGTAGTGTCACTATTAATTACTCAACTGGTCTCATGGAATGTGAAATTGATAGTATTGTCACAAACGACATTGAATTCGTTCATGGTATTTGTTACGTCATCATCACTGCTGTAATCTCGTTTCTCTTATTTGCCTTTTTGCTCATTCTTGAACTTTCGGCAATATTTTTTGATATGACCCTTATTTTTGCAGTAATGGTATTCAATATTGCCATATTTATTTGACTTACCTCTGTTCTTTCCTCTAGACATCTATTGTCTAGATTGACTCTTTTCTCTAGAATCTATAACCATAACATTTGGCTGTGATGAAGAAGATGAGTTGTGAGATCTTCTTCTTATTTCTTCATTTAGAATATTGCTTTTTACAGACTCTATATTGACTACACCATTAGGTGCAGTGTTGGTGATTGAAATCTTCAAAGTTTCCTATGACTCTAGCAGAGAGCCCAATACTAGCAGAGCAAAAACTTCGTCATCCAGCTTTATGCTCATCCTGAATAATTGTCCCTTGCATCTTATTTAGATGATCTGCTATGGAAGTCCCTTCTTTGCATTTTGACTGTGCCAATTTTGTCAAATAAAATAATTTATCATTGCTAGTCTTTGACGCATAAAGCTGTTGAAGCTTGTTCCATAGCGTCCGGGTATGAGTCTCATTGCAAATGTGGTTGTACACATTATCTTCGACAAACTGTCGGATGTAACTGCACACCTGTTTGTACTCAAAATCCCACTCTTCTTCTATCTTAGCTTCAGGTTTAGTTGTAGTAAACACTGACAGATGCATTTTCATCACAAATAGGAGATCCTTCATTTTGCTTTTCCATATGTGGTAATTTGTTCTATTTAAGTTGATCATTTTGGTGTCCTTTGTCTTTATTTTTTTTTAATAAAAATTAAAACTCATTTAGCTGACAGTAATTAAATAAAATCTTTTTTGATGTGGAAGATCAGTCAAAACTGTAACCACAAAGTATACTAAGAATTTTATAAGACTGACAACCAGACTTTGATACCACTTGTTGGGCACAACAGATAAAATAATACAAATAATGCTGAATAAAATAATCAACAAAAATAACACAAGAAATTTAATGTGGTTTGCTCTTTAATTTAGGCTACGTCCACGAGACAAAACTCCGAATATTTTTCTTTTACTAATAAAATATTAATGGGTACAAAGAGAGAGTGTTTTCTAGACACAGGCTAGAGGCAATACAATAATTTTGAGATAAATCCAAAAATAGTGGCACACAAGTGTTTTCCAAAAATATTCTAAAAATATTTTTCTCACTATTTTTGTCGTTCCCCAATTTTTAAAATAATTTCCAAAAAAATCTAACTCTCTCAGTGAACTATCTATGATATCTCAATTGAATGAAAAGTTTGTTGTGCTTCAAATAAATTTTGTATGCCCTTGATATGGGTATAAGAATACATAATGTCAACAATTGTTGATGGGAAAAATTCAATAAAAACAATTATTTGATGAAAGAATTCATTAAAAGTAATTGTTGGTGAATTGTTAAATTTTTATTTTCCACTGGAAGGACCAACATATTTCCCATTTCTCACATTTAAATCCACCTTCGAACATTATGCGAATGTAAATTTTCTTAGATGGAAGGATTTAACAAAAGTTCACAATTGTCTAATCAAAGCCAATGTTTCCACTAAATGGTGAATGTGGCCGATTGATATGATTATTATTTTGTGAAATTCCATTATCATCAAAATGCTTGTAATTTAGTTATGGAGGAGATATAAGGGAGTTGAAACGGTCAAAAACTTGTCTGAGTAAAAAGGAATCATAATTCAACAACTAGGCAAAAACAATGACAACTAATATGGAAAATCCATACAAACCCATATAAATAATTGAATTTAATCCCTTCTTTCTTCCATTTCCACAAGAAAGTAATAATAGCAGTTGTGAAATTGGGCAAACACATTTTTAGAAATCTAATTTTACAGGGACATTAATTCCTTGCTATCTCATTTTTGTTGATCTCTTGTGACTGAATGCTTGGGATGCCAACAAGGCCACCTTTACATGCTCCGATGTAGCAAAATCCTGGGCCTCCTTTAGTGCTTTCACCTTTCTCCTGCAATAAGCCCATTATTAACCCTCTCAAAGTCAATTGAGTCCAACAACTCTTCCTTACTTTCCAGAACCCCTAGACTTAAAGAGCATTTTTTTCATTCCCAGCCCTTGAATACATATCACAAAGGCTTACATGAATCTTGAAAGGAGGAGTTTGACCTTGCTCATCAATCTTACCCAAAAGCTACTTGACCTCATCAACCAATTGTAATTTACCCAACCAGTCAACAAGAACGGTGCCAGTAGCAGGTCATCGCTCAAATCCATCCTTCTAAAGGTGCAATAAATGATCTAGGGCCTTATCCAACAAATTATTACACTCACAAGCAGCAATCATGCTGGCAGTACTCCTATTATCAGACCTATGACCAACTTTTATCATATGGTTGAAATTGCTCCTCACTTGATCAGGACCACCAGTTTGTGAATGTGCTTCAACAAGCAATGCACAAGACTCCAAACTTGGCTGGAATCTAGCAAACTCCATAGTAATTGCAATTCTACAAGTTCCATTAATATCTCCACATTGAGCAAATGAGCAAAGCAATGCCATGTAACTCTCTTATGTGGGCTTGATTTCTCCTGCCTTCATCTCTCTTACCAATGACTCACCTAACTTAAATTGGCCAGCATTTACATATGCGATGATCATTGAACAGTAGGTCTTTATGTTCGATCGGAATTCGTGGCTCTTGAAGGTTTCAAATGCTTCTTTGGCACGATTTAGATTTTCTGTTTGCTGTACATGTGCATCAAAATTTTGGCTATTAAAATATCAGGTAGAATACCATTTTCATTCATTTTCTTGATAATCCTCTCAACATCTTCTACGCGGTCCTTTTTAGCGTGAGCATCAATAAGCATAAAGTAATCACAAATATTTGCTTGGAAAGATTTTTCACTCAACAAAAGTTCAGCTACCTACAAGTCAAATTGATAGAACCAGACTAGTGTTAGAATGAATAGTTCCGACTAAAACTTAACCTCATATGACATAATTATACAACATCACAGAACAAAATTCAGAAGGCACAAAGGAAGACAAAATATGTTTTTTAAACCAGCTGAGTATAAATAAAGATCAACACCTCTTGGATGTGCATAAGCATGCGAACAGGCCTAAATCACACCTCTATTATTGAAAATCCAAAGGAAAGAAACGCATTTGACCTATGTTTCTCACATAACTAGACCCGTCAATTACCACTAGTATAGAATAAAGTTATATGTGTCTGTTATTTTGCATTTTATGCGTCTATCAAATAGTAGATACATATATAGGAGACGCATATGATATAAATTTTATGTGTCTGTCATTGAGATAGACGCATATAATCAGTTATACGCGTCTGTTGTTTAATAATAGCAGACGCATATAATCAGTTATATGCGTCTGTCATTTAATAATAGCAGACGCATATAATCAGGTTATACGCGTCTGCTATTCTTAAACGACAGACGCATATAACTGATTATATGCGTTTGCTATTATTAAATGACAGACACCTATTGTCTTTTTTTTTTTAAATTAAGGCTCATATTATACTGCTACCATTCATATATAACCTGCGCGCTTCAAAATTCATAATAATTCTGCTTCAATAAGCCACAATAGGCATCCAACATTCAAGTCACAAATACTCAATAATCAAGAATTCACAGGACAACACAAACTAAAAAAATTAAATAAAGCAAAACAATACCTCATCATGCCTAAAACAATTCACATCAAAATAATTGTTGAACCTTGAGGGGTATTTCCGTCATTTTGATGATAACAAACAAAATAGCAATATTGTATTTAACATACTTGTTTTCTATATCTATTGAACAGGGTATGATAGATGTTAGCAAGAATGGAGAATGAAAGATTAAAATTCAAAAGCTAAAATTGAAGAAGTAGCATGTTCACGTCCGTGACCTTATGAGTCACTCCCATGATTATGCCTAGCGCCAACAAACCAACATTTAAAGCTCACGGCCATGAAGGAAGATAGCAACCGTGAATGAACATTTAAGTCACGCTCGTGAATTAAATGTCACGCCCGTGAAAAGATATGACAAATTCTTCTAGAGAGCTTCACGGCCAGAGTCACCACTTGGACCACGGCTTAAAAGGTTGTCACGCCCGTGAAGATTAAATGTCACACCCATGAAAAAATACTTCAAAACCTTCCAGAATGCTTCACGACCATGGTCAATACTTAAGTCACGACTTGGAAGAACAGTCACGACCGTGACACACATAGTCACGCCCGTGAAACATGAAAGAGAAACATGTCAGACGCGATTATTAGGGTTGGTGAAACGACTATTTCCATATTAAATGCAATCAAATGGCTAGAATTCACCATGAAAGTATAAATGCAAATCATTTATGATTCCAGAACAAGAGAGAAAACAATTATTTCTAATCAAATCTTGTTGTAAGCCATTTGTGCATTTAATATTTTCAAAACAGATTTTTATTTCTCTGTAAAAATCTTTTTGTTCATTTTGAGCATTAAAGATTTGTAAGTGTTTCTCTCTGTAATCTTACATTCAAGTGAGTTTGGGTATTTTGGGGTTAAGAGTAGAACACTTGTATTGGTTATTTGTGTGAGCCATTCAAAACACAAGGAATTAGTTATTTGTGTGAACCATTAAAACACAAGGGATTTTTGGGTTAGGTGTGATTCATTGTTAGAAACACCATAGTTGGGAGTGAGCTTGTAAAACTCCATTGTAACACTTAGTGCATTAGTGAAACTCCCAATTGCGATTGGGGTGAGAAATAAGGTTTGTTAACACCCGAACCTCTATAAAAATCCTTGTATAAAATTTCTCTATCCCTACTAAACTCAATTTTTATTTCCGCACTTCAAAGATAATTTTTTTTAATATCCAATTCAACCCCCTTCTTGGCTCAATATCTGGGCAACAATAATTAATCCAAAAGTCCTTCAAAATTCTTTAAGTTAAAATTGTATTTCTCGTTAATATGAAATATTTTACAAAAGTAAATAAAAAGATTACATACACTCTTTCATAAAGTAATTTGACCACATATGTCGAATTTCATCTATTTGATCTTGACTATATGATCCTTTTTCAAAAGCCTACAAGACAAATCAAATAGATAGTAGAAAATATATTAGAAATGAATAAATTAATAGCTAGTTATATATCATACTTGTAATATAAACTGACTAGTATTTGAAAGAACATACCTTAAACAATGTTGTATCACTGTTATGATATACGACAATTTCATACATATACCTCATGATGTAATATCCGCATTCAACACCTCCTTGTTGTTGAGGGCACTTAAAATAGAAAAAACAACAAAGGCCCATGCCAAATAAAGGATTATAAAATCATAAAAACTTTAATCTAAAAAGTAATTCATAATATAAAATTCTCACCGAAATGTCATTCCACTTTAACCTGACACCTTTATTTTTCCACATTCTATAGCATAAGTTCTATAGGCTCTGAAAAATAAGTGTATATCAAAATTGGCATTAATATTAAAAATGCTACAAACATTGTAGAAACTATTAGCTAGTAGTATTATAACTTACAGGTTAATATGAGGTTTCAGACTTATATCATGGCTGCCACGAGCTAGAGGATCCATGAAAAATGCCTCACTCCATTCACAGTAAAATACAATCAACATCCAATGGTTACTAGAGATATACAAATATGTTGAAGTTAGTAAAAATGTTGAGAATAAACATTATGCAAACATGAATGTAAATATTTCTTACGTCTCGAAGTATGGTAGTAGAATGAAATGTTTATCTCTTTGTTCCTTCAAAGCTTCTATAATATATCTTTCTGCTGAGTTAGTCTCTGTGAACATCAAACGAAGCATTGTTGGACAAAGAAATCCGATCGACGATATAAATAATGTATCGCACAAGTTATGAAGGTACCTGCATGCATGAATCACAATACATACATAAGTATTATTTTTGTATTTTTTAAATCAATCTTATAATATTAGTAATAAATAGTATAATCTTACATCATAAATATTCGAATGATCGAGACATTAAGCCATTCCATAGAGAAGAGTTGAGCGATGTCTTCCATACCAACATGAATCATCTGATTATCTACTGGATACTTAAACACTGTAATGTCTGCAGGAACTTCAAAAATATACCCAATAGGTAATTTAGCAACCATCTCATGCATCAACCTCATGTCACCACTCAAAGTTGCCAAAATGTTCTCATTAACTAAAGGCCCATGTTGTAGCTGATTCTTTCGATAAACCGCTACCTTGTTTATTCTTTGGAGCCTTCTTTAATGGCTTGGATTTAAGTTCCTATCAATTAATAATAAATTATGATATATTATGATATATGAAATGCGATAATCTATATTTTATTGTTTTATAAGTTTAGAAATTATTACCTCTCCTATAACCACGAGATGTTGTGGCCATTGAACAAAGCTACCTTCTACTTTCCCAACTGTAGTTAAGTATTCAGTAGGCACTGGAAGTTTGGCTTCATGACAGTCAGATAATACTTCATCTACAAATACCTTGACGTGATTGGGCATGATAGGTCGATTGTGCACCATAGCATCAATAAGGGATGGATAAACCATCCCCCTTGCCACAATCACTTACTTACCTTCATTAATGGTAGCAAGTATGCATGATGTAGGTGTATGCAAAAACACAAAAAATCAATATTAGCTAGATTAAAGTGGAAGTGGAAGTAATGAAATTCAAAATTTTTACCTGTAATTTTGATATTGGAAATGGTGGGTCCACAGAGTGACAACTACTAGGAGTTCGGCGAGCAAAAGAAGGACCCATCTCAACCTCCATTTCAGGGCCAATTTGAGAGGACTTCCTAGTTCTCTCCTCTATCATACTCTCAAGATGCGCAATATGTGCCAAGAATTTAGCAAATAATTTGGCCTATATTTTAGTCTCAAGCTCTTCTATAACTTCAGGTGAGACGGATGTTGCTAGTTTCCTTTTTCTAGGATTACCATAAAATTTTTTGATGGTCACAGCACTTCCAACACCTCTCACATAGCCAGAATGTTCGGGCTTTTCAAGTACACGTGATAATATGTCATCATGCCTCTCTGGTACCCAGCTACCATGGGCTATTTCTCCCCGTAATATCTCATATTCACCATATAAACAATATGTTATAAGCAATCATAGAAAAAAAAAAAGATACCTTGATATCATTGTTTGTTTAGCAAGTTATACTTACGATTTTTTTTGCCACCTCTTTTGTCTTTTCTACTGGGATTATATAATTTCCTTCTTCTGTCTTTTTTGTTCTAGCTCTTACCCAATCTAGGCTTCGATCATATGATGATGTAACATCAAAGCTCATAGATGGTGATGATGAAAAAGAAGAGATGAGATCATGAGTCCTTTTCCCAGCATAGCCCACACGACCCAAGAAATGTGGATGCACATTCTTTGCTTGTTTTGCCTTCGCCTTGACACTGATTTGCTGTTAAAAAAATAATGAAGATCCCATTATCATGTCTTGCATAAATGTAAATGTAAATTGCATTAATCTACTTCATAATTAGTACCTCATATTCTTCATATTCATGTGCTTGTTTAAACTCCTCCCGATCTTTCTCGGTGATGAAGTCATATAATTCCAATGGTGACTTTTGCACGAATTTATTCTTTATGTACTTAACCACCAATCGATACTTAAAATCCTTCCACCGCATTCCAACAGTTTTTAGTACAATATTTTTCTTATCATCCGGAATGTTGAACTCTTTCTGCAAAATAATATTTTAGATTAATTAGTTTTACTTCTTTACAATCAAATTTGTTAATAAATTTGAAGGAAACTTACTTTGATATCTTCCCAATCCTAGCTTTTTATCGTGATGTTCACATGGGAACGTGCTACAAGGCCAACGTAGGAACTAAATATATCGGTGTATGTTCCTATTGGGTGATCAAACTCATCGAAATATATTGTCTTTTGTTCATTCCCTTGATTCTTCAATTTTTTCACGTGGTATCTCCCCTAGTTTTCCTTTTTGTCATGATACTTGATGGCTCAGAATCTAGTTGTTCATTCGACATGATTTCCTGTAACATAAGCATAACAAAGAAACATGTTAGTATAATCCACAATAATAACACTTTATTTCAAAGGGAAATAAAAACAATACATTTATATGATAAACAATAACAAAACTGGTAATTATGAGTATAAACCACATTAATCATATTACACATTTCTAAATAAACTTACAAGAAACATATATGCATCAATTATTGGCAATTTTCAATCCATATGCCTTCAGTATGATCATCACGCATGTAATTTGAATCTAAAATATATTCCTCAACTGACATAGGTAACCCGATAGAAAACGGGGGAGTCTCATCAAACTGATCATATTCTTCCTCATCTACCACATCATCGATACCAACAATACTCCTCTTACCTTGAAGAACAATAAACCACTTACTATCGTCAGGGTCAACAATATAAAATACTTGTTTAGCCTGTGAAGCAAGAATGAATGGATCATCTTGATAATCCAATCGGCTAAAATCAACCAAAGTGATTCCTAACTCATCCACTCGAACACCACATCGGTTTTTAATCTATTTACATCGGAAGAGAGAAATCATAAATTCCCTGTAATCAAGCTCCCAAATGTCTTCAACTACACCATAATATGACATCGTAACATCTATTGGCATGGTCTAGAAAATTCTCGTGATGAAGCTATCAAAGTAACTTCACTATTTTGCATTGTACTTTTGTCATCATGAAGTTTAGTGTAAAAGGTATATCCGTTGATGTCATATCCTTCATAAGACTGTATATTCAACCTAGGGCCATAGGCTAACCATTTTATGGTATCAGTTACATCTTCTGGCGCTTCTGATAACTGACACATCACTCGGTCTTTAAACCATCCAATAAAAGAACTATTAAGTTCATTTGTCAACCATATTTCACCTTTGGATGGATTCAAATGCCTTAAAATGGACATGTGCTCTTCTAAATATGGATGAACTTGTGTAAGGTGGTGCAACACAATGAGATGTGCTTTCTCACGCATCTGAGCACCGAGTAATACCATTTTAAATCCAATTGTTCCTTTACCTCTAAGTCTTCCCTCGTGATGAGACTTAGGAATGCCAATAGGTTCAACACCTTATAAGTAGTCTGTGCAAAATTCAATACCCTCCTCAACTGAGTAACCTTCAATAATACTACCTTCAGGTCGATAACGGTTCCTCACATAACTTTTTAAGATACCCATGAATCTCTCAAAAGGATACATATACCTTAAATACACCGGACCGCACAATTTAATCTCTCTCACAAGATGAACATCCAAATGCACCATTATATCGAAAAAGGAAGGTGGAAAATACATTTCAATTTGACATAGAGTAACAACAATATTGGCTTGCAACTCATCCAAATTCTCTGGATCAATGGCCTTACAACAAATTGCATTAAAGAAAAAACAAAGTCTTGTAATAACATTCCTCACATGATTCGGTAGTATTCCTCGAATTGCTATCGGTAAAAATTGTTGCATCAAAACATGACAATCATGAGACTTCATACCTATCAACTTCAATTTTTTTCATTGACACAAGACTCTTAATATTTGATGAAAATCCATATGGAACTTTAACACCATAAAGATATTCACAAAAGCTTGTTTTCTCTTTTTTAGACAATGTATAACAAGCTGGGGGAAGATATGTTCGTTTCTCTGTATCTTGAGGCGCTAACTCCATCCGTATGCCCATTTCTAACATGTCCTTTCTTACTTCGATACCATCTTTTGTTTTTCCCGGTATATTCAACAATGTCTCTATTATAGCATCACAAACATTTTTCTCCACGTGTATAACATGAATACAATGACGAACCGGTAAGTATTCCCAATATGGAAGATCCCATAATATAGATCTCTTTTTCCAATGACCCTTTTGAGCAGGTTTAAAAGGTTTACCAAATGCATTATCAATATCTCTAACTCGTTCAAAAATCTCATTTCCTGTTAATGGCAAACGAGCTACTCGCATTTCGGTATATCCATTGAAAGACTTTTTCTTCTTACGATAAGGGTGATTAGGAGGGAGAAATGTCCGATGACTCATATAAACATTTTTCTGGCTATGATTTAAACGTTGGTCCATTGTGTTGTCCTCACAAATCGAACATGCTTTTGCTCCTTTCACGGTGTACCCAGATAAGTTACCATAAGCCAAAAAATCATTTATAGTGCAAAATATCATGACATGTAAAGTAAACATGCTTTCACTGTATGCATCATACACCGGCACACCTTCATCCCACAATAGTTTCAAATCATCAATAAGTGGTGCAAGGTAAACATCAATATCATTTTCCAGTTGTTTAGGCCCTGATATCAACAACGACAACATAATATACTTACGCTTCATAGTCAGCCAAGGAGGCATATTGTAAACTGCAAGAAGAACTGGCCACGTGCTATGTTTACTACTGAGTGTGCCATGAGGGTTGATTCCATCCGTACAAAGTCCAAGCCTCAGATTCCTAACTTTACCACCAAATTCTGGGAACGTTCTATCAATTGTTCTCCATTGAGGAGAATCTGTAGGATGTCTAAGTTTTCCATCATATTTTCCGCCTTCTGCATGCCACCTTAAGTTTTTTGAATCTTTTACATTTGCAAACAGGCGTTTGAATCTTGGTATTATAGGTAAATACCATTATATTTAGATGGAGACCCTTTTTTATCCTCAGAAGAAACTTTCCCATGTTTGTAACGTGACGCTTCACACCTTGGACACTCATGCAAGTCCTTATATTCATTTCGGTATAATACACAATCATTTGGACATGCATGTATCTTCTTATATTCCATACCCATGGGACACAACATTTTCTTAGCCTCATATGTAGATGTGGGAAGCTCATTTCCCTCCGGAAGCATGTCTTGCAACAATTCTAATATTGTTGTGAAACTCTTATGACTCCATCCATTTTTTGCTTTCATGTTACAGAGTTTAAAAATGGCATACAATTTTGTGAAATTACTGCAACTGGGATACAAAGGTTTATCAGCATCGTTTAACAATCTCTGAAGGTATTCCGGCCTTTCCACAAAATGTTCTGTATCATCTATCATCTCATCTACATGATCATTCTCTTCATCATCAATGTTATTTTCTCCTTGCTGATCAAATTCATTATTTTTAGAACGTGTCCCAGTTAAAACACTCTCACCATGCCATATCCACCGTGTGTAACCTTCCTTAAAACCACGCCTTATTATATGAGATTTCACTATATGAACATCTCGAAATTTTTTCATGTTCTTACAATAAACACAAGGACATACAATCATTTTTTTCTCTTTCCCTTATTTGCTTTTCCTCCGCAATTCTAATAAATTCGGCAACTCCATTCAAATATTCAAAGGTAGTGCGTCTACCATACATCCAACTTCGATTCATATCTAACCACACAAAAAAAGGTTCAATATATATAAGCCTTATTGCTTTTTAATCAGGAGAAACATTATATATAATATCCTTAAACATCTAATGAGTAAATATTGAATGAGAATTGATGATTTTGAATCCATTGTTGATTGAAAATATCGGTTTCATATCATTGCTAAACTGTTAATGCAACTACCTGGAAACATAATGTGCTAAAGCATGGCTTTATTATTTATTTATTTATTAACAAAAATCAATTTTGCATTTATAAAGATGGCAAATATCATTTTCAGAAAAAGGTTAAAGTTTATTATTTCGTCTTAATACAATTTGATCGCATTAAATGATTTTGTTTTTATGTTTTTGCCTCAATGTTACACTTCCCTACCTTTCTGCGATAACAAAAAAACACATATTTGACTGGCTCACAGCCTAGTGAACACATGCATAGGTTGGATTAATTAAACCTGAGTCACTCTAAGAATTTCACAAGCTCTTTACCGTTTGGATGTCTCCTAAAAACTTATCGGCTATGTTTAATTAGACCTCGATGTGGAAAAAAAAACTTGACTAACAGAGACCTATGCAATTGTCACAAATTCTTTTATTTTTGAACCCATTTGATTATTTCTTTGCCTAGACGAAGATGCCATATCAAGTATAATAAATCTTAACAAAGACCAACAAATTAGAAGATTAATTACTGTCTAAAATTTAGGTATAATAATGATTATTGATAAGTGTCCAATTCTGTTATCTTTTTTGCATGGGTTTTTCTATACAGAACTATCAAAGCTGATTCATTGTATGTTAGGCCTATTACTTAGATGTACTAAAAATTTCTAGATGAATAATAAGTAGCATTTGTATTATCAATAATAATAATAATCAGGCCAATATCTATGGCAGTATCTGTCTAGCCTAGAGAAATTATAAATCAAGCTACATCTTCTTTAAATTAATTTTTATATAAATACTAATAATCTCTAGTTTTGCAGCTAACTTAGGTTAGACAATATCGTTAATTCTCGTACATTTGGCTCATTAATTAATCTGAACCTTTATCCGGTTTAGAAAAAGAATAAAATAAATTAAAAAAATGTACTTCAACTGTTTTTTTTTAATTATGCACTTCTATTTACATATATCAAAACAACCATATTTTTTCTGTTTCTAAAAGAGAGAGATTGAATTTGTTAATTCCAGCATTTCAGTACTGAATTCTTTTTATATGCCTAATATTAGCTAATAACTATAATTTACCAGTCAATAACACAATTTTTTAGTGATGGTTTCTATCAAAGTAACTAACATTTCATGGATCTATTTATGACAATACACCATTATATGTAGAACAGTGACTGTAAACTGCTACAAATCATAATAGAACAACATAGAACACGAAATAGAACAAGAATTGAAAAAAAAAACACTAGTTGTAAAATACTACAATAACACATTCCATAAGCAAACTTCAAATTTATTATAATTGAAACAGAAAATAAATAATTGTATATATATGTACCTGAACAATAATACTGGGATTAGATTGCTTGGCCACCACAATTCCCTTGACTCAATTAGATATTTTCTGGAAAGTTCATCCAGCCAAATCCCAGGACTTGTAACTCAAAAACAGTATCAGCACATATTGAAGAGTGGATTCAAAAATGTGCAATTGATAGATTCCTATCTCATTTGAAGTGACATGAAGAACTTATAAGACAGAAGTAAAAATTTCTAGATGAATAATAAGTAGCATTTGTATTATCAATAATAATAATAATAATAATAATAATAATAATAATAATAATAATAATAATAATAATAATAATAATAATAATAATAATAATAATAATAATAATAATAATAATAATAATAAGGTCAATATCTATGGCAATATCTGTCTAGCCTATAGACATTATAAATCAAGCTACATCTTCTTTTAGTTAATTTTTATATAAATACTAATAATCTTTGGTTCTGCAACTAACTTGGGTTAAACAGTATCGTTAATTCCCATAAGTTTGTCTCATTAATTAATCTGAACTTTTTTCCAGTTCAAAAAAAGAATAAAATAAATTAAAAAAACGTACTTCAACTGTTTTTTTTAATTATGCACTTTCATTTACATATATCAAAACAACCCTTTTTTCTGTTTCTAAAAGAGGGAGATTGAATTTGTTAATTCCAACATTTCAGTATTGAATTTTTTTTATATGCCTAATATTAGCTAATAACTATAATTTACCAATCAATAACACAATCTTTTTAGTGATGGTTTCTATCAAAGTAACTAACATTTCATGGATCTATTTATGAAAATACACCATTATATGTAGAACAGTGACTGTAAATTGCTACAAATCAGAATAGAACAAAATAGAACACGAAATAAAACAAGAATTGAAAAAAAAAACACTATTTGTAAAATATTATAATAACACATTCCATAAGCAGACTTCAAATTTATTATAATTCAAACATAAAATAAATAATTGTATATATATGTACCTGAACAATAATACTAGGATTAGATTGCTTGGCCACCACAATTCCCCTGGCTAAATTAGATATTTTCTGGAAAGTTCATCCAGCCAAATCCCAGGACTTGTAACTCAAAAACAGTATCAGCACATATTGAAGAGTGGATTCAAAAATGTGCAATTGATAGATTCATGTCTCATTTGAAGTGACATGGAGAACTTATAAGATATAAGTAAAAGGGAAATAAGAAAATAAGATAGAAAATCAGAAATTACCTAAAAATGGCTCAACAATACTCGCGATCTTCTTTGCAGCAGTACAAACAAAACCATCAATCTCTTCAACCCAATACTGTAGGCGAGCACATCTCTAGTGTGGTAGAAATGATGGTCGAGCACGATTTGTTGAGACGAAATGTATGAGAGAGTTTCAGAGTATCGCGCTTTGTTGCAGACGAAATGTCATAGTACTGTGTAAGACGCTCGTTTAGATTTTTAAAAAACTTATATGCGTCTGTCTTAAATAATAACATATGTCTATTCTAATATCATATACATCTGTCATTAAATAAAGACAGACGCTTAAACCTTTATATGTCTGTCATTTATAATGACAGACGCATATCACTATTGACATATTTACAAAAAAGTCACTGCCTATTATATATCATATGCGTCTGTCATTAAATAAAAACAGACGCTTAAACCTTTATATGTCTGTCATTTATAATGACAGACGTATATAACTATTGATATATTTACAAAAAAGTCACTGCCTATTATATATCATATGCGTCTGTCATTAATTAAAGACAGACGCTTATAACATTTTTATGCATCTGACATTAGATAAAAACAGACGTCTATTATATCTTTTTTTAATATTAAAATAAAATTAAACTTAATTATCTGCATAATAATATAATTAAGTAGGTTGCCTTTAATATATATATATATATATATATATAAAACTAAAATTAATAAAAAAATTAAATTAATATTAATTAATTAATTAATTCATCATATATGTATATTATTAGTTAACCAAACCTGATCCATATATTTAATTAATTAATTTAAATATTATTTGGTTAAATATCAATTTGTCTTTTTTAATTCAATTTTTTTATTACCACTCTTACTCTCCAAATTAATTAATTTATTTTAGACGAATATATATATATATATAGTTAGAGACGACAAATGAAAATGCATGTCTGATTTTTAAAAAATTTATATGCGTATGTCATTTAATAAAGACAAACGTCTAAACTTTATATGACTGACATTTATATTAACAGACGCATATAACAAGTAAAATATTTATAAAAATGTCACCGCCTCCATTTTAAGTGTCTGTCATTTACGCAATAGACATATATAACCTTTAACGTAAAGTAGTTATTGTACTTGTGTACAGACGCAAGCTTTGGATACCCACATCACATTATATAGCAAAATAATATAATTAAAAAAGGGCCTCCATTTAATATCAGTAGCTTCAAGATGAATAGCGCTTAGTTAGTCGATTGTAGATAAGTCATTTATCCAAGTGACATATTTAGTCTTTCTCCTTACAATAAAAAGAACCAAAGCACTAATACATTATTTTTCTACTCATAAACACCACACAGTTAAATGTCATGATAAGCTTAGGAACATCTAAGTGACACCATAACAAGAGGCACTGAAGAAAATAAGAAGCCAGTAAACCTGCATCCTCAAAGAGCATAAAAATGTAAGAATAGTTTAAAGCAACACACCTTAAAGGTAGCTATGATTCCAGACAAAGGAGTTTTGAAGTACCAGTGTATTCCAGGAAATTTTAGAAGCAAGCTCATGAAAACTGATTTGAAAGATATTTGTGAAAAAAAAATGACGTATGCATTTTAACTTTTCATGCCACATTTTCTATCATTTTATTAAAATTGATGACTGATTTCCCTTATATCATGATATCATATAGTTATCCAAAATGATAAAAGAAAAAGAAAATGAATTGTGGTCATACCTCTAAAATTATATGTTTATTCCATTCTTTCAACTTATCGAGCAAAACCTTCCAATCAATTCTAATTGGTTTTAGAAGCTTTACTCAATTAGTTAGCAGTTGAGAAGGATCATCCTCCTAATTCAATGAAAGAATTTTATCAGTGACTAGTTTACTTTTCCTACATATTGGTTTTGCTTAATGAGGCCAGATGATCTCTCTTGCCTCATAAATCTTATTGACAACTTCTGTCCATTTTGGATAAAAGAGATCGAGTCTATAAATCTTGTGTCTTATCTTTCCATGTCTCTTAGGAAGATATATGACCTTTGCTTCCTCCTTACTCATGATAGCCATTTCAACCGTTATCTCTGCATTTCTTTCATTTGCTTCCTTTTTTCCATGGCTTTTTCTTCTTATTCAAGCTTCTTCAAACTTGGATAAAATTCTATATCTTCTGTAATGCCCATTAATTAGGGCATAGTTAATAAGATAGATTAAAGAAATACAAATATGTGTTTAAGTGTTTTGTTATGAGAAAGAGTTAAAAATAAATGAGAAAGTGAAGTATCCTCGTATTCAAGCTTGTGAATCTAATGTCACGGCCATGAATGTCATTCTCGATTGATTCACACTTGTGACAGATGGTATCATGCCCATGAACATTGCTAGTATAAAAAGAGTTACTCTGTTCTTTCCTCTTTTCTCACAACTTTTTTGAAAAACCAGTCATCATTCCTATGTTCTCATACCAAAAACATTTTCCATCAATTATATTCAATTCTTAGCCTTAAACGCAAGATTATAAGTCAAAAATCAACGACCAATATTTACCAAATTCTAAAGAGAAAGAAGCATGAGGAAGCACATATTCTTAGGAAGGCAGACCTAGAGGTAAAAGAGAAGAGCTTGAAAACCCTAAATTATATTGTGTTTCCTTCAATTTTAGAGTTAACAAATAAGGTGGTGAAGTCCACCAAAGGAATATGCTAGCTTGATTTAATCTTGTGCTTTGAGGCTCTATAAAGGTATGTGTATATGTATGCATTCAATTCCAAATGTGGAGTGTTTATTGTAAAAATGCATTTAAGGTATGAGTGAAGACATAAAGATGTGTTAAAAATGAAATAAAACTTCTAATTATGTGTACAATATATACTTTTAAATTCCAAAGTATGACATTTGTGAGTGAATTGTGTGTAATGCTTGAAAAATATAATTAATAACATGGTGGTTATTAGAGTTGAATGATATGTGTTATAAGTGCTAACTTATGCATTGGTTGAGTTAATAATGAAACCTTGTAATAGATGTGCCCAATTGTATATTTATGAGATGTGGCATAATAATGACTATTATGGAGGTAGAAATAATGTTAAATGGGCTATAAATACAAGTTGAGTAATAAAGGCTTGCTAGGGTAATTATTGAGCATGAAAATGTAAACTTTTTTGCTTACGCATTTACTATGATTGAATGGTGTATATTGATGTGAGAATGAATTAAGAGATAATTATGACATTTTAAGATGTTGAGTATACTCCTAATGTATGGAATTGTATGATTGGTATGTTAATTGGAAGAATGTGTGCTTGAATGAGTGTTGGTAATGTGGTTTACATTGGGAAACCTTAGGATTTTGCATATGGATTGGAAAATGCTTTTTTTTTAAAAAGGATTTTGCTGAATTTTTAGGATTCACGGACGTGAATCATTGTAAAACCATTCATGGATTGTGTTGCCTTTTGGCTCACGGGCAAACAAGCCGTTAAGGTACTGTGAATGGTTTTTCACAATTGTGAGCTACTTGTATGGTGATTTTAATATTTTTTCTTAAATGAAGTATGGTTGATTCTAATGAGGATGGAATATAATTGAGCTTAAATGGCAAAGATAATGATTTTTTTTTGTTATTATAAGCACGTATGATTGATGAATGATTTGAGAATTATGATATTTTATACGAAGTGTGAGATTAATTATGCCCAACACTCTGATTTGGACTAAATTTAGGATAAATGACATGTCATTGAATGATATTTGGTACCGGAAGGCCTAGGTTGGCCAATCTAGAGACGAGATTTATATTTTAGGGGTTCAAGCTCAAGTGAGCTCCCTTGGAGATGAAATGTATGCATACTCTTATTTCCTTAGACAAGTGTCATCAGTGGCTTGGGTGAGAGCAGAATATTTATTATACTCGTATCCATTTTAGAGTAGTTTAGATTCTTTGGGCAATTTTTCTAAATCAAATGTGATAAAGTGCAAAATATTAAAAAGAGAAATAAAAATATGATACATGAATTATATATCACTATGAAATTGAATGGTATGAATGTTATGATTTATTGGATGGAACATGATTTAATTTTCTAACTAGAGATGATAATTTGGACCTGTCTCGCCTTGAACGGGACAATTTATTTTATAATTTTCCCCCTCGCCCCGACTCCAATTTTTTTATGACAGAGACATGGCGGGGATAGTATATACATCATCCGCCTCGATTATTATATTTATATATATTATTTATATATCATTTATATATAATAATTATTTATATTTAATATAATTAATATTTATTAAAAAATAATAAAATTAAAATATAACACTCATTTAAAGTAAAAAATATTTTTTTACTTAAACAATTATATATTTAACGAATTAATTAAAATAAAAAAATATTTTTAACATTAAAATAAAATAAAATAATTTAATAAAAATTGGAAAACGAGGTGGAGTCGGGGATCCTCATCCCTGTGTGGTGCTGGGATGCAGACCCCGAATTTTTTTTGGGTGGAAAATGGGGAGGGGTAAAGGGGATGGGGCAGAGTTTAGGGTCGGAGACAGGGACTGGAAACTCCTCCTCAAACCTGTCTCGTTGTCATTCCTATGTCTAACATGCCCACACGAGAAACAACAATGCCATGACCTTGCATAACCATGCATGAGTGTGACTAGGCATATAATGAAACCATCTACATATATATAAATTGGATTAATAAATATTAAATGATGATTTGGCATGTTAATTCCATTTATATTTGGACATCACTGGTATTATGAATGTTGACATGATGTGACACGTATGAGGGTTAATATTTGATTTGAAGTGGATATGGGTATATGTGTATTATATAAAAATATGGTGATTATAGTATGACATATTGTATGCTCTTGTGATAAGGAAGTTTGGAACATGATATAATATGATATTCTATTTCATGGATGAATATAGTATGAACACATACATAATATAAGGTTTGTCAAAGAAGTGATGATTTAAATATGGTAATTAAGGAATATGAGTATGAGCATATAGATTATGTATGCTTGGATATGCATGTTTTTGGCAATATAATGTTGGATAATTTATTTTTGGAGAAAATAGATTGTAAATTTATGTTTCTAAATATGCACTATGTATGAGTTTTAGAGCATATGTTGTTATTGTTGTACACATATATATCACTAAGCACGTAGTATGTAAGTATTTCTTACAAGTAGGCTGGAGCTAGATAGATGCTGTTGATAGAGAATGAGAGCTTGAAGGAAGAGTCACAGAATACTAAATGTATTTTCCTTTTTTCGGATTTTGTTTGCAAACTTGAAGCCATTTCAAACCCAACATAGAAATTTAATATGAAGAAATATTTTTATTTTATTTTCTATTTTATTATCTTTTATATGGACTTTAAAATAATCATCATAGATATAATGCAAACAAAGTAATTTAAAGGAAAACTTTTATTTTAATCGGTTTTTAAAAAGGCAGTTTTGTGACACTCGCTTATATAATTGGATTAATGCTAATTATATAAGAAGGTGTTATATCTTCCATCTTTTCACGAGCCCATTTAAACTTGAGCTATCTCAGCATATCCCCACAAATACCAATTTCACAAGCAAAACTACATATTTCCTTTCCCTCATCGAACTGTAAAAGCCATTTCATTTTATCCTTCTTCCTTTCCTTTTCCATATCCTCAAATACTGAATTACTCACTTCCCACACTGTTCTCCACAAATCTTCTCTAAAATCCTATGATGGCATGGCCACCGTAGCACCAAACATCTATTTCAAGCTACTTTTTTCCATCTTCGACACAACTTTTCCAATTATAATTAAAAGCATACCATCAATTGTCAGCTTATTAGAATCTGGGTAAACTTCAGATAATTTCCCACTCATTGACTATAAAAACTATACTAAGAACTCATTCATAGTTCCATCCTCCTCTTCAGAATGTATGGAATTGAATTCTAGCTCAACACCCAATTCCCTGAACTTGGTTTATTGAGCAGAGTGTAAGTATGTTATATCTGCTAATTTAGGTACTGAATCGCGCATATCACCGAAATGACACATCGGATCGACTGGAATCTAAATTCATATTTTGATTGAAATTAATCAAAATAATGGTTAATAAATATGAAATATGCCTAATAAAGTGTTTAGAATGCTTAAAGAAGTTGATTTATAGTAAATGACTAAATTGCAAAATTTGATAAGGTTTGGGGTGAATTTATAATTTACCGAAATTTGAGGATTTTAATGAGATTATTGTTAATTAAAAACATTGTTTTGGACATGATATAAATGTGGCCGAGTAACATAAATAACAAAAGGTGATTCACATGTTAATTAAGCTAATGTTATGTACATGGTCAAATAGTGGGACCTAAGGTTGAAATTTGGTTCTTTTTCTTTTATTTTCTTCTTCTTCTCTTCTTCTTTATCTTCTTTAACTTCATTTTCTGCACACAAAAATTAGTCCATGCCAACCTTCCACATTCCACCATAGCCAAAAGCTTCTAGAGAGAGAAAAAGAAGAGGTAGAGAGAGAAAGATCAAGCTAAAGTAATTTCCATACACAACAAAGCTTGTAGAATTAGAGCAAGCTAAAAGAAGGAGAGAAAAGCAATTTAGAGGAAAGTGAAATCTTTCAAGTGATAATCAAGAGAAGAAAAGTATAAAGGTAAGATGTTTTCCTTCTTCTCCCTAGTTTTTCTTAAAGAAAATTCGGGTTTTGAGCTCATTTAGAGCTTTATGGTTGAAGAGAGAGAATTTAGGGGGAAGAAAGTTTAGGGGGAAGAAAATTTAGGGGGAAGAAAGTTTAGGATTTTGAGAGTTGAGGATAGAGAAGGTTTTGGTGATGGTTTTATGATGTTTAAGAGTTCGTAGTGACAAGGAACAAGCTCAAAAAAACAAAGGCAAAATAAAGCTACAAAGAGAAAGTGAAAGAGAAAAAGAAGATGTTTGTACATAAATTTAAGGTAATAGCCTATGCTTTATTTTCAAGTTGCATGATTTTCGCATTTGACATGTAAATAATTATAAATTAATAGTATTTTATGATAAAATTATGAGTATGTATGTTTACTAGACTTAGGAGTATATTTGGTAAAAATTAAATTAGGTGATTGTGTGTGTTCAATGCTGGAATCTATATAGCAGTAAACACATATATTGCTATAATTTAAGCTATAGAATTCGGATTAATGTGTTCTTAGTTGAGTTTGAAACTTAGAACATAGGGATAAAACTTTTATGAAGAATGTGAACTGTGATTTTAACTATAACTAGGCTTAATTTGGGTACAAATATTAAACTCAAAAACTATCCAGAAAATTCTAAGCAAATTTATTTATGAGCAGTCAGTGTTTAATTGAGTTTTTTTTTACAGAACTCCAAATTTAGTGATTCAAGTTACATATTAAAACTAATATTTAGGTCTAATTAAAAAACTATAATTTAATTCAGACTATAACATGATCAAAATTGATATCAAAGACAGAACATAAAATCTGCCAGTAACAGGGCAAAAAATGAATTGAAGAATTTGATGTGTAAACTAATGTGGATCTTGTTATATTTTGAAATTAATACTTTTATTGAATAATTATATGATTAATTGAGTCAATAAACATATGAAATATGTGAATTTAAGAGTTATAAAATTTAATGACATTAATTAAGCTCTAGAACACCTAACTTAGAACTATAATTTTGGATAGTTTGACATGTCAATCAGAAAAATTATTAATGCCTATGATGACAAGATTAAAGAAGCCGGTGATGATACTATAATTAAAGCCGGTAATGACATTATTATTAATACTAGTGATATATATATATATATATATATATATATATATATATATATATATATATATATATATATCGGTGATGACATTTGTATGCACATACCATAAATGTCTGGATGACACTCATAAATGTTTTATAACAATTATGTTATCTTAGTTGGTGGTTCCTAGGTATTATGAGCATAAATGAGTTAATAAAATTAAAAGAGTTTATGATAAGCGAAATGGTTGATTATGTATAATAATATAATAAAATAGAATGAATGTGAGATATAAATAGATGACTTGATATCTTTGTATGCTAGAATGTAATGAGATAAGAAATTGTATAAAAAAAAATAATATGATACATAATATATATGATAATGTATGTTGCATAAAATAGTACATTATATTATTTATATGCATTACTAAGCTTAGAGCTTAGCGTGAAAGTTTATTTTCCGGTAGATTTTAGAAAGGTAGCTAAAGTTTGTAGATAGAAACAACAGTGATCCTAGTTCAGAAAAACAATTGTATTCTAGAAACCGTGAGTCACAAACTTTTGTATCTTGTATTTTATATTTTGTATTTAGATTTATGTAATATCTTTTATGATTTTGTAAAATTAACTTGATGTTTTATAAATATTATCCTATGTAAATAAAATGTATATTATATTTCCTTTATATTATTGTAAAAATTAAAATAATAAAAATTAAAATATATGAATATGAATTATTTTCAATAAATAAGTTAAAGATTAAAAAAGTTGGTGTATCCCTTATCCGGGCACGTGCTGCTAGGGAGAGACGATGTTACAATTTTTTGGTGTTACAAAATATCTATTCCAGGAAAAAATATGTTCCAAGAATTTAAAGTTATGTGTAGTAGTTCAATCATCAATGCTTGGTGAATGAATGGAAATTGGAACAAAGAGTATGACAATAGAGAAATCTCTATAGATATAATTTGGGTATAGAGACAAAAATCTTCCATTGAATCTTGATATGTGGTCAATTATTTGCCTATTAAGTAATAGCTTCAAATTCATATCCCAAATATGTGCAAATTGAAAACTCAAAATCTTGATGTGAAAATTCGCAAAACTAGCAAGAAAAGGCAAAGATCGTTAAATGGAGAGTTGAAGTATTTAAAATTGAAAAAATAGTAAACAAAAGATTGTTAAAATTACTTAACAATAAAGAATGCAACTAGAAAAAACAAAAAAAAATCTCAAAAAGAAGTTGAAAGCATTTTCTTTTACTTTCCTCATACAAAATGATACGGTAAAAAACAAATCAGTATTTGGATATTCAAATTTTCAAAGAAAAATTAATGAAACTAAATTTCAAAACATATACACTTGTGTTGTCCAGATAATGAACCAAGAAGGAATGTTGAATTGGATATTAAAAAATTCTTAACTTTTAAGTGCAAAATAAAAAGTTAAATAGAATAGGGTTAGAGAGATATCACACAAGAATTTTATAGAGGTTTGGATATTAACAAACTCTACTCCTTTCTACAATCTCAATTGGAAGTTTCACTAACACACTAAATGTTACAATGGAGTTTTACAAGCTCACTCCTAACTATAGTGTTTCTATTAATGGCTCACACCTAACCCAGAAATTTCCTTGTGTTTTAATGGTTCACACAATAAACCAATTTCTTGTGTTTTAATGGCTCACAAAAATAACCCTTACAAGTGTTTTACTCTTAACCCAATATACTCAAACTCACTTGAGTAGTAGATTACGAAGAGAAACACTCACCAACCTATAATGCTCAGAATTTATGAGCAAATAGATTTTTACAGAGAATAAGAGTTTTGTTGAAAGTAATTAATGCACAATGGCTATAACAAGATTTTGATTCGAATTAATTGTTATTATGTTGTTTAGGATTCATAAATGACTTGCATTTATACTTCCTTAGTGAATTATAGTCGTTTGGATGCATTTAATGCTAACATAGTCGTTGCACCAACTCTTAATTTCATGTCTGACTTGTTTCTCTTTCTTCATTCATGATCGTGAATATGTTTGTCACAATCGTGAATGTTCTTCTAAGCCGTGGCTCAAGTGGTGACTCTGGCCGTGAAGCATTCTGGAAGAATTTGAAGAATTTGATCACGGGCGTGACTTTATACTTTCACGGGCATGAAAATCCTTCCAAGTCGTGGTCCAAGTGGTGACTCTGGCAGTGAAGCTCTCTGGAAAAATTTGACATGTTATATCATGGACGTGACTATCTTTCACAGACATGATTGATTTGATCATTCACGATTGCTATGATCCTTCATGGTCGTGAACTTTAAATGTTGGAGAGTTGGCGCTAAGCTATATCACGGGCTTGAACATGCTATTTCTTCATATTTGACTTTCAAAGTTAGTCTTCCATTCTTGCATTATATTTCATACCCTGTTCAACAAACTTAGAACACAAGTATTGTTAAACACATTGTTATTTTATTTGTTAGCATCAAAATAATGGAAATATCCCTCAAGGTTCAACAACTTGTAATTATTCAAGAAAAAAATTCAAGTTCAAACATATCATTGTTTCTAAATAGAAAAATACAAACAATTATGTTATGCTTTTAGCCAATGTTTTAAAAAGTAGATTAGACTGTGAACTGAGTCATAATTGGACCGATCCAATTGGGTTTGATCAGATTTTTTGTTTTTTTGTTTATTTCAAATAATTATTTATAAAAAGTTTGAAAATATGGTATCGACAACACCATATAAAAAAGTAAAAATATATTCACAAGACCTAATCATTATAAGAACATAAGTGATACATGTAACAAGCACAAGCAGACATTCATAAGAATAGCCTAACAAAGAAGTTGACTTTCTTTCCACCTAGCTCACCATTCTTACTTTACTCATCGTTGTCACCTTCATAGGAAATGACACTTTTTGCTTCTACGAAGGCAGACATTGATAGAGAAGTGCCCTAAAGACAATCACCTTAGACACTTGATGTACTCATTTATTATTAATAAAATGCAATTTCATTATTATTCATTCCATATGAATTGATATAAATCTTAGACCGTTTAATGAATTCCTTAGTATGTAACACAACATGAAGAAAATCATGATGAGATTCCTATCATATGCAATTGTGTTTATACCTAAATAATCCCTAGTCATAGGATTAACAAGATATGACATTATTAATCCGGATAGACTAACACTTGTTATACTCCTTGATTAGGTCAAACAACCGATCTCATAAGTTGATAACATGAGTTATTTAGAGTTAACATGTGGATGTTTGCTAGAGCAGTCGAGTACATTGGACGACCTATTGACATGGGTATCTATTCAATATTAGTGATAGTCTCATAATAGCAATGGCGCAAGTATCCTTATACTTGAGATACTTAAGGTTATCTTGGATATTGAATCATATACTTTGACTCTATTCCTTATTTCCTTTCAGAGGTTGCTCATAGGGTGGTGATTGGATATAGCATGAGGTATTCGAAGGTAGTTGAGTAGTCAATAAATGATTCACCACTATTGATAGAAGCAGAGTATACCTATGGCCTCTTGTAAAGTTCATTACTCAGAAATCCTTTATCGAGGTGGACATGTTTTGAAGGTCTTCAATGACATATCTAATTAGGGCAATGAGTCTCATAGACAAGAACTAATATCATTTGAATTAAATGTGATGTAGTTAGTCTAGTGAGAGCTGACACATAGACCATGCTCTGAATCAAATGAGGTATAGTTTGATGAAAGGAAGAACTGCACGGTAATTGTCTATAAAATGGTTTACAGTCAGACTACTGACTTTCTGGTCAATTAGGGTCATGATGTGTTGCTAGATATCGCTCATGATTTACTTGAAATCATGTAATGATTTGAGCTGCCAATATAAATGGGAACCTAAAGGTTACATCCATAGAAGGAATGAAGAAAATGTGAAATGAGCCTTGGATTAGATCCAAGACATAAGAGAGAAATGATTTTTTCATGCACCAGGTATCACGGTCATGACAAAGGGGAGTCACGGCTGTGAAGGCCCTGATATCATCTTTTGTGACTTTAGGTTTTCTATTCTGAATGAAATTCCTATGCATGGAAAACTTATGTCCAATCCTAATATGATTATAGGATGTATAAATAACCCCTTTAAGGGCCAAATTCGTATATGCCACCTTGAGGAATAAAATTTATTCTCTATTATTCTTCTCTTTCAAGTTGAAACACCATAGCTAGCACCTTGGTGCTTTGACACCCCATCACCCTTGTGGTTGTTTTGTTCATTCCTTCATGTGGATTACTATTAAAGACAATCCAGCCTTGGATTTTTTTGGTTTTACAACAACCAAACTTGAAGATAAAAGCTCACAAACTTGGAAGACCAAAATAAACAAGTAAGGTAATCAACTTTTTTCATATGAATGGTTCAATATGATTTTAAGGTTCATAGGGCATTTCATGGTTTTTGAGTTCAATAAATTTTAATTTTCCGTTGTTTTATGTATGAAATGCATGTTAAAAATCCAACAATGGTATTAGAGCTATCCTATATAAATTAATTTTGGATTTCATTGAAGTATCAATGAAATTGATTTAAAAGGAACAATTTGGATCCCTCATTTCGTTAAAAATGAATTTTCTTATGTTTGGCCTCAAATTTTAATTTTAATTCAATGACATATTAATACGATGATATTAGATATTTTTTATGATAATTAAAATGTTTGAATTTAATTTAAACATGAAATTTGAAGTTATGCATAGTGACTAAACTTTTAGGGTTTGTGAAATCTAGTATTGCTAATGGAATTATTTATGGGGTTATTTGATTCTGGTTTATTAATTTAATTAATCAAACATGTTTATGAAATATTTAGAATGTGTTTTAACTTCTAAAAAACACCTATAATGATGCAAAAATCGTTTTTGATAATAGAACAAACAAGACAAGTAACTAGGTCAAAATCCTTACCATATGATAGGACTGTTTTGTATTGTTTGATTTAATGGTATGTAACTTGATGACCAGAATCTTAATTCAGATTTATGAGATATTCATGATGTTATTTTAATGTCAATTTTATGCTAAAGTTAAATTAAATTTGTGGTCAAGTTACTAAAGAATCCTAATTCATGTTTGATTCAATTTAGGCAATTTTTGAGTAATTGGTTTGCTATGGAATGATGAATGATTTAGATTATCTAATGAACTAATTTAATTAGTTTAAACTGATTATAAGTTTCTTATAATGATTTTAATAAATTCTGAAAAAATTGGAAAATTTTTAAATAGAATTTGATTTTAATTTGAAAAGGGTTTTCAAAATCCTAGTTTGACTAGGATTCTAATATGCAATTATAGCTAGAATTGTTAAATCCTATTTGGCATAAAATAATAGTTAATTAAGGTAATTTAATTATAAATTAATTACTGGTCATATTTAATTTAATATTTAATGTGATTTAAAAATACATGTGAACCTTGTCAAAGAGGAAAACAACATAAGTCATCCTTCCAATCCAAAAATGTAGTAAATACCTTTAAACCTCTACAACTTTTGCATTTAGATTTTTTTGGACCTACTAGAGTTACTAGTTTAGGAGGTAAATACTATGATTTTTTCATTGTCGATGATTACTCTAGATTCACTTGGGTAATTTTCTTAGCTTAAAAGAGTGATGCTTTTGAATCTTTCAAAAATTTTGCTAAAAGAGTTTAAAATGAAAAAGGCTATTTGATTTCGAATATAAAAAGTGATCATGGCAAAGAATTTGAAAGTGAAAATTTTGAAAACTTTTGTTTAGAATATGGTATATCACATAATTTTTTAACTCGTAGGACACCTCAACAAAATAGGATAGTAGAAAGGAAAAATCGAACTTTTAATTGAAATGGCTCAAACAATGCTCAATGAGTAAGATTTACCAACCTAGTTTTGGGCTAAAGCCACAAATACTGCATGTTATATTTCAAATCGAGTTTTCAAAAGACCACTTTTAAACAAAACTTCTTTTGAGCTATGGAATGAAAGAAAACTCATGATATCATACTTTAGAGTATTTGGATGTAAGTGTTTTATATTAAACACCAAGGATAACCTTGGAAAATTTGCCTCTAAATCCGATGAGGGTATCTTCTTGGGATACTCTACAACCAACAAATCTTATAGAATCTTTAATAAAAGATCTTTAGTTGTTGAAGGGTCTATGCATATTATTTTTGATGAATCTAGTAAGCTTGATCTTGTGAAAGATAGTGTTCTTGATGACATTATAGGTACAATGGAGAAGTTTGATCTTGATCATGAGAAAGAATGATGATTAAGAGAAACAACAATAAGATGTATCTCTACATTAAGCTCAAGAGCAAGACAAACAAGAACTTCCAAAGGAATGGAAAATGACAAAGAATCATCCGAAGGAACAAATCATTGGTGATCCTACTAAGGGTGTAAGTACTAGATCTCATCTTAAACTCTTAAATTCTAACCTTGCTTTTGTCTCTCAAATTGAGGCTAAAAATATTGATGAGACTCTTAATGATGAAAGTTGGGTGATTGTTATGCAAGAGGAACTCAACTAATTCAAAAGAAGTAAAGTATGAACCTTAGTTCCTAGACCCGAAAACCATCAAATCATTGGTAGTAAATGTGTCATGTCTATCAATTTAGCCCACGGTCGATACGGGTGTTTAGCGATCGAACGCGCCGAACCGATCAGAAACCATGCACGTGCGGGATCGGAATTGAGCCGATATGACCACAGTCTAAATTTGGACTGGGAATAAGTGAGAAATTTTATTTTAAATATGTAACACTTAAATTTTAAATAAAATCGATGAAAATGACGTCCGACCGTAAAATACGTGATTTCACACTGTTAGCGAATAGCGAACAGAGTGCCCCGTGACGTAAATAATATTAAGGTGGAATCTCAGGTACAATTTGGTATCAAAACTCAAATGTTTAAGCTTACCACCAAATAAAGAAATTGAAGTTGTTATTGATTTTGTATCTGACACTACTCTCATTTCCATTACCCTGTATAAAATGGTACATGTAGAGTTGAAAGAGCTAAAAATGCAGTTGTAAGATTTACTAGATAAGGATTTCATATGACTTAATGTATCACCATGGGGTGCTTCAGTATTTTTTGTGACAAAGAAATATGACACAATGCGTCTTTGCATTGATTATAGGCAATTTAACTGGATGACTGTCAAGAATAAGTACTCGTTGCCTAGGTTTGATGGTCTTTTTTATTAGATAAAAGGAGTAGGTGTATTTCAAAAATAGATCTTCAATCAGGGTATCATCAAATGAAGATTAAAGATTTAGATGTATTTAAGATGACATTCAAGAGTCGATATGGTCATTATGAGTCCTTAGTGTGACGCCCCACTTATATAGTAGGAATAATCCCACATATATAAGAGGGATGTCACAAGTTTAACTTGATAAATCTGCTCGAATTAGAAAAAATTATTTTTCATTTTAACTAACTTAATCTATTTATTTATTTATATTGGTTTAGGCAGGTCATTCTAATTAATAATATATATATCATTATATTGTTCACACATATGGCACCCGATTACATTGCTTAATTATTTACATACACAATATGAACATATGAGTCAAGTCCACCACAAACCATATACATAGTCAACCAAGAAAAGAAAAGAAAAAAAACTATTAAATAACCAACCCTCTAACTATATCTCTTGTGTCTCTGCTGATATGGGTTTGGATTTCCTTCCTGGCCACTTCACTTCCTACCGTCTATAGTTCCAATTCCTGTGTGAGAAAAACCCACGCTAAGCTATCTCTAGCTTAGTGGTACATATAGGCATTAAGTTTTCCCAAACAGTCACACAAATGCATGACTCAAATAATTCATGACACACTGAAATTTTATTGCATATTTGTCATATAAAAGAATTAACCACATCACATAGCAGTATAAGCATAATAATCATATTCAATAATTAAGTTCTCACTACCTCATATAAGCATTTCATTTCTTAATCACTTATGTCAATAATATAATTCCCACAATTTATTCCAAAGTCTTTAATTAGTATCAGCCCAAATCTCATTCCCGGACTGTCCAGATATGGGGTGTGAAATAGGGGCGCTCGCGGAGTTTAAGCCACCCTACTCACCATAATCTCAAGTCAAGGGCGCTTGCGGAGCTTAAGCCACCTTGACCGAATATAATCATGTCATATGTGTGTAATCAGGATCAGGGGCGCTCCTAGAGCTTAAGCCACCATGTCCTTAAATCATATCTATAGCGGTACCGTAACTTCCCCATAATGGTGCACCATCTATCCTATGTTAGTCCTCAGGTAGAGAAATGGGCAATTAACACCATTAATTTATTGTTTTTATAACCAATACTCAATTCACATTAACACAATCATATACTCACCATTTATTTCAAAACCAAGTGATAGCAGGATATTTTATCAAATATTAGCATAATGTTAAGTTCATAGTCAATAACATTTCTATAATTGTAAAACATGTCATAATATACTATTTCATCATTGTGACAAATAATTCATGTCATGCACACACAATCATGCATAAGGGCAAAACACAATACATATATGTACAAACCTCGACAGTATTTTCCTTTTCCAAAATATAAGTTCAGAGCTTGTTCACTTTTGTTGGTCTTCTTCTTGTTGAAATCCTAATTTAAAAATATAATTAATTAATAGCTTGATAAAATATATATTCTTAACATAATTTAAATAAATAACTAGAATTTCTATTAAGCTAGAACAAGACCTCTAAGGACTGTTGGATTAATAATTTTTTCTATACTTATCCAATTTATATGATTCTTGATCCTAATTAAATATAACATGTAAAAAAAAAATATAATAAAATTTCAGAATTTTTGAACCTTTACATAATTTATGGTATAATTTTAAATATTTCCCTGTTTTCGGCCCTTAGGCAGTTTCGAGGTACCCAATTCAAAAATTCATAACTTTCACGTTTTAGCTTAAATTATTCTGAAAATTTTTATACAGTTATATAGGTTAATTTGTAACATTTTTCATGTTTAATTCATTTCCAAATTTGGTCTCTAAGATTCTCAAATATTGGCGGATCTATAACTGGTTCAACATAGAGTATCAACCCGACCAGTTTAATTGTTCAGCTCATAACTCACAAAATACATGATATTTTAAGGTGAAAATTTCACAAAAATTTAGATAAGACATAGGAGTAAAACTTTTATGTTTTTAACTTTGGATAATTTGATCTAAAAATAGGTAAAATATAAGGACGAATTTACTGGAACTGAACAGGTATATGAAACCAGCTCAATCAAGGAACAGTCATAGATCATTTCAGAATAACTCAACCTACACAAGAACAATTTATACAAAAGTTTTCAGAGACCTCAATAATATATATACCTACAACTTTCATGTTTTACAAAACCTCGGATTAAGCCACTAAGATAATCAATTTGTACAAGAACCGTAGGTCATTTAGTTGATATGTCTCCTTGAACCAGTTTCATTCCAATAACCATATATCTTCATATACTCAAAATAATTCAATAAAATTTGGCAGAGAGATACAAGAGACATGGATGAACAACTTTTATATTTTATACTTCTTCAAATTTGGTTGATAACTCACTCGAAAATCAAGTGCCAAATACTGATAATATACAGTCCTAATACTCTAAAAATACAAGAATAATTGAGAGATGATCACTTACCAAGAACAAATCTATTTGGAGTGAATTTCTTGAAAATCATGGAGGCTGGCGGTTGGAGGAAGAAGAAGAGTGGAGATAAGATTGGTGTGGAGATAAGGTTGATGTTATTATGACATTAAATGCATTTAACTCAAATACACTCCCCCCTCCCACAAAACCACATTCGGCCCCCTTTCCTCTTTTTTTTTTTTAACTTGTTCTATTTTAATTAATTAATTATGTATTTTTTTTACATGTATTAAATTCCACTAACTTTTATTAAACTATAATTTTACTATGATATGCCTAACCAAATTAATTTTATCAATCTATTTAGTTCATTTTTATTTCTTATTTAATAATTTACTCAATTTATTTTAATATCTAATGTCAAGCATATAGTTTCTATGCATATCAAATACTTATTCTAACTAGATGCTAATTAGTGATGCCATTTGGCTTGACGAATGCACCAGCGATGTTTATAGATCTGATGAATCAAGTGTTCAGATCATATCTTGATCAGTTTGTGGTTGCATTTATTGATGATATCCTTGTATATTCTAGAGATCGGAAAAATCATGATCAATACCTTAGAATATTACTGTAGAAATTATGAGAAAAATAATTGTATGCTAAATTATCTAAATGTGAGTTTTGGTTAGAAGCAGTCAGTTTTCTAGGCCATGTAGTTTTAGCAGAAGGTATTCGAGTTGATTCTGGAAAGATCAAGGTTATCCTTAATTGGAAACTACCTCGTAATGTGATTGAAGTGAGGAGTTTCCTTAGGTTAGTCGGATATTATAGGAGGTTCGTAAAAGAATTTTCATCCACAGTGACTCATTTGACACAACTGTTGTGGAAAGATGTATGATTTGAATGGATGTATAAGTGTTAGAGAAGTTTTAATAGATTTAAGAAACTGTTGACGGAAGCACCAGTCTTGACTTAAGCTACTCTAGGGAAAGACTTTGTTATGTACAGTTATGCTAGTCACAACAGTTTAGGTTGTGTCCTAATGCAAGAAGGGAAGGTAATTGCATATGCCTCCAAACAGCTTAAGCCGCATGAGCTTCATTATCCAATGTATGACTTGGAGCTTGTGGCGATAGTTTTTGCTCTCAAAATCTTGAGACATTATTTATATGGAGAATGGTGTTATATTTACATAGACCACAAGAGTCTCAAGTACCAGCCTTTACAAAAAGAGTTGAACTTAAGACAAAGAAGATGGTTAGAATTGATTAAAAATTATGATTGTGTGATCGACTACTAGCTAAGAAAAGCTAATATGGTTGATGATGTTTTGAGCAGAAAGATGATAGCTGAGATGCGAATGGAGTATACCTTGATGCAAAAGATTAAGGAGGCATAGAAACAAGATAATAAAATGAGAAAGATGGAAGAAGTAGTAGACAAAGGGGAATAGTCTAAATTTTCAATGAAGAAAGATGACATGGTATATTATGGAAACAAAATTTGTGTGCCAAAGGAGGAAGGACTGAAGTCAAGAATTTTAGAAGAGGCTTATGGAACAAGGTACACTATGCATGCAGGTGGGAACAAGATGTACCAGGATTTGAATGCTCAGTACTGGTGGCCAAGAATGAAGAAAGATATTACTAAATATGTGGCTAAGTGTTTGACTTATCACCAAGTAAAAGTTGAACACCAGTTACCCACAGGACTATTGCAACCAATACTGATGCCAGAATGGAAGTAGGAGAGAATTACTATAGATTTCGTGTTAAGATTACCAATGATACAAAAGAGACATGATGCAGTATAGGTAACAGTTGATCGATTGACCAAGTCAATGCATTTTCTACCAGTCAAGATTGATTATCCACTGAACAAACTAGCTGAGCTTTATGTGAATGAGATAGTAAGGTTGCATAGAGTGCCAATATCCATCATTTCTGATAGAGATACCAGATTTATGTTGTAATCTTGGAAGAGCTTACAATAGGCTTTTATAACCTGACTTAATTTTAGTACAACCTTTCATCTATAGACAAATGGACAATTTGAGCGAGTTATTCAGTTATTAAAAGACATGATGAGAAACTGTGTGCTTGAATTTGAAGAAAGTTGTGATCGATATTTATCTCTTATGGAGTTTTCCTACAATAATGGTCATCAAACGAGCATAGGCATGACTCCTTATAAGGCATTATATGGAAGAAAGTATCGAACACCGATTTGTTGGACTGAACTGAGTGAAAAGAAGTTGATAGGGATGGAAATAGTACAACAAATAAAAGAGAAAGTTAGAGTTATCAAGAAAAGATTGAAGGCAACTCAAGATCGACAAAAATCATATGTTGGCCTAAAGAGGCAAGACATAAAATATGTTAGGTGAAAAGGTATTTTTTAAGATTTCACCTAGGAAGAAAGTATTGAGGTTCAAAAAAAAGGAAAGTTGAGTCCAAGATTCATAGGACCCTATGAAAATTTGGAAAAAGTTGGACCATTGGCATATCGATTAGCTCTTCTACTAGAGTTAGATATAATCTACAATATATTACATGTTTCGATGCTACAAAGATATCAATATGATTTGACTCACATCATTCCAATCGAAAATATAGAAGTACATGCAAATATGACATATGAAGAGGAACTGGTGGCTATATTAGCACAAGAAAAGAAAATTCTTTGGAATAAGAGATATCATTTAGTTAAAGTGCTATGGCGAAATCATGCTATTGAGGAAGTCACATGGGAAAGTGAAGAAGTTATAAAGAGACAGTATCCTCAATTGTTCGACACCGAATGAACAAGTAAAATTTCAAGGATGAAATTTATTTTAAGGGGGAAATAATATCACATCCGCTAATTTGAACACCTAGTTGCACAAGTTACTAAATTGACGTGACTAACCGACCAAAATTTAAATTCGGATTTTGATTAGAGTTAATCAAAGTAATAATTAATAATTATGAGAAATATCAAATAAAGCATATTAACATTGTAAAGAAGTGAAATTACAGTAAATGACCTAATTGCAAATTTTGAAAAATTTTGGAGTTAGTTTATAATTTATCAAAAATTTAAATATTAAATAAGATAAATGACATTTAAATATTATCTTGGACATAATTTATATGAGAGGACCGACCACCATTAGGAAAAGAGAGATTAATATATTAATTAAACCTAATACTAGGTTTTGGATCAATATGGTGGGACCCATAGGTTGAATTTGGTTTTCTCTTTTCTTTTTCATTTTCTTCTTCTTCCTTATCTTTTCTTTAACAAAAATTCGGCACTATTGAACTTGTTCCACGCCAGCCACCTCTAACCTCCATAGCCAAACCTTATTCTAAAGAGAGAAAAAAAGGATGAAGAGGGAGAAAGATAAGATAAAGCTATTTTCATGCATAACAAGGCTTGGAAAAGCTAAGGGAGCAAAAAGAAAGGGAGATAAGCAAGAGAAGATGAGAGAAAAAAACTCCAAAGTTTGGATTAAGAAGAGAAAAGGGTAAAGATAAGATGTTTTTCTTCTCCTCTATAATCTTTTCTAAAGTAAGATGTGGATTTGAGCTTATTTAGAGCTTGTAATGGGAGATATGATAAAAGAAAGGGCTAAGCTCAATGGAGCAAAGGCAAAGAAAAGGAAACATAGAGAAATGAAGGAGAACAAAAAAGAGGTTTGTACATAATTTAAGGTAATAGTCTATTTTTTATATAAATTGCATGAAATGCATCTTTGATATGTTAATTAGTGATTAAAATGCATTTAATAATGAATGATTGCATGTAAGCTATAAAATATATATGAGAGGGTAACACTTTGTGCATGGTTGTTTTAATGGTTATATGTTAGGATTGAGTTTTGATAAAGGCATAAGGATGTTGATAAAAATATTGTATCTTGTGTTAATAACTTGAGATTGAATTTTAGTGGTATTTAAATGGTTTGAAGAAGCTTGAAATGAAGAAGGAAAGCGAAAGTGCAAATTTTCAGTAGTTAGTCATGAGTGTGAAGAGTTGTTCATGAGCATGAATGTCTAAATTCACGAGCATGAATAATTACTCTTGAGCATGACTTTTTGCATAAAAATAACACTATTTATCCATATTCATTCACGACTTGATTCGCGGTTTTGGTAAGGGCGTGAATATATGTGACCAATATTGTTCATGGATATGAATAAGAAGTCACAATCATGAATACCATGTTTTCATAATTTGATTATTGAATGAATGATAAAGATATCAAATGAGGATTGTAATGTAACATTATAGTTAATAAAACTATGAATACTTATATGTGGTAATGTGAAAAGTAAAAGAGATATGATGTTATGTGAAAGTTATATGAGCAAAGAGCAAAGAACAAAAGAGACATAACATTGATAAGGATGACATGAAAATAAAGGAATAAATAAATGTATTAAGCCCTGTAACACCTAACTTAGAACTAAAATTATAGATAATTTGATATACCAATTAAGAGGTAAAGTAAAGCCGATGATGATACTATTATTGAAGTTGACGATGACACTATTATTAATATCAATAGTGACACATATATAAATATCGGTGATGACCCTTGTATGCATATATCAAAAATATTTGGGTGACACTTTTAAATGCATGAATGACAACGTCGTTATACTAATTAGTGGTTTTTCTAAGTGTTATAAATATAATTAAGATGAAAAGAAAAAAAAAGAATTAGGTGTACATGAATGAATTGCTTGTTTGTAGATAAGAATATATGTAAAGGATAAAGTAGTTGTATAACCAATTGTATGATAAATGTATAGGTGCAATAGAACAAAGTGTGACAAAGAAATAAAGATTTTATTACTAGAATAATTAGTATACTTGAATGATGACATATGATTGTATGTTACAAGGAAATAGTATATTGCACTACTAAACTTCAAACTTAGCGTGAGAGTTTTTTTCATGCAGATCTAGAGAAAATTAAGACATTATCAGTAAATAAAGTTAACGGTAATCGGATATAGTAAAACAACTGATTTTGGAAGCAATGGGTCATGTATCTTCTGTATTTGGTCTTTTTGACATGAAATCTTTTTATGGTTTATAAGTTAACGCTATATTTTGTAAACGATTTATTTATAAATAAAATGTGTCATATTTTTAATATTTTTGGAGTTTTTTTTAAAAAATTGTATTACTTGCTTATACTTGTTAAATAACAATTTGAATAATACGGTGTAATACTTTCTTGTCCATGCTTGTGTTGCTAGGGTGAAGGGTATTACAAATTCAAACTTTTATAATTAAATTATTTTTTAAATAAAAAATTAAATTGATTAGATTTTTACCCCAATTATAATTTATTAATTTATCAAATAAAAATATATATTTTTTAAAATTCCAACTTTTATTTTCTCAAAATCAAATTCTTTTTTTTAATAATCTAAGTTATTACACAAAATCACAAATTAATATTCTATAAGTTTAATTTTTTTTATCAAATTTTTCATTTTTTTGTAACTTATTAGTCGTAAAAAATTATGATTTACACAAATTAATATTTCATAAGTTAAATTTTTTTTTTCAAAATTCTCATTCATTCTAACAAATTTATTTCCCAATTTTTTCACTTATTTCTAATTTCATATTTTTTTGTTTCATTTATAAACAAATTGATAAGTTAAATTAATTTATAAATTTTAATAATTTTAATTATATTTATTTATTGTGTTAATTATTTAATAATTAATTGTATAATTTAAAAAATAAAAAAATATTGAAACTGGCCAAACTACCGGTTCATGAACCGGAACCAATCCTTTCTGATTCCGGTCCGATCTCACATTTCAAGGACTGCAAAATCGGTCGGTTCCGAACTATGTCTCGCCTAATTAGAAGAAGGAAATAAATTTATTTTTCCTCCTCCTATAGAAATTTTACAAACAAAGCCTTACCGTCCAAAAAATAAAATATCCTTGCGGATATCTGATGATTTGACGAGGATGTGGATTTTACATTGATTGAAGGGGTTTTTTTGGGTCTTGCCTTCTGACTTGTAATGTGTGATATTACACTTGCTAGATGAGGGTGGCCTTTTTTTAAGTATTTGTTATGTAATTTCTTAGGAATCAGTCACCGATTGGAGAAGCTGAAATATGATCATCTCAAGAAACATCTCTGGAATAAGTGATTGGGGATCAATATTTATTTATTTTTGTGTTTCCTTAGTCCATGATGGTAAATTTAGTTCCTTAATTCTCTGTAAATAGAACTAGAATCTGGGTTGGTTTAATTTCAGGTCTGTTTTCAGGTTTTCTCAATCTTGAATTATGAAATTAATTATGGTTTTCTATAAATATAATTCTTAACTATTTTTAAGAATCAAGATACTGAGAGAAAACATAGCACAAAATCAAGGAAAAATAATAAAAAACAAAAAATCCAGAAAAAAAACTCGACAATCAAATTGCGTATTGTAATGGTGGTTGTGCAAAGAATACCACTGAGATTAAAAGATATATTAAATAAATTAGTATATAATAAATTTTTTAATTTTAAAGATATGAATATACTTTGTTTGACATTCAGTTTGAGAAACACATTTTTCAGAAAATAAAAAACTTTTAATTTATTTTGAGTTTTAAAAACTATTTTTGAATAAAAATATATAAATATATATTTTCTCATATGTAAATTTGAAAAAAATTACAATTTATAAAAAAAAAAAATCAGTCAATTAAATTAAAAAAAATCTAAATTTACTTTTTTAACACCTAATAGTTAGGGGTGAGCAATACCGAAGACCGAATCGAACAAAATCAAATTCGGTCTATTTAGTTTGGTTTGTTCAGCTTTTAGTTTATTCGGTTCAATTTTTTTCTAATTTTTCGATTTATTCAGTTCGGTTTGGTTTTTGAATATTAAAAACCGATTAAACCGAACCGACATAAATTTTATTTATATATATATATATATATTAAATATATTTTATAGCGATTTATTCTAATTAGTAGTTAAAAAAATTATAGTTTATGATAATTTATTTTAATTTATAGTAGAAAATTGTAATTAGTTATGAAAATTTATTCTAATTTATGTTAACTAATTTAAATTTAGAGTAATAAATAAAGTTATAATAATTAATTTTAATTTATACTAATTTATAAAATTGAAATAATTGATAGTAATTTATAAAATTATATTAATTGATTATAATTTATATTATAATTGTTAAAGTTATGATAATTGTTTTTTTAATCTATTATAATTGATAAAATATATTAATAATTATTATAATTTATATAAATTAATTAATTAATAAAACCGATTAAACCAAACCAAACCATATCAAAATATTTTGGTTCTGTTAGATTCAATTTTTATTATTATTCAGTTTAGTTCGATTTTTCAAAATAATAATCAGATCGGTTTTTTAAAATTTGGTTCGGTTCAGTTTTGAACCAAACCCACTATAGTAATTTCAAATCCTCCCATAATATTTTAAAGTTATCATTGATATATGATATTTACTATAAAAAAATAATATATAATATTTTATTAGAAGCTAACTACTAATTTAATTGCTAAAAATTCTATAAAAAAATCCAAAATTCTATTAAAAGAAATAAATAGAATAGATGTTTTTTCTTCATAAAAAGCGCCGCCATCAGCGTACTTGACTCTGCGTTATATTATTTATGAAATTTGTCTTCTAACAAATCAACTTTATGGCAAAAAATTTCCATAAAGAAAGAAAAATAAAATTACAACAATGGCCAGCAAAGGCATAAATGTATAGCATGGCAACACATCAAGTTATAAGAGGATCAACCCGAAGTCTGATTCTTAGAAATCAGTGATAACCTAATTCTAGGGATGGAAAACTTCAACCTCCAGTCTCAAAATTAGAGTGCAGTTTTCCCGTTAATTTCCATTCCAAATAATTAGGAACTTGAAGCTTGCTGGATATCTCTGCAGCAAATGCGCAATTGAATGAAAGTGTAATGAAATTACAGGGTACATCTTGCTTGATGCAGCCTGGATTTGGTTTCCTAACCTATAGTTTAAACTCGGGACAAAGCATCACATAATGATTTGTATGCGTTAACGCAGAGTTTGAATTTTTCTTCAGCCATTGCCTGTGTAGATACATAGTTATGTAAATGCTTCTTCATAAAAACAATTAACAAGAAAAGGACAAAAAGATGCAAGAACTCAAGTTATACAAGGGGAACATTACTAAAAGAAAGAGAAACGTTTTCCAATATAAGATTTATATTAATCAAGTGCTGCAAAGTGATTCCTTCAAAATCATCAAAGCATGGTTGAATCAGGAGCCACTTCCCAAAAAAAAAAAAAAACTCAGCATGTATGCATGGTGAGGTCAAACATTAGCGATATAGTGCCACAAAATGACAGGAATACTGAATAAATTGTAATTACATAAAGTCATTCATGTAATAAATTAGCCAAAAAGTAAATGCAAGTAAGATTAAAAAAAAAATTTGTTAACATAAATTTACCAACTAACCTGTGAAGGCCCTTGATGCTTATCAGGATGCCATTTTAATGCGGAAATGCGAAAACTGCAAGTTTATTCAAATAATTTCAGATGATAAAAGAAGATAAGTGTAAAGAAGGAAATCAAGATTGCTCCAAATAAAACCTCAACATGCATGCTTGTACTTTTAAGCCTGTAAGGAACTGAAGCACATACGCATTTTTAACATCTTCAATTCTTATAGGACCACTTGGAGGCAGGCCAAGGATTGTTCTGTCATGACAAGATCCTATAGAACAAGACTCATTATAAGACTCGGTCCCAATTTTTGCATCCCACTCTTCATCTTTATTATTTTTCCAGCTTGGATGCCCTCTCCACTCAAATCCAGATGTAGAACTTCGGAAAGAAGAGCCCCTGAAAGACCAAGTATACCATCGGTTTCCAAATGTTGCTTGAAAAATTGTCTCAGGATCATCAGAGTCCTCAGAAAATCTCTCTCTTCCAAACTTACCTGAACATTTGATTGAAGGGAGATATCTAATTTGTAAGAATACAAATGCAGGTAAGCAATCATTTTTAACAAGCAAGAAAATAAAATTTTAGCTTGGCAGAGCTTCTATTAAATATTTGGTCAATAATTAATATTCTCTCCATTCTACAAAGATAGGCTCATTTTCCTTTTCTATCTGTTCCTAGTTATAGGCCACTTTTCATTTTAAAAAAACAGTTGATTTGTTAATTCTTAAAAAAAATATGGAGGTAGGGAGTAATTGAATAGGAGAAATATATCAAAGAAAAAAATGGGAATACAAAGGCATCCGTTGTCAATGGATAGAGCAGAGAGTCTGCTAATCCTTTGGTATAGGTTCAAATCCTAATGGACAAATATCTATATCTACATGTAATTTTTTTATCATAAGTATATTTTATTTTTATATCCTATATCTATTCATTAAGATATATTATTATATTTAAGTAATTATTATTAATTAATTTATATTTTTAGCATTATAAGTTAAAAGTTCAAGATTAAATGTGATTAATTACTTTATACATGTCCTAAACTCTCCTCCTGTTCCTAAACTAGCTTCCTCAACAGGATTTCTGCATCTTTATTGAGTAGACATGTTGTGCATGACTCATACACAATAAATGGACAGATGATGGAACACAGCGGAGCAAGAAGCAGAGCAAAGCGACAACATTTGTCCTTGTGGGGGGTTTCTCGGTTATTTTATTGGTTACAAATTAAGTGGGTTGGGGTGCAGGGTCAAAGCCTTTGTGGTACGGAACATGGGTATTTTTGTAAAATCCTACCATACATCTTATATATATAACTTATGTATTGTAACATTGGTTTAAAGTACCATCAATAAAAAAACCTAGCTGCTTTGCTTCCGAGTACGTAGGCACATTGCCGAATCTCGTTAAATCTTGTGTTTTCTGTGTTATTGCTCTTCTCTTATATTTTCTTGCTATTTTTTGTTATTACTCAACAAGACATTTAGAGAAATAAACGGAATTCACTGGAAACAGAAACAAAGAGCATAAGTGAGAGAAAAAGCTAACGTTTCATTTTCTTTTGGTTAGATTTCCCAGAATGTCGAGCAGAAGGCTTTCGTTGCTTTTTCTTATCTGTGCCATGTGAGTTTTCTGGATCAAATGCCCATATTGGATCTTCATCCTGGGTATAAGGACGAAGAAAACAATTCATTATTACACCCACAAAAGAACTTTAGACCAGAAAATAGAGCTAAAAAGTTAAGATAAACTAAATAATAAGGCTCATTCATCTATTTCAGAGAATAGGTAGCAGAAAAGTAGGATAAGTGCACTGGAATATACACCTCCTTACTAAAAAATGCAGTTAATCAAACTCTAAGGCTGTGTTTAACAATCCCTTGAAATCGCAGATGCTAGATCTATTGTTGTTAGAATTGAGTGATTAGAATTAGTTAATTTCACAGTTTGTTTTGCAACCATCAGTTCAGTTTAATTCACCCTTGCCTACTTGCAATTGAGCAATCACAATTCTCAGCAACATATAAATCCGAATCAAGAGAATAACTAAAAAAACAATTAAATGAATTCGAACCTATCAATCATATATGAATAGAATCAAGGATAAGATTCAAGAAAGCAACAGTAAAAATCTACCTGGAATGAAGCTTTGCAGGATCCACTGTTGAAGAGAAGGTCATTTAGAGCTCTCTTTGCATCAGCACGTTTTTGACGTACTGCATATCTTGCATAATTCTAAATTCAGATTTTTCATGTCAGGAAACTGTTGTGGAAATCGGGTTAGTTTCCACCAAAATGAATAATTGTGCCAAAAATTAAGACAAAGAAAAATTCCCAGGTAGTTGGTGGAGTCACAAATGGTCTCCCTTAAAAACCAACTTCCTTAGACTCTTGAGTCTTGGTGACAGAATTTTTCTAAGATAATTTAAAGCACAATATATCACAAAGTAAAAGACCCGACAATAGCTATTAAATAGAAATAAAAGGAACACCAGAATTTAACGAGGTTCGGCCAATTATGCCTACGTCCTCGGACACTACTAAAATAATATTTCACTATTTCAAAGAAATATTACAAAGTGAAATATTACAAGAGAGAGAGGAAAAATACAACCAATCTTAGAAGTAGAGAGATTGGTGGTTTTTGGGATGAATTGTTAAGGGGGGGATTAAGCCCTTTTATAGGCTAATGCTATGGTGGAAAATTGAAATCTTTCCGATGTGGGATTGTCATATTTCAACAAATCTCCACCTTGACAATCTCACAATTCCAAACAAACATCCTCTAAACTCTTATATTACAAATTTCAGTAATGTCTCCAAATGCGCTTCAAAGCGCCCAATTTCAAATTCTAATAACATTTATCAAGTCCAAACAATGTTGGAACTTGACACCTGTCACAACTTTTGTTGTCATATCTGCGGGATTTTCAGCAGTCAAAATCTTCTGAAGAAGTATCCCACCATCTTCAAGAATTTCCCGTACAAAATGATATCGAACATCGATATGCTTCGTCCTTGTATGATAAACTTGATTCTTTGCTAAACAAATAGCACTTTGACTGTCACAATGCACTTTGACATGCTTCTGACCAATTCCCAAGTCATTCAACAACCCCTGAAGCCAAATTGCCTCCTTAACAGCTTCTGAAACTGCCATGTACTCTGCCTCTGTTGTAGACAAAGCAACTGTTGACTGTAAGGTGGACTTCCAACTAACCGGTGCCTTTGCAAGTGTGAACACATAACCGGTAGTAGATCGACGTTTGTCTAAATCACCTGCATAGTCGGAATCACAATATCCAACTATATATTGACCACTTTTCTCATCCCGCTCAAACATTATACCAACATCTACAGTATTCTGAATATACCGTAGAATCCATTTCACAGCTTGCCAATGTCCTTTGCCAGGATCATGCATGTACCTGCTCACAACTCCAACTGCTTGTGAAATGTCAGGCCTCGTACATACCATTGCATACATCAAGCTACCAACAGCATTTGCATATGGAACCTTTGACATATATTCTCGTTCTTTATCACTTTTCGGAGATAAAGATGCACTGAGCTTAAAATGAGGAGCAAGTGGAGTACTAACTGGTTTTGTATTCTCATTTATCCCAAAACGCTTTAGTACTTTTCTCAGATATTGTTTCTGAGTCAAACAAAGTCTCCCCAATTTTCTGTCTCTGCATATCTCCATACCGAGAATCTTCTTAGCTTCCCCTAAATCCTTCATTTCAAATTCCTGATTTAGTTGAGCTTTTAACTTCTGAATCTCTCCTTCATCTTTTGAAGCTATCAGCATATCATCAACATAAAGGAGGAGATAGATAAAGGAACCATCCCGTAGCTTGCGTAAATATACACAATGATCATATTTGCTTCTTGTGTATTTCTGCCTTATCATAAACTTGTCAAATCGTTTGTACCACTGTCTTGGAGATTGCTTCAATCCATACAACGATTTGCTCAACTTGCACGCCAAATTTTCTTTTCCAGCAACTTTAAATCCTTCTGGCTGAGTCATGTAGATTTCTTCTTCTAAGTCTCCATGTAAAAATGCAGTTTTTACATCGAGCTGAACTAGTTCCAGATCAAATTGTGCTACCAAAGCCAACAGTATTCTTATGGAGGAATGTTTTACAACTGGAGAAAATACTTCATTATAATCAATTCCCTCCTTCTGAGCGTAACCTTTAGCTACCAATCTTGCCTTGTAGCGGATATCATTCTTATCAGGAAATCCGTCTTTCTTTGCATAAACCCATTTACAGCCAATCGCTTTCTTTCCCTTTGGCAGACTTGCTAGCTTCCATGTCTGATTCTTTTCAAGGGACTGCATCTCTTCTTCCATAGCCTTTCTCCACTTTTCTTCTTCTGAGCTTTGAATAGCTTCACAATAAGTGGAAGGAATCTCATCATCTACTGAAGATGTATAATTAGTCATATCTTCAAGTCGAGCAGGTTTCTTAATCTTCCTTTTCGGCTTTCGTAGTGCAATTGGCTCAAGTTGCTGAGGAGGTTCTTGTGCTGAAACCTCTGCTTCCTCATCTGATCCATTTTCTACCATTATCTCCTCTTCTTCCGTAGGAGTAATTTTATCAGACTCTACAATTGCTGGATCAACAATTCTTCTTCTATCAAACTCCACCTGTTTGGGAGTTTCCTCCACCTGCTGTGGAGAACCATCCGTCTGTTCCTTTGTTACCTTTAACATGGTAGACTCATCAAAGGTAACATCTCTACTAAAGATTATTTTCTTCGTCTCTGGGCACCATAGTCGATATCCTTTGATACCAGAGGATATCCCCATAAAGATAGCTTTGTTTGCCCTTGGATCTAACTTTGATTCCTTAACATGATAGTATGCAGTGGAACCAAACACATGTAAGGAATTATAATCTGTAGCAGGTTTTCCATACCACACCTCCAAAGGTGTTTTGCCATTGATAGCAGTTGATGGCAAACGATTAATGAGATGACATGCGTATGTTACAGCCTCAGCCCAAAACTGTCTGCCTAATCCAGCATTAGACAACATACACCGAACTTTCTCCAGTAGAGTTCGGTTCATGCGTTCAGCCACCCCATTCTGTTGTGGTGTATTTCTGACAGTGAAATGTCGAACAATTCCTTCATTTCTGCAAACTTTCATGAAGGGATCACTTGTGTACTCTCCGCCATTGTCTGTTCGAAGACACTTGATCTTTCTGCTCGTCTGAGTTTCTACCATCTTCTTCCAGATGAGAAAAACTTCCAACACTTCATCCTTTGTCTTCATTGTATACACCCATACTCTTCTTGAACAATCATCAACAAAGGTAACATAGTAGTGTTTACCTCCCATTGAAGCAGTTTTGGAAGGACCCCATACATCTGAGTGAACATAATCCAGAATACCCTTGGTATCATGGATTGCAGTGCCAAACTTCACTCTCGTCTGCTTCCCTTTGATGCAATGCTCACAGAAGTCTAATTTGCAGGTTCGCACTCCTTGCAATAATCCTTGATTCGCCAGAAGTTTCAAGGATTTTTCGCCTGCATGCCCCAAGCGCATATGCCACAATCTGGTTATTTCTAGCTCATGGTCATCACTAGAAACTGCTGCTGTTGTTCCAACAACTGTATTGCCTTCATAGTAATACAAGTTGTTGCTCCTTTGAACTCCTTTCATCACCACAAGTGCTCCAGATATAACCTTCATTACTTCATTTTTAATGATTATAGTGAAACCCTTTCTCCCAAGGATTCCCATAGAAATGAGGTTTTTCGTCAGACTGGGCACATATCTTACGTCTGTCAGAGTTCTGATTGATCCATCACGATTCCTCAATTGGATTGAACCAATTCCAGTTGTTTTGCAAGGGCTGTCATTTGCTGTATAGACAACTCCACCTTCAATTTCTTTAAAATCGAAAAACCATTCCCGATTGGGACACATATGGTGGCTACAGCCTGAATCCAGGATCCAAGCAGTCGAACTGCTTATTGATGGCATCAATACTAATGAAAAATCTGAATCATCACATTCAGCTACATTTGAATCTGCAACAGACTTGCCTTTGCCAGATTTGCTTCTCAACTTAGGACAATCTTTCTTCCAGTGCCCCTTTTCTCGACAAAAGGCACATTCATCTTTGCCCACTCTGGACTTTGATCTGTCTTTCTTTCCCCTGTTCTTATTTTTCGAACGGCCTCTTACTATCAAAGCTTCAGCTGCTCCACTGGTGCTATCCTTCTTGTCTTTTCCACAGCAGTTCTCGCCAAAATTGATGAAGTAGAAGATGTTGTGTCCATTGTGGATTTTTGTCCGTCTCTTGCCATTTCCATTTTAAGACTATTTAATAGCTTTCAAATGCGGAATACCCAAGAATCCAAGGAAACCTTTCTGATGTGGAAGATCAGCTTACGCCGCAACCACAGAGCATATAACTCAGTAACCTTGGCTCTGATACCAATTGTTGTGGAAATCGGGTTAGTTTCCACCAAAATGAATAATTGTGCCAAAAATTAAGACAAAGAAAAATTCCCAGGTAGTTGGTGGAGTCACAAATGGTCTCCCTTAAAAACCAACTTCCTTAGACTCTTGAGTCTTGGTGACAGAATTTTTCTAAGATAATTTAAAGCACAATATATCACAAAGTAAAAGACCCGACAATAGCTATTAAATAGAAATAAAAGGAACACCAGAATTTAACGAGGTTCGGCCAATTATGCCTACGTCCTCGGACACTACTAAAATAATATTTCACTATTTCAAAGAAATATTACAAAGTGAAATATTACAAGAGAGAGAGGAAAAATACAACCAATCTTAGAAGTAGAGAGATTGGTGGTTTTTGGGATGAATTGTTAAGGGGGGGATTAAGCCCTTTTATAGGCTAATGCTATGGTGGAAAATTGAAATCTTTCCGATGTGGGATTGTCATATTTCAACAGAAACTATATTTGATGCAAAAATAAATAATTAACACATAATTAAACTGATGAAAAAGTACATATATCATATAAAAAGTCAATATAAAATAAAGAGATTTTATGGCTATTAAGAAACGTTACAGTAAATTGTCAACTTTTTACATAGTTAACCTTGCAAAGGCTTTGACTTTTGATGTGTGTATAAATTATATATGTTCACTCAATTTCCCAAAGGGATGATACAAAATTGATGCTAAAAGTCGATGGAAAAGCTTATACCTTAGATGGTTGTTGGAAACTTCTTAAATCCTGCAAATAAATAATATAAAAATAAATAAATAAACATCAATCTTTACGCTTGCCGACCAAAAAAAAATATTAGCAATGTTGTTCCTCAAAAATCATGCACAACTCTCACAGCTTCACTAAGGGTAAATAGAATTCCCCTTCCAAATAGGCTAGTTGAGTTATTTCACCATTGCTACGTGACAATAAAGCTTAAGAATTGAACACGCCAAAGAAAATTGACCTTTTCCACTTAATAAAAATATTCAAACCTAGTATGCAGGAAATGTACAAGAATGGACAAATTACAGACGAAATAGAGAGGGAATATTGATAATTTGAAGAAACAAAAATCATATAAGGACAAAAGAAGTAGGGCTAAGAATAATACAAAGTGCTTAGTTCAAAGGAAGATATTGATAAATTTCTGTAAATGCGATAGAATAGTAAATGCTTCCTCCAAAAGAATACTAGCCAAACAGAAATATTCAACAGCAAACAAAACCAAGTTCCCTAAACCTATATGTCTTGTAGTATAATAAAAATGTTAAACACATAACAGCTAAAGTCATCATGCATGTAGAAAGACACCACAGGGAGAAAACAAATGCCTGTGTCTTGCCACAATAATGCAAACAGCAGATGAAGGTCAACTACCCTGCATCCTACCCGCAAATTTAGAACCATTTTCTTTTCCATATTGAGCAATTTTATGATGAAGTTTTAAGTTGATAGCCTGTTGGATCTCTATTTTGAAAATTGAAAGAAGTTTCGATAGTTTCCAGACAGGATGTAATAAAATCCCCAGTCTGGATGGCTCATTTTCCTTTTTAAACTGCAGTCTTCATTCAGTCTTATTCTGAGCTTTGTTGGTCTAGTTTGAAACATCAATACTTTTAGCTATTATTTGATAGGTCAACAGAAGAATGTGAGAAACAATAACATCTTGCACATTTAAGTTATCTCACTTTTGTTGCTTACTCAGATATAATAATAACTTCTGCAACCAAAATATGCCAAAAAGAAGAGACTGTCACAATTTTATCCATTAGCCAGGCAAAGAAGCTTGCCAAGGGACCTTTTAGAGAAATCTAGGTAAATATGCCAACTCCTTCACTAAATTTCAAAACCTATTTCAATCAAACCATGTTAATAGTTAAACAAACCCTAACTGACATTATTGTAGGCTTTTCTACATCTAATTTGCCATAAACACCCTGCCTTAACAGCTTACTAGTAAGAGCATCAAAGAACATGAAAAAATTAATAAAAACAATCCCCCAGATACATTAATTACTCTAGCATGACAAAGGTAGAACCAGATATGAATACAATTAAAATGACTCCTAAGTACATAATTCAAAATAAATGAATGTAGAACGACTGTAAAATTACAATTACAGTTCCCAAGGATAAATTTAAGGACCCATGTTAACATGCATCGAAGAAGCTAAATGAGTAACCATGTTGATGTGTTAAGAGAGTAGTATCCTTGCACTTGTGAATGGAAATAAAAACTAGGTTTCCCCTGATGCCAGTGAAAATTCCATCACTCTTAACACATGACTTGTTGTATTGAAATACAGGAGATATTAAATTCCAAAGCTAAGGCCACCTTCGGAGTTGCTCGTGGAGTAAAGGTAAGCCTTGGTGGATGGCATGGCTCTATAGACTTCTCCGTAGTGCCAATGGATGATTATGCAATTGTATTGGGCATGAGGGGAGCATACGGGACTATGCAAAGGAGTTTTTCGAAGTGCTCTTGGAGATTCCCAACTATCCTAACAAGGAAGCACTCTTTGGTTTCATGGATGGTTTGCAACATTGGGCCAAGCTAGAGATCGAGAGACGTGGTGCCCAAGACCTTGCCACCGCCATTTCCATTACTGAATCTCTTATTGAGTTTAAAAGGAACGAGAGGCCGAAGTTCCATAGAGACAATGGTGACAATGGAAAGAGTGGGGGAGACAATTACCAAAGCAAAGAGAACTCCCACAAGTACGACAAGGGCAAGAGCATCAAGGATGACAAAGGCGGAGGTAAGCCAACTATCCAATGTTTCTTTTGTGATAGGCCACACAAGGCAAAGGAATGCCTGAAGAAGGCCAAACTATCCGCCCTAGTTGAAGAAATGGAGGAGCATGAGGGATACAAAGAGACAAGGGTGGGATCCCTTCAACTCCTTAATGCCATTGAAGCCAAAGTTGAGATGCCAAAATCTGACAGGAAGGGACGATTGTTCGTGTAAGCCAAAGTTGGCCAACAAACCGTGAAAGCATTGGTGGACACGGGAGCCAGCCACAACTTTCTCGAAGTAAAAGAAGCAAATCAGCTAGGCATCAAATATGATGGCGAGAAAGGATGACTTAAATCAGTAAATTTTGAAGCTAAGGCCACATTCGGAGTTGCTCATGGAGTAAAGGTAAGCCTTGGTGGATGACATGGCTCTATAGACTTCTCCGTAGTGCCAATGGATGATTATGCAATTGTATTGGGCATGAGGGGAGCATACGGGACTATGCGAAGTAGTTTTCCGAAGTGCTCTTGGATATTCCCGACTATCCTAACAAGGAAGCACTCTTTGCTTTCATGGATGGTTTGCAACATTGGGCCAAGCTAGAGATCGAGAGACGTGGTGCCCAAGATCTTGCCACTGCCATTTCCATTGCTGAATCTCTTATTGAGTTTAAAAGGAACGAGAGGCCGAAGTTCCATAGAGACAATGGTGACAATGGAAAGAGTGGGGGAGACAACTACCAAAGCAAAGAGAACTCCCACAAGTACGACAAGGGCAAGAGCATCAAGGATGACAAAGGCAGAGGTAAGCCAACTATCCAATGTTTCTTTTGTGATGGGCCACACAAGGAAATGGAATGCGTGAAGAAGGCCAAACTATCCGCCCTAGTTGAAGAAAAGAAGGAGCATGAGGGATACGAGGAGACAAGGGTGGGATCCCTTCAACTCCTTAATGCCATGAAAGCCATGGTTGAGATGCCAAAATCCGACAGGAAGGGACGATTGTTCGTGGAAGCCAAAGTTGGCCAACAAACCGTGAAAGCATTGGTAGACACGGGAGCTAGCCACAACTTTCTCGAAGTAAAAGAAGCAAATCAGCTAGGCATCAAATATGATGGCGAGAAAGGATGACTTAAATCGGTAAATTCCGAAGCTAAGGCCACCTTTGGCGTTGCTCGTGGAGTAAAGGTAAGCCTTGGTGGATGGCATGGCTCTATAGACTTCTTCGTAGTGCCAATGGATGATTATGCAATTGTGTTGGGCATGGAGTTCATAGATCAGGTCAAGGTCGTACTCTTTCCATGTACCAACACAATGTGCATATTAGAGGAAGACAATGCTTGCATGGTGCCTTTAGCAAGGGAAATGTGTTCGAAAGCCAAGCGGATATCGTCCATGCAACTCTCTAAGGAAGAGATGCTCCCTGAATTGCCCAAGAGACTTCCATCGAAGGGAGAAGTGGATGGAAAGCTCGAGTCGAGGTCAGGTGCAACTACCTATCGCATGACGCCCCCCAAGTTTGGAGAATTGAGGAGGAACTCAAGGGCTATTGCCATAAGCCCGAGAATTTCGTTGGGGGAGAAAAACCCACAAGCTAAGAGATCGAAGGAGTTGGCAAGTTGTGGGAAGACTCGCCAAAATTGGCTTAGAGGTGGGGAGCTCACCAAGGAACATCATAAGTTACCAAGCACCGCCAAGTTTGCCAAAGGTGGGCATGAGAGGCCAACCATGGCACAAGCACGCAAAGCTAAGGCCGAAAAGAAGAGGAAGAAATGGGCCAAAGCTAAAAAGAGACATTTGAAGCTTAAAGAAAGGGATGCGACGAGGACGTCGCCAGATTGAGTGGGGGAGAATGTCATGCACCGCAAGAGGTTTAGCCCCAAATCCTCCACCATGTTCAAGAAGAGTGTGGAATGTTCTAGAATCCTTCTAGAAACTTGTAGAATTGTGTACATAAATCTAGATATTTCTTGATGTATGTAGAATTGAGTAGAATAATCTAGAAGATTAATGTAGACCGTTAGATCAAATTGTTCTTGGTCGTCCATTGAGGAGGTGGATGCCTATAAATAGCTTAGTTGAGTTCATTTGTAAGCAATCCAAGCATTTGAAGTATACAAGCAATTCTTAAGACATTCTCCAAGCTCTCTTTTTTTTTTTTTTGCGTTCTTAACATATTTTCTTACTTGCTAGCTTTATCTAGCATTCGTGTGAGAGGCTGACTCGCATCCAATCGAGAGAAGTTTACTAGTGTCGCGCGGTTGTTGGTAGCAAAAGACCAAACCCATGACATTGTGTTTCTAGGGTGAAGGTATTACAAATTCAAACTTTTATAATTAAATTATTTTTTAAATGAAAAAGTTAAATTGATTAGATTTTTACCCAGTTATAATTTATTAATTTATCAAATAAAAATATTTTTTTTTAAATTTCAACTTATATTTTCTCAAAATCAAATTATTTTGTTTTAATAATCTAAGTTATTACACGAAATCACAAATTAATATTCAATAAATTTAATTTTTTTTATCAAAGTTTTCATTTTTTTTGGTAACTTATTAGTTGTAAAAAATTATGATTTACATAAATTAATATTTCATAAGTTAATATTTCCTTTTCAAAATTCTCATTCTTTCTAATTAACTTATTTCCCAATTTTTTCACTTATTTCTAACTTCATATTTTTTTTGTTTCATTTATAAACAAATTGATAAGTTAAATCAATTTATAAACTTTAATAATTTTAATTATATTTATTTATTGTGTTAATTATTTAATAATTAGTTGTATAATTTAAAAAATAAAAAAATATTGGAACTGGCCAAACTACCTGTTTATGAACCGGAACCGGTCCCTTTCCGGTTTCGGTCCGATCTCACATTTCAAGGATTGTAAAATCGGTCGGTTCCGAACTATGTCGGGCCTAATTAGAAGAAAGGAAATAAATTTATTTTTCCTCCTCCTATAGAAATTTTCCAAACAAAGCCTTAACATCCAAAAAATAAAATATCCTTGCGGATATCCGATTATTTGACGAGGATGTGGATTTTACATTGATTGAAGGAGTTTTTGGGTCTTGCCTTCTGACTTGCAATGTGTGATATTACACTTGCTAGATGAGGGTGGCCTTTTTTTAAGTATGTGTTAATGTGATTTCTTAGGAATCAGTCACCGCTTGGAGAAGCTGAAATATGATCATCTCAAGAAACATCTCTGGAATAAGTGCTTGGGGATCAATATTTATTTATTTTTGTCTTTCCTTAGTCAATGATGGTAAATTTAGTTCCTTAATTCTCTGTAAAAAGAACTAGAATCTGGGTTGGTTTAATTTCAGGTCTGTTTTCAGGTTTTCTCAATCTTGAATTATGAAATTAATTATGGTTTTCTATAAACAGTAAATAATATAATTCTTAATTATTTTTAAGAATCAAGATACTGAGAGAAAACATAGCACAAAATCAAGGAAAAAGAATTAAAAAAAAAAACAAAAAATCCAGAAAAAAACTTGACAATCAAATTGCATATTGTAATGGTGGTTGTGCAAAGAATACCACTGAGATTAAAAGATATATTAAATAAATTAGTATATAATAAATTTTTTAATTTTAAAGATATGAATATGCTTTGTTTGACATTCAGTTTGAAAAACATGTTTTTCAGAAAAAAATATTTTTAATCTATTTTAAGTTTTAAAAACTATTTTTAAATAAAACATATAAATATATATTTTTTCATATGTAGATTTGAAAAAAATACAATTTATAAAAAAAATCAGTCAATTAAATTAAAAAAATTCTAAATTTACTTTTTTAACACTTAATAGTTAGGGATGAGTAAAACCGAACCAAAATTGAAAACTGAACCGAACTAAATCAAATTCGGTCTATTCAGTTTGGTTTGTTCTGTTTTTGGTTTATTCGGTTCAGTTTTTTTTAATGCTTTGATTTATTCAGTTCGATTCTGTTTTTGAATATTAAAAACCGATTAAACCGAACCTACAAAAATTTTATTTATATATATATTAAATATATTTTATAGCGATTTATTCTAATTAGTAGTTAAAAAAATTATAGTTTATGATAATTTATTTTAATTTATAGTAGAAAATTGTAATTAGTTATGAAAATTTATTCTAATTTATGTTAACTAATTTAAATTTAGAGTAATAAATAAAGTTATAATAATTAATTTTAATTTATACTAATTTATAAAATTGAAATAATTGATAGTAATTTATAAAATTATATTAATTGATTATAATTTATATTATAATTGTTAAAGTTATGATAATTGTTTTTTTAATCTATTATAATTGATAAAATATATTAATAATTATTATAATTTATATAAATTAATTAATTAATAAAACCGATTAAACCAAACCAAACCATATCAAAATATTTTGGTTCTGTTAGATTCAATTTTTATTATTATTCAGTTTAGTTCGATTTTTCAAAATAATAATCAGATCGGTTTTTTAAAATTTGGTTCGGTTCAGTTTTGAACCAAACCCACTATAGTAATTTCAAATCCTCCCATAATATTTTAAAGTTATCATTGATATATGATATTTACTATAAAAAAATAATATATAATATTTTATTAGAAGCTAACTACTAATTTAATTGCTAAAAATTCTATAAAAAAATCCAAAATTCTATTAAAAGAAATAAATAGAATAGATGTTTTTTCTTCATAAAAAGCGCCGCCATCAGCGTACTTGACTCTGCGTTATATTATTTATGAAATTTGTCTTCTAACAAATCAACTTTATGGCAAAAAATTTCCATAAAGAAAGAAAAATAAAATTACAACAATGGCCAGCAAAGGCATAAATGTATAGCATGGCAACACATCAAGTTATAAGAGGATCAACCCGAAGTCTGATTCTTAGAAATCAGTGATAACCTAATTCTAGGGATGGAAAACTTCAACCTCCAGTCTCAAAATTAGAGTGCAGTTTTCCCGTTAATTTCCATTCCAAATAATTAGGAACTTGAAGCTTGCTGGATATCTCTGCAGCAAATGCGCAATTGAATGAAAGTGTAATGAAATTACAGGGTACATCTTGCTTGATGCAGCCTGGATTTGGTTTCCTAACCTATAGTTTAAACTCGGGACAAAGCATCACATAATGATTTGTATGCGTTAACGCAGAGTTTGAATTTTTCTTCAGCCATTGCCTGTGTAGATACATAGTTATGTAAATGCTTCTTCATAAAAACAATTAACAAGAAAAGGACAAAAAGATGCAAGAACTCAAGTTATACAAGGGGAACATTACTAAAAGAAAGAGAAACGTTTTCCAATATAAGATTTATATTAATCAAGTGCTGCAAAGTGATTCCTTCAAAATCATCAAAGCATGGTTGAATCAGGAGCCACTTCCCAAAAAAAAAAAAAAACTCAGCATGTATGCATGGTGAGGTCAAACATTAGCGATATAGTGCCACAAAATGACAGGAATACTGAATAAATTGTAATTACATAAAGTCATTCATGTAATAAATTAGCCAAAAAGTAAATGCAAGTAAGATTAAAAAAAAAATTTGTTAACATAAATTTACCAACTAACCTGTGAAGGCCCTTGATGCTTATCAGGATGCCATTTTAATGCGGAAATGCGAAAACTGCAAGTTTATTCAAATAATTTCAGATGATAAAAGAAGATAAGTGTAAAGAAGGAAATCAAGATTGCTCCAAATAAAACCTCAACATGCATGCTTGTACTTTTAAGCCTGTAAGGAACTGAAGCACATACGCATTTTTAACATCTTCAATTCTTATAGGACCACTTGGAGGCAGGCCAAGGATTGTTCTGTCATGACAAGATCCTATAGAACAAGACTCATTATAAGACTCGGTCCCAATTTTTGCATCCCACTCTTCATCTTTATTATTTTTCCAGCTTGGATGCCCTCTCCACTCAAATCCAGATGTAGAACTTCGGAAAGAAGAGCCCCTGAAAGACCAAGTATACCATCGGTTTCCAAATGTTGCTTGAAAAATTGTCTCAGGATCATCAGAGTCCTCAGAAAATCTCTCTCTTCCAAACTTACCTGAACATTTGATTGAAGGGAGATATCTAATTTGTAAGAATACAAATGCAGGTAAGCAATCATTTTTAACAAGCAAGAAAATAAAATTTTAGCTTGGCAGAGCTTCTATTAAATATTTGGTCAATAATTAATATTCTCTCCATTCTACAAAGATAGGCTCATTTTCCTTTTCTATCTGTTCCTAGTTATAGGCCACTTTTCATTTTAAAAAAACAGTTGATTTGTTAATTCTTAAAAAAAATATGGAGGTAGGGAGTAATTGAATAGGAGAAATATATCAAAGAAAAAAATGGGAATACAAAGGCATCCGTTGTCAATGGATAGAGCAGAGAGTCTGCTAATCCTTTGGTATAGGTTCAAATCCTAATGGACAAATATCTATATCTACATGTAATTTTTTTATCATAAGTATATTTTATTTTTATATCCTATATCTATTCATTAAGATATATTATTATATTTAAGTAATTATTATTAATTAATTTATATTTTTAGCATTATAAGTTAAAAGTTCAAGATTAAATGTGATTAATTACTTTATACATGTCCTAAACTCTCCTCCTGTTCCTAAACTAGCTTCCTCAACAGGATTTCTGCATCTTTATTGAGTAGACATGTTGTGCATGACTCATACACAATAAATGGACAGATGATGGAACACAGCGGAGCAAGAAGCAGAGCAAAGCGACAACATTTGTCCTTGTGGGGGGTTTCTCGGTTATTTTATTGGTTACAAATTAAGTGGGTTGGGGTGCAGGGTCAAAGCCTTTGTGGTACGGAACATGGGTATTTTTGTAAAATCCTACCATACATCTTATATATATAACTTATGTATTGTAACATTGGTTTAAAGTACCATCAATAAAAAAACCTAGCTGCTTTGCTTCCGAGTACGTAGGCACATTGCCGAATCTCGTTAAATCTTGTGTTTTCTGTGTTATTGCTCTTCTCTTATATTTTCTTGCTATTTTTTGTTATTACTCAACAAGACATTTAGAGAAATAAACGGAATTCACTGGAAACAGAAACAAAGAGCATAAGTGAGAGAAAAAGCTAACGTTTCATTTTCTTTTGGTTAGATTTCCCAGAATGTCGAGCAGAAGGCTTTCGTTGCTTTTTCTTATCTGTGCCATGTGAGTTTTCTGGATCAAATGCCCATATTGGATCTTCATCCTGGGTATAAGGACGAAGAAAACAATTCATTATTACACCCACAAAAGAACTTTAGACCAGAAAATAGAGCTAAAAAGTTAAGATAAACTAAATAATAAGGCTCATTCATCTATTTCAGAGAATAGGTAGCAGAAAAGTAGGATAAGTGCACTGGAATATACACCTCCTTACTAAAAAATGCAGTTAATCAAACTCTAAGGCTGTGTTTAACAATCCCTTGAAATCGCAGATGCTAGATCTATTGTTGTTAGAATTGAGTGATTAGAATTAGTTAATTTCACAGTTTGTTTTGCAACCATCAGTTCAGTTTAATTCACCCTTGCCTACTTGCAATTGAGCAATCACAATTCTCAGCAACATATAAATCCGAATCAAGAGAATAACTAAAAAAACAATTAAATGAATTCGAACCTATCAATCATATATGAATAGAATCAAGGATAAGATTCAAGAAAGCAACAGTAAAAATCTACCTGGAATGAAGCTTTGCAGGATCCACTGTTGAAGAGAAGGTCATTTAGAGCTCTCTTTGCATCAGCACGTTTTTGACGTACTGCATATCTTGCATAATTCTAAATTCAGATTTTTCATGTCAGGAAACTATATTTGATGCAAAAATAAATAATTAACACATAATTAAACTGATGAAAAAGTACATATATCATATAAAAAGTCAATATAAAATAAAGAGATTTTATGGCTATTAAGAAACGTTACAGTAAATTGTCAACTTTTTACATAGTTAACCTTGCAAAGGCTTTGACTTTTGATGTGTGTATAAATTATATATGTTCACTCAATTTCCCAAAGGGATGATACAAAATTGATGCTAAAAGTCGATGGAAAAGCTTATACCTTAGATGGTTGTTGGAAACTTCTTAAATCCTGCAAATAAATAATATAAAAATAAATAAATAAACATCAATCTTTACGCTTGCCGACCAAAAAAAAATATTAGCAATGTTGTTCCTCAAAAATCATGCACAACTCTCACAGCTTCACTAAGGGTAAATAGAATTCCCCTTCCAAATAGGCTAGTTGAGTTATTTCACCATTGCTACGTGACAATAAAGCTTAAGAATTGAACACGCCAAAGAAAATTGACCTTTTCCACTTAATAAAAATATTCAAACCTAGTATGCAGGAAATGTACAAGAATGGACAAATTACAGACGAAATAGAGAGGGAATATTGATAATTTGAAGAAACAAAAATCATATAAGGACAAAAGAAGTAGGGCTAAGAATAATACAAAGTGCTTAGTTCAAAGGAAGATATTGATAAATTTCTGTAAATGCGATAGAATAGTAAATGCTTCCTCCAAAAGAATACTAGCCAAACAGAAATATTCAACAGCAAACAAAACCAAGTTCCCTAAACCTATATGTCTTGTAGTATAATAAAAATGTTAAACACATAACAGCTAAAGTCATCATGCATGTAGAAAGACACCACAGGGAGAAAACAAATGCCTGTGTCTTGCCACAATAATGCAAACAGCAGATGAAGGTCAACTACCCTGCATCCTACCCGCAAATTTAGAACCATTTTCTTTTCCATATTGAGCAATTTTATGATGAAGTTTTAAGTTGATAGCCTGTTGGATCTCTATTTTGAAAATTGAAAGAAGTTTCGATAGTTTCCAGACAGGATGTAATAAAATCCCCAGTCTGGATGGCTCATTTTCCTTTTTAAACTGCAGTCTTCATTCAGTCTTATTCTGAGCTTTGTTGGTCTAGTTTGAAACATCAATACTTTTAGCTATTATTTGATAGGTCAACAGAAGAATGTGAGAAACAATAACATCTTGCACATTTAAGTTATCTCACTTTTGTTGCTTACTCAGATATAATAATAACTTCTGCAACCAAAATATGCCAAAAAGAAGAGACTGTCACAATTTTATCCATTAGCCAGGCAAAGAAGCTTGCCAAGGGACCTTTTAGAGAAATCTAGGTAAATATGCCAACTCCTTCACTAAATTTCAAAACCTATTTCAATCAAACCATGTTAATAGTTAAACAAACCCTAACTGACATTATTGTAGGCTTTTCTACATCTAATTTGCCATAAACACCCTGCCTTAACAGCTTACTAGTAAGAGCATCAAAGAACATGAAAAAATTAATAAAAACAATCCCCCAGATACATTAATTACTCTAGCATGACAAAGGTAGAACCAGATATGAATACAATTAAAATGACTCCTAAGTACATAATTCAAAATAAATGAATGTAGAACGACTGTAAAATTACAATTACAGTTCCCAAGGATAAATTTAAGGACCCATGTTAACATGCATCGAAGAAGCTAAATGAGTAACCATGTTGATGTGTTAAGAGAGTAGTATCCTTGCACTTGTGAATGGAAATAAAAACTAGGTTTCCCCTGATGCCAGTGAAAATTCCATCACTCTTAACACATGACTTGTTGTATTGAAATACAGGAGATATTAAACTCCACTCGAAAAACAAGGAAAGTAAAACAATCCAAGTAACAAGTCAACTTTAATGTTGTTAAAGGACCTAAAGACATAGTCTACAATGCATCTATCGACCTAAAAGACAGGCTCCTAATTTCATGATTAACTCTGTAACTGCTCCCACAATCACATTTCTAAGCAAACAGTCTACAAATTAATCAGGACCTTCAAACAATCTATGATCTTTCTCAGCAAAGTAACTTTTTGTGAGCTTTTTTTCATACCAAATGGCACCGAAAAGGTATTTTACGCAAAAATCCTGTACCATTCAATGGTGTTGCTTCAAGTGGCAGTATCTCAGACTACTTTCTCTATGGTTAAATCGCTTCCAGTATTATGGACATTTTCTTTCCATCATTATATTTCAATTGAATTTAATTGTTTTCCCTCAGTCTTTTCATTTCAGCAATTACTACTCTTTGAATGAAAAGAGGAGAAAGCCCATCATGATTCATAGGTAAGCAATAAGCAATAAGCAACAAGCTAAACTTAATGTTACAAACTTTGGAATTTTAAAGTCAAGCAACTCAATGAATTGAACATTAAACCAACAAAAAATGAACATATTTGAAATCAACTACCGTGCTAATAAGTCAGCAAAAATTCATGATTTCAAGAACCCAACCCAACCGAACAGAATAATCCTAAATGTTCATAACTAATAATCATAAAAAATCTCAGCTTTCCCCACCTAATAGGAAAATACTAGGAGAAAGAAAGAAATGAAATGCAAAATAATGAACTCACAGGTTTCCATTTGTTTTTCCATTTTTCGCATGTGGAGGGTGTAGAATGAATTGAAGCAAAATGGGAATTCGTTATTGACGTCCTTGATTGCGATAATGTTGGAATCAAGGTGTTCTTTGGTGTAAAAATGTTTCGCCATCTGGGTATAAACATAATCGATGAAAACAAAAACACCAAAGCAACTAATTGAATACAAAAAATAAAATATCAAACAGTGTTTTATTTCAAGAAATTGGGCTATAGTTCAGGAGAGAAAAGTGTTGCACTTATGGTGGAGAAGGGATCTACGAATTGAGTTGCTTGAATTGATTCGACCGCCGATTGACCCATAAAAATCATAATTCTGCCGTCACAATTTCCTCACGACGCCCAAAATTTCAACAGGGCCGACTGTGTAATTGGGCAATCCAAGAATTGGACCTATAGAAATTGCGAGCCATTGTAATGCTAAACAATTTTTATAAATGATTACCTTTAAAATTTTAATATAAAAATTAAAATATTTATTCAGTGTATTTCATGTACCATCTAGTTAGAATATATTACTTTTAAAATTTTAATATAAAAATTAAAATATTTATTCAGTGTATTTCATGTAGCGCCTAGTTAGGATATATTATTTTTAAAATTTTAATATAAAAATTAAAATATTTATTCAGTGTTTTTCATGTATACACTAGTTGGAATATATTAATGTTATAAATTAAAGTTAAGAATTTGAACTGTTATATACAAAAATAAAATTTATTATACTCTAATCGGCTTTTTAGACTATCAATAAAATATAAATTTTTAATTTTTAATTTTATCTATATTTTGGTTATAGTGAAATAAGTTTTATTTAAGTAATTATAATTTATTATTATTATTAATTTTTATAAAATAGAGCAATATAATTATTTTATACCTACAATTATTTCTATTAAATAATATTTTTAATCTTGGTGAAAAACTTTAAACAATTAAAATGGAACATATAGAATACATTAATGCTAAATTGAGAGATAATATGTAAAATTTATCCTTTAAATAATGTGAAGCCTCTAATTATGTCATTAACTCATTTTTAATTAAGTAGAAAATAGATATGACAAATTAATTTCTTCCCTTTTCCTATTCTTATCTCTAACAACTCAACCAACTATTTGATTATTGTTAGTTCATTTGATTGGTACACCTTATATATGTTAATTTTGCAAGACCTGAAAATGATTGGAACCATGCCTAAATTAGGCTTAAAAAATAAAAAAGAAAAAGAAAATTGATGACAACCACTAAGTCAACTATGATTTTAATCTTCGATACCAAAAATTTAATTAAAAATTAATCCAATTTGATAAGATATAATCATTGCCAAGCTTAATGGTTCTGATTGGAACGTTAGCTTGAAATTTGAAAACCACCTTTGGTTTATTATAATGTATAAATGATATGCCCACCTTGCTTATTATATATGTTTTTTGTGAAATTTTATTATTTTATTACTTTTAAATACAATTAATTAATATTACTGTAATTTTTATAATTCATGCATCTCATTATATCTGTTAAAATATCTTAGAATATTTTTGTATATTCTATTGTATATTTCCATATATTTGACTCTTGATTTATGGTTTTAATTTAGAAACCTTAATTTATAACTTTAGTTTAGGAAATAATAATGTTTTACCAACACTCCTTCCATTTTTGTATTAAACTATGTGTATATATACCCATTCCATATACTAATTTATACAAGAAGTGCAATATTAATTTCTTCACATGGTATCAGAGTTTTGCTCTATTTATTTTCTCAAATCTCTTTCTTTGTTCAAATTATTTTCGGCTATCCCAGCCTATTAATCTTGCACTTGACGTGCTCTTTTATTTTGAAAGTTATTTTCACATAGTTCTAATTACATCATCAGGTCTCATTATTTTTTCTATATCTTTTATTTATTAATTTTGATATTTTCATCATGGAGAAAATAGATGTCTCACACCCTATTAGCATTATTTTGAATAAATTAAATTATGTGATTTGGTCTCAAAAGATGTCTAGTAGGGCGAAAGTTTTGGCATTATATTTTTGGTGATGTTACTAAACCAATCCAAAAGAAAGATGAAGATGATGTAAAATTTTACGAATGGCTTGAAAATTGAGACAATAAGAATCACCAAATTCTTATCTAGTTGTGCAATACTTGTGTTCCATCAATCAAAGTTCAATTTGGGCACTTTGAGACAACTAAAGAAGCTTGAGATTTGTTGGCCAAACGTTATTCCACTACTAATGTCATTTCATCGCTTTCATCTTTATGGCATTCTCAAGCACATGCAACAAAATCACAGTTAGTCAATTAATGAATTTTTGTCTAAGACAGGTGCTATCTAGGATCAATTGTCATTATCTGAACTACAATGGTATGACCCACATGATGTTGCACTTTATGCTTAAGAAATAGATAAATTACATGTCTATCAATTTACTTTGGCTTTGAATGATGAATTTGAATATGTTAGATCCTCTCTACTACATAGGGACCATTTTTCCAAACTTGAAACTATGATTGCAAAATTATTAGTTGAAGAGATTTGACTTTCTGCTTTGAAATCATGCTCATTTATCTCCATCTACTGATACAGTTTTAGCAACGTCAGAGAAAAAGGTCTACAAGTATTGCCACAAGTTAGGACATGTCATTTTAGAATGTTTCAAGTTACAAAATAAGAAATCCAAGTCTAGCAAAGACTTTATTCAAATCACTGTTGTTACTATCACTAGTGTTTCTTATACCTTAAGTGACATTTTTAGTCATATTGACTTGAATACCCTTAAACAAGCCTTAACTCAATCTTTTGCAGGTAATACTTCTATATTTGTTTTATCTACTACTCTAGGTACTTCCTCATCTTGGTTTTTTGACTTTGGATGTTGCAATCACATGACTGCTCACAATTATCTTTTTAAACATAAAAGTAGTCTTTTATCCTCATGTTATACACATTACTGATAACTCTAGTATGTCAATTAGTCATATTGGTAATGTCTCTACATCCAACCTATTCTTACCAAACCCTTTTCTTGCTCCCAAACTTTCATTAAACCTTATTTTTATAGGTCAATTATGTGATATTTGTTTTGACTTACACTTTTTTATAATAGTTGTTATGTGTAGGATCCAAAGACGAGGAAGATCCTTACGACATGACATAAGGTTGATTATCTGTTTGAACTCTCTTTCCTTCAATTGCTATTTTAAAACACATTTGTGGTTACTACTACTATGACCTCATTTGTTTGACACTCTTGTTTTTGTCATATTTCTTCCTTTAAACTCAAAATTTTATGTTCTAGTGGTATTTTAGGACAAACTAAATATAAGGATTTTGATTGCACTCCATATGAACTTGGCAAACATCATGCTTTACCTTTTAATAATAGTGATTTTATTTTATTTGCTATTTTTTATCTTGTGCACACTAATATTTAAGGACTATTTCTTATACCTACTATGGGAAGTGCAATTTACTTTGTAATTTTTGTGGATGATTTAGATTTGCAGGATTTTCTTCATGAAACATCGATCACAATTATCCCAAATTTATGTTAATTTTCTTGTCTATGTTCAAACCCAATTTTCTTGTGTTATTAAAACTCTTCGAATAGATAATGTCATGGAATACAAAGATACTGAATTCATCAATTTTTTCTCAAAATATGGCACTATTATTCATCATTCTTGTCCAAGTAATTTTCAACAAAATAGTTGTACATAAAGAAAATATAGATATATTTTGGACACTGTATGAACTTTTTTGATTTCTTTCTCTTATCCTGAATATTTTTGGGGAGAAACTGCTCTCACCGCAGTTTATACTATGAACCGTATTTCTTCTATTGTAATCAATAATCAAACTTCATATGAATATTTATATGGTACTTTACCTAATTATAATTGTCTTCATATTTTTGGATATGCTTGTTTTGTTCTTCTTCAACCATACGAGCATTCAAACCTAGAGCCTCATGGTTGTTTGTATTGCTTCATGGGATATAGTATTGAGCTTAAAAGGATATAGATGTTGGGATCATATTTCTAAACATCTTCAAATTTCTCGACATGTCACCTTTTGAGAACATTTTTTTTCACTTTCTCAGTTTGAGTTGCCCATCCATCATTCAATATTCTTTACAAATCCCTTTATTGATCTATTTCCTAATTCTTCTTCATCGTCTACTAAACTTTTTGATGTAGGACAAACAAATGATCACTCTTCTACTATGTCTGAAGTATCCGCCCTGTCTATAGATCTTACATATTCATTCATGCCTTTTATTCCTTTTAATGAGAAATCCATTAAAGTACATCACCACCTTCATATCTTTAAGATTATCATTGTTATTTTGCCAATATTTCTTTGCATAAACCTTCCTCTTATAAGAAAGCAAGTTCTAATCTTTTGTAGCAGTAAGCAATGAAAGAAAGAATTTCAAGTCTTAGCTAAAACTCATACTTGGAAAATGATAGATTTACCAATTGGTAAAACTGCAATAGATTGCAAATGGGTCTACAAGATCAAAACTCGTGTTGGATTTACTCAAGAGTATGACATTGATTATGAAAAGACTTTTGCCCTAGTGCTTTTCTCACTTATGTTCGAAAATCTTATAGTTGTAGCAACTGTATGAAAATGACCACTATTTCATATGGATGTCAAAAATATCTTTCTCAATGACAATTTTAGAAGAAATCTACATGAAACCACCACTTGGTTATAACCACACTCCCAGTAAAGTTTGTCATTTTCATAAGACCTTATATAATCTCAAACAAGCCCTTAGATCATAGTTTGCAAAGTTTAGCTCTACAATTAATTAGTTTGTCTTTTCCTCTATTCTTATTATAATGCTTTATGTATTCACAAAACGAATAAATGATATATTTTTTACTGTTATATGTGGATGACCTGATTATTGCTAGGGAGAACTTGCAAGGAATTCAAGAGTTGAAATAGTCACTTAGCATGCATTTTGAAATGAATGATATTGACTACTTGAGTTACTTTCTTGGATTAGAAGTTTCTTTTGACAATACAGGTTATTACTTGACTCAAGCCAAATATGCCATTGATCTCTTATCACGTGAAAAACTTGACAGATAATAAAACTACCACTGATTAATTGTAAATGATCCTACTCCTTACAGAAAATTGGTTAAAAGTATTATTTATCTTATTGCTAGTCATCTAGACATAGCTTATGTTCATATTGTTAGTCAATTCATGGTTGCTCCCCATACTACTCAGTTCTACGTATTCTTTGCTATGTCAATGGTACCTTATTTCATGGTCTTCATTTCTCTGTGAACACCTCATTGATATTGCATGCATTTTCTGATATTGATTGGGCAAGTGATCCTATAGATAGAAGAACTACCACTAGCTATTGTTTTTTAAGAAGATTCTCTCATTTCTTGGTGCATTAAAGAACAAACAGTAGTTTTTCGTTCAAGCACAAAGGCGGAGTATAAGGCTCTTACTAACACTACTTTTGAACTTATTTGGTTGAGATGATTATTACAAGATATGAGGGTTTCACAACTTAATGCTATAAATATCTATCGTGATAATCAAATTGTCATCTAGATAGCTCATAATAATATTTTTCATGAGCATACTAAACGTATTGAAATTGGTTGTCACTTTATCTGTCATCATTTTGTTAATGGTACATTTCGAATCTCTCTTGTTTCATACATAGATCAGGTAGCTTATATTTTCACCTAAGACTCATCTACTAGGGCAATTTCACGATTTATCTTGCAAACTCAATTTAAAATTTTTTTTAGCCTCTTGAGTTTGAAGGAGGGTGTTAGAATATCTTAGAATATTCTTGTATATTTTTCGTATCTTTGACTCTTGATTAATGACTTTTATTTAGGAACCTTAATTTATGGCTTTAATTTAGGAAATAATAATGTTTTACCAACCCTCCTTCCAATTTTGTACTAAGCTCATGTGTATATATACCTATTCCATATACTAAGTTATACAAGAAATACAATATCAATTTCTTCACAATATCATTGTCATGATAATTAATTATTTGAAAGTAACTAAAAAAATAATTTTACACGTCTATTTATTTTTTTTAAAGACATAATATCACGAGGCGTTTAATATTTTTGGGTTTGAGCTATCAAGCTTAATTATGAACTTCGAATTTTGTCATATTGAAGCCTAAAACAATTTGTCATTAAGCTTTTATTGGACGGTAAATATGGGAGAGAATGTCATACATTATTTATTGTTAGACTGGAATGAATTTCTGCAATTGGAATTAAAAAATTGAAATAAACAGAATCTAAATCTTAGTTATTATTTCACAAGTCTCACAAAAAAAACAAAAAAGTTCAAAAAATTAATAGTAGAATTTGTGCATGTATAATTTCCTATAATAGTTTGTCTAATATTATATAAAAGTGTTTAAGATTACTGATAAGCATAAAAAAAAGTTAAGATTTTTTAATTTAATTGACAATTTTTTTAATTTTTTATAAATTGCGTTTCTCAAACTTATTTATGAAAAAAAGTCTTTTATATCTAGTTTTATTTAAAATCAGTTTTCAAAATTCAAAAGTATTAAAAATATTTTTTTCCAAAAATCAAATTTTCCAAATGTAATATAAAAAATGGTATGTGAGATGATAAGCATCTGCTTTTAACCCACGATGTAATTCCTCAAGGAAAATTAATCTGAGCATCCTGAAATTTAAAATATTGCTAATCAAGCATCTTACTTTAAGATGTTATTGCAGTATCAACCACATTGTTTAATTTTGTTTCTAATATCACCTAATTTCCTTAAAACCGTGTCTTTGATTTTATATTTCATTAAGTAGTTGGTTCGAAAATTTTTAACTATCTATACAATACATTAAGAAGCAGGCGAGTGTACTGTTTATTACTGCAGTAACTACAATTCTAACACGTTTTTTTTAAATTATTTTAAGCAAAATAATCAAACATTATGTGAAAGGAAGTTTTAGAGCTAAGGGTGGGAATTTGAAATGTTATTTGCCACCGCGTTTTAAGTCTTGAGGCTTGAATTGGAAACCTTGCTATTACTCTATCTCTGGAAAAAAGAAATCCAGTTTCTTAAGTAATTTTTGAATAATTAAAAAATAAAAAATCCTCGGAAACTAATCATTCTTTTGAAGATCAAATAAAGTCAATTACTGGGTCTGAGTTGATAACACTAAAGCTTCTTTTATTTGTCTGCTGATAAGTGGTGGGAATGCCTTATCTATGTGGCCGAATTGGAAATACTTATCTTTACATAAACTATAAAAAAATACTAATCTTTATATCTTAATCCTAGTGGCTAATAAAGATTTTAATTACGTGAGAATTACATTACTACAAAGCACTAAATGTGAATTCGAGAACTCATAACTTTTGTCATATTAGTATCAGTACCAGCTCTACTTTTTAACTATCATGCCCTATTGATTGACCACATTTAATACCCATCTTCTGAAATAGTGGAGCTCTTCATGACATCATAAGCACTAAAATTTGATTGTTACCCCCTCTCCCCACCCAAAACCTAAGCCAATCATCACCCTAAGACAAACAAATATTTCCCTCTTTTCCCATGTCAAAAAGTGATGCTAATCAATATTGATTGATGAAAATATAACCAAACAATTCTCACTTTTGCACACCTGTGAACTCCTATTACAGAAAAGCAAGCATATTATATATTACATATCAACTTGCTTATTCTAATTTTTGCTCCTCTCTTTCTCTCTCACTCTCTCTCACACTGATACATTTATTCAACAAATAATGATCATATACATATGCACAGATGCCATGTTAATGCCTTCATGTAGGTTCACTGTAAGGTCCTCATCTTGGATGTGTTTACAGAACCATTAAATCGTCTCAGCAGTGACTCTGAGCCGCATCTCAAAATAAGGTAGACCAGTTTAGCTCTTAAACAACCACTCAATTTTGCCTAATCATTCCATCATTGCTCCTGAAGAAGGATCATTAGCAACAACTCGATAACCATCTTCGTCATCAGTTTCTCTATCATCTTCTTGATTCCGTTCCACAGTATCACTTTCACCATCCTCTGTTGTTATTGATTCCTGTTGTTGTCGTTCTTCTTGGCCACCCATCATATGCATTAGAAGTTCTTCGGGCTTCAACTCTTGACCAGAATTAACTGAATTATCAACCTTCCTGGTCTTCTCTTTATATAGAGCATCAAGCTGGTGAAAATAGGGACAGGTCTTTGAATCACCAGGCCTCCTCTTATTGCTCTCTTTAACTCTCTTGAAGTACTTATTCATATTCTCCCATTTCTCTTTGCACCTCTTTGCACTCCTATTATAACCAAGGTTCTTCATTGCTGCTGATACCTCCTCCCATAATGGTCCTTTAGGCCCATTGTCTTGATATTGCACATCAAGATTAGTTCTTAGCCTAATTAAAGCTTCGATTTCTTCCTTAGGCCATCTTGATGAGCTCATATGAACGAAACTCTCGAAGTTATTATTTTTCTGTTGCTTCACAACATTCTCCATGGGAACTATTTGGCTCTCTGGCAATTGCAAAGGAAAAACTGGATTCTCAGGCAATTGCACTGAGATAGCTTGATCTGAGAACTTCTGTAAAAATGATAAAACAGCTGCATCTTTTGCTGCTGCAATTGATCTTTCCTGAACTAACAATTCACGTTCTCTCTTAATCCTATCCAATTCCTGCATCTTCCATGCTTGCTCTCTTGCCATCCTATCTTGCTCGAACTTCTCTATTGCGTCCAGAAAATTCTTTTGCAAACTCTCTTGCTTCTCAATCACTCGCTTCATCAAACTCTCAAAAAACTCAGTTACTTTCCTTTTCTTCTTCCTTGTTCCTTCTGATTCTTCACTCGAAGTAGAGGTTGCTGAAGTAGAAGGATTATCTGTGAAATTTGCACTAGGGCTACAAATAGAATTTGGAATAGCATTAGTAACAACATTTACTGGGTTTACTGTGGTTGCAGCCATGGAAGTATGAACTTTATCCGGGGATAAAGAAGATAATAACACGTGGTTGCTATCTAGTGCTTCTAATTGTTCAAAAAACCTGTAGGATTTTCCATTAGCCTTGCTGGATCTACCTTCTTTTGTTCTTCTATGGTACTTATAGATATTCTCAAACTTCTCTTTGCATTTCTTCGCACTTCTGTTATATCCAAGCTCACTCAATTTCCTGATAGCAACAATTACAATAAAGAAAAAGAAAAAGAAAATTATCTATCCCATGGATTAACATCAATTCTTTGAATTTTCAATTAACCAATTGGCAATATCTCTAGCATAATTAAATAACAAAAAAAGTTAAAACACAGTAATTGGAAGCTTATAAAACCCACTTCACACTAACAAATCAAAAGCTGATGCACGTAAAGCATAAATAAATAACAAAACAAGTTGAACACACAATAATTGGAAGCTTATAAAACCCACTTCACACTAACAAATTAAAAGCTGATGCACGTAAAGTCTGTATACAAACTGAACAAAACACAGAAAAACCGTAATTTTGGTTTCAGTTTCGAAGTGAGCAAGTGATATTTGCATCAAAGATTAATCACAAAGGTGAGAATTGGACGAACAATTTCCAGGTAAGCAGAACAGAAACTTTTTTGCTTCACTTCCAAGCGAATTTTCTGGAGAAAACTATGAGGAAAAAAAATTAACAAAACTAACCTAGAAACCTCTTGCCAAAGAGGAGCCTTGAGTCCAGCCTCTCTAAATGCAACATCCATCTCAGACCTTATCTTTAACAAAGACAAAGTCTCTTGCCGTGGCCACCGGTTACCAATTAAAGACCGGTCACCTTCTTCAGATTTCACTCTCTCCTCATCTCCGATGGCGGCGACGTTTGAATTTTCCGGTAAGGTTGAAATTTCCATGAGCAGGAAAAAGTTCCAGCCAAGAAATTTTAGGGATAAGAAAGGTGAAATATAGCTAGGTTTTGGGTTAAATTGATTGGGTCTTCAAAATTCTACTACTACTGGTAAGTAGCAGATTGTTAAATACATGGCGGTGAATTAGGTTTTTATTTTTCTCTTTTTGCTTAAGGGGATAAAGTAGGTGAGGTGAGGTGAGTGAGGTGTAATCAACACAGCTGATATTTTTGACATGTCAAAATTTGATTGGTTGTCTGTGAAAAATTTAGATTGGATTCTTTGGTTAGTTTTTTATTTTTTATTTTTGGTATGAAGCTAGATTTCTGTCTTGCTTGCTAAATTTGATCACCGATTGGCCCACATAGCCCACCCTTTTGCCTCTTGGATGTCACCATTTCACACTTTAGTATAGATGTGATGTGACTCCATTTTCCTTTCATTTTTTTAATTGCATTTTTTTTATGTATTTTTGTGTTTAGAAAAAAATGTTTTTTTTCAAAAAAAACATTTTAATATTTTAAATATCTTAAAATTATTTTTGAAAAAATAGCTAAATAAATATTTTTTCTATAAATATATTTTAAAAATAGTTTATAAAATAAACTATCAATTAAATCACCGCTCAATATAAATGATAAGGACTTTCTTGGCTCCACTTTAGGACAGTTTAAGATTATTTTTTAAATCTACTCCAATTTTAATTAGAAAGATAAATAAATAGACACATTTCATAATACTCATTAGAGCCGTTTCTAATAGCAAAGGAAGTTGAAGCCCAAAAAATGAGTTATTTATTAGTTTAATATTCTCCTTACCGCTATATCCAATCTCTTAATCGCTAGAAAAATGAAAAAAAAATCATTTTTTTTCTCAAAAGGAAAAATTAGAAAAATTCCATTGATTGCAGTTTTTCCGGACCATCATTTCTTTTCTTTTTCATACTATAGATCTATTTTTTTCTTCTTTTTTTTAAAGTAGTTACTTTTTCTTTAATGAAACTTTTCACATTTAGATAAGATGAAAAATTATATTTATGTAATTTTGTACTTTATATAAAATTAATACTGAAATGTTACAATAACCTTTTCTGAATTTTAAATATTAATTTTTGATTAAGTGATGATCATTTGTTTTAAATTAAACAATTGAAATTATGTACATATAATTTTCATGCCAACTCAAAAATAAGATATAAATTTACTTATTTTTAACAGAAAAATGTGGAATAAGATATACAATAAGTGCTTTTACAGTTAATTTCTTTTTTGAAATATATCATTTCCACGAGAATTTGAACAAAATGTTCATACCCATTGTACCAAAAATCCCCAATCTTGAACATATAACTCAGTCTAGGCAAATCAACTTATGAAACTTCACTTGTAAAATTATTTCAAAGATTCTATTTTTTAAAACAAAAAAAAAGATAAGAAATAAAAATAACAGAAATAAGATGACAATATAGCATTGTGACTCGATTAGAGCTGTTAATTTGTGCATATTGTGTTAATCTCATCAATATTCGTATTGATTTTTTTCAATCTATATCCAATTCATTTATTATTGTGTTATAAACAGATTGATTTATTTAATATATTTGTCATTATATTATATATTAATTAGCATAAAATATTATTATTTTTTATACTTTCAAATTAGAGTGTATATTGTTTTATTATTACAAAAAAATAACATCTAGTTGTTAAATTATAAAAAAATACATATATTTTATAATTTATATTAAAATGATTGTCAAAAAAACCTATCAAAATATTATTTTAAATATTAAACGAATTGTAATTGTGATACTTTATCTCAAGAGATTTAATTCACATTTAATTTATTTATTAATCGTGTTATTTAAATAGATTATAATCTCTAAGCCCACGTTTAAAATTTTATTCCCCGTTACTAGCGGCATATAATTGCCTAGTATTGCTGGTCATTGATTGTTAACAACTCATAGCCACTGTAATGAAACATACACTAAACTAGTAGTACTTAATTTGACAAAACACAAAACTTTAAAAAGTTAGTTTAAAAGAAAAATATCTTCGCTTCTCACATTTGACTTGAGAAGTTATCTATTTAGTGGTATAGTGTATAACACTATTCACTTCATTTTATGTTATTAAAGCAATAAGATAAATACCAAAAAAATTTACTTTATTGGTATTAGTGTACTTCTATTGGATATCCCAATAAAATTCCTTGTAGAAGAAGATAGTAGATATTACTCATTAAAATTGAAAATTTTAATTAGTAGTATTAAATTAAAAATAAATTATGAATTCTATTGAGAGGTATCCAAATGTTAAATATTTATTATCTCTTAATAAGTGGTTTTGAGTTTAAACTATGAATTTAATATTTTTTTTAAATTTGATGATGAAATATTTTATTCTCATGATACGAATTTATATTAGTTTACAATTTATGAATTATAAAATACTATATGGTTGATGTAAAAAAAGAATTTATGATATCATTAATTTGTCCATTATGAAAGACACCTCCCTATGCATTTTTTTTCTTAAGTAGATAAGGCTCAATGGCAAGTTTTGGAGATAAGTTTGCATGTCACGCTTGATTAAACTACACAATTTAAGAAGTTTTACATAGCAACTTACTTTTACACCAAAAAAGGAAAAAGGTAAACAATAATTTGGAGATCCTAATCATAGGAGGGGTAAATTGAATAAATTATCATACTAGAGTGTACAAATGGTTTACGTAATCTCAATAACAATAATTAATGTCTTTTGCATCAAACAACTATTTAAGGACATATTAATTATAAAATAAAAAATTGCATATTTGAGTATATCAATTTTTTTAAATTATTTGATTGAACTTATCAATTTAATTTTTGTTCTATTAAATCTTTTAATTTTTAAATTTTAGAAATTTATTCGATGAAAAATAAATTAATGGGACTGTTTAGTTTGAAAAAATGTTTTATATTTTCTTTTTAAATTTTAATTTTCTTTTAATTAGTTTTCTTATTTTCTATTTTTCAAATAGAAAATAGAAAATTTTACTTGTTTATATCTATTTTTCATATTTTAAAATGGCCGTAGAAAACTTTGTATTTTTTAAATTAGAAAACACACTTACTTTATAAATAAAAATAGAATATTATTTTTTTGAATTTTCTATCTACTGCTTATAGCCTAAAAATTTTAAAACTTTATTTCTAATTTTTCAAAAAATAATACATCTAAACACTAAATTATATTTTCTAGTTTTATTAGAATAATTTTTTAGAAAACTTGTATTATTTTCTATAACTAAACAACTCAAGTAGCAAGAAATTAAATATTAAACTATTAAGAGAAAAAATCACATTTCAAGCTCTAAGTTTTTTTTTTGAGTTTATTTTTCATATGGCGGTTTATAACTTATATTCTATTGAAACCATATGATATGCATATTTCTTAATATACAATTTGAAAAATCATATATGTAACCCCTCTTACCTCACTATATATACTGTTGTATACTAGAAAAAATCAATAGTATTATGGTGTACAAAACAAATGCCAAAATATTTATAATATACTATCGAGAGAAAGAAAATATAAAATATTGATATTACAGAAATATGGAAAATATATTCACTCCCTACTTACACTCCCCTGAATATGTATATATTACATTCAAAATGAGTATTCAATTTTAACTTTTTTCATCACTAATACCATAATAACAAAATACATAAGAAAATATCAACTCGTTCGAAATGACTATCACTATTATCTAGCTCCATAATATGGAGTCGATTATCGGCAACACTATATTTATAAAGTTTGTCACTCTATTTTTACTTCAAATATCGCAAAAGAAAAATAAACTCTCGCATTAAATTATACAATTTAGTAGTATATTAATTTATAATAATAGACATTCATAGGTAATAGAAAATATAAATTCATTTATTAAGATCAAATCATAATATCATATAAAATTCATTTCACCAGTGTTATCGAACCTCATAAAAATTTCTTGTTATGTTCGTATATTAAATTATTATAAACTAATCTCAGAAAAACGAGGAGTATATATCATATCATGATTTCAAAAAATCCACAAAATCAGAGAAAAATGATGAAAATAAATTATATCGCAGTCACAAAAAATCCACCGAACTGAATATATATATATATATATATATATATATATATATATATATATATATATATATATATATATATATATATATATATATATTTAATACCGCCAAAAGAAATCCATTGTGCTATAAAGTATATATGGCCACAGAAAATTTATCGGGTCAATAAATTTTATTGGCATGTCAATAACTCATTAAATCACTATCTATACTAATATATGGGCTAAAATATCAAATTATCATCAAATGCAAATTTTTATATGCTTATTCTGTAACACCCACTAATTAGAGTTTAATTTGAATAATTTAGACCACATAATTAAATTATATTTTTGATTAAATAAAATTAAAGATATTAGATAAGGAAATATGTGAAGATGATGATGATGATAATAATAATAATAATAATAATAATAATAATAATAATAATAATAATAATAATAATAATAATAAATTAAAAAAAAAGTAAAGTGAACAGTAAAAACGGATCAGCAGAGAATGAAAAAAAAAAAGACAAAATCGTGAATTAGGGTAGACTTTTTTTTGTCATTCTTCCAACTCTATCTCTCTTCTCCTTCTTCTTTTTCAACATCCCCTTTTCTTCCTCCACATCTCAGATCAAATTACTCATCATCTTCTTCAAAATTTGCATAAAAAATCAGTCTAATTAAATCTGATTTTGGTAAGAAATATTTTCCCCATGATTATTGTGTTATTAGAATTCTTTAGGTTATATTTTGACAGAATATTGCACTCTATTTTTGATTATCTTGTGACTCAAATTTAGAGATGTGTTAAATATAAAAGTTGTTCATCTATGTCTTGTGTATCTCTCTACCAAATTTTATTGAATTATTTTGAGTATATGAAGAGATATGGTTATTGGGGTGAAACTGGTTCTGGGAGACGTATCAACCAAATAACCTACGGTTTTTGTAAGAATTGATCATCTTAGTGGCTTATTTTGAGGTTTTGTAAAACATGAAAGTTGTATATATATATATATATGTTATTGAGGTCTCTGCAAAATTTTGTATGAATTTCTCTTGTGTAGGTTGAGGTATTTTGAAATGAACTAGAACTGTTCCTTGATTGAGCTGGTTCATATACCTGTGCCGTTCCAGTAACTTCGTCCTTATATTTTACCTATTTTTAGATCGAATTAGCCAAAGTACAAAATATACAAGTTTTACTCCTACGTATTATCTAAATTTATGTGAAATTTTTATCTTAAAATGTCATGTATTTTGTGAGTTATGAGCTGAACAATTAAACTGGTCGGGTTGATACTCTATGTTGAACCAGTTATATATCCTCCAAATTTTGAGACCCTTAGAGACTGAATCGGAAATGAGTTAAACATAAAAAATGTTTCCAATTAACTTATATAACTGTATAAAAATTTTCATAATAATTTAAACTACACATTGAAAGTTATGAATTTTTGAATTGGGTACCTTGAAACTGCCTAAGGGCAGAAAATAGGTCAATGTTTAAAATTATACCAAAAATTATGTAAAGGTTCAAAAATTCTGAAATTTTAGTAAATTTTAGTTTTACATGTTATAGTTAATTAGAATCAAGAATCATATAAATTGGATAAGTGTAGGAAAAGTTATTAATCCAACAGTCTTTATAGGTCTTGTTCTAGCTTAATAGAAATTCTAGTTATTTATTTAAATTATATTAAAAATAAATATTTTATCAAGCTATTAATTAATTATATTTTTTAATTAGGATTTCAACAAGAAGAAGACCAACAAAAGTGAACAAGCTCTGAACAGGAAAATACTATCGAGGTTTGTACATATATGTATTTTGTTTTGCCCTTATGCATGATTGTGTGTGTATGACATGTTTTAAGGTTGTAAGAATGTTATTAACTATGAACTTAATATTGTGTTAACATTTGATAAAATATCATGCCATTACATGGTTTTGAAATAAATTGTGAATATATGATTGTGTTAATATGAAATGAGTATTGGTTATAGAAACAAGTAATTAATGGTGTTAATTGCCCATTTCTCTACCTGAGGACTAACATAGGATAGATGGTACACCATTAAGGGGGAAATTACGGTACCGATATGGATATTATTTAGGGACATGGTGGCTTTAGCTCTGGGAGCGCCCCTGATCCTGATTATACATAGATTACATAATTATATTCAGTCAAGGTGGCTTAAGCTCCGCGAGCGCCCTTGACTTGAGATTATGGTGAGTAGGGTGGCTTAAGCTCCGTGAGCGCCCCTATTTCACACCCCATATCCGGACAGTCCGGGAATGAGATTTGAGCTGATATTAATTAAAGACTATGGAATGAAATGTGAAATTTTATTTTTGACATAAGTGACAAAACATGAAATGCTTACAGGAGGTAATGAGAATTTAGTTATTGAATATGATTATTATGTTTATACTGTTATGTGATGTGCTTATTTCTTTTATATGAAATAAAAATTTAGTGTATCACGAATTATTTGAGACATGCACTTGTGTGACTGTTTGGGAAAAATTTAATACTTATATGTGGGTTCTTCTCACGCAGGAATTGAAACTATAGACGGAAGGAAGTGAAGTGGTCAAGAAGGAAATCCAAGTCCATATCAACAGAGACACAAGAAGCATAATTGGAGGGTTGGTTATGTATTATTATGTTTTTTTTAGTTTGACTATGTATATGGTGTGGTAGACATGTCTCATATATTAATATCGTGTATGTAAATAATTATGTAATATAATTGGGTGACATATGTGTATACAATATAAGGATATATATGTATATATATATATATTGTTAATTGGAACAACTTGCCTAAACCAATATAAATAAATAGATCAAGTTATTTAAAATGAAAAAAAATTTCAATTTAAGCAGATTATCGAGTTAAGCTTGTAACATTCTTCTTATATATATGAGATTATTCCTAATATATAATTGGAGCGTCACATATTCAAAACATCATATTGATCAAATTCTCAATAAGACATATAAAAATGTTATATTAAGATATATTTCATAAATATATTATAACAAGTATTCAAGCATTTAAAAATAATTTTATGTTATCAAAAATTCCACATTTATCGTATAAAATTAATTTAAATAAAAACTTATTTAAAATCATATTTTAAGAATTTATTAGTTAAAATTATAAATTATTGTATAGATATTAATTAACACTTACCGATATTCATCGACTCTTTTTTCTAAGACACTTTTTGGTGCCAGTTCTGCTGTCATACCTAAATAATAAATAAATTTTAATTAACTATAAGACTATATTTAACTTATATTCTATTAAAAATAAAAGTATTTGATCATTTTATGCTCTCTAATATTTCAAAATTTCTATGTGTTATTTTTTGTTACACGCGTCCGACACATAATCAGACTCTCCACTACCTTGACACGCATCTCTGTGTGACCAAAAATTTCAAATATTATTTTATTTTATAATATTTTATTTTTCTTATTTTTTTCTCCATAACAATTTTTCTCAATTTATTTTTATTTTTCCTCTAATTTCCATTTTTCTCTAAAAATTCATTTTCCACTCAAAAATTCCTATTAATTCAACAATTGCTTTAAAAACTCCAAATAAATTCTTATAATCACTTTAACTCATTTTATTTAATTTTATATTACCAAATTTATCAAAATGATATTCAATAAGTTCTAATAAATTTTACAATATTTAGGCCATAAATCCAAAAATTCACCAAAAATTCTATCAATTAATTTTTCAACACTAAAAATTATTTTTCACTTCCAAATACTCTATATATGCCTCCATTATCATCATTTTAGGCACAAAATTTTTAAAATAATTTCTCAAAATTTTGGATTTAATTATGAAAATTTTCTAAAAATTCTACAAAAATTCCTAAAAATTATTCCCATTAAATTTTAATCATATCCATCATTTTTAAACATCATTCTTTTCATTTTCTATGTTTATCTAATTTTCTTAATTTTTTCCACCATTTTTTTTCTAATCCACTTTCATTCTCAACACAAATTCTAAATCTATTTCAAAGTTCAAACAATTATCAAATCCAATTTAAAGCCATTGAAATTTAAAATAAAAATGAAGAAAATATCACCTACAATTTCTTGGAATTTTTAGCCAACAAGTGATTTTTTATTTTTTTAAGGAAATTCTAGAATATTAGAGAAAATTCTCTTTTATACCCAAATTAATTTAATTAATCTTCATTAATTCTTAATCTCTCACTCATTTGGCCACTTAAAATTTTAAATTAGCTGAAGAATAGGGGTAAATTGAGATTTTAAGATTTTCTAGCCCTTATAAAATGACTCATATTTTTAGTGTATTCTTATTGTATGCTAATACTAGGTTGATAACACACACAAGGATAATTTAAAATTTTTTTCCACAAAATCAAAGTTTATGACTTGAAATATTTATCAACTTCTAAATTCAGTTTTCGTCAAATAAATCACCTCTTTTATTTGCAAACAAAAACTTTAAATTGATTTAAACATAAATGAATTTTTGGAAAAAAAATTTCAAACATTTTTTCACATAAAAAAATCAAATTTAAAACTTTTTCAGCAAATCAGAATATCATACTTGAAAATAAGAGAAGGGAGAAGAGCTTAACACACTTGAATTTATAGTGGTTCGCCTCTTTTTGCCTACTCCACTTCTCAAGACTCAATTTTGAGAGTTTCTCTCCACTAATAATTTTTTTCAATGGCAATAATCAAGTCAATTATATGTAATACCAGTGATTAGGGTCTAGTTAATAATATGGAATAAAAAAAATGCAAGTGTGTGTTTAAAGGAAAAAAAGAGTTAAAGAAAGATGATGATAGTGATGAGTGCATAGTCCATGCCTGTGACTTAATAAATCTTGATCACGCCCGTAATTTTTCAGGTCATGCCCATGATCGTCGTTAGATATAAAAACATGACAGTTGTTCTTCCTTTCTCTCACGAATAAAAATTAAAAGAAACCCTAGAGTTTGAGATTTTCTTATACCAGAGACCAAAACCTTAAGTTTTTCTTAGATTTCCAGTCTCAAACACCTAAGCTAAAGCAAAATATCAAAGTTTCAATAAGCTCTTGGGAAAAAAGAACATAAAAAAGTGGTTCTGTCAAGGAAGTCCATACCCTAGAAGGAAGAGAGAAGTCAAATCTTTCATCCAACTGTATTTTCCTTTAATTAAGGTAAAAAATCATGTTTTCCTTTAGTTTTTACAAGCTTTCATAGTTTTAATTATGTCTAGTTCGAATATGGTAGAGACTCATTTCCAAATGATTAGGTTAAGGTTTAATCTTGAGAGATTAAGATTAAAGACCCTTATTTAAGCTATTTAAAAGTTATAACATGTGTTAGGAAGGGGTTATAAGAGTTTAATGATGTTGAAAGGGCTAACGTTAGGGTTTTTACCCATATGGCTTTAAAGGCTAAGCATATGAGTTTTTTTTATGTTGATAAATATATGTTATATGTGATAGGAGTTGAAAGGGAAGGTGGTGTAATCCACCAAAAGGATAAGCAAGCTTGAAAGAAGTTTGATTTTGTGAGGCTCCATTAGAGGTATGTACATATAGGCATTCAAATTCCTAAGTATGGCATGTTGGATGTTAATTAAGTGATGATTGAATTGTATGATTTAAATGCTAAATGCCAAGTTCAAATGAGGTAATTAATGTCATGAGATAAGATTTTGAGTATGAAAAGCTATAAATGTAAGTATGCCTTGAATAAGCAATGTTTATGTTTGTAATGTATATATAATAAATGTACCTAAAGAGACATTTATGAGATAATAAATGACGATACCTAATGGGTGAAAGAGGTAAGTAAAAAATGATTAAATGTATATAAAACCATAAATGCTTGAAAAAAAAGTTAGTGAATGAGGAAATGGTAAGTGTAGTGATTATGTATATTGAATGATCATTTAACATGTTTTAATGCATGATGTGATGATAATGTTGATAGAAAAAGGTTGTCATGGGAAAATTCTTAGAGTCTTGCATGTGACTTATAATGAATGCATATTTTAAATGTTGTCAACTATTGAAAAATCCAGATTCATGCCCGTAACTAAGTATTCACGATCGTGAATCTCATCTTAAGAACGACGTAACTCCCGTAAAAAAGATGCATAAAGTGGATAGAAACGTTCACCACCAATGTCACTATTTGCTTCACGGGTAAAGGTACCCGTGAATGGGCCTTCAAGACCATGAATATATAGTTCACGCCCATAAAACCTACTTTAAAGGTAATATGATGTTTTATGCAATGGTTATGTAAATATGTTCAATGATGATATATTAAAGTATATTTCTATGGATATCAGTATATGAATATTTTACGATAAGTTTGCACGCATGAATTAAAATGTATATGCTTAAGATATAAGTGTTATAATAGAACTAATAAATGATATGAACAAGTAAACTCATACTCAATACTAAGACTACTAGTAGGATAAATGACATGCAATTAAGGGGATTATGGTACATAGTTATATGTTTACATAGTCAATATGGCTTAAGCTTGGAGAGCACCATTGACTAAAGGAGTCTAAACTGACACGTGTTATTACATATGATATTACATGCAAAAGCTATATATTTACTCAATTAATATGGCTAGCCTGCTTGGTTTCATTGACTTGAGGAGCCTGAACTGATACATGTTTACAAATAGTATCCGAATAGTCGGTATTGAGAGTTGCTGGACAATAATATCAAATATGTTAAAGTAAGTAAAAAATATAGTAACATGAAATGAATGCAAAGGCATAAATATGCAAGTAAGTTTATATACACAGTGAAATGTTACATGCTATAGTTATCATTATATATGTTCAACGAATTATACTTCCACAAGGTAAAATAGTCTATATGATATTATGTTTTTTTGTTATGCCATGATATTCTTACATGATGCCATGAAATACATATAATGTATAATTATAAGTGAATTTTTATGCCCATATGTACCACTAAACTTTCAGTAGCTTAGCGTGTGAGTGTTTTTCCCACGCAGGTCGGAGCCTTGTAGATAAGTAAAAGTTGAACAAGAGAAGAAACTCATACATCATAAACATCATATCAGACCCTACACGGATCAGTGATAGCACATGTTGCACTTTTGTATTTTGTGTACATGTCATAGTAAAGGAGTTGTTTACTTGTATACATGTCAATGTTGAACAATTATCCTTCAAACTCTCTCTTGGTACTGTGTAATTCCTTGTTAAGAACATGTATTTTTGTAAACCCCTGGTCAAGGGTTAACATGTTTTATTTATGAAATGAAATTTAAATATTAAGTCAAGTATTTCTTTTATTGTATGTTTTATGCAAGTCATCATGCTCATGATGCAAAGAAAAGTTTTAAATTTTCACAGGTTTTCCGCAAAACTGTTTTCGTAGTGTTAGCTTAATTAATAGAGTTAATATGTTTTATTAATGAAATAAAATTTAAATATTAAGTCAAACATTTCTTTTACTTTATATTTTATGTAAGTTATCATGGCCATGATGAAAAAAAGTTTTAAATTTTTATAGGTTTTCCGCATAACTGTTTTCGTGGTGTCAACTTAATTAATCGAGTTTATCCTAGTTAATAAAAAATGCGCTACATTATAAGTTTAGAGTTCTACCTAACTCTTTTGAGGTTAAACCCAAATTTTTATAAAGTAAAATTTGAAAATATTTGATTAACTTTTCAATCTAGGTGCTAAACAATCTCATAACAAGTTTTAAAGCTAACCTTGCAAACTATAACAGAAATAATCACTTACAGGCTCAGCAATGAATTACATAAAGAAGAACTAGATCTAAGATGGAGGATATCTAATAATAAAGCTCAATATGGAAGAAAAATGATTTAAAGAGAGTATAAGACTTTTTTCTCTTGTGAAATCTTTGATTTTCCAACATTTGAAATGTTCTTTCAACAAGTATTTATAGTATTGGGGCTAGAAACTAGCTAATAGAGGCAGATATATATTTTATAAAAACTATATGTTATTTTGTCTTTTAGTGAAAAACTGTCAGTTATAAAATTAAAATACTCAATTAGAATTCTCGATTAGAATACTCTATTAGAAAGTTACATTTCTGACTAGTGAATTATCCAAAAATCTTTTATACTTTGAACTTCACTTTTGTATATCAATCAATATGACTTTAAATTCATATCTTAATATATTTCTTTATTGCACATATTCCTCTTTGTTGAATGTTCACATTGCCTCCAACTTTTTACACATTAAAATATAAAATTAAAATAATAATAATAATATAACAAATTCTAACACTTCAATCATGATTTTAAAATCATCAAAATAAGAATTGTAGCTTTTGAGCCAACATTCTCCCCTTGTTGATGATGAAAAAACATTAATTATATTACTTAGAATTTGTACCATGTTAGCATATAAAAATTTCCCCCTTAATCCATGCCTAGGGATAACATGAATAAAATTTCAGCGTAGGACCCCTAAAACAAAACCTATATATCTTCAGAATTTAAGTATTTACTTAAATCACAAGAAATCTAAATTCCAACAAAATGCCACTTAGAGATAAATAATATTTTGTTAGAATTCAATTCTTTTCATGCAATTTTAATCAACTCAATCAAATCCAATTTAAATGATAATAAGTTTCAGCTTAACAATCACATAGTGAAAATGTGCAAACTATCAATTTCAATTAACAATTAACATAATTCACATATCTCTTCCCATTTTTGTTATTAATCATAAACGGTGTGCAATCACAATAATTTCATATCTCAAGGTTCACATATAGAAAATCCAATTATTTTAATCATCCAAATAATTTCATAATTCAAATATCAAAACTAAAAGCTCAAACAGTAGCAATACCAATTTATCTCCCCTTTTTATCATGCATCTAAAAGGAGTTCAGTTTCAAATGCAAAATATTAGTCATTTTATAAAACATTAACCTAATTAGCAATCATAATAATTCTCATAACGTATGTCAAATTTCTTGTATACAAAATCTAATCCAAAATGAGCATCAAATAATCATCATAAGTTCATATCTAAAACTAGTTCCAAAACAGTAGCATTCAAGTCCAAAACATATTCATTTCTTAAAAAATTCAGTCATCCAACATATAATTTCAGATCTTTTAACATACTTCAATCACAAAGAGTTATCAAAATTCAATTTCAGTATTCCAACATTTGAATCTCCAAATACTCATTTTCAAAAAATAATTTCAGTCATCTAACATTTTAGATCTCAAATATATTCACCATAATAATTTCACCTATAAGTTTTTAAACTTCCAACCTACCACAATCATATTTCAATATCTATTAACTACGTAAACTTCTCTAGCATCCAAGTTGAAAGTGTTTAAACATCTAATCTAGAAGTTCAAATAGCAATAATATATCTATTTGAAAGTTCAAAATAATTTGACAAGCACAAAATAAGTAAATCAACCTAATCATTTATTTCCAATTGCATGTATACTTATAATATCATCAAACTATTCTCATATGCAATCTCAACTTGTTAAAATATTTATTCAAAATAAGTATCAAAATTAATAGCATGAACATATCACTTATCATGTAACACTCGTCGATATGATTAAGAATATTTTCAATTATACTAAAAGATGTTACGATGCACATGAATTAAAACGTCACAAATTTAAAAATTTCATGTACCATGGCCATCATAACTTAAATAAAATAAAATATCATGAAAAACATGATGAAAATAAAGTTAAAGACATAAATCAAACGGACAACACTAGTCCAAAGTTTATACAAAATAAGTAGTTATAAAACTATATGTTTTGAAATACAACATGTAAAACTATAACTACCCAACCCCCAACAAAATAACTAAAAATACAACAGTGTATCACCCACCCCAAATGTGTATCCTTAGCTCTGATCACTGCGCATTCTCCTCTGTCAATCCTCCCCTAGGCTCCAAACTTATGCATAAAAAGTCCATATGTTAAGCAACTCGTATCTAGTGGTATATAACAATGTACAAGACATATAACAAAAATATATATAATATGCATGATATGCTCATCGAGCTACTACAACAGCTTACCTTGAAGTCCGCACATATACTTGCTCACATACTACATGACATACCTTCAGGATTTTATATATATATATATATATATATATATATATATATATATATATATATATATATATATATATAATGCACACCAATACATGACATATCAAACTATCACCTAGTATCATACATGTGTTTACTGCACATAAAATTATTAATTATCTTACCTCTATAACTCTCGTTAGAGCCAAAATAACCCACTAAGGAAGCTTTAATTGGTTACCTCTAGGCCTTCAAGTATAACCCACTAAGGAAGCTCCCATTGCTTACCTTTAGGCCTTCAAATATAACCCATTGAGGAAGTTCTCATTGCTAACCTCTAGACTTTCAAATATAACCCATCGACGAAGCTCTCATTGCTAACCTCTGGGCCTTCAAATATATAAACATAAATCAATCGAAGAAAAAAGAGTGCATGAAACAGCTATAAGGAAAGCCCACCTGGCTAGACCTCAAGCCTTCTAAACATCTCGTTAATATTTAAAATATCTCAATTGTGACCAATATATGTCATTCGGTACTGATCCCCTCCTTAATGGTATGCCATTTATCCTAGATCTAGTCCTAGTCAGAGTATTGGGCTTACAATCTCACTACGCGTACCACACATATTTTCATATTATATATATATATACACACACACCATGATTTCCACAATCATTTCCATAACATATATTTCCATATCATGCTATAAGCATACAATCGAGGCCTACCACCTCACAACGAATCAATCTTGATTCATAGAAACATCAATTAATTGCCTTAAGTGTTGTTATGTATAAACCTTACACCTAAGATGGAGATTTGCTAAAGTTTGAGCTCTTCAAGCTTATCTTCTCCCTTGAGATGGACTTCCGGCTTCTTTTCCCAATTTCTAGCAAGATGAAAAATGTCATCTTAGCCTTCGAAACTCGAACCAAAATCTAGAAATATGAAAATTGGGTTTTTCTCTCAAAACTCACAAACTCCCTCTCTCACTCTACTCTCTCATTTTACCCACAAGAAACTTGGTCTTCCAAGCTTCCACAACAGAAGAAGATGAAAATGGCTTGTTTGGTTGGTTAACAGGGAGTGGGGAGCAGATTTAAAGGAATGACATGAAGGAAAATGTGACTGCCTCACCTACTTTACCTGTCTAGACTTCACGGTCGTGACTCTTTTCTCACAAGCGTGAACCTCTCCTTCACGATCGTGAAGAAACTCTTCATAGTTATGAAGAATCCCATTATAGTTGCTAACTAAAACTCGATATTCATGGCCGTCACACTCACTATCACGGGCATAAAATACCAAATTTCAACAACTCTCAAACTTTAAAAAACTCCACTTAACCCTCATCTCTCACTAATCAAGACATAACTTATAGACCATAATTACAAGTGTTATATTTCTTTCCCCCTTAGGATATTTTGTCCCCAAAATTACCTATCATGACGTCTCGGAACAACTAAGGGTATTGTACCCTTATCACTTCCTCGTTTTCTCAGGTTACTTTTTCAATGGTATGACTCTTCCATAAAACTTTCACTAATGGTGTTCATTTGTTTCAGAGCTCCCTAACATCTTAAGCTAAGATCTCAACTGGTTCCTCTTCATTAGACAAATCTAGTCTTAACTCTATACTTTTTATTGTGATGATGTGAGAAGGATATGATCAATACCTCTTCAACATGGATACATGGAAGACATTGTGTATCCTATTCAACTCTGGTAGTAAAATGAGTTTATATATAACTAGTTTGCTCTTATCTAGGGTCTCATAAGGTCCAATAAACCTAGGGATCAATTTGCCTTTTTTCCAAATCTGAAAACCTTATTTTCATGGAATACCTTAAGAAACACCATGTCTCCCATTAAGTACTTCACATCCTTTCTCTTAAGGTCCGCATAGGATTTCTGTCTGTCGAAAGTTGCTTTTAGTCAATCTCTAATGATCTTCACTTTTTCTTCTGTCTCTTATACTAGATCTGGCCCTACTAATTTTCTCTCACTAAGCTCAACCCAATACAATAATGTTCGACACTTTCTACTATAAAGTGTCTTATACGGAGCCATTTAGATACTGGACTGATAACTATTATTGTAGACAAACTACATTAACCGTAGATATTTATCCCAACTTCCCTTAAACTCAATCACACAATATCTCATTATGCCTTCTAAGATTTGAATAACTCTCTCTGACTAACCATCTATCTGGAGATAGAAAGTCGTGTTGAAGTTGAACTTGGTACCCAAAACTCGTTGTAGACGACCTCAAAACTAAAATGTGAACCACAGATCTTGATCCGAAATGATGGAGACTGGAACTCTATAAAGATGCACTATCTCATTCACGTATAACTCTGCCAACCTATTCAAAGGATAGTCTCTCCAAATAGGTAAGAAGTGAGCCGACTTCATTAACCTATCAACAATTACCTATACGACATCGTACTTCTTTGATGTCAATGACAATCCAACCACAAAATCCATAGTGATTCTTTCCCATTTCCATTTTAGAATTGTGATTGGCTATAACAAACCATAAGGAACCTGATGTTCAGTTCTTACCTACTGATATGTAAGACATCTAGTCATGAACTCTGTGATGTCTTTCTTCATCCCCAACCACCAATACACCATTTTCAAGTTCTGATACATCTTATTACTTTCTGGGTGCATTACAAATCTTGTCTTATAGTATTCTCTCATGATCTTTTTTCTCAATTCTAAGATATCTGACACACATAATCTACTCTAGTAGTATAAACTACCATCTGGCTTGACTGAAAAACCCGGTCTCTCCCCCTTATAGACCAAAATGACCCATTCCACTAACTTGCCATCAAGCTTTTGGGCATCTCTAATCTCTTAACTCAAGGTTGGTCGGATGTACAACTCTAGCAAAGTTTTCCCACTGAGTGCATCAACCACCACATTGGCTTTCTAAATGATAATCAATCACATAGTCGTAATTCTTTTTCAACTCTAACCATATTGTTTGCCTCAAATTCAAATCCTGCTATGGAGGAAGATACTTCAGGCTCTTGTGATTTGTGAAGATGTGGCATTTATCTATGTATAGATAATGACGCCAAATATTTAATGTGAAGACAATGGTTGTCAACTCTATATCATGCGTTGGGTAGTTCTTCTCATGAAGCTTTAACTGTCTAGAGGCATAGGCAACAACTGTCCCTTCTTGCATTAACACGGAACCCAATCTATTATATGATATATCATTATAAACAACATATTACTCGTCCAAACTTGGTTGTGTCAACACTGGAGCTTCTGTCAGAAGACCCTTAAACTGATCAAAACTGTTTTGGCACTTATCCATCCAATCACACCTGATATCCTTCTACAATAACCTAGTCAATGGAGAAACAATCATAGAAAAATCCTTAAAAAAACCTTTTATAATATCCTGCTAAGCCAACAAAACTCCTGATTTCGGTCATATTCTGTGGGGGTTTCCAATCCAATATCGCCTCGACCTTCCCTAGATCCACTCTAATCCTGTTGGTCGATATCACATGCCTAAGAAAGGCAACCTCATCTGACTAAAACTCATACTTAGAGATCTTAGCATATAGCTTTTTCTCCTTAAGTGTCTGTAAAATTATTCTCAAATGTTGTTCATGTTCATTATTGTTTCTCAAATGCACCAACATGTCATTTATGAACATCATGACAAATTGATCTAGAAATGGTCCGAAGATCCGATTCATTAGATCCATAAAATTTTTCGGAGTATTGGTCAACCTAAAGGGCATAACTAAGAACTTATAATGAACATACCTGGTTCTGAAAGTTGTCTTTTCAACATCGCCCACCTTGATTCTCAACTGATGGTACCCCAATCTCAAACAATCTTAGATAACACCCCTGCACCTCTCAACTGATCGAAGAGATCATCAATATGTGGTAACAAATACTTGTTATTAATGGTCACCCTATTTAATGGCCTGTAGTATATGCATAACCTTATAGATCCATCTTTCTTCTTAACAAATAATACTAGTGCACCCCATAAAGATACATTAGGTTTGATGAAGCCCTTATCTAACAATTCCTATAACTGTGCCTTTACCTATCTCATCTTTGATGGAGCCATCCGATATGATACCACTGATGTAAGAGTTGTACTCGGAGTAAGCTTAATTGAGAGTTTTATCTCTCTTTCTGGAGGTAGCACTGGTAACTCATCTGAAAACTCTTCCACAGTCAGAATATCCCTAAGATTTAGGCTCTCCCTTCCGTTGTCAATCATGTGAGCCAAATAGGCCTCACACCCCTTTCTGATCATCTTATGTGCTTTCATCATAGAGATGATCCTCGTTTGCTGTGAGGATCTCTCCTTTTGAACTACCACTATCTCATCTGTTGACATTCTCAATTCAACCGTCTTCATCCTACAGTCCACTACTGCACCCTGTCGAGATAACCAATCCATATCCAGGATAACGTCATACTCATAAAAGGACAACTCAATCAACATCTACTGTGAACTCTTTCCCTTGAACTACAATCGAAAAATTCTTATACACTCGATTTACAGCTGTGATATGCCTCAAAAGGCTAGTCACCTCTATCTCATAATCTAATCTCTTTGCTAACATGTTATACCACTCAGCTATATTTGTGCATATATAAGAATGTGTAGAATCTGAATCTATCAAAGAAATTAAAACTGAGTCAAAAAGAAAAAATATATCAACAACCACATCCGATGCACTCGGATCCTCTCTGGCCTTTATAGTATAGGCCCTCGTTGGTGCTTTACCAAGTCCTGGCCTTTTCACTGTCTCTGATAGGACCGATCTAGATCCACCTATGCCCGAACTAGCCTGCCCCCATCTTCTGGTCTGCATCGACACTGAACTCTGAGTCTGTACGGGAGTCTCACCCATTTGTAAAAGACAGTCTCTCTTATAGTAGTTTCGAGATCCACACCTGTAAGAAGACCTGGTGTGTCCCCAACATTCTCCTTTATGGATCCTCCCACACACTGTACACTTGAGTACTGCCACTCTCTATGTCTGAGCCTAACTACTAACAACCGTAGAAACAATTCCCGATGATGGTGTTTGTTCGAATGACCCCGACCCTGTCTCTGTCCTCTACGCTCGAAGGGTTCAGAAATAGTGTGACCCTTCTTGCTCAATGATTATGCGACATTGTAAGCTAACCCTCTAAAGTCTCTCATGGATGACTTTTCTGCCCTCTTCAGCTTTACCATTTTCTCTATCATAATAGAAGAAGATACCAACCTTGTGAAGTCTTCATACTGTTGTGAGATCATACGGAACCCAATCTTATCTCTCAGACTGTCTTAAAACCGATGACACTTATCCACCTTATCCCTAATGATATCACTCGCATACCTGCTCAACCAGGTAAACTCACTTTCATACACGATCACTATCATGTTTTTCTATCGCAGGTTTAGAAACTCTCTTTTTTTTCATCTGTATATGCCCTCGACACATAATATTTCTTAAACTCGGCGATAAAGAAATCCCAAGTAATTGACTTTGGAATTTGTAGCTTCTGTAAAATTGACTTCCTCCAATCATAGGCATGCTCTTGGAGAAGTGAAATAACATACCTAATATTATACTCTTCGACATAATCCAGCTCCTCGAAGACCCTTTCGATCCTCTCTAACTAGAACTCAACATCTGCTGGATCATTCTCAATACTGCCTGTGAAGTTCGTAGCTCTATACTTCCTAAGCTTGTTAATCTGAACCCTATGTCTTAGTGGCAATTGAGGAGGTGGTGGCGGTGGAGGAGGTGGTAGCGTCATAGCCTGTACCAATTGGTGTAGCAGAGCAACAAGATTTTATATTAGAGGATCATGTGCTTGATCTGCTTGACCAGCCATCGACTGCTGTAAATGAGGTGCACCAGTCGACCCTTGCACACTAGCTTGGCTCAAATGATTATGAGCCTCTATAATGGAGGATTGTTACTCTCGATCGTGTCATGCGGTTCGATCTCCACACTCGCTCTTTAGCTTACACATAGACATAAATAACCCACATCATAGTCATACATGATAACACTCACACATGTGATACACCCATCCCACCTAGGTTTAGAACTGCCTAAACCTAGGCTCTGATACCATTAAATGCAATATCCGTCAATATGATTAAAAATAATCCTAATTATACCAAAAGATTCTACAATGCACATGAGTTAAAATATCACAAATTTAAAACTTTCATACACCATGACCATGATGACTTAAATAAAATAAAACATTATGAAAAACGTGATCAAAATAAAGTTAAATACATAAATAAATGGGCAACACTAACTTAAAGTTTATACAAAATAATTAGTTCTAAAACTACATGTTTTTGAAATATAACATGTAAAACTATAACTACCAAACCCACAACAAAACAATAAAAAATACAACAGTATATCACTCACCCCAAATGTATATCTTTGGCTCTGATCACTGGGTGTCCTCCTCTGTCAATCCTCCCTTAGGCTCCAAACTTTTACATGGAAAGTCTATACGCTAGGCAACTTGTGCATAGTGGTACATAACAATGTGCAATACATACAATAAAATATATATAATATGCATGATATACTCATTGATCTACTACAATAATTTAATGCACATCATTACATGGCATATCAAATAATTACCCAATATCATACAAGTGTTTACCATATATAATATTATTAATTATCTTACATTTGCCCTCCTTACTCATAATTAGACTAAAATGGATACAGATATTATACAGCTCTCGCTAGAGCCAAAATAACCTATCGAGGAAGCTCTCATTGCTTATCTCTAGGCCTTCAAGTATAACCCACCAAGTAAGCTCTCATTGCTTATCTTTAGGCCTTCAAATATAACCCACTGAGAAAACTCTCATTGCTAACCTCTAGGCCTTCAAATATAAACCACTAAGGAAACTCTCATTGCTAACCTCTAGGCCTTCAAATATATAAACATAAATCAACTGAAAAAAATGAGTGTACGGAACAACTATGAGGGAAGCCCACCTGGTTAGACCCCAAGCCTTCTAAACATCTCGTTAGTCTTTAAAATATCTCAATCATTTTCACAATCATTTCTACAACATATATTTCCATATCATGCTATAAGCATACAACCGAGACCTACTACCTCACAACGAATCAATCTTGATTCACATGCAAACATACAAGTTTTTCAACATTAACAACTTCACGCCCGTGAATAACCCCTTCACAGTCATGAAACACTACTTCACGAGTAGTCTTCCCATGAACCAAGTCGTGATTCAATCCGTGAATCTGCACACATTCATGACAGTGATCACCCCTTCACGGGCGTAAACTAAACCGTGAATCCAACTGTAAAACTGCCCATGAATGGGTCTGCTTCAGCAACAAAATATATTTTCACGACCTTCATGCCCATGAACCCATCCTTCATGGTCATGAATATGAAAATTTTTCCAAAAAATAGAACATCACAACTTCATGTCATTTTCACTTGCAATATTTTCTACGATTGACCAATGTCAGCCACCCTATCAACATTTCAGCATGCATTTAAGCCAGCTAACACAACTATAAACTTTCTAACCATTAACATTAACCAGAATAACTCATCTACATTTTAATCTAACTATATTCATAAATATTTCCATCATGCATATCAACCTCATATTTTGTCATTTAACTACTCACTGATCATACACATCATGTATATAAAGCAAATAATACTGAAACATCAATTAATTGCCTTAAGTATTGTTATATACAAACCTTACACCTAGGATGGAGATTTGCTAAAGTTTGAGCTCTTCAAGCTTGTCCTCTCCCTTGAGATGCTCTTTCAGCTCAACTCTAAATTTCCAGCAAGATGAAAAATGTCCTTTTAACCTCTGGAACTCGAACTAAAATCCAGAAATATGAAAATCAGACTCTTCTCTCAAAACTCACAAACTCCTTATCTCATTATACTATCTCACTTTACACTCAAGAAACTTGATCTTTCAAGCTTTCACAAAAAAAGATGAAGTTTGGAGGAAGAATAAGATGCAAATGGCATATTCAGTTGGTTAACAGGGAGTGAGGAGCATATTTAAAGGAATGGCAGGAATAAAAAAGTGACTGACTCACCTACTCTGCCTACCCAGGCTTCATAGTCGTGACTCCTCTTTCATGAGTGTGAACCTCTCATTCATAGTCATGAAAAACCTCATCACAACTACTAACTAAAATATGATATTTACGGCTGTGACACTCACTCTCATGGGAGCGAAACAACATATTTCAACAACTCTCAAACTCCCAAAAACTCCATTTAACCCTCAACTCTCACTAATGAAGACATAACTTATGGACCATAATTACGGGCGTTACATATCATCACCATCTTCAAGCATTTCACTTGAACAATCTCAATATCAATACCATTTTAAAATTCAGCTATTCAGCCATATCCAACATATAAATAACTTCGACCCATCAATTTTAACATATCATAATCTTAATTAATCTCAACCATATCATTTCAAACATATAAGATGCTCAATTATATCACATTTCAACTGTCTCACATTAAGAATATCCATCAAGAAAATATAACAAATATTAATTATAACTCAATTTTCCATAAAAAAATCTTGAATATCAGCTCATATCCAATTTCAATTAACCAATCAGTTCAACCTTAATATAGTCTCAAAATATCCAAAATAAATTCATAGATTTCAAATATAATCTAATGATTCACAAATTTCATGCAAAATCTAATTTAATCTCATCTCATATCTCCTCTGCAAAAGTTAAACAACACTACAGAATGCTTCAATATCATAATTGGATTACTTGAATCTCATAATTCAACAATTAATCTCAATTTTATATCAATTTATATAAACCCATTTAGATATACCAAATTACTTTAGTTCAAGCTATTTACCCATCACATTTAGTTTCATATTTGTTGCTATACTTATTGTCTTCACTTTCATCAAAATATATCTTTAGAATCCATTTCCAGCAAGAGTTCAACTTTAAGATTGAAATGAATTTCTACACAATTATTTCCAATTTAATCTTAGACACAACCATTCAATTTTTAAAAATTCTCTAACTAACAATTCTTTAGTTTTCATCAAATCTACTCAACTTTTAGTTTTAAAACAATCCTATACATCAATTTTTTTAATCAAAAAATTAGTGTGTAAAAAAGATTACCTGGTCCTAAGTTGGCATTTTCTTCTTCTTGTAATTTGGCACCACCCAAGTTTGACCCAACACGGTTTTGATCTTCCTTCTATGAATTTTCATCATTTGAACCCTTTTCACTATTTGACCCATTAACTTTCTTACTATTCCATGGAGAACCCAAGCTATTAGAATCTATTGCACTTCATTTCATCATCTGATTGTCGTCCTCTTCATTATAATTTTCTTGCTACATATTACTGTTGCATCAGACCTAACATGAATTTTTTTGAAATCGACATCATTAGATTCATGTTCTCTTTTTAATCCATGAACTTTTGCAAAAAATAACACCGAATTGAGTATCAATTGTAGCCACTTTGAATCAAAATTTCACCGTTCAGACGGAGGTCTGGAACTAGTGGAGGCACTGGTTGTGAGGCAGGTGACTCTTTTTCCGTTACTTCCGTCCGCGCCATAAATTTGGGCTTCGGTGATCAAGGGTCGATTTTGATAACAAGGAAAAGGGAGAGGATTGGGTTATTTGAGTAATAGAAGAATGAGGTTTTAAGAGAGAGAGACAAATGAAATTGAAAAGGGAAATGATGGGTTTTTGATAAATTTTAAGGTTATGATAGTAAGAAAAAGAGATGGGTTTTTGGTTTTGAAAGGGAAAGAAAATATCATATTTTTGTATAAGTGGGTAAAGAGAGAAAGATGGGAATGACAGAGGCTTGGGAAAATGTGCTCACGTGTTTCAGAACATCAATTACTCTATTTCCCATTTTAAGAGCTCTCTTTGAATTTTAAAATGTTATTCTCATTAATACCACCTTTTTAGTACCTAAAAAGCTTATATTTAAAATTTAAATCTTAAAAAAAACTCAATCTCTTTCTCTGAAATAAGAATTTTTTGCAAAAATTATTACTGTGTATAGCCTTTTGATGTGGAGAAAGGTATAAAAAGGGAGAGGAACACACTGATAAAATGATAGAATTGCCCTTAATTTTAAAATTTCATTCTTTAAATGTGAGGATAAAATTTTAAAGTAATAATTTTAAAATTTAATTCAACACATCAAAAACTCATCAAGAAACTCTTTCAAACTCTCAAATAAGAAAATATTTCAATACATGAACATAATACATATTTAAGCACTTTAATCAAGAAACATATGTATAATGCAAATTTCATACAAACAAATGAGAAGAGTTATTAGTAATACCTCAACTGATGTAAATTATTTTGGTGCAGTATCCATACTGAAATTTCTTCTAATTTTGCCAAATATTCTTTTTTATTGTAGTTTTGAGCCATAAATATGCTCATGTCAAATTGAGCAACTATTATCCAAATAACCACTGATCATGTTTAAGTTGCTCTTTAGAAAAATCTGCAACAAATCAAATTAACTTTGGTACCCATTTTACTTTGGGTCCTTGTTAGTTAGTGAACAAAAATGGATTTCTTATTTTTTGATGGCTTGTTTGTAAATGATTAGTTCCTTTCACAACTTATATCTTTTTTACATACACATCATTTTTCATAATATCTAGAAATGTGCCCTTTTTGTTGCAATAAAAGCATGTGACATGAGAAAAATAATATGAAACAATTTTATCAAAATATGCATCATCTTTCACATGTAACATCACACCTCTTATGCATTTAAGTATAACCTATCCCTGTATCAAATAGTCACATACTGCATACTGAAAAGGCAAAATACCCTGTTAACAATAGTAGTAAAATTTTTTTTCATATCATATCCTGTAAAATCAACTAACGACTTTACAAGTCTTATATCCTGTAAAATTACTAAATGACTTTTCAAGTCAACATTAAAACCACAATACGATATATCACATATATCAAAATATAAACTTTACACATAAGTATTTCCGAGTTGATTTCATTTATACATATTTAGACTCATTCCAAAATGACTATACATATTCAAGCATATAAGTCCAAAATACAGATGACATGTTTTTATGCTTGTGTGGAATGCAAGGAGAGAGAGTGATGAGGCTCGGCCAATGACCTGTGCTCCATGTCTTCTATACACTACTCAAAATGAGCTATCACTTTTCTTTACCTGAAAAATGACGCAAATTGATGAGTTGCGGCTCAGTGAGAATAATCATCCAATGAGCTCTAAAGTACCAAACAACTCATAGTCATAAATCACAATTCCAATATATACCATGTATTCCATTCCATTCATCAGTCAATAACATATAAATATAGATAAAATCAAGTACTCAATAATTGTTATTTACTTATGCTTTGCTTGTACATTTTATTTTGTTGTGACCAGATTAAACGAACATTGCCCCGGGTTTCCATGTGAACATTTGCATTTGCATTTGCTAGCTAGCTTGATCATTTGTTTCATTTGCACATTTGTTGGGCCATAGGCCTCTTCTTTTGCTTTGCACATTTGTTGGGTCATAGGCCTCTTCTTTTGCTTTGCAATGTCGATTAACTAGTCACAACGCCTTTTTAGCCCATATGCATATGCACTTGTATTTAAGCATTCATCAACCATTGCATCTTTATCATATACAACATACATATATTCCCTATATACCTCATATGTCAAGCATACACCTTGTATATACTATACATGTACCATGTATATATATCACATTTGTCAAACATATACCTCAAATATACCACAAGTATACCATTTATATGTACCACAATGTCACAAATTATCCATCATTACATTATCAAGGACCAATCATGACAATCACATGAATCACATAGCAAACAACATTCATTTGCACTAAAGAATTCAATCGATAATTAGACTCACCGTTCTCCTTTGATTCCGACCCCTAACTTATTGTCTATCTGCTCCTTGTGGGTCTCCAATATGTTGCGAGCCTAATATGAAAACATAATCCATTAACTCATAATTAGAGATACTTAATGTGGCTTAAACAAATTAATATGCATTGTTCATGTCAATAGTTAAGATTTTTCCTATGAGGCAGTGTGACCTTATGGGACTGTTTAGCCTATAACTTTTTCTATAATTGACCAATTAATCTGATTCTTGTTTCTAATTACAAATAACATATAATTAGAGAACATATTAAAATTTCAGACCAATTGGATAATTTTACAATATTTGGTGGAATTTATAAGAGTGTTCTGTTTTCTGCCTTGTTTTCTGCCTTTAGGCAGTTTCAGGGTACTCATTTGGGTTCATCATAACTTACACTCTATAAGTCCTATTTTAATGAAACTTTACAGACACTTATATGGGTTCATATGGAACATGTTTCATGTTTACAACTTGTACCAATTATGTCTCTAAGGTCTTCTAATTATACCAAACATATTACTGTTCCAGAATAGAATTGGCTTCCGGACCAGTATGACTTCAAAAGGCCATAACTTAGTCTATAGATAACAAATTAAGCTCAAATTAGTACCATAATTTAGCTAAGAAATATAAATATAACTTTTATGTTTTGAGAAATTACATAATCGAGCTCTAACAAGCTCAAATGATCCAACCAATGTACTGGAGCTGCCCAGGGCACTCAGTAGGCAGTTCAAACCATGGAACAGTCATGGTTCCATTCACTATAACTCACCATTTACAAGCCCTATGAACCTGAAATTTGGTATACAGATACAAAACACATATATCTACAACTTTTATGTTTTGAGAGACTTCAAATAAGGGCTTTAACATATTCTAAATCAGACCACACAGTAGCTAACTTGGTTAGGGTTTACACCCTGACCAGTTTCAGTACGAAGAGCATATCTAATTCTATAAACCAAATCACGAAACACAGTTTACATATTCATAAATATAAGACATAAAGGAACAACTTTTTTGTTTTATACTTGTCCAGAATCAATTTAGATGTGCATCAAAATCGGGTTACAAAACAGTGCCTATTAATGAACCTAAGCAACTCAAATCAACCCTAAAGCAATAAGAATTGATTACTTACCAAGGACGAACTTTCAAGGGATCAATTTGGTGCAAAAACTAGGTAAAATAAGGAAGATTTGAAGTCTGAAATGGAGGAAAATGAAGGAGAAGTCGGGGCTGAAGTGAGGAGGCAGAAATGGGAAAGATGAAGATAAAGGCAGATTTATGTTTTTGTCTTTTTATCTTTTTCTCATCTCATTTCTCATCTCATTTCTCATTTCTCTTCTCTTTTCTCTTCTCTTCTCTTCTATTTCTCTTTTGTTTCATTTTCATTTTATTTTATCTATATTATTATTATTATTTACATATATATATAATTCGACTAATCTACACAATAATAACGCTTAATCTTTTGGCCCGATTTAACTAAATTAACAATGCAAAATGTTTACTAATCTTAATCTAATCATTTTGCTTACTTTAATTTGGTCACTTATTCAATTCATTTCTAATACTTCATAATCCTCATATAGGTTATAAGTACACATGTGCTACTCGATACAAGTGTCAAATGCTAGGACACGTAGCTAGTGCGTGTGATAAACTTGTTCCTACGAAAATACATATGAAATGCATTTGTTCAATTGAATTGTATGCAAGATGCTTATGTTCAATGAAATTCATGTGGGGGAAGGTCAAGGATGTTACATCACATATTTTACAAAACCATCAACAACAACCCTTTTATCTTTCCCAAATCTATTTGAACATACATGATATCTAAACTCTTTATTTAAAATACATTTTTCTTAAAAAAGCTTTTCAATTTCTTTGTTTTTCTTTTCAATCTCTTTATGCAACAAAATACTTTGTCTTGCACTGTCATTATGAAGATCAATGGATTTCAATTCATTTTCAACCGATTTTTTTAGCTTATTTCATAAAATCATCATACTTTTTCAAAAGATCATCATGCAAAGTTTTCAAATGAGCATATAAAAATTCCAAAACAACATATTTTGTCTTCAACTTCTCATATTTATAATGCAACTCTTCAAAATACCTCCAAAGGTCATCATCACTAAAAGAGTTAGAAATCACTTACCTCTGAGTTTTCATCAAGATTGAGGTCCAAAATTTTATGTTCTTTTAGCTTCTTCAATGTCAGCCATTAACGTCTTATTGGTGGTTTCTTTATCTTGCAATTTAGTTAAACTTGAGCATGATTCTTCATTATTGCTCCATGTTGCGACCATACATCTTCCCTTTATGTTTTAGCTTTAGAAACTTTGATTTAATATGCCCAGGCTGGTTGCATTTACAACATACTACCTAAAAATCTTGAATCTTTCACTTATTTGGTTACTTCATAAGTTGTTTCAAATTTGTCCCAAATTTGCTTTGTCGTATCACACTCGGATACTTGGTTGAATTCATTTGTATCCAGCCCACAAAATAAGAAGTTCACAAACTTTGAGTTTTCTTTTCATCTTTGGTCATCTCTTTTATCTTCTTCTTTGTTCCATTTTTCATTTGTCGGATGCGTATAGCCATCCAGAACTGATTCCCAACAATCTAAGTCATTAGATTGAAGAAAATGAGTCATCCTTATCTTCCAATATGCATAATTTTCACCAAAAAATAGAGAATGTCATGTGATAGATTGACCTTCTAGACATGAAATTGCAATAGGTGGAAAAAAATAGCATTGTTTGAGGTTGATGTCATATTTATGAATCTCTCCAAGGATGTGAAGCCTTATGTGAAGAGAGAAACGCTCTGTTACCAATTATAGTTCCCGAATTAGCTCAAGATGGGGGTGAATTGAGATTTTAAGACTTTTTAGCCCTTGTAAAATGACTCACATTTTTAATGTATTCTTACAATATACTAATACTGAATTGATAACACACACAAATATAATTTAAAATTTTTTTCCACAAAATAAAAGTTTATGACCTGAAATATTGATCAACTTCTAAATTCAGTTTTTGTCAAATAAATCATCTCTTTTATTTACAACAAAAACTAAAAACTGATTTAAACACAAATGAATTTTTGTAAAAATATTTTTTCACATAAAAATCAAATTTAAAACATTTTTAGCAAATTAGAATATCATACTTGAAAATAAGAGAAGAGAGAAAAACTTAACACACTTGAATACAACAATAATAATATAACAAATTCTGATACTTCAACCATGTTTTTAAAATTATCAAAACAATAATTGTAATTTTTGAGTCAACAACCCATTCACACACTAATCATATTTGACTTAAGCTAAATTCTACCAATCACAAATTTTCCTCCAAAATAATTCATGATTTAATTTATTTCTCCAAAATCCGACCTCCAAATAATTTAAATTATAAAATATATATAAAAAAATATGTTAAATTAAATATATAAAAAATTATAAAATAATTTTTTCTTCAAAACGGTCTCTTCAATTTCACAAATCAATATCTGATGCGAAAATCACATTTTTATGGTGTAGTAACTTCTCCTAACTCGGCTTGTAAAAATCCTTTTATTGTCTAATTTTTAATTTATCAATTTTAAAAATATTAAAATTCAATTGCCGATCATATTGACACTATTTGCGATCTAAACGTATCTCTTTAACTCCCGATCAGAAGATTAGGGCATAATTCTGCACTAGAAACCGTATTTTCCCAATTCGGACCCTAAATCTTAAAATCTCTCTTTATAACTCCACCTAAGGACTTAAACTAATATTCTATATATTTTTATATATTTAAATCATATTTTTACAGCAGAAAGAAAATCCTATATTTCTGATCTGGTTTTTCTCGATTTGCATGCATAATATGAAATCGCAATAATTTATCAATTCAATTCAATATTCATATTATACACATTATTATCGTATGAAAGTATATTTTTTACACTTATTTGTCCATATTTAAACTTTGATTGATATGTCTCAATACTGAAATACATATAACCACAATATATGTTCACGCTCAAGGTGTAGATCGTAGACATGACTATAATTTTGGTAGACATTAACCTGATATTCTACTCGATTTAACAGGAACTGAAATTAACCAGATCTGAATTTGTCTCAATCGATCGTCTTCACAAATTGTATCATAAATCTATGTTAACTATGCATCGTGGTCCTAATTTCAAAACGACGTCATATTATTTTTTAAGTTAAATGATATGCGCGTATTTACTGTACATCATAGATAAAAACAATTATCATATCAATAATTTTTTTCATTATCATCTTCTTCTTATTCTTCTTCTAGATAAAAAAAAACTTATTTTTTTTATTGCAGAATTATTTTGGAGAGAATTTTTTTAATTTATATATCTAATTTTATTTTTAATATTTTTGAATGTTTTAGTTATTATTTTTATTGTTTGTGATGAAAAATATTAGTTTTTAATATATTTGTAGAGTAAAATAATTGAAAATGAAAATATTAGAATGAACTAAAAATGAGTAATATTGAAAGATAAAATAGTATTGTTGGAGGTTGAAAATGATGTATTTAGTAGAAATAATGAACATGTAAGTGATGAATATGTAAGTTGTAAATGATGAACCTACAAGTGATGAACATGCAAAATTTAATTTATGAACCTGTAGTTTTTATATGATAAATTTGTAAATTGAAAGTGATGAATCTAACAATTATAAATGATGAACTTGTAAATGATGAAATTGCAAAGTATAAACAATGAACTGTAAGTTCTAAATGATGAATATATAGCTTCAAAATGTTGAATCTATAAAATCAAAACATGAACCTATATGATGTATACAATAAATTTATAAGTGATGAAACAACAATTTGTAAATGATAAATTTGTAAGTTTTAAATGATGAACATATATTTTTTAAACGATAAACTTGTAAATTATAAATGATGAACCTATATCGTATAAATAATGAATCTATAACTTTAAAACAATAAACTTTTAAATTCAAAATAATGAATCTGGAAGTTATAACTGATAAATCTGTAACTTCAAAACAATAAACTTATAAATTATAAAATAATAAATTTATAAATTATAACTGATAAATCTGTTTTATATTCGTTAAATTATCAAAATTAAATTACGGAAAAACACATTTTTATTTTTATTTTCACTAAGTATAAATAACATGGACATGTATGCATCATATAACAACCCGATTATCCGTTTTAATGGCTGCCGTTTTTCTCAATTTGTGAATAAGTCCACCCTCTTCTATTTCTTGGGAATTTTTCTTTCACGGGCTTATAGATTATCCAGGCTTCACATAGATTCCACCCATATACGCGTATATATGTATTGAGGAAGTGCGTGCTAAAATTGAAGAATCGAAGCAGAAGAAAGATGGGAGTGACCAAGGAACAAGTTGAATCGACTTTGAAATCGAAATTGAATCCTCCATATCTGGTAAGTTCTTTTTTTCACTAATTTCAATTTTTTGTAGTCTGCTTTTGTGCTTTAATGCTCATTTTATGTTTGTCTATTGATGATGCTACTCACTTTCATAGTTTTGAAAATTTAGCATCTCGGTTTATTTTTTTGATTTGATTTTGATTGGTCTTGGTTTGCTTTTACCTTAATTCCTTCTTGCCCAAATATGACGTCAGTTGTGCCTTTGATTCTTTGCCCTAATACTCAGCAATCACACCCTATTGCAAAATTCAAACGTTCCTAACACTTTGTTTGTTTTGAGGGAATTAGGTGGAGAAGAAAATAAAAAGAAAATAAATTCTCGTGTCTGGTTACTAAATCGAGAAGGGAAATTTTCAATTTTCAATTTCCTTTAAAGGTAAACAGGGGAAATTGCACCCATTTAATAATCAAATAAGCTGTAAAATATTGATAAGTTATGTTCATTTCCCCCTTCAAGCTAATTGATAAAGAGAAAATATGTTTATCCAGCCTGATTTTTTACTTTGGAGTTTGGACTGGTTAATGTTCAGTTCAGCGCTGTGGTTCTTTGGCTGGTTTTGGGGTTTTGAAAAATTTCTTGAAAGGTTTATAAAAAAACTTGGAACTTATAGTAGAAAAAACTTTATACTTTGTGCTTTGGAATAGGTTGAACAGGAAAAATTGAAGTCCTTTAGGTTCTTAATGCATCAAGTTCATATTTGTAGAATTGTATTCATTTCAGTATTCACATTGTTGTTGCCCTCTCCTTAGTTTAACTAGCGGTGACTGTTCTGTATCATGTATCATTTGGAAAGAGAGGTCAGCTATTGTTAACTAATTACCGCTATTTTTTGAACGCTATTGCTGGATCATTGTTCTGGCTTTTGCCTTTTTGCTTAGGTATGCTTGGGAGAGAGTGCATGATCTGCACATTCACTGCTTTTTGGTTTGTCAAATTGAGCTTTGTGTTTTGTCTGCTTAGATAAAAACGAGTAAGATAAGATATAATAGGTCAAAGTTCAGCGCTTACGAACATCGTTATACTCTCACCAACTAGTTTGGAATAAGGTTTAGTTGAGCTGACAACGTATTCTATGAATATTTTGTCCAAAGAAAATTCTTTTCATGGTCATTAACATTAGATATATTATGTGGAGTTATAGGTAGGCACACTGATATTTTCTATGGACAATTTCTAATAGATTTATCAAATCTAAGTTTAGATGAAACAACCCCTGAATATTTCCTTTTCACTGAGGCATCAAACAGTATTCAGACTTATTTACTTTTTCTGGAGTTGTCTAAGAATTTTTTCACCAACTTATTAAAGCACTTGTTATGGATTGTCTTATTTACTGGGGAATAAGTCCTACTTTGTGAATATTTGGATTTTTTTTTTAAATTATTAGCTAATTGGGTTTATGTAACACATTCATGCGGGAGGGTCATGAGTAAGAGTTCTTTTGCATGTTACTAATTTTTCTGTTCAAATTGTCATAGACTTGCATCATATATTTCAATATGTGCTTATACACCTTTGTCTTTGTTAAACTAATTCTGGTTTTGTGTTTCCAGGAAGTAATAGACACATCTGGAGGGTGAGTTGGTTCATACTGGCAACTGTTTAAAATATTTCATAACTGATTGCTTATTTTAATCTTTCTTTGACGCTGATGATATTTGATATGGTGTCAGTTGTGGTGCAAGCTTTGCAATTGAAATTGTTTCGGAACAATTCGAAGGCAAGAGGTTGCTGGAACGACATCGACTTGTCAATGCTGCATTGGAAGAGGAGATGAAACAGATTCATGCTCTCTCAATAAAGAAAGCTGTGACCCCAACTCAGTGGAAACAACAACAGGAGTCTGAAAAAACTGCATCTGCTTCTTAAATTATGTTTTCAGAATGTTTAAAAAAACTCACATGTGTCCATTACTGATAACTATCAATAAGGAAGAAAACATACTGGAAATGTTGAAACCAGGTTAAATTACCTCATTTTCTTGCTTGAATAGTTGAATACAAAATCTACGGATTTGGTTAAATTCTGATTTTAATATGAGCAGCATTCGTGTGTGTTCTGGACTGCTTTTTGATGAGCAATTGCCTTGAATCTTTCTAATTGATGATGATATTGATAAACTTTTTGACTGTGGATAAGCAGTGGCTCTTATATCAGTTTTCATGAGCATTAATTGTCAACAAAAACTTGAAAATGTGAATGGGAGGGAAAAAAAAGGAGACAAAGAAAGGAACAACCGTTAGCGAGGGAGAAATTGTTGTGGTTGCTTGATAATGTTGTCTTAGTAGATCTTTTTTTTTTTTTCTTATTCTTTCATAGTTATTCCTTGCTTCTGGATGTTATTCATGTGTTTGATTCGTGAAGCTATTGAGCAGAAGTGAGATTTATTAATGTGTAATTTTCGCCCTTAGTTCTTGAACTTTGTCTTATTTTATACTAGTAAGTTACTCTTGCATTACGTCGGAAAGGTAAAACTTAGACAATAAATATAACAAATAATATATTAACATAAATATATATAATAAAAACAAAAGTTTATTTTTACATAAATATATATATAATAAAAACATAAGTTTATTTTTTCATAATATATAAATTTTGTTAAAATTTCATTAAAAACAAAAAGGTGACTTTATTCAAAATTAAGTTGGAGATAATTGTGAAGTCCGTCCCAGAGTCTAAATTCGGTTGAGGAAATATAAGGAATAACAATAGAAAATTTAATTTTGAATGGAAAAATACAAAATTAAATCTGGACAAAAATTGGAGCAATTAAACTGCTTAATAAAGTATTTAATGGAGCATTTAATAGAGTATGTTATTGAAAAAATATTTAATTTGGTACTTAAATTGGAGAAAATAAAATTATTTTATATATTAAATTGAAAAGGGACAAAAATTTAGCGGTCAATTATTGAAAAATAGAAAAATTAAGGACCAATAGTGATATTTTGCAATAAAAATGTTTAATTAATTAAATTAAGTTAAATAAGAATTTTTTTTAAACTAATCAAATGTGTAGGTGTGTTGTGTGTAAACACCACATGGTAATCAATCACTAATTAAAGGTATAAAAAAGGGGAAAAATATCAATGTGGGTCATTCATTTGTTTTGTTCTTCATTTCTTTTCTTTTCCTTACAACTAAACTATATTTTAGTTTGACTATGTCACATCTGCTAGTTGGATTTCGAATGACATGCGCATTTCATGATAAAAATTATATGTGTTCGCGATCGAACTTGCATTGATACTATCTAAATTTAAATTCGTACTAAAAAATAGAAAATAAAAATATAATTTTTGATTTAGAAATGATTAAGTAAAATTCAACTAAATCGAAGATTAACAAAATTTAATTTGGAGTGAAATTTGAGCAATTAGATTAATTGATATATGGAAATTTTAATAAAGAAATTAATAGGGTATATAATTGGTGAGAATTATTTAATTAGATGCTTGAATTGGGAGAAAAAAAATTATTTTATGGATTAAATTGAAAATAATCAAAATTTATGGAGCTAAATTATGAAAATTAAAAAAATAGATGATTAATTAAATAATTTGCCAAATTATTAAATAAACCTATGGATTGCCACCCGCCCAAAGCCAATGCATGTTGAGCTTTGGTTTAATCATTTTAATTAGCAATTTATAATTAATATAAATAGAAAAAGTGGTACATTATTTGGCTTTTTCTACAAAAATTCTAGAATTTTCAATACTTATCTCCATTTCCTTAACACAACCGAACCATTAACCTTTAGCTCTTAATTTCCAGCCGGCCATAACCTTCATCCAAATTCAGCTTGCTTTAGTTTTTCATTATCAAAAGGCAAATAAATCATGGTTCATAAAAAAGGAAGGTTGAAGAAGGGATTATAGAAAGTAAAAGAAAGAGAAGAGAGCCCTCGTTCCACAAAAACCTTCTCACATCCAAAGTAATTTCTTCTTTAAAATCTACATTAAGGACCATTTTGGCATGAATGAAGGATTATCCATGAAAAACTAAGCCTAAAGAAGAAAGGCAAAAATGGATTAATGAGAAAAAAGGTGGAGGTGTTATAGGCCACCTCCATTGATGAATACAAAAGTTAGGTTTCCATAAAAGTAAATTGATAGAACACCAGAGAAGCAATAAATATGAGATGGAGAGGAAGAAAATTGAAGGAAATTACCATAATGGATGTCACGACTACACTAATTTTTCCAAATAAATGAAGTTGTGAGCTACTTTAGCTTGAGAAAAAGTATTTTCAAGGATAAAAAGGGATTGCGTCATAGTGTTGAAATTGTAACTCTGCTCCAAGGGTGGATTCTAGAAAAGCATGATCAAATACTCTAAATGTAATTAATATTTTTTATAATTTTATTTATTATTAATTTAATTATATGTAATATTTATGTAAAAATGTATTTATTAATAATCACTCTAAATATAAATACGTTCATTCAAAAAAAAATATTTTGAGCAATTCTTTTTTATTTTCTTTATATAAATTATATTTAAAGATATTTTTAGGTATATGTTTAACAAATGGATTTAATACATTTTGACAATAATTAACAAAATCTATTTTTTTTATCAAAACTAAAAGATAAATATTCTATATTTATCATTTTTGCCAATTCTTTTTCATTTTTTTCATCATTATATTGAAATAATTGAGAAGAAGAAGAAGAAAAAGAAGAAGATATTGTGTACCCGGAAATTTGACTTTGTCTTTTATCTATTCTAAATTGAGTAGCATGTTTGTTTTGCAAATGCTTTCGAAATGTGTCATGGTCACTTTCAGCTTTAAATTTGTATGTTTGTGCACAATAATTGCACACAATATCAAATGACCCATAATTTTTTTAAAAATTTTTCTTAAAATTAATTTGAAAAATATCGAATGTTGGAATTTTTGCTTTAAATGATGTCGCCGCCGAACCTAGACCTAGTTGTTCAATATCCATATTTCTTTGGCTTTCTTCAATTGAAATTTTGAATTCCTCGTCTTCATCCAAATTTTCAAATCAATAATATTTTCTTAAAAAAAATTGCCCATTACATTATGACTTCTCATTATTTATAATTAAATTTTGTGAAAAAAATTGAAAAATATTAAAAAAAGTGCAGAGAAAGATATTGAAAAAAGAATTGTAGGATTAAAGAAAAATTGAGAATTAAATAATTGAAAAAAAAAATTGAGATTACGTAGAAATATAATTAGAAAGAAATTAGAGAACAACAATAATTGAAAATGTAATTAGAGAGAAATTAGAAATATATGTAGAGAGAATTGAGATTGAATTGTAAAGAAATTGAAATTGAGATTGTGTAGAAAAATAGAAAATGAATAATATTGAAATGAATTTGGTATTTATAGAGAAAAAAATTTAAAAATTTAAATTACAATAATATCCATAAAATATGATTGTTATTTTTTTTGTTATAAGAGATATTTTTGTCTTTTCATTCTATTTAATTTATATTTTAAAAAAATAAAAAACAGTAATATTACAGTTGGAACCGAAACCACTGGTCCCGGTTCATGGAGGAAGGGCCCGAACCGGACTCTTCTCCAATCGGGTCACGGTCCAGAACCGGTCTGACCTTGTCAGGATTGGACCAGTTCAACGGGTCGGTCCCGGTTCATGGAGGAAGAGCCTGAACTGGACTCTTCTCCAATCGGACCACAGTCCAGACTGGATCCAGAACCGGTTTAGTCTGATCAGAATTGGACCGGTTCAATGGATCGGCCTGTAGCCAAGCCTAACTTGATTCAATCCCAACCCTTCGTCCCAAAAAAAGGTGAGGTTTTATTTATTTTTTTATATTTTTAAAAAATCATATATTAAAATTTTATTAATTAAACTCTTGAAAAAAATGATTTTAAATTATTTTTATTAAAGTTTAAATTTAAATTAAATAGAAAATATAACTACGAATTGATAAGACAATTTCAAGTTTTTTTTTTTATCATCACCACAATTTAGTTTGTGTTAAATAAAAAAATTAAAAAGAAATGTTATACAATACAAGACAAATATTTGAAGACTATTAATTTTAACAATTGAAAAATAAAAAAAAAAGAAATATTTTTACCATCTTCAAAAAAAATTTATAAATTATATAAAAGAAAAATAATAAAAAGTAAGAATATTTAAAAATTAAGACCGGTTTTTGTGGGTTCAAGTTGAACAAAAATACAAATCTGAATCAAGTCGTAGATTTAGATCTCACTTCATCAAGAATTCAAGATTTGATAGATTTTGACGGATCTGATTCTGGTTCGGTTCAAAAATAAAATCGGATTGCGGCCATGCCTAGTTATATAATAAAAAGTTTACATATTATTTTTTTATTATACCTTTCATTTATATTAGAAGACTGTTTTTTATAAAAAAGAATTGACTAATTATTATTGCATTAATCAAAACTATAACTAACATTAACTTAAGGTGGAAAATTTAGATAATTATCAATAAATTTGACAAATAAAAAATAGTAAATGTTGCATATTCACATTGGTTAAAACAATTTTCACTAGAAGAATATAAAAAATTAATTATAAAAAATTAATTATAAAATAATTAAATAGAATATAAATACAATTCACATATTAGTTAAGGTGTAAAAAAGAAAGTGAAAAAAGTTATTTGAATTTTTGGTGTGGATTAGGCCCTTCAGATTGCTTTGCTGTGACAAAAACAAGAGAGCAGTAATTGATTATATTATAGCCCATTATGAAGCCATTGCAAATGTATGAATGATTAGTGGTGCAGTTCGCCTTGCACTGAGGAACTGTAACTAAAACCCTAAATCTGAGATGCCAATCAAATGCAGAACACAACCTAAATCCTCAAAAAGGACAAACCCACCAATCTGAAAATCCATTGAATCGAAACATGATCAGAAGAAGATTATTGTCTTCACTAATCTCTTCAACCTCAATCCTCAACCTCAAACTCATCACAAAACCCAGTTCCTCCCCAATTTCGCCATTTCAGTCCCTTCAATCACTGCACTACCCGTCACCCAACAATCAAAGTTGTGATGGAGCATTTGGGTTTGCGGGTATTAGGAGTTACAGTCTTTTGAGCCTGAATGATTTGAGGGACAAAGTGCCGAGGAAGCAGAAGACTAGGAAAGGGCGTGGAATCGGGTCAGGGAAAGGAAAGACTGCAGGGAGAGGTCATAAGGGCCAGAAAGCGAGAGGCACTATGAAGTTTGGCTTCGAAGGTGGGCAGACACCCATGCGCCGTCGCTTGCCCAAAAGAGGCTTTAAGAATCCCTTTAGCCTAACTTTTCAGGTATTTTCAAGTTGAAATTTTTTTGTGTTAATGCATTGCCTTGTCTATTTCAATGTTGTAGTAGCAAAAGGTGATCAATTCCCCCATTATATTGCTAAATGGAATTGCTGGACCTGAGTAGTTTGGGATTAAGGATTATTCCGCTTGAGTTGAGTATGCATCTAAACGGTATTGATTGAACGATCACCTTTTATTCAAATTACCCTAAAAAAAAAGATATTGCTTATCGGAAGAGATCTTGTTCCCTTAGATTGCTATCTGTGAAAATTGGTATCATTTTTAACCTTTTTATATCATTCTTAATTATTCCATTAGCTTATGTTCACCTCCTGATTTTGTGCCTATGTCTGGCAGCCAGTAGGATTGGGAAAGATTGCAAAACTTATTAATGAAGGGAAGTTAGATTCTCATGAATTAATCACGATGAAAACACTCAAGGTACAGTGTCATCCTGATGTAATTTCCGTATTTACTCTCTAAGTAGAAGTCTGGTTAATATTGATCATTGCAGTTGTTATAATAGGATACAGGGGCAATAGGAAAGCAGATAAAAGATGGAGTAAGGTTGATGGGGCGTGGTGCTGATCAGATTAAATGGCCTATCCATCTGGAGGTAGTTTTTTACTTGAAAAATTTCTGCTGTTGTACTAGATTCAATTTGACATCTGAGATTTCTGTACTACTTGCCATAATCTAAGACAGTGTATAATTTCCAGGATTCAAATGTTTGCATTTTCTATTGTGATTTTCATCATTGTTGTTGCTAACTGATGTTGATACCTATGTGACAGTAGTGGCTCTAATTTAATAAATTGTACTAAATTAAGTGTATGAATATATATTTCACTTTTTTTTGGTGGGACCTATTTTCTTTTCATTCTTTTTGTTTTGGATGGTGTTAGTCTTGAATGCATACCTGTGAACATTCCCAAGGGACCGGTAAAAGTCTGTTCTTATATTTTTATTTGCATTTCTTCACAACCTCCTTTCCCCTTCGTTTGTTTTCTAAGCTTTAATAGATGAGCAGATACCAAACAAGCAGTTTAAAGGGTGCTTCACAAATTATGTTTCTTCCTTTTGTTATTGTTGTCGAAAGGAGGAGCCAAGTTTAACAAATAATTGGAAATTTTCAATATAATCATCAGAAAGTTTGAAACAAGCTACCGGTGATTACATCAAATTTATGTACAGAGAACTTAATGTATTTATCTACGAGTACAAATTAGCTACTTAGTTCACTGATTAACTGTAGAGTTGTTGGTTGTGTTTGAGTACTCTTTTCCTGGTGATCGTCCAGATTAATCATGGATTTTGAATCCAATAATATGTTTCAATTTCATGTAGTTGATCTCATGAATATCAGTCTAATTCATAGCATCAATTTCTGGATGGAGCTTAAGTTTCACTTATAAATGAGGATTGCAGGTGTCAAGAGTAACTGTAAGAGCGAAGCAAGCAGTTGAAGCTGCTGGTGGGTCTGTGAGACGGGTGCACTACAATAAATTGGGCTTCCGGGCATTGCTCAAGCCAGAGTGGTTCGAAAAGAAGGGCAGATTATTACCAAAACCAGCCAGACCCCCACCGAAGCTAAAAGATAAAGTTGATAGCATCGGTCGCTTGCCTGCCCCCACAAAACCTATTCCATTTTGTACCAAAGAAAATGAGGTAGCCTCTACTCCAGCCTAGTTGATAGTCAGATCAAGTGTTGAGAGTTTTTAACAATTTGTGTTTCGATCATTTATTGCTGTATAAGCAGATTTTGGTTTCCATCATCGGTGTATAAGCAGATTTTGGTTTCCATGAAATCTTTGTGGTTGCTTAATTTTGCAGAGTTTACATTAACTTTGCACTTCTGGTTAGGAACAAGTGAATCTGTATGGTTAATATCTTTGATGGGTTGCTACAAAAATAATGGTAAAGCTCTGTTGTATGTGTTAAAGCTGACTGTATTTATTAGAAATTAAAAGATGTGAGAACAAAACACAATTTTACAGATGAATTCAAGTCTTTAAATACAAAATAGCAAAGATGCAGTTAACGGAAAAATAGGTAACAACTAACACATGACTAACAACTCCTAATCTCATGGGATCTTTTATTGAATTGATTAAAGACTACCTAACTTCCTAATGAACAGGACACAACTCTAAAACACCCTTCCTTAAAATGAATGTTATACAATCAGTTTAGGCTTGACATTGAAACCATGGTTGTTAAATCTGGACCGGACTGGCTGGTCGGACCGGAAAATCTGTAAACTAGTCCTTTGACCGGTCCGGTTAAGGCTTCTAACCCTCTCATGATTTGCCCCTTAAGTTAAACTGGTGAACCGGCCGATTGGACTGTGATCTGTTCAAACCGGTTCAAGTTGGACCAGTTGACAACTTTAGAAAATTGTTGAAAATTTTTGTCTGTGCCTTGTACTGGTAAACATCCTCGTATAACGACTAAGCCACATTTTTCAATTTGATATTATTTGATTAACATATTTATATAAATATTCAATAATTTATATTTTTATTATTATTTTACATTTTTACAAATTTTCTTATAAATTATTTTTATAATTATTTTGATTTCTGTCAAAAATATTTTGTTTTAACTAAAAGATAAATACATGATGCAATATAATTTTTTAAAATTATAGTCTATTTTAATTTTTAAAAAACTAAAAAAATATATAAATAAATAGATTCTATTATTTATTTGTTTAATAACTATAATTATAGATATTATTAGACAAAAATTATCATTTGACCCTTGTATTTTAATTTTTCTCTTCATATTGCTTATGTACTATTATTTTGATAAATTAAGTCCCTATAAATATATTTTTTAAAAGAATTTAATTCATAATTCATCAAAAATAATAATATAAGAGTAATATATTATTATTTTGAAAAAAATATATAAATAAATTAATAATTGTAAATATAAACATTATATTATATTTGATAATATTTTTGAAGATGATTATTTAATTATTTAACATTTTGTACATACTATTGTGCATGAAACATATTTAATATGAATGTTTTTTTTTGTATTTTATAAGCATGAAATATGTTAAATATAATATTTTAAAAGAATTTTACTTTGACCAGTTCAACCCTCGTTGAACCACTAACCTTGAATCATTTACCTTTTTCGGTTTGTTGACTGAACCGACTTTGATAACCTTGATTGAAACAACTCTAAGTAACTACACAACTTCACAAATGCAACCAATTTCAGAAGTTTAGTCAGTATATCATCAATCTGGTTTTCAGTGCCACAATAAACAAGTTCAATGACTCAATCTTTTGTGAAATCACGAAAAAGATGATATCTTATATCTATGTGCTTGCTTCTACCTTATAAAAATGGATTCTTGGAGAGTTTAATTGAACTATTATCACAATAAATCTATATGTTTTCCTGCTTAAAACAATGCAAGAACTCAAGTATTCTCTTTAACCAAATAGCTTGGCACACATAAGAGGACACTATTACAAATTCTACCTCACGACTTGTTTTTTTTATACCCATGAGATAGTCTCTGAACTTAACATAAAAGACATGACTAGAAGTACTCTTTCCATCCTCCAAGTCTCTCGCATAATCATTGTCACCGAAGCCAATAATATTTGATGCTCCTCATTTTGTATAAAAAAAAAACCCAAATCAATGTACCTTTGAAGTAGTGTAAGACCCTTTTTGCATAAAGGAGATGAAGCTTTGTTGGACATTCCATAAATCTGCTGATTAAACTTACAGCGTATATAATGTTAGGTCTTGTTGCTGTTAAGTACATCAAGCTTTTAATGATTTGTTTGAAAAATATATTTTTAATCTTCTCACCATTAAGGTCTTTTATGAACTTCAAACATGCATCAATAGGAGTTCCCACTGTATTGCAATCCATCTTCTGAAAACTATCCAAGATCTCCATGGCATATTTATTTTATTTGATGAAAATTCCAGCTGTTGATTGTACTACTTTAATGCCAAGAAAATAGTGCATCATATCTAGATCCGTCATCTCATATTTGGCCATCATGGATCTTTTAAACTCTTCAAACATTACTGGATCATTTCTTTGTATATATCAGATAATCCATATACAATCAAACAATTAAAATTTTCTTTGCATATTTTGATTTTAGAAAGAGAGTATGCTCATATGGACATTTTTGAAAATCGGTCTTAGCAAAATAAGTCTTTATACTTCTGTACCAAGCTTTAAGTGCTTGTTTCATCATGTATAAAACATTTTTCAACTGTACATTTTTCTTTCATTTCCTTATTGCACATAACTAGGGGGCTTATTTATAGAGACTTGTTCATTTAGATTGTCATGTAGAAAAGTTGATTTCATATCTAACTGAAAGATTGACTAGGCCTTTTGTGTTGCTAATGCCACCACGATTCAAATTGTATCATGCCTTGTAATTGAAGCAAAAACTTTCTTGTAGTCAACACCAAATTCTTGCTTATAAAACTTTGCAATGAGCTGAGCTTTGTATTTATCAATTTGGTCATCTTTATTCAGCTTGGTTTTATAAACCCATTTGACACTAATGGACTTTTTCCCTTTTGAAAGTTTTGTCAGCTCTCATGTGTTGTTTTTCTCTATAGACTTGATATTTTCATCCATGGATTTCTACCATTTAGAATCTTTGACTACTTCTTGGAATGTTAGTGGACCATAATTTGATAATAAAGCATAATGAACAAGAGTGTCAATGTCAAATTAATCACCACTAACCTCATAATCCTCCATCCATACATGTCTCTTTATACTTTGTTGAGGTCTAGAATTTGCACCTTTAGTTTGAACATCATTAACATCATGAGGCTGCTTCAAATATTGACCAGGTTGTAATAACAAAAATGCATCACAAAAACTCGATTGTTCTTATACTTCAGCTTTTTTTTTCTTCATGATTCATAAGTATTTGCTTTTGTTCTGCAGTGTTTTCTGCTCAATTTCATGTACTTTCTTCATTAAAAACAACATTACGACTGATAACTATGTTACCTGTTATTGGATTGATAAGCTTGTAAGCTTTGGACTACTCACTAACTCTAAGAAAAACACATTTTTCGCTTTTGTCATCCAGTTTCTTCCTCTTCTCATTTGAAATGTCTGCATAAGCAATGCACCCAAAGACTTTAAAGAGATCAACAAACGGTTTTTGCCCATTCCAAGCTTCTTCTGAAGCCATGTTTTTTACTGAAAAATGTGGAACTTCAATTCAACACATGAACACTTCAATTTACTGCTTCAAGCCAAAAACTTTTTAGGATCTTACCACTTGTTGTCATGCTTTGCACCATGTTAAGGATAGTCTGATTTTTCTCTTCACTACACCATTTTACTGAGGCGTGTAGGCTGCTGTTAATTGCCTATGAATCCCATATTTACCACAAAAATTAGCAAATTCTTATGACATATTCTCCTCTATGATATGTTTAAAGGATTTTAATGGTGCTTTCAACTTCATTCTCTACCAAGGCTTTGAACCTTTTAAAGGTTGTGAGTGTTTTTATAAAAAATAAATCCATATTTTTTGGTAATAATCATTAATAAAAAAATAAAATATTTCTTTTTTTCCATTTGATATCGAATTTATGGGTCCATATATATCACAATGGATCAGCTCCAAGGGTCTTTGTACTTTTCATGCCTTTTGGAAATTGCTCACGGTGTTGTTTACCGATAACACACTTTTCACATATTTTGGAAGGAAGAGTAATCTAAGGAAGATTAATCACCATTTGCTTTTGAGAAAGAACTCTTAAACCTTTGAATTTTAAATGGGCATATCACAAATGCCAAAGCTATGTCGAGTCATTTTCTATAGTCTTGAACATGTTTGAATACTTTCTATCTTTAATGGAAACAACTTGTTTGGAGTCATGTTGACATGAGCAATTACTCCCTTTCTCAGATCAATTATTTCACAGACGCCTCCTTTGATTGTAGTTACATAACCCTTTTCTTGTAGGTGTTTCACACTTAATAAATTGCTTTTCAATTTAGGAATCTAAAAGACATTTGATATAGTTTCAATATTGTCTTTTTTAGTCTTGATTTAAAAATCACCTTTTCCCATTACATTTACTTTATAATGATCACCAAAGCTCACGGTAGTACAAACGTTATGATTTAAATGGGAAAATAAATACTTGTTACCACGCATGTGATTGCTGCACCTGATATCTATATACCATATATTTAGTTTGTGCTCCTTGTGATGAAAAGCCATCACAAATGTTTCTTGTTTATTGTTCTCTACATGGTTGGAATGGTCAACTTTGTTTTTATGGAGATTTGCGGTACATTCAGACTTGTAATGACCAAATTGGTGGCAGCAGTAACACTTAATGTTGGACTTATCAAACTTGAAGTTATTGTTGGATGAGTGCTAATGATCATGTTCGCTTTGTTTACCTTTAAAATTTGATGTGTATGAACCTCTACCTCTACCTCTGTGTCATCCTTTTCCTCGGCCTCAACTACGACCTCTTCCTGATCCTCTCATTGAAGAGTTCTCATTATGAGTTAAGGCCTTCAAAGCTTGTTCTTCGATTGAACCGTTCATCAATAGAAAGCTCATCAAGTTCTTTTGCTCATCAATAGAACATACCATATAAGAGAATTTTGGAGCCATTAATCGAAGTATTTTCTCAACCACAGCCACATCTGTAATCTTTTCAACATGAATTCACAACTTGTTCATTATTGCTAGTGTTATGGGGAAATACGCATCAACTGATTCTTTTTGCTTCATATGAAGAATCTTAAACTCTGTGCGAAAGGCTTAAAGCTGTTGCCTTTTTACCCTTGTTAAACCCACATATTTTTTCTTCATGGAATCCCAAATCTACTTTGAAGTATCCTTTTGTAGGATAGTCTCTAAAATTGAACTTTCAATTGCATGAAACAAATAAATTTTCACCTTAAGATCCTTTAGCTTTTGTTCATCCATTTTCTTATGTTGTGCTTTTGTCAACTTACCTCCACCAACTGGTTCTAGCACACTTGTTTTTGTAATTGTCTAGTACTCATTTGATCGCAAAAAATTCTCTATCAGCATACTCCAATGATCATAATGACCATCAAAGCAATGAATTGTTGGTTGCACAAAGTTGTTGTATGTTGCTATTAATGCTTGCTGACTGAGCCCTCACTGTTCTGATACCAAAAATTAGAGTTGACTGTATATATTAGAAAAGTAACAAATGTGATAACAAAATACACTTTTATTGATGAATTCAAGTCTTTAAATACAAAATAGCAAAGATGCACTTTATGGAAAAACACGTAACAATTAATCCATGACTAATAACTCCTAATCTTATGGGATCTTTTAGGGGTATTCGTGGATCTGTTTGGTACGGATTAGACACGACATTCAATCTAATTCATAATTTGCGGATTAAAAATTTAACAATCCAATCAAATCCATGAATATAAAAAAACTAATCCAATCCAAACCACAAATTGCGGATTGGATCATATCGGTTTGCGGTTTAATTTTAGATACTTTTACTTTTTATTTAATAATAATAATAATAATAATAATATATCACAAACATTCATAATATCTCAAAAACTTTTAGTCTACTATATAAATTACTTAATAATAAGTCATGATATAAAAATTACAAAAGAAATTTTCTAAAAAAAATGCAATAACAAATTATTAAAATATTTCATTCAAGATCAAGAATCTACAGTATCAAAAATTTAACAATACAAATTAGATTATAGTAGTAGAGTCTACAATAAAAATAAGCACAAGAAATATAAATTTTTAAACTTGAATTAAACTTTAAAAAATAGTAAAAATGATTTTTACCATTGCAATGTATAAAAATTCAATTTGATTTGAAAAATATCGTTTATCTCTTTTAATATTCATCATCATCATCTTCAACTTCATCTAACGAACTTTATTAATTATACTATGCATAAAAATTTCTATTAAAAAAAGTATTAATGTTAGAACATGTGCATCAAAGATATAATTTTACAATTTTGTAAAAAAATGAAAAACTCATTACCTTGTACAATTTCTTCAAATTTTTTTTATATCATCAAATATTTCTTGAAAGTCAATAAGGAGAGTCTTAGACCACAACCAATTTTGTGTACATTCAAGGGTCTCTCCAGTTTTAGGAGGCAATGAACTTCAAAATTGATCAATAATTTTTTTCCTTATACTAAAAGCGGATTTGAGGCAACTGTTAAAATTAGAATTAAAAATATAGGAAATTTTGAAGTATTAAGCTTTTCTAATATAATATGTTGTATCTTTTAACTAATTATTCACAAGATCCCATACATACCCATGTTCATTTTAATCTCAATTAATTACTTCTCTGCTAATATTTAAAAATTTTATGATTTCAATTTTGCATAATAGAATATAAAAAAATTATTGCAAATAAATATATATTTAAAATATTAGTTATATATATGCGAATTACAGGTTGGTTTACGGATTAAAATATAAAAAAATTCAATACAATCCATAAAATACGATTTAAAAAAATATAAACTAATTTAATTTACTATAATTATTAAATTACAGTTTGATTGCAGATGGATGCAGTTTAGATGGGTTGGACGGTTTATTAACACTTCTAGAATCTTTTAATGAATTGATAAAAGACTGCCTAACTTCCTAAAGAATAAGACACAACTCTTAACAGTTGGGAGATCTAGGTCTTATTTCTGCCTATTCACATTGATTTTATAGCCTTTTCTCCATTTTCATCTTATTTTTTCTTATTTTTGATTCTCTTGTAAAATTCAACTGTATATGGTTGGATCCATGTGAGCATTTCGCAACGTTGAGACTTGATGGATGATGAGTAATATTTTATTCCTATCAATCAAGTGATGCATTTCCTTTCATTTCACTTCAAATGTCTATTTTAAAAATTTTATACAGATTATAAAAATAATTTACCATAATCAATTTTATTAAATTCTCATTGCAATTTATTTTAATATCATTTTTTTTGAAATTGTAAAAAGAAATAATATGTAATTTCGATAAAAAAGAGTAAAATATGAAAATATAAATTAAATACTACTTTAATTTTTGAAATGGATACTTGAAGTAAAATTAAAATAGACATTTGATGTAAAGTGGAGGAATTTTTCAAAAATATTTAATATTATTTGTTAATAGATAAAATCTATAATTTCGACTTTGTACGTTTTAACTTTTCTTAATTTAGTTCTCATATTTTTATTTTGAAGATTTGAGTCTTTATACTATTATTATATTAACAATTGATTTATTTTTAATAGTATTTTAAAAATTAGACTAATATCATTAGTGATTGAATATAAAATTATTTTTTCTCTAATTTGAATTGAAATGTGTAATTTATATATTACTCTTAGTTGGATTATAAATACAATTTAATCATACACTTTAATTCATATCACACTCAATCCAAATGGATAAAAAGAACAATTTCATATTTGCAAACTAATAACATTAGTATAATTCTTTTTAAATGTTAAAAAATGACTTAATAATAAAAAATAATAATTGCTCACATCCTCAAAATAAAAGTATACAGACCAAAGCAAGAAAAAATAAAAAATAGAAGGATCAAATAATAAGTTTTACCTTCTTTAGTAGTCATTGTATCCTGTATTTTAATAAACAAATAGATAAAACCTATAATTTAACTATTATATTTTTTGACTTTTTTTTATTTGTTTCCTATACTTTTATTTCGATGGTTTAAGTGTTTATACTATTATTTTATTAGTAATTAATATTTTTAACAATTTTTTCAAAATCATATCAATACTGTTAATTTACTAATATAACTTTTTTTTTATCTAATTTGAATTGAATGTAATATGAACTGAAGTGTGTAATTGAAATTATTTTACAATCTAATTAACAATAATTTGTAAATTATACATTTTAATTTATATCATATTTAATCTAAGTTAGACAAAAAAATAATTTTGTACTAATTAATTGATGACTTTAGTCTAATTTTCATAAAATAATAAAAAAAAGAAGACTCATTGATTTATAAAACAATAATATAGGGGATAAAATCATCAAACTAAAAAGTATGGGCCAAATTATGGGTTTTGCCTAAAATTAGGATATTTACATTTTATTTAACTTAATTTTATTATTATCTCTATTTTACTAAATATTATTTTCAATTTTTTTATTCACTCAAAATTGTTAATTTTTAATTTTTGATAGTAAAATAACAATATTAATTTTTAAGATATTCTCAAATATTCACCAACTCCTTTTTGCTCCCTTTTGCAAAAAAATTTGACTTCACAGTTCATTCTTACGTCAAAATAATTTTCAAAATTACGAAACTTCAACCTTTTTATTCTCTGTCATCTTCTGGAACAACTAACTTACGGATCAATCCTTATTTTATTTATTTTTTCACTTCTAAGCTAAGGTTATACTTTGCCAGTTCCTTTGCTAATTGGAGAAAGGTTCAAATGCTGATGTCAAGTTTTTTTCTTTTTTTTTTTTTTAATTTGTGGTACGATGTCATTTTCTTAATTGATGTTAAAGAAGTCGATTGTGAAGTTCCTGAGGATTTCAATCTATTCAAGCGTCGATTTTTTTCTTTTCAAATTATCGTTAATTAATCCTCTATAAAAATCTTACAAATGATTTTTTTTTAATTAGAAAAATCAATAAAGCTAAACAAATTATTACTTGAAAATTTCAGTCTTAAATATCAAACTTCATTGGAAATTCAGATAATTTTTCTATAAGTAGAAAATTATTTAAAAGAGAAGAGAGTTGTTAAGCTTTTAACTCTTAATATTAGGTATGTGACTATCAGGATATTTGGTTAAGCTATTGAATACAACTGATAGCTGATAATTATTAGTTGATTGATACTAATATTTGATAAAATTAATTGAGTTGTTGCTGTTATGATATGAAATTACTATTATAGATATAATTTATTTCAAAAAAATATATATTTATATGATGTATAAATAAACATAAAAATAAAATATTATGTATTACTTGATATAATTATATACTGTAATGATTAAAATAATAACAACAGAATATAATTCATTATAAATAAAATATCTCACAAATGTATATTTATAATTTACAAATAAAATCAATTAATTTAATATATTTTTTATTGAACAGAGTGTTTTTGAAGTGTATTTTATTTTTAATAAAAAAATTTACAATATGATATATTTTATTAAAAAAACACCATTTGTTTTAAAAAAACTCTAAAATGAAATTTTTTTAATCAATATTTATTTGGACTTTTTATCAGTTATCAACTGAAATTACCCAATATTTTTCTTCAGTTGTGAAAGATCAAAAAACTATCATTTGATTCCAATAACTGAACAAAACACTCTCTAATTGTTTTCTTCAAGTCAACTGTTATTGTTAAAAATCATTTTTGATATGAGTAAATTTGCAAGTTGAATTTTGTAATGTCTACTAATTAAAGAAAATGTTTTTTTTTATTGTTTTTCAATTTTACAAAATTTACCCAAATTTATAATATTCACAACAATTTTAGCTAATTTATAAATTACGACTAATCTAAAAAGTTTAGACTAAAATATAAAATATAAAATATACCTTACAAAATTATCTTTCACTGAGTGAAATAGACATAATTTTATTTTTTATTTTTCTGATTTCAACTATCCTATAATCTATATTTGCGCCGAATAGATCCATTAAAAAAGTAAAACGCACCCGCTTAAATTTTAAAGATTTAAAAGTTATCCCTTTCTAATTAAATTTATTTGTTTGGTTGATCAAATTATTAAAAAAAAAGCATTGAACACAAATATATTTCAAAAGAAAATAAAAATCTTATGCTTAGCAATCTATAAATATAATTGAATCTTTTCCTTTGTCGAATTAATCAAAATTGTAGTCGAATATTGTAAAGATAGACGAAATTTGATAGAATGAAAAAGATAAAGGCACCATGACAATGCTTTACAGTGACTTGCCACCAACCTTACTTTTATTACATAGTTGCGTCCTTTTTTTTGCTGTCCTTCTCTTTTCACTAATCCATAATTAGATCCCACTTTTACATATTTTAAATTAATTTGCTAAACATGTAGACCCATAATAAATTTTTGAACCAATTGCAAACAGAACTAATTATTTAATTTGACCGGCTATCCGAGATTTGGTCCAACAATGATTCTAATGCTTCGTAGTTACTCTCAGTCTTAGCCGTCATCTATTTAAATAAATATAATGGGATTTTTCTACCATTCTTTCAGTTCCTTTTCTTCAAATTTAAGAAGGAAAGCTACTTTCAAACAGAACACTATGAACAAGGCATTCGAATTAAGAGAGATTTGGGGTGTTTTGTTCCCAGCTCCAATTGTTTCCGCACCAGCAAAATCCAAGATTTCGCTGCAGATTCCGCATGATTCATTACGTAGGTTTGGGGGGAAATACACGTAAAATCAACGAATGCGAACTAAAGCCACCAAACTTATAGCCCAGTCATAGACACTGTCTCGTAAGTCAAGGGATAAAGAAAAGACATACCGGACTAATAAAAATGAAGGGCCAATATAAACAAACTATCATGAACGCTTGAGGAATGAGAAATAATATACCCAAGGCCCCAACCACCACAACGGCAGAAACCTGTCTAATTGTTGGTGTGACGTGGAAAAGATGACAGTTAGATCCACACCACTTCATCCCAATTCCGCACCAAACAGAACAGTTTTTTTAATGATTTTTATCTCCACTCCAATCCAATCCATAATTTTTGTGCTGGAAACGGATAGAAACAGAACATACATCCTCCGTTCCAATCCGTATATATATATATATATATATATATATATATATATATATATATATATATATATATATATATATATATATATATTATACATAATTAATATTTTTTAAAAAATTATAAAATAAGGTATTAAATTTTTTTATTTAAACAATTATATAATTAACTAATTAATTAAAAAGCTTATTTTCGTTTCTAGTCTTGCACACTAAACAAAATGCCAAATTATTATAATAACCACGGGCACATTAAACTAAAAATACCAAGTCCAATGATATTTAAAATTAAAATGTCCGCCTGCATTTGCATGTAGCGCATGAATCCTTCCAAACAAAGTATTCCATAAGATTTATAACCGCAAACCGACACTAGATAAAATTTCTCATACAATAACTATTAACATTAATGTTCCCATGGAAAAAGATGAATCTTCCAAATGAAACGGAGAGCAAAAAGATTAAAAAAAAAATGAAAGAAAAGGGAAAAAAGCATCACAATCACTCTCCAACTCCATGCGTCCTACTAAAAGATATATGGTTGAACCACAAAAGTTTAGCAAGTAAAGACTTGGGTACCAAAGTGTCTGCCCGCCAAATCCAGAGGAACCATTGTAGTTAAGCCTCTCACTTGCAGCAATAACAACATTAATCGTAATAGACAAGAAAGTAATTCGATAATCAGAATATACCGTCCTTCAGTGACCCCACCTCAACACTCCTTCACATCAACCATACTTGAGTTTACATGATACTTGACACGAAAAAAGCCAACTAAATGGAAGAACTCACCATCAAAGCACTTGTAGAACTTAGAAGCACTTTCTGTGGACGATGGAAGGACCAGACTCATCATACTCACCCTTAGAAATCCACATCTGAAACAACCAAAGCAAGTGTGTCAGTCATATGCCAATGTATAACGTAAGACGAGTAACTACAAAGCATGGGGATTGAAAAAATCACCTGCTGGAAGGTACTGAGGGATGCAAGGATAGATCCTCCAATCCAGACACTGTATTTTCTCTCGGGTGGTGCTACCACCTTAATCTTCATGCTGCTTGGAGCAAGAGCAGTGATCTCCTTGCTCATACGGTCTGCAATGCCAGGGAACATTGTGGAACCACCACTGAGCACAATGTTACCGTAAAGATCCTTCCTGATATCCACATCGCACTTCATGATAGAGTTGTAAGTAGTCTCATGAATGCCTGCAGCTTCCATTCCGATGAGAGATGGCTGGAACAGGACTTCTGGGCAACGGAATCTCTCTGCTCCAATAGTGATGACCTGGCCATCAGGAAGCTCATAATTCTTCTCGACAGAAGAGCTGCTCTTGGCGGTCTCGAGTTCCTGCTCATAGTCAAGGGCAACATATGCAAGTTTCTCCTTCATGTCACGGACAATTTCCCGTTCTGCAGTGGTGGTGAACATGTACCCTCTCTCAGTAAGAATCTTCATTAAAGCATCAGTGAGATCACGGCCCGCAAGGTCAAGACGGAGGATGGCATGTGGAAGAGCATACCCTTCATAGATTGGCACAGTGTGACTCACACCATCACCAGAGTCCAGCACAATACCTGTTACAAATAAAATGACATAAATACAAAACCTCTTTATAAAATGTTGTAATAAGGAATCCAAATTAGAACAGGGATTGATACGAACCAGTTGTACGACCACTGGCATACAAGGACAGGACGGCTTGGATGGCAACATACATTGCAGGCACATTAAAGGTCTCAAACATGATTTGAGTCATTTTCTCTCTGTTGGCCTTGGGGTTGAGAGGAGCCTCAGTGAGAAGCACTGGATGCTCCTCAGGAGCAACACGAAGCTCATTGTAGAAAGTGTGATGCCAGATCTTTTCCATATCATCCCAGTTGCTGACAATACCATGTTCAATGGGGTACTTCAAGGTCAAGATACCTCTTTTAGATTGTGCTTCATCACCCACATAGGCATCCTTTTGACCCATCCCAACCATGACACCAGTGTGTCTGGGTCTTCCAACAATACTGGGAAACACTGCCCTGGGAGCATCATCACCAGCAAACCCAGCCTGCACAAGGGACGAATGAGCTATCAGAAAATGAAGTAGCAGAAAATACACAACTCAAATTAGACATTAGGAAAATCACTAACTAACCTTCACCATTCCAGTTCCATTATCACAAACAAGGGGCTGAATATCCTCAGCATCAGTCATTGTCTAGAACCCACATAAACATACAGCAAAGTGAGCGCAAAAGGTAGAGAAAACCACACATACAAACATAATAAATTTGCAAACTCAGAAACTAGTGCCAACTTCATAAACCAACCAACAAGAAGTAATCCGATAGACAATGATTCTGAGTATGTTCTGAATCCAGAATCCTCACACATCTGTCAATTATACCCCTTACAAGCAGACATCAAGAGTGAAAAGATAACTTCCAAAATATCATAAAATTGAGAAAAAAAGCTTTCTCGTAAAACCTAGAACAATTGTTGAGAGGTGAAATAATTATAATTTCTGATCCAGCAAAGCTAAATCTCAAGCGACTCTCAACATAATCGCATTTTTACCTCTAACTTATAACCTTGTCCTTATGGAGAAAAACTCGCCAATTTCACACTTCTACATTAGATCGAAAAGCAACAACTTCCAAAATAAAAGGAAAAAAATAAAATGGAGAAGCAGATCAAATCGTGTGAGAACAGATCCGGAAATGAGAAAACCAGATGAGACAACCAAACAAAATGATCAAACACCAGAAACCGATATCTAACAAGGAAGAACTAATAAAATTGAAACTTAGACAGTCACATATACTACAACTAAATCCAGATCTCACTTTGAACAACAAAAACAAGCAAAATGAGAAGCACAAAATTCTCAGATCGGAAAGAATACTGGATCAAAGCTCACCGATCTACTAAAACAATTAAAGAAACAAAAAAAAAAGAAAGAAAGATCGATGCATACCTTAGATTAGAAAAAAGGGAAGGAAGCGAGGAAGAAAGATGGGAACGGACCAAGCCAATCTACAGAGACGGCCTGGGCGATTTCTCTTTTGTGTGTTTAGTTCGAATTGAAAAAATAACGGGGAGAGCAGCGGCAGGCGAAGAAGAAGAGAGTATTTATATAGGGGAGAAGAAATTTGAAATATAGAGAGAGGGCATCATTTCGACCACGAGAAAAGATAGGGTGACCTGGCTGACAGCCTTTTTCTTCATCTTCCATGTTCTTATGCCTCTGCCTTTGATTTTCTGATTTCATCACAGCCGTTAGATTCTTTTTATTTTATCGGCTTGGCTTTCCTCTACGGTGCTGTTCTTGAGACAAGAGATCTGATTCTAGCCGTTTGGTTCGGGTCGGACCGTTCGGTCGGTCAATGGAATGTCTATTATTATGTCTGCTTGGTATCCGTATCTCCTCTGATTCAGCACCCAGCAGCCTATTTCGGAATTTGGCTCGGATCCGCTCGGCTCAAATGAGAAATATTTTTTTCTAATTTTCTTTTAAAATAAAATATTTTAGTATTACTGTCTGAAATTAAAAATCTTAACACTAAATTTTCGCGAGGGAGGAAATGGGAGGAAAAATAAAGAAGAAGAATAGATTTTATTTTTTATCTATATTTTCTTTATTTAATTTTGGATTGAAGTAGAATTAAAAGGTAGAAAAAGGAAAATATAAATTTTTTCCTTATTTAAAAGCGAATAATTATGTATAAAAATAGTAATTTTATCAATTTTTCCGATTTCTGTATTTTTTCTCTATTTTGAGGTGAAAATAAATTTTATTTTTTATATATTTTTTATTTTTTTTTCTTTCTAAACAAAATAAAGTGAGAATCATTGATTATATTACACCTTTATTTTTTCTCCCACCATATGTTCCTCCTATGCAAGTATAGTGTCACGCACTGGAAGGTTCATACGGGATTTCCTGCAAATTTATATTTTCCCACACATATGTAATATTCTAGAAGGTCATTGTAAACCATTAGATTAAATGGATCGTGACCGTCCATTTCGGTAGGTAGGAATTAATCCTAGCCCTCCATCTGGTAGGTGGGAATCAATCATAGCCATCCATTTTGGTAGGTGAGAGTTGATCTTGACCATCAATTTGGTAGGTGAGAATCAATCCTAGCCATTCATTTGGTAGGTGGGAGTTAATCCTAACCATCCATCTGGTAGGTGGGAATTGATCTCGGTCATCCATTGAGGAGGTGGAGGCCTATATATACCTTATGTAAATTCATTGGTAATCATTCAATCAATTGAAGCATTTCAAGTAATACAAAGTTTTTCTCTCAAACTCTCTTGTGTTCTTGTTTTGCTATTGAATCTTCTCGATCTCTAAGTTCCTTTCTATTCTCTTTGGAGTGTTTTATCGATTTTGGAAGGCAGGCTTAGTGCAACGGACCGTGCTAAGTGTCGCACGATTGCTAGTTAAAGTTTAGGGTCGTGACAGTTGGTATCAGAGCCAGGTTTGAAGCTTTACTACCTTTGGCATAATGAAGGCTACTGCCCCAGCTACACCTAGCGTGGAAGTCCCATCAATGGAACGTGGTCGTAAGAAAGTTCGGAAACCATCTAAAGAATCTCGAGCCAAGTCGAAAGACATGATTTCTAGCTTGGAAGCATGTGTTGTGAGTGCTCAAGACAACTTGGGAGAGTTGTTCGACCGAGTAGACAACTTGGAGGAACGTTGCAGCGGCTTGGAGGCTGAGGATGCGGAGATCCATGCAGCGGTCAAGATGTCCCTCAACGAGCTAGACGGTGGGTTAAGGCAAGAGATTGATGGGCTGAAATCCAAACTTGTCAAGGTACGTGATCTCTTCCAAAGAGAAATTTCTAATGTGTTACTTAGAGTTGAGGATATGGGTGGTGATCTAGCATTATGCAAACAGGCTATGGCCTCGGGAACCAATACAACCACTATTATTGAGGCCAAGAAAGTGGAAGTTCCCAAGCCAAAGACTTTCAATGGTGCTCGGAATGCTAGGGAAGTTGAGAACTTCCTATGGGGGCTGGATCAATACTTTGAGGCTACTGGCATAACGGACCATGCCAGCAAAATCCAAACTACTGCCATGTACTTGACCGACACTGCTATGTTGTGGTGGAGACGAAGACATGGAGATGTGCAACGTGGGGTGTGCACAATTGATACCTTTGAAGACTTCAAAAGGGAGTTCAAAAGCCAATTCTTCCCCGTAAATGCTGAGGAAGAGGCGAGAGGCCGGCTTCGATGACTAAAGCAGATGGGTAGCATAAGGGAGTATGTGAAGGAGTTCACAACCTTGCTGCTAGATGTCCCTGACACATCGGACAAGGATGCCTTATTCTTGTTCATGGATGGTCTCCAATCATGGGCTAACCTTGAGCTCAAACGACGTGGTGTCCAAGACTTGTCTTCAGCCATTGCCGTTGCTGAAAGTCTTATTGATTACTCCTCAAACAAAGAAGGCTCGAGGCCAGCTGATAGAAATTTTGGTGGAGGAAAGAATGGGGGAGGCCATGCCAAGAGTCAGAACCATAAAAACCACAAAGAAGGCTATTCATTCAAGTCCCGAGACAAAGGGAAGAACGTGGTGCCTCAAAGCCCCGTGTGACGTGCTTCATATGCGACGGACCGCATTGGGCACGAGAATGTCCCAAAAGAAAGACATTGAATGCTTTAGTTGCCTCCACTCATGATCAAAAGAGAAGTGAGGCAGATGAAGGTGCGAAGATGGGATCTTTGCGGCTGCTTAGTGCATTGCAAAGTGCCCCAAAGTCCCCCAAGGGACTCATGTTTGTGGATGCAACCATCAATGGGAAAGTCGCCAAAGCCTTAGTCGACACAGGTGCATCTCACAACTTTGTTTCGCTAGAGGAAGCCAAGAGACTTGGTCTCAAGGTTGCCAATGGAGGTGGCTCCCTCAAAGCAGTTAACTCAGTGGCACAACCTCTCCAAGGAATTGCCCGCGGAGTGAAGGTCAGTCTCGGTGCATGGACTGGCCAAGTGGATTTATCTGTGGCACCCATGGATGATTTCTCGGTGGTATTCGACATGGAGTTCTTGGACCAGGTTAGAGCTTTCCTTATTCCATGTTCAAACTCTATGTGCATTATGGATGGACCAAAGGCTTGTCTAGTGACGACGGAAAGGACCACCAAACCTACTACCCAAGCTCTCTCAGCACTTCAATTCAATAAGGGATTGAAAAGGGAAGAAGAGAGTTACTTGGCCATTCTTAAAGAGTATGATGATGATGAAGCATCGCCACAACCAAGCTTGCCAACGGAGGTGCAAGTTGTCTTGGATGAGTTCCAGGATGTGATGCCGGAGGCGTTGCCAAAACAGTTACCCCCAAGGAGGGAGGTGGACCATGAAATTGAGTTGGAGCCTGGCACAAGACCATCAGCCATGAGTCCTTACCAGATGGCAAACTCGGAGTTGGCAGAACTGCGGAAGCAGCTCAATGAGCTGTTGGATGCTGGTTTCATTAGGCCATCCAAAGCCCCATTTGGTGCCCCGGTGCTTTTTCAGAAAAAGAAGGATGGTTCACTGAGAATGTGCATTGATTACCGCGCTCTAAACAAAATCACGGTAAAGAACAAATATCCTATCCCACTCATTGCTGATTTGTTTGATCAATTGGGGAACACAAGATACTTCTCAAAGTTGGACTTGCGATCGGGATACTACCAGGTGCGCATTGCAAAAGGGGATGAACCGAAAACTACATGTGTAACAAGGTACGGTGCTTATGAGTTCCTTATTATGCCCTTTGGTCTCACAAATGCACCTGCTACCTTTTGCACTCTCATGAATAAACTCTTCCATCCCTACCTCGATCGGTTCGTGGTAGTATATCTTGATGATATTGTGATATATAGCCGGACTATAGAAGAACATCTTGAGCATTTGAAGAAGGTGTTCGAGGTCCTCAGAGAAAATGAGCTATATGTTAAGAGGGAGAAATGTTCCTTCGCCCAAGATGAGGTGATGTTCTTAGGTCATAGGATAAAAGATGGGAAGCTTATGATGGATGGAGACAAGGTGAAAGCCATCCAGGAATGGGAACCTCTTACTAAGGTCCCCGAGTTAATATCTTTCCTTGGACTTGTGAACTACTACCGGAGATTCATCAAGTCATATTCAGCAAGAGTAGCTCCACTAACAGACCTACTCAAGAAGAACAATACTTGGGAGTGGACAAACAAGTGCCAAGCCTCGTTTGATGACTTGAAAAGGGCCATTACCGAAGAACCAGTGCTTTACTTGCCAGACCCCTGTAAGATGTACGAGTTGCATACGGATGCCTCAAAATTTGCCATTGGTGGAGTGTTGATGCAAGAAGGGCATCCTATAGCATACGAAAGCCGCAAGTTCAATGACATTGAACGCCGCTACACGGTGCAGGAAAAAGAGATGACAGCTATCATCCATTGTCTAAGGGTGTGGCGACACTACTTATTGAGTTCTCACTTTGTGATCATGACAGACAATGTAGCAACTAGCTACTTCCAAACTCAAAAGAAGTTGAGTCCCAAACAAGCTCGGTGGCAAGACTTTCTGGCAGAATTTGACTACAAGCTTGAATACAAACCTGGTAAGGCTAATGTGGTGGCTGATGCACTAAGTCGAAAGGTAGAGCTAGCAGCTTTGAGTAGACCAAGCAGTCCCTTGCTGGAAAAGATCAAAGAAGAGTTGAAGCATGATGCCCTGGCTCAAAACCTCCTTGTCCTCATCAAGGAAGGAAAGACAAGGCGATTTTGGTAGAGTGACAGACTACTCTATGCCAAGAAAAACCGCATCTACGTTCCTAAGTGGGGGAACTTGAGAAAAAAGATGATCAAAGAATGCCATGATTCACTATGGGCGGGACACCCAGGCATGAAACGCACCCTTGTCTTGATCAAGTCTATTTACTATTGGCCTCAACTACGGGATGATGTTGAAGCCTACGTGAGAACTTGTCTTGTTTGCCAACAAGATAAAACAGAGCAGCGTGCACCCGGTGGCTTGCTAGAACCGCTGCCTATTCCGGAGAGACTATGGGAGAGTGTCTCAATGGACTTCATCACTTGTTTGCCAAAATCAGAAGGCTTTGGCAGTATTATAGTAGTCATTGATCGCTTCAGCAAGTATGCAACCTTTATACCTGCCTCGACGGATTGCACTGCGGACGAGACTGCACGGTTGTTCCTCAAGCATGTTGTGAAGCATTGGGGATTCCCATCTAATATTGTGAGTGATCGAGACCCACGATTTACTGGGAAGTTCTGGACAGAGTTGTTCAAGCTGCTGGGACTAGACTTAAACTTCTCCACCAGTTTTCATCCGCAAAGCGATGGGCAGACGGAACGTGCCAATGCACTACTGGAGCTATATCTGAGGCACTTTGTTAGTGCCAACCAACATGATTGGGCTAAGTTGCTGGATGTAGCCCAATTCTCTTACAACTTGCAGCAAAGTGAATCCACTGGCAAGAGTCCCTTCGAAATCATTACGGGACAACAACCTATGACCCCTCATGCTTTGGCCACCAACTATGAAGGGAAGAGTCCTGCAGCTTTCAAATTTGCTAAGGCATGGCATGAGCAAGCTGAGTTGGCCCGAGCCTATTTGAACAAGGCATCCAAAAAGATGAAGAAGTGGGCTGACAAGAAAAGAAGAATGGTCGAATTTCAGGAAGGAGATTTGGTCATTGTCAAATTATTACCACAACAGTTCAAGTCCTTGCGGAAGGTTCACAAGGGGTTGGTACGGAAATACGAAGGGTCATTTCCTATCCTTAAGCAGGTTGGTAAGGTGTCTTACAAGCTACAACTCCCTCCCAAGCTTAAAATCTATCCAGTTTTTCATGTAAGTATGTTGAAGCCTTATCATGGAGACGTGGAAGATGCAAGTCGAGGTGAGTCGAAGAGGGCACCCACTGCGGTAGTAGCCTCCTTTGATAGAAGAGTGGATTCCATCTTGGCATACCGCCTAATTCGGCGTAGAGGTGTACCAAGTTATCGGGAATACTTGATCAAATGGAAGAATGCCCCAGACATAGAGGCAAGCTGGGAACCTGAAGACACTTTGTGGCAGTTCAAAGATGACATAGAAAGGTTCAAGCTTGAAGGCGCGACGAGGGCGTCGCGAACTTGAGTGGGAGAGAATGTCACGCACTGGAAGGTTCATACGGGATTTCCTGCAAATTTACATTTTCCCACACATATGTAATATTCTAGAAGGCCATTGTAAACCATTAGATTAAATGGATCGTGGCCGTCCATTTCGGTAGGTAGGAATTAATCCTAGCCCTCCATCTGGTAGGTGGGAATCAATCCTAGCCATCCATTTTGGTAGGTGGGAGTTGATCTTGACCATCCATTTGGTAGGTGAGAATCAATCCTAACCATTTATTTGGTAGGTGGGAGTTAATCCTAACCATCCATCTGGTAGGTGAGAATTGATCTCGGCCATCCATTGAGGAGGTGGAGGCCTATATATACCTTATGTAAATTCATTGGTAATCATTCAATCAATTGAAGCATTTCAAGTAATACAAAGCTTTTCTCTCAAACTCTCTTGTGTTCTTGTTTTGCTATTGAATCTTCTCGATCTCTAAGTTCCTTTCTATTCTCTTTGGAGTGTTTTATCGGTTTTGGAAGGCAGGCTTAATGCAACGTACCGTGCTAAGTGCCGCACGATTGCTAGTTAAAATTTAGGGTCGTGACAATAGGCTCAGGGAAAAATGCTCCTGGGTTGGCTTATTTGCCAGTTTCAACCACTAAATCAGAATTTTCAATTTTGAATTAAAAACAATAAAAATTTTAGCCATATATAACATGAAGATAAGTATTTTGATCTAAAAAAATAACATGTAGATTATTGATAGTACGTATTTTTTTAGGCTACAACTAGGACTAAATTGAGGATTTAGACCAAAATGTATTTTTTTTAGGCTTGATGATAATTGATTAAAGATTTTAATCAATTATTTCAATCAATAAAAATAAATAGTGATGAAAATATTAACTATCTCTGCTATCTTTTTGTCACAAGAAAATGATTTCATTTATTTTTTTGCACATAAATTAAGTTACTGGGATAGTATCATATCATAGATTTCAATTTTAGCAAACATTGAGCTCATGTTGTTTATACTTTTGTCAGATTTCTTTTATATTATTGATGTGTAACATTTGTTTTTTTATGTTTTACGAATGTACTGTTGAATTTTGACAATCTCTCAATCGCATATCGGAAGTAGGAGAGAGAGACATAAAAATATTAGTTTATAAAAAGATTTCATTCCCTCTCAACAGATCATCCCAAAACACGAATTTTTTGCTTCTAAGATTGGTTGTATTTTCGTTTTCTCTTGTAATATTTCTTTAAAATAGTGGAATATTATTTTAGTAGTGTCCGAGAATGTAGATATAATTGGTCGAACCTCATTAAATTTTGATGTTCTCTTCATTGTCTATTTAATAGCTATTGTCGAGTAATTTATTTTGATAATATGTTGTACTTTAAATTGTCTGAGAAAAATTATGTTATAAAAACATTAAAAGGCTAAAGAAGATAGTTTTTAATGGAGATTATTTGTGACTCCACCAACTATCTGAGAAATTTTTTCTTGCTCTTAATTTTTAGCACAATTATTCATTTTTGTGTAAACTAACCTAATTTCCACGACAATTGGTATCAGAGTTAAGGTGACTGAGTTATATGTTCTGTGATTGCGGCGTAAGCTGATCTTCCACATTAGAAATGTTTCCTTGGATTTTTGGGTATTCCGCATTTGAAAGTTATTAAATATTCTTGAAAAAAAAATGGCAAGAGACTGACAAAAATCCATGATGGATACAACAACTTCTACTTCATCAATTTTGACGAGAATTGTTGTGGCAAATACGAGAATTACAGTGGAGATTTTTAATGGTACATGTCATTTCGGTATATGGCAACGTGAAGTTCTAGATGCCTTATTTCAACAAGGTTTAGACATTGTCATTGAGGGAGAAAAGTCAAAAGGTGCAGATGAGAAAGAATGTAGGACAATTAATCGTTTGACATGTGGTATCTTCACGGAGAATTAATGTAACATTATCGACTTTTCCCATATACATTTCAACATGCACCTCATTTTGGTATGTGCATCTTGTATATACTTCATTTGAACATATGGATTCCATATGTATTTTCATAGGATCAAGTTCATGACACACATTAGCTATGTATCCAAGAATTTTGCATTTGTATTGAGTTACATGTGTTCATTTTATAATTTAGTTGAAAATGACATGAAATTGAAAATTAAGTGAGCAAAATAACTATATCGAAATAATTGAAATATGACGTAGTTAAATTGAGCTAAAAGATTAAGTTGTATTTTTATGTTAATTAGTGAAATTAGTTATATGTGGTGGTGGTGATGATGATGATGATGATGATGATGATGATGATGATGATAATAATAATAATAATAATAATAATAATAATAATAATAATAATAATAATAATAATAATAATAATAAAAAGACAAAAAGTAAAAGACAAAAAAAGAAAAGAAAAGAAAATAAGAAGGTATGCAACAAAGCTTATCCTTTTATCCCCTTTTCTACAGTTCTTCTTCTTTTCTTCATTTCTTCAGTTCCCTTTTTAAAGGTTCTAGCTACAAGATGAGTTGATTATTCTTTCCTTTGTTACAAATATTGAATTGAGGGTTGATAGATAGTAGTCTATTATATGCAAGTATTTAAATCAAAGCCCCTGAATTCTATTTTAGGGCAGAATATTAAGGTTTAATTTGCACTGTCTCAAAGGGCTAGTTTGAATAAGTTCTAAACATAAAAATTATAGCTTTATGTCTTAAGTTTATGGATATATAAATAGTGTTTTAAAATTTTGTGTATATAAAAAGATATTAGCATATAAAATAAACTGGTTTGGGTGTGAACCCTGATTGAGTCACCTATAGTGCTCATTTGTTTTGAATATGATAAATCCCGTATTTGAAGAAAATCAAAACATAAAAATTGTAGATACATATGTTATTTATCTTTATACCACATGGATGTTGAGTTATGGTGAAGGGAACCATAACTGTTCTATAATTGCTTAGTGCCTTATGCAGGTTCAATAACTTATTTAATTATTTTAAGCTCTTTATGAACATAATCTGTAATTTATTAAAACATGAAAGTTATAGGGTTATATCCTATCTAAATGTATGTAAAAATATAATATTAATATGTTGTGTATAGTGTGAGAAATGACCTTCAAAATTCATATTGGTCTGAAAATGAACTTTGTTCTAGATGAGTGATATGTTTCTTATAATTTGAGGACTTTTGACACATAAATGATAAAAGTTGTAAACATAAACCTATTAAGTTCCTACTGATTTTCACTATAATATGACTTACACATTGTAAGATATAAAGGACCATAATTGGTATTCTAAAAAATTGTAACATGCTCGAATTACTCAAAAAATTTAATATGTTATATATTTATATATTAACTTTAATTACAAATAAAACTCAGAAAAATTGGACAAGTTTAGAAATTCCATTATCTCAGACAAATTGGACAAGTATAGGCTAATCAGTCTCATAGGGTCACATTATCTCATAGGAAAAATACTATTGATATGAACTATACATATTAATTTGTTCAAGTCACATTCAGGTTCTCTAATTATGAATTAATTGATTATATTTCCAAATTAGGCTTACAACAAATTGGATACCTACAAGGAGGGGATAGATAATAAGTTAAAGGTTAGAATAAAATGAAAAATGTGAGTTTAATTATTAAATGATTTCTTTAGTACACATAAATATCGTTTGCTATATGATATGTGAAATGATTTATGGTTATGTGATTCATATAGTTGTCATGATTTGACCTTGATAATGAGATGATGAATAATTTGTAATATGTATGGTATATATAAGTGGTGTATGGTATATTTGAGGTATATATTTGACATACATGATATATACATGATATATGTATAGTATATGCGAAATATATGCGTAAGATATGTGGTATATATATGATATATGTAATAAGAAAATAATGGATGATAAATTTTTAGTTATAAATACATATGCATAAGGATTTAAAAAGCGTTATAACTAGTTAATCGACATTGTAATGCAAAAGAAGAAATCTATTGTAACACCCCCTTACCCCACTTTAGTTCAGCAAGGTAAGTGGGCATTACCTGACTAGTTAACTTATAAGATTAGCTAAAAGAAGTATAATATTTTTATATATCAAAAATATTGCAAACACCAATATTCAAAATTTTATTTATTTATAAAACATATTATTTTACATCCAAACTATATTCATTACATTAGTTTTACATGCCCCAAAACATGTTTGATGAGATAAAACTATGATTTAGTTTATAGAGCTTTTAACAAAATACCAAAAATTGTTTGAAGTTTTAAGTTGCTTTCCATTTATGTACCATTCTTCTTCTGATAGATATGTTATTTACAATTGTACTTTAAAACCTACGTGAGAGAAAAATACCTGTGCTAAGCTACTAATTTAGTGGTAATTCAAGGATAAAATTTTTATACATATATATTTTTATACATGCCATATATACCACAAAGGCAAATCCACATACTATCACAACTTATAAGTAATGCTTATATGTACATACAAAATTATTTTCAAGATTAATATTTTTAAATCATTATTTAAATATATGTTTTTTTTAATATTATCTAAGGTCGTAACACCTATATTTGAACTCATGAATAATAATATGAATTGTCAATACCGACTTTTTAATATTGCTATTATCGGCTTCATAATAATGTAATTATCGGCTTTTAATTGTGTTATTTTCGGCTTTTTCTAATAATGTCATTACCTGCATTAATATTGTGTCATTTCCGACTTCATAATATTACACCGAGTGCATTTTATTTTTCTCTTAATTGGTATACTAAACTATTATCTATTCTAGTTATATGCTAGCTGTTTTAGGAATTAACTATTATTAAAATTATTACCAATATTATGATTATTATTCAAAAATATTTTTCACAAGTGATAATTATACTAAATATCCACATACATGTTTATTATTATTATTATTATTATTATTATTATTATTATTATTATTATTATTATTATTATTTATTTATTTATTTATTTATTTATTTTTCTCATTATTAAATCAAAATTTCACGTATAAATAATTTTATTATATATTCATAACTAAAATTAAAGTCAGAATTCTAATAAATTAATATATGTATACATCATACCACATGTAAAAACCCAATATGAAAATTCTTTATTTATGACAAATTCCAACTCTAATATTGGGCCTCAGTTTTAGTCAATTTATAGTTTGAATTTAAATTAATAGCCTTCTATGATCTTGTAGCTTATTGTCACATATTTCATACGCATTAAAAATCACCTAAATCCAAATGTTCTAGCAAAATTTATTGTCATTTTACTGAAAGGTGTTCAATCAAATTTATTTTGCCAAGTATTTTTTGGATACCAACAGGTCAAGAATATTTTTTATCCAATTTGTAGTCTATTTACAATTAAATTTGAAGTTAAGTTTTTTTATGGAATTTTTAGCCTTATGAGTCAATTTGCATTTTCAGTTGGTTTCATCCTATTCTCATTACCAAAACGTTAGTAATGATAAAAAAATGTCAAAAATGCTCCTAAAATTCTGAAACAGAATCATCAATTGACATAAGCCTATCTAATGTATACAATCATCATATGCATTCATTTTTACATCAAATTTTTCATATCATAACTAGATTCATATATCTTTACATTTTCACATCATTTAGTCCAATTACCATCAAAGTCAAAGATAACAATTAAACACATTCAATGGCATTCTTATCAAGCATTAGCATATAATTTCACATAGTCAAATAATATGTAAGATTTTAATCAATGAAACACATATCTAATTAGTCTTAAAGCTTCTCATTTTTCTTATTTTTCTCCCTCACTAGATAGCATTTTCTTTTCCTTTGGTACCCTCTTGAGAGTCTCTCTTTTTCTCACTTGATTGTCCTATACAACCATACCATATCTCATTTCCATCATCCCAAGCAATCTTTTAGATCTATCTCTATAGATCTTTATCCCTAAAATATAGACTGCTTCTCCAAGGTCTTTCATAGAGAAATTCTTGGATAACCAAATTTTGAATGATTGTAAGGCTGAGACATCATTTCCCATTAACAATATGTCATCTACATATAACACAAGGAATATGATTGCACTCCCACTAATCTTCTTGTAAACATAAGGTTCATCCGGATTTTGTAAGAAACCAAACTGTTTGATTGTCTCATCAAACAGAATATTCCAACTCCTGGATGCTTGCTTTAATCCATAAATGGATTTTTGAAGCTTACATACCTTTTTTCCATCTTTGGATATGAAACCTTCTGATTGTGTCATGTATACATTCTCAGTCAGATTTCTATTAAGGAAAGCTATTTTCACATCCATTTTCCATATCTCATAATCATAATGAGTAGCAATGGCTAGAAGTATCCTTATGGATTTAAGCATAGCTACTGGGCTAAAAGTTTCATCGTAGTCAGTTCCTTGTCTTTGATGATAACCTTTAGCAACAAGTCTAGCTTTATAGGTAATCACATTACCATCCATGTCAGTTTTCTTTTTGAAAAAGCACTTGCACCCTATAGGCTTTATTCCTTCGGGTGGGTCAACCAAAGTCCATACTTGGTTTTCATACATGGAATCTATTTCTGACTTCATGGCTTGAAGCCATTTGTCAGATTCTGAATTATTCAGAACCTCTTCATAGGTTGTAGGCTCATCATTTTTTATGAGCAATACGTCGTTCTGTTCACTAATGAGAAATCCATATCTCTCTGGAATAGTACGTATCCTACTTGACCTACAAAGCTCTTGTGCTTCAGAAGGTTGAGCTGTTATATCATCTGTATGAGTAACAAGCTCAGGTTCAGGCAGTTGATTAGCATCTGTTTGAGCATCTTGAACTTCCTCAAGTTCAATTTTGCTCCCACTATCTCATTTTAGAAGGAATTCTCTCTCTAAAAAGATAGCATGTCTTGAAACAAAAACCTTTTGTTCCAATGGGTGGTAAAAGTGATATCCATATGATGCTTTTGGATATCCCACAAACAGACATCGGTCAGACTTAGCTTCTAGCTTATCTGACATTGTCCACTTCACATAAGTAGGACAACCCCAAATTCTCATGTAAGAAAATGTGGGTCTCTTGTTATACCATATCTCATATGGAGTAACATCAACTGAATTTGAAGGAACTCCATTTAATATATAAATGACGGTCTCTAGTGCATAACCCCAAAAGGATTTAGGCAATTCTGCAAAACTCATCATAGACCTTACCATGTCTAACAAGGTTCGGTTTCTTCTTTCAGCCACACCATTGTATTATGGCGTGTAAGGTGGAGTCCATTGAGATAAAATCCCATTATCCCTAAGATAATCTAGAAACTCTTGGCTCAAGTATTCACCTCCTCGATCTGATCAAAGTATTTTAATACTTTTGCCAAGTTGTTTCTCTACTTCATTTCTGAATTCTTTGAACTTTTCAAAAGCTTCAGATTTGTATCTCATAAGATACACGTATCCATATCGTGAGTAGTCATCGATAAAAGTAATGAAGTAGATGAAACCACCTTTAGCGTGTGTAGATATTGGACCACATATATCTGAATGTATTATATCTAAAAGTCCATTAGCACGTTCACCCTTTCCCTTAAAGGGTAATTTAGTCATCTTGCCTAGTAAACAAGATTCACATGTGTCATATGATTCATAATCAAATGACTCCAAACTACCACTTTTGTGTAGCTTAGCCATGCGTTTCTCACTTATATGACCAAGACGACAATGCCATAAATAAGATGATTTCAACATATCTTATTTTTGCCTTTTATTATCATTGATGTTTAAAATTGGATTTGACATATCTAATATGTATATTCCATTGCATAATGTACCATTAGCATAAAGAATTCCATTCAACATAATAGAACAACAATTGTTGCTAAAAGCTAAAAGGAAACCATCTTTATTTAGACTTGAAACAGAAATAATGTTTTTAGTCAAAGCAGGTACATAATAGCAATTATCCAAATTTAATATAAGCCCACTAGGGAGGGTCAATATAATGTTCCTATAGCTAATGCAGCAACCCTTGCTCCATTTCCAACGTGTAGGTCTGACTCTCCCTTATTGAGCTGTCTATGGTTCCTTAGGCCCTGTATATCAGTGCATGTGTGTGAGCCACAACTGGTATCTAATACCCATATATTATTATTGGAAACAATATTAATTTTAGTGACAAAAATACCCGAAGCAGTTGGGGCATTAGATGCTTTCTTCTTTAAGGACTCCAAGTTAGCCTTACAGTTTCTCTTCCAATGGCCATCCTTGCCACAATGGAAGCATGTCCCTTTTGGAGCAATCTCATTGGCTTTCTTCTTGGCCACGCCTCCCTTAGGCTTTATGGACTTCTTCTTCTTCTTAAGGTTCTTCCTTTTAGAACTTGAAGAGTCCACCAGCATCACAGCCTTATTGTCCTTCTTGACAGATGGCTCAGCTATTTTAAGCAAGTTAATCAGCTCAGGAATAGTGGTAGAGATTTGGTTCATCCTATAGTTAAGCATAAAATGTGAATAACTATCAGACAAACAGGTTAGAATTAAGTCAATACTTAATTTATGGTCCGTCACAAATCCCAAGGTGGCCAACCTCTCAATATAGCTATTCATCTTCAATGCATATTGCACTAGAGATGTCCTCTCAACCATCTTAGTGAGAAAGAGAAATCTTGAAGTTTTGAACCTTTCGAAATGTGCTTGCTCATCAAAAAGCTCTCTTAGATGGTATACTATGGAATTAACATCCATAGCCTCATGCTGCTTTTGCAACTCAGCTGACATAGTAGCAAACATAATGCAGCTTGCCATCTCACTATCATCGAGATGCTTTTGATATGCCTTCTGAATATCTTCAGAAGCATTAACAGCAGGGGGATTAGAGAGTGCCTCATCTAGACATAGCCAATATTTTCGGATTTGAGAAATATTCTCAGATTCCTTAACCAATCCAAAAAATTGGGCCCAGTCAACTTATTTGATTCCATTAGCGATCGCAAATTCACACTTGTCATGATGATGATTCTAGCAACCTAGATGTAAAAAAAAACATGTTAGAATGTACATAAAATGCATGTTTATTAAGTCTTTAATAAATCGCATTATGGCTCCCATTATTTTATTGCGAATCCATAGCTCTCACTATGAACCCGAGAGAACTTATATGGAAGTTCTCCTAGTGGATCGATATCCAACTAGCTAAGAATAACCTTGAGGCAACTCAACAAGCTATCCTTAGTTTGGTTGGTAGGTATCTAATCCATACCAATTGCATTATTCATGCAACTATCGAATCTTATGCTATCAACTTATTGATGTGTGCACATACATTGGGCTATCGACTTTTGATATGTGTACATCTCATGTATACAAACCCAACTTCACCTCCAATACACATTAACCTTGGCGCAAATCCAACAAGTTAATAATATCGGTTAAGTCTAATCCATTAATCGTGAAATCTAATTTCAATGGATTGAACATATTCTTATAGAGTGAGCTTGAGGCAACTCAACAACCCTAACTCTAGAAGAACTCTGGTTCTCCCCATATTAATGGAAGGCGTAAGATTTAATTGTTTATTTAGTGAGGGATTTCTTTGTTAAGTCTCACCAAGTTATTATTTCATGCTTTTATATATCATACATTCATCATATTGATATATAAAGATAGTTACATTAACTATATGGCATGATATGGACATACTAAAGTCAATCTCTTGAGCCAAAGAGAAATTGACTAGGTCTTACCTAGGTATATGCATGAATTTACAACCCAAAATAGAAATCAAATTCCTATTTATAAGGCTTCTTGTTTATGGTACCATCTCCTTTGGTTCTTGTTCCTTTGTGTCTTCATTATATCCTAATCCTACGTAATCTAATTATATATTTCAAATTCTAGAAAATCTCAATTTACATTTGAGGGGAGTAAGATGTGAAGAGAAATACATAAGAAAGAAAAAGAGGTAGGAACACGCAGACTCTATTTACCATAAAACAAAATAATTCCATGCATGCTCAATCACATTGGGCCTAAGTCCATAATCATCCATCATGCCTTTTCATACACCCCTAACATGCATTCTCTAATGCACAAAATAAAAATGACAATTTTGGATTTCAATTTGTAAATCGATTCAACACTTGAATCGAAATTGCCTAGATGTGTTCTTTCGGTTAATTTAATTTTGTATGTCATTTTAAAGTGGAATTTAATATTTAATCAAATTAAATTTAATATTCAAAATTAATTCTCCTTAAAATCAGAATATTATGATATTAAAATTAAACAATTTAATTTTAATATACATACCAATTTCTAGTCATACTAGAATTACAATTGCACAACTTAAATTAATTCAAAATTAATTTCCAAAAATTCTAAAAATTTTCAGTACATCAAATCATCATTCTAATTATCTTTAGGTCAACTCAAGTTCATCAAAATAATTTTGGCACAAGCCAAAATTACTAAGACAAACAAACGAACACACTTAGACACTCAAAATGACTAATTCGATATCTATAATTTTTTAAAATTTCAAATGCTTGAAAAATAATTTTGGCATGCATCTAAAATCCAAATAACATATTTTTAATCACATAAAAATTATTTCAAGGTGTTGGAAATAAAATAAACATATACAAAAAAATCAAATAAAACAACCCCACCGAATATGCTAAAACAGTCCCCTTTTTGTGTTTGTTTGAAAAATTAATTAAAATAATTTTTAATTAATTATTGAAAAATTTCAGAGGCATAAAAATATTTTCAATATGTCTAAATAATGTTTTTATAATTAAAATATAAGAAAAATATAATCAGCCCCTTCAATTAAGCCAGACAATAACACATGTTCATAAAAAGACAATTTTATGCATTTTTGAAATAAATCCGAAATTAATTATTTGAATCACATTCAAATCATTTTTCAATAAAAATAATAATTCTTAATCATCCGATGATCAGATTAAAGAAAGAAAAATGCGTAAATCATCAAAATAATAATTTTTCAAAACCTATTGATCCAAAATCATCAAAAACATGCAATCCCATTGCACTTTCAATTAAAATTAATTTTAATGGATACAAGGAGACTCTGATACCAATGTAGAATTTTGAAGAATAAATCATATTCCTAAAAACAATGAAAAATAAAATTTTCAAAATCCAAAACAAAAGATCATACTTGTACCATTAAAACTAATTTATATAAATGTAAATGTTAAAAATTATACCTTGTAATTTTTATTTGTTCTTCAAATCTTCACTTTATTGGATTGTAGCAAACCACGACAATCCACATTAGGATGTCTCTAATGATAATTCATGCGAAGAATGAAGAAGAAATTATCAAGAGAAATAATTTGAACAAATTCAAAGTGCTAGCTTTGAAAGTGTTCTTTAGAGAATTTTTGTTGTCTTAAAAATATTTTTTTCACAAAAAATATTTTCATGTCTATTTTCTGCCATTTGATGTCTTTTCTATTTGAATCAAATTCAAAAATAAGATGAAAAATCAAAAATGGAGAAAATGAAAACTAATGAATAGTAAATGGTCATAATTGGCCTAATTATGGCAAAAAACAGCCGTTGGCCAACGGATGGGAAGGCAGCAGGCGCGCTGGACCTACTGCGAGCTGTTGCTGGGCAGCCCAGTTGGCCCGCTAGGCAGGCAAACAGTCTGCCTAGCCCACACGGGCCCGTACGTGCCCGTGACACTCCTGAACGATTTTTTCGTGCAATCTCATCGCGATCCATCCTAAAATAATTCTCTCATATTTTGGATCCTATCCAAGACCATTTTACTCATTCTCCATATCTTCAATGCATGTGACCCATCAGGTTTCTGGTTATGTTGGCCACTTAAATTAACAATTAATTTAAGCAGGTCATGAGCGGTATCTAGCAACACATCATAGCCCCCAATTGACCAGAAAGTCAGTGGTTTGACTACGAACCTTTCCATAGACAATTTCTGTGCAATTATTCCTTTCACCATTCTATACCCACTTGGTTCAGAGTATGTACATGTGTCAACTCCCACTAGACTGACTACGTCACGTCTAGTCCAAGTAATGTTAGTTCTTGTCCTTGAGGCTCATTACTCTATTATATATGTCATTGAAGAATATCTTTATGACATTTCCACTCCAGCCAGAGATTCCTGAGTAATGACCATGACAAGATGCCATGGGTATACACTCCTTCTATCAAGAGTGGTGAATCCTTTGTTGGTTACCCAATTACCTCCGAATACGTCAAGTTGTATCCAATCACCACCGTATGAGCTACCTCTCTAAGGCAACAAGGAATAGTATCAAAATACAGAATCAATATTCAAGATATCTTTGAGTACCTCAAGTCTAAGGATACTTACACCATTGCTATGATGAGACTATCATTGACATTTGAATAGATTATCCATATGATTGTCTCATAGTTGGTCATCCAATGTACTTAGCTACACTTAGCAAGCATCCACATGTTAACTTTAAACATCTCATGTTTATAGATTATAAGATCTACTACTTGATCCAATCAATGAGTGTAACATATGCTAGTCTATCTGGATTAATAATGTCTCATCTCATTAATCCTATGACTAGGGATAATTTTGATACTAACATAATTTACACATGATAAGAATCTCAATATCATGATCTCATCATGATTTCCTTCATGTTATGTTATGTATCAAGGACTTCATTAATTGATTTAAGATCACTTATCAATTCATATATCAAATGAACATCAAATTAATGAAAAAACCTTTTATTAATCAAATAAATTTGTATAATAAGTGCTAAAGGTGATTGCCTTTATAGCACTCCTCTAACATACGACACATCATATGAGATGGCATGTTGAGCATGAGGTTGAATAAGGAATGATGTGTCATCCATCAGATTCAGTTGTTTGGAAGCATTTCAATCAGATGCATCTTAATTTTACAGCTGAAAGTTGGAATGTGAGATTAGGTCTTTGTACTGATGATTTTCAGCCATTTGGACAATCAAGACAACAATACTCAACATGACCAGTTATAGTTACACCTTATAATTTTCCTCTATGGTTATGTATGAAGGAGCAATATATGTTTTCGTCTATATTGGTCCCAGGGCCAAAAAATTCCAAAGAGAAGTTGGATATATTCTTACAGCCACTTATAACAGAGTTGAAACATTTGTGGGATGTTAGTGTGAACACATACGATATTTCAAAGAAGCAGAATTTCATTTAAAGTTCAGTGGTAAATAATCGTGGTTTGATAACCATCAAAAGTTCCTACCTGCATATCATGCTTTTGGTAGGAATAAAACTGCATTCACTAAGAAGAAAACAGTGACAACACCTCCACCTTTTGTATGTTCTGGAGATGATATATTCAAAGATATTGAGAGTTTGGGTCTGAAGAAGGTAACTGAATTAGATGCTGCTAAAATTAATGGGCCGATATGCAAAACATGTGGTTGGAGGAAACGTAGTATTTTTTGGGATTTGCCATATTGGAGATCCAATTTGATTAGGCGCAACTTGGATATGATGTATATAGAAAAAAATGTATTTGATAATGTGTTCAACACTGTTTTGAATGTGGATGGGAAAGCAAAGGGCACCTATAAATCAAGAAAAGAGTTGAATGATTACTATCGTTGGCCTGAATTGAAATGAAATGAGGCAACAAGAAAATATCCTAAATCTTGTTACACACTTGATAAAAATGCAAAATAAGCATTGTGTGAATGGGTTAAACATTTGAAATTCCCTGATAGATATGTCAAATATGGGTAAATGTGTGGATATGAAGAAACTGAAGTTGTTTGGAATGAAAAACCATGATTGTCATGTGTTTATGTAGAGATTAATACCAATTGCATTCTGGGAATTACTTCCTCCAAATGTTTGGAAGGCAGTTATAAAACTGAGTTTGTTTTTTAAAGAGCAAACCTAACCACCATCAGAACAAACTTATTATTCTTTGTAAGCTTGAAAGAATATTCCCACCAAGCTTTTTTTGAGTCAATGGAGCATCTACCAGTCCATCTAGCTTACGAAGCTCGGATAGCCAGTCCAGTGCAATACAGGTAGATGTATCCTTTTAAGAGGTAAATATAACTACATTTGTATTATAACTTATATATGAAACAACAAATTAAATTATTTTAAAAGATATAATGATTATAGGTACCTTTCAAAGTTGAAAAACAATATAAAAAATAAAGCAAAGGTTGAAGGCTCAATATGCAATGCATATTTAGTGGAAGAAGCATCGTCTTTCTATTCTTACTATTTTGAGGATCATATTAGTACGAAACATAAAAATGTGCCTCAGAATGATGATGGTCATGTGTATGCAGAAGATGAATCTGATGACAAGCTTTCCGTCTTCAAAAAACTTGAAAGAGCATTTGGAAGAGTTAAAACAAGATTTATGATGGACGATGAGTACAAGACAGCTAGAAGCTATATTTTACTTAATCGCGATGAGATCACACCATATGTTGAGTATGTATAACAAAACTAGAAAGTATACAAAATATGTGATAATTGTTAACTAAATATGGATAATTAAAACCTTATGAGATTATTGGGCCTGTTTTTATATTTATGCAGTGTTTATGTTAATCAGTTAAAACATAGACAATCAACCATTTCCACAAACAATGTGGATTATAAGCTTGAAACTGAATTTGCATATTGATATATTTTTATATATCAATGTCTCAAATGTTTAATAACAATATTTGTCTAATATATGAAATAGGCGAATGATCCTTCAAACAATGTTAGAAACAAATTCATACAAGATCTTAACAAAGACCCATTTAGAATTGTGACTACCTACCCTAGCTATTTTGTTAATGGATATAAATTTCACACAATAGGTCATGGTTCATCTGGAGCAACTATGAACAATGGTGTTTGCATAAAAGTCTCAAATTATAGCGTAGATGAAAGTGATTATTTTGGTCAACTAATAAAAGTCATTGACTTAGAGTATCCTAGATTGGCAAAAAATTGGAATGTATTATTCAAATGTGAGTAGTTTGTTCCCAAACCAAACATAGGTACCAAGATTCATCTAGAGTATAAGCTAGTTGAAGTTAACCATAAACACAGTTTTAATCAGTATGAACCATTTGTTCTAGCAGTTCAAGCCACTCAATTCTATTACTGCACATATTCGAATTTAACTCATGTTAATAGTGACTGGTGGACCGTTTGCAAAATAAAATCTTGATCAAATATTGAAGTACCATATTCTTCATAAAGTAGTGCAAAGTTGGTTATTGCACCACCATTTCAAGATGATGATATAAATAATATTGAACATGTGCATATAGATGAAGATCCAATAAGCTTATTTGATTCAAATGGTCGCCTGATAGAAATTGAAGATGATCATATTGACATTGAAGATGAGTTGGAAGTTCCATATGAATCAGATGATATGTCTAAAGATTCAGTAGAGACTGATAATGATAGTGATAATTACACTATTGTAATTGTATCAAAAATTTATAACTTGAAAGACATATTTTTTTTTCATTTATTATGATTATAATATTATAATATGCATGATTGTGGTATATACTTGTTGTATATGCTATTTTTTTTAGTACTAGTGTAGATGACACATACATGCCATGGACACGGACGTGATGAAGGTAGAGTTAGACGTGGACATGGACGAGATTATGGTGCTTCACTTCTTTTTCAGTTGTTATTATCGTCACCATCCCCTTACCCTTCACTTTTATCAAATCAGAGACCACTATCTATTGTCATTCCTACACATAGCGTGGATCCATCATCAGATGCACCAGGTCTATCACCATCACCATTACCATCAACTACTGTTCCCTTTTTTACAACACCAGTGACATAATCATCTGTTGCTGGATCTTCTTCAATTGGTGACAAGATTATGGTAGAGATTGAGACTGAGAGGTATAACTAATAAATATATATCAAATTAGTATATTGGTTTTTTTATTTTATTTTTTTATTAATAATTTTCTTATGTTTTATGTTATTTGCAGGTTGATTCCATCTCACAAGTGTTCGATGATTATTACAAAATATTTAAAGAAAATGATTAAACCTAAAGCATTTAGATGGAAGAAAGTGTCTGCATCGGCTAAACAAACTTACTTTGAAGAATTTAAAGTATATAAGTAAAATGAAAATTCAAATTGAATAATTAATTAGTTCAAACATTTTATTTATTTTTTTTGGTTCTATAACCATATATATCTATTTGTGTTTGTTGTGTTTTTTTTTTCTTTTTACAGAAGCAATATTCTTGGCATGCTCAATTTGATGGTCGTATGAGAACAATATGGAAGAGTCAGGCTGTTGAACAATAATCAGATTTGGTCCACACGTGGAAGAGGAAAGGAGTGAGGCATGATGACATATCTGAGGAGGACTGTCCACATTGACTTGAGTATTGGGCTAAGCCATAAGTAAGAGCAAAATCAGAAGCAGCCAGTAGGAACCGTCGAAGCGAGGTAAGTGGATCAGGTACATGCGCCTCTCGCCACACTAGAAGATCAAAGTCGGCCATTGAGCACACAAGAGATTTGGTAATACATTTAACTTTTAAACTCCAAATTATTTACAATTTTAAAATTTTAATTTCTCCAAAAAATTGTATGTTTTGGTATATGTTAATTTGCAATGAACACGTGATTTTTTAGGCTAGAGAATTGGTTCGAGAGCCCAATGCTTATGAGATCTTCAAGAAGCTACACATGAAGAAGTCAGATGGTTAGTTTGTTGATAGTAGGCCTAAGGAGATTACTGTAAGTAACTCTTACATTATAAAATGTTAAAAAATTTGGCATGAACATTATTGAAAACTTTAATTCATCTTTGTCTATTACTCTAATTGTTTTTCTATTTTTTCTCAAGATTGCATAGAGGAACATGTGGCAGCTGTTTCTCAGCCTGTTGAGGGTTCTACAGAACCACAACTGATCGATTATACTAACATATATATGGATACTATAGGAGGCGAGAAGAAACAGCGACTGTACGGTCTAGGTTACAAGTCATTATCTTTCAGTTCCTCTAGTCCAGGCTCTAGTTCCTCTGCCTTCATGAACACGAGGTAGATGAAGGATATGTTGGAGCAAACACAAAGGATGCAAGAGACATATGAGGGATGTATCGCAACTATAGAGACGCGGTTGCAAGAGAGAGACCAGCTGATATCATCTATGGAGACATGGTTGTAGGAAAATGAAGAGAGAGACCAGGTGATCTCATCTTTGTAGATGCAGTTGCAGGAGAGAGACCAACGAATTTCATGGTTGGAAAATTTGATGCAGTTGGTACTTTCCGGAAATTCAATTACAGGTCAATAGCCACCATCTGGATAGCCTACTATAGATTCACATGCTAACGATGATTAGATACATATTTAAAACTAGAATATTTAACAATAATTTTATGTATTATATTTTTAATATTGAGACTATTGTAAATACATTTGATAAATTGTGGTGCTTGTGGTTTGGTTGTCTAGGAATTATTTTGAAGAATGTATATCTATTTCTTAAATTATATTACAGGTATGACATTGATAATGAGCATTTGCTCTTTTGAATAATGTATGTCTATTTGTTAAATTATATTATAGGTATATATTACAGGTATGACATTGATAATGACAACATAATTATATATATATTTTAAAAAATTATAAAATAGCGACGAAAATTTCCATCACTATATGTGAATTCAAAAAATTAGCGAAGAAAAAATATGTCACTAATTTAGTGACGGAATTTTCTGTCGCTATATTTATTCGTACTAAAAAATTTAGTGACAAGTACGTCAATCGCTATAATTAGAGACAACATTTTTGTCTTATTTTACAAAAAATAAAATAAAATAGTGACAGATATGTCCGTCATTAGAATTAGAGACAGATTTTCCATCTTTAGTTTGCAAAAAAATAAAATTACCAACTGTCAATAGAATATTCTCTTGAGGAATGTGATGTAAAATTTTTCTTTGACTTGAAATTATCATAATAATCAACATACTATTTGTTATATTTTGATTCTAAACACCTATTGCCCTAAGGCCATAATTGAAAGCAAATTAGATATGACTAAACTCTTGTAGGATTAATGATTGATCAAAATGAAATCCATGGACTCTTTCTAATGAGTATAAGTTCTATATTGTCATTAATTATAACTGTTAGAAAAGTTTTCTAAAGTCAATCACATTTAGCACTTATTGTACAAATTTATTTGATTAATTAAAGACATTTTTATTAATTTGATATTCATTTGATATATGAATTGATAGTAATCTTAAATCAATTAATGAAGTCCTTGATACATAACATAACATGAAGGAAATCATGATGATATCATGATATTGAGATTTTTATCATATAAAATTATGTTAGTATCTAAATTATCCCTAGTCATAGGATTAACGAGACGAGACATTGTTAATCTGGATAGACTAGCATATGTTATACTCATTGATTGGATCAAGCAGTAGATCTCATAATCTGTAAATATGAGATATTAAGGTTAACATGTGAATGTTTGCTAAGTGTAGCTAAGTACATTGGATGGCTTGCTATGAGACAATCATATGGATAATATATTCATATATCAATGATAGTCTCATCATAGCAATAGTACAAGTATCTTTAGACTTGAGAAACTCAAAGATATCTTGGATATTGATTATGTATTTTGACACTATTTCTTATTGCCTTAAGGAGGTTGCTTATAGGGTGGTGATTGGGTACAGCTTGAGGTATTCGAAGGTAATTAGGTAACCAATAAAAGATTCACCACTCTTAATAGAATGAGTGTATATCCATGGCCTCTTGTTGGGATCATTACTCGGAAATCTATAGCTAGAGTGGAAATGTCATAAAAATAGTCTTCAATGAAATGTATAATAGAATAATGAGTCTCAGGGATAGGAACTAACATTACTTGGGTTAGATATGACGTAGTTAGTCTAGTGGGAGTTGACACATGTACATAGTCTAAACCAAATGAGGTATAGAATGGTGAAAGGAATAATTGCATGGAAATTATCTATGAAAATGTTTGTAGTCAAACCGCTGACTTTCCAGTCAATTAGGGGTCATGATGTATTGCTAGATACCACTTATGACTTTCTTAAATTAATTGTTAATTTAAGTGGCAAACATAATTGGGAACCTAATGGGTCACACACATTGGAGATATAGAGAATGAGTAAAATGGTATTGGGTAGGATCTAAAAATATGAGAGAATTATTTCCGATACGATCACGAAAAAAATAGCTTAGGAGATGTCATGGGCTTACTGGCCAGGCAGGCTACTGGCCTACCCCAATGATAGGCCCATATGGGCTAAACGACACGTAGTACCGTTAGGCCATAATTGGCTTTAATTAGGTGTAGTCTTATAAGTTATGATGCAGACTGATGCGACATATTTCAGTTGTTGCTGAGATCTAATATTGTGCTTTATTATGCTCTAGTAGTGGTGTGGTAGACCTTTTGTCGGCTACACATTAAATGCAATATATATTTTTTCTGTGCATGTTATTAAATACATTGTACTTGTACTTAAGACCTATAACATCCACCCTTATAATAGGACATAACCCCATTATATAGGAGAATGCCACGTGACTAGTTACCTTATAAACCTATTCTATTTTTTTTAAAAAAATTCTATTTCATATGACTTAATACATTTCATACTTGTAAACCTATAAATCATGCATATTTAAAACATACATGTATCATATACTGTATAAAACCAATTTTCTGTGTTTGTATCAAAACCAAATTCAAAATCCAAATATAGGCAAAATATTGTGTCTGTATAAATATCATATCTTCATTCTCAAAATAAACTGGTTTGGGCATACTCTAATATTTTATTACAAACAATCCTTATTTGAAAACAATCAAATTCAATTACATGTCTTCATAAAAAGAAAATATGAATTAAATAAATAACTCTGTCTCATATCATGAGAAATAAATAAAATGAAATCAACCCAAATATAGGTCAGCTCTAACTGCTTTGATGGACTCGAACTCTTCTTCCAGTTAACTCAACTATTTATCAACTCTAAACCTACGTGTAGGAGAGCCTAGTAGTACATATAAGCATAAAAATTCTAATAAGCATTCATACATTATCACCACATATAAATATACATACATTGTGAGCTTCATCATGCCATCATATATCAATATAAAATATAATATATGTTCACATCTTAATAATATCCATGTCATACATCACATATATTTTAATTTTCTAGTATCATATGATTAGTTATTGGTTTACCATGTATCTAATTTACTTAACGTTGTTTTTGGTTTTTACATTACCTAACTGATAACTAGTTTCCATATTCCTTATTTAATTTATATCCCAATACTCTAAATTCGTATGCGGGTTGCGAGGCAAGAACACTCTCACTTGAGCTTAAGTCATCCTGTTCACTAACTATATCTATCTGTATCAGTGCTCCATCGAGTTTTTCAAGTCAAAAGCACTCTCACAGAGCTTAAGTTGCATGCATATGGAATCAATGATGCTCGCACCTGAATTTAAAGCCATCTTTTCCCTAAATAATAAATCCATATGATAAAATCTACGATATTGTAATCCTTTAATGACATGTCAACTATCCTATGTTAGTCCTTGTATAGATAATGAGCATTAATAATTATAATTTGGTTATTCATCTCATTTCATAATCCATTTCATGGTTTACACACGTTATCCACATAATCCTTTGTGATTTAAAGGGCTGATGGCTAGGGTTTAGGGTTATGAAATCCATGAAAGTCTGATAAAACACAAAATTATTCAATTTAAACTACATGGCTTAATGGACATGACTATATTTTTCATGATCGTGAAGCTGTTAAACTTCAAAATTCTTATTTCACGATGTTCATGGCCATAAGACTATAATCGCAGGCGTGAGTCCTATGACATATCACTTTTCATGTCTTTTTACATATTTTCATGTCCCAAAACCCTCAACCATTTATTTATCACTTATATATAGTTAATACATGTTATTTCTTAGCCATAATTTGTGAGCATTACAAGACTAATGATCTTTCATTTATTAGATCTACCAGTGTGAGCTCCCATTTATTAGGTATACCAATGAGATCTCCCATTTATCAGGTATACCAACGAGATCTCTCATTTATTAAGTCTACCAATGAGATCTCCCATTTATAAGGTCTACTAGTGAGATCTCCCTTATGGGGGTGATACCAATAGTTCTCCTCGAAAATAGTCGATCATTTATGCTCGACTAATGTTAGTTTGATTTTCCTTAAAGAAACTTTCTTCCAATGATGTCTAGCTCTGTCATGTGGTAATCTTTTACGATCTCCTTCGGTGATTTTCCTCTCATTTAGGTACATTTTGGTAGAAATGATTCCATAATTGTTATTTTGAGTTTTAAATTTCTTCATTGGTAACTACATCAGCTTTTTGTGAAAGATATCGATCTCAAGGAATAGAGCTGAGACAATCGAAAATTGTGTCAATTTGTTGAAAGTAGAGCTTGGATGTGATCCGGTCTCTTTGTGGAATTGGCCTCAATAGGGTTATTAAGTTGGTTACTTTATATCTGATCCAGTCTTTCTCGGGTATCAACCTTAGTAGGGTACTTTATGATTCACTGACCACTTTTATACCTACTGGTTTCCCTTGGATGTTAATTTTAGTAGGGAACTTTATGATTTACCTTCCACTTTAAAATGTACCAGTCTCTCTAGAATGTTAATCTCTGTAGAGGATTTGGCAAAATTAATTAGTTACTTTCATTCCATCTTATCTCCCTTAGATTTTGATCTCTATAAGGGAGTTAGTGATATTAATCAATCACTTTCATGTGATATGATCTTTCTGGGATGTTGGTCTCTATAAGGGACTTGGTAAATTTAATCAATCACTCTCATGTGACTTGATCTTCCAATCTAATCTCCCTAGGATATTGGTCCCCACAAGGGACTTGGCAAATTTAATCAGTCATTTTCATGCGATCTGATCTCTCTTTGATATTGATCTCTATAAAACAATTGGTAAATTTAATCAATCACTTTCATGCAATCTAATCTTTCTTGGATATTGATTTTCATTGGCAAATTTAATCAATCACTTTCATGTGATATGATCTCCTTTTGGATATTGATCTCTACAAGGGACTTGGCAAATTTAATCATTTACTTTCATACAATCTAATCTCCCTGGGATATTGGTCTTCACAAAGGACTTTAACAATCTTTGATTATTATTTGAGGAAGTAACTCTACATTAATCCAATTATAGCATATTTAGAGGAGTAACAAGAGTATAAATTTTGGGAATGATTTATACTTATTGAAAACGTTGTTCCTTGAACTTGGGCTCCTGGTGAAGAGTTTATCTTTCATATATTCATCCTCTTTCCTCTTAGTAATGTTGATGTCCTATCCAAATTAGATCAAATTGGTAGGTTTCTAATGATGGAACATATTTGGCAGTGGCAGAAGCCTAATTGGCACATCCAACTATGCGTTGATACTGGCGTGGTGTGGAGTTATTTTGTGTAGGTCAAGTTTCACATATGCCCCTTTCTTTTACAGGCTGAGCATTAAATGTATAGACCATGCCATGGTCAGCTCATTAAAAGCGTCGTGAGGATGAATTCATATGATCTCCTGTGAGATCATGATCTTTAACTACCATGAATCTAATCTCCCAAAGTTATTTGGTCTTATGGTTTTCTTTTTACTGATCTTTTCATGGAATATAGTCTCTAGGGTCTCCATTTTATTAATCTCCCAATGTCATTTGGTCTCCTGGGTCTCAGTCTCATTGATCTTTCTATTCCATTTAGTCTCTTAGGTCTTTATTTTCGATGCCATTCGGTCTTATATGGCTTCGTCTCATTGATCTCCCAATGCCATCTTCAATGTGCAAGTTTTTTCTGTTGCTTTCCTATCTCCTCTTGTAATGATCTCGCCTTCTTCTATCGGGGTCTTCATAGTGGTGACAACAATCAACCCTATTATAAGAAGATTGCGAATCTCTTCTATACCCCCATCTAATGACGGGGTTAAGGGTGACATTTTACTACCCGAGCCTTTGCCATGCTCCATGGTTGAACGTACCAAATTTGGTATCCTTAACTCTACTAGATCTCCATCTGCCCTCATTGTTTCTTCTAGTTTATGTGCTAGAGAGGTGTCCTAAAGACAATTACCTTGGACACTTGAGATACATATTTATTATTTAATAAAGGTATTTTCACTATATGATATTCATTAATATGAATTGATATAAATCTTAAACCATTTAATGAAGTCACTGATATATAACACAACATGAGAGAAATCATGATGAGATCATGATTATGAGATTCTTATTATGTGTAATTATGTTTATACCTAAATGATTCCTAGTCATAGGATTAACGATATGGGACATTATTAATCCAAATATATTAACACATGTTAAACTCCTTAATTGGGTCAAATAGTTGATATCATATACTATAGACATAAGATATTTAGAGTTAATATATGGATGTTTGCCAAAGTATTCAAGTACATTTGATGATCTAGCTATAAGACAATCATATGAATTATCTATTCAATGTCAGTGATAGTCTCATCATGGCAATCGTGCAAGTATCCTTAGACTTGAGATGCTCAATGTTATCTTGGATATTGAATTCTATACTTTGACTCAATTCCTTGTTTCCTCTGAGAGGTTGCTCATAGGGTGGTGATTGGGTATAATATAAGGTATTTAAAGATAATTAAGTAGTCAATAGAGGATTCACTGTTTTCTGATAGAAGGAATGTATACATATGGAGTTGTCTTGAAGATAGTCTTCAAGTACATATCTAATAAAGTAATGAGTCTCATAAATAAGAATTAAATTATTTGGACTAGATGTGATGTAGTCAGTCTAGTAGGAGTTGACACATAGTCTATACTCTGAACCAAAAGATGTATAGTTTGGTGGAAAAATGAATTGCATAATAATTGTCTATGGAAAGATTTATTGTCAAGCTATGACTTTCTGGTTAGTGGTCATGATGTGTTGCTAGATACTGCTTAGAATCATATGATGATTTGAGTTACCAACATAACTGGAAACTTAATAGGTCACACACATAAAAGGTGTGAAAAACATGTGAAATGGGCTTTGGATTAGATTCAAAAAAGAAGAGAGAAAAACCTTGGACAAGGCAAAGTTGTAATCACAGAAGCTATTCTACGATTGTGACATGTCTAGGTTGCAATAATGAATTGTGATCGTTATTACTTGTCGTGGTCATGTAAGATGTTATTGTGGTCGCTAAATGTCAAACCTGACATAAGTATTATAGAATCAAGACAATTTACAGTCGTAAATGGGGATTCACAGTCGCGAATTAGGGCAGTGTAGCCATACCTATTTTTATTTGAAAAGTATGGTCGAGGGAATTATTGTCCCAAACCTTAAATGGGATCAAGAGATATATAAATACCTCTCTTTAGGACATTCTTACATTTGCCTCCATTAAGAAAGATAAGATTTATCTTTCCCAAACTTTTCATCTCTCTCTCATTGTTGATCTTCTATAGCTAACACTTTGGATCATCAACCACCTATTACCTTAGAGGTTTTCTTCTTCATCGTTTATGTGGATACTCTTAGAGTCAATCCTAGCTTTAGATTGTTGTGGTTTGTTACAACTCAACAAACAAGAAAACTCACAAATCAAGAGTTGATTTTTCAAGGGTAATATTTTCATCCATTTGATGGTTTATATCCAGTTTTGAATTACATATGCTTGTTCTATAGGTTTTGGTTTAAATAAATTTTAATCTTCCGTTATAATATGTAAGAGATAAATTATCTAAATCCATCAGTAAGTGTTATCGAGATCTCATCATAAGGTTAGTGAACAACCTTAGTATATCTAGGTTGAGAGAGTTGTATAGAAGCCTAGAGGTGGCTCCTATGGTAAAGGCTCTAATTGTTACATTGTGGTCGAGATCAACCACCATCATCGCCTCTCTATTGAATCATTCTAAAAAATCTATTAGGTTTTCTCCTTCTTTTTAGTACAATTTTCCAAAATCAGTAGAAACTTTCCTTATCTAGAGGTTTGGAATGAAAGAAGTATTGAGCATTTGAGCCAACTGTTGAAAAAAGTGGACATTTTCTACCTCAACCCCTGGTACCAATGCTAAGGGAGATCGACAAGGGTTATGGGAAAGACCTTACACAACACAGAGTCTTGGTTTGTACATAGATCTATTGTCATACGAAACTGAAAAACATGGCCTCTAGATTCACCGACACCATCATACGTGGGTAATTAGCTAGTTTAATTTTAGGATATGCTTCATTTAAGATGTGACCAACTAAAGGAGAGGTATGCCTCATGCTATAATGAACTAAAAGAAAGACACGATTTTGAAGAGAGAACATATATCCATGAAGCCAGACACTAATAACCATCTAGTTGGTGTTAGTTGACTCCAAAAACTGGTGTAAAGGGAACTTGAGACCTAATTGTAGAGCCTCTTCACATACTACAATCTTACCCTCAGAGTCCACAATGTTGACTCTTAAAGACTCGTTAATGTGCGAGACTATATTCAGATGGAATATGGAACTGGCTAGCCAAGATGGGAAACTGATCATCGGGAATGACCGACTTTTTCTCCTCAATCACCGAAACACCTTCAGGAGGTTTAACCGAAGGAAAAGAGTGCCTAGGGGCATGCACTATAATAGGAATCATGAATTCCATAACATGGGCCACTCCTACCTCATATGGATCACAACAACAGTCATAAATGTCATATCCTTAGCCTTTTTAGCATGTTTTTGCAAACAACAATACCTATTGCTAAGAGGAATCTTATCTGTGGGGCTGGAGTCAAACTTCTCAACCATGCTCATACCCTATCGCTTTTGCATTAGAAGAGTTTCATTTGTTTCATTGTTAGAGATAACGACATCACCTATTGTTACATCTTCCGCTACCATGGAAGGAAGAGAAAGTGATGCATTGTAAGAGGAGAATTGTACCCTAAAAAAGGCAAAAAGAAATTAGGTAAATACAAAACCAAAACTGGAAATGACAGCAATGAAAAGTGCAAAAAAAAAACAAAAAGAGGGGAAACGAATAGGAAAAAAGAAAAAGAAGGCAAAGGAACTTACTAGATGAACTCATGATATCTTGAGCAAGAAGATTCAAACAATAACAATAACAACATATGTAATATCAGCTAAATTAGGTCCCGGTTCGCACATGTCGCGAAGTTGACGCGTTTGACCGATCGGAGTCTAAATTCGGATTTTTACAAAAATTGATCAAGTAATGGCTAAATTAAATGATAAATGCCTAATTAAGTGATTATAAAGTTTAAAGAAGTTGATTTACGGTAAATGACTAAATTGCAAAATTTGATAAGTTTTGGGGTCAAATTGTAATTTACAAAAAATTTAAGGATTAATGAGATTAATTGCTAATCAACATATTAATTTTGGGGACATTTTAATAGGTTTGGCCGACCACTCATTGAGGAAGAAAGAGATTAATGGGTTCATTAAGCCTAATGTCAAGAAATGATCAAAATGGTGGGTCCCACATGAAGACTTTTGGGTACCCTATTTAAGACTTCCTTTTCTTCTTCTTCTTCTCTTCCTTTTCTGCCTTCTTCTCTCTCTTTTCTACCAGTCACACCAGCCCCATTCCTCCATAGCCAATCTTGATTTCTAGAGAGAGAAAGGAAGAGAAGAGAGGTGAAAGAGCAAGACAAGGTGATCTCCATGGTCCATAACTCCTAAAGAAGCTGGAAAGAACAAGAAAGAGGAAGAAAAATCAAGTTTGGTAGAGAGAAAATCTCCAAAGTTGTGATCAAGTGAAGAAAAGAGTAAGGTAAGAAGTGATTCTTCTTTTTCATCATCTTTTCTTAAAGGAAGTTGAATTTTGAGCTCATCCAAGACTTATATGGAAAGAGAGAGAAACTAGGGTTTTGAGAGAGAAAACGAGAGTTTGGGGTCTTGAGAAAATCAGATGATAATAATGATTTATGATGTTGTAGGAGTTCCAAGTAACAAGGAACAAGCTCTAAGGAGCAAAGGAAAAGAGAAAGCTACCTAGAAGAGTGAAGGAGAAAGATTAAAGTTTGTGCATAACTTAAGGCAATAGTCTATTCTTGTTTGAAATAATGCATGCTGAACATGATTTTAGATAAATGCATTTCAAGAATTATGATGATTATGGCATGAAACCATAGGTAGACATGTATGAATGTGATACTTGTGTGACATTGAATTAATGATGCATGTTAGAAAATCTTGTATGATAAAGACATTTACATGTATTAGAAAGTAATAAGTTGAGTAAAGAACCTTAGAAATGCATGAAATAGAATTTGTTATGATTTGGATAATGTTAGAATGAATGAAAAGTGAATATGCAGATTTCCTGCTGAAAGTCACGGGCGTGAACTTGAGAGTTCATGGTTGTGACTGATTGTATCACGGTTGTGACTTCTGGGTGGAAATGGTACTATTCATTCCAGAAGCGTTCACGGGTTGGAATCACGGAAGTGAACTTATTCACGGGCGTGAATGAGTAATCACGACCGTGAATGCTTTTGGGCAATTCATTCCAGTAGCGTTCACGGCTTGGGATTATGGGCGTGAACTAATTTACGGGCGTAAAATTAGTAATCACGGCCATGAATGCTCTGCATTTGTGATTATGAATGTGGTTATCAAATGAGGAATTCATGTAAGTAAATAAAAGTCATTGTCTATCTAGTGAAATAAGAATGATTATATATATATATATACATATTAATGAGAGAACGTGTTATGTTGTGATATAGATAATTGAATTGTCACAGATGAAATATGTGAATTGTCATGGATGATATATGAAATCTGATGTAGATGATAAGTATGAGAATATTGATGTACCTAGTTAAATAAATGAAAAGAAGTTATCTAGTATGTATGAGTATGATTATATGTTTGCAAAACAAGAAAATTGAGATGTTGAAATTTGAGAATTTTAATGGATGTGAAAATATAAAGAAGCCCATTACTCTACTTGCGGACTAGAATCAGGATAAATGACATATCATTAAGGTGGCGAATAGTACCGTACTATTCCTCAACCAATGTGGCTTAAACTCTGGGAGCGTCATTGATCTGAGATGCTCGGTCAGTGTGGCTTAAGCTCTGGGAGCGCTACTGACTTGAGAAGCTCTGATGAGCACATATAAATGAGGACAAGGTGGCTTAAGCTCGAGGAGCGCCCTTGGTCCGGTTATTCATCTATGATGAAATTATACTCAATCAATGTGGCTTAAACTCTGGGAGCACCATTGATTTGAGAAGCTCTTATGAGCCAGATAGTGGATAGAGTGGCTTAAGCTCTGGGAGCGCTCCTAATCCATAACCCGTATCCAGTCAGTCTAAATTTAGAGTGATGTGGGCAAGATAATGAGGATATATTGGAAAATAAGGAAAGAAAAGAATAAGAAAATGATGATGATATGAGATTGAGATATAATGATAAAGAGATTAACAGAGTAATTTACCATCAAAGATAAATGAAAAAAACATTGTCTATGTGAGAGTGACATTTATACTTGTATGAAATAGGAATATACTAATAGTCATGGCATGCAAATATTTTAATGCATAAAATGATACATGTTAATGCTTGTTGCATGATATAGTATATTGCCTTATTTATATGCACCAATAAGCTTAGAGCTTAGCGTAGGAGTTTTCCTTCCGCGCAGATATAGAAAGGTAGCTGAAGGTGATAGATAAAGCAAGCGGTGATCCTATTCAAGTAAAGCAGCCGAACCTTGAGAAAGTGGGTTACAAGCTTTGAAATTTTTGTATTTGGCTTTTATATTAAAGAATGTTAGAGTTTGTAAAACTTACTTTTAAAGTTTGTTAAGAATTACTTTGATGTTTAAAATTATTATCTTATGTAAATAAATTATACCTGGTTTTTGTATATATATCCATATATACATGAGTGCTAAAAACAAATATAGCGATTTGAAGTAAAGAAGTCAAGCAGCAGCGCTCCCTCATCCGAGCACGTGCGGTTCGGGTGAGGCGGCGCTACAACATAAGTATGATCAGAGAATGGTAAAATAGTAGAAGCAAGGCGAAGAAAAAATACAAAAAACGGGGAGGATTAAGGCATAAGATTATAAGAATCAAAAGTCAAAAGAATAAAAAGCAGATAAACCCAAAAGCCAACATTTTCAATGCGGAAGCCACATGCATCACAACACATGTCCCTAGATATAATTGCATGGGAATGGTTATTGAAGCAACAAATTTGAAATTAAAAAAATAGAGAGAAAATAAGTAAGAAAAGAAGAAGTTATGGTTGACATCTCCAAATATAAATGATTGACCTTTTTTTTTGTGGGAACTATAGTGACATATCACTAATAACCGATTGCCTAGAGACCAGATAGAAAATGGTCATGATAGGTCTGAAGGATCTCACCCAACAAGTAGTAAGCAAAAGACCATCCAAAAGAGTATTGGAAACCAATGAAGCAAAGATTGCCCTAAAGGGCATATGAGACCGCTACAGAGAGAGATAAATGAACCATGACTTTTGAAAGTAGAGATTACCTGCGAAGCCTCCTTTAGATTCAAGTACAAACAATAGTCATTATAGGATAAATGTTCACTACAAAACAGAACAGAACAGAACAAAGGGTACAAAAAGATTCCCTATTAGAAACACGTCAAACTACAAATCTGCAGGTATGCCCCTGCTAAGTGTCAGGACAACACTCTTTCACCTAACTTGTGCGTGCAGCGCTCCGCCAATAGCCAATAGGAGACACTCAAGATAAGATATAAAAGAGGATGCTCATGCTCAAGTAAAAAAGAATAACCTATACTTTCAACTACACACTCAGATATATTTTCCTTTCTAGTTATCCCTTTATTGATTTAACCATAGGAGTGGGAGACATTCCTCTCTCACTTTTCTCTTTGCCTTGCAAAACAGAAGTTGCAATTTTTGAGTTATCACACCCTATTAATAACATCCTATGTTGTCTTATTCTATATATTATATGGATATGAAACTATATATTACTTTACACCAAAATGCTCAATTAGATAGAACTATTCTTGATGAGTCTTTGAACAATTATACTTTTTTCTTTTGTCAAAGTTTTAACAATTATACTTCAAAAACATATATAATATTATTGATGGAAATTTTATGTAAAATTGTAGAGACAAAGATGTGTGATGAATACAAGCAACTCACTCATTGTTTCCAAATAATATGATTTCTTGAACAACTCATGTAGCCACATTGGTTACAAATCCGCTGATTATAAGTGAAAGTCAAGTGGTTTTAGAAGATTATATTTCTTTAATAATAATAATAATAATAATAATAATAATAATAATAATTGTTGTCTAAACAATGAACCAAGAAGGGGGTTGAATTGGTTAGCAACTAAAAAATTGTTTGACTTGAAAATGCGAAATAAATTAAAATAGAGTAAAGAAAAAGAGATATCACACACAAGATTTATAGAGATTCATGTATTAACAAACTCTACTCCTCTCCCCAATCTCAATTGGGTGTTTAACTAACACACTAAGTGTTATAATGGAGTTTCTCAAACTTACTCCCAACTATGGTATTTCTCTCAATAGCTAATACCTAACCCATAAATTCCCTTGTGTTTTTCAATGGCTCACACAAAAACCAATTCCTTGTTTTTTATGGCTCACACAATAAACCCTTATAAGTGTTTCACGTTTAACCTGAAATACCCAAACTCGTTTTTGAGTAATTGGTTACAATGAAGATACTCAACAACTTACAATGCTCTGAAATTATGAGCAATTAGGTTTTCACAATGAATATAAATTTGTTTTGAAAAATAATTAATGCACAAATCTACAACAAGATTAATGATTCAAAGTAATCGTTGTTCTTCTTGTTAGGATTCATAAAAAGCTTGCATTTATACTCCCTCTGTGAAATATAGTTATTTAGGTGCATTTAATGCGAAAATAGTTATTGAACCAACTCTTAACTTCGCGCTTGAATTGTTTCTCCGTCCTCATTCACGGGCGTGAATATTTTTTTAAGTCGTGGTCTAAATGATGACTCTGACCATGAAACTCTTTGGAAGAATTGACATGTTTTATCGCGGGCGTGACTGTATGGTCATTCACGGTTAGTATGATCCTTCATGGCCGTGAACTTTGATTGTTAGAGAGTTGATATTAAACTATATTCACATACGTGACATAATTAGTCACATATGTGATTTTGCTATTTTTTTTATTTTAATTTTCAGATTGTCTTTCAATCTTGCTTCATATTCTAGTTAAAGTATCTCTTGTTTCACACACTTAGAACACAAAAATTAAATATATTATTATTATTATTTTATTTGTATTTATCAAAATGATAGAAATACCCTTCAAGGTTCAATAATAATAATAATAATAATTCGAGTAGTGGTAAGGTGAGAGGCTTAGTAGGACAAAAAAATTGCATATTTTGATCCTTAAATTATTAATATTATTTCATTGAGTCCCATTTTTTTTAATCCACATTAACCTCTTCAAACTTTGAATGATGAATCCAACTAAAAGGGGTTATAATTCTCAACAGTTCTAGAAAAAAGAGAATGTGATTACAACCAAAAAATTTGAACATAAATTGCTTGTGGTCGAAAATCTATGTTGTAACCAACTCAACAAAGGTTCTCCACACCATTTGCTTCTTATATAAGTTTTATTCAAATTTATTCTTCAAAACTCCAAATTTAAAGACAATTTCATATAACGTCAAATTGAACATAAATATAATTGATGATTATCCAACTGCTTGCTATTTTAATTGGCTAGCATTTTTGTATCCATGTGACAATTCTATTTATTCTAGTTAAATTAGTTTAGGATTCGTTTGATATTGCGTTTAGAAAAAATACTTTTGGAAAAAAAAAATTATTTTTTATTTTATTGAGTTTTGAAAACTGCTTTTAGAAAAAAACAGATAAATAGATTTTTTTTTTCCAAAAGCAGATTTGAAGAAAGCAATTTACAAAAAATTAAAAAAAATCAATTAAATAAAAAAATTATCTACTTTTTAAACATCTAACAATAATTCCAAACACCCACTTAATGAGTCTCAACTGACACCATTTACACTCAATTCAAATAAGCCTGAATTTTTATCTAAATGGAAATATAGCAGCTTAATGTGGATGAATTAAAATTTGAGAGGCTGGATAATATATATATATATATATATATATAATTTAAGAGCCAAAATATGTGCTTTGCTTGTTAAGTTGGGTGACTAACTAAATAAATAATCATTATATACCTTAAGGAAGGAGGATAAAGGGGAATGAGCTTATGAGAAACCCTTAGAGCACGAAGGGCAAGCATTTGGAAAGAGGCCCAAGGCAACACCAGTGGCTCGTAGACCTGCTCTTTCTAATACTAAAGCTCAAATCCCAACTTGTCACACACCGCAAAGGTTCATATAAAACTCCTCACACATGTACATTTTTCCAAGCATGTATAATATTCTAGAAGGCCATTGTACACCGTTAGATTAAATGGATCTTGGCCGTCCATTTTGGTAGGTAGGAATTAATCCTAGCCCTCCATTTGTTAGGTAGGAATCAATCCTAACCATCCATTTTGGTAGGTGGGAATTGATCCTCACCATCCATATGGTAGGTGGGAATTGATCTCGGTCATCCATTGAGGATGTGGAGGTCTATATAAGCCTTATGTAATTCATTTGTATGCATCCAAGAGTTTATGCAATATAAGTTCTCTTTAGCATTCTCCAAGTTCTTCTCCTTTCTTAAAGTTCTTTAGTATCTTTGCTTGTTTGCTAACTTCATCTAGCATTCGTAAGAGAGACTGACTAGCAACCAATCGAGTAAAGTTTACTAGTATCGCACGGTCGTTGGCATCAAAAGACCAAGCCCGTGACAGTTGGTATCAGAGCCAAGGTTTAAGCAAAGATGGCGGGAACAAATGACATCACGAAAGTAGCAACTGACGAGAGCAACCAATCCAAACGGGGGAGATCAAGGTCGAGGGATGTCTTGGTTGACATGAATGCAAGGCTCACAAAAGTGGAGCTTGCTATTGTTAAAGGGCAAGAAAGGTTCGAAGAGGCGGACCAACGCATCGAGGAGCTTGAGAAGGAGAAAGAAGAGCTCCAAGGCGAAATGCAAGGTGCCGTGAACATTGCCCTAACAACATGTCAAGACCAAGTGAAGGCCTTGGAAGAAACCCTTCAAGCTGAGATTGTGAATCTCAAGGAAGAACTTGCAAGGGTGATTGCCGAACTTGTTGAGACAAGGGAGGACTTAACCCTCTGCAAAAAGGTCGTTGCTCAAAGCGGGAATGTTGCCAATCCTATGGTCATCACCGCTCCTTCAAAGGTTGATGTTCCTAGGCCAAAGGCGTATAATGGCTCAAGGAACGCGAAGGAGATTGATAACTTTTTCTGGAGCTTGGAGCAATACTTCAAGGCACTTGGCCTTGATGAGGTGAAGAAAGTCGATCATGCCTCGCTCTACCTTGTGAACACTGTAATGGTATGGTGGAGGAGGAGATGTGGCGACATAGAGAAAGGGACTTGCACAATCGACACGTGGGATGAGTTCAAGAAGGAACTCAAACGACAATTCTATCCCGAGAATGCCGAACATGAAGCAAGAGCCAAACTTCGACGACTTAGTCAAAGGGGGAGCATTCGAGAGTATATGAAAGAATTTTCCGAGGTGCTCCTGGAAATTCCCGACTATCCTGATAAGGAAGCACTCTTTTCCTTTATGGATGGCCTACAACATTGGGCCAAGCTTGAGATTGAAAGGCGTGGAGCACAAGATCTCGCCACTGCAATTTCCATTGCCGAATCTCTAATAGAGTTCAAAAGGAGTGAGAAGCCAAAGTCTTTCAAAGACAAGAGTGGCAAAGGGAAGAGTGGGGGAGACTACCACCAACCCAATGAGAGCTTCTATAAGCATGATAAAGGCAAGAGCATTAAGGATGACAAGAGTGGTAGCAAGTTCACAATTAAATGCTTCTTTTGTGACCGGCCGCACAGGGCAAGAGAATGCCCGAAGAAAGGCAAGCTATCCGCCCTAGTTGAAGAAAGGGAGGAACATCAACATAAGGAGATGAGTGTGGGATCCCTACAACTCCTTAATGCCATCAAGGCTAAAGTCGAAGTGCCTAAATCCGAAAAGAAAGGCCGACTATTTGTGGAAGCCAAAGTAGGCATGCATACCGTGAAAGCATTGGTGGACACGGGAGCAAGCCACAACTTTCTTGAAGTTAAAGAAGCCGATCGGTTAGGCATCAAGTACTCTAAGAAGAGAGGATGGCTTAAGGCAGTTAACTCAGAAGCAAAGTCTACCTTCAGAGTTGCACATGGCATCGAGGTGAGTTTGGGAGAATGGCATGGCTTTGTAGACTTTTCCGTTGTTCCGATGGACGATTATGCTATTGTGTTGGGCATGGAGTTCATGGACCAAGTCAAGGTCGTGCCCATTCCTTGTGCCAACACAATGTGTATATTAGAGGAAGGCAATGCTTGCATGTTGCCTTTAACGAGGGAAGCAAGTCTACAAGCCAAGCAAATTTCGGCCATGCAAATATCCAAAGGAGTAAAGAAGGCACAACCCACCTTCCTAGCCACATTAAAGGAGGAAGGTGACATGCCAAAAGAGGAGGTGCCTAAGGAAGTCTCCCATGTCCTTGAAGAGTTCAAGGATGTCATGCCCCCCGAGTTGCCAAAGAAGCTCCCACTTAAGAGAGAGGTAGATCACAAGATCGAGTTAGTTCCTGGTGCAAGCCCACCTGTTGCAGTTCCTTATCGAATGACGCCTCCCAAGCTTGAAGAATTGAGGAGGCAATTGAAAGAGTTGTTGGATGCCGGATATATCTAACCTTCTAAGGCCCCATATGGCGCACCCGTGCTATTCCAAAAGAAGCACGACGGGTCACTTCGTTTATGCATCGACTATAGGGCACTTAACAAGATCACCATAAAGAACAAGTATCCCATTCCATTGATCGCAGACTTGTTTGATCAACTTGGTGAGGCAAAATGGTTTACAAAGCTTGATTTGAGATCGGGCTATTATCAAGTGTGGATTGCCAAAGGAGACAAGCCAAAAACAACATGTGTTACCAGGTATGGCTCCTTCGAATTTCTAGTCATGCCTTTTGGACTCACAAATGCCCCCGCAACATTTTGCACTCTTATGAATCGAGTCTTTCAACCCTTCTTGGATAAATTTGTGGTGGTGTACTTGGATGACATAGTCATTTATAGCAAGACTTTGAAGCAACACATGAATCATTTGCGACAAGTCTTCCAAGTTTTAAAAGAGAATGAATTGTATGTCAAGAAGGAGAAATGTGCCTTTGCGCAACATGAAGTTATGTTCTTGGGGCACATCGTGGGCGGAGGCAAGTTGCGTATGGACAAGTCCAAGGTGCATGCTATCATTGATTAGGAGCCACCCAAGAAGGTAACCGAGCTACGCTCATTCCTTGGCCTTGTCAACTATTACCGAAGATTCATCATTGGCTATTCTTCCATTGTCGCACCCCTTACCGACTTGTTATAGAAGAACACAACATGGAATTGGGATGAGAAGTGCCAAAGAGCATTTGAAATGCTTAAGGCAAAAGTGACCGAAGAACCTGTCTTGGCCCTTCCTGACCACGCCAAGCCATATGAAATTCATACGGATGCTTCCGACTTTGCGCTTGGTGGAGTTTTGATGCAAGAGGGTCATCCAATTGCCTATGAGAGCTGAAAGCTAAACGATGCCGAGAGACGTTACACAGTCCAAGAGAAAGAGATGACTGCAGTAGTGCATTGTTTGCGGACTTGGAGGCATTATCTGTTGGGGTCCAAGTTCGTAGTAAAAATGGACAATGTTGCTACAAGCTATTTCCTCAAGCAAAAGAAGTTGACGCTAAAGCAAGTAAGGTGGCAAGCTTTCTTGGTGGAATTTGACTTTGTGATGGAGTACAAACCGGGCAAGGCAAACTTGGTGGCCGATGCACTTAGTAGAAAGGTCATTGTAGCTACCATCACAAGTCCAACATTCCCATTGGTGGACCGAATCAAGGAGGGACTTGAGCAAGACCCATAGGCCAAGAGTTTGGTGAATTTGGCAAGTTAGGGGAAGACACGCCAATTTTGGCTACGAGATGGGGTGCTCACCACCAAAGGAGACCGTGTGTATGTGCCAAAGTGGCAAGGCTTGAGGAAGCAAATCATTAAGGAGTGCCATAATTCACAATGGGCGGGGCACCCTGGAGTTAGGCGCACGTTGGCACTTGTGGAGCGTGCCTACTATTGGCCTCAAATGAGAGATGACATTGAGCTCTATGTGAAAACTTGCCTTGTATGCCAACAAGACAAGATAGATCAACATCAACCGGCGGGTCTATTGGAGCCATTGCCCATTCTGGAGAGACCATGGGAAAGCATTTCCATGGATTTCATCACATGTTTGCCAAAGTCCGATGGTTGCAGCAACATTATGGTGGTGGTTGATCGATTCAGCAAGTATGGGGTGTTTATCCCCGTGCCTACAAAGTTCACCGCCGAAGATGCTGCACGCTTGTTTTTCAAGCATGTGGTGAAGTATTGGGGCATACCAAAGACAATTGTAAGCGATCGAGACACTCGCTTCACCGGTAGATTTTGGATGGAGCTATTCAAGTTAATGGGGTCCGAGCTTAACTTCTCCACAAGTTTTCATCCCCAAACCGATGGACAAACGGAGAGGGTGAATGCATTGTTTGAGTTGTATTTGAGGCACTATGTGAGCGCCAACCAAAAAGATTGGGCAAAGTTGCTTGATATAGCCCAATTTTCGTACAACTTACAAAGGAGCGAGTCAACGGGAGCAAGTCCATTTGAGATAGCAACGGGGCAACAACCAATGACTCCTCATACATTGGTCATTGGCTACAAGGGTCCTAGTCCATCCGCATTCAAGTTTGCCAAGGGATGGCATGAGAAGACTGACATGGCACGTGCCTATCTAACAAAGGCCTCGAAGAGAATGAAGAAGTGGGCTGATGCGAAGAGGAGGCACTTAGAGTTTGAGGAAGGGGACTTAGTGATGGTGAAGCTCCTTTCACATCAAAATCGGAGATTTGCCTATGAGGGCCCGTTTCCAATCGAGAAGCGTATTGGCAAGCTAGCTTATCGCTTGACCCTGCCCTCACATTTGGAAATGCATCCAGTGTTTCATGTAAGCTTATTACGGCCATTTCATTCCGACAAGGAGGAACCAAGCCGAAGCGAGTCAAAAAGAGCGCCTACGGCCATCACAACATCTCCCAAACGTGAAATGGAGGAGATATTGGCCCATCGAGCTATTCCAAGAAGAGGCTCCCATCCAAGTTACATTGAGTTCTTTGTCAAATGGAAGGGGTTACCCGATAGCGAGGCGAGTTAGGAGCATGAGCTTTCACTTTGGGCTTACAAGGATGTGATCGAAGCATACAAGGGGGACGCGACGAGGGCGTCGCCAAATTAAGTGGGGGAGAATGTCACACACCGCAAAGGTTCATATAAAACTCCCCACACATGTACATTTTTCCAAGCATGTATAATATTCTAGAAGGCCATTGTTCACCGTTAGATTAAATGGATCTTGGCCGTCCATTTTGGTAGGTAGGAATTAATCCTAGCCCTCTATTTGTTAGGTAGGAATCAATCCTAACCATCAATTTTGGTAGGTGGGAATTGATCCTCACCATCCATCTGGTAGGTGGGAATTGATCTCGGTCATCCATTGAGGAGGTGGAGGTCCATATAAGTCTTATGTAATTCATTTGTATGCATCCAAGAGTTTATACAATATAAGTTCTCTTTAGCATTCTCCAAGTTCTTCTCCTTCTTAAAGTTCTTTAGTATCTTTGCTTGCTTGCTAACTTCATCTAGCATTCGTACGAGAGATTGACTAGCATCCAATCGAGTAAAGTTTGCTAGTGTCGTACGATCGTTGGCATCAAAAGACCAAGCCCGTGACAAACTGCAGCGGCCAACCCTGCAATCCCTGCTCCAACTATCTCCACTTCCGCCACTAATTCCATCTCTCTTTCTCTATAGATGTCTATCTGTTTAATTATATTTGTGTATTGCATGCACAAAAGCTTTTCGTATCAACTTACCTCAGGGCACCATTGTTGACCACATACAATAAAGGCCATTTGATACAATTAATTAACATACGTGAGGAAGTTGGAAACAAGCATCATATAAACTTCAACGTCCCAAAAGGGCATGGACAGATATGTTGATCAACATAACACCTACTATATATGATTAATTGCCATATTCTGTTTTAATTTGATATATTATTGAGAATTAATTATGACAATCTACAAATCGAAGTCTTTCATATTATAAACATGCTTAGCCACTACGAATTAAGAAACAGTCTAACATTCCTTTAAAAAACATGCTTAGCCACTACGAGTTGAGAAACAATCTAACATCCCTTAAAAAAACAATGACTAATGAACATGTTTCCAGGCCTGACGCATGATTTCATCATTAATATAAGGACGTAGAGACCACATTAAGCAATAGCTCTCCACTTCACCAGGCAAGGATTTGAGATGAAGTGAAGCAACAATCCTTTCCTGCAAGAAATAAACAGCTGTTCATTTCATCGACAAATTGTTATCTCCACAACAAAGACAAATAAAACAAGATAAATTCATTGCCTGCATCACATAATCTTGCTTCAACATACTGTAAATGATCCCCATCAGGGCAGCATAATCTGTCATTTCAAGTTCTTGAAAATCTGACGATGGTGCTTCTTCCTAATGAGTAAAAAACTCAGTGGTTTGGCTAATAACTTCAGTGAGAAACAATATCTTGAACAAAAATCAAATAAAATTGTCTTAATTCTCATGCCAGATTGGAATTCACGTTTTTCCCTAACCTGATGAGAAGTTGCTTCTTGATCCAAATTTGCATATAAATCTTCATTCCACAATGGTGAGAAACTTCCATTAGAAGTTATTGCAACAGATAAATCCGCCAAAAGAATTTCTAGTTCATTTATAATGCTTTTTGCTGCCACACCCATTTCTAGAATTAGATATCACCTTAAGTATCAGAACAGAAAACAAAATGCCTTGCAATGAAAAAGAAAACATGAAGATATTGCAGCATTATGCTCACTTCCCAAAATGAGATCAATAACAAAATATTATGGGACTCCAATAAAAAGCAGGAGCTGCTTCTAACAGTTGTATTGAGAGTAACAGTGTCCAACTTTTCACTTGTATGTGCTCAATAACAGAGCAGATATGCAAAAATCAAAGCATCGACTCAATATGCTCAGAACCTATCTTGCCAGCCCAAAAAAGAGAGAGAGAGAGAGACAGAGAGAGAGCATGCCCACATATATTGCAGGTTCCCACTATTTTGCTAATATTTCAATGCAATTGTGAACAAGAAATTACCTTTAGTTATATGGTCATGAAGTCCAAGTAGGGACCTATGTACTTCTGTTCACAAATGATAGACCAATAAGAATAAAGTTAAATGACAACAGCAAAAAAATAAAAATAGTAAATTTACATGTTGAAAGATAAAAGCACATGATGTAAATGACAAGAAAAATAAGAATTTACAGCTATTAACACAGTTGAACCCACATAGTACAGTTCACTTGGTCACCATTAGAAGATATACATGCAAATGCAATTGTTCATTCAAATAGGTTATTGCTGTGATGCGAGGAAAAGAATAATAGTATATAATTGAATAGGGATTTGAAGCATCTAGCTTTTTCAGTGAATACTAATATTAAAGCACATACAAGCACACACTCACACATATCAATCCTTTTTCTAATTTATTAGTTTAATTTTACATATTGAACTTTCAAACTGAAACTACAACTAGACTTACACTTGCTAATGCTTTGCATGCTATCATGATTGCTGATACATCCAGCTGCCATATATGATTTAACCCTCTCTGTTTCATTGGCTTTTATTATGTTATCTATCAACTCTGATTTCCTGTTTATTGGAGGCCGCCGAAGAAATTCTGTGTGGAGAATTAAAAGAGATAATATCATAAAGAAAAGTCAGAAAAGTGAAATATAGAAAAGTGAAATATAATAAAGCACTATAACAATCATATATGTGCTATTAAAGCACTTACCAAGCCCTTGCTGAAACCCACCAAGTAATCCACTTCCAACAGCCCCAAGTTCCTCAAGCTTTGTGACCCTGTAATCACAGCCATTAAAGAATAATCAGAAAATTCAACAAGGGCAGAGCATGTATAATCCTAGATTGGAAATTTTTCACTTCCAGATGTGTGAATGCTGCCTGTTTCCTTACTGTAGTTACCTCGTCATAAAATCCTTGAAAATCTGGAAAATTTTCTCCTTCCATTCAGCTTTATTCAGCCCCTCTTCTTTTTCCATTCTGCAATGAAACAGAGAGACTCTAAAATCAATTAAATTCTAAGAGAAAAAAAAATCAATTGTTGTAAGTTGAAATGTCAAGGACACATAAATCCACCAGGACATCAAACCGGAAACCTCTTATAAAACAAGCATTCTTTGCCTATCATGTTGGAAAAACAACTCCTTTTGCTATATTGATATGCAAGTAACAGCAACCTTTCTATGGGCCCACATGTATAAGCCCAAAATGCCTAAAGCTGCCTTTTGAAAGAGAAGGGGCTATTTTTGGGATAAAAAAGAAGGCAAGACATTTGGACCCGTAATCTTGTAATCTGAGACGAACCAAATGCAAAGAAAGTATAAAACAATCTCTCAGAGCTAAATGGCTAAGTCAGTGACCAAGGGGATGGTGGCTTGTGAATTTAAGTTTTGAGGGGATAAAGAAGTGCAAACACAATGACTCAGAGACAATGGGACAACTGTGTTCTTCCATACAATGCATACCCAACCCAAACTTCATTTTCTTTATTTTCTTCTGTCATGCGGCACATACAGGGTTTTCTAAGACTCCTTAAACTTAACAGCATGTTTGGTTACATAGTCTTCAAACTAGTTAGATGAATGACTTTTATGTACATATTTTATATGCAATAAACAATTCTAAAACTTAATCATGTTCTGCACTTTTCAAGGAAAAAATGCAAGGCTAAGGCATTCTTGGAGGCATTTTGACAAAAACATCATACGCATTAAACTCTGCAGCACTTCATTCCCGTCCCAAATAAACCAACAATTCGTATAACCTATTTAATAGCTAAATGAGAGCAATAGCATTGATAATCACAAAATGTAAAAATCAGAACCCAAAATTTAAATGTAAAATACCAAAACAAGCAAAAAGTCCAAAATCAAAACCAGATCATACAATGATTCTTCATGAAGATGATATATTTCTAAGCAAGTCCATTAAGAAAATATATATATAATTTAAAAATTAAAAGGAGAAAGTGAACGAGAAAGAGGCTTAGCAATGCGTAAAATTTCTCAAATGTTAAGATATAAGCGTGGTTTCAAGAATTGTCACCTGATACTAGAAAGTAAATAGAAGAGAGTGTATGGAAAAGGTTGTACTATGATATGTACAAATTCTTAAAGGAAATGTAGAAAACAGAAGAGATTTGTTCTTCAAAGAGGAATTTTTTTTTCTTGTTCTTAATTTCTTGAAAAAGAAAATCAAAGAAAACAGTTGAGAGAGGAAGGTAAACTCTTACTTGTGGGGTTTATTTGGGTTTTCTTGAACTGTTGATTGATATATGAGAAGAAAATCAAGAAGATGTAAAGGGCGGGATTGGGACTAAAGGCTCTGTTTGATAAAACTAGTGCTGTTCACGGGCCAATATGGATAAAAATTAATTAAGACCCAATCCAATCCATTACTAAAATTTTTGGATGGTATATTCACTAAAAACTAACCCAATCCAATAATATTATATTAGATGGGCTGGTTGAATATTGAATTGGATTGGATTGAATTCAATAAACACCCAAATATCAAATTCAGTACGTGATCGTGCTTGGACTTGGGAAGTTGAGTACGTTATCGTGCTTCTATAATTTTTTTCACCGAAATATTCTATTCTCGTTTTTGTAATATCAACACACGCTTAGGTTCTACCTTTCTCATAAACTCCTTTATTGATCACCCAAGCCAATTTTAGCGTCAAAGTTCCAGTCTTACAATTTTTCCAAATTTTCCGTCATTTTCTTGCGTTTTCTAGGTGACCAAACACTAGCCTAAAATTTCAAAATTATTTATCCTTCACCATTATTCATCAAGGTTCTAATTTTACTTAATCAACATATATATCCAACAATTTAATATCCACAAAACTCAATCTTAACTAAAAATTCCAGCCTTAAAATCTTTTACACAAAAACCCATAAAAATCCATTTGAAATACATCTAAAATGCTTGGCACTGGTGGAGAAAACCTTACCCAGAAGCGAGCAAAAGAAAATAGGCTGCTGGTATCTTGAAGCTCGCCAGAAATGGACCGATAGGTGGCTGGTCGGAGGTGACGAAATGGTAGTGGCGCGCAAGGCAGAAGTGGAATGGGGGGAGTAAAGGCAACTGCCCTTATCTTTTCACGTTTTTATTTCCTTCTGCGTTTGCCACAGCTATGGAGATTCGAGCAACAACTATGGAGGTTGAGGAAGAGTACCGATAGAGATAGGAAAAATTGAAAAGTTAACCTAAAACAAAAACTAAAACAGAAAAGTAGGTGAGAAAAGATTGAAATCAATTTAACCTAAAGTAGAGGTTGAGATCCTGATGGCAAATCAAAGATTGAGAGAGAGAGAGAGAAAAAAAAGAATGAAATCAATTTAACCCAAATGACTCCCAACCACCCAAAGAATTTCCAACCCGATGGTTTTGTAACAATCAGATGGATTTTATCCGTCTTGATCCACTAGGTGGATAAATTTTATCCGACCCAATAAAAAGCAGTACAAACTATAATATTGGAATTGATTTGAATTGAATCAATGGAATTGCACGGAGAGTTGCATTCTTTAATTAGTAGCAGATAAAAATAGCTAATAATTTAATAACTGATTTAATTAAAAATATTTTGTAAAAGTAATACTAAAATATTATATAAAATATATTTAAATATATAATACAAATAAATTATATAATATATATATTAAATAATATAAAATTATATTAAATTTCATCCCAATATAATAAATACGTTTATCTTTATCATATAATAATAATAATATTATTATTATTATTATTATTAAATAATTTAATAATTATATTATTATTATAAAATGATTAAAAAAATAAGAATAAAAGAGGAAAGAAAAATCATAATTTACTAACTTATAAAAAGCTTGTATGTAGTTTTACTATCTTTTTATTTTAGAGATTATAATATATCTAAATAAGTTATTTTACCAAATACACAGTATTGATCAAATTATATTATTTTTATAGTTATCAAACAAAACCTAAGAGAAGTAAAATGAGAAGAAAAAAAATAGAGAGGCAAATTGCCAAGTTTGAAAAAAGAGAGTCCAACAGAAAGTTGTTATAATACATAATTATACGACATTCTTCTACAGTTTAGTCCAATCTGGAGGTCGGAAAATCTCCAATATTGTCTTAAAAAATTGAGAATTTGTAAATTGAAGTTTTATATTGTATTGAAAAAAATATTCATATTATATTATCCAAAAAATTCGGAATAATTTGATAAACTTAGTCTTTTAGTACTAAATAATTTAGTATAAAATAATTTAAAATTTTTAAAAAAAATTATTTAGACTAATTTCAAAAAATATGTGATACACTCACAACTATTTATTAATGGTATGCAATATTCAGTTAGTATAACAAGAAATCATATGTGAAAAATATTATGTAAACAAAGGCTATCATAAGTAGAGAATTACTAAGGATGACTAAGGGTCTATTTGGCATTGCCTTTGCCAAAAGCGATTTTGGAGAAAAAAAATTATTTTAAAATTTTTTGAGTTTTGAAAACTGCTTTTGGAGAGAAACAGGTAAATAGATGTTTTTCCCATAAGCAGTTTGAGAAAAACAGTTTATAAAAAATTAAAAACAATCAGTTAATTAAATCAAAAAAATTATAAAATATATTTCTTGGACACCTAACAGCAATCCCAAACACTCCCTAAAAACATTTCCAATAAGTTGTTTTTTATGATATGTTGTTTATTTTAAATAATTATTCTATAAAAATGTTTATAATGAACTCTTTATTTTTAAATTTTAAAGTAAATACTGAGTTTGACTATCTATACTTTCTATTCTAATTATAATTAATGTGCATTTACTTTTTATGCATATTCTTTTTTTTTATTGGTGTATTTTTCTAAAATATTTCTATTTTTATAATAAAGGTATTTACATTTTTTTATTAAATATTAATTTATATGAGATAAAATAAAATGAATAGTAAAATATAAAGAGTCCATTGGATTTCTATAATAAATTTTACTTTCTATATTTAAAAATGTTTTAAAATATTTTTTATTCTACTAAATATATTTTTTAAAATAAAAGGCATTTATTGAAAATGGTGGAGTCTAAGACCATTTCTCTTCATTAGTTTATGATAAGAATGTGATTGCCAAAAAAGTGCGCTCAAATGAGAAGGTTTGAACTCAGCCTTATAAACCAGTCTAGGAGTTCTTCCGCAACCGATGCAGGACACATCATCCCCACCCCCTTAAGACCCCGACTGTCTCGGTCGGTGATCTGTCGTAACCCGAAAGGACACTGGTGTATAGAGCTTGCTCTGATACCAAATGATAAGAATGTTGACTTCTAATTTCGTCCTAAAAACGCGCTCAAATGGAAAGGTTTGAACCTAGCCTTATAAACCAATCCAGGAGTTCTTCCGCAACCGATGTGAGACACATCAGTTTATACCCATAAACATTTGACAAGAACCCTCCACAACACAACTCTCACTCACCCTAACCTCAAATCCCAAAAAGGAGACTTTATGGCCATGATATTAAAACATTTACTTGCTTAAGAGAATAATGTAATAGCTGCTAAATGATTTAAGATTACATACATGAGTTGAATGCTTAAGTATAACTAGCAGTTATTAGTTTAACTATCAATTAAACTAGCATAGGAACAACAATCTCACCTCTAAGAAAAAGATACAATAGTAACACGTTCACTGCCAAAGTAAAAGTTGTTCCAATGACAATAAGTTTCATTATGGTATGTTTTAGTTACCTTTTTTGAAATTCTCCATTCTCCATTATTGAATTGTTTTAATTGTTATTGTCATTGGCGGACCTTAAAGGATGCATCTAGGGGTCCAAGTCTCCCTACTTAAAAGAAAAATTAAATAGATCTATGCTATAAATAATTATAGATGTAGAAAATTATTGTGATTGATAATTATAAAAGTACAAATAATTCATTCTTAGTGTAGTTATATTATATAAAATAAATTGCATTTGTTTAACATATATTTTTTTCTCATGTAGATGTAGAAGATTACTACCATTGTTGCCACTTAAAATTTATTATAGCTACAAATATTTTATCTTAAGTTTAATATTTTGGTTATTGATGACTAATGCAATTCTCAATATTAGATATTTTAAATTTTAATCTTACTTATCTTTAAATGTAATAATTATTTAGCATATTTATCATATAGTTTTATTATATTAGTATGAATTGATAGAATAATTTTTTTTGGGAACATTGATAGAATTAAATTTTAAATTTATAATGAAAATATTTCAATTTTGTCCACCTAAGTTCAATTTCTGGGTCGGTCGCTGGTCACTACAACATACTTCCTCTGTAGCCAACGAGCAAGATTTAGATGTAGCTGCAACAGCCTCCTCAAGGTTGTCTAATCCAAACTCATTTGCATGTGAGGAAGTTTATTTGTCTACATCCATTCTTGACCTAATTGAAAAATCAATTATGACCAATTTAGGAAAAGAAAAAAAATCAATAAATGATAGCAGACAGAACTCAACCCTAAATATTAGGGCTGACAATTCGTGTCGTGTCTAATCGTATCGTGTCTTAATCGGATATGACACGATTATACCAAATACGACACGATTAACTAATCGTATCAAAAATTTGAAACACAAACACGACACGGTTAAAATCTGTGTTAATATGACACGTCACAATTAGACACAATTAACTTAAAGTGTATAAATTATACGACATAACATGATTAGACACGATCTACTTAATGTGTCTAAACGTATACATTTTATACGACACGATACGATTATACATGATTTTACTTGACACGACACGACACGATTATACACGAATAGACACGAATATTAAATTAAAAATTTAATTTAATCAATTGAATTTCAATTTAATCAATTTACATTTAATTAATAATTTTAATTTAATTAATTAAAATTTAATTTAATTAATTATACTCCAATTAAATATATTCATATATAAATATGTATTATATATATTTATAATATTATAATATATATTTGAATTTTGAGTAAGACTAAAATAATTAGTCATATCTTCATAATTGATAAAATAATATATTTTTAATCGTGTCTAATCGTATCTTAACAGGTTAGACATGTAAAATCCGTTTATGACATGATTTTTCTCGTGTCGCAATCGTGTTGATACAGTTATGACTCATATCCGTTTAGCTCTTATCCATATACGGTTAAGTCCGTGTCGTTTCATATCGTTTAATCGTGTTATGTCCAAAATTGTCAGCTTTACTAAATATGACACAAACTCTCCAAATTTTGCTATCTAAGTGATAAGAAGTTCAAATTTGATCTATAAACACATAAAAATGTTAAACATAATTTATCTCCAATTTAAAAAAAATTAATAAAAAGAGGATGTGTGTAGTAATATGCATCAACTATAATTGCATCACTAACAACTACAAAATAAAATATATTCGGCAAAATTCTCAAGATTTTCCACAAGAAATTAAAAGTTATAACAAGCATGACAAAATAACCATATGAATTAGACATAGATACATAGAATTTACACATAATGTGGCTCCAACATAAATATAACCCTTACATGATTCAAGACTTGAACACTAAACGAGATACCAACCCAATATAGAGTAAATTAGGATAATAACAGAGCTAAGGGACTACAAAGAGACTTGACCAACCAAATCCTATCAAAGCTTTATTAATCTATGCAAATAATAATAAAAGAAAATATGTCTTGCTTCCTTTGTTTTTAGGAGGAGCATTGAAACTAGCTTCATTGTCATAATTAAATTATACTCTTTGATTTACAAGGAAATTTCTTACCTAAACTAAATTCATATATCTATTAATGATAACTGATAAGACTTATTTAGATCTTATTTATGAAAAAAATTATGAACTAAAAATCCATTTATCAAACAATCAAGTTGTAATGACTAACCATGATTGGGCCTTCATGAACCACAAATCAAAGATCTTCAAGGTACTTGTGCTTTTTAATCAAACAATCAAGTTGTAATGACTAACCATGATTGGGCCTTCATGAACCACAAATCAAAGATCTTCAAGGTACTTGTGCTTTTTAGTTTTTCTCTAATTATCTCCAAAATCCAGCATTGTCTTTGAATTTGGTAAAACTCAATTGATATTATTCAAATTGTAGCATAATTTAGCATTAAATGTCATATCAACAAATACAAAATGATCAAACAAGCAAAAGACATTATAACAAATTAATTAGTTGTGCACATAGAAGCTTCACGTAATAGTGACAAAAGGAGAAAATTAAATTTAAAGAAGCAAAGTACACAAGAACTTTCACACACATATTTTTCTCACAAAGAGTCCAGATCAACCATCTATAAAATCCAGCAGCCAAATGAAACGTGTAAAGACATTTATTTAACTAAAACAACAACTTCATGTATGGAATTTTGGCAAAATAACAACATCCTTTGTCATTTCCTCATCATAATTTATCTCTCTTCTTGTAAAAAAATAAAAGTAAGAAAATTACCTTTTTCTTTTCTTCCTTATTTCTCTACCAAGTTAAAATCAGTACAAAATCAACTACTTCACTCCTAAAGGACTTACAGTGTGCGGTTGTAGTGTGGAGAAGAAGAGAACAGTGGAGTTACATGGTGGAGAAGAAGAGGCAAATCCGACTGTGGCATGGAAAAGAAGATGGAAATGCGGATGTGGCATGGAGAGAAAAGGGAAGAGCAAAAAAGAAGAGGGAAATGTCAATAGTGTATTAAGGTTTAAAATGATGGAATATAATAGCATCTCTAACAAATTTTTTATTTAAACTATATTTTTTATTTTAAAAGTTATTTTATATAGACTATTTATATTTTTACTATTTATTTTACTTTATTACATATAAATCAATATTTATCAAAAGAAAAAAGTAAATAAATTTTATTATTGAGAAAGAAAAAAACATTTTTAAAGAACCACACTAATAAAAAAAAGAATATGCATAAAAAGTAGAGATATATTAATTATAATTAAAATAAAGAATGAAGCATCTAGAAAGTTAAACTCATTATTTACTCTAAAATTTAAACAAAGAGAATTTATTAGAAACTTTTTTTATAAAATATTTTTTTTTAAAATAAAGAGTATAACCTAAATAAAAAAATCTATTGAATATAATCTAAGTTTTATATATTTAGTTTTTTTAATAATATTAAATATATTATAATTTTATTGTTTACAACTATGACTAATTAATAATTATGTGAATATTTATATTATATATATTATAATAAGTGTAAATATTTAAATTATTTAACATATAAATTAATAAATATAAATTATAAATATATAAATTTGTAATTATTTAATTTTATATGTAATTATAATGTTCACATTAATTATGAAATATGTAGATGTATAAGTTTATTTTATATATATATATATATATATATATATATATATATATATATATATATTGTAAGGTATGCTTATAAAAATATTTAAAAATTTAAATCATTAGATAAGCATATAATTATAAAGTATAAGTATTTAAATTTGTGAATAATAATAATAATAATAATAATTTCTACATTAATTATAAAGTATATAAATATATATTATATAAATTTATTAAATATATCAATTATATATTTATTAAATATAATTTCTACATTAATAATAATTGAGTTTTTTTATTTATTAAGAATAAACTCAATTATACAAAAAAATATTATAATGCATATGATTGAAAATACCATAAATTTAAAATGTTTATACACCATAACCATGATAATTTATTAGAATTATAAAATATCATTAAAAGACTTAATATAATAAAATCTAAAATACAATAATCAACAGGCATCCACAAAGCCCAAAATGTTATACAAAAATTAGTACTTACAAAATTACATATCTCTAAGAATAACATGTAAATCATAACTACTCAACCCAACAAAATCAATAAAAATACAATAGTTATATCATTCACCTCAAGTATATATCATTGACTCTGACCTTTAGGCGTTTTCCTTTGTTACTCATCTTCTAAGCTCTAAATCTGTGCATGAGAAGTTCATACACTAAGAAAACTAATATTTAGTGGTACAAAACAATATACAATACAATATGCATGACAATCTTATTGACTTACCATAACGACTTATCTCGAAATCCGTACATGCACTAGCTCACATGCTACATAACATACCATAGTGATCTCATGCATTTACACGCCAAAATGAATATGACATATCAATACATTCAATATTAATTATACTAGTGTACACCACATGTATAAAGTTATTTAAATCAATATGTTACTCGTTTTTCTTATAACTAGAAAAATTGGATACATGAATAACATATGGCTCTCATCCAAACCCTCAAACACCTGTCTAAACTTCCTACAACACTTGTCTGAGGAAAAAAATGTGCACATAATATATACTAAAAGAAGCTCACATGGCTTAAACTCTGGGCCTTCAAGAATCTTGAATGTGACCAACCTAGGTCACCCAATACTGATCTCTCCCAAATGACATGTCATCGATCCTAACTCTAGTCATAGTCATAGTATTGGGCTTAACTATTTATCACCCACTTACCATTTCCAAATTACAATTTAATCCATATTTCCTGATTCTCATAAATCATAACAATAACATGTATTCTCATACCATGTTATAACCATATGACATAAGTATACCATCTCAAAACAAATCAATCTTGATTTACATGCAAATATACAAATTTTCTAAGTTAAACAGCTTCATGCTCGTGAACTTAAGTTAAGCAGCTTCATACTTGTAAACTACCTTTTCACAACCGTGAAACACCCTATCATGGGTAGTTTACCTATGAATTAAACCATAAATCAACATCTTTTATAACCATGATCACCCCTTCATGAGCATAAATCTAATCATGAAATAACTCGTGAAAAGACACGATTCATGCAAAACCTAGAAACAGGACATTCACGCCCGTGAACCACCAATTCACAGCCGTGAATCTGAAAATTTTTCAAAAAACATAATATGCCATTACATACTATTTTCACATGTAATAAATCTCTACGATTGACCAATATCCGTCACCTTATCAATACTTTAGCATGCATATAAGCCATATATCATGCCAATAACATTAATTTGCATCAATAGACAATAAATTATCATCTCAAATCTACCATAGCATAATAACACTCATTATGCATATAAACTCAAAAAACATGTCATTTAATACCCTATTGACCACTCACAACATGTATTTAAGGGAAAAATACACATATTCATCCCATTCAAAATTTTGAATGTGCTTATGTAAAAACCTTACACTTAGGATGAAGCTTAGCTAAAACTCTAAATCTTCAAGCTTGTTTCTCCCTTGAAATGTACTTCTAGCTCTATCCACAGCTCTTATCGACAAGCAAAACAACTGTTTATGCTTTTGGAACGAGAATGAAACTTAAAGACACAAAAAACTGAGATCCTCTCTTGTAACTTTATAGCCTCTCTTTCTCTCTCTTTCTCTCTAATTTTACACTCATAAAACTTAGTCTTGAAAATTCCAAAAATGGAGAAAGAAGAATTCTTGAGGTAGAAAAAGATGAAGGTGGCATGTTAGGTTGGGTTTTAAGGAATATGAAGCAGATTTTAGGGGAATGATAGTAGAAAAAATCAAGGTTATCTCACATGCCCTGTCTGCCTAGGATTCATAGTCGTAACTCATTTTTCATGGGTGTGAACTACTCATTCATGGTCATGATTAACCTTCATGATTTATTTACTAAAAACCCAATATTCACGATTTTGACACCACTCGTTACGAATGTAAAATAGCAAAAATTAACAACTTTAAAACTTTTAAAATCCTACTTAACTCCTAACTCTCACTAATCATTTCCATATCTTATAGACCCTATTTATAGGCATTATAGTTTTAGCCAAAAATGTCAATGACATAATTCAGTCCAAATTTTGTTCCATGATTCTTCTATTTGGTTTAGAAAGATCTAAATTCTATGTACAACCCTACTTCTATTGCATGAAGCTTAACCAAAGCTCTAGATCTTTAAGCTTGTGTTTCTCCTTTGAGATGGACCTCCAGCTCCTATCGACAAGTAAAACAACTCCTTAAGCTTTTGGAATAGGAATGGAACTCAGAGACACATAAAACTGTGCTCCTCCTTGTAACTTTATAGCCTATCTTTCTCACTCTTCTCTTTAAGTTAGGTTTTTGTGAAATTCCAAAAATGGGGAAAGAAGAATACTTGAGGTAGAAAAAGATGGAGGTGGCATGTTAGGTTGGGTTTTAGGGAATATGAAGTAGATTTTAAGGGAATGGTAGTAGGGAAAATCGATGTTGTCTCACTTGCACTGTCTGCCTAGGATTCACAGTCGTAACTCCTTTTTTCACGGGTGTGAACCACTCATTCATGATCATGATTAACTTTTATGATTTATTTACTGAAAACCCAATATTCACGATTGTGACCCCATTTGTCATAGACGTGAAACAGCAAAAATTAACAACTTTTAAACATTTAAAATCCTACTTAACTCCTAACTCTCACCAATCATTTTCATAACTTATAGACCATATTTACAAGCGTTATAGTTTTAGCCAAAAATGACGACATAATTCAGTCCAAATTTTTTTTCCATGGTTCTTTTATTTGGTTTAGAAAGATCTAGATTCCTTGTACAATCCTACTTCTATTGTCACCTAAAAGTTAAAATAAAAGGATAATTTCAAAAATATGTTTAATGTCCATTCTATTTTAAGTTAGATTTCTAATATTTTTTTAATTAAATACAAAAAGTTATTGATTTTTTAATTATAATATTTGGTCTAAATTTTTATTAAATATGAATGAATTTTTGAAGTGTCCATCTAATATGGGTTCTATCAAAGCTAATATGATAAAAAAAATACCAATATTAAATGGTTTAAAAATTTACGACGGTTTTTTTATAGAAACCTTATGGGTAAATATTTGAATAATTTAAAAAATAATAAAATTTTCTCAATTAACAACACAATTAGATTTATAGTAAAAAGCCAACAAAATTACAAACTATATAGCTTTTGAAAGAAAATTTATTTTTTTAATAATGGAAAAATAAGGAATTAAGTGGTTATAAAAAAATTAATTATTTGAAACCCTTTTTTATAAAAAATTATAGATAAAAATAGAAAATTAATATTATTTATGTCATCACTTTGGAAAATATATATATTTAAGGAGTTAAAAAGTAAAATTTATTTATTTTTAAAATTATCAAAATATTTACCCACATATTTCCTAGGAAAAATCTATCACTAAATTTTAAAATTTGATGAAATTTTTTTTGCAAAATTTTAAAATATTTATTGACGTTACTTTTTTTCTCATACTAGCCTTGGTGGGATCTATAATAAATAGGCACATCAACATTCTATTCATATTTAGTCACTGTCGTGAATGAAATGTGTTTTGATGGACAAAAGCTTTTATGTGAACGATCACGATTTGGTTCACGAGTAAGGGGGTGCTTGTGTCTATCACGGTCGTGACCATGTAGTTTACGCTTGTGAACTCTCTATTATTTTATATATATGCAATTTATGATTTGTGATCAATATGTGGATAATTAAATGGGATTATTGGTATATGTTAAGATGCATGATTGATAATATAATATTATTATATGTTTATGAGCATTGATGTTATGATCATTGAAAAGTAAAAGAAACAATAAGTTATAAAAATCGAATATGCCCATTTCTTTAATCTAAGACTTGGCCTAAGATAGTTGGCATACTATCGAGGGAGTTATGATACCATAGAATATATAATTTAGAGAACAAGGTGGCTGAAGCTCAGGTTAGAGCACCCTTATTCTCGATTCTATGCGATTATAAGGATAAGGTAGCTGAAGCTCAGGTAAGAGCGCCCTTGTTCCTAGTTAAACTTAGTCAAGGTGGTTGAAGCTTAGATGAGAGTGTCATTGACTTGAAGAGCTCGAATGAGCATACTTATAATTAATGAATAGGGAGGTTGAAGTTCGTGTTCGAGTGCACCTATTCCACAATCCACATCCAGATAGTCCGACTTAGAGTTTTGGGTAAAACATATTTAAAGATAAACTTATGGTAAGTTATGAGTAAACAAAGTGAACAAAGAAAGAGGTAATGATACAGTAAATCGGACATATGAGAATGTGATATATATGTATATTTGATGTTGTGATACATGAAATATGGTATGTCTAATAAAGGTAAAATATTTGTATTGCCATGCATAGGTTAGTCATTTATGAACATGTATAATATGCTATGATTTGATCTATATGATTGCATGCATGAATTTTTATACCTATATATAGCACTAAATTTTTAGTAGCTTAGCATGTAGATTTTCTACATACATGTTGGAGCCTAAGGGATAGCTAAAGTTGACTTAAAGAAAAGAACCGCTCATATCGAGAGTCAATGATAAATGTCATCTTATATTCTTTTTATATATGACATGGTTTTGGTTTTAATGTTTTGTATAAACCTTATTATTATAATTGTCTAAAAAGTTATAATTTTTGTAAACAAAGCGGTAGGTATGACCAATGTTGTATATATAAAAATGATCCCCGTTGGGATCAAAGTTTATTGTTTTTGTATGGTTTTAATTGCAAAGGTTTATTTTAAAAGAGATTTGAAATTAACGGGTTTTTCATAAATGGTAACAAGTAGCATTTGTTTTTTTATTGGGATTTAATTATGATTAGTTGAGCAGGTGTTACAATATTGCTCATCCTTTACTATCATATTGTGCATGATTACACATGTTCTCATAATTTCTCCGATTGTTTCTTTACACCACATACGTGACGAATAATTGATGATAGCAAATCATGCTTCGAGCACTTCAAACGCTCTTTCGATATCTTTCCTAGCTTTATTTTATTTTTTTACAAATAATTTGTATTTTAGTCATTGAGTTAATATGATTGACTTGATGAAAATCGTTCAATTAAGATATATTCCATTTGTGAGGTAGTATCTTTTTGGGAGTGCATATACGAATTCTATGATCAATATCATAAGTGTTCTCAAACATTAAGAAAAAGACAAACGTTAAGGAATCATTGGAGTAGAATGAACCATGAGATATCAAAGTTCGTTGGCTATTACGAACAAATCCAACGTCAAAGGGAAAACGGATTAAATGAGGAAGATAATAAGAATAAGATATTGGAGCTGTATCAGATAATAAAATGTGAACAATTCAATTTTTTACATGTTTGGATTATCTTATGGGATGAAGAGAAATGGGCCAGTGATGCAAGGATGACCAAAGAAGTAAATGAAGTCGAAGAAAGAGGATTAAAGAAAATAAAAAATATCAAATTTGGCCAGTACACTTCATTGTCCTTAAATGCAAGAAATCCAAATACAAGAGACCTTAATGGAATTCATACTCCTCTTACCCCTAGAAGGAAAGCTTCGAAGGCTAAAAGGAAATAAAAATTGTGTCAAAGGGAATCATTGGAAAGTATTAAAGAAGCAATGGACTAACAATTTACCCTTGACATGAGAAAGGTGAAGGCTATAAAATAGTACATAACAACTATGGATTTGAGAATAAAGTTAGAGGAGGAACAATAGAGAACAAAGACAAGAATGTGAGAGAGTAAAGTTGACATTTCAGTTAATGCAAGTAGATGCATCAACCTTGACAAACAAATAAAAAAGGTTGTACTAATATTAAGTCCAGAAATTGTCCAATAAAAGTCTATTGTTATTATATAGTTTAACTTTTTAATTTATTTTTGTAATTTATTATTATGTAGTGTATTATTATTATAATAATAATAATAATAACAACAACAACAACAACATTGTTATTGTTTTCTCAAATGCACTAATAACCAATAAAGGGTTTAAATTGATTGTAAATTAAAAATTTGGTTTTGAAGCATACTAACTCCAAAAACCTAAATTGCGATCACGGTTTTTTTTTTCACGGTCTCTATTTCCATATGAGAATGAAACGTAGCATCTTCTGATTAGTTATCTACATGTCATAGTTGCTATCTAGGTGTGGTGGTCACGCTTCATCTCTCACGAGCATAGCTTTCAATTATAATTCCCATTGTGAACCTTTCTTTCTAAATGAGGATTTTTTCTTAGTTAAAATCGCAGTTGCTTTGCTTATGCGTGCAACGTGATGTATGAGCGTTGTCACGAAATTCATATTTCTGTGAATTCCTTAGACACATGGCTGTCTTAGATTTGACTCCCTTTAAAAATATTTAACTTTTAAATATCAAGGTCATTAATTCCTTATCATAGTCATTGTTGGTCGCAATACATTCTATTTCTTTATAACTTCTTAATTTTATACAAAGCGCAGTCGCGAAACGTATATTTCTATTAATTAATATATATAATTATATTTATATTTATATTATATATTATTAATTAAATATGTTAATTATTAATTATATATTAATCAATATTAACTATATTAATCAATAAAATATATATTATTCATTTATTTTATTTAAATTTATTATAAAATAAAAAAAAATTATGCTATATTAAATTATTTTATCCATTTGAATTTTTTTTCTAATTTCTATATTTACAAGCTTGTAAATTTATAAATAATTTCTATCTATTGAAACTAATATGTAATCCTTGTGTTGCGTTGGAAGAAAAAAAATTTAAATATTAAATGACAAATAATACAAAATTGTAGCAGAAATAACATATATAATTCAATTTCATAAAACATGTAGTTTAAAAACATAGAGCCATCATTTTAATTTATAAAAAAGGGAAAATTGATAATAAACTATTAATTTAATAGTAAGTATATATTAATTCATGATAAAGATAAAAATTATCAATATAAATACATTATTTTACACAATGTAAAAGTTCTATATAACATATCAGTAAACAAAAAAAGCAAAAAGCCCTAATGCATGTAGGCCAAGAACTCTCTTCTGCAAAGCCAATTAAAGATGAAAAAAGAAAAAGAAAAGAAAATATTTTTACAAAATTCATGGATATTTTATTTTTAGGAATGATAATGGGGTAGGTTTGGGTATGAAGTCCTCCATCGCTGTTCCTGATCTAGAAACCTTGCCCTATTCTCCGTTGGAGAAAATTTTTGGATTGTTGTTCCTATGTGGTGTGGGGATGGGGATCTACAACCCCATTCTATTTTTCGGTTTTTATAAAAAAATTATTTCAATGTTAAAAATATTTTTTATTTTAATTAATTAGTTAAATATATAATTATTTAAATAATTTTTTTTACTTTAAATAAATTTATATTTTATATATATATATATATATATATATATATATATATATATATATATATATATATATATATTTGGCACGGGGGATATATATATTGTAACACCCCCTCAACTCAGCAGCACGTGCTTGGGTAAGGGAGTGTTGTCTTTAATCAAATTCATCATTTAATAAAAATGGAAAATGACAATTTTTTTCTTTAAATTTAAATAATATAAAAGAAACAATATTTATTTTATATACAAAGATAATATTCACAAAATATTGGTGTCCATCCAAAATATAGAATGACTTTATAAACAATATAAAAGAAAATTCAAAATAAAACCACAAAAAGTCATGTAATCCATAACGTTTGAGATAGATTATTTTACTAGATTAGATCACTACTAGCTTTATCTATAGGCATAGGCTTACTTTCACTATATTTGCACGAGAGAAACTCCTACGCTAAGTTCTAGACTTAGTAGTGCATATAAATAAGGTAATAAATTATACTCATGCAATATGAAACCATGTGCCATCATACATGTATGTCAAGCTATATCATTTTTTTCTTCTTGTATATTCTTTATACATATATACATATAGTTTTTTCATATGTAGACATTATATAATCATCTTATACAAATAAATTATTATTTTTTATTCCTATTTATGAACAACCAATTCACATATAAATTTTTTTATACCAAGTTAATGTATTTATACCCATAACACTTAAAAATCAATAATCAGGATAACATGGTTGGTCATCCATACATAATATAGTTGTCACCAGGGAATAGTGGTATGTGCATACAAGTGCAATAACTAATATTAATATATAAGTGTCATCATCGACATTAATATGAATGTCATCGTTGATATTAATATGAATGCTCCAATTTTTAGTAAATTGTAAATATATCCCGAAATTTTCTAAAATTTGAATTTTAGTATCTTACCGTAATCTAACATTTTTAAACACATTAAACACTTTATTAGATATTTTTCATAATTATTTGTCATTATTTTTTTTTATCAAATTCCGAATTTAGACTCCGGCTGATCTAACATGTTGATTTTGCGACATGCATGATTCGGAGCCTAAATTAGCAAATATGACTTCTCTCTCCCTTAATATAAATTTCGTCCTCGAAATTTTACCTACTTATTCCATAGTGAACAACTGAGGATACTACCTCTTCATAACCTCCTTAGTTTCCCACATGACTTCTTCAACATAATGGTTTTTCCATAACACTTTAAATAAATGAATTCTTTTGTTTCGTAAAATTTTCTCCTCACATGCTAAAATAGCCACTATTTCTTTTTCATATGTTAGATCCATCTGAACTTCTATGCTCTTAGCTGGAATAACACGTGTCAGATTTCACCTATACCTCCTTAATATCTAAACATGAAAAACATTATGAATTACATCCAGCTCTGGCAGGAGAGCTAATCGATATGGCACCGGTCCAATTTTTTCTAAAATCTCATTGGGGCCAATGAATCTTGGACTCAGTTTTCCATTTTTACCAAACCTTAGCACTTTCTTCCAAGGAGAAATCTTAAGAAATACTTTATCTCTTATAACATATTCTATGTCTTTCCTTTTCAGGTTGACATATTATTTTTATTAATCTTGAGCTACTTTCAATATTTCTTTGACAATTCTAACTTTCTCTTCTGTTTGTTATACTATCTCCAGCCCTGTCAACTTTTTCTCACTTAACTTGGTCCAACAAATTAGTGTCTTGCATTTTATTATGTATAATACCTCATAACGAAGTCCACAATGACTCTCTCCCACTTCCACTCGGGTATGGGTATTGGTTGCAACAGTCGTGTGGGTAATTGGTGTTCAACTTTCACTTGTTGGCATACCAAATATCTTGCCAAATATTTGATAATATCCTTCTTCATTCCTTGCTATCAGTATTGAGCTTTCAAATTTTGGTACATCATATTTCCACCTGGATGCATAGTATATTTCATCTTATGCATTTTTTTAAAAATATCTGACTTTAACTCGTTTATACTTGACACACAAATTTGGTCTCCTAAGTATAATCAACTATCTTCTTTCACTGAATATTAAGACCTCTCTTCTTTTTCTATAACTTTGACTATCTTTATCAATTTCCCATCTTGCTTCTGAGTTTTTTTAATTCTCTACATCAAGGTAGATTCCACTAACATCTCTACCATTATTAGAGTTAGATCTATACACAGAATTTTATACCCACTATCTACTATACTAATTTAAGAAGGAAAATCATTATAACCTACCAAATAATATCTTCATGCTTAATGCATCACTAACCATGTTAGCTTTCTTTGGCTGGTAGTCGATCACACAATTATAATCTTTTATCAAATTCAACCATTTTCTTTGCCTCAAATTAAATTCCTTCTATGAGGAAAGATACTTAAGACTCTCATGGTCCATGTAAATATAATATATCTCCTTATATAAATATTATCTCTAGATCTTCAAAGCAAAAACAATAGCAGTTAACTCTAAATGGTATGTCGAATAATTAAGCTCATATGGCTTAAGCTATCTAGAGGCATACAAAATACCCTTTCTTCCTGTATAAGGACACAACCCAGGCCATTATGGTTGACATCACTATACACCACAAAATTCTTTCCCTGAAGTAGTTTTAGTTAAGACTGGTGCTTTAGTCAACATTGCTTTAAGTCAATCAAAACTTACTTGGCATTTAGCAGTCCATTCAAATCGGACATTTTTTCACAATAATTGAGTCAAAAGAGTCAATGTGGATAAAAATCTCTTCATTAACCTTCTATAATATACAACTAACTTTAGGAAACTCCTAATTTCCATTACATTACAAGGTGGTTTCCAATTAAAAATATTCTCGATCTTACTAGAGTCAACTCAAATACCTTCAGCTAAAACTATATGACCTAAGAAACTAACTGCCTCAAGCCAAAATTTGCACTTAGATAGCTTTGCATATAATTGCTTTTCCCTTTAATGTCTACAATACTATTCTAAGGTGTTGATAATGTATTTCTCTATCCTTAGATTATATAGGGATGTCATCAATAAACACCACTATAAATTGATCAAGATATAGCCTAAAAATTCACTTCATCAGGTCCATAAACCTTACTAATGCATTCATCAAATCAAATGGCATTACCAAAAACTGATAATGACCATAACGAGTCATGAATGTTGTCTTAGGTACATATGACTCTTTAATCTTCTACTGATGATACCCTATTGGAGATCTATCTTTGAAAATGTGCTTACTTCTTTCAGTAGATAAAAAAGGTCATCGATCCTAGGCAATGGGTACTTATTATTGATAGTCACACTATTGAATTGTTGGTAATCGATGCACAAATGTAAAGTATCATATTTCTTTTTTACAAACAACATTAGAGTATCCCATGGTGATACACTAGGTCATATGAAACCCTTATCTAGAAAATCTTACAACTGCACTTTTAGTTTTTTTAATTTTACAAGTGTCATCTTGTATGGTGTGTTTGAAATGGGAGTAGTTCCAGGTACCAAATCAATAGTAAACTTTATCTTTTGGTCTAGTGGTAACCTTGACAACTCTTTTAGAAACACATTAGAAACTCACAAACAGTAGGAATGTCAGCCAATTTTGGATTGCTCTTTTTTGTATCAATCACATACGCCAAGTAAGGTTCACATCCCTTATTGATAAGTTTCTGATCTTTCAACACTGATATCACATTATTTGGATATCCTCTATTCTCACCCATCACAACTATCTTTTCTTGTTCTAGAACTCTAATTCTCATATGCCTCTTTCCATAATCCACTATCACTCCATAATGACCCAACCAATCCATTCCTAAGATCATATGAAATTTATGGATTGACAACTTTAAGAAATTTGCAAAAATTACCTGCCTTGTATTTTCACTGGGAAACTCTTGAACACTTTGCCAACCCTCACACTATGTCCTAACGGATTAGTTACAAAAATCTCAAATTCTAAAACCTATGGTTCTAAACTTATAAACCCGATGGTGGAGTGCATATGTAAGAATGCGTCAACCCGAATATATCAATGCATGAATATCAAAGCCAAAGATAAAGAATTTACCCATTATGATGTTAGATGCATCCTGTACTTTTCGATCTTGCATGGTGTATGCCTTAGATGGTGCAGCTCAACTGCCTTTTGGCCTCTCAACTGTCTTTAATTTGAACTAGTTAGACCTTGTTTGGCCTCTGTCTTGTCCATAAATCTGCATTTTTATTGGCTTGGTGCTCTCTGAACCTCTGCCAAATTGTAACAGGGGACAATATTTATTTAGATGATCTTTGGATCCGCATCTCAAATAGGCTCTCTTCATCCACCAACACTCACCGACATAAGGACGACCATAGTACTGATATAATGTTAAGGGTACAGATCTACGTGATGTCTGGGTTGGTGCACTAATTGATGAAGAAATATATCTCGCAGGTTGTCCTTACTTGAAGGAAGAAGGCCTACTAAAATCCCCAACCTGGAGTCGACCACTAAAAGATCTGACCTTCTTGCCATTTGATGGTCCCTCATTCGGCTATGACATGGGTCTTTTGAACCCTCTATCTTGTATTAGTTGTTGTGCCACCAAGACTCTTTCAACTGTTCTGACAAATGCTAGTAAATGGGGAAAATTCATCAGACGTATGGCTGAGACCTACAGCTTGATCGGATTTCTTAACCTATCCTTAAATCATCGACATTTATCAGCCTCTGTGGATACAATACCTCCATCGTATTTGTAAATATGTGTGAAGTCTCTTTCATACTTTAATATTGATATGTCCCCTTTATTTCAACATCTGAGACTCCATTTTCTTGTCATATGTATATATAAGGGGAATATACTACTTGAATTTCTTTAGAAAGAATTCTTAAGTTAAGGGATCGGGTGCCTCTAAGTTATGTGATTTAGACTGCCACTAGTCATATGTATGATCTTGCAACAAAGACATAATATATTCATATTTCTTCTCATCTAGGTAATGTAACTAGTTAAAGACTCTCTAGATCCGCTCTAAACAAAACTCTACCACAAAGAGGTCATCTTCTTATTTTCCATAAAAATTGGGTGCCCCTAACTTCTGTAGTCTCTCCAATTGTAAAATTAATGGGGATGGATGTGATGCTCTCCATAGCTAATCAACCATGTTTCGTAAAAAGCTTAGTCTGTCTCGTGCTACGCACATGATGAGCTAGCACTTAATCTTAATGCAGTAGCTCGATGATGACTTGGTCGTGATGAAGCCCCTGTCTCTGTAGGCTCATTACTTTCGGCCCCTTCAGCCATTATCTGTCATGATCTAGAAGCCATAACCTACTTATATCATAAAAATTAACTGCCTTAATCAATAAGCAATAACTTATATACTCAAATATAGGTACACTCGTGTCATAAATATTTTAAAAACTCTTTTTTATAGAATCCAAAACCGCCAAAACTGAACTCTGATACCAAAAACTCTATAACACCCCTCAATCCAGTAGTACAAGCTTGGATAAGGGAGTGCTACACTGTTTTCAATCAAATTCATCATTTAATAAACATTAGAAAATGACACATTTTTTTTCTTTAACTTTAAATAATATAAAAGAATCGATATTTATTTTATATACAAAAATAATACTCACAAAATATTGGTGTCCATCCAAAACATAAAAGTACTTTACAAACACTATAAAATAAATTTTAAAATAAAAGTACAAAAGGTCGTATAATCCACAACGTTTGACATAGGTTACTTTTACTGGATTAGATCACCGTGTTAGAGGAGTTCTCTAAAGTCAATCACCTTTAGCACTTATTGTACAAATTTATTTGATTAATAAAAGGATTTTTCATTAATTTGATGTTCAGTTGATATGTGAATTGATAAGTGATCTTAAATCAATTAATGAAGTGCTTGATACATAACATAGCTTGAAGGAAATCATGATAAGATCATGATATTGAGATTCTTATCATGTGTAATTATGTTAGTATTAAAATTATCCATAGTCATAGGATTAATGAGACAGGACATTATTAATCCAGACAGACTAGCACATGTTACACTCCTTGATTGGATCAAGTAGTAAATCTCATAATCTATAAACATGATATGTTTAGAGTTAACATGTGGATGCTTGCTAAGTGTAGCTAAATACATTGGATGACCAGCTATAAGACAATCATATGGATAATCTATTCAAATGTCAATGATAGTTTCATCATAGCAATGGTGCAAGTATCCTTAGACTTGAGGTACTCAAGGATATCTTGAATATTAATTCTATAATTTGACACTATTTCTTGTTGCCTCAAGGAGGTTGCTCATAGGATGGTAATTGGATACAACTTGAGGTATTCGAAGGTAATTGGGTAACCAACAAAGGATTCACCACTCCTGAAAGAAGAAGTGTATACCCATGGCCTTTTGTCTTGGTCATTACTCGAGAATCTCTAGCTGGAGTGAAAATGTCTTAAAGATAATCTTCAATGACATATCTAATAAAGTAATGAGTATCAATGACAAGAACTAACATTACTTGGACTAGACGTGACCTAGTTAGTTTAGTGGGAGTTAACACATATCCATACTCTAAACCAAATGAGGTATAGAATGGTGAAAGAAATAATTGCACAGAAATTGTTTATGAAAAGGTTCGTAGTCAAACCACTGACTTTCCGATCAATTGGGGGTCATGATGTGTTGCTAGATACCGCTCATGACTTGCTTAAATTAATTGTTAATTTAAGTGGCCAACATAACCGAGAACTTAATGGGTCACACGCATTGAAGATATGGAGAATGAGTAAAATGGTCTTGGATATGATCCAAAATATGATAGAATTATTTCGAGATGGATCGTGATGATATTGCACTGAAAAAATCATTCAAGAGAGTCACGGGCCCGTACGTGCCCGCATGGGCTAGGCAGGTTGTTGGGCTGCCCAGCAGTAGCCCGCAGTAGGCCTAGTGTGCTGTTGCCTCCCTCTCGTTGGCCAACGACAGAATTTGGCCTTAATTAGGCTAATTATGGCCAATTACTATTCATTCAATTCCATTTTCTCCATTTTTGACTTTTAATATTTTCTTTGAATTTGATTCAAATAAAAATATATCAAATGGTAGAAAATAGATATAAAAATATTTTTTTGTGAAAAAATTATTTTTATATCTATTTTCTACCATTTGATATATTTTTATTTGAATCAAATTCTGACAACAAAATTCTCTCAATAACACTTTCAAATCTAGCACTTTGAATTTATTCAAACAAATTCTTTTGATAACTTTTTCTTCATTTTTCGCGTGGATTATCATTAGAGATATCATAGTGTGGATTATTGTGATTTTCTACAACCCAACAAAGTAAAAATTTGAAGAACAAATAAGAAATTATAAGGTATAATTTCTAATCTCTATATTTATATAAATTAGTTTTAATGACACAAGTATTATCTTTTGTTTCGAGTTTTGAAAATTTTATTTTTCAACTGCGTTTATGAATATGATTCATTCTTTAAAATTTAACATTAATTTTAATTGAAAGTACAATGGAATTGCATTATTTTGATGATTTTGGATCAATAAGTTTTGAAAAATTGAAATTAATTTGTAAAATATGTTTTACACATTTTAATTTCTCTAATCTGATCATGGGATGATTAAGTATGATTATTTTGATTGAAAAATAATTTCAATGTGATTCAAATAATTAATTTCTGATTTATTTCAAAAATGTCTAAAATTACATTGTTTATGAACATGCGTTGTTGTTTGGCTTAATTAATGGAGTTGGTTATATTTTTCTTATAATTTGATTATGAAACATTATTTAGACATATTAAGAATATGTTTATACCTTTGAAAGTGTCCAATAATTAATTAAAAATTATTTTAATTAATTTTTTAAACAAACACAAAAACGATATTGTTTTAGCATACCCATTGGGACTGTTTTGTTTGATTTTTTTTTTGTATGTGTTTATTTTATTTCCAGTACCTTGAAATATTTTTTTTATGTGATTAAAAATATGTTATTTTGATATTAGATACATGGCAAAATTATTTTGTAAGCATTTGAAATTTAAAAAATTCTAGATGTTGAATTACTCATTTTGAGCGTCTAAGTGTGTTGGTTCATTTGTCTTAGTAATTTTGGCTTGTGCCAAAAATATTTTGATTAACTTGAGCTGACTCAAAGATAATTAGAATGATGATTTTAAGTTCTGAAAATTTTTAGAATTTTTGGAAGTTAATTTAAGTTGTGCAATTGTAATTCTAGTATGACTAGAAATTGATATGTATATTAAAATTAAATTATTTAATTTTAACATCATAATATTATGATTTTAAGGAGAATTAATTTTGAATTAATTATGAAAATATAGAATTTAATTTAATTTGATTAGATATTAAATTTTACTTTAAAATGTCATGCAAAATTTAATTAACCGAAAGAATACAAATAGGAAATTTCGGTTCAAACGTTGAATCGATTTACAAATTGAAATCCAAAATTGTCATTTTTATTTTGTGCATTAGAGAATGCATGTTAGGGGTGTATGAAAAGATATGATAAATGATTATGAACTTAAACCCAATGTGATTGAGCATGCATGAAATGATTTTATTTTATGGTAAATAAGACCTGCGTGTCCCTACCTCTCTTTCTTTCTTATATATTTCTATTCTCATCTTATTTCCTTCAAATATAAATTGAGATTTTCTATAATTTGAAATATGTAATTAGATTACATAGGATTAGAATAGATTGAAGATACAAAGGAGCAAGAATCAAATGAGGTGGTACCATAAACAAGAAGACTTAGAAATAGGAATTTGATTTCTATTTTGAGTTGTAAATTCATGCATATATCTAGGTAAGACTTAGTCAATTTCTCTTTGACTCAAAATATTGACTTTAGTATATCCATAGTCATGTCATATAGTTAATGTAACTATCTTTATAAATCAATGTGATGAATATATGATATATAAACGCATGAAATAATAACTTGATGAGACTTAATGAAGAAATCCCTCGTTAAATAAACAATTAAGTCTTACGCCTTCCATTAATATGGGGAGAACCAGAGTTCTTCTAGAGTTAGGGTTGTTGAGTTGCCTCAAGCTCACTCTATAAGAATATGTTCAATTCATTGAAATTAGATTTCACGATTAATGGATTAGACTTAAACGATATTATTAACTTATTGGATTTGCACTAAGGTTAATGTGTATTGGAGGTGAAGTTGGATTTGTATACATGAGATGTACGTATATCAAGAGTTAATAGCCCAATGTATGTGCACACATCAATAATTTGGTAACACAATATTCGATAGTTGCATGAATAATGCAATTGGTATGAATTAGATAACTACCAACCAAACTAAGGATAGCTTGTTGAGTTTTCTCAAGGTTATTCTTAGCTAGTTGGATATCGACCCACTAGGAGAACTTTCATATAAGTTCTCTTGGGTTCATGGTGAGGGCTATGGATTCGCAATAAAATAGTGGGAGTCATATTGCGATTTATTAAAGACCTAATAAACATGCATTTTATGTACATTCTAACATGTTCTATTTTACATCTAGGTTGCTAGAATCATCATCATGACAAGTGTGAATTTGCGATCACTAATGGAATCAAGTAGGTTGACTAGGCCTAATTTTTTGGATTGGCTAAGGAATGAGAATAGTTCTCAAATCCGAAAAGATTGGTTATGTCTCGGATGAGGGACTCCCTAATCCTCCTGCTGCTAATGCTTCTAAAGATGTTCAAAAGGCATATCAAAAGCATCTCGATGATAGTGAGATGGTAAGCTGCATTATGCTTGCTACTATGTCAGCTGAGTTGCAAAAGCAGTATGAGACTATGGATGCTAGTTTCATAGTATACCATCTAAAAGAGCTTTTTGATGAGCAAACATGTTTCAAAAGGTTCGAAACTTTGAGGTTGCTCTTCCACACTAAGATGTTTGAGGGGACATCTCCAATGCAATATGCATTGAAGATGAATGAATATATTTAGAGGTTGGCCACCTTGGGATTTGTGATGGACCATGAATTAAGTATTGACTTAATTCTAACCGGTCTGTCTGATAGTTATTTACATTTTGTGTTTAACTATAGGATGAACCAAATCTCTACCACTATTCCTGAGCTGATTAACTTGCTCAAAACAGCTAAGCCATCTATCAAGAAAAGATAATAAGGTTGCGATACTGGTGGACTCTCCAAGTTCTAAAAATAAGAACCTTAAAAAGGAAAAGAAGTCCATAAAGCTTAAGGGAGGTGTGGCCAAGAAGAAGGCCAAGAAGATTGCTCCAAAGGGGACATGCTTCCATTGTGGCAAGGATGATGACCATTGGAAGAGAAACTGCAAGGCTTACTTGGAGTACTTGAAGAAGAAGTCATCTGATGCCCCATCTACTTTAGGTATTTTTGTCATTGAAATTAATAATGTTTTCGATAATAATATATGGGTATTAGATACTGGTTGTGGCTCACACATATGTACTGATATGCAGGCCTAAGGAACAGTAGACAGCTCAATAAGGGAAAGTTAGAGTTACACTTTGGAAATGGAGCAAGAGTTGCTGCATTAGCTGTAGGAACATATGTATTAACCCTCCCTAGTGGGCTTATATTAAATTTGGATAATTGCTATTATGTATCTGTTTTGACTAAAAATATTATTTTTGTTTCAAGTCTAAATAAATATGGTTTTCTTTTAGCTTTTAGTAACAATTGTTGTTTTATTATGTTGAATGAAATTTTTTATGCTAGTGGTATATTATGCAATAGAATATACATATTAGATATGTCAAATCCAATTTTAAACATCAATGATAATAAAAGGAAAAAACAAGATATGTTGAAATCATCTTACTTATGGCATTGTCGCCTTGGTCATATAAGTGAGAAACGCATGGCTAAGCTACACAAAAGTGGTAGTTTAGGATCATTTGATTATGAATCATATGACACATGTGAATCTTGCTTATTAGGCAAGATGACAAAATTACCTTGTAAGGGAAAGGGTGAACGTGCTAATGGACTGTTGGACTTAATAAATTAAGATGTATGTGGTCCAATGTCTACACACGCCAGAGGTGGTTTCATCTACTTCATTACTTTTATTGATGACTACTCACGATATGGGTATGTGTATCATACGAGATACAAATATGAAGCTTTGAAAAGTTCAAAGAATTCAGAATTGAAGTAGAGAAACAACTTGGCAAAAGTATTAAAACACTTCGATCAAATTGAGGAGGTGAATACTTGAGCCAATAGTTTCTAAATTATCTTATGGATAATGAGATTTTATCTCAATGGATTCCACCTTACACGCCATAACACAATGGTGTGGTTGAAAAAAGAAACCGAACCTTGTTAGACATGATAAAGTCTATGATGAGTTTTGCGGAACTGCCTAAATCCTTTTGGGGTTATGCACTAGAGACCACCATTTATATATTAAATGGAGTTCCTTCAAAGTCATTTGATGTTACTCCATATGAGATTTGGTATAACAAAAGACCCACATTTTCTTACATGAGAATTTGGGGTTGACCTGCTTATGTGAAACGGACAATGTCAGATAAGCTAAAAGCTAAGTCTGATCGATGTCTGTTTATGGGATATCCAAAAGCATCATATGGCTATCAATTTTACCACCCCCTTGGAACAAAAAGTTTTTGTTTCAAGACATGCTATCTTTTTAGAGAGAAGATTCCTTCTAAAAGGAGATAATGGGAGCAAAATTGAACTTGAGAAAGTTCAAGATGCTCAAACATATGCTAATCAACTGCCTGAACCTGAGCTTATTACTCATACAGATGATATAACAGCTCAACCTTCTGAAGTACAAGAGTTTCATAGGTTAAGTAGGATACGTACTGTTCCAGAGAGATATGGATTTCTCATTAGTGAATAGAACGACGTATTGCTCATAGAAAATGATGAGCCTACAACCTATGAAGAAGTTCTGAATAGTTCAGAATTTGACAAATGGATTCAAGCCATAAAGTCAGAAATGGATTTCATGTATGAAAACCAAGTATGGACTTTGGTTGATCCACCCGAAGGGATAAAGCTTATAGGGTGCAAGTGGATTTTAAAAAAAAACTGACATGGATAGTAATGTGATTACCTATAAAGCTAGACTTATTGCTAAAGGTTATCGTCAAAGACAAAGAATTGACTATGATGAAACTTTTAGTCCAGTAGCTATGCTAAAATCCATAAGGATACTCCTAGCCATTGCTACTTATTATGATTATGAGATATGACAAATGGATGTGAAGACAACTTTTCTTAATGGAAATCTAACTAAAGATGTGTACATGACACAACCAGAAGGCTTCATATCCAAAGATGGCAAAAAGGTATGTAAACTTCAAAGATCCATTTATGGATTAAGGCAAGCATCTAGGAGTTGGAATATTCGGTTTGATGAGACAATCAAACAGTTTGGTTTCTTACAAAATCCGAATGAACCTTGTGTTTACAAGAAGATTAGTTGGAGTGAAATCGTATTTCTTGTGTTATATGTAGATGACATATTGTTAATGGAAAATGATGTCTCAGCCTTACAATTAGTCAAAATTTGGTTATCCAAGAATTTCTCTATGAAAGACCTTGGAAAAGCAGTCTATATTTTGGGGATAACGATCTATAGAGATAGATCTAAAAGATTGCTTGGTCTTTCACAATCTACATACATAGATAAGATGATAAAGAGGTTTAGCATGGATCAATCCAAGTGAGGATATATTCCCATGACCCATGGGATTACTCTCTCAAAGTCTTTGTGTCCAAAGACAAAAGATGAGAGGACACACATGAGTTTGATTCCATTTGCTTCAACTATAGGATCAATCATGTACGCTATGATATGTACAAGACCCGATGTATCATATGCTCTGAGTGTTACGAGTAGATTCCAATTGGACTCTGGTGAGGGTCATTGGGTGGCTGTCAAGAATATCCTTAAGTACTTAAGAAGGACTAAGGATGTATTCTTAGTATATGGAGATGAAAATCTTATTGTGAGCACGTATACTGATGCCAGCTTCTAATCTGACAAGGATGAATCAAAATATTCATAATAAATGATAGAGCAGTTAGTTGGAAGAGTTCCAAATAAGAAATGACTGCTGATCCCACATCCGAAGTAGAGTATATTACAGCTTCTGAAGCAGCAAAGGAAGCAGTTTGGATAAAGAACTTCATCACAGAATTTGGAGTGGTTCCTAGCATTATTGATCTAATACAATTGTATTGTGATAATAATGGAGCCATTACGCAAGCAAATGAGCCACAGTCTCATCAGAGATCCAAGCATGTACTCAGAAGATACCATTTGATTAGAGAAATAATTAGTAGGAATGATGTAAAGATTGAAAGAGTGCCCACTGATCAAAATATTACTGATCCTTTAACTAAACCACTTCCCCAAAAGAAATATGATTCTCATGTACTCGCATATGGAATTAAATACAAAGACGATTGGCTTTAGTGCAAGTGGGAGCTTGTTGGAGGAGTGCTCTAAAGACAATCACCTTTAGCACTTATTGTATAAATTATTTGATTAATAAAAGGCTTTTTCATTAATTTGATGTTCATTTGATATATGAATTGATAAGTGATCTTAAATCAATTAATGAAGTCCTTGATACATAACATAGCATGAAGGAAATCATGATGAGATCATGATATTGAGATTCTTATCATGTGTAATTATGTTAGTATCAAAATTATCTCTAATCATAGGATTAATGAGACGAGATATTATTAATCCAGACAGACTAGCATATATTACACTCCTTGATTAGATCGAGTAGTATATCTCATAATATATAAAAATGAGATGTTTAGAGTTAACATATGGATGCTTGCTAAGTGTAGCTAAGTACATTGGATGACCAAGTATGAGACAATCATATGGATAATCTATTCAAAGGTCAATGATAGTCTCATCATAGCAATGGTGTAAGTATCCTTAGACTTGAGGTACTCAATGATATCTTGAATATTTATTCTGAATTTTGACATTTTTCCTTATTGCCTTAAAGAGGTTGCTCATAGGATGGTGATTGGATACAACTTGAGGTATTCAAAGGTAATTGGGTAACTAACAAAGGATTCACCACTCCTGATAGAAAGAGTGTATACCCATGGCCTCTTATCGTGGTCATTACTCGATAATCTCTGGCCAGAGTGGAAATATCATAAAGATAGTCTTCAATGACATATCTAATAGAGTAATGAGCCTCAAGGACAATAACTAACATTGCTTGGACTAGCTGTGACGTAGTCAATCTAGTGGGAATTGACATATGTTCATACTCTGAACCAAATGAGGTATAGAATGGTGAAAGGAATAATTGCACGAAAATTGTCTATGGAAAGTTTCGAAGTCAAACCACTGTCTTTCCGGTCAATTAGGGGTCATGATGTGTTGCTAGATACCGTTCATGACTTGCTTAAATTAATTGTTAATTTAAGTGGCCAACATAACCGGGAACCTAATGGGTGACACGCATTGAAGATATGGAGAATGAGTAAAATGGTCTTGGATATGATTCAAAATATGAGAGAATTATTTTAGGATGGATCGCGATGATATCGCACTGAAAAAATCATTCGGGAAGGCATGAGCTAGGCAAGCTGGCGGGCCAGCTGGGCTACCCAGCAGCACCCGTAGCAGGCCCAATACGATGCTGCCTCCCTCTCATTGGCCAACGGCAGAATTTGGCCTTAATTAGCCCAATTATGGCCAATTACTATTTATTCATTTCCCTTTTATCCATTTTTGAGTTTTCATCTTTTTCTTTGAATGTGATTCAAATAGAAAAGAAAATGGAAGAAAATAGACATAAAAATATTTTTTGTGAAAAAAATATTTTTAAGATACAACAAAATTATCTCAAAAACACTTTCAAAGCTAGCACTTTGAATTTGTTCAAACTATTTCTTTTAATAATTTCTTCTTCATTCTTCTCGTAGATTATTATTAAAGGCATCATAGTGTGGATTGTTGTAGTTTGCTACAACCCAACAAAGTAAAGATTTGAAGAACAGATAAGAAATTACAAGGTATAATTTCTAATCTCTATATTTATATAAATTAGTTTTAATGGGAAAAGTATGATCTTTTGTTTCTAGTTTTGAAAATTTTATTTTTTTGCTGCTTTTATAAATATGATTCATATAATTACTCAATATACATATCATTCGCATTATATAATAAAGTCCAATGTAATTTATATATTAAATACATCAACTCAAATTCTGCCCTGTTACTAGAATATTCTATGCTCTATTTTGATCTCAATTTTAGCTTATTACAATCCAAATTTAATTTAATAGTCTTCTAAAGAATTATAGTTTTGGATCTTAGCTTTAATATGCAATTTGAATCACTTAATTTTGAGTTCTGTAAAAAAATATATACTCAATTGAATATTGAATACTCATTAAAAATTTTATCCATAATTTTTTAGACAGTTTTTTGGTCCAATGTTTATGCCTAAATTAAGCATAGTTAAAGTCAGAATTATATTTTATGATTTCATGAAAGTTTTAGCCATATTTCTTAAGTTTCAAACCAAATAAAGAACACTACAATACAATTTCTAGAACTTAAATTATAACAATTTATGTACAAACTGTTCCACAAAATCTAACAAAAATATAATCAATATAATTCAATTTTTACTAAATATCATCCTAAATCTAGCAAATATGCATCATCAAAATTTTAATTTAAATACTACTACTTTATAATCATTTACATGATAAATATTCAGATCATACAACTTGATGATAACATATAGGTTATTACCTTAAGTTATGCACTTACATAAACTTTTACATTTCTTCCTTTTTCTTCATTTCTCTTTCTCTTTTCTTTTGCTCCTTTGAATTTGTTCTTTGTTTACTTGAACTCCTAAAACAAATAAAAATATCATCAAAACCTCCTCTTCATTGCATGTCTCTAAATTTTATTTTCCCTGTCCTCCAAAACATGCTCCAAAAGTGCTCAAAATCTTATTATCTTTTAGAGAAACCTAAAGATAAGATGAAAAATACTTTACATCAAGCTTTTTCCTTATATGGTTAAAACTTTAGGAGTTTTTCTTCTTATTTTCTGGCTTATTTCCCTTTTTTTTTTTTTACCTCATCTAACTTTCTCTTGATCAAATATGCATGAAAACCTACTTTTCCATATCTTTCTCACTATTTTCCTAACTTTCTCCCTCTAGAAGTAAGGTTTGACTATAGAGGTTTGAAGAGGAACATAAAGTTTGGCTATGGAGGTTTGAAGGAGAACATTGGATTGGTTTTAGTGTGCAAAAAATGGGTCAAAAGAAATGAGACAAGGAAGAAGAAATAAGCAAAAGTTTCAATGTGGATCCCTCCGTTTGACAAAAAACTTGAATATTTTGGTTAATTATCATTATACTAATCTCCTAAATCTTTTGTTGGCCAGCCAACATATTATTTTTAGTGTCCAATTGATGGATTTAATTTGTAATTATCTCAATTAATTTTTCAATTTTTGGTAAATTGTAAATTTATCCCAAAAATTTATATTTTAATCTCTTACTATAATCTAACATCTTTAAGAACTTTAAACACTTTATTAGACATTTTTCCTAATTATTTGTCAACAATATTCGCTTTAAACACTTTATTAGGCACTTTAAACAAATTTTACATTTTAGTCTTTTACTGTAATATAACATCTAACATATTTAAGAATGTGAATTTTACGACATATGTGACTTGAAGTCTAAATTAGCCGATATGACATATACTGTCCTCATCCCATCCATGTGGGGAAGAAAAATTACAAAAAAATCTGCCTTATTCAGGGTAGGGCGGGGCATGTCTAATTCTCATCCCTATTTACTTTCTTTGCAAAGAAACAAAATTTATTATAAACCAAACAACATATACTCCTAACTCAAATTCTATTTGCAACTCAACTCTCACAACTAAACATCCATTGAAAATGTCGAACCCACTTACTAAATAATTATAAATTCAACATACTCATAGTCAAAATCAGAAATGGTCTGTTACAATTGAAAGGCCATATATTCATTTTGTGATTAATACCCATTAAAAAAACAATTGGAAATTTCCATTGATTAGAGTGATTTTGTACTAACAGTTAGTAATGACAATGAAGTTTTTTTATTATCCTCAACGAGAATTCTTACATTTGCAGTTAGATTCAATGTATATTATTTATTTATGTATCAAATCAATAATATAACAATATTAAGAAAATATTTTTTATTATTAAGTTTATTTTTATACTGTAATAATATTTTCATCCATGCCTTCAAGTTAATCCCATGAGTCAAAGATCTAGGACCAAATCTACCAATCTTATGTAAAGAAAGCTGATTATTGTTGGCACTTGATCTAATCAATGCACTAGTAGCAAATTTCATTGCATAACGCAGTTTTCCATCAAGATGGCTCAAAATTTCTCTGATAGATGCTGTAAGAGTATCTCCATTTTTGTTGACAGGCTCTTTTCTCTTCACAATTTTATTTATCAATAGATGAAAAGATGTGGAAATAGCTAAGGCCCTAATAGGAGCAACCACAATAGGTTGTGTAGAGCTTGACATAATCTCTATGGAGACTATAGAAACTGACTTATTGGATTGGCAGAATCAAGTCATGTGCTACCATTGGAGTGTTAATTGGCTGCAAATATAATATCACCAAAATGAATTATCCATAAAAAGTAATAAAAAATATTAATTTAATCTTTTATTGAGAATTGAAATTCGTAAACCGGATGAAAGGAAGTGGTGTCTATGCATTTGGACATACTAACAAACACCTAATTTGCATGTGCTTATTGTCTTTGTTCTACAATATAAACAAAATTTCTTTAACATTTAGCACGCAATTTCTTAATGAATAGTGCCCAAAACTACATGAAATCATAGAAACATCCTTCAATCAAAGGACATAAATAAAAAAATTTCAAATTCCAAATGGCATTTTTTTCTCTCTCTATCTCTCATTCCACTACCACATAGACCGTAGCAGCCACCACATGAAAGCTATAGTATTCCTCCTTCCTTGGTAAGGAATCTTTAAGCACCATGGAAATTTTGACTTTTCTGCCATAAAAATTGAAAAAAAATGATTCAGACCTACAATATATATATATATATATAAAGTATAAAATCATGTCTGGAAGATGGATATAGTAGAACAATATATATAAAAAAAATAGTCAAATATTTACTTATCATTATTATACATCTTAAGCTGATTTTACATAGTAGCGATGAGCTGAGTAGAGGGAATGATAGAGGAAGATTAGGGATCAGTGTTAGAGAGTTCAGACTGAATTCGTGTCTTCGCAGTAGTTGCAGCAGCGAGATGATGGACGACTGATCTAGGTAAAACGACTTTTGGGCTGCAGCTGTAGAAAGAGAGTTAAATGGAGAAAAAAAATGATGTTTGGGCAAAATAAATAGTTATAGGAGAAAAAAAAAAAGATAAAGGATAGGATTATGCAACATAGATTGTGAAAAGACCAAAATGGAAATATGTAAAAAACAATGTCGTTTTTTTATTCACTCTCTTAGAGGGCATTATGAGCAGTTCACTGTCTATACTACAGTCATGAATAATGAAACTTGCCTAGCTTTAATGTATTTGTATTTATAGCTTTAATGTATTTATAATTTCATTTAAAGGGATAAAATATGCTCTAATGAGCAGACGTAGAATATTGATGGCTTCATTGTAATTTGCAAAAGAACAAAACACAAGTTGTATTGTTTGCAGGACAAAATCCATTTTATAATATAACCCGCAAAATTCAGGAGGTAAGAATGACAACAACACGACATATTTGGATCAAAATTCTCCATTTCCATCTTCAATTCCAAAATTCCGCCCAATTTTTTTATTTTTCTAAAAAAAATTTTAAATATTTTTTTCTGCATCACACAGGAATAAAAATTATTCACTACGGCTTATTCTCAAATTTTTATTATATATATATATATATTCGTTTAGAGTGAAAACGAAAAATAAAAATTATACAAAAATTTGCTTCGTTCAAAACAAATGGTCCAATTGCCATCTTTTTGCAAGTAGAAACTGCAGCATAACACCCCTTAAAGATAAAATATCATTGTACCTCATTATTACTGAATTACAATTACCACACTCTCTTTCTAATCCACAACAAACAAAAATCTGCTTCTTTAAAAATAATGTAAGAAGTGTGAACTCCAACCAGACACTAAAATGATGTCAAAATTAGCAATACTTACAGTTCCACGCCATATTTGATATTACATTATAGTTACATCATTTCAGATAAAAAAGAAAAAGTTGAGTTGCAGGAAAAGAAGAAGAAGAAGGAAGAAGAAGAAAAGAAAAGAAAAGAAAAGGGAAAGGGAAAGAGAGGACAAAAAATGAAAGAGATTTAGTTTTTTTTTTAAGTTAAATAATTTTATTTATATTTAAAGATAAAAATTTTAATTTTTAATTAGTAAATTTTACCCAATGTTTTATTTTTTTATAAATAATTTTATTATATTTGAATAAATAATTTTTTTAATTAGTAAATTAATGTTTAATTAATATTAAAGCATATTTAATTGAAAAATTAAATAAAAATAATATTAGTAAATTGAAAATTAATTAATAGTAAATTGATGTTTAATTAATAGTAATATTTAAATTGATATTTTTTTCTTCTTTTTTTCATAATTAAATTGTAATTTAATTAAATTATATCATCCAATTAAATTGTATTATAATATTTTTAATATTATTTAATTTAAAGTTCATAACAATTTAATTTCTAATAATTAAATACATCCTAATTTTAATTAATATTCTTAATTGAATATATTTGAACAAAAATATATAAATATAAAATGCATATATTATAATTTAAAACAATAATACATTTATTGCTAACACATAATAAGATTACAAAATATTAAAACTAAACTAGTAACGGAAATTTAAAATGTCTAACATAAAACAAACAAAGTGCAATAATTAATTATTTAATAATATGGGAAGATCGGTTTCAAATTAGTCAATATGATTAAAATAATCCACAAACTCATTAGATGCAGAAGATGGTTGTGCTTGATGTTGTTGAGACCGTTTTTCTAAAATTCGTATTTGTTCAGCTTCGATATATGCACAAATTCTAGAATCGCTAATAGTATTTAAATCTTGCATCAAAATTTTATTTTCTTCTTTCAATTCTTTTAATGCCAAATTTCTACTTTAAATTTTAAGGTATTGTTGTCGGTCCGAACTATTTTTCTTCAACATCTCTAAAAGCTGTCGATTTTTCTCTTTGAGACTCTTAACGACAGATAATATTTGTTCATCATTTTTTCTATTCAATTTGACATTTTTTACATTAATTGGTGGTTTTGATGACGAACCGTCAATATCATCATCTAAATTAGGAGAAAACGATGACAGTCTGGGAGATGTCGATATTAGAGACTCAAGAGTGAGATTATCCGATTCTGATGAAATATAATTTAGATTATGCTTTCAATTTGTTTTTCTTGATGTACTGATATTATCTTTAAGTTTTTCAAAATCTTTCACTATATTCCATACATGTCAAATTTGAATCCCTTTTGTAACTGTCATTTTGCATCAATAATATTTTAGCTCTATTTATCTGTAAATAATTTGAACTATAAAGTTTTAGTTTTCCAGAAATATAATAATAAAAAATAAAAAATTTTGCAAAAAAAAAACTCACAATATCTTTATCTAATGCACCACTTGGATGTATATTTTCAACTTGTTAGATGCAAGAATTCAATTTTCGAATAACTTTCTCTATAGCTTGAATTCGGAATTGCACATATCTTTTATTACGATACTCCCAACATTCAGTTCTTACGCTGTTATATGCATATTCTACATGAGACCAAAATTGATTTGAAAATTGGTTTACACTCGTAATAGGGTCTTGAGAAATGTTCATATAAACTTGACACAGTAACACATCTTCATCAACATTGAAAGAAGAAGATCTAATAAATATATTTGCAGAGAGTGTTTTGGGCAAATAATATGAGATGTATACACATATATATAACATGTGATACAGATAAAGTATAGATAATGAATATCTAGTCAATAATTATTATTCGTCGGATGGATTTTATGATAATCTTAGTCATCAGATGAATTTCAACCTTATCTACATCTTATTATTATTTCTATCATTATTTCAATCGTCGGATGAATTTCATTATAATCTTTAACCATTTGATGGATTTCATAATAATCTAAGTTGTTGGATGAATTTCATTATAATCTTAGCCGTTGTATTAATTTATTCCTTATCTAAATCTTATCATGACTGTTGTTATAATTTTAGTCATCGAATGAATTTCATCATAATTTAAGCCGTCGGATGGATTTCATCATAATCTTAGTCGATAGATTAATTTATTCCTTATCTAAATCTTATCATGATTGATATCATAATCTTAGCCGTCAGATGAATTTTATCATAATTTTAGCTACCAGATGAATTTTATTTTAATCTTAGTTGTTAGATTAATTTATTTTTTTATCTAAATCTTATCATGATTGCTGCCATAAATCCAACCGCTGGATGAATTTCATCTTAATTTTAGCCATCAGATTATATTTTTTAACCTTACCATATTATCAAATTTTTTCTATAAATAAAACTATTATTTATAAAATTTATTCATACTGGTTATCATTTACGTATTAAATATTTGTATTCATATTCTCTAAATTACTCAAACGATAATCTTTAAAGATGAATTTTAATATTGGAGGTCCATCAAATGTGCAATTCGAAAATTTATCTTCATCTTCGGATGACAATGAAGATATATCAGTAATGAGTAATTTTATTGTTAAAAAAGAAGCAATATGTCGCGCAATTCACAATGACAACATGATTTTAAAGTATTACATCAGTCAACAAAGCAATCAGAGTACTCATGGTGGCTTCATTCCAGGTCATATTGTGAACAATCGTGATCATAAAGCTGCAGATCGTAATTTATTTAATGATTATTTTTCTGATCTGTCACGATACAATGAAAATATGTTTTTTCGCCATATGTCTCGGAGTTTATTCTAACGTATCATTGATGCAATTAAAGATCATGATAACTACTTCTAACAACGAAGAGATTACTTGGGTAGAGTTGAATTATCAACTTTATAAAAAGTCATAGCAGTGTTTCGAATGTTAGCGTATGGTTTACCAACAAATGCTACTAATGAATATGTTAAAATTGGTGAGTTAACTGCAATTGAAAGTTTAAAGAGATTTTATCGTGCTATCGTAGAAATTTTTGTAGAGAGATATCTTAGATCACCTAACGCTAATGACATCACTAAACTATTTTATGTTGGTCATCAACATGGTTTTCCAGGAATGTTAGACAACCTTGATTGTATGCATTGGAAGTGAAAAAATTGTTCAACAGCATAGGTCGAATAATATGCAGGTCAAAGTGGATCACCAACAATTATTCTTGAAACTGCAGCGGATTATGATCTATGGATATGACATGCATATTTTAGTATGTCGGGCACAAATAATGATATTAATGTCTTGGAGTCATCATATTTATTTTCTAATCTTGCTCAAGGTATTGCTCCTCCCGCTCATTACGTTATTCAAGGAAAAGAAAATAATTTGAGTTATTATTTATCCGATAATATATATCCAAAATGGTCCGCCATTGTGCAAACAATTCATGAGTCAGAAGAAAATATATTTTACAATAAGAGAGAAGGCTTGTAGAATAGATGTTGAGCGTGCGTTTGGAGTTCTGCAATTATTGCAGGGTCAATACGATTTTAGAGAAAAGAAGTATTACATGATATAATAATTGCATGCATTATTATGCACAATATGATAATTGAGGATGAACGTGTTCTAAACGCATTAATTAATGAAACAATCAATGCAACCATCTTAAAATGACAGTGGACGAAGCTTTCCTTTTTCTGTTCAAGTAGTGGTCGGTTGAATTGTTTTTTGTTTTATTCATGTATTGATCATTTTCTAGGTGAAGTTTACCCTTCAAGTCAAATCTAAAGTATGTATTTTGCAAAGTTGGGAAATTCAATTGGGTTTGGATTTTAGAAGCAAAACCATATTTCTCTTCTCAATATTGGTGCCCATTTCGTTATATTCTATATTTTGTTCATTCATTACTTTATATATGGAATCTGAATCAAACTAAATCTGATCATGTGATTTTACAATCCACTTTTAGAAAGAAAAGAAAGACACATTCCTTCTATCTCTTCTTGCTGACAAAGGAAATTACAGGCCCTTCTGTTGAATTAAGGATAGGGTTGTATCAGATTGGATAATGGATATAGATGATTTTTGATTCGTTCTTGAGAGCTCATGCATTGACATTTGGACTTTTATAGATACAATGATTATAGTTGTGTCTTTGGATTTTGGTACCGAATTGAAGTAGGGGAGAGGTAAGATTGTTGGAATGTTGTATGCTTCTACTTCATCACCATCCGGTCACTCTAGGAACTGTGATTTTTGGTGCGGGCAGGATTGATAATGGCCATGAATTGAAAGAGAATATCCACCAAGGTAAGCCCCGGGTTGGTGGAGTTGCTACCGGGTCACCATCAACAGCGCTAATGTCTATTCATGGTGATGAAGAAGATGAGGATGATGAATTGAATCCATATGCAGGATTGTTCGATGATGAGCAGAAGAAGTTTTTAGAGATCAAACAACAACTTGAAGATCTTGATCAGGTTTTGATTGATTCTTTTGTTATTTTGTTGCTATTGGGTGTTTGGTTATTGGGTTTGACTTGGTTTTCCTTTTGGGTTGTGGTGGTTTTAGGTTGAAGATTATTTGGTTGATTTGCTTTAAATTTTAGCGGATATGGATATAACTTTCAAGGCACATAAGGTGATTGTGAACCAAAATTTTGCATTTTTTTGGTTGATTTTTTCCATGGCTAATCAATTTTTAATTTTCCAATTCTGGGTTATAGGAAACTGATATTGGAAGACATGTGAATAGATTGTGAAAGCATTCATCCAATGATGTCCGAATATTAGTGAAGCAACTTGTCAGGTTCTGAAGAACAAAAAGATTGTTTTTTAGTTTATTTTCTTTTAATTTGCTCATCAACTTCTTAGACAAGATCGAGTTAGTTGTGTTCTTTTTGTTCGACTTAGATGAATGTTTGTTTTCTAGAAAATGGAAAGAAATTGTATATGAACGGGTGAGGTTGAATCCATAAGGAGAGCATGCATCCTCTGCTCTAATGGATAAAATTATCATATCATTCAATTCTATCTATCTCCATTTTCCTTTTCTGCAAAAACAGTTAACTCGTATAAAGTGAAATGAAAATCTACTGTGAAGAGATGAAGTTAGGAATGGAAATTTATTGATGTTGTTTTCTGCAGCTTATGGGGACTCTCCACAGCAGAAAATTCAACAGAATGATCATCACCAGGTGAACAAAATCTTTTTATTTACAGTAGCTTTTTATGAGAAAGTTGTTCAAAATTCCTTTCTTTGATTCCTTTCTAAGATTCTATTCTTTTTCCAGGTTCCTGATTTTGCATACTCTCCAAATCCTCACAATGAGTATAAAATCAAATTCAAAGTTGGATTTGGTCTTTTACTTCATTCTCTCTGTTAATCTATTGTTTGCTTCTAATTTCTGTATTATTTTTTTTAACCCATTTGTCCATAGATGGGAATTCTGGGTCAGATAAGAATAATTTAGAACCAGAACGTAAGCCAAAACCAATTCCTTGAAAAGAAGCTCCACCGAAACCTACCCAACAATCAGTTCCTGCTTTTGCATCTGCATCTCACAATGCACCAGTATCAAATGCTTCAATTGATAACATCTTGTCCTTTAACTTATTCAGTGAATAAAATCACTTGTCATTTGTGGCATTGCAGAGACAGAGAGAGCAACAAAGAGAAAATAATTTTGATTCTGATAGACTTGCTTCTCTAAGGAAAAGACTTCAAGAAAATTACAGAGAAGCAGAAAATGGTTTGATTTCTATCCTTGAGTTATAATTTGTTTCTATAAAATCATGGTTAAAAATATCAAAATATGGGATTTATACTGATTGGGAATATTTGTGTTGTGCTTGGTCTGTAAAAGCCAAGAAGCAAAGAACAATCCAAGTAGTGGACATTCAGGACATACCAAAACCCAAGAATGCCTTCTTTGCAAGGAACAAATGTGGTGGTTCTCAGGGGAGGCACTAATGATTTTTGGCAGAGACCACATTAGTACAAAGGGGGGTTTTTATGGGGGAAATAGGATAAACTTGATTCCAATTTTTTTCTTTCTTTAATTTTCCTTATGATGAAAAAAAAAAAGCAAAAAAATTTACAATCTCTTTTGAAAATAGAGTTTTGAGGTTTGAGGTTTTCATTTGGCAGGTTCATTTTTGAGAGATCAATTTTGGCTTAGCAGAATATAATATTCCTAGCACAACCATTTTCCCTTTTTAAGCTTTTAAGTTATTTTTTTCTCAAGAAAGGTCCTTTTTGAGAATTAGGACCAAAATTGGCTTTTGAATTTTTTTTTTTTTTTATCATATTCTTAGAAAATTTTTATTTAAAAAAATTAGAATAAAATTGACCTTTTTATGCCTAAAAATTAAAAATTTTCTTTTGAATTTCTATTAAAAAACAAATCATGATAGTTTGAATGAATAAAATTGCATTATATATGGAAATGATTTCTCAGAAACTGATTGTAGTTGGTAATAAATTTGCATGTCAATAATTCATGTAGACTTAAGTTTGGGGCATAATTAAAGATTAAAAATGTAGGGTTTATTTGACCTTCAGGCCCATTCCAAATTGTCCAACTTCATGGTTAGTCTCAAGTTGTCTTATAATGTAAACGAGTAAAGTTACCCGAATTTGATTAGTAAAATATTTAAATTTAATTTAAAATTAATTAAGTTGAGTTTAAGTAATTTGAGTAGTTTATCGAGTCGAGTTTGGACTCGACTATCATAATACCCAATTTATAAGGCTCGCAAGTTTAATTAAGTAGTTTTTTTATTATTTATTAAATTACTTTTATATTTTTATTATTTAAATATATTCGAGCTTAATGGAATCGAGTTGATTTCGAGCTGAGTACACTATTTATTAAATTTTTTAGTTGATTCAAACTTTATCTAGTCAAGTTTAAGTAATTCAAATATTTTTTGAGTTTAAGTTTCGAGTCTTTTAATCTAATCGAGTTCGAATATAATATTGTATCGACTCAATTCAATTACATTCTGAAAAAAAATGTGAAGTATACTAGTCAATACTTATTTTTTGGTTGGTAATGATAAATAAAATTTTAATATATATATATATATATATAGGTGCTGCCTATCAAATCCCTATTTAATGGGACTTTTGTTTCTTCACATGATAGGAGACAAAGACCTTCCACTTCCCATTATAAGAGAGGATTTATATTTCTCTACTTTCTAATCAATTAACTAATCAAATTTTATTTCACTCATAATCTATCTTCCTCTATCAAGCTATGCATTCATTCTAGAACATTATCCATCACCCATGTTATGCAAAATAATTTGACATGACTTTTAATTTAGTTCATCTAATTGCATAATTTTCATCTTATTTGATCAAATTATAGTGGATCAATATCATAGTTAAGATTTTTGATTTAATAAATAGAATAAATTTAAGTTCAATTTTATCACCGGACTCCCATTTAATCAATTTGTATTCACTTATTCAATTTTAATTTGTCAATTGAAGTTTAATTAATTAATTGAATCTCAACCTAATCAATTTAAATTTAGTTAATTAATTTTAATTTTATCAATTGAATCAATTTAAGTTCAATTAATCAATAAAATTCTAATTTTATCATTTTAAGTTCAATTAGTTAATTTCAATACAGTCAATTAAAGTTTAGTTAACCAATTTAATTAATTGAACAATCCTAATTTAATCAATTTAAATTCAATTAATTTGTTTTAATGTAATCAACCAAATCAATTTAGAATCAACTAGTTTATTAAACCTCAATTCAATTAGTTTATGTTTAATTAATGAATTAAATTTCAATTTAATTGATTTAAGTTCAGTTGGTTAATTTTAATATAATTAATTGAAGTTCATTTTAATTATTTTACTTTCAATTAATCAACTTTAGAATAATTAATTTAAGTTTATTTTAATCAATTTAAGTTCAACTAATTTGTTGAACTCCAATTCAATCACTATAAGTACAAATAATCAATTTGAATGTAATCAATTTAAATTCAATTAATCAATTGAATTCCAATTTAATCAATTTATATTCAATTAATCAATTTAAATTCTTTTTATCAATGGATTAATTTAAGTTCAATTAATCAATTTCAACTTAATTATTATAATTGAATCAAATTTAATAATAATGATAATAATAATGTTTGATGTTTCAAGTGCTTTATCCATCTTGTCATTAGGCAGCACACGCATTCCCATTTTGCAGGAGCACTAGTGTTTGGCCATATTTTTCTAAAGAAGTTCCAGTCTTGGTCCCTATACCAGATCGATCAGATGTCTGTAAACTATTTTCCAAACAATGAGCAATGCCTTACGAATTTTCTGCTTTGTCTTTTCTATTGTTACTATTCTTCCACGAGTCAAGAATTTGGATTAATGAGCTATCTTCACCGTTCTTTCCAGGCTTTGCTTGCTCTTTGAGTCTAGTTACAGGTGAGGGCTCTCCTTCTGAATCTGAAAATTCATCATCAGCATAGGGCGGCTCTTATTGAGGATATGAGCATTTCTCTTCTGGTGCCATCCTGCTAGTACTTGTGTTGTCAACAGGACCCAGTTCCTCCCACGTAGAGTCAGATTCATCATTCTTTGATCCATCTGATAATTCACTACCTAAAGTTGCTGATGAATCAATGGCATTACTTTCTTGGAAATTAAGAACAACACTCTCCTTAGGTGTCTTACTGGAAGGAACAATATATCTAGATTCTATTTTCACCCCATCCATTACCTCTAGCAAGGATGCCAATTTACGGTAACCAAGTTTTTCGATATCGAGAAGATATCCATATCTCTCAAGGAAAAACTTTCTGAAAGAGTTAATATCATATCCTTCTGGAAATTCCTTCAATATCTCATCTACAAGGTTTTGACAGTCCATTAATATCTCATTTCTAGACCTTTCTGAATGTCTATTCAACCTAACAGATTTAGAAACTCCAGCATGAGAAATATTAGGAATTCTTCCAAGTTTTCCATCTCCATCGCATTCTGGCTGGCTCTTTGAATCAGATTGTACTGATGAGCCTATAAAAATAGACCTCAAACCATTTGAAGTATGAGAGTCACTCAAGGAAGTATTCTCTCTGACAGACCGAGTGAGCTTGAAAGGAGAAGCTTCAGAAGGATATTCTTCCACCCATTTCTTCTCTCAGGTTAGCATGTCAGCCAACTTAAGGACATCACTTTCATTAAGCGATCTAAGAATCGAAGGTCCATCCTTTTGCATATTCCGAACCATATGCTCTCTGACAAGTTACAAAAAAAAGAGCATTAACTTGCGGTATTGGCTCAACTGTTAACTCCCCCCACCCCTCAATCAGAGTTATAAAGTTTTATGCCAACTTTGATATGAAGATGGGAGTTAATTAAGTTCATGAAAATTTAAACAAGATAGTAATTGATGAATGTTGCCAAAGAACGCAGCTGAAATGAAAATGCTCCTCTTTGGCTTACTTGATTGTTTTTGCAATATCAATCATAAAGGCTCTTCCAACAATCTATCCTGAACTTCTAGAAGTTCAAACTTATGTCTTTAATTTACCCTCTTTACCAGAGTTTAACCCTGTGAATTCATGGACAGTAAAAAAAAAAAAAAAAAGGACATCCACCAACTAGCTTCCCTTTGTTCATATGCAGTTTGCCTCTTGTAAAAAAGCTAGCATAAATTATCTTTATCAACTTCTAGAATCTATTATAGGACTTGAAAAGGAATATTCGACTAATTAAAAAGTTTAACATAGAATTCAGCTAGCAATTTACAATGTGGTTATCAAACTTAAAATTTACAGAGTCAAGCTCTTCAACAAGCAAATTTCATTCCATTAAGCCCCATCAGTTTGTCTATTTTCTCTAACATGTTCACAGAATTCAGTTATTCACACCATCTGCTAAAATGTCAGCTCTAGTGTCCTATTATTTCATTCACATCAGTATTATTGGATGAGTGTCTAATGACAGTGTTAGTTAAACAAATTTTGCAAGTTGGAAGAATAAAGGCCAACCAAATTGGCACAAGTTATAAGGACTAAAACTTCAAGGGGCTAAAAAAACCCAGACTTATCCTAAAAGTTATCATCAGATATACATATTTGGATCTCATAGCAAATTAGAACAAAATTCAAGTACAACATGCTTAAAGATTTTACCACTCCATTTTGTTGGAGTGAGATGTTGAAACATAATAACCTCTTCAGAAAAGAACAGGGGCTAGTAGATTATTACTAAAACTGCAAATACATGGGTTAAACCAAAAAGTGATATTCATAGAAAAATGAGCAATGCAGATAAGTATTCATGAACCTGGTCTTTGATTGTGATACAATAAGTGATCCTGGCTGTGAGTCAAAAAAGGAGTCCAACTCCCTCCAAAAAGAATCTTGATAAAGAATTTCATGCTTTCCAGAACAATTGTTTATCTGCTTGACACTGGGTTGGTCAGCAAGTGCATTAGAGTTTGGAGTGTTGCCCCAAAAATTAAACCATTGCATAATCCAGTTAAATAAACTGGGACTATTTCCAGTCTTTTCACTATATGGTTCAGAACTCATAGAAATTTCTTTTCCCGTCGTTGATTCATTATCAGATAAAGAAAATGATGTGGGAGAGACTGGGCCACTTTCTTGATTTGGTGGCTTCACAATTTTTTTTTTTGTCATTGTTATCCTTATCAAGGCTATCAGCAGAAGGGTCACATTTGTCAAAAATTTTCCTTGCATTTCTTCTTAAAGTTATCTCCTGGAGAACAAGTTTTAGCCCCGGCCATAGTTTGGAACTGCCGGTTCCACAGTCCCGGAAAACTGGGACTAGACAAGAACCGAGGAGGGACTTCCGGTTTGGAACCGATGATTTGGTTGATTTCAACAATTTTTTTAAAATTATAATTAACAGGATAAATAAATACAATTAAAATTATTAGACTTTAAAGTTTAAAAATTAAACTTAATTGTTAGGTGAATTTGAAACAAAAAAATATAATTTAACTTATCAATTTATTTATAAATGAAGTAAAAAAATATCAAGTTAGAAATAAGTGAAAAAAAATTGGGAAATAAATACGTTAGAAAGAATGATAATGTTGAGAAAGAATGATAACTTATGAAATATTAATTTGTATAAATTATAAATTTGTACAACTAATAAGTTATAAAAAACAAAAACTTTGAGAAAAAAATAACTTATTGAATATTAATTTGTGAAAATTATTTGATAAATTAATAAATTATATTTATTCGTTGTGGAAGTATAATTCGTTGCATATATAAAATGATAACTATAACATGTAACATTTAACTATATGCATAAACTTAATTGCATACTTATGTCTTTACATTCATTTCATGTTACTGCATTATTTACTTATTTTAACATATTTAATATTATTGTCCAACAACTCTTAACACTGGTTGTTTGGATATGAGTTGTGGACAGGGGCGCCCTCTGAGCTTAAGCTACCCTGCCACTATCCATAAATATGTGTTAGGCTCATCAAGTCAATGACATCAGTCCAAGTTAGCCATATTGACTGTGTAAACACACAGCTTTATCATGTAATATCATTTGTAATAACGTATGCTAGTCCAGGCTCCTTAAGTCAATGACACTCTCTGAGCTTAAGTCACATTGACTGGGTAAACATATAACTACGGTACTGTACACCCTCTTAATGGTACACCATCTATCCTATTATTAGTCTTAGTATCGAGTTTGGGCTTAACTTGTTCATATTACTTTTATTACACTTCATATAGCTTTCATACCATATATCATGTATACTTTGTTCATGTGGAAATGCAACATGTAACATTCTCGTGCTGAAAATATATCATATATCATGTATACTTTGTTCATGTGGAAATGCAACATGTTCATAGGTAAAGATGCCCATGAATGAACCAAACCGTGAACTATGTCATGAATGTTTCTGTCTATTTTTTGTACTTTCTTCACTAGCATGACATTATATAGTCACAGGCGTGACATTGTTCATAAGATGAGATTCACGGTCGTGAACACCTAGTCACGGACGTGAATATGAGATTTCCAGCAATTGACAGCATAAAAAATATGCATTCATTACAAGTCATATACAAGGCTCTAATTGTCCTATGACAACCTTTTTCTATCAATATTCTCATCACAAACATGCATTTAAAATATGTTAGAGCATCATATAAACACATAAAAACATATTTCAACTTAACTTAACTTATCCTATCAATTCGTTTCATACCTTTTTATGCATTTATAGTTTAACAACTTCTTCTTACCTTTCCATCATCATAACTTGTGCTCATTAATATCTCTTAAGATACATTCATATCATTTAGTAATAAAATTCCTTTCAATATCCTTATCAAGGCAATTCTTGCCTAACTTAGCATTCATGCTTATATCATTCAATTAATTACATTTATCATGACATTCATTACTACTTTTCATCTTATCATAGTCATCAACTAGCATTTAAGATTTCCAGCAATTAACAGCATAAAAAATATGCATTCATTACAAGTCACATACAAGGCTCTAATTGTCCTATGACAACCTTTTTCTATCAATATTCTCATCACAAACATGCATTTAAAATATGTTAGAGCATCATATAAACACATAAAAGCATATTTCAACTTAACTTAACTTATCCTATCAATTTGTTTCATACCTTTTTATGCATTTATAGTTTAACAACTTCTTCTTACCTTTCCATCATGATAACTTGTGCTCATTAATATCTCTTAAGATACATTCATATCATTTAGTAATAAAATTCCTTTCAATATCCTTATCAAGGCAATTCTTGCCTAACTTAGCATTCATGCTTATATCATTCAATTAATTACATTTATCATGACATTCATTACTACTTTTCATCTTATCATAGTCATCAACTAGCATTTAAAGCTTTCAATTCATTTATCACACAACATGCCATATTTTGGAATTTAAATGCATATATGTACATACCTCTAATGGAGCCTCACAAAACCAAGTTTCTCTCAAACTTGCTTATTCTTTTTGGTGGATTTTACCACCTCCCCTTTCAACTCCTATCGCATGTAATATATCTTTATCAACATCAAAAACTCATATGCTTAGCCTTTAAAGCCATAAGGAAAAAAACCCTAACTTTAGACCTTTTTACATCCTTAATGGCAAATAACCCCTTACTAACCCATGTTATAACCTTTAAACAACTTAAAGAGGGGTTTTAAACCTTAATCTCTTAAGATTAAGCCTTAACCTAACCCATTTAGAAATGGGTCTCAACCATATATGAACTAGACATGATCAAAGCTATTGAAACTTGTAAAAACTAAAGAAAAACGTGTTTTCTTACCTTAATCGAAGGAAAACATAGCTGGAAATGGAGATTCGTCTCTTTTCTTCCTCTTATGGTTCAACCTCCTCAAAACACCTCTCCTTTAAGCTCCTCTTACCTAAAATCTTGTTTAATCTTTGATCTTTTACTTTGATTTAGGTGTTTAGGGCTGGGAATCAAAAGAAAAACATAAGCATTGGCCGCTGGTAATAGAAATCTTCAAGTTCTAGGGTTTCTTTTTTATTTTTGGTCGTGAGAGCAAGAAATGACAATTTCTTTGATTTTATAACCGACGATGTTCACGGGTGTGACTCTACTGTCACGGTTGTGAATCTGCTCAAACCCGATGGTTCACGGTCATGAAAGAATGGTCATGGGTGTGAATCCTGTAACATATCATTTTCTTATTTCTTTTCAACTCTTATCCTATAACTTTTAAATATATTTATCTTTTCTAAATTTGTATTAATTACTAGGCCTTAATTACGGGCGTTACATCTAGGGAATTAGTTGATAGCAGTTCCTAAGTTGGTGTATAAATACAAGGATCTTGTATTAGTTATTCCTAAGTTCAATACTATTTTCTCTCAAAGTCTTCCAATTTTTACTTTTATTATAAGGATATTTTGCAATTTTATTTCTGATTTTGAAGCAGTTTTGCTAAATTCGCATGGGGGGAGAGGTTGTGCTCCAGTTGGGTGGCACATAGAGGTTGTTCACCGCTTCCAGTGATGCACAACCCTAATTTTTTAATTTTTTTTATAATTTAGTTTATAAATTGACAGGGATGAATTTTAAACATGCATTGAGTGGAGTTGGGAAGAATTGCTATTTTTTAACTAATTTATAAATTAAAATAATTAAATGTCATATTGTAAAATTTGTCTATTAAATATATATGTGAGGTCTTATTAATATGGTAATAAGTTAATTTAACTTTAAATAATTAATTTTAATTATTCTAATTAGTTTATTTATTTTTAAATAAATAATTATCTATTTTTTAATACCAGATGAAATAGCTGGTAGATATTTTATATTGATATTTGGTAAAACCAATTGAATTGTTGTTTTTAGAATGTAAAATTATCAATAAATGCATAATTTGTGTAATTCAAAATATATATTCTTTTATGATGTACGAATAAATAAAAAAATAAATATTTATTTTTTATATAATTATTTATTTTAAAAATTAAAATAATAACACAATAAAACATAATCAATTATTAATAACAATTTTTACAAATGTTTATTATATAATTTATAAATATAATCAATTAATTAAATATGTTTTTTAACTTTCTCTTATATAATGATTTGCAAAAAAGTGTTGTTAAATAGTAGAATATGAATACTAGCTGGTAATAATAAATATTAAAATAAATAAATAATGTTTTATATTCTGAATAGACTAATTTTGTCTTTTTATTAGAGAAAACTCCAACTATTCCAAAAAAACTATAAAATGGAGAATTTGTTTGAGATATTTAATCAAATATTTTTAGATCAATTGTTAAATACCAAATAGCTAACCAGTTATTTCAAAAAGCTAAATCAAATACTTTTGGGTCTATTTGGTATTGCGTTTGGAAAAAATATTTTTAAAGAAAAAAAATTTCTTTTTAATTATTTTGAATTTTCAAAATTGCTTTTGGAGATAAGGAGATAAATAAATATTTTTCCTAGAAACAGGTTTGAGTAAAACAGTTTATAAAAAAATTAAAAAATCAGTCGATTAAATCAAAAAAATTCTAAATCTGCATTTTAGTCATAAAAAAAACAATTTCAAACACTTTCAAAGCATTGTCTTGCTAGTTATACATCCTATTGAATGCGCAAATTTTCTTGGAACAATATGACGGCTAGTAATTTTCATGTGAAATTAAAAAAGTTTCTGCATTGAGGCTAAATTGATTATATGCATGAAAATTTCATGCAAAAGAAGTTCAAAAAGCTTTTTCAAAATTAGAAGCATATTCAAAGGGGACCTTTGAGTTACAATAGCGTGCGGTACAACTAGCTATAGAAAGAAATATCAACATCTATTTCTTGCCCATATATGCATGCTTTTCAATTCTTGTAAAAGCTGTTATGTAACTATCAACGGATATTTCAAAATCTCACCCTCTGCATTCTCTCAAATTAATTTAAAATAAATCTTTTTTCTTTAATTTTGCAGGGCTTTAAATCCAATCTTGAATATGCCAAAATCTTTCGCTTTCTTACTCATTTTCCTGGACAAGCAAAATCAATCATTGGTTCCTTCGTTGCCTCACAGCCACGATATATATATAAAATGTGATGTGTGTGCTCAAATTAAATTAGTTTTCTTTCTGTTATAGTTATAATTGTTTTCTGTATTTTTATAAAATATATATTGTGAACTCTCATTAGATGATATGAGTGAAAGGGAGAAATCAATATGAGATGAATTTCCATAGCCTCCCAATTCTCACAACGTGATTGACCATTTTTATTTTTTTAGTTTTTTTGGTGAAATAAAATTAGAATAAATTAGATTATTTGTAATTATGATCAAATAATAATATTAAAAATTGTGCGTACAAAAAATTAGACATAGTACAATTTGTATTCCATATTTACTAAATAAGAAAAAAAAATTTCTTCTAAATATTATATTCTACTTCAATTATTTTTTTTTTCAGTTTACTATTTATCACTGGTAGATAAAATGTCTTGAACTCGAAATATCACAGTAGGACGGAAACCCTTTTCACCTCACTTCAATTATTGATGATCTATAAATATGTAGTCAATTAGACATATAATCAGCCGAAATTGAAAAGCAGCGTAGAACTCAATGATGCCATCCAATGTCCAATGGTGATAAGATGAGCTCATCTTTTTTTTTTTTTTTTGGAACTCATCTTGAAAATTACGTATCTACACCGACAAATAAAAATGATCTATGTGATTGAATTAGCCACAAAAATTTTACAATTGGCGATGGTTGCGCTCTGTAGCAATCAATTGTCTATGAGTGAACTAGAACTAGATATATCTAATCCGTCCCAAATTTTATTTTTTAACAGATTTTAATAATTCAGGACGGAAAGATCTGTTGATATTTGTCAGTTTCTTGCAGGGATTCTTCCTAAGTAAGCAAGTCGTTGTTCCATTGACTAGGGATGCTGCAAATATATGTAAGGTGTGAAAAACATTCATTTTGTGCACTCAAAATCTAGAAAACATAGATTAATTACTTACAGCATCTACTTACTTGTATGTATTATATATAAGAGTTCTATTAATTAGCAAATTCATGTGGGTAACAGATTGCAGCATTTGTAGTTAGTCTGCAAATAGCTTACTGCCTTCTCACGCTTCAATTCAAGTTACTTTCCGCTATGTAGAGATGACAACATATAGGGTACTTGCGAAAATTATCATATCTAAATCCGAATTCGATTATATATATACATACATGAATCTATTCTGAACCCGTTTAAAATTATAATATTAATATTTGTATCCATCTCAAATCCGATTAACATTACCCGATTAATAACCGAATCCGAATAATTACCCGTTTATCATTAAAAAAATTTAAAATAAAATAAAATTCAAACTAATTAAATAATTAAAAATCTAAAAATATATAAATAATTTACCATAAATCACTAAAAAATCAAATAAAAAAACAAAATAAAATATAAAATCTAATTCAACACATTCAAATTCAAATAATACATCAAATTGTTCAAAAATAACAATAAAATTAAATATTGTTCATTATGATAGAAAAATTATATTTTAAATTTCAAACTCCTATTACATTTGTAATTCATCAATCTATAAAAATATATAAAAAAATAATTAATTATATCATTATATTCAATAAATTAAAATAGAATAAATTGCATAATATATATATATATATATATATATATATATATATATATATATATATATATATAATAGGATTTATAGGGTAGTGAGTATCCGAAAATCTCTGTCCGTACTCTACCTAAACCCGTGACGAATTTAAATATTGCTACTCAAATTCATCCAAAAACCCTAATAGAGTTACTCATTAGAGTTTAAACAGATTCGAATAGATTCGTATACTGTGAAATTGGTATTCGCTGCCATCCGTACCGCTATATTCTACCCTTATGGTGAACCTGAATATGAAGAGGGAATTTGATATATCTCACATTGATTTGCTATAATATTAATGTAATACTTATAATAATTTAAACAATTTTTTATTTTAGTTAATTTTTGAGAGTGAGTTAGATTAAGTACTATTTCTTCTACATAATTTTACAAGCCTCTCTTAGATGGGTCGTTGTCCAAGATTTTGGTAGTTAGCTTGTTTCGCTTTCCAACATAGTTTTGCTATAAAAATTAAGGTAATGATCATTAAGCTAGGTTGATCTGCACATTATAGGCACCAATTATGCATAGTCAAGTGGGGCAGATTTAATATAGTGTGATCTTTCATATGGTTTTAGTTCAGTGCATGTGATGCTTTTCTTGCTGAAATTAATATATAGTTATTAATTCAAACCTTTAAAGTCATTTATATGGTGGATTATTACTTGTAAAGAAATGTCCGATTGACATCAAAGGGGAATTTTTTTTTTTTTTTACTTTTATCAAGATCATGCTCAATTAAATACTCATTACTATCCATTAAAGTAGAACACTACCCAAAAGAAAATTCTTATTTGCGGAATTAAATGCTACATGATAGGTTTGGAATCATGAAATTATAATAATATATATATGATGGCAACATTCATATTGATTGACAAAAAGATGAGATTTAATGAATAAATTATATAAAGGAACATTATAACTAAAAATTATATTTTCTAGGTGAGATTTAAACAAAGAAGTTTGATTTGCGTAAAATTGAAAGAGAATATTTATTTTAATTTTTAAGTTAGAAGGAAATATTAACCATTTGAAATGAAAATGGATGAAATTAATAATTCAAATTTTGAATTTAAACAATAGTGTGAGGCGAGAATTTAAATATATTTGTGGTGTTTAGTCCATGTCAAAGCGAGTGGAAAGATTTTTTTTTTTTAAAAAAAGTATCCTAAAGCCATATCTTTATTTTTATTTTTTTAAATTCAAATCCTTTAGTATGATATAAAATTTATTAAATTGAAGAGTAATTTAGATTTACTTTGAGAAGATCTATAAAAAGAACAAAACATTATCTCTCACATTTCAAATGCGTTTTATATGTTTAAGTGAGATAGTATGTTAAGAATAAAGAGATTTATACATCTCACAATACCTAGTTTCTATTGACAATATATATTGTTGCTTTATTGAAACTTTGATAAAATTGAAAGACATAATTTTATTAAAAGCTCATGATGAGTATATATACAATTACAATACTTGAAGAGCAAATCTACTTAGAAAGTAAGACTTATAATTTAAGAATACCACTCTATAATAATATATACTAATTATATAATTATATAATCCACAGCTAATATGAAATATAAAAAATTAGTATCCTAATTTGCTCAAAATTGCTGTCTTGAAAAATTATAGTTGATTACCAATATGTCTTAGCACACTTGTGTAAGCAATTAAAATATAATGGCAAAAACAGTCTCTCCTTTTATTATCAATCCTTAATTATTTTCTATGTTTTTTAAGAAAATAAATTTTTAGTAATGATATGTCTAAATAAAATTAGAACTACACACATTTTATGAGTCAAATTGGACATTTTAATACTCAAACAAATCGGGTTGGATTTGAATAATTTCAAGTTGCCAGTCAAGTAGATCTGGAATTTTTCACCACATTTTTTTAGTAAATTATTGAAGTTCAGAAATCAATAGATATACCCAAATAACCCAATTAGATTTGGTCATTTTTAGCATCATCATCATCTAACTGAACGCCTTATTATATTAGATATATATATATATATATATAAAAAAAAAAAGTTCAAAGTACCAAAAAAAAGATAGAATACCATTCAAAGAAAAACTAACAGAAACGAAAATTTTTTCGTCAACTAAATTACCCATAAACTAACTTATAACAAAAACCCGAATAAAATGCTCCACTAGACATTTTAAATTTCTTCTAAATTTAAATTTTTTGAGATGATCTACTTTTTTTTTTTTTGAAAAAAAATACTCCTTGAGCTTGCTGTTGGGAATTTAAAAACATCTATCGGCTAATTGAAATAATTAAAATTAATAATCTTTTGTTGTAAGCAAGGAAAATGTTTTATTAATTAATAAAAAGAGAGGAAGACATTTACTTCACCCAATAAAAATGCAGCCCAAGAACCTGTTAAACTAAATACAACTTAATATGACCTCTGGGGCTTTAGCAAATAATTAAGAATGATAAAAAAATAATAATAAAAAAAAAAGAAACAAGAAAAACTTCACATGCAAATTAAATGAGTACAATTATAACCAGTGATTCGTCATTATCCTTTTGAGTTTGATTGATTAGGACTTAGCTGTAATTTTGCCCGTTTTCTCTCCAAAGCAATAGTATAGTTCTTCTGTTCTTTAAACAAAAATGAACAAAGGGAAAACACAGTCTCTTCACCATGGTTTTAGATATCAGTGTTATCAATATCAAAATCCGTTCGAATTGAGCCGTATTAGACTGTATCACCTACTAATATCATAAATTTTAAAAAATAATTAGCAAAATCATTTAAAAAAATAATAAATTTTAATATATAATAAATTAAATTAATAAACATTGTTTTTATTTTAAAAATATAAATTACATAACAACTTTATTATAAAATATGTTTTATTTTTTTATAAGCAAATAGATATTTTATTTGAATACAGAGAAAATCACATTTTCTCAAAAAATAACTAAACAAAATAAAATTAAATTAAAAATTATATTTATAAAAATATATATAATATTTAATTTAATTTGAAAATGTCAAACTCATATATATAGAGAGAGAGAAGTGATTACACTAATCTCACTCTAGAATTTAAGAAAATGGAAAAAAAAATATTCTTTTCGACAGCCTTAAAAAATTATATATTCATAATTTAAATTAATAATAATTAAATAAATTTTAATTCTTTTTTATCATTGGACGATATAGCAATGTTATATTATAATTTTTAATTAATTGAAGTATATCTCATATTGTAATTCTAAAAAAACGTTACTGAACAGTTGATACATAATGTATCAAAGGATATTTAAAATTCTGATATTCACTTAATTTTTATTAATTAGATATAATTAGTTAATCAATTCATGCGTTGGTAATGGGGGATTTTAAATTTTGGATTTGATTATTGCTTATGTCATTGTTTTGCTTTAATTTGCTGTTTGTAAGGCTGTTGGATGTGTATAAAAAAATCCTTGATTTGCACAAAAGTAACTTTTTTTCCGCCCTCTCGTATAGAGTTATGAAGCATAATAAAAAAAAAAAAAATGGTAGGGTTATTGAGAACGACCATTCTTATCTAGACTCAGCCCTTTATTACTTTATTCATGATCGAAAAGATGATATAATCTTACGTAATTAAAATGATTATTAATTTACTAACAAACTTTATTTTAATGGTTTTAATTTGATAACTCTTAGAATTTTCGAATTTAAATCTCCCATCAGAACCATATACAAAAAAAATAATTATTATTAACTTATTTATATATCATTTTATCATTAATTTCATCTAGCAATAAAATTGTGGATTTTGAAGGATTATTAGATTTACCCTCTGTAAACTACTGTTGTTTGGATTCAAATTTGGTCATTGCATCAATTTTGTGCTTTTTGGGTATTGAGCTTTTGTATTATATTTCTAGTTATTAATGGTGTAAGATGAGAAAAATAAAATTATTTATTTTTATAGAGCGTAAAATAAAAACTAGAAAAATTATGAAACAAAAGAATTTTTCTCTAGATTCTGTATAATTTTATAATGGCAAGTAAACAAAATGTTAATTATTTTATAATAAATTATATTTCTGGTGTTTTTCCCCCCTAATTTACGTATGCAATTATTTTGTGAAAATGAAAGGGAATATGTAGTGGGAAAATTAGTACTTTTATTGGGATTGATTATGATGTAAAGCGGCACATATGTGACAACCACACGTTCATGTGCATATGACTGATATGAGAAGTGGCCGTTATGAGACGATATAGTATATATACAGTCTCCATTTCCATTCCATCAACTCAAAACTTTGAGTCTTGGTATATACACCCTTACTACTAGATCTACATATTAATTTCACTCATTGAATCTTTTTATTATTTGCTATAAAATAACTATTAAATTTTTTTTTTCTCACAAAAATAACTAAACTATTTTTTTTTCAAAAAAAATAACTTCTGACCATTTTTAATGAGTTAATAGTCGGAAAATTTATATGACTATTAACGTAATGTTGTATATTTGCCACGTTACATCATGTCAGATGACATGTAAATAACTTCGATTCTCATGTCAAATATCCACATGACAGTGCTACGAAACGATGTTAATTTCATTTGCGATTACTGAACTTATAACTTAATTGTATTTCAGTTATAAAAGAAAATTTGTTTTTCTTTTTCTTTTTATTTTACTCAAAATGTTCTGATATTTTTTTCATTCAATCTTCATTTGAAGAGGAATTGAAAAAAAAAACTTCAAAGTTTTGAGTATAATGAAGATGAATTAAAAAAAATAATTTTTTTTGGGCAAAAGACATACTCAATCACCTGTATTTATCCATTTTTCCATTTTGCACCCTCAATCGGTTTTTGGACCAAGTTGCCTCTTATATTTCATTTTTGTTCAATTTTTCCTTTTAAAAATTTAAAATTTTATCATAATATATTCCTTGTCATATCAAAGAATAGAACATATATTTTACACGCCAATGAGTTTTTCTTATATGCTTTGTCATCAAATGGTGGTAGAGTTTGTCGTGTTTTTAAAATATTAAGTGGTAAAGTAGACCAAAATGAAATATAAGGGGCAACTTGGATCAAAAACCGATCAAGGGAACAAAATGACAAAAATGGACAAATATAGGTGTATGGTTATTCTTTATTCATTTTTTATGATTGAAATATTATTATAGTTTAAGTTCAATGACTGCATATGAAATTAATCTTATTCAAGTGGCAATGCCACATGGACATCTGACTTGACAATTAAATTTAGGGTTTGTATTTACATATCATCTGACGTGACAAAAATTTAACACCATATCAGCAGGCATGTCAGTTTTCCAGTTGTTGACTTAATAAAAGTGGCTGAGAGTGATTTTTTTAGAAAAAATAGTTTAGTCATTTTCGTGTGACAAAAAATTTAATAGTTATTTTGTGGCAAGTTATAGAAAGTATAGTGATCACGGGTAAAATTAATCCATAGATTTTCCAACTGAATGTAATGTGTTCTGATCCATTAACTCTATTTTTAAAAGTTAAATTGAAATAATTACAGAATTTGAATTAATTTATTTGAATTAAGAAGATTTTGATTCGAATTCAGATAAAAGAATTTAGACAAATTCAAGTTGGATAAAAAAAATCTTATTTGTTGGAGATTGATCTCGGGCTTTCTTCCAACTTTTGTGGCTTTCAATAATAGAGGTGTTAACTGTAGTAGTATCTGCCCAACTGCCCAAGGTGTGGTTTCGAAGGTGAATATGCTTTTCATGTATTTAAATCATGCTCTTAGGCCTAAAGGATCTAGTTTAGCAGCACATTTGGTTTAAGGTGTGATGCTCTACCATTTAAGTCCATAAGTGATTATTTTTTGATTTCTATAAAGAACTTGACAAATAATTTATCTCTATTTTATTGCTTGCTCTGGAAGATGTGAAATGATTGAAATCGATTGGTTCATATTAAACCTTATAAGGATCAAATTCACATTGCAACATGTGAAACTGATTTTCATCATGATTTCTTAAATAAAAGAAGAAAGAGGAGACCATTAAAGTCATATAGTTCTCCTAAATGGAACCCTATAGTCACACAGAGAGTTAAACTTAACGTGGATGTTGCAGTTGACTCTTTATTGAATAAAGCACACTTGGGTTTTATTGATCGTGACATGGTAGGTTGTGTGTTGCTATCTGGTAGTAAGTATTTAAGTGAAGTGATAGATGTTAAGGTTGAAGAAGCATTGGTTGTACTTGTCATATTCGCAAATTTAAGCCATGAGTTGCACGTGTCATTAAATTAAAGCGTTGGTTGTACTTGTTAGCCGGAGTCTAAATTCGGATTTTTACTGAAAAAAATTTTAATAAGGGAAAATAACTATGAAAAATACTTAATAAAGTATTTAAAGATGTTAGTTTATGGGGAAAGAGCTAATTGCAAAATTTGAGAAGTTTTGGGATCAATTTATAATTTACCAAAAATGAGAGGATTAATTAGGATAATTATCAATTAAAAGCATGAATTAGACAATAAATGCATGAGTGGGCTAGACACACCAAGTGGAAAATATTAAGAAGCTAAGTAACATAAAAATCTATATATTTAAACTCAGGTGACCATCATTAATTAATTTTTGTCATTTTCTTCTTAATTCTCCTTCTTCCTTCCTCATCTCTTTCTATCTAGAATTTTCTATACTCATAAACCAGCCCACATTTTCCCCCAATCCTCCATAGCCAAAGCTTGATTCTAATAAGAGAAAGTGAGAAATAGAGTGAGAAAGGCATGAAAAAGTAGGTTTCATGCATAATTTATCAAGATGAAGGTATAAGGAGTCAAAAGAAAGAAAATTAAGCTAGAAAATAAAAGAAAAAGAAAACTTTAAGGTTCGGCCATGGAAGCAAAAAAGTGAAAAAACTCAAATTGACAATAAACTAACTCAAAGGAGCAAAGAAAAATAGAAAGATAAGTGAAGATAAAGGAAAGTAAACTAAGAGGTAAGTGCATAACTTAAGACAATAGCCTATATTTTATCATAAAGTTGCATGATTTGAATATTTGACATGTAAATGACTGTTAAATAGTAGTATTTTGTGATAAAAAAATCTAGGAGGCTTGTTTGCTAGACTTAGAATTATATTTGGTAAAAGTTAAACTAGGTGATTGTGTGATTTTTGCTGGATTCTATGGAGCAGTCAGTACATATTTTGCTATAACTTAAGATCTGATATTCTAATTAATATTTTCTTTATTAAATTTGAAAGAGACTTAGGGATAAAACTTTGATGAATAACATAAAATGTTATTTTGAACATAACTATGCTTAATTTTGGCATAAAAATATGACTAGAAAACTGTCCACGAAATTCTGGGTAATAATTTTAATGACCAGTCAGTGTTCAGTTGATCATATCGTTTGCTACAGAACTCTAAATTTAGTGATTTAAATTGCATATTAAAGCTAAGATTCATCATTAAAATTCTTAATAATACCTTGTAATTTTATTTTGTTGTTAACAAGTCTAAAATTAAGTTCCAAAACAGAATATGAAATCTATCAATAATAGGGCATAATATGAATTGAGGAATATGATGCGAAAAATAATGTGAACCTTATTATATTATGTAAATAATATTTTTATTAAGTAACTATGTGATAACTGAGAGATTAAATGCATAACATGTGTGAAATTAAGAATTATAAATTTTAATGACAATAATTAAGCCATTGAACACCTAGTATAGAACTAGAGTATTGGATAGCTTGGCATGCCAATTAGAGGTCTATTAATGCTGATGATGACACTCATTTTAATGTCGGTGATGACACTCATATTAATACCATTGATGACATATATATTAATATCGATGATGACACTCATATTGATGCCGGTGGTGACACTTATATGTGCATACTATTATGTCCGGGTGGCAAATTTATTATGCCTAGATGGCCAACCATGTTATCCTAATTATTGGTTTCTAGATATTATGGGCATAAATATATTAAAAATGGTATGAGAATTTATTAAAAGATAATTTGTTATAATTAATTTGGAATGTTAACTAAATCAGTATAATCAAAATACAAGTGATGATATGATATAAGAAATTATATATGTGAAATGTTCATTTATATAGGTATGAATATGAAATAAGAATGTCTTACTAAAATTGAGTTTGTGACTTATATATATGTATAAAATTGGCTTGGAAACAATTGCACATTGCATGATATAGTATATTACCTTATTTATATGTACCATTAAGCATAAAGTTTAGCGTGGGAGTTTCTCTCGCACAGATATAGAGAAGAATAATCTGAATATAGTAGATAAAGCTAACGATGATCCGATTAAGTAAAGCAGCTCATTCCTAACACCATGACTTACACAACCTTTTGTACTTTTTTTTGAAGTTTCTTTTACAATGTTTGTAAAATAATTGCAAGTCTTGTAAATAATATTTTATTATATAAATGTACTTTTTTTCTTATTATGATTTCTTATATATATATATAATGATATTTTAATCGATGAAGTTAGAATAATACTCCCTTATCTAGGCACATTTTGCTGGGGTGAGAGAGTGTTACAGTTTTTGGTATCAGAGTCCAGTTTAGGCGATTTTGGATTTTCAAAGAAATGAATTTTTGAAAATATTTATGATATATGTGTACTCACAATTGAGTATGTGAGTTGTTGCTTACTGATTATGATCATTATCTTTTGCAATATAGGTAGGTTATGGCTTCAGGATCACAACAAATCGTGGCTGAAGAGGCTGAAAGTAATGAGCCTACTAAGAGAGAGGCCTCATCGGAACCAAGTCATCGTCGGGGTGTAATATCAAGATTCGGTGTCAGCTCATCACATGGGCAATCAGCTACTAATACAGTGTAGACTGAGTTGATAAGGAATAGGGTACATCTGTTACAAAGGTGCTATAATTTGAGAGGTTGAGAAAGTTAGGAGAACCTGATTTTAATGGGAAGAGAGAGGATGATCCCAACGTGATAGAGTTCTGGTTGGAACAAGCTAAAAGGATTTTTTATCAACTGCACTGCACAGATGAGTAGAAATATGAGCATGCAATATCTTAGCTACAGGAAAATGCTTATGATTGGTGGTGATCAGATTCACAGAGCGTAGAGGCACCCAACCCTATGACATAGGAATTCTTTCTAGAGAAGTTTAAGGAGTAGTATATTCCTCCTATTTACACTGATGATAAAAAGAGAGAATTCTTGATAATGAAGCAAGAGAATCTGTTAGTATTTGAATACGAGAGAGATTTCACACATCTTTGCAAGTATGCTGGAGACATTATATCCACTAAGGCATATAAGTGTCGGACATTTGAGGATGGGTTGAGGGATCCAATTAAGATGCAGGTCTCAGCCCTACGATTAATGAAATTTCCTAGTTTACTAGCATCTGCCAAAATAGTTGAAAGAGCCCTGGCAACATAGTAGTCGACACAAAAGAGAGGGTTTAAAAGACCCATGTTGCAGCTAAGTAAGGGACCATTGAGTAGAAAGTGGGCAATATTTTTTGGTGGCCAATTTCAAAATGGAGGTTTCAGTTGGCCTTCTTCTTTGAGACGAGGATAGCCCACGAGATCCTCATCTTCAGCAATTATGCACCGACACAAGCATCAAATATATCTGTACCCCTACCAATGTGTCAACACTGTGATCGCTCTCATTCAGGAGAGTGTTAGTGGATGACAGAAGCTTGCTTGAGGTGTGGCTCTAAAGATCACCTATGAAGAGACTATCCACTGTTACATTTTGACAGAGGCTCAGGAAGCACTGAGCCGGTACAGATGCAAATTTTTGGACAAGGCAGGGGTCGAGGTAGAAGACAGGGCAGAGAAGATCGAGTAGGGCCTAGTCAGTTCAGATATGAGACAATAGAGAGGCCAGAAGACAATAGAGCTGCTCTAGCAAGAGCATATGTTATGTGAGGCTGAGAGGAGCAAGATGCACCAGATGTTATTATTGGTAAATTAATTCTCTTTGGCTCTGACATCCATGCATTGATAGATTCGGGGTCGACGCAGTCTTACTTATGCACACTACCATTGGACCGAGAGGGTTTAGAATTGGAGGCTTTAGAATTTGATATCCTTGTGACTAACCTATTAGGACACAATGTGAGGGTTAACAAGATGTTCAGGAGTTGTCCGATTGAGATACAAGATAGGAAATTCTTAGCAGACTTGATAGAGTTACCATTACATGCATTTGATGTGATTATAGGAATGGATTGGTTAGCTCGTCACGGTTTGGAAGTGGACTGTAGGAAGAGACAGATGATCATCAGAATTTCAGATCATGAAGAGATAGTGGTAATGGGTGAGAATATAAGATATCCTGATAAAGTGATATTAGTGTTAAAGGCTCAGAAAATCATCAATAAGGGATGTGAAGCCTCTATAACATATGTGATCGATACAAAAAAGAGCAGCTCAAAGTTGACTGACATTACTACTGTGTGTAAGTTTTCTGACATGTTTCCAGAAGAGTTGCCAGGATTACCACCTGATCAAAAGGTGGAGTTTGCTATAGATTTGGTACCTAACACTACTCCTATTTCAATTACACCATATAGGATGGCACCTGTGGAACTAAAAGAGTTGAAAATGCAGTTATAAGATTTGATGGATAGAGGTTTCATCTGGCCTAGTATATCACCATGGAGTGCTCCAGTGTTGTTTATAAAGAAGAAATATGGCTCTATGAATCTTTGCATTGATTATAGACAACTTAACAGGGTGAGTATTAAGAATAAGTACTCATTACCTAGGATTGATGACCTTTTTGACCAACTGAGAGGAGTAGGTGTATTCTCCAAGATAGATCTTCGATCATGGTATCATCAACTAAAGATTAAGGAGTCAGATGTACCGAAAATGACATTCATTACTCGTTATGGTCATTATGAGTTTCTAGTGATGCCATTTGGCTTAATGAATGCACCACCAACGTTCATGGACCTAATGAACCAAGTATTCAGGCCATATCTTGATTAGTTTGTAGTTTTGTTTATCGATCATATCCTACTGCATTCCAGAGATCGAGAAGAGCATGATCAACATTTCATAATAATGCAGCATACCTTGAGAGAGAAACAATTGTATGCAAAGCTATCTAAGTGTGAGTTTTGGCTAGAATCAGTTAGTTTTCTAGGTCATGTGGTATCAGCAGAAGGTATCTAAGTTGATCCTGGTAAGATTGAAGCTATTTTTCATTGGAAACCTCTTCATAATGCAACTGAAGTGAGACGTTTCCTTAGATTAGCTAGATATTTTAAAATGTTCGTGAAAATTTTTTCATCCATAACGACTTCTTTGACCCGATTGTTAAATACATCTGGTTTGAATGGACAGATAAGTGTCAGGCTCGTTTTGAAAGACTCAAGGCAATATTGACTGAAGCACCAGTGTTGACTCAGCCTACTCCAGGAAAATATTATGTTATGTACAGTGATGCAAGTCACAATGGGCTAGGTTGTATTCTAATGCAAGAAGGAAGGGTGATTGCATATACATCTAGACAATTTAAGCCACATGAGCTTAATTACCCCACACATGACTTGAAACTTGCAGCGATAGTTTTTTCTTTTAAGATTCGAAGACATTACCTATATAGAGAAATGTGTGCTATATTTACACGTATCACAAAAGTCTCAAGTACCTCCTTTCACAAAATGAGTTGAACTTAAGACAACGAAGATGGTTGGAGTTGATTAAGGACTATGATTGTGTGATTGACTATCAGCCAGAAAAAGTGAATGTGGTGGTTGATACTTTAAACAGAAAGATGTTAGCTGAGTTACGTGTGGAGTCTACTCTAATGCAGAGGATTAAAATGGTTCAGAAGCAAGATAAAAAAAACTAGTAAAGATAGTCAAAGCCATGAAAAAGGGAGAAAAGTCAGAATTTTCTTTGACATATGATGGTACCGTGTATTTCAAGAATCGGATTTGTGTATCGAGTATAGAAGAGTTGAAGTCGGAGATTTTAAAAAAAGTTCATGAAATGGTCTATACTATACATCCAGGTGGAAATAAAATTTATCAAGATTTGAAAACACAGTACTGGTAGTTAGGGATGAAGAAGGATATCACTGAGTATGTTGCTAAGTATTTGACCTGTCAACAAGTGAAAGATGAACATCAGTTACCCACAGGATTGCTATAACCAATTCCCACACCAAAATGGAAGTGAGAAAGAGTCAAAATTGATTTTTTATCTAGTTTACCGGTAACTCAAAGGAAGCATGACGCAGTGTGGGTGATAATGGATCGACTGACGAAGCCAACACATTTTCTACCAGTCCGAATAGACTACACTTTGAACAAGTTGGCTGAGATTTATATGAATGAGATAATGAGACTTCACGGAGTACCTGTATCTATTATCTCTTATAGGGATCCTAAGTTTACGTCACAGTTCTGGAAAAGTTTACAACAGGCTTTAGGAACTTGATTCAGTTTTCGCACAACCTTTCATCCGCAGACAAATGGACAATCATAATGAGTTATTCAATTGCTAGAAGACATGATGAGAAGTTGTGTGTTCGAATTCGAGGGAATTTGGGATCAATATCTATCTCTTATAGAGTTTGCCTATAATAATAGTCGTCAGACAAGTATTGACATGACTTTTTATGAGGATTTGTACAGAAGAAAGTACACGACCCTAGTTTGTTGGACCGAGATAGGTGAAAAGAAGTTGATAGGGCTAGAGTTAGTGCAACAAATATAAGAAAATATTAGAATTATTAAGGAAAGATTGAAGGTAGCTTAAGATGGATAAAAATCATATGCCAACCTGAAAAGGCGAAACATAGAAAATGTCGTGGGTGATAAGGTATTTCTAAAGGTTTCTCATTAGAAGAAAGTATTTAGATTTGGGAAGAAAGAATAGTTAAGCCCAAAATTCATAGGTCCTTATGAAATTTTGGAAAGAATCAGACCGGTTGCGTATTGGTTAGCACTTCCACCAGAGCTGGATAGAATCCATAATATTTTTTATGTGTCGATGTTAAGAGAAGATATGGATCTGATCTGACTCATTTTATTCCAACTGAGGAGATAGAAGTACAAACCAACTTAATGTATGAAGAGAAACCAATGGCTATATTAACACGTGAAGAGAAAGTTTTACGAAACAAGAAAGTTTCATAAGTTAAAGTGCTATGACGGAATCATTCTATAGAAGAAGCCACATGGGAAAGTGAAGAGATTATGAAGAGGCAATATCCACAGGTATTCAATACAAAATGAACAGGTAAATTTTGATGATGAAATTTATTTTAAAAGGGAGAGAATGTCATATCCGCAAATTTAGGTCCCGAGTTACACGTGTCATTAAACTGATGTGTCAGATCAACCGGAGTTTAAAATTAGATTTTTACTAGAAAAAAATTAAATAATGGAAAATTACTATGGAAAATACTTGATAAAGTGTTTAATAAATTTAAAGATGCTAGTTTATGTGAAGGTCCTAATTGCAAAATTTGGAAAGTTTTTGGGTCAATTTACAATTTATCAAAATTTAGAGGATTAATTGAGATAATTATCAAGTAAATGCATGAATTGGACATTAAATACATGAGTGGGCTGGCCACACCAAGTGAAAAATATTAAGAAGCTAAGTAACATAAAAATCTAGATATTTAAGCTTAGGTGGCCACCATTAATTAATTTTTGTCATTTTCTTCTTAATTCTCCTTCTTCCTTCTTTATCTCTTTCTATCTAGAATTTTCTATACTCATAAACTAGCGCACATTTCCTCCCAATCCTTCATAGCCAAATCTTGATTATAAGAAAAGAAAGTGAGAAATAGAGTGAAAAATACATGGAAAAGTAGGTTTTATGCATAATTGATCAAAATGAAGCTAGAAAGAGTAAAAGGAAAGAAAAATAAGCTAGAAAATAAAAGAAAAAGAAAACTTTAAGGTTCGTCCATAGAAGCAGAGAAGTTAAGAAACTAAAATTTACAAGAAATTTGCTCAAAAGAGCAAATGAAAAGAGAAAAAGAAGTGAAGAGAAAGGAAAGTAAACTAAGAGATAAGTGCATAACTTAAGGCAATAGCCTATATTTTATCATAAAGTTGCATGATTTGAATATTTAGCATGTAAATGATTGTTAAGTAATAGTATTTTGTGATAAAAATTCTGAAAGGCATGTTTGCTAGGCTTAGGATTATATTTAGTAAAAATTGAATAAATTGATTGTGTGTTCTTTATTGGATTTTATAGAGTAATCAATACATATTTTACTAGAACTTAAGATCTGAGATTCTTATTAATATTTTTCTTTATTGGGTTTGAAAGTTAAAACATATGAATAAAACTTTATTGAAGAACACAAAATATTATTTTGAACGTAACTATGCTTAATTTTAGCATAAAAGTATGACTAGAAAACTATCCACACAATTCTGGACAACGATTTTAATGACCAATCAATGTTTATTTGATCATATCTTTTGCTACATAACTCCAAATTTAGTAATTCAAGTTGCATTTTAAAACTAATATTTAGAGATAAAATTCTTAAGAATATCTTGTAATTTAATTCTATTGTTCACAAGTCCAAAATTGAGTATGAAATCTACCAGTAATAGGATAGAATATGAATTGAGGAATTTAATGTGAAAAATAATGTGGGCCTTGTTATATTATACAAATAATATTTTTTTTGAGTTATTATGTGATTATCTGAGCCATTAAATGCATAAATTGTGTAAAATTAAGAATTATGAATTTTAATGATAACAATTAAGCCCTTAAACACCTAGCATTGGATAGTTTGGCATGCTAATTAGAAATCTATTAATGTCGATGATGACACTTCTATGCACATACCATTATGCCTGGGTGGCAAATTTATTATACCCGGATGGTCAATCCCATTATTTTGATTATTGGTTTCTAAGTGTTATGAGTACAAATATGTTTAAAATAGTACGAGAATTTATTAAAGGATAAATTGTTATAATTAATTTGGTATGTTAACTAAATAAGTATAATCAAAATATAAGTGATGATATGATATAAGAAATTATATATATGAAATGTTCATTTATATAGGTATGAATATGAAATAAGAATGTATTAGTAAAATTGAGTTTGTGACTCTATATATATGTATAAAATTAGCTTGGAAACAATTGCACATTGCATGATATAGTATATTGCCTTATTTATATGTATTACTAAACCTAGAGTTTAACATGGGAGTTTCTCTTGCCTAGATATAGAGAAGAATAATCTGAAGATAGTAAATAAAGCTAACGGTGATTCAACTAAGTAAATCGACTCACTCTTAATATCATGGGTTACATAATTGTTTGTACTTTTATTTTGAAATTTCTTTTACAATATTTGTAAAATAAATGTACATCTTGTAAATAATACTTTATTTTGAAATTTCTTTTATTATATATATATATATAAGAACTACTATCCTTTATATATATATATGAAATAATATTTTAATCGATGTAGTTAGAATAACATTCCCTTATCAGAGCACGTGTTGCTAAGGTGAGAGGGTATTATAGTACTTTTTGGGTTAAATGTTGTAATGGATAGTGGATTTGGAACTATAAAAGTGGAGTCATATGCTCAGGTTATGGTTAATATTATATCCTCTCTAACTTCTTGAAGTAGCACCATTTGGGTCATAATTGACGATATCATAGCTCAAAGTAATGGTCTCAGTTTTATTTCTTTTGCTTTCATTCCTAGGGACTGTAATAAAGTTGTGCACTCTTTAGCACAGTGAGCCTTATCAATAACGGGTGTTCATCTCTTTGTGGAAGAAGCCCCTCCTATAGCCCGTCTTTGCTTATTTCGGATGTTGGTTCTGCTTTTTAATGAAATCTCTATTTCTTAAAAAACAACTCTTATTTGGATTAAATTTTTTTAGTAAAATGAATTGGATGTTATAAATTTAAATTTAACTGTGTTTTTTTTCTATGTAAACAAATAAAGTATTAAATAAAATATAAAACAAGTTTATTAGAGTAATGTTAAAAAATAAATATTTCATAAAATAATTTGTTTTGTAAAATATTTACAATATGTATTGTGACAGAATTCATCAAATGGATTGTCACTTTCATTTGCACTATCTGCCCTTTGAGAGGGTGAATTCTATGCAAACTTTATTTTTCCTTATAAATTGAACTTTGTCATGGATTTTCTTAAAATTTTGTTTATTATGAGGTAATTATTGACAATTGTTTTAGAATTTTGTGTCATTCCCAAAATTTACACTAATCATTTGTAACATTATTCTCTAACGATTGGATATAAATTTTAATAAACAAATAAATTAATTATTTAACATATGAAATTTTTAATTAGTAAAATTTTGAGTTTGATTAATTCATTACTTGTTTAAGATTTAAATTATTAGTTTTATATTAATTATCTAATTAGCCCATTAAATTGAAATAATTATAATTTTATTGACATGGATTTTGTCGCTTAGATTATGGTAAAGCAATAAATTGATGATTTAAAACTATTACCATAACTAAAAATTGACTTCATAAACTTATTTTTTTATAAAATTTCACATGTATAGGTGAAAAATAAGATTAAAGCCAAGACAAGCTGTAAGGCCCATAATTAGAGCCTATAAGATTGTTATTGATTAGTGAAAAGTTGGTGATTAAAGTGAAGTTTTGGAAAATTGAGAGTTGTTGGAATCTGATGTTTCACGTTTGTGACAATGGGTGTCACATTCGTGAATATCGGGTTTAAGTTAACAGTTGCAATAAGATTCTTCACAGCTATTATGAGTTACTTCATGACCGTGAATGAGGAGTCACGACTATAAAGTCAGGGCAAACAGAACAGGTGAGGTAGTCACATTTTTCTCTCTGCCATTCTCTTTAAATCCGCTCTCATACCCCTAAAACGGACCTAACACGTCATACCTTCATCTCCTTCACCTTCAAAAACTCCTTTCACCTTTAGAAACTCCTTTCCTCCATAGGTAAATCTGGAAAAGCTAAGTTTTGAGGGAGTAATGTGAGAGAGAAGAGTGAGAAATGAAGCTTGTAAGCTTGAGGGTTAATAGTAGATTTTTGAGTTTCTGGGTGTTGGTCATTTTCTAGAAACTAAAAAAAAATCTTTATCTTGTTAAAACCTAGAGAGAGAGCTGAAAGTCCATCTCAAGGGAGAGAACAAGCTTGAAGAGACCAAGCTTTAGCCAATCCCCATTCTAGGTGTAAGGTTTGTACATAACAACACTTAAGGCAATTATCTTGTATTTTTTGTGTTATTTGCTTTAAATGTATGATTTAAATGATAAATGAGTAGATAAATGGTAAAATATTGGGTTAATATGTATTATGGAAATTTTTATGTACATGGATAAATTGACATATTTAAGGAATAGTTCTGAGTAATGTTGATGGTTAGTGATATGGTTGTGGTAGATAGCTTGAATGCATGCTGAAATATTGATAAGGTGGCTGACATTGGTCAAACGTAAAGAGTACTACATGTGAAAATGACATGAAGTTGTGATGCTCTATTTTTCTGAAATTTTTTCCAAATTCACGATTGTGAAAGGTGGGTTCATAGGCGTGAATGTTGTGAAATGCATTTTTATTATTGAAGCAGACTCATTCACGAACAGCTTCACGATTTGGTTCACGCCCATGAATAGGTGATCATGACCATGAATGTGTACTGATTCACATGTTAAATCATGACTTGTTTCAAAGGGGGAACTACCTGTGAAGTAGTGTTTCACGGCCGTGAATGACTATTCATGGGCATGAAGTTGTTTATGATGAAAATTTTATATGTTTATTTTTGGATTTTGATTCGTTGTGAGGCGGTAGCCTCGGCTGCATACTTATAGCATAGTATGCAAATATGTGTTGTGAAAATCATTAGATTTATATAAAAATATGGTAATGGATAATATGAATATATGTGTGGTGAAATTGTAACCCAATACTCTAACTAGGACTAGAACTAGGATAGATGACATGTCATTGATAGAAGTTCAGTACCAAGTGACCCATGTTGGTCATATATTTAAAGATCTAGAGATTAGCGAAAGCGCCTCAGTGGGTTATATATTTGAAAGCCCAAAGGTTAGCGGGCAGAATGCCTTGGTGGATTATATATTTGAAGCCCTAAAGGTTAGTGGGCAGAACGCCTCAGTGGGTTAAATATTTGAAGGCCTAAAAGTTAGCAAGTAGAGCTTCCTCAGTGGGTTAAGTTACCCATATCCATTTTAGTCTAGTTGTGAGTAAGGTGGGCAAAGGTAAGATAATTGATAAATTTTATGTGTGATAAATACGTGTATGACAATAAGAGATTGTTTAAGATATCATGTGGTGTTGTGTATTATTGTTATATAATTCTGATGGTATGTCATGTAGTATATGATCTAGTGCATGTGCAAACTTTGAGGTAAGTCATCATAGTAGCTCGGTGAGTATATCATGCATATTATTTTATATGTTGTATGTCTTCCATATTGTTATGTACCACTAAACACGAATTGCTTAGCGTATGAAATTTTCATGCGCAGGTTTGGAGCTTAAAGAACGACCAACAGGAGGATGCCTAGTGAATCAAAGCTGAGGATATATATTCGGGGTGGGTCATACATTGTTGTATCTTATTTTGGTTGTTTTGTTATGGGTTGGGTAGTTATAGCCTTACATGTTTTATTTTTTAGAGATATGTAGTTTTATAACTACTCATTTTGTAAAACTTTGGACTTGTGTGTACTCGTATGATTTGTAATATTTATTTTGAGCTTGATTTTATGGTTTTAAGAATGTTTTTATTTTGTTAAGTCATCATGGCCATGATGCATAAAAGTTTTAAAATCTCTGACGTTTTAATTCATATGCATTATGCATTGTAACATATTTTGGTATAATACATAATGGATAATATAAAGATACACGTGGTGAAATTGTAAGCTCAATACTCTGATTATGACTAGAACTAGGATATATGACATGCCAATAAAGGGAGTTCGGTACCAAGTGATCTTTGTTAATCATATATTTGAAGACCCAGAGATTAGCAGATAGAGCGCCTCAGTGGGTTATATATTTGAAAGCCCAGAGGTTAGCAGATAGTGCCTAGGTGAATTATATATTTGAAGCCCAAAGGTTAGTGAACAGAACGCCTCGATGGGTTATATATTTGAAGGCTCAGAAGTTAACAAGTAGAGCTTTCTCAGTGGGTTAAGTTATTCATATCCATTTTAGTCTAGTCGTGAGTAAGGTGGGCAAAGGAAAGATAATTGATAAATTTTATATGTGATAAACACGTGCTGAGAGAATGTTTGAGATATCATGTGGTGTTGTGTATTATAGTTATATAATTCTGATGGTATGTCATGTCGTATATGAGTTAGTGCATGTGCAGACTCCAAGGTAAGTCGTTATAGTAGCACGGTGAATATATAATGCATATTATTTTATATGTTGTATTTCTTCCATGTTGTTATGTACCACTAAACACGAGTTGCTTAGCGTATAGACTTTCCATGTGCAGACTTCGAGCTTAAGGAAGGACCGACAGAGGAGGACGCCCAATGAATCAAAGCTGAGGATACACATTCGGGATGGGTGATATACTGTTGTATCTTATTTTGGTTGTTTTGTTATGAGTTGGGGTAGTTGTAGCTTTACATATTGTATTTTTCAGAGATATGTAATTTTATAACTACTTATTTTGTAAAATTTGGGCTTATATGTACCCGTATGATTTGTAATTAAACTTTATTTATTTTGAGCTTGATTTCATGGTTTTAAGAATACTTTTATTTTGTTAATTCATCATGACTATGGTGCATAAAAGTTTTAAAATTTACGACATTTTAACTCATGTGCATTATAACATCTTGTAGTATAATTGAGTTTAGTATTAATTATATCAAAGGGTGTTACACAAGCACCGTTATATCCTGTGAAATTCATATAATATCAAAGAACCAATAAGGTAATTTTTTTTTATACAATTGTCTTATTATTATTCAATTATGTGCACAATTGGTTTGATCTTCTAATAACTATGTTATTTGTTATTTATAGATGTTATAACAACCTTATAAAGGGGTTGAAAACATATTGTAATCCTTTTGTTTCTGTGAACATCATGTGTGAAGGGTAGTTGTCCTTTGATATGCTTTAAAATTGTTGAATGACATAAAAAAAGATAAGTGCCTTTGTCAAATTGTATGGACCAACCAATTCCAATGTATCCGTACCAAGATGATGATGTACACATGTTAGACTTAATTATAAGTACACTCTAGTGAAAATTAGCAGTCACTGCATGCACCACATGTTGTAGCTTGAAAGTCTCAACATGCTTGTTTAGTTAGTTGTCGATCATTACGACAACTGTTAGGTCCAACATTTGAGTACATCCTAGTGGCATCTACAATGCACTCGACATTAGATAACGTTGATAGGTTGGAATCAAGGTAGATTACTTTCTTATTTATTTCCTATCTTCTTTCTTCATATTTCTTAACTAGAATGAAAAGAGACAACATCATTCATTAAATTTATATTAATATATTTTATTTTTCTTCTAATATTTCAATTTTTTTTTTTTACTTTTTGACAACTTAGTTGGATGACCTCCAACACTTGTATTATCAGCTAGAGTCATCAAACAACTTTTGTTCTTGAGTTTAAAAATGGATGGGTAGTTTTCTTGGGGGTGTAAATGAGGAACATCGCACAAGAACTCAGTACCAACCAGCCAATGTCCATGGAAATAGCACATATCAAACATCCCAAGTACAAGGTTGTCGAATAAGACAAGCTATGTCAGTCAAGTGTGCTCCTGTTGAGATACCTCCACCAGAAAATGTCTTCCAAATCCTTTTGCTTATGACATTTGGTCCATTCAGCTCATATATGCATGGCGAACCAAATTATCAATCATCAAATTTACATAATCCTTGTTCATTTGGTGAGCATTCTACTCCTACCAGTTCATTTATGGTGCCAACAACAAATATGCAATCTTACTATCAGGAAGTATATGCAATACCATTGCAATATACTTTTCTAATATTTAATACTTCCTCTTTATTTACTCACACTTCAGCACCTTTGAGTAATTAAAATTACATACAAACTAATTTTCATTTTCCTATTTCTTTAATAACATAAATCTGTAAAATAATTTGACTTAATCAAATTTCATTGCAAAATTATAATTATTTTAATTTAATTAGCTAATTGTATAATAAATATAAAAATTAATTATTTAAATCTTAAACAAGTAATTAGTGAATTAATAAAATTCAAAACTTTACTAATTAAAATTTCATATATATGTTAAATAATGAGTTTATTTATTTATTTATTAAAATTTATATCAAATCATTAAAGAATAATGTCACTAATGATTAGTAGAAATTTTGAGGATGACATAAAATTCAAAAAAAAATCATTCATTGTATGGTAATTGATGAAATTTTAATTAAAACTATTGCAAATTTCGATTTTCTAGTAAAGAAAAAATTGTACAGAATCTGCTCTTCCAAAAGGGAAATTCAGTACAAATAAAAGTGACCGACATTTGCAGGAATCAAAAAAACATTAGGCAGATTTTGTCACATTACAGATTGTAAATATTCTGCAAAAGAAGTTATTTTATGAAATATATATATTTTTTAAAATTATTCTGATAAATAATTCATATGTATATATATTTACTATTGTCTAATATAATTCATATTTTTCGATTGTGTTATCGATATTCAATTTTTCTTCATCTAGTTTAGTACAAAAACAATAGTTGTTTTATAAAATCAATATGACAAAATTGAAAGGTGTAAGAGCATAAAATCTGGCATGTGATTTGACCCCTTAATAATTAAATAAGTCCTCAAAATTAAGAAACCGGCAATTAAAAAAATAAATAAATAAATAATAACTCTATGACTCGTCAAAGTAGACACCTCCAAATTTGCTTCAGGTGGTCCTCACGTTAAATTAGGCTTTTATACTATATCGGCCACACACGTCCCAATAGATGAAGCAGACAGTCACAGTTCACATGAACCCTTTTCCATTATTGCCCTTCTTTCTTCAACTAATTAATCTATATAAACCTTGCTCATCTTTCAGATTAATTTAAGCAGACTTCATTCAATTTCCACCATTGTTGGTTGTTCCCATTAATCCACGAAGGATTAATTACAATTGGAGGGGAAAAAAAGAAAAAAAAGACTTGCAAAAATGGGTGAAAAGAAGCCTTATTTAGCAGTGATTTTAGTACAAGCCATCTATGCTGGTATGTTCTTGGTCTCAAAGGCTGCTTTTAATGGAGGAATGAACAATTTTATTTTCATCTTTTATAGACAGGCTGCTGCTACTCTTTTCTTGGCCCCTCTTGCCCTCTTCTTTGAATGGTATATACATATAATTATTCATTTTTCTTTATTTTCTTTTTATTGATTTTATCTAATTTCTATAATCATAATCTTGATATACAATTCATTTGTTTTAACTCTTTAAACTGTATAGGAAAAAAGCACCGCCTCTGTCTTTTCTTACTTTCTGCAAGGTTTTTCTGCTTTCTTTATGTGGGTATGTATAAGAGGTTATGTCCAATAATTCTTTTTTTTTTTTTTCTTCTATATGGAAAATCGTTTTATTTCTGAAATTTTCCTGCTAGAAAATTAATATGGGAAAATTTTCCTTTTGCAATTATCTTTTAGGATTACTTTGAGTTTGGATATCTATGGAATAGCACTTATCTACACATCTGCAACTTTGGCTGCTGCAACTACTAACTGTCTTCCTGTCATTACTTTCTTCCTTGCTCTTTTGCTCAGGTAATTAAAACCTTTTATTTGCTATATTTTTTACCGATCGAGTTCATGATTCAATCATAATTTACTATGTATGCCAATTAGTTATTATTTTGCATTGATAACAGATGGAAATTGGATTAGTTTTATGAGTTTATTCATGAACTCAGCCTTTAAAAAATACACTTTTTGATTAAATTAGTAAAAATATGAATATTTATCTAGAAATATTAATAGTTTGTAGGTAATTTTTATTAACATCTTGGACTTGGAGTTGGCTTCATGGGGAAACAAGTGAAATACAAGAATAACATGCATTATTGAACTTTGATCTTCTTAGTGATTGCTTTATTAATATTCTTACTTTAAATAATCAATGGATAATTAGTGCAGCCACTAGGCCGATCCTCTTGACTTTGGGGAAATAGAAAATTTTAGAGTTAATTGTTCATCATTTCTAGAAAATCCATAATAGTAATATCTAAATAAATAAAAGAAAATGGGTATCTTGTACAAAGAAAAAAATAATAATTTTTATAACCTGATTCTTTGGTGACTAATTAAATCCTTCAGTTCATATTGAAATAATAAAATTTCTTTTGATTATGATAAGGCCATTTCTTATATTATTAATATAAAATATAAATAAATTTTAACTAACAAAATCAAACTTGAAAAATATTGAATTAGAAATATAAAATGTACTATTTGCCTTTAACCTAAGCAATTCTTTTATATTCATTCACAAATCTCAACATAGATCGAATTAATGGAAAATTTTTTAAGACAGACAGAAAATATGATGTTGGGAAATATTTAGTCTGAATTTTTACTTCATATATGTTAAAATTTACTATCTAATCAATAAATTTTAGCTAAAAATCGAATCTTCAATCTGACCTCTTATACAAAAAAAAAAAAATATTACTATCTAGCTACACTCGTTTAATTTTACAAAATGTAACTTACATGATTATTATTACAAAATAATAAAAACATGTGTTAATATGATATATATATTGAAACAAGATAAACCATAGGACAGAGGATATGTGAGTGAGAATGTTTGAAGTTACAAACCTCACAACTTTCGAAGAAAAGTATATTATTAGGCCAAAATCTAATTGACATTATTATTCCTTTAGTACCATGAAATTTTAATGAAAAAAAAAATACTAAAAGATAGTAAAGTTAATTAAATGTTTTAGCAAAAATTATAGCCTAAATATCAACGGAATTTAAATTTAATAGTATTAGAGTTTTCGACTTAAATATATTTGCGAATTTGAATTTAAAATATGAATAAAAAATAAATTAATTAAGGGGACAAGTGAATGTAAATATCTCACATCATGAGGTTGCATACATAGCATGCCATGGCCAGAGTTATGAGTGTAAATATCTGCCTAAGTACACATAAATGTGCAGAGTGAAAGCAAGACTGACTATTAAATATCGTGCCTTAACATGCGGTCTTTATTTGAGAACGTAGGCTTAATTAGTGGCATTGTTTTTAAACCGGATCGAAAATCGATTTGAAATTAAGATTGAATCATATAATTAGGTTATTTAAACTGAATGAAATTTTAAAACTGAGTTTCATTTATTAAAATTATGTGGGTTTAAAGAGTTGAGCTTCCTTCGCTATTCTTTTAAAATGATTTAAATCATTTTGAAATTTATTTCATTATAACATTAAATTCTTATTATCATTAATAATTTTTTTTTGGTTTTAAGCGATCAATTAATCGGGTTTTATTTTTAAAACAGTGATTAATTAGTAGTGAATGACAACAAGGCATGAAATAATCTTTAATTATTCTCTCCCCCCTTATTCCAAGAAAATCGCATGAAGAACATATGATGATTAGGTTGACGTTGGAAGTCTCCAGTCAATAAATGTTTTTTGTTTTCGAAATGGTCCACTGGCCCATAGTCATTTAGGTCTTATTTTGTCTTGGGAATCTGCACTGCATGTGGATGGGATGGGAAGTGGCATAGCCGCATAGGGCCATTCACGGGTATTTTTCATGTGTTAAAAGATACAGATAAGGTGCATTCAATATCTACATGACATGATATCGCAGGTTCCACACTTCTTTCTCGCTCGTCACATTATTAACATTTGACCTTATCTATATACATTTATCATTTATGTGCCTTGTTAATATTAACTATTAGTATTACGTTAAGTTATTTAGATTCGAGGTGCATCTTATGTTAAATTTTTTTATTAGTAGATGTGTAATCCTAGTAGTTAGTTCACATTTTTAGATTTTCTGTATGTGTTCAGCTCCGGATTATAAATAGGGTGTATTAAGGTATATTATATTTATAAATTATAAGATACAAAAAGTGAGTTATTCATAATAGTTTGGGTAGTCTTTAAATTTTGAAAATGAAAACATGAGGAATGTTTTTCCATATATATGGGATTAAGTTTGCAATTAATAGGTATAGTTAACTAAAATGCAGAATGGAGGTGTTGAAGTTAAGGACATCAGCAGGCGTAGCAAAGCTTGTAGGGATATTAGCATGCTTAGGGGGTGCAGCAACACTTGCATTTATCAAAGGACCACATTTCAAACTATTGTGCCATCATCACCTCTTTGGATCCCAAGGCAGCCAACATCACGAGGGACATGTTCCTTCTGCTAAAACATGGATTAAGGGCGTCTTTCTTATGCTTATGTCCAATACCTTCTGGGGCTTGTGGCTTGTCTTGCAGGTAACTCAATCTCTTGCATATAAGCATTAATACTACACACACACACACACACACACACACATATATATATATATATATATATATATGAAGAGGGGTTTGATTTAATTATTTGTTTGAGACAGGCAGGAGTTCTAAAGAGCTACCCATCAAAACTTCTCTTCACTACTCTTCAGTGTTTTCTAAGCTCAATTCAATCATTTGTAATTGCCATTGCCTTGGTAAGAGATCCTCACGAGTGGATGCTTGGTTGGAACATCAGACTTCTTGCTGTGCTTTACTGCGTAAGCTCTCTTTTATGGATTTTTTTTTTGCATAGTATCAATATAATTATAGATAAAATTATAGATCAATTCAATAAATCAAAATTTGGTATACAAATAATATAATAAATTATTTTACATGTATGGTGGGTTGTAATTGGATTGATCTATTTCTAATATAAACTTCATAATTTTATTACTTATCATTAAACTTAATCTTTAAACTAGTTATTTTAGTCATATTATAATTTCATTCTAATTCAATTAATATTAAATTATTTTATTATAATTAAGCTTCTTTTGGTAGTTCTTTTTTTATTTATGAAAAAATTACATTTATAATACGATTTAATCAATATATATGATTTAACAAATCAATATAGAGCATAGTTTTCATTTTATTTGTAGTAATAATAATAATAATAATAATAATAATAATAATAATAATAATAATAATAATAATAATAATAATAATTTATTATTATTATTATTATTATTATTATTATTATTATTATTATTATTATTATTATTATTATTTGTGAGAACGGAAATATCAAATTATCATAATCATGAAATAAATTTTACTAATTATTAATAAAATAATTGATTACTTAGTTGTGTTATGGCAGGGAATCATGGTGACGGGCATTACATTTTATGTGCAAGCATGGATTATAGAGAAGAAAGGGCCAGTTTTCTTGGCCATGTCAACTCCATTAAATTTAATCTTCACAATGTTCTGTTCTGCAATTCTCTTATGCGAGATCATCACCACGGGAAGGTACTTCAACTCTTTTGATCTTTTCTATTTTTTTCTTTTGAAAAAAAAAACAGCTTTTTTTTTAGATTTTTCTTAATTTGGTTAGTTAAATTGATATTATTTGCATTTAAGACTTAGTCATCAAACTCTTATTTTCACTTGTTAAAAAAAATCTCAAGTTTAAAATAAAAAAAATGGTTTATAATTATAAATTTACAATTATCAAATTCAACTGTTAAAATTCATTCAATTCTAATATTACTTACATATAGTTTCATGAAGAACATTGTTAAAAGTTAATAAATAAATAAAAAAAAAGATGTGGTTGCAGTCATGAAAAATGATCTAATGAAAATTAAAAATCTAAAGAAATTATAAAGATTATTTAGTTCTTACTTAGGATTAAATTACACTAATTTTCCCAAAAAGTAAGATAGCAAGAAAACTCGTCTCTGGTTTTATTATTTGAACTCGTCAAGGTACTTATGAAGTTTGAATGCATAAAATATGAACTATATGGGTGAAAATAAGAATTTGAAAACAAAATGCATAAAATAAAATTTTTAGAAGACAAATTAAAAAAAAAAATTCAAAATATAAGGGTCAAAGAATGTTTTTCCCTTTTTCTTTCTCCCATGAATTCTATAATAGTCAGAGAAAATTAAGGATGATGGTCTGCTGTTGTTATTGTTGCAGTGTTTTGGGTGGGATTTTGTTGGTTGGAGGCCTCTACAGTGTTTTATGGGGCAAAAGCAAAGAAGAGAAAGTGAATGTAAAAAATTGCCTAATACTCTCATCTGACAAAGAATCTTCAGAGTTGAAACATGTTCTACCTGCTGCTACAACCAACCAACAATTACCAGTGTAACTTAAATTTACTGTTATTAACTATATTTTTTTCCCTCAATTATTTGCAGCCAAGTCTGTGCCCAGATGAATTTCATAATTTTATTTATGAATTAAATTATTAATTAAATATCATATAAATAAAATAATTATTAATTTATTCACATAATTTTTTTATGAATAAAATCATTAATCGAGCCTGGACTATTATTTTCTTTTACTTTCTCTATTCCAGTGTAATTGTCGTTTTTTCAAATAAAAAAAATCAATTATCTGTAACTTTTATATATCCAATATAATATTCATTTTTTCTTTTCCATTTTATCATTATGTTAAGCTTATATATATTAATTTTTTTACAAAATTCTATATTTTTTACAATATTTTTAAACTGCTATTTCGTATTCCAAAAATAAATTCTTCATGGAATTGATTGTTTCGTATTCTAATGTTTACATCAATTAACTAATAAATTTTGAATATATCTAGAGGGGTAATTTAGTCTCATTAGTTGTCTATTCCCTATAATTAAGTCTATTAATATTTTCTTAATCCAAGTAAAATACCTAAATATTTCAATTATATTGGAATGGAGGGAGTATTTGTTACTCAATCCGTTCCATTCTATATATTATTTAATGTTTTTTCTAGAAAATTGAGAATATTATTTAATATGCATAATTATGTATTAAAATGACCATATTATTATTTTGGATCTTGCTATTTGGTTAGAATCTACCTTGATAAAATGTAGTTAGATAAAGTTAATGCTCTAATTAATTAAGATAAAACAAATAAAATTACCTTAATAACCTCTATGTTAATCACACTTATAACTAACATTATTTGTTAACACAATTTTTTTTATTAATCCACTATATTTTTATTTTAATGAAAAAAATCTGTAACATCTTATCTCTTTATGGTGATATTGGAGCCAATTTAAAATTAAAAGTTAAATAAGTAGTCATAGTTTTAATTACAAGTTATTAATTTAATTAATTAATTAATAATAATAATTGCACTTACACATGAATTAGTTTTATTAATAATTAAAAGCCCAAGGAAGTGTAATTTGCATATGAATATTACTAAGCTGACAAAGTATATATTCTTATGCATTTTGCCTTTTACCTTTTAGGTAAACTTTTATTAAAAAAAAGTAACATTATCTTACATAAAATTATTATATATTAATATTCACATTGTATAATGATACTCTGGTAGTAAATAAATTATTTGAGCATTTTTCATAGATTTTAAATTAACCTACATATTTGATAAAATTATTAGATATAAAGCAATTTAAATAAAGCAAAAGTGTAAACCATACACTTTTGCACAAATGTATCGTAACCATCAGGTGAATTTACATATATGCACCTAGAATCCATTTTGATTGAATGGTTACAAAATATTTATATCCAAGTGAATATATAGAGTAGCATTACTCTTTTAAAACTCTGTATCAAACATCAAATCATTAATAATAAAAATAATTTATTTAATAAACTGTCATATTGATCTTTAGAGATAATTTTAAAATTTTCTCTCATATTTTACTTCATTTTCAATTAGACCTATAATATTTTTTTCTTCAATTGGGTACTCAACATTTCAATTTTTTCAATTATAACCATCTATCTAATTTTCCATTAAATATAAATGGAATACTAACATAGCTTACTGTCATTAAATATTTTAAAACTTTTGCGATTAATTTTTTTGTTTCTAATAACTTTTCATAAAACTTCAATTTTTACAATGAAATTTTTTTTAAAAGTCCATCAATAAATATTTGAATAATTTTTAAAAATAATAAATATTGCTTAATTTACTCCACAATTAGATTTATGGTAAAAAGAGTCAATTGACACCACAATTAACATTATAATGAATTTTGCTTAATTGACACCATAACATATTTTACAAAAAAATATAATTAAACGGTTATAAAAAATTATATTTTTAAACCTAGCTTTAGTTTTTAATAAAAAAAATTCAGTCTATATGATCTAGTTAATAATATAAAATTTTATTAAAAAAATACCAATTTTTTTTGTTTTTTAAGTCAAAATTATTAATACTTTCAAAACATGAAGTTTAAGTCCATGAATTTAAAAAAAAGGCCTAAATATGTATTAAAAATAATTTTTCAATTATATAATAATTTTTGCAAAATAGCATATAAAGTTAAAATTTTAAACAGTCACACCTTTTATTTGACACTTGGTCTCACGTATAAAGTTTTGATGATATAGACTTTTAAGAAATGTTAATTACATTTGTTGTCAGCACTCTTTTTTAACACTATTTTCTTCATTGTTTTACTATATTCACTATTTTTAATAAAAAAAATATGTAACATGTTTTCTAGGTAAAATTAAATATATTGATTTTTTCTCTCTTTATAATGATTAAAATATTAAAATATATTTTTTTATTTATTATTCTCTCTCATCTCTCTTCTCATATCTCACACAATTATCTGTTTCTTTAATAAATTTTCTTAATTTTAATATATTTATTAATTTATGCAACATTAGTTTTAATTAATTAATTAATTAATTAATTATATATATATATATATATGAATAAAAATGTGAATCTATATTGAGGTCTTCTCCTCCACTCTCCCTTCAATATGCTTGACATAGTTTTTTTTTAATAATAATAATAATAAGAAAAGAAATTGAAGTGAGAAATTTGGAATTGTGAGACTCGTACGCACTTATTTTCGAGTCTACATATTTGATACCAATGCGAGAACTTGTGTGCATATGTTGACAAAATTTAAAATAATATTATTACTAATTTTAAAATTTAATTGGAGCCTTCACTAATTAAGAGTTAAAATAAATATAAGAATTACTACCTAATTGCATTATCAATTTCACACGCAATGTCCAAGCATGTAACACTTGACTTATTAATATGATTTATTTATTTATTTATTTTACTAAAAAGTTCATTCTTAAAATTAGTATTTTTCAATTTGAGAGTCATATTCCCCACTTTCATTAAACATGACAGTAGCTGAGTTTTATTGAAGTGTCAAATTAAAGAACATTAAAAAGCAAATATGTGTAATCATATAATTGTAATTATTTTTTAATAACAACAAATTTTTCCTCTTAAAATTAATATGATTTCATCATTGGCAAAAAAAAAAAGCTGGGGATTGAGAGAAGAAAAGGTTAGGTAAAAATTTTCGCTAAACTTATCTTAAGTAGTTATTATTATTATTTTTTTTAAGGTAAAAAAAATTGTTATATAGGTTAATAATATATAGTTTCTCTATGTACTAGAGAAAATGAAAAGTAGTGTGAGATATTAGAAGAGAAATAGAAGAAAAAATGATAAATAAATAAATAAATAAAAAGTTTTAATATTTTAGTTATTATAAAGAGAGAGAAAAACATTATATTTAATTTTATCTAGAGAAGATGTTATAAATTTTTTTATTAAAAATAGTGGATATAATAGACCAATAAGAAAGAGAATATTAATAGTGAGTGTTGGTGTAAGTGTAACTAACATTTCTAAAAAATAGAAGATTTATGGGTATATTAGTCATTAAAACTACCTAATTACTTAATTGTCTTTAATTATTAATAGAAAATGACTAAAATATGCATTCTAGCTAGGTAGATTGTAGTCAACCATCTTTATTGTATTATTTTTTAGAAAGATTAAAAGTAATGATGAGTATAATTAATTAATAGAGAAGATTTACTCCAAAACCAAAAAAAGTGCAAAGTTAGAAAGAAATAGTTTATTTTTTTTATTGACAATTTAAAATATCAATTGAATGAAAACAAATTTTACTTTCTTTAAACAGAATGATGAGAGTATTACATACTATTGTCTCTTCATTAAGGACGTTATATTAAATTTCACGCATTTTTTCATGCATTTCTAACTAAATTATTTTTCTCCCAGTAACACCAAGCAATAAAGTAGAGGAAATGATAACTTCCACATTATCTGAATAGAGAAGCTGCTTGTTAGGATACAAATTATTAAAACTTCCTGTCCGAAAAAATATAAATAACAAACTTGCAGCACAAGATTATGAGGTTAATTAAAAGCCTCCTTATAACTCTATTATTTAGGTTACAAAATTAAAATTTGATTTACTAATTAAAGAAATGTTACCAACACTTTCTCGTATATTTTATATTATACATTTTTAATGCAAACAAAATATGTGTCTCTCCACTTAAAACAATTATTACATGCTATTCAAATTCTTTTATTTTCTAACATTTCAAAACTACAACTTTGTCTCTTAATTATTTCTTTTGTTTTTTTATTTAAAATAAATTTAATGTAAAAAATGATTCAATTATTCATTAGAATCAAATATATTATATTTTGACGAATATTTTAAATATAGGAAACTATAAATTAAAGAGCAAATTAGATGATTAAAATTCTAAAAATATAAGTTTCGTGAAGGAAATTCATAGTTTGACATCAAGAACTAATTAATTAAATAATAGTAGTTACTAGCTAATTAATAAGTCTCATACTTAGAGTGTCCAATCTTGAAACAATCTACACACTGGCAAAAAAAGGGATAGTTTTTTTTTTTATAGAAAAGAAAATCTGAATCCCACACAATCATTTTAATTTCAGTTTATATGTTAAAGAAATATTACTGATATAATTTTTTTGTATTTATATAAATAATGAAAAATAATATTTCAATACTGTTAAAAGAAAGGAGTCAGGATAGTCAATTTCGTAAAGAAATCCTATGATAGCTGATTTTCTTTCAGAATTTTGATGAACAATGTGAAGTTCCAAATCATACCTACAAAAAGATTTATAAAAATAATAATAATAGGAGAGAGAAAAAAATATTAATACTATAAAACTAAAATTCTTATAAAATATATGGAAACAACAATTGTAACAAAGGATAGGAAAATATTTGCCTATATTTAGCAAATTATAAATCTAATCTAGACAAAATATTATAATTATGATGCGAGTAAATAAACAAATTAAAAATAAATTTGAAATAAAAATGAAAATTATAAAAATGAAAATTAATTCTTTCATTAAAATTATTTCAAACAATTATTAATTAAAATTAAAATTAATAAGTAGTAAAGTTGTAGTTTTGAAATGCTAGTAAATAAAAGAATTTGAATAACAAGTAACATATTTTAATTTTAAGAGGAAAGACATATATCTTATTTGTAGTGGAAATATATGATGAGAAGTGTATAAAAAAAATGTTGGTAACATTATTCTATCAATTAATATGATATTAAAACATATTCTCTTTTTATTTCATGCATTATGATATAATTCATATTTGACATTGCTTTTTGAAAAAAAAATTATTTTTAAATTATTTTTAAATTTTGAAAATTGTTATTGGATAAAAACAAAAAAAAAATAAATGATTTTTCTCAGAAATATGTTTGAAACAAAAATTATAAAAAATTAAAAGGGGTCCCTACCTACTCATCGAATCTTTCCTTCAAAGCCAACATTAATGTAGTGTGGAGGGATGTGGGGAGTCGGGTCTTTGGAAGCGGAACACGAACCGAGCTTTTGTCGTAGTTGAATGATGAACGAGTAGCGGGCATTCTGTTCAAAAGCATACGTGGAGCTTATGTTAAGCATATAGCTAGCGTTCTCACTCGTAAGTGGGACTCGTCATTCGTCTTCTCAAACTCTCCTTTTTCCTTTTGTATTATCCCCGGGGCAAGGTAGTGAATCTATTTCGTCCACATTGAGCTCCCCCCCGAGCCCATCTTCTAGTTTGTCTATCCCCCTAACCGGGGCTATACAGGGATAGGGAACTTGATAGAGCAGTGGTAAACAGGAGAAGACATGTTTGGCGCCATCTAGCCAAGTCAAATGAGCTTTCTAGGGGGCTGGGTTCTATTCCCTTACCGGGAGGAGATGACTTGATGATGAAATAATCAGGGGCCTCAATTGGCGGCATAGGGGGCATCAGAGGTGTCCCCCATAGCCAATGCCCTTTGCCCAAAAGCCTTCTGACCATCACGTGACTCAAACCGAGTAAAAGACCAAAGCAGCCTTTCATTGTTGCCGATAGGTCTCGCTCCCACCACATTTGATCTCTTAGCGATTAGCCCCTAGTAGCTAGAGTCTTCCAAATACAGAATGATCTGCATAACTTCTTTGAAACCCAAACTCTTGTACAACACTGCTAAAAAATACTCGGAGCCAAAAAGAGTTTGGGATTCGATCATTTGGTCTTTGGAAGTTCCCTGATTGGGTTGAGAACCTGATTGAAAAATACCAGAATTTTTGGATAGGAGTTGTAAAACTTCGAGGGGGTGTTTCCGGTCAACATTAATGGGTTCGATCACTTTGCCTGATTGAAAGACTTGAATAAAGCGAATCCAAAGCAGACGTCTAGGTGGGGGCCAAAACTTAAAATCTGCATGCCCCCGTAAATGAAGTTCCGGGGCTTACTGTGTAGGCTATCCCTAAGATAAATAATGCCCCCTAGTCAAACTGTTGTTTGCTAATACCATTTGATTTAATTAAGAATAATTTTAGTTATACCAAAAGATGTTACAATGCACATATGCACATGAATTAAAACAACACAAATTTAAAACTTTCATGCATCAAGACCATAATGATTTAAATAAAATAAAAGCATCACTAAAAACGTGATGAAAATAAAGTTAAATACATAAATAAAATAGTCAGCATTAGTCCAAAGTTTATAAAAAATAAACAATTATAAAACTACATATCTCTGAAATACAGCATGTAAAACTATAACTAACGAACCCACAACAAAATAACCAAAAATACAACAATGTATCATCAACTCTAAATATATATAATTGGCTCTAATTACTAGACGTCATCCTCTGTCAAACCTCTCCTAAGGTCCAAACTTGTGCATGGAAAGTTCATACGCTAAATAACTTGCATCTAGTGGTACATAACAACATGCAAGACATACAACAAAATATAAATAATATGCATGATATACTTACCGAGCTACTATAACGACTTACCTCGAAGTCATCACATGCATTAACTCGCATACTATGTGACATACCATCAGGAATATATATATATATATATATATATATATATATATATATATATATATATATATATATATATATATATATATATATATATATATATATATACACACCACTACTTGGTATATCAACAATCATCCAATATCATAAAAGTGTTTACCACACATAATATTATCAACTATCTTACATTTACTCACTTTACTCATAATTAGACTAAAATAGATATAGGTACTTTACAACTCTTACTAGAGCCAAAATAACCCACTGAAGAAGCGCTCACTTTTTTATCACTGGGTCTTCAAATAACTCAATATAATCAACTGAAGAAAAATGAGTGCACGGGACAACTACGAGGGAAGTACACCTAGTTAGACTCCGAGCCTTCTAAATATTTCGTTAATCTTCAAAATATCTAAGTATAAATCAACCGAAGAAAAACGAGTGTACGAAATAGCTACAAAGGAAAACTACCTGGCTAGACCCCGAGCCTTCTAAACATCTCGTAATTCTTCAAAATATCTCAATCGCGACCAATATATCTCACCCGGTACCGATACTCCTAGAATGGAGATTAGCTAAAACTTAAGCTTTTCAAGCTTGTCCTCTCCCTTGGGATGATCTTCCAACACATCTCTCAAATCCTAATTAGATGAAAAACGTCCTCTTAGCCTCTTGAATTCAAACCAAAGTCCAGAAAATATGAAAATCAAACTTTTCTCTAAAACTCACAAACTCCCTTTCTCACTTTACCATCAAGAAAATCTTATCTTTCAAGCTTCCCCAATGGAAGAAGATGGAGTCTGGAAGAGGAAGAAGATACAACTTGTGTGTTTGGTTGGTTAACAAGGAATGAAAAGTGGATTTAAAGGGATGACAGAGAAGACACGACTGTTAACTACAACTCGATATTTACGGCTGTAACATCTATTGTCACAGTCGTGAAATCTCAAATTTCAGCATCTCTCAACTTTCCAACACTTCACTTAATACCTCATTTCTTACTAACCAATGACATAATTTATAGGTACTAATTACAGGCATTACAAAAAAAATAATCAATTAAATAAAAAAATTTAAACTTATTTTTTTTATATCTAACAGCAATTTTAAACACTCTCGTAGAGTTAATTCGTATGGACTGTTATGAGATTGAAAGTTTTTTTTTTGTAATAATATATTAGTCCTTTAAACTTCAATTAAGGGTGCATCCAATATCACTAATGTTTTTTTAGCTTTTTAATAAATAAAAGCCATTTTCAGTGTTTTTTTATTATTTGTTTTATTAAAACTAGCTTATTCATATATTTTTAAGGTGTTTTATTTTTAATGAATTTGTCTAACGCTAATTTAGACTAAATAGGTAAAAAAAAAAAAGGACGGTTACACACCGATACACATTTATATATCACTTGTAATTTAATATTTGAAACATTAGTAAATCAATTTTATTATGAATTTCAAAGATTCATCACAATAAAAAAATTTCAATATTATTTCGAAAGAAATAAAATTATTAATATTTATAATTCAGCCACATTAAAAGTCTGGGCTATTAGTCTTATGGATTGACGAAATTGCCTTGCAATAGTATTAATACATTCAATTTTTCATGTGCCTTGTATTGAAAGAAGAGAAAAGCGAGAGAAAAGGAAGAGCGAGAAAGAGTAAAATGACCTCATAAATCAATTAGGACCAAAAGAATTTTGAGACAAATGGATTATCATAGGAAAAATGGGCTGCAAAAAGCAACTTAGTCCCTTCTAAATTACCTTCTTTTTTTGAAAAATAAATAACTATGTTTTTGGTCCTTAACTTTAAAAATTTATGCAACTTAGTTCTTCAATGAAAATCAATTGACCCTTTTAGTTATCAATATTCAATTAATACAGTTTTTAATTAAAAATTTATTCAATTAATTATTATTGATTAGATAATAACTGTTTCACATTAAAAATCTAATCAAAAGACTCTTTAATGTTTTAACTATTATTAGTCAAATGCTAAATGTTTCATAAATAGAAAATAAATCAGAAAATTAATAATTAAAGGAATCAATTGAACAAATTAAATAAGCTTTCAATTAATGAACTTAATAGAAAAAATTTAGGTCCATGTTTTGAGCCTTTTTTAATTTCCTCATATTATGTAAATTAATAAAGACTAAAATTCTCAAAATTCATTTTGAAGGAAAGAATGAACTAAAAGTTCAACAATAAACAAAATATAGGCAATGAAACTCTATATTTGCTCTTAACAACCTAGAAATAATAATATAATTATCCATTTCCCTGTTCATAATAGGCACACAAAAATAGCCAACAAACCCAAATAAAAAAAAAGAAATTTTATACAAATTAAACAGAGTAGAAACAATCTCCATTATATATATATATAAGAAGCCAAAAATCATGTTCTTTAGCTAATTAATATTTCCTGGTATCAGTCTGAGAGAGATGCTCCACAAAATCATATTACCTCTGGTGTTGTTCCAATAATCTTCTCTGCTACAGGAGCATTATCAGCAACCGCTGAAGATGGGGTTGCTTCAACTGAGACGACTTCAGATTTTTCATCTTTCGATTCTTCCACATATGTTTCTGTCACTATGTTGTCCTGTTTTTCGACAGTCTCCAGTGGTTTTTCAGTCACAATTTCCTCTTGTTTCTCTGTAGTCTCCACAGTTTTCTCATTCACTTTGTTTTCTCGTTTCTCTGTAATCTCCACAGGTTTTTCAGTCACTGTTTCCTCTTCAATCGCTATAGTCTCCACAGGTTTTTCAGCCGCTATTTTCTCTGATTTCTCTGACTCAGTTGGTTTTTCAGCTATTGACTGCTCTTCAGGTTTTTGAGCCACTATTGGCTGCTCTTGTTTCTCTGGCGCAATTGATTTTTCAGCTATTGATTGCTCTTGATTCAATGGCTCCATAGGTTTTTCAGTTCCTGGTTGTTCTTGATATGTTGGCTGCTCAAATTTTAATTGGGTCACTTCCTCTGTTGGATTTATAGTCACTGAACGTTCTTGGATTACTGATTCTTGGGGTTGTTCTTCAGTCTTTGCTGATTCTTGTTTCTCTGCCTCTGTTGTTGCCTTTCCAGTTTCTGCCAACTCCTTTCCTTCATTCTGCAAGTGAACCCCAAATTAAGGACTAGTAAATTTCTTTTTTTTTTTTTTAAGGTAATTAATCTCCTCTATAAACCACAATTTAGCCAGTATATAATTGAATATTGGAAGCAAATAAATAATGTAAGATAGTGTGGTGGGACACAATAATTAGTGGAAGAGAAAGAAAACAAGACGAAGAGGTTGAGAGATATGTTACAAAAACACAACAGCTTTGGCCAACCATGTTGGCGTCATTTTAATTATTTGATTTGGTTGGGTTGGAAACAAATAATCAAAACGAGTTATCAGAAATCAAAGCCAATCATAGCAGTCACATATGCAAAATTATTATTATTATTATTATTATTATTATTATTATTATTATTATTATTATATATAACAAATTATTATTTAGGCCATTTTTAGTATTCCATTTGGATAAAAAAGTTCTTTTTAAATTGTTTTCAGTTTAAACAGTTTACTGCTTTCAAAGAAAGATAGATAAATATATATTTTTTTTAAAATAAATTTTAAAAAATAAAATTTTCTTTTATATTATCAGCAATTTCAGACACCTTAAGTAAGCTTCAAACAAAAAAAAATCCGTGCAATAAATTCAATGCAGGCAGTATCTAAGTAAGCTGCCCATAAAATCTGATCAGACCGGTCAGTTCATCAAAACCTTCCAACAGGCTAAAAATTATTAAAAAAAATGGTTGAACCAATTGGTAAGACCATGATCAATGGTAAGCTCATAGGATAAAGTCAATTTTTTTAATTAAAAAAATAGAAATGAATTAGGACCTGTTTGGTTTTGATCGTGAGAAAGCTAAAAAAAGAATGTCGATGTTGGAGATTCCTTATACTGATTTTTTCTAGTGCATAGAAACCATTATTAAAATATTATTCTAAATGAAAATCCAAACAAAGGATAATAAAACGAAAATCTCGAAGTAAATTAGGGATACCAAGGACTACTGCAGCATTGCCAGCTTAAACACAGTTTCGAATTTAAAATTTTTTCTTTTAAGAAGAAACCTAATAAGTAATAATTAATAAGGAACATAAAATTAAACTATATATATATATATACTAAACCGAAATTTTTTAAAAAAAGGATGAAATCTAAAATAATTTAAATTATAATCCTGAATTTAATTAAATTATTATTTGATTTGATTTTTCGATTTTTTTTCCGTCATAAAATTTCATTTCAGTTGTAAGTTTTAGAGCATATTTTCAGTGAAAAAGAAAATGTAAATGCGAGGCCTACAGAAAAATTAACCCTAATCTGTTAATGAATCCGAATATTCTTTTGGATCCTGATATTTTCTCCATCCAAAGCTCTTGAGCCCTTATAAACGCATTGCACTCGGGAAAAAAAATGTTTTTTAAAAAATATTTTTAATATTTTTAATTTTAAAAATTGTTATTAGAGAAAAAAGTAGATAAATAAATATTTTTTTTAAAAATAAATTTAAAAGAATAATTTATAAAAAAAACCAATAAATCAATAAATAAAATAAAAAAATTAAACCTATTTTTAACACCAACGGCAACCTTAAACACAATATTAATTTCAGCATTTTAATTTTAATTTATTTTTCTTTTACTTAGTCCTTGTCCCTGACAATTTATAAAACGACAAAATAGAAGTAAAAAAATATCGATGGATATATATGAAAATGGCAGAAATATTGAAAAGTACAGCTTTGACCACATCACATGCAAAGACTAATTGAAGCTTCAATAATTTCAGTATTACCAATCCCATCAAATTAATTAAAAGTAGATCCAATTTTAATTAAGTTCTGATTATCTTATTAACCTAATTATTAATAATTAAGCCAAAGATATTAAATATGAAAATATGAATAAAATATAAAATGATTACCTCCTTGAACAAATTACTGAGAGATCGGCGTTTGGTACTTTGATCATCATCAACAACAATCTCCTTGACCTTATAATCATCAACACCTGCATAACTTTCATCGACGATTTTACTTTCCTCGTCTTTTTCTTCCGCCACGGCAGGAACTTCCTTCACTTCCGCCCCTGAAGGAACTGCCATCTCATTTTCCGGCTCGGGAGGCATGACAGGAGCTTGAGCCTCATCCTTTAAGACCTTGGGCTTGGTGGCGCAAGTTCCCATGTTCTTCGAAAGCTGTCTTTCTTTCTGTTCGTTGAAATTGGCTTTACATAAAAAAAAAAGAATAAAGAAAAGAAAAAAAAGGGATAAATGGGAGAGAGAGAGAGAGAGAGAGAATAAAATTATATATGTAATTTATAGGAGAGAAGAGAAAGGGTTAATTGTTTCCGACATTCGTTCTGTGGAGGAAATGTATTTATAGGAAATAACAATGGACAGACACACAGCCAGACAGACATACAAATGAAACAGCTTTCAATGTGTTTTCCATATTTCTAATATTTGGTTTCTATTTTTATATATGTTACTTATGTCTTATGCTCTTTTCAGCATATTTAAAGAGTATTTTTAATATATTGAAAAATATTTTAAAGTATATAATTTTTTTTATATATTTATTTTATTTTATATAAATTAATATTTATCAAAATAAAATTAAATCATTTTTATTATAAGGAAAAAAAGTATTTTTAGATAATTATACTAATAAAAAGATAAAATATGCAAAAAAAATATAAATGTATTAATTATAATTAGAATAGAGAACAAATTTTCATTATTTAATTAAACTTAATTTTTATTCTAAATTTTAAAAATAAAAAGTGTATTAAAAAATATTTTTATGCAATAACTCTTTAAAATAAAGAGTATAACAAAATAAATAGTCTGTCGAAAATGTTTATATATATGCATTCTCGTAGTTTTCTAATTTCTATATTTCTTTTTTTAAATGATATGCATTTCAATAATTTTTTCATATAAATTTTTAATAATAAAAAATAAAAAATATATTTCATTTTGATAAAAAAATAAAAGGTAATATATATATATATATATATATATATATATATATATATATATATATGTGTGTGTGTGTGTGTAGTACCGTAAAATTCCAAATCCTATTAGTTTTCTATTTCAATCGAAACACTCATTGAAATTCAACTGTATAACCTGACAATTCATAAAATATGTTAGCTTCAAAGAAAAAGAATTATTTTAATAAATTATGAAAATCTTGAGCTAAATTCGTTCTATTATTTTCTTCAAACAAATTTGTTTTATAATTTTCTTAAAGAACAATTTAATACTCTCTCGGTTTTAGAAAAAAATAGTTTTTTTTTTCTCGTAAGTCCCAAATTATAAGACATTTTTCCTTTTTTTAAAAAAATATAATTGATTTGCTAATTTTTTTATTACGTTCCTTTTTAATGTGTTTCATTATTGACATATACAAATTACCATTTCTTTTAAGTTTTCAATATATTATATACCCATAATTGATGTATGAGTATATATATATATATATATAGTTCCAAGAAAATTACACTGTATTTTTAAACAAAATTATAATTAATGGAAACTTCTAAAAATAAGATGAGAATATAACTAAAAATTAAAAAAGGCAACTTCTAGAAATATTATTGTTATTATTATATATAATAATAATAAATAAATGGAATTTTAAATTTAGATAGTTGAAGAACAAATCTATGTAATAAAATGGGCCCGTGGGAATAATGGAAAGAGGTGTGACAGGCTGTAAATTTATAAAAGAAAGAGAAAGCTGAGAAGATTAGAGGAGGAAATGCGACATTTAGTGGAGGGAAAGTAGGGGAAAATGGAGGGTTTTGAGCAGAAATTTATGGGTATTTTGTTGGGTTTTAATTTGTTTGAGTATTGGGGAGGTTGGAGTTTAGGTATACTATTTTACAGCCAATTAAAGGCAAATGGTGGGTTGATGAGGAGGAGGTCCTACTTCCAGATTGGCCTAATGACATCCCCATCCTCCTCACTCACTTTTCTATTATTTTCTAAGTTTATTATGAAAATATACCTCAAATTCCACATTACTATGAGTTGTGTCCACCCTTTAAATATTTGTTTCCCCAACCAAAAGTTTACATTTCGTCCTATTAATCCTATGCTACAACGAGAAATACTAAGTACAATTTTTATTTTTTAACACTCTCAAATATTCACTTTCTGATTGGTTGGTAATAATAGGAAAATTTTCTTTAGAGAAGATTTTCTTTTTTTTCTCTTTTTTATTTATTTTCGCACTAATCAATCAGAAAATAAATGTTGGAAAGTATTGAAAATTTGATATTATTTTTAACATTCCTCATGCTACAATATATGTAAATGCAATCATCAAGTCCCACTACCCACACCAATATGGGAGAGTATTTTTAACATTTCTCATGCTACAAATGCAATCATCAAATCCCACTACCCATACCAATATGGGAACCAATGAAAAATCACAAAAAAATTCTTAATTATGTACCTCACTGTCTTATAAAATTGAACTTTATTGGTAGCTGATGAAAAAGAAAAGTTAATGGGTAATGAAAACGAAAATTTTAAAATTAAATATGATGAAGAAAAATTATTTTTAGACTTTTCTTTATCCACCTTTTTAAGTGACTCCTAGCATTCTTTTGCAAAAATAAGCTCACTTAAAAGGAAAAAAAAAACTAATAGAGTGAGAAAATGTATAGAATAGTTTGAAAATTGATTAAGTTAATTATCTATAATTTTTTGTCTTAGAATTGCAGTTGGTTTAATTATTTTCTTAAACATTAAACAACTATTTTGAAAGACATCTAGTGTTATCAAAATCGAATTGATGATTGAATCACGATTTGACCAGTTCCATCAAATTTTTAATTTTATTTTATAAATATTTATAAAAATATATATATCATTGATACATGGCACAGAAGCCAAGCTCTCAATATTTTTAATACTTGTATAACTCAGATTAATCTAGTTACAGAAGTTATGGGGATTAAAATTAAACTACAATAACCCTTTCAACATAGCATGAACTTGCTTGATCATCTAACATCGCCGCATATATACAATACAGAACGAAATGGGCGCTAATAAAGCTTTAATCTGCATACAATTAAATCACCTCTGAAGCCATTATGCTGTACATATGTGCAAGAACAAACACGCGTTCAACCAGCAGTTTCTCCGCTGCTTGTAGATTTCCTTATAGGAGTAAGGTCAGCTGATGTGCTGGACCTACCATCCTGATTAAGCAACAAGTCTTTCACCATCTCTCTGTAACTGCGGAGTTCTTCCAATGCATCAGCTGCCGTCTTTGATCCAACAAGACCTGAAGATGCAATGCTTGAAGAAGCCTGCTGAATCGCAGTTGCTTCAGAGGCCCGAATATTCTCTTGGTGGCTGCTGCTACTATGTTTGGAACTCGAGCCTTGGGACAAACCAACTGATGTGGAGAAGTCTTGGTGCAGAGGTGGTGCTTTCTTCAGCATCCGTACTAAAGCACCAACAGCAGCATCCTGCGATTTTCTCATTGGAAAGAATCCTCCAGGCTCAAGTGGATCACAGAAATGGCTTTTTGGATCAAAGGATTCATGCCTGCAAGACATACACACATCACTTTAAATAACTGCTACATTTGAGTGGAATAAAAAAATTTCCCGTTTTTACATTTTGCGTATTCTTCTCCATTTTATGTTCATAGACCTAGACCAAAAGGGCTCGACAGCCACCATGTTTGAAGATAAACATCATAATCCAGAATATGATCAAGCAGCAAGGTGGTAATAAATGCAAAAATGTTGGGTGCCATGGTACATATTGCAAGACTAAAATTGGAAAATCTGGTGAAATTGGTGTGAAACCTAATCTGCAGATATATTGTTACAGTTCTCAGGGAATATCCAAAAATCCAGAGTTTATGATTCTTGACCACAAACACAAACCTGCAGAAGAAATGAAGCATGCAAATAATGAAAGTCTAATCCAAGTGCACAAATTAAAGTTTGTGATAAAAAGAGTATTGACTTCCAGTGTTATCACTCATTGTAATCGTGGTGCCACATGCTCTCAACAGTCAAAATGTATCAAAAGAATTGCAATAAAAAATGAAGGGAAGTGAATAAATAGAATATAAGAAAAGGAAAACTTTCATTAGACTTATCAGCAATTATTTTCTTTCAAGTGATTACTTAGGGATGTCCAGATATGTTTTATTTCATTACATTGAGGTGCTACATATCTTGAAAAATTTTTAAAAAAAAAACACAAATTAAGATGTGCTTGACATTTTTTGAATCATTAAAGAACCATGCAGAATTAAAGTTCAATCTGCTAAAATCCCTAACACCAAGTTGTAGGCCAGAACTGTGGATAAATACAGGACGATATCTGTCTCATACCAAAATTTAATTCATAAGAATGGGGACACCAAGGTATCAAATTCTGGAGCAATACATATAGAGACTCTGGTAGTGGACGATTTCAAGTCTACATATGAATGCGAAAATAATAGATTTCTAATCTCCAACATAAAATGAAAAAGATGGATTTCAAATGACGAGATCTAAAGTGGCACCTTTGGACGTAATATGATTACATGATGCAGAAGTATATCATAAACACAACACGGTATGATTCATATTGAAGATTGATTAATCCATGATAGCTAAATTTAATTTAAATTTTCAAAATAGACCTGATATGACACAGCAATCAACATGAACACAATCTCAAAGAGTTTAGGGATTTAACTTAAGAGCTGGAAAGTAAAAATTTTCTGAAGTCATAATTTGGTATAAAGTCACCAATAAAACAACCCAATTGGATTATCTGAATTGGCTAATAGTTTATTCAAACAGTCCAATTTGACATTAAAGGCACAGAAAAGAATTTATATGTTTTGCATGTATTGTAGGAGCGTCAAGTATGTATGTATATATATATATTTATAAACGTGTTATACGATTACACGACATGAAACAACACATTTAAATTGATACAAATATCAATATGACACGTTTACAGATGTAAGATACGAATTGTCAGCTCTAACTATAGGATAATGTACGAAGGTTTGGGGGAATGTTGTCACATGGTGAAGTAAGAAGCAAAACGTTGTATCAAGGAGTAGTGCAGAAGCAAAATACAAAGCAATTGCACAAGGAATTTGTGAATTGAACGACTAGTGTCAGATTTAAATGTTTCATTTGATATTCCAGCAAGGCTATATAGCGACAGTAAGCCATCAATAGCTATTATAAACAACCCCATTCAGCACGATCGAATGAAGCATGTTCGCATTGACAGACATTTTATCAAATCTGAGATTGAAAGTGGAAAAATCTGTCTATCCTATGTGCCATCTGAATCTCAAGAAGCAGACATTTTCACTAAACCATTGCTTAGGGCAGGATTTGAGACAAATATATGCAAGCTGGGAATGATAGATATACATTCATCAGCTTGAGGAGGGAGTATTGGTAAGGGCTGTCAAGGATCTCCAAGGAATCGTAATCTTTCCATATTTTTAGTTATTTATTTTCCTTTCTTAGACAATAAATTTATTTCCAATTAAGCTGCAATTTAGTTTCCTTCTTTTCTTTAGAGTGGATTAATTACGTAGAATAGCTCCTAGATTATCGTCTAATAGTTGTATATATATATATGTACAGTTCTTCAAATATGGGTGATAAGAAATATTCAAACAATTGTTTCAGTTTTCAGAAAGATACTAAAGGCTTATCACCTCTCCTCAATCAATAATATATTGGTAGTCTTCCACTAAATTCAAAATATAAACCCTGGTAGGAAAAGTGCACAATACTACCATATGATTTGGGACTCTTCACACTTCAGGGCATATAGTTTGATCTGTATCAAATCAGTACCAGTGTTTCTTTTTTTTTTTTTTTTGTGACAATACATTCTTTGTCTATCTAATGCTGACTTTGTGCCTTATTAATTTCAACACGAAAAATCATCTAACGAATCTCACAATTTAGGCCAGATCAGCAGAAAATTAGTTATAGGTAAAAAATGAGTTATATCACAAAATAGAAAAAGACCACACCTCATTGCATTAGAGGTTTAAACCACAGGATGGTTTTGTGTACTTTTCACTGAACAGATTTCATGACATAGAAAACCAAAGAAAACAATCCATAATATTTTCTGCAAGTTTAAGAGAGAAAGTTACAGGCTATCTTTGTTGAAATATTATAGTTATTTGATTTTTGTAAATGCAAATTCAAATGATATAACTTCATGGCTCCCAATGCTTTGTGGATTTATATTGTAGACCACAAACTCATTATACAATTCTATCCTATGAGTCGATATCAATATTTCGGTAAAATAGGAAAGTGAGAATATTTTTTGAAATAAATAGAGATTCCTATATTCAAGGATCAAATTTGGTTAATTCTTTGAAATTAGGGATTCTAGAATTTTCTCCACTTCTCTATATTTGTACCTTAATTTCTATAAATGAATGAGAAGAAATATCATCAGTTTCTCTCCTTTTTTCTGTTCTTATTTTGTAACAGGCATCAGAGCCATAAAAACCTAGGTTTTTTTTTTGGTTAGAGAAAACACTAGAACAGGGCTGCCACACCATTACAGCCATCTTAGAGTGTTATTTTGTTCTCACCGCAGGCACAAGGAGGGGAGCCATCCCCAAAATCTGGTCATTGGAAAGCAAGCGCGTGAACCTCACACAACACTTTTGTTCCTACAACAATTTTCACGCAATGGCGTGTGGAGGCGCGTCTAACGAAGAAATCTTCTCGGTTTTCTTTTTTAGTGTCGACTGACCTTCTACAACATATTTCTAGGCTTCGTGACAAGGAGAGATACTCGTGCATTTCAAGTGAGCAACTTTGATTCAGGGCAACAGTTATCCTCATAATCTCTTCATAAAGGAACAATTAGAGCTTTTAAATAAAATGTTTCAATCTCAATCAATGGGAAATTCCTCTAACTAGTCTCATTCCATTGCTCAGTCAGGTATCCTTTCTACTGCAACCATTGTTTCTACAAAGTTTTCTACCTCCTGGATATTAGATTTAGGTGCTAATGACCACATGATCGGCACTTCGCAAGTTTTTTCTACTTCCTTACCTTTTGCAGGGAATCAAAAAGTTAAAATTGTAGATGGTTCCTTTGCCACTATTGCAGGAAAAGGGACGATGTTAATTTCTCCTTCTCTTTATCTTAAAAACTTTCTTCATGTTCCTAAGTTGTCATATAATCTCTTATCGATTAGTAAATTGACTATTGATCATAATTTTCTTGTTAAGTTTTGGTCATCTCATTGTAAATTTCAGATTTTAACCTCGGAAGAGACAATTGGAGGTGCTAAGCAGGATGGTGGTCTCTACTTTATTGATGATGGATTGACTTTTGAAAGGCAAGACCGGCAAACTTGTTTCAATTCTATTTTTGTTTCTAGTGTTAGTGATAATTTGTTATGGCATTATCATTTGGAACATCCTAACTTTCAATATTTAAGACATTTGTTTCCCAAGTTATATGTGAATAAAAATTATTTGGTTTTTTTATGTGAATCTTGCGAATTAGCAAAACATCATTGTGTTGTTTTTCCATCTCAACCATATAAAAAATCAAAACCATTTATCTTCATTCATATTGATATTTGGGGTCCTTCTACCGTGTCAACTGTTTCTGAAAAACGCTTATTGATGATCATAATAGAGTCACATGGGTTTTCCTTTTAAAAGATAAATCCGATGTTGAAAGTGTGTTTCAAAACTTTTATAACATGATTCAAATGTAATTCCAGACTCATTAACATTTTTTGAAGTCATAATAGAAAAGAATTTTTCAACAATGTTTTAAGGAATTTTTTTGCTAAAAAAGGATCATTCACCAAAGTTTATGTAGTAATACATCTCAACAGAACAGATTGGCTAAAAGGAAAAACAAACATCTTCTTGAAATGGTTAGGGTTATGAGTTTTACAACTAAAGTTCCCAAATACCTTTGGGGGAAGCCTTTGTAACATCCACTTATTTTATCAATAGACTTCCAACATGGATTTTGAATTTCAAAACAACTATCTAGACTTTTACTGAATGTTTTTCTCATACTCGTTTAATAACTGATATTCCCTTAAAAATTTTCAGAAGTGTGGCTTTTGTTCATAATCATGACCCAAAATGGTCAAAATTTGAACTAAGATCCTACAAATACATTTTTGTTGGTTATCTGTCTAATAAAAAATGTTACAAATGTTTTGATCCGATTTCAAGGAAAATGTCTGTGTCAATGGATGTCATTTTTTTTGAAGGAACTTCATACTACAATAACTCCCACTTTCAGGGGGAAAGCAATACTAGTTAAGATGGTTTTTCAGGTGATTCTGATTTAACTATTGAAATTTTCATGATGATGTCCTTCTTAATCAATCATTGGAAAGAAATGAAACAAAAGTGGAAATGAATGACATAATGCCATCTCAAAATAAAACTAACTAAACAACAGAGATAGATGAAAAACAGTGTAAAGGTTTTGTTTATTCAAAAGAATATCCAGCACAAAAAAGGCAAACCACTGTTCCGCCTGCTTCAAATAACACAAAAAAGGCAAGATTACCAAAAGTCTAATCAGGGGTTGGATCTTGAAGTTCACAAAGACTTTTTTAAAGTATTGGAAAACATTTCTTCAGGTAACTTTAAGTTTAACTCTTTTCATTATTCTAATGATCTTCCTATAGCTCTTAGGAAAGGTATGAGATCTTGTACAAAGCATCCTCTATCCAACTTTGTGTCTTACAAGAATATTTCTCCTTCTTATCATGTTTTATTTCTCAAATATCTAGTGTTTCCATTCCTAACAATGCTCAGGAAGCTCTAAAGGTTTAGGAGATAAAATCCTTAGAGAAGAATGTCACTTAGGAGAAGGTAAATTTTCTAGATGGGAAAGTTGTTGTTGGTTGTAAATGGGTGTTTACCCTGAAGTACAATGCTGATGGATCTTCGGAAAGATACAAGGCATGGTTAGTAGCTAAAGGCTACACTCAGACATATGCAGTAAACTACTCTGACACTTTTCACCTATAGTCAAGTTAAATACAGTTTGGGTCCTCATCTGTTCCAACAAATTTTTACTAGCCCTTAAATCAGCTTTATGTTAGAAATGTCTTCTGAATGGAGATTTAGAGGAAGAAGTCTATATGGAGCCTCCACCAGGTTTCATATAAAAATTTGAAAGGTAAGATGTGTAGACTTAAAAAATCTTCATATGGACTTAAATAGTCCCCTAGAGACTGTTTGAAAGATTCACAAGGTTTGTCAAAAGGCTCGGGTATAGTCAAGTACAATCTGATCATACTTTATTCATAAAAAAGATCCACTGAAAACAATATTTCAGTTTTGATTGTTTATGTTGATGACATAATCTTGATTGAATATGATTTAGAAGAGTTAAAAAGACTAAAACAAAGTTTAGGAATGGAGTTTAAAATTAAAGACCTGGACCAGCTTAGATATTTTCTAGGTATAGAGGTGGCTACATCAAAGAAGAGTATTGTTGTATGACAGCAAAAATATATTCTTAATCTCTTGAAAGAAACTAGAATGAGTGGATGTAAGCCTTTAGATACTCCAATAGAAGTTAATGTCATTTTTGGTGAAATTAAAGATGGAATCCCGGTAGATAGAGGAAGGTATCAAAGATTGGTTAGCAAATTGATCTACCTATTTCAAACACGTCCTGATACTGCATTTGTTGTGAGTATGGTAAAACAATGTATGCTCTCACCATATGAAGAACACCTTGAAGTTGTATATAGGATTCTTTTATATCTTAAAGGCACACCAGGAAAAGGTCTATTCTTTAAGAAAAATGAGAAGAGTGAAGTTGAAGTGTATACAGATGCAGACTGGGTTGGTTTCACAACTGATAGGAGATCAACTTCAGGGAGTACTTTTTTGTAGAGTAATTTAGTTACTTGGAGAAGCAAAAAATAGTGTGGTTGCAAGATATAGTGTTGAAATAGAGTTCAAGTCAATGACTCAAGGAGTATGTGAAGTTATGTGGTAAAGGAGAGTTTTAAAAGAGCTTGGAAGACCAATTAATTTGCCTATGTGACTGTTTTGTAACTATAAGGCAGCAATTAATATTGTTCATAATTCAGTTTTACATGACAAAACAAAACATGTTAAAACTGACATACACTTCATAAAGGAAAAACTAGAAAAAATGGATAATTTGCACTCCATTTGTTCCTACCACACAGCATGTTGCGGATATTTTGACTAAAGCCTTGTTAAGACAGCCATTTGAAGATCAAGTTAGCATATTGGGCATGATTGATATCTTTGTACCAACTTGAGGGGAAATGTTGGTAAAATAGGAATGTCAAAATATTTTTTGAAATAAATAGGGATTCCTATAATCAAGGATTAGATTTGGTTAATTTCTTGAAATTAGGGATTCTAGAATTTTCTCTACTTCTATATATTTGAACCTTAATTTCTGCAAATGAATGAGAAGAAATATCATCAGTTTCTCTCCTTTTTTCCGTTCTTATTTTGTAACAGAATAGGACATTCTACACTATAGCACTTAGCTATTCTTTGCACATTAGGGCAAGCAAGTGTAACAATTTGACTCTTATGCAAAAGCACTACTGTTATAAAAAATAAATATGTATATCGACTCCAGTTTTAATAACTTTCGAATGTAAGAACTGTATTTTAAAGAAATTATATAGTTTCACTGAAATTAAACGTGAACAATTTGATAGCAAAAACTACCAGACCAATTACCTGCTACCTGGATCCATCATATCATCATCCTCCACATCAAATGGGCAAGGGAAGTCAGAATCATCAAAATCATCCAGAAAAGACCTGCTGGAACTTCTAGAAAATGAAATTTGTGGAGAGCTGTTCGATGATATCCTTATCCCAGAATATTTTCTAGTGCCATCCTTTCCAAGAGAGTACATCTAGAGCATGTGAAAAGAATACTAAACAAAAAAATGCATTTGCAATAAAAGCTCATGTAATGAGCATGAGCATATATAATACCTTCTCAACAGATGCATCAGTCTGAACAAAACCTGTACATGTTTCTGTTCTAGGATTACCATATCTGGTACCTCTGATAGGAGGAGATGGAGGCAAAATTTGCTTGTTGGACAATACAGGGGAACTAGCAATTTTGGCAGTGGATATGCTAACTGGTGCACTTTCTGAACGTAGAAGAGCCTTGGAAAGATTACTCCCAGGAATATAGATTGGCGGGGATGGAGATGCTGAAGGTGTAAAGGTAGGGGAAGGGCAATATTCATCAAAACTTGTATTCTTCTTATGAACTGAAGATGTTTCAGGTGGATGAGGAGGTAAGTTCATAGTTGGGAAACGACGAGAATTTGGATTAGAAATTGATGCATGAGATTCTGAATGAGTGGGAGAGGCTTTACAATGGTCATAACTCCAGCTATGTCGTATTGAGAATGGTAAGGATGATGGAGAACCATGTGACACTGGAAGAGAAGGGAACCTTTTAAGTGGGTCTGCCAACGGGCTCCCAACATAATCAGGGATAAATTGGGGGGACATTGGGGTCGATAGTTCAGAGCTAACATCTGAAAGTGATGAACGATAGACTACTGAAAGGCACAACCTACCACAGGCAGTATCCACAGGGGTGAATCCAAATTGCTGCATTTCAGCCTCTTCTTTGCGAGTGAAAGGCTCCACAAAAGAGGAAACCCTATGAGTAAGAGTGCAAGTGCAAATCTGACCAGATGAATTCAAATCACGGAAAAGCTTATATGCAGGTAGCAGCCTAACAGTTGCATACAAAGACCTCAAAAGTAATATTGATTTCTTATACAACATATGCAAAGTATTGCTCGACCTCCTACTGCCAGAACCACTATCCCTTGACCTCCGGTTCTCATATTGCACTATCCATCTCTCTATAATTGTTTCACTCTTAGATTCAGATCCTAATTCTTCCTGATTAGAATTCCAACTACAAGAGTAACGCTCCTTCAAGAAAAAATTTCTACCAAAATCCTTTTTTGGTGAACAATTCACAGGGTCCCAATCAAGTGACCTCTGCGCCAAAATCACATCAACAACCATTGGCTCCAGATTGCTCTGGCGCCAGATATCAAAATTCTCAAGAGCAGCTGGGCACTCCCTAAGTGCTAAATTGAACCATTTGTCTCTTGGCCTTACACCCGATGAGGACGAAGAAGATGAAGATGGAGATGATATAGCTTGTTCCCCACTGTAATTACGAGATGACATATAAGAAGACCTTGACTCCAGTATTATGTGAAGACTTTTAGCAAAGAATTCAGTAATAACTTGTTCCATTTTGGCAGCTTCAGTGTGAGAATTACCATGAGATGATGCCATTATTGAAAATTGAGCCACAAAAACACAAACCTCTTAAGAGCAAAATTGAGACTAGAAACTAATATTCAACTTGATACCATTTTACTGCAACCAAACAGAGATTCACAATCAAAGCCTCGATCATAAAACTTGGAGTAGCAACAATAACAATAAATAACCCAGAAGCTAAATTGAGCTCTCAAATTTTAAAAATAAAAAATTACAAGCAATGGGCAAAACATATACAACATATGAGAATTCAGCAAAGCAACACAGAACAAGAGCGCATATTTATTTCCTATTATCGTTTAAGAAGAAACAGAAAACGTAATTAGAAAGATCAGAGAAATTCCAGCTTAGACTTACTCTTCACTTCATATTCTCATAAAAGTGCCAACTTTTTATCGTTTCACTTTTTTTTTTCTGTTTTTGGGTATACCTTAAATTTGGATTTCAGCTAAAAATTAGAATAATCCGTTATCAAGAATTGAAGAAATCGAAGAACCCTAAGGGGCCTCAGAGCCAAATTGATATGTCCACATAGAGAGACACAGTGAGGATACAGAGGGTATTACCCCACGTACCAGAAAGCATATAACGTTGAAAAGATTACAGCGTAGAAGATGATCAAAAATTTAAATCAGAACCCTTTTGATTGGTTCAGTTATCTAGCTTTTGTACTTACGAATGAATTTTGAGACGGAGGACTAGCATCCTTCTCCATCAAGGAAACCAACTTCACACTTGAGGCGAGCGAAATCGATTCATATCCTTCCGAATATATTTTGGTTTACGTTAAATTTGGCTATTTCACACTTTTGGAAAAACTACAAACAAAGCACCTAACTTTTCACTTATTTTCCACTTTAAACCTTAGTTTCAATTAAAACAATCCTTCCAGGTGGGCTTCGGTTCGGTTAGTTATTTTCCATTTTAAACCCTTAGTTTCAATTAAAACATTCCTTCCATCTGCAGGTCTGCATCGGTTTGATTCAATTTAAATCGAATTGAATTCAAATAAACTGAATTGATATATTTATAAAAAATCCAGTCAAATAAAAATATATATTTGAACTGAATCTAATCAAATCAAAATATTTTTGTTTAGTTCAATTCATTTTAATTTATTTTGTAGTTTAATTTATTAATTACCATAAATCATAATTATTACCGTATTTATCAATTATAAAAATTAAAATCAATTAAAATAATTTTATCAATTAACATAAACTAAAATTAATTATCATAATTTTATAAATTACTATAAATAAAAAAACTCTGTAAATTGACATAAATAAAAATTAATTATCATAATTTAATTAATTATTATAATTTAAAATTAGTTAATACAAATCAGAATAAATTATTGCAGTTAATAATTTTATCAACTATCATATATCAAAATTAATTATTGCTCTATTTTTTATTTTATCTAAAAATTAGAATTAATTACTATAAAATTTATAAAAAAATCAATCGATTTAGTTTAATAAAAAAAATAACTACCAACAAAAAAGAAAATTCTCTTGCAAAATAAAAAATAATAATTATTTTGTATTTTTTAATTTTAAAAGTTGTGGAGAAAAAACATATATTCGATTTATATTTATCGTATATAATTTATATATATGTTTTATTCAAAATTATTAATGCATTTAATTCAAAATTATTACAGTGAAAAATATATGACAAGTTTATGTGAGGTATATATGATGTATATCTTTATTAAATATATACAGATACCCTTAAAGTATATATATAGTATATGTAAGGTATACATTTAGTATATATAAAATATAAAAATAATATATGTTAAAATTGAAATTAATTGAAATTGTGCAGATAATTGAAAAAAGTACTCATTCTAATATTTGTAAGAAAATATTAGGCAATTCTGATAAGAATATATAATTATATATTGAAAAAGATCGATTTCATGTACAATATTCAAATTTAAAATTTTGGTAAAAAATTTTCATAAATTTTAATATTTGAAAAAATTTTCATAAATTTTAATTTAATATAATTAAATGATATTCCATAGGTGTTAAAATAAAAAAATTAAATTTATTAATATTAAAATAAAACAATCCGAGTTCTTATTTGTATTTGTATTTTAATAAAATAATCATGTTTAAAAGGAAAACAAAAAGATTAATGATTATGCAACCAGTTAAAAGATTCAAATGTTGATAATTTTTAAAAAGAAAAACAGAATTGTTAAATAAAAATGAATAAAAGTGGAAAATCTATTGTACGTTTAATATATTTTAAAATTAGTTAGCGAGGCTGATCAGACACATTTGTGTTGGGAAATGACGCCAATTTCCCTATAGTCAGATTTATGAGAAAGCGAAGAAAATGCGAACTAATAAGACAGACAAGTTGATAACGGAGTTCGGCCAATTATGCCTACGTCTCCGGACTGCTGCAGATCTTTTATTGAAAGAAGAGAAATTTACCGAGTGTTTACAAACACTCACAACTCACAACCTCTCACTAATGCTACTCTCTCACTTTTTGATGGAATACATTACAAATGAATTTCTAAGGCTATATATAGGCCTACACCTCCTCAATGGACGGTCAAGATTAATTCTCACCTATTTGATGGATGGTTGAGATTATTTCTCACCTACCGTCTCACCTACCAAATGTATGGTCAAGATTAATCTTCACCTACCATCTTACCAACCAAATAGATGGTCAAGATTAATCCCCACCCACTAAATGGATGGTCAAGATTAATCTTCACCTACCATCTTACCTACCAAATATTTTGTCAACAAAAGATGCACCATCCATCTTTATTGTCATTTATTTTATGTTGCATGTGTAGTTTGACCAACAATTTGCTCCTCTCAATTTCAATAGTTAGGTTTATCAATTATCATGTATTTTTTTGTATTTTAAAAAAAATGTTTTTGATGGTTCTAATTCAAACAATTAAATGTATCAAAGAACAGTTATAAGTATTTATTTTGTAGCAAAAGGAGCATACAATATTTAATGACAAAACAAATTATATCTTACATGGTACTTTTGTTTTATCATTTTATTCTCAATTGAAAAACACATTTGCTTAGAATGATTTCATTTTCAATCCTAGTGAGAAAATTTCAAGTTTTATTAACAAATATTTGCTTAGTCTACATACAAACATTTTATTATATTTATTAGATACATAAAAATATTTTTTTTTTAGAATTAAGAAATAAGTGTATAACTAATTAACTTGACAATGTCAGTAAGTTTTGCATTATGTTTATGATATGGTTTAGGCAAATGATATCATTAAGGTTCAATTAGCACAAATGATATCATTAAGGTTCAATCCATTGCAAAATAAAATGGGAGCTCGACGTGGCTAGATTGTAGGCTGTTGCGCTGCCGCGTGGATATAAGAACACGTACAAACCTAGATTCTATCGCTAAAGGCTAAAAACACTCCATATGATTTCACTAACGCCACTCTCTTGGTTTCCATTTTTTTCATGCATTAGCCACCCAAAACTCTTTGCGACACTTTGCTTCTACTTCTACTGTCCATATGCTAAGGCCATTTGGTGTTTTTTTCTTGTGCAAAGTGAAGTTCCAAGATGAAATCCTACATGACCATCAATAAAGTCAAAAATAGCCCATTGATGATTTTCAGAAACCAACAGTATAGACATTATAACATAAGACAGTATAGATATCAAGAGTGCTAAGCATAAACATGAACATCAAGGGAGTAAAAGTCAATTATTCGCAAAAGGTGTGAGAATGAAAACATAAGGACATGAATCCCCCTTCCCTAAATTAAAAAAAAAAAAAAGTTATAAGTGGAAAAATAAAGGCAGAAAAGGGGTTTGTGTTCAAAATAAGAATTGATGGTATTTATGGAATTTATAAAAAAAAAAAAAGACTTTGAGATGTCTTTTTCTTTCCTTTAAAAATTAACATTTCAAAGGCCGACCCATAGCCAGATATGAGCCTGGTCGAACCCTTACACAAAGCACCTTATCCAAGTTTATAAAAATTAGCAAATGGACGCCCAGCCAATCGGATAGCTGCTTGTATGGCTAGGTCTAGTTCTCAACACAACGAAATCCCTTCTCAAACCGAAATTCCTCCTTTACTTCAAATTCATTCTCAATCGATATTAATAAGCAATAATGGGAATTGGTAAGCAACAAGTGAAATCGATTTCGGTATTGTTTTTCTTTTTTCGTTGTAGTTTTGTGTAGCAGTATAAATTTTGCATTGGAAATTCTTCTTACAACATCCCAGTTTTTCAACAATTTATTCCTCTACATCAAAAATTGACAAAGAAGACTTGACGAAAAGGAAGACTAAATTGATCAAGGGAATGGAAATGGAAAAAAAAACAAGAAAATGGGATAGAAATTGATGAATTAATGGAAGAGATTAGATTGAGATGGGATTTCGACTTTGATAATTAGGTTGAGTAGGATTTTTCTTGTTGAAGTAAGAAGAAATTTGGGGATAAGAAGATGGTTAGATTTATTGGAATGGCTGGTGGACACTATTGCCATTTCTTGTCGTTTGGAATTTTTCCCAGAAGCATCAATGGAAACGATTTAATTGATAATAAGAACTAGTTGAGGGTTAACATTGTCATAATTTTTTGTTGAGGGTTTAAAATGAAAATAAGTGATAAATTAAGTTTATTTTAGGATCTATTTCATTCAATAGTGGTGGTAGTCAGTTATTAGCGTGACAGTAGCTGTTAGTGAATAATAGTAGCAGTCAGTTATCAGTAGCTAACTATTCATAATTGGATATAACATGTTTGATAATTTCATTGTTGAAAATTAATTATACTTTTTAAAATAACTATTGATAATTGTATTATGTTATAAATATAAAACATACACTAACTTTTTATTTGTTTTTAATGCATATCATATATAATGTAAAAAAAATCAAACAAATGCAAAAGTATAGAAAATGTAATATTTTAACCAATAAAAATTATTATAAGTTGATTTAACTATAAATAAAAAATAAAAAATTTATTTTACATAATAAATATTTAAAAGCTAGCTTTTGATATGAAAAATTGAAAATTTTAGTTTTTTATAAAAAAACCAGCTTTCAATATAAATTCTAAAAGTTTTAACAGTTTATTTTTACTTTTATTTAACAAAACACCTAATTCAGCTTTTTATTTATTAAACAACTAAAAGCTAAATTAACTAAACTTAGACTACCAAAAACTAAATGTAAAAATACTTAGTTTTCCCTTTACTTTTTTTTTTAAAGTTTGTTTCTATTTAAGATTATGAATTTTTGTTCTAATCTCAGATCAATTAGAACCGAATGAATCAAATTAACTCCGTATATATTATCCAGTTTATGTTAAAAAATAGACTTACTTATATTTTCGCACATATTAAAAAATTTAGTTAATACAATTGAAATTTTATATTTAAAATTGAATAAATCAAATTAGTTTGGTTCTAGTTGATTTTACAGGTGAGTTTAGTTCTGTTGAGGGTGCAAATTACTTAAAATTTTTACTGTACATGAGGTTCATTTTTAAATCAAACTAACTAAATTCCTCTTACTTGACTCTACTAAAGCCTCCATGAGACCTAATATCCAACTTTTTTAGAAAATACTTATATTTTTATACTAAGAATTTGAAGAATTTTTGAATTGGATAGCTTGCAGCAGACCAATATAATTAAGCTTACTTATTTTACATTTTCTAGATACATGAAAATGTAACTTCAAAGAAACTATTTAAAATGGCTAACAATATCTAACAGAGTACTGCAGTGTTTTTGGCAGATTTGGTGATTTTGGGAACATTTTTGCTATAATTTATTTGGTGTTTAAGAAATCTATAGGACTCGGCATTGCATTTTTTTTTTTTTAATTCTAGAGGAATATTTTTATGCTATGGAATAAACTCTATTGTTTTTATATGTAGAGAGAGATTCCTTCCTTTATATTTATATATTAGAAAACATTACCCCATACATTAAAAAAATAAACCATAAAAATCTCATTGGCATTCAGCTTTTTCTATAAGTGTTCTTGGATATGCCTTGTATCCCATTGGATTCCGAAATCAACAGAAGCACCCATTTACATTATATTTTTTTAATATAAAAAAATTAAATAAATTTTCAATTATATTATATAATCATTTATCATCTTTATTTATAAATATAAATGGAGACCGTTATTATAATTTAAAAAAAAAAATCAGGTGTCTTTTTTTGGTTACAAGGGAGGGAGCAACCCAAAGAAAGAACACGAAACTAAATCACAACTCTTCTAGACGTAACATAAGACTCCAACAACATCCACTCTAGAACTCCTCGGTCATAGCTTAAAGCTGCATTTGACGACCAATCTGCTGCATGATTCCCTTTTTGTAATTCTTACTTCGGCCTTTTTAGATATCAAATTACAGCAAGCATGCACTAGATTGGCATAAAAAAAAGTGTCTTTAATTATTATTTTCGACAAATTCATATTTTCAAATTGTTGAATAATGAGCTCATTGTCAATGCTATTAAATAGTTCATAAGTTATATCATAACAATTCATCACTTTCATTTACAAATATATAAAAAAAAACAGTTGTTATAATTAAAAAAACCATTAATTAACCAAAAAAAACTAAAATAATCCATTGGGAGAACTATTTTAAATCATTTATGCTATCTATTTTTTTAAGAAATTCAATAATACGCTGATTTGAGAGTTAAAACCATTAAGCAGTCATGCAAAATGCAAACTACCTACTTTGATTTTTTAAATAAGATATTTGTGGCTCTCCCTTGGACTTGTATCTCTTCCTATTATGATTCTAGAGAGGTAGCGGCCAATTCTACCTATGGATAGAACAACTAGAAAAAATAAGCGTGTAAAATTTTAAAAAAAAAAATTACTTTAAGGAGCGCTGAAAAATAAGGAGAAGAAAAAAAATAAGATTTATTTTTCATCATTCACTTTATCTCTAAAACGGAGAGAAAATATGGAAATCGGAGGAAAAATGATAAATAGGGTTTTTGTTTTTTTGGTTGAAAAAAATGATAGCCGAAAAAATATTACTTTTTATTTTCGAATTACATATATATTTAGTCTTTGATGTCATATTAACTTGTATATATATAAACTCAATGGAGTTAATAATATTCAAAATAATAGTTAAATACTTAAAATACTTAATTAGAAAAAAATAATTAAAAGGATAATTGTAATAATATTATTAAAATTTAAGGACCTAAAAATAATTTTTGTTTGATCTCACATGAACTTAGAAGCACACAAAAAAATTCAGGGGATCACAACTATAATATTATAAATAAATATTCGAATCTTCTTTTTTAAGTCAAAAAAAAATTATTTATAATATTTTACTCCGTTGGTTATATGTGGCTTCGCCACTGATCTAAGTATATATATATATATATATATATATATATATATATATATATATATATATTAATTTCAATTTCTTCATCATTATGTATTCAAGAAGATATGAAAATTAACACTTCATTAAAATATGCTAACCTTCTTTTTAAGTTAATAATATGGTTGACAAGTGTTAGCCCATTTTCTCTTTATTATTCCTCTTTTTTTTTTTTCATTTTTAACTGATATTATAAGACCTATCTATAAATCAAAACGTAAAATTCATTTTCTCTTTTATTTTTTTTCATTTTAAAATGATATTATAAGACCTACATATAATTAAATCAAAAAGTAAAAAAAAAAAAAGGTAAAAGGGAATATATGGTTTATTTTATTGTGCCTTTTTCAATTGATCAGTGTTATATCAATATTCACCGCTTAATATAGTAAGTTTTCAGAAATTATTAGTGATGTGGACAACCTTCAAATTTATTATTGGAAATTCTTATTTAAATAAGATGTAATGCCCCATATCAACGGGTTGCAGTGTTTTGATTTTCGTAAAGAGAAGTACTAACTACCTTATGCATATTATCTTCTTTATTTTTTCAGTGATATATATTTCTTAATCTAAGAATATATATCATTCAAAAGATAAAAATATACAAAGAAAACATTTAAAGTTTCTTTTTCACATAAATGGATCTTCCATTAAATTACAACACAATTATTTTTCACAAAAATTAAAAAAACAACTGCAACAATGATTTGGTTAATTTATATTGAGAATTAGGGATGACAATTTTTGCTCTCTCCGACCCTGAAATTTTTTTACTAGGGATAAGGCGGGGATAGTATATATATCCCCCGTCCTGACCCTGCCCCAAAAATATATTTATATAATTTATATATATAATAATTATTTATATTTTAATATAATTAATATTTTAAAAATAATAATAAAATAAAAATATTTTTTATATAAAAAATTATATAATTAAATAATTAATTAAAATAAAAAAAAATAATTTTAATATTAAAATTTAATAAAATTCGGGAATGAAGACAGAGTCAATGATTCCCGTCCCCGTGTGGTGCGGGGACGGAAATTCAAAAAAAGTTCTCCTTCGGGATTCGAAATCGGGTCGGAGACAGGGACGAGGAACTCAGTCCCGAACCCACCCCATTGTCATCCCTATTGAGAATAATGGATGTCACATAAACAAGAAAAATCCAGTCATTTTAGCGTGGGATCAAAATGTCCATTTTTGGTTTGGTTCACAAATCTAACCAAATTAATAAAAAATAATAGTTGATTTAGTTTAGTTCGGATTAGGGATATAAACGAATCAAACTATTCATGAGTTATTCGCATCTCGATCGAAAAAATACCCGTTCGAGATCATTTGCTAATCTTAACAAACCAAGTTCGAAGTCAAACTTAATATTATTTGATTTGTTTGTTTGCAAATATGTTTGTATATAAACTCGTGTACATGTTTGTTTAAGAGTCATTTATTATTATATAATTATTACTAATATCTTATTTTATAGTTTATATTTTCAAAAAATACATAAAATCAATTATTTTTTTTAAAAGATATTAATTTACAAGCTTCAGTTCTAACTTGCTTATATAATTATCGAGTTCAATTTCGAACAAAGCTTGTTATGCATATTAAACTAATTGAGCTGGAGCCGCTTGGGAATCTTTTAATTTTAATATGAATTGAGTTCGAGCATATAGATATTAAAGTTCAAATAACACTCGAGTCGAGTTCGAGTTTATTCAAAAATATGACAAGCCAAACCTAAATTCATTACTATTCGGTTCGGTTCATTTATAATACTGATACGGGGTCAGTTAATTTAGAAATTTTAATTCAATAACTAAACAAAATCAAAATAATCAAATTATTGAAAATTATTTATAAAACTGTTACTAAAAAATCAAATTTAATTGATCCTATTCTATTTTGGGACTATAAACCAATTGAGTACGCCCCCTATACATGGCTCTACAAATTATGCATTCATGTTCCAATTTGTGCTACAATTATCATGTCATCATTTTCAAATCAAATCGTGGAGAGTGTAATTTGTGAGTGCTCTCAAAGAGACTTTCCTAGGAGTATTATGCCACAAAATTGGCCTTTTAGAATGCATTCATTTGAAATGGAAGTGGGTGGTGGATTCACTCTCAGCTTCCATTGGTTTTAAGCTCTACTTTGATTGGACAAACTTATTGGTCTTAAATAAAATGCTATAATTTTCCTTCTCTTCCTGATGGCATTAGAATGAGACCATTTTTCCTGTATCAGGATTAACCTATAGGATTGCATGAAATGACAATAATAGAACAACTTTTGTGGTAGTTGGCTTTATTTGTTTGTCTTCATTAAAGCAATTTTATGTAGAGGAGATCTGACTTTTTTTTTTCTTATTTTAATATAGCTATGCTATTATATATATATATATATTGGTAATATGCCTTGGTGCGAAAAGCATATTAATAAAATATTGCTTTTTTCTTATAAGCTAAAAAAAATAGAATTTTGTTATTAGACTTGGTCTATGCAGCAAGCACCCTTTGTAGTAGTTGGCCTTCGGTGGTTTCCCTTCTGAGTATCCTGTGATTGGCTACTTTGACTCTTTGGACTTGCCTCCTCCTATATGAGTAGTCAGCTTGATTTTTAGGGAATTTTAATTAGATGATGCCAATTGTTTGTTTAACTTAATATATGCCCAAACATTAATATTTAATAACTAAAATCATCTACACTATTCTTTCATAAAATCATATAAACACTTAATTAAACTAATCTATTTTGTTATTTAAAACATTTGTGGCTCAAGTGGTTGTAATTTTTTTAATTCGCACATCTCATCATTTTAATAACACATAATAATCATATTTGCTAAATGTAATTAAAAGTAACAAAATAAGAAAATTGAAATGTTAAAGCCTCTAATGACTTTTTTTTTCCTAAATACAATATCTTCTGATATAAATATACATTAGTCAAAATATTTTAAAAAATTGCATGTAATTACAGTTTTAGTCTTGATATTGGTCTGAGGCTAAAAATTGGAACAAGTCATTCATTAACATTTTCAAACTGTATATAAACAAATTTACATCTACACTATTTCTACTTTGAATGGTGGTCCTTAACCTGTGATAAAGGCTTTCCTTCTGGTGCCAATTTTCAGGCTCAGGCTCAACTTAAAACTAAAAGATCATGCAATTAAAAAAAATAAAAAAAAAAAGAGAAAAAAAATACTTAGCTACTTCCCCTATAAGTGCGTATTAAAGCTTCAGGTTCTAGTGGCGCTATGTTGACAATGGTGGTTTCTTGCACAATTGGAGGCTGTGATGAGCTAGCTTGGCTGCACCCAACAATCTTTTGGCATGTCTCGATGAGGCAGTGCCTGCAGGTAGGGCAAGAAGAGTGCGAGCTTAGCCACTTGTCAATGCACCGCACATGGAACCCATGGTTGCACTTGGGCAGGAGCCGCACCCTCTCCCCTTGTGCGAACTCTGATAGACATATCACACACTCTGTGTCTAGCCCAGGCAGCTTCATCTCACTTGAGTAGTTCACTATTGGGAAAGTCTTCAATGCCTTCTTCTTCACCCCTGAGTTGGCCAATTGGGCACTTGAATTATCAGAAGACTGCGAATTAGCTCCTAAATTAGAACACCTTAATGCACACCTGACGATGGAGTTCAATCCCAGTGAGCAAATTAAGGCGCACAAGAGAACCGAGAGAACCATAACAACATTTGCATCGAATGAGTTGTTGCCAGTGTAAGGCTCTGATGGGTCGTGGGTGTTTTCAGCAACTGCTGAAGCTGAAGCTTGTGATCCGTAAAGAGGGGTATGTTGTAGCAATCTTCTTGAGTAAAAGTTACCAATTATAAAACCTTGAAATTGTTGGGTTGTTGAACTAATAGTAGTTGACATGCTTAATTGAAGAGTTCAAACTAACTTCACAGGACCTTGGAGTTTTTAAGATGGGGAATTCTTGAAAATGGCTGCTTGTAGATGCAATATTTATATAGAGAAAGGTTCAGAGTTGAATTTGCTATATAATATTTGCAATTATTTGAGTTTAATTTAGCTCAGAAGAGGAGGGGGATTTATCTTTTGAGAACCATATGGATTCTCCACTGAACTAATTTAGACTAATGGGGTTTCTAATCAAAGTAGGGACAACCCACTATCTGCTGCTGAGATAGGGCCATGTGGCAATGGTTGCATTTGGTGAAACTATATCTCAAAACCCTATATCAAAGTAGGGTTTGACCCATACTCAGAGGTAGGAAGGATTCATGAAGTTTCCTTTTCCAAAGATAACATGGAAAATATGTTTTTCAAGTTCATATAATTAATAAGTGGGGTTTTGTATTGATAGAGCATTAATTTAGTCTTTTCAATCTCTTTTTTTGCTTCAATATATTAAAGTGTTTTACATTCCAAATTTTTTTGAGTCATACCCAACTTAATTTGATAATCCTTGAACAAATTAACACCATTGAGCCAATAGATTTGTTGTGACCCACTGAATTCATTAGCCTCTTATTAACTTGAATTTCATATTCCTATACAGTTCTTGCTTGCTGAGTTAGTGGCTTTTGTATTATTCTGGCCCTTCTTTTTGAAACTGGTACTATTTTAATTTCATGCTTGGTACTATATATCTTGTGATTTTTTTTTTAGCTGAGATGATGTGGAATATTTGCTTGGATTGAATGCTCATTTTAACTTTGGAAAGAAAAAAGTGCATTTACGACTTGAACTTTACAAATCTATACAATTAATTCTCTCAATTAAAACTTTATTCAATTAGCTCCTTTAATACATTAAATTTATTCAATTGACTTTTTCAACTATCAATTTAGAATTACTTTACACCTTATTTTTGAAATTATTTGGATCTAATTAATGATATAGAGTCAAGAGAGACAATTGAATGGAAATTCATTTACTAGCTATTTATAAAGTACTTAATTAATATAGTTAATACTGAACAAATTTTTAGTTAAGGGATTAGTTCGAAATTGATTAAAAAAAAAGAGTCAATTTAAATAAATTTTTTAATTGAGAGACTTAATTTAACCGCACAAATTTATAAAGTTTAAGAATAAAAATATGTTTTTTTTTTATAAATATTTATAATCACATAGGTTATATATATAATTCTCCCCTGGCCCAGGTGGACATGGCATTTCCATCTGTAAGCCACAGTCCCTCTATGTAAAATAAATATTAGCATTTTGATGATGTGTCTTACTGGTTTTCTAATATATAAACCCTCACTGTTATGTGTAGTGCTGATTTCCCTTTGACAGCTAAGAGACAGGCAAAGTTAGATTCAGATATGATTTGCTAGAGATCCCTTGTTATCTTTCCCATGCAAGTAGTCTGATTGCAATCTAACCAAGTGTCTTATAAATTAGCTTCTCTTTGTGGCTCAAAATTAAAGCAACATCCTTAGAAAGATCTTCCACGTAATTAGTGTTAATATGAAAATAAGTCTAGTTGTCACTTGATGGATGTGCTGAAAATTTTTAAGAATATTTCTTCGTGTTCTTTTTCATTATTTTGAGTGCCCCAGTTAAGGTTTTAGAAAACTTGTGCTTAACAGGAATGATATATCAGATATAACTATGCAAACAATTCTATCCACGGGAACAAGTGGAGGATACTTTTCTATTTCTTTTAGCTTTCATTAATTAGAGATTGTGGGAGGTGTCAAGAATTGCTTTTGGATTTGTTTGTACAACAAGTACCACTACTGGGATCTATATCTTGATGAGGTTGGATTTCTTTCACCAACTTTGTCATCTCTCTCTATCTGTGGGTCCTTACAGAAAAAAAGAAAGAGGGATCTTTTATTAAAAAAAAAAAAAAGATTTTGTGATGCACATTCTATTCCTGGAGTGTTTAGTTATGTTCTTAGCCTTATAATTGCTTTCATGAAAATGGCACACAAGAGTTGAGTGGGAAATGATATTAGTAGATAAGTTTGATTCCAACCCGGGTTGGTAAGTCTCTTTCTTTTGGGTCTCTGAATTCTTCAATTTTATAATGTTGTGTTTTTCAACTGAATTGAGATCTTAATTTTAAGAGTCTAACTAAATCACATGTAAACAAATAAACCCTTATTTTGTTCTATCATGCATGCTTCAATTAAGTTAATTAAGAGGCTCAATATGGAGCTACATTCTTTCAAATAGCAAGCAATTCATCAAGAAAAGACAGATAGGGTTGTTTGCTCTTTAAATTAGAGAAAAGCCTAGAATGCATATATATCAAATTAATAATGGTTCTATGTGTCAATGGAGAAAAGGGAGATGAAAAGCAGCCGTCCCATTAAATAAGTTGGAAAGCGAAAAAAGAAAAGGTTATCTATACAAATAATGGGTTAAGACACACAAGACATAAAGCCTCAAAAAGGTGCCAATCACTGTAAAGTTTTGAGGATAAAAAGCCCTTTTGATTATTCATTTAGTTTTTTAAAGGTAGTAGAAGTGCTGGGAGTCTAGGACAATGCTAATCAGCCTGCTGCTGCCTGCTGGTGGAAACAATGTTCCAATAGATAGTTTCAACTAGACGGTTGGTTGGGCCACAAATTAAGTTTTTGAGTGTTAAAATATTATTATTATTAAATATTAGTAATAATGATAATAAAATAAGGGAAAATATTCATAATATGGTTTCAAAACTTCTTGTTTTTATTCTATTGAATTCTTATATTTATATTTTTCTATTATATTTTTAAAATAATTATTTTTTGTATTCTATTGAATTCCTAAATAATAAATTTTGTCTTGTTGAATCTGCTTAACTAACAAGGAAAAAACTCCATCGATATCTCTCTGTCTCTATATTTTCTCTAGATTTTCCTGTAACTTTCTGCGCTATATTTTGATGTTAATTCAATGAAATCTGCGTAGAATTGTCTCTATCAAGATTTCGTTATATTAATTTCCTTTCTGGATTTAAGTTTAGTGTTTAATTAAGTCTTGGTTCCTTACACTTTGTCTATGTGAATCTAGCAATATTTTGCTTATAGAATATTGTATTGAATTTAATGTGGTGTTAAAAGACTTGTATAGATCAGGTTTATTAAAAAATATATGACATATTACGATTAATTATATTCATAAATTTACTTTCAAAAATAAAATGAGATGGTAGGGGTATATTTTCTCTCAATCAGATGTCTCGAATTCGAATTTTGAATATAAATACTTTTAAAACTTTAAAGATAGTGTTTTATTCCCTTAATGGATCTATCCGGTACGAATTTAGATTATTTGATTGTTGAAATTAAAAAAAAAAATCATGAATCTGGTCTGAACAAGAATTTTCTGTGATTTTAATTAATAATTCTTTATTTCATTAATGTTGTATTTTTGATAGTACGTTTGAGCTTGAATCCTATGAATGTGTCATGAAAGGAATTAGCACTTGCATTTGTAATGGTGAAGGAACTTACTAAAGCTGCATATACTTTGGCATTCATGTCAATGTGATTTAGTAAATAATTTTTAACAAATTAAGAGGAAAAAAAACATTCTTTTTTGGTATTTCTGAGGGAGTGGACTGACTTTTTTTTCTCCCTTAGAGGTTGAGTAGAAAGCAAGGAAATGTCTCTTTTTTTTTAACTCAGGATTAAAATATACCTCAGACATTTCAAAGGTGATAATTGAATCTTTGCTTGGAATATACTTTTGTTTCCTGCACTAATATGTTAATATTAATTATAAAGCAAATTATTATACAATATTACAATTACCATCTGTAATTAGTGCGTCCATGACTCCATGCCCATGTATTACTCCATTGCTGAAGAAATGATGGGCCACGGCCACCCACATGTAAGAAATAGCATAATGCTTAAAATAAGTACATTATTATGATTAAAAATATATATATGTATTTTAAGAATGACCCTGTTTAGCCCTATGGTCTGCTTCATTTTTTTTATTTTTATTTTTCTTTTTAATCAGTGATCTATTTCAGTTGCTAATGCAAAAGAGATGCTCTAAAATTTTCTATGGTCATCTAGGCTAAACGAGTAGTCGTTTACCTACGGCTTTTTTGATAATTTCCAATCTTTCGAGGATATTTTGGTCTTCTTAGATCACAAAGTTCATATGCAATTGTTTATTTTTTTAAGTTCAAAAGAAGGTTACCATTATTGGGCCTTTTGATCCAATGCGTTGAAATTCAGTGTTTAATTTGAATCCCCTTGTGAATCAATATGAAAAATTTGCTTAGATATAGAGCATTTTCAGCTAATCTAATTTATTAATCTATTAATATATATAAAAGCCAGTACATTCTACTACTGTAGTTAGTACAATAACAGAAAAACGACGTCGTTTACACGAGTCATTTACTACAGCTGAGTAGTGCAAGTAAGACGAGATAACGGAGCAAAATGGTGGCCTGCCGCCTAAATCCCAGAAACAATTCAGAATATGTATATTCATATTTCACCCTGATAGCACAATTATAATAGAACCAAGTTAGACAAGCATATCAGAATTATCAGTTGCTTTCATTTCTCGATTTACTGGTACAATCAAAATTTAAAAAAGCATGGTTGTGTCCAATTGTTGAAGAATGGCTATGGTCTCTATAAAATCAGTGGTCAAAACTGTTAATCAGTTACAAAAAGAAAATTATGGGAATCAACATCATAAAAATAAGGGAGTGACCTGCCACTTGCCAGTCACCATGGTAACTTTATTCTATTTGAACAATCTTCAGATTCATGCGTTGGAACCTGCAAATCTCATAAAAAAAATCATCTGAACTATTATGGCTGCTCTTCATCTGAAGAATCCTTATTACCATTGACTTTATACTTCTCCCATATTTCAACAGTGACTCCAGGGTGCTCATTTTCTGTTCAACATTTAATGGTGATCTGACTGTGACCACTACCTCCTCTAGACAAAGGAATTACCAAGCCCGACTCCACCTACAGAAAACAAAATCACTTCCCCATTAGCGCATGCAATTTATAGTATTCAATACATGCAATGACAGATTAGTATAATTGCACTTTTCAAATACACATCTTGTATTAGATGCAACTCATATTTTTCGGGCTGTTCTTCTGGCAGAAAGCAACGAACATAGCTCCATGAATATCAAACTTTTGCAGCTTGGGATGATTATTGAAAAAATTGACAGTCTATTTTTGGAAACGGCTGAAGAGCTTCAAAATTCCCTGTAAATTCAACTTCATGTACAGCTGTTTCACCTCACTTGCCAACTGGAGCATTTTGTTTATTGCATCCCACCATGGCCGAATCTTCCTTCCACCAATTTCATGGTTTTTCTTCTCCTTTAAGTTCCTTTTCTTCAACTCATGATTTTCTCTTCACAATTAATGATGGATCCGACAACCATGGAGAGATTTGGAGAGATGAATGCTTCGGGTAATAAAGAGACGAGAGAAAATGGAGAATTTTTTTTATGGAAGGTGCTAGAATTTGGAAGAATTGGACCCATTTCTCTCATTTATATCTCAATTAATTATGATTTAATTATAAAGCCTTGACATGCAGTGGGTGAGGAGGACGGCAAAAATGAATTAATTTAATTAATTTTGCTATTCTCACTTTGAGTCCTCCACTTTTCTAATTTTCATTAATTAACCCGCTAAAATTTTGTCCTTTTCAGTTTTATCCATCAAATAATTTTCTTTTTTTCCAATTTAAGCATGGAATTAAATAATTCTCACCAATTATATACTCTATTAATTTCTCCATTTCAATACCATCTCAAACTATGAGGTTGAGTATTTTGTTTGTGTCCAACAAATTCATTTTTTTTTATTCTGACCTTTTTTATTGAACAGAAGTTATAGAGCACCAAGTTTTTTTATTTGCATTTGTGGAAATTGTATTCAATAATTCTGCATTCCAATAATACTCTAAACCAATTGGTCTATTTTTTTTTTTAATAATAGTATGTAGTCATATATTCAACATGTTTCACAATCTCTAGAAAAGTTCATCAATTCTTTGGGTTTTCACTATCAAATGCTTTATATATATGCACTCATCAAATTGAGCAGTCTCTTGTACAATATGTCATTGAAAATTTCTTTTTAACTGATGAATATCTATTTCAACAAATAGAAATTAAATTTGTCACTATATAAAGGCATTTGAAATGGTAATATCAGTTTCTTTCCCTTACTTGTTTCTCTCTTTCTTTGTAAAGTAAAATGATAACTCTATATTTTTTTAACTGTATTTTTATATTATCTACTTTATTTATTGTTTTAATTTTCCTTCCCGATATAATGCGAGAGCTACGAACTAGTATACAATATAAAGCAAAGTCTAAAGAATATTGGTGTGACATTTTATTGAAGAGTATATGACACATTTATTTATTTATTTATTTATTTACAACTTTTTGAATTTTTTGAGATTTTTTATATATTTTATTTTAAATCAATGAAAATAATTATTCAATAACCCTATTGAACAACAATTGTGATACACTAGCCAAATCAAATCTACGCTCATTTGAGCTTAGAGTATGATATCTAGAGTTTTAAGAAATTGAGGCGTTTAAGACCTAAAAAAATAAAAACTAGTAAGGATTTACTCTGTTTTCATATGGGGTTTGTAGTGTAACTCTCCCAAACCTTTACTGAACTGTCAACCAGGGAAGACAATGCAATGAAACTACCTTTCATATTCATGTTTAAGATGAATAATGAACCATAGTTTTTTTTTTTTTCCATAAATAACAATGCAACTCAAAACCATTACTAATTTCCATAAAAATCATTCATATTTTATTTACACAAAAGTTATAATTTACAAATTGTTTTGTTAAAACTATTTACATAATCTCATTGAACATATACATACGAAAAACATGCAAAAATGTAACCAAAAAGTACAAAATGAGGTCATCCACAAGCTGGGTTCTTGGGTATTTCACTGGCGAAAGTTTCACTAGCTTCTATTACTTTATCTACAACCAAGCCTTCAAAATCAACAACAACTTCTAAATTTGCATAAGAGAAAAATAAGAAATCTCTTGTGCTAAGTAAATTTCTTAGTGATGCATGTATAAAAGCAATAAACAATAAATTCCAAAACAAACATACACTTTTTTATGCTAAATATGAGGATTATCAAAGCATGTTCATAAGAAAAATCATTTGTTTAGCTACAACTGTTGCATTAAAAATAATATTTCACATCATCACCTAAATATTGCTACTTTGTTTATCAAATGTCATCACATTCAATTACATTCATGCATATTATATTTCTCACCACCTTTATCTTTCTCACTTATTCCTCATTTCCATTTTTTACTCATCTTTTTCTTTCATTTAGATGCCCATATCAGACTTAAGGAGACACAAAGGGGTATAACGGATCTCTTAGCCTATGTTGCGCCCTATATAAGTAAGTGCCTATAAAACGGAATGTCGAATGTTTTAAAATAAATGAGCAGTATCTATCTATGAGCTGTAATAGTCTATCAGCTTAATAGCTTTATCATCCCTAACTGACATGTCAACTTGTCTACTCCACTTTAGTCTAATTTAAACACATTTTATAGGCTCATTCATCTCATTTTTCATCATATCATATTTATACAATGTTATTTAAACTCATTTCATGCATCTATGTAGTCATTATTGAAGTCAAATCAGTAATTCTATATCAGAGGAAAATTGCGATCGCTAACCCTAAACTGCGATTGAGCTTTGCTTTTCACAAGGCATTTTGTGATCATCGCTCCTCTCTGAAATTGACAACACTAGTAAGTGTGGTCATGAAACAGAAGTTATGGTTGCAAAATGCCTGTTGTGGGGTAAGTTGAAGTTGCGCCTCCCCTTTGTTTCTTACTCGAGCTCATTCGTAGTCACGAAAAGAGAGGTGTAGTAGTGACTTTCAAACAATATGCAGAAAAATCTTTTTTTTTTACATCACCATACTTTTCCATTTTTATTTTACATTAAAATAAATTTGTATTCCCAATTTCAATACCCAAAACAAACAAATGACACACATGGCCCAACCAAACTCATTCCATCACATAAAGTCATAATAATGTCACAATTACACATTATCAAATAATCCTACCAATATTTCATTATCTAAATCATGTATCTTATATATTCTTTGACATATATATTCCACAAATATACACATTCATATCCTTATCATCAATAAATCAATTATAACCACACAAAAACTAATTCCAAAACAACTAATGCATCAAATTAATTATTTTTAGCAATATTAGCAATCCATAGTTTTAACTTATCCTAAATCATTCTAATCAAAATTTATAAACTAAATGTCAAATATTTTAAAACATTAATTTATGGTTTATTGCTAATAAGTATGCACATACATTCAAAACTTTTTTTATTTCCTTATTCTTTTATTCTTCTTAGGCCTTTAGGCCTTATTTTACTTTTCTTGTCTTCTCCTCCTTTTTGAGTTAATTTTCCCTCCAAGGTTGCACCTACCATTCATAAAATGTGTCAAAACTCTTTCATCAACCAATTTTCATTTCTACTCCTCTTTCTCTCTAAACAATTATCCAAAACCCTAACTCTCTCTCTCTCTCTCTCTGTTTTCTTATGTCATGAGTTTATATTCTATCAACCTCTATTTTAAACTCTTTCATTCTATGGCTCTTCGAATTTTTCCATGGTCGGCCTTTTGAAAGTTTTCTCTCTCTTATTTTTGGCTCTTTGTCTACTTTTTTCTTTCCTTTCTAAGCTCCTCTAGGCTTTTTTGTGCATAAAATACCTTATTCTTGCATTCTCTCTCACTTTTCTCACACTATTTAGAAATAAAAGTTTTTGTGAAGGTGATTGTGGAGGTCTTATAAGGAATATGAGGGCTTATGGAAATGAGAAGAGATGATTAAATGGTGCAAGATAGTGAAAATGTTAAGAGAATTCTAGATAAATTAGAGAATGTGTCCCACTTTTGACTAATCTTTTGATTTTTATCTATCTCTAGCATGCTTAATTTGATAAATATGGGAAAATATTTCTCCTTTAATATGGCCAACCTTATAGTGTCAAAAATTTTCCCTCAATTTAGTTATTTGGCAAATATCTATTTTAGTGCCTTAAATTTTATCACATCACACTTTTGCCCCAAAACTTCATTTCTTTTGCATTTAAGTCTTTTACCATAATCCATTCTTTTTTCACATAATAGACACCATAATTATCACTTTCATTAATTATTTTATAATTTTTTATCAAATTTCAAATTTAGACTTTGGTTGAAGTAACACGCCCATTTTGTGATAGAAGTGATTTGGAGCCTAAATTAGCAGATCTAATATGTATTTTTTTTCTCCAATCAATGAAAGCTTTAATGGTTGGGAATCATGGGATTTGAAACTGCTTAATAATGTTTGTCAAGTTCATATGGTGTCTTAATAATGTTTGATTGACTTATTATAAATGGTATGTAAGGTGTTATCTTGCAGTTGCACTTTATTATATATGATGTCTATTTTTAGTATATATAAACTAATTACTTGTCATCTTTGATTGATGTTTGAAAACATGAATGTAGGAAAAAAAATTCTCAAAATCAAATAGTAATTCCAACATCTTTATTATAACAAGAGAGATTAAAAGTATTCAACACAAATATGTTAGCATAAGATTGCATTATAGTTTTCTAATTCAAACAATTCAAGATAATCCTTGAAACATGTTTGATATGCTTAAGTAATAGTTGGACATGATTTATAGGTTTTCAATTTATATATGGCATGCAAATTGTTGTCCTGCAATTATACTTTTATTATATATGATGTATGTTCTTGATATGTATAAATTAATTGCTTATCATATTTTATTGATGCAGGAAAATATGAATGTAGGGAAAAAATTCTTATAATCAAATAGTAATCCCAGCATCTCTATTATAACAAGAGAGATTAAAAGTATTAAAACAAATAAATTAGTGTAATGTTTGATGTTTAAGTTCCAAGTTGTGAGCACATCGAGATGGGTGTACCAAGTCGACCAGAGTCTGAATTCAGATAAAAAAAATCAAAATAATAAGTGAATATTGATTTTGGGGACTTAATTGATGAAAAAAATCAAATTGAAATTAAATCGAAAGGAATAAAGGTTTGAGGATTAATGGGATATATGAAGTGACAAAATAAAATATTAATTGTTTGACTTTTTAGTTAAATCTCATTGGAGGAGAAATTTGTGGTTGTAAAGAAAAGGGTGATGTGACATTAATCTTAGTCATTTATTTTATTAAATAAATATGCTAAAGATGGAAAATGAGCTAATTACATGTTTTTTTTATATTTTCTCTTCACATTTTTCCCTCATCGTTAAAACAGTGTTTTGATATTATTAGGGATCTTAAGAGATAGAAGCAGCAAGCTCTAAATTGGTAAAGAATGAGAACCAAAACAAGGAGGAGAAGATAGACACTAAGTGAAGTGAACTTTCCAAAATTAAGGTAAGTGCACTTTGGCAAATATTGTGTGATGTATTATGCTTTTGGTGGAAATTTTGTATGTCTATAAAATGAATTTGAAATTTGATTTTCATACTTTTGTGACGAAATCTATAATGACTTGGTTAAAGAGAGTTTAATGTTGAGTTGGTTTATATATATATGAGGCATGTTGAATATATAGTTACATAATATGAATAATACCTCGAAAACAAGGAAAATGAGATTTGTGATGGCCTTATGAAAGGCTTGTTGATAACTACAATGTGATTAGTGATGAGTTATGTTCAAGCATGATTTGTTAATTGAATTGTAATAAGGAATTAGTCTGTAAACATGATGAAGTTTATGTTGCAATGGATATAATCTTGATGATAGATTTGTTATTGAGTTCAATATTGCTTAAATTGGTGCACAATAGTAAATTTACCCATTTGTAGTGAGAAATGCCAAGGTTGAGCTACATTAGGCATGTTTACTGTTCAAAATTTTTTATTCAACATAAAATAGTAAAATTTGTTATTCTGACTCTAATATAATTGATTTATTCATATGAAAGGCCCTAGATGTAAATGGTGTGACTTAATTGTTAGAATTAGGTTTTTGTCCAGTAAATTGTGATTTCGCCACATTATGGCTTAAGAAACAGTAAGTTTCATAGGAAGCGGTGCGACCGAGATTTCAATTGCGAGAAGTGTTTCACGACCATACTATCCCCAATCGTGATTGTACCATAAGACTATTTGAGAAACAGTGTGAGTCACAGAGAGTGGTACAATCATGATGACAACAATGAGCCTTTCATGACCACGCCTTCTTTTAGCAAGCATGCATTTAGTTGACCTAAGAAACAATAATGTTAGCAAATACAAATGCAACCATAACAAATATCCACGAAAAGCATATTGTGACCATGCCTAATAAATAACAGTTAAAATTTTAGTTTATTGATGATTATTAGCATGTTGCATTGTTAGTTGTTGTCCTAATAAATTAAAAGTTGTTTGGAAAAAAATTCATTGTGAATTAATTATCTAAGTATAACTTCATAAATTTGAATTTTTTATGATTTAAGATTGAAAGTGTGAGGCTTCAAAGGAGGAGGAGGTAGAGGAAGACAAATTTTTTTATTCTTCATTTTTATGTAATTTTTTGGTTTTAAATGGATGACTAATGTAACACCCCTTACCATACCCAATTCATGGTCAGATAAGAAGATGCTACGAAACTTCATCTAAGAAATCTGTTATATGATATTGGAAATCAAAACATTTTTTTTTCTTTTAAAATCACATTTCCAAACGCAACAATATTTAAACAACTCATACATTGTCATAAAGGAAAATATATATATATATATATATATATATATATATATATATATATATATATATATATATATATATATATATATATATATATATATATATATGCATTGCATTTACAAAAGTACTATTTTACGAAAAGTCATTTAAACTTATACAAATGAACGGTTTGATTTCATACAAAATGCAATTATAAACAGCAAAAGATCAAAATGAGAACTCATTGTATGTTGACACTACTGCTTCACTAGATTAGGATTTCACAATTTTTTCTCTACTACTTTTATCTACAATCTACACTCTTTTCTTCATTGTATATGCATGAGATGACAAGACTCTCACACTAAGTATTAGACTTTGTAGTGCATACATCGTATCTGCATGAGAGGACAAGACTGTCACGCTAAGTATTAGGCTTTGTAGTGCATACACTGTATCTGCATGAGAGGACAAGACTCTCACACTAAGTATTAGGCTTTGTAGTATATACAGAAATACAATAATTTATAATATGCTTTCATACATTCATATGCAGCCTAAAAATATGAATTATGCAAATTTCATTCTATTTCTACTTAGCTTGATATTTATTTACTTCATGTGATATCTATCATCATTCTCATCCATCTACATGCACAAAGCAACAGTACACAATGCAAGCATACAAATATTTATCTTTCTTATGTCTTTTATTAAATTTTTTTTCTTTTATATGTAATATTAGATATTCCTTACATTCTTTTTATCTTTATATTGTATCAAGATATCCAGACCAAATACTAGAAGATAAAAAATAAGAAATACATAATTGGACGTCATGGGATAATGTATTTCCAAAGTAATATGAACAGTAACTACCTACAAGCGTTAAATGCGCATAGACACTGTGGTTTATGGGCTTTACAGCCTATCATCCCTAATTGACATATATGCTTGTCTACCTACTCTAAATAAATAGACATCAAAGGATAATGTATATCCAAATAATACGAGAAGTAAACTGCCTAAGGGTGTTAAACACCTATAGGTATTATGGCCTATAAGTTTTACAACTTATCTTTCCTAATTGGTATATCAATTTGTTTACCCACTCTAGTTTGAGTTAAGTACATATTATGAGCTTAATTCTTTTCCATGTTGTCCTTGATCGGTTTGGTAGAACCACAATTCCTTATTTATTTTTTTTAACATAACTAGTATACTTTATTAATTATTTCATATTGTATTCATATTGTTCTTACTCATTTTCTATCGTTGCACATTTATTATAATGTTATTTTAACTTACTTCATCCATCTATGTCATTATTCTTAAAGTCAAATTAATAATTCTATGTCAGAGGAAATTTATGGTTGCTAACTTTAAATTGCGGTCACATATTGCCTTTCATGAGGCATTTCACAATCACTACTCCTCTCTGGAATTGACAGCACCATAAGTGCAGTCACTAAAGAGGAGTCGTTGTTGTAGGAAAATTTTTGTGGGATCAATCGCAGTCTTGTTTCTTACCGAGCTCATTCATGATCGTGACTTTCAGGCAATATGCAAATAGGCCTCTTTTTATATTGTTATGCATTTACATATCACTACTACAAATATTAATGTCACATATAATACAATTTAATCTCACATACACATCAATCAAGCGATTTCCACATATAAATCTAACTAATGTTACAAATTCAAACTAACATACACTTCATGTTATTTCATGCATTTAAATCAATGTTAATATGTTGATTAATTCATTCTTGCAAGAATCACAATAATAACATAGTTTATTGACCTAAAAGTATGGACAAACCTTCTTTATTTGTTTTTAGGCTTCTTTAAGCCTCTTTTTCTTTTCCTTTACTTATTCCTCCATCTTAAACTTGTTTTGTTTCCACTTAAGTACCTAAAATATGTAAAAACACTATTAAAATCCTTCTTCCTCAATTCTAACCCTTACCTCTATTTTTTCTCTCTACATACCCTAAAAACTATACTTTTTCTCTTATTTATCTTTCGGTTTAAGCTTCTAACACCTCTCTAACCTTAATCTCTACCATTTTCAAGGTCTTTAAACACTTCTTGCACTTTTTTCTTTCATAAAAATGACTTAAAATTCACACTTCCATATAACTTATCTCTCATAAAAAAAAAGCTCTAATTGAGCTTAAAACAAGTTATACCTTTGGAAAAAGATGCAAAGATAAAAAAATAAAAATAAAAAAAAAAAGATATTATCCTCACTTATTTTTTCTCATGGCCGACTCAAAGAGAGTTTCTTTATTCCCTCTTCAAACTTCTTTTCCACTCTTTAGGTTCTCATTTAGCTTCACTAAGTTTTTCTATGCATGAATATACTATTTTTTCTCTCTTTTGCTCATTTCTCTCTCTTAATGGAGCTTGGCTATAGAGGTTTAATAGAAGAATGGGTTGGGGCTGGTAAGAGTGCAGAAAAGTCTAGATGAAAATGGTGATAAGGAAAATGAATGTGAATAAATAAGAGAGAAGAGAAGAAAGTCTTCGTGTGGGCCTATTTTTGAACAAAAACTTTGATATTTTATATAGTTAACATTTTAATATAATTTTAACTAATGCCGACCAGCACCATTGGTATTTTATACCCAAATTAGTAAATATCTTAATTGGTCCTTAAATTTTGGTAAATTATAAATTCACTCCAATTTTTTTTTTAATTTTCACTTAGGTGTCTTATCATAATTTAATATCATTACATCCTTTATGTACATTATTAGATATTTTTCATAATTTATTTATCGTTATTTTAATATAAGAATTTAGACTCTGATCGTTTCGATGTGTAGATTTCACTACACATGCAACTCGGGACTTAAATTAGTAGGTATAATAACTAACAATCTTTAGGTGAGTGATATGCACTCTCTTTGCCATGTTTCAAAATATACTAGTAAAGTGTTTAAAGTTAACAAAAAAAAAATCAAAGTTCAAGTGTTAAAATGATAAAAGTGAAAGTTTAGGAATCGGAATGGCAAAACCTGGCAAATTCGGGAGTCATTTTATATATTAAGTCTTTTCTCTGTTGTTTACCTTTACTATTTTTCTTTCTATTCAAATATCAGTTATGCTTTCTTGACCTTTTCAACCATTATTAATTTGCTAATTTCCACAAATGCACTTGTATTACACATTATCATTTTCTTACTTATAGAATTCACTATTTTTTATGACTTTTTATTTTATTGATTTTCTTTGTTGTATCAGTTGTTTAATCGAAGTAAAAATCCATAAATTTCATCTCTAAATTATATATATGTAATGGCCCAAATACCGGGTTAGTCGTAAACTGTAGTTTCCGAGATTGATCAGTATACTCGGGGGTCAAAAATACACCCGTGGGTGAAAATATTTTATTTGATCATCGGAAAATATAGGTTGTGACTAGTCTGAGGGTAAAATTTGGAGTGAAAATAAAGTCAAATAAGCCCTCAAAAGTCAAAATTAAGAAAAAAGGGATCGGGTTTGATTAAATAGTTAGTTGATCATACTTTGACCGGTCTATGAAAAATAGGAAAATACATCTAAAAATTTATTATAAGACATGGATAGATTCTAAATAATATTTAGGATTATTTGACACTGAAAAAGGAATTTTACGGTAACACCGAAAATTGAATTATCAGTCCGATTTAAGTGAGCTGAACAGAAAATGAACTCCGATTGAGTTGAAAATTTTTGTGTAGACATATAAAAATATTTTATGAATTATGAAATCAAATTTGGGTGAAATTGAGCTTGAAAAGTGAGCAAAATAATTTATAGTGCATAATTGGGCCTAAATGGATTGGGCTTTGTTTGGCCCAAGCCCATCCAAAGTAACCCACTATAAAAGACCCATATTTACAGAATTCTCTAGACAGAATTCTGGTTAATCACCTTCTTCTTTTTTTCCCTTGTTTTGCCGTGCCATTCCTTCATTTCTTTTCTTCAAAATTTCTTCATTTTTCTTCAATTCTCACACCAAAATCAACCACCCAAAAATAATTTCAGCCTCTTTAATAGCTAATAGGAGTTTTTAATCTTCATTTGGGAGCCTAAAATGGAAGGAAATTAAAGGAGGAAAGTTAGGATTCAAATTTGAGGTAAGCAAAATTTATGGTTTTAAATTAATTTAATGGTTCAAATAGGTAGTTTAAGACATGTAGATGATAAATATGAAGTTTATTTGAGTGTAGGAAGTAAATTAATAGTGGATTAATGAAGGAAAAAAATTGTTCATGGTAGGTTCAAGAGAAGGAGAAGGTTCTTCCAAGGGAAAGGAGAAGGAGAAGGAAGTTTAGGAAGGCCTAAACAAGCAATTAAGGTTAGTGATTCCTTAATCTAATTATTTCCATTAATTAAGTATAATTTAGGGTTATGGAAATTTAGAAAATTGTGTGTTTTGTATGTAATTGTTAATTAATGCTTAAAACATAATTAATGGATTATGAAAAGTGAATTAGAATGATTAATTTCAATTAAAAAAATTAATTAGTGGAAATTATAAAATATGACCTTATTATATGAAAAATGAATATTAAGGAATACAAATATTTTAGTGTAATATTATGATATATATATATATATATATATAGAATAATGAATGTATTAATTAGTGAAATGAATAATTAGAAAGTGAAAAAAAAATTAATGATGAAAATTAAATATAGGCCGAAAACAAAAAGAGAAATTAATATTTTCTTTGCTAATTAAATGAAAATTTATTCATGAAATGCAAGAAAATGTGATTGTGAATATGCATAAATTTATTTAGAATTTTTAAATGATATATTGAATAAGTTTTTTAATTATTGATTATATTATACATGAAATGAAAAGTAATGAATAAAGTGTGTTTAGTGATGTTTAATAACTTAATTAGTTATTCATAACAAATTATTGATATATTAGAATGAAAAATATGAAAAATTTTGGTAGTGATAAATTGTTATGAAAGAATAAAATATTAAGTGATTAATAATGTAAAAATAATGGAAATTTATGATTTTAATAGAAATTGAATTGAAAAAATAATAATAATAATAATAATAATAATAATAATAATAATAATAATAATAATAATAATAATAATAATAATAATAATAATAATACCCTTAGTTATTTTCTGATGGTTAAATCTAGCCCAGGATATAATTGGCTAGCCATAGGGACATTATTACCGCGGTGCGGGTCATGGCGACTCGCTTATGTAGACCAATGATGGTCTACTACAGTGATAGTGATTCAATGAATATCATACAGTGCAGTGCTCGGGGTGATCTTTCGGGATTACTCTTCAGTGTAGTGGACTTTTGAGTCCACGTCCCATGTATCTGGTCCGAAGATTTTCTATCGGATTGAATCTAGGGGCAAAACAACAAAAAAAAAATGATAAAGGTGTCAAGTTTGAAAAAAAAAATGAGAAATAAAGATATTAAATAGTGAATTAAAAGTAATTAAAAATAATGTATTGTTAAAAAGAATTATATATTAAAGAGAAAAATTGAATAGTATATTAAAAATATTATTGCATGTATAATTGAATGAAAATATTGTTAGTGAAAATTTTTAGATTAGAAATCACCACTGAGCATATTAATGCTCAGTACGTAGTTATTTGACTGCGTGCAGGTAGTAGCTGGAGCAAGTATGCAAATTTTGGGAGCAGACGAAAGAACAAAATAGTAATAGGATATTACTAATAATGGCATGTATATATATGCATAGATATGGAGTTGTAAGAATGAGATTTGTACATATTATGATAAATGGTATTTGTAAATTATAATATGTGTGAAGAATTGTGGTTGAATGGAAATTATATTGCGTTATATATGAATTGTTGTGCCCAGAAATGGGCTGTGGATTGTTTGCTTTGCAGTTGGGTAGTTAATATATAGCCGTTGTGCTGTCGAAATTTTTGAAAAATAAAAAGGATTAAAAAAAAAGTGTTGACAATATTATTGTCATAAAAAAAAATTGGCACATATCGGCTATAATTGTATTAACCCACGTAACGTACGTATAGAATAAGTAATATAAGGGTGTTACAATATATATATATATATATATATATATATATATATATATATATATATATATATATATATTGACTCAATAGGAGGCTTTAAATTGAAAGAAATATAACATTCTTTTGTTAAAAAAATGGTATTTTTTAATTAAAAAATTAAAAAATTGTCACTTTCCTCTGTAATTCTTTTCAAGTTCTTTAAATTAAAACGACATTAATATATATATATATATTGTACAAAATTAAAAAAGAGGAGAATTTTTTGTGGAGAAAATGGAGAAACTCATTTAGCCAAGGGGGAAGCATGAGAGGAAGAAGAATGTGTTGAATTCTCTAGATAATTATGATATTTGAAACATATATAGGTGGCTGAAATGAGCTGGTCTTTGGCCAAGACAAGAGATCCAACCTCATTAGGCCTATTTTGTGAATTTAAGACCCAATTAAGCAATATAAATTATTTCTCTCAATTTAAAAGCTCAATTTCACTCAATATTGATTCCTTAATTCATAAAATATTTTTATATATCTACACAAAAAATTTCAACTCAATCGGAGTTCATTTTCTGTCCAGCTCACTTAAATCAAACTGAAATTAAATCAAACTGATAATACAATTTTCAGTGTTACCGTAAAATTCATTTTCCACTGTCAAATAATTATAATATTATTTAGAGTTTATCCATATCTTAAAATAAATTTTTTGATATCGTTTGCTATTTTTCATAGCACGGTCAAAATATGGTCAACCAAGTATTTAATTAAACCGAGTCCCATTTTTTCTTAGTTTTGACTTTTGAGCGCTTATTTGACTTTATTTTCACTCCAAATTTTACCCTTAGACTAGTCATAAACTATATTTTGCGATGATCAAATAAAATAATTTTCACTCATTGGTGTATTTTTAATCTTCGGGTATACTGATCAATCTCAGAAACTACAGTTTACGACTAACCCATTATTTGGGCAATTACAAGTTATGTGTTTCAAAATCACTCTATTAAACTAAATTATGTCACAAATGGCAAACTACAAAGTTAAACTATATAATGAAAATCAACTTTCATCGAAGAACCTTTGGACTAATTACCACGACTACACCCTTTTTTTTTGTTTATCTGTCGAGGTTGATGGATCTACATGAATTAACTAAAAATCTAATTTTATTTTCTCACACTTTTGTCTTTTTTATCTTTCGTTTCTCCTCTAGCTTCAATCTCACCTCCATAGTTATGCATTATTTCATAGCTTCCATCTTTTCCATCTCAAGGCTAAATTGTCAGTTCATTGTTTCTTAAATTATTTTCTGTGATTCTATTGACACAAATTCTTATTTCTCTTTAGCCATCGAAGCTTTCCTTCTAGAGAGATGAGGAGTACATATTGCCTTAGAGTATCATGTGCTCGGATTATTTGCATTTGAAGGTGATGAGGTGTACTGACTAGATTTAGTATTTTCAATTCACTTTTATCCTCTTTCTTTGAATTCATTGACTTCTTTGATCTCCCTACAAGACTGCTCATTTCTTTTCATCTCGTAAGGCAATCCAAGTATGTAGAAAATTAAATTGTTCACTCTATATCATTTGACCCAACTCCAATACTTTATTCTCATTTATTTTGTTTTTTCTTTGATGTTGGATTTGTTCATAGTTTTCAATGAACTTCAATATCACATAGTTCAATTTACCCCAATGATTCATCAACGCTTGTCTTTTTTTGTGTGCGTAAGTACTTTTACAATATTAATCGTAGTATTCACGTATGCATTCCTATAAAGTTTTAGAAGATTTATCTATGCCGATTTCCACATCTTTGATAATATTGAACCATGAGCTACACAAAAAATTATCATATTGAACCATTCAACAACTTTTTCTTTGCTACTCCTTGATGTATGCTCTTTGCATATGTAACACCCTCCGATATAACCAATAAAACCCCCCCAACTATACCAATAAATGTTATGGGTTGTTTTGAGAAAAACTGATTAAATTAATTTTTTTCATATTTAAAACTTGTTTAAAACAATAGTATACAATTAAAGCAATAAAATCATTATAATATTAAAAATCTCAATCCAATGATCGATACCAACATAAAATATATTTTTGGCTTCACCAGTCTTATATTACAAATATGTCAAAATAAAAATCATTACATATTCTAAATGTAAAAAGACATGTAAAATAAAATGTCATATCTGCTAACTTAAGCACTAAGTCGCACATGTTGCTAAATGGACGCAACAAATCAACTGGAATTTAAATTTAGATTTTTACTGGAATAAATTAAAATAATAATTAATAATTATGAAACATACTTAATTAAGTGTTGAGAATGTTTAAACAAGTTGAATTATGACAAAGGACTAAATTGTAAAATGACCTCAAAACTTATCAAATTTTGGGTCATTTTGATAAGCTTTGAGATTATTTTGTACTTTATCAAATAATTGAGGATTAAATGAGATATTTATTAATTGGACACATAAATTAGACATGATTAATGAGAAAGAGATGACCACCATTAGGAGAAAAGAGTTTAATATGTTAATTAAGCCTAATAATAAGATTTTGGGTCAAAACGATGGGACCCGTATGTTGGAATTTGATGTCTTCTTTTTCTTTTCTTCTTCCTTCTTATCTCTTCTTTAACTCATTTTCTGCTCTTGAAACCAGTCCCACACCATCCACTCCAACCACTATAGCTAAAGCTTGATCTAAAGAGAGGAAGTAGAGAAAGAAGAACAAGGTAAAGTCATTTTCATGAACCAAAAGACTTAAAAAGCTAGAATAAGTTAGAATGAAAGAAGAAAAACAAGAGGAGATGAGAGATAAATCTCTAAGGGTTGGTCAAGAGAAGAAAAGAATATAGGTAAAAAGCTCTTCTTTTCTTCTATAATTCTTTCTAAAGGAAGAGATAGTTTAGAGCTAATGTAGAACATGTTTTTCAAGAGAGAGAGGTCAAAGTTTTTAGAGAAAGAAGATAGGGTTTAGAGAGTTTTGATGAAAAAAGGTTTTAATAGTTTTTTTATCATATTTTAGGAGACCAAAGTCACAAAGATCAAACTCAAAAGAGCAAAGAAAAAGAAAAAGATGCATAGAGAAGTTGAAAGAGAACAAGAAAAAAGTTTGTGCATAATTTAAGACAATAGCCTATTCTTTAATATAAATCGCATGACATGTATGTTTAACATGTTACATAATCATTAAATATACTCAATTATGAAAAATTGCATGAAACCTATGTACTTACATGAAAAAAATGATGATATTTGATGTATGTTTGGTTGATGAGGTTGATAAAGGCATGAAAATGTAGATAAAGCTATTGTATGTTGTGATAGAAATTTATAAATGAATGATAGTTGTGTTTAAATGGCTTGAAGAAGTCTGAAATGAAGAATGGAAGTGAAAGTGCATAATTTCTGCAGTTGGTCACGGTTGTGATAGTTTATTCATGAGCATGACTATACTAAGTCATGAGGGTGACTTATTGCACAAAAATAGCATTATTCATCCAGATTCATTCACGACTTGAGTAACAATTTAGGTAATAGGCTTGAACTTATTCACGGACATGAATGTTTAACCCACGATCGTGAAACTGTGTGACCGACATTGTTCACAGGCGTGAATAAGAAGTCACAGGCATGAATACCCTTTTTTCATAAATTTAATTATTGAGTGAATGCTAAAGATATCAAATGAGGATTTCAAGGTAATACGATGAATATGAAAATATTTTATAAGCATAGAATAAAGAATAAAGAGATAAGAGATTGATAAGGGAAAACATTAAAATGGAAGAAGCCCTAGAACACTTAGCTTAGAACTAAAATTGTGGATAGTTTGACATTTCAATCATGTACTATAATTAAATATCGGTGATGTCACTATTATTAAACGCCAATAATGACTATTATTAAATGCCGATGATGACACTATTATTAAAGTCGGTGATGATACTATTATAAATATCGGTGATAGACATATATATATATATATATACATACATATATATATATATATATATATATATATATATATATATATATATATATAAATGTCGGTGGTGACATTTATATGCGTATACCCTAATATCTGAATGACACTCTTAAATACGTGGATAACAAACACTGTTATCCTAATTAGTGGTTCCTAGGTATTATGAGCATAAATGAGATGGAAATAGAAAAAAAAAAGAATTGAATATAAATGATTGAACTGTTTATTTATATATAAGAAAATAAAAGACATAAAGTAATTGTATAACTGATTGTGTGATAAATGTATAGGTAAAATAGGGCAAAACGGGATAAAAAATAAATGTTTTAATTTTAGAATAAGTAGAATACTTGAATGATGACATATAATAGCATATTGTATGAAATAGTAATTATATGCACCATTAAGCTTCAAGTTTAGTGTGAGAGTTTTTTCTCACACATATATAAAGAAAAGTGAGCGGAGACATTTAGATAAAGCTAATGGTGACTCAATCTAGTAAAGCAACTAATTTTAAAAACAGTATGCCACATACTTTTGTTTCTAGTAAATTATTATTTTTTACATATACGGTTTTGTAAATTAATTCTATATTTTGTGAATGATTTGTTTATAAACAAAATGTGTTATTTCTTTAATATTTTAGGAGTAAAAAATGTACTACTTATTTGTATTTATTGAATAATGATTTTTAAGAAGATAGTGTAGCGCTCATTTGTCCAGACATTGTTGTTGTGGATAAGGGGATGTTACATGAAAACCCAAAATCTAATGACATAAATAAGATACAAAATATGTCATGAATGTAAACACATCCCAATCTGGGTGTACTTTGACCGATCTCTGATGTGTTTTTACTCTTCCAGTCAACTCCTTTCTATCGGCTTTGAACTTGCGTACAGAAAATCTACGCGATAAGCAAACTAATATTTAGCGATACATATGTGCATAAAAATTCTACAGTTATATCGTGTCATACAATGTCATACCTCAATGTCATATCAACATGTCTATATTACTATAGACATCATGCAATAATTCATGTATATACAAATGCATATTTCATATACACATATAACATATCTAAATACCATATATCAAAATATATTAAGTTTAACATGAGGCAGAGGCACTTAACAACCCCAACTTGAGTCATCCTACCTACAAAATATTGGCTCGTCTGAGCCCTTCAAGTCAATTACGCTCAATAACCTAAGCTTAAGCCATACTGACCGAGAATAATATAGCATGCTAGCAAATCCAAAATCAAATGCATTCATATCTCGAGCTTTGACTACTTTTCCTTATATCAATCACAAAGTAGCTCTTTACGGTACTATTTCCTCCCTCAATGATAAATCATCTACCTTATGACAAGTCCAAGACTATAGAATTGGGCATGTAACTTATAACCTTTTATCTTACAATTCGTTTTTTCATATGCTATTGTCAGCATTATATCTCATTTATGCATTCTCAAACCAACGCATAAATTTCATGTCATATAATCCATATGTTATATTCATTAATTGAGATTAAAAAATAAAATGTACATATTATACATTCATTATCGAGCGTGAACTACTTATTCATAGCCGTAAAAAGGTGTCATTTAAGGTTTTCTTACCCATGAACCATCATGTAAAACATAACATGACATTCACATGTGTGAATTACGTATTCACAGTAGTGACACCTCATCGTCATGACTTTTTAACTATGATACAATCCGTGAAATTTTGGGTTCATGTAAGTTCATAAGACCTTAATATTCATGGTCATGACACCCTTATTCACGGGCATGAATTATGCATTTCCAACAACTAAAACATGATTCGAAAATAGAGTATCTCATGCATTTCATGCAAAATCTCTAAGATTGACAAATATCAATCACTTCTATCAATATTTTCATACAAATACCATGTTTACTACATGTTTTAGCAACATTTAACTCATTAAAATATCATTTTAGGTCATTTAACTGATAACATATCATATATATCATTCTAACACTTAAAAACCCATACAACTGTGTTATTAATCATCCATAACATGCCATTTTAATATTTTTCATATTTTCAACATACAAAACACATTAATACGCGTAAAACACAAATTAATATGCCCATATATACTAACCTTTTACCAAAATAGAGTCTTAACTAACTTTCTAAGTTTTTCAAGCTTGTCTTCCATTTTGTGATATGATTCATTACTTCCTAGCAAATCCTATAATCAAAAAAACATTCCTAACAAAACGACATAACATAAACAACCTAAGAAAACTTTAAAAACTTAGTTCTACCTCAAATTTGGCAAAACTCATTCAAACCTTCTTGTATTCTCAAGCTTCAAGTTTCAATAATGGTGTTTTAGGATTATGAGGAATGGAGAAGATGACTAAGCCTCTGAATGTGTCAGAGGGTGATTAGGGCAATGAAGATTGATTTAAAGCAAGATATAGTGCAGAGGAAAGAGAAAAGTGAGGTTGCACATGACCAACCGACTTGCGATTCATAGGTGTGACAGTTACCTTCACGGGCGTGAAATGTCATTCATGACTGTTACTCAATCATTCACAATTGTGAATGTTCTCTTTACTCAAAACGATCATGCCATATTCAAAACTCTATTGTTTTAACCATAGTATGACTTTTCATGGGCGTAAAAGTTTTTCTTTTTACAAAACTTTAACTTTAACTTTAACACACCTTAACCCTATCATTTCCCTCTCTAAACACATAATTTATATTTTACGAGTGTTATAGAATTGTAATGCCCATAAAATAGAGTCTATAAGTTATATGTGTGTTTAGAGAGGGAAAATATGGGGTTAAGGCGTGTTAAAGTTTAAGTTTAATTTTAAAGGAAAGCTTTCACTTCTGTGAATAGATATTCACACCCATGAAAAATGGTGTTATAGTTCAAACAATAGAATTTTAAACATGGCAAGATCATTTTGAGAAAAGAGAACGTTCACTTTCTTGAATGGTTTAGTAATGGTTGTGAATGACATTTCATGCATGTGAATCGCAGGTTGGTTGGTCATGAGCAATAACACTTTTCTCTTTCCTCTGCACCATATTTGACTTTAAAACCACCTTCATTGTCCCAGATCATCCTCTGACACACTCAGAGACTTTTTATTCATCTTCTCCACCTTTGTTAATCCTAAACACCTTTGTTAGAGCTTGAAAAGCTTGAGAAACTTAGAGGTTTGTTAGAGTTCTTACTAAAGTTGATATAGAACTCAATTTTTAGGGTTTTTTTTAGATTTTTTATGTTATGTGATTCTAATAGGAACATTCTTATGATGATAGGATTTGCTAGAGAGCAAGAAACAACATCACAAAAAGAAAGGCAAGCTTGAAAATCTTAGAGAGTTAATTAAGGCTCCATTTTGGTGAAAGTTAGAACATATTAACATTTAAATTTGCTTCAATACAACTAGTATATTTTACATGTTATGAACTATAAAATGAAATGATAAAAGGCATATTATGGGTGATTAATGATATCGTTATATGAGTAAAATGCATAATGTGGTAATAATGAGATAAAATAGCATGTTTGGCATGTGTGGTGGTTTTAATGTGTTTTAAGGATGTTAAGACATGTTATGGGTATGTCATATGCCTTGTATGTTAATATGAGTGATTTAAACTGGTCAATCTTAGAGATTTTTGCAGAAAATGCATGAATGCTCTATTTTTGAGTTGTTAAAAATGCATGATTCGTGCTCATGAACAAGGATGTCATAGGAGTGAATGTCGAGGTCTTATGAACTTGCATGAACCTCGAATTTCATGAATTGTGTCACAGTTGGAAAACTATGATGATGAGGTATCACAATCGTAAATAAGTAATTCACATCCATGAATGTTGTGTTGTGTTTCACGTGATGGTTCATGGGTAAGAAAACCGTGAATGACACCTTCACAGTCGTGAATAGATATTCATGCCCATGAAGTAGAATGAATGTATAATATGTACATTTTGGTTTATGATTTTAATTGATAGTTTGTTAAATACATGTTATGGGATGTATGTATACATGAAAAATAACATGTGGATTATATGATATGGCATTTATGTGTTGGTATGGGAATGCATAAATGGGATATAATACTAGTAATAACATTTGATTGAACGAATATAAAGATAAAATATTATGAGTTATTTTCAGTTCTCTAATTTTAGACTTGACATAGGATATATGGTATACTATTAAAAGGGAAAACGGTACCATAAAGAGCTACTTTGTGATTGATATAAAGATAAATGATTAAAGCTTGGGATATGAGCGTACTTGATCTTAGATTGCTAACATGTTATATTATTCTCAGTCAATGTGGATTATGCTCATGGTGTTAAACACCATTGACTCGAGGGGCTTGGATGAACTAATATTTTATGAGCAGGGTGGTTGAAGATCAGGTTGTTAAGCGCCCCTGTCTCATATCCCGCATCCATATAGTCAAGCTTAGAGAGTCTGGGGTAAAATGGAAACTAAATATGTTTTGATATATGGTATTTAGATATGTTATATATGTATGTGATATATGTATTTGTATATGTATGAATTATTACATAATGTTTATGGTAAGATAGACATGTTGATACAACATTGAGGCATGACATTGTATGACACAATATAACTATAAAACTTTTATGCACATATGTACCACTAAGTATTAGTTTGCTTAACGTGTAGATTTCTTATATGCAGGTTCGAAGTCAATAGTAAGGAGTTGACTAGAAGAGTAATGAGCATATTAGAGATTAATCAGAGTGCACCCAGTTTGGGGTGTGTTTACATCCATGACATATTTTGTATCTTATTTATGTCATGGGATTTTGGATTTTTGTTTTACTTATCTTTTGATTTTAAGAACATATAATGATTCATATGATGTATTTTGTAATATGAGGTTGGTGAAGCCAAAAATATGTTTTATGTTGGTATTGATCTTTGGATCATGATTTTTAATATTATGATGGTTTTATTGCTTTAATTGCATAATTATGCTTAAACATATTTTAAATGTAAAAAGTTTTAATTTAATCAATTTTCCACAAAACAATCTATAATATCTGTTGGTATAGTTGAGAGAGTTTTTTCTGTTACATCGAAGGGTGTTACAGGCCTTGAGTGGAATACTCATGAAACTGAGAATCTTGTATATCAATTATAGGACTAGTAGGAGTAACTGGTGATGAGATTGATGATGATTGAGAAAAAATATTACATCCATTTGATGGATAGTTTGGTGGATAACATGAGCAGTTAGGATTTAGTAACATAGGATTATTATGAAAATTTCATATTTGAAAAGTATAAAAATGACTATAAAATAAAAGGGGAGAGTGTGTTTTTGATGTCATCATTAGGATTATTAAATGAATCTTAGAAGAAATTGAATAAGGGATGTGAAGGATTCATTGGACAAGTATTTAAAACAAAAATTGTAGATGGATGGAAAATAGATAGTAGAGATGTGCATAAATATAATGGGGATGTTAAAACCTTGCAATTACAAGTCTAAAGAGCCACTTGGGAGTATTTATAAATCATTTTCATATTTTTCTCAATAATTCAAGGCTCAAGAGTCATAAGGGAGTAATAAAAAGTCAATGATAGGTAACATCAAATTTTTCATAATAATTATGGGTAAAAAAATCATGTGGAAACAATGAAGTCCAATATGACAATTCATCTGACATTATACTCGGTTATTGAATGTTAAAAAGTTGTATGTGATCAACAATTTCTATCAGCCAAAGAAGATATGAGGAAATAATATCTTCCACGACATGCACCATGACGTAAATCCGATAGCAATACATGATTTGCGACTATAATTTTTGAAATCTCAGACTGTTAAAGAGAGACAAATCCAAGCCATTCATATATCCAAAAGATTTAGAAAAATATGAATTTTATGACCACGCTTATGCACTGTGACAACGCATTTAGAAATAATGACCACAATTTCAACTAAGAGCCCGTTTGACATTGAGGTTGAGGGCAATAAAAGCTGGTTTTAGATGAAAAGCAAGTTTGGATAGTGTTTGGTTAAAGGCCAAAAGCAGGATTAGAAGGCTTAAAACCTGTAACATTCTCGACTTTCCACATATGCATTTTTGCATGCATTTTATTTGGATATATGCATCTGCATATATTTTACTTAAATACATGCATTTCATATGTATTTTTATAGGGACAAGTTCACGACACGCACTAGCTATGTGTCTGAGTATTTTGCAATTGTGTTGAATTGCACATTTCTATTTTATAATTTAGTTGAGGATGACATGAAATTGAAATTTATGTAATAAAATTATTAGATCGAATTAATAAAGAAAAATGAAAAGAAAAAAAAGTAAAAAAATAGGAAAAGAAAAAGAAAAGAAAGGAAGAAACAAAAATGGGAAAATGACAAAAGTGAGGAGGTGGGAGGTGGACCTTATCTTCCTCCTCACCATTTTGCCTTCCTCCTCACCATTTTGCCTTTCTCACTCTAATTTTGTTTCTTCTTTTTCTTCTACCATTTCAGTTTTCTTTTCTTCCTTATTTCACTTAAGTTTGGAGAAAATTCAACCCTTTTAAGTTCATTCTTGGTAAGTAATATTCTCTTCATTGTTTTAGTGTTGGTTTGAACTGTTAGAGTTGTGTTGCATCAGTGTTTTGCAATCTGATTTGAATGACCTTTATAAACCGGATTTGGAGAAGTTTCAAACATAAAATTTGTTCATTTATGTATGTGTAAATATTTTTGTAAGATTTGGTGTATAAGAAAAGATATTGACACCTAATTGGGATTGGTCTGGGTGTGAACCCTAACTGAGTTAGCTACTATGTCTGTTTGTTTTGAATATGATAAAGCATTTATTTTAAGAAACTCAAAACATGAAAATTGTATATACATGTGTTATATATATTGATACCAAATTTTAGATTCATATGTCCTGTGGATATTGAGTTATGGTGAATGAAACCATGACTTTTCTGTAGTTTAAGCTGCCTACTTAGTGCCATGTGCAAGTTTAGCAGTTTATTTGGTCATTTTTAGCTCCTTATAGAAGGAATATATAGTTTGTCAAAACATAAAAGTTATATTTTTATGTCTTATATATCTTTTGATATAAATTTTACCTCAATATATTATGAATAAAGTGAGATGTGACATTCACAAGTTATACTAGTTCAGAAGTCAATTTTGTTCTAGATCAGTGAAATGTTTCTTATAATTTGAGGATCTTAGAGACATAATTAATAAAAGTTGTAAATATTAAAAAAAAATGTTCCATTTTAACCTATATAATTTCCTACCAAGTTTTATTATAATATGACTTACATATTGTAAGATATGAAAGACCAAAGTTGATACCCTAAAACTGTTTAAAGACAAAAAAACATAACACAATTAGAAATTTCACCATAAATTGTACAATGATCCAATTTCTCTGAAATTTGAATATGTTATGTAATTATATGTTAAATTTAATTAGAAGTAAGAATAAGATTAATTGGTCAAGTATAAAAAGAGTTATTGGCTAATCATTCCTATAAGGTCACACTGCCTCATATGAAAAACCCTAACTATGTATATGAACTATGTACATTAATTTGTTTAAGCCACATTAAGTTTCTCTAGTCATAAATTAATTGATTATATTTTCATATTAGACTCACAACAAATTAGATACTCATAAGAAGGGGATAGACAATAAGTTAACGGTTAGAATCAAAGGAGAAATGTGAGTTTAATTATCAAGTGATTTCTTTAGTACACTTAACCCTTGCTTGCTATGTGAAATGGTTTATGGTTATGTGATTCATATGATTGTCATAATTTGACCTTGATAATGAGATGATGAATAATTTGTGATATATGAGGTATACATGTGGCATACATGATGTATGCATGGTATATGTATAGTGTATACGAAGTATATGCATGACATATGAGGTATATATGTGGGATATGTATGGTATATGTGATAAAGATATAATAGATGATGAATACTTAGTTACAAATGCATATGCATAAGGATTTAGAAAGACGTTATGACTAGTTAATCGACAAGAAGAGACCTATAGCCCAACAAATGTTCAAATGAAACAAATCATCAAGCTAGTTAGCAAATGCAAAAGTTCACATGTCAAATGTTTATACAAAAACTTAGGGCAATGTTTGCTTAACTTGGTCATAACAAAATGAAATGAGCTAAGCATGAGCATAACTAAAGATTCATTATTATATGTTTAAATTCTACTCATAATTATATGATAATGGTGAATACAATGAGTTTATAATTTTTTACTATGAGTTGTTTGGTACTTTAGAACTTGTTTGATGATTACTCTCACTAACCCACAACACATCAATTTGCATTATTTTTAGGTAAAAAAAAGTAATAGCTCATTTTGATTGGCATATAGAAGATATGGATTAAAGCTCACTGGTCGAGTCTTACCACTCTCTCTCCTTGCATTCCACACGAACATGAGATCATGACATCCACATTTTGGACTTATATGAATGTACATGTATAGTTACTCAAGATTGATTTTGAAATGTATAAATAAGTGCAACTCGTAATCTTTCATATGTAAAGTTTAAGTATTAATATATTTGATATATTGTATTGCGGTGAAAACTTCAAAGTTGATTTACAGATTCATCAAGTGATATTACAGGATATGATGAAAAAAAATTACTATCAATGTTAACAGGATCTTATGTCTTATCTGTATGTCATGTGTGATTATTTGACACAAAGATAGGTTTATAGGGTATGATGTTACATTTTTGGTATCAGAGTAGGGATAAACTTCATGGGAACATGCATTTGCATAAGATCATGATAACATATGCATCCTATGTGTTGAACATTATGTAGTGACATAATTCTATATATTTTAGGGCAATCATGATAAGACATGATTCACCAAAGAGGGAGAGACCGACCGAAATGTATTCTCATGAGGCATAACCTAATTTGCATAGAGATCAACCAACACTAGGGGCTAGGGCTCTAGTACATGCATTACAATCATCACATGCATAAGTACCCTATGAAAATCCCGAACAAGAAGTACAGGGGCCTGAAAGATATAGGGAAATATGTTATGAAATGTTAAGAAAATAAGGTGCAATTGATTTCAATGGCACAATAGACCCAGCAGAAGCAGAGACATGGTTTAAAAGAACATAGAGGGTGCTGAATATGATAAAATGCACACCAGAGGAGAAATTTTATTTTGCAGTGTCTTTGCTTCAAGGTAATGCCTATAAATGGTGGGAGACAATCCTAGATAGTGATGCACAACCACCGGTCCTAACATGTCTGAGGCATATAAGGATGAGAAGAGAAAAAAATTCCTAAATCTAAAACAAGGGAATATGCTTGTTGCTAATTATGAGGTGCAGTTTAACAAACATTTCCACTATGTCATTTTCATGGTCTCTACTGAAAGAGAAAAATATAGAAAGTTTGAGAAAGGTCTCAAATATGAGATCAAAAATAGAATCACAACTATTGATCTAGACAGTTATACCAAACTCAAAGTTACAACAATTGGAGTTGAAAGATTAATGAAAGAAACTGGAGAACAACAATTTAAAAAGGCAGCACGAGAGTTTTCTGGAGAGTCTAGCATAAGGCAGGGAAAGAGATGAAGATACATTCCAATACAGTCAAGTAATAGAGGTGGATACTTAAACTCTAGAGGTCATGCTATGACTTTCTTTTACCCAAGCAGAGGGCAGAGTCAATATGCTGAACAAAGGCCTACATGTACTCATTGTAGTACACAACATACGAGCAAATGCAGAAGGCTCACAGGAGCATATTATTTCTATGGGTCGATGAAGCACATGTATAGAGACTGTCCAGAAAGAGCCAAATAAAGGCAGAAGAGTATTTGAAACTATGATTGATGCATCAAGGGTCTACCCTACCAATTAGACACAGGGCAAAGGTAAGGGCAAAACTGGTATAACAGGCAGAGGAGTGACCAAATCTGAAGGTCAAAGTTCTAGACCCCTACACAGGCTAGAATATTTGCCATGACTAGGTAGGAGGCAGCTGATGCTCCCAAAGTTGTCACTGGTAATATTTATATTTTTGATATATTAGCATATGCATTGATTGACTCAGGTTCCACATATTCATTTATATCATTGCATATGACATCCAAATTGCATCAAAAGCATAAGCCTTAGACATAAATGTGAGTACTTACTGGGAACAGTAGTAGTTGTGAATAATGTTTGTTGTGATTGTATGTTATGCATTGATAAAGCTAAATTATAGTTGATATGATCTTATTGTCACTATATGAATTTGATGTGATATTGGGAATGGACTGATTAACTAAACATCATGCAATAGTAAATTGTTTTACTAAAGAAGTAATTTTAGAATCACCAAACCAGCTAAGGGTTGAAATTCTAGGTGAAAGAAAGCTTATGCCTACATGTTTAATCTCAGCTATAAAAGCATTCCGGATGATCAAAGGCAGATATGAAACCTATTTTGCATATGTGACTGATGCTAAAATCACTAATAACTTACTTGAAAATATACCAGTGGTGAGAAAATTTTCTGATGTATTCCCAGATGATCTACCTAGTTTACCACATGATAGAGAGATATAATTCACTATTGAATTGGTACTAGGAATAGCGCCAATATCAATGTCACCCTACATAATGACTCTAGTTTAGTTGAAAGAATTGAAGACCCCATTGCATGAATTGTTTGATAAAAGGTATATCCAATCTAGTGTATCACCTTTGGGAGCTCCAGTATTATTTATTAAAAAGAAATATGGAACCATGAGATTGTGCATTGATTATAGGCAACTAAACAAATGACAGTTAAGAACAAATATTTGTTGCCCAGAATAAATGATTTGTTTGACCAATTGTAAGAAGCTCAAATATTCTCCAAAATTGATTTGAAATCAGACTATTATCAGCTGAAGGTAGCAGAAACAGACGGTCCAAAGACTGCATTTTGAACCAGGTATGAACATTATGAATTTTTAGTAATGCCATTTGGGTTGACTAATATTTGAAAAAATTTGTGATAGTATTTATTGATGACATATTGGTGTACTCAAAGAATATGGGAGAACATGAACAATATTTAAAAATTGTGTTACAAACTTTGAGCAAGAAACAACTGTATGCTAAACTGAGTAAATGCAAATTTTGGTTTGATCATTTGATATTTCTTGGACATGTGTTCAGGTAAGGGTATAGAGATAGACCCAAAGAAAATAGAGGTCATGGTAAATTGGGAAGCTCTTAAAAATATTTCAGAAATGCGTAGTTTTCTAAGTTTAACAAAATACTACCACAGATTTGTTCTCATATTTTCATTGATTATCGTCCCTTTAACTAAATTGCTAAGAAAGAATGTCTTTCAAATGGGCTCCAGAATTCCAAAGGAGTTTTGAGGAGCTAAAATAGAAGTTAACCTCAATACCAGCGTTAGCTATTCCTACAAGTACAGATGGATTTATGGTATATAGTAATGCTTCTCACTAAAGCTTAGGATGTGTATTGATGCAACATGGTAAGGTGATAGTTTATACATCCAGATAGTTGAGACCACATGAGATCTCATATCCAGTGCATAATTTTGAATTGGTTGCAGTTGTATTTGCATTGAAGATTTGAATGCATTATCTGTATGGTGAGACATTCCAGATATTTACAAACCATAACAGTTTGGGTTACTTGCTGACACAAAAGGAGTAAAACATGAGATAAATGGTTAAAGCTATTAAAGGATTATGATTGCACAATTGAATATCATATAAGGAAAGTCAATATAGTAGCAAATGCACTGATTAAGAAGTCCAGTAGCAGTGTAGCTCACTTGCAAGCATCATCTTTTTTATATTTGATTCAATTACAATCTATGAATTTGAATTAAATATGCATAATGGAGGATTACTGATTGCTACTCTTCAAGTCAGACATATACTAAATGAGAGAATAAAAAAAGCACAAGGTAGAGATCTTCCATTGTGTGAGAAAATTGATATTGATATGGTAAAGCAGGAAAACAATACAACGTTTTATTTGCAGGATGATATATTGATGTTGAAGTCGCGCATATGTATTCCAGACACTGATAATTTACGCCAAGAAATAATGGAAGAGACACACAATACACCCTATGCAATGCACCTAGAGATGATCAAGATGTATCACAACTTAAAACCTTATTACTGATGGTCACGAATAAAAAAACACATAGCAGAATATGTTTCTAAATGCTTAAGACGTCAGCAGATTAAAATTGAACATCAGACACCAGTTGGTAAGTTACATCTATTGCTTGTGCCAAAATGGAAATGAGAGAAAATAATGATAGATTTTGTTTATGGATTACCAAGAACTCCACGGAAAAATGATGCAGTATAGATAAATATTGACAGATTAACTAAGTTAGCACATTTTTTACCTATTAGATGGGGGTGTACACTTGAGAGTTTGACAAATCATATATGAATGAGATAGTCAGATTACATGACATTCCAATGTCCATTGTATCTGATAGAGATCCATGGTTTATTTTATATTTTTTGGTGAGTTTACAAGATACATTAAGAATAAAATTGAACTTCAGTACTGTATTCTACCTGCAAACTAAAGGACTAGTGTTGTAACAATCAAAAAACTAAGTTAGATATTTGGTAAAACAAAAACAAAAGACAACCATTAAAAATTTTCAACGGTTAGTTTTTTAAATTTGTATTAAAATTTGATTTTTTTATGAAAACTTGAAATTCTTATTTTTTTTTCATATTAAAAAGCTTAACTTTTAAATATTTAATACATAGAAAAATATTTGTATTTATATAGAAAAATATTTGTATTTATATCAACTTAAGAAAATGTTTTTGAGTAAAAAGAATTATATTTTTGTTATTATAACTTTATGTTTACTTAATTATTTTTTATATTATACATGATGTTTACTTAATAAAAAAATATTATTAATTGTTATTTCATAAATTATAATTAATTTCATACATCACAATACAATTATCTATTAAAAAGGCTGAATTCCACAAACCCTAAAACTACATCAATTTAAAGAATGTGCAACTTCAAAGTCCAAGGCCATTTTTGTGATTTGGTCTGATTGAAAGATCCATGAGGCTTATAACAATGCCCTCTGAAATCCAAAGTTTTTTGAATTTATAAATGTAAATAAGGTTAAGGATTTAAGTTTCTTCCCCTTAAGGTATCTCTGAATATGTCAACCAAATGCTTACATCCATATTTAGCTTAACCAATACTAAGTGACTCACATTTTAGTGAGATTTTGATTTTTTTAAAAAGAAAATTATATTGAGATTATGCCATCATGGTCAATTTCATTCCTTAATTTTCCAGCAAAATAGTTCACATATTTCTTTATAATTTAAAAATTAGAATAAATAACTTTTTTTCAATTTTATTTGGAATCACAATAAAAATAAAAATAACATTATATATATACAATGTTTTAATGGTTACATAATTACAGTTTTATTGAATACTATTTTTTTCAAACTGTTAGTATAAAAAATTAATGGTTTTATTTAATGCTACTTTATTTATTGTTATTTAACTATTAAAAAATATTATATATATATATATATATATATTTGTTTATATAACATTTAAAATTCATATATATTATTTAAAAATAAAAAGAATAAATATAGGAATAAATATTGGTCCAAATTTAATATCCATTTAAAAAATACACCGCTATATATAGTACCATTCGACTCTAGCTGCCTCTATGCTTCATTTTCATCTCTGCTTCTTCTTCCTCCTCCTTAACCGTCGAAGAGAAGAGTTTCTCTAGGAGAGAGAGAGAGAGCCCAAGCCATCTTTGTATATCGGCTGGGTTTGTTTCGATCTTTCTCCTTCGCTTCGATCTTCTTAATTCAAGGTAATAATCGATCTAATTTTATCCTTAATTTCGTATTTCGTTTATGCTTTGCTAGCTTCTAGGCTGTGTTTCCGATCTAAGAATTTTGTGTTTGCTTTCGTTGTTGAAGATGAGATCTGGAGTTTGTAGCACGTTAGTATCTAAGTCTCGATTTTGTGAGTAGTTTCTTGTCAGTCTTCTTGTTTCGCCTATTCTGTTTTTCTATATAGACTTATCGTCTTAGATGGTTTGGTTTGATTGTCTGATCTGACTTTCCCACATATAGATCTGTGCTTTTACTATTTGATCTGCTTCAACATTTTGATTTTGGTTTTCCTTTCCGATTTCTTGTATTTTTTTACTGCATTTTCTGTCTTTCGATCTAGCTGTAAACTACAATCTCTTTTTGTTTCTCTGAGTACCACTGTGAAATTGATGATTTTTTGCAGGACTAAAGGTAAAATCTAATTATACTCGCTTCAGATTTGAGCGATACTGGATGACTAATTATGAAAATAATTCTCCTCCCAAAAATTGTTCTACAGTCAAGCAAAATAAAAGTATTTCAGTTCACAATTATATGAGAAGCGATGTTGGATTACTGTATCATTATCTTTCCTGTATGATATGATACTGACTGAAGGATTTTTTGCACTAACTGATGGCTGCTCAACATGCATTCTCTTCCAAACTGCATTAGGTAGATTGCAAAGGTGCTCTTTATGGATAGATTGAAAGAATCTGTTAAGTAGACTGACAAATATTAAGTATTTGATTAATGGTGGGGATTTTGAATTTAAAACTATGGTGAAACTTATATAATTGTATTCTGTGTTAATGATAATGTTGCTCAGCCAGTTCACAACTGTTCTTGTTATGTCTTTGTTTGTGCATATGTGCTTGCTTGGTTTTCATCTTTTATGCTTATTCTTCATATTTTATGTAGCTTCTTTTTAAAATGGCCGACGCTGAGGATATTCAGCCCCTTGTTTGTGACAATGGAACTGGAATGGTGAAGGTCAGTTATTTATTTTCACAGGTTTGATCATTCAGTTGGGTTTTATGTTACTTTAATTTTTGTGATTGTTGAGTTTTTGTTATGCAGGCTGGTTTTGCAGGTGATGATGCTCCCAGAGCAGTGTTTCCCAGTATTGTTGGAAGGCCTCGACACACTGGTGTCATGGTTGGGATGGGTCAAAAGGATGCTTATGTGGGTGATGAAGCACAATCTAAAAGAGGTATCTTGACCTTGAAGTACCCCATTGAACATGGTATTGTCAGCAACTGGGATGATATGGAAAAGATCTGGCATCACACTTTCTACAACGAGCTCCGTGTTGCTCCCGAGGAGCATCCTGTGCTTCTCACTGAGGCTCCTCTCAACCCCAAAGCCAACAGAGAGAAGATGACTCAAATCATGTTTGAGACCTTTAATGTCCCTGCAATGTATGTTGCCATCCAAGCCGTTCTGTCCTTGTATGCCAGTGGTCGTACAACTGGTTCGTATCAATCCCTATTCCAGTTTGGATTGCATAATACAATATTTTATAAAATGAGTTTTGCACTGATGTTGTTTCATCTGTAACAGGTATTGTGCTGGACTCTGGTGATGGTGTGAGTCACACTGTGCCAATCTATGAAGGGTATGCTCTTCCACATGCCATCCTCCGTCTTGACCTAGCTGGTCGTGATCTCACTGATGCTTTAATGAAGATTCTTACCGAGAGAGGGTACATGTTCACCACCACTGCAGAACGGGAAATTGTCCGTGACATGAAGGAGAAACTTGCATATGTGGCCCTTGACTATGAGCAGGAACTCGAGACCGCCAAGAGTAGCTCATCAGTCGAGAAGAATTATGAGCTTCCTGATGGCCAGGTCATCACCATTGGAGCTGAGAGATTCCGATGCCCAGAAGTCCTGTTCCAGCCATCTCTCATCGGAATGGAAGCTGCAGGCATTCACGAGACTACCTACAACTCTATCATGAAGTGCGATGTAGATATCAGGAAGGATCTTTATGGTAACATTGTGCTCAGTGGTGGTTCCACAATGTTCCCTGGCATTGCAGACCGTATGAGCAAGGAGATCACTGCTCTTGCTCCAAGCAGTATGAAGATTAAGGTGGTAGCACCACCCGAGAGAAAATATAGTGTCTGGATTGGAGGATCTATCCTTGCATCCCTCAGTACCTTCCAGCAGGTGATTTTTCTATTTAACAAGGCTTCTTAGTTTGATTTTTATATGTTGTGCATTGACACAAAACTCACGCGCTCTGTTTGTCCTGTATCAGATGTGGATTTCCAAGGGTGAGTACGATGAGTCTGGTCCATCTATTGTCCACAGGAAATGCTTCTAAACTCTACATGCTTCGATGATGAGTCGGTTTTTGCATTTAGTTGGCTTTTTTGGTGTCAAGTGAACTCAAGTATGGTTGATATGGAGCAGTGTTTGATGTGGGGTCATTAAAGGTGGTATTTTTTTTTCTGATGTATCAAAAATAGCTTTCCATCTCTTGCAATACACCATATTGTTGTTGTAATGGTCCCTCTGGATATGGTAGGCAGACACTTTGGTACTCAGGACTCTCAAGTCATTATTTTCCTCACAACCCAGTCTTTGTAGAAGGATATGCTAGTAGCTTGAGAGTGATTGTGATGCTTTTTCTTTAATTTTGTTTTACTTTTCTCGTTTGAATATTTGAAGGTTTTAATTTCCTTTCTCTCTTCCTGAGAACATTAATGTTAATAGTTATTGTATGAGAAATTTAACTAGTGTCGGTTTGCATTGGTATTAATATTTATTACTGTCTGAAGGGATTAACATCTCTAAGCATCTGTGTTAAATATTCTTAAGCATCTTAACTGAATTCGGTTATATTAGTTTGGTTGTGTGGAATGCAAATTATATCTGCGTGATCCATTAATTGGTACGGCAACATTTTTTTATTTTGTATTTATTGTATTCTTTTTTTTTTCTTGTCTTCTTATTTAGAGATAAAAGTAAAAAAAATCTGTATATTTAAAAATGAAAAGCCTGTTGTTTCAAAATAATAAATTTATAAATTCAAAACGATAAATTTGTAGTTTTAAAATAATAAATTTATAAATTTAAAATGATAATTTATGAGAATTAAACAATAAACTTGTAAATATTATAAACGATATTTATAAGTTCTAAACGATAAATTTTTAGTTTGTAAATGATAAACTTGTGATTTCTGAATAATGAAGTTTAAAATGATAAATATGTGAGTTATAAGTGATAAATTTATAAGTTTTTAATAAATTTAAAAACGATAAATTTGTAAATTATAACTGATAAATTTATTTTATATTAATTAGTTTACTAAAATTTATTTTCAAAAAAATACATATTTTTATAAAAAATAAAATACATAATTTAATATGGATCTGGATCCATATCCATCGGTACCACCTTATATGTAACCGGAATTTAATACAATTTATGTCATTAAATATAAAATGTTTATTTTTTGAATAAGTTAATTAAATGCTCCTCCATTTCATTTCTCTCTCTTTTTGTTTTAGTTCGAATGTTTGTTTCAGAAATTAAGAGTGTATGTAATATATATTTTTTTACTTTAATCTTATTTATAAAAAATGATATATTTTTTAACATTTATAAGAGAGTATTAATGAAAATTTTGTAAATTTAATTAAATTTAATTATTTTGTTAATTTGTATGAAAAAATTAAAATGAGAAATTGAAGTCAAACGGAGTATGTAATAAAAGATGATTAAATTTTGTATGCTATATGGAAATATAATTAAAATTTTATATCAACTGCCTTTATTTTTTCTTTACAAGAATCGATTATATAATATGTTTACATGAATTTCGACAAGCAATAAAAAAAAAAAGAAAAAAAAACGTGTAGGATGAAAATGAAAAAAAAAAAAAGGATGTCGGGTGAAAAATAGAGGAGGAAGAAAAGGACTGAGGGAAGAGAATAAGAAATAGGAGTAGAGAAAAATGAGAGAAAATGCACAAGTGAAAAGGAAAGAATATTTCAAGATGCATTGATGAGAAGAAACATTTAAAAAAATAAAAAATAAAAAAAGAGAGAAATTATGCAAAAATCTTTCAATATTATGGGGTTTTTTTTTTTTGAATTAATTTGAATCCTAATGTGGTTTGCAACTTTTAATTTCGACTTTTCATCAGACTTCCATATATTTTTTAATTGTAAGTTTGCAACTTCCAATATTTTGGCTTTACAATTCAATCCAATTTACAATAATCTTATTGTGAATGGTTATTTTAGTTAAGATAAACAACAGTATAATCTTAACTAATGTTTGTGAACTTTTATGACTTACATGGCGTTTGGTTAGAAGAAAATAAGGGTAGGACTCGCAATTACAATAATCTGTGTTTGGTTAGGAAAAAAAAAACTAAGAAATGAGAACTCTCAATGGGAAATACCCTTTCCCCTCTTCCCTGCTTAATCAAATTTGATTCTTAGCTAATCAAAATTATTTTTCTAAAAAACGTGCATTAAACTAGTTACTTAATGCACAGATGTGCATTAATTTTCAACTTTGTAATTTGAACATTATTTATATGTGTATAATTGTTAGAAAATTGTGATTAAATGATCATTTTAGGGTAAAATTCGGATGAATTCATTAGCTTGGATTTGGAAAAATCATCCGGAAATGAAATGAAAAGTAGGTTATTCTACATCAAAAAAATGTGAAGTTAGAGAAAAAATTTACATAATAAGATTTATCCTTTTAATATTAAGTTAATTAGCTTGAAAGACTTTTTTTCATGTGCACATATGCAATGGGTGCAAAATCATTGATTGAACCGAAGTCAATGTATGGGCTTACAATTGCACTCAAGAATATCGAATAAAAAAAAATTAAAACATGTAAAGTCATATGTCACTGTTATGCACGGGGCAATGAGCTATAAAAAATTATCAAGTAAGATTTTGTCACGTCTATAATAGTAAGGCAATTAGTCTAGGTTATTGCACTCATAATACTGTGTCACACACGCGACATGTATGTTTTTTTGAGAAAAATATCTTTTGAATTTCTACAGTTTTGAATTATAGGAATGAATTAGTTAAAGTTATAAATTTAATTTTGATTAAATTGCAATCATAATAAAATTTAATAATTATTTTTCTCTCTCCTCCCATTGATATATATATAGATATTTTTTATTTTTTTGACGGTTTGCTTGTGAGAAATTCTTTTTTATTTTTTTTATACTATGATAGAGAGAGGTACCATATTCAATTCGTTATGTGTAAGATTGTGGTGCTTAACTTCTGCTGTTTTATCTATTGTATTTTAAGAGATAAATACTGATGAACTCAAATAACATATTCAATTCGTTGTGGATAAAATTGGCAGGAGACGAAATTATCTTAAATACACTGTGTGTAACACATTCATTAGATTTCAAATTGTTCATATAGTTTTAACCTTTAATCTTTTTCTTTATACTGGATTAATAATATCACCACATTATATTTCTAATAATAATAATAATAATAATAATAAATGAATGTATCAATATTATTTATTTTATTAATATTATTTTAATATATTTTTATTTATTATATTAATAATTATTAAATTATGTATATTAATTATACAATTTTGAATTTTTCTTTATGGACAAATAAAAGGAAGAGTCTTTCGATAGGGATTCTCGAATAGGATTGTATGTAGGATCTTTTTCTTGAAAATAAATTATATTGTTTCTGATTTCTAGACCTTTATTAATTCCAATTTTAATTTTTTCAAAATTTTGTTAGTTTTGTATATATTTGGTAAGTAATTTGTTTTTTATTTATCATTTTCTATTTTTTTTATTAAATACACTTTTTTTTATGTTGTTTGAATAGTTTCAAAGTAAAATAAAATGAAAATAAATAAGTGCAAGGAGTGAAAATTCATATTTTATGATAATAACTATATATTATCAATTTGAAAAATTTGAAAATAATTTAAAAAATTAATATTGATTTGATTTTAGGACCATTATAATTCAAACAGTTTTACAAAAATCACATTTTGATTTCATCCTAGACCAAACAGAATGAACAAATAATCATTGTGATTCTGATTTCAGAACTCAAATCCAACATTGATATTTCTAAATATAGGTGGCAATACTTGACCCGAGCCAAACCCATCTAGAAAAATAACACAAATCTAATCCGAAAATATAGTCAACTCAAATGGGTTGATCCAAATTGACTTATAAATTTATGAATTAAGTTTGTACAAAATCCATGGCTCAACTTATTTTGATCCAAACGGGTTGGATTACGGGCCGATTCGTATAACTCACATCTATATTTTTATTTTTTTATTTGAACAATAATTAAAAAAAGTAAAAAAAATAATAATCAAATTAAATAATTCCCGTCACATTTTTTTAATTAAATTTGGCTTAACATAGCATGTTATCAATTTAATATAGGTGAATAATTTAATTCAAAATTAAATAAAGTGAAATATTGAATATGTTAATATATTAATTAGCTATTGCACAAATGATAACTGAGCATGAATGACAAGGATGAAGGTGAGCAATGGTGGATTGAAGTTGAAGAAAGAAGGAACAGGAAAGCCAAAAGGAAATTAAGCAGAAGAGGGCGATTGAAATTATTCAACTCCTTGGAATGAGGACTGTAGATTGACTCAATGGCGTCTCCTCATGAACTGCAAGCAAGCTAGAGAAGATGGGAAAATTATAAGGCAGAGAGAGAGAGAGAGTGATGAGGAAGCTGTAAAAGTGGGGAGGATTTGGCTTTTATTAAGTTGAAAGTTATCTTACAAACCAACAACTTTATTCAAGCATTTTTCAGAAGTAATTAATTGGAAATTAGAGTTTATTGCAAGTGTGAAAATTTTATGAAATTAAATAAATATAATTTGTATAAATCATAAATATATAATTTATATTAAAAAAATGCTATTGACACTTTTTAAAATATTTTTTAGGCATTTGCTGTAAAATTGATTCACGTAATTAAATTTTTTTAATTTATAAAATTTGTAACTTTATTTAATAAATTGAATTTCATAGTGTGGACCAAATGTCCAAGGAAAAAGAAATATTAAAAAAAATGTTATTAGCTTTCTTTATTTATATTTTATATTTATTAAAAATAAAATTTTATTTTTGGTCGATTTTAATCCAATTGAAATCTAAAATGATCCAATTCATTTTAATTCATAAAAAAATGATATGAAATTAATCTAAACCTAAAATGACTCAACCATTACAACTCAAACTCAAATTTGACTGATCCAACCCATTTACCACCTCTATTTCTAAACTTTAATTTGTATCCCTAAATTTTTTAAATTTTCGTAGCAAATAAATTCCTGCTAGTGTCAATTTTCAATTTTGGAACTCTTTTTTTATTATTTTTTTTATGGCTAAGAACTGTTATTTTGAATCTGATGATATATAGCTTGGGTTTTTGAATTTTTGAATTAAAAAAAAAAGTATTTTTCCTTTTTTTTATTTTCTCTTAAATTACCATCAAAGTTTTTTAAGCACAAAATTTAACAATTGAAAAGAAAAACAAAATATAAAAAGTTGGAACAAATGGACGCATACAAGATTTGCTGGGGTGGACTATAGAGTGTTCTTGAAGACAAAACATTGGAAAGTGAGTAGCTTTACCATTGTATTTCGATCGAACTTTCAAATGAATGGGGGATTCGGGCGGTGGCGGCTCCCCGCCCCCTTTTACACCGTCGATGACTGCTGCTTCAACCTGCAGGATGGAACCCAACAGCAGATGAAGTGGCATCCTCCACTTAAAACTGAAGGCTGATGCTTCAACTTAACGGAAAAAGTTGGTATAGGCATGTTTTTAAATCACTAAATGATGTGATTTATCGCTATTGGAATTGGCGAAAGAGTCTCGTTTCTAATTGAATCTTATTATTTGCTAGTATTATAAATTTTGAAAAATAACCATCAATATCATTCAAATTAATAAATAAGAAACAATAAAGTTTAATATATAATATATTAAATTAATAAATATTTAAATAAATATTATTTTTATTCTTTAAGAAAAATATTATTTTTATTTAAAAATATAAATTACATAATATTTTTATAACGAGAAATGCATTAACACTCTTTTTTAATATTTTTTTATTAGTCCACTATATTTACTATTTTCAATAAAAATATATGAAATATTTTTCTACGTAAAATTAAATATACTATAATGATTTTTCTCTCTTTCATAATAATGACTAAAATATTAAATTTTATTTATTTTTATTTATCATTCTCTCTGCTCTCTTTTTTCTCATATCTTACAATATTTTTTATTTTTTATTTTTACACTTTTTTATTAAAATTAAAAAAACTATGTAAGAAAAATTAAGAGAAACAAAAAATATTTTTGGACTAATTTTTATAATAAGAACAAAAATTATTTTAAAATCATTAATAGAATAAATGATAAAACTAAAAAATTTTGATAATTAAGAGAACACTAATTTTGTTTTTAAGGAAATAAAAAACCACAAAGAAGTCTACTATAAAATATAATTAATTCTTTCTTCATTTTAGATTCTTTATTGCTCAAATTATTTTATTTGTTCTATATATTTTTTTTTGTTTTTTATGGTTTTAACTTTTTTTAATTTTCTCTTTTTGTTAGTTTTGGAATTGCATTTTATGCACACTATTTTTTTCAAAAAATTGTATTGCATAAACTTCATTATAAATGCCACATAAAAAAAAAAAAAAGAAAAAAGTGTTTTGTACTTGGATATATAACATAAGAATTAATTTCGATTTAATTTTTTTATAAATTAAAATCATTATTTGTAATATCAAATAAAGAGTGAGTTTGAGACTACTGCATTGAGTATTATTTACATTCTCAAAAATCAGTCAAAAATAATTTTTAGTTTTTTAGTTTTTTAAATTTTAATAAAAAATAAAAAAATAAAAAATTGCGTAATATATGAGAAAAGAAAAAACAGGAAGAATGGTAAACAAAAAATAAATTTTAATATTTTAGCTATTATTATGAGATAAAACAATTATTATATTTAATCTTACATAGAAAAGAGGTTTTATGTTTTTTTAATTAAAAATGGTGGATATAATGGACTAATAAATAAGAGAGTATTGGTGGCAAGTGTTACGAGCATTATTCTTTTACAATAATAGCATAATAAATATTATTAAGTTAAACAACTTTATTATAAAATAATGTTTTAATTTTTTAAGAACCAAATAAATATTTTTTATTGAATATAAGGAGAAAAACTACATTTTTCAAAAATAAAAAGGTAATTAAAAAATCCTTCTTAAAACTAAACAATAGAAAATGAGAATAAAAATTACATTTATATATCTATATATATATATTGCAAAATTAAATAATCTTCGCCAAAAGGAGTGTTGTGGAGGATCATTAATATTTTGTTTAGATGAAAAAATTTCAAATAATGAATTTGTTCTATCAAATGTACTGACTTCATAACCTTAATGAGTGTTGTTCATCTTAGTCTCATTCATCGTAAGATAAATTTAATTTTTTATATGATTCGGCTCCATGATCATGTAAATATCCATAATAAACTTGGGAAACAAATGAATCAATATAAAGATTAACTTTACATTTATGATATGCACTATCCGAAGTAGAACTATTCTTTCATCCACTAAACCATAATTAAAATCTTGTTGTCTTGGTATAAAATCGGTGAAGTAGATAAATGTTCGTGACTAGATAAATTTAGCTCTACGTGATATCTATAACCAATTGTGCTAGTTCGGATATTATAGGAGTGTTTGAGATTGTTATTGGATGTCCAAAAAACAGATTTATAATTTTTTGATTTAATTGACTAATTTTTTAAATTTTTTATAAACTATTTTTCTCAAATTGATTCTGGAAAAAATATTTATTTACATATTTCTCTCTAAACGCAATTTTCAAAACTTAAAAAAATTAAAAATAATTTTTTTTCTCTTAAAGCATTTTTCTCAAACTAACATTAAACGGATCCTATATCTACCATTATCATTACCACCACCACCAATATCATAATCATCACCATTAATATCATCATCGTCGTGACTTCCACCACCAGAAGTAGTGTCAACACTATATTTGAATGGAGGAGTTATACCTGATTCTTGCTCGGTAAGATCAATAACAAGACTTTTTTCATCATCAGCATCATTCAACCATTCATGATTTTCTCCATCAAGGCCAAGAACTTCTGATTCTTCCAATCGTGAACTTAAATGGCCATGCTCTTCGAAAGTACAATCCAAGTTTATTGGATTATAATTGTAATCAAATTATTTCTAGGACTTTCGCATTGTATTTCTTATTTTCAACTTCATATTATAGTGCACATAGACTAGATAATATACTTTTTTATATTTCAGTCTATTTATAGTCTTTGTATTAATCAAGCTGAATGTGCTTCAATTTCTTTCACAATAATTTAAAACTCGCATGACTACCTTTTTGATTTTCTAGTATAGACTCTCCAAAAATAATCCACCATTCAACTACATTAAAAAATAATTATACATTTATTATGAAACATATGACATTCATATTTAAAATGAAAAAAAAAAGAAAAATAATTTTCCTACAATTTTACTTGAAATTGATTGATTTATTGCCCTCTAAGCAAGTGTAATGTTCCAAAAGATTCTCTTTTATCTTGAAAAGTGAACATCTACATGTAAATAAGCACCAATATTACTGCCATATAAATAATTAATCATTTTGGAATTTGAAATAACTTATATAAAAATTTACTTGTAAATGAGATTTAACTTGTGCATTTTCATTCATTAGGCTATATCTTTTTGTGACTCTTCTTAATCCTTGCGTGATTTTTATTTTGGTCGTAATGTTATAGTTTGCACAATGCTGATCCCGAGGATTGAAGTAGTAGTAACCTACAAATATTTTTGAAAATTTTATACATAAATATTCAATACTAATAGTGTTTAATAAAATTTAAAAAATTGAAAATATTAAACATGACATACCAACAAAATGCAAATCGTTATGCAATTGAAAGTTCTATATTGTATCAATAATGGACCATATTGTAATTTTTGTTATTTCCATTGCTTCATATAAAAATCTCACGGTTGGTGTATCATTGCCATCAACTAGTCTGAAAACTTTTATAAGAGGCTTCTGAACTTTAAGTATGCCCTTTGCATTTTGCCAAAATATTCTCCCTTCTACAGATGTAAATCAAATGGTTTCCCTAACCTCAACAGCTAGTCGATCCGACACCCTACCATATCTAGAATTTACTCATATTTTTTATTCCAACATTTTTCTCAAATTCAAATGATTTTTCACAATGCTTTCTAATGCAATAAAATTTAAAGCAAACCCAGTAATGCCATGTTGGATCAACTCTTTCCCTTCAGTGAATTTTTTCATATAATTTACTATCCAATTATAATTGTAAAGGAATCAAGTGATTTTTGTTTATTTTTTTCAATGCATCTACTTCCTACATTTCTTTTCGCAATATATTCAGTGAATTTAGAGCAGACATTTACCCAATATAATTTACCACCCAATTATAATTGTAAAAAAATTCTTCCAAAATATCATGATCAAAGAGAGAAAGATTGAAATTTTCGTATACAATACATGTTGTGGAAATCGAGTTAGTTTCCACCAAAATTAATAATTGTGTCAAAAATTAAAATCAAGAAAAAATTCTCATGTAGTTGGTGGACTCACAAATAGTCTCTCTTAAAAACTAACTTTCTTAGATTCTTAGAGTTTTTGTGACAGAATTTTTTTTCAGATAATTTAAAACACAATATGTCACAAAAATAAATTACCCGATAATAATTATTAAATAGACAATAAAGATAACGCCAAAATTTAACGAGATTCGACCAATTATACCTACGTTTTCGAACACTACTAAAATAATATTTCAATATTTCAAATAAATATTACAAAGTGAAATATTACAAAACAGAGATAAAATACAACAAATCTTAGAAATAAGGGATTGATGTTTTAGGATGATCTGTTAAGAAGTGATGAAACTTTTTTATAAACTAATATTTTTCTATCTCTCTCTCCTACTTCCGATGTGAGATTGGGAGATTGCCAAAATTTAACAAATCTCCACATTGGCAATCTCACAATCTCAAACAAATATTTTATAAACTCTTATTTTACAAATTTTAGTAATGTCTCCAAATGCGCTTAGAAACGTCCAATTTCAAATTATAAAAATATTTTTCAAGTCCAAACAATGTTAGAACTTAACGTCTGTCACAACTTTTGTTGTCATATCTGCGAGATTTTTAGCAGTCAAAATCTTCTGAAGTAGTATCTCACCATATTCAATAATTTTTTGTACAAAATGATATCGAACATCAATGTGTTTCGTCCATAAATGATAAACTTAATTATTTTCTAAACAAATAGCAATTTGATTGTCACAATACACTTTGACATGCTTCTAACCAATTTTCAAGTCATTTAGCAACCCCTGAAGCCAAATTGTCTCCTTAACAACTTTTAAAACTGTCATGTACTCTGCCTCTGTTGTAGAAAAAATAATTGTTGACTGTAAGGTGGAATTCTAACTAACCAGTGTTTTTGCAAGTGTGAACACATAACTGGTAGTATATCGACGTTTGTCTATATCACTTCCATAGTTGGAATCACAATATTCAACTATATGTTGACCAATTTTCTCATCTCACTCAAACATTATACCAACATCTGTAGTATTCTGAATATACCATAGAATCCATTTTATAGCTTGTCAATATCCTTTACCAGGATCATGCATATACCTTTTCACAACTTCAACTGCTTGTGAAATGTTAGGTCTCGTACACACCATTGCATACATCAAGCTACCAACAACATTTGCATATGAAACATTTGACATATATTCTCATTTTTCATCATTTTTCTGAAATAAAAGATGCATTGAGCTTAAAATGAGGAGCAAGTGGAGTACTAACTAGTTTTGTCTTCTCATTAATCCCAAAACGCTTTAATATCTTTCTCAGATATTATTTTTGAGTCAAACAAAGTTTTTCCAATTTTTTATCTCTGCATATCTCCATACCGAGAATCTTCTTAGCTTCTCCTAAATCCTTCATTTCAAATTCTTAGCTTGTCCTAAATCTTTCATTTCAAATTCCTGATTTAGTTGAGTCTTTAACTTTTGAACCTCTCATTTATCCTTCAAAGTATCAGTATATCATCAATATAAAGGAGAAGATAGATAAATGATTCATCCCGTAGCTTGGAAAAATATACATAATGATCATATTTACTTCTTGTGTAATTTTGTCTTATCATAAACTTATTAAATCGTTTGTACCACTATCTTGAAGATTGCTTCAATCTATACAATGATTTGTTTAACTTGTACACCACATTTTCTTTTCCAACAACTTTAAATCCTTCTGGCTGAGACATGTAGATTTCTTCTTCTAAATCTTCATGTAAAAAATGCAGTTTTTACATACAGCTAAACTAGTTTCAGATCTAATTGTGCTACAAAGGCCAACAGTATTCTAATGAAGGAATGTTTTATAACTTGAAAAAATACTTCATTATAATCAATTTCCTTCTTGTCTTGTAACAGATATCATTCTTAAAGGAAATCTAGCTTTCATGTTTGATTCTTTTTAAGGGACTGCATATCTTCTTTCATAGTCTTTCTCTACTTTTTTCTTCTAAGTTTTGAATAGCTTCACAATAAGTGGAAAAAATCTTATCATCTACTGAAGATGTATAATTAGCCATATCTTCAAGTCGAAAAGGTTTCTTAATATTTTTTTCGGCTTTTTGTAGTGCAATTAGCTCAAGTTGTTGAGAAGGTTCTTGTGCTGAAACCTCTGTTTCCTCATCTGATTCATTTTCTACCATTAACTCCTCTTCTGCAGTAGGAGTAATTTTATCAGACTTTACAATTGTTGGATCAATAATTCTTCTTATATCAAACTTCACCTGTTTGAGAGTTTTCTCCACCTGCTATGGAGAACCATTTATTTGATCCTCTATTACCTTTTTTAACATGGTAGACTCATCAAAGATAACATCTTTACTAAAAATTATTTTCTTCGTCTCTGGACACCATAAACAATACCTTTTGATACCAGAGGATATCCCCATAAAGATAGTTTTTTTCCCCTTAGATCTAACTTCAATTCCTCAACATGATAGTATGCAGTGTAACCAAACACATGTAAGGATTTATAATTTGTAGCAGGTTCTTCTTCTATCAAACTTCACCTGTTTAGGAGTTTCCTCCACCTGTAATGGAGAATCATTTATCTGCTCCTATATTACCTTTTTTTAACATGGTAGACTCATCAAAAATAACATCTTTACTAAAAATTATTTTCTTCATCTCTGGACACCATAAACGATATCATGTGATACTAGAGGACATGATAGTATGCAGTGGAACCAAACACATGTAAAAATTTATAATTTGTAGTAGGTTCTTCTTCTATCAAACTTCACCTGTTTGGGAGTTTCCTCCACCTGCAATGGAAAACCATTTATTTGCTCCTCTATTACATTTTTTAACATGGTAGACTCATCAAAGGTAACATTTTTACGAAAAATTATTTTCTTCGTCTCTGGACACCATAAACGATATCATGTGATACCAGAGGATATCCCCATAAAGATAGTTTTCTTTTCCCTTGGATCTAACTTCAATTCCTTAACATGATAGTATGCAGTGGAACCAAACACATGTAAGGAATTATAATTTGTAGTAGGTTTTCCATACCATACATTCAAAGGTGTTTTGCCATTGATAGCAGTTGATGGTAAACGATTAATGAAATGACATGCATATGTTACAGCCTCAGCCCAAAACTGTCTGCCCAACCCAGCATTAGACAAAATACACCAAACTTTCTCCAGTAGAGTTCAGTTCATACGTTCAACCACCTCATTTTGTTGTGGTGTATTTCTAACAGTGAAATGTAGAATAATTCATTCATTTCTGCAAACTTTCATGAAGGGATCACTTGTGTACTCTCTGTCATTGTCTATTCGAAGACACTTGATCTTTCTACTCATCTGAGTTTCCACCATATTCTTCCACATGAGAAAAACTCCCAACACTTCATCATTTGTCTTCATTGTATACACACATACTCTACTTGAACAATTATCAACAAAGGTAACATAGTAGTGTTTACCTCCCATTGAAGCAGTTTTGGAAAGACTCCATACATCCGAGTAAACATAATCCAAAATACCCTTGGTATCATGGATTGCAATGCCAAACTTCACTTTCATTTGCTTCCCTTTGATGCAATGCTCACAGAAGTCTAATTTGTATGTTTGTACTCCTTGCAATAATTCTTGATTCGTCAGAAGTTTTAAGGATTTTTCACCTACTTGCCCCAAGCACATATACCACAATCTGGTTGTTTTTATCTCCTGGTCATCACTAAAAACTGCTGTTGTTGTTTCAATGACTGTATTAACTTTGAACTCCTTGCATCACTACAAGTGCTCCAGATATAACTTTCATTACTTCATTTTTAATAACTATAATGAAATCTTTTCTCTCAAGGATTCCCATATAAATGAGATTTTTCATCAGATTAGGCACATATCTTACGTCTATCAGAGTTCTGATTGATTTATCACGATTCCTCAACTGGATTGAACCAATTCTAGTTGTTTAACAAGGGTTGTCATTTGCTGTATAGACAACTCCACCTTCAATTTCTTTAAAATCGAAAAATCATTCCGGATTGGAACACATATGGTAGCTATAGCCTGAATCTAGGATCCAAGCAGTCGAACTACTTATTGATGACATCAATGCTAATGAAAAGTCTAAATTATCAGATTCAGTTACATTTGAATCTGCAACAACCTTATTTTTGCCAGATTTACTTCTCAACTTAGAACAATTTTTCTTCTAGTGCCCATTTTCTAAACAAAAGGCACATTCATCTTTATCCACTTTGGACTTTGATCTGTCTTTATTTTCTTTGTTCTTATTTTTTGAACGACCTCTTACTATCAAAGCTTCTACTGCACCACTGGTGCTATCCTTATTGTCTTTTCCCTCAATTCATAGCTATATAGTCCACTACAAGACACCTCAACTTTTCCATGGAGTATAGTAGTTTCTAGAAACTAAAACTCCTTAGGAAGAGATCCCAACAACATTAGGCTCAGATTTTTATCTTTAAAAGTCACATCTAAATTTATCAGATCTACAACAAGTTGATTGAAATTGGTGATGTGATCATTCATCATGGTACCAGGAACATATGTGAATTTGAACAACCTTTTCTTCATATGGAGTTTATTTTGACTGCTCTTTTTCAAGAATTTTTTTTAGCGCCTTCCACAATTTACTTGCAAAAGACATACTTTTGCTCTCTGGATAAGCACGATCAAAACATTTTTCACATCATACTACTGCAATTCCCAATCAAAATTAATGGACAATGACAATAAAATCCTCATTGTAACACCCTTCAATATAATTAAGAATAAACTCAATTATACTAAAGGATGTTACGATGCATATAAGTTAAAAAGTCATAATTTAAAACTTTTATGTACCATGGTCATGATAACTTAATTAAAAACAAAACATCAGAAAAGACTTAAGAGAAATAAAAGATTTAAATACAATATCAAATAGGCAATCATATGCCCAAAGTTTATACAAAACGAGTAGTTATAAAACTACATATCTCTAAAATACAGCATGTATTACTATAATTATCAACCCAATAAAACTCAACAAAATCAAAAGTATAACAGTTGTATCACCCACCTCACTCGTGTATTCTTGACTAGGGCTGGCAATTCGTGTCGTGTCGTGTCGTGTCGTGTCGTGTCGTGTCTTAATCGGATATGACACGATTATACTAAATACGAACACGATACGATTAACTAATCGTGTCAAAAATTTGAAACACGAACACGACACGACACGATTAGACACGATTAACTTAATGTGTATAAATTATATGACATGACACGATTAGACACAATCTACTTAATGTGTCTAAATGTATACATTTTATACGATACGACACGATTATACACGATTTTACTTAACACGACACGACACAATTATACACGAATAGACACGAATATTAAATTAAAAATTTAATTTAATCAATTGAATTTCAATTTAATCAATTTACATTTAATTAATAATTTTAATTTAATTTAATTAATTATACTCCAATTAAATATATTCATATATAAATATGTATTATATATATTTATAATACTATAATATATATTTGAATTTTGAGTAAGACTAAAATAATTAGTCATATCTTTATAATTGATAAAATAACATATTTTTAATCATGTCTAATCGTGTCTTAACAGGTTAGACAGGTAAAATCCGTTTATGACACGATTTTTCTCGTGTCGCAATCGTGTTGACACGGTTATAACCCATATTCATTTAGCTCATATCCATATACGGTTAAGTCCGTGTCATTTCGTGTCGTTTAATCGTGTTGTGTCCAAAATTGTCAGCTTTATTCTTGACTCTGATCCTTAGGCATCCTCTTCAGGTGATCACCTGTTGCACATGGGAAACCCATACGCTAAGCAACTAATACCTACTGGTATATAACAACATGCAAAGCACACACACATGACATATATAATATTCATGATATACTCACCGAACTACTATAATGACTTACTTCAAAGTCTGAACATGCACTAGCTCACATACTACATAACATACCATAAATATTTCATATATAATGTACACATCGAACATGGTATATCAAACAACCAACCAAAATCATACAAGTGTATACCACACTTAGAAATATTTACTTACTATTACTTACCATTCCACTGCCCACTATACTCATAACTAGACTAAAATGAATATGGGTACTCTACGACTCTCACTAGAGCCTTCATGAAACTTGCCTGAGCTTCCCAGAACACCTATCTTAGGAACATGAAAGCATATAATAGCTACGAGGGAAGCCCACCTAGCTAGGCCTCGAGCCTTCAAAACATCTAATATATATAACCCAACCAAGGAAGCTCTCATTGCTTACCCATGGGCCTTCAATATAACCTAACCGAGAAAGCTCTCATTGTTTACTCCTGGGCCTTCAAAGTTTCTCAATATAACTCAACCGAAGAAAAATGAAAGTACAGAACAACTACAAGGGAAGCCCGTCTAGCTTAACCTTGAGACTTAAAAATATCTCATTAATCATCACAATATCTTAATATGTCACCCAATACTGATCTCTCCCTTTAATGGTATGTCATCTTTCCTATCTCTAGTCCTAGTCAGAGTATTGGGCTTATAATTTCACAACACGTACCACATATATTTTATATTGTTCATCAACTATGATTTCTCAAGTTAAGCAACTTCATGCTCGTGAACACTCTTTTCACGACTGTGAATCATCTCTTCACGGGTAGCTTGCCCGTGAACCAAACTATGATTCATCCTGTGAATCAGCACACATTCACGATCATGATCACCACTTTACGGGTATGAACCAAACCATGAATACAACCATGAGGTTACCCATAAACGGGTTTGCTTCAGCAACAAAAATTCATTTTTACAACATTCACGCCAGTTAAGCATCCGTTCATGGTCGTGAATCTGAAAATTTTCTAGATTTCATACCAAAACAGAGCATGTCCATTTTCATGCAATCTTTCTACAATTAACCAATGTTCATCACCCTATCAACATTCCATCATGCAATTGAGACATCCCACATGTTATCTACCCTTCTAGCATCACAACCGATTGATTTAAACAAACCAAAATCTATCATAAACTCAATGAAGTATAATAATATCCCAACATGCATTTCAACCCAAGATCATAAGTTTCCAACAACTCACAAATACCCAAACATGCATTCAAGTCACATTAACATACACATGTGCAAAATAAGCTTTGAATGTGGCTATGTATAAATCTTACACCTATGATGGAGATTAGCTAAAGCTTGAAATCTTCAAGTTTGTCCTCTCCCTTGAGATGGACTCCCAACTTCTCTACCAGATCCTAGTAAAAAGAAAAATGTCCTCTTAGCCTCTGTAACTCGTATCGAACCTAGAAGCATAAAACCCAATATCTTATCTCAAAGTTCACAAGCTCCTTCTCTCACTTTTTCTATTGAAAAAAGATCTCTCAAATCTTTAAAAATAGAGGAAGAAAGACTTTGGAGGAAGAAGAAAATTTAATTGGTGTGTTTGGTTGGTTAATAGGGAGTGGGGAGCGAATTTAAAGGAATGGCAGGAAGAAAAAAATGGTTGCTTCACCTACCCTGATTGCTCAAGCTTCACAGTCGTGACTCATCTTTCATGGGTGTGAACCACTGCTTCACTAGTGTGAAGAAATTCTTCATGGTCGTGAAGAATCTCATCGCAGCTACTAACTAAAACCTAATATTCACGGTCATGATACCCATTGTCACGGGCATGAAATAACTGATTTCACCAGCTCTCAAACTTTTAACACTTCACTTAATCCCAAGCTCTTACTAACTAAGAACATAACTTATAGACCCTAATTACGGGTGTTACATTTCTTTCTCCTTAGGATATTTTATCCCCAAAATTACCTATCATGACATCTCGGAACAACTGAGGATATTGTGCCCTCATCACTTCCTCACTTTCCCAGGTTGCTTCTTCAATAGTATGGCTCTTCCATAAAACTTTCACCAACAGTACTTGTTTGTTCTTGAGCTCATTAACCTTTTGAGCTAATATCTCAATTGGTCCTTCTTCATAAGTCAAATATGATCTCAGCTTTATGCTATCAGTTGTGATGATATAAGAATGGTCTAACTAATACCTTCTCAATATGGATACATGGAAGACATTGTATATCCTACTCAACTCTAGCGAAAAAATGAGTATGTACGTAATTTGTCAAATCCTCTCTAGGATCTCATAAGGTCCAATGAACCTAGGACTTAACTTTTCTTTTTTTTTTTCCAAATCTGAGAACCTTATTCGATAAAGATACCTTGAGAAATACCTTGTCTCCGACTAAGTACTCTAGATCCTTTCTCTTGAGGTTTGTATAGGATTTTTATTTATTATAAGTTGCTTTTAGTCGATCTCCAATGATCATCACTTTCTCTTCCATCTCTTGTACTATATTTGATCCCACCAGCTTACTCTCACAAAGCTTAGTCCAACACAATGGTGTCCGATACTTTCTATCATAAAATACCTTATGCGGAGTCATATGAATACTGGACTAATAACTATTGTTGTAGGCAAATTCCACCAACAATAAATACCTATCCCAACTTCCCTCAAACTCAATCACACAACATCTCATCATGTCTTCCAAGATTTGAATAACTCTCTTTGAGTGATCATCTATATGGAGATGGAAAGTTATGCTGAACTTGAGCTTGGTACCCAAAGCTCACTATAGACTAGCCCAAAACTGAGATGTGAATTGTGGATCTTGATCCAAAATGATGGAGACTAGAACTCTATGAAGACATATTATCTCACTCATGTACAACTCTACCAACCTGTTCAAAGGATAATCTCTCTGAATAGGTAAGAAGTGAGCCAACTTTGTTAACCTATCCACTATCACCTATATGACATCGTACTTTTTCGATGTCAAAGGCAATCCAATCACAAAATCCATAGTGATTCTCTTCCATTTCCATTCTATAATTATGATTGGCTGCAATAAACCTAAAGGTATCTTATGTTTGGCCTTTACCTACTGACATATAAGACATCTAGTTGTGAGCTCTATAATGTTTTTCTTCATCCCTGACCACTAATACAGCCTTTTTAGATTCTGATACATCTTATTACTCCTTGGGTGCATTACAAATCTCCTATCATGGGCCTCTCTCATAATTTTTTGTCTCAACTCCAAGACATATGGCACACATAACCTACCCTGGTAGTTCAAGCTATCATCTGGATCGACTAAAAAACCCGGTCTCTCCCCTTTAAAGACCAAAATGACCAACTCTATTAGCTTGTTATTAAGCTTTTGTGCATCTTTAATCTCCTAACCTAAGATCGGTTAGATGTGCAACTCTGCCAAAGTCTTTCTATTAAGAAAATTGACCACCATATTAGCCTTTTCTAGATGATAATTGATCACACTGTCATAATCCTTTATCAACTCTAACCATTTTTTTTGCCTCAAATTCAAATGTTGTTATCTAGGAAGATACTTCAAACTTTTGTGATCGATGTAGTTATAACACTTTTCTCCATGTAGATAATGATATCATATCTTTCATGGAAAGATAATGGCTGCCAACTCTACATCTTGCATCGGGTAATTCTTCTTATGAGGCTTTAACTATTTGGAGGCATAAGCGATAACTTTTCCTTCTTGCATCAGAATGCAACCCAATCTGTTGTGAGAAACTTCACTGTAAACAACATATTCTCTATCTGGAATCGGTTATGTCAATTCTAGAGCTTCCATCAAAAGAATTTTAAGCTAGTCAAAACAGTTCTGACATTTGTCTGTCTAGTCAAACTTGATATTTTTCCATAACATCCTAGTCAACAGATAAGCTATCATAGAAAACCCTTTGATGAACCTTCTATAATATCTTACTAAGCTGAGAAAACTTCTGATTTTAGTCATATTTCACAGTGTTTCCAATCCAAAATTGCCTCGACCTTGTCTGGATCCATTCTAATTCCATCGTCAATATCATATGCCCAAGAAAGGCAACTTCAACTAGCCAAAACTCTCACTTAGAGAGCTTAGCATATAGCTTCTACTCCCTAAGAGTCTGCAAGACTGTTCTCTAATGTTTTTCATGTTCATTCTTGCTTCTCGAATACACTAAGATATCGTCTATGAAAACCACAACAAACTGGTTTAAAAATAGTCTGAAGGTCCAATTCATCAGATCTATAAACATTTTCGGAGCATTGGTTAACCCAAAGGGCATAACCAAAAACTCATGGTGACAGTATATGGTTCTAAAAGCTATCTTCTCTACATCACCCACCTTAATTCTCAACTAATGGTACCCCTATCTCAAATCAATCTTAGAGAACACCTCAGCACCCTTCAATTAATCAAAAAGATCATCAATCTGTAGTAACGAATACTTGTTCTTAATTGTCATCTTATTCAACTGCCTGTAGTTTATGCACAACCTCATACATCCATCTTTCTTCTTAACAAACAATACCAGTGCACCCGATAAAGGTACATTCGGTCATATAAAGCCCTTATCTAATAGTTTATGTAATTGTACCTTTAACTCATTCATCTTTGATGGAGTCATACAATATGGTGCCATTGATATAAGAGTTGTATACGGAGTAAGCTCAATTGAGAACTTTATCTCTCTTTCTGGAGGTAGCCTTGGAAAATCATCTGGAAACACATCTGGGAATTCCTCTACCGTTGGAATATCCCTAAGGTCTGAGCCTTCCCTCCTAGTGTCAACCACGTGAGCCAAGCAGACCTCACACCCTTTCTCGATCATTTTATGAGCCTTCATCAAAGAGATGACCTCGACGGCTATGAGGATCTCTCACCCTGAACTACCACAGTATCTCCCTTAGGAGTTCTCAACTCCACTGTTTTCCTACTGTAGTCTACCACTGCACTCTACTGAGATAACCAATTCATACCTAGGATAGCGTCATACTCATGGAAGGCAGTTTGATCGGGTCTACATAAACCTTTTCTCTTAGACTATGATGGGATAATCTCGGTATACTCAGTTCACCATAGTGATATGCCCCAGAGGGCTAGTCATCTTAATCTCATAATCTAATCTCTCAGCTAACATGTTATATCGCTCAGCTATGTTGGTACATATATAAGAATACATAGAATCTAGATCAATCAAAGCAATTAAGACTGAGTCAAAGATGAGAAATATACCAACAACCACATTCGAAGCACTTGGATCCTCTCTGGCCTTCATAGCATAGGCCCGTCGCTGGTGCTCTGCTAGCTTCTGACCTTTTCACTCACTCAGATACATTCTATCTAGGTCTGCCTCTACTAAAATGGATATGTCCATGTCCCATGCCCTGAGTCAACACTGAACTCTGAATCTGAGCTGATGCCTCAACTGTCTGCAACGGATAATCTCTCTGGAAGTGGTCTCAAGACCCACACCTATAACAAGACCCTGTGCGTCTCTAGCACTCTCCTCTATAGATCCTCTCATACAATGTACAATGGGGTACTGCCTCTCTCTATGTCTGATTCTGACTACTAACAGTCATAGAAATGACTCCTGATAATGGTACCAATCTAATGTACCCTGACTAACCCCGACCCTGTCCCTGTCCTCTAGTCTGGAAGGGTCCAAAACTGATGCGAGCCTTTTTGCTCGATGTCTATACAACACTAGAAGTTGACCCTCTACAGCCTATCCTAGATGACTCATCTGCTCTTTTTATCTTTATCCTCTTCTCTATCATAATAATAAAAGATACCACTCTTATCTCTCAGACTGTCCTCAAACCGGTGAAATTTATCTGTCTCGTCCCCAATGATACCTGTTGCATACCTACTCAACGGGGTAAACTCTTTCTCATAGATGATCACGGTCATGTTTCCCTACCGCAAGTTCAGAACTCTCATTTCTTATCATCTATATATGCCATCGGAACCTAGTTGAAAAGAAATTCCAAGTAAGCAGCTTTTGCAGGATTGACTTCCATCAATCATAGGCATGCTTCTAGAGAAATGAAACAACATACCTAGCCTTGTTCTCCTTAGCACAACAAACTCTTCGAATACCCTCTCGGTCCTCTCTAACCAAAACTCAGCAGTTGTCGGATCATCCTCAATATTGCCTGTGAAGTCTATAGCTCCATACTTCCTCAGCCTGTCAATCTAAACCCTACGACCTGATGGTGACTAAAGAGATGATGGAGGTGGCGGCGGTTTAACCTATACCAATTGCTACAACAAAGCAATAAGATTTTGCATCAGAGGATTTTGAGCCTAATCCACCTGACTAGCCATCGGCAGCAATATAGGAGGTGCGCTAGCTGGCCCTTGCACACTAGCTTGGCTCAGCTGATTCTAAGCCTCTATGTCCGAATGACTGTTACTCTTAGTTGCATCAAGTGGTTTTATCTCTATACTTCCTCTTTAGCCTACACATTGATAAAGAATAGCTCATATCAAAGTCATATAGGATAACACTCATACAAGTGATACAACCCTTCCCACCTAGGTTCAGAACCATATAAACCTAGGCTCTGATACCACTAAATGTAATACCCTTCGATATAATTAAGAATAAACCCAATTATACCGAAGGATGCTAGGATGCACATGAGTTAAAATGTCATAATTTAAAACTTTCATGCACCATAGCCATGATGACTTAATTGAAAACAAAACATCAAAAAAGACTTAAGAGAAATAAAAGATTTAAATGCAATATCAAATAGGCAAACATATACCCAAAGTTTATACAAAACGAGTAGTAATAAAACTATATGTCACTGAAATACAGCATGTATTACTATAACTACCCAACCCAACAAAACTAAAAGTACAATAGTTGTATCACCTACCCCACTCATGTATCCTTGACTCTGATCTTTGGGCGACCTTAGCAATCAACTTTTGGATTCCAAACCTGCGCATAGAAAGCTCATACACTAAGCAGCTAGTGCCTAATGTTACATAATAACATGCAAAGCACACACACATGACATATATAATATACATGATATACTCACTGATCTATTATAACAACTTACCTCGAAGTCTGCACATGCACTAGCTCATATACTACATGACATACCATAAAGTTCTCATATATAATGCACACATCGAATATGGTATATCAAACAACCAACCAGAATCATACAAGTATATACCACACTTAGAAGTATTTACTTACCATTACTAGACTAAAATGGATATGGGTACTCTACTGCTCTCACTAGAGCCCTCAGAACACCTGTCTGAGCTTCCCAGAACCCCTATCTGAGGAACACTAGAGCACATAATAGCTACAAGGGAAGCCCACATGGCTAGGTCCCAAGCCTTTAAAACAGCTCGTATATATAACCCAACCGAGGAAGCTCTCATTGCTTACCCCTAGGCCTTTAATATAACCCAACTAAAAAAGCTCTCATTGCTTACCCTTGGGCCTTTAAAGTGCCTCAATATAAATCAACCGAAGAAAAATGAGAACACAAAACTGCTACAAGGGAAGCTCACTTGGCTTAACCCCGAGCCCTCAAAATATCTCATTAATCTTTAAAATATCTCAATCATGACCAATATACATCACCCGATACTAATCTCCCCCTTTAATGGTATGTCGTCTATCCTATCTCTAGTCTTAGTCAGAGTATTGGGTTTACAATTTCACAACACGTACCACATATATTTCATATTGTTCATCAACCATGATTTATCAAGTTAAGCAGCTTCACACTCATGAGCACTCTTTTTTACAGTCGTGAATCATCTCTTCATGGGTAGCTTACCTGTAAACCAAACTGTGATTCATCATGTAAATCAGCACACGTTCATGGTCGTGATCACCCCTTTACAGGCATGAACTCAACCATGAAGTTGCCCATGAACGAGTCTACTTCAACAACAAAAATTCATTTTCACAACATTCATGCTTGTGAACCCTCCATTCAAGGCTGTGAATCTGGAAATTTTCCAAATTTCATACCAAAATAGAGCATGTCCATTTTCATGCAGTCTTTCTATGATTAACTAATGGTAATCACCCTATAAACATTCCATCATACATTTGAGACATCCCATATGTTATCTATCATTTCTAACATCACAACCGATTGATTTAAACAAACCAAAATCTATCAAAAACTCAATAAAGCATAACAATATTCCAACATGCATTTCAACCCAAGATCATAAGTTTTCAACAACTCACAGATACCCAAACATGCATTCAAGTCACACTAACATACACATGCACAAAACAAGCTTTGAATGTGGTTATGTACAAACCTTACACTTAGGATGGAGATTAGCTAAAGCTTGAACTCTTCAAGCTCATCCTCTCCCTTAAGATGGACTTCCAGCTTCTAGTAAGATGATAAATGCCCTTTTAGCCTCTATAACTCACACCAAACCCAGAAGCATAAAAACCAAGCTTTTCTTTTAAAGTTCACAAGCTCATTATGTCACTCTTCTCTCTCACTTTCTCTATTGAAACAAGATCTTTCCAAGCTTCATCAATGGAGGAAGAAAGGCTCTAGAGGAAGATGGAGATTTAATTGGCATGTTTGGTTGGTTAACAGGGAGTGGGGAGAGGATTTAAAGGAATGGCAAGAAGGAAAATGTGGTTGCCTCACCTGCCATGATTGCCCAGGCTTCACAGCTGTGACTCATCTTTCAAGAGCATGAACCACTCATTCACAGGTATGAAGAAACTCTTCACGATCATGAAGAACATCATCGCAACTACTAACTAAAACACGATATTCACGGCCGTGATACCCATTGTCACGAGCATGAAAGCTGATTTTAACAGCTCTCAAACTTTCAACATTGCACTTAATCTTCAGCTTTAACTAACCAATAACATAACTTATAGGCCCTAATTATGGGTGTTACACTCATTATATTCATCTTGGCTAGTATAGCAAACATTTCTTTATAATTTATTCCATATGTCCGTATATATCCTTTCGCGACTAACTTCAAAGTTCTAGGGAACCATCTACCTTAAATTTTACTGTATATACCCATTTATAGTCCATTGGTTTCTTACCCTTTGGTAAATCAACCAATTCCTAAGTCTCATTCCTCTCTAATGAATCCATTTCTGCTTCCATAGCAAATCTCCATTCATTCTTTGATAATGCTTCAAACAATTAGCTAGGAATAGAAATTATTTTTAAGGTGGAATGGAATCTTTGATGGCTTTAGGAAAACTTCTTAAATGACACAAAGTGAGACAATGGGTGGGTATAAGGGTCTTTTGGTGCATTCTTGGGGTTTTTTTTCTTTACAACAATTGGTCGATATAGGTCTTGGTTAAGGCTAAGAGGCTCAGGACAATATGGTTCATGGTTGGAAGAAGGATGGTTTGTTGATGGTGCAGACTCTAGATTTGATTGCTCATTATTACCTCATTTATGGAGCTTGGTTTAGAGGATTATTCTTACCTTATAGTTATAATATAATCTTCTTTCCTTGCTTACACTTGGTTAAACCGGAACCAGTCAAAGATTTTATCATCTTCTTTCCTTTTTCTTTCCCACTCATGAAATTTTGGAATTGACTCTTAAAATTCATATTTGGACAACTCTAGTGGTGGAAAGTTTGACTCTTTATCTTCAAATACATGTAACTCCCCTTGAAAATGAGTGGTAAAATAAGGCTTATTTTTAACAAGTGTAACGTTGGCTGAGACAGAGTTTTCTAGTTAGTGGATGATGATATTTACAACCCTTTTAAGTAGGTGAGTATCCCACAAAGACACACTTAAAAGCATGAGGATTTGACTTACCATGATTATGACTATGAACATGGACAAATGAAGTATACCTGAAAAACCCGAGGAGTGAGATTGAAGGAAGATCAAATATCAGTGTAGAATTTAGACAAGTTTTCTAGTGGGCTTTGAAACCCCAAGACCTTGAAAGGAATTCTATTTATGGCATAGACTGATGTGAGTATAGCTTTTCCCCCATGTATTTTTGGCACATTTTGTTGAAATAATAAGACTTTAATGCATTCAAGAAGATGTCAGATTTTTCTTTCTGCCACTCCATTTTGTTGCGGAGTAATTATACAAGATGATTCATATATAATTCCTTCTTTTTGGAAATACAGACTTAAGATTTGATTGAAATAATCATGAGCGTTGTCCAAATGAAAGTGTTTTATATTGGTGCCAAATTTTTCTCGAATCATTGTGTGAAAGATTGAAAATATGACTCACATCAGACTTATTTTTGAGTAAATAGATCCAAGAGAGTTTTGTATAATCATCGATAAATGCAAAAAACCATCTAGACCTTGAGATGTTAGAAACGGTTGATGGCCCCCAAATATCACTATGGATCAAAAAGAAAGGAAAAAAAGATCTTTTACCAGAGTCAAGGACCCAAACATTCCTAAGTTCATTACCTAAAGCATTTAACCCAAGAGAGATTATAGCATTACTTGAATGTGTAAATGAACACATACCATTATTTGTTGGCTGAGAATTGTTAGTTGTTAGTTTTTCAACAGTTCCCTGCATACTTTTAAGCTTTTCAATTTTCTCCACACTAAATCCTTTAAACACCTGAGTTGGGTCTTAAACTTACAAATGAGTCTGACCTTGCTGGCCACTTTTCTTTCCCCATTCACAACTATTTTTTGGATGGTTTTCCATATAGTTTCTAGTATCGTTCTCTAGTATGTTGTAGTTTCTTTCAGAACATGCACAATAACTCTTCACGATCCTTTTGCACATTTGACCGATTGGTCTTGTCGACAACATCTTTGTTCAGTACTAGCCCTTGAGGTTTAAAGCTTTGAATAGCAAAAGTTTCAATTGAAGGCAATTCTAACATAATGCCTCATATGACTCTCTTCAATGCAAACCAAAGATATTGTTTTGTTAGAGAACAAAATTCAGGTCTGTCCAAAATTTAAATTCACACAAGATCAAATTCAGAATTTAGGTCAGTCAAAAAATCATAAACTCGGTCCCTTTCTATAAGCTTTTTGATGGCCATTGCATATTTTCTACAATTCAAATCATTGTGTCCCATAATAATCCAATTCCTACCACTAGTTTTGCAGAAAATTGGCATATTCCTTCACTATTTTCATTCCCTATTTTGCTCCAATTGTTTTTATCTTCATATCATATATAAGAGCTACATCATTGATCTTGGAATACGTATGATAAAGGGCATCACAAATTACCTTTATTGTAGGAAGAAACATACATGTATCATTGATTTCGAGGTTCATGGAATTTCATAACCACAACATGATCATTGAATCATCTTTTTCCCACTCTTCAAATCCAGCTATTCTGCTCTTTGGTGCTTCTCCAGTAGATGACCCAACTTTTTTTATCCTTTTAGAAACGATCGAACTAGTTGAGACCACTTTAGATAATTTTTTTCCATTTAGTCGATATGCTACCTGGATGTTCTAAAGCTCTATTGTGGTTCATGTAATATGTTCTTTCTCCACAATTGAAGATAATTCCAGTGATGGTGTTGAAGTTGTAATGTTTGACATGATTGAATAGGGTCAAATAATAGGTTAGAATAAAAATTAATGGGAAAAACAGCAATGAAGGCTGAAAATAATAAGAAAAGAACCAACAATTAAGGTCGGGACTAACAAGAGCTGAAAAATAATGAAAAAAAAAAAGAATCAACAATTAATGTTGAGATTAACAAGAGGCAAATGTGGCATAATTTTTTCAGAAACTCTAGATAGGCTCTAATACCATGAAGAAAAAATGTTCTGAAATTTTATTTTACATTTCATTCTAGTCTATATATATAATTTTATGTTACATAAATCAAGAAAAGTCTACAACTAATTCGTTTAACTTTAGAGACAAATTATATAACTAATTCCCTTAACCTTAGGGACAAATTATACAAACTAATTCCCTTAACTTTAGAGACAAATTATTAACCTTGATTTCCTCCTGAAATTTCTCCTAAGATTACTCGTTGAAGATTTTTTACAATAACAAAATATACTTTGAGATTTCGAATTTGGATTAAACATCACATTAGAAAGTACAAAAAGTTTAAATTAGACTCATAAGTAATTATGTGGTCTGATATGCAAAATGATTTTATAGGCTAGTGTTTCTATAGTTGAAGGATCACTCAAGTACAAAAATTTATTTGGCTATGGGGATCTTTAGGATACCTCTTTGGCATATGGTGGTGACCACATGGATGAGACAAGTGCTGGTGTGTACTTGCCAAGGTTCAAAGGACTTGCAACTCCTACAGCAACATGGGTATTTCTTCTCTCCCATATGTTTTTGTATCTACTACTCATATTGGTAGGCTTGCACCTGATAGTCGGAGTTTGCAGCTTTTGCGCCAGGTTTATACTCCTTTCATACTCAATCTTATGCTCTTCCTTGTAATAATTTATCAAGCATTATTATGTTAGTTCCTTAAAACATTCTCTATGTGTATCTGTTCATTCTCATTTCATTTTAATTTGCATGGTAACTTCGAAATTTTGTTTTTACTATAGCAGCTTAAACTCCATGTATTGCATGATCAGATATTACTCTTTGACTTTGCTTTTACCAGTCATGGTGAAAATCGAATGAAATGGTTTTGTTTTCTGTTTGCTTTTCTACCAGATATTGGCTCTAATATATTTTATTTCCTGTTTATGTCTCATTATTTACTCTATTATAAAGTCTCAAAAAATGCCTCGGTTTTATGTTCTATAAACTGTGAATAATTTTTTTATATACTAAAAGGACTCTGTTTAGTGTTTGGTCACATTCTGAGCAAATCCCTGTAGACTGAATGTTGTTGGATTCCATTAAACCAATATGAAACTATTTTTGATCTTTCTTTCTATATCATCGATGCCCTTAAATCTTCCATACAAGTCCCCCTAGCAGCCTTCTCCTCTCAATGGAAGGGAGAGCACTTTTGCCATTTTATGTATATTTCTATTTTGAATTAGGATATTATTCCAGTGAGAATTTTTGTGCTACAAATGGACTAAGATGAAAGAAAAAAGAAAGAACTTAAAATTAAATAAATGGCATCAAATTTGTATATTGAAAACTATCAGTTAAAGAACTATATGACTACATTAACTTTGATACCCCAAAAGTACTTACTTAATATTTTGTATTTTTCATACTCTATCCTCTTCTACTGAAAGCTTGAAAAGCATTTAATATCGGGGGAATAAAAAATAAATTTGTACTCTTTTTTTGGAATTCGACTCTCAACAGAATGTAGATCTTCATCCCTTAATTATTTTTTTCAACTTTAAAGTCTATTTTCCTACTTTCTATTTTGATCCATTATTTTTAAAATAATAGGTAGTTTTTTATTTTTGTCAGTTTCTTGAATTGATTTTTCAATTAATTATACATCTCCTATACTTGGCCCTTTAATTACTTTTGCTTCAACTATTGTTTGGTTATTATAGGAGAAGGATAATCTGAATCTTCTCAATTATATTCTCTGTGGAAATGGTATTTTGGTGTGCCCTTTTCCTCATTCTTTTTTGTTTTTTATTATAATTTATTATTTTGATTGATTTCATATTTATTTTAATAGGTTCTCATTGATAGTTTGATTTATTTCATATGGTGTTTTTTTCTGGCTGAACTTGGTCCTGATGCAATATCTAGTTGCTACCATGTACTGTCACTTATTGATGGCTACATCGATCTGCTGCCTATGCTGCTTGTTGTGCCCTTGATAGGAACTCCTTTTGGACTGAAATACTTGCATTTCATTTATGATCCTACACCTTGTTGTACAAAGTGTTCGACTGCTGGAATTGATAAGTAGAGTAACATTCTATTGTCTCTCTTGCAATGTGGTAGGATTGGCAAAGCTTCCAGTTAAATTTCATTCTACTGCTGGTGTTAGCAAGGTTAAGGCCTTGTACAAATTCTCAAGTGCTGATCATGGAGGGTCTAATTTCAGACAAACCATCATAGAGAACTTGCAAGAACTTTGAATTCATTTCAGGGTCTAATTTCCCTTATGGCATTAGTTTTCCATTAGCATAATGTGACTGTTCATAGGAAGATCATCTTTCTATTATTATTTGTAATTAGTCTTGGGGTTACTTCACCCCTTTGCTTTTTATTTTCTTTTTCTGGTTTGATTGTACTCTAGAAATTTAATTTTTGATGATTTTGGCGGTTTATCTAATAGTTAAGTAATTAATTTCACTACCATCTTCCTAATTGCAAGATTTGAAAAGTTTAACGACTTTGTTTGCGCTGGTACTGTATTTCTCTAGCTATTAAATATTCAAACTCAATGCAACCTAAGCTTTTGCTATTTCAGTTTACTTGCATCTTAACATAGGGGTTTTTCTGCCAAATGATCTTTTGCGGTTTATCTGAATTGCAAATTTCCTAGCTCAAAGGTTCTGCTTCCGTTTGTGGCATTTGTTGTCTCAGTAGGGATGTCATATGATATTATGGCATTAATCAAGAATTTGGATAAATTCAAAATTTGTAATATCATCTTAAAATGCCTATAAGATACCTATTGTGATATTAGGACTTTCAGTACTTCAAAATTTCTGTTATTTTGTTACATTCTATTTGTTCGATTTTTTCTTAACCATATTTTTTATGAGAATGAATTATATATTCAATTTATTAATTTTTTTCTTCCCAACACAACGCAAGGGCCAGTCGTTAGGATAACAAAAATAAAAAAAGACTTGCAACAAAATTGGGCAGGCAAATCAAATGACGCAAATTGGAGTTGAATGAAATATACTAGTTGAGTTAATACTTGTTTGCATGACCGCTGCGAAGTCCAGCATGAATTATTTGCCTCTAGCAAACAGAAGACCTGGCTGGGAACTGTTGCTAATAACCCAGTTGCATAGAAGGAAATTTATTGAAAAACAAACACCAGAAATGGCAGCGATAGACAGGAGAATCAGTTATTCATGGAAGCATTTTATCAAAAGCAAGCTGATAAGGACATGGCTGGTATCAAATATGATCATCAATGTCCAGTGTCCATTGGTGAATTTCCGGCAACATCTTGTTCCTGCAGATTCTCTAATTCTTTCAAGCCTACTCGATCCTGTGCCAGATCCATTGGTTGCAAAGTTAAAGAAAGTGGCAGTACAGACTCATTATTGTGAGCATTCAATGTCACTGCCTGGTCCTCTTTTGTAAACCTCGTCAGGTGCCCATTTGATTCTGAGAACTGTTGCTGTAACCCCGAGGTCCTTGCTGGCTGATCAATTATGTTATTTGGCACAAGCCTAACCTTGTCCTCTAATTTTTTGGAGCACGGTGTTGGGCTATTCATATGACCAACTGGTTGCAAGGACAAAGAAAGCCACTGTTTCCTCTGATGCTCGCCACTGTTGATTGGCATTTGATGCCCAAGGGGATGCTCAGCATTGTTGTTAGCCGTTAGAGACTCTTCAGTTGTCCTCTTCTTCATCTTTGAATGGAAGTTTTGTTCCAAATCATTATCACAGCTTCTCTTGAGGTCTAGTGACATTGATTCGATTTGAACACTTAAGGATCGACTGACACTTGGATCATCTGCTACCTCATCTGGCTTGCAGACCAGACAGACTCCACACCTTTTCAGGGTCAAACCAGATGCTCCAAGGACTTTAAATAAGACCTCGAAGTGCATTGGACCATTCTGCTTCTGATGCAAACCCCTGATAAAACGACGTGGAAGATAGTACAACCATACATGATCTGACTCCAATAAAAAGAACTGTCTCGAGAACATAATCACATTTTGACCATTGATGAAAACTTGACGAGATATATTTGCTGTCCCACCATCTTTTGAACTTAAAATGGCACACAGAACTAGTGCCCTGACTTTCTCACACTCATGAGAAGGTATTTGGAAAGACAATGAATCGTCTTCACTGCGATAGCTAAACCACTCTGGAATCTCACTTCCAGGAAGAAATATCTCAATTCGAAGGTCCTGACGAAGTCTCTGTTACATGGAAATCAACAAATTAATGGGCAGTGCTAATAAAATAAAAGAAATCAAAGCAAAAATTTTCAAAAGATTATTTGGTTGAACCAATGATAAAAATCAAAGTAAAAAGGATTTTGAGTTGAAAAGATTATTTGGATGAACTCTTAGTAGCTGCTGAACAACAACTTCACTCCATGAATGCAAGCAGACATCATGTAAGTGTGCATGCACATAAATAGACACACATAAACTGTTTTGGTGGGAGAACATGAGCTGGAGGAAAGCACCAATTTTAGCTATTAATTCAAGTTTGAAGGATAAGGAAACTTATATGAAAAATACAAAATTAAATGATATTGGATAGAGCTATCAAAAGATAGAATCAGGCAGTAAGTTAAGGTGAAAAAGGATGTCTGGTTCAACTCTTGCTGACTAGAAACCCTTTCACAAAATTAATGCTCGCATGTACAAGACAGCAAGAGCTGGAGGAGAAACCAATGAGTAAGGAAAACTAACCTTACTGAGTAATGCATTATCCAAAAATTTGCCCTCAAATTCAGCAAGTTTGTGGCAGTTGGAGAAGTCAATATCATGAAGTCTGTTTGCTCTCTCCTCTTTATCACATCTGAAAACCCTTGCTAGCTGCGAAAATCTTTCCAGTGATTCACAATCTCTTGCTTCTACTCTCTTAATATTTGGTGGAAGCTCTGGAATTTCTCGGACCTTCTTACACTTGGATAATTTGAGGCTCCTCAAGTTATTCAAATAGTGAATGCTTGAAGGAATATTAGCAAAATCATTTCCTGACAGATCCAAATCCTTCAACATGGAAAAACAATTGTGCTCCATTAGGAAATTGATTTGCATCAGATTGCAGTTTCTTAAATCCAAACATCTCAACTTAGGGAATCCTGATAAGGAATGAATATCATGAATCCCTGGAAACTCGCCAAGTTTTGAGCAACCTTCAAGAAGTAAACGCTTCATATGTTTCAACTTATAAATGCTACTTGGAAGATTGGTTAGGCTTTTGCAATATGTGAGAGTTAAGACCTCGAGCCCAGTAAGATTTTCAATTGACGAAGGAAGAACTTTTATTGCAGTCCCATTTAGACAAACTTTTTCCAACCACTTCATCTCTCCCAAAATATCTGGAAATGTCTCAAGTTTTATGCAGCCAGTGAGAAGAAGTGTTTGAAGGGATCTCAGTTTGAACTTGCTAGGAAGCTTTTTCAAGTTAGAGCAGAATTCAAAGCTTAAAAATTCAAGTTTATAAAGATAGCCAATGGACTGATGAACCTCAACCAAATTCGAACAACCTCCAAGATTCAACCTCTCAAGATTTGGAATGGTTGAGAAGTCTGGTGTTTCTACTAGAAACTCACAATCTCTCAAATCCATAAATTTCAGATAATTGTAATTCTGCCAGATACAGCAGCAAATCAAAATTAAACATATATATAACTTCTAAGAATGTTGATAAAATAATTCACGGAAAGCAAATATTTTATATAACCTTGAATTCCTCCCCAAGTCGCTTGATGTAGCTATGATGCATGTTAAGTCCAACAAGTTTTCTTGCATGAAATCCAGATGGCATGGACAGCAAAGGGCATGCAGGCCATTCAAGCCACCTTAACTCATTAGGAAGATCCAAAGGGTCACCAGTAATATGTGCTTTGCGGATTAATAATATTCTAAGTCTATTCATTTTCACAAAGGTTTCAGCACTCAACCTTATCTCTTCATGTTCAGGTGGGTCGAGTAATATCCCTTCAATGTCATCAGTTCCCTGAGACCCAAAAATGTAAGTGTTGTCATACAACACATTAGGATTAGTCAGATTTTAATGATGTTTCTTGTGAACAAGGAAATAAAAAGTAACATCTATAAGTTAAATTTTTTTGCTAGAAGAAAAATACTATATAAATGTGGAATTTACCATATTTCCTGTTAAGACCTGATGAACATCCTCATAACACCACAATCTGCTGCGCTTGTTAGGTTTGGGAGATTGCTGGAGAACAACTTGCCTGCCCATTTGTTGTAGTAAAGCATGCATCTGTATCTTATTGTTTTCTATACTTATCAAGTTCTTCTCAATGAGAACTTGTACCCCAATACCTGGGTTGAAATCACATGCATCTAGAATTTTCATGACAACATCCTTATCCATCCCTTTAAAAAAACATGCAATGTCAAGGAAAATGGCCTTCTCATCATTATCAAGGCCGTCATAACTTACTTTGAGTATTTTATATATCTCTTGGTCGGGAATTCGTTTCAGCTTAGCTATTTCACTTTCCCATTCAGGCACCTTTCTTCCATACAAAAAAGAGCCCAACACAACAAGAGCTAATGGAAGGCCTTGAGCATAATTCACTACTTGTTGTGAAAGCTCCTTGTAATCATCAGCAGGCTGGGGACTTTTAAATGCATTCCAACTAAAAAGAACAAGAGCATCATCGGGACATAATTCCTTGATTTTATGTACTCTTTTCACCCCATGAACAAGTAGCAAATGTTCATCTCTTGTTGTAATGATGATTCTACTTCCTGAACCAAAACAATTTACTGCTGCTAATGTTTTCAATTGATCCACATTGTCCACATCATCAATAACAATAAGAACCTTTTTGTTGCATAACCTCTGCTTTATGCAACAGATTCCTCTAGCAAAGTTCCCCACTAATATACTTTTGTCTCCTAACACCTCAAAAAGAAGGTTTTCTTGCAGTTGAACAATGCCCTCGTCTGATCTTTTACTAACATTTTCAAGGAAGCATCTGCCTTCAAACTGATTGGCGATTCTGTTGAACATGGCTCTGGCAATAGTTGTCTTGCCTATTCCACCAGTTCCACATAACCCTACCATGTGCACATCTTTGAACCCAATGCTTAACATAGAAATCACCTCTCTTACATGGAACTCTAACCCAACAGGGTGTTCAGCAACATGCAATAATGTTCGGTTCAATTTTCTCAAGACATTTTCCACAATGTCTTGAATAAATTTGGCTTCATCCCTGCAAATTTAGAATCACAAGAGATTAACAACGAGCAAGACGAAGATAAAGAAGTAGACTGAGAAAAGTTATAATAATTCCTTTTTTTTAAAACTGTTTCATCATTCCCTCTTTCATACTCAATTTAGATGATCCTATAGTAATTTTTGTTTATATAAAGACAAAAATTGTACATAATATGGGAGAAGATAGCAATAGAAATTTGAAAATTTATGCCTTCAAGAAAAAAACTATACTTAGCAATTCCTAAAATTTGGTCAGTGAATTTTTAATCAGGATATTAAAAGAAAAACACCCAAAAAAGGTCTCAGAGTTAACACAGTTACCCATTATTTAAATGATAACCAGATAATTTGGCAGCCTTAGTTAGCGCTGTTCTCCATCTTTTCACTTTTTCCATGTTCCCAGTGAACTGAGCTTCAAGCTTATCCATTGCTTCCCCAAACAAGCCAGTCTGGTTTTCAACATCTGCAGGATTGACCTTGTAAAAGATTGGTAACAAAACCTGTGATTTCGACTCACTACAGGCAAGCATCGTCAACAATTCATCCAAGCAATAAGAAGAAGATGCATAATCTTGAGAGAAAACAACAATAGAAATTCTCGACCCTCTAATCGCATCAACAATCGCAGACGTAATCTCCTCTCCTCTTTCAATCTTCCCATCGACGAAAGTGTTGATTCCTTTGCTGCACAGAGCATGATGTAGATGGCTGGTGAAGTTATAGCGAGTCTCTTTGCCTCTGAAACTCAAGAACACATCTTGCTTCCATGAATTGCTGGAAGAAGTAAAAGCCATACCTACTGCAAATTTTGCTGGTCAGTCTCTGAGCAAGTGATTTAATATTTAGGGTATGTGTTTGACGATCTCTGGATTTGGTGTTCAGTCCTCTTTCTTTGCAGTTAAAGAAAGTTTTTTTTTTTTCCTTGGTTTTTTTAATAGCATTTTCGTCCTCTTTCAAATAGAATTAGTTAGGTAATATGACCACAAATGAAAACTTGCAGTCTTACATTAATAATTAATAAATGGCTAATTTTGATTCCGCAATGCTAACAATACTATTTTTCAGCAATTTTTTAACATTTTTTTCATTAATATATTATTTTCAATAAAAAAAATATATAATATTTTTTAAATATAATTAAATATAATAATTTTTTTTCATAAAAATGATTAAAACATTAGAATCTAATTTTTATTTATCATTTTCTCTACTCTCTTATTTTGTTTATATCTCACAGTACTTTTTTTTATTTTTTTATTAAAATTTAAAAAATATATAGAAAAAATTATGAGAAATTTTTAGATTTATTTTTAAAATTATTAATAAAATAAAATAGAATAAATGATAAAATAATTTTTTTTGATAATTAAGAGAATATTAAATTTTTTTTAAAAAAATAAAAAAATCACAAAAAAATATAATATAAAATATAATTAATTTTTTCTTCGTTCGTTGCTCAAATTATTTTATTTTTTATATATTTTATTTCATTTATCTTTATGATTTTTTTATTTTAGATTTTTTATTGCTTAAATTATTTTATTTTTTTATATATTTTGTTTTGTATTTTTTTATGATTTTATTTTTCTTTTATTTTCTCTTTTTGTTAATTTTGGAATTGTTTTTCATGTACAATATTTTTTTCAGAAAATTGTATTGCATAAGTTTCAATATAAAAGTTATTAAAAAAATATTTTTCACTTTGATATATAGTTTATAAATTAATTTCGACTTAAATTTTTTAAAATTAAAATTATTATTTGTAATATCAAATAGATAATAAGTGTAAGACTACTTCTCAATCTCAAAAATCAGTTAAAAATATTTTTTATTTTTTTAAATTTCAATAAAAAAATATAAAAAAATAATAAAAAATAATGTGAGATATGAGAAAATAGAGAATAGATAATGATAAATTAAAAAATAAATTTTAATATTTTAGTCATTATTACGAGAGAAAAAATAAAATTATTATATTTAATCTTAATTATAAAATAAATTACATATTTTTTATTGAAAATAGTGGACCAATAGAAAAGATAGTATTAAAAAATAGTGTTGCTAGCATTTTTCAATATGTAATTATTAACTAATTAAAGTGGACTTATAACAAATGTACTTGAATCTCATATTTATGATTTAATCTTATATTTAGGATTTAATCTTTAAATTGTATAGTTTTCATTTAAATAAGTGACTTATTATTTTTGGCTTACAAATTAATTCATATACAAATTTTAAACCTAAAAAATTCAGTTTTCATATCATAATAAATATTATTTTCTTTCTTTTGACTTACAAATTAATTTATTATATAAATTTTATTTTTAAATCTAAAAAAATTCAAAATTTACAAGATAATGGTAATGAATATTATTTCTTTCATTTGAGCTTATAAATTAATTCATCATATAAATTTCATTTTTAAATCTAAAAAATTTCAGATTTCACAAAGTAATGAATACGTTATTGTCTTTATTTAATATTTAGAAAATTAATTATTAAAAATTTTAGACCTCTCTCTATCCTTTATTTTCTTTATTTTTATATATATATATCTTTAAATATTTTTTCATTCATGTGTCAAGAGTTAGAAAATTTCTATTTTCATCAATACAATTTCTTTTATTAGATATATTATGAAATATAAGAAATGATAAATTTATTCATTTAACAATCGATAACTTATTTTTGTAAAAAAATATGGTATATAAAAATAGAATTTGTTTTTATTAAAAAAAACTATGAGATATCTTTTTATCTTTATTTTAAGTCTAATAAATTTATAATAAAATATAATTTTAGTTTACATATCCAACTAATATATTATAGATTTAGTATAATAGTGTATATATATATATATATATATATATATATATATATATATATATATATATAATATCACAGTAAATTCAATCTGTGAGATTTTATAATTTATTATTTTATTGATGGAGAATATTTTTTTATATAATATAATGTTTATATTTATAAATATTAATTTAATAAATAATAGAATTAATTAATTATTTTTAATGTATTTTTTTAAATCAAGGTAGAAATGATTTTTAAAAAATAAATTAAACTATATAATTATTTCTTAAAAATATTGATAGAAATCAAATTATTTTAAAAATTATTTATTTACAAAAATTATCATAATTTAAAATATAAATATAAATAATTAAATTCAACTTTATTGGTTATATATATTGAATAATATGGATAACTTTAGTCAATATCACCTTTAGAAAATATTATACTAATAAATACTAAATTGATAACCTATTTTAAATTTTCTTATTTATATTTTCATTTATAAATAGTTAGTTAATGATATAAAATAAAATGATCATAATTATCAAAACAAATAGGAGATAATTTATTAAATAATTTGTAAGTTAAACCATAAAAATTTATTTACAACTTCAGTAGTTAACCGGTAATTTCATTCAACGGTCAAAATTAGAAATAAATGATATAATGGTTTTAAAGTCTAAATTTTATCTATAAATCAGGTGTACTCTATAAGGCCTTTTCATAATTATCAAAACAAATAGGAGATAATTTATTAAATAATTTGTAAGTTAAACCATAAAAATTTATTTACAACTTCAGTAGTTAACCGGTAATTTCATTCAACGGTCAAAATTATAAATAAATGATATAATGGTTTTAAAGTCTAAATTTTATCTATAAATCAAGTGTACTCTATAAGGCCTCTTAACAAATTTGCAAGGTTAAAACATATGAAAGTGGAGAGAAAACTTTATTTTGAATAAAACATTTTAGTAGGTCCTACTTTTATTATTTTTAATAAATTTAAATAAAATAAATAAATAATACATTTTTTATTAATTAATGTGCAGTTAATAGTTAAAATGATTAATTAAGTAGATAGATTAATATAAAATATAAAATTAATATAATATAATTAATTATATTTAATAATATAAATATAATTATTAACATACAATTAATGTTAATTAATATAAAAATTAATTATATTAACTTAATTTCATATTTTAATTACAAAGTTAATAATAATAATAATAATAATAATAATAATAATAATAATAATAATAATAATAATAATAATACACAACATAACAATAATACATTTGGGACAATAATAATAATAATAATAATAATAATAATAATAATAATAATAATAATAATAATAATAATAATAATAACAACAACAACAAACCACAACAATAAACTATTGGGTTTTATTTAAGTTTTATTATATTTTTCTATGCAATTTTTTCATAAATGAAATATTTTGTGTTTCTTTTAATTTTTATTAAGTTTCATAATTAATTTTTTATAATGAATTTCATATATTAAAATATTAACTGGGTCTCATAAATTGAAATTGATATCAACTACATGAAAAAAATGTGTTTAAAAATGTAATTGAAATTTTACTAATATGGTAGCGAAGACCACACTTTACAATTTACAAAGTAATTATATGGATGTGGATGCTCTAACATAAAACTGTAAAATAGATAAAAACGGAAATATTTAAGATTGCTTATTTTTAACTTCATAGAAGTTCATCAGCAAAATCCATTTTGGGCTTGCTGAATGTTTCAAATTTTTTTTGTAAGTCATTAGATTTTTTTTTTCATTTTCAATTGAATTTCTAAACTTTAAATTTTGACCATTTTTGAATTATTTTTAACAGTTGATTCGCACACACATCCAACAGTATTAAAATAAAAGAAATTTTTAAATAGTTTCAATCTATTATGTTATATGTAAACTAGTCAAACGACACAGTAACATATATACAGATTACTTAATTGTCAATATGTTACTGTGTGATTGAATTAATATATGGATACGTAGCATACTAAATCTACCTAAAAAAATTTCTTAAAATAATTTTTTTTACAATAAAGTAGAATTTTCATTATAGAAACATTATCAACAAGAAGAGTTACTCAAAAATTGTTAAAAGGATTCTCTCCCCAACAAATTGAAACTGACAAAAAACAAGAGTCCCTAGCTATAAGTTAAGCGACTCTACTCGCAGAACTTTTAACAAATCGAAAAATAACTTTACAAATCTCATTAGCAAAGGCTTTATAATCCTTTATAACCACCATTGCGTCCTTAGTTTGAATTAGACCTGGATAATTAAGAGCATTAACAACCAAGAGAGCATTAGATTCGACAATCACATTCTCCCACCCTTTAGTATTTATCCAACTCAAGCATTTTCTAATACTAAGCACCTCGATGGCAGTCAATTCAAATACACCTTGCACTAGCAGACAACCATCTCCCCAAGAAAAAACCCATTTTATTACTAGATACAAAATCCATACATGAAGAATTGAACTCTGAGAAAATAGCTTTATCCACATTTATCTTAACCTGATTTGGAGCAAAGTGTCACGGAGTCATTACTCTCTCCCCAAAAGACCGATCTTATGGGGTGTGCAGCGACACCCGCTTATAGCCAGGACTCGTCCCCTTCACCTATCCGATATGGGATTGAAGTCTATGACATTCTCCCCTACTCAATCCTGTGACGCCCTCGTCACAGTGGGCCCTCTGCCTGCCCCAAACCCGAGGTGCTTGGTGAGACATCGGAGTCGGATTTGGGTTGGCTCTGATACCATTTTGTCACGGGACCATTACTCTCTCCCCAAAATACCGATCTTGTGGGGTGTGCAGCGCACCCGCTTATAGCCATGACTCGTTCCCTTCACCTATCCGATGTGGGATTGAAGTCTGTGACATTCTTCCCCACCAATCTTGTGACGCCCTCGTCACAGTGGGATCCATTGCCTGTCCCAAACCCGGGGTGCTTGGCGAGACATCAGAGTCGGATCTGGATCGGCTTTGATACCATTTTGTCACGGAGCTATTACTCTCTCTCCAAAAGATCAATCTTATGGGGTGTGCAGCGCCACCCGCTTATAGTCAGGACTCGTCCCCTTCACCTATCCGATATGAGATTGAAGTATGTGACAAAAGACTAACCAAGAAGTCAACATGTCCAAATTAGTGATGGGAGACAAGGTGACCAATGGTGAGCTAGTTTGAGCCACTTTCCAATCTTGGAGAAGCATGGTGGCTAAATGTTGAACATGCACATCTTGCTGTCGTTTCATGTTCCAAACAAGATCATTTCTACTCTTCCAAAAAGCTCAAGAGATACAAACTAGAGCCTTACACTCAAAATAATTCGTCTCTTCTTTTTCGTATCTCATAAGCTAGTGCATCAAAGCATTTTCTTTGAGACATATCAACAAATAATTAATGACATGGTCCAAATTTTCAGCTCACTATCCAAACCTAACAAATCATGAAATCATCTTGATTTCCATATCTCGCTTGAATTTCACAAATCTATTAATATATATAAAGTTGAGTAAATTTTACTATTTATTACTATTCTTTTGACAGTAAACTGTCAATATTGCCCTTACAATAAAACGGTACCATTTTATTATATAATACTACTCATCTTGTCTTTCACGTTATTACTTGATTGGTAGTTGGCAGTGTAATAAATTTCATGTTTCACATAATAAATTGTTTTAGACCATATTGTCTTTCACGTTGTTAGTAATTAGCAGTGTAATAAATTTTATGTTTCAAATAATAAATTGTTTTAAACCTTTGACTAGCGAAATTACAATTGTTTCCTTAATTTCTATTTCATTATGTGGAACAACATGGGTCCTTCTTTGTCAAACTATATGGTCTTTTTGCTCTTTATTCACCCTCCATTATTTTACAATAAAATGGTACCGTTTTGTTACATAATACTACTCATCTTGTCTATCACATTGTCACTTGAGTAGTAGTTGACAGTAAAGTTGTAGGATCATAAACTTTTTCAAATTGGATAGAAAAATTGAAAAAAAAATCTAGAACCGAACTATATTATTAACTTTTTAACTATAACTGAACTGTATTGTACTGTTGACTATAATTTTGATAGATCTGGATATTTTAGTGATATCTGAACCAATAACTATACTAAATTGTACCAAATTGTTTTATAACCGAATTATACTGAAAGAACTGATATTTAAATATTTATAATTTTACTATGTATAATAATTTATAATAATGAAATAATTTATAAGAATGAAATAATTTATAACTTTTATATTTTTATTATAAAAATATAATATAACTTAAAGTTTTAATTAAATATACTTTAATCCATAAAATTAAATTATAATAAAATTTATATGGCATTTATAATAGTAAGAAATTCAAATAATTAAAAATTTTAAATACTAAAAATAATTTTATATGCTAAAATTTTTATGATGGTTATGTAGAAAATTGAATCAATAACTTTCATATAAATTTAAGATAAATTCATCATCAATCTAATCAACGCAACTATATTTGTTATTAATATGTAAATAAAAAAATATTTATAATATATTGTTAGTTTTATTTTTTACTATAAATTTTTTTATCACTAATTATATTTTTTAGCATTTATAATTTATTTTAATTGTATTATATAATAAATCTACATTATATTAGTTATTTGGTAAATTAATTTAAGTGAATCAATTATAAAGTAACCTAATTTATAATAAATGCACTATAATTATATGATAAATCAATATAAATTATAATTTGTTCTAATTATATTATATGATTTTTTGTCAAAATAATTGTATTATTTTAAATTTAAATACTAATATACATTATATTATTAAATAAAAAATATATAATTGATATATTTAATAAATTTATATGTTAATATATTTTATAATTTGTGAAAATATTATAGTTATATATATATATATAAATTAAACAAATTTTTTACTTATAGTTATATATTTATCTTTATATTTATGAGTTTATATATCTAATAATTTAAAATTTAAAATAATATTATATGTATATCAAACTATTTACATGAGCCAATTGACTTTCTTCTCCATAATCTCAGATTAGGGAACTTTAAGACAGTTACTGACTCTAGCTATTGTCCATGTACAATCTATACTATATCTGACTAACTGTTTATCATACCCCATTTACATTCTTAACAGCTCATTTTTATCTCAATTAAGTTTTTTAGTGACATATTTTGATTTTTTTTTCATTATTTAAAAAAAGTGAGTAACTTCTTATATGATTTTTTTTTATCAAAATAATTATATTATATTAAGTTTTTGTACTAATTAAAAGTATATTAATAAATAAAAAATATATATAATTTATCATAAACTTAATAAAATTATATATTTTTATAATTAATGTGCACACTATAATATATATATATATTAAATAATCACAAACATACATACTTATACTTTATATTATATATTTATAGTTATATGCTTATACTATATATATATATATATATATATATATATTAAATTAAATAATCACAAACATACATATTTTTACTTTATAATTATATACTTATACTTTTGAATTTATATACATAATAATTTAAATTTTAAATATTACCGTATGCAAAACTTACTATATATATTATATTTTTTTTATCAAAATAATTATATTATATTAAACTTATATAGTAATCAAAATTAAATAAATAATATATATAATTATATACTTAATAAATTTATATAATTATATATTTTATAATTAATGTAGACACTATAGCCATATACATAATTTAAATATTTATAAACTTACATACTTATACTTAATAATTAAATTTTTTTAATTCATAAACCTTTTATATAAGAAAATATTATTTTTTTAATTTTAATTTAATACTTTAAAAAAATACTTTCATAATGTTTTTTTACTTCTCAAAAATTGATCATTTATTAGGAGTATTAAATATCAATTTTAGATTTTATGCACTTTTTATTTAATTCAAAATATTTGTTTATTGAATTTTTTTTATATTGTATGATTTAGTACCAAAAAAATTAAAAAATAGTAACAAATTGTTCTAACTTTTTAAAATAATATAATACAAATTTTTTTTTATTTTCAATATAATACAATATTTATATTTATAAATTAATATTAAAGAATTTTCGTTTCTCCGACCGGATCGCACACCGCTAATTAACAATGTAATAAATTTCATGTTTCAAATAATAAATTATTTTAAATCATATTACCTTTCTCGTTGTCAGTGGTCGGCAGTGAAATAAATTTTATGTTTCAAAGCTTTGACTAATGAATTACAATTGTGTCCTCCGTTTCCATTTCTTCATGTGAACCAACTCGTGCCCTTCTTTGTCAAACTACATGGCCTTTTTGCTATTTATCCACTCTCCATTATGCAGGACCGTACCCAGTTCCTTTTATTCTAATTTATTATTTTAATATTTTATTAATAATATTTTTTATAAATAAAATATTTATTACGTAAATAATAATGTCATATCGGCTAATTTACACTTAAATCACGCGAGTTGTCAAATCGACGAGTCGGTTTGACTGAAATTTAAATTTGGAATTTTATCGAAAATTAATGAAAATAAGAGTAATTAAGTATGAAAAATATATAATAAAGTGTTCAAAATATTTAAAAATGTTAAATTTCGGTAAAATACTAAATTACAAATTTTAAAAAGTTTATGAATCAATTTGCAATTTACCGAAAATTGAAGGATTTAAATGGGATAATCATAAATTAAATACATGATTGGGACATTAAACACATGTGAAGGGGCTGGTCACACCAAGTGACATCCATTAAGTGGACAATTAACATACACCAAGGGAGATAAATGCATTAATGAAGACTTCTAGAATTTGGCTTAGGTGTCCCATAATTATGTAGCTTGTCTTTATTCTCTTAATTGTTCATTCATCTCTTCATATCTAGAATTTTCTATCTTTCAATTGCCTCCCACGTTTTTTGAAGCCCAATACACCAAGTGGCAAAGTTTAATAAGTTAATGAAGATACATTCATATAACATTAATGAAGGTTTCTAGAATGTGGCTTATATGTCCCCCATATTAATGACTTTTGTCATTTTGTTCTTGATTGTTTCTTCTTCTTTCTTATCCATTTTCATTGGGGAAAATTTTGCCTCTCAAACCAGCCCACGTTTTTCCCTTTGACAACCATAACCAAACCTTATTTTAAGAAGAGAAAGTGAGAAAAAGAGAGAGAAAAGCATGGAAAATTCCATTTTCATGCTTAAGAAAGCTTAAAAGAGTAAGAAGAAAAAGAGAGATTAGGTTTATCAAGTTTTAATAATCTGTTTATGAACTTTAGGAACTCAAAGTGACAAGGATCTAGCTCAAAGGAGCAAAGGAAAGGAGAAAGAAAAGTAAAGACAAAGAAAAGAGGAAAAAAAGAGGTTTGTGTATAACCTAACACAATAGCTTATTTTAATTTTTTATTTGCATGATTTAATTATTTGGCATTTTGATGATTCTGAATTAATATTATTTGTGATGAAAAATCTTGGGGATGCATGTTTGCTAGACTTAGGATTTAATTTGGTAAAAATTGAATGTGATTAGTTGGTATGTTCTTTGCTGGAAATGGATGAACAGTGAACACTTAAACTGTTATAACTTAATTTATGGAACTTGGTTTTGTATGTTATTTGTTGGGTTTGAAAGATAAGATATAGAGATATAACTTTCATTTGGACCATAAAACCTGAATATGTCTGTAATTATCCAGAAAAATTCATAAAACTCGGATATAGAATCTGTCCAGAAATTCTGGGCAGAATTATTAGTAATGAGCAGTAAGTACTTAAACTATTATAACTTGAGTTATGGAGCTTGGATTTGTATGTTCTTTATTCTGTATGAAAGCTAAGACATAGGGATACAAGTTTTATTTAGACTATAATATCTGAATATGTCTGTAATTGTCCAGAAAAATTCATAAATTGTAGAGTTAGAATTTGTCCAGAAAATTCTGGGTAGAATTATTAGTGACCAGTAAGTGTTAATATTATCATATCTTTTGATACATAACTCATAATTAAGTGATTCAAGATTCTTATTAAAGATAAGATCCATATCTAAAATTGTTATGAAGATCATGTAACTAAAGTCAGAACGAAACAGGACGACAATTAAGGTCCAAAATAGAGAACAAAATCTGTCAGTGACAGACCAACATATGAGATGAGGAATGAAATGAGTAAAATGATGTGAATTTTGTTATATTATGTAAATATTATTTTAATTGAGTGATTATGTGATTATTTTGAGATATTACATGCATGAAAAGTACGAAATTAATTGTTATGAATTTTAATAAAATTCCCTAGAACACCTAACTAGAACCAACTTAGGATAGTTTGACATGCCAAATAGGGGGGAGTATGATGAAAATGATTAAATCCATTAATGGTATGATTATCTACACCGGTAATGACACTGTTATCTATGTTGGTAATGACACTTTTATCTACGCCGGTAATGACACAATTATCTACGTCGGTAATGACATAGTTATCTTCGCCGATAATGGCACGATTATCTACGCCGGTAATGACACTTATATGTGCACATCATATTGCCCAGGTGGTACTCCTAAGTACCTGAATGACAACTCCGTTATCCGAGTCAGTGGTTCATAGGTGTCTTGGGCATAAATAAAGACATAAATAAAAAGTCATGGAATATAAAGAATTATTGATAATAAAAATGGAATTATGAATTGTGGCATGTATAAAAAGAAGATTCAGTGTTATACAATAAGGTGGTAATAAAATAAATAAATATGAAATAAAATAATGTAATTTGATGTCTATACATGTTAGAATACCATGATATGTATATTTGCATGAGAATATGATTAAGCATGAGTTGGGATATGATAATGCATGATTGCATAAAATAGTTTATTGTCTTATTTATATGCACCACTAAGCCTTGAGCTTAGCGTGAGAGTTTCCTTCTGCGCAGATTTAAAGAAGTAGCTGAGGTTTTTGGATAAAAATATGGTGATCCAAGTCCAGTAGGGCAGCTCATATCAAATATTGTGGGTCACACAAATTATATAATTATGGTTTGAATTTTATTTTGTAGTATTTATAGAATAAACAACACGTTTTGTAAAGAAAATGTTATTATATAAAATGTAGTTTATCTTTTATGTTATAATTTCTTTTATATTACAAAGTAAACAAATGGTAAATAATATATATATATATATATATATGAGAAATTTTCAGTTGAACACAATTTAATAAAATAAAATTTTAACCGATAAACTCAGCGTAGCACACCCTCATTCGGGCATAAGCTGCTAGGGTGAGGGAATGTTACAATTTTGGTATCAGAGCACCAGGTTGATGTTTCTGGATTTTGGTATTAAAGCCTGGTTTGGGCGGTTTTGAGATTTTAAAATGGTTTTAAAAAATAATTATAACATGTGTGTACCTACAATTAAGTATTAAAGTTGTTGCTTACTGATTGAGACCGTTATTTTATGATATAGGTATAGTATGGCTTCAAAGTCATGACATATTGTGGCTGAAGGAGGTGAAAGTAATGAGCCTACTGAAACACAGGCTTCATCGCGACCCAATCGTCGCCAAGCTACTGTATCTAGATCCAGTGCTAGCCTATCAAGAGGGCAGTCTATTGCTGACAGAGGACAAACATAGCTTATGAGGAACATGATAGATTTGCTACAAAGAGCATCACAACAAGCCTCATCAGGATTACAGTTTGAGAGACTGAGGAAGTTAGGGGCACCTGATTTCTATGGTAAACGGGAATATGACCCCTCAGTGGCAGAGTTTTGGCTAGAACAGGCAAAGAGAGTTTTTGATCAGTTGCATTGCACAAATGAGCATAAATATGAGTATGCAGTATCTTTACTACCGGAGCATGCATATGACTAGTGGCGATCTGAATCACAGAGCACAGAGGCTCTTGACCCTATGACATGAGAGTTCTTTCTAGAGAAATTTAAGGAGCAGTATATTCCTCCTATCTACACAGACGATAAGAAAAGAGAGTTTTTGATGCTGAAACAAGGAAACTTATCGGTAACAAAATATGAAAGAGAATTCACACATCTTTGTAAGTATGCTCAAGACATTGTATGCACTGAGACAGATAAGTGTCGACGCTTTAAAGATGGATTGAGAGACCCAATCAAGCTAAAGGTCTCAGCTCTACATCTGATGAGTTTTCCTAGTTTGCTAGCATCTGTCAGAACAGTTGAGAGAGTTATAGCCACACAACAGTCAACACAAGATAGAGGGTTCAAGAGGCCCATATCACAACTGAGTAGAGTACATTCAAGTGGCAAAAGAGCTAGATCTTTCAGTGGCCGATTTCAGGCTGGGGGTTCCAACAGGCCTTCTTCTTTCAGGCGGGGACAACCCACGAGATCTATTTCTTCGGCAGCCAGTGCACCGACACAGACACCATATAGATCTCTACCCCTACTAGAATGTCAACATTGTGGTCATTCTCATCTAGGAGAGTGTTGGTGGATGACAAGAGCATGTGGGAGGTGTGGCTCCAAAGATCACTTGAAAAGAGATTGTCCCTTGTTACAATATGGCAGAGGTTCGGGGAGCACTGAGCCGATACAGACACAGACTTCTGGGCAAGGCAGAAGCCTAGGCCAAGGGCAAGGCAGACGACGCCGATCAGGACCCAGTCAGTTTAGATCAGAGACAATTGAAAGGCTAGAAAGTAGTAGAGCTGCCCCAGCCAGGGCATATGCCATGCGAGGCCGAGAGGAGCAGGATGCACCAAATGTCTTAATTGGTAAATTTCTTCTCTTTGGCTCTGACATACATGCATTGATAGATCCAGAGTTGACGCATTCATACATATGCACACTACCACCGGGTCGAGAGGGTTTAGAACCACAAACTCTAGAATTTGAGATTATTGTGACTAACCCATTAGGGCATAGTGTGAGGGTTAGCAAGGTGTTTAGGGGTTGCCCAGTTGAAATTCAAGGAAGGTAATTCCCAGCAGACTTGATAGAATTACCATTCCATGAGTTCGATGTGATCTTGGAAATGGATTGGTTAGATCGTTATGGAGTGGTAGTGGATTGTGGAAGAAGACAGATGATCATCATAATTCCAGAACAAGATGAGATAGTGGTGATGGGTGAGGATAGAAGATACCCAGACAATGTGATATCAGTGTTGAAAGCCCAGAAACTCATCAATAAGGGATGTGAAGCATACTTAGTGTATGTGGTTGATATGAAAAAAGTAAGTCCGAAGTTGGTGGATATTCCTACTGTTAGTGAGTTTCCCGATGTGTTTCCAGAGGAGTTGTCAGGGTTACCACCGGATAGAGAAATTGAATTTGCTATCGATTTGGTACCCGACACCACCCCTATTTCCATTACACCATATAAGATGGCACCAACAGAGTTGAAAGAGCTGAAGGTACAGTTGCAGGAGTTATTAGATAAGGGTTTTATACGACCCAGTGTATCACTATGGGGTGCTCCAGTATTATTTGTCAAGAAGAAAGATGGCAATCTTCGTCTTTGCATCGATTACAGGCAGCTTAATAAGGTGACTATTAAGAATAAATACCAGCTGCCTAGGATTGATGACTTATTTGACCAATTAAAGGATGCAGCCATATTTTCAAAGATAGATCTTCGATCAGGGTATCATCAACTGAAGATAAAAGAGTCAGATGTACCTAAGACGACATTCAGGACACGTTATGGTCATTATGAGTTCCTGGTTATGCCCTTTGGATTGACAAATGCACCAGCAGCTTTTATGGACCTGATGAACCGAGTGTTCAGGCCATACCTTGATCAATTTGTAGTAGTTTTTATTGATGACATTCTTGTCTACTCTAGAGACCAAGTAGAACATGATCAACATCTCAGAATAGTGCTGCAAACATTGAGGGAGAAGCAGTTGTATGCAAAGCTATCTAAGTGCGAGTTTTGGCTTGAAGCAGTCAGTTTTCTAAGTTATGTAATTTCAGCAGAAGGTATCCGGGTTGATCCTAGTAAAATTGAGACTATTTTTAATTGGAAACCACTACGAAATGTGACAGAAGTGAGAAGTTTTCTCGGATTAGCCGGATATTATAGGATGTTCGTGAAGGAATTTTCATCCTTAATGACTCATTTGACACAACTGCTACAAAAAGAGGTCTGTTTTGAGTGGACAGATAAGTGTCAAGCAAGTTTTGATCAACTGAAGGCAATGCTGACTGAAGCACCAGTTTTGACACAGCCTACTCCAGAAAAAGACTTTATTGTGTACAGTGATGCTAGTCATAATGGTTTTGGTTGTATTCTTATGCAAGAAGGAAAGGTGATTGTTTATGCTTCAAGACAACTTAAGCCTCACGAGCTTAACTATTCGACACATGATTTGGAGTTAGCTGCGATAGTTTTTGCTCTTAAGATCTGAAGACATTATCTTGATGGGGAAAGATGTTATATCTATACAGATCACAAAAGTCTTAAGTACCTTCCCTCACAGAAAGAGTTGAATCTGAGACAACGAAGATGGTTGAAGTTGATTAAAGATTATGACTATGTGATCGACTACCAGCCAATAAAAGCTAATGTGGTTGTAGATGCACTAAGTAGGAAGATTTTAGCTGAGATGTGAATACAATCTACTTTGATGCAGATGATCAAATATGCTCAAAAGCAAGATGAAAAGTTAACAGAGATAGTTGAGGCAGTGAAAAAGGGAGAAAAACCTGATTTTTCATTGACAAAGGATGACACAGTGTCCTTCAAGAATAGGATTTGTGTGCTTATTGTAGAAGAGCTGAAGTCCGATATTTTAAAAGAAGCACATGAAACAGTATATACCATGCATCCAGGCGGGAACAAGATGTATCAAGATTTGAAAACTCAATATTGGTGGCTAGGGATGAAGAAGGATATCATTAAATATGTTGCTAAATGTCTAACTTGTCAACAAGTGAAAGCGGAACACCAGTTGCCCACAGGATTGCTGTAACCAATACCGATTCCAAAGTGGAAATGGGAAAGAATCATAATGGATTTTTTATCCGGTTTACCGATGACTCAGAGAAAGCATGATGCAGTGTGGGTGATAGTGGATCAATTGACGAAGTCAGCAAACTTCTTACCAGTCAGAATGAACTACTCATTGAACAAGCTAGCTGAAATTTATGTAAGTGAGATAGTGAGATTGCATGGAGTGCCAATGTCCATCATATCTGATAGAGATCCTAGATTTACCTCACAATTCTGAAAGAGTCTACAGGAAGCTTTGGGAACTCGACTCAATTTCAGCACGACCTTTCATCCGCAGACAAATGGACAATCGGAGAGAGTTATTCAGTTGCTAGAGGATATGATGAGAAGCTGTCTGCTTGAGTTTGAGGGAAGTTGAGATAGATATTTACTTCTTATGGAATTTGCCTATAACAATAGTTATCAGACAAGCATAGGCATGGCTCCGTATGAGGCATTGTATGGAAGAAAATGCAGGACACCAATCTGTTAGACCGAATTGCGTGAAAAGAAGTTGATAGGGCCAGAGTTAGTGCAACAAACAGAAGAAAAGGTTAGAATTATCCAAGAAATATTGAAAGCAACTCAAGATCGACAGAAATCATATGCTGACCTTAAGAGGTGAGATATAGAGTATGCTGTGGGAGATAAAGTATTTCTCAAGGTTTCACCTTGGAAGAAAGTATTGAGATTCAGTAAAAAGGGAAAGTTAAGTCTGAGGTTCATTGGTCCTTATGAGATTTTGGAAAGAATCGGACCAGTGGCATATCGGTTAGCCCTTCCACCAGAGTTAGATAAAATTCATAATGTTTTTCATGTGTTGATGCTAAGGAGATATAGGTCTGATCCGACTCATTTCATACCAATTGAAGAGATAGAAGTGCAGACTGACTTGACTTATAAAGAGGAACCAGTGGCTATATTAGCACGTGAAGAAAAAAGTTTTACGAAACAAGAAAGTTCCATTAGTTAAAGTGCTATGGCAGAATCATGCTACTGAAGAAGCCACATGAGAGAATGAAGAAGTCATGAAGAGGCAATATCCTCAGTTGTTCACATAATTAACAGGTAAATTTCTAGGACGAAATTTATTTTAAAGGGGAGAGAATGTCATATCCGCTAATTTAGACCTAAGTCACGCGAGTTGTTAAACTGACTCGTCGGTTTGACTGAAGTCTAAATTTGGAATTTTATCAAAAATTAATGAAAATAAGAGTAATTAAGTATGAAAAATATATAATAAAGTGTTCAAAATATTTAAAGATGTTAAATTTCGGTAAAGGACTAAATTACAAATTTTGAAAAGTTTAGGGGTCAATTTGCAATTTACCAAAAATTGGAGGATTTAAATGGGATAATCATAAATTAAATACATGATTGGGACATTAAACACATGGAAAGGGGCTGGCCACACCAAGTGGCATCCATTAAGTGGACAATTAACATACACCAAGGGAGATAAATGCATTAATGAAGACTTCTAGAATTTGGCTTAGGTGTCCCATAATTATATAGCTTGTCTTTATTCTCTTAATTGTTCCTTCATCTCTTCATATCTAGAATTTTCTATCTTTCAATTGCCTTCCACATTTTTTGAAGCCCAATATACCAAGTGGCAAAGTTTAATAAGCTAATGAAGATACATTCATATAACATTAATGAAGGTTTCTAGAATGTGGCTTATATGTCCCCCATATTAATGACTTTTGTCATTTTGTTCTTGATTGTTTCTTCTTCTTCCTTATCCATTTTCATTGGGGAAAATTATGCCTCTCAAACCAGCCCACGTTTTTTCCTTGGACAGTCATAACCAAACCTTGTTTTAAGAAGAGAAAGTGAGAAAAAGAGAGATAAAGGCATGAGAAATTCCATTTTCATGCTTAAGAAAGCTTAAAAGAGTAAGAAGAAAAAGAGAGATTAGGTTTATAAAGTTTTAATAATCTGTTTATGAACTTTAGGAACTCAAAATGACAAGGATCTAGCTCAAAGGAGCAAAGGAAAGGAGAAAGAAAAGTAAAGAGAAAGAAAAGAGGAAAAAAAGAGGTTTGTGCATAACCTAAGACAATAGCTTATTTTAATTTTTTATTTGCATGATTTAATTATTTGGCATTTTGATGATTCTGAATTAATATTATTTGTGATGAAAAATCTTGGGGATGCATGTTTGCTAGACTTAAGATTTAATTTGGTAAAAATTGAATGTGATTAGTTGGTATGTTCTTTGCTATAAATGGATGAGTAGTGAGTACTTAAACTGTTATAATTTAATTTATAAAACTCGGTTTTGTATGTTATTTGTTGGGTTTGAACGATAAGACATAGGCTATAACTTTCATTTAGACCTTAAAACTTGAATATATCTGTAAGTATCCAGAAAAATTCATAAAACTCGGACATAGAATTTGTCCAGAAATTCTGGGCAGAATTATTAGTAATGAGCAGTAAGTACTTAAACTATTATAACTTGAGTTCTGGAGCTTGTATTTGTATGTTCTTTGTTCTGTATGAAAGCTAGGACATAGGGATACATGTTTTATTTAGACTATAATATCTGAATATGTCTGTAATTATCCAGAAATATTCATAAATTGCAGAGTTAGAATCTGTCCAGAAAATTTTGAGCAGAATTATTAGTGACCAGTAAGTGTTAATATTATCATATCTTTTGATACAAAACTCATAATTAAGTGATTCAAGTTTCCTATTAAAGATAAGATTAATATCTAAAATTGTTATGAAGATCATGTAACTAAAGTCAGAACGAAACATGACGACAATTAAGGTAAAAAATAGAGAATAAAATCTGCCAGTGACAGGGCAGCATATGAGATGAGGAATAAAATGAGTAAAATGATGTGAATATTGTTATATTATATAAATATTATTTTAATTGAGTGATTATGTGATTATTTTGAGATATTACATGCATGAAAAGCATGAAATTAATTGTTATGTATTTTAATGAAATTATATAAGCCCTAGAATACCTAACTAGAACCAACTTAGGATAGTTTAACATGCCAAATAGGGGGAGTATGATGAAAATGATTAAATCCATTAATGGTATGATTATCTACGCCGGTAATGACACTGTTATCTATGTTGGTAATGACACTTTTATCTACGCCGGTAATGACACGGTTATCTATGCCGGTAATGACACTTATATGCGCACATCATATTGCACGGGTGACACTCTTAAGTGCCTGGATGACAACTCCGTTATCCGAGTCAGTGGTTCGTAGGTGTCCTGGGCATAAATAAAGACATAAATAAAAAGTCGTGGAATATAAAAGAATAATTGATAATAAAAATGGAATTATGAATTGTGACATGTACAAAAAGAAGATTTAGTGTTATACAATAAGGTGGTAATAAAATAAATAAATATAAAATAAAATAATGTAATTTGATGTATATACATGTTAGAATACCATGATATATATATTTGCATGAGAATATAATTAAGCATGAGTTGAGATATGATAATGTATTATTGCATAAAATATTTTATTACCTTATTTATATGCACCACTAAACCTTGAGCTTAATGTGGGAGTTTCATTCCGCGCAGATTTAAAGAAGTAGCTGAGATTTTTGGATAAAGACATGGTGATTCAAGTCCAGTAGGGCAGCTCATATCAAATATTGTGGGTCACACAAATTATGTAATTATGGTTTGAGTTTTATTTTGTAGTATTTGTAGAATAAATAGCACATTTTGTAAAGAACATATTATTATATAAAATGTAGTTTATCTTTTATGTTATAATTTTTTTTATATTACAAATTAAACAAATAGTAAATAATATATATATATATATATATATATATATATATATATATATATATATTTTCAGTTAAATACAATTTAATAAAATAAAATTTTAACCGATAAAGTCAGCGTAACACATCCTAATTCGGGCATTAGCTGCTAGGGTAGGGGGCGTTACAAATAACCACTCCCCTTCATGGAGAACTTGACCCCTTCCCCTTTATTCTAATTTATTATTTTAATATTTTATTAATAATATGTTTTATAAAAAAATATTTGTTATGTAAATAATATTTTTTTAATGTTATTTTGTTTTGCTTTGTATTTAATTTCTATTTTATTTTGCCAAAAAGTGCCAACGAAACTGGATTAAAACTAATAGAATTCAGTTCATTTATTATTCTTAGTATTAAAAAAATCAAGCATCAAAAGCACAAATTTGGATCATTTAGCCTATAAAAAGAAAAAAGCTATTAAATAAAAAAATATAATATATTAAAACTTTGTGGTTCCCAATATATTATCTACCAAAAACAAAAAGTTTAATGATCATCTGTTATCTCTAACATTTGTTGCTGAAAAGTTCTAATTTTTCAGTGTATCAATTTACTATTATGACATTTTTATTTATGTCCCTGTCACTTTACAAATAACATGGCATGTCCATTTCCGTCTTTTACCACTCCAATTCATTTTTTTTTGGCCTTTAATCAAATCTCTTTCACAGAAAAGTCGTTGCCCATTTTTTCTTTTGTTGTTGCCCTTTCATTCTTATTAATGTTGCATCCATTTGTTGTCTTCCCCTTTACTGCTGCAATTCATTCTTTTATTTATTTTTTATTTGCCTTCATTTAAATCTCTTGCATAGAAAAGTTATTTTCAATCGTGCAAAGCTCATTTATCGTCCTCACTATAGATCTGTTGCTACTCCGTATTCAACGTAGATCTCCTGCTACTTTTCTCTCCTGAAAATATGGTGCTTTTCCCCATTATTGTTCTGTTTTCTCGTCGCTCATGCACTCATCCGCCATCTTCCATGTACATTTGGCGATCTTCCACCGGTAATTTACCTTACGTGCAGTCAACATGTCGAATCGCCGATCTGATCAGCCCTGTTCAACCGTCGGTCTGATCCCGCATTTGTGTAGCCGCTGTATATAAACATAATGTTTAAACATGTATGTTTCTTTTTCCTTTTACCTGATTTGTGATTTCTTTACAAAACATTTGCTAATTGAGTTTGACTCCTGATCTGTTGCTCCCTCAACTGATTTGGATTTTTTTTGTTGATTTTTTTATGAGATGCATTCCTGTTTTTTTTTTCTATGTTAATTATTTTTTTGTTTGATGAAAATTATATTCTATTTACTACATTGTTGGCTCTATATCTATTATTCCTTCCATTAACTTAGATTTGTTTTGACATATTGCGGTTTTTTTTTGCATTTATTCTTTTAAAATGATTTGTTTTTGTTTGTTAATTGTTTTTAGATTTTTGGAGGTATCTTTTTTTTTCTTTTCATTTGAAAATTTTGATGGGTTGTACTCAATAAATGAGATTTACTTTTTTTAGCAACAAATACAAAAAAAAAACACAAAATTGTTCCATAGTTATTTGAATTTTAATTCGAAACAAATCTCTTTCGGCCCAACTCGAGTTTAAGCCTAAATTCAAAATTTTTATTGAATTTAAACTCAAATTTAATACTGTTTAGTTCATTAATAAATAAATATATTCATTTACGTTTCTATTAATATATTTATTTAAAAGTTTAAGAATATATTATTTTAAAAACTCGTGAACGTATTTATTTAAAAAATTGTGTTCGTTTAAAAACTCGCGAATATGTTCATTTATGATTAGTTTATATTCTATTTTATTATCGAATTTGAACTTTTATCATTATTAATTAACGAGTTAAATTCGAGTTTTTATTATTATTGTCATTATTAGTTAACGAACTAAACGCATTATTAATTAATGAGCTGAACTTGAACTTTTAACGAGTCAAATTCGAGATAAACTCATTAAGCATACTAAATGAGTTTTTTTCGAGCCAAGTTTAAACCGTTCGCAAACTTAATAATTTTTTAACTAATTGATTTCGAGTTCAAACTCAAGTATAAAAATTCGAATCAAGTACGAATCTATAATAAATTTAAATGAGTCGAATTTAAACTCATCAATATTCGGTTCAATTTGGTTCGTTTATAATCCTATCGAATTATCACTGGACATATTGAATAGATAAATTGGGTTTTGTAATTTATTTATATATTTATGGGTTGTACAAATTGGACAACAAGTTTGACTGGATTAATATTTAAAGCCTAAATAACCTTGTAATAATTTACAAATGCAATATAAATTACTTTTATGTGTCATTTGCGGAAATTATTTATCAAAATTATTACTAACCCACAGTTTAATTAATTAATTTTAGTCGTTTTGATAGGGTTTAAAATAAGAAGCGTTCAAATTGTGATATGATGGGTGTTAAATTGATCCAATCGTCAATTTTATATATAATCTCTTAATTTAGATTGTGTCAGTTACAAATATGATTTTATAATTTTTTAATATATTTTTAAATTGATGTAATCTTTTAGATATCTTACATTTTCAGAGCATTAATTTAGCTATAACTAGGAAAATATTTTTTAGTTCATTTTATTTCTTTTTTATCCTTTTGGTTTTCAAACTTTTTAACTTACCCAATTTTTTGTAGGATTATTTGTTAACTGTGAAAATATTTTTTAGTTTATTTAGTTTTGTTTCTATTGCTTTTAGTTTCCAAACTTATAACTTATTCAGTTTATCTATAATTTTATAAATAGCAACCATTCACCCGTTTTTTGCATTACTGTTTATTTTCTTATTTGCTTTCAAACTAAAAGTTAGACAGTATTGAGTTAGCTCTATATTAAGTCTGAATATTTTACATCAATTAACCTCATATTGCTTATTATTAATTTGTCATAATATATATTCCAATTTTCATATTTTTCTTGCTTTTCTTTTTCTACTTATTTGTTTTGTTGTATTTCTTAGCTGAATTGTGATTTCCATTTGAGTTATTACTTTATTCTAGATTTTAATTGCACTATTACATCTCTTTACATTATTTTGGATTCCCCTAATGTTGGTTGCAATTTCTTCCTATCATAAGCTTGCTATTGCTTTCGTTGTTAATTTTGATTGCAATTTATTGATTATTTGTAGCTCCCATTGTACTGGTTCTGAACAACTTCCTATATTGTACTTATGTACAGCCCTTACTGCTCCTGTTTGCTATTATTGTTTGCAAATTTTCTTGATTATTTGTTGTCATTATGTTAGATTTAGAACAACTTCAAATATTGCTTATATTTTTTTAAAAACTACTATTGATTTAACTTTTATAATATCATATGATTTATATTTTTGTTTAAAGATGTCAATCCACATTCTCAACACTCTAATATTGCAAGTTGTCACATTCCCATCACTCCAATATTGCAAGTTGTGGTAGAGTACATAGGTATGCCTTCACCTACCTCTGAGATTATCTCAAGTTACACATCTAATGTGTACTATGCCTACTAAGATAATGATGGTAACAGGTACATTTCATTTTCTGTTGGGATCGATACTGATTATCGTGAAGAAGTTAAAAACATAGTCATAAATACTTACATTGATCACCTAAAAAAATTTTATATACTTGATATTCTGGACTACAATCATATGATAAGTTCATGTATAAAATGAACTCCGAGTACGCAATGAATAATGATGTTAGCACTATACATTTTGCATACAAACAATTAGCAGGTGAATATCTAACCAATAGTAGTAAGTATGCAAAAGTCTTGAAGGCTATGAAGAAGATTAAGAATATATTCTAGTCAGTCATGCACTTGATTTAGTCCTTAGCCCTTCACTGCCTTCAGCTTAGTTGAAGAGTTGCTTTTTTTATTTTTTCTCGTTAAGAGTACCATTATATTTGCTTAGTTAATTTGGTATTCTTCAGCTGTTTGGTGTGTTTAATACCTGTATGTACATAAAAAATAATGGAATTATGTTTAGTTAACATACATGTTTTGTTTTATGATTTTTTTAATTTTATAATATTGTTTGTTAATACCAATCTAGATTATAATTTAGTTTGACTATAAAAATAATTTACTTTGACCAATAATATGTAATTTGGTAAAATAATTTCTTTAGAAAAAAATTAGATTATAATCTCTAAAATAAAAAGCTAATGGAACTAGTTTTTTTTATAATCTAGTAGAATATTATTTTTTTTTGTTTTTTTACCCTTGCTTATTTTTTATCATTTTATAGTAATAATATAATTATTAAATTATATATAATATAATTGTTAAATTATAAAATATATACATATAATAATAATAATAATAATAATAATAATAATAATAATAATACTGAAATACTATATGATAAACATATACATATTTATTGGGATGAGATATTTAATATAATTTTTATATTATTTAATGTGCATATATATTATATAATTCATTTGTATTATGTATTTAAATAGATTATAATCATATTGTTTTATGTTATTTTATATTTTTCAGCTAATTTTACTAAATACTTTTAATTGAATCAACTAAATTATTAATTTTCAGATTTTCATCAGTCAGTTAACAAATTGAGCCTATGTATCATTGATTATATAATAATTTCTTAAAAATATATGTCAACAAGTGTGGAAAAAGCATATAATAATATGAAACATTTGTGAGCTAAATAATTTGTTTACATCTTTTATATAATAATAACATATGGAATTCATGATACAAGAATGATCACGTGTGAGAAGAAAAAAACAATAAATGGTACCGCCGAACAATTAATTTATATATAAATATGATTTCATATAATATTAAAATATCAATCAAACTAGATCTAATAGAATTAATCTATATCGAATTGGAATAATTTTAATTTTTAAAAATATATTTATTTGGCTTTTAGTAAATTTGTTTCATATCTAAATAAAACCAACGCTATTAGTGGATGGATATGCATTAAAAAAAAGTTTGATCTACTGAAAACTGATTCTTGCTTATATTTTATACTTACCGCCATATATTATGTAAAATATATATATAAAAAAAAAATCATACTTCTAATTTTCAGGCTTAAGCACTCTTCATCAAAAAAATAGATTGATTGTGTAACAATGTTTTAATAAAGATAAAAATAGTTTATAAATATTTTAAATTTGTGCTTAAAACAACCGATATTAACTATTTAATTTAAATATTACAAGTTTATTAATGATTGATTACTGTTCATATTAACTGCTTTTGAATATTATAAATAACTTTATTATTCATTATGGAAACATTATGTAAAATATTATCTATATTTAAAGATTATGAATATCTTTATTAGACATTGCGGAAACATTTTTCAAATATATATATATATATATATATATAGACATTAATTAATATTTGAATTTGTTGCTGAATAAATGTCATTTTATTTACGTATTATTTATTTAATTTACTATTTCATTTCGGATGCAACGCGAGAGTACCGTACAAGCATTAATATGTAAGCATTAACATTTGCATGCCTTAACTTGTATAAAATGGAACTTTTGCGCCCTAAAATGCCAGATGGTAGGCGCGTGATGTTCCAAAATAGAGAGCCGCGTGATATAAAATTTGGTTGACTTTTTCACTGAATTTTTGCTGACTGAAATTTAATTTACACCTCTATTTTGCTATTTTCTTCCTCTTCTTCATATTCTATTTTTCTTCAAATTCAAATAAAATACAAGAACAAAAATTAAATTAAAAAAAAAAAAAAAGCAAATTGGTAGGAGGACAAAGAGCATTCTAGATCTCTCTTTCTTTTCTTTTCTTTTCTTTTTTTTTTTTATATATTTTTTTTAAAAAGATGGAACCGAGTTCATCTCCATAGCAATAGCTCTCTCTATTTGGACCAAAAAAGCATTGTCGAGTTAAGAGGCAGCCAAAAGAGCACTGTTTATTCCTTCTTCTTCATATTCTGTCTCTCTCTCCTTTCTTTCTTTCTTTTCCTTTTCTGTTTTTTCTCATAAAAAAATAAAAAAAAAAAACTAAAAAACTGGAACCAAATTCATATTCATGGATGAAGGGAGAACGAGAAAGGAAAGAGAGAAGGGGAAAGGAGAAAGGAGAAAGATGGAGGGAGAGAGATAATAATTAAAATTTTTATCCAGTTTTCTTCCTCTGCTGACCATCTTCTCCAGTTTTCTTTGATCCAACAATTTACAAGGCCAAGGATATATCAAAACCGAATTAACAATAACTGCAAAGTTTCGTTGAACGAATTGACTAAGATGAAGATTGCAGGGTGGGTTTCTTTATATTCTTGAAAAGGGTTCTTTTTTAAGAAATTAATAAACCCAAAGCCGAAATTCTTCATTTTCTTTACTCCACGAGCTAAAGAAACTTGGTTGAGCAGTGCTTTAATGGTGCAGTAATTTCGCAAGGGAAAAAGGCAAGCTTATTACAATAAATTTTTTTAAAACAGAAATGTGACAGAAAATTGAAAAGCATAACCAGAAGCATGTTTGTGTCAATATGAATTGTTTGTGAAACTTGTTCATCCATTGAAGTTAAAACTTGAAGTCGACCCATTTTTTTATATTTGGTCCCACCCTAGCTTGCTTGCTCTTAAAAGAATACAAGTCCAATTGATTCAGAAATTTCTGTCGAATAAACGTAGCCTATATCACCCTCATTTAGTCTTAAATAAGAAAAATTACTTGGGTTAAATGTACTTGTTGAAAAAAAAATGAAAATAAAAAGTACATTTAGAAAACTTCACATTTTTTTTGTCCTTTTTCAATTTTAGAAATATTCTATTATAAATTGATAAAAACAAGAAAAATAAAAAAATAGCCAAATACATTTTTAGTTTTTTTTTGAAAATTAATATATATATATATGCTAATTTGGACTTCGATGGAGAATGTGACATAAAGAGCAACCATGCTTTTTGGAGTCTAAATTCAGGTTAAAATAATATTTTAGATATTTAAGAAAGTCATTGAGTCATTAAGATAGTTAATTAAAGAAATATAGATTGTAAACATATGAGTAGTATCATTGTTGTAAATATTAAAATGAAGAAAATTTTAATTATTAAGTTGACCAAAGACTAATATGTAATTTGTTGATTAAATATGCGATTATGATTTAATGGGAGATAGACCATATTTTAAGTCAATGGTCAGTATTAAGTTTACAAAATTTTAATCTAACGTTATTCCTAGCCAAGTAAGTTTCGATAGTATTTTTTTACAGCAATCCAACCTTGTGATTAAATAAGAAGATATTATCCAATAGTCAGTATTACCAAGTGATAGGGGTAAACCTTCACAACAAATTGAAGATGTAGAGCTAGATGAATAACAACCTTCTCACCAACCCAATGAGCTTGAACCATCCTCTTTACCTGAAGCACATAAGGTTATGCATATGTAGTGCTTAGACTGCATGGTTCATATGATGGATTATTTAGAGCACATTAGTGCCTAACATAATGTTCACTTGCATCAAATTCTGGGGTGTCTTCCTCTTTTATCTCAGTGATGCATTTTCCATACCAAGAGAACATTCTTTTCCTTTTACTTTTTTTTTTTTGCTTTTTTTCTTTTGAGCCATTGAGAACAATGTCTAGTATAAATGTGGGGAGAAGAATTATATCTTATGTGGATGAATTTTTATAGAATATTTTCTATAATGAAAAAACAACAAAAAACATATTTTTGTTTTGTTTTCAACTGTTATGCTTGATTTCTTTTCTTACTTTTCTTTATTTTCTCTATGCGTTAAGTTAATGAATAAACGTTAAATTTTGACATTTATTGAATTTGCATAGCTTGTAAATGTTTAGGACAATTTTAATGCTAGTTTCATACTTATACTTTTAAGAACATTCCAAATTGATTTTATATGTTACCTCATATATAGAGAGTTAGTAATCTATTTAGGCTGTAAATTATTAAACGTTGATACTTATATGTTAAATCTTTGATCACAAAAAAGAGACAAAAAAAACATTCAATTGAATTAGAGTTAGCAAAAATAGTATGATTGAGCATAAGATGCACTCACCTTATCTATTTCGCTATCCTACTAAGGATATAAGTATGCAAAACACCCTAAATGAGCACAATGCATTTCTAAAAGTAAGAGAGAGAAAAAAAAATGCAAATATTTTAAATAAGAAAATGCACTATGACTTAGCAAAGAATTGCTAACACTTTGCAAAAATCAAAATAAAATTAAAAGTTCTATTAAAAAAATAAGTGTGGAGGTTTGATACATGAGTTATTAATATCTATAGTAAGTAACTTAGTTAGACTGTTCTTTGCTATATATCATGAGACAATGTTATAGTTAAATTGGTTTGTTTTTAAACTTAAGTATGAAGTTAGTACTAAAATGATATTGAGCTTAGTTGGCTATGTGAATTTGATGCATGTCAAATTAATGCATTAGTAAAATTTAGAAATTATGAAAATTGAAATTGTGTATATTAGTTGGATTGGTTAGTTAAATATATTTTTGAATATCTCTTTATGTTTAGGTATAGCTTAAGAGCAAACAATATATATTTTTAGTGTTTAATTATGATTTTTTGGCATATTTAGTTACTTTTGTAGTTTTATTTTTGTGACTTTAGGAAAAGAAGAAAAAGTGCAATGTGGAGCAAAAGGTTTCACGCGCCTGAAGAATGTGTCACATGTATGAGGAGACTTTCTTCTTTCAAAGTGGCACGCACATGCGTGCCACGGGCATGAGGAGCAGTTTCATGCATGAGGGATCCCTCTACTTATGTCATTGGCGCAAGACTTTGATGTGGACGTGAAGTTCTTGAAGTCTAACCTCATATTAGGAGTGTGTGGATTCAATACGATTGCATCACTACCATATTTTATTTCCTACCACAAGTATGAAGAATCAGCACATGCATGACGATTGTTGAATTGAAGAAACTATCACGTGTGTAAGGCATCAGCACGCACGTGACAACTCTTTTTTGCTACAGAGTCCAGTTTGTATGATCTTACTTATCTTTTAATGAATGAATGATTTTTTTACGTTTCAATTATGTTTAATAAATTTTTAGTTTGATAGTTGTTTGATCACCAATTATTGAATTTTAAATTAAAATTTTAAAACTAAGTTATTAGACATAACATCTGTAATTTAAACTGAAAATTGGGTCGAACACTAGTTAATTTATTAAGTTGATTAATTGGTCTTTAAAGGTGAGAGCCATAAAATTTATATTCATTAGTTCTTAATTTGTCAAGAGACATTTTAGGCTGAGGGTTACAAGCTAAGTTCATATTTTCTCTCTCATTGATTACTTTTATTACTTTCTACTATAGTTTTAGTTATTATTAATTTTTTTTTCTTAGTTTAATCAATTCATCATACTTGGTGATAGTATTTAGAATTTTAATTCACTAATTATTGGTAATTTAAAATTAATTGAAAGTTTAAGCCAATAAATTGTAATATCTTGTTACCCTTTTATGTAATAGTTAAATAAGTTGATGTCACTATCTACTTGTTTAGTCAAATTTGTATTATATATATATATATATATATATATATATATATATATATATATATATATATATATATATATATATATATATATGTTAAAATTTTTAACTTACATATTTATATTTTTACAAAATTTTACACCACCAAAATGAGACATAAATATTTCCAAGAGTTTATATAAAAAGTATATTATATATATATAGGTGATACAAAAGAAACCAACCTTATATGGGTATGGGGCTCATGTGTTTGATGTTCTCTTAAATAACTCGCCGTCCTCAATTTTTATTCTGATATTTGTGTGAGAAAAAAATAAACTGTCGTATTGAATTTAGTTTAATGGTGCAATAATTTATAATAATGATTATATAATAAAAATAAAACAAAAATTTAATAAGATCTTTATGATTCAAAAAATTTTCTCTTTTCAAAACACATTTTTATTGTGTGTTTGGACTCCAAATGCTATGAAATTTGAAGTCGTACAAAATAATGTTCAACAAACACATTACTGACTTTCAGTTTGATTATCAAAATTAAAATAGAGATACACCCTCTAAAACTAACAATTCATCTACAATTATATTAATAATTTTATAATAATCTTTCTTACTATTTTTTTTATTTACTTCTTTAAAAATAAATAATAGTCTTTCATAAAAATAAATAAATTTTCAAAGGTATTACAATCAAGATAAATTTTTACCACATCCATGTCTTTATATATAGTAGTAGTACAAATATGTTTAAATATTCATAGTCATAGACTGTAAACATTTAAAATGGTTCAAAAATGTTATCTTTTTTTTTTTTTTTTCTCTTTTGAAAAGATATTTTGTTGTATATGGTATGTAAAAATTTCTTGATTGTCCCCAGCGGAGCCCAAGCGATAAAAATTTATAATGCCTTGAGATACACTTGGATTCGAGTTCCCGCACTAGCATAAATAGGAGTTTATTTTCCCTTCCCCTTTAGTTGTACTATTCAAATAACACATTACTTTTCGTTGACAAATCCTAAATCAAGAAAATTTTTATATTTATATAAATTAATTAAAGTTAATCAAGAGATTATGTATAAATCCACACATAATTTTTTTAATTTAATTAAATATTTCGAATTCGAATTCTGGATATATAACTGTTTTAAAATTTTTAAGAAAATGATTTACTGTCTTTCGAAATTTTATTAGACGCAAATAAAATTGCATAAAAAATAATTAAATTTTATATAAATTCTAAACATATTAATTAATTTTTTAATATGTGAAAGTATAAGTCAATTTATTTTTCTATGTATATTAAATAAGAATATAAATAAAGAAATAATAAACTAATCATATAAAAATATGAATTATAATTTAGGACCCCCATTCAACAAAAGGACAAATAGGACTATCATATTGCGACTTGTTGTCCCAACTTAAGACTCAAAGTAAACATTCAACGACTGAATGCCACAAACCAACTTAAGACTTTTCCATTCTGTTCTTATTGGGACCCAAAAAGCGCCACTTTCCCCTCATAATATTACTGCCCAATTAAGTAGATAATATATTTGTATTAACGGTTGAGTTGTGCGGTCCACTGCAATAAATCAAAAATTCAAATGTAATTATAAATTTATAAAATTAATAATAATTAGTTTTTTAAAATTTATATAGAAAATCAAAATAAATATTTAAAATGTAATTATGTAACCCAATAGTACACTTAATTTCTCAGTTTTAGTCATTTAACTACCAATTATTTCAATATTTATATTCATCCATTCACTATTAATGCATATATACATATATTGACATTTGAGTTTGTCAAAAAGTTTTATTTCTTTCATTGCAAAAAAATATACTTTTTCTTACTTAGTAAGATGTGGTTTAAAGTTTTTATTTTTATTTTAAAATAGTTTACCTATAAATATTAATTATTTTTATTTATTTTACTCTTTATTTAATAATTAAAAAATAGAATTTTGTTTCTTTTTTATGTACAGTAATAATACCCTTGAATTATTAAAAAAAATCTAATGGGAATATTTAAACATATTCCTTAAACGATATATATTTAAAAATAGAGCGAGTGGATTTCATTTTTATTTTTATAAAAGAATAAGAAATTTTCATTAATATTATTGAAATTATATATTTTTTTCTAGTATATAGTTTATCTTTTAGATTCTTAAAGAATATTAATCCAAATTTATATTTACTATCTTGTGTTATAATTGTTTACTTTAAACATTTATTTTAAAGTATTTATGCAAATAAGAAATAATTAATTTACATTAGTTTTATAAGATTTCTATTACAATTTATCTTAAAATTGTTTTAATTCTTTTTTGAAATTGTAAAAAAATGTAATTTTAATATATAAAATTAAAATAAAAAAATGCATTAAAATTTATTTCATCATCAACCATTTGGACCAGATAAAAAGGAAAAAGAGATAGAAAAGTGATGGCCATAATAAATTCTATCAACCAAACAAGAGCAGGCAGTATAACAACCGTCTAGTGCTATAAATAAGCCCACTCATTCTGATCTGTATTAGGGTATAGATAGTAGAAAAGGTGTTATCACTGTGTGTGTGTGAGAGAGAGAGAGAGAGAGAATGGCAAAATCAGCAGCTGAAGAACACCCACTCAAGACATTTGGTTGGGCTGCTACAGATTCTTCTGGGATTCTTTCTCCCTTCAATTTCTCTCGCAGGTTTTCCATTTTCCTTTTTGTAAATTTTGTTTGGCTTTTGTCTTTTATTAATTTATGTTTCGCTTTCTTTGTCTGTCTCAGTCTTTGTTTTTTAATATTTATGATGAATAGTTGAATACCCAGATCAGATCCTGTGGAATTAAAAATTGAAAAATGAACATGTGCTCTTGTCTATATATAATTATATGCAGAGACAGAGAGAGAAATTTTAAACCAAGTTTTTATTTTTCTTTAAGAAAAAAAAGGTTACCTTGTGTTGAATGTTAAATGTTATTGGTAATTACTAAAGCATGTTTGAATTACATTTTGGAAAAAATATTTTTTGAATAAAAAATATTTTTTGAATTTTGAAAACTAATTTTGAATCGAAATAGATAAATACTTAATTTTTTTAAAATTATAATTGAAAAAATAGTTTATAAAAAATTAAAAAAAATCAGTCGAAAAATTTTTTAACCTAACTTGAATTTGAGTACGTAAATTTAACCGGAGTGTCTCATCCTTAGTGTCTCATTCTGCTTCTTACTATCCCAAGTAAGGGTGCAAATATTAAATTGTGCAATACGTGACTTTCAAAGTTAAAGTGTCCAAATAACGATTTTGTATAGTTTTAAAGGTGTTTTATATATATTGCTATTATTTAATAAAAATGTGATAATATTATTTTAAAATGTTAATTTTTAGAATTTTTAAAAATATTTTTACAGTATTATCTTTTCTTACAAGAAGATGAATTGTTATAAAATGCTATATCCTTATAGCCCTAATAATTTAAAACTAAAAATGAAAAACAATTAAAAGTTATTTAAATTATCTTTTTCCATTAAAAGTAGAGTTTTAATAAAATTCTGAAATACCAAATATGTCTTCATCTAGTTGGGTTTTAGTGAAATACTAGATGCTTATAATTTTCTCAACAAAGACCTACTAATTAAAATTTTAAAATACCAAATATATTTCTTCATTATCAAATAAGATAAAGTCATTACCGAAAACTATAAATTTTACAATTTTTCTAAATTCTTACTATATTAGGGAGCTTGTCTTTAAAAAGCAATATAAAATAATTAATTATAAGAAGATGTGAAGAAGTCTTTAAATTTTAACTTCAAAATGAGATAACAAATGATAATTTTCTAACAAATTTTGAAATAAAATAATTAAAAAATTATTTTTCCAATATTATCTTTTTATACTAGAAGAACTTGAATATCAACAAAATGCTAGATACCTATAATTTTAATTTTTTAAAACTCTCAAAATAAAAAATAATTAAAAATTTTGTGATATTTTTCTTCTTTATTAATAAAAATATAATTCTAAAACACCAAATATGCTTCCTTCATCATGATGTAAAATAAAATTATTATCTGAATTCAGAAATCAAGTTCTATAATTATACAAAATTCTTACTATATATAGTAAGAGATTTTTGGTTAAAAGCAATAAAATAAGATGCAAAACAATCTTTAAATTTTAATGGCAAAATGAAGAGAAATGTTTGATTGAATTAACAATGTTATTCAGGCCTACATTATTATTTTCCTCTTACCAAATTCTGCTATTAAATAATAAAATTTAATAAATAATTAACGAAAAAAAGCATAAAATTGATATGTCAATTTGGTCAACTTTTTCAAAGACATAGCTAGGATTTTTATTCAGTAGGGTCAAAATTTGTCATAATCAAATAAAAATTTACTAGCATTAAAATATTAGAAACTTATTTCAAATTGATCGTAATATATACAATTTGTATAATATCATCCCACTACAATTAAATTAAATTAAATTACTTGCTCTACTCTTTCTAAAACAAATTATCAAACAACAACAACAATTTTCTTAAATTTTAAAAGTAATTTACATTAATTAATTAATTAGTTCATGTCAATAAGACAACAACTACAAATTAATTGCCTAAACTAAAGTTCAAAATTGCAAATTTCTATATAGAGTTTATGCTGGCATGAACAAAAAGACTACAAGAGAGGTAAAATTATAAAATTGCAAGTCTTTATTTAGGATTTATGGAGTTATGAACAAATAGGAAAAATTGAAGTGAAATTATAAAATTTTAAGTAGCAATTTAGGGTTTGTGGATATGAAGAAAAAAAAACGAAAAGTAAAATTATAAAATTACAAGTATATATTTAGAGTTTACTGAGATAAGAGAAAAAATACGAAAAAGAGAGAAAATTATAGAAAGTGAAAAAGAGAATTACATACTTTTAAGAAGAGACAAAGAGAAGAATGTTTTGCTCATTTTCTGATGTGTTAGTGGAAAATAGAATAAATTTAAAGCGAGAGCACAACATTTTAAATATTAATTAAATAATAAAGAAAAAGTGGGTCAAATGATTACTCTTTTTTTTTTTTTATTTGTTGCTTAAAATTAAAGAGTTTTTGCAATTAAAAGACTTGATCACTCCAACTTTTAAAAGGTCTTTACCTCTAAGTAAATAGGGTAAGACTATTAACAGTAGACATTTTTTTATTTTTTCTTTTTCTTTTTTAAAATTTATAATATAAAAATTTAATGTTTTATTTTTATTTATTTTTGGAATCAGTATATTTAATAAATTAAAAAAAATAATAACTACTATTTTTTATTTAATTGGGTCAATTAAAAAAATTCAGTGGAGTCAATTTGAAAAACAAAATTACAAAATTAATACAGTATTTTTTTTTCTTGTCCCCACTCACTATGTCTTAGTTACGTTGCTAACTAAGCCAATAAGTGAATGTCATATAAGTAAAATAATTTATATAATAATTTTTTATTTATTTAGTCCACCAGATTAGGTATATACAAGAAAAATCTTTTTCTAGTTGGCCTTCTCAGGGACCCCTTATCTTTTCACATGAAATTTTTTTTTGAACTTTTCACTTGAAAATTATGAACTACCTCTTGTTTTGTGATGTAAAATTTCTTTTTGTAGTTGGTCTTCCTAGGGACCCCTTTGCCTTTTCACTTGGATATTCACCCTTATGTTTTGTGATGTGATGAGCCAATGCCACTGAAATTCTTTAGGTGTAGTTACTTGGTAAAAGTTTTACTGCGAAATTATACTCTTATTTTTCATTTATTTGATGGGCTATTATGCCCAAATTTGCAGTACTTGTAAACGAACTTAATTGTACTTTCTCCTTTTTCTTCACAATTTAGAAATAATTGTGTCATATAATTATAAATCTTTAATTTTTGTGTTGTTTGCACAATGTTTCTGTAGGTTTTTTTCTATTAAGTATTAATTAGTAATCTTTTGGCAGGGAAAATGGCGCCGAAGATGTCACTATAAAAATACTTTACTGTGGGGTGTGCCATTCGGATTTGCATGTTAGTAGGAATGAATGGGGCTTTACCCGTTACCCTTTGGTTCCAGGGTAATAGCAATACTTGTCTTTAAATTTTTTGTCTACAACTTATATATGCGAGATAATTGATGCAATTGCTTGCTTCTCTGCAGGCATGAAATTGTTGGCACTGTGACAAAAGTTGGGGATAATGTGAAGAAATATAAAGTTGGTGATCGAGTTGGCGTTGGGGTTCTTGTAGGCTCCTGCAAGTCATGCGAGTACTGCAACCAGGACTTGGAAAATTACTGCCCAAAACTCATATTTACCTACAATGATACTTACCATGATGGGACAAGAACTCATGGTGGTTATTCCGATATGATTGTTGTTGATCAGCACTTTGTGATTCGCTTTCCTGATAGCTTGCCTCCTGATGCCGGTGCGCCTTTATTATGTGCTGGGATCACAGTATATAGCCCAATGAAGTATTATGGAATGACTGAACCAGGTAAGCATTTGGGAGTAGTAGGACTTGGTGGGCTTGGCCATGTGGCTGTGAAAATTGCGAAAGCCTTTGGCTTGAAAGTTACTGTCATTAGTTCCTCACCAAGGAAAGAGAGTGAAGCTATTAATAGTCTTGGTTCTGATGCATTCCTTGTTAGCAGTGACCCTGGAAAAATGAAGGTATTTGATATTCTAGGTTGTGATTTAATTAAAACTCGAAAATAAAATTGAATGAAATATATAGGTTTATGAGAGATCCTGTTGATTTATGTTGCCCTTATGCAGGCTGCTATTGGTTCTATGGATTACATCATTGACACAGTGTCTGCAGTTCATGCCTTGGCACCACTTCTTAGTCTGCTGAAGCCAAATGGAAAGCTTATCACTTTGGGCTTGCCTGAGAAGCCTCTGGAGCTGCCTATTTTTCCTCTAGTTTTAGGTATGTTGCCTCACACAATTATATCACATTAAGTTGCTTAATCTTTTCAATCTAGATGTATAGCAGATGAATATGGCTAGATAATTAAGGTAAAATATTTGGAAGTTTTTGTTCTGTTTCTTAAATTCCAATTTTATGATCATCAGCATTTGATATAAAAATCTCAGTGTTATCTACTTAAAGTTTTTGAAGGGTAAGGAGAATGTTGGGGTTTTGAGTCCTTGACCTCGCACAAGCTACTCCCTGTTGATAATTAAAAACACAATGCACTATGTTATTCAAAGCAATAAATCAGAAGTTGGTGGGATTGTTTTCTACTAATAATTCCTTAACAATTTAATTCTTTTAGGGAGGAAGCTTGTTGGAGGAAGTGACATTGGAGGGATTAAAGAGACTCAAGAGATGCTAGACTTCTGCGCAAAGCACAATATAGCTGCAGATGTGGAAGTGATTCGAATGGATGAAATCAACACAGCCTTGGAGAGGCTAGCCAAATCCGATGTCAAGTACCGGTTCGTCATTGATGTGGGAAACTCCCTGTCTCAGTTATGAACTCATGATGCTCCTGCGCACCTTTTTGCTAGGATGAAGTTATGATGAATTATGAAATAAATATGTAGACCTTGTTTAAAATATCATGTGCCAAATCTTGGTTCCTTCAATGAATGTTTTTCTTAGTAAATTGTGGCTGCAATTAAATCCGTAGCTGTCTTAATTATCTATAGCAATTTAATATTCCTGCTTTGTTACAAGGAACTCACCGAGGGAAAAATGTTCCCAAAATTTCTTGTATCAAATTGATATTAAGTTAAATTTCAAATCATGGTATTCAGAATTTTTTTCGGCATCTATATCAGCAAATCTGATGTCGAGAATTGTTAACATTCTGATTAAAAAAATTTTGGTAATAATTTGATACAAAGCATTAAACAGTAAGTTAAGTTTGTGGTGATATATATGTAGGACTGGTAATTCGTGTCGTGTTGTATTTAATTGTATCGCGTTTTAATCGGATATGACACGATTATATCAAATACTAATACGATACGATTAACTAATCGTGTCAAAAATTTGAAATACGAATATGATACGGTTAAAATTCGTATTAACACGATACGACACGATTAACTAAACGTGTATAAATTATACAACATGACACGATTAGACACGATCTACTTAATGTGTCTAAACGTATACATTTTATACGACACGACTCGATTTTACATAACACGACACGACACGAATAAACACGAATATTAAATTAAAATTTTAATTTAATCAATTGAATCTCAATTTAATCAATTTACATTTAGTTAATAATTTTAATTTAATTAGTTAAACTCCAATTAAATATATTTAAGTTCAATTGAATCAATTTAATTAATTCATTCATATATAAATATGTATTATATATATTTATAATATTATAATATATATTTGAATTTTGAGTAAGACTAAAATAATTAGTCATATCTTTATAATTAATAAAATAACATATTTTTAATCGTGTCTAATCGTGTCTTAACAGGTTAGACAGGTAAAATCCGTTTATCACACAATTTTTCTCGTATCGCAATCGTATTGACACATTTATGATCCATGTCCGTTTAACTCATATCCATATACGGTTAAGTCCGTATCGTTTCGTGTCGTTTAATTGTATCGTGTCCAAAATTACCAATTCTATACATATGTTAAGCAAATTAAAGCATCACAAGAAGAGCATACAATGAATATAAAACATAGGGCTGAGTTTTATTCGGGAATACTCGTAATATTCATTGAACCGAACAGAAAAACTTGATTCTGTTATTTTGAGTCGACTGATTGATTTGGATATAAATTTTTGAATAGTTTGATTCTGTTCAATTTTGTAGATAAGAGAAAATCTAAGAAATGGGAACACAAAAGAAAAAAGTGTCTACAAATTTACATTTTTGTTTACTCTCTTGCAATAATATATATTTTTGTTTAATTTATTATTTCCAAAATACTCATTTATTAACAAGGTACATATTAACTATAGATTCTTTTACAGGTTTATAAATGAATTATAATACTTATAACTATTAAATCGTTTATTTTTAATTCTGACCATTAGATTAAGTAAATATAAATTAATTAATTTAAACAACTTAATCTGTAACCTATTTTATCCATGTCTCTTATATTCCTATTTTTTCCACATTTTTCTGTTTTTTTATTTTTTTGAACTATTCATACTTCATAAGCAAAATCCAAATTCTTTAGAAAAGAGACCAAACCTGTAAATCCAACAAAAATAACCAGTAAGTTTTTCATTTACTTTAAAGCCATGAACACGAAACCCAAGACAGTCAAATTGAATCAGAATGACAATCCAATGAAACCAAATCAATCCGTATAAAGCAAAAAGAAAAGAAGAAACGCATAAAATCGTAATTTACGAAAGGAAGACAGAAATCAACCAACCCAAAACTCAAGAATGGCGAGAATAAATAACAACAGAAAGCTTAAAGGGAGTTTAGTGAGAAAACGGAGAAAAAGATGAAATACTATGGTTTTTAGCTTGGATAATTTAATTTAGCCTTATAAAATTATTAATATATAATTTAATTTACGCTCCGTTTATTTTCAAAAAATATATTTTTTTATTTTTTTAATATTTAGTTTATCTTGAAAAAATAAGTCAAAAAAATATTTTTTAAATCAACAAAATATATCTTAAAAATAAATAAAATTAATTTCTAAAAACGAAAATTAATTTTTCCAGAATGATCACATAATTTTCTTTCATTTTTTTCAGCCAAATATCCTAACAAAAAAAATTTTAGTCACGTGATACAAGTGTTTATTTTTTTAATTTTCATTATTCGAGTCTCGTAGCCGCAGCAACTCTATTCGGATTTCTCTTAACCGACCCATCTGAATTCTCCACTTCCTCATATTATTAATTGAAAATTTAATATATTCCTTTAAATGTTATATATGTTAAATGACAATTAAAAAAATTATTCTGTATTATATATGTGTTATTAATTATATTATATTATTTTGAGTTTTAGATGAAAATGAAATTATTTTAATAAGTTTTATTTGAATAAGTTATTCTGAAACTCGTATTTTTAGTATGTTATTTTTAATTTTTTTAAGTTCATAATATATGTATTATTAATTAATTATATCATATATTATATTATTATGGGTAGCGTTCACAATGTTAATGGGTATGTAACCCTTGATTTGCATCGGAATTATAATATAGTGTTAAGCTAATACTGCAAAAGAAATTTTGTATTTTTTCAAAAAAAATAAAAGCCATTAATATAAAGCATAATTATATATTATAAAAAAAAGTTATACATAATATTACAAAGAAATTATGCATTATTTATAAATATTGATAATGTTTTGCAATAAGTTGTTGGGAAATGACGCCAATTTCCCTATAGTCAGATTTATGAGAAAGCGAAGAAAATGCGAACTAATAAGACAGACAAGTTGATAACGGAGTTCGACCAATTATGCCTACGTCTCCGGACTGCTGCAGATCTTTTACTGAAAGAAGAGAAATTTACCGACTGTTTACAAACACTCACAACCTCTCACTAATGCTACTCTCTCACTTTTTGATGGAATACATTACAAATGAATTTCTAAGGCTATATATAGGCCTACACCTCCTCAATGGACGGTCAAGATTAATTCTCACCTACTTTGATGGATGGTTGAGATTATTTCTCACCTACCGTCTCACCTACCAAATGTATGGTCAAGATTAATCTTCACTTACCATCTTACCAACCAAATAGATGGTCAAGATTAATCCCCACCCACCAAATGGATGGTCAAGATTAATCTTCACCTACCATCTTACCTACCAAATATTTTGTCAACAAAAGATGCACCGTCCATCTTTATTGTCATTTATTTTATGGTGCATGTATAGTTTAACCAACAATCTCCCACTTGAAGACTGGTTTCAATCTGTCTTCACACCTCGATCAATGCAGCAGCCTTTCTGGTCTTGTTACTCTAGCAGACCAACTGAAGTTGAGCATAACTTCAGTTTGTCGATAGTCACCGCCTTTGTCAACATATCCGCTGGATTCCTGCTTCCTTGGATCTTCTCCAGTACTAACACATCATCTTCCAATAAAGATCTGATGAAGTGGTAACGAAGCCCAATATGCTTGGTTCTGGAATGAAATGCTGAATTTTTCGCCAAGTGTATCGCACTCTGACTATCACTATGCAAAATATTCTTCTCCCTTTTGAATCCCAACTCAGTTAACAAACCTTGAAGCCATATCATCTTTTTACTAGCTTCAGTCACTGCTACATACTCAGCCTCTGTAGTGGATAAAGTGACAATCTTCTGTATTTGTGACATCCAACTAACAGCTGTAGTTCCAACAGTAAATATATAACCAGTGGTGCTTCTTCGGTGATCTACTTCTCCTCCAAAGTCTGCATCTACGTAGCCTTGTACTTTTAACTCTCCTTTACCAAAGTACAGACACTTCTCCGTGGTGTCTCGTAAATACCTCAAAATCCACTTGACTGCTTCCCAATGAGCTTTTTCTGGATTTGACATAAATCTGCTAACAACTCCCACTGCATGACCAATATCTGGTCTAGTACAGACCATTGCATACATTAAACTTCCAATAGCTGAGGCATAAGGAATCTTAGCCATGAATTCTCTCTCTTCCTCCGTTTGAGGGGATTGATTTTTAGATAGGCGAAAGTGACTGGCCAAGGGTGTGCTAACTGGCTTGGCATTGTTCATGTTGAATCTCTGCAAAACACGGTTGATGTACTCTGCTTGAGATAACTGCAAGAACCCTCTCTGCTTATCTCTTGTGATTTGCATTCCAAGAATCTTCTTTGCTGGACCCAAGTCTTTCATGTCAAACTCTTTTGACAATTGCTGCTTCAACCTTCTGATATCATTCATATTTGAACCTGCTACTAACATATCATTGACATAAAGTAGCAAAATGATATAACTGGATTTATATCTCTTGAAGTAGCAACAGTGGTCAGCATTGCACTTCTGGAAATCTTCCTTGTGCATGAAGCTGTCAAACTTTTTGTACCACTGTCTTGGGGCTTGTTTCAGGCCATACAAACTCTTTTTAAGTCTGCACACCATGTTCTCCTTCCCTTTTTCTGAGAAACCTTCTGGCTGATGCATGTATATTTCTTCATCTAAGTCTCCGTGAAGAAATGCGGTTTTCACGTCCAGTTGTTCAAGATGAAGATCTTCAATAGCCACAATACTCAATATTGTTCTGATAGTATTGAGCTTCACAACGGGAGCAAAACTATCGGTGTAGTCAACTCCTTCCTTCTGCTGGAATCCTTTGACAACAAGTCGGGCTTTGTATCTTTTGAGACCATCATGCTCTTCTTTTACCCGGTACACCCATTTGTTATGAAGTGTCTTCTTTCCCATAGGCAACTCAGCTAGTTCCCATGTCTGGTTAGAGATCAGAGACTTCATCTCGTCTTTCATGGCAAGCTCCCACTTACTAGCATCTCCAGTCTGACAAGTTTCATCATAGCATTCAGGCTCCCCTCCATCAGTCAATAACAGATAGTTCATGTATCTCCTGTTAGGCATATGAGGCCTAGAAGACCTTCTTAATACAGGAGATGGAGTATGAGGCTGTGGTGTGTCGGATTGATGCGCACTGCTTGGTCCAACAAGTTCCTCTGGCTGAGGACTTGCTACAATGGGTTCCATCACGGAACTAACTGGGACATCATCTGCATATGCAAATACTGACTCATTCTGTTCTGAGTTGCTGACGACTGTTTTATGCATGTCCTTGTACATCGCCCTTTCATCAAAAATCACATCTCTGCTACGGATGACCTTTTTGTTTTCGTCATCCCAAATACGGTAGCCAAACTCATCCTCACCATAACCGATGAGAGTGCATTTCTTGGATTTGGGATCAAGCTTATTCCTTCCTTGATCACTGATATGCACATATGCTATACAACCAAAAACTTTTAAATGTGATAGTTTTATCTCTTTTTGGCTCCATACCTCCTCTGGTATTCTGTGCTCTAATGGAACCGATGGTCCTCGATTGATTAAGTAAGCTGCTGTGTTGACTGCTTCTGCCCAGAACTGCTTCGGTAGACCTGACTGTATACGAATGCTTCTGGCTCTTTCTGTCAATGTTCGGTTCATACGTTCAGCTACACCATTGTGTTGAGGTGTACCTGGCACGGTTCTCTCTATTCTGATACCGTGCTCATAGCAAAACTTCTTGAATCTGGTGTCTTCATATTCACCACCATTGTCAGTTCTGAGCTTTTTAATCTTCAGACCTGTCTCATTTTCAACCATAGCTTTCCATCTTCTGAAAGCCTCGAACACTTCGGACTTATGTTTTAGAAAGTAAACCCATACCTTCTGAGAGTGATCATCGATGAAAGTCACAAAGTAGTGTTTCCCACCAATGGATGAGACAGTCGTTGGTCCCCAAACATCAGAGTGAACAAGCTCTAGCCTTTCTTTCTTTGGGGTTCTGCCACTTGTCTGAAAGCTGACCCTTTTCTGCTTTCCAAGTATGCAATCTTCGCATGTGTCTATCTCCACTGACTGTAGACCTGGAAGTTTCCCCTTTGAATGCATAATCTTCATTCCTTTTTCACTCATATGGCTTAGTCTCTGGTGCCATAGATTGAGATTTTCATTGCTAGCTGCAACTATGATTGAACAGCGTGCTCCCGCTGTCATGTAAAGAGTGTCATTCTTTTTGCCTCGAGCAACCGTCATTGCTCCCTTTGAAATCTTCCAATTATCACCATGGAAGATCGTAGTGTAGCCTTCGCTAGCCAATTGCCCTACTGAGATTAAGTTCTTTCTCAGGTCGGGAATATGTCTGACATCCTTCAACTCCCAAACAGATCCGTTCAACTTAATATTTACTACACATTTGCCAATAATAGCACAAGGTTGATCATCACCAAGATATACCTTTCCAAGGTTTCCAGGGACATACCTTTCGAAGAATTCTTTCTGTGAAGTAGCATGGAACGATGCTCCAGAGTCTAACACCCAAGACTCCTCTTTGCTTTCCAAAGAGCATATCAATGCGTCATTGCCTCCAGAGGTGGAAGCAACATTTGCCTCTACCTTTGCTTCCTGGTTCTTTAATGCACTCTTGCACTGATTTTTGTAGTGTCCAGTCTTTCCACAATTCCAACATTCGACAGTTTTTGAACTATGGAAATTACTTGGATTCCTGGATTTGGACCTTCTGTCCTTTGATTTACCTCAGTAGTTTGACTTGCCTCGTCCATTACCTCTGGTTGAATTTCTTCCTCTTGACTCTGTATGCAAAACTGAAGAAGTTGATGATTCACCCGACTCTCTCCGTCGGATCTCTTCACTGAGAACCAAATCACGAACATCATCAAATTTCAACTTAGTGCTTCCCGACGAACTACTCACAGCAGTGACAGTAGCATTCCAGCTTTCTGGTAGAGAAGACAAAAGTATTAATGCTCGTACTTCTTCATCAAATTCAATTCCAACCGAACTCAATTGGGTTGTGACTGTATTGAGTTCATTGAGATGTTGAGCTACAGATGCATCTTCTGTCATTCGCAAGTTGAACAAGCGCCTCATGAGGTGCACTTTGTTTGAAGCTGAAGGCTTCTCATACATACTAGAGAGAGCCATCATAAGACCTGTCGTGGTCTTTTCCTTTGCTATGTTGAAAGCAACATTACGGGATAATGTCAATCGGATAACTCCGAGAGCTTGTCTGTCGAGAAGACTCCAGTTTTTTTCCTTCATAGCCTCTGGCTTCTTCCCTGAGAGAGGTTGATACAGATTTCTTTGATACAAATAATCTTCTATTTGCATTTTCCAAAAGCCAAAGTCCGCTCCATCGAACTTCTCAATTTTTACCTTTCCTTCATCTGTGGCCATCGCTCCCACTCGAATCTGACTTCCTTTGGATCGTTTCTGACAATTCTTGTGAACCTCTGTGTATTAGAACACCTCCGTGGATAATTTGGTACAACTGACCAAATTTCACTATTCACAAAAATTTACTATTCATGTGAATAGTAATTGCCCCGAAAAATGACAGAAAAAACGCAACCAATGCTCTGATACCAGTTGTTGGGAAATGACGCCAATTTCCCTATAGTCAGATTTATGAGAAAGCGAAGAAAATGCGAACTAATAAGACAGACAAGTTGATAACGGAGTTCGGCCAATTATGCCTACGTCTCCGGACTGCTGCAGATCTTTTACTGAAAGAAGAGAAATTTACCGAGTGTTTACAAACACTCACAACTCACAACCTCTCACTAATGCTACTCTCTCACTTTTTGATGGAATACATTACAAATGAATTTCTAAGGCTATATATAGGCCTACACCTCCTCAATGGACGGTCAAGATTAATTCTCACCTACTTTGATGGATGGTTGAGATTATTTCTCACCTACCGTCTCATCTACCAAATGTATGGTCAAAATTAATCTTCGCTTACCATCTTACCAACCAAATAGATGGTCAAGATTAATCCCACCCACCAAATGGATGGTCAAGATTAATCTTCACCTACCATCTTACCTACCAAATATTTTGTCAACAAAAGATGCACCGTCCATCTTTATTGTCATTTATTTTATGGTGCATGTGTAGTTTAACCAACATAAAGGGCTATAGAATAGTTAGATAGTAAGGAGTATGAAGTGTTGTCAAGTGTCAGCAAATTTGAAACATGTGTATTAAAAAAAACACATATTCATATATAAATTATTTAGAAAACATAAAAAAAATACATATAGTTTATATTGCAAAAAATTGGAACCAAAACTTTGATTTTTTTGAGATTAAAATATAAACGCTAAATTTATTAAAAAAATTCTAAATGCTAAATATTGTAAATGGTATTATTTGAGGAAGGTTTTATGTTTTTGTGAAGCAAAAAAAAAAGGTTTTATAATTAAAATTCATAGTTAAAGGTATGAATATAACCTTCTAAAATTCAGCAATGAGAAGTGTTAATTACTTTTTATATTTTTTATTATATATATATATATATATATATACATGTCTCAATTTTAACTTCAAATTTAAAGAACCCTTTGACTTTTTGTTGTATCCAATTCATCTCTCTTATTGCTATGCACTTAAAAATTGCACTTAAGAATGGGTCATATGATTATTTTGCTAATAATCGTATGGGATTGCCTCATATTTTCCTGATCTCCTGCATTCCTAGATCCTTTACAGGCAAGGGTGAATCGAGTGTGGGTTTTGATATATGAGAATTTGAGTGTTTTAATGACCCAAGTTCCTTTTTATCGTCCACCTATTCCATGGTTCTGCAAGAACTTGTTCAAGAATATCATCGAACAGGTGGAGTCCATGAGTAAGAATGAGCTTGCTATGCCTTCTTGTTATGTATAAAATATTACATTATTTAATAATTAAATAATATTAAACAAGAGATTACTTGTATAAACCAAAAAGTTGGAAACTTTCAACTATAAATGACTCAATCGGTTATAACAATTTTAAATTAAAACAAATGACTAATGATTAAGATTCTTATATATGCATTGGTTTTAGACAAATAGCTATAGTTTCTAAAACTAACAAATAACTGCAACTTTTTAAATTTGTAAAATAACAGCTACTAAAAACCACTTATTAGAATTTATATTTAATGTTAATTTTGTTGAAATTTCGCAATGATTTTTTTCAACAATTTTATTCTTCTCCTCCAACAACAAAACTTAAAATAAAAATTATGTCTTCTCTATTTCTTTTCCTTCCAATTGGGTTGAGTTCTTGTGGTAGAAAAAATTAAAGGTGCAATTTTAATTTCTTGTTTAGGCATTGTATCATGGGAATAGAATTTCCATAAATTCACTTGCACCTAATGGAAAATTTGTTATTCTAAAGAAAGTTTTCTGGAACCGTCTTACCTAAAATTCTATTATGTTTCTATAATTTTCTCTCCACTTATATATTTTTCTAGATTATTTTTAACATTCTATAACAAGTTTAGAATAGTAATTTATATCCAATGTCAATGGAGTCTTCCATATTGTGCAAGCCACATCAAGACATGGAGAGACTTGGAAATTTTAATGGGATGAATAACAAGCGCTAGAGTATAAAGATAATGTATCAATTGACAATTGCTAAGGTTATTTATGTTTTAAGTACTCGATATCCATAAGATGGAAGAAGTGAATGACGACTTTCAAATGCACAACAAAAATGGATTGAAGATGATTTTATGTGTCGCTTGATGATTTTGAAGGCAATGAGCAATGTCCTATTCAATGTCTTCCGTAAATGTTATCCTACATATGAGTTATGAGTTGTAATTAAACGAAGATATGTTAATGATGATGTTGGAAATAAAGTTTTTTTTAGTTAACAAATATATTGATTTTAAAATGGTTGATTCCAAGCCTATTGTTGATCAAATAAATAAATAAAATGAAATTGCTTCTCAATGTGCTGATGTGGGTGAACCAATTTCTGAAACTTTTCAAATATCTACAATAATTGGTAAACTTCCACCTTCATGGAGAGATTATCAAATAAAATTAAAATAGAAATCTAGATATACTATTTAATTGTGAAAAAGGATAATGTGCATAATATTAAGAATTCCACATCCTTCAAATCCACTAATTCCAAGAACAACAATTTTCATAATGGAAATAAAATTTTTTCCAAAAAAAAGAAAAATAAATTTGAGTCCAAGGATGGTGTTAATACGAAGAACAGATGACCTTGTTTTGTATGTAATAAAATGGGACACTTGGCTAGATTTTCTAAATTTTGCAAAGGTAAAAAGGAAGTCAACGTCATGGAAGAAGATGAAATGGTTATCGTTCTTATTGAAATTTAATGGTTGATAAAGATGAAGAATGATGGCTATATTCTAGAGCAACTTATCATGTCACTCCATACAAAAATATTTTCAAAACATATAAAGAAGTAAATGGAGAAAAATCTGTATTTATAGGCAATTCTTTCACTTGTGTTGTTATAGGAATTGGTATTGTATAACTTTCTCTTTCTTATGAAAAAGTGTTCACACTTAAAAATGTGTATCATATTCCTGAAATTAGGAAGAGTTTTGTTTTCATTAAGAAGCTTGATGATCATGGTTTTAGAGTTGTATTTGATTCCCAAAAAGTGATTATTACTAAGAAATGATCATTTGTTGGGAAATGATATGCTAAAGATAATAAGCATATTTTAAATATTAATAAAGAGTCTAATACTTCGTTTATATTGTTGATGATGTGAATAATTTATGGCATTATAGATTACGTCATATTAGTAGTAATGTTATGCATCGCATGATTTCATATAATTACATTTATAAGTCTTCAAATATTTATACTACAAGTAATTGTGAATGTTGTGCACAAGTAAAAATTACAAAGTCACCTTTTAAATATGTTTTTTAAAACCACTTCACTTTTAGAATTAGTTCATACTGATTTATGTGATAATAAATATTATTTGACTAGAGGAGGTAAACAATATTTTATAACTTTTATTGATGAGTTTTCAAAATATACATATGTTTATTTAATTAAAACAAAAGATGAAGTTTTTGAAAATTTTAAATTTTTTAAGAAAGAAATAGAGAACAAGACCAATAAGAAAATTAAAGATAGAGGTGGTAAATTTCTTTCTTCTTGTGAAAAACATGGAATAATAAGAAAATTTTATGTTCCTAATTCTCCTCCACAAAATGGAGTAGTTAAAAGAAAGAATAGAACTTTATCAGAAATGGTAATTGCAATGCTTTTACATTCTAATTTATCTTATAGTTTTTGGGGTGAAACATTATATACTGCATGTCATATTAATAATATAATTTTACATGAAGGACAAAACAAATCACCTTATGAGCTATTAAATAATAGGAAACCAAACATTAGTTATTTTAAAGTTTGGCATTGTATTGTTTATATACTAGAATCTACACAAAAAAAGACCTAAGTTAGGTAGTGAAGCAACTAAATCTATTTTCTTAGGTTATTTTATGCATAATAAGCCATCTAGATTTCTTAATTTATATACTAATAATATATTTGAATCTGTTTATACTATTTATTTTGAGCATTTGACTAAATTTTACTAAATTTTTTCAATGATTTTTTTCAACAATGTTATTCTTCTCCTCCAACAACAAAACTTAAAACAAAAATTTTGCCTTCTTTATTTCTTTTCCTTCCAATTAGATTGAGTTCTTGTGGTAGAAAAAATCAAATGTTTAATTCTGATTTTTTGTTTAGGTATTGTATCCTGAGAATAGAATTTCTATAAATTCAATTGCACTTAGTGAGGAAATTACTATTGTAACACTAATTATCTCTCCGTATACACCATCGTATACTAGACAAATAAGGAGTATTAAAGTTCCGTAAAAAATTTTAAAAAAAAACTTATACGTAGTAGTAGTAGTAGTAGTAGTAGTAGTAGTAGTAGTAGTAGTAATAATAATAATAATAATAATAATAAATTTTGAAATATACAAATAAACTAAAATTTATTAGTAAGTAGTAAGTATATAAAATTCTTACACTTACACACCCACTTATACAATATATAACATATCCCACATAACTTGTAAAATTTTATTTACATAAAATTAATATCAAATAGTAAAATATGATTAAAATAATCAACTCTCTCGGGGTGACTTTCACTGCTGTTTAACTATATATTGTGAGACCCACTCTTAGCGATACTATATTTACAAAGTTTGTTGTTGTATTTTCATTTCAAATTTATGCGAGAAGAAAATAAACTTCTGCACTGAGTTATACAACTCAATGGTATAATGAATTATAATAACAGTCATTCATATGCAACATAAATTATAAATTCATTTATCAATATCATCCATAATATCATATAAAACTCATTTCAATAATATTATTGTATTCTCATAAAAATTTCTTGTCATGCTCATATATTAAATCACTATAAACTAACCTCAGGGAACGACCAATACATATTATCTCATTTTGCTCGATCCTAGAAAACCTACCAGACCGACTATATGTATCATACGACCACTGAAAATTTACTGAACCGTAAAACATATCATTTGACCACAGAAAATCTATCGCACCAATAAACTCTGTTGATATGTCAATAACTCCCTAAATCGTTATTTATACTAATATATGAGCTAAAATATCAAATACAATTTCCATATACTTACTCAAAATATCATATCGATCAAATTCTCAATAAAACATGTAAAAATGTTATACTAACATTTCTTTCATAAAATATGCCATAACAAGTATTTAAAAATAATTTCTTATTATTGAAAATTTCACACTTATCATATAAATCAATTTGAATAAAAACTTATTTAAAATCATACTTTAATCATTTAATGGCTAAAATTATAAATTATTATACAGACCTTAACTAACATTTGTGGGTATTCGCCAACTCTTTTCCCCAGTCCACCCTTGGCGCCGGTTCTACTATCATTCCTGAATAACATATAATTTTTAATTAACTACAAAACTATACTTAATTTACGATATATTAAAAATAAAACTCCACAAAACTATACTTAATATGATATATTAAAAATAAAACTCCACATACCGAAAATTGCTATTAGAGTCATACCTCGTTATGCGTATTCAACGCATGATTCGAGACTCCAGTTGTTTGATACGCTTTTCAATGCAACCAAAAATTTTTAATATTATTTTCTTTTATAATATTTTATTTCACTTATTTTTTCTCCTCTATAACTATTTTTTCCATTTTTTCTCTTAAAAATTCATATTAATCCAACAAATGGTTCAAAATTTTCAAATAAATTTCCATAATCACTTTAACTCATCTCAATATAATTCAATATTATTCGGGTCTCCAAATATATAATATACCCGATCAACATATAAAATCACTCCATAATTAATAATCCTTGATTATTAATTTAATTACTTAATATATTAATATTCAAACTTAACTAATAATCATTTCCATTTAATAATATTAAATCCAATTATTCACCAAATAACCTCCAATAATTATGCAATTAATCATGCAATAAAATTAAATTAATTAATCACTTTAATAATATAAATATATTTAAACTTCATAAATAAATTTATATTTCACTAGGTTTGTACCAGATGACTTCATTTAACGAGCTAAAGATTCTTTCCAAAATACCCGATCAGTGGTCGTTGGATTCCGGTCATCGAAAAATTTCTGACAGTAGTGGATTAACGATCGGATGGTACCAAAAGAAAGCTTGAAGTGTGAGGAGTCCAAATATATAAGTTTTGTGACTTGTAAGTGGCTGAAAATATTTAGATCTACAAAAATTCGCGGCAGCTCCAGCGAGAGAATCTAGCTCTGATTAGCTCTTAAATCGCGGTTTCTAAAGCTCAAATTACACAGACCATAGTTTTTCGATGTCTTAAGTCCATTTTCAGTGTCAGATTTGAGAAGAAAAACTAAGAAATATGAGAAATGGAAGGGCAACCCCAAAATCCGAATTTCTCTTCTCCGATTCGAAAATCCGGTCAATTTTAAGAAAATCAGACGTCGCCAGAGTGATAAGTACATGGAGAATCGGATGTCGTTTGGTTGATAAACGGATTTAGTGATGGTGTAGGGAGAATGAGAGAGAATGAATTTTATCACTTTGATCTCTAAAACCTCTTTTTATATATATATACTTAAGGTCAATTTAATAATTTTTCACAAATTTTAGATTTTTAATAAAATTTTACTTAGATAAAATTATTAAGTCATAAATTAAATTAAAAAAAATCTTAATTGAGCAAAATTAAAAATATGAGGTGTTACATTCTCCCCCTTTAAAAGATTTCATCATCGAAATCATACATAATAAGCTATTGGTAAACTATTGAGGATGTTGACCTATCATTATTTCTTTGTTTTCTCATGTTGCTTCTTAAGTTGAATGTTTCCTCCATAGGACTTTTGCTAAAGGTGTCTGCTTATTCCGCAGTTGTTTCACTTCCCTTGCTAGAATAGCCATAGACTCTTCCTCATAAGATAAATTTTGTTGCACCTCGATTTCTTCTACTCGAATGACATGGGACGGATCCAATCTGTACCTTCTAAGCATCGATACATGAAACACATTATGAATCTTCTCCAGTTCAGGAGGTAAAGCCAACCTATAGGCTACTGGTCCCACTCGCTCTATCACTTCAAATGGCCCAATAAATCTAAGACTTAGCTTGCCTTTTCTTCTAAACCGTAGTACCTTCTTCCAGGGAGATACTTTTAGGAATACTTTGTCACCAACTTCATACTCGATGTCCCTACGTTTCAAGTCTGCATAAGACTTTTGTCTATCTTTGGCTATTTTGAGTCTATCCTTGATAATCTTGATCTTTTTCTCTGTCTGTTGAACTAAATCAGGCCCTAATATCTTTCGTTCACTGAGCTCAGTCCAACAAACTAAAGTTCTATACTTCATACCATACAATGCTTCATATGAGGTCATGCCAATACTTGTCTAATAACTATTATTATATGCAAACTCAATCAGTGGCAAGAATCTGTCCCAATTTCCTGTAAACTCAATCACATAGCTTCGAAGCATATCTTCTAACAATTAGAACACCTATTCCGATTGACCATTATTCTGTGGATGGAAAGATGTATTGAAGTGGAGACGAGTACCCAATGATTCCTAAAGACTCTTCCAAAAGTGGGATGTAAACCTGGGATCTCAATCAGAAATAATAGACAATGGCACTCCATGTAGCCAAACTATCTCTTATACATACAATTTTGTCAACCGATCTAATAAATAGTCCATCCTAATTGGCAAGAAGTGTACAAACTTTGTCAATCTATCGACAATCACCCATACTGCATCATGTTTGCTTTTAAGTCAAAGGTAGTCCTGACACAAAATCTATGGTGACTTTTTCCCAATTCCATTCTAGTATGGAAATAGATTACAGTAACCCTAATGACAATTGGTGTTATGCTTTCACCTGTTGACATGTCAGACATCTGGTAGAAAATTTTGTAATGTCTTTCTTCATACCCGACCACCAATAATAAAACTTCAAATTCTGATACATCTTGTTACTGCTAAGATGCATAGCATAAACTGACTTGTGTGCCTCCTTTAGAATCTCTTGCTTTAACTCTGGCAGACACACATAATCTGCCTTTGAAATGAATACTACCATCTGCTTCCACAGAATGCTCAAGCCTCTCCTCTTTGGAAACAACTTCACCAATCTTCATGAGCCTAGGATCATGTTTTTGAGCTTCCTTGATCTGCTGAACTAATGTGGGTCGAATCTGTAACTCTACTAGAATCTTTTGACTCAAAGCATTGGCCACAGCATTAGCCTTTCTGAGATGATAGTTAATGATGCAGTCATAATCTTTAATAAGCTCCAACCATTACCTCTGTCAAAGATTCAACTCTTTCTGTGAGGGTAAATATTCCACTGGGTGGATGAATATGAGGACTTTGAACTTCAAAGAAGGACCAATGTATGACTAACCCTAAAGGCCTTTCTAGCCACTGAGAGGCTTATCCTGATTTGATTCTTAGCTGATGGATCCTTGGAGATATCCAAAAAGTGTTATTCAATTGTAAACTTCTTGGTAATGAAATAATCAAGGATCAAAGGAAGAGAGAAAAGTTTTAAGTAAGCATACTTGTATTTCACACGAGTAGAATTTACAAAGGCTAAAGATTACTTAATCTACAATACATCATACCTTATATAGGCTAAATGAAAATGACATATACGTCACTGCTTACATCACAATACACTTAATTAAGATAAGATTAAGATAATATTCCTTAATAGTGATATGAGCACTATGAAGGAGACAAAACAAAAGCAAACCACACATCTTTCTACATGGAGACAACTGTTATCTTATTAGCTGAATTATTACAAAAGCATACTATAGTAGTAGACAATTTATGACAACTGCATTATTTGTGGATTGGTTCATACGATGAAGACAAATTGAAATCTTCCAATGTGGGGTCATCTCGTGTCCTGGGCCAGAAGTCATCAATGCTCTCTAGTGGTGGATCTTCAAAATCAAATATGGGTCCAAACTCCTCATCTTGTGAATCTTGTGTGATTATTGTTGGGGCTTCATCTTCAGTTCTAAGCTTGAGCTTTAACAGAGGGGGCTAGGGTATCATCTTGATCCTCTTGCATGGGTCTAGACCAAGTGATGTATAACTTGTTGGAGGCAAGTGATATAAATTATTTTTTCATCTGAGCTCCAGATGGATTGATGATTTGACTTCATCTAGGCTTATAGGATCTTCATGAGGAATGGTCCTCTAAAGTTTAAGATGCAACATGAGTATAGGGACGATGAAATATGAAAATTTCAATAATTTCTTCTGAAACTTTTGGAATGGAGTGGTCTACAATAAACTTAGTAAAAAGCTTTTTCCAGTAGCTCAACAGTTGGAACCATATGACAAATTTGACTTGAGGAGATTGTAGATTTTTCCGATTGCATATGAAAGGAAGAAAGTCTATTAGTGGAATTTGAACAACATGGTAGTATAGCATTGATTAACACTATAGGTACCAAAGTTGTTTAGAAATCATAGGCTCTATGGCGAGTCTGAAGACTATCACCCAAGGACATTATGTAGGACAATAGACAATCTTTCTAGAAAGGCCAAATTTGTCTTGGAAAAGGAACATGTAGGTAAACAACATATTATGTGCAGAACTCCGAATTTTGGACCTTTTGGACATCTAGGAGGAAAGTCTGAAAGACTGAAAACTGGAGTATTTGAGTTGGAACTAGAAGCCATGAAAATAAGAAAATTTTCCTTAGAAGAGGAAATAACACTGATTTGCTATGAAGGTCGAGATAAGAAACTAGGAATGAGATTCTTATCCCATTTTATATGCTGCACATCAAAATTGTACATGTTGAACCATTCTTTCCATCTCAAAAGCTATGGATGAGGAATTATCTTCAGCTTGAAATCTAGCATACGTGGAAATGACGAACGATTCATGACAACCGTAAAGTGATGTCCTATCAAATAGAACTCAAATTTTTTGATTCCATATTTTACGGCTAGGATTTCTTTGAATGTTGAACGATAGTGGAGTTCATTATCCTTGAAGTAACCGCTTGCATATCCATAAACTTCTTTTTTATCTTCATTTATTTCGAAAAAACAGCTCCCCAATGTTCATATGACACATCAGTCTGCAATAATCTTTTTCCTGTGGAAGGAATCGACAAGTGTGGTAAGCTTTAAGTAATTGCTTTGATTGTTTGGACAGACCTGGTATGAGTGACCGAACAATTAAGTTTTGTTCTTGAATATTTGTTTGCGTCTACTGAAGAATTTGAACTTTTTTCTCTTGTGTTTCCCAGGATGGAAATCACCTAGGGGGCTCCATTTGTGATTACTTTTGGATTTTCGAAGAGGACATGAACATGCTTTGCCTTTGCATTTTATTTACAGATCAGGTTTTCTACAAGCCATCTTCTAAGAAGAGTCATTTTCAAATGTCATAAGTTCCCAGACCATCTTCTATTGAGCACAAATCTTTTCTACTAATAGAAGAATACATTGATAGATCTCTCCAAGACTGAGGGAGTTGAGGCGAAAACAATAGTTGTTAACTCCAGATCATGCGTAGGATAATTCATCTCATACAACTTCAATTGTCTGGAAGCATATGCTATTACTTTACCCTCTTGCATTAGTACACAGTCTAAACCATTCAAAGAAACATCACTGTATACCTCAAATTCCTTCTCGGGAGTGAGTTGCGTCAGAACTAGTGCCTCTGTCAATATTGCCTTTAACATGTCAAAACTGGTTTGACACTGGTTTGTCCACTCAAACTTCACATCTTTATGAAGTAACTGAGTCATGGGAGCAACTATCGATGAAAAACCTTTTACAAAGCGTTGATAATAACCTACTAACCCAAGAAAACTTCTTACCTCAGTCACATTTTGAGGTGGCTTCAATTAAGAATAACTTCTATTTTACTAGGGTCAACTCTAATCCCATTTGCTGATACCACGTGACCCAGAAAATCGATTGTCTCAAGCCAAAACTCACACTTCGATAGCTTAGCATACAACTGTTTCTCACTTAAAGTTTAAAGCACAATCCTCAAATGTTGATCATGCTTCTCTCGATCTCTAAAGTATACCAAAATATCGTCAATGAAAACCACACAAATTGATCCAAGTAAGGTTTAAAGACCTGATTCATCAAATCCATAAATGTTATCGGTGCATTTGTTAACCCAAATGGCATTACTAGGAATTCGCAGTGACCATACTGAGTCCTAAAAGAAGTCTTGGGCACATCACTAGTCTTAATTTTCAGCTGATGATAGTCTGATCTCAAATCAATTTTGGAGAATACCCCTGCACATTTTAGTTGATCAAACAGGTCATCTATAAGTGGCAGTGGGTATCTATTCTTCATTGTTACCTTATTCAACTGTCTATAATCAATGCACAACTGTACGATTCTATCTTTCTTCTTTACGAATAATACAGGCGTACCCCAAGATGATACACTAGGTCTAATGAACCCCTTTTCCAATAACTATTGCAACTGCACTTTCAACTCTTTCAGCTCAGCTGGTGCCATTCGATACGGTGTAATAGATATGGGTGTAGTACCAGGCAATAATTCAATGACAAATTCTATCTCTCTATCCAAAGGCAATCCTAGCAAATCCTCAGGAAAAACATCAGGAAACTCACAAACTATAAGAATATCTTGAAGTGTCAGACTCTCCTTTTTGGTGTCCACCGCATATGCTAAATAAGCTTCATTGCCCTTTTTAATCAATCTTTAGGCCTTCATAGCTGAAATTACACTAGATGACACATTTCTCTGAACATCATGTATTACCCAATCCTTAGCTTCGGGCTTCCTAAAAATAACCTTCTGAGCTGCACAATCAACTATAGCTCTATGGTGAGTTAACCAATCCATAATTAGTATGACATCGTACTCATAGAATGGAAGCTCAATCAAATCTGCTGGATATAGCTCACCCTGACTTACCAAAGGTAGCTCTCGGTGCACTTTGTTAACCTTGACACTATGACCTAGAGGATTCATCACTACTATATCATACTCTAAAGTCTCAAGCTCTAAATCATCCCTAATTAGTGGTGTAGCACATATATAAGAGTGTGTATAACCCGAATCTATCAAAGCATAAACATCTGAGTCAAGTAAAGAAAATTTACCCATAATCACATCAGGAGCGTCTTGCTCGTCTCGAGCTCTGATAGCATGAGCTCTGGTAGGTGTTGTACGACTACCTTCTGGTCTATCTACCGTCTCAGACTCAATCTGTATTGTCCCTGTCCTGCCACATCCACTTTGACCTCTGCCTCTACCTCTAGCAGGAGTGGATCCATATGTCTCGTTAGGTCGCTCACTTGCAGTCTCTGTAGCTTGACCCAAAGGTGGACAGTTCCTCCTAAAATGTCTTGTCTCACCACAATAGTAACAAGCCCTGGTGCTCGACCAACACTCTCCACTATGATACTGACCACATTGTTGGCATTGAGGATGTGTAATAAATCTTCCCCCCAACTGAACCTGGGGTACTAGCAACTGATGGTGCTGATCTTACAGGCTATCTCCACCATACCGGTGCACCTGAACCTCTAGATCCATCCTGGAATTTGCTACCAAAAAATTTGTTCTTCTTACTGAATAAAGAACTTGTACCCTGCTAAAAGAAATGTCTCTTGCTGCGGCTCAGAAATACTGTCTTCTTCTCCTTAGCAACAGCTTCCTTAACGGCCTCAGCAGCTGTCCTCGATGCAGTAAACTCCTTAATCTGTGATCCTGCTAGTCTAGCCCTGATGGGGGGCCATAGTCCCTTCTCAAACCTTCTGCATCTGTCAATCTCATTAGCAATAACATCCCTTGCATATTTACTGAAGAGGGTGTACTTTTTCTCATACTCTTCTACTGTCATATCCCTTTGTCTGAGATCTAGGAATTCCTATCTCTTGCGATTAGTATAAGTCTGGGAAATGTATCTCTCCCTGAACTACTCCAAAAAGAATTTTCAGAAAGGTGGGTCGGGTATTTAAGGGCATTGTAACACAGTCTTCCACCAATCATAAGCCTCATTCTGCAGCAAAGACTCAATATATTTATATTGATGCCTATGTGTGCAATCCATTTGTCAGAAAACCCTCTTTGTCCTCTCCAGCCGGTACACCGCAGCAATCGGGTCATCCTCATTACGACCGTAAAAATCTGTAGCTCCCAACTTTTGAAGCCTCTCAAACCTCATCTCTATAGTAGTTGGCCTAACAAAATGTCATAAGATTTCTACCATATACTCTAATAATTCTTCTTTAGCTAAACCAAGAACCGGGGAACTGTCTCCCTTATCTCGTCTATCTAATCTATGTGACCTATCAGACCTCCCAATAAACATACTGCCCTCATCTGCCCTCTATTGCCAGAAAGGATATGAAGCATCTGTGCTCAATGGTATAGAAGACTCAGATGTCTCATCACTAACTTGCCATAATGACTCATTTTTCTCGGGAGTCTTTTCTCTGGCTCTCCGTAATTGCAATCTATCACTCTATAAAATAAAACAGTGGCCCACATTATGAAGCAGCAACAGTAGCTTCTTATTTTTGTACTCAAACCACTTTTCAAAAACTAAAGCATATGCTTGTACATGCATTTCGTATTTTTATCCATTTTTTGACCTATAACCGTCTAAACCACGCTCTGATACTAATAAGATTGTAACATATCTTACCTCTTTGTATACACTATCGTATATCAAACAAATAAAGAGTATTACAATTCCGTAAAATTTTTCAAACATAATAATAATAATAATAATAATAATAATTTTTTTTTTTTGAAATTTATAAACAAACTAAAATTTATTAGCAAGTAGTAAGTATATAAAATCCTCACACTTACACACCCACGTATGCAATATATAACATATTCCACATGACTTGTAAAATTTTATTTACATAAATTAATTCTAAATAGTAAAATATGATTAAAATAACCAACTCACTCGAGGTGACTTTCACTGTTGCTTGGCTCCATACTGTGAGGTCTAATCTTAACGACACTAGATTTACAAAATTTGTTGTTATATCTTCACTTCAAATCTACGCTAAAGGAAAAAAAATTCTCGCATTGAGTTATGTAACTCAGTGGTACAATAAATTACAATAACAGTCATTCATATGCAACATAAATTATAAATTCATTTATGAAGATCAACCATAATATCATATAAAATTCATTTCAATAATGTTATTGTATTCTCATAAAATTTTTTTTTCATGCTCATATATTAAATCACCATAGACTAACCTCAAGGAAACGAATGGTACATATTATCTTATGATCCCAGGAAACCCACTGGATCAGAGGAACATAATGTGAATAAATTATTTTGCTTGGTCCCAGAAAATCCACCGGATAGACTATATATATCATACTACCACATGAAATCCACTGGGCCGTAAAACATATCATTTGACTACAAAAAATTCACTGGGCCAATAAACCCTATTGACATGTCAATAACTCCCTAGATCGTTATCTATGCTAATATATGAGCTAAAATATCAAATACAATTTCTATATACTTATTCAAAATATTATATCGAACAAATGCTCAATAAAGTATAAAAAAATATTATACTAAAATTTCTTTCATAAAATATGTTATAAAAAGTATTTAAAAATAATTTCTTATTATTGAAAATTTCACATTTATCATAAAAATCAATTAAAATAAAAACTTATTTAAAATCATACTTTAATCATTTAATAACTAAAATCATAAATTACTGTACAGACCTTAACTAACGCTTGTCGATATCCGCCGATTTTTTCTCCGATCCGCCCTTAGCATCAGTTCTACTGTCACTCGTGAACAATATATAATTTCTAATTAACTACAAAACTATACTTAATTTATGATCTATTAAAAATAAAGCTCTACGATCATTTTCTGCTTTCACGCATATCGAAAATTACTATTAGAATCAGACCTCGTTATGCGTATTCAACACATAATTCGAAACTCCAATCACCCGACATACTTTCTGATGCGACCAAAAATTTTCAATATTATTTTCTTTTATAATATTTTATTTCACTTATTTTTTTCTCCTCCATAACTATTTTTCTCTATTTATTTCCGTTTTTCCTTTTAAAAATTCATATTAATCCAACAAATTCGGGTATCCAAATATATAATACACCCGATCAACATATAAAATAACTCTATAAATAATAATCATCGATTATTAATTTAATTACTTAATATATTAATATTCTAACTTAACTAATAATCGCCTCCATTTAATAATATAAAATCTAATTAGTCACCAAATAATCTCCAATAATTATGCAATTAATCATTCAATTCAATTAAATTAATTAATCACCTTAATAATAAAAATATATTTAAATTTCATAATAAATTCATATCTCACTATCTAAAAACAACTAGGAGGTGTGATTTGTACCGGATGACTCGGTTTAACGAGCTAAAAATGTTGTCCAAAATACTCGATCAGTGGTCGCCGAACTCCGATCACTGGAAATTTCTAGCAGCAGTGGATTGATGATCGGATGATAGCAAAAGAAAGCTTAAGATGTGAGGAATCAAAATACATAAATTTTATGGCCTAAAAGTGGCTGGAAACGTTTAAATCTACGAAAAATTGTGACGGCTCTAGCGAGAAAATTCGACTCCGATCAGCCCTCAAACCGCAATTTCAAAAGCTCAAATTACACAGACCAAAATTTTTTCGACGTCCTGAGTCGATTTCTGATGTTAGATTTGAGAAAAGAAGCCATAAAATATGAGAAATGGAGAGGTAGCTCCGAAATCCGAATTTCTCCTCTTCAATCCTAAAAATCTAGTCAGTTTTGGAAAATCAGATATCGTTAAAGTGATAAGAATATAGAGAACTATTTTTGATTCAAATTTGGAGAAGATCGAATGTCGTTTGGTTAATGAACAAAGATATTGATATTATAGGAAGAATGAGTAAAAATGAAATTTATCACTTTGATCTCTGAAACCTCTCTATATGTATATAATTATAGGCAATTTTGTATTTTTTCATAAATTTTAGATTTTTAATAAAATTTTACGTAGATAAAATTATTATTAAATCATAAATTAAATTAAAAAAATTTTAATTGAATAAAATTAAAAATACTAGGTGTTACAACTGTTCTAAAAAAATTTCTGAAAACGCCTTGCCTAAAATTCTCTCTTATTTCTATAATTTTCTCTCTAACTTCTACATTTTTTTTAGATTATTTTTAATATCCAGTAACACTTCTCATGGAGGACAACGACTCTTCAACTTGATATTCGCTCACTTACATGCATAACAATTGATCGAACCTGGACAGCTGCAAACACATATCATTCATTGACTGAACTATCGAATTTGACCCAAAAGGTATGAATTTGATATTTGGACATTTTACAGAAATTTTGAAGATTCTAAAGAGCTTGTGTCAACAGCGTTTTGGGCTCTATTTATTACCAGCAGCTGGAATGGGGTTGTTGATGTTCCTCCTGGAATTGTTGTGACAAGTAGGAAGAGTGGGTCTGTTGCTGTGGTTGTATGTGCGGGCGACGACATTTTGGTATGGGAGTAGGTTTACTGTTACGCTTGGGAGCGAGTCTATTGTTATGGGTGTGTGTGCAGGGTGCAGGCGTTTTGGTGTGGGTATAGGTTCATTGTTGAGTTTGAGAATGTGTTTGCTGCTATGATTGTCGGTGTCATGGTGAGAAACGATGTCATTTTAGATCTTGGTTTTTCATATCAAACGGTGTCGTTTTGTATATTTCTTACTCAGAACATTTTAGAGAGTTCATTGTCCATATTACAGTAATAAACAATGAACCACACCTAGCTTTAAAGTATAGATAGAGTGTTCCTTTTTTTATATATTTTCATTATTCATTTATTTTTAATCCAAATCCATTAGTATAATCAAAGCTAATTATAGTCATTTGTAACCCATAATTTCTAAATAAGATCATCCAATTAGTTTCTAAGTTCAAATCTGATGAGTTAGGTAGTTCCTACTATATTGTATATTATCTAATATTGATCTAGAAACCAAATTAACAAATTATCTACTATCATTGGGAAGAACTCAAGTTAAGTGCATTGTAGCAAAAGTTATTATTATTATTATTATTATTATTATTATTATTATTATTATTATTGCAACTGCTAATCCAAGAAACAATAATTTTTGGGGTTTTCTTATAATCTCCCAGTTGTTGAAAATGCAGGGGTACAATTAGACAAGTGGAGTTTGGGAATTAGAAGGATATGGGTATGTACCAAAAGGAACATATGGGATGTTCATAATGCAAGTGTTCGGAGCAAGTAGGGATGCTACAACCTTAATGCTTAAGAGTTTACAATGGTTCACTCTCATATTACACTACAGAAGCCCAATGATGGAGCCGTGCATACACGACAGAGACTTGTTCCGAGTCTGTTTTGCAATCACTCTGGGTTCCGAGTCTGTGTTGTTATCAGTGTATATTGTCAGTGTATAGGAGTAATATAACTAATCTTAGAAGCAACAGGAGAGAGAATTTGTGGCTTTGGCACTGATAATTAGTCAATACAGCAATCAATCTATGCTCATCGCAACCAATGGCAATCCAATAATTCTGCTTTGGTTGGTACTTGCAAGAATATAAAATTGAGGCCAAATCTTCTTTTCCGCAGTTTAGATGTACATATGTGAGAACTACGGGTGAAGCAGGGAGTATCTTACCAAAATTGTCTTATCCATTTCTAAACTTGTTTATTATTGTGCTAAACCTATTCATAATTATCTTTCTAATACTCCTATTCATCCCAAATTGGATTAATGCTAGCTATATCCTACTGTGCAATAGTTAATCTTCGCTTTGTCAAAAATTGTAAGCAAAATGGTGGATGATGGACACGGCATATCACCATTCCTGTACTCAACTAGATTTTACTCGGAATACAAGAATGATGAATTATGCAAAGCGACTATGGAGGTTGCAGTGTCAGGATGGCATTGGTTTATACTTAATGCTATATAGAGAGCTTATGCTAAAGTGATTTAGAATGTATATTTAATACATAAAAACTAAATTAGTTTAAAATTAAAAATTAGGGAGGTCAAAAAGAAATTTGACAATTTAGAGAGACGAACAAAATTGATAGTTTATTCATTTTGATAGTTAAGTGAAACAATTTACTTGCATATATTTGTGAAGTTCAACAACTAAAATATGCCAAATGTAACCGAGGGAAGAACTTAAGATTTAAAACCAGAATAAAATACAATGCCAAATGCAGTAGAATTTAATTCTCCATAACCAAGGAGTTAAATGTCAGCATTTGCACATTTGGGCCAAAAATTTTATCACAACTAAAGATAGGTACAGCTGCAAGTGAATTTCTATCTATTTCACTTGAATTAGACCTTCCACAGATTTCTTTATACTCACCCGCTGATGCCTCAGAAACCATTATTTGCTTTTATTTCTCAAGTCTTCCAAACGCGAATGGTGCCATCCACAGAGGCAGTTACCATGCAATTGTCCTTTGGGTGGTAACTCACACTTGTTACCTATCAAAAACAATTATCCAAAGATTAACCAATTTCATAAAATTCACCGGATAACGAATTATAGTATCAATTAGCATTCTCTATCTATCAATATATATTCATTAGTACAGCATTGCCTTCCCTGAAAATGACAATCCTAATTGCTGCATACAACCAATATTGGCTGTTCTTAGTTCTTCTCATCGAAAAATGTAGTTAATAATTGGTTGCAATCAAATTAGAGTGAACAAATAAGATCAAGATCCAATAAAATTTCAATTCTAGGTCTTAAATGGTACAGAAATGTAAAGAGATGCAAAGTAAGAGTCAAATTAAATACAGATGAAGAACACAAGATATTCTAAGAGAATGTGGCAAATTCCACCAACATTCAAATCCAACTTAGAAGGGGCCCGTTGGAAGCTAAACCTAATGAAATCTTTGGACAGCAGAAGGCTGTCTTCTGATATCTGCATATACAGTAAACTGAAGTTTCTATTGGGTGCCAGATTTCATCTATGACATTGGAATTTTCACTTTTGTTATTTCCATATATGCAAGCACTTATTTATGTCATGTTAGCAATAGTTAAAATCTAAAAACATGAAAATTTAGTAGGAGATTTATGATGTTAATACAAGACAATGAGATGAAAATTTCAACCCTGAAAGCCAAATTGAAAAGGGTTGGACTCCCAGAGGCAGGTCTGATTAGAAGTTTCACTTGCACAGCATAGCAATTATAAAAATTACAACATGACAATAAACTTGCATGCTAACCAACATAGTGAAAACATCACATAAATGTTGTTCCCACAAAGATACAGAAGGAAAAACCAACTCAGTTTCATTCTGCAAAGGCCTAACTTACATCCCTTTCCCAGATGAGAAATGTAAAACTCTTTTATCGACAAAATTTGCATCTAGAATTATATAAGCACTAACAATTAAAAGGTCAGGCAAAAATACAAATTCAAGATTCAGAAACTTTACATGATCATTACATTCAGAATCCTAATGCTGAAATTATGCAAATCAGTAATGAAAACTTTGAAAATATGAAATTAGTATTGGACTCATAAATGTTTTGTTAGCTGTCGCAAAGTCAGCCATCACAATTAGCTATAATCAAGTTACAGAAAATGTTTCCCTACTTGTATATTTTAAAAAGCTTGAAATTTGTATTTTGACTTGTTAAGAAACAAGACTAGAACCACAGTAGAGGCATACTAACTAATTGCCAAAAGAACAAATGAATAACTATACAAAATTCAAATGTACTCGAGCATGAATTTCAGTTAAGGTAAAACAATTATGAAGGTCAGCAGCAACTGAATAAATGATGCAGTTATAATTTGTATAATAACCAAGAAAATATATTTACCACAGAGGCATGAGCACGAAATCTTGACACCACAGTTGCATCCACAAGATCCCAGAAGTAAATGTAGCCATCCTCAGATCCACCAGTGACATGAGCATCAGTGTTGGTAAGACAACAATCCAATTTGTATGACTGATTTACAGAAACGGGCCAGAATATATGAATAATTTACAGTGAAGAACATAAAATAAAAGGGTCCAGCAAAATACAAACTTTGAACCAACAATTGTAAATCTAACATAATGAAGATTGGAATTAGATACAAGTAAAGGCATCATTAGACTGGAAACCAAGAATAATAAACATCAATAAACTAACCTTACAAGTATGGCCTTTATATTCTTGCAAGAGTTCACCTGTTGATCTACAATAGGAAACTGGTAAATATTGGCAGAACGCCTAAAACAATTTGATCCACGTTAAGCAATCAGCATTTGCACTGGTATAAGAATTCACCTGTCCAAAAGGCGTAAGGTAGAATCTAAGCAACTTGCTAATAAACAATTGCTATCGTTTGACATGGAGATACAGTTGACAGGCTGCCCCAAGTCATCAACTATTTCCCTACATTAGAATATACATATACATAGATTCAGACAAAGTTCTACTCCAGGAACACTCCTGTAGTCATTCAAAAATAAATAACAAAGCAGGAAAATTGGGATGAATTTCATCAAAAGTGCTACATACCTACCAATACGGATATCAAATGTTCTAACCGTACCGTCAACACTTCCACCGATAATCTCAGTTTTGGTTAAACAGACAGACATCACACTGTCTTGAAACGTGTCAATAATCTACAAAGCAAAAGGAAATAACAATAAAATCCATAATAACGAATGCATGAGCATCCTGAATGAAACTCTTGACAAGGAAACAAATAAAAAAACCTGAATCGGCTCAGTACTCTGAGATCTACAGTCCCAGGCACGCAAGGACTGATCATAGCCAGCAGATACTACAACAGACGAATACTCATTAAATTTAACAGCATTTACCTATAAAAGAAAAAAAAAAAGCATGAAATTTATCAGAAAAATAGCATAACTTCCGCATAACAGAGCACAGAAACATGCCATACCTCGCTATCATGGCCGCGAAATTTTCGAATAACACGACCAGTGGCCACATCCCAATAAAAGATTTGGCGGTCACCACCGCAAGAAATCAACTTCGAGTTATCCCTGAAAATTTATAAAAAAAAAAATCAGTTATTAGCACAAGAATTGAATTCAATATAGAAGAAAGTAAGAGGGGGAAGGTACATACGGAGTGACGTGGACGTCACGGACTTCGCGGCCGTGGGATTTGTAGGTTTTGATGTGGAGACCGCGGTGGGGGTTCCATAGACGAATAGTGCGATCTTTGCCGCAGCTCAGACAATAATTGCCGTCTCCGTTAAATCTAGCGGCTAAAACTGCTCCTTCGTGGCCCTTCAACAAGTTCGCCTCCTTCCGTGGCAACTCCGATACGAGCATCGTTTATTCTTCGTCCGTGGATTCTACCACTTTCAGGCGGGAACCCTGCCGACGAGATATGGATTCATCTGTTATTGGATTACATATAATTTGGATTGGTCCTTAGAGTCTTTTTCGGGCCTAAAGGGCCAATGATTATCTGGCCCAATTTAATTTAAAAAGGAAAAAGTAACAGTAAATCTTTTTTTTTTTTTAAATGACTTTTTTACTGCTGTTTAATTCAGTCGACCTTTTAACGCCTTTGATATGAAAACGTCACTTTCTTGCGCCTTTTTAAGCTTGGCAACGGGGTCCTATGGAGATTTGCCCCGAACGGGGCAGGATTTCCCCGATTCATCTTTCTATAGAGACCGTGATAGTGGAAAATTTCTTCCATGAGAATGCTCTGCCCCGCAAAAATAATTATTTAAAGTATTAAAATATATTATGATATTATATATAATATAAGTTTATATATTATGTTAATATTAATTATATTATATAAGAATAAATATTGATAATTAGTTGTGAAAATTTATAATAATATTTCTCTAATATATTTACTAATTTATATTTAGCTGAATTAATAGATATACTGTAATATACTTATAAATACACACATTGTAATACATTATATTATATTATACCATATCATATTCTAATACATTATAATAATTACATATAATATATAGAATTATTATACTATAACATATGATATTATACTACATTAGTTGTGCTAATATATATTGGTTATATTTAGATTGAGAGATTTTGAATGTAAGAATTAGAACAATTTATAAATTTATATTAGATTTATTATTTGCCTACTTAAAAAAAGTTAAAATTGATATATTTTAAAAAATCTGTCACTAACCAAATTTTTTTTTATTTTTTAATGATTTGATTTTCCAGAAGTGAAAAACTCTAAAATCCATTATTTTTTTATCCATAAATGATTGTTTTTAATTTTTTATTACAAAATTGTCCTTAATAAATTAATAGTACTCCAAAATCATTTTTAAGCCTAAAAATACAACAAAAATTATTTGTCAATTTTTTTTATTTGTACTTATTTTATCTCTATTAGTCTGAATATCAATTAAAAAAATTAATAAGTTCCTTAGAAAAAGAAAAAATATTAATAGATTAATTTATTCATAAATATAGTACAAATAATGAATTTATATAATTTGTAACATATTTCAAATTTGACAATAATGATAATTTAATCAATTACATTTTTTTAAATTTTACTCTAAATTATATTATTTCACAAATATATATAACGTGATAAAAAAATATTATAAAATATTTAATTAATAATAAATTACTAATATTTAGTAAATGGATAAATTGAAAATTAATTGTTAAATTCATGAATTGTTGTCATTGAACCAAATATGAGCACAAAGAAAATTATTTCATCAAATAATGGATTTGATATTCAAATCAAATGATAAAATTTTTATAATTCATGAATTTTACAAATTATTAATTTAAAATCTATGAATTTTATAAAACTAATATATTTTAAAATCTTCTAACCCAAATGAGACTATTATGAAAAAGTAATTTGAAAAGACAGGAATATGCGGGAGAAAATCGTGAGCGTAGGAGGAGTCCTCTAGAATTAAATTTCTGAAATTTTTGGTGCTGAAAGGATGGTTGTGTTAAACAGATATAGTAACCATTTTTTGAAACCCTTAAACTAAGGGTGGCCACGTGCTGAGCCGATCTGGTCAAAATCGACTCTACGTTCAAACCGAACCGTGGCTTAAGAAATGGTTCAGTCTGAATCATGTTTCCATGGAACTGGGTATTGCCAGTTTCAGTTCGAAACTGATGATTCCACAGTTCGAAACCGGTTAATTTAAAAAAAATATATATATATATATATATATATATATATATAAAAGCTCATATATACAACCCAAAAAATATATCACTTAACATGAATCATTTTTTGGATTTGTATATATAAGTTAATATATATATATTTTAATGTTAGAACCTGAACCAATCGGTTGAAATTTTTTTGAACTATAAACCGTCAATTCATGACCAGTAACCCGCCCTACCTTAAACGTGGCAAATATTAGCAACTGTGCATTAAAAGTGTAAAATTGGAATTGTGATTTGGGGAAAAGATTTTATTGGCAAATTTTCATTTCTATGGAAAAATGGAATATTAGTTACCAACTTTTCATTAACCGATGTTTCAGTTAAATTTTTTTTGGGTTAATTTTGACAAAGTAAACCAATTAAATGTGATTAATTTTATATCAGTTTTTTTAACATTGATTAATTTTATATCAGTTACAATATTAGAAGATGTACGTACTTCTTTAATCTCCAACGTTGATGAGGGGCTGAGCTTCAGGAGGGCCAGAGAGAATCATGTACTCTCAAAATTTTAAAATTTCATCATATATATAATATAATTAAAAATTGTAAAAATATTTTTTATTTATTTTTAATGTTTGGCCATTTTATAATAAAATATTTAGGTAAAAGTACCAATAATGTTTTATTTAGCGAGTATTTTTTTAATTAAAAATTGTTACCATTTGGATTATTTTTGTTTGGCTTCCAAAAATTTGGAGTCTTCCAATGTCGTTGATGTTGACATCTTGTATATATATAAACTCTGTCACAGTAATTACAAGCACATAACTCCAAATTTGTATTCCTCGTTCATACAACGCAAATATATATGAAAAAATTACAAAAATAGAAAAAATACTAAAAAAATTTCAAATTTACATATATTTAAAAATTCTTTAAAAATGCTAAAATCAGCTTTTTTAAATTTTAAATCTACCAAAACTCAAATCCACCAAAATCTTGTGAGATAAATTGAAAAATGAAAAAAATAGCAAAACTAAAAATGCACTTTGGTAAAAATGATAAAAAAAATTGTAGATATTTTTGAAATAAAACCTTAAAAATGGGTAAAATATGAAATTTTTTTCAATATATTGGGATTACATATAATTGGTTTGTTATATCATGGACCTAGTCTATGTTACATTACGAATCATCTTCCTTCACATGTGCGAAACAAAAATAAAATATACCGTTTTTCAAAAATTGATTTTGGTAAACTATTGTATATAAAATAAGTTCATTAGTTATAACTAACAGATTAATTATTTCTAACTTAGAGATTTATTATTTAGAAAAATTACAGATTAATCATTTATAACTTATTGCTTCATCATTTGTTGGTTTATCGTTTTGAACTTACAAGTTTATCGTTTAATACTTATTGTTTTATCACTTACAGATGCATCGTTCACAACTTAAAAATTCACCATTTTAAACTTTCAGATTAATTTATTACAACTTACAGGTCTTATAACTTATTAGTTCAGCACTTACAGATTTATCGTTCAAAAATTGCAAGTTTATCATTTAGAACTTGCAATTTCATTATTTAGAAGCTACAAATTTATTATTTAGAACTTATATGTTTATCATTTAGATATTGCAAGTTTATCATTTATAAATTTATCATTTATAACTTGCAGATTTATTGTATAAAAAATATAGGTTCAACGTTTAAAATTTACAGGTTCATTACTTACATATTCATCGTTTATAACTTGCAGGTTTATCATTTACAAATTCATTGTTTCTACCAAAATTCATCATCTTCAACCTCTAACAACTCAATTTTCTTTCTCTATATTTTTCATTTTTGACCATTTTATTGCACAAATATATCAAAACTAATGTTTTTCGTTACAAACAATAATAGCAATATCTAAAATTTTAAAAAATATTAAAAATAAAATCAAATATATAACGATGAACAAAATACACATTGGATATAAACATGTCACTCATATGAATTATTAAATAATACAATACTTTTGAAATTAGAATTACTATGCACATTGAATATATATTCATTATATAATTTGCTTATATAATTGGGATTGGTCCTTATAGTCTTTTTGGGTTCTGGGCCAATTTAATTTAAAAAATTAACCCATGTTTTATTTAAATTTGACCTATTTTTCCAGTTAATCTTGAAAAATAAACCAATTAAATGTGATTAATTTTATATCAGTTTTTTTTCTCTTTGAACATTGATTAATTTTGTATCAGTTACAGTACTAGAAGATATACTGCTTCTTTAATCTACCCCGCTGATCTTGACATCTTGTATATATATATATATAAATCCCATCAAAGTAATTTTCAGCACACAGCTCCAAATTTGTTTTCCTAGTTCACGCAACGCAAATATATATTTATCATGGCTTGGAAAATGATACCTCTTCTTTTGGGTTTGACAATACTGCTAATGGCAAGTGATGCAGGTGCAAATAGGGGCATTGTAATGCCCATCAAAGACGCCATTGGTGAAGGCAGCAGCTAGTTGAGTGCACCAATGCACTGCTAAAGTTGATACCTTGCACTAGTGAAATCTTTCAATTTTTTCTGAATGGCAAGACTGGTAAAATTGGACCTGACTGCTGCCATTCAATTGCAAATATATCTCAAAATTGCTTGCCTTCAATCCTTTCTTCCTTTGGTTTATCTGCTGAGCAAAGTAAACTTTTAACAGGATTCTGTGATGCCGTTGCTGCTGCTTCTCCTTCATCTCCCATCTCTAAATAAGATCCATACTTAAGGGCGTCTATCTCATTACTCATGGTTGCTTTGGTTATCTGTTTGTGTTTTAGTGTGTTTTTGAATGTTGATATTCAGCTCTCCTGGGAATATTAATAAAGTTAAAGTTTGAGCTTGTTTCCACTATAAGAATATCAATATCAGCAACGTTTTTCATTGATGTATAACCACGCTTTTTTCTTATATTTTGACCTTGAAAAATAGAAAAAACATATAATATGATATGTGACGTGCGCAAAAACCGATAATGAGTTACATCATTTTCGTATAATCAATAAAACCTTCCAATACTGGTTATTTAAATCTAATACAAAAGCATGATATACTTCTTACGAGACTCAATTCTCATTCGTTTAAAAATCTTGATATGTTTTCTTTATATATATATAAAATAAAATAAAAATTGTAGATCTCAATATAGCTCAATAGGAGGTGGCCCTTATAAAAATTAGTATTCTAATACAGGCAAAATATTCACACAACAATGCTTATAAAAATTATTTTTCTCAAATCAAAAGTAAGACCAGAAATTCTAATCAACCTTTTAAATTAATTTTTGTTAAATAACCACTTTTTTATTTGCACTAAAAATTAAAATAAATGTTTTTTTATTCCAAAAAAATCAAATTAAAATCTTTTCAAGTAACCCAATTGATAAAGTATAAGGATCAAAAAGAATAGCTTGGACATCCGAATTTATAATGGTTCGAACTTCTTACATATATCCACATGCAATCTTATTCGATGAAATTCACCACCACAGTTGTGGCCTACTTAGTTTTTGGCACATTGGGCTGAAAGGTGGATTAAAGTAAAAAATTTCAGTAGTTAGGGAGTTAAAATGCAATTTCCCAAATCAGATTCTTAATTTTTTTTTATGCATCAAACCAGTCACAACATTATTATATATAAAAAATAATAACTATTATATATATTGATTTATTTCATAATTCATTTTATAGATTGAATAAGTCTGATTGAAAGTACATACTCTCTTTATTACACTTTAATTGCTTCACTCTAAGTTTTAGATTAACAATAAAAAAAATTACATTTTTCTAACTTTAGCTTATATCTTAGTTTAGGAGGAATCAGTTTTATTGGAGTAATTATAATTTATTATTTCTAAAAGAAGATAATATAGTTATTTTATACAAATAATTATATATTTATTAAATAGCATTTGTGGTACTACTTTAATCGATAGTTAAAGTGAAGTTAAGATGAAACGGATGGAGTAGTAAATAAATTACGTGGCATGTTACCCAAATCTGGGCCGGTGACGAACTTCTGGTCAAAGTAGAGTGGGGATAGTCATTTGCGTTGATTGAAACCTTTTTTTTTACTAATTCAATTTATGAATTTTATCATTAGTTAATTAATAAATTTAATTATGAAGCTATTGATAATTCTTTTAGTGTTAATGTTTTTGATATATTGATATTGACAATTAATGCATTACGAAACAGATGCCCACCCATTAGCTTCACGAACTTAATGCATTCAAATCCCATTCATATTCCTCCTCAGTGGTTATCTTATGATCTGTTAAAATTTGAACGAATCTAAACCGATCGTCTTCTTCTTCTGTTACAAACTTATAAAGCCATATTTTGGTTAATTTTGACGATTAAACCAATTAATTGTGATTAATTTTTGTATCAGTTAATACTTTTTCTGCTTCTTAATTTAATCTTCCTCATTGATATATATAAACTCCATCAAAGCACTTATCAGCGGAGCTCCAATCGTTTAATTTCCTAGCTCAGATTATATATCATGGCTTTGAAAATGACATTACCTCTGCTTCTGGGTTTGGCGATTCTAATTGCAACTGATCATGTGGCAGCAAACAGGCCAATGAAAGAAGCAAGTGGCGGAGGCAGCAGCAGCAGCCTAATTGAGTGCTGGGATGCACTGCTGGAAGTGAAATCTTGCTCAAATGAAATCCTTCTATTTTTCCTCAGCGGACAGACTGATATTGGACCTGATTGTTGCCGTGCCATTGCCATTATAACTCGTAATTGCTGGCCCGCGATGCTTTCTTCCCTTGGTTTCACTGTTGAAGAAGGTAACCTATTGAGAGGATATTGTGATGCTGCTGCTACTTCATCTACCGCCCCTGCCGCCTCTCCTTCTTAGCGACCATATATATAATTAATTAAGACGCATTTAAGGGTTATCTAACACAGTATTAAGGGTTCTAATTATGTTCTGGCTTTGGTAATTTGTTTGTGTTTCTTTAGTTTTGTCTCTCTGGTGATCTTTAGCTATCTTGGGAATTTCAATAAAGTGAGTCGGGCAATTATACACTACAAGAAAATCGGTATTTAGCAACAACTTAGTTTATCTATAGCGACAATTTTATTTATGTTCATAACCCATTTTAACGTCTTCCTATATGTTCACTTTGAAAAGAAAAAAAAAACATATGATTAGAATCCATCAATTTTATAAGATCAATACAACCATTAAATACGGATTCAAACCTAAACATCATGATGTTTCTTACGAGACTCAACTCCTATTCGTTTAAAAATCTTGATATCTAATCAGTGAGACTTCATATAATCTGACTAATTTTTTTGAGCATAGACACCAAATTTGAAGAAATGAAATTCACCAACACGGCCAGGTCCTTGGTACAGAAGATCACCATCAATGTATACCATAACTTTGGAGCCATCCATATCATGAATCACATTTACTTTAAACCACTTGTCATATGTGTTAGGAAGAATTACTGGGTCAGTACAATACTCTAACGTGTCATTAACTCTAAGCATCAAAACTGTAGTGATTGTAGCATTAGGGCTAGCTCCAAAAACTTGCATGGCACATATGAATATCCTACTGATTCTAAAAATTGTGCAATGGAGTTCATATACTTAGTATAATTTTTAATCATAAAAATACACATGCGATACTAAATCAAAAGAGTTTTCTTATAACAGTTTTTAATGAGTTTTTATATTTTGAAAATAATAGATAATTCATCGCGATGCAGTGCAAAGGACAGAGAGGCGAGGAATGGTGGCTGTGATTTGTGACGTGAAGTCACCGGAGAGAGTTTAGCCCATTTAGGGTCGGCATTCGGTGGGGATGGGCCAAACATGGAAGAACAGTTTTTTTTGCTCAGGAATTTTTTATTCAATTTTTTTTAAAACTAAAAAATTCAAAAGTTTTTTTTAAAATTAATTTTTTGTAATCAGAATTTTTTAACTTTTTTATTCATTGTAGTTTTTTAAAATTAAAAAAATGTATTTTTAAAATTTTATTGGAATTCACTTATTAAAAATAACTGGTTTCATTTTATTATATTTTAACTATAGTAATAGCTTTTAAAAATATAGTGAGAGAACAATGATTCCACTACCAACAATATAAATTCACCCTTAATTAAAATATAAAAATTTATTAATTCTCATAAAAAAAAGGCCAGTACTTGTTTATATTTATATATTTTTAGAATATATCTAATTCTATAAGTAAAATTACTTGAGGTTGTTAATCACAATTCACAACTAATATCAGGAATAAAACCCTTTCCTTAGAAGAAAGAAAGGGAAAGGATATATCTAAAAAACAAATTGCCTTTTAGCCTCTTATGATCTTATCCATAATATGATATTGTTATGACCCACTAAGAACATGCCACGAGGTAAAATTGGTATACAAAAAGCAAATAAAGAGTTGGTTAAAAACTCATACCGCTAACAACAACATGCCACCAAAGTAAAGCATACCCTATCATTCAAAAAAGTCCGGTAATATTAAATAATGGAAAAAGCTCTGGAAGGAGGTTCTTTCCCCGTATCGGAGGAAGGTAGAGCTACATAAAAGGTCAAATTAAGAGAGAATATATCTCTACTAGAGACTACAAGGGAATGTTATTGGTTGGATCAGATATGGAGGCTATAATCAGTGGCGGACCCAGAATTTCAAGTTAGGAGGGCAAATTTATATATATATATTTTTTTAAATTATATTATCCAATAAACTTATATAATAAATTTGTTATATCTAAATATAAAGAAAACAAAAATAAAAAAGTAACAAATTAAAGAGCTATTGGTCAAAATAAATATATCTAATTTTTGTTTTTTAAGGGTGTAACTATAGAATATAAAAAAAATTAGGGGGCTGTGCAGATCCCCCACTGGCTACAATGGAAGATGTAATTGAGAGTGCTGACTTTATTGTCTCTCTTAGGGAAGTAAGAATTAACAAGTCAGGAAAGACACGTGTTGTGTCTCTTTCTCCTGAATTAAAGGAGAGATTGAGTAAAACCCTTGGCTTCTCCATAATAGTAAACCTTTTGGGGAAGAGTATTAGGTATAAGGCCTTGAGCAATCGTTTAAGATCAATGTGGGATGCTTCGGATGCAAAGATACTGGATATTGGAAGAGGTTTTTTCCTGGTACAATTCTTTAATGAGCAAGATTACCATCGTGCATTACTTGGTGGTCCCTGGACGATAAGTGGATGCTACTTGATAGTACATAGGTGGACTCCAAAATTTAGGATAACAAATGCAAGACCTAGCAAAAACTACGGTATGGATCAAATTATCACAACCATTTTCAGAGGTGGTGGGAAAGGTTGTGAAAGTAGAATATAATACAAGCAGATTCCAGCGGGGTCGCTTCACAAGAGTGACGGTTATGGTAGATGTGTACCAGCCTTTGATTTCCCCAATTTATGATTGATGGAGAAGTGCAAAGAATGGAATATGAGAACTTAACAAAAATTTGTTTTCATTGTGGTGCAAGTTCATCGAAGAGAACAACATTGCCCCAGCTAACAGCCTGACCTCCTAACTTAAGCCAAGCACAGGTCATTGATCAAGATAAACTCATAAATTATTGTTACCCAAAACAATAACTAAGAAGGAGGTAATTAGAATTTTTGTTTGAACCATTTACCAAAGAATGATTTGTGAGAGAGAGAAAAAGTTGACACACAATATTTATTAACAAACTCTACTTCTCTCTCTAATCTCAATTGAGTATTTCACTAACACTCAAATGTTACAAATAGAGTTTTTCTTAGTTCATTCCCAAATAGTGTTTTACTCTCTTGGCTAACACCTAATATAGAAATACTTTTATATTTCAATAGCTAACACAATAAACAAATCCTTATATTTTGATAACTCACACAAAAATTCTTACAAATATTTCACTCACAACCCAACTCACTCAAACTCACTTTTGAGTAATTGATTACAAGAATGACATACTCACCAATCAAAAAGTTCAATAATTTTGAACAATTATGGTTCTTACAATATAAAAGATAAGAATGGTAAAATGAATTAAATGCACAAGACTATACAGGATTAAAAAATTGAATGCACATTTTTACTTGTTTTTTTAATCTTTGAAAGTCATAAATATGTTATATTTATATTTTTTTTCTAATAAATATAATTGTTTGGGATGCATTTAATGCAAAAATATTTATTCAATAACTTTTCTATTCACACCTGATAAATTTATTTTTTCAAGTTCACAGACATGATTTAAGGTTCACAGGTATGACTGTTCTTTGTAGTTGTAATTGAAGTGGTGAAACTAGTCTTGAACGGTTCTGTCCATAAATGAGAAATCTTTCACGGATGTGACACATTTCTTTACGGATGTGACTTAGTTAAGTTTCAAGGGTGGTCCAATATTTTACTGTCGTGAACGTTTGAAAGAACAGCATTGGCGCTAACTGATTCATGGGCGTTACTCCAAAGACATAGGCATGAATTTCTTTTTTCACTGTTGTGGCAATTCTTCACTACGAGAGTGACACTGTTCACTAGCATGAACATTCTTCACGGGAGTGAATCTTGCTAATTTTCATTCTTTTGAACTTCAAACAATTTCAATCAACGTGTTTCATGGTCTTAGGAATGTGTAACATATTTAATACACTTAGAACACAAAATGTGGTTAAATTTCTTATTGTCCAATTATTTGTGATCATCAAAATTATAGAAATATCATTCAAAGTTCAACAATTATCATACTCTTATTAAAGCCAGCAATGATGAAGATGATGATTATATTTCTATTGAAGAGGAAGAAAAGATTAATGAGACAACAAGTCTTCATGACTGAACGAGGTTTCTTTATGAAAAATTTTATGAAAAATATCATATTCTAAACATAAAATTTTAAAATTGTTTGTCATGATCACTTCTTATTTTAGAAATAAAATATCATTTTGAATTTTGAATTTTTTTTGCAAAGTTTTTAAAGGAATAAAATGTATCATTCTTTTGAACTAAGAAAATAATCCAAGTAAATCTAGAATAATCATCAACAATGACAAAATATAGTGTTTACCCCCTAAACTAGTAATTCTAGTAGGTCCATAAATATCTAGATGTAAAAGTTGTAAAGGTCTATAAGTACTTACTACATTCTTTGACTTAAATGATATTTTGTGTTACTTTCCTCTTTAACGTGATTCATATATCTTATCCTTTGCAAATTTAACTTCTATAGTCCATCCACTAGCTCTCATTTACTAAGACTTTAAATTAAGTCAATTATTGCATGACTAAGATTTCTATGTCATAGTCAAGATTCATTGCTAATTATCATAAGATAATTAGAGGAAAGATTAAATAGCTTATGTAAATCTATTATGTAAGTATTATCATATATATCTCCTTTAAACATCTCTTGACCATTTGGGGTGGTCACAAGACATTCATTGGAGATAAAGGTGACTTGGTTTTCCTTATCACATAATTGACTTACACTTAATAAATTATGCTTTAAACCACCAACAAGTAAAATATTTTCAATTAAAACAGCATTATTTAAACCAATTAAGTCAATATCAATTACCTTACCTTTGGCATTGTTTCCAAATGTTACATTACCACCATCAATTTTTTTGATTTGAGTGAAAAGGCTTCTATTTCCTATCATGTGCCTTGGGCATCCACCATCCACTAGCCAAGAATTTTCCTTTGATGTGGACTTGAGGCATAACTACAAAATAACAATTTATGTTTGGTCCTTAGATACCCAAATGAACTTGGATCCTTAGGGTTAGCACTATAAGATTCCTAATAGGTCCTCCTTATAAAATAATATTTATTTATATGCCAAAGCTTCATGCAATAGTGGCATTGTTTAGATTTAAATATGTTTTTCCATTTTGCAATAGGTTTAGGCATTACTACTCTCCTAGGAGAAATATGTGCACAATGATATAAACATTCATGTGTTGTGGGTGTTTCTTAGGTGCATATTTCTTGTATAAGAAAGTATAATTAGCCTTTTAAGATTTCTCTTTTGGGTCAGGTGACCCTTGGCTACTCTTCTTTTGAGTAGAAGGTTTTGTGTGTATTTTTTCATTAGCCCTTGGGGCTATTACCTCAATAGTAGAAGTTTACGATGTGTTTAATTTAATAATAATGGTTTTAGAGGATAATGATGCTTCATTGAAGGCTAAACCATATTTCACTAAGTGAAGTCTTTGAGATATGATTAGAGTGTCTAAACTCTCATTCCCTTCATAAAATCTAGAAAAAAAAATTTTAAGCTCCTCAACCTTATTTTTCAATGCATTATTTTCTTTTAAAAGAGAACTTGTTAAGGGTTTTGAGAAAATCTCATCCAATGACTTCTTTAAGGAGTTATTTGAGATTTTTAGCTCTTAAACTATCTTTTGAAGGTTATTAAAATTATTTTTGAGTTTAGAGCTATTTTTTTTTATAAAGATCAAGTTTCATTTTCTATCTTTCTATTTATAGGTTTAGTACTTCAATTATATCATCATCATCATCATCATCATTAATTAAATCATACAAGTTATCACAAGGTTGGGATGTAGAGCATAACTCATCATTGGAGTTATCCTCAATAGTCATGAAGTACAAGTTAGTCACTTCATCTTCTTCTTCTTCAATGAGTGATAAGGTTTTATCATCCCAAGTTGTTTAGTGACCATTTTCTTCATCTTCTTTGTTAGATCTCCTCTTGTACTTCTTGACTATGGGGAACTTCGATCTAATCTATCCCTTATTCCCACACTCATAGCACTTGACTTTCTCTTTTCCTTTGTTAGATGAGGAGTTTTTAGGAGGAAATTTTGAGGCTCTTTGTTTATAGTTCTTAATTGAGTCATACTTGTGGGTGATCAACCTTTTGATTCTTCTTGAAAGTAGGGCTATTTGATCATCTCCTTCGTCAACTAACTCTTCATAACTAAGGAAGAATTCATTTATAGGCATAAAGGTTCAAACTTTAAGTGTTATAGGCTTTCTCTTCTCCTTTTCTCTTTCAAGCTCTCTTTCTCTTACTAGAGTCATTTTATGAGTGAGAAGTTTGCCAATAATTACATCGGTAGGAATTGCACTCAAGTCTTCATTAGCTTCCTCAATACCCGCAACCCTTAAGCCATAATTTTTCATAGAAAACTCTTTAGAATATTGTTATTTACATCTTCCAAGTTATAATGCTTTTCAAGCTTTCTCATGTCATTGACAATAGGTTCTATCTATTGATCATTTCAGTTATGGTCTCATTGGGCTTCATTTTGAAGAGTTCATATTCGGTGACAAGAAGTTGAACCTTCTTGGACTTTACTTGTTTCGTGCCTTCATGATAGTTTTCCAAATGGAGTAAGTGGTTGGATTCTACCACACTCTTCAAGTGATAGAGAGCTTATTAGAATGATCATGACTTTTTGTTGTTGCCATTAGCTCTCTTTTGGGGCTCAGTTCAATTATCTCTTAGAATGATTTCATCTTCTCCTTTGGCATTCCTTCTTGTTAGAGGTGTCCATTCCTTTCGAATGGTTTCCCAAACATCTACTCCCTCACTATTAAGATAAGTTTTCATCTTGAATTTCTAATTCGCATAATTTGCTCAATCAAATAAAGGCTTGAGATTGTGAAATCCTTCGTTGGCCATAATTCGATCTTCACTAGCACTTGTTAGACTTGAATGCTAGACTTAGATCTGATACCAATTATTGTCCAGAACAATAACCAAGAAGGGGGATTGAATTGATTTGTAATTAAAAAAATTGTTTGACACAATTTTACCAAATAATTATTTGTGAGAGAGAAAGAGAAATTTGACACACAATATTTATAGAGGCTCAAACATTAACAAACCTTACTCATCTTTTCAATTTTAATTGGGTATTTCACTAACACTCAAAGTGTTAGAAATGAAGTTTTTCCTAGCTCACTTCCAACTATGGTGTTTTACTCTATTGGTTAATACCTAACCCAAAAAAATTATTGTATTTTAATAGCTAACACAACAACCAAATTCTTGTATTTTGATGACTCACACAAAAATCCTTCCAAACGTTTCACTCATAACCTAACTCACTCAAACTTACTTTTGAGTAATTGATTACAAGAATGAAACACTCATTCAAAAAGCTCAACAATTCTGAGCAATTATGGTTCTTACAATATAAAAGATAAGAATGGTAAAATGAATTAAATGCACAAGGCTATACAAGAGTAGAAAATTGAATGCACATTTTTACTCATTTTTCTAACCTTTGGAGGTCATAAATATGTTGTATTTATACTTTTCCTAACAACTATAATCATTTGGGATGCATTTAATGCAAAAATACCCGTTCAACAACTTTCTTGTTTGCACCTGAAAATTTTCTCTTTCTAGGTTCACAGGCATAACTGTTCTTCATAGCCATGCTTAAAGTGATGAAGCTGGTCGTGAAAGGTTATGTCTAGAAATGAGAAATCTTTGATGAGCGTGACACATTTCTTCATGGGTGGTTCAATGCTTCACTACTGTGAATATTTAAAAGAACCTTTTTGGCGTTAACTGATTCACGAGCGTTACTCCAGAGTCACGAGCATGAATTTCTCTTTTCACGGTTGTGAAAATTCTTCACTACGGGTATGACATTATTCACTGGCATGAATATATTCTTCACTCGGCATGACAATTTTCTTCACGGGCGTGACTTAGTTAAGCTTCATAGGTGGTCCAATGCTTTACTACTGTGAACATTTGAAAGAAAATTCTTAGCATTAACTAATTCACGAGCGTTACTCCAGAGTTATGGGCATGAATTTCACCTGTCACGGTTGTAGAAATTCTTCACCACGGGCATGACATTGTTCGCTAGCATAAATATATTCTTCATGGGTATGAATCTTATTGATTTTCATTCTTTTGAACTTCAAATAATTTCAATCAACTTGTTTCATAGTCTTAGGAATGTGTAACATGTCAATACACTTAGAATACAAAATGTGGTTAAATTTCTTATTGTCCAATTATTCGTGATCGCCAAAATGATAGAAATACCCCTCAAGGTTTAATAATTATCATGCTCTTATTAGAGCCATCAATGATGAAGATGATTATATTTATATTGAAGTGGAATAAGAGGTTAATGAGACAACAAGTCTTCATGACTGAATGAGGTTTCTTTAATTATATTCTCTCTAATTTATCTATGTCTATTATATCTTGGAATTGTTAAGGTGCTAAGAGCATTGACTTTATTAGAGTTCTAAAACTTTATTTGTAGAAGCACAAGCCAATGATTTTGATTTTATTAGAGCCTTGAATCAGTGGAAGAATGGTTGATAAAGTTATAGCCAGTATTGGTTATGATTATTCTCATAGAGTGGAAGCAACAGGTTAATTTGAGACATATAGATTCTTTGGTTAGAAAGTGTGAAGATTGATATAATTGAAAATAATTCACAATTTGTGCATGTTGTTGTTGAACGAAACAAAAAATTTGATTTTCTTTTAACTGCAGTTTATGGCCATTCTAATCCAAATAGAAGAAGTATCTTATGGAGTCATCTCAACATATTAAATATGACGAGTTTTGAAACTTTGTTTCTAATGAATGGATGAAGTTAAATAATATTATGGAAACATTGAAGGATTTCACGCATAAACTTTAAAGGTTTTGGTAATGTCTTGATGCAGCAACCACCTAGAATCTAAGTCTAGACAACCTCCAAATCAATTTGATACAAATCTTAAGTTTTAAACAATTGCAAGATTAGACTCTTCACCCCCAAAACAGCAAGGAATTGGTAACAAAGAGTATGAAGAGAGAATTGGATTCACGCCACAAATTAATTACCAACCTGATAAGTGAAAACAATCCTTGGTATATCAATGGAGATCACACCTCCCACTTGAAGAACACTCAAGAACACTGAAATTTTGATCTTAAATCACCAATCTGATTGTCTTACACGCATAAGGAGGTATTTATACCTCTACAAACCAAACCCTAGGTGCAAATATGAAGAAAAGACCAATCTGACCCTAATGACTTAAGGACAAACGAATGGGCTTAATTTTATAAGGCCTACACACTTAAGACAAGTTAAAATAAGGCTGATTATGTGTCTTTAAATGAAATTACATTTCAATAATTAAAATAAAACAGCCCACTAAAATTAATCTTAGGCCCAACCATGACATAACATAAGTCCACCTTAACATAGCATATTGCACATGAGTTGAACCTTGTAATATAAACTTCTTCTCTAGCTCATTAGGCTAGTTTTCTTCACCATCACATGCCCCAATGAGTGTCACAAGCTTTGGATCGCCAACTGATTCCATCTCTTCAAGCCTGACCCAAGCCTCTTCCTTGATATCTCTTGTCACTAAGCTCTGAATATACATTTGCAAGGCTGCCTTGAGCTTGTTTCTACTTAATCTTATGATTGGATCAAGTGGCATTACTAATCCATCTCCTCTATGGCATGTAAGATCATTTTTGTTGTCTTGGTTTGCATCATGTCTTCAAGCAAAAGAAGTGGCTTATTTCTCGCATTCAGGGCAAACAAAGAGCTTTGTCTAGGTGGCATAATCATTTTTTAATCGAGCTTGAGGTAAAATTAAACAAGGAGCTGGAAAATGTCTTATTAAGAGAAGAGCTCATTTGGCGCCAGAAATCTCTCAGTGAATAGGTATCTTGGGGAGATAAAAATCTCTCTTACTTTCATCTTAAAATCATTAAAAAAAAAAAGAGACCAAATAAGATTTATTTCCTCAAAAATGAGAATGGAGATTGGGTTGGTGATCCCAGAATTCTTAAAGACACCGTCTTGAATTTTTTCAAAAATACTTATTATTAAAAAAGATGTCAACCTAGCTCCTTTCCCTCTGCAAAACACTTTTCCTCCTCTAGAGCAGGATTGGAAACAAAGTCTAATAAAGAGCTTTACTAATAAAGAGATCAAAGAAGCTTTGATCCAAATTAAGCCTTAGAAAGCCCCCGACCTAAATGGGTTCCAACCAGGCTTTTTCTAATCACAGTGGCATATTGTTGGTATAAACTTTTGTATTGAAGTTAAGAAAATTCTTGAAGATGGGAATATTGGTGAGGGAATAAATAACACTCTAATATGTCTTATCCCCAAGGTAGAAGTGCCAAAAAATTCTCTAATTTATGGCCAAAAAAAGATTGACTCATGATATTCACTTTGTAGTTTCTATGAAATATTGGATCCCTATTCAATTGAACTGCAATGGCCCCCATTTATCTCATTTTTTCTTTGCTGATGATATGATTCTCTTTGCTAAGGTAGTGAATATTAGGTTAACATTATTAACCATGTGCTCAAGGTTTTCTGTGAGTGCTTTGGGCAATGAGTCAGTGTTACAAAAATCATTGTCTACTTCTCAAAAAATGTCTCAAGGCAATCTTGTCAGTTGTTGGGTCATAAGTTGGGCTTTAGGGAAACAAATGATCTTGGTAAGTACTTAGGAGTCCCTCTCTTACATGAAAGAGTTTCAAAAAGGACATATGGTTATCTAATTGACTAGATGAACTCCAAACTAGCAAATTGGAATGTTAGTCATCTTTCTCTTGTTGGACAGATTACCCTTACATAATCAATTCTTTACTTCATGCCTCTTTATGCCATGCAATCAATAACTATCCTGAAATCTTTGTGCCATGATATGGAAAAGAAAATTAGAAGTTTTGTGTGGGGTAGTAGTGCTGAGAGAAAGAAAATAGTATTTGTAAAATGGGACAAGTTGCAGATGAGTCAAGATGTTGGAGGCTTAGCTTTGAGAAGCCTAACATATATGAACATGACTTTCAACATGAAACTAGCATGGAATGTGTATCAAAAGCCTAATGCTTTGTGGGTCCAAATTTTGAGCTCAAAGAATGGATTTTAGCATAGAAATTTGAAACGTCCAACTTCATCAAGCTCTAGTTCAATAGCGTGGAAGGGTATTTGCAAAAATTGGGATAATATAAAAAATGAAGTTTGAGCGCTAAGAAACGGCTTAACTGTTAGTATTTGACAAGATATATGCATTCCAAATCTTGAAAGTAGTTTGATTAATTTTCCTATTAGTGATATTGAGGAGGAAATATTAGATAAATCGGTTGCTTATTTTGTTGATGATAATAGAGGTTGGAGTAGGAGATTGTTTGAACGTAAACTTCTTTAAAGTATTATCTTGAAAATTGCACTAGTCTTACCACCGTCGATTATGCATAGAGAAGACAATTTATTTTGGAAAATCATGCCTTTGGGTACTTTCTCCTTAAAGACCACTTATTGCTCTCTTGTCGGTGAGATTGATTTCAAATGGGAATGGCTCTGGAAATGGAAGATTAATCAACGGATAAAAGTGTTTATGTAGCAAACTTGGCATGAAGGTCTCTTAACCAACTACCAGCAGCATAAGAGACATATGGACACCTCTCCCATGTGTCCCTTTTGCTGCAATATTGATGAGATGTTCTTGCATGCGCTTAGGGACTACACCTATGTTGTGCAGTTTTAGTCCCTCCTTATACCTAGTGGTCTTCTTTGCAATTTGTTTGATAATTCAAGCAATATTAAAGAATGGGTGTGCCATAACATTAAAGATGGGTCTCTTCTACCGTGTGGAGCTAAGTGTGCCGCAGCTTTTGGTATAGGTTGTTGAAATTTGTGGAGAAAAAGAAATGATAATATTTTCAACAACTCATATAAACCGGTATTTATGATAGTTAAGGATACAGTTAATCAAGCTGAGGTAACTGACAAAGCCTTAATTAATCTTCAAACTCAGCGTAAGGAGGAAAATGATATACGACCAGTTTTCTGGTTTTGCCCTTCTTATCCTCTTTTAAAAATTAACATTGATGCCTCTCTTCATTTCGCCATAGGCTTGGCTATAGGCGGGGGCTTAATTAGAGCTTAGCTGGGCATATGGATCACTGGATTTGTAGTTAATATTAGTGTTGTCCTATTCAGGTGACAGAAGCCTGAGTAGTAAAATTAGCTATTAATTCATATCTCAATTCTTTGGAAATTAAATGTGATAATCTAATGGTTGTGAATATGATTCAGAGTAGTCGTAAACCGGATGTGAGTAGGCTTCCCACCATCAACATAATTATTGATTTGAAGAAGAATTTTGAACATATGCAGAGTTAGTTATGTCTTTTGAAAAGCTAATTTTACAGTCGATTGTCTCTGTTATCTGGATCATGATTATTTTTTATTTTTTTCCGTTCTAATTTCGAATTTTTGGGGACTTTGGATGTTATATGCACATCTCACCTCAATTATTATATTTTTATATTTTTGCATTAAATGACAATCTATCGAGTAAATACATGACAAATTTCAAAAGACATGTGATAGTGGATCCCTATCACCGTGGGACCCGCAATCAATTTTATACATATTTACATTTCTTTCTTTTTTTTTTTTTTGGTTGCATTTCTTTTCTTTTTGAATGAGTAAGGGGTCCCAGCTTGGTGATTTCGATTGCTTTGGTGGAAAGTGAACTGTGTGAACCACAGAATCTCTCCCCACAAAACATGGAAAAGAAGAGGAGGCGGAAGATTTAAAATTCGGGACAGGAGTGTCGGTAGCATTTAGATTTGCTCTGTAGATTTTTTTTCATTGGCTAATAAGCGAGTACCTCTACAGCCTCATTACTTTTTGATTGAAAGTATTAATTTCGTGGTATTCGCTCGTACAAAGATTTTATCAAGTCCAAGTAATTGTTTTGTGAATGTGTGGAGAGATCTAGATGCAATCGTGCAACTCCCAAGCATCCATGCCGTACATAATTGGAAGAAAATACATTTTGATATATATATATATATATATATGCTATAAATTTGTTATTAAATTGTATTTAATTATTAATTTCATTCAATTAAATTTTTTAATTATTAATTTAAACTTATTTAATTTTTAAATACAAAAAAAAAATTGTATTTTATAAATAATAGTAAAAAAAGTCAATTAAATAATTAATTTTATTTATAAAATAATTAACACATAATCAATTATAGAATTGAATAAATTTTTAAATAATTGCTTAAGTTTGTGAAGTTCAAGAGTCAAACTGCGCTCTTCTCTCTCTTTTCTTTCTTTTTGCCCTTTGGTTGAAAATACAAGTAAAATTATTTAAGAATTTTTTTTTATTATGAATCTCTATTGAACTATATTTTTATCTGACTTTTTATTGAACTAATTATTAAAAATTGAAAACTTTTTAATACTCATATTCATGTGCTGCTTAAATTAATGAATATATGGCATAAATAAAGTTATGAAATGTTCTTATCGAATAGCAACGAAAATCTACTCCAACTTGAGATAAATTTTTCTTCTCAATCAGTGTGAATACTTAGTGTACAGAAAAAAAAATCATTATGTGTACTTTGTATACAGAAAATACTCTGCATAAGCAATATGTTAAATTACCAATAAATTTTAATTTAATGACACTGATTTAGTCATTAAAATTGTGAAATTTTGAATTTGAATAACTAGTCAAATTCTTTATACAAAAAAAAGAAGATAAATTTTAATAATAATAATAATAATAAAATGAATAACTATAATTTATAATAATAATAATAATAATAATAATATATAATAAACATATTATTACGTCGCTTGTTAAATGTCCAAGGGGTTATTGTCTTCAAATTGCCATGTTCCAGATGTGTAATTATATCCCTGTCAAACAAATTAAGTTAATCAAATGCTGATTAATTAACAACATAATTAATTAGATAAACAAGAACGCAAATTAAATAGAGATTGTTAATTACAATTATTAGGTAGTTATATCATAGACCCGAGTCCATATTCCATTATACATCTCATTTTTTCACAAAAATGCATTTTTTTTGTAAACTAATGAATATAAAATATGTTCATCAGTTATAATTTATAAGTTCATCCGTTATAATTTACAAATTTATCATTTTAAACTTATACGTTTATCGTTTTAGACTTATAGATTCATCGTTTTGAAGTTTATTATTTAGAATTTACAAATTTATCGTTTATAAACTACAGATTCATTATACATAATTTGCAAGTTCATTATTTTGTACTGCAGATTTATCGTTTAGAAATTATAAGTTTATCGGTTACAACTTGATGTCTCATCATTTACAGATTCATCATTTTAAACTTTAAAATTCTTCATTTTGAACTTGCATGTTCATCTTTTTAAAGCAACAAGTTTATCATTTAGATTTTGTAGATTTATCGTTTATAATTTACTGCTTCATCATTTATAGGTTCACTGTTTACAAATTTCAGATGCATAGTTTTAAACTTTCCGATTCATTATTGTGAACCTACAGGTTCATCATATTAAATTTACAGGTATACTTGTAGATTCATTTATAACTTCTAGATTTATCACTTTCATGTTCATTATTTTTACCAAATTTATCGTCTTCAACTTCCAGCAACTTGATTTTTTCTCTCTATATTACTTATTTTTAATTCAAATATCTTTATTTTCAACTATTTTATTTCACAAAAAAATCAAAACTAAATATTTTTATTCCAAACAATAATAGCAATCATTACAATATTCAAAAATACTAAAAATAAAATAAAATATTCAAATTAAAAAATTATCTCTATAAAAATAAACTTAAAATATATAGATCTTTTTTTATTTTTGTGAATAAGAAGAAGAAGAAGAAGAGGAGAAAAAAGAATATGACAAATACAATTAAGAAGAAAATTGTGTCATACCAATTAATGACACAAAATATTATACATTCGAATCTATAATATAATTTGCCCAATTGTTATGACTCTTTGATGTAGGCTTTGTTGGGCTGCTTCTGGCCAAAGGTTTATAAGTGGAGTAAACCCATAGCTTGTGGGAATCATTGATAAAGTTGTATGATCTATCGCTTACATTCAAATCATACACTACAAGAAAAGAATAGAATAGCGACGACATTTAGCGATGGATTGACATCCGTAGCAATTAGTTTCGGATCAACGACGGATTTGCGACGACAATTTAAAAAAAATAATTAATAATTAATTCGTCAAAAATAGCAACCGATTAGCAAGAAATATTTGCTACCGTAGCTAAATGTTCTAGCTAATATGTAGGGATTATATGACACTAAAAATTTGCGACAGATTAGCGACGCATTTGAGACAGCAATTTAGTGACGGATTTAAAATCATCGCAAAATTGGTAAAATAGTGACAAAATTATATAGCGACGACATTTGACCGTCGCTAAATATTAGCGACGGAATGTTTCCATCGCTATCTTAGCGACGGCTATATGTCGTCGCTAATATAGCGACGGAAAAAGTCGTCGCTAAAGGTAAAAAACACAATAAAATGTTAGCGACGGAATTGTTTGTCGCTGATATTTAGCGACGGACAATATCCTTACGCTTGTGACGAATGTCAGTGACGGAAATTTTCCGTCGCTAAATATGAATGAAACGGCGCCGTTTCTTTTATATGAAACGACTTCGTTTTGCTGGGGTGAGTTATAAATCTGAAACCCAAAATTTTTTTCCCACCCAGCCGTGCTCTCCCTCCTCCTCTTTCCCCCTTTCCCACCCAGCTGGCTGCTCTTCACTCCCACTCCCACCGGCGACTGCGTCTCCTCCGGCCAAGCTCCTTCTCTGCTCCGGACGTGTTCCTCCTCTGCTCCCAGCCCCGATCGGCTCCGGTCCTCTCCCTCCTCCTCTCCCGGTCTCAGTCAGTAGCATTAAAATGTTTTGGTTTTTTTTATGCAAATTTTTTTATTTTACTTGTTTGTATGTTTTTATTTTGTAATGTTAGAACATATTATATAACATATCATTAATTAATTATATGACATATTATTTTATAATTTAAGTATATTATTTTGTATACTTAGTAATTTACATACATATTTCATTCATATTATATAACATATTATTAATTAATTATATGACATATTATTTTGTAATTTAAGTATTTTATTTTCCATATTACATATTATTTTGTAATTTAAGTGTACTTAGTAATTTAAGTATATTATTTTGTAATTTTGTAATGTTGGAACATATTATATAACATATTATTAATTAATTATATGAATAAGTTACATACATATTTATAAAAATAATATAATACTAGGACATAATATAGATAATTTAGGCAAAAAATTATAAAATGGCTAAATTTAATTACTAAGTTTAATAAAATACCTATTTAGCTATTAAGTTTGATTAAAATTATAAAATAGCTAAAATTAATTAATAAGTTTAATAAAATACCTATTTAGCTAATAAGTTTGATTAAAAATTATAAAATAGCTAAATTTAATTACTAAGTTTAATAAAATACTTTAATTACTAAGTTTAATAAAATAAGTTTAATAAAATAGTTTAATTACTAAGTTTTATAAAATAAGTTTAATAAAAAAAGCTATTTAGCTATTAGTTTGATTAAAATTAAAATTATCGTTCGGTTGAAAGAATAGCTAAGTTGCTCTAAATCTATATTAGTATAACTTGAAATTTTTATGAAAGTTAATAGCAATAGTTATAATATTAAACTATTTTATAGTTTTATTTCATTATGATTTATCAATTACAATTTCATACTTCAAATTGATTTGAATGTTTTCCTTGAATTAATAGAGGTAATAAAAAATGAGACCAGATCGTGAATGGATGTATAAACGGTTGAAAGATGGACTTTTAAACCTAGAGTTCATGATTGGTATGAGACAATTCATAGAATTTGCATGCAGTCACCCGGAAATAATGGACAATGATAGGATAAGATGTCCATGTTTTCATCGCAAGTGTCAGAATCGCATGTTTCATAATGTGGATACAGTTAAGTTACATTTGTATAGAAACGGTTTTGTACCAGATTATTATTATTGGACGTTGCACGGGGAACAAGCAGTTGTAAGTAACTTAAATAGCAATGTCACAAATATGAGCGAAAGTTCTACTGCATTTGATTATGCAGAATCATCCAGTCAGTACCATTCCATGGTTATGGATGTTGTTGGTCAAGCATTCAATGAAAATTACATGGAAGAAACACCGAATCCAAATTCCCAAAAGTTTTATGATATGCTTAGGGCTGCAGATGAGGATTTGTACCCTGGATGTAGAAGTCATTCACAGTTATCATTAGTTGCTCAATTAATGCACATGAAGTCAGAACACCATATGTCTGAACGTAATTTTGATGACATGGTTCGATTAATGAAAGAGATTACTCCTGAACGAAGTCTGGTACCTGAAAACTTCTATAGAACAAAGCAGTTAGTACAAGGAATGGGTCTTCCAGTTGAAAAAATTGACTGTTGTAAAAATGGCTATATGATATACTGGAGTGAAAATAATATTTTGACTAGTTGTAAGTTTTGTGGTCATCCTCGATACAAAAGGCAATGTCATGGTAGCAGAACATTTACTCCTGAAAATAAGATGTATTACTTTCCCCTCACTCCTAGATTGCAAAGATTGTTTGCATCCAATGTCACAGCAGCAAATATGATGTGGCATGCTGAGCATAAAATTGAAGATGGGGTTATGATCCACCCATCTGATTCCCCTGCATGGCAACATTTTAATGGTACCCATCCAGAATTCGCATTAGAGACTCGAAATATTCGATTAGGTCTTTCCACTAATGGTTTTCAACCATTTGGACAATCTGGACAACAATATTCTTCTTGGTCAGTCATTGTGACTCCATACAATTTGCCACCTTGGTTGTGTATGAAGGACGCTTACATGTTTTTAACGATATTGATTCCTAGGCCAACTAACCCTAAGGATAAGTTGGATGTTTACTTATAACCATTGATATCAGAACTTAATCATCTATGGTTAGATGGTGTGCAGACTTATGATATTTCGATAAAACAAAATTTTCAAATGCATGCTGCTCTTATATGGACAATTAGTGACTTTCCTGCATATGCAATGTTGTCTGGGTGGAGTACTGCTGGAAGGTTAGCTTGTCCTTATTGTATGAATCATATTGATGCTTTTAGTCTTTCAGAGAGCAGAAAACAATCTTGGTTTGACAACCTCCGTAAATTCTTACCTGAAGACCATTCATTCTGACAAAACAAAACATCATTCATGAAGAATAAGATAGTGACTAAAAAAGCACCTCATATTAGATCTGGAAGTGAAATATTGTTTGAAATTGATCAGTTGGGTTTGAAGAAGGTAACAGAACAAGATGCCGAGATAACTAATGGCCCTATTTGCAAGCAATGTGGTTGGCGGAAAAAAAAAAGTATCTTTTAGGATTTGCCTTATTGGAGTACCCTTCTCATTCAACATAACTTAGATGTTATGCATATTGAGAAAAATGTATTTGACAATATTTTTAACACTGTAATGAATGTTGTTGGGAAAACAAAATATACACCCAAATCTCGAAAGGAATTGAATGCATACTGTCGCCGGCCAGAATTGGAATGAGATTCTGCAAGGAAAAAATATCCTAAAGCTTGTTACACCCTAGATAATCAATCAAAATCAATCGTGTGTGAATGGCTAAGAAAGTTGAGATTTCCCGATGGTTATGTGTCTAATATGGCTAGATGTGTTGATATGAGGAAACTTAAATTGTTTGAGATGAAAAGCCATGATTGTCATGTGTTTATGCAGCATTTAATACCTATTGCATTTCGTGAACTACTTCCAAATAATGTTTGGAAGGCATTAACAAAATTAAGCTTATTCTTTAAAGATTTAACATCTACTGTTATAACCAATGATGACATGGCACGGATTGAAGAAGAGATTCCTATTATTCTCTGTAAGCTTGAGCGTATATTCCCTCCAAGCTTATTTGATTCAATGGAACATCTACCAGTGCACTTACCATATGAAGCAAGAATAGCAGGTCTAGTGCAATACCGATGGATGTATCCTTTCAAGAGGTAATATAAAAGAACTTAATAATAATGCATATCAAATTTAATGGTGTTAGATTTACCATACTTGTATATTTAATATCACAGGCAACTTCGACGATTGAAAAACAATGTCCGAAATAAAGCTAGAGTTGAAGGTTCAATATCTAATGCTTATTTGGTGGAAGAAGCTTCATTATTTTGTTCTTACTATTTTGAGGATCATGTGAATACAAGGCACCAAAAAATGTCACGCAATGATGATGGTGGTCAATATAGGGTACAAGAATATGAAGGCAACTTATCCATATTCACACAGTCAGGCCGAGCCTTTGGAAAAAGTAAATCTCGATTTTTTACAGAGGAGGAATATGCTGCTGCACAATCATACATTCTTCTTAATTGCATTGAAGTTGCACCTTTTATTAAGTAAGTCATGATTTATCAATAAATTTTAACCTTTTCATTTGAGCATTGGGTAAATTATAAAATTTAATCATTATTATTCTTTTTGTTGTATCTTGAAGAATTTATATTGAGGAGCTGAAGCAAATTCTAGTGAACATTTCTACTCAAGAAATTGATACTAAACTTGAAAAAGAATTCCCAATTTGGTTTAATAAACATATGGGTACTATTTTTCTTTCAAACTTTTTTTTATTTACAATTAACAAGAATTCTACTTAGCTATGTTAGCTTATACAATTGATGACATTTGTTTTAGGCACACAATCCATCAAGCAACATATCCAATCAGTTCATAAAGGACTTAGCAAAAGGTCCATTACCTAAAATTATGTCTTACTCGGGCTATTATGTGAATGGATATAAATTTCACACTAAGGTGCATGGATCTGGTAAATCTACAATGAACAGTGGTGTATGCATAAAAGGCTCAAATTATAGTGCAAATGAATGTGACTATTATGGTCGTTTGATTGAAGTTGTTCAGTTGGAGTACCCTGCATTACCAATTAAGAGAACTGTGTTATTTAAGTGTGAGTGGTTTGATCCAACACCAAATTTGGGTACAAAAGTGCATCCACATTATAAGTTGGTCGAAGTGAATCAAAAACGTATATTTAACAAGTACGAGTCATTTATTATGGCAGTTCAAGCTTGTCAGGTGAATTATATCACATATCCAACTATCAAACGTGAAAGAAGTGAGTAGTTGGTTGTTTGCAAAATTAAAGCAAGGGCTAAATTTGAAATTCCACAAGCAACATCAAACAGTCAACTTTCCAATGTATCAACAGCATTCCAAGAAGATGACATTGATATTCATTTTATAGATATTGAAAATGATGAAAGTGATAATTTAGTTCGTTCAACAAGTGCATTTATTGATATCGAAGAGGATAATGAAGAAAAAGAAGAGTCTGATCTTGAAAATGAATCATATGATGATGACGAAGAAACTGATGTGGATGAGTGGGATTCTAACGATCATGATAGTGATTAGGTGTAATTGCTAAACGAAAGATGTTCAATATTTTTTTGATATTATGTACTATTCATAAATATTTAATAATTAGAGATATGTTTGTAAATTGTTACATTTGTATTGCTTTTATTATTCTTCTTCTTTTTAAGTAGCAATTGATATTTGTGTTCATTGTTGCTTTTGATATTTTTTACTGTTATGGAGTGACTAATATGCAGATGGGTCGCACATCATCTGAAGATATATTACATGGTAGAGGCAGAGGGCCTACAAAACGAGGAGAGAGATCGAAAGATAAGAGTAATTTCTCAAATCGACCACCAATTCCACAACTACGTGTACCATCGCCACATTCATCAACACCATCACAACCATCCCCACATTCATCAACACCATCACAATCATTGCTACAGTCATTGACACCACTACAACAATCAACACCACCACCACAACCATTATCATCAGCTCATCCATCAGCAACTATGTCCATCTTAGGAGGTTCTACATCAGCATCTCCTATATCACAACCTACTACATCATCTCCTCCAACTGCTTCCGCCTTACATTTACAATCTGAAGCATCAGTCGCTGAGTCAACCAATAATAGACGACAACTCAATCTCGATCCTATAAGTTAATATTACTATTATTATTTCTTAATAATGTTTCATTCATATTTTATAATTGTTTGTTTTTTATGGATAGTTTGTTTGTAATTTTCGCATAGTGGGAGTTTTCTTCAGTCTCATGTAGTTTCTGCAGCTATCACCCGTAGTTTTTTACTCCGTTTGAGTGATAGAGGACATGTATGGAAGACTGTACCTGATGATATCAGAGACTTCTATTGGCTTGAGTTTCAGGTAAAAAACATTTCTTTAAGTAAACAATGTGATTGGGTGAATGACTTTATTAAAAATGTATTTCTTGTGATTGATTGGTTGTTAAAGACTTTGGACTTCAAGTCAAGTTACTTATGATATACGCGAAACTCTGTCGAAATTTCAGTTTGAACTTGAATATTTAATGTCTTTTGTGCTTAATTGGTTGATTGAGACATTTACTTCAGGTCAGGTTGCTTATGTTATAGATGAAACTCTGCCGAAATTTTATTTAATCTTTTTTGTTCTTAAAGAATATGTTAGAGGTCATGTAATTTAGGTCAGGTTACTTGTGTTTTAGACGAAAGTCTGCCAAAATTTCAGTTTGAACTTGAATATTTAATGTCTTTTGTGCTTAATTGGTTGATTGAGACATTTACTTCAGGTCAGGTTGCTTATGTTATAGACGAAACTCTGCCGAAATTTTATTTAATCTCTTTTGTTCTTAAAGAATATGTTAGAGGTCATGTAATTTAGGTCAGGTTACTTGTGTTTTAGACGAAACTCTGTTAAAATTTCATCTTATTTGGTTGTTGCAAGAAAAAAATTTGTCTTATATGTTTTTTTTTTTGAACCCATATTTTAGAAGGAATTTACTTGGGATCCAGAACTGGAGATGATAGTCAAGCGTAAATGGTTACAACAGGCTGCTACACGTTATAGTGATACTTTGAGCAAGTGGAGATCTTCTGGTAGTAAACCACCACGTGTTCCAGAGCAAGTTTGGAATACTTGGCAGAAAAAATGGTCCACTCCTGAGTTCAAGAAAAAATCTATCATTGCCTCTAAAAACAGACTTACTGAGACGGGCAGCTTAGGTTCAGGTCCCTCACGACATACTGGGGGTTCTATATCTATGGTTGAGCGTAGCATGCGGATGGTAAATTGATAATGATAACTTAATTTGAATTTATTATTCATTTATATATTTAGGTTGTAAAATATTTCTTAATGTCTTTGTTTTTATTTGCTTATGTATTATACTTGTAATTTTGTAGTTAATTTATTTTTAATTTTATTTTATTCTTATGATCAGACAAAAGAGTTAGGACGTGAACCAAATCCTATAGAACTCTTTGAGGTAGCACACACTAGAAAGACTTCATCAGGAATTCAGTATGTAGATCAGCGGTCTAAAGTTGTTGCAGTATGTATTTACCAAACTCATTAATTGTGCATATTTAAAATTTTATTTCCTTATGTTTCTATTAATCTCATGAAATTTATATTTCTTTTCTAAAAATTTATATTGATGAATCGGGTACAAGCCCTTAAAGAGACTGTTTCTCAACCAATTGAGGGATTTAATGAACCTTGTGAACCAGATTTGAGACAGTTATTTTTAGAGGCTGCTGGTGGCCAGAAAAAACGGCGTGTATATGGAATGGGCACAAAGGCAACACATTTTTACACTGGTACCTCCTCATTTCACTCTACTGCCACATCACGAGATATTAGTACAGAGCAGTTGTGTGCTAGTATTATGCAAGATATGCAGCAGGAGGTTCAGACTATGTTGGTGTCACAAAAGTAGCAAATGCGAGAACAGATGTGCGAAGAACTTCGAATTGAGCTTCGAGACGAGATGCGTGTAGAGATGCGACAGTTGATAGCAGAGATGACTAATTCTACCAACATTTCATCAGCTCCATCTAGTGATCCACCACAATCTGACAGGATGTAGGACTATATATATATATATATTGTAGTATTTTTAATTATTGAATATTTTTCATGTTGGACTACAAAATTTTAATATTTATTTAATGAATTCAGCTAAAACAAAATTTCGGTTTTCATTTAATTGAATTTTTAAATTGCAAAAATATTTAAATTACAAAATTTAATATATAGAGTAAATGTCCAACAAACTTTAGCGACAGACGCTGTCCGTAGTCAGAAATAGCGACGGATGTTGTCCGTAGCAAAATAGCGACGGCCGCTGTCTGTAGCAAAATAGCGACGGAATCTTTCCGTAGCAAAAAATAGTGACTAACAATATCTGTCGCTAAATAGCGAGGTATTTTCTGTCGTCATTGCAATTCCTGCAATAGATTTAGTGACAAATATTTCGTCACTAATTTTGTCGCTAAAGTTAACGACAGAATAATAATCTGTCGCTATTGGACTTGCGAGAAGGTTTTCTGCGACGGATTTAATCCATCGCAAATCTGTCGCTAAATTAGATTAGTGACGAAATTGTTAATTATAGTGACGGATTTGTCCGTCGCTAAAATATATTTTTCTTGTAGTGATATATGGCTTTTGTATATATTAATCGCAAATTATTTTATAAATCCGTATTTATGATATATCGTATGTTATTTATTTAAATAATAAAATATTTTATCTTTTGAAATATATGAAAAATAAAAAAATAAAGGCACCTTACACTTATGGAGTAGGTTTGATCCATAATACAATATAAACTTGTTTTTCATGATATAAAAATTGTATAATAATAAGATATGGGTTAAATGGGAGTTGAGTAATTCTGCAGTTGGATACACAGCACTGCACCCATTTACATTAATATGGAAAAGTTAGAGATAACCTAAGCTAAGCAAACAAGCATGGCAAAGTAATGAGCATTAAACAAGTAAAATGAATTAAGAGGAAGATGCGAGTTGAAGAAACTATACCAATGCTTTTTATATCATTTTCATGGAGAACAATCATGCTTATCCTTTTTTTTCCCGGTTCTTATTAGGCTAATTACATAATAATAAAAAGACAAAAAAATGCATATTTTGATTTTGAAATTTATGAAATTAAATCTTTCAAATAAATTTTTTTCAAGTGAGTCCCTTAATCATGAATTTTGTATTATTTTTCCCCTCGATTGACAATATGTTTGATTATCTATCATTAATGAGATATTAGGTTTTCATATATATTGAGAGACTATAATTAAAAATATGTTACCTTTCTTAATTATCAGTAATGGATACTAAGTATTTGATAATTAGAAACTAAATAAATTAGTTTGAAATTAATAGTACGAAATCAATTAAATAAAATTTGATAGTTGAGGGATTAAATTAGTTTAAAATTGATAACTAAAGACTTCAATCGAACAAATTGAAAAAAAAATCAAAATATGTTTTTTTTCCTAACAATAATAATAATAATAAAACATTCTCTCTTTTGTTGTCCTCAAAATCATTGTTGTTTATGGGCATAGTATAAGTCTTGGAGGCAAAGTATTTTATTGTCTGGATAGAGAGAGCCAAACGTTTGGATATATATGAGTTATGAGGAGAAAGAGGAAAAAACTAAAGGTGGAAAATGGAAAGTGGGCGTGCAATATTGCTTACAAGGTTCAGATTTAAGGTAGAAGGTGAAAAGGCTGAGTGTGTGCTGAAAATGTTGGACTTAGGATGTAATCAATATTAATAATGTACTTAGCTAAATGGTGTTGGAATCTTCTACCATGTTAAAAAGTTGTGAAATGAAATTCTATTATTAAGAAAAATAAGTGGAATACAAGAATATTGTTGTTAATTAGATTTTGAGTAAATATTAAATTCACTAAAAATATTTGCCTAAGAATTCAAAATTAACACCAACCAACAAAATAATCTTATTATCAATTCATGAATTCATAACATATATGTCATTTTTTATAAAAATATATATATGTACTTTAATTGCAGTAGATTTTATTAGATAAAGTTACTTTAATTTCTTGTACAAAGTATCACTAGTCAATCAAATGGTGACGCCACGACAAAGAAAAACAATTATTTAGCGACCACATATCAGTCATCGCTAAATAGTTATCCCTTAGAGGCCATTCAACAAGACCAAATTTTTTTATTGTTTATCAGCAATCAAATGACGGCAAATCAAATACCAAATTGCGACCGATCATTAGCGACCACAATAAATGGTCGCTAAATCAAGTGCCAAAAAGCTGCAAGATTTAGCGACAATTTTGCAACTACTTGTGGTTATTTAATAGTGACCAGTGTTTTGTGGGAGTAATTTTAAGTGATAAAATGATATTAGTAATCAACGTGGTCTCTAATTAGCTACCATAATTAAATGTGATCGCTAAAATTTAGTGACCACTTTGTAATAAGTCATTAAATATTAATATTATAATTATTTGATTTTACAAAAAGTATTATATTACAAAATTATTAACTTGTATAAAAATTATTTATACTATGGGATTATTACTATAAATATTGTTATTATTATTTTTAATATATAATTATTAGTTGCAAATTAATAATAATATTATTATCAAATTAATTAATATGTGCAATTACCATTTTTTATTATTTATAATGATACTACTATATTTATTATTATAATAATTATAATTAATTTTAATATTATGAAGTAAATCAATTATTTATTTTTGAAAAATATAAAGAAATTTAATTAATAATATTAAAAAAAATTATAGAGTTTTGATTCTCAAAACGGTTTAGTTTTGAATCAAAAGCCCTTAACCCTAAAATATTGGCAACCTTATTATTTCACATTCTTTCTCATGGCCATTAGAGCTGCCCTTCTCCTCCCCATTCCCACCACATCTCTCTAATAACCCCTCTCTGCTGGTCATGGAGCCATTAAATTACCGGCATTTTTGCTCTCTCTCTCCGATGCATTTATGTCCAACAAAAAGTTTATGCAACTTGTTTGTTGTCAAACCCAAAGCGAGTTTAATGTAATTTGATATCTGCATTCTCTGCTCCTCTACTTTCTCACTCCGCAACCATCCTCACTTCTCTCTGATTTCTAATCACTAAATATTTTAGGGTTTATTTCTCATTTTTCTTGTATTTTTAGAGTCTATTTCACCATCATTTTCACCTATTTTAATTTTTAGGAATTTTATGCATAGAGCTCTGCTGTGTGATTCTTTCCTTTGTTTCATCATGATAACTTTTTCTGCGTGCTGTGCTAGAGTTTCTGTTCTTAATGCATTTGCTTTAGAATTATCAATTTTACATTGTCAAAAAGTTGATATCTTTCTTGTCTTTCATGGCGCTTAGAGCTGCTGGATCCATCTGGGTTAGCCCAAGAAGGCCTCATCCGAATGTGGGTGGGTCATATTTGGGATCTAGGAGGTATAAGGTTGGCTTGGATTTCAGATGCAATTAGGATTTTGATAGGTTTTCCTAAGCTTTTGTGTTGTATAATCCAATTATTTTTTGTTCTTTACAAGTATAGAATATAAATTTGGGATTTTTTTAGTTTTGTTTTTCTTTAAACTTTGCAAATTGGGATTTGAAGTTGCAACAAACTATGGTGGAAATGTTTCCACTTAATTTAGCTGATGATGCTTATAACAAAATTAGTGGAATGCTTTCTTCTCTAGGGGATCCATTTACTCGGATTATCAGTCCAAAGGTGGGTTTTAATTCCTCTGTTTTTAATTTTATTCAATTAATACCCAATTTTATATTAATTCAAGTTTTGATCTATGTTCAAATGATACATTTGCAACTCAATTAACAGTGATTTGGTTTCCAATATTTGCAGGAATGCCAAAGTTTTAGAATTGGAAATGATGAAAACTTGCAAGGAGTTGGAATATTTATCAATGTTGAACCAAAGATAGTGAATTGCTTATATTGTAAAACAAAGCGCTTTAAAGTTTAATTTAATTTATTTGTATCAATTCCTTTCTAAGAGTTTATTTTTAATTTATATATTCATCCTTGTAAAAAAAATTTTCTTGGCTTATTCCAAGATATTTTTTTCTCACCAGAATTGGTTTGTAGGATGTTTTGTCCTGTATAAATGGCAGCCCAACAGCACATGCTGGCATACATGGAGGAGATTAATTGAATGAGATTAATGGTACTCTTTTAATTACGAACTTTCTTTTTTCCTTTAAAAGTATGGAAAATGAGATTTAGTTGACTGCCTGAAGCAGCACTAGATAAAATTATGACCTTTTCTTATGCTGATAGCTTTTGACACAACGATTAGTAGTCTTGCATTCAAAGCACCTCATCAAGAGATAATAATTTTTTTTGCTTCAATTGAATTGCAATTTCAGTAAAATATATTAGAGATACTCAAATTGATAAGCTAATCTATACTTAGAATCTTATCTAATTATAGGGCAGGAATATTATAGGGAGAAAAAGCAAAAGAAAATGAAGAAGGTAGGTGAGAAAATTTAAATTAATAAATTAAAGTCTTGTATGTAGACATAAAGGAATATATATATATAGAAAAAGAGAGAGAGAGAGAGAGAGAGAGAGAGAGAGTAAATATATTATCAGAGATGAGAGGGATATATGTATGGTATATATAGATGTCATAGATATTTGGTGATCCTTCCTCGGTTTATAATGATTTGAGTCATTCCTAATTTTCAAACCATATAAATACATTATTACTTTCTCTCACTCTATTATTTTTACTCTCCTACTACATTTACATCAAGTGCAATTTTCAAAACTACAGCCTATCTATACATCTAAACTAAAATGGCATTCATACATTTATTGTGATACATCTTTTGAAAATAAAATTAAGTACATTAAAAATAAATTTCGTATTTATTATAGCAAAAAAATAATAATCCCTTCATGCAAAGTTTAATTGAAAATAGTTACTGATTTAGATAAAAGAAAATTATTATTATTATTATTATTATTATTATTATTATTATTAGAGGTAAAGATATGTGTTATATAGTAATTCTATAGGATATGAAGTGATTTTCCAAATTGCATGAACGAATCAAAGCTTTGCCAAAGCAAAGATCCAATTTTGACTGTAATTATCTTAATCTTGTTTGCACAGCTGGACAGATTTGCACAATACTATACGTCCAATTTTTTAATATTATTTTATTTCTCTAAGGGGAATATAATTTGCGCTTGTTTAATTCACACAGAAGTACTACGGGTACATATTAGCCTGGTGGATCTATAAGTATTTTTCTAAATTATGTAAAAAAATATATCTACTTTTTCTAATTTCTTAAGATCATAAACTCACTTTGAGCATCAAATATTAAATAAGATACAATATGTCAACAGTCAAAATGCCAAGTCTATCTGATTTAGCAAATATTAGAACAAAAAAGTGGACGGCCATTTTCTCTCTTTCATAAAAATATGAAATTGTATTTTCATTCATTAAGTATAAAATGGTACTTGCATAGTATATTTTCCTTTTTCCTTTTAATGGGATATTGCATTATTAAATAGCAATGAGTTTTCCTCATCTAAAGTACCACTTAAAAGCCATTTCTAAGTTTACATTTTGTTATTCTGTTGATGCTGCTTTTTTATGTTCAATTGGTTGAAATTATCTAAAGTGGCTCTTAATTCTGATAGCAAAGGAAGTCTTTGATTTTTTTAACTCTAATTTTAGAATGTGAAATATGTTAGCATTCTAAGATAATGGTGATTATAATTTAGTATATAATTAGTACATCATGAATCATAATTGCTTGATGAAATTTTTTTTATTAATTTAAAAATTTGTGGTTTGTCTCTGATTATAATTTTCAGACGTTATGATTTGCATAATAGTGGTAATTATTATTGACATTAATTAAGTTTTGGCTTTATTTATAAGAGTTGGTGATGTTGCACCAATGGCCTATATCAAGTATGATCTTCATTCACTTAAGTTTTGGCTTTATGAACTCTAATGGTCTTATAAAAGGTAGAGTAACTGGTCGATCTTAAGCTTCATCATTAATTTCATTTAGAAAGGACTGCAGACATACATGTTAGCTATTTTGCCACTTATAGGACACTGGACTTGATAACTGATGAAATGAAATTAATTTCAATCTCCATCTATAATTTTTAATGAATATCTCTAGCCTATAAATATGAAAGGTGTTGCTCCATACTGTCAGATGACAATTAGGTTACCTTTTAAGAGTTGATTATATACTGAAAAGGCATGCAATAAAAGGTGTAAAGCATCTAATGATATAAGTAACACCAAAACAAGAGTTTGAAATGAAAGAAGACTAACTTAAGCTACTATTGAAGGAACCTGTCCAAGGTATGATCATGGGTATTGATGAAGAGAATGGGCCGCAACTCATTAAATGATTTAACAAAATTAATGATTAACGTATTGGTGATTCATTTTAACTTTCCTTTAGAAAACTTTGTGGTCATGGAACTTAATTTTAATATATATTTCAGGCTACAAGTATTGGGCTGAAAGAATAAGAGGCTATCAATTTCTTGGAAAGAAAAATGAAAAATAAACCTTGTTTTTTCCTATGAGAAACGGTGCAGGTTTCACTACAAGAAAATTAACATTTACCAACAGATTTTACATCCATTGGTAATTACCGACGGATTACTGATTGATTAACAACGGAAATACTATTAAAAAATTTTAAAAAATTACCGACGGATTACCAACACAATTTTACCAACAGAAAAAAATTCTGTTGGTAAACATGGCGCGCATCTTTAGCGCCAACTTTACCAACGGATTACCAACGGAATTTACCAACGGAAAATATGCCGTTGGAAATCTATTGTTTTTGTAACAATACAAACGGAATATTCAGTTGGTATTTACCAACGGAATCATTCCGTCGGTGAAGTATAAAAATACCAACAGAATCAATCCGTTGGTAAATACCAACGGATTAATTCTATTGGTAAATACCAACGGCATAGAATCCGTTGGTAATCTGTTGGTATAAATAATTAAATAATTTGAGTTGAAATTAATTAATTATTGATTAATCAATTTAACTCAATTGAATCAATTAAATTATAACTTGAATAAATTTAGTTAAATAAATGTCAATTTAATCTATTGATTCATAATTTAATAAATATAATTAAAATTATATTAATTAAACACATAAAGTCAATCTTAATTTAAGTAAATTAATTAATTGAACACCAATTTTAGTCAAATGAATCAAATTATTTTGTTGAATTTGAATTTAATCAATTGAGATGCAATTTAAAATTTGTATAATCAAGTTAAGTTTAATTTATCAATTGAACTCAAATTTAATATTCAATTTATGGTCAATTTAATAAATTAAGTTCAATTAATAAGTTGAACTATAATGTAATCCCTTGAATCCTATTTTGATAAAATTAAGCTAAATTTAATCAATTTAAGTTAAATTAATCAATTAAATATAAATTTAAGTAAATTTAATCAAATTATTCTGTTGAGTCTCAATTAAATTTAAAAAAATTATTCAGTTGAATCACAGAATTATTCAATTGAGTTTATTTTAAAAATGATGTAATCAATTTATTAATAATTAATCAACTGAACTCGAAATTAATAATTTGAAGTTCAATTTATGTTCAATTTAATAAATTTAAGTTCATGAATAAATGAAATCTCAATTTAATTAATTGAACTCCATTTTAATTAATTAAATTCTAATAAATTAGCTAAATTTCAATTTAATTAATTGAACTCTAATTTAGTCATTTAAGAATTATTTTAATCCATTAAACCCTAATTTACATTATTTGAATCAAATTATTCAATTAAATCTTAATTTAATCAATTGAAAATTAATTTAAGATTAATTTAAGTTCAATTTATTTATTGAATCTCAATTTAATTGGTTAAATATTAATTTGGTGAATTGATTCCTAATTTCATAAATATAAGTACATATTAAGTTAGAATTGTATAAATAATTAATCAATTAAAGTATAATTAATTAAACTATAATTTGATTTATAATATAATTAATATAAGTATAATTTAATCAATTAAACTATAATTTGATTTAATTTAGTTAATTAAATCTCAATTCAATTAATTGATTTATAATATAATTAATATAAGTATAATTAAATTAAATTAAATTAAATTAATCAATTGAACCTCAATGTAAGTTAATTTTATTTTTCATATTATTTAAATATTTTAAATATTATTATTATTTAATATTTTATTATCATTATATATAAATTAACATAATCATAATATTAAATTATTATGTCTTTTTTTTGAAATGGCGTCGTAAATTGGAATAGGTTAATAGCTAAGACTTTGATTATCTGCTAACTATTTCCATCCGATCCCTTGCCTCTTTTCTTTCATTGTCTATGGCAATGAAGGATTTCTTTATGTCTTAGTCATATTTCCTGCTTGGGTTGGTGTCTTCTTTTCCTAATCTAGGAATTCCTCCTCGAGTTGGGTTTATGCATTGTTTTGTTGAAAACATTGTAGGAATTTCTCCTCGGCATCGATGAAAAATCCAAGAACAATAAGCAAAGTATCGAGCCTCCGAAGCAGCAGACTATCACCGTCGCTTAGAGCTAAAATTTGAGGTTTTTCCTTATGAATATTTTGTCTTTCACGAATTCCTAGAATATTAGAGTGTCAAATTCCTATTATGTTCTTTCTTGTATAGTATTAGGTTTTCCTATATACTGCTCTACTTGTTGTGTGTATAAGTATGTGATTGATCAATAATATTTGAGCTATTGAGCTTTTGAATTCTATCAATTATTTCATATTTGAAGTAGATATTTCTTTTTTTTTCCTTTATTTATAATGTTGGGCATTTTTCATGTCTTGCAGTTGGTAGTCAATAGATATTGTAATGGGAACTTCTTAAGGATTAGGATCAGGGAATCTTGCCTTTGATAGACATGCGTTCTTGAAGATTATCAACAATTTTCCTCATGTATTTATACTAAAAAATTCCTTTGGCTCTCTATAAAAGGGAGGCTGCTGGAAAATAGTGAGGGGGAAGAGTATCTGCTGTAATCATGAAGAAGGGAAAAAAAAAAGAACAACCTTGTTTTATCAATATCAATGTTCTGTTTTTTATGTTAATTTTCTGCAAGTTCTACTTCTTCATGTTTGATTTTTCATGATAATGTTTTTGTTTTTATTTTAATGTTTCTGCTTTGCCACTCCTCTCCAAATTCCAACACTAATCTACAAGTACTTTATTAAAAGTGTACTTGACTATGTTTACTAAATAGGTGCCATCTATAGAAAGAAACAACTTATATCTTGCCATTACAGCTATTTTATAATACTATTATTTGTAGCTTTAGATGGATTTGAGTGAATGAAGTTAATGCTTCATGTAAATGCTTAATGTAGTATATACATGACAAGGAATAATGTGAAGTATTGAATGTGTTTGTCTATCCTCAACTGTAAATGAAGAAAAAAAGAATTTGTTGTATCATCATTCAGGTACCACATTTTTTCTATTTGTATAGGTGATTTTTTAGGTGCAAAGGAGTGTTAAATCAGAAGCCAGAAAGGAGGAAGCTCGCTTGCATGAATTGGAGGTAAGAAAGCAATAATCTTTTCATTTTTCTGATGCAGATATGCTTCTTAAGAAAACTTGAGATACTAATTGGTTCTTATCTCCTTCATTTCCATGGAATACTTCACATTATTTTTGGAACTAAATAAGGATAATCATTTTAATTTGTCCAGTAGCTGTAATTTTTTGAACAGTTATATACTCACTACATATTGTTTCCAATCTATCATTTTGCATTACCTTGTTTATGATTCGATGAAATGCTTCTTGAGTGTGTGGTTGTGGATGTTGCTTGTTGTTGTTAAATAAAAGGTGAGAGATTAAGAATCTAGAAATAATTTTCTACCCTCACTTTTCAGTCTAAGAAATGGTTATTATTATTCAAACCATTCAGTTCATATATCTTTTTAGAGTAATATTGAGAGCGGAAGGTCACTGTTTGGTGGTTGATTAGTTCAAAATGAAATGTATAGCTATAATCTTTCGTTGTTGCCACTATAATGAATTATGTGATCTAGATATAACCTTTTTGTTTCTTCTAGCTTTATCTGACTTCCCTATGTACACTTTTCAGCACTTTCTACTGTTTAATGCATTAGGAAATGCAAGACTATTTGGGTTATGATACTGTTTAATGCATTAGGAAATAAATTTTGTGATTTAGATATAACCTTTTCAGCATTATACCAACTAATCATTTCTGAAAATCAGTTCTTGCAAATACTTTAAGCTTTTATTATTGGAATATTAAGCTATTAATTTGTAGCATCATAGTCCTTAATACCACAGACACCTAGTGATAAAAAAACCAAAAATAAAATTTACCTAAAAATTCTGAATGGCATTCAAAAAAGAAAACTTATTTTTGTTAAGAATTGGATATGTACTAATATGTCTGCATTGTAGGAAGAAAAACGTTTTAGAGTATTAAGACCATTTCCTTCTTCCTTATGCATTTGGTTGATAGTGGTTTCCATATGTAGATTGCAACTAATGAACATTTTTTTTTTACCAATTTTTCTATATTATACTTGTCTTTTTACTTTATCTTATCTTAAATGGATTGCTCGATTGTGTGCATATGGCTCATTTTCTTGAATAGTAGGAAATTAAATAAAATGATTATAAATTAAATGTTATATATTAATTAAATTTGATGCAATCCAATAGGAATATTTGCTTCCTTAAATCTCATTTCCCTATGTACACAAAATAATATGCTCATTTAAATTGACAAATAGTAATTAGTAACATAAGACTCCAAAATATTCAAAAGGGTTCACCTAAGTGCATAAAATTTGGATCAATGCAAGAGATTTGATTTTGTTTGTTACTTACCTAAAATACAATGACTAATCTTACCATTTTGATCAATATTCAAACTATATAAATATAAACAGGTTAAAAATGAGTTCAGACCGTCGGTGGATATATAATAGGTTAAAAAATGGTCGTTTGAACCAAGAATTTGTGGATGGTTTGGGACAATTTATTGACTTTGCTATTAGTCAACCAACATGGATGGATGGGAATAAGATCAAGTGTCCATGTAATGGTCGTAAGTGCCAAAATCGTGTATATCATGATTCTGAAACAGTAAAATTCCATGTGGCTAAAAATGGATTTGTACCAGACTATTATGTTTGGGATTGTCATGGGGAAACCAATGTGGATGTTAGCAATAGTCAAAATACAGTTTTTAGCCAAGAATTTGATAATGCATATGATTTAACTGCATACCACTCTATGGTGTTTGATGCTGCTGGTCCTCAATTTACTCCTCAACAGTTTGAGGAACCTCCAAACCTGGAAGCAAAGCAATTTTATGACATGCTTAGTGCTGCAGATAAGGAATTATGGTCTGGTTGTAAAAAGCATACGTTGTTGTCATTTGTAGCTCGAGTTATGACCATGAAGTCTGAGAACCATATGACTGTAAAAAATTTTGATCAAATGGTTCAATTTATGAAGGAGATCCTTCCTGATGATAATGTTGTGACTGATAACTTCTACAGTACCAAAAAGTTGCTACGTGGTTTAGGTCTACCAGTGGAAAAGATTGATTGTTGTACTAATCGTTGCATGATATATTGGGGTGAAGATAGTGAACTAAATATTTGCAAGTTCTGTGAACATCCTCGTTACAAGAGAACATATAGAGAAGGTGGTAAAAGACATAAAACCAATATTTCATGCAAGAAAATGTACTACTTTCCTCTCACTGATAGACTAAAAAGATTGTATGCATCTAATGCCACAGCCAAGGAAATGAGGTGGCATGCAGAGCATGAGGTTGAAGACGGTGTTATGATTCACTGCTCAGATCCACCTACTTGGAAGCATTTTAATCAAACACATCCGGAATTTGCTACTGAAATTCGGAATGTTAGACTGGGACTTTGTACTGATGGGTTTCAACCGTTTGGGCAATCAGGTAGACAATATTCTTCCTGGCCGGTCATAGTAACACCGTACAACTTGCCGCCATGGCTGTGTATGAAGGAGCAATATATGTTCTTAACAGTATTAGTTCCTAGGCCAAAAAATCCAAAAGAGAAGTTAGATGTATTCTTGCAGCCTCTTATTGCAGAATTGAAACACTTGTGGGAGACCGGTGTTCTGGCATATGACATTTCAAAGAAGCAAAACTTTCAGATGAGAGCTGCTCTGATGTGGACAATTAGTGACTTTCCTGCATATTCAATGTTGTCTGGATGGAGTACAGCAGGGCGGATGGCCTGTCCTTATTGCATGGATGATTCAGATGCATTTTCTCTTTCAAAAAGTAGAAAGCAATCGTGGTTTGACAATCATCGTAAGTTCTTACCACTAGATCATCCTTTTCGAAAAAATAAAACTTCATTCATAAAAAACAAAATGGTGGTCAAAGTTGCACCACCTGTAAAGTCTGGAATTGAAATATTGAGAGAGATTCAAAGTTTGGGGATAAAAAGAGTCATAGAATTGGATGCTGAAGAGACTAATCGAGCAAAATGCAAACATAGCGGTTGGAAGAAAAGAAGCATTTTTTGGGATTTGCCGTATTGGAGTACAAACTTGATTCGACACAATTTAGATGTTATGCACATTGAAAAGAATGTATTTGACAATATATTCAATACGGTAATGGAGGTTGAAGGAAAAACAAAGGACACTTTCAAATCTAGGGAAGAGTTGAATGAATATTGTCGTCGTCCTAAGCTGGCACAAAATGTCTCAACAGGAAAATACCCTAAAGCTTGTTACACTTTGGATAAGTGCGGGAAACAAGCCTTGTGTGAGTGGGTCAAAAAACTTCAATTTCCTGATGGATATGCTTCAAATATGGCCAAATGTGTAGACATGAAGAAGCATAAGTTGTATGGGATGAAGAGTCACGATTGTCATGTGTTTATGCAAAGGTTAATACCTATAGCATTTAGAGAACTACTCCCATCCAATGTCTGGAAGGCACTTACAGAGTTGAGCCTTTTCTTCAAGGAGTTGACAACTACTATCATAAGAAATGAAGACATGGTTCGATTGGAAAAACAAATTGCAGTCATATTGTGCAAGCTTGAGCGAATATTCCCTCCGAGCTTCTTTAACTCGATGGAGCATCTTCCTGTCCACTTGGCTTATGAAGCAAAAATGACCGGTCATGTACAATACCGATGGATGTATCCATTTGAGAGGTACTTGGCATAACGACTATCTCCTTTCTTTCCATAAAATTTTTTTATGATGCTCTAAACATTACTTTATAATGTAGGTATCTCCGAAAGCTGAAAAACAATGTGAACAACAAAGCCAAAGTGGAAGGATCGATATGCAATGCATATTTGGTTGAAGAGGCTACATCATTTTGTTCCTACTATTTTGAGGACCATGTGAGCACGAGACATAGACAAGTGCCACGTAATGAAGACAATAGTATTCAAAGGGAGAAATGTGATGAACATGAAGGGAACTTGTCAATATTCAAATATCCTGGTCGACCATTGGGGAAAGGTAAGTCAAGAGTTTTGAGAGATGAAGAATATAAAGCAGCTCGTAGCTACATTTTGTTAAATTGCTCGGAAGTGAAACCGTTCACAAGGTTAGTATAAATAATTGTCTTTACTCATGATAGATATCTTATGATGTTTATAAGCATATCTAATAGCTCCAATTTGTCATTTTTTAATATATTCAAAGGATATGCATCGATGCTTTAAAACAAGGTCAACCCAATATCACTGAGATTGAAGTTGACAACAAACTAGAAAACGAATTCCCATATTGGTTTGAAACATATGTGAGTATTATAACAACTAATTCTTTTGTATCAAGATAAATATATTAAGCACCATATATGTCATTTTTATTTTTCTAAAGGTTGTTTCAACTTATTTTATAGGCACATAATCCTTCAAACAATATTTCAAATAAGTTCATCAAAGATCTCGCAAAAGGTCCATTACCAACTATTTTGTCATATCACGGCTACTTTGTGAATGGTTACAGATTTCACACTTTACAACATGGGTCTATGAGAAGAACAATCAATAGTGGAGTGTGCATTAAAGGCTCTAATTTATGTGTCGAAGAAGGTGATTACTATGGTCAATTAGTAGAAGTCATAAAGTTGGAATACCCTGCCTTACCAATCAAAAGAATTGTATTATTCAAGTGCGATTGGTTTGACCCCACACCAAACTTGGGAACAAAAGTCCATAATGAGTATAAGCTTGTAGAGGTTAACAATAAACGAAGATTTAATAAATATGAACCATTTGTTCTAGCAGTGCAAGCAAACCAGGTGTATTTTTGTAGTTACCCTAGTTTAAGGCGTGACAAATGCGATTGGTGGGCAGTATTCAAAATAAAAGTCAGGGCTATTGTGGATGTTGGATTGCCTAGTGAAACAAATGATCAATCACCATTTCAAGAAGTTGACATCGAGGTCCATCATCATAGTCAAATTCATTTGGATGAAGATCCAATTTCCTTAAATGATTCAAATGACATTTTTATAAACCTTGAGGGTGATACCATTGAACAGGAAGATGAGACATTAATTGAATCAGATGAAGAAGATTCAGATTCGATTGAAGAAGAAGAGTTATATGATGAATCAACTAATAGCTCAAATAGTGACTAGAGTTAATATCAGGTTACATTTTTAATTTATTTTCACTATTTAATATGGCTCTAAACGTAAGAAAAAATGTGATACTTTGTTTTATCTATCATATAGTTGTTATTAGGATACTAATTATGAAGTAGTTTTCTATCATAGATTGTGTGACTTTTAGTTTGTTGCATACTTTTTATCAATTTGTAAAAATATACTAATTATGATGTAAAAACTTATTGTGAGTGTTGTTTTTGAATTAATATAATGAATTTGTATTTTTGAACTTTCTTGAATCAATCTTAGTCAAATATGTATCATAGTGTTATGGCTAGTGGGTCTTCTGGTAGAGGAGTTGGTCGTGGCAGAGGAAATGGACGTGGAGGGCGTTTAGTTGCAGGTGGTAGAGGAAATAAAACTGGAGAGCATACACCAGCTATATCACAACCTATGACACCTTCAGATGGGAGTGGTACAAGAGATGTAAGTGGAGCAAATATATCGGTTGCTGATACATCACCACCTGTCACACCTACATGTGGAGGACGCACAGGTTCATCATCATCAGCACCACCACTAGTAGATGATTCACCACGATCACCTGCCACTCCAGCTTCTGGATCAAGTCCTACAGATCATATACTGACTTTATCATCAAGAAATGATATAACTTCAAGTAGTGCTAAGTCACGTCTCAATATACGCTTTGGATGGTTATGTTCAACCCTAATTTTTCTTATTTGTCATCCAATTATTATTGATACATATTCTTTATTTGTATATTGTGAATTATTTGCATATGGCTAAATATATTTATGTTTTTTTGTGCAATCAGCTTTACTCCATCTCATAAGGCTTCGGCACAAATTACAAAATGCATAAAACAACGATTTCACAAAGATGGATATACTTGGTCAGCAGTGCCCCAGGATATAAAGGACTATTACTGGAATGAATTTCAGGTTTTTTGTATTATCCGTATTCTGTTTTGAATAGAGTGCAAAGTGATAAAAATCAAGTTATTATTCAATATGACTAACACAAATGAAAATATCTTGTAGAAACATTTTTCATTTGATACATCTTTAGAATCCGTGATTCGGACTATCTGGGAGCGGCAGGCCAGTAAGCGCTATTCTAACACACTCTCTGACTGGAGGAAATCAGAAAAGAGGCCCCAAAGTGTTTCAGAAGAGATATGGGACAACTGGCAGCATAGTTGGAATTCTCCAGATTTCAAGAACAAATGTAATATTGCATCAAAAAATAGGTTGAGTGAGGTTGGAGGACCTGGCACTGGATTGTCTAGGCACACAGATCTGCTGTAGATCACAGTATTGAGTTGGTATAACAAATTGTAAACTTACAGTTCAAATTGACTTAAAATTTTTTAAAAATGTATTCTATTTTAAGCAACATAATAATGTGTTATGTTTTTTTTAGGCTAAAGAGCGTTCTGGACAGCCCGTGACGGATTATGATATATTTGAGAGGATCCATAAGACTAAGAAAGATGGCAGTTTTGTTGATCAACGGTCAAAGAATATTGCGATTAGTTAACTCAACATCATTAACTCAATGTAAATCATTTGGTTGTAGTATGTTTTTATTTTTTTCATATTAATGGCCTAAACTTTATATAACCATAGGTAACATATTGCTATTATTTAGTTTTGAAATATTTGGCATTGTTAATATGGACGTTGGTCTCTATTCCATGAGTTTCATTATTTGCTTGTAGGATAAAGTGATGGAACGCTATAATATTGCTACTGAAAATCTGTCTGACGGAACTTCTTCGGAGAGTATTGACATGTCTAAGATTTATTATGAAGTTGTTGGACCATCCAAGAAGAAGCGGTGTTATGGGTTTGGAGGTAAACCTTTTGCAACTGCTATTAGTTCTTCTTCTACATCTGCAACAGTAGAATCTCATCAACTGCGGACAGAGATTTATGAGGAGGTTCAAGATGCAGTCCGAGATGAGCTTCGAGAGGAGATGAGGCAGAGAGAGGAGAAGATGGAGCGACAGATGAAACAAAGACAGGAATTGATGGAGCAAGAGCTGAAGAAGAAGCAGCAGGAAATGGAGGCTATGATCCAAAGGCTTTTGAGTGGTGTTGCAGGCACAGTGTTATCTTCTAATCCTCCACTTACTAATGATGATGAAGAAGCTGAGGATCATGACTAGGACTAGATCAATATGATACTGATAAAGTATTAGTTTTCAACTTTATTAATATACACTATGTTTGTATTAAATTTGATAAATACAACCTAAAATATGTTATGTTTAATATTTATTATTTAATATTTCGCATTTGATCAATTCTATATAATATGTGTTATATTTATTGCTTTCATTAACAGGTTAATCAAATTAATTCTTTATATAATTAAAATATAAGTTTTTACATAAATCAGTAAATTACCAACGGAATTTTCCGTTGGTAAATTACCACGAATTTTCCAGTTGTTACCAACGGCATTTTTCCTTTGGTAATTTACCAACGGCATTTTTCCTTTGGTAAATCACCAACGGCATTTTTCTGTTGGTAATTTACCAACAGAAAAATTTCGTTGGTAATTTACCAACAGATTACCAACGGATTCTCCCCAAAAATAAAATCATTTTTACTAACGGATTTAATTTAATAACGGAAATATACGTTGGAAATCTGTTGAAAAATTTACCAACGGACACTTTTTTCAATCGGTAATCCGTTGGTAATTTTACCAACGGAATATTTTTTGCGTTGGAAAATTTAACGACGAGCGTTTTACCAACGGAATTTTTCCGTTGGTAAATCAATTTACCAATGGATTTTTTTTACCAACGGAATTTTTCCGTTGGTAAGTCTTAATTTTTCCATTGGTAAGTACGTACTTCTATCTATTCCTATTTCTTTGAAAGGAAGTTGGTAGAGGGCAGACGTCTAGGAGCTAAAGGAGAAAGATGGAGGGAAGAGGAGAAGTTATTACTATGCTCAAGTTGTAAATTATAAAATTTTTGGAATATATCTTTGGACATTTTTGACTTAAAAGTGTCAATTGGAGATTTTGTTTTATTTATGTACCTTGTGAATAGGAAGTATGGTTGAGACCTTATATGCACTGGTTATCATCTCTTTGATGCATTTTGTCCATGAAAAAATTGAACTTTCAATTTTTTTTAATTTTCTTTATTGTGAGACGTATATGCGAATCAATAGTGCATTTTTCAATGTCTGAATTGAACTCAATAAAATATTTTTAAATTATATTCTATGGGATGAAAAAGAATATTTAAAAAAATATTTTAAATTTTTAAATTTAATATTTGTATATTGTTTAAATTTAAATTACATTTGTAATTAATAATAATATATAATTTTTATAAATAATACTATATAATAATTCTTAATATTAATAAATAGAACTCTTATTTAATAAAGATACACAAATATAGAAAAATAAATATTTTCGCGACCACTGTCAATGGTCACTAAATGAAAATATACTCTGTATTTTGTGACAACACCAAATTGCGACCACAAAACTAGTCGCTATATCATTATCACTTTAGCGATCATCATGTTTGGTTGTTATTGGTCTCTATTTAGTCCTTTTTGCCTCACCATGGTTTATAATTAGCGACAAACATGGGATGATTTGGTGATCACAAATAATGGTCGCAATTTAATAACCCCAATTTATGGTCACGAAATAGCGACCATATAGTGGTCGCTAAATTTATTTAGTGATGAGCTTTTTGTCGATCATCATTTGTGGTCGCTAAATGACTTTAGCAACAACACAGCGGCAATTTTTTGTGGTTGCTAAAACCTGATTTTTTTTTTGTAGTGATAATTGGTATTCGCACTTGTGGGGGGGAGATCTCAAATTTGAATCATCCACTAATATTTATGGGACTTTAACACCTTTATGGTGAATAAGATGGGTATATCTATAGTGAATTTTATGGCCCACTGGATCTTCTAATAAACCGAAGAGACAAAATCTCAACTTCTTCTTTGAGTTTTGATTTTCTTGTTTTGCAATTTTTTTCCATATTCTCTGTAACGTGAAATTATTTTCTTACTAAGAGTTGTGTTTGTTTCCAAACACTTATCTTTTCATACAAGTAACTGCAAACAGTTTTAGTTAATAAAATAACATTTATTAAAATATTTTAATATATATATATATAGCACCAATGATGAGTGGATATAGCATCAGTGTTGGCTACTCCATTATGGAATTATTATTACTATTATTATTATTATTATTATTATTATTATTATTATTGAAACAAAAATAAAAGAAAATAAGAAGAAACACAGTAGTGGGGTGCCATATATAGGAAGGATAGTGGATGGTTGCCACTTCACTCCAACAACAAAAAATTTTGTTACGCTATGAGATAAAGAACTAATAATCGAACTATTAACTTTATGATGAGGGGAGGAGTTTCATGATGGCATGAAAGAGCTGTGTTCCCTCCAAAATTTTAAAATTTTTTTGTATTATATAATATAATTAAAAATTATGAAAAATATTTTTCATGCATTTTTAATATTTGGCTCTCTATATAGTTACTCAATTTTTATTAAATTTTTTATTTGACTTTCATTTATATTAAATTACAAGTATGTATGATTAAAGTTTCTAATAAATTAAGTCTTTTAAATTTCCAAAACTATTTAAGTATTATCAACTATATTTCCAATAAAAGAACAAAAAGCAGTATCTTACAAACATAGTAGATCACATTGAAAAAATTTCTCAAACTTTAGATTTAAACTCTATTATTGATGACTTCAATGCCTTGAAAAAATGTAAAGATACACTCTAAATTGGATGATTTTATTTCTTAATTTGTAAATTATTTTTTCTTTTTTTACTATTAGCGTAGTGATTTGTATACTTTTATTTTGGCCCCCCAAAATTTAGAGTCAAGATCTACCACAGTTTAATTATGATAAATTTAAATTTCTTTATATTGTAAGACTACAATTAGAAGAAAAACAATATAATCTTCAAATCAAACACTCATTTAGCTTAAATCTAAAAAATAAATAAATAAAATGAGGATGGCAAATAAAATTTAGGAAAAAGAAAATAAAGGGATGGGCATATGTGAAGAAAAACATGGGATGTTAGGTGTAACATATTATAGATATAAGCGAGGAATTATAAGTGGGAGTCGCATTGGATATGTTTCGCATGCAAATGGAATGTCTCGTTTGTGTTCCTTGCACGCCAGGCGATCAGCCATCATATATATTTCCCCGTACCTTTTATTACGCGTCAACAACACTTGCATGCAATTAATTAAGATATGAAGAACGTTTATCTAAAACAAAGAAAATTTATGAATTAACTCATTAACCCTATTAAAACATGTTATGCATAAACTAGTTTAATTATTTTATTTACAAATCATAACTTGTAATTTACTTTAATAAATGAAAAAAAATTATGGGTCAGAGTTTCGCAAGAAAAATCAATAACCCATAGTTTAAACATTATATATATATATTTGTCGATCAGATGTCCATGCTGTGGCTGTAGTTTAGTGGTAAGAATTCCACGTTGTGGCCGTGGAGACCTGGGCTCGAATCCCAGCAGCCACATGGGTTTTTCATCGACCTTTTTTTTTCCTTCCTTTTATTATCATTTTTCTTTTTGAACTAAATCAAGCTGGTTGATTATCCTAATACAATAATTAAAATATGGGAAATTTTTGTTAGAATAACAGTATGTACAGATCACCATTGAAACCAAAAATAAAAAGGGTAAGGTTAAATTATTCAGTATTTAGATCTTTTCGATTCATTGAATCAAATCAGATTTTATGTAATCTGATTCATATATCGAATTAAATGTGTAAGTCATAGCTCATAAGATATCAATTCTCAATACGAAGAGGATGGAAGGAAAACAAAATTATGTGGGATTGCCAGCAATGTGGAATGGATCAAAGTGGAGGACCACAAATTTTATCTTGGAGAAATAAAGCAAGAAGCCCAGAGTTGGAAGCAACAAACAAGCGGAGCGTGAAGTATATGTTAAATCTGTATTGCAATCAATTCCTACATACTTCAAGTCGTGTTTTAAGTCGCTAGTTTCTATAAGTAAAAAAAATCAATGGCTTGTGTGCCTGATTTTGGTAATATTCTGATGATGATGAAAAGAAGTTACATTTGGTACTTGGTAGGATGGAAAATGTTAGGGTTTGGCTAGTGGTGGTTGTGACTTTAGGGATATGTGTATTGTAGGGTGGAAATTACTATTTATCTTTGATTTGACATGTTATACTATTATTTTTTGAGGTTTTAAAATTTATATTAATGGATCATTTTATTAGATTTTTTTGTTAAAAAAATGTTAAATTATTGTGAAATAACAAAATAACCCTTTTATAATAATTTTTCTTAATAATGAAAAATTATTATTTACCCTCTGATATATTACACTAATACCCTTTTTGAAATTTTAAAATTGTATTATTTGCTCTTTTTATTTTATTTTTGTCAGACAATATAGTCCTTACGTCAAACTTTATCATCTCTTTCTGTTTTTCTAAAAATTAGAGTAAACTTATAAATTAATTAGATATTCTCTTGTGCTAAAAATTAATGATTTCTAGTAAAGCATTATTTAATATGGATATAATGAAATCAGCTTACAATTTTAATGTTTTATTTGAAATAATTAAATTCAATAATTGAATTATGACATTTTATAATTCAAATTCTTTTTTTTTTTGCTTTGATTTTAACCTAGATCGTGAAAATAAACGAGATAAAAAAAAAAGAAAAGTCTTTACTATTTTCCACTTTAATAGTATAAAGAAAGTAAATTAAGGGGTAGTTCTGATATTTGTTAATTATTTAACTTTAGCATTAATGATAAAACTATTAAAAATTGATATAATTACTATATAGCCTGACAGTAATAAAATAGAGTTGACAAATATTATAATTTTAAAACGTTAGGGGGTATTAGTGTAATATCTCAAATCTCATAGAGCAAATAATATAATTTTAAAATGCTAAGAGGTATTAGTATAATATGTCAAATCTCATAAGATAAATAGTAATTTTTTCGATTTTCAATCATGCACTTGTAGCTAGACCTAGCCATGTGTTGGTTAGGCCCATTAAATAGGCTCGATCCATCCTGGACCAGACTAGACTAGGCCAGTTCTGGGTCTAAAGTCAAACCATGACCTAGTAGGGAAAGAGTCCATTTCGGACTCTTACCCCAGAAACCAAGAACCACCAATTCTGACCCAGATAATTCAATTTGTTTCATTTTTTAAGGTACCCAATTGTCACGCCCCGCGAAGGTTCATACGGGATTTCCCGTACATTTACATTTTTCCGCACATATGTAATATTCTAGAAGGCCATTGTAAACCGTTAGATTAAATGGATCGTGGCCGTCCATTTTGGTAGGTAGGAATTAATCATAGCCCTCCATTTGTTAGGTGGGAATCAATCCTAGCCATCCATTTTGGTAGGTGGGAGTTGATCTTAACCATTCATTTGGTAGGTGGGAGTTGATCCTAGCCATTCATTTGGTAGGTGGGAGTTAATCCTAACCATCCATCTGGTAGGTGGGAATTGATCTCGGCCATCCATTGAGGAGGTGGAGGCCTATATATACCTTATGTAAATTCATTTGTATTCACTCAATTCAATCAATTCAAGCATTTCAAGTAATACAAAGCTTTTCTCTCAAACTCTCTTGTGTTCTTGTTTTGCTATTGAATCTTCTCGATCTCTAAGTTCCGTTCTATTCTCTTTGGAGTGCTTTTATCGGTTTGGAAGGCAGGCTTAGTACAACGGACCGTGCTAAGTGCCGCACGATTACTAGTTAAAGTCTAGGGTCGTGACAGTTGGTATCAGAGCCAAGGTTTGAAGCTTTACTACCTTTGGCATAATGAAGGCTACTGCCCCAGCTACACCTAGCGTGGAAGTTCCATCAATGGAACGTGGTCGTGAGGAAGTTCGGAAACCATCTAAAGAATCTCGAGCCAAGTCGAAAGACATGATTTCTAGCTTGGAAGCACGTGTTGTGAGTGCTCAGGACAACTTGGGAGAGTTGTTCGACCGAGTAGACAACTTGGAGGAACGTTGCAGCGGCTTGGAGGCCGAGGATGCGGAGATCCATGCAGCGGTCAAGATGTCCCTCAACGAGCTAGACGGTGGGTTAAGGCAAGAGATTGATGGGCTGAAATCCGAACTTTCTAAGGTACGTGATCTCTTCCAAAGAGAAATTTCTAATGTGTTACTTAGAGTTGAGGATATGGGTGGTGATCTAGCACTATGCAAACGGGCTATGGCTTCGGGAACCAATACAACCACTATCATTGAGGCCAAGAAAGTGGAAGTTCCTAAGCCAAAGACTTTCAATGGTGCTCGGAATGCTAGGGAAGTTGAGAACTTCCTATGGGGGCTGGATCAATACTTTGAGGCTACTGGCGTAACGGACCATGCCAGCAAAATCCGAACTACTGCCATGTACTTAACCGACACTGCTATGCTGTGGTGGAGACGAAGGCATGGAGATGTGCAACGTGGGGTGTGCACAATTGATACCTTTGAAGACTTCAAAAGGGAGTTCAAAAGCCAATTCTTCCCCGTAAATGCTGAGGAAGAAGCGAGAGGCCGGCTTCGACGACTAAAGCAGATGGGTAGCATAAGGGAGTATGTGAAGGAGTTCACAACCTTGCTGCTAGATGTCCCTGACACATCGGACAAGGATGCCTTATTCTTGTTCATGGATGGTCTCCAATCATGGGCTAATCTTGAGCTCAAACGACGTGGTGTCCAAGACTTATCCTCGGCCATTGCCGTTGCTGAAAGTCTTATTGATTACTCCTCAAACAAAGAAGGCTCGAGGCCAGCTGATAGAAAGTTTGTTGGAGCAAGGAATGGGGGAGGCCATGCCAAGAGTCAGAACCATAAAAACCACAAAGAAAGCTACTCATTCACGTCCCGAGACAAAGGGAAGGAAAGGGAAGAACGTGGCACCTCAAAGCCCCGTGTGACGTGCTTCATATGCGACGGACCGCATTGGGCACGAGAATGTCCCAAAAGGAAGACATTGAATGCTCTAGTTGCCTCCACTCATGATCAAGAGAGAAGTGAGGCAGATGAAGGTGCGAAGATGGGATCTTTGTGGCTGCTTAGTGCATTGCAAAGTGCCCCAAAGTCCCCCAAGGGACTCATGTTTGTGGATGCAACCATCAATGGGAAAGTCGCCAAAGCCCTAGTCGACACAGGTGCATCTCACAACTTTGTTTCGCTAGAGGAAGCCAAGAGACTTGGTCTCAAGGTTGCCAATGGAGGTGGCTCCCTCAAAGCAGTTAACTCGGCGGCACGACCTCTCCAAGGAATTGTCCGCGGAGTAAAGGTCAGTCTCGGTGCATGGACTGGCCAAGTGGATTTATCTGTGGCACCCATGGATGATTTCTCGGTGGTATTTGGCATGGAGTTCTTGGACCAGGTAAGAGCTTTCCTTGTTCCATGTTCAAACTCTATGTGCATTATGGATGGACCAAAGGCTTGTCTAGTACCGACGGAGAGAACCACCAAGCCTACTACCCAAGCTCTCTCAGCACTTCAATTCAAGAAGGGATTGAAGAGGGAAGAAGAGAGTTACTTGGCCATTCTAAAAGAGTATGATGATGATGAAGCATCACCACAACTAAACTTGCCGACGGAGGTGCAAGTTGTCTTGGATGAGTTCCAAGATGTGATGCCGGAGGCGTTGCCAAAACAATTACCCCCAAGGAGGGAGGTGGACCATGAAATTGAGCTGGAGCCTGGCACAAGACCACCAGCAATGAGTCCTTACCGGATGGCAAACTCGGAGTTGGCAGAATTGCGGAAGCAACTCAACGAGCTGTTGGATGCTGGCTTCATTAGACCATCCAAAGCCCCATTTGGTGCCCCGGTACTTTTTCAGAAAAAGAAGGATGGTTCACTGAGAATGTGCATTGACTACCGTGCTATAAACAAAATCACGGTAAAGAACAAGTATCCTATCCCACTCATTGCTGATTTGTTTGATCAATTGGGGAACGCAAGATACTTCTCAAAGTTGGATTTGCGGTCGGGATACTACCAGGTGCGCATAGCAAAAGGGGATGAGCCAAAAACTACATGTGTAACAAGGTACGGTGCTTATGAGTTCCTTGTTATGCCATTTGGTCTCACCAATGCACCTGCTACCTTTTGCACTCTCATGAATAAACTCTTCCATCCCTACCTCGATCGGTTCGTGGTAGTATATCTAGATGATATTGTAATATATAGCCGAACTATGGAAGAACATCTTGAGCATTTGAAGAAGGTGTTCGAGGTCCTCAGAGAAAATGAGCTATATGTTAAAAGGGAGAAATGTTCCTTTGCCCAAGATGAGGTGATGTTCTTGGGTCATGGGATAAAAGATGGGAAGCTGATGATGGATGGAGACAAGGTGAAAGCCATCCAAGAATGGGAACCTCTTACTAAGGTCCCCGAGTTACGGTCTTTTCTTGGACTTGTGAACTACTACCGGAGATTCATCAAGTCATATTCAGCAAGAGCAGCTCCACTAACCGACCTACTCAAGAAGAACACTACTTGGGAGTGGACAAACAAGTGCCAAGCCTCGTTTGATGACTTGAAAAGGGCCATTACCGAAGAACCAGTGTTGTACTTGCCAGACCCATGTAAGATGTACGAGTTGCATACAGATGCCTCAGACTTTGCCATTGGTGGAGTATTGATGCAAGATGGGCACCCGATAGCATATGAGAACCGCAAGCTCAATGACACTGAACGCCGCTACACAGTGCAAGAAAAGAAGATGACTGCTATCATCCATTGTCTAAGGGTGTGGCGACATTACTTGTTGGGTTCTCACTTTGTGATCATGACAGACAATGTAGCAACTAGCTACTTTCAAACTCAAAAGAAGTTGAGTCCCAAACAAGCTCGGTGGCAAGACTTTTTGGCAGAATTTGACTACAAGCTTGAATACAAGCCCGGTAAGGCCAATGTGGTGGCTGATGCACTAAGTCGAAAAGCGGAGTTGGCAGCTTTAAGTAGACCAAGCAGCCCCTTGCTGGAAAAGATCAAAGAAGGGTTGGAGCATGATGTCCTGGCTCAAAACCTCCTTGTCCTCATCAAGGAAGGAAAGACAAGGCGATTTTGGCAGAGTGACGGACTACTCTATGGCAAGAAAAATCGCATATATGTTCCTAAGTGGGGGAACTTGAGAAAGGAGATTATCAAGGAATGCCATGATTCCTTATGGGCTGGACACCCAGGCATGAAACACACTCTTGCCTTGATCAAGTCTATTTACTATTGGCCTCAACTGCGGGATGATGTTGAAGCCTATGTAAGAACTTGTCTTGTTTGCCAACAAGACAAAATAGAGCAACGTGCACCCGGTGGCTTGCTAGAACCGTTGCCTATTTCGGAGAGACCATGGGAGAGTGTCTCGATGGATTTCATCACTTGCTTGCCAAAATCAGAAGGCTTTGGCAGTATAATAGTGGTCATTGTCGCTTCAGTAAATATGCAACATTCATACCTGCCTTGGTGGATTGCACTGCTGATGAGACTGCACGGTTGTTCCTCAAACATGTTGTGAAACATTGGGGAATTCCATCAAATATCGTGAGTGATCGAGACCCACGATTTACTGGGAAGTTCTGGACAGAATTGTTCAAGCTGTTGGGATCAGACTTAAACTTCTCCACCAGTTTTCATCCGCAAAGCGATGGGCAGACAGAACGTGCCAATGCACTACTGGAGCTATATCTGAGACACTTTGTTAGTGCCAACCAACATGATTGGGCTAAGCTGCTGGATGTAGCCCAATTTTCTTATAACTTGCAGCAAAGTGAATCCACTGGCAAGAGTCCCTTCGAGATCATTATGGGACAACAACCTATGACTCCTCATGCTTTGGCTACAAGCTATGAAGGAAGGAGTCCTGCAGCTTTCAAATTTGCTAAGGCATGGCATGAGCAAGCTGAGTTAGCCCGAGCCTATTTGAACAAGGCATCCAAAAAGATGAAGAAGTGGGCTGACAAGAAAAGAAAAATGGTTGAATTTCGGGAAGGAGATTTGGTCCTTGTCAAGTTATTACCACAACAGTTCAAGTCCTTGCGGAAAGTTCACAAGGGGTTGGTACGGAAATACGAAGGGTCATTTCCTGTCCTTAAGCAGGTTGGTAAGGTGTCTTACAAGCTACAACTCCCTCCAAAGCTTAAAATCTATCCAGTCTTTCATGTAAGTATGTTGAAACCTTATCATGGAGACGAAGAAGATGCAAGTCGAGGAGAGTCAAAAAGGGCACCCACTGCAGTAGTAACCTCATTTTGATAGAGGAGTGGATTCCATTCTGGCAGACTGCTTAATTCGGCGTAGAGGTGTACCAAGTTATCGGGAATACTTGGTAAAATGGAAGAATGCCCCGGACATAGAGGCAAGCTGGGAACCTGAAGACACTTTGTGGCAGTTCAAAGATGACATAGAAAGGTTCAAGCTTGAAGGCGCGACGAGGGCGTCGCGAACTTGAGTGGGGGAGAATGTCACGCCCCGCGAAGGTTCATACGGGATTTCCCGTACATTTACATTTTTCCGCACATATGTAATATTCTAGAAGGCCATTGTAAACCGTTAGATTAAATGAATCGTGGCCGTCCATTTTGGTAGGTAGGAATTAATCCTAGCCCTCCATTTGTTAGGTGGGAATCAATCCTAGCCATCCATTTTGGTAGGTGGGAGTTGATCTTAACCATTCATTTGGTAGGTGGGAATCAATCCTAGCCATTCATTTGGTAGGTGGGAGTTAATCCTAACCATCCATCTGGTAGGTGGGAATTGATCTCGGCCATCCATTGAGGAGGTGGAGGCCTATATATACCTTATGTAAATTCATTTGTATTCACTCAATTCAATCAATTCAAGCATTTCAAGTAATACAAAGCTTTTCTCTCAAACTCTCTTGTGTTCTTGTTTTGCTATTGAATCTTCTCGATCTTTAAGTTCCGTTCTATTCTCTTTGGAGTGCTTTTATCGGTTTGGAAGGCAGGCTTAGTGCAACGGACCGTGCTAAGTGCCGCACGATTACTAGTTAAAGTCTAGGGTCGTGACACAATGCAGTGCAACCCTTTTTTAATTTAAATAATTAAATATATTAAAATATAAATATAATGAAAATATAAAAATATCTCTTATAGTAGAAAAATAACAACTATATCTCATGAGTATTATTGAAATTTCAATTTCAAAATTTTTTCTCTATAAATACCAAAAAAATTTCACTTTCTACACAATTTCAATTTTTAATTTATCTACAATTCAATTTCAATTATCTCTACATATATTCCTAAATTCTCTCTTATTATACTCTTAATTATTTTTTTCTCTCTAATTTCATTCTAATTATATTGTTTACATAATCTCAATTTTTTTCTTCATCCTACAATTCTTTTTAATTATCTTTCTCTACAATTTTTTTAATATTCTCCAATTTTTCACAAAAGTTAATCATAAATAATAGCAAACCATAGTGGAATAAGCAATATTTTGGTGAAAATATTGTTAATTTGGAAAATTTTATCAAAAATTTGGATGAGGGTAAGGAATTTGAAATTTCAACTGAAAAAAATCAACTAAATATTGATGATAAAAAATTAGGTCCGAATCCGGAAGCAGCATCATCTGAAGCAAAAATTCTAACATCCGAAATTTTTCAATTTCATTTCAAGAAAATTCAAAAATGATGGATTATTTGATGTTGTGTACAATTATTGTGCACAAACATGCAAATTTAAAGTTGGAGTTGGTTATGACACATGTAATGGTTCAAATACTGAGTTAGTCATAAACTGTAGTTTTCGAAATTGATCAGTATACTCCTGATAAACATCATATTCATCGGTTCTCCTTTTAATTATGTTTGTTGTCTTTCAAACTGTCTCAATAGCTTACACAACGCTTCATATTGTGTTGTTTGTCAATTATCCAAAACAAAATACACTCATAGGTGAAAAATATTTTTATTTAATCATCGGAAAATATAAGTTGTGACTAGTTCGGAGGTAAACTCTAGAGTAAAAATGAGGTCAAATAAGTCCTTAAAAGTCAAAATTAAGAAAAATGAGACCCGATTTAATTAATAAATTGGTTGATCATACTTTGACCGGACTATGAAAAATAGCAAATGATATCTAAAAATTTATTTTAAAATATAGATAGACTCTAAATAATATTTAGGATTATTTAACAGTGAAAAATAAATTTTACGGTAACACCAAAATTTGATTAATCAGTCTGGTTTGAGTGAGTTAGACAGAAAATTGATTCTGATTGAGTTAAAAAAATTTACGTAGATATATGTATATATTTTATAAATTATGGAATCAAAATTGGGTGAAATTGAGCTTGATAAGTAAGAAAAATAATTTGGAGTGCTTAATTGGACCTAAATGGGTTGGACTTTGTTAGGAACCAAGTCCACCCATTTAAGCCACTATAAAAGGGTCAAAATTAAAATTCTCTAGATATAATTTTACTTCATCTTCTTTCTCTTCTCCTCCCTCTTAGCCGACCCACTCTTCTCCCTTTTCTCTTCTGAATTTCTTCCATTTTTTCTAATTTTTACACCAAAATCAAATACCCTAATATTATTTCAGTCTCTCTAGTAGCTAGTGGAAGTCTTTAATCTTCATTTGGAGGGTTATAGTAGAAGAAAATCAAATGAGATAAGTTAAGATACAAAATTGAGGTAAGAGAAATTAAGAGTTTTAAATTTGTTTAATAATTCAAATAGATAGTTTAAGGTATGTAGATGATAGTTATGAAGTTAAATTGAGTTAGAAAAGCAAAATAGTGATGGATTAATTGAGTGTATATTTCAACTATGGTAGGTACACAAGGAAGTGAAGGTGGTTCATAGAAAAAAGCAAAGGAAAATGAAGTTTAGGAAGGCTAAAGAAAGAAAATAATATTAGTGATTTCAAAATCTACCTATTTTCATTGTTTAAACTTGAATTAGAGTTATGGAAATTAGGCAATTTGTATGTTTTGCATGTAAATGATAATTGAAACTTAAAACATGATGAAGGAAATAAAAAAGTGGATTAAAATGGTTAAATTTAATTAAAAAATTATTTAGTGAAACTTTGAAAATTTGACCATATTATGTGTAAAAATGTAAGGCATAATTATGTTTTAGTGTAATATTATGGTACATATGTAATAATTAATGTATAAATTAGTGAAATAAATTATTAGAAGTGGAAAAAAAATTTAATGATGAAAAATGAATGTAAGCCAAAATATTTTATTATTTTTCTTACTAATTAAATAAAAATTAAGTTATAAAATGCAAGAAGACATGACATTGAGTGGATAAAAAATTATTGAAAATTTTTAAAATATATATTGAATATTTATCTAATTAATAATTATTTTTTGCACGAAATAAAATATAATTAATGATGAAATGTTGATATATTAGAATATAAAGTGTGAAAAAAGATTATGGTCATAGATGAATAAAATGTTAAGTAATTAATAATATAAAATAAATAAAATTTTTTAATTTAATAAAAATTGAATCAACGGAATAACGTATTGCCCTTATTTATTTTTTGATGGTTAAATCTAGTTCAAGATATAATTGACTAGTCATAAGAACACCGTTACAGCGGTACGGGTCATGACGACTCACTTATGTAGACCAATAATGGTGTACTTCAGTTATCAGTATACATTGCATTACTCGAATGGTCATTCGGGGTCACTTTTCATTGTAGTGGACTTCTAGGGTCTACGTCCCATATATGTGGTCAAAATATTTTCTATTGTATTGAAATTATGGACAAATGTAAATAAAAGTAACAAAATATGATAAAAATGATATAAGTGAAAAATATGATAAAAGTGATAAAAATGATATAGATGGTATAATAATAATAATGATAAAAGTGATAAATATGACAATAATAGTAAAATTATAAAATAAAATATAAGTGGAAGAAAAAATGTTAAATTTAATAGAGGTGTACGATCGGAGTTTAAACACGGACAAATACATAAAAATTAAATTATATTAATATGATAAAATGAATATAAATTTTCTCAAATGAAATAATACAACTTCGTATTATGCACGCAAATCGAGATGACAGCCCATGCTGAAATTTGAGTTTTTTGTTCGGTAGTAAAATTATAATTTAAGCATACAAAATATATGAAAAATATTATTTTAACGTCATAAGTGGAGTTATAAGGTGAAATTTTAAGGTTAAGGGTTTTAATTGCGGAAATATGATCATTAGTACAAGTTTACAGTCTGATATTTCAGACCAGGAGCTAGAGAAATGCGATTACAATCATAATGGAATCGATGTGATCGAAATTTAATTTTAAGATTTTTAAAACTAATAAATTAGAAATCGGACGGCGGATGAATTTTTAAGGGTCAAATTAAGAAAAAATGATTAACCTGTAAAAACTTAATTTTTGCACCGGTGGTCATTTCGCAAAATCGAAGAGACCGTTTTGAAGAAAAAATTATTTATAATTTTTGGAATATTTAATTTGATGAAATTGAATTGTTTAGAGGTTGAATTTTTTAGAATTAAAATTAATTATGAAGAAAAATGAAGAAAATTTTTGATTAGTTGGAAAATTTTTGATTAGTTGGAAAATTAATGGAAATGTGATTGGGTCATGTGTCAATATTATGTGATAATTAATTATGCTATTGGACAATGAGGAGATGGATTAAGAAATTAATTGTGATTAATTAAGTTAATTGGGGTATATATAAGAATAATTAGAAATTCAATAAAAAAATCACAAAACTCATCTTATTCTTTCTCTCCTCCATGGCCGAGAATCTCAAAGCCCCAAATTCCTTAAGTTCTTCAATTTTTCTTTTTCCCATCATATTAAAATCCAATTAAAAGGATTAAGGTTAGATTAGTGTGGGGAAAAAGAGATAAAGGGTGGAATTTTGGCAAAAAGAGAAATCAAGGAATTTCTTAATATCCATTTGAAAAAGGCACGATATTGGACCAGACGCCAACCTGAGATAAAGGGAAAGAGTCAGCCGATACCGGCAGAGCATAAAGAGGTTAGTGCAACTACTTTTATAATATTAGTCATATAAATATATTTTATGTGAAAATTAGAATTTTTGCAATTATTGAGTTAAAAATATATTTTTATATTCCAGAAAATTTAAATGTTAAAAATTCTATTGGATGATAAATATTTTGGTATGAAAAGAATATTTATTAATTTTATGAAAAATAAAGTGAATTATAATTTTGAGAATTTTTCTCACATGTTAGCCTAGACATGAACTAGGGTATTGTTGGCATGCCAGTAGGGTATAAATTATGGTCCTGTGCATTTTTGTGGACCAATAAAATATTGTGATCCTGTGCATTTATGTAGATTACATGATACATTTTTCAGTCCTGTGCATTTCTGTGGACTGAGTCATATTATATTTGGATCATTTGCATTTCTGTGGATCCTAAATTAAGATGTAATATGATACCCTTTTGATTTTCTAGAAGCAAATCTAGAATGTCATAATATGTGGGTATATGAAAAAACTATTATTTTATTTATAAAAAGGAGATTCAAAATTTGAATTGATTATATCTTAAGAGCATGTTTTATTTTAATGACTATTATTATAAAAATATTTGCACCACTGAGTTATATACTCAGCGCGATAGTTTGTTTTCTCTCGCATAGGTTACTAGATTAGCAGAAAGCGTCCAGACTGGTAGATAGAGATGTTGATTGGAGACCCGCATTATGGAGCACAACAATAGCAGTGGTAGCCACCCAAAACGAGTTGGTCTTTTTATAATATTTTGATATGTACATATACAAATTTTTAAATTTTATTATAGCATGTATATAAATAAAATAGGAAGGCGTGTATGTATAATATTTTATATATATTTTAAATTTCTTATATTAAATATGTTTAAAATTAAAGAAGTATTTTTGGAGAGTTTTATTTTATGTAGTACCTCTTATCCGTCTGGTATACAGATGGGTGTACGGAAGGGTAAGGGGTGTTACACATACTACATATGGGGAGAAGACGAAAAAAACAAAATTATAGTATGATATTACTAAGAATGACGTGTATATATATGTATGGATATGAATTTGTTGAAATAAAATTATATATATGTTATGATAAAAAATATTTATAAATTATTATATGTGTAAAGAATGAAATATTGATTTGTGGTTGAATGAATAAGATTTTGTATTATATTTGTATTGTTATACCCAAAATGGGGTGTATATTGTTTGTAGTACAAGTATGTTAGTTAGATTTATAGCCGTTGTGCTGTCTAAATTTTTGAAAAATAAAAAAAATTAATAAAGTGTTAATAATATTATGGTCATTAAGTTACGAAGAAAAAATTTACACACATCGGTTATAATCAAATTTAGAAAATAATAACAATATTGGTAATTGTATCAAACTATATAACATATGTATAGAAAAATTGTTATAATGATGTCATAACATATTTCAAAGACTTTTATAAAATAAATATGTTTAAATTAGAATAGAAAAAAGGTAAAATCAAATTTCTGGGTACGCAACATATTCTTATACTTTTCAATTATTTCAAATTAATGATGAAAAATTAAAAAAATGGCAAAAATGATAAATATGAAAAATTTATCATTTAATTTTGGTGAAAAAGTAAGTTTCGTTAATTATTATCAAAATGCATTAAATTCATCTACTAAACGTGTACCTATAATTACGCAAAATAGTTGCTTCTTTAAATGAATGTGTTTGTATTTGTAATGATATATAGAGTGATTATTAACAATTGTATTCTTATATTGGATTGAAGGTAAATGACAATTACAAAACAATTACTTGTATTTAGAATTTTTTATATCGGCATACCATCGATAATATTTTTAAAATGATTAGAAATTATTTTGAAAAAATATGGATTAATTCATAAAAAAATTTCAATTTATTTTAATAATACGATGAAAAATATGGCTTTTATTCAAGACTTATAAGTATTATGTCAACCTAATTAATATTGAAGATATATTTTTTCATATTAGATATATATATCATGTGTTAAATATTTGTATTCATAATTGTTTGAAAATTTTTGAGTGGTGTCATTGCTCTAATTAAAGTAACATTTTTATTTTTATAATTACATCCAAAAACAATGAAATTATGGACTCGATTTTATTGTGAAAATAACAAAAAACTTAAAAGATTTCCAATGGATATTTCCACTCATAGCAATTTAACTTATAAATTATTCAACGAGTCATATGGATATAGAAAATTATTTTGCACATTTACTTCCAATAACGTGTCACCAAATTAATTTATATTCACAATATTAAGATATTAACGATATTTTAAATTTTTTGAATGATGCAACATATATTTTAAATAGTATTTATTATTTAACATGTCATTTATTATAGTGTGAATATATTAACATTGTTGATAAATTTCAAGAATATATTAATGATCCAATTTTGCATGATTTTATTTTTATTATGAAAATAAATTATTTAATTATTTTAAATTTATTCTTTTTGATTAATCTTGTACATTGTATTTTTTTTATCCTAGATATAAAATATACAGTTTATATGATTATTTAAGTTTTTATTATTCATATTTAAATTTAGGTGATGATATTAGCGTTGATACTATAATTAATGATGTAAAAAATTAACTTGTCATTTATTTATAAAATTTGATTTATAATATTCCTCCTATTAGTATTATTAGTGACATTACTAGTTAAGATTCAGGTAAATCGATAAAAATTAGAGTGGTGATCGTTTGATATTGAAAAAATATAAAAAAACCAATATCATTTAAGTTTAGTGATAGTAAGATAGGTAAAAAAAATTAGTCATTAATTGGTGGAGTAAATATCAAAATACTTATTTAAAGCTCTCATAAATTGCAAAACATATTTTTTTCAAGTACAACCTCAATTGCTACTATTGAATAAGTTTTCAGTATATGAGGTAATATTTTAGATGAAACATTATCTAGCTTAACTACCAAATTAGTAGAAACTCAAGTATATATTGATAATTGTATCAAAACGGTATTAAAATAACAAAAAATAAAAAAATGAAAATTAAGATCAATATGACTTCACCACCAAAGAGATAACTAACACATCAATTATTGGCAATTCTGATTAAAAAAAATAAAATGGATCAATAATTAAAATTTAAAAGATAAAGTATTTATGAGAGTTATGATTTCTCTAAACCCTAAGAAAATAAATAAACAATTTAATTAATAGTAAAAAAATTAAGTTCAAGTCTAATTATTAATATTAATATTTTTTATATATAAATTAAAACTCTTATAATTAAATTATTTTTTAAAATAAAAAATTAAATTGATTAGAATTTTTGCACAAATATAATTTATTAATTTATAAAATAAAAATAATTTTTCTAAATTCCAACTTATAATTTCTCAATATTAAATTTATCTTTTTATAACAATTTAACTTATTTTCACAAAATCAAAAATTAATATTTAATAAATTAAATTTTTTTCTCAAAGTTTTCATTTTTTATAATTTATTAGTTATAAAAATTTATAATTTACACAGATTAATATTTCATAATTTATTATTTATTTCTCAAAATTCTTCTTCTTTCTAAATTCTAACTAACTTATTCCCCAATTTTTTCACTTATTTCTAACGAAATATTTTTTTGCTTCATTTATAAACAAATTGATAAATTAAATTATTATTTTTTTCAAATTCACCCAACAATTAAGTTTAATTTATAAACTTTAATAATTTTAATTGTATTAATTATATGATTGTATAATTTTTATAAAAAAAATTATATTACAAAAATGTTGGAACCAACCAAACCACTAATATATGAACCGGCCCCGAACTGGTGCATTTTGAGATGTGAAATCGGTCGGTTCGGGATTCTGACTCAAGACTATGGTCAGATCTACTTGTAGCAAAACAAGCATGCAAGGAGAATACTAAAAAATTATTCTTCTACTTTGGCCCAAACTCTTGAAGCCAGAAATCATCCTCATCATAATTTTCTTCTAGCAAAATACAAGAGGAGGGGTTATAGGGATGGGATAGCAACTTATGGGACCGGGAGATATTAGAAAAAGGGTTGAGATATAACATAGATGATGGGAAAGAGCCATTCTCCAATCCAATTGGTAATGAGAATGTTGTAGATTTAATGGTGTAGCATTATGGTAAACATGGGATTTTTTCGGTGAGATCGTGTTTTCATATTTTATGGTCTCTTAACTGGTCGGGTACTAGTAGTCAAACTTCTTCATCCATCCATGCAAGAATATTGTAAGTTGTGATGTAAACCTCAACCGAAACAATAGATGTAGAAACAATAGAGAATATAATTTTTTTAACGTCCAGCTACAAATTAGTTGAGCTATATACTAGGAGTTAATGACTTTCCATCTTTCACTCAATGGTGGAAAACATACGATGAACATTTAACAAAAAAGTGGGGATTTTTGTACATTTGACTTGTATGTACTAGATGATATTGAAGCAATAACGTAGCTTAACTCCAAGTTTTTGAAAGTCAAACTAAAAGTATCCAAATAGTAACAATTTTCAATTAGAAAAAAAATTCACTAAACAAACCAACATTATTTTTTATTGTCATTAACCAAGTTCGATAAAAAAAATCATGACATGAAAAGTATTTCTAATACTTTTTTATTATATATATATATATATATATATATATATATATATATATATATATATATATATATATATATATATATATATATATATATATATATAAGTTTCAAAATTTTGGGAAGGTTGTGATCCTCTCATATCCTCACTAAGCTCCATATCTAAATATAAGGAATTAGTTTCAATAATATAGGCAATAGAGAGGTCTACGTTAGAAATAGGAGTTTTTTTGAGAAAAAAATATGTATTATTTTGAATTTTTTATATTATATTTAAATTTCAAGGCTTAAATAATAAATAATTGTGACTTTTAATTTCATTTTAATCGTCCAATAAAGACTTGTTATATAAAATAATAATTATTTCTAAACTTATTATACCAAAGTTAAACTTTAATTTAATAATCAAAACACATAAAGTTTAAACATCTCATGATATAATTGGTTTGTATTTTTTTATTATTTTGAGTAAATTTTTTCCACACTATTTTTATTTGCCTAGCTGAAGAAATGACATCTCATCTATTGTTATATAATGAACTTGAGTCCATATTATATTATACATCTCATTCTTTCATATAAACGGATATTTTTACGGAATTAAATTTGGGTAAACTAATAAATATAAAACATGTTCATCAATTATAATTTACAGATTTATTATTTTTGAATTTATAAGTTCATTATTTATAACTTATATATTCATCATTTTTGAATTTATAAGTTTATCAGTTCATTGTTTTTGAATTTATAAGTTTATCAGTTCATTGTTTTTAATTTATAAGTTTATCAGTTATAAATTACATGTTTATCATTTTAGACTTATAGGTTCATCATTTTAAAGTTCATTATTTATAAGTTACAAATTTATTATTTAGAAATTACAAATTTATCGTTTAAAAATTATATCATCATCGTTTACAACTTTTATCTTATCACTTACAGATTCATCGTTTACAACTTACAGATACATCGTTTAAAAATTGCAGATTTATTATTTTTAAATTGCAGGTTCATCATTTTGAAGTTACAAGTTTATCGTTTAGATTTTACATATTCATCATTTACAAACTACTGTTTCATCACTTATAGGTTTGTCATTTTGAACTTGCAGGTTCATCTTTTTGAAATTATAAATTTACAGTTAATCACTTACATGTTTATTCTTTTTACTAAATTTATCGTTTTTAACCTCTAGCAACTTAATTTTCTCTCTCTATATTATTCATTTTTAGTTTAAATATATTCAAATTTCTTTCACAAAAAAATCAAAATTAATTATTTTATCCTAAACAATAATAACAATACTTGCAAATATGCAAATTAAAAAAAATATCTCTAAAAAAATTTAAAATATACAAATTTTTTTAATCTATATGAATAAAAAGAAAAAATATATGATGAAAAAGAAAACAATATCATATCAATTAATAATACACAAAAATTTATGCATTTATATCCATAATATAATTTGCGACACTCACAAACACAACATAATCTTACTATAATTAACCAAATTCAGCAAAACCCATATCCATCACCCATAATTGGTTTTGAGTCCACATACCAAACCTAACCATGTGTTGTGAGTTTATGGGCTAAGGGCTCATATAGATATCTATCCATAATTATGCTATTAGGTTGATTTTGTGATTTCTAATCAATAATCACCCATTGTATATTCAACTACAAATTATATTATGGACTAGTATTCACTTTACATTGTGGTTTCAATTTCAAAACGGCATCACATTATTATTTGAGTTGTATTAATTTTCATATATTCACTATGCGCTGTGAGCATAAACAATTATTGTATCAATGATTTTCTTCATTTCATCATTTTCTTCTTCTTCTTCTTCTTTTGCCTCTTCAGAGATAGCAGAAAAAAATGTATTTTTTCATTACATAACTGTTTTAACAAGAAAAAAAAATTAATTTGCATATTTGATTTTATTTTTAGTATTTTTGAATGTTTTAGATATTGTTTTTATGTTTTTGTGATGAAAATATTAGTTTTAATATATTTTGCAGAATAAAATGGTTGAAAATTAATATATTTGAACTAAGAGAGAAAATCGTATTATTGAAAGTTGAAGATGATGTATTTGGTAGAAATAATTAACTTACAAGTTGTAAACAATAAATTTGTAAATGATGAATTTATAGTTTGTATACGATGAATTTATAAGTTTAAAACGATAAATTTGCAAATTGTAAACGATAAACTAGTAAATGATGAAATTGCAAAATCTAAACAATAAATCTGTAAGTTTTAAACGATAAATTTGTAACATAAAAAAATGAATTTGCATGTTTAAAATAACGAACCTGTAAATTGTAAATAATGAATCTTCAATTAATGAAACAATAATTTGTAAACAATAAATTTATAAATTCTAAATGATTGAACATGTAGTTTATAAACGATAAATCTATAAACTGTATACGATAAACTTATAACTTATAACTTATAAATATAAAAGTTCTAAAATGATGAATCTGTAAGTTATAACTGATAAACATGTTTTATATTCATTTGTTTACCAAAATCCAGTTATAGAAAAATACACGTTTTATTTTTATTTCACACATGTGGAAAAAAACATTTATAACGCAATATAAACCTGAGTTCATGATATAACAACTCATATTCACCTGTTTTGTTGTTTTGCCAAACATAACAGCCACCACATATGACTGTATGTCTCTTTATTGTGTAATTGAGATTTCGTTTGTTTTTAAAAAAATATTTTTCAAATATTTGATTTTTTTTTAAAAAATAAGTTAAAATAAAATATTTTCCAAATTAATGGAAAATATTTTAAAAATAAGGGAAAACAACTTTCATTCTAAGATGATAAATCATTTTTCAAAACTTATCAGATATAAAAAAAATAACACTTTATTTTTTAATTTTTTTAGTGTTGCATTCAAATATAGAAAAATACTTTTCAAAAATAAATTATTTTTCAGAAATAAATGGAGCATGAATTATGAGTAAATTTTAGATACTATCTTTCACGTTAATGTAATATCTCTCGATTTAATTTTAATTTATATAACAAAAATGTAAAACTTTATATGTTTTTATAGGTTTACATATTATACTTGATAAAAAAAATTATCACCACCGTTTACATAAAATACACTTGATAATTAAGTATTACATCACTACTAATATAAATATATTTTTTTTCAAAAAAATTGTACATACTATGTTTTTTTGTGATTATGAAATTATTATTAGATTAATTTCTTTTTAAAAAAATTATTGTATTATGTAATTATTAAAGTATTACCATATCAAATCATTGAAGCACAAAAAAAAAATTTTAAGTACAATTTTTTTTTAAAACAAATGTGTATTTAATATAGACGGTAATGTTATGCCTAATTATTAAATAAAATTTATGTGAGAATTGGTATGAGGTCTAGTTATTAAAAATGACCTGTAAATCTATGAAAATAGGTAAGAGATTTTTTTACATGAATTAAAGTTTGACAGCATTATATTAGTACTAAATTAATAGACGGTATGTGAAATTTACCGTAAAATACTTGAATTTTGTTATTTACATTTATATATTTGCATTTTATTAGATTTTTTATTCTATTCGTTTATATGGACGTACATTGTAACAGTCTCTTACCCTCCTACGTCATAATCAGGTAAGATGATGTCACCGACTATCTATATAAACAAACATATATATATATATATATATATATATATATATATATATATATATATTCACATACAAAATTTATCAAGTGCATCTGTACATATGTCTCAATATATATGTATCATCCACGATACATATATACATATGTAAAAATTTCTGTAAAAATAAACATATCAATTTATGTAAATTAATATATGAGTATATCCATATACCCATCTCTACTCATCATTCCCTGTATAATACGATATATTCAAATCTCATATATGCATAAAAAAAACTTTAATTTACATATTTATTTTTATACATATAGTCCATATGACCACAACTTGTCATAAATATCTATAGATTGTTTATATGCATATATATAAGTGGTTACAAAAAGGAATCAACCATGTCCGGGTGGCTGTCATTGTTGCTCTGTTATATTTATGAGACTCACTGAGCTGGCGGTACTCTTAGATAACTTGCCTGGATGATATCTGGGCGAGAAAAAAATAAACTCTCGCACTGAGTTTTACTCAGTGGTGCAATAACGTATAATAATAATCATTTTAAATGACTGTATATATATAAAACTGAAAATAATTGAAATTCTTTTTGCACAAAATAATATCTTATATAACAATTATACTTGTATAAATAAACTTACTACATCCACTTACTAAAATAAAACTTTTGTCAAGCTCATATATTAAGACGTCATAGACCCAATCATAGGAAAACAAGCGGTACCGTTAATTCACAAAAAAGTCATGGTTCAAGAAATTCACAGGACCGGGGTCAAATTATAATCCCCCAGCCGATCCAAGATAACCACAAGATCAATCTCGATCCAAAATAACCACATGATCGGAAAATATATATATACATGTTTAATCCAATATAATCACATGATCAGGGTTAAATCATAACCCCACAGCTGATTCAAGATAATCACAAAATCCTTCAATACTTCTCATGACCAAGATAACCATAGGTCATGGAGTTCCTACCCTATTGTCATGCCAACAAATCCCTTAGCCAAATTTAGGCTAATACGTGGGACAAAATATATTGACTTTCATAAAATAAATAATTAAAACTTATATATATATATATTATACAAAACTATTCTCAAACTCATTTATTTTCATCTCATATATCACATAAAAATCAAATTCATTTATTAATTGTCAATATTATAAATAATTGTACAAACCTAATTTATCGTCTTGTCGCGTCTGCAAACTCTTTTCCTTTGTTCGATACTGACGCTTATGTCAAATGTGCGTCTAATAAAATTATATTTACTGTCAAATATTTAACAGTATAATACTCTTCCAAATAGCAAAAATCTATTTATTTCCAAAATTTAACCCAACGTCGCTCACGTTAATTTATGAGTATAAATTTTATAATTCCTAACATACACTAACTTATTATTTAATTTACTCATTTATTCATTATCTTTATTTATTTAAATCTTCATTTAGCTCAATAATTAACTTAACTATTTTATTTCTTTGTCTTACTCACATTTTTTTTTCACTTAATTCACTAATTGGCTTAATTCTTTATTACTAACTCATAATATTATATAAATTTCATTATATATGTTTTGGCCCAATTTTATTTATTTATTTATTTTACCATTAGATTTTTTATGTTTTAATTTTATTTATTCTTTCATTTGACTTTACCCTTAATTAAGTTATATAGGGTTTTAATTAACTTAACTTTAAACTCTATTAAATTTATTGACCTTAATTGACTTAACTTTAGTTTATTAACTTAACTAACTTCCATTCAATATTAACTCATTTAAATTTAGTTAAGTTCTTTGATTTCACCAAATCTTGTTTAGTTAATTTAAATTTCTTCTTCCTTGATAGTTTCGGTCACTTCCTCGTTTGGTTTATTTTTTCCAAATTTTAAGTTCCATAACCCATTATGGTATTTATTTTCTAATTCCAGCTCTCGGGTCATGAGAACTCTCTTTTTGGTTCCCTAGTACTTCGGTCTAACTTAATATGGGTCAAAATCTCTTTGCATGCCTTCGGGTTTCTTCAACTCACAACATAACACAATACCACAAGATAAGCTCAGACTTAAATTCATTTAATTAAATATGATAAAAGGGAAATAAGAGGAACAAGTAATAGCCAAATGAGTTCAAAAAAAAAAAGGTTCAAGCTTTAGGCCGATCTTTCTTTGTATCTTCAAAAGCTTCAATTTATCACAACAATAAATAACAAAGATGAAAGGGCAAGGAGGGCTTAGGATTTGTAAATTTAAAACCAAGAATAAGGAAAATAAAGAGAAAAAAAAGGAAATTTACGGGTCTCCGATAACATAACATTATACCTTTGATTTTTCCCTTTTCTCAAATCGTGACTACCTTAGTCTCTAATCATGCAAAACCTTCAAAATTTCGAGCTTCCCTTGGCCGAACTTTAAGCCTCACCTCCCTTCACTTGTTGCTTCGGTTTTGGGAGAGGAACAAATGGGAGATGAAAGAAGAAGGAAAGAAGAAGAAAAACATAAGAGAGATGAAAGAAGGAAAAAGGAGTGCACGATTTTGAGAAAGAAAAAGAGAGAAAAATAGAGAATTTTCTAGAATAGTTTGTAAGCAATTGGGAGAGTTTGAAGCTAATTATGACCGGCCAAGCATTTGTTCAAAACAAACCAATATTTTTATGTTTAAACTATACAAAATTGATTTATGGAAGTGATGTGATTGAGAGATTTTTCATCAATCTTCCACCTCTTCTTTTTATGGCCGAATATTGACTTCATTTTTTTGTACTTATTTATTTATCACCTTAATTTTTTTTCTATACATATATTAAATCCCTAAATTTTAAATCCGGAACAATATAATCTTTAACAATTAAATATGTCATTATTCATGAATTAATTTTATCTACATTCTAGTATATTCGGTTTCAAAATCGGAGTACCAGAGCAAAAATTGCATTTTTCCGGTATTTTTACGGTACCGTAAGTTAAATTTTATTTCCTTAATTTGGTGCCCTAAATAATTGAGTTTTTATACCAAATTATACATGGGAGTCCACCTTAATATTTTTTCCATCTCGGTATGCTCCGTTCGCGATTTGCCGACAGTGTAAAAATCGCGTATTTTACAGTCCTAACATCATTTTCGTCGATTTTCGTGAAAATTTCAATGTTATATGTTTAAAATAAAATCTCTCATTTATTCTCGATCTCAATTTAGATTTCGGTCATATCGGCTTAATTCCGGTCTGCACGGGCACGATTTCTAGTAGTCCCAGCATGTCTTGTCACGAAACACCCGTATCGACCGTGATCTAAATTGACGGACATGACATACATATTTCACAATATTAATTAATTTTATAAGACAAGCAATTTATAAGTATAATTGCTAGAAAATTTTTATTTATATTTAAATTGATATTTTGAATTTACATCTTGACATGTCTCTTTATGACAAATCATTAACACATTGGTTTATCACATTATTTAAATTTGTAAAATAAATAGTATTTAAGATTTTGTAATTGTTTATATTTTTTTAGTTAAAGTAGTAGTTGATTATATCCTTAATAAAATTATTTTTCACTATAAAAAAATTAGGTATATATTTTTCACAATAAAAAAATTAACATCAATAGATGATGGAGGATGTAAGTTCACTTGCGATGGATAACCTTTTTAAAGAAATATGCATATATAATATTAATATGTATCTTAGCGAGGGATGAGAAATCCAATCAAAATTTAAAAAGTGAAAACTTTTAATAAATTGACAACAGAATATATAAGACAAACTTTTAATAAATTGACAACAGAAGATAAGAGACCCAATCAAAATTCAGGTGGAAATTCTTTAACAATTTGACAATTGCATGGGCAGCCCTGTCGGTAACCCCTTGGAACATTTAACAAGTGACTTAATAATATGTTTATTATATATTATTATTATTATTATTATAAATTATAATTATTGATTTATTATTATTATTAAAATTTATTTTTTAATAAAAAACTCTAATTGAAAATTTGAATTCAATATTTTACCGTTCTAGTATAAGATAAATACCATTAAATTAAAATTTATTGGTAATTTAAATATTAAAAGTATGCATAATGATTTTTTTGGCTGTACACTACTAAGTATTCACAGGAAAAAAAATCGCAAGTTGGAGTAGATTTTCAATGCTCTTCGATAGGAACATTTCATAAATTTATTTATGCCGTATATTCATTAATTAGTTCAATTCAGTTCACAAAACAATGAGCAAACTTGTAAGAAAGAAGATGAATGATTTTGGGATTAAAGAATAGTAATTCAATTGACTTGAGGTAATTTAAGTAGTATATGAGTATTCAAATATTTTCAATTTTAAATAATTAGTTCAATAAAAAATCAGATAAAATTATAGTTGAATAGAAATTCGTAATAAAGAAATAGTAAAATAATTTTATTTGTATTTTCAACCAAAAGGTAAAAAGAAAGAAAAAGAGAGAGAAAAGAGCGGCAGTTTGATTTTTGAACTTCACAAATTAAAGCAATTATTAATTCATTTGATTCAAAATTTATTCAATTCTATAATTGATTACATGTTAATTATTTTATAAATGAAATTAATTGAAAAAATAGTTAATTGAATTTTTTTACTATTATTTATAAAATACAAAATGTTTTATATATAGAAATTAAATTAGTTTAAATTAATAATTTAATAACAAATTTATAGCATTTATATATATATATATATATATATATCAAAATTGTTTTTTTTTTAATTCAATTATGTACGGCATAGTCATAGAGTCTTCATCCGCTATTCTGCTGGATTACTTGAGAGTTGCGTCCAGATCTCTCCGCACAGTGACAAAACAAGTACCTGGACTTGATAAAAGCTTTGTGCGAGCGAGTATCACGAAATCAATATTTCAGTTGAAATGTAAGAAGGCCGTAGAGGTACTCGCTTATTAGCCAATGAAGAAAAACATACAGAGCAAATCTAAATGCTACCGACACTCCTGCCCCGAATTTTACATCTTCCGCTTCTTCTCTCTGTTTTGTAGGTGAGAGATTCTGTGGTTCACAGTTCACTTTCCGCCAAAGCAATCGCAATCGCCAGCTCATCTGGGACCCACCTTCTCATTAAAGCAGAAAAGAAATGTGTAAATGTATAAAATTGATTGCGGGTCCCACGGTGTTAGGGACCCACTATCACATGCCTTTTGACATATGTCATGTATTTACTTAAGAGATTGGATGAAGTTTAGTAAGAATGGCTATGATTATGTCCTCTCTTTTAATTATGCCATTGCCATTTTACAACTCTTCATTTGCTTTTTATATATATATACCATTTTACCACGTGGCATGTTCTTAGTGGGTCATAACAATATCACGTTATGGATAAGATCATAAGAGGCTAAAAGGCCAATTTTTTTTCTTTTAATATATACATTTTCTTTAGGACCAAATTTACTCTAAAAATATATAAATATAAACAATTACTGGCCTTTTTTAGGTGAATTATTAAATTTTCATATTTTTATTAAGGAAGGATTTATATTGCTGGGAGTAGAGTCATTGTACTCAACTGTATTTTTAAAAGCTATTGTCATAGTTAAAATATAATAAAATAAACCTAATAAAATTTTAAAAAATACTTTTTAATTTAGAAAAACTACTGATAAAAAAACTGATGAATACCAAAATTAAAAAAATTTATAACAAAAAATTAATTTAAAAAAACTTTTGAATTTTTTATTTTGAATTTTTTTTTAATGCAAAATTCTTGAGCAAAAAAAACCCTTCTTCCCATGTCTGGCCCATCCCTACCAACCACCCAATCCTAATCGGGCTAAACTCTCTTTGGCATCTCCACATCACAAAATGTAGCCTCCATCCCTCTCCTTTTCAGCCTCCGTATTGTGCCGTTTGCTCTATTGGTAATGATAATTATGTGTCATTTTCAAAATATGAAAATTCATTGAAAACTATTATAAAAAAATAAAAATATTTATTGTTTAGTATTATATGCATATTTTTATAATTAAAAATTACACTATGTATATAGATTCAGTTGATTTTAATGGTATAGAAATCTCAAATTTATTTCATATATTATTGATTAGAGCTCCGATTATGATAAATTTAAAAAATATTTTTTAAAATTTATTCAAGTCTAATTTAATATGAAATATTTTTCATTTTTTTGATCAAGCATTATGAATAGATTTAATAATAATATTTGAAAAATATTTTCTTTTGAGAATATTATTTGAAAAATGCTATTCCATCTAAAATATGGTAGATATATAATTTTCATATTTGCAAGCATATGGACTACTACATGATGTTTCTTTTTATAATGAATAATTTGGCCATCAAATTGCTTATATTGATAGTATTTATTGATTATAATATATATGATAGTTAGATGGAAATAATATAAAATATTATTTAAGCATATTTTCGAAATATAAACAAATTTTATCGAACTTGTTGAATTCATTTGTAAAATTTCTTTTAGAGTTAGATACATAATTTACTATGTTTGTCAAATTTTTTTTTTCAAAGCTACATTCTTAAAAATAATAAATATTTTGAAATAATAAATAAAAGTATTAATTTTTAAGTTAATTTTTAAATAAATTTTATTAATTTTGTAAAATTCATTTATATCAAATATATCGTTTTCGAATTTCTTAATTAATGTTAACAATTAACATGGAGAAGATAAGTGGGAAGGAATTTTACTGGGATTGTACACTTGCTTATTTATTTATGTTTTATAGTTCACATGCTCCCTCCACTTCATTAATGAATTTTAAAATAATTGCATAGAAATTAAAGAAATAATTAAACAACTTAGAGCATCTCCCATTGCTAGAATAAAAAGCATATTTATATTTAAATAATTAATAAAATAATATTGAGGTAAATTATAATAAGAGTGTGTTTGATATTACTGTTAGCTGTTTAAAAAATAGGTTTATAATTTTTTTAATTTAATTGACTGATTTTTTTAATTTTTTGTAAACTGTTTTTTCTAAACTTGCTTCTGGCAAAAGTATATATTTACCTGTTTCTGTTCAAAAACAGTTTTCAAAACTAAAAAAACTTAAAAATAAAATTTTTTTCTCCAAAAACGCTTTTAATATACAATTGCTGGTAATTAATTGTTATTATTTTAATATATACGAGAATGTTGAGAATGTTAAAATGACCATTTAAAATGAAGCGAGTTAAGTATTAATTTTATTTTTAATATTAAATTTTTATTTTTATGGGCAATGAAAAGAAATAAATGTAATAAAATTAATAATAAATAAGTGTCAAATTAAAAAATAATTAAAAAAATTATTTCTAAAAAAAAACCCCTTAAAAAAAGGTGGAAATAAAGTTCTAAAACATTAAAAAAAAAAAGGAAGTTGTAAGAACTGAAGGTCTTAAAGGCTTGTAGCATAAAACCACGTGTGTGAGGTTTAACAGAATAACAAATGGTTAATGGGTTATATCTTAGAGAGACTCATAATGATGAGTATATGATAAATCATTACATTCAAATTGTTTATTTTATGGTTAGAGAGCTTAAAAATAAGTTTATTTTATAATAAAAAAACCTATATTAATAGTTTTGAAAATGTTAAGTCCTCTAAAAAATGTTTAATATTGTTGTTGAATATCCAGATAAAAAAATAGATATATATTTTTTTGAAAAATATTTTATACAAACGCAATATAAAACGAGATGTAACAAAAAAAAAAAGGAGATTGGAAATTTAATATTTATTTATTTATTGATTTTTTAAATTTTATTAATAAATTACAGTTTACTTTCTGAAATTTAATAAATTACAATTATAAATAAATTTAATAAATTACAATTATAAATAAATTTAAAAAAAATTAACAATTTATTTTAATGTCATTTAATAAAAATATTATTTGATATAATAATTATGAATATTATGATTTAAATGTATTTATTGTTTGAGAAAATTTTAAATTCTTATAAAAAATTATTATATTATATATAAAATTCTAAATAATTCATACAAAATATATTAAATATAGAAAAATTATATAGTATATTTCATTAAATGTTTGAAAATTTATATTATATTAAATGAATAAGTATTTTATCAAATGATAAATTATTAATTTTTTTAAAAAATTATTTTTAACTGTGTTTTGTTAAAATTTGATGTATGTAAATTTTAATTTGATTTTTTTTTCCGGGTTAGATTACTTATTTCCACCGACACTTTGATGCACATGTGGCAAACGAGGACAAAATAAATCTAACATAGTTTTAATATTGTAGAGTGAGAAAGGGAAGTAGCTACCCAACTAGCTATCTAGCTTTCTCTCTCTATCTTTTTTTTTTTTCTAAAATAATTGTTTTTGTTTAATATGTTCAGATCAAACTATGGTAAAAACTATAATTGTCATTCATATGCCAACTAACACATTCAATAAACAAAAAAGGTTTAGGGACAAGAAAGAAAATTCATTAATATTTTTGACGTAGTAATTGCCTTGTCAAATTCATTATCACACAAAAGTGCCAAAGAACATTGAATAATTGCATTGATGAGTTGGTCTTCACTTCAGTTTATTTTAGTGCACCACAAAATTATTTACACGTGTCTTATTATATTATCATATTCATGATAATTAATAGAGAAACAAAGAGATATTATCCAAATTTTTGGTGTGTATGTTTGATTTGTGATGCACATTCTCGGTACTCCCAAATATTTTTGTAGGATATGGTTTTTATATTATATATATTTTACATAGAACACATCATTCCTTTATTTTTACTATGTCGCATTTTAGAAAAATATATTTGTTTTAATTTTTAAAAATTGATTTTTAAAAAATAGATAAATATATATTTTTTAAAAAAATAAATTTTAAAAAATAGTTTATAAAAAATTATTAATTAAATAAAAAAATTTTAAATATATTTTTTTTATATCTAACAGTAATCACAAATATTTCTATAACTATTTCATAATTGATGTACTAATTTAGCCAATCTTAATTGATTTTATATCATTAATGGGTTCCGTTATACACGCCAGTTTAGAAATTAAATATTTTATTTTCCGGTATATAAGACATTATACTATATAGATAGAAAAACAATCACACTACTTAAATAGTTCTAAATTTATCTAAAGAAATATACTTGGTTTATAATTTTATTTATAAACTAAAAATCAGTTTTACACTATATTCTAAATAATTTTTACATTTATAAAAATGGATGACTTTCATAATTTAGTGAGACTAAATGCTTTGTCAACTTCTTTTTACATGGTTTATTTATTACTATAATTATAATTGATCATGTACATAGGGGGTGTTAAATAATTGTTGTTGAAAGTGATTTTTTTTATATAATTTTTGATTAATTTTACTGAATTTTTAATTTTTTATAAGTTGTTTTTTTAAATATATTTATAAAAATATATTTATTTAATTATTTACATGTTTTTTTCTTAAAAATATTTTTTAAAATTAAAAAAGTTAAATATAATTTTTTTGAAAAATATTTTTACCATGTGTAATGCTAAATAAAGCCAAATAGACATTTTGATTACCAATCGGGCCGACTATTTCGTGTATAGAATCTTAAAAATTGAAATAAAATTAAATCTTTTTCCCTATTAGTTTAGTAAAATTATTTTTTGAAAAACGGATATTATTCATTTAGTGATTTTTTTTATTTAGAGAAAATTTATATTAATAAAAATTTAAAATGATTAGCAATTAAAATTTAAAATGCATTAGTGCAAGTCAATTATCAGCCGACAATTTGGGTTACGGAAATTTGAGTACCCTTATTTCATAATCAAAATAAAATAAAAATTAAAATAAACAAAAAGAAAAATGAACCGGAAAGAAGTCGGATCCTATAACTAACCCGAAAGTGAAGATTAGTAATTTTTATTTATATATTTGTAATTATTCAGATATAATTTTTTTCCTGTAATAATTAAATACTATATACTTTAATTTAAGAGTATAAAAATAATAAATAATTTAAAATAATATTATATTATATAATTTAAGATAAATATATTAAATAAATTAATTCGATACCAGTACAATTGAGATTAATTATATGGATGCTACTAGTTATTAAAGCAGGTCTAGACTTGCCTGTTCGACTCATGAACCCGTGAATTGGTTAGCAAACTGGATCAGTTAATATCTCAGAATTGATTATCTTTTCAGCTAATACAAGAACCAACTAACCGATCTATTAAATTGTGATCCATTTGAATTAGTCAGAGTTTAACCGGTTAGACCAGTTAAGAAATGGTTGGAAAATAATCAAATGCGTCTGCTGAGAGTTAAACTTAGGAAAAAGGGAACGACTATTGAGTATACAACAACTAGGCCACTTTGAGTATGTGTTTAGTATCCCATAAAATTTTATATATAATATAATTTGTATGTATTTATAAGTCCAATAAATTTAATTATATTATAAAAAATTATTCAAATTATTTATAATTACATTGATTTCTATCAAATAATATTATTTTAATTGAAAAATAAATATTATAATATATTTTTTAATTTTTTTGTTCATTTTGATTTTTAAAAATTAAAAGTATATAATTTAATCACCTGTATTATTATAAAAATTATAAATAAAATATATGTATTATTATACTTGAGAATAATTAATTTTTATTATAAATATTAATATTTTAAACGTATTATTTTACATAAAATAAATTTAAAATAAATATTTTATATATTTTAACATATTAAAAATTATATTTTAATCGATTTGACTATTTAATCCTGATGAAATGTTTAACTCTTCAACTATTTATATTTCAGTTCAATAACCGGACTGAATCTTAAAATATTGGATGCATATGCACCGATGGTCAGCACTGAGCTGGCTCACACACCAGCACAGTTACTAACTCTGGATCTGACATATTTCTCGCGATAAATTGAAAGAAAAACAGAGAGACAGTAAAAACAGGGGAGCCCTGCAACATGGATAGGAATAGGATCTCCTCACGCGGCGTAGATCATGTCTTTACACACTCTCCCCTCTTCTCTTTATTAAGCATCTACTGTTCATACTCGTTTTCTTTTTTTTTCTCTTCTTCCTCCATTTTAATTTTAAATTTCTCGGATTTTGCCTGAACTGATACAAACCCAAAAACCGTGAGTTCTTAATTAGGGGAAAGATCGAAACTTTTTTTATTTCTACTAATAAAACTTTTGCGATAGAAGAATCATTAATTGAGAGACGAGACACCAACTCTCCGGTGGGGGCACTGACCAGCGCCACCATCACATCGGGGCCCCACCACCACTGACCTTTACTTTTATTTATTTATTTTTATTTTTTTCACTCAAATACACACATTACATTTACCGGTTACATTTTCTTGATCTATCTGTCTCCTTCTCTATTACGCCTCCACATTTGTACTCACATGCTCTCTCTCTCTCTCTCTCTGTCTCTCTCTCTAAAAACCACTCCTTTCACCCATTTCATCAAAGATTGAGACCAGCCAGGATACAGAGAGGAAAAAGGGGACTTCGCTGGCGGAGAAATTCAAAGCAAAATTTTTCTTTTTGTTTCTTTATTTTTGGGAAAATTGAAGGAAAAAAAATAGCTATTGTGTTCTGTTCTGTTGTGTTTATGTAATTTTCTATATCTGGGATTTGAAGGTTGAATGTTTTGAGCTTACTGATCCAGTAGAGGACTTAGTTCTGAGTTGGGTTCTCTCGATTTGAGGAGCTGGATTTCTTTTGATTTGGAGGGGGCGGAGTTAACCAGTCATGAATACTGGCGGTCGACTCGTTGCTGGGTCTCACAACAGGAATGAGTTTGTGCTCATAAATGCTGATGAGAATGGAAGAGTAAGAGCTCTATAGACCCCTACATTCTTTTCTTTTCTTCATTTTCAGGAGATCTCATCTCCTAATCTCACTAATTTCTGATCTGGACTTGCTTTAGGAATGTGACTAATTTCTTATTCTGGTTTCTCACTCTTCTGATTCTGAGTGAACATATATGCAGATTTAATTATTCCTTTTTGTGTATTATCTTTTTAAGAATGATAGTGTCAGATATGCTCATTTCTGGGTTTTTTGTTTGGTGATATTGCACATTTTCAATTAAAATGTTGCATTTTCATGTTTTTTCCTAATCAATTGCATGTTTTTGCTGCGCCTTATTATTTGTCTAGATTGAAGAGGTTTAGTGGAAATTAATGATTCCCACTTTTGGATTTTAATTGCTTGATTAAGCGAGGTGAATTCTAGATTTCAAGTTATTCCGCCGTGGAATTAAGGTAATCTGGTAAGGTTCTAGGAAATAAAGATTTACACACAGATGTAAATGCTGGATATAATTTATAAGGATTGTCCAACAATTTTGGAAAATTATGATTGATTCGATATTCCTTGTTGGACGACTGAAAATGCTTTGGGATTCTTCCATAGATGCAAGAAGCTGTGAGGCAGATTTTCAAGGAATTGGCATACTTGAGATTCTGTATCTACTGTGTAAATTGATCTGAAGTTAACTAAGAAAATGTGAATAACAATTCCTTCTCTTTCTTTCTCATACAAATATGTTGACTCTCATCAACTGTTACAGATATAGGGAGTACTAGGTTCTGTAACAAGAAGAGATCTAAAAGCATGCCTATGAAAAACGATTATTAAAGAAATATCAGAACAAGATTTAATTTTAGCTTCGAAGGGTTTCAAAACAAACTAATGATGAAAATCTGGGTATGTGAAATAACAATAGTTCACTGGCTTATTAATGCATTTTGATGAGTGCTTTTTAGCATTTTCAAGAGTATAATCGGAATCAATATATTGAAGCCCTATTCTTTGTATGTTTTGTATAGTGGTTTATTAAGTAGCTAATATGAATGGTATCTATGGTGCTCTTGTTTATCTTCTTCTTTTCTTTTGATGTTTGAGATTGGGATACTGACTGGGATGCTGATAAAGTATTTGTTGTTTCTGTGTGCAGATAAAATCTGTTAAAGAACTGAGTGGGCAAGTGTGTCAGATATGTGGGGATGAGATTGAGATTACCGTGGATGGAGAGCCATTTGTTGCCTGCAATGAATGTGCTTTTCCTGTGTGCAGGCCTTGCTATGAGTATGAGAGAAGAGAGGGAAATCAAGCCTGCCCTCAGTGCAAAACCAGATACAAGCGCATCAAAGGTTAGATTTCAATGCACCTTTATGTACATATTGATTTTGGTTCCATATCTCATCTTGATGTTAGTTGCTGCCTTACTGATTTGAGTGGCAGGTAGTCCTAGGGTTGAAGGTGATGAGGAAGAAGATGACATTGATGATTTGGAGCATGAATTTGATTATGGGAACCTTGATGGTTTGGGACCAGAACAAGTTGCAGAAGCAATGCTCTCTGCACGCCTTACTACTGGGCGTGCTTCTCACACTAGTGCGTCCGGAATCCCCACACAATCAGAGCTTGACTCTTCTCCACTTAGCTCTAAAATTCCTCTTTTGACCTATGGTGATGAGGTAATTATGTTGATCATGTATATATGCAAATGCATTGCTATATTAATAAATTGATGCCATGAAAGCATCTAATTTTTTTTTTCATTGTAGGATGCTGAGATTTCTTCTGACCAACATGCTCTTATTGTACCACCGTTCATGGGTCATGGAAACAGGGTTCATCCAACACCATATTCTGATCCATCTGTACCTCGTAAGTTATTTATTCATTCTCTGCTTTATTCTCTTCAGCTTTGTTACTGTTATACTCGCTCCAATAATAAAAATTTAATGCATTTGATATTATAGTGCATCCTAGACCAATGGTTCCTAAGAAAGATATAGCTGTATATGGTTATGGGAGTGTAGCCTGGAAGGATAGAATGGAGGACTGGAAGAAAAGGCAAAGTGACAAACTTCAGATGGTGATGCATGAAGGAGGAAACGGTGGTGGGAATTTTGATGGGGATGCATTTGACGATCCTGATTTGCCTATGTAAGTGACATGTCACAGCTTCTCCTTTTGCCCCTGATTATATGCAATGTAGTTAATCTGGTTGCATATATAATTTTAGTTGTATCTGTAGTTCAGTGACCCTATATGTCTGGAAAAGATGATTTCTAACAAGATAGTTTTGTTATGTGAAGAGATTTATAAGATGCTGCAGTAGATATTAGCACTTAAACATATGTCTTCGTAATTCATATGATAGGAATGACCTTGGTCTTTTAAGAAAATTTTAATGTAAGTGCTTGATAACAAGATTGTTTACTCTCTAAATCTATAACTTTAGGTTTGTGCAGGTGAGATAGAATAATCACCTGGTGTGTTATAGGCTTCTTCAGCTGCTAAGGCCTGTGAAAGAAACTAGTGAAATAGGAAGCAAAAACAATTGACTGTCTCTCAGGTTTTTAGATGGATATGTCTCTGGTCTCACCATGTGGCCTACAAGATAACATTGAGAATATTAAACTAGCACTGGGAAGGCTTGATGTGTGGGGCTGGAGTTTGCCAGTGATCTTCAGCAACACCTTCAACCCCTTCATGTAAGATTTTGAGCTTCTAATATAATAAATGAAAAAGGTGTTACGATCCCACATTGCCCAACTCTATTGGGAGTTGGTGGTTTATAAGTGTGGGAGGTACCCGCCACCATTGGAAATTCCTTTTGGTGGAACATGAGGTCTTCTCACTTATGCGCCTGATGTACCCTTTACATTTGTATGGGCAAGCCCACTAAGTGTGTGGGTGTGACTTTGGGCTGGGTGCGACTTTGGGCTTATAGGAGTTCAGGGTCGTAACAAAAGGCTTTTGGGTGTCAGTGTTCCTAGTTTACCCAAGATTCTCTAAGCATTTAATTCCTTTTTTTTGAATTTCCTCGGGAACCTCAAAATTATTGGCTGCTTGTGTACAGGTCTTTAGGTTTTTGTGTTTCTGACTTGAGAAATCACCTGCAATCTTGAATATATCAACCTTTTTCTGTTGGTAAGAAGCCGAGTTAGGTTTAAACTGGGGTTTGATTTTGTGTAACTGTCATTTTTTTATTTATGATCCTTAGTGTTGGTATTAATGACTAGACTTTTTATGGTGGTTTGTTTTATTTATTGAGCCATTTGTTTCTTTATGTATTCATTTCCTTGGACTAACTATGAGCTTTTTATTGTGCACTCTGTCAGGATGGATGAGGGCAGGCAGCCACTTTCAAGGAAGTTACCGATACCATCAAGCAAAATAAATCCATACAGAATGATAATCATTCTCCGTCTTGTGATTCTTGGATTCTTTTTTCACTATCGAATTCTTCACCCAGTAAATGATGCCTATGGTTTGTGGTTGACATCTGTAATATGCGAAATCTGGTTTGCGGTATCATGGATTCTTGATCAGTTTCCAAAATGGTATCCTATAGAACGAGAAACGTACCTTGATAGACTGTCACTTAGGTATTTCCAGTCCATTTAGCTTAAAGTGAGATGGTTTACATTTGTTTCTCTGCTCCCTTTTTTGTGCAAGATTTGGGAGTCTGAGTGTTGTGCCTAATTTTCAGGTATGAAAAAGAAGGAAAGCAATCTGAATTGGCCAGTGTAGATATTTTTGTGAGTACAGTTGATCCAATGAAAGAGCCCCCACTGATCACTGCAAATACTGTTCTCTCCATTCTTGCGGTTGATTATCCTGTGGATAAGGTTTCATGCTATGTATCAGATGATGGTGCTGCAATGCTTACATTTGAGGCACTCTCTGAGACATCTGAATTTGCCAGAAAATGGGTTCCTTTCTGTAAGAAATTTAATATTGAGCCCCGAGCTCCTGAATGGTATTTTAGTCAGAAGATTGACTATTTAAAGAATAAAGTCCACCCGGCATTTGTCAGGGAAAGGCGCGCTATGAAGGTTAGTGACTTGTCATGCCTTTTCATTTATAATACAAGGTGTTTCCAAGTTGTCATTATATGTTGAAGTGACAAATGACCATTTGCTTCTCTCTTCTTCTTATATTTTATTTATTTTATTTTCCTTGAGGGTTAACCCTTGTTCAATAGTAAGGTTGCTTCTTTCTGATTGAAATATCATGGGTTAAATTAAAAAGCAGGTGGAAGGTTGTCTACAAGAGATGACCCTTTCCTGATCTGTGCAAAGCAAGGAGCCTTTGAAATGGCTTATTTTTGTATTATTTTGTTGGTGCAGAGAGAATATGAAGAATTTAAAGTTCGAATAAATGGATTGGTTGCCACTGCACAGAAAGTTCCAGAAGATGGTTGGACAATGCAGGATGGAACTCCATGGCCTGGAAATAATGTACGAGATCATCCAGGGATGATTCAGGTGAGGCCATATTTCTTTCCAGAAATCAGGGAGAATGTTCTCTTGGCTATCTATTTAAAAAATTTATATGAAATAGTGAAGAATCATTTTTTGCTGAAAAATTCACAACTCATTTTTTGAGCATGGTTCCTTTTGTTATGTTAGTAACATGTAAGTAATTTGTGGATGTGATTCATTGAACTGCTACTTATTTCGCATTTTATGCATGCTGTTATCCAAATGGGTCCAATTGCTGAATTATCTTACTGATATTTCAGCTCTGGCTTCTAAACACCGTTCTTTGTGATGGTTATCCTTCTCTAGCTAGGAAGTTTATCTATCTTGACAATCTGATGAATAGTGAGGGTTAAACCTGATCAATTAATTAATGTTTCAGTATTCTTTAACTAATGATGTCTTACTTTGTAGGTCTTCCTTGGTAAAAGTGGTGTTCGTGATGTGGAAGGAAATGAGTTACCTTGTTTGGTTTATGTTTCTCGTGAGAAGAGACCTGGATTTGAACACCACAAAAAGGCTGGGGCCATGAATGCTTTGGTAAGGCTCAAATTTCTATTAGTGCTGTGATTTTGCTCACCTGTCCGGTTTCGTAATATGCTTTTTCTATAAATAAAATGCTGTCAAGAGCTAGTCTTATGTTCTTTTGTTATTATCGCTGCAGGTTCGAGTCTCTGCAGTTCTATCCAATGCTCCTTATCTTCTGAATGTTGACTGTGATCACTATATTAACAATAGCAAAGCTCTTAGAGAAGCAATGTGTTTCTTGATGGATCCAACATCAGGGAAGAAAGTTTGCTATGTGCAGTTTCCTCAAAGATTTGATGGTATTGATCGTCATGATAGATACTCAAATCGGAATGTTGTATTCTTTGATGTATGTAAACTTTGCTTCATTGCCCTGCTTTTCTGTTCTCTGCTGAAATTTTCATTGCACTGTTGCTCTGGGGAAATCTAATTATACAATTGAAATCAGATAAACATGAAAGGATTAGATGGTTTGCAAGGACCAATATATGTTGGAACTGGATGTGTTTTCCGGAGGCAAGCACTTTACGGCTATGATGCACCTGTCAAGAAGAAGTCCCCTGGCAAGACCTGCAACTGTTGGCCAAAATGGTGCTGCCTGTGCTGTGGATCTAGAAAGAACAATAAATCAAAACCAAAGAAGGAGAAGAAGAAGAAGTCAAAGAACAGAGAGGCATCAAAGCAGATACATGCTCTTGAAAATATTGAAGAAGGAATCGAAGGTACTAATTTTTCCTTGCTCTTGCTGTAATTATAGAGTCGTTATTTATGATTGATTCTTTCAAAATTCCAATTCGGTCAAATCAAGCTGCTGTTGCAGAATCAACTACTGAAAAATCTTCAGAAACATCACAATTGAAATTGGAGAAGAAGTTTGGCCAATCTCCAGTGTTTGTGGCTTCCACTATTCTGGAGAATGGTGGAGTTCCTCAAGATGCCAGCCCTGCATCACTGTTGAGAGAAGCAATCCAAGTCATCAGTTGTGGTTATGAAGACAAAACAGAATGGGGAAAAGAAGTAAGTGTGTACAGAAATCCAAGAAATTTTCAAAATTACATGAGAAAGTTCTAGTTCTATTGCTGAAGCATCAATAATTTTTTTTTGTTGAACCAGGTTGGGTGGATATATGGCTCTGTTACTGAGGATATCTTGACAGGGTTCAAGATGCACTGCCATGGATGGCGGTCTGTTTACTGCATCCCAAAGCGTCCTGCATTTAAGGGGTCTGCTCCTATAAATCTTGCAGATCGTCTGCACCAGGTTCTTCGGTGGGCCCTTGGGTCTGTTGAAATTTTCTTGAGCAGACATTGCCCTATTTGGTATGGCTATGGGGGTGGATTAAAATGGCTGGAACGATTCTCCTACATAAACTCAGTTGTCTATCCTTGGACATCAATTCCTTTGCTTGTTTACTGTACTCTACCAGCTATCTGCCTTCTCACTGGAAAATTCATTGTTCCTGAGGTAACACTGCAGTTCACTTAAATACTTGTTCTTTATTTTCAAACATGCCTAATTACTAAAAGATTTTTTTTTATCTTCTTCTTTGGTTACTGAAAAGGCAAAGTGATGTGACGAATATAGTGTCCAAGTTTAAGATTTTTGAATGTGTACATAATCAAAACTGTGTTTTTATTATGTTTCTTATTGATCCTTTTTTTTTGGGACTTAAAATGTGTTTTACCGCAGACTTATTATGATCAAACAAATCATTTTATAAACTGCTGGTTAGGTTCTCTTATCCCTTCATAGGGTGGTTTAGTCTAGTAGTCTGCTTTTGACCATTTCATTTGGCTGATTTATTTAGGAAGTGTTGGGCTAACTTGGGTTTTCTTATGTATTACAGATTAGCAACTATGCCAGTATTGTATTCATGGCACTCTTTATATCTATTGCTGCAACTGGTATCCTTGAGATGCAGTGGGGCGGTGTTGGAATAGATGACTGGTGGAGAAATGAGCAGTTTTGGGTGATTGGAGGTGTTTCATCGCATCTTTTCGCTCTCTTCCAGGGTTTGCTTAAGGTATTGGCTGGTGTCAGTACAAATTTCACTGTTACATCAAAAGCAGCCGATGATGGGGAATTTTCAGAGCTCTACCTGTTCAAGTGGACTTCGTTATTAATTCCGCCCACAACTTTGTTGATCATAAACATAGTTGGAGTTGTGGTTGGTATCTCAGATGCTATCAACAATGGGTATGATTCGTGGGGTCCTTTGTTCGGTAGGCTTTTTTTCGCCTTCTGGGTCATCATGCATCTTTACCCCTTCCTCAAAGGGCTTCTGGGGAAACAAGATCGCATGCCCACCATTATACTGGTATGGTCTATTCTGCTGGCTTCAATCTTAACTCTTATGTGGGTCCGAATAAATCCATTTGTGTCAAGGGATGGTCCTGTACTGGAAGTGTGTGGATTGAACTGTGACTGAGATACATGAATAAAGCAAGTAGGTTTCCGGTGGCAAATGTATGCTGAAATGGTTCCGGAGTCTCAGCTGGTAAGTTATTAGCGAGTGCATCATTGTGCAAAAATTTAGATGTGTTACGGCAAAGAGAAATTTGGTGGAAAGAAAGATGTGTGGGGGTGTAGATACTGTGGGTTGGGGCAACACATTTTTTTTTTTTAATTTTTTGTTTTACAGGTTTTTCTTTAATTAATTCTTTTATTAAATTCCTGTGGGTTTTAGGGCTTCTATTTTTGTTTTTATTTTTTTTAAAAATATTCTCGTTCTTAATGTGAGTTTTCTGTAATTCTAAGAGAGCATTGAATCATAAATTATTCCCTTTGTCAATGTGGGAAGTAATATATAAGTGTCTCAAAACCACTTCACATCTTGTTGTTTTCAATGTTTATTTACCTGGGCATGATGGGCCTTTATGTATCAAAATTTGCAGTTTGGCAAATGTTAGTTTATCTCCTCTCTAGGTATCATACGATTTTTGTTATTGTTGTTTTTAAATTTTTTTAATCATTTCTTTCTTGACTGGAAAATGATAAACCTAAAGTGAAATTATTACCATCATCCAAATTTTCAATTTATTTTTATTCTCCCCATCTCCTACTAAATTTCAGTAAATTCTAAATAATTGAAAGTTAAATGTCATTCTCATCATTGTATGAGGGAGTCTATCAGCATTACCATGGAATAATCCTCGGAGAAGATTTTCTTGGATGTCGTAGATACATGATGAGTGAATAAATGCTCTTGTGATTTCAAGATAGACCAAGTTGTGTGGCACTTGACATTTCTTTGCATATACTTTTGCTCTTTTGGATTGCTAGAATGTAGAGTGAATCTATGAGCAAAATTTAAGCATAAAAGAAACAATTGAATGAGTCACATGACTCGACCCTTTTTGGATAATGTCGAACCAAATCATATGTTGATTTTTATCATACTCAAAAAATTTCTTGCCATTCTGAGCCTTTTATGAGTTAAGATTCTTTTTTCAATAAAATTCGAATAGGATTTCTGCATGCATAGAATAAAAAAAAATTTCCCCTCTACCTGACAAAATAAATAAATAAATTTAAAGTAACCACATACACTTATATCTTATTATTACTTAAGTATTTTATTCCAATTTCTATCCACATGTTATCAAATTAAATATCATGGCGCGTGGATTTATTTATTTATTTTATAGATAATACTTTCTTTTTTTTTTTCCTTAGGTTTTTCAATAAATTTGTTATTCTTAAGAATAATGAACAACTACAATGACTGAATGAGAAACCAAAGCAAAAGGATTGAAAACAAGAAACATGTTTGCTATTTCTAGAGTATGTTAGAGCAAAAAATTAATTGGTTTGCAAAGACTAGCTGATAAAGAAAATAATTTCAGCCTTCTTGTTCTCGGAAAAGCAAGTCAACATTCTTTGTTTTTTTTATTATTGTTGTTATTATGACCCTTCCATTCTAGTAATACCATCAACTAAACGACATCAAACACCCCCCCACACACACACCCATTAAAAATTTCTTACCGTATTTGACATTTTCATAAAAATCCATCACCCATATTGGTGGGTTCACATTGCCGATCGATTGGGTTGATCTAGTAGGAGTTTCGTTCGGCTTATAAAGCAAAGCAATTCTCATGTTTGGGCCACCAAAAAATTAGAACTTTGTATGAACTATGAACAATTGAACATTAACTTTCCCTTCAAGCAAAAATGCTAGTTAAGCAATATAACTTAAATCATGGGTAGATGAATATCAAGCCGTTGGATTAATGTATAAAAACTCAAGTCATACTAATCCAACGGGATACGTGAATTTTACTAACTTGATGTAAAAATATATCCAATTGACTCCTTTGAACAAATTTAGTTTTGCAAGAAAATTCATTCTATATATTGACTATCACTAATAGGATACGAAATATTTCATAAATAAAAATTAATTGAAAAATCATTTAATTGACTTTCCAAATGATTATATATTTATTAATTATTTAATATATAGGGACTAAATTAATCTAATTACAATAAATTAATAGCTAAGGAATAAATTTTTTCAATTGAGAGACTTAGTTGTATAAAAATATATAAAGTACAGGGACTAAAATGAAAGAGAATGAAAATCCAGCATAATAAGTAATACCAATGAATTTTCCAGCCATCTTCGTAGCACCAACCCTGCAATTTCATATTATACCCCCCAAAAAAAAGGAAACACTGCGAACGCGTTCTTCTGATTCTGCAACCAATTAAATCAAGAAACAATAATAAGCAATTGGGGTAGAAGAGAATCAAAAAATAGCGGATCAAGAGAGTTCCGTGCTCTAGATCATGGCGGCGGAGGTACAAACCTTTTATAGAATCCACAGCGTCTTATCGGAATCGGAAATGGCCGCCGCTCAACTGCTAATGCAGCTAAGCGATGAAGATAACAGCAACACCAGTATTAACAATAGCAAGAACAAGAACGAGGAAGATGAGGAGCTTGATGGGATGAGCCAAGATGAAATCACTTCGAAGAAGATTGAGGAGATATTTGGCAAAGAAGACTTTGATCAGCGTTGGAAAAATAAGGAAATTGATCAACGGCCGAGGAAGAAAAGATATAGGTCTCTTGAGAGCATTTACAGATCCACCATGCCCATGACCAGGAAAGTTAAGGTGAGAAATTGAAGAAACCCTAGCTAATGCAACTTCTTTAGTATGAGAAATAATGATGTAGGCTTAGTTATTAATTAGTACTAGTTGCTGATTTTCTGTACATATATAGCCTTCTTCTAATAACTCGATCGATGAGGGGCTTTTTCAGTTTAATTATTGATTTATATCATTAAATTTTATCAATTTCTGAATATTATTGAAGCTTTAGAATCCAAATGTTAAAAGTTTTTCTAAAGAAGAAGATGGCAGAAGTGGACTGTGGACATATATAATCTCTTTTACTAAAATTACATGCTTAATACCAATAAGCTTTAGCTTAATGGTAATAATACGTTGAAGTCTCGAGTTCGAATCTTTAGTTTGAACGAAAATTACAAGCTTAATTAAGATTAATATTTTATGAAAATATATATCCTGAAGATTGTATTTCCAATGTGTGAATACTCAAAGCATCAACTGGAAAACCAATATACATAGAGAAGAGATATTGATGAATCTCTTTTCAGTTTGCACAAGATTTTGAAATGTGTTAGGCGGATTTAATAGTTTAAAATGGAGCAATCATCTGATTCTTGAAAATTTTTGAGTTTACTATATTATTTATACACTAATTCAATCACACAATCAAATTATTTATATCAATCAATATGAATAAAATTATCAAATACGCGATTTGATTAGTCTATAAATTACAAGTCTATCCTAAATAATTTTCTCCATTATCCTAATTAAGGATATTTTATATATTTAATTGCTCATAGAAATTATTTAAAGCTATTAATTACTCAGATAGCATAAATGATTCTTTCTCATAAAATATATATCTACATATACATTCTAAATTATGCGGCTAACTGGGTAGTCGAGTTTGTGTGTCTGTCCGGAAGAATAGTGAGTGAAGGATTCAAACATTGGATAACTTTTGTGTAACCGGAAAAATTAATTATGAAAAATTAATGACACTTCCTCATCAGTTTCCATATGTTGTGGGGTTGAGTGTTAGCTGCTGAAAATAGTGATTTTCTTGTTTTTAATTTTCATTTGTATATATTCAAAGACAGTTATATTATCTCATCACCATTGTCTTTATTAATGTCGAAAATACTTGCCTAGCTAGAGGATTAAACTAAACTAAACTCGGTGCATACCTTTATTTATCGGATTAGTGATTGAATGTTATAGTTGTATTGATTTTAATTGATCGATGGTTTTCTTTGATTCAGTCTTGCAATTTTCTTGATTTGCACAATCTTGAATAATCTCCATGGAAATGGTTAAACTTGTCTATGAAGTTTCAGATGTTGGTCAAACTACACATGCAACATAAAATAAATGACAATAAAGATGGATGGTGCATCTTTTGTTGACAAAATATTTGGTAGGTAAGATGGTAGGTGAAGATTAATCTTGACCATCCATTTAGTGGGTGGGGATTAATCTTGACCATCTATTTGGTTGGTAAGATGGTAGGTGAAGATTAATCTTGACCATACATTTGGTAGGTGAGACGGTAGGTGAGAAATAATCTCAACCATCCATCAAAGTAGGTGAGAATTAATCTTGACCGTCCATTGAGGAGGTGTAGGCCTATATATAGCCTTAGAAATTCATTTGTAATGTATTCCATCAAAAAGTGAGAGAGTAGCATTAGTGAGAGGTTGTGAGTTGTGAGTGTTTGTAAACACTTGGTAAATTTCTTTTCTTTCAGTAAAAGATCTGCAGCAGTCCGGAGACGTAGGCATAATTGGCCGAACTCCGTTATCAACTTGTCTGTCTTATTAGTTCGCATTTTTTTCGCTTTCTCATAAATCTGACTATAGGGAAATTGGCGTCATTTCCCAACATCAGAGTTATATGCAAAGGGAAACTTCACTGCACAGAGCTTTGTTTTTATTTATTTATTCTTAGAAAAATGTTAGTTTCGCCCATGCAATCTGTAATAGAAATTATACGTGTAAATTAAAGAATGATATCTATTCAATGAATTCTTTAATTATTTTACTGTTTAATTCTTTTTTTTTAAAATTTTTTTTAATGACTGTCATCATGAATGAGTAGATTAATTCTAGTTTTATAATAATGGAGATAGAAAAACGTATTATGTCAAATTATATTAGACATGTGTTTGAATAATTTTTATTTTTGCTTTCATGATAAATATATAATGCCAAAATTTAAAATTAAACATATACAATATTTTTAATATTTTTAATATCTTTTAAGTTCGAATTATAACTCAATCCCTTTGATCATTTCGAATTAATCCACGTATTGACTCTTAACCGATTCAAAGATTTTCATATCATTGAATTTCTTTTGGATTTAGGTTTAATTTTTCAACAAATTCGAATATAATTTTTGGATTGGATAAAAGATTTTTTAAATCTACCAATGCTCAAAATAAATAAATAAATATATAAAAATAAAGGTAGCCACGTAGTTATTTCTCATTATGTATACGTGAATATTTTACTCTAATTTCTATCTTATATGTAATTAAATTCAATTAAATATCATAATATTAATTTTTTTTTTACAAAGAGTGTAACTGGATATTTGAACTCAAAAACTCACAACTCTATTAATCAGATCAGTACCAATAAACTAAAATTTATTAATAGCGCTCGAAACTTTTTTTTTTCCAAAATTGGAGAGAGTTTTTTTTCCTTATGATTTCAATGTATTTGTTATTCTTAAGAATAATAAACTATAAACGGATTGAAAATAAGAAAATAATTTGCTATTTTTAGGGTATATATGTTTGAGCAGTGAACTGGTGAAACATAGCAAACGGAAAGACTAATTAATTGATAAGGAAAAGAAAAACAAGTCAATATTATTCCTTTCTGATTCTTATAGTTCCCGCCTTTCTAATAAAATACATTAAGAAAACTACGTGAAACCACCATTAAAAATTTCTTACAATTTCATCACATAGAGTATATATAGAGTAGACCCATTCTCTCACCAAAATTTTAATATATATATATATATATATATATATATATATATATATATATATAATATATGAATATTAATTGGCCCAATCATGTTCATACGATCTAGATCCTATATGCACATCCAACCGCTCAAAATCCATCACCCATATATTGGTGGGGCTACGTGTTGCTTTCCAAATGGGTTGACCTAGTGAGAATTTTTTTTGGTTTTTTTTTTTAAAAAAATAATTCTCATGCTAAGGCTATCATGAATTTATATAATTAAATTCTCCAATTTAATTGAGTCTCTTAACTATTAATTTTTAATTAATTTAGTTTATCAATTAAAATTTTATTCAATTATTAGTTATTAATTAAATATTAACATTTTTATAAATAAGGACTAACTGAAAATTTGTTGAATTAATTTTCTTAACTTTAATTGCTTATATACTAAGGGTGTTTGGTATAAATAGAAACAATTATTTCACAACAAATAGTTAAGGTCAGTCAAATAAATTTGATAATTAAGAAAGGTCGCTGAACAAATTCGATAATTAAAAAACTTAAATGAATAAATTTCAATTGATAAACTTAAATATAAAATTATAAAGTTTGAGGATATTAAATATTTTTTTTCCATATAATGCGAAAGAGAATGAAAATCGATCCCCCCAAAATTAATATAATAGTTATTAAATTATATTACTTCAATGTTATTTTGCTAATATTTTGAATATTTTATTTAATATTACATATATATATATATTATTTAATGATATAATCATTACATTTTTATAATATTATTATATTATAAAAATAATACTATTATGTTATTGTAATATTATCTAATAATAACATAATGTTATATTATTTATTTTCTATTAAATCCAAACCTTGCAGCCATCTTTGTCCCACGTTCATATTATACCAAAAAAAAAAAGAGCCCTCTCAAGCTGGCGTATAAATCAAGAAACAAGAAGGCGGCATTAAGGGAGAAGAAAGAAAGTCAAGAAATAGACAAAATAATTTGCTGTTGATCAATGATCACGGCGCACGTAAAAGCCTTATAAACGTATTAACGGAATCGGAAATGGCGCGCGGCCGATCAACAGCTAATGCAGCTAAGCAACAAAGATAACAGCAGCACCATGATTAACATAATATTGATCAAGAACAAGAACAAACATGAACAAGAATTAGGAAATGAGGAGTTTGATGGGATATTGAGCCAATATGAAACCACTTGAAGGAAGATTGAAGAGACATTTGTCAAAGAAGAAGACTGTGATCAACAGCCAACAAATAAGGAAATCTCAATAAAATAATATTTTACCAGTGAAAAAATTCCTTAATTAAAACCGTCTCGTGTTATATACAAAATAATTCATTTATAGAAATAATATATTTTGATGTTAGATGTTACACTCGTATAAAATTTTACTAATATTTTCGTCTACACAAATCTTCTAAACTATATATTTTTAAATTTAATTGGGTGGGTTAGTAATTAACAATTGAATAACCAAAATAAAAAGCTAACAACTGAAAATAAAAATTATTTTCTTTACACTTAACTTCTTAATTTTATAATGGTGTGAATTTTCTTTTTTCTTTTTTTTTTTTCTCTAAGAGAACTAAAAGAAAAAATATTTAACAAAAATATTTTTCTTCATTTATGATTCTCTCTAAAAGAAAATTTTTGCTACCTCAGTTTAGAAAAAAAGAATCCAACAATAATCATAGTACCATTCTCCATTATTTGGACTTATATATGTATATCTCTTTACAATTTGAAATCCTATCTTAACTAGGATTAGTTTGATAAGGATAATTATATCATTTATTATCTTATTTTCCTTTTTAAATAGAAAATAAATAAATGATATTTGTTTTATTTTATGATTAGTTGTAAAATTATTTGTAATCAAAATAAAATATCATTTTATTAATCAAAGTAAAATATTATTTTATTTTGATCAAATAATTTATCTATTTTAAATTTAATTCTAATTAATTTAAAATATCTAAAATTTAAAATAATTATTTGATAAGAAAAAATTTCTTCTCCACATACAATCTAATAAAATTTTACCTTTGTCCACTTATAAACTCAAGGCCCAATATGCTAATTAACAAAATATGTAACGGCACAATCAATTAAATGAGCTAACTTGGGGATCATATGGGCACATACTATAATGGTTACAAATAATTTATCCATAATTAAATAAGCAAATTATTAATTCCAAATTTGTTTCACTAAAAGATTAGAAATTCTTTAATTGTATATTATTAGGGATATTTATAAATTTGACTTATGTCACATTGATTTCTTTACTTTATAATCCTTTGTATAATATTAATAATTAAATTAATATCCTAATGTCTAATCAATTTATTTATATCAAGTATCTTATAAAAAGTAATTTATAATTATTGTTGACACAATTTGGCTAGAGAATTCAATGATCAAGTCTCGAAAATTCGTCAAGAGATATTTTAGTGCAAATTCTATGTTGTTAATTCATAATTACCACTATTCATAAATACTTTCACAAAGTTACTGAAAAAATTAATTTTTAATAAAGTCTCACTAATTAGTAACGTAAATGAAATAATGATTATAAATATGAAATTATAATTAGCTCAAGATTAAGATTATAATAAAATCAATGTGAGATTTAATAAGTTTGGGAATTATTTAAAAAATTAATTAAATCTCAAATTTAATGAAGTTTAATATAAACAAATTATATTAGTAAATTTACACATAATCAAGACAAATCATTTAATGAATTTTACTACAGTTTAAATATAAATAAAATGTCCAACTTTATTTATCAACAGTGAACATAATTATTTAATCATAAGATAACTTGTATTTTTGTTTTATGTAATTATATGTAAAAATTATATAAATGCATATAATATGATTAAAAGGACATTTATTCAAAATTCTTATGCAAACAAGATATAACGAAATATCTCATTAATTTTATTAACATTAGAAAATGAAAACATAATAAACACATAATATGCTTGGAAGAGCATAGAATCCCAACATTAACGGCTGAGGAAGAAAAGATATAGGTCTCTCGAGTGTATTTACAGTTCTACCATGCCCATGCACATGCCCAGTAAGGTTAATTAAGTTTAGGAATTGCAGAAAGAAACGTCCCTATCTAGCTAATTAATGCAAGTTTTAGTAGTAGAGTTGGAGATAATTAGGCAGACAAATTATACCACGACCCAATAAAATTAAGATATGTTAATTAATAATATCACATCACATAACAATGAAGGGAATGGTCTTTTATTTTATTTTATTTTATTTTACTTTTACTTTTCTAATACCTTTAACTTTAAAATAATTTTTAGGTGATGTGGAATTATTAATTGACATATCTTAATTCTACTGAGTTAATCTATATCTTAGGTAGTAGACTCTATCTACCTAAAAATTTCTCAAATGTATAATGTTATTTAATTTTGGTTAAAAATATATCATTTAATTTTTATCAATTTGGGACTGAAGCATTAGAATCCAAATGTTTTACTAATTAAAGACATGTATATATATTCTTCTTGCATTTATAAAGGACAATTATTTTATCAAAATACAGAAATTTTATTTCCTGTGTGTGAATACTTAATTAAAATATATGCAGAGAAGGGATACCGATTCTTTTTTATAGATTGCATGACTTTTAAATGAATTAGTTGATGGACAGTTTAAACTTTAAAATGCAGAAATGGTCTATTAATTCTTCAAGGATTTTATCTATTTAATTGGCACTAGAAATCATTTAATGCTATTAATTAATCAATCAGACAGCACAAACAATTCTTTCTGATATATGCAGTCTTTATTGAGCATTATTACATATATATGTTCATAACTATAAGTTTACTATTAATTAATTAATCAATGTCTATCTTAATTAGTGCAAAAATGAAGGGTTCAAACCGAATATAACCAAAAAAAAAGGTGGCTCAAGAATTTGTGTGGTTCTAGGCAAAAATTAATTGGAGCTCTTTAATATTATGAATAAAATTTTTAAAATTATTCAAATTTTATTTTTCTGTTTTTTAAGATGCAAAATCACTAATTAAAATTTTATATTCAAATTTAGAAAATAATGAAAAAAGAAACTAAATTTAAGTAGAAGAGTTACACAAGATTAAAAGAAAAAAAATATAAAAAGTAAAAATAAAAAAAGAATTTCTTTATTTTTTCTATACAAGTTAAGAGAGATATAAATTGTTCAAAAAAAAAAATAGAGATAAAAACCAAGAAAAAATGACATAAAAAAACATTTAGGGTTTAGTTTAAGCCAAAAACTAGCGGTATTTAAGATAATCTATTAGTTAACCTTTAAATTAATAAAAGCTAAATATACCCTCAAAATTAAGTCAATTTTTAATGTAACGGTTTAAACTAATTTATCACAAATAATTAGTCGTTTAAATTTAATATTACATATTCAATATCCAATAAAATAATAGATTTATTTTTTATATAATTAATAACAAATTTGAAAGCCAAAAATACTTATAAAATTAAGGACTCCTCAAAAATTGGGGGCCTCATATGCCTTAAGCCGGGCTTGACAAAAAATAAAAATTATATTTGATGAAAAATTTGATATTATGATATTGAATTTAAAATTTAAGATGCACATAGAAAATATATTACCAATGATTAAATTTAATAGAAAGAGGTAAGGGTTTCCAGCATGTAATATTCTCTACAATAAGTTCAAATATTTTTTTTAAAAATTATTTTTTAGGTAAATTGTACTTTTTGTTTTCCATGAGAAATATACAAAAGACAACATTTTTTGAAAATTTCCTCATTTTAATTGATTAATCAAAAAAAAAAAAAACACACCATTTATTAAATCATATCAATTAGACAATCCTATCTATATTAACATTCCATGTATCAATCATATGTATATTCTGAATTTGATTACATTCTGTTATATAATTCTAATTATTAAGCACAATTTAAGCAAAAAGCTAAACTTAAAAAAAAATAATTAAACCCGCAACCAAGTCTTTGTTATACTTTGCTCGAAATATATATCAAAGCTTTTCTATTTTTTTTTCTTTTTTGAAAAAATAAACATATTGTGATTTAGTATTTGAACTTTACAGATATTAAATTAAAATTTTCAATTCACTTCGTTAATTGTTAATTTTAAATTAATGTCATTTCTTACAGCATATCCATTTCATCATTGCGCCAGTCATTGACAGCCTCATGCAGACCCTCCCGACACATGCTTCAGGTGTTTTATTATTCATTAGGCTATTAACTTTAATTTATAGCATAAACTAGACTTAGCCCCTCTCAGGTTTTTATTAATTATTTAAATAAGATGTGAAATTTTAATTGTGTGTGTTTTATATTTATTAAATAAGGTAAATAGTAAAACAATAAAAAATTAAAATTCTATTAAAATAATAAAAAAATAATGATAAATTTTTATTATTTAATTTAATTTATTGTTGTATTATTATAAACATGAATAAGTGTAAAAATTACAATTTCTTTTAAATAGTTTTAGTTAGGTAAATAGTTAAATTAGAAGAAGATAAAAAGTTGGAGTAAATTGGACTATAGGTAATGTAGTATTTTATTAAAATTCAAATTCTAAAATTTTATAAAATATTTTTTTAAGAACAAAATATAAGATTGGTTGAAACTTTTTTTTTTAATTTTTAAATTTAAATGGTTATATGAATGAAAATTATCTGTGGCAGTTAGAAAATTATTCGACCAAAATGATTTCCTCCACAACTCTAAAGGTCTAATAAAAATAAATAAAGAAAATCTAATATTGTATGCTATAATATACTAACATCAGATTAATGGATACAAAGTTATTGCATCTTGAAAAACAAAATAACATAACTTTATTTTAAAATCTACTTCGAAAATCTAAAAATATAGCAAAGTGAAAAACACAGAGAATTGATTATCTGATGGACTAACATCCTAATTATATTTAATATTATACTTTTTAGTGTTAATATTTTATTTAGATTATGTATATGTAAATCATGTTAGAATTAAAAGTGTATTATAAGTATTTATTAAGATAAAAATTAGATATTTATAATAATATTAAAAACTTTTATTAAAACTCAATTACTAACTTTATTGTTAAAAAATTCTAAAATACTAGAATTTTGTGATTAGTTGAAATTAAATTTTTATATTTTTAATTCAGAATTTTAGAAAATTAACATTTTCAAATCTTGCGATCCAATTGGTTATATATATATATATATATATATATATATATATATATATATATATATAGTGTTTGAAATTGTGGGGTTTAAATTCTGTAGATTAGTTTTTTTTATAAAAAAGCTTTTAGGTAGTTGATATATATAAATGAAAATATATTATTTAATTATTTAGAAGTGCAAGCGGAAAAACAAATCGCGTAAAATCGCGTCAGGTAGGGGTCGAACCTACGACTTTCTGCTTAGGAAACAGACGCTCTATCCACTGAGCTACAGACGCTTCTTTCTTCCACCATTACTTAAATAATATTTAACATACTCAAATCCTGCTCAATGTTGATGCTGATCTACACATTAATCAGGGCAAATAAATAAATAAATAAATAAAACACTGAGATGGAATTGTTTTAAGACAATAAGAAATCTCATGTCCCTTCAAAATTAACAAGCAGCATCTATTTTAGTTATCAAGAATTAAAGAATGTACTGCTCTCTATCATTTCTATTTAGGGGAAAAAAATGTACAATCTTTGTCAGCAATAACTACAAAATTAATCCTACCTGCAATCTATAGAAAGACAAAACTGCAAGCACCATGGCTGACACAATTAACAAGCTGAGACTTCACCAATCAACTAGTAGAGTAGGCATCCATCACTCATTTTTCACCTGCACACCTTCTTATGGTTTCCACTACACAGTCCGATCCAATTCGGAGATTGAAAAATCTCCGGTATTGTCTTGAAAATTTAGATATTTATAAATATAAGTTTTGTATTGTATTGAAAATAAAAAGTCTCCGTATTATATTGTCTTGAAAATTCGGAACAATTCAGTACGATTTTTCGGTTCTTTCGGTACTAAATAATACAGTACAAAACAATTCATTACTCGGATATTTTGAACTAAATAAAAAGTGCATAAAATCTAAAATTGGTATTTAATAGTATTATAACAAATCCGCAATCATCACATAAAAATTCTCATAATAAACAATCAATTAGATAAAAATAGAAAATAAGTAGAATGAGATTTGAGGATGATGAATATGATGAAAATTAATGAGAATAATTTTTAGGAATTTTTATGGAATTATTGAGAATTTTCCATAATTATAGCCAAATTTTTGAAAAAAATATTTGCATGATTTGTGCCTTAAAATAATGATAATGGAGATATATGGAAACTAATTTTTGGAATGAGAAAAAATTTTAATAGAAATTTTGGTGAAATTTTAGTTTTTTGGCATAATTATTGAAAATATTATTGGGAATTATTGAATGTAATTTTGATGAAATTGGTGATGGAAAATAGAAGATAATGGGTCATAGTAATTATAAAAATCTAGTTGGAATTTTTAGACTATTTATTGAATTAATAGAAAATTTTGAGTTGGAAATAGATTTTTGGAGGAAAAAATGGAAAATAAAAATATGAAGGAAAAAGTAAATATATTGAAAAAAAATTAGAAGAGAAGAGAAAAATTTAATTAATTTGGAAATTTATCGTTAGTACTATATAGCGTGAAATAAGGCCGGTAGAAAAATATCCGTAAATGTGAGAGTCGGAAAAATTAAATAAATAGTTTAATTTTCATTTAAATTTAGTAATTTGTATTGACTCGGTAACCAATTAGAAATTTAATGGTTATTCAGGTACACCGTTAAAGCAGGTACCAGGAGTTTGAAGAGGAAACGAGCCGACAGTCTCCGGTAAGTTACCATAAAGATATGTGTATTAACTTATAATATAAGTCTATTGTAATTTAAATTAATTTTTATATGCTTTTTGATAAGAAATTGATTTATATTTTAGAAAAATATTTATATATAACATTTATGAGAATATTAAATATTTAGAAAGTTCGTGAAAATATATTTTATGATAAAAATAAAATGTTTTGGTAAAGAAAGTGTATTAGTATGAAATAAATACGTTAATATGAGATTTTAATGAAATAAATTTATTTTTTTCATGTGGTGAATTTTTATACTATTAAATAATTATATGAGAAATTGATAACGATTATATCTATAAAAAGTTTGGTAATATAAATATTTTTAATATTTTATGTATGTCAATAAACTCATATATTAGCATAAACAATAAGTTAGAGAATTATTGACATACCAATAGAGTAGAAACTTCATGGCTTGTGAATATATTGGTTATAAGAGGTATTATATAGCTCGTATGGTTATCTTGGATCATATATATTATTTAATTACCGATCGTATGATTATTTTGGATCGAAACTGGTCTTGTGGTTATCTTGAATCAGATGATATTATTTAGGATTATGTGATTATTTTTAATCATGATTTTGTGATTATCTTAGATCTTGATATTTTCTTCATTTGATGATATATTTTGTTTTCCTAGAGATAGGTCTATGGTCTATTAATATATGAGTTGGATAAAATTTTTATTTTAATGAATGATTAAAATTTTTATTGCATTTATTACATACTTGTGGTATTAATACCAATGACTTTGATTTTGGTAAATTTTATTTAATAATTTATATATATATACTTTTATGTATAAGTAAATAATTTATTAATAGTATTGATACATTAATTTTTTTTTTTTCAGAATTTTATTGATTTAGTGTATATTTTCATTTAAAGTGACTTTTATTATAAGTTTTTGCACAACTTAGTTTTATACAAAGCACAAGAGTTTGTTTTCTCTTACATAACTTTTAATAGAATTAAACAACGAGAGATGTGTACATAAAATTCGTCGCTAGTATCAGTAGATCTCACCTATAGAGCCAAGCAGTAGTAACAGTCACCCCGTAAAGATTGGTTTTTGCTATATATGTATTTTATATATTTCACTTGCTATATATATATATATATATATATATATATATATATATTATTTACATGAGCATATAAATTAAAACCATAATATAAAAATAGTGAGAGAATGAAATTTTATCTTATTTTGTTAAATTAATATATTATTTTATTAAGTTCGATTCATGTATATATATATATATAATTTTTAATAATATATTATTTTAAATAAATATATCTTGTAGTATTTTTTATCTGACCGTGTACGATAGTATATACGGTAAATAAGAAATGTTATAATATCAATTATATATATTATTTATTAATATAATTTAGATTACTATATAAGTTTAATATAATATAATTATTTTGATAAAAAAATAATATAATATATATAATAAGCTATGCATATAATAATATTTAAAATTTAAATTATTAGATATATAAACTCAAAAGTATAGGTATATAATTATAAAATAAAATTATATAATTGTGATTATTTAATATATATATATATATATATATATATATTATAGTGTGCACATTAATTATAAAAATATATAAAATATATAAGTTTATTAAATATATGATCAGTTATATTTATGGCTATTTAATTTTAAACAATATATATAATTATAATATCTTCACTAATTATAAAAGATATAAAACTATTAAGTATATTAATTATATATATTATTTAGTATGTAAGTTTAATATAATATAATTGTTTTGATAAAAAAAATATAATATAATATATATAGTAATATTTAAAATTTAAATTATTAGGTATATAAATTCAAAAGTATAAGTATAAGCATATATCTATAAGTATATAATATAAATTATGAGTATATATGTTCGTGATTATTTAATTTTAATATATATATAATGTACACATTAATTATAAAAGTATATAAATATATAAGTTTATTAAGTTTATAATTAATTATATATATGTTTTATTTATTAATATAATTTATATTAGTACAAAAACTTAATATAATACAATTATTTTGATAAAAAAATCATATAACAAGTGACTTACTTTTTCTAAATAATAGAAAACAATCGAAAATAATATTAAAAGATTATACTGGGACAAAGATTAGCTGTCAATAATGTAAATGAGGTAAAATGGATAGTTGGTCAAATCTAGTATAGATCATATATGGACGATAACTGGAGTTAGTGGCTCTCTCAGGATTTTCTCATTTGGAATAATGGGGAAAAAAATCAATTGGCTATTGTATACAGCTTAGTATGCATATAATATTATTTAAAATTTTAAATTATTAGATATATAAACTAAGAAGTATAAAGATAAATATATTACTATAAGTATATAATTATAAAGTATGTAAGTTTATGACTATATATATATATATATATAACTATAATGTTTTCACTAATTATAAAGTATATAAACATATAAATTTATTAAATATATCAATTATATATTTTTTATTTAATAATATAATACATATTAGTATTTAAATTTAAAATAATACAATTATTTTGATAAAAAATCATATAGTATAATTAGAATAAATCATAATTTATATTGATTTATCATATAATTATAGTACATTTATTATAAGTTAAGTTACTTTATAATTGATTCACTTAAATTAATTTACTAAATAATTAATATAATGTAGATTTATTATATAATACAATTAAAATAAATTATAAATGCTAAAAAATATAATTAGTGATCAAAACATTTATAGTAAAAAATGAAACTAGCAATATATTATAAATAATTTTTTTATTTATATATTAATAACAAAGATAGTTGATTATATTGATGATGAACTTATCTTAATCTTACATGAAGGTTATGAATTCAATTTTCTATACAATCATCACAAAAATTTTAGTATTTAAAATTTTCAATTATTTGAATTACTTACTATTATAAATGTCATATAAATTTTATTATAATTTAATTTTATAAATTAAAGTATATTTAATTAAAAGTTTAAGTTATATTATATTTGTATAATGGTATATAAATTATTTTATTTTTATAAATTATTATATATAGTAAAATTATAAATATTTAAATATCAGTTCTTTATATACAGTTCGGTTATAAAACAGTTCGGTACAATTCAGTACAGTTCTCGGTTCAGATATCACTAAAAGATCTAGATCCGTCAAAATGATAGTTAACGGTATAATACAGTTCAGTTCTAGTTAAAAAATCAACAATACAATTCAGTTCTGAATTTTTTTTTCGATTTTTTGGTCAAGTAAGGGAAGATCTAGGATTAGTGTGCAATCCTAGTTTCCACACATAAACTGATCAAGCAGCTGGGCCTTGGATGGCGCCCTCGGATCTGAAATTTCGGCTGCCCCCACGGCCCCTTCTCCAAAACATTCAATACAAGAATAGCATCTCATTGAGAGTTTGAGACTAGCTAGAAGAGAGAGAACACAATGCTGAAAAGTCTACATGGGAATTTAAAGAAAAATTAGCAAAATCTTACATTTCTATCATTTTCATGTTTTCTAGAAGTGAAAAAACAGATGAAACATTCAATGACGTAATGATGTTCACACGCAAAGACTGATTTCAACCTAATACATTGACACGTCATATATGTTTTCAGGACAAAAGAAGCCAAACCCACTTGGAAACAATATCAATTCTTCATCCGTACATACCGTTTTGAGAAGTTATCCACAAAAACATACAGACAACTGTGTTTAATTAAACACACACTAACATTTTCCTTATTTGGAAAATGAGGTATGAATATTAGAAAGAGTTCAAAAAGAACCTATTAACATAAAAAAATAATATAGGAAAATTCAAATTTTCTCTGATTAATTTTTGTTAAATTCAATAATAATTATAAGAGCTCCTTTTGCTCTAAAATGCATGCAACTCATGTTGAAAGTTGCAATAATAGATATTAGGACACACTTGCATAGTATAACCGAATGGTTGTCCTCAATTTGAGAGCAGCAGCAGTAACAATGGCACTTTTGATAGTCATGAATGAGAAAGAGGGTAATTTCTTAGTTTAGCGCAGTTAAAAAAAAAAAAAAATACATATTTAGGGTATTTTTTAAAAAGATTCCAATTTTAGAATAGTTAACTGTTATAAAGGTAGTAAAAATTATGTGGAGTAACACACATAATCTGCACCCTAATTCAATTAGTATACAGGCCTGTGCCACGCTAACCCCTTATCGACCTTTCTCGTGATTGTGAATTACTTGCACAGATATTAGGGAAAAATACTGCATCCAAAATGACTAAAATAATAATGATGACAACAGATTGATACATATAAAAGGGAAAATATTGTGGAAAAAGTGTTTACCTAAGGGTCCACAACTGCTAGAAATATTTGTTGCATCCAAAGTAACAACTATACCAACGCGATTATTACTTGAAGCATATCATGTAAATAACAATCAACAGGTGGAACATATAATTATAGAAAGACGTGCAGTTGGAAACTTAAATTCCTAAAGCTAAATATGATAAGTTGCACAACTTCAAATAGTATAAAGTTGAAATGATATAATCAGCAAAACAAAAAGTGCATAAGAAAAATTAATGCTGTTCATTGTAATTTTGACAATTGGAGCGGCGGCATTATATAAATAAAAATAATTTAAAAAAAGAAATGAAAAGTGGCACGAAGTGGCGCACAATAGAACACTCTGTACACATTACATTTTTCACTCTAAATTTGGAAATAATTTAGCTAACAACCTAAATCTAGATTTTTAAAAAATTCTACCCTAAATTTATAAATTATTATTTTTTAACTATCATAAACTAATCATTTTTCCAGAAAAAAAAGACTACTATTGAAGTGCTTCGCTATGGAGATGGCCCATTCGTGGATTATGACATTTTGCATAGGCTATGTACAAAAATGGTCTATTTCTTGTAGGTTTTTGCCATGATCGAGGGGTTAGATATTATATTACCGGTTGTCTTTGTTGCAGCTTTGTTGCTTCCTATTACCATCCCCGCTAGCCTAGTGAAGGCTGATATATGTTAGGGTAAAATGTGCAGGGGTTTTATATCTCAATTTTAGGTTTATCCTATCCCAAAACTCAGTGAGTGAAGATTGCTTTTGTCTCGCATTGAAGGTTGTCTGTTTTATATATATACGACAATCATATTACGTTGCTACTCTTACTACAAGATTCGAGCACCAACTTAGTATGTCAATTTAAAAGAAGATTTAGGGATGATTTCTGGTGGACTATGTTTGATCTCTCTAGCTAGTAGCGTGTCTTAGTTCTTATTTTGATATTTCCTTGGTCCATGTTTTTCAATTATTTTATGCACAAAAAATAGATATGGTGTACTCTTTATTTTTCTGATTTTGTAAGGATTGAATCTGCTTATCAAATTTTTATATTTGTAATGCTGTTGGTTTCTTATATAATATATATTTTTTTGAATATAAAAGGATACTTCATATAACACCCTCTTACTCCAGTACTACGTACCCAGACAAGAAAATATTGCGCTGTTTTTTTTCAAATTCATCATTTAATAAACATTAAAAAGCAGTCCATTTTTTTTCAACTCCTCATATTACAGAAAAAAAATAATATAAAGGAAATGAAGTATATTTATATATTTATATACGAAAGTATTATTTACAAAATATTAATATTTATATAAATATAAAGATATTTTACAATATTATAAAAGAAAATTCAAAACAACAATACAAAAGATGTGTGACCCACAATTCGAAATCGACTGCTTCATTGGATCAAGTCATCACTAGCTTTATCTATAGACTTTTACTATATCTTCGCTATATCTGCGTGAGATAAACTCTCACACTAAACTCTATGCTTAGTGGTGCGTAAAAGTAAGACAATAAACTATATCATGCAACATGTCATTTATGCAATTATAACATGTACCTCGTTTTCATACATTTTTCAATTCTTTTCATATTTTGGATCATTAGCAAATACTTGCACTTTGTTATACTAATTGAATTAGCATGCATAAAAATTATCAGTTAAAATCTATATAAGATTATTGTATCTTTGTTAACTTAATTATGCATATAATACCTAGAAACCGATAATTAAGATAACAAAATTGGTCATGCAGACATAATAAAATTGTCACTCAGGTATAATGGTATGCATATACAAGTGTCATTACCATCATTAATATATAAGTATCATCACCGACATAATATGAGTGTTATCACCGACATTAATATGTAAGTAGTATTATTGACATTAATATGTAAGTGCCATCATTGATATTAATATATTTGTCATCATCTAAATTAATAAATCCCTGATTGACATGTCAAACTATTCAAAACTTTAGTTCTATGACTTATTCCATGTTATCATCAAATTCCCATCCCTTTTTGTTTATCAATCTCATTTTTCTTTGTTCATTTTGTTGTATCATATTTTCACACAATATGATATTATACGCATAGTCTCGCATATTTACTTTTATCACATGTAACCATTACACTTTCAAATGTATCAATATATAAATATTCATAGTCTTTCTAAATATAATATTACATTTATTCTCCTTGAATTTCTATATTATTAATCAACTAAACAAATTAATAGAAATAGGGCATTCACGGTTGTGATTCAATGTTCACACCTGTGAACAGTTTAAGATATACTGCCTCATTGCCGTGGTCAAAATATTCACGCTCATGATTCAACCTGTGAACGATTCTGGAATAAATAGTATAATTTCCATGCAAAAGTCATGCCCGTGATGTGATTTAGTTATGTCCTTGAATTTATCAATTCACTTTTGTGACTAGTTGCTGGAAAATCACACTTTCAAGCTTCATAAAACCATAAATATACCACAAATGTATTCCTAAGGTTCTTAACTTAACATACAACGTTTTTACTATATTTCACATGTTTCTAACATGCTTAAAGTCCTAACAAGTGATAACCAACTCAACAATTCTCATAATATCACCTTTATCATGTTAACTTGAAGTTTTTATGCAATAATTCCTTTTTAGATGCATTACAGTATTAACTAACCTACTAAATATTCATGTCATGAAATTTTATGTTAAAATATAAATTATTATCTTAAGTTATGCACAAACTATTTTCTTGCTTTCCTTCACTTCTCTATTTCATTGTCTTTGTTCCTTTGAGCTTGTTTTTTTTATCACTTTAATCTCTTATAACACATAAAACAACCATCACAATTTTTCTTTCATTACCTCTTTCTAAACTCTATATTCTCTCTCCTAAACCCTAAAATCTATCTCTTCAAACATAAGCTCTAAATGAGCTCTAAACTATATATTCGTTTAGAAAAACTTAAAGAGGATATGAGAAACATCTTACTTCAAGATTTTTCCCTTTTTATAATAACAAAATGGGTTTTTTTTTCTCTCATACCTTCTTACTTATTTTCTTTTCTTTTTGCTTTCTCTAGCTTTCTCAAGCTTATTTGTGCATGAAAATGTTTTTCCCTTGTCTTTCTCTCTCCGCTTTCTCTCTTTCTCTCTCTAAAACAAGCTTTAGCTATGGTGGGATATGGAAGAGGCGTGGGACTGGTTCTTGAACAGAAAAGAAAATGAGTCAAAGAAGGTGATAAAGGAGAATAAAAGAAGAAGAAAAAAGAAAACCAAAATTTTAACCCTTGGGTTTCACCATTTAACCAACAATTTTGATGTTTAGGATAATTAACATGTTAATCCCTTCTTTTCCTTATGATAATCGGCCAACCCATATTTAAATGTCCAAAATTATGTTTAAATGGTAATAATCTCATTTGGTCCCATAATTTTTGATAAATTGCAAATTAACCACAAAAATTTTTAAAATTTACAATTTAGTCATTTACCATAGACTAACATCTTTACATTCTTAATATGCTTTATTTAGCATTTTCTATAATCACTTACCATTATTTTTATTATTTTTCTGTCAAAGTCTAAATTTAGACTCCAATCACTCTGGCGTATCCATTTGGCGACTCATGCAACTCGGAGTCTAAATTAATGGATATGATACTTCAGTCATATAGAATCATTTACAATAAGAGCTACTACATATAGAAAGCTAAGGGGATTATCATCCCAGTCGACAAAATTTGTCATAGAATAAGAGCTTCTCATTATAAGGTGAACAACTTTTTTCATATATTGTCTAACAAAATAAAATGAAATATTACATAATTCTCTAGCCAAGTCTTTACAATCAAAGACAATATAGCCTTTATCAAATTCATCTTGAGTTGGAGAATTGAAGGTAGTGACCACTGTTAAGGCATCCGATTCCACTATAATATTGTCCCATCTTTTAGTAATGGTCCATCTAAGACTCTCTCGAATACTTAAGACTTCAACGATGGATGGACCAAAATTGCCTTCCATTGACACACAACCTCCACCCAGAAAATGTCCAACAATATTCTTAGCAGCAAATCTCATGCCTACAACATGCATGTCCTCAAATACAACACCATCCACATTAATTTTAATACAATTTAGTGGAGGGGTAGACCAACAATCCAAAAAAGAATAATATAAGGGAATAATAGTCCTCAATTTGGGAGTTGTAGAAGTAACAATGACACTTTTGATAGTCATGAATGAATAAAAAAACTACTATTGAAATGCTTCGTTATGGAGATGGCCCATTCGTGGATTATGGCATTTTTCATAGGCTATGTACAAAAATGGTTTTTTATAGGTTTTTGCCATGATCTAAAAGGTTAGATATTCTATTATTGATTGTCTTTGTTTTGGATTTGTTGCTTCCTGTCTCCATCCTCATTAGGATAGTGAAAGCTGATATGTGTTAGGGTAAAATATGCATGGTTTTATATCTCAATTTTGGGTTCGTCCTATCTTAAAGTTAAGTGAGTGAGGATTGCTTATGTCTCATATTGAAGGTTGTCCATTTTATATATATACAACAATCATGTTACGTTGCTACTCTTATTACAAGATTGTAGCACCAACTTAGTATGTCAATTCAAAAGAAGATTTAGCAATGATTTGTGGTGGCTTGTGTTTGATCTTTCTAGCTAGCAGCATGTCTTAGTTCCAATTTTGATGTTCCCTTGTTATTTTATGCACAAAAAATGGATATGGTGTACTCTTTATTTTTATGATTTTGTATGGATCGTATATGCTTATCGATTTTTTATGTTTGTAATGCTATTGGTGTTTATATATATATATATTGAATAACAGAGGATACTTTAGTCATAAAGAACCATCTAAATCAATAGTTACATATAGAAAAGCTAGAGGATTGTCATCCCAATAGACACAATTTGTCATAAAACAAAAGTCTCTCACTATGAGGTGAGAGACTTTGTTCATAGATCATCTAACAAAATAAAATGAAATATTAATAATTCTTCAGTCAAGACTTTACAATCAAAAACAATATAGCCCATAGCAAATCCATCTTGAGCAGGAGAATTGAAGGTAGTGACCACTATTAAGACATCTGATTCCACTGTAATATTATCCTATTCATTAGCAATGGCCAATCTAAGACTCTCTTGAATGCTTAAGGCTTCAATGATGGATGAATCAAAATAGCCTTCCATTAACACACAACCTCCACACAGTAAATCTAACATTCCTTGCAGCAAATCTCATGCCTACAACATGCATGTCCTCAAATACAAGACCATCCATGTTAATTTTAATATAGTTTAGTGGAGGGGCTAACCAATAGTCCAATAAACTTGAGGGATGATGTAAAGAAGAAGGGAAACTGGTGATTCTTGCATTATTCTCCAATCATTTAGAAGAGTGTGGGCTATATGGAGAACATAATGGACATATTGTTGTTTCCCATTCCAAACTAAATTGTTCATGGTTAACCACAAAGCCTAGACAATACTGAGTAATTACTCACATTGATCCACATCCAACATTCTAAAGGCCCTAATGACCCAATCTCAAAAACATTCCATATTATTCCTCTGAAAACTAAGAAGGGAATTCAACCACACACTTTGTGCAAAACAACAGTCCACCAAAATGTGTAGAAGAGTTTTATTTGCTTGAATGCAAGTTAGGCAATTAGTTTCAATTGGAACTCCTCTACAAGCTAACATTTCAATCAAATAGGAACAACATCCTTCAGGGCACTCGAAAAAAAAAGTTTTCTTTTTACCTTCGATAGGACTTAGATTTGTCATTGGCATTTCCACATAAGAATTTCTTGATGATTACCCATAACACCTAATGAATGGAAAAAATTAGCTAGAAGTAATTTTGATAATCAAACTCAAATCTTTATGATTAACGTAGTAACCAAGAGATTCAAATTCCATCATATCGAGTTTGACAATATCAAATTTAGAACCACAAATTTGCTACCAAAAAAGCTAATTAACGCCTTTAGTCACTGTAACACTATTTATACAGTAGGGCAAACCCCACTGTACAGACGGATGCCACACCAACATGAATAGCTATTTGTTTCTATCATATGTCATGAGAGATAATCAAATAAATGAAATGAATGAAAACACAAGTCAACTTTGACTGCTCTGACTGGTGCAGACTCCTCTTCATGTCAACTTACCTATCTATCGGCTCTAAACCTGTGTTTAGAAAAATCCACATGCTAAGCTACTGAAAGATTAGTAATACATATAAGGATTAAAATTCTAGCATGCATTCATACATTATCATAATATTCAAATCGTGAACATATCTATGTGCTCGACAATGTTATCATATATAACAATAAAAACATACATATTGAATCACTAGGTATAAGTACATTCATGGCATAAATCTGATAAGTGTATCCACATCATCATAGTCATAATGAATTTTCATCATATAATACAAGTAGCTAATTCCAGTTTCATATGACTGATTACTGATTTTACACATTCCTTTTTTAGGATGTAACTATATTAGAATTTCATAATTACGATTTACTTTATATATTACTGGTTTACAACCTCATTGTGTGTTGCATTATAATTTATAGTGTTCAATCCAATACTCTAGACCCAAACTACTCGAATGCGGGTTGTGAAATATGACTGCTCTAACCCAAGCTTAAGTCACCCTGCTCACTAACTATATTTGTTTGTGTTCTTACTACCAAGCTTCTCAAATCAGGAGCGCTCTAAGCCGAACTTAAGCCACCTTGATGAGTAAGTATAATACATGCATGTATATGGGAACAAGGGCGCTCTAATCCGAACTTAAGCCACCTTGATGAGTAAGTATAATATATGCATGTATATGGGAAAAATGATGTTCTAACTCGAGCTTAAGTTACCTTGTCACTAAGTAATCAGGAGTGCTATGACCCGAGCTTAAGTCATCCTTATTATATATAATAATAATATCCTATAGTATCATAACCTTCTCAATGACATGCAACCTATCCTAACTAGTTATCGAATAAAGAATGAACATTTATAATCATATTCTGGTCATCTACATCATTTATAACTCATTTCACGATTTCACATAATTACCATATGATTCCTTGTAGTTTAGAGTACAATATGTATATCCATGTAATTTATTGATTTGGAGCACAGAAAGCATATCTATATTCATATTCAAGTTATCATATTATATATTATCTCATTTAATCATGTCAAATGTGTGTGCTTATCAAACTCATGTAATTCTATCATATAATCCAAAAAACAAATTTCTAGATATGGGCTTTCACGGGATGTCTACCTATGACTGGCTCTATGTGGAAGTTCACGGGCGTGAACATCTTCTGTAACACCCCCTTCACCCACTATATTCCAGTTAGATAAAGAGATACTACAACAAACTAACCAACATACCTACACAAGACTTTACAACACCACATACAAACGATGCACAATTTATAATGAAAGACTAATACTTATAAAGAAAAAAATTCTTTTCATAAATCTATAAATACATGTTACATTATTTATATACAATTTTCTTTCCAAATATGACATTGAAAAATATGCAATTTTTTTTAAAAAGTATATTTTTATAGCATGACGTGCCTGATAGAAATTATCCTCATATATTAATCAAATATTCTAAAAATATCTTCTAATTTTAGTGACTGAATAAAACTACTTTATTTTTTTCGTGTGTCAAGACTCACACTGCTATCATTATTTTCACACTATTTTACAATCACTAGTTCACACGCCTGCTATCTTGCCTAACCTACGGTCCTATAGCGTATTTTACAATGTTACTACCTAAATTCACAATTTGCCCTAAAGGCAAAAATAAGAAAGCCATTATCATTATAATAAGCTCTCTATCAGTTGAAGAGTGTGGTAGAATCCAACATTGTCCAACCGCTTACTCTATTTGGAAAATCTTAGAAAACTATCACAAAGGCACTAAACAAGTAAAATCCAAGAAGATTCAACTTTTTATCACTGAATATGAACTTTTCAAAATGAATCCAAATGATACCATAATCGAAATGACTAATCAACTTCTTACTATTGTAAATGGCATGAGGAAGCTTGGAAAACGTTCTAAAGAGTCTTCCAATGAAAGATTATGGCTTAAGAGTTGCGGGCATTAAAGAAGCCAATGAATATTTGAGCATAATTCCTACCGATGTATTTATTAATAAACTCCTCACTCACAAAATGGCTCTAGTAAGAGAAAAAGAGCTTGAAGGAGAAAAGGAGAAAAGAAAGCCTCTAGCATTCAAAGTTTTAACTTTCATGCCTATAGATGAAGATCTCCTTAGTGATGAAGAGTTGGTTGATGAAGGAGATGAACAAATAGCCTTACTTTCAAGAAGAATTAAGAGGTTCATCACCCACAAGTATGGATCAATTAAGAATTACAAGCAAAAAGCCTCAAGATTCCCTTCTAGAAACTCCTAATCTAACAAAGGCAAAAAGAAAGTCAAGTGTTATGAGTGTGGGAAGAAGGGACACGTTAGATCAGAGTGTCCTATGGTTAAGAAGTACAAGAGGAGACCTAACAAAGAAGATAAAGAAAAGGGTCATAAAGCCATTTGGGATGATGAAACCTTAACATTCATTGAAGAAGAAGAAGAGGATATGGCTAACTTATGCTTCATGGCTATTGAGGATAACTTCATTAATGAGGTATGCTTTACATCCCAACTTTGTGATGATTTGTGTGATTTAATTGATGATGATATAGTTGAAGTATTAAACCTAGAGATAGAAAGGTACAAAATGAAACTTGATCTTTATAGAAAAAATAGCTCTAAATTTAGAAATGATCTTAATAACCTTCAAAAAGTAGTTGAAGAGCTAAAAACCTTAAATGACTACTTAAAAAAGTCATTGGATGAGTTTTCATCAAAACCTTCAACCAATTCTCTAATATAAGAAAACAATGTTTTAAAAAATGAGGTTGAAGAGCTTAGAAGTTCTATCTCAAAATTTCACAAAGGGAAAAAAAGTTTGGATACCTTAATTGTATCTCAAAGACCTCTTTTGGTGAGACATGACTTAGGTTTCAATGGAGCATCATCATCTTCCCCACCTAGAGCTACATTTGTTAGGTCTAGCACTTCACAAACCTCTTATATTGAGGTAATAGCCTCAACGGCTAAGTGCAAAACACACACAAAACCCCCCACTCAAAAGCAAAGTAGTAAAGGGTCACATGGCTCAAGAGAAAACCTTAAAAGGTCAATCATGCCTTCTTATATAAGAGGCATGAACCTAGGAAAACATCCACTACATATGCTTACTCATGTTCTTATGTGCATGATACCTCTAGAAAGGTTTGAGGCTTAAACTTCATACAAAATGGCAAGGTCAATTTAAATCTAAACAATGCCACTATTGCATGAAGCTTGGAAACATAAATATTTATTGTTTTATAAGGAAGGCTCATTGGGAACTGTCCAAAGCTAACACCCAAGGACCCAAGTTCATTTGGTTACCTAAGAACCAAACTTAAATTACTATTTTGTAGGTGTGCCTCAAGTCCACTTTAAAAGGCTCAAGGCATATGACCAGAAATAAGACCCTTTTTACCCAAATCAAAAGGATTGATGGTGGTAAGGTAACCTTTGGAAACAATATTAAAGGTAAGGTTATTGGCATTAGTTCGATTGATTTAAATGATATTTATTTTATTGAAGGTATTTTACTTATTGATGGTTTAAATCACAATTTTTTAAGTGTGAGCCAATTATATGATAAAGGAAACTAAGTCACTTTTAGCTCTAATGGATGTCTTATGACTACCCCAAGTGGCCAAGAGATATTCAAAGGAGAAAAAAATGACAATACTTACATAATTGACTTACACAAATTAACTAACATTTTCTCTAAGTGTCTTATGTCTATTAGTGATGAATCTTGGCTATGGCATAGAAGGCTTGGGCATGTAAACATGAACTTAATTCAAAGCCTTAGCAAAAAAGAATTAGTGGATGAGCTATCCAAAGTAAAATTCACCAAAGATAAGACATATGAACCTTGTTAAAAGGGGAAGCAACATAAAACATCTTTCAAGGCTAAGAATGTTTAAGTACTTCTAAACTTCTACAACTTTTGCATCTAAATCTTTTTGGACCTACTAGAGTTTCTAGTTTAGGAAGCAAACACTATGTTTTTTTTTCATTATTGATGATTACTCTATGTTTACTTGGTTAATTTTATTAGCTCATAAAAGTGATGCTTTTGAATCTTTTAAAAAGTTTGTCAAAAGAATTCAAAATAAAAAAGACTATTTTATTTTTAAAATAAGAAGCGATCATGACAAATAATTTGAAAATGAGCATTTTGAAAATCTTTGTTTGGAATATGGGATTTCTTATAATTTTTCAACTCTTAGATCACCTTAACAAAATGGGGTTGTTGAAAGGAAAAATAGTACATTGGTAGAGATGGCTAGAACAATGCTCAATTAGTATGGCTTACCAACTTACTTTTGGGCTGAAGCCACTAATACCGTGTGTTATATTTCTAATCATGTTTTCAAAAGACCTATCTTAAATAAAACCTCTTCTAAGCTATGAAATGGAAGAAAATCCAAAATTTTATACCTTAAAGTATTTGGATGCAAGTATTTTATATTGAATACCAAGGATAACCTTAGAAATTTTGTTTCAAAATCCAATGAAGGTATCTTCTTAGGATACTCCACAACTAGCAAGACTTATAGAGTTTTTAATAAAAGATCATTAGTTGTAGAAGAGTCTATGCATGTTGTTTTTGATGAATCTAGCAAACTTGATCTTGGAAAAGATATTATTTTTTATGATGTTATGAGATCAATGGAAAAACTTGATCTTGATAATGAAGAGGACGATGAAACTTTAAAGAAAGATAATAATGATGATAAAAAGGAAATTCAAGAAGAACATCAAAAGAAACAAATGCCTTAAGAGCAAGACACCCAAAAGCTACCAAATGAGTGGAAGTTTATAAGAGACCATCCCATGGAGCAAGTCATTGGTGATCCCACTAAGGTTAACTTGCTAAATATATGACTAGGGAGTTTGAAATGAGCATGATGGGAGAGCTCAGATTTTTCCTTGATCTTCAAATCAAGCAAAGAAAAGATGGCATCTTTGTCAATCAATCTAGGTACACCAAAGAGTTGCTAAAAAAAATTGGAATGGAAGGATGCAAGAGTGCCAAAACTCCAATGAGCACATCAACAAAATTGGACAAAGATGAGAAGAGTAAGGCTATAGATGAAAAACTCTATAGAGATCGATCAGATCCCTTTTGTACTTTACCTCTTTTAGACTAGATATAATGTTTAGTGTATGCTTGTGTGCTAGATTAAAATTATGTCCTAAGGAATCTCTTCTGAATGCTATGAAAAGAATTTTAAAATACATTCATGGTACAATACACTTAAGCTTATGGTCTTTCGAATGTCGATTATGCTGGTAGTCTTCTAGATAGAAAAAGCACATCTGGAACTTGTCAATTCATTAGTGAATGTTTAGTCTTTTGGTTTAGCAAAAAACAAGTTTTGGTTGCCTTTACACTGCCGAATCAAAATATGTGGCAACAGGTTGTTGCACTCAAGTTTTTTGGATGAGACAACAATTTAAATACTATGGTAAAGAGATTGATTATATTCCCATCAAATGTGACAATACAAGTGTTATAAAATCTTTTTAAAACTCCCATTCAACACTCTAGGAGAAAACACATAGATATTAGGCATCATTTTATAAGAGATCATATCGAAAATGATGATGTTGTATTAGAATTTATTGACACAAATAATCAATTGGCTGATATTTTCACCAAACCTCTTAATGATGAAATGTTTTATTTTATAGAAAAAGAGCTTGGTATACTTGATTTGAGCACTTTATCTTAAAAAGGGTTTAAAAGGGGTACATTGCATTAATTATGCATTTTGATGATTAATTATGAACCTTGAGTGTTATGCTATGATTTAATGATATACAGGTTCAAATTATGTGATACATGTATGTATGCCATGAAAAATACGTTTTATTTGTTTAGGAAGATGTATAGAAGAACAAAAATTCTTTTTGGATCTTATTTTCTATTTTATGTTTTTAGAGCTTCACGCCTGTGACTAGTTAATCACGGCTGTGAATGTTGTTAAACCAAAATGTACAGAACTGTTCACGTTTTAGCTCATGCCTTTTGTTATGTTTTTAAATCGTGAATAACATTGTTCATGCCCGTGAATAATTCATAGTTGTGACACTTATGAACCTCTATCTTTCTAGATTCGTTCACGCCTTTAGTCATGATTTGTGTCACAATTGATCTCGCCCATGAACATTCACTATTCACATATGTGAACTTTCATTTACAGCCGAGAATCGTGTGATATAAAGTCTAATTTCACTGTTTCTCTCTAGATTTTCTCTCGTTGGCTATCGCAATTCTCTGTGATTTTTGACCAAATCCGACCTCCAAAATACATTTTCACACCAAATCGGTGCCGATTTCACCCTCCAAACATCTTAAACATATTTTCTACCAAATTTATTTAGTGTTTTGTTAAGTTTTTTCAAGCTTTCTAAAAACCCTAGATTTTTTTTTCCAAATCCATTTCAACAATGGCATCCGAAGTTGGTTCTTCCAAAGGGAAGAAGAAGAGCACAACCCCTAGACACTACATAGACTTTTTGATCAACATCTTACCCTAGCACACTCATAAAAAATACTTTATTCGCAAAAAATGACCCATTCTGTTAGCAAAAACCTTCGACTGGAATTGTATCCGGGCACTAGGACTGGAATCTGGCATAAGAGTTTGGCTTCAGAAATGTGGCATTTTAGAGTTTGTTGACATCTACAAGCCCACCTTCAAAGAGCCAACACTGGAGTTTTTAAACACTCTGTAAGTGTCTCCAGTGGGCAAAGTTTCTTTCCAACTTTGCAAGCAAGAGAAGACTTTCACAGTCGCTGAATTTGCGAGATTTTCAAGTTGCCACATGAAGGTATAATAAATGAAAGTAAAGCAAAAGATTTTTACCCCTCTCCGGTATGACACAATTTTGGTAGCAATTGTAGTTGTGATGTCAACAAGACCAAGAGCTCTCATTTGAAGAATATGGTTCTCTACTACATTCACCAGTTTTTGAGATACTCAATCTTTGCCCGAATTGATAGTAATGGCTCAATCTGGAAATCCGAATTATTATTGCTTGAATGGGCTAGATCAAATCAATCGGTTGCCTTGTCCCAAAGGTTTGCTTCTCATTTCTAATTGATCGCGACAAAGCCTTTGAGTGACATCTTCATTGAAAGCTATGTTACTCACTTGGTTGTGGAGTTAGGACTTTTGGATCTCAACAACTACATTTATACCATTAACCTAGCTTCTCCTAGAGATCGACTTGATGTTAAATTTTTTATCAAGATGGAAGCTGTTGTTAGGATCATCTACCAAAATAAGGTTTATTATCACTTTATCACACCAGAAAGAGAAATAGCATGTGAGCCAAAGGACCCCAAGGCATTTAAAGTTGGTCTTCAAGGACCACATCAAAGGAAAAAAAGCTAAAATTGAGTCTCCTTCAGATTCAATAGATATCCTAGATGCCCCAGTAGCTGGTGCAACATCTTTAGCATTTCAGACGAACTTGGCTCAGCAACTCATGGACTTTATCACTCATCGATTCGACATGCTTCAAGCAAGCATGGATTCCTTTGAGCAATCAGTTGATAAGAAGTTAGAGAATTTTAAAGACTTCATGAAGTCTAGAGTTGACAGTCTAGAGAGGGAGATCGCTAGACTTCACAAGCATTTATCTGGCTTTGAGCCATGACTATCCTAGTTTTAAGCTTTTTTAGGATCATTAGGAAAAATCTTTTGTTCTAAATTCAAAGTTTTGATTGTAATTTCTTTTTGTTTAAAGTAATGGATATGAAATTTGCTTTCACCTTGTTTATTGTCTTCTTTCTTTACTTGTTTCTTTTTTATGATGACAAAGAGGGAGAAAATATAATAAACAAATCTTGTTATGTGTAAATTATATTTAATCTTGACATATACCTTCCATATACTTAACATATGTTGTGATGATCAATCATATACTTGATATATATACTTGGCATATGTTGTGATGATCAATACTTTGATTGAATTTCCTTTTAACTTCTTCCTTTATGTGCTTATGGTTTAAAATATGGTATTATTGTACTTTTATTTTTTCACTCTTTGATAAACATCTTTTGAGGGGGAGAAAGTCATTTCTCCTTAGTCACATATTGTAAGATTATTTGTCACTATAAAAAGGGAAGATTGTTAACCTTGAGGGGTATTTCTATCATTTTGATGATCACAAATAATTAAGCAATAAAAAATTTAATATTTTTTGTATTCTAAGTGTTTTAGATAGGTTATATTTCTAAGATCTTGAAGCAAGTTGATTCAAATCAATTGAAGTTTAAAAGATTAAAAATCAGCAAAGATTCACATTCATGACAAAATTTCACACCCATGAATCAAGTAACGCTTGTGGTCAATAATCACCATTATCGTAAAACTTTAGTTTCACGCCCATTACTAGTAAAGCTACGCATGTAAAAATCTTTAATGTCAATTCTCTCATATTCAAATGTTCACAGCTGTAAAATAATGGCTAAACTGTGAAGCTTGAACAATCATGCCTCTGAAAGATTATGCATTCTTAGACAGAAGTGATCACGATCAACTTCACTATTTTAGTCACGACTTCATCAAGAATAGTCACTCTCGTGAACTTGCATATTTAATGTTGATAGATGCGAACGAAAAGTGGTTCAACGACTAGTTTTGCATTGATTGCACCCAAAACGACTTTATTTCTTAGAGAAATTATAAATACAACTCATTTATGAACTTTCGACAGTTAGACAATAAGAAATCAAACATTCAATCTTTGTAAAGTCATTTGTGCAATTATTCAAATTGACTTTTATAATATTTGTTGTAAAAACCATTTTAGCTCAGTTTGTTGAGCTCTTTTGATTAGTGAGTGATTCATTCCTATAATCAAATACTCAATAGAGGACTTGAGTAATTTGGGTAGTGAGTGAAATACTTCTAAAGCTTTTGTATGAGCCATTAAAAATACAAGGATTTAGTTGTTGTGTTAGCCATTAAAGCACAAGAATTTCTGGGTTAGGTGTTAGTCAAAAAGTAAAATACCATAGTTATGAGTGAGCTTGGAATACTACATTTGTAACACTTTGTGTGTTATTGTAATACTCAATTGAGATTGGAGAGAGGAACAAACTTTGTTAATACTAGAATCTCTATAAATTTTGTATCTCCATTTCTCTACTTATTCCTTATCTCTTCTTATTTCTTTTCTTGAAAGAAACATTTTATTTGATTACCAATTAAACCATCCTTCTTGGTTATTATTTTAGGCAACATATTTATTTATGATTTTAATAAGAATACAGGTGATTAAATTAATACTTTCAATTTTTTAAAAATTTTTGCTCATTTTGATTTTTGATAGAAATTACAAAATAGAAATCAAGATAAATTTAAATATAATTTGAATATTTTTTTTTTCATAATGTATATTAATAATGAAAACACAAATATTTAAATTTTTTATAAGTATATTAATAATGGAAACATAAATAATTAAATTTTTTTCATAATGTATATTTTTCATAATTTATTTTTAAAAATCAAAATGAGCAAATATGTTTTAAAAATTACATTATAATATTTATTTCTCAATTAAAATAATATTTTTTGATATAAATCAAAAATAATTTTTTAAAAAAATTTGAATAAATTTTTTTTCATAATGTATATTAATAATAAAAATATAAATAATTTGATTTAATTATTGGGCACAAATTATATCATATAAATGTTTGTAAAATATTATGCACAAACAAAGCAGTGGCCTAGTGGTTGAACCAAGGTTATCAAAACCTACAAATCCTATGGTTAAGTCTCATCATCCTTAACTTCATCTCTTAAAAAAATTGATTTGTATTCACCCACATTTAACTTAGGAGAATTGCTTTCACCAATAGGAACAAATGAATCCAAATCAATATCATTCAAATCTTGATGTCCTAGATCATCTACTTCTCTTACATATATTAAAATTTTAAAATATCAATATAATATATAAATAAATAAATAATTTAAAATCATAAACCAGGTAGCAGAACTAACCTTCAGTATGAGTGTTTTTCTATACACTGAATGTGAATGATCTTCATGAAGAGCAACCACTATTTTCTCAATATCTAACTCAGTATGTGTATCATCTTTCTCAATCCAAATTTAAGTCTTATCAATGCACTCAATAGGATCGTAGATCCATTTCTTCTTATGGAACCCAAATAAAAATAGTTAAAATTAAGGTTATTCCTAGTGTACATAAAATGTAACAAGTGCCAAAAATACATATGATTATAGTTGCATAAATATTCTTCAATCCTAAATTATAATTCACTTATACAATATCATTAAGTCTTTAATGCTCCAATCTATTTCATTTTTTGTATGAATGCGCTCAAATAAACTGCAATTTCTTTCATATCCAAAAGAAACATCAGTTTGACTTAAAATTCTAATAACCAATATCATTAAATTTAACGCATTATTACCATATAATTTTCACCATTCATCTACATATTAAAACAAAATTAAATGGCAAAAAGATTGTCATAATCATAAAATTTTGCAAAAATAGAAAATCTATCTAAGAAAATATTAAGAGGTTAAAAATTTATCAAATGAAGATTAAGAGAGAAACAACAAGAGATTTATAGAGGTTCAACACTCAAAGTCTACTCCTCTCCTCAGCCAATGTTGAGATTTTAAATTCACTAACAATCTACTTCAAGGTGTAGATTAAACTCTTTAGAAGCTTATAAACAAGCTATCCAAGGCTCACACTCAAACCTAATGACAAGTATTTTAATCCCAATACAACTCACTCAATCACACTTTAACAATTGATTACAAGAATTAAAACACCCAACTACCTAAAAAACTTTAAAATACTTGAAATTTTAGAGAGAGAAAGAAGGTAGCTGAAAATAATGGATGCACAAAGCTCTTTAAGATGAGTACAAGTATTAATCACTTAACCTTAGTTTCTCTAACCCCTAAAGTCTTGAAAGAGAGCTGCATATACTTCCTCAAGAAAAATGAGCCGTTGAGGTGCATTGAATGCAAAGATAGTCGTTCATCCATTTTTTTCGTGTGCACCTGTTAGCATTAAATTTTTAGATTTACGGGCATGACATTCGTGGCAAACCATGAACTATCTTGTGAATCCTAGTCGTGAATGATTCTGGATAAGTTTTTAAATTGCTGGTGAATAATAGTTCATGGGCGTGAAGAGTAGTGCAGACTGTGAAACAAATCATGAAGTTGGTCGTGAATGGTTCAAGAACTTTTGGTGTGTCTGACTTCGATTTTCTGAATTAATAATTACAAGCGTGACTCATTGTCTGGTCATGAACTATTTCGTGAAACTTGGCTATGAATGACTGATTTTGAATTTCTTCACGCCAAGATTATTTCACGGGTGTGACAAATGGTTCATGGGCGTGAACAACAACTCTTTTGCAATATTTATCTTTTATTGACTTGATTTCTTTCATCAAAAAGATGTTTGATAATCATTTAACTTGTATAATCAATTATAACACAAAATATGGTTAAATTTCGTATTGCTCAATTATTTGTTAGCATCAAAACGACGAAAATACCTTTCAAGATTCAACAATTGAAGTTCTTGAGCTGTTGATAAGGCTGATTCTCAGCTAAAACTTCCAAGCCTATCTCAATAAATTTTTATCTCCTTGATTGTTGCAATTCTCATTGAGTTTATTGCTTTATTTTCAAGCAAGTTAATAAATGCCTTTAATAATATCATACTTCTTTGAGAAATTTGGACCATAAAAGAGAGTCAGATTCAAAAAATAAGCAATTATATGGAGATTGCCCCAAAAGTATTTGTCCTATCGTGCATCAATGATCTTAATATATGGCCTATACTTATGATTATTTTTTATGAACATGTGCATGATAGCCTTGCATACCCTACACTTCCCTTCAAATACATATCCCAATAAAGGTTTTTCATCTGAATCTACCAATCACAACAATTTCATAAATGGAGCAGCAATTTTCACCTTAATTAAGCAACCATCCCAAAACTGTTTATCTAAAGAAATAGATACAAAAAGCTTTCCACCTGAAATTATGTAGAGCTTGTGACTGGTAAAGAACTTGTTTATGGCTAAGGCTTGCAAATTATATTTATGGTTCTCAATGCTTTTCAAAGTTATAAATGTTGTAGCAAAATGTGTTATTGCTGGATGCATTATTTCCCTTCAATCATTTCTCTTTCTTAACCATGTCAAAATTGCAATATGATTGCAAACAAATGTTGTCAACTTAGAGGCACGAAATAATAAGTCAGCCACATGATTCATGTTACTAAAATCTTTTAAAATCGGATTAATGCAATGAGTTGCACAAGGTGACCAAACTAAGTTTTAATACCTTTCATGTAGCAATCTTCCTATAGCTACATAATTAACAACATTATCTATATCCAAATGCACCACATTTGCTGGCCCAACCCATTCAACAACTTCAGAAAATAAGCCCAATAGTGTTGCTACATCTTTATACTAGTACAAAAATATGTTATATGTGTTAGCTATATTAAACTTTATGTATCAGTTAAATGAGTGATGCATATCAGCAGGATGCATATGAGTTGAGTTTTATGCGTTTGTCAAAATGACCGATGCATATGGCCTGCTTATATGTGTCGGCTATAAATAAAAGTCGACGCATATAGTATTTTAAAAAAAATCAAACTAGATACATCGGTTCTAACTTTTAAACGACACATATAAAATGATTTCATTTTTTTTTTAATTAAACGAACTATATGCGTTGGTTTTTTCTTATAGTTAATGCCAATTGTTCATTTTTTTTAAAAAAATTGTAGAAAATATTAGTACTTCCATATATATATATATATATATAAACACCAACACAAAATCCAGAATTGCTACAAAGCCAATACATAGAACTACAAATTAATACAAAAGCCAACATATACATGCATATATACAAGTAAGCTTTAAATATCCAGTAATTCCAAATATTCAACAACAATATTAATCCATAAGCTATGAAGGAATTAATTCCAAATTGCATATCTAATTAATATATATTAATTTATAAAATAAACTATATAGATTACATACACTCTCTTACAAAATAGTTGGAGCATAAATGTCGAATTTCAATAATTTGTTCTTAACTATAAGATATATTTTGAAAAGCCTACAAAACAAAATAAATACAGAAGAGAATAAATTATATTATTTCAATATAATGAGAAAACAATAAAAAAGAATTGGCAAAAATGATAAGTATGGAACATTTATCTTTTAGTTTTGGTGAAAAAATAAGTTTTGATAATTATTGTCAAAATTCATTAAATTTATATGCTAAACATATACCTAGAAATACCCTTAAATGTACTTTATATAATTTATATAAAGAAAATAAAAAATATTTGCTTAAAATATTTATTTCTTTGAATGATCGTGTTTGTATTTAGAGTGAAATTTGGAGTGATAATTGACAATTGTATTCTTACATGGATCTTACATGTCATTGAATTGATCGTGAATGACAATTGCAAAAAAGATTGCTTTCATTTAAAGTTTTTGATGATCGACATATTGCCGATAATGTTTTTAAAATGATAAAAAAATATTTTGGAAGAATATGAATTATTTCATAAAATATTTTTAATTTCTTTTAATAATACGACAACAAATACCGTTTCAATTCAAGACTTTCAATCATACCTCTGAATGATCATATTTGTATTTAGAGTGAAATTTGGAGTGATAATTGATAATTGCATTCTTACATGGATCTTACATATCATTGGATTGATTGTGAATGACAATTGCAAAAAAAACTACTTGTATTTAGAGTTTTTAATAATCAACATACTGCCGATAATATTTTTAAAATGATAAAAAAATATTTGAAAAGAATATGGATTATTTCATAAAATATTTTCAATTTCTTTTGATAATGCGACAACAAATACTGTTTCAATTCAAGACCTTCAACTATTATGTCAACCTAACATTGACAGATAGATTTTTTTCATATTAGATGTGCGTGTCATGTGTTCAATTTATGTGTTCAATATGGTTTGAAATCTTTGAGTTGTATAATTGCTCCAATTAAAATCACAATTTCATTTTTATGGTCACATTTACAAACAATAAAATTATGGACTTGATTTTCTCGTGAAAATGCTAAAAAACTAAAAAAAATTCCAATAATTGTGCTTACTCATTGGATTTCAACTTATAAATTACTCAACGAGTCATATGGATATAGAGAATTATTATGCACATTTATTTCCAATAATGTGTCACATTAATTTATATCCACAATATTGAGATATTTGTCAACAACTTTTAGATATTTCAAAAGTTTTTAAAGATGCAACACCTATTTTAAGTGGTGTTTATTATCCAATATGTCATTTATTATTGTGTTAATGTATTAATATTTTTGATACAATTCAAGATTATTAATGATACAATTTTGCATGATTCTATTTGTATGATAAAAAATAAATTGTAGAATTATTTTAAATTTATTCCTTTAATTAATCTTGTATGTTGTCTTTTTTATTCTAGATGTAAAATAAATGGTTTATACAATTATTTGAGTTTTTATTATTTATTGTTAGATTTAGGTGATAATATTAGTGCTGATTTTATTATTAACGATATAAAAAAAATAATTTGTGATTTATTTACTGAATTTAATTTGATTTATAATATTCCTACTACTACTATTACTACTAGTGATATTACTTGTTAAGGTTCAGGTGAATCGATAAAAATTAGAGGGGTAATCACTTGATGTTGCAAAAAGATAAAAAAAAACCCGAGATCATCTTCCGGTTCACTCAAACTTGACATTTATCTAACAATTATATTTGAATTTAGTGATAGTAAGACATGTAAAGATTTTTTAGTCATTGATTGGTAGAGTCGACATTAAAATACTAGACGATACTCTCCCAAATTGCAAAATAAAAATTTTCAAGTCTAGTCCCAACTGTTATAATTGAATAACTTTTTAGTGCGAGAGGTAATATTTTGGATGAGAGGCGATCTAATATAACTTCCAAATCACTAAAAGCTCAAACATGTATTGATGATTAAACTAAAATGACATTAAGACAACAAAAAATAGATAAATATAAAAATGAGGACAAATATGATTTCACCACCGATAGAACAATTGACATATCCAGTACTAGCGGTTCCAATTAAATAAAAAGTAAAAGAAATCAACAATTAAAATTTAAAATGTAAGAGAATTACGTGAGATTTGATTTCTCTAAACTCCAATAGAATATGTATGCAACTTAATTAATGGTAAAAAAATTAAATTCAAACTCAATTATTAATATTATTATGTTTTAAATATAAATTTAAACTTTTATAATTAAATTATTTTTAAAGTAAAAAAAATTAAATTGACTTGTTTTTAGCCTAATTATAATTTTTATAATTTATTAATTTATCAAAGAAAAAAAATTCTTTCTAAATTCCAACTTATAATTTCTCAAAATAAAATTCCACTTTTTTTAACAATCTAACTTATTAAATAAAACCAAAAATTAATATTTAATAAGTTAACTTTTTTTCTCAAAGTTTTCATTTTTTTATAACTTATTAGTTGTAAAAATTTATAATTTGCACAAATTAATATTTTATAAGGTAATACTTCTTTCCTAAAATTTTCATTCCTTCTAACTAATTTATTACCTAATTTGTTTCACTTATTTCTAACTTAATATTTTTTTTTGCTTCACTTATAAAAACATTGATAAGTTAAATTAACTTTTTTATTTCAAAATCACCCCAACAATTAAGTTTAATTTGTAAATTTTAATAATTTTAATTGTATTTATTTATTGTGTTAATTACTTAATTGTATTTTTTAAAATGTTGGAACCAGTCGAACTACCAGTACATGAACCGGAACCAATCGGTCTGAACTAGCCTTTTCCTAGTTCCGGTTTGGTCCTATATTTTTAGGACCGTGGAACCGGTCGGTTCCGAACCGTGGCTGATGTTGTATATATATATATATATATATATGGTTATGTTGTAATGGCTAATTGGTTTTGCTATGCAACTTATTAAGAAAGATCGTGGTTTGACTCTTGACCAAGTTCAATTTGAAATGTTTGGTGTTGCTAGGAAGGTTTGAGCATAAGTTTATGGTGTGTTTATAAGATTCTATAAAATTTAGCAAATTCATTTCACAATGTATTTTCTATTTTTCTTTGATCAACATTCATAAAAATATAGAATCGAACTCTTGATCACTTTCAACACATTTATAAAAAAAATTCTTTGATCAACATTCATAAAAAAAAAAGTAGAACCAACTCTGGGTCATTTTCAATTTCAACATTCATAAAATATTTTCTTTGATCAACATTCACAATGTATTTTCAATTTCAACATTCATAAAATAATTACATATTGCATAACATCCATAAAAAAATTACATAATGCGCAGGGGGAGTTCTTGAGCAGTTGAGAGCGGAGAAGAATGAAAAAGGGAGTTCTTGATCAACTTACAATGGATTGAGGGAGTTCTTGAATAGTTGGGAGCAGAGAAGAATAGCCAGCAAGTGAGTGGTGTAAGGGAAAACCACGGCTGACAACTATAGCAGTCAGTGACGAGGCTGGCGGTTGGAGCGACCAGTGGCAACATTGGCGGCTAGAATGACTAGTGGTGAATGGCAATTTGGGAGGGATGAGTGGTTGCCGATTGGAGTGACAATTTGCTAGTGGCTAGAACTGCGAGCTTGCAAGGGATAAGTGATAATTGAAAGGGATGGGGATGAAGTAGATCTAGGTTTTTTTTGTTCATTATGTGAAGAGAAAAGATGTCATTTCTCAGGATTAAAAATGACCCTTTTTCAAGATCTTTTAAACGACGATGTTTTCGTCTAAGAAAATGACATCATTTCTACCATCCTCTCCATTCCAATTGACCCGAAAAAATAGTGTTACCCATTCCGAGTCAATCGATTCCCAGTTAATCTTTTTGGGTCACCATTTTTTCCACCGTTTTATTTATCCCTTAGTTTTAATCCATCAAACCGTCCAGCTTGGTGACCGGTTCATGATTGAACCGACCAGACCAGGCCGGTTTTAACAACATTGGGTTAAACACATACTAAGACTCCTTATATTCCTAGGTTCAAATCTCAATGAGTGTAAACTAATTTCACTATTTTTCAACCATCTCTTAATCGGTCCAATTGACTGGTTGTCCGGTTGTTTAGAAGACATCTAGTTCAAAGGTGTTAACTGACATAATTTTTTGATTAGTTCACAAGTTTACTAGTCAAATCAGCCAGTCCTGTAATACTCGCTCAATTAATCAAAATTAAATCTCAATTAAGCGGGCGGATGCTACGATTTATCACTTTAGAAAACCTGTATATATTAAAAACTCTTTTCATTTCCTTTGTATAAATTATTTCAATTCATATTAAATCATTTTCACCAAAAACATCATAAGAAATCTATTACCATAGCGTAAGCCTTGATCTCAAGAAATCATTTTTTTTTATAAATAAACTTGGCCTTAACTGACATATTGTTTACAAAATTAAAGCTTCTAAAATTAAATAAATATTTAATTACTTAACAAGGTTTATATAAAATATAAACCCTAAAACTATGTCATGTACAAAATATTAAAAGATGACATGTAACACTGACTCTCACAATATGGACGCTTCTTCTTTGCAAGTCAACTTTTGTTATCCTTTAGGTTCCAACCTGCGTGTAGGAAACGCACATATTAAGTTACTGAAAGTTTAGTAGTATATATAGACATAAAAATTCAAGCATGAAATCATACAAATTATCTCATAGCATATTATATGTAATACCCCCTTACCCCAGTAATATTGACCCGAATAAGGGAGTGTTACGCTAACTTTAGTCAAAATCATCCTTTTATAAGCAATAAAAGTTGCATTTTTTTCCAATACAAAAACTTTACACATTATAAAGGAAATAATAAACACTTTATAAACAAAAGTATTATTTACAAAATATTGGTGGTTATACAAAATATAAAAATACGTTACAAACACTACAAAATAAAATTCAAAATAAAAATACAAAAGACATGTGACTCATCGTGCTCGAAACAGGTTGTTTTACTGGATCAGATCACCGCTAGCTTTATCTACACTTCTCTACTCTAATCTCGTTATATCTACACGTGAGAGTTAGGTTTAGTGGTGCATAAAAGTAAGACAATATATCATATCATGCAACATGCAATATTATGCACCTATAACATGTCCAAGTTTTCATACATTTTTCAATACTTTTAATATCTCATACTTACATATTGTTATATTAGAATAACTAGCATACATAAATAATTATCAAATATAATTTATATAAGATTCCTTGTACCATTGTTAAGTTATTTATGCCCATAACACTTAGAAACTAATAATCAGGATAATAAGATTGGTCATCTAGGCATAATAAAGTTGTCACCCGGGCATAATGGTATGTGCATACAAGTGTCATCACCGACATATACATAAGTGTCATCACTGACATTAAGATATATGTCATCATCAACATTAATATATGTGTTATCACCAATATTATTAAACCTCTAATTGACATGTCAAATTATCCAAAACTCTAGTTCCAGGCTAGGTCTTCTGGGGGTTAATCCATGTCATTACCAAGTAAAAACACTTTATCTTTGTCAATTTCATAATTTTCTTTTGATTTCTTCATTACACATTCCTTTTCATTTAAGGTGAATCACGAAGTGTTATACTTTTACTCATATCAACTTATAAATATTCAAAATTCATTGAATAACTAACATATCTTGATCCTTTTAATTGAAATTCGAAACATGACATTCACAACTATGACTCATTGTTCATGCCCATGAACAATTTAAAGTGCATTGTCTCACGACCGTGGTCGAAAAGTTCACACTCATGATCCAAACCATGTTTCAAGTCATGAACGAATATGGAATGAATAGAATCATTTTCCATGCAAAAGTCATATCTGTGATGTCATTTAGTCACGCCCATAACTGAAGCTTCACACCTGTGACTAGCTATTGAAAAATTACACATTCACTTTCCATATTCATTTTAGGCTTCTTAAAGCCATAAAAATACCCCAACATGCATCTTTAAAGTTCTTAACTTAGTATATAATATTTTTATTATCATTTACATGCTTCTAATTTTCTCAAACTCCTAACATGTGATAATCAAATCAACAATTCACACAACATCACCTTTCTCATGTCAACATAAAGTTTTCATGCAATAATTCATAATCAAATGCATTTAAGTGGTAAATATCTCATTGATCTCTCTATTTTTAATAAAATACAATTTGACCCTAAAACTTTCCAAATTTTTTATTTAGGTCTCTTACCGTAATTTAACATCTTCACACTTTTTATATGCTTAGAATTTCTCATAACTACTAATCATTATTTTGATTAATTTTCAATCAAAATCCAAATTTAGATTTGGGTCAGTCTGGTGCATCAACTTAGCGACACATGTGACTCGAAGCCTAAATTAGCGGATATGACACTATGCATGTTCATGTTATCCTATTATATCATAAATAACTATCATAATGTAACACCCTTTGTAGCAACCCCACTATATAGGCATATGCCACATGACTGAATCTATACAATCTTGTTCTGAATTAAAAAATTTTCTAACTTATATCATTGTATTTGTATAACATGCATCTTGATAATAACCATGTCTTATTTACTGCAAAAATACTCATTTGTATCTGAATAACAACCATAAATAGAATCAATATCTAGTTGGGTAACATCTAGCCCTTATTACAAAATTCATCCTTATTAATAATAATAAACTTCAATTACATATCCTTATTAAAATATGTTCTAAATATTTGTCTCTATCTCATATCATGATGAAGAATAGATGAATGAAATAAATGAACAGACCCAACACAAGTCAGCTCTAATTGCTTTGATTGGCTTGATTTTCTCTTCGAGTCAACTCAACTATCCTTTGGCTCCAATCCTAGGTGTAGGGAAACCCACACGCAAAGCTACTGAAATCTTAGTGATACATATGAGCATTAAAATTCTAGCATACATTCATACATTAACATAACATTCATAATTATAACCATACTTAGGTGTTTGACCATAACATGTACATATATATATATATATATATATATATATATATATATGTGTGTGTGTGTGTGTGTGTGTGTGTGTACATAATACCTCATTCATTCTGAATTGATTTGATTTGATTTCAACACATTCATAGCATATATCACATAAGTGAATACAAGTCATTATAGTCATAATACCTTTCATTTATAGAATTTTTATATCATCATAATCATAGTGAATTTCATCATATCTTGCAATTATCTAACTTATTGTTTCATATATTTGATTATTGGTTTTCACATTCCTTTTCCAAAATGTAACTGTATTTTTATTTCATGATTTGATTTACTTTCTATACTACTGGTTTATGATACCACTGGGTACTACATTATAATTTACTATATTTTGTATTATAATAATTTACTGTTTATTTACTTGCCCAATACTCTAGACCCACATTACCAGGATGTGGGTTGTGATATATGAGTTATATAATATGAGCTTAAGCTACCCTGCTCGCTAACTATATATGTCTGTATTGCTATTACCGAGTTTTTCAAATTAAGAGTGTTCTAACTCAAGCTTAAAATACCCTTATGAGTAAATATAATATTTGCATGCATATGGGTACGAAGGCACTCTAACTCGAGCTTAAGTCATTTTGTCTCTAAATAATTAGGAGTGTTCTGACTCGAACTTAAGTCACCCTGATTTAAATATAATAATATTATACGGTACTGTAACCCCCTCAATGGCATGCCACTTATCCTAAGCTAGTTCTTGAATAGATAATGGACATATATAATCATATTATGGTTATTTGTATCATTTACAAGTCATTCATGGTTCAATATGTCTATTGCATAACCCATTGTAATATAGAGAACCTAGTGCATATCATTTATTCATAATCATGTTATCATACTATATACTATCTCAATTAATCATGCCAAATATGTGTGTACAACAAACTTATATAATTTCATCATATAATTCTAATTGTAGATTCTGGATACGGGTCATTCATGGGCGTCAATGGAAAATTTATGGGCATGAAAACTTATGTCATGGGTTATCTACCCGTGACTCAACTGTGACTGACTATGTGTGGACATTCACAGGCATGAACTTATTTTGTGCAATACATTCACGAGCGTGAGACTACCTTCACAACCGTGAAACATCAGTCTGTAATACATATATGCACAAACATTAATAATGGAGCCCTAAACTCAACTCTCTTGCGTCTACTGCCTCTGGTGGGATTCTCCACCCTCTGCCTCGATTTCTAACACGATAAAGGCTTAACTTTTTCATTAGTTTAAAGCATAAAAACCTTAATCCCCATTAAACTAAATTGAACCAAATCAAAGGACAAAGGAGAATATGATTTCTTACCTTTGTTTCGTGAAAATAGAATGATATTGGGGTTTAAAATCGTGTTCTTACCCTCTTTGATTTGAATTCAAAACTATGGTGAAAATCCTTAGTATTTAATTTGTTTTAATCTTGTCAATGGTGAGGTTTTATATCTTATCAATCAAAAAGAATGAGGGAGAACTGGTTCTAGGGATTCAGGGCTCTGGTGGTTAGAGTTTAAGATTGGATTTTTGTGAGTTTCTATAAAAAATACGAAACTGCCCAATTTAAACTGCAGGGCTTCATGGGTATGAATACATATGTCACGGTCGTGAAGATATTCAACTTTAGAAACTGAATTTCATGACATTCATAGCCGTAATTACATGTCATGGGTGTGAATAATGAAAATTTCACTTTTTTATATATTTTTAATTATTTTCATGATTCCAAACCCATAGTCACATATATACTTCCCATATACCCTTCATATACCTTTATTAATACATTATTTCTAGGCCCTAACTTACAGGCATTACACCTAATGCATGGCAATACAAGTGTCTTATTCATTATTATTTTCATATCAACAAATCATACCTCAACATTCATACACATTAAGCATTCTCGAGAGGTTACCATTCAACGTACTTTATTTTTCCTCACTTTGCTTTTCTCATAACTTACCATTATCCATTAACCATTTCCTTTTTAATATATTTTTCCTAAAACTATAAGCTGAACTATCTGGATGTGGGGTTATAGAATAGGTGTGCTCGAATCCGAGCTTTAGTCTCTGTTTCCACTAACTGTAAAAGTGTTCATTCGAACTCCTTAAGTCAAAGACGCTCTCACTTAAGCTTCTGCCACCTTGACTGAGTATAATCAAGAACAAAGGCTCTTTTACCTGAGCTTTAGCCACATTATTTTTATAATTGCATGGAACCGAGAAATAAAGACACTCTAACCTGAGCTTCAACTACCTTGTTCTCAAAATCATACATTATATGGTACCATAACCCCCTCAATGACATGTCATCTATCCTAGGACAAATCATATATTAGAGAAAAAGGCATATCTGGTTCTTATTACTTATTTCCTTATCCTTTACTTTTTCGTGTTCAATTTCATGTTGACAAACACATAACATAATCTTGTTACTTATTAATCATCATCACATATACCATTTATCACTATTACAATATCCACACATCAATCACAAGTTATAAATTGCATATATAAAATAACAGAGAGTTGACGAGAGTGAACTACATATTCACGACCGTTAAAGTTATTCACAGCTACCTCCTTACTCGTGAACCAAACCATGACCGTTCATATGAAAGCTATTGTCCACAAAACACAATTAATTCATGGTTATGACTATATGTTCACGAATGTGAAACCACACATTCCTGACTATGGATCAAACCGTGAAAACCGAAGTTAAAAACCGAATATCAACATTCATGATCGAGACTATATGTTCAATGACGTGAACTCAAGCATTTATGGCTTCTTTAGCCATGACGCAAGGCGTAAAAGCTTATACCCGTTCTGGGCATTTTCTAAGTTCATATTTCATAGGCATGACTCCCTTTGTCATAGGTGTAAAACATGTTTGTGTGCTACATTCATGAGCATGACTATTGTGTCATAAGTGTGAATTTCTGGATTTTCCAGAGCAGAAAATAGAGCATTATCAATCCACATGCAATGGTCTCTAAGATTGACCGATATCAATCACTCCTATCAACATTCCACAACCGATTATGCTAACAATATACTTTTAACATCATATAAACCCATTTAAACTTAAATCATGCCAAAACGTCTCTTAAACATCATAACCAATATAACCTATTTTCATAATATTTCTAACAATTATATCATACTATTATCATGCATATACATTCCAGAAGCACATTAAACACATTTTCAACACATCACGTGGCATAAAACAAGGCAATATACAAGAAAGAAGAATTAATATGCATATATGTACTAACCTTTAATAATTGAGCATAAAACTTTCAAGCTCTTCAAGCTTGCCTAGCCCTTTAATGATCCTCATCTCTACCTGTAGCTCCTATCAATAAGAAAACGTCTTCCTTATATTCTTAAACCAGAAAATGGACATAAACCACCAAAACCTGAGCTTAGGTTCAAATACATAACCCTTTTACTTACCCTAGTTCAAGCTTAAACTTATCCCTTTTGATATATGAAAACTTGGGAAAATATAAAAAGGAAGAAGAAGATGAAAATGAAAGTGAGAGGTCTCGTTTGAGAGAATGAGTTTTAAGGGATATGGGGTGGCTATAGGTAGCAAAAAAAATATGGAAGAGAGATAAAATCGGGGGATCTGCTCACCTACTCTGCTAAACATTGTTCACAAGCATGAAGAAATCTTCACGGATGTGAACACTCTTCTATCACAGTCATGACAAACATTTCATAGGAAAAACTAATACATGACATAGTAGTGAAATCCCATTCACAGACGTGAACAACCTTCAAAACTATGTCGTTTTGAAATACAATACTCTCACGGGCATGAAAGTATCCTCTCTAACTATATTTACCTCTTAATCTAGCTATACTCACTCATATCAACCTTACCAACTTATCAACCCTAAAAATTGAGTGTTATAATTTCGGGCTAGTTTTGATAACCAGAAGAACCCTACCATTTCTAATCCACTCAATGCGTGCAATTTCTTCAAGATGACATAATTTGTAATTGAATTCCTTTTGTATCTTTTCATTTTGTTAATTCAATTGCTTTTTCATTACTTATATTCTTCCATACCCAAATCAACAAACCCAGAGGTTGTTACGCTGATTTGAATCCCTTAAACATCCATTCTTATGGCGGGTGGCCTTGTCATTTTTTCTTAATACACAAATGATTATTGAAGTCTTTAATAATACACCATGGTAGAGGTGATCTTCCAGCCAAGCATTGCAACAAATTCCATAAATCCCTTTTGCAAAGCCATTTTAGGAATCCATAAAATCTTGTTATTCTCTAGGAATGACTATCCTCTAGATGCATTAATATGTCTATATGGTTTTGTGAATCCCTAAGTAATTTCACTTCCTCCTTCTTTCTCCAAAGTAATCCACACAAAACATACCCTCAAATCCCAAGTGCTACTAAACATGATTCGGATGATTTACACTACATAAAGTTTCCATGAGGAAAATAAAATTGGGTTTTTTTTTTATCTTAGGCAATGTTCAAGAGCACTTAAATTGCACATGGAGACTTAGGCTACGTAGAGATGGCAATTACACTCATCTTTGAGGTGCCCCGCCTCGACCCCACCTCAAATGGAGCTGATTTTTTATCATTTATGCCCCACTCGGACTTCGAAATTTTTTATGGCTGGACAATATGTACATCTCCCACCCTGATCTCTACCCCGATGTTATATATTTATATTTTAACATAATTAATATTTTTTAAAATAATAAAATAAAAATATAACATTAATTTAATGTAAAGATATTTTTTTATTTAGACAAAAATATATTTAACTAATTAATTAAAATAAAAAATAATTTAATTTAATTTAATAAAAATTGGAAATGGGGTTAGGGATCCCTATCCTCATGTGGTATGAAGATGGTGATCCTTAATTCTTTTGTGATAGGGTCGAGGACGAGCTATACGTTTCAGGGTCGAAGATGGGGATAGGAAATTTTGCATTGAACTCATCCCATTGTCATTCCTAAGGCCACAACAATTAGAATTAAAAAGTTAATTTTGGTTGTGGTGGGCTTGAATAATTGGGCCCACCCTAAGCCCTTTTTTGGCCTTTCACTAGTAGATATGGCTTGTAGTCCCATAAATGAATTTGGGCTTTCAGTTAGAGTTAAATCACCGAGAGCATCCGTTGTAACAACATGTGTATGATGCCATTTGTTATTAGTGTTGCGGGGATTGTGTTTCATGCCAAGTGTCAAGTTTTATCCTATGATAAAATACTAATAAATGAATCATCACCAACTGGTAAAAGAGGCTGACTAGACATTGAAGTCATTTTTTCTATAACCATTTGCAGTTATGCAACTTTCTTCAGTCTCATATCATCCTTACCTCTTCCCTTATAACTGTAACCCTGATTTCCAATGGTTGGTGACTCATATATGTCGCTTCCTATTTTACCATCCTTACGTTGTTGCTTAAGCACTAGGTTAGTTCCTCACAACCATTGATTATCACATAAAGATAGTTTTTTTGAGTGAGAGCCCTCATGGACAAATTATATGGCTTCTCTAATTGTTTACCATCTGCTTTAAAACGTTAGGGGTAAATTTGATCTATATGTCCGATGAAGCCACAAATGAAGCAAAAAGAAGGAAGTTTTTCATTCTTGAAAGAGATCCATATCCAATTTTTCCTTGAAGGGGTGATCACAACCTTGAACGTGTGCTAATTAATTTAATTATTATCAAAATTAGTTAATTTAATTTAATAAAAATTAGGAATCAGGTTGGAAATCCTTGTTCCTATGTGGTGTAAAGATGGAGATCCATAATTTTTTCCGGTAAGGTCAGGGACGAGCTATTCATTTCAGGGTCAGGGATGGGGATGAAGAACTTCACCTCGAACCCATCTCATTTTCATTCCTAAGGCCACAACAATTACAATTCAAAAGTTAAATTTGGTTACGGCGGGCTTTAACAATTGGACCCACCCCAAGCCCTTTTTTGGCCCTTCACTAGTAGATGTGGCTTGTAGTCCTATAAATGAATTTGGGCTTTCAATTAGAGTTAAATCAACGAGAGCATCCATTGTAACAACATGTGTATGATGCCATTTGCTATTAGTGTTGCGGGGATTGCGTTTCATATCAAGTGTTGCGGGGATTGCGTTTCATATCAAGTGTCAAGTTTTTATCCTGTGATAAAATGCTAATAAATGAATCATCACCAACTGGTAGAAGAGGTTGACTAGACATTGAGGTCATTTTTTTCTATAACCATTTGCAGTTATGCAACTTTCTTCAATCTCATGTCATCCTTACCTCTTCTCTTATAACTGTAACCATGATTTTCAATGGTTGATGACTCATCTATGTCGCTTCCTCTTTTACCATCCTTACGTTGTTGCTTAAGCACTAAGTTAGTTCCTCGCAACCATTGATTATCATGTAAAGATAATTGTTTTCGAGTGAGATCCTTTATGGAAAAATTATATGGCTTCTCCTGTTGTTTACCATCTGCATTAAAGTGTTAGGGGTAAACTTGATCTATATGTTCGATAAGGCCACAAATGAAGCAAAACAAAGGAATTCTTTCATTCTTGATAGAGATCCATATCCAATCTTCCCTTGATGATTTTTGTTTGTCGTTGCAAAGTTTTGCAAACATCAATTTTAACAAAAATTCAAAGATAATTTTTCCATATCCCACATAGGTTGTTAGCATCTAACTTTAAGAACTCCCCAATATAATTTCCAATATCTTTTAAGCTTGCTTCAGTCATAAATCTAGTTGTAAGTTCATGCAATTGCATCCAAAAGGTAACATGAAATATTGGGACATTTAGGGGGTGGGTGTGAGGTTCAATCTTTTGACAGATAAGTTGTTGAACCTTGAGTAATATTTTTATCATTTTGATGATAACAAATAATTAGGTAACAAGGAATTTAATCACTTTTTGTGCTCTAAGTGTGTCAGATAGTTTATGCATTTCTAAAATCTTGAAGCAAGTTGAAAAAAAAGAATTAAAAATCAAGATATTGATAAAATGCAAAGTGTCACACCGTGATTAAAAAAGTCACGCCCGAGGTGAAAGATCACCACTTCCGTGAAAATAGCTCTTCACACCCGTGAATACTGAATCATAACTGTGAAGTAAGTAGGCTCTAAGACTGCTCATTCAAACGTTCACTACAGTGAAGCACTGACCCAACCGTGAAGATTGATCAAGTCATGCCCGTGAAGATTTTGTCACACCCATGAATGACCATTCATTTTTAGGCAGAATGAATCACGACCAGAGTCATGACTTTCATTCACAGCTATGAAGAACAGTCATGCTTGTGATTCTGGAGAGAGAAACTTGATAGGCAAAAACGGAAAAGCAGTTGAACGACAATTTTTGCATTTAATGCACCCCAAAATAGCTATATTTGATCTGGAAGTATAAATACAATACATTTATGACTTTTAAATAGTAAGATATACAATCATTCAATCTTTAATCTTGTATAGCCTTGTGCATTTACTTTGATTCAACAAACTTTCATTATTTGATTATAAAACCATAATTGCTTATAATTGTTGAGCATTCTAGTTGGTGAGTGTTTTATACTTGTAATCAATTACTCAAAAATGGTTTTGAATGAGTTGGGTTGTGAGTAAAACACTTGTAATGGTTTATTGTGTGAGCCATAAAAAATACAAGGATTTGGTTATTGTGTTAGTCATTAAAACATAAGGGTTTTTCTGGGTTAGGTGTTAGCCAAGAGAGAAACACCATAATTGGGAGTGAGCTAGAAAATACTCCATTGTAATACTTCAAGTGTTAGTGAAACACACAATCGAGATTGGGGAGAGGAGTAGGGTTTGTTAATACCCAAACCATTATAAATCTTATGTACATAATATTTTTCTTCCTTTTCTCAATTTATTATTTTAGCATATTCCTTCAAGCAAAATTTTAATTCCTAACCAATTCAATCCCCCCTTCTTGGTTATTGTTTTGGGCAACAATTGGTATTAGAGCAAGGACTAGCAATCAAGCCTAAATAGCGCTAGTAAAGATCAAACTATGGCAAAAAAAGGATTTTATAATCTAAAGCCCTTGTTTGATGGAGCTAATTATGTGAACTAGAAATTTAAGATGGAAATCTATCTTGATAGTGAAGGAATAAATGTTTGGGAGTTCATTTGGAAAGAATGGACACCTCTAAAAAGAAGGAATTCTAAAGGAAAAGAAGAAATCACACCAAGGGATGAATGGACAAAAATTCAGAAAAGAGAAAATTGCAAGAACAAGAAAGCCATGACTATTCTAATTAGCTCTTTATGTCTTGAAGAATGTGGTAGGATTCAACATTGTCTTACCGCCTACTCTATTTGGAAGACTTTAGAGAACTATCATAAAGGCACCAAATAATTTAAGTCTAAGAAGGTTTAACTTGTCACCGAATATGAGCTCTTCAAGATGAAGCCAAACGAGACCATAACCGAAATGGAAAATCATCTTCTTGCCATTGTCAATGGCATGAGGAAGCTTAGAAAGCACTATAGCTTGGAAGACAAATAATAAGATTTTGAAGAGTCTTCCAATAAAGGATTATGGCTCAAGGGTTGTAGGCATAAAAAAAGCAAATGAAGATTTAAGTGTGATCCCCACCGACGTACTAATTGGCAAACTTCTCCCTCATGAGATGGCTTTAGTAAGAGATAAAGAAAATGAAGGAGAAAGCCAATTGCACTCAAAACATCAACTTTCATGCCTATAGATGAAGATCTTCTAAGTGATGAAGAAATAGTTGATGAAGGAGATAAGCAAATAACCCTACTTTCATAGAGGATTAAGAGATTGATCTTTAACAAATATGGTTTAATCAAGAACTATAGGCAAATGACTTCAAGGTTCACTCCTAGAAACATCTCATCCAATAAAGGCAAAGAGGAAGTAAAGTGCTATGAATGTGGAAAGAAATTTCACATAAAATTAAAGTGTCCCAAGCTCAAGAAATACAAGAAAAGACCCAACAAAGAAGATGAAGAGAAAGGTCACAAAGCCACTTGGGATGATGACTCCTCCTCATTCATTGAAGAAAAAGAGGAAGATGAGGTGGCTAAGTTGTGTTTCATGGCTATTAAGGATGACTCCATTGATGAGGTATGCTTTACATCCCAATATTGTGATTATTTACATGATTTAATTAATGTTGCTGATTATGATATAGTTCAAGTCTTAAACCTTGAAATAAAAAGATATAAAAAACTAGATCTTTATAGAAAGAATAGCTCAAAGATTAGAAATAATTTAAATGGCCTTCAAAAGGTTGTTGAAGAGCTAAAAACTTCAAATGACTCTTTAAATAGATCATTAGATGAAATTTCCTCAAATCCCTCAACAAATTCTCTTTTAAAAGAAAATAATACTTTGAAAAACGAAGTTGAGGAACTTAGAAATTTTATTTCTAGATTTCACAAAAGGAAGGAAAGTTTAGATACTTTAATTATATCACAAAGACCTTCCTTAGTGAGATATGGTTTAGGCTTTAAAGAAGCATCATCCTCCTCCTCACCTAAAACCATATATTGCAAATAAAGCACACCACAAACCTCAACAATTGATGCAATAGCCCCAAGGGCTAAAGGCAATTCACACATAAAACTCTGTACTAAAAAAAAGAGTAATCAAGGGTCTCTTGGCTCAAAAAGGAAACCTCAAAAAGTCAATCATGCTTTCTTATAGAATAAGCATGCACCTACGAAAGCACCTATCATAAATACATGTTTATGTCATTGTGCACAATCACCACCTAGAAAAATAACAAAGCCTAAATACATGACAAAATAGAAAATCATGCACAAGTCTAAACTATGTCACTATTGCATGAGAATTGGACATATAAACAAACATTGTTTTATAAGGAAGGCTCATTAGGAACCTTCTAGTGCTAACCCCCAAGGACCAAGTTCATTTGGGTACCTAAAAGCCAAACCTAAATTATGGTTTTGTAGGTATGCCTCAAATCCACATCAAAGGAAAATGTTTGGCTGGTGGATAATGAATGCTCAAGGCATATGACCAGTAATAATAGTCTATTCACCAATATCAAAAGGATTGATGGTGGTAAGGTAACTTTTAAGAACAATGCCAAGGGTAAGGTAATTGGCATTAGGTCTATTGGTTTAAATTGTATAATTTTAATTGAAGATATTTTGTTTGTTGATGGTGTTAACCTTGAGGGGTATTTCCGTGATTTTGATGATAATAAATAATATAGCAATATTGTATTTAACATACTTGCTTTAAGTGTATTATACAGGACATAAATTAAAAATAGCAAGAATGGAGAATTGGAAGAATAATCCTTGAGAAACAAAAAGTAAAAAGTAGCATGTTCACTGTCGTGACTCTAGGAGTCACTCCCGTGAACAAAGCTAGCCGTTACCAAAACCAACATTTGAAGTTCACGGCCATGAAGGAAGAACAAATCGTGAAGTGGGGATTTCAGTCACCCCCGTGACTAAAGGTGTCACCCCCGTGAAGAGTCATGAAATTTCAACCAAAGAGCTTCACAATCAGAGTCACCACTAGGGTCACGGCTGGAAAGATGTTCACCCTCGTGAATGATTCTCTCAATTTCATCCAGAGAGCTTCACGACCAGAGTCACCACTTGGCTCACGGCTGGAAATTCTGTCACGCCCGTGAAGGATTAATGTCACGCCCGTGACTCTATATGTCAAAACATACCAGATAGCTTCACGACCAAGGTCACCACTTCAGTCATGGCTTGGGAAGAACGGTCACCCCCGTGATAAGCATATTCACGCCCGTGACCAATGAAAGAGAAAAATGACAGGCGCGATTTTTTAGTTGGTACAACGGCTAGTTTCTTATTTAATGCACCCCAACGGCTATATTCAGCCATGAGAGTATAAATGGAAGTCATTTATACATTAAGAAATAAGAGGATGATAAGAGAATGATAAGAATAACAAAAGATTAGCATATACTTCAAATCACAAGCTATCTTGTACTTTTATACTTTGAGAACTAATTCATTCTCTGTAAAAATCTTATTGCTCCTCATATTTGAGCAATAAAGATTTATAAGTAGTTATCTCTGTAATCTTTACTCAAGTAAGCATTGGGTAGTTCTGGGTTAAGAGAATAACACTTGTAAGGGTTAGTTGTGTGAACCTCCAAAACACAAATTAAAAAGTTGTTTGTGTGAGCCTGTAAAACACAAAGTGTAGGTTGTTTGTGTGAGCCTGTAAAACACAAAGGAATTGGTTATTGTGTGAGCCATTAAAACACAAAGGAATTGGTTATTGTGTGAGCCATTAAAACACAAGGGATTTCTGGGTTAGGTGTGAGCCATTGTGAGAAACACCATAGTTGGGAGTGAGCTTGTAAAACTCCATTGTAACACTTAGTGTGTTAGTAAAACTCCCAATTGCGATTGGGGAGAGGAGTAGGGTTTGTTAATATCCGAACCTCTATAAATCTTTGTGTCTTATTTTCTCTATCCCTTCTAAAATTAACTATTTATTTCCGCACTTTAAATTTTAATTTTTTAAACTCCAATTCAACCCCCCTTCTTGGTCTAATATCTGGGCAACAATTGGTATCAGAGCCTTGTCTAGCATCAAAGCCTAAAAAGCGCTAGTAAAGAGCAAGATATGGCCAGTGAAGGATTCCAGAGTCTCAAACCTTACTTTAATGGAACAAATTATGCCCATTGGAAGTTTCAGATGGAGACATATCTGGATAATGAAGGAATTGAAGTTTGGGATAGTATTCGAAAAGAATGGACACCACCAATTAGAAGAGGAGTTAATGGTAAAGAAGAAATCCTGTCAAGAGATGATTGGACAGAGCCTCAAAGAAGAGCAAATTTCAAAAATAAGAAGGCAATGACAATTCTCTCAAGTTCATTATCTATTGAAGAATGTGACAGGATACAACACTGTTCAACTGCATATAGCATGTGGAAAACATTAGAAAACTATCATGAAGGCCACAAAGCCACATGGGATGACGAAAGTTCTTCAAGTGAAAAAGATGATAATGAAAGTGAAAAGGTCAACCTATGCTTCATGGCTATTGAGGATCACGTCTCGGACAAAGTAAGATCACTACACTCATACTCTTTCAATAATGATAGTAGTGATAATGATAGTGATAATGACGATGATGATGATGATGAGCTAAGCCTAATAGAAGAATTAAATATAGAATTAGAGAAATATAGAACTAATTTTAGTATCTATAGAAATAATATCTCTAATTTGAAAAATAAGATAGATGGCTTTGAAAAGGAGAACATAAAGCTTAAATCATCTAATGAATCTCTTCAAAAGTCATTAGATGAATACTCATCAAGACCCTCAACAGCTTCACTGTTAAAAGAAAATAATACTTTGAAAAATGAAGTTGAAGAACTTAGAAATTCCATTTCTAAATTTCACAAGGGTAAAAAGAGCTTAGATTCTCTCATTGTGTCTCAAAGACCACCTTTAGTTAGACATGGTCTAGGGTTTAAGGACACATCATCATCTTCTCACAAAACTATATTTGTAAAATCTAAAGAATCTCACATCTCCACAGCTGTTAGAACAACTCCAAGAAATAAGCATGTTAAACCTTTTATACAGAAAAGGAATAATCATGCCTTTATGTATAAGAAGTATGCATCTAGAAAAATGAAAATTAATCATGATTGTGCATGCCATTGTTCTCAAAATCAGTCAAATAGAATTATGGCATTCAAATACATTGTAAGACCAAAAAGCAAGTTTACACCTAAACAATGTAATTACTGTATGAAAATGGGTCATATAAATAGAAATTGCTGGATAAGGAAGGCTCATTGGCAACCTTCATGTGCTAACCCCTAAGGACCCAAACTCATTTGGGTACCTAAACATCATACTTGATTTGTAACTCTGTAGGTATGCCTCAAGTCCACAATAAACAAAAATGCATGGCTAGTAGACAGTGGATGCTCAAGGCATATGACAGGAGACAAAAAACTCTTCAATGAAATCAAAAGTATTGATGGAGGTAAAGTTACCTTTGGAAACAATGCAAAGGGTAAGGTAATTGGCATTGGTTCTATTGGTATTAATGGTACTACTTTTATTAAGGATGTTTTACTTGTTGATGGCTTAAAACATAACTTGCTAAGTGTAAGTCAATTATGTGATAAAGGAAACAAAGTAATTTTCACCTCAAATGAATGTCTTGTAATCTCTATTGATGGTCAAGAAATATTTAAAGGAAATAGATATATCAATACATACATAATAAACTTACATGAACTCTCTAACCATTCCTCTAAGTGTCTTGTGACTACTAGTGATGAATCTTGGCTGTGGCATAGAAGACTTGGTCATGCTAACATGGACTTAATACAAAGTCTCAGCACAGGAGAGCTAGTAAAAGGATTACCAAGAGTTAAATATGAAAAAGGCAAGACATGTGAACCTCGTCAAAGAGGAAAGCAGCACAAGTCATCTTTCAAAGCCAAAAATATAGTAAGTACTTCAAAACCTCTTCAACTCATACATTTAGACTTATTTGGACCTACTAGGGTTGCTAGCTTAGGAGGAAAACATTATGCATTTGTCATCGTAGATGATTACTCTAGATTTACTTGGGTAATTTTCTTAGCTCAAAAGAGTGATGCTTTTGAAAATTTCAAAAACTTTGCTAAAAGAGTTCAAAATGAAAAAGGATACTGCATTTCAAAAATAAGAAGTGATCATGGGAAAGAATTTGAAAATGAAAACTTTGAAAGTTTTTGTCTTGAATATGGCATTTCACATAATTTATCATCTCCTAGAACACCTCAACAAAATGGTGTAGTTGAAAGGAAAAATCGAACATTAATTGAAATGGCAAGAACAATGCTTAATGAATATGCATTACCAACTTATTTTTGGGCAGAAGCCACAAACACTGCATGCTATATTTCAAATCGAGTTTTCAAAAAACCTCTTTTAAACAAAACCTCATTTGAGCTATGGAATGGAAGAAAGCCCTTGGTATCATACTTTAGAGTATTTGGATGCAAGTGTTTTATATTGAACACTAAGGACAATCTTGGAAAATTTGCCTCTAAGTCTGATGATGGTATCTTTCTAGGATACTCTACAACCAGCAAAGCATATAGAGTATTTAATAAGAGATCATTAACTGTGGAAGAATCCATGCATATTGTTTTTAATGAATCTAGTAGACTTGATCTTGTGAAAGGTAGTGCTCTTGATGATGTTGTAGATAATATGGAAAAACCTGTCATTGAAAATGGAAAAGAAGAAAACGATCAAGAAAAACTACTACCTCAAAATCAAGAACAAATGGAGCAAGACCTTCCAAAAGAATGGAGAATGAACAGAAATCATCCAAAAGAGCAAATTATTGGTGATCTATCAAGGGGAGTAAGTACTAGATCTCATTTCAAGCATTTAGTCACTGACATAGCTTTTATTTCACAAATTGAGCCTAAAAACATTGATGAGGCTCTTAATGATGAAAGTTGGGTAATTGCCATGCAAGAGGAACTCAACCAATTTGAGAGAAATAAGGTATGGAACCTAGTACCAAGACCTAAGAATCATCCAATCATAGGCAGCAAATGGGTATTTAGAAATAAGTTAGATGAACAAGGGTTAATAACCAGGAATAAAGCAAGACTAGTTGCAAAAGGATATAATCAGGAAGAAGGTATAGACTATGATGAAACATATGCACCGGTAGCTAGATTAGAAGCTATAAGAATACTCTTAGCATATGCATGTCACATGAATTTCAAACTTTTTCAAATGGATGTGAAAAGTGCATTTCTAAATGGCTATATAGATGAAGAAGTGTATGTAGAACAACCACCAGGTTTTGAAAGCTATAATTTACCAAATAATGTTTTTAAACTTTCAAAAGCTTTGTATGGTTTAAAACAAGCCCCAAGAGCTTGGTATGAAAGACTAAGTTCTTTTTTACTAGAAAATAGCTTCACAAAGGGAAATGTAGACACTACACTGTTCATCAAAAAACATAAGCATGAAATACTAGTTGTTCAAATTTATGTTGATGATATAATATTTGGTTCTACTAATGAGCTGCTTTGTCAAGATTTTGCTAAGTGCATGACTAGGGAATTTGAAATGAGCATGATGGGAGAACTTAAGTATTTCCTTGGTCTACAAATCAAACAAAGCAATGAGGGCATATTCATCAACCAATCCAAATATGCCAAAGATTTAATCAAAAAATTTGGTATGGAAGGATGCAAAAATGCTAAGACTCTTATAAGCACATCAACAAAATTGGACAAAGATGAAAAGGATAAGAGCATTAATGAAAAGCTTTATAGAGGTATGATCGGATCACTTTTATATCTCACTGCTTCTAGACCCGATATTGTGTATAGTGTTTGCTTATGTACACGATTTCAATCATGTCCCAAAGAATCTCATCTAAATGCTGTAAAAAGGATTTTAAGATATTTACATGGAACATTGCATCTAGGTTTATGGTATCCTAGGAATTCATCTTTCTATATAATAGGATATTCAGATGCAGACTATGCTGGTAGTCTTTTGGATAGAAAAAGTACTTCAGGTACTTGTCACTTCATTGGATAATGTTTGGTTTCTTGGTTTAGCAAGAAACAAGTTTCAGTTGCTCTTTCAACTGCTGAAGCTGAATATGTAGCAGTTGAATGTTGTTGTACACAAATTCTTTGGATGAAACAGCAACTTAAGGACTATGGTCATGAAATGAACCATATACCTATAAAATGTGACAACACCAGTGCTATAAATCTTTCAAAGAATCCTATTCAACACTCTAGAAGTAAACATATTGACATTAGACATCACTTTATTAGAGATCATGTTCAATATGGAGATGTTGAATTAGAATTTGTATGCACAGAAAAGCAATTAGCAGATATTTTCACTAAGTCTCTAAATGAGGAAAGATTTAATTTCATTAGAAGAGAACTAGGCATGATTGATGGATTAACCTTGTGATTACAAGAAAATGAAATTTTAATTGTTGATCTTAAAACATATCAAAAGTTAGAAGATAAATATTTTGATGAAAATTCATGTTTTATGAAGCAAAATCTTTGTTGAAATGATTTAGTCTTGTTGCAGAACTTAATCTCAAATTAATGAAAATTATAGGGGAGTCACGCCCGTGACTTAAGTGGCTCAAAGAGGCAGTATTGTTCACGACTTCGGTTCACGACATGCTTCACAGCTTCAAGTAGTGAAACATTGTTTCACGGCTTGAGTCACGCCCGTGGATAAGACTATTCACGCCCGTGACGTATTTTCACTCCCATGAACCATTACGCCTCAAAAACTCACAGAAGCTTTCACGCTTTGCGTCACGGCTTCAAGTGGTGAAACATAGTTTCACGGTTTTAGTCATGACCGTGGAAAAGAAGTTTCACGCCCATGACAGAGTTTCATGCCCGTGAATAATTACACCCAAAACTCACAGACGCTTTCACGCCTTGTGTCACGGCTTGCTTCACGGGTATAAGTAGTGAAATTCAACACTTCACGCCCGTGACATAATATTCACCCCCATGACCTATGATCATTCACGCCCGTGATGTTCATCGAGCACGCCCGTGAAAGCATTCACGCTTTCATTCACGCTTTCATTCACGGGTGGAATTCTGCTTCAGCAAACCGTGAACATGACTATTCACACCCGTGAAACTTGAAGTCACGTCCGTGAATGTATCGAATATATAAGAAAACAGCCGGTTACAAACTTCATTTCAACTCTCCATCTCCCAAAACCGCTCTCATTTACTCTCATTCATTGAGACATTGAAGATTCCGACCCCAAGCCTTGATATTTCACTATAAATTCCTTCAAAAGTTCGAATCTTCAGCAGAAAATAGATATTCCTAGGGTATTTCATCATATTTTATTTTCATTCCTATCAAAATCAAAATCAAAATGGAGTCTGCTTCGTCAAAAGGGAAGAGAAAGAAGTCTCATGCACCAAAGAGATATTCAGATTACCTCATGAACATCATACCCGAAAGTTGCCATCCTCGGTATGCAACTTTAAAGAAGCGACCAATTTTATCATCAAGGTCATTCGAATGGCAGACATTCCGTAATCTAGGACTCGAGATGGCTATGACAGAGCAACTTCAAGCCTGTCATCTAAAAGACTTTGTTGACATTCATCTGCCAACTCTACGGGAGCCAACGCTGGAATTCCTCAGCACCTTGCAGGTTTCACAAACTGGAGTGGTGAAATTCCAACTCTGCAAAAATGAAAACACCCTCAGCGCCATTGCTTTTGGAGAATTGCTCAACCTACCATCAGATGGCGTTCTGAATGAGACTGAGGTAGAATTCTCTGCCCCTGCAGCCTGGACTCATTTCGGATACAATTGTAGCTGGGACGTAAAGAAGACGAAAAGCACTCATCTCGTGGCCCCAGTACACAGGTATTTGCATAGGTTTCTAACCTATAGTATTTTTGCTCGGGGAGAGAGCAATGGAACTATTAGGAAGTCAGAACTCTTCCTATTTGAGATGGCTCGTCGGGGAATCAAAGTGGTGCTTTCCAGATGGTTTGCAAACCATCTTCTCTCCATCGCAACCAAGCCCACAGGAGATATCTTGATTGGGGCTTATGTCACTCATATGGCAGTGAAGCTAAATTACTTGAAGCTGGATGACCATCATTTCAACATTATTCCTGCCCACCCACGAGATAGGCTGGATATCGAGTCTTTCATAAAGATGGGAGCAGCAGTGAGAATCGTTTACCAGAACGATATCTTTTATCGCTTCACTGATACTGCTGGAGAAATTATCTGGGAAGATCATGACATGGAGGATTTTAAAGCAGGCCTCCAGGGAGTCCAGCAGAAAAAGAGGGCTAGGATTGAGGAAGCCACTCCAGCCATCGCTCAGGACATTGGACAGTCCTCAGCCTCCACACCGTCTTTAGCGCAGCAGGTGGTCGACCTCTTGGCACCATGTTTCGAGCAGTTGCAGACTTCCATGGATGAGAGGTTGGAAAACCTCAAGGACTTCATGGAGTCTCGGATCGACAGTCTTGAGGCTGAAGTAGCTAGGCTTCGTGATAGGATGTCTAGCTAGGATATAGGCTAGAGTGTAGCCTAAACTTGTTATGTTTGATCATTTTTCTTTATTTTGTTACTTATTATGTTTCTGTATACTTTCCTTCATATAATATATATTTGCTTTTGTTTACTTCAATCTACATATTCTTTTTGATTGATGACAAAAGGGGGAGAAAACTAGCAATATATGAAAGAATTTATATGATAAGGGAAAGTAGGATCAAACTAGCAATAATAAGAATTGTGAATCAAATTTGAAATTGATTGCAAAGTAGAATTATAACCTAAGTATACCTTGCATATACCTTAAAAAGCAAGTTACAAATAAAAACATGCCATGATATACCTTAAACATACTTTACATATACTTTATGTCTTGAAAAGGATTTGTGGTATGTATTGGATATACTTTTCTTATGACTTGCTTCTAGCTTAAATGCTACATCCTTATTCACTATTCTTGCACATTATAATTTTTATCCTAAGTATATTTTGAGGGGGAGACTTCTCAAAATCACATATTGCTAGATTATTTGTCACCATCAAAAAGGGGGAGATTGTTAACCTTGAGGGGTATTTCCGTCATTTTGATGATAATAAATAATATAGCAATATTGTATTTAACATACTTGCTTTAAGTGTATTATACAGGACATAAATTAAAAATAGCAAGAATGGAGAATTGGAAGAATAATCCTTGAGAAACAAAAAGTAAAGAGTAGCATGTTCACTGTCGTGACTCTAGGAGTCACTCCCGTGAACAAAGCTAGCCGTTACCAAAACCAACATTTGAAGTTCACGGCCATGAAGGAAGAACAAATCGTGAAGTGGGCATTTCAGTCACCCCCGTGAAGAGTTATGAAATTTCAACCAGAGAGCTTCACAATCAGAGTCACCACTAGGGTCACGGCTAGAAAGATGTTCACCCCCGTGAATGATGGTGTCACCCCCGTGAATGATTCTCTCAATTTCATCCAAAGAGCTTCACGACCAGAGTCACCACTTGGCTCACGGCTGGAAATTCTTTCACGCCCGTGAAGGATTAATGTCACGCCCGTGACTCTATATGTCAAAACATACCAGAGAGCTTCACGACCAAGGTCACCACTTCAGTCACGACTTGGGAAGAACGGTCACCCCCGTGACAAGCATATTCATGCCCGTGACCAATGAAAGAGAAAAATGACAGGCGCGATTTTTTAGTTGGTACAACAGCTAGTTTCTTATTTAATGCACCCCAACGGCTATATTCAGCCATGGGAGTATAAATGGAAGTCATTTATACATTAAGAAATAAGAGGATGATAAGAGAATGATAAGAATAACAAAAGACTAGCATATACTTCAAATCACAAGCTATCTTGTACTTTTATACTTTGAGAACTAATTCATTCTCTGTAAAAATCTTATTGCTCCTCATATTTGAGCAATAAAGATTTATAAGTAGTTATCTCTGTAATCTTTACTCAAGTAAGCATTGGGTAGTTCTGGGTTAAGAGAATAACACTTGTAAGGGTTAGTTGTGTGAACCTCCAAAACACAAATTAAAAGGTTGTTTGTGTGAGCCTGTAAAACACAAAGTGTAGGTTGTTTGTGTGAGCCTGTAAAACACAAAGGAATTGGTTATTGTGTGAGCCATTAAAACACAAGGGATTTCTGGGTTAGGTGTGAGCCATTGTGAGAAACACCATAGTTGGGAGTGAGCTTGTAAAACTCCATTGTAACACTTAGTGTGTTAGTAAAACTCCCAATTGCGATTGGGGAGAGGAGTAGGGTTTGTTAATACCCGAACCTCTATAAATCTTTGTGTCTTATTTTCTCTATCCCTTCTAAAATTAACTATTTATTTCCGCACTTTAAAGTTTAATTTTTTAAACTCCAATTCAACCCCCCTTCTTGGTCTAATATCTGGGCAACATATGGTTTAAAACACAATTTGTTAAGTGTAACTCAATTATGTGATAAGGGAAACCAAGTCACTTTCATCTCTAATGAATGTCTTGTAACCACTCTAAATGGCCAAAAGATATTCAAAAGAGATAGAGATGACAATACTTACATAATAAACTTCCACAAGATATCTAACCTATCATCTAAGTATCTTATGACTATTAGTGATGAGTCTTGGCTATAGCATAGAAGGCTTGGTCATGCAAGCATGGATTTAATTCAAAGTCTCAGCAAATGAAAGCTAGTAAATGGACTACCAAAGGTCAAATTTGAAAAGGATAAGATATGTGAACCGTGTCAAAGAGGAAAAAAACACAAAACATCATTCAAGTCTAAAAATGTTGTAAGTACCTCTAAACCATTACAACTTTTGCATTTAGATCCTTTTCGACCTACTAGAGTTGCTAATTTATGAGGTAAACACACTATACATTTGTCATTATTGATGATTACTTTAGATTCACATGGGTAAATTTCTTAGCTCAAAAGAGTGATACTTTTAATTCCTTTAAAAACTTTGCCAAAAGAGTTCAAAATGAAAAATGATATTTTATTTATAAAATAAGAAGCGATCATGGCAAAGAATTTGAAAATGAAAACTTTTGTTTAGAATATGGTATTTTTCATAAATTTTCAACTCCTATAACATCTCAACAAAATGGAGTAGTTGAAAGGAAGAATAGAACTTTAATTGAAATAGCTCGAACAATGCTCAATGAATATAGTTTACCAACCTACTTTTGGGCTAAAGCCACAAATACCGCTTGTTATATTTCTAATCGGGTTTTCAAAATACCTCTTTTAAACAAAACCTCTTTTGAGCTATGGAATGGAAGAAAACCCATGATCTCATATTTTAGAATATTTGGATGCAAGTGTTTTATATTAAACACCAAGGATAACCTTGAAAACTTTACCTCTAAATTCGATGAAGGTATCTTCTTAGGACACTCCACAACCAGCAAAGCTTATAAAGTTTGAGCAATAGGTCATTGGTTGTAGAAGAGTTTATGCGTGTTGTTTTTGATAAATCTAGTAAACTTGGTCTTATGAAAGGTAGTGCTCTTGATGACATTGTAAGAACAATGGAAAAACTTGATCTTGATCATGAGAAGGATGATGAAACCTTAATGAAAAATGATAGTGATCAAGTGGAGCAATAGCAAAATATTTCTCTACCTCAAGCTCAGGAGCAAGGAACCCAAGAGCTTCCAAATGAGTTGAAATTCATAAGAAACCACCCCATAGAACAAATAATTGATGATCCTTCTAAAGGTGTAAGTGCTAGATCTAATCTTAAACTCTTAGATTTTAATCTTGCTTTTGTCTCTAAAATTGAGCCAAAGAATATTGATGAGACTCTAAATGATGAAAATTGGGTGATTGTTATACAAGAGGAAGTCAATCAATTTGAGAGAAATAAGATTTGGACCTTAGTTCCCAGACCTAAGGACTTTCCAATCATTGATAGTAAATGGGTGTTTAGAAATAAGTTACATGAACAAGGTCTTATAACTAGAAATAAGACTAAATTAGTTGCCAAAGGGTACAATAAGGAGAAATGTATAGATTATGATGAAACATATGCTACGATCGTTAGATTAAAAGCTATTAGAATACTCTTAACTTTTGCATGTCACATGAATTTTAAACTTTTTTAAATAGATGTCAAAAGTGACTTTTTAAATGGCTTTATAAAAAAGAGTCTATGTTAAACAACTTCCCAATTTTAAAGGCCATTCATTGCCAAATCATGTGTTTAAGCTCATTAAGGCCTTATATGGTTTAAAACAAGCTCCAAGAGGTTGGTATGAAAGGCTTAATGCATTTCTATTAGAAAATAATTTTTCAAAAGGACATGTAGACACAACTCTTTTATTAAAAAGCACAAGCATGATATATTAATTGTTCAAATTTATATTGATGATATCAATATTGGGTCTACTAATGAATTGTTTTGCCAAGAATTTGCTAAGTGTATGACTAGAGAGTTTGAAATAAGCATGATGGGTGAGCTCAAGTTCTTCCTTGGTCTCCAAATCAAGCAATGCAATAATGACATCTTCATCAACCAATCCAAGTACACCAAAGAACTATTGAATAAATTTGGAATGGAATGGTGTAAGATTGCAAAGACTCCAATGAGCACATCAACCAAGTTGGACAAAGATGAGAAGGGTAAGAATATATATGAAAAGCTTTTATAGAGGTATGATTGAATATCTCTTATACCTTACTGCTTTTAGACCTGACATTATGTATAGTGTATGCTTATGTGCCAAATTTCAATCATGTCCTAAAAAGTCACATTTGAATATTGTTAAAAGGATCTTAAAATATTTACATGGTTCTCTACATCTAGGTCTATGGTATCCTATGAATACTTCTTTTCATTTCATATCATTGGTTTTTCAGATATTGATTATGTCAGTAGTCTATTAGATAGAAAAATCACTCCAGGTACTTGCCGCTTCATTGGAGAGTGCCTAATTTCTTGGTTTAGTAAGAAACAAGTTTCAGTTGCCTTATCTACTGCTGAAGCGGAATATGTGGCAGCAGGGTGTTGTTGCACTCAAGTTCTTTGGATGAAACAACAACTTAAAGATTATGGTCAAATTATGGATCATATTCCTATCGAATGTGACAATACTAGTGCTATTAATCTTTTTAAAAACCCTATTCAGCACTCTAGAAGCAAATATATAGACATTAGACATCATTTTCTAAGAGATTATGTCCAAATTGGAGATGTTATATTAGAATTCATTGACACAAACAACCAATTGGCTGATATTTTTATCAAGCCTTTCAATGATGAAATGTTTTATTTTATAAAAAAAGAGCTTGGAATGCTTGTTGGCACCACATTGTCTTAGATGATTTTTTTTGCATATCTTAATTAATTATGAACCTTGAGTGATATTTTGATTATTTGATGTTTTACAAGATCAAATTGTGTGATAAAGTGTTTATTTTTATTGAAAAACATGTTTAAAATGTTTAGGAATCCTTTAGATATCACATGCTTTTAAATGTGACTTAGTTTTATTTTTCAAAAATTTTTAGGTATTCACGCCTGTGAATAAATATTCACAGCCGTGAAAATGATAGCCAAAACCAACATAATTGATCATGGCTTGTGTCACGCTTTGGATCACAGTTTGATCCCATGACAGGTTTATTTCATACCCAACCGTGAAAATGCCTCAATTTTTAGGCAGTATCGTTCATGCCTTGAGTCACGATTTAAGTTCCTACCTAGCTAACTGTAAACACAATCGTTCACGCCCGTGAATATTTATTCACGGTCATGAATCGATCGAAATAAAACCTGAAAATCACTATTTTTTCTCACTTTCTCTCTCTTCAACCTTCCAACCAAAGCATTGTCACACTTTCTTTGGCCAAATTTTGACCTCCAAATTACCATTTTACCATCAATCTCTGCCGAAATCATTCACAAAACACTTCCTCCACTTGATTTCAAGCTTTTTCATAAAATTTTGGTGAAGTTCCCAACCCTAGGCTCGATTACCCTCTCTCTCAAGCTTTCTTCTCACAAATGGATTTCGAGTCTGACCAATCCAAAGGAAAAAACAAGAGTACGACACCAAAGATACATGCAGATTATTTACTCAATGTCATACCCCGACATTGCCATCAAAAATACGCCAGCCTCAAAAAATGGCCTCTCTTATCGACGAAGATCTTCGATTGGGGTGTGTCAAGACTTTAGGCCTAACATCCGACATGAAGGTTTGGTTACACAAGTGCGGCTTGCTAAAGTTTGTTGACATCTATTGACCCATCTTTCAGGAGCCAACTTTGGAATTTCTTAGCACATTGTAGGTCTCTCCAATTAGAAACATCTCCTTCCAGCTCTGTAAGCAGGAGAAAACTCTGACTCCCGCTAAATTTGGGGAGATTTTCAAGCTCCTGCATAAGGGATTGATCCATGACAATGAGGTTGGATTTTATCCTCATGATGTATAGTCATATTTTGGCAGTGACTGTAGCTGGGATGTTAAGAGAACGAAGAGCACACACCTCATATCACCAGTGCTTCGCTGCATTCACTAGTTTCTCACCTACAACATCTTTGTTCGGGATGATAGCAATAGCGCAATTCAAAAGTCTGAATTGCTTCTGTTTGATATGGCTCGAAAGAGTGAGCTTGTGGCACTATCCTGATGGTTTGCCTCTACCTATAGTCCATTGCTTCCAAACCTTTAGGAGATATTCTTATTTGAGGATATGTGACTCATTTGGCAGTAAAGTTGGGACTTCTAGACCTCAATAATCATGTTTACAATATCATTCCAACTTTTTCCAAATACCGACTCGACATTGAGTCATTTATCAAGATGGTAACAGCAGTGAGAGTCCATCATAAGGATGAAGTGTCTTACTGCTTTATCACCCCAGCAGGGTGAGTGGCATAAGAGCCTGAAGACTCTGAGGAATTCAAAGTGGGACTTCAAAGGCTCCAGCAGAGGAAGAGAGCCCGTGTTGCGACTCCACCTCCAGCTGTTCCAGATGCTCCTCCTACCACCGAGACCTTTTTGGCACCTCCACCAGACTTGGCACAGCAGATTGCCACACTCCTGATTCCTCATTTTGACATGCTTCAGGAAAGCATGAACACTTTTCAGGAGTCCGTTGATGCAAAACTGAAGAAGCTCAAGGACTTTGTGGAGTCCAGGATTGATAGCCTCGAGGAGGAGGTCGCTCGTTTTCATGAGCAGATGTTTGGTTTCAAGCCATGATTGTCATTATCTTTTGTTTACTTTTTATGTCTTAAGATCCTTAGGATCATCTTATCACAATACTCTTTTAAGATCAAGTCCCTTTTATTTTACAACACATGTGACTTGTAAAACTTTTATTTACGCAATGATATATTTCATTTTATTCTCTCTTGTCTTATCTCCTTTTTTATTGTGACAAAGAGGGAGAATAAGTAAGCAAATAAAAATGTTAAATATGATCTTCATGTACTTTGCATAAATACTTTGTTTATCTTAATAAAAATGTTATGTCTATTACTTACTTCAATCTCTTTTAAAGCATCTTGTACTTCTTATTGATTCATGTTTAGCACTATTTGAGAGGGAGAAATTTTATTTTCTCTTTAGACCTCCATATTGCTTAATTATTTGTCACCATAAAAAAAAAAAAGATTGTTGAACCTTGAGGGATATTTTCGCCAGTTTTATGGTAACAAATAATTAGGTAACAAGGAATTTAATCACTTTTTGTGCTCTAAGTGTGTTAGACAGGTTATGCATTCCTAAAATCTTGAAACAAGTTGAAAGAAAAGAATTAAAAATCAAGATATTAATAAAATGCAAAGTGTCACGCTCATGATTCAAAAACTCACGCCCGTGACTCATGTCACGCCCGTAGTAAAAGATTACCACTCCCGTAAAAATAGCTTTTCACCCCTGTGAATATCGAATCACGACCGTGAAACAAGTAAGCGCCAAAACTATTTATTCAAATATTTACGACAGTGAAGCACTAGCCCAACCGTGAAAATTGATCAAGTCACACCCGTGAATGACCATTCATTTTTAAGAAGAATGGATCAAGGTCAGAGTCACAACTTTCATTCACAACTACGAAGAACAGTCACTTCTGTGAAGAATCAGTCACACTTGTAAATAATCAATCACACCCGTGACCCTGGAGAGAAAAACTTGACAAGTGCGAACGGAAAAGCAGTTGAACAGCTATTTTCTCATTTAATGCACCCCAAAACAGTTATATTTGATATGAAAGTATAAATATAACATATTTATAACTTCCAAACAGTAAGATATACAATCATTCAATATTTAATCTTGTATAGTCTTATGCATTTACTTTGATTCAACAAACTTTCATTATTTGATTGCAAAAATATAATTGCTCATAATTGTTAAGCATTTTGGTTGGTGAGTATTTTCTACTTGTAATCATTTACTCAAAAGTGGTTTTGAGTGAGTTGAGTTGTAAGTGAAACACTTGTAAGAGTTTATTGTGTGAGCTATAAAAACACAAAGATTGGTTGTTGTGTTAGCCATTAAAATACAATGGTTTTTCTAGGTTAGGTATTAGCTAAAAAAGAAGTACCATAATTGAAAATGAGTTAGAAAAAAATTTTATTGTAACACTTCAAGTGTTAGTGAAACACAATCGAGATTGGAAAAAAAAGTAGAATTTATTAATACATAAACTTCTATAAATCATGTGTGCATAATATCTTTCTTCTTTTCTCGATTTATTGTTTTAGCAGCAAAATTTTAATTGACAACTAATTCAATTCTCTTCTTAATTATTATTTTGTGCAACATAAATAAATGTCCATCAAAAGTCTAGGGTGCTCCATCCAAAACATTTTACAGATCTAGTTCATGAAAAAAGAGAAAGACAAAAAGAACCAAACTGATCTCTTTAATGCGCACTCCCATAAATGGCCTTCATAGCGAAGAGAGAGCCCACTTCATTGCCTCAACATTAATCAACTAGTCAGTGAGAAACCGGCCTAGAATTGACCACTAAAAATCTGCAGGAGACTCTTGCAGTAAGTTTTCCTCAAAAACTGAACCATGCGGAGTATTCTTCATCATCTATGGGTATTTGCGCACAATTTCCTTTGTTGGTCGTTGTCTTGATGACTTATCTATGAAGGACAAAAAGTACCAAAGAAATCCGAATACAGCAGGACTGGGACTTGTTGCAAAAAAAAAGAATTCTATAAAATATTTAACGGTAAACATATGAAATATTATTAAAATTGATATTACTTTTATGTTTTCGACCAAAACAGAAAATCAAACATAACAAAACAAAAAACATGTTGAAAATTATTCCGGTATCCTTTGATTAGTTCATTATTATGCTCATATCCGTAAGCACTATATATCAAGTATAATGATTCCTTTTAAACATTAATCATGATTATTAAAAAATTTAAAATTGATTGGTATATTAGTAGTGAATTGGTTAAAATTGAAAATGTGTTCAAAATTTTTATTTTTGATTTTTGATTTTTGATTTTTTTAAAAAAAATTGATCGTTATACGGTATTAACGTTATAATACAAATTTCTTAGTATAATTTGTTGCCCAAAAAACCCCACATCAGCCTGTGTGAAAACCCTAAAAGACCCTAACGCAGTTACCTGTCTTCTTCAGCACTTGCCGCTTGGACCCTTTTCCTCATTTTCCACAGAAAAACCCCCAAACCTTAAACCCTCTTCTGATAAACCACGCAGCCATCATTTTTCTCTTTTAATACTAGCTCTCTTCATATTTTTACTCTTCAAGCCCTCGTTATCTTTGCTTGCTTTTTCCACTGAAAATTCAACCATGAAGAGTAAAAATCCGAAGAAGATAGGCTCCGGCCCCAAAGGAAGCAAGAGAGCCAACAAATTCTCTACAAATGAGGACCCTTTCTTCACCAATGGATCGAAGAAACGGCGAAAGATGGGTTACGAAGATGAATACATTGACTCCGGGGAATCAGAGGTGGAAAACGGATTTTTAAGCGACGGAGAAGAGAAAGATGCGGATGAAGAAGGAGAAGAAGAAATGGATCAATTTGCGGGAGAGACTGCCGATGAAAAGAGGCAACGCATGGCGAAAGCTTATGTGGACAAGCTTCGAGAGATCGCAAGAAGAGAAGAGGAAGAGGAAGGAGAAGACGAGGAAGAGAAAGAGTTTGAGAAGGAAGGGGAGAGGGATACTTCTGTGGCTAGCAAGTTGCTCAAGGAGCAGCTTGAGGAGAGTGGGCGAATGAGAAGAGTCATTGCTTCTAGGTAACAGAGAATTGATGAAGTTTTTCGTATTCAAATTATTAGATATCTTATGCTGCATTCAGATTTTGAAATGGATTTTTAGAGTACGCTACTTATTAGTGAGTTTTGAAGTATTTGATGAAGCTAGGCATTTTTTAATGAAATAAGTTTTTACTAATTTATCATTCACGATTGGATTAGTTAGTATAGCTTTTGATTGATGTTTTAGATTTAGAATTTTAATTTTTCGTTTGGTTTATGTATGGAATTGGTCATACTAGCCTTTGGTGATTCTTAGATTCAAACTTGTGAACTCGCACAACTTCTCTGCGAGGTCATGCCGTAATTCTTTTGCTATGCTATGGTATCATATCACTTGCTAAAGCTTGTATATCATTGTGTTGGTTTTCAGGGTATTCCTAAATTGACATTATGGTTATCTATCTGAAGTTAGAAACTTTAAAGTGTGATCAATTGCTTTACAATTCACAATGTGTTTTGCTTTCCTGTTACTGCCTTTAAGGACATAGTTTTACATTTATGAATAATTTTGTCAATGACATGCATTTTGTTGCATTTTAAGAATTTTTATGTTCATTGATTATTTAGGATTGAAAAGCCTGAAACTGTTGGTGGATTTGAGGTCCTAGTGAAGCACCGACATTCTGTTACTTCTCTATGTCTATCGGATGATGAATCAAGGGGCTTTTCTGGTTCCAAAGATGGCACAATTTTACATTGGGATGTAGAAAACGGAAAACGTGAAAGATACCAATGGCCCAATGAAGAAACACTTAGACTTCATGGAGCCAAGGATCCGCAAGGTAAAACTAGAAAGCATAGCAAACAGGTGTTAGCATTGGCTGTTAGCTCTGATGGTCGATATTTGGCAAGTGGAGGACTAGATCGGCACATTCACCTATGGGACACACGTACAAGAGAACATATTCAGGTAAACTGTTTATTTATTGCCTTTCTAGAGAGCATTTGTTTCAACTTTGAGATTTCACTTTTAAAAACTGTAGTTGTGTTAGACATAGTTGGAGAATGCGGGTGTACTGTCAGGCCGTTAGGCCATTTGAATGAGTGAGAAAAAGCTCTCTTACACTGATGGGTCCTGAATGCTTCAACTTATGTGCACAATACATGGGTGAAGTGTGATTTATTTTATGGTATTCTTGCTGCATAGAAATATTCTGCTCCTCCTGTGTGCTATGATAACTTATTGCTACCAACTGACTGCATTATGCACTGCTGTGCCCTAATTAAAATGTTCTTGCAGAGTCAAATTATTTAATATTATATGGGCATGATGCTGTCAATAGCACATTTATGAAATGTTGGATTTCATCATTAGCACACCATATCCTCATTGATATATCTCTTTTCAGGCTTTTCCAGGTCACAGGGGGTCTGTTTCATGTCTAACATTTAGGCATGGGACTTCTGAACTTTTTTCTGGTTCATTTGATCGATCAATCAAGATATGGAATGTAGAGGACAGAGCTTATGTAAACACATTGTTTGGTCACCAAAGTGAAGTATTGACAGTTGATTGCCTTCGGAAAGAACGGGTGTTGGCAGCTGGACGTGATCGAACTATGCAGTTGTTTAAGGTTTGTAAACTCATCCCATAATGTTTAGAGTTCTTTTGGTTTTAATTAGGGCAAAAGATAAAAACTGATAGAAAGAAAGGCAGCCACTTTGGAAAGCAATACTCATTCTTAACATAGTTTTACAATTCTGCCAATGATGAATAAGACACCTTTTGGTTTGCTTGCTAGAAAGGTAGTGCTTATATGATAAGCAAGATTTTTTTTTTTTTTTTACTTTTGCTTGCTATCACCATCAACATGGTTGTTTCTTTCCCCATTATAAAGTATTCCCTCCGTTTCAAGAAGATAGGCTCGCTCTCCTTTTTCATTTGTCCCAAATTTACCCCACTTTCATTTTTAAAAATATAGATAATTTGTCAATTCTTTATTATATCCCTATTTATTTCTCCTTGTTATTAACAAATATGAATTATCATTTATTAGTTTTTTGATGTGCTTCTAACTAATGTAGGGATATTAAGAAAAATGCATAGTTTTGAACAGATTAACTAAATTTTCTTCATTTATGTGAAAATAGAGATGAGTCTATCTTTTTGGGGTGGAGGGAACTACATGGATAAAGGAGCGCTACGCTGACTTCATCGGTTAAAATATCATTTTATATATATAAAAGAAAATAGCTCATATATTATTATTAGTGTAAAAGAAATCACAATAAGGAAACAAAGTATATTTTATATACATAGAGTGGTATTTATAAAACACTTATGCTTGTACAAAACATAAAGTTAACTATAATACTGTAAAAGAACTTCAATTTAAAAGTACAAAAAGTTGGATAACCCACGGTGTCAGGGGTAAGTTGTTTTATTGGATCAATCACCGTTATCTTTTTATACTATTTTCGGCTTATTCTTCACTATATCTGCCCAAAAAAAAATTCACACTAAACTCTAAGCTTAATAGTGCATATAAATAAGGCAATATACTACTTTCATGTAATATGCATTCACATGCTCTCCTTCAAGTATATTGGGTTATATAAATATTAAAACATTTATTTTCCCTTTTCATGCTATTTTCTTTTTATACTAGGACTTGCAACACATGATCAATTTAAGCTCATACATAATCATTTCATAAACATATATACCAATAACCGTTATATACACATATATTTTGTTTATAATACATTAAATTCATTTATGCATATAACACATAGGAACTACTAATCAGGATAACGAGATTGCCCATCCAAACATTATATGAATGTCACTCGGATATTATGGTATGTGCATACAAGTATCATCACTAGCATTTATATATATATATGTCATCACCGACACTAATAATCGTGCCATCAACGGTTTCATTAATTGTGCCATTATCGGCATTTATAGACCCCTGATTGGCATGCCAAACTATCCAAGATTCTAGTTCTAGACTAGGAGTTCTAAGCTTGCTTTTGTCATTATAAAATTCATAACTCTTTAATTAACACATCATTAAAATTATAACACATCATTAACTTGTCATTATAAAATTCATAACTCTTTAATTTTGGGATGCGTAGAAGCAAAGTAGATCACTCAGTGTTTTATCGTCATACAATTCATGGTAAATGTATTTACTTAGTGGTATATGTGGATGACATTGCTATAACAGGAGATGATCATAAAGGAATCGCTCAACTCAAGCAATATCTCTACAATTATTTTCAAACTAAAGACTTTGGGAGATTGAAATATTTTTTGGGTATTGAGGTGGCATAATCAAATACAGGCATTGCCATTTCACAGGGGAAATATCCCTTAGATATTTTGGAAGAGACAGGAATGTTGGATTGCAAACCTGTGGAAACCCTATGGATCCAAATGTTAAACTTGTTCTAGGGACAGGGGGAGCCATTGAGAGACCCTGGACAGTATCGAAGATTGATGGGAAAACTCAATTATCTCACTATCAGTTGCCCAGATATTTCATTTGCAGTAAGTGTGGTCAGTCAATTCCTTCAAGCCCCATGTGGCAGTCATTGGGATGCAGTAATACGTATCCTTAGATATATCAAAAGATCTCCAGGAAATGGTTTGTTGTATGAGGATAGAGGACATACGCAGATCATTGGGTATTCAGATGTTGATTGGGCAAATTTTCCTTTAGATAGACGATCCATTTCGGGATATTGTGTCCTGATTGGAGGAAATCTAATATCATGGAAAAACAAAAAGAAAGATGTTGTAGCAAGATCAAGTGCAGAAGCAGAATATTGAGCCATGACCTTAGTTACTTATAAACTTGTTTTGTTAAAATAGTTACTTGAAGAATTGAGGTGTGGAGACGTTAGTCCAATGAAATTGATTTGTGATAATCAAGCAACACTACATATTGCTTCAAATTCAGTCTTCCATGAAAGAACAAAACGCATTGAGATAGATTGTTATTTTGTCAGACAGAAGATTGAATTTGGATGCATTGTTACTAACTTTGTGAATTCGAATGATTAATTGGCAAACATTCTCACTAAAGCTCTAAGAAGACCACGGATTGAATATATATGTAACAAACTAGGAGCATATGATATATACGTTCCAGGTTAAGGGGAAGTGTTGAGATATTGATGCATGATTCTAGGTTAAGAATCAGTATATTGCTGTAAATATATGATTCTACTTTCTTATTTGTATTTGATTTTACGTCCTATTTTATATCATATATCTAGTATATATACCCATTAGTTTGAGGGAATAATTAAGTTGTTTAATTCAGACTTCACTCTCTTACTTTTTTCTTCTTTCCCTAAATTTCTCACCTTTCTTTATCAAACCCTCTCTGAACCCTATTTTCTCTCTTAAAACCCTAAACTCTATTTTCTCCAAAACATAATTTCATCACTGCATTTCTTTAAAAAAAAATCATAGAAGAGAAAAAAAAAACACCTTACCTTCACTTTTTTGCTTCCATAGCCGAACCTCAATATTTCCTCTCTCTTGTTTTCTAGCTTATTTTTCTCTCTTTTTACTTCCTCTAGCTTCCTCTTGATCAAATATGCAGGAAAACCTACTTTTTCTTCTCACTTTCTCTTTCTCCTTTCTCTCTTTCTCCTACTAGGACGCTTTGGTTAGGGAAGGATGGTAGAAATGTGGAGCTGGTTTAGGAGAGCAAAAAATTCTAGATGAAAAGAGATAAGAAAGGAAGAAGAAATTTAGAACATACCAAAATTAATGAATGATGGATCCACTTAAGCTTAAATATCTAGATATTTAAATGTTAACTACTTTCTTGATATTTTCCACTTGGTGTGACCAGCCAATTCATACATTTAATGTCCAAAATTATTCATTTAAATAATAAATATCTCACTTGGTCCTCCAATTTTTGGTAAATTGTAAATTGGCCCCAAAATTTTTCAATATTTGCAATTAGGTCCTTTACCTTAAACTAACATGTTTAAATATTTTAAACACTTTATTTGGCATCTTCTATTATTAGTTGCCCTTATTTTAAATTTTTCTGGTCAAAATCCAAATTTAGACTTTTGTTGCGACACTTACGACTTATGGCCTACAAAGAGAAAAGCAAAGTTCATGCCAAACAGTGCTAAATTTATTGAAATTTGGGATTAAAACATTATTTTTTCCCTTTTTGGGCAATAGTACATTATTATGTTTGGATTGTTGGTGTTTCTTCTTTCAAGGAAAGACCAAAAACCATTGTATAATACCCTTGTGGTTTGTTGCTTCAAAATTATTTCTTAGTTTTTCCTCAAGTGAATGAGAGGTACTCATTCAGGCATGTAATTTTCATCATTCATTATCTTTCATCAGTAAGAACATTTGGGCCAGTAGAGGTGCCTGTATGAAGGATGAGACCCTCTGATTGTTCTTACATTATCATCTATTTATTCAAGAAGACAAATATTAGAATATAGACTAATTTCTTAATATAGTGGAAGCTGGCATATATTTGTTTGGACCATGTCTACATTTTATCCTTATAACTCTCTTCAATGTGGTCCTAAAACTTAAACAATAACCAATAAAGTCCTACTTGTATACTTTGTTTTGAAGTATGTTGTTGATTGAATTGACCACATGGTAAAATCTATCTAATTGTATTAATCAGCTAAAGAATTTAATTTGACCAAGGTGAAAATCTAGATGTAATTTTCAAAATATAATAGTTTTGGATACTATATAATTTAGTTGGCCAAGTTTTAAAATGTCCCTATTAGTTTAATTAACAAATCTAATATGGTATCATTGCTCCCTCATGACCAACAAATGTTTTTTCCTTAGTTTCTTCTTTTATGTGTTCCATTGCATTTTTCCATGACATTCAATAAATTTATATCATATACAGCCTTGACAATTTTCCACTATTCAACCAAGTGTTAAAAGCATTGAAGCATTTTTATAGGTTGTTTTATTTTGAGACCATCTTTTTTATTGTGTATTTAACTTCTTTCATTCTGCCAATAGGTCCCTGAGGAGTCAAGGTTGATATTTCGTGCTTCACAAGCATCTCTGGAATGTTGTTGTTTTATCGATAATGATGAATTTTTATCTGGCTCTGATGATGGAAATATCGAGCTCTGGTGCATCCAAAAGAAGAAGCCTGTGTATATTGTTAAGAATGCTCATGCTTTGTTGACTGAGCACAAAGAGCCTAAAGATGATGAAAGCATCTTGAATGGTCAGAGGGGTAAATTCTTGAAACCTTTATTTCTCATCTTTTCACTGCTTTTATGGTGGAAGAGAAAGGATGCTGCTTCAGGGGCATAATGACTTTATGATGTGAATCTGAGTGCTGATTAGAAGTTGCTGATTGTTGTGTCCTCTAATTATGTGAATTATGTTGTCAACAGCTTGTTCCTGGGTGAGTTCAGTAACTGTATGTAGAGGCAGTGATCTTGCTGCATCAGGAGCTGGTAATGGTTCTATTTGCTTATGGGCTATTGATAGTGCTCTCAAAGGCATTCATCCCTTGTATGATCTCCCTTTGGTAAGTCAAATATTTTACAGAACGTAGCTCGATTTATCTGTATCATTCAATGTAAGTCCTTGGTTTATAAAATTATAGATTCATGGTCTTCCAATGATCATATAAAGCTTTGGTTTGAAGTTCCTTTGTCAGAGCACTTTAAAGGGTTGTGCTTCCATTCAATGCATGTCAGCATTTTTAGCTTTTAGTTCATCAGGAATAATTGTTCATTTAGACTTGTAGGAAGACTTAATTTTCCAGATTTATTTTTGGTCAGAAAGAAGTATTTGATCTGAGAATGGTAAGGTATTTTAAATTTGTCATTTTGATGACTGAATGCTTCAAATGGAAGTTCAAGAGCCAAACTGGACTTCAAAAACTAGTTTGGAAAAAAAGCTGAGCTATACACCTTTAAAGCAGTCATTTTTTTATAACCTTTAAAGCAGTCATTTTTTTATATCAAGTTGTCATCAGCAGCTATCAACTTGTAGCAATATTTGTATTTGTGAGTAGCAGAAGCAGCTTTTCTGTAGCGGAGAAGTTCTATAGTACAATTTTTCAGTTACTCATCTGAAAAACTGGTTTACTGTGTGCGTACCAAGTGAGCAGAAGATTTGTTTGATTGCGTGAATGATAGAATATTAAAAAAATAATAATGATATATATATATATATATAAGAAACTTAGTCAGGCACAGGACTTGATGAAATTGAAATGAACTAGTTCAGTGCACATCTTGGTTTTGTTGCAACTCTGGTGGATGAGCTCAATGTTCATATTTTTTGGTTTGGTAATCAAAATTCTTAGATGGATGTCTCCTATTGGTGCTGCATGAAATATTGGCAGCAATTGTTGATCTTCGTACTCTTGCAGATGTAACATGGAGATTTATGAATAAAGTTTCCCTATCTTATTTTGATGAAACTAACTCTCAGCATAACATGTGAATTTATGAAGCAAATTTGCTTACCTCTTGTCTGCTAGCTTACAATGTGCATAGCTTGTTCCATATCTCCATTATTGGGCAATGGCATTTTTACTGTAATGTTATCCATGGACTCAAATAATTCGCATTTCTTCCCTATTTTACGTGATTGCTTATTTTCTGCTGCTCGTTTTGCTCTCTTCTTTTTGCTGCTTCAAATGTTGGCTTTCATGTTGAGTTTATTATCATGCAATTTGGTATCTCTTAAGTTTATTAGAGTCATTGGAGCTCTTTTGTTGCTTACCAAGATTCTTTACATAATTCAGATTGGGTTTGTAAATTCACTGGCTTTTGCAAAATCTGGAAGGTTCCTTGTTGCTGGAGTTGGACAGGTGAAGTATCTTACTTAACATACTTCTTTCTGTATCTATTGCATCCTTCAGAGATTTTATTTCCTTGAATCTAAAATGAGGTCCTTGAAAGTTGAATCATAATTAAATGAAAATTCATCTATTGAAAAAAAAAGGTCGGTCAGTTCAAATCAAATACTCCCAAGTCAGAGTGCTGCAGACACCTAAATCCTGACATTCAATTAAGGCCCAAGCTGCTACATCAATGAAGAGCTTAAGAATTTCTTCTCTCTCTCTCCCTCTAGGCATCATTTTGTTCTGTGGAAAATCTTTTGCAAGGAAACATTTTTCACATTTTCAAGCGTTAAGGTGTAAACATGCTTAAGAATTTTAATAGTTGAGAATATGTTAAAAAGCACTGGGCTGTGTTAGAGTGTAGGTTGATACATGCTTGGAATGTATAATACCACCTATTATTCTTCTGAATGCACAAGCAAAAGATTTTTGAAGTTTTAAATAAATGTTTCTATAAGCTGGCACCCTTTGGTGAACAAATATTGAGCTTGGGCAAGTGTTTATGATGTAGAAATTTTTGAAGGATTTGTTTGTTGTTAAAAAGCAGACACTCTCTATGATGATTTAGATTTTGCTTTCGCTTTCGCTTTCGCTTTCTCGCTTGTGTTTCTCTATCTTTTGACATTTCGAATTTGCTCGGACGGCAGGAACCTCGACTAGGAAGATGGGGAAAAGTTTCAGCTGCTCAAAATGGCGTTGCAATTCAGCGGTTGAAACATTCATAGGGCATATACAAGTTTTGAACTCGCCAGTTTTGACCACTCAAACTAGAGAAATTAAATGAGAAATTCTGATACTTGTGATTTGGTCTTTTTGTCCAAATTGTATATTTAATGCCGGCTTTTTATTTGCAATCTTTTTGCATCCTGTGTCTTCTTCCATTTTTTTTATAAAAAATTAATAGGAAGTTATTCCATTTTTCCTACTCATGGTTTTTTCTTGTAAAACGGTATGGAAAACTTATGTTTCATAAATCATTGAAGGAGAAGTGATTTGGAAATGCAGGGCCTAAATTCTTGTATTCTCTAGAGTTAATGGTGATTGATTTCGTTTTATTTTAAAATTTTCACAGTTAATTCTGCAATGGAGCAAAGACAGGAACTGGGAGAAAATGGTGATATGAAATTTATTTATTTTTTGGGGGAGAAACATGTTCAGATGAAATTCATGTTCAAAAAGTTTCAGAATCCTCAGTGTACAAGGACCATATCTACACCATACAACAATTGTGAACCTACAAGCTAAAAACAAAGGTAGAACCGCAATTACAAGACTGAAGTGGGTATACAATAATTCCATGTTTCACTGATGTAGGCAATGAAACTACCCAAGGTTCCTGCCATAGAAAGGGCTTCCACATTACCATAGCTGGTTTTAGTACTTCAGTATTACTTCTTGTTTTATCTCATCATACAATCCTATTCAAATGATTTCTTTCACTTTGTCGAGCAACCCGTTCCAATGGTGTAACCATTTGTGGCATTGTCATACCCCCAGAAACGATGATTTCTGCATTATTGCCAAAAATAATGCAATAAGCTTATAAAGAAGCAATTCTAACTATCTATCATGAAGTCTCCTTTTTCAAAACTTAAAGCTAAATGGAGTAGAACGTCGTCAAGAAGGGTTAAGTGGAGTAGCGATCACAAAGCTTGTGATAAGCCCAGTGGAAACTCATTCAATATACGCCTATGAAGTTAAAATAATAATAATAATAATAATACTTTATGCTCGTCTACCAGATGAAGAATCATGAATTTCAGTAAAGTTGATAAATTAACTTCACACTAGTTTAATAAATAATAAAGCGAGCTTAACTCAATTGCATTTATCAATGGGCTTGTTTGAAGCCCATTTATATTTCTTCAGTTACTCCTATAAAGTTAGTATAAATTATTAACCAAGGAAACTTCGGTTGCCAAAGTCCAACTTTTTGGTCGTAAAGTTGCCAAATTTTGGTGGTTCAAGTTTATAGCATTCTACAAGATATACAAAATGATAATCCAAACCTAAAATTGATTACTAGAATTGAAGATATTAGTTAACAATAAAATTAAAAAATAGTTGGGGATCGCTCTAGAAATTGACGAGAGCTGGTTCATCTATATAAAGAAGACCTCCATCTTTTTTGTTACATGAGGCAGACTTAATTCTTAAGCATGGAGGCCTACCACGTTGTAGATCTTCAGAAGGGCATGTTTTTTAAAGAAAAAAGAAGCTAATAATGTTACAACTATTTAAATAAAATTTTAACTTAGAGAACCTGGCTCGATTTACAAATTGAGTGTTAACTTGAAGTTGACTCGTTAGCCAGGCTTGAAAATGAGGGACAGGCTCATTTCAAGCTAGAGCCTGTCTGTAAACAAACTAAATCCAGTTTACACATAGAGAACTTGGCTCAGTCACAGCTCATTAACAGCCAATCACTAAAACCCTAAGCCAAAACTAGTGCCCTATGTCGTACTTGAAGAAAAGAAAAAAAAGTCAGCTGTATTTAGTAGTAGAAGCCACTTGCCAAACCTATGCTAGTCCCCAGGCCCTGGCACTAGCTCTCCATTATTGGAATGCAAAAGGAGAAATACAAACTTTGCCCAATTCCAATAAACCTATTCACTTCAGTCAGCTATTGCTAGATCTGAAACAGTTTGCATCTGAGGCAAATTATGAATGTCTAGGGCAATGCAACAAGTTTTAGCTAAAAATGCAAAGTAGTTCATGGGTGAAAGGAGCAGTATGATAAAAGCTTTTATATGCAGCAACACTTGTGGCAGCTTAAACCATACAAGGGAAGATGCTTAAAGGTTCTAAAAGCAGAACATCCCAAAAATAAACAGGGATCTTTGAATGTTCATTTGACAACAAAGTAGAAATACCAAACAAAAATATATACTGCTTTAAGTGCAGGTTGCACTCTGAAAAAGAAAGGAAACAACTATTTCAAGAACACAAAACTTACCAATGCCTTCTCGGATCGACAGATTTGGTCTGATGATGTCCTTTGAGTTGACAAGGAATATATCACCAATATATAGATGGTTTGTTGGGACAAAAACACTACACAACTCTTCATGTTCATTCTCTTTCTGTAGTCAATAACCAACAAGAAACAAAATAAATAAATTAGAAAGTAAGAACCTAGTGAAATGAACACATTAAATAAGAACCTAGTGAAATGAACACATTAAACATCAAATCATAAATATCGACAAAACATCACCACCTAAAGTAACACGAACACCTTGAAAAAAGAATAATCAGAACTTGGCCATATTTCATCACGAAGAATATTAGGAAAAAAAATCATTTCAACAATATTGAAAAGCTAACTTGTGGTCATTTTGAATAACTAGCCTTTTGTCATGTTTGTTGCACACAACAATTAGTAATATTTAACATGTAAATATTTATATTATTATATTAACACGCATTAACATTGATTTTTATTTTTCATTAAAAAAATTGTTTCCTACATTTTATTTAAGTTGCAATTCTTATGAGTTTTTCTCTTATCATTTTTTAAAAACTCAATTGATAATGATGTGAATATTATCACTCTTAATAAATCTCAAAAATTGCTGCACCAAGGTTTGTATTTTTATGGCATAATATTGTTCTTGTATTTAGAGTAAAATACAACCATGATGTTTTATTGATAAATAAAATAAATATAAACAGACACAAGTAAATAAAAAGAATACAAATAACACAGAAATACTTCTGACTATCATAACTTCATAACAATGATAGTGCTATCAAACTTGAGGATCAAATTATACAACTTACAGTGAAAAAGGTGTAGAAGAACATATAATGTGCTTGACCTTTGAAGGAAAACTTAATAATAATTACTACTTTGCTTGGGTGAAAGGGTTTTGGGGAATCCAGAAGAGCATTTTCTCAGTTGTGTTTGCCTCCCCTCCATTTAAACTGGTTCACCCTTCTCCCAATCTCAAACAAATTTTAAATGCAAAACTAAATCAGCACAAGTTTGACATACATGGCAAGAAAAAAGTTTTTAGAAGAGAACCTTCATTTGTTCTCCATTACCTTGAGTAAGCAAAAGCAGATGATGTGTCCCCACGGATAGGAATATGATGGTAAAATTTGAGAAACAAAAGAATGGCTACAAATTGATATATTATCAAAAGTACTAACACAAAGCAATGACTAATCAAAAGAAGAAAGGAATACCAATGAAGAGAGACCAATTTCCGGTAAAAACATTCTAATCAGTGCCCCATTACACAACAAGGACTAACAAACTCAAATCAAATTGCCATTATAGCATCTCTTCTTTTTGCACCAAACTAGAACTAAAAAATTGAATAAAGATCCATAAATTTTGTTTCTTATGTTTCTTAGTGCCAAGGTACATTTACCCAATCATCATAGTTGGGAAATACAAAGGATTGAATGCTTTGGAAAAAAAAATCCAGATAAAACAGAACAGGAATATGGTGCAACCTAGCATCCTAAGAATACCACAAAACAGAATTTCTCTTTTTTGAACTGAACAATAAAGATCATTGCAGAAAACACCTTAAGGAAATGGCTTTTCAATTCCTAAACAACAAACCAGAAGATATTCAGAAAGTGGGATATGCATCATTTCCAACTAATGCTGGGTAATACAAGTGACATCCCTATAAAGCACTCCAAAGAAAGTACATAGGACATAAGATGTCTAGGTTGATTCTGCGATAAGTGGCCATGGACTTGATTTCACCATCCTCTATACTCAAGGCCTCTCAAGTATGATCTTCGGAGAAAAAAAGAAGCAAATACTTACTGACATTATATTGCATGTATATCACTAATTCAATATCCCAAAAGGAGCAAAACATTATATTCCCATTACCAGATGGAATAAACATATTAAATATTCTCAAGACATGGTCATATGAATCATACATAAACATAAAACAAATAACTTTGCAAGAGAAATACATCATAATACCAGAAGTACCTGAAGAATTACAGTCGATGTGATAAAACCAAATGCATATTCACCAACACGAGGATGGCGTATAATTGCAACCTCTTTAAATGCTGTGGTATTCTGATCTATGGGAGAGATATAGATATCAAATCAGTTCCAAGCAGCCTTGTCCAGCATCACAACATTGGGAAAAAAAAGGAAGAAAGAAAGACCGTGATTTTAAATGCCTAAGCCAAAAATAACAGGGCCCAACAAGTTGAAATTAGTAATCACTGATACTTATAATGTTTTCATATTGACCTGTTGTAATGACATTGAAAAAACTTGTTCAACTTCAGGAGAAAAAAAAAAATTATGGGGTACAACAATTGAGCTCAACAATGAATTGAACTTCATTTCAGTATGTCAATCATTTTGAGACTCCAGATTACATCAGTAATCAAACTTAACCAAATTAAGTGATTATTCACTATGACCCACACTGAGCAATGTCTTTATTATTTGATAGGTAAGATAAATTTGCAGACAAAATTTCTAGAATGTATGTAGAACACAAGCACAGTGAAAATACATAGAAAAATAAAGCCAAAGTATGAAGATGGTCTGTAAGCTCATACTATATAATTATTAAGAATATGTAGACACAGTAAACCCAAGGCAAACAAATATAAGTACTGTGTAAAGCAACTTCCATATCCTGAGCTGCATATATTTTGCATTTCCAGATATCTTTGTAAAATTTATGAGGGATTTAATACCAGGAGAAATGGCAGCACTAATTTGTTTGGACGCTGTATATAAGTGCTTAACAAAGGGCATTCGCTTTATGAACCATTCTCCAAGCCAGAAAACAATGGAGCCTATCCATGATGACACAAAGACACCAACAAAGAATACAAACACCAGAGATGTCACAAATCCGAGTCCTGCATGATGAATAGTGTTTTAAGAAGAGCAGTAGATTTATTTAATGTCAGAATAATCATATTGATGTAAAAGCATGCAAAACAGGAAGCTTTAATAACACAATACACTTATGAAACCGCTGAATGATTCACCTAAAAATATAGGCATCATAAACTTAATACCTAGGCATACATAACATAGAAGTTCCAAATTAATCATATCCAGACTAAAAGACTGATTAAATTCCATTCATTCTTTCAGGGCTTCATAACTCTTATGGAGAAAAGGAGAAGTGGCAAGAAAGTTTATAGGAAAAAGAATTTATTAACTTTTCCAGATTGTCCAAGGAATAACATAAGTAGCTGTCAAAGGCCACAGTAACCATTTATGGATTAAAAAGTATACCATAGATGAAACTAAAAGCAATATTTCCCATCAACCATTTGCTTTATCAGAAATCAATGAAAGTTTTCATTGTTCAGTTTTTTTTAAAAATAAGCATCACATGATGACCAAAAGTAAAGAAAGTGATATTTCATAGTTCATATTCTGCAGACTTTAAACATGTAAATGCAACATCTACATTTCCATTATACATGAACAAATATATGTTGCAAATATTAATTAGAGCAGTTTGAATTTCTACAAGATTTCTCATTATTACTTCATCACATTCAATTGTCCAAACTCAAAGGGGAAGAGTGCTGTAACATAGTGCACAATATCAATGAGAACAATATGAAAAATGAATTACTCTGGCCTTCATTGGTTCCATACTACCAAAGTTATTAAGAAGACATGGAGTGGCATGATTATCAATGTTCCCAAAATTTGATGGTTGAGTTTCATTTTCTTTAAAGGGAACAAGTGACACTGCAGACTTCTTTAGACATGGTCAAAATACCCTCAAAACAATGATCAGGATATTATCAAGAAACCATTGGAAATGTTGCATTCAAGAATTGAAATAAAAAGCAAAGATTTGCTTATACACAAAAACATAAACCTTTTGTTATGAATAAATCAACTCCATGCAACACTAACTTCTTCATTCTTTTTTGCACATTTGCTAATCAAGTTCACTGTTTTCCTTATTTGAATTTGAATTTGAATTGCGACTTGCAAAAAATGAAAGCTACCAGAGTAATTGAAGATACAGAGTAATGCTTGCAGCATGATATAACATTACATTTTGACAAAAAATTCACCTACCAAAAATGTCAACACCAAGCCGTTCATAAATTGGACTGAAGAAACCATCGACAAATTGAATAAGCCACCATGTAATACAGAATGTCACAGCTATGGGGAATAGTACAACACTGCAATTTTGCAATTCAACAAAATGTTAAGATTGAAAGATCCAAAGACATTTAGAACATTTAATGTAAAAGTAACATTTGTTACCATCCAGTCATAAACTTCTTTGACACCCAACTTTGAAGAACAAAACAGCAAGCCTGGACAAATGAGTGAAGCAGGAATGTTAAACATCAAAATAGCTACTAGTACTTTTAAATAAACCTACTAGTACTTTTAAACATAAAAATAGCTGCTAGTACTTTTAAATAAACCTCTGAGATTACTGATATGAGAAAACAGGCCTTTACTGAGAAGCGATTTGAATACAAATCACATTTTAACTTGTGCATACATGTTTTTTAATTGTGTTTATTCTTGTTTGATGCTTTGAATCTGCAAGGATTGCCATATGCACACGAAAAAGTTTGGATTAGATGTAATATTGCCATAAAATGATGTGGTTGCTTCAATAATTAAGGTGGACAACAGTAGCCCATCTTGCATCTATTTCAAACTCATTTTCAGAAAATATGCTTTTACATAAATCCTTTAGAAGCTGCTTCTCAGAATCAGAATTTTTCTGGCTAATTACAAATGCAACTTAAAAGCAATTTGTAGTCACTTAGACTCATAACGTTTATGAGAGTGCTTTTCCCCCAGCGATGTGTATATACATTTATAGTCACCTTTATGTCAAATCATTAAATTATACACACAAACACAGACATGCATTAAGTACATTTTTTGATACAAATAATTATAATATGTTATTAGAGTTTGATTTTTTGATTAATATATACACATAATTAGAATGTAATTATCTTAATATATTATATATGACAACTTAATTTAATAAATGTTATGTTAATGTATTAATCCTATTATAAATATAATAATTATTAAGTTCTTATGAAGTTTTAACCGATTATAAAATATAATTATTAGTTTTGAAAATATATATTGTATATGTATTAATGAGTGCACATATCATATATAAATCACAATTACAGAAATGAAATGAAACACACGAGTCAAAAACTAGTGTAGTGTGTGCATAGGACCGTCCATGCATTGATTATCATGTAAATTTATTGTCATTTTAATAATATGTAGTATAGGAAACTTTAGCAGTACAAAAAAAAGGAAACAATGATAAAATGAGTAAAAATTTGTATATAAAAAATGCTGATTCCCTTTTTGGTTATTTTCCAATTTAATTAATAACTCCAACCATTGTCATATCAAATGCATTACAATCAATTCAACTAGTATCTATGAACAACTAGCCACTAGCAGCACACAATTAAACTTGTTGTTATACTCAATAGGGCCTGAGATTAATAAATTGTTCATCATTTCATTCTACTGTAACACTAGATCTTATACATATCAAACTGCTTACAGGGATAACTACTAAACCTACTTACAAAATACAATGATCTTGATGGGTAATATCAGCACTACTTTCAAAATATAAATGCACTTTTTACTTCTGCATAAAAAAAATCGGACATATGCATGAGCAGTGCATGTCTCTAACGGACAGAAAATTCCATAGCGGAAGTTACTTATGCAGTAAAGTGCTTGCTTAGCTTGTGGGAAGACAAAACCATCAAGTTATTTAAGCCTTTCTGCCCTTAAATGTATAATAAATAATAAGTAATCCCTCGCTATTATTAAGAAACACTTGTGATTTTTGGTTTCATTAAATAAATAGCATGAATTGTTGAGCAATGGAGCCAGCATTGAAGGCCAAGATACCAAGCTCTTTATATCACACAATTCTTTAGTCTCCTGCTAGTCATATATTTTCTAATAAATTAACTCATGCATTTCTATGACCAGAGCTAGTGTCCAAGTAAAATCCCTTCATAAATCACGTTTGTAGGCATAACAAAACCAATTAGGTAAAACCCTTGTAAAACTGCATTTTTACAGCTTAAGAAAGAGTAACATTAACAAGCAAATGTGATGTTAACTGCTGTTAACTCTTTGTTCCCCTAGTTTCCAAACAGGAAAGTGAAATTTGATTGTGACACGGAATTCTACCACTTAAAACTATTCCCAGCTCTCGAGATTCTTGGTATCTCTTAATTAATGTTCACAAATTTCTATTTCTGAAATCACTCCGAAGCATTAACAATGTCCGTATTTCGTTGTTGAAATCCAATTTATCAATCAATGCTGTGCAGATTAGTCTCTTGGCCTTAGTAAATCACCTAAATTGCGGGAATTCTCAAATAATTTGAAATAAAATAGCAAACATAACTCGCACAATTTATCACAAGAAACAGAGCTGTAAATTAAGAAATCTTCAAAAGAAAAAGCCATGTAGGGATGGCAATGGAACAGGTTCGGGGCAGAGTTCCCCATCCCCGACCTTCACCCCGTACCCCGACCCCGTCCTGAATCCCGACGGAAAAATTTTTTGAATCCCCACACGGGACGGAAATTCCGGTCTCACCATCTTCGAATTTTATTAAATTTTTTTATTTTTTAATATTAAATTTATTTTTTTAATTTTTTTAATTTTAATTAATTAGTTAATTATATAATTTTTTAAATAAAACAATATTTTTTACTTATTTGTTAAATTTTTATTTTATTATTATTTTTAAAATATTAATTATATTAAAATATAAATAATTATTATATATATAAATAATATAAATATATAATTATATAAATATATTTTTCAGTACAGGGTCAGAGCGGGAATATATATACGGTTATCATCTCGTCTCCGGCCAAAAAAAATTCAGAGTCGGGGAGATGAAAAAAAAAAATCAAAAAACCGCCCTATTCGGAGCGGGATCAGTGCGAAGGAAAGTTGTCATCACTAAAGCCATGTATAGTAATAGATCCATGAATTGCTAAATCTAAAGTACAAATGTAGCTTATCTAAACAAAAAGATTAATAACAGAAACATCAGGCGGATAGTTGAATAGTGACCTCACAAGTAGAGGAATTGGATGAAGAAGGAGAAGACTTGGCTGGATCCTCGAGATCTTCGGCATCAGTGTCGGGGTGACTCAATGGAATGGAGGTGGATTCTTCTTTTTCTTCGGCCATTTCTGTTGAGAAAGAAATTAGGTGGTGATTGCGCTTGTGTTTGACGAGAAAATGAAGGCGAGCGAAGGGGCCGAAGTGTGCGGAAGGTGGTGGGTAAGGAGGTTAAACTTTGCTATATAGCTGTAAAATCACAACACATTTTCATCCAAAAATATTCAGCTTTTTTATTTTGAAAAAAATAGCTAGAAGTGATTTTAATAAAATATAAATATAGCTAAATATATTTTTTAGAATATATAAAATTTTGTAATTTTACAAGGATAAAATTGAATTACTAGAGATAAAATTAACCCTGGGTATAGATATTGATATCGGTGTTTTTTTTTCCTTTTTCCTTCTTTTACTTTAACAAAAAATTATTAAATAAGCAAAAGTTAGATTTTAAGTAATGACAGAATTGAGATTTTTGCAGGTCGAAGCAAAGCAATCCCCTCTTGACCCGAGCGATGTAAGAATTATTCAGTAAAAATACGAAGTATTATGGTATAGTTAGTATTTGTTTGTGAAGAAAATAATTGTTATGAAATATATCAAAATTTAGTGAATGTCCATATAACCCAAACGAAATACAATTTTAATTTAATTGCATAACTCTCATATGCTATCTCTACTTCTTTGGCGTCCCAAAATTTTAAAATTAAAAAGTATGAGTTATATTTTTCATGTTCGGTCCTATTATAATAAAATAATTAAATAAAAATAGATAAGTATCAGTGTTAAAGTATCATATAGTTATCTAGTTTTTATTGAATTATTTACTTTACTTTTATTTATATTAATTGAAAATTATTACCGTTGGAATATTTTTAATTTAACCCTCTAAAAACTGAGTCAAGTTGGCCAGGTTAGCATGAGTTAAATTTTTCAATTAATTTTGTATAACTCCTAATGTATCAAATGAAGAGAAGGGAGAGCCTGTATAAAGGGAAAAAATGTTATTCCATGTAATAAGAGAAGAATTTAGAGAAATAAAATAAATAAAATTTTATTTTTTTCTTATATATTAAGCCTTTTTATTCTTCTTATTCCTACTATATTTTTTATTTTAGAATACGTTATCCACGCGAATTTTGCTTCATAGTCAAAAGTATAAACGAAAGTTTTTTTTTTCTTTTATTCTAATTTTGCAATATGTCAAATTGTACTAAGCTTGAGTTTGCACTCTTAACATAACATACAAAAATTATTTATCATGGGTGTTTGATGCTAAAATTCATTTTGATGCTAAGGAATTTAGAAATACAATCCAAATAGAAAATGAAATATCCAACCAAAACAAGAGAAAAGTTTTTTTTTTTTTCATCGTCATTTGCATGGAGAGTTAAAAGTGAAATATTTAATAATAAAAAATCCACTTGAACTATAAAATATATTTAAAAGAAAAATATGATTACCAACAAATAATAATTCTTTCTAAAGCTCCTTGCAATTGGATGTCTTTACGGTTTTAACATTTAAAAATTGTTAGTACAATTCTGTTATTTTTCAAATTAGATATCAATTAAAGTTATTTGAAGAAAATATTAATGATGAGGACTTATTAGAGAAAACTTTTTTAATATTTTATGCTTGGGGAAAGCATTTGTCGGTTCGGTTTAAAATTGAACCAAATTTATATAAACTAAATCAATTTTTATTTGAAAAAACTGATTTGAACCAAATAAAAATTAGAACTGAACCAAAATATTTTGATTCAATTTGATTCTGTTTAATTGGTTTAATTAATTAATTAATTAAAATAAAATCATAATTATTATGATATTTTATCAATTATAATAGATTATAACCAACTACTATAATTTTATTAATTATGATAAATTAAAATTAATTATCATAATTTTATCAATTACAATTTATAAGTTATAATTAATTAATATAACTTTATAAATTACTATAAATTAAATAAAATAACATAAAATATGATAATTTGACATAATTATTACTTTATATGCGGCCATAATTTATCATTAATTAAACTTAATTATCATAACTTTATAAATTACTATAAATTAAAATCAATTATCATAGTGTAAATTAAAATCAATTATTATATTTTATTAATTACTCTAAATTAAAATTGGTTAACATCAATTAGAATAAGTTTTAGTTCATAACTTAATCCTACCATAAATAGAAATAAATTACCATAAACTATAATTCTTTTATCTAAAAATTAGAATAAATTACTATAATATATATATATATATATATAATTTCAGTTGTTTCGGTTTAATCAAATAATTAATATTTTACCAAACCAAATAAATTAAAATATTAATAAAAAACCAAACCGAATATACCAAATTTAATGTAGTTCAGTTCGATTTTTGGTTTCAATTTGGTTTTACAAAACACTAACAATATGGTGAAAAAAGTTTTAACAAATATTTAGAATTGATTTCATACATTCTTATAGTTGAAGAAAATTAGGCATGTACACAAATCCTGAATCTTCCCGAATTAGACCAAAATTTTGAAGAAAAAAATTCCAGAACATAAATGTATTGTTGATTTTTTGACTAGAACCGAACTGTATTGTACCGTTGACTAAAATTTTGACGGATCTGAATTTTTTAGTGATATCTAAATCGAGAATTGTACTGAATTATACCGAATTATTTTATAACCGAACTGTACCAAAAGAACTGATATTTAAATATTTATAATTTTACTATATATATAATTTATAAGAATGAAATAATTTATATATCATTGTACAAATATAATATAGCTTAAACTTTTAATTAAATATACTTTAATCCTTAAAATTAAATTATAATAAAATTTATATGATATTTTTAATAGTAAAAAATTCAAATAATTGAAATTTTAAATGCTAAAAATAATTTTATATGCTAAAATTTTTGTGATGATTATATAGAAATTTGAATTCATAATCTTCATGTAAGTTTAAGATAAGTTCATCATCAATCTAATAAACTATTTTTGTTATTAATATATAAATAAAAAAAATATTTATAATATATCGTTAGTTTCATTTTTTACTATAAATTTTTTATCACTGATTATATTTTTTAGCATTCATAATTTATTTTAATTGTATTATATAATAAATCTACATTATATTAATTATTTTGTAAATTAATTTAAGTGAATCAATTATAAAGTAATCTAATTTATAATAAATGTACTATAATTATATGATAAATCAATATAAATTATGATTTGTTCTAATTATATTATATAATTTTTTGTCAAAATAATTATATTATTTTCAATTTAAATATTAATATATATTATATTATTAAATAAAAAATATATAATGGATATATTTAATAAATTTATATATTTATATACTTTATAATTAGTGAAAACATTATAGTTATATATATATATATATATATATATATATATATATATATATATATATATATATATATATCTTACATACTTTATAATTATATAATTATAGTTATATATTTATCTTTATACTTATGAGTTTATCTATTTAAATGAGTTTAAATAATATTATATGTATACTAAGTTGTTTGCAATGATCAATTAATTTTCTTTCTCATGATTCCAGATGAGGAAATCATAAGAAAGCCGCTAACTTCAACTATCGTTCATTTACGATATATATTAAATTTTACCAAATGTCTATTTTATCTCATTTACGTTATTGATAACTCATTTTTATTCTAGTTGAGTTTTTTAATGTAATATTTCAATTATTTTTCCATTATTTTAAAAAAGTAAGTCACTTGTTATATGATTTTTTTTATCAAAATAATTGTATTATATTAAATTTTTATACTAATATAAATTATATTAATAAATAAAACATATATATAATTAATCATATACTTAATAAATTTATATATTTATATACTTTTATAATTAATGTGCACACACACGTTATATATATATATATATATATATATATATATATATATATATATATATATATATATTAAAATTAAATAATCACAAACATACTTACTTATATTATATATTATATACTTATAGTTATATGTTTATACTTATACTTGTGCTTTTGAATTTATATACCTGATAATTTAAATTTTAAATATTGCTACATATATTATTTTATTTTTTTATCAAAACAATTATATTATATTAAACTTATATACTAATATAAATTATATTAATAAATAATATATATAATTGATATACTTAATAAGTTTATAAGTTTATATCTTTTATAATTAGTGAAGATATTATAATTATATATATAGTTTAAAATTAAATAGTTATAAATATAACTGATCATATATTTAATAAACTTATATATTTATATATTTTTTTATAATTAATGCGCACACTATATATATATATATATATATATTAAATAATCACAAACATACATATTTTTACTTTATAATTATATCTTATACTTTTGAGTTTATATACCTAATAATTTAAATTTTAAATATTATTATATGCATTGCTTACTATATATATTATATTATTTTTTTATCAAAATAATTATATTATATTAAACTTATATAGTAATCTAAATTATATTAATAAATAATATATATAATTGATATTGTAACATGTCTTATCTACTGTATACACAAAATAAGATAAAATTTCATTCTCTCACTATTCTTGTATCATTATTTTAATTTATACACTCATGCAAATAACTTATATATATATATATATATATATATATATATATTATTAAATAAAATTTACCGAAATCAAAACCATTGATATTAATACCACAAGTATATAATAAATGCAATATAAATTTTAATTATTTATTAAAATAAAAATTTTATCCAACTCATATATTAATAGACCATAGACCTACCTCTAAAAAAACAAATGGTACCGTCAAATGACGAAATTTCAAGATCTAAGATAACCATAAAATCAAAATTAAAAATAATCACATAACCCCAAATAATATCATTTGATTTAAGATAATTATATGATCAGTCTCGATCCAAAATAAGCAAATAATCAATAATTAAATAATATGTATAGTTAAAAATGACCACATGAGTCATACAATACATCTCATGACTAATATATTCATAGATCATGGAGTTTTTACCATATTGATATGCTAACAATTCTCTAACTTATTTTATAGGCTAATAAATGAGTATATCGACATATATAAAATATTAAAACATTTATATTATCAAAATTTTTATAGATATAATCGTTATCAATTTATCGCACAATTATTTAATAGTATAAAAATTCACTATAAGGAAAAAATAAATTTATTTCATTAAAATCTCATATTGACGTATTTATTTCATACTAATATAATTTCTTTACCAAAATATTTTATTTTTATCATAAAATATATTTTCACGAACTTTCTAACTATTTAATATTTTTATAAATGTTACATATACATATTTTTTTAAATATAAATCAAATTCATGTCAAAAAGTATATAAAAATTAATTTAAATTGCAATTGGCTTATATTATAAGTTAATATATATATTTTATGGTAATTTATCGGAGACTGCCGGCTCATTTTCTCTTCCAACTCATGGTATATATATATATATATATATATATATATATATATATATATATATATTAAATAAAATTTACCGAAATCAAAACCATTGATATTAATACCACAAGTATATAATAAATGCAATATAAATTTTAATCATTTATTAAAATAAAAACTTTATCCAACTCATATATTAATATACCATAGACCTACCTCTAAGAAAACAAATGGTACCGTCAAATGACGAAAATTTCAAGATCTAAGATAATCATAAGATCAAAATTAAAAATAATCACATAACCCCAAATAATATCATTTGATTCAAGATAATTATATGATCAGTCTCGATCCAAAATAAGCACATGATCAATAATTAAATAATATGTATGGTTAACAATGACTACATAAGTCATACAATACTTCTCATGACCAATATATTCACATATCATGGAGTTTCTACCATATTGGTATGCCAACAATTCTCTAACTTATTTTATAGGCTAATAAATGAGTATATCGACATATATAAAATATTAAAATTTTTATATTATCAAAATTTTTATAGATATAATCGTTATCAATTTATCGCACAATTATTTAATAGTATAAAAATTCACTACAAGGAAAAAATAAATTTATTTCATTAAAATCTCATATCGACGTATTTATTTCATACTAATACACTTTCTTTACCAAAATATTTTATTTTTATCATAAAATATATTTCCACGAACTTTCTAACTATTTAATATTCTTATAAATGTTATATATAAATATTTTTTAAAAATATAAATCAAATTCATGTCAAAAAGTATATAAAAATCAATTTAAATTGCAATTGACTTATATTATAAGTTAATATATAGATTTTTATGGTAATTTGTCGGAGACTGTTGGCTCATTTCCTCTTCCAACTCATGGTACCTGTTTTGACGGTGCACCTGAATAACCATTAAATTTCTAATTGGTTACTGAGCCAATACAAATTACTAAATTTAAATGAAAATTAAACTACTCATTTAATTTTTTTCGGCTTTCATATTTATGTATATTTTTCAACCGATCTTATTTCACGTTATACACTACTAACGCGAAATTTTCAAATTAATTAAAATTTTCTCTTATCTTCTAATTTTTTTCAATTTATTTATTTTTTCCTTCATATTTTTATTTTCCATTTTTTTCTCCAAAAAATTATTTACAACTCAAAAATTTCTATTAATTCAATAAATAGTCTAAAAATTTCAACTAAATTTCTATAATTACTATGACCCATTATCTTCCATTTTCCATTACCAATTTCACTAAAATTACATTCAATAATTTCTAATAATTTTTTCAATAATTATGCCAAAAATCCAAAAATTTACCAAATTTTCTATTAAAATCTTCTCCCATTCCAAAAATTATTTTTCACTTCCAAACACTCCATATATCTCCATTATCATCATTTTAAGGCACAAATCATTCAAAATAATTTTTTTCAAAATTATGGCCATAATTATGGAAAATTTCCAATAATTCCATAAAAATTCCTAAAAATTATTTTCATCAATTTTCCATCATATCCATCATTCTCAACCCTCATTCTACTCATTTTCTATTTTTTATCTAATTTTCTATACCAAACCTTAATTTTATAGTTCTTTCAAATTTCACAAAGTTTTCTCAAATTCTAACCAAATTATCTAAGAATCAAACTCAACATCATGTCATGAAGAAAAGAATAAGGAAATGGAGGAATTTCTCACTTTTAAATTTCCTTAGAAACTTTTGTCAAACTCCTTTTTCTCCAAATAAATTTTCTTCTCCCACAAATAAATTATTCTTACCTATAAAACTTGATTATAAATATTTGCAAGAGAGAAATAGAAAGAAAAAAATAGAGGAAAATAGTTATGGGTGGGTCGGTCAAGGAATACTCTATTGGCTACTCCTTAAGTTGACAAGTGTCCCAATTACATACTAATTCCATTTGACTTAAACCAATTTTCACTAATCACCAATTTTCCTCCCAAATAATTCATGATTTAATTTATTTCTCCAAAATCCAACCTCAAAAAAATTTAATCCCATTAAATTAAATATACAAAATATTATAAAATAATTTTCTCTTTCAAATGGTCTTGTAAATTTTATAAAATGACTTTTGGTGAGAAAATCATATTTTTAAGGTATAGTGATTTTTCTTAATCAAACCCATAAAAATTCTTTTACTGTCCGATTTCTAATTTATCAATTTTAAAAATCTTAGAATTTCATTACAATCATATCGGTGTCATTGTGATCGTGAACTCATCTCTCTAACTCATAATTAGAAAAATCATGTTGTAAACTTGCAATAAAAACCGTATTTCCACAATTCGGGTCTTTAACCTTATAACTCCACCTATAAGCTTAAAATAATAATTTTCACATTTTGATATGTTTAAATCACATTTTCATTGTCAAAAAAATCTTCTATTTTAAGTCTAATTTGTTACCTCAATTTGTATGTCAAATACGAAATCACAACAATTGATCAATTCAATTAAACTTTTATATTACACATTTTTATTATCATATGAAAATAGTTATTCTCATACTTATTTATCCATATTTAAACTCTGATCTGTACGTTTTTATACTGTAGTACATATGACTGAAAAATACATTTACGATCAGAGTCTAGATTGTGGACGTGACAGATATACTTAATAAACTTATATAATTTATAATTAATGTAAATACTAAAGTTATATATATAATTTAAATACTCACAAACTTACATACTTATACTTTATAATTAAATCTTTTAATTCATAAATCTTCTATATAAGAAGATATTGCATTATTTAATTTTAATTTAATGATTTAAAGAAAATACTCTCATAAATTTTTCTTGCTCCTCAAAAATTGATTTTTTATTATGAGTATTTTTATGTGATGATTGCATATTTTTTATAATACTATTAAATACCAATTTTAAATTTTATGCACTTTTTATTTAGTTCAAAATATTCGAGTACTGGATTATTTTGTACTGTATTATTTAGTACCGAAAAAACCGAAGAATCATACCGAATTGTTTTGAATTTTCAAAACAATACAATACAGATATTTTTTCTTTTCAATACAATACAAGACTTAGATTTATAGATATCCGAATTTTCAAGATAACACCGGAGATTTTTCCATTCCTGAATTGAACCGAACCGTGTACACCCCTAAAGAAAATAATGAGTTGTTAATGAAAAATAATGAAATACTTCCCACAAAATTTGCTTCATTCAATAAAAAAATAATTTTTTCACCACCAAAAGTGGAAAAAATAATGGAAAAAAATAAAAGATAGTCAAAATAATCCTTCAAAATAATAGAAAATGCATTATTGCATGATATATAGGTATACAAATAGGTCTAGCCACGGGCCGGTTGGCTCCGTAGAATTGGTCAAATCCAACTCGGATCAAACCCTTCTCCTAAGACCAGATAAATTCAAAATTTTTTTTAAAAGAAAAGGAGTTAACAGTCATGAGACCGTTGCCCCCCTCCCGCGTGCAGTAATATGTGTAAAGTTGCACATTTTTTATAAATAATTAAATATATTAAAATATAAATATAATGAGAAGACAAATTTTCTTATTTATAATAGAAGATAACAACTATATTTTATGAGTATTATTGAAATTGAAATTTTTTTCTTTATAAATACCAAATTCATTTCAGTTTTTTTTATTTCCTACACAATCTCAATAAAATTCTCAATTTTTTTCAATTTCTTTACAATTCAATCTCAATTGTCTTTATACATATACTTCTAATTTCTCTCTAATTACACTCTCAATTATTTTTTTCTCTTTAATTTCTTTTTAATCATACTTTTACATAATTTCAATTTTTTCTTTAATTCTCTCTAATTCTCATTTTTTTAATCATACAATTCTTTTTTCATTATATTTCTCAACAATTTTTTTAATATTCTTCAATTTTTTTTACAAAATTTAATTATAAATAATGGCAAGTCATAGTGGAAAGAACATTTTTTGTAAAAATATTATTGATTTGGAATTTATTTTGAAATTTTGGATGAGGAGAGGGAGTTTAAAACTCCAACTGATGAAAACTAAAGAAATAGGGATGATGAACAACTGAGTCCAATAATGGCAGCAACATCTGAAATAAAAATTCGAACATCCGATATTTTTTAAATTCATTTCAAGAAAATTCAAAAAAATTATGGATTATTTGATATTATATGTAATTGTTGTACACAAAAATACAAATTTAAAATTGAAAGTGATTATGACATATTTTGGAAGCACTTGCAAAACAAACATACTACTCAAATTAGAATAAAAAAAACAAAGTCAAATTTTCAGATACGCAATATCTTCTTATACTTCTCAATTATTTTAATATAATGGTGAAAAAATAAAAAATCATTGACAAAAATGATAAGTATGAAATATTTATCTTTTAGTTTTTGTGAAAATATATATTTTGTTAATTATTGTCAAAATACATTAAATTCATCTACTAAACGTATACCTAGAAATGTCCTTAAATATGTTTTATATAATTTCTATAAAAAAAAATTTAAAAACAGTTATTTGCTTTATTTGAATTGATGCGTTTGTATTTGTAGTAATATCTGAGTGATCATTGGTTTTTGCATTCTTACATTGATCTTATATGTTATTGGATTTATGGTAAATAACAATAGCAAAAAATATTATATGCATTTAATATTTTTGATGATCAACATACTGTCAATAATATTTTTAAAATGTTAAAAAAATATTTTAGAAAAATATGAATTAATTTATAAAAAATTTTCAATTTCTTTTGATAATGCAACAAATATCACTTCAATTCAAGACCTTCAAGAATTTGTCAACCTAGCATTGAATATAGATTTTTTCATGTTAAATATGCATATCATGTGTTAAATTTATATGTTTAAGATTGTTTAAAATTTTTGAGTGGTATATTTGCTATAATTAAAGTGATAATTTATTTTTATTTTCACATCCAAAAATAATAAAATTATGGGCTCGATTTTGTAGTGAAAATGACAAAAAATTTAAAAAAAATTCAAGAGATATTCCTACTCATTAGAATTCAACTTATGAATTATTCAACTAATCATATGGATATAGAAAATTATTCTAATAATGTACCGCAAATTAATTTATATCCATAATATTGGAATATTTATCAATAATTTTATATATTTTTAAAATTTTTAATGATGCAATATATATTTTAAGTAATGTTTGTTATCCAATATTTCATTTATTATTGTGTGAATATATTAATATTATTGATACATTTCAATATTATATTAACAATTCAATTTTACATGATTCTATTTATATGATAAAAAATAAATTATTGAATTATTTTCAATTTATTCCTTTAATTAATCTTTATATTGTGATTTTTTTTTATCATAGATGTAAAATAAATTATTTATATGATTATTTGAGTTTTTATTATTTATTGTTATATTTAAGTGATAATATTAGTATGTAAAAAAAATTAACTTATGATTTATTTATGAAATTTAATTTGATTTATAATATTACAATTACTATTACTAGTGATACTACTAGTTAAGGTTTGGTGAATCAATAAAAATTAGAGGGGACAATCGTTTGATATTGTAAAAATATAAAAAAACAAAATATCATCCAGTTTACTCAGAATTTGACATTTATCTAACAACTACATTTGACTTTGACAATAGTAATATAAATAAAGATTTCTCAGTCCTTATTTAGTAGATTCGACATCAAAATACTTATTTGATACTCTATCAAATTGTAAAATAAATTTTTTCAAATTCAGTTTCAATTGTTGCAGTTGAACAAGTTTTTAATGTGGGATGTAATATTTTGAATGAGACGCAATCTAACTTAACTCCCGATAACCAAAAGCTTAAGCATATATTGATCATTAGACCAAAACTACATTAAAACAACAAAAAATAGAGAGTGATGAAAATAAATACCAATATGAATTCACCATCGAAGAAATAGTTGACACATCCAGCACTGATAGTTTCGATTAAAAAAAGTTAAAAAGATCAATAATTAAAATTTAAAAGGTAAGAGAACTACTTGTATTTTGATTCCTTTAAAAGTCATGAGAATGCATAAACAACTTAAAAATAAAGTTCAAATTCAATTATTAATATTATTATTTTTTAAATATAAATTCAAATTTTTATAATTAAAATATTTTTTAAAATAAAAAATTAAATTGCTTAGGTTTTTAGCCCAATTATAATTTTTATAATTTATTAATTTATCAAATAAAAATAATCATTTCTAAATTTCAACATATAATTTTTTAAAATCAAATTCTTTTTTTTATAACAATCTAATTTATTACAAAAAATCATAAATTAATCTTTAATAAGTTAATTTTTTCCTCAAATTTTTCATTTTTTTATAACTTATTAGTTGTAAAAATTTATAATTTTCACAAATTAATATTTTATAAGTTAATATTTATATCTCAAAATTCTCATTTTTTCTAACAAACTTATTCCCTAATTTTTTCATTTATTTCTAACTTAATATTTTTTTGCTTCACTTATAAAGAAAATAATAAGTTAAATTAATTTTTTTACTTCAAATTCATTCAATAATTAAGTTTTATTTCTAAACTTTAATAATTTTAATTTTATTTATTTATTGTATTAATTATTTAATTTTAAAAATAAAAAATACTGGAACTGGCAAAACCGCTGGCTCATGAACCGAAACTGTCCAGTTCCAAACCGGCTCTGAATTCGAAGCGGATTTGGATCAGAGTCCAACGAATTTGGATCCAATTATCATCCCTAATTGGTATAATAAAAAAAATCTTTCATAGAATTTTAGGCTTAGATCATCTACCATTGAGGGATATAAGGTGTAGCCACTAAATTTTTAGCACATGAAAATTGAATCCAATAATAATAATCAGAGCAAGCCTTTCTTTGAAGATAAGTTGATGAAAAATTATCAAGTAACCAATCAAATTGATCCAAAAGTTCGAGAAACAAAAAATGGATAACAAAAGACCTAAAATAACCATAATTTAGTTATATATGTGCGAGTATCCATGTAGACGACTTATATTTATGCAAGGATATCCTTTAAAAATTCACTTTTTAGCGCTATTTTTTTGCCTCCCATTTTTAAACCTACATCCGCACAGACTTTTCTTATATTCATCTAGACATATTTTACTAACACCTAAATAATTATATTTTGCTTAGACATATTTGATTCTTTTTCTAAATATCATCAGTACAAATTTATCCTATATCCATGTGGATATCCCACCAACCATCCAAATCAACATGGAGATGATCTATATACGCACAAATGTTCCACCTAATGTTGTCCAAGGTTGGCTTTCCATGTTGGCAAACCCAAAATTTAGACTCACCATCTTCTATATTATAAATATCCATTTCTTCTATTAGAAATGGGTCGACAATTTTCAATCAGGTCGAACATTTGTCGAATCAAACATGCATCTAAAAATTTTTATTTGATCATTTTATATCACTCAATCTTTGAAAAAAGCAAAAGTAAACCAACAACAAGACGATATGAGGGACCCCCTTTCATCTATCTCTCTTTTTCTTCCACTTCTTCTTCATTTTTATTTTTGTATTTTACGGCACTTTGTCCTTTGTCTATGATCTGCCTTCCATAAAGTATATCCACATAAATATGCTCACGTCTACACAAATATATATTTTAAGGCAGTGAGATTTATCTATTATAATTTTTTATTGTATTTTTTATTCTTTTATTTTTCCATTCTTTATGTTTATATTTATTGTTTAATTTTTCTTGTCATAGTATGTAATTATTTATGATAATTTAGCCCATTTTATGTGAATTGTATATAATAGAGTAAGGATCTACTTAGTACAAATTACATCTGCACAAATATAATGGATATCTGCTAAGATATGTAATTCGAGGTATGAATCAAATTTTGAGTTCTATGTAATTTTAATTTTTTATGTGATCTACTTAAACAAAGCAATATCAGTGCATATACCTCTCATGTCTGTGTGAACATAAGTTGTAAGGCGGTAAGAATAATAAATTATTTTATCATTTTTTTATGTTTCTATTATGACTTATAATATTAAATTTGTTTTTTTTGTGATATTGTATGTTTAAAGGTTGCATTATGCATTTAATCCTTTTTTATGTGAATTTTTGTATTATGTTTTTTTTTTTTGCCTAAGGTAACGTTTGTGTGGATATAGGAATATCTGTGGGCGTTGCTCTTAAGGAAATGAGATATTTTTTATTCTTTTTTATGCTAGTTTGATATTAATTTCTATGTTTGGATGTTCAATATTCTACAATCTCTCATTTTTAGAAATATAATATAATTATTTATTTATTTCTAAAAGGTTATACTCTTTTTTCTCCTTGTATAATCCTTCTTTCTATTTTATGCTTTTTATTTTATTATTTCTTTATTTTATTTTATGTTGAATGAATGGATAATGAATGCTTAATAATAAAAAAAAAGAATAATTGTGCGAATAAGGTGCAAATAAGAAAATGGTTTTGAACCATTCTTGTGCTTCAAACTGTTTAGGTTAATTTTCTCGATTCAACTAGGTGACAAATCTTGTTCAAATCTCCTAGTCGCTACACACGAGCTCATGTAAAATATTTCACAAAATAAAAGCATGCAAGAAAAATTGAACTAGATCATTTAGGAAATTTTGACCAAATTGAAACAAGGATCCAACCCATTCCAAAAATAAAAAGGCTCAATGAGATTTGAACATGTTTGAAATTGGTTGAATATTACTTCATGATAAAGGTTTGCATCATGAACATGAAAAAAAAATCATTAGGGTTATGCAACCTAAGGGAAAATTTCTAAGCCATTAAATGGGCTTAGAATCAGGGTATAAAGACCAATGGTCCTAACAACTTGGTCCCTCATAATATGGGTCTCTTCATTTAAAAATTCAAATGACCGTATAACAGCTTGAGCTCAATTGTTTTGTAATAATTTACAAATTGTCAAACTATATGACCTAAAATATTTAACCTAAATTATTACTAGTAATTGGTAGATAGAGTTATAAACCTTTTTTTTTCTTTCTCATTCATTTTTTATGTGAAATTGGAGAGCTATAACATTAAGCTAACACTTTTGTAGGTTTAAGTTATTACATTTGCCCAAAATATATCCTACATTTTGTTGATGTGGGATTTGTTAGGGATATTATAGACCAATTGGTTTAACATTTCATATACCATGAGTGCCCACTATATAAAAGTGGTATGAGGTTGTAAGTAACGATTATCATTGCTAACATGTCCCTAAGTTAAATGGAGTTGGATTATGCGCTCTGCAAAGTCATTGGATAAAAAGATAATTTGACCAACAAATATATACATGCATGAAATGTAGTGCAAATGATAATAAAAATAAAAGAATTGATTATGTAAATAGTGAGCTTAAGGAATTTATTATAGTCCCTAGTGGAGTTGCTTTTGTAGCGACTAGGCAATTTGGATTAGGGCTAAACACTAGTTAGAACCGGTTGATTTGGGTTCAGAATCGTTGACCGATTCCACAGTTCAATTTTTGTTGAACCAGTCTGAAACTGCCCAAGGGACGGTTTAGGGTCGATTCAGGTTCATAAATTGACGGTTTGACCTGTTCAATAAATATATAAATATTTTTTTTGAACAAATCAATTTATTAACCAAAATTTTCACTAATAAAAATAAACTCAAAAAATGGATTCATATTAAGTGGGTTTTTGTCCCATAAATGATATATATATATATATTACCGGTTCAGAACTGTGAACTGTCAGTTCCAAACTGGAATAGACGGTTACGATTCCAAAAAATGGAGAATCGGCTCCCTAACGGTTACAGGTTAGTTCAACCTCGAAATCGACATTAACCGGTTCCAATCCGGGTTTCACTGGGCCAATTTTGATCCAGTTCACGGGTTGAACCGACCTCTGTGACCAGCCCTAATTTAGATAGAGTTGACACCTGGTTGCAACGAGAAAATTAACATAACTAGTAGAAATGATTCAAAACCATTTTCTTGTTCAAACCTTGTTTGCATAATTATTCTTTAATTTTATTATTATTTTCCTATCATTATTCTATCACACAATTGAATTAAATTAGTCACATCAAACATTTAATATTTGTATCAATTTAATATAAATAAAATGAAACAAAATAAATAAAGGGCATAAAAATAAATATAAAGGATAGAAAAATGAGAAAAATGATTATAACTAAGGAGAAATATATCTACTTAATTAAATTACAACAATATCAATATGGAAGAATTGCATAATATTTAACATCCAAATACCAAAATTAACATTAATTGAACATAAAAGAAGAAAACTAATGAAAAGAACTTTACTGTCAGAAGCATTACATCCGTGCAGATGTCCTTCATATATGAGCAAACATTCCCCATATTCGCCGTGCGCCTTTTTTCATATGCTTACCCCTTATGTTTCCCTATGATATAGTTAATGTGGCTTAATTTATGAGCACAACAACGCAAGACAAGTAAATGTATGTTTGACTTGAAAATATTTTCTCTTATCAATATTATTATATGAAATATGATGATTTGACAACAGTATGTGATATATATGTATTTTACTCTTTTTTTTTATAAAAAGGATAAATGTTGTATGAAATTATAATTGAGCAATAGTTGAATATTATTTTAAAACTTGCACCACTGAGTTAAAATTTAACGTAAGAGTTATTTTTTCTAACATAGGTTTAGATCCTAGGACGAAAGTGGAATACAAATAAACAAGAGTTTATAGATCAAATAATTTCACCAGATAAGTGTAGTAATAGTAGTACCTGTTGAACCTTGAGGGGTATTTTCGTCATTTTGATACTAACAAATAAAATAGCAATGTATTTAACAATACTTCTGTTCTAAGTTTATTGAACAGGGTATGAAATATGATGCAAAAATGGAAGACTACATTTGAAAGTCAAAAAAATGAAGAAATAACATGTTCACGCCCGTGACTGTTTATGTCATGCCCATAATATAGCTTAGCATCAACTTTTCAACATTTAAAGTTCACGGCCATAATGGATCACGGTAACCGTGAATGATCAAATCAGTCACGCCCGTGAAAGATAGTCGCGCCCATGAGATAACATGTCAAATTCCTCCAGAGAGTTTCACGGCCAGAATCACCACTTGGACCATAGCTTAGAAGGATATTCACGCTCGTGAAAGTATAAAGTCATGCTCGTAATCAAACACTTCAAATTCTTCCAGAATGCTTCACGGTCAGAGTCACCACCTAAGCCACAACTTGGAAGAATATTCACGACCATGAATGAGGAAAGAGAAATATGTCAGACACAAAATTAAGAGTTGGTGCAACGACTATTTTCGCATTAAATGCATCCAAATGGCTATAATTCGCTGAGGAAGTATAAATGCAAGTCATTTATGAATCAAAAACAAGAGAACAAGCAATTACTTCAAATCAAAATTTTGTTGTAGCCATTTGTGCATTAATTATTTTCAACAAAACTCTTATTTTCTGTTAAAATCTATTTGCTCATAATTTCTGAGCATTATAGATTGGTGAGTATTTCTCTTTGTAATCTAATACTCAAGTGAGTTTGGGTATATTGGGTTAAGAGTAAAACACTTGTAAGGGTTATTTGTGTGAGCCATAAAACACAAGAAATTGGTTTATTGTGTGAGTCATTAAAACACAAGGGAATTTCTGGGTTAGGTGTGAGTCATTGATAGAAACACCATAGTTAGGAGTGAGCTTGTAAAACTCCATTGTAATACTAACTGTGTTAGTGAAATTCCCATTCGAGATTAGGGAGAGAAGTATGGTTTGTTAATACCCGAACCTCTATAAATTTTTTATGTGATATCTTCCTATCCCTATTCTATTTAATTTTTTATTCCGCACTTAAAAGTTAATAATTTTAATATCCAATTCAACCCCCCTTCTTGGTTCATTATTTGGGCAACAATTGGTATTAGAGCATAGTCTAGCATTGAAGCCTAAAAAGCGCTAGCAAAAATCAAGAAATGACCAATGAAGGATTTTGAAGTCTCAAGCCTTAATTTGATCGATAAAATTACGCTCATTGGAAGTTCCAGATGGAGACATATCTCAATAGTGAGAGAATTGAAGTCTGGGATAGTGTTCGAAAAGAATGGAACCACCAACCAGAAGAGGAGTTGATGGTGAAGAAGAAATTATGTCAATAGATGATTGGACAGAGTCTTAACGTAGAGCAAATTTCAAAAACAAAAAGATAATAAAAATTCTCTCAAGCTCACTATCCATTGAAAAATGTGACAGAATACAGCACTGCCCAATTGTGTATAGCATGTGGAAAAGATTGGAAAATTATCATGAAGGAACAAAGCAAGTTAAATCCAAGAAGATTCAACTTTTTACTCTAGAGTACGAACTCCTCAAGATGAAATCCAACGAGTCAATCACCGATATGATGAACCATCTTTTATCCATCATAAATTGCATGAGAAAGCTTGGAAAACACTTGAGCTTGGAAGATGTAAACAACAAAATTATGAGAAGTCTTCCTCTCAAAGATTATGATTTAAGAGTTAATGGTATAGAAGAAGCCAACGAAGATATGAGCGTCATAAATACTGATGTGCTTATTGGAAAACTTCTAACACATGAAATGGTAGTAAAGAATGATAGAGAACTTCAAGTTGAGCCAAAAAAAGAAAGCCTCTAGCACTAAGAGCCTCTACTTCAAAATCTCAAGAAGAAGTTGAAGATGATGAAGAAAAAAATGATGATGCAAATGAGGACATAACAACGCTCTCGAGAAGACTGAAGAGAATAATTGAAAAGAGAATGGGCAACTCTCGAAAATTCAAGCAAAGAAATCTCAAACACTCCTCAAATGACTCTCAAAGGAATAAAGAGGAGGTAAAGTGCTATGAGTGTGGGAAGAAGGGACATATCAAACCAGAATATCCAAGGCTCAAGAAACACAAGAGCAAATACAAAAAAGACAATAGGGAGAAATGTCATAAAGCCACATGGGATGACGAAAGCTTTTAAGCGAAAAATATGACAATGAAAGTGAAGAGGTCAACCTATGCTTCATGGCTATGGAGGATCATGTCTCGGATAAGATAGGATCACTTTACTCATACTCATTTAATAATGATAGTAGTGATAATGATAGTGATAGTGAAGATGACGATGAGCAAAGTTTAATAGAAGTATTTAATCTAGAACTAGAAAAATATAGATGTAAATTCAATACTTATAAAAATAATATTTCTAGTTTGAAAAACAAAATGGAAGTCTTAGAAAAGGAAAATCTCGAGCTTAAATCTTCTAATGAATCTCTTCAAAAAATCATTAGATGAGTACTCTTCAAGACCCTCAACTAAATCTTTGCTTAAAGAGAACAATATTTTGAAAAATGAAGTTAAGGAACTTTTAAACTCCATTTCAAAATTTCACAAAGGAAAGGAAGTTTAGATACTCTCATTGTGTCTCAAAGACCACCTTTAATAAGACATGGTCTAGGATTTAAGGGAACATCATCTTCATCTCACAAGACCACTTTTGTTAAGTCAAGTGAACCCCATATCTCCACATTAGAAGTAACAGCCCTAAGGGCTAAATGCACAACATACACTAAATCTTCTATACATAAAAAGAATGATCAAGGGTTGGTAAGCCTAAGAAGGAAACCTCAAAAGGCCAATCATGTTTTTATGTATAAGAAGCATGCATCTAGGAAAGCACCAAGTCATCATGCATGTGCATGCCACTGCTCACAAACTCTATCTAATAGGAAAATGGTAGTTAAAAGCATGGTAAGATCGAAAAGCATATTTAGAGCTAAACAATGTAATTATTGTATGAAATTTAGTCATATCAATAAACATTGTTGGATAAGGAAGGCTCATTGGGAACCTTCATGTGCTAACCCCCAAGGACCCAAGCTCATTTGGGTACTTAAAAACAATACTTGAATTGTGATCTTATAGGTATGCCTTAAATCCATAATAAAAGAAAATGTTTGGCTAGTAGATAGTGGATGCTCAAGACATATGACCGAAAACAAAGAACTATTCATTGACATGAAAAGTATTGATGGAGGTAAAGTAACCTTTGAAAACAATGTTAAGGGTAAGGTAATTGGCATTGACTCTATTGGTATTAATAATACTACTTTCATTGAAGATGTCTTACTTGTTGATGGTTTGAAACATAACTTGTTAAGTGTAAGTCAATTATGTGATAAGGAAAACCAAACAATCTTTACTTCTAACGAATGTCTTGTAACCTCTGTTAATGGCCAAGAGATATTTAAAGGAAGTAGAGATATCAATACCTACATAATAGACTTACACAAAATATCTAACATTTCCTCTAAGTGTCTTGTGACTACTAGAGATGAATCTTGGATGTGGCATAGAAGGCTTGGTCATGCAAGCATGGATTTAATTCAAAGCCTCAGCAAATGAGAGCTGGTAAAGGGTCTACCAAAAGTCAAATTTGAAAAAGACAAGACATGTGAACCTTGTCAAAGAGGAAAACAACACATGTCCTCCTTCAAATCCAAAAACATTGTAAGTACCTCAAAACCTCTATAACTTTTGCATTTAGATCTTTTTGTACCTACTAGAGTTGCAAGCTTAGGAGGTAAATACTATGCATTTGTCATCATTGATGACTACTCTAGATTCACCTGGATAATTTTCTTAGCTCAAAAGTGTGATGCTTTTGAATCTTTTAAAAACTTTGCTAAGAGAGTTCAAAATGAAAAAGGATATTGTATTTCAAAAATAAGAAGCAATCATAGCAAAGAATTTGAAAATGAAAACTTTAAAATTTTTCTAGGACATGACATTTCACAAAAATTTTCATCTCCTAGGACACCTCAATAAAATGGGGTGGTCGAAAGGAAAAATCGAACTTTAATTGAAATGACTCGAACAATGCTCAATGAGTATGAATTAACAACTTACTTTTGGGCCAAAGCCACAAATACTGCATGTTATATTTCAAATCGAGTTTTTAAAAGACCACTTTTAAACAAAACTTCTTTTAAGTTATGGAATGGAAGAAAGCCCATGATATCATACTTTAGAGTATTTGGATGCAAGTATTTCATATTGAATACCAAGGACAACATTGGAAATTTTGCCTCTAAATCTGATGAGGGTATATTTTTAGAATCTATGCATGTTGTTTTTGATGAATCTAGTAAGCTTGATCTTGTGAAAGGTAATGTTCTTGATGATGTTGTAGGTACAATGGAAAAACTTGATCTTGAAAATGAAAAAGGAAAAAATGATCAAGAAAATTCACATCAAGATGACTTTCTACCTCCAGCTCAAGAGGAAAACAAGCAAGAGCTCCCAAAGGAATGGAAATTGACAAAAGATTACCCCAATGAGCAAATCATTGGTGATCCTACAAAGAGAGTAAGTACTAGATCTCATTTCAAACCTTTAAATTATAATTTTGCCTTTGTCTCTCATATTGAACCTAAAAATATTGATTAGGGCTCTTAATGATGAAAGTTGGGTGATTGCTATGCAAGAGGAACTTAACAAATTTGAGAGAAGTAAGATATGGACCTTAGTTCCTAGACCCAAGGAACATCAAATCAATGGAATTAAATGGGTATTTAGAAATAAACTAGATGAACAAGGTTCAATAACTAGGAATAAGACTAGATTAGTTGCAAAGGGATATAATCAAGAAGAAGAAATAGATTATGATGAGACTTATGCTTCAGTAGCTAGATTAGAAGCCATATGAATACTTTTAGCATATGCATGCCATATGAATTTCAAACTCTTCAAATGGATGTCAAAAGTGCTTTCTTAAATGGTTATATAGAAGAAGAAGTTTATATAAAATAACCACCAAGTTTTGAAAGCCATAATTTGCCCGACAATGTATTTAAAATTTCAAAAGCTTTGTATAGTTTGAAACAAGCTCAAAGAGCTTGGTATGAAAGACTAAGTTATTTTCTTTTAGAAAATAATTTTTCAAAGGGAAATGTTGACACTACTTTATTTATTAAAAAGCATAAGCATGATATTCTAATTGTTCAAATTTATATTGATGACATCATATTTGGGTCTACTAATGAATTGCTTTGCTAAGAATTTGCTAAGTGTATGACTAGAAAATTTGAAATGAGCATGATGGGTGAGCTCAAGTTCTTCCTCGGTTTACAAATAAAACAAAGCAATGAGGGCATATTCATCAACCAATCCAAATATGCCAAAAACTTAATCAAGAAATTTGGAATGGAAGGATGCAAAAATGTCAAGACTCCAATGAGCACATCAACAAAATTGGACAAAGATGAAAAGGGTAAGAGCATTAATGAAAAGCTCTATAGAGATATGATCGGATCACTCTTATATTTTACTGCCTCTAGGCCTAATATATAGTGTATGTTTATGTGCTCACTTTCAATAATGTCCTAAAGAATCACATTTGAATGTTGTGAAAAGAATTTTAAAATATTTACATGGCTCATTGCATCTAGGCTTATGGTATCCTAGAAATTCATCCTTTCATATCATAGGATATTCAGATGGTGATTACGCTGGAAGTCTTTTGGATAGAAAGAGTACTTCAGGCACTTGTCACTTTATTAGTGAATGCTTAGTTTCTTGGTTTAGCAAGAAACAAGTTTCAGTTGCTCTTTTTACCACTAAAGCGGAGTATGTGGCAGCAGGATGTTGTTGTACTCAAATCCTATGGATGAAACAACAACTTAAGGATTATGGTTATAGTTTGGACAATATACCTATCAGATGTGACAATACAAGTGTCATAAACCTATCTAAGAATCTCATTCAACACCCTAGAAGTAAGCATATTGACATAAGACATCATTTTCTTAGAGATCATGTTCAATATGGAGATGTTATATTGAAATTTATCAATACATACAATCAATTGGCAGATATTTTCACTAAGTCTCTTAATGAAGAAAAATTTAACTTCATAAAAAGAGAGCTTGGTATGATTGATGGATTAACCTTATCTTAAGTATGATTGTCAAATTTGTCGAACCTTGAATGTTAATTTATATCTTATGTTATTGTCTCATCTTTTAAGGTATGAAGTGGAAAAACTTAATGGAAATATATTATAAGGGATAAAAGCATCTTATAAATTTTTTAGTCTTGTTTTAAACTTAGTTTTATTTAATAAGGATTTTAGGAAATTCACGCCTGTGACATATATTCACGGTCGTGATTATAATTGCCAAAAGCTCCTGTAGCTTTCACGCTTTACTTCACGACATGCTTCATGGTTGAAGGCAGTGAAGACTACATTTCACGCCCATAACCTTTTTATGTCACTCCCGTGAAACTCTGTGTTCACGATCGTAACACTTATTCATGACCATGAACATTAACACCAAATAATTACAGAACCGTTCATGCTTTATTTCACGCTTTATCTCACGGTCACAAGTAGTGAAGGTTGTACTTCACGACCGTGGCTCATTTTGTCACGACTGTGAAAATTTACTATTCACCCCCATGACTATTAAATGTCACGACTGTGAATCATTTCATATCTTTCATCATGGGTATAGCGCCTCTTCAACAAACCGTGACCACGATATTTCACGCCCATGACTTAGCATTCACGACCGTGACGATGTCGGCTATAAATCATTTTCTGCCGTTTTTCTCTCATTTCTAACTTTACAAATTCTCTCATTTATCACCACATTCAATACTTCTCAAAAATTTCGGCCCCCTAATAGCCTTTTCCATCTATAAATACCTTTTAAAACACTTTATTTCGTCATAAATCACAACATCACAAGGTATTCTTCAAAGTCCCTATCAGAAAATTTCTCTTCAAAAACTCATTCTCAACTCAACAATGGAACCCGCTCCTCAAAAAGCACAAGAAAGAAATCTCATGCTCCAAGAATGTACATGAACTACCTTCTCAACATCACTCCAGAGCATTGTCATCCGATGTATGTCGTTCTTAAGAAAAGACCACTGTTTTCTTCACGATCCTTCGAATGGCATGTTGTTAGAACCCTCGGACTTAAGACAAGCATGACAGAACAACTACAAGCTTATCATCTCAAGGATTTTGTAGATATCCATCAACCAATGCTAAAGGAACCAACTCTCGAGTTCCTTAGCACATTGCAAGTCTCTCCCATCGACACAGTAAAATTTCAACTTTGCAAGCAGCATAACACTCTCACGGTAACGAAGTTTGGTGACATCTTCAAACTTCCCTCAGATGGTATCCTCAATGAGAGTGAGGTGGAATTCTATGCCAATCCAGCATAGACTCATGTCAGACTAGACTGCAGTTGGGACGTAAAGAAGACGAAAAGTACCCATCTTCGGTCTCCAGTGCATAAATATTTGCATATGTTTCTGACCTATAGTATCTTTGCAAGAGGGGATAGCAATGGTGCAATTCGTAAATTTTAGCTTTTCCTCCTAGAGATGGTCCAAAGAGGTCTAACAGTGGCCCTGTCTCGATGGTTTGCAAACCATCTTCTCTCAATTGCAACGAAGCCATCGAGAGATATTTTGATTGGTGGGTACATGACTCACCTTGCAATTAAGCTCGGGTAACTCAAGCTAGAAGAGCACAACTTCAACCTCATACTAGCACATCCTCAAGACTGACTAGATGTCGAGTCTTTTATCAAAATGGGAGCAGCAGTTTGCATAATTCATGAGAACAATATCTATTACCGCTTCACCACTCCAGCTGGTGAAATTATTTGGGAAGACGAGGATTCGAACGAATTCAAAGCTGGCCTCCAAGGAACCTAGCAAAAAAAAAGAGTCTGAGTCGAGACGGCGACCCCAGAGGTTGAGCAAGAGGTTGGTCAATCCTCGGCCTCCACACCTAACTTGGCTTAACAGGTGGTTGATCTTTTAGCACCTCGCTTTGACCTACTCCAGGCTTCGATCGATGAGAGGTTGGAAAACCTCAAAGATTTCATGGAGTCTCGCATGGATATCCTCGAGGCAGAAGTAGCACGCCTTAGAGACGGGTCGTCCGGCTCCAAGTCTAGCTAGAGTTTTAGTTTTTATTTCATTTTGTTTACTAGTTTCTAGTATTGCAAATGTAGGATTTTAATTTACTTTTCCAAACTTTGTACTTTTCAATTTGGTATTAATATAATTGCATCGGTTTTTGCTTTATGATTTATTTTTATGTTCTTTTTGTTGATGACAAAAGGGAGAGAACCTAGCAATATAAATGAATTAAATGAATATGCAAGTACATGAATGCAAATGTGTTGATATACTTTGAATATAGTAATATACTCTCAATATACTTTCATATACTTTGAATATAGTGTTGAGATATACTCTCAATATACTTTGCATATACTTAACTAGTTAAAAGCAAATAATTTGATATACTTTGAATATACCTTGCATATACCTAAACTAGCAAGCAAAGATCCATGTTATACTTCCTTAATTCTTGCACTCTATTATTTTTTTGTCTTAAACATCTTCTAAAGGGGAGACTTCTCAAAAGCACATATTGCTAAATTATTTGTCACAATCAAAAAGGGGGAGATTGTTGAACCTTAAAGGGTATTTTCATCATTTTGATGCTAACAAATAAAATAATAATAATGTATTTAACAATACTTGTATTCTAAGTTTATTGAACAGAGCTTAAGTCACTTTATTCATTAACTGTATTTGTCTGTATTGCTACTACTGAGCTTCTCAAATTAGGAGCACTCTTATCCAAGCTTAAACCACTCTTATGAGTAAACATAACATCTGCATTCATATGGGCACAAGGGTGCTCTTAACCGAGTTTAAACCACCTTGTCCCTAAATAGTCATGAATGGTCTTACCAGAGTTTAAGTCACCCTGACAAAATATAATAATATTCTACGGTACTATGACCCCGTCAATGGTATGCCACATATCCTAGCTAGTCCTCAAATAGAGAATGAGCATAATTAATTGCGTTACATATATAAATCTCATTTATATCACATTCATAGTTTCATATAATCATCACATGTTATTCAGTAATTTAGAGCACCAAATGCATAATCATTATTCATAGTTATGTTATCATACCGTAAATAATTTCATTTAATCATGCCAAGTGTGTGTGTATATCAAGTATTTCAATCATATAATTCAAATTTACAAATTATGGATACAGGGCATTCGCGGGCATGAAACCTTCTGTCACGGGTTGTCTACTCGTGATTCAGCCGTGATAATTCACGGATGTGATTATTCTATATTCTTACATTGACAGACGTGAAGCTTGACTTCACGAGCATGACACATCAATCTTTAATGATATTCCAATTTTGTTTTAGGCCAATTTCACACACAACATGCATTGGTTCTAAGGCTAACCAATGTTAGTCACTCCTATCAATACTTTCTAATAATTCCACATTTAAAACATTCATAAACAAACAATCTTCCATTCAATCCAAGCAATTTAAGCCTCTATCACCCATTGTCAATATCTTAACAAAATCAATTACCACATATCACTTCGTTATGCAATTTCAGAATATTGGTAAGCCATTTATCTTTCTACCAGCAACTAACATATCAATATTTCATGCCAAATATCATACTAGAGTTATATTTCATGCATCAAACAAAATATATTCAAATTAGAATATGTATATATACAAACTTCATTACTTGGAGCTTAACACTCAATTTATCTCGTGTCTACTGCCTCTGAGGGTTATCTTTACCCTCTATATCAATCCCCAACATGAAATCATAAACCAAATTAATGTCTAGTACTATCAATGAATCTTTATATTCCATAAACTAATAAAATCTTAACTTAACCCTTAATCAACATGCCTCTTACTAAAACCAAATTGATATATAAAAAGAATAATGAAAACAAAACCCCTTACCTCTGTATAGATGATTTTAAAGGGATTTATAATTTTCAAATCATGTTCAACTCCTTTGTTGATTGTTATTTCAATACTTTGGCAAATCCCTAATGAAGGGGAATTAATTCTAAGGATTACAAAGTCTGGTGACTAGGATTTCTGATTGAGAGTGCATGAGTTTCTGTCAAAAATATGAAATTGCTCAATTTAAACTACAGAGCTTCACGGGTGTGAACATTAGTGTCACGACCATAAAGATCCTTTGCTCTAGAATCTGAATTTTGTGACATTCACAATCGTGATTATCTCTGTCACAGATGTGAATGCTAAGAATTTCTTTTTTTTTTCTTATTTTTTTCATTATTCTCATGTTTCCAATACCCTTAACCATTATATACATCCTATATACCCATCATATACCTTTATTAACATGTTATTTCTAAGTCCTAACTTGCAAGCATTACATTTCTCTCTCCCTTAAAGAACTTTGTCCTCGAAATTACCTACTGTACTATTTATGAAAAATTATGGATACCAGACTTTCATCATTTTTTCACTTTCCTAAGTAGCCTTTTCCGTTGAATGATTTCTCCATAGGATCTTAACTAATGGTACTTGCTTGTTCCTGAGTTATTTGACTTCTCTAGCTAAACCCTGAATTGGTTTTTTCTCATATATCAAATCCAGTCTCACCTCAATCTGGGAGAATATGAGAAGGATATGATTTGTATCTCCTCAACATAGAGACATGGAACATATCATGAATCTTGCTCAACTCTGGTGGTAGAGCAAGCCTATAAGCAACTGGTCCCACTCTTGTAAGAATCTCATAAGACCCAATAAATCTTAAGCTTAACTTGTCGTTCTTCCTAAATCTCAATACCTTTTTCCACGGGAAAACTTTAAGGAAAACATTGTCTCTCACTGCGTACTCTATATCTCTTCTCTTGAGATCTGCATATGACTTTTATCTATCAGAAGCGACCTTCAATCTATCCTAGATAACTCGTACCTTTTTCTATCACTTATACCAAGTCTAGCCCCACTAGCTTTCTCTCATTGAGCTTTGTCCAACACACGATTATTTGACACTTCCTACCATACAGTGCCTCATAAGGATCCATCTCGATACTAGACTGATAGTTGTTATTGTAAGCAAATTCTATTAATGGAATATATTTGTCTCAACTACCTTCAAATTCAATTATGCAACTCCTCATCATATCTTCCAATATCTGAATAGCCCTTTTTGATTATCCATCAATATGAGGATGAAAAGTTATGTTGAAACTAAACTTAGTACCCAAAGCTCTTTGTAGACTACCCCAAAACTGAGAAGTAAACATGAGGTCCCTATCTGAAAAAATAGAGAATGACACTCCATGTAGTCATACTATCTCATTGACATAAAGATTTGCTAGTCTATTCAAAGGGAAATCCCTTCTGATAGGTAAGAAGTGAGCTGACTTCGTAAGCCTATCCACTATAACCCATACAACATCATATTTTCAAGGAGTCACTGGCAATCCAATTACAAAGTCCATAGTAATACACTCTCATTTCCATTATGGTACAGTGATAGGCTGCAGTAATCCTGATGATACCTAATGTTATGCCTTGACTTGCTGACAAGTCAGACATCTGGTCGTATACTATGTGATATCTCTTTTCATGTTTGTCCACTAGTACTTACTTTTCAAGTCATGATACATTTTTGTGCTTCTTCTTATAAACCTGGTTTTATGTGCATCACATACCTGGTTTTAAGATCATCTGTCTCAACTCATCAACATTGGGCACATATAAACAACCCTAGTAGTATAACCTACCATTTATCTCAATTGTATAATCTGGTCTCTCCCCTTAGAGACCAATTCGGTTGTCTCAACAAACTTACTATCATGCCTCTGCGCATCAATAATTTTCTTATCAAGTGTAGGTTGAATGTGCAACTCTGCTACCATCTTCCTACTCAAAGCATTAGCCACTACGTTGGCCTTGCTTGGGTGGTAATCAATAACACAATTATAAATTTTTATCAACTCTAATCACTGTCTCTATCTTAAATTAAGATTTCTTTATGTAGAAAGATACTTCAGAATCTTATGTTATGTGTAGATGAAACATTTCTCCCTATAAAGATAGTGACACCATATCTACAATGCAAACACAATGGTCGTCAATTCTAAGTCATGTGTAAGGTAATTATTCTAATGTATTTTTAGTTGTTTGGATGCATATGCTACTAACTTACCCTCTTGCATCAGGACACACCACAGTATATTGGGAGATGCATCACTGTAGATGACATACTCCTTGTTAGGAACTGTTTGTGTCAAAACTAGAGCATCTGTTAACATCTTCTTCAAATTATCAAAACTCTTATGGAATTTGACTATCCACTCGTATTTCACATTTTTCCTTAGTAATTTGGTTAAAAGATAATCAATTATTAAAAAACCCTTAACAAACCTCTTGTAGTAACAAGCTAATCCAAGAAAACTTCTGACTTCTGTCACATTATGGGGAGGCTTCCAACTCATAACAGTCTCTACCTTGCTAGGATCAATTTGTATTTCATTTGAAGACACAATGTGTCTAAGAAAAGCTACGTCATCTTATCAAAATTCACATTTTCAGAATATCATAAATAAAGATTACAACATACTGGTCTAGGTAGGGTATGAATACCTTATTCATCAAGTCCATAAAGACTACTGGAGCATTGGTTAACCCAAAAGCAAAACCATAAATGCATAATGCCCATATATGGTTCTGAACATCGTCTTGGATATATTTTATATCCTAACTCTCAACTGGTGATACCCTGATCTCAAATCAATCTTCGAAAATACATTTACGCCCTTCAACTGATCAAACATGCCATCAATCTGTGGTAACAGATATCTGTTCTTGTTTGACACCTTATTGAGCTATTTATAGTCTATATATAATCTCATATACTCATCTTTATTTTTCACGAATAACATTGGTGCAACCCATGGGGATACACTCATTTCATATACCCCTTATCTAACAATTCATGTAATTGAGATTTAAGTTATTTCAATTTAGACGTCGCCATTCTGTATGGCGCTATCGATATGGGTGTTGTGCCTAGAGTAAGCTCTATAAAGAACTCAACTTCTCTGTTAGGTGGTAATCTCGGTATATCCTCAGGAAAAATATTTAGAAATTTATTCACTTTAGGGATATCCTAAAGTTTTGGACCTCCATTTCTAGTATAAACCATATGAGTCAAATAGGCTTCATATCCCTTTATCACCATTTGCTTAACTTTTATCATTGAAATGACTTATGGAAACTGTGGAAATAACTCACCTTTCACTTTTACATCTATTTGTTCATGTGTTTTTAGCATCATAAATTTTTTCTTGTTGTTTACAACTGCTCCATGCTATGATAGCCAATTCATGTCGAATATGACATCAAATTTATGAAATGACAACTCTATCAAGTCTACAAAAATTCTCTCCCTTTAATAATCAAAGAACATCGTCTATATATCCGGTTCACTATCATATTGTGTCATAAGGAATTCGTAATCTCAATTTCATATTTAAAAGTTTCACTAGCAATATTGTGCTGGTTGGGAGTGCTTGTGCATATATAAGAGTGTGTTAAACCCGGATCAAGTAATGCACATATATTAGTCATATAAAGAAAACATACCCACTATCACATCAGTAGCTTTCCGGTTTTCTCTGGCTCTCATAACATAAGCTCTAGCTAGTGTTTGGGCTGGTCCTAACCTGTTGATAATCTCAGAGACTACCTGAGTAGGTCCTATGCAACCTCCTCTAGTTTGCTGTCTGGTATAAACTGGAGCTCACCGAGTAATCTGGGCAAATGCACTGTCTATCATTAGAGGAAAATCCTATGATGTTTAAATCTGCATTTGTAACAAACACTTGTATTTCTCTAGCACTATCCTCTGTGACTCTTATGGCAAGTACCACAAATGGAATACTCTATTGGGTAACCCGTGTCGGAGTGCTACCAACTACATATGTAGCACTGGAGGGTTATCCCCTCCTATGTGGTCCACTCAATATATAACCCCTACTATGTCCCTGACTTCTTTCATAAGATTGTCCTGGGTATATTCAACCATTCTTGCTTGAAGATTGGGTCACTTGAGTCACTATTTATCTAGATGATTCCTTTGTTTTCTTCATTTTTCTCTACTCCATACTAGACGCGAATGCAATTGCCTGAGTAAAGCTAACATGTTGGAGTGCAGTCACAAAGTCACATCTCTCTACATTGAGGCTATACTCAAATCTGCTATACTTGTCTCTCTCACTTGTGATCATCTCTTAAGCTTATTTACTCAATCAAGTAAAATCTCTCTAGTACTCAGTCATTGTCATCCTGCCCTGCTTAAGGCTCATAAACTCCATATTTTTCTCATCGATGTAAATCAGAGGAACGTATTGCTCTTTGAACTCAATAACAAATAAATCCCATGTCATTAGCTGAGAGACATCTGGTTTCAATAACATTGTCTTCCACCAATCATAAGCATCTTCATGCAATAAAGAAATCACATATTTGGCCTTTTGAGCAGTGATCAATTTAAACTCATCACAAACTCTCTCTACCTTTTTTATCCAATACTCTACAATAACAAGATTGTCATTTTTTGTTCCCAAAAAAATCAGTAGCTCCAAACTTACGTAGCTTGTCTAGTTGTACCCTTGGCCTCGGTGGTAGAGGTGGAAGAGTTGGTGCTGGTGTTGGTGGTATAACTCTAGCTATCTACTGCAGTAATCCTGTCATCTGCTTCATCAACGGAGTCTAGTCCTAATTTCCTTGTTCAGAAGCCTGTTGGTTAGGGATTGGTACTGCACCTGGACCTTGAACATTAGCTGCATTGGGCAAGTTCAATGCCCTATTATATGGAGAGCTTTGGCTCTTAGTTCAGACGTCATATCACTCTAGTCTTACAAGTTGACAGAGAAGTAGCCCAAGTCAGAGTTAGACAAGACACATATGTGTATGCATGATAACCCCGTAATCCACTTAGGTTTAGAATTGCCTAAACCTAAGCTCTAATACCACTAAATATAATACCCTTCTACTATACAGATGGATGCCACGTGATTGAATTGTCTTAAATTGTTTTGAATTAAAACTTTTCTTAATCAAACATTATATCTGATTAACATGCACTTAAAAAAATCAATTCTTACATACTACATAATTTCTCATTTGAAACTAAGTAATAATCATAAACTGGCTTGAGCAACATTTGCCCTAATTACAAAATTCTTCCTTATTTAAAAATGAGTCAATGCAATTACACATCCTTATTTAAACATATTCCAATTATCTGTCTCTGTTTCATGATATGAGAAATGAATGAATGAATGAATAAAATAATAAAATAGACCCAACATGGGTTAACTCTGACTGGCTTAGACTCCCATTCTTGTCAACTCAGCAATCTAACGGCTCTAAATCTGCGTGCAAAAGAACCCACATGCTAAGCTACTGAAAGCTTAGTGGTACATATAAGTATTAAAATTCTAGCATACATTTGCACAGTAACATAACATTCATATTCATAGACATACTTGTATGTTTGACCATATCGTTGTATATGTATACACACCATTTCAACATATTACTTAAATCATTTTCATAAGTTGGATCTCAATACAGTCATGACACATATCACACAAGTGATTACATCATCGTAGTAATTACAAATGCATATCATTTGTAATGTTTATATATCATCATATGTTGCAAGTATTGGTTCCATTAATATATTTGATTTACTTTATGTATTACTGATTTACAACATAATTGTGTACTACTTTACAAATTTTTGTATTATTATTATCACTATTTTCTTGGCCCAATACTCTAGACCTAAACTATCCGGATGAGAGTTATAAAATAAGAGTACTTTTATCCGAGCTTAAACCACTTCGTCCTTAAATAGTCAGGAGTGCTCTTACCTGAGTTTAAGTCATCTTGACAAAATATAATAACAGTCTACAGTACCGTAACTCCTTCAATGACATGCCACCTATCCTAACTAGTACTTTAATAGAGAATGGGCATAATTAATTGGTTTATGTATATAAATCTCATTTATGTCACATTCATAGTTTAACATAATCATCACAGGTTATTTAGTAATTTAGATCACTGAGTGCATAATCATTGTTCATAGTTGTGTTTTCATACCTTAAATAATATGATTTAATCATGACAAGTGTGTGCACATCATACTCATGTATTTCAATCACATAATTAAATTTTACAAATTTTGGATACAGGATATTCATAGGCGCGAATGGTAGATTCACAGGTGTGAAACCTTCTGTCTTGGGTTGTCTACTGGTGACTCAGCCGTGATAATTCACAGGTGTGATTATTCTATGTTCTTCAATTCACAAGCATGAAGTTTGACATCACGGGCATGATACATCAGTCTATAACTATATTATAGTTCTATTTTAGGTCAATTTCACACACAATATGTATTGGTTTTAAGGCTATCCAATGTCAGTCATTCCAATCAATACTTTCCAATAATTCCACATTTAAAACATTCATAAACCAACAATATTCCATTCAATCCAAGCAATTTAAGCCTCTATCACCCATTGTCAATATCTCAACAAAATCAATTACCACGTATCACTTAGTTATGTAATTTTAGAACATTGGTAAGCCATTTATCTCTCTACTAGTAACTAACATATCAATATTTCATGTCAATTATCATACTAGAATTATATTTCATGCATCAAACATAATATAATATATTCAAATTAAAATGCGTATATGTATAAAGCTCATTACTTGGAGCTTAACACCCGATTTTTCTCGCGTCTATTGCCTTTGAGAGTTTTCTCCAACCTCTGTATCAATCCCTAACATGAAATCATAGACCAAATTAATGTCTAATACTGTCATTGAATATTTATATGCCATAAACTAATAAAATCTTAACTTAACCCTTAATCATCATCTCTCTTACTAAAATAGAATCAAAATATAGAAAGAATAATGAAACCGAAACCCCTTACCTTTGTATCGACGATTTCAGAGGGTTTTATAATCTCTAAATCGTGTTCAACTCCTTCCTTGATTGTTATTTCAATACTTTGGCAAATCCCTTAGTTTTAATCACTTTTAATCTCATTTTAAGGATTGGTTACATGTAATCAAAACTAAAACTCAATGGGAATGAAGAGGAATTGATTATGGGGATTTCAGAGTTTGGTGGCTAGGGTTTCTAATTGTGAATGTGTGAGTTTCTGTCAAAAATATAAAATTGCTCAATTTAAATTGTAGAGCTTCACGAGCGTAACACTAGTGTTATGGCGGTGAAGATTCTCCACTTTATAATCTGAATTTCACGACATTCATCGTCATGATTATCTTTTATCACGTACGTGAATGCTAGGAACTTCACTTTTTTCTTATTATTTTTTATTATTCTCATGTTTCCAATACCCTTAACCACTATATACATCCTATATACCTAGTATATACCTTTATTAATATATTATTTCTAAGCCCTAACTTGTGGGCGTTACATGAAAATTGTCGAGTTATAGGTGAAAAACGGTTTATAAATTTGGAAAGTCAAAATTTTGACAACTATTGTGGTTGGTGGGACATTTGTGCATATATATATATATATATATATATTATATTCATGTGATTTTTTTTTGTGGTTGGTGAAACATTTATGCGTATATGTTTTATATTCGTGAGAATGTTTATGGATTTGGAAAGATAATCAAATCTAGTGAGCACAAGTAAAGTTGTAAATGAACCAAGTCGTTCGCGATATATTCATGCCTCAATTCGGAAATTTTTTTCGTTTGAATCGTTTGTTAATCTTAACAAGTTGAGTTCAAACTCAAATTCGAGTTCAAAAATATTTTTAAGTTTAGGAATGCAACAGGGCGAGTTAGGAAAAAAATTCTCCATCTCCATCCGTGTCCCCGATCCCAAAATCCCAACCTTGTTCCTTACTTGAAAAAAATTTTGGATCCCCGTCCCATCCTATTCTCCAATTTTTATTATTTTATTTTAATGTTAAAATATTTTTTTATTTTTTACTTTATTTAATTAGCTAATTATATAATTGTTTAAATGAAAAAATATTTTTTACTTTAAATGAGTGTTATATTTTTATTTTATTATTTTTTAAAAATATTAATTATATTAAAATATAAATAATTGTTATATATAGAGAGAATATATATAAATATAATATTCAGGGGATGTATATACCATTCATGCCCCTTTCAAGATCGAGACAGACACAAAAATTTGTTCCATTTAGAGAGTAGTCGGGCCAGAGCGAGTTCAAAGTTTTTGTTATTATTAGTTAACGAGCAGAATTCGAATTAAATTCGTTAAATATAATAAATAAATTATTTACGAACCAAATTCAAATCGCTTGTGAGTTTAATAATTTTGAAACAAGTCAAATTCGAACTTAAATATGAAAACTCGAATCAAGTTTGAGTTTATTATAGATTTAAACGAATCGAGTTTGAACTCATCAATATTTACTTTGACTCAGTTCTATTACAGTTATAAGCCAAAGTCCGATATTTGGGGTTGGTGTTGATGTTTGCATTGATGTAATTTTGAAAGTGAGAGTCATAAAAGAGCACCAAAAAGTGAAGTTCCAGGGTTTTAGAAAGGTGTTTGTGAAGACATAAGTCAATTTTCAATATTTTTGGGTCTTTTTAATTCATTTTTTGTTTTTCAAGTTGTTGGGTTGATTTCAGTAGGTTACTTGATCATTTTTTATCAACTTCTATTTGAAAAAAATATGTCTCTAGCTATCATTATCATATCCAATTTCGTATGTGAAAATTCAATGTTACACTCACCCATATATATACTTCATCCATTTTAAAATGTTAATTCATTTTGGAAAAACAATTATCTCAATATGATTGTTGATTTTGTAAAAAGGTATAATTTTTCGATTTTTTTAACTGTACCTATTACTTTAATAAATACTTCAAAAAATTGTAAGTGAAAGATTTTATATTGTGTGAAAAAACTGTGAAATAAAAATATATTATAATTAATTACTTAATATTAATAAATTTTTTTGAAACGGCCCGACTGGAAAAATAATTAATATAACTTCCATTTATTTGCTTTTTCATATGTGATATTTATCCAGGATATCAGCACACTTACATAAGTTTCCCATTAAGCTTAAAGTGCAAATACACAAACTTGGTGTTGCACAATTACCAATTGCAACTTTTCATTTATGTTCTTCTGATTTCTCATAATTTTTTGCATTATTTTTTTCTTTTGTAAACTATAATTCTAACTCTCTAAATTCTATTTGATTCTTATTTCTGTTTATAAAATTTATGATAAGGGTATTTGAGATTGTCCTTAGATGTTAAAAAATAAATTTAATTTTTTTTAAACTTAATTGGCTAATTTTTTATTTTTTATAAATTATTTTTTAAAAGTATATTTCTAGAAAAATATTTATTTATCTATTTATTTTTTAAAATAATTTTTTAGAAAATATTTTTTTGTAAAACCCAACGTTAAATACTGTTGACATATTTTTCATATATCTAGATGAGTATATTACAAAAATAGTAATTGTCAAAGAATTTCGGTTCAGACATATATATTAGGTTGGCAGAGAGTAGAAGACAAGGACTTTTGATTAGTTGCAAAAAAAAAAAAAAAGCAAAATTTCTTGTTTTCAGATGGTCAAACAGTGAGTTGATTTAAATACTTCCAAAATAGGGCCCGCAATCGTCCTTGGCAATCCGCGCCAAAAATAAAGTATATAATTTGAGTTTAAATTTTATAAATTTTATGCAATTAACTGAATTAAATCTCTTAATTAAAAATTAATTATATTAATTAGTATTTATGTAATTTATTTAATTTTCAATTTAAATTTATTCAATTAACTATTATTGAGTAGACAATTTTCTCCTTTAATTCTAATTTTCTTGTTTTGACACTTATTTTTTATTTAAAAAAATTTGAATTGTAATGTTTTGCATTAAATTTCATATTGGAAAAACAAAATTAAATGCTATATACTCTTTATCGTCAGACGAACATGTGTATCTAAAATCTACTTTCATTTAATATTATTATTTTTTGGTCTCAAAAGTTTTGAAATGTTAAAAATAAGATAACAAAATTAATATAATATTGATAATTATTGCTAATCTTTCATAAATAATGATTAAATTTAATCAGTACCGATGTTAATCAGACAAGTTCAATCATTGTTGCAAAAATGGCTCGGTCTTATCAGTTCAACCAGTTTAATATGGAATCGGGCCATCGGCTGGACAATTTCAAACATTCCATTCAGAGGAGTTATAGCTTGGTCCTAAAACCGATGACCTGACTGACCTACACAGGGTTGGACAGATTCGACCGCTTGAAAAATTCTTTTTTTTTTTTTTTTTGAGAAAATACGGTTATATGTTTCTCACTTTTTGCCACTATCCAATTGGTTGTATTTGCTTTTTATTTCACAAATCTGGATATATATTTATTCAGTAATTACTATAACTTATATCTCATCATTTACATTTTTATTATCAAATATCATTATTAAAAATTTCATATAAATTATTTTTATTTCCATAAACAATTATTTTAATTGAATATATATATATATATATATATGTGAGTAATGATATTTCTTGCCGAAATAAAAAAAAATATATATTAATTTTAATTATTCATAAAATAATTCATATTATTATTTTTTTATTTCTCAATTATTTTAATGATAAAAAATTAAAAAAATTAGCAAAAATAATAAGTATGAAACATTTATCTCTTAATTTTGATGAAAAAATATGTTTTGTTAAATATTATTAAAATGCATTAAGTTCATTGCTAAATGTATAACTAAAAATACTTTTAAACATGCTTTATTTAATTTATATTAAAAAAATAAAGAATAATTTAACAAAATATATGTTTCTTTGAATGAACATGTGTTATATTTATAGTAATATTTTGAGTGATAATTGATAATTGTATTTTTACGTTGGTCTTATATGTTATTGGTTGATGGTAAATGACAATTATAAAAAAATTACTTGCATTTTTAAAATGATAATTATCATACCAACGATTATATTTTTAAAATGATAAAAAAATATTTTGAAAAAAAATGTATTAGTTCATAAAAAATTTTCAACTTATTTTGATAATGCGATGATAAATATCGTCTCAATTTAAGGCATTTAAGCATTATGTCAATCTAATATTTGAGGTATATTTTTTTATGTTAGATGTGCAATTTTATATTTATAACCACATCTACAAATAATGAAATTATAAATATGATTTTATCGTGAAAATGATAAAAAATCTAAAAAAAATTCAATTGATATTTCTCACTTATTGAAATTCAACTTATAAATTATTCAATGAGTTATATGAATATAGATAATTATTGTGCACATTTATTTTTAATAATGTGTCACAAAATAATTTATATAAAAAATATTGAGATGTTTTTCAACAACTTTTATATATTTTAAAAGTTTTTAATAATGCAACATATATTTTAAGTAGTGTTTATTATCTAACATGTCATTTATTATTGTGTGAATGTATTAATATTATTAATGCAATTCAAAAATATATTAATGATTCAATTTTGCATGACTCTATTTACATAATAAAAAATAAATTGTTGAATTATTTTAAATTTGTTCTTTTTGATTAATCTTATATGTTGCATTTTTTTTATCCTATATGTAAAATAGAAGATTTGATTCTTTATAATTCATATTTAAATTTAAGTGATAATATTATTGTTAATGCTATAATTAATAATGTAAAAAAATAGTGATTTATTTATGAAATTTAGTTTATAGTGACTTAATAAAATTTAGAGTGAGTGATCATTTGATGTTTCAAAAATATAAAAAATTATCATCTAGTTCATTCGAACTTGATATTTATCTAACAATTACGTTTATTTAGTAATAGTAAGATATGTAAATATTTTTTCAGTTATTGATTGATAGAGTGAATATTAAAATACTTATTCGGTTCTCTTCCAAATTGCAAAATAAAATTTTGAAGTTTAGTTTCAATTGTTGTAGTTGAATAAATTTATAGTGCGAAAAGTAATATTTTGGACGAGACGTGTTCTACCTTAGCTTTTGAATCGCTAGAAGCTCAATCATGTGTTGATAATTGGACTAAAGTAACATTATGATAACAAGAAATAGAAAAATATGAAAATGATGACCTATATGATTTCATCACTTAAAGAACGACTGACATATTCGGTACTGATGGTTCTGATTAAAAAAAAATAGAAGAAAGTTAACAATTAAAATTTTAAAAGTAAAAGAATCACGTGAATTTTGATTCATCTAAATTCCGACAGGATATGTATGCAACTTAATTCAAATTCAAGCTCAATTAATAATAATATTATTTTTTTAAATATAATTTATAACTTTTATAAATTAAATTATTCCATTGAATAAGTTTATAGTCCAATTATAATTTTTATAATTTATTAATTTATACACTAAAAATAAATCATTTCTAAATTATAACTTATAATTTCTCAAAATCAAATTATTTTTTTTATAACAATCTAACTTATTATACAAAATTAATATTTAATAAGTTAATTTATTTTTTTTTCAAAATTTTAATTTTTTAAAACTTATTACTTTTTATAAATTTATAATTTATACAAATTAATATTTCATAAGTTAATATTTATTTCTCAAATTTATCATTATTTTTAACTAACTAATTCCCTAATTTTTTCACTTTTTCTAACTTATTATTTTTCATTATAAATAAATAATAAGTTAAATTAATATTTTAGTTTTAAATTTATCCAACAATTAAGTTTAATTTCTATGAATAAAAATTGTAAATAAATTTTAATAATTTTAATTGTATTTATTTATTATATAATTTTTATAAAAAAATTTAAATTAAAAAAAATGTTGAAACCGGCTCCAAATTGGGGCTTTCCCAGTTCCGATTTAGTTTTAAAACTGACGGTTTCAAATTATGATTGGGAATACTTTGACTTTTAACTATCTATCTTTTCCGGTTGATCGACCGGTGAAAACATTTGGTTCAATAATTTGGAAATAATTAAAAACTGTGAATTGAGCAATTTAATTGTTTTATATTAAAAAAAATTATGGGACCCCACTCCAACTCCAACAGCAAAACTCATTGCCAGCTCTTCTTTTTCGACCAAATTTACCCGCCAGCCAATCATCCATGATCCATCCATCAATCCCCACTTGAAAGAAGAGGGAAAACGCTCCTTCAATAATTTTGGCGCGAATATTTTAAATCCCTGAAATCGCGTCTTAAGGGGGAAAAAGGATGAAGCCCTAAAAAATTTGAAAACCCAAGTCACTCCCTCTATATAATCTCCTCTTTTCTATTGTTTTTCTCCTGTGGATAAAAGCCTAAAACCTGTTTGATAATATTCCTCAGAGACAGATCAGAGGATTAAGCGAAAATGTATGTGGTCAAGAGAGATGGGAGGCAAGAAGCCGTGCATTTTGACAAGATTACTGCGAGATTGAAGAAGCTGAGTTATGGGTTGAGCATGGAGCACTGTGACGCTGTTTTGGTCTCCCAGAAGGTGTGCGCTGGCGTCTATAAGGGCGTCACCACCAGCCAGCTTGATGAATTAGCTGCTGAAACTTCCGCTGCCATGACCGCCAATCATCCTGACTATGCCTCTGTGAGTTCTTTTTATTTTTTCCCATTAAATAAGTTTGGGTTGTTTTGATTTTCGTGTCCCAACTTCTTTTGTTTTATTGTTTGGTTACTGCATCTGATAAATTGCTTCATTGGATTTGGTTGGTTGAGGTGTTGTTTACGGGTAGGATTGTCGAAAACTGGTCTACAGAGTTGATGTTATTGGGGATTGCGTATTATAATTTTTATGAATGCTGTGAGTTATGAGATATGTTGTTTTAGATATCGTTAGGACTAGGACTCTGCTATTTTTGGCTTGATCTAACAATTTTTTAGCTTCACTTCCCTTTACTTTATCTGTCAGTGTGGTTATTGTGCTGCAGGTTAGTTTATTGAGTTATTCTACATGCGAGTATGGTTGTGGATATGCTCCTTTGTGGCTGATATTGATTACTCGATGAAATTGTTGGTTAAAATTTTGAAATATCTTATTTTAAGATGTTTAATTACAGGGTCTTTAAGATTTGATTTTTGCACTTCTAATTTCTTATTTTGCTAGTATTGTTGTTATTGCATTAATTTGTAACTCTTGCAGCTTGGCACTGATCTCTATTGATGTGGTGTTTGACCTCCTACATCTCATTAGATTTTTGGTTGATTACTAACTGTGTTATGCTTTTTTTTTGGTTGAAATTACTTTGATTTCTAGGTTTTTATTCTTCCTGGTGGTTTTGGAATTGGTTTGCTGATGGCATTTTTCAACTAAGTGCGAGAAAAAAACTAATTTGCATTTTGAATTCTCTATTTTTATTGGGAGTTGGGAATATCTCAAGTTAATGAAGATCACATTTCATTTGTCTGGAAGCAGTGCATTTCTGATTCTTGAGCTTGGAACTGTTTTCTAAATTCTGTATTAATTGCAAGTGCGATTGAACTCCTCTTTTTATAGGACTTGAGAAATAGCATCCAGCCTTCATGAAGAAATTAATACCTAGTGTAATAATTTGTAGTTTATATATGTGTTTTTTCCCTTAATCATTGATCTTTTTTTTTTCCTTCTGGTAGTTGGCTGCAAGGATTGCGGTTTCCAATCTGCACAAGAACACTAAGAAATCATTTTCAGAGACGTAGGTTCTTTTAAATTTTGATGTTAAACCTTCAATCTGAATAAGCTTTGATTGCCATAATATAAAAGTGTTATCTGATCTCAATTGGTGGTTGCAGGATCAAAATCATGTACAACCATTTTAATGAGAGATCTGGGTTAAAGGCTCCTTTGATTGCTGATAATGTTTATGAGATAATCTTGAAGGTATATAAAAAGTTGTCTTATGATCTTCTCTTTTCCCTTTATGGTTGTATGGGTATGCATTTAAGGTGAATGCTTTTGTACTCATTAACAGAAGCCTTAATTTAAACAATGTATTTTTACTGTTTTTCCAACTATAGCTCTTGGTTCCTGTTTCTTGAAGAAACTGTGTGATTTCTAGTTCAAGAGCTGGTTCTGCTAAGCTTTTTGCTTTATTTATTTATTTTTATTATCTACAAGAAGCATGGTCCATGAGTAGATTGTACTGGTAACATTGGATGATCCTTAAAAACCAATTGATAAAAGGAAACACATATGTTTGTTTTCTTAGAGAGAGAATCCTTCTCTGATAGTGATAGATGGAATTTGGTGATAATTGCAGATGAAGTTTGTTTTCCAGCATTGCAATCATAATCTGCAGTAATATTAATGATTAATGGAAAAAAATTATGTCATTTTTGGTCGCAAGGTCTTTTATGGATACTAGAGAATTAACAATTGGGAAATCTTAGGGTTCACTCTACTGGTAGTGGAGATTGATATATCTGCTATGTGATGATGCTTAGTCTAATGTATGGCTTTAATTGTTGTTTACAATTCTTTGCTTCAGAATGCTGCTTGTTTGGACAGTGAGATTATTTATGATCGGGACTTTGACTATGATTACTTTGGGTTCAAGACCTTGGAAAGGTCCTACCTCTTAAAAGTTCAAGGGAAGGTTGTAGAGAGGCCTCAGCACATGCTGATGAGAGTTGCTGTTGGAATTCACAAGGATGATATTGATTCGGTTATCAAAACCTACCATTTAATGTCCCAGCGATGGTTCACTCATGCCTCCCCCACCCTTTTCAATGCAGGAACACCAAGGCCCCAAGTACGTTTTACATTAATAGATACTTGAGCTTCATGTCATCTATGCATTTACTTCTCTCCCTATATCTTGTATTACAACTTAGTGTAATTTATTAAAGCTCCATCTTGACATTTGCCTAATTCTTTTATTGTTGGTCCATTTTGGCAGTTGAGTAGCTGCTTCTTGGTGTGCATGAAAGATGATAGCATTGAAGGCATATATGACACTCTGAAGGAGTGTGCTGTTATCAGCAAATCAGCTGGAGGAATAGGTGTATCTGTTCACAATATTCGTGCCACTGGAAGCTATATTCGTGGAACGAATGGAACATCTAATGGTATTGTTCCAATGTTACGAGTGTTCAATGATACTGCTCGCTATGTTGATCAAGGAGGAGGCAAGAGGAAAGGTTTGCTCATTTTGCCACTTCTTATATTTTCTTATCAAATGTGATGCTTAACGATGATATTCTATTTATTATGGTTCTATAGGTGCTTTTGCTGTGTATTTGGAACCATGGCATGCTGATGTATTTGAGTTTCTGGATCTTAGAAAGAACCATGGGAAGGTATGGCAAAGTAGCAAAGTTGTTTTCATTGAATCCAGATTATTTGATATTCAACTTTGAGATTGTTATCTTTTCTGTTTTATAGGAGGAACACCGTGCTCGCGATTTATTCTATGCACTTTGGGTACCTGATCTTTTTATGGAAAGAGTTCAAAGTAATGGGCATTGGTCATTATTCTGCCCTAATGAGGCTCCAGGTTTGGCAGATTGTTGGGGTGAAGAATTTGAGAAACTGTACACCAAATATGAGAGAGAGGTGAATTTGATATTGCCTTAATTGGTTTTATGTTTTATAATTTTTAATATACTTTTTTCTTTCCTTTCTTACTGGTTTTAATTACTAATGAGAACGCACTTTCCTATACCTAGGGCAAGGCAAAGAAGGTTGTTCAAGCACAGAACCTCTGGTTTGAAATTTTGAAATCTCAGATAGAAACTGGGACTCCTTATATGGTTTTTAAGGTATTTTGTTGCATTTTGTTTTTATTTAAAATTTTTTTCTTTGTTTGATTTGGTCATGTATTGTTTTTGTTTCTTTATACCTTTGCTTGTTCCAGGATACTTCTAATAGAAAAAGCAACCAGCAGAACCTGGGCACCATAAAATCTTCAAATTTGTGTACAGAAATTATTGAATATACAAGTCCAACAGAAACTGCTGTGTGCAATTTAGCATCTATTGCTCTACCACGATTTGTGAGAGAAAAAGTGAGTTCTAGCTTGAGTCTATTTAGATAGATTTTCTCTTGGGGTCTTGTTTGCATTTGATTTAATTTTGTTTCAAACATTTTCTAGGGGGTTCCAATGGAGTCTCATCCATCAAAGCTTGTTGGAAGCAGAGATTCAAATAATAGATACTTTGATTTTGACAAACTAGCAGAGGTTTATATCCACTTGTTTATAAGCAGTAATTTTTTTGGGTCATATTCATGCACTGAACTGTGCTGCTTTGTGGACCCTGATATATATCTTAACAATTTGCCTTATAACTTCAATTTCTTTAATCTTTTGGGACAGGTTACTGAAGTGGTTACTACCAATCTTAACAAAATAATTGATGTTAATTACTACCCTGTTGAAACTGCTAGAAGGTCAAATCTTCGACACAGACCAATTGGCATTGGAGTTCAGGGTCTTGCAGATACATTTATTTTACTTGGCATGGCATTTGATTCACCAGAGGTACATTTACTCTTAAGTCTTAACTGATATTTTCTTTTGGTGATACTTTGGATTGGTAGAGTGACCTGACATTTGCGGAAATTAATCTCAGGCTCAACAACTGAACAAGGAGATATTTGAAACCATCTATTACCATGCTCTTAAAGCTTCTTCTGAGATTGCTGGAAGGGATGGTCCCTATGAAACATATGATGGAAGTCCTGTGAGCAAGGTATGCCAACTGTCTTCAGACAGCAAGCACCTTAAGTGTATGAATGTGATATTGTTGCTGGATTTGCGTTTTCATTTATATATAATAAAGTCACAAATGTGTTGCCATTAGCCTATCATGTTTAACGATATGTTTTTTGGGCCTCCATTATTTCCACGTAGATCACACTATTGACTATTGAGTATAATGTTTCCTTATCCATCTGAGAATTCGTTATTAATTTAGAGCTGTAATGACATTTTTCTTATTAGATGCTGGTTGAATTACTCCTTTCTTTCTAAGTTTCATATTGAGATTGACTGTACATGTATTTGTAATTTGCTAACTTCTGAAATGTCCATTGAATTGTTCAGGGAATTCTGCAGCCTGACATGTGGGGCGTAATTCCATCAAGTCGGTGGAATTGGGATTCTCTTAGGGAAATGATATCTAAGAATGGAGTGAGAAACTCGCTTCTTGTGGCACCAATGCCGACTGCTTCAACCAGTCAGATTCTTGGAAACAATGAGTGCTTTGAGCCATATACTTCTAACATTTATAGTCGCAGAGTTTTAAGGTATGCTATAACAGTTTACTCCATTAGCCCATATTAACATCATTCATCTTCTTTTGCCCTCTAATTTACTCCTTCTGCAGTGGTGAATTTGTTGTGGTCAACAAGCATCTTCTTCATGACTTGACTGAGATGGGTCTTTGGTCTCCTACTCTCAAGAACAAAATAATTTATGAGGATGGTTCTGTTCAGAAAATTCCAGAAATTCCTGATGAATTAAAGCTTATATACAAGTATGAATATTTGATTTTCTTCATGTCCAGTGCCCCCTTCTCTTTACTTTTCTCAACCTGATGCAATTCTTTTGGCAATTAGGACTGTTTGGGAGATCAAGCAAAAGACATTGGTAGATATGGCAGTTGATCGTGGATGCTACATTGATCAGAGTCAAAGCCTTAATATACACATGGACCAACCCAATTTTGGAAAGTTAACTTCCTTGCACTTTTATGCGTGGTCCAAGGTACACATTGAAATAATACATGATACCTAACTTTTTATCTAGTCTAAAGTGCTATATTTTTATATTTACTCAGCTTCCAGTGGGCGGGTTTGATGTCTTTTGTTTGCCTCAAGCATTTTTATTAGTATTTGCCAAGCTTTGCTCATGACATTGGTTGCAACTGGTGCTAAGAAATTAAATATATTTTTACATTTTTCAAGTAATTTAATTGTGAAGTGAAATTCTTTCTTAAGATTAATGCCAGCCACATGCAAGGTTTAAAATTTCCCCTGCCTTTCTAATGTTCCCCTCTAATTTGGTTTGTGCTGTTTGCAATATGATAGGGTTTAAAGACAGGAATGTATTATCTTCGATCACGAGCTGCTGCTGATGCCATCAAGTTTACTGTTGATACTTCTCTTCTTAAAGTAATGACCCATCCCTGCCATGAGTTTTTTTAGACCGTTTCTGTGTATTTTATTGAAAATAAAATGTCACTTGTCATGCAGGACAAGAAGCAGAAGGTGGGCGCTGATGATGATGATACTAAAATGGCTCAAATGGTTTGCTCTCTGACTAATCGCGAAGAATGCATGGCTTGTGGAAGCTAGAGGGTCTTGAAAAAGTTCATTTTGTTATAAGTTTTTTTATGTTTGGAAGGCACAAGCTAACTTGTGCAGGTAGAAAGTGTTTTAGGTGTACTTAAGAATATTAGTTATAGAAACAAATTGTATTTTTATGTTTAAATTTAGGCAAGTCTTTGCATATCTTTAGTATTTACCTGAATACGTAGCTGCACTTTGTATTTTGTATATGTTTTAAAGACTGGAACTGGAATTTCAATGACAATAGTGAAAATTGGCTTTATTTCGAGCTAGATGTGTGCATGTGTTCTGCCTGAAAGTTGCAGCATACTTTCTGCTGACATTTGATCTTTCTGTGGATGCAGATAAAAAGTCAAACTGTTGAGATCCATCATCTGACAATGCAAATTTTGAATTTTTTTCTTTGATACTTTGGTTCAATCCGGTTCAGTGTAACAAAGCTCATGCTGAGCCCCCATTGGAGTCATTTTCAAAATTTGGGGTTGGAGAACTCTATTCGAAACTTTATAAAACAAGGAAAAAGGGAAAAAAGAATTGGCTTAAACTTGGATTAAAAAAAAAACCCAAAGAAGGAAGCCATTCTTCATCTTGGGTTTATCTAGCCGTGATCTCGTGGGTTTGAATTAATTTTTTTTCCTTCATTGAGTGGGTTTATCAAGTTTGATCATTTTGGGTTTTAAGATGAAACCATTTTTTAATTAAACCATTTCGATTAATTGGTTCGATCATATATTCAAAATCATGATTATGATTGACCTCTACAATTTGGCGGTCAAGACTGTCTAAATTAAGCGAAGAGATAAATGTTCCCATAATTGCTCAGATTTGGTAGGTTAGTAGCTGCTTTACCAGTTAATATATGATTCTCGAACTTTGACAAAGTAGATATCTTTGTTTTGAATAAATATGCTTATACTTGGTATTTGGGTTTGTGACAGTTCCACAGAACTTTTAGTTTAGACTTGAAAACTCGCAGTTCTGTTTAAGTTCAGCTTTTGACAAATTGCATGGCCTTATAGTTTGGCATAAGGAATAACTTAAAAAGTACTAATAATAAGTACAATGGAAGACAAGTTTGTAGGCTTAAAGAAGTAAAGTTGATAAGAAAGTTGAGTTTTGTTCCCGTAATGGACTTTCAAACTTGGGTTTCATTCAACCCAATTTGTTGATAGTTCATTGTTGACATTTGCGGAAAAGTGGTTTTTGCAAAAATTCAATCCATGCTCTTTTGAGTTTTGTTTGACATCGTTAGCTTGATATTGCAACTTGGTTGGTCTACTTTGATCCGTATATATATTCATGGATCAAACTAGATCATGTTACTGGCGGATTTAGATCCCATCTAATTGGACTTGTATTATAAAAATATATTATATTATACAATATATATATATATATATATAATAAAATAATTATAAATTAGACCATGAAATATTAAAATAATCTGATGTTACAAAAATTATAAAAAATAAATTATCAAAGGATAAAATATGTTTATGATACATTATAAGAAATAATTAATATAAAAATAATTAAATATAATTATAGAAAAGATTATGTAAATAAATAATCAAAATATAGTATAGAAAATAATTAAATGAAAACAAATTTTATATTAAGTCGGGTTGAACTTAAAAGTAACAAATCTAAGAGTGCTTGATAAAATTAATCTTTTCTTTTGAATTGAGTTAGGATTAACTAAATTAAATTAATAATAAGCTATTATGTAAGAATAATATTGTCTATAATCTATAATAGTAAAAATTAAAAAAAATTATACCCATAAATTTTAGTTTAATAGTAATAATTTAATAACTCGGCTGCTTGTAAAATATTAAAAAAAACAGTAAAAGAAGATGTTTATGAAACTTTATCCAATCATATTTGCCATATTAAGGGAGGGGAGTGATGAAACCTTATCCAATCAATTTGATTTCTCATTTGAATATTGAAATATGATTGGACCAAAATAAAAAGAGAGAGAGGATATGATAAGTCAGTGGTCATAGTAATGTCTCTAATACTAATGGGCAACAAATGCAAGTCCACCCTAACGCCATTTTCCTTATTTTTTTTTGTAAATTATCTATTAATATCATTAAAAGAGGGTTGAAAAAATACTGTAGTAAATACAGTGTGCATACAAATTTACCTCGTTGAGCGGAATGATGTCGTTTGCAATCTCTTTTTTTTCTTGGGCCCAGGTGAAAATGATACCGTTTAATTAATCTAACCACAATGACCATATATCCCAACAAATTTGTAGCCGGCCACCCTCTTTTTCTAAGAGTCCCATTTTTGTCTTTTCACCCCAAACCCTACCTATCCTTAAAGCTTTGACCAATTCCTTCTTTTCCCACAGCCGCCCGCCGTCCCTTCTCCCAACCACACCCCTTCCTCCCACAATGCTTCTCACTTCCACATTTTTTCTACAACGCAATGTTCCGCGTCTCCACCACCCTCATCATCCGGTTACCTACCAGAAAACGATGCCGACGTAAGCGGATTCCCAGTCTGTCACGTCTATGTCTCCCTATTAAGCGGATGCCCAGTTGGCTTCTATTCTCCCCCACTCGGATTCCATAGATCCAGTCTGACCGTGACGTCTATTCTTCGCTATTGACTGGATGCCTAGGTGCCAAATCTCCTCCGCTTGGTAGCCACATTTTGCTTCGTTGTTTGCTCACCCTCCCAACACCATTCAATGTTGCATTATGCTCCATTTCAGACGGAAAATAAATTTTCACTCTTCCTTTAGATTTGTGTATTGCATGTTGTTTTTTTTGGTTTTGATTTTGATTATTATTTGTGTTTGGAGCTGTTTGTTTTTTTGATTTTACATACAATTGTTGTGCATTTTTAATTTGTTGTTTATAATCTGTGTTAGCTTCTGAAATTAATGATTTTTTTGTGAAGTTTTTTGCATGCCTATGATTCTAACCGTGTGGGTGTGAGACTATAAATTTGCTTTGCCTCTAGGATTAATGATTTTTTTTTTTTAATTTTTGTTCTCTCTCTTTTTGGTCAGAGTTTTTCCTGTTTTACTGTTTGGTAAATCTGAGTAGGCAAAAAAATAATATGTAAATGGAGTGGTTTTGTGCAAGTCTACTGGCGCGTGTGTTCTATATTTTTCGATCTTACATTGGGCTGGATGTTTTTTTTGGGTCATTTGTGCATGTGTTGTGCATTGGGTTGGATGCTTAAATTTCTGAATGAGTTGGTTCATCAATTGTTCCATTTTTTGCAGATATTATTTTGGAATTGAATTTGGGCTTCTACTTATTTATTCCAAATCTTAAAAGGGTCAAATGTTAATTAAGATTATTTGGTTTTGTAGTTATGCCTTTCGTTCATGGCTCCTAAATTTTTTTTCCCAAATTGGCAAAAAAAAAAAAAACCATGGAGGTCCTGGTATTACTGGATTATGAGAAATATCGACATGCATGATGGATTTTCTGATCTTAATTGGGCTTCTACAACAATCTTCTACTGCGAAATATTCTGGACATAGAGATAAGGTCTATGATTGTTAAAAAAAAATCTTCCTAATGATTGCAATAGCATGACCTAGGCATTAATACCTGTGTTTGTTAACTTAACTACGGTTTGTTAAATAGATTAGTTATATGTGTTTAAAATTCCTTCATGCACCGTTTGATTTTTGTGAGATTTTGACATTAGTGGCTTGATTTAGTTGCATATGTTAATTGTATATATGAATTGATATTTTTTTGTCTGTGAATGAATCAGAATTGTTTAATTTCCAATTTTAGTCGCCTTCACACGCACACTGACTTCATTACTGATTTCTTTTGAACTATATTGGTTCTTTGGGACTATATTAAATATTCTTAGTTCAGTTCCAACAATTTAGTCATATTTATTAGACTAATCTCTTGAAAATCCAACTTAAATGCTCCCTCTATAAATACCGGCCCTCCCCGCACCATGTTTAGCATAATCACATCTTAGGCTTTTTCATTTCCTAACAATCTAAAGGTGAGCAACCTTTACTTATTGAAAATGCTATTGCAATCAATAAACAATTCCAAAGAAACAATAATAAGAACAACGATTCTTGATTTCGCTTCTGTGATTTTGCACATCCAATGTTCTTTTTTCTTCCTAATATTTCTGGTTATCGGATACAAGATATGTTTTAATGGAGGACTGATCTTTACAGTTTTACTTTTAGGATTTATGTTGTTTCTCATTGAATCTCAATCATATTGATTTTCATATATTCCAATTTTTCTTTTGTATTAGATTATGTGGTATGTCTTTGATCCTCAAAACATAGTTAGATTCTAAGTTTTCTCTTCAAGGAACTGTTGATATTATTTTACTAATATTGGCTAAAGAATATCTTCACTCTGTTCTTTGTGCTAGATGTCTATTTGGGTTCCACTTGCACCAACTTTGGAGGCTGTCTTAGAACATCTAGGTATGCCATCACCCACATATGAAATACTTTCAACTAATGGGATTTATACTTGGAATGTGTACTACGTGTATGAAGATGTTGATGACAACTGTTATGTTTCTTATTCAGCAGGAATTAGCTCAAAATGTGTTGATGACGCAAAAAATAATGCGATATTAGGTGCTGTAGATCATTTGAAAGCTTACTATGCTTTAGACATTTTAGATTACAACTATAGAGATATGATTACTTATAATATGACTTCTGAATTTTCTATTGTCACATCTTTGACCTTCTTCACATGTATATTTACATGCATTTCATTTAAACATATGCATTTTACATGTATTTCACTCGAACACGTTGCATTCCATATATATTTTTTATAGGAACAAGTTCATGACACGCACTAGTTACATGTCCTAGTATATTGCAATTGTATCGAGTCGCACGTTTGTTCTTATAATCTAAATAAGAGTAATAAGATATTAAGAATAAATTGAATAAAGTGACTAAATTAAAACAAATAAAATGACTAGATTAAGATTAGTAAATATTTAAATTTAATTAAATTGAATCAAAACATTAAATTGCATATTGTGTAATAATAATAATAATAATTAGAATAAGAATGAATAAAAAGAAAAAGAAAAGTAAAAAAAAAGGAAAATTAAAAAAGAAGAGGAACAGATGAAAAAAGAAGACAAATTTGTGGTGATTTTTAACTTGTTAGACTAAGTCATTATCTTCATTTACTTATCTTTTTTTTCCTTATCTTATTTTTCTTTTTCTTTGCTTCATTCCTTCAGTCCATTTTTTTTGAAGTTCCAACCATCTTTTCATTTCTCTTTCACTCTAAAAAAATTACAGCATCAAGGTTAGCCAAGGGTAATTATATGTGAGTAAACATTTATTTTGTGTTAATCTTGATTATAGTGTTTAGAGTTCATAAATAGACATTGTTTTGTAATATAGTTTTGATGATCTTCGAGATCAAATTTGGAGAAGTGTAAAACATACAAAGTGTTCATTTATATCTTAGGTTTATAAAATATATAATCAGTTTTGCAAAAATATGATGTATATGAAGAGAAACTCTTTTTGGTTGAAACTGGTCTGGATATGAACCCTAATTGAGTTAGCTACTGGGTTTGTTGGTTTTGAATATGATAAAATCATTATTTGAAGTATTTCAAAATATAAAAGTTGTATATATATGTGTTATGTATCTGTATGTCAAATTTCAGGTTCATATATCTTATGAATTTGGAGTTATTGTGAATAAAATCATTACTGTTCCATAGTTTGAGCTGACTGCTTAGTGCCATAGACAGATCTAGCAATTTGTTTGGAAATTTTGAGCTCCTTAAAAATAAATTATGTAAATTATCAAAACATAAAAGTTATAGGTTTATGTCTTATCTAAATTTTAGTACTAATTTCAGCTTAATATGTTATGTATAGAGTAAGTTATGACCTTTATAAATCATACTGGCTTAAAAGTCAACTCTGATTTAGACTAGTAAAATAATTTTTATAATTTGAGGGTTTTAGAGACATAATTGATAAACGTTTTAAACATGAAAATGTTTCATTTGAACATATATAAGTGTTTTGTAAAGTTTCGTTGCAATATGAATTATATATTGTAAGTTATGATGAATCTAAGTTAGTATCCTGAAACTGCCTAAAGACAAAAAACAGGGAAGAAAACAGAACACAATTGGAAATTCCATAAAATATTGTGTAATATTCCAATTACTTTGAAATTTTAATATGTTATATAATTATATGTTAATTTTAATTAGGAACAAGAATCAGATTAATTGGTCATGTATATAAAAAGTTATACGCTAAACAGTTTCATAAGGTCATATTGTTTCATAAGAAAAATTTTAACTGTTGATATGAACAATATATATTAATTTGTTTAAATCATATTAAGTTTTTCTAGTTATAAATTAACTAATTATATTTTAATATTAGGCTCAAGACAAATAGGAGATACACAAGAAGATGGTAGACAATAAGTTAAGGGTCCGAATTAAAGGAAAAAGTCGAGTCTAATTATCAATTGAATTCTTTAGTGCATATGAATGTTGTTTGTTATGTGATTCATATGATTTTCATGATTTTTTCTTAATAAAATAGATAATTTGTGATATTTGTGATACATATAAATGATATATTTGTGGTATATTTGAGACATATGTTTGACATATATGATATATATATGATATATGTATGATATATGCAAGATATATGCGTGCCATATGAGGTATATGTTTGATATATATAATATATATACATGATATATGTATAGTATATGCAACGTATATGCGTGATATATGAGGTATATATGTGGTGTATGTATAATATATGCAAGGTATATGCGTGATATATGAGGTATATATGCGACATATGTATAATATATGTGATAAAATACAATGATTGATGAATGTTTAAGTATAAGTGTATATGCATATGGACTTAAAAGACGCTGTGACTAGTTAATCGATATTGCAAAGAAAAAGAAGAGACTTATGACCCAACAAATGTGCAAATGAAATAAATGATCAAGTTAGCTAGTAAATGCAAATGTTCACATGAAAATTCCTGACTTAAAAGAACACAAATGACACTTAATATGATGAGATGCATTTTAGAAGAGAAATTTGAATATGCAATATCTTTGGTTCAAGGCAATGCTTATGAATAGTGGGAGATAGTCCTTGACAGTGACACATAACCACCGGATCTGACATGAAATGATTTCCTTCGGGAATTTCAGAACAATTACATGTCTGAGGCATATAAATATGAGAAGAAAAAAAATTCCTAAATTTGAAAAAGGGGAACATGTCTGTTCCTAATTATGAAGTGCAGTTCAACAAATTTTTCTTGGGCTTTCATGTGAACATTTGTCATATGAAAATTTGCATTTGCTAGCTAGTTTGATTATTTGTTTCATTTGCACATTTGTTGGGCCATATATTTTTTCTTTTGATTTGCAATATCGATTAACTAGTCACAATACCTTTTAAGTGTATATGTATATGCACTTGTACTTAAGAATTTATCAATCATTATATCTTATCACATATAACATACATATACCGCATATATATCTCATATGCCATGCATATGCTTTGCATATACTATATATATATCACATATGTCAAACATATACTTCAAATATACCACTTATATGTACCATAAATGTCACAAATTATCCATAATCATATATCAAGAAAAAATCATGACAATCATATGACAAACGACATTCATATGCACTAAACAATTCAATTGATAATTAGATTTACATTTTTCCTTTAATTCTGACCTTTAATTTATTGTTTACCTCCTTCTTGTATATCTTCAATTTGTTATGAGCTTAATATTGAAATATAATTAGTTAATTTATGACTAGAGAAACTTAATGTAACTTAAACAAATTAATATGCATTGTTTATATCAATAGTTAAAATTTTTCTTATGAGACAGTGTGACGTTATGGAACTATTTAACCTATAACTTTTTATATATTTGACTAAGTAATCCGATTCTTATTCCTAATTAAAATTAATATATAATATGTTACATATTAAAATTTTAGAGCAATTAGAGTATTATACAATTTTTTGTGGAATTTCCAATTGTATTATATTTTCTGCCATATTTTCTGTCATTAGTCAGTTTCAGGATACCAATTTAGGTTCATCATAATTTATAATATATAATTTATATTTCAATGAAAATTTATAAAAATTTATATGAGTTCAAATGAAATATTTTTTTTAATGATTACAACTTTTTTCAATTATGTCTCTAAGACTCAAATTATAAGAAATATTTTACTGGTTTATAACAGAGTTGACTTCCAAGCTAGTATGACTTGTAAATGCTATAACTTATTCTATACATAACATATTAATCTGAAATTAGTACTAAAATTTATAGAATACATATACCTATAACTTTGATATTTTGATAATTTACATAATTTATCTCTATAGAGTTCAAAATTTCCAAACAAGTTACTGGATCTGCCATGGGTATTAATCAGTCAGTTCAAACTATGAAATAATTATGATTCTATTTACAATAACTCCAAATCTACAAGACATATGAATATGAAATTTGGTATATAGATATATAACACATATATCTACAACTTTTATATTTTGAAATACTTCAAATAATGACTTTATTATATTCAAAACCAACAAACATAGTAGCTAACTCAGCTAATGTTTACATCTAGACCGGTTTCAATCAAAAGAGAGTTTCTATTCATATACACCACATCTTGCAAAACTGTTTATATATCCATAAACCTAAGACATAAATGAACACTTTTTATGTTTTACACTTCTCTAAATTGGATCTCGAAAATTATCGAAATCATTGTATAAAATATTGCCTATTTATGAACTCTAAACACTATAATCAAGATTAACATAAAATAAATGTTTACTCACCTATAATCACCATTGGCTAACCTTGTTGTTGAAATTTTTGGAGTGAAAGATAGAAGAAAAGGTGGCTAGAATTTTAAAAAAATGGACTGAAAGAATGAAACACGTAAGAAGAAGAGGTGGAAGAAGATGATAAGAAAATGAAGATAATAACTTAGCCTAATAAGTTAAAGACCACCATAAATTTGTCTTCCTTTTTCATCCGTTTCTCTTTTTTTTCCTTTTTTTTCTTTTTATTTGTTCTTATTCTTATTATTATTGCACAAATCAACACAATATGTAATTTAATTTTTTGATTCAATTTAATTAAATTAATAATGTAAAATGTTTACTAATTTTAATCTAGTCATTTTACTTAATTTAATTTAGACACTCTATTCAATTTATTCTTAATATCTTGTTACTTTTATTTAGGTTATAAGAACATACGTGCGACTCGATATAATTGTAATATATTAGGACACATAGGTAGTGCGTGTAATGAACTTGTTCCTATAAAAATTTACGTGGAATGCACGTGTTCAAGTGAAATACATGTAAAATGTATATATTCAAATGAAATGCATATAAATATGCATGTGAAAAAAGGTCAAAGATGCACATGAGAGACTAGCTGGTCAGTATGCTTGTTAGAAAATATGTAAAATTATTGAAAGCTTTGAGGAAAATGAAGTCTGCATTTGTAAGAATTATAAATCTTATTTAAACTTTGGTCTACTGCACCGGGAATATTTGTCTTTTTTGCTGGTGTGCTTGAAATAGATGTTTGTGGTTTGCGCTGTAGGTATATTGCACTGTATTAGATCAATTTTTGGGACTTCAACTTTTGCTATCTAGATATCATGTAACTTGACTTAGTTATCATGTAATTGTGTTGTTCTCTATTTTTTTTAGTCTTTTCTTGCGAAGTATGTAAACCAATGTAAGAAGGGAGTCTTGCAGTCTATATATAAGCAGCAGCAGTATTTTAAAATTTATTTTCATGCAATATATTGTAGTGATGTATGACCCTCTATTCCTTTTTATTATTGATTTTATTGCTTTATTATGAATCAAATTATATGATTTATGTAGACCTGCAATATACAGGACTAAGTAGCTTAATACGTCAATAAATTTATCCTCAATGGCTATTGGGTTTTACTATGTTGACACCATGTTGAATATTCGAAGATTTGTTGAATAATTGGACTTAAAGGTTAAGATTCATCTTTGAAATTCTTTCGGCCATTTTCCAAATGATGAGCCCATCTTCCATGTATCTGGATTAGAGTTTAAAGCCATGTAGTGAAATTACTATTTTTCCTAAAGAAAATAGAGAAAATAAAAAGAAAATCAGACTTATGATTAAATATGGCAAACGAATCAAAAGAAGATATGCCATGGAAAATAAATCAGAATATCAGACTTATGATTAAATGTGACAAATCATAAATGTTATTTTAATTAGTTATTAAAACTTTTCCAAAATTTTAAATCTTACATAGGAGATAGCAAATATATCTTGAGCATCATGAAATTAATATGGCATGTGACAGGATGACAAATATATATTGAGCATCATGAAATAAAACATGACATATGGCTGGATGACAATTATATCTTGAGCATGATCAAATTAAATATGGGATATGGAAGGATTAATGGATTATTCTGTGATGACAGTGATAAATTTTTTGCCATACAAACCTAATAGATATCACCAAACATATCCAAGTTAAACAAATTGAAGAATTTATGAACAAATAGCAAATGATTTTTATATTGTTTTTTCTGTTTAGCATGCAAAAATGAGTGAATTAAATTTGGGCGTAATTACTCTCCTATTAATTTTTTCCTCATTAAATAACAATTAATGATGTCTTTAAATTTTAATTTTATTTTAAAAAATTATTCAATTTTTGACATACAAAAAATTTTCACTATTTAATTTTTATCAATATTTCAATAATGTGGAGATTTTCTCTCAAACGAAGTAGTGTTGCAATTTGAACTTGCCATTGCTATATTGTTATCTTAATGATAACTAATGTTAAAATTTTGATTCCAGTTATTTGTAAATTCTTCCAACTATGAAATTCATTTTTTCATTTTTTTGTCTCATGCACTCATTTTTTTTAATCGTTTAAGGAGAAAAAATATGGAGGGAATAAGCAAGACACCTAAAGGTTATAAGGAAGGTTGGTTTTAATTTGCTCAAATAATATAAAAAAACACTCGGTTTTAGCTAGACACGCCTATAATTTTTTATTCAATCTATTTTTCTCAAGCAACTTGGAAGGGGAAAAGGAAATTTTTTTAACTATTTTCTTACTATCTATTTAAAATTATATTCTTTCTACGTATTACAAACAATAATTTAATTGTAATTTTGTCTCACTTTTTTTTTGTAAACAAAATGAATTTGGTTAGGATATTTCCATTTAATTTTTTTATTATTAATAAATATAAATTATTAGTGTCCTAAAATTTTGAACATGCTTTTGAAAAATGTAAATAAATTTTAAAAATATGATTAAAATTCATATTTTTAATTTGGTAGTATTAGACACATCTATAAGTTTTTTGTCTCTTTGTAGTAAATATTTATAACAATAAAATAGAAAATAAAATCATATATGTAACTATGTTTTGAAATTTATGTATTGCAGTCAGACGTTAAATCAATCTAATACGAGTTATTCACAATTGTTACATCCAAGTATACAATTCTACATAACAGTTTCTTAGAACTCACAAATGTTACATCCAACTATACAATTCTAAATAACAGTTTCTTCAAATAGGTATGCTTCCTTAAATTATTATCATTATTTATCCAAAGAAAAAAACTATGTCATGCGGTTTCTTTTTATTCGTAAATATTGCTTTATCCTTACATTCTGGAAGTAAATAATTGTCATTCTTAATCTCATTCAATCATATATATATATATATATATATATATATATATATATATATATATATATAATATTTAAGTAATAGTTTAATTTATTATAAAAAATATATTTCGTTTTAACGGAGAAGACATTTAGCATTTGATGGAAAATTTGTCAAAAATGAAACTTGCACGGACAATGCCTCATCGGAAAATGGTTCAATAAATAGAAATAAAACCCGTACAACATAAAATATATCCAAATCTAATTTAGGTATACCTAATAATGAGTGTTAATATTGCGGTGCTTTATATTGGGCTTGATGAATGCTTAAAAAAAACTATCGGATAAAATAAATCTATTTACACTTTATGTTGTAGACAAGAAAAAATTAAACTACCATTGTTAAAACAAGTCCATAATTTCCTAGATAGATTATTAAGTAATGAAGGTGGACCTATCGCTTCTAAATTTCAAGAAAATATAATAATTTACAGCTCCATGTTTGTTTTTTCTTCAACAGGAGGAAAAATATCTTATGAGTTCTTTATTATCTAATGATAATGAACAGCCTAAGTTTGCACAACTATATGTATATGATACGGAAAATAAAATCTATTACATATATATAAACCTCATAACAAGGAGCACTGTTCTATCAGTAGTGCACTTCCAAAAAGACCCTTCAACAAAACGGCACCGTTTTATATATCCCATTTATACAGAAAATTTGAAAAGGCGCATCTCTGTTAGCTCTTCTCTTGCCTTCCTCTACAGCAACAGATGTAGATCCATCCATTTCTTCTTCTTTCGGGCCGTTATTCATCATAAATCTGCATCTCTATTATTTCTTCTCTTACCTTCCTTTGCGGCAACAGGTATGGATCATTCTCTTTCTTCTTCTTATAGGTCGTTATTCATCATAAATATGAACTGTTACCTATATTCTAGGCTCTTAGGTATCAATCTCTTTTTCTTCTTCTTCTTTTTTAAATATGAGTAAATTTTTGGATTTTGAAGATTTTGATTACTTGCAAATTTTTTAATTTTTTAATTAATTGTTGTTGATCTCAGATATCTATCCATTTCTTCTTCTTCTTCTTCTTCTTCTTCTTCTTCTTCTTCTTTAAATATGAGTAAATTTTTTATTTTTGAAAATTTTGGTTTTTCGATTTTGATTACTTGTAAATTTGTTAATTTTTTTTTTTTTTTTATAGTTGTTGATGGGTACTATCAATCTATTCTAGATTTTCTTGGATTAGAGATGATGGATTATGTGAGTTATGAGGCATGGTTTGTTGACGATGGGAGGTGACCTGCTTGCAGGTGAAGGGATTGAGAACGGGTTTGTAGACAGTAATTGATGGTTGAAGCATATAGGGTAAGCAATTGGATATGATGAGGTTGACCATTGTTTTGGTTGGGTTTAATCAAGAGAAGAGGAGGAGATCGTGTTAGTGATTAACACCAATTTTTTTTTTAATATTCATTAGTATGAAGTGTGGAATTGGATTTGTAGTGTTGGTGGCTGAGTTAATAACTTATTTTTATGTCAAAAAAGTTATTTGTATTATTAATTCGAACAACACATGGTGTGGACAAGATTTTTTTTCTAATTTAGTTAATATTTGTAATTATATTTGAAACTAACATTAAGTTTGGATTGATCTTATAGATTTTGGCTTCAATGCCAATTGGGTTTGCAGTATTTATAGTGCATCTAGCTACCATCCCCGTAATAGGGACAAAAATCAACCCAATGTGTAGTTTTGGGGCTGCTGGTATATATAACAAAGATAAAGCCTGGGATGACCAGACATGATCTCCCTATTGTTGATTGTGGAGGTGAACAATGGATATTCTGGATGGGACCATATGTGGGAGCACTTGCAACAACAATTTATCGTAAACATAAATTGAAAGTCACAACCATAAAAGCTCTCGGATCCTTCGCCAATACAACCAACTAGAACCAATCACTCATAAATTAGCAAATCTCCTCACTATGGTATGGTTGGTATGGTCTGGATTGCCATATTTTTATGGATTTTTCTTATTTAAAGAATGGTAATAAATTAATTGATCAATCAAGCCAATGAAAAATTGTCATTTTTATAAAGTTAAAATTACTTTATTTATATAGCAATTGCCATTGATTTGACTGATAAACACCTCATACCCTTTTTCATTTATATATATATATATATATATATATATATATATATATATATATAGTAACTACCATTCATTTTTCTGTGGGAACTCTTAGGCCAAAGAAGGCATGATTTGTGTTGAGTCTCATGACAATATAATGCATTTTGTGATTTTGATGAAATTTAGTTCTTCAAATGGTTTGGAAGACTATAATAGTGATGTTGAATAAGTTTTCTTACATTGTGTGAATAGTTGAACTTGGTAAACATTTTCTTTATAATCAACTATTTCTTTTGATTTTTTGAAATTATATTAGTAATAATGAGTAATGGAAAAACTAACAAGACATATTTTTCTGCTTTCTCTTGCTTTATATTAATTATTACTCTAAATGATGTAAATTTGTGTTAAGTGTTTTGCACTTTTCACATGTTTAATAAATATCATATTATATATATATATATATATATATATATATTATTTATAACATATTAATTTAATAATTATTGCTAATAATTATATGTCATTCTTACTGACGCAAAGCTAAGGTTGCTCACTCGTACGTAATAGGACCAATACTTTAATGAATAATAACACCAATATTTCTATTAATGAAACAATTGTCGATGACTTGATTAAAATGTTTGATACATTTAATGAATTAACAAAATCATTTAGAATGGTAAGAAATATGTTTAAAAACATCAATTTATTACTACTTAAATTGAGAATTATTGGTAAAATAAATGAAGATAACATTAAATATAATTCCCTAACATGTTCTAAAATAACTGGTTTAATAGTTGGGAACTTTGGATTATATGATAAGAATAGAAATATTATTATAAAATATAAATCTGGAAATTTAAAGCGTATAAGTACTTTATATCCTAGCATGATGTCACTTTAATATCCAATTTTATTTTCATATGATGAAGATAGATATAGAATCGATATTAAATATGAACTCCATAGCAACAACAAAAAAGTTCTAGAAAATGCATTACAATGCGAGAATATTATGCTTTTAGGTTACAACAACGTCATTTTGAAGGTAACACTTTATTAAGAGGAGGGAGATTATTTTACCAGTATGTAGTAGATACATTTTCATGCGTTGAAGAAAAAATATTAGATTTTATTAGACATAATAAAAAAAGAATTACGTTTAGAAAATTATATGGGTATATGAAATGCTGTTCTGCAAGGATATGCAAATCCAACTAATATAGGAAAATCGATAATATTGTTACCTTCAAGTTGCATTGGTGGTTCTCGTTATATGTTGGAACATTATCACAATGATATGACAATTTGTAAATTTTATGATCACTCTGATTTATTTATAACATTTACATGTAACCTTTTATGACCAGAAATACAAAGCATACTTAATCATATTTTCGAATAAAAATTTGAAAATAGACTAGATATTATTAGTCTTATATTCAAAGTTAAAATTAATCATATGACTGATAATATCAAAAAACACAAACAAGTTGGCACAATTATAACATTACTATATACAGTGAAATTTCAAAAACGCGAGTTACCTCATGTTTATTACTTAGTTTGGTTGAACAAAGATGATAAATCTATTACACCATCTAATATAGACTCAATAATATCAGCTGAATTGCCTTCCAAAGAAAATGAACCTAAATCATATCGAATTGTTTCTAAATTCATGATACACAGACTGTGTGAATCTATAAATCTCTCATTCCCATGCATGAAAAATAATAAATGCACAAAACATTACCCAAAATAATATCAAACAGAAACAATTATTAGTGAAAATAGTTTTGCAATTTATAAATGTCGAAATAATAGAAATTATATACTAAAAAATTATGAAAAAAATTGACAATCGATTCATCATCCCTTATAATAAAGAATTAATTTGTAAATATGAAGCTCATATTTGTGTAGAATATTGTTGTAGATCAACTATGGTCAAATACTTATTTAAATATTTTAATAAAAGGTTAGATAGAATTCGAGTTGTGATTGAAAATTATGATCAACCTACACAATCACCTGATTCTAATAAACATCAAATAATTGATGAAATTAAAATTTTTTGGATTGTCGACATCTTTCCCTTTGTGAATATACTTGGAGACTTTTTAAATTTTCACTACACCATAGAGAACCATCCATTGAAAAATTAGTTATACATTTACAATATATGAATACAATTTTATTTGAACCCTCTCGAAATCTTGAATATATTATTAATAATTCTCATTTTAGACAAACCATGTTTACCGAATGAATGTATACTAACACCTAATATGAAGATGCACGCTCATTTACATATGTTGAATTCCCTACAAAATGGGTTTGGCAATATAGAGGCAAAATATGGATGAAACGAAAGCAATGATGATGTATGTATGGGAACCATAAATAAAGGATACGAACGACAATCTTTTGTCAATGGAGTGGAACAACCTTATCTCATTGAAATAGACCGAAAAGGAGTTCAAAAGCCTATTTAAATGATCCAAATCAATGTAGGGCATATTCCAAGTCATTGGAGGCAGCATTGGAGCATTGGTTGCTATATTGGGCCTAAAATCCACAATCAAGCTTATAGGTTAACACTACACAAAGGCAAGCTTAAAGTGAAGATAAAAGGAGTCTTTCATGAAGATTAAATTCAAATGGGCTAAACAAGGCAAAGTCCATAAACCTTGAAGATTACAAATCATGTGCAAGTCATGTGCAAATCATATGCTAGGAGTCCTATGCCAAACATGTGCAAGACATGTGCCATTCATGTGGAAGACATCATGTGCCAACCATGTGCTCAAGATCATGTGCCATGCATGTGCCTACTTATGGGATTTGGGCTTAACTTGTAATTGGGCTTAATTATATATGTGGGCTGTCTATTTTAATTATCATAAGTTTTAATTAGTGATAGACATGTGAGCCAAAGAAATAAAGCCCAACTCACTACTTGTCTTATTTTAGAAAGATTTAATTAGTGTCCTAATTCAAGTGAGACTCTACCTTTTTATAATATGAGTTGGATTATGGCTGTATTTTTAGGAATTGAGTTAGAATATGACTTAGTTATCTTTTATCATAAAAGATTCAAAAACTTAGGGCTATAAATACTTATTTAGTTTTCTTTTATAAGACATCAATGAATAAAAACGAATTTGAGAGTTTTCTTTAAAGTGAGGCATATTTGCATCTCTTTATTACTTTTAGGAATTAGTTACTTATCAAGTGATATTGCTTGTGGCGTGACTATTCTTAATAAACCATATAATTTTAGTTCTTTGCTACATTGGTTAGCTTTGAGCCGAATTCAATCTATGATCACTATAACTTAAGGTTTGTTTACCTTGTCTTGTTAAGGGGTTTCAATGCACGATCTTTGGGGTTCTGCATCATTTTGAACAAAAATATATCATAGCTCCTACTATATATGTAAAACATTCAATAATATGAGTGAATTAGGAATTTTATATCCTACTAAAATTTTATATTCATTAAATTTCAATGGATTCCCCAACACGAATTATTGCTAAAAAAACATTTCAGTTATGTTGTTGTGCAATATTAATCCAAGTATAGGTTTATGTAATGGTACATGATTGTTGATAACTGAATTAAAAACAAAAGTAATTGAGACTCAAATACTTACGGATTTGGATTGGGGTGAAAAAGTATATATTTCTCGAATCAGTTTATCGATTAATGAAGGAAAATAGTCTTTTATTTTAAAAAGAAGACAAATTTTAATAAGAACATGTTAATTATATGACTATAAATAAAAGTCAAAGTCAAATGCTCAAACAAGTTGGACTCTACTTACATAATCATATATTCTCTCATGGTCAATTATACGTTGTACTTTCAAGAGTTATGTCGCATGAAGGCTTACATGTAATTATAAATGATAAACTTCATCCTAATAGTAACATCTTTTCCAATTACACCATAAATATTGTTTATCCAGAAATATTTTTCGATCTTTCTAATTCCATTAAAAACTTATATTTTGTACAAATACTAGATTCTAATATTTTTACTCATTATATGCCATAGTAATTATTTTTGCTATTAACTATTATTAATATAATACCCCATTACACTTTTGTATCTCAGTCAGGTAAAGTGATATTTTTAACTGACTAACTGATTTGCATACTCATGACTTATGATCATACTACATATGTAGATTCACTTATAACTTAAAGTGAGAATAAATAATTCTTTTATTCCTATATGAATTGTGTTGTTACAAATTATAAACTAGTATATTATATTAATGAGTTGATATTTTGCATTACTATACAACTTTTGTGTGGGATTGCATGTCATAGGATGCTATCACATTCCCCCTTTATATAAGTATTGTGCAATTTTGACTTTCGGTTAAGTTATAGGGTCCTCTGTAGGGCTATACATGGAGTTTAAATCTTTAAGTACCGAACCGAACTGAGAAAAAAATCCAGACCCAAACTGTGCCATTTTTTACTAGCATCGAATTGAATTATACTATTGACTTTAAATTTGATGAATCTAGATCTTATAGTGATATCCGGACCGAGAACTGTACTGAAATGTACTAAACTGTTTTGGAACCGAATTGTTTTGAAAAAATCGATATTTAAATATTTAAAATCAATTATGGAATAATTTATATAATATTTTTTTTATAGTTTTTACACTTTTATGATACAAATATAATATACCATAAACTTATAATTATATACATTTTAATCCATAAAATTAAAATTTTAAATTTATTAATTAATTAATAAAATTAATATGACATTTATAATAATTAATAACAATGAATTTAAATAATTAAAATTTTTTAATATGTTAAAATTTTTATGATGGTGGTTAGAAAATTGAAATCATGAACTCCATGTAAGTTTGAAATAAGTTAACCATAAAGAAAATTAACTATTTGTGTTATTAAGTAAATAAAAAATAATTATAAGATATCACTAGTTTTCATTTTTTTTACTCTTATTCCTTTACCAATAATTATATTTTTTTTGCATTTATAATTTTTCTAATTATATCATGTAATAAATCCAAATTTATGATAAATGTATTATAAATATATAATAAATATATTAGTATGATTTTTTTATCAAAATAAATATGTAATATAGTAAACCTATTATGATTTATCCAATTCATATTTACTTGTTTTTCATTTATTGTTTTAATTGTCTTGAGTTTGATATTTATATTTATGTATAAGTTCATCATACATTTTGAACATGAATTATTCTCATATATATATATATATATATATATATATATATATATATATATATATATAATTATTTAATTATTTTTTGATTGGTACAATGAGATTTAATTAAAAACTAACAATATATAATATTATAGTTAATAAACAAATTAATTTATAAGAAAAATTATATAATATTTGAATGTCTTTTCAATTTAATTTCATTATAAGGAAAAATCATTAACAAAAAAAATATGAATTTTTTAAACAAAATTATCCATATTCTCTAATTACTCTAAAAAAAATTTCACATCATAAATACACTAATATTGAATCAAATCTCTATTATCTAAATATTAATTATAAGTCTATTATAAAATGTGAAGTCACTTGTTCTACACATGTCTAATTTAACTACATACAATTTATTTTTTAATCTCATATTAACCATTGAAATATATATTTTTAACCACATTAGTTATTTTTTATTAGTTAATTCATTTAACTACACCCAATTTATAGTATGATTTCTTAGTAATCACTCACTAATATTCTTTTCTTTGATTATGTTATTAGATGATTGATAAAAAATATAATTTATATAAATAGTTGTAGTGAATCAATTAAATAACATAATTAGAGTTAATATATATTACTAGCTTATATTTGGTTTATTCATGTACTAAAAAATAGTTTTAGGGATGAAGTAATAAATAAAAAATAATAAAATATCGAAACATAATTTATAATAAATTTTAATCTTATTATTACTTTTAAAATTAAATTTTTTATATACAATAATTAAAATTTTATTTTTATTCAACGCATAATTAGAGAATTCAAAATTGTATTTAATCAATATAATATATATGTTGACTATATGAAGTTGATTTTTATATCAATATATATTGAAGTCCCTTTACATATATCTAGTTCAACTATATACAATTTATTTTTTAGTACTTTATTAACCACTAAAACTTTTTTGTTAATTATCTTTTTGATTTTTCAGCAACAACTGATATTTTTTTCTTAATTATATTATTAGAGAACTAATAAAATAATAGTTACATAAATAGTTGTAATTAATTCATCAAATAACATAATGAAAGTTGCTAATAATTTTTATTCTATTCTACAAATAAAATTTAAAGTACTTAAAATACTAATTTAAAATTTAAAAACTCTAAGTATATAAGCTTAAGTTCCAATCTTTAACTCAACGACCCTATTTTTCTATACAACATCCCTCTTCTTCTCCAACCACACATATTATTCTCCACTGTATAAAACTCCATGTTCCCATAAGACTCGCTCGATTGCCCATATCCATTTCTCCATCTCTTTATAGAGGGAATGGACATCAGCTTGTCGTCGCAAACAGTGGAGGCTAAGTATCAGCTTGTCATCGCTTGCAGCCCAGGCTGGGCAGTAACATTTTTTCTCCAATATCTCAGCAACCTCCACTCACCAACAATCACTAGCATCTGCTTGCTGTGCATTAACCTCCTATTTCTAAATCTCTTACTTCATAAACCCTATATTTGTTCTTTTAGCTTTCCATCTCCGACTGCAAATTTTTCTTTACTCTCATCTCAGGCTCTAATCTAAATGGTAATGCTACTTTTTCTTCACTTTAACTAAGATAATTCATTTCAATTTCTTAATTATGTTTTCAAAGTTCTCAATAATGAGTTTTATGCACTTTTTTAACTTGTACTACATTTGTTTCCAATATTAATTGATGTGAGTCACAAATTGGATTGATGTAATGGATGTTTATTGATCGATTTAATATCTATTGGATCATAGAAATGAAATGAGTACTTTTTATTTCTTTGCTATTTGTCTTTGTCTGTACTTGATTGTTAAATATATCAATTTGAGAAAATCAACCAATGAGCATTGCTTCAACTATACTGGAGTCATCTCTGAGATTGTATGGTCATGAATGCGATAAATGTAAGTGAATAAATTTTCAAACCCAATTTTTATTTCTATGATAATGAAGTTGTAGCAATATTTGTTTTAATCTTCACTTTATATCTGTATATAAAGTTAGTTGCTGATAAGAGAAAGAAAATTGAGCCCATGCTGTAAATAAATGCTCAGTTGAATGATATTAGATCTATTTTAATGTATTGATCAATCCATAGGCATTTTTCTTGGACTATTTATTGGCCTCTAGATATTTTATATCCATCTCTGATTGATTTTCTGTTATTTTAGATTTTGTAAGACTAGAAGTTTCAATTGCATTTTTTGGATTAATACTGAAATTGTAGGCTTTACAAAAATTAAGACTTCATAATTCTGAAAGGATCTTAGCAGAGTTGAACTCTTAGAAAATATAAAATAGTATAAAGTTACTTATTGTATATATTTGGGTTCATGTAGTTCCTCGTATTGAAATATGCAACCATAACTGTGATATGTTTATACCCCTAGATGTTAACACATAAATTTTTTCTATAGTAGTAGGTGACAAATTCACCATGCCATTGGTTCACACGTTAAATTTGGATGGAATACCAAACAATAACTATTATATTGAGGTAAATTTTTTTTTTCTTTTTTTCTTTTTTATATGTTATTTGGAGTAAATGATTTGAGAATACATCATTTTCATCTTTTTTTTTGTTATTTAGTTAGCTATAGATATATTTTTGGTACGGTTTTTAAGTTATTGGAGCACTAATATTGCCTAGCTAATGAATTACAACTTTTCAGAGAGGGAGAAAAACTCTTGCAGTCAAATATGAGTACATAATGCATGAAAAATTATATAAGATCTCAGAAAAAGCTAAGAATATTCAGGAAGACGTTACTTAGAACACCCTAATTAAAAAGGAATGCCATCTTTGATGGGGTATGATATATTATCTTTCATTTCATTGTGTTAATTATGTGTTACCTAATCGTTGATAATTATCTAACTGAAAAATTTGGATATAGGGAAAATATAGATTAAAAATGAAGCAGTTGCCATTTATAGGAGTTTTGCATACAATGATGCTATTCATTGTGTATAGAACCACAATTTATCAGCATCAACATACACATGTAATGCAACTGATATTTATGAGAGTTTTGCTTGATTATCAATGTCTTGATTAATTTTTGTTTCTTTTTCAATGAAAGGAAAATCTATAAATTTATAGTTTCAATGATATTAATTAACTTGTCTTAACATGTGATTGTGGTTAGATTTTTATGTTTTTATCAATTATATTATTCGAGTACCGAATTGTTTGTATTGTTTAACACCGAAAGACCCGAAAAATCATACCAAGCTATCCCGAATTTTTGGAACAATACAATACGGAGAATTATTTTTGGCAATACAATACAAGACTTATGTTTAAAAATTTCTGAATTTTTAATACAGTTTCGAAGATTTTTTAATCTCCAAATTAAACTGGATCATATACGCCCTTAGTCCTCTATACAAACAAATTAGGTGCGATCATTTTCCTAACCATGCATTCAACCATACTTTGTATTTTTTTTAATGATTTTAATAAAATATAGGCTAAAGTGACAAATTAACCCCTGAACTATATCCAAAATAACGAATCATACACTAAAATTGGATTCAATACAATTAAATCACTTAAGTTTCAAATTGATACAATTAAACTCCTAGACTATACCACTGTTTATACTTGTTAATAGTTTCCGTTGAATTAACTCTGTTCCCTTTTAATCAATAAAAAATTGACAAGCGTCACTTAAAAAAATGTCGTTTAACCTATTAAAATAAAGCCACATGGTCAAATTAACCCTAAACTTTATTAAAAAGTACAAATCAAATCTTAAACTTTGACTCAGTACAATTAAACCCTTTAAGTTTTAACTCAATAAAAATAAGTCCTTTTTGTCCTCTTGCTAAGTTAACTCAGTTACTAATCATAAATTGACATGTAACACTTTTTAGTTTAATTTAAAATTTATTTTTTATTTTGATAAAAGAATAAATTATATTAAAGATTAGTTTTTTATAATAAAAAATAATTACTTTTTTCAAAATACTAATTTTTTTAATAAATTAATTATTTTTTAGATAATTTTATTTCTCCTCTTCATCCTTCTTTTTTCATATAATTTTAATTATGAAAAAAATTATAATAATAAAATTAATTTTTGTATTTGAAAATAATGAAATTTCAAAGAGAAAAAAAAAGAAAAATTAATTAACTTTTCATAATAATAAATTTAATTTATTTTCATAATGAATTAATCGACACATATGATGTATATATATTGAATTCAAGATAGATTTTTATCATGATACGAATCACTTTATTAATAGATCAGTTATTTTGATTCTATTAGATACCACTATTATAATTTATAACAACTATTAAGAAAAATATTATCTTAAATCTATTCATTAAAGTAGTTAAAACCTCATAACTAATTAAACAACTTGAACATTTTAATTTTTGATCATATAGTTTATTGATTGTAATTGAGCCTGTAATTTATGTTACAAATATGAAATTAATTGTAATTACTCTTTCAACATGATAGTCAATTATTAACTCAATATATTTTTTTGTTTTTTAAAAATAAATTTTGGTATTTTCTCTTTGAAATTTCATCATTTTCCTCGAGGAAAATAAATTTTTTTATTATAATTTTTTCAAAATTAAAATTATATGAAAAAAGAAGAAGGGGAAGGAGAAATAAAATTATATTAAAACTAATTTACTTATTATGAAAAAAATAATTTTATTATTATGAAAAAAGTAATTAATTTTTTTTCATAAAAATTTAATTTTTAATATAATTTATTCTTTTTAAAAATAAAAATAAAAATAAATTTTAAGTTGAACTAAAAAAGTATCATGTGTTGATTTATGATTGGTGGTTGAGTTAACTTAGCAAATTTTATCAAATAATATAAAAAATCAAGGCAGTTTAGGGACTTATTTTTACCGAGTTAAAATATAAATGGTTTAATTGTACTAAGTCAAATTTTAGAATCTCACTCGTCTATTGGATATAATTCATTAAATAATTTGACAATCTGTCTTCATTTTAATGGGTTAAATGACACTGTTTTAAGTGACACATGTCAACTTTTTATTATTAAAAGAGAAATGAGTCAACTCAAGGAAAACTGTTAATAGGTACAAACAACAATAATGTTTAGGAGCTTAATTGTACTAATTTGAAATTTAAGGAGCTTAATTGTACTGAGTCAAACTTTAGTGTGTAATTTATTCATTTGGTATAGTTCATGGATTAATTTACCCTTTTGCCCTAATATATATGTAGACATGTAAAGGTGATGTTCTATATTTGTTAACATTCAAAAAGAGCATTTTAATGGTCTCAATGTTATATTAGTAAAATTTCAATTATATTTTTAAATTGTTTTTATCTCGACAGTTGACATCAATTTCAATTCATAAAATTCATTTAATATTTTAATGTATTATATTCACATTTACATTTAAAATGTTATGTTTTTATTTATTTATTGTGGAATAAACTGGTTTTGATTGTTAAAATTGATTAATATTAATATTAATATTAATAAATTATCTAAATAAAAATAATTATGAAACTTAATGAAAATTAAAGGAAGCACACTAAATTTCATTTATAAAGAAATAAAATTTGACATAAAAAATTATAAAACATAACTAAATCCAACATAGAAAATTAGAAAACATAATACAATACTAATCATCATTTTCTCTTTCTAAAAGTGGCTCTGAATCTTTTCAACTAAGTTAGTTTGTAGCTATTGATTCATTGCTCTATCATGAATTCGTACAAGATTCCAAACATACTCCTCATATATAGGAAGACAAGTTTGAGAAATTTAAAGCATGAATACATTGAAACTCATTTTATCATTTGAATAATAAAAATTACAAGCATATGAACTATTCATTATCCACAATCATATTGTAGATGATTACACATGCTATCATAATTTCTCCAATTGTCTCTTTATCTCACAAGCGTGATGGACAATTGATGATATTAAACCGTACTTAGAGGGCCCCAAATGCTCTATCTACATCTTTTTAAGCACCCTTTTATTTTTCCGCAATTAATTTATATTTTAGTCTTTGAGATAATGAGATTGACTTGACGTAGGTCACCCAATTAGGGTATATGTTGTCTATGAGTAGCCTCGACCATAGTTCGAAACTGGCTGCTTCTGTGGTCCTAAAAATATGAGACTGGACCAAAACTTGTTCGGGTTCATGAACCTACGGTTAGGCTGATTCCAATATTTTTTATTTTTTTAAATTATACAATTAAATAATTAACACAATAAATAAATACAATTAAAATTAATAAAGATTAGAAATTAAACTTAATTGTTAGGTGAATTTGAAGCAAAAAAAATTAAGTTATAAATAAGTGAAAAAAAATTGGGGAATAAGTTAGTTAGAAAGAATAAAAATTTTGAGAAAGAAATATTAACTTATAAAATATTAATTTGTGTAAATTATAAATCTGTACAACTAATAAGTTATAAAAAATGAAAAATTTGAAAAAAAAATCAACTTATTGAATATTAATTTGTGATTTTGTGGAATAAGTTAGATTATTATTAAAAAAGGAATTCGATTTTGAGAAATTATAAGTTGGATTTTATAAAAAAATATTTTTATTTGAAAAATTAATAAATTATAAAAATTATATCTAGGCTAAAAATCTAATCTAATCAATTTAATTTTTTTTATTTTAAAAATAATTTAATTATAAAAATTTTAATTTATATTTAAAAAATTATAATATTAATAATTGAGTTTGAATTTAATTTTTTTTATTACTAATTAAGTTGCCTACGTATCATCTTGGGTTTAGAGAAATCAAAATCCACATAATTATTTTACCTTTTAAATTTTAATAGTTGACCCCTTTATATTTTTTTAATCGGAACCGCCGGTGTCGAATGTGTTTGCTATTCTTTTAGTGGTGAAGTCATATTGGTCCTCAAATTTCTCTTTATCTATTTTTTGTTGTCTTAATACCGTTTTGGTTTAATTATCAACACATGCTTAAACTTATAGTGATTCGAGAGTTAAGCTAGATTGCATCTTATCCAAAATATTATCTTCTGCATTAAAAACTTGTTCAACTACAATAGTTGATATTTAACTTGAAAAAAATATTTTGCAATTTGGAAGAGTACCGAATAAATATTTTGATGTCAACTTCACTAATTAAAGACTGACAAATCTATAGTCGTCTTACTATCACCAAACTCAAATGTAGTTGTTAGATAAATATCAAGTTTGGGTAAACCGGATGATAATTTTGGTTTTTTATATTTTTACATCATCAAACGATCACTCTCTCTAATTTTTATCGAATTACTGAAAGCTTAACTAGTATTGTCACTGACAGTAATAGTAGTAGGAATATTATAAATCAAATTATATTCCAATAATAGAATCAACACTAATATCATCACTTAAATTTAACAATCAATAATAAAGACTCAAATAATCATATAAACCATCTATTTTACATCTAGGATAAAAACACAACATACAAGATTAATCAAAAGAATAAATTTAAAATAATTCAACTATTTATTTTTCATCATGCAAAATTGGATCATTCATATAATCTTAAAATTTATCAATAATATTAATAGATTCACACAATAATAAATGACATATTGGATAATAAATATCACTTAAAATATATATTTTATCATTAAAAATTTTTAAAATATCTAAAAGTTGTTGACAAATATTCCAATATTGTGGATATAAATTATTTTGTGTCACATTATTGAAAATAAATGTACACAATAATTCTCTATATCCATATGACTTGTTGAGTAATTCATAAGTTGAATTCCAATGAGTAGAAAATATCTCTTGAATTTTTTTAGTTTTTTGCCATTTTCATGATAAAATTAAGTCCATAATTTCATTATTTGTAAAAGTGGCCATAAAAATGAAATTGCTACTTTAATAGGAGCAATTATATCACTCAAAGATTTTAAATAATTTTGAACACATAAATTTAACACATTACATGCACATCTACCATAAACAAATCTACCTTCAAATCTTATGTTGACATAATGCTTGAAGATTTTGAATTGAGACGATATTTACCGCTACATTATCAAAATAAATTGAAATTTTTTTATGAACTAATCCATATTCTTCTAAAAAATATATTTTATCATTTTAAAATATTATCGGTAATATACTGATCATCAAAAACTATAAATGCAATTAATATTTTTTGTAATTGTCGTTTACTATCAATCTAATGACATGTAAAATCCATATAAGAATGTATTTGTCAATGATTACTCCAAATACAAACACGTCCATTCAAAGAAGAAAATATTTTGAGCAATTTTTTTTTATTTTTTTATATAAATTATTTAAAACACATTTAAGGGTATTTCTAGATACATATTTAGCAGATAAATTTAATGCATTATGACAATAATTAACAAAATCTGTTTTTTCACCAAAACTAAAAGATAAATGTTTCATTTCTCATTTTTATCAATTTTTTTAATTTTTTCATCATTATATTGAAATAATTGAGAAGTAGAAGAAGATATTGTGTACCTAAAAATTTAGATTTGTCTTTTCTCTATTTCAATTTCAGCAACATGTTTGTTTTGTAAGTGTCTTTGAAATATGTCATAACCAACTTCAACTTTAAATTTATATATTTGTGTACAATAATTGCATACAACATCAAATGACTCATTATTTTTTTTGAATTTTCTTGAAATAAATTTAAAAAATATTAGATGTTCGAATTTTTGTTTCAGATGGTTCTGTTACTGTCGCTCATCACCCCTATTTCTTTAGCTTTTTTCAGTTGAAATTCTGAACTCCCCCTCTTCATCCAGATTTTTAATAAAATTTTCCAAATCAACTATATTTTCACCAAAAAATTGCTCCTTCCACTATAGCTTGTTATTATTTATGATTAAATTTTGTAAAAAAATGGACAATATTAAAAAATTATAGAGAGAAATGGGGGAGAGGAATGTTGGTGTTGATATGGTGGATGTTGGTGTTGATATAGGTGATATAGGGGAGGGTAGATCTAAAATGGGTCAAGATAGTGCTGATGATGAATAAGGCAGCAGTGACATTGATAGTGAAGGCAATATGGCATTTAACAGTGAAGGAAATAGTGATAGTGATGATGGTGGCCAAGAAACACATGCAAGTGAAGACAATAATGACATTGTAGGTGCTAATAGGCAAGAAATAAAACAAGATAATTGTAGGTCAGAGGATGAAAAGGTGATCTATGATAGTGATTATGACATGGTCGATGGGGATGAAGACTTACAAGGTGAGTTAAGGGCAACAGGTCAAATTAATGAAGAAGGTGGATTAGTTGATGTGGAAGTGGGTAGTGTTAGCAAGAATACATGAGGTAGGCTAAAAAGAGTGAGGGCAGATGTTAACAATGATGGGGTAGAGGCTTCAATGCATTTTGAACTTTAAGAAGAAAAGTCTTCAAACTACAGACCAGGAAGTGAAAAAATTGTTTTAGATTCTAATACAAAAGGAGAAGCTCCAGATCCAAATAAGAAAAAAAGAAGCACTTCCTGAGATTTAATGAAGGGAGATATTTGGATAACCCGAAATAGGAGTGTGGGTTAGTGTTCAAGGATAAAAAAATGAATTTAAGGAAGCATGTAAGAGGTGGGGAATCAAACATAGGTGGCAACTCCATTTTCCTATAAATGACAAAAAAAAGGTTAGGTGCAAGTGTTATAACCATAAGTGCAACTTCCATATTTTTGGAAGCAAGTTACACTTGAAGGATCCATCAGATCCTAACTTTCAAGTAAAGTCTTTGAACCTGAAACGCACATGTGGAAAATCAAGCACTAACTTTCACCTAACATCCAAGTTTCTTTCAGAAAAAAAAATACTTGGATGACTTTAGGGATAACCCTAATTGGAATGTACAAGCATTGATAAATAGAGTGAAAAAGGATATGAAGCTAATCATAAGCATGATGAAGGCCTGACGAACCAAAGACTATGCTTTGAAGTTTATTATTGGGTCAGAAGAGATGCATTTTTCTAAAATGTATGATTATAAGTTAGAGCTGCTAAGGACCAATCTTGAGTCTACTATTGAATTTAAAGAGCCCAAAAGGAAATTTAAAGGGATGTATGCATGTTTGAGAGGGATTAAATAGACTTTTTGTAATGAAAACATGAGACCATTAGTGTGTCTTGATGAATGTGTTAAACCTTGAGGGGTATTTCCGTCATTTTGATGATAACAAAATAGTAATATTGTATTTAACATACTTGTATTCTAAGTCTATTAAACAAGGTATGGAATAAAATAGTAAGAATGGAGATTGGAAGAATAATCCTTGAAAGACAAAATTAAGTAAGTAGCATGTTCACGCCCGTGAAAGAGCTAACTGTTACCAAAACCAACATTTGAAGTTCACGACCATGAAGAAAGAACAAACCGTGAAATGGACATTTCATGCCCATGAATTAAAATGTCACGCCCGTGAATGTTAATGGCATTTTCATCCAGAGAGCTTCACGACCAAAGTCACCACTTGGATCATGACTGGGAAGTTTGTCACGTCCGTGAAGATGTATATCACGCCCGTGACCCAATGTTTCAAAACATTCCAGAGAGCTTCACGACCAAGGTCACCACTTCAGTCACGGCTTGGGAAGAATTGTCACACCCGTGACAAACATAGTCACGCCCGTGAATGATGAAAGAGAAAAATGTCAGGCGCGATTATTTAGTTGGTACAACGACTATTTTCATATTTAATGCACCCTAACGACTATAATCAGCTATGAGAGTATAAATACAAGTCATTTATGCATTCAGTACAAGAGGATAACAAATACTTTGAATCAAAATCTAATTACAAGCAATTTGTACATTCAATACTTTGAGAACCAATATATATTCTCTGTTAAAATCTTTTTGCTCATTATTTATTGAGCAATAAAGATTTGTGAGTGTTTCTCTCTGTAATCATTTATTACTCAAGTGAGTTGTGGGTATTTCTGGGTTAAGAGTAGAACTGTTGTAAGGGTTAGTTGTGTGAGCCTCTAAAACACAAATTAAAGGTTGTTTGTGTGAGCCTGTAAGAACACAAAGTAAAGGTTGTTTGTGTGAGCCTGTAAAAACACAAAGTAAAGGTTGTTTGTGTGAGCCTGTAAAACACAAGGAATTGGTTATTGTGTGAGCCATTAAAACACAAGGGATTTCTGGGTTAGGTGTGAGCCATTGTGAGAAACACCACAGTTGGGAGTGAGCTTGTAAAACTCCATTGTAACATTTAGTGTGTTAGTGAAACTCCCAATTGTGATTGGGAAGAGGAGTAGGGTTTGTTAACACCCGAACCTCTATAAAAATCCTTGTGTCAAATTTCTCTATCCCTCCTAAAATTAATTTTTTATTTCCGCACTTTAAAGTTTAATTTTGAAACTCCAATTCAACTCCCCTTCTTGGCTTAATATCTGGGCAACAATTGGTATCAGAGCTTAGTCTAGCATCGAAGCCTAAAAAGCGCTAGTAAAGATTAAGATATGACCAGTAAATGATTCCAAAGTCTTAAACCTTACTTTGATGGAGCAAATTATGCCCATTGGAAGTATTAGATGGAGACATATCTGGATAGTGAAGGAATTGAAGTTTGGGATAGTGTACGAAAAGAATGGACGCCACCAACCAGAAGAGGAGTTGATGGTGAAGAAGAAATTCTGTCAAGAGATGATTGGACAGAGCCTCAAAAAATAGCAAATTTCAAAAACAAGAAGGCAATGACAATCCTATCAATGTCATTATCTATTGAAGAATGTGGAAGAATACAACACTGCTCAACAGCATACAACATTTGGAAGACATTGGAAAATTATCATGAATGAACTAAGCAAGTCAAATCCAAGAAGATTCAACTTCTGACCTCAGAATATGAGCTCTTCAAGATGAAATCCAATGAGTCAATCACTGACATGACCAACCGTTTTCTAGCCATTATAAATGGATTGAAGAAACTTGGGAAGCATATGAGTTTGGAGGATGTAAACAACAAAATCCTGAGAAGTCTTCCTTTTAAAGACTATGGCTCAAGAGTTGCTGGCATAAAAGAAGCAAATGAAGACATGAGCATCATGAATACTAATGTGCTGATTGGCAAACTTCTCACACATGAAATGACAGTGAAAAGAGATAGAGAGCTTGAAGCAGAGCCAGAGAAAAGAAAGCCCTTAGCACTCAAAGCCTCTACTTCAAAATCTAAATAAGAAAGTGAAGATGATGGAGAAATGAGCGATGATGAAAATGAGGACATTGCTATGCTTTCAAGAAGATTAAAAAGAATCATTGAGAAGAAAATGAGCAACTCCAGAAAATTCAGGCAAATAAACCTCAAACAAACTTCTAATGATGCACAAAAAAGTAAGGAAGAGGTAAAGTGCTATGAGTGTGGAAAGAAAGGACATATCAAACCTGAATGTCCAAGGCTCAAGAAGAATAAGAGCAAATACCAAAGAGATAATGAGGAGAAAGGTCACAAAGCCACATGAGATGATGAAAGCTCTTCGAGTGAAAAAGATGATAATGAAAGCGAAGAGGTCAACCTATGTTTCATGGCTATTGAAGATCATGTCTCGAATAAGGTAAGATCACTACACTCATACTCTTTGAACAATGATAGTAGTGATAATGATGATGATAGTGATGATGATGATGATGAGCAAAGCCTAATAGAAGAATTAAATCTAGAATTAGAGAAATATAGAAGTAAATTTAGTACTTATAGAAATAACATCTCTAATTTGAAAAATAAGATAGATGATTTAGAAAAGGAAAACATAAAGCTTAAATCATCTAATGAATCTCTCCAAAAGTCATTAGATGAATACTCATCAAGACCCTCAGCTGCCTCCTTGCTAAAAGAAAATGATACTTTGAAAAATGAAGTTGAAGAACTTAGAAATTTCATTTCTAAATTTCACAAAGGTAAAGAGAGCTTAGATACTCTCATTGTGTCTCAAAGATCACCCTTAATTAGACATGGTCTAGGATTTAAGGACACATCATCATCTTCTCACAAAACCATCTTTGTTAAGTCTAGTGAACCTCACATCTCCACACTTGTTAGAACAACACCAAGAAATAAGTATATTAAACCTTCTATACATAAACAGAATAATCATGCCTTTATATATAGGAAGCATGCATCTAGAAAATCATCAATTAATTATGACTGTGCATATCATCATTCTCAAAATAAGGTTGATAGAAATATGGTATTCAAAAATCTTGTAAGACCAAAAAACAAGTTTAGACCAAAACTGTTTAATTACTGCATGAAATTTGGTCACATAAATAAATATTGCTGGATAAGGAAGGCTCTTTGGGAACCTTCATGTGCTAACCCCCAAGGACTCAAGCTCATTTGGGTACCTAAAAATCATACTTGAATTGTGATTCCATAGGTATGCCTCAAGTCCACAATAAACAAAAATGCTTGACTAGTAGACAGTGGATGCTCAAGGCATATGACAGGAGACAAAGAACTTTTCAATGAAATCAAAAGTATTGATGGAGGTAAAGTTACCTTTGGAAACAATGCAAAGGGTAAGGTAATTGGCATTGGTTCTATTGGTATTAATGACACTTCTTTTATTAAAGATGTCTTACTTGTTGATGGCTTGAAACATAACTTGTTAAGTGTAAGTCAATTATGTGATAGTGGAAACAAAGTAATCTTTACTTCCAATGAATGTCTTGTGATCTCTATCAATGGTCATGAGATATTTAAAGGAAATAGAGATATCAATACATACATAATAAACTTACATGAACTATCTAACCATTCCTCTAAGTGTCTTGTGACTACTAGTGATGAATCTTGACTGTGGCATAGAAAACTTAGTCATGCTAATATGGACTGAATACAAAGCCTTAGCATAGGAGAACTAGTAAAAAGACTGCCAAGATTTAAATATGAAAAGGCAAGACATGTGAACCTTGCCAAAGAGGAAAGCAACACAAGTCATCCTTCAAATCTAAAAACATAGTAAGTACCTCAAAACCTCTTCAACTCCTGCATTTAGACTTATTCGGACCTACTAGAATTGCTAGCTTAGGAGGAAAACATTATGCATTTGTTATCGTAAATGATTACTCTAGATTTACTTGGGTAATTTTCTTAGCTCAAAAGAGTGATGCTTTTGAAAATTTCAAAAACTTTGCTAAAAGAGTTCAAAATGAAAAAGGGTATTATATTTCAAAGATAAGAAGTGATCATGGGAAAGAATTTGAAAATGAAAACTTTGAAAGCTTTTGTCTTGAATATGACATTTCACATAATTTCTCATATCGTAGGACACCTCAACAAAATGGGGTAGTTGAAAGGAAAAATCAAACTTTAATTGAAATGGCTAGAACAATGCTCAATGAATATGATTTACCAATTTACTTTTGGGCAGAAGCCACTAATACTGCATGTTATATTTCAAATCAGGTTTTCAAAATACCTCTTTTAAACAAAACCTCATTTGAGCTATGGAATGGAAGAAAACCCTTGATATCATACTTTAGAGTATTTGGATGCAAGTGCTTTATATTGAATACCAAGGACAATCTTGGAAAATTTTCCTCTAAATCTGATGAAGGTATCTTTTTAGGATACTCTACAAATAACAAAACATATAGAGTATTTAACAAAAGATCATTAATTGTTGAAGAATCCATGCATGTTGTTTTTAATGAATCTAGTAGATTTGATCTTGTGAAAGGTAATGTTCTTGATGATGTTGTAGGTAACATGGAAAGACTTGATCTTGGAAATGGGAAAGAAGAAAATGATCAAGAAGATTCACATCAAAATGGTTCTCTACCTCAAACTCAAGAAGAAAATGAACAAGAACTCCCAAAAGAATGGAGAATGAAGAAAAATCATCCAAAAGAGCAAATCATTGGTGATCTCTCAAGTGGAGTAAGTACTAGATCTCATTTCAAACATTTAGTCACCGACATTGCTTTTATTTCTCAAATTGAGCCTAAAAATGTTGATGAGGCTTTTAATGATGAAAGTCGGGTAATTTCCATGCAAAAGGAACTCAACCAATTTGAGAGAACCAATGTATGGACCTTAGTACCTAGACCCAAGGATCATCAAATTATAGGTAGCAAATGGGTATTTAGAAATAAACTAGATGAACAAGGTTCAATAACTAGGAATAAGGTTAGATTAGTTGCAAAAGGATATAATCAGGAAGAAGGTATAAATTATGATGAAACATATGCACCTGTAGCTAGATTAGAAGTCATAAGAATACTTTTAGCATATGCATGTCACATGAATTTCAAACTTTTCCAAATGGATGTGAAAAGTGCATTTCTAAATGGTTATATAGAAGAAGAAGTGTATGTAGAACAACCACCAGGCTTTGAAAGCTATGATTTACCAAATCATGTTTTTAAACTTTCAAAAGCTTTATATGGTTTGAAATAAGCCCCAAGAGCTTGTATGAGAGGCTAAGTTCTTTTCTATTAGAAAATAGCTTTACAAAGGGAAATGTTGACACCATATTATTCATTAAAAAACATAAGCATGATATACTAATTGTTCAAATTTATGTTGATGATATAATATTTGGTTCTACTAATGAGTTGCTTTGTCAAGAATTTGCTAAGTGTATGACTAGGGAATTTGAAATGAGCATGATGGGAGAGCTTAAGTATTTCCTTGGTATACAAATAAAGCAAAGCAATGAGGGCATATTTATCAACCAATCCAAATATGCCAAAGATTTAATTAAGAAATTTGGTATGGAAGGATGCAAGAATGCCAAGACTCTCATGAGCACATCAACAAAATTGGACAAGGATAAAAAGGGTAAGAGCATTAATGAAAAACGATCGGATCTCTTTTATATCTTACTACATCTAGACCCGATATAATGTATAGTATTTGCTTGTGTGCACGATTTCAATCATGTCATAAAGAATCTCACTTAAATGCAGTAAAAAAGATTCTAAGATATTTACATGGATCTTTGCATCTAGGTTTATGGTATCCTAGAAATTCATCCTTTTATATTATAGGATATTCAGATGCAGACTATGTTGGTAGTCTTTTAGATAGAAAAAGTACTTCAGGTACTTGTCACTTTATTGGAGAATACTTAGTTTCTTGGTTTAGCATTAGTTTCTTGGTTTAGCAAGAAACAAGTTTCAGTTGCTCTTTCAACTGCTGAAGTAGAGTATGTAGCAGCCGGTTGTTGTTGTACTCAAATTCTTTGGATGAAACAACAACTTAAGGACTATGGTCATGATATGAACCATATACCTATTAAATGTGACAATACAAGTGCTATAAATCTTTCAAAGAATCCTATTCAACACTCAAGAAGTAAGCATATTGACATTCGACACCACTTTATTAGATATCATGTTCAATATGAAGATGTTGCATTAGAATTTATAAGCACAAAAAATCAATTAGCAGATATTTTTACTAAGTCTCTAAATGATGAAAGATTTAATTTCATTAGAAGAGAACTTGGTATGATTGATGGATTAATCTTGTAATTGCTAAATTATGAAATCTTAATTGATGATCTTAATCTTGTATCATATCACTAGATATAAGGTAGTAATTTTGATGAAAATTTATGTTATAAGAGATAAAATCTTTATTGAAATGATTTAGTCTTGTTTTTAGGACTTAATTTTATTTGATGAAAATTTTAGGGGAGTCACGCCCATGACATATGTTTACGCCCGTGACTTAAATAGCCAAAAGAGGCAGTGTCGTTCACGACTTGATTCACGACATGGTTCACGACTTCAAGTGGTGAAGCTTATATTCACGGCTTTGTTCACTCCCGTGAAAAGACATATTCATGCTCGTGAACCTTTACACCCCCAAACTCACAGAGGCATTCACGCCTTGAGTCACGCATTGCTTCACGGGCATAAGTAGTGAAATTCAACCTTTCACGCCCGTGACGATTACTTCACCCCCGTGACAGTTCATCATTCACGCCTGTGACATTCAAAGGTCACGACCGTGAACATATTCACACCTTTATTCACGGGTAAAACACTCTTTTAGCAAACCGTGAACACGACCATTCACGCCCGTGAACAATCATTTCACGCCCGTGAATGCATCGGGCATATAAGAGAACAACCGGGTATTTTACTCATTTCAATCTTTCAACTCCTTGAAACCGCTCTCATTTACACACATTCAATGAGTTATTGAAGATTCTGGCCCCCAAGTCACAAACTTTTCCTATAAATACCATTAAAAGTTCAATTCTTCATAAAAAATCATACATCCTTAGGGTTTCCTTAAAATTTTTTTGTCAAAAATTTTCCAAACTTCACAAAGTTCACCTCTTCAAATCAAATGGAGACTGCCTCATCAAAGGGAAAGAGAAAGAAGTCTCATGCTCCTTGGAGGTATGCAGATTACCTCATGAACCGAATTCTGGAGCAATGCCATCCCCGGTACTCCACTTTGAAGAAAATGCCTCTCATTTCATTGAGGTCTTTTGAATGGCAAACCGTCTGAACTCTCGGGCTTGAAACGACTATGACAGAGAAACTTCAGGCCTGTCAGTTGAAAGAATTTATGGACATACATCAGCCCACATTGAGGGAGCCAACACTGGAATTCCTTAGCACTCTGCAAGTGTCACCTACTGGAGTGGTGAAATTCCAACTTTGCAACAATTCCAACGCCCTCAATGCCACTGAATTTAGAGAATTATTTAACTTACCATCAGATGGCATACTTAATGACAGTGAAGTAAAATTCTTTGCCACTCGAGCTTGGACCCATTTCGGCTTAGATTGCAGCTGGGATGTTAAGAAGACCAAGAGCACTCATCTCCTGTCCCCAGTGCACAAATATTTGCATAGGTTCCTGACCTATAGCATATTTGCTCGGGGAGATAGCAATGGAACCATCATAAAATCGGAGCTTTTCCTATTTGAGATGGCTAGAAGAGGACTCACGGTGGCGCTCTCTAGATGGTTTGCAAATCATCTTCTGTCAATTTCCACCAAACACACAGGAGATATACTGATTGGTGGTTATGTCACCCACATAGCCTTGAAGCTTGGCTATTTGAAGCTGGATGAGTATCACTTCAATCTCATCCCTGGGCATCCTCGAGATCGATTGGATGTCGAGTCCTTCATAAATATGGGAGCGGCTGTCAGAATTGTTCACGAGAATAATATTTTCTATCGCTTCACAGACATTGCTGGGGAGATAATCTGGGAAGACAATGATACGGAGGATTTCAAAGTCGGCCTCCAAGGGATCCAGCAGAAGAAAAAGGGCTCGGGTTGAGGAAACACCTCCAGTAGTTGAGCAGGATATCGGACAATCCTCGACTTCCACACTAAATTTAGCGCAACAGGTGGTTGACCTTTTGGCACCACATTTTGAGCAGCTGCAGGCTTTGATGGACGAGAGGTTGGAAAACCTCAAAGACTTCATGAAGTCTCGAATGGACAACCTTGAGGCAGAGGTTGCTAGACTTCGAGATAGGATGTCCGGCTTGATGATTAGGCTAGGTGTTAGGCTAGATGGTAGCCTAAATTTGTGTGATTGCTTGTTTATTTTTGTTTGATTGTATTTCCTTTATGAACTTTAATTAACTTTGGTGTGTATTTTTTTTATCAAATATATTTGCTTTGTTTATCCTTTGGTATCTTTATATTCTTTTTGAATGATGACAAAAGGGGGAGAACCTAACAATATATTAAAATGAACTATTTGAATAAAAAATAAGAACCTAAAAATACATTGACATTGAGTTAGGTTAGGAGAAATTAGAAATACTCTCAAACTTTGATTCAAAATTAATATGCAAGTATGAAATTGAGAAATTGAACTTTATACACATTAGATATACCTTAAGTATACTTTGCATATACCTTAATGCAAGTTACATAAATGAACATGTCATGATATACTCTAAATATACCTTACATATACTTCATGCCTTAAAAATAATTTTGGTATATATTGGATATACTTCACATATAACTTGCATATACTTAGAAACTAGTAAGTTTATTTCAATGCTACATCATTTTTTACAATTCTTGAATTTTTCAATTTTTTATCCTAAGTATCTTTTGAGGGGGAGACTTCTCAAAAGCACATATTGCTAGATTATTTGTAACCATAAAAAAAGGGGAGATTGTTAAACCCTGAGGGGTATTTCTGTCATTTTGATGATAACAAATAAAATAGCAATATTGTATTTAACATACTTATTTTCTAAGTCTATTAAACAAAATATGGAATAAAATAGCAAGAATGAAGATTGGAAGAATAATCCTTGAAAGACAAAATTAAGTAAGTAGCATGTTCACGCCCGTGACTCTATGTGTCATGCCCGTGAAAGAGCTAACCGTTACCAAAACCAACATTTGAAGTTCACGACCATGAAGGAAGAACAAACCGTGAAATGGACATTTAAGTCATGCCCATGAATTAAAATGTCACGCCCGTGAATGTTAATGGCATTTTCATCCAGAGAGCTTCACGACCAAAGTCATCACTTGGATCATGGCTGGGAAGTTTGTCACGCCCGTGAAGATGTATGTCACGCCCGTGACCCAATGTTTCAAAACATTCCAGAGAGCTTCACGACCAAGGTCACCATTTCAGTCACGGCTTGGGAAGCAATGTCACGCCCGTGACAAACATAGTCACGCCCGTGAATGATGAAAGAGAAAAATTTCAGGCGCGATTATTTGGTTGGTACAACGACTAGTTTCATATTTAATGCACCCCAACGACTATAATCAACCATGAGAGTATAAATGCAAGTCATTTATGCATTCAGTACAAGAGGATAACAAATACTTTGAATCAAAATCTAATTACAAGCTATTTGTACATTCAATACTTTGAGAACCAATATCTATTCTCTGTTAAAATCTTTTTGCTCATTATTTATTGAGCAATAAAGATTTATGAGTGTTTCTCTTTGTAATCATTTATTACTCAAGTGAGTTGTGGGTATTTCTGGGTTAAGAGTAGAATACTTGTAAGGGTTAGTTGTGTGAGCCTCTAAAACACAAATTAAAGGTTGTTTGTGTGAGCCTGTAAAAACACAAAGTAAAGGTTGTTTGTGTGAGCCTGTAAATATACAAAGTAAAGGTTGTTTGTGTGAGCCTGTAAAACACAAGAAATTGGTTATTGTGTGAGCCATTAAAACACAAGGGATTTCTGGGTTAGATGTGAGCCATTGTGAGAAACACCACAGTTGGGAGTGAGCTTGTAAAACTCCATTTTAACATTTAGTGTGTTAGTGAAACTCCCAATTGTGATTGGGAAGAGGAGTAGGGTTTGTTAACACCCGAACCTCTATAAAAATCCTTGTGTCAAATTTCTCTATCCCTCCTAAAATTAATTTTTTATTTCCGCACTTTAAAGTTTAATTTTGAAACTCCAATTCAACCCCCCTTTTTGGCTTAATATATGGGCAACAGAATGTTTCTTAAAAGGTACATATGGAGGTCAACTATTAACAACAACTACTATTTATTCTAATAACTGCATGTTTCCCTTCGCATGGGCATGGTGTAAAGTTGAGAATGTTGATAATTGGGACTGGTTCATTGAGCTTGTAAAGGATGACTTTAATATGTACAACCCTCACCACTGGGTTTTCATTAGTGATTGACAAAAGGTCAGAATTATTATTTTTATATATAGTCTAGTTACATATGAGGTAGTTAGAGTATTAGTATATAATTAACTTATGTTCAACATGACTTATGTTACATTTGATGTGTTCATATAGTATTAATATATTATTAATATGCTAGCATTTGTTGGTTTTTGGAAAAAGAATTCAACATAATCTTAGGGTTAAATTAAGTCTGGCCAAACAGACTTGCATGTTAAAATATCATGCTAAAATTTTATTCAAGGAATAGGAATTTCATTTTGTAGCAATATTTTGCAATATGACTTTCCATTAACTGTAATGAGTTTGACCAAACTTACAAGTTATTTTTCCACTTTGCAGGGGCTGATTAAGGCAGTGTCAAAGAATTTTCTTGAGTCGGAACATTGATTATGTGTGAGGCATATGGAACAAAATATGAGAAAGAAATTCAGAGATATAAGTTTAGTGGAGTTGTTGAAGCAAGCTGCTAGATCAACAACACTACCTAAGTTAAATGGTTATCTCAAAGAAATTGAGGATAAATGCCTGAAAACAAAACAATGGTTAGATGAAAGGACAATCGTTCATTGGAGTAGGGCCAGTTTCAGGACTACGACCAAGTGTGACATACTTTTGAATAACTTGAGTGAATGTTTCAACAAATACATTTTGGCTGTGAGAGAGAAGCCTATACTAACCATGTTCGAGATGATTTGGACTTAAATGATGAGGAGAATTAATAGTAAGAATGTGATCGCAAGAAGATAGAAGGGGCTTATATGTCCTAAGGTACAAAAAAAACTTGAGAAAATCAATAAATCTTCTTTCAATCTAACAACTGAGCCATCAGGTGGTCCTCAAGTGCAAGTAACTAGTAATGATGGACAATTTGTAGTTAACATGGAGAGGAGGACTTACACATGCATGAGATGGCAACTTACATGCATTCCTTGTACGCATGCATGTGCATGCATTTTTTAGAAGAATGAGCAACCAGAGCATTACGTCAACATATGTTAGTGTCAAAACATACATAAAAATGTATAGCCATGTCATTTAACCTGTAAATGGACCTGCATTGTGGGATCCTCGTCCCCATCCACCTAGTCTTTTCACTCCACCTTCACCTATGTATGAGAAAAATAAAATTGGTAGAAAATAAAAAGTAAGGAGAAATGACCCAGATGAGATATAATAGAAAAGGGAAAAAATAAGAAATTGCAGAAGCTTTCAAAGTCAGGAAGAGTTAAGATGAGATGAAGCCTTTGCAAGTCAACAAAACACAACAAGAGATTTCATGGCAAGGCTAGTCAAAATGTAAGTGACATGCTAATATTTTGTTGAACAATCCTTATTAGATATAACCAATATAAGTGTTTGTTTGTGTTATCGATAGGCAACTATTGGTAAATCAACAAACCAGGAAAGCATACCCCCTCCCCCCGTTATAAGCCCACCAACAACTAGATGGAAGAGGGATGTTAGATTGTTTATCCTAATAGTTTGATTGTTATATATATATATATATATATATATATATAGTTACTAATCGTGTGTAACATGCTATTAAATTTGGTTATGCAGGGTTCTTATCAAGTAGTCGATAACAATGCAAATGTACCAACTGCAAGCCAATCAAGTGCTCCCATAGGGAGTACAAATCCTCCTCCTGCCAATGCATGCACTTCAATTGATGGCTTCATAGTAAGTTTATTGAATGATTTATATTGGATTATAATGTTGACCTTTGATGAATTGAGTAATATGTTGTTTTATCTTCACTTTTAAAGGGTTTTAGCTGGATTGATCAAGTATTTCCTAGCCAAAGAAGCACAATGAGCACTGCCTCTGCATTTGCTACCATTGATGATATCCATGTGATTGAAACTCTAATTCACAAACACTACCTAAAAAAAGGAGGGATTCTGAAGGGGGGGTGATGGAGCAACAAAAGAAGATACCAAAAAATTGATTTTTTTTGCTACTGGAATTGTCCACAGATATTATTAACTTGTGATTATTTGCTCCTACAATTGAATCCATGGACATATTAACTTGTTAATTTTTGGAAACTATAAATGTTGGTGTATTTAGGGTACTGTTATTTAGAGTGATGTTTTGTTGGCTCAACTAATTATTTTTGCAAATTGTAAATGTTGATGAGCCATATGGAAATACAACATGGTAGTGTAATGTGCAAAATGTAAATACAACTTATCCTTTGTGAATTTGTTAGAATATTTTGGAAATCTATTAGGTTGCATATTTTGACAGGTTACTAATACTATTGGAAATATTTGGAATGCATTGACATATCAAAATTTTTGACACTTTATTTTCATCGTTATCACCCAGCTAAACTCCATTTATCAAAATTGTATCACATATGACACTCAAACTATTGAAATTGTAACCACCTTGTGCTTAAACTTCTTTCATTATATTGTGGATAATACCATTTAAAGTTTTAAATCACTATTTCTGTTCTTTGGATCATACTACATTTATTCATTGAACTAAAGAACCAATGATTTTCAATCAATACCATTTGCACTAAATATCTTCAACACCAACATAGATACAATACAAACATCAACTACCATATAATACACAGAATACTAATTTAAACACTTTAATATTTCATCCTAACTCAAAGTCAATTCAACAAAATACATATTATATGGGACCAAACAATTTTCCAACAATAATAGCCATTGTCACAACAACATAAGAAGCAAAAATATATTGTAACAACTAGTATTTCTTCTTCATTGAGTGAAACTCCCTCTCAGCCTCAACCAAAACTTTCATCTTTAGCTTCAAAACATTTAGCTCATTTGCAAGCTCAATGAAATCACATACGCTTTGTCGCTCAATAATGTAGTTTAGACGAAACACTTCAAAACTTAGGTTACACTCCCTCCTTTTCAAATACAAAAGCATTTGGTTGATATGAGGACTATATTACTCATCATGCCACTTGAAGAATGAGCATTGTTTGTCCTTTGGAATATTAACAAAGGAAATAAGATTATTTTACAAAAAAAAACCCAAACATTAGCTTCATACCAAGGATGAGAAAATTTCAGATTCATGCAATAATCAAATTAAAAAAAAAGGCATACCTGTACATTACAACTCCTGAAAAACCTTCTTTTTGGGTTCCTTTCACTCAATGAGAGCCACATTCTAGCTCTCAAACCACAATGGCAAGTTACTTCATGATTCACTTTAATTCCATGGTATGGTTCCACATTGTCAACCATTGATATGATTTGCACCAAGTAAGGAGATGAGAAATTGTTGGCTTCACGATGTATGGAGAGAAGAAATGAGTTAGGGTTTTCGGTGAGAGAAAAAATTGCACAAGATAGAGATAGAAGAAAGGACATTAGGGTTTTAAAATGACAAATTTAAGAGACAAATTTTACATAGTGGGTCCATGTCATGCCACATCATATTTTTTCATTTTTTTGTTGTTTATGTGTAAAATGAGGTGGAATTTTAAAAAAAATGATGTGGAAAATCCACGTCAACCTGTTGTTACCCACTTAAACGTCTGCAGACAGAGGGGTTTTGTATTAAAAAATAATAGATAAAACAGTTTTATGTTACAAATAATACTTTAGGTACCGAGTCGTTACGAATCAATAAATTAGGATATTGAGGGTGTAATTCATCCACATTATGAAGAATATACTAAAATTATAAACTCTCTATTTCAATTGAATTCTTTTAAATATATAAAATACTGGCTAACTTATTATTATTATTATTATTATTGTTGTTGTTATTATTATTATTATTATTAGTACTACTGCTTAAAAATGTTCTACTTTAAGCCTTGGATTCTTTGGACCAAATTTGGGTTGAAATCACATGGCAAGAATAAGGTTTAAATTTTAAAATAATAAGTAAATGGGCCTTCAGATCTATTGGTAAATATTTCATGTCAAAAATAAAGTAATATTTTATGAATTATTAATTTTGATGCTTTTGGAAAAAATATCGAAGTTATTATTTTCTATAATACATGTGTAGTCTTATGTACTTATCATAATTGGTCACTTGTATTTTTCTTTGTTACAACTAACTCCTACATTCAATTTAAGAAGGAATTTGGTTTAATAAAAAAAGGCTGAAAATCAAAATGAGAATGAATAATTCTCATTATTGATATTTGGTTATGAGAATCAACCATTTTTCCCTCCCCCACTCAATCAAATTTGATTATTGGTTAGAATTAAAAAAAATACCATGTTTATTTTAATATTACTCATCAAATGGACTAAAATTATTGCAAATAATAAGTTATATTAAAATGTATAAGATTATAAATTAGATTAAAATTATTAGAATAAAAAATTAATAAATAAAAAATATGTATATTTAAGATTTGTTTATCGTTAAATTTGAAAAAGAAAATTTAATTTTTTTCATCTTGTTTCAATTTTTCTTATGGGTTTAAACACTCAAAAGAAAATCTATTTCTGATTTTGTTTTGAACCAAGCGAAAAGAGTGAATGACCATTTCATTTTTTTATTCAACCCACTCCGATTCTGTTTTCAAAGTTCGAAGAGAAAAACTGCTTCATATTTGATTAGCCTCATTGATTTGACGTGGTAATGATAAGATATGTTCCACTATATATATTATGCCTAATTGAACTGAAAATTATATTATTAAGGGATTAATTGTAATAAAAATATTGAGTCTTCGTATGTATCTAGCCAAACATATATGACACAACTCCTAAAATGATGTTCTACATAATTGGTTATGCAATACTCTCTCATCTCAATGAATTTATACTAGAAAAAAAAAATCTCAATAAATTTGTCTAATTTACTTCATAATTCTTAAACTTTATTAATTTCAAAGGGTATTGTAGTCAATTATTTAGATTATTACTCCCTCCATCCTAAAAAAAATAGTTTCACTTTAATTTTTTGTTTGTCCTAAAATATAGTATCACTTACTTTTTTGATACTATAATTAATTTGTAAATTACCTTTCATATCCCTATTCAATTGTCTTATAATCAATCATATTTTATTTAATTTTGGATTTTTTCAAATGAAAATTATTTTAACCCAATGTGATATTTAATATTGTTGGTTTAAATATTTGTAACATCTCCTTATCCTTCTGTTAATCAGACAGATAAGACAATATTACTGACTGATCGATCGACTTGCCTATACATGATTTACAAACTCCTATCGCTCATAACTCTACACATCTCATGAAATAAAACCCTTCCATATGATATAAACAACCAAAAGTTGTATTATTATTATTATTATTAAAACATTTATTTTACATATTAAATATTGACACATGTCTCTAATATGCATACAATGGATGTGAAGTTTCACTTTTGTACTTGACATGAAACTAAATGAAAACCAACCCTAATTGGGCGGTAATCTCAATTGCTGCTATGCTCCTTCAGTGAGGACCAATGGATCTGCAGATCTCACATTCTGCTCGCAATTATATGATATCTGTCAATCACCTACACGAGGTAAAAATGATACGACTGGGCCAAGGTATTTCCAGAAAGTCACCCATCCTGGTACTGACCCTGCTCAAGAACGCTTAATCGGCCACTTAACCTCCTTGAGCCAAGCACTTTCCGGGATGTCACCCATCATGGTACTTTCCCTGCTCAAGCAGGCTTAATCGGAAAAGAGCGCTTACCGTTCTGCCAAAAGCTTAAGCTGATAGCAGAGGCGCAACTCTATTCCTTTATCCAGGATCAAACAAGGGCCACCAGTCTCTTTCGACTTTGTGTGCCACCTGGCCAAACCCGTTCCACACCCCCAGACCCGAAACGTATCAAAAAATAACTCCTACAATAAGTTTACGCTCAATGGTGCAAAATTTACAGTAATAGACTAATATTGTTTATAAGTAGATTATTCATTGAACCCTAAGATAACATTTATATATTTGTCAATATTTATATAAGCATCCTAGCATGCCCTTTCTACTATTCATGTAATGCATATATAGAAATTATGCATTTTTAATACCAGAACATAAAACGTAAAACACATTGAACATGTCTCTAAACAGAGTGCATACAAAAAATCATGCCTTTAAAATAAATATTCACTTATTACATTGTTGCATAATAAACATATAACAGACAATGTATTAAAGCTTACTTGTTGAGTCCATAATTTACTACCTAGACTTGATATTAGGGAGACACGAGGGGTAACCCAACCTGAACATTAGTAGAAAAATATAAGCGATGGTCAGAGTTGATGCTAAGCATCCAAAAGAATGCTAGATGTTCTCGGAAAATAGAAGTCGAAGCTAAATATATCAGATAAAATATAACCCTATTGACATGCCAACAAGTCTAGCCTACTCTAGTCTAGACATAACTATGGGTTGTTACATACTTATTTACACAAAGTCCATTTTAGGCAATACTTATTTACCATAATGTCTTTTTACATGCATTTACAAAATATCAAGCATACTTTAGACAAACGTATAATAGATTACATAAATAGACATATCATATACGAAATATGTCATAATACTTCTTTGCCACATTCATGTTACTTATCATATCTATTAGATTTTTGAATACATTTCATAAATATTTATTAGGTACAGACGAACACATATAGCAGACCTCACATACAGACATAAACAGAGTGTCACATACATTTTATCACATGAAGAACTTATAATTCAAATGGATTGGCCTAGTAGGCTTTTCAAGTATGCACACATATGTACATACTCATAACAAACATACACATACAATAAACATATATATATATATTCTCCTGGATATATACAAATAATATATTAGAAATATACCAACTATATCCAATATATACTAGCCATATACTATATATATACTAATTATAAATCACACACATACCAATTATATATCAAACATGTTCCAATTATATATCACACATACTATAATTATATACCAAAAATATTCATATATAACAGGTCGTAATACCACTGTCTTATTTATTCTTTAACTTTAATGACTATTACTATAGCACAAACATGATCTATTTCCGTTGTAGGTCTGCCGACTTGTTTCCCTTGTTCAGCATGGACAAACCTGATCTATTTCCTCTCTAGATCTGCCCGCTTCTTTCCCTTATTCAGCATGGACGCTTGAGATAAAGGAGCGCCTGGCGTCCCTTATGCGATTTCGTGATTTCAAACCTTAGTTCAATAGGAAGTCTATGTGCCTTTCATATTATTCGATATCCGGTTTTCGGCCATGTTTTATGAGGTTGTCGTGTGCGTTTAATCGTAATGTGTTATAATTGCCTTCGGAGTAAATTTATAGGTCTATGACAAATGTTCTTTCTGGTCTTTAATAGTTGTAAAGATCTTAAAATCAATATTTATATTTTACTTTCTTACAGTCTCATCCCTTATGATTACCATAACTCCCCATTCTTGGCCCTCGTGAGCCTCGGCCATAATTCCAATTTCCACCTTATTACATTCCTCCTCCCATTCCAATCCGAAATATGATTTTAAATTATATCTTTGAGTTTTTAGGCATTTAGCTAATATGCTTTTTGGTTCTAAAGGTCCAATTTTCATTTAATTCAGTTCCAATAATTGGAGGTCAAAAGTTTGCCCAAGTCTTTTAAACCTCTCGGCCAATTACCCATCTCATTCAAGTTAATTTATTCTCCATCACTAACAACTTGATTAATTTCCTACTGATTCCCTTTTCCAATATTAATACTTATATTGCCCTCAAATCTTTCAAAGTCCCTAATTGGCCTACCAAGCTCACGGGTTCGCCAGTCCGATTTCACTATGTCCTAAATTCATTCAAAATTTCAAGCCTTCGTCCAATTTGTTTCGGCTCAACATACTAAAATAACTCTCCTTGCTTCTTCTCTTCGGGTTCCTTCACCATAGCTATCACAAATGCCAATAACACAAAAACACCTTAGATACATCTTCATCAAAGGAAAAATTTGGATGAAAAGAGAATAAACAAGTAATAAACCAAGAAAAGAGAGGCCTATGGCATCTCGGTCACAATAAAAGATGAGGAGGAGCTTACCTTTCTTAAAATCCTTCAAACCCAAGACCTTTCAAGGCTTCTCCCTAGTTTTTCTTTCTAATTAACCCACATTCAAAGCTATCAAAGCCTTCCTTCCATTGCTAGTTGAACATGCAAGACCTCTAGATTGAAGAATCAACTCAACCCGTGCCCAAGTTTCTCCAAATCATGCTTCGACCTCCCTTGAGCCAACTTGGAAATGATCTACTTCTTCAAAGCCTTCACTTCCTAACTTAAATTTTAGTGTTTAACAAGTAAGGAACCGAAAGAAAATTGAAGTAATAGGAGAGTGATGGTTTCGGGCATGATGAAAGGTGAAGAAAATTGAAGAGGAGATGTGAATTAATGGAAGTTAATCTCGGTTTATAAAGGAAATGCGTGGCCGGCCAAATGAAATAAGTTTTAAGTTCAGTATATATATATATATATATATATATATATATATATTTGTAAGAATGCAAATGTGAACCACATTTCCTTATGCCATGTTTATATAATTACTATGCATATATGCCAAATGGCACGCATGCAAGTTTGGTTTAAGAAATAATTGTGTTTAATTATCTTTAGTTAATCACCCGTAATCATGTCAAAGATGCTAAATGATCCTCCATTTTCCCACTATTTATACTTTGGCTGCTTCATTTCTTCAATTTGAAGTCTTAAACGATGGAGTACCAAAATAAAAAAAAAAATTCATTTTTTTTAGTATTTTCGCTGAACCATACCTTAAATTTTTTTTTTTTAATTTTGTGCCCTAAACCTTGAACTTTTGACATGAAATTATACCGACATATTTGTCTTAACAATCTCCATGTGTCAGTACCCTCAATTCGCAATTTTCTGCCAATACAAAAATCACGTATTTTTTGGTCTAACCTTATTTTTCTTGGTTATTGTGCAAAATTCAGTGTCACATATTTGGAATCAATTTTCTCATTTATGCACTTTCTAAATTTAAACTTCCATCGTATCGTCTCTATTTTGATCGTGAATACACTCGATTTTTTAGTCAGTCTAACGTCAAATCACAAAATATGCATGTCGATCGGGGTATTAATTAGCAGACATGACAATATTAGTTATTTATCAAATTTATTGATGAAAATTTAAATTTATCATCTTTTATCTAATATAAATGAATAATATAATAAGAAAAACAATAAAAAACTATCATGTAATTATAATACCTAACTTTTTTTAATCCATATGAAAAAAGATGTGAGATTTTTTTTGAGAGCAATATTAAAAAAAGGGCTAACTTATTGAGACAAAAAAAAAACACATTATAATACTTGATAGATTATAAGAGCATTATTATTGCCTTTCAAATGTTTATGTGGCATTTGCTATTGCAATTGCATGAATAAGAAAATTGAATTTTCAAGTTTGTAAAATTAGAAATAGGTGAGAGAAAATTTTAATTGATTCAAATATTCAAATGGGTTCCATTTTTTATTTTATAACATATTTAATTAAAATAAATAAATAAATAAATAAAATTAATTTATTAATATACTTAATATGAATTATAATGAAATTAAATATCAACCTATATAATTAATTAAGTTAATATAATTAATATAAAATTAGTTTAAATAATACAAATATATTTTTAATATAATTATGTAGCATATAATATAATATTATTAATATATAATATAACATAATGATGATTAATATAATATTTTCTTTGTATGAATTTTTAATGCTAGATTTTAATTAAGATTTATAATAATTTTTTATGTCATTTTTTTCATAAATGAAATGTTGTGGCAACTAATTAATTTTAATATTAATTAATTATAATAATAATTCAATTTATTTTACAATAAAAATATAATATTGTAATTGTTAATAATAAATATCATATATTAAAATCTTAATTGAATTCCACAAATTAAAATTATTATTAATTGCAGGAATAAAATATTTTTAAAAGAATAATTAAAATTTTGTTGATGTGGTAATAAGAACTACACTTTTCAATTGCAAAATAATTGCATGGATATGAATATTCTAACTTCTCCAAATTAGATATGGAAGTTTGTTGAATTGATAGATTGACTAAATTGGACCACTCTTCATTAGTAATTATTATTTAATTAGTAATCTTTTGAAGAATTTTTCACCAATATTTTTATAAATATAATAGTGGATTATGTGATCAAAAAGGAATTTAGAACTACGACTTCAAATTATTGAATAGTTATAAAAAATAATTTATTATCAATTGAGCTAGTTTAATTGATACTTTTATTATAAAATAGCAATGAAAAAAGTGAAAAATCATAAATTTAATACTCAAACCCTACCAAATGAATAAAGAAAAGGAATTTGTTGAAGCAATGAATCATAAGCGAAAACAATTACTGCCTGCCTATATTTCAACATATTTTAGAAAATGCCTAAAACATTATTTGAAGTGGTAAAATGTAAAAAATGAGCACAAATTGCAAACCCAATCTCTCTCTCTCTGTGTCAGTGTGTGACAGCAATTAATTGATTAAAAAGTTCAATATCCTTTAAAAATGGACAACTTAAATCCGTTTTTGGATGAACTAAGTGTTTATTTTTAGGAAATAATAATAATAATAATAATAATTATTATTATTATTATTATTATTATTATTATTATTATAATAAACTTCTACTGTTTGTCGGCGGTGAAAATTCATCTCAATTCTCAACAAAAAAAGAAAAATGAAAATTATAACTATAAACACCGACTTAAAGGTGGAAAGAAAGCATTTGGTTGATTCCTTCTTCGCCTTCCCTCAAAATCCCACTGAAAATTTGTCGTTCACATTTAAATAAGATAAGTTGACTCAATGCTATTGTTGTCACTTGTCACAATTGGATTCAATTGGCGGACCAAACTGAAAAAATTCATAAATTCTAATCTAATAATAATAATAATTTAAAATAATAATAAAATATTTTTTTGGGTCGAAAATGCAGCAGTTTATCTACATATATTGAAAGATCTCTCCTTCCGAAAAGCACTCGGATACAGTGGACGGGGGAGTTATACAGGGCCCCATTGATTGGGCACGATTGACTAAGTTGGGTAGTTAGTCTGAGAGCCAGGCCAGCTTGGAATAGGCTCAAAGAATGCCATTCCGAATTCCGTTTTGTTTATGTGGATGAGATTCGGAGTTTGTACTGGTCACAGGTTTTAACCCTTCTAATGGGGCCGGCTCCTTAGAAAAGAAATTCTATAGGCTGTTGTTTGACTACGCCCAGCTTTAACTACAGAGTCTATAGGAACTGGAACTCAAACGAAGATGAAAGGAAGATATTACGAATAGAAGGTAACTTGCCTGGAAATGAATATACAATAGAGCTCGCATGGACCTCGGGGTAACCAGAAATTTGTTACATTTGTTACACTAGATTTCACACTGGATGGATGGCATGGTTTGAAAAGAAAGCTGGGCTAGGAATTCTCTTACCTTACTTAGTACCTTAGAAAAGAGCTCTTAGTCCGAGGAGCGGAGCCTCTCACACAGGTTTATGAGGCCCTTCAAGCAGGTATTGGCCGGTCATGGGACTGTGAGAAAGAGATAAGCTAATAGGAACTTCCTTTAACTTATAGAGAAAGCTTACCGATTAGATTAAATTTTAATGAATATATTAAAATAAATAGTTAGATATTTAACAAGAAATACTTAAATAATTAAGTTTTCTTTTAAAAAAGTCAATTAACATAATGTACTATCTTACTTAAGGACCGATCTTGCCCCTAAAATATTTTCTTGCACATATAATATTTTGTTGATAATAAAAAAAAAGTATATAAATAAATTATAATATAAGTATTTGAAAAGAAAAATTATAATAATTTATATTATTATTTTATTATGAATGTAAAACTTATTTTATACGAAAACATATATGAGTACCTAAAATTTATATTATTTTATATATCAGTTATTTTTATATAATTTTTAATTTATTATCTATTAAATTAAGTATGCTCTTATTAAAAATAAATTCTATAATTCATGTTTTTGTAATCATTGAATCTAAATAATGGTATAACAATGATTATATTTTGCCAAATTTTTAATAAATAAACTAAAAATTGGGTCGAACTGGTTGAACCGTAATCGGATCATTATCCGGTTCACTATGTCATGTTTTTTTATTTATTTATCTGTTTTGTAATTTTAATAATATTGTTTTGACTCTTATCTGTGTTATAGCTTTGCTTTGCCTCGAAATATTACCGCAAAATGCAGATAATTGATAATTTAATTTTTAGTATGTGGAATCTTCTTTTTTGTTCTTTTCTTTCATATCAACAACTTGCTTGAGCCTCTCTACCACTTGCCTCAGCTTCAAGTGTGTATATATATATATATATACACACAAACAAACCGACTCTCTCTATCCGATCTTTGAATGTCAAGAGTAAGGCGGCGTTTGCTTCTCTATATATATAAAACTGTTTGAAATTCAACTCAGAGGGATTTTATTAATTTAGTTTAGTTGTTTAAAGGGTCCTTTAAACGTTTCTTTTTGAAGGTGGCGAATCCGAAAGAGAAAAGAGAGAGTTATGTTGAAGAAGAATGGCTTTCTCAGCCATTAATGATGCTTTCAGCTGCTGGGTTTAACAGAGAAGCAGAGATGTCTGCTATGGTTTCTGCTTTGACACATGTGGTTACTGGAGACATTCCTTCCTCTTCTGCAGCTGATTCTGATTCTTTCATAACAATTTCCAACGAAGTTTCTTCCTCGAGTGCTGCAGCTAATAAGAGAGGAAGAGAAGAGGTCACAAATGAAGAGTTTAACAGGCTTTCAAGACCATTTCTTGATGAAGTTTCTGAAAGAGGTAACCCATTTTTTTAATCTCCATTTCTCATTAAATTAAGATTTAAACTTTGTAAGTTTACACTATTCTTTGAAAAAATAAACTTGCTTTATCAACGGAATCATTCTCCAATTTGTACAAAATGAAAATGAAAGTGATATTAAACAATTGACTTCTGAGATTTTATTCTTATCTTATTGATAAGAATAAGGTGAATCATCTTATAAATGGTTGCCTAACCTTAAAATATGTACATGCAGAGAGTTCAAGTATTGCAGCAAGTGTGATAATCCAACCAACTCAAGCACAAACGACATTAGCTCCCATATATGAGCACAATGAGAATTACAGCGAAGAGCCAAGAAGAAAATATAGGGGAGTAAGGCAAAGGCCATGGGGCAAGTGGGCAGCAGAGATAAGAGATCCATTCAAGGCAGCTAGAGTTTGGCTTGGTACTTTTGATACAGCAGAGGCAGCAGCAAGAGCTTATGATGAAGCTGCCCTTAAATTTAGAGGCAGTAAGGCCAAACTCAACTTCCCTGAAGATGTCAAACTCCGATCCTCTACTTCAAATCCAATCACAACCCATTTGACAATTTCTGATTCTCCAAATACCCTTTTGTCTGTTCCTCCATCTGCTGACCCTCTACCTCATTCTCAACCTATTGGCCATATGCAAAACCCTCAGATTTCAACCAACTTCGTCGGCCATTCCCCATTGGTTTTGGGTATAGGTTCTGTTGCTTATCAAAGCCAACCCTTTAGTCTATATGACCAAATGTTTTTGTCATCCTCTTCCATGGCATCTCATTTCGAGTCTTCTATTTTCTCATCTCCACAACCTTCTCTTCCTCTTACTTTTCCGCTGCCGCCGCCGCCCGCTGACTTCAGGATTGCCCCCAGTCAGAGTGGCGGTGCAGATATCTCGCAGCCAGCTTGGTCGAATAGCGGTCATTATAATTCATCTGAATAATAAATATATTTCAATTTTGATTTTTCTACAATTTTTTTTTTTTGCATGTTGCATTTCCATTTTGCTTTTGCTACCACATTTTTTAACATGCATTGATATGGTATTTGCGTGTTATTGTCATTATTATTATCTCTAGTATGAAGTTATTTTTTTAGTAGGTTAGGACGTATTATTCAAACATATCATGACCTTTTATTCAAACAAAAAATTAGTGAGGGCCGACAATATATTTTTTTTAAATCTTCTCGTGTCTCGCAGTACAAATGGCTGGCGGGCATCAATGCCTTGAAATGAAACCCATGGTAATACCATCTTCAACCCGTCTAGCTCTCGCCAGAATTGACACAGTCAGTATTTTGGAATCATAATAATAATAATAATAATAATAATAATAATAATATTAATATTAATAATAACGCAGGCACTGGCAGCCACCCTAAGCTGTCGCATTAAAAGACAGTATCAAATAGAATTTCGACATATACGATGTCAATATGCCCAAGTTGGCTGATTTCGGCTATCAAGAACGTAAAATGAAATAGATTAATGCCAATATCAAGAATAGCAAATCAACAAACTCCCGGCATCAAAGAAAAAAAACTATTGTTGCCCATTTGTTCGAGCGAAATGATCGAAGTTAGAAAGAAGCACATAAAAGAGAGGAAATTTTAAATAGATGCATAAAAGAACTTTCCACTGCTGCAAAACAAATCCACTGCTGTAAAACAAATCCAGTGGGTTCCCGCCATAAGTCAGTGCGTGCGGTATGTGCCAGAAGTATACAACAAATCTGAATTTCTGTCCTAGGAAGCATATTTGAGTACTATTCCGTCCACTAAAGAAATAATTTTTGGGCAAACGCGTGCCTGATCATATGATCATATTAGCCAGCAAGAGTTAAAAATGGGATTTCTCTATCACTTCAGTCCACTGAACAAAGCTCAAATTGGGTCAACCTGCAAAAAATGGATAAGAAACCGATACTAATTTTATAACAAAAATGTATTTTGAGAGTCGAGGGGGCAAAGGCAACACTGTTACCTGCATGCAATTGCTGAAATCATACTTAAACTTTAAGAGCAGCAGCTTTGTGTACCATGGTTTCTTTGTGTATCTGGTGGCAACTCTTTTCAACACGATCAAGCAGCTTCTCCAAATTCACTGCCCATGAGTTGAGAATGTCATTGCTATCCTTTGCTACTTGGAAACAGACTATACCCACTGGCCTGTCAATCTTTGCCACCAGAGCTTTGGATACAACCATATCTGACAGGTGCTTCTCAGCATCCTATATTAGATAGGACACAAACTTAACGCTAGATATATAACACAAGGGATTGCAGTGCATATATATACATGCTAGCATCAAGCATACTTGAAAAAATTAGGAACAATTTTATATTTAACTCGATTTTGCTACAAAGTGAGACATTGTCTTGCACTATTGATCTGTAAAAGCTATCCAGCTTGGAGGGGTGTCTATCAGAAGCTTTTAATGGCTCAAGCTAGGACCCAAACTTAATCCCTCCCCACCCTTCCTCAGCCCTAACCACAATAGAATGTATGTCAACATACAATGCAAATACAATCACTTAAGGTGGCACTTTGTTTGGGTAAAATAAGCTCATGAATCAGAATGGGCCATTCATATTCCTAGTGTTTGGTTGGACAAAAAGAAAACCATCTTAAAATGGGAAATCTCATTACCTAAGGAATGAGGAAATAGTCATTGCCCTCTATCATAATTAAATAATTTTGACACGTATTTCTTATTTATATTTTATTATTTTAGAATATAAAGGTTAATTCATGAAAAAATATATTATTTCGTCAATATATATATATATATATATATAGTTAAAAATTTTAAAAATAATATAAAATAAAAATTGAGTTATGCACAACACAAGGATTAACAACTTCAACTCCTACCACTCAAATCTTCAACAGTGTCCGTAAAAATGATTTTTCTTCACATGATGGCGAAAAAAATTACATTAATCAACAAGCTGCTCAAAGTACATTAATATGTTTATTTCCACTAATTTTCTCAAATAAAATCCTCCTATAGTGTGAAAAAATGCAATCATCGTTTTTTTGTCAAAAACAATTATACACAAAAAGATTTTCATAAATCTTCATTCTGATTAGGGTTACAGTTTTCAACACCTACCCTTAATATTATTAAAGCCTAACGGGATACTATCCATCAATTTATGCCCTAGTTAAAGAAAATGTGACAATGAATCAGTTTACAATACAATCAGATGCTCCTATTTTAAGAAAAGAAAGAATATGTTGCATTAGAAATATATCACCATCATGCTCCAATAATGGGACAAAAAGCACAAAATAATTTTTCTTTTTTTAAACACAACAATAAAATAAAAAAATTTAATATATGATAATAAAAAATTTATTATCAGAATTGTGAGATTAGGAGTTGAAAGTCTAATGAAATACTATGAACAAAATATAATAAACATATTTTAATTTTGTGAAATTTATATATAACATTGTAAGTTGACATTACAATTCAAAATATATAAACAAAAATAAAATCAACAAAATAAATACATGATAATTGATTTTTAATTGGATTTCAGAACCTCCATAATACAAACAACTTCAAAAGGAATCAGATTCCAATTCCGTACTGAACCAAATAGGGAAAATGAATAATCATTTCGATTCTTGAAGATCTTACATCTTTTCAACTCAACTAAACCTTAATCCCCAACTAGCCAAGGTCAGATCTATGATCCTTTCACTCTGTATCCCAGTTCAGCTCTACATATTTTCAAACTCAGAGAGAGAGAAGGGGAGAATAGTTTAAAAGACGGTTTTAGGCTTGGACTGTTGGGTTTGCCGATTCCAAAGGTATTATGCCTCTTTGTAGAAGCTTGGGACAAGATTCAAGGTGAATGGCTCTATTTTCCTTTTTGAAACTAAATAGAGTGTGAAAACCTCATAACAAATATACCAGTTATTCTATTTATCAAGTAACTAAACCAAGACTAAATTCAATCTAACAATGGAGGTGCATTAGGATTAACAGAATACTTTTAGCCATAATTATCAACTGTGGTCATTCTTTTAGACTTACCAAATAAATTTAAAAATAATAGGTTGCTGAACAGAACACTATCCTTACAAAGAATAAAACTGCATAAGCTAACATGCAAATTGAAGAACAAAGAAAGCACAAGCAAACAGAGATCAACAAGATGTCTTGGCTAATGAAATAGTTCAAAATACAAAAATACTAGCATAAGCAAACCTGGATGCTGAGACATAATAACTCTGCAAGCCTCTTCAGAGTAATCCTTGAGTAGTACTTTGAAACAACAAGGATATTCTGAAAAGCAATTATCATATTACAAATGATCAATGGCCAGAATACATCCAAGATTTGAAAAAAGGAGTTCATGGAAAAAAAGTACACATCATTTAGTGTCTACAATAAAGTTACATGTTCAATTATTCTTTGCTTCAAATCTTCTGCTGCTTTGTCACCCAAAGAACCTCCAAGCAAGTTCTTCTCAGTATCAAATTCTTCATTGTATGTATTCCAAAGAGATGTCCATTGGATTACCTCCATTGTAACCAACTGTTTCAAAAGCAACCTAAGGCAAAACATTAAGAAAAAGGCAGGCATTACCATAAATTGCAATCAAATGATTAAACTAAAGCACAAACTCACAATAGCATGCATACTTAAATTTCAGAAGTTCAGAAAGATTTTTGTCCTCCAAAGTAGAATTCAAAAGGCTTGACTGCATTGGATCATGTGGTGACAATACCAAGTACCAACAGATTTTCCTTAGGACCTACAAGTTACAGAATATCAGGGCACCGAAAAAAACAGCTATATAATCTTAGCAGGACATGCATTAAAGACAAGCATTTACCGGAATCCATAGAGCTGGATTTTCCTTTACAGACAGGATCTCATATATTGCCTTGTAGCAACGACAAATTTCAAGGTAATCATTATTATGAGAGTAATACCTAGACAAAGAGCGAGAGAAGACAGTGTAAGACATGCATCTATTTCCTGTCACAACAAAAATAAGATGCACAGTCATAACATAAAGCAGTAATTACTCAAAGCTATGATCGACACTCATTTAATATATAAGGGATACAAAAGTCCAACAATACATTTAAAAAAAAAAAAGCAAGGCCAAAGTTTCCATTGAAATGCCTGGGATATGCCAACTCTTCAACGAAAAATATTATGACACATTAATCTCCTTACATTTCACATCATAAAAACTGTTCGGAAAAAATGCTATACAAATAATTTCGCATGAGAAACCTCTGGAACAAATCAACATTTAAGTTACAAATTCATATGCAGGAGACGACCGTTTGCGATTTAAAGGCAAAACATAGCATCAAGATGCTACACAACAATCCCTATTTATAAATTTGTAACCATCCAAATTACTTTCCAGCTCATGTATAAATTAGGAGACAAGGGAACTAAGTTATAAACACAGAGATAAGAATATGCACGCGCATATGCAAATTGATTACATCAAGCAATTTGTATTGATTTGCATTTGAGATATAGTATCAATAATGTAGGAAGCCAAACACATGTCATGGATAAAGAGAGTGGTTTCTTAACCCAAACAGGTTGTAAGAACATTTTTGTAACAAATATATCATATCATGAGTCAAAAGGTCAAATAGTTTGCTTCACATCTTTACATCAAAATCCATTAAAAAAATGTCATCTTTGTACCACCTCCAAGTGCTTGCAGTTATAATATTAAAATTCATAATTCCAAGCCAAAGACCATATCATATTAAAAAGAACCTGAACAAACCAAATATGAACCACATAAGACGTTACATAGTAACATGTAGAAACTAATTTTCTCTAATAAGGTGGTGATAGAAACATTTTTTTAGGAACAAAATCAATATCCAAAAATAAGCTAAAAAATGCAGCATGAAGCAAGAATGAAGAAATAAATGAGAAAAAGATACCGTATCATTAATTCATAGTATATTCGCTTCAACTCCAACAATGTTGGTATATCAGCAGGGGCCTCTTCAACAACATTATCACCTTCCTTGGGTTTCTTCCTTTCCTTGGAAGGATCAACATCAAATACTCTTGGACTAATCTTCCTTGAAAGAATTTGAGCACGAACATAATCCTTGCAGTCTAGGCATAGACGAACCTGTAAGGTTATATACCCACGAGTTGACACAGAATTAGTATATCACAACTTAACTGAAGCTCAAAACTCTCCCAAGATCAATGTATGACACTAACAAGATCATTAATCTACTAAGGTCCTCAAAAACAAAATACTGATGAAAAACCTAAAGATTGTGTTATTATTTAGCATGTCTGTGCTCATTGACCACATTCAGACCTTAAACCTTCAGTCACTAGGTTGTAATCCAGGATCTAAACCATTGTCTTAAACAATAAGAATTAAATGATGAAATAGGAGAAAATGAAAAGATACATACCTGTTCAAGAATGAAAGCAATTTTCTCTGTTTTGGCCATAGCACCAAAGGTTTCCACCTGTATGCCAAGATATCAAATAGAGTAAAAATTAAACATAGACATGCATAGGCACTAAGAGAGGAGCGAGCTTGATTACTTCTAAATATTGAAACAGAGATGAAAACTATTGCAAACAAAACCCTCAAACTTACAGCAACTTCTTGCATCAGATCTGCAGCTTCTTCTATACGTCCCTGCTCTTCCTTAATCTTAGCTAACTTCTTGATCAACCGTGCTCTCTCAATTTCAACATATATCTACAGCATAGTGAAGCTCATAAAAACAATATGCATAACCAAACAAAAAAAGAAATAACAAAGATACTAAATTTTTCCGTATAAATCACCTTCCCAGCAGAAACATTGTTAAGTGTATTAATAAGTTCGATACGAGTTTCAAGATCAGGTGTCTCATCAATATATTGCATTGCTTGCTGGACCATGGCAGTCACTGCCTGTGGGATAATCAGACAGCCCAACAAACAAAATTAATCCAGAAAATTTCAAGAACATTTTGGTCAGGTTCAGGGCAACAACGGGCACCAAAGAATAAATACACGAACAGCCAATAAGGAGCCCAAAAGCACAATAAATTGAATCACAAATAATAGCTAACATATGCAGAAATGTTCGTAATTTTCTTTTACTGAAGAAAAATTTATACAGCTATAAACATTGAAATCATCTCAGCTTTTGTAAGCATAAGAACTGCATGATTGGAAAAGGCCTTTCTAGCTATAAAGAATTACACCAGCCATTTATCCGACCCTTTACTTTTAGAGATGCAATTATAACTCTCGAGTCAAACTTAACTAACAACTAAATCTACAAACCAATAAAAAAAATAATAGTTTCTTAATTGAAATCTATTTGCATATCTACTGCAATCATGCATAGTGCAGTGTGAATACAGCACCTGCTTTAGTTGACCACGTTTCTTGGACAGGAGGGCAATCTGGTCATTGAGCATCTTCCAGTCTTTTGCTTGAAAGCAAAGTTGAAGAATGTCAGTGACGGCCTTCTTAGTACCGGCGACGTCACCAACGAGTCTCATTTGCTTCTCAACATTCTGCAACTGCTCTATCGCCGACTCTAAATTGGCCTGATTTTCCATTTCGAAAACAAAAAGGCAAACCAAAAGAAAAGCGATGTGAATCAAATCCACACAAAGGGGAGACGAAGAAAGAGTTCACTTCAACAATTCTGTAGATCTGAGAAATAGAAAACTAATAGATAGACTCACCATCTTTAATCGGCAAAATCTATGGAGGTCGATGGCAATTCAGATTGACCCCTAGGGACAGATTATTTGATTTTTGAAAGAAAAGAATTTTGTTTAAAGGAAAAAGACACTGTATACTTAAAAATTTCCAAAAAGCAATGCAAATAACATTTTTCGAAAATTTTAAAAATAAATTTTTTATTTTTTATTTTTTTATTTTTTTATCAACAAATTAGAAAATGAATGTTAAAAAATAAAAAATATTCTTAATATTACTCATTCCTAAAATACTTTATTTTTAATCTTTAACTGAAACACCTTTTCTGTTTTTTTTTTTCACTTTTAACATTTTTTTAAATTTTTAGATAGTGGTGGTTCTTGTGTATATTTTATCGTTTTTTAGGTGTTTATATTTTTGATGAAAATCTTTTTTCCATTTGCTTCTTTTAATAATCAGTGTTGTCATCATTGTCAAATTCTTGCATTTGTGAGTTCACTATATATATCAATTTTTGCTCATTACAGCTGACATAGATTTTTTTAGATAAAATATTAGCAGTATCAAATATTCATTTTTCTATTTTAATTGAGTTTGTTTCTTTTTTTTTATGTTTTTAAAATGTTAAATTTGTAGTTTTTAAACAGTTGCTTCATCTATTTGATATATATGTTTGTTTTAAAAAATTAAAGTTTGTGATTTTTAAATGATTGTTTCTTTTTATTTGATATATATCATTTCCCTTTTGGATCTATCTATCTTAAAATCTAGCAGCTAAATTTTTAATAAAGAATTACTCAAAAAATTATTCAACAGATGATCAGGAATATACTTAAACAAACTTTATTATAATATCTAAAATAAAATACAAAATCATATAGACATTAATTAAAGTAACTTCGATTACAATAGAAAATATGTTTAAAATTAAAATAAATACTTCATTAAAATTATTAATCATTTCTAGTATTGTCTTTATCTTATTCGTGACGTTGTTATACAAATTCTATATTGATAAATTACAGCCTTTGGACCAATAGCCTCCAAGATCTGGTTTCCAGCCTATAAATTTGATAAAAACTTATATTGGTTTAATGATTAAAATTTCTGATAAAAGATTCAACACAATAAATCATGGTATTAATAAAACTTATTCTTCTTGCATGCTCTCTGCAATCACAATTCATTTGGGCTAAATGTTTATAATGATGAATTTGTTAAATATTATTTTTAAAATAATATAATGCATAACGGATAACCATAATTTTAGTTAAATCTGAAAAACTAAGGAGAGAAAGTGTAGAAATAAAATTTTCTAAAAAAGAACTCATTTTAATGAAAAATACATTTATTAGAATATGTTGATAATACATGAAGTTTTTGAGTAGAATGCTTGCATAGATTTGAAAATACTAACTAAGGATTTTGAACATAAGGTAGTATAGATTACTAGAGAGCATTGATTTTTCTTTTCTGAAATTTTCTCTAAGTTATAAAGATAACTCTGAATTGGCTCTATCTAAAACTAAATTGAATACATATTTATATAGAAGAAAGTAAAAAATGATTGTGGAAGATATTCGACAGGTTTTGATAAGGTTTGATGCTGAATATTATTCTTTTTTGTTGTCTTATGATAATGAGAGCTGATGAAGAGAAGAATACTTGCTTAGCTGTCTTCTTCAAATGTGGTTGCCGACATGTGAAATAATCTGCCCTGTCTTCTTTTAATAATGGAATTTCCTGTTGAAAACTTTTTTGATCTTTTTCCTTTTTGTTTTTATTTTTTATTTTTTTACATCATGCTCATGTAAGGCTTATACAATATTTACATTTTTCTTGATTATAATTATATAATTACAAAACTTTTACAATTCAAAATTATAATCTGGTTCTTGGGAGTCCGAACTAAAAATGAGAATTATTTTTTCTGAATTACTAGAACTATGGACTTTGCTTGAGTAAATATTGAGTAATTCTTGCAGTTCTTTTGGATTATTTACTGATGATAATTTCTTTAAAATATATTTTTTTTGCATTTTTGAAACCTGCTATTTCTTTATTTATTTCTTTGGATGTTGATGGAGCAAAGTGGCCGGTATTAAAATTGTCCCACCACTTTATTCTGAATTTTCTGTATAAAGTAGAAAATCTTGTCTCTGTTCCTTGATCCAAATAATATGTTCAAGTGGTGATCCAAGAGACCCAGAAGGTAATAGTGAAATTGATCAAAAGTTTGATTAAATTAATTCTTTTCTAAAGGAAAATAGCTTGAATACTTATCATATGCTATTAAAATATCTTGAGGAAAAATTTCAACTAAACTACCAAAATATGAAAACCAAATAAAAAACCAATTTGGCATATCAACTAAAAATTTATTTGAAAAATAGAAAAACCATGAGTGATTATAATTTTTTTAAATAAAACGTTTTGTACCATGACATTTGATAATCATAATAATTATAGGTTTGAGAGATAAAATTATTTGAAAATCGTTTGCATGTGTGAATCTGTTGATTCCACTTAGTAGAAGAAATTACATTTAAAATTTTTACTTTTAAATCATCAATTTTAATTGGATCAGCCCTATTAAAATTATGCTCAATTTCAACTGATCCAGTGTCAATTAAAATATTTTGATAATATTCACGAGTTCTTATAAAATCACTTTCATGAAAATGAAATTTTCTTGGATAAGGAAATGAAATAAGATGAACAAATCCTTCAGAAGCTAATAATGCTTCTTCATCATCCAGAGTTTTAACAAATAATCTAGTTGGATGAAGAACATGACCAGAAGATGTTCGAGATGGACTTTGACTAGAGATGGGTTTAGATGGGCTTTGATTATATGGGTTTGGACTTTTTGGACTTGGTGGTTTTATTAAAGCTGAAGAAAAATGAAGTATGGGTCGAGAATATGGGGATCTAGGTCTTATTGGATAAAACAGGTTATGATTTACTAAAGAAGTTTTGGGCCGAACTGGATGAGTTATTCTTTTTATTATATGTTGCTCGTGTAAGAATCTTCTTATTATAATTATTCTGATTAGAATTTATTTTTCCTGTAAAAATTCACGGGAAAGGAAATCAGGTAAAGAATTATTTTCTCCTTTTATGAACCCTATTTCAAAATTAAAATTACTTAATAAAGTTTGTCATCTGGCAAAAATTTGTTTTGAAACCAAATTTTGAACATAAACATATTTGGCTGCTAAACAGTCAATTCTTAGTAAAAATCTTTTTAAATATAAATCGTCTTCAAAATTTTTAATGTATAAAACAATACTTAAAATCTCTTTTTTAATTATTGAATAATTCATCTGAGTAGGATTCCAACATCCTGAATAGTATCTAACTAAATTTTCTTTATTATTATATTATTAAACCTTTGTTTAAGAATTCCTCCAAAACTCTTATCACTTGCATTCGTTTCTACTATAATAAATGCATCTAGGTGAGGTAAATTTAGACAAGATAAATTTTTAACTCTAGATTTTATTTCCTTAATTATCTTAGTATGTTCATCCGTCCAAGATTTAGGTTTTTTCTTAAGTCTATCGTATAACGGTTTACATAATATACCTAAATCTTTAAAAAATTTATGTACATAATTTAAACATCCTAAAAATTTTTGTAATTATTTTTTATTTTTTATTTCATTTGAAAATTCTAAACTTCTAATGATTGGTTTAATCGTTCCTTGATAGATATCATATCCTAAAAATCTTATTTTTGTTTGAAATAACTTCATTTTTTATTCAGATACTGTCATACCATTTGAGTGTATAACATTATAAAATTTCTCTAAATGTTGCTTATGTTGATTAATTGAATTTAAAAATATTAATACATCATCTATATATGCAATTGAAAATGAATTAATCAGTTTAATAATATCATTCATTATATTTTAAAATTCTGAAGGAGTATTCTTAAGTCCAAATGACATTACATTTCATTCGTAATGTCCAAATGACATATTGAATTATGTTTTATACTTATCCTCTTCAGTAATTTGGATTTGCCAAAATCCAAATTTCATATCAAATTTTGAAAATATATTAGCTTCATATAGTTTCTTTAATTAATCTCTCTTATTAGGAATAAGATATCTAATCCATTGTAATACTTTATTTAAAGGCTTATAATTTATAACTAACCTGGAGGTACATCTTTCTATTTCAGCTACATTCATAACATATAATGTTGAACAAAACCATGGTGACCTATAATCTCTTATTAAACATTTTTTCTTTAAATCTAAAATTTTTTGTTGACACGTTCTTTCTAAATCTTGACTCATATGAATTGCTTTTGATTTAATTGGTATTTTTGATTCATTAAAATCCTTTATATATGGTAAACTTACAATATGTTGTTTTCTATTCCAAAAAATATTAGGTATAGGTGCACATACATCTGTTTTAAATTTTTCTTCAATTCTTTTAATCTTTTTTTGAATATCAACAGTTTATAATTGTTTATCTATTCTTATCATATTTATTTCATTTGATAATTGTTTCATATGTTGTTTTTTATTTTTTATTAAATTTATTTTTTGAATATTATTATTTTGTAACCAATTTATGTCTTTTGATTTAATAGAAAATGAAAATTCAAACATAATATATTTTCCTAGTATTTTTATATTTATACTTTTTTTCTGTTATTGTAAAAGGGTATATCGTAGTTATAAAATGTGTTCCTAAAATTATATTAGTATTTAAATTTTTAACTAATATAAAATTAGTTTTAAAACAATAACTTTGATTACAAATACTAACGTTTGATAATTTATAGTTTACTATTAATCTAGAACTACCAGCCGAATGTAATCTTTTTGATATTTTTTCATAATTTTTTGTATGTATTAATCTTTCCTGAATACAATTTTGATATGTTCCGCTATCTATTAAAGCAGTAGTAACTAAATGCGTATCATTTATTATTAGATTTATTTTAACGTATCATTTTTGATAATTTATTTTTTGTATACTATTTATATATTTTGTCGAATCACTGGTTCTAATATCTTGTTGTTTCATTAAATTTTCTAGGTCTTTAGCTAGATTTTCTCTTTCTAATCTATTAACTTTTTCTTTTAATAATTCAATTTCTTCTTTTAATTCAATTTTAATATTTTTTACTTCTTCCTATAATTCTTCTATTCCTACAAATTTTTTAGTTTGTTTAAATCTATTACAAATTTCTTGAAAATTATAAGGTTCAAAATCTTTTGATTTAGATGTTGTTCCTACAATATCTTTTAATTTCATTAAATATGCTCTTTTTACTTATGGGTCATCTATTTTTTCTATAATATATAATAAAAATTTCTTTTCAATATTAAACATATTAATACTATTGCAATTACATGGTCCTATACAATCACATTCTACTTCACTACTAGATTCTGATTCTAATTCATTCTTTAATTGATTTAAATCATTTTCTGAATAATCTGATAATTCATCTTCTTGATTACTTTTATATTCTTCGTCATTTATAAATATTTTTAAAATCTTATCTTTTAATTATTCTGATAATTCTAATTCGTTAATCTTTTGTTTTACTCTATAGTTTCTTGCATAATGTCCTATCTTACCACATTTATAACAAATTATAATATCTTTCTGCTTTTGATTATTTTTCTTACTAGTTTTCTGCTTACTAGATGAAACTTTGGGCTTATAACTTTTATTTTGACTAGATTATCTGGGTCTAGAATAATATCACTTCTTATTGGGCTTATATTGAGTTCGTTTATGTTTCTATTTTCTATATTTCTTGGATCTAACTGATGGGGCCATAATAGTTTTATAACCATACTGTTGACAGAAATCTCCTAATTCTTTTCTACTAGAGACTAAATCTCTTTTTAATTTTGCTTTTAATTTTGAATCAAAACATATTGCTAATCCTTTATTATTAATATAATTAATTATATGTCCATAAGTTAATATATCATATGGTATTAAATTATTATGATCAGATTTTAATTTAGTTCTAACTCTTTCTGCAAATAGTTTAGGTAGTCCTGCAATAAATCTTTCTTTCCAATATGCATGATTACAGTCTGTCCTAGTAAAAATCTTAGTTAAAAATACATCTTTATACCATCTAAAGTCTTGTAATTTTGGACAAGTTAAATTTAATAAAATTTATGAATTCCTAACTTGATATTGACTAGGATCTCCTATAAAACACTTTTATAGTAAGTATTAAAGTATTTATTATATCATCTATTTGAGTTTGCATTTGAGTATTGTTTTCAGTTTTATTAATACCATGATTTATTGTGTTGAATCTTTTATCAGAAATTTTAATCATTAAGATAGTAATCTCACCACCCTTTCAATTGACCAGTGAATCCTGATATGATCATCTGAGCAATTGAATTGTAAAAGTTTTGTAATTATGTAATTATAATCAAGAAAAATGTAAATATTGTATAAGTCTTACATAAGCATGATGTAAAAAAAAGGTCAAAAAAGTTTTCAACAGGAAATTCCATTATCAAAAGAAGACAAGGCAGATTATTTCACCTGTCGGCAACCACATTTGAAGAAGACAGCTCAACAAGTATTCTTATCTTCATCAGCTCTCATTATCACAAGACAACAAAAAAGAATTATATTCAACATCAAACCTTATCAAAACATGTCGGATATCTTCCACAGTCATTTTTTACTTTCTTTTATATAAATATGTATTCAATTTAGTTTTAGACAGAGCCAATTTAGAGTTATCTTTAGAACTTAGAGAAAATTTCAGAAAAGAAAAATAAATGTCATCTAGTAATCTCTACTACCCTATGTTCAAAATATCTCGACCTTCAGTTAGTATTTTCAAATCTATGCAAGTATTCTACTCAAGAACTTACTGTATTATCAGCAGATTCTAATAAATGTATTTTTTATTAAAATGAGTTCTTTTTTAGAAAATTTTATTTTTACACTTTCTCTCCTTGATTTTTTGGATTTAACTGAAATTATGACTCTCCGTCATGCATTATATTTTTTTAAAAAGGAGAGTTGAATTGGTTGATAATTAAAAATTATGCTTGGGGCAATTTTACCAAAAAATAATTTGTGAGAGAGAAAGAGAAATTTTGGCACATAAGATTTATAGAGGTTTGAGTATTAACAAACTCTACTCATCTCTCTAATCTCAATTGAGTATTTCACTAACACTCAAAGTGTTACAAATGAAGTTTTTCCTAGTTCACTCACAATTATGGTGTTTTACTCTCTTGGCTAACACTTAACCTAAACAAACTTTTGTGTTTTAATGGCTAAGACAATAGCCAAATTCTTATATTTTGATAGCTAACACAACAACTCTTATAAATGTTTCACTCACAACCCAACTCGCTCAAACTCATTTTTGAGTAATTAGTTACAAGAATGAAATACTCACCAACCAAAAAGCTCAACAATTCTGAGCCATTATGGTTTTTACAATAAAAAGATAAGAGTGGTGAAATGAATTAAATACACAAGGCTATACAATATTAGAAAATTGAATGCATGTTTTTCATTTATTTTTCTAACATTTGGAAGTCATCAATATGTTATATTTATATTTCTCCTAATAAATATAGCCATTTGGGATGCATTTAATGCAAAAATGCTCGTTCAACAACTTTTTCGTTCACACCTGACAACTTTATCTTTCCAGATTCATGGGCGTGACTTGATCTTCATGGACGTGACTATTCTTTGTAACCATGATTGAAGTGGTGAAACTAGTCGTGAATAGTTCTATCCAGAAATGAGAAGTCTTTCACGGGCTTAACACATTTCTTCACCAACGTGACTTAGTCAAGCTTTACGGACGGTCCAATGCTTCACTATTGTGAATGTTTGAAAGAAACAATCTTTGCACTAACTTTTTCACGGCATTACTTTATGAGTCACTTGCGTGAATTTCTCTTTTCATGGTTGTCGCAATTCTTCACTATAGGCGTGAATCTTGCTGATTTTCATTCTTTTGAACTTCAATCAACTTACTTCATGGTTTAGGAATATATAACTTGTCTAACATACTTAGCACATAAAATATGGTTAAATTCCTTATTTCCTAATTATTTGTGATCAACAAAATAATGGAAATACCCATCAGGGTTCAACAATCTCCCCATTTTTTATGATGACAAATAATTTTGCAATATGTGGCTTAAGGAGAAATAAATTTCTCCTCTTCAAAAGATACTTAAAAAATATTAATTATAAAGAGCACAAGGATACCACATTTCAAACCGTAAGCATATAAGAAATGAAGTTTCAAAAGAAATTTAATTAAGCATTGATCATAACATTTATGCAAGTATATGGAAGGTATATGTTAAGTATATTTTATGTTTGGCATTTATGTTAAGCATATCCAAAGTATATATCAAGTATATATTGCTAAGCATATTCAAAGTACATGTCAAGTATATTTTAGGTTGAACTTATTGCATTTCTTTTCTCCGTTTATCATAATAAAAAAGAGACAATTAAGAGAAGAAAATAGACAATATAAGGCAAATCTCATTTTCCATTACACAATCAAAAATTACATATATGAGTTTAAGCACAAATAAGATTTACCTAATAATTCTAAGGATCTTAATGATCCCAAAACAAGATTCTAAAGTTGGAACCTAAGACTAAAGAAAAGATAACTCATGACTTAAAGCTAGATATTTGCTCGCAAAGATGAGTTACCTCTTCCTCGAGGCTATAAATTTTTGACTCCATAAAATCCTTAAGATTCTCTAGCTTCTGATCAATAGAGTGTTGAAAGGAATCCATGCTTGTTTGAAGCATGCCAAGGCGAGGAATGATAAGTGCCATAAGCTACTGAGCCATATTTGATTGAGATGAAAATGCTTCACCAACTGCTGAAGCATTTAGTATATCTATCGAAACACTAGGAGACTCAACTCTAGCTATCTTTTTCTATTGTGGCCTTTGAAGTCCAACTTTAAAAGCTTATGAATCCTTATATTCCCATGCAATCTCACCTTTAGGGGTGATAAACCTATAATAGATGTTATCCTGAAAAGGATTCTCATTGCGGCTCCCATCTTAATGAAAGATTCAATGACTAGCCGATCTCTGGCGGATGCAGGGATTATATGGTGAAGTTGTGATCACTAAGATCCATTAACTTGAGCTCAATTTCCAGATGAGTAATGTAGCCACTTACTATAATGTCACCCAATGGCTTCGAGGCAATTGAATGAAGATGGGATGGCTACTGACTCATTTTTCTGAGCCATCTCGAATAAAAGCAACTCTAAGTTCCTGAATTTTTTGTTGCTATCTCCTCAGATAAATATTGAGCAAGTTAGGAACTGGTGAATATAGTGGAGGACCAGGTTCTTTAAGTGAGTGTTCTTTATCTTTTTGACATTCCAACTACAAACACTATCAAAGTTGTGCCAATCTACAAAGGGATTAAAATCTATTGCCTCACTCTCATTGATCAAGCCCTCATGTGGTAGCTTGAAGATTTCAGCAAATTTTGAGGCGGTAAGTGAATTCTCTTACTTGCATAGCTGAAAGGAGACTTTGCCAACATGAGATACTTGCAAGGTATTCAGAAACTCCAGGGTTAGCTCATTGAATATGGACTTGTAGATGTCTATGAATTCCAGCAAACCACATTGTTGAAGCCAGACTTTCATATCTGATTCAAGGCCAAATGCCTTGACACAACCCCAATCGAATATCCTAGTGAAAAAAATAGGCCGCTTCTTGAGAAAAGCATACTTCTGATGGAAGTGTCGGGGTAGAATATTGAGAAGATGATCTACATAGATCTTTGGGGTTGTTCTTTTTCACTTCCCTTTGGAGGAACCGGCTCCGGAGGCCATGACAGTGGTCAGAATCTTTGAAAAAGAATGAAATAGGTAAAAAATATATATAGGGTTTGATTCCTAGGTGAAAACTCAAAGAAATTTGAGGAAAAAATGGATAAAGTTGATGATGAATTCAGTGAAGATTTTGGGTGAAATAGTGTTTGGAAAGTCAAATTTGGCCGAAAAAGGGGAAAACGGTGCGACTGTTGCAATTTTGAAGAGAGAGAAACGAGAGAAACAATGAAGTTTTAGGCTATATATTGATTGATTCACGGCTGTGAATAAAAATTCATGGACGTGAATAATCGTGTTCACGGGAAGACCAAATGGTGACCCATCTTGTGACCAAAGGCGTGAATGCTTCTACCGTTTGAAGCATGTTAAGTTCATTGTCATGACATAAAATAGTCATGGACATGAAAGAGGATATTCATGGCCTCAAACTGTGATCCAAGGCGTGAGCCAAAACATGAACGCTTCTACCATTTTTGGCTACTTTTTTCACAATCGTAAATATTTACTCACGGACATGAAGACCTAAAATATGGTAAAAAATAAAACATGATCCAAACAAAAAGATGTGATATAGATTTCCTTCCTAAGCAAATTAAGCATGCTTTTTCATGACAAATAATAATTCATTATACAATTTGAAAATGCAAATCATCAAATATATGAAATATTACTTAAGGTTCACAATTTGAATATCAAAGATACATAAGTGAGCAAAATGAATTCAATTCTTAAAAATAATTTTAAGACTATGTGCTCCCATTAAGGATACCAAACTCCCTTTTTATAAAGCAAAACCTTTCATCATTGAGAGACTTGGTGAAAATGTCAACCAATTAATTGTTTGTGTCAATAAATTCTAACACAACATCACCATTTTGGACACAATCTCTTATAAAATGATGCCTAATGTCTATATGTTTACTCCTAGAATGTTGAATGAGATTTTTAGGAAGATTTATAGCACTTGTATTGTCACATTTGATGGGAATGTGATCAATCTCTTGACCATAGTCCTTGAGTTGTCTCATCTAAATAACTTGAGTGCTACAATAACCCACTGCTACATATTCTACTTTGGTAGTGGACAAGGTAAATGAAACTTGTTTCTTGCTAAACTAAGAAACTAAGCATTCACCAATGAAGTGATAAGTTCCAGATGTGTTTTTTCTATCTACAAGACTTTCGACATAATTGACATTCGAAAAAGCAATGATATGAAATGAAGTGTTTCTAGGATACCATAAGCTTAAATGCATTGTGCCTTGTATATATTTTAAAATTCTTTTCACAGCATGCAAATGAGATTCTTTAGGACATGATTGAAATGTAGCACATACGCATACACTATATGTTATATCAGGTCTAGAAGCGGTAAGGTATAAAAGAGATCTAATCATACTTCTATAAAACTTTTCATCTATAGCCTTACCCTTCTCATCTTTGTCCAATTTGGTTGATGTGCTTATTGGATTCTTAGCACTTTTACATCTTTCAATTCCAAATTTCTTTAATAGCTATTTGATATTCTTGGATTGGTTTATGAAGATGCCATCCTTGCTTTTTTCATGATTTGAAGACCAAGAAAGAATTTGAGCTCTCCCATCATGATCATTTCAAATTCTCTAGTCATACATTTAGCAAACTCTTGACAAAGTAATTCATTAGTAGACCCAAAGATGATATCATCAACATAAATTTGAACAAGTAATATATCATGCTTGTATTTTTTAATGAAAAAAGTAATGTCTACATGTCATTTTGAAAAATTATTTTCTAAAAGAAATGCTCTAAGTTTCTCATACTAAGCTCTTGGAGCTTGTTTCAGACCATATAAGGCCTTAAAAAGTTTAAACATATGATTTGGCAATATATGGCTTTCAAAATTGGGAGGTTGTTCAACATAGACTTTCTCCTCTATAAAACCATTTAAAAAGACACTTTTGACATCCATTTAAAAAATTTTAAATTTCATGTGTCTTGCAAAAAGCTAAAAAAATTATAATTACTTCTAATCTAGCCACTAGAGCATAGGTCTCATCATAATCTATGCATTCCTCTTAGTTGTATCCTTTGACAACTAATTTAGCTTTATTTCTAGTTATATGACCTTGCTTATCTAACTTGTTCTGAAAAACCCATTTACTACCAATGATTGGATAGTCCTTAGGTCTTAAAACTAAGGTCCAAACCTTATTTCTATCAAATTGGTTGAATTCCTCTTATATAGCAATCACCCAACTTTCATCATTAAAAGCCTTATCAATATTCTTTGGCTCAATTTGAGAAACAAAAGCTAGATTAGAATATAAAAACTTAAGATTAGATTTAGTACTTACACCTTTAGTTAGATCACCAATGATTTGCTACATGGGATGGTTTCTTATGATTTTTTCTTCCTTTTGAAGCTTTTGGGTGTCTTGCTCTTAAGTTTGAGATAGTAGATTATCTCGATGTTCCTTTTGTTATTTCTTTCCTTGATCATCATTATCATCTCTCTTTGAGGTCTCACCATCCTTTTTGTGATCAAGACTAAACTTATCCATTATACCTATAATATCATTAAGAGCATTACTTTTCATAACATCAAGTTTGCTAGATTCATCAAAAACAACATGCATAAACTCTTCTACAATTAATGATCTTTTATTAAAGACTATATAAGCTTTGCTAGTTGTAGAATATCCTAAAAAGATACAACATGCGGTATTAGTGGCTTCAGTCCAAAAGTAGGTTGGTAAACCATACTCATTGAGCATTGTTCTAGTCATCTCAATTAGAGTTCTATTTTTTCTTTCAACAACCTCATTTTGTTAAGGTGTTATAGGAGTTAAAAATTTATGAGAAGTACCATATTCTAACAAAAAAATTTCAAAATTCTCATTTTCAAATTCTTTGCCATGATCATTTCTTATTTTAGAAATAAAATATCCTTTTTCATTTTGAATTCTTTTGGTAAAGTTTTTAGAAGATTCAAAAGCATCACTCTTTTGAGTTAAGAAAATTACCTAAGTAAATCTAGAGTAATAATCAACAATGACAAAAGTATAGTGTTTGCCTCCTAAACTAGCAACTCTAGTAGGTCTAAAAAGATCTAGATGCAAAAGTTGTAAAAGTCTATAAGTACTTACTACATTCTTTAACTTGAAAGATGTCTCGTGTTGTTTTTTTCTTTGACATGATTCACATGTCTTATCCATTACAAATTTGACTTTTGGTAGTCCATCCACTAACTCTCCCTTGCTAAGGCTTTGAATTAAGTTCATGCTTGCATGACCAAGCTTTCTATGCCATAACCAAGATTCATCGCTAATTATCATAAGACACTTAGAGGAAAAGTTAGATAGCTTGTGTAAATCTATTATGTAAGTATTATCATCTCTATCTCCTTTGAACATTTCTTGACCATTTGGGGTGGTCACAAGACATTCATTAGAGGTAAAAGTGATTTGGTTTCCCTTATCACATAATTGACTCACACTTAATAAATTATGTTTTAAACCATCAATAAGCAAAACATTTTCAATTAAAGAAGCATTATTTAAACCACTTGAGCCAATGTCAATTACCTTACCATTGGCATTGTTTCCAAATGTTACCTTACCACCATCAATTTTTTTGATTTGAGTGAAAAGGCTATTATTTCCAATCATGTGCCTTGAGTATCCACTATCCACTAGCCAAACATTTTCCTTTGATGTGGAATTGAGGCACAAGTAGAAAATAAAAATTTAGATTTGATCTTTAGGTACCCAAATGAACTTGGGTCCTTGGGGGTTAGCACTAGAAGGTTCCTAATAGGCCTTACTTATAAAACAATATTCGTTTATTTGCCCAAGCTTCATGCAATAGTGACATTATTTGGATTTAAATATGTTTTTCCACTTTGCAATTGGTTTAAGGTGGAATATGTGCATAATGACATAAACATTCATGTGTTGTTAGTATTTTTGTAAGTGCATGCTTCTTGTATAAAAAAACATGATTGACCTTTTGAGGTTTCCCTCTTGGGCCATATGACCCTTGACTACTCTTCCTTTAAGTAAAGGGTTTTATGTGTGCTTTTCCATTAGCCCTTGGCGCTATTACTTTAATAGTAGAAGTTTATGGTGTGATTGATTTAATAAATATGGTCTTAGAGGATGATGATGCTCCATTGAAGCCTAGACCATGTCTCACTAAGGGAGGTCTTTGAGATATGATTAGAGTGTCTAAACTCTCATTCCCTTTGTGAAATATAGAATTCTAAGCTCTTCAACCTCATTTTTTAATGTATTATTTTCTTTTAAAAGAAAACTTGTTGAGGGTTTTGAGGAAATCTCATTCAATGACTTCTTTAAGGAGTCATTTGAGGTTTTTAGCTCTTTAACTACCTTTTGAAGGTTATTAAAATCATTTTTGAGTTTAGAGCTATTTTTTCTATAAAAATCAAATTTCATTTTGTACCTTTCTATCTCTAGATTTAGTACTTCAACTATATCATCATCATCGTCGTCAATTAAATCACATAAATCATCATAAGGTTAAGGTTGGGAAGTAGAGCTTATCTCATCATTGGAGTAATCCTCAATAGCCATAAAGTACAAATTAGCCACCTCCTCTTCTTTTTCTTTTTCAATGAGTGATGAGGTTTCATTATCCTAAGTAGCTTTGTGACCCTTTTTTTCGTCTTGGTTGGGTCTCTTTTTGTACTTCTCGACCATGGAGTACTTCGATCTAATGTGTCCTTTTTTCCCCATATTCATAGTGCTTGATTTCCTTTTCACCTTTGTTAGATGAGGAGTTTCTATAAGGGAATCTTAATGCTCTTTGCTTGTAATTCTTAATTGAGCCATACTTGTGAGTGATCAACCTCTTGATTCTCTTTGAAAGCAAGGCTATTTGATCATCTCCTTCATCAACCAACTATTCATCACTGAGGAGATCTTCATCTATAAGTACTGAGGTTGAAGCTTTAAGTGCCAGAAGCTTTCTTTTCTCTTTTTCTCCTTCAAGCTCTTTTTCTCATACTAGAGTCATTTCATGAGTGAGGAGTTTTCTAATAAGTACATTGTAGGAATTATGCTTAAGTCTTCATTGGCTTCCTCAATACCCATAACCTTTGAGCCATAATCTTTTATAGAAAGACTCTTTAGAATCTTGTTGTTTACATCTTCCAAATTATAGTGCTTTCCAAATTTCATCAGGCCATTGACAATAGCAAGAAGTCAATTGGTCATTTCGGTTATGGTCTCATTGGGCTTCATTTTGAAGAGTTCATATTCAGTGATAAAAAGTTGAACCTTCTTGGACTTTACTTGTTTCGTACCTTCACAGTAGTTTTCCAACATTTTTCAAATTGAGTAAACAGTTGAACAATGTTGGATTCTACCACACTCTGTAAGTGATAGAGAGCTTATTAGAATGATCATGACTTTCTTATTTTTACCATTAGCTCTCTTTTGGGGCTCAGTCCAATCATCTCTTAGAATAATTTCATCCTCTCTTTCGACATTCCTTCTTATTTGAGGTGTCAATTCTCTTTCGAATGGTGTTTTATGTAACATCTTTGACCTTCTCCACATGCATATATACATGCATTTCATTTGAACATATGCATTTTACATGTATTTCACTTGAACACGTGCATTCCATGTATATTTTTATAGGAACAAGTTCATGACATGCACTAGCTATGTGTCATAGTATATTGCAATTGTATCGAGTCGCACGTGTGTTCTTATAACCTAAATGAGGGTAGCAAGATATTAAGAATAAATTGAATAAAGTGACTAAATTAAAGTAAGTAAAATGACTAGATTAAGATTAGTAAATATTTTACATTGTTAATTTAATTAAATTGAATCAAAAGATTAAATTGCATATTGTGTTGATTTATGCAATAATAATAAGAATAAGAATAAATAAAAATAAAAAGAAAATTCAAAAAAAAAAGAAAGTAAAAAAAAAAGAAAGTAAAAAAGAAACGGATGAAAAAAAGGAAGAAAATTTGTGGTGGCCTTTAACTTATTAGGCTAATTCGTTATCTTCTTCTTCTTCTTATTTTTTGCTTCATTCCTTCAGTCCATTTTTTTGAAGTTCCAACCATCTTTTATTCTCTCATTCACTCCAAAATTTATAGCACCAAGGTTAGCCAAGGGTGATTATAGGTGAGTAAACATTTATTTCGTGTTAATCTTGATTATGGTGTTTAGGGTTCATAAATAGGCAGTGTTTTATACCATGGTTTTGATGATTTTCGAGATCGAATTTGGAGAAGTGTAAAACATAAAAAGTGTGCATTTATGTCTTAATTTTATGAATATACAAACATTTTTTCAAGATGCAGTGTATATGAAGAGAAACCCTCTCTTGATTGAAACTGGTATGGATGCAAATCCTAGCTGAGTTGGCTACTGTGTTTGTTGATTTTGAATATGATAAAACTATTATTTGAAGTATCTAAAAATATAAAATTTGTATATATATGTGTTATGTATATGTATACCAAATTTTAGATTCACATATCTTGTGGATTTTGAGTTATTGTGAATAGAACCATGATTGTTCCATAGTTTGAGCTGACTGTTTAGTGCCCTAGGCAGATCCAGAAACTTGTTTGAAAATTTTGAGATCTTTAGCGATAGATTCTATAAATTATCAAAACATTAAAGTTATAGGTATATGTCTTAGCTAAATTTGAGTACTAATTTCAACTTAATATGTTATTTATAGAGTAAGTTATGACATTTACAAGTCATACTGTCCTGGAAGACAACTATGTTCTGGACCAGTAAAATATTTCTTATAATTTGAGAGCCCTAGAGACATAATTTATAAAAGTTTTAAACATAAAAAATATTCCATTTTAATCCATATAAGTTTCTGTAAATTTTCATTGTAATATGAATTATATATCGTAAGTTATGATGAACCTAAAATGGTACCCTAAAACTGCCTAAAGGCAGAAAACAAAACACAATTGGAAATTCCATGAAAAATTGTAAAATGCTCCAATGGCTCTGAAATTTTAATATATTATATAATTATATGTTAATTTTAATTAGGAATAAGAATCAGATTAATTGGTCAAGTATATAAAAAGTTATAGACTAAACAGTTCCATAAGGTCATATTAACTCATAAGAAAAATCTTAATTATTGATATGAACAATACATATTAATATATTTAAGCCACATTAAGTTTCTCTAGTCATAAAATTAACCAATTATATTTCAAAATTAGGCTCAAGACAACTTGGAGTTATACAAGAATAGATAATAAGTTAAGGGTCGAAATCAAAGAAAAAATGTGAGTCTAATTATCAATTGAATTCTTTAGTGCATATGAATATTGCTTGTTATATGATTGTCATGATTTGTCCTTAATAATATGATGATGGATGATTTGTGACATTTATGGTACATATAAGTGGTATATTTGAGGTATACGTTTGACATATGTGATATATATATATATATATATATATATATATATATATATATATATATATATATATATATATATATAGTATATGCAAGGTATATGCGTGGCATATGAGGTATATATGTGGTGTATGTATAGTATATGCAAGATATATGCGTGACATATGCGGTATATGAGGTATATGTAATGAGGACACAATGGATGATGATTGCTTAGTTACAAATGCATATGCATAATGACTTAAAAGTCATCGTGACTAGTTAATCAACATTGCAAAACAAATGAAGAGGCCTATGACCCAACAAATGACCAAATTAAACAAATGATCAAGTTAGCTAGCAAATGAAAATGTTCACATGGAAACCCGGGGTAATGTCTGTTCAACCTAGTCACAACAAAATAAAATGAATAAGCATAAGCATAAGTAAAGAGCAATTATTGAATACTTGATTTTATCTACATTTATATGTTATTAATTGATGAAATGGAATATAAAACGTGTATTAAATATACTTGTTATTTGCTATTATGAAATGCTTGGTACTTTATAACTCATTTGATGGTTATTCTCACTAAGTCGCAACTCACCAAATGGTATTATTTTTCAGGTAGAGAAGAGTAGTAATTCATATTGAGGTGCATATAAAAGTCATGGATCAATGGTCACCGGCCGAGCCTTCTCACTCTTTCTCCTTGCATTTCACACAAACATAAGAGCATATCATTTATATTTAGGGGTTGAATACTTGCATATGTAAAATTACACTGAATATGTATTAGGATATATAAACGAATTCAACTTGTAAATTTACTAACTTTTAAACGTAATGTTTAAGTTAATAATATATATGATGTTATAGGCTATGATTAAAACATCCGTATTGATTGCAGAATTATTGATGATAACATGAGATGAGTAAAAAAAAAAATTTACTCTCGCTGTAAATATGAATTTTATTTTATTCTTGTTCCATACGTGATAACTTAATATATAAATAGCAAATGTGGTATATAGAAGTATAAGGTGTTAGGTGTTACATCCTAAACATCTACTCTCTCACTATCAATATAAGTTTCCATCTTGAATTTCCAATTCGCACAATTTGCTCTATCAAAGAAAGACTTGAGATTGTGAAACACTTTATTGGCCATAATTCGATCTTTGCTAGTGTTTGTTAGGTTTGAATGCTAGACTTAGCTCAGATACCAATTTTTTTCCACAACATTAACCAAGAAAGGGAGTTGAATTGGTTGGTAATTAAAAATTTCGCTTAAGACAATTTTACTAAAAAATAATTTGTGATAGAGAAAGAGAAATTTTGGCACACAAGATTTATAGAGGTTCAGGTATTAACAAACTCCACTCCTCTCTCCAATCTCAATTGGGTGTTTCAATAACATTCAAAGTGTTACAAATGGGGATTTTCCTAGCTCATTCCCAACTATGGTGTTTTACTCTTTTGGTTAACACCTAACCTAGAAAAATCCTTGTGTTTTAATGGCTAACACCAGCTAAATCTTTGTGTTTTAATGGCTAATGCAACAACCCTTACAAATATTTTACTCACAACCCAACTCACTCAAACTCATTTTTGAGTAATTTGATTACAATAACGAAATACTCACCAATAAAAAAGCTTAACAATTTTGAGCAATTATGATTCTTATAATAAAAAGATAAGAGTGGTAAAATGAATTAAATGCAAAAGGCTATATAAGATTAGAAAATTGAATGCACATTTTCACTATTTTTTCTAACATTTAAAAGTCATAAATATGTTGTATTTATACTTTTCCTAACAAATATAGTCATTTGGAATGCATTTAATGCCAAAATACCCGTTCAATAACTTTTCCATTTGCATCTAACAACTTTCTCTTTTCAAATTCAAGGGCATGACTTAATCTTCATAGTCATGACTAAAGTGGTGAAGTTGGCCATGAATGGTTATGTCCAAAAATGAAAAGTGTTTCACAGGCGTGACACATTTCTTCACGGGCGTGACTTAGTCAAGCTTCATGGATGGTCTAATGCTTTATTGCTGTGAACGTTTGAAAGAAACAGTCTTGGTGTTAACTCTTTCACGGGCGTTACTCCATGAGTTACGGGCATGAATATCTCTTTTTAAGGTTATAGCGATTATTCACTATGAGTGTGAATCTTGCTAATTTTCATTCTTTTGAACTTTAAACAACTTCAATCAACCTGCTTCATGGTTTTAGGAATATGTAACTTGCTAACACACTTAGAACACAAAATGTGGTTAAATTTATTATTGTCTAATTATTTGTAATAATCAAAATAACAGAAATACCCCTCAAGGTTTAATAGAGAATGATATTCAAGAAACTAATTTGGATGATGATTTTGTATATCCTCCTCCCCAATTTGTGAAAATTGTTGGACCAAAGAGTAGTAGGACTTCATTAGTTGAATCAAACATAATGAAGGAGCTAAAGGCACTCAAATCTAATAAGAAGAAAGTGGTTGAATTTGCTGTCATCGAAACAACAAAGTTGGCTGATGAGTTTCATGTTTTTAAAGTGGATATGGAGGTGAAGATGGCGAATATGTTTGAGTGTCTGTATGAGTTGAAGAAATTGATGTTTAATGGAGGAAAAAAGGCTGGCGATAAGCCTTGTGATATGGATGAGATAATTTTTAATGTATTTTTTATGAAGTAGTTGGGTTTATTAATCTTTGTTATTTTGTTATAAGCATATAGTTGATGTATATGTATGATATAATGTACATATTATCGAAATATAATATAAATATACCTTATGTTTGAATTTTTTTATTATTCTTTATACTAGTTCTAAGCTTAGATTTATGTGTTTTTTTGGTAATGAGTAGCATTCTAAAGAAGAATTGGTTAAAGAGAAGGAAGAAGTGTTGCCCAGATATTGAACCAAGAAGGGGGGTTGAATTGGATATTAAAATTTTTAACTTTCAAGTGCGAAAAGAAAAGTTAAGTTGAGTAGGGATAGGAAGATATCACACATGAATTTTTATAGAGGGTCGGGTGTTAATAAACCCTACTCCTCTCTCCAATCTCAATTGGGAGTTTCACTAACACACTAAGTGTTACAATGGAGTTTTATAAACTCACTCCCAACTATGGTATTTTTAACAATGGATCACACCTAACCCAAAAATCCCTTATGTTTTAATGGCTCACACAATAAACCAATTCATTGTGTTTTAAAGACTCACACAAATAACCCTTACAAGTGTTCTACTCTTAACCCAAAATACCCAAACTCACTTAAGTAGTAGATTACAAAGAGAAACACTCACAAATCTATAATGCTCAAAGAATAATGAGCAAAAAGATTTTTACAAAGAATAAATGTTTGTTTTGAAAGTATTAAATGCACAAATGGCTTACAACAAGATTTTGATTCGAAGTATTAGCTATTCTCTTATTCTGAATTTATAAATGTCTTGCATTTATACTTTCATGACAAATTATAGCCGTTTGGTTGCATTTAATGCAAAAATAACCGTTGCACCAACTCTTAATTTTGCGTCTGACATGTTTCTCTTTCCTCTTTTACGGTCGTGAGTATGAGTGTCACGGTGGTGACTGTTCTTCCAAGCCATGACTTGAGTGGTGACTTTGGTCGTGAAGCATTCTGGAAGGATTTGAAGTATTTGATCACGGGCGTGACAATATTATTTCACGGGTATGAACATCCTTCCTAGCCGTGGTCTAAGTAGTGACTCTAGCTGTGAAGCTTATGGAGGAATTTGACATGTTTTCTCACGGACGTGACTTTCTTTCATAGGTGTGACTGATATGATCATTCACGGTTGCTATCATTCTTCAAGGCCGTGAACTTTAAATGTTGGATAGTTGGCGCTAAGCTTCATCACTGGCGTGACATAAAAGGTCATGGGCGTGAACATGCTATTTCTTCATTTTTTGTCTTTTTAACATTAGTCTTCCATTCTCCATTCTTGCTATCATGTTTCATACCCTGTTCAATAAACTTAGAAAACAAGTATGTTAAATACATTATTGCTATTTTATTTGTTAGTATCAAAATGACAGAAATACCCCTCAAGGTTCAACAAGAAGTAATTGATGAAACAAATGATGAAGAAGATGTTGAGGTGAAAGACAACAATGACAATGATGATGTTGGTTTTGGTGATAGAAATTTTAATGGTGATGACGATAAAGGTGGTGATGGTGCTGGATTAGGTGGTGAGATTACTGGTGATTTTAGCAGGGGTGATGGAGAGTGGTGGAAGGGTGGTACTTCTGTAGGTGCTGATTTGGATCAGGTATCTGCATTTTTGTTTTTTTTAGTAAGTTGTTTTTTCACTAAATATAACCTACTTATAACTCTCATATAATATAAGTATAGCATTCTATCATGTTGTGTTCTTTTTAGAATACTTGTCGTGTGCTTTTTAGAGTACTTGTTTTTTGCTTTAATTTTTTGCCTTTTATTTTGCATTGTTTAAGGTGAAAATTTTTTATCGATTGTTCCGTACATGGGCCATTTTATTCAGAATATAGTAGAGAAAACTCCCATTATGGAGAAAAGAGATTTGAAGCCATCATTTTTGCTCAATTCCCCATTTGTCAACGTGTTTCATTCTTTAGAACCAGCTGTTAGTGCTTAAAGTAGCAAAATTGTTAAAAAATATTTGTGTGCATTAGATGAAAGAGTTGGTGGAAGGCTTGATCAATAGAATATAGATACCTTTAAAAATTGGTTGAACATAGGAATGAACAAGAAGAAGACGTGAGTACCAAACTTTCACATATTAAGAGTATATTGTTTATGTTTTATTTGCATTTTAATCCTTTAATATTTTTGGTTTTGCACTTGTAATCCACATATATCTGTCATATTCATGTCACATTTTTTATCGTTTGCAATAATTTATGTTTCCAGGAGGAAATAGTTTGTGGGTCAGGATAATGTTGTATTTCCAGCTTTTGACTTTGGGGTTTGTTCTGTGTCTAGAAAGAGTTGGTTTTACCAGTTATATAATGGTGGAAAATTTTTATCTGGATCTGTAAGTTATTGTATAATTCATTTTCTTTTTTTATATGAATAATATATCTGTTATTGAGGTGCCCTAAAGATAATCACCTTAGGCACTTGATAGACTCATTTATTATTAATAAATGTAGAAAAAAATCATAATGAGATCATGATAGTGAGATTTCTATCATGTCTAATTGTATTTATACTTATATTATCTCCAGTCATAGGATTAACAAGACGAGACATTATTCATCTAGACAAACTAGCATATGTTATATTTCTTGATTAGGTCAAACAATTGATCTTATAAGCTGAAGACATGAGATATTTATAATTAATATGTGAATACTTGGTAGAGTAGTGAAGTACATTTGATGATTTGCTATAAGACAATCACATGGATATTTATTCAATGTCAGTGATAGTCTCATCATAGCAATGGTACAAGTATCCTTAGACTTGAGATGTTTACTAAATTCTATACTTTGACTTCATTTCTTATTGCCTCTCAGAGGTTTCTCATAGGGTGGTGATTGAGTATAACATGAGGTATTTGAAGGAAGTTGAGCAATCAATAAATGATTCACCACTCTTGATAGAATGAGAGTATACCAATGGCCTCTTGTAGAGATATTACTCAGAAATCCTTAGGCGATGTGGACATATCTTGAAGAAGGTCTTTAAGGATATGTCTAATATAGTAATAAGTCTCATAAACAAGAATTAATATCATTTAGACTAGATGTGATATAGTCAATTTAGTGAGAGTTGACATACAATCTATGCTCTAAACCAAATGAGGTATAATATGATGAAATGATGAATTACACGGTAATTGTCTAATGAAAGTTTTACAGTCATACCACTGACTTTTTAGTTAACTGGATGGTCATAATATATTGCTAGATACCGCTCATGATTTGCTAAGTTAAAAAAAATTGATTGGAAATCAATTATGGATAAAAAGAGTTTGACTAGTAGAATCCTAATTGAATTAAGATTTCTCTTGAGATTTGAGTTGTCAATATGACCAGAAAACCTATTAGGTTATACGCATAAAGAGAATGAAGGAAATATAAAATATGTTTTGGATAAGACCCAAAGAGAGAAAAAGAGAACTGGGCATTTTATAAGAGTTATAAAAATGGGCTAAATCCAATTTGGATAAACATTGTTGACTTGATCCACATTAGGTCATATACCTTAGGATAATGGGCCCATTAGGAAATTTTCTTTTCCAACTCTAAAAGGGATTAGAAAGAGTATAAATATTATTTTTAAAGAGCCAATTTTGTGGCTACACCCTAAAGAAAAATAAGAGTTATTTTTCTTCTCTCCCTTATTTTTTTCATAAGACAATTTTCCATAGTTAGCATTTTGGACCTTTGTCACCCTATCCCCTTGGAGATTTTTTTCTTCTTCATTCATATGGATACTTTTAGAGGCAATCATAGCTTTAGATTATTATAGTTTTCTACAACCAACAAAGAATAAAAATCTTACAACTTGGAAGATCAAGAGTTGTAAATAAAGGTAATTAACTTCCCCTATTGAGTGGTTTAATCCGATTTTAAATTACATAGAGCATTTTATGGGTTTTGGTTTTAATTAAATTATAAATTTCTGCTATTATATGTATGAAATGCGTGTTTAAACTCGATAGTGGTATCAGAGCCATTCTATGTAAATTAATTTTGGGTTTAATTGAAGTATCAATAAGATTGATTAAAAAGAAACAACTTGAATGTCATCCTTCCATTAAAAACAAATTTAATTGTATTTGGCCAACATGTTTATATGATGACATAAGATGTTGTTGATGATAATTGAATGATTTAAATTAGATTTAAAAATGAAATTTGAAATTGTGAATATTGTTGAAAGTTTAGGGTTTATAAAACTTAGTTTTGCCAATTGAGTTCTTTTTGGGACTATTCAAATTTAGTTTGTTAATTTTATTATTCAAATATATTTATGACATATTAAAAATGTGTTTTAACTTCTGAAGAGCCACTTAATTGATTCAAACATTATTTTTGATCATAGAATAAACAAAATTAGTAAGTAGGGCAAAAACCCTATCATACAATGAGATTGTTTTGTGTTGTTTGATTTAATGTAATGTAACTTTATGAACAAAATATTAATTTAATATTTATGAGATATTTATGATTTATTTTGATATCAATTGCATGCTAAATTCAAATTAAATTTGTGATTAAGTTCATAAAGAATCCTAGTTCATGTATGATTTAATTTAGACAATTTTTGAGCAATTGGTATGTTAGTTAAGTTCTTAATGATTTATATTGTATATTGAATGAATTTAATTAGTTTAAAATGATTATAAGTTTTTTATAATGATGAAAATGAATTTTGAAATTTTTGAAATTTTTTCAAATAGAATTTAATTTGAATTATAAAAAGGTTTTCTAAATCCTAGTTTGACTCGGATTGTAGTATGTAACTTTAACTAGGATTGTCTAACTCTATTTGAAATCAAACTAATAATTCATTAAGTTAATATAATTATAAATTAACTACTGGTCATATTTAAATTTGATATTTAATGTGATTTAATTATTAAATTCGGATTTAAATGTTGCATGCTTTAAATTGATAGTAGTATTCTAGTTGGCAAAATAGACAATTTTAGAAAACTTTTTGATATGATCAAATGTATGCCTAATCTGCATGATTTTCTTTTAGAAATTATTTCTAAATATTCATATAATCATTTAAAGAAATTAAATGTTAAATATGTGATAAATTTCATTAAATTCAAACAATCGAAACAATGTTTCAAGAGTTGAAACAAAGAAAACCCAAATTATTACTTTAATTGATTACCTTTATTTATGTATTAGAGAATGTATATTAAGGGTATATAGAATGACATGATGGTATAATTATGGACTAGATCAATGTGATTGATCATACATGGATTTTTGTTTTTAGTAAATAGGACATGCGAGTCTCTACCTTCTTTATTCATTCTATTGTATTTCTCTTCTCATCTCACTTCCCTCAAATGTAACTTGAGAATTTTTTGTGAAGAATTTATGTAATTAGATTACATAGGATTAGAATAAAATTGAAGTGCAAAAGAGTAAGAAGCCAAGGAGATGGCACCAAAAGCAAATGAGTATTAGAATATAAAATTGTTTTCTATTTTGGTGTTGTAAATTCATGAATCTACTTAAGGGAGACCTAGTCAATCCTTTTATGGCTCGAAGGATTGATGTTAGATATGTCTACAATCATGACTATATAATTAGTGTAATTATCTTATATATCTAGATGTGATAAATAAATATATTATGCATGCCAAACAATCATGATGAGACCTAATTAAAGAAAATCTCTAATAAATTATATTAAGGTCAATGTCTTTCATTAATATGGTGAGAACTAGAGTTTTTTTAGAGTTTGGGTTGTTCAGAAACCCAAGTGCTCTCTACAAGAATATGTTCAAACCATCAAAATATGATTTCATGATCAATTGATCGACTTTAACTAGTTACATTGACTTGTTGGGCACACCCAAGGTCTATATGAATTAGAGGCAATATTGGACCAGCGTACATGAGATATGCACACATCAAGAGTTGATAGCCCAATGATTCAATAGTTATATAAATGAATGCAACTGGTATAAGATACTTACCAATGATCTAAGGTGGCTTATTTAGAATACCCAATATCATTCTTAGTGATATCTAATATTAACCCACTATGAGAGCTTTCAACGGGTTTTCTCGGATTCATAATGTGGGCTATGGATTCATAATAAAATAGTAGAAGTAATAATGCGCTTTTATTAAATACCTAATATTCATGCATGTTGTACACATTCTAACATGGTCTTTCTTTACATCTAGGTTGTTAGAATTATGTCATCAAATATGAACCTACGTTTAATTCTCGAATCCAACAAATTGACTGACCCGAACTTCCTTTATTGGCTAAGGAATTTAAGAATAGTTCTCAAAGCCGAAAACATAGCTTATGTATTGGAAGAGCCACTTACCTCCCTTCCTATTAATGATGCATTTGTTGATGAACAGTTGGCATACAATAAGTAAGTGGATGATAACGAGTTTGGCGAATTGCATTATACTCACTTCTATTCTCCCGAGCTTCAAAAGTAGCAGGACAACATAGATGCTAATACCATCGTGTATCATCTAAGGGAACTTTTCAATGAGCAATCTTGAACTAAGCAATATGAGATATCTAAACTGCTCTTTTGGTATAAGATAATAGAGGTGACATCTCCAGTGCAACATGCATTGAAGATAAATGAGTACATTGAGAGGTAGGCCACTTTAGGTTTCATTATGAATCATGAGTTAAATGTAGACTTAATTCTCCGAAGTTTTCTTAATATTTATACACATTTTGTGCTAAACTATCATATGAACAAGATATCTACTTCGATCCCTGAATTGATCAACATGCTTAAGACAGCTGAGACATCTGTTAAGAAAGAGCAAAAGGTTGTAATGCTGGTGGACACTTATGGTTCTTCTAAGAAAAAGAAGGACAATAAAAAGAAGAAGAAGTCCACAAAGATCCAAGAAGGCGAAAAAAATAAGGGCAAAGAGACTACTTCAAAATGGACTTGCTTCAAAATGATAGGAATGGCTATTGGAAGAGGAATTGCAGGGCCTATCTAGAGTCTTTAAAGAAAGAGAAGGATAAGACATTGTATGCACCTTTTACTTTAGGAATTTATGTTATTAAGGTTAATACTGTTTCTAGTAATAATACGTGGGTATTGGATACCAGTTGTGACTCACACATATGTACAGATATGCAGGGTCTAAGAAATAGTAGACAACTCAAGAAAAGAGAGTCAGACCTACTTGTTGGCAATAGAGCGAGAGTTGCTGCATTAACTATAAGAATTTATATATTGACACTCTCTAGTTGTCTTATTTTAAAATTAGACAATTGCTATTATGTTTCAGCTTTAACTAAGAATATTATCCATGTTTATTGTTTAAATAGAAAAAGGTTTTCATTTAACTATTAATGGCAATGATTGCTTTATATGGTTGAATGGTATTCTTTATGGAACTAATGCATTATGCAGTGGAATTGTGATACCTGTCGATATAGCCGAAAAACCCTCACCAACTGTACTGATGGATGCCACGGTATTATTTTGCAGAAAACTCAATAAATTAAAACTTTCACATTTAAAACCTATTTATAACATCATAATGCAACTCAAAGCATAAAAATCCCTAAGATATAAAACCTCAACCCAACCAATCGAATAAACAACATATAAATATACTTTTGGCTTCACAAGCCCCGTATTACAAAATACATTGCTAAAATACTATTACATGTTCTTAAAATATAAAAGACATGTAAAAACCCCAAAATTTTCTATGACATAAAGAAAATACATAATGCCATGAATGTACACACTCCAACTTGGTGCTCTCTGATTGAACTCTTGTGGCTTGTCGTTTTACCAGTCAACTCTTGTCTGTTGACGCCAAACCTGCGTGTAAAAAACCCATAAGCTAAGCAAACTAATGCTTAGTGGTACATATGTACATAAAAATTCTTACAGATATATCGTGACATTCAAAGTCATGCCATTTACCTCATGATCATCCTTAGATTCATAGATTTTAGTTATTTTATGCTTCAATACAAGTTTACATGTCTGTTAATACTGTAGACAGCATATAACTTATCCATGTATATAGTACACAAATACATGTATCTCATACATAATACCATATCATATTACTTGATATTAGCATTACAAACAATTATATTTTAATATATTTACTGCTCAAACCTCTCTCAGCTTGACTATCTGGATGTGGGACATGAGATAAGAGTGCTTAACAACCCAAGCTTAAGCCACCCTACTCACAACTTGTATCAAATCATCCAAGCCTCTCAAAGTCAATAGTGCTCATACAACCCAAGCTTAAACCACTTAATTAAGTAAAAACATGGCATATAAGCCAAACCAGAATCAAAAGCTCATAACCTTGAGTCACCTTGTCCTCATATAAAAGTAGCTCATTACGATACCGTTTCTTTCCTTAATGGTATACCATTTATCCTATGTCAAGTCCAAGATTAGAGAACTGGGCTTATATCTCATAACCATTTATCTTGCAATTCATTTTATCACATGTTATTACCATCATTATATCTCATTTATGCATTCTCATAATAATACATAAATGCCATTAATCCATTTATCAAATAAATCATATATCACCATTGTACATATTATACATTCCTTATGTTTCACGGGCGTGAACTATTTATTCATAGTCATGAAGGTATACTTTCACGGTTACCTTATTCATGAACTATAACACAAGTAAAACAAAATCAATCACGGGTCTGAATTACTTATTCACGGCCGGGATACCATATCATCACGGCTTCTCAACCTATGACACAACCCATGAAATTATGGGTTCAAATAGTTCATACCAGCTCGATATTCACAACCGTGACACCCTTGTTCACGGGTGTAAATCATGCATTTCTAGTAAATTCACATAGCCATTCAAATATTTCATACCAAAACTCTAAGAGTAACCAGTGTTAATCACTCGTATCGATACTTACATACTCATATCATGTCTACTATATGTTTTCACAACATTTAAGTCATTAAAATCCCATTCTTGGATCATTTACATCACAACTTATCATATATGTCATTTTAACACTTAAATCATTTTACCATGTTATTTATCAACCATAACATGCCATTTATCATTTCATTGACATTTCATAACAAGCAAAACATACCAAATGCATAGAAACAAATTTAAATGCCCATATGTCCATATCTTTCACTAAATGGAGCCTTTACTAATACTCTAGGCTTTTTAAGTTGCCAATTTCTTTGTGATGTGGTTCTTTGCTCTCTAGCAGATTCTAGCGTCACAAAACATTCCTATTAGAACATTGTATAATAAAACAAACTCAAACTAACCAAAAATCCAAGTTCTAGCTCAACATAGGCAAGAACTCTACTAAACTTCCATATCTCTCAAGCTCCCAAGCTCAACAATGGTGTTTAAAGTTTCTTTGAGGTGGAGAAGATGACTAACAAGTCTTGGCATGTTTCAGAGGGTGATAAAGGGTGGTGGAAGTGGTTTTAAAGCAAGATTTGGTGCAAATGAAAGAGAAAAGTGCGGTTGGTCATGACCAACCTACCTACATTCACAGGCGTGACCCTTATTTCAAGGGCGTGTTCACAGCCATTACTAACTATTCACGGGTGTGAAATTTCTCTCTTTTTAAACACTCATGTCATATCTAAAACTCTGCCGTTTGAACCATAAAATGACCTTTCATGGACGTGAACAAATATGCATGGGCGTGAAAGCTTTCCATTTCAAAAATATTAACTTAAACTTTAACACACCTTAAACCCCATATTTTCCCACTCTAAACACATATATAACTTATAGGCCCTATTTACATTACATTAATTTATATTCTTGACATGTCTAATTCAATCCTAAATATCAATAATAAACAACAAAATTTAGATAGCATAAAACTGTCACATTTATAGTATTGTCATCTTATCCATATAAATGTGATGTGCATGACTAAGTTACATAAGAATGGCGACTTAAGTTCATTTGATTATGAATCATATGACATATATGAATCTTATTTGTTAGGCAAGATGACAAAATCACCTCTTAGTAAAAAGGGTGAACTGCCAATGGTCTATTGGACCTTGTACATATAAATATATATGGCCCAATATCAGTGCATGCCAGAGGTGGTTTTATCTACTTCATTATCTTTGTTGATGATTATTTTCAATTTGGGTACTCGTATATGATGAGACACAAATCTAAAGCTTTTGAAAAAGTTTAAAGAATTCAGAAATGAAGTAAAAAAATAACTTGGCAAAAATATTAAAACACTTAAATTAGATTGATGTGGTGATAAGTCAACAGTTTCAAGGTTATCGAAGGGATAATAGGATTTTATCTCAATAGGTTCCACCTTACATGCCACAACACAATGGTGTGGTTGAAAGGAGAAACCAAACCTTATTAGACATGTTGAGATCAATGATAAGCTTTACAGAACTACCTAAGTCTTTTTAGGGACATGCACTAGAGACTAAAATTTGTATACTAAATAGAGTCATTTCTAAGTTAGTTGATGTTCCTTTATATGATATATGGAATAATAACAGACTAATTTTTTCACACATGAAAGTATGAGATTGTCTTATTTATGTGAAGTGAACAATGTTAGATAAGCTAGAAGCTAAGTCTGATAAATATCTCTTTAGTGTAGTATTGTGAACAAAGTTGGTACACATTATAGTTCAGTGATATGACAATTGCATATGCATGTTCACAAGACAGTTCATCCATTTGAAACTTGTTGCACGTGCATGTTCTTTATTCCATATCTACCATGAATGCTTAATTTTCTTCATCGACACTGAACAACTCATCGTTTGTTGGTTTCACCTGGTACAAAAAAATTTTAAATTTCAGTATTGTTGTAAGTAACATATAATACTCACATAACTAACATATACCACATTATTAGTATTCATTTTTTAGTATTGTATTACATACCTTATATTTTAATGATTTTATGAAGCTTCCAATCAAAATATCTTCGACCATTTTTTTTCAGTTTTGTAAATGTCCCTCTTATTGTGTTTCTGTTTGCCCTGTTCTAGTCTTGTATCATTGATCACAAGAATTCAAACAATGTTGCTATTGGTAGCTCTTTTGCACTTTTAATTGCAGAATTTAAAGATTCTGCTATGTTCGAAGTCATTAAGAAATACCTTTTATTTGTGGAATGCAAGTGAGACCATTTTTCGTAACTGATTTCAAAGAGATATTTATAGATCCTTGCATCGATTCTACGGAGCTTATCCATTTGGTGTTGGAATTGTTCTAAAGTGTATGCTTTAATTGCTTCTATGAATGAATCTCTCATTTTGGAAGTGTTCTTCTTGAACTTTGCCTTAAGGTTGTTAAGCAAGTGGTACATGCACACGTAATGTACAACCTCTGGATATACCTCTTAGATGTAAAAGGATTTGTTTTAGGAGGTTAGCATTAAATCCCTTAGATTCAATTAACATAGTAATATCTCACATATATTTTACATATAACTTTGATATAATCACTAAATACCTTTCCCCTTTAGAGTTGTAATTTTTATTTATATATTGTGATATGTGGAGCTTCCCCCTCACATATAAGTTGCATATAAAAAGTAAGTATATCTAAAAGTACCTTTGAGGCTGCTTTTATGTCTGTCAGAAATAATGCACATTCCATCTCTTATGCCAAATGTTGTTCTTATATTCTTAAAAAATCACTCCCATGACTTATAATTTTTTGAATCAACAACTGCAAATGCTAATGGAAATATCCTTCTATCTACATCTTGTATACTAGTTGAGATAATAGTTGTCATACCAGTTAATCTAGGCACCGAATCATGTGTGTCATAAAAATGACGCGTCAGATTGAATATAATCTAAATTTGGATTTTGATTGAAATTAATTAAAATAATAGTTAATAAATATGAAATATGACTAATAATGTGTTTAGATTGCTTTAAAAAATTGCAAAATTGCAAAATTTAGTCATTCCTAGACAAAATCTCTCTTCAACCAATTCAGATTGTTATATTTATTTTGTTCTTCTGTAAGAGTTGTAGACATGCAATTCTCATTTGAATCGGCCCACTTCTCTATCGTATAGCCCCAGTGCTTCTTCATCAATCCGGCGTTTATTTGAAGAAAATCGAAAGCAGAGCTCTATTCTCTCTCTCTCTCTCTCTCTCTCTCTCTCTCTCTTGCACTTTGGGGGAAAATGTCTAACCCAATAATCCTTTCTGATGACGAGGAAGACAACCAAAAGACTCCACTTCCTTCTCTCTCCAAAAATCCCAGAACCGAATTTGACCTCCTCCCTCCGATCTTCGTCCTCGACGATGATCCGACGCCTCAGAAACTGCGGCCTACCTCGTCCTCTTCCTCCACTCCCTCTTTCGTCGCCGAGACTCCAATGTCTGATCTCGCAATAGTTAAGTGCACATTGCGTTCTTCGAATCCCCAAATTAGGGTTTCCGATTCTGATAAAAAGATCTCAGGTTGGCTGCATTTTTGTTTGCTTTCGGTGTTCATAATGATTTTCCTCTTATCATGCATTTCTTTGTTGATTATCAGTTGCTCATGTTGCTGTTTTAATTTGGGAGCTTGAGTGAATTGACTGGAAAATAATTCATAAAATTAGGTTTTCAAGTTGTTAGAACAGGTTTATTTGTTGCTTATGTTTACAAATGCTTTAGTTGATATGCAAATTAACCTGCTGACAGCGAGTTCATTATTAACGTCATCGTTAAAGTGATCGTTTTACGAAGTTGGCAAGTAATTTGTGCTTTTTATGCCATTCCCATCTTTTGAAATAGGATTTCGTTCATTTTGTTGAAAGTAGGACATAATCAGAGTGTGCATGAGGCAACATGCAAAGCTTATTATCCAGTGGACGTTCTTGATGTTCTAGCCATTTTTGTATTTTGAGGTTATGCAGATTTTCCTTGTTTGGTGGGTCTTGAGTTGAATGAGTGCTTATGTGCCATATTTTATGTTAAATAATGATTTTTGATATAAACAATTTTGGGTGGTCGATGCTTGCTGACATAATGCTTGTTGTTATGAATCATTTTTGGAATTCCCGGTTATCAGTGTTTATGTTTCTTAATTCAGCATGATTCTAGTAATTGAATATAGTCTTTACTTGCAGGTATCTCTTTTATTCTGCACATATAATGGTTGTTTTGTTTTTATTTTGTATGAATCAGATATGATTTCATTTTTTCCGGTTTCTTTATGAGTTCAGTAATCAATTCAGGGTTATACTTGAAGTACTAGTCAAAATGAAATACCAAGTTTATTGCAGTTTTGGTACTTGTTTTTAGCTTAATCCTTGGATTGTTTATTGTTTAATAATGCAACTAGTTTCTTCACTATGCCATTATATTTCTCTGAATTAACAGGCTCCTTGTCCTATTTTTTCTAAAGGAAATAATGGACTCATATGTTTGGAATCTGAAAATGATGAGCCAGAAAGTGGCTATGTGATGAAAACCTGGATGATCAACAAAACAATGGTTGATAGTGATGATAAGGAAGATAAGGTGGGATGGAGTTCTAGAATCTTTGGCTCCATGGATTTGCTTGGTATGCTAGTGTTGCATCTGGATAAATTTTTTTGCCTGAAAGTCCTAAGTCTTTTTTCTTGTAATTGCAAATGAAAGTGTCCCCACTACTGGGATCCATTTTCTTCTATCTCAACTGAAATAAAAATATGGTTATCAGGAGATGATAATCTAAACCACACATCTGAGGACAGTGCTTCCCAACCAGTTTTGTTGCAAGATGATATCAATCAGGTGTTTTTTCATCAGAACATGCTAACAACATCATATATTCATATTTATCATTTCCAATCTAATGAAGGATGAATTTGAAAATAGGCACTTGAACAATATTACTTTCTTATGGGAGAGTAGTGAATTGGTAGAAAAGATGGACATAATTTTTCCTGAAGAAAAAAGAGAAATTGGCATTATGATTAGAAAAAAAAAAAGAAAAGAAAACATTGGTATGCCTTCCCTATTTCATGCTTGATTTGCCTCTTTTCTTGTTTTATTAGAAAATTACTAGATGAGTGAAATATTGGGCATTCCATAGATGACTCTGTAGGTTAAACATATTACCCAGCTAGGTTGTTGAACCCTACTTGCTTGAAGAACAGAAGAAAAAATTTTCATGGATTATCTGAGATATAAATAGTGTGTTTATAGTGATTTAATTTAATGAATGCTAAACTAAGATTTAATCTCACACTAGTTCGGGCTGTCTAAAACTTCAAAAAGATTTGGGCTGCCAAATCCTTTTAACTACTTCTAACCATGCAACCCTAGGCAGGCTACTCAATTTCTTTTTTCCTGCCACTTCAAAATGTTCAATTTTCCACACTGACACATGTTTTTGGTCAACAATGAATTTGTCTGAACCATTTTAGTCGCCCTTCTCTCAGCCTTACCTTAATGTGTAATACTGCCACCTTCTTGCAGATGCATTATTTCCTTATCATATTCATCTTTGTGTTTCTACATCTATTTTGGCATTCTCTTTTCTGTCATGGTATGTGTACATGCTGTTTCTTCATTGTTCAATAGCGTGTTGATGTATGACAGTTATTTTGAAAATGATTTATATTATGAAATCTCAGAAATTTTTATCCTGCTTTGGTATTATATGATCTAATTATACCTTTGGTGTGATGCTAGCAAGACATTGGTTGCCAAGGCTAAGAGATTATAGTCATGAAACTTAGGATCTTCCATCTTCTTTTGATTTTTCCAAACAAATTTGTATAGAATTCAGATGACAATTTAATTTATTTTCTCCCTAAAATTCTGCTTTTACAAGTTATCAACATTTTTCCACAAATTAGCCACAATTTTACCCAAAAGCTGCTCTACACAAATTAGCCACAATTCTGCTTTTATAGCACTGGAAAAATCCCATTAGATGCATTGCTGTTATGAAAATTTTTTCTTTGTTTTTTCTGCTCAAAACTATATCTATACCTTTTTCTTAATGTATTTTCAATTCTGCACTTTATCTTTATCCTACCAATTTTCTGTCTACTATCAGTCTCAGGAGCATTAGGAACTCCCTGAGAACGCATAATTTCATGACAGTTCTCTATAATTGATATATGATAAACCAAAGGGAATGAATATGTTTATCATATATCAATTATAGAGACAGTAGCACAGATTTATCTTTCCTGTAAAGGAATGGAAGACAGAGCTGCAATATATTCTTTGTGCAGTGGTGGGGAATGGGGATAAGTATGGAAAGGTGTTCAAAGTTCAAAGTTAAGGGAAACAAGGTATAAATGAAAAATCCCATAAGTTATTTATATTAAGGTTTTCATAGTTGGAGATGTGAGTGAAAAAGCCTATAGTATATGTTTCGGAAATTGAAATCTTACTTTGTCATTGCCAGGTTTATGAGATGAAACATGTGTGACATCATTTTGTGTGCTTAAACTTTTAACATCCTATTTTAAATTGTTCAACCGGCTGCAACGGTCACACATTAGTGAGTTTTTGGACTTACCAAAGATCTACAAACTTGCACTGAGTTAATGGTTGTATGGTAGATGCCCCTCCTCTGGCCCTCACAAAGAAAGGAGCCTCATGCACTATGTTACTTCAACACTTAATTTTTAAAGAAGTATCCGTACCCTTTGAGTATAACATTGGTATGAGTATGAAATCCTTACCGGATCATTCACTTTAAAAGAAGGTACTCATAATCTTGGTTTCATTTAAATTATAGGTGTAGATCAAATGAACTTGGAGACTATGATTTGTGGTGGTGACTAAAATTAATACATATTATATAGCAAACTTGGGTTGATTTACAATTTAATGGACTTAGAATTATCATTTTATTATTTGTTTGTGGTTTGAATTTTAGACTTTATTGAGAAATAACAAAAAAATAGCAAGAAAAATAGAAGAAAACAAAAGAACACAGATTAACGAGGTTCGATAACGTACTTACGACCTCGGGAGCAGAGCGGCTAGGTTTTCTTATTTGATATGTAAAACTTAGGTTACAATATATATATATATATATATATATATATATGTGTATGGTACAATTTTACAGAATTGTCCCTATACTGTACCGTGGGGGGCAACCCGCTTAAACCGTAACCCCCATAATTAAACCTAAAAACCCCTCAAGGACATATGCTGCCACTCTGCTCTAGCATCTGTCCACTAACTGTGTTTATATAAGTCATAAACAACAAACTTTAAGTTTGTAATTTAAAATATTTTATCCAATTTTACTTTATTTAGCAATTTAATGTTATAATTTAATCTATCTTTTAACTTAAATTATTATATATAAAAATTAAAATATTTACATTGATATATATAGATGTATCTCCATACTTGTACTCTTAATTTGGGTACTTTTTAGCCATACTCACATATCCTAAATTTAAAAAAATAAGAAACTGGACTTCTAGATATGTACCTGTGTTGGGTACCCGTACCCGAGTCCAAGCAATATAGCTCATGCACTAGGGACACCCTTTTTGGTAATATTACCATGAAATCAAACATTTTATGATGATATACTGATATCTTTACAAAACAAGTGTTTTTATACTTATGGCAAAATATCTGTTATTCAAAACATGCTGTAATTTCCTTTTCCAGACTTATAAACTTCCCTAATTGGAGACATCAAGTGCTATGCTTGCCTCATTCCTTTACAATAACCGTATAAGTTTTTGGTCAATTTTCATCTTTCTAATGATTTATTGACATTGAATCAGGAAATTGATGATCCTGATAAAGAAAATTTTAGCATGGAGAAGATAAGGAACATTATGAAACAGAAAGGAATCAATGATCATGTGGAAAAGAAAAGTGATACGAACAAAGCATCAAGGAAGAAAAAGTTTACGAATGAGGAAAGGACTCACTTAATGGAGGAAAAAAGGCTTAAGAAAGAAGTAAGTGTCTTAATGATGGCATTGAACTTTTATTGCATATCACATTATACATAAAATTAGTTAACTGGAATCTGCTGTACAGCAAGAGAAGTTGCAGAAAGCAGCTCTGAAAGCTCAGGTTGCGGAATTGAAAAAATTGGATAAGGAAAAACATAAGTGGGAAAAAGGGAAGTTTGCTTTAAAATCTATTGTTGCTGAAATAGACACTAAAGTAGTTGAACAGAGGTCCATTGGGGGTGAGTTTGTTTTCTTTTATATTTTCCTCTTGTCATTTCAGCAAATTTCTCTTTCTAATATCTGTTTCTTTCTTATTTTACCTACTATTACAGGATATTTGCTTAATAGGTTTGCTGAAAAAGGCCTTGCATACCGCATAACTTCAAATCCAATTGAAAAATCTATTGTGTGGACCATGAGTGTTCCGGAACATATTTCAGAGGTAATTAATTCTTGCTGTTGGTAGATTTTGTAAAAACAAGGTAATTTCTAAGATTGTAGACAATATGTTATTTTGTTTGTTTTTTTCTAAAGTTGAAATGTAATGAGGTTCACATTGTGGATAGGGATAGCATGTTAAGGATGTGCCTATCTCTTGCTATCATGTCTTAAAATTCAATTTTTTTCTTTTTAAATTTATTGCAGCTTTCTCCGAAAGGAACTGAGATACGATATGTATTACTTGTGTTTGAGGCAGAGGAATTCTGCAATCTTGTTATCAATGAATCACTTATTGATCATGTTTCGAGAGTGCAACATTGTTATTCATCTTATACAGTATGCTATCTCACAAACAGACTGATGGCATATATCGATAAAAGGTGAAGAGCTATCAAGTGGATTTTTATCTTGTTACTCTTGTCATCTTTTTGTGTTAGATTGTTGTCTATTTTTATCACTATATGCCCATGTTGTTTCAGCTGCAATCGGATTTTTGTTATAAGTGAACCTTTGCCAGCAATTCCTCTTATTCAATCATGATTTGCATTATTTGATTGATAATGATAAGGTCAAATTTGATTCAATATGGAAGAGTTCTATGTAAATGGAGTAATACACTGGGATTTTGGAATCATTAGGATTGTGAGTTTATTTTAGGAAAGAGTTATTTTGTGAGATTGATATGTTAGTTTGTTTTATTGCGTTATTTAAAGTTAAACTTGTTATGATTATTCATTTTGGAATGCAAAGAAAGAATGTCAAACTTCAGGATGAGATTATTCTAACTGAAAGACAGCTGAGGCAAGACAATAATTAAGTTGGCTGTGGGACTATCATGCTGTTATTGATTCTTTGTCGTGGTATTTTTTATTGTTCACGTTGCTGCAGACATAAAGTTTTTATGAGTTCCATACATTTTTAGTCAGCTCAATTTTTTTGGGCTAGTGACAGAAAATACCAACTTTTGTCAAATTTAAAACTATGGACATTTCTAGAAAGTGCTTCGTTATGGCCTATATTCATTCAGATTTTAGTTAATTTCTTCTCTCTCTCTCTCTCACACACACATGTATATGGATGCACTTTTATTACTCGTGATCTTTTAAAGTTATTGTTGGAAGTAGAAATTCAGAAGTTAAGATCTGTGTGCTATAATTATGGTAGTTGTAAATTTGCTATAATTATGGTAGTTTAGTCAAAGATATGTAAATATATGATAGTTGTAAATTAGCTATAAATATGGTAGTTTAGTCAAAGAAAAATAGCTATCTTTATGCCTTAATTTGCTCCTTTGTATTCTTTGTATGACCTATTTATAGGTGGTATGTATCAATTCTAATTCAGAAGTGAGAAATAATTATTATTCTCAATATTCTCTCTTGTTTTTATGGTATCAGAGCAGGGATTTAATCTCTAATCTCTTTTTTTAGCCACCTTTCACCATGTCAGAAATTTCATCTAGTTCCTCTACCCAATCTAAAAACCCTACAACCAATATATCCAACCCTGATTCACACTCTATCCAAATCACTAATATTCAATTGAATGAAGATAACTTTTTGTGTTGGTCTCAATCTATTTGAATGTATATTTGGGGCCGAAGAAAAATTGGTTATCTGATAGGAGAGAAGAAGGCACCAGCAGAGGAAGATTCCTCATATACTGTTTGGGATTCTGAGAACTCCATGGTCATGACGTGACTTGTAAATTTCATGGAGGAAGATATTAGCTCCAACTACATGTGTTATTCTACAGCTAAAGAGCTTTGGGATAATATCAACCAGATGTATTCTGATATGGGAAATCAATCCAAAATATATTAGTTGACAATAAAACTTGGTGAGCTTTGTCAAGGGGAGGACAACATTACCAAGTACTTCAATTCTACAAAATGGTTATGGCAAGATCTAGACATGTTCAATGACTACGAATGAAAATCACCAGAAGATTGCAATCACAACAAAAAGATGATTGAAGATTATCAAATCTACAAATTCCTTGCTGGATTAAATGTAGAGTTCGATGAAGTAATGGGGATAATTATTGGCCAACAGCCCCTACCTCCTATTGGTGAGGTATTTGCTAAGCTTAGAAGAAAAGAAAGCCACATGAATGTTATGCTTGGAAAGAAGGGAACTACTGCATCTGTTGAAAATTTAGCTTTGATTACATCTAATGCTAGTGTTACTGCAAACAAAGCTCTTACTGAAAATTCTCAAGTATGGTGTGATCACTGCAAAAAACCACGTCATACTTCGGAAACATGTTGCCAAATTCATAGGAAACCAGCAAATTGGAAAACCCGAAAGTCAGGTGACAAATCCAAGCATACAACTCCATTAGCAAATGAAGCTGAAAAGAATCTTTTTAGTAAAGAACATATGGAACATCTTCTAAAATTGCTAACATCCAATTCCTCGTTTGGTACTCCTAGTGGTTCTTTGGCTTATACAGGTAGTAGTTCCAATGCTCTATCTTGTAGTCTAGATTCTGCGCCTTGGATCATTGATTATGGAGTCTCTGATCATATGACTTCATTATCTCATTTGTTTAATACATATTCACCTTGTTCTGGAAGTGAAAAAGTTAGAATTGCTTATGGTAGTTTCTCACCTATTGCAAGAAAGGGTAAAATAAAAATTTCAAAAAATATATACCTTGAATCGATTTTATATATTCCTAAATTGACCTGCAATTTATTATATGTAAGCAAACTATCCAAAGATTCTAATTATCAAATTATTTTCTTTGACACTCACTATGAGTTTCAAGATTGGAAATCAGGGAGGATGATTGGCAGTACTTGGATGATCAATGGTCTTTACTATTTTGATGCAAATTTATCCAACAATAAAATAACTCAAGGCTTTAGTAGTATTAGTTCAATTGCTGTTCATGAACAAATAATGTTGTGAACAAATAATACTGTGGCATCATAGACTAGGGTATCCTAGTTTTCCCTATCTTAAACATTTGTTTTATGATCTTTTGAAAAACTTGGATTGTTTTTCTTTTCAATGTGAAAGTTGTCATATGTCTAAAAGTCATCGTGCAATTTATTTTACAAAACCATACCGTGCATCAAAACCATTTTGATTCATAGTGATGTTTGGGGACCCTCCAAGGTCACCACCATATCTGGAAAAAAATGATTTGTGACTTGTATAGATGATCATACTCGATTATGTTGGATTTATTTGATGTATGAAAAATCTGAAGTGAAAAAATTGTTTCAAAATTTTTACAAAATGATCGAAAATCAATTTCAATAAAAAAATCAGCATACTCTGTTCGGATAATGGAACTGAATATTTTAATGAATATTTGGGAAATTTTTTGAAAGAAAAAGGTATTTTACACTAGTCTACTTGTCGTGATACCCCTCAACAAAATGAAATTGGAGAAAGAAAGAATAGACATTTATTTGAAGTAGCTTGTGCATTAATGTTTTCTATGCACATTCCACAATATCTATGGGGAGATACGGTTTTAACAGTATCTTATCTAATTAATAGGATGCCTACTCAAGTTTTAAAATATGTCACATCTCTAGATTACTTCAAAAAAAAATTTCCTGAATGTAGAATTAATTCAAATTTGCCATTAAAGGTTTTTGGTTCTGCTTTTGTTTATATTTCTAACAAATTTTGGTCTAAACTTGAACCAAAAGCAGAGAAATGTGTTTTCATAGGATATGCTCCAAATAAAAAAGGGTACAAGTGTTTTAATCCACAAAAAAAAAGTGTGTAAGTATGAACGTCATTTTTCTTGAAAATCAATCCTATTTTGACAAAAATTATCTTCAGGAGGAGGAAGAGAGAAAAAAAGATAATTTTTGGGAGGTCTTCTTACCAAATCTTATCATCTTTTATCCTCTTGTTTTTGAAACTCGAGAACAAGTTGTTCAAAATTTTGGAAACAAAGAAGATTCTATTTAAAAGGTGCCACACTTAGATGAATCACAAATAGGAGGAGAAATACTACAAAAGGAAAAAAATTAGTCCTGAACTTGAGCTCTTGGTTTATTCTTGGAAAAAGATTCAACAAAATAGCAGACTTACTGATTATTCAACCACAAAATCAATCAGAATCTCTGAATGAAGGTCCTTTAGGTGGTTCAGGTAATCCTAATCTTGATCTTGTCTCTCATAGTACTTCTCCTATAACTCTACCTAGCACTACACAATCAGACCTTGATATTCCTATAGCAATTAAAAAAGGAACTTGAACATGCACTCAACATCCCATTGTCAAATATCTATCCTACCGTAGACTTTCCAATAGTCATAGAGCATTTGTTTTTATTGTGTCTTACTTGTTTATTCCAAGAACTATTGAGGAAGCTATAGGTTACCCGGATTGGAAGTTAGCAGTTATGGAGGAGATGAATGCTTTAAAAAGGAATGACACTTGGGAGGTTGTCAATTTACCAAAAGATAAAAAACCGTAGGGTGCAAATGGGTATATACGGTGAAGTGCAAGGTTGATGACAACATAGAAAGATAAAAGGCAAGACTCGTTGCAAAAGGATTTACACAAATGTTCGAGATTGACTACCAAGAAACCTTTGTACCTGTTGCCAAGCTAAACTCAATTCGAATTTTGTTATCCTTGGTTGTGAGTTACAACTGGCCTTTATATCAATTAGATGTAACAAATGCCTTTTTAAATGGGGACTTGGAAGAGGAGATATATATGAGCATACCTCTAGGTTTTAAAAAATGGTTGGTGAAAATAAAGTCTACAAGTTGAAAAAATCATTGTATGGTCTCAAACAATCCTCAAGAGCTTAGTTTGAACGCTTTGGGAAGGTAGTAAAAGGCCACGATTATTGCTAAAGTCAAGCTGATCATACTATGTTCTATAAGCATTCAAAAGAAGGGAAATTAGCCATTTTAATTGTTTATGTGGATGATATAATTTTGACAGATGATGACTATTCTGAACTAGAAAGATTGAAGAAGGGGCTTGCTAGAGACTTTGAAATCAAAGACTTGGGACCATTAAAATACTTCATTGGCATGGAGTTTGCAAGGTCGAAGGAAGGTATTTTTGTTACTCAACACAAATACATACTTGACTTACTCTATTTACAGCGAATGCTATGTCATGCCTTGTATGAAATAAATCAATTAGTCTTCTAACAAGTCATTGGGATTTTTCTACATTCATCACATCTTCATCTTTAGCATGTTGTAATTTTAGATTTGGTTCAACTTGAGTTTCAGCTGCTCGACACCCGAGCAAACCTGTTTCATTGAGCAACTCAATTCATGCATTCATTGGGACAAGACCATTTCGAAGCAGTAAACAGAATCTTGAGATACCTAAAGGGAACACCTAGTAAAGAACTATTGTTTAGAAAGCAGGGACATCTTCTAGTTGAAGTCTATACTGATGCAAACTAGGCAGGAAGTGTCACAGATATAAAATCTACATTAGACTACTGTACTTTTATTGGAGGAAATTTAATTACTTGGTGAAGTAAAAAAAAAACGTGGTAGCTAGAAGTAGTGCTGAAGCTAAATTTAGAGCAGTTGCTCATAGGATTTGTGAAGTGGATTAAGCGGTTGTTCGAAGACTTGAGAATTTCATGCATTTTACCAATGAAAGTGTATTATGACAATAAGGCTGCAATTGCAATAGCTCACAATCCTATTCTTCATTATTGAACAAAACATGTGGAAATTGACAAGCATTTTATTAAAGAAAAGCTTGAAAAATGACTGATCTGTATATCATACCTACCAACCACTGAACAGATTGTTGATATACTTATAAAAGTGTTGCACAAACAACAATTTGATCACTTAATGAGCAAGCTGACAATGAAAGATATTTTCAAGCTAGGTTGAGTTGGAAATAGAAATTCAGAAGTCAAGATCTGTATGCTATAATTATGGTAACTGTAAATTAGCTATAATTATAATAGTTTAGTCAAAGATATGTAAAGATATGATAGCTGTAAATTAGCTATAATTATGGTAGTTTGGTCGAAGAAAAATAACTGTAATTATGCCTTAATTTGCTCATTTGTATTCTTTGTATTACCTATTTATAGGTGGTGTGTATCAATTCTAATTCAGAAGTGAGAAATAATTATTATTCTCAATATGCTCTCTTGTTTTTAGTTATTTATAGTTTCCCATTGGTAAAGAGTCTTTTTTCATCAGATGAAATGAAGTTGTCTGTTCAATGATTTTTGCAGTGGATTTAATTCTTGAATTTGTGTATTGACTGATAATTGATGTCCATAATTCATCAAGAAAGTTACTGTTGATTTTTCTCTTCTCTTGCTTTTTGTTTGTATGTACATGTATTTTATAGATTCATATGGTAAGCTGTCCATAACTGTTAGTCTAATGTGTATATTAGTTTTTGCCAGCTCCTAAAATAGATATTCCATTTTCTGCAGGCAGCTTCCGTTAAATGCTGGTTGGCACAATGAAAGTTTGATGTGGTCTTATTTGTGTAATAGGTTCTATGTTTTCATGCATATATGTTCACTTGATATACATACTACGTGTGCATACCTGGCAATTTATAGTTATATTGAGATTTTACTCCTAGAATTGCCTTTGGCACCATTTTGTGTATTTGCTATTCAAAATTTATTATTGCATCAAATTGAAATGTTGATATTGACAATTTTAGGGGAAAGGAACAGTACAAGAACCCAGGAAATGATAATGGTTGGAGATGTCCTCCTATTGAAGAGGTCAAACTGCTGACTCTATATTCATAGGATAGTAAGAGTTTTCAGTATGCAATTTCTATACATTTTGAAGTAGTTGATCATGATCTCTGAACCCTTTTCCTCCAGGTACTGGCGAAATTGACCACTCATTTTGTCAGGGTTCATTATAGGAATTGTATAGATGAAGCTGAACTTGCTGAACATACTGTTGGTTTGACGTGTAGCTTAGCGTCTTGTCAATTCAGGTTTTTAATATTTACATTTTTGTCCATAATAAAAGTTGACAACATCTGAGGCATTTCTTATATGTTGGATAAAATATGTGCTCCCCACATAAATTTTTATGCTTTATCGGAGGAATTTTCCGAATCTATCTGAATTTTTTTTTTTCAAATAAAAAATTGCAGAAATAAGTTAACAAGACTATCAGTGAATGCTAATGGGTCCCAGATCCCAAAGGATTCCACTGACAAGAATTTAATAAAAAAAAGTCCATGGTGAGTAATAATGTTCCGAATTATATTTTGCAGATTATTCATTGATGTACTACATTTTAAAATCAATCAAATACTCTTCATGGTAACTGTCAAATTTTTCTCCCATCATATCAATTGCATTTCAGTTTTACCTTCATCAGTAAATCATATGTTCTCTCTGCTGGAGTTTTTGTCTATGTTTTGAAAATTATGTTATGAGTATTAACATGAATGTGCATATTGTACATATTTGCTACTTTTATAATACATCCTTAAATAAACGTTCATTATTTTTACCAAATAGTCACATGAATAGTTGCATGGAAAAATTTGAGAATTATAATAAATGTATTTCCTGTCACCCTTCCCCAACTGGAGTGAGAGAAAAGGCAAATGTAAAATTGATAAAAATGTGAAACCTAAATAGGAGTGGAGAAAATTTTGGAGAGAACTGGAATGCGCAGAAAGCAAGAGAAACTGAATATTGCCCTTTCACACGGAGTTACTCTATTATTATATCATGTATAAAGTTTTTCATCTTTCATTAGTAGTTGTCAAGAGGGTCACCTATTATATAACACCATATAAGATATTGTATGCATGACCACTATATGATTAGTTAACAATCCGAAATAGGGATTACTTGTAATGACCATTGTTAAGTTACAGAAAGATATTGAATTTCCCTCTTTGAATTCCACCAAGGATGTGATGCTCATCTGGAACTCTATCCAATAAATGCTAAATCATTTGTCTCAATCTTTTATCTGCCTTCATTTATTTTTCATGTAGCCACTGCCTATATAATTTGTGATTTTTCTTTCTAATTTCAGGTTAAAAGCTTTGATATCTATCCCAAAGGTGCAGCCTCGATTTGCTGTCGCTATATGGAAGAAGTATCCTACCATGAAATCTCTTTTGCATGTTTACATGGACCCTAGTATATCGGTAAGGATGAGCAGGATGTCTTTATATTTTCCTGCTGATGCTTGGGATTTTTTATTGATGTCACTTCATCTTTAATGGTAGACAAAGTCTTTTTGAGTTAGACATCCTGCATCTTTAATGGTACATATTTTATTACAATAGAAATTTGAAATGGTAGAAAACAAAAAGCACATCTATATATTACATATTTCCATACAGTAGCAACACCTTTATAGGATGTCTAACTCAAAAAGACTTTGTCTCTCCACATATGCATACCAAAAAATAATTGTGAATAGTTCTGTTGTTCACATAATTTTTGCATGCAAATAACTTGGAGGTTCTGTGAGTGAGTAATTAAGTTTTAGAGCTCGCCAATGCTTGGGGTATTTCAGAACCTTGGGTCTGCTGGTGAAAGGAAATTTGGGTTCGGATTTAAGGGTACACTTGGACCCATTTAGCATTGCCTTTAGCTTGCTGTGTGCGAACTCCAAGACCATAATGCTCAACTTATTTCTGAAGCTTTTACTTTTTGAGTTTGAACTGGCCTTGAAAGAATCTTTGGGTACTTTGGGGTAAGGACTTCTTAGGTTTTAGTGTATATATTTAACTAAGATTTCAAGGTAAACTAGGTAAGTGAAAGTAATCTTTTTGCTTCACTTACAAAATCTTCGGGTACTTTGGAGTGAGGACTTTTTAGGTTTTAGTGTATATATTTAAATAACATTTCACAGTGAACTAGGCGAGCGAAAGTATTATTTTGGCTTCACCTGAAGTTGTAGTTAATCACCATGCTTTTGTGTGTGTGTGTGTGTTCCTATTGTTAGGTGCTTTTTGTTTTCTACCATTTCAAATTTCTTTGAGACTAACATTTCTGTGCTGATGACAATTGAAATGGTGATCATGATATATATAAGTGCTGCATTAAATTCGGATTTTATACATTTATTATACATGATTCAGAATATTCCCCAAATTATGGGTACTGATACTATAGAACTTGGCAACTAGAGCATAATATTTTTATATGCTCCCTCTATCCTGAAAAGATATTACACTTTCCTTTTTAAGAACATAATTATTTGTTAATTTTTTATTATGTCCCTATTTAATTTGTCATGTTATCAACAAATAGGAATAGTATTTCAATAATCCCTTTAATTAATGTAGGGGTATATCAGGCAAAAATAATAATTTCAACCATATTAACTAAATTTTCTTAATCTGTGTGAAAATAGAAGTCTATCTTTTTGGGACAAAGGGAATACAAACATGCATTTTGATGGAATTATGAAAATACCAGGGTGAAGTTGTCTGAATAGTGCCAGGAGTTGACTTAATTGAACATCAATTTTTCAAATTTCAAGTCTTAGCTTTTTTGCGGCTGTGTTGTGTTCCAGTTTCGGCTATGATTGTCTGGGATATCTTAATCTGGATTGAAGGCTATCTCATGAAAGTACTTTACAAGGGCAGAAATGAATACTGCTTTAATGTTATTTGGATAAACTATGCTTTCATACTCTATATCTGACTTCTGTTTTGAAGAGTGGTTATTGAATTTATAGTTTGTTCTCTCTCTCTCTCTTTTTATATGAAAGAGTTAGCACCATTACTGCAAGTCTTTAATATCATATGGCAGGTGCATGAAAAGGAGTTTCTTCTTGAGGACTTGACCGCAGAAGGTTTACTTGGTGGTGAAAGAAGAGTTGGGAGGATTTGTTCGAAGCGAGTGTACAGAGTACTTATGGCTCAAAGTGGAAGCATCAAAACTGATGATGTGGAGGATGGTGCTGATTTTTTCAGGCATTGATCGTCTTGAATAAATTGATGCAATTCTTGGTAACCAAGTGTAGAGGATTATATATATCACGTAATATACATTGGTTCTTTCTGCCTGTAAGGACAGCTGATTTGTTCCCTGCACTTCAGGACAGCAGAATATTGTTGAAGCTCTAGATGGAATTCACTCCTTGAAGAAGTTACATTAGAGTTGACTTGTGTTCTCTATCCTTAAGCCTGTCATGATCAGAAGGTATGTTGACAAATTGGTGCGAATCTAATAAATTTTGAATGAATGGAGACTCTGAATTCCTTAATTCCTGTATATGAAATTTAGGACTTCATGATGCAAGTGATGCAAAGATGAGCCTATAGGGATTGCCGTTAGGTCATATTAGTACCTATTGGATTTTTCATTTTTGGTGATTTTATTGCATATAACCTCTTAGAGTTTTAATCCCATTGTTTATTGTGTGGTTGAAGTGGGAGTGACTTTATAAATAGAGGGTTTTCAAATTGAAATCCAATTAGGAAGCTCTGTGGGCTTCACCATCAATAGCCGAAAACCTGGTTGTTTTATAATTATATTATTTCCTTAAGCATGGGGTAGGTCCAAACCACCAAAAGAGAGCAACTAAACATGATTGAGTGGAGTGGTTCCTCTCTTCTAACATGTTAGGGTCACCATCTTTAGTTCTTCACTCATTCAGCCACCACTAGTATCGGTTATTATGAAGCAATTGTGAGCCAAGCCTCATCCGTCCACACGGCGACGTTTTGTTCCAATTTCTACGTCTATCCGTGGTTAGTATTTAACAACCTTGTCCTTTTATCTTATGCAAAAAGTATATTTTAGTCTCTGACTGACACTGTTTTTTCTTTGAAATTCTATTATATGATATTATTGTTTGTTTTGAAAGAAATTATACTGATTTTTTTAGAAACTCAATATAATGTAATATAAATTTAAGAACTAAAGAAAAAGGTATTAAAATTCAGGCGCATAAACATACAATTTTTCCTAATTTTGGGTTTGACAAAAGGACATATATAGTTATTTCACAACTTTACTACATTATCATTCTTGTTTTGAGAACGTGAAACTCAAGTGGGTAAACAATACCATCTATTGAAAACGAAGGAATTGAAATCTTTGAACTTGTACCAACTATTTTACCATTTTTTGAATAACGCTGTGGATGGTTGGTTCTAGTTGAGGAATCTTAATGCTTTATTTATTTTTTTTTATTTTTTGTTATTTTTTATCTATCAAAGTTAGGTAAATAGTTCAGTGAAGAGATTAAGAATTCAAAGCTTAACCCAATACTATATATATATATATATATATATATATATATATATAATGTGCAACACAATGGGTTTGCGTTGGATTCCTATTATTTAGTTTTTTTTTTTTGTTCAAAAGAGAGATCTGGTGTTCGTGTAAGTTACCTACGAGTCGATCAATAAGCAAAGATCAGTTCCCTGTTAAGACTTTGGATATGAGGGCGAATGCCTATTGCTTTTGTTTAATAGACCAGAGGTACTTTTAACGAGCTTGACTTCTTCTAGAGTAGAGCCAAAGAAAATAGGCATGGGCGGGCCTGCCAACTGCTGCGTGGACGCCTGTGGGCTGGCTGTTGCTGTCTGGGCGCCCACCCACTGGGCTGCCTGGCGCTGCATGGGTGAGCATCTTGACAACATTCCAATGCAACCAAAACAAGATGGGCAACAAATAACAGCGAAGCGAATACTTGTCTTAAAGAAATAATAACGTCTAAATTTTTGGATTTTTTTTTTTAATTTTCTTGAATCAAAACATTTCTAAAAAAGAACTTAGTATTCAAAAATTTGTTGAATTCCTCCATGGCTTCTCCACACAGTGTTCTAACTCTTCTTTTTCATTTTAATTTTACTTTCCTGGATGTGAGAAAAAGTAGTAAAGTGAGTTTTCTTTCATAGAAGAAATGAGACATCCTCGAGTTTAGTTTCAGGAAAGGAAATGAAAAAGCAACCAAAATAACCGGAGCATGGAACCCAGGAAAATCAGTATCTTTTTCATTTTTAACTCAAAATGCTATTAATTATTTTCCTGAGGAAACGTTTTTTCATATATGTATATAAAGAAAAAGGAAGAATTAATTGCCAAAGCATTGACAACAATGTAGATTTTCCAACGTAGCAGTTAGGGATGACAATTGGATCAGTCCTCTAGTATCCTACTTTGATTCCGAAATTTTTGTGACAGACATGGGGTGGGAATAATATACATCATCGCTCCGAAAATATATATATATATATATATATATATATATATATATTAATATAATTAATATTTTTAAAAAATAATAAAATAAAATAAAACATTTATTAAAAGTAAATTTTTTATTTAAAAATTATATAATTAACTAATTAATTAAAATAAAATTTTTTAACATTAAAATAAATTTTTTTAATAAAAATAGAGGAACGGATCAGAAATTTTCGGTGCAAAAACAGAAATTTAAATTTTTTTTCCAATGGAATATAGAAAGGGATCAAAAAATAGAATAAAATTTCAGAGTAAAAAATAGAGATGAAACGTCCCAACAGGCGGCAGCTTCAATAATGCATATGGCCCTCCATTGTCTCCCATCAAATCCCACAAATATTAGTTTCCCATCAAATCAAAAACCATTCATCACCATGATCAAATATCTTACAATTTCAATTATCTCTCCATAATAATAATAAACTCTTTTTGTCTTTTGAAAATATAACGATCACTTTTTTTAAAAAATAATTCCTGAATTATGTTATTTTATCAATAAATATAATTTTTTAATTTTTATTCTTAATTAATGAAGGAATATATGAAAAAAATTATAAATCCAATTGTATTTAATTATTCTTTAATAATTATTAAAATGAGTATATTTTTATGTAACAGAAACAGAAAAATTATTAATTATTAAATTGAAAAACATGCATCATTGGTAATTAATGCACACCCCACTAACGTGCAAAATGAAAGATATTGCATGTAAACTATCCATAAAATAAGCGTCTCTTGCAATATATAATAGAGTTGAAGACCTAATTTCCTCTTTATGTTATTTTGATGATGGAGAAGAGCAAATCATACTCAGGTTATCCTAATGCTTACTCGGAAATCCAGCTAGGGTTCGAGGACCGACCTAAGTCGTACAGTTTTAACGGTCCGACCACCACCGGCAAGATGGATGAGCTATCAACCTCAGGCAATCTAGAGCTGAAGAGGAGGAAAAGAGTAGCTCAATATAACATGTATACCATGGAAGGTAAGCTTAAAACATCCTTCCGAAATAGCTTCAAGTGGATCAAGAGCAAGTTTGTCCAAGACCATTTTTGATGTATTAATTAAATCAAAGTTATATATTTTAACTCTTTTTCTTTGGAGATATATATATATCCAATTAATGCTTTGTGATGTTATTATGATATTTTGTGAATAAGGAAATAATATCCCATCATTTAAGTTCTTGGATTTGCCCATTATTATCTTCTGTAAATCAGTTCACTTGCGTTTTCACTTTGTGCATAGTCCAAATGAAAAACAAGCTTTTAGCCATAGAAATTTCTATCGTTAAATTATAAAAATTTGCCACTAATTTGTAGAGCTTAATAAACTTTTATATAATTAGAATGTTATTGAAAAAAAAAATTTATAACTCATATTTATTGATAATAAAATTTATTAAACAGGAATGAAAAAAATAATTAATTATATTTAAGAAAATAAATGATTAAAAAAATAAGTTTGTCATTTATTTATTTTTGGATGGAGATGATATTAATATATCTTACTATTAAATGATGTAAATTAGAGTAAAAAAAAATGAAAACTAGCAATATCTTACAAATATTTTTTTGTTTGCATATTAATAAGAAAGGTATTAGATATCTGAAATTATTTAAAATGATCCATTAAGTATTTAAATTCATTAATAATATGGAAGTTTAGAATTTCTTTTTCTGCGCACATTTTAAACAAATGGCTTATTTCAAAAATATAGGGTGCTAAATGACTGTATCTATATGATCAAAGTTTCTTATGAGATTAATCGCTATTTATAGCCAGAGTTGCCCTTCTGGCACAAAGAGTTTTATCATGATCCAGCTTTTAACTATACAGAGTTATTGATAATCTGGTGCTAGTTTCCCATACAAGTTTATCTCTGTTCTGCTAGTGCTTCTTTACTAATTAATTATTAGTAAGAAATATATATATATATATATATATATATATATATATATATATATATATATATATATATATTCTTATATAATCATATGATTTGGCCACATATATTTATAGATAGAAGCCAGTAGACGTGTGTGCGCCTAATTAATTGATGATGTTTTGTAGTGGAACTTTGGATTGTCAACCTAATCCATCATCATAAACCAAGATTTTCTGCCAAGGCCATTAATTCCTCAACTTCTATATTACTTTTTTTGTTTTTTAGTGGTGAATAATATATTATTATGAACTGGGTTGATCTCTTATTTTGACAACTTATATATATATATAGCCACTTGCTCCTTACACACAAAAACCAAATACAATTTGGTCTATTTTGATTCACTTTTTTTTTTAATTTTTGGATTTGATTTTGCTATTGATGATGAAATATAATTAAGAAAAAAAAGAACAGACCTATCAAGAATCGTTTCCCTTGGATTTAATCTTTCAATCCCAAGAGTTTTGATATCTTCTCCGGATCCAGAGTACGAAAATCCAAAGTAGAAACTGACCGACGATAGCTAGGCATACCATTGCCTCCATTGTGGTTAATGATATCTGTTATAGAAGCCTGTAAAAGAGTGAAGTTCTGTGTATTCTTGGTTGCAATAGGATGAGCCTCAGTTCTCCTCGATCTATCTTGGCGAGAAGGATGAATCGGCGAAAATGATGGATGCAGGCTTTGTTTTTCCCTAATTGGTTTCAGACTAGAAGCAGTGCTGCTTGCACTGTTTCCTGTCTCTTGGCCACTTAAGTTTGATTCTGAATACCTCTCCAGCTAAAATAAAATGCACAATATTATTTATAAGCTACATGAGTTTTCCATATATTCATACAATAGTAGAATGTTTTCTTCACTGTGTTTTTAAGATGCTGCAATTCTCACTGAATAGAATATTTTGTTGGCATTGAGGTTCTTGAAAGTGGAAACTACTTCTCTTGAAAAATACACAAAATAGGTTTATGGAGAAATTCTTAGGAAAACTCAGTCCACCATATCATCTATAAACTAATTCAATCACACGGTAACACATATGCATATTTATTAATTATAGTATTAACATCAATCAATATAAATAAAATCATTAAAAACGTGTTACTGTATGACTGAATTATTTTATAGATGACAACATACACTGAATTTACCTAAAAACTTCCCTAAGTTTATGACCTAAACATGTCAGATATATAACTTAGAAGCAAATTTTTATTAGTATTAATCAATATGTTAAAAAAAGGAAAGAAAAAAAAGCCAATACAGGTCTAAACATTGTTTTCTTAAGAATTTGATAAAAATATAACACTGCCAATTTACTAGACCTAAACTTGCCAAGTTAAACTGTCACTAAATTAAGCTCATCTCTAAGGGTAAAAATTAGAAATGAAGAATGAGTTTTACCTCTTTAGAAGATTCAGTACTATCTTCTTTGCTTTGTTGAGTACTCACATTACTCCTGCTCTGGACTTCATGACTTGCTCGAGAGGAATGCTTTTTCGATCTCCTGCGACTATAAGATAGAGAAACACCATTGATATATATAGCAGTTATATGAATTATCTTATAATGGAAATAAATTTTACAGATCTCAAACACAACATACTTCTTCCTATGGTTGGCTTCACTTTGGTCATCCTCCTCTCTATAAACCACCGGTAGACCTGAAAGTTTACATGCCCGTGGACTTGAACTGAAGAACTGTGAGCAGAAAGAAAAAGTTAGAATGGATGTAACTTCCATAATCCGAAGCAACAGTAATGATAATAATGCATTATGTTGTTGAGCATATCTATTGATTTTCTCCTTTTTAAAAACCTATTTTCGTTTTTCCTTATGCTAAATATGGTTGACTAACATGACACATTAAGGATATGTTTGACATTACTAACAAGATTGTAAGACCTAGCTAGACCTACGAACCGAAAAAGACAGAGTGTCAAGGGTTAGAGTTTTAACCAGAATCGAACCGGTTAAATAAAATTCTTTCAAAATATAATATGCAATATATTTCATGCATAGTAAAATGTAAAAATTAGTTATGTTGTACATATTTCATAAACAATAGTATGTTCAAAATAATATTTATAATTCAAATTAAGAAATAACTATAGTAGAAATTTTTTCTCAAATATAATAACATTTATATTTATAATTATTACTTTAATAAATAATAAAATTGATTTATTAATATATTTATTAATTTTTAAAAATTAAAATAGTTAAATAGATAATAAAAAATTACACTAAGACATGCACTCATTTATCAATTAAAATAAATTTTAAATATGATTTATATGAAAAATTTATCATAATATATATTAATAATAAAAATATAAATGATCAAATTCAACTAATTATATAAGTTTCTTAAATAATGTAAGTAAATTAAAATTAATATATAATGGCAATGAGACGGATTTGGAATGGGATTCTCCGGTCCCGAAATTCAACCCCATTCCTAGCCAGAAAAAAAATTTTAGATTCCAGACCCTACTTAGCTCCCTGATTTTTATTAAAATTATTATTTTATTTTAATGTTAAAAATATTATTTATTTTAATTAATTCGTTAAATATATAAATTTTTAGGATATATTTTTACTTTAAATGAGTGTTATATTTTTATTTTATTATATTTTAAAAAATATTAATTATATTAAAACATTAATAATAATAATAATAATAATAATTATTATTATTATTATTATTATTATTATTATTATTATTATTATTATTATTATTATTATTATTATTATTATTATTATTATTATTCAGGGCGGGGATCCATCCCCATCACAAAAAAACTTGGAGTCGGGGCGAGGAAAAAAAATTACAAAAAAATTTGTCCCATTCAAAACGGAGTTGAGGTAGAGCAATGCGGGGACGGGTCCAATTGTCATCTTTATATAACTATGTAATGATAACTAATATTCATAGTTCAAATTGATACATAATCATATTAAAAAAATATTCTCTAATAATAATAATAATAATATCTATTTTTTATATTTATTATTTTAATAAACAATAGAATTATTTTATTTAATATACTTTAATTTTTAAAATTATAATTTTCAATTAAAACAATTTTCTATAGAATCAATAAATTTTTTATCATAATATATATTGATAATAAAAACTCAAATAATTTAATCCCGCTTTATTAATTGTATATGTCTAATATTAAATAGGTTTATAAACAACAACCTTTTTTGTGCGAGCTTGATCCTCGGCATCAGTAAATATTTTTCACAATTTTCCAATTTCCAACTAGTTGAACCGATTCAATCATAAAGTTGGTCGGTTCTCCCACTGGTTAGATACATATTCGAGGTAGACTGTAAATTAGCCCAGTTTGGAGGCAGGTTTCAGGTTTAATCGGTAGAACCGGCTAATTTGGGTCGGTTTTAACAACAATGATTACTAATATATTATCACTTTTTTTCTTATTGAGAAAGATATTATTTAAATAGGTTTAATTTTACAGACTGTTACTCAACTTAATACTAATGCACAATAATATTCCTCAACTTCAGTTTGTAACATAAAAATCTATAATTTTCATTTGAGTAATAAAAATATTATCTTATTTTTACAAGTTTTACATATTAGAAAAATTGTGCTTAAATTAATTTTTTTAATATTTATGGAATTGTGGTCAAATGGAATTTTTTTTTTAAATTCCATTTGACCACAATTCCATAAAACACAAAAATTAAATAAATAAATTCATTAGAGTTCTCGTATACAATATGTAAGTGATGACATAACGTTTAGTTATTAGGGATAACCTTTGAAACTTGTAGAAATAAATAAGGATGATATTTGTTATATAATTTAAATTTGAGAGATATTTATGTTACAAATTGAAGTTGAGAGAGAATTCGCAAAATTTATGTATTTTAATAATGTTGATAAAAATTTGAGATGAGTGTAACATGTTTTGTAGTTTTTTCATAAAAAATTTTGAAGAGAAAATAAATAATTCAATTTGGGGACCAAAAAAATCTAAGTGTTACTCTGAAAAACAAATTTTAACTTCAATGTCAAACAGACAGTTAACTGCTTATCATAATAATTCGAGAATCTCTTAAATTACTTTCAGATCCAAGAATGAGTTAGATACGACAAAGAACTATAACAATAAAATGAAAAGGGAAAACAATAAGGGCTAGCTTTACCACATATCAATAATCACAAAGAAAAATATTTTCTGCTTACTTGACTTTGAAGAGCAGAAGTAGTTGTGCCACGATATGCAGGAGTCAGAGCAAGAAGTGTGGTCAAGAGACCAAAAGAAGAATCAGGAAAACCCTTATTGCTAGCCTCATTATCTTTCAATAATCCTCTGATGGTGACCCACAGAGTTTGAATATCCTATAAAGTTGTTCAACCTGAATACAACAAAAACTATTCTGATTAAAGTGCTAGTAAGTGTTATATTATTTTATTAGGATGGTGGCTATAAACATTGACAAACAAGCAACAAGGTTTCATTTTAGTGGTAAAAGAAAATTGAGGCTTGAAACCAAGTGGTTCCGGGCATTAATCCTGCTAATAATGAATTATTTTCAGGGTTATATCTTATAGTTGGTGTCCCATGTAAAATAAAATATTAGTCCAAGGGAATATACCTGCACTCTCTCTAAAACTATGATTAGATAAGAAATGGTTAAACACCTTCAATTTTCTACATCACCCTATTTATATCAATCTTTACATCTTTGGTGTCAGGGGACCTTAGTTGGGACATCTTGATGAGTTTCCGACATGTTTTTCTCTATATTATTGTCTCCTTTAGCTAATGAGAAAGTGAGATCCTTGTTAAGGTTCTAGGGTTCTTGAGTTCTTGGGTCAAGGTTATTGCAATAGTTTAAGTCTAATAGGACTAATAGTAATTTAATTATAGTAGAATTAGTAATTTATTCTATTAAGATAGAATTAGTGATATTTTCATATTTCCTAGTTTTTTTTAGGATTCCTAAATCATAACTTTCCTATTTTATTGTAATCTCTAGCTTTCCTAATTTCTAGAGTTGTAATCTTTATTTAAAGCGACAAAACATAATCAATAAAAATAAGACATAAATTTTTAAAAAAAATTAAGAGAATCGGGTGTTTCTCTAATGAATTCTAAGGTTTGGATTCCCTTTCATGAATCTGATCACCTAGTGACACAATTCGAGGAATATAACATTTGTTATCAGAGCCAATCACCATACACAATGACATCAATCATTGTTGCAAGAGAAACAAGTAGTGCATGAAGCTAGCTTTGCTAAAGTAGAGAGTTGGATGGATAGTAAATTTCAACAACTATCTCTGCAATCACAAGAACTTACTTTAGGATTGAATATAACATTGGACTTTTATGTTGTTAGAATCTTTTGATTCATGATTCAAATCGTCCGATTCATTCACAAAATGAGTAAACTCTTAGAGAGAATTGCAGGAGAATCGGAGGAATTGCTGGATCATTCGATTCACTCCAGAAAATTAAAAAAAAAAAAGAGAAACACAATCCTTGTAGAACTGAAATTGCGTGAAGAAATAAAAACTTCCTAAGGCATAATCATGAAAAAATAAAAAGCTTTCCTTTTTGGAGTTTAAGCGCTGAAGAGTTGAAGAATAGGCATTCTCAATCTCCCTCGTGCATGCTTTTTTGGAAGTTGAAGTGAAGAAATCTGAATTTTTGGAGTTCCTTGTGCTTGGGTGTTGACGAAATAGGCTGAGTGAAGGAGAAAATAGAAGAAATCGGGAGTCAAAATAGGTAGAGAAGATGATTCTGGAACTTTTTTTTCTAGGTTAACAAAAATGTATTATGAATTTGTAATGATATTAATAACACTAGACATTGTGTTCTTCAAAAAACAAGCATTGGACATGGACCATAATAATTGAGTCTTTTTTTTGTGAAAAAAATAATTGAGCACTGTTTGTGAATAAAAATAGCTAAGCATTGTATTTTTTTGAATAAAAAATAGCTAAGCATTGTATTTTTTTGAATAAAAAATAGCTAAGCATTGTTTTTTTTGCTGTCAATGTCATAATTTTTTCTAATATGTTATGATATATATTAAAGCTTCAAATTTATTAGAACTTCTAATGTGCTTCTAATACATATTAGAACTTCCCTCAATGTCATGATTTATATGAACTATAAATAGAATTTTTAGTGACAAATTGATTTTAAAAAATCTTTTAAACTTATTTAGTTTGTAATTCTAAATTTGGTATCAATTTATTCTCATTGATTTTTTTCTCAATTTTTTTTTCATTTTTTTCTATAATTTTTATCTACCATAAATTTTTATTACAATTTTATGATATTATATTTGCACTAATTTCTTAATGAGGTTGTTGATAGTCATGCTTATGTCATGGAATCTAGAATTTGATTTATTGTTTATTTTTTATGTTCTTTAGTATATGGAATATTTAGTTTCAGTCTAAATCAATCAATTATAATTTGTTAATTACTAATTTTCTTAATTATTAATTACTAATTTGTTAATTTTTTTCAAATTATATAGCATATTTCTTTTTCTAAATTATAGGTTTTAAATTATATGGCTTCTAAAAAGGGAAATACAAAGGCTAGTGATCCTACTTGGGAATATGACTCTTGAATTAATGAAAATAGAATAAATCTAAAGTGTAACTATTGTGGACTTGAAAGATAGAGAGGGATAAATAGAATGAAACATCATTTAGCAGGTGATTATGATAATGTTGCTCGTACTCAATATCCAGAAAATGTGAGAAAATTATGTATTAAAATTTTAGGATAATTAGAAATACAAAACAATGCTTTCAAGAAATAGATGACAGGCAAGAATATCAAACTTTAGGTGGAAAAAGAAAAACTATAATGGATGTATTTGTAACTAAAGGGAAGGGTGTCAAACAACAAACTTTGAATGCAATTATTAAAAATAGAAAATATGTAATCCAAAGCATATGTAGATTTTTGTATGAGCATGCACTACTCTTTGTCTTAGTGAAGAGTCCATTGTTTGTTTCTATGGTGGAAAAAATTGGTGAATATGGTAGGGAATTAAAACCTCATAGTTATCATAAGGCTATAGTCACATTTTTGAAAAAAAAAGTGAACGATGTGAATTTGATGTTAGAAAAATATAAAAACGAATGGAAAAAAACTGGATGTACTTTGATATCCGATGGATCGTCAAATAAAAAAAATAGATCTCTCACTAATATCTTAGTGAATAGTCCAAGTGGTATAATTTTTCTTAAATCAGTGGACACCTCTGATGTGATAAAAGATGCACATAAACTGTTTGAGTTGCTTGACTCACTAGTGGAGGAAATTGGAGAGGAAAATGTTGTTCAGGTGGTGACGGATAGTACTTTAGCTTATGTGGTAACAGGTGATTTGTTAATGGCAAAGAAAAAAAAATATTTTGGTCTCATTGTGCTACTCATTGCATTAACAATACATTTGGAGGATATAGGTGAATTGTCCATCTTCAAGTATACAATTAGTAAGGCTAAGGAAGTTTGTGTTTATATTTATAAACATGTTTGGGTTCTTGCCTTGTTTAGGAAGTATTCCAAGAAAATAAAGTTAAAAAGAGTGGGGGTAACAAGATTTGCTACATCATTTCTCACCATGAATCCTCTTAGAGCTATGTTTGCATCGAAAGAATAGGCTAAAAGTCAATATACTTCTAAGGTAGAAGTAAAAAAAGTGGAGGCAATATTATTATCTGATGATAAATTATAGAAATCAATTAAATTTTGTTTGAAGTGTGTGAACTCACTTGTTAAAGTTTTAAGACTTGTTGATGGAGATGCAAAACCGGCAATGAGATACATATATGAAGTTATGGATAGAACAAAAGAACAAATTGCAAAAAAAATTAATCATCAAAAGATAAAGTATCAACACATTTGGGACATTATTGATTTAATATGGGATTTGCAACTTCACATACCACTTCATGCTGTAGGATATTTTCTTAATCCTAAGTAAGTATTTCAAATATTTTTTTTCAACTTTATATTGTAAATACCAAAAATTAAAAAAATTAACTTTCTTTTTATTGTGTTTGTATAGGTTTCAAGATGATAGATCATTTGATTCGGATATGGAAGTAAAAGTTGGCTTATATAAGACAATAGAAAAAATATTTACGGATATCAAATCAAAGATTAAAGTTGATTAATAATTAGAAAAGTTCAAAAGAGGAGAATGAATGTTTGGCATGAGCATGACTATTTTGACTAGAGACAAGAAGCAACTGGATATTATTTTATTTGGTATTTATTTGTTAGATTATTAAGTTTTGAATGTTCTTGTTTATTAAAAAAATCCACTTGAAAGTTATGGAGAAGAATGTAAAGAGATTCAAAGTCTTGCAATAAGGGTTCTAAGTCTCACATGTAGTGCTACAGGATGTGAGAGAAATTGAAATATATTTGAGCATGTCCATTCCAAAAAGATGAATTGTTTAGAACAATAAAGATTGAATGCTCTTGTGTTTGTGAAATGCAATATTCAACTTGAATTTAGGCAAGAGCGAGGCAAAAGGTGAGACATATGATCATATTTGTTTGAGTGATATGAAGTTCGATGATGAATAGGTTACCGAAATCGAAGAGTCTTATCTACCAGTAGACAATTCATGTATGAATGTAAATGAATATTTTAAAGATGATGGAGGAGTTGGGCCAACCAATAAAAGAAAACGAGGTATTACAAAAAAAATTGTATGAATTTTATTTTTTTAAGAATAAATAGGACTATGAAACTTTAAATTAATTTCTCATATATTTATGTTATATAATTTATATTATATAGGGCCAAGGAACTTAAAGTATGATAAACAAGACAAGGGACAACCTATTGAAGATGAGGTGATTGAAGATTTAGATATATTTCATGGTGGTGAATCAAATGAAGATGAAAGAGAACAAACGGATTTGGTTATGTTGGAATAAAAATAGTGATGAAGATGATAATTCCTTTGAATATGAAGATGATGACTTTATAAATTAGTTTTATTATGAGTACAATTTAGATTTTAAATTTCTACTTCTTTTTGAGATACGGTTAACTGATGATGCATGATAGTATTATTATTAACATTGCTATATTTGGAGTTATGAAATATATTATTTCTAATTAATATTATTAATATGAATTGAATCTTACGATTCTATTTGATTCTCGATTCACAAAATTATAATTTCAATTCTTGATTCGAATCTCAATTTGACAACTATGCATAGAAATGCAAACCACCAACAATAGCAGTAAAATGCTAATTTAGAATCACACGACACTTCAGCTGCCAGGAGGAGGTGGAGGATTGGGTAAAGTGAGAGTGGTTGCTAATAAGTTTAACATTGAGGTTTCCCAGATCCAAACAAAATCCAAAGTGGATTCTCAATTGGATAATTTCTTAAAACAACCAACAAATCTACTTCGCACCAACCTCGTTAAAGGAGTTGAGGTGATTCTGTTCGTCACATCAGCATAATGACAACATTAAAAACTCTAGTTCTAAAGGCAACAGAAGAAGGGGTGACATACGGACAACAAGTGTAGACAAGAAAATAAAATAAAATAAAATAAAATAAAATTGTTGGCAAAATAAAGCAAGAAAAACGCATGAAGCAATACTGATACTAGCAAAAATTGAAACAGATGGAAAATTCGGATGTACCATTACTGTCTAAAGAGCAAATGAGGGAAGCATTGTCTAAACTAATGGTATTATGAGCTGGACCCTGAAGAACCAAATTTTGCATGGGGTCATATTCAAAGAATATGGTTAAATTACAGGTTGCTAATCTTTATTATAAGCTTGAGAACAAGCTCTATTTTAAAGTGAGTAATACCGTTACGGCTTTAGGGTCCTAGGGCTAGGGTTATTGTAATAGTTTAATTCTAATAGAATTAATAGTAATTAATTATAGTAGAATTAATTTTTTATTCTATTAAGGCAGAATTAATGGTATTTCCATATTTTCTAGTTTCCTATTTTTTCCCTAAATCATAACTTTCCTATTTTATTGTAATCTCTATTTAAAGAGACAAAATGTAATCAACAAATAAAAGTAAGAAATTTCAGAGAAATTAAGAAATTTGGATCTTTTTAACGAATCCTAAGATCCAGGTTCTTTTTGACAAATCCAATCGCCTGGTGACACAACCTGAGGAATCCGTTTCTTTGTTTAATGACTTTGCCTAGCATAAAAAGAAATATGTCAATGAACTTTATATGAAGCAAAGGGGATAAAAATTGCAATAGGTAAAAGTTTTTAACTCTGTTCTACCAGGCGTAATTGGCCTTCCAAAGAACATCTCAGCCAACAGGCATCCTGCACTCCAAAGATCAATGCCTACTCCATAATCTGTGGGACTCAACTGGAGCTCTATACCATAGAGTCACGACTCTGCTAGTAAGGAGTCGTTTTGGTTTAGTAATGAAAAAATTTGCAAGCCCAAAATCTGCTGTTTTTAGCCTTCCATCTATGTCTACCAGCAAGTTAGAAGCTTTAATATCTCTATGTAAAATTCCCCTTTCATGGCAGTGTTGAAGACCTGAAAGCAGTTGATGTATATAACATTTTACCTGTATCAAAGACCCTAAAGTCAATAATGCTTAAAAATTTCTAATATATAACAAAGTTAAAGACTGAATTGAAGGAATCAAAGAATACAACTCTTTGAAGTTTTTGGTCGAAAAGACTCTGATATTATGTAATATAAAAGCTCAAATTTATAGGTAAGAGCTAGAATATCTATTTTAATAACTCCAACGAATGCAAAACACTCAAGTACACTGATTTTTTTTTAGAAGTTCCATTGAAATAGTAATTTCCAACTACAATAGCTGACAAAATCACACGATTCAAAAATGGTTATTATTTCATGATCATAAAGGTGTTTAATGGCTACAAAAATATAGTTGCAGCACCAAAGACAAGAAGAATTTGCGACTTGTGGTTCAGTAAGCATCTGGCCTGGGCGGGAGATGACTTTAGCTAGATCAGTTTGCATGAAATCAAAGACAGGGTAAAGACTATATTGCATCCTCGATGTGGCTAGTCCTTCAAGCTTGATGATATTAGGATGATCTAGCTTCTGTAGTATCATTATCTCTCTTGCCATAAACTTAATACTCTCGAACTCTGATGTGTTGAAACGAACCTTCTTTAAAGCAACAATTTTACCAGTATCCCTATCTCTAGCCTTGTACACATTGCTAAAAGTTCCTTGGCCTACCTGAAAAAAAGGAAACAGAAACCTAATTCAGACGATATCTATTCCTCTTTGCCAAAATTTCAATACATAAAAGCAATTTTATTACCTTCCCATTTAAGAACTTATCTAATGTTTGGGACTTTTAATCTAATCGCTTAGCCTTTTGGGTTAAATTGAACATCGTTGTATAATCTCCTAACGCCGTTAACCCAATTTTTATAAGGAAACTCAAACTTGTTATCTTACCCAAATTGAGAGATGCAACGACTTTCAGGCTACTCTACAGGCATGCATAAAGCTGGCTGAGAAGTTATAGGATATATGTGTTTGTGTGTCTCATGAAGAACATGAAAACTCTTCAGACTTGCATTTGCGTTTGTGCTTGTGCTTTAGTAAACGAGACAGAAAAGGTAACAAGATTAAACACTAACCTTTGCTAGTTTATGATAAGAATCAGCACTCTTAGGAACCAAACCAGCCAAAACCTCTCTAGGAATGTTGTCAACAAGCCACTTAGGCCATCCATCAACCAGTTCCTCTGCACCAATCTTCTTCAAAGTAATTCTATGGGATACATTACCAACACCTCCATTCTTCACCCCATCTCTAGAGAGCAGTTTCTCTCCACCACCTCCATTAGCACTATTAACAGCTACCACTCTCTTATTTTCACCATCTTGCCTAGACAACTTACCAGCAGGATCACTTCCTGCCTGTCTCTGCCCATTAGGCCTACCTACATACCCACGTTCCTGTTTCAATCTATCTAGCCCCTGATTAGGAAGTGATCTTGTTGAACCACTGGAAATAAAAACAACCCATTTCTCAAAGTCCTCAACCTTTCGCGGAGAATCGAAAATTCGTTGATTGCTAGGTGACATGGTAGAGATAATAGGAGAAGTGAAATGGGAATTTGTCATTAGGGGAGCTGGTAAAATTATTATTTCATCATACAAGCAATGTGAATCAAAGGAAATAATTGACCGTCCTTTGGCTGGCATTGATTTGGATTTTTGTTGACGTAGAACGAAAGATCCAAGTGTGCTTGTTGTGTCAGCATTCTCCACCTGGGTGATGATCTGTGGATACATAGGGGCGCCAATCTCAATACTTTGGGCTATGTTTACAATGAATTGGTTCTTCTCCCCCAACTTTGGCGGGCACAACCAAGTTTGCTTGTTCAGCTATAGGCTTGTGGAATTTTTTTTTTTAAATATACAAAAAAGGAAAAATAATCTAACGATTGTTTCTTCAAGTTGATGACATGCACATCTCATCTGCCTGGCAATTGCCAACTTGGGTGATTAAATAAAAACCTACAATTTCAATTTGTACTTATTTTCCAATATTAATAATTGAAATTTTGAAGCTACTGCTATGACACAGCTGTAAGGTAAATGAACATTGTTTGCTGAGTGAGGGCACAACTAAACCCCAAAGCATATTAACGATGATTTTTTACTCGACATTAGCTGACCATAAACAAAAACGTAAAATCAAATAAATGAATAAGAATGACCTGCCTTAATGGACAACCTAGGTTTCATAAGCCTCTCCATCTAGCCAACAATGAACATATTGCAACCAGCTGCTATTCAGTTCTTTTTCAAACAAGAAAATGAAGAAAACAAATATTTCCAGTTGGAAACCAGTTCTTTTTCAAAAAGGCAATTTACTATGTTCATTTCAGCTTAGGCCAAATAACATATATAGCATTCGCAATGACAGTGACAGTTGAATGAACATGTAAGAAATAAGAGCATTCTAATGGAGGTCAATAACTTATACATAAGGCAGCATGTGATTTCTATTGTCTCTCTACAAATGGCAAGTTCAAATTTACCCATATAGACCTGTTGGTATCAAAGGGTGATGAAAACGCTACGCAACTTGTCATTTCTTTTAATTGCTCTCAAACTAAAAGACCAAACTTGAACATATAATTCTATTATGTATTTACCCAGCCATCACGATACAACTTATTTGTTTCAGTTTACATCTCCTGCACATTCCATCTTCAAGATTAAAAGAACTTCAAGGATTTGCAAAGTGAGCAGACAATTAGCTAATAACTTTGCTGATGCTTAAACTGTCACCATTAATAATCTTTCTGGAAGAAGATTGGCCAAGATCAAAAGGTCCCAACGAGTCCGTCTGCAGCAAGCCACCACAAACTGATCAGCAATTTGTGAGGTATAATGTAGAAAAATCAAAACAGGAGTCGTTATCCTCACTCCAACAATCATTATTCACGAATCTATTAGTAACCATTTACGGAGCACAAATAAAGTTTACCATAATAAAGTAAAAGAAAGAAAAAACATTATATTCATAAATTCAAGTACCCATTTGATCCCTGACAGTCCAAGGCTGCTTTCGTCATTATAAAGTCGAGAACAAAGTGATAGGTCTGTTTCTGATTCTTGAAATACATGACCTAGTGAAGGGCTAGATTGGATGTTGACCTGAAAAACAAAGAAACATAAAATACTTTTTGGACTGATTACTAACAGTATAAGACTCTAGGATTCATGATAAACACAGCCATAGCATCAACTGGGAATATTTTTACTGTGAAAACTAATAACCTAGAAAACAGTCCCAGCAAATTCCTTAACCAAAGTATTATCATACCAATTATCAGAGATATTATGCGATTAAAATCTTAAGAAACTATCCAGTATTTATGTCTCACACCACAAAAAATGTAATGAGAAGTGAAATAGTGTCCAATTATGCCCATAAACTAAAGGAGCAACATAAACTCCAACATTTCAAATACAAACTAAGCCACTGCACTGTAATTCATACAATCAGCTCCCAAGTCATATTTTAATACAAAACTGGACTATTAAAGCACTAAATAAAACTGAGCGAACCTCACTAATATTTGGATGTTTAAAGGACTTGGAGACAGCGTCCTGGCTGCAGTTATGAGAATAAGCACTTCCACCCAAAGCAAGAGCATCTTTGCTCGAGGAAGAGTTTTTCTGAAAAGGAAATGCATGACAGGTGTCTTCAGCATCCAAAATGGATGAAGTTGAACCATGAGGAGGAAGCCTTGGAGCTTGGGAATAGTTCACTTGGGCCATGAGAAAAGCATCAAATGAATCAGAGATTAACAGAGATGGCTGCAAGCCTGTATTATTTCTATCTGATTTTGGATCATCACAATTACTGAACCTGCCCTGTAAGGATGCTTCAGATAGCAGGCCTCCAATACTTATATTAGTTAGACTATCATCCCATAATGATGATATCTTCACTTCATTGTGCTGCATAGATCCATGTAAGCAAGTTTCAAAAAGGCAGAACATTTAAGAAGCACATTTTATTTAGAACTTTATATATAAATCAAAGATAGCCTCAATTTTATTAAAGGCCTACGTTAAAGATGATTTCTGGACAATGCTTATGTAAATTAAATTATTTTAGGCAATCAGACATTTCCAACAAATTTTACACATCTTAAATCATCACCCTAATGACTTATCATATATGAATTATTGGTCTAAGCCATAAATACTCAATCCAGATGCACTCTCTGTGGAGTAAAAAATAAAATTTGCTTAATATTGAAATCTAGTAAATCACATAGGTACACCATAATGAATGAAAGACAGAGAATGAAAGTGAAATATAGTACCATTGATTCTGCTAATCCATTGGAAGGCACTTTATCAGCCATGCTTGCATCTTTTGCTCCTGCTCCACTTATTGTTGGCTTCAAATCTTCACTTGTAGCCTCAATTTGTTTCTGTTTGGCACATATACCTTCTAAATTATTACCGCAACCCTTCTGCATGCCTTTAGGTTGTAAAAAGGACTCGCAAGGAGTTGAATTTGAAGGCACTCCAGAGGACTTATTTTCAAAGTCAGGGAACCAACCATACCTTAACAACAGATTAAGTAAGAAATTTAAAATAATTACTAAATACCCAAGTATAAAAGAAAGCTACAAGGATAATAACCTTAAGCGGAAAATAGAAGGGCTCCCAACGGACACATAGACATCTCCCGCAGTGAGATCATCGTCATTCAATGTCCATCTATAGCTAGCTAAATCCTCGGATAATATGTATGGGAAAAGAATGGGTTCTCCAGTAGCAATACTTGAACCACCCCACTTGCAATTTAGATGTTTAAGCACAGAAGATATCTTTTTCCGAGAGCTTAAAGTTAGTTCCAAGTATGGATGATATCCATCCTGTCCAGAACAATCAACTGTCATAGATATATTTATATTCAGAGGAATTTCCAATCTTGAACAATACTAGAGGTTTCATATGATTTTACCTTTTCCAATCCCAATCGAGTGACTTCATTCAATGGAAAAAGCTGCAACTTGATCTTTGCAGAAGGATGAAGAATCTGTTTTGGAAATTGCTCAACTGTAAGTATCTCATTGTTTGTTTCTGCAAAATATTTTCCTTTGTCTAAAAGACGTGAACATAATACCAGAGTTGACCCAGAATTTGAAGAATGCTTGTCTGTTTCAATCAAAAGTTCCTCAGCTTGCCCTAATTGAGAGAATGTTTAAAACTTAAGCAGAACATACAATTATAGATATAATAAATATAATATCATGCAAAATGGGACTAATAAGCACAAATCTGGCCACGTATGAAAATCTCAAAAATGAAAATAAATTAATGACTTGGCACACTTTGGCCTGCATTAAAGAAAATAAGTCATATAGGAGGTCATGGGTTCAAATCCTAACAAGCCCAATGTAAAAAAATAAAATAAAATAAGATTACAAAAGAAAGAAGCAAGAAAATAAAATAAGTCATATTTCAATTGAAGCTTGATTGAATGATCAAACCTGCTGGTTTAGGACGTTGCCCCCTAGTTCTGTTGGTAGATTTACCAACTTGAATCTGAGTAGCACCCACTTTAAGCTTTTTAGGAGCTTCTGCCTCCTTTGCAATTCGTTTTTTAGCAAGTTTCATGGAAGTCCAACTTTCCTGCAAACTCTTTAATACAGTCAAAGATAAAATTAACCCTATTCTCACATTAATGTCCTTTAAACCCAAATCTCAAAGATAGTGAATATTTTAAAAATCTGCATCAATTTGCAGAACCGTTATCACAGTTCACAAACCATTTTTCTTTAAATTTGTTTACATGCACTATGCGCTTAGCATCACAAAAACACACACACAGTCAAAGAGAGGAGAATTAAATTTCAGGGAGGTTATCACACTAACGGTTTCTGCTGTAGCATTTTAATAAACAAAAAATAGCTTTCACCCCAAACACACACGCGCAAATGACAAGATGCAAATGATACAATAGCATGTCCTTTCCATCATGAATATAAGAGCTTGCAAAACCCTATCCAAAAGAAAGCAATTACCTAGAAAATATGACTCCTTCAACTATTCTAAGGCAGAATTTAATCAAAATAACAGTGCTGAGAATCAGAAACTTATCAGACAGTTTCATTATAAAACAGGAGGGAAACTGACCCTTAAACTATTTCAAGAAAAAAAAGAAACTAAAACGCCTCTCTAAGCTCCAAACCACTGTCTCAATTGCATCGACTCTTGGTAACTCGGAAAAGAAAAAAAAGTACGAATTTCAAAAATTCCTATTATCTAGCCCCACAAACACCGAAACGAAAAATTAAGGAAATTCATCATCTTGAAACCTTACATAAAAGTGAACTTGTAAATAAAGATGATAGCATCAATTAGGGTTTGTCTAAAAAAAAATTGGATGGAGAAGAAGAAAACAGGGGGAATAAGATAAAAGAAAAACTTATTGATTAAAGATCAAGCAATCAAACAATTGAATCAATTTTCAAGCTATAGCCTACAGATAGTGCGAATGGCATACCTGAATCACAACCTCAGAGACAGAGAGAGGAAGAGAATCAAAGATTTGAAATTAGACAAAATAATCCCGACAATATTGGCGGGAACGAATTTGATCTGGTATTGAATAATCTCAATTCTCAAATATGGCGAATTAACATTGCGGGCTTGGACTTTGTAACCGACTTAGAGAATGGGTCGGGCTCGAGCCTTAGTGGCCTATCTATGAATTATAAGTCCGAATTTTATTTGGGAATTCTAAAGTTATTTTTAAAATTGTATAATTAGATGCAAATACGTAATTTATTATTTATTATCGTATCATATAATAATAATAATAATATTATTAATATTAATATTAATATCATCTATATAATATAATAAAACGTGGTGCGAGGAATTATTGTAACTACTAGAGTATCATTTCGATTTTTCCTCCACAATAATACGTTTCAATTTTCAGCTCCAACAGATTTCTGAATGCTATCGTTTAGCTCCCCAACAAAAAAAGGTCATTCTAGTTCACGTTATAACTTTTCATTGTGTCTCCCTTCCAAATCGATTTTTGGACACACCTCAGCATCTCCTAAACATCACCATTTAACGTCATTTTCCTACCATGAACAAACGACGTCATTTAACATTATTTTCCTATTATATCATACCATGACATATCATAATAATAATATTATTAAAATAAATTTGAAACATAAAAAAATATATTGTTTATTAAAAAATATAAGATTTTTTATATATATATCTTTGCAAAATTTTGAAAATTTTCAAAAATTTCTTTTAAATTAATTGTCCAATCAAAATTTATAAAATTATTTCTAACCAACCCTATTAGAAAATCTCTCCAACTCTATTTACACTCCTCTACGGTGGTTGGTAGTTTCACTGTTTTAAAGAAGTCTGTCCATCCGATCATTACGACATATAGAGTGGTGACACTAATGAAGACAAGTGTACGATTCACAGTTTCAATAGTTACACCAAGCTTGACATTGTCTGGAGGACTTCTTCTATCATTTTGAGGACAATTCTTTCACTGCGGCTTTCAATCCTAATAGAGTCACCAGCTTGTATGTTACTATTTTCTGAAAATTATTTCTTTTTATAGCAGGGCTTTAGTTGTGTAGGTTTCTTTTTGTTGTCAATCTCTAATTTCAATTACTTAACAGGTTTATCTATGCAATTTTGCTCGTTTTTAGTCTTATAATTATTTATTAATTAAAGATTTTGAATTGTTTTGGCTTATATTATATTTTGTATTTTGGTATTTATGTATCTACATATATAATGCGTATGTTAGACAGTAGGTTTTACTATAAATGAGCTTGATTTTGAAGGTTAGTCAATTGAATGGACATATTTTGTGAATTATTTTTTTGGATTTAGGGATGGTGTTTTAGAGATCTTTCAGCTGGTTGTTTCTTTGTTATTTCTATGTACTTGAGGTTTTATTTCTGATATATTGCTTGATTTACTATTACAGGTATTGCAAATGTGAGATGCCTTATAACCTTTGTTACAAAATAAGAATAGAAAAAAAAAACTAATGATATTTTTTCTCATTTATTTATAGAAAATAAGGTAAAAATATATATAAATAGAGAAAATTCTAGAATCCTTAATTTCAAGGAATTAACTGTTTCTAATCTCTAATTATACTTTTGGTGATCCAGCGGAATAATGAATTGCTTTTTTCGTGTCAAATATTCCTTTGAATAAAAAGACCTTTATATTATTTTCCATATATATCTGTTGTTTTAACAATTCTATTTTGAGATGATATTATCTCATTCATTTCTAATTTGTTTCATTTCTTTTCTAGTGATTGATTATGTATGACATCATTATGAAAAAAATTCAACAATTAAGTCAGAATTGCCCAAAAAATCTTCACTGGTGTTGCTCTCCCCCTGAATATGAGAGTTCCTATAGTTTGAAAGTCCTTAAAAAAGGTGACATCCACTAACACAAATATTTTTCTTGAAATTATATAAAAACATTTGTAAACTTTTTTATTAGATGGATAACCAACAAAAATGCATTTGTAGGATCTTAGATCAAATTTTGACCATTTTGGGTCATGATTATAAACAAAAGTCATACTCCTAAAATTTTTTAAGGGAATATCATTTATTAACCAAGTATGAGGAAAATATTCAATAAAAACTTGAATAGGTATTTTGAAACCCAAAATATGTGTAGTAAGTTTGTTGATCAAATAAGTGATTATTACAATGGCTTCCCTCTGAAGGTATTTAAGAACTTTAGTTGTACAATTTATAGCCCTAACTATTTCAAGAAGATGTTTGTTTTCCCTTTCAACTACTTCATTCTTTTAAAGTATATTATTACATGAACTTTGGTGAATTATTCCTTTTTCAGCAAAAAAACTCCCTAACATTAGGCCAATTATGATAGAGATTAGTGTTGGCTATAGGCTATGATTCCATATTTGACCATTGTCATTTTATCAGTAGGTTGACTTTCTTTTTGTCCACAAGCAGTTAAATTTCCCTCAGTTCTTCTTTTGATCCTTTGGAATTCTAACAAAATCTTGTCTCATACCTTTGAATCCAAATTCTCTCGTGAACACAAAAGATCACATGCAAATTAGCATAATATTTTATAGAGTGAGAATCCTGTTGCTATGTGATGAATGCAATAATAGCAATTAATCTACGTCATTTTTCATCAATTATTAAATTATGAATTTGACTAAAGACAACATAGCACACCCTCATCCGAGCATGCGTTGCTGGGGTGAGGGCAGTATTATTACACATAGTTTTATGGAACTGTTATTATTGTTAGTCAGCATGTCAAATAGCTCAACTAGAAACAGAAAATAATTGTAAAACCATTCAATTTAATTACCAATCATTATAGCCTTTACATTGAACCATAAGGTCATCAAGGCTGTCAGTAAATTAGGAAAGTTAGAATATTTTTTGAAATAAAGAGAAATTTCTATAATCAATTATCAGATTTGGTTAATTCCTTGAAATTAGGGATTCTAGAATTTTCTTTCCTTTTTTAATTCTTATTTTGTAACATGATATTAGAACCATAAAAAATTTAGATTTTTTTTAGAAAACCCTAGAGCAGGGTTGCTACACCATTACTACTGATATAAGGAAGGACACCAATCGATCCCTAAAATCCGGTCACCGTAAAGCAAGCAGGTGAACCACACATGCCACTTTTGTTCATGCCATAATTTTCATGCACTGGCACATGAAGGCATGTCTAATAGCAAAATTTGCTTGGTTTTTTTTTTCTAACATCGTTTGACCTTTTAAAATATTTTTTTAGCTTCGTGATAAGGGGAGATAGTCATGCATTGCAAGTGAGCAACGCTGATTTAGGGCAACAATCATCCTTAAAATCTATTTTTCTTTAAAAACGAATAATTATATCTTTTAAATAAAATGTTTCAATCTCAATCGTTGGAAAATTCCTCTAACTCATCTTGTTCAATTTCTCAATCGGGTATCATTTCTCCTACAACCATTGTTTCTACAAAGTTTTCTAAATCTTGGATATTAGATTTAGGTTCTACTAACCATATGACTAGTACTTCACAAGATTTTTCTACTTACTTACCTTGTGTAGGGATTTAAAAAGTTAAAAGTGCAAATGGTTTCTTTATCACTATTGCAAGAAAATGGACAATATTAATTTCTCCTTCTTTATCTCTTAAAAAAAATTCATGTTCCTAAATTGTCATAAAATCTCTTATCAATCAATAAATTGACTGTTGATCACAATTATCATTTTAATTTTTGGTCATCTCATTGTGAATTTTAGGATTTAATACAGGAGAGACAATTGGAAGTGCTAAAGCAGGATGATGGTCTCTACTTTATTAATGATGGATTAACTTTTGAAAGGCAAGATTGACAAACTTACTTCAATTTTATTTTTGTGTTCAAGTACTAGTGATATTTTGTTATGACATTATCGTTTGGGAATCCTAACTTTCAATATTTAAGATATTTATTTTCCAAGTTATTTGTGAATAAAAATTGTTTGGTTTTTTGATGTGAATTTTATGAATTAGCAAAATATCATTGTATTGTTTTTCAATCTCAACCGTATAAAATATCAGAACCATTTACCAAAATTTATAGTGATATTTGGGGTCCTTGTAGGGTGTCAACTGTTTCTACAAAACACTGGTTCATTACTTTTATTGATTATCATACTAGAGTCACATGAATTTTTTTTTTTTAACAATTTCAGACCCATGTTAAAGATTTTTTGAAGTGATAATATAAAAGGATTTTTCAACAAAATTCGTCAAACTGCAGGAGAAGGATATTATATTTCATGTCACAAAACTTTTATTTCATAATTTTCTGCATTAGAAAGCCTTGCAGCCAGTTGTATTTCTGCCAATCTTTCCTCTACTTTAGTTTCATTTTCATTTGTCTTTGATAGCACTAATCTTGCTTATTCAACCTATTCTGCATCACTAACCACCTTGGTGATTCAAGAATCATAAACAGTGCAAACCTCATAAACAAAGAGGGAAGGATTCCTACACGAAGCATCACCCTCTAGTTTATATATGCTGGAAGTCTAGAGAAAGCATAGTTGGAAACATATCCCAGAAGGATTCCTAGATTTATAAAAATTTCGAGAAAAGAGGTAAGAAATCGTCTAACAACAGTGGGTGATATCTCTGTTATATACACTGGTGCAATCATCACCCCAAAGCCTATCCCTATTCCAGCTAAGAGTATACCTATCATCAGTATTGCAAATGAAGGGGCAAGAGTCATTATAGTTGCTCTTGTCTGAAACACAATGGTTGCTAATGCTATTGCCACTTTAGACCAATGGCATCACATTTTTTTCCCCCAACTAAACTACCCAAAAGTGAAACTATACTTAAGATTCCAACAAGGACTTCTTCTTGTACATTTGATATCTTAAGGTCATGCTGAATGAACAAAATTGCTCCACTCATAACACCCACATTTGCATAATGACATGTACACATTTTAAACTAGAAATTTGAACCAAACACAAAACGGTAATTATTCTAAATGAATTCATACATACACAAATATATATGCTCTCAATTCCCATTTCCTTGTATGCTTGCAACCTAACTAACAACATAATACACTACCTTTAATTTTTCAAAAAATTAAGATACATAAACAAGTTTTGTACCTAATAATATAGAAAAAATAGAAATAACTTAAATAGTCATGCTTATTTACTGCAACAAGACATCTTCACTCAATGAAATCAAAATATAGATTATTTGTCTTTAACCTTTCGCATCGAGTGAATTATGAACATGAACAATTGATGGTTTCTTTAAATAATGTTTACCTCATTTCATATAGAAAGCACGTTTTATATACAAAAGTATTATTTACAAAACAATTATGCTTGTATAAAATATAAAGTTAACTACAATATTAGAAAAAAAAAAACTTAAAATCAAAAGTACAAAAAAGTTGTGTAACCCAGTGTCAAGAATAAGCTGCTTTACTGGATTAGCCATTGTTAGTTTTCTTTACTGTCTTCGGCTTATTTTTCACTATATCTGCATGAGAGAAACTATCACGTTGAGTTATAGGTTTAGTGGTGCATATAAATAAGATATATACTATATTATGCAATATGCAATTGTTTCCTAGCATACTTACATGCCTATTATATACATATAAATGTCACATATTCATTTCACTAATATAAAGACTCCTAATGACCACTACTAATACCACATCATAAACAATAGATATGCTAGTCAATACGGTCTCTCCTAGGTACTCAATGACCTTCCTTTTTGCTATTTACTTTGGTGTATCAATAATATCATCTGGAGGTCAGAAGGACCTCTGCTATGGCTATTTGAGAAAAAAAAAAACCATAATGGGTATATATGCAAATTATTTATCTTAAGATTGAAGAAAGGAAAAGATTCAGAAAGTCATTATTAAGGAAATATTATAATTTTATTTTCCAGAAAAAATTACTTCTACAAACTAAAAAGTCTTCTTATATAGAATGCTCGTTGATAGTACAAACAAACTCAAATTATTAAAGTAAAGATAAGATTCTTTACTTTAACAAAGCAAACTTTACTTAAAGTAAAGATAAGATTCTTTACTTTAATGAAGCAAACCAATTATCATAACAAGACACACCGACAAATAGTAAAATTAATTATACAAACGATAAGGTGTGAGGGACCATTTTAGTCCTTATCTCATATTGCCTCATGACTAGGAGAGAGATTTATTTCTTTGTAGTCATTCGAGTCATAGTTGAATAAGGGTTCCATGTCATGATCATGTGCTGGTGAAGTAGCTTATTGAGAAACAATTGTCTGATGTATCTCTTCTTCTCATCTTAGTCCTTCCATATAGGCTGATGGAATGGCTTCCCATGGAGCATCATCTTTGTATTTAGGCCATATCTCTCGTGGAATGTATTGATTCCTTATTGCCATGGATCTCTGAAGTTCTCTGACTTATATGGGATATAAATCACAATTTTCCCAGAGAGAATAAAGAAATGTCCTATAGATTTCAAATGTTGAGAAGTGTTCATCCCAATGTAAAATAATAATGGAATGCATTTGATTAGCTTGAACTCTTACATCCCAATTTTCTTGAAGAAGAAAAAAAAAGAGAATGTTGCCAGGTTGCAATGGGTTTAAACCATCCTAAAATTTTTCTTGAATTTTCTGGCAGTTTTTTTTGCTACAATTGAGTTATATGAGCGAACTGGACAAAATTCAAAAGTCATATTGTACATGATACATATGTACCATAACATCTGGAGGGATTCTTTAAGGAATTGTCCAATAAGAGAAATTTTAAAAACATTCATGAAAGGGTAGTCTAGATGGAATGCTTCTAGCTTAATTAAGGAAGGTATCACCATATTTTCTGATGGCATTGAGCTGACTGTCAATTATTAAACTCTTTCTCTAATCTTTATTCATCATCCTTATATAGGAAGGAGAGTGAATAATTACTAGAACTGGCCATGAAGATTAATGGAATAGTTTAAGTTTCAATTATTGGACTCAATTTCCTTGATGGTGGACTGGATAAGAAATCAGGAATGAAGTTCTTATCTCATTTTATGTGCTCAACTTCGAAACTGTATTTTAAAAACCAATCATTTTATCTCAATAATTGTGCATATGACACCTATTTCCCTTTAAAGTTAAGAATCTTTGGGAAGAATGAGCAATCCATCAAAACTGTAAAGTTATGGCCACTTAAATGAAATTCAAATTTTTTTATTCCATACTTGACCGCTAGTATCTCCTTGAATGTCGAGTGGTAGTAGCATTCTAAGTTTTTGAAATGACCATTGTCCTTCTTTTTCTTCCAGAAGAATTGTTCATTAGTATTCATCACTAGCATCTGTTTGGAGAATTTTTTTCCCTCTATCGGGATGTGTAAAGTGGGAAGATCTCTACATATTTTTTTATTTGCTTTACAGCTATCGATTGAGCTTGTGACCATGGTGGGGCATTCTTTTTCAATAATTATTATAGTTGTTGAGCCACTTTTATGAAATGGGAAATAAAGTATTTGGCATAATTGGCAATTCCAAGAAACTGTTGTATTTGCTTTACCTACAATTTATTATCAAAAAACTTTAATGATTTAAGGCCAGTATGAGGACATGACTGATATGAACCATCTTTAAATTTTATCCCCATAAAGTCTATTTTTTCTTTTGCAAATGCATCTTCTTTTATAAAAGCATCATTCCATGTCGTGTTGTCAGGTCTGCAAACTGTTTTAATAATTGTCTATGACTATCAACATATTTTGAGAAAAGCAAGATATAATCAATTTATATCAATGCTAAAGATAAGATCAATTCATAGATCTTAGTTATAGCTTTTTGAAAAAATGATGGAGCTATTTTGAGACCAAAAGGCATGATCATCCATTGGTAATGATGATTTGGAATACAAAATGTTGTCTTATGACAATCATTTAGATGTATTCCTAATTGCCAAAATCCAAATTTGAGATCAAACTTTGAAGAGATCTTAGCATCTTTGATAAACGAATATAGTGAAGAGATTTTTAGCAAAGGGAATTTTTCATCCTTCAAGAAGTGATTAAGAGGCTTGTAATCAATTACTAATCTCTTTTTTCTACAAATTTGTTCAGACCTTTTATTCATATAGAATATTTGACATGTCCAATATGATTTTATTGTTTCAATGAGACCTTGCTGCAACAATTGGGAACATTCTTTAATAGCTATAGATTGATCATCTGGATTCATTTTAGGATGAGTTGCTTTTGTGGGATTGATATCTTCATTCTACTTAAAAGGCAATGAGATATAGAATTTTTGTCTGGTCCAAAGAGGACTTTGACATTTTTTAAGATATTTTGTATGGCGGTTTGAATAGTTGTGATTGATGATTTGGGTCAGAATATCACAAAATGGGCTAGAAATGGAAGCCATGAATAAATTTGGAGTGGAGGTATAGGGCAAGAACCATTTTTTTCTTTAAGACCTTTGTGCAATGATTAATAATTGTGGAAATTGATGAAGGACATCAAAACCAATGAGAATGTCTTTATTGGGAAAATATGAACCCAAGACTTTGGTTCATATAAAACAATTTGGAAGAACTTGGATCTTGATGGGGTTTAATGTTATCCAATCTGTTAAAAATAATTCACCGTCTGATACTTTGAAAATTTTATTATGAACTTTCTAGAAGTGGTTTGGAAAGAGTTTTGGATTAGTAATAGTTTTATGGGCTCTCGTATTTATGAAGGTTATTGCTTTAATAGGCCTTTCAAATTTTTATATGAATAATTGAATAGAATAGTAAGGAACTACCTATAGTTTGGATCTTTGGGCTATAACGATCTCTTGAATCGGATATGGGCTTAAGCTTTGTACATAAAAATATTTTTCTTCTGAATCTGAAGATAATGATAAAACCTCAATTCCCATGAGAGGATCCTCATTAAGTTCATCATCAACAGATAATAATGACTCAATATCAGCATTTTCAAGATTAACATCAAATTGATGTTCTAATTGTTAAATGAGCTTAACAACTTGCTTTGGTCTGTTTGGACATCATTTTTTTGTTCAATTAAGCACAATGAAACAAGTTTTTAATGACTTTCACTTGAATTTATCAATTGTTCTTCACAATTCATTCTCATATAAACTTTTAAAATTTGTACAATAAACTCCATTTCACTTCATCATTACTTGAAAACATAAAAAAACGCATTAAATAACCAATCTCCTCCAAAACCAATATAAAAAAAACATAAATCTAAACACAATTTTTACCAAATAAATATGATCAAAATAAACACATCATAAAGTATGTAAGTTTATAATTATTTAATTTTAAAAAATATATATAACTATAACATCTTCATTAATTATAAAGTATATAAACATATAAGTTTATCAAGTATATCAATTATATATTTTTTATTTAATAATATAATATATATTAGAATTTAAATTTAAAATAATACAATTATTTTAATAAAAAATTATATAATATAGTTAGAGCAAATAATAATTTATATTGATTTATCATATAATTATAATATATTTATTATAAATTAGGTTACTTTATAATTGATTCACTTAAATTAATTTACCAAATAATTAATATAATTTATATTTATTATATAATACAATTAAAATAATTATAAATTGTAAAAAATATATAATTAGTAATAAAAAAATTATAGCAAAAAATGAAACTAGTAATATATTATAAATATTTATTTATATATATATGAATAACAAAGATAATTGATTGGTTTGATAATAAACTTATCTTTGACTTACATGAAGGTTATAAATTCAATTTTCTATACCACCATCATAAAATTTTTATCATCAAGACTCACAAGAAGAAGAAATGTCCATACTCAACTTCAGTGATATGGTGATAACTACTCAAGAAGAAGAGCCCAGGCCCAATCTTGGCCTAGACTTTATATTCAGTCCAACTTCTCGACTTTTCCAAATTTCAAATACAATCAAGACATTGACTTTTCATACCCTCCACCAGAAAAGCGTTGAGGAGATTGAAGACATTGATGACTGACCCAAAAGAGATTAGCCCACTTTTGAAGACTTTAACTGGTCGCCATCATGAACCAATCCATAAATAGTGAAATGTTTGCCACTATATTATGTTTTTGTAAAAGTTGTAATAATTCAGCTGATATGATGACAGCTGATGTGTGGTTTACTTTTTGATTTTTACTTTTGTCTTCTTCATAATGATTACATCACTATTTAGAAATCTTACTTTATCTTTAGTGCTTGATGATATAAGCAGTGACGCATGTGTCAACTGCCTTTGAGTCTATATAAGCTATTATGAAGTATCAGATAGGATATGATCAGTTTAATCCTTGTAATACCCTTTGTGTAATACAAATATGTTTTCTTAAATTCCTCTCTCTTCCTCTGATCCTAAATTAATCCATACCAAATAGTTTCACGATCGTATAACAATCTTAGGTTATGTTTAAGAATTCTTGAGTTAGGAATCAAAATAGGATAAACCCGCCAGTGGCCAGTAGAGCCTTTAGGGTTAGTCATACCTTGATCCTTGTTTGAAAGTTCTCATCCATATCCTTTATTGGTATCAGAGCCTTAAAACTATTTGTTCTTGGTTTAATATATGGTGATGAGGAGCCTTCTTCTTATTCTTCATGTCAGAAGTACAAAAACTATCTCGTTCTTCTTCTACTCTATCTCTTCAACCTTCTCCTTTTACTTCCAAAAATCTAAGTCATCTCTATGAGCTTTCTTTCCTCCCCGAAGATCAGAAAATTCAAGAAATAAATATTTCATTCATAAATCCTCATCACACCTTCCAGAAACACAAATCCTCTTTCACAACCTCCTTTAAAGCTTTAATCCGTCAAAAACCTCCTTTTGTAAATGAGTATGTACAGTCTTCCTCTTTTGACCAGTGTCCTATTTAAGGTACTAGTGAGGAACAATTCATCACTCTTGAAATTCCTTCTAAATTTCTAACCCAGTGGCTTAATAGTGGATATTCCCACATCCACTTTGAAGCTATCTATATAAGCTAGACTCACAATCGTATAATAAAACGTCACCGTATTAATGCCTTCAATAAGAAAATTTGAACAGTCATGCATCTAGACGACACCATATAAACCCTTTCAATGAAAAGTAACAAAGTTATAAACAATTACTTTGTTTTTATGGGAAGAAAATAAAGAGAAACAAAGCAGACAAAAATGTGAATCAAGAAACATATAGATGTAAAGTTCTTTTAAAAAGTAAGTCATGTGTATATAGGTAAGTCACGGAATGGAGAACCACACCATTTGACTCTTCAGGATCTAGTGTATCATAATATGTAGATTATTAGTCAGCAAGAAATTGAAATTGGCATACTCTTGTCGAACATAATTTCAATCAGTTGAAAGCTTTCTTTAAGGTAGTAGTGGTAAGTAGGCTTGGCCATGAGCCGATTGGACCTGTGCAACCACTTCAGCATGGCTTAGTGGGAAATGGGTTTGTCCAAGCCCTTCTTTAAGGAATCAGGAACCACAATTCGCAATTCCAACCCATGAAATTTATTTTTTTTGAGTAACGATCATAAAACCATTACCTCCCCACCCCACCCCCTGTACAATGCAGGAGGTGTGCCACTGCCACCTTTTTGTATTTTAATAATTAAATATATTAAAATATAAATATAATGAGAAGACAAAAATACCCTTTATAATAAAAAAATAACATTTATATTTTAAGAATATTATTGGAATTTCAATTTCAATTTTTTCTCTATAAACAACAAATTCATTTTATTTTTTTTTACTTCCTACGCAATCTCCATTCTCAATTTCTATACAATTCAGTCTCAATTATTGTTGCCCAAATATTGAGCCAAAAAGGGGAGTTGAATTGGAGTTTAAAAAATTTAACTTTAAAGTGCGGAAATAAAAATTAAGTTTAGGAGGGATAGAGAAATTTGACACAGATTTTTATAGAGGTTCAGGTGTTAACAAACTATACTCCTCTCCCTAATCGCAATTGAGAGTTTCACTAACACAGTAAGTGTTACAATGAAGTTTTACAAGCTCACTTCCAGCTATGGTGTTTCTCACAATGGCTCACACCTAACCCTGAAATCCCTTGTGTTTTGATGGCTCACACAATAACCAATTCCTTGTGTTTTACAGGCTCACACAAACAACCTTTACTTTGTATTTTACAGGCTCACACAAACAACCTTTCCCTTGTGTTTTACAAGTTCACACAAACAACATTTACAAGTGCTCTACTTTTAACCCAGAAATACCCAAAACTCACTTGAGTAAAAAAATGATTATAGAGAGAAACACTTACAAATCTTTATTGCTCAATAAATAATGAGCAAAAAGATTTTTACAGAGAATAAATGTTTGCTTTGAAAGTATTAAATGCACAAATAGCTTACAACAAGATTTTGATTTGAAGTATTAGTTATCCTTTTGTACTGAATGCATAAATGACTTGTATTTATACTTCCATGGTGAATTATAGCCGTTAGAATGCATTTAATATGAAACTAGCCGTTGCACCAACCCTAATAATCTAGTTTGACATTTTTCTCTTTCATCTTTCATGGGCGTGACTCTGTTTGTCACGGTCGTGACTATTCTTCCAAGTCATGACTGAAGTGGTGACCTTGGCTGTGAAGCATACTGGAAGGTTTTGAAATATTGGGTCACGGGCGTGACAACCTTCCAAGCTGTGGCCCAAGTGGTGACTTTGGTCGTGAAGCTCTCTGGAAGAATTTGTCATGTCTTTCACGGGCGTGACTGAAATGCTCATTCATGGTTTGTTGTCTTCCTTCATGGTCGTGAACTTCAAATGTTGGTTTGTTAGCGCTAAGCTTAATCATGGGCATGACACATAGGATCACGGGCGTGAATGATTCTGCTTCTTCAATTTTATCTTTCAAGGATTAATCTCCCATTCTCCATTCTTGCTATTTTATTCCATACCCTGTTTAATAAAATTAGAAAACAAGTATGTTAAATACATTATTGCTATTTTATTTGTTATCATCAAAATGACAGAAATACCCCTCAAGGTTCAACAATCTCTCTCTTTTTTATGGTGACAAATAATCTAGCAATATGTGTTTTTGAGAAGTCTCCCCCTCAAAAGATGCTTAGGATAAAAAATGATAAAGTGCAAGATCTGTAGAGAATGATGAAGTGTAGCATCAAAATAAACTTTCTAGTTTTAAGTATATGCAAGTTATATGCAAAGTATATCCAATGTATACCAAAATTCTCTTTAAAGCATGAAGTATATGTAAGGTATATTTAGAGTATATAAAATGCATATTTATTTATGTAACTTGCACCAAGGTATATGTAAAATATACTTAAAATATATGTAATGTGTATTAAGCTCATTTGCATACTTACATATTAATTTTGAATCAAAATTTCAATATTGTACTTAATTCAATATATTGCTAGTTTCTCCCTTCTTAATTTTATATTGCTAAGTTCTCCATTTTGATTCAAAAATTAAGTATTGCTTGCAATTATCTTAATATATTGTTAAGTTCTCCCCCTTTTGTCATCAACAAAAAGATAAACCATAATGGAAAAATAAAGCACTTATATTAACTATTAAAAGAGAGTACAAACAAAGGTAAAAAGTCAGAAAGGAAATTTAAAATTTCCTAAACACAAAAAAACAAGCAAACAAATAAGCAAACAAGTAACCAAACAAACATATCAAGGCTATCATCTAGCCTAACATCTATCCAGACATCTTGTCCCTAAGACGAGCAACTTCAGCCTCGAGGCTGTCCATCCTAGACTCCATGAAGTCCTTGAGGTTCTCCAACCTCTCATCCATGGAAGCCTGCAACTGCTCAAATCTTGGTTCTAGGAGGTCAACCACCTGCTACGCCAAATTCAGTGTGGGGGTAGAGGATTGGTCGATGTCCTGCTCAACCTCAGGAGGTGTCATCTCAACTTGAGCCTTTTTTCTCTACTGGATACCTTGAAGGCCAACTTTAAAATCCTCCAAGTCATTATCTTCCCATATAATCTCGTCAGTAGTATCGATGAAGCAGTAGTAAATGTTGTTCTCATGGATAATTCGAACAACTGCTCCCATCTTGATGAAGGACTCTACATCCAATTGATCTCGAGGATGCCCTGGGATGAGATTATAGTGATGGTCATCCAACTTCAGATATCCAAGCTTCAAGGCCATGTGGGTTACATACCCTCCAATAAGTATGTCTCCGGAGGGCTTGGTGGCAATGGATAGGAGATGGTTCGCAAACCATCGAGAAAGTGCCACTGTGAGGCCTCTTTGGGCCATCTCCAAGAGAAAAAGCTCAGACTTTCGAATGGTGCCATTGCTGTCTCCTTGGGAAAATATGCTATAGGTTAGAAACCTATGCAGATATTTATGCACTGGGGACCGGAGATGAGTGCTCTTGGTCTTCTTTACGTCCCAGCTGCAATCCAGACCAAAGTGAGTCCATGCTTGAGTTACATAGAACTCCACTTCGATGTCGTTAAGGATGTATTCTGAGGGTAGGTTGAATAAATTCTCGAATTCTGTGGTAGAGAGAGTGTTCGGATTCCTGCATAGTTGAAATTTCACTATGCCAATGGGAGACACTTGCAAAGTGCTCAAGAATTCCAAGGTAGGCTCCCTCAAGGTGGGCTAATGAATGTCCACAAAATCCTTCAAATGACAGGCCTGGAGTTGCTCTTTCATCGCTGTCTCAAGCCCAAAAGTGTGTACCGTCTGCCACTCAAAAGACCTTGATGAAATGAGAGGTCTTTTCTTAAGTGTTGAGTACCTAGGATGGCAATGCTCTAGAATTATGTTCATTAGGTAATTTGAATACCTCTTAGGAGCATGAGATTTCTTCCTAGTACCCTTTGATGAGTCGATTTCCATCTTGATTGGAGAAATGAACTTTTGAAGAATTGAAGAAATTTGACAGAATTTGAGAGAAAACCCTAAGGAAAGATGATTTGTGATGATGGAAGGGATTTTTTTATGGTATTTATAGAGAAAATTTGTGACTAGGGGGCCAGAATCTTCAATGTACCATTCAATGTGTGTAAATGAGAGTAGTTTCAAGAAGTTGGAAAGTTGAAATGTGAAAAATAACTGGCAGAAATGTTATATAGCCGACCCCTTCAGGGGCATGAAACACATAGTCACGGGGCGTGAAATGTCGTGTTCATGGTTTACTAAAAGGGTGCTCTACCCGTGAATAAAGGCGTGAAATTGTTCACAGTCGTGATATTTGAATGTCACGGGCATGAATGATGAACAATCACGGTGGTGAAAAATGAGTCACGAGCGTGAAGGGTTGAATTTCACTACTGATACCCGTGACACAAAGCGTGACTCAAAGCGTGAACGCTTCTGTGAGTTTTTGGTAAAAATGTTCACGGACGTGAAAATGCGTCACGGTCGTAAACAAGGCTTTTCACGGGAGTGAATGAAGTCGTGAACATAGGCTTCACTACTTAAAGCCGTGAACCATGTCGTGAAAGCTACTGGTTCTTTTGGCTATTTAATTCATGGGCGTGAACATATGTCACGGGCATGAATTGCCTAAAATTTTTATCAAATAAAATTAAGTCCTAAAACAAGACTAAATCATTTCTATGAAGATTTTATCCCTGATAACATAAATTTCTATCAAATTTATTGCCTTAAATCTAGTAAGATGATACAAAAGCAAGATTATCACTTAAGATTTGACAATTTGGCAATCACAAGGTTAATCCATCAATCATACCAAGTTCTCTTCTAATGAAATTAAATCTTTCCTCATTTAGAGACTTAGTGAATATATATGCCAATTGATTTTCTGTGCTTATAAATTCCAATGCAATATCTCAATATTGAACATGGTCTCTAATAAAGTGGTGTATAATGTCAATATGCTTACTTCTAGAATGTTGAATGAGATTCTTTGATAGATTTATAGCACTTGTATTGTCACATCTAATAGGTATATGATTCATATCATGACCATAATCCTTAAGTTGTTGTTTCATCCAAATGATTTGTGTACAACAACATCCTACTACTACATACTCTACTTCAGCAGTAGAAAGAGCAACTGAAACTTGTTTCTTGCTAAACCAAGAAACTAAGCACTCTCCAATAAAGTGACAAGTATCTGATGTACTTTTTATATCTAAAAGACTACCAGCATAATTTGCATCTGAATATCCTACAATATAAAAGGATGAATTTCTAGGATACCACAAACCTAGATGCAATGAGCCATGTAAATATCTTAAAATTCTTTTTACTGCATGTAAATGAGACTCTTTTGGACATGATTAAAATCGTGCACACAAGCATACACTATACATTATGTCGGGTTTAGAAGCAGTAAGATATAAAAGTGATCTAATCATACCTCTATAGAGCTTTTCATTAATGCTCTTACCCTTTTCATCCTTGTCCAATTTTGTTGATATGCTCATTGGAGTCTTGGCATTATTGCATCATTCCATTCCAAATTTCTTAATTAAATCTTTGGCGTATTTGGATTGGTTGATAAATATGCCCCATTGCCTTGTTTTATTTGTAGACCAAGGAAATATTTAAGTTTTCTCATCATGCTCATTTCAAATTCCCTAGTCATACATTTAGCAAATTCTTGACAAAGCAATTCATTAGTAGAACCAAATATGATATCATCAACATAAATTTGAACAATTAAAATATCTTGCTTATGTTTTTTGATGAATAATGTGGTGTCTACATTCACCTTTGTAAAGTTATTTTCTAAGAGAAAAGAACTTAGTCTTTCATACCAAGCTCTTGGGGTTTGTTTCAAACCATATAAAGCTTTTGAAAGTTTAAAAACATGATTTGACAAATCATAGCTTTCAAAACCTGGTGGTTGTTCTACATAAACTTTTTCTTCTATATAACCATTTAGAAAGGCACTTTTCACATCCATTTGAAAGAGTTTGAAATTCATGTGACATGTATATGCTAAAAGTATTCTTATGGCTTCTAATCTAGCTACAGGAGCATAGGTCTCATCATAATCTATTCATTCTTCCTGATTATATCCTTTTGCAACTAATCTAGCCTTATTCCTAGTTATTGAACCTTGTTCATCTAGTTTATTTCTAAATACCCATTTGCTACCTATAATTTGATGATTCTTGGGTCTAGGTACTAAGGTCTATACCTTACTTCTCTCAAATTGGTTGAGTTCCTCTTGCATTGCAATCACCCAACTGTCATCATTAAGAGTCTCATCAACATTTTTAGGCTCAATTTGAGAAATAAAAGTAAGGTCAGTGGCTAAATGTTTGAAATGGGATCTAGTACTTACTCCCCTTGAAGGATCACCAATGATTTGCTCATTGGGATGATCTTTTGTCATTCTCCATTCCTTTGGGAGTTCTTTCCCGTTTTCTTCTTAAGCTTGAGGTAGAGAATCATCTTGATGTGAATCTTCTTGATCATTTTCTTCTTTTCCATTTCCAAGATCAAGTCTTTCTATAGTTCCTACAACATCATCAAGAACACTACCTTTCACAAGATCAAGTCTACTAGATTCATTAAAAACAACATGCATAGATTCTTCAACAGTTAATGATCTTTTATTAAATACTCTATATGCTTTACTAGTTATAGAGTATCCTAAAAAGATACCTTCATCAAATTTAGAGGCAAATTTTCCAAGGTTGTCTTTGGTATTCAATATGAAGCACTTGCATCCAAATACTCTAAAGTATGATATTAAGGGTTTTCTTCCATTTCATAGCTCAAATGAGGTTTTGTTTAAAAGAGGTCTTTTGAAAACTTGATTTGAAATATAACGAGCAGTGTTTGTGGCTTCTGCCCAAAAGTAAGTTGGTAGACCATACTCATTGAGCATTGTTCTAGCCATTTCAATTAAAGTTCAATTTTTCCTTTCAATTACCCCATTTTGTTGAGGTGTCATAGGAGATAAAAAAATTCTGTGAAATGCCATGTTCAAGACAAAAACTTTCAAAGTTTTCATTTTCAAATTTTTTTCCATGGTCATTTCTTATCTTTGAAATACAATATCCTTTTTCATTTTGAACTCTTTTAGCAAAGTTTTTGAAATTTTCAAAAGCATCACTCTTTTGAGCTAAGAAAATTACCCAAGTAAATCTAGAGTAATCATCTACGATGATAAAGGCATAATGTTTACCTCATAAGCTAACAATTCTAGTAGGTCCAAATAAATCTAAATGCAAGAGTTGTAGAGGTTTTGAGGTACTTACTATATTTTTGACTTTGAAGGATGACTTGTTCACAAGTCTTGCCTTTTTCAAATTTGACTCTTGGCAGTCCCTTTACTAGTTCTCATGTGCTGAGGCTTTGAATTAAGTCCATGTTAGCATGACCAAGCCTTTTATGCCACAACCAAGATTCATCACCAGTAGTCACAGGACACTTAGAGGAATGGTTAGATAATTCATGTAAGTCGATTATGTATGTGTTGACATCTCTATTTCCCTTAAATATCTCTTGACCATCGATAGAGGTCATAAGACATTCATTGGAAGTAAAAGTTACTTTGTTTCCTTTATCGCATAATTGACTAACACTTAACAAGTTATGTTTCAAGCCATCAACAAGTAAAACATCTTTAATACAAGTGGTACCATTAATACCAATAGAATCAATGCCAATTACCTTACCCTTAGCATTGTTTCCAAAGGTAACTTTACCTCCATTAATACTTTTGATTTCATTGAAGAGTTCTTTGTCTCCTGTCATATGCCTTGCGCATCCTCTATCTACTAGCCAAGAATTTTTGTTTATTGTGGACTTGAGGCATACCTATAGAGTCACAATTCAAGTATGATTTTTAGGTACCCAAATGAGCTTGGGTCCTTGGGGGTTAGCACATGAAGATTCCCAATGAGCCTTCCTTATCCAGCAATATTTATTTATATGACCAATCTTCATACAATAATTACATTGTTTAGGTCTAACATTGTTTTTTGGTCTTACAATATTTTTAAAAGCCATATTTCTATTAAACTGATTTTGAGTACAATGGCATGTACAATCATGATTAATTGATGCTTTTCTAGATGCATGCTTCTTATACATAAAGGCATGATTATTCTTTTTATGTATATAAGATTTAATATACTTATTCCTAGGTGTTGTTCCAACAAGTGTGGAGATGTGAGGTTCACTAGACTTAACAAAATATTTTTGTGAGAAGATGGTGATGTGTTCTTAAATCCTAGACCATGTCTAATTAAATGTGGTTTTTGAGACACAATGAGAGTATCTAAACTCTCTTTTCCTTTGTGGAATTTTGAAATTGAATTTCTAAGTTCCACAACTTCATTTTTTAAAGTATTATTTTCTTTAAGCAAGGAATTAGTTTAGGATTTTGATGAGTATTCATCTAATAATTTTTGAAGAGATTCATTAGATGATTTAAGCTTAAAGTTCTCTTTTTCTAAAGCATCTATTTTATTTTTTAAATTAGAGATGTTATTTCTATAAGTATTGAATTTACTCTTATATTTCTCTAATTCTAGATTCAATTCTTCTATAAGGTTTTGCTCATCATCATCATCATCATCACTATCACTATTACTATCATTATCACTATTATTGAAAAAGTAAGAGTGTAGTGATTTTATCTTGTTTGAGACGTGATCCTCAATAGCCATGAAGCATAGGTTGACCTCTTCGCTTTCATTGTGATCTTTTTCACTTGAAGAGCTTTCGTCATCCTATGTGGCTTTGTGATTTCTCCCCATTGTCTCTTTGGTATTTGCTTTTATGCTTCTTGAGCCTTGAACATTCTGGTTTAATATGCCATTTCTTTCCACACTCATAACACTTTACCTCTTCCTTACTTCTTTGTGCATCATTAGAAGTTTGTTTGAGGTTTCTTTGCCTGAATTTTCTGGAGTTGCTCATTTTCTTTTGAATGATTCTTTTCAGCATTCTTGAAAGCATAACAATGTCCTCATTCTCATCATCACTCATTTCTTCATCATCTTCACTTTCTTCTTGAGATTTTGAAGTGGAGGCTTTTAGTGCTAAAGGCTTTCTTTTTTCTGCCTCTGCTTCAAGCTCTTTATCTCTTTTCACTGCCATTTCACATGTGAGAAGTTTTCCAATAAGCACATCAGTATTTATGATGCTCATGTCTTCATTTGCTTTTTCTATACCAGCAACTCTTGAGTCGTAGTCTTTAAGAGGAAGACTTCTCAGGATTTTGTTGTTTACATCTTCCAAGCTCAGATGCTTCCCAAGTTTCCTTATTCCATTTATAATGGCTAGAAGATGGTTGGTCATGTCAGTGATTGACTCGTTGGATTTCATCTTGAAGAGCTCATATTTTGAGGTAAGAAGTTGAATCTTCTTGAATTTGACTTGCTTAGTTCCTTCATGATAATTTTCCAATGTCTTCCACATGTTGTAGGCTGTTGGGCAGTATTGTATTCTTCCACATTCTTCAATAGATAATGAGCTTCAAAGGATTGTCATTGCCTTCTTTTTTTTAAATTTTCTTTTTTTTAGGCTCTGTCCAATCATCTCTTGATAAGATTTCTTCCTCACCATCATCTCCTCTTCTGGTTGGTGGTGTGTACACTATCCCAGACTTCAATTCTTTCACTATCCAGGTATGTCTCCATTCGAAACTTTCAATGGACATAATTTGCTCCATCAAAGTAAGGTTTGAGACTTTGGAATCCTTCACTGGCCATATCTTAATCTTTACTAGTGCTTTTTAGGCTTCAATGCTAGACAAAGCTCTGATACAAATTGTTGTCAAGATATTGAGCCAAGAAGAGGGGTTGAATTGGAGTTTAAAAAATTTAACTTTAAAGTGCGGAAATAAAAATTAAGTTTAGGAGGGATAGAGAAATTTGACACAAGGATTTTTATAGAGGTTCAAGTGTTAACAAACCCTACTCCTCTCCCCAATCGCAATTAGGAGTTTCACTAATACACTAAGTGTTACAATGGAGTTTTACAAGCTCACTCCCAACTATGGTGTTTCTCACAATGGCTCACACTTAACCTAGAAGTCCCTTGTATTTTGATGGCTCACACAATAACCAATTCCTTATGTTTTACAGGCTCACACAAACAACCTTTACTTTGTGTTTTACAAGCTCACACAAACAACCTTTCCCTTGTGTTTTATAGGCTCACACAAACAACTTTTACAAGTGTTCTACTCTTAACCCAGAAATACCCAAAACTCACTTGAGTAAAAAAAATGATTACAGAGAGAAACATCTACAAATCTTTATTGCTCAATAAATGATGAGCAAAAAGATTTTCACAGAGAATAAATGTTTGCTTTGAAAGTATTAAATGCACAAATAGCTTACAACAAGATTTTGATTTGAAGTATTAGCTATCCTCTTGTACTGAATGAATAAATGACTTGTATTTATACTTTCGTGGTGAATTATAGCCGTTAGAATGCATTTAATATGAAACTAGCCGTTGCACCAACCCTAATAATCGCGTCTGACATTTTTCTCTTTCATCTTTCACGAGCGTGACTCTGTTTGTCATGGTTGTGACTGTTCTTCCAAGCCGTGATTGAAGTGGTGACTTTGGCCGTGAAGCATTCTGTAAGGTTTTGAAATATTGGGTCACGGGCGTGACATATATCTTCACGGGCATGACAACCTTTCAAGTCGTGGCCCAAGTGGTGACTTTGGTCGTGAAGCTCTCTGGAAGAATTTGTCATGTCTTTCACGAGTGTGGCATTTCATTCACAGGCGTAACTGAAATGCTCATTCACGGTTTGTTGTCTTCCTTTATGGCAATGAACTTCAAATGTTGGTTTGTTGGCGTTAGGCTTAATCACGGGCGTGACACATAGGATCATGGGCGTGAATGATTCTGCTTATTCAATTTTATCTTTCAAGGATTAATCTCTCATTCTTTATTGTTGTTATTTTATTCCGTACCCTGTTTAATAGACTTAGAAAACAAGTATGTTAAATACATTATTGCTATTTTATTTGTTATCATCAAAATGACAGAAATACCCCTCAAGGTTCAACAATTATCTTTACATATATTTCTAATTACGCTCTCAAATATTTTTTTTCTCTAGTTTATTTCTAATTATAATCTCTACATAATCTCAATTCTTTATTAAATTTTTTAATTCTCTCTAATTCTAAATTTTTTTCAATCTTACAATTTTTTTAATTATCTTTCTCTACAAATTTTTTCACAAAATTTAATCATAAATAATGGCAAAGTTATAGTGGAAGGATCAATTTTTTTTATGAAAATATTGTTGATTAGGAAATTTTTATTGAAGATGTGGATGAAGTTTGAAATTCCAATTGAAGAAAACCAAAAAAATATGGGTGATGAACAACCGGGTTTAAGTCCTTCGACAGTGGCATCATCTAAACCAAAAAATCGAACAACCGACATTTTCAAATTCATTTCAAGAAAATAAAAAAAAAATGATAGGTCATTTGATGTTATGCGCAATTATTGTGCACAAACATACAAATTTAAAGTTAGAGGTGATTATGACATATTTCGAAGGCATTTATAAAATAAACATGTTGCTCAAATTGGAATAGATAAAAGACAAAGTCAAATTTTTAGATATGCAATATCTTCTTTTACTTCTCATTTATTTCAATATAATGATAAAAAATAAAAAAAATAATTGGCAAAAATAATAGGTATGAAACATATTTATCTTTTAGTTTTGGTGAAAAGTAAGTTTTGCTAATTACTGTCAAAATGCATTAAATCCATATAAAAATTACACAAAATATTTGTTTATTAGAATGTACGTGTTTTGTATTTGTAGTGATATTTGGAGTAATAATTGACATTTGCATTCTTACATGGGTCTTATATGTCATTGGATTGATAGTGAATGACAATTATAAAAAAAATTATTTTTATTTAGAGTTTTTGATAATCGGTATATCACCGATAATATTTTTAAAATAATAAAAATATTTTGAAAGAATATGAATTAGTTCATAAAAAATTTTCAACTTTTTTTGATAATTCAACAGTAAATACTCTTTCAATTCAAGATCTTCAAACATTATGTCAATCTAATATTGAAGATAGATTTTTACATATTATATGTGCATGTCATGTATTAAATTTATGTGTTTAAAATGGTTTAAAATCTTTGAGTAATATAATTGCTCCAATTGATGTAGCAATTTCATTTTTATAGTCATATCCACAAACAATGAATTATGGGCACGATTTTGTCGTGAAAATAACAAAAAACCTAAAAAAATTCCAATGGATGTTTCCACTAGTTAGAATTCAACTTATAGATTAACTTAATGAGTCATATGGATATAGAGAATTATTGTGCAAATTTATTTTCAATAATGTGTCATAAATTAATTTATATCCATAAAATTAGAATGTTTGTCAACAACTTTTAGATATTTTAAATATTTTTAATGATTCAACATATATTTTAAGTGATATTTATTATCCAACATATCATTTATTATTGCATAAATGTATTAATATTGTGATACATTTTAAGAAATAATAATGATCCAATTTTGCATGATTATATCTGCATGATAAAAAATAAATAGTTGAATTATTTTAAATTTATTCATTTGATTAATCTTGTATGTTGTATTTTTTATCCTAGATATAAGATTGATGATTTATATGATTATTTGAGTCTTTAATATTCATATTTAAATTTAGGTGATGATATTAGTATTGATGTTATATTTAATAATGTAAAAAAATTAACTTGTAATTTATTTGTAAAATTTAGTTTGATTTATAATATTTCTACTAGTAGTAGTAGTAGGAGTAGAAGTAAGGTGAATCGATAAAAATTAGAGAAAGTGATTGTTTGATATTGCAAAAATATAAAAAACCAATATCATCATCTGGTTCATCTGAACTTAACATTTATCTAACAACTAATTTTGAATTTGGTGTTAGTAAAAAAATTAAAGATTTTTCAATCCTTAATTGGTGAAGTCGACATCAAAATACTTATTTGGTATTCTGTGTGATCGAGTAATGCTAGATATAAAATTTTAACAGTTATTTTTACTCTTTCTCACGACCTAAACTCAAAAGTAAACCCTAGAATTTGAATTTCTTCATACTAGTGACCAAAGTCTTCTATTTTTATATGAAATGTCAGTAAAATAGGGTTTATAAGTTACATTGGAGGTTAGTGAGAGTTGTGAGTTAGTAGAGTTTTAAATAGATGAGAGTGTAAGAGAATTAGGGGATTCACGCTCGTGACAAGTGGTATCACAACTGTAAATATCAGATTTTCAGTAAACAAATCATGAAGGTTAATCACAACTGTGAATGAGCAGTTTATGCCAGTGAAAGAAGAGTCACAACCGTAAATCCTGGGCAGATAGAGTAGAAGAGTTAGTCGTGATTTTCTCTGTTATTATCCCCTTTACATCCACTCTCATGCCCCTATAACCCACAAACATGCCATCTTCATTTTTTTTATCATTTGAGACCTTTTTTTTTTCTATTTTTGAAGATTCAAAGAACAAGTTTCATTAGAGAAAAATGAGAGAGAGAGAGCTTGTGGGCTTGTGAGAGATCAGCTCAATTTAGGGTATCTTTGAGTTCAGTTCCAATTTCAGAAAGCTAAAGGAGAAATTTTTGTTGTTATAGGAGTTGAAAGTCTCTCTTAAGAGAGAGGACAAGCTTGAAGAGTTCAAGTGTTGACTAAGCTTCATCCTAGGTGTAAGGTTTGTATATAACCATATTCAAAGTCTTAAGTTGCATGTTATTGTATTATTTGCCTTTAATTCATGTTGTGAATGATCATTGAGGTGATAAATGATATATTTTTGGATTGTATTGCATTTAGGGTAAATATGCTAAAATGGTAGATTTGAGATATTAAATGGGTTACATTGATAAATGTTGAAATTTAAAGATGCTATGGATATGAAATATGACTTATATGCAAATTGAAGTATTGATAGGGTGACTGACATTGGTCAACCATAGAGATTATTACATGTAAAAATTGTATGAAATAGCTTGCTCTATTTTCTAGAAAAATTTCTAGATTCACAGTCGTGAACTGGTAGTTCACGGGTGTGAATATTATGAATTGAAATTTTATTACTGAAATAGAGTCATTCATGAGTAGATTTACGATTGGAATCATGATTTGGTTCACGTCTATAAATGGGTGATCATGGCCATAAAACCATAGTTGATTCAGAGATAAAATCACAATGTGATTCATGGGTAAATTGTCTATGAAGGTTCTTCACAACTGTGAAAATGAGTTTACGGGTATGAAACTGTAAAATTGCATTTTTTTGTGTTTTGGCATGTGAAACAAGGTTGATTCATTTTGTGATAGTATACCTCTATCGTATGATTATAATATGGTATGAGAATGCATGTTATGGCTATGATTTATAAGAATAATGTAATATGGATTAAATTGCAACACAAAAATGGTAAGTGTGTGATAAACAGTTAAACCCAATACTTTGACTAAGATTAAAGCTAGTATAAATGACATGCCATCGAGAGGACACCAGTACCAGGTGACCTAGGTTGGTCACATTCAAGTTTCTTTGAAAGCCTGGGGTTTAAGCCAGTTGTGCTTCCCTCAATTATTGATATATGCAAATTTTTTTCCTCAAACAGGTGTTCTGGGAAGCTCAGGCATGTGTCCTGATAGCTTAGATGAGAGCCATTGATTTTTCGTATCCAATTTAATTTAGTTATGAGTAAAACGAGCAATAGATTAATTTAAATATTTTGCTAAGTGTAGTATTATCTTGTATGGTTAATATTGGATGTTTTGATATTCCATGTTTGATGTGGGTTTTAATATATAGGTGTATGTTATGTAGACTATGGGTTAATGCATGTGCAGACTTCATGGGAAGTCATTACGGTAAGTTTAGAAGAATATATTGCATCTCGTATACGCCATATGTTGTGTTTTACATGTTGTCATATAACACAAAACACTAGTTTGCTTAGTGCATGAGTTTTTCAAGCACAGGTTTGAAGCCTAAGAGAGCAACAATAGAGGAAAACGCCCAAAAATCAAAGTCAATGATACATACTTGGAGTAAGTGATATAACTGTTGTATTTTTTTTGGGTTTGAATAGTTATAAATTTCAATGCTTTTATTTTCAAAAATTTGTAGTTTTGTAACTACTCATTTTGTAAAACCTTGGGTTGGTGTATGCCTATACAATATTGTATTTAATCTTTTAATTTTATCAAGTCTTTTAAGGATGTATGATGTTTTATATTTTTTTATAAGTTATCATAGTCATGGTGCATCCAAGTTTTAAATTTATGGCATTTTAAATCATATGTATCGTAACATTTTTTGGTATAATTGTGTTTATTCTTATTATATCAAAGAGTGTTACAATTTTTCAGTCCTTGATTAGTGTAGTCGACATCAAAGTACTTATCTTGTACTCTCCCAAATTATAAAATAAATTTTTTCAAGTTCAGCTTCAATTGTTACGGTTAAAACAAATTTTTAGTGCGAGAGGTAATGTAACACCCGCTAAGTAGAGTGTAGGTTATAAGTTAATTTAGAGATGTTATAAGTATGTTTTAGGGTTTGGATAAAGAAAATAGTGAAGAAAGTATGAGAAAAATGGAAAGTGTCATGTTCGTGTCTGTGACTAATATGTCACAGCCGTGAATAAAGTTTTGAGATGTTTCACACTTGAGACTGATCGAGTCACGCCTATAAATATCGTCAAATATAAAATCTCAACAATTATTTTTTTCTTTCTTTCATGACTTAAACTCAAAAGTAAACCTTAGAATTCGAAGTTTTTCATACTAGTGACCAAAGTCTTGTATTTTTCTGTGATTTTTAGACCAAAACACCTAAACCAACATAAAATCAAATTTTAACAAGTTTTTAGAAGAAAAAGGCTTAAAGAAGGTTGTGTTCTTGAAAATTTTGAACCTAAGAAGAACAAATGAGTCTGAATCTTTCATCCTAGCTGTGCTTCATTCAATCTTGATAAGGAATCATATTTCTCTATCTTTTTTACAAGCTTTCATAGTCTTTTTCCAAGTACATTTTGGTTTTGGTAGAGACTCGTTCCTAAATGGATTAGGATTTCAATTGATCATGAGTTTTAATGGTTTAAGACACCTTTTAAAGCTTGGTTAAGGTTATAGTAAGCTTTAGTGTGAGGTTATGTGAATTTAAGGTTATACAAAAGGTTTAAAATTAGAGTTTGATCTTTTATAACTTTAAAAGTTAAGTATATGGTGTACAGAAGTTGATGAATATATATTATATGTGATAGGAGTTAGAAGAGAATGTAGTGAAATCCGCCAAAAGATAGGCAAGCCTGAGAAAAAACTTGGTTTTTGAGGCTCCATTAGAAATATATACATATATGCATTTAAAATTTTCAAAATATGGCATGTTGTGTGTAAAATGATTATTAATGATATTTGTTGGTTGTTATGAAGTAATTGGTATAGTTAATGTCATGGATATTTTATGATATGAATATAAATGTTAAGTTAAATATGAAATGCATGAATGATAATGTATGAAGACAAGCTTGTCATAAATATACCAAATATGCATTTATGGGTGCATTGAATGATGATGGCTTTAATAGTTAAAAGACATCATTAATGATGCATTAATGCATATGGAATCATAGATGATTGTTAATATATATAATGAGCATGAAAAAAGGGAATTGAATAATTATGTATTCTTTGAATTTAATTAAGGATATAACATGATAAGACTTATTAGATGAAAATGTTGATAAAAAAAATATTGTCATGGGATAACCATAGAAGCCTTTGCACGTGGATTGTTTTGAATGTCTTGTTTTATGTTGTCACTGCTAGAAAACTCATATTCACGCTTGTGATTAAGTGTTCGCAATTGTGAATCTTCATATCACAAATACAATCATGCCCATGATTAATTCTTTATGTCGATGAAAAAATGTGCGGTTTTTTGATAAAGACGTTCATGACTTAGTTTATGGTTTTGTTCATGGGTAAGGGTGTTTGTGAATGAACCTTCACAATTGTGAGTACATAGTTCATGTCCGTGAATCATGTTTAAAAAATTATATATTATTTCTTCAATTATTGTTATGTATTGGCTATGCATATGTTTTCATAATGGTATGATATAAATAGAAGACACATAATTATATAATGATTCATGCATAGATGATACATAGTGAATTTCTTATGCTTCAGATGTTATATTATAAGATAAAGGTTTATATAAAAATATAACAAAAAATATATGAACAAGTAAAGCTCAGACTCGATACTAGGATTAGAAGTAGGATAAGTGACATGCTATTAAGGGGGCGTATAATACCATAGTTATATGTTACATAGTGGCTTCTTTTAAGGACAACGTGGTTTAAGCTCTGAGAGCACCTTTGATCTTATATTATATACAAAAGATATATATTTTACTCAATCAAGATGAATTAAGCTTAGAAAACGCTTTTGACTTAAGGAGCCCAAATAGGCATACATGATTATAGACAATGACAAGGTGACTTAAACTCAAAAAGCGTTCGTATTCACAACCTGTATCCGAATAATTCGTGTAGAGAGTGGTTAGGCAAAAAGATTAAAGTAATTAATGGATACAATAGCTCAAGTAAGTGATGACAAATGATGATATGTTATGAACACTAGTAAGTGTTTGCTTAAACATGGTATAAAAGTATGACATTTTATCAGTTTCATAAGGTAATGTATATTACATGATACTATAATCTCGTTGCCATGATTGATGTTTTAATATGATGCCATAGATATACAATATGTTGATAAGTCTTATGTGACTGCACGTTAAATTTATATGCCTATATATATCACTAAGTTTTCAATAATATAGTGTATGAGTATTTTTTCCATGCAGGTTTGAGCTTAGTAAATAGTGGTCAATCAAGAGAAGTCAGCCCAACACAGAGACAATAGAGCATACCAGACAAAGGTCAGCGATATATCATATTTTGCATCTTGTACGTGACATATGAGTTTATGGGTTGCTTACCTTTATACATGTCATATATTCTAAATTATATGTAATCTTTTATTTTAAGGCTTATATTTTTGTAAACATTAGGTCATTGGAGACTAAAGTTAATATTTTGATATATATATGATGATATTTTTTATGGATCGAAAATGTTTAATAGTACATGTGATGATTTTATATGTGATAACACTATAAGAAAAGAATTAAATAGCGACAAAATTTAGCGATGGATTGACATCCGTAGCAGTTAGCTTCGAATCAGTGACGGGTCAACGAGTGAAATTAACAAAAAAATTTGAAAAAAATAGTGTCAAAAATAGCGACAGATTAGCGAGGAAAATTTGCTACAGATTAAGACCGTAGCTAAATATCGTAGCTAATATGGCAGGAAAATATGCCGCCAGAAAATTACGATGGTTTAGAGACGAATTTATGAAAGTCAATTAGCGACGGATAGAAACCATCGCAAAATCGACATAATAGCGACGAAATTACGTCCATCGCAAAGGTTGCTACGGAAAATGTCATCGCTAAATCATTAGGTGAGTTTAATTAAAAATTTAGTAATGGAATTTTCCGTCGCTAAAAATAAATACGGAAAATTCTGTCACTATTGTGTTATCGCTATACATTGCGACAACAAAGTCGTCGTGGCAATTTATAGCGACGGAAAATTCTGTCGCTATAAATTGCCACGGCGACTTTGTCGTCGCAATGTATAGCGACGGTTACTTTCTGTCACTAAAATAGAGACGACGACGTTTTCGTCGCAATGTATAGCGACGACACAATAGCGATGGAATTTTTCGTCGCTAAAAATGAAAGAAAACAGCGTCGTTTCTTTCCCATGAAACGACGTCGTTTTTACTGGGTATGTTATAACCCTGTAACCCAAAAAAAAATTTCTCATTTTCCCCCCCAGCCGACATTTTTCCCTCTCCCTGCTGCCCAAATTTTCAACTCTGGTATCTCCTTCCTCTGCTCCGGTCGTGGTCTTCCTCTACTCCGGTCTTCTCTCTCCTCTGCTCTAGTCCTCTACTGTTGTCTCGCACTGGATCCGGTCCTTGCTGTTGTCTCTGAGCTCCGGTCGAGTCCCAGCCCCGGTCTTCCTCTGCTCTGGTCCCTCCCTTCCAGCACCAGTCACCTCCCAGCGAAGGTAGCTGCTGTTTGTTTTTGTTTTGTGCAAATTTTGTTATTTTACTTGTTTTTATTTTTTTATTAATTTAATTTTGTTATGTGGTAACATATTAGATGACTTATTATTAATTAATTATATGCATAAGTTACATACATATTTATGTAAATAATATAAAGTTAGAACATAATATAGATAATTTAGGCAAAAAATTATAAAATAGTTAAATTTAATAAAATAGATAAGTTGAGTTACTAATTTTAATAAAATAGCTATTTAGCTATTAAGTTTGATTAAAATTATAAAATATCTAAGTTTATTTACCAAGTTTAATAAAATAGTTTAATTACTAAGTTTAATATAAATCTAGAACATAATATAGATAATTTAAGCAAAAAATTATAAAATAGTTAGCAACAATAAAATAGCTAAGTTTAATTACTAAGTTTAATAAAATAGCTATTAAGCTATTAAGTTTGATTAAAATTATAAAATTATAAAGTTTATTTACTATATTTAATAAAATAAGTTTAATAAAATAGTTTAATTACTAAGTTTAATATAAAGCTAGAACATAATATAGATAATTTAGGCAAAAAAATATAAAATAATTAAGTTTAATAAAATAGTTAAGTTTAGTTACTAACTTTAATAAAATAGCTATTTAGCTATTAAGTTTGATTAAAATTATAAAATAACTAAGTTTATTTACTAAGTTGAATAAAATAGTTTAATTACTAAGTTTAATATAAAGCTAAAACATAATATAAATAATTTAAGCAAAAAATTATAAAATAGTTAAGTTTATTAAAATAACTAAGTTTAATAAAATAGCTATTTAGCTATTAAGTTTTATTAAAATTATAAAATTATAAAGTTTATTTACTAAGTTTAATAAAATAAGTTTAATAAAATAGTTTAATTACTAAGTTTAATATAAACCTATAACATAATATAGATAATTTAGGAAAAAAATTATAAAATAGTTAAGTTTATTAAAATAGCTAAGTTTATTTACTAAGGTTAATAAAATAGTTATTTAGCTATTAGGTTTTATTAAAATTATAAAATTATAAAGTTTATTTACTAAGTTTAATAAAATAGTTTAATTACTAAGTTTAATATAAAGCTAGAACATAGTATAGATAATTTAGGCAAAAAATTATAAAATAATTAAGTTTAATAAAATAGCTAAGTTTAGTTACTAAGTTTAATAAAATAACTATTTAGCTATTAAGTTTGATTAAAATTATAAAATATCTAAGTTTATTTACTAAGTTGAATAAAATAGTTTAATTACTAAGTTTAATATAAAGCTAGAACATAATATAGATAATTTAAGCAAAAAATTATAAAATAGTTAGCAACAATAAAATAGCTAAGTTTAATTACTAAGTTTAATAAAATAACTATTTAGCTATTAAGTTTGATTAAAATTATAAAGTTTATTTACTCAGCTACATATTTATTAATATAATTTTATTGTAATTGTTCAACTACATATTTTATGAAATTATGGTTTTATTATACAATACACTAACCAATTATTAAAATTATATATTTAATTCTGATAAGTGATAAATGACAGTATATATGAAATTTTAAATTGACTAGTTTACGATCAATACCAATTATATAAATTCTAATTATGACCTTAGAATGTTAAATAATAGTTTCGTATGTGTTACGAGCTAATATGTGCTTACATAATATTAGTACATTCATGAAATTATCGTTCACTTGAAAGAATAGCTAAGTTTGATTTCATTATGATTTATCAATTACAATTTCATACTTCAAATTGATTTTAATATTTTCCTTGATTTAATAGAGATAATAAAAAATGAGACCAGATTGTTAATGAATGTATAAACGGTTGAAAGATGGACTTTTGAACCCAGAGTTCATGACTGGTATTAGACAATTCATAGAATTTGCAGGCAGTCACCCGGAAATGATGGACAATGATAGGATAAGGTGTTCATGTTTTCATCGCAAGTGTCATAATCGCATGTTTCATCACATGGATACAGTTAAGTTGCATTTGTATAGAAATGGTTTTGTACCGGATTATTATTTTTGGACTTTGCACGGGGAACAAACAGTCAGAAGTAACTTGAATAGCAATGTTAATTATATGAGTGAAGGTTCTGCTGCATTTGATTATGCAGAATCATCCAGTCGGTATCATTCCATGGTTATGGGTGCTGTTGGTCAAGCATTCAATGAAACTTACATGGAAGAAACACCGAATCCAAATTCCCAAAAGTTTTATGATATGCTTAGGGCTGCAGATGAGGACTTGTACCCTGGATGTAAAAAGTCATTCACAGTTATCATTTGTTGCTCAATTAATGCACATGAAGTCAAAACACCATATGTCTGAACATAATTTTGATGACATGGTTCGATTAATGAAAGAGATTACTCCTGAAGGAAGTCTGGTTCCTGAAAACTTCCACATAACAAAGCAGTTAGTACAAGGAATGGGTCTTCCGGTTGAAAAAATTGACTGTTGTAAAAATGGATGCATGATATACTGAAGTGAAGATAATATTTTGACTAGTTGTAAGTTTTGTGGTCATCCTCGATACAAAAGGCAACGTCATGGTAGCAAAACGGTTACTCCTGAAAAGAAGATGTATTACTTTCCTCTCACTCCTAGATTGCAAAGATTGTTTGCATCCAATGTCACAGCAGCTAAAATAAGGTGGCATGCTGAGCATGAAATTGAAGATGGGGTTATGATCCACCCATCTGATTCCCCTGCATGGCAACATTTTAATGATACCCATCCAGAATTCACATCAGAGACTTGAAATATTCAATTAGGTTTTTCCACTGATGGTTTTCAACCATTTGGACAATCTGGACAACAATATTCTTCTTGGTCAGTCATTGTGACTCCGTACAATTTGCCACCTTGGTTGTGTATGAAGGATGCTTACATGTTCTTAACTATATTGATTCATGGGCCAACTAACCCTAAGGATAATTTGGATGTTTACTTACAACCATTGATATCAGAACTTAATCATCTATGGCTCGATGGTGTGCAGACTTATGATATTTTGATAAAACAAAATTTTCAAATGCATGCTGCTCTTATGTGGATAATTAGTGACTTTCCTGCATATGCGATGCTGTCTGGGTGGAGTACTGCTGGAAGGTTAGCTTGTCCTTATTGTATGAATCATACTGATGCTTTTACTCTTTCAGAGAGCAGAAAAAAGTCGTGGTTTGATGACCACTGTAAATTCTTACCTGAAGACCATTCATTCCGATGAAACAAAACATCATTCATGAAGAATAAGATAGTGACTAAAAAAGCACCCCATAATAGATTTGGAAGTGAAATATTATTTGAAATTGATCAGTTGGGTTTGAAAAAGTAACAGAACAAGATGCCGAGAGAACTAATGGCCCTATTTGCAAGCAATGTGGTTGGAAAAAGAGAAGTATCTTTTGGGATTTGCCTTATTGGAGTACCCTTCTCATTTGACATAACTTAGATGTAATGCATATTGAGAAAAATGTATTTGACAATATTTTTAACACTGTAATGAATGTTGTTGGGAAAACAAAAGATACATACAAATCTCGAAAAAAGTTGAATGCATATTGTCATCGGCCATAATTGGAACGAGATTCTATAAGGGGAAAATATCCTAAAGCTTGTTACATGCTAGATAATCAATCAAAATCAGTCGTGTGTGAATGGTTAAGCAATTTGAGATTTTCCGATGGTTATGTGTCAAATATGGCTAGATGTATTGATATGAGGAAACTTAAGTTGTTTGGGATGAAAAGCCATGATTGTCATGTGTTTATGCAGCGTTTAATACCTATTGCATTTCGTGAACTACTTCCAAACAATGTTTGGAAGGCATTAACAGAATTAAACTTGTTCTTTAAGGATTTAACATATGCTGTTATAACCAATGATGACATGGCCCGGATTGAATAAGAGATTCCTATTATTCTCTATAAGCTTAAGCGTATATTCCCTCCAAGCTTATTTGATTCAATGGAACATCTACTTGTGCACTTACCATATGAAGCAAGAATAGCAGGTCCAGTGCAATACCGATGGATGTATCCTTTCGAGAGATAATATAAAAGAATTTAATAATAATGCATATCATTATTATTTCTGTTAGATTTACCATACTTGTATATTTAATATCTTAGGTACCTTAGACGATTGAAAAAAATGTCCAAAATAAAGCTAGAGTTGAAGGTTCAATATCTAATGCTTATTTGGTGGAAAAAGCTTCATTGTTTTGTTCTTACTATTTTGAGGATCATGTGAATACAAGGCACCAAAAAGTGTCACGCAATGATGACGGTGGTCAATATAGGGTACAAGAACATGAAGGCAACTTATCCATATTCACACAATCAAGCCGAGCCTTTGGAAAGAGTAAATCCTGATTTTTGACAGAGGAAGAATATGTTGCTGCACAATCATACATTCTTCTTAATTGCACTGAAGTTGCACCTTTTATTAACTAAGTCATAAACTGCTAATAAATTTTAACCTTTTCATTTGAGCATTGGGTAAATTATAAAATTTAATTATTATTATTCTTTTTGTTATACCTTGAAGAATTTATATTGAGAAGCTGAAGCAAATTCTAGTGAATATTTCTACTCAAGAAATTGATGATAAACTTGAAAAAGAATTCCCAATTTGGTTTAATAAACATGTGAGTACTGATTTTCTTTCAAACATTTTTTTTATTGACAATTAACAAGAATTATACTTTAATGTTAGCTTATACAATTGATGACATTTGTTTTAGGCACACAATCCATTAAGCAACATATCCAATCAGTTCATAAAGGACTTAGCAAAAGGTTCATTACCTAAAATTATGTCTTACTCGGGCTATTATGTGAATGGATACAAATTTCACACTGAAGTGCATGGATCTGGTAAATCTACAATGAACAGTGGTGTATGCATAAAAGACTCAAATTATAGTGCAAATGAATGTGACTATTATGGTCGTTTGATTGAATTTGTTCAGTTGGATTATCCTGCATTACCAATTAAGAGAACTGTGTTATTCAAGTGTGAGTGGTTTGATCCAACGCCAAATTTGGGTACAAAAGTGCATCCATATTATAAGTTGGTAGAAGTGAATCAAAAACGTAGATTTAACAAGTATAGCCATTTGTTATGGTGGTTCAAGCTTGTCAGGTGAATTTTATCACATATCCAACTATCAAACGTGAAAGAAGTGAGTGGTTGGCTGTTTGCAAAATTAAAGCTAGGGCTAAATTTGAAATTCCACAAGCAACATCAAGTAGTCAACTTTCCAATGTATCAATAGCCTTCCAAGAAGATGATATTGATATTCATTATATAGATATTGAAAATGATGAAAGTGATAATTTAGTTGGTTCAACAAGTGCATTTATTGATATCAAAGACGATAATGAAGAAGAAGAAGAAGAAGAGCTTGATCTTGAAATTGAATCATATGATGATGACGAAGAAACTGATGTGGATGAGTGAGATTGTAACAATCCTGATAGTGATTAAATGTAATGGCTAAACCAAAGATGTTCTTTTTTTTTGGTATTATGTACTATTCGCAAATATTTAATCCCGAGATATATGTTTGTAAATTGTTACATATGTATTGATTTTATTATTATTATTCTTTTTTAATAGCAATTGATATTTGTGTTCATTGTTGCTTTTGATATTGTTTACTGTTATCGAGTGACTAATATGCAAATGGGTCGCACATCATCTGAAGATATATTACATGGTAGAGGCAGAGGGCCTACAAAACGAGGAGAGAGATCGACAGATAAGAGTAATTTCTCAAATCGACCACCAGTTCCACCACTTCGTGTACCACCATCACCACAATCATCTACACCATCACAATGATTGCCAAATTCATCGACACCATCACAGTCATTGCTACAGTCATTGGCACTACCACAACAATCAACACCACCACCACAACCACAACCATTATCATCAGCTCATCCGTCAGCAACTATGTCCATCTTAGGAGGTTCAACATCATCATCTCCCATATCACAACCTACTACATCATCTCCTATAGCTGCTTCAGCTTTACATTTACAATCTGAAGCATCAGTCGCTGAGTCAACTAATGGTAGACAACAACTCAATCTCGATCCTATAAGGTAATATTACTATTATTATTTCTCTTAATTTTTTCATTCATGCATTTAGTATGTTTTTGATGTATTGTTTGTTTGTGCTTTTTGCATAGTGGGGGTTTTCTTCAGTCTCATGTAGTTTTTGCGACTATCACCCGTAGTTTTTTACTCCGATTGAGTGATAGAGGACATGTATGGAAGACTGTGCCTGATGATGTCAGAGACTTCTATTGGCTTGAGTTTCAGGTAAAATCCAATTATTTAAGTAAAAAAGGTAACGAGGTGAATGACTTTGTTAAAAATGTATTTCTTGTGATTGATTGGTTGTTAGAGACTTTGTACTTCAGGTGAAGTTACTTATGATATAGGCAAAACTCTGCCAAAATTTCAGTTTGAAATTGAATAATTAATCTCTCTTGTGCTTGATTGGTTGTTAGATGCCACATAATTTAGGCCAGGTTACTTGTGTTATAGACGAAACTCTGTCAAAATTTCAGTTTGAACTTGAATATTTAATGTCTTTTGTGCTTAATTGGTTGCTATAGACATTGTACTTCAGGTCAGGTTACTTATGTTATAGACGAAATTCTGCCAAAATTTTATTTTGATATTGAATATTAAAGTTAATTGAATGTTGCAAGACAAAAATTTGTCTTATATGTTGTTTTTTTATTTATATTTTAGAAAGAATTTACTTGGGATCCAGAACTTGAGATGGTAGTCAAGCTAGATGGTTACAACAGGCTGCTACACGTTATAGTGACACTTTGAGCAAATGAAGATCTTTTAGTAGTAAACCACCACGTGTTCTAGAGCAAGTTTGGAATAGTTGACAGAAAGAATGGTTCACTCCTAAGTTCAAGTAAAAATCTATCATTGCCTCTAAAAACATACTTACTGAGACGGGCGACTTAGGTTCAGGTCCCTCACAATATACAAGAGGTTCTATATCCATGGTTGAGCGTAGCATGCAGATGGTATATTGATAATGATAACTTAATTTGAATTTTTTATTCATTTATATATTTAGGTTGTAAAATGTTTGTTAATGTCTTTGTTTTTATTTGCTTATGTATTATGCTTGTAATTTTGTAGTTAATGTGTTTTTATTTTTATTTTATTCTTATGATCAGGCAAAAGAGTTAGGACGTGAACCAAATCCTATAGAACTATTTGAGGCAACACACACCAGAAAAACTTCATCAGGAATTGAGTATGTAGACCAGCGGTCTAAAGTTGTTGCAGTATGTATTTACCAAACTCATTAATTGTGTATATTTAAAATTTTATTTGCTTATTTTTCTATTAATCTCGTGGAATTTATATTTTTTCTTCTTAAAATTTATATTGAAGAATTGAGTACATGCCTTTAGAGAGACTGCTTCTCAACCAATTGAGGCATCAAACGAGCCATGTGAACCAGATTTGAGGCAATTATTTTTAGAGGCTGCTGGTGGCCAGAAAAAACGGCGCGTATATGGAATGGGCACAAAGGCAGCACATTTCTATACTAGTACCTCTTCTTTTCACTCCACTGCCACATCACGAGATATTAATACAGAGCAACTGTGTGCTAGTATTATGCAAGATATGCAGCAGGAGGTTCAGACTATGTTGGAGTTACAAAAGCAGCAAATGCGAGAACAGATGCGCGAAGAACTTCGACTTGAGCTTCGAGACAAGATGTGTGCAGAGATGCGACAGCTGATAGCAGAGATGACTAATTCTACCCACATTTCATCAACTCCACATAACGATCCACCACAATCTGACAGGATGTAGGACTATATATTAACAATATTGTAGTACTTTCAATTATTGAATATTTTTTTTTATGTTGGACTAAAAAATTTTAATATTTATTTAATGAATCCTGTTAAAAAAATATTTATTTTCATTTATTTGAATTTTAAAATTACAAAAATAATTAAATTAAAAAAAATTAATATATAAAAAATGGATCTGCGACGGAATGCAGTCCTCACTGAAAATTAGTCGCAAATTGTATGGAGTAAATGCACTACAAAATTTAGCGACGGAAAATATCTGTAGCTACATAGCGACGGATTTATATCCGTAGCTACATAGCGACAGAAAACTTCCGTAACAACATAGCGACGGATATAAATCCGTAGCATAGCGATGGATATAAATCCGTAGCAACATAGCGACGGATATGTTGCTACGGATTTATATCCGTCACTATGTAGCGACAGCTTTTTCGTCGCAAAATCCCTCATTGATTTTGTCATCATCACAGTTTTTGCGAATACACTTCAGTGATAGATATTTCGTCATTAATTCCATCGTTAAATTAGGCAACGGAATTACAATCCGTCGCTATTGGACTTGCGGTGAGCTTTTCTGAGACGGATTAAATTCATCGCAATTCTGTCGCTAATATAATTTAGCGACATAATTCTTAAATTTAGTAACGGATTTGTTCGTCACTAAAATGCATTTTTCTTGTAGTGTAAGTTTATGTGGCAAAAAGAGGTTTTCCAACAAAAAAAAAAAGTTTTTAATTTTTACTGATTTTCTGCAATATGTAATGTGACACTCGCTTATTTAATTGGGTTAAACTTGATTAGGTGAGAGGATGCTGCAAGTAATATTTTTAATGAAACACAATTTAACATAACTTCTGAATCGCTAGAAGTTCAAACATGTGTTGATGATTGGACCAAAAAGATATTAAAATAATAAGAAATAGATAAAAGATGAAAATGAGAATCAATATGACTTTATTATCGAAAGAATGACTGACACATTTGACACCGATGATTCCGATTTAAAAAAAGGTAAAAAGTGTTAAAAATTAAAATTTAAAAGGTATGAGAATTAAGTAGATTTTTATTTCTTTAAACCATAAGATGATACGTTGACAACTTAATTAATGGTAAAAAATTAAGTTCAAGTCCAATTATTAATATTATTATTATTTAAATATAAATTTAAACTTTATAATTAAATTATTTTTGAAATTAAAAAATTAAATTGATTAGTTTTTTTAGCATAATTATAATTTTTATAATTTTTAATTTATAATATAAAAATAATCCTTTTTAAATTCCAACTTATAATTTCTCAAAATTAAATTTCTTTTTTTAATAATAATATAACTTATTACACAAAATCACAAATTAATATTTAATAATCTCAAAAATTTTATTTTTTTTATAACTTATTAGTTGTAAAAATTTATAATTTATACAAATTAATATTTTATAAGTTAATATTTTTTCTCAAAATTTTCATTCTTTCTAACTAACTTATTCCCCAATTTTTTCACTTATTTATAACTTAATATTTTTTTTACTTCATTTATAAACAAATTGATAAATTAAATTATTTTTTTACTTCAAATTTACCCAACAATTAAGTTTAATTTCTAAATTTTAATAATTTTAATTGTATTTATTTATTATAATAATTATATAATTTTTATAAAAAAATATTAAAACCGGTTGAACGGGTAGTTCATAAATCAGAACCGGCCGATTCCGAACTAGTTTCTCCTCAGTTTTAGTTTAGTGCCATAATTCTAGGACCGTGACTAAGGCTAGTGGTAAATGCTTCTACGTCCTTCTATAGTCGTGAGTAGGATCTATAGGCAGTAGGTAAAGCAAAGTAGGATAAGAAGAATAAGAAAAGGCAATTTAAGTATCAAAATTTCATGTACATTGCACAAACACCTTCAAGAATATGACAACCTCAAACAAACCTACCAATTGCTCCATGTATCACTTCCAACAATGCATCAACTTGCAAAAAAACTTTAAAAGAAAAAGAACAAACCATGTATATAACATACTTGATATACTTTTTTAAAGAAAACAATCCAATTAAAAACCTGAATTACATGTTAGAGTAAATACTGCAATAGCTCTCCAACAAAAGCAAAAGTTCCATTGACTGAGTAGGTGGAGATAAAAGTTGCTCAAAATTCTGAAGACAACAATAACACATGTATCCATACGTAGTATGTTATAGTGCAACCTATTACATAGGTGTCAACAAGCTTATAAAATAAGAGATTTAAATAATAAGAAAAAAGTAAATTATTATTATGTTTTCAATCAAATAAATATAATGAAATTAATTAAAGTAAATTAGTTAAATTGATATAATGAATTTAGTTAATACTTTAATGATAATTTTTATTGTTATTCAGCTAACTTATGTTAAGTGAATAATTTACTTTATAATAATAATAATAATAATAGTCGAATGTTTAACTATTTCTTTTAAATGATATAATTGTTAGGAGTATTGATTCATTTAAATTTAAGTCATATATATATACATATATATATATATATGTATGTATATATATATATATATGTATGTATGTATTTATCCCTTCAAGTTCTATTTTCAAATGAGAAAGCAGCCAAAAAAATGAGAGAAAGAGAGAAATTGGAGATGATAATAATAAAAATGATCAGAAAAATATTGTAGAACTGCCCTTCATGGGTGGAACTACAAGGTGAGGTGAGGTGAATCAATAACTCAATATCCCTCAAAATTATATATATTCTCACAGACAGAGAATACTTGTTCATCGCCCCAAATTAATTAGATTGCACTTGATATTCATAAATTAGTAGTTCCCATTTCGTCTATTCACAAATATATACTCTCTTAGTTTCATAAAAAAAAAAGATTTATTTCAATTTTTATACAGATTAAAAAATATTAGTTAATATGATTAGAACTATATATTTTACTTATATTTTTTCTTATACGCTACTATATAAATTACAAAAAATTTAAAAAATAATTTATGTATATCTATTAATAACAAATCATATGAGATAAAAATTTAACAAATTAACGATATTATAACCAACTCATGCCAAACTGCAAGACCAATTTATTGAGCTACATGGATAGATTTATATCAATATCTTAATCCAACAGCATAGGGATGAGCCAAATGAAATGAAATAAGACATTTGAAGAAGGCAAAATCAGTATTAAGGCTACACGGTATAGTGAGTATCGATACATGTCATTCGGAGAAGTTAACCTAAAAGGCTAAAATTCATGGTTGAACAGAAAGATAAATGCTACCAACATTTTCTTTTCAACATTTTTTTTGATATTTACTTTATATTTGGTCTATATTATTAAAATTTTAATTTACAAAATTTACTATATTATTTAATAAATTAAACTTGATGTTATGAACAAAATATAAAGTAAATGTTTGAAAAATTATTGATAACATTTATCTAATTAGAGATATCGTATGGGTAGGCAAGAGCGGATTAGCTAGCCCATACCATGTAATTCATATTTCTATTTTGCCCCATTACTTCCAAGACTGTCCGTTCCTATCAAAATTTTAGTACGGTTTGGGATTATAAATTTTAATCTTAGAATTTCAAATTCTAATTTTACATAGGTAAAAAAAAATTGGTTAATATAATTGGAATTATAAATTATTTTATTTTATTTTAATATATTCCTACATTGTTTAGAATCATTATATTAGAAATTATGAAATAATAATTTATATTTGTTAATAATACAATACATTAACAGATATATATATCAACAAATTAATAGATGAATGTCTATTTTGAGATTTTCTTTATTCAAGTTTACATTTAGAAATTAAAAAAAAAACTATTATATATATTTTTCACTCTATTCTTATTAGTAAAATTATATACTTTTTTTTTTAACTATTGTTAGAGAATTGATAAAGGGGTATTCAAATAAATTACAATAAGAAGTTTATAGAATTAATAATAATTTAATATATTTTTAATTTATATGGATAAATTATAATCAACATTTAAAGTAAATCAGAAGCATACAAACTCCCAAGAAGTTAATCCAAATATACTAGGATTGGCATAAGTTAAACCCATATTAGGGATGACAATTTTTTCCACTCTGCGGTGTCCCACCCCAACCCCACCCCGAATGAGACGGTTTTTTCAATTTTTTTTTCTTCTATCCTACCTCGAATTTTTTTTACCAGGGATGGGGTGGGGACGATATATATATCCCTGCCCCGAAAATATATTTATATAATTATTTATATATATAATAATTATTTATATTTTAATATAATTAAATATTTTAAAAATAATAATAAAATAAAATATAACACTTATTTTAAGTAAAAAATAATTTTTTATTTAAAAATTATATAATTAACTAATTAATTAAAATTATTTAAAAAATTAATAAAATTCGGAGATTGGGGCGGAGTCAGGAACCACACAAGGACGAAAATTTAAAAAGTTTTTCCGTCGGGGTTCAAGGTAGGATACGGGGGCGAGGGTTAGAGTCGGGGACAGAGACGGAGAATTCTGCTCCGAACCTATCCCATTGTGATCCCTAACCCATACCATATTAATATTTACCTTCAGCCCTTTATATCGTGGTCTCTACTCATTATCTTTGCTATCTGATATTCAATTTATATTACTATGTAAAACTCTACTAATATATTTATATGCTGTATAAAACTTTTTTATAGTTTGTATTTATGTTAGAGAATTATGCAATTATTATAAATCAATAACTATTTGAAATATAAATTAAAAATTTTTCTGTTATTAGTTTCATTTTCTTTCTTTCTATAATAAAATAATACATATGTATTTTTGTAACTATATTTTTTTATAAGATTCTATTATCTATAATACTTCTGCTACAATTTCTTTCTATACTAATGCATCCAAGGGCTACATGCTAGTTGTAGTATAAAATTGGGGGAAGAAGTTCAATACCTTATACTAGCCAACAAAATTTGGTATAAAATTATATATGTACACAAACATATTTAGGCCGAACATCTATATAAAATTAAAAAACAAAGTTGGTTTTCATGGAAGTGCATTTGGAGCAAGAGGTCCAAAACAGAGAATAAGTCACATTAGCTTTTCATGTTTGCACCGCAACTTCGAATAAAATAAAATAGTTTTAGAATTGAATTGATTAGCTAACCAATATGATGTAAAATATTAAAAAAAAAAAATCTAGAAAAATGTGGAAGAAGGGAAGAAATTTAAAAAAAAAGGGTAAAGAATTGAATTTTAGGTGAATATTTTTAGAAAACTATTTTTTAAATAGTAATTTTTCACTGACTTTATGAGAATTTTATTTTGAGAATACAATGGCTAAAATCTAACTGTTCGAGTCCAATTTTATTTTTTTATTTAAGAATCAGAATAATTAAAAATAATCAAAATACATTACTTTAATCAAGTTTAGTGGAATATTTCATGACTAGTTTGTACGTGCAAAACATATCCCCTCCATAAAAGAAAATATTTTTTTAAAGAACAAAAATTTCCAATTAGTCAATAATTATACAAAAGAAAATTTAATTAATTAATCGTTCTTTTTTCTCCCCATCTGTCTAAATTTTAATTATTTTTTATCTGAATAAAAATATTTTCAGCTAAATAATTAAAACTATATATTAAAATTAATTATTCTCGTACAAATACTATCTTAACAATTTTAAAATAACCGCGTCAACTCAAAATCTCCCGAAAATAATCACAAGTTATAAACTCTTTAAAATCCGTAAGTACCGTAACTGCCCTTTTTGGAATTTCATTTCCTCCTATACTTGGCATTCTATTTTCTCTCTCTGTTTCCTTTTTTAACACTGTCAATTACTACATCTAATCGTTATTTATTCTTTTCTTTCTCAACTGGATTTATTACTGTCTTAATTCTGTTTTCTTTTTCGGTTTGTTTCCCCGGAAAATTAAAAATCAAAGACGAGAAGAGGAGTAAACGAGCAGTTCAGTTTAAATTCAGGTACTTGCAGTGCTAGTTTTATTTCAAATGCAATTATTTTAATTGTAATTGTGATTTCCGCTTCTGTTTCGTTGTCTGTGATCTGTGATTCTTTCTTTATCTTGCTTAAAATTTTCATTTTTAGCATGTGGTTTTGCTCGTTAATGTTGAAGAAATGATGGATCTGCTTGCATAATGTGAAATTCGGCTTCTAATTTGTGATTATTTTGTGTATGCTATAGCTAGCTTCTTATGATTTATTTTTTGTTATACATTGTTTTTAATTGACCTGCGGAATTTGAGTGTTACTGATGAACTGTTGAAACTGAAATTCAGGGATTTGAATTTTAGCTGTCTGTTTGCCTTTGATCTATTATTAACACACACACATATTGTTTATAGCTAAAAACTTATTCGTCTGTTCTAAGTACTGAATATATGAGACGAATTTGCTTCCATCTTGGATGTCAGACTATATATTTCCAGAATACAAAAGCTTAAAAGCCTTCGTGAGTGATCAAAACCCCATATGCACGATAGATGTAATTATTAATAGTCTCAAGAACTTGTGCATGGGTTAGATTGATCCAGAGAAGGTGTCATCCAGTTCACCAGATAGATTGGATACCCAAATGAATCTAAAGCTCAGATATCTTTGGACATACCAAAGTTGCTCAGCTCCTCACACCTCTGCCTTATTGCAGAGAGATGATCATGGTAAATCCACCAAGGCATGCACAATCTTCTTAATCCTGAGAATTTGTTAGATCACGGGACTGCATTGGAAATAAACTGATCTATGGAGTTCAAATCAACACAATGAGCTACGAGGGAAAAATGCAACTCCTAACAAAAATGCTTTTAGGCTAGAGAGAAAACAGAACTAAGAAAACGAATTTGGAAAAAAGGAAAATATGGAGAGGACCAGCACTGGCATCTGCTTCCAGCAGTGATGAAAATCAGAGAAATAATGACAGCATAAAACCTTAGTAAGGAGGAAAAGGAATGTTTTCGAGGAGTAAGTCGTCATGGCATATTTTTGTTTTCTTTTAGCCCCATGTTAATGAACATGTTTTGTAGGTCTGCACATTAGCTTAACGAGTATCAACTTGCTATCATTCACTTACTTTCTGTGTTCAAAGTACTTATTATTCTTGTTTATCATATATAATTTTATTACATGGTATCATTTCTTGTAATTATCAATGTGTGTTCATCATTTTCTTTTGTTCAATTTACTTTTTGAACTCTTTAGTTGCTCATAGATTATTCTCAACTTCAAGGACTATACTTATATCTAATCTATAGTAATTGTGTGTATATAAATTCCTGTGAATGCAGAAACAACCTTACATTTCACGGCTTTTTAACGTTTAAACTTAAATTACTCTTATGAAGAGCAAATAGTGAAGATTCTGTTGCTAATTGGAAAGTTAGAAAAACATGTCTTCAACAAGCAAAGCTGATAGGAAAGCCACTATTGATGCTGCCTCATGGATGTTCAATGTCGTCACTTCTGTTGGAATAATCCTTGTCAATAAAGCGTTAATGGCTACCTATGGCTTTAGTTTTGGTATGTTCTCTTTGACAATTTATCAAACCAATTTCAATGTCTGCTTCAGCAATACTTTGTGCTTATTCTTGTATCCTATTTATTCAGTTATTTTTCTGTTTGATACCATTCTCTTTTGTGTTCAAGTAAGGAGGTGGTGGCTGGAGGGTTTTTTTCTTTTCCTCTCCTCATTCATTGGCTGTAATTTTGGCACAAATATGTTTTGTTGTTAGCCATCTAGGCATCTGTTCAAATTCATCATGCCATCTTAATAAAGATTTGGCATGGCTTACTATTATAAATTTTTAATGGAACGGGTTTCAATTTCTAATTTATGAGTACCTTTTGACAATGTGTTTATATTCTTTTTTTAGAAATGTATATATATTCTGAAGTAGGAGGCAATTGAAAATAAGACCAAACCTTAAATGTAATGTCCATTGAGTGTACTGTTCAAGACATGTAACTAGGACAAGGCTTACTGGTTTTGATTTGGCCTGTTTGGGTTTGTATACTATTTAAAGTTATTGCTATTTCGGTTGCATAAGAAAAAAGCACAGAAATGGTTAGCGTGTTGGATATTTGAGCAATTATAGTTTTATGTTTTTGCTACACTCTTAACACATGCTCAAAACATCAAGCTTTAGGTTTTATGCAGCTTATGGAATCTGAAATGATAATCAGATTTATGCAATGCATGATCTAATTTTTTCACTTGATTGTGCCTTGCAGTGTTTTTATACTTGGCTTTAACATCATATGTCCATGATTTTATTAATTAAATACAGTATATTGAAAAAATTCTGATACTTGTAGCATTAACAATAGCCATATGTTCAAGAAATCTATTGGAAGAGTCAGATTAAATTTGCATGGTATATTTTGTGTGATAAAATCATAGGCCATACTCACTGGGGGTCATTAGTAAAGAATGGCACTTCAAAGGAGGAAAATTATGTAAATTGACTAAGTTTAAGAATTTCTCTTATTGACTTTCTGGAGGTGCTCAATATATATTTACATTGTCCTGATTTTGAGTTCAATCACCTGCCTTGCAGCTACAACATTAACTGGTCTGCATTTTGCCACAACCACCTTGTTAACTCTTGTTCTTAGGTGGCTGGGATATATCCAGGCATCTCATCTACCGCTATCTGAGCTTGTAAAATTTGTTTTGTTTGCAAATTTTTCTATTGTCGGCATGAATATCAGTTTAATGTGGAATTCAGTTGGATTTTATCAGGTAAGCTTCAACGAGCTATTGAAATTCTATTCTCCTTTTGTCATAAAGACTACAGAGATTAATTTTTTTTCCTCTCCATTTGAAACTTGCTTTCAGATTGCAAAGTTGAGTATGATCCCAGTATCTTGTTTTCTGGAAGTTGTCTTGGACAAGGTGCGGTATTCTAGGGACACAAAGCTTAGCATAACAGTAGTTCTCCTTGGTGTTGCAGTCTGTACTGTTACTGATGTGAGTGTCAATGCTAAAGGATTTATAGCGGCAGTGGTTGCGGTTTGGAGCACTTCCTTGCAGCAATATGTGAGTGACTCTCTCTCTCTGTCTCTCTCTCTGTCTCTCTCTCTCTCTCAATATATCATCTCCTCCTCCTCCTCATCATCAAGAAATTAGAATGTGTTTTGGGTGGCAATGTTAGATTTGCTCTGGGGTTAGGACAAAGCAAATTCCAGGTTCATTATTGAATTGTATTCGTTTTCTTTCTTTGTAACGCAATGTATACATGCATTCATTAGGTATATCAATAGTCATTTGATGACGATAATAATTTAACCTGCTCTTCTTCTACCAGTGTGCTTATAAGTTATAATTGGACATGCTAACAAGCAGGAATAATTCTAGTACATAATTTTTTTTTGGGGGGGTTCTGGTTCCTATAAAATCTACTAACTGGCTATTTCTGATCCTTTTACAAATCACATTTCATGACACTGTTGGACTTTTGTTGCTTTGCAGTATGTACATTATCTTCAACGGAGGTATTCTCTTGGATCTTTCAACTTATTGGGGCACACTGCTCCAGCACAAGCTGCATCTCTGCTGTTAGTTGGACCCTTTTTGGACTATTGGTTGACAAATAAAAGAGTTGATGCTTATGCATATAGTTTTGCATCTCTGGTAAGTTATTGTATCAATTGCATGAACTCTAGCTAATATTTGAGACACACTTGATTGACACAGTCACATGCTTTATTATTCCACAGACTACATGGGCTCGCACTGTAACTTCTGTTGTGCTTAATCTTGCTTAATGTGTACTTCAGTTGGCCTTTAAATCATGGCTATAATCACATGAATCAGCTCATAATGTGCCTATCCAAGGTTTTAGGTATTGATGACAAGAACAAGAGTAACTTAATGTTGTTTAAGTGACAGATATAGTGATTCTAAGCTGCTCGCAATTTCTTTTTAGCAAACCAGGTTTGGAAAGGTTGAGATCTTGGGGAGTGAAATGGTAGAAGGGTCTAACTAGAACAGAGCTTTTTGTAGAATTAAGATCCCACATTTATAAATGGACTATTCCAAGTTTTGTGCGTTTTGATTAATGTGTCAGGCTTTTAGGTTGGGTTAGTAGCTGTATCAGGCTTGAGGAGAAGTGGTTCTAATTTTGGAGGGTATAAGCTAATTTGGAGAATTATTCGATAAACATAAAACATTATAGATATATTTGAAGATCATGAGAAAATATTTTGATATGGTGAACAAGAACCAAACAATTGAAGACTAGATTAATATCTTTTCCTTATTTACTTTGCATAAATTGAATTCGTAATTTGTGCATAATCATCTACCATAGGGCCTCCAATTAAAAGTGCCCCTGGCATCCCTCTTCCTTAGAAGGCTTGCTAGAGAGTAGAGAGGACATCCCTAATGTTGGCCAAGTCAAAAGATCTAGTTACAGCAACTTGGATCAATACGTGATTATTTAGGGAAGGCAATGTGACACTGAAAGTTTGCAGGTTTTCATAATTCGGTTTACTGAGCCTGCTTTTGAGTCAGTTTAAAAGCTAGGAATAGTGATGATTCTAACAGACAACTGAGGCTTACTCTAGGTTGCTGAACTTATTTGCAGAATTTTAGTTTTAGTTCTAGTTCTTGTGAAAAGTAAATTTAAATAAAAGAACCAAGATAGCTTTTTCAAGTGATCTAAGAAGAGGTATAATTTTGTGGCAGCAGAATGGATTGTCCCCTTCCTTTTCTTTTCATTTTTTTTGTATATTTTCTTTCAAGACTTCAATGGAAAACTGATTCAAACTTTTTTTTTCACTTGCTGCTTTTCATGGTCTCCTTTTATTCTTTTCACTACCATTTAACTACTTTTTCTTGCTTTGTATACACCTTTTTTATTTGTTATTCTACTCGCATTGTTTGCTGAAGAAGCCTATTTGATTATTGCTCTGGTTTTACTGCTTGTCATCCTGAGGTTCCTTGTAATTCTTGCTCCCACATTTGTGTCTAAAGATGGTGCTTCTTTGTTAACAATAGAAATCCCAGAAAATGGAAGTTTAGGGCCTTCTATTTGTTGTGTATAGCTTATATACACAATAAGCGGATAAATGCTGGAGCACAGCGACGAAGTGATAGCATTTGTCTTTGTGAAGGGTTTCTTGGTTATTTTTATGAATTAAGTATTAAGTGGGTTAGAAGCGCGAGGACAACACCCCCACGGTATGGTATAGGGGTATTTTTGTAAAATCATACCGTAAACGTTATATATATAACATGTATATTGTAACCTAGTTTCTCAGTACCATCAATAAGAAAACCTAACTGTTCTGCTCCCGAGTACGTAGGCACATTTCTGAACCTCGTTAAATCTTGTGTTCCTTGTATTCTTGCTCTTCTCTTATATTTTTCTTGCTATTTTCGTTATTTCTCAACACTATTTGAGTGACACATTTTACTGTTTCACTTTGAATCTTTTAAATTGTGAAGTTGCTGCATCTCCGTCTATCTAAATGCTATTTGTTTTGAAGTATCTGCCTTTCCATGTATCTTAACAAAATAAAAGTATGGCATATAACTCTTTTGAAGTTTAGCATTCATTTCTTGGCATATTAATTGGCAGTTGCTCTACATGTAATTATCATAATTTCGTGATTCAAATCAATTTCATCATTGCAAGCCTTAATCTTCTCTGTGCATGTTATGCTAATTAAAGTATGATTCCGTAATGATTCTGGAGTATCTCATTAAATCAGAATTCAGTTTTCCTTTTCTTTTAGAGGATTCCTATTAGTAAAGTATTTTACCTAATTAATTAGGAATATTGTCCAGCTTTCCAACTTTATTTAGGAGTCTAATTTAGTAAACTATTTTACTTTATTAATTAGGAACAATTTTCAAGTTTTCCTAGTTTTCAAGTTTTCCTTCTTTAGTTGGGGTTCATCAAATAAAATGGAGCGAATCACAAAATATGCAGATAGTCTACTACCTCAAAATCTGGAATTCCTAAATTGTCTTTATCATTGATTTAACCTGCCATATTTTGTGATTCAAGTTTTCTATCAGGCTTAGGAGGGATGGCAATTTTATAATGGGGAAGCTATGCCCTGAAGAACCCAAGGATTGATTTTAAACTAGTCCATTTTGCCTTGATTTTTCCTTGAATTTGAAAATGTATATTTTCAATACTTTAATTTCAAGCTGTATAAATCTGAAAAATCTTATCTTTTAGAGATATACCATTTATTGCATGATTTTATGGTTCAAAATTAGTAATGAAATCTAGAATGTGTGTTCACACATTTATTTATAATATATATATCTTTTGGTAGCTTGACTCTGGCTTTTGGAAGCTTACTTTTTCTTCTCTCTTTTAGTTGAAGGGAGACTGTCCATAAACTTCTTCAGTCACTGGCAGTAGGCCCTAATATTTTTGTTTCTATATCTCTTATTTTCTTCAGTTTTTGTTTCTTTTATTATGAGCCTTTATATCTGTCTTTTGGGGATCTATTTCCCTTTTGTCTCCAAAAGAGAGAAGTTTTTCAGATCTGTTTTGGGGTGTTTCTCTTGCTTCTTTTCAATTATATGAAGATATTGGGTATTGTGGAAGTTCTCTTGTTTTGAGGATTGTAGGTCTCATTCTGATGCAGTTACAGAATAACAGAGGCGGCTTTGTTTTCCTTATTTTTGTTGGGTGGAAGAGTATCAGGGACATCACCCGAGAGATTGAAATGCTTATCTAGCCTTTGAAGAGAGTTTAGAGGTGTATTGGCTTAAGGCCATGGCTAAAATCTCCTCCCTCTCTATGTTGGTTTGCTCGAGTAACCTCTGTTTTCAATCTGTGGACCAAGGTTGGAGATAGCATCGCAAATCTTGAGTCTTAACAAAGGTGTTCTATAAACATCCAGGAGTTCTTTAAAATATCTGCTTTATTAGGCTATTAGTGTTAGCTTGCTGTTTTAGGCAGGTGAACTTCCCAGTATAGGATTTTGCTTTCAATGAAAATTTTATTTTTTGAGAAAAACAACCGTAAAAATGTATTTTTTAAAACTAATTTGTGAAAGTATAAAAAATAAGACTAGGGTACCTGTACTAGCCTTGCTCCTTCTCCTTTTGTTTTTTGTTCTTTTGCCCCTCACTGATTCCTGATGGAACAAGAATTGGAATCGCAAAACTTGTCTCATCCCAATCATTCAACTTCCATTTCTACCCAGGGGCAAGGGCAACTTGAAGGTCTTCTACTAATCATGACTAGTTTGACTAGTTGTTACTCTCACCATTTGCTTGTTGGAGTTAATAAAGGAAATCATCTTAAATAACTCCTCCTCCTTAGCTCTGACAAATTTGTGTGGTCATTCAATTGATTGAAATCTCATATTAGAGTCTTAATAGTTTTAATCAAGAAAATCCAACTGTCAAAACTGTGTTTGTTACTGTTGTCAATGAAAATTAAAATAGTGGGTTTGAAGGATCTTGAGGCTTTGTTACTGGTAAACATAAGAGAGGCCGATTTTTACCTTCCTTGACCTGGAAACCAGTAGTTAATTCCCCTCTTATCTATGGCTGCAGGGTGGGGATAAGTTAACGTAGGTCCATTTTGAAAAATAATGCTTTAGTATTTTAGTTCTTAGTTATATAAAATGAAAATAAAAATTATTGCTTTATGTTATTTTTTGTGCATTGACAATTTAATTCATATAGGCATCTCATGATGATTTTTTATAGAAATGTAATAATTCATGAAGTTATTGAAATAAAATATGGATTAATGGACCAATTACAATTCGAAAATAATTTCAGTGGCTCAAAAAGAAACCTTAATGTATTCAACAATTTTGTTCTTGCAAAGCTAGAACATACAAAATACCTCCTCAGACTTAGTATAACCTTTTAAGGGTTTCAGAGTGCTTAATATAGTTCCAATTGAAGTCCTATATTAAATCTTATTCTTAAGTTCCAAGTTTTTTAAATGCTTGTTTGGTATAATTGACTTTCATAAAATATTATTAAAAATCATTAAAATTCTACACTTTACATGTTTAGTGTGCATTAAAAATACAGAGTTGTATGTCTCATACGGAAAATAGTTATATGTGGGTTAAATTCTTGTGAAATTGATAGCATTTGCAAGTGAGTTTTAAGCTAGTAAGGCCACAAATTTGAAATCATTTCTACAACTAATATATGATATACACCCTCTGTCCCAAAAAAAATATCCCGTTTCTTTTTCACATAGATTAAGAAAAGTTAGGTATTATAGTTACATGACAAAAAATTTCCTATTGTTTTCCAATTATGCCCTTCATTTTACTAGATGACTAATTATTATTGCGAGAATAAAAACTATGGCTAATATTAATATAAGATGGGAAATATTAACCAATAATATTAAATATCACATGGGTTAAAATGATTTTCAGTTGGAAAATATAGAAAATGATGAAAGATTTTTTATTATAAGGCAATTAAATAGGGGAATAAGTAGAGCAGATAATTCAAAAGTGAACTATATTGTAAAAATAGTAAGTGGACTATATTTTGGAATAGACGAAAAATGAAAGTGGAACAATCTTTTTGAGACGGATGGAGTACTAAATATATTAGTGAATTTGTTTTTTAATGATTTGAATCCCATATTTATTTCAAACATAGTACAAGTCTCTAAACTTCATGTTTCTTGATTTCCTTCTTGTCCGCTTCAAGTGGGTTAAGGTCCAAAGGATGGGTTGGGTTGAAGAGCCTTCACTCAAATGACACTTGACCTCATAGAATGTGATTTCATGTAAATTTAAATGCAAATTCCGTTTAAAAGCTAAATTGATGAATAGTGAGTTTTCACTAATTATGTAAAAAAGCTTAATGATAATATAACTAATACCATAATGCTATCACCCCTTGAGGCTGCAAATGAATGGTGAGGTGCTTTGAGAGACCCAAAAGAAAGCAGTGCCTTAAAAAATGCCTATCACTGTCTAGATATTGGAATTGCCATGAGAGGCATTCTAGATTCTTTTGAGTTGTGAAAATCTTGTTTATTTTTATGCAAAACACATGGAAAAGCATGCTCTTTTGTATTGGGCAGCAGGTCTCTAGTTATGGTATAGCAACACATACTTATATGCTTTTGCATTTGTTGACTGCTCTTTGAGCCTGACATGTATTAAGATGCTATCAAGTGCTTAAATATCTTTGTTCATACCATATTCTTACATACTTCAAATGTTAGGCTGGATATATGCTTAATGCTTTATTATGCCAAAATTATGCTTATAGTTAGTTAAACTGATTGGAGTTACTCATTGTTGTATGCAGTTGTTCATAATCCTGTCATGCAGTATTGCTGTTGGGACAAACCTCAGCCAATTCATTTGCATTGGCCGATTTACTGCTGTTTCGTTTCAAGTACTCGGTCATATGAAGACAATTCTCGTCCTTATCTTAGGATTTATTTTCTTCGGAAAAGAGGGTCTTAATCTTCAAGTAATCGTAGGTATGATTATTGCAGTAGCTGGAATGATCTGGTATGGTAATGCCTCGTCAAAGCCAGGCGGGAAAGAGCGTCGAAGCCTTTCCATGAATGGCAACAAAGCACAAAAACATGATGGGTTGTCAAAATCCACCGAGTTGGATGATAAGGTCTAGTTTTCAGTTATGGTCTGAAAGAAAAAGAGGAAAAAGACGAGAAGGAATTAAGCATCTTGGATCACAGCTGATTTCAGGAATTTCTTTACACCTGGGAGACCATAATCTCCAACTACTATGATTTTTTTTTTTTTCTCATCATAGATTATTTTCTGATTCTTGAATTTAAGATAAAAGGATGCTATTGAGGGGGATGCAAGTTATAAAATAAACGTTACATTGTTGAGTCATTATCTATAGTAATTTATTTTATTGAATTTCAAGACTTATGTTGCTCTCTCTCTATCTCTCTCTCTCTCTCTCTCTCCCCATTGTATTTGACCCTTGTGTTCATTGAGTGCTCAAAATCTGGACGGGCAATAATACATTGAAGTAACATGTATATTCAAGTGTTGTTCTTATTACTATAATTAAAATAAATTAATCTGCATGACACCTGTTCATGTAAAATATGAATCATTTGTGGCTATCTGATTAGGTGAGTCTCATATGAGTCCCACCTGATCTGACAGCCATATCTACGATATGTAGATTAGTATGCTTCGCTTCATGTCATGTAGGATTGTTCAATTGAAATGCAGTCGAAAGATTATTTTTTCACTCCTTGGGTTTTGAGCACCTATAAATACTTATCAACCAATCAGATGATGAATATTTGGGTGGTCTCTTTCATATTAACTGTGGTTAGCATTATTCATTTCCTACTCAACACCAAATAACTTTAAACAATATGGAAACAAGACTGATAGTAGACAAGAGGAAATGAGGAATGAGTCAAAGATCTATATTATGTAGAAACGATTTTGTGGGATAATGTATGCATTAATGGTGTGTTCGATAGCTTCTGCGCACGTGCACATGCTCAAACCCATAAGGTGTTTGTGTTAGTGGGCCTTCAATATGATCCCAAAAATCTGTTGTAATTATTAAGATTTCCATTTTTTTTATATTTTCTCACACCCACCACCTAATTAGTTGGCTATAAAAAAAAATAATTTTTTCTTCATTTGTTTTTAGATTTTTCTTTCTTTTCATCAATTAATCAAGAGGTAAATGTTGGAGAGTGTTCAAAAATATAGAGCGTTCCTCAATTATTAAAATTGTTTTGCATTTATAACCTTTGCCTTTGCTTGCTCTTTAGATGGCTTTAATTCAATTTTTCTCATTTTAGAATAGTGAAACTGAATCCTCTTTAAACTTGATTTATTTTAACAAAATGCCACAACTCGTTTAATAAAAAAAGAAAGAAAGAAAGAAAATGGGTATGGTCTGCATAGAGTAAGAATATATGGCGAAACAAGATTCATATAATCTGATTGAACTTTATCAAATTTAAATTTGTCTCATTTATATTAATTTGTTCAAAGGTAGTGGGAGCTGTAATTACTAACTTGCTGATTTTGCCAATTTGTGCATATGATTAATTAGGCCATTACAGCAAGAAAATGACATCTACTGCATTCCAGTTGGATCTAAGAAAATTTGATGCCTAAGATTCTGAATAAAAACACTTAATTAAGTAATTGTCATAAATTGTCAGATTATTTTTTTCGTTCAAAATCAACTATAAATTATACTATGCATGTACTATGTGATAAATAAACATATCAATTCCGGAGTAAAATTCAATTTAATAATTATTTCTTTTTATCTTGAAGGAAAAAATGAGGAGGAAAATAAAAAATAAAAAACCATAATTGCGTTTTTCAGCTAAAGCTAATGGCGGTTTTACATTCAATTTATATCCATTGTTCATACAAAGGAATGATGTCATAAAGTAATGTTAATAGCTAATATTACTTAAAAGTTTGTTGAAATAGGGGTTCTTAGAGGACCTACCTTTTGTTTCCAATGCCACAAGAGATTTTGTCATTACTATGGAATAAAAGAAATTCGAGTTTTGTTTCTAAATTTTTAAAAATAAATAAATAAACTAACATTAGTCTATATTATTTAATTTCTCACTCAAAATACACTCCCCAAATTAGTGTACAAGGGTAATTCCTACATGTATGGATTGAAAGATGGGATGCACTTTAAACTTATTTCATGAGAAATATAGCTTCTTCTCTTCATTTTTTTAAATTCATAAGAAATATTGCTTGATGTGCCTATATCATTTATCAATATAATACTTAACAACAAAAAGGATAAAAAAAAAATAGATATTTAATTTGGTGTAAAAATATATATAGCTTATAATTTATTTCTTAAGAAGTGTAAAACTACTTTTTCCTCATTACCTTTTCTATTATCTTCTTTAACTTACTTTTTATTTTCTTTACGTGGGTTTTATATATATATATATACTTTTTGTTACTTTTTTTTTTGGAAAACTTAGAAAAGAAAATTTGAAAATGATGTTGCTCAATCAACTCAATTTTTAAAGACTATTTTAAATAGTTTTCATACTCGAATCAGATTTCGAGTTGGGTTTTATGTAAAGTAAAAAATTAATAGTCTAATCAATTTCACTAATATATTTTTCTTTCTAATAAAACCACTATTTATTGTTAGTGTTTATTAAATTAGAAAGTGTGGTGTCCCGCCTATTATTTGTTATGTGGCATAATGCTTCAAGCAACATACAGCCCCAAAAAAAACAAAACATTTAGTGTTGGAAAATGCTATGAATTAGCTGTATTCTAGGACTGTGCAATCAGTTTGGCTAAATTTCAAAACGAATAGATTGAACTTTGAAGTTAGTATGAAATTTCATTAACTTAATTAGAAGACTTAAGTTTGAGTCATGTAATTAGTTTAAAACTCTTGAATGAGTGTTTTGTTATCTTTTGAAATGTTATCTGTCACAATTAAACTATTGACATACAAATTGAAAATATATGTGGTTTCATATATTAAAAAAAATAGATCGAATTTCTTAAAGAATCGAATTGGATTAATTTATTTTAAAAATAAATATATGTATTTTTTAAAAATATTACATAAAATTATATAAATACTAAGCTTAGGTAAAAATGGAATTACAAATGTGGAGTTGTTATTAATCGATGGGATTAAAGAATAAGTAATTAAAAAAGATTAAAGGTGTAAGGAGATTGAGGAAGTTTGAAGAAAATAGCAAATAAACAACTGGATTGGACATAATATAATTGATAATTCCAAAATTAATTGCGGGGGTCCCTTTCCTTGTGGCCTTACCTTTCAATTTTCATGTCATAATTCATAAATCATAATCTCTCCCGTGTGGTGTGTGGCAATCGCCTTTTTTTTTCTTTTCTACAAATTAAGACCCTTATCATACAAATTAAGACCCTAACCCAAAAGAATGCCACCCCCACCACCTCTTCTCTATCCCTTCTCCCATAATTACTCATATTGGATGTAAATGAGTTGAATATTGGTAAACTCAAACTTAATTCATATAAATTCATCACATATTTGAGTTCGATTCGAGCTTTTATATTTGATCTCAAATTCGGTTTGTTTTAAAATTATTAAACTCGCAAATAACTCGAACTCGGTTCATAAAAAATTCATTTATTATGTTTAACGAACTTAATTCAAATTCGGTTTATTAAACTAATAAAAATAAAAATTCTAGTTCAGCTTGTTAACTAATAATGACAAAAATCTGAACTCGAGCTCGATAAAAAATTTAATATAAATAAGTTATAAACGAATATATTCATAAGTTTTTAAACAAACATATTCCTAAACTTTTAAATAAATATGTTCGCAAACTCGTAAATAAACATATTTAAAAGCTAATGAATCAAATTGTATTAAATTCGAACTCGAATTCAAAAAGGTTTTCGAGCTCAGATTTGAGCTGAACTTGACTCATTAATCAATTTGCATATATAATTACTTCCTTTCATTAATGAATTCACTATTATATATCCTATTCCTCTCCCCTATATATATTACTCTTTTAATTATTGATTTTTAATTGAATATCTAACCTATTAATTTTGTATCAATTTACTTTATTAGAGATTTAGCATCTAATAATCAGTGATAAATAAGAGTGTAAATTGATCCCTGAAACATGGACCAAAAAGCACATAAGTTTATATGATAAAGCTCAATCTAAATTTTTTACCCACTAATATAAAATTTTTGGTCAAATTTATCTCATTGATCTCCCAATAAGAGCATTTTACACTCCAAAAATTTAATATGGGAGTCATTTGACCTAAGTTCTCACTATAAAAGTTAGCTTGAACGATCTTTATTTTGAAGTTTATGGGTTTGTATCTTTAATCTTTGCAAAACAATTAATTAGTATTTAAGCAATAATAATTAATTAAATGAATATTATTAATAAATAAATTTAGTTTAAAATTAATTAAATAATAAAATAACAATTATAAAACTTAAATATACAAATTCGTAAAGGTTAATGATTCATCAATACTCTCTTTCCTTATTCATATATGTATTATCATTAATCAAATTCGATCATGTATTTGAACCGATTTAATCAAGAATTTTTTTTTTGTGTAGGGAGAAAAGTTGTTTCCACACGACGTGATTAGGTCTTGAATTCAAAACCCTTCATTAACAACTAAGTTCCATAAGTCCTTGGCATAATTTAATTAATTATTAATTAGATCAACCGAAGTTTTTCATGCTATTTTTTTCTTAAATTTCGAAAAGTCCTTAGTATTTCTATTTTCTTTTCTAAAAATCTCATTATATCTAATAGATTTTGTCAGAATAAAAACTAATATACGCTTTAAATTACATACTTTTTTTTATTTACACGTGTTATTGCACGATGCGATGTTTTTCTATATTTTTTTTCCTCAATTTATAGTTTTTTCCTCCCTCATTAATTTTGTATGTCTTTCCATTGTGATAAAAGAGTTGAATTAATGGCTGATTTGACTTGAGTGTATGATAATACAACAAAATGGGTTTATACATTGTATCCAATACTTCTTTTTACCAACATAATTAAATTGTTGTAAATTCATGATGCTTTCTATAAGTAAAAGAAATAGCTTATAAAAAATTGTCTTATAAAAAATTGTCTTTTAAAAATAAATTAGTATGTAGTTTTGGCATTCAAAAAATTTAGATAATAAATAAATTAAATAATATAAAAGTATAGCAGAAAAAAGTAATATAAAATATAATTATCTTTGAAAATATCAGAGAGAAAAAAATGAATTGAATAATTTAACTTATCAAAAATCATCAAGAACAGAACATGAAATCCTCATCTTCATACAAGTACCATGGCTATAGTAAAAAAAATTATACCCAAAGTTATAGCTTTTAATTAATTAAAATGATTTACAATATCCATAGCAATTAAAAAGTTATTTATCAAATCATAATTAATTTTTCTAAGTAAAATATAATTTGAACTGAACTATATTTAATAATTTTTTTTAGTATGTGAAAAAATAATTTCATTTTTATGTATTAAAAATAGTATATGAAATGTTTCAAATGTGATTAAAATTTTATAATATTAAAATTATTTAGATATTATTTCAAAAATAATTGAAATTTTTAAATGCAATTAATTAAGATAGAGGCATAATAAATAGTAGAAAATAATAATAGAGATATGAATACTTTTTTTCACGATAATAAATCCTAAAAACGTTCAACTTTATGTTATTAACCCAAAATATTATAGAAAATGGCAGAAATAATAATTAATGTGTCATGTAACTTGCATTCATGGTAAAAAATAGGCATGGCCACAGGCCGGGCCAGACCGTTGAACTGGACTGGACCAATCTAAGCCGATTTTGAATCCAATCTGGTTGAAGAATGATCCGATTTGGAGCCTTCTCCCATGAACCAAAACCGGCAGTTCCAGTTCCAGTTCTAATGATAATATTTACCGTTTTTTAATAGAATAAAAAAACAAAAATATCATTTATAATAGAAAAATAACAACTATATTTTAGGAATATTATTGTAATTTAAATTTTTAAATTTTTTCTCTATAAATATTAAATTCATTTTTAATTTCTCTACAATTCAATCTCAATTCTCTCTCTATATATTTCTAATTTATTTCTAATTGCACTTTTCAATTATTGTTTCTTTCTAATGTTTTTGTAATTATACTTCTACATAATCTCAATTTTTTCTTCAATTCTTCAATTCTCTCTAATTCTCAATTTCTCCTTAATCCTATATTTTTTTTCATTATCTTTCTCTACACTTTTTTTTTATTTTTTCACAAAATTTAATCATAAATAATGGCAAAACATAGTGGAAAGGGCAATTTTTTTTATGAAAATATTGTTGATTTGGAAAATTTTATTGAAATTTTGGATGAAGAGGATGAGTTCGAAATTCGAACTGAAGAAAGCTAAAGAAATATAGGTGATGAACAACCGGATCCAGATCCGGTGGTAATATCATCTGAAACAAAAATTCGAACATCCGACATTTTTCAAATTTATTTAAAGAAAATTCAAAAAAATGATAGGTCATTTGATGTTGTGTACAATTATTGTACACAAACATACAAATTTAAAGCTAGAGGTGGTTATGACAAATTTTGAAGGCAATTGCAAAACAAATATGCTGCTTAATTTGGAATAGAGAAAAAACAAATTTAAATTTTCGGGTACGCAATATCTTCTTCTTCTCAATTATTTTAATATAATGATGAAAATAATAATAAAAAAATAATTGGCAAAAATGATAAGTATGAAACATTTATATTTTAGTTTTGGTGAAAAAGTAAATTTTGTTAATTATTGTTAAAATGTATTAAATTCATCTGCTAAACGTATACTTAAAAATACCCTTAAACATACTTTATATAATTTATATAAAAATAAATAAAAAATAATTGCTTGAAATATTTTCTTTTTTGAATTGACATGTTTGTATTTGTGGTGTGATTATTGACAAATGCATTCTTACATGAGCGTTACATGTCATTGGATTGATAATGAATGACAATTACAAAAAAAAATTAATTGCATTTAGAGTATTTGATGATTGACATACTGCCGATAATATTTTTAAAATGATAAAAAATATTTTGAAAGAATATAGCGTAGTTCATAAAATTTTTTCAATTATTTTTTATAATGCGACTTCAAATATTACCTCAATTCAAAACCTTCAAGTATTATGTCAATCTAATATTGGAGGTAGATATTTTTTATGTTAGATGTGCAAGTCATTTGTTAAATTTATATGTTCAATATGGTTTAAAATCTTTGAATAGTATAATTACTCCAATTAAAGTAGTAATTTCATTTGTATGGTCACATCCACAAACAATAAAATTATGAGCTCGATTTTATCGTGAAAATGACAAAAAATCTAAAAGATTTCCAAAATATGTTTCTACTCGTTGGAATTCAACATATAAACTACTCAATAAGTTAGATAGATATAGAAAATTATTGTGCATATTTATTTATAATAATGTGTCATAAATTAATTTATATCCACAATATTAGGATGTTTGTCAACAATTTTTAGATATTTTAAAAGTTTTTAATGATACAACATATATTTTAAGTGGTGTTTATTATCCAAAATGTCATTTATTATTGTGTGAATATATTAATGTTATAGATACATTTCAAAATTATATTAATGATTTTATTTTGCATAATTCTATTTGTATGATAAAAAAATAAATGGTTGAGTTATTTCAAATATATTCTTTTGATTAATCTTGTATGTTGTGTTTTTTATTCTAAATATAAAATAGAAGGCTTATTTGATTATTTGAATTTTTATTATTTATTATTAGGTTTAGGTGACGATATTAGTATTGAAATTATAATTAATAATATAAAAAATTTATTTTGTGATTTATTTATGAAATTTAGTTTGATTTATAATATTCCTAATACTAATACTACTAGTAGTGATATTATTAGTCAAAGTTCAGGTGAAAATGATAAAAATTAGAGGGAGTGATCATTTGATGATGCAAAAACATAAAAAAAATCAACATCATCATTCGATTCACCTGAACTCGACATTTATCTAACAACTACATTTGACTTTGGTGACAATAGGATATGTAAAGATTTTTCAGTTCTTGATTAGTGAATCAGCATCAAAATACTTATCTGATACTCTCCCAAATTGCAAAACAAATTTTTGCAAGTTCAGTCTCAATTGTTGAGTTTAAACAAGTTTTTAGTACGTGAGATAATATTTTAGATAAGATGCAATCTAGTTTAACTCACGAATTACTAAAAGCTCAAGCTTGTATTGATTATTAAATCAAAACGATATTAAGACATCAAAAAATAGAGAAATATCAATTTGATAATCAATATGACTTCACCGAAATAGCAGCTGACATATTTGGCACCAGCGGTTCCGAGTAAAAAAAAAGGTAAAAGGGGTCAACAATTAAAATTTAAAAAGTAAAAAAACTACGTGTGTTTTGATTTCTTTAAATCCTAAGAGGATACGTGGCAATTTAATTAAAGGTAAAAAAAATTAAATTCAAGCCCAATTATTAATATTATAATTTTTTCAATATAAATTCAAACTTTTATAATCAAATTATTTTTTAAAATAAAAAATTAAATTAATTAAGTTTTTAGCATAGTTATAATTTTTATAATGTATTAATATATCACATAAATATAATCATTTCTAAATTTCAACTTATAATTTTTCTAAATCAATTTTTTTTGTTATAACAATTTAAGTTATTACATAAAGTTACAAATTAATATTCAATAAATTATTTTTTCCTCAAAGTTTTCATTTTTTTATAACATATCAGTAGTACAAATTTATAATTTACATAAATTTATAATTTTAATTGTATTTATTTATTTGTTATTAATTAAAAAAATCGGTCGAACCGCTAGTTTATGAACCTGAATTGATCGGTTCCGAACCGGTTCCTATTTTTGGAACTACGGAACCGGCGATTCAGAACCTGAACCGACTAGTTCGGAACCGCAACATGGCGAAGTAAAAAGTCACAACTACCAGACATTTTCATGCTTAGTATGTTTTTGGATTTTGACTATTTACTATTAAAGATGTTTATAACCATATTCAAACCCGCGGAATTCACAAAATTTTCTCTTTCAATGCCTATCTGCCAAAAAATCTCTTAAAAACAATAATTCTCTAGTAATTCCAAATTTGGATAAACAACTTTATATATATATATATATATATATATATATATATATATATATATATATATATATAGTTTTGTATTAAACTTCTTGTTAATATATGATATTTATTTTTAAAGATTATAATATACAATATCTTATTAGAATTTAGCTACTAATTTTATTACTAATTTTTTAAAATGACAAAATTTTGTAAAAAAAAAAAAGATAAACATAAAAAATATAATTTCCTCATTATAAAAAATGCCACATCAGTATAATATAATTTTTTATATTTATGTAATTTAAATAGTATTACTATTATATTAATACCATTAAAATGTAATTTATTTTTTAATATATTTTCCATTTTTTATTTATATTTTATTTGTGTTGTATGGGAATGTGTATTATATTTTTAATTTAGTATGTTACCAAAAAATAAGAATTAAGAATATAAAAGAACAAAATCAATTTTAAAAATTATTTAAAAAAAGAATAAATTTTTGGAAATTTTTATTATTTTTAATTGTATGTATGTTATTATAAAATAATGAATAATAAAGTTAATTTCATAATTATTTATAGTATTTATTCTAAATTTAAACTTTAAAAAAGCGGAAAATAAAAATATGAATATTAATCACAAATTAATTAGGCAAAATTAAAAATTCAGACCAAATTAGAAAAACACAAAATTTATTCCAGTGCAAAATTTGTGAAAATTAAACTAAGGGATACATAGAGTAATTAATGACAAATTTTATAGAATATATTATTGGTTGTAAATATTTAGTTTGGAGCCTGAACTTAAAAAAAAATTTATTTATGGATTAAATTGAAGAAAAGAGAAGTATAGGGATTTAATAGAGATACAAAAAAAAAGAATTAAAATTAATATAGATGTAAATGGTTTAATTTATAATAGTTACATTAAAGATAATGTTGATTTTTAACTTTTCTTGACATTACAAACACTAGTACAAAAATACTTTAAGTTGAAGATTATATGCGTTAACTTTAAAAATACAAGATGCATATAAAAAATATGATGGTATAATTGTAAATAAATATTGAAAACATAGATTATATGTGTGTTATTTTTTAATGGTAAACTTATATAACTCAACTATATTATAGGCATGAGTTATAAATAAAATAGACGTATTCTTATATTTTATGTATCTGCTATTTTATATTTACAGAAATGCATTGTACTTAAATTAAGCGTCTATTATTTTAATTGATAGACACGTATTCTCAACTTTTATGTGTCTGTTATTTCTCAAAGACAAATGCATATTGTATTTTTAAAAAAAAAATAAAACATACTAGACCTCGTTCATTCAAAAAAAACCAAAGCATTATATGTTTTCCAATCCCGTTTTGTTCTCCCCTCTTGTCACCACCTCATTTTCCACTCTTGTCGATGCTCCACGCCATTCTCATCTCTTGTAACTGCCTCATGCCACTCCTATATTCTCCATTCTAGAATAGTGGAAAGAGTAGAGTTGTCGAATGGAAGCCTCGTATTGGTTGGCAATCCAATATCGACTTGGCTGCCATTTGCAATTCTATTACTGATCCCGAGAATGCTCGCCTTCTTGAATTTAATGAGTTTTATTTTTTTTTTAGGGTTTTTATTTCCATTCTAGTTTATCTAGCTCATATTTGATTCTTATTATTATTTTTTATGTTTAGTTGTTTTCTTTATTAAGTTATTCTATGATCTTTTAATTTTATTTAGTTGTTTTATTTAGTTGTTTATTTTTTATATTTGGTTGTTGCTTCAATATTTTTCAATTATTGAAGATCATAATACTGGAAATTATGATTTGATGTTTGACTCTACTTATTGAATTTATTTGATATTTCCGTAGAATATATAATTCTCATAAAATTTTAGTTTGTTATTTTAGGTTTTACAATACATTAAATTATTTGCCAACATTTTTCTTTGTTGGTTAGTGATTTGGGATCAAAAACTTATACAAGACTATCATTTTGTTTTAATAAACATATATACTCTATTTTTAAAAAAAAATAAGACTATGTGTTTGCTTTAACAAAGTAACAGATGTATAAAACTATAATATATGTGTCTATCACTTTGACAGATGCATAAAACTCAACTCATATGTGTTTTAGTCATAGACATCTACCATTTAAAAGACGCATAAAGTCCAAAACGACAAATACATATAATATTTTTTTATATACTCGTGAAAAATGCATAGCCCGATATGAGATGCTTGTAAACATCAGCGGACCTAGAAATTCAAGTTAAGAGGACACATTTTATATACTTGCATCCAAAATTTAAACATTAGAAGAGTTAGGATTCAATTAAGAAAATAAAAAAATTGAAAAATGTGGGGCTGAATTAAAGAAATAAAAATTTCAAAATATAATTTTATCATTTATTTTAATTTAAAGGTAGGTCTGCCACTATTTGTAAGTATTGTAACGACGATTTTTAACTTTTTGCGACGCAATAAAAATGCATAGCCAAATATTAGATACTTATAAGAATTGCACCATTATCAACTATAAATATAAAGTATATTTAAATTTAATCTTGCGACATGACGATTTTATAAAAAAGTGTAGAATATCCTGGTGATTCTATAAAAAACATATCTCACTTAATATTACTGTACTATGACATGCATTGTCAAATTGTAGATGACATAACTTTTTAGCAATAGTAAAGCGTGATAGGAGTCTGGTAAACATTAGTGATACTAAAATGCATTAGTAAATGTAAATAAAAGGCATAACTATGTTAGAATTTTTTTTCGGTAATGTGACAAGTGATCAACTCCAATTACATATCCTACAATTCAAGGTTAGATTAAGGCCTTGAACAATTAAAATTTATGCTCCAACACCTAAATTAGTTTTTAAAAAAATTGTCTCTAATTCTAATGTTTTTCATTTTTTAATAGGCTTAATACCTTGCATAATTCCTAAACTTAAAATGTTTTGTCATTGTTGTCCTTAAACTTTTCAAGTGACCAATTTGAACTAATCAATACCTAACTTTTTTTTTTACATTTTAAACACTTTTTTCACTTGTTTTATTGAAATATTATTAGAGAGATCATCTAAAGGCAATCACCTTAGGCATTTGATTTACTAATTTATTATTAATAAAAAGATTTTTTATTATATGGTATTCATTGCATATGAATTGATATAGATTTTAAATCATTTAATGAAGTGCTTGGTATGTAACACAACATGAAGGAATTCATGATGAGATTATGATGATGAGATTCCTATCATATGTAATTGTGTTTATACCTAAATAATTCCTAGTCATAGAATTAACAAAAAAAGACATTGTCAATTCGGATAGACTAGCACATGTTATACTCCTTGACTAGGTCAAGCAGCTGATCTCATAAGCTGATAACATGAGATATTTAGAGCTAAAATGTGATACTTAGTAAGAGTAGTAAGTACATTGGATGACCTACAATGAGACAATCAGTATCAGTGATAATCTTATCATAGCAATAGTACAAATATCCTTAGACTTGAGATACTCAAGGTTATCTTGGATATGAAATCCTATACTTTGACTTCATTCCTTGTTACCTCTAAAGAGGTCACTCATAGGATGGTGATTGGATATAACATAAGGTATTCAAAGGTAGTTGAGTAGTCAACAAAGCATTCACCACTCCTGATAGAAGGAGAGTGATCATTACTCGAAAATCATTAGCCAAGGTGAACATGTCATGAAAAAGGTCTTCAATGACATATCTGATCAGAGTAATGAGTCTCACAAACAAGAATGAATATCATTTAGACTATATGTGATGTATTCAATCTAGTGGTAGCTGACACACAGTCCATACTCTGAACCAAATGAGGTATAGTTTGGTGAAAGAATGGATTGCACGATAATTGTCTATGGAAGGGTTAAAAGTTAAATCACTGACTTTCTGGTTAATTGGTGGTCATGATGTATTACTAGATATCACTCATAATTTGCTAAGTCAAGAAAATTTGATTAGAAATTCATTATGGGTCAAAAGTATTTGACTCGAGGAATCATAATTGGATTAGAATTCCTCTTGAGACTTGAACTGCCAACATGACAAGAAAACCTATTAGGTCACATGCATAGAAGGAATGAAGAAAAAGTAAAATGGGTTTTGGATAAGATCCAAATGAGAAAGAAATAGAATTATATCCTTTATCAGAGTTATAAAAATGGGTCAAATCCAAATTGGATTAGAATTGTTGACTTAGTCGATATTGGACCTTATACCTTAGGAAAATGGGCTCATTAGGGATTTTCCTTTTACAACCCTAAAAGGGATTAGAAAGTATATAAATACTTTTTTTAAAGAGTTAATTTTGTTGCTGCCCCATTGAAAAAATAAGAGTTATTTTTCTTCTCTCCCTTTTATCTTTCATAAGACAATTTTTCATAGCTAGCATTTTGGACCTTTGTCACTCCATCTCCTTGGAGGTTTTCTTCTTCTTCCTTCGCATGGATACTCTTAGAGGCAATCAAAGCATTTGATTGTTGTGGTTTGCTACAACCCAAAAAAGAAGAAAAAACTCACAAGTTGTAAAATCAAGAGTTACAAACAAAGGTAACCAACTTCTCACATATTGATGGTATGATCTGATTTTAATATTCATGGGGCGTTTCATAGTTTTGGATTCAATTAATTTTAATTTTATGTTGTTCCATGTATGTGATGCATTTTAATAACACAATAGTAGTATCAAAGTCACCCTATGTAAATTAAATTTGGATTTAATTGAAGAATCAATGATATTGATTGTTGAAGAACAACTTGGATTCCTTATTTTCGTTAAGAATGATTTTGATTCTGTTTGGCATAAAATTTTAATTCTAATTCAATGACATATTAAAATGATGATATTATATATTGTTGATGATAATTAAAAGGTTTGAATTTGATTTAAACATGAAATTCGAAGTTATACATAGTTGTTGAATTTCTAAGGTTTATGAAACCTAGTTGTGTCAATTGAGTTGTTTGAGGGGCTGTTCAAATTTTGTTTATTAATTTGATTAATAAAATATGTTTATGGCATATTTAGAATATGTTTTAACTTCTGTACATCACCTATAATGATACAAAAATCATTTTTGATTGAGGAACAGACAAAATATGTAACTAGGTTGAGAACTTTATCATGTGATGAGACTATTTTGTATTGTTTAATTTAATGGCATGTAAATTGATGATCAGAATCTTAATTCAAGTTTATGAGATATTCATGATTTTATTTTGATGTCAATTGCATGCTGGAGTCAAATTAAATTCGTGGTTAAATTCCTAAAAAATCCTAATTCATGTATGATTCAATTTAAGCAATTTTTCTGTAATTGGTTTGTTAATTCAATGATGAATAATTTAGATTATCTGATGATCAAATTTAATTATTTTAAACTGATTATAAGTTATTTATAATTATGAAAATGAATTCTAAAAATTTTGAAAATTTTTAAATGAAATTTGATTTGAATTTGAAAAGGGTTTTCAAAGTTCTAGTTTGACTAGGATTCTAGTATGCAATTGTAACTATGATTGTTTAATCTTATTTGACATCAAACTAATAACTAATTAAGATAATTTAATTATGAATTTATTATTATTCATGTTTAATTTAATATTTAATGTGATTTAATTATTAAATTCGGATTTAATATTGTATGCGTTAAATTGGAAGTAATCTAGTTGGCAAAGTAGACAATTTTAGAAAACTTTTTGATATGATCAATTGTATGCCCAATTTGCATTATTTCCTTTTAACAGATATTTCAAATGTTCATAAGATCATTTAATAAGATTAAATAATGACATATGATGAATTTCACTAAAGGCCAAACAATCAAAATAGTATTTTAAGAGTTGAAATAACCAAATTATTACTTTAATATATTACCTTTATTTATGCATTAGAGAGTGCATGCTATGGGTGTATGGAATGATATAATGGTATGATTATGGACTTGACCAATGTGATTGATCATGCATGAAATTTTATTTTTGGTAAATAGGGTATGCGAGTCTCTACTTTCTTTTTTCTCTATTGTATTTATTTTCTCTTCTTACTCATCTCAAATGTAACTTGAGGTTTTCTTATGAAGAATTTATGTAATTATATTACATAGGATTATAATAGAATTGAAATGCAATGGAGCAAGAAGCCAAGGAAATAGTGCCAAAAGCAAAAAAGCATTAGAATAGGAAATTGTTTTCTATTTTGGTATTGTAATTTCATGCATCTAACTAGGTAAGACCTAGTCAATCCTTTCATAACTCAAATGATTGATGTTAGATTATGTTTATAATCATAATCATATAATTATTGTAATAATCTTATATATCTATATGTGATGAATGGATATATTATGCTTGCCAAATTACCATGATAAGACCTAAAATTAAAGAAAACCCTCATTAATAATTTTAAGGTCAATGCCTTCTATTAATATGACAAGAAACGGAGTTCTTTTAGAGTCTAGATTGTTGGAAAAATCCACGCCCACTCTAACGAATATATTCAAATCATTGAAATATGATTTCATGATTAATGGGACAGCTTTAACTAGTTACATTGGCTTGTTTAGAAAACACAAGGTTAATGTGAATTAGAGATAAAGTTGGGTAAGTGTACATGAGATGTGCACATATCAAGAGCTGATAGACCAATGATTCAGTAGTTGTATAGAGGATGCAATTGGTATGAGATACCTACCAATTGACCTAAGATGGCTTGTTGGGCAAACTCAAGGTCATTCTTAGTGATGTTAGGTATTGACCCACTAGGAAAGCTTTCAATAGGTTGTCTCAGATTCATATTACATGGGCAAACTCTTGAATAGGATTGTAAACGAGCCAAATATTGGTGAGCTCAAACTCGGCTTGTTTAAATTTATCATAGGCTTAAGCTCCATTGGAGCTTTTATACTTGATCGCTCGTAAAAAGCTTTTATTATGCTTAAAGAACTTAGGTCGACTTTGGTTCATTAACTAATAATATTAAAAACTCAAGTTTGACTTGTTCACTAATAATGACAAAAGATCGAGCTCGAATTCGATAATAAAATGTCATATAAACGAGTCTTAAAAGAATATGTTCGCAAATTTTTAAACAAACACTTTCATAAATTTTTAAACAAACACTGTTGCGAGTTCATAAACGAACATGTTCGCAAGCCAATAAACCAAACTGTATTAAGTTTGAGTTTGAGCTCGAACTTAACTCATTGACAGTAATAAACAATTTTGAATAATTTTTTTTTAAACCGAAACCCGAATATCTCGCGAGCGGTTTGGTTCATTTATAGCTCTACTCTTGAATGAACTTGGCTTTCCTTTTTCTTCACTTGTGATTTCGTAGTGTGATAATATTTGTTTTATCTATTTTAGCTCTAATTTTATTTCTATGTACGGACTAAACACATTGAGTTGGACTACTCTTGAATGAACTTGGCTTTCCTTTTTCTTCACTTGTGATTTCATAGTGTGATAATATTTGTCTTATCTATTTTAGCTCTAATTTTATTTCTATGTACGGACTAAACACATTAAGTTGGACTACCATTTTATAAGTGAATACGTAGCATTGGGCAAGATTCAAATTCGATTCCTTTCCATGGATGACCAATTAACAAACATTTTAACTAATGAGTTGGGCAACACCTTTTCAAGGTTCATTGTGATAAGTTTCAATTAGTGTTGCCTCTATCTTCAGTTTGAGGGAGGATGTTAAGAAATATATTCATTTGAATTATCATTTTTATTACTCTCCAAGTATTGTAATTGTTTATATATCTATCATGAATTGTTAATAAAATTATGATAGATACAAATTAATATTCGAAATTGAGTTTTAACAAAATTACGAATTATTAATTCGTTATTAAATTATTGAATTAAATTTAAAAAATGGCTACAAATAGGTTATGTCTATCCGTAATCTTCCTTCCTGAATCTAATATTACTAATATACTTTTATTACATCTGATAATTTATGATATGACTCAAAAATACACTTCAAATTTGTCAAAAAATAAATTAAAATTTCATAAAACTTGAATGAATTAATTCAAATTAAAAAATCGTTCAATTTAAAAATGAAATTGTTTCAATAATTTTTCCAGATAATTCGATCAAATATTTAAACTAATCCAAAAATAACAGTCTAACCCCAAAATAGTCCAATTGGATCCCATTGTCATATATAGCTTAGATACATTATGAATGCCCTAAATATAATATCCTTCTAACTAAAAAGAAAAAAGAGAGAATAAAATATAAAAAAAATGTGTCAAATTTTTCCGTGCCCATTCATGATATGTTAAAAAAGTAGGACCCACGTAGCCATTTGAGGAAAATGATAGGATGTATGGGGCCCATATTACCTTGAGATGGTGACACACTGACAGTCAGATACCTATCTCTCTCTAGTCTGCAGTCCACTGCATTCCATTTTCTTTTTTCAGTGAAATTATTAGGTTTTGTTGTGTACTCTTCTCTTATACTACTTTCAGGTTTGAGGAATTCTTACACATTCGCCTTTTAGCTACACCTATCATATATTTGATCACTTGCATCCCAATGATCTGTATCATATGGGAATGAGATGAGAGTTTTTTTTTTTTTTTTACGTCATTCAATATTCTATAATTTATTGAATTATAGATTAATTTGAAATTTTACCAAACAAATTCCTTAAAAGATAATAAAATACCCACTTAGTTAACAATACTAAGTTTAGCTTGTTAGGAAAAATTTTAAGTTGGAACTTTATTAAATACATTATTGAGAAGAAGTGGAAAATTTTAACTGTGATAAATTCCGAACATATCTAAAATTTTTAAAATAGAGAGTGAGTTTGAAATATTTTTTATAAAATAATTCATTAAAATAAATAGTATAGTTTAAATAAAAACCTTATTGAAATTTCTAGGTCTGAGTTAATATTCAAATTAAATTAAATTATCCAAATACCTGAATTCTAATGAGAAAAAAATTATTCAATTCGATTTAATCAAGTGGTTCAATTCGGGGTAAATAAATAAATAAATCACCAAAAATCCATCCAAACTAAAATTCGAATCATATATTCTTTATATTAAAAATTGTACCAAAACTTAATCGGAATAATATAACTGTGTTTATTTTTTCAATTCAGTTTGGTCTGGTTGAGTAAATCGGGTATGCTGGAAATATGCTGAAGCCTAGTTTCTGCTGGTATCTACGCATATCAGCATCAACATGAATTCAGCTCATAGAAGTTTTAGTTACAGCATTGGCTTTATTAACATTAATTTGGATTAATATTCCTTGATCAAACCGAGTCATATTGCTCTTTATAATATTGATCACAGAAAATAAAATAAAAATTATCCTTATAATTTGAGAGTAATGTTTCAAATATTATCAATATATATTAAGTTGTTTATTAATAAAAAAAATTGACACTTAGAGCTCCTTCAACAAATATATACAATTCATAAAGAGAAATGAAAACAACATTTTTTTTCAACTATTCCAGTAATCTTGATTTGTGTCAGATAGATCTAATAAGATGGTAAAACACTTTTTTCCGAGTTTTAAAAATATTATATATACATGGTTCGAACTCATCTATGATTAAGGAAAAATAGACTATTACCATTACATTTCACCTCTTGTAGGTATTAACAACACTTTATTTTCAATATTTTTTTAGACATTTATTTTGTAATTGACCACATCATCTATTTTTATTTGTTAAGTAAAGTATAAAATTTTGTAAATTAAAATTTTAATAATGTGTACCAATTATAAAACAATTGTTAAAAGTAAAGTGTTAACATTTCTCTAATTCATAATTCTCCATAGATCTATTAACCCCATAAATATAATACTATCTATTTACTTGGGAAAGAGTATATTTTCATTTATGAACTTTAATTTTGCTCTTCAAAATTTATTTTCTTGAGTTCTTGAATTTTTTTTTTTTATATATTAGGTCCTTAAACTATCAACAATTTATTAACATTATAATATTTTACTAATGCCATCAATAAGAAATTATTTGTATCTTTGTTAAATTGAAACTTTTTTCTTTTCATTAATAAATCCATTTTTCAATAAAACGTTGCTCTCCTAATTAGCCTCATATGAAATTATTCTCTCCTAATTAGCATCTCGGTTCCTTAGTCAAGGAACACCTCACCTTTGTGCTTAATTCTATCAATTTAAAGACTCCATATCAAAATAATTGTTCAATAAAAATTAAAAAAAAAAAGAGAAATTTTATTAAAATTTAAGAACTAAAATATGATTTTCCCCCTATTTACTTGCAAGAAATTTACCATCTCTTCATCATTACTATAATATATATTTTTTATCAATACTATTACTATAAAAGAAAAAGGATAGAGAATAAAAACAAACTATGGGTATCTTTAAAAAAATTGTTTATTTGATCATTTCTAATGTTAAATAAAATTATCATTACTTACTGCTTACTAAATCACAATTACCTTTTTAGTTGTTTAAAAAAGAAGAAGAAATTACATGTTACACCCTTTTTATTAAAAAAACATTTTTAATTTCTTTTTTTAATTTATATTTTTTCTTTTTTCTTTTACTCTTTTTCACTTTTTTTTAACTTAATATTTTATAATTTTGATATTTTGAATTTAAATGAAAAAATTATAAATGAAATTTGGATTTACAAAAAAATATACTTTAAAATGAGTTAATTTTTAGAAAAAAAATTAAATTGGATATTAAATGAAGTAATTATATATATTTTTTAGAAAGAACTTGGGAGAGTCACTGAGCCATAAAGGTCCCAGTCCGACAATTGGAAGCCCAAGCCATAAACCATCTACAGGCAGAAAAACTCAAATTATATTATAATTTCATATTCATAATTTATAATACATTATTTATTTAAATAATAAAAAATTTATTTTTTAAAATATAAAAAAATAAATTAAAATGTACTTGCACTTGTAAAAAATGTAAATTCCATAATGGAATATGAATTTAGATTTATAATATAAAGATGGGTAGAAAAGGTTCGAAATTATTTAGACAACTATTCTCACAATTTTTTTTCTATCCATATTGACCAAAATGTCCTTGATTTTTTAATACTGAACACTGAACCAGAGTCACATTTATTTTCCGCGTAGCTTTCAAGGTAGGGGTGGATATCAACGGGTTAATCGATTCATAATTAAAATTTTAAGTTCAATCTATTAACTCCTTTTTTTTTTAATAAAAAAACAATAAAATTAAGGAATTTAAATGGAGGGATTAAACTAAATCCACACCAATAAGTCTATTTCCATTTCATACATTTGATGCAGAATCCAATCCATAAATAATTAGATTTATAAATCATCAAAATTAGTAATATAAAACACTAATCGGGCCAACTATTAATTTTCGATTAATCAGAAGTCATCTTCTATTCAAACTACAACCAATAAAATTAATTTTTAATATTATAAAATATTCGTTATTTTCTTCCATATTGAGAAACAAATTAGGTTCAATTAAATATGATTTTAAATTAAAAGATTATCTAAATAAAATTTATTAAACAAAATTCTAACAAAAAAATACCATTTTTATATATATTAGTATATATAAAAGAGAAATTACTATTTACTCCTTGATCTATTATACTAATAACTTTTTGAGGTTCAAAATTTATATTATCGGTTTTCTCTATTTTATCATATTCTACAAATATATCATTCCGTTGAATTTTCTGTTAAAAAATATTAAATTGTAATAAAATAATAAAAAATTGTCATTTATCTCTGAAATTTAATATATTATACTAGTAGTTTTTAAAAGTCTTAAAATTTAAGAGAAAAATTATATAGTTTAATTGAAATAAAATACAGATAATCAGTCTTATAAATTTTGAACACAATAAATATCAATTTTCTATATATAAAACTGTCATTGTCAATCTCTTAAAACCTAAATCTAGTCGAAAAAACTAAACACCGAAATCTTAACCGTGGGATTCAATTCCATTAAACTATTTTCTCGGTTTGATATTGGTTCGGTTTTCGCAGGCTCCACGTCCAAGGAACCACCTGAAGATTGATATGACCTAAATGCCCCCGGACAGACTGCAAGGTTCCTCAAATAAAGAGGGAGAGTAAGGTAACTTGGCACGAGAGTGCTAGATTTACTGCTAGATATTATAAGGCGAGAACTGAATTATTTGTCCCGCTAGTACAATCAGTGACCTTTTATTTCGTTGCTCCAGAGAAATATTGACCGTCAAAGAGAATCAACGGTTATGATTAGCTGAGAACAGGGGGCCTTACGTACAGTACTACGCTGGCAAGTAAAATCCAACCACACAAGAGACTCGAAGAGCGTGTTATCCACGCCCATACAATTTGGGCTAGTGCCGTTGTCAGTTAGCGCTGAGGATGTCAAAGTCCCAGCCGTTTAAATGCTAACTTTGTTTTTGGCACATGCGGGGATCTGTGGGCCCCATGCTAATTGACGGTGATACACGCTCCATGAAGGAGAGTGCAGAAGTTAATAAAAGTTATCAGAATTTGAGGCAGCCTTTTTGTTACACGAGCGCCAATAGTATTTATAAGGACAATCTTGCCACTCTGAGCCTGACGCCAATTCATATTTTTCCTTCTATTTTTTTTTCTCAATTTCTATATTTTTTATTTTGAAATTTCTATATTAAAATATAATATTTTACACTAAATTTAGAAAATTTCTCATAAAAAAGAGAAAATAAGGAAAAAATAAAATTTATTTTTTTTTCTCATGTTTGGATTAAAGTAAAATAAAAACGAAGACAAAAAATTATGATTTTTATTTTTTTCTCAACAAATAATAACTAAAAATAAAAGAATAATGGTATCATTTTCATTTAAATCTCCGAAAAAAAGTAGAAAATAAATTTTATTTTACCTCTTATTCTTATTTTTTTATTTTCAAACAAAATAAAGTAAAAATTATTTATTATTTTACACCTTTATTTTATCTCCCTCCATATTTTTCTTCTATTTAATTCTATTGAGATAAACTTTTTTGTATTGAATTTTTTTGACAATGTAAGTTCCATTTTTTTCCTATTAACCTTTTTTTTAATAGAAATCACTAATATATTTTCCACTATCAACAAGGTTTAAAAGGAGTAAAATAAAAGTTAGAAGGTTCAATAAAATACAATTAAAAATAAGTACTCAAATAATAAATCGAAAAAATTCAGAGCTAGAAAATGGATTTAGCCCTTTTTTTTATTGGAAGGTAATTTCTTTAATGTAAGATTAGTAAGGTTTGAAAATAAAATATTGGAAAGCAAAATCTTTATTGTAAAATTATTAATTTAGTAAGGCTTGAAAGTAGAATAAGCCTGTGAAAATCTTAGGCAATTGGTTTAAGAGAATTGAACAAGTTGTTGCAAAAAAGAGTTATCTGACCATATAAAAAGACAAGTCTACTTTTTTTGTATTGCTAAATTTAATAATAATATCAATTTTTTTATTCCACATAATATGGGATTAAAGAAAAATTTGAGTAAGTTGCTTACCAAAAATAAACTCGGTAATATAATAATTTGATAGTGATATATATTCTCACTCTATTTTAGAAAAAAAAATCTCAATTGTTGAAATTTATTTCTAACTTCCTCCTTTTTCACTAGCTAATAATCGAGAATGAAAGACAACAGGTTATACAGTATTACACAAAGTTGAAATATTCTTTTTTGTCATAATTTTTATCATAAGAAAAATATTTTTTATCAAATAAGTGGTTGAATATATTTGAATTCAAAATATTTCTAAATCACCCTTTTAGAAGGGTTTTATTGGATTTGTTATTTATATAATGTCAAATAAAAATCTATTAAACTAAGGAGTATATTACCAAACTATTAGTCAGAAATGAGATTGATTTTAACTTAGAAACGCCATATGAAGTGGCAATTAGACCATGTATTAACCTGCAAAATCACATGGGTTACACAAAAGGCCAATTGTTTTTGCTTTTCTCATATATAATTTTTCACCTAACTTTTTTTTATACAAATATGTAATTGTTCACTTGTCTTATCAAACCCAAATACAATATGTTAGACCGGTGGTTCAGCAACATGGGAACTGACTTCTAAGACTTGAACTAAACTAGATTTCAAGCGAAATGAAGGCCGAATAAGCGAGTTCAACTATGATGAATTGAATCTATATTGTACCTCCTAGATCAAATCTGATTGTTGTGGCATGTAATGAACCTAATGCAGGTCGAGTGAAATTACAAAACAACTTTAAATAACACCTTAAGCCATATCTAGTGTGCTAGTGAGCAAGGATGTTGTCTAAATGACAAAATAAACAACTAAATGACAAAATAAATTATGTAATAAGTATTTGCGGGTGTGAAAAAAAAATATTTTATGCTCATTGATGACTTGTTCTTTAATAGAGAAGTGCATGGTATGTCACGCCCATAATTTAGGGTCTAAATGTTAATACGGTTTTATGGTTATTATTTAACAAGTGAGTGGGCAAAAAAAGTTGATGCATTAAGGAAATAAAATGAGAAAAATAAAAGAAAAATGAGACAAGTAGTGATTCGGGCTCGTGAAAAATTACTGACGGTCCTAAATCGTGAGTTAGAAAAGAGAAAGAAACACAGCAGGTGATCCATGCCTATGAAATGTAAGTTACGGTTGTGAATCACAGGGTAATTAAGAAAAATGTCCTTCGTCTTCTCCATTTGATAGAACAAATTATAATCCCTCCCTCTCCCCCCCTTAAGAGATTTGATACATTTCCACCCATTCCTTCAATCAAACCCCCAAAACTAAGTGGAAAGCAATCAATCTAGTGAGAAAATCAAAGAAAAAATATGTTTATTTACTAGAATAAACTGAAAAGGAAAAGGAGTGGGACTTAGACCTATAATTTCGAGATCCCAGCCACCATAACTTGTAGGTTTGAGTAAGTAGCTCATTCCCTCCCTCTTAACCTTCAATTTATGGTTTTGTTTTTGTGGGTTTGAGATTGGGTATATTTAAACTAGAATTTGAGTTTCAATATATAGTTTATTTTTTGTAGGTTTGAGGTTGGGTATAGTTAATATAGGATTTTAGTTAGGAAAACTCCTCTTTTAATGTATGATGAATGTGGAGATGTAGAACCATTAGAAAAATCTTGGTTTTAATGATATTTTTATTGTATTTGTGTGTTTGGATCCCTTAATGGTGAGGAAATTTCCTCTAAAGAAAGGGAAAAAACTTGAAAGAAACTTGAAAAGTGTTCTTGAAGCTCTTTTTTAGCTTAAGTTTGTACATAACTATATCCAAAGTATATTTGGTACATTTAAGTATTATAATTGCTTAAATGCATGGGTAATGAGATCAATTAATGCATATGTATATGAGATGTTATGTCTTTGTAAAATATGCACTGGTGAGAGTGGATATACCACAATGCATAATTGTGTGTTTAATGCTACTTTGGTATATGTAGATGGATATTGGTATATGAAAATGTTGAGAATTTGGATGTTAATATGCATGAGATGCAAAAATGCCTTTAAAGGAGAAAAATGCTATGAACAATTATAGAGAAAGGTAGAGAATGAAATGTTATGGTTGGTATGTATTAAATGGATATTACAATGTTGAGATTTTAGTTAGTAATTTGCCTAGATTGACAATATGCAATTATGGATGATATTCACATAATGATATTTAGAATGATTTAAGAGATAATTTTGGTATGATAAAAGTATTGAATATCTTTTAAATACATGAAATTGGGTAGTTGATATGTTAAATGGTAGAATGTATATTTGAATGAGTGTTGGTAGTGTGGTTTACATTGGTAAACCTTAAGTTCTGCATGTGAAATGACAGTGTTGTGTTTTGAACATGAGTTTGCTAAGTTTCTAGGGTTTACAAGCATGAAACATGTGATGATTTTGGGCATAATAGTTCACGACCAAATAAACTGTAAATGAAAGAATTTACAGGAGTGATTATGTATTCACAACTGTGAATGAGAGGACTCACAAACATGAAAGATAAATTCACGATTATGAATCACCTATAAGTGATTTTTGATATTTTTAGTTGAATGAACCATGTTTATTTTTAATGTATGTGAAACACACATGATAATTAATTATAAAGAGAACTATTGTGATTATAAACATATTTGATGAGAAAATGATTTGAGAATCATGTTGTTTTAAATAAGAAATGTGAGATTTAAATATGTCCAACACTCTAACTAAGACTATAACTGTGAGAGATGACATGTCATTGAGGGTTTGGTACGAAAAGGCTTAGGTTAGCTAAAACATAAATGAGACCTATATTTTTTAAGGGTTAAAATTCAAGTGAGCATCATTGGAGACGAAATGTATGTATACTAATACTTTTCTCATGCAAGTATCTTGAATCGCTCGAGTGAGAGTTGAAAATATATTATTACTCGTATCTATTTTAGTCTTTTTTAGAGTTATGGGATAATGTTGTTTAAATAATTTAATTTATGATGAACCTTGTATGGTTGCAAGTAATGACAATGTTATGATTATGTTAAGTATAAGTATAAGTTTGAGATTGAGAATATTTATATATGAGGCATGAATTATTTAATAAACTAGGATATGAAAAAAAGATCTATGAATGTTTTAAAAATTATGGCATGAATTAGATGATAAAGTAAGTATAAGACATGATATGAGACTCACATATTCATATATACATTTTTCGACATGTGTATCAAATATTCATGCATATACGTTATTACATACTTTATATATTGTTATGTATCGCAAAACACGAGTTGCTCACTCACACGCAGATTGGAACCAGATAGTTGTTGCTAACCGAGAAGAAAAGCCTAAAGGTAGAGTCACAAGATACAAACTAGTTTAGGATTAATGATACACTATAGGAGCCTTTATTTTGATTCATATGTGTTTAAAATTTTGTATATTATATTTTTTGGATTTTATTTGTAAACTCAAGACCAGTTTGTGTCCAACACATAAATTTTATTATGAAAAAATATTTTTATTTTGTTTTCTCTATTTTTACCATTTTATATGAATTTTAAAACAGTTATTATGATCATGGTATAAAGTGGATTTTGTTTCAATTAAGCAAATTTTTAACTCATGCATGCATTGTAATATTCTTATATAACTGAAAAAGTTTCTGATTATATGAAGAGGTGTTACATGGTATGATTGAATATTATTATTGTTGTGTTACTATCATTAATTCAAATCTATGTTAATCCAACACTTCATTTTTAAAAAAATACATGTATCATTCAGATATGAAATTGATATGAGTATAAAATTTTTTCTAGAATATTCACTATAAAATTGAGTATTCATAATTTAGGTTTCATTTAAATTACATGTGCAAATCAAATGAACTAAAAAGATAATAGTTTTGTGGAGTTAGAATAATTATTTTTTCATAATTCACAATTAGAGATTATGATTTATGATGACGACAAAAATTAATATAAATTATATAGTAAGTTTGGGATGCTTTATAATTTAAATAAATTTAGAATTATCATTTTATTATTTATTTATGAATTAAATTGGTTATTTTAAGTTTGTAATTTAAAATATTTTAATTTAAATTACTATATATAAAATATCTTAATTTTAATATTTTTAATCGTACTTATGTATCCTAAAATTTAAAAAATTAAAAATTAAAATTTTAAATATATACGGATAATCGGAACCGAATCCAATCCACATAAATTTAAATCCCTCTAATTCATCTACGACTTGAGCTTAAATTTTATTTTTGATCCATCCCTCTGTGATCCCCAGCTCATGATTCTTTAGACCGGTGTGAACAGGAATACATCATATTCACACAAGAATCTCCAAAATATCTAAAATTTATGTAAAAACCCACCACTTCACGGATCTTTTTTCACAAAATTTTTGGCATTAGTTTATTTTCTTACACTATTCTCCCTCATGTAACATATTATAATGCTAAATACAATAAATTTTTTTAAGTGATTATATAACATTGACCAATTAACTGGTTGGTACTAAAAGAAAAAATTTTAAAAATAAAGAGAGAATTTATAAAAAAAGAAAATTATTTTTAAAAATTTATTTTTTCAATCAATTAATTAGGAGGTGAGCGATAAACAATACTTGTTAAAGTGATTGTCTGTGAAATTTATTCTCAATATTATGCTAAGTTGTAATTTTCATTCAAAAATATATTTCTCGAATTCATCATCCTTATTCATTCAATTAAACATTGTCAACATAAACAGTCATTGTAATAAGTAAGAAGATTGAGCAAGACAAGTACCAAATATTATTTCTGTATCAGTATTCAAAAATCAAATACAGTGCATAAGAAATGTATAGATTTTTAGTTTGAAAATTAGACAACATTTCAACATCTCTCTCTCTGTTTTTTTTTTCAATTGTAAAATGAAAAAAACAGACAAGTGTTATTGAACGAAAGTCAAAAATGGGTGACATCTCCATTTCTAATGTATCCATTCTTCTTCTGTGAAAATTCCCCTTATCTAACTTAATTTGACAATGAATCATTGAATGTGATAAGAGATAAAAAGAGGGTCTTAAAGAGCAAAGTTGCTCAACAATAAACTCTAAAAAAACAGGGAAAAATATAAGAGAATAGTTGAAATTTTAATACCTAATCAAGGAAATAGACTCCCAAATCCCAACATCAAAATATGGTCCAAAATTATAAATGGTATTTGTCACTATTTAACGAAATTTGGCCATTCCGAAATTCCATCCCAAAAAGAATGAAAGAAATAATATAAGGCATATGATTATAAATGGGAGGTAAATTGGGTCAATCAAGGGATTTTCACTAAGCTTTTATGCAGGGAAAAGGAAGAAATTTTTTGTAACCACACGTGTGATCAAAGTGTAGTTAATATTACTAATTATTAATATTAGTAGATAGGAGTAATTATCTATCTTATGGTAGGACCCATAAATATAAATGTAAACCATAACAAATAATACTCCATAATTATATTAAAAGAACATTTAATGGAAAAATAAAAAAAGATAGGAAGCATCAAAAATCAAATTTGCAAAATAAGAGGCAAGGGGGGCTTTTTTCTTTGTTGCTTCCCATTTATAACCTTTTTTTACCCCTATATTCAACCTTCCCATGCAGAAAAAGGAGCGCTCTTCTTATAAAAAGATGGGTTGTGCATATAAATGCCAAAAATCACTTGATTAATCCTCGTGAACAAAACTTAATTAAAAGATTATTTAAATAAGAGATGGAATCTCCTTCTCCATTAATTGATAGTGATGGTTCAATCGTTGATCACACGTACACTTAGGAAAAAAGCTAGAGAGACAAAGAGACTGCTTTATTAAATTTTTATTTAAGAGAGAGAAAGCTCAATTATTTTTTTGGGTTTAAAATGAACCTAAAAGATTAGATTAATGAAATTGTTTACGTCCCCCTAAACACCATGCTGCACAGAGACAAGGGGTGATTTTATTAGAGATGGAAATGGGTTAGATTGGAGACAGAAAACAATGTTAAACAAATGGGTTTTTAGAGAGAGAGTAATTTTTTTATTAAAGATTAATGAGTTAGAAAGGGAGGGTAGGGGAAGAGATGAGGAGAAGAAGGAGAGGCACATGGCATGTGAAGAACAGCTGTGTCCACTCCTCCCCGGTTGATAAATACCCTTCTCATCTTCGCTACTCCGTCTTTTGACTCTCCTTCTTCTTCTTCTTCAAATAAAGGGCCAAAAAAAAACTCTCTCAGAAAACCAGAGCTTTGACCTCTCCCTCCAATGGCTGCTCTCAAACCCTAAGCACCAAAGTTACTCCTTTATGTTCTCTTTTTTTCCGTTTCTGAAATACCCATCAACAGAAAATGAAAACCCACTTTTTTATTTTGCTGTTTATTTCTTTCTTCTTCTTCATCACCACCTTTCTCTCTCTACATCCAGAAGGTTCACCAGTTGCTTCACCTTTTAGCTCAACAAACAGAGATGTCCAAAATCTTATAAGCTTCAAAAACGCCCTGCTCATTCCTGCTGTCCTTCAAAATTGGCTTCCTAACCTAAATCCATGTGCCTTTACTGGAATTAAATGCCAAGAAACAAACAGAGTTTCCTCCATAGACCTTTCTTCTATCACTTTAAGCACTGATTTTCACACGGTGGCTGCATTTCTTTTGTCTCTTGATAAGCTTGAGTCCCTCTCTTTGAAATCAACTAACATTTCTGGTATCATTTCTTTCCCTTCTGGATCTAAGTGTAGTTCAGTTTTGAGTAGCGTAGATCTATCTCAAAATGGTCTATCAGGCCCTGTCTCTGATATAGCCAATTTGGGTTCTTGTCCATCCTTGAAATTCTTGAATCTTTCAGCCAACTCTCTTGATTTTTCTGTTAAAGAGAAATCTAGTGGTTTAAATCTCAGCTTTAAGTCTCTTGATCTTTCTTTGAATAAGATATCTGGCTTAAACGTGGTGCCTTTTATTTTATCTGGTGGCTGCAATGAGTTGGTGTACTTGTCTTTGAGAGGGAATAAAGTTGGTGGAGCTATGGATGTAATTTCTAGCTGCAAGAATCTACAATTTCTAGATGTATCATCAAATAATTTCTCTGGTAGCATCCCTTCATTTGGTGATTGTTTGGCTTTGGAGCACCTTGACATATCCTCCAATAAGTTTGATGGTGATCTTGGTGGTGCAATTGATGGTTGTGGGAAGCTCAACTTCTTGAATGGGACCACCAACCAGTTTTCAGGTCCCGTTCCAGTGGTTCCAACTGGGAAATTGCAGTTTCTTTATCTGGGGGACAATAGGTTTGAAGGGGAGATTCCTCTGCATCTCATAGATGCTTGTCCAGGTCTTGTTGAGCTTGATCTTTCTTCAAATAATCTTTTTGGTTCTGTCCCTAGTAGAATATCTACTTGCACTTCATTGGAATCTTTTGATATATCTGTCAACAACTTCACTGGTGAATTACCAATTGATACTCTCTTGAAAATGAGTAGCTTGAAGAATCTTGATTTGTCATATAATAGATTTGTTGGTGGTTTGCCGGATTCTTTTTCAAAGGTTGTCACTTTGGAGTCTTTAGATCTGAGTGCTAATAATTTATCTGGACCAATCCCTGCTGGTTTGTGTCAAGATCCAAGCAGCAACTTGCAGCAGCTTTTTCTTCAAGATAATAAGTTTACTGGTTCTATTCCTGCTACTCTAAGCAACTGTTCCCAACTTACGTCACTCCATTTGAGCTTCAATTATCTAACTGGCACCATTCCTTCCAGCTTGGGTTATCTCTTGAAGCTTCGCGATTTGAAGCTTTGGTTCAATAAACTCTCTGGAGATATCCCACCAGAGATTACTAATATAAGAACACTAGAGACTTTGATTCTAGACTTCAATGAGTTGACGGGAGTTATACCTTATGGTATAAGCAATTGCACTCAGCTTAATTGGATCTCCTTGTCCAACAATAGGTTGACTGGTGAGATTCCGTCATCAATTGGCAAGTTTGACTCTCTTGCCATTCTTAAGCTGAGCAACAACTCATTTTATGGCAGAATCCCTCCGGAGCTTGGTGATTGTCGAAGCTTGATTTGGTTGGATCTTAATACCAATTTCTTGAATGGCACAATTCCGCCTGAGCTATTCAAACAGTCTGGTAAAATTGGTGTGAATTTTATCACCGGCAAGAAATATGTGTATTTGAAGAATAAGAAGAGTGAACTGTGTCATGGAGAAGGAAATTTGTTGGAGTTCGCTGGAATTAGGCCGGAACAGGTGGATAGAATCTCGACCAGGCACCCCTGCGACTTCACTCAAGCATATAAAGGTCATACTCAACCCACATTCAACGATAATGGTTCGATGATATTTCTTGATCTTTCGTACAACCTATTGTCTGGCAGCATTCCGAAGGAGATAGGCACAATGTCATATCTCTATATCTTGAATTTGGGCCACAATAATATCTCTGGAAGCATTCCACAAGAGCTTGGGAACTTGGATGGTCTTAACATTCTTAACCTCTCTAATAATAAGCTCAAAGGCATGATTCCACAGTCGATGACTCGTCTTTCGATGCTTACTGAGATTGACATGTCCAACAATCTGCTCACTGGAACCATTCCTGATATGGGCCAGTTCGAAACTTTCCAAGCTTCCAGTTTCGCCAACAATTCAGGCCTATGTGGGATACCCCTTCCAGCCTGTGGGGTAGCAACAGGCACGAGTGCAAATTCTCAGCATCAGAAGTCTCATAGGAGACGAACATCTCTAGTGGGGAGTGTGGCAATGGGATTATTGTTCTCACTTTTCTGCATCTTTGCTTTGATAGTAGCTTTCATGGAAACAAAAAAGAGAAGGAAAAAGAAAGATTCCGTCCTTGATGTCTACAATGAAAACCATTCGCACTCGGGGACAACAAACACTGGCTGGAAGCTGACTGGTGCACGCGAGCAACTGTGCATCAACCTTACCACTTTTGAGAAGCCACTGCAGAAGCTGACCTTTGCAGATCTTCTCGAAGCGACAAATGACTTCCACAAGGATAGCCTTATAGGCTCTGGAGGTTTTGGTGATGTCTATAAGGCTCGACTGAAGGATGGAAGTATTGTAGCCATCAAGAAACTGATACATATCAGTGGACAGGGCGATAGAGAATTCACTGCAGAAATGGAAACCATCGGGAAAATCAAGCACAGGAACCTTGTTCCTCTTCTCGGATACTGCAAGGTTGGAGAGGAGAGGCTGTTGGTGTACGAGTACATGAAGTATGGAAGCTTAGAAGATGTTCTTCATGACCAGAAGAAAGCTGGGATCAAGCTGAATTGGGCTGTCAGGAGAAAGATTGCCATGGGTGCTGCAAGGGGATTAGCTTTTCTTCATCATAATTGCACACCACATATCATTCACAGGGACATGAAATCAAGCAATGTGTTGCTTGATGAGAACTTGGAGGCGAGAGTGTCCGATTTTGGAATGGCGAGGTTGATGAATGCAGCAGATACACACTTGAGCGTGAGTACATTGGCTGGCACACCGGGCTATGTTCCTCCAGAGTATTACCAGAGCTTTAGATGTTCAACCAAAGGTGATGTTTACAGTTATGGTGTAGTATTGCTGGAGTTGCTAACAGGGAAGAGGCCAACAGATTCAGCTGATTTTGGAGACAATAACCTCGTTGGGTGGGTGAAGCAGCATGCCAAATTGAAAATAACAGATGTTTTCGATCCGGTACTGGTGAAAGAAGATCCAAACTTGAAGATTGAGCTTCTAAGACACTTAGAGGTGGCTTGTGCTTGTTTGGATGATAGGCCATGGAGAAGACCTACAATGATTCAAGTAATGGCAAAGTTTAAAGAAATACAAACAGGGTCAGGCCTTGACTCACAATCCACCATAGCCACTGAAGATGGAGGCTTTAGTGCAGTTCAAATAGTAGAGATGACAATAAAAGAAGACCCTGAAAAGCAGTAGGTGAAAAAGGAAGGATCAAATTTTCCTGCGAAATTCTTTGAAAGAGAGAAAAAAGAAGAAAAGGTGGTGATGGTGAATTCATACTGCTGCTACAATTTTCCCTCTTCTTTGACCCACCTGAGAAGGAAAAACCAAAAAGAAAGGAAAAAAAAAAAACTCGTCCTTGTGTCTCTACCAAATAATGTATGTATTCATCCACCCACTTCCTGCAAAATTCTATGTTATTTTTATACTTGAAAAAAACGGTTGTTTTAAAATTGTTATAAATGTGTAAATACAAGTTTTTCAGTTTCAGTTGCAGTTGTTATTTGCTTTGTAGTTTGGTTTTGGTTTCTCATCAAGATTTCTTAGAATCTGAACTTTTAGATTCAGAATATAAATTAATTCCTAAAGATAAAAAGCTGCTGCTGATAGTGACCAAGTGAAGGGTTCCTTTGGCCCTTTCCTCAGTGGTGTGCAACAGTTTGTCAAAGTTATATCGATTAACCGAATCGAAATTTGAATATAAATATTAACCGATTATAAAATATATACGAATGGTGGTGATTTTCATTCGCCACTTGTCTTGTAGGTGCAACTTGTATTGTATGTAGAGAAAAAGAAAAGAAAAAAAAAAAATATATATATATATATATTCAGAGATGTCGCTGCAGCCTGATGGTCCGGTGGTGTCGTGAGGCGTCCGGCAAGCAGAAGAAATCGTCGATCCCATCCAATCAATGTTTCACAAGTCAGACATTCCATTTCAGAGATGCTGCTGCTGCGCTGCCTGCTCGTCTGGTGGTGTTGTGAGCCGTCACGAGACGGAGACGGCGACGGCGAAGGAACTGCCGGTAACTGATGAGTGACGGCAGGAAGAAAGACTAAGGAGAGGAGGAGCAGCAGGAGGGCAGCCTCTTCGATTTGTTTTGGGTTAAACCAGATTTTGTTTATAACAGCAGAAACGCAGAGTTTCCAATTTCGATTAAATCGGTCAATTCAGTTATTTTTCTAAATTAACCGAATTTTACATTAACCTTTTAACGGTTTACCGAACCGTCAATATCTACAGTAAATTTGATCCATTAACTGATTAATTCAATTTAGTTAATTTTCGGTTAAATCAATTTCAACCAAACCGTTACCCTAGTTCTCTCTTAGGCTATATATATATATATATATATATATATATATATATATATATATATATATATATATATAATAAATGTTCAGAGGATTTAGTGTTTATAATAGGAACTGCAAGACTAACTGAAGAATAATAATATAAGGATCAAAAGATTTTAGAAATATTAAAAATAATTAATTATAATTATTCTAAAACCATGATAAAATTGAAAATAAATAGTTTATTTTTAATGATAATCTAAAAATATCATTTAGAGTCAAATAAATTCTATTATTTTAAATCACGAACAGAATGAGTAGTCATTTAATATAAATTATAAAAAAATTATAATAATTGGATTCTCCCTCTTTTTATTTTCCATAAGTATTATTGTCTCAATTATATATAAAAAAAAAATCAATCAATCCTACATTTTTCATGATTATATTTACTAATTTTTTTTAATAATTATTAAATTAGAACATGTGGCACACATTGAAAGTCATATAAAAATAAGATAAAGCTACCAAAGGGGAGGGACAAGCATATGAGATATTGGATTCAAAAATCATTGTAGTTAGATGATATTGGACCATTTCAATGGGGAAAAAAGGTTTCAAATTAAGTTTTTATTATTATTGTATCAAATAATTTTCTAATTATTCTCATCAAAGGGAATGGTCCATATCAGCCATAATCCAATTCTCAATATCATAATTGAAAACCGTACATATAAAAATTCCATGCAATTCCTTCTTTTTGAAAAATTAATCAATTACATTTTGTCTCCTTTTCATGGATAGTGTGCATCGATCCACATGATAAATTTTCCTTTCTAGCTAGGAAAGTGTGTACCACTTTGGCTCTTTTTTCTTGAGGATATAAAAAACTTTGTAGTAATATTGTGGAGGATAATTTTTAATAATGTAACATTAAATATTTTTATATTATTAAATAATATATGGGTATGATACCCAAATTGTATTTGACTATTATATCTACTACTAAGACCCCTTTACTTTGTTGGAAAAGTGATTCAACGACACTTCGCAGACCAAGATTGATGCCTATTTTAAGGATTTGTTATATTTAGTCTTTTAAAATGAATTTTCATATATATGGTAATATCATATAAAATTAAGAAGATCAAAAAATGGAATTGGGAAAAAGGTTTCCACTTCACTACCTAATTATAATTTACATGCAAAAATTGGATTCATTTTCGTATATAAAATTGATATATTTCTCACCTAAAAAATATATAAGCTCTCTTAGGTGGTTTAAATGGTTCACCACTTAATTCTCTTAAATAAAATCTCGAGTTCAAGTCTTATAAATAGAAAAATATATTTTATAAGAGCCTTAGAGCTTAAATGGTTCAATATTTAATCATGTTAAATAAAATCTTCAATTCAAATCTTGTGAATAGAAAAAATTTATTTTGAGAGAGTTTTACACTAAATCGAATTTAGTTAGAATGTAATAAATTTATGAATACCTATGATTTATATTATCCCACATTATTTTGTTGTAACTCTAATCTACAGTCTATAATGGATTTGACAATCATTCTTCCTTGAACTATCTTTTGAAAAGAATTATATTCAAAATCTATTTATCTACTAATTTAACACTTACATCCAACCATAAGCTTAGCGATTAAATTAAGGGCAAAAATTTCTAAACTTCTAATTAGTTTGTCTAAGCAACTGAATATAGAAAACTTAAACAAGGCAGACTAATTCTCAATTCGATTTATCTTGATATAAAAAAATAATTTGGAAAAGGCTAATATGAGAAATACAAACGTATGGAGACAATAACATTTTTAAAAAAAAATTGATATAACAAGTTAAATAGAAAAAAGATTAAAAAGTGGCATCATGACCTAAATGTTTGATTTTAGTATATATAAGCCTTTTTTTGGCATCAACCTAGAAAAAAATTAAAATAATTTAAAACTAAGGCAAAATTCATTTTCAGATCTCTATTATTTAACCAAATATTTGATTGAGCCTCTAACTTTTTATTTTTTTAATAGGATTTTTTAACTTTAATTTCATCTTTAAATGTTTATTTTTTTCAACTTTAGATTCAAAATTAACAGAATGAATAAAATATCATTATTTTCAATAAATGTGTCAAAAATTAATATTTTATTGTAAAATTAAATAAATAAAATATTTATGAAAATAAAAAGAGATAAAAATTTAAAATGTAGAATTACCTTTTTATCGTGATTATTTTATTACCTTAGTCTTTAACTTACATTGAATCTTCAATTTTTGCGACTCAACCTTCAAATTCGAAACTAACCCATGTCAGCCTCCATTACAGGAGAGATGAATAAATTGAGAGGATAAACCTTTCTCCCCCAAATCAACTTCTAATTGGGCTTCAACCCTACCTATCTCTTGTTGTCTAAAATCCACTGCAAATAACTACAGAGAGAGGAAAAACCAAAGGTGAGAGAGGGTCTACACTGCAGTTTGGTTGCCTTTTAATAAATATATTACAATTTGGACAAGATCCCGCCTGATGCGGTTGGAAGATGAGACGGTTCGATGTCGCATGTCCAAAGGCGTTTCCTCTTATCACTGTGGAAAAACATCGATTTCAAAGGCAATTTGATCAATTTCACCGCTGGAATGAAATCACCGCTACAAGGTGCATCACCTGTCCTCCGCAAGTTCTGTCGCCGACTGACAAGCCTCGCTGCCAGTGGGATTGCTAGAGGCCGTAGCTGGTTTTGAAGGAGGAAGACCTTCAAAAAAAAAAAGTTTTTTTTGGAGTTTTATATTTTTATTTACTTTTATTATTGTATATTTTAAAATTATTTCAAATGTTTTACAGTTTATAAAAAAAATTATTATAATATGCAATTCCCTTGCTAATTAACGGATAATAAACGGGCAAGTCACACACTTATCCGTTAATTTTGAAAAAAAAATAAAATTAAAGTTAAAGGTTAGTTTTAAATAAAATAAAAAATTAAGAAATCAAATATTTCGTTAAATAATAGGGATCTGAGAATAGGTGTGACCTAAAATTAATTATAATACATCAATTGTTTTTTAAAAATTAAATTTTGAGGGCAGGGTCGTATTTGAATCAATCGGTTCAAATCAAAAATCAAACCAAGCCATTCAAAAACTAAATAATCCAAAAATGCAACCGAACTGAATGAATGAGAAAATTCAAACTGATAGAAGAGAATGTTGGGTTAAGAAAAAATGGGAAAACGGAATTATATTTAGAACAATATATTTCGATTTTTTTACTTAAATAAAAAATCAAATACCATGTTTTTTTTAGAAAAATATTTATCAAATTGATGGTAAAATTTTGAAAAAAAAAATTTACGGTGAAATTAATTTTGAACCCAAATTGAATTTTAGTTATAAAAGTATTAACAGTTTTTATTTAAAACGAGAATTAGTAGTTTGTCGGCCATTTATGGCTTCAGAGCCGTCATTGCGGAGATTAAAGTGGGACCACAATCACATAATCAGCATCAATTCATCATCTCCGTCATCACCATCGATCCGTGTGCTGAAGATGGGGGCTTTAGGCCGTGGGGTCCTTCCTTTTTAATCATTCGCCACGTCATGATAAGATGATGTGGAGAAATAAGAATTTCGAAGGGCTATTAGTATTAGTGGGGCCAACTCATTAAATCAGCTAATTTGATTGATGCCGAACTGACTTTTAAAACACCCGTTTCTTCACCTTCAGGTCCTCCGGGCATTGGGAATTGGGATATTACCCCCTAAGGCCAGACCCATTGTCCCAATGCAGAGGTGGGGCCGTTTGGTTCCTATCGCGGACTTTTTTTCCTCCAAAAGAAAATTCGAATTTTTTAATTTTAAAAAAAATGTATAGAAACAGAATTTAGTTAGAAAAGGCAAAAGACAGGATTCAAGCATAGGTTTAGCAGATTTGTAATAATTAGATTAAGAAGGAAGCGAAGGTTTTTTATACAGTCTACAGTGATTGGGTATTGAGATTGGATTTTTTGTCCAATTTAAACTAATTATACTAATATCGGATAAAATTTTAAATATAATAAATAAATTTTTTATAAATTTTAAAGTAACTACATGTCCATAAATTAAATTCAATATCTATATTAAATTAATAATCTTCCACTATTACATAATATGAATATGACTCACACTTTTGTTAGAAATTCGATTTCCGACACTTAGACTGTAAAATAAAATTAGAATAGCACCTCCCAATTTCATTGTTCCTCTTTTGGCAGTCGATTTGACTATTTAAAATATAATTTTCTTCAAAAAAATAAAATAAATGAAGGTCTCATCGGTCTAAATTAAGATCTTAATGAGGAATAAAATGGTTAAGGCTTTTCTAATAAAAATATAATTATGTGTTATAATCCAATACAGAAGATAATATCAATTCGGAAAATATAAATAAAATTAGCTGTTAGTTCTAAAAAAAATAAATTTAAATTTTTTTATTTAATTAACTAAATTTTGGCATTTTATATCTATTTGTAGAAAATAAATATTTATTTATAAAAACAGTTTTTAAAATTAAAAATAAATCTTTTTTTAAAAAAATATTTTTCAAACGCAATATTCAAGGGGACTAAACTTCTCTCGAAAAATACTTAATATAAATAGACCCAAATAATGATGACAATATTCTATTATATGTCTCCGGTGGTATTCCGGACTGTTTTAAGTCACTCCGAGAGTATATTTTTATCCCTTGGCTTAAAGATGAGTTGTTTATATATCTAAATTTGTCTTATGCAAATCGGATCACTAATCTTATTTCACTGTTTTTAAATGATTTTCATTTAGATGTCTAAATCTACAATCAATTTAAAGATGGGTTGAGTTTCAAAATTTAAGACTGAACATTTTGTTTGATAATTACAGTTGAAGATTACAATAAAAACTGTGCAAACAATTACAAGTGATGGCTAACATATTTGTATGCACTTTAGGGTCACTTCACAACTATTTTCAAGGATAATGAGGCCAACTCTACGTATCCAAAGAGAACTAAGAGTGGATATTTTCTTAAGGATCAGTGCTGGCATGAAGTGATACCTGCTGAGGAGCCAATGTTGTTGGAATGAATCACTCCAAATAATATGTTCATTTTTTTTAATTAGAGCAAATTATATAAAATTCTCTTAAATTTAAATAAATTGCAGTCTAAAATAAAATTTCTAAAAATTAATAGTTTACTCCTTTTATCTTCTCATAAAAATATTATTTGATATAACAATTAGAAAGACAGTGGTTTGAATATACTGGTTGTTCTGCAGTTACACTCGTTGGTATCGAATATAAATCTTAAATCATTATAAAATATTATTAGACTATATATGAAATCGTAAAAAAAATTATACAAAACTATTTTAAATATAGAAAAATCATATGATATATTGTATAATAATATTTGAAACTCATACAATATCAACATTATTTCAAATAACATATGGTATATTGTTAGTTTTTTAAAATTTTATTTTTGTCTCTAATTGAAAATTTTTTAAAAAGCTTTCTGTAATTTGAAATAAAATTATGTGTTTATTATAAATTTATTTTATTTATTTACTTTTTTTTCATTTCGGATTACTAATAATATTATAATTTCTTTAATATTCAATTATATATATATATATATATATATATATATATATACGAATTTGATTGAATCAATAAAATTGTAATCAAATCATAAATTTGATTCGATGTTTGATCCGATTTCGATAACAATGTAAAAACTGAGAAGCTAACATACTCTGAGTCTGAGGCTATGATATGATGGAGCTGTACAAGCGGTCAAAGCCGTTGGTTCTCAAATTTTGGCCTTAAGGATTCAGTTGAAATTTGAAAAGATAATGAAGGCTTGATTATAGATTTGGCTTTAATTCAAGAGCCGGTTTGTACTTATGCTGCCCTTTCATATTTCTTTCATATTAGCCCCAACAGTTGTGAGCTCATAAAATTATTGAGCATCCCTATTCAAATAAAAATTAACATTAATAATTCAATACCCTATTAAATTGAATCTTTTAGGTCCAACACCTCACTTATTTTTCAATACAGTACTACACCAAAATTTTCCATTTTCCATGACGCACAATTTTGTAATAATAATAATAAGAAGAAGAAGAAATTATATTAAGGGCAAATAATACCTAGATCCCTATGGTACATTCATGTCCAATGTAGCCTTCATTTTTTAATTTATAATAAATAAAATCAAATTTGTTGAACTTTCTCTACTTTCTAAATGGCAAAACTAATGTGTCATATTTTCTAAGAACCTGTTTGGAATTGAGTTTTCTAAAAGTATTTTTGGAGAAAAAAAATTTATTTTTAAGTTTTTTGAATTTTTAAAATTGTTTTTGGAGATAAGTAGGTAAATATATGTTTTTTTGAGAAGCATATTTGGAAAAAACAGTTTATAAAAAATTAAAAAAAATCAATCAATTAAATCAAAAAAAATTATAAACCTGCTTTTTGCACACCTAACAGCAACTCTAAACACCCTCTAACTTGATGTTGGTATAACATGTGTTATTACTGTTTTTAAAATGGAAAAAATACAAATTAACTCTTGAAGTAAGGGTTGAATAGCACATAACCTTTTTATAGTAAATTTATAGCCAAATAAGTCCTTTTAAAATGGCAAAAATACAAATTAACTCTTGAAGTAAGGGTTAAATAGCACATAAGCTTTTATAGTAAATTTATAGCCAAATGAGCCCCTAATATCTTATTTATGGTTATTTTAATATATTTGTTAACTTGACATTAATTTCGCAAATAAAAGTTTGAATGGGACCCACCTCACAAGATGACATTTGTGAGTCCTATTTTTATTTATCTCATTCCCTTTTTGTTATTTTCCTGTCTCTTTACAAAAGCTAATTTTATTCAATTAAATCAACACAAAATACATTCTTTATCTCATATTAATATAAAACAAGCTATTTTCATATGATAATAAATTTGAAAAAATATATAGCTAAAATTGTATGCAGATTTCAAAATTATAAAATTCGAATTTCTTTAATGAAGTCTCAATAAAAAATAATAGTTTGAATACTCACCATAAATGAAAATATCAAAACTTTTTTAGCATACAGTGACTAACTGGCGAGTGATTAGAGGAATACTAATGACTGCATTTTCCATATATAGCTAGACAAAATCACAAAAGAATCATTGAATAAAAATAAATATGATAAATTATTTAATCTATCTATTTTTTACTTCCTAATTATGTACAATTCTATTATTTTCTAATAATTATGATTTTGGTCATAAAATAGTGGAAATCAGAAGTTAATAATAAATAATAAAATATTGAGAGAAAAATATTTGTAGTCGTAACAATGGTGATGATACATTTACAAACAATACTCACTAATTCCTTCATTTCTACATTCATCAACTCTACAACCTCCACCTTCTCTTTCTTTCCACTGCATATTATTCCTCTGCAACTTTGCCCACAAAATCCAATTGGTGTTCTTTTCATTATATCCATCGGGACATACACCATTAATCTCAACCTGCATTCAATCTGAAGATTTTATGATCGAGAACCAATGAAGCCTAAAGTGACTTGAAATTTAAGAGAGGTTCACAACTAGAATGGTGATTGCAAAAAAAAAGTTAAAGACCATGAGGTGTACAATTTTTGATCGTGAAAGTTTATATTATCAAGTCTTAAGAAACTTTTAGGTTATGTTTTAACCTATAGCAAAATATTTATAAGGGGTTAGAGAATGAGTCTTGTAACACCACATCATATGCATTTAAGTATAATCTATTTATGTATCAAATAATCACACACTGCATGTTGTAAAGAGAAAATACTCTGATAACAGTGGTAGTAAAATTTTTGTCATATTATATAATGTAAAATCAACTAATGACTTTGCAAGTCTTATATCCTGTAATACCATTTAATGACTTTTCAAGTCAATCTTAAAAACCACAATACGATATATCACATATATTAAAACATATATTTTACATCCAAAAGATTACGATTTGCTTCCATTTATACATTTCAAAACTAATTTAGAGTGATAATACATATTCAAACATATAAGTCCAAAATGCAGATGACATGTTTTCATGCTCGTGTGAAATGCAAGGAGATAGGGTGATGAGACTTGGCTAGTGACCTGTGCTATAGGTCTTCTATATGCTACTCAAAATGAGCTATCACTTTTTTTTACCTGAAAAATGATGCAAATTGATGAGTTGCGGCTCAGTGAGAATAATCATCCAATGAGCTCTAAAGTACCAAACAACTCATAGTAATAAATCACGAATCCAATATATATCATGTATTCCATTCTATTCATCCGAATCATATAAATATCAATAAAGTTGAAACATATAATCATTACTCTTTACAGATGCAAATGTTTTGCTTATTTCATTTTGTTGTGACTAAGTTAAACAAACATTGCCCCGGGTTTCCATGTGAACATTTGTCATGTGAACATTTGCATTTGCTAGCTAGTTTGATCATTTATTTCATTTGCACATTTTTTGGGCCATAGGCCTCTTCTTTTGCTTTATAATATCGATTAATTAGTCACAACGTCTTTTAGTCCATATGCATATGCACTTGTATTTAAGCATTCATCAAACATTGCATCTTTATCATATACAACATACATATATTCCATATATACCTCATATGTCATGCATATACCTTGCATATATTATACATATACCATGTATATATATATCACATATGTCAAACATAATTATGTGTTCTGCTTTGTTTTCTGCCTTTAGGCAGTTTCAGGGTACTCATTTGGTTTCATCATAACTTATAATCTATAAGTCCTATTTTAATGAAAATTTACAGACATGTATATGGGTTCAGATAGAATATTTTTCATGTTTACAACTTTTATCAATTATGTCTCTAAGGTCTTCAGATTATAACAAACATTTTACTGGTCCAGAATAGAATTGGCTTCAGGACCAGTATTACTTCCAAATGCCATAAATTAGTCTGTACATAACCAATTAAGCTGAAATTAGTACCACAATTTAGCTAAGAAATATACCTATAACTTTTCTGTTTTTATCATTCACAGAATCTAGCTCTAACAAGCTCAAATTTGCCAAACAGTTTACTAGATCTGCCCAGGGCACTCAGTAGGCAGTTCAAACCATGGAACAGTCATGGTCCCATTCACCATAACTCAACATTTACAAGATCTATGGACCTTAAATTTAGTATAAAGTTACAAAACACAAATATATACAACTTTTATGTTTTGAGATACTTGAAATAATGGCTTTAACATATTCTAAATCAAAGCACACAATAGCTAACTTGGTTAGGGTTCACACCCTGACCAGTTTCAGTACAAAAAGGATATATCATTCTATACACTACATATTGTAAAAATATTTACATATCCATAAATATAAGACATAAAGGAACAACTTTTGTGTTTTAAGATTTTTCAGAATCAATTTCTATGGATATCAAAATCGGGGTGCAAATCAGTGCCTATTAATGAACCTTAGCAACTCAAATCAACCTTATAACAATATGAATTGATTACTTACCAAGAACAAACTTGCAAGGGATAAATTTGCCTAAAAAATCAAGTGAAACAAGGATGAATTAAAGTCTGAAATGGAGGAAATTGAAGAAGAAGTCTGGCTGGAGAAGAAGGCAGAAATGGGGAAGAAAGATGAAGATAAAGCCAACTTGTTTTTTGTCATTTTGTCATTTTCTCTTCTTCTCTTCTCTTTTCTCTTCTTCTCTTCTCTTTTATCTTCTCATTTCTCTTTTCTCTTCTCTTATATTTCTCTTTTGTGTCATTTTCATTTTATTTTATCTATATTATTATTATTATTATTTACATATATTTATAATTCTATTAATTCACACAATAATACAGCTTAATCATTTAGCCCGATTTAACTAAATTAACAATGTAAATGTCTACTAATCTTAATCTAATCATTTTTCTTACTTTAATTTATTCACTTTATTCAATTCATTTCTAATACTTTGTTATCCTCATTTAGGTTATAATTACACAAGTGCGATTCGATACAAGTGCCAAATACTAGGACACGTAACTAGTGCGTGTCATAAACTTGTTCATACGAAAATACATATGAAATGCACGTGTTCAATTGAATTGTATGCAAGATGCTTATGTTCAATGAAATGCATGTGGGGAAGGTCAAAGATGTTACAAGTCTTTAGGAAAACTCTAATGAGGTTTGAGTGCGAACCTTGCGAAAAACACTTAAGTTTTTGTGTGACCTAGAATACACAAGTGTCGAGTTTAGTATGAGCCTCTAAAATGCTAAGCTTGAGGTGAGTTTGAAAAATTTTCATTGTAATTTTTGTTTTGAGTTAATGGAAATCTTAATAAGTGATTAGGGAATGGATGTAGAGAAATTGTTCAAATCAATATAAAATCTTATGTGCATTTCTTACTTATTCCTTTTTATCCCTCTATCTTTTCATCCTTTATTTTGGCCAATACAAATTATAGTTTGCTACCAAAAGAACTATATTAGTCTAAAAGTTCTGAAAAACCAATTTAACCCTCCTTATTAGTGCGCATCTTTCCTGACATCATACCATCATTACATGTCATAACAATCAAGAACGAAACTTATTGTACTAGTTTTGATATCTTCATTGTAGACATGTTCCTAAATGAAGAATGAACAAACAAGATAGTGATGTATAAGGATGGAAGCCACAGATAAAGAGGAATAATTTTTCAAAGGAGTTTCATCAAAAAGGGTAAAAAAAAAGCATAATTCAATTGACCAATAAAAATTTCTTTTGTGAAATTAGGGTTTATGTAGTAGAGGAAAAGAGAAAAACGAGATAGCCAAAGAGAGTGAAAGAATATTTCATTTCCTTTTTTCTTTTTTTCTTCTAGTCATTAGCTAATTTATAAATATGGTGAAAGGGGTATAAATTTTATTGGGAAGTTTGCCACATCGTCAATTAAGGGTTAAAATGGTCATAAATAATATCATATGAGTTTTTTATCCAAAAATTTAGTATAAGTGCTTAGATGCTACTTGACTCTTACTTCAAAAGTTATTTTGTACCTTTACCCTTTCAAAATAGTATTATCATGTGTCATACAATGGTTGAAGAGTCAACTACATCAACTTATATAGGATGACAATTTGGACCCAACATGTGGTGTCTCGCTTCCAAATGGGTAGATTTTTGTATTTTTTTCTGTTTCAATTCCGAATTTTTTTTATTGAGGACGGGACGGGAATGATATATACATACCCATCCCAATTTCTACCCCGACTCCACCCTAATTTATATATTTTTGTTTTTATATATATAAATAATTATTTATATTTTAATATAATTAATATTTTTTAAAAATAATGAAATAAAAATATAATACTCATTTAAAGTAAAAAATATATTTTTTACTTAAATAATTATATATTTAACTAATTAATTAAAATAAAAAATATTTTAATATTAAAATTAAAAAATCGGAGAACGAAGCGGAGCTGAAGATCTTTGTCTCTGTGTAGAGCGGAGATTGAGACCTTAAAATTTTTTTTTTCGGCAGAGTCGGAGAGATAGGACGGGGTTCGGGATTGATGACGAAAAATTCAGTCCCGAATTCTTCCCGTTGTCATTCCCTACTTATCTATATATGAGGTAATGAGAGTTTAACATATTTGAGTTATTTAGTTGTATATTATAAAATGAGAGCTTAAGTGGAAGTAAATATACTATAGGAGATTAGGTGTTATTTGACCCTAATTTCATGGGTTGATTTATACTTTTTCCCTTATTTTTTAGATTAAAATAGTTAGTCTTTTGTTCTCTGCAAACTAAGACAAAAATTTTATAGTATTTAAATCCATGTTATAATTTGAGTTTTTCAAACCAATAATTTTATAAAAAAATTCAAATACTTACATTAAAAGTTCAATATATATCGCTTTTCCCATTCTAATTTAGAAATTCAATAGTACCATAGAATAAGATCATGAAATATGACTATTCAATATTCATACACTTCTGTCCACTGAGACAGGGAACTAATTTATTTTTTTTACTTTTTCTTTTAAATTTTAAATAATTAGAGAATATAATTGAAATTTTGTTAATATAACAATGAATACCACATCCGAAATTGCAAAGGATAAAAATGCTTGTGCCTCCCGATTCCAAAATGTTAAAAAAAAACACTCTTCTATAGACATCATATTTTTCGACATATATATGCTAATATAATGCACTTTAGTAAACTTTTTTAAAATAAAATTAATAATGATAAAATAAAATTAAGAAATTCAATGTAATTAAACAAAAATATAAGGTTTTAATGAAAAATATTATAGCTCAGAGATATCAAAATATAATTTTACGAATAGCAACCAGTAAAATATCCTTAAAAATTGTCATACTTTAAGCTATTTGTATACATCCTAAACTAATTTATAAATTATTTTTATACTATTCGTATCTATCCTAAACACTATTAATATTATATATTAATTACCTATATCCGTATAAATTATTCATTTAACTAAATAAATATAAATTCAGTGATTAAATATCAAATATGATATAGTGCAAGTTACAAATCTTAATATTTCTTTTTTTAGAATTAAACAAATATCTCAAGAGAGTTATATAATTAAAATTAAAACTAAATAAAAATGAATTAAACTTAAATATTGCATAAATAAAATTTAATAGAACATAATTAAAATTAAAAATATTATATAATTTTATCATTGATTTCGAATAACAGGTACACAAAGCAAATAACTAAATCCATCTCTTACTTAAATTCATCATAAATAAGCAAATTAATATTTATACTCATTTCAAATCCGTTTACTACAACTCAAATATTTTATAAATAGAACAAATTATGTTGAACGCCTTAAAACAGAGTTTTAAATAAATAGTAATATAATAATTTTGTATCGTTTGTTATAAGTGATAAGTACGATATAAATGAATACAGACATTACATAATAGTTCAAAAAATTAAAATTTTTAATTATTATTAACTTAAATTAAGGATGTAATTTTTTTATTTTTTATAATAAAATATCTATTTATTTATTAAAAAATCAAAAAATTATTTTATAACAAATTTATTTAACTTAATAACGTTTATTATGCCATTTTTATAAAAATATTATATAATTTATATTTTTAAATAAAAATAATATTTATTTCAATATTTATTAATTTAATATATTATATATTAAATTTTATTAGTAATTTTAATAATTTTACTAATTATTTTTTAAAATTTACAGTGTTTATATATAATACGATCGGATTCGAACGGATAGGATCATATCAATTTGATACCAATATTTAAAACCAGACAAACCCTAAAAATAGGCTCACCTTTAATATTATTCTGTCAATAAAATATTAATAAGAGAAAACAAATTCCAAGGTCACACGTGTTAATAAGAAATTAGAAAACTGCACACGTGGGAACCACAACGGATAAGCCTCGGTCAGCAGACAAACGACGGGCAGCGTATGAGGGCAAGTGGGGTACAAGAAATAATTGAAAAAAAAATTAGGGGCACTCCTCTTTTAAAATATTACAAATATATATATATTGTTAGATACTAAAATGTATGTAGTATATAAATATTAAATTAAAAATTAGCAGCTGGCGGTTACATGTGGCAGCATAGGCCCACGTGCGCTTAGTCAGGAAGTGGGGACCCCGTTGACAGTCGATGACGAAGCGACAAAGTAACAAAAGCCACGGCCTTATCTATCTTTAATTTACTATTTTTATCCAACCCTCCATCGCACTCTAACCCTTTTTTTTTCCTAAAATATCGATTTACACACCGCCTTTTTAGTGAGAGATTTAATAAATAATGCCTTTCCCCTTCGTAAAATTCCAAATCTTGTTATGCTCCCTTCTTCTTCACTTTTAATTATTTCCAAGTTATCGCGCCCGTGGACCTGTCTTAACTTTGAAAAATACTAAGATAGTTTCTATTTTTTCTTAACACTCAATCATACTCATTTTCGAATGAGCTATTATTCTTAACTTCTCTCCCCATCATCCAATAAATAAGTAAATAGTAACAAATGTTAAAAATAAAAAATATTTTTAATATTTATTTTTAACTTTTATTTGATTCAATAATTAAGAATGACAACCGGATAAGTTCGGATCAGAATTCTTTATCTCTAACTCCATTCCATTCTCTACCAGAAAAAAAATTCAAAATTTCCATTCTCCAACCATACGGAAACAGAAATCTTCAATCCAGTTTTGTTCCCTAATTTTTATTAAATTCTTTATCTAATTTTAATATTAAAAATATTTTATATTTTATTTTACTTAATTAGTTAAATATATAATTATAAATATAATTTTTACTTAAAATAAGTGTTATATTTTTATTTTATTTTTTAATAAATATTAATCATATTAAAATATAAATAATTATATATATATATATATATATATATATATATATATATATATATATATATAATCAAGCATCACAAAAAAAATCATGATCAATGCAGAGAAAAAAAATTACAAAACAATTTGTTTCGTTCAGGGTGGAACACTGCAAGACGGATCTAAATTGTCATATATATCCATAGTTGTAACTAATTGATAATAGCTAGTAATGAGAGTGTACACTGTTATTAATGTAATATATATTTTTAAATTTATTTCATGTATATTATATGAAATATAAAAAAATAATTAATTAAATATAATAATCGGATCAGGATGTATATACCATTCTCATCTTGTCTCCGTCACAAAAAAATAGAATTAGTTTGTATAAAAAAATTACAAAAAAATTCATTTCATTCAGAATAGGACACCGCATAATAGATCCAAATTGTCATCTCTATCAATAGTTGTAACCGAGTGATAATAGCTAGTAATGAGGGTGTACAATGTTATTAATGTGATATATATTAATTTTTTATTTATTTCATGTATATTATATGAAATATAAAAAGATAATTAATTAAATATAAAAAGATAATTGAAAATATAATTTTTTTTATCTAATTATAAAATTATTATAAATTGATATAAGTGAAATTAAAAAATAAAAAATTATTTTTCATATTAAATATTTAAAAGATAATTTTTAATATGAAAAACTGAGAATTATAGGGTGTGTTCACTTATATAAAATGTTTTCTGTTTTCACTTTCTAATTTTCAAGAAAAATGAAAACTTTTTATTTTTATAAAAATTTTGTAAAATATGTAGAAAACTTTATAATTTATATTTAGATAATGTTTTAAGTTTAAAGGGTAAATTTATAATAAATGAAATAAAAATTTATTGTTTTCAAATAAAAACAAATCACGTCTTATATAAAAAATATATAGAAAACATGTTAAAACTTATTTTCTAAAGTTTAGTTATAATTTAGAAAATATAAAAAATTGTTTTCTATTTTTATTTTTAAAAAATAGCATAAGTAAAAATAAAATCATGTTTTCTGTTTTCATTTTGAAAATTTTTCTAGAAAACTGGAGAATTATCTGAAAGTAAATATACCCATAATTTTTTATAAAAATTCAATAGTTAAAATTTCTGATAATTGTTTTTTGCTTTTGTTTAATCAAATATCAAATTTAGTTTTCAGATTATTAAACTGTTAAAAACTAAAATAGCTAAATAGTTAATTTAATTTTTAGTTTGGACCGCTAAAAACTGGATGTAAAAGCTATATCAAATGGACAGTTACTTTCTTTTTTTTGAAAAAGACAGAAAAACCCTCAGTTTCTTTTATTTACTTGCCCGAACTCAGTTTTACAATAATGTTAAAGTAATAAATAAAAATCAATTTGTGTTTTCAACTTTATAATTTTGTGTAAGTACATTTCTCAACTCAATATTTAGCCAATTAATTCATTTAATTATCAATTTTAAACTATTTTAATTTCTCAATTGAAAATTTATTTCAATTAATTATCATTTATATAAGTGTTTTTTAAATACCAACAAACTGAATTTTTGTTGAAGATATTTTTTTAACTATCACTAGTCAGATGCTAAAGTGTTTCTTAAATTGTAATTAGATTAATTCATAATTAAGAAAGTTAATTAAACAAATTAGATATTTCATGAAGTTAGAGTGAATAAATTTTTTAAAAAAATTAAAAATACCTTCTTCATATTATTTTCTCTATTAGTTTATACATCATTTAAATGACATATACCTTTATTTTTAATGTTATGAGACCCTTATCATTCAAAAGATAAAGAAGATAATAAAAAAATATAATATAGAAAAAAGTTAATATTCTTTATTTTTATTGGATTATGTCAATTGTACAATTTTATAAAATTTATGGATCAAAATATATATAAAAATTGTAGTGATATATGTATTTTGTCCATTAAATTTTTCTAATTTTTATTTGTTTTTTTAATTATTAAGCCAACTTTTTTTTTTTATCTAGATTGAGAACTTTTGATGTTATTCTTTTGTCTAAATTAAAATTTATAATGTTGAAGTTGTTCAATCAGTAAAATATTAACAAGAGTTTAATTTTGACAATATAAAAATTAGAAAGCTTAATCTAAATGAATAAAAATTAAAAAAACTAAATCAGCAAAACATGCAAAGTTTGGATCAACCACTAATTTTTATGAAATAAAAAGAAAATGAGTAGAGCCAAATGGTTTTTATAGCTCACACCATAAAATTGGGATCCAGCGCCACCCAAAACCAAACCGAAATTGAAAATTGAATCGAATTAAATTAAATTCAGTCTATATTAATTTTTTTGTTTTCTTCTTAAAAAAGATAAGCATCCTATTAAAAAAATTAAAGCATAAGGTGTTTTGTGCATTTGTTTTCATTAGTTTATTTAGTATATATATAATCAAAATTATTATATAGTGTAAATAATTTTTGTTTGTTGCCATCAATGATTTAAATTGGTAGCAATTGCTATTCTTATGTAATTATTTTATTTATATTATTATTTGGAAATATAAATCCTATGTGATAGTAGTTCGTTACAATTTATCGTAGACGTGTGGCTATAAAAATTTAGTAGTATGCATAAAATAATCTCATATTTTAATTTATAATGCACGTAATGTGTTAAAGAAAAAAAAAGAGAGAGAGTGAGAGAGAGACTATTTTGTAATATAAAATAATAGAAGGTCCTTAAAATTAGGGAGTGAAAGTGATGGTCACGAGGAAGCACGTGATAATTTCCTGTGGCTTAAGGTCCTAACCGCTTCCCTACCTGGATCTTTCATAGATATGTAAAAATAGAAACCAAACTGAAATTAAAAGTGGAAAAAATAAACTATTTATCTTTAATTTTATTCATATTTTAATTTTGTGGTAAATTTTTTCTATTACTAATTTTAGCCTCTCTAAAAATGACAATTTAATCATTTTATATCTATAATTATTCATATCAAATAACATTTATAATATTTATGAAAAAAATTTAAACGACAGGCAGATAGAACAAAACGAAAAAAATACTTTTCTATTAATTTTAAAATTTTAGAAGGAAAGTTTTGTCTCTTTAATTTACTTAGCGCAAATCTAGCTAAAGTAAATTACAGTCTAATATACTATATAAAAAAATATAAATAATTTTTAAAAAAATTTAGAAAATAATGATTAAAAATAAAATTTATAATTAACTGAATTTAACGAACTAAATTTGATTTTTGATTTTTTACTTTTGCACAATATAAAACTTAATAGTAAATTTAGAAGACATGAAGTAAAATCAATGCAGCAAGGGGATTATTAAATAGATGAAATTGGTGACATACACATAAATCCTCCAAGAAGCACACTATTTATGGCATAAAAATTAGGAATTTTGAGGTGCAGGTGACATGGTGGGATTATTAGGCGTGCAATGTTTTTAGAATTGGGCTACACATAACACATGTTACTTATTTCTCTTCCGAACTGTTATTTATTTTTATTTTATTTTTTTACAAAAGAATTTCTCTTCCAAACTTTAAAATGCCTCATAATTTATCAACATAATATATCTTATTAATATTTCAATGATAATCGTTAGTATCATCTTTACTTCTAAAAAAAAAAGTGATATTGTAATTTAAAACAAAACCAAAAAAAAGTGAATGTTTCCCTTTAAAATATATGAAATTTTAAGTATTCTTATTATTTTTTCTATTATATTTTTCATTCTAAGTAACACATATCATTTATTTTTCTTATACGAAAACTATAACATTAAAATAAAAGTATGTGTCATTTATTGGACGAAAAAGGTAATAGAAAAAGTAATAAGAAAAAATTAATGAATGTTTTATTTCATTTGAGTTGTATATATTTATGGGTTAATGCTTAATTTAGGAGGTATTTATATTTATATGCAAATTGCTTTCCTAATTCTAACCATATTGTCCTGACTGGAACATTGTAATATAATTCATATCTTCCATTTACCAGCATATTGCCAGCACCAAATATATCTTTAAATTGGCCTAATACATATGAAACCACTTATATAATCACTTAAAATTATTTATTTAATCATTTAAAATATTTTTAACTAATATAAAGTTGATTATAATTTTTGTAACTCACATTGTCAGTATGTAACACTTACATCGTATTAGCTGAAGATATCAAAAAATAAAAATAAAAGTAATTTTATGTGTATATATGATGTTTTGAAAAATTATACAGTACATTGATGTGTAATGTCTCCATATATATTTTTATCCCATTAAATTTTCTTTTCAAATTTTTAATGCATATATATATATATTGATATAAAGATATCAATGGGTGTAAATTGTAATAAAAATCTTATAAAATTGATAGTAATTAATAAAATTTTTAATTTATGCAAAATAAAAATAAAAATAAATGAATATTTAGAGTTAAACGAATGTAGTATTATTTTACAGGAGGAAGCACAAGTTCAAAGTTTTCTTGTGTGGGACAAAACTTTGGGAAGATAGGTACTGGCAATTTGCATTGATGAAGGGAATAGTTTTGAATTAATGTTTCTGAAATTGGGTACATGATGAGATTAATTATCATATAAATAAACGTGTGCACATGCAGTTTGAAAATATAAATCAAGCTCTCAACATTCGAGATATTCGATGTAATTAAAAATTAGAAAATATAAGCATGCCCTTTCAAGATGCTCACAGTTGAAGCTTTCACTTGTAGCTTTATTTAAAAGGATAGTCAATTATTCTTTATTTGAAAAAATGGTTACCGATAGAATTAAAATAATTATTGTAAAATTAATTAGAACTATTATGTTTTTTATCTAACGGTTTTAAAAATAGTAATAAAACTGTAATTATTAAAACATCATGAGAGGCTACCCACTGTATATCCCCAAAAATAATTGTAATTTTGACATCCAAAATGCCAAAAAAAATCCATTTGTAACTTGTAAGACATTGTTCACCCCCGGATTGAACATCTAAAATGAATTTGAATTGAATTGGTGGTTCAATCTATCAAAATTCATAAGTTCAAAAGCAACGAGCAAGGATTACTACTAGGAAGAGCCCAAAGGAACACAACTTACAATAATGAAATCAGAATTGCTAATGCTTTTACTTTTAGGGGTCCAAAGGACCCATTTCTACCATTTGGTCTGAATTTTTCTTTTTCGGCCCAAAGACCCCAAACCCGGAGTAGATGGCTAAACCTGGGTAAGGTCCAATCCCCTCCTAGTCCCTTCTAATTCTACTTCCAATCATCAAAATTCATAAATGGAGTTCTTATATCATAGATTCCAACCCATCTTTCATTATGGATCTAAGGCACATTCACACGTGCAAAGTCTGGCTTAATAGCTAAAACCACCATCATCACGCACAATATTCTATCATTATTCAAAAATCTAAAACCAATCTGAAATTTTTATCTCTCTTTAACACCGTTTCTGTAAGCACCACCGTGATTCTTACTGTTTGCCGTCGTCCATTAACCGATATTCATATTTTCCAATATCATTCTTCCTCAATAGAGCTTATTGAAACCCTCTTATAATGAGGTTCATCATCTGTGTTGCTGTAAGTTTAGTTCTCCTAAAAATTATGATGCACATTACACTTTGATGAAAAATAATATTGCAATTCAATGAACTCTAATTTCATTAGATTCATAATATATTTCTTTGATATTACTGTAATTATCAGGTATTATTTGCTTTTGAGAAACGAGGAAATTCTTGCAGGCCGAGGTGATTAGAAATAATTAATTTTGTAATAAACTTGATTGAACTAAGTAAAATTATATGAGTTAATAACTTAATGAAATTGCATTTGTAGTATCATAGGCGGAAGGAGATATGAAGGGAATCATGGAAGAGCAATTCCTGAGAGTCGGGAAGTTGATTTGGGATACACACATCATGTTCATGGAAAATCATATAAGTTGATGAAGATGATGTCACTGGCATATTTCTCTATCTGCTTTTGTTAGCTGACTGTAAATTGCCCTGTTTTTTTGCATTTTAGGTTCCGATGGAGATTCAAACTTTGAGACTTCAAAATCCTGGTCACATAATTAGTATCATTAAACTAAAACTTATTGAAATTAAAAAAAAAATGTGTTCGCCCAATTACGTTTATGATGAGATCTAGTACATTTAGTGTTGGCATGATATTAGTTCAATATATCTACCTCTTCAACTAGGAGGTTAGCAAAGGTTAGACAAACTATTCCTATACTTTTTGGATGATTTGTATTCACATTTGGGTTTAACAGTTGCCTCTATTTAGTTAGTATATTGGAAATTTTCTGTTTTTAATTAACCCGCTGCTGATTTGTTTGCAATGTTTAATGGTAAATATTAATACTAATGCCAATCTGTAGGAATTGCCTTATGAATTAATATATAGTAGTGGTTTAGGAAAAAAAAAGAGTTAGAAATTGATAAGGAAATCATAGGACTTTTTGGTGATTCGGGCTTCATTGAAGAACATGAGCCTGCAAATTTGATATCTACTATGTTGCTTTATAACTGTTGGAGGTCAGACTTTTCAAAAGTTGGGGAGGGTGATATAGTTTTTAGTTCCAACAATTAAACATAGCCCAGGTCTTTATCCTAATCCTAGTATATTTTGGAAAGAATAACCTCTTAATGATTTATTAATAAGATTGTTATTTAAAAAAAAATTATAGGACCACTTATAATATTTTATGTTTTGTAAGACTAGCGATTTTAAGGTTTTTTTTTTTTCTAAATACAGGATTGTAGATGCATATTTGATTTTTTAACTTAAAAATTATTTGGGTGTAAGAATCTAATTAAGTCCAACATATCAGATAGCTCGAAGAGAAATTATTTCATGTAAAGATGGTATGATAAGTATTTAAATTGAATACTGAAATTGGTTTGGATAGTCTAATTATACTGCTCTATGAAATAGACATATCTTTGTATAATGTAAATATACTTTATGTACATACATAGTATACTACATATTTATTATAAATATACTTTACGTATGTATATAGTTTACTGTATATTGATATACTCAATATATACTGTGATAAAAAATAAATATTTTTTTAATAATAAATTTTAAAAAATGTATTTTTGAAAAAAAGTAAATAAGAAAGTATATTTATAAATACTTTTTATCTGTGTCGTATTTATGTAGAAATTCCAAAAAACTAAACGGGAAATTGGCAGTTAATCCGTTAGTAATTACTCTTTTCTCATTTAATTCAGTCGGATTATAAATATGTGAGAGTTCAGTTTTGGATTTGATTGAGATAATCTCTACTACTCTCTACTACTAAGAAAATATAGTTAAAAAGATTAAAAGGGTTCCTTTTGGAAAGTAATACATAGAAGAGAGCCCACATAGTGATAAGTTATGATAAGGCCTAATGTGGTTAATAATGCGCCAATTTTTATTGGTTTTGTTGGATTGAGAAAAATTATTTATTGGAAAAAAAATTTTATTTTAAATTTTTTAAATTATTTTTAAAGAGAAATATATAAATAAATATTAATAACTTAATTTTTTTCGCTTTCAATTGTTTCCCCTGGACTTCTCAGCTTCGAAAATGAAAAAGAATCCTATTTGCAATGTGTGGGAAAAATCTAATTTTTCATGAGAAATTTATTAAATGGAAAATGAAGTTGTAAAGAACTTGATCGTTTCATTTAGTAAAAGCAAACTACAAACAAAAGAAGAGCCACAACCCAAGAAATAAATCTCTAAATATATAGGCATAGTGTCACAGATCTACATTGATCACATTCGCAATTTTAGATCGATGGTAGTTATATATGCATGCTATATTTATTTTTCAAAATAAAAAAAAAATTCAAGCAGTTTAAAATACTCACCTTTCAATTGCTTACGAAGTTTGTTAGAAAATATTTATAATAATAATACCAAAACATTTGAGGAGTCAATTTTTATATTACTGTTTCTAATATTCCTCAGAAATTTTTCAGGAGTTAGCCTATATAAAAAATTGAAATTCATGACACAGAGCCTTTTTCAATTTATGTACACAAAGTAAAGTAGAAAGCTGGAAGAGTACAATGTTTTTACATCCCAAAACTGGAAAGTTGAGATTTATTTGGAAAATATGAAAGTATACATAAAGAGGCCTAATTAAGAAATGCAAAAATATTTGCGTCCGCCTATGTAGATCTAGCCAATAATAGAATGACATATACGTAAAATAATTTATATGACATTCTATGATTGGATAGCCACAATTTGGACGCTGAATTCATTTGCATTATATGGATATATTTATTTGCCAAATCAAATTAAAGACATATATATAAAACCTGGTAATAAACAACAAGCAAAACCAAAAAAAAAAAAAGGCACATACTAGAAAAAGAAATTGTTAAACTGAGTTTGAGCTTGGGAATCTTCGAGGTCGTGTGATGGAGAATGTACATGTCTCCCTTCGTATGTTGTTATCACCATTCTTGGATCCTCTGCTAGTCTTTCAACTCGTTTCTTTACTCTACAGTTATCTTGTGTGCAACGATAATAGCTCCTGCATTTATTTATATATATAAATATCCCACAGATTTTCACTCTATAATCTTGATTGAAAAAAAAAAAAGAAGAAGAAATTATTTTATATTGAGAGAACATGCATCAGTATTCATATGAGTTAGATTCTATCATTATCATACAATATGAAAATTCTGAAAAAAATACATTTTTTAAATATTTATCTAAATTAGCTGCTAAAAACTAGCTTGAATCAGAAAAGCTGAAAAAGTTAAAGATGCAGCCTGCATATTGAAAACAGTGTGCTAGTCTGCTAGATTTGCTCTAAAAGTTGAAAGAATTGTGAATCTAAGAAATTGGATGCTAGTAATGATTCAAGTGTTACTGTATAGAATATCAGATGCTCAATTTTTTTAAACTATTTTTCATCCAACTTAATCTATCTCTCTTATAGGTTTTGATATTAATTACTACCAGCAACCTTTAGAAAGGCACTGTGATAGAAGTGCAGGACTTTTGCCTTGCATAAATATGTAAAAACTCATTTACCTTGAGATGTATGCACATTTTTAATTATGTTTTTCTCAATTACAAATGATCATGACATTGAAAAATTAATTACACATTAAAACATTTATTTGTCAGAAAATTCTTATTTATATCGGGTGTACATACTTATATGCATCAATACCCACAAAAAATAGATATTATTATATATTGCATCTTTTGATTATTGGTTGCCGACAGTCGATCAAATTAATATAAGTATATCATAGAAATTATTTTGCGGTTATGTTATTTTCTAATTGATTTGGTTTATATAAATCCGGTGTTGACAATTAACTATACAGTATCCATACAAAGACTGTATAATAGTGCCACATTACATTTATCATTAACTTAATAACTCACTAACCCTCTATTAAAGACTAGATGTTTTGCCAAAAACTGTAATTAAGACGGTATAATAATCCATTATTTGGGTCACCCAAAAAAAAATCCTTAATAAAAAATAAGATCATCACTTTTTGACTTTTTCTATGCCAATAATATTCTCTAGTAATCCCATGCTCACAAGAAATTCATGCAAGAAGAAAATAAAGAACGTACTCATATACAATTATACCAAATTTACAAATTCAAAAAGCTGAATCATTGCCTTAGTATTTTAATCACACACTATGAGCAATATAGAACACAATTCACGGCCCAAACAAACATGTAATAACATGCATGCTCTATTTTATATTAAACAAACATGTTTTACTATAATGTTTTTATCTTGTGCTCACATTAAAACTTTATGAACTCAATTGTTTAAATAGGTTTAACTAATGTTTGAAGAAAAAGAATTTAAAAAATACATTCAATGTCATTGGCTCAGTAATCTAGCGGTCAAATGACTTTTACCTTGATCAGGTTTATGACCAAGTCAATGAGAAAATGTGATGATGTACAAAACACTCTCTCATCAATTTATAGGGTCTTAAAAAAAACCATGATTTTAATATTTAAACCCTAATAAAAGTTTTTGACGTACAAGAATAAAAAAAGTATTGGTTTATAAATAAAACCATGGATCATGTCTAGGCAAGTATTTAAAAAATATATATGTAGTAGATTTTCCATTGAAAGGGAAGAAGAAGAACACTTAAAATGCACCATGCCAGTTTTAATTATTGGGTACTTTACATCAATACCTATTGCATTTTAGACCTTTTCCATTAGAGGCAATTATCTTTCTATCCAAAGATTTAATGTTCAGCTTCATAATCTGGGTAGTTGATCAAGAATTTTTACCTATTATCCTCTTGTCTAAAGTTAACTTTCAGATTTGATTCATAATGTTTTACTCTGCTTTTGCCAAAAATACTATGATTGATCAATTTTTGCACTTTTTCTTTTTCTTTTTTCCTTCACAAATGCGATTTTGTCTTTTAAAAGCTAATAATTACTTCTTTTTTATCACTTTATTAAATTATATTTTTATTATTATCAAGTGATGATTAATATTCACAAATTATTTGTATATCCCATCAAAGTTTTTCCTGCACCAAGCCTGCAAAAGCCTATACATGACAATAATGATAAAGAAGATAATGATGAAAATGAAGAGAGAGAGAGAGAGAGAAGGCATGTGTATAATGTAGTAGAAGGTGCATACAAATAAAAGCTAAAATTCAATATAGAATGTTGCAAACTTTATTAGATAACTAGCAGCAAGAAATTAAATTAAGATTTAAGAACCAAACCAAATAACTAGAGGAAAAAATAAGGAGAAACTAAAATTTGAATATCTAACCTTGGATGCAGTGTGTTCTTCACCACTTTCTGTCCATATTTTCTCCATTTGTAACCATCATCTAGTACATCTACATCACTCATAGTCTTGAAGCAAAATCTAGGCTCTCTTACCTTTCTTCTTGATTTGAACTTCTTCATTTTCATTGCAGAAACACCTAGATGTTCATCTCCACTCATTCTTTTGCTGCTTAGACACTCATTCACCTCCCCCCATGCCCTGAGAATATACATATATATTCAATTACACCTACGCACATAATTACAAGGATACAACAAAGAGGAAAAAAAAGTGCATGCATGAAAATAATTCTTCTTGTCATATGAACATAATTAAGATCCATAAAATTTAATAACCCTACATTCATATATAAAAAATAATGTAATATATATAATATCTTTTTTAGAAAGAGCTAGAGTGCAAGAATTTTAATTTGAGATCTCATAATTCTGATAACCAAACCAATATCAGATCCCTAAAATTTAATAGTTTATATCTAATTTCATTTAACCTAGATAAGAGAAAATGGAAACTCTATATATGATTCAAAAAAATAATAATAATAAATAAATAAATAAAAACATTATGAAACTATGAAAAATGATAAAAAAAGGAGGTTTTTATGATTGTGATGTGAAAAGGGAAATCTTTTTACCAGAGATTTGCACTAGATCTTTGCAGGGAAAGAAGATGAGACGTTTCTCCAGAATTAGATGTAATAATATCATCTCTGTGCTTTGTTGCAGGGAATGAAATTAGGGTTTGGGTGAGATTAGCAGTAGAAGGAAGTGCATGATGATGATGGTGATCAGTAGCAGTGAGTGAATGAGGTAGAGTGAGGCCTTTAAGAGATTGATGGCAACTACCCAATTGAGAATATGTTAAGTTTTGAGGAAAAGAAAAGAAACCCATTTGTGTAGGTATCTCTTGATCCTCAAACAAGCCCTGGTTTAGCATGGCTTGCGTGGTGGCTGCCATCTCTCTCTCTCTCTCTGTGATTCTATTTCTCTCTCTTCAAGGGAAGAAGAAGAAGAGGACCCCTCTAGGAAGGAGCTGAATTGGTTTTATATATAGATTGATCACAACAAGTCTAAATATTAAACAAAAACACAGAGATCAAACTTCTTAGAATAAGAAGGGATACACACTACATGGGCAAAGAGAATTACCAAGAAAATGAAAGTAGCCTTGTACCTATAATAAATATGACTAACTACTTTCCCTTTTTTAGCTCCTTTTTTTTTTCTTTCCTCTTTATGTCAAAAATTTTTTTTTTTTTTGAAAAAGAACAAAGAATATTGTAAAAGGAGATAAAACATTCTTTTTGCATAGACTTTTCACATATTCGTCCGAAGTTGGATTACTTTTAGTGGGTTATATTTTGTTAATTTTCAGTTTTTCAAAAGTGAATTGGGCATATGTTACTGTTTGACCTCAAAAGCATGAAATTTTTGTGCGATTCAAAGGAGTTAATGGAATTTTTCCTGTTATATATGTGTAGAGGTCAACAATATATATATATATATATATGAAGTTGCTTCATAATAGCCTGGTTCATCTGCCAGATTCCATCACAAATTTTCCTCACTCATTCTTTTGTCGTCTTTGAAGTTGTGGCTCCCCCAAGGATATATGTCTAAAAGATAAAATTTCCTAAATTCACTCATATATTTAATCTGAAAAAAAAAATTTATTCAGATCCTGTCCATACAAGTAATAAAATGTCATTAACATAAAAAAGAATGGAAAAGACATATTGAGCCATCTATACTTGCCAATTTTTGTGATTTTATTTAAGATTGTTTTTTATATTTTATTTTTGGTCTACTTTACTTTTTAAAAATTTAAATTTTTATCATAATATATTCATTGTCAATATCAAAAATAATGCATATATTTTCACTTTTCAATATTTTTTCCAACATGTCGCTTCATCACATAATAGTTAGATGTGTCGTGTTTTTAAATATTAAGTAGCAAATTGATCCAAAAATAAATTTCAAGAGGTAAGTTGGATAAAAACATACCAGTGGCAAAATAGCAAAAATAGAATTTAAGTGGTTGGATATGCCCTATGCTAAAAAGAATTTATGAATTCACAAAAAGAAAAAAAAATTTACGAAGATATATAAAACTGTTATGTATTGAATTTATTGGTGTTCATTTACCATAGTGGATTGACAGCTCTTCTATTGTAAGTTTGAACATCTTAATTCTAGCTATTAGAATTATTATTTATTTTTTACCATCTAATTAATATAACATCATTTTTTTTATGTGCAGCTAATTATTTGTTACATAAAGTTTTATTTATGAACAAATATATGTAAATAAATTAATAATTATTTTACGTATATAGCATTTTTTATTAATTTGATTCATGAATAGAGTTATATATAAACTCAATTTAATCTATTAATAATCATACTACTTAATTTTTAAATAAAGTTTAATGTTGTTTCTCTTGTTTTTTATATAATTTTTTTTAACATTTATGATGAGATCGATTGTAAATTCTAAATTTGATAAAATATATATCTTTATATACTTGAAAAGAAATGGAGAATATGAATGTACAATGATAGAACAGAACACAATGACTCAAAGTGAGGCCCACAGAGAAGAAAATTAAAATACTTTTCCCACCACAAATCTTTAAAGAAAGAAGGAAAAGAAAAAAGGTACAATACATATATTTATGCGATGACTATTTTTAGGGTTTCCTTCTTCTGTGTTAGGGTTTCTTTAGGGTACATATAAAATTAAGAAATATATATCAAGAAGCAATGATGATGAATCTTGGGTGCAAATCTCTACCCTCTTTGTAATCAGCGGTGAAGGTATCATTATGATTGATGAAATAGGCCCTATTTGACCTTTTTTTTTCAAAAATAAAAAGTTCTTCACCTTTCTCATTTCCCCTTTTTCAATTTCACTTCTTTTCATATTTTTAATTATATAAATACAATTAACTCCTGTATATCTAACCCCACATCTCTCTACCCACCATTTCCCAAATTCCAAACCAACCTATTATGCTGTTATCATCTCTTCAATTAATCATAATAATCTTTTTCCGATAAATCTTATACAAATTAGATATTGAACTCATCACTTGATTTGTTGTGACTATTTTATAATCAATATATCAATTGAGTTAATCGTAATAGGGATATTTAAAATTGTTGTTGAGTATTAAAAATTTAGATTTATAATTTTTTAATTGATTAATTTTTTAATTTTTTGTAAATTATTTCTCAGCTTTTGAAAAAAATATTTATTTACTTGTTTATTTTCAAAAATATTTTTTAAAACTCAAAAAAATTAAAAATAATAATATTTTTTTATAAAAAAATACTTTTCCCTAACATAAATCTTTAGTTGTTACATCATATCATATAGTTGCATGTTCTGGGCCATTGGATTATATTTTATTTATAATTTATAATATTTTTATTTAATTTAACTTACTGCCTCATTATGTTTTTGTTGTACTTCGTTTAAACTCGGATAAAATGATTGACTTCACTTAAAGAAAATAATGAGGAAATGAAGGATACATAGGGCATTATGATGGTGAAAATTTACATAGAAGTGGTAACAACTAACATATGGTCGGCAGTGGTCTAGTTTTAAGGAGTTACAATTATGCACATATTATGCAATGTTCAATAAAAAGCAGTACATAAGGTTACTAATATTTTCAAATGAATTTTGTAGGTAATAATTAGAACTCACAAATTTTAACCGGACTCAGAAAAAAAAAATTGAGTTGAAATCTATGAACTCTGAATAAATAAATTCAAAAATAAAAAATCATTTAAAATTAATTTTTAAAAAATATAATAAATCTTATTATTTATCCGAATAATCTAATTAGAAAATCAAATATTGACTAAAAAGAATTCCCATCTGATTGTCATGTCTAGTAGTAATATGCTATTTAATAATTACTATTTTTCTCTTCGAAAATGAATTCTGTTAGAATTAGGCTAATGAATTTATAGTTATATATAATTTTCATTTGTTTTGGCCCTCCATAGAATGCCAAATTAAGAAGTTAAAAACCAAGTTAAACCTCTCATTACTTTTTTTGGGTATTCAGTCTGGAATCGTATCAAGTAGATCTATTAAAAAAATACAACATTTTCTCTTAAGTTTTAAAGGTATTATATACTCAAAACTCGAACTTTACACTCTTAGTTTAAAAAAAACCATTATCATTTCGTCTCACCACTTAAGGGTAAAACCTTTCATTTTAATTACATCAACATTAATATTTCAATTGACAATAAAAAGTTACATACAAAAATATTAGGCTTAAACCATATGTAGTCCCTCTAATTTATCTAGTTTTCTCATATTGCCCCATTGATTGATTTTTGGTATTTTTTGTCCATTGAACATTGTTTTTGGACTATATTGTCACCTCAAAAATTTGAAAATAGACATATTGCGCCACAATTTATTGACTCAATAGCGATAGAATAAATTAACATAAATTACTGTCACGAACTTTAGACTTTTAGTTAAAGGATAAATATTTTTACTATCTCATTTCACCACTTAAGAATGAAACCTCTCATTTTAATTATATTGACATTAATCCACTTATGTATTTCAATTGACAATAAAAAATTACATATATATAAAAAAGAATAGGCTTAAACAATATGCGATCCCTATAATTTGTTCATTTTTCTCATATTGTCCACTTGACCTATTTTTGGTCTTTTTGTTATTTGAACATTGTTTTTAGACCATATTGTCACCTCAAAATTCTGAAAATATATATATCTCACCAAAATTTGCTAATCTGACAGTGATATTATAAATTAACAGAGATTATTGTCACGTCAATAATATTATATGTTGTTTTTCAAAATTTATAAAAGTTAATATGATTCGAAACAAATATAACTAATAACCATTCAAGAGGATAATACGAGAAAAATGGATAAATTAAAGGGCTCGCATATGGTTTATGCAAAAAAATTATGATTGAATAAAGTTCTAAAAAGACAGATATATAGGATATCCGAATTTATATTCCACTGTTAAGAGAAGAGTAATTAATATAATTACAAATTACCATTATATATATATATATATATATATATATATTGTGCAAAATAAAAAAAATCAAAACTTTGAAAAAAATAATGTCATTCAATTAATAAGATACAAATATATTTTGATTTGAAAATATTTTAGTATTTTTTTAAAAGTTTTTGTTTCAAAATTATGTTCATGAGTCATGATTCTCCTGAACTCTATATAAAAATTTTAGAAATAATATATATATATATATATATATATATATATATATGATTTATAATATATTTAAATTTACCAATTAAAATTATAATATCGATATCATGTCCCTAAGAAATATTAAAAAGAGAAAAATTAATTTTTCGAGAAAAATCTTATATCTTAAATCATAAAGAAAAATTTTAAAGTTTAATTCTTAAATATTATATAATTTTTTCAAAAAAATTGTCTGAAATTTTAACAAATTACAACTACAAACAATTTTTTAAAAAAATTAATAGTTTATTCTATTGTCTTTTGATAAAAATATTATTTAAAATAATAATTAGAAACACTGAAATTTAAATATTTCAGTTGCTCCATAGTTACAGTTTTTGGTAATAAGTATAAATTTTAAATATTTATAAAATATCATTTGACAGTACATGAAATTATAAAAAATTCATATAAAAAAATTTTAAATATAAAAAAATTATTTAGTATATTATATTGTAATATTTGAAATTTATACAATATTAAAAAAATAGATATTATTTCAAACAAAAATTAAACTATTATTTTTATAAAAATTTATTTATAACTATAATTTAAAAAATTTCAAAAAAATATTTGTTTATACTAAAAAGGAGAAAAAGTGAATTAAGCAGTAAAAATCTTTATTTTCCTTTTCAAATTTTTAGATTAGAGTGTAAGCTTAGGTGGACATAACGTGTCCATGATGTCACAATGGTATGCAGATTTGGGAATAATATCTTCAGAAATCAGAGGGGTTGGGTTTAAAAAAATTATATAAATTATTATATAGTAAGCTTTTTGAAAAACAAAATTAAATAAAAACTCTCTCGCTTATTGGGCCCGGAGTTAGAGATAGGGCATGGGAGGAGGGTGTCAAACTACATCATTTCCTTTTGTCTCTGTTTATAGGTGGCCATTATGCCTATAATATTATCTTCTATTTTCATCCTATTATTTTTAAAAAATAAAACATTTTAATGTTTTTTAATTGCCTTTTTCTTGCTTTGCCCGAAACAACTTCTTTCATTTCCTTCTGTATCTCTGTTGAACTTCCACAGTTTTGCCAGGCATGCTTTGCCTTTTTCCCCCCTGCATATACGTTTTAAATTTTAAATAATATAGTAATATTTCAAACACAAATAAAAAATAAATTATTTTTATTTTTTTCTTATATTTAGATTAAAATAAAATAATAAAAGAGAAAAAAAAATATTATTTTTATTCTTAGTCAAAATTTAATAATTAAAGATAAAAATATAATTTAATATTTTTCTTCCGATATCCATAATTTTTCTCATTTTTAGAGAAAATGTGAAGAGTTTTTTAGCCTTATTTTTTCTTTTTTTCTTCAAACAAAGTAAAGTGGGAATTTTTTTTTTATTTTACGCTCTTATTTTCTCTTCTACATCTTTTTCTTCTATTGAAACATAAGGTTAACCATCAATGTGAAGAAAACTTATTAACTATTTTTTGTTGATTTGTTTTTGCTTACAGTGTATTAATAAATTTGACTTGATCTTTGAAGTAATATATGATATTATGTTTCAACAGAGATAAATTTGATGAAGTCAAAATCTAGTCACTGATCTAAAATCGAGTTAGAGAGCCTGTTAAAAGAATAAACTTCCCTCCTAAATTTTTAAATATAATTTTAAAATTATTTCATATTTAAAATTTAATCTCGATGTTTCTAATTAAGAAAAAAAAAACTGATGAAATAAATTGAGAAGAGGAGGAACTCACCATAGAGCAAAACCAATGGGTGTTTGTAAAAAAAAAAAATTGAGTAGCTCCATATCATGTCAAAATTGATCGTAAATAGAACAAGAACAATATAATGAAATTTTATTTTAATTTGAATGTACATTTAAAATGATGATTAAAGAAAAATACACCTAAGAATTAATAAAACAATTAAGCACATACTCCTTTCTCGTATAGAATAGACTTTGTGGTATATAAAACTATCGGTTCCTATTTTTTGGTCGGACCTATTGTTTTGATCTGATTTTGAGAGCAGACAAAACTTGTAACACTTCGTATAATTGGAATAAATATAATTCTACAAGCGAGTATTATAACAACGTACTTTGAAAACCTAATGATCTTTTAAAACTTTTCTTTAAATTCTCTTTGGTTGGTTGCATAATAACTGTTTTAAAATATGACATTTTATTTAAATATTATATTAGATTTCAAATAGTCTCAAAGTTTATAATCTTAATACCGAAGGAAAAATTTTAAAAATAAGAAATCAAAATTAAAAAACTTTTTGGTGTATCAAATCCAAATGTGTTATATCTTATAACTCTTTCTCCAATTTCCAATTATTTATCAGGAACTATCTACTCGGTACCAATTTGTATGTGAGTATTACTTATGTTTAGCAATATATATATATATATATATATATATATATATATATATATATATATATATATAAACAATATTATATATAATAAAATCTCACAATACTTGTTTTATTCGATATATTCAATTATTTTTTACATTGAGTATACATAGCATATTTAAGTTCACAATACATTCTTTTATATAAACAAAAATACACTAATATATGTTCAATGCATGCATAACTATCCTTATACATATTATGGATTATTACATTGTCATCGTACTACATCTAAATATTTAATTTTCATAGCATACTTTTGTTTATATTCATCAAGTTTATTGGATTACACATGTAACATTATTCACTTATTAGTTCAATACAAACATTTCATTATCATAACATGCAAATTCTCATCTCTTACATGTCTTATAAGAATTATCATTATCTAATGTTTTAATCCAATACTTATATAACATAACTTTTATTCACTCTATTATTTAAACAAACAATATGTATTATTTTGACTTAATTCAACATACAACACACTTTAACTCAACACATAATAATATTCTATATCTTGTACCGTGATTTGCTCCATAACAATAAATCTGGATTGATTATGATATAAATTAGTTGTCGCAATCTAAAAATTTATCAGTTGTCAGTTAGAGTAAAAATGTCTATCGTAGGCTATAGTGACGAATATCATAATTAATTATGTATATCTATAGTACTGTTATACTCTTAACGACATATCATCTATCATGATGCTAGTATTAAATTAGGCATTATAGGCATTTATGATTAGACTATCAATTTTTCTTCGTATCATCACAATATTTATAAGTTAGATGTTATGGACATTTTTTTTTCTTTGTGTTATCACAACTAGTACAAGATCCATTTCAGGACTCTTACCAATACATGATCCAAAATCTTTTAACGCACTATTACTATCTTTTACAAACCTACTCAAATAATCTTTCACAACCCTTTCGAACCAAACATGCAAGAACTATCCATCAAAACAGTTAAATGATATCCAATTAGATGAAATTTAAACTTTTTTATCTCATACTTTATTGCTAGAATTTCTTTGAGTGTAAATTGATAATGACATTTGAATTCTTTAAACATGTCACTAGCATATGTACAAAGTTGTTTTTTTCTCTTTTTCTTCTAGCAATAGAGCATCCCATAATTCATCACTTGCATTAGTATGCAAGGTTCTTTTTCCATTTGTCGGAAAGTGCATTTTCCTTTCAAATCCCATATTTTTCTCTCATTTTCACGAGAAAATAAAGGAAGGAAAAAAAATCTTTTTTTTTATATCTCCTCCTTATTTTCCTCCTATTTCCATACAAGGTAAATTATTTTTCTCTACTATTTTTGTCTCTTATTTTCATTCCTTATTTATTTTCCACCAATCCAAAAATAGGGTTTGTTGCATCTTAAAAATAAGGAAAATGTGCAAAAATATTCCTAAAGTTTCATAAAATTTTTATATTTATCTTTAATGTTATTAAAATAGCATAATTAAACTATCATTTAATGGTTTCATTTTTTTGGTCGTTAATTTTTCAAAAACTAACCATGGCTCCTGAAAATTGAGAAAGGGACATTAAAGAAAAAGAAGTTGTGCGTGCACCCATTGATTGTTTTACTTATGGACAAAATTATGAAAATAATTGTACTCCATCCCAACAAAGGTTTTGCTAATTTATAATAATAATTTATGTTTATTATTATCAGCAAGGATTTTGCAAAATGTTGGTCATAAAAAGTATTTTGACAGTTTTTTTATATGGAAAAATAGTCAATGAGTCAAATATGCTTTTAATTAAAAAAATTAAATCAATTTAAAATAACTAACAGCATTTATTGAATAAATAAAAAATTTAATTACACTAATTCAGAAAATATAATAATAAAAATATGCTCTTTTTTTATTACTATTTTTTGAGAAACAAATAATGATAGTTGTTATTGGATAATAGGGAAATCGAATTTTAAAATTGAAGAAAAAATTTCAGAGAAATGTGGTGATAATTAAGGGTGTGTACAATCGAACCGAAATTAAAAATCAAATCGAACTAAATTGATATATATCTATTTGGTTAGATATATTCGGTTTTCGGTTATTTATAGAAATTTCAGTTTATTCGGTTATATTCAATTTAGTAAAATTTTGAAAAACTGATTAGACCGAATCGATCAAATTTCTTATTATATATATATTTTTATTAATTTTATAGTAATTTATTATAATTTTAGATAAAAAATTTATAGTTTATGATAATTAATTTTGATATATGATAGTTGATAAAATTATAAATTATGATAATTTATTTTTATTAACTAAATTTAATTCATAGTAATTAATAAATTTATGATAACTTTTATACTAATTTAAAAATTTTTATTTTAATTATAGTAATTTATAAAATTATAATAATTAATTTTAATTTATATTAATTGATAAAATTATTATGATTGGTTTTAATTTTTATAATTGATAATAAAATAATAATTATATTTTATTATAATTAATAAATTAATTTATAAAATCTATTAAATCGAATGGTTAAATTCGATTCTAAATATTCTTTTATTAAAAGGGCAGTAATTGTTCGCCACTCACCTCAACATATTAAGGCCGTACTATCCTGTCTATTGTGGCGCGTGAGCTTCAAACTCCACCATCATCACCTCTACCCACCCCCAATCCTTAATTCTCTGCTTCACTGCTTTTCTGAATATTATTGCAGATTTGCTGCATGCTTAATTTGACTATCTTTATACTTTTATACAGATCAGAAAATCCATTGCTAATAACTTTCCTTCTCCTTCAATAAAAGTGGGTACTAATAAAAAATTGAAAATTTTAAAACTAAAACTTTGATTTTCATTAGAAGAACAATAAACATTGGACTCAATTTTGAATGTTTGAATTTTACCCACACAAAATAAATATAAGAGCTATCTACTGAATCAATGGAGATGGAAAATTGTCCATTCGATTGCAGTGGTTTCTAATGGTCGAGGCAGCGAAACGACGCTGCTGGTGTTGGCCAGGTTACAATATCAAGTTACGGTGATGGAGGAATGGAATCGGGGAAACGAACTTAGGTTGGACGAAAATCGGGGAAGAGGCGGTTTGATTGCGAAGATGAGGGTTTGATGGTCGCAAAGGGGATGTGGGTTGCTGGAGAAGAGGGCATAGACGTTCAAGTTACAGGCGAGCAATTCTCATCCTGCAAATTGTTAGGTGAGAGCTTGAGGGCAAAGAAGCGTGGATTATCGAAATGGTGGCTTTGTTGGTGGTTCACGATTGAGATGAAGAGGATGTTTTGTGGCATTGATGATTCTGATTTTGCAATAAATATGTCATTTGCTCTTTAGGGGAATCATAGTTGCCATTCATTGGGATTACAAAAGAGAGGTTTTTGTTTCTGGGTTTGAACTATTGTGAACTGGTCACTTTTCAGTAGATTAGGAATTCTTGATAGAATGCTACTTTATTATTTTTCCTTTGGTCCAAACATAATTACAAAAAATAAAATTTATTTTACCCACTTATTTTATCTTCTCTCAAGAGAAAATACTTAAATATGGCCTTAATAGTTAAATAGTAAAATGCTAGAAATTAATCTATATTATATAGTTGAATTAGCAAAACGACTATATAAATTAAACAAACGTTAAAATAGTAAAGACTTAATACTTAGTTTTCAATACATGTGAATTAACATTAAAAAAAAATTATATTCTATCTTTACTTCATTTCTTTTACATTGGCCATCACTCTCTTTTAAGATCCATTTGACTTTAAATTTTGGAAAAACACTTTTAAAGAAATTTTTTTTATTTTAAATTTTTGGAATTTTAAAAATTATTTTTGAAAAGAAGCAGATAAATATTTTTTTTTCAAAAAATAGATTTGAGAAAATCAATTTATAAAAATTAAAAAAAAATTAAACTCCAAAGAATAGTTTTTTTCAAAGATATATTTTGGAAGCAGATAAATATATTTTTATATATTCTTTAAAATTATATTCTTATAAATAGATTTAAAAATATAGTTTTGAGAAGCAGATAAATAGAATATAATTTCAAAGAATATAGATATATTTAAATAGAAGATAAATAGATTTTTCAAGGAATATATTTCAAAGATAAATAGAATATAATTTCAAAACAGATAAATATATTTTTGTGGAAGCAGATAAATATATTTAAATAGAAGATAAATAGATTTTGGAAGCAGATAAATAAATTTGAGAAGTAGATAAATAGATTTGAGAAGCAAAGAATAGTTTTTTTTTATGCCTTGGTTCATTTTTGTGAGAATAAATTATTAAATAGGTAGTTATACTAATATCAATAAATGGGTAATTTTAATCGAATTTAGGAATAATATAAAGATAATTTTAAACAGTTTCAAATTTCATATTTTAAAATTGATTCAGGTTTGAGTAAGTCATTTTTTATAAATTCTATAGTCATTACTGTCTTTAGATCTTATTAGTTTAGTGACGAATTTATGCATCACTCAATCCACTAATATGGAAGAGTGTTTAATGTCGTAAATAAATACAAGTTAATTTTTATAGTGAATTTAAATAAATTTAAGATAAATCTATAATTTATTCTTAGTAAATGAAAATTTTTCCAAACAATGCAAAAAAAACAAAAAAATGGTTATCTCAAAACTACATATTAAAATTTGAAATATCATACTATGTAATTTTTTTTTTCATATATATGAGAACAAGAATCCATATGATATAAATCTATTCGAGAGTTCGGTCATATTTACTGGATCGAACAGAAATTATACAAGTTCGCGATCAAAATTGTACCAATATAATCGGAGTCGGAGTCAAAACTAGGAAGCTTGACATGTTGACTTTTTTAGGAAAGGCGAATTATGTGAAAATGTTAAAAAATCTAGCAACTAACGCTCGCCCTTTGATTAATTCTTATGATGATTTAATCTTCACATTGTCAAGTCTCCAAATAGAGTCTAATTCATGGACTATCTTTTTGGGTAGGAGCGGTTGGATGTGTTGAGTAATAATATAGAATAAGCTCATGAATGCGACTTTGTGATTCCATTAAACTCAAATTCTATTGGTTTTTCATTTAAAGGTCACACTATCTGAACAACCTTTGATTTCTTAGAAGCCGTTCACGTGTCAAAATAATTACTACCATACCAATTGAAAAGCAATTAACCATATAGAAAGAGAGAGCTTTGGTGGCACCATGGGGGCTAACAAATGATTGGAAATTTGGAGACAACTAATAATAATAACTACTGCTCCTTTTGGGTTTTGGACATTATTAAAATTTATTTTGATTTGGGATTTGGGACCTACCCTAAAAGTGAAATATCTTTTTATATGGCAAAAAAGTCTTTGTAATAATTACATATGTTTGCCATTACAAGTTACCCATGTTTAAGTTTTTTCTAACATGGTAATTATGATTGATATAATAAGGTTTGACATTAACACATATGCATCCAAGAACATATTATTTTGGGACAAAAAGGTCTCGTAAATATTAAGTATTATTATTTCTTTATGTTCAAGTTCATGTACCTTGGATACTCTATTAATCAAGAATTTCTATGGTTTTATGCTTCTAATCATATCATGCATCTTACACTTTTTTCAAGGATATAAGCCATTGACTTATTAGACTTCTCGGACCTTAAGTCAACCAAGTAGCCAAAACGATAACCCAATTGAAAAAAAAAATACGTAGAGAGAAAATAAGGATATAAAATAATAAAAGATTCTCATTTTATTATGTTTGAGAAAAAAAATAAAGATGAGAGTTAAAAATAATTTTTATTTTTCATTTGTCACTTTTTTTTAAAAAAATTGAAAGAAAATATAGGAAATGGAAAGGAAAATGTCACTTTTATTAATAAAATTATTTTTTTATCCATATTATTTTTATCATTCTCATTTAAAATGATGGATAAAATAGTAAATGTATAATATTACTATTTTTTTCACAATAACTTATCTAAACAAGGGAAAGTAAATGTTATTTTTCTTTCTCTCCCTTGTCATTTTATTTCAATCCGTACATGAGAAAAAAAATAAAGAGAAAAAATAAATTTTATTTTTCTTTTTATTTTCTCTCTTCATGAGAATGTTTTTAAACATAGGGCAAGTAACCAAAGAGATAAGTGAGTTTTCTAAGATAGAGGGGGAAAAAAAGAGGAAAAAAATGGTTCCATGCAATATAAATTATAATATTTATTATTATCTTGATATTTTTAAAGTATAATGTTACAATATATTATAGCAAATTACTAAAGACTATCTATGTATGGTGTTGTTATGATTTTAATCTCGTAAATAATGTGGAAATTACATATTGTCATTTGTATAATTGTTCATGTATTGTTGATGAATTTATCTATTTTTAATGAAATTTATTATTGTAAAAACTTGCAAGAATTTTAGGACAACAAAAATTTATTTGTCAAACTAAAAGTGCATGTTTTCAATAATTTGGGTATACCAAATTACTAAAATCGGATATTTTTTTACAATACGAATATTTTGATTCTCTTGAAATTTTATGAAAATTAAGAAATTTTACAGAGAATTTTTCAGATGAAGTTGGAGAGAGTTACATTATATAACTTCTAATTTAATGGGGAGCAGTTATTTATTCATTTAAAAAACTGTCTATTTATATAAAGTAAATTGAGCTTGAACTGGGTCAAACCCACATGGGTAACCTAGAACCATTCAAAAAATCTAACATTTCTCACTCGTTCATAGTGGGCTTGAATCATCCCAAAAAAAGTCATCCCTAGTCTCAAACTTAAACAGATAATTTTTCATATAGGCGAACAGATCATGCAACTTGAAACTCATAAAATAGAAGGAGCTCTAATATACAAACCTCATGATAAGGTATATAGGAGATATCAACCCAAAAATGTATTTACTCTTGAAAATGTGCTTATTTACCCTAAGTATTTTTCTCAATACATCTGATTGAGTATCATTCAATCCCTCAAGAATTTATTCTCAAATCACTCTTATGATTACTAGTATTCTAAGTTACTTTAAATTTTATTAAACAAAATAACTCTAGCTGGTGAATACAAGTAGCAAGTGCATATGCAAAAGTGCTATTTCTTTCACCGTCACATTATAATTAAATTTGAATTAACTCATTTTTTTAGAAGTGTTACATTAAGTCGAATTATCTCATGACTATATAATATATCCTAAGATAACCAACATTAATTTATCACATCATGATATAGTCAAAAGTTACAAAGGGTAAAATATTTGAAATCCATTTCTAGGATTTATAGGACTCACATAGCGAAAAAGCAAGAAATCATTCTTTTGCTTCACAAGAGGTCGTCTAGCACATACAGTATAAAATGTATGTTATATATGTGAAAAATCTCATATTGATCCTTATTAAGACAATCTTTTATCAAATAATGTGACTAAGACCGCTCCTATTGTGTCTTAATCATTCACTCAATGTCTCCGCATTTTGGTCTCATCTCTACTTGCTCTACAGTACTAGAGACGATTACTCATATGAGCGAGTCAATCTAAGTTTATCGACATATTTCATCGAATTGTGCTATCTGGTATTTACAACATATTCATTTAATGAAAGATCTTTAAATAATTAGTTCATGATAAATGATATAAATTATTGTTAGTAAAATCAAGTGGTTTGTCACAATATACAAATTAATTACATTCTACTTAAGCCTAGGGATTTCACATGTCTAACAAATGCATCCCTAGTTATTGGTTTGGTAAATGGATCTGGTACCATTTTATTCATAGAAATGTATTTCAAGACCGCTTCCTTTTGTATGATCATATATCTAACATAAATGTGCTTGGTCTTTCCATGATACTTTGGATCCTTAGCATAGACTAATGTAGTCATACTGTGATAATAGATCATCACAGGTCCAGATGTTGACTTGACAAATTTTAAGTGTTGTAAAATTTTTTTCAACCAAACTACCTCTTGTATAGCTAAGGAACATGCTACATATTCAGCTTCCATCGTTGATAAAGCTATACAAGATTGCTTCTTATTACTTTATGAAATTGCGCAATCATTAAGTAAGAATGCATATCTAGAAGTCGATTTGTGTTGATCAATATCATTTCCCCAATCAACATTCGTATAACCAATTTCCCTTGATAGCACAAAACATAGTCTGAAGTTTCTTTTAGATATCTCAAAATTCTCTTGATTGTCATCAATATTTCAGACCTGGATTAAATCAAAATCTGCTTACTAGCCCAATATTGTAGTGAATGTCTAGATGAACATCATTGCATATATCAGACTACCGATAATACTGGAGTAGGGTACTTTGAACATTTGTTCTTTTTTATCTGATGTCTTGGGACACATATCAATATTAAAACTTATATTTCTTTCAATAGGAGTATCCATGGGTTTGCAATCATGCATATGGTAACGCTCTAATATTTTTTTGATGTAAGTCTCCTAAGATAGACCTAGAAGTTTTTTTGAGTGATCCTTTGGATCATAACACCCAATACATAGTTATCATAACCCATATCTTTCATTTCAAAGTTCGATAATAACTATTTTTTGGTAGTATCAATCAACTTTTTATTATTCCCAACTATTAAAATGTCATCGACATATAAGGACAAAATTATGAAACTATTGTTAGAACATTTAATATATATGCAATAGTCTTTCTCCATCATCGTAAAACCATCATTTAAGATGACTTGATGAAATTTGAGGTTCCATTGTCTTGATACTTGTTTAAGATTGTAAATGGATAGATGTTAAGTGTTTTTAAATAAAGAGTAAATTATGTCAAAATTAATAGTTAAAAGTAAAACTGACAATTTTTGACACGACACGAAATGATACAGATTTAATCATATATGTGTTTGAGCTAAATGGATATGTATAATAATCGTGTTAACACATTTACGACACGAAAAAATATGTCATAAATGGATTTTATATGCGTAATCTATTTAGACACGATTCGACATGTTTAAAAATATATAAAATATATAATAATTTTAGTGATATTTAAAATTCTTAATATATAAAATATTCAAATATATATAATTATAATAAATATCTATAACATATATTTATATATGAACAAATTTATAATACATTTTGATGAAAATAATTATATTAGTATATTGTATATATAAATAAATTACTTTATTGAGTAATATATATATATATATATTATTTTAATTTTAGTTAATTATATTAAAGTTATATATGTTGTTTTAAGCATTATGATCATAAATAAAAGTTAGTATAAGTATTCGATAATACAAAATTATTTCATACAATTAGAGTTAATTCTAACTAATCCGAAAGTTTAGTAATACACAACTCTAAATCAGTAGAAAACCTTACTTTCCACTATCATATATTGATCTTTTAGGAGATGTAGACTTTTAAATATTTTTAATTAATTTCACATGAAGTTAAATTTTTTATTTTATTAATATTAATATAACATAAAACAAATTGTTTTGCTTTTATAACAATCAATTATTCAATCTCACATCATCATATAGTTTACAATTCACAATATGTATGAATTTTTTTCCTTTACAATAATCAATCCCAAATCGGTAAAGATAATAAACTGATAGACTAAAACAATTGTGAGCTGTCAAAACTTAATTTATTCAATCGAACCGATTAAAATTAGTCAATTAAATTGATTGGTTTGTTAATAACTAGGTGAATTGATTTTTATATGGATTAATTATATAATCGATTTAATTAGACACAATTAGTTAATTGTATTAGATATCATTGTGCATGACAAATTTAATGATATGATATAATACGGTTAAAATCCATATTAATACGATATGATAAATTATTCGTATTGTGTTCATATTTAGTATATTTGTGTCATATCCAATTGAGACATAATACGATTAGATACGACACAATTTAATACGAATTGCCAACTCTAATTAAAAGAGTTAGTTCTATAAATTTAATAATTAAAAGAGTTAATTAAATAAAATTTTTACCTAAAAACTTTTTTTTAAGATAATCTTTTAACTGTTTGTGAAGATATATATATATATATATATATATATATATATATATTATTTGAGAAAATTATGAAAGTACAACCATTTTCTATAATAAACATAAAAAAGAAGAAATTTCTACATAAATACCATACAAAAAAATATTTACAAATATGCTTCATTATTTACTCTTTTTTTTAAATAGATTTTTTTATTTTACTATTTCAAAATTGTCTCTTTTTTTATGTATTGAAATATCAATATACATGTAGTGTACTATATGGTATATATATCGTATATGTTGTATATACATAAAATATGTCTATTGTATACATATTATTGACCTTAGGGTGATTGATATTGATTTTGATATTGATATCAAATTATTTATTACTAATGGTTTACTTTAGCATTGTTTTGATAGTAAATTAGGTTTTTGGTTAATTAGAGTTAATTAACTTAGCAAACGTTTGAAGAACAAAAATGTATTGTAAATCGTGACTAAGAATAGAAATAGCACATGTGATAAGGAGATTGCGACCGCACATGCCATATCGTGACCATGCCTCATGCTTAGGAAATTAGCTTTAATTTTAGAGATGTATACGACCATAAATGCACCCGCGCATGGCATTTCACAATCGCAAGAAGAAAAACATGGTCGTGAAAGTTACAAGGCAGATATGACATTAAATTGCAAAGAGGTTCATGATGTCAGTCTCACTTGCAATGAAGACTGCGAATGCAAGATCATGCCCACAATTGTCGAAGCGCAGCCACGATATTTAAAAGTATAACCATTGGAAGATGCCTCAACGTATAGCTCCCGCGTGTCCTAACCAAACATCATAATTTGAGAGTTTTTTAATATTCAATTATTGAGACCGTGACACCAATAAGCGCAATAGTGATTGTCCCAAAGCCAAAACCCCATGATTTTCCAAAAAGGTTTGTGATGAAGGTAGCAATTTTAATTTTAGATGCAACATGCCAAACATTATTGCGATTCAGGAAGCGCACCAGTGAATTTCCACCAAACTCGACTGTTGAAAATGAGAACCTGTTTGAGGTAGCCACGTGTTATGTGTTGGCTCAAATGGCTACAACCTCAAAATAGTTTTGATGATAACAAAGCAATGTATATTGTATTTTACAATTCCTGTTTTGTGGAAATCAACAATGAAGAAAATCATAATTGAGAAATACAAAAGAATATTCATTGAAGATCATATGGAGAAGAAAATCAAGAAAATTATTCATTGCAAATCTTATGGAGAACAAAATCAAGAATGAAAACCTTAAGGACTTAATTGTAAAATCAAGAATGATGAGTTAGAATTGTATCTCATTTATAATGTTTTCTAAAAATTAAAGTTAAAATGGATTTTATATATGTAGGCATCTCATATGATAAAATATTTCAACATAAAATGATTTCAAGAAAAAATATTTTTTTGTGGAGAAGTGAAGTAAAAGTATAAATTTTTTCTACTAAAAAAACTATAAACAGACAACTAATAAACGAATTAGAGACAAAGTTGATGCATGTAGTTGGACAATTAATGTTTTGTCTCACAACAACATTCAAATAAATGTAATGACTAGTTTTTCAAAAATTGACTATAAATAAAGGTTTTTAACATAAAATAAATAGTCAAAAAATAAAAAAGAAAATATGAATTCAAATTTTCAAAAGAGCTTCAACTTTTCACTTATACTTTTAAGTTTTGAGTTTTTTGTTGCATACATTCTCTTCATTTCTTGATTCTAGCTTGTATTGTAATTTGTTTGATAGTGAGGAAATGTTTTTAGAATATTTTATGTTTGTATGATAATATTTAGTTTTGTAAAAAGGAAGAGATTTTAGGTAAGCCTTTAAAACCTATAGTTTATCCTTAAGCTGTGAAAAAAGAAGAGGTTAAAGGTGAACCTTGAAAAACTAGGATTATCCTTGAACCTTGAAAAAGAAAGAGATTAAAGATGAGCATTGAAAACATAGGGTTGTCCTTAAGCCATGAAATAGGAAGAGGTTTTATATTAGTCTTGTGAAATCTAAGATTGCAGTGAGGGTGTGTATAAGGTTTAGAATATTAGGACTATAATTGGCTTGCCCTTTGCCCATTAAAAATGACATTAGCGAGAGAGAAACTCTCGAGCAGGAATAACTTGAGGAGTAAAGTAAGCAAAGAAGTCGAACTACTATAAATAGATTGTGCATTGTGTGGATTGGTTGCTTATTTATTTTTTCCTTATCTTTTACAAGTTTAAATCTAATTATTGTTTAAAATCAAAGTTTGAAGTTAAAGAGCTTGATAAAGTCAAAATATAATTTGATACATTAACTAGAGCATTTGCATTTAAAAGAAAAATCTTTTTAATTTAATATAATTATAATGAGTATATCTTTGAGCATATTTGATACCGAAGTTTCATTTTGAGATTAAAAATTATAAATGGAAGTTAAAGGTAGAAAATTTTCCATTTTCTACTTAGTAGAAATATTTGTTTCACTGGTAGAAGTAAAAGACAGTAAAAAGTGTTCTAACGATGAGAAAATTTTAAAAGTTGAATTCATCCTTCTTTTGAGTATGTTGGGACCTACATCATAGACCACTGGACATATGAAAATTGCAACCGTAACAAGGAAATGGTGACTTTGATTTTACTTCTACGTACAACATTAAATGCAATTTGTCTTGAACATTAGAGAGAGTTATGACATCCATTTGTAACATATAGTTGGTGGGTAAATGTGTAGCACCCTTTCAGCTAACCAGAATTAGCCCGACTAAATGAGCGAGTGTCATACAACCTGTATGAGAAAATCTGTGAAAATTTAAAATTTTTTCTTTGTACCATGTCCATAATGACTTATATAAAACATAAAGTAAAAATAATGTCTGACTTAACATTTAAATCTCAATTTCACAAAATATAACTAACCCTTGTCTAGGAATTTACAAAAAATATATGCTTTTGACATAAATTATATAACTCCTTCATTTACAGATATGTATACAAGTAAACAACCCTCTTACTATGACATGTACAAAAATGCAAAAGTGTAACATGCGATATCACCGACCTTCGTAACATTTGATCTATTGTCTCTGATATTCAGACTGACTTTTCTTGATCAACTTCTACCCTTTATTGGTTATACTTTGACCTGTGTAGGGAAAACACCTGCACATTAAGCTACTGAAAACATATTAGTACATATAGGCATAGAAATTCCACATGCAATCAAATATTATACATAATCATAGCATCATATAGCATATCATGGCATGGTAGTGAATATGTCATATCATGTAAAATACCTTACCTTATGGGATGGAATAACATCAATAAACATATTATCTTAACCATAACTTATAACTTTTAACGATATAATCATGCATACTTGTGTCTTTGAACCTCATTTTCATTTTATTATGTTTTTAATCACTTTAATATAATTAATATCATCGCCCAACAACTCTCAACATGGACTATTTGGATGCGAGTTGTAAACAGGGGCGCTCTTTGAGCCTAAATCGCCTTGTCACTATCTATAATCATGTGTGCTAGTCTAGCCTCCTTAAGTTAATGGCGTTCTTCGAACTTAAGCCACATTGACTAAATAAACATACAACCTTTGTATGAAATACTATCGATAATCATGTATGTTAGTCCAGGCTCCTCAACTAAATGATATTCTCCGAGCTTAAGCCATATTGTCTGAGTAAATATATAAGTATGATACCGTAAATCTCCTTAATGACATGCCACTTATCCTACTTCTAGTCTTAGTATTGAGTCTGAGCTTTACTTGTTCATATTATCTTTATTATACTTCGTTAAGACATTTATATCTTATAACATATATTTACTTGATCAAATGTAAATTCATCATGTAATACTCTTTTACTGATACTCATAGAAGCATACTTTAAATATATTATTATGAAAGCATGTGCATAGCCATTGCATTATAACCATTGAAAAAAATAACATATATCATTTAGAACAGGCTTCACAGGCGTGAACTAGATGTTCACAGCCGCAAATGCCTCAGTCACGGGTAACCCTACTCGTGAACCAAACTGTGAATTTGGTTGTGAATGCTTTTGCCCATTTTGTGCACTTATTTCACGAGCGTAAAGAGAGAGCATGAACACCTAGTCACAGGCACAAATCTGGGTCAATAGTTAGCAACATTAAAGGCAAACATTCATTACAAGTCACATATAAAGCTCTAAGAATTTTCCCATGATAATATTTTTCTATCAACATTCTCATTACATCATGCATTAAAATATGTTAAAGTATCATTTAAACACATATGACACATTTCATCATATCTAAACTCATAACCACATCAATTTCCCTTTTTCATGCTCATCTATATATCCAAACCACCATTTTCATCCAACATCCTCATTAATGCCTTTTTAGGAACGTTATTGCAAGATACAACTTGTAGCATCATTAATACTTATTACTCATCCAAGACATACTTAGCATTTATGATACTTCTCATTCAATAGCATATTCTTATGGTACAAATTACTTCTTTAAATCTCATTACAACCATAATTTAGCAATTATGGTATACAATAGAATTTATCACACATTCAACACACAACATGCCAAGATTGAAATTTAAATGAATATATGTACTTATCTCTAATAGAGCCTCAAAAACCAAGCGTTTCTCAAGCTTTCTTATCCTTTTGGTGGATTTCACCATATTCTCTTTCAACTCTATCACATATAACATATCTATATCAAAATCTATAACTCTTAAACTTAGCTTTTAAAGCCATAAAGATGAAAATCCTAAGTTTAACCCTTTTAACAACATTAATCTCATATAACCCCTTACTAACACATACCATAACCTATAAACAACTTAAAGAGAGATCTTTAACTATAAAATTTTGAGATCAAGCCATAATCTAACCCATTTGGGAATGGATCTCTACCATAAATGAACTAGAAAAGATAAAGGTTATGAAAATTTGTAAAAATGAAAGGAAAATGTGATTCCTTACCACAATCAAAGGAAACACAACTAGGATGGAAAATTTAACTCCTCCCTTCCTCTTTAGGTTCATCATCTTCAGAACAACACTTTTTTTATGTTCCTTTCTCACTAGAACATGTTAAACTTTGATATTTTACTCAAGTTTAGATGTTTAGGACTAGGATTCAAAGAAAAACATAAGGCATTAGTCTATGGTATGAGAAAACTTCAAATTTTAGGGTTCACTTTTAATGTTAAGTCGTGAGAAAAAGAAAGAACAATTGTTAGATATTTATATCTAATGATGTTTACTGGCATGACAACTACTGTCACAACTGTGAATCTGCTTAAATCCAAAATTTTATATCACGATAGTTCACGGTCGTGAAAGTATTATCACAGACATAAACCTTGTAACACTTCCTTTTTTCAACTTTTCATAACTTTTTCCCTCATCGAAACACTTAAACATACTTATCTTTTCTTAATCTCTTTTATATACTAGGCCTTAATTATGAGCGTTACAAAATGTTATAAATAGACCCCCTAAAAGGCCACTGATTGATGAACAACAACACTAAAGTGGCCAAATTCTTGCAAATTTAATTCTTTACTTTTTTTGTAATCTATTGTGAGTATTTGGTTCAAGTGTTAGCCTTAAATACTTGGATTTTGGTTGTAAGAATGATCCAATAGAAAAAATCTTATTAGATTGTATGTTAGCCTAGGATTGAAATACAAAGAATTAGTTTTGAATTAGCCATCAAAACACAAAAAAAATTGAGTTTGGTATGAGCTATAGGCAAACACATAGTTTAGGAGTAAGCTAGTAAAACTCCTTGTAACTTTTGTAAATTAGTGAAAATCTCAATTAAGATTGAGGAGTAGACATAAGGATCTTTTTTTTTCCGAACCACTATAATTTCTTATGTGATTTCTCTCATCTTTATCTCTTTTAATTTTTTTTGGCATTTGCTGTAAGAAAAAAAAATTATTTCTCCACCAATTCATCCCTTTTTCTTAGTGATTGTTTGGAAAACAATTGGTATCAGAGCAAGATTGCAATACCTGATAATTTAACTCACGATTGCCGGTGATCGAAATCCGGTGGGCTGAACCGACCGAGGTCTAAATTCGGACCTGAAATAAAAAAATTAAAATGATAATAAAATGTGAGAAAAATATTTTGAATATTATCAATTGAAAATTTTGAAGTTCAAAACTAAAATTTAGAAAAAAATAATTTTTCGCTGAACGAAATTGAAATTTATAGTGTTTTTGACACAAATATTTTAAGAAGGTATAAAAATATAATATTTTTTTTATCTAAGAAAATAAATATTCTTTGGATTAAAATAAAGTAAGAGTGATTTAAATTAATGGACCAATGAGGGATAAAATTTATCTATTAATATTAATCACCCACCTAATCAAACTATAAAAAGTTAAATTTTACTTTTTACCTTTATTCTTCTTCTTCCTCATCTTAAACAAACTAAATTCTCTCTCTTTTTCTTTCTTCTTGTCATGACCCATATCACCCTAATTCTTCTTTTTCTTGTTCAATTAAAGTTAAGGTTTAAATGGAAAAATTAGGATTAAGGCAGTATCAACAACAAAAGTAAAGCATAGTGAACCAAACAAAGGAAGAAAAGAAGAGAAAAAGAGAATGCAAGAATTTTGGTCATTTTGAAGATCTAGAAAAACTCTGGCAGGTAAATGATTAAAACTTAAATTTAGTAAGTGAACAAGATTAAATAAAAAAAATGAAATAATAAGTAATTTATATATATTATTTTGGCAGAATTGCGGATTCAACCCATATTGATTCAACAAGTAAAGGACAATCAAAAGCAAGACACGAAATTGAAGAAAATATTTGAAATGGTGAAAAATGGTGAAAACTAGAATTTACTATTAAAGCAGATGAGAGTTTTAAGGCATAAGGGCAGGTTATGTGTGCTAAACATACAAGAATTGAAATAAGATATTTTGAAAGAGGCTCATAATATTATTTATGCAATGCACCCGGGAAGTAACAAAATGTATCATGACTTGAATACATATTACTAGTAGCCAGAGATGAAAAGAGATCACAGAGTGAACTGCCAGATGTTTACCTTGTCAGCAAGTGAAGGTTGAACATCAAGTACCAAGCGGATTATTGGAGTCAATTTCAATTTCAGAGTGGAAATGGAAAAAAGTTACAATAGATTTTGTTTTTAGGTTGCCTTTGACATAAAAGAGGCATGATGCAGTATGGGTAGTGGTGGACCGACTCACTAAATCAACTTACTTTTTACCGATCAAGATGGATTATCCACTTAACCGTTTGATAGAGATCTATGTTAATAAGATAATCCATTTACATGGTATGCCAGTTTCAATCATTTGAGATCGAGACCCGAGGTTCATTTCACAATTCGGGAAAAGTTTGCATCAAGCAATGGATACTCGACTCAATTTCAGCATAACTTTCCACAATGGCATATGGACAAGAAGGCGGACATCTGGCGCCTGAAAGTCGGGTAGCTACCGATACTAAAGGGGTCGCTAGGGCGGGGCGTGGTGGCCCCTCTAGAACCCAGCCTCTTCTGGCAAGAGCAACGGGTGCACCTTCTATCCAATTGTCCCTCCCTTTCTTAAACGTTCTCTGCATGACATCGACATTGGTGATAAGATTCTTCCTTTCTATACTATAAGAATCTCTCTAAACCCTCATGAAGACTCTAAAATCTAAAAAAAGCGGCCCCCGGGGTGGACCCCAACCGAAAGGCGTTAGACGGACTGGACTAAGGGGGCCCCTCTCTGTCTACTAAATTAAATACAGTTTTTTCAGGCCGCCCGCTGAAAATTGGTTGAAGGTTGGCTCTTTATTCAGGTGCTCTTCTGTTTTCAGGTGGCCCCCCTAGGATCCGGTATGCTTTTGATGTAAACAAGAAAATACACCAAGAGATTTGGACTGGTTTGAGTCCTGTATGGGACCACTATTTCCAATGCCACCTGGCGGCGAGCCTCCGCTTTTCTTTTCATTAATGAAACCTGCCAGTCATTATGGACTCAAATCAAAATTAGGATTATTCAGGCGTTTGCAGTCTAACCCACAAACCCACAGGCTGCAAGCACTAGCTCGCTGGCAGAACGAAAGACTTTAACCGGATAGCTGGAAACTGGCATTTCCACTAGATATATCTCAATGGCGGTAAGAGTAATTCCCGATAGAAAAGGAGTTTAGTTTCAGTTCCCCTCGGTAATTCAACTAGTTCTTTTTTATTTTAAGAGAAGGAATGAGCGTAATTCCACTGGGCTCGACGAAGAGGACTCGAGAAAAGCGTGACGAGAGCACAAATCTCAATGATCTACGCTTTGGTCCTTAAATAGATGGACAATCAGATAGGGTCATACAAATATTGGAAGATATGTTGAAGAGTTGTGTGATGGAATTTGAAGGCAGTTGGGACAAACATCTTCCATTGATAGAATTTGCCTACAATAATAGTCACCAAGCCAGTATTGGTATGACACCATATGAAGCCTTATATGGGAGGAAGTATAGAATGCCTCTATGTTGTACTAAGCTTAGTAAAAAGAAAGTAATGGGTCCAAAATTAGTGCAGCTGTCAGAGGAAAAAATGAGAGTAATAAGAGATAGGCTGAAAGCCGCTGCTAATAGATAGAAATCATACGCAGATTTGAAAAGAGAGATATTGAGTTTGCAGTTGGTGACAAAGTATTCTTAAAAGTCTCACCTTGGAAAAGAATTTTTCGATTTGGAAAAAAGGGAAAGTTGAGTCCTAGGTTCATTGGACCATATAAGGTACTTGAACACATAGGTCCCATGGTGTACAAATTATCTCAACCACCAAAGTTAGACAAGATTCACAACATATTCCATGTGTCCATGTTGAGAAGATATAGATTGGATTTATCTCATATCATATCAGCATAACCTATAGAGATACGATAAGATCTAACTTATGAAGATGAGCCAATGGAAATTCTAGCTCGAGAAATGAAGGAGCTACGGAACAAGAAGGTACTATTGGTAAATGTTTTTGTGGAAAAATGATAATTCGGAAGAGGCAACTTGGAAAAATGAAGAGGTGATGAAGGTTTAGTATCCACAATTGTTTCACTCTAGTTAAAAAGGTAAATTTTGAGGACGAAATTTTTTTAAGGAGGGAAAAATTGTAATGCCTAATAATTTAGGCCACGGTCGAGGGTGACCAAAATCTGGTGCGTCGAACTGATTGGGTTCTAAATTTGGCCCTGAAAGAAAAAATTAAAATGATAATAAAATATAAGAAAAATATATTTGATATTATTAATTGAGAATTTTGAAGTTCGAAACTAAAATTTAGAAAAAAATAATTTTTTGCTAAATGAAATTAGAATTTATAGTGTTTTTGACACAAATATTTTAAGAAGGTATAAAAATAGAATATTTTTTATCTAAGGAAAAAAATATTCTTTAGATTAAAATAAAGTAAGAGTGATTTAAATTAATGGACCAATGAGGGATAAAATTTATCTATTAATCTTAATCACCCACCTAATCAAACTATAAAAAGTTAAATTTCACTTTTTGCCTTTATTCTTTTTCTTCCTCATCTTAAACAAACTAAATTCTCTCTCTTTTTCTCTCTTGTTGTCGTGACCCATATCACCCTAATTCTTCTTCTTCTTCTTCTTCTTCTTCTTCTTCTTCAATTAAAGCTAAGGTTTAAATGGAAAAAATTGGATTAAGGCAAGATCAACAACAAAAGTGAAGCATAATGAGCCAAACAAAGGAAGAGGAAGGAAGAAAAGAAGAGAAAAAGAGAATGGAAGGATTTTGGTCACTTTTCTTCTTCTCTTTTCTTTATTTTGGGGTTAATTGCCATTAAAGTTAGTAATTTAGGGTGATTATTATGTTAATGGTGATTAAAGGTGGATTAGTGTGATTAGTGTTTGATTAATGTGAAATTTATTGTTCAGCCAAGGAGGTGAACAATATTTGAAACAAAATAAAAAAGGAAGTAAGGGCAAGAAGAAAACTAACTAGTAGGAAGAGAAAAGTAAAGTGAAGTAGACTTTTTGAGGTATGTACATTTGACAAAAATTCAATATGAAAAATGTTGATTTTGATTTTGTGAAATTATGTGTAATTGTGTATGTAATTTTTGATATTTTGATTGAGTGATGAATTGGTGATTAAAAAATGTTATGAATGTGAAAATAAAAATTTGAATATGAGGTTGATGCATGAAGATATAAATTGTAGGAATTAATTGAAGTGCTGAAAATTTCATTTTATGAACAATGTCTATTTTTCTGGTCATAATTTGAGTTTTGGAAATGTTTTTTGAGTGATTCTTATTGGGTTAGAAATTTAAGACATAAGGTTTTGATTTTTATTTAGACCATTAGACCTGAATATACTTGAAATTAGGTATAAAATAAACTCAAATTTCAAACTAGAAATATATCCAGTAAAATGTTGGGCAAAATGGAATGAATATAGCTTAGTAAAAAATGCGTAAATTTTGCTAAAAAATTCAATTTAATGTGATTCTAGTTGAAAATTAAAGATAAGACATGCACCAATATTTTTTTAGATGATCACTTGTCCAAATTCCATTTAAAAAGGGATAAAAAATGCAGAAAAATATGAGACATAAATGTTGTCCAGAATATGGCAGGTTGTATATATATATTGGTTGTTGAATTTTGTGATAGATAAATATATTATTTGAATTTTTCTATAGTTATAATGATTAAATGAGCATGTATGATGCTATAAAATATTTAATGGAGATTATTTCATTTAGGTGAAAGTATATTAGTATTACATACATAATTTATATAAATAATAATAAAAGTAACAAATATAATTAAGTCATATAACATCTAGTCGAGAACTATAAATTAGGGTAAGTTTACATGTCAATAAAAGGGTAGAAATGTAGGCACTAGAAAATAATATTGAGATTTAATTTATGTAGGCATTAAGAAATAGTGCTGAATTTAAAATTATGTAGGCACTAAGAAATAGTATTGAGTTTGAATTTATGTATACACCAAACATGTGCTGAGTTATTATTAAAAATATAGGCATTAAACACCGAGTTATAAAATAATTAAGTTGGCGTCGAGTATACTGCCGGAAAGCATAAATCTTGTATCCAGTGTTTAGTTCCAGTTTAAGATGTTGTGGACTATCAAATAAATAGAAAAAATGTGTAAATTATTAAATTGATATTTTAAATTGCATATCCTGTATTGTTAAAGAATTTCAAGCATACTTAATTAATGAAATATGATAATTGATAAATTGTATATTTTTGCATGAGGTAATTGATGAATTATATATTTTTACATGAGAGAAATAGTTTTGATATTATTTGAATGTTTGACATGCTTAGTAAATTAATTATAGTTTCTAAATTTTTTTAGAAATATTTATATAATTATTTGATAGTTATCAAACGTACCATTAAACTAGTAGTTTAACACATATATTTTGTGCACAGATAAACAAACATAGCTGTTGCGTTAGGGCGATCGAAAAAAAAGGAAACCCCAAGATCAAATTGTAGCAGTTTATTTTCTTTTTGTATGTTTTGAAAATTGTATTGTAAAAATTAAATCTTAAAAATTTCTTTTTATGTAAATTTGTGGCATGTAGGATTTATAAGGAGTGAATTTTGTAATTTATATATTTGGTATTATTTATAAATGTATTTCTAAATATTATGGTTTAATGAATGAGTTCTTTTATATAAATATTTACATCATTAGTTACATATTTAAATGATATAAAAAATATAATAATAAATATTCCGCTAATAATAAACTTGAAAACTGAAAAGAAAAAACAATTATACAATAATTTGAGCATTGGTTTTTACAAAAATGAGCTTATTAGCACTTCCATACACTATTAATGACTAGTAGGGTAAGAGAGCGCTGTAAAGATCTAACATCAAAGCTTTATTTTTATAGCAAAGATCATACGATTGCTAACGAAGGGATTTAAAGCCTCAAGCTATTATTTAAGGGATTAAATTACGCTTATTGAAAGCATAAAATGGAAGCCTATCTTAATAGTGACATTATTTATGTATGGGATAGTGTCCAGAAGAAATGAAAGCCTTCAACAAGGACAAAGGATGGTGAAAAAAAATATGATTCCAAGAGATGATTGGATGTAGCCATAAAAAGAGCAAACAATAAAAATAAGAGAGTCATAATAATTCTCCTTAATTCTTCATCCATTAAAGAATGTGGTACTTATGGAAAACTACCATGAAAGTAAAAATTAAGTCAAGTCCAAGAAAATCCAACTTTTAATGACAAAGAATGAACTATTCAAAATGAAGTCCAATAAAGTTGATAATTTTTGATACGACATGATTAACTGACACATAGTTAACCATATATGGATTTGAGCTAAATAAATATGAGTCATAATTGTGTCAACCACGTTCGTTAGTTTAAGCTCCGATCGATACGTGTATTTTACGAACAAATGCGTTAGACTGATAGAAAACCGAATGTATTCGCAATCGGAACAGAGCCAGTATGACCAAAGTCTAAATTCAAATTATTGCAAGTGAAAAATTGATTTCAAATAAATAACATTGATTTTTTTCACAAAAATAGAGGAAACGAGGTTCGACCGTAAAATACACGATTTCGTATTGTTAGCAAATTGTGAATAGAGGGCACCGTGACGTAGATAATATTGAGACAAACTTACTAGAATAATTTTATTTCAAAACTCTAATGTTTAAGCCACAAAATCAAAGAAATAAAATTTGAGATGCGATTCTGCGAAAATATTTGAAAACACAATTTTTGCTCTGGTGTCCCAATTGTGAAGCTGAAAATACCAGTGTATAGAGTAAATTATTTCGTGAATTTTAGTATGTTTAATTGCAAGAGGCTAAATTGTTTAGGGTTCGAAATTTAAGAAATAAAATGTATGGTATGGTTAAATTTTAAATAGTTGGAGGATTTAATATAAAAATTAGTATGATTTAATTAGAATAAGATCAATTTAACTTAACTTGATTTGATTAACTTTAAATCCTTGCATGCATTGTGCCATGTGGAGGACATGCTAATTAATTGATTTGTTAATTAATATATAAAAAGCAAGGTGGCCATATTTTGTTCCATTTTCCTTTCATTCCATAATACCATTTTTTTCTTTATTTCTCTTCATCCGGTCATCCCTTTCCCCATTCAAACCCAAATTAATCTCCTATTATCCATTTATTTTTCTTGCAATTTTTTGGTAATCAAACACTAAGTAGCTAGGGTGAGGTCAAAATTGAGGAAATAAGCCCTTTTTTTGTATCAAGTGAACCCGAAACCCCCTCTTTTTTCTTTTATTTTCATTCAATTTCCTAGTCACCAACCATAGTCTTTCAAGTGAGAGCCAATAAGAAGAAGAAGGGGAGTATTCCTCCTTGTTTCACCTAGTGGCCGAGACCTTGAGGAGGGCAAATTGGAGTGGTCAAACTTATGCTCATAAAAAAGAATTGTGCATGTGAGGTTTGAAGATGAGATAAAAAATTTGAAGCTTGTAAATAGCTAAAGCAAGTAAAAAGTTGAGTGAGTTTTCCAAGCTATGGCTTGAGGTAATTAAAAAGGTATAAAAGAAATTTAAACTTTTTGCTTCTTGAATTCCTTTGTTATCGGAGAGCTCAAGCTCTCCTATTTTTGTTGTATTATTTTTAATCCTTATTTCTATTCATGGAATTCAAGCTTTCCTTGTATTTTTATGTTGTGTGTTGTTATTATGGGGAGATGTGGAGTTAGAAACTGAAGAAAGGGAGTGTCAAAGCCTATTTTCTTGGTTAAGCTGAGACAACATTTGAGGAAGAATTAAAGTTTTGGCTGGAATTATAAGATGAGGGGACTAAATGGGTGAACTGTGAACAATAAGGGACTTGATAAAAGATTAAAAGTAATTCATGATAGAAAATATTTAATTAACCAAAATGTGTAGAATATGGAACTTTGGACCTTAATTGGGACCATGAAGTATTAAACCTAATATAAAATTTTGCATTGAGTTAATTGTGATTGAGACAGCAAGGTAATGATTTTGGGTTGGTTAATTGGACTAAAGGAAATTTAAGTTAAAATTGGACTAAGTCGAGACAGATAGAGGAAGGAAATGGATATAGTAAATATTTTAAGACTGTAAATTTTTGGAGGACAGACACACCTCAAGAAATATAAAATATAACCATATTGTGACAAATATTAGACATGGACATATGAACCATTGATTCACCTAGTCGTGAGATTATGAATTACCGTGAGAGATATCAAATGATTTTAAAAGAGTTAGATTATGATTATTAAAAGAATTATTACAACATCTGATATTTATTTACGTATATTTTATTAGGCGCATCTTTGACATAAGCGTCCGTACCAAATAAAGAAAAATGGTCGACGAATGCGAGAAATGACTAACCAAGTTTGTGCAATTACTTATAATATTGACCATTAATAAAATGAGTTTGATTTTAGTATGATTCCTGAAATGAAAAATAAATGAGTATGAAAATATTTTTGTGCAATATTTATGGAAATTTAAACATTTAATGAGAAATTGGTATATTTTAGCCCACATATTAGTCTAGACGTGGCTCGAGGATTTTTTGGCATACCAATAGGATATGAACTCAATGACTCGTGGTTATTTTGGTCATAAGAGGTATTATATGACTTATGTGGTTATCTTGGACCATACATATTATTTATTTACCGATCATACAGTTATCTTTGATCGAAACTTGTCCTGTAATTATTTTGGATTAGATAATATTATTTTGAATCATGTGATTTTCTTGGACCTTGACATTTTCGTCGATTGACGTTATTTCTTATTTTCCTAGGATTAGGTCTATGACATCATTTATTAATTATTTTGTTTCATGGAAAAAAAAACTCATTGATTTTCAGTTTTATAGGTTCTTCTAAAATGATCGTTATTATAAGTTATTGTACCATTGAGTTAAAACTTAACGCAAAAGTTTGTTTTTCTCTTGTGCAGGTATCAGGATAAGGGTCGATAGCGGCAAGTTAGCTAGTGGATTGTACTTATAGAGCAGAGTCACTAAACTAGTGGATTGTACTTATAAAGCATCGCAACAATAGTAACCATCCGAATATGATTGATTTCTTTTTGTATCACTTATATATGTGTATATAAATAGTTTGTAAATAATAAAAAAATGCATACTTTTTGGTACATATTACTATAAATATGTTCATGACCTGTTTGGTCGTATAAAGTACTGTAAATATGTAAATTAAAAATTATATGAGATGTGTGTATATTATATTAAACAGATGATTGTGGATAAAGATGATAATATATGTAATTATATGAATATTTAAAGATATTGTACATGTTTGATAAAACAGGTTGAAAGTGACATTAACTTATCTGAATGTTACGTAGGAAGGTAATGGGATATTACACAACACGATTACGATACGAAAAAAATTATATCATAAACAAATTTTATTTGCTTAACCTATTAAGACATAATTAGACACAATTACAATATGTTATTTTATTAATTATAAAGAGATATCTAATTATTTTAGCGTTACTTAAAATTCAAACTTTATAAAAAATTCAAATATATATTATAAATTTATATATAATACATATTTATATATGAATAAATTTATAATACATGATATTAGTATATGCAAATAAATATTAATAAATTAATTATACAGTTATTATTTTATTTAGATTAATTAATATATATTAAACAAATAATTATTTTACACCTAATTTTTTTTAAAATATAATAAGAAAAACTCTAGGTTGTAAATAAAAAAGAAAAAAATAGAAAATTTTTTTAATTTAATATTCATGTCTATTCATATATAATCGTATCGTGTCAGTTGTACACATTTAGATATATTAAGTAAATCGTGTATAATTGTATCGTGTCGTGTAATTTATACACATTAAGTTAATTGTGTCTAATCATGTCGTATTTTGTTAACACATATTTTAATCATGTCCTATCCGTATTTTGAATTTTTGACATAATTAATTAATCGTGTCATGTTGGTATTTAATATAATTGTTTCATACTCAATTGAGACGCATTACGATTAGACACGATACGATATAAATTGTCACTTCTAAAGTCAATTGAGTCCATAATAGATATGACAAATAGTCTCCTTACTATTGTAAATAGCACGAAGAAGCTTGACAAACATTATGATCTTGTAGATATCAACAATAAGATCATAAAAAGTTTACTAATGAAGGATTATGGATCGAGAGTAGTGGTTATCAAAGTAGCCAATAAAGACTTGAATACAATTTCAAACGATGTGCTCATGGACAAGTTTTTCACTTATGACATGACTTTGATAAGGAAGAAAGAGCTAGAAAGCAAAAAGGAATAAGAAGAAAGTTCTAGCACACATAGCAACTACGTCAAAGGCTGAAGATGAGGATATCCTAAGTGGTGAATAAAAGTGTAACCCTTTGTAATTAGGGCTTAGTATATAAGAGAGATTAAAAAGTTAAGTATGTATGGAGAGAGTTGAAAAAAAAATGAAATGTTACATTATTCACGCCCGTGACGATGCTTTCATGACCGCAAACCATCGTGAGATGAAATTCTGAAATTAAAATGATTCATGGTCATGACAGTGGTTGTAACGAACATCGTTAGATATAAAATTTTAACAGTTGTTATTTATTTCTTTCATGAACTAAACCTAAAAGGAAACCTTAGAACTTGAATGTTCTTCTTATTAGAGATCAAGTCTTGTGTGTGTGTGTGTTTTTTTTTTTTTTAATTTCTAGACCTTAAACACCAAACCCATACCAAATGTCAAAGTTTAAACAAGTTCTTATGAGAGAGAAGCATAAAGAAGAGGTATTTTTGAAGAGGCCAACCTATAGAAATAAAAAGGGAGTTAAGTCGTTCCTCCTAGCTATGTTTCCTTTGATCATGGTAAGGAATCATATTTCTCCTTCTTTTTCATAAGCTTTCATATACTTTTTCTATGTGGAACCCGTTTTGGTAGAGACCCATTTCTATTTCGGTTGAACATGAGTTTGTATTTCGGTTGAACATGAGTTTTTATATTTGTAGACCTAAGATCATAATATGCTTTAGTAAGAAGTTTTATAAGATTAAAGTTATATAAGAGGGTTAAAGTTGAAGTTTTTATCTTTATGACTTTAAAGGTTAGGTGTATGAGTTATAGATTTTGACATAGATGTGTTATATGTGATAGGAGTTGAGATAGGAGGTGGTGAAATCCACCAAAAGGATATAAACTTGAGAGAAACTTGGGTTTTCAAGCTCCATTAGAAGTATGTACATATATTCAGTTAAATTTCAAAATTTAGCATGTTGTATATGTTAAACTCCTTGAATTTCTTAAATGCTAGCTATTATTTATAATGAGTTTAAAGTAAGTAATTAATGCTATGATATTACAAGAATTGACTGTTAAGTATGCTTTGATAAGAGTTATTAACGATGTCATGTTGTCGAGTGTAATAAATGTGCTAAATATACATTTATGAGTATATTGATTGATAATGGCTTAAGTGATTAAAAGAAGTAATAAATGATGTATTAATACATAGGGGATCATAGATCATTGTTAATATGAATAATGAGTATGAAAAGGGAGAATTGAATAATTATATGTTATCTCGAATTTAAATAATGCTTTAACATATTTTAATGCTATGATGAGGTATAATAAGATAATATGAATAAATAAAGCTTAGGCTCGATACCAAGACTAGAAGTAGGATATGAGACATGCCATAAAGGGGGTTCAATATCGTAGTGATTATGATACAATGATTTTATACTCATTAATATGGTTTGAGCTCTGAGAGCATTATTGATTGAGACATCTCAACTGACACAATGTTTATACTCATCAATGTGGTTTATGTTTTGGAAGTGCCATTAACTGATATGCCTCGACTGTCACACATAATTATACCCCATGGTAGGGTGGCTTAAGCTCGGAGAGCACCTTTGTTCATAAACCATATCCGAATAGTCTGTGTTGAGAGTTGTTGGACAAGTAAGCAATCAGTCAATCATATCAAAGTGATCTAAGAACATAATGAAATGAAAAAATGTTCAAAAATACAAGTATACAAGAATATACAGTTAATATGTTATATGTTATAAAAAAGGAATTATATGTTCTCTTTCGTATGATTCAATGCTCAATGAGTTAGTTCATCCCATAAGGTAAAGTATCTACATGATAGTATGAATTAATTACCATGCCATGAATTGTTTAATGTATAATTACTTGTGAATTTTTATGCCTATATGTACCACTAAATTTTCAGTAGCTTAGTGTGCAAGTGTTTTCCCATGCAAGTCAGAGCCTTATAGATTAAGTTGAAGTTAAATAAGAAAAACCAACCCAACATCAGAGAAAGCAAATTAGACCTAATATAAGTCGGTGATACCATATATCATATCTTATATTTTGTTCATGGCATAGGGATTTGGGTTGTTTACCTATATACATGTCTTGTATTTATATATATATTATAGGTTTTGTAAATACATGTTTTTTTTTAAACATCGGTCCTTTTGAGCCCTAAACATGTTATTCCTTATATATATATATGATGATACTTTCTTTTGGATCAAAGGATTTCTCCTTGGATAACTTTTATATATAAGAGATATTGTAATATGATTTCATTTGCAAAGAAACTTTTTCTAAAAAATGGTTTTCCAAAACTAAGAAAAGTTTTTAAAAAAATTCACAGGTTTAATGCACCTAGTTTCTATAACACCCGTTCGTTTAGTCGAGTTAATCTTGGTTAAGGAAGAGGGTGATACAAAAAGAGTAATTGTCATGCTATCCTATATATAACAAGAGCAAAGAAAAAATAAGAGGAGGATATCCTAAGTGATGACGAAAAGAGCGATCAATAACATGAAGAATTGTCATGCTATCAAGGAAAATTAATAGATTTATCAAAAATAAGTATGATCACATAAAAAATTACAAGCAAAAAGCCTCTAAATTCACTTCAAATAACTCATTTTTTTATAAGAGAAAGGAAAAAATCCAGTGCCATGAGTATGGAAAGAATGGACATATCGAATCCAAATGACCAAAGTATAAGAAATACAAAAATAAGCCCACCAAAGAAGATAAAGACAAGGGTCATAAAGCTACAAAAAGCAAAAATGAAGAAAGCAATAATGAGGTGACCAACTTATACTTCATGGCCTTGAAGGACAACAACAATGATGAGGTATGTTCTACATCCCAAATTTGTGATGATATTCGCAATGTGCTTGTTATTGATGACAATGATGATTATCTTCTTGAAGTCATGAACCTAAAGGTTGAAAATTATAAAAAGAAAGTTTTTATAAGAAAAATTGCTCTAAATTGTAAAATGATTTGAGTGATTTACGAAAGATTGTTTTAGAGATCAAAACATCTAATGATTCTCTCAATAAATCATTAGATAAGATTTTCATCAAAACCTCAACCAATACCTCTTTATTGAAAGAAAATAATGTTTTGAAAAATAAGATTGAAAAGCTTAGGAGTTATATCTCAAACTTTCACAAGGGAAAGAAAAACTTGGATACTCTCATTATATCCTAAATACCTCCCATAATGAGATATGATTTTGGTTTTAAGGGAGCATCATCATCATCCTTCCCACCTAGTACCATATTTGTTAAAAATTTACACTATAAACCTCTTCAATAGAGGTAGTAGCCTCAAAGGCTCAACACAAGACACACACAAACCCACTACTCAAAAGAAAGGTAGTAAAAGATCACAAGGTCCAATAGATAAGCCTCAAAAAACCAACTATACTTTTTTGTATAAGAGGTACACACCTAAGAGCTCACACACTTCATATGCTTGTTCTTTTATAGAATAGTAAGGCCTAAACCTCAAGCAAAATGACATTCTAATCAAAACATATTTCAGTCTAAACAATGTCATTATTGCATGAAATTTGGTCATATTAATAGTCATTGCTTTATTAGAAAAACTCATTGAGAACCTTCCTAAACTAATCCTTAAGGACCCAAGTTTATTTGGATACCTAAGAACAAATCTTAAATGATATTCTTGAAGGTGTGCCTAAAGTCCATAACAAAGGAGAATGTATGACTTGTTGATAGCAGATGTTCAAGGCACTTATTGAGAATATGAGTCTATTCACCAAAATCAAAAAGATTGATAGTGGTAAGATAACATTTGGAAATAATGTTAAGGGTATGGTAATTAACATTAGTTCCATTGGACTTGATGGTGTTTCTTTGATTGGTGATGTTTTGCTTGTTGATAGCTTGAAGCACAACCTTTTAAGTGTAAGTCAATTATGTGACAAGAGAAATCAAGTCATCTTTAATTCAAATGGATGTTTTGTAATTACTTTAAATGGACAAAAGATATTCAAGGAAGATAGAGATGACAATACTTACATAATTGACTTACACAAGTTGACTAACATTTCCTCTAAGTGTTTTGTATCTATTAGCAATGAATCTTGGCTATGACATAAAAGACTTGGACATGAAAGCATGAGACTAATTCAAAATCTTAGCAAGGAAGAGTAATAAATAGGCTATAAAATATCAAATTCATCAAAGATAAGACATGTGAGCCATGTCAAAGAGGAAGAAAAATAAGGATTCCTTCAAGCTCAAAAATGTAGTAAGTATCTCTAGACCTTTACAACTTGTGATTTAGATTTTTTAGATCCTAGTAGGATTGCTAGGTTAGATTGTAAACATTGTGTATTTGTGATTGTTGTTGACTACACTAGGTTTACTTGGTAATGTTCTTATCTCATAAGAATGGAGCTTTTGAAGTTTTTAAAACCTTTGTCAAAAGAATTCAAAATGAAAAATACCATTTTATTTCAAAGATTAAAAGTGATTATGACAAAAAATTTGAAAATAATTTTTTTAAAAATTTTTGTTTAGAAAATGGTATTTCACATAATTTTTCAACTCCTAAAATATCTCAAAAAAATATGATTATTGAAAGAAAAAAATTGAACTTTGGTGTAAATGGCTAGAATAATACTCAATAAGTGTAGTTTACCAATATAAGTTTAGGGCGAAATCACCAATACTACTTGTTATGTTTCAAATAGAGTTTTTAAAATATCTCTTTTAAAGAAAACTTCTTATAAGCTTTGGAATGGAAGAAAATCCAAAATTTCATATTTTAAAATATTTGGTTGCAAGTGTTTTATATTAAATACCAAAGACAACCCTATAAATTTTTCCTTTAAATTCGATGAAGGAATATTTCTTAGCTATTCAATCTCCAGCAAAGACTATAAAGTTTTTAATATAAGAATATTAGTTGTATAAGAGTTTGTGCATGTTGTTTTTGATGAAACTAGTAAACTTGATATTGGAAAAAGTAGTTGTGTTGATTTGTATGTTTAATGGAGAAACTCAATATTGATCATGAAAAGAAAAATAAAGATGATGATCAATAGGAGAACCAATGAGAGGAAGCTCAAATTCTACCTCAAGCTCATAAGCAAGACACCCAAGAGCTACTCAAGAAGTGAGATTTTGTCAAAAACCACCCTATAGAGTAATTGGTGATCCCATCAAGGATATAAATACTCATTTTCATCTTAAGCATTTAGATTCTAATATTGGATTTGTTTCCCAAATTGAGCTAATGACCATTGAAAAGACTTATAAAAATGAGTATTAGGTAATTGTTGTGCAAGAAGAACTCAACTAATTTGAGAGAAACAAAGTATGATAATTAGTTCCTAGATATAATGACTAACCAATCATTGGTTGTAAATGGGTATATAGGAACAATTTAGATGAGAAAGGACAAATAACTATAAACAAAGTTAGATTGGTTGCTGAATGGTATAACTAAAAGGAATACATATATTATGATGGGACTTTTACTCTCGTAGCAAGATTACACGCTATTAGGATTTTGTTGGCATATGCATCTAGCATGAATTTTAAGTTGTTTTAAATTGATATTAAAAGTGCATTTTTAAATTATTTTTTTGAAGAGGAGGGACATTCATGTTTTTTCCAAACCATGTTTTTAACTTTATTAAGGCCTTATATGGTTTAAAATAAGTTCTAGAGTTTGGAATTAAAAGCTTAAGACATTTTTGTAGCAAAATAATTTTTTAATAGGACATAAGATACAACTTTTTTTTATTAAAAGGCATAACATGACATATTGATTGTCCAAATTTATATTGATGATATTATATTTAGGGTTACTTATAAATCTCTTTGCTAAAATTTTGCTAAGTGTATAACTAAGAAATTTTGAATGAGTATAATAGAAGAATTTAAATTTTTTCATGATCTAGAAATTAAGCAATGCAAGACGAACATTTTCATCGACCAATCCAAATACACTAAGGAGTTGCTCAAGAAATTTGGAATGGATGAATGCAAGAGTATCAATACCTTTATGAGCACATCAACAAAATTGAACAAGGATGAGAAATGTAAACCAATAGATGAAAATAAGTATCTAGGTATGATCAATTCTCTTCTCTATATCTTATTGTTTCTAGATCGAATATAATATTTAGTATTTGCTTGTGTGCTCATTTACAATATAGTCATAAAGAGTCATATTTGCATGCCATAGAAAGGATTTTAAAGTATTTGTATGACATAATTCACTTACACATATGGTATCTTAGAAACACTTCATTTAACATCATTAGTTTTTTGAATGCTGATTATATAGGTAGTCTCCTAGACAAAAAATATATTCGAAACATGTTACTTCATTGATGAATATTTAGTTTCTTGGTTTAGCAAAAAAAAGTTTTGGTTACCTTATCCATTGTCAAAGCAGAATATGTGGCAGCGGTTTGTTGTTTGACTCAAGTGTGTTTGGATGAAATAATAACTCAAGAACTAGGACCATGTAATTAATCACATTCCCATCAAATGTAATAATGCAAGTACAATAAATCTTTCAAAAAATTCCATACAACATCATAGGAGCAAACACATGGATATTTAACATCATTTTTTAAGGGATCGTGTCCAAAATAGAAATATAGTGTTAGAATTTATTGACACTGCCATCCAATTGGAAGACATTTTTAACAAGTCTCTCAATGAAGAAAGATTTTATTTTATAAAAAGAGAGTTTGAAATTTTTTTATTTTATAAAAAGAGAGTTTGGAATGCTTGATGAAAACATTTTGGTTTGAAAAGTATTTTAAAGAATGCACTATATATTATTTTGTTTGAATTATATGCTCTTGGTATGAATTGTATGTTTTTATGAGATATATATGTTTTTCATGTGCTTATGATAATATATGTGCTTAAATTTTGATTGAAAGTGCTTATATATATATATATATATGTGTGTGTGTGTGTGTGTGTGATGTTATGTGCGAATGTTAAGCAATTGAGCCTTTTAGAGTTTAATTCTTGATCTTTGAGATTCAATTGGTCAATTCAAATTGATCATAAAACATGTGCCACATCTTAATACATGCATTCTCATACAAGTTTTTTGAAAAATTCATGAAAATATGTAATTCATAGTTGCAACATGTGCATCGTGGTCGCTAATTACATGTCATTTTTATTTTTGAAAAAAATTGCACTTTTTGCGATCACACATCTTTCGCAGTTGCATAATTTAATGAGATTTTAACCGTTATAATTTTCCATTTTTGCAATCACACTATTTGATCTTCTTAATCATGAAATTTCAGAGTTTTTAAATGTTACAACAATTACCCTTTTTATTGTTGCGACTTGTCGATTTTTACAAATTTTTAAATATTGCATATTTTCAAAATCTCAATTTTTACTCCATTTTAACTGCATATTACAATAACACTCACTCTATTTACTATAAAAAGTTCTTTTTTTGTTATTCATTTCACTTTACACATTTTTATGTATTCTCTCTCATTTTCTCTCTTAAAACCTTTCTCTACATTTTTCTCTCATATTCATTTTGTATAAATACAATGACCCTTAAAACCTCAACATGATCTACTAAGGAAAAGGCTCCAACAAGCACCTCCCAACCTTATGCTCATGTAGTTAATGTAAGGTCCATATTTTCAAAGGATGAGAAGACTATACTTAAAATTCTCTAAAGTAAAGAAATCTTGCCCAACAAAATTCCTTTTATTCCTTATTTTCAATAATTGAGTATTGTAAAAGACTTCAAAGATAACATTGAGAAGTTTGTATGGCCAAAATAAAATGGGTACAATGCTTTCACTTTAGAATTCCTTGCTACTTTCTCCATTCATAAGAACCCATATGAAAAGCCTGGTTACTATAGAATAAAATTTAGCCTTTTTGGGGACAAATATCAACTAACAAAGGATGAAGTAGCTAAGATTTTTGGCTCAAAAACTCAAGACTTGTTGAATTATAAGCATATGATTCAAAGTTTCAAAGAGTTTTGACAACAAATCGTTATTGAAACTATCAATGACAAAAATTCAAAATGCTAGACACACTAAGAATCTCCTTCATTGGGTTTTCCATCATACAATTATTTTCACTATACAAGCAAGCGAAAATGAATTGAAAAAGAAAAACATTTCCCATAAGGATATATTCTTCGTTTATGCCCTATTGAATGACATGCTGATGGATTCTACTATAAACTCCATAAACCAACTTCACCATATTATGGTTTCCAAAAGATTTATTTTGATCACTTCCCACATTTCAAAATTTGCTAAGTATTTGAACCTCCTCACCTTTGAAAACTTGGAGCCTTACAAGGATATTCAACTGTATGGGTCAAATTTGATGGATCTCCACTATCTCTTTAGTGCCAAGGCAATTAAAAAGTAGAAGATGATGCTTATGTTTATATATTTATGCATTGGATGAACCGGAAGACTAAGCCTCTACCTTTCATGAAACTAGAAAAATGACTATGATTGTTATGGGTGAAACATAACCTATAAAGGAAGAAGCCACCCTTTCTCAAAATGCCATATTAACCTCCATCTTTAAGCACAAATGATCCAACACTCATGAGGGTCTGTAAGCATATTCATTTGGATCTTCAAAACATTCAAAAGCAATTGGGCATGAATGTGTGCACTAGGCACTTAAGTGATGTTGTGGGTGAAGCATAACCTATGAAGGAAAAAGCCACCCTTTCTCAAAATGCCATATTAACCTCCATCTTTAAGCACATATGGTCCAACACTCATGAGGGTCTTTAGGCATCTTCATTTGGATCTTCAAAACATTCAAAAGCAATTAGGCATGAATGTGTGCACTAGGCACTTAAGTGATGAGGAGGTTCATGTTGAGGATATGCATAACGAGGAAAAGAAGCAAAATGAGGAGGAAGAATAAGATCAAGAGGGAGATACTCAAGAAATAAATAGGGATGACCCATTCCGTAGTTTTTAGGAACCTTATTCATGCAATCAACACATGTTTTTCCTTGTATTTCATGTTTTTTGTCCACATTTCCATTTTTTTCTTTTGTGTGTGGCACCAATATGATAAAAAAAATTTGTGATATTTTATTATACTAATGAAGTTATTGTATTTTTTTCTCTTGTCTATACCTTTCTCTTTTCTTCTATGCCTTTTGTGATTGATTTATCTTTGCACTCAATGCCTTGATTTTTTTTTTTTAATTTTGACAAAGAGACAACAAAAATATCTTATATTAGTTTAGGACAAAAAAAATTGACTTTTTTTATTGTTACTTTGACTTAGTGATAATTAGCTTGTTTCTTAATAGATTAACTTGAAACTTGACATACATGTATTTCAATTCTTTAATTTCAAATATGCAAGTTTAATTTTATATTTTTGGTAAGTTTGATTGTCAAGATAAAAAAAAGGATGATTGATCTTGATTTTGATAACAGTCAAATTATTTGTTACTAATATATTTCTTTATTGTTGTTTTGATAGTAAATTAGGTTTCAAGTCAATTACAGTTGATTAGCTTAATGAAAGTTTGAAGAATTAAAAAAAATCTTGTAAATCATAACCAATAACAGAAATAATGCTAGCGAGAAAGAGATTGTGATTGCACTTGCCACAATGTGACCGCTTCTCAAGCTTAGGAAATGAGCTTCAATTTCAGAGAGGTTCGCAACCAATAAACTGCAAATGGTGTTTCGCAACTGTGAGAAGAAAAAAATGGCAACGGATGTTACAAGGCATAAATGACATGAAATTCCAGAGAGCTTTATGATATCAATCTTGCCAACGATGAAGGCTATAAAAGCAAGATCACAATCGTGATATTTAAAGGTATGGCTATTGGAAGATGCCTAAACATAAAGTTGCCACATGTGCCAACTAAGAATTAAGGTTTAAGAAAGGTTTCTGAAGATTCAGTTATCACAACCATGACATTAAGGAGCACGACTGTGATTGTCTCAAAGCTAGAACCCCATGACATTCAAAAAGGTTCACCAAAGATAAGAAACACAGTTTTGGATGTGAAAGGCCAAGTATGACCGCTATTTAGGAAGCACACTCGTGATTTTCCACCAAACTTGACCGTTAGAGGTGGGTACCAGTCTAAGATAGCTACATGCCATTGACCATTAGATATATGAAAATCGCAATAGGGAAAGTGAGTGCAATTGCAATTGCGATTTTGCTTTTGCTTTTGTAGACAACATTGAATACAATTTTTCTTAAACGTTACAGAGAATCATGAAACTTGTTTGTAACAGCTAGTTGGTGGGTAAATATTATAAGTAGACTCCTAAATGACTATTGAATGATGAACACTCTAAAGTGGCCAAACTCTTGCAAATTTAATTCTCTACCTTTTATGTAATTTTTTGTGAGTTTTTGGTTCATGTGTTAACCTTAAATACTTGGATTTTAGTTGTAGAGTGATCCAATAGCAAAACTCTCGTTAGGTTATGTGTTAACTTGAAATTAAAATAGAAAGAATTAGTTTTGTATTAACCATCAAAATATAAGAGAAATTAAATTTGGTGTGAGTCATAAAAAAATATCTAATTTCTAAGTGAGCTAGTAAAACTCTTTATAACTCTTGTGAGTTAGCAATAATCTCAATTAAGATGGGGGAGTGTACTTATGAATCTTTTTGACTTGAACCAATATAATTTCTTGTGTCATTTCTCTCATTTATATATTTTTTAATTTGTTTTTTGCATTTGCTTTAAACAAAAATTTTATTTATCCACCAATTTATCCCTCGTTCTTGGTGATTATTTGGAAAACACATATAGTATGCAAAAATATGTCTACGTTTAAGAGCTTTATTATTAGACTATCCAAACTAATTTCGATTATGAATTTAAATACCAATTCTTTATTATTTTGAGAAATAAAATACTTATCATATCATCTTTCTATGAAAAACAATTTGTCCTCAAACTATATGACATGTTGGAATTAGTGTTGGTCCTAGAAATGGTTCAAAAAGGATAATGAATTGAACTTTTAAAATTTTTTGACTGAAAATAAAAACTTGATTGTAAATAATTTGGATGAAAATGCTCAAATTTTTCTAAAAGCATACTTCAAAAAGAAAGTATATTTGTAAAATAATTTTTGGTCTTAAAAGGTTTTACCACTTTTCAAATCTAAGATTTATCTTTCAAATAGGTCACCACTTTTATTTGAGTTTCAACAAAAATACACACAGTTTAAAATATTTTGAATACGTAAAATTTATTTTTATTTTTGAATAAATGTAAAATGAAATGAATCATAAATAATATTTTGTATATCATATTATAATATTAAAACAGGTCAGAAAATAAAAATAGAGCAAAAGATTAAAATACAATGATTTATAGTAGTTCAATCTCTATTTGTTTATATCATTTTCTCAAGACACTTTCTTGAAATTTTCTCTCCATCAATCAAACCAATTACAACCTTGATATTATAATCCCTATAATGTCTCACAAATATTACTCTTCTCACTAGTGGAGCTAGACAACTAACACTTAAGTTTTTATTGTTCAACTTAATCATAATAAATGAAATTTTCATTTAAAAGGTTTTTGAAAATTACAACATAATCTACAACCAATAAAGGAGGATAACTAATAATAAAGCTCAATTTTGGAAATTAGAAATCTAGAGTTTAAGTTCTATCTTATGAGAATGAATGACTTTTCAACTTTTCCCAATATATGATATGTGTCTAGGGGTGGCAACGGGTAGGGTACCCGCGAAAATTGTCATACCCGAATCCGAACCCAATTATTTATATACATACACAAACCCGTGCCGAATCCGTTTAAAATTATAATATTAATACCCGTACCCATTTCAAATCCGATTAACATTATCCGATTAATACCCGAATCCGAATAATTACCCGTTTATCATTAAAAAAATTTAAAATAAAATAAAATTCAAACTAATTAAATAATTAAAAATCTATAAATATATAAATAATCTACCATAAATCACTATAAAATCAAATAAAATATAAAATTTAATTCAACACATTCAAATTAAAATAATTTATCAAATTGTTTAAAAATAACAATAAAATTAAATATTATTCATTATGATAGAAAAATTATATTTCACATTTTAAACTTCCATTACATTTGTAATTTATCAATCTATAAAAATATATGAAAAAATAATTATATTATTATATTCAATAAATTAAAATAGAATAAATTGCATAATATATATATATATATAATCGGATTTATCAGGTAGCAGGTACCCGAAGGTCTCTACCCGTACTCTATCCAAATCCGTGACGGATTTAAATATTTCTACCCAAATTCGTCCCAAAACCCTAATAGGGTTATCCATTATAGTTTAAACGAGTTCGGATTGACGCGGGTACCCGCAAAATCCGTACCCGTTGCCATCCCTATATGTGCCTTAAGATAGGAATTTGTAAGCATTTTTTAAAAGCTAATTGTTAGACACATTTTCCAATAAAGATAGCTCACTTGAGAAAAAAAGTTATCATTATTTTATCTTTTTTTTTGTAACAATCATATTTTTTAAATTTCAAAATCAATTTTTCAAAAACTTGTTCTCTGAATAACTTAAAACACAATTTTCTATTTTAAATATGTTTTTTAGTTTTCAAAAATCTTTTTGAAATGCTTCTAATGAAAATAATTTTTGCGATCAATTTAATATTTTAAATTCATGAAAAGCTCTTAGATATCATTTGAAAAATTTAGATGCATGTAATGATCCTAGATATACTCCTTATTGATTTTACATCTCAAAACCTATCCATTTTGACTTGTTCTTCATAATGTTGATGCCCAACTTATCTAAAAATTATTTTGTAGAAAGTATTCTAATTTTTGTATAAATTACATTAAACCTACAATCATTGATAACTGGTTTACAACTTCACTGATAGGTTTGAAAATGTGGCATTTTTTAAATATAAAATTTTTAAAAAATAAGAATTTAAAAAGAAGCAATTTTGAAATTTTTCAAAAATATAGAATATTTTTAAAAAAATTAAAAAATTGACAAATTCATGTAATTTGTTCAAAAAGGGGTAGATTATTTGTATATTTTTAATTTTTAATTGTTTAGTTAGTTTGAATTTTATTTTATTTTAACTTTTTAATGAAAAATAAGTAATTATGTGTCTTTGGATATTAATTGGGAAATGCTAATAAGTTTTTAGACATATATAAATATTAAAATAATAATTTTAAATGGATTCAAGAGAATATGCATAATCAGGTTTGGAAGTCCTGTTTCCACTGCAGACAGGCTATGCTTATGAATTACGATAGATTTGATAATTGAGTAGGCCTACATAATTTCATCACAATCTGCAATTAGGTTTCTGTGGGAGCCCAATCTTTGGTGTTTGATTCCTTGTTGGGCTTGGACTCAAGTTCCGCACTTCGTCTCCGTCTTTCACAATCTCATTCTCTTTCTCTGTTTTTTTAAAAAGATTATTATAATATTAAACCTAAAACTGTTCCTAATTGAATAAAAATTAAAGATTCAGAAGCTCAGTTGAATAAAATAGAAGTTGAAGGGTTAAATTGCATTTTTAGAAAGTTCAGAGTCATAAAGATGCATTTTTTCTCAAACCTGTGCCGGGTTAAGTGTTCCCTCTCTTTGCATATTCTGTATCAAATCCCCCTCCATCTCTCGAGATCAAAAAAGCATCGTCTATATCTTGCCTCAGCTACTCTCTGGACCATAGATCCTCTCTCGCTCATACACAGTCCTCTTGTCGAGAAACGTCGTCGTTCTTAAAGCATGCATATTGATTGTGAGTTCTTTCTCCAATTTCCCCTTTTCTTTATATATATGTATTACAGTTATTATTGATTGTTCAATTTGATTATAATCTAACAGCGATTTTTGTATTTTTTTCCCCAATCTGGTTTTAGACTGTACCATTCTCCTTCTTGGAGATACAAATTCTATGAATTATTGAATACTTTGGAAGGATTGCTGATTCTTGTATTCCAGGTATTTTTATTTTTTTGTTTATTAAATTCCTTTTGTTTGCCTTTTCTCCCCTAATTTAATGTTCTTTTTGGCTTTTTCATCTTTATGCTCGTCAGAATTTTCCATTGCTAGTTTAAAGTTATTCTTCATTTCGGACTGATTTTGGAATTTTTGTGTAGACTGAATTTTCTTGTCCACGTATTTTGTCTTAGTCAATTTAGTTTTTTGGTGCAAGTGAAATAACTATGGTTGGAATATGTCGGGAACTTCTTCTTGATTCATTGACTTGCTTGTTTTTCTTTTCCGGCTTCTCAGTTTTCAATTCAAATGAGAAATGATTATTATTATTATTATTATTATTATTATTATTATTATTATTATTATTATTATTATTATTATTATTATTATTTTTTGTTTAGGAGATAACTAATTATGTAACAAAAAAATTGTTATATGCATAATACACATCATCATTGAAGATTTTTGCTAATCTTTTTCTTTTTAAAATTTCCACAGCAATTTTATAGTTATAATCATGTGGGTTCTAATTAATTGAACTGCAAGAGAGCCTTGTCAGTGATTAATCCTTAGTATGGGATTTGGAGTTTCAGTTGTTATTCTTGACTTCTTGCAAGCAAGCCCGTGAATCTTCAAATTTGGATCACTGTTTCTTTTCCTCTTTTCTGTTCTTCTCCTTCTATTTCATAAATATGTATTAAATTCTCTTCAGAGCATTATAATAATTTTTTTTTCTTGTACTCTTAATTCTCCTTTCTTTGGTTCTTAGTTATGAATTCTTAGCATTAAGCAATCACTCGGAGTGCTTTTAGTTTCTTTTTCCTTAATTACCTTTATTATCTAACATTATGATGATGTAATAACGAAGGTGGATGTGGCCAAATGAATTTATTCCTTTCTAGTTATGTGTGTTGGTTGCTAAACTTTTGTTTGTAAGCCGTCCAAATGTGTCTATTAGTGAAATATTCTTATGTCAATATGTAACTTAATTGTGCTTTCAACATTTAATGCTATAATTTCATCACGGTATACAGGTAGAGGATTAATTCTCCATATTCGTCAAGGTCCAATCCTATAGAGGCTGTTATTAGTAGATTTTTGTCTTCTTTTTTCAATTTTCCCTTCTTCATATTTTCTTTTACTTATTTTTTTAAAGATCAACTGATTTTTCTTTATTTCTGCCCCTTTTCCAAATGACTATTTTGAGTTCTAAAAGCGTTAATGACTAGTGGTTTCTCGATCATATTACTCACAATGAATCCATACATTCTCCCTCTTTTTTCCCAAATAGTATATGCTATAAAAAGATTTTAATTAGGGACTTAATGGACTTGGAACCTTATCCTGAACTACAAGTTCTAAAATTTATCATCAATAGGACATCATCAAAATCTTCATGCTATGTTGCTATCATGTGTCTCAATGCCTCTCTTTATGAATATGATGGGGAATAACAAATGTTATTCATTTAAGCCCTTGCTATGTTTATTATGATAACTGTCTGGAGGTCAGGAATAGATGTGGGCAAAATTTGATCTATGCTTGAAGTAGTTACCTATATCTCCAACTCATAATTTGCCTATGTTTGGCTTAAAGATTTTGATGCTCTTTTGTATAGCTTCACTCAGAGATACAAATGCCATTGTGCCAATAACCTTCTGTTCATTGTATTATCCATTTCTATTGATAGTCATAAGTGTCTTTGCAACTCTAGTTATTGGCTTTCAAACTAAATTTGCATGTCATTCAAAGTTCTAAAGCATTTTTTTTCAGATGCCAATTTGCTAAATTGCTGGAAGGTCCTGCTAAGCTAATGTATGTTGTAAATCATACATGCTAAATTATGAGCTAATATATATTTACGACTTGTGGATAATACATGTGAATGCAACTTATTATCCTGTAGGAGAAATCTGCAAGTTTCTCTCTCTTATTTGGTCTGGCCTAATAAAGAATAGATACTACATCATTTTGTCTGCATTATCTTATAGGAGAGCTAGTAACTGAGAGCCTTCTTCATTTATCTCCATGTTACTCTTATTGGAATATGATTAAGTACTATAGCATTAAGTAAGCTATGATTATGATATTTGAGTTATTTAACTCACCATGCATTCTCTCTTTCATCAGTCTGCCCCTCCCTCCCTAGCCAAAAGAGGGATTAAGGACAGATCAGATCGACCATAGTTTGAAGTTTTTTGAATGCTGAAATTTTTGTCACAACAAAATCTTACCAATCATTCTTATTTTTGCATTTATTTCTCTTGTATTTGATAGTATATCAGAATTATAATGAATTACTCTCTTGGCGGTGGGATTCCTGCTATCCTGCAACTGCACAAATGGGACCTATCTCAGTTCCAACTGAATTTATCAGATTTTCATGCTGGTTTTATCTCTCCAACAAGAGAGCTTCTGTTATTGCTATCTTATCAGAGTGAAGCCTTGCTGTTGCCTTTGGTTAATGGTAAATATGGCTCTTCTCTTTTATTATTCTTTAATCCTTGGACTGTTCTATGTTTTATTATCTGTGTGTTTGCAGACTCATGTGTATACTTGCATCAATATGTCAAAGTATGCCTTATAGTGTGAATCTTCTTATCTATATCTTTTCCACATCATCTGGATTTGAGTTTCTGGGTGGAAAATGTTTAACATCATATTGCCTTTTCCTTTCCAATCATCTTGGCAGGGGACTCCCCAGATGAAAACATTTCAGGAAGCTGCCATAATGGATGTCTGGAAAATCAGTCTTCATCAGCCTTTTGTTCTCAGTCATCAGAGAAACCTAGTTCTTCTGATTCAAAAGACAGTATTTCCCTTACTGACGTGTCAGTAACAGATTTTGATAATGGAGTTTCTGTTGAAGATAAAACTTCAAGATCTAGCACTTATCCTTTTGTTTGTGATGTGAATTCATTGGCCTGGGGTGTATGTGGGGATTCCTATAATTTGCGTGATGATGTTTTGTTTAGAGAGCTCCTATTTGTGTCTAGTGGTTGTGGTGTTACAGTGCATGCTTTTCGTGAACCTGATAAAACTGCAATAACAAGAACCATGTTGGAGGGTGAGTTTGGACAAGGGAGGTGGGTAGAGTGGGGCCCTTCTCAGTCAGCTCGAAATATGAAATCATGTGATTCTTTTGGCTTGAGTTCTGAAGGCTCTAGCACTATCCCTGTTGTTAAAAAGGCCAATGGAAATGGAGAAACTCAGCAAGATGCATCTAGAGAAATTGGAGTTGATCAAATGTCAAGGTGTGTTGCTTCAAAGAGGTGGTTACGCTCTTTTTTAACTAAAGCTGAAACACTAAAATCGGATGGTAACATATGGACTAGGTTCCCAGAGAAGTCATCATTTCCATGCTCTGCAAAGGTTGTCTCATTTAGCATTCTTGATGAGAATTTACCATTTCTGGACTTCCTTATTAACAGAAATTCCATATCAAATGAGGAGGAAAGCAAGCATGAATCTTTTTTGGATCCACATAGTGATATGAATATGTCTGATGGTTCCTCTACTAGTTTTGGTGCCAATTCATACAAATGTTCCAGAGTGTTTTCCAGCAATTCTCATTGTCTTATTGGATTTGTTTTATCATTGACAGATTCTCTTTTTGTCCATTCTGCAGATGAGATTGGAAGAAGCTGTGTAAAAGTTATGCTTCTTGTTGCTAGGTTAGATACTTCAGGAATCCAGTGGGTTTCCTTAGTGAAGCTTGCACATAGTGTAAATGTAGACCCTTTGACTGAGTGGACTGACTTTTGCTTTTCTGACAACCTTCTTGTTTGCCTAAATGCTTCTGGGTTAGTCTACTTTTATGCCGCAATGTCTGGTGAGTGTGTTGCACATCTTGATGTTCTAGAGGCTTGTGGATTTAACCCTCGATCAAGCCTGTGGCAGCAACAAAAAGTGTCTGAAATTGTTGAACCACAAATGAAACATGTTGATCAAATTTACGATAAGTCAACTTCTCAACTTGGTGATTTATTTGGTAGAAGAATCTTTAGAAAATTGCTTGTTGCTTTACATACTTCCTTGTTAGCTGTAGTTGATGAATGCGGAACTATTTATGTCTTGTGTATCGGTGACTATCTACCAAACAATTACTATGCATATGAGAAATTACTTCCACATTTTCAACATCTAGGATTGGGTATGTTGGTTGGTTGGGAGGTTGGTGGTTCTGATATAGGCTGCCAAAGGGCGTTTTATAATAATTCATCCATGAGAAATGGTGATAATTCCATTTTGCAATGCAATCGAAATAATGCACTTCAAACTATCTTACATGGGAATTTTTATGGAAAGGGGACCCAGGGCGACTTTTGCTCAAGCATCTTTTCTGCCCCCTTAGAACATAGTTTTTGTGATTCTAAGGTACATTTGCAACCCATGCGGAAAGTTTTTCTTCCAATAGAGAGATTTAGTGAGGATGGTTGTATTTGTTTCTCGCCTTTTGGTATCACTTGGCTTGCCAAAAAGCACGATATTAAAAACCAAGGAAGTGCTCATGTCATTCATTTAAATCTACATATGGGATTAGTGGTTCATGATGATGTATGCTTGGATTACCGGGGCAGAAATCTCCAAGGGAGGGAAGAAACTTTAATTGGAGAAGCAATTGCTTGCACCTTTCAGGGATGTCTTTATTTAGTGAATGAAGTTGGCCTTTCTGTTGTTCTTCCCTCTGTTTCCGTCTCTCCAAATTTCCTTCCAGTTGAAACCATTGGATATCGGCTGCACTGTTTCGATACAGGCACTAGAATTGCAACAAAAAAATCTCTAAAAATAAAGGAATCAAAAGAGCTTTTCTCAGCTTGGAAAGTTGAAGTTTTGGATAGAGTTCTTTTGTATGAAGGCCCTGAAGAGGCAGATCGCCTGTGTTTGGAAAATGGTGAGAAGAATGATCAAGCTTTTGCACATGCTAGCTTTACTATTACATAGAATCTATTGCATATATCAGTTATTAATGCAGTATCCATAATTCCTTAATGAGTTACTTCAATTTCATTGTTTTCTCTTGCAAAATTGTTTCATTTCATTTCATATTTGATTACTATATAGTTTTTCTTCTGTCCAATTTGTGCTTAGGTGTGATTGTTGAATGCAATTGAGTCAACAGTGGACTTTGGTTAGCATATTGATGATACATAATCAATGTACAAATAAAGTACATGTTGGATATATACTTTGCTGTCCTTGGACTTCTATTATTTAAATCTTGAATTGATGCTATGTCATTGTGGTCAAAGGGGTGTCCCATTGAGGTAAGGAGATGCAATGAATCCACTTTAAACTCCTGCCTTAAGCACCAAGGCCAGTTTTGGTTTAGGTGAGAGGCAATCAGGGCAAGTGTCTTACCATTGCTGAACCCTTGTCAAATATTTAAATGGATAGCCCTCAATTTGCGAACATCTTAATCATTTTGGCATCATGTAGCATTACAGAATATTCATATTTTTCCTCCCAATTCCTTTCTTTCTTCTCTTGAATGCTCTCCATTTGTTTTTATATCCCCTTTGCATAAAATAAGATAACAAAAATGTATAAATAATTGTTTTTGAATTATTAGTTTCCATTTTATGAACCTATGTACTTGTAGATTTCTGTTTAATGCAATGTTTAGGAATAGATGCAAAAAGCAAACTAAGTGGGATCAGTTTGGACAGTGTAGAGGACTTGTAAACTTTGCAATTCTGATATTTTAGCTTTATTATGGAAAGGAATGTTGACACTGAGGAGGATTTTAACCATAATTAGAGTAGAATGGGTGACATGGAGAAGGGTCTTATTTAATTCTGAATCCATCTAAGTTAAAGGAGAAGTTCTAGAATGTATAGAATCAGTTTGCAAATGATGTATGATGGTGAGTTTTGGGTACTAAAGAAACAAGATGTCTATAAAATTAGCATATTTGAGATGAGAATGTTAAGAGGGATGTGTGGAAGCATAGGAAAGGATTAAATAAGGAATGAATACATTTTTAGGAAGATGGAATGGTGCCTATTGGAGGTATAATTATGGAAAAACTGATTGACATGATTTGATCACATCTATCATAGAGTAATAGATGACTGGTGGAAGGTTGAGCATATTGTAGTCATAGAAGGGAGGAAGATGAGAGGTATATTTAAGATGATTTGGGTTGAATTAGTGAAGAAGGAATTACTGATGCTGGACCTTTTTGAAGATGTAGCCTCAAAAAGGTTGGAACAGAGGAAAATGATCTGTTGTATCTGACCTGAACTAGTTGGGGAATAAGACTACGTTGAGTTGAATGATATGGGCTTGTAGAAATAGAACCTTTTTTTATGCACTTAATTTTTTTTTCAATTGCTTCAATAGTGTTTTGCAGAAGCCAAATGAAATCCAGAACAGTATTGGGCTGGGAGGAGGGGAAGAGGGCTAGATAAATATGTAATGGAAAGAGCTTATATCTGTTGTTTGTTACTTTAGATTTATTTAGAAAAAAAAAAGCAGAGTTAGATAAAAATTTAATGATGAATGTGTTCATATTTTTTACATTCACTGTTATAGGTTTAAATTTACATTTTTTTAGTGCCTACAAAATCTGGTAATTTGTCGTACCCTATGCTACTGTGCTAAATAAATGAATTGGCCTTGCTGTTTAGGGGCAAGCTCCTAACCTGTTAGTATGAGGGGGTCCTAGTGCTTTAGAGGTGCCTGCCACCGTTGATTAGGTTATGGTGTTCCATGTGTGTTTTAAATATGTATGTTTACAATGGAAAAGGAAAAGACTTACTATGAGAATGATAATTGAACTGAGTTAGGTCCCAATGATGAGAATTGAACAAAATTTTTATGCAGAATAGTGAATTAATGAAAAATAAACTTATTTTTCAAGCTGGTTTTTACTGAATATTAGAAAGTAAAGGACTCCCATCTAGTATTTTGCAGGCATGCTTGGAAGTGGATAATTAGTGGGGTAGAACCTGTAATGGTTAAGTTTTTTAGTTTATTAGTCACAGAATAGATAGGTTTTGGTTTCCACTCTGTCTCTTTCTATCTGGGATGAGAATTTTAAAATGGATTGTGGAAACATGAGAATAGGGAAGTGGAAGAACATAAGAAATGAATGCATCCTTTGGAAGGTGGAAGTAGATATGTGTGGTTGCAGGTTTTAGTTTTTGACTTTATTATGTGCTTGGAGTTTGGACATTGCATAGTTTACTGCATTTTCTAAGTGTTCATGTGCTTATGAAATCGGAATTTTGCCACCTTGTCAGGCTGGAACTTAAAAATTTCTAGGATGCGTCGGCTACAGATGGCACTGGACTACCTGAAATTTGATGAAATAGAGCAGTAAGATTCTATATATTTCTTTGGTGTTTTCATAATTTGCTTTATCTTATTTAAGATTATTTTTTTTTCTTTTTTCATATCCATTATGTAACTTTTGCTTGATTTTTATGACTTTAAAAGTTGGTTTTGAGCATCATATAAACTTCTATGCTTGCTTGCTTGTGTATGTGCTGAACTTTGTTTTTGAGCATCATATAAACTCCCATATGTGCTTGTTTGTGTGTATGCTATACTATACTTTGTTTTTGAGTGTCTTTTAAACTTCTATGCTTGCTTACTTCGATCTACGCACTGTACTTGCACTCATATATGGACTTATCTAAAGCAAATACCTAAGAGGATTTTTCCATAATTTATATGTATGCATGTCTTTTTGAGTGCAGGATGTTGAAGAAACTCTTGCCAAACCAATATAATTATGCTACTGGAAAATGTTATTGTGATGAAAAATAAATGATGCTTTCTCTATCCCATAAAATAGGCTTACTTTCTTTTTTTTCATCTATCCCTAATTATAATCAACTTTCATTTTTGAGAGTATAGTTGATTTCTTAGTTTTCTAATATATGTCGTTTAATGTGCTTTGTTATCAACAAATATGAACTATCATTTCCTAGTTTTATAATATGCTCCTAAATAATGTAAGCTTATATTAGAAAAAATGTATGAAAAATCTATAGTTCCAATTGTGGTAATTAATTTTTCTTAAACTGTGTTAAAATAGAGGTGAGCCTAACTTTGTGGAATGGAGGGAGAACACATGATCATGAATGAAATCTAGTTCTCTTGAATCGTAATTGTTTCAAAATAGCAATAACTTATATTCCAAATTCCCCCTCCCCCCCAACATTATCCTGTTCACCCATAGAACTAATTGATTTAATTAATCTAGGTTCCTATTTCTGATATTCTCACTATAGATGGGATCTCAATTTCCTAGAAAAGTTTTACTAAACATTAAAATGAGGATTATTGCTTTATCTAGTAATATTCTTGGATCCTTCTATCATATGTGGGCCCCCAATTAGAATTTGGACTTTGGAAGGTCTTGCAATATTTAATTTCAAATTAAGACATTTAGGTTAATTGGATTGGTATATTAATTTGTTGCTTGCAGCTCAGAAGGCCTAATGATGCACCTTTATGTTTTGATGTTTGTGTCATGTCATGTGCTCTTGCAGTGGTGAGTCTCATATAAATCCCTCATTTTACAGTGTGAAGTCTCTTGTTGTATTTGAATTGGCTCTTTGGTGTTTTGATGTGTGGTGCATAGGCTTATAGATTTGAGAAGTTTACCAGTTACTAATTTTAAGGTTTCTAGATAGAAAAAAGAGGCTGAAATTGCTGCTTTTGCAGTTAAAATGGAATAAAACTGTTTGCCTAATTGCTTCATGTCATTCAGCTTCTGGTAATTTCAAAAGGTGTCTTTACTGGATATTAATCACTCATTAGACCTTTTTTTTATTATTTTTTAAATTCTTTTATTCCTATAGATGAGGAAGATGATTTGTTGGCATTAACATGTCCTTCTCATCTCTGATCAAATTAAAAAGAAAGTGATTAATTCTCGAATAACCTGTTCCTTAATTTTTTTTCCAAATTTTTAAGGATGACTTATTGTTATTGATACTTCTCCTCATCTCTGATCAAATTAAATGGAAAAAATATTGATTTCTTGAATACTTAATTGGTAAGAGGTTCTTCTTCTGTTTATAGATTGGTGATTATTAAATTTTTTGTCTTTAAGAAACGACGCCATTAGTTCATCTTGACATTCTCTCCTCATTCGAATCAACTGTGTGATGTAAATACAAATAACTGAAACATTAGTATTTTTATTTTTGGTGAGACCCTGTTATGTTGCCCATAACTTTTGGTGACAAGGTGACTCTGGGGTCCTAATGTTTTGAGGCAAAGGTATTGAACATTTGGAATAAATGGGGTTGCTATATAAAACTTCTTATCATGTTGTAGTCTTGGCCTTCCCTCCAATTAATTCCTGGTGGTGTGAATGTCATGTGATAATCAGTTCTTTGTTTCTTCAATGGTTTAACAGATCTCTAGAAATGCTTGTAAGTGTCAATTTGGCGGAAGAAGGCATTTTGAGGTTGATCTTTGCTGCGGTTTATTTAATGTGTCACAGAAATGGCAGTGACAATGAGATTTCCGCTGCATCGAGGTAAATATTTTCACAAAATACCATTCATTTCTGTAATATGCTGAGGTTAGAGTTTTTATTTTTCTTTTGCTAGTCTTGAAGTGTATAAGCAGTAAGTTATGCCACCTTGCTCTGCTCAAAATCAGGCTTGTCTAGATTTTGTATCCCTTTGAATGGCAGTTTTTATTTTGGTGTGCATCACAGAAATGGCAGTTTTTATTATTAATGTTTTGAGGCAAAGTTTTTGTAAGTTTCAACAACTGTGTCTGTCTTCCATAAGTTATTACAAGGTCCATTTTTGCATTTTCATGTGCAGATCTGTGCACAAATACCTAGACCGTAAAACACTTGCCGCTAAAAGCTTCTTTCTCTAGCTTTTGGCTAAAGTTACCATTCTACTTTGTTAAAAGTTTGTGCATGGTTTTCTGTAAGGCACTCTAAACTCCTATGATGTAGTTTGTTTCATACTTCACTTCCTCTATTTTTTGCAACTTCTGCAATAACTGACATTTGCTCTTAATTCATTTGTTTTTCAAACTCTTTGTCTTAGTATTGTTTTCATGCTAATCTCAAATCCATATTACAGGGTTCTTGCATTGGCCACTTGTTTCACAACCAAAATGATTCGAAAATGTGGGTTACTGCAGCATAAGAATGGCAAGTTACATGGATTAAGGAAGATGCCTTTGCTCTCTCTTCCAGCAGTTTTACCAGATAAAGTGCAAAATGAAATGGCAGAGTCAAGAAGGCTTCATGATTTGGCTCGCCTTTTAGAGATCATTCGAAGTCTGCAGTATCGGCTTCGAGCAAAATTCAAAAAGCCTGGCCAATCCCTGGTATGCTGTTTTGTCTAATCCCAATATATTGCTGAACTGTTGTCTTCTTCCTGTTGCTTACAATATAATCCTTTTTTGATCTTATAGATTGATGGTGGAGAGGCAAAGAAATTGATGGACACAGATTTGTCTGATGATGAATCTCAGCTACCAATTATTCCAGCTAATGCTGTATCATTGCAGACGCTAAATCAACAAGAACTTTCGGTTTCTGTCTCTTCCATGGTCTCCAATGGCGATAAGCTTGCTTTGATGTCCAAGGATGTCTTGGATTCCAGTGGCCATTTCGATCAAGAGGATTTAACGGCAGTATCTGTATTTGTGCCACAAGCTGGAAATTTTGGAAGGAAAATTTTCCCCTTGGAAAATCCTAAGGAGATGATTGCACGATGGAAAATTGATAACTTAGACCTTAAAACTGTAGTTAAAGATGCTCTCCTATCTGGTCGTCTTCCTTTAGCTGTTCTTCAATTGCATCTTCATCGTTCAAAAGACTTCGATACTGATGAAGAGCCTCTTGACACTTTTACTGAAGTTCGTGATGTTGGAAGAGCCATTGCTTATGAGCTATTTTTGAAGGTATAAATATTTACCTACATGAAAGTAAATTAATACATAATTGCATTAATATTTTGTGATTTACAGGGTGAAACAGGGAATGCCATTGCAACATTGCAAAGGCTTGGAGAGGACATTGAATCATGCCTCAAGCAGTTATTATATGGCACAGTGAGGAGATTTCTTCGAATTCAAGTTGCACAAGAGGCAAGAAGATATGGTTATGTGGGACCATATGAGTGGAAGATATTGGAGATGATATTTCTGATAGAGGTACTCATAACAATCTGCTAAATTTTGTTTTACGAGTGACTGTTCACTGATTTTAAATTCATGCTCTGATGAGGCTTTTCTCATGTTTCCTTTGTTGGAAAGAGGCTGTACCCTAGCAGTAGTTTCTGGAAGACTTTTCTTGGCCGGCAGAAGGCATTGAGAGCTCCATTGACTTCAAATTCACCTGGAGAAATTAATCTGCAGTTACTGCATTCACATCAATTTAGCAATCTTGTCATAGAGTGTGGTGAAATTGATGGAGTTATTTTAGGTTCATGGACAAGCTTCAGTGAAACTACTGCCAGCCCTGTGGTTGATGAAGATACTGCTCATGCTGGATACTGGGCTGCTGCTGCAGTGTGGTCCAGTGTCTGGGATCAGAGAACCATTGATCGTGTAAGTCACTTGTAATGTTTGTTTTTGGTTTTTTTGGCTCCTTGGAATGCACCATGATGTGGGGAACTAATAGTGAAGGAAAAGAAAATGCTAATCTATGGCATGCCATCTGTCAGGATTACTTCTTCCTTGGTGCCATAGTGACTTTTGTTCCTGAAGTTCTCTTACACATGCCAATTATGTTATATTTATGACTTTTCTTATCTGATTGCCAATATGAATACAAGAAAGTAACAACTAGATTTTTTTCTCCTTGCTTGCTATGCAGATAGTTTTGGATCAACCTTTCCTTATGGGCGTTCACGTATTGTGGGAGTCTCAACTGGAGTATTATTTATGTCATAATGATTGGGAAGAAGTTTTTAAACTGATGGATCTTATTCCTGCATCTGTTGTATCATGTGGAAGCCTACAGATCACATTGGATGGGTTAAAGCATGAACCAGCTGTTGGCTGCAGCAGTGAATTCCCTGAGTACAGCAATTATATATGTTCCATTGAAGAAGTGGATGCTGTGTGCATGGAAGTGCCAGGAGTCAAAATATTTGGGTTTTCTGTTGATACAATGTGCTCCATGTGGCTAAGAATGCTCATGGAACTGGAGCTTGCAAAAAAATTTATCTTTTTGAAGGATTACTGGGAAGGCACTGCAGAGATTGTAGCTCTACTAGCACGTTCAGGCTTCATAACTAGCAGACCTAGTAGACTGCAGTCAGGCGATTATTCTGTGAGAGTTTCATCTGATCTGAATGTATCAGATGGTGGAAAATGTCCTGTTGATACCACAAGAGCTTTGCATAAATTACTCTTGCATCACTTTGTGCAATATAAGTTGCCGAACCTTTTGGACCTTTATATTGACCATCACAAGTTGATCTTGGACAATGATTCCCTTCACCTGTTACAGGAAGCTGCAGTAAGTTTCCTCAGGAGTGTTACCATTCTCTGTGTGATATTTTACTTGATGGTTTGGCATATTTGTAGCTTTTGATCAATGTCAATATCCATTGCTAGATAATGGTGTTTAAGCTGTTAATTGTCTTACTTTTACATTTCAGAATTGTCTACTTTTGTGCACAAATAGTGAAGAAACCAGTGCTGGTTATTTTATTAATTTCTTACATAATATTTACAGCCTATATTACATACTTATATACACATTTTGTACACAAGAAAGAGAAATTTCCATAACTGATTTCCTAGACTTTAGGGAATGATTATTGACCCTGATTCTTTCCTAAAAAATCTGATTCACACAAGATTTTCTACACTCCCCCTCAAGCTGGTGAATATAGACCTTCTATTCCCAGCTTGCTAATATTTTCATGAAACACGTTACTGCACAGTCCTTTTGTTAGTACATTTGCTAATTGATGTCATGTAGGAACAGATGGGGTACAAATCAACCCACTATCCAACTTTTCTTTGATGAAGTGTCTGTCTATCTCAATGTGTTTCGTCCGATCATGTTACACCGGATTATGAGCAATGCTGATAGCTGATTTATTATCACAGTACAATTTCATAGGCCTACTTCATTGGACCTTCAAATCTTCTAAAATAATCTTGACCCATAACAATTCACATACTCCTGCAGCCATAGCTCTAAACTCTGCCTCTGCACTTTATCGTGCTATCACATTTTGTTTCTTACTCCTCCAGGATACTAAATTTCCCCCAAGAAAGGTACAATAGCCTGTAGTTGACCATCTGTCCAGTGGAGATCCTGCAAAATCTGCATCGGTGTATACTGCCAAACCAATATCAGATGTTTTCTTGAATAAAATTCCCTTCCCTGGATGTGCCTTCAAGTAATGAAGAACTCGGTAGGCTGCCTGTAGATGATTTTCTTTCGGATCGTGCATGAATTGACTGATTACACTCACTGAGTAGGCTATGTCTGGCCTAGTATATGCAAGATAGATAAGTTTTCCAACAAGTCGTCAATATATTTTTCTATCAACTTTCTTATCTCCAAGTGCTTCACTCAATCTATGATTTTGTTCAATGGGAGTTGCAACTGGTTTACTAGCCATCATACCTGTTTCCTTGAGAAGATCAGTAACATATTTCTGTTGAAAAATGAAAATGTCTTGCTTAGACTGAGCCACCTCAATTCCAAGGAAGTACTTCAATCTCCCTAAATCTTTTATTTCAAACTCCTTGGCTAGGCACTGCTTTAAAGTATCCTTTTCTTTCTCATCATTCCCTGTCACAATAATGTCATCTACATACACAATTAATGCTGTAACGCCCCTTGAAGCTGAATGTTTTATGAAGAGTGTATGATCTCCTTGGCTTTGTTTGTAGCCATTAGTTAACATCACCTTGGCAAACCTTCCAAACCAAGCACGTGGGGACTGTTTTAACCCATACAATGCTTTCTTTAACCGACAAACCTTGTTTTCATCACCCCCATTGAACCCTGGTGGGATACTCATGTAAATTTCTTCTTCCAACTCACCATGAAGGAAAATATTTTTCACATCATATTGCTGCAATTCCCAATCAAAATTAACAGCCAAAGATAGTAAAATTCTTATTGTATTCATCTTTGCCACTGGAGCAAAAGTTTCTTGATAATCTACTCCATATGTTTGAATATACCCTTTTGCAACCAGCCTTGCCTTGTATCGTTTTAGGGACCCATCGGCTTTAAATTTTACTGCAAACACCCACTTGCAGCCCACTGATTTTTTACCATTAGGTAGATCAACCAATTCCCAAGTTTAATGCTTTTGTAAAGCATCCATTTCAGCCTCCATAGCAAGTCTCCACTCTTTCTTTGATAATGCTTCAGACAATGAGTTAGGAATAGGAATAGTGTTTAAAGTTGAAAGGAAGTTTTTATGATTCAATGGAAATCTTTGAAAAGACACAAAGTGAGACAATGGATATAGTGGCATTTTGGTGCATTCTCGGGTTCCTTTTCTCAAGGCTATAGGTAGATCATGATCAAGATTAAGAGCTGAATTTTGTTCAAGTATTGTTACCTTATTTCCAGGACTCGGGTCAATAGACTGTTCTTGCCTTGTTGCTATCATGGGGTCTTTTCTCCTTGCATACACCTGATCAAACCGAAACCGATCAAAGATCTGATTGTCTCCTTCCTCTTCCTCTATTGACTCTTCAAATTGTGATATAGGAATCGGATCAAAAGACATTGGCGACACTGAGGTGGTTTCTTTTGATTTAAATGACTCATATGAGGGGGGTATTTCTAATGGTGGTAAAGCTGACTCCTTATCTTCAAGTATAGATAACTCCTCCTAAAGATAAGGAGTGGAGAAGTATGACTTATTTTCAATAAAAGTAACATCAACCGAAACATAAAGTTTCGTAGTGGATGGGTGATAACATTTATATCATTTTTGATTGGATGAGTACCCCACAAAGACACACTTAAGAGCTTTAGGATCTAATTTTCCTCGGTTATGATTGTGAATATGGACAAATGATGTGCATCCAAAAACTCGAGGATCAAGGTTAGAGGAGGACCGAATGTCAGGATAGAATTGAGACAAAGTTTCTAGTGGACTTTTGAACCCCAAAACTCTAGATGGAATTCTGTTTATGACATATGCCGATGTGAGTATAGCCTCTCCCCAGTAGGATTTTGGTACATTTTGTTGAAACAATAAAACTCGAGTACACTCAAGAAGATGACGGTTTTTTTTTCTCCGCTACTCCATTTTGTTGGGGAGTGGTGATACAAGTAAATTCATGTATGATTCCTTCCTTTTGAAACCACTGGGACAAAAATGATTGAAATAATCACGAGCATTATCTGAGCGGATTTTCTTGATTTTGGTACCAAACTGAGTTTGAATTATTGTATAGAAAGTAGGGAAAATATGACTCACATCAAATTTATTTTTGAGCAAATATATCCAAGAGACTCTTGTACAATCATCAATAAATGTCACAAACCACCTAGATCCTGAGATATTTGGAATGGTGGATGGTCCCCAAATGTCACTATGAATTAGAAAGAAAGGAGAAGAATATCTTTTATTACTCATAGGAAAGGATACACAGGTATGTTTTGCATACTCACAAATTTCACAATGAAAAGATTGAATATCTAGTCCCTTAAACAAGGTAGGAAACATTAATTTTAATGCGGAAACAGAAACATGACCTAGGCGCCTATGATGTAACCAAATGACATCTTTTATTTGATGAAGAGAAAAAAGTAGGCAAAGTAGACTTAAGTAGTTTCGGTTGATTAGATGTACTCAAGTAGTAGAGTCCATTATGCTCCTTAACAAGTCCAATCTTCCTCCTCGAATCTTGGTCTTGAAATTCACAAAAAAAGACATCAAATATAACACGACAATTTAGATCTTGGGTAAGTTTTTGTATTGAAATAAGATTAGTGGATAGGTGAGGGACATGAAGAACATTTTTAAGGACCAAATTTGGGGTAACCTGGACATCTCCTATTCCAGCCACTGTGGTGGAAGTACCATCAGCAACAACAATTTTCCTATTGCTTGGACAAGGGGTATAGGTCTTAAATTTATTTGAATTATGAGTTGTGATCAGTAGCATCAGAATCAAGGATCCAAGCATTCCTAAACTCATTACCTGAAGCATTCAATCCGAGAGAGATTAGAGTCTCACCTGAAAGAGTCAATGAACACATACCCGGAGTTGATGCTTGAGAACTGGAAGGTGCTGTTGTTTTCTCAATCTCCCCTAGCAAATTTTAAAGCCTTTCAATGTCATTCATACTGAATCCTCCAAGAGTCTGAGTTTGAGATGGATCTTGAATTGACATATGAGCTTGTCCTGGAGTTCGCTTTTGTTGTTCACATTTTTGTCCCCATTCACGACTACTTGTGGAAGGTTTTCCATGCAATTTCCAGCAATGTTCTTTATGTGCCTCGGCTTCTTGCAATAAGTGCACCAGATTTCATCACGATTCCTCTGCGTGCTTGACTGATTAGTTTTGTCTATGGGAGTTTTGTCAAGTGTTAATCCTCGTGGCTTGACACTTAAAAGAACAGAGTTGTCTATCATGGATGATTCCAACATAATACCTCTGCGTCTCTCCTTTGCCTGGACCAAAGACACTGCTTCATTAAGGGAGGGAACCTCCGGTCTTCCCAAAATTTGGATGCAGATGAGATCAAACTCAGAATTTAGTCCAGCTAAAAAAACATATACGCGGTCCCTTTTTATGAAAATTTTGACAGCCACTGCACAATCACTGCACTTTAAATCAATTGTTCGGTAATAGTCCAATTCTTGCCACTGATTTTGCAGAAAATTGGCATATTCAGTCACAGTCTTGGTCCCTTGCTTTGTTCTAGTTGTCTTGGTCTTGATCTCATAAATAAGGGCTGCATCATGAAATTTGGAATATGTTTGATAAAGAGCATCCCAAATTGCCTTTGCTGTAGGAAGAAACATACAAGTGTCACTGATTTCAGGAGTCATGGTACATAATCATTGAATCTTCTTCGTCCCATGCATGAAAACTTGGTGTTCCTCTCTCCTGTCCAGATTTCAATAAATGACTGAGTTTTCCTTTTCCTTTTAGAAAGGTCTGAACAAGTTGAGACCATTTCAAATAATTTTTTCCATTCAACCTATATGCTGGTTGAATATTTTGAAGTTCTGTGGGGTTGCGCCCAACCTGTTCTCCTTCAACAATTGAAGAGATAGAATCTGACATGGTTGATTTTGATGAAACAGCAGTAAGTGATAAAAAAGATCAGAAATAATGGCAATGAAGGCCACTGAAAAAAACAGCAATGGAGGCTGAGAAAAAAAAAAAACAGCAATGAAGGCTGAGAAAAAAAAAACAGCAATGAAGGCTGAGAGAAATAAGAGCTAAACCAGCAATCAAGGCTGAAATCAAATGTCGATTTGGCAATGAAGGCCGACGCTGGCGAGAGTTACCCTATCTGCCCAGAAACCCTAGCCACACAGCTCTGATACCATAAAGAAACTAGTGCTGGTTATTTTATTAATTTCTTATATAATATTTACAGCCTACATTACATACTTATATGCACATTTTGTACACAAGAAAGGGAAATTTCCATAACTGAAGTTTCCATAACTGATTTCCTAGACTTTAGGGAATGATTATTGACCCTGATTCTTTCCTAAAAAATCTGATTCACACAAGATTTTCCAAATAGTTTACTGGAGATAGCAACAAAATATGTACGAAAAGGTGCAGTTCCATCTGTCTGTCTAAGCATGTGATTGTTGCTTAGCTTTGAATTATATTCTGCAATCTAATTCACTTATTTTAAAGATTCTGTTGTTTTCTTAATACTTGAGTGGTATCAAATATCATTTGAACATGCTTATCTCTAAAGTGTATTCTGCATTCTGTTGACTTTTAGGACACATTTGCTATGATATCGCAGAATACATTTAATAACCATATGATCCTATTTCCTGAGAATGATGCTTCATATTCTTTGCCAATTTAAGAATACCAAAAGATCAAAATGGGTCAATGCTTGCATTGATGACTTATTTATTTGCTGCACTTTTAAAACCCTCTTTATTTTAGGATAAAGCAAATAGCTTCCTCCATGCTTATAGCTGATGGCCATGGTTTGGTATCTTCTTAGTTTGGATTGTTTCAGCCATGGTTACTTTCTTACAGATTTTCAGCAGGATCACTAAATATGAATTTTGGATCAATTGCACTACTCAACTCTGATTTTGTTTCAATTATTTTTTTCCCCGAATTTTTGTTGAAATTCAGGCAAATTTTTGATGTGTTGGGTAAGTAAATAAGTGCTATAACTTATTTTTAAATGTAAAAGTAGAGTTGTAAAATTTACTTTGTTATCATGTAAAAGAATCTGCGTAAAATTCTATTGCATCTACTGATAATACTCCTATTAAAACAATTAGAACCTAGTGACTTTGCTGATACAAATTGAAATTTGGTGACCGTGTTGGAATGCACTGATTTTGCTGAAACAAATTGAAATTTGGTGGTTGTGTTGAAATATATTGACAATAGGTGGTCCTAAGCATCCAACTTAATGCTGATTATTTTATTCCAAAAATAAAATTTTTGTTTTCGCTGTTTGTTCTATTAATTTGAATAGGCTAGTAGTGCATATGTGGGTTATCATGCTAGCTTTTACTGATATGTTGCTTTCTAATTAATTTGCATTGCAATGTGGCTTGTTGATTGCTTTTGGTAATTTGTGCATGCGTTTGCTGATATTTATTTTATTTAATACTTTTTGATCAGGGAGATTGCCAATGGGCAAAGTGGTTGCTTCTATCTAGGATTAAGGGTCATGAATATGATGCTTCATTTTGTAATGCTCGGTCTATAATGTCACATGACAGCAATGTCAGTGTTCTGGATATTGAAGAAATAATTCGTACTATTGATGATATTGCGGAAGGAGGGGGTGAAATGGAAGCTTTAGCAACGCTGATGTATGCTCCTTATCCAATTCAAAATTGTCTTAGTAGTGGTAGTGTATTTAGGCATAGTAGCTCCACAGCTCAGTGCACACTGGAAAATCTTAGGCCCGCTATACAACAGTTTCCTACATTGTGGCGCACTCTTGTAGCAGCAAGTTTTGGACAAGATACAACTTCTAATTTTTTGGGCTCTAAGGCAAATAATGGTTGGTTTTAACCTCTTTATCTTTAATTTATATCCCAGGGTACACTTAAATCAGCCAAGTTTACTTTGCTCTAGCATATTCTTCCAATTGCGATGTTTAATTTGTGTATTTTGGAATTCAGCACTGTCAAACTATCTGTGTTGGCGAGATAATATCTTCTTTTCTTCTGCACGTGATACTTCACTTCTACAAATGCTGCCATGTTGGTTTCCTAAAACCGTGCGGAGGTTGATACAGCTTTATATCCAGGTCACTTTTGGTCTTCATTGCACAACACTGAATTTGTTTTTGCTGTTTTTATGTTTTGTTTTCTGGCTTGCCTATGTAGCTATTATATTGTAAAGCTAATGACCAAATAAATGCAAAACATAGTCAATTTTTTTGAATTATAGTTAAATCCTTTATCTGTATCTATTACTGATATCAACTTCAACATTTGTATCAGTTTTGGTAAATCTAGAGAATTGAGGAGCTAAATGTATCAATTATTATTAAAAAATTCCTCCAATTCTATTCGAATTTGTACCACTACCTTTCCCTGCATTAGTTATGCCTCTGTTTTTCCCATTTTGATCTTCCATGTACCATTTGGATCTTTACCTTCTTTGTGTACCAGTTGCACCTTCTTATTGCATCTCTACTGTAAGTCTTCTTCTGCATTTGAGATACACTCCAGGTACACTGATGCATACTACTATATCAGCTTAAGACTCCATTAGGCTGGCAACAACTGAAACAAATGCTAAAGTTGGTTTATATAATTTGTACTCATGAAAGAATTGGTCTGACTGAAAATTATTCTAAAATTTTGGGTTTATTTGGTCATTAACCTTTATATGCTAGCTAGGAATAGCATTTTAATTTTGCATCAACTTAACCACATGGCTCATGTGCATTGTTGGAAATGCTCCAGCTCATGATGATGTTTGCATTCTTGTAGGGCCCTCTTGGATGGCAATCATTTTCAGGGCTGCCTGTAGGAGACTCTTTGTTAGATAGAGAGATTGATTTTTATATACATGCTGATGAACATACCGAGATAAGCTCTGTCTCCTGGGAAGCAACAGTACAAAAGCATGTCCAGGAGGAACTCTATGATTCCTCACCCAAGGTATATGCATCCTTTTCTCATAAGAAACTAGTGCATGGTCACCACCATATCTAAATCCTTACTTTTTTTTTATTGTGCAATTCACATCATGAATTTTCTTCAGAGCATGCAACTGGGTTGAAAGGATGGTAGCATTGTATTTTTATATTCCAGAACTGATGTTCTGATTGAAAATGAAAATGCTACTTCAAATCCAATCACGTAACTTGGGTGTAGGAAATGATACCACAATTTTTTGAAATGCCAGTTGCAATAGATTGATGTTTTAAACCGGATGCCTTATAACTTGGTGAATTTGAAGAGATTAGTGAACCTATCATGTATTTTGATGCATTATTTTCATGAGCATATGTATTAAGCATTAGTTTATTCAGGGAATCTATGTTGTTTCTTAGGGAAATGTTTGTCTCATGATTGAACATGTATGGTAAGTGTATATCAAATGTCATGTTGTTTGTTGACTGGTACCAACTACCAAGCATTTAACTACAGATAAACAACTTGTCTTGATTCTTCACAAATCTGATTTAACACATATCATATCCAGATAAACGGTTAGAAGATATTTTAGATGTTCTCATGTTCCTTAACACTGCAAATTAGGATGTTGAACTGTAACTTGGCAAGATGATGCATGTAAATAGTATCAAAATGACTGGCAAGTTCCTCTTTTATGGTTGGAAAGAGGAATTCTACAGTTAATGATAAGTTACATTAACGTTTGGAGATTATTTTTTTTGAAATGGAATTTACTCATAAGAATGTCAATGTCACTGGATAAATAAACTTTGCAGTAGTGTGGTAAATAGGAGCACTTATCTATTGAGGTTATATTTCAAGGAGTTTGTCTTTGCTTTGAATGATTTATTTGATGTGATTTTGCATGGTTTACATTGTTGCTTTTGTTTTTGTCTCCTTCCTTTTTTTTGGTATATAAAAAGAATTAGAATCTTTCTAGCTTCTTATTTTGCTAATTTTGTGATTTCTGTTTTTAAATACCATTATTTACAATGTTGATCGTCTGATGGTGTTTCAGCAAACTGGACATGGGCTTGAGCACCATTTGCATCGTAGTCGTGCACTGGCAGCTTTTAATTATATGCTTGGTGTCAGAGTCCAAAAGTTGAAATTGGAAAGCCAGTCTGTCTCTGCATCAAATGGTCAAACCAATGTACAGTCAGATGTTCAGTCACTTCTTGCGCCTTTAACACAGAGTGAAGAGGCTATTCTTTCGTCTGTAAGGATTGATTTCATTGCATCTACATGTAGAGGCTCCATTAGTTGAGTGTAATAGGGAATCTCGATTCTGGAAAATTGAATGGGATCTAGAAAACTCAGTGAATAATATATATATTTTTTAATTTGAATTGGGGGTTGGGGGGGGGGGGGGAGGGGTAATTAGAAGCTCTTTTTAATGTGATGATAATACTCTTAGGTTTACAACTACAAAAAATGATTTCAGCCATTTCATTTGATAATGTGGAATTATGTATGTCTCCTTATTTCTATTTCGTTTGCATTATCAGAAATATAACTGGGTAGTGAATCAAATCAAATGCATAGTAACACTGGAGAAAAATGCCCTTCACTTGACAACCAGCCATAAATTGCATCAGGTTTTGATTAATTAATTATATCCCAATTATTATTATGTTTTGGAATTTGGCAGATCAAGAGAAGGGAAGGGAATGCGAATTGTGTGATTCCTTCTCTTGTCTTACCTCTGCCCCTTTAGTTAATAGATGGGCATGGATAGTAAATATCACATTCTATTTAATACTGCAGGCTATAATAATTACAATCTGAAGAAAATTTTGGGCTATGGTAAGCTCTTGATGGTTTTAGAAAGGTTACCAAAATTGTATATTACACAATAGCTGCTGTCAATTTGTATGTTAACACATGCTTAAAATCTAAATTTTCATGATCACTATATTCAGTTTGCAATAGAAGTCTCAATTTTAACTTAATTTCAGTGACTTCCATTGTGGTTGAAGTATTACAAATACCAGCTTTCTGGTTTCAAAAATTATATTTAGTTGTGCTGGTATTTGCAGTGGTCTTACCTTTATGCAGTTTATTGTATGTGTCTACTGCAGAAGTTGCTCCCTTATTGATTGATCTGTTAATTTTAGTACCCAATTCGATTATGAAACTCTGCAGAAGCCCCTAAAATTGATGCTTAAACTTTTCAAGTGATGAATTCTTGAACTGAATTGATTCCGCATTCTAAAAACTATATTTTTTATTAGGGAATCAAATCCAATTGGTCATTCACTTAAACAGTACTAGCTTATTCTGATTTCCATTTTTGTTACTTATTTATGGATGGGTAAAAATTTTATTTTAAGACGTACTTTTGTTAATCTCAACTCAATTTATCTTGTGGCATTTCAGGTCATTCCACTTGCTATTACTCATTTTGATGATTCCGTATTGGTGGCATCATGTGCTTTTCTCCTGGAGCTTTGTGGCTTATCTGCTAGCATGCTTCGTGTCGATGTTGCTGCCTTGAGGCGTATATCTTCCTTTTATAAATCAATTGAAAGTAAAGAGAAAATTGTTAAAATTTCATCCGAGGTCTCTGCATTTCAAGTAGTTTCTCATGAAGGTGGCATGCTAGAATCTCTGGCCCGATCTCTGGCTGATGAATATATGCTGAAGGATAGTACAAATGATGCAAAGTTAAAGCGGGCTTCAGGTTCTCCTGCAAGCAAATGTCCTTCACGAGCCGTCTTACTGGTCCTACAGCATCTGGAAAAGGCTAGCCTTCCCGTGATGGTGGATGGAAAGACTTGTGGATTGTGGCTGCTAAGTGGAATTGGTGATGGAGCAGAGTTAAGATCTCAACAAAAAGCTGCAAGCCAACGCTGGAATTTAGTTTCAGTTTATTGTCAGATGCACCAGCTTCCCTCAAGCACAAAATACCTTGCTGTGTTGGCAAGAGATAATGATTGGGTAGGGCTCTTTCTTTTATTCCTTATGAAAAATGAAAATGGATATACAGAGAAAAAGAATGAGATGATTGGCTCTGTTTCTATTGCATTTCCTCAGTTTTGATTTCGATTTTTGTTCATCTCCCAATCTTATGTTTCCACTCTCTTTTATAAGGTTGGATTTCTGTCTGAAGCTCAGATTGGAGGATACCCTTTTGATACAGTGTTGCAAGTGGTAAGTGTCTTTAAGTTCTTCTTAGTTTTTTTTTTTTTAAATTCTCTTAGAAGAATTCTTTTTGATGCAATTTTCTTTTATGTAAATTTTGTACCCTCTTTTTCAGGCAAGGAATGAATTTAGTGATCCTCGTCTTAAAAGTCATATAATGACGGTCTTGAAGGGCATGCTGTCAAGAAAGAAAACTGGTTCTCCCTCGTACTCAGATAATTCTGAACGAAGAAGTGAAACTTTGTTTTCTGAAGAGAATGTGCTTATTCCCATTGAACTCTTTAGAATTTTAGCGGATTGTGAGAAGCAGAAAACTCCTGGAGAGGCCCTCTTGAGGAAAGGAAAAGAGATGTCATGGTCTCTTTTGGCAATGATTGCATCATGCTTCCCTGATGTGTCTCCGTTATCATGTCTAACTGTTTGGCTGGAAATTACAGCAGCAAGGTTACTGCTAACTCCAGATAAATAATGCTTCCCAATCACCATATTCTTGTGCTTTTTCAGATAGCATTTCTGCTAGGGTCATATTAATATGAATCTCTGTAGGCAATGTCTTTTATCATTGTTATTTATGTTATTTAGTTTTTTAATTAATTTGCATGTTTTTGAGGCTTGTATCTGATTTAAGGTAGTCATTTTGCAGGGAAACTTCAGCCATCAAGGTGAATGACATTGCATCCCAGATTGCTGATAATGTTGGATCAGCTGTGGAAGCTACTAATATCCTGCCAATGGGGAATAGGGCTGTAACAATACATTATAACCGCCAGAATCCTAAACGCCGACGTCTTATGGAGCCCATGTTTGTCAATCCATTGGTTGCATCTGCCGATGTTTCAAATACTTGTCCTGATCCACAAGTGCACGTAGCTAAAGGTGCAGCTGGTAAGGACAGAGAACTTGAAATTGGTGATCATGTTAATATTTCAAGTGATTATGATGAAGGTCCAGCATCACTTTCAAAGATGGTAGCAGTGCTTTGTGAACAACATTTGTTTCTGCCATTATTGAAGGCTTTTGAAATGTTCCTTCCTTCATGCTCCTTGTTACCTTTCATCCGGGCACTTCAGGTCTGTGAGCAAACTTACAACTCAATTTTCCATTCCATCCCATCCATCTTTAGGAGTCCTTAGAATGAACAAAACTCTTTGGACTTTCATCTTAATTATAGGTCTTCATGGTATTGGCTTGAAAGTTCCCTTCATTTCTTTGCCTCTGCTATACTGTTCCTCCTGCGGAACTTGCATACTGATTTTCTGTGGAGGCAGGCCACAGGCTCATTCCCTACCTACTGCAATTAAGTCAAGGAGCATCTAGCTCAGTATCCAACAGGCTTCCAGTTGGATCTACCTAGCATGTCTTAAGAGTGAGAGAGAGAATAACATTTACCAAAAAGGGTACTCCAGTATAACATGAAGTCTGAACTGCTCAGATTAATGGTCAATGGGCTGCCTAATGTGTATCTGCATGTTTGTTACTCTTAAAAGGGATGCTAAATTATAGTGATTAACATGGAGGACACTAACAATAAGGATATCTTAAATCGGTTAAACATATAGAGAATCTGTATGTTGGTCTAAATTAAAATTTTCTGGTGGGTTAGAAAGACAATGAAATTGTTCGGATCAGATTATGATAGAAACTTGGATTCTCTTTTTCCTAATCCTTTTTGTCATTTTTCTTTTCTTTTTAGGCTTTTTCACAAATGCGCCTGTCCGAAGCTGCAGCACATCTGGGTTCCTTTTCTGCCAGGATAAAGGATGAATGGTCCAGTTCACAGTCAAATATAGGAAGAGAAGCGCAGACTGGAACATCTTGGTCTAGTTCTACTGCTGTAAAAGCTGCCAATGCCATGCTCTCCACTTGTCCGTCTCCTTATGAAAAAAGATGCTTGCTACAACTTCTTGCTGCAACAGATTTTGGAGATGGAGGATCTGCAGCAGTGTACTACCGGCGACTTTATTGGAAAATTAATTTGGCGGAACCTTTATTATGGAAGGATAATGGTCTACATCTTGGGAATGAGACTCTAGATGATGCTTCACTTTTAACAGCATTAGAAAAAAATGGGCATTGGGAACAAGCCCGCAACTGGGCCAGACAGTTGGAGGCCAGTGGTGGACCTTGGAAGTCTGCTGTTCACCATGTTACTGAAACTCAGGTACTACAATTGTGATTGATAATTCTGTTTTGTCTGGTTATTTATTCTGTTTTTATAAAAATGATATATTTCATTTATCAAAGAGAGCAGAAATTAACATGAAGGATGCTAAATCCTCCAAAATATAAAACGAGACAAACAAACATGAAAAGCAGCAAAATAAAGAATGAATATTTCTCATGATACTAGAATGGCTTGAAAAATCTCTCTTAACTGCTAAACTATAAGATGTTATATTAAAATTTTCCAATCCTTGAGGGGATCAGTTATTTTCTCTTCTATAGCAACCTGATTGTGTAGGATTACATTCGGTCCTAGCTCCTTAAATTCAACTCTTTTTCTGCTCTTCTTCTTGCCATTAACCACATGATGAAAGAGAAAGAGTGTTACACACTTACACTTAACCTCTCTAGTCCACTTCCACAGAGGTTTCTGTTTTCTATATGCTATTTTATAGGTTAGTTTCTATATCATTATTCTCAAAGATCCCTCCATAAGATATGATTTCCTCTCTGGTTTATCTAGTCAGTTATATACCTATTCCCTATTAGTCTATATTTTCTATGAAATATTTATGTCTGAATCTATTTCTGTGCTTTTGATGGCTTTATTACGAACCTCTTGACACACTTATCTGCTTCCCTGCTGTCTCAGGCTGAATCGATGGTAACTGAATGGAAGGAATTTCTTTGGGATGTTCCAGAAGAGAGAGTTGCTTTGTGGGGCCATTGTCAGACGCTGTTCATAAGATATGCCTTTCCTCCTTTACAGGTGTGTTAATTGCTGATGGCAATTTTGGTAATAAAGAATAGTTTTTGGCCTGCTTGCTGCTAATATTCTAACCTTTCTGGTTTTATTTTGGTTTCAGGCCGGCCTATTTTTCCTTAAGCATGCTGAAATGGTGGAGAAAGATCTTCCGGCAAGAGAACTTCATGAATTATTGCTGCTTTCTCTTCAATGGTTAAGTGGGATGATAACCTTGTCCAATCCGTAAGTGATTTATCCCCAATTAAATTTTTATCTCGCTTCTTGTCATAAGACTTGTCTTTTCTTACCTGTATGATGGTTTTTTCAGAGTTTATCCGATAAATCTTCTGCGAGAAATTGAGACTAGAGTATGGCTTTTGGCAGTAGAATCAGAAGCTCAGGTAAAGAGTGATGGAGACTTTACATCAACCAGTTCTAACCGAGATCTTGTGAGTGGAAATTCTTCCAATATCATTGACAAGACAGCAAGTTTAATAACAAAGATGGATATTCATATGAGTACAATGAAAAATAGAAATGTAGAGAAACATGATGTGAAGGAGAACACCTTGGGACTTCAGAAGAACCAAGTATTGGAAACCAGTACTCAAACAGCAGGGGTAAGTATGAAGACAAAGCGAAGGGCCAAAGCATATTTGCCATCGCGACGACCATTTATAGATCCAGTGGATAAAAATATTGATCCAGAAGATGTGTCTAATCCTATCATTTCTAAGAATGAGTCACAGTTCCAAGAAGAAAACTTAAATTTAGAAATTTCTTTTTCCAAATGGGAGGAAAGGGTTGGGGCTGCAGAACTGGAAAGGGCTGTTCTTTCTTTACTGGAATTTGGACAAATAACAGCTGCAAAGCAACTTCAGCATAAGCTTGCTCCAGAACATATACCTCCAGAGTTTCTTCTTGTTGATACTGCTCTGAAGCTTGCAGCCATATCAACTCCCAGTGGCAAAGTATCTCCATCAGTGCTTGATGAGGAGATGCTTTCTGTTGTGCTGTCATACAATATATTTACTGATCAGGATCTTATTGACCCACTGGAGGTTGTTCTCTCAATTCTTTTGTCATCCTTTTATTCATACAAATATTTGCTTATATTGTAAATTTGCTTTTCTAACTTTATCCTTCTGTATGCGCAAATTGAAAATGTTGATTGTGCAAATGAAGTTCTTGGAGAGTTTAGCAACTATTTTCACAGAGGGTAGTGGCCGTGGACTTTGTAAGAGAATCATAGCTGTTGTAAAAGCTGCAAATGTTCTTGGTCTCTCTTTTTCAGAGGCATTTGAGAAGCAGCCAATTGAGTTGCTACAGCTGCTTTCACTTAAAGCACAAGAATCATTTGAAGAAGCATCTCTCTTAGTGCAAACTCATTCCATGGCAGCAGCTAGTATTGCTCAAATTCTTGCAGAATCCTTTCTAAAGGTGAATTTTTTTGTTTTAAATTTTATTTTTGTTGCCATATTTTCTTCTTAGACTGATATTTGTGGGCTTCTGACAAATGCACTTGGGAAAATGAGTGTGATCAGACGGATAAAAAAATGAAAACTATGTTCTTTTGGTGCTTTATATTGGCTACTTGAGCTGTAGGAATAATTTGGTATAGCTAATCAGTCTCTGTGATGGCATGGGTTTTCGTTTGTTTGTTTGTTGTTCTTTTATTAGCTCTCTGTACATGCAGAAAATTTGCCACTTCTCACTTTTTTTTTCCAAGTGATTCGAGTCCTAGTGATTAAATGCTACTGCTAATCTATGGAAATGTCCTGAATTTTCAATTTTTTTTTGGTCCTTCAGGGTCTATTGGCTGCTCATCGTGGAGGATATATGGATTCTCAGAAGGAAGAAGGACCTGCTCCTCTATTGTGGAGATTTTCAGACTTCTTAAAGTGGGCTGAGCTTTGCCCTTCACAACCTGAAATTGGCCATGCATTGATGCGTTTGGTGATTACAGGACAAGAAATACCGCATGCTTGTGAGGTATGTTTTTTTCTATTATAGAAGGATGGTATTGCATGTGGCTGTAATAGGCTTTCAATTTAGTGAATGTTTATGCTTCTGTTCATTGTTGTTGGTGTCGTTGATATCTTTTTTTCCTTGAAGTCTTCATGGTGCTCATTTATTATCATCATTATCATAGGGTGAAGTTATGATAATGTAGATGATGGAAAATAATTTGCTTCTATGAGATCTAGTCTTCTAGTGGTGGCAATTGGGTCAGATTGGGGGTTCAAGTCATCTTGGTTCTAATGTTTTGCTGTCGCCCTGGTTTCAGGCTGATCTGTGACCATTGGGTCTTATATCTTGAAAAAAAAAATCAGGTTAACTGTCTGTTTTGGGCCAATTCTTTTTTCTAATTTTTATTTGAGAGTTTTTTTTTTCAATCTTTTAAGTTGTTCATTTGTGTGATAAGTTGGTCATGTAATATTGAGTTTATTTGTATAATAAATTCTAGTTATTTATTAAACTCATAAATTAAATTAACATATTTTCAACTTTTTGAAAATAATAAAATTTCAATTGACCTGTTCAGGTTAGGCCAATCCTCTTAAGTTCTGGGGTTCAGGTTATTTTAGGTTTTGTCCCAGTTTAGGTCCCTTTTCAGATCATGTCAAAAATTGGCTCCTATATGGTCTTTGTTAGTATGGGTTTAGGATTTGCTGATTTGACTTGAGTATAGCTGAGAACAAAATTGTCTTGTATTATCATGTTGGTTGTGATCTCTTTTTTTGGGGGCTATGTTTATGCAAGTGTAATATGCCAATTTGTGACTCGTTTATCTATTTTACTTGTTTTGTTAGCCACCCTCGTAATTAATGCTCAATTAAAAATAAGAAACTGATTAAAAATTTTATAAACAGGAAATATATTATAAAAAGGACATTTGATTATTTGGAAAATATGACAAGGATATATTTAATTTCTTGACTTCATCTTGTCATGTTTTTAATCATTAAAAGCTTTTCTTTTATTTGAATGTCCTATTCAGGTTGAGCTGCTTATTCTTTCTCACCATTTCTACAAATCATCTGCATGCCTTGATGGAGTTGATGTTTTGGTTGCTCTTGCTGCGACCAGGGTGGAAGCCTATGTGTCTGAGGGTGATTTTCCATGTTTGGCTCGATTGATAACTGGAGTTGGTAACTTCCATGCTCTTAATTTCATTTTGGGCATTCTCATAGAAAATGGTCAACTGGATCTTCTACTTCAGAAGTATTCAGCTGTTGCAGACGCAAATGCTGGAACAGCTGAGGCTGTCAGAGGATTTCGGATGGCTGTTCTGACGTCATTGAAGCATTTCAACCCAAAAGATCTTGATGCATTTGCTATGGTATGTACATGCATGAGTTCATATTTTCTGAACAACCTTTTATGCAAAGTGCATGTGTGTGTTTATACATGCATTGGATTTGATGTATTATGTAGGATTATATTAGTTGAAGAGATTTTCCTAATAAAGTATTTTCATTCGAGTGAAAGGATGAAAAACGTTAAAAGATAAATCGTAATGGCTTAAGTTGGGGTAGTATTTGGCCTATAAGCATCCAATGGAGAATGTGGCTTTTGGCAAGGTGGAATGGACAAAAAGGTTTATTCAGCAATCTTGAATTGATTTGCAATGAAGGACTTCTAGAAAGGTTGCTAATTATGTAGTTCATTTTAGACATTAATGCATGTTCCCTTTCAAAAACTAGTGCAATCCATATTATTAGTTCCTTTATGGGGAAAGAAATGTAGCACTTACTTTTCTCAGCATTTGGTGCAACACTTCAAGCTGATGTGTAGTCTTAAATTGTTGGTCATGACCCTAGACCTGATTAGACTATAGACCTACCGATGCTTTTGAGGCCTGTACACATGGCCCGTGAGAATCCCTTGTTTTCTGGCAGTTCTTAGTTGCTTCTTATATTATAAAAAACAATTGGTACCATCTTCAAGTGGGACTAGGGGAGTTGAATTATGGGATAGAAGTGAATGATTCATAATCTGGATTAAGGCACTCTGTGTTTTACTCGCTCTGTTTCTGCTTGTCTGTCACCCAACAACTATTACTTAAAAAAGTCTAGTTTACTTAGTAAAAACAAAATTACCCTAAAAACTCCTGTTCATTCCATATAAGATCAACTTTTCCTTCGGCTCATCTTTCATGTCATTAACTGTAGACAGCATATCCACATTTTATTTCATTTGAAGGGCTACCAACCAATTGCAAGCATGCATTATAAGTTGCAACCCTGTTTTGGTCGGACTAATACTGGTTTTGAGTTTGACCTGCTTTGCTTTGATACATGCATTAATTTATCTGATTGGTGTCACATTCTGATCTTTTTTAAAATGTAAAACTGTGTTCTGCATCTATGTTTTATTTGGATCACATGCATGATTTTCTTCTTTTCAGGTCTATAATCATTTTGATATGAAGCATGAAACAGCTTCTCTTTTAGAGTCTCGAGCCTGGCAGTCTTCTGAACAGTGGTTTCACCGTTATGACAAGGATCAGAATGAAGATCTTCTTGAAGCAATGCGGTATTTCATTGAAGCAGCTGAAGTTCACTCTTCCATTGATGCCGGCAATAAAACTCGCAGAACTTGTGCGCAGGCATCACTTGTTTCCCTCCAAATTCGAATGCCAGATTCCAAGTGGCTTAGTCTATCCGAAACCAATGCAAGAAGATTACTGGTGGAACAATCCCGTTTTCAGGAGGCCTTAATCGTTGCTGAAGCCTATGGTCTTAACCAGCCAAGTGAATGGGCGCTGGTGCTTTGGAATCAGATGCTGAATCCAGAACTAACAGAAGAATTTGTAGCTGAATTTGTTGCCGTGCTTCCTCTCCAGCCTACTATGCTTGTTGAACTGGCAAGATTCTATAGGGCTGAGGTTGCTGCCAGAGGAGATCAATCACAATTTTCAGTTTGGCTGACTGGCGGAGGTTTACCTGCAGAATGGGCCAAATATCTGGGGAGATCATTCAGATGCTTATTGAAGAGAACCAGGGATCTGAGGTTAAGATTGCAGCTGGCTACAGTAGCAACTGGTTTTAATGATGTCAATGATGCATGTACAAGGGCCTTGGATAAGGTTCCGGACACTGCTGGACCACTTGTCTTGAGGAAAGGGCATGGTGGCGCCTACCTCCCCTTGATGTGAAAATGGTGCTTGATGGAAAGATTATGGTTTGATTGTTATTGGTCCCGTTGATAAATATGATCATGAAAATTTTTTGGAAGAAAAGCATGATGGTTTTTATGTTCTCCTGATTTGGTGGAGAGATGTAAAGCAGTCTTGAGTATGTGGAAATCGACACAACTGTAAATTAGTTGAAGAGTTGAAAAGGTTCTTTTTCTTTTGAAATTTAAATCAACAACCTGGGAGCTGGACTGATGATGGTGAAAGAAACAACGTGTAGATTAGATCAATAGTTAGATGACATCAAATGTTGTAAATTGATTGCTTGGTACGGCTTTTTGTTTATTGATTTTTTGTTCTACTCTGTATTTTTATTGATATAGTGACTGGGAGCATTTCATTGAAGATTTTCAATTTATATATATAAAAAAAGCCTAATTAGGAAATTTTCCTGTAATCAGGGAATCAATTATAGAAATTAAGCAATTCAGAAGCAAAATATTCTAGTTAATGCTTTCCTTCAAGTTGATGTATAGATATTACACATGACTAACTTGCACATATATTGGTTGTGTGACTTGCATGAGATAAATTCAAAGAATCATTTGTCATATTCTCTTTAATGGAAGGTCAAAATTGGATTATGAGCTATACTGATACCAGTACTATAATTTAAAGAAATGTAAGACAAACCTTAAATTGGAGCTCGGCTGCTTCAGAATTCACTGGCTACCATTTTCTCTTGGCTTGCTAGGACTGATTTAACATCATCTATGGATTTATTTTGCAAATAGTTTGGAAACAGTGGGAATATTTTTCTTTAATAAATTCATTTTCTTTTTGTCTCTTGTATTCAACTGTTGACAAAAAGTGGAAGAATTAAATATAAATTCATAGTTGCAGTTGATTAATATTTTTGTTGTGAATGATTAAGAAATTTTTGTTGGTGAAGCTATATGGCTTTGCCGTTCTATATTTGGAAGTTCTTGTCTCTTCCCCAGTACATTTGTCATTACTCTTGGTTCCTTATGATTCTTCTTCTTGCACAGTGCTTCAGCATAGGATATACAACATGAAGCTTTTTAGAAGAAAGGAATTTGCTATTTGAATAACGAAAGCCTTCTTTTGGCTATTTGCTGATACTGAAGCTAGTTTCTTCTTTACGTATTATGTTTATACAATGAAATGTTTATGTTTCAAATGTTTCTTTGCTTCCTACTATGCATCTCATCAATTAATACCTAGTTAGCTAAGAGGCAAATTTTTAGTAATTTAATATGCATTAAAATATTAAATATATAAGTATATATATAGTTTTGTAAATTGTAATATTTAGATTTTAAGAAAAATTATGTATTTACTTAGTGTTAAAAAAAAAATACAAGCACGTCACACATTAATATAAATTTATTTGCAATATTATTAATAAAATGCTACAGATTTTTTTTAAAAAAATTTCTATAAGGTTTATGGATTAAATTTTAATATACAAATTAATAAATTTACAAATAAAAATATAAAATACATTTAATTTTAACAATTTAAATTTTATTTAATTAAGCCACTTACCAATAACATACACAAAAACTTCCTCCTGGCTCCTAAAATGTATGAACTCTAATTTTCTTTAGATATCAAAAGTACATTTTTTTAAGGTAAAGAATAATGAATGTATAGGTTTCTAAGTTTTCATTTAAGTAGTTAATTGGACCATTCTGACATTTGAGTTGACAGACACCTGGCTCCTCAGCAAAATTTCCAACTTATTAATTAACTAGCTATAAATTTAGTGGGAGGTTTTTTTTTTTAAAAATCAATAAATTAAGAGATTTTTCTACCACCTAAACTACCAAATATAGCAAATCAAATAGCCTACAAACAAACTTAAATCAACTCTCTTCCCTACAAAAATCACCCAACAATACAAACCTATAAAAATGTTGAAACAAAAACCTAACCGCCCTTCTCTTCCCTCGCCATTCTCGTATAACCAGTCATCCTCAGTTTAGCATAAAAAGACAAACTTTCACCATTTTATTATACTTTTTCATCATTTTTTCAAACTTTTCTTGTGGAAATAATCCATGGCAGGAGCCTCCAGTTTCATATTATGGAGCTGTTATAAGATGATGATGATGATGGCATCTATACACATTGTATCAGGTGGTGTTGTACCAGGCGTAGGGGTGAACTGGGGTAACATAGCTTCTCATCCATTGAATCCTAATATAGTTGTTAATTTGTTGAAAGTCAATGGCATAAATAAGGTTAAGCTTTTTGATGCTGATTCTTGGACTGTAAATGCCTTAGCTGGTACAGGCATTGAGGTCATGCTTGCCATCCCTAATAACATGCTTAAACAGATGGCTGATGACTATGATAATGCAAAAGATTGGGTCAAAGAAAATGTCACCAGCCATCTTAAAGATACTGGTGCTGTAAATATCAGGTTAGTATCATTATTATCATTTTAATTTTTGTTTGGAAAAAAAATATTAATTAATTATTTGCCCATATATTTTGCATAATTTTCTGTCAGAATTTTTATTTTATCGCATTCAAATTAATAATAAAACCAAAGGTGGATGGATTTTTCTTTTCATCAAATTATTTTCCACAGTGATGGCAGAAATCTTTTCTATTATTTTTTTAACTGCTTGTATCACTTTATTATAAAGATCCATAGAAAGCAATTATATATGAAAAAAATTTTAGATAGATTCAATCTATATATGTAAATTAATTTAAGAGTACAATAATATATATATTATTTTTTTATTCATATTAATTGATATATTATGAATTTTGTTTGTTTTATTTACATTCTCACTTATTTTATTATTTTAGTCCATTTATTTATATAAATATAATAATTAATATGATTAGATTAGTTTTGAAAATAAGAGTTTTGGAAAAAAAATTTAGAGATCAGAATATACAAAATAGAGGCCCCACAAATTTTTTTTAAAATGTTTTCGTGATAAGAATGTTGTTTTTCTGGGTGTATTAATAGATACGTGGCTGTTGGGAACGAACCTTTCTTAAAATCCTACAATGGATCATTCGAAAAAACAACATTCCCAGCATTACAAAACATTCAAAAAGCTCTTGACGAAGCTAAAATCGGAGACAAGATCAAAGCCACAGTACCTTTCAACGCAGATGTTTACGACGGAAACAAACCATCCGATGGAGATTTTCGCAAAGATATAAAGTCCAGAATGCTGCAAATTGTGAAGCACCTCCATGAAAATAACTCTCCCTTTGTAGTTAACATATACCCTTTCATTAGTCTTCACCAAACCGTCGGCTTCCCTTTCGACTACGCCTTCTTCGACGGCGGTTCTTCGCCAATTCGAGTAGGAAATGTTTCCTACACAAATCTTTTCGATGCAAACTTCGACACCCTTGTTTGGACACTCAGAAAATATGGTTACCGTGACATGAAAATCATAGTTGGTGAAGTTGGTTGGCCAACAGACGGCAGCTTATATGCTAACACAAATTTAGCTGAAAGATTCTACGATGGTTTGCTCAAGAAATTGGCAGCAAAGAAAGGAACTCCTCTCCGGCCCAGCGTAGCACTAGACGTGTATCTTTTTAGCCTGCTTGATGAAGATATGAAGAGCAATCTTCCTGGTGATTTTGAAAGGCATTGGGGTATTTTTCGATACGACGGAAAACCCAAGTTTCCTATGGATTTATCAGGGCAAGGTAATGATAAAATGTTAGTAGCAGCAAAGGGTGTTCAATACTTGCCTAATCAATGGTGTGTGCTCAATAAGGAAGTGAAGAATAAGAGCATGTTGCCACCTGAGATTAACTATGCATGTTCATTAGCAGATTGCACAAGCTTGGGGTATGGATCTTCCTGCAATAATTTGGATCTTAATGGGAATTTCTCTTATGCTTTTAATATGTATTTTCAAATGAATGATCAAGATGTTGAGGCCTGTAATTTCAATGGTATGGCTACCATTGTTACCAAAAATGCCTCTAGTGGAACTTGCCTTTTTCCTATTCAGATTGTGAGTGAGGGAGTGATGTTTAAATTGGGATATTGGGCTGCCCTTTTTGCAGGATTTTTATTGGTTTTTTTTCATGTTATCATGTAATCTAAATCAGAATTGGTTATATATCACTGACATCAATATCAAAACAAATTTCAGAAATTAGTTGGGACATTAATGATAATCGACACTAAAGATACTGATGAAAATTGCATACCTTAAGTTACTAGTATTAATTAATTGGAACGTAATTCTATTGCTAATTATTATTATTATTATTATGTGTTAAAATTCTGTTTCACTGTTTGCTCCGTTATAAATATCGAAATTGATACCTTCATCTGCTAGCCTAATTAGGCTATATATGTATAAAGCTCAAGACAGAAAACGTGCTCATCATTGAGAGCAGAGAATTACAAATAAATATTAAGCCAAATTACTAAAATCATGGTCCTAAGATTAAGCGATGATTGAAACAGAAAAACAAAAACTAATCTTACAAAATCAGGTACTAATTAACCAAATCTGCAACTTAACAAAAATAGAAAATGTGGACAACAGTCCTAAACATTAAATTATAACAATGACTTATGATTCAGCCATCTAAAATCTCTCATTAACACATATATGGAGAAATTCCAATTATCTAAAAAATTCCAGCCTAATAACAAGTACTAGGGATGAGACTTAATTTAGTATATATAGGGAAAAGGTGCAATAAGCTCCCTAAGATTAGAGCCGACCAAATAACACCTTTCTCCTAAGTGAATACTTTAAGGTCCTATTTTGGCACAAATCCACCCAGCAACTTACAATTTTGATCCCAACTTTTACTTTGTCTATGCTGTAATGGGTCTGTTTTCTTCTAACTTTAGTTTACCAATCATGATCTCTTGCTCGTCTATGGTGTATATTATGCTCAATTCTGTCTGGGATTAGCTGGATTGTTCTAGGTTTCGAACAACCCAACAATGGAAATATTATAGCAGAAATTCAAATCAGACACTACTTGACCTATAATACAATCAGTAACAAAGTTCATTCAAGATAGGAAAGGAAAAAAAATAAAGAATTAAGAGAAGAAAAGATTCAAAGTTATGCAAATCACTACATCTTAGAGATTGAATTTGCCTCCTTTTACGGGTCTTGCCCTTTCTTCTTTTACAAATATGGCAAATATGTTATTTGGTCCTAAACTTAGAAGCTTAATTGCGCCTTTTCCCTACTACATATCACCTATTTATTATAAATAAATTCCACAAAAGAAATTCATAGAATTCATTTGCTAATTCAAAATTTGGATGTGTTATTAACCGAAGGTACATTTCTCATTCCGACAAACCAATTCCAACTAAACCAAAATTGATATAATTTAGAAATGAATTCAAAAATCTTTAGTTTTTAAATGATAAAATTATTCTTGGCTTTTTATCTTTCTCTTAGTCTTTTTTCTCTCCAATTCTCATTCACTTTCCCTCCATTAGGATCACCAACGATGACACAATTGCTCGTGATTGTCTACAATAAACTTGATGTCTTTCAATCTAAGTTTAATTTAGATAAAATTTTACTTGTTCTATGTGTAACACTCATCCAACTAATCAGGATTACTCCCAATTAATTGAACGGATGTTATCGGTTACTGTTAAGCAAAATTTGTTCAATTAAAATATTTTCTTTCTTTACAAAACTTTATTACAATTAACCATTTTTACCAAAAACCATCATAAGAACTTTTACTCATGCATAAACATTGATTCCAAAGGATCACTTTCATATTAATCATACTTGGGGTAAATCGGCTCACTGTTTACAACATAAAACCAACCATCTAACTAACTATGAGCACTTCTTATCTTGAGTAAACTCCTGTTATCCTCTAGGCTCCAAATCTATGTGCAGAAAACTTACACGCTAAGCTACTGAAAGATTAATGATACATATATATATAAATTCATTCATACAATCATACAAGTCATGACATTTTATCTATATACGTGTTATGCTATCATGTTCATAAGCAACTATCCTAATGTATGACAATACAAACATATTATCTCTTATACATATATCAAATTAGCAAATCATACGTATCAAACATTCATATATAACCAGTTCACTGAATCCTTACCTCTTCCTTAGTTCACTTTGTTTCGCTCATAACTTATCATTATCTGATTATTGTTTTCTTTTAGTTCATTTTTTTGCCCAAAACTCATAATTAGTTCTTTTTTAATTTGTTTTGCCCAAAACTCTAAGTTGAACTATTAGGATGCGGGTTGTGGAACATGTGTGCTCATACTCAAGCTTCAATATCGATTAACTGTAAAAGTGCTTATCCGAGCTCCTCAAGTTAAGGGCGCTTTTACCTGAGCTTTAGCCTTATTGTCCTTATAAAATGCATGGAACAAAAGAAACAAAAGTACTCTAACCTGAGCTTCAGCAATGTTGTTCTTAAAATTATATATTCTGCAGTACTGTAACTCCCTCAATGACATGCTATCTATCGTATGTCAAGTTTTAGATTAGAGAAAAAATCATTCAAATGTATTCCTTATCCTTTAACCCATTTCCTTGTAATTTCGTTATCACATTTATACATGTTCATATGTCATATTATCATGATTCACGGGCATGAATTATATGTCCACGGCTATGAAGGTGTCATTCACAGGTACGCTCATCTGTGAACCAAATTGTGACTATTCATGTAAAAGTTATTGCCTATAAGATACACTTTATTCACGACCATAAAATATACTTCACATATGTGAAACCAAACATTCATAATCGTGGAACAAACTATGAAAATTGAGGGTGAAAATTGGAATATTCACGACCATGACTATTTGTTTACAGGCATGAATCCATGCATTCATTACTTCCCTATCCATGATACAAGGCATGAAAACTTCTATCCTTTCTAGGCATTTTCTGGGTTTAATATTTCACGAGCATGATACGTGTCTGTGTGCAACATTCATGGGCATGACTACCATGTCACGAGTGTGAATTTCTAAGATTTCCATAACAAAAAAAGAGCATACTTTACAATCATGCAAGGGCTTCTAAAATTGACCAATCACTCTTATCAACATTCATCATATTTTCATGCTATTAGCATATACATAATATAAAAGAAAGCATTTAAACACAAAATTATGCCTAAAGGTCTTTCAAACTTCATTAACTTCTTAACCCATTTCATGGCATTTTAACACATATATCACATACCATTATGCATATACCTAACCAGAAGCACATTCATATCATTTATCACATTTTCAAGTTATCTCATGGCATAAAACAGGGCAACATACACGATTAAGGGAATTAATATGCATATATACTAACCTTAAATAATGGAGCCTAGACACTTTAAGCTCTTCAAACTTGCTTAGACCTTTGATGATTCTCACCTCTGTCTCTAGCTCTTATCAATATGAAAAATGTCCAATGAGATCTTTGAAACCGAAAACAATACCAAACTCTCCAATACACTTTTTACCCTTTGTTCAAGCTTAACTTTACACTTTAGATGTATGGAAACTTAAAGGAAAAATAGTGAAAAAAAGAAGAAGAAGAAGAAGAAGATTGAGGTGAGAAGTCTAACGTGTGTAGATGAATTTTAGAGACATAGTGTAGCTAATAAAGGCAGGTACAAGGCATGAAAGAAAGAAAAAAAATGCGGTTATACTCATCAACTCTGTTGACTTTCGTTCACGGGCATGAACACTCCTCTATCACAGTGGTGACAAATCTTTCACGGGAAAGAACCTAATATTTAACATTCACGGCCATGAAATCTCATTCATAGGCATGAATAACCTTTAAAACTATGTCATTTGAAACTCAACACTCTAACGGGTATGAAACACTCATTTTTATTATTTTTAACCTTTTAATCTACCCACACTTACTCATAATTAACAACCCAATCTAACTTATAGACTCTAAAAGTTGGGTGTTACATTATTCTTAGTTGAACTCCTATTCAAATCTACTGCTCAAAATTTTTGTTTACATTAAGCAAAAAGATAATATATAACAGGGTAAAATAAAGTTCATTCAAAAACACCCATAATAGCCTAACAACCAGCTGTCTAGAAAAGAAACCAAGAAAAAAATACAACAGTTGAAATTAATATTGTGGCTATGGCCTAAATCAATTGGTTGATACTTTCAAGAACAAACTTAGCCTTTTTTAATATTTTCATGAGCTTTCCATACCTCCTGTTTAGTCCAATATAGTCAGCAGTCAACTGTTCATGCATGGTTTTAAGGGTTGCAGGTTCAGAATTGGTAGCAAACTTAACATTTAACTTGTAGAACATAAGGTTACGGTAATTGTAATCAACTATTTCAATGTCATATGAAGTCCTAAAATGATCTATGTAATCATAATGGTCATATTCTTAGCCTCCAAACTACTTTCAGTACTAATACCAATAATATAAGAAACATGTCTAGATCCAGAATTGTCTTGGTGTGGGTAATAGAGTGTGCAAATAAATGTGACTTCAAATAAAGTTTTACAATCACATACAGTAGGAGGCATCTCTAATTGCTCTAGGGCAGCATCTAGAAAAGAAAGTATAGGTATTCAAATAATAGACATATATAAACAAACAAATACGGATAAAACAATTAGCAAACCATCATATCAACACAATTAGAAAAGATTGCTTTTAAAAAGTTAACATTTATTCCTAATTATTTAAAAAAACGATAAAGAAGTTTTTAAATTTAAAAAATTTTTGGGTTGTTTTATCAATTATTATATAAGTTTTAAAATTTCCAAATTTCTTTAGAATTCTTATATTCATACTATACACATAATAAAGACATTTAAAACATTTTGGCAAAAATGACAACAATGAGCAAATATCTTTGTAATACACTGCATTAGACTGAAAAAAGGTTATATGCAAACAACAACACATAAATCAGTGAGGAAGAAGTCCAATTCAATTAAAAGATGGAAACATTTTTGCAAAAAGTGCACATCAAAAAATATGTGATAAGAACAACAATGCATAAGTAACCTTAAAATAGGGTGGATAAAGACTAATTCAATTTAAAGATGCAAAACTGTCATATCCGCTAATTTAGACTAGAGTGACGCGAGTTGTTAAATCGACTTGTCGGTTTGACCAAAGTCTAAATTTAGATTTTTATCGAAAAATAATGAAAATAATGATAATTAAGCATGAAAAATAACTAATAAAGTGTTCAAAATATTTAAAGATGTTAAATTTTGGTAAAGGACTAAATTGTAAATTTTGAAAAATTTAGGGGTCAATTTGCAATTTACCAAAAATTTGAGGATTTATTGGGATAGTCATAAATTAAATGCATGAATTGGGACATTTTAAGCATGTGGAGGCTAGCTTAACCAAGTGGAAAAGTTTAATAAGCTAATTAAGATACATGCATTTAACATTAATGAAGGTTTCTGGATTGATGTTTAAGTGTCCCTCCCATGTTAATAACCTTTGTCATTTTCTTCTTGATTATTTCTTATTCTTTCTTAATCCTTTGTATCTAGAATTATCCATCATTGTCTTCCACGTTCCTCTTATCATACATCAAAGGAAGATGAACATATTAATTACCTAAAAAAAATATCTAGATTTTTATAGCCTATGTGTCAAAGTATTGATTAATTTTGTCTTCTTCCTCTTAATTACTCATCCTTCTTCCTTATCCTAACACCTAGAACACTCTATTCTCTAAACCAGTCACGTTTAACCCTTGAAAATCCATAACCAAATCTTGTTCTAAGAAGAGAAAGTGAGAAAAAGAGAGAGAAAGGCATGGAAAATTCCATTTTCATGCCTAATGAAGCTTGGGAGAGTAAGGAAAAAGAGAAAAAATAGGGTTTATGAAGTTTTAATAATCTGATTTTAAATTTTAGGAACTCAAGTTAACAAGGAACTATATCAAGGGAGCAAAGGAAAGGAGAAAGAAAAGTAAAGAAAAAGAACAGAGAAAAAAAAGGTTTGTGCATAACCTAAGACAATAACCTATTTTATTTTTTTTAATTGTATGATTTAATTATTTGGCATATTTATGATTCTGAATTGATATTATTTTATGATAAAAATCTTGGAGATGCATATTTGCTAGACTTAGGATTTAATTTGGTAAAAATTGAATGTGATTATCTTGTATGTTCCTTGCTGGAAATTGATGTGTGTTCACTTAAACTGTTATAACTTAATTTCTGGAACTCGGTTTTCATGTTATTTGTTGGGTTTGAAAGATAAGACATAGGTATATAACTTTCATTTGGACCACAAAACCTGAATATGTCTGTGATTATCTAGAAAAATTCATAAAATTTGGATATAGAATCTATCCAGAAATTCTGGGCAGAATTGTTAGTAATGAGCATTAAGTACTTAAACTATTATAAATTGAGTTATGGAGCTTGGATTTGTGTGTTCTTTGTTCGGTTTGAAAGCTAAGATATAGGTCTACAATTTATATTTAGACCATAAAACCTGAATATGTCTGTAATTATCCAGAAAAATTCATAAAATTCAGACTTAAAATTTGTCCAGAAAATTTTGGGCAGAATTATCAGTGATCAGTTAGTGTTAATATTATCATATCTTTTGATACATAGCTCACCATTAAGTGATTCAACTTGAATATTAAAGCTCAGATCCATATCTAAAATTTGTATGAAGATCATATAACTAAATTCAGAATGGAATAGGACCAAAATAAAGGTCCAATACAGAGAACAAAATCTACCAGTGACAGGGCATTATGTGAATTGAGGAATGAAATGAGTAAAATGATGAGAACTTTCTTATATTATATAAATATTATTTTAATTGAGTGATTATGTGATTATTTTGAGATATTACATGCATGAACAGTATGAAATTAATTGTTATGAATTTTAATGAAATTGTATAAGCCCTAGAACACCTAACTAGAACCAATTTTGGATAGTTTGTCATGCCAAATAGGGGGGAGTATGATGAAAATGATTAATTCCATTAATGGTATGATTATCTACGCCGGGTTTGACAATGTTATCTACGCCGGGTTTGGCTCTGTTATTTATGCCGGGTATGACATTATTATTTATGTCGAGTTTGGCACGGTTATCTATGCCGAGTTTGGCACGATTATCTATGCCGAGTTTGGCACTTATATGCGCACATCATATTGCCCGGGTGACACTCCTAAGTGACTGGATGACTACTCCGTTATCTTATTCAGTGGTTTATAGGTGTCCTGGGCATAAATGAAAACATAAATAAAGAAGTTATGGAACATAAAATAATTATTGAAAATAAAATTGGAATTATGAATTGTGACATGGATAGTAAAAATGGAATTATGAATGTGACATGGATAAAAAGAAGATATATTGTTATACAATAAGATGGTAATAAAATAAATAAGTATGAGATAAAATAATATAATTTGATGTCTATACATGCTAGAATACCATGATATGTATATTTCCATGAGAATATGATTAAGCATGAGTTGATATATGATAATGCATTATTGCATAAAATAGTTTATTGTCTTATCTATATGCACCACTAAGCCAAGAGCTTAGCGTGTGCGTTTTCTCACGCAGATTTAGTAAAGAATAAATATAAGGTAGTAAACAAAGCCAGCGGTGACCTAATCCAGTAAAGCAGTCTGTTGCACACATCGTGAGTTACACAACTTTTGTGTATTATCTTGTAAATTTTATTTTGCAGTATTTGTAAAATAAACAGTATGTTTTGTAAAGAACATGTTACTATTTAAAAAGGTAGTTTAACTTTTATGTTATATTTTTTTTATAAATGCAAAGTAAATAAATAGTGAATATTGGAAATGAAAAAAAAAATGTACGAGTGATTTTGCTTTATATATAACTTATATAATGATATTTTAATCGATGAAGTCAGTGTAGCATACCATCATTCGGGCACGAGCTGCTGGGGTAAGGGGGTGTTACAAAAACCCAAATGTAAATAAATAAATAAATAAATAAATATATATATATATATATATATATATATATATATATATATATAATAAGTGTGCATAAAAGAATTTATGTTGAGAAAAGATGGAGATGCAAAAGTCTGATGTTATCGGTAGAGAATGCATATCAGGGCAAAAATGTAATTCACACAGAGAAACAGTTGCAGTTAAAGGAAGCAATTAATGACTCTAATGCGCTAAAATCTATGAAGATTTACAGCACAATAGAATTTTGACTATTGGGTAAATTAGATATGCAAAAACAAATAGCAATCTGTTGTATTTATAATAAGGAAATAATATGTAAAATGGTAATAAGGTAAATGGTATAAAAGCATGAGTGTGGTTAACAAGCCAATCATTAGTATGATTAACACACTGAAATGTAGGAAGATTTCATTATTAAATGAAATCTATTAAACAGACTACACGCACAACCATATATATTTTTTAAGAAAATAAAATATTTCATGCTTATTAAAAATCTTAAATGAGCTAAATTTTATTGTCAAATCTTTCATTTAATGAATAAGATTCGCCCACCAAATCTTCTTATCAAAGTATAAAAAAATTGTCAATATAGAATGAATCAAAAAAGTAACTAAAAGGAAGTCAATCAAACAACAAATTTATATTTATAAAGAGTAACTAAACTGATTTGTAATCCTCAAATTCAAAAGTAAAATTTCACAAAAATAAATAAAGCCAATAATTCAACCGATACATGAACCAATAAAAGTAAAACTGTTAACCCAATTACACCACACCAAGACTATCGGTAAAATGTCAATTTAAAAGTAAAATTCAACAATAAAGGGAACAATCAGAATAAAAATTAGAATTGACCAATAAAGTAAAAGTTCATGCTATAACAAAATAAGAGTGAGTCATAATATAATACATTCACATCACATAGATAGGATTTAAAATTTTAAAAAATGAATATGAGAAAGAAAAACTAAAATCAAATAATTAAATATTATAATATTTATAAAAGGTTCAAAACTAATACGCATACCCCTAGTTTCATAGTTAAATTTTATAAAATTAAAACGATTAATAAACCAACTAATGAACAAATGAACACTACTAAATGAATAAAAAAGCAATTAATTAAAAGTCAATGGCACAAAAAAGTACATCAAACAATATAAACAACAAAAATAAGGAAAAAATTAATTGAGATAACCAAAAAAGCAAAAGTTTAAGTAATCGAATTTTTCTATTTTTTTATTAAAAAAACCCTTTTTTTCGATTATGCATAATAGAATACAATATAGACTATTGAAATACAATCAATTGAAAATACATTTAACTAAAAAAGCAGAGGAAAATAACAAAATTTAACTAAAAAATATTTCAAAATCAGAAAGTAAAAAAGGAGGAAAAGATTGGGAGAGGAAAAAAAAACTTAAAACTGCAAACTTTAATAGAAAAACAAAGGGAATAAGAAGTAAGAATAAAAATCAGAACAATTGAAAATACAACAAATGGGAAGAATTAAAACAAATGAAAACAAAGAACCAATGAGAAGTAAATAAATAAATTGAAAGTATGCAATGACTAATGATAAAAGATAAAAGTAGGTCTATTCTCGACCCAACTTAGAACTATGAAAAGATTTATGTAAGGGAAAAAATATAAATATGTTATAAAGCATTTATAAAACCAAATAAAAGACATGTTTAAGCAATAATTTTTTCATCCACATACCAACACACAAACATTGTTGAATAAAAAAAATTATAAAACTAAATGATAATCTAACAAAAAATATGCTTTAACCCACTAACCCATTGGACAATTTGAGTTTTGTTAGTTCATATATTCTAAAAAAGGCAACCCAAATTTCTTTTTAATTCAAACAATTCTAAAATTCTACCTCTTTTATAAATCTAACCCATTGACTCATTGGACAAAAACATAACAAATTAAAAATAATGATCAATAATAATTTATTTCAATATAAGAGGCAATAATTAACACAGACAAATAATAATTCAATCTTATTTTTAAAAAAAAGAGTAATTATGCTTACCTTTAAAGCGTGGCTTTTGTGTATTAAAATCTCATGGTAGACACTTATTTCCTCAACCTTATCTTATCACTTGTTTGTTTTTCTTTAGAATGATTTTTTTTGCAAAAATATCCATCAAATTAATAGTTAAATAAGTAAATAGGAAAAAAAAACTTTGAGATTTTATCATATTCATAGCCAAATAAGAGATAAAATATCCACTAAACAAATAGTTAATAGTTCAAAATTGATCATATTCATAGTCAAAAGAGAAACAAAATATCCACTAAGAAAGCAATTAATAGTTCAAAATTGAAATAAGGAAAGCGAAATCAAGTGAAGGACAACTCTAGCCTAAGCTCAAAACATATGCCAACATAATATATTCTTTATCACATATGCCAATAGAAAGCGAGTGAAGAACAACCTTAGCCTAAGTTCAAAATATATGTCAGCATAATATATTATTTAACACATACAAAACACTTTGCTCTGTAATACTAAATTCAATAAAAGTATTTTGAAGCTTCAGCTTTGCTACCTTCTAGTAAAATTTATTTATTAAATCATGAATAAAATTAATCAATTCAAGAAAAAATATCAAATAAGATCTTAAATGAGCCTTATAGAACATAAATTTAAAGGAAACAAACAAAAAAAAGAACTACAATGCTATGCTTTCCATCAATGAAGCCAAATAAAATTGAAGATTAGAGATTCATGTGCATCCAGTAAAGACTAATAAGGAATACCAATAAAACATAAATTCAATAAATTCAATTCGTAAAAAAATCTCAAACAAAGGCCTAAATAAGTTTAGTAGAATAGAACTTTAAGGTAGTGAATAAAAGAAAGCACACGCTATGAGTAGAATGTTATGGTTAATTTAATTAGTTTATTCATTAAATCAGAATTCAGAAGTAACAAATTAAAAATGAATTGTGATTCAATATTTTTCCATTATGAAATACTCATCATGTCAATATATTTCTCTTCATTAAATATAATCATCCAAACAAATGAGCAAATCTTAATTTAAGGACTATTTGTGTTTTTCAATTAATTTTAGTCACTACAATATCTTAAGATGTAAAGAATTAGAAAAAACCACTAAAAAATTAGAGACTTCTTAAATTTTCTACAAAAAAAAAATGCAAATATGAGTAAAGTTTAAAGTCAATTACTATATCATATATTATATTTATTATATGGAATATTCAGAGCATGCATCTATGCACACCTTCACCAAATTGTAATGAAATATTACTAAATATAGTCCATTCATATCATTTGAGGGTTAAAAGATAGAAAAAATAATTTTACACTTTAACTATGATAACATCAACATTTAGTATAACGTCCTGTCATTTAATGAGAATTAATTCAACTAAATTAGCGAGTGTCATACATACCTATTGCAGAAAACTTGTAAAAATTTAAAAAATTTATTTTCTTTGGAAAATATTTTTTGCCACATAAACTTATTACATATAAAATCATCACATATACTATTAAACATTTTTTATCCATAAGAAACATCATATATATATATATATATATCAAAATATTAACTTTGGGCTCCAATGGTCCAATGTTTACAAAAATACATCCTTTAAAGTAAAAGATTACATATAATTCGGTATACAAGATATATATAAAGGTAAACAACCTTTAAACCCATATGTCATGTACAAAATGCAAAATACGACATATTATTGACTTTTGTCAGGTCTGTTTTGTAGTCTTTGAATTTGAAATGACTTTTTTGGATCAACCACTATCTTTGTCTACTGAGCTCTAACCTGCATGGGAAAATAATCTCATGCTAAGCTATTGAAAGTTTAGCGGTATATATAAGTATAAAAATTCAACATATAGTCACATAAGGCATATCAACATGCTTCATATTCATGGCATCACATTAAAACATCAAGCATGACAATGAAATCATAATATCATGTAATATATTTCATCTTTTGACATTGATAAAATACTATACATTTATACCATGTTTAAGTAAGCACTTACTAGTGTTCATAACATATAACATATTAAGCATTTGTCATCGTATACATGTGTCATTAAATCTTTTTTTTAATTATAATGTATTCATTTATTACTTTAGCATCGTATTCCAACAACTCTCAACCTAGACTATTTTGATACGAGTTGTGAGCAAGAGCGCTCTTTAAGCTTAAGCCACCATGTCACTGTTTATAATCATGTATGCTTGTTTGGACTCCTCAAGTTAAGAGCGCTCTCAGAGTATAAGTCACTTTGACTGAGTAAAATATATATCTTTTGCATGCAACATAAGATCAAATGTGTTTTTCTAGTTTAAGTCACCTTGTCCTTAAAAGAAATTACTGTGTAACATATAACTACGGTACCATATGCCCCTTAATGGCATGCCACCTATTCTGCTTCTAGTCTTAGTGTCACATCCGCGAGTTAGACTCTGACCGTATACATGTACTGCAGTCGTTTATATTGCAGTATAGAGTCATACGATCGGAGTCTAAATACGGATAAATACATAAAAATTTAATTATATTAATATGATAAAATGAATAGGAATTTTATCAAATGAAACAATGCAATTTCATGTTATGCACGCAAATCGAGACGACAGCCCGGGCCAAAATTTGGGTTTTTCGCTCAGTAGTGAAATTGTAATTTAAGCATACCAAAATATGAAAAATATTATTTTAAGGTCATAGGTTGAGTTATAAGATGAAATTTTAAGATTTAGGGTTTGAATTATGGAAATAGGATTCTTAGTCTCGGTTTAGAGTCTGATATTTCACATCATGAGCTAGAGAAATACGATCATGATCAAAATAGAGCCGATGTGATCGAAATTTAATTTTAAGATTTTTAAAACTGATAAATTAGAAATTGGACAACGGATGAATTTTTACGGGCCAAATTAAGAAAAATAGTTAATCCGTAAAAACTCGATTTTTGCACCGGTGGTCATTTTGCAAAATTGAAGAGACCGTTTCGAAGAGAAAATTATTTTATAATTTTTAGAATATTTAATTTGATGGAATTGAGTTGTTTAGAGGTTGAAATTTGGAGAATTAAAATTAATTATGAAGAAAAATGAAGAAAATTTTTTGATTAGTTGGAAAATTTTTAAGTCAAAATTAATGGAAATGTGATTGGGCCATGTGTAAATATTATGGGATAATTAATTATGCTATTGGCCAATGAGGAGGTTGATTAAAGAATTAAGTAGGATTAATTAATTTAATTAGAGTATATATATAGGAAATTAATTAAAAATTATTCAAAATAACAATTTTCCATCTTCTTCTTTACTCTCCTCCATTGCCAAACCACCAAGCTTCTAATTCCAGATTTTTTTTTCAATTTTCCCTCTTCAAAGCATATTATTCAACCAATTAAAAGGAAAAAAAAAGTTTAGTGTGGAGAAAAAGAGATAAAGGGTGGAATTTTGGCAAAAAAGAAATCAAAAAAATTATTGATACCCATTTGAAGAAGGTGAGATTTTGTTCATTTCTCCATGTAATTTTGTTGGTTTAATTATTGCTATAATTATTTGTTGAATTGTGGTGTGATTTTGTTGATATTTGGTTGATGAAAAAATTAAGGTTTATGGCAAAAATCTTGAAAAATTAGAGAAAATAGGAAATTAAGAGAATAAGGCTTGATGATGATGGATTGAGTGAATAATTGATGAAAATAAAGTTTAGGAATTTTTGTGGAATTTTTAGAGAATTTTCATAATTATGGTTAAATTTTGGAAAAATTATTTTGGAGGAATTTTGCCTTAAATTGAAGATAATGGAGTTAATTGGAGTGTATGAAAGTGGAAAATAAATTTTGGGATGGAAGAAAAATTTAATAGGATTTTTGGGAAATTTTTAGATTTTTAGCCAAATTATGGAAAAATTTATTGGGAGTTATGAAATATTATTTTGGTGAAATTGATGATGAAAAATAAAAGAAAATGAGTTATAGTGATGATAGAAATTTATTTGGAATTTTTAGAGTATTTATTGAATAAATGAAAATTCTTGAAATGGAAATGGACACCAGAAGAATAAAAGAAATAAATGGAGAAAAATAGTTTTGGAGGCAGAAAAATAAAGAAAATTAATATTTGAATTTTTGGTCGCACCGGGAAGCGTGATAATAACCAAAACCGGAATTTATGCATTAAACATGCATAATAAGAAAATTTTAAATTATAGGATCTTGATATTCGTGAGAGCGAAAAAAATTAAATTTTGCTAGATTTTATGTCGTAAAGGGTTCAATAGCTAATCGTAAATTTTTATCTCTAGGCGCGACGTTGGAGCAGGCGCCAACCCGAGATAAAGGGAAAGAGCCGGCGGATACCGGCAAAGCGTAAAAAGGTTAGTGCAACTACTTTTATAATAATAGTCATGTAAATATGTTCTATGTGAAAATTGGAATTTTTGTAATTATTGTATTGGAAATATATTTTTGTATTTCAGAAAATTTAAATGTTAAAAATTCTCTATAATGATAATTATTTTGTCATTGAAAGAATATTTATTAATTTTATGAAAAATGAAGTGAACTATGAATATGAGAATTTTTTCCACATGTTAGTTTAGACGTGAACTAGGGTATTGTTGGCATGCCAATATGGTATAAATTATGGTCATGTGCATTCTGTGGACCAATGAAATATTGTGATCCTGTGCATTTCTGTGGATCACCTGATACAATTGTCAGTCATGTGCATTTCTGTGGGCTGAGTTATATTACATTTGGATCTTGTGCATTTTTGTGGATCCTAAGTTGGGATGTAATATGATACCTCTTTGATTCCCTAGGAGCAAGTCTAGGATGTTATAATATATGAGTATATGAAAAATATATTAATAAGAATTCAGTGGTATTTGAATTATAAAAATATTGTATTGTGGTATTTACAGAAAAAGACGTAAATTTTGAATTGATTTCATTTTAAATATATGTTTTACTTTAATGATTATTATTATAAGAGTTTTTGCATCACTGAGTTATATACTCAGCGCGAGAGTTTGTTTTCTCTCGCGTAGGTTACCAAAGTAGCAGAGAGCGTCCTGATTTGTAGATAGAGACGCTGGTTGGAGACTGCATTATGGAGCACAGCAGTAGCAGTGGTAGCCACCCAGAACGGATTGATCCCTTTATTCTATTTTGATATGTATATATACACGTTTTTAAATTTCATTATAGCATGTATATAAATAAAATAAAAAGGTGTGTATGTATAATATTTTAGTATATATTTTAAAATTTCTTATATTAAATATGTTCAAAATTAAAGAAGTATTTTTTTAGAGTTATATTTTCTGTAGCACCTCTTATCCGTCCGGTATACGGATGAGTGTACGGAATGATAAGAGGTGTTACACTTAGTATCGAACTTGAGCTTTACTTATTCTGATATTCTTTATTATACCTTTATATAATCTTTATCTTATAACATAACGTTGGAACATATGAATTTCACCATATATCGTATATGCATGAACAATCATATATTCATGTATCCTCTCTATATATCGTACCATAATGGAAACATATGCATGACCATATGTCACAGTCATGAGAAAAATAACATATAATATATTCAACTTGATTCGCGAGTATGAACTATGTATTCATTATCGTGAAGCTTTATTCATGGGCACCCATATTTGTGAACCAAACCATGAACAAAATCGTGAATGTCTCTATCCAGAAATGCACATTTCTTCACGAGTGTGACTAAAGAAATTAACAGTCGTGGGTCAGGTGGTGACTCAAACCGTAAAGCCTCCTACCTGATTTGGGCATTTCCAGGATGATGATTCATGACTGTGAACCCAATGTCACGACATGAATCTGGATTTTCCAGAAAAATAGCCATAAATAAGTCATTCAAGGCAATCCACATGTAATGACTCAAATGTTTGTCCTATGACAACTTTTTCCTATCAATATTCTCAGCAAACATACATTATCATGCTAAATTATCAATTAAACTCAAAGGAATACATAATCATTCAATTCCCTCCTTTCATGCTCATTATACATACTAGCAATCGTTTATGATTCCACATGCATGAATGCATCATTAATTACTTTTTTCAATCATTAAAGTCATCATTGTTCATTATACTCATAAATGCATATTTAGAACATTGATTATACTCCACAACATGACATTAATTACCTCTTTTAAACTCATATAAATAAGAGCTAGCATTTATATCATTATCATTCATTACTCATATACTCATGACATTAAATACATCATTGATTTCATAATCACTAACAATTTGCATTTAAAGCATTTAACACACAACATGTCACATTTTAGGAATTCAAATGCATATATGTACATGTCTCTAAAGGAGCCTCAAAACCAAAACTTCTCTCGAACTTGTTTGTTCTCTTGGTGGATTTCACCACCTCATCTTTCAACTCTTATCTCATATAACATATATTTATCAACTTTTATATACTATATACTTAACTTTTAAAGTCATAAAAGATCAAACCCTAACCTTAAACTTTTTATATAACTTTAAACTCATATAACCTCTCATTAAAGTATAATATAGCCTTAACAAGCTTAAAAAGGGATCTTAAACTATAAAAACTCATGATAAAGCCAAAACCTAAACCATTTAGAAATTGGTCTCTACCAAAAATGGGATATATATGAAAAAAAAATCATGAAATATTGTAAATAAGAAGGAGAAATGTAATTTTTTACCAATATTGAAGGGAACACAGCTGAAAAGAAAGATTTGGACTCTTTTGTTCTTCTTTAGGCCTCCTCAAGAACACAACTTTCTTTAGGCTTCTATCTCTAAAAAACTTGTCAAACTTTGATCATTGATGTTGGTTTAAGTATTTTGATTTAGGAATCAAAGAACAACACAAGGCATTGGTCTCTAGTATGTGGAACTTCAAATTCTAGAGTTTTTTTTTGAGTTTAGGTTATGAGAGAAAGAAAGAACAATTGTATATTTGACAATATTAATGGGTGTGACTCAATTAATCATGGTCGTGAACTCATAATTTTTCACTTTGCTCATCTTTTCTTAACGTTTTCTCTTAACCAAACCCTTAAACATACTTATAACATCTCCAAATCATCTTATTCACTAGGCCCTACTTAACGAGTCCTACACTTAGTACCATGGATACAAACTGGCAATAGTTAAATCTAGTTTCATCATTTATAAGAGGAGATACAAACTGAAAAATTTGATTAGCATTTCCACTTAGGTACCAAACTGACATAGTAATAAGTGACAACAAAATGGTAAAGACATGCAAATCTATTTACGATGATCAACTCAAAACACCAACAATTAAACAAATTATAATGGAGCATCTTAGCAAAGGCATAATAAAACTAAAGCCAATATCAGTTCAATCTGGCTAATAGATTTGCATAAAATTTATTTGGAATGAGCATTTATACTTTTAACATAACAACATGTACGAAAGAAAAATGGAAAAACGTTAAGAAAAGATATCAATATAGAGAGAAAAAAACAAAATTGAAAAAAAAAATCTATATAATAGGTTCAGTAGTCTCGAATTCACATAAAAATTTATCCAATAATTTCTTATTCTTTACAAATTACTTCTAATAAACATAATGCTTCAATTACAGGTCAATAGAGATATGGTAAGGATATGACAAAGCCTTACAAGTGTAGTCAAATACTAAATTATACAACATCATGAATTTTGATGGGTTCTTGTAGTTTAGATGCTATTTTTTAAATTTTAATCTTCATTGTCAATTTTTTTTTTAAGAAAACACAATTCTTTCTTTTACATAAGGTAGCTGAAATTTCTTTATTCTCAAAATCAATAAATTTTTCTGTTTAATCGCTAAGTATATTTCAACTTTATTAGAAAACTATTGAAATTCAAGTTTAATTAAATTGTATAAATAAAATAATTAAACTAAAATTTATTTGTATTATTTAGCTATATAATATACATGTAATTAATGATAAAATAAATATTATAATATTGATTAGTCTGGATTCAATTTAATTCCATATAATTTCTCTAAATTCTTAGTCCCATTACAACTACAACTTGAGATACAAAATATATCAAATTAAAGATATCAATATTACTATATTCCAGTTTTATACAAAAATCTATTATACAATTCAGATGTAGATATTTTTAAGTTGTCATTCTATTTGAACAGGAAGAGAACAACTTGATATCTGTTTGATTGAAATCATTAAACTCTGAAAATTAAATGCAGTCAATTGCTGGTTCCAATAGATCTGTGCTCAACAATCTAAATAAATTTCAAGACATGGCATGTGCATACTGCACATGAGAGAGTAAAAGAAACTCCTGTTGAGTAAAAATAAATCACTAAATGAGTAGATTTCCACAAGCTGCACAAAATACACACACAAAAATAAAGGAGAGACACTTACCAACTGGTCTTCATCCTTGATAGAGGCAACAATTATTTGATCACTTCACTAAACCTTCTCCAATAAATATGAGCTTGATGAGAGATAAATGGGACCTGTTAAAAAGAGACGAAGAACAACAACAATAAAATAATACATTTATTTATCTTTTAATCGTAATTTAATTTGGAAATATAAATGGGTAATATTTTGTGATTTTTTATATTATTTATTTTGCACGATACTTTAATACTTTATTGTTTATATTTATTAAAATAGTAAAATATTTTATAGTATTAACAATCTTTTTTAAAAAAATTATAGGTTGTAATTTGGAAGAATGATTACTTCTTATGACTGATAACTGAAATTTATAATTAATCTAATCCAAATTAGTAGCTATTTAATTCATTTTTTTAAATTAAATTTATTGGCGTTTAAGCTACAACGAAACAAAAGACATAAGCAGCTGTGTGGTAATGAAGGATTGTTGTCATAAAAAGAAACATGAGGTCCTCGCACGATTGATCGCAATTTTACCATAATGTTGCAATTTCTTTTGCTCAATTGTGTGGTAATGAGTGGTAATCAAATATAAAAGCTTACTGGAAACCTTGAGCTAACACCTCAGTCAAATACATAAGCTTATTCTCTAAATTTATATATGCTTATAAATATATAAATTAAGCTAACACCTCAGTTTTTAGATATTAGATTAAATTTAATTGAATTCTCATATTAGCATATGAGAGTTTTTTTGTATTAATTTAATCAATGCTTATATGGAGTCTAATATTTAATTAAAATAAATGAACTTTATCTAGAAATATAAAATTTCGATCTCAAAACAATGAAATGCTAAAATTTTCAATAAACAAACTGGAAAATTGAGTTGTTGCAAAAATAAGAAGACTTCCTATCTGCTTACTTGGAGATTTCACTTCACTTCACTGGATTTGAATTGAATAAACTGTTATAATGTTAAGGGCTCAATTGATAATTAAAAAAAAAAAGAAAAGAAAAGAGTCAAATATTGACAATTTAAAAAAGGAATAAATTATAATAATTTTTTTGAAATTTTAATAAATTACAGTTATAAACAAACTTTTAAAAAATGACAGTTTATATTTATCGTTTGAAATAATATCCATTAATTTGATATTATATGAATTTCAAATATTGTAGTGTAATATATCATAAGATTTTTCTATATTTAAAATATTTTTATGTAAATTTTTTATGATTTTATTTACAATCAAATAATATTTTATAAGAATTTAGAATTTCTGTTCGTGTAACTACAAAACAATTAGTATATTCAAATCACAAATTTTCTAATTATTATTTCAAATAATATTTTTATTAAATAATAGTGACATAAATTGTTAATTTTTTAAAAATTTATTTATTGTTCTAATTTGTTAAATTTTATGGGGTTGTAATTTTTTCATATATATATATATATATATATATATATATATATATATATATCAACTTTGGCAATTAAGCCTAATACACGCACCTCCCAGCAAACCGGTCCGGTTCATAAATTGGACGCCTGCCCTTAACTGCCTTCTCATAAAACCTCGCATAAACCCTATATATATATATATATATATATATGTATCAACTTTGGCAATTAAGCCTAATACACGCACCTCCCAGCAAACCGGTCCGGTTCATAAATTGGACGCCTGCCCTTAACTGCCTTCTCATAAAACCTCGCATAAACCCTAGAACATGAGACAGGACAAAATAGCAGAAGCAGAGCATTTCAAATTCAACTATATTCAGAGGAATATATGATTAATTATCAGTAAACCCAAAGCTAAAGCTCTATTGTCCTTCCTTACTTATACGGAGAACTATTTTTAGGTGAGGAGAAAATGAGAAAGAAGGTAGACGAGCGGATTAGAACTCTCATTGAAAATGGCGTCAAATTACGCCACCGTTCTATGTTCGTCATCATTGGTGACAAATCACGCGACCAGGCACGCTATTTTGTTACCCCTTTTACTAACTTAACCATGCCAGCCAAGTGATGGTGCTTGGAGCTTGATTTCTATGTTGACATTTTTTGGGGATTTAGAAATATAAGTTGTTTTTCAGCAATTTATTTGATTGGTAACATTTTTATGCTTTCTGCAGATTGTAAATCTTCACTACATGCTAAGTAAAGCAGTGGTCAAATCTAGACCAACTGTCTAATGGTGCTACAAGGACAAGCTTGAACTTAGCAGGTTTTGCCTCTATGAATACAGTTCCTTATTTTTTTTAATTTTTTTTTGAGCTGAGTATTAGACTAAAGTGTGCATTTTCTTTTAGCTGCTAAAAGTTTGTTTGTTTGGTTTTGCTGATGTTCATGATGTGGTAGTTTTGGCATTGAAATTCATTGCTAACCATAGTCATGAGAGAGTGGTGATTGTGGTGATTATGATTATGCAGTCACAAAAAAAAGAGAGCAAAGCAGATAAAAAAGCTCATGCAGAGAGGGCTGTTGGATCCTGAGAAAGTCGATCCTTTTTCACTGTTTGTTGAAACTGGAGGATTAACATATTGCTTGTACAAAGATTCTGAAAGAATACTCGGAAATACTTTTGGAATGTGCATATTGCAGGTAACTTTTTTGTCAATTGATTTTTTATTAGCTTTTCCTGAATTTGAATGGCTCAGCTCATTAACCCTTTATTGTGGTTTCTTGATGGTGGGTGCTCTAATATTTTGTTTATTTATTTATTTTATTAAGTTGCTCATGTTTCCTTTTTGTTAGGACTTTGAGGCTTTAACGCCAAATCTCTTGGCCAGAACTATCGAGACAGTAGAAGGGGGTGGACTGATTGTCTTGCTGCTACGTTCTCTTTCCTCGCTAACAAGTCTTTACACCATGGTCATGGTAGATATTCATGACTCTGTTGCTATATATAACACTTAGGTGTGGCTGTTGTTAACAGGAGGCTAGTAAAATTCAGAATTTAACACCTATATTATAATATGATATTTCTGCTTTAACATTAATGGTTGGAATTTCTCCAGAGTATTAAGCATTTTAGTGAAACTGTGCTATGCTTCTATAATTTAATTGGTCTGTGGATTAACATATATGTATCCTTTCATGTATTTTTCTTGAATTTCCTAAGGATATAATTATTGGGGATCTTGCTGATATGTGCATATGATCATCAGGAATGTCTCATTGTATATATAACAAAAAAAAAGGCATATTTTTGTTTAAGGAACATCATTTACAATGAAGAGTCCATGCATCAAATGTCTATAGTCCTATCAAGACTCAAGAATTAATAGTCTGATATTTTACAATATGTATTGGTTGTATTCTGAAGCTAGCATTTATTAAATTAACTGTTGAGAGATTTACAGTATGGACTCCCATTTATTTCATTTATGAACCTAAAAAGGCCAATGAGTTATATTCTAGTTGGTTTTCTAAATGCCCAAGTCAAATAAAAAAGCTTTATCAATTTTGTAAATGAGAGACTTTTACAACTGCACTTTTACTGAGTCTGTCCAATGCTTCTAATAGCTGAAATTATAAGTGCATGCCTCTTGTGAGGATACGTGAGAGTAACTAAGTCGCTCTATGTATTGCTAGGTATAAGTGCATGAAACATATTGTCAATCTGGTTGATAACATTAGTTGCATATATGGTCTAACATTCACGATCATTTTATCCTTTGATTTATGAATAATGGTTGGGAAGGATGTTGCGAAGGTGAAATGATTTTTGCTTATTATTAATTTTTTTATGGCTATGTATCTATCCTACTTTTATTTTTTAGTGTATTTTTTGCTTATACATCACCTCAAATGTGTGTGAGATGTTGCATGACAATAAGAATCTGAATAAAGCAGCAATGTTGACAAAGGGAATTTTGAATGAACAAAACATCTTGTAGAATGTTGTTTTGGCTTATGTAAATGTGTTGGTTGACAACATTCCATTTGTATGTAAAAGTTTATATCTCAAATATACACTAAACCCTTCTTATGAGCTCGGGATTTTTTGATGTAGCTGTTGAGTAGTTCCACTAGTTGTGAGTGCCTAAAAATATTTTGACAACTACGTAGATGGAAGTTTGTTCTTTGCAACATCATTGGAAGACATTGAAGGATTCATGTTTTCAAAAGTTCAAGTGATAATGTATCAAAATTTATGGCTGTGACCGTTATAATCATACATGTTTATAAGATTTATGATATTACCTTTTTGTAAGATTTCTATATATTCTCAAATCATAAGAATAAAGGCTTATGGAGGTTTCCTTATTTCAGGATGTTCATGAGAGATTCCGTACTGAATCCCATTCTGAGGATGCTGGGCGCTTTAATGAGCGTTTCTTATTGTCACTTGCTTCATGCAAAGCATGTGTGATCATGGATGATGAGCTGAATATTTTACCCATTTCATCTCATATACGGTCAATTGTCCCTACTCCAGTTGAAGAGGTAATGGTTTCTTTATAGATGTGGATTTTATCAAAATGTTTTCAATAATATATTTTGTTTGTCAAAAAGTGCAATTTATCTTGTATTTGTTCTATCATGGCAAAAAATTCAAATGAATCTTTTGTATATTATTAGTGATAATTTTTTCCATTATGACTATGATATCCGTAATTATTCTATACCGCATTCAAATTTAACATTATTTTTTTCCTTGCCTCTCCTGGACTTAAAGGACTCTGAAGGTCTTTCAGAAACAGAACGAGATTTGAAGAATCTGAAAGAGCAACTACATGATGATTTTCCTGTTGGTCCTTTGATCAAAAAGTGTTGTACATTAGACCAGGTACAAAAATCATGAGAGGTATCTTGTTTTTTTGAGGTTTTAACATTAATGGGAATGAATACAAATATTTCTTATTCACTTGTGAAATAATGCATAGAGCAACCCTATTTATAGCAGATACAAGGGTTAAACATATGACATAATCAATTACTAGTTTTAATTCAGAATATCCACTTTCCTATTTGTAGAATTCGCTAAACCTAAATCTTACAGAACAATAACCCCAAGCATTCTGGCCACATCATGGTACAACACTTTAAAATGGCTATAATGGCTCATGAACGTTTTTATCTTTGAATAGGGAAAAGCTGTTATTACATTTCTTGATGCAATTTTGGATAAGACTCTACGTAGCACAGTCGCATTGCTTGCTGCCCGTGGTCGTGGGAAATCGGCTGCACTTGGTTTAGCAGTTGCTGGAGCTGTTGCAGCAGGGTAATGTGATATATTAAATTTACACTTCTCTTAATCATTGCATGTGAGCATGAGCATGTGTGGCTGTGTGATCATTTCCTATATTGACCCTTGTTATTCTAATGAGCAAATCTTATCTTTCTAGGTATTCAAATATATTTATAACTGCACCCAGCCCTGAAAACTTAAAAACTTTGTTGGAGTTTATCTGCAAAGGTTTTGATGTACTTGAATATAAGGTATCTTTTCTTCCTCTTTCTTTTTGTATGGATTGATATATTCTCATAATAATATTATTATCATGTCGGCTAATGCATAATCTTAATATGCTGTTTTGCTTTTGTTATACTGCTACTTTTCAATAAGTATGTGGTTTGAACACATTTATCTATCCTTGTCAAATGTTGAAGATAAATTATGAACAGTGTGAGAAAACATGTCTGTTGGCCATGTCATAAATATTCTGACATCTGGCAACATTTGTTATGGAGAAAATATGCAGCTGATATTGCAGTATGCTGAGCTCTTGATACAGTTTACTCAAACTTAGGTTCAGTAAATAAGTTTGGCTTCTTCATTACTGATTCAGTTGCCGCATATAGCTTCACACATATTTTCTGTTCCATAAAAAAACTAATTGTTCTTTCAGGTCCCAAGTAATTGTGCTTTAGTCTATCTTTTCAATGGATAAGCTTATGCCTGCAGCCTTTTTTTTGCAGGAACATATTGATTATGATGTTGTGAGAAGTGTGAATCCTGAGTTCAAGAAAGCAATTGTGCGGATCAATATCTACAAACAGCATAGACAGACAATTCAGGTTAGGAAATGTGGGTGAACAATTCATGCCAAATGATGTGTTCTTGTTCAAATGTCTTGCTAGCTTCTGATCATACTTCTGCACAACATGCATAATTGCTTATGTTGCTATGTGGTTTCTTATATTTCTTTGCAGTATATACAGCCACATGAACATGAAAAGCTCTCCCAGGTGGAATTATTGGTTGTTGACGAAGCTGCTGCCATTCCATTACCAGTTGTGAAGTCCTTGTTTGGCCCCTACCTGGTCTTCCTCTCATCTACTGTGAATGGGTATTATTTTAAACAGTCTTCCAAACAAGTTTATCAGTCTGTCCATCCGCAATTAAGTTGTTTCCTATGTTTCTAATAGCATACTTAATGCACCAGTTGAATTGCAGGAGTCTGTTATCTCACATTCTTGTACTTTATTGCTTTTCTCATTTAAAGCTATGAAGGTACTGGACGATCTTTATCACTAAAACTTCTGCAACAACTGGAAGAACAAAGCCAAATGGCTGCCAAGAATGTTGAGGGCTCTCTTTCTGGTATATCTGAGCCTTACATTGCTTTGTTAGTTATATGAATCAATAATATGCTGGAAACCTTTTGTCACTGCTGTCAATTATTTTAGTGAGGTCGCTTTGATGGCTTTATCCGAATGTACCAATAAATATTCAGAATATAACTTCCTACTCACTCCTAGAATACGAGAAATATTCGCTTTTTTCCATGACATATACCTAATGAGGCTATTTTAACTGGCCATTAATTTTGTTTGCTGTGTCTTTAAATGAAACTGATATGAAGAATATAATATCCAACAATGAAAGGTAAAGCCAAATGGTGCCTTCTATCCTTTATATTGCATGATTTTTCAATTCTATCCTCCATTTTTTTTTCATTGATTTGCTTCATGTTCATTGAATTTTACTTGTACTCTATCCATCAGCCCCTAGGCATGTGCCAATGCTGATGTGGCATGTGCAGGCTAACATTGTTTATGTGGTCAGATCTGCTAATGGGATCCACTCCCCATCATCTTAATATAAAGTAGGTTTTGCTTCCTTTCGACATCAAAATGTTGCCTTGTTACTCTCATTGGGGATATTTGACTACAAAGCAAAAGTTGTTCCATAAGGAAACCTGCTAAATTCTTGATTTAACTCTCCTGCTGCACATTTGCTGACTTAGGCACACACTAGCCATAACTAATACATGGCAGTAGAGATTCCAGAGGCAAGCAGAAGCTGTTAAATTGGAAAACCAATATGTAGATTGTAAAATGAAATGGATAGTCAGAGTAGAGAGATTCATTCACTCAAATACCATTAGTGAGTGAGTGAGGCCCACTGCTGGCACTTACATTTCTGTAAAACATGGAATGAGCTTTGACGGGGAGGAGCTCAGATTATTGGACTTGGACTCAAGGAGAATACTTGATTTGACTTGGCATCACTAAGGCTAGGCACCATCTGGATTGAGTATGGCGACTTAGAGCCCTTGGTTTCAGTTAACAGCAGGTGCTACTGCTTAGAGAGGCATATGGGCGTAGTCAGTTTGATTTCTGATTGATTCATGGAAGGTCCATTTTTGTGATATTTGAGGTTGCAGCATTTCAGGAATTTAACAAGACAGAGAGAAAACGCACAACATTATGTAGGTTCCCTGACAATCAGCCCCAGTGAAGAATCTATGTCCATGGTAGCGAAGTTTTGTCCAGCTAGACGTTCCATGTTAGTAATGCCATATGCATCGGACCTGGAGGATAGAAGAGAAAATGAAAGTTGAAGAAGACAAAACAAATTGATCAAAAAAAAAAGTGAGAGAGAATAGGACAGAATTGGAAATTCTTGCTGTGTTTAGTTCAGATGGGACCATTAGTTCAAAATATAACTATTACATTTATGAGCTACGTTCACTGTGTTACCAGTCCCAATCAAACTTCTCTACAATGACCGGCCCTTTGAATGTTCTGTTTGTTTTTTTCTTATGGATAGCACACCCCTAAGAATTGTTATGGTTTACAATATTTTGGATTCTTTAATTTTCTGAACTAACTAGTAAACTTGTAAATGTAAATATCTTGTTTTGGAAATTTCCTAAGTTCACTATTGTGTTACCTGTAGGTCGTCTTTTCAAAAAGATTGAGCTAAGTGAGTCTATCAGATATGCTTCTGGTGATCCAATTGAATCCTGGCTCAATGCTTTACTTTGCTTAGATGTTGCAAATTCCATACCTAATATCAGCAGGTTAGTCCTAGATCATCAGGGATATGCCTCCAGCATCTCCATAAAGACCTTTTATGTAACCATTTTTATTGATTTTTCTCTTTCTGCAACTAGATTACCCCCACCCAGTGAGTGTGATCTCTATTATGTTAATCGAGATACGCTTTTCTCTTATCACAAAGACAGTGAGTTGTTTTTGCAGGTATAATACTTTGAGATAATTTTTTTTTTATTGTTATTTTTTAATTTTGTAGTATATATTGCTCAGCTGATCCCATATCGTAATTTTTTTTCCCAGCGAATGATGGCATTGTATGTTGCATCCCACTATAGAAATTCTCCTAATGATTTACAGCTACTGGCTGATGCTCCTGCACACCATTTGTTTGTATTGCTTGGTATGTACTTTCTCTTTCAACTGATTTTGTTTGATTTCTTTAGTGTGAAAAAATCATATGCTAATCTTCTATATGTATTATGTAGGTCCTGTTGATGAGTCGAAAAATCAACTTCCTGACATTTTATGTGTCATTCAGGTAAATTAGTTAAGACGTACTTGAGAATTGTAACTTTTATGATACTGTATTTTAGTTGAGTTGATGCATTTGATAAATTCTCAGGATGATCATTTGCCTTGTTATTTTTAAAATTTCATTTTGCAAATATCCTTGTATTCCAAATTGGTCCAATTTTTCTCTATTGTGTTTTGGTGCCATCTTAGTAGCACTCATCAATTTTGAGTTCTGATAATTTAAGATAACAAGAAGGTGACATCTGTCAACATTTCATTAATTTGTGAGGAGGATTTTTACAAGCTTTAATAGTGAATTTCTTTGATTAGAAAACCAAGTTCTTCTTACACTTGAGTTCCATCATGTTTCTATACATCTAGGTATCTATCTTCGCCTCTAGTCCAAGATTCTAGCTCAGCTAAAGGCTTTATGATCTTCTTCAAACTCGACATTTTTATTCCTATTAACTTCTCACTTTCTAAATTTTATCTGTTCATCTAGTTGTGACCATGATTTAAGATACGTCATTTCATTTTTGCAATTTGAACCAATTATTTACAATTTTATCCAAGTCATGAATTTTATATAGAACTTAATGTTCATTTCACCATGGTGAGCATCATTCAAGCTGGCAACCATTGCAGTATATCTCTTACAACTATTTATGATCTGTTTCTGTGGTTCTTCTTAATGGAATAAGGTATAAATTATCAGATTGAGCAATTAGACCCAAAAATTTGTCATTTTGATATGATCAAATCATTGATTTTTTCTACATGTGGGTATTGTAAATCATCCTTGGATCAAGCATAAATTTTGTCCTGATGCTGGAAAGTTTGAATCACTAGGTTTTTCTTATTTCAGTTTCATAGCTTGATTAAATTGTGAGTAATTGGTATAAATTGGCTGAACTTGCCAAAATTAAAATGGTTGGATTATATGATTGCAAATGTATGAAAAGGCGTAAATACAGTAAGCAATTTTTATAATATTAAGTCACAAAAACATTCTAGTATGGTGCTGCTAGATGCATTACAAGTCAATTTTCATCAATAGGTTGCTCTTGAAGGCCAGATTTCTCGTAAATCTGCAATGAAAAGCTTAAGTGATGGCCATCGACCATTTGGAGATCAAATTCCATGGAAATTCTGTGAGCAATACCGGGACACAGTTTTCCCCAGCCTTTCAGGTGCTCGTATTGTCCGCATAGCTACCCATCCAAGCGCCATGAGGGTAGTTCTTTATCCCATATATTTGATGTTAAATTTATTCTGAATCTTGTGAATGATTGTAATACTCTCGGATTAATGCAGCTTGGATATGGTTCTGCTGCAGTGGAACTCTTAACAAGGTATGTTCATCTTGGGCTTCCTTCTAATCTTGTATTCTAAACAAGATTTCACAATGGAAACTTGTTGATATGGTAAGGATTTTATGGGAAGATAAATCCTTTGCAAATAATAAGGCATTAAAGGAAATGTGAATTGTATTCAGCAAAGAACGTGTATATATACACGAAATTGCTTTTAAAGCTTATGCTGTTACAGCTTAGGCAATTGTTCTGCTGAACATATTGTACACTTAAATGCCAAAAAGGGTGATGCTTGATTTGCAGAGTGAGGTCCACGAGTGTTATGTTTTATACTTATAGTCTGAAGATTGATCCTTTTTAACGCACATAGGCTCATAATATCATAGATTTAAATCGCGGTAACGGCCGTGATCGCGGACACAGTCGCGTGTAACGAAAACGGGTGCTTAACGGTGTAATGTAACGGTAACGGACTACCGCGGCACAAATTTTTTTATAAAAATTGCAAAACTCATGAAATTAAGAATTAAGAACCATTAATGCAATTAAATTTTACTAAAAATAAAACAAAATGCAACTATGTAAAACAAATATTGATTTCCAATTCCCTTAACGAATTTGACTTGAGTGTTACTGATAAGAATTGTTAATTGGGTTTGGCCAATGTAGAGTTTGACTTAGGGTTAGAGTTTGGTTTAGACAACCACTAGAATGCGGAATTTCAAAATATAGACCATGATGAAAATCAATATAATAATTGATTATGCAACAGCTGTTCGCGGTTACATAACGGTGTTACCCGTTACATAACGCCGTAATGGCCGTTTTCATTGCAAAAAATAAATAGCGTGATATAACGGGTGTAACGGTAACGGGAGGTCCATTTTCCGTTAAATAACGGCCGTTATGTAACGTAACGGCCGTTATTTAAAACCATGCATAATATATATGGAGGATTGGTTGAATCTGGATCATCAGTTGTCGTGGATGTAAGTAGCCAAAAGGTTAAAATATTTCAACTAAGGCATATAACTACTGTCAGAATCTGGAGCAGTTGCTCCTTGCAAATGAAGTAAGAAATATGGCCAGTGGTTGGCATTGTATTAATATGTTTACGGTGGCTCTTGACATTTTCCAAGTCTTCATTATGTTACCAAGAGTAATTCATAAAATAGAATTTGTGGCATACTTAGCGATTAAAAAAGGCATAGATGATGAAGTTTTAGGCTGAAGATAATAATGACATTTTTTTTATTGGAGATAATGGATGATTTCGTGTTCTAAAGCTCTCACTTTATCACATCGGATCACTTGAATACCAAAATAACGAATCCTGTTATAGTCTTAATTTTCAGAAATAGATGGTTTCATCAGTTTGAGGATATCATAAGCATATGTTTGTCTATGATGAGACATCCAATGTGGGGTCATGCTGCAAACTAATGCAGTGAGTGCTACAGGTGTTTATAAGAGGAAGATAATAAATTTACTTACTTTGTTCAATCATGCTATGACACTTTAGATTGTGTAAAGAGACATTCTAATTTAACTGTTTATAGGTACTATGAAGGACAGTTGACTCCTATTTCTGAAGAAGAGTTTGAAAATGACATGGAGAATCCTCCAGTTAGAGTTACAGAGGCTGCAGAGAAGGTTCATTCTCAGAACTAGCTTGATTTCACGGTCATATGTTCTGTACAATTGTTTTATTTTTGTCTGGTTCAAACTAAATCAGAAATTGAGCTTTGCTTCTTTCACTATAAATTCCAAATGCAGAAGTATAACCTTAGGGGTAATTAGAGAAAACCTTCCAAGGTCTGACTCAAAAAACACTTTGGTTTGTGTTTTTTCAAATTAGCATTTTTATCCTTTGAAGCATAATTGTTAAATATGCTGTAAAATAGCAATGAAATGGATGAAATACCCCTATAAACTCTAACTCGCTCTCTTTCTTTCTCCCTTGGTGTCTCCTTATTAAACTCCATCTCTCAGCCTCTCTATTTCTCTCTCTAGCTCACATGCAATCTCTCTATTTAAGAAACAGTGTTTCTTAAATGGAGATTTATTCTTTTGACATTGAACTTTCATTTAGCAAGAGTTGGTTTGACTTCAAAAAGAAAAAAAAAAATCGAGTTTTTCCTTGTTCGGCAACAGCCTCCATTCTTAAGCTCCAAATTCTAGTTTTTGGTTATCATGGTTGAACATGAATTTCTGTGGAGCTGATCCCATTATCATCATCTTCAAGAGTTCATAGAAATTGTCTCCGATCTCTTTATTGAATTTCTTTGTTCATCTCATGATAACATATCAATCACAAAAAGCTTAAAATTTATTTCACTGAGACTTCAAAGTTGTCATCCATGGCTTTTGATCGTGGCATTCATGATTGTGGATTGGAGATTGATCTTCTACTGTCCCTTTCTAATTTCAATTGCCTTAATAATTATATGTTTTCCTTCGGGTGATACTATTTTTGTTGGTATTGATTTCACGAAAATGGCCATCACATCAAAATCTTTACTGTTATAGTTAATTGAAAATTTCTTCAATGGAGATAAGTTTAGTTAATGTGGCCAAATAATGAAAATAAGTCTCCAGTGGGCCGGTGTCTTCCAACTCTAACTAAAGCAAAAGCTAAAACTCTTTTCTATTTAAACATGACGTAGAAATAAGGACAATTTCATCAGTTCATCACAATTATTTAAGACATCTTACATTATTTCATGGATTCCGAACAGTTGAATGACAAGAAAAATGGCCATCACATCAAAATCTTTACTGTTTTAGTTTATTGAAAATTTCTTCATTGGAGATAAGTTTAGTTAATGTGGGCAAATACAGAAAATAAGTCTCCAGTGGACTTGTTTCTTCTAACTCTGACTAGAGCAAAAGCTAAAACTCTTTTCTATTTAAACATGACGTAGAAATAAGGACAATTTCGTCAGCTCCACACAATTATTTAAGACATCGTACATTATTTCACGGATTCCAAACAGTTGAATGACAGAAGAATTTAAGTGTTTGCACAGGAATTGAAATAGCAGAGATTGAAGTATTTTCAGGTCAAACCTTGGGATTTTTTGTATTGAACCCAAACCTTAATCTGTATAATAGTTTGTGCAATTTTACATAACAGGTAACTTACTACAAAACAATTCAAATCGGAATGATGGCCGAATTGATAACTAATAAATATCTTCTTCCAGTTATTTTAATGTGGCTGTTTTCTTCCTACATAGTCATTGATTGTAATGCATGGAGTGATATGCGTCTGTAATTCTTGACTAATTCTACACTCACAGGTCTCATTGCTAGAAGAAAATATAAAACCAAGGACAAATCTTCCACATCTGTTGGTACATCTCCATGAACGACAGCCTGAAAAGCTCCACTACCTTGGTGTCTCTTTTGGGCTGACTTTGGAACTTTTTCGCTTTTGGAGGAAACATAAATTTGCGCCATTTTACATTGGCCAAATTCCAGTTAAGAAGCAATTCTTTTTTTGCATCTTCTTGTTCATTTCTCTCTCCCACAGATGATTTACAAGTACTGTTTATGCATTAGTGAACTAGCTCATAAACACGATCTTTTTTTTCGTTAAATAGAGTACTGTAACTGGTGAACACACATGTATGGTCCTGAAACCGTTAAACAACGAGGATATTGAAGTCAGTGGATCAGATGAGTGGGGCTTTTTTAGCCCCTTTTACCAGGGTTATTCCTATTTTACAACCAATGTGTTGCTTTTTAGCTTGATGGTTTTAGCGTGATTGTTTCCAATTCCCTCAGATTTCAGGGTAAGGTTTGCTAGATTACTGGAATCTAGTTTCCGAACAATGGAATATAAGCTTGCTATGAGGTTAGAATATGAACTTTTGCTTTTCCTGCCAGTCAGTTTTTACTTGAATTATACTCATTGCTCATCTTTGCAATTCTAGTGTGCTGGACCCCAAGATCAATTATGCAGATACAGAGACAAAAGCTACTTCATCAATGCCAGAAGGATTTTGGAGGTCACTTAACTTTGATATATCACCACATGATATGGAACGGTTGAAAGTTTATACTGAAAATCTTGCAGATTTTCATTTGGTAAGATCCTGATATCATTAGTTCTATTTATCTTCCACAATATGTTGTTGAAGCAGTAAGTGCCCTTAATTAAGATCATGCTTTACTAAAAAGCCTCAACTCCTTGAACCTCAATTTTTTGGGCTTTGTTAATGTCTTATTGGGAAATGTTCTTACAAGTCGTGCAATGGTTATCTTTGACTAAATGGTTCATATTCCCTCTCAATGCAATATTTTCACTTTTTTTTTAAAAAAATAAAAAATAAAAAGTAGCTTGTGTATGAGATAAAGATAGAACAAAGTTTTCTGTCTGTGCATTTGTCAGGCAACTACCACTTTGCCTATATTATGAAGTTCACTGGCTTCAAGCTCTAACATTCTTTTGCAATCCCGCATATGGGCGCATGGACTTGTCTTTGGAGGGGAGTGCTCAATGAGAAATTTTGGATTTTCACTTGCAACTAGGCTAGTGCAGGGGTTTCTTATGCATTTGGAAGAAATAAGACTAGATAATTAAATCTATGTTATCTAAGTTGATGCTGAAAAATATTTGAAAGATATATATCCCATGCTGCCCACTCTCTTTTACCATCATTAATGAAGCCTAAAACTTTTCTTAGAAATTAACCACACTCCAATACTATCACCATCTTACAGGTGTAAACATCTCTTCCCCAAAATAAAGGTGGCTTTCTATCAGCTGTCTAGTTATCAAGTTAGATTAGCTTATTAGTGTTCAAAGATTTCTCTAGAACTTTATCATGGCAATTTGTCATTTTAACTTATGTGAATATGCTTTTCCTTCTACTCTTTCTTTCAGATGTTAGACATTGTTCCGGTCCTTGCTCGTCTATATTTTCGAGGGAAGCTTCCTATTACAATGTCATATGTTCAGGCTTCTGTTTTGCTCTGCATTGGATTGCAGCACCAAAACATTTCTTATATTGAGGTTCGATTCTCAATTAATTCATTAGATAGTTTCACTCCAACATACACGCACGTGCATTTGCAAGAAATTATATCGAGCTTTTGCACCTCCATGGAAATTTTGTGCTAGGGAAAAATGGATTGGAAACTATTATTACTAAAGAAACTACATTTTTGGTTTGAAGCTCAGGAGTCAGATCCTAATCCTAATAATATTTCAATAGCAGTTTTTGTCCTGTGAAGTAGTTCAATTTTGCGCTTGAGTTTGGAGATTTTCTTGTTTACAGGAACAGATGAAGTTGGAAAGGACACAGATATTATCACTTTTTATAAAGGTTATGAAGAAGTTCTATAAATATCTTTATGGCGTTGCAACCAATGAGATTCAATCAACCTTACCCCGATTAAAAGAGGTAAGCTCAGAGGACTGAACTCCATATGCCAAAATGAAGAATTTCTAGATAAATTGATATATTTGTACTTAGTCTATTTGTAACAAGGTGATTTCCAATTAGCTGCTTCAGTAAGCAACATCTAGAGCAAAAGCTTTGTGGGTACCATTTGTATTTGTGGCATCATTAGGTATTATAACTTTAACATACATAATTAAGATGCTTCTGAATGAATTGAATCAAAAATACTACCTGAACATTCAGATTCAGATTTATGGCTTGGTGACTCCGTCAACAAGATTAACTCTCTACTGCCTTCTTTCTACTTTTTTCTGGATAAAAATTACGATGCTATATTATGCTTTTCTTTTCTTTGATATTGTAATTGCTGACATAAGTCCTGCTTTGACGGAATTTTGCTTCAGTGGGTGCTGGAGCCTCACAAAATCTCTGTGGAGGATGATCTTAATGAAGCAGCAAAGCAAGTTGTGGTGTGCTTGATTTCTTTAAGCTTTGTTTCACGTTTTCTTTTCAAATTAGTTCTTTCTATCTTTTTCCCCCTCAGCTTTTCTGAGATTTCTGAATTAACGGCAGGATGGAATGAAAACCAAGATGGAGGGTGTGTTGGATCCTGAACTCCTTCAACAGTATGCCATTGCGGACAAAGAAGCTGATTTTGAGAAAGCACTGAAAGTTGGAGGAAAGATAACCTCAGGTGGTCTTATTAGTGTGAAATCCAGTAGAACTAAAGCAGAAAAACACGGAAGGCAGGAGAGTCATAAGAGTGGGAAAAAGAGAAAAGGAGATTCTGGCGCAAAATCTAGTAAAAAGAGCAAATCATAAATATGAAGCATGTCAATTTATAAGAAAATTGCTAATCATTTTTTGAAGGTCTCCTGGAGGTAGAGAGTAACTGCCTCCCGCAGGGTAGAACCGAGTGGCTACTCTTTTAATCAAAACCGTTATGCTCCAACTATTATTCATTTGGTGAAAAATATTGTCTAGGTGTACAATTTTGGGACAAAATGCCTTCGATTTAATAGCAAACCAGTTAGTTTCTTGTTATTGTTGTAAATAACATTCGCAGGAATAATGGTGATTGAAAAGGTTTTGGTGTTTATCTATCGATTGATATTCAATTTCCAGATTGTTTTTGGGGTTATAATTGCCATTGCTAGTTCGGCTAGAATGACCTCATTAGGACCAGAAGGCTTATGGTGCTAGTTCATTTTTTGCTGTAAGAGTTAGCATGACACACAAGGAGATTATGAGCTGACCGCATTAGGCCGAAGGGAGCAAAGCATAACCTCTGTTTGGATTGTGGTTTGTCATGGCGTGGTATGGTATGGTTGGGTATTTGATGTTGTTTGGAGTTACATTATGATAATATCGGTTGCCATGGATTTTTCATGGTTTCCAAACCATGAAAAATGAGATCACTGATTCGGTGGTTTTCTCATGGTTTAGAAAATCATGCAATACTTGTAATCTCACTATTCTCCTTCCTATTTACTAAGCCCACGTGATAAAGTTTCGTTTACTTCCTTTTTTTTTTATTTAAATGTTATGCAGCACTGTCACTGAAAGTAAATTTGTAAATATTTATGAATTTGAAAATATTTCAATTAAATCAACCATTTTCAAAACATAATTTATGATTAATTTTGAAATTTTTTTGTTAATTAATATAGCTAATTATTCATAAATTTATATTTTAGCTAAAATTAATATATAGAGAGTATTTATATATACTTAACAGCTTGGGACATTTCAATAATCTTAATATTTATATTATCATGCCATCAAACCAAACAAAAAAATTACCACACGACAGTAAACCTTACAAAACTTTAAAAACATGAAAAATCATGATTGATTTCTGATGAATATTATTAGTCTGATTCAATCAAAATATTGCATTTTATGCTATTTATATTTTGATTGAAACAACGGCCACGAAACAGAGTACCCCAGCCGAATCAAAATATGGCATAAGATGCATATTTTGCCACTTCTACGCCCCCTAAATAATGTGTACTGTGACATGGAGTCTTCCAATAGTACAAAATATGCGAAGGTCCCAATAAGTTCAAGGCCTTTGTCATATATAACAGAAGAACAAGGTTTATCATGCACAAAATCCTGGAAACATGATTAAACATTTTAACTACATTGACTCTTTTTATTACACTATGGACAATCAATACTAAGCAAAGCTATTGAGAAAAGTGTTCAAGGGGGTTTAATAGAGCTTATTCCAGGTTATTTAATAGATAAATGTTCAAAGAGAACATTCCGACGTGTGATTTTATAGCCAAACAAAAAAAAAATTAAAGCGACCACATATTTCCAGCTTTCCTGGCAATGAAAATGAATACATAAAAGCGTTAATATCTGCCCAATTGCCATGTCTCTTATTACTAAAATGCAAAACGGATGAGGTAGTCCCCACACCCTATGCTCTTTTTGTCAGAACAAAAGTTTTAACATCAAATCAAACTCATAAACAAGTTGCAGTTTCAGATGAAGTTCCGGATATCCAAAGATTTCACATTCACCATTTCCTCATCCTTGAATTCTTCCCTGAAAACATAGCACGCATAAAATTAGCAAAAGAGGAAAAGCTATACTTGTTCTGTCAAGAATCATGATCCAAATTCAAATGCCTCGTGGGAACACATCCTTGATAGAATTGACATAAACTGTCTCTCTAATGTTGTTATTCAAGCAAAATATATATCAAAATTTCAATGTTTTGATATCTTACACTAAAACTTAATAAATAAGATGCCTATCACATTTCCAAAGCAAATTTTCTACCAAGAAATATCTTAAGCTTCATATTTCTTTAGACATTGTCCTCAGTCTCACACCAAGAACCTACGAATTCATTTTCAGAATCATCTAGGACTTGAATAAAGCTTATTAAGAGACTTTTCAATACCAATATGGGACCTTAATCCAATCAAACCCAGCTAGTACAGGAAAATGACCAGTTGACAAAATTAAGATGATGAGCAAGGCACAAAAGTATACCTCTTCTTTTGGGTTTCCATGGCATCAAGAGCATCTTTCTTTAGTTCCAATAATTGTGCTTTGGCAATTTTGTGTTCTAACTCTTCTTCATACTTTGGAAGATCTTCCTTCCGAATTCCTAGCCTGGAAAATTAATATCAACAATAAAAAGTTTCATTTAAGTATCCATGAGGCAAAACTAAATGCAGGTAACATATAGATCTGACGAAAACCAGAGCAATATTCACCATAAAAAAAAATTATTCTGGTGATAACTCATTGGGTAAGCACTCACCACTAGAAAGCATATTATAGCTCAACATTATTGATCTGACTTGAACCATAAAACAAAGCAATATTCACTATCATGAAACCACAAGGAAAAAGGAGTGCAATGCATCATGCAACAGCTCAGTGTGCCTAGCACTCACAATCGTAAACCATATCAATGCTCATTGTTACAGCGTCTAGTCCCATCCTTCCTTTTCAGTGGGAAATGGTCACATGAATTGTAAGTTCAATAAAATATCTGTTCCAACCATTCAGTCAATGATAATATTCTTATGAATTTGAAGTTTAATAAAACTTTGTTCCAACCATTCAGTCAACGACAATATTCTTACATGAAATATAGAGCAAGAACACTAGGCTCTAAAAGGGTCACACTCCAACATAACAATAAAACACTAAAGTTCCATCACTAAAATGATACTTACTTTTTATTAATTTTATCAAACTCTGCCAGTAGAAGAGCCATTCCTTTCTTATCATCTCTAATGAGAGGTTTTTTGAGTTCCTTTTCAACTTTCTCTAAAGCATCGAACATCATAGCTTCTGCACCATGTTCATCAGTAAGACCTCTCCTGCAAAGGAAGGTAAAAAATAGCCAAATGTAAACAAATGTGAAAACAATAGTTGATGCAGGAAACTACAACTTTCCAGAATTCCAGAGAATGGAAGGCCACATCAACAAGGAAAAATTAAGCTCTGAACCAGACAAACAAACTATCTAGGGAAGGCCACCAAGTGGAGTTGCATCAATTATCCTCATCAACAAGGTAGAGAAAGGGAAGCAAAAAACGTTATCTTTGTTATTTATATATTAGTAAAACAGAGATCTATGCAATGTAAACATAGATAAATAAGAAGTTTCAACTGCACCATCAAGAATATTTAGAACAGGATCAACAATAACTAAAAAGGAAACACAACATACTTAATTCGAATTTCCTTCAATGTCAATAAATATGTCCGAGCATCTGGAATATCCTTTGTTTGTGTCTCAATAGTGAATTTAATTCTTTGCGACTCTGAGAAAAAACCAGCCCTGCAGAAAATAAAAACAGAAAGCAAATTAATCATTTATTAAGGTCATTTAAATGGAGGCAATAACTAATGTCTTAAAAAAATTTAAAAAAAAAAAAGAAAAAAGAAAAAAAAAAGATTCACATGCTTTCGCTCAAGACAAGCTACAATGATCAGAGACAATAGGAGTGAGGGACAAAATATAAAACAAGATGCTAAACATTGAGATGTTTTATCCAAGTCAAGTCAAAAATGACAAGTAAAATCACTAGTAAAACTTCAATGATTTTATCCCAAATCACAATAGTATATTAGGAGAAAGATTAGAAGAAGTAAACTTGTGTGCTCTGATTAATAAGATCCACTTGTCATCTACAAGAAAACTAAAACATAAGGCTGCTAAACATGGTGACATTAAACTTCAAGGGAAAGCCACAAAGCTAACATGTTCTTTAATATTAATTTTACTTTCTGTGCACATGCACGTGTGTGTGTGTGTGTGTGTGTGTGTGTGAGAGAGAGAGAGAGAGAGAGAGAGAGAGAGAGAGAGAAAGAGTAGGGTCAGATAAGAAATTAAGGGAAAATTTTTTGTTTACTTCTCTCTAATTGTCTTCATGACGTTTGCATATTGAGACACAGCAGCTGGATCATCAGGATCAATGACAATCTTCTCCTTCCTAAGTATTCCGATAGCTGTTTCAAATTTCTTCTTGACATCCAGAAAGATGTTCTTCAACATTTCTTTTCAGCTCAAACACAAATAATTTTATCAGTATAGTATCATAAATGGCATAGTTCCACTGGATATAAAATGCATTCAAGCATCAAAGATAAATCCACCTAATGACTATAACAACCAAACCTCATTTTTCCACTGCATAATAGAAGTATACTCATTAGGCTGATATCACAAATCTTCAGCATCAACATCCAGAGTAAGAATGTATCAGTTATTTTTAAGAACCAAAAGATAAAATTTACATTCACCTTAATTAAGTAATCTTCCATAATCTAGCTCACAAAAGATGCAAAAAGGAATAAATCAATTGATTTCAGGTTTAGCAAAAATTACTCACCAATTCCAATTCATATGTTTTGACATGTACAAGTTATAGGTGCATGCTTGGCATTTCAGTAACATAGCAGCATGAAAGAAAAATGTACAATGATAGACAAACAAATGCACCTAAGCAAGCATAGGGGGAAGGTCTTATATTGCTGGGGCAAAAATTTCAAGGACAAGTATGCTCCTAGAATATCTAAAATATATAAGCCAAATATAACGACAATTGTAGCAAAAGACATTTAAATCAGGCATCAGACATGCCTAAAAAATGATTAATTTGGACTGGACCATGCTTGGGCTAGTGTGATTTAATTTTGAAGAAAAATCACTTCTCCCCTTGCAGCTTTGAGCTTTAAGTGCACTTTTAACAACACCAGAGAAAGTTCATGTGCTTCCTAGGTAAGAAATCCACCTAGTCATCAAAATACATATGTATGACAAAAGCCTCATCGGTGCTGATAATGATAGTATTACATAATTTACTAACCATCTCCCTTGAGAGCTGGAGGATCAGCTTTCTTGGCAAAGTAACGAACCGGAATAACACGCTCCTGTTGCAGAACGGCTCCAGTGACATACACCTGCATAATTCCAAAGGAAAAGTAAACGTTATAATTTAGGGAACCAAAGAAAAAAATCAAGCATCAATGTCTGTGCTTCCCCTCAAGGTTGCTGTCGATTTTGAATAACAAATAACAATAGTGAATGAATGTCTCAAAGGCCTCTGATTGTGAAGCAAGTTTTTTCCAGTCCTCACTCAATTGGTATGGCCATTGTGCTTCTTTTGAGGTTTTTTTATTAGGCTTTTGTATTTAGTTCTAAATTACAAGCTCAATATGCTGGCTCTAACCAAATTTGTTGTGCTAAGTAAAGATGTCAAGCGAATGAGGTAAACCACAAGAAAACAGGGCCAGCCTCCTCAGAAACCAAAAGGGCATAAGGAAGAGCAAAATTTTATAAGCATTATTGTTTCCCCGACCCCCCAATTGGAGTTTAAATTTCCAATAGAAACCTACTGAATAATTCTGTTTAGTAATGGAAAAAAAAAAAAAAAAAAAGAAACCCATTGCAAAACATCTAATGTTCAATTTGCTCATTCAATATACGAGCATTCATAACATCAAACCCTCATATCTGTAAAGATCAATCCCAAATAAATCGCATACACCATAAATAACAGTGGACACGATCAGATTTAGATCCATTTTCTAATCGGAAACAAAATATAAAGTTTAAATAAGCACAACAACATTATATAGAGTAGCCACTCCTGACTCGGATTAGGCATTCTTTTTTCTTCCTCCATTTTTCCCAAGACTGCAGTCATTTGCTCGGAACCAAACGGCGCATAATGGAATCAAATACGATGACCGAAATTAAACGAACGAAATGAACTTATAACTCAATTGCAAAAACGATTAAATCGATGACAAAGAAATTCGCATCTGAAATACTAAAGAAAATACCTGTTTGGATCTGCTGAAGAGGCGGGAAGGAAACGTCATGATTCAAGCTTGAAAAGTTTTCTCTCTTCTTCTTGGATCCTAAATTTGTTCGATTCGCTAGGTTTTGAGCCTTCGTTTATGAGCTATCTATTCTATCTATGTCTGACACTGTGAGAGTGTGTATGCTTACAAGGAGTAGGACTGCCTTATCTTTACGCCGTGTGATCTTCTGTTAGATTTATTCCGACGGCTCCTATTATTTCAAGCAATGTACAAGGAAGAAATAATAAGAAAACCCCAATTAAAAAAAGAAAGTAAAAATTAATAATAAATGAATTAGCTGGATTTTATATTAAATTTAATTTCCTTTTTTATTAATTAAAAAATATCTAAATTCTGAATAAAAAATAAAAAATACTTTTCTTCCTAATTCCAATAACGAAATAAACCATTTATTTTTCTTGAGTAAAAATTTTTGCATTTGTATTTTTTTTAGTTATATTTGTTTAGCAAAATTGAAATGTATCGAATCAATTATAAATTAACAATTTTAGATTTTTAAATAGAGAAAAAATATTGATTCCTGCCTAGATTTTTTTTTTGTTCTTTTTTATCAAATGTACAATTGCTCCATATAGAATTTATTAGCGTAATTACACGATGAATAGAAATTTTTAGATTTAATTTATCAAACTAATTCAATCACACAATAATATATATAAAGATTTATTAATTGTTTAATTCATATTTGTATTTGCGTAAGATTACACGATGAAGAAATTTTTTTAAATAAATTTAGTTTATTAGACTAATTCAATTATATAATGACATATATACAGATTCATTAATTGTTGTATTCATATTAACTAATATGAATAAAATAATTAAATATGTATTACTGTATAATTTGATTAGTTTACTGATAATATAATAAAATAAATGTATCTGAAAATTTTTCCATATTAAAAACATACAAATTGCTTATGTAAAACTTAGCTTATACATTTCTAGGTTTTTGCAAAGAAGAGCTACAAATACAACATCCATTTTCATTCAAATTTTGAAGATAACAATAATAATTTATTTTAAAAGAACTATACTTAATTTTAATTATTATTCTTTCAATACTTATTAAAAAAAATTTAATTTAGACTCCGTTTGTTTCCGAAAAATATTTTCTTTTATTTTTCAATATTTTGTTTAACTCCAAAAAATAAATTAAAAAAATATTTTCTAAATCAATGAAAAATATATCAAAAACAAAAGAAAACTAACTTTTTTTATTTTTTTTACTGTTGCAGCCAAACATAGAAAAATATTATATTTTTCTGAAAAATAAAATATTTTCTAAAGACAAATTACTTTTCAGAAACAAACAAGCCTTAATTTTCATATATTTTACCCAGAGACGAAAAATTCAGAAATATTTTTGCAACACGCAGATGGAAAGTTACATCAAATGAATTATAATACTTAAATATACATTCAACTTAGTTGAGAGATTTGAGATAAATAGCTGCATATTCGTCTAATAAAAGCGCAGCAAGCTGTGGAAATATGAAAACTAGATAAATAAAATGCAGTTGCACATCGTTAAAATAGTTGGAAGGAACTATGAAGAGGTTGTGTGTTTACCAGCCAACATATCTTTATCCAGAATGTTGACACACAGATCTTAAATTTTCTTTTTATAGCATATATTTAATATTCTATTCATTAGTGCACTAGTTCTGTATACATCATTTCACACTTCTGCTGCAAAGGATTTACCACAACCACATGTTTGCGTAGCATTTGGGTTTTTAAAAGAGAAACCACCGCCAATTAGAGCATTGCTGTAATCTAATTGCATTCCAAATAGGAAAAGGAGGCTCTTTGGATCACAAACTGCAAAAGAAAACAAGTAATTTGTAGAAAGATTACAGATATTAAAAAGAATAAGCATAAAACAATCCGGAAATTGTAAATTGCAATGACATATTTCACATGAGCTGAGTAATTTTGGAATTTGCAAGCTTCTTGAATGGCTAAACTGCACATGTGATCTTCCATGAGGCAATGGCCAAACAATTTCAGCAAGTGGTGCAGGATGCAGATGTTTCTTATTTTCTCTACAAGTGGTACGAATTGACTTCTAGCAATTAAAATAAAGGATCGATTATAATTCTGACAACCAAAATAGTATTAAACCGTTGATCTTCTTGACACCCAGAAAAAGTCAACAAAAGTAAAAGAATGCTATCCAGGATGCTATATCTGCATATTATGTTCGAAGTCCCTTCAATAAACCGGCTCAAAATTCAGTCAGCTATAATATTTTAAAATTTACTAATTTTTACATTTATATGGATTTCTTCAATAAGAACAACTCCAAATAGACCCCCTATCTATTACTGTCAAGTCTCAGATAGAAATCAACTGAAGACTTTTTGGGATGAAAATCTAATACAATCGTCACAAGACATTACAAAATTTTACAAGACAAGAATAATCATGTTTTGTATGAAATGAAATTCATGCAGTGACTGTTTGGGAGCTTAATTGATCAAAGATAGCACATAAGAGTATATCTTACAGTTCAAGGTATTTATATCATTTTGTAGAGCACGATTTTTGTGATTATCAAGCTTCTAACTCTAAATCCAAAAATATGTAAGACAGCTGACCCTTAATATTATGTCAGTGCTGATTCTGTTAGGACTCGCAACTATCTATGCTGCTTAGTTGTCACCTTAGATCCTCACTCTAATTAATGGGGTAGCAGTTCTCCCCAAATAAAAGAAGTAGATAGACTTTACTGCTTCATGACATGCCCTGAGTACAAAATGGATGTGATATACATCCAATCCCATGAATGATTCTAGACATCATAGGAGTAAATGTAAATAACATCTGAACTTCTCTGTTCTCCTAATCCATCTGCTAGCTACCCGTTATTTAATGCTTCTCTCCTCCTATGAGTTGCATACTAGAGCTTTTAATCTATTTTCTAACTTAATGTTTTGTTAAATAGCATATCAAGTCGTCAGACCCCAAACTTGCCATTATGGACCTTAAACTCCTGCCGTTGGTGCTGAGCTTAAATATAAAATGACGCAAGTCTTAGGATCTAGCATCAAATTTCGCTTGGAAGTATTGCAATGGTATTCCATCATCATTTTAGAAAGGTTATGCAACTTTTCATTGTTTTTAACGAATAGGGGTCACATTAACTCTTAGAAAGCAGACTGACACCCAAATGATTGCTATTTAAGCAAATCATACAAATTGAAGACAGATGTAAATCCCAACAAACCTAACTTATTAAAACATGTAATTAGAGTCATCAGAATTATTAGAGCTATATGTCTCAAAGATCTTATCCTCTTTTTGCACTCTAGCTTTAATTTAAGCTTTGGAGTAAAATTCAAACCAAGGATCACACCCTGTTGCTAGCGATGCTAATATCCAAAATATGTCTAATGAACAAAGGAACAATAGAAGCTTGTAAATTCACAGAGCTGGATAAGGTTCCGGAAATTGATAATTCAGACTGCCAATGATGTGGGGTAGCAGTAAAACATAATTTAAACGTAATAAGTTTGGGTCTAAACATAATTGAACAAATAAAAATGACGATGTATGCAATCTCAGCTAGTCTGACAATGAGACTTATTAAGTTAATTAGGTTATGTTGAAAGTTAAGGAAAATAATATGCAAGGAATCACCATGGTTAATCTCATTTTTCAGATATTTCAGTAGAAAAAAGAAACAGAATAAATAACTGTTTTCTTGACCACATCTAAGTAGAAGAAGATAAAATGAACTAGTTCATTAGCAAATAAATTGACCATCATGTTCTGGTGATCTAAAAGGTTCTGATAAATTAGTTGTAAAATAAATAAATTCATGTATAAGGGAGTCTAATCAATCAACATCTCCCAAATTCCATTTCCATTTTTTTATTTTAAATCCCAAACCTAAAACTGAGAGGACCAACCCTTTCCCCAAAGCACATCTTTATTTTCTCTCCAGCTCAAATTTAAAAGAGAGCCCCAAATAGTTAAAATTCACACAAGAAAAAGAGAAGGTAATAGAAATTATAGTGCGTACCAATAACAAAACCATTGTACTCGATGATGGAGTCATCGGGTCTGGCGTTAGCTCTATTCTCAAACTCCATGGTATAAGACATGCCCGAGCATCCACCCTGTTTAACACCGATTCTCAAGCACAAATCTTCATCCCGGTCTTTTCTCATCTTATTCAAGTGCTTCAACGCGGTGTCCGTGAGCGAAATCGCCGGCGCAATCCTCTCCGCCGCTGGGGCAGCTAAAATGAATGAACAATCATAGTCAATTATTACAATCGCTTTGATCGCAAACCTAATCAAATTAACACAATAATAGCTAAATTTTATCTCAATCACAGCAGATATAGTATACCTGGAGACGAAGTTGATAGAACTGAGAGAGGTCTAGTACGACCGAAATTTGATCTCGGAAACCGAAACGAGACAGAAATTAGAGGTGAAACGGATATGGTTTCTCGATTAGGCGAAAAAAGAAGAGAAGGAGAGCGAGTTGTTGTAGTAATTGTTGCAGAGAACGCCATAGCTGAAGAAACGCACCAGGTTTTCTTTCTTTCTTTCTTTCTTTCTTCTTTCTGTTTGTGTGTATAACAATTTTTTTTTTCTCTGATTACAGATTCTCGCCGTTACCAGTACTGGTCAGTTAGTTGGCCGTTTTTGACTTCTACACGTCACTTTGAGAAAATGATCTGACGGTCGGGATTTATTAGTTTGCTTTTTATTCTGATTCTGTCTTTATTTTTCTTTTTCCTTTTTTTTTGAGGTCTTTATTTTATTTATTTGATTTTTCATTTATTTTTTTTCATAATCTTTTCTCTCCTACGTGGCATCCACCTCAGCAATCAGTGTTAACTGATGCATGTCTAAAGGCGTGTTCATTTCCACTTGGCTGTTAAAAAACGGCTGAATAACTAAAAAAATAAATATTCAGAGATTTAATAGAACTAAATAAAAGTCTAGGGACCCAACAGAAAAAGTCACTCAAATTCAGGGATTTCCAGAGTGTTTTTTTATTTATTCTTTTGGAAAATCTTCATTTGTTTTTTATTTTCGGAAATTTGAAGTTTTTTCAATATAAAGCATAATATACATATAAATTTAATAACATATAAATAATAATATGCAAGTGTCATTTTAAGCCAGGTCGAGACCACTGCACAGGGAATCAGGGATCCATTAGATACAGAATAAGAAGTTATAAAAATTAAAAAAGAAACTAATTTAATATGCAATAAACATTACTAGATTTGTATGTTAGATTATTCATGGAACTCCACCAAACCAGATGAAAGTGGAGATGGGATCAGTAAAAAAGAAAAATACAAGACACGTTTACACGTCAATCATCTGACAAACAAACTTCATTTTGACATGTCACAGTTGTCCTTGTATCATTCTGTGGCCTAAGTTCCGATAGGATCACAGCATCTGTGTTAGAACCTGAATCCGAATTTCGGGTGTTACAGTGGGGTGTTACTGGATTTCTTTGATTGTCTACATCCATAAGCAACTCAAGTGAAGACACAGATGAGCTAGAAAGGGGTGGCATATTTCCTGAACCTTCAGATTGATGTCCCATGTTATGAGGAAGAGATTGCTGTGTAGATGGCTGTGGTCGCAGTTGAAGCTGGGAGGGTACGGAAGAAATTGCTGGGAGATTAACAGGCATCTGCTGGCTCGCTGTTCCAACAGTAAGGGAAGAAGTATTGGTGGCCATTGCTGATGCTGCAGATCTGAAAGGCTGTAGATGTGGGGCTGGAGCTCGAATTCCACAAGCCATTTGGAAATTGCCCGCTGCAGGATGGATGGAGTTGATGACAGGTGGTCGTGCTAAATTGCCTGAGACAGGTGCTGTAGAATGGATAGATGGAGCTGTACTGTGAGAGCTGGGGATCACAAACTGTGGGACACCTGTGGCAGGACCAGCTGAAGACAGACCTGACACAATGGAAATTTGTGCGGGAGGCTGTGAAGAAAGCTGAAGCAGCTGCTGCATGAAACTTGAAGGCACATCTGTGAAAACATAAATCGTCAGCAGCACAATCACATAAGAGCTAAGTACGCAAGTTTTATACATATTGCATAGACAGGAGAATACTGCATAGCAGATGCCCAGTGGACCCCAAACCAGTTCCACTGTTTTGCGGACACTCCCAACCAAAACAGACAAGACTAATTGATCAACATCAATTTGTTGTTAACACAGTTAGGTTCCACGATCACTATTTGTATAAATCGTTATGTTGTTACTGATCACAAATGTTACACACCTTGCAGCATGTCAGGTGAACTAGATGCCTTAATATCCATGCATTTTGATCTGAATGCTTCGGCCAAGATCTTGTTTAGTAGAACTTTGCTGTGATTTGTATCCAGTTCTTTTTTCTTCAACAGGAATTCTAATTCCATTGCCTGATATATCCTCTCATACTTTCTGTAAACTTCAGCAACAACTTCTTCTATTTCCTTTTCGCATTCAGATTTCAGCCTTAGCTTCTGCAAAACAAAACAGGGTTTTAGTCCAAAGTACAACGCCTGAGGATTTTGTTAGCATAAGACAAAGTAAACAGGAAAGTAACTGTGTCCTCATGGATGGTGATAAACTGGTCTGTTTCTTTCCGTATCCTCTCCAATTCATTCTGTAATGGGTCATGACACAAGGGCAGAGGAGGCACCCGGACAGGGGGTACAGCTTGTACAGCATGATTATTAACTCCTGAGGAAGTCAATACACTCCTTGTATCTGAAACATGCATCCCTGATCCACCAAGAGGAATTTCAGCAGGCAGATGCTGCAAAAGATGTGTTACAGGCTGTGAAACGGCCTGATTTGAGTGTTCTGTTTGGTCCTCCACCATTTCCATTGATGACCCAGCAATTCCAATAGTGGTGTGACCTTCATAACTACACTGATGCTCGGTTTCATCAGATGAAGGTAAATCCATGGCATTGGGAATAAAAGCAGAACCTATGGAAGGCATTTGCAGCACTCGCTTATCAGTAGTTTGATTAGAAGCTACATCATGATCTTGATGGCGTACTGATGGTTCAACTTGTTGCAATTCAGTGGATGTAGTTTGCTGAAGACACTGTTCTTGAAGTGCCTAAACAAATGAGGATTTATAAGTACTATGATTTTTATTTTCACCAGCATAAACATCAAAGATAGAAAGCCATGACTTTTGCAATATTATGAGAATACGATAAAACAATACTGTAGTAACCGCTAATGAATTCAGGAATCATCACCAAAGGCACAGAAAAAAGAATCCAAATACACAATAAACAAAATTTTATTGTCATCATTCAAGACCAGGAAAACATTATAAACATAAGGAATAATTTGGAAGCTCAGCAGAAAAGGCATGTAAATTAAGTGTGAGAATACAAGCAAGATGACTATCACAAAGACTGCAAAATAAATAATAAACCAGATTCAATGGCATTGAAATGACTTGAGACAAGGCAGATTAAGCTTGGATTGCAGAACTTACCCCATACAGTTCATGCAGATGTCCATTAATCTCCCCACCAGTACTTGCATCTTCCGCTAGTTCAAAATTAGTTTGAGGAAGGTCCATACCCTGCTGATTAACTCTAGCAGGTTCACCTGATGATTCAGAGCCTTGATTATCAGCCTTCTCAACTGCCTGAACCTTTCCATCCTGCTGCTTACTAGTTTCATTACCCTTAACTACACCTACAGCAGTTTCAGGCACTCCTGATGGAGTCTCCACACCCTGCTGTTTTTCACCACCCTTAACTTCACCAGCAATTTCAGGCACTCTTGATAGTGTTTCCTCATCCTGTTGGCTGACTCCAGTAGTTTTATCAGAAGAATCAGAAATTCCATTGTCTATAGTCTTATCCTCCACAACTTTTCCATCCTGCATAACATTATTGGATGAACTTTTGGCCACTAGTGATCCAGCTGTCATGATAGAGTAAATATCTTGATCAATAATACAAATTACTCCATTCTGCTGATTCAATTGAATAGCATCGTCAGTTGGCATAGAAAGACCACAATCATTATCTTCAGTGATGGCAATATCATCATCCACGGTTTTGGGAAGAGCAGTTTCAGGTTCTCTCATGTTATCTGAGCCACCAGTGGGAAGCTTTTTATTATGTACCATAGATGTGGCTTCGTTAGAACCTTGTTCATTAGATGAGAGTTTAACAGTGTCCTCCACATCATCACTAGAACTAACAGGAACTACCACTGGAACCTCTTCATCTTCAATATTATTTTCAAGATTCCGCTTTTTCAAATGAGAATTCAAAAAGTAAGCATTTTTGTGACTGTTCCCAGTTTCATTTGAAGATGGCTTATTTATTAATCCCATATTTGCCCACGATATAACTCCATTCACCCATTTTTCTTTTCTCTCTTCCAACTTTTTCCTTGCAGCCATGAGCATTTCCTCTAGCACTTTACAGCGTATCTCCATCTGGTGTTTGAGTTCTTCAAACTTCTTTTCATATGCAACATCAAGTAACTTACGTTCATCTATTATCATTGAACAATTACTGTGCGAACAAATAACAGCTGCCTCTGTTTTTTGTTTTTTCTCAAGTTTTGCCCTTTCATTCTCATACTTTCTCTTACATTCCTCTATATCTTCCTGTTGCTTCTGTAAGAGCTTTATCATCTGTTTATCACATTTCTTCTGAAAATCTTTGATACTTCTTGAAAAATCCTGCTGTCCCAGCTGCAAAAGTACCTGATCATCAAAGGATTCTTGACCATGTGCCAGGTCTTCCAACTCTACTTTCACCTTTTGCAGACTAGATGGTGTTGACAGTGAAGACTTCGAATAATGATCCTTGTTAGCAACTTCATTTAATGATTCAGAGGTTTTCAAAGAGCAGGCTGGTGTAAAATTCCCTTTATAGCACAAAAACATTTTCTTGAGACACCTCAACATTGAATACACATAATCTGCTTCTGCTTTTTTGCAGCCAAAATTCAAATGGTGTTTAGCAAGCGCAAACGATTCTTTGCGATCAAGTTTGTACTTCAGCAAAGAAGCTGCCGTCCAACACTGAAATGTGCAGAGCACAGAATAGAGTAAGTTACTAGAGATGTTAACAATAATTTTCTCAATAAGTGCATGCCAACAAAACCAGAATCCAAGCAAGATCAAGCTGGACATGCTAAGCACTTAAACTGACAGATAAGCATGTTCATGCATATACAGGAATGCAGAAACATGGAAAATGACGTATTACTGACACTGAAGACAGAAAGTGAGAGAGACTCGATGTTCTAAGAATATCAGAAAAAGAAAAACAATTGAGAGGTGGTCCTCATTGCAGAGCACAATCTTAGGTTACTATCTAAAATTCTCTATATCTTTGTTTTCCACTGTCTACATTGACTTTTAAATTCATCGGAACCTGTATGCCCAAGAAAAAATCAGCTGAATCAATTGATTCAGCCCATTCAGTATCAATTTGACAACAATTCCAGGCACATTTGCAATTCATTCTACAGATTAGAATAGTTAGAATGGGGAGTCAAATCATATTTGTAAAGATTGAAATTCAATTGTACATTCTTGAATAACACAAATTACAGTAAAATTTCACTTGCTGTTCCTTAATTTATCATGAATGCACAATTATCCTTAAACTTCAAGTTATCTCTTAAATTCAATGCCTGTTTTGTATTAGAATCCAATTCAAAAAAAAGAAGCAAAATTTCATTCAAAAAAGAAAAATAATTATATATGACCCACTTATGTAAAGTAATATAATTTATAAACAAGTAGGTGAAATTCAAGTCACCACTCTAGTATTGGATTATAATGAAGACATTTACCAATATGAGAATTAAAGTAAAGTGATATTTATAAGACGAATTAAGTTCAAGTATATTACTGACACTACTGATAAGCTAAGGAACGAATACTGAAATTTTGACCCTACAACTCAATTAAAAATCAGGCTACAGTTGGCAATTTCATAACTCATGCCATGATCGGAAAATTAGCACAAGTTGAGGTCTTTTTAGGTGACTATTAGCCCTTTTTTCTTTTTCCCAACACAAACTATGGTAAATTCCACAGCTGATACAGATGGAAGACCAACCCCATTCACAACTCATTTCAGCTTCCACTTAAATTCAAAATCTCATTGCATTTATAAGGAGGCTAAAGGGAGAATTTTAATGAAGGCGTTTTTTACTTGGTGCTTTAGGTTTTGACAAACTGAACAAATATCCCTCACAGCTGTCAATTTCTCATTGTTTGGTTGTCCTCCATCTTGACTAGTTATTACATAGAGATACATGTGCCATCCCTCTATAGAATAGGAGGGCCTACATGGGACCCATCATTTCTATTAGAGAACCAGCATGTGTAGCCCTTTCTGATAATTACAGGTCCACCTTTTATTCCTTGGATTTTCCCCTTTTCTGACATACTGTAAAAGGATATAATAATCCACAAGGAATGACTGGATACTTTGAGCCCACCTCTCAAATTTTCTGATAGAAGTCTAAATAAACAAGAAGTTGGTAACAGAAAAAAGAAGGACAAGAGATTTGACTAGGTAAAATGCAAACAAAAAAGAGAGGCATTATAGACGTCAGCAAGGTTCAAAAGTAACAAGGATGACAGGCATTATAGAACACCATCAGCAAACTTCTTCAACATCAACTTGATCATATCAGTACATTGGAGGAATAGGAGACCAAAATCATTAAAATGACCATCAAACTGCATATGATCTGAGCTAAATAAAAAAAAAAAGGACAAAATTAACCAATCCAACATAATTTAAGCAGTTTTTTCCCAGCCTTGCTAGAGCACCAGTTCCATTTCTTATTTTTTATTGAAAACAGAGAAAAGATAGAAGATTTATTAGAAGAAAGCATCAGCTAAATCATATCAGTTCAGAGGAATAAGAGCTCAAAATCATCAAAACTGATCATCAAGCTACATAAGAGCTACTAAATGAAACAAAAACAACAATCAATCAGCAAGCACAATTCAAGCATTTTCTCTGTGTCCAGCTGACATCTGAGTAGGTTTTTATTTGTAATGAAAACAGAGAAATAAGTGACAGTAGATTCTATGTGTAGAAAACACATGATCATACAGCACAAAGGAAAGAGAAATTCTAACCACAGATATATGAAATGCCTGGAGTATGGTTGCTGGCTCTCTGATAACACAATGATTATTCATTACATATTCTAGGAAACTTTGAGCCATAGCCTTGACATCTTCCTGTAATGATACAGAGACTACATATCATAAAACAAAGACAACTGAAAAAAACACAAGTGAGTAATTAGTAGGAACCAAATTCATATGAGAAAACTTACATTTGCAGAACCATTACGTGTAAGAAAAGTCTAGTATAAAGAGTATCTGCACATTCTACCTCTAGGCCAGTTGACAGTCTTAAGCATTTAACCACAAAAAGAAATAGCATCAACCAAAAAAAAAAGTGCCCTGAAACTTTGAAATTTCTATCAGTATAGAACTTCTATACAAGGATGGCTTTAAGAAATATGGTAACAAAAGCATATGATAAGCTGGCAGATATATGCCATCATCCACAAGCACCCGGCTTCAGGTACCAGGCAGGCTGAGTCAAATTTGGGGTAAGGGCAACTTTGAAAAGGAATAAATCACATTCAACCCAAAATTGACATAAAATTTAACTATGTCCAGGACAAATTTCTTTTGGATTGGAATTCATCAAGACTTGTTAACCTACTATTCCATTAACATGTACAAATCTCATTACCAGATTTAAGCTTGATTAGACAAAAGATTAACCCTGTTTTTACAGAGAAATATTTTGCATTCCTTTATTAATCCCAGATCAAGTATACAAAAAAAATTAACAAAAAGATTGCATGCCAAGGTACCATAGTTTTACCAGCAAGCACAAAGAAGAAGAAAACCCTACAAGAACAGAGTAATGAATAAAACTTATATTAATTAACTTCAGGAAGGAAATGGGATACATACTGGGAATTGTAGAATTTTACAAAGTTTTGCTATCTCTGGCTTCAAAAGAACATGCAGACTCTTTTGTGAGTCACGCAGATCAATTCTTTCACTAGACTTGGCCAAGTTAACAGTTGACACTTTTAGTTTATTATTAGCCAAGCTTGAGGAGGTCAAAGTATTGTTTGAATGACTGGAATTAAGATGACTAGTCGAGCCAGACATCAATTGATGAACATTATATGATGTAGCTCCAAAATTTCCTGAACAAATGAGAAAAATTTTAAGAAATGTATAGAAAATCAATAATGACAGAATACTTACCCATTAATTCTCAACTTTCAAAGAAATTTAGCAAAACATAATGTCAATCAGCTATTTACCTTCATTTTCCACAGAAACTATGTTCCCTTCAAATAGAACAGATTTCATTGAAGTTTGGTTGACATCATTGTTGGCCACTTTTTTACGCTTCTTCACAACTTCCTTGCCCTCACTTTCTGGTTTCTTGAGTATATCAAAGTGTTGAACCCTTTTATGGTTTCGTTGAGACAAACAAGATGAATATTTCCACTGTGGTTGTTTTCCATCTAAAAGTTTTTTCCAAAATATATGAGGCACATCTGAATCACTCAACTGAATTTTCTGCTCACCAGGCAATGGAAAATCAGTACCATAATTTCCTTGATTTTGTTTAGCTTTCAAGATCATAGAGGAGTTGCTTGAATTGTTGTGTTTCGCATTCTGGGGCAGTATGGTCAAGCACTCCTGCACAATATCTTCATGAGACACTGACTTAAATGAGGTACTTCTACAAGCGGCAAGGGCACAGCTACTATGAAACTCATCCAATTTATTGAATAGATATGAAGCACTAAACATCAGCAGATTGTGACTAGTGGCCCAGCTTATACTCTGTAAATTACTATCAAGAGTCTTATCTTGTTTTGCAAGGATAAGAACATTCTCTTCCACAGTAAAAGATGAATACAGACGAAATATTTTTAACTGTTCAAACTGTGTATCAAAGGTTATCTTTTGTAGGCTCCTTAAATCATTTGCTGGGCTCCAATCACTACTATAGATGATAACAGTATCAACTGATGAAAGTTTGATGCTGGGTAAACAAGCACGGGTTTCCAATAAAAATACAAATCTCGATTTTTGGTTATTGAAGTTGTTTAGAGAAGCCATCTTCTTAGCGGGGTTGACCAATCCATCCACACGTTCATAAGAATCCTCACCAAATCTTAGACATACGAAGTCATCCAAAATATCCCCAATCTTATCCTTCCCAGAACCACCACTAGACTGCAAATCAGAAACATCTAAGATAAGATAAAATTGAAACAATACAAAAAGCAAAATGTGTATCACATAATAGTGCACAAACACAGAAGGGAGGGCATAGGAAGTAATAAGAAGTATCTGGGTCCATAAAGTTACATGTCAAAGTAGATCAAGAAGTAGATAAAATGAATTTAGTCGTATATAACCCAACAATTATTTATCCACATTCAAAAGAGAAAAATTATTCTCAACATTCAGGCAATGAAATTTGAAATTATTTTAAAATCTTTAGAAATATGATTTGTTCAATTTTATTAGTTAAATTCAATTAAAAACAAATGCAACATAAGTAATAAGAAGTATTTGGGTCCATAAAGTTACATGTCAAAGTAGATCAAGAAGTAGAGAAAAAGAATTTAGTTGTATATAACCCAACAATTATTTATCCACATTCAAAAGAGAAAATTATTCTCAACATTCAGGCAATGAAATTTAAAATTATTTTAAAATCTTTAGAAATATGATTTGTTCAATTCTATTAGTTAAATTCAATTAAAAACAAATGCAACATAAACCTAAAATATATTATTAGTTTTCTTATAGTGACACTAAATATAAATTATAAATCAGGGGCCTGTTACTCAGAGAACCAAAATCAATTTTAGACTCCCCTTTTTCCAGGTAACAAAAATAAGATTAGAATTCAAGTTGTATGCACCAATATAATTAAATAACATTGGGTGAGCATGCACATCAGTCCAACAATGCAGTTCTCTAAAAGAGAAAAAAATAATATATATGCATAAAATTAACAGAAAGTAAAAAAATGACCTGGAAAAGAATTAACACTCGCAAACCTCTGTTTCTTATCTCAAAAAGCATCGCATCGAGAAGTCCTAACTTGCCACTTGCTTTTATATCAACATCTAAAGTGTTAGCAACTCTAAAATCTTCTGTCAATGACTTCGGCAGCAATGGATCCATGATGTAGGGATGATCGCAGCACTGACAACAATTAACATATACATGCCTTCTTAATAGGAACATAAGAACCTAATAGCCCATTGCATGCTCACTGACATTTGCAGAAAATGATAAACAATTGAAAGCTCTAACACATGCAAACAAAATAAAAATTGATCTGGAATATATAAAGCGCAAAGTGAAAAATATATCATATGATTGAAGATAAGTCAGAGTTCTGATTTGTAAGTTATCCAAACAGATTGAAATCATGTTGCTTCATATAACTTCAATATAAATTAAACCATAAGCTTCAGCATATTGATAATATAAACAAGAATGAAAGAGAGAGAAAACTACTCCACAACCAAAATAGAACCTGAAATGCAAAGCTTATGAACCAATGTGAGGTAAAGAATATCTGAAAATAAAGAATGACTAGGCCCACACAGAACTGATACATGGGAGAATACAAAGTTTGATAAAATTATTAAAAACATTTAAAATAAATATGATTGAAAGGTGAAATATTCAAGCTTAAAGAAAAAATAAATAAATAAATCTCAACTGACCAATCAGCCTAACCTTCCGATTTGAGATAATAATATCACGGAGTGCCCCAACACGATCGTTCTTTGAGGATGAGCAAAGATATAAAGAATTTGAAAGTAGATTAGCACAATACTGCTCAAGCTGTGCATTGGATATCTGTACAGGAACCCAATACTCTACAAATCTTGAAGATTCAGACTTGGAACTATTTACTATATATTTTGATAACTTTTTCAAATTAGAAATCCTATGATCAGAATTACTGACTAAGCCCTCACTGCCAGTAATGTCACTTTCACAATCAAGCAGACACAGCAAATGCTTAATGATGCTGTCCTGCAAAATCCAGCAGAGGATCACATATCCTTTGGTTGTGCATGTGTATATGTGTGGCCAGAAGGGCTAAAAGTAAAGCATAAGAGTTCCATTATCATGCAAAACACACCTTAAGTTGACCATTGACAAGGAGAAGCCTCATTCCAGTATTCAAACTCTTAATTAGTTCAAAATGTGAATATATTCTGGAATGTTGGCATTCATCAACTATTACTGCTTCCCATTTTATTGAGTCAATTAAATCTTCATCCTGCAGAAACATATAGAAAGTTCACATTGAATTCCATGATGAGTGAAACTAGAAAAACCAGTACATGCATCAAAAGAACTTTTTTCCCTTCTGGATAGGTAAAGCACAACTCTTCCTTTTTTATTTTAACAATCCCAACATTCTTCCACATGTAATGCTACATGCAGCACATATTCAGAAAATGCGAAATGCATATCACAAAAAGGGGGCTAGTAATTCCAATGGTCATTGAACTTAGCATCAATTGTCATTATGGTCAGGAAACTTCAATTTGTTGCAATGTAGTAATTAAATTTAAATTTCATTGCAACTAAAGTGCCTTCATTAGATTGCAATAAAAAACCAACTGGAAACTTCATGTTGCAAGCAATTCAAGGCTGACTTTTATAGAGGACAGATAGAGAGTTAACAGTGGGTTTATCCAATTCTTTTCACCGTCCACACCTTATTTTCATAGTTATAATATGCTGACTTATATGTCAGATCAGATTTTTAGTAAAACCCTCGCTGGAATTTTACCAGAGTCAGATAAGTTATCGCAACAAATCAAATTTTAATGATTACACTGCAACATATTAAAATTTTCTGAACGCAATGAAAATCATAAGAATGATTTTACCCAACAAGAAGGCATCTCATTCTAAGGACAAGTTGTCAATCTAAAATTTTTTGCCATTTCCACAACAATCATTGTCACTGCAAAGATGTACCTCTGCAATAACTTCTGGAGAGGTTATAAGTACATCAAACATTACAGCATCTCCTTCTACATAAAATTCCACTGTTCTAATTTCTCTCCGTGCATCTTTGCATCCATGGTAAACCACAGCATCAGTAGATGGAGACAAACGAAAGAACTCTTCATCCCATGAAGAAAAGGCAGCTGAACTTGTGATAATCAAAAAAGGCCAACACTCAGTGGATGAAAAAGATGTAATAAATGCAATCACCTTCATAATTCGTTCCTGCAGACAGAACAATCAGTGGTATTCATATAAATCCCAGTCTACATAATTTTTTCAAGGCAACAGATATTAAAAGAATGGATTTTAACAGCCATAAGAAAGTAACAAACAAATAGTTGTGCATAATAACAACAAAGAAAATCAGTGACAAAAACCAGCATAAAGGAATGTATGATAAGAAAGTAGCCGAAAACATTATTGGTTTTCAGGAGAAAAAAAAATTCATCCGACAACAGAAACAACAATTATATTGCAATATGATATAATATTATATATAACCAAACTATATAATCATCTATGTCGGTTCAAGCATATGTAAAATGTACAAAAAGCAAACATACAACCAAATTTGCCTACGCACCACATCCGATTCTAACCCTTTAATCAGCATATCACCATTAGTTCGGATCACCCTCATGTTACATGCATTTGCTAGAAATGCTAAATAATTTTTAGAAAAAAATGGCAACCTTAAAATCAAATTATATTCACCTGATCATCAATAACAATGACATTTTTCCCCTTGTGCCACTGGTCACGAAGATTGTTGACAAAGTCCAAATGATTATTATCAAACTCAATTAAACCTCCAGTTGACATCTGATTTGATTTAACTGAACCTTTTTCCATCTCAAGTTCCTGCAGGTAATTCGTCATGACCCAAAAAAGAAATTTAATGATTAAATATACACACAACATAATTTCATCATATATTAACAAAAAAAAAATCAAAACAAATAATTAACTGCTTAACACATACAACAAATGGTGAGTAATTGTAGTATCAGATAAAGAACAATACAACTGAAAGAAAAACTGTGTCAACAGGTAAAAGTCTCTTTTAGTTCTTTTATTCATTTGCTCCATTCACTCATTTATTTTATAAGTCACATCATTTGATGTCTACTACATGAACAACTAAGTTCCTTTGAATTGGAAAAAAGAAACAATCCACTTAACAAGAAGACACCATACAGCCACCTGCCCTGCAAAACAAAACTGCTAGCTTTCTTCTGAAGGTACATAGTTATAAACAGTAAAAAACTGCAATTCCCAATTCATGTAAAAATTCATTATTAAAAAAAAGGGAGGACTCAATACTAGGATTTTTTTTAATACCAATTCAAGCACAAAAAAACTGTTTGACCATGAAAAGTAAGATGACTTCTGAAAAGGAATCATCAAGCAAGATGGACAATTTCTCATGTGTTAACACACACACCTTATACATTCTAGACAAACAATGACCTCTCTTTGCCCTCTCAAGACGATTTTCATAATCTCTCATGAGGCTCTGAGCGTTTGGTGATTTCATAAAAGATGCATTTTCAAACTCCCAGGATGCCTGCCTATAATCAAGATGCCGCCATTTTACAAGCCACTCAAAATGGCAATCCAAATCATCGTCAACACACCCCCCATGAACCTCATCAAGTTGCTTGGGGGACTCTAAAAATCGTTTTTGTAGCATGCGCTGTGGCTCAATCCACTCCTGCTTCCATTTAGAGACCTGAAAACAAAAGACTTTCAGAAAAAGAAGTGCTAATTCTCCAAGTAACTAACTATTATTAAACAAAGGAAAGGGGATATCAAACTAATCCTACATATTTGACCTGGTTTTTTTGGTTGAATTTTGCAACAAGTGAAGGAGCTTCAAGAAGCAGCTGAGTTTCAGACACCCAACAATTGTGAACATGTGCAAGACCTTTGTATTTAACAAAAAAGTCCTTTTGCAATCCTAGACAGAGATAACACCATATCAGGAAAAAATCATCATGAAATATGCAATCATTCACAAGACACCATGAAAAATTCAAGAGTATATCTATATTCTATAACTATACATAATAATTCACGACTGCTAGTAGCACAAGGGCATGGCAGTTACAAACTTAAGCAAATGTTTTATGACAGAAGTTATGTTATCATACAACTAGTTTCCTGTACCATTTTCTTCTGACTCCAATTGTTGCCAGATTGATTCTATGCCCTCCGAAACTGAAGGTGCACCTAACTTTATCTTCTTCCTTACACAAGAAAGACAATACCAAACTCCAAGAGGAACATCCTTCAGAGGAGGATCTAGACAGTGGAGATGATAGCTTCTTTTACAGCCCCTTCCCTCACAACACCTGTAATTGCAAATAACAAAATGAAGAAACAAGTAAGAACCCAAAACAAAGAATATACATAACAGCTTCTTTTATGCCCCCTTGCACATGCAACTGGAATACATGTGTGCAAGTGAGTTACTGCAAACAAGCTGAAAAATCATAGGTGCATGTGCTTGTAAATTGTAATGAAAATATTGAAGCTGTTAAATTTGATAGATTAATGATATGCGACTGGCCCAAAAAACATAATGATAACAGCTTCACACAAATTGTAGATACATATTAAGAGACTGATGTTATAAGATTATCAGCAGTAAATCCTTTAATTTTTATTTTTTCACTTCCAAAACTTGTTAGTAAGGAATTAGCTGCAACCAGCAGTGTCCTTCACAAAAAGAAGGATTTGTACTATTAACTGCATATGTTAGAATGCAGCTTCATACAGATATTCAAAAACACAGAGACAAAAGTACAAATATAGTTACAGCACAAGTGAAAGCATGCAATAATCACAGATTCACAAGAACAATGACACGAAAAATAATTCTCCCAATTAATGTAATTTTTTTTCTCTTTTTTAGGTTATTTAAAGTCCATCTGAACCTCCAGTGAAATCCACCTTGAACCTCTAAACAATTATATAATAAATAACCCCAAGGAAGAGTGAGCAGCAAGCCAATCGTTCCCAAAAGAGAAGCTTTCTTTGTGCATTCTAGACTTGCAACATTCTTTTGGCAGAATAATTTTGATGAAAAGAACATATTCATATTTGTCAATGTTACATTAAAAGAGATCCAAAATTTGCCATCCTTCACTCCAACACCAAAGAAACTTGGTCCTTAATTTCATATTATTCAGACCAACTTGGGCTTTTCTGAACTCAACACATTAAGACTTGAATTGGATAGAGACCACAATCTACAATTGGAACAGGAAGTAAACTTCATGCTTAATGCACTCTATGTATGGAGAAACAAATGGCAGCACAATAAGGGCTGCAAAGCTAGACTTAAAAGAAAGCTCTGTCATTAAAACATTAACTTGTGAATAAAAATCACCTTCTTAGATCAATTCCATGTGCCTTTAGTATTTTTCTGATGCCATAAATTGTTTATGGGCATCTTTAGTTTATCAGCCTACTATTCATCCAAGCACTTCCTCTCTTGGTGTTTTTTGCTGACTTCCATAGCAGCCCTATGCCATTCTTTTCATTCAGCACAGTAAACATACATAGAGATGCACATGCGACCTACCATTCTAAGATGCACCAACCACAAGTGAAAAAATAGCTGCATCCATGAAAGATGAGAACATTGTGTATTGCTCATGCAACATGAAGAACACATTATCGTCTTTGACTCACAATAATCGCAAAAATTTGCAAAAATGAAGCACAAAACCAACCTGTACCTATGTCCATATGTTGACCAAGGTAAATGCCAATTTAGGGTGAGAAAATTAACAAAATTCAGGAATAAAATCAATAAGATCATCATTTGCAAAAGATATGTATCTGTAATAGCCCAATTCAGATGAAAATAACAGCAACAGATAAAATAATAAAATTTGTTTACATCATCACTCCTCATTTATGAACATCAATTCATGCATGGAACAAAAAAGAAAAAAAAAATTCTATCATCAATTTTAACATTTAGCTCCATAGAATTCAGCTGAATCTTCAAATGAAGTTTGAAGTACACCTATGGTTGAAATTCCCAGATTCATTAATAATAAAAGATATTTTCAAAAAAGAAATGAAGTTACCCACAATAGCTTTCCACCAAGCCTGCAGACAAGACATGTATTTTGACCACCATCTAATTGAAAATCTGCTGGAGGATCTCTACGTTGCAAATTGAAAATGCATTTTTCAGTAAATCTTGTGGTCACATCAGCTCCATTCCCCCTCTATCCTAATGCAATGCATCAGAACTGTGACAATATTCTTGAAAATAAACAACTCATCAAAGATAAATAGAACACTGAAATTTTACAAGATAAGAGACATGTTTACTTGATAAAACATACAGCAGAAGATATAATACATAAACACAGAGAAAGTTTATGACAATGTTGTCAGAAGTGCAAGGGACACTCGCCTAGGTGCAAAGGTGAGGCGATGGCAGCCCTCATCGCCTTTGAACATGCAAGGCAGGGCGCATTTACTTATGTGCCTAGGCCTGCACCTTTCATCAACCAGTTTTGTGCGCCTTTTGTGCCTTATGAAACAGACTTTTAACCCTAAATCTGATGTTTCGCGTTTTATTGTCCCAACCTTTTCTTTTTTTAATTTTAAGGGCATTATAGTCAAAGCAAAATTTAGGCTTCCTAGAGTTATGTTTTGAGTTATATTGGGACTTCTTTTAGGTTTTTTATATTTAAAACGATTGAAACAAACAGTTGTCAGCCTCTCCTCCTTCCAGCAGTGACATATACAACAACAAAAACATGAATCTAACAACTTCATGCAGGATTCAACTTTCTAACTTAGCTATCTTCAGTTTTTTTGCTGTTTTTATGTGTTGAATCATGAATGTTCTTAATATTCTTTCTAATTTACCTATCTTCTGTTTTTAGTTGTATTTTTATGTGTTTAATGTTATTTATCTTCCTTGTGTGCTGATATTTTCTATATATATACATATATATAAATTTGCGCCTTACTTCAAGGCGAGTACTTTTTTTTTTTTTTGTGTCTTACACCTAAGGCAATAAAAGACTATATCGCCTTGAGTAAGTCTTGCGCCTTTTACTGCCTTCGTTTATGAATTTCCTATTCTTAAAAACAGGTGCTTTCAATTATACTAACAATATACCCATTTGAACTTGCTATCCAGTCATATGCTCAAGTGAACCTGAATTCAAATCCACCTAATAGAAAGACAGAAAGGAAGTAGAGCACATTACACCAAAAATACATATCAGAGAGCACGAAATGAAACAAAGTTTTACATCAAAGTCAAAGCACAATAGATACAATGTACAAAAGAAGGTGAAAAGAGAAATCTGAGGGGCAAAATGAAATAAAATTCTAAAGCCAAAACATGTAAACTCGAAGCAATCACTGACTGAACTCTAAAAATGAGTGTCCTAGTCCTGCAAGGGCTCTAATATTACAATCCTCACAGGCTCCAAAACTGAAAAGGTTGCACATGCCTCCCACAATGTGGCTTTTGCCCTTAGCATAGTGGACCCCAATGACCATAAAGGCAATCATTTGTACAGAGACGTAATTGCATTAATATAGATAAACGGCCTCAGACATAGGAGACTCATAAAACGAAGACAAAAGGATGGACTTTATAAATGTGTTGATTCATTTATGCTATATGGTACAAACATCAAACATGTATACAATTTGTCTATTGATACTTCTAATAAACCTTTGGAGATAAAGTCATATCCAATCACATGAAAGGCAGAGTTGTGAAGTTTCAAGCAACTCCATTTTATAGAAGATTCCAAGTCCCTTGAACACGAATGTTGCAGGATACCCAATGTAATAAAAAAGTTTTTGCTCATCTTGCAAGGAATAAGTTGTTAAAAAAAAAAAGTTAGGGTTTCAAAGTAAAATTTAAGATCACAAGAGATTATAGGGAGAACAGCCAACAGCATTGGAGAAAGGGTGCAAAGAAAGTGAAAAGTAATTTGAAGTGCAGTAAATTAGGAATCATAATCTGTTGAACTGGATTCTTGCTCAATACCATTTTACCACCAGATTAATGAATATTTCAGACTTATCAAAGACACATGAGGCGCAACAAGTAAATAATGACTGGAAAAAGGAAATGAAAACAACCTCAGGCAAAGAGGCACGAACAGCAGAGGGGCAAATATTTTTACTTGATGCCATTGCAGTAGCATCAGAATCAATATCAACTTTGTTTCTTTTCCTTTTCAAAGATATCTCCTTGTAACCACTCTCTGACTCAACATCATTATTTGATGCTCCACTCACCACAGGATTTACCAACTCAGAATGCAACTTTTTCTTTTCCATTTTAGCAACAATGTTCAACTTCCTGGACATTGTTTCAGGAGATGACAATAGTGCACAGTCACCACCCCTTGAATCTTCCACATTGTCTCCATCTTCAGACCCATGATTCTGGCTTGAGTGGGAAGACTTCAGTACAGGATTATTTTCCAAAATCAGAGGTTTGCTTACACTATGATCAGATTCTTCTAATGTTTTTTCTGAATTTCCCCCAGCAGAGACTTCTCTCAATTTCTGCACCTTCTTTTGGCCATATTCTTTGCCCTTATAGACACTCTTGGAAGCAACACCTTCATTGTTAATACATTCCAAAGATAACTTATCGTCCTTGATCCTCTCCTTACTGTGGCCTAGTAAGTCAAAACAAAAACATATAAATTGTTTTCATATAGTGCAATTTCCTTGTATAACAAACATATATATATATAAGAATAAAAAATCAGCAGCTCAAGATCTTTCCTTCATGCAGTTCATGCCAGAGGATTTTAGCACATTTGCAGAAGAGAAGTATTTAAAAACAAATTCTGGAAAGATAAATAAACATATTTATTTTACCTGCCACATTAACTTTCTTTGCTTGCTGCTTGAATAACGCCCTATAAGCACAAGCATCCATTCTTTTTTTCCCCACCTGAAAAGGTTCTGTGATGCGTTTCTGGCTTTTGCTAATTTCATCATTTTCAAGTGCCAATTGTTCAACATTCTTTGCCTTTTTAAGCTTTTTCTTCATAACTGATAAGCCCAAACTTTTGTTTGACTTTTTTGACATGAAAGAACTGGAAGAGGACTGCTTCTTTCCTCGTTCAGACCTTCTCAAAGAACTTGGCGTAATCTGCTTCTCAACTCTCTCAGATTTTCTCATTAATGGGGGAGTTGGAGTATGTTTCTCAAGTCGCTCAGACTTTCGAATACTTGAAGGGCATGGACTCATATTTTTCTTTGATGGTGTTTCACGAACTGACCTTCTTAGACCAAATGCATTAGAAGTTTCAGCACCTGAACCAGTTGAAGGGTTACCAGCAACCTCTTTTGAATTATTGTTCTCATTATTCTTAACTTTGCGACGGGATCTAGCATCATTAGCCATCCCTCAAATTCTGAAGAGAAAAAAATGGCATAAGATGATCCTATACTAAAGGTGAATGCAACTAAAGATGCCTGACATGATATCCCGCTATTACACCAACTACTTGAAATTTTAAAATTCGCATATGCATTATATTGGTCTTCAATATCCTAATCAAAAACAAGCGCATAAAATGCAGCATAAAATCATGCATATTTGCATTGGTAGCTAAATGTCAGATGAAACTAACTTCTAACCTTCTTTAAATTTCTCCAATGTAGTATAGCTCCATAAGAAAATGAAAATTGAAAACATCAGACAAACGCTACTCCAAAACCAATAAATGATACATTTGAGCCAGCTAGGGTCGAACAGATAATCATCTGAATGAATAGTGAAACAGCTGTACACAGAGCCAGTTTCACTATTCATGCATGCATAGGAATAATGGACAAATTAGGTGTAGGGTTACAGTAAATAGAAATAACTCCATTTATCCCTCTTCTCTTCTCTGCCAAACCTAGAAGAGTTACAAACTTTGAACTCAAAAACGGAGGACAAGTTCATCAACCAACGAATATCATCCCTAATTTTAACTCGACTATAACAAATAGAGTTCACATATGGAATTTGGTTGCACGCATGATAAAGGGGGAAAAAACGCAACAAAATAACAGCAAAACACAATTTCTCACTTGAACAATAAATCAGAAAAATCAGAAATTAAAACTAAAAAACTGTATAAGACTAACGCGTCTAAGAGGAGTAGACGGTGGTGGCGGTGAAGTTACTGCCGAAGTATTTAGTCATATGCCACGGCAATGTAAGGCACACAGAGGGTGTTCGTGAGCTTAACTGCTTCAACAACTATCAAATCAGTGCTGATGAGAGGGAATGCACTTCCGTTAGGTTAGATCCGAGTTGAAAAAGAGAACGAGAGAGAGCACCGGCGGTAAAGCGGAGGTTTAAGGAGGTGGTAAGGGCTTCACCGGAACCTAGAGAAAAGGGAACGAGGAGAATAACAGGCCGAAATAGGGTAAATTACGAGGGTTAAATTAAAGGTTTTTATTTTTACTTTCGGGAGAGATTTTGTGCCTAAAATCGAATTAAACATATGCCTATTTCAATTTCTTTTTTTGTTTTAACTTTCCGTATCCTAAAACACAAACACAAACACAAAGACGGCAGAAGATTAATATGAATTTGCACCCGACCCGACATACCAATTAAGAGTTAAAATACTCTCTCACAAGAATTTCAATTTCTTTTTTTTTTAATCTGGTAAGAGGTCTGCCGTATAATAATTAAAATATACCAAAATACTCCTTTAAAAATATTTAAATTAATTAGAATATCCAAAACTCAAACTCGAATTTTTTGTTAAGTTGGAAGAATCTCGTACAATTCATCCCCTAATTTTAATTTCTTTAATTTAATATTTCTTTGTACTTCGTTGGTAGTAGACCTTATGAATTTTCACAGGCTTAGTTACCACTAGTGCAAGTCGTTTTCTGGCACCATTCTTTCAGAACTTGGAAAGTTAGCCCACTTGGAAGGCCTGTAAATCATTTTTAATTGTTGCCCGCAGTCAAAGGAACACCACGTACGATTCCCAAATTTGTCAAAAGCTTTATTCTTACACTGAATTTTTGGTTGTAGGACATGCTATAAATCTCATGAGTCGAATGCAGATTTGAGTGCTGTAGTTAGGAGCTGGGAAAGTTGTTAGGCAGAGAGAATGGATAGCGTATGATTTCATTATTATGTTAAATGCAAGTTTTAAGGAACGAAAATAAAGTTGATCAAATAAGAAAACAGTTGAATGGCTAAACATAAACTTCATTTACATTCTATGCTCATATTTGATTCTTGGGCATTGGAACAATCACCTGCCGCAAAAATGAGATTAACTGCAGTTGCAGTGGGTGATATTGCCAACTTGCTTCCTTTTTTTTAATTAATTAATTAATTTCTCTAGTTATGTATTTGTAACTCGTTGCTTTCTTCCATTACTTATTTGTACCCAAGTGGTTAACAAGTTATTGGTTAAAACCACCTTTTGGTAATTAATGACTGCTAATGCCCGCAATTCGAGTCTTATTAGAAATTAAAGCAAATACCTCATCTCATCTTAAAGGAATTACTCAGCAGGATTGGGATACGTTCGTGTAGTAGTCCGTTGAGCTTGCATGGAGTATACATTTTAGATCTCATCATCATTTTGTGAGTGGATGGGAGGCACATGTGCAATTGTTTCAATAAACACATCCCATCTTGTATCTATAATATTCGTCTAAGTTTCTGTTTTAGCTATTGAAGGTGGATGGAATGAGTCACCAGTACTAGAAAAATGGGGATATTTTTCACTTTATTGTTGTCTAGAAAACAATTTACAAATATAGGGTAGTTTGTTCATAAATTCTGAGTTTATGGTGATTTTCCAGTATGTCACTTGAACTGGCGCACTATCGGAACTACTAGAGCAACGGATACTTACTTGTTGAACGTGAATCGTGCGCTTTCAATGCTTTAGGCGGAGACAAATTACTAGAACTTGACTCAATTCCACAGTACGAACGCTTTGATTATCTTGTGATTGAACGAAGATGAAAAAATTCCTTTTCGAGAATTTCCGAATTTCAGAGAAAACTTTTGATAAAAATGTTATCTCTTTTTCTTATATCTCTTTTTTTAAAAGTTATATCTTTTCATAACTTTATATATAAGAATATATGGGTTTGGGTTGAGTCAATCACATATGGGCGGCTCAATACCATAAAGCTCAACATCTCACACTTGCCCAAAATGGGTTTGGCTCATTCCAAATATCATCTCACATCTCAAACTTAAACAAAGAATCTTTTATACAAGCGAACGGACCGTGCGACCTGAAGCACACAAATTGTGAGAGATCCAATACAAACCTAATTATAGGTCATATAGGAGACATCAACCCAAAATTGTAATTATTTTCGATAATGTGCTTAATTACCCCAAGTATCTTTCTCAATACACTTAATTCGAGTATCATTCAATCTCTCATGAATCTATACTCAAATTATTCTTACAATCACTTGTATTCTAAGTTACTTCTCGTTTCATCAAGCGTAAAAACTCCAGCCGATGAATACAAGCTGTGAGTGCATAAGCAAAGTACTATTTCTTTTGCCCTTATATCAATCAGTTTTGAATTAACTCGCTTTTGTAGGAGTGTTCCATTAAGTCGAATCATTCCATGACTATAGGATACATCCTAAGATAGCCAACATTAATTCATCACATCATGATACAGTCAAAAGTCACAAAGGGTAAAAGTTGTTTGAAATCCATTTCTAGGATTTTTAGGACTCACATAGCGAAAAAGCAGGGATCCATTTTTTCTCTTTATAATAGGTCATATAGCACATGCAGTATGAAATGCATGTTATGGTGGAGCTACTCTTTTCTTGTCAAAGATGAAAGAGTGTATGTCTTGCTCTTAGTTCAAAATAAATAAACACCATAAGAGTATTAGTCTTGTCGTTCTAAATGCGCCAAACTTGAAATTTTTATTTATACATTCAACATGTTAAATAACAAATTTCATACTCAGCTTCTTCCATATAGACACATGAATGGTGGGAAAGTCATTCATGTTGATTCTTATATATACGAAGATTCTCATCTTGATCCTCATCAAGGCAACCTTATAAAAATGAATAAAAACTAAGACCACTCCCACTGCATCTTAGTCATTCACTTAATGTCTCTGCATTTATGGTCTCATCTCTACTTACTCCATAGCACCAGAGACGATTTCTCATGTGAGTGAGTCAATCTAAGTCTATCGACATACTTATTCGAATTGTGCTAACTGGTATTTGCAATATATTCATATAATTGAAAATTCATTAATCAATTAAAATGATATATCATTTGTAAAAACCAAGTGATCTGACATAACATATATTGATTACATTCTACATAAGCCTAGAGATTTTACATGCCTTGCAAACGCATCCCTAGCTATTGGTTTAGTAAATGGATCTGCTACCATTTTATTTGTAGAAATGTGTTTCAAAATCACTTCCTTTTCCGCAATCATGTCTCTAACATAGTGATATATAATCTGGATATGTTTTGTCTTTCCATGATATTTTAGATTTAGCATAAGCTAATGCAGCCATACTATCACAATAGATTGTCACAGGTTCAGATGCTGACTTGAAAATTTCTAAGTGCTGCAAAAATCTTTTCAACCAAACTGCCTCTTGTATAGCTGAGGAACATGCTACATACTCAGCTTTCATCGTCGATAAAGCTATACAAGATTATTTATTGCTACTCCATGAAATTGCGCAATCATTAAGCAAAAATGCATATCCGGAGGTCGATTTGTGCTGATCTATATCACCTCCCCGATCAGCATCAGTATAACCAATTAAGCGCAAATTCTTCCCTTGATAACATAGAACATAGTCTGAAGTTCCTTTTGGATATTTTAATATTCTCTTGACTGTCATCCAGTGTTTTAGACCTAGATTAGATTGAAATCTGCTTACTAGCCCAACAGCATAGCAAATGTCTGGACGTGTGCACATCATTGCATACATCAGACTACCGACAATATTAGAGTAGGGTACTCTAAACATTCGTTCTTTTTCATCCGATGTCTTGGGACACATATCTAGACTAAGGCTCAGATTCCTTTCGATAGGGGTATCCATAGGCTTACATTCATGCATATGGTAACGCTCTAATATTTTCTTTATATAAATCTCCTGAGATAAACCCATAAGTCTTTTAGAGCGATCCCTTAAGATCTTAACACCAAGTACATAACTAGTCTCACCCATATCTTTCATTTTGAAGTTTGATGATACCCATTTCTTGGTAGTATCAATCAACTTCTTATCATTTTCAGTTATTAAAATGTCATCGACATACAAGAACATAATTATAAAAACATTGTTAAAATGTTTAACATATACGCAATGGTCTTCCTCCATCATCATAAAACCATCTGTTAATATGGCTTGATGAAATTTGAGGTTCCATTATCTTGATGCTTGCTTAAGACCGTAATTGATCGTTTGAGCTTGTAAACTTTGCGCTCTTGTCCTTTGATTTCAAAACCTAAAGGTTGATCCATATAGATATCTTCATCTAGTTCTCCATTGAGAAAAGCAGTTTTAACGTCCATTTGATATAATTCTAAGTCCATTTGTGCTACTATAGCCAGAATGAGACGAATTGATGCAAACCTGACTACAAGTGAATGTATCTTCATAGTCAATTTCTTTTTGTGTATAGCCCTTAGCTACTAATCGAGCTTTAAATCTTTATATTATCCCATCCGCCTTACGTTTTATTTTGAGAATCCATTTGTTCCCAATAGTCTTACGATCAGACGGTTTCTCAACCAAATCCCAGACTTGATTGTATATCATCGAATCCATTTCCTGTTTTATAGCTTTAATCCATTCTTTTGCTTCAGGACCAGAAAGAGCTTGTTGTACTGTTTTAGGCTCTTCTTCATCTAGAGAAATCATAAAAGTTTCCCCCTCAATCTCAAATCGATGACGGGGAATTTTGTCATGATTACTACATCGAGGTTGAGATTGTTCAAGGTTTTGCTCCATTGGAACAAAAACTAACATTCTTTCACTCCCACTTGGTTCAGGAGAAGCAATAAATTCTTGCTCTGTGAATGCTAAATCAATTATTCTTGCACTCCCACTAGTCTCATGATATTCCATTTCATAAAATTGGAAATCCTTATTTATCTCACCTCTTTCAGGAAAGTCCTCTTCTAAGAAAATGACATCTCGTGACTCAATTTTTGTTATTCTTCCATTTGTGTCTTCCCCCAAAAATACATATCATTTGGAGAATTCTGAGTATCTTATAAAGATACATTTCTTCCCTTTCGGACCAAGTTTTCCATATTCATGGGAAGTGTTGTGGATATAAGTTGTGCAACTCCATGGGCACATATGGCTTAAGTCAGGTTTTTCACTTTTCCACAATTCATATAGGGTGGAATGAACAAATTTTGATGGTACACGATTTAGAATGTAGGCAGAAGTCATTAATGCATCTCCCCAATAAGAAATTGGTAAATTAGCCTGCGCCATCATTGACCTAACCATGTCCAATAGGGTTCTATTTCTTCTTTCTGCTACATCATTTTGTTGCGGAGTAGAATGAATAGTTAGTTGCCTAGCTATACCCTTATCATCACAATAACTTTTGAATAAATTAGATAGATATTCACGTCCTCGATCGGTCCGTAATGATTTTATATTCAAATTCAATCGATTCTCAACCAATTTACTATAACGTATGAAGCAATCTAATGCTTCAGATTTATGGGAGATCAAATAAATGTGATCGTATCTGGTGAAATCATCTATGAAAGTGATGAAATAGTGAGCACCATATCTTGCTCTAATATTCATTGGGCAACAGATGTCAGAATGTATAAGCTGTAAAGGAAATGTGGTTTTTTTGGCTTTGCCAAATGGTAATCTTGTCGCTTTTTCATTTAGGCAATGCTTACAAATAGGCAAATCTATTTTATGAGTAGATCCTAAAAGACCAGCTTTTGCTAATCTTTTTAAACGATCTTGCCCAATGTGTCCTAATCTAGCATGACATTTAGTATCATCAATTAATGAAACATTATTGGAATTTCCAACAAGAAATATAGATTGCTTAACATCCATAAAAAATAGTGTCTAGCACTATAAAACCATTCAACATATGTCTAGAACCATAAAAAACTTTGTCCAAAAGTATTTTAACACAACCGTCTTCAAAAATAATTTTGAAGCCAAGTCCAAGCAAAACAATAATAGAAACTAATTTTAGTCGAATATCAAGAGCATAAAGCACATCATGAAGATAAAGCATGCGACCTCCCCGCAGCACTAGCCTACAGGAACCGATCCCAAGCACTTCAGCTGAAGCATTATTCCCCATATAGATTTTTCTACTCCCCTTTGGAATTCGACGAAATTCCATAAAGGCAGATCGGTCCTTTGCTAAATGGTCTGTTGCTGCTAAATCTACAGTCCAATAAGGAACATGTTCAGCTAACATCAATCAACTACTAAAATATAAATCCGAGGGACTAATTTGATCATACAATACCTTTGGCTCAGTGCAATCACGAGCAAAGTGATCATGCTTCCCACAGTTGAAGCAATTCATGTTATTGCCTTTCTTTCCACTGTGTTTGCCACACTTGCACTTATTTCCACTAAATTTTGTCTTATTTTCCCCTTTGCCTTGTCATTTGCTCTTACCTTTCCATTTCTTTTACCCAGAGCTAGAAGCCCATTTTGCCTCTAGACTTAGTCATATAAGCCTCTCCTTCAGGCTTATCAGCCAGAAAGCGATACTCCTCTAGCTCAACATGTCGGGCAACATCATCAAAAGTTTTTATATTATCATTATGGGTAAGGTTGACACGCATGTGTTCCCAGGCTTTTGGAAGGGAGCGAATCACAGCTTGAACTTATTGCTCGTCAGTCATCTCATGGCCAGCACCTTTCAGTTCACTTATCATGCTAGACATGACAGTAAGGTGTTGCCTCATTGTATGATTAGAATTTTCTTATAGACATCAAACTTTAGAGTTAACTGACGCAGTCTTGTTGTTGAGGTTCCACCAAACTGAACCTTCACAGCATCCAAAACTGCTTGGGCTGAACAGTGCTTTTCAAAACGTAGCATCAAGTCATTTCTTATGCTGCTCAGCATCAATATGCGAACAACTCTATCTTTGCGCTTATAGGCTTGATATGCTTCCATATCTTGCCTATGTTGAGCAGTGTTTCCATGATCAGGCTTAGCCATTGGTTGTATTATTGTTTCTAGCATATCTTGCTCTTTCAGGATATACTGAGTTTTACCATGCCAAATATCATAGTTTTTATCATTCAGCTTATCTCCTTGATTCAAATCAGCAATAATTTTTTTTATTGCAGTCATTTCAACTATTTAGAAACAATGATTATAATTAGGATTAGTATAATTCTTTATTGATTTTTATCAATTTCAAGTCACGATGCTTTAAATTAATCAATAATAACCTAACACAAGTAGTAGAAACAAAAAAACTGTATATACAGTTCAATCAATTCCTACTAACAAAGTCCAGTTATCATTGTTTAATTTAAACATGCGTCAATTAATTCTATATTAGATGAGATTCATTAATCTACCAATCTAATATTCCCACAATACATTCATTATATAATGTAATATAACAACAATAATATATATGCATTAAAATAAGATAAACATCAATTACATGTTCAAAACAAAAAAAATAACATATTGTCACATATAAAAATAAATATTTTTCTAATATTGAGTTTAATTCATTCATCATTTGGTTGAACCTGTGGTTCTCTCTTAGCAAATTCTCTTTTTGTCAGTGTACCAGATACATTTTTCATCTATGGGAAACTATTTATCAATTTACTAGATCGCCTAATACTATCTTGTATACGGCGCTCCAGTTTCCGATTCAAATCTTTTTCAAGATTTTCATAAGTTAAGTCGCTTAATCTTTCTTTAAGTGTCTTCATTTCCTCTTCCCATGAATCAGGTAAGGAATCAATAACTAATGACATCTGTTGTTCCATAACTAAGTCATAGTATTTACTAAATATCATATAGAAAGTCCAAATTTTATGGTACATCTCATCAATATGTTTTTCAAGAGAATGTTCCAGATCTTTCTTATATGCACATAATCGCTCCAAAGCGCGAATCATCAGATTCCTCACTACATATTTGAATAAATTAAACCAACATTAGACTCAATTAAATATCATATATGTTATGTGATAAAAAAAATTTACATGTAATTATGTTCCTATTTGCATATTTTTTTCTCCAAATTTCTCATCAAAACAGTCATAAATAATTTTGAAAAAAAATCCATTAAATTGGAAATTAAATTTTGAGAATTCTAAAAAAAATTTTGACAAAAAATATTCTTTCACTCGCCCCCACGTGCCGAACGAAGTTTGTTCCACTCACCCACACGCTCACACAAGCTCACATGCACCGACACGGGGTCACACGTGCCAACACACGCCAACACACACTCATTTCCACATCAGCATTTGTGGACCAATCAGAGGAAGCCACGTGGCCAAGCGTGCCACGTGTCATGGACACGTGGCATGACATGTGGCAAAACCATTAGAAAACCATTTTTTCAACCGCCAGCGCGTTCAGTACACGCGACATCTTTCAGGGTTGATTTTGCACCGATTTTTGAAATTTTACATATTTTTGACAATTTTAAAACTACTGAGACCATTTTTATTCTATTTCAACATCTTTTTGGCCATGTTTGGACAATGCATACACAATTTGAGAGTATGAATCGTTTTAATGATCATTTTCAAAAAAAATATATACAAAAATTTTGAAAAATCATAAAAATTCATCCACTCATCAGAAAAGTATGCAAAAATACTCATTAGAAAGCTTGTGATGAGATCTTTCCAACGATACCAAATTCGAATTATGAAATTGAAGAATTATTTAACGAAAATTGAAGAAATTTCGAATTTGCATAGTAAATTTCTCTAAAATCATCACAATTATGATTTTAAGCACAAAAACGCACAAATCAGGCTCTGATATCAAATTCGGAACTACTAGAGCAGCAGATACTTACTTGTTGAACGTGATTTGTGCGCTTTCAATACTTTAGGCGGAGACAAATTACTAGAACTTGACTCAATTCTACAGTACGAACGCTTTGATTCTCGTGTGATTGAACGGAGATGAAGAAATTTCATTTCAAGAATTTTCGAATTTCAGAGAAAACTTTTGATAAAAGGTTATCTCTTTTTCTTATATCTCTTTTCTTAAAAGTTATATCTTTTCATAACTTTATATATAAGAAGATATGGGCTTGGGTTGGGTCAAGCCCACATAGGCGGCTCAATACCATAAAGCCCAACATGCACAAAGTAGGGAATCTTTGTCCCCTCAGCCTTCCTATGGTGACAACAAATTTCTCAGCCTTCCCGTGACAACAACTTTAATTGAAGAAATAGCTATCGTTTGAATGAATTAATGGAGTCACAACCTCATCCTGTGAATTTAAGTCAGTATCAATATATAAGAAGGGTTAAGCAGCCAACAACATCATCTGGGCATTTATCTCCATTTCATCTATTTTGTGCCTAGCAAACTATCATCATCACCCTCCATTTTTCAATTCACCCAGCAACCTCCACATTATTTTCCTTTCATTATTTCTTTATTTCTTTCTTTTTTTTTCCATCAAACTCATTTCCTTTACACATATATTATTAAATTTTGTTAATTATTAAGAGAAAATTTTTGAGGATCTACAAGAGAGGTTAGTATTTCATATTTTTTGGTATTTTTTATTAAAAATTTATTTATTTAAAAATGTAGGTAGATAAATTTTGAAAAATACAATTTTAAGGTAGATAAATGTTGAAAAATAAATTTTGAGGTAGATAAAATTTTATTATGAAATAGTAAAAAATAATGATGTAAAATTAGTATGAACTGATGTAGTATTATAGTAGATAAATTTTTTTAGCTACATAAATTTTTGAAGTGAAAATATTAATAAAAATGAGAGTAATAATATTGATGTAGAAATAATAATAATAATAATAATAATAATAATAATAATAATAATAATAATAATAATAATAATAATAATAATAATAATAATAATTCATTATATGTTTATTATGAAAATGAGATAATAAATAAGATGAACATAATATGTCTATTATGAAAATAATCAAATATTATGTGTTTATTATGAAAATGATATAATATTTATTTATTGAAAATTTATTACATATTTTTACAAGTAATTATTCTTATATAAAATAATTTTTGTAGGAGATTGTTTGTGATTGTGGAAAAATGTTAAAAAAAAAAGATTTTAGCAGTAAAGGTTAGTAATATTATTGTATATTTTTTTGGTATGTAGTCATTATATCTTGTTATTTAATAATTTCATGAAAATAATATTTGTTGTGGTGATTAAATATAGTAGTTGTTGTAAAATTCTAGTTGATTTTTGTATCATATTTAATATTAAATTTAGTTATATTTTTTGTGTGATTTTGATGGTAGTATGATATGTGTTATAAAATAAAATAACTAATATTGGTAATTTCATAAGATTTGATAATTATTTATTTATTACAAATATTTAGATAAATATTAAAATAAAATTAATTAATAATGATTAGTAGGTGGTAGTAATAAAAATGTATAAATAATATGTAGTAGTAAATATTTAATTTTTTCTATGATAATTTAATTAATTAAAATTTAATTATAAAATAATAATAATAATAAATTATTATGAATATTTATATAAATAAATCATAAATATAAAATAAAATTAATTAATAATGATTAATAGTTATTATAGTAGAAATAATGTGAAAATAGTATTTAGGAGTAGCAGTAATTATTTTAAATTTTATTATTAATTTTAATTAAATAAAATAAAATTATAAAATATTAATATTAATTAATAATAATTTGTAGTTGTATTGGTAGTAATAAAAATGTAAAAATGGTATGTAGCTAGCAGTAATATTTAATTTTTAATATGATTATTTAATTAATTAAAATGACATTAATAATAAATAAATATAATAATAATAATAATAATAATAATAATAATAATAATAATAATAATTTTAATAATATTGAATATTATGACATTATAAAATAATAATAATAATTTATTTATTGTGAATATTTAGATAAATATATTAAAATATAAAATAAATTAAATTAATAATAATTACTAGTTGTATTGGTAGTAATAAAAATTTAGAAATAGTATATATGTAGCTATCAGTAATATTTAATTTTTATTATGATTATTTAATCAAGTAAAATGACATTAATAATAAATAAAATAAATTAATAATAATAATTTTAATAATATTGAATATTATAATATTATAAAATAATAATAATAATAATAATAATAAAAATAATAATAATAATAATTTATTTTGAATATTTAGATAAATATATTAAAAATATAAAATAAAATTAACTAATAATTATTGTGAATGTAATAGTAGTAATAATAATGTAGAAATAGTATGCAGTAGTAACAACAATTCTTTAATTTTTTTCATGATTGTTGAATTAAATAATAATAATAATAATAATAATAATAATAATAATAATAATAATAATAATAATAATAATAATAATAATAATAATAATATTCAATATTCAATATTTCAATTAAGTTGTTTAATATGACATGTATGCTTACGTGTATTTTCATAGGGTGTGCCGATATTATTTGTGAAAAAATGATGAGTCTGTGAGGTTATACATAAACTATAGATAACTGAATAAGATGACAATCATGAACAAATATCATTTACTATGTATTGATAACTTGTTAGATCAGTTGAATAATGCATGTGTATTTTTTAAAATTGATTTGAGATCAAAGTACCACAAGTTAAGAGTTAAGACAGAGGACATAGCTAAGACAACATTCAGAATCAAGTATAAGTATTTTATGAATTTTTAGTGATATCTTTTGGATTGACCTATGTTCCTGCAACAACCTTTATAAATTTGATATTGGATTTTGTGGGATTGGACCACCTATGTGGACTTGACCCAGTCCAGACTCATATCATTTCATTATATAAGTAGCAGTTTTTCATATGGATAATAACAACTCTCTCATAAGTTACAAAACGTAACTTTCATAAGAAAACTTCATCTGAAATTCAGAAATTTTTGGAAAATGAATTTATTCATTTCCATTCAATCTCAAGTAAATCAAGGCGTTCGTCATGTGGAATCGAGTCTGATTCTAGTAATTTGACTCCGCCCGAAGCATTGAAAACACACGATGTATGCTCAACAAGTAAATTTTCGCTGTCCGAAAATTCTTATATTGGTATCATAGCCCGAATTGTGTGTTTTATGCTTAAAATCGTTATGAAAATCTGAAATTTTTTCAATTTTTCTGAAATTAATTCTTCTATTTCATAGTTCAAATTTGGTATGGTTGGAAAGCTCTCGTCATAAGCTTTCTAATGAGTATTTTTGCATAATTTTCTGATGAGTTTATGATTTTTTTATGATTTTTCAAAGTTTATGTTCAAAATCATTTTTTTTAAAATTTTTGGAAACTGTCATTAAAAACGAATTCCACTATCGAATAAAGGATGTCTTGTCCAACCACGGCGTAAACGACATTAAAATGGAATGAAAATGGTCTCAGTAGGTTTAAAACCATAAAAAAATGTGTAAAAATTTTAAAAAAATGATCACAAATAACCTCCGGAAGGCGGCGTGTGTACTACACGCACCCCCTCGGCGCATCACACGCTAGGCAACGGTTAGTCCATGTGTTTATGACACGTGGCACATTTAGCCACATGGATTTCCCAGTTGGTCCATGGAAACGCTGACGTGTCGATGATGTGGCAGAGTGATTGCACGCGTGAAGGCGTGTGCAGCGTGTGGGAGACATTTGTTCGGCGCGTGGGGGCGCATGCAAGGGTATTTTTGGTCCAATTTTTTTTTCAAAATTCTTAAATTTTAATTTCCAATTTAATGTATATTTTCCAAAAAATTTTGATGGTTGTTTGATGATGAATTTGGAGGAAAATATGCAAATTAGAACATAATTATTAATATATATATATATATATATATGTATATTTTTTGGTGTCACATAAAATATGTCTTATTTAATGGTGTCTAATATTGATTTAATTTATTCAAACATGTAGTAAAGAATTTGATGTTTCGCGCTTTGAAACGATTATGTGCATATAAAAAAGATCCAGAATATTCTCTTAAGAAGCATATTGATAAGAAGTTCTATAAAATATGGATTTTCTATGTGATGTTTAGTGAAAACTATGGCTTAACTATGGAATAACATATGTCTATAGTTCTTGATTTCTTACTTGATTCATGGGAAGATGAAAGGAATGCGCTTAAACAAAGATTAAGCGACTTAACTTATGAAAATTTTAAAAAAAATTTGAATCAGAAACTGGAACGTCGGGTACAAGATAATATCAGGTGATCTAGCAAATCAATACATAGTTTCCCATGGATAAAAAAGATATCTAATACAATAGCAAAAAGAGAATTTGCTGAGAGGGAACCACCGGTTCAACCAGATGATGAATGACTTGAACTCAATATTATAAAATATTTAATTTTTATGTAACAATATGTTATTTTTTTAAGACGTGTAATGAATAATTATCTTATTTTAAGCATATATATATATATATATATATATATATATATATATTGTTATTATATTGCATGAAATGATGAATGTATTGTGAGAATATTAGATTGGTAGATTGATGAATCTCATATAATATAAATTAATTGGTGCATATTTTAATTAAACAATGATAACTGGACTATGTGAATACGAATTCATTGGGCTGCGTATACAGTATTTTTGTTTCTATTGCTTTTGTTAGGTTATTATTGATTAATTTAAAGTATTGTGACATAAAATGATTATAGTAATAATGAATTTTGTTAATCCTAATTATGATAATTGTTTTTAAATAGTTAAAATGGTTGCAACAAAAAATATTATTGCTGACTTGAACCAAGGAGATAAACTGAATGATAAAAACTATGATATTTGACATCACAAAATTAAGTATCTTCTGGAAGAGCAAGATATACTAGAAATTATAACACAACTAATGGTTGAGCCTGCTCATGGAAACACTGCTTAACATAGGCGAGATATGGAGGCATATCAAGCCTATAAACACAAGGACAAAGTTGTTCGCATATTGATATTGAGTAGCATGAGAAATGACTTGATGCTACGTTTTGAGAAGTATCGCTCAACCCTAGCAGTTTGGGATGCTGTTAAGGTTCAATTTCGTGGAACCTCAACAACAAGGATGCGTTGTAACACCCTATATATTTAATTTTGCTCAATTAAGATTTTTCTTAATTTATTTTGTGACTTAATAATTTTATCTAAGTAAAATTTTATGAAAAAATATAAAATTTGTACAAAATTACAAAATTGCCTCTGAGTATATATATAGAGAGGTTTCAGATATCAAAGTTATAAAAATTCATTTTATCTCTTATTTTCTCTCATTCTTCCTACACTATCACTATATTCATTCATCAACCAAACGACATCTGATTTTTACCAAATTCAAACCAAAAGTAGTTATCCACGTCCTTATCACTCTGTCGACATCTGATTTTCTAAAAACTTATCGAATTTTCGGGATTAGAGAGAAGAAAGTCGAATTTCGGGGTTGTCCTTCCATTTCTCATATTTTTTGGCATATTTTTCTCAAATTTGACACTGAAATGAACTCAGGATGTCGAAAAACTTTGGTATGTGCAATTTGAGCTTCAAAAACCGTGGTTTGAAAGCTGATCGGAGGCAGAATCTCTCATCGGAGCTGCCACAAATTTTTTTTAGATCTAGACATTTCCCGCCGCTTCCAAGTCATGCAACTTATATATTTGGACTCCTCGCACCTCAAGCTTTCTTTTGGTACCATCCGATCATCAATCCGTCGCCGTCGAAAATTTTCCGATGATCGAAGTCCGGCGATCACTAATCGGGTATTTTGGAAAGAATCGCCAGCTCATTAAACCGAGTCATCCAGTACAAACCATACCTCCTAGTTGTTTTTAGATAGTGAGATATGAATTTATTAGTGATGTTTAAATATATTTTTATTATTAAGGTGATTAATTAATTTAATTGAATTGCATGATTAATTGCATAATTATTGGAGATTATTTGATGAATAATTAAATTTTATATTATTAAATGGAGGTGATTATCATTTAAATTAGAATATTAATATATTAAGTAATTAAATTAATAATCGATGATTATTAATTATTAAGTTATTTTATATATTGATCGGGTGTATTATATATATTTGGAGACCCGAAAGTATTGAATTATATTGAGATGAGTTAAAATAATTATATGAATATATATTTAGAATTTCTTTGAATCATGTGTTGGATTAATATGAATTTTTAAGAGGAAAAAAAGAAATAAATGGAGAAAAATAGTTATAGAGGAGGAAAAAAATAAGTGAAAAAAAATATTATAAAAAAATAATATTGAAAATTTTTTAGTCACGTCGGAAAGCGTGTCGGACGACTGGAGTCTCAAATTATGTGTTGAGTGCGCATAACGAGATTTAACTCTAATAATAATTTTCGTTATACGTGATAACCCCAAATGATCATTTAGCTTTATTTTTAATAAATCATAAATTAAGTATAATTTTGTAGTTAATTAGAGATTATATGTTGTTCAGGAGTGACAGCAGAACCGATGCCAAAGGCAAACCAGAGAAAAGAGTCTGCGAATACCGGCAAACGTTAGTTAAAGTCTGTACAGTAATTTATAATTTTTGCAATTAAATAATTAAAGTATGATTTTAAATAAGTTTTTATTGAAATTGATTTATATGATAAGTGCGAAATTTTCGATAACAAGAAATTATATTTAAATGTTTGTTATGACATGCTTTATGAAAGAAATATTAGTATAGTATTTTTATATGCTTTATTAAGAATTTATTTGATATGATATTTTGAATAATTATATAGAAATTATATTTGATATTTTAGCTCATATATTAGCATAGATAGTGATTTAGGGAGTTATTGACATGTCAATAGGGTTTATTGGTCCGATAAATTTTCTGTGGTCAAATGATATGTTTTACGGTCTGGTGGGTTTTCTATGGTTGTATGATACATATAGCCGGTCCGGTGGGTTTCTTGGGACTGAGCAAAATAATTTATTCACATTATGTTCATCTGATTCGGTGGATTTTCTGGGATTATGAGATGATATGTACCCCTCATTTCCCTGAGGTTAGTCTATGGTGATTTAATATATGAGCATGACAAAAAATTTTATGAGAATACAATAACATTAATGAAATAAATTTTATATGATATTATGGTTTGATCTTGAAAAAGGAATTTATAATTGTTGTTGCCTATAAATGACTATTATTGTAAATTATTGTACCACTGAGTTGTATAACTCAGCGTGAGAGTTTATTTTTCTCTCACGTAGATTTGAAATGAAGATAGAGCTACAAGCTTTATAAGTATAGTGTCGCTAGAAGTGAGCTTCACAGTATAAAGTCAAGCAGGAATGGAAGTCACCCTGAGTGGGTTAATTATTTTAATCATATTTTACTATTTGGAAACAATTTTATATAAATAAAATTTTACAAGTCATGTGGGATGTATCATATATTGTATAAATGAGTGTGTAAGTGCGAGAATTTTATATACTTACTGCTTATTAATAAATTTTAGTTTGTATGCATATTTCAAAAATTATTATTACGATTATTATTCTGTAAAAAAAATTACATAAATGTAATACTCTTTATCTGTCTGGTATACCACGGTGTATACTAATGGGTAAGGGGTGTTATAATTTTATTGGTATCAAAGCGTGGTTTAGGCGGTTTTAGGTCAAAAAGGGGATTGAAATAGGAAATACATGTACATATGCTTTGGTTTTTGAAAAATGGTTTGAGCACAAAAATAAGCTACTGTTGCTGATTCATAACGCGAACTACTGTTTTTATTTTATAGGGTGATAGATTGCAATTGCGGAGAGTCAGATAAAAGACTCCCTAGGAAAAATGAGTTATTATGGCAAGATAGTGAAGGGACATCTGAGTCTTATATACCATTGGGCACAAATGTTTCATATCCTCCCCGGCGACAAAGGGCAGCTGAGGACAGTACATTTATTGGTAGGTATGTTAAGTCACATAGATCAGACAGACTAGATAGAAGAGACAGACATGTCCTGATTCCTAGTTCAGCCAAAGAAGAACTATTAGAGGACATGACAGAGATTCTACATCGTTCTACCAAACCAACCACTATGGATATGAGGTTTGAGAGGCTTCAGAAGTTGGGAGCTATAAATTTTTACCGCCGCAATGAGGGTGATGCAGCTGTTGCTGAGTACTGGTTGGAGAGGATAGATAGAGTTTTTTGACAGATGGATTGAACACCTAGGCAACGATATAAATATGTCGAGTTTCTACTATAAGAGGGGGCTTACGATTTTCCAGGATTGCCTCCGGATAGAGAAATGGAATTTAGCATTGAAATATTGTCTGGTATTGCACTCATATCCATTACACTGTATCGAATGGCACCAACTGAGTTGAAAGTGTTAAAAGTGCAGTTGCAAGAGTTGATGGATAAGGGGTTCATTAGACCTAATGTGTCACCTTGGGGTGTGCCTGTATTGTTCATGAAGAAGAAGGATGGAACCCTACGGCTGTGCATTGATTATAGACAATTGAATAAGGTAACGGTGAATATTAGATTCCCACTGCCACATATAGATGACCTGTTTGATCAGCTAAAAGATGCAAGGGTATCCTCCAAAATTGATTTGAGATCAGGGTATCATCAACTGAAGATTAAGACTAGTGATGTGCCTAAGACTGCCTTTAGGACTCAGTATGGCCACTACGAGTTCCTAGTAATTCCATTTGGGTTGATGAATGCGCCGACAACATTTATGGATTTGATGAATTGGGTTTTCAGACCTTACTTATATCAATTTGTTGTGGTTTTTATTGATGATATTTTGGTATACTCTAGAGATCGAGAGAAACATGATCGACATTTGAGGATTGTGCTTCAGACTTTGAGGGAGAAACAGTTGTATGCTAAGCTATCGAAGTGTGAGATTTGGCTTGAAAAAGTCAATTTTCTGGGTTATGTGGTATCAGCAGATAGGATTAGAGTTGACCCTTGTAAAATAAAAGTTATTCTTGATTGGAAGTCGCCTCAAAATGTGACTGAGGTAAGAAGTTTCCTTGGGTTAGTAGGTTATTATCGACGTTTTGTAAAAGGTTTTTCATCGATAACTGCTCCCATGACTTAGTTACTTCGTAAAGATATGGAGTTTGAGTGGACAGACTAGTGTAAGGCCAGTTTTGACAGGTTAAAGGCAATGTTAACAGAGGCACGAGTTCTGACATAACCCACTCCCGATAAGAAATTTATGGTATACAGTGATGCTTCTTTGAATGGTTTAGGTTGTGTACTAATACAATAGGGTAAAGTAATAGCATATGCTTCTAGACAGTTAAAGCCGCATGAGAGGAATTATCTTATACATGATCTGAAGCTAGCAGCTATTGTTTTAGCCTTAAAAATCTGAAGACACTATCTGTATGGAGAAAAGTGTTATATTTATACAGATCATAAGTGTTTGAAATATTTACCCTCACAGAAATAGTTGAATCTTCAACAGAGACAATGGTTGGAGCTTATTAAAGACTATGACAACATCATTGACTATCAGACTGGAAAGGCTAATATTGTGGCTGATGCTTTGAGTCGAAAGACTCTAGCATAATTATGGATTCTACCCATATTAGTTCAGCGGATTAAGGAAGCTCATAAACATGATCCTACGCTTGTGAGGATTGGTGAAGTTGTTTCCAAAAGGGAAAATCCTGAGCATTCTGTGGAAGTAGATGGTAGTATTCATTTCAAAGGCAGATTATGTGTGCCTGATATGCTAGAGTTGAAGCAATAGATTCTAAAGGAGGCACACAAGTCATTTTATGCTATGCATTCTAGCAATAACAAGATGTATCAGGATTTGAAGCCTTACTATTTATGGTTGGGTATGAATAAAGACATTACAGAGTTTACTATGAGATGTCTGATATGTCAGCAGGTGAAAATAGAATACCAATTGCCATCAGGGTTACTGCAATCTATTGTTATACCATAATAGAAATGGGAAAGAGTCAACATGGATTTTGTGTCAGGACTACCATTGACTCAGAGAAAACATGATACAGTATGAGTGATTGTCGATAGATTGACAAAGTTTGCACACTTCTTGCCAATTAGAATGGACTATTCATTAGATCAATCGGCAGAATTGTATGTACAAGAGATAGTTCAGCTACATGGAGTGCTACTGTCTATTATTTCTAATAGAGATTCTAGGTTTACATCCCACTTTTGGAAGAGTCTTTAGGGATCATTGGGCATTCATCTCCACTTCAGTGCATCTTTCCATCCACAGACTGATGGTCAATCAGAATGGGTGATCCAATTGTTATAAGATATGCTTTGGAGTTGTGTAATTGAGTTTACGGGAAGTTGGGATAGATTTTTGCCATTGATGGAGTTTGCGTATAATAATAGTTATTAGACAAGTATTGACATGGATCCATATAAAGCATTGTACAGTATAAAGTGTAGAACTTCAGTTTGTTGGACTAAGTTTAGTGAACGAACGATATTGGGACTTGATTTAGTTCAGCAGACAGAGGAAAATATCAAGATTATAAAGGACAAGCTCAAAATAGCCAAAGATAGACAAAGGGACATCGAGTATGAAGTTGGTGACAAAGTGTTCCTAAAAGTATCTCCCTGGAATAAGGTACTACAGTTTGGAAGAAAAGAAAAATTGAGTCTAATATTTATTGGGGCTTTTGAAGTGACAAAACAAGTGGGACCAATAGCCTATAGGTTAGCTTTACTTCCTGAATTGGAGAAGATTCATAATATTTTTCATGTATCGATACTCAGAAGGTACAGATCAGATCTGTCCCATGTCATTCGAGTAGAAGAAATCGAGGTGAAACAAAATTTATCTTATAAAGAGGAGCGTATAGCTATTCTGGCAAGGGAAGTAAAAGTCTTATGACGAAGACATTCAGTTGAAGAGGCGACATGGGAAAGTGTAGAAATAATGAGTAGTCAACATCCTCAATTATTTAGCAATAACCTATCATGTATGATTTCGATGATGAAATCTTTTAAGGGGGAAGAATGTAACATCTTATATTTTTAATTTTGCTCAATTAAAATTTTTCTTAATTTATTTTGTAACTTAATAATTTTATCTGAGTAAACTTTTATTAAAAATATCTGATTTGTAAAAAATTATAAAATTACCCTTATATATATAAAGAGAGAGAGAGGTTTCAGAGATCAAAGTTATAAAAATTCATTTTATCTCTTATTCTCTCTCATTTTCCTTACACCATCACTATTTCCGTTCATCAACCAAATGACATTAAATTTTTGCCAAATTTGAAACAGATGTAGTTCTCCACATCTTTATCACTTCGGTGACATCTGATTTTCTAAAAAGTAATTGAATTTTTGGGATCGGAGAGGAGAAAGTCGGATGTCAGGGATGTCCTTCCATTTCTCATATTTATAAGCTTCTTTTCTCAAATATGACAACAGAAATGGACTAAAGACATCAAAAAATATTGGTCTATGTAATTTGAGCTTTGAAAACCACGGTTTGAGGGCTGATCGGAGCTGGAATCATTCACCGAAGTCGCTACAAATTTCTGTAGATCTAGACATTTTAAGTTACTTTCAGACCACGAAACTTATATATTTAGACTCATCACACCTTAAGCTTTCTTTTGATACCATCTAATTGTCAATCCGTCGTCGTCGAAAATTTTTCGGTGACCGAAGTCTGGCATCACTGATCGAGTTTTTGGAAAGAATCGCCAGCTCATTAAATCGAGTCATCTGGTACAAACCACACCTCCTAGTTATTTTTAGATAGTGGGATATGAATTTATTTGTGAAGTTTAAATATATTTTTATTATTAAGGTGATTAATTAATTTATTTGAATTGCATGATTAATTGCATAATTATTGGAGATTATTTGATGAATAATTGGATTTTATATTATTAAATGGAGGTGATTATCATTTAAGTTAGAATATTAATATATTAAGTAATTAAATTAATAATCGATGATTATTAATTATGAAGTTATTTTATATGTTGATCAGGTATATTATATATATTTGGAGACCTAAAAGTATTGAATTATATTGAGATGAGTTAAAGTGATTATATAAATATATATTTGGAATTTCTTTGAAGCATTTGCTGGATTAATATAAATTTTTAAGAGGAAAAAGAAAAATAAATGGAGAAAAATAGTTATGGAGGATGAAAAAAATAAGTGAAATAAAATATTATAAAATAAAATAATATTAAATTTTTTTGATCATATTGGAAAGCGTGTTGGGCGACTTGAGTCTCGAATTATGTGTTGAGTGCACATAACGAGGTTTAACTCTAATAATAATTTTTCGGTATAAGTGAGAACCAAAAATGAACATTTAGCTTTATTTTTAATAGATCATAATTTAAGTATAGTTTTGTAGTTAATTAGAGATTATATATTGTTCAAGAGTGACAGCAGAACCGACGCTAAAGGTGGATCAGGGAAAAGAGTCTGGGGATATCGTCAAATGTTAGTTAAAGTTTGCACAATAATTTATAATTTTAGCCATTAAATGATTAAAGTATGATTTTAAATAAGCTTTTATTCAAATTAATAAGTTTTCATATGGTCATATGATACATATAGCCGGTCTGGTGGGTTTCCTGGAACCGAGCAAAATAATTTATTCACATTATGTTCCTCTGATCCGATGGATTTTATGGGATCATGAGATGATATGTACCCCTCGTTTCCCTGATGTTAGTCTATGGTGATTTAATATATGGGCATGAGAATAAATTTTTATGAAAATACAATAACATTAATAAAATAAATTTTATATGATATTATGGTTTGATATTGATAAAGGAATTTATAATTATTGTTGCCTATAAATGACTATTATTGTAAATTATTGTACCACTGAGTTGTATAATTCAGAGCAGGAGTTTGTTTTTCTTTCACGTAGATTTGAGGTGAAGATAGAGCTACATGCTTTGTAAGTATAGTGTCGCTAGAAATGAGCCTCATAGTATGGTGCCAAGCAGTTGTGGAAGTCACCCCGAACGAGTTGGTTATTTTAATCATATTTTACAATTTAGAAACATTTTATATAAATAAAATTTTACAAGTCATGTGGGATGTATCATATATTATATAAGTGGGTGTGTAAGTGTGAGAATTTTATATACTTATTGCTTATTAATAAATTTTAGTTTGTATGCATATTTTAAAAATTATTATTACTATTATTATTATGTAAAAAAATACAGAAATGTAATACTCCTTATCTGTCTGGTATACGACGATGTATATGGATAGGTAAAGGGTGTTACAACGTCAATTAACTCTGAAATTTGATGCCTATAAAAAGAATTCTAATCATACAATGAGGCAACACCTTATTGTCATATCTAACATGATAAGTGAGATGAAAGGTGTTAGCCATGAGATGACTGACAAACAACAGGTCCAAGCTATGATACGCTCTCTTCAAAAAGCCTGAGAACATATGTGTGTCAACCTTACCTATAATGACAATATCAAAACTTTTGATGATGTTTCCCAACATGTTGAGCTTGAGGAGGATCGTCTTCTCACTGATAAGTCTGAAGGAGAGACTTATATGACTAAGTCTAGAGGCAAAGGGGTTTCAGGCTCTGGGCAAAAGAAATGGAAAAGTAAGGGCAAATGGCAAGGTAAGGGAGGAAACAAGGCCAAATTTAGTGGAAATAAATGCAATCGTGGGAAACGCAGCGGAAAGAAAGACAAGAATATAAATTTCTTCAATTGTGAGAAGCTTGGTCACTTTGCTCATGATTGCATTGAGCCAAAGATATTGTATGACCAAATTAGTCCATCAGATTTATATGTTAATAGTTATTTGATGTTAGCTGAAACTGTTCCTTATTGGACTGTAGACACAGCAGTAACAGACCACATAGCAAAGGACCGATCTGCCTTTTTGAAATTTTTTCTGATTCCAAAGGGGAGTAGAAAAATCTATATGAGGAATAATGCTTCGGCTGACATGCTTAGGATCGATACCTACAAGTTAGTGCTGCAAAGAGGTCACACGTTTTATCTCCATGATGTGTTTTATGCTTTTGATGTTCGACAAAATTTAGTTTCTATTATTGTTCTACTTGAACTTGGTTTCAAAATTATATTTGAAGATAGTTGTGTTAAAAACTTTTGGACAAAGTTTTTTATGGTTCTGGATATATACTAGATGGTTTTGTAGTGCTATACACTATTTTTATGGATGTTGATAAGTATATATTTGTTGTTGGTAATTCCAGTAATAATTTATTAAATGATGATGTTAACTGGCATGCTAGATTAAGACACATTGGGCAAGATCGATTAAAAAGGATAGCAAAAGCTGGTCTTTTAGGATATGTTGAGAAAATAGATTTGCCTATTTGTGAGCATTGCCTAGCTGAAAAGGCAATAAGATTACCATTTGGCAAAACCAAAAGAGCCATATTTCCTTTACAGCTTATACATTCTGATATTTGTGGCCCAATAAATGTGAGAGCAAGACATATTGTTCACTATTTCATCACTTTCATAAGTGATTTTACCAGATACGGTCACATTTATTTAATCTCCCATAAATCTGAAGCATTAGATTGTTTCATACGTTATAGTAAATTGGTTGAGAATCAATTAAATCTAAATATTAAATCTTTGCAGACCGATTGAGAGTGTGAAAATTTATCTGATTTATTCAAAAGTTATTGTGATGATAAGGGTATAGCTAAGCAGCTAACTATTCCTTCTACTTCGCAACAAAATGGTGTAGCAGAAATAAGAAATAGAACCCTATTGGACATGGTTAGGTCAATGATGGCGCAAGTTAATTTACCCATTTATTTTATAGGAGATGCACTAATGTCTGCCACTAATGACTGTTGCCTACATTCTAAATCATGTGCCATCAAAATCAATTCATGCCACCCCGTATGAATTATGGAAAAGCGAAAAGCCTAACTTAAGCAATATGCGCCCATGGGGTTGCGCAACTTATATCCATAATACTTTCCATGAATATGGAAAGCTTGGTCTGAGGGGGGAAGAAGTGTATCTTTATAAGATACTCAAAATTCTCCAAAGGATATGTATTTTTGGGGGAAGACACAAATGAAAGAGTAACAGAAGTTGAGTCACGAGATGTCATTTTGTTAGAAGAGGACTTTTTCGAAAGAGATGAGATAAATAAGGATTTCGAACTCTATGAAATGGAAGATCCTGAGACAAGTGGGAGTGGAAGAATGATTGATTTAGCACTCACACAACAAGAATTTAATACTCTTCCTGAAGCAAGTGGGAGTGAAAGGATGTCAAATTTTTTTCCAATGGAGCAAGACCATGAACAATTTCAACCTCGACGTAGTAATCGTGACAAGATTCTTCGTCGTCAATTTGAGATTAAGGGAGAAGCTTTTATGATTGCTCTAGATGAAGAAGAGCCTAAAACAGTTCTCTCTGGTCCTAAAGCTAAGGAATGGATTAAAGCTATAAAAGAGGAAATTGATTCAATGATATACAATCAAGTCTGGGATTTGGTTGAGATACTGTTTGGTCGTAAGAGTATTGGGAACAAATGGGTTCTCAAAATAAAACGTAAGATGGATGGAACAATAGAAAAATATAAAGCTCGATTAGTAGTTAAAGGCTACACACAACAAGAGGTAATTGACTATGAAGATACATTCTTACTTGTAGTCAGGTTTACATCAGTTCGCCGCATTCTGGCTATAGTAGCACGGATAAACTTAGAATTATATCAAATGGACGTTAAAACTGTTTTTCTCAATGGAGAACTAGATGAAGAGATCTATATGGATCAACTTTTAGGTTTTGAACTTAAAGGATAAGAGCGCAAAATTTGCAAGCTCAAAAGATCCATTTACAGTCTTAAACGAGCGTCAAGATAGTGGAACCTCAAATTTCATCAAACCATATTAAAGGATGGTTTTACGATGATGGAGGAAGACCATTGTGTGTATATTAAACTTTTTAATGATGGTTTTATAATTATGTCCTTGTATGTCGATGACATTTTAATAGCTGAAAATGATAAGAAGTTGATTAATATTACCAAGAAATGGTTATCATCGAACTTCGAATTAAAAATATTGGTGAGGCTAGCTATGTACTTGGTGTTAAGATCATAAGGGATCACTCTAAAAGACTTTTGGGTCTATCTCAGGAGACTTATATAAAGAAAATATTAGAACGTTACCATATGCATGAATGTAAGCCTATAGATATCCATGTCGAAAGGAATTTGAGCCCTAATCTCGATATGTGTCCCAAGACATCAGATGAAAAAGAACGAATGTCTAGAGTACCATATTTCAGTGTTGTCGGTAGTCTGTTGTATGTAATGATGTGCACACGTCTGGACATTTGCTATGCCGTTGGGTTAGTAAGAAAATTTCAATCTAATTCAAGTCTGAAACACTGGATGACAGTCAAGAGAATATTGAGATATCTAAAAGGAACTTCAGACTATGTTTTGTGCTATCAAGGGAAAAATTTGTGCTTAATTGGTTATACTAATGCTGATTAGGGAGGTGATATAGATCAGAGCAAATCGACTTCTGGATATGCATTCTTGCTTAATGATTGCGCAATTTCACGAAGTAGCAAGAAGCAATCTTGTATAGCTTTTTCGACGATGGAAGCTGAGTATGTAGCATGTTCCTTAGCTATACAAGAGGCAGTTTGGTTGAAATTTTTTTTACAGCACTTAGAGATTGTCAAGTTAGCATCTGAACCTGTGACAATCCATTGTGATAGTATGACTACATTAGCTTATGCAAAGGATCCGAAATATCATGGAAAGAACAACACACATTCAGATTAGATATCGCTATGTTAGAGACATGATTGCGGAAAAGGAAGTGATTTTAAAACAAATTTCTACGATGAAAATGGTAGCATATCCATTTACTAAACCAATAGCTAGGGATGCATTTGCAAGGCATGTAAAATCTCTATGCTTATGTAGAATGTAATCAATATATATATATATATATATATATATATTATGTCAGATCACTTGGTTTTACAAGCGATATCTCGATTTAATTGTTTAATGATTTTTCAATTATATGAATATATTGTAAATACTAGTTAGCACAATTCGAATAAGTATGTTGATAGACTTAGATTGACTCACTCACATGAGTAATCGCCTCTAGTGCAATGGAGTGAGTAGAGATGAGACCATAAACACAGAGGCATAAAGTGAATGACTAAGACGCAGTGGGAGCAGTCTCAGTCTCATTCATTTTTTTATAAGGTCGCCTTGATGAGGGTCAAGATGAGATTCTTCGTATATATAATAATTAACATGAATGACTTTCCCACCATTCATGTGTCTATATAGAGAAAGCTAAACGTGAAATTTCTTGTTTAACATTGTTGAATGTGTAAATAAAAGTTTCAGATTTGGAGCATTCAGAGCGACAAAACTAATACTTATATGGTGTTTATTTATTTTGAACTAAGAGCAAGACATACATTTTTTCATCTTTGACAAGAAAATAGTAGCTCCATCATAACATGCATTTCATACTGCATGTGTTATACAACTTATTGGAAAATGAAAAAATGGATCTATGCTTTTTCACTATGTGAGTCCTAGAAATCATAGAAATGGATTTCAAACAATTTTTACCCTTTGTGACTTTTGACTATATCATGATATGATGAATTAATGTTGTCTATCTTAGGATCTATCCTATAGTCATGGAATAATTCGACTTAATGGAAAACTCCTAGAAAAATGAGTTAATTCAAATCTGATTGATGTGAGAGCGAAAGAAAGAGTATTTTGTTTATGCACTCACTGCTTGTGTTCACCGGTTGAAGTTATTACGCTTGATAAAGTAAGAAGTAACTTAAAATACTAGTAATTGTAAAAATTATTTGAATATGGAATTTTGAGTGATTGAATGATACTCAATTAAGTGTATTGAGAAAAATACTTGGAGTAATTAAGCACATTATTGAAAATAATTACATCTTTGGGTTGATGTTTTCTATATGACCTATGATTAAGTTTGTATATTGGAGCTCCCACAATTTCTATGCTTCAGGTCGCACTATCCGTTTATCTGCATGAAAGATTTTTTGTTTGAGTTTGAAATTTGGGATAAGATTTTGAGATGAGATATGCCCACTATGGGCAAGTGAGAGATGTTGGGCTTTGTATGATTGAGCCACCCATATGGGTTTGACCCAGCCCAAATCCATATCATTTCATTATATAAGTGACAGTTTTTCATATGGATAATAACAACTCTCTCATAAGTTGCAAAGCGTAACTTCCATAAAAAAACTTCCTCTGAAATTCAAAAATTATCAGAAAAGACATTTCTTCATCTTCATTCAATTTCAAGTAAATAAAGGCGTTTGTATTGTAGAATCGAGTCTGGTTCTAGTAATTTGACTTCAATCAAAATATTGAAAACACACGGTGTACACTCAACAAAGTAAGTTTCCACTATCCAAAAATTCTTATACTTGATGAACTGAATATTCAAGTCTTATTTAGATCAATGTGAAATGATATTCTGATGTATTATAAGACACTTGAGGAGCATAATCATCATTTGATGATAGTGTTATAGACACTTAGGAAGCAAAAATTGTATGTTAAGCTCTCAAAATATGAATTTTAGTTGGATGAGGTAGTTTTTATTAGATACATCGTATCAGCAGACAATATTAAAGTTGATCAGAGTAAGGTTGAGACACTTATGAGTTGAAAACCTCCTTATAATGTGATTAATATTAGAAATTTCTTTGGTTTGATTTGTTATTACAGGAGATTTGGTAAGAGCTTTGGATTGCTTCTCTATAATTTTTTACTTTTTAAAAAATAGAAAATTCAATTTTTTATTATTCATTTCACTTCATAAAATGTTTCTAAAATACTCAACTAAATTCTATTTCTGATTTTATTACTAAATTAAATTAGTGATGAAATGTTATATAAACCAATGCATAATGATTTTATTTATATGTTAATCATTTCATCAACTTTATCAGTAAACAAAATTATGAGCTCCGTCTAAAAAGAAAATAAATGAAAAAGGATGTACAATTCCACAATTCCTAATTGTGCACGTGAATTATTTTATTTTATTTTATTATTTATTTTTTTATGTAGAAGAAGTTAAATTTCATGTGAAGAAGACAGGACGAAGATGAGTAATAGATTCCTGGAAAGCACTCGATATATTATTGCTTATCCTTTATACTCCACCTATCAAAAAAGTCAAGCCCCGGTCTTCACCGCACAAATTCAGAGGTTTCCTAGTAGAAGAAATAATGGCAATATTTATAAAAAATGATAATAATCAGAAAATTAATAGTGTCATTGTTCACAACCTAATGCTCAGCATTTGAAAAGTAATTAAAGCAGTTTATACTTTTACCAAAGGAATAGTCACTCTTTTTGTTGTTCGAAGATATCATACAGGGTTTAGGAAAAATTTTTAATTTAATTAAATGATTTTTTTAATTTTTTATAATTTTTATAATTTTATTTTTTTCAAAAATATTTATTTATCTATTTTTCTCTAAAATCAGTTTTTAAAATTTTAAAAAATACAAAATAAAATTTTTTTCTCCATAAGTATTTTTTATAAACTTAATGCCAAACAGACCCATAACTGTAGGCACATTTGATGCATGAAAAATAATAAAAAATAAAATTTTATTTTTAAATCAATATTTTAATATTCTAATATTTTTCTTAATAAGTTCATGTAATAAATATTAAAATCATATTTTTATATTTGATGTAATTTTATAAATAAAATAAATAAAATTCAAAAATTAATTATATTTCTATCATCACAGAATTTTCAAGAATAAAAAATATTTTATTTTAAAAACACAGAAAAGATTCTAGCAATATCCTCAAATTTTTACTACCAAATTCAAACTTCAAACAAAATTTATCATTTCCATTTTAAGAGATGACATACTAAACGTGTTCTAAGAAGCTTCCTCGATCATCTTCAACTCTTACCTCTTGAAAATTAAAAGATAATTAATAAAAAGTTTGAATATGCATATGGGGAAAGTTTTGTTTTGTAATTGATTAAAGGCTGATTATTTCTTATCATGAATACATTTCCTTGCACTTTCACAGATCACTTCACTTCCAAACAAAAAATCTTGGCTATAATTGTGCCAAAGAATCTCTCTCCTCCCACTTATTCTATATTTGCACTTTCTTTTATTATTATTATTATTATTATTATTATTATTATTATTATTATTATTATTATCTAAAAAGAGGAAAAATAAAGTAAAAATTAAGATTATATTTAAATTGAAGGATTTTGAATGAAAAAATTAGATCAATTTATATATTTATGTCGAAAGAATTAGAACAATTTATATATTTATGTCAAATTTATTGTTTGGTTATTTAAAAAATGTCAAAATATATGAATTTTGAAAAATCTCTTACCCACCAAAATTTCTCATTTTTGAAAGATATAATTTTCTACCTCTTAGGTGGAAAATTCCAAAATTCATTATTATTTTTTATCTATAAGAAATTGTCTTTAATAAATTAATAGAATTCTAAAACTATTCTTAAGCCTAAAAATCTAGCAAAAATTATTTGCTAATTTTTTTCACTTATTTTATCTACATTGGTTTGAATACGAATTGAAAAAAATATTAATGAATTAATTTATTTATAAACATAGTAGAGATAATGAGTTTATATAGAATTTTGAGTAAAAAATTCGTAATATATTTTAAAATTGACAATAATGATAATTTCATTTTTTTAAAAATTTACTCTAAATTGTATTATTTTACAATTCGGAATAAAAATGAAAAAATGACTATAAAATATTTATTTAATGACAAATTACCAATATTTAATAAATAGTAAAATTGAAAATTAATTGTTAAATATATGAATTGTGGTCATCGAACCAAATCTGAGTATAAAAAAATTACATTATCAATAAATAAATTTTATATTCAAGCTAAATGATAAAATTTTTATAATTTATGAATTTCATAATTCAAATATTTTAAAATTTTTCAATCCAAACGAGACCTGAGTGAAATTATTAATCCTTATCCTCACAAAGCCACATGTAAGTAAAAAATCAAAAATTTTAATCCTGCCTTGGATTCAACTTCCCTCATATTGTATTACCTCCCTTGTATGCGGATTAGTAGGGATGAGAAATATCGAATTTAAACGAACAATAAAATCGAACCGAATGCAATTCAACTATTGATGTTAAAAAATTGAATTACATGAACTTTACATATAACATTAAAAAAACAAATAAATTAGATCAAATAAAAATATTTCTATGTAATTATTCCATAAAATAGCTTTGGTTTATTTATTTTTTTAAGTATTTGATCTGTATGATTTTGATTGGTTTGGTTGGATTCTAAACTGTATCAATTGGTTATATAGCCCTACGGATTAGGATACTCTCATGTTAATGTAAACATGATGTATACAGTACATTATAACAGGTTCAATGATTGAAATTCAATTTAAGATAAAATTTTAAAATTTTAAATTAAATAAATATATGTTGAAGAATTAAATTTTAAACATTGATTTTAAATTTAATGTTTGAAATTATTAATATTTAAGTTATATTCACTCGAACAAGAGGAGAATTCTCTCAATAACATGACATGGTAACATGTTTAATGCCTTTCCCGACAAAAAAATAATGCAGTAAAACAATCAAGGCATCAATACTTTTTCCTAAAGAGATACACAATTAATTAGATGCATTCGTTTGAATACATCATAATCGTCTGATCAAATAAGTTATATATATAGATTATATCTGATCTGAGTACCACGACACATTTGTATCTGATCAAATGGATTCTATATGTATATACGTAGATTCCACTTGTTCCGATGATCGCATTGAATCGTATTTCACTTAATGTGTGTGGCTTTTCCTTAAAATATTAAAGCATAAAGATGTTATGTTAAAATGTTCAGTTTGGACTTTTCACATTGATTAAAAAAATGATTAAATCTATCAATTTTATAATTTTTTTATTGTAATTTACCTCAATATTTTTTTAAAAATGCTAAAAAAAAGTATATAAGTTCAATAAATGAAGGTTGAATGGAAAAAAAAACATTAAATATTCTCTTTATTTTTAAAATGAATATTTAAAGTGAAACAAGAAAATTAAAAAAATAGACATTTAAAAGGAAAGAGAGGGAAAAAATTATATTTATAGAAATTCTTATTTCGATTATTGGCTCGAATATTAATAGTTAATGAAAGTGGACTTTTTTTTTTGTTGACAGTTGTACTATTAAAAAATTGCATGCTTACTTGGTTGGGCTTATATAAAATTGTAATTTATATGGCTTGCATGCATGAGATGAGTTTTATTTTTCTTCGAATTAGTGTGCAGCTGGGCATATGATACAAAATGGTTTAATCCAAAATAAATAATAAAACTAAATAGTTATTGGTTTTTATTTTTATTTAATTGGTAATTTGTTATTGTCATTATTATCTATTTAAAAACATTAAAATTCATAACACGGCTTCTGTTCATAGGACAATATTTTCTTCAAAAAAAACCTGCAACGAAACGACGTCGTTTTTCCCTTTACTATCACGTTTCCTGTTTGCTGCCTTCCCTTAATCCTATGCCAGCCTTCTTTGACTTTTTATTATTATTATTATTATTTTTGTTGGGCTTTATGGTATTGGGCCGCCCATGTGGGCTTGACCCAGCCCAGACCCATATAGTCTTATATATAAAGTTATGAAAAGATATAACTTAAGTAGATAAGAATATAACGAAAAGATATAAGAAAAAGAGATAAGTATTCAGCAGAAGTTTTTCTCTGAAATACGGAAATTCTCGAAAAGTGAATTTCTTCATCTCCGTTCAACAACAAGAAAATAAAAGCGTTCGTACTGTGGAATTGAGTCAAGTTCTAGTAATTTGTCTCCGCCTAAAGCATTGAAAGCGCACGATTCACGCTCAACAAGTAAGTATCCGCTGCTCTAGTATTATCTTACATTGGTATCAGAGCCCCGTTTGTGCGTTTTTGTGCTTAAAATCATAATTGTGATTTTTTTTAAGAAATTTACTATACAAATTCGAAATTTCTTCAATTTCTCGAAAATTGATTCTTCAGTTTCATAGTTCGAATTTGGTATCGTTGGAAAGCTCTCATCACAAGCTTTCTAACGAGTATTTTTGCATAATTTTCTGATGAGTGGTTGAATTTCTATGATTTTTCAAAGTTTATGAGAATATTTTTTCAGAAAATTATCATTAAAACTATTCCCACTCTCAGATCGTATATGTGTTGTTCAAACACGGCCAAAATGTTTTTTAAACGGAATAAAAATGGTCCCAATGGTTATAAAACCGTAAAAAATGTGTAAAATTTCAAAAAACGGTGAAAAATCAACCCCGGAAGACGGCGCGTGACGCGCTAGCGGTTGGCAACGGTTGCTGACGGTTTTGCCACGTGTCACGCACGTATGCATGACACGTGGCAACGATTTCCTGACGGTTATGACACGTGTCATGCTACGTGTCCGTGATACATGTCAGTTCAGCCACGTGGCTTCCTAGGATTGGTCCAGCATGATGACGTGGAGAGAACACGTGTCAGAGCGTGTGTGGCGCGTGTGAAGCGCAAGGAAGCGCGTGACTGCGCGTGGAGCACGTGGGACATATTTATTCGGCGCGTGGGAGCGCGTGAAAAATTATTTTTGGTCCAAATTTTTTGTAAAATTCTCAAAATTTAATTTCCAATTTAATGGATATTTTTTGAAATTTTTTTTGTGATGGTTTTGATGAGAAATTTGGAGAAAAATATGCAAATAGGAACATAATTACATGTTAATTTGTTATTTTTGAAGATGTAATTGATGTTTATCTTGTTTTAATGCATATATATTATTATTGTTACATTGCATTATATAATCAATGTAATGTGGGAATATTAGATTGGTAGATTGATGAATCTCATCTAATATAGAATTGATTGGCGCATATTTAAATTAAACAATGATAACTGGACTTTGTTAGTATGAATTGATTGAACTGAATATGCAGTTTTTTTGTTTCTACTACTTATGTTAAGTTATTATTGATTAATTTAAAAGCATTGTGACTTGAATTTGATAAGAATAATAATGAATTGTGCTAATCCTAATTATAATCATTGTTTCTAAATAGTTGAAATGGCTGCAACAAAAAACATTATTGCTGACTTGAATCAAGGAGATAAACTGAATGATAAAAACTATGACATTTGGCATCGTAAAATTCAGTATCTCCTGGAAGAGCAAGATATGCTATAAACAATAACACAACCAATGGCTGAGCCTGAGCATGGAAATACTGCTCAACATAGGCGGGATATGGAAGCATATCAAGCCTATAAGCGCAAGGACATAGTTGCTCGCATATTGATGCTGAGTAGCATGAGAAATGACTTGATGCTACGCTTTGAGAAGCACCGCTCAGCCCAAGCAGTTTGGGATGCTGTTAAGGTTCAGTTTGGTGGAACCTCAACAACAAGACTGCGTCAGTTAACTCTAAAGTTTGATGCATATAAGAAAAATTCTAATCAAACAATGAGGCAACACCTTACTATCATGTCTAACATGATAAGTGAACTGAAAGGTGCTGGCCATGAGATGACTGACGAGCAACAAGTTCAAGCTGTGATTCGCTCTCTTCCAAAAGCCTGGGAACACATGCGTGTCAACCTTACCCATAATGATAATATAAAAACTTTTGATGATGTTGCCCGACATGTTGAGCTAGAGGAGGATCGCCTTCTCGCTGATAAGCCTGAAGGAGAGGCTTATATGACTGAGTCTAGAGGCAAAGGGGCTTCTAGCTCTGGGCAAAAGAAATGGAAAGGTAAGGGCAAATGGCAAGGAAAGGGAGGAAATAAGACAAAATTTAATGGAAATAAGCGCAAGCGTGGGAAACGCAGCGGAAAGAAAGGCAAGAACATGAATTGCTTCAATTGTGGGAAGCACGGTCACTTTGCTCGTGATTGCACTGAGCCAAAGGTATTGTATGACTAAATTAGTCCCTCAAATTTATATGTAAGTAGTTGCTTGATGTTAGCTGAAACTGTTCCTTATTGGACTGTAGATTCAGCAGCAATAGACCACATAGCGAGGGACCGATCTGCCTTTGTAGAATTTCGTCGAATTCCAAAGGGGAGTAGAAAAATATATATGGGGAATAATGCTTCGGCTGACGTGCTTGGGATCGGTTCCTGCAGGCTAGTGCTGCGGGGAGGTCGCACGTTTTATCTCCATGATGTACTTTATGCTCCTGATGTTCGACGAAATTTAGTTTCTATTATTGTTTTACTTGGACTTGGTTTCAAAATAATTTTTGAAGATGGTTGTGTTAAAATACTTTTAGACAAAATTTTTTATGGTTCTAGATATATGTTGAATGGTTTTATAGTGTTAGACACTATTTTTATGGATGTTAAGCAATCTATATTTCTTGTTGGAAATTCCAATAATGTTTCATTGATTGATGATACTAAATGGCATGCTAGATTAGGACACATTGGGCAAGATCGTTTAAAAAGATTAGCAAAAGCTGGTTTTTTAGGATCTGTTAAGAAAATAGATTTGCCTATTTGTGAGCATTGCCTAGCTGGAAAATCAACAAGATTACCATTTGGCAAAGCCAAAAGAGCCACATTTCCTTTACAGCTTATACATTCTGACATCTGTGGCCCAATGAATGTTAGAGCAAGACATGGTGCTCACTATTTCATCACTTTCATAGATGATTTCACTAGATACGGTCATATTTATTTGATCTTGCATAAATCTGAAGCATTAGATTGCTTCATACGTTATAGTAAATTGGTTGAGAATCAATTGAATTTGAATATAAAATCATTAAGGACCGATCGAGGGCGTGAATATCTATATGATTTATTCAAAAGTTATTGTGATGATAAGGGTATAGCTAGGCAGCTAACTATTCATTCTACTCCCCAACAAAATGGCGTAGCAGAAAGAAAAAATAGAACCCTATTGGACATGGTTAGGTCAATGATGGCGCAAGCTAATTTACCAATTTCTTTTTGGGGAGATGCATTAATGACTGCTGCCTACATTCTAAATCGTGTACCTTCAAAATCTGTTCATTCCACCCCATATGAATTGTGGAAAAGCGAAAAGCCTGAATTAAGCCATATGCGCCCATGGGGTTGCGCAGCTTATATCCACAATACTTCCCATAAATATGGAAAGCTTGGTCCGAGGGGGAAGAAATGTATCTTTATAAGATATTCAGAATTCTCCAAAGGATATGTATTCTTGGGGGAAGATACAAATGGAAGAATAACAGAAATTGAGTCACGAGATGTCATTTTCTTAGAAGAGGACTTTCCTGAAAGAGGTGAGATAAATAAGGATTTCCAATTTTATGAAATGGAAGATCCTGATACTAGTGGGAGTGCAAAAATAATTGATTTCACACTCACAGAGCAAGAATTTATTGCTCCTCCTGAACCAAGTGGGAGTGAAAGAATGTCAGATTTTGTTCCAATGGAGCAAGACCATGAACAATCTCAACCTCGACGTAGTAATCGTGACAAGATTCCCCGTCATCGATTTGAGATTGAGGGGAAAGATTTTATGATTGCTCCAGATGAAGAAGAGCCTAAAACAGTTCAACATGCTCTTTCTGGTCCTAAAGCAAAAGAATGGATTAAAGCTATGAAAGAGAAAATGGATTCGATGATATACAATCAAGTCTGGGATTTGGTTGAGAAACCGTCTAATCGTAAGACTATTGGGAACAAATGGATTCTCAAAATAAAACGTAAGGCGGATGGGACAATAGAAAGATTTAAAGCTCGATTAGTAGCTAAGGGCTACACACAAAAAGAGGGAATTGACTATGAAGATACATTCTCACCTGTAGTCAGGTTTGCATCAATTCGCCTCATTCTGGCTATAGTAACACGAGTGGACTTAGAATTATATCAAATGGACGTTAAAACTACTTTTCTCAATGGAGAACTAGATGAAGAGATCTATATGGATCAACCTGAGGGTTTTGAACTCAAAGGACAAGAGCGCAAAGTTTGCAAGCTCAAAAGATCCATTTACGGTCTTAAGCAAGCATCAAGACAATGGAACCTCAAATTTCATCAAGCCATATTAAAGGATGGTTTTACGATGATGGAGGAAGACCATTGCGTATATGTTAAACGTTCTAACAATGGTTTTATAATTATGTCCTTGTATATTGATGACATTTTAATAGCTGGAAATGATAAGAAGTTGATTGATACTACCAAGAAATGGTTATCATCGAACTTCGAAATGAAAGATATGGGTGAGGCTAGTTATGTACTTGGTGTTAAGATCCTAAGGGATCGCTCTAAAAGACTTCTGGGTTTGTCTCAAGAGACTTATATAAAGAAAATGTTAGAGCGTTACCATATGCATGAATGTAAGCCTATGGATACCCCTGTCGAAAGGAATCTGAGCCTTAGTCTAGATATGTGTCCTAAAACATCGGATGAAAAAGAACGAATGTCTAAAGTACCCTACTCCAATGTTGTCGGTAGTCTGATATATGCAATGATGTGCACACGTCCAGACATTTGCTATGCCGTTGGGCTAGTAAGCAGATTTCAATCTAATCCAGGTATAAAACACTGGATGGCAGTCAAGAGAATATTGAGATATCTAAAAGGAACTTCAGACTATGTTCTATGTTATCAAGGGAAGGATTTGCGCTTAATTGGTTACACTGATGCTGATTGGGGAGGTGATATAGATCAGCGCAAATCGACCTCTGGATATGCGTTCTTGCTTAATGATTGCGCAATCTCATGGAGTAGCAAGAAGCAATCTTGTATAGCTTTATCGACGATGGAAGCTGAGTATGTAGCATGTTCATCGGCTATACAAGAGGCAGTTTGGTTGAAAAGATTTTTGCAGCACTTAGAGATTGTCAAGTCAGCATCTGAACCTGTGACAATCTATTGTGATAGTATGGCTGCATTAGCTTATGCTAATGATCTAAAATATCATGGAAAGACCAAACATATCCAAATTAGATATCACTATGTTAGAGACATGATTGTAGAAAAGGAAGTGATTCTGAAACACATTTCTACAAACAAAATGGTAGCAGATCCATTTACTAAACCAATAGCTAGGGATGCGTTTGTAAGGCACATAAAATCCCTAGGCTTATGTAGAATGTAATCAATATATGTTATGTCAGATCACTTGGTTTTTACAATTGATATATCATTTCAATTGATTAATGATTTTTCGATTATATGAATGTATTACAAATGCCAGTTAGCACAATTCGAATAAGTATGTCGATAGACTTAGATTGACTCACTCATATGAGTAATCGCCTCTGGCGCTATAGAGCGAGCAGAGATGAGACCATAAATGCAGAGGCATTAAGTGAATGACTAAGATGCAGTGGGAGCGGTCTTAGTTTTATTAAATTTTTATAAGGTCGCCTTGATGAGGATCAAAATGAGATTCTTAATATATATAAGAATCAACATGAATGACTTCCCCACCATTCATGTGTCTATATAGAGGAAGCTGAGTGTGAAATTTGTTATTTAACATTGTTGAATGTATAAATAAAAGTTTCAAGTTTGGCGCATTGAGAGCGACAAGACTAATACTCATATGGTGTTTATTTATTTTGAACTAAGAGCAAGACATACACTCTTTTATCTTTGATAAGAAAAGAGTAGCTCCACCATAGCATGTATTTCATACTGCATGTGCTATACGACCTATTAGGAAGCGAAAGAATGGATCCCTGCTTCTTCGCTATGTGAGTCCTAGAAATCCTAAAAATGGATTTCAAACAATTTTACCCTTTGTGACTTTTGACTATATCATAATGTGATGAATTAATGTTGGCTATCTTATGATGTATCCTATAGTCATTGAATGATTCGACTTAACGGAACACTCCTAGAAAAGCGAGTTAATTCAAAACTGATTGATATGAGGGCAAAAGAAAGAGTACTTTGCTTATGCACTCACAGCTTGTGTTCACCGGCCGGGGTTATTACGCTTGATGAAGCGAGAAGTAACTTAGAATACAAGAGATTGTAAGAATGATTTGAGTATAGATTCATGAGGGATTGAATGATACTCGAATTAAGTGTATTGAGAAAGATACTTGGGGTAATTAAGCACATTATTGAAAATAATTACAACTTTGGGTTGATGTCTCCTATATGACCTATAATTAGGTTTGTATTGGAGCTCCCACAATTTGTGTGCTTTGGGTCGCACGGTCCGTTCGCTTGTATGAAATATTCTTTGTTTAAGTTTGAGATGTGAGATGATATTTGGATTGATCCAAGCCCACTTTGGGCGAGTGGGAGATGTTGGGCTTTATGGTATTGGGCCGCCCATGTGGGATTGACCCAGCCCAGACCCATATAGTCTTATATATAAAGTTATGAAAAGATATAACTTAAGTAGATAAGAATATAACGAAAAGATATAAGAAAAAGAGATAACTATTCATTAGATGTTTTTCTCTGAAATACGGAAATTCTCGAAAAGTTAATTTCTTCATCTCCGTTCAACAACAAGAGAATAAAAGCGTTCGTACTGTGGAATTGAGTCAAATTCTAGTAATTTGTCTCCGCCTAAAGCATTAAAAGCGCACGATTCACGCTCAACAAGTAAGTATCCGCTGCTCTAGTATTATCTTACAATTTTATTTTTTATTTTTGGGTCAGCTTATCGCCTTTCTTCTTTCTCCTATTCCGGTCAGTTACCGACCTCCTCTTTTTTTTTGTTGTCCTTTTCCTATTTCAATCTTAACCCTAAGCCAGGCTTCTTTAACCTTCATTTTGCTATGGGTCAGGTTGTCGCTTATCTTCCTTCTCTTATTTTGGTCAGTTGTCGACCTCCTCTCTTCCCTTACCTATAAGTTATGTTATAATTATATATTTGTTTATATCATTTTGTCCACGTATTTAATTACTTATAGAATAAAATTAAAATAAGCACTAAAAAAAATTTAACTATCTGAAGTCCAGAGTTCATAAGTTGCCAAAAATCAACATATAAAAATAAATAATTGTTAAATAATTACTTGAGTAACAAAAAAAATTTGCCCCTATATTGAGATTAAATTTTTTTGTTCACTTGATACTTTAATAGCAAATAAATTTAATATTAGGTAGCTACTATCCATCTAAACAAAATTAAGTACTTGAGTTCTTTAAAAGTGATAAAAAAATTAAATTTAAAAAATATGATGTCGTAAAAAAAAACTAAATGTATTCATATTTTCCTTTTTTTTTTACTTTATATAAATGAGATAATATTCATCAAAATCTAAAATTTTCAATATTCTAGGTGCCAACCGGTTATAGTCATCACTTAAAGTCAAATATAAAAAATATATATGATGTTGGACAAAAAAAACTAAATATATTAATAATTTCCTTTTTTTTCTTTAAATAAATGATATAATATTCATCAAAATCTAAGGGGTTGTTTAGTTGTAGAAAACATTTGCAGTTTTCATTTTCATTTTTTATTTAGTTTTATTGTTTTCTATTTTCCAAACCTGAAAATTGAAAGCAGAAAACATGTTTATTTGCATATGCTTTCAATGATTTTGTTTTCTGATTTTAGTTATTAATCTAAAGTTTAGATTAATATAAAATTTATTGTTTTTATTTTCTCGGTTTAGTTATTAATTTAAAGTTTATATTAATCTATGCTTTTAATAGATTTTATTTTTCTCAGTTTAATTATTAATTTAACGATATATAAGCAATTCTTAATCTAAAAGTTTTAGGAATTTTAAAATTTATATAAAGGGGGAAATTAATAATAATAATAATAATAATAATCCTAATTGCCACAAAACACTCGCCTAAAGTAGGGTTTGTATTTCCCCGCCGCACATACTCTCTTTCTCTCCGTCTTTCTCTTTTTCTGTCTTTCTCTTCTTCTCTTTTCTGTTCTCCACATAAGAGAGAGAAATCAAATTGAAGCTCCCTCTTCCCACCAAACCCTTTTATCTCTATCTCTTCTCTTAAATTCAATCCTTCATATCTATCTATCTATCTATCTTCTAATAGCTATATAGATTGTACGTAGAATCAGTTGATCTTGATTCAACTTTTGTTGTTGCAGTTGAATTCTATTCGCTTTCTTTTGTTAGGAAAATATCGTCCCCGTGTTTTCCAGGAAAACACGGCTCCTTTTTACAATAGAAAAATAAGAATTTTTTTTATGTTTTCTAGATAATGCTTCTAATTTTGAAAATTTTGAAAATAGTTTTCTAATTTTCTAAATAAAAAAATTCTATAACTAAAAAGGTAATTTCATTTTCCAATTTTTTTGGAGTAAATTTCTGGAAATTTTTTTTTCCATATCTAAAAAAACCCTAAATTTTTCAATATTCTAGGTGCCAACCCGCTATAGTCAACGCTACTATTTAAACTTCAAATTTGATTTTTAAAATTGTATTAATTGATTGTTTAATTTTTACTTTGGTATTTTTAAAGATATGCCTTTTAAATATTATTTAATTTTTTTTTAAAAAAATACCATTCATGAATTATGTTATAATTATATATATTTTATGATGTATTAAGAGCTATTTAATCCAATATATTGTTTTTAATTTTGTAAAAATATACTTTTTGAATATTATTTAATTTGTTTTAAAAAACATACTATTCCTAAATTATGTTATAATTATATATTTGTTTATAATATATTAAGAGCTATTTAATCCAATATGTTTTTTTTAGGCATTGTTGTTACGGTTTTTGTCATTTCCACTAATTTAGGCACCGAGTTATATGTATCACTAAATTGACGCGTTGGATCGACCAGAATCTAAATTTAGATTTTGATTGAAATTAATCAAATAATTATGAATAATTATGAAACATGCCTATAAAATGTTTAGGATGCTTAAAAAAGTTGAATTACGATAAATAATTAAATTGCAAAATTTGAAATTTTTTGGAATCAATTTATAATTTACTGAAAATTGAAGAATTAAATGAAATAAATACCATGTAAATATAAATCGGACATGATTCATATAAGTTGGCCAGCTGCCATAAGGAACAAAGAGAATTAGTATGTTAATTAAGAAAAATATTAAGTTTTGGGTCAAAAGAGGTGGGGCCATAAGTTGAATTTGGTTTCTTCATTTTTCTTCCTTTTCTTCTTCTTTAACCCTATTTTATGCTCATAAACTAGCTCAACCATCCTCCATATCCCCTCCATAACCAAGACCTTGATTCTAGTGAGAGAAAAAGAGGAAGTGGAGGGAGAAAGAGATGACAAAATCATTTTCATGCATAACAAGGCTTGGAAAAGCTAAAGGGAGCAAAAAAAAGGGAGATAAGCAGGAGAAGATGAGAGAGAAAACTCTAAAGTATGGATTAAGAAGAGAAAAAAGTAAAGATAAGATGTTCATTTCCTCCTCTTTCATCTTTTCTTAAGTAAGATATGGATTTGAGCTCATTTAGAGCTTGTTATGGAAGAAAGAGATTAGAGTTTTAAGAGAGAGTATAGGGTTGTAGAGATATGATAAAAAAATATTTTGATTATGATTATGATTTTGTATATTATAGGAGTTCAAAGTGACAAAGAACAAGCTCAAGGAAGTAAAGACAAAAAAAATGAAACATAAAGAAGTGAAGGAGAATAAGAAAAAAGTTTGTGCATAAATTTAAAACAATAGCCTATCTTTTGATATAAATTGTATGATATGCATCTTTGACATGATAATTAGCAATTGAAATGAATTTAACTATTAATGAATGCATGAAAACTATGAAATTTACATTAAAAGATGGCATTATGTGCTTGGTTGTTTTAATGATTATACGTTAGCATTTAAGTTTTGATAAAGACATAAGGATCTTGATAAAAATATCGTATGTTGTGTTAATAACTTGAGAATGAATGTTAGTGGAGTTTAAAGGCTTTGAAGAAGCTTGAAATGAAAAATGAAGTGAAAATGTATATTTTAGCAGTTGGTTACGAGCGTGAAGAGCTGTCTACGTGCATAAAAATATGAAATTCACAAACATGAATAATTACTCACAAGCGTGACTTTTTGCATGAAATAATACTATTCATCCATATTCATTCATAGTTTGAGTCACGGTTTTAATAACGGGTGTGAATGCCTTATCCACAGCTGTAAGGCTATGTGACCGGTATTATTTACGAGTGTTAATAAGAAGTCACGGTCATGAATACCATATTTTTCATAATTTGCTTATTGATTGAATGATAAGGATATCACATGAGGATTTCAATGTAATATGACGTATATAAAAACGTGATATGAACAAAAAACAAAGAACAAAAGAGATATGAGATTGATAAGGTGTAACACTTAACACCTTATACTTCTATATACCACATATCTTATTTATATATTAAGTTATCACGTATGGAACAAGAATAAAATAAAATTCATGTTTACAACGAGAGTAAATTTTTTTTAACTCATCTCATATTATCAACAATAATTTCACAATGAATACGAATGCTTTAATCATAGTCTATAACATCACATATATTAATAACTTAAACATTACATTTAATGGTTAGTAAATTTACAAGTTGAATCCATTTATATATATATATATCATAATACATATTCATTGTAATTATACATATGCAAGTATTCAACTCCCAAATATAAATGATATGCTCTTATGCTTGCATAGAATGCAAGGAGAGAAAGCGAGGAGTCTCGGTCGGTAACTTTTGATCCATGACTTTTATATGCACCTCAATATGAATTATTACTATTCTCTACCTGAAAAATGATGCAATTTGGTGAGTTACGACTGAGTGAGAATAACCATCAAATGAGTTCTAAAATACTAAACATTTCATAATAGTAAATAATAAGTATACTTAATACACGTTTTATATTCCATTTCATCAGTCAATAACATATAAATGTAGATAAAATCAACTATTCAGTAATTGCTCTTTACTTATGCTTATACTTATACTTATGCTTATTCATTTTATTTTATTGTGACTAGGTTAAACAGACATTGCCTCGGATTTCCATGTGAACATTTGTCATGTGAACATTTGCATTTATTAGCTAGCTTAATCATTTATTGGTCCATAGGTCTCTTCTTTTATTTTGCAATGTCGATTAACTAGTCACAACGTCTTTTAAGTCATTATGCATATGCATTTGTAACTAAGCATTCATCATCCATTGTGTCCTTATTACATAAACCTCATATGTCACGCATATACCTTGCATATACTATACATACACCACATATATATACCTCATATGCCACGCATATACCTTGCAATACTATACATATACCATGTATATATATATCACATATGTCAAATATATACCTCAAATATACCACAACTATACCACTTATATGTACCAAAAATGTCATAAATTATCCATCATCATATTATCAAGGACAAATCATGACAATCATATAGCAAGCAACATTCATATACACTAAAAAATTCAATTGATAATTAGATTCACATTTTTTCTTTGATTCCCGACCTTTAACTTATTGTCTACCCCCCTTATAGTATATATCTAAGTTGTCTTGAACTTAATATTGAAATATAATTAGTTAATTTATGACTATAGAAACTTAATGTGACTTAAACAAATTAATATGTATTATTCATATCAATAATTAAGATTTTTCTTATGAGTCAGTGTGACCTTATGGAACTGTTTAGCTTATAACTTTTTATATACTTGACCAATTAATCTGATTCTTATTTCTAATTAAAATTAACATATAATTATATAACATATTAAAATTTAAAATTCATTGGAGTATTGTACAATTTTTGGTGGAATTTTCAATTGTGTTCTTTTTTCTGCCATGTTTTTTTTTCTTTTGGCAATTTCAAGGTACCAATTTAGGTTCATCATAATTTATCATATATAATTCACATTGCAATAAAATTTTACAAACACTTATATGGGTTCAAATTAAATATTTTTAATGTTTAAAACTTTTATCAATTATGTCTCTAAGACTCTCAAATTATAAGCAATATTTTACTGGTCTAGAACAGAGTTGTCTTCCAGACCAGTATGACTTGTAAATGCCATAATTTACTCTATACATAACATATTAAACTGAAATTAATATCTAAATTTAGATAAGACATATAACTATAACTTTTATATTTTGATAATTTATAGATATGTAAGGACCTCAAAATAATTAAACAAATTTCTGGACCTGTACAGGGCACTAAGCAATCAACTTAAACTATAGAACAATCATGGTTCTATTCATAATAACTCAAAATCTACAAATCATATAAACCTAAAATTTTGTATACAGATACATAACACATATATCTATAACTTTTATATTTTAAGATACTTCAAACAATTACTTTATCATATTCAAAACCAATAAACATAGTAGCTGACTTAGCTAGGATTTGCAGCCGGACTAGTTTTAATCAAGAGAGGGTTTCTCTTCATATACACCACATCTTGAAAAAATGTTTATATATCAATAAACCTAAGATATAAAAGCACACTTTTTATATTTTACACTTCTCCAAATTCAATCTCGAAGATCATCGAAACTATGGTACAAAATACTGTCTATTTATGAACCATAAACACCATAATCAAGATTAATACGAAATAAATATTTACTCACCTATAATCACCCTTGGCTAACCTTGTTATTGTAAATTTTGGAGTGAAAGAGAGAAGAAAAAATAGTTGGAACTTCAAAAAAATAGACTGAAGGAATGAAGCAAAGAAAAATAAGAAGATAATGACTTAGCCTAATAAGTTAAAGGCCACCACAAATTTTCTTCCTTTTTTTTCTTTTTATTTATTCTTATTCTAATTATTATTATTATTATTACATAAATCAACACAATATGCAATTTAATCTTTTGATTCAATTTAAGTAAATTAACAATGTAGAATATTTACTAATCTTAATCTAGTCATTTTACTTACTTTAATTTAGTCACTTTATTCAATTTATTCTTAATATCTTGTTACCCTCATTTAGGTTATAAGAACACACGTGCGATTCGATACAATTGCAATATACTAGGACACGTAGCTAATGCGTGTCATGAACTTGTTCATATAAAAATATACATGGAATGCACGTGTTCAAGTGAAATACATGTAAAATGCATATATTCAAATGAAATGCATGTAGATATGCATGTGGAGAAGGTCAATGATGTTACAATTCTCCCCTCTTTTTAAAAATCCCGTCTTCAAAATTTAATACCTGGAAACAGGTGTAGATATTGTTTTTTCATATTTTCTTCTGTTTCCCATGTTGCCTCTTCTTGTGAATGGTTTCTCCATAATACCTTAACTAAATGTATTTATCGGTTTATCAACTGTTTAGTCTTGTATCCCGTGATTTCTACTGGTTATTCTATATAACTCATGTCATTTGCAATCTTAATGGCTTGATCTTTAAATACATGTGTAGGATCTAACATGTATCTTCTAAGCATGCTCACATGAAACACATTATGAATCTGAGTCATCTCTGGTGGTAAAGCTAATCTGTATGCCAGTAGACCGACATTTTCAAGAATTTTGTAAGACCCTTTGTATCTTGGGCTCAATTTACCTTTCTTGCCATATCGGATTACCCCTTTCCATGGAATTACTTGTAGAAACACCTTCTCACCTAACTCGTATTCTATCTTCTTTCTATGTTAATCAGCATAACTTTTTTATCTGTCTTGTGCTACCTTTAGCTTATTCTTGACAATTCTGATCTTATCCACTGTATCTTGAGTTATCTCTGGCCCTTTTAAAGCACTACACCTTCTTCATCCCAAATGATAAGGCTTCTGCACTTCCTGCCATACAATGTCTCATATGGTGTCATCTGAATACTGATATGATATTGGTTGTTGTATGCAAACTCCATCAATGTTATATATTCATCCCAAGCTCCCTTGAATTCCATAGCACATGCTCTAGGTATATCTTTCAATGTCTATATAGTCCGTTCTGATTGTCCATCAGTCTGTGGGTGGAATGCAGTACTGAAATTCAATTTTATTTCCAATGCATTATGTAAACTCACCCAAAAAATGTGAAGTAAACCATATATCTCTATTAGAAACAATGGAAACTAGAATGTCATGCAATCTGACTATCTTATTCACATATAATTTGGCCAAACTCTCAAGTGTACACCCCCATCTGATAGGTAGAAAATATGCTGACTTGGTTAACCTATCAATAATTACCTATATTGCATCATTTTTCTATGGAGTTCTGGGCAATTCATAAACAAAATCCATCGTTATCTTTTCTCATTTCCATTATGGCACTGGTAAAGGATGTATTTTACCAACTGGTGCTTGGTGTTATATCTTAATATGCTGACATGTCAAGCATTTAGAAATATATTCAGCTATGTCTTTTTCATTCCTGACCACCAATAATGAGGTCTTAAACTGTGATACATCTTAGTCATCCCCATATGCATTGCATAAGGTGCATTGTGTGCTTCTTCCATTATTTCTCGACGTAAGTTGTCAATGTTTGGAACATATATGCTTGACCTTAATATTAGTACATCGTCTTGCAATTGAAAATCTTTACTGTTTTTTTGCCTTACTAATTCAATTTTCTCACACAATTTAGGATCTTTACTCTGTGTAACTTTGATCCTATCCTTTAATATAGGTCTAACTTGAAGAGCAACAATTAATTATCCACCATCATGCATATTCAATTGAACATTCATGGACCGTAATTGAATCAAATATAAAAAAGTTGATACTTGCAAGTGAGCTATACTGCTACTAGACTTCTTACTCAATGCATCTGCTACTATATTGGCCTTCCCTGGATGGTATTTAATTGTACAGTCATAATCTTTTAATAGCTTTAACCATTGTCTTTGTCTCATGTTTAACTCTTTTTGTGTCATCAAGTAACTCAAGCTTTTATGATTTGTACAAATTTGAAATGTCTCGCCATACAAATAATGTCTCCAAATTTTCAAAGCAAACACAACTGAAACCAAATTTAAATCATGCACTGGATATGAATTCTCATGTGGTCTCAACTGTCTAAATGCATAAGCTATCACCTTACTATGTTGCATCAACACACATCCCAAACCCTGATGAGAAACATTATTATATACTGTAAATCCGCCTGTACCTAGAGGAATTGTTAATATTAGTGCTGAGGTTAACCTTTGTTTTAGCTCATCAAAACTCCTTTGACACTTTGGAGTCCATTTGAAATGCACATTCTTCCTTAGCAATTTAGTCAAATGGTTGGCAATAAATGAGAATCCATTAACAAATCTGCGATAATAACCAGCCAAACCCAAAAAACTATGCAATTCTGAAACATTCTTGGGTGTTTCCCAACTTACTATGGCCTTAACTTTCTTTGGGTCAACCTCTATGACTTTTCCCAATACTATATGCCCAAGAAACACAACATGATCAATCCATAATTCACACTTACTAAACTTTTCATACAATTGTTCCTCCTACAAAGTCTGAAACACTGTTCTTAAATGCATCTTATGATCCTCTTTACTTTTAGAGTACACCAAAATGTCATCTATGAAGATGATAACAAAATTATCCAAATAAGGCTGAAATACCTTATTCATCAAATCTATGAAAGCAGCCGACGCATTGGTTAATCCAAATGGTATGACTAGAAATTCATAGTGGTCATATCTAGTATGAAATGCAGTTTTAGGAATATCTACCTCAGCTATCTTAAGATGATAATAGCCTGATTTTAAATCAATCTTAGAAAATACTTGAGCTTTATATAACTGATCAAACAAGTCATCAATTCTAGGTAAAGGATACTTATTCTTCATTGTAACTCTATTAAGTTGTCTATAGTCTATACACAATATAATCGTTCCATCTTTCTTTTTTACAAACAACACTAGAGCTTCCTAAGGTGATACACTAGGTCGAATGTATCCTTTATCAAGCAACTTTTGCAATTGAGTTTTAAGTCCTTTTAACTCAATCGAAGCCATCCTGTAAGGAGATATAGAAATAGGTGCGGCTTGAGGCACCAAATCTATAGTAAATTATATCTCTCTATCTGGTGGCAACCCAAGCAAATCTTCTGGAAATACATCTGAAAACTCACAGACTACTGGAATATTCTCTAGCATAATATCTTGAGTTCTTATATCTGTCACACAGGCTAAGAAAGTCTCACACCCTCCTTTCACCATCTTAAAAGTTTTAACTGCTGAAATCAAACATGCAGGTACCAACTTCCTTTCTCCTTTAAATACAATCTTTTGTTTATCAGAGGACTCTAAAATTACCTCTTTAGAAAAATAATTCACTATGGCATGATGTTTAGTTAATTAGTCCATTCTTAATATTACATCAAATTCATACAATGATAATAAGATCAAATCAGCTTTCAATTCAACTTTATCAATGAATATCAAACAATCACGATATATATTATTCACAACTACTACTGATCCTAGTGGAATACTCACATTTATATCAAATCCCAATGGCTCATGCTTTTGATGCAGTTTAGATGCCATATGTAATGATATAAATGAATGTGTGGATCCTTGGTCAATAATGCAAATATCAGCATATCATAAATATAAATATTACCAGTAACCACCTCAGGAGTATCAACTGCCTCCTACCTAGTCATAACAAATACCCTGGCATATGGAAGGGGTCTAGAATTCTGACCCTCAGATCTGGTCACTCCTCTGCTTACTGCACCAGTTCTGCCCCTGCCTCTGCTTCTGACATGTGTCCCACTGGTAGTGTTAACCCTTGGTGTTTCAATTGTAGTCTTAGATACTCCTCTGCCTCTGCTGGTCTCTGCTAATCTGGCTCTTTTTGGGCAATCTCTATACATATGATCTAAGAACCCATATAAATAACAAACTCCTATGAGCCTTCTTCATTCACCTGTGTGTTGTCTGCCACAATGAATACAGGTAAGTCTTTATTCTGTATAGTGGCTTTGTCCTCTACCTAAATAAGAGAAAGTCATGCCTCGACCTCTAGAAATGGAGTACCTACTTCTGTTGCCAGACTAGCTTGACATATGTCTAGCTTTCTTTCCATATCCTCTACTAGACTCTCTAGTAAACTCTCGTGTTGCCCTTTTTATTTGTTGTTCTCCAACTTCTTTCATTAACTTTTCAGCTCTAATTGTAGCAGCTCTGAGTCTGGTATATCAGTTAAGATCAGCAATTGTGATTCTATTTCTGATATCATATTTGAGTCCCTCCTCAAACTTTCTACATTTGTCTCTTTTAGTATAGACCATAAATGTGGCATAATGGAAAAGTTTGTTAAACTGCACCTTATACTCAGCAACTGACATGCTCCCCTATTTTAGATTTAGGAATTTCTTTCTCTTCTCATCTTTATATGCCTTAGGCATATAGTTATTATAAAATTCTTGGAGAAAATCATTTCATGTCAGAACTGGAGGTTGTGCATCATTATCTTGGAATATCTTCCATCATTCATAGGCATTACCTTGAAGCAAAAATACTGCATAATCAAAATTCTCCTTTGGAGTGCATCTCGTCATATTCAATACCCTATGTGTTTTTTTAAGCCATGTCTCTGCTTCAACTGGATCAGTCGAGCCATATAAAACAACTACACCCTGTTTCCTTAGCTTATCGTAACGCCTTTATCTATGCATTTCAGGCCATTATACTTCTTGTTCTGGGTTTTCATATGGCATTTATGCATGTGATGATTGTGATGCATGCACGGGAGCTCTAGCTCCTGGTGCTGGCTAATCTCTATACAAATGACGTAATGCCTCATAAGAATGCATTTCGGCCAGTCCCTCTCTCCTTGGTGAATCATGTCTTATGATGACCCTAAAATAAATGAGATTATGTCACTACATAATGTTCAACACATATTATGCACATGTTATCATACTTATATGCATATACATGTTCCCATGGAACCTATTCCTGCTCTGATACCAAAAATGTAACACCAAATATCTTATACTTCTATATACCACATATGTTATTTATATATTAAGTTATCACATATGAAACAAGAATAAAATAAAATTAATGTTTATAGCGAAAATAATTTTTTTTTAACTTATCTCATATTATTAACAATAATTTCACAATCAATACGGATGCTTTAATAATAGCCTATAACATCACATATATTAATAAATTAAACATTACGTTTAATAGTTAGTAAATTTACAAGTTGAATCCATTTATATATATATATATATATATATATATATATATATATATATATATATCCTAATACATATTCATTGTAATTATACATATGCAAGTATTCAACCCCAAATATAAATGATATGCTCTTATACTTGCATGAAATGCAAGAAGAGAAAGTGAGAAGGCTCGACTGGTGACCTTTGATCCATAACTTTTACATGCACCTCAATATGAATTACTACTCTTCTTTACCTGAAAAATGATGCAATTTGAGAGTTACGACTCAGTGAGAATAACCATAAAATAAGTTATAAAGTACCAAACATTTCATAATAACAAATAACAAGTATACTTAATATACATTTTATATTCCATTTCCTCAGTCAATAACATATAAATATAGATAAAATCAATTATTCAATAAAATCAAGTATTCAATAACAAGCAACATTCATATGCACTAAAGAATTCAATTGATAATTAGATTCACATTTTTTCTTTGATTATCAACCCTTAACTTATTGTCTACCCCCTTATTATATACATCTAAGTTGTCTTGAGCCTGATATTGAAATATAATTGGTTAATTTATGATTAGAGAAACTTAATGTGGCTTAAACAAATTAATATGCATTGTTCATATCGATAATTAAAATTTTTCTTATGAGTCAGTGTGACCTTATAGAACTGTTTAGCTTATAACTTTTTATATACTTGACCAATTAATCTGATTCTTATTCCTAATTAAAATTAATATATAATTATATAACATATTAAAATTTCAGATCCATTGGAGTATTGTACAATTTTTGGTGAAATTTCCAATTGTGTTCTGTTTTCTACCATATTTTATGTCTTTTGTCAGTTTCAGGGTACCAATTTAGGTTCATCATAACTTACGATATATAATTCATATTGCAATGAAAATTTACAAAACTTATATGGGTTCAAATATAACATTTTTAATGTTTAAAACTTTTATCAATTATGTCTTTAAGGCTTTCAAATTATAAGCAATATTTTACTGGTCCAGAACAGAGTTGTCTTCCGGGTCAGTATAACTTGTAAATGTCATAATTTACTCTATACGTAACATATTAAGTTAAAATTAATACTCAAATTTAGATAAGACATATACCTATAACTTTTATTTTTTGATAATTTATAGAATCTATATGTAAGGAGCTCAAAATAATTAAACAAATTTTTGGACCTGTATAGGGAACTAAGCAATCAACTTAAATTATAAAACAGTCATGCTTCTATTCACAATAACTCAAACTTCACAAATCATATGAATATGAAATTTGGTCTATAGATACATAACATATATATCTATAACTTTTATGTTTTGAGATACTTCAAATAATAACTTTATCATATTCAAAACCAATAAATACAGTAGCTAACTCAGTTAGGATTTGCATCTGGACTAGTTTCAATCAAAAGAGGGTTTCTCTTCATATACATTACATCTTAAAAAAATGTTTATATATCCATAAACCTAAGATATAAATGAACACTTTTTATGTTTTACACTTCTTCAAATTCGATCTCGAATATCATCCAAACCATAATACAAAATACTGCCTATTTATGAACTATAAACATTATAATCAAGATTAATACGAAAAAAATGTTTACTCACTTATAATCACCATTGTCTAACCTTGTTACTGTAAATTTTGGAGTGAAAGAGAGAAGAAAAGATGGCTGAAACTTCAAAAAAATTGACTGAAGGAATGAAGCAAATAAGAAGAAGAAAAAGAAGAGAAAGAAGAAGATAATGACTTAGCGTAATAAGTTAAAGGCCACCACAAATTTTCTTCCTTTTTTTTTCATCTGTTTCTTTTTTTCTTTTTTTTCTTTTTATTTATTCTCATTCTAATTATTTTTATTATTATTACATAAATCAACATAATATGCAATTTAATCTTTTGATTCAATTTAATTAAATTAACAATATAAAATATTTACTAATCTTAATCTAGTTATTTTACTTACTTTAATTTAGTCACTTTATTGAATTTATTCTTAATATCTTGTTACTCTCATTTAGGTTATAAAAACACACGTGTGACTCGATACAATTGCAATATACTGGGACACGTAGCTAGTGCGTGCCATGAACTTGTTCCTATAAAAACATACATAGAATGCACGTGTTCAAGTGAAATACATGTAAAATGCATATATTAAAATGAAATGCATGTAGATATGCATGTGGAGAAGGTCAATGATGTTACATAAGGAAGATATGAAAATGAAGAAATGAAAAAATAAATAAATGAAATAAGCCTTAAAACATCTAGTTTAGAACTAGAATTTTGGATAGTTTGACATGTCAATCAGGTGGTCAATTAAAGTTGAAGATGACACTATTATTAAAGTCGGTGATGACACTATTATTAAAATCAGTGATTATACTACTATTAATGTCAGTGATGATATATATATATATATATTTATATTTATATATATCAATACCAGTGATGACACTTGTATGCACATACCATAATGTCTGGGTAACACTCTTAAATGTTTGGGTAACACTCTTAAATGTCTGGAAGACAACTTTGCTATTCTAGTTAGCGGTTCCCGTGTTATGGACATAAATAAGATAAAAATAAGATAAAGAGAATTTTATGTATATATAGATGAATTGCTTGTTTCTATATAAGAATGTGAAATGGTAAGGAAAATGAACATGTTAGTACTAAAGTAATTTAGAATAATTAGTATAATTGAATAAAGACATGTGAATGCACATTGCATGTAAATAATATATTGTCTTAATTATAAATAAAATGTGTGTTATTTCTTTTATATTTTTGGAGTTAAAATGTACTACTTACTTATACTTATTAAATAAATATTTGAAGAATACGGTGATCACTCCTTTATCCGAGTATGTGTTGATGGGATGAGGGAGTATTACAATTTTTTTTATCTGTTACTCTGTCATTTATTGACCATTATCTATAGACTTATTACTCAATAGGTTTATCTTTTATGATATTTATCTAATTGATTAAAATACTTTTATGCAAATATTAGTTTTTAATGATTCATGTCTACAATATTATTTTTTTTATCCAAAAAAATTACACATCATTTTTTTGGTATAACAATTTTTCATTAAATGTAAGTACTCTCAATGTGTTATCTATCATTAAGTTTCCTTTACTCACCCTTTATTATACCTTATTTATATTAAAAGTACATGAAGCAATCAAGACGATCTACTTTTTTTAATGTACTATTCCAACATAAATGTGGCTTTGATTTTAATTGCGGAGAAATTGGTTCAAGTTCTATAGAGAGCAATAATAAGCAAGCTTATTTTAAGTATTTAATACTTATGTGTAAAAAAAATTCCAAAATTAGGAATATACGCATTGGATTTTTTTATATATTATTAGATCGGGGTACTATGTCTTCATATACTATGTAACCTAACACAAATGATCAAAATGTTATTAGTTCATCATCTTTAGTCATGGACGACTGTAATTACAATGAATGATCCAACATCAATTACTCACATAACTCAAGTAAAAATTCAAATTATTCTATTTCCCTCTTCTATGTTTTTTTTTAATTTTAATCCTTATCAACTTTTTAAATTTCACTTTTAATTCCTCTTTTGCTTTTACATAAGAGTTTACCTTTTTAAAAAAAAAATCATATATAGGAATTCCAAATAATGAATGCACGTATTGTCATACATTATACTTGTGGGATGAATGCCCAAAAAATAGATAAAAAAAAAATTCTTGATTTGTATATTCTATTTCTTGTAAAAAAAATAAAAATACAGCTATCACTACTAAAACAAACTCCATTATTTCTTGATGACTTATTGAATTACTATGGAAGTCCTATTGCTTCAAAATTTAGAGAAAATATAAGAATTTACAATTTTATGTTTGCTATGATATCTACTAGAGAGAAAATTGATTATGAAATAAACAAAAAACTTAGCTTTTATGTGTTTAGAATTTGTGATCAAAATCATCACTTAATTGGTTCTTTATTGTCTCAAAATGGTGAAAAACAAAAGTTAGCACAACTTTATGTATATAATAAGATGATACCCATACCACTATTAATAAAATAATAATAGATGAATTAATAAAAATATTTAACATATATAATGAATTGGTTAAATCTTTTATAATGATTAGAAACAGATTTAAGGATAGTGATTTCCAACTAGTTAATTTAAAAATAATTGGTTGGAGAAATAATGATAGTTTTTAATAAAGGTGTACAAAGTCCGGTCCAATTTGGGGATCGAAAAATTTTCAAAACTGTATTGAAAAGTCCAAAATTTTTAAATATAAGTATTGTAAAAAATAAGTATCCGTATTGTATTGTTCTAACATTTCGAGATAGTTCAATACAGTTTTTCAGATTTTTTTGTGCTAAACAATATAATACAATACAATACAAATAGTTCAGTATTCGAATAATATAATTGATACAAATACAAAAAATATGACTACAAAATCAAAACTTATTGCAAGAAAACTTATAGTTCCATAAAAAGTTCCAACACTTAATTATAATTTCTCACTCGTATAATTAAACTTGATAATTTCATGTTGTTAAATAAACATCCAGAGTTTTCAATAAAATATAAAATAATTATAAAAAAATATTCAAACTATCATATTTTGACAATTTTAGCTCGTCCTATCAAATTTACAAAAAATACAAAATATTTTATTTTTCTTTTAAAAATAGCTTTCGGTTAGAAAAACAGTGGTTTTATTCTACGTGGTTGCTGAAAATTTTTTTTTCTAAAAAAAAAGTGAGTTAGTAAACACTGGGGAAAATCTATAATTTAAAAAAAATGATTAAATTTAAAATGATAAAAAAAACCTATATTCATTTCTCTCCATCTCCCATTCCCTCACCCTCATCCTCACCCACACCCATCTTCATTGTCATCTCATTCCTTTGTCTTCATCTTTTTTTTATCCTTTAGTTTAAAAAAAAATCTTCTTGCTATTGTTAGTTCTAGTCGACCATTATTCACTATTCAGTAATCTTTTTGTTTTTTATTTTTCCTCTGGAAGTCTCAATTTAACAATCTTAGTATATCCATTATCAAGCCATCTCTTTTTGTAGTGAGGTCAAATCCTTACCGAAAATTGGGTTTCATATTAAAAATACTAATTACTTTTGCCAATCTCTGCCATCGCCGGACTGTGAAGGCAAAGATTTGATTTTGATAGGAAAAAAATACCTTTCTTTGTAAGTTTTTCTATTTTTGAAAAAAAAAAAACAATGTTGTAATTTTTTATCTAAAAAAAAAGAAAATTAATTTCCTTTTTTTGTAGAAAATTAATTTTCTTGAAATTGTCTCTTTGGTAGATTATTAATTCTCTGTGTTTGGCAGCTTAGAAAATACATTCCTTAGTTACTAAACTCAAATTTCCAAATCAAATAGTGAAAATCTTGAAAAAGAATTGAATTTTTTTTATATTTTTTATGATCTTAGGATTTTAAATATAACAACTAGATTATAGGGCTTTATCTATTTTTTAGTTTTTAACTCTATTTGTCTATCTTTCTCTTAGTTTCTTCAAATTCCGGTTTGGGTGATATCTGTGAAGTTTGTGCTATACTATTTAGGATTTTAAAACTTGTGTTTGGTTGCGGGGGAGAGGAAGTTATCCTTCTCGTTTTCATTCTCATCAATATCCTCATCCTCCTCCTCATCATCATAATCCTTAGATTCATCAACTTTTAAATGTTACATTGCAATATTCCCATCAAATTCATTGCGACCACCTCCATGATGACTGAGCTCACCCATCTAAAAAAAATTCGGATTTGAAGAATGACCTCCTCTAATAGTATTGTAACACTCCCTCACCCCAATCTCAAGTGTTTGGACAAGGAAACGCTACACCGACTTTTTCAAATTATTATTCTAATAAATGCTAAAAAGTCATACAATTTTTTTTACTCAAAGCTCAAAGATATACAAGAGATAATGTATATTTTATTTATCTAAAATAATATTTACAAAACTTCAAGTTAATTACAAAACCATAGAAGATAATTTATACATAAAAAAAAAATATAAATATAAAATACAAAAATATTGTGACCCACAGTTTTCACTGTTGTCTGCTTTACTGGATTAAGCCACAACTAGATTTATCTACAATTTTCAACTACCTTTCTAAATTTGCACTGAAGAAAACTCTCACGCTAAACTATAAGATTAGTGGTGCGTAAAGATAAAGGTAATATACTATATCATGTTGTTCATAACATATACAAATTAATGCAATATGTTTTATCATACTTTTATGGTGAATATTTTTCATACAATTTATTATCTCATTATTCACTAGCATATATATATATACCAATTCAAATATTTTTTTTATATTCATTTTTTTTATTATGAACTCTTTTAATTTCATTAATTCAGTTATGCCCATAATACCTAAAAACTACTAGCAAGGATAACAGGGTTGTCATCCAGACATTTATGAGTGCCACCCGAATATTTATGGTATGTACATACAAGTGTCATCATTGGTATATATATATATATATATATATATATATATATATATATATATATATATATATATATATATATATAGTGTCATCACCAGTTTCATTAATCGTGTCATCATAGACATTAATAATTCACCTGATTGACATGTCAAACTATCCAAAATTCTAGTTATAAGCTACATGTTTTAGGGTTTAATTAATGTCATTAAAATTCATAACTATAAAAAAATAAAAGTATATATATTCATTTATCTTTTATTATCTCAATCATAAAATACTCAACTATGATTTTATTTGCACATTATTTTTATGAATCTAATAATTTATTTGATTTCTCATATACCTCATTTGGGTAAAGTTTACATTATAACAATTAACATAATTTAACTTAAATATTTAAATTTTATTTTTTTCAATTTGCCATGTTTCAGGCATAATTTATATTCTATTTTTTATCTCAATTTTGGTCCTATTAAAGTCGGAATTAAATTACAGAGTTTTCTTATAAATTTTATATCTGGATCTTAGCTTTAATATTCAATCTGAATCACTAAATTTAGAGTTTTGTAGAAAAATATATGATTAATTGAGCACTGGCTGGTCACGAATAATTTTGCCTATAATTTTCTGGACAGATTCTATGTTCAAAATATATGTATTTTTTAGATAAATACAGATATATTTAGATTTTATGATCTGAATAAAAGTTAAGACCCTATGTCTTAGCTTTCAAACCCAACCAAGAACACATTAATCCGAATTATATAACTCAAATTATAGCAATATATGTGCTTAATGCTCTATAAATTTCAGCATTACACACACACACAATCACCTAATTTAATTTTTACCAAATATACTCATAAATCTAGCAAATATGCATATCCAGAATTTATCATAAAATAATGTTAATTTCCATGCCAAATGCTCAAATCACACAACTTAAATATACAATATAGATTATTGTCTTAATTTATGCACAAACCTCTTCTTAATCTCCTTCACATTCTTTAGATAGCTCTTTTTTTTTAATTTCCTTGAGCTCATTCTTTGTCACTTTGAGCTCCTAAAATAAACAAAATCATCATCAAAATCTTACCTTATCAAAATCTCATGAAACCCTAAATTCTCTCTCTACATAATCAAACTATAAATGAGCTCAAAACCATATTTTTCTTTGATGAAAGTTGAAGAAGAGAAGGATAACTTATTACTATACTCTTGCTTCTACTTGATCACAACTATGGAGATTTGTCTCTCCTTAAAACTTGCTTATTTTTCTTCCTTTTTGCTTTCCTTAACTTTCTTAGGTCTTGTTGTGCATGAAAATCAATTTTCCTTGTCTTTCTCTCCCTTTTCTCTTTCTAGTATACGCTCTTGGCTATGGAGGATGGTGAGGTTGGCATGGAGCTGTTCTTGAGCAAAAAAGAAAGAAGAAAAGAAATAAGGAGAAGAGGAAAAGGAAGAAAGAAGAAGAGAAACAAAAGTCCTCACGTGGGATCCACTAATTTTGACTATATACTTTAATACTTAGCTTAATTATCATATTAATCTTATTAATTATGGAGTGGGCGAACAACAAGCATATTTAATGTCCAATTTAATATTTTAAATAGCAAATATCTCATTAAATCCTCAAAATTTTGGTAAATTACAATTTGACCCCAAAATTTATCAAATTTTGTAATTTAGTCATTTATCGTAAAATAACTTCTTTAAGATTTATAAACAATTTATTAGACATATATCATAATTATTAATCATTATCTTGATTAATTTCGATCAAAATGCAAATTTAGACTCCGGTCGGTTCAATACGTCAGTTTAGTGACATGCGCAACTTGGAGTCTAAATTAACGGATATGACAACTAAGTTGATCCATAGACGCACCAAAAGAGTACTCAACGAATAATTCAATAAATTGCAAGTTAGAAAATTGGCTAACGGTTTGATGCATCAATGCGATTTTATTTTCAATGCAATTTTATTTTCTTTCCATATTTGAATAAGTAAAAAAATAAATTACCTATTTGATTATACATTAGGGCTTTAAACAAAATTTTTTTAATAACTGAATTACTATTCATTTCCAATATCTATTTAATCATATACAAGAAAACTTTCATGCAAAATTTTTCATAAAATAATTGTTTTTGTATTTCTATTCATAAAAGTGGTACCAAATTGAGTCTGAACAAGACATTTTACTATTTTAATCATTTAAATAGTTAAATTTCACCATATTGTCAATTTCACAACAATAATAAATCAACTAACATATAATTTAACTAAGCATACATGAATATTAAATAATTATAATAAAAATTAAATAGTTACTACATAGTATTTTTACATTTTTATTACTATCGTTACAACTACTAATACTTGTCTAATTTTATTTAAGTTTCAGTTTTATTTATCTAAATATTCATAATAAATATTATTATTATTTATTTTAATTTTAATTTCTGATTTATTCATCTAAATATTCATAATTCATAGCTTATTATTATTATTATTATTATTATTATTATTATTATTATTATTATTATTATTTATTTTTTATAATGTCATTTTATTTTATTAAATAATTGTAATAAAAATGAAATAATTACTACTGCATACTATTTCTATATTTTTAATTAATGCTACTTATTTTTCTTTATCAATAAAATTTTCATGTATGTTTTAAAAAAAAACTAAAGCTAGCCACTAATCCTGCTGTATTTGAAAGCCAACAATTTGTTCTCATTATTATTTTCAGAAATATGTTAACACTGCACGATATCTTATTACTGGCATGACTATATTTTGGCTGTCATATAAAATAAAATATGTGTTACAATAAATTTTAAGTTGTCATAAAATATTATGTTAAATTCAACTAAAAAAATCCCAATAACTACTATGTTTAATCAACACCAAAAATATTATGTTCATGAAGTTATTAAATAACAAAATATAATAAAAAAATCATGTCAAATATGTACAATTAAAATTACAACCTTTACTGCAAAAATCATTTTTTTAACCAACTACCCCATGATCACAAATAATCTCCTCCAAACATTATTTGATATAAGAATAATTATTTGTCAAAATATATAATAAATTTCCAATAAAAAAATTATTATCTCATTTTCATATAAACATATAATAAGAAGTTGTTGTTGTTGTTATTGTCATTATTATTATTATTATTATTATTATTATTATTATTATTATTATTATTATTATTATTATTATTATTATTAAAATAAATATTATTGTTAATCTCCTTCTTATTAATATTTTCCTACAAAAATTTTTGTACCTAAAAATTATCTACTAATACTAGCTCATTTCTATACTAATTTTACATCATTAATTTTTTACTATTTAACACTAAAATTTATGTACCTAAAAATTTTATGTTTCATAATTTATCTACCTAATAATTTATTTTAAAAGTTTTGAAAAAATTATCTACTAATACTACCTCATTTCAATATTAAATTTACATTATTATTTTCCAATATTTATATTAATACTATCTCATTTCTACATATGCATAATTTAAATAAATAAGAAATACTAACCTCTTGTAGATCCTCAAACTCACTCTCTTTAATTTTTAATAACCAAATTTTGAGAAAAAAAAATAAAATTTTTGAGAGTGTGAGAAGATGAAAGGAAACTATGTTTATATTTTGAAATGGGCAGAGATCAAAAGAAAAAAATATGTTTATATTTTTTAAAATGTTAGTTTTCTGAAAATAAAATGAGATTGTGAGTCTGTGTGATGAGAGAGATGTGTTTATATTTTGAAATAGAAAAAATAGGTTGGTTATGGGAATAAATTTGCATTCAGTATGTATTCATTGATCACGAAAAAACTGTTGTCACGAATACAATAAGTACTTTAAGTTAAAGGTTATATATGTCTGTTGTCTAAATTGCAGACGCTTAAAATGGATGCGATGACAATTTTGTAAATATTTTACTTGTTATATGCGTCTGTCATTTACAAATGTCAGTCATATAAAGTTTAGACGTCTGTCATTATAAATAACAGACGCATATAATAATTATATGCGTCTGTCATTTATAATGACAGATGCATATAACAAGTAAAAGATAAGAGAATATGCGTCTGTTATTATAAATGACAGACACATATAACTATAAATAATTATATGCGTCTGTCATTATAAATGACAGACGCATATAATAAGAGAATATGCGTCTGTCTTAAATAATAACAGACGCATATGATACATCTCCGTTTGGCTGTTCCCAAATTTAACCAAACATCTCTATATTTTTATGTATCCATATTAGATTGTAAAATTTTGAGATTACTGGAGGCCGCCAAAACCTGTACTTCGAAACAATAATAATACATCTTCGTTGGCTTTTAATTGAGCTTATATCATGGTGGCTTGTAGGAACAAAGAAGCAGAAAGGATAGATTTTGAAGTGGTTTGTGTGGCACTGCTATAGCTTGGTTCTTCGCGAGTCCGAATCTTGAAGAGTTGGAGAAAGAATAAAGGAAAAGACCTTTAATAGGTTGTTTCTCACTCTAGGGCTGACTGTAAGCGATTTGCATTATCTATTTATTGATTGAGTATGTTGATTTGACACCAATATCTTGGCATTATGAGTATTGGGTTTTGTTTATTTCTTGATTTACTAATGTGGGTATGGATTTATATGATATTGCACTGATGACTAGCCTTTAACTGATGATATTGCATAACTTAAATAAGTCTGTATATGCTTTAATACTTATATAAATGACAGACTTGTTGTAGCTCAATTATTTGGTAATTGTTTAGGAAAAATTTGATCTAGATCTATCATTAGAGAACTAAATTTACTCATTTGTGAGTGTTTACTTGTTCTTAAATTTCTGCCACAGGTCAGTCACTCTTATCTAATTCTTTTCTCCAAATCTTCTTGTTCTGCTTTAGGCCTGGTTTGTACATTCTTCAGCATGACTTGTGTTTTGTCTCTGTATGATTCATATATATGATAGCTTATTTGAAGTTTTGCCATTTATTTGAAGTTAAAGCGTATTACGGTTTTTGAGTTATTCATCATTCTATCTTATATGAAAATGTGGAGTCCTAAGAGACAATTTGAAGACAAGCCTTCCATTTTGTTGCATGTAATGGCTGCTCCAAATACTCAAATATGCCCTTGTGTTGGGAACAGAATTGAAGAACATTGGAGTAGCACAACGTGTCAATAGAGCCATAGAAGTTAGCTTGAGTTGACTTGGCTCAGTTGATTACAGTATCATTGAGTCATAAGTAGTTAGTCAACAAGTCCAAGTTATAATTGTTATTTTGCTGTTAGTTCTAGAAGATTAATTCCAGTTGTTATATAAGCAAAGTAGTCCATGAGAAGGGTGTGTGATCATTAAATACAAAACTCAGTACAAGTTTCTCTGTCAGCTTCACTCTCATCCTCTCTTCTAACAGCTTAGTTACAATTATCTAACAGCTTGAAGTTATGCTCTATGGAGTTAAAAAAAATTGTTTTCAGTTTATCAATTACCATATGTATTTCAGCAATGCATTTCTTGAATAAAGTGGCATTTAACAATACATATGCATTATTAAAAACAAGAGTTAGTAGTACAAATTATTTTAAAAAGTAACAAACAGTTTTATTTCGTTATAACAACTTAGCATATGGAGAGATATACATGATATATGTGCATTATGCCCTCTTGTTGATCAATGATCTCAATTTAGGTAATAGGAATTATTTGGTTGATCATTTTTCATACCAATGGGTCATGTTGCTTTTGTAAAATCATAGATGTCCCAATATTTATACTAGATCAGTTTCCCTGTCTAAAGTGCTCTTTTATTTTTTTTCTAAGATTAGTTCTTTTAAATTTATTTGTCTTAAACACATATTACAGTGCTATTATTGTTGCAATGCCGGTTGATCTTCTAACTCATGAATTGCTCTATTTTATTTTGTAATATTGTCTAATTGTAGCATGAACTGTGTGATGTAAGTTTCAAATATTTTATTTTATTTTTTAATATTAATTTACGATCTTTTTTCATAGCCTGCCAACTTCCCTCAGTTTTGCTTGTCTTTTTTGGCTTAAAGTTTATTTGTCTCCCCAATGTTATGGGGAAGCCTGAAACTATCTCCAAAATATAAAATGTTCTTGTTAGTCTTCAAAGTAACTTTCAAATTGCAATAAGTCTTTCTTTTAATGCTGCATCATACCCCAAATTTTATGCACTTAAATGGGTTTCACTGTCAATAAACTTTAGTTATTTTTCACAACTCATATCCTCAAATTGCATATGTAAAAATTCTTTACTTCTTTGTTTCCTCACATGGATCCTGAAATCCTCTCTTTTCTGGAAATTGGTAAGTAACCCAAAACCACGTGAAACTCAGATGACCCAGACCTGAATTAATTTTAACCATCTAGACCTTACCTGATTGCCACATCTAAGATCTAGGATGCAAGTAAACTACAATGCCAAATAGATCCTACTGTCCTATTTTCATTTATTTGGTTGTTGAAAGAGCATTGTCATCATGTTAGCTTATCTACATGTTTACTGATACTTGTTTGAATTAAAAAATGATAAAAATCACACCCTTTTTGTTCCTTTTTTATTTTCATCTGCAGTGCAAATAGAATAAGACATCGCCTAACTTCTAATTTTATTTTGATCTCACAAGTGTCAAAGAAGTTCGCAGTGCCCCATGTGTTGGCAACCTATCAGCATGAAGGATCCTACAAGGTTTTTTTTATGCTTTCATCTTTTACTTGATTTCTTCTTAGTGATCATTTGAAGAGAAGCACTTATTTAGCTTACTTTTGCAGTCAAGAATTGATTGAGGCTGTGGAACATGAGAGGAATTTTAGGTTCAATTAACCTAGAAATTTGATATAGATCTATCATTAGAGAACTAAATTTACTCAATTGTGAGTGTTTACTTGTTCTTAAATTTCTTCCACAGGTCAGTCACTCTTATCTAATTCTTTTCTCCAAATCTTCTTGTTCTGCTTTAGGCCTAGTTTGTACATTCTTCAGCATGACTTGTGTTTCGTCTCTGTATGATTCATATGATAGCTTATTTTAAGTTTTGCCATTTATCTGAAGTTAAAGCATATTAAGGTTTTTGAGTTATTCATCATTCTATCTTATATGGAAATGTGGAGTCCTAAGAGACAATTTAAAGACAGGCCTTCCATTTTGTTGCATGTAATGGCTGCTCCAAATACTCAGATATGCCCTTGTGTTGGGAACAGAATTGAAGAACATTGGAGTAGCACAACGTGTCAATAGAGCCATGGAAGTTAGCTTGAGTTGACTTGGCTCAGTTGATTACAGTATCATTGAGTCATAAGTAGTTAGTCAACAAATCTAAGTTATAGCTGTTATTCTGCTGTTAGTTCTAGAAGATTAATTCCAGTTGTTATATAAGCAGAGTAGTCCATGAGAAGGGTGTGTGATCATTAAATACCAAATTCAGTACAAGTTTCTATGTACTTCATCCAACTCAGCAAACTGAAATTGATTGAATTTTTACTCAATATACCTTATATTGATAGGGACTTGTCCTACAACCAGCTAATAGGAGAGATTCCATTCAACATTGGTTTCTTACAAGTAGCCACATTGTATGTGCTTGCAACTTATCTCTATTATGGTTGACAACTTTGATTTTGGGAGTGCCCAATGCCATTTTATGAATTTTAATCTTGATCCTCACTTGATAATATGATAGATTTTGATCTCGAACCAGACTTCATTCCTCACTAGTTAAATTAAAGTTTTTATGATTTTATAATCCTTTATTTAGCATGAGACTTTGTTGTTTTTTCTATTTTAAGTGCCCTCAACAACAAGGAGGTGTTGAATGCGGATATTACATCATGAGGTATATGTACGAAATTGTCGTATATCATAACAGTGATACAACATTGCTTAAGGTACGTTCTTTCAAATACTAGTTAGTTTATATTACAAGTATGATACATAACTAGCTATTAATTTTTCCATTTCTAACATATTTTCTATTATCTGTTTATTTGTCTTGTAGGTTTTTGAAAAAGAATCATACAGTCAAGATCAAATAGATGAAATTCGGCATATGTGGTCAAATTACTTTATGAAAGAGTGTATGTAGTCTTTTTATTTACTTTTGTAAAATATTTCATATATATTAATGAGAAATACAATTAAAGAATTTTGAATAACTTGTAGATTAATTATTTAATGTGAATTGTTTTAGGCATGATGCTATTGCTTTGATTTATTTAATTTTTTAGTTTGTGTTGTCCTATTAATTCTTGATTATTGAGTTTTGTGAGTTGAATGTTGGATGCCTATTGTGGCTTATTGAAGCCGAATTATTATGAATTTTGAAGTGCGCAGGTTATATATATATATAAACCTAAATTTAAAAAAAAGCAAATACGCGTCTGTCGTTTGATAATAGCAGACACATATAATAGTTATACGCGTCTGTCGTTTACTAATAGCAAACGCGTATAACCTTGATTATATGCGTCTGTCGTTTAGTAAATGACAGACACATATAATTAATGTTTTACGCGTCTGCTATTAGTAAACGACAGACGCGTATAACTATTATATGCGTCTGCTATTATTAAACGACAGACGCGTATAATTGATTATATGCGTCTGTCAAAACGACAGACACATAAAATTTATATCATATGCGTCTCATATATATGTGTCTCCTATTTGACAGACGCATAAAATGCAAAATAACAGACACATATAATACTATTTTGTACTAGTGTGTGAACGAGAGAATCACTACAAAAGCTAGCAGTGGGAGCATCAGTGTTGTGTGCTAGTTGGACTGACATGTAGTGCCAACCAGACAGTTTGACCAAATTTCTACACCAAAATTAGAATTTTAGATGAATCTACCTTAAAGATAGGAATAGTTTTGCCAACTATCATAAACATGAAAATATCCCCAATTTATCTTTCTTTTTCCCTTCCTCCAAACCGTTTGGAAGAACATCCTGCATACCCTCCTGCGTTAAAGTAAGATGTTCCATTTGATTCTCCATTCAACCCTAGCCAAAAACCCTTGCAAAGCCCTAAAAACTTTCCATAAAGAGAAAAACCCTAAGTTGCAAAACCCCAGTCATCAAAACTTGCCATAAGGAGCAAGACAAAAGAACACTAATTGAAAAATTTATGCAGAAGTGCCGGTCATACTTATACTTGATCCCTATAGTCATTTTCCATCGATCTAGATATCTATTAATATTTCCATGGCTCCATATTTTTTTAAGAATCATTTAGACACTTGAATTGAAATATTTTAATTAATATGACACTAACATATCGAGATATTTATAATATAAAAATTATAATCACGTCGATATTATGTCAATTAAAATTATTTAAAATTGAAATACCAAAATAAATAAGTTTAAATGTTTTAATTTTATAAAAAATATATAACTATTTGTACGTACATGTCAATCAACATGATGCATTAAAGAGATGTTTGAAATTGCTGTTAATTGTTTAAAAAAATAGGTTTAATTTTTTTTAATTTAATTAACTGATTTTTTTAATTTTTTATAAACTGTTTTTCTCAAACATCTTTCTGGAAAAAATATCTATTTATTTTTTTCTCTCTAAAAATAATTTTTAAAATAAAAAAATAATTTTTTTTATTTAAAAACGTTTTTTCAAACTCAATGTCAAACGAATTCTAAGTGATAGTGTCACAATTTTTTTCTTTCTCTTAATATAAAATTATATGGTTATTTACATAATCCTTGCAATTAGTGTCTCCACTTATTTGATAAAATTAGATATTCCAAACAAATCAGGAAAGAAAAAAGGTATATTATAAAATTATGGGGATTAGTGTCCCCACTTATTTGATAAAATTAGATATTCCAAACAAATCCGGAAAGAAAAAAGGTATATCATAAAATTATGGGGATTACAGTCTCCTTATGTTTAGGCAAACATGATAGTTTATATATGTTAAATTTTAATCATTCATTAATAAATAAATAATTAAAATTAAAATTTATAAAAAATTTTAAAAGAAAAAAGTATTTAATTAAATTTAATATTATCTATCCATTTATAAATAGATAATTAAAATCTCCTAATACGAGTTAGCTCAAATTTTATAAGACTTTAATCCTAGGAATGACAATGAGAAAAGTTCAGGGTATAATTCTCCGTTTCAAACCCCAAAATATATATCTCGTCACCAATCTCATCTGAAAAAAACTATGGTTTCTCATTTCTGCTTTACACGGGAATAGTGGTCTCTAACATCAATGTTATTCTTGATTTTTATTATTTTTTATTTTACTTTAATATTAAATTTTTTATTTTAATTAATTAGTTAATTATATAATTATTTAAATAAAAAATATTTTTTATTTATGTTTTTATTTTATTATTTTTAAAAATATTAATTATTTTAAAATATAAATAATTATTATATATAAATATATAAATATAAATAACACAACGAGATGGAAATCGGGTACATACTGTTCATAAAAAAAATTCGGAATTGGTGCTTTAATCTAAGTCATGAACCATTAACATTGATATGACTGGCAACACAAAACACTATTTGTCCCCACCAAGTTGGCCCATCTGGCTTTGTCCTGCCAAAAAACGACAAAAACGAAAACATAGAAATTAGATAATTATATATTATTGCAAATTAATTAATTCACATGCTACACTAGTACACTATACAAAGTGTCCCAATTCCTAATATTACTGCCAAAAATGACATCATCACTATGATGTCATCCTCTCAGCCCTAGTACTGCCACGTGGCAGATAAGAGGCACCTTCGATGCATCCCTCCAGGAAAGTGCCTATGAAGCAGCAGTATAGAAAAAAAGAAAGTTAATGATTAAAGATTTTTCTTTCTTTTTTTTTTTTAAGTAATGATTTAAAATTGCGGTATACTTGGCGCATAAAAAAATAATAAATGTTTTTAATTAATTGGTGTGAAAAGAAATAAAAAATAGAAAATAAAGAATGTTATATATATATATATATATATATATATATATATATATATATATATATATATATATATATATATATATATATATATATATATATATATATATATATATGATTTATTCTATACATTGCTGCATGTCTACCGATGTTTTTCTGCGCTTCTACTTACTATGGATTACCCTCAACATTTTAACCCTCCTTATAATTATTCTCATTTTGACTCCACCGTCGATCTATTGCCGCCGGCTGAGTTTCAGTTATCTGATGATCTTATGATGGACGGCGATGATCATGGCTGGCTTGGAGATAATTCGTCGTCGCAAAGTATGATATCATGGGAGCAGAAGCAGGTTGTAAGTGGCGGCTCAGCCGAATATAATGGTGGTGCAAGCATCAGATCAAGAAATATTGAGTAAGTGATCATATGTAAACATATTATTTTCTTGAAATTCTAAAATGGAATTATTTCATTTTCTTTGAATTGTTTTTGTAGTAATTGCAAAAAGGGATCAGTCAAGAAAGACAAGCTTGAAGTGGGTACAGGCAGGGTTGCATTTAGAACGAAATCAGAGTTGGAGATCATGGATGATGGGTTTAAGTGGAGGAAGTATGGGAAGAAGTCAGTCAAAAGCAGCCCAAATCCAAGGTAATTAATGAAGAAAACTAATTACTTAATTAATTAAAATGATTGTGTTTGTTTTTATATGATTAAAACTAGATAAACTTATTCTATTATATAAAGTAATTAAATTAAACTAATTAAATTAAACAGTAATACAGATTTAATTATTTAATTCGCACTGATGGATATAAATGAAATAACTAATGAATCTGTATTGATTAGATTAGTTTAATAGACTAAGTTTACATAATAATTATATATATATATATATATATATATATATATATATATATATTTCCCATTTCAGTGATGATGAAATATGTTTTGGCTTGGCAAAAATCATTTATGCCTTTCCCATAAATGATTTGATGTTCCAAAGCTACACGCATACATTCATACAAATTGAAGTGGCGGCTTAATTCCATTTCTACACAAATCATCACATGAAGGAATTAAATTAGGTTTAGTCCCTAAAGTTTGTTATTAAATTCTCAAAAAGACTTTATTAGCTATGTCCAGCCAAATAAAAGTCATTTAGATAAGTTAACTGACTTTTTAAAAACTACAAATATTAATTGGTTGATTTTATTTCTTTCAAATTTATGCACTTTACTCTCAACTAAAAAAGAGTTTAAAAACAATAAACAATGTGAAGAGGTTTTAGAATTCTAAAGAATCAAAGAAACTTAAGAAACTAGAAAACTATTAAGAGTTAATTTAAATATGATACTTAGTTTGATTAATTTATTTGAATAATTTTGATTAATTTATTTGAATAATTTGAGCCACTTGGATATAAGTTGAATATTTGTTTTATATTTTCAAGAATCAAGGCATAAAATATTAGGTCAGAATTTAATGAATTAGGGTTTTAATCTAATAGTACGAATTTATTTAGAGGTGGCTGCTAAGACTAAGGTTAGAATTTCATGAATGCAAATTATTAGAATGATAAAAACAATAATAATAACAACAATAAACAGATAAGATATATGAAAATCATATATAAAGTTCATTTAAATAATATTTTACAAGTGCAATAAATCAAAATTTCATAAGAACATAATATTAGGAGGAACGACTTATTTTTATTATTTAAATCTTATTTAACATGAGTGAAATAAATTTCAAGGATGATTAAGAGATTAAACAACCATATTTTATTGGTAATTTCCTTGTAATATATATAATTAATTAATTAATTATTATGCACAATTGCTTTGTTCAGAGAAATATGCTCCAGAGCTTGATGGGCAAGTTGGATGATGATAATGATAATAATAATAAATAAATAAATAATGCCTACGAGAAACTAGGGATTGTGAAAAATGAAAAGAAACAAGTGGTGGCTGTTAACTTCAGAAGATATTTGACACAATTATCTTCAATTCTATAAGAAATTGGGGTGCACTATTCAATCAATGGATAATTAATTAATAAGTGAGAACCAAATGAAATTTAAATTAGTTTTGTATAATAATAATAATAATAATAATAATAATAATAATAATAATAATAATAATAATAACAAGAACTTTTGTTATATGATAAAATATAATTAAATTGATTTATAATAAATTTGGTATAACTAATTATATTATCCTCTGATTAAAAATTGGCTTGACTAGATTCAAATTAATTACGAGATAGTGGTGCATTTTTTTCTAAATAACAATACATCTTCCTTAATTCACGAGTATCTTCTGCAGAATTATTTGTTCTAGCAAATTCGATCTAATGTAGCTATTTGAATTCAATTGCTTGATCTCTTACAAAATAAGTTAGTTCATTTCGCATATGAGACACACATCAGCTAATAATTAATATATATATATATATATATATATATATATATATATATATAATATTTAGAACTAATTATATATGATTTTTGACGATCAATAGGAATTACTACAAATGTTCAAGTGGAGGATGCAAGGTAAAGAAGAGAGTGGAAAGGGACAGAGAAGACTCAAGATATGTGATAACCACCTATGTAGGTATCCACAACCATGAAAACCCTTGTGTTGTCTACCAATATGGTCCCTAATCCCTGGACTTTACAACCTTCTTCTTCTCCTCATTCTTCCTCTTCTTCAAAGGCTAGCTACTAAACAATTTTCCCTTTTTACTTTTTCTTTTTGTTAACTTGTTATCATAATATATGTTTCATAGATAAACGTACTAAAACCTTAAATTTTTATATTAATTAGCATTTGATTTGATGGTTTGATAGTTAATTTTGTACGAGAGTTGGAGAAGATCTTAATTTCGAGTCCCTCCAATTATACGAAGTCCATTTATATATTTTTTTTTTGTTTAAAGTTAAAATATCAAAATCACAAAATACTAGGGTAAAAAAAAAAGGAAAAATAAAAAAGAGTAAAAATGTTTTTTTTTTTAACAATAAAAAAAGGTATAGGATGTAATTCCCTCCATATAATAACTAAAAATAAGTGGGCTAAATCTCAATCTCTTAAATAATATACAACCATAACTTGGATGTTTATGGGCTTAGATTTCTGAAATTTCGCCTAACAAACAATGCCTTGTGAAGAAAAAATTAAAAATTAAGACTCCATTTTGGGGCAACTTATTTTTATTTATTACAAAATATACTATTAAAACCAAATATAACACATGGCTTGTTTGATTTTTTTTCTTTTAATTTAAACTATCCGATATCTTATAATTTACTTACGGATAATCTGAATTGACTTTTTGATTGATTTAATAATTAAAGGTTAAATATTAACAAATATTATAAAAAATGTTCAAATATTAGTTATTTGATTTTGTTATGAGTATCAATTCCATAAATAAAATTTGATTTTTTTCTTTTAATTTAAACTATCCAATATCTTATAATTTACTTAGGGATAATCTGAATTGACTTTTTGATTGATTTAATAATTAAAGGTTAAATATTAACAAATATTATAAAAAATGTTCAAATATTAGTTATTTGATTTTGTTATGAGTATCAATCCCATAAATAAAATTTTAAACTGATGAAATAACAACTTTTCAAATATGTAAGCTAAATTTGTTAATATTTATTAAATTTTATAAATATTATAAATTAGATTATGTTAGTTTATAAATTTATTCATGGACTACGACTATAGCCCAAAAAGCCATGAACATCAGCTGCTAAACAATAACTCCCATCGGAGCCGGTGGGGAACATTTTCCAACCTCTGTTTTTTGGCGTTCACACAAGTCATCTTCTTTTCGATCCCTAAACCCTTTCAATCCAAGTGGCTGTTTGAAACTTAAAAATCAACTTCCTGTCCAGTGATTGGAAAATTGGAATGTAATATTTCTTAGTTTGAGATCCTGTTGATTCCACACCGGGCTCTAAAAATAATTTCAACATCTCAATTCTTCTTCATGCTTTTGATGAGGACCCTTTTGGAGATTTGTTGCTAGATCTGTTATATAGGACATTATTTATTCCATTGGAGTCTATTCAGTTGTGGCTTATTCAATATGAGCTTAGATCTTTGTTCGATTCTGATGTAATATGGATGTTGGATTGAATTCTGTTAGACCTTTTTGGAGAATCTGTAGTTCGTCGATGAGATTGAGTGTGTTTGAGGGGACTTGATTGCTATACAAGCAAGCGACTGCGTTGCTATTGTGTTTTGGTTGCATTTTTTTTAGGAGTTCAATTTTTGGTTACTGGGTTCTTGTGGAAATCATGTTTTGGAGGGACCGTGAGAGGGAAAACAAGGACTTGAACGGCGGCCCGCCGTGTGGGCAGGTTCGAGTTCTCGTTGTTGGCGATTCAGGTATTTTTACGCTTTTCGCTTTTCACTTAGTTCTGTTGCTTGATTAGTCTTTTATTGTATTTCGGATTGGTATTTCAGTTCATTCTAGTATGCTTTCTCATTTTTATATTGAATGAATTAGTTCTGATGAAAGAGATGCGGAACATGGATACTAATTGATAAGTTATGTAACTATGAGGATAATGGATTGTGATGCTGTAGAGTTTCATACAGGGATAGTGGTGCACCTCTATCATACTGAAAGCATTGGTTCCTAATTTCAGAACTCACACAGAATAAATAATGGTTAGTGTAAATATTTAGTATTGGACATGGGTATATTGGGTCTTGGATTGATCACATATTACAGTACATGTGGGCGAGGACTTTTTAATGTGTCATTAATTGAATTTCAGATCTGAGGGCATTGAAGGTCAGCATTCATGGAATCAGAGAAAAGATCGGCACTTTGTGTCTTCAGTCATATAGGTTTATTAAATATCATAAAATGAAATGCTACAAAATGTGGTCTGGAAGTCAGACGTCTCTACAATCATGGCTTGCAAAGTTGATCCCAATTTTTTGTTTTGTTGCTTGTTCTGGATTATGTAAAATTCATTTCCTTTTTTTTGTACCTTATAATCCTTCTTTTGTATTTGAAATCAAACTTCATTTGCTAATGTTAATCTTCCTTAGGTGTCGGTAAAACTTCTCTTGTTCATTTGATTGTCAAAGGTTTTTCCATTGCTCGCCCTTCTCAGACAATTGGATGTACAGTTGGTGTGAAGGTATGATTTAAAATGTCTTTGTTACTTGATGATAATTGATAAGCAATTTAAGAGGTTAGGTCTTCACTAAGTGCTTACTATTGTTCCTGTCCAGCATATTACTTATGGTAATTCTGGTAGTTCTTCAAGCAGCATTAAAGGTGATGCTGAGAGAGACTTCTTCATTGAACTTTGGGACGTGTCTGGACATGACCGCTATAAAGATTGCCGATCGCTGTTTTACTCCCAAATCAATGGTGAGTGATAAATTTTCTTGGTCCCAGCATTATGTTGTATACCAGAAGTGTGTATAGAGTTTTTGACTCTTTGATATTACCTGGATTCACAGTTTTTTGTGCTAATAAATGCATCTTTTTTTCTTGGGAGTTTTGAGTTAGAATAAGTTCTGAGATCCTTGTTGTTCATGCTTAGAACTCCTAATTATTGAACTTATGCATTGAAATCCTTGCTATAAGGGATCCTATGCCTTTTGTGCCAGTGCCTTGTAAAAGGATGTTGTGTTTATTTCTAATTGAGTGACTTAAAGTGAGTCTCATGGCACCAAAGATGAGCTGATCTAGAAAATAGTTCAGAGAATTCTTCCCATTTCTTACTTGAGTTATGGTGAAGCCAGTGTTTCTATTACTATTTGGAGTCTAATCTGCTAAGTGTCCAAATAGGTAGTTATATTCCTTAAAGCTATTTGGAATACTTGCAGCTACACGCATTTAACATTTTTCTCTTTTGTTTAAATAACACTAGAATGAAATACTAACGTCAAAATGGTACGTTGAACTCTCAACAATAATTTTGATGCTTAATTCCCCTGTTCTTATTTTCATAAGAACTATTGTGAACTTCACACCTCTTGCAATCACAGTATCACTTATGATTTTAACTTAATTTTTCCAGGGGTTATTTTTGTCCATGATCTCTCTCAGAGAAGGACAAAAACAAACTTGCTCAAATGGGCATCAGAGATTGCTGCAACTGGGACATTTTCAGTTCCTCTTGGTTCTGGGGGTCCAGGCGGCATTCCTGTCCCTTATATTGTTATTGGAAACAAAGCTGATGTTGCTGCAAAAGAGGGTACAAGAGGAAGCAGTGGCAATCTTGTTGATGCAGCTCGTCAGTGGGTTGAGAAGCAGGGTTTGCTTCCAACTATTGATGAACTTCCGCTGACTGAGAGTTTCCCTGGAAGTGGAGGCCTTATTGCAGTAAGCATTTCAACTTAAGAGTTCACTTATTTTGCATGCTTTGCTAAGTTTTAATTTGTTTGATTTACTAGATATTAATTGGTGCTGGATGTGTGTGCTCCATGATATAATGCAAAATTTATTCTTTATGATTGTTTGAATTAAGGCATCCCGATATTTCTGATACTGACTATTCTAACTTGTTTTCATGATATAGATATTTTTTCCAATTTACTTGTTTTAAACTTGCCAGCTTGTATTCTGTTTCTGAAAAATAATGAAGCGATCATTTCTCCAGAAATTAGGGAGAGTTTCCTTGCTTTTTGTTTTTTCCCCTTCATCATCATTTGTTGCCTGAGTTGTTACCCATTTCTTGGGAATATGAAGTCTGAGGCAGAGTTCTTCATGTTTGATGCATGTGTACCAACACAACTCAATTTGGTTGTAATTGCAATGGAAGTGTTGGTAGTTTCAGTCCTTTTCTTCAATTTTATTCCATTTAGGGTTATGGAGCCTAATTGGTCTAGAGCTGCTAGGACATCTTTAGTACTTCATTCCTTGTCATCTAAGGTCTGCTGATGTAGAACACACGGTACGAACAAACAAGAGATGAAAGCAAGTAGCTCAAACTTTCATTTAAATTTCAGTAATTCAAATGTCAACTCAATAGTATAACAAAGCTGCATAATCAATTCGTAGACTAAACTAATCCTTGGGGCAACAATGTTCTTGTGCTCTTTTTTATTCTGTTTTGTAGAAAATGAATCCAGAATATCCGAAAACTTAATAAGTTGGCATCTTGGATTCCATTGAGAGGCATTTGATGATGCCAATGGTAATATTTTAGTGGAGAATTTTCACCTTTAGCATACTTCTGGCTCAACAAACATGGCAGTTTTGGTTGAACTATTGTTTATTGATTCTCATGATGGAAAATCTGATGAAGATGGATAGGAGAATGCGTATACATTTTGCAGTTCTATTCACCGTTCAGGAACAACTATCTTTGCTCCATTTATTAGGTTGTCAGGGAATTCTGGTATTTGGTGTTCCCTTTGTTAGGGGGTCAAATTTATATTGCCTATTAGAGTTATATAGGCAATTACATGTAGAATGACAGGCAGCCCATGTTGTGTTATGTGGTGCTTCTGGTTAGAAAGAGACATGGTTGCCCATTGAAAATGTGAAGAGGCCTTCAAAACAATCTTCTTCCAATCCTCATTAAAAAAAAAGTGTTGCACTTTTTCTGCAAGAATTTCTCACCCCCCGTTCTTTTTTTTGCTTGGTTCAATTTCAATATTTTTATTGGCTTTCTTCTCTCTCTATCATCTGGTTAATAGGATTGTCTACATTTCTGTTTCATAAAGTCTATGCAATGGATTTTATTACGGAAACCTTACTTCATGCTGGAAAATTTTAAATGATACAATAAAAGTTCACCATTTAGTCTCAGAAAATTTGAATTTGAGCTGGCATTAATCATGATTTAACTCTTTTCTTCATTCAATTACCCAAATAGATGATACAAAAATTATGTTCCTAACAAGTTTTTGGTGAATACATAATGATGAAATAAGAGTATTCTCTTGAAATTTCAAAAATTAATTAAGGTGAAGCAAAACTAGATCGATTTTATGGCTGATGTTAATTTTTTAGATGGCTGCAGGCTGCTGAATGCCCGTCCACCCCTTTCTTTCTTTCTCTCTCTCTCTCTCTCTCTCTCTCTCTGTGATAAAAGAAATAAAACATAATGGGCTGCTGCATTTGGAAGATACTAATTCTTGATAATCTTATCTAGAGAAATGCTCCACTGAACATTAGCGTTGCACATGCAAACAAGTAGCAAGCTGGAGCATTGTTCTTGTGTACTTCAGTAACCAAAAAATAATGGGTATTATTTTCCATTTTGTTTGGCTTCTCAAGGTTATTCTAGAATCTGCTCAGTTGATATGTAGACAGCAGTATTTTCCCAAAATGCACCAAGAAGGGGTGTTGAATTGGTGGTCAATTAAAAATTAATGCTTAAACAAAGAGCAAGTGATGAGTAAAAAATGAAAGGTAAAAACAATGAACACACCAGATTTATAGTGGTTTAGATATTAACCAACCTTAAGTTTGCTCCCCAATCTCTAATTGAGATTTTTCACTATCGCTCAATCAATTTATAATGGAGTTTTCCCTAGCTCACTCCCAATTTAATGTTTTCCAAGGCTAACACCAAACCCTAATCTCTTGTGTTTTTTGGGTCACACAAAAAACCTTATAAGAGTTTTGTCTCCTAGGCTCACTTTAAACCTTTACAAGAGTTCTCTAACTCAGGCTCACTCTAAAACCTATAACCTGAGTGTTTAAAGCTAACACTTGAACCGACACACACTCAACTATTACAAAATTGATTACGAAGAAGTTGATAAATTAAAGAGCAAGAGTTTTGGCTTATGAGAGATAGTTGGCATACATTCAATAACTTATGGAGGGATATTTACTGTGCCAAGCATCCAAATAGCGTTACAAACAAAGCATAACTCTTTCTCTAACAACTGGTTTACATTGAATTAAATGCACTGATAGATGGAGAATCGCGGTTGCGAATTCACCCTTCCTAGTTGCGAGACATGTGAAGTCTTTTGGCTCGTTAAGGCTAACACGTGAAGTCATATTAGCTGAGATTTGCAATTGCTAAAACATCATCGTGGTCACGCTTTGTCTGACGCGGGCTAAAGTTGCCATTGCGGTCCCTATCGCGAACCAGACTATCCAACTTGAGGTTTTGGCTTCATTGAATTCAAGGTCGTGCTTTTTGACGTCAAGGTTGCGCTTTCTCACATTGCAGTTGCTAAATTCATATTCTCTAAAACCCTCTAAAACTCTTAGACATGTGGCAGGTATTGGTTGGTCAGTTTTTAACAGTCTTGGCCCTTTGAATATCGCGGTCGCTATTCTTTGTCATGGTTGCGATTCCTCTATTACAGGCAGACTTTGCAATTGTGCTGCAGGTCGCGAACCAATATGTTTCTCCATGTTTCTTGGCTAAATTAAACTCGTGGTTGCACCATCCTTGTTGTGGTTGTGAATCACCTTTCGCGACCAAGTTCACAGTCGCTTTGAAGATCGCAAATCAATATGTTTCTTCAAGGCTTTTGGCTTCAAGGAAATTGCAGTCACAAAAGACTGGGAGCAGTTGCAAAAAGCTGTTCGAAGACAGCACTTATCATCTCAGTCGTGCTTTTGGTGTCCTTCATGGTTTCTTCAAAAATTGACCAAGTGTTTGATCTCTAATTGTTCTAAAACTTTATGTTCTACTAAAACAACACTTAAAAAACATATTAGTGGCATTTAATTTGATTTTCAAGATCAAAATAGAGAATAATCAATCCTAGGTCAACAAGCAGATTTGGAAGTATGTAATTTTATTGAGCATTACAATCTTGAAATTCTTTCTATGTCGTTCTTTCTTATGTTTAACTGTTTATATTACGTATCTTGGAGTTGCTTGAAAAAAGAATAAATGTACTTTTGAGAAAAATATGGGTACATTTTAAGGGTAAGCCCTCTGTCCTCAGCTTGTTTTTATTTAACCTATTAGTAGTAAATGTACTTTTGAATGACTTAGCCAGAGAGTGACAATAAGCAGACGAGTGTTTTTAATGATATTAATCCTGGATGATTATGTTTGAAGCAATGATTATATCCATTAAATTGTCTAATAGCAAACAAATTAGTATAAAAAAATCCTGCATCATTTATCAACTCGCATAATGATTGGTGTAATATGGACAGGCTGCAAAAGAAGCAAGATTCGACAAGGAAGCTTTGATAAAATTTTTTCGTTCGGTATGTATACTCATCTAATATGGTATTTCTTTCCGTGCTCTTCTTACTCCTAATTATTTTTCTGACTTCAACTGGACTGCTTTATTTCAGTTAATCAGGAGAAGATATTTTTCTGAGGAGTTAACTACACCAAGTCCAAGTCCATGGTCGCTTTCTCCAGTTCAGAGATCTATTCAGCGTGTAGATGAGAATTCAAGCGAAGATGATCAGTTTTACAAGACCACACAGTATGTTATGCTGAAAATTTTACGTTACTCTGCTTTGCTGACGGTTTTATGTACCTCCATTTCATCTTACGCTTTTCGTTTGGTGTTTGTAACTTCATTATCTTCAGTTTTAGGAACTTGAGAAATCTTTGTTGATTGCAGTGCGGCTGGTGATCCTTACAATTTCAACATGCTTCCTCCCCTTCCAGCACAGCGCAATCTCATGCCGCCTCCCACACTCTACCCTCAGCAGCCAGTTTCGGTAACTGAGAGTTACAGCTTCCCAAGATTTCCCCTTACTGATCACCACGAAGTAAACAGAACTACCAGATCAAAACGAATGGATATTAATGTCTGACGATCTTCTCAAAATCTTTGCCAGTGTATAATGCCCTCTTGCGGTCTGGGGGATATATTTCACTTGATATATGTATTCTTTCCAATTCTATTTTGTTTGTGGAATGATTCAATTGATTCTTTTCTATCCACGGCTGTAAGGGTTTTTGGGTTACAGTTTCTTTGCATTATATAGTACATGTATATTAATTGATTGTTCAACCTGAAAATTACAGGCAATTATTCTCGGTGGAACTGTCACTTTCTTTATCTATCTTTACTGGGATTAATGTTCAAGAATAGAAGCCTTCTGTTTTATGGTGAATGAAACAAAGACAATCATACAATCTTTTTATTTTTTATTTTTTTAATGGTATAAAAAAAAACAGAGTGAAGGAGTTAAGTTAGAGATCTGTTTCTAGACCTTGAAGTCACTTCCGGGATTAGCTTGATTTGGGCTAGGAAATCTAAGACTCTCTCCATTTATTCACTCGACCTAATTTTGAATTCATTTTTTTTATGTTCCGCACTAAGAATTCAAATAAGATTTGGACCGATCTGGCTGAGTTGAACTCTATACCATTATCAGTTCTTAAAGCCTTTAGTTTGCAGCCACATTGATCTTCTGCCGAGGATTCCAGGCGGATGTACCATAAGAAAATGAATCAGAAGGGCTGCCACTTCCAAGAGGTTTAAACTTTTTTTTTTGATTTAATTTACTGATTTTTTAAATTTTTTTATAAATTGTTTCTCTCAAATTTGCTTTTGAAAAAAAAAAATTTACATTATTTTCTCTAAAATTAGTTTTTAAAACTAAAAAAAATTAAAATTAATTTTTTTTCCTAAAAATGTTTTTCCATAATACAATGCCAAGTTGGGTCATAGTAATTTCATACTCTTCCATTGAATTTTATCTTGTTCAAAACCCAGTGAAAATTTAGAACGGCGAATTCCCTGAAGTCCAATTTGTTCTATAAACTATTTATTTGAAATATATAATCAGAAATTTTCTGTGATTAAAACTGAACTTCTGGAATTATGTTGTATTGCATTATTTATGGAGTTCCATATTTTGATAGAATCACTAGGTTTAAAAAATTGTAAAAAATTAATTAGAACATATATATTAAATGTCAATTTGTTCTTCTATAAAAAAAAAAAAGTCAATTTCATTTTGTTCTGTCATCATGCGCGCAACGGGCAACTAATAGAAAAAAAAAACCATTAGTCAGCATAGGAATAAACAGATAACCCGAAAAAAAAGATAAAAAAAATGATTTAAAACTCATCATGGGAAGAAAGAGTATCCTTCACCATCTTTGTAAAAAGCGGTTTCTCTTGCATCTCAGGGCAATTCGTTGTCCTCCATCTCCAACTACTGAAAAAATTTCAATGCTCACAATAATAGTAATGACAACAACAGGAAACTTGCACTTGTGTTTTTTCCATATAATTTATCCATTGCTACTATCTGATTTCTTTTCAAGGATTAAGAAGAAGAAGAGGAAGGAAGAAGAACAAGAATATAGACAACTGGATCATGTTCGTGTGGTTTGGTGGTTTTAAAAAGTTTTTACACATTCTATGATCTGTGTTGTTTATCCATTGGTACTATCTGATTTCCTTTCAAGGTTGAAGAAGAAGAAGAAGAAAATAGACAAGTGGATCTGGTACGTGTGGTTTGGTGATTTTGAAAATTTTTTACATGTTCTATGATTTGTGTTGTTAGCTCAAAAGCTGCAATTTTGATTTTGTTAATTTTAAAATCATGATTGAAATATTATAATTTGACATATATGTGTTTTAATTTTAAATGTTAATATGTAAAAAGTTTGAAGCAAGATGAGTATTCAAGAAAATAGACACAATGCAAGAAGAAGTACATTAAGATATTAATATAAAGTCATTATGTCATGTATCTAAAAGTGAAGCTCAAAGTATAAATATTTTTAAAATAAAGTATTTTTCACTAGTCAGAAAAATAATTTTTAAATGAGTATTCAAACTGAATATTTTAATTGAGTATTCTAATTTTATAACTGATAGATTTCACTAAAAGATAAAATAACGGTTAGTTTTTGTAAAAAAGAAATTTGTTTCCACCGTCTAGTTTTTGACACCAAAACTATAAATATTTGTTGAAAGAATATTTCAAATGTTAGAAAATCAAAAATTTTATAAGACAAAAGTGTTAGACTCTCCTTAAATCATTTTCCGTCCATATTGAGCTTCATTCTTAGATATTCTTATGTTGACTCTAATTTTTCTTTGCATATTTCGTTTTTGAGTGATATGCTTTGGCGTAAAGTTTTCAAGTTAAGTTTTAAAATTTGGTTGTTAGGTTGTTTAACACATTTGGGATAAAAACTAATAAAGTGTTTTCAAGTTTTACTTTGTAAAAACTTGGGTTTGGATTTAAAAGAGTTGGATGGAATTCTAGGGGTTATATTTGACTTGATTCTTGTCATTGAAAAGAATTATTAATGGAGAAAAACTCTCAAAATTGTGTCTTGAGGAATATATATAGTCAATGAGCCGAATTATTATAAATTCAAATTTATCAAACTATTCTCCATTTTCTTATTTTCAACTTTAATATTTTGATTTGCTGAAAATTCTCAAATTTGATTTTTATGTTAAAAGGTGTTTAAAAATATTTTAGCAAAAATCTACTTATGTTTAAATTTGTTTGAAGTTTTGTTGCAAATAAAATGTGATTTATTTGATAAAAACTGATTTTAGAGATTAATAAATATTTCTAGTTATAAACTTTAATTTTTTGGAAAGAGATTTTAAATTATCCTTGTGTGTGTTATTTGCCCAATATTACCATACTATTATAATACTAAAAAAAGTGAGTGATTTTATAAGGGCCAAAAAGTCTTAAAATATCAATTCACCCCCTTTTAAGCTATTTTGGGACTGACACTTGGTACCAGAACCTATCTCACTTTTCTTAAGGTTTAACAACTTTGGAGAGATCCTTAAAATATGATTTCTACCTCAAATAATGCAACTAATCCTCCTATCGCAACTTCATTTCAAGAAGGGAAGTCAATCACATATCCTCCTCTATTCTATGGAAGTAACTACCCTTATTGGAAGGTTATAATGCATCATTTCTTACAATTTATTGACTTAGATTGTTGAGAATCAATTTTGGAATACTACACTTTTCCTACTAAAGATGATGGAACGAAGAAAAAGATAAATGAGATGACCAAAGATGAAAAACAAGCATTAGAAGCAAACTCAAAGGCTATAAACTTCTTATTTTGTGGGTTTGATACAAATAAGTTTAATCAAATATCTAGATGTGACACAACAAAACAAATATGGGATAAGTTGGAGACAACTTATGAAGGAACCGAAGAAATGAGAGACTTAAAACTTCATGTGGTGATGAATGACTATGAAGCATTTTGAATAAAGTAAGATAAAAGCATTTCTAAAGTAAGTGATAGATTTGTGAATTTGAAATAAAAAATATAATTTAACTTATCAATTTGTTTATAAATAAAACAAAAAAAATATTAAGTTAGAAATAAGTGAAATCAATTGGAGAATAAATTAGTTAGAAATAATAAAAATTTTGAGAAAAAATATTAACTTATAAAATATTAATTTGTGTAAATTATAAATTTATACAACTAATAAGTTATAAAAAAAATGAAAACTTTAAGAAAAAAATAATTTATTGAATATTAATTTGTGAAGAATATTTGATAAATTAATAAATTATAAAAATTATAACTAGGCTAAAAATTTAATCAATTTACTTTTTTTATTTTAATAAATAATTTAATTATAAAAGTTTAAATTTATATTTAAAAAATTATAATATTAATAATTAGGTTTGAACTTAATTCTTAGAGTTTAGAGAAATCAAAATTCACTTATTTCTCTTACCTTTTAAATTTTAATTGTTAACATCTTTTATTTTTTTTTAATCGGAACCGCCGGTGTCGAATGTGTCAGCTGTTCTTTCAGTGATGAAGTCATATTGGTTCTAAAATTAATCTTTCTCTATTTTTTATTTTCTTAATGTTTCTTTGGTCTAATTATCAATACATGCTTGAGCTTTTAGCGATTCAGGAGTTGAATTAGATTGCGCCTTATCCAAAATATTACATTTTGTACTTAAAATTTATTCAACTACAACATTTAAGACTGAACTTGAAAAAATTTATTTTGCAATTTAGGAGATTATTGGATAAGTATTTTGATGTCGATTCCACCAATCAAGCACTGAATTTTTTTTACCTGTCTTACTATCACCAAACTCAAATGTAATTGTTAGATAAATATCAAGTTCGGATGAATCAAATGATAATATTAATTTTTTATATTTTTGCATTATGAAATGATCACCCCTTCTAATTTTTATTGATTCACCTGAACCTTTACTAGCAGTGTCACTACTACTAGTAGTTGAAATATTTATAAGTCAAACTGAATTTCATAAATAAATCTTAAATTAATTTTTATATAATTAATAATATAATCAACACTAACATCATTATTTAAATCTAACAATAAATAATAAAAATTCAAATAATCATATAAATTATCTATTTTACATTTAGAATAAAAAACACAACATATAAGATTAATTGAAATAATAAATTTAAATAATTCAACCATTTATTTTTTATCATACATATAGAATCATACAAAATTGGATCATTAATTTAATCTTGAAATGTATCAATAATATTAATATATTAATACAATAATAAATAACATATTGGATAATAAATACCACTTAAAATATATGTTGTATTATTAAAAACTTTTCAATATCTAAAAGTTGTTGACAAACATCCAAATATTGTGGATATAAATTAATTTGTGACACATTATTAAAAATAAATGTGCACAATAATTTTTATATCTATATGACTCATTGAATAATTTATATATTGAATTTCAACGAGTAGGAACATCAATTGAATTTTTTTTAGGTTTTTGTCATTTTTCACGGTAAAATTGAGGCCATAATTTCATTATTTGTGGATGTGATCATAAAAATAAAAATGATATTTTTATTGAAGCAATTATACCACTTAAAGATTTTAAACCATTTTGAATACATAAATTGAACATATGACATGTATATTTAATATGAAAAAATTACCTCCGATGTTAGATTGACAAAATGCTTGAAGGTCTTAAATTGAGACAATATTTATCGTTGCATTATCAAAATAAATTAAAAATTTGGTTGAGAACTAACCCATATTATTCCAAAATATTTTTATTATTTTAAAAATATTATCAGCGGTATGCCGATTATTAAAAACTCTAAATTTAAGTAATCTTAATTATCATTTACCATCAATTCAATGACATGTAAGAATATATTTACCAATGATCACTTCAAATATCACTACAAATACAAACACACTTATTTAAAGAAGAAAATATTTTGAGTAATTCTTTTTTATTTTTTTATATAAATTATATAAAACAAGTTTAAAAGTATTTCTAGGTACATTTTTAGCAAATAAAGTTAATGCATCTTGACAATAATTAACGAAACCTACTTTTTCACTAAAACTAAAAATAAATATTTCATACTTTCATTTTTTTTCATTATTATATTGAAATAATTGATAAGTAAAAGAAAATGTTGCTTATCCAGAAATTTGAATTTGTCTTGAGTAACATGTTTTATTTTGCAAGTGCTTTCAAATGAATGCACACAATATTAAATAACTCATTATTTTATTGAATTTTCTTGAAATAAATTTGAAATATGTCAAATGTTCTAATTTTTGCTTCAGATGATGTTTTCGGTGCCGTCGGACTTGATTATTCGTCACTCCTATTTCTTTGGCTTTCTTCAGTTTGAATTTTGAACTTCTCATTCTCATCCAAATTTTCAATAAAATTTTCCAAATCAACAATATTTTCATCAAAAAATTGTTGATTCCACTTTGGTTTGTCATTATTTATGATTAAATTTTGTGAAAAAAATTGGAGAATATTAAAAAAAAATGTAGAGAAATATAATGAAAAAAGAATTGTAGGAATAAAAAAATTGAGAATTAGAGAGAATTAAAGAATTGAAGAAAAAATTGAGATTATGTAGAAGTATAATTAGAAAGAAATTAGAAATAACAATAATTAAGAGTGTAATTAGAGATAAATTAGAAATATATGTAGAGAGAATTGAGATTAAATTTTATAAAAATTGAGATAATTTGAGAATGAGACTGTGTAGAAAATGTAAAAAATTAAAATGAATTTAGTATGTATAGAGTAAAAAATTTAAAATTTAAATTACAATAATATTTTTAAAGTATAACTATTATTTTTCTGTTATACAAGATATTTTTATTTTTTTATTATATTTATACTTAATATATTAAAAAAAGGTGTGTGTGTGGACTTGCAATGTGCAGGGGAGGGGAGAGGGGGGCTGGGTGCCAACTCTCATAAATGTTTGTATTTTCAAATTTCGTTTTAGAATTGTGAATTGAGGTTCCGAAATAAAATTGACAATTTCTAATTTCCGGGAGAAGGGTTCGGATTGGAATGATCCAATTCGGACTGGACTCAGAACCGACCTAACTTGGTTCGGTTTGGATTGGACTGGACCGGTTCCACAAGCTCAACTGGCCTGTGGCCAGGCCTACTCAAAGCTATAATCAAAAAAAATTTACAAAATTAGAAAAATTCTTAGTATGGATATTGCATCAAAATAATTTCAATTTGTTAAGTTATTTTTGATAACTTATCTTCTAAAGTGTTTGAGTGAAAATGATGACATGTGAATTTTAATAATTGTAAGCGATTTTGTGATTCTGTATAATTTTTAGAATTCCGTTAGAATCTTGGCAGTTAGTTTTGTGTAAAATTCTAATTGATCGTGTTTGTTATGAATGTTGTGTGATATTTTAGCTTAAATTTCAATATTTGTTGTTTTACAATTTTAACCATATTCTTGAAAAGCATATATTTAAAAATAGAGGTAATTTTGTAATATTGGCTGTCAAAACCTTTTCCATTCCTATGCTCTTCATTGAAACACGCCATCTGCAATTTCTCTCTAATTTTTTTCTTCAAAAATTTAAAGATCACATTCTCAGGGAAATTTAAAGTTTTCAGTAAAAGATAGTGGCTGTTATTTATTGAGGAATTTAAAGTTTTCAGAAAAATGGTGATAGTGTTTTGGAGAATTTTTCAAAATTTAAATAAATTTCTTAAGAAACTAAAAAATCTTTAATGGCTCTTAAAGAGCGTGAATATGTCTCCCATCATTGTCTCCAAATTTTTTTCTCTATCATCTACATCGTCTCATCTTCAGTTACTTCCATACCCAAAGCTATAGAACTAATCTTCCTCCCACTGTATTCCGGCCAACATTTTCAACGAATGGAAAAGGAAATTGCAGCCTCATCATAGACCAAAGATGCCACAGACAACTAGATCCGCCCTCCAATGCCGAAGATGCTCCAACCCGTTCTCCGTATGATGATTCACCTACCTAGACTACCTCATCGCGACCAACAATGCCACCAACACCCGATTAAGCTTCAGGCGACGTTGACTCTACCAGCACCAACATCATATTTGCTCTTGGTCGACGACGATGACACTTGCACTTGATTTCGTCTAATCCAGTGACATCACTAGCCACAGGTCTCTATTCAGAAAATGACAAAGGCACCTGATCTTGATCCCTCTTCAAACGGCGAGGTTTCAAACCTATTGGACTACAAATCTATTAGAAACCGACCTCCTACTCCTTCGATGTCAAAATCATCTACTGATCTTGCCTGAACTAGCAACTCCGTTCACTGATATCTCTCCAAGCAATGGCGATTCTTCAACAAGTGAACATGATGGGTCTGTCTCTAGTATTAAAAACTTACAGAAAATTGATGATGATTCTCAAAAAATAGAATCTGATGGAAATAGGTATGATTTGGGCAAAAAGCTTGAGGATCTTTCAAGCTAAAATGGAAGAAGTTTCTGCCGCTCAAAGATATTCACACTTCAGCAATGATTTTTCACGCCAAAATAATGGATTGGAGTGTTAAAAGGGCACAAATGTTGTTGATTCCAAGAAGGCCACCCAAAATAATAATGGGTCTTACTATAATCGGGTAAGTGTCTCTAAATTTTGATGAAGAAATTGGATTTTGTTCTCATGCTGGAAATCGAACAAGAAATATTTATACCCCAAACATCAATTTAGTTTTTGTGATTTTCTATTTTGAGAAGATGACATGGGAGAATCTAGAGGGTTTAATATCTCAGGATTACAAAAGCAAGTTTTGAGGCTGTTTCAGTTGTGTTTTCAAGTTGTGGATTAATTTTTGGAATATCTTTAAGAATGTGTAGTCTAAGTATTTTGGAGTTGGATTAAAATGAGAGGTGATACCTTGCTTTTGTGATTTCTAATTGGAAATTTGAAGTATGCTAGAATTATGTTTAAAAATGGGGAGATAATTTAAAAGTTTGGAGTTAATTAAAAAATTAATAACAATATTTTGGTGAAAATGAAAGTAATTGTAATGGTTAAATAGCTTGAATTGACAGCCCTAGTGTATCTAGTTTTATGGCTTCTTAGTCTGGGCTTATATAAACTAGTATAAAATAAAAATCAATTAGTTTATAAGATTGAAGTATTCCAATTTGATATTGAAACTTTCCTTGCTATTGTGAATTTCTTAAAAAGCTGGATATGCTTTCTAAGTTATTTTGTTACCTTGCAATTGAGTTATGTGAATATTGGACATATTATGTGGACTTGTTGCTTGGACGAATTATTTAAATAGATTGTGAAAATATTAAAATATTGTAATTGCATGATTGATACTTAAAATGTAGAAATATGTTGCATATGTTTGAAAATCGAAATAGTCAAATTTGTATGTGCACTTACCATGTTGACCTTATCTTGAAGTTTGAATTTTAGCTTGGATACTTATTTGACCCTGAACTTTTGACTTGGATTTAATAGTATTTGATGTAGATATTGTTGGATTGTGATGTTTGTATTTGCTATGTGATAGTTGAATATCTATGACTCATTAGTAATTGAAAATTTGAATTTATATGTTGCTGTTCTGAAATTGAACGTCGATGACAAATTAAATTCATATGTTCAATATGTTTGAAAAATAAAATAGTTAATTAGATTTGGATGTGCATGTATTATAATGAACCTATTCTAATGTATATTGAACTTATCTATCTTGAGGATTTATAACTCTTTGTGATGGATAATAAAAAGGAGGAAATATATTTGATAGTCTGATATTTTTCCATATATATATATATATATATATATATATATATATATATCTTTGGATATTTGACTTGTATTCAATAATTTGTGAGATGTTTGTGAGTACTATTGCAAGACAGATTGTAGGGCTGATTTTTTTGCCAATTTATCTGAATATTTAGACATGATGAACTTATTTGATTGTAAAAAATGATTTTGCTGGTATATGCAATCTGATATTAATTCTGAACTTAAAGATTGTTTAGATATTTGAAATTGGAAATAAATATGAATATTCTATTATTTTGAATATTTGTCAAATTTGAACATGAATGATATTATTTGATGCTTGATAGATATTGAAATATGATTGTGACAAGTTGGATGTTTAAAAGCTTATTGATTAGATTTATGTGATGAATATATATGAGATCCAAACTTATATATTGGATGACTGAAATTATTTTATGAAAAGCGAATATGCTTGATATTTAAATGTTTACATGTTGGAATTGAATTTTGATAACTATTTGTGATAAAAAAAAATACGATGAATTTATTTTGCACTTATTTTGAAAATTTTGAGTTGGACTAATATTTTGAATGTGTAATTTGATTCTGTAAACTGTTGTGAGACAAATTTTGGGACTGATTTTATGCGAAGTTATCTGAATGTTTGAACATGATGCGAAGTTATTTTATTTGTGGTATATGTGTACTAACCCCTTTATAATTGATGACAAAAAAAGAGAGAGATATGAAGATGATGGATTGAAATTAAAAGTCTGCACATTTTAGTTATGAGATATATTGTGCAGAAACATATTATGATTTAAAAGTATTTGTAAATTGGATTTACTGAATTGATTGAGAATACGGGAAAATATTTGAATTCTAACAGAATATTTTAGGGATACTTTACTGAAAATTTCTTTATACCACTAAGCATGGATTAAGGGGGAGATTTTTGTGTGTTAACATGGTACAAATTCTAAGTAATATAATCAAAGTTTTGTTATTATAAAAAAGGGAGAGAAGGTTGGTTCAAAATCTGCAATTCTTGTTTTGATGATTTTAAAACCGCGATTGAAATATTAGAATTTGACATATATGTGTTTTAATTTTCAAATTTTAATATGCAAAAAGTTGGATCAAGATGAGTATTGAAGAAAATACACATGTTCAAGAAGAGATATATTATGATATTAATATAAATTTTTTATGATGTGTGTTTAAAAGTGAATCTCAAAATATAAAAGTTTTTAAGATGAAACATTTTACACTAATCAAAAAAGTAGTTTTATAACATAGTATTTTAGCTTAATATTTGAATTGAGTATTCTAATCGAGTATTCGAATTGAGTATTCTAATTTTATAATTGATAAATTTCATTAAAAAATAAAATAACGGTTAGTTTTTATAATACAAAAATCTATTTCTAATGGCTAGTTTTTAATACTAAAACTATAAATACTTGTTGAAACAATATTTGAAATGTTGAAAAATCAAAGATTTTATAAGAGAAAAGTATTATACTTTTCTTAAATTATTTTCCTTTCATATTGAACTTCTTTTTTAGATATCATTTTCTTGGCTCAAGTTGCTCTTTGTGTTTTTCATTTTTGAGCATGTGAGTGATATGCTTATATATAAAGTTTTCAAGTTAAGTTTTAAAATTTAGCAGTTAGGTTGTTTAGCACATTTGATATAAAAGTTATTCAAGTATTTTCAAGTTTTATTTTGTAAAATCCTGGATTTGGAGTTAAGAGAGTTGTATATAACTCGAGTTGTATTTGACTTGATTCTTGCTCTTGAAAAGAATCATTAGTGGAGAGAAATTCTCAATATTGTGTCTTGATGAGTAGATGTACGCAATGAGGTGAACTATTATAAATTTAAACGTGTCAAACTATTCTCACTTTTCTTATTTTTAACTTCAATATTTTGATTTGGTGAAAAATCTCAAATTTGATTTTTATGTGAAAAAGTGTTTAAAAATATTTTAGCAAAAAATCTATTTATGCTTAAATTTGTTTGAAATTTTTATTCCAAATAAAAAAGTGATTTATTTGATAAAAACTTATTTTAGAGGTTATTAAATATTTTTTGTCATAAAGTTTAATTGTTTTAAAAGAGATTTGTGACACTCGTTTATACAGCTGGAAAACCTTTATCAACTTTACCCATGGATACCATGGTATTGATTTCCTCTTTGTGATGTATTTCTTTGCCCTCTAGCCAAATTTGACATAACAAACATATTCTTATTAGGATCTTATAATATCGAACAAACCTAAAAACCGAGTTCTACCTCAACATAGGCAAGAGTTTTCTCAAACCAACATGTTTCTCAAGCTTCCAAGCTTAACAATGGTGTTTAAAGTTTCTTGAAGGTGGATAATATGACTAAGACATCCCAGAGTGTGTCAGAAGTGATAAGGGGCGGAGGAAGTAGTTTTAAAACAAGATTTGGTGCAGAAAAAAGAAAAAAATACGGTTGGTTATGACCAACCGACCTGCATTCATAGATGTGACCTTTACTTCATGGCCGTTACTAAACTATTCACAGGCATGAAAGTTATCTCTTTTCAAAATTGTGGTCATATCTAAAGCTCTGTTGTTTGAACTATAAAACGACCTTTCATAGGCATTAAAAATATTCATGGGCGTGAAAACTTTCCATACTTTCTATTTCAAAATTTTAACTTAAATTTTAACACACCTTAAACATCTTCATTTTCCATTCTAAATACATATATAACTTATATACTATATTTTACAGGCATTACATATTTTAAATGATTCTTATGTATTATCTGTCAAGTATTAGTATACTGTTAGAATACTCTAAAAATGTAAGTGATTTTACAAGGGGCAGAAATCCTTAAAATTTCAATCCACCCTCCTTCTTGAACTATTTCGGAACTACATGTGCAACAAATTAGCATCTTGCTTACACCAATCTTGAGAATGTTTCAAAAGTTTCAAAGCACCTTAAACATTTCTAGTTAAAATTCTTGCATCTTTCCATTCCAAATTTCTTAAGTAAGTCTTTGACATATTTGGATTGGTTGATGAATATGCTCTCATTGCCTTATTTTATTTGTAGACTGAGGAAATATTTAAGCTTTTCCATCATGCTTATTTCGAATTTCCTAGTCATACACTTAGCAAATTCTTGACAAAGCAAATCATTAGTAGACCCAAATATGATATCATCAACATAAATTTGAACAATTAGAATATCATGCTTATGCTTTTTAATGAATAATGTAGTGTCAACATTTTCCTTTGTAAAGTTATTTTCTAAAAGAAAAGAACTTAATCTTTCATACCAAGCTCTTTGGGCTTGTTTCAAACCATATAAAGCTTTTGAAAGTTTAAATACATAATTAGGCAAATCATAGCTTTCAAAACCTGGTGGTTGTTCTACATACATTTTTTCTTCTATATAACCATTTAAGAATGCACTTTTCCCATCCATTTGAAAGAGTTTGAAATTCATGTAGTATGCATAAGCTAAAAGTATTCTTATAACTTCTAATCTAGCTACAGGAGCATAAGTCTCATCATAATCGAGCATAAGTCTCATCATAATCTATTCATTCTTCCTGATTATATCATTTTGCAACCAATCTGACCTTATTTCTAGTTATTGAATCTTGTTCATCTAGTTTATTTCTAAACACCCATTTGCTACCTATAATTTGATGGTCATTGGGTCTAGGTACTAAGGTCCATACCTTACTTCTCTCAAATTGGTTGAGTTCCTCTTGCATTGTAATCACCCAACTTTCATCATTAAGAGCCTTATCAATATTTTTAGGCTCAATTTGAGAAATAAAAGCAAGGTCAAAGACTAAATGTTTGAAATGAGATCTAATACTTACTCCCCTTGAAGGATCACCAATGATTTGCTCCTTATGGTGATCTTTTGTCAATCTCCATTCTTTTGGGAGCTTTTGCCTGTTTTCTTCTTGAGCTTGAGGTAGAGAATCATCTTGATGTGAATCTTCTTGATCATTTTCTTCTTTTCTATTTCCAAGATCAAGTCTTTCCATGGTTCCTACAACATCATCAAGAGCCACTACCTTTCACAAGATCAAGTCTACTAGATTCATTAAAAACAACATGCATAGATTCTTCAACAGTTAATGACCTTTTGTTAAATACCTTATATGCTTTGCTAGTTGTAGAGTATCCTAAAAAGATACCTTCATCAGATTTAGAGGCAAATTTTCAAGGTTATCCTTGGTATTTAATATGAAGCACTTGCATCCAAATACTCTAAAGTATGATATCAAGGGTTTTCTTCCATTTCATAGCTCAAATGAGGTTTTGTTTAAAAGAGGTCTTTTGAAAACTCGATTTGAAATATAACAAGCAATATTTGTTGCTTCTGCCCAAAAGTAAGATGGTAGACCATACTCATTGAGCATTGTTCTAGCCATTTCAATTAAGATTCGATTTTTTCCTTTCAACTACCCCATTTTGTTGAGGTGTCCTAGGAGATGAAAAATTATGTGAAATGTCATGTTCAAGACAAAAATTTTCTAAGTTTTCATTTTCAAATTTTTTGCCATGATCACTTCTTATCTTTGAAATACAATATCTTTTTTCATTTTGAACTCTTTTAGCAAAGTTTTGAAATTTTCAAAAGCATCACTCTTTTGAGCTAAGAAAATTATCCAAGTAAATCTAGAGTAATCATCTACGATGACAAAGACATAATGTTTACCTTTTAAGCTAGCAATTTTAGTAGGTCCAAATAAATCTAGATGCAGGAGTTGTAGAGGTTTTGAGGTACTTACTATGTTTTTAGCTTTGAAGGATGACTTGTGTTGCTTTCCTCTTTGGTAAGGTTCACATGTCTTGTCTTTTTCAAATTTGACTCTTGGCAATCCCATTACTAGTTCTCCTGTGCTAAGGCTTTGAATTAAGTCCATGTTCGCATGACTAAGGCTTCTATGCCACAGCCAAAATTCATCACTAGTAGACACAAGACACTTAGAGGAATGGTTAGATATTTCGTATAAGTCTATTATGTAAGTGTTGACATCTCTATTTCCTTTAAATATCTCTTGACCATTGATAGAGGTCACAAGACATTCATTGGAAGTAAAAGTTACTTTGTTTCCTTTATCACATAATTGACTAACACTCAAAAAATATTGTTTCAAGCCATCAACAAGTAAGACATCTTTAATAAAAGTAGTACCATTAATACCAATAGAGTCAATGCCAATTACCTTACCCTTAGCATTATTTCCAAAGGTAACTTTACCTCCATCAATACTTTTGATTTCATTGAAGAGTTTTTTGTCTCCTGTCATATGCCTTGAGCATCCACTGTCTACTAGCCAAGCATTTTTGTTTATTGTGGACTTGAGGCATACCTATAGAATCACAATTCAAGTATGATTTTTAGATACCCAAATGAGCTTGGGTCCTTGGGGGTTAGTACATGAAGGTTCCTAATGAGCCTTCCTTATCCAGCAATGTTTATTTATGTGACCTATTTTCATACAATAATTACATTGTTTGGGTCTAAAATTGCTTTTTGGTCTTACAATGTATTTGAATGCCAAATTCTATTAGACTGAGTTTGAGAACAATGACATGCACAATCATGATTAATTGGTGCTTTTCTAGATGCATGTTTCTTATACATAAAGGCATGATTATTCTTTTTATGTATAGAAGGTTTAGTGTACTTATTCCTTGGTGTTGTTGCAGCTAGTGTGGAGATGTGAGGTTCACTAAACTTAACAAAAATGGTTTTGTAAGAAGATGATGATGTGTCTTTAAATCCTAGACTATGTCTAATTAAAAGTGGTATTTGAGACACAATGAGAGTATCTAAACTCTTTTTTGCTTTGTGGAATTTTGAAATTGAATTTCTAAGTTCCTCAATTTCATTTTTTAAAGTATTATTTTCTTTAAGCAAATAATTAGTTAAGGGCCTTGAAGAGTATTTATCTAATGACTTTTGAAGGGATTCATTAGATGATTTAAACTTAAGGTTCTCCTTTTCTAAGGCATCCATTTTGATTTTCAAATTAGAAATATTATTCTTATAAGTACTGAATTTACTCATATATTTCTCTAGTTCTAAATTTAATTCTTCTATAAGGCTTTGCTCATCATTATCATCATCACTACTACTATCATTATCATTATCACTACTATCATTATTGAAAGAGTACGAGTGTAGTGATTTTACCTTATCCGAGACGTGATCCTCAATAGCCATGAAGCATAGGTTGACCTCTTCGCTTTCATTATCATCTCTTTCACTAGAAGAGCTTTTGTCATCCCATGTGGCTTTGTGACCTTTCTCCCTACTGTCTCTCTAGTATTTGCTCTTATGCTTCTTGAGCCTTGGACATTCTGGTTTAATATGTCATTTCTTTCCACATTCATAGCACTTTACCTCTTCTTTACTTCTTTGTGCATCATTAGAAGTCTGTTTGAGGTTTCTTTGCCTGAATTTTCTGGAGTTGCTCATTTTCTTCTCAATAATTATTTTCAACCTTCTTGAGATCATAACAATGTCCTCATTCTCATCATCACTCATTTCTTCATCATTTTCATCATTTTCTTGAGATTTTGAAGTAGAGGCTTTTAGTACAAGAGGTTTCTTTTTTCTGGCTCTGCTTCAAGCTCTTTATCTCTCTTCACTGCCATTTCATGTGTGAGAAGTTTGCCAATAAGCACATCAGTATTCATGATGATCATGTATTCATTTTCTTCTTCTATACCGACAACTCTTGAACCGTAATCTTTAAGATGAAGACTTCTCAGGATTTTGTTATTTACATCTTGCAAGCTTAGATGCTTCCCAAGTTTCCTCATTCCATTTATGATAGCTAAAAGACGGTTGGTCATATCAGTGATTGACTCATTGGATTTCATCTTGAAGAGCTCATATTCTGAAGTAAGAAGTTGAATCTTCTTGGATTTAACTTGCTTAGTTCCTTCATGATAGTTTTCCAATGTTTTCCACATGTTGTAGGCTGTTGGGCAGTGTTGTATTCTTCCACATTCTTCAATGGATAATGAGCTTGAGAGAATTGTCATTGCCTTCTTGTTTTTAAAATTTGCTCTTCTTTGAGGCTCTGTCCAATCATCTCTTGATAATATTTCTTCCTCACCATCAGCTCCTCTTTTGGTTGGTGGTGTCCATTCTTTTCGAACGCTCTCCCATACTTCAATTCCTTCACTATCCAGATATGTCTCCATCTGAAACTTCCAATGAGCATAATTTGCTCAATCGAAGTAAGACTTTAGACTTTGGAATCTTTCACTGGACATATCTTGATCTTTACTAGCACTTTTTAGGCTTCGATTTTAGACAAAACTCTGATACTAATTGTTGCCCAGATATTGAGCCAAGAAGGGGGGATGAATTAGAGATTAAAAAATTTAACTTTTAAGTGCAGAAATAAAAATTAAGTTTAGTAGGGATAGATAAATTTGACACCAGGATTTTTATAGAGGTTCGGGTGTTAACAAACCCTACTCCTCTCCCCAATCTCGATTGACAGTTTCATTAATACACTAAGTGTTACAATGAAGTTTTACAAGCTCACTCCCAACTATAGTGTTTCTTACAATGACTCACACCTAACCTAGAAATCCCTTGTGTTTTGATAGCTCACACAATAACCAATTCCTTGTGTTTTACAGGCTCACACAAACAACCTTTACCTTGTATTTTACAGACTCACACAAATAACATTTCTTTGTGTTTTAGAGACTCACACAACTAATCCTTACAAGTGTTCTACTCTTAACCCAGAAATACCCAAAACTCACTTGAGTAAATGATTACAGAGAGACACACTTACAAATCTTTATTGCTCAATAAATGATGAGCAAAAGGATTTTTATAGAGAATAAATATCAAAATGCACAAAATGGCTTACAATAAGGTTTTGATTCAAAATATTTTTCAATTCTCTTGTTCTTTTGTTCTCCTTGTTCACTCTTTTGTTTTGGATGCATAAATGACTTGCATTTATACTTTTATAGCAAATTATAGTCGTTAGAATGCATTTAATATGAAACTAGCCATTGCACCAACCCTAATAATCGCGCTTGATATTTTTCTCTTTCATCTTTCATGGTCGTGACTCTGTGTGTCACAGTCGTGACTGTTCTTCCAAGCCGTGACTGAAGTAGTGACCTTGGCCGTGAAGCATTCTAGAAGGTTTTGAAATATTTGTTCATGGGCGTGACATTATATCTTCACGGGCATGACAACCTTCCAAGCCGTGGTCCAAGTGGTGACTTTGGTCGTGAAGCTCTCTGGAAGAATTTGTCATGTCTTTTCACGGGCGTGACATTTCTTCACGGGCGTGACTGAAATGTTCATTCACGGTTTCCTATCTTCTTTCATGGCCGTGAACTTTAAATGTTGGTTTGTTGGCGCTAGGCTTCATCACGGGCGTGACACATAGGGTCACGGGCATGAACATGTTATTTCTTCAATTTAATCTTTTTAAGACTTAATCTTCCATTCTCCATTATTGCTATATTTCATACCCTGTTCAATAGACTTAGAAAACAAGTATGTTAAATACAATGTTGTTATTTTATTTGTTATCATTAAAATGACGGAAATAACCCTCAAGATTCAACAAAGAAGATGAAGAGAAGGGTTACAAAGCCAATTGGGATGACTCATTTTCCTCATTCATTGAAGAAGAAGAGGAATATGAGGTGGCTAACTTGTGTTTCATGGCTATTGAGGATAACTCCATTGATGAGGTATACTTTATATCCCAACATTATGATTATTTATGTAATTTAATTGATGATGACAATGATGATATAGTTGAAGTCTTAAACCTTGAAATAGAAAGATACAAAAAAAAAATAGAACTTTATAGAAAGAAAAGCTCAAAGCTTAGAAATGATTTTAATGACCTTCAAAAAGTAGTTAAAGAGCAAAAAATTTCAAATGACTCTTTCAAAAGATCATTAAATGAAATTTCTTCAAAATTGTCAACAAATTCTCTTTAAAAAAAAATAATGTTTTGAAAAACGAAGTTAGGGAGTTTAGAAATTATATTTCTAGATTCCATAAAGGGAATAAGAGTTTAGATACTTAAATTATTTAACAAAGACCTCCCTTAGTGAGACATGGTATAGGATTCAATGAAGCATCATTATCCTCATCACCTAAAACCATACTTGTTAAATCAAACACACCATAAATCTCTATTATTGAGGTAATAGACCCAAAGGCTAAAGGCAATGCACACACAAAACCACCCTCTACTCAAAAGAAGAGTAATCAAGGGTCATTTGGCTCAAGAAGAAAATCTTAAAAAGCTAATAATGCTTTCTTATACAAGAAGCATGCACCTAGAAAAACACCAATAAATACTTGTTTATATCATTGTGCACAAACGCCAACTAGAAAAATAACAAAGCCTATACATATGGAAAAATGGAAAAAATGGAAAAACATATATAGGTCTAAACAATGTCACTATTGAATAAAATTTGGACATATAAACAAATATTGTTTTATAAGGACGGCTCATTGAGAACTTTTTAGTACTAACCCTTAAGGACCCAAGTTCATTTGGGTACCTAAAAACCAAACCTAAATTATGGTTTTGTAGGTATGCCTCAAATCCACATCAAAGGAAAATATTTGGCTAGTGGATAGTGGATGCTCAAGGCATATGACCTGTAACAAAAGACTCTTCACCCATATCAAAAGGATTGATGGAGGTAAGGTAAAATTTGGAAATAATGCCAAGAGTAAGGTAATTGGCATTGACTTTATTAGTTTAAATAGTTTAAATTTAAGTGAATATGTTTTGCTTGTTGATGGTTTAAAGCGCGACTTGTTAAGTGTAAGTCAATTACGTGATAAGGAAAACTAAGTCACCTTTACCTTTAATGAATGTCTTGTAACCACTCTAAATGGCTAAGAGATATTCAAAGGAAATAGAGATGAAAATACTTACATAATAGACTTACACGAGATATCTAATTTCTCCTCTAAGTGTCTTATGACTATTAGCAATGAGTTTTGGCTATGACATAAAAGGCTTGGTCATGCAAGCATGAATTTAATTCAAAGCCTTAGCAAAGGAGAGTTAGTCAATAGATTATCCAATCATTGGTAGTAAATGGGTGTTTAAAAATAAGTTAGATGAACAAGGTTTTATAACTAGAAATAAGGCTAGATTAATTGTCAAAGGGTATAATTAAGAGGAAGACATAGATTATGATGAAACATATGCTCTGGTCGTTAGATTAGAAGCAATTAGAATACTTTTAGCTTTTATATGCCACATGAATTTTAAAATTTTTCAAATGGATGTCAAAAGTGTCTTTTTAAATGGCTTTATAGAAGAGAAATTCTTTGTTGAACAACCTCCTAGTTTCAAAAGTCATACATTGTCAAATCATATGTTTAAGCTCACCAAAGCCTTATATGGTTTGAAACAAATTCCAAGAGCTTGGTATGAAAGACTTAGTACTTTTCTATTAGGAAATAATTTTTCAAAAGAACATATAGATACAACTTTTTTTATTAAAAAGCACAAGCATGACATATTACTTGTTCAAATTTATGTTGATGATATTATTTTCGGGTCCACTAATGAATTGTTTTGCAAAGAATTTTCTAAGTATATGACTAAGGACTTTGAAATGAGCATGATGGGTGAGCTCAAGTTTTTCTTTGGTCTTTAAATCAAGCAATGCAATGATGACATCTTCATCAACTAATCCAAGTACACCAAAGAGCTATTAAAGAAATTTGGAATGGAATGGTGTAAGATTGCAAATACCCTAATGAGCACATAAACCAAATTAGATAAAGATGAGAAAGGTAAGAGTATAGATGAAAAGCTTTATAGAGGTATGATTGGATCTCTGTTATACCTTACCACTTCTAGACCTAGCATTATGTATAGTGTATGCTTATGTGCTAGATTTCAATAATCTCCTAAAGAATCACATTTGAATGTTGTTAAATAATCTTAAAATATTTACATGACACTATACATCTAGGTTTATGGTATTATAGGAATACTTCTTTTCATATCATTGGCTTTTCGGATGTTGATTATACCGGTAGTCTATTAGATAGAAAAAACACTTCAGGTACTTGTCACTTCATTGGAGAATGCCTAGTTTGTTAGTTTAGCAAGAAACAAGTTTCATTTGCCTTATCAACCGCTGAAGCGGAATATATGGTAGCAGAATGTTGTTGCATTCAAGTTCTTTGGATGAGACAATAAATTAAAGATTATAGTCAAATAATGGATCATATTCTCATCAAATGTGACAATACTAGTACTATCAATCTTTCTAAGAACCCTATCCATCACTTTAAGAGCAAACATATAGACATTATGCATCATTTTCTAAGAGATCATGTCCAAAATTGAGTTATTGTGCTAGAATTCATTGACTCAAACAACCAATTGGTTGAAATTTTTACTAAGTCTCTCAATGATGAAATGTTTTGCTTTATAAAAAAAAAGCTTGGAATGCTTAATGACACCACATTGTCTTAAATGATAATTCTTATGTCATGGGTATGCTTTGATATTTTGATAATTCTTATATTGTGAACCTTGAGTGATATTTTGATTATTTGATGATTTGCATGATCATATTATATGATAAAGTGTTTATTTTTATGTTTAAAATGTTTAGAAAATATTTATGTATCATATACTTTTGAATGAGACGTAGGTTTTTTTGACAAAATTTTAGGTATTCACATTCGTGAATAAATCTTTACGGTCGTGAAAATAGTAGCCAAAACCAATAGATTCAATCACGCCTTGGATCATGGTTTGATCTCATGATAACCTTTATTCACGCCTGTGACTGTTTAGCATCACAACTATGAAAATGTCTCTCTTTTTAGATAGTTTCGTTCATGCCCAAGGTCATGGTTTAAGTCATTACCTTGCCTAACCGTGAACACAATCATTCATGACCGTGAATTGATTGAAATAAAACATGAAATTCATTGTTTTATCTTACTTTCTCTCTCTTCAATCCCACGACAGTTGCGAATCCTCATTCTTTGCAGCCAATTCCGGCCCCCCAAACACCATTTTATCATAAATCATTGTCGAAATTAATCACCAAACACCTCAATCACTTTTTCTCTATTGTTTTATTCGAGTTTTTGGTAAAACTTTCAACCCTAAGCTTGCATCTCCTTTCTCTCTCAAACCTTCAGTCACTTAAATGACCTCAGGTTCCGATCAATTAAAAGGGAAGAAAAAGAGTAACATGCTCCACACATATTTTTTACTCAATGTCATACTTCGACATTGCCATTCGAAATACGCTTGATTAAAAAATTGGCCTCTCTTATCAACAAGGACCTTCAATTGGAGGTGTGTCAAGGCACTAGGACTTACCTCCGACATGAAGGTTTGGCTGCGCAAGTGTGGCCTACTGGAGTTTGTTGATATTTATTAACCCATATTTTGGGAGCAAACTTTGGAATTTCTCAGCACTTTGCAAATCTCCCCAATTGGGAAGGTCTCCTTCCAGCTCTATAAGCATGAGAAAATCCTGATTACTGCTAAATTTGGAGTAATTTTCAAGCTCCCACATGAGGAATTAATCCTTGACAATGAGGCTGGATTTTACCCTCACGATGTCTGATCCAACTTTGGCGGTGACTACAGATGGGATGTCAAGAAGATGAAGAGCACACAATTGATATCATCAGTGTTTCGCTACATTCACCAATTTCTGACCTATAACATATTTACTTGGGATGATAACAGCATCTCAATTCGGAAGTTCGAATTGCTTTTATTTGAAATAGCTCAAAATAGTAAGCTTGTGGCACTATCCTGGTGGTTTGCTTCTCACCTGCAGTCCATTGCCTCCAAGTCTTCAGGAGACATTCTTATCGGAAGTTATGTGACTCATTTGATGGTAGAGCTGGGATATCTGGACCTCAACAATCATGTATACAATATCATTCTACCTTATCCCATAGAACGACTCGACTTCGAGTCATTCATCAAAATGGGAGTAACAGTGAGAGTCCATTATAAAGATGAGGTATTTTACTACTTCATCACCCTACCATGTGAGGTGGCATGGGAGTCTGAAGAGTCAGAAGAATTCAAAGTGGGACTTCAAGGGCCCCAGTAGAGGAAGAGAGCGCAGGTTGAGACTCCAGCTCCAGTTGTTCCAGATGCCCCTCCTATTAGCGAAACCTCTTCGGCACCTCCACTAGACTTGGCACAATAGATTGTCGCACTCTTGACTCCTCGTTTTGACATGCTTTAGGAAAACATGGACACCTTTCAAGAGACAATTGATGCGAAGCTAGAAGGCCTTAAGGACTTTGTCGAGTCTAGGATTGATAGCGTTGAAGAGGAGATAACTCGTCTTGGCGAGCAGATGTATGGGTTTAAGCCATGACTTTTATTATCTTAATTTTACTTTTTATGTCTTCGGATCATTATGATCATGTTATCATAGTTTTATTTTTTTTGTGTCCTAAGATAATCATATCTTATAAATTTTTTTGTTAATGCAATGACATATTATTATTATTTTCTATTGTCTTATATCTCTTTTTGATTGTGACAAAAGAAGAGAATAAGTAAGCAAATGTTATGTTAAATGCAATATGCGTATGATGATGAATGCAATATATGACAATTATACTATATTAATATACTTTGAAATATATGTTACATATACTTGTCATATTCCTTGCATATAAAGCATAAAATGCTCTTATCAACATATCATATAATTGCAATATACCTTTCATATACTTTGTGTTTATTTCTTATCTCAATCTCTTTTGAAGCTTCTCTTGCATCTTGTATTTCTTATAATTCATGTTTATTAAGTATCATATGAGGGGGAGAATTTTATTTTTCCTTTAGACCTCATATTGCTTAATTATTTATCACCATAAAAAAGAGAGATAGTTGAATCTTGAAAGATATTTCTATCATTTTGATAATAACAAATAATTAGGCAACAAGTGTAACACTGGACGGATATGTGATGTTACATTTGTCAAATCTAATTTCAAAATATTTATATTATAAGGTGAATATATATATATATATATATATATATATATATATATATATCAGAAAAAAAATATAAAATATAAGAAATATAACTCCAGATTAAATCATATATCATGTATCATGTAAATTCATTTCATTTCAGTTATCATAATTTATAAATTTTTTTATCAAGCTCATATATTAAATTATCATAAATCAACCTCAGGGAAAACAAGGGGTACATGTCTTCTTAAATGACTACAAAATATACCTAAAACTTGTCCAATAAAACTTTGGATAATATTTTTATTCGAAGAACCAAAATAATCAAATTAAGGAGATTTGAATAATTTCTAAGTAAAGGCAAAAGTCATTTGGATCGAAACCAACGTCCAAACCAGGAAATTAAGAATTTAAAATTACTCTTCTCTATTATATATATATACATATATTCTAATTGAAACTTTAAAATATGGAATTTTATGTTTGACATCAATGGAGAATTTAATTTAAAATTATTTTTTCAAAATTAATCATCAATATCATGTTATGCTATTAGGTGGAAAATGAGACTGCAACATATAATATCATTCTCATTCTTCTAAAGACCAATCTAAATATATTTTTTATTTTTCTTAATTTTATATATATATATATATATATATATATATATATATATATATATATATATATATATTGAAATTTTAATAAAAAAAAGTGCAAAAGAGATATAATGAAGAAAGATATGAGATATGAGATATGAGAAGAGAGAGAATGAAAAAATAAAAAATAAATTTTAATATTTTAGTAGAGAGAAAAATTATTATATTTAACTTTATCTAAATATTATAGACTTTTCTTATTAAAAATAGTAGACCGACTAATATATCACATTTGCTCATAAACTTATAATAACATTAATGTCTATCTCATTATTATCTCTATATTATCTATTAATATATATAAAAGTTAGGACATCAAATGATTATTCATAGTACAATGTCTTTCCAAAAATGCCCTTCAATAAAACTAGAGGTGAGCATCAGTTCGATTTTAAACCAAATCAAATTAATAGAACCGAATTGAAATATATTTTAAATCGAATCTAATTAAATTGAAATATTTTAGTTCAATTCGGTTCGGTTTAATCGTTTTTGTAAATTAATTTATTAATTACTATAAATTATAATTATTTTCATATTTATCAATTATAAAAATTAAAATTAATCATAATAACTATATCAATTAATAAAAATTAAAATCAATTATCATAATCTTATAAATTATCGTAACTAAAATTCAAATTATGTAAATTAGTACAAAAATTATCATAAATTTATAATTTTTATTAACTAAATTTAATTCATAGTAATTAATAAATTTATGAATTTTTTTATTATTATATATCAAAATTAATTATCATAAATTATAATTATTTTATCTAAAATTTATAATTAATTACTATATATATATATATATATATATATAATTTGGTCAGTTCGGTCTAACTGGATTTTTAACATTTTCAACCAAACTGAACCGAACAAATTAAATTTTTTATAAATAATCGAACTGAATAGACCGAAATCAGTTTCAGTTTGGTTTTATATGCCCCTAAATAAAACGACAACGTATTCCAAAAGTATGTTTCCAATTCACACGCTGGAATGCTTGGATTCAGGATTTGCTTATTGTTACACTTACTATTATAACCTCTTTTTGTTCATGTCATGTACTACTACCATCTATAGTAGTGTGTACTTTTATGTCTTTAACCAATACATAAAATTATTTATTTGTCTTCTTAATTTTTTTGGTTGGTATTATAGGCTTAATTGGTATGTTATTAAATCTAATAGCATCGTCAAGAGAACTTATTTTTAAATCTAATTCTGTTATTATTTTTTATTAGAAGTTTTTTAATATTGTCAAAATTTAGAGTTAAAAGAGTTTAATAGAATAAAAATTCATTTTAAGATTGTAAAATGTGTTTTGCCTTTGCAAGCAATAATAATTTTTGTATTTGAACAACTTGCTCTCCATTGATAGGATTTTAAGTGAAATTAGTCAAAATAAATTTGGAAAACCGGACAGTAACACTTTATAATCAATTTGAAAAATAAGTTAATCAAAACTGATGAATATCAAGATCAACAATTTTATAAATTTTTAAATAAAGGTAAAGATCTAGAATAATTATGTATTGATTAACCAATAAGTAGTTATTAACCGTTTATATACGTGATTATATTTTTTTTAAAAAATACTTTGCCTTTTTTCACATAAATGTTTGTATTATTAGAACATGATTATTTTTTACTAAATAGAAAAGTATTGTATGATTGAGATCATTGTTTTTTTTGTTGTGATTATTACGTTAAAACTGAAAGATAAATCACTTGAGAAATAAGACAAGAAATGATTTAGGTAAAGTATGAATTACATAAATGATAAAGTAATGATTAAATAAATGATTTAAGCTAGCAACAACTTCAATTTTCATCATCACTAGAAAAAATAAAAATAAAAAAGAGGCCATTTTTAATTTTTTATTCTTAGAAAATTGAGTTATAGGGTCACTGGGATCATGGGTAATCTTCAGTTCAATTAACCATTTTCGTTTTTATTCTTAGCAAAATATTTATATTAAACAATATTATTAATTTATTTATGTTATTTTGCTTTTGTATAATTGTCTATCCTAGCGTAACGCGAGGGTAATTTACTCTCTCTCCGTATGTATATATAACCCACGAGATTATTTATTTTGATAACCCACAAGAGAAAAACCTTTGAACTTACATTAATTATTATTTGACTTCGTGAAAGAGGATATATTCTACAAAATGAAGAAAAAAAAAACAAAGAATAGAGAGGAGGCGAAAAAAATATAAGAAAAAAAATAATATAAAAGAAAAATAAAAAGACAAAGATAAGAATGGAAAAATGATGATTCTTTAGTACGAAAAAGATAGAGTCACTTTTTATTTTAAAATTATAGATTATTTTTATTTTTTAAAGTATTGTTATTTTTTTTCAATTATAAATATATTTTTATTTATATATTATATTATTATTACATCACTACATATTATATCAATAAATAGATTATATAATGCACTTCTAAATTTATACATTTCATATTTTTTTGTTGAATATTTCATTAATTGATGGTTTGATGTATAAAAAAATCTAAATAATCATCGTCATCAATTATCTTTATGTTCTAAAACTTGAGTACTTTTATTTAAAAAGTCATTTTCAATACCTTACCATTTCTGAAGAAACTCCAAAAATAATCAACATGGCAGATCATGACGTGAAGGAGACAATAAGGCCATGGTTTGATTTTAAAATTTTGGAAGTAGATCTTGGCAGGTGACTAAATATATCCAAATGTCACTTCATTTTATTTCAATTCTTGCTTTAAATAATTTTTGAAATTAGTTGTGATTTAGATGAGTATTAATTTAAATTTTAAATTGAAAAGAGATCAAATAATTATTTTTAAAATAATAATAAATACAGGATATTTTTAAAAATTATTAAATAAAAATTATTAGTTTAATAAAATTAAATAATTTACTTAATACGTGCAAAAATAGGATTCGGACGGACGGAGGGTGTATAAATAAATTGACCAGGATATTATCGGTTAAGGAACCTAAAATTGGACAATTCAACAATCAAAATAATTTAGATGATATAAATCATATAAATTCAATAGAAGTAAATATAGCCGATATTGAAAATCAGCTATTAGATTGGACTATACCTAAACAGGACATAAAAACAATATATAAAATCGGATCTTTTGAATTTATGCAAGACTATTCAATTAAAACAACTGAACAAACAATAACTTTAAATGAAGATTTAGAAACTATTCAATTATTATCAGAACAATCTATTAAAGAACATAAAAAGAAATATAAATTAATTCATCTAGAATTAATTCAAATAGCGATTAAACACTTATTCAGATTAGGGCTAGATATTCCAGTACTCATGTGTCTTAGAGACGCTAGACATATAAGTTTCTCAAATTCTCTTTTAGCTATGGCAGAAACAAATTTAGCTAATGGTCCTATATATTTTAATTGTTACCCCAATTTTTCATTAAGTTTATTTGATCCTAATATATTTGACACTTTAAGCCTTACAGTTAAAACAAAAAATTTAGATTTTAAACAAAATACACGAGCAATAGCTATAATTTATAGAATTTATTATAAAGTTATGTCTACTACTTTAAATCCCAGAGCTAGAAATAGTTTATTAAAAGACGAAACTCTAATCTTTGAAGGTAACAGAATACACTCTAATATACAAATACTTAAAAGATTGAAATGGAATGAAATTACTAGGTCAGGAATATGAAAATTAGCTGAAGTATCATAATCCCAAAAGATAGATATAAATAATCAAACCTCGAGTATAATTGAAAGAAATGATGGATCTGTAAAAATATCATTTTTACCAGATCAATCATTTTCTTCAAAAGTTTCAATATATTCAAATAACAGACCTTCTACCAGTTCTATACCTAGAAATATATCTAATAAAGATTTAAAACTCAAGGATGTAGATTTTAATGAAACAATTCCAAAACATGTTTATGTTTCAGATGATAAATCAGATGACTCATTATCACCTACTAGGTCTCAAATGGAAAATTTTTCTCGAATAAATTAGATGGAAAAATTTGAAATAGATAAAGAGTTTTTAAGAAAAGATTTACAATCAGAACATAATAGATTAAAAAAAATTGGTATTTTAATAAATTTTCAAAAGAAGACTTAGAAAATTTTAAAGTAGAATGGTATAAAAATATGGAAGAATTAAAAATCAATATACCTTTATTTGAATGGTTCGAAATATATAGTAAAAATAATAAAATATATTATCCATTTTCTTCTATAAATGTTCATTCTAAAATTGTACGAACATGGTTAACAACAGAAAATGAAACAAGGATATCAGTTCATTCTCCTCTAGAAAAAATAGTATTTACTCATAATAATAATAATTACATGGCATTACCTTTAAAAGGAGTAGAATTATCATAAAAAAAAGAACCAGAATTTGTTTTAGAACAAATAAAACACGTTCAATTACAACATAATTATTCAAATAAAATATTATCAACTATGACACAACAATTAGATAGAATAGAATCTTTAGTTCAACCGGAATTACAAAAACCTAGAATTATAGAAATAGCACCAGAAAAACCATTATTTAAACCTTTTGAATTTTCTCCAAATTTAAATGTAAAATTAAATACTCAACAAGCTTTATTAAAAAGAATTGAAAATCAATTAAAAAAATTAGAAACTCCTGAAAAATCTAAAAAACCTATAATCATAAAAGATACAGAAACATGGACATCTAAAGATAAATCTATAGCAGTTATAACAGAAACATATTATACTGATGATGAAATAGAAAATATAGAAAATCAATTTCAAGAAAAGACAAATATTAATAAAATACATTATGGAAGTTCTTCTAGAACATATCATTTAGAAACAAAAAATTATTATCCTATACCAACCCCACCATATACTTTAATAGAAGAAAGATGACAAACTATTCAATCAAGATACGATAGAACATCAATTAATGAATGAAATATAGATGAATTAACAGAATATTAGATTTTAGGTACTTTACAAGAAATGTCTATGGCAGCTAGTGCTTATAGGGCTAATAATGATGAACAAGCAATTGCCCAGATGATCATTTCTGGATTCACTGGTCAATTAAAGGGGTGGTGGGATTATTATATGACACCTGCAAATAAAGAAGTTGTATTAACAGCTAAAAAGATTGTTATTAAAACAAAAGATAATACTCAAGTACAAACTCAAATAGATGATACGATAAATACTTTAATATATACTATTATGAAATGTTTTATAGGAGATCCTACTCAATATTAAGAACGAAATTCAGAAATTCTATTAAATTTAACTTGTCCAAAATTACAATATTTTAGATAGTATAAAGATATATTTTTAACCAAAGTCTACACTAGACCGGATTGTAATAATGATTATTGGAAAGAAAGATTTATTGCTGGACTTCCTAAGCTATTTGCAGAAAGAATTAGAACTAAGTTAAGAGAAGAAAATAGGGGTATAATACCTTATGATATTTTAACTTATGTAAATATAATTAATTATATAAATAAGGAAGGTTTAACTATTTGTTCAAATTTAAAACTAAGAGCTAAATTAAAACGGGAATCAACCTCTGCTAGAAAGGAGTTAGGAGATTTTTGTCAACAGTATAGTTATGAGAATATTAGGGCTCCATCCTCTAGATCCAAAAAATTTATAAGACAGAAGAAAACTCATTATAGGTCCAATAAAAGGAAATATTATTCAAAGCCCAAGCAAACAAGTCAGAATAAAACCTATAAGTCTAAACCATCTTCTAGTAATCAGAAATCAATAAAGAAAAATAATTCAAAACAAAAGGATATTGTAATTTGTTATAAATGTGGAAAAATTAGTCATTATGCAAGAAATTGTAGGGTTAAGCAAAGAATTAATGAATTAGAACTATCAGAAGAATTAAAAGATAAAATTCTAAAAATAATTATAAATGAAGAAGAATCTAATAAATTTGAAGAAGAACTATCAGATTACTCAAAAAATGATTTAAACATTTTAAATGAAGAATTAGATTCAGAATCCACTAGTGAAAATGATTGTGATTGTTTAGATCCTTGTAATTGTAATAGTATAAATATGATAAACACTGAAAAGAAATTTTTGTTAGATATTGTAAAAAAAATTGATGATCTAGAAATTAAGAAAGAATATTTATTAAAATTAAAAGACATAATAGGAACTACTTCTAAACCAAAAGAATTTAAACCTTATAATTTTCAAGAAATCTGTAATAGATTCAAACAATCAAATAAAAGTATTAATATAGAAGATTTACAGGAAGAATTTAAAAATATTAAAATAGAATTAAAAGAAGAAATTAATACTTTAAAAGAAAAGGTTAATAAATTAGAAAGAGAAAATTTAGCTAGAGATCTAGAAAAGGTATTAAAACATTAGGAAATAGAATCAAATGATTCAACTGATTATATAAATAGTATACAAAAAATAAATTATCAAAAATGGTATGTTAAAATAAATATAATCATAAATGATACACATTTAAATACTATAGCTTTAATAGATAGTGGTGCTGATCAGAATTGTATTCAGGAAGGACTTATACCTACGAAGTATTATGAAAAAACATCAGAAAGATTACATAATGCAAGTGGATCTAGGTTAATAGTAAATTATAAATTATCCAATGCTAATATATGCAATCAGGGATATTGTTTTAAGACAAATTTTATATTAGTCAAAAATTTAAATACAAATATAATATTAGGAACACCTTTTATAACTATGATTTACCCATTTACAGTATCAGAAAAGGGTATAAGTACAAACATTTTAGGAAAAAAAGTTATTTTGGAATTTTCATTTCCTATTAAGACAAAAGATATAAATTGGTTACAAGATAATAATATTCAAAAGATTAATATAATAAAAAATAAAAAACAACATCTAAAACAATTATCAAATGAAATAAAAATAAGAAAATTAGATGAAAAAATAAATTCATCAGATATTCAGAAAAAAATAAAAGAAATAGAAGAAAAATTTAAGATAGATATTTATGCACCTATTCCTAATGCTTTTTGGAATATAAAACAACATATAGTCAATTTACCATATATTAAAGATTTTAATGAATCAAAAATACCAACAAAATCAAAATCCATACATATGAATCAAGATTTAGAAAAAACTTGTCAATTAGAAATATTAGACCTAAAGAAAAATGGATTAATTAGAGATTCTAAATCTCCATGGTCATGTTCTGCATTTTATGTTATGAATGCAGCAGAAATAGAAAGGGGAACTCCAAGATTAGTAATTAATTATAAACCTTTAAATAAAGTCTTACAATGGATCAGATATCCAATACCAAATAAAAGAGATTTATTAAAAAAATTATATGAAGCAAATATATTTTCTAAATTTGATATGAAATCAGGCTTTTGGCAAATACAAATATCTGAAGAAGATAAATATAAAATTGGATTTAATGTACCATTTGGTCATTACGAATGGAATGTAATGCCCTTTGGATTAAAAAATGCTCATTCAGAATTTCAGAATATTATGAACGATATAATTAGACCAATAAGTTCCTTTTCAATTGTCTATATTGATGATGTTTTAGTATTTTCAAATTCTATTAATCAATATAAGCAACATTTAGAAAAATTTTATAAAGTTATACATTCAAATGGAATGGCAGTATCTGAGTCTAAAATGAAATTATTCCAAACAAAAGTTAGATTTTTAGGACACGATATATTTGAGGGTACAATTAAACCTATTATTAGAAGTTTAGAATTTTCTAGTAAATTTTCCGATGAAATTAAAGATAAAAAACAACTACAAAGATTTTTAGGATGCTTAAATTATGTTCACGAATTTTTTAAAGATTTAAGAATTTTATGTAAACCTTTATATGATAGGTTATAGAAAAATCCTAAATCTTGGTTAGAAGAACATACTAAAATAATTAAAGAAATAAAATCTAGAGTTAAGAATTTACCTTGCCTAGGTCTACCTCACCCAGAAGCATTTCTTATTGTAGAAACTGATGCTAGTGATAAAGGTTTTGGAGGTATACTTAAACAAAAATATAATAATAAAGAAAGCCTAATTATTTATTATTCAGGATGTTGGAATAATACTTAGACCAATTATTCTACTATAAAGAAAGAAATTTTAAGCATTGTTTTATGCATCAAAAAATTTGAAGATGATTTATATATGAAATTTTTTTTATTACGCATTGATTGTTTAGCTGCAAAATATGTTTTAGAAAAAGATGTTCAAAATTTGGTTTCAAAACAAATTTTTGCTAGATGGCAAACTCTATTAAGCAACTTTGATTTTGATATTGAATTTATCAAAGGAGAGAACAATTCTCTTCCTGATTTTTTGTCTCGTGAATTCCTACAGGAAAAATAAATAATCAACAGAATAATTCTAATAAGCATATTCTTACAAGAGCAACTTATAATAAACAGAACAACCCATCTTCTTCCTCAAGCCCACCAAGTTCAAGATTAACACCATTAATTAATCAAAATCCTTTTTTCCCAATAAGGCCTAGAAGCCCATCTACTCAAATGAGACCCTCATTCACTTCAGCTTTATTAAGACCATCTAGCCCAAGCCTGTCTACTCCAAGCCCATCTAAACCCTCATCTAGTCAAAGCCCACAAAAAACAAATTCTGGCTATGTTCTTCATCAAACTAAATTATTTGTCAAAACTCTCGATAATGAAGAAGTCTCTTTGGCTTCAGGAGGTTTTATAAAACTTATATCTTTTTTATATCCCAAAGGTTTTCATTTTTATGAATCTGATTTTTCAAGGACAATGGAATATTATCAAAATATTTTAATAGATTCTGGATCAGTTGAATTTATATGATTTATATCATCTAAATTATTTTGATTGCTGAATTGTCCAATTTTAGGTTCCTTAACCGATAATATCCTGGCCAATTTATCCATTAATCAAATTTAATCTTGTTAATCTTAATTAAATTTTTGTTTATTTCAGTTTTCTTAAACTATCACGGGACCACCATGTGTATCGGGACCACCTAATGTCATCTCGACTTTTCTCGGCTGACCAACGCTACACTAAACTTCGGCTAACCAACGTTTCAAGTTTAAGATTACCAATTTAAACTCAATTTAATCTTAATTAACCGGATTAGATTTAATTAAATTTTAAATTAACCAAGTTATTATTAATTAATTTATCTAAAATCAAACAACTAGGCTCTGATACCATTTTCTTTTTGGATCTTAAAAATAGAGATATATAGAGACAGAGATAGTAAAGAGTTACTCAAAGTACAAGTGAACTAAATTATTATTAATAGAATACATAATTTAAAACAGATAGATATATAAAATACATTAACATAGATATATTGAGTACAATTATTTCTAATAAAATACAGTAAGCTAAAATATAATATAATATATTTTCAGATATATTAATCATTATTAGAGGTTCGTGGCGTTGTGTATGCAGTATAAGGCTTAAGCCTTCTTTCACCTGATAAGGATTTACTGTAACCCTTTCAAATTACACCTTAACAGATTGCAACCAGCCAGTTTCCAGCCTATAAACCCTTTTCTAATGATTAAAATTTCGAATAAATACTTCAACACAGCAGATCATATTAGTAATAAAAGTTATTCTTCTATGATATTCCTGACAATCACAAGATAAATTCATATTTACTAAATGCTCATAACGATGGATTCTTATAATATTATTCTTAAAATAGTATAATGCATGTTTAAGAGCAATTAATTCTGTTCGATCTTGAAAATTTAAAAGAGAGAGAGCAGAGATAAAACTTTCGAGAAAATTACTCATTTTCAGATAATTAAAATAAAATACCTTTATTAAATTTGGTTTCTGATGATAATACAGAAAGATCTTGAATAGAATACTGACACTCTTTTGAGAATATAAGTTGAAGGTCTAAGAATTTGGAACATAGGGAAGTTGATATTACAAGAGGGGTGTTAGGTTTCTTTTCTCTAATTTTTAAACTTGAGTTTTGCTCCCTCCCTCCAAAATGAAAATCTTGAGTATATATATAAGAAGTAGAAGTCTCTGGAGAATTATTGCTGATGATGTTGGTCGACTGGTTGGTAAAAATTCTTATCGTCTTTATTAAAGGTAGTTGTTAGGTCTTGATAATTGCTGGTGAAGATTCTTTCTTGATAAGTTTTGCCGACACTTGAAGATAAGGTTTGGTGGATGTGCAGAGCTGTCTTCTTTCATATTAAATCTTATGTGTTGTTATACTTTTTTTTTACATCATGCTGATGCTTTATTTCAATAATTTGAAAATAATTACATAATTATTTATAATTCAAAATTATAATATGGTTATTGTGAATCTGGACTAAAAATTGGATTTCTGTCTTCTGATCCACTTGAGCTATTGACTTCACTGGAGTAGACATTGAGTATATCTTGTAGTTCCTTAGGATTAGAAGCTGTTGCAAGTCTTTTTAATATTTCATCCTTTGATTTCTTAAATTCTTTTGAAACTCCTTTTTCTTCAACTATTTGTTTTGTTGGAGAAAAATAATAAATAAATGCTTCTATATCTGCTTGATTATTGTTAAAATTGTCCCACCACTTGGTTTGAAATTCTCTATATAAAGTTGGAACTCTAACTTCTGATCCTTGATCAAGATAATAGGTTCAGGTGGTGATCCATGGAATCTTGAAGGTTATAGTGAAATTGACTAAAAGTTTGATAACACTTTTTTCATGAGAAAAATATCTTGAATATTGATCGTATCCGATAGCCACATCTTGGGGAAAATTCTCAACTAAATTACCAAAATATGAAAACCAAGAATAAAACCAATTTGGTAATTCAGCTGTAAATTTGTTTGAAAAATAGAAAAACCAAGAGTGATTATAATTTCTTAAATAAAACATTTTATACAAAGAGATTTGATAATCATAATAATTATAAGTGTTTGGAATAAAATTATTTGAAAATCTTTTACTGGTGTGAATCTGCTGATTCCACCTAACTGAAGATAAAACATCTAAAATTTTTACTTTTGAATAAACAATTTTTGATGGATCAATTCTATCAAAATTATGCTCAAATTCAACTGATCCAGAATCTATTAAAATATTTAGATGATTGTTTAGCTGCAAAATATGTTTTAGAAAAAGATGTTCAAAATTTGGTTTCAAAACAAATTTTTGCTAGATGGCAAGCTCTATTAAGCAACTTTGATTTTGATATTGAATTTATAAAAGGAGAGAACAATTCTCTTCCTGATTTTTTGTCTCGTGAATTCCTACAGGAAAAATGAATAATCAACAGAATAATTCTAATAAGCAGATTCTTACAAGAGCAACTTATAATAAGCAGAACAACCCATCTTCTTCCTCAAGCCCATCAAGTTCAAGATTAACACCATTAATTAATCAAAACCATTTTTTTCCAATAAGGCCTAGAAGCCCATCTACTCAAATGAGACCCTCCTTCACTTCAGCTTTATTAAGACCATCTAGCCCAAGCCCGTCTACTCCAAGCCCATCTAAACCCTCATCTAGTCAAAGCCTGCAAAAAACAAATTCTGGCTATGTTCTTCATCAAACTAAATTATTTGTCAAAACTTTCGATAATGAAGAAGTCTCTTTGGCTTCAGAAGATTTTATAAAACTTATATCTTTTTTATATCCCAAAGGTTTTTATTTTTATGAATCTGATTTTTCAAGGACAAGGGAATATTATCAAAATTTTTTGATGCATAAAACAATAATTAAAATTTCTTTCTTTATAGTAGAATAATTTGTCTGAGTATTATTCCAACATCCTGAATAATATCTAATCAGACTTTCTTTATTATTATATTTTTGTTTAAGTATACCTCCAAAACCTTTATCACTAGCATCAGTTTCTACAATAAGAAATGCTTCTGGGTGAGGTAGACTTAGGCAAGGTAAATTCTTAACTCTAGATTTTATTTCTTTAACTATTTTAGTATGTTCTTCTAACCAAGGTTTAGAATTTTTCTTTAACCTATCATATAAAGGTTTACATAAAATTCTTAAATCTTTAAAAAATTCATGAACATAATTTAAGCATCCTAAAAATCTTTGTAGTTGTTTTTTATCTTTAATTTCATTGGAAAATTTACTAGAAAATTCTAAACTTCTAATAATAGGTTTAATTGTACCCTGAAATATATCGTGTCCTAAAAATCTAACTTTTGTTTGGAATAATTTCATCTTAGACTCAGATACTGTCATTCCATTTGAATGTATAACTTTATAAATTTTTTTTAAATGTTGCTTATGTTGATTAATAGAATTTGAAAATACTAAAACATCATCAATATAGACAATTGAAAAGGAACTTATTGGTCTGATTATATCGTTCATAATATTCTGAAATTCTGAATGAGCATTTTTTAATCCAAAGGGCATTACATTCCATTCGTTCGTAATGACCAAATGGTACATTAAATCCAGTTTTATATTTATCTTCTTCAGATATTTGTATTTGCCAAAAGTCTGATTTCATATCAAATTTAGAAAATATATTTGCTTCATATAATTTTTTTAATAAATCTCTTTTATTTGGTATTGGATATCTGATTAATTGTAAGACTTTATTTAAAGGTTTATAATTAATTACTAATCTTGGAGTTCCCCTTTCTATTTCTGCTGCATTCATAACATAAAATGCAGAACATGACTATGGAGATTTAGAATCTCTAATTAATCCCTTTTTCTTTAGGTCTAATATTTCTAATTGACAAATTTTTTCTAAATCTTGATTCATATGTATAGCTTTTGATTTTGTTGGTATTTTTGATTCATTAAAATCTTTAATATATGGTAAATTGACTATATGATGTTTTCTATTCCAAAAAGCATTAGGAATAGGTGCACAAATATCTATCTTAAATTTTTCTTCTATTTCTTTTATTTCTTTCTGAATATCTGATGAATTTATTTTTTCATCTAATTTTCTTATTTTTATTTCATTTGATAATTGTTTTAGATGTTTTTTTATTTTTTATTATATTAATCTTTTGAATATTATTATCTTGTAACCAATTTATATCTTTTGTCTTAATAGGAAATGAAAATTCCAAAATAACTTCTTTTCCTAAAATGTTCATACTTATACCCTTTTCTGATATTGTAAATGGGTAAATCATAGTTATAAAAGGTGTTCCTAATATTATATTTGTATTTAAATTTTTGACTAATATAAAATTTGTCTTAAAACAATATCCCTGATTGCATATATTAGCATTGGATAATTTATAATTTACTATTAACCTAGATCCACTTGCAGTATGTAATCTTTCTGATGTTTTTTCATAATACTTCGTAGGTATAAGTCCTTCCTGAATACAATTCTGATCAGCACTACTATCTATTAAAGCTATAGTATTTAAATGTGTATCATTTATGATTATATTTATTTTAACATACCATTTTTGATAATTTATTTTTTGTATACTATTTATATAATCAATTGAATCATTTGATTCTATTTCCTGATGTTTTAATACATTTTCTAGATCTCTAGCTAAATTTTCTCTTTCTAATTTATTAATCTTTGCTTTTAAAGTATTAATTTCTTCTTTTAATTCTATTTTAATATTTTTAAATTCTTCCTGTAAATCTTCTATATTAATACTTTTATTTGATTGTTTGAATCTATTACAAATTTCTTGAAAATTATAAGGCTTAAATTCTTTTGGTTTAGAAGTAGTTCCTATTATATCTTTTAATTTTAATAAATATTCTTTCTTAATTTCTGGATCATCGATTTTTTCTATAATATCTAACAAAAATTCTTTTTCAGTGTTTATCATATTTATACTATTACAATTACAAGGACCTAAACAATCACAATCATTTTCACTAGTAGATTATGAATCTAATTCTTCATTTAAAATGTTTAAATCATTTTCTGAGTAATCTGATAGTTCCTCTTCAGATTTATTAGATTCTTCTTCATTTATAATTATTTTTAGAATTTTATCTTTTAATTCTTCTGATAGTTCTAATTCATTAATTCTTTGCTTAACCCTATAATTTCTTGCATAATGACCAATTTCTCCACATTTATAACAAATTACAATATCCTTTTGTTTTGAATTATTTTTCTTTATTGATTTCTGATTACTAGAAGATGGTTTAGACTTATAGGTTTTATTCTGAATTGTTTGCTTGGGCTTTGAATAATATTTCCTTTTATTGGGCCTATAATGAGTTTTCTTCTGTTTTATAAATTTTTTGGATCTAGAGGATGAAGCCCTAATATTCTCATAACCATACTATTGACAAAAATCTCCTAACTCCTTTCTAGTAGAGGTTGATTCCCGTTTTAATTTAGCTCTTAGTTTTAAATCTGAACAAATAGCTAAACCTTCCTTATTTATATAATTAATTATATTTCCATAAGTTAAAATATCATAAGGTATTATACCCCTATTTTCTTCTCCTAACTTAGTTCTAATTCTTTCTGCAAATAGCTTAGAAAGTCCAGTAATAAATCTTTTTTTCCAATAATCATTATTACAATCCGGTCTAGTGTAGATTTTGGTTAAAAATATATCTTTATACCATCTAAAATCTTGTAATTTTGGACAAGTTAAATTTAATAGAATTTCTGAATTTCGTTCTTGATATTGAGTAGGATCTCCTATAAAACATTTCATAATAGTATATATTAAAGTATTTATCGTATCATCTATTTGAGTTTGTACTTGAGTATTATCTTCTGTTTTAATAACAATCTTTTTAGCTGTTAATACAACTTCTTTATTTGCAGGTGTCATATAATAATCCCACCACCCCTTTAATTGACCAGTGAATCCAGAAATGATTATCTGGGCAATTGCTTGTTCATCATTATTATTAGCCCTATAAGCACTAGCTGCCATAGACATTTCTTGTAAAGTACCTAAAATATGATATTATGTTAATCCATCTATATTTCATTCATTAATTGATGTTCCATCGTATCGTGATTGAATAGCTTGTCCTCTTTCTTCTATTAAAGTATCCGGTGGGGTTGGTCTAGGATAATAATTTTTTGTTTCTGAATGATATGTTATAGAAGAACTTCCATAATGTATTTTATTAATATTTGTCTTTTCTTGAATTTGATTTTCTATATTTTCTATTTCATCATCAGTATTATATGTTTCTGTTATAACTGCTATAGATTTATCTTTAGATGTCCCTGTTTCTGTATCTTTTATGATTATAGGTTTTTTAGATTTTTCAGGAGTTTCTAATTTTTTTAATTGATTTTCAATTCTTTTTAATAAAGCTTGTTGAGTATTTAATTTTACATTTGAATTTGGATAATTATGCTGTAATTGAATGTGTTTTATTTGTTCTAAAACAGATTCTGGTTCTTCTTTTGATGATAATTCTACTCCTTTTAAAGGTAATGCCATATAATTATTATTATCATGAGTAAATAGGTTTTCATTTTCATGAATCTGATTTTTCAAGGACAAGGGAATATTATCAAAATATTTTAATAGATTCTGGATCAATTGAATTTGAGCATAATCACTTGTACTTTGAGTAACTCTTTACTATCTCTGTCTCTATATATCTCTGTTTTTAAGATCCAAAAGGGAAATGGTATCAGAGCCTAGTTGTTTGATTTTAGATAAATTAATTTATAACAGAAACATATAATACTGATGATGAAATAGAAAATATAGAAAATCAATTTCAAGAAAAGACAAATATTAATAAAATACATTATGGAAGTTCTTCTAGAACATATCATTCAGAAACAAAAAATTATTATTCTACCATAGACATTTCTTGTAAAATACCTAAAATCTGATATTCTGTTAATTCATCTATATTCCATTCATTAATTGATGTTCCATCATATCTTGATTGAATAGCTTCTAAATCTTCATTTAAAGCTATTGTTTGTTCAGTTGTTTTAATTGAATAGTCTTATATAAATTCAAAAGATCCGATTTTATATATTTGTACTTTGAGTAACTCTTTACTATCTCTGTCTCTATATATCTCTGTTTTCCTTAACCGATAATATCCTGGCCAATTTATCCATTAATCAAGTTTAATCAGGAGTTTCTAATTTTTTTAATTGATTTTCAATTCTTTTTAATAAAACTTGTTGAGTATTTAATTTTACATTTGAATTTGAAGAAAATTCAAAAAGTTTAAATAATGATTTTTCTGGTGCTATTTCTATAATTCTAGGTTTTTGTAATTCCGGTTGAATTAAAGATTCTATTAAATCTAATTATAGAAGAAAATGGATAATATATTTTATTATTTTTATTATATATTTCGAACCATTCAAATAAAGGTATATTGATTTTTAATTCTTCCATATTTTTATACCATTCTACTTTAAAATTTTCCAAGTCTTCTTTTGAAAATTTATTAAAATACCAAATTCTTTTTAATCTATTATGTTCTGATGTCATCTCGGCTTTTCTCGGCTGACCAACGCTATACCAAACTTCGGCTGACCAACGTATTATTATTATTAAATTATAAAATTAAGTTAATATAATTAATTATATTATTAATTAACAGTAATTGTATATTAATTATATTTAAAAAAATTAATTATATTAACTTAATTTTATATTTTATATTAATCTATTAACTTAATTAAATATTTTAACTATTAATTGATAACTTAATTAATTTTAAATATATTATTTATTTATTTTATTTAAATTTATTATAAAATAATAAAAATGAAATCCACTCTAATTTTTTATTTAAATAAAATTTTCTCTCCACTTTTATACATTGTAAGCTTTCATTTGTTATCACATCGCCTTTTACAATTCAATTCAATTTGTAAGGAATGTGTATACTCTAATATATATATATATATATATATATATATATAACCGAAAACATCCACACTTTAATTAAGAACAGGATGGGCAGAATTATTTTTAATAGATATGTATCCTCTTTGGTTTGAAATAAAAAAAAAAAAAAAGTTCCTTGATTAACAATATCAGTTACATTATTAATTAATTGTCACCCCGCGTGAGATAATTAATTCATTGCTGTAGAATAGATTATCAATACATATATAATAAGAATTAATAAAATACACATAATTAAAATCAAGGCCATCTCCTGCTAACCAGGACTTTGAAGCCATGCTTCATGTGGAGAATAATGGAGGCACTGGCCGGAGAAACAGGATGGCCTTCTACTATCTGAACATGGTAGTTATGGATAATGGCAGCAACCACAGTCTTCATCTGAGTGAAAGCCACTTCTTTGCCCAAGCAAGTCCTGGGTCCTGCATTAAAAGCCATGAACTTATATGAAGGCTCATGCTTCATCTTTCCTCCGCTGCTAATCCACCTTTCAGGCTTGAACTCAAGGCAATCTTCTCCCCATGTGGATGCCATCCTCCCCATTGAGTACATAGAAAACACGATTTTTATGTCTGGATTCACTCTATGCCCGCTCGGAAGTACATCTTCGACGACAGGGGATTTGTGCTGGAATGGAACTGGTGGGTGTAGCCTTAGAGTCTCACATAAAGCTCCATGGAGATAAACTAGCTTGTTTACTTCTTGTGGATCGAATATCCTCCAATTTTCTGCTTCTTTTGGCGTTATAATGGCTTTGAGCTCTTCTCTTATCTTTCTTTCCACTTGTGGATTCTTTGAAATCAGCCAGAAAAACCATGTGAGAGCTGAACTGGTGGTGTCCCTTCCTGCAAGCAAGAAATTTATGATTGTGTCCCTTAGAAATTTGTCATCTGATTTAGATCCCATTATTTTTTCAGCTTCACTGCTCATGTATGATGTTAATAAATCAGCTTCACCCTTTTCATGATCTTCATGTTGATTCTTGATCATCAGGTGTTGTCTTTTTCTTGATATGTATTGGGCTGATACATCATCAAGAATTCTCCACGCTTTTTTCATTTTCTTTTCTTGGCCAATGCCCAACCACCTCTCTAACTTCCAATAATACTCAGGCTTTATATGCCTGTGAAATAAAGCTTCCTCTGCATCATCCATGGCCTTTGAGAATTCCACTTGTGGAAATTCAATTGAGAGGCATTTTGGGTTGAAGCCTGTAATCAATTTGCATGTAATATCGAAAGTGAATCTTTGAAACAAATCTTGCAAGTCAATTTCTGATCCTTGTTGAGCTACATGATCAAGAACAGGAACTAGGCCGGCCTCCACCATTTGCCTGCTGGTTTTCACCAAGAACTGGTGAAAGCGGCGATGAGTTATCATAGCCTGAGCTAATTTTCTCTGACTCCTCCAAGAGTCAGAATCAGAATTAAAAATCCCATCTCCAAAAATATCAAATATCTTGCAGAATTCTGATCCTTTAGGGAAATTATAGAAGTTGGAGCTCATAATGTAGTGAATGTTGGCTGGATCTGCTGTAGCTAACAACTTCACTCCAGAAAACCATGGCCCCTTATAGAAAAATGTGTATCCACTTTGCTCCAGAACCTCTGTGACTCTGTCATGAAAACGGCGAAGATGAAAGAGAGAATCCGGCAGCATACCTACCACCGGCCAATTTATCGGTAGGCCATTTTATTTTAACAGAAAACGGAGAATGATATAGGTAATTAACGCTACCGATATCTCAACAAGGCTTATTGAGGCCATTTCTATGAATGCTCAGCTTGCTACCATGCCATATATATATATATATATACATATATGTACACTCTAATTTAAATATATGATTTATTTTTATATTTCAGTTAATAAGACTATTTTATAAAAGTTTAATATTTTTGTTATTTTCAGACATGAGAAGTGCGTGACCATGCTCAATGAATAAAAAAAAGGATTTTTTTACAACAAATACATTAAATTATCATAAAAATATATTAAATTAAAAATATATATTATTTTAAAATTAGGAAGAAAATATATTAAACTAAAATTGAAAATTTGATATTAGGAATAAAAAGGTAAAATAAAATTGAATTCAGAATTTTATGATATTGAAATGTAAAAGATAAAAAGTAAAATAATAAAGTTGGAACTTAAATATCATTGATTTTTTTATGAAGTAAGAACATTTTCAATTACATTCACAATTTTATATATAAAAAATTAAAAGCTCACATACGGCTAGCGGACTGCTAGGGTATGAATTAAAAAAAAAGCTGTGAAATAATTAAAAAAAAAATACAAAAGGACAGTAGCTGTCTGCGGTCTCAACTAGCGGACTGCTAGGTCCGCTTCCCACAACAGCGGACTGCTAGGGTAAGAATTTAAAAAAAAAAAAAAGCTGTGAAATAATTAAAAAAAACAACAAAAGGACAGTAGCTGTCTGCGGTCTCAACTAGCGGACTGCTAGGTCCGCTTCCCACAACAGCGGACTGTCTCTCTCCACTTCACACCAGTCATTTTCTTTAAAAATTTTAAATTATTACCCTAATTGAAAAATATTTTTTATAAACACCCTAAAACACAGGAAATTGCTATATATAGCCAGTGTTTGATGTTTATGGATATTTATTATCTTTTGAGATATAAAACTTTATCATTATTACAACTAGTTGAACCTGCGGTTTGCCGTTGGAAGATGTAATTTTTCTGAAAATGAAACATGTGCATTCATATAAATAAGAACATATATTATCTCTTTAAAGATACATAAATCATCTATCGCTAACTATTTGAGAAGTACAAAAAATGTAAAAAATAGATACATAAATTATCTCTTTAAAGAGAGTGTAATAAGTAGAGTTATTTTAACTTCACAGCTTTATTGTATATACTAGTTAATCAACTCTTATGTTTTGTGCGACTAGAAATAAAATTATTTAATTTATTAACGAATCATATATAAAAGAAATATAAGTAGTTTCATATAAAATTAAAGTTATAATATAATGTGTTTTTGGATTAATTAGCAAACAAATCTGATTTTAGATGAAAATTCCCAAATCTCATTTTGCATGTCCGAATCAAGATATCCAAGTCAAGCTAATAGATATGTCAGAATTTTCAAATCTAGAAAAGAAATCAAACACAAAATTAAGATCAACAAAATGAAAATGGTTTCTCAAAACTAGAAGAGAAGAAGGAGATAAGGAGGTAGGGAAAATTATCGAATAAATAAAAAAGTGGCTACCAATTAATCTCAAAAATTGGATTTTTTTGAACGAAGGAGAGATGGAGTGCTGCAGTGGTGTTCACATAGGAGAGTTGAGATCTTGTTGGAGGAGAGGTTGAGTTTCAACTGAGAGAGAGGATATTAGAGTGTTAAACTAGATGAACCAATGCTTTAGTGTGACACAATGATTTTTATACAAATATAACTCATAAAATACAAATTCGCAAATTATATCATAAATTCGTATTCAATATGTATCGTAATTCCGATTTCAAAACGATATCACATTATTCTTTTACTTAAATAATTCGCATATATTTTGGTTTAAAAATATCGATTTTTTATTATTCAGTTATCGTATAATTCATAGTAATCTTCTTATTCTTTAAATAGATAAAAGAAAAAAAAATATTTTTCTATTGCATAATTGTTTTAGAGGAATAAAACTTATTAATTTGCATATTTAATTTTATTTTTAGTATTTCTACATATTTTATTTATTGTTATTATTATTTGGGATAAAAAAAATCACTATTTTTTTTATATTTTTTTATGTAAATTGTTAAAATTTAAATATATTTAAACCAAAAATGAGTCATAATAAGAGAAAATTGAGTTGTTAAACATTGAAGATACTGAGTTTGTTACAAATATATAGGTTTATCATTTTAAACTTAAAAGTTTATCTTTTAAAACTTACAGATTTACCTTTTGTAATTTGTAGCTTTATTATTTATAATTTACAAATTCATCATTTATATGTTCATCGTTTAGATCTTATAGATTCATCGTTATATAGCTACAGATTCATCATTTAAAATTTATATGTTCATTATTTAAAAGCTACAGATTCATCTTTGTTACAATTAAATGATGAACCTAAATCACTAAATGATGAATTTATAAGTTATAGATAATAAACCTAATAGTTCTAAACGATAAAGTTGTGGCTTCTAAATAACGAACCTGTAATTTCAGAATAATGAATCTGTAAGTTCAAAATGATGAGTCTGTAAGTTCAAAATGATAAAATTGTAAGTTTAGAATGTTGAACCTATAAGTTATATCTAATGAACCTGTAAGTTCAAAACGATAAATCTCTAAGTTATAAATGATAAATCAGTTATATATTTATTAGTTCACTAAAATTCAATGTAAAAAAAATACACGTTTTATTTTGTTTTGCACCTCTAAAGAAAAGAGGTTCGTAATGCAACATGATAAATCTATAAGTTCAAAATATTAAACATATAAATTCAAAACGATAAATTTATAAGTTATAACTGATAAATTTGTTCTTTATTTATTAATTCACTAAAATTCAATATAAAAATAACACATTTTATTTTGTTTTGCACTTCTGAAGAAAAGAAATTTATAATGCAATATGAATCGGGGTTCACGATATAACTAACATATACAAATTAGTTAGACTAGCTTTACCCAACTCGACAAAATATCATTTTAATTCGAATATTTGATTTATTTGGGTTGGGTCAACTGATTTGGTTGGATACACATTTTCTTTGAACAACCCTAAAAATCAGCACTGTTAAGACCATTACTGAACCTTCCAGTGGGTCTATGGTGAGGAAAATCAGCCCTGTCTCAGCTTCCAGGTAACAAATAGTTATTTCCAATATGAGCAGTTGAATCTCCTAATATGAAAACAGCTGGTACTAAAGCTATAATAGCCGAACTCAGAAGTACAATTATTTTCTTTTCCATTAGGAAGACGCCAAAAAAAAAACATTTTCCACTTTTTGTCTATTTTTACAATCTTTTTTGTTGTGTTAAATGCTCAGCCGGGTGGGATATTTATATGCAAATAAGAACAAAAAATTTTAGGACAGAACAAAAGAAATGTGCCGGTTGGGCAAATTGTCCTATTTATTGCTGGATTGACCCTGTCAAAAAAATCAATTAAGTAATTACAACATGAAAACGCTATGTTAGATTTAACAGTTTATATATTAAATAAATAATTACAACATGAAATCACTATACAAGTTTACATAGTATTATAGGTTCTCATAGAACTAAGTAATTAACCAACTTAGACTAGTTCCAAAACTATCTACCTTTGGATTAATAAAATAAATGGTATTACTATGTTATAAATTGATCCTCAATCTTTTAATTGTTATAAATTGGTACTAATTCTTTCTAAAATATTGTAATATGATACTTAAGTTCAATTTTCGATAAAAAAAGATGATGTGAGAACCAAAAAAATGGATGTATTTTCCGCCTGTAACGTCATCTTTTTTGACCTAAAATTGAATTTGGATATGAGATTGTAATATTTTCAAAAGAATTAGTATCAATCTACAATATAATGATAAGAATTTATATTATATATGTTATTAACCCCTGCCTTGGTGTTCTTTTTTTTTTTTATGAAGAGTTGTTAAGTGCAAAAATTCCCTTCAATTAGATTCCCAAGTTTAATTTTACTTTTAATATGTTTTTGAGCTCGATATACTCCAAACATTAGGGAAAAAATGTGAAAGGTTGAACAAATGAGCATCTTTTTAGAGTATCTCCAACCCACGACAAAATTGTGAAAAAAAAAAGAAAAAAAAGAGTGTGAGATGGATGATTTTCAACCAAATACTAAAATTGTGTCAAAATTGATATTGATGACAGTACCACGTTATATTTGATGTGACACTGTAGTTATGTCATTTTAGTTTAAAATTTTTTTGTTAAATCATAGAAAATGAAGGAAAATTGGACTGTCCATAAAGAAAACTTACAAGAAAATGAAGGAAAATTGATATTTTTGATAGAAAGTTGAAGGAAAGAAGATGTGGAGAGAAATGTTGCTTGAATAAAAATAGAAAATGAAGGGAAGAAGGTAAAGGGCCAAAAATCTACTTGTGTTTTCTAGTGATTTTTATTAGTTTTTTGTAGTTAATGATTTTTATTATATTTGAATTAACATTTGAATAAATTTTCTTATAAACATATTTGAATAAAATTAACTTGACTTTTAATTAAATAATAAAATTTATCACGTTGGATGAATATATAAAAAAATATTCGGGTTTATTTTGTAAAATAATTAAATAAAATAGAAATATATATAGAATATTTTTTTGTGTAAAAAATAGTGTAATGAGTTAGAAATATATTTACTATAATTACATTATGTTAATCTAAAAGTTTGGAGATAGAAATGACAACGGAGCGGATTCGGGATGGGATTTCCAGTCCCCACACTAGACGATGATGGAAATCTCCAACCCCGCCCCGTTCCCCTGATTTTTATTAAATTATTTTATTTTATTTTAATATTAATTTTTTATTTTAATTAATTAGTTAAATATAAAATTATTTAAGTAAAAAAATATTTTTTATTTCAAACGAGTATTATATTTTTATTTTATTATTTTTAAAAAATATTATATATATATATATATTGGAGCAGAAATCAAGGTGAGAAAATAAAACACAAAAAATCTATTCTTATTTAAATAAAAAATCTATTCTTATTTAAAGTGGAGTTAGAGTGAGACACTGCTGGTCAGATTGTGTCTAAATTATCATTCATAGTCGGAGATGACATTATGTAGCAATATTCATATCAAAAATTACATAAAAAGCTATGTGAAGCATATTTCCAACAATCAATTTGTTTATCAAATCCGATTGGCCAATCTTTCACCTCTTTTCTTTATCCATTTAATGCTACCGTCAGTCTCATAAAAGCCTAATGAAAAACGTTATTATAGTTACAAAGGGTCCTGCCAATATAAACGGATATAATTATTTAAATTACATAGTGATCTTAAAATTGTATGGAGTAGATTTCTTGATATATAGTGATTTTAATCTCTAAAAAAGTTCAATTATTTAATTTTTTTTTCTTTTTCAATATTGCCGTCTGTTTTTTAATTATGAAATTTACATGGTTACATGGCAGATTCAAACTTAATAGTTTCTCAATCGACTTCCGAAGCTACTAGACATTATTTGGAGCCCCAAGAGTTCAGGTATTGGACATCTATTCATTTGATAATCAAATTTGGCTATTTTCCCCCTTTTTTAGAAGATAAAACAAAACACCAAATTTAGCTCTTTGACTATAAGATTCCATAATTTTAAGCGTTGGCTTGTCTATTAGGAGTTGTAATGCACAGCGAAGGAGATTGAGGAGCAGGTTGAGACCCAATTCTCCTCACTATGTGAGACATTAGAGTAGAGAGTGGAAGATATGGTTGCTCAGCAAATTCAGGCTATATTACCTTCTACACGGGAGGAGGTGAGGGAGGAATTGCGATGCAGGTTTACTGCAATGCAATAAGAGATGCAGTAGAAGCAACAACTCTTTTAGAAGCAAATGCGAAAACAGTTGGAGTTGTTGATGTCCTCACGCTAGCCCGCAATTTCCTTGGGCATGACTCCCTATCATCGGACCAAGTGATACTTTTCATTAACAAATATATTTTATTTCCATTATTAACTATTTTAGGATTTGTGTTATATACATTTTTATTGTATAATTTGGTTTAATTTAATGTCAAATGAAGATTTACTGATTTTTGAATTTTAGTAGAAAATTTCTATATTACATTTTGTATTTTATACAGGCGTTATATTTGTAAGTTTCAGTAATAGGCAACAAACAAATTCAAAAAAATAGGCTTATGAATAAAAAATTTAGCAACGGACTTGCAAGGAAACTTCTGTCACTGATAATTAGTGGGAGCTTGCGAGGAAATTTCTCTCTCTAATATCATGCCTAGAAATCAAATTAAATAGTGATAAAATATATACATTTAGGAAGAAAATTTTTTTATTGCTATTTGCTGAATTTCTTATGATGATGCTTTTATTTTTGTCAATGTTAATCTTTCTAATTTGGCTCTATTATTTTGGATTGCAAAAAGCTTGGAACCCTTATTCCATGACTTCTTTCTCTTGAATTTGTCTACAAGCTAATTGTGTTGCTTATATTCTAGGGTTTTGGAGTTCCACTTTAGATTTTGTAGTTGACATTGTTAATTCTGAAGTAGATTATGAGGATCCTAGGTCAGGTATATTGGAAAACTGATGGGTTGGGTCAGATTGGGTCAGATATATTTTATACAGGTGTCTTTGTTTTTGCTTGTTTTCTTGTTTTTGCTTGTTAATAGATGCTATCTTCAAAAAATAATAAATAAAAGACAAAAACAAAACAAAAATTCTATCCGAACATATTTTTGATTTTTTAATAATAAAATTTTGAAACCGAAACAATTTCCACACTTTTCAAGCTAAATAAGTTTTTAATTTTTTTTAAATAAAAAAAAGCCTTGAAATTAGAACCACGCCCAACATGTAGTCCTGATGAGTCTATTACTACTTTTTTAGAGAGTGGCTGTATATACTGCGCATGAAATAGACACATTTTCATATATATCTTTTTCATGCAACAGACACACCTTAGCTAGATGTTATGGGCAAAGAAGATGTTATGGGCAATAGACACACCTTAGCCAGATTAGCTCAAGCAATTAAATCAGTTAATTAAAGAGGATCCCTCAACATTCTGCATTGAATATATTCAAGCTCTCATCTCCATCATCCTATCATCCAATTGGATATTCCTTCTTGGTCTATCTTCAAGGTTCACCGTAAATCTAATGCATCTCCAAATTAAAATTAATATTTTCTCTCACAACTTCAAGAGATACTTGAAGTGGATAGGAGAGTATATATATATATATATATATATATATATATATATATATATATATATATATACATGCCATATTCATTTTTTAAATAAAATTACAATTAGTTGATTCAAATTGGATAAATTCGTACAAAAACTACCTTTTTGACGCTAAAATCAACTTTAAAGATTCTTTTTTAATGTTATCTTTTCGCACCAAAAAGTAATCCTACCTTTTTATTTTTTTCTATTATTGAGAAGTGCTTGTATTACTTTTTGTCGAAAAAAAATAAATAAATATTATCACACATGCCATAGGTAATTTTCATAAAAAAAATTATAATTTCACTTTTCTATCAAAATAATTATATTTTTTAACTTTTAAATATATATTCTTTCAATTTTATATCAAATATAATATCAAAAAAAAATTAATTTGGTTTGACAGTACCGTGACACTTCAAAGCTTTTTTTTTAACTGCTCATATTTATTATTATGTAAATGCGACATTTAGCTTTTTTTTTTTAAAAAAAAGAAGGTAGATCTAGTTATATAAATTGCTTTTATACTAAACTACATTTATACTGATCTAGTTATATTTACATAAATCTACCTTATATACACCTAATTCTAAGCAAATATATTTATATTTACTTACTAGTTCTGCGCAGATTTAGATATATCTAGAAAGACCTAGTTCATTTTGAGCATTGGATTAATTATGCACAAATCTATATATTTTTTTAACTTATTAATATATATCAGCAATGTCAAATCAAAAAAATTATATTCGGAGTGTCACGTTACTGTCAAGTCAATTTAAAATCTCTTCAAAATTACATTTGGTATGAAATTGAAAATAAACATGTTTAAAAGTTAAAAAAATAAAATTATTTTGGTACAAAAGTATATGATTTTTTATGCAATTTGCCCAAAAAAAAATATTAGGTAGAACTATTAGAATAAATGCATATATAAAAATCAGAAGTTAATAGGATAAATCTATTAAATATGATTGGTTTAATTAGTTGAAATAGTTAACATGTAATGAAACTTCAAAATTTTAATGTTTCGGCATAGATCATGATATACTTTAATATCAATCAACAAATAATGTTGGCAAAATAGACCAAGCTATTAATGCAATTAAAATTTAGTCGATAAATTTAGATTGATATATAACCTAAAAAAATTTGTAGTTTGCTCAAATATAAATCTAGAAAAATATGAAACATGCAATTTGATACTCCATGGCTTGTGTGATTAACACATGCTACTTTTTTTATTATAAAATGACTTAATAAAAAATAAGAATATATTAATTTGATACTGCCAAATAAAAGTATGAGAATTCAGTTAGAAAAAACAGTACAAAAATTTAGAAATTCACCAAATAAAATTACGAAAATTTAATTGAAAAAAAAATAAAGCAAAAAACCTAATAGTACACAAGACACAAGTGAAGGGTTCAAATGCATTAACATCATTACTAAATCATCCTGTGCTTCCCTACTATGCTTCTCTAATTCTTCATATGAAACATGGCTTCATGGTTAAGTTTAGCAGGAGATTCTCTTGATTATTTCTTCTATTTGCTTATTAACTTGCTTGTGCAAAATTTGTCGGTGTCAGAATCTTATTTTATTTTTTGATGTTTAGAGTTTTATCTATTATATCTGACAGAGATTTTCTTTTTCTTTTTCTTTGTGAGAGTTGTTCTTAGCATGAGCTGAACCAGTAAAGTTGATTGATTATTGATATTTGGAGACTAATTTTCTAAATAAAAAATATTTATTTACTTCTTCTTATTATCTTTTTTATTATTTTTTTCTTCTTATAAGTGACAAATATCCCATTTTTAATGTTATGGAATCCAAATTAATGAGAAAAAATAGAGAGTATGTGTCATTCAAAAGATAAAAAATACAACATTTTCAAACCCATTCCGATCAATAAATCAAAAAAGACATGATATCAAGGGCTAAGATTCATTGAATTGATCAAAATAAAATAATATAAAAATATAATATTTAACATGTTTATATATAGTAAGATATAAAAAGTACTTATATTAGACCTATTCCAAGGACAATTGTATGTTCAAAGTATTAATATCTATAATTTAAATTAATACATAATGATGTTCAAAAATATTTTAAATATAATTTTAACAAATAATAGAATTGATTTATTTATATTTTTTAATTTTTAAAAATCAAAATAGATAATATTTTTGTAAATTACATCATAATATTAATTTTTTCAATTAGAATAATATTTTTTGATAAAAATAAAATTATCTTAAAAATAATTTATATAAAAATTTTATAATATTATATTAATAATAAAACAAAATAATTAAAATCAACTTTGTGAAATATATATGACTCTAAATGATTAATATATATATATATATATATATATATATATATATATATATATATATATATATATACTCACACTAATATTACTCTTTATTAAGAAATACTACTACTTATATACATAATTCATTTCTAAACTAAAATAGTTTTTTATAGAAATAAAAATATTTTATATTAATTTTTAAATCATATATATTATATAATAAAAAAATATAAATAATTAAATATAAGTTTAATAATTATATATATTCTTGGATAACGCATATTTTGAACAATGATATATATATATATATATATATATATTACTTGTGCAAATTGCATCAATTCTAATCACTTGATGCCGTGGAAAAAAAGGACTGAGAGATCCTTTCACCAACAATTGTTTAATATTTTCTGACCAGTCCAACTTGATGAATCTTGATCAAATTGACTGACTCGCGGTTCAACCGTTTGAGTGACCGAATTTTCTACTGTTCCAATGCACCTCCAGATTTATAATAGATCAATTCACACCCGGTTTAATGGACAATTCCCGATTAAACTAATTCAACCAGTTGGGCCAGGCCAAATTTAATAACAAATTAAAAAAATATTAAAAATGATAATATAAAGAATATAATAAACACTTCTCTTATCTAAATTTATCTAGTGCATTAAATGGGCTTTGGTTTTCAAGATGGTGCTACATATCTCAATATAATGGAAAACTGTGTTTTCGAAAAAGACACAGTATGATCAAATAAATTAAATCATGAAATGGAATACGTATTGTTCTAATTTAGACCAAAAAAAGAAATATACTGTTATAATTTTGATAATTAGCCAAGGCGTTATTGTTAGTAGTATTTCTCGTGAGAGAGCTTGACTCTAATTTTTTTTGACAAATTAAAAGCATTCAAATAGTAATAGTTCTTAATTAATATAAATGAAAGTAAAATAAAGAATAACTACAACTTATTTACTTTTGTTTAATTATGTTATTATAGGAGGGCCAAACATTAAGAATACACAAAAAAATATATGTTATATTTTTTAATTATATTATAGAATTAATTATCAAAAAATACCTCAATTATTGGCCGTTTAACAATTTTAACACGTCATATGCAAAAGAATATTCATACTAATTTTTTGCTTTCAAAAATAGTTTCTAATACAAAAATGAGGCAACGCTCTTCCTATGTGGAAGTCAGATTTTTATGTGATTTTTCTTTTGTAGTTTATAAATTATCAAAATATATCTAAACCATTGGTCGTTTAACAATTTTAGCATATCCTATCAGAATTTATAAAAGAATACTCAAACTAATTTTTTGTTTTCAAAAATATCTTCTTATACAAAAACATGAATGCGCTCTTCCTAGGTGTCAACCCATATGTGGCTTTTACTTTGTAATTTTTAGAAAAAAAAACGAGTCAGCTTATTTTTTTCAAATTATCAAAATACATTGTTTTGAACAAACTTTGTTATTATTGCTTGAGTGAGTTGAACTTTCAGGTGATACACTAGTAAATTCACTAAATCCAATGTAAATCAAACAAAACTCAATATAAATATTGAAAAAAATCAAAAATTATACATAAAATCAAAACATATAATCTCCAAAAATAAAGTTGTCAATTGAATATCTAAATTCCTGAAATTTAAATCAAAATAAAATTCAAGAATCATATAGCCTCAATAATCTAGTGAGCAGAATCCATGAACATTCATAAATTAAATAGATAAAAATTCATAAATCATGCAACAATTAATACAAGAAAAAATTTTATCCAAGAAATATAACAAAATTTTTACACTTTTTTGTTTTCCTTCTTCAAATATATGTCGAATAAACTAAAATTTTCAAAAAAATAACTCATTAGAAAAAGATTACTAATCTTATTATAGTTGACAAATCTAAAAGTTTTGATATTCAAGGAGAAAGACGAGAAAATGAAAGATAAATACAAAGTCTACGAAATGAACTTAAATATTATGCAAGAAATTGAAAACTTCTCTTGAAAATTGTCGAGCCTACTTCCTGAATTTTTTCTTTCTCTAGTGGCAATTGCGTCCATTTCATCATGCTGCTGCGCTTTTTCTTGAAAATGAAATAGACAATTATGATTTATTACAATAATATTTAGGCTTCTTAGTGTTTATTTTTTTCACTTTATTTGGTGCAAAACTCACATTTTTTTTTATGATTTGGCACCAACTATTTTTTTTTTAAAATGAAAAGCCATAAGGGAAAAGTCACGTATAAATCTCGCTGACATGTAGGAAAAGTGTCATCTCGTTTTTGTATTGGAAGCTATTTTTTAAGACAAAAAATTAAAATTAAATTTGGTAAACGGTTAATAGTTTGAGTATGTTTTGGTAATAAATCATTTCTAAAACTATAAAAGAAAAGTCACGTATGGATTTGGCTGTTATTTAAAAAGAGCGTCGTTGCGTTTTTTTTACCCAAAGCTATTTTTTAAAATAAAAAATTAATTTGGATATTTTTCTGTAATTTCTGATATAATGTATTAAAATTGTTAGACGACAAATAGTTTTAGTATTTTTCGATAATTAATTTTATATTATATATATAATGAAGTTTCAAATTTTTGGAAAGTCATAACTTTCCCATGCCCTCATTAAAACTTCATTTCTCATATTTTTTATTATTTTCATAGTGATATTCTAGAATTTAGAAATAACTTTTTTTTACATAGATTACATATCATGAGCTTTTTTGTCAAAAGAGATAATTCATTCAAAATTTTGGCAAGAGAAAACTATTGCAATTATAGATTCTGATAATAGCTTGCAGTTGCATAACCCTAATATGGAGAATTGCTTTCACATCACTATTAGCAAATAAATACTGAAATAAAAATAAGTTCCATTGACCATTAGCACTCTAAGATTCTTCACTAAATTAAAGTTACAAATTGGTAGGTTAGGAGATTGAATTCCAAAATTAGGCAAGTTGACTGAACTTCCGGTACATATTAATAAAGATGTACCAATTACTACTCGTGGTTGAATTTTACATAATTAACAAAGATGCATACATGCATGCTCAAATAAAGAAACCAGTTAGTACTCTTAGTGATTGAACTTCTTGTACGGTTACACCTCTCTCACCTTAAAGGGCTATATTCTCATATTTTCCAACAAATTGCTAACAACAAGCAAATCCAAACCGGTGTTAAATTTTGACAATCTCTCAATCCCACATCGGAAGTGGAAGATAGAGGAAAAAAATATTAGCCTATAAAAAAGGTTTCATCCCCTCTTAACAATTCATTCCAAACACCGATCCCTTACTTCAAAGATTGGTTGTATTTCTCTCTCTTATAATATTTCACTTTGTAATATTTTTTTGAAATAGTGAAATATTATTTTAGTAGTGTCCGAGGATGTAGGCATAATTGACCGAACCTCATTAAATTCTGGTGTTCTCTTTATTGTTTATTTAATAGTTATTGTCGGGTCATTTATTTAATGATATATTGTGCTTTAAATTATCTAAGAAAAATTCTGTTACAAAGACTCTAAAAGTCTAAGGAAGTTGGTTTTTAAGGGAGACCATTTGTAACTCCACCAACTACCTGAGAATTTTTCTTTATCTTAATTTTTGGTACAATTATTCATTTTGGTGGAAACTAACATGATTTCCACAACAATTGGTATCAGAGCTAAGGTCACTGAGTTATATGCTCTATAATTGTGGCGTAAGCTGATATTCCACATCAGAAAGGTTGCCTTGGATTCTTGGGTATTCTGCATTTGAAAGCTATTAAATAGTCTTGAAGAAGAAATGGCAAAAGACGGATAAAAATCCATGATGGACACAACAACTTCTACTTCATCAATTTTGGCGAGAATAGCTATGACAAATACGAGAATTGCAGTGAAAATTTTTGATGGTACATACCATTTTGGCATGTGGCAAGGTGAAGTTCTAGATGCCTTATTTTAGCAAGGCTTAGACATTGTCATTGAAGGAGAAAAGCTAGAAAGTGTAGATGAGAAGGAATGGAGGACAATCAATCGTTTGGCATATGATACCATTCGATCGTGTTTGTTCGGAGAGCAGAAGTATGCCTTTTGTAAAGAAACTTCTGCAAGTAAATTGTGGAAGGCACTGAAAGAAAAATTCTTGAAAAAGAGCAGCTAAAATAAGCTCCATATGAAGAAAAGGTTGTTCAGATTCACATATATTCCTGGTACCACGATGAATGATCACATCACCAATTTTAATCAACTTGTAGCAGATCTGATAAATTTGGATGTGACTTTTGAAGATGAAGATCTGACCCTAACGTTGTTGGGATCTCTTCATAAGGAGTTTGAGTTTCTAAAAACTACTCTACTCCATGGGAAAGTTGAGGTGTCTCTTAGGGAAGTATGTGCTGCACTATATAACTATTAATTGAGGAGAAAAGACAAGAAGGATAACATCAGTAGAGCAGTAGAAGCTTTGATAGTAAGAAACCATTCGAAAAATAAAAACAAAGGAAAGAAAGACAATTTAAAATCCAGAGTGGGCAAAGATGAATGTACCTTTTGTCAAAAAAAGGGGTACTGGAAGAAAGATTGTGCTAAGTTGAGAAGTAAATCTAGCAAAGGCAAGACTGTTGCAAATTCAAATGTAGCTGAATATGATGATTCAGACTTTTCATTAGCATTGATGCCATTAATAAGTAGTTCAACTGCTTTCCTAGATTCATGCTATAGACACTATATATGTCTTAATCAGGAATGATTTTTCGATTTTAAAGAAATTGAAGGTGGAGTTGTCTATACAACAAATGACAACCCTTTCAAAACAACTAGAATTGATTCAGTCCAATTGAGGAATCGTGATGGATCAATCAAAACTCTGATAGACATAAGATATGTGCCCAGTCTGACGAAAAACCTCATTTTTATGAAAATTCTTAGGAGAAAGAGTTTCACTATAGTTATTAAAAATGAAGTAATAAAGGTTATATCTGGAACACTTATAGTGATGAAAGGAGTTCAAATGAGCAATAACTTGTATTACTATGAAGACAATACAGTCGTTGGAACAACAACAACAGTTTCTAGTGATGACCAGGAGCTAGAAATAACCAAATTGTGGCATATGCGCTTGGTGCATACAGGTGAAAGATCAAGTGTCTTCGAACAGACAATAGTGGAGAGTACACAAGTGATCCCTTCATGAAAGTTTGCAGAAATGAAGGAATTGTTCAATATTTCACTGTCAGAAATACACCACAACAGAATGGGGTGGCTGAACACATGAACCGAACTCTACTTGAGAAAGGTCGGTGTATGTTGTCTAATGCTGGATTAGGCATATAGTTTTGGGCTGATGCTGTAACATACGCATATCATCTCATTAATCATTTGCCATTAACTACTATCAATAGCAGAACACCTTTGAAGGTGTGGTATGGAAAACATGCTACAAATTATAATTTCTTACATGTGTTTGGTTCCACTGTATACTATCATGTTAAAGAATCGAAATTAGATCCAAGGGCAAAGAAAGTTATCTTTATGGGGATATCCTCTAGTATCAAAGGATATCATTTATGGTATCCAGATGCGAAGAAAATAATCTTTAGTAGATAGTTACCTTTGATGAGGCTATCATGTTAAAAAAGGTAACAGAGAAGCATACAGATGGTTCTCCACAGTAGGTGGAGGGAACTTCCAAACAAGTAGAGTTTGAGAGAAGAAGAATTGTTGATCCAGCAATTGTAAAGTCTGATAAAATTACTCCTATGGCAGAAGAGGAGATAATGGTAGAAAATGAATTAGACGATGAAGCAAAGGTTTTAGCACAAGAACCTCCTCAACACTTTGAGCCAATTGCACTACGAAAGCCAAAAAGAAATATTAAGAAATCTACTCAACTTGAAGATATGACTAATTACACCTTCAGTAGATGATGAGATTCCTTCCACTTATTGTGAAGTTATTCAAAGCTCAGAAGAAGAAAAGTGGAGAAAGGCTATGAAAGAAGAGATGTAGTCCCTTGAAAAGAATCAGACATGGAAGCTAGCAAGTCTCTAAAGGAAAAGAAAACGATTGGCTATAAATGGGTTTATGCAAAGAAAGAATGATTTCTTGATAAGAATGATATCCGTTATAAGGCAAGATTAGTAGCTAAAGGCTACACTTAAAAGAAGGGAATTGCTTATAATGAAGTGTTTTCTCTAGTTGTAAAACATTCATCTATTAGAATACTGTTGGCCTTGATAGCACAATTGGATCTGGAGCTAGTTCAGCTGGATGTAAAAACTGCATTTTTACATGGAGACTTAGAAAAAGAAATCTACATGACTCATCCAGAAGGATTTAAAGTTGCTGGAAAAGAAAATTTGGTGTGCAAGTTGAGCAAATCGTTGTATGGATTGAAGCAATCTCTAAGACAGTGGTACAAACAATTTGACAAGTTTATGATAAGACAAAAATACACAAGATGTAAATATGATCATTGTCTATATTTACGCAAGCTACGGGATAGTTCCTTCATCTATCTTCTCCTTTATGTTGATGATATGCTGATAGTTTTGAAAGATGATGGAGAGATTCAGAAGTTAAAAGCTCAACTAAATCAGAAATTTGAAATAAATGATTTAGGAGAAGCTAAGAAGATTCTCGGTATAGAGATATGCAGAGATAGAAAATTAGGGGAGACTTTGTTTGACTCGGAAACAATATCTGAGAAATGTACTAAAACGTTTTGAGATCAATGAGAAGACAAAACCAGTTAGTACTCCACTTGCTCCTCATTTTAAGCTTAGTGCATCTTTATCTCCGAAAAGTGATGAAGAACGAGAATAAATGTCAAAGGTTCTATATGCAAATGCTGTTGGTAGTTTGATGTATGTAATGGTGTGTACGAGGCCTGACATTTTACAAGAAGTTGGAGTTGTGAGCAAGTACATGTATGATCCTGGTAAAGGACATTAGCAAGCTGTGAAATGGATTCTACGGTATATTCAGAATACTGCAAATGTTGGTATAATGTTTGAGCGGGATGAGAAAATTGGTCAGTATATAGTTGAATATTGTGATTCTGACTATGCAAGTGATTTAGACAAACGTTACCGGTTATGTGTTCACGCTTACAAAAACACCGGTTAGTTAGAAGTCTACCTTACAGTCAACAGTTACTTTATCTACAACAGATGCGTAGTGCATGACAGTTTCAGAAGATGTTAAAGAGGCAATTTGGCTTTAGGAGTTGCTGAATGACTTGGAAATTGGTCTGAAGTATGTCAAAGTGCATTGTGACTGTCAAAGTACTATTTATTTAGCAAAAAATCAAATTTATCATACAAGGATGAAGCACATCGATATTCGATATCATTTTGTACGAAAAATTCTTGAAAATGGTGAGATACTACTTTAGAATATTCTGACTGCTGAAAATTTTGCAGATATGGCAATAAAAATTGTGACAAGTGTCAAGTTCTAACATTGTTTGAACTTGATAAATGTTCTTAGAATTTGAAATTGAGCGTTTCAAAACGTATTTGGAGACATTACTGAAATTTGTAAAATAAGAGTTTAGAGAATATTTGTTTGGAATTGTGAAATTGTTAAGGTGGAGATTTGTTGAATTTTGGCAATCTCTCAATCCCATATCGAAAGTGGGAGAGAGAGGAAAACAATATTAGCCTATAAAAAAAGCTCCATCACCTCTTAACAATTCATCCCAAATACCAATCCCTTACTTCTAAGGTTGGTTGTATTTTCTCTCTCTTGTAATATTTCACTTTGTAATATTTCACTTTGTAATATTTCTTTGAAATAGTGAAATATTATTTTAGTAGTGTCCGACGACGTAGACATAATTGATTGAATCTCGTAAAATTTTGGTATTCTCTTTATTGCCTATTTAATAGCTATGTTGGGTAATTTATTTTAGTGATATATTGTGTTTTAAATTATCTGAAAATTTTTTTATCACCAATACTCTAAGAGTCTAAGGAAGTTGGTTTTTTAAGGGAGACCATTTGTGATTCCGACAACTGCCTGAGAACTTTTATTTGTCTTAATTTTTAGCACAATTATTCATTTTAATGGAAACTAACCCGATTTCCACAACAACCGGTTGGTACAGTTCCCACATCCAAAAAAATAGAAAAACTTTTAAAAAATTTTAAAAAGTTGGGCCAATTGAGCCAACCCATCTATCTAGCTGTTCGGATTACTTTCTGGTTAACTGTGATTTGACTCTGAAAATGTCGAACTGATCCATTCAAGTTATAATATATTTTTGGTTAGGGTGTGATTGATTTTTTTTTTTAGTCAAGTTTAGGTTCAGATAAAAAATTGCTAAGTCTAGATTTTGACTGATGGAGTTAATAAAAAAATCAAAACTCATATTACTAAATTTTAATTTAGAAAAATTCAAAAACTCAGAAAATGAAAAATAATGAATTTTTTTTAAATTATTGTATTTTCCTTAACTTTTAAGAATATATTATGGATTTGAACCTAGTTTTCATACTCTCACTTCACCTCCTGATATTAGTAATTCGCTTTTTTATGATATAGTAGGAATCAATTGAGATAGTCTGTTTTTGTTATTTTGTGGGCAAACCCATCTTTTCTACCAAAAAAAATAAGAAAAATATTTCATCTGATAAATTAAATGGATAACCGGGAGGTATCGTATGCGAGGACGGTAGGTGGACTCCTGTTTCTCTCCCTCTCTGCTTTTTTACCTCGAATTATATAAGGATTACTTACCAAAAAATACTCAAACTTTGAGCGATTTAACAATTTTTTACGTCCTTCCATAATTGATAAAATAATACACAAACTAATTTTTCTTTTCAAAATTAGCATCTGGTACAAAAAAAAAGAGTTGAGTCAGCGAAACGTAGATAACTCATCAAAAGCTAAAAAAATAATTTTTTTCTCTCTACTTGTCACTTCTCCACAATTATTTGCCCCAATTTTGGAATAACAACACAAGCAAAGGAATCGTAAGAGGAGTGCATTGGAGAAAGCTAGTCCCAGGAGGAATCGATGAAATTGAAACTGAAGGTGGAGGGCAATCTATAGGGAAAAATGAGTATCGAAAAGGGACCCACCAAGAATAGAAAGACTGTGCCCAAGAAAAATGGAGGTAAAATTACAGAGTCCACACACAATAGGATTACAAGGCATGGACAGGAGCAGACACCAAGCAAGATTCTTTGGGTCGAATAGGTAAAGAAACGAAATGGAAAGGTCCTGAGAGAAAATATAGAGGAGATGCCTGAGATAGCATAGGTGATGCCAAATTGAAATTAGGATTTTGAAGGAGAGGAAAGCATGTCACGACTTGCAAGTGGATTTGATACGAGAATGGTGAGAATAAGATGATGAAAAGATCTATAGCGGAAATATGACAAATCTCTCATCAGGATCTAATACTTGTTATTTAGAATACAAAACAAATGAATTTAATTGAGAAAGAGAAAGATATGTACTTGATTTGGCCGAATCCATTGTCTTAGAAACGATCCGAGAAGTTTTTGCACTAAGATCTTTTCTCGTTTTCTAACTCAAGAATGATGGAATTCTTTTCTATTCAATTTTCTTATCCTCTATCCTTCTTTATATAGAGGAGTTTAATTATTAGAGTTAGCCACAAGAGAGAATTAGCTCATCGGTATATAATAATCATGGGCTATCCATCATACCCATATTATTATCTAAACCCACATTAATTCTTCCACACTTAATTAATAAATGAAGTATTGCCTAAATTAAGAATTGATTAAATTCTTAAAGCCATTTATTTGTAATTTATCCTGATATCTCAATTAAAAGTCCACAAATATAAGATATTAAAATAAAATATCTTACATAAGAGACTATGGATAATATTTGAGTTGTGACGTCTTTTGGTAGGTCGGAAATCAGAGTCGAAGATTTATCCACTAGCGGCGATGATAGTGAAGACGAAGAAGGAGGAAGAGGAGGAGGAGGAAATAGAACCATTTCAAATTGTGTGTTTTTTTTCCAGTTTATTTGGTGCAAAACGCACCATTTTGATGAGTTGGCTACATTTCGTTGACTCATCTTTTTTCTTTTTCTTTTTTTTTTATAAATATTTTGGCTATTTGTAGATATACGCTGATGCATTTTTGTTCCAAATGCTATTTTTTTAAAAAAAATAAGTTTGTGTATTATTTTATTCATTCTAAAAAAATGTGATAAAATTATTAAATCACTCAAATTTTAGGTTTTATTTAGTAATTAATCCATTATAAAATCACCCACAATCAATCAACAAAATTTCTACAAATCAATCTCTACAGGGTGAGCCTAGGAAAAAACAATTAGCAACTCTATTAGTGCTGCGTAAAGGACTAAATTTACAAAAAGACAAAAGCGCAAATTTCCTCCATAAATATTTGTTGTTGGTTCCACTAGGGATGTGCAAAACCGATCAAAATCAAACTGATTTTGATTTATTCGGTTCAGTTTATTTATAGAAATTTTGATTTGGTTTGGTTCGGATTGGATAAAAATGTTAAAAAATCGATTAGATCAAACTGATCAAATTTTTTTATTATATATATATTTTTATTAATTTTATGGTAATTAATTATAATTTTTAGATAAAAATTATAGCTTACGATAATTAATTTTGATATATGATAGTTGATAAAATCATGAACTATGACAATTTATTTTAATTTTTATTAACTAAATTTAATTCATGGTAATTAATAAATTTATGATAATTTTTATGCAAATTTAAAAAGTTTTGATTTTAATTATGGAAATTTATATGATTATGATAATTTTTTTTAATTTATATTAATTGATAAAGTTAATATGATTGATTTTAATTTTTATAATTGATAAATATGGTAATAATTATAGTTTATAGTAATTAATAAATTAATTTACAAAACCGATTAAACCAAACCAAACTGAAATATTTCGGTTTGGTTATGTTCGATCTAAATATTGTTTGTTTCGATTTTTATAAATTTAGTTCGATTTTAAACCGAACCGAACCGATTTTCACCTAGGTTCCACCATAAATCCTAAGATAAATAAGAATTTTATAAAATTAATGATGATTAGTTATTTTTTTTAATATGTACTATAATTTCAAAAGGAATATTTGAAGTAAAATCAGAGCGACTATAGTTTTCACATCATCATTAGAAAATCAATATTGAAATAAAAATAATTTTCATTGACCATTAGCACTTTAACAATATGATTCTTCACTAAATTAAAATTACAATTTGGTGGGTGAGGAGATTAAATTCTAAAATTAGGTAAGTTTGGTATCCAAAATGAATAAAGATACCCAAATAAATAATGTTAATTATAGATCATTGAACTTCCTGTCCATAATTAATAAAGTTGTAACCAATTACCTACTCGTGGTTGAATCTCACATAATTAATAAAGATGCATGCATGCATGCTCGCTCAATGAGTACTCTTAATGATTGAACTTCTTGTATGGTTACACATAATTAATTAAATACCAATTACTACTAGTCATTGAATTTCTTCTATATATGGGCCCACATAATAATTAAATACCAAAGTAGAACATTAGGTACTTTCAGGTTTGATGCAACCGATTACAATACAGGAATGGAAATGGGAACGAATCACAATGGATTTTGTAATTGGATTGCCTGTGACTCTAAGAAAGTTTGATGTCATTTGGATTGTAGTGGATAGACTAATGAAGTCAACATACTTCTTACCTATCATGAGAGATTATTCTCTAAATAAGCTAGTAGAGCTTTATGTGGATGCGATAGTAAGGCTACATGGAGTTCCAATCTCCATTATATCGGATAAAGATCTAAGTTCACATCTTAGTTTTAGGAAAGTTTACAATGAGCTTTGGGTACTAAGCTCAGTTTTAGCACGATTTTCCACCCATAGATGAATGGTTAGTCAAAAAGGGTGATACAGATTTTGGAAGACATGATGAGAAGCTGTGTTATCAAATTTGAGGAAAATTACGAGAAATATCTACCATTAATGGAGTTTTCCTACAATAATAGCTATTAATCTAGCATCCAGATGGCTCTTCATGAGACACTCTATGGTAAGAAGTGTCAAACACTGTTATGTTAGATAAAGCTTAGTGAGGAAAGTTAATGGGGCCAAAGTTAGTACAAGAGACAGAGGAAAAAGTGAAAATTTTACAAGAAAGGTTAAAAGTAACTTCAGATAGACAAAAATCATATGTAAATATCAAGAGAAGAGATATAGAATATGAAGTGGGAGACAAAATATTTCTTAAAGTTTCTCCATGGAAGAAGGTCCTAAGGTTTGGAAAGATGGGCAAGTTGAGCTCTAGGTTCATTGGACCATATGAAATCTTAGAATGGATTAGGCCAGTCGCCTCTAGAGTTAAGTAAAATTCACAATGTTTTTCATATCTCCATATTGAGAAGGTATAAGTTAGATCCTTCACATGTCATTACAGTTGAAAATATACAGGTGAGGCCAAATCTCATATATGAGGAGGAGTCGATATAGATAATGGCTTGAGAGATTAAAGAGCTTAGAAATAAGCAAATACCATTAGTCAAAGTCCTATAGAGGAATCATACAATGGAAGAGGCTATATGGGAAAAAGAAAAGGTGATGAAAGCACAATACCCGTAATTGTTTTAATACAGTACCACATGTCATTTCGAGGATGAAATTCTTTTAAGGGAGAGAGAAATATAACGCCCATAATTAGGCCTTAGAAATTAATACAATTTAAGAGATATAAGAATGTCATTAAGGGTTATGAGAAAATAGTTGAAAAGATACAAGAAAGTGAAATGTCATAGGGTTCACGCTCATGACAATGATTTCATGACCGTTAACCATCATGAGATGAAATTTTGGTTTAAGCATATTCATGACTGTGATAGAATTCACCACTGTATGGCTGACCGAAAGTTATACCTTTAGTTACCACTTTGTGGAAAATCATTAGGTATGAATATGTTAGATACCTATGAGTGACAATTACTCTATGAAGACTCGCTTTTGCTATGGCTCTGGTGGGTTCTCTTAACCAAGCCACTGCCTATGAGTCGCCAAATCTTTTTTCTTTTTGATCTCATATCATATATTATAGAATAATAAACTTACGTATGGAAATGGAAAAGAGATGGAACTCTAGTTCCTTCAAAAATGGTAAGATCTTTGGCGCAAGAAGAAAGGGTTGATCCATATCATCTTGACTTGTCCTTGAACCGATAATCATATTTTGGCTGACCTAGCCTCCTCCGTCCCTCAGAACCCACAAGGGGTAGCTCGAATGGTACGATCCCTCCATCGCCCCAGAGTGAAAAGGCAATCTTGTAGTAAATTATTCCAATATTGGACCTTAGACATATAATAGTTCCGAATCGAATCAACAATTCGTTTCATTTTCAATTAGGCCTTGCTCTAGCTTCTTTAGGGGTTATTACTTCTTTAGTAGCTCAACACATGTACTCATTACCTAACATTAGTTGTCATGCTTATAAACATCATCAAATATAAATTTTATGATTTTTCTTTTTTCTTTTTCTCATGACCTAAAAATCAAAAGGAGCCTTAGAATCTGAAGACTTCTCACATCAAAAGCTAATGACTTATGTTTTCTTTTGATTTCCACCCCTAAAAACCTAATCTAAAGCAAATGATCAAATTTTAATAAGTTCTTGGGAGAAATGAACTTTTAGAAGAGGTGCTTTCAGGAGGCTGAACCATAAGAGGAAGAGAGAAGATGAATCTTCCATTCTAGCTGTGTTTCTTTTGATTGAGGTAAGGAGTCATGTTTCCCTCACATTTTTACTAGCTTTTAGAGTTTTAATCATGCTTAATTCAATTATGGTAGAGACCCTTTTTCCAAGTGGGTTAGGATTTCAGGTGATCAATGAGTTTTCATGGCTTAAGACTCCTCTTTAAGTTGTTTAAAGGTTATAACACGTGTGTTAGTAAAGAGTTATATGAGATTAGGTTTGTTAAAAGGGTTAGGGGTTTTCATGTTTATAGCTTTAAAAGCTAAATTTAAGGGTTATATATTTTGATATAGATATGTTATATGTGATAGGAGTTGAAAGAGGAGGTGGTAAAATCCACTAAGGGGATAAACAATATTGAGAGAAGCTTGGTTTTTGAGGTAGAGATATGTACCTATATGCATTCAGTTTCTCAAATTATGGCACGTTATGTGTTAATTAAGTGATAATTGAATTGTTGTTTTTATATGCTAAATGCAAAGTTCAATGATGTAATTAATACCATGAGATGTGAGTAATTGTATGAAAAATGTAGGTATGCCTTAAATGAGTATTGATGATGCTTGTAGTATTACATGCAATAAATGTGTCTAAAGATATTTTAAATGGAAATGAATGATGATGAATTAATGGGTGAAAAAGGTAAGTAAGAGTGATTATATGCATATGGAAACAGAAATGCCTAATAGAATGGCTTTGTGAACATGAAAAAGGATTAATAAAGTGAATATAATATGAGATTCTCCCCTCTCTAGTCTTCCTTATTCTTTCTTCAAATCTTAAAGTTCAATCATTGTAAATTGGAGTAGAAGGGATCAATCAATTATGGGTCGAAGAAATAAAACCAAAACATAAATTCAAGCCTAAATTCAAAGGAAAATCGAGACACTTGAAGAACAAAAAGGGGTCCTAATGGTTCGATCAAGTTCAAAATAGGGGTAGATGGTTATGCATGTTGATTTTGAGGTATGACATGGAGGGTGGAGGCCTTGCATACGAGAATTGGAATGAGAAAAGAGCAAATGGGCAATTGATGGTCTCGGATGGTGGAGAATTGAAGGTGAGTTTGATTTCTTGTTGGGCTGAGAGTTTATAATTCCATGCCTTGTTGTTGCTGCTCTAATTATACTCTTGTCCTTTCCTCTTTGTGTTGATGAAGCTTGAGGGTGAGATGTTGTGAAGAATCACTCGAAATATACAAAGAAGAAGCAAGTTTGTGCAAGTTTTTGATCAGGTTGAGAAAGCAAGGTGAAGATAGAGAGGTTAGGACCGAGATCTTGTTGAATTCGAATTTTGGTTTAATTGAGCCAATTAAGTAAAATAAGTTAGGAATATGTGTAGTAGTACAAATTTCAATAAGAAAGAAAAAATAAAATAAAATGTTATGTGGAAAATTCTGGAGTTGACCGTGACTTGTATACTCCAACCATGTCTTAGTTTTTCATTTTTCTTCCCATGAGTGGTGATGTTGAATGGAGCTTTGCCACATTTTCTTCTCTTTTTTCTTCCCTTGTGTGATGAAGTAAGTTTGGTTTAGAATAAGTTTAGGATAAGCTGAAACAAGCAAGAGAAGTATTGGATTGTTATAAAATTTGATCGAAAAGATTGTGAGGTTTAAACTCATAAAGACATGAGTTGAAGTGAAAATTATGGTGATGGTGGAATGGATTTGTAGTCGAGACATGGATAGATGATATGGGACCAAAATTCAATCCCATTAAATAATAATGGAGTAATTAGCTAACTAATTAATTAACTTGATTAATTTAAATTGAATAATATTAAGTTTAAAAGTGTATAATTAGTAAAAAGAAATTGTTAAGTTAATTAAAGAAATTTAATTTTTAGGTTAATTGTAATAATATTAAGATTTAATTGAAGTAAATCAATAAATAATAGCCACATAAATAATAGAAGTAGACAAACTTAAGTAATAAAAAAGGTATATCTAGAATTTAAGCTACGTAAATAAAAGGAATATTCTAATAGTTTGAATTTAATTTAAACCATATCTTGTTTAAGTAATGATTTAAAATGAGATAATTTAGGTTAGGGAGCCAATAATTGGCGATGGAGACAAGGCAGAAGTCTCAGAATAAAAAAAAAGTAATGATGCGGAATCGTTTTGTTGTCAGATTTGTGCGAACTCTTACAATAATTGTCAAATATGTATTTAATTTTATTATTAAATTAAAAATATATTATATTATAAAATGAATATGTATTTAATTTTATTGATAAATTAAATATGTCTTATATTATAAAATGAAAAATGTGCTATGAAATGAATTTATGTTTTGAGAAATATGAATTGAAATACTTATTGAATTTTGTTATTTTATAATTGTTTGAAAATGGAATAAAAAAATTCTTGAAATTTTCTAATTTTAGCTCATATATTAGTCTAAGCATGAACTAAGATTTTGTTGGCACGCCAATAGAATGATTATTCTTTGACCATATGATGGTCTTTGGATATATAAAATTATCTTTAGTCATGTTATGGTTTTGGGTCATGTGAAATAGATTTTGGTCATGTAATTTTCTTTTACCATGTGATTAACGCTTTTATTATTTGATACTCTTATGATTCCCTAGGAACATGTATATGTTGTCTTAATATATGGATATGATGAAAGACTAACTAATTGAATGAATGTGATTTTCTTTGGCAAATTCTCTATAATTTGTATTGTCATTGCTGAAATGATTTTTAAATATAAATGATTATATATTATATGTACATGTAAAATTGATTTATTCAATATTCTAAAAAGAAAATATTTATTTATATTTAACGATATGTAAAATAAGCTTTTATATTTTAAACGATAGTGTGATACATCTATTTACAATAAGTTAATTTTGTATTTTAAAAGTTAATATTTATTTAAAATTTGTTTTTGCTGCAAAATATTATTAAAATGAATTATAATTTTAAGTTATATTTTAAATAACTGTTATTATAAGATAAACATCACTGAACTAATATTCAGCATGTAAATTATTTATCTCTCATGCATATAGCAATAGGAAATAGATGATATCATACAAGTTGAGAGAATTGCAGAATCAGTGATTTCACTAGAAGAATGTAGCAGTATCAGTAATAACGATAGTCATGTCATACTTATAAAGCAAATATTAAATGTATCATGTATATTTTGGAAAGAGAAAATATATTTTTTTAATAAATTAGGTGTCAGTTTATAGTTTATAAAAGTTCAATTCACACACACACACACACATATATATATATATATAATGACTTTTTAATTTCATTATGAGTTGTTTTAAATATATTGTATATCTATAAGTCTTGTGCAGATGTACTGATTAGTCTGTCGGATACATCAATTTATCTAATTGAATTACAGTAGATTAAGAGAATGTTACAAATAATAAATTTTTATTTTTTTTCCTATTATACCTTTCATTTGAATTAGATCAAATATAGGAAATCTAAATTGACATAAAAAAAAAAGAAATGAAAAATATTAAATCAATAATATTAAATATCACATGAATTAAAATAATTTTTATTTAAGAAAATATATAATAGAATAAAAGTTATTGATTATAAGGTGATTAAATAGGGGTATAGAAGATAATTCACGTATTAATTGCAGTGTAAAGATAGTAAATAGAATTTATTTAGACAAATAAAACAAAGAAAGAAAGTAGGACTATCTAATGTAGTAATTTTGGATGACAATTTGTTTAAAATAAAATTCCATGACAAACCTTTTGGCATTATCACCTTTGATAAGATTTGACAATTTTAATTTATTTAAATAAATATTAAATAATGACCAAAGTTTCATTTATAAGATATTTAATGGCTTTTTGTATATTAAGAATGACATTTTTGTATTTTAGAGAAGACATTAGGGTTATGGAGTATGGATTTGTGAGTTTGTGTAAAACGAACTTGTGGCGAGGGAAACTGACAACTCGAGTGGGAAAACAAAACTTTGAGCGGTGCAGATTCTGGTGGTGGTCGAACTTTATGCAAACTCTCCCTACCCTCTCAATTAATGCCACGAGAGATCAAGAGCATGACTGCAATTGAACCACATGTTTATGCTGCCTTTGTTTTGAAATTTGAAGAGTATTTTGAGATCCTTATTTAAAAAAAATGAAATATTTGTGAAAAAATAGAAAACTTTACGAAATCTTAAAAAAATACAAACAAACTTTCAAATTTACTAACACTTAAATTTTTTTAAAAAAATATCAAATCAATTTTTTAAAATTTTAAATTTGGAAAACATGTACATTTCCTGAACAGCTGGCAGTCTTGCTGTTGCTCAAAACACTTACTCAGTGACAAGCATGAGAAAAGATAATAACCTAAATCAAGTAATAACGAATAAATTTCATGCAAAAAGGCTACCCTATAGAAAAAGTGGCGGAAAGCAATCACAGCATCTGATATGAAAAATCATAAAAGAGGGTAAAATTGAAAACAAATTTCTGTAAAAAAAATTATAGATATCTTTAAAATAAAAAATTTTAAAAAATATATTATATGAAATTTCTTTAAAAAAAATACTATTGGGTTTAAGGCCCAAGCTACATTATATTATTATGGGCCCTCAGGCCTATTAAAAATGCTTCCATTTTTGGGCTTGCCAAGTTTATTTTTTTTTCCAAAAATATAACGTTTTCTTTTCAACACTTTATTAGACATATATTCAATATTTCAATATTTTTTGAACATTTAATCTAAATATAGAGTAGGAGTTCAAAAAATATTGAAAAGAAAATATTATTTTTTTTTTTTATCATCAGAAAGTGATAGAATTATGAGATTGTGATTTCAAATATGGAGACATTCCTAAATAAAATTTAAAATGACAAAAGATATTCATAAATAATTTAATTAAAAAAAAAGTGAAACATCAATTGACCCTAACACTGTTTCTTGCATGATATATACATCAAATTTCTATAATTCTAATTTCTAAATGAAAATATTAGGTATCTTTCTCAACTTAGTACATGTCTTTGCCAACTAATATACCTAAAAGAAAACAGAGGAAAAAAAAACAAATATGAATTGAGGAAAAGAAAAGAGAATGATTTGGTACGACATCGTATACAGTGTCCCAAACCGCGTTGCAGAAGTGGTATGTGCAGTGTAAGAATCTTTCTGTACAGCTGCCAAAAAGGAAAGTTGAATTATTATTTTTCTATGAAAAAAAACTGAAATGAATTATATAAAGTTGTTTTTTCCAAACAGTTTCAACTTTTGTTGTTTACAGATTCTTCTAATTGATAATTAAAGTTTTAAGTATATATTTCTACCAAGAAAAATGTTTTAACTATATAAAAATCTTTGTCCCAAAATTCAATCAATATATTATTTTTGATATGGTATTTACATTTTTTATTTTAAAAAACATTTTTTATATAATAAAAAAATTTTAAATATAGAAAGTAAAATTTTTTTTTATAAGTTCAATAAACTCTTTGTATTTTTGCTTTTCATTTTATTATATAAAAATTAATATTTATTAAAAAAATAAATGACTTTTATTGTAAAAAAGAGAAATTTTTTTAATTAAATATATCAATAAAAAATAGAATATACGTAAAAAAATAGAAATACATTAATTACTATTTGAATAGATAACAAAATTTGACTTTTTAGATATACAAAATTAAAATTATTATCTATTTTAAATTTTAAAAATAGACTATATTAAAAATATTTTTTATTGAATAATTTTTTAAAATAAAAAGTAAAATTAAAATAAACAATTTATTATAAATACTCTTATAAACAATTAAATACGTCTCCATTTGTATTTTTCTTTTTGGCATTTGACTATATAAATATAAAATAAAAATATTTTTTTTATATAATTTAAGACTAAAGAAGCGTGTAGTAATGAGAGTGGCAATCTTGTAATAAAGAGTAAAGTAGAAGTCCAACTTAGTAAAAAGATAAAACCGAAAGGAGGCTGTCATCTCGCTGTTTTCTCGTCCTCTCGTCTTTCTACACAATCTCTCTCACATATATATAACGACATTAACATGACTCTGGGTGACAGAGAGAGCTCAAGAAAATTACAGAGAAAAAAAAAAAACACTACACATCTTTCTTCTGTGTTTTTTTGTTTTCCTGATATTCCTTATTAATTCTTGAATTTTTCTTCGTATTACTTTCAACGTCTCCTGCACTTGTCATGGAAGATCGTAAGGAGGTACTCTTTCTCTGTCTGTTTTTCTGTTTGTTTCCTGAGAAACTCACAAAGATTTGGTTCTTGATCTTTTTAATTTTTAAGAGATTTCAAGAACGAAATTGGTCGTACCAGTATAATAAACAGCTTTCTTGATTTGTCCTATATGTTTTTCCTATCACTTTTTACGAATATTTTATAACACTTCGGGATTTTTGGAGCTTTTGAAAGATTAGGAATACTTTAGTTCTTAAATTTGAATCACTGATTTCAGGTTGATTTCCTGAATCCTAATTTTCTTTTTATTTTCTATTTTTGTATGTTTTGAAAATGATTAGAATAGAATCCATGTTTGTTTTTATTTAGGGACGTTAAGATGATTTTTACTGGTTTGGTCATTTTCTTGTTTACTTTTAAGTCTCAAAAGTAGCTTTTTTTTTACCTCTTTTATTATGAAACATTCAAACCAAGTTATCATTTACTTTTTCAAACATCAGAAACAGTCAAATTTGTCCTCTCTTCTATAAATAATAATTTCCAGCTTTGAATTTCAAGTCGTTGAAAATCTCTTTTTTCTTTTTCAGTGTTTGTTTCTTGTTTGCAGTTTCACTCTTATCATGCTAAGTTCTTTCATGTGCATATTTCTTTTACTTCCCAAGAATCTATTGCTTCAGTTTTCACTGAAGATTATTACTGTAATCTTTTGTGTTATGGTCTCACAAATGTTAAAATTTTACCCCATTGAGGGGGAAAAAGAGAAAAATATTTGTTATGTAATGAACCAAGCAAAGGTGTTGAATTTTTTGTGAGGTGTGAACTTTGCTCACTCAATTATGGAGTTTATATCTTACAATGTTGATTGTTTTGAGTTAATTAAGCATTAAATAATTGTATTCTCTCATCCTTAATGAAGAAAATTGCGCCATGGCTATCAGTGCCACAGTTTGGGGATTGGGATCAAAAGGGTGAATTGCCAGATTACTCAATGGATTTCTCAAAAATCAGGGAAATGAGGAAGCAGAACAAGAGGGATGTATCGAGAGCAAGTCTTGGCAATGAAGAAGACTTCATTAACCCAACAACTACTAATACAAAAGCCGCCAGTAATGATCACCATTACCATGAGAGCCACCACCAGCGCCACTCTCCTAATGTAAGATCCCTTTCTCTTGCTCTTTTTACAAAGTTTTATTCAACATCATATGTCTAGTAAAAATCATAAGTATGTAAGCAAGTAGCAGTTGATAGTTATGAAATTGGGGAGAAGTGAGAACAACATCATATGGATATGTGATTGATATTAATATAGTGGTGGGTCAATGTTGCAAGCCAGCAGTTAATCATGCATTGAAAAGCCTATCTATAGGGCCTTTTATAAAGCTTAGTCCACCAGGTGTAGGACCGCTGCCTTTTAAATATATATGTATATGCATAAAGAAAAGCTTATGATCATCAGCAGCTTGATCCGTTGGAGCCAGCTTGGCAGAGGAAATTCACTTGTTATTTAATTTGATGCTGAGTTGCTGTACTACTAGGAAGGAACTGTAAAGAATAAACATAATAATGTTCAATAAATAATAAATTCACACTCAATAATCATATATGAAGGGAATGAGATTCTACATAGAGAATAGCAAGTGTATTATTTTATTTGTTGTTTACATTTCCAGGCAACTGAATATGGAGAACTGGTAGCTAACTTTTTCATTTTACATTTACTTTCTTTATTAAACGACACATATCATTTTTACTATGTGGGTTCTCTACTAATAATTTCATGTGTCTAAGATGTGAAAAATTATCTGGTATCATTTAAGAAGGTGAAGTAGCTAGTACTTCCCAAGAGTATATTGTTAAAGATATTTTTATTAAACAGCAAAGTTGTGAGACAATGGTCTCATGTGATTCTAGATTTTTAATGTTGGTTTGAGATTGTGGTCGAGGATCATTAAAAAGCATTTGAATTAGTTAATACGTTGGGCAGCCTCTCAACTACATCCATTATAGAGATGTGCACCCACTGGGCACTGAGGGATGTGAGAAAGAATGCTTTTTGACATACCTAGACCACACGAAATTTGCAAGTGGTGCACATGCAACAGAAGCTTAGATCCATTCAATATGGGGTCATATACTAACTAAAGAAATTTTTTGTTGATTTGGTTTGTAATTTTATTCATTTTTAATGTTTCTAAAACAGACAAGGAGAAGCATTTTCAGCTACTTCAACTGCTGTGTTAAAGCCTGATGTTGAAGGACGTGTATTGTAATGATAATGTATTTTGGAGACCTCTGTCTTTTCCCTTCTTTTATTTCATATCTCTGTAGTTGTTTTTGTTTCCTTGGTCAGCCCTATTTTCAATCGAAGATACTCTGTAAATTGGTGATGATTGCTATACACTGATTAATTTATATGGGCAGGGACTGTGTTATGCTTTGGTCATGGTTCATGGGCACTTATTGATGGTCTAGTGTATTATTGAGATAAAATATATGGTTAATCCATAGTTAAATTCAGATTGATTTGATTTTTGGGAAAAACTGTTTGTACAAAAGAGAAATGATAGGGACATTCTCCATTTTTCAATACTCTCTAATACTCATCTCTTCATTGGATAGTGAAAAGAAATAAATTTTTAAAAATAATTTTTATTTTTTCTCCTTCCTCATCAACCAATCATAAAATAAGTATTGGAGATTATTAAAAATGAAGTGTCATTAGCATATTTTTACAAACAAACATGCAATGCAACCGACTAACAACAAAAATACTCAGATTTGCACACGATGGAAATTTATAATCACTTGCATGTACTGTAATTGAAGATCTAGGACAAAAATCTGTGTTGACGAATTGAAGGATTTGGGAGGACTGACCTTGGACTTTGATGATCTTAATTAAAAGACTAGCTCTGATCTTACTTAGAGTAATCATCTTCACCGCGGAGGTTACAACCTCAATTGATGGTAGCTAACTGACATGCTAAAATTCCTCCTTTTAACTCGCTGGATTGAAAGCTTGCAAATTCAAAAACTTGCCAATTTAAGTCCCCACACTTTCTTGATAATTTGCACATCTTCATCCTCAAGCTCATGTTCCTGAGATACAAAAAATATATTAAGTGAAAGACAAAATGTAAAAAAAAAATGCAAAAAACAAATCAGGTTTGTAGAAGAACCTTTCCAACCCTCTGGGGCTTGTGTTTCAAGCTTGATCCCCATACCGGAGTAGTGAATCATATAAAGAGGATAAGTTATTCATCAACACGAAAATTAGAGTTAACCAGAGGAAACAGAAGAGATGAAGAATAAAACGTGATGTTCAACCAATGTATTTGTCAGTATCTGTTGCTGCTCTGGATGCAAATGATGACCCACTAACTTCACAAATTCCTAATTAAGAACAAATGTAACTATTAGGAACTTGTAAGAAATACAATCCAATCAGAAAAGGCTTTTGGCGCTTATAACAAAACTAAGTTGCACTGTCAAAAACTCTCATTGATACTCAACTGCTTGAACAGTGTCAGGCATGTCAGCTAGAGTTTCCCTCACCATCCTTATTTTTTTGTCTGAGATTACCCATTATAAATCATGAAATATGTCTACTTTTCTTTTATGTATTACAAGAGAGACAGCCCTGACCACATAGGCATGCAAATTGCTAAATTTGCAAAGTTGTTAATTAAATGACAAATCTGGAAGCTTTTGAAGTAACAGAAACATTAGAGATGCTTCTTAAATTTTTTCATCATATCTTTATGGATTCTAGTACAGAAATCCTCAGCCTTCCGTTTTTTAGATGACAGAATCACAGGATCTTCATAATCTGGATTCAGTCCTTTTGGCTTGGTGTATATGCGAGTCAAATCCAGATATTCCCATATCTTCTCCAGCAAACCATCAAGGTTCCATTCCAGATGAGCACTGTGCAGTAGCAATATAAAAAAATTAGTGCATATTCATAAGAAATTGATCAAAAGAAAATGCCATGAAATGAGCCTTGGACACAAACTGTGAGAAAGTAGCAGCGGTTGATCATCCAATGCTACAGCAAAAATCTGCAGAAGGCACTTGAGAATGCAGGATACAAGATCAATAACTGCAAAAATTAGTAATATTACATGACATATTATACTAACCCAAATCAAGGAAATTGCTTCCAGGATAAGAACTAATGAATATGTGGAAAATTCTGTCCTCATGAGTGAGGAAGTCGTCTGATTTGTACAATTTTCTCCAAAAGCAAACGAAGCAAACAGGAAATGGATTTGCACAATTACTCCAATCACATTATTCAGAACAAATGTATAAGCAGGTGAAACTAATGAGAAAAAGGGATCCATGGAACTGCCTTGATTTAATACCTTAGATTAAGATGGTCAGGAGGCAAACATAAAACTTGGAGACTTATTAAGCTTAAGGATTTAATTCGGTGAGCTTATTCTTTCTAATTTTCCTACATTTCTCACATTCCGTTTCACTATATTTTGAAAAGCATACTTCATGCTCAAAAAGTGCTTTGAACTTGAAAATTGTAAATAGTCATTAAGTGAACCAGCTTGTTCATTTAGCATAGCAAAACTTGCCCAATTAGGTAGGCCAGATCTACAAATTCAACAAGCCAAAATTTTTTTGTTTAAGCAGTTACTTATTTTCAGTCGTTCAAATACTCTATACATAGCTCCTCTGGATTTTGAAAAGCCCACTCTTTTCCAATATTCTTTTAACTATTTTCATTTCCTGGCAAAAAAACGACTTAATCCCACATATGTCTCACCTTTCTGTGGTTCAATAACTACTGTTTTCCTTCAACCAGTGAGTTTTTGGTTGAAACAATGCATCCACTTTCAATCTGCTTCACCATTTTGAGCACTATGGTGACATATAGGCTCCCTGAGGTACAATTTCATCATTACCTATGATTTAAGGCTTCAGCAATGCAATGCAAATGTGTATTATCATGACAAAGGTGCTTGATGGATCACAGCCACTTACGTGCTTCAGAGGGATTTTACGGCATGCCCCAAATAAATATAACACTAGGGTGAGGTGAGTGCAGCACGCCCAATCATGTGGGTTCACATGAAACCTCCAAAAACCTTGTCTAATTATTATAATTTTCTTATTTCTTAGTTTTCAAGCATTAGCCCTTAATGACAGTCTATAACCATATCCAGAGTGATTTAGTCATTTTAAGATAAAGGTTTAGTGATTCTACATTGATGTGTGAGCCAGTGAAGTTTCAGTGTTACAAGAAACAATGCCAAGATCAAAACCTGTTAGATTAGATGGAAGAGAGAACCGTTGATTAAAATAATAGAATAGAAGGTGTAACTATTAGACCATTACGCATACTTCCATCTTCCATGAGGGTAATCAATAGAAGATAAACACTTTGAATTTAATAGCGAACACTCAACAACAACAATATCAACATAATGTTTTCACCTGCCTTCCTCGTCCCTTCCCGTCCTTAGCACCCTCAATGATACCAGGAAGATCCAACAACTGTGAACAGAAATTGTGGATTTTTTGTTTTAAGGAAATCCACAAAAAATATAATTAATCAATCAAAAGAACATTTAGAAATCAGTCTTAAAATAGAAACTGGAGCAATAGGATAAATCTATCCAGACATTGATGGTGATTATCTCAAATTGATAAGTTCAAGAAACTAAGCCTGATATCAATTGTCAAGGCATTAAATAAATCGTCACTAAAGCTTTTATTATGCCGTAATGACACCTTCCTAGCGATAATTTTTGGCCAAAACTCTGAAACATTAAGGTAGAAAGTCTTTGTAAATAATGATACCTGAATTTTAGCTCCCCTATACATGATAACGCCCGGGATGCGAGTCAAGGTGGTAAATTCATAGGAAGCAACCTGTAAGCTACAAGTTCGAAATTAATTCAGACTTTGTAAGATCATAGTGCCTAATACAAGTCTTTACAATGAATGCAGCACAGCACTTTTCAATCACACTCCAAAAACACCAAAAATGTAGTAAGAGTTAAATCCATCCTTTGTTCATCAGATAATTAACAGACCCCATCACCCACCCCAACCCCCTGGCCACGCCTGTGCATGTCATCTGATCTCTTTGTGTTCTTGAACAAAACTTTGAAAAAAGGTGACGTTTTGAGCTCTATTATATTCTTACAACAAATCACATTTAATAACCAGCAACTTGACAGATGCGGACATCCAATAAATCAAATGCACAATTTTAACTTTAACACAAGAAAACACTTCTTATGTCGTGATACTTTACAGCTCTTGGCAAGCATATTAGGAGCATTGTGGGATGCCGTGTCTTACATAATACTGATTTTGAGGAAACTCTTTACAATCTTTGCTCCAAAAAAGAGAGAGACAGGGGGTGGAGGGAGAGACTCGAACTAAGTGCTACTGCTTGCTTACGTTTATGACTCTTGTTATTAGCAGATAAATGATAACTTTCTCCTTTATCTTTATCTAGGTTTGTATTTTATCTTTATCTTGTTTAATTATCCTATATCTTTAGGGTTGACTTGTCTAGAATTCTAGTTGAATAATGTAAATACTTTACTCTAAGCATTCTATATAGGCATTCTGTATACCTATTCTAAAATCAATACAATCAAAATTCTTTCATAGCATCAGAGCCTATACCATGACAGTCGAATCTTTTATTCTCTCTCTCTCCTCTCCTTCTTTTACCTCTCAAATTACATCTACTGTACCTATCACTAGCACCTTCTCCACCACTGTCGCTCACTTTTTTGCTATTAAACTAAAATTTACAAACGATCTAACATAGAAAACACAATTCATTCCCCTTTTAAATTATCAAAATATACCACACTTAGTTGATGGAACACCACCTCCACCCAAAGAAATTCCAACGGAAACTAATCCCACCATTTATATACCCAATCCTGTCTATCATGATTGGTTTAGAAAAGATCATATGTTAATGTCTTCGCTCCTTTCCTCCTTATTCAAAGAAGTCTTCTCCTATGTTATTGGCTTGACATCATCTGCTCAAGTTTAGAATGCCCTCGTGAATATCTTTAGTTCAATCTTCCAAAACTGCCAACTTAAACTTCATATTGATATTCAGGAGTTAAAGAAAAATGATTTCACGACCTCTCAATATTTGCAAAAAGCAAAAGCTTTGGCTGATAAATTAAATGCAGTAGAAAGACCCTTATCCTCAACTGAATTTAATGTCATAATTCTTACTGATGAATTAAGTGCAGTAGGAACATTGGCTCAGACTTCCACCCAATCATCATTGCTTTAAACATCAGACCTGAACCTTTTCATGAACTTCATGGACACTTGTCACCCATGAGATTCTTCCAACTGTCAATGTTGTCCAAAAGCCTCCCATCCTTCTGACACAAAACGTTGCAAGTAAAAAATCTTTCAGCCATCCTTATAACAATTATTTCAATGGAAGAGGCAATCAAAACAAAAGCCCCTGTCAGATTTGCGTACTTCGAAATCATACTACTGATAGATGTAGGAAAATATATGTTCCTCGATCTACCTTCCAAAATTATGCTAATCAACCCTTTTTCTATTGGTCCTCAATTTTCATCACAAACAAATATGGTGTACAATACGAGACAACAATTTTCTAATCTCTCCTATGGTTCAGCCTGACCATGGTTTCCTGATATATGAGCTTCTCATCATGTAGTTCCTGATTTGTCATATATCACCATACCTAGATCCTACACCGTAATGAATAGATTCATATAGCAAACAGTAAAGGTCTAAAAATTCATCATATTGGTTCTTCTCTTCTCTCTTCCTCTTTTAGGACTTTTCTGCTCAATAATGTCCTACATGTTCCTCAAATCACTAAACTATTATTATCTATAAGCCAATTTACAAAAGATAACAATTGCTACTTTGAATTTCACTCTTCCTTTTTATCGTTAAGGATTATAAAACCTAGGAGATACTACTTCGAGGAACAATTGAGGGTGGATTGAACACATGCCTTTGACAATGTTGTTTCTATTATAAATTTAGTACCAACCGAAATATTGGAAAATTAGTCTTTTTTTTTTTGTTTATTTCAAAAACATCCAAAGTATGAGACGTTTAAAATTTTTGATTGCTGTATTTTTCCCCTATTAAGACCATACAATAGTAATAAATTATCTTTTCGAGCCAAACCATGTATCAATTTAGGGCTTTCCTCATCTCAATTCAAGTACAAATGCCTAGATCCTACCTCTGGCTGAATTTACATTGCAAGACACTTAAAATTTGATGAACATATCTTTCCTATATCTAACGTGTCTTCTTTGCAGGAAATTGAGTCCCTTCACAACTCTAACTCTAATTGGTTAACTTGTATGGATCACACTCAATCCACCTCAAGTATATCTTTTATCTCCAACTTTTCTTCTCATTCTTATCCAACAACTTCTATCTCTTCCAATCTTCAATTACAACCTATATCCCCATCTTTTTCTAATTCTAATCTACCCAAACCAACCCTTTCTCCCATATCCTCATCAACATTCTCACTAAGTAATTATGATCCACAAGCCACTCCATCACCATTTTTAACTTATCAAAGCCGCACCCATCCCATAGGTGTGGCATTGATAACTTGTATGGATCACACTCAATCCACCTCAGGTATATCTTTTATCCCCAACTCTTCTTCTCATTCATATCCAACAACTTCTATCCCTTCCAATATTCAATTACAACTTGTATCTCCATCTTCGTCAAATTCTAATCTACCCAAACCAACCCTGTTTCCCATATCCTCATCAACATCTTCACCAAGTAATTATGATCCACAAACCACTTCATCACCACTTTTAACTTATCAAATTTGCACCCATCCTATGGACCTACCAAAAACAATCAATCAATGAGCTGCCCATTTTGTTTTCAAGTCCATTACACCAAACCTAACTTTTGTATATTGAACATTGGACATACAAGCAGACTAGTTAGTTCAAAGAGTAAAAAGAGGTCATGCATGATGAATTTCAAACCCTCATTCGAAATAATACATGAAGCCTATCCCTTTGTCCTTCAAACTCTAATGTCATTAGCAATAAATGGATGTTTAGAATCAAAAGAAATCCAGATGGGGCAATTCAGCGATACAAGGAAAAGTTGGTTGTCAATAATTATAATCAAAAAGTTGGAATTGATTATCACAAAATATTTAGTCCTGTGATAAATGCTATCACCATTTACACAATCCTTAGCCTTATCGTCCACTATGATTGGCAATTGCAACAATTAGATATCTCTAATGCCTTTATTCATGACAAGTTTGATGAAGAGATTTACATGTTGTTAGTGAAGCTCGTTAAAGTTTTTACTTTTTGAAATTGGCTTTTTTCAACAAGCCTCATTCGGATTTGGTGTGATAATTTGGGGGCAGTTTATCTCTCTTCTAATCCTATATTTCATACTTACACTAAACATATCGAACTTGATTATCATTTCGTAAGAGAACGTTTGACTTCCAAAGAGTTTCAAGTTGAATTTTTACCCTCCACTGATTAAATTGATGACATCTTCACCAAGTCTTTGCCTACTCAGCGTTTCCTCCAATTACGACCACTGTTTTTGTCCATGCTGCTCCGGCATCAGCTTGCGAAGGGTATTAAGAGATAAGTGATTACTTTCTACTTTATCTTTATCTAGGCTTTTATTTTATCTTAATCTTATTTGATTATTCTATCTCTTTATGACTACCTTATCTAGAATTTTAGTTGAATGTAAATACTTTAATCTATGCAATCTATATAAACACTTTGTACGCCTATTCTAAAATCAATGCAATTAGAATTCTTTCACTTATAAATTAGGTAAAAGTTTTTGAGATCACAAGTAATTCATAACTCTAAAAATGTTCCAGTTAACTTATTTAACACTGTAGACTTCCTAACTGAAGGAAAACCCACTAGGCCTACTCTAGCATCTCCACTTTTAGTAACATCAAAACCTTGACCAGCACCCCACCTCATTTTGTTGAAGGCTCAAGGAGTTCTCTACATAGTTTTGCAAGTTTAGCTTGACATAAAACAAGTTAACACATAATATGTTCCAGTTAACTATTTAGCATTATAGACTTCCCAACTGAAGGAAAACCCACTAGTCCTACTCTAGCATCTCCACTTTTAGTAACATCAAAACCTTAACCAGCACCCCCACCTCATTTTGTTGAAGGCTCGAGGAGTTCTCTACATAGTTTTGCAAGTTTAGCTTGACATAAAACAAGTTAACACATAATAAAACTTCATTAGAATCCATCATATATAAGAGAACATAAAATATTTACTTGTAATATTAGAATCCTCTAGTTTTATTTGTTTATTGGGTGTTAAACAGTAGAAACAATTATATATTATGAATTAGTACAAATGAGAACATATTTGGTGCAAAACTATATAAATAAAAAAAAGGCTTGGTAGAATATAAAAGCTACAAGCCTTGAAGGAGAAAAAGGTGTTCAATCTATAATTAAGATAGCATCTGAATTCTTTAAAATGATTTTGGAAATTATGTCATGACACTGACAACAAAACTATAATGGAAAACTTAAAAAATTCTTAACCTAGATTCTCTTTTGTCTACACTATTTTTTAGAAGCAATCAAGATAAGTCATCTACCTAAAGACTCACTATTCATAAACAAATGACATAAAAAAAAGTGAAAGCCTTTGAAGTAAACAATCAGGAAGTAAAATAAATTATGCTGAAAGAAACTAATGCATGAAACAGAAACGCAAATTGCAAATTAAAAAACTAAAAGCAAAAATCAATATTCACTAATAAAATATTAGGCCATTTGAATAATATTGGATTTGGAAAATAATGTAGTGAGAATCATCTTTGCAAGATTGAAAGACACAAAATGGTTACTGATGCATTTTTTGAACCAAATTTGTAAGACTTCAAAATTAACATAACACAAGGATGTAGTTGAAATAAGTCTACTAAATTTCTTTAATATTTCAACAAGATTAATTTGTAAATTCCATTATCATTTTCAGCGTCCTCTCACTAATCCTATTTTATCAAAATGACTAATTCCCTTGTCATCTCATTTTGATGAAGGTGGATTTGAACTCAACTATATAGTGAAAAGTGCAGCCACCACATTTTTTCTTCTTAGCTAGGCACAATCAACTTTTGCAATTAGTACAATATAATGCTACATAACTTTAGTTATCCTGGGGGTATACTCTGGATAATTGTCCTCCATTGTCAATTAAGTTAATGATTCTGAAAAGAAAAAAAAATCCCTCAATATTTTTATGTGCTCGCCAAAGCAAGTATGAAAACAAAGAAACATATCATCTCATCTCAAAATCCTATATCAATAGTGCATAAAAATACAATGTAGTACTTGTCTTAGAGTTAATAATATAAATGGTACCAAACCTTTTAATTTTTGCATATTAGTACTCAAAGTTTTGGAATGTTGCAATGTAGTACCTGAAATTAGTTTTCGGTAAGAAGAAGATGACGTGACAACATGTTGATTATATATTACGGCTACCACGTCATTTTCTTCTTATCGTAAACTAGCTTCAAGTACCATATTTGAACATTTCCAAAAATTTTGGCATCAATTTGCAACAGTTAAAAGATTTAGTACCAATTTATAACAAAGTGACAAATTTTTGTATCATTTATATTATTAACCCACTTATCTTATGATGAAGTTTGCTTTAATCCTCTAGAGCAATTAAAATCAAAACACGCAATTGTAATAGGAGGGTCAACTAAAGCAAATAATTTTTCCAAAAACATATATTCGTTGACATAAATGCCCTGTTTCTTTCCTATCCTTGCATTTTAAATAAGGAAAAAAATGCAACTATAAGCAGATATCGAAATCAATAAAAGTAGGTACCTTAAGCAAACCTAAATGATGGGTTGTGGCCTTATTTTTTTGAGTCCTTGCCATTTGAAAATACACACAAAAAGGCAAATTACATTCATATTTCAACACAAACATAACCAACTGAAAAACACGTATCACCTACATTATCAACTACATATACTCGAACAAAAACGAACAGTCTTCTTAAATGATTCCTTCACATTCAAAAATATTTAATGAATATGAAGCATACAAAATAATATCTTTTAAAACTTCCAAAACTCAAATCAACGTCAAAAAATAAAAATAAAAAATCCACAAATTTTCAAAATGAAGTTCTTTTCTCTAAATTCTTAGTAAGGAATATTTGCAATATAGCTAAAAATTTTAAAAATATTTCGACAATGAGAGAAAATTGCAGTGTTTAGAGAAATTAAAGGGAAATTAATTATCTCATATTCTATATTTTAAATTTTGTGTATAACAGTCGCCATTGTTGCAGCTTCTAAATGATCAGAATTAGTAAAAAGAAAAAGTAGGGAATAACGAGTGATAAACCAAAACTGACAATGGAGCAAAAAGCACCAAAAACAGAAATTGAGGCTTTTATAGGAAAATAGGGCGGGTATGGGGGGTGAGGGGTAAGAATGTCAATGAGACGGGTTCAAAGTACAGTTTATCGTCTTCAAAACTCTGACATGTTCTCTGACCTCGCCCTGTTCTCCGTTAAAAAAAAAATTCGATCTTTATCCTCGCACCACATAGGGACGGGAATCCATAATGTTGGGTCGGACTTTTTCACTATTTGGGATATTTTGATAAAATATTTATCGTAAAAGAAAGCAAAATTCAATATAGGTGAAATTGATCCGGAGTTGGTCAAAATACTCTCTGTTTGCTTCTTTAAAAAGCGAGCTGTGTTAGTCCGCTGTGTGAGAAATTGAACAAAGCCGTCAGCTTCTCACACAGGCGATATTTGTTCATTGTGGCCAGCCTACCCATCTTCTCAAAGGCTATTGGTGCATGTAGACTGCATGTGTCTTGCTAGCGTATATAGTTATGAAAATATAAAGTTTACCACCACAAATGTAAACCAAAAAAAAAAAGTTTCCAGAACAGCTAATTAGGATCCATGAAATATTTGCACCACAATGTTTTGACTTTTTTTTTTTGTCGATAAAGAAACGAAAATATGATGAGAAAGATTAGGAATTTAAAATTTTTTATATAAAAAATAAATGCTAATAAAAATAAAAATTAATAAATTTACAAAACTTAAGTTACTATTTGTACAAAAATTATATTTCTGAAATTTTATCATTTGTAATTTCTTATATATTAAAAAAGAAATAATAAGAATCATAAAAAAATATATATGCAAAACTTTTATCACATGTACGAAAAATAAATTATATCGTAATGATTATTTAATGAATTATATATCCACAAATTCAAAATAAATTAGATAAAAGATAATTTGCATGCAAATCTTTAAATATCTACTATTAATTTGTCCACCATATATAAATGAATTTACACATTATTAAAATAAAAGAAAAAGAAATAGTAAATGAATAAAAATGGTTGTGTGATTTATGTGGAATGTTAATTTATTATGCCTCCCTAAAAATATCAGAAGAAATAAAAATTATGTTACTTAATATATAATTATAAAAATATAATTTGTTGTATTTAATTTGTACTTATTATTAACATGATACATTAATTATAATTATTTAATAGGCTAACATAATATAAAAGATCAGCAAAATTTACGGATGAGAGAATAACCTTTTTGTCTGCTTCATGATTTTTCTACAATTGCTGCTCACATAATACATAAACTAAAGAAAAAAAATAAAAATAAAAAAATTAATTTTTATTTTTAAAAAATAAAAAAAAAATTGAGAATTAATATTGCTATTGTATTTTTTTTTTCTTCAAATCCATGCACTTGACAAAAGTCAACAATAAAAGTTAGTGGAAAAGAGAAAAGGAAAAAAATTAAAATATATAATAAAGCAATATTAGATGCAATAAAATGAAATAAAAAGGAATAGACGTAATAAGGGTGACTTGCATAGGAGTTATCGTCGTCGGTTCGGTTCAGAATCGAATCGAATTAAATTTTAAAAAATAAAATTGATTATTATTTTAAAAAATCGAACCGAATTGAATAATAGTAAAAATTAAATATAACCGAATCAAAATATTTCGATTCAGTTGAATTAATTAATTAATATAAATTATAATAATTATTAATATATTTTATCAATTATAATAAATTAAAAAACCAATTATCATAGACTATAATTTTTTTAACTATAAATTAGAATAAATCACTATAAAATATATTTAATATATATATATATATATATAAAATTTCGTTCGGATCGATTTAATCTGTTTTTAATGTTCAAAAACTGAACCGAACTAGATAAACCGAAGTATTAAAAAAGAATAAATCAAAAATCGAATAAATTAAACTGAATGGACCGAATTTAATTTGGTTCGGTATTCAGTTCGGTTTGGTTTTACTCCTAGCTGTTCTGCACACCTGCCTATCAAAAATAGTCTTTGGCTGATGTGAATAATAAGAGCAACCCAAAACAAATTGAAATATGGACATCTGTCTGTCCGCTTTTTCAACAAACAACTGATTTTCACTTCTCTACATCAGCAAAAACTACCTAATTTTACAAATACCCTATATTAGAATTTTTTATAGTTTTCACTTTATAATAATAAATATTTTATACAAAATTCTTAAAAAAAAAAAAAAAACCCTGTTCGGTTCCAGGTTCAATGCCAAACTTAGGCATTGATTCCAAGGAGTGAAGTCCCTCTTCAATGAGGCTTGCATGACTACAAGCTGAGAGCACGCCTCCGAAGGTCATGTGATCAGGTTTTATTCCCTCCTCTTTTCTTCAAATAGCAGAAGAGCTTCTTTTGGCTTCACCATGATGAGCATAAGTTGAGATCATGGAATTCCAACAGACCACATCTCTCCTACTTGAGGAACCAGATGCCTCACAAGCATCTTCGAAGCTCCCACATTTAGCATACATGTCTATAAGGGAATTTACGACAAATGTATCAAACTCCACACCCATCTTATTCAACATTTGGCTATGGAATCATGCTGGCCATGTAGGAGGCTTGCTAGGTTACTGGCTGCTGTAAAAGGGCTGCAAAGTTGAAATCATCTGGTTTCTGATCTGATATCTGTAATTTTGAGCATAGTCTAAGAGCCTCTTCATTTTCTGATTGTTGGTTATATCCAAAACAAACATTGCATTCCACACTACGATATCTTTCCGATTCATCTAATCAAAATGAACACTTGGAATAAACATCTTTCAAGGCACTGCCAGCAAATGATTCCGAAGAGACACCAAATCTAATAATGAGTGCATGAATTTGCTTGCTCAATTCCAAGGCTGATAGTGCAGCCGATGCACCAGGAAGACTAACAAATGTTATAAGGCTCGGTGGAAGCATCTTGTGCCTCATCTCATGGAAAAGATCTATCGCTTCATATAGTTGCTCACTTCTTGAGTATCCTTCAATTAATGCATTGTAGGAGACCGCATTATGATTAACCATTCCATCAAAAACTCTTCTTGCATCATTCAAGCAATCACATTTTGCATACATATAAATCAAACCATTATTCACAAAAAGATCACACTCAACATTTGCCTTGATACAGTAATTATGCACTTGTCGACCCAGTTCTAGAGCCTCAAGTGAACCACATGATGTGAGAATGCTAGGAAGCAGAGAGGCATGGAGACATCATTGTACGAAGGTGAGGGTTAAGAAACAGTAATACAAGAAGGCTGTAAATCCTTCCTTCAAGAAGAGGCCCAGAGGTTGTTCATATTGTATTCTGGACATTGAGAATTCCTCTATTCCACTAAAAATAAAACAATAAATTCGAACAATAGTTTATAAATTTCTTTTTTTTCCTACTCATTGATTCTTCTCTGAATATATAAGCAAGTTGTGTTGACAATGCAGGGGAAGTTCCCTTTTCTTTGTCTGTTTTTACATATATGGAATACTAGTACTACATTTTTCCCTCCAATATCAGCATTTTAAATAACATTATATTTCTCAAAATCATTCATTCTAAATTTTTATTCTTTTAAATTTTAATACATGCCATCCCTTTAAATTTTAATTAGATGTTTCTTTTATTTTATTAATCAATCTTAATTCATTTTCTTCAAAATAAATATTTACGCCCCCCTCTATTTTTTTAAATCTTTATTTATTGTGGGTGTCTTAAACTCATATTGTTGATTTATATATGAATATAGATTATTCTATCAATTGTTGTCAAGCTACAAAAATAATAACTATAATGATGTGGTAATCTCTGCTCTATTAACTCTAAATCATCATCATCATCATTATTATTAATATTATTATTATTATTATTAGAATTTTCATTTCATCTATAATTATAAATTTATAGTATGTTAAGTTTGTTAAGATCTTTATGTTTCTGAAAATAAAAAATAATTATGACTATGGTCATTTTCTATGCTCTATTAACGTTAAATCATCATTATTATTATCATAACTATTCTTGGTATTGTTTGAAAATTTTATCAAATCTAAAATGTTATTAGAATGTCACTGGATCTATAATTATAAATTTATAGCACAGATAAGTTTACTAAGATTTTTTTTTATTAGTATCTTTTATTACGAATGAATATCATTCCCTTTTTCATCAATAATAATAATAATAATAATAATAATAATAATAATAATAATAATAATAATAATAATAATGGTTCCATTTTCTCCACTTGCCACTATATGCAAAATTCGTTATTTGTTTTAAATTTTTTTGAGCACATACAAATTTCGTATTTGAGAAATTCTATATGAATGAATGGATTGTTGGATTATATAATATGGGCTAACTTCATGGGATTGGCCTTCAATTGTTGGACTCAACCATTCATTAGTCCACGATCAAAAATCTGGTATTTTCCTCTCAACCCTATTTGAATTTTAAGCTTACATTTTTATTAAAAAATTATAATTATTTCATAATCAATTATATAAATAGTCAAATCTTAATATAGTTCCTATTAAGAGTATTAGTTACTTTTAATATAACTTATTCTTAATATGTTAAATAACATATTTAAAAATCAACATTATTACTAGCTTAACTATTATTTATCAGAATGAACAATTAAATAACATATATATAAATAATTAACTAAAAATATATTTTTTATTTTTTATCATATAAAAATTAACCTTATTACTAGTTTAATTATTATTTATAATATTTTCATATTTGTAATTATAATAAATTTATTGATTGGAAAAGTTAATTTGGAAGAAATAAGTGTTTTATAATTAATAAAATTTATAAGGGTAATATAATCTAAATAAAAAATAAAATTGAATCAATTATGAGAAAAAAATTCTAAAATGAAGTTTTTTAAACAGCAACCAATTGGGACTAAAATTAATTATCAGCTATTGATTGAAATATTTTACTAAATATTTTTAAATCAGTTATTGAGTATCAAACAGTTATCAACTATATATAAAAAAAAGTAAATCAAATTTCATATTAATATAAATGAAATGAATAGTATTAGTTAGATACACTAAAATTCTCTACCCTTGGGTAGGCATATCTATCCATGTTCAACAACTAATTATGGATTATACAATTTTATTGAGTGATTGCAGTAGGTTTGGATTGAGTCCCACTCTGTCCTAATCTTTGTTTAAAAGAGGAAATGGATTTGCTTGGTAGGTTAATGTAAATATCACATGGGTAGGTAGATAAATTTTTTATTTCTTAAAATATATCTAAAGAATATTGAAAATATTGAGAAAGATCGAAATTTGGTAGGTGACATATATGACATATCATGTTCATCATGTGGCAGAAAAACACCAACTTAAAAGTCACATTTCTCACATACACCTACAAGTTTTGATCTTTATAAATATTCGTTTATATATATATATATATATATCAAATTGAAATTGAAAACTAAATCTAATTGGTCATAATTCGGTTTAGATTTTAAAAAACTAATAATGTAAATTTCAATTTTGTTAGATTTGCACAAATTATTTTATTATGTTATCAAATAAAATCAAACCAAATTAAAATATTAATACTTTAGTTTGATTAATATTTTCCCAAAAAATTGATCCAGTACGAAGCAAATGCACACATCCAGTTATATCCATAACAAAAAACTAAGAAAAAATAATTTATATATATTTACTGATAATAATGTGCATTAAATATGAGTATATTAAAAAATTAAGAAATTTATACTTTAAAAGTTATATTATAATTTGAGACAAATAGGGAAAAAAATCAGGGAGAATTGTAGCAAAAGAGAGTTTAAGTAGATGAGTGGGTAGTAGGTGAAAATCCACTGTTGCCTTGCCTGCCAACAACGTTCATGAGAGCTGCATTTGATAGGGAGAAGTGGGAAGTCTTTGATCACGGGCGGATAGCCGGTGATAGCCATCTTCCACTCCTACTTCTCTTATGCCATGTTCCACTCCAATTTGTTTGCTTTCCCATTCACATTCTTATGACTTCACAAAGCTTCAATCATTCCTTAATTTTGAGTTTTAACTTTTTTTTTTTCTCTTTATAGGAAGTGTAATGAGTTATGGGTTATATATATATAATGAATAATCACTCGATGTACTTATTATAAAAGTGTTAATTTTCGCTAACAGTAGTGGACGGTTGCGAAAAGATTCCAATGCGAAATTTCTCTCAATTTTCACAATACCTATCAAATCACCACTTGATTTATTGAATTTTAAATCATTATTTATTATCCTTCATAATTTTAAAATAATAATGAAACAATAATACTATAATAAATTTAGGGTTTTCTAAATTTTTTGGACGATGCGAAAACTTGGTTTGAATTTATCAAAAAAATTGATTAAATCGGTTCTATCTTTAAAAAAAAATCAAAAAATGATGTGAAAAGGATCAAAATTTTAAATAATAATTCGACTCAAAAAAAACATTCCAACTTGATTAAAATGTCTAATTTGATTTATAAAACATGGATAGTTATAATTGTATTTAAACACATTAGCTAGCACTAATACAAAAATATAATTATTTATATTTCCATGATTATTTATTAGTTATTAGTATTAGTATATTATTCATTTATACCATATAACTCAAAAAAATAATATAATAAATGTTTAATTATATTTTGGGATAAGTTTAAGATTATTATATATTACTATGAAAAATAAACTATAGTCTAATTATTTGTGTTATAGTATATTAAAAATGGATAAATATTATATAAGTTTGCCGTGAAAATTAACTCAATTGAATTTGGGTAACTTTAATCTAATTGAAAAATGTTATAATTCAATAATACTCGACCTGAAAAATGAATAACGAGAATAGATTTTAATTGTTAGATTTATTTGCAAAAAAATGAATGGTTTTAATTTTTTCGGATATTATAATTACCATAAGACAAATTATTTGATTTTCCTATTTTGCTTATTAATATTTGGATAATTTTGAATTATTTGATTTGACGGATAACTGAACTTTTGACTCGAAAATAATTCCATAAAAAATTACTTATCAACCTTTGATGATCTTAAAAAAGCATTGACTAATGGATTTCTAAATAAAACTCTAATGAAAGAACTGTATCAGTGACATAATTAAATGTCAATAATTATTTAGTTGACTTTTTAAAAAAATAAAATTCAAGTATTAATATTATTTAATTTCAAAGAAATATACTAGTCTATTGTTCATGTGTGTAGCACATGATTAATTATTTTTATAAAATATATTATATATATATATATTTTTAAATTAAATATAATAAAATATTATAATTATTTTATAAATATAAATATCAAGTACTTTATATTTAAGCTATTTTAATTAAGTCATGTCTTCATCTAAACTAATCTTTTAGGAATGATTTGTTTCCAATTTTGTTATCCTTAATTCATTTAAGATTCTCTAATTCAATTTATTTTTTATTCTAAAATTATAATATATATATATATATATATAAACAATCCCTTATTATTTTTATTCTTTCCAATTACAAAGTCATTATTTGCATTTATTAAATTATTTTTATAATATAAAAATAAATATATATAAGTGATTGATATATAATATTTAATATGTGTATTTCTTATTATTTCCATATATATTTATTCTTTTTTCTTTCCAGTCGTAAGAATTTCCTTGTATATTAAAATAAATTAATTATTAATGAAAAAAAAGAAATTAATTGTTAAATTTTTTAATAATCATCCTTTTTAGATTTTTACATATTTTCTTTGGCATAATCTTACCTTCAGGTACATAGATAAAAATTATTTTATTATGAATTATTATATATATATATATATATTTTAAATTCTCGTTTGTAATTTCTATTTACTCTAACTCACACAATTAATTAATTAATTCGTTATGATATTTTACTATTTTATATATTTTATATAAATTATAAATCATCCAGAAAAAAAAAAAAGAATATCCAATAGAGAACTTACATGAAGTTGTAATCAACCATATATATGCCTACGAAAAATTAAGAACTGCAAAAAAAAAAAAAGGCTTGTTATCAAATTAAGTTTGAAAAAAGGAAAGTCGTATTGCTTATACTCATGAAGAGAACTTCACATCATTTTTTAATAGGCCAAAAGGGCAAATACGCCAGTCAATTATACCCTATATAATGAGTCACCCCCTAAATTATAACTTAATATAATTAAGTCTCCAAAGTAAAAAAAAAAAAAAAAAATTAAATCCCTCAATTTAACATTAGTCTGTCTCGTTACTAAGTTTTATTGAGCAGACTCAAAGATACTGTTATCCAATCATATGGCGACATATGGCGTGATGCTATCACCCCATATTCACTAAAATAAAACAACGTTGTTTATATGATTTTAAAAAAAAAAATTCCAAATGGAGTTGTTTCAAATATTTTATTAATAAAAAAAAAGATAAAATGAGGTCATTTGGAACAAAACGATTTCATAGCTGTAAATGTCGTGGTTTGTATTCATACCTGTATATGGTTTTGTCAGAGTTGTGACAAGGTGTTTACACTCGTGAAAAATGCTTCATGCCCATGAACAATAGTCGTCAAAGTTGGTGAGCTAGAGTCATGTTTTTCTCTCTCTCTCTCTCATGCCTTGCACCTGTCACAACTATTTTTCATGCCTCTAAAATTCTTCCTTGCACTCTAGACTTCCCATCTCTACATTCTTCATCTTCTTTTCTCTCTTATCACCCTAAGGTTTCCATAAATCAAAGTGTGAGATTAAGTTTGAACAAAGGGAAATGAATAGTATTCTTACAATTGGTTTTGAGCTCGGTTTTAGAATGTTATATGTCATTTTTTATTTTAAGGATCTCATATGATTTTTTCATGTGTTATGAGATATTAGAAGCAGTAGTTAGGATCACCTAAGGGATAAATAAGTTTGAAAAGTTTGAAGTGTTTAAGGCTTTATTTTAAAAGTTAGTACATATATGTATTTAAATTTCAATTCTTGCATGTTTACCATATTTTATGCTATTTGATGATCTGAAAACATGATTAGTAATATGAATGTATTTCTGGTATGAAAATGCATTCCGATTGTAAGAGATATATATTAAAATGTCATGAAATGAGTTAGGAAGTTAATAATATTCAAAAGACTTTTGGATATGATTTGTTGTTAAGCACTCTATCACAAGGTAGTTTACCCATAAACTAAATTGTGATTCAATCCGTGAATCAACAACATCTTTTATGGTCATATTCAACCCTTCACGGGCGTGAACCAAGCTATGAAATAACCCTGAAAGAGCATGTTCCATGCAAAATCTAGAAACATGACATTCATGCCTGTGAACCACCAGTTGACGACCATGAATCTAGAAATTTTCTCAGAAAACAGAACATATCATTTAATACTAATTTCACATGCAATAAATCTTTACGATTGACCAATGTCAATCACCCTATCAACACTCCAATATGCTTATAAGTCATATATCATACCAAAAATATTGTTTTACATCAATACACAACAATTATAATCTCAAATCTACCATAGCAAAATAACAACCATTATGCATATCAACTCAAAAATATGTCATTTACACAATATTGACCACTCACAGCAAGCATTTAAGGCAAAATAACACCTATTCATGCAACTTAAGTCTTTGAATGTGGTTATGTACAAATTTTACACATAGGATATGTAAAACCCTTATAACACTTATTCTATACGTACTTTATGTGGGTAAATACGATTATAGCCGATGTATGCCAAATTTTTTTTTTTCTATCTTAATTTAATAACTATAATATTACCAACACTTAATTAGTCCTTTTTACTTTTTCAAAAATTTCGGCAGCATAACGGCTATAAACTAACTAACCCACATGCCAAGCAAACAATCCACAACCCATTTTTGGGCACAACAATTCACACGTAATACAATATATTTTTCATTCAACCCCAATTCTCCACATATATAATAATTCACAAATATTCATTTATCAGAATATATACATAAATTCATCCATACAACACCATATCTAAATCCATATATACATGTCATTTATATAATAACCTACAATTATGTCAATATTCCATCAACTCCCAAAGGTTGTATGCTTGCTCCTGCCTTTCATGTCGTTACCTGCACGCAGTCAAATAACTACGTGCTGAGCATTGATATGCTCAGTGGTGATTACTAATCTAAAAATTTTCATTACTTGTATTTTCATGCAATTGTATTTTTAAAATACTATTCAATTTTTCTCATTAATATATAATTCATTTTATTCTTTTTAAATCCTCTTTTTTTTCAATTTTTTTTATTTGTTACAAATTTCACTTAAATTCTTAAATTTTTATTTATTTACAATTATACCATTAACTATATATTATTTACACTTTTGCCACTAACATTATTACTTTTATTATTTTTATATTTATTTATTTGATTTTTATATCTTTACTACACAATTTAATATCTATCTGTATTTCTCATTTTCATTATTTTTCTTATATTTTTCACTTATTTCATGTTTATCCTATTTTTCATTTTAATCACTTTTCTCATATTTTATTTATAATTGTCACTTTAATTATTTCATTCACATTTGCCCCTAGTTTCAATCCGATAAAAAAAATTTTCGGATCGGATACATGGGACGTGGACCCCAAGAGTCCACTACACTGAAGAGTAATCCCGAATGATCACCCGAGCACCATACTGTACACTGAATCACTGAGTTACAATCACTGAAGTAGACCATCATTGGCTACATAAGCGAGTCGCCATGACCCGCACCGCGGTAATAGTGTCCCTATGGCTAGCCAATTATATCCTGAACTAGATTTAACCATCAGAAAAATAACTAAGGGCATTATTTTATTTCTTCAATTCAATTTCTATTAAACCATAAATTTCATTATTTTTACATTATTAATCACTTAATAATTTATTCTTTCATAACAATTTTATCATTAGCAATTTCTTTTTTTTTATTCTAATATATCAATTAAGTTATAAACTCACTAAATATATTTTATTCATTATTTTTCATTACATACATAATATCATCAATAAATAGAAAAATATTCAATATTTAATTGAAAATTTTCAATAAATTTCTACATACTTAAAATCATATTCTCTTACATTTCATAACTAAATTTTCATTTAATTAGCAAAGAAAATATTAATATCTATTTTTTTTGTCTATATTTAATTTTCACCATTAAAAGTTTTCTTTCAAATTCTAATTATTCATTTCACTAATTAATACATTCATTATTCCATATATATCATAATATTACATTAAAAAGTATTTATCTCTTAATTTACATTTTTCACATAATAAGGTCATAATTTCCAATTTCCACTAATTAATTTTTTTTATTGAAATTAACCATTCTAATTCACTTTTTACAATTTCTTAATCATAATTTAATCATCAATTATCAATTACATGCAAAACACACAAAATTCCTAATTTCCATAACCTTAATTCATGCTTAATCAATGGAAATAAGTGGATTTTGAAATCACTAACCTTAATTTCTTATTTTAGGCCTTCCTAATTTTCCTTTTCCTTTCCTTTGGAAGCACCTTCACCTTGCTTTGAACCTACCATGGACAAAAACTTTTCTTCATTAATCCACCATTAATTTACTTTCTTAGCTCAAATAAACTTCATAATTAACATCCACATAACTTAAACTACCTATTTGAACAATTAAATTAATTTAAAACCATAAATTTTTCTTACCTCCAATTAAAATCCTAAACTTTCTCTTTTGATTTCCTTCCACTTTAGGCTCCCAAATGAAGATCAAAAACTTCTATTAGCTATTAGAGAGGTTGAAATTAATTTTGGCTGGTTGATTTTGGTGTAAGAATTGAAGGAAAATGAAGAAATTTTGAAGAAAAGGAATGAAGGAGTGGCACGGCAAAGCAAGGGAAAGAAAGAGGAAGAAGATTAAGCAGAATTCTGTCTAGAGAATTCTGCAAATCTGGGTCTTATATAGTGGGTTAGTTTGGATGGGCTTGGGCCAAACAAAGCCCAACTCATTTAGGCCCAATTATGCATTATAAATTATTTTTCTCACTTTTCAAGCTCAATTTCACCCAAATTTGATTCCATAATTCTTAAAATATTTTTATATGTCTATACAAAAAATTTCAACTCAATCAGAGTTCGTTTCTTGTCCAGCTCACTTAAATCAGACAAATAATTTATTTTTCGGTGTTACCGTAAAATTCCATTTTTACTGTCAAATAATCTTAAATATTATTTAGAGTCTATCCATATCTTAAAATAAATTTTTGGATGTCGTTTGCTATTTTTCATAGTCCGGTCAAATTACGGTCAATCAACTATTTAATTAAACCGAGTCTCTTTTTTTCTTAATTTTGACTTTTGAGGGCTTATTTGACTTCATTTTCACTCCAAATTTTACCCTCAGATTAGTCATAAGCTATATTTTCTGATGATCAAATAAAATATTTTTCACCCACGGGTGTATTTTTGACCCCCGGGTATACTGATCAATATCGGAAACTACAGTTTACTGCTAACCTGGTATTTGGGTCATTAAAAATCTCCCCTACTAATAAAAAAATTTCGTCCTCGAAATTTTACCTATATTAAACAACTGCGGATATTGTTGTCTCATTGCAGCTTCTGTCTCCCACGTGGCTTCTTCCACATTGTGGTGACTCCATAACACCTTCACTAGTGGGATTTGCTTCTTCCTGAACTGTTTAACCTCTTTGGCTAGGATCTTTAATGGTTTCTCCTCATAAGTCATATCAGCCTGTATTCGAATTTCTTCTGGCTTGATTACATGACTTGGGTCTGACCTATACCTCCGTAGCATTGACACGTGGAACACATCATAAATCTTTTCCAACTCCTGAGGTAGCTTCAATCGATAGGCTACGGGTCCCACTCGCTGTATAATCTCATAAGGGCCTAAAAATCTTGGACCTAGCTTGCCCTTTTTGCCAAATCTCATAACTTTCTTCCAGGGTGATACTTTCAGAAACACTTGATCTCCGACCTGGAATTCTATATCTTTTCTTCTTAAATCTGCATATGACTTTTGTCGATCCATGGCTTCTTTCAATCTATCCTTGATTACCCGCACTTTCTCTTCGGTTTCTCGAACCAAGTCTGTTCCTATTAACTTTTTCTCACTCAATTCTGTCCAACATAAAGGAGTTCTACATTTTCTCCCATACAGTGCTTCATATGGCGCCATTTTGATACTGGACTGATAGCTGTTGTTATAAGCAAACTCTGCTAATGACAAATACTTTTCCCAACTACTTTCAAACTCGATGACGCAACATCGCAACATATCCTCAAGTATCTGAATTACACGCTCCGACTGCCCATCAGTCTGAGGATGAAAAGCTGTACTGAAATGAAGTCTTATCCCCAATGCTTCCTGCAAATTTTTCCAGAACTGGGAAGTAAATCTGGGATCCCTGTCTGAAATAATGGAGGATGGTACTCCATGGAGTCTCACTATCTCATTGATGTAGATTTCTGCCAACTTGGTCAGTGGATAGTCCCTCCGTACTGGTATGAAATGGGCTGATTTCGTCAGTCTATCAATGACTACCCAGATAGCATCATGCTTCTTTCCTGTCAGAGGTAATCCCGTCACAAAATCCATGGTCACTCGATCCCATTTCCACTCTGGTATCGCAATAGGTTGAAGTAAACCCGATGGAACTTGATGCTCAGCTTTCACCTGTTGGCATATCAAACATTTACTCACGAATTTTGTCACATCACGTTTCATTCCTGGCCACCAATAGTGTACTTTCAAATCCTGATACATCTTGTTGCCACCAGGATGCATTGCATAGCTGCCATGATGAGCTTCTGTGAGAATGTTCTTTCTCAATTCATCTTGATCTGGTACACATAACCTCCGGTTCAAATAAAGACTTCCATCTTCACCCAAAGAATAACTACCTTCATTGCCCTCTTTTACTTTGTTCACTTTGGAAATCAAACGATCATCTAGCTTTTGTGTTGCTTTCACTTGTTGAAGAAAATCTGGTTTTACTTGCATTTCTGCTATTATCGCTCCATCTTGTGTCATATCTAATCTGACATTCATCACTCGAAGGGCTGCCATAAATTTTCTACTAAGTGCATCAGCTACTACATTCGCCTTCCCTGGATGATAGTCGATTAAGCAGTCATAGTCTTTTATCAATTCAAGCCATCGTTTCTGCCTCAAATTAAGTTCCTTCTGTGTGAGCAAATATTTCAGACTTTTATGATTGGTGTAAATGTAACATTTCTCACCATAAAGATAATGTCTCCAAATCTTCAAGGCGAGTACAATTGCTGCAAACTCAAGATCGTGAGTAGGATAATTCTTCTCATGAGTCTTGAGTTGTCGGGAAGCATATGCAATCACTTTACCTTCTTGCATCAATACACAGCCTAACCCATTCTTGGAGGCATCACTGTAAATCACAAAATCCTTGCCAGATTCTGGTTGAGTTAACACTGGGGCTTCTATTAACAAGTTCTTAAGCTTCTCAAAGCTTCCTTGACATTTATCCGTCCATTCAAACTTAACATGCTTCTGTAACAGTGGGGTGAGCGGCGCTGCTATGGTGGAAAAATCTTTTACAAATCTCCTATAATACCCAGCCAAACCTAAGAAACTTCTGACTTCTGTAATAGTGTTAGGTATTCTCCACTGTAAGATTGCTTCAATCTTCTTTGGATCCACCTTTATCCCTTCAGCTGAAATTACATGACCCAAGAATGATACTTCATTCAACCAGAAGTCACATTTACTGAATTTTGCATACAACTGCTTCTCTCTCAATATCTGCAAGATAGCTCGTAGGTGCTTGTCATGTTCTTCTAGCGTCTTCGAATACACTAAAATATCATCAATAAATACCACCACGAACTGGTCCAGATAAGGATGAAATATCTTATTCATTAGATCCATGAAAGCTGCTGGGGGCATTCGTAAGTCCGAATGGCATGACTAAAAACTCATAGTGGCCATATCTTGTGCGAAATGTAGTCTTAGGTACATTTGCTTCTTTTACTTTCAACTGATGGTAGCCTGATCGTAAGTCAATCTTTGAAAATATACCTGCTCCCTTCAATTGATCAAATAAGTCTTCAATACGTGGAAGGGGATACTTATTTTTGATTGTCACTTTATTCAGCTATCTGTAGTCAATGCATAATCTAAGAAACCCATCTTTCTTTTTTACAAAGAGTACCGGTGCCCCCCATGGCGAAATACTGGGTCTGATAAAGCCTTTATCAAGCAATTCTTGCAGCTGAATCTTCAACTCCTTGAGTTCTGTAGGCACCATTCTGTAGGGTGCAATTGAAATAGGTGTTGTACCTAGAGCTACATCAATAGTGAATTCGACTTCCCTGTCAGGTGGCAAGCCTGGTAATTCATTGGGAAACACATCTTGATAATCTTTCACTGTAGGCACATCTGAAACCTTAAGATCTTCCTTTTTAGCTTCCATTGCAAAACACAAATAAGCAATGCACCCCTTTCTTATAAGTCTCTTGGTAGCTGTAACTGAGATCACATCTGATAAGAAATCTGTTCTTTCACCCACAATAGTGATTTCCCGATCATCAGAGAGTTTAAGTGTCACTCTCTTCCGTTTACAATCTACCGTCGCTTGATAGGCTGACAACCAATCCATCCCCAATATCACATCAAACTCGCGGAATGGGAGTTCAATTAGGTTAGCTATGAATTCATAACCTTGTGCACTAATGGGACAATTCCTATACACCTTGTTCACCACAACACTGTTCCCTAAAGGATTGCTCACTAGGATGTCCTGGTCTAATTGTGAATCTTTTAACCCTCTCACCCGTGCAATATCAGTATTGATATAGGAATGTGTGGAACCAAGATCAATAAGTGTATAAACAGAATCAGTCATAAGCATGAATTTACCTACTATCACATCAGGAGCATCCTCTTCTTCTCTGGCTCTCACTGCATATGTACAACCTGTAGCTCATCCCTGACTCTGAGATTGTTGTGCAGAAGGTCTAGATGTTGATGGGTTAAGGGCTGCTCCTCTACCTCGGCCTCTGGATGGTAAAGATCCAATGCCAGGTGCTGGTGACATAGCGGTAGAAGCTTGAGCCACTGGACAATCCTTGACTTGATGATCTTTTGAACCACATTTGAAACAGGCGCCAGTCAAATATCTGCACTCTCCTGGGTGAGCTTTACCACAATGGCTATAAGTCTGAACTGTACTTCCCCCTCTACCTCTAGGTGTACTACCCACATAAGTGACTGAGGCATTGCCACGAAATATATTTCCTTGTCCACGCCCTGGTACAATTGATGTATAACTCTGTGATGGAGCTGGTCCTCTAGGCTTCTTAGTCTGAGAACCCAAACCACTGAACTGTCCCGGCTTCCTCTTCTGCTGAAACCGAGTTTGTCTGTTAGCCTCATCTGACTGGATACTTTCTACTTTAATTGCAGCTTCTACCAATGCACGCAAATTTGGATGTTGTTGTGCACACACTATCTGTCTGATCTTGTTATGGAGACCCCTCTCAAATCTCTGACATAACTTATCTTCTGTCAGCTGATAATCATCAAGATAGGCACTGAGGCGCTCAAACTCACGCTCATACTCTGCTACTGTTTTATTTCCCTGTCTGAGTCTCCAGAAAGCATCTTGCATTTCTGCTTTATACTCTGATCCTATGTATTTCTTTTCAAACTGAGCCAAGAAGAAATCCCAATTCAACTGTTCACCTGGGGTATGCTTTCGTACTGAATCCCACCATATGAATGCAGGACCCTGAAGTAATGCCACAGTACCTTCAAATTTCTCTTCTGACGGGCTGTGAGTAATTTCAAATAATCTCTTCATCTTGAACAACCATTCCTCAACTTGTACAGGGGTCAATGGATCACGCCCATAGAAATCTTCAGCTCCCAATCTCTTCAACTGCTTTAAAATCGACTTCTTTTTAGGTGGAGCTGGAGGTTGTACTTGGGCCGCTGGCTGTGGCTGTTGAGCTTGTTCAGCTTGCATTCTATGTTGTATATAATCAGCCATGAGATAGAGAAAATCCGGCTATGGCGGTGGAGGTGGTGCAACTGGTGGAGTGACATTTTGTTGTGAGGTTTCAGCTTGCCTAGCACTAACCGACGATTCACTCTCACCATCCCTATCAGCTTGACCTTGTGGGGATGCCATCATTCACTATAAAACATGAAAGGAGCAAGCATACGTTAGACTTATTACACATTTCATCCATTCATTGGCATGTATATATATAATTCATTCACTCAATTTCAACTCCGATCTTAGAACCGTCTAAACCATGCTCTGATACCACTAAAACTATAACACCCTTATAACATTTATTCTATACGTACGTTACGTGGGTAAATACGATTATAGCCGATGTATGCCAAATTTTTTTTTCTATCTTAATTTAATAACTATAATATTACCAACACTTAATTAGTCCTTTTTACTTTTCCAAAAATTTCGGCAGCATAACGGCTATAAACTAACTAACCCCACCTGCCAAGCAAACAATCCACAATCCATTTTTGGGCACAACAATTCACACGTAATACAATATATTTTTCATTCAACCCCAATTCTCCACATATATAATAATTCACAAATATTCATTTATCAGAATATATACATAAATTCATCCATACAACACCATATCTAAATATATATATACATGTCCATTTATATAATAACCTACAATTATGTCAATATTCCATCAACTCCCAAAGGTTGTATGACTGCTCCTGCCTTTCATGCCGTTACCTGCACGCAGTCAAATAACTACGTGCTGAGCATTGATATGCTCAGTGGTGATTACTAATCTAAAAATTTCCATTACTTGTATTTTCATGCAATTGTATTTTTAAAATACTATTCAATTTTTCTCATTAATATATAATTCATTTTATTCTTTTTAAATCCTCTTTTTTTTCAATTTCTTTTTTTTATTTATTACAAATTTCACTTAAATTCTTAAATTTTTATTTATTTACAATTATACCATTAACTATATATTATTTACACTTTTGCCACTAACATTATTACTTTTATTATTTTTATATTTATTTATTTGATTTTTATATCTTTACTACACAATTTAATATCTATCTGTATTTCTCATTTTCATTATTTTTCTTATATTTTTCACTTATTTCATGTTTATCCTATTTTTCATTTTAATCACTTTTCTCATATTTTATTTATAATTGTCACTTTAATTATTTCATTCACATTTGCCCCTAGTTTCAATCCGATAAAAAAAAATTTCGGATCGGATACATGGGACGTGGACCCCAAGAGTCCACTACACTGAAGAGTAATCCCGAATGATCACCCGAGCACCATACTGTACACTGAATCACTGAGTTATAATCACTGAAGTAGACCATCATTGGCTACATAAGCGAGTCGCCATGACCCGCACCGCGGTAATAGTGTCCCTATGGCTAGCCAATTATATCCTGAACTAGATTTAACCAATAGAAAAATAACTAAGGACATTATTTTATTTCTTCAATTCAATTTCTATTAAACCATAAATTTCATTATTTTTAAATTATTAATCACTTAATAATTTATTCTTTCATAACAATTTTATCATTAGCAATTTCTTTTTTTTTTATTCTAATATATCAATTAAGTTATAAACTCACTAAATATATTTTATTCATTATTTTTCATTACATACATAATATCATCAATAAATAGAAAAATATTCAATATTTAATTGAAAATTTTCAATAAATTTCTACATACTTAAAATCATATTCTCTTACATTTCATAACTAAATTTTCATTTAATTAGCAAAGAAAATATTAATATCTATTTTTTTTGTCTATATTTAATTTTCACCATTAAAAGTTTTCTTTCAAATTCTAATTATTCATTTCTCTAATTAATACATTCATTATTCCATATATATCATAATATTACATTAAAAAGTATTTATCTCTTAATTTACATTTTTCACATAATAAGGTCATAATTTCCAATTTCCACTAATTAATTTTTTTATTGAAATTAACCATTCTAATTCACTTTTTACAATTTCTTAATCATAATTTAAGCATCAATTATCAATTACATGCAAAACACACAAAATTCCTAATTTCCATAACCTTAATTCATGCTTAATCAATGGAAATAAGTGGATTTTGAAATCACTAATCTTAATTTCTTATTTTAGGCCTTCCTAATTTTCCTTTTCCTTTCCTTTGGAAGCACCTTCACCTTGCTTTGAACCTACCATGGACAAAAAATTTTCTTCATTAATCCACCATTAATTTACTTTCTTATCTCAAATAAACTTCATAATTAACATCCACATAACTTAAACTACCTATTTGAACAATTAAATTAATTTAAAACCATAAATTTTTCTTTCCTCCAATTAAAATCCTAAACTTTCTCTTTTAATTTCCTTCCACTTTAGGCTCCCAAATGAAGATCAAAAACTTCTATTAGCTATTAGAGAGGTTGAAATTAATTTTGGGTGGTTGATTTTGGTGTGAGAATTGAAGGAAAATGAAGAAATTTTGAAGAAAAGGAATGAAGGAGTGGCACGGCAAAACAAGGGAAAGAAAGAGGAAGAAGATTAAGCAGAATTCTATCTAGAGAATTCTGCAAATCTGGGTCTTATATAGTGGGTTAGTTTGGATGGGCTTGGGCCAAACAAAGTCCAACTCATTTAGGCCCAATTATGCATTATAAATTATTTTTCTCACTTTCCAAGCTCAATTTCACCCAAATTTGATTCCATAATTCTTAAAATATTTTTATATATCTACACAAAAAATTTCAACTCAATCAGAGTTTGTTTCTTGTCCAACTCACTTAAATCAGACAAATAATTTATTTTTCGGTGTTACCGTAAAATTCCATTTTTACTGTCAAATAATCTTAAATATTATTTAGAGTCTATCCATATCTTAAAATAAATTTTTGGATATTGTTTGCTATTTTTCATAGCCCGGTCAAATTACGGTCAATCAACTATTTAATTAAATCGGGTCTATTTTTTTCTTAATTTTGACTTTTGAGGGCTTATTTGACTTCATTTTCACTCCAAATTTTACCCTCAGATTAGTCATAAGCTATATTTTCCGATGATCAAATAAAATATTTTCACCCACGGGTGTATTTTTGACTCCCGGGTATACTGATCAATATCGGAAACTACAGTTTACGACTAACCTGGTATTTGGGTCATTACAGGATAGAGCCTCAATATAACTTTCCTCTTCAAACTTGTCATCTCATTTAAGATGGACTCCCATCTCCTCTTTCAGCTCTTAGTCATAAGCAATAATTTCTCTTAGCCTCTGAAACACAAACCAAAAACAAGAACACTAAAACCAACTCTTTCCTTACAACTCTCAACTCTCTCTCTCTCTCACTCTTCTTTCTCTTTTTTCTTAGGTAAAATTTGTTATTTGGATCTCCAAAAATTGAGAATAAGACGTTCTAAAGGTAAAAGAAAATCGAAATGGCGTGTTAGGTTGGGTTTTAGGGAATGAGAAGTAGATTTTAAGGGATGACAGCAGAGGAAAATGCAATTGTCTTACCTATCATGTCTGCCCAAGATTCATGGTCGTGACTTCTCTTTCACTTATATTAACCACTCATTCATGGTCATGATGAACCTTCACAATTTCTTTACTGAAAACCCAATATTCACGAACATAACTACCACTTTTCACAGGTGTTAAACAACAAAAATTAGCAAGTTTAAAACTTTTAAAACCCTACTTAACTCTAAACTCTTACCAACCATTACCATAACTTATAGACCCTATTTGCAAGTGTTACATTTCTCTCCCCATTAGGATATTTTGTTCCCGAAATTACCTAATATATCGTATAGGAATAACTGAGGATATTGTGCCTTTATCACTTCCTCATTTTTCTAAGTTGCTTCCTCAATGGTACAACTCTTCTATAAGTCTTTCACAATGGTACTTGCTTGTTCTTGAGCTCCTTAACTTCTTGAGCTAAGATCTCAACTGACTCCTCTTTGTAAGATAAATATGATCTCAACTCTACCTTAAAATGCCTCATAAAAAGCCATTTAGATACTGGACTGATAACTTATAGGCAAACTCCATCAATGGTAGATATTTATCCCAATATTCTTCAAACTTAATCACACAATATCTCATCATGTCTTTTAGGATCTTGATAACTCTCTTTGACTGACCATCTGTCTGAATGCATAGGCAATAATTTTTCCTTCTTGCATTAACATGCAACCCAACCATTGTGAGAAGCATCATTGTACATGATATATTCTTTATTCAGGATTGGTTGTGTCAAAATTGTGCTGACATTTATCTGTCCATTCAAACTTGATATCCATTCATAACAACCTCATCAATAGAGAAGCAATCATAAAAAAATCCATTGACAAACCTCCTGTAGTACCCTACCAAGCCAAGAAAACTCCTAATTTTGATTAAGTTTCCAATTCAAAATTGCCTCAATTTTGCCTAAATCTGCTCTAATCCCATCGGCTGACTCACACTTGGAGAGCTTGGCATACAACTTTTGTTCCTGAGAGTCTGTAAGACTGTTTTAAAGTGGTGTATTGTGTTTATCCTTGCTTCTCAAGTACACAAAGATATCGTCTATGGAAACCACCACAAACAGATCCAAAAATGGCTTAAAGATCTGATTTATCAGGTTTATAAAAGCTTCCAAAGTGTTGGCCAACCCAAATGGCATAACTAAAAACTCATAATGACCATATCTGATTCTAAAAGTATCTTCTCTACATCACCAACCTTGATTCTCAACTGATGGTACTCTGATCTCAAATCAATCTTAGATAACACCCTTGCACCCTTCACTTGATCGAAGAGATCATGTGGTAATGGATATTTGTTCTTAATGGCCACTATGTTCAATTTCTTATAGTCTATGCACAACCTCATGGTCTCATCTTTCTTATTGACAAATAACACTAGTGCATCCTACAGAGATACACTCAGTCTGATGAAGCCATTATCTAATAGTTCATATATCTACATCTTTAATTCTTTCATTTTTAACAAAACCATTCGATATGGTGCTGCTGATATAGGAGTTATACCTAGAGTAAACTCAATCAGGAACTCTATCTTTTTTCCAGATGTAGCCTTGGTAAATCATCTAGAAATACATTTGAAAACTCTTTCACTGTCAGAATATCCCTCAAGTTTGGGCTTTCCCTCTTAATGTCGACCATGTGAGCTAAGTAGGCATCACACCCTTTTCTGATAATCTTCTAATCCTTCATCATAGGAATAAACCTTGACTACTGTGAGGATCTCTCACTTTGAACAATCACTATCTTGCTTTTTGACATTTTTAATTCAACTGTCTCTATTCTACAGTCCACCACTACACCCTACTAAGAGAGTCAATCCATACCTAGGATAGCATCATACTCATGAAAGGGTAATTCAATCAAATCTGCTGGAAACTCTTTCCATTGCACTACAATGAGACAATTTCTATATACTTGGTTCACCACTATGTTATGCCCCAAAAGGCTAGTTACCTTTATCTCATAATCTAGTCTCTCAATTAACATGTTATACTGCTCAGCTATATGGATACATATATAGAATGCGTAGAATCCGAATTTATTAAAGAAATCAAAACTGAGTTAGATAGAAGAAATGTACCAACAACCACATCTGAAACACTTGAATCCTCTTTGGCCTTCATAGTATAGGCCCTCGTTGGTGCTTTACTAGATCCAAACCTGTTGACCATCTTTAACATGCCCTATCTAGATCCACCCCTACCATAACAAGTCTGTTCTAGTCCTCTGATCTGAGTCAACACTACATTCTGAGTCTGAGTGGGTACCTCAACTGTTTGTAATGGATAATCTCTCTGGTAGTGGTCTTGAGACCCACACCTATAGCAAGCCCCTAAGGGTCCCTAGCACTCTTCCCTGTGGTTCCGACCATATGATGCACACTCTAGTGTTACCTCTCTCAATGTCTGTGTCTGAATATTGGAAGCTATAGAAATAACTCCTGATGATGGTGTCTATTTGGTATACCTATACTAACCTCTACTCTGACCCTGCCCTCTAGACTAGAAGTATCTAAAACTCGTGTGAGCCTTCTTGCTCGATGTTTGAGCAACACTGTTTTCTTCAAGTATTAAATAAGGACAATAAATAAAATATAATTATTGTTTATAGATTACTGTGAAACATCAAATATTATGGATAAAAAAAATCTTAAATGATAGTTATTTAGAAACAAAAGGGGGTAAATTTCAATTTTTGCAAATCTGAAGACAAAATACAATTTGAAGGGTGAAGACTAAGGACAACCATTTAACCAATTATTTAAATCTTTTGCATTATTTCTTTTATTTCATTAATAATTATATTATTTTTTAAATATTTTTTAAAAAATAATTAATATCACTAGTTGTCACATTTGCGATTTAGACTCTGGTCGTATACGCTTATTGTAGTCATTTGTACCGCAATACAAAGACTTATCGAGCAGAGTCTTATTGATCAAAGTCTAAATACGGAAATATGAATGTGAGAAATTCACTTTAATATGATAATGTGATGCTTAATATAAATATTGAGTTGATTTGATGAAATGTTGTGATTTCGTGTCATTTATACAATTTGAGGCAACAGATCGAGTCGGAAAATAAGATTTTCGTCCGACAATAAGAAATTGAGTTAAGTATACCAAAATATAGATAATAATATTTTAAGACTATAGTTAGAGCTACATGGTGAGATTTTAAAGTTAATTGTTTCAATTTGTGAAAATATACTTTTTTGGTGCGGATTTACAATCCTATTTTCTGATATGGAGTTCGAGATATGTATTCACAATCGAAATAGTATCGATGTGATTGCAATTGAATTCTAAGATTTTTAAAACAAATAATTTAGAAATGGACTACAAATGAATTTTTATGGACATGATTTAGAAAAATGGACTAAATCGCAAAAAACGTAATTTTCACACCAGTAGTTGTTTTATAAAATCGGGAATTCCATTTCGAAGAGAAATTTTTTCTGGAAAAATTGGTATGTTCAATTTGAGGAAATAAGATCATTTGGGATATGAAATTTAAGAAAATATATTTATTCATGTACTTAATTGAAAAATGGAAAAGTTTGGTAAAAAAAAATCCAAAATTTCTTTTGAATTAATTTGAATAAAAGTTAAAATATCTTCTTAATTAATTTTAATTGATCAATTGGAGCAAGTATTAAATTTAATTAAGAATTAATCAAATATATAAAGTCAAACATGTAAAAAAATCAATAATTTTATAATATATAAAAAAACACATATTCTTCTTTTTCTTCCTTTGGATGACCACCGTAGCCATTTTGTCTAGATTTGTTTTTTCAATTTTCACTCACAAATTACTATCATCCAAGCATAAGAAATTATAAGGAATTAAGTAGGAGTGAATAAACTATTTTTTGAGAAAAATCACATATTGACCAAAAATTCCAAACAAATTAGAGGTGAAATTTTTTTCATTTTTCTTTCAAATTTCTATGAATTTAAGTTGATTTGAATAATTTGTGTGAGTAAATTTTAGTTTGGTGGTATGTTGGATGTTGAATTAGTGTTATGGAAAAACTAGAAATTTGTAAAATAATTATGAAAAATTTTAATAAAAATGAAAAATGAGTAGAATGAAACTTGAGGATGATGGATATGGTGAAATATTGATGAATATAATTTTTTAGGAATTTTTGTGGAGTTTTTTTAGAAAATTTTTATAATTATGGCCGAATTTTTGAAAAATTATTTTGGAGAAATTATGTCTTAAATTGGTGAGAATATAGTTAATTGGATTATTTAAAGTGGAAAATACTTTTTTGGAATGGAATAAATATTTAATAGAATTATTAGTGAATTTTTTGATTTTTAGCCGAATTATTGAAAAATTTATTGAAAATTATTGAGTATTATTTTGATAAAATTGGTAATAAAAAATGAAAGAAAATGAGTTAAAGTAATTACAGAATTTTATTTTGAATTATTGGAGCTTTTATTAAATAAATGAAAAATTTTGAGTGGAAAATAGATTTTTAGAGAAAAAATGGAATGGAATATATGATCCTTGGCCCAGATCCGAAAGCAAGTGGGCATCCCCTTCTGATACTTGTAAGATTGCACTTGAAAAGACCTTTAGATCGAACACTTTGCACTACCGGGATGAATGGGAAAAAATAGTTATGAAGGAAGAAAAATAAGAAAAATAAACTATTATAAAAGAAAATAATATTAAAAAATTTTGTTCACACCAAAAAGCATGTTAGACGATCGGAGTTTCGGATTACACATCGAACACGTGTAACGAGAAATAACATCGATAAAATATTTTGATAAATGATAGGGAGTAGAAAAATAATTAGAGTCATATTTTCATTAGAATGTATATTAAAATCGACTTTGTAGTTAATTAAAAATTATTTATTGTACTAGTATGACAGTGGAAATGGCATCGATGGCAAACCGAAGAAAGGAATAAGCGAATACTAACAAATGATAATATAAATCTATACAATAATTTATAATTTTAGTCATTAAATACATAAAATATGATTTAAAATAAAATTTGATTTAAATTGATTTATATGATAAATGTGAAATTTTCGATAACATAAATTTTTTTTATAACATATTTTTATGAAATAAAATTTAGTATAACATTTTATATACTTTGTTGAGGATTTGGTCATTAAGATATTTTGAATAAGCATATGAAAAATTGTATTTTATAAGAATTTGATATTTTAATCCATATGTTAGCATAAACAATGATGTATGAAGTTATTGATATGCCAATAGGGTTATTAGCCCCGTAGATTTTCTGTGGTCATATATTTTACTTTACAGTATGATAGATTTTATGTGGTCATATGATACATATATTTGGTTCGATAAATTTTCTTATATCATGTGATATAATTTATTCATATTGTTTTCACTAATACGATGGATTTCATAGGATCATGAGATAATATGTATTTCTCGTTTCCCTAGAATTAGTATATAATGATTTAAGATATGAGTATGACAAAAAAAATTTATGAGTTTACGATATTGATAAATAATTTTCTATTTTCTATAAATTATTGTTATTATAAATTACTGTAGCACTAAGTTGCATAACTCAGTATAAAAGTTTATTTTTCTCTTGCAGGTTTAAAGTGAAGATAAAACTATAAGCTTTGTAGATAGTATCGCTAATAATGAACCCCACAATATGAAGTCGAGTAACAGCGGAAGCCACCTTGAGTGGATTTATCATTTTATTCGTATTTTACTGTTTTGAATTAATTCTATGTAAATAAAATTTTAAATTCATGTGGGAAGTGAAATATATTGCATAAGTGAGTTGTGAATTGTGTGAGAATTCTATATGTTTGCTACTTGTTATTTGATTTTAATTTATATATATGTTTTCAATTTTTTTAATTATTTATGTATATATTTTGAAAAAAGATTTTATGGAACTGTAATACTCTTTATTTGTCTAGTACACAACGGTATATTCAGAAAGATAAAATGTATTACACAAGCAATGTTTTCAGATCCGATCCGATCAATGAATTGGAAAAGATAGATGATCAAAGGTAAGAGATTTATCCAGAATTAAACTGGTGAAAATGAATTTTTATCGAAATATAATTTTACTATATTCATTCACAGTAGCATATGAAAAATAAATGTATTAAATTTATTTTATATATAATTATATTTTCAAAATATTAATATTTATAATATTTATAATTTATATTAATACATAACAATATTTAAAAAATATTTTTAAATAATAGAATTAATTTTTTATATTTTTTTAATTTTAAATATATTAGAGTATCAAATTTGCCAATTAAAATAATAATTTTAATAGAAATCAAAATAATTTAAAATAATTTATATGTAAATTTTGTAATGTTGTATATTAATATTAAAAATACAAATACTAGGTACCAACTTTATTACATATACACATCTCTTAAAAAAATTTATAGATAATTAAATTGAATTTTTTAAATATATAATCGTTTCTAAATTAAAATATTTTTTATTAATAAAAATAATTTATATTAAAAATTTTAAAATATATATTACTAATAAAAAATATTAAAAATAATTAAACCAATATATTTCATATGCTCTGTATATGAATAAAAGAGCTAGGTTTAAACCCACCGGTTGACCTGTTTCTAGTCAAACCATTGGACCTGTTTCCTATTAAACCGGCCAAATCATCGGTTTTCTGACCGGACTATGATATTTCCGAATCTAATATATAAAATCGACCAATCTAAGGACCGCTTTTTGGTTGAACGGATAGGATTGGATCGATTTTTACAACCATAATCACTGGTATTTTAATATAGAATTGTTTATTTTATCAAATTTAAATTGAATGTAATATAATTTGGGGTTTTCAATTGAAGTATGTGAGCAATCCAGTTCACAACAATATATGAATGATATACTTGATTATATATCACGAAGCTGAAAAAAATAATTTTATATTAATAAATTAACGAAAATAGTCTAGATTTGAAAAATTATAAAGGCAAAACTCAACTTATGAGTTTATTTTATTATGAGCTTTGCCATTAGGGGCAGTTAAAATTCTACTTTAAGCGAAAAGGTTGGAAGATGGCAAATGAGAAAGTTACACGTAGTTATTTACAATCCACCAACCTCACACCAACCCACTCTAAAATTAAAAAAACAAAAATCGAAAAATGAAATTGGCTGTATCCGTGTCCACGTCATATACACTCACATTCTTATCCATTTTGGTTTTGGTTTTGGTTTTGGTTCTGATTTTATTTTATTGTTTCTTCTACCATTATATCCATTTAAAATCCATTCATTTTCTCTACTTCACCCCCCACCCTACCCTCACCTCACACACCTTTTTATGAATTTTTCTATCTTACATTTAATAATAAATAATATTTAACATTTTATTTATTTATTTTCAATATGATTATTTTGAGTCCACTCCATATTTTTTCTGCTTTATCTCATAAAAATCACTCGATTATTTATATCACAAAAATTCTTTCTAAAATAAATTATTTAAAATACATCTTGCAATTTATTATTTTGATGATTATGTAACACCTATATAAGTAATCATTACTAATTATTGATATAACTATTTTATTACTCAATTCGTTCCATTTTATTAGTTGTTTACTATTGTTTCACACATATTTAGAAATTATTAAATAACTCACTTACAGAGAAAAAAATATTATATTGTGACTAAATATCCTTTATTAGAAATACTTAAATAATTCATTAGTGAAAGTATCATTAATATTTCATTGGTAATTTAAAATGACAGACAATTTTTTTTATTTAGATTTCCTTAAAGGAGCGAGGAAAGTATAATAAAGGAAAAAAATTATGAATTTAATGTCCATCTCTATAAATATATCAAAAAATAATTATTTTCCTAAATTATGTCTAACAAAAATAATGTATTTTTGTAGAACAAATTGTGATTTTTTTAGCATAACAAATAGAATGCTACATTCTTCAAAAATTTTAAAATAAATTCCACTTCAAAGAAATTTCTCAAGTATAATTTTTTTATTTTTTTTATTTTTTTTATGGTTCACTTAATATTTATGCTTATTTTATATCAAAACATTTAGCTTTTCAAAATAAAAAGTTGCCTAATGCCCACTCAAAAAAATAAATTTTCTTTTAATTCAATAAATGTTTATGGATATTCATCAATGTAACTACTTTAACAATAGACCTTTTTTAGTTATTATATTTCATTCCAATAAGAAATATAAATTCACGAATCGCAAAGAGAATAAATGTGTTACAATTTTGATGATTAATCATGAAAAAGGATATAATTATATATTAATTTTGAAAATGATAAAAAAAAAGAGTATTCTATATAAAATAGTGTTATGTGACGATGCTCTTTCTCCTACCAGAACCCAACTGCCGCTTTATAAATAATGCAAACAGAAGGATTTGGATGTGAAAGCGCTTAACAGGTGACATCTATTGCTTCAGAAATTCTTTAAATTTTGGTCTTGAAGATTCTGTTTTCGGGTTCTCTCGTAAGTTAAATCACTTGCATTACATTCTGATTCGCCTGATTTTATCACCTTCTTTGATTAATCATTCATATAACGGCCTGTTACTGTTTCTGTTTCAACAGCAAAAATCGCGGTCTTGGTATCAAAGATTTGCCTATCGATTAAAGTTTAATACTTTTGATTTTACCGTGAAAATTTGGCCTCTTTCCTAAGAAATGGAAGCTAAACTTGCACAAGGAATGCAATTGTCAGCGACATGGGTCGATTCGGACCAGTTCCCGAGGAAATATTCAGCTGGTTCGTTGAGATCTTCAAGGAGATTGAAGGAAAATCAGAGCATGCAATTGGTTGTTTCAGCTCATTTTCAGCCCGTGAGAAATAAAAATCGGCATGGATCGGTCTATTTGGAGGTTTCATGTTCTTACAATAATTTTCCAGGTAGATACATTAACAATGTAATCAATTATTTTTTGGGTTAAATTTAGTTCTACAATTTGGATTCTGGTATCGTTATTAGGTGAATATGCTAATTCCTGTATAATTATTAATTGTTCTTTTCAATACAAGTTGTATTATTTTTGGTTGGATTGTAAAAATCGCATTTATTCCCCTCTATTTGAAAAAGATGAGTTTATTATTAGCTGAGAAGCAGTGAATTCGGTTTTGGAAAAAATAAGACGGTAATCCCACCATTTTTTAATTTTTAATTTTGGGATCTGATTAGTTATGGATTTGATTTGATCAAGTCTTGGTTGTGGATTGCATTATATTGTGGGATTTGGAATGATGACATGCTCAATTGAATTATTCATATGTACTTCTGAGCTGGGGTCTTGGTAGTCGCTGGGATTCTTATGCTGGTGGCAGTAAATATTTTCAAAATTGGGTTCTTAATTTCTGCTTGAAATTTCCAATATATCTTCTAGTCTTTAATTTTTTTTTTTATTTTTGTTTATGGACTTATAACATTATTCAAGACCAAATGCTACTGGCTTTAAAAAATGGATGAACTTGTTATTTCTTTATATCAACAAAATTTCTCTCTGTGTGCCCTCCAATACTGACAGTTTGTTTTCACTTCTGCTTTTGTAGATTCAGTATTGAAATCTGGACCTTTCCATGCTTCTTCTGATGAATCTGTGATTTTGAAGGTCTGAAATCATGTCTTTTGATAATTAAACATTTTGCGCTTATAAGTTTTACTATGATAAAATTTCTGTTCTTTAGTGATGTTTCAGCTTCTATTTTTCTGTATTGTCTTTGAACTTAGGCCTCAGTGGTAGAATCTAGTTCATTTGTCTGTCAATTGATACTGCTTTGTTCGAATATCTTACTAGATGTTAAATAAAATTTGCAGAATAAGTTACAAGAGGTTGACCCCTATTTAAATGGACGCTGTATATATCTTGTTGGTCAGTTTATTTGTCCAAGTCTTTATTGCTTTGTTGGAGAATGATTTGATTACTGTAGGAGTTAACTAAATGTGAAATGCAGGAATGATGGGTTCTGGAAAAACCACCGTCGGAAAGGTCCTCTCGCAAGTACTTGGTTACTCATTCGCTGACTGGTTTGTACCTTTGGCTGCCCTTTTCTTTTCTTTAGGCAAAAAATCATGAGAATTGATATGCTTTAAAGCAGGACAAATTGAAATCTTTCTGTAATTACTTGCATTCTTTCTTGAGTGCTTGTAGAACCTTAAACAGTTATAGATACAAAATTTATGCCCTATTCTGGGAAGAGAAAGTAGCTTAAGAGGTGGATTTTTCACCCATCACTGTTCCAGTGGATTTTGTTCTAATTATAGCATGTAGAAATTGAATTGAAATATTAATCTCTTATGTGCAGATTATCCATTTGATTGCTACTTCATTTTCTGCCTATTACCATGTAGATTGTTTCATGTTTTGTGTTGCTCCAGTGACTCATTGATAGAGGAGGCTGTGGATGGAACCTCAGTAGCCAATATCTTCAAGCTCTATGGAGAGGGCTTCTTCAGAATGAAAGAGGTATTTATAGTTTTGATTGTTAACATTGAATATGCCTTATTATAAACCGCTAGTTTGAAATTAGTATAATAACAACTTATTGAGCAGACACTACCTATTAAATGACCGTGTTTCTTGGTTTGTTTAATTGTATAATCTAGCTATTGCTGCTAATCTAATTCTGCATGGGAAGACAATAGTGCACTGTTAGAGACATGTAGATTTCTCTGCTTTTGCTTGTGGAATCATAAGTCGGTAACTCCAAACCTTATTTCAGACTGAGGTCTTAAAGCAATTGTCTATGATGCATCGAATTGTTGTTTCTACTGGTGGAGGTGCAGTAGTACGGTCCATTAACTGGTACATTGAATACCCATGAATAGTTTAATCTATATTTTCCATTTATTTGGTTGGCTTCTCCTTGTATATTTATTTGGTTAATTTTTGTTTGATGATCAGGGAATACATGCAAAAAGGAATTAGTGTCTGGTTGGATGTGCCTTTGGAAGCTTTAGCGCAGAGAATTGCAGCTGTAGGGACTGATTCCCGGCCCCTTTTGCACCATGAATCAGATGATGCATACTCAAAGGTGGCTTCTCATCAACCATCCTCTTGTTTATATACACTAAGGTGTAATTAGTGAAATTAGAGCCATATCTCATCTGGTGTATTGGCCGTTGAATGTTTCCAACAGGCTTTCAGGCGCTTGTCTACACTTCTTGAAGAGAGAGAAGGATGTTATGAAAATGCCAATGCCAGGGTTTCTCTGGAAAGTATGTATACCTAAATCTATGTGTACATTATTTGATTTTTGTTATTTTTAGTAAGCTCTTGAGAAAATCTTATCATTTAGATTCAAAATTTGTCTGTCAAATATCTGAAAAGATAAGTGTCTGTTGCACAGAAATTGCAGCCAAACTAGGACACAGAGATGTGTCTACCATCTCACCAACTACAATTGCAATTGAGGTAGCCATTCCTTCTCTATGTGTAATTTCTTCACCCACACACCGTTTTAAGGGAAAGTGGCAGGTTAACTAACTGGCATTGAACATTGTGGCAGGCAATAGAACAAATTGAGAAATTCCTAAAGGAAGAAGAGGGCATGCCTTAAATGGGAATATTAGTTTAACAAGCATTGATTACTATTTATGATGGTTTTGTGGTATTCTTCATGCCATGTTTCTATTTTTATGAGCGGAACATGGCATGTGGCCTCTATATAATTGTTCTGTTAGATCATGTGGGCAGCAAGTAATGTGTAAGATTCTTGTTGTATTATATATAATTTGTACATGCAAGTAACTTGTTGAATTAGAAACGAGGCCATTGTTGATGCCAGTTCAAGGCAGGTTAATTTTTGTAGGTTCCGACCTGGCTACCTTATCCAACCGAGTTGTCTTTATATATATGTATTGCAATTTTATGTTTCATTTACTCTATCCTTGCAGCCTGAAACCGAAAGTGTTTTTTCCATCGCTTGATATTGATAATGATCTCTAACGGAGTGGGCAAGTTTTTGTTGTATTGCTAAAATAGTGGAGTGAAAACAAGGTCATGGTGGAAACAAAAAAGAGTCCTGTCAGCTTGTTGAAACAGGGAAGTAAATGTGAATTTTGATGGAATCATTATGTTTGACATCAATGACAGATTTGACAAATACCTACCTACCCAACGAAATGGAAATATGGGGAAGCTTTGTACCAACAACTATCCAGGGTAGTTGGGCAAGATTGCTTCCTCGTATCTCAGTAGAAGGGAAATAAAATAATAAAAGATCAGGACGAGTGAAGAGCAAAATAAGATGAAATCATGAAACACTATGTGTTGCTTCGAAGAATTTGTTGACTGAAGATAGAATTTTAGAGAGAGAAATACAAAAATGACTTGAGTCAATAGGCCAGCCAGAGTTAATTTGACGGTGACCGAATCGGTAATATTTACTCATGTTCAAAGCTCAACATGTGGAACTACTCGGTCAAGAAAGTCGACCAATGTAGAAAGGGCTCCAAGTCTCCCTTTATGATTTTGGGCGTTGGGGACACATACTCTCTATCAATCAAAAAAGTAAAAACGATAAAAAGAAATGTTATATACAAAAAGTAGCTAGTATTCCTCTGTTACTATAACATACATTGTAATTTATGTGGACAAATCAATATACAAAACCGTAAATATAAAAAAAAAAAAAAATCTCTTTGTTCTTAGTTTATAAAATAACTTTTAAGATTCCTTTGAAGAAATCTCACTCAGTTTTTCATTTCCAACAACTGAAACCTTATGTATAAATCTGAACTACAAACAGATACTTCAACAGGTAAAAGAGGAAAAAATATCACTTCAAACTGGAGCTAAAAGAGATGTATAACAAATACAAATATGAAAAGCATAAAGTTATCTCAAATACAATGTATGTATACATTTTGTATAGCTTTTTTTTTTCCCCTTTTAACTTCTTAACAAGTAGCTAAAGCTTATTCCTATGAACAATTAGCTCTCTTGCACAAACTACAGCCCTTAATATACAATTGATGACAGCAAAGAATAAATACAAATTGCAGGTGTTTCGAGTGCATAATGCCCCATAATTGATTGATGCCACCAAACCAACTGCTTCAAATATAGAGTGATTTTCAGAACCTTCATATGCTCACATCTAAGTATCTAACAGTAACCTCTTGATCAAAGACCAACTTAAGACCAAAATCATAAAGATCAGGCTTAAACTTCTTCGCAGGTCCTGTGTTGGGAATCGATCCCCACATCCTACCAAGGAAAAATACAGGTAACCACAATTTCGGTCTGCATAACATTTCATTTTTCACATTTTCACAACTAAGGGTTTCAAAGAAATTTATGAGATAACAATACAAAACTAAAAATTGAATATAACAAAACAAGGCTTCAAAAATAAGAAAAATACATTCACACTCACCAGAGAAGCTAGAGGAGGACCTATGTACTTTATTAAATGGTAGACCGTGACCAGAGATTGAACCTAATTGATCATAGTTGTTACAATAACAACTAAAACTCACAAAATTCACAGAGCTTCTGCAATTAGCTTTTCTGGACAAATCAAATGAAAGAGGCATACCAGAGGACTAATAGAGCACAGGAAAGAGATGTATTACAACTTCATTTTGATATTTTTTTCAGGTGAAAGTCGAGCAAAGACATGAAATAAATAAATTATTAAAGCTGAGGAGGATAAATCTTAACAGGAATTGATTGAAGAAACTCAAAGCACCTAAAAAGGATCTTCCAATCACGTTTAACATGTGAAATATACACCAATAACAACTGAGGAAATCAAAGTAACTTTTCCTTCAAAAACTTAAGAAGAGTAGATGTAGGCTATGCTTGGGAATACTAATATCCATGACCAAGAGAGTTGCTAAAGGACCTAGGGATGCTTAACAACTTAAGCAAAGCCAAGGCAAAAGGCAGAGGTTCTTGCCTGAACAAAGTAATGTACGCACCTTTGAAATAGAATATACTTAAATAATAGTTAAATTTTAAAAGAATATGTGAAAAAGGAAAGCCATTTATTCCGACATATTAACCTACAAACTGAAGAATCCATATACAAATCAAAGGTCCAGTTTGCATCATAAAACTACAATCTAAATTACTTTGAATGCAATGCTTTATAGCACTAAAGAATCTATATGCTTTGAATGATCTAAAGTCCTGCATCATTATCTCTGAGTCCTAGACAGGATGGTACCACTAACAACTAAACTTTTAGAAGCCAGAAAAACTATCAATATCAGATAAGATACATGTAATTAGCATCACACACTCAAAAAAAAAAAAACAATTAGATATCCAACCATTCAATCCCTGAAAAAGTTCATCAAGTATATAAGTCGTAAGCAATATTGAATTCCAAATATCAAACATAATGTAAATCTTAAGACCAAATAAAGCAGCAAGTGAACGACGTACTTGGATTGATCAAGTGGACAATCACAGTATAACCGCCAAACAATGAACTATGGAGGATCCAACAGGAACCTTGTGAACAATGTTACACCATTTGATTTTGCCCCATAATTCTTCCTCTTCCTTCTTCACTTCAATCTCTGCACACCAAATCTCCACTTCCTTCCCATTTCCAGTCCCTTTCTTCTCCCACACCACCATCAAATTTCCCCCTACATTTGCCATTGTTGCTCCAGACAAAAACCTTGGCAACTCCTTTTCCACTCCTTTCAATTCCTTCCAGAAACCCAATTGCACATCAAAACCCCTAATCTTGCCCAAGAAATCGTAACAGTACAAAATCTCATCCACCACACAGGCCCTCCCTCTCCATCCCAAATCCAATTCACTCCCTACACTCTCCCATTTATTTGTTCTCGGATCGTAAATTACCCCATTCCTATCCGCCATCGCGTAGATTCTATCGCTGATAACAGCACTCGCATGCATCCATTTCTCGCGCAATACATTATCTTGTGCACTATCGAGTGATTCCCAAGAGTGGACCTTTGGGTCGTAAACCTCCGCCCAATAATTGGATCGAGCAAATGTATCCACCAGGCAGCCACCAATGACATAGATTTTTCCCTCCACCACGCCGGCGGCAGCGAACTCGCGAGCAATACTCATGTTGGGAATGGCCTCCCACGTGTGAAAACGGCAATCGAGTGCCCATACGCGTGGGGAAGGGATGTCCTTCAGACAGCCGCCGATAACGTAAATCTTGGGGCCAAGAGCGACAATTGCGGAGCCAACTAGAGAAGAAGGGATAGGCGGAACAGGGACTAAGAAATTAGCAGGTTTGTTGGGGTTTGGGGAGTTGTGATGGAGTGTAAACCAGTAAAGGGAGCTTGTGGTGGGGGGGGGGCGAATAGAGAGATAGAGAAAGGGCTGAGAGGAGCGGAGGAGGGAGCGGGTGGCGTAAAACAGTGGGGAGGAGAAGAGAGAACGTAAATGTTTAGATACGAGAGAAAGGATTGGGTGGTGAGATCGAGGTACCCTGGCTAGGATGTTTAGCGCTATATCGTTTGGTAGGAAGGGGATTAGAATTGGCGGCTCTGCTGGAGCTGAAGCGGCAGCGATGTCGGCGGCGGAGCTAGTAATGGTGGTGGAGGGAAACATGATAAGACTTTGGACCGGTAGTACGCGGAAGTGATAAGATAGTTTGGCGCAAATTATAACATGTATTCCTTTTTACTGTCTATCGTAATTTTACATTTTAAAACAGCGTTGTATTATTTTTTTTTGGGTTAAATGATCCATAAGTATATATTGTGAATCGTAAATAAAAATAATTGATTGTTTTTTTTATCATTATCATCTTCTTCTTTCCCTTCTTCAAAAATTTAAAAAAAAAAAAATTATTATTTCATTCCAAAATTAGAAATTATTTTTAATTTATATATTTAATTTTATTTTTAATATTTTTAAATCAAGACTTCTGATGACCCCTACTGATATCTTTGGACTCTATAGATGCCTTAATATGAATAGCAGATATACTAGCCAACACGGTCTATCCTTGGACACTCAACGGTCTGCCTTTTAATTATCCGCTTTAGTGCATTAATAACATCTTTGATGCATCAATTGCATTATCCTGAGAACTATCAAGAATTCTGGACTTGACTTTTCTGAGAAAAGAAATTATAATAGAGATACATTGCAACTCTTTTAAGATTGAAGAAAAAAAAATTAAAGAGTCATATTTATGAAAACACACATAATTTTATTTCTCAAACTCGTTCTAAGGTGTCATACCTTTAGAAAGATTTTGAGCCTTCTTATATAGAATACTCAAAGAAAAACAAACAAAATACAATTATTAAAGTAAAGATTCTTCTTATCTTTACTTTTATAAAAACTATTTTTTTAAAAGTTATTTTAATAAAATAACTTTATAAAAGTTACTTTAATAAAGTAAAAGCAAACTAAAATAAGATAAGATGTCTTATCACACTTTTACAATAGTACACACATAATTATATAAAAGATAATGTAGAACCACCTAATTTTTATATCCTATCAATTCATGACTGAGTATAAAAGTTACTTTAATAAAGCAAAAGCAAATTAAAGTAAGATAAGATATCTTATTATACTTTTACAATAGTACATACATAATTATACAAAAGATAATGTAGGACCACCTAATTTTTATATCCTATCGATTCATGAGTGGGAGAAAGATTCATCTCTCTGTAGTCATCTGAATCATAGTCCATAGTATGTGGATGTCCATCATTATGTGGTGGTTGAGGCGACTGTTCAGCATAAATGATTGCCTGATAAATTTCTTCTTCTCTCCTAAGCCCTTCCATGTACGCTGAAAGTATAGCTTCTCAAGGTGCATCATCTTCATATTTTGGTCAGATCTCTCATGGAATATACTGATTCCTTGTTGCTAGAGATCTTTGAAGTTCTCTTACTTCTTGTGGGTGGGCATCACAATTTCTCCAAAGTGAATAAAGATAAGTTTTGTATACCTCAAAAGTGGAGAAATGTTCATCACAATTAAGGATGATTATGGAATGCATCTTGTTGGTTTGAACTCTCACATCCCAATTCTCTTGAAGAAGACGGAATAAAGATTGTTGCCAAATAGCAATTGGTTTGAACCAGCCAAAAAACTTTTTCGAATTCTCTAGCAGGGTCTTTGAAGCAATAACATTATACCATCTGACCGAAAAAAACTCAAATGCCATATAGTACATGATACTCATGTACCATAGCATCTACAGTGACTCCTCTGAAAATTGTCCAACCAGAAGGATTTTAAAAACATCCATGAATGGATAATCCGGATAAAATGCTTCAGGTTTCAGAAAAGTCTCCCCATATTTCCTTATGGCAGTGAGTTGGGTGTCCATAATGAGTACCTTCATCTGTTCTCTATTCATCACTCTGATTGAGGAGGGAGAATAGGAAGAGAAACTTGAACCATAGTATGAAGGAACATTTGTGCTTGAACTTTCCATCATGAATATCAAAGGAATGGTTTATGTTTCTGTGATAAGACTCAATGGTTTTATGAGAGGTCTAGATAGAAAATCATGAATGAGGTTCCTATCTCCTTTTATATGTTCGACATCAAAACTGTACTTTGAAAACTAGTCATTTCATCTCAATAATTGTGAATGAGGAACTTACTTTCCTTTAAAATTCAAAATCTTTGGAAAGGACGAGCAATCCATCAAAACTGTAAAGTTATGGCTAATTAAATGAAATTCAAATTTTTTAATTTCATACTTTACCGCTAATATCTCCTTGAATGTGGAATGATAATGACATTCTGATTATTTGAATCGTCCACTAGCATAAGCACATATTTATCTTTTTCCATCTTTTTCTTCCAGTAGGATGGCCCCCTAATACTCATCACTGACATCTGTTTGGAGTATCCTTTTTCCTGATGTCAGTATGCATAATGGTGGAAGATCTTTACAAATCTGCTTCATCTGCTTTACAGTTATCATCTGCATATCTGACCATGATGGTGAGTCTTTTTTTCAACAATTGTTGGCGAGGTTGAGCAACTTTTGTAAAGTGGGGAACAAAGTCTCTAACATAATTAGCAAGTCCAAGAAATTGTTGTACTTGTTTTTTTGTCAATTCAACGTCAGGAAACTTTAATAATTCAGTTCCAATGTAAGGACAAGGTTGATATCTCCCATCTTTGAATTTCGTCCCCAAAAATTTTATTTCTTCTTTTGCTAATTGTATTTTCTTTTCTGAAATCATCACTTCATGTTGTGCTGTCAAGTTCGCAAAATGCTTTAATAATTCTTTGTGGCTATCTTCATCTTTAGAAAAAAGCAAGATGTCATCGATGTAGACTAATGCTGAAGATAAGATCAGACCATAGATTCTTGTCATTGCTTTTTGAAAAAGTGATGGTGCAACTTTAAGATCGAAAGACATCACCGTCCATTGATAGTGATGATTTGGAATACAGAAAATTGTCTTATGCCTGTCATATGGATGAATCCCCAATTGCCAAAATCCTGATTTGAGATCAAATTTTGAAAATATCTTCGCATCTTTCAAGAATGAATATAGCGACGAAATCTTTGGAAGAGAAAATTTATCATCCTTTAAAAATATAATTTAAAGGCTTGTAATCAATCACCAATCTCTTCTTTCCTTGGATTTGTTCTGAGCGTTTATTCACGTAGAATGCTTGACATGCCCAGTCTGACTTAGTTGATTCAATAAGACCTTGTTGAAGTAACTGGGAAAACTCTTGAACTGCCATAATTTGATCTTCTAAATTCATACCAGAGTGAGTGGCTTTTGTAGGATTAATGTCTTCATTCTGTTTGAATGGAAGAGAAATGTATAATTCTTTTCTAGTCCAAAGAGGACTTTGACATTTCTGAAGGAATTCTGTATGATTATCTGCATAGCTCTATTTTATAATTTAGGCCTGGATATCCCAAAATGGATTGGATATGGAAGCCATGAATAAGTTTGGAGTGGATGTATAAGGAAGAAACCATTTTTTTGCTTTCAAATCCTGAGCAGTAATGGATATATTTGGTAATTGATTGAGAACATCAAAACTAATCAGAATATCTTTTTTGGGAAGATATGAACCTAAGACTTTGGTCCATATGAAACAGTTTGGAAGAATTTGGATTTTTATGGGTTTAGATGTAATCCAATATGTTGAAAACAGTTCACCATCAGCTGATTTGAAAAATTCTTTATGGGCTTTCCAGAAGTGGTCTGGAAAGAGTTTTGGGTTTCTTATGGTTCTATGGGCTCTCGTATCAATAAAAGCTATAACCTTAATGGGCTTTTCATACGTTTCAGTAAACAATTGGATTGGGCAGTATGGAACTACCTGTTTTTGAGTAATCGCAATTGTTTGTGTTGAGTCTGTGCTGATCTGTAATGGATATATGATGACTTCTGGGCTTACAACAGTATAACATTCTTCTTTCTCTGAATCTGAAGAAAGACTCAGAGCTTCAATTCCCATCAGAGTATCCTGGCTTGGATCTTCATCAACTGAACACAATGACTCAATGTTTGCATCATCAAGATTAATATCAAATTGTTGCTCTAGATGCTGAATTAGCCGAATCGCTTGTTTAGGCCGATTTGGACATTTTTTTGCAAAGTGTGTTTTATTTCCACAGAGATAATAACGATTAGATTTTTTAAACCTTCAATTTCTCCTCCTAAAATACTTGAATTTTTTGTATTTCTTTTTGAAGGGACTACTCATGTATTTATGCTTTTTGTAATGGTTCCCCTTCTTAGAATGCTTGCAATCACAATCCTGTCTATCTGTGCATTTAATTGTTAAATCTACTCTCGAACAAATAAGTTTCATGCTTCTGTTGTTTGTCATCTTTAGAGCTTCTTTTATCTATTTTCTGCTAGAACATATCTCATCAAGAACAATCATCATCTTTTGATAGATTTGTGCCAATGAACAATCTTTAAGAATGATTCCATGCTTTCTGAAATACCTAAGGGTAGCTTCACTTAATTCCTCTGAAACAGAATTAACAAATTGCTGTTTTAAGTTGACATCACCAAAATCAATTTGATAATACCTTTCAGCTACTCGCAGATAATGTTTTTCAAGATTTTTTCTCTTTAGAGAACATTATTTTAGTTGAACAAATTCACTTCTAGTTGTTTCTAGAGAATCCTGAGGAGTTCTTATGAACTCAATTTCAATATATGCCAGAGCTGCAACTATGTTAGTAAGTTGAATGAAAGTAAGTTTTTCATACTCACTTACTCTGATCCACCAAACTCATAGATTACCAGTAAATCTGGTAGTAACTTCTTGTAATACTTCTAGCAGTGAAACTCCAGACTGAATTCTTATTTCCATCCATGCATACATTTCAAAAAGTTTTGTTCTCCTTTGACTTGGAATAACATTGTCCATAGAGAACCAATGACCATTTGAAACTTTTGGATGTTGCAATTGTGAATGAAATCCATATTCTCCTATTGCTTCTTCTTCTTGTGGTTCTTCCACAATTGGTGCTATCAGTGGTGCAGCATGTGTTTGTCCAGATCTGGCTGAAGATTCTGTTGGACCAACCATTTTAATTGATGGAAAAGATTTTTCAGTATTGATAGACTTATTTTCTGATAGTGTTTCAGAAGAGTTAGATTGCTCCTGCTCTATAACTTGATATGATTGATCTTGATCAATACAAGTCTGAAGGAATGAGGTAATCTCATTCTGCTGTGTTTGAACCATGTATTGATAAGGATCCTGTGAATCCTAAAAAGGATCTAGAGCTTGTTGTTTATCTGGTCTTTGTGGAATTGAAGTAGTGTATGAGGATGGAGAAATAGTAGGTGTAGCTACAGGTTTAGCTTGTTTCTTTTTTGGCGGTTTTCTTTAGGACAAAGTTTTTGCTCTCATTATGTTTTGAAAATTTTCATGTTCAAGTAAGACCGGATCAACATATGGTTGAACAAAAGTATTTTGAATAATAGGTTCTGGTAATGGATGGGTACTTGGAAAAGAAAATGGATTAAAAGGTGTTTGTACCTACAGATCCTTTTCAACTTGAGCAAGCTGAGCTTTCAACTTCGAAATTTCTTGTTGTTTCTGAATGAATTGAGGTCCACTTGTGTGACTTTGTATTATTTGCATGATCTCCTGGTAGAGTGTCATTATTTATTTCTAGAGTTGCAACATAAACTCCTGTTGCCAACTTAGTTGTATGTTGACATCAGAACCAAGACTATTAACTTGGTGCGAGACTTGATCTACCTTTTTGTCAATTTTTTCCAAAACTTTGTTCTGTTCCAAAGCATTATCTGTTTGCCAATTAAAAACAGATTCACCAACTGTGATATCTCTAGGTCTCCCTTGAGCATATGGACCTGGAGATCTGACCCATGGGATTTTCTTAACATGGATATTAGGATCAACAGTTTATTGTAATGGTGGAAACTCATGTTCCTTTGGATGAAACATGCATAATGTTGGAGTCGTCTGTGCTTTAGCTTTTTCTGTCTGAAAGGCTTGGCTTTGACATGCCTTTGGAAACCACTGTGACTCATTTTTATGAAGCCATTCCAACCCTTCATTGTATATTGGAAGTGGAGCTGCTGAAGGTGGCTCTTTCTTTGAAGGTTTTATATTTAGTTCATCCCATTGAGGAATTGATGGAGTTGGAATCTTTAACTCGAATGATGGTGGTTCTAAATAGTTGACTATGTAGTCATACTTTCCAGAAGGTTGACCAAGAAGTCCAACTGTTGGATCTTGGTCATCAAATTTCTTTTTGTAACTCCTTTCTGAGGATGAGGATGTTTTCTTTTTCCTCCTTCTTCGAGATGATGATTCTTCATCACAAGAATCATAAGAAGCTTGAAGTATGCAATCTTCAGAGTTACAATCTATATCTAGTACCTTATGTTTTCCTTGGTACATAGAATAGATCAGTTTTCCTTGTGCAGTAAAACCTGTAATTGCAATATTCTCTTCTGCTTCATATGGTTGAATCATAAACTGCGTAGTGAACATTGATGTACTCGGATTTGATTCTGCAGATTTGAGGAATTTAATTTCCACAGTTCCATCAGAATTTTTGAGAAATTTTGATTCTTTAGACTGGACAGGTTGAGCGTTGTTTTGAATCTTCTCATAATTTGTCACCCAAGATTTTGGTAACAATTTTATGAGTTCATTCTTTGGAATCTGTCTTGGGATATGCACACATGTGGGAACATTTTGTGCATCTGCTACAATAAATAAAGCATCATTTGAGACTGGCAGAGCTAGATCAAGAGTATGGTTTTGAACCCTGTAGACTAGCTGATAATGAAGTGTCACTGCCGTAGCAGTTATGACTTGAGAAGCACCAGTTATTTGAACTTGTACTTTCAAGGCTAAAAGCACATGAAGATCATCAAGCGCCATATTAAAATTTGGAAACAGAGTGAACAACATTGTGCCTGCATTTAATGAAGTTTCTACAGTACCAATAACTGCATGTTAGTATTGCAGATATCTTGTATCCAACAGAGCAATTTGTGCTGCAACTGGAAGGTTTTTTCTTCCATGATATGACAGTGCTAGTCTGATAGCTCAAAAATGAAGATGAGAATATCCTTCTCTCATCCATAGAGTTAAAAATTCTGAAGGAATTTCAAGAGAAACAAACTGTTCTTCTCCAGTAGCTTTAATAGTACAATGATCAAAAGATGAGGACTGTACATACTCTTTCATATATTTTTGGTCTTTTTTTATAAGAGTTTTGATTTGAGTTTTCTAGGAAGATTTAAACTTATTATATGCATCATAAGGACTAAGAAAAGGAATTTTAGTGATAGGAGTTTTTTGTTCATCAGGAATATGCTGGATTTCATACAGATAATCTAAATGATTACTAGTAGAAGTATGAAAAGGTGAAGAAGATGTAGAAACTGATTTTGAAAGTGAAAAAGGGGTTGAAACACAGTTTGAATTTATAGATGACTCCATGATTAATATGAAAGAATATCCTTCAATCTACCAAGAGTTACAGTGTATATCATATCATACCTTATTTTGAGAGATAAGCAACTGTCTTTGATGCCATCAAGACCTCTGATGATCCCTACTGATGCCTTTGGACTTTATGGATGCCTTAATATGAATAGCTGAAAATGATAAATTTGATAGAAATAATGAATTTATAAGTAATAAATCTGTAAGTTATAAATAATAAATCTATAGATAATGAATTTGCAATTTTTAAAAGATAAATCTATAGTTTTTATACGATAAATCTGTAAGTTGTAAATGATGAATATGTAAATGATGAATATGTAAATGATAAAATTGCAAAATTTAAATGATGAACCTGTAAGTTATAAACGATAAACATGTAGATGTAAAAAAATGAATCTACATATTCCAAACGATAAACCTGCAAATTATAAATATTGAATCGACAAGTGATGAAATAACAATTTGTAAACAGTGAACCTGTAAGTTTTAAACGATAAATCTGTAAATTATAAATGATGAACTTGTAAATTTTAAATAATGCACGTCTAAGTTCAAAATTATTAACATGTAAGTCTAAAATGATGAACATGTAAGTTATAACTGATAAACTTATAAATTCAAAACGATAACCAATAAATTTTAAAACGATAAATCTGTAAGTTATAACTGATAAACATGTTTTATGTTTATTAGTTTACCAAAATCTAACTCCAAAAAACTCACTTTTTGTTTTTGTTTTATTTCATACATGTAAAAAAAAGAAAGTTCATAATATAATATGGATTTGGATCCATGATATAACAACTTATAGTTTGGAGAGTGAAATTGGCGTGTTGGGTCTAGTTTATAGGTAAGTTATTCACAAAGTGATTTCTTTCCTCTCTTGTTTTTTTTTTAAAGTCAAACAATCAAAATTGATTTATTTATTTAGACATAATAATAAATTATCAAAAGAAGTAATTTTACTTTTTCTTATATGTGAGATTATAATTACTTTAAGATAAAAAAATATTTTTTGATTTTTTAATTCTAACATTCTTTTTCAATTTTATCTTTCAAATTTTATGGTGTTTGATTATATTTCTAAACAATTATTTTGAAACACATCAAGCCTCCATATTGACAATTTATTTAAATAATATTATTAAACTAAATGTTGTTGATATCAATCATCTTTATAGTTTTTCCATGAATGTGTACCATTTTAAGTGTTTTTCTTTGTGTTTTTATTTATTTTTGGGTGTTTATAGTTCTTATTATATATATTTTTATCCTTATAATATGACATGTTTGGAGGTAGAAGAAGTTATTTTTTTAGCTAAAAATAACCTAAAATAGACCAAATTGCTAATATTATAAGTCCAACCTCATGAGATGAGTTAAATAAAGAAAAAATGAGCTAAAAAAGCCTTAGAGAATCCACAAGAGCACTCACATGCATGTGTCAATATGTGGGATCCAAAAGACCATGAAGTTAAGGCCAATTATAGGCTAGAGGCTCACATGGATGCTCATATGCCCATGTAAATGGGTGTGTGAGTTTGTGAGGAGTTGAGACCTGTAATTGAGTCATTTTGTGGCAAAAGAACACATGGGTGGCTACATGCCTATTTGGCCACTAGTGTGGTGTAATGGATCTATTTTTAGCATTTTCTCTTTCTCTCAACCATGGGGACCACTTTGGATATTTGTTTTCAAGCTTATTTAAAGCATTTAAAAAGTCTAAAATGCTCATAAGGTATCTACATGGGCATTAATGCCTCAGGGTAATATAAAAAGCCATATTTTTCCTATTTTTGCAAAAAAGAAAGAATCTCACTTACATCATTCTCTTATGCTCTAGCTATTTTCCATTTCTAGCAACTAAAACTTCTTTATGCCTTATTAATTCTACCTATAATCACATTTTAAGAAAACCTTATGACGTCTTGCCTAGAATCACACCATAATAAGACTTAACAATGTCTTGCCTGCATCTCGAGAAGATCTAGACAATGTCCTACCTATAGTCATACCTCAAGAAGAACGTTGCCACATGACTACCATTTTCATAAGGCTTAACTCAACTACCTAGTTCTATAACAACTTCCCACTTCAAAAACCACCACTTACACTTATGATAATCATCCACTATCTTGGGTAACTACCTTCAGCACTATAATAGGTAAATCAGAGACATGTCTAGAATTTATCTTCAGTGGAGATAAATTAATTTAATAGATAATAAATGTAACGCCAGTAATAAGGGCCTATAAGTTATGTTGTTGGTTAGTGAGAAATGGAGGATTTAGTGAAGTTTTGGGATATTGAAAATGGCTGAAATATGACATTTTATACCCATGACAATGGGTGTCATGGTAGTGAATATAGAATTTTAGTTAACAGTTGTGATAAAGTACTTCACGGCCGTGAAGAGTTTCTTCACGACTGTGAAAGAGAGGTTTACGCCTATGACACATGAGTCACGAACATAAAACTTGGATAGATAGAGCAGGTGAGACAGTCACATTTTTTTCTCTACCATTTTCTTTAAATCCGTTTCCATACCTTTATAACCGACCTAACACGCCATATCTTCATCTCCTTTGCCTTCAAAAACTCTTTTTCTCCATGGTTAAAGCTGGAAAAGCTTACTTTTATAAGAGTTAAGTGAGGGAAAAGAATGAGAAAGAGAGAGTTATGGGTTAGCAAATGAGGGTTGGTTTCGGTGTTTTTCCTTTTGGTTCGTGTTTCAGAAGCTAAAAGTTGTTTTGCTTGTGTCCAGGAGTGGATAAAAGTACTAGAATTCCATCTCAAGGGAGAAGACAAGCTTGAAAAGTTAGAGTTTTGGCTCACTCCATCCTAGTTGTAAGGTTTGTACATAACAACACTTAAGGCAATTACCTTGTATTTTCTGTATTGTTTTAAATGCATGATTTATATGGTAAATGTGGGATTGATATGTATGATGGAAAATCTTATAAACATAGTTAAATTGAGATATTTAATGAACAATGTTAGTTAAGGTTGATAGTTAGAAAGTATATACTTGTGGTAGATGCCTTAAATGCATGCTGGAATGTTTATAGGGTACCTAACATTGGTCAACCGTAGAGTATATTGCATGTAAGCATAGCATGACATGAAATTGTGATGTGTTGTTTTCTATAAAAATATCGAGATTTACGACTGTGAAAGGTGAGTTCACAAGCATGAAAGTAATGAAATTGAATGTTATTGTTGAAGCAAATTCATTCACGGGTAGCTTCATGGTTGGGTTCATAGTTTGGTTCATGCCCGTGAAGGGGTGATCACGGCTGTGAATGTGTGCTGATTCATGGGATGAATCATGACTTATTTCACGGGTAAATTACCCATGAAGTGGTGCTTCACGGTCGTGAAAGGTTATTCACAAGTGTGAAGCTGATTAATTTGGAAAACTTGTAAAATTTCATGTGAATCAAGATTTATTTGTTGTGAGGTGGTAGGCCTCGGTTGTATGCTTATAACCCGGTATGCAATTACATGTGTGAATGTGATTGTGAGATATCATGGTAGATTTATATAAAATATGGAAAAAATAGATAATACAAAAACATGTGTGTTACGTGTTATAAAATTGTAAGCTCAATACTCTGATTAGGACTAGAGTTAGGATAGATGACATGTCATTGAGCGGATTTCGGTACCTAGTGACCTATATTGGTCATATATTTGAAGGCCCAGAGATTAGCGGGTAAAGCACATCGGTGGGATAAGTTACCCATATCTATTTTAGTCTACTTATGAGTAAAACAAGCACAAAGGTAAGATAAATGATTATGCCATGTGTGATATATATATATATATATATATATATATATATATATATATATATATATATATATATATATATATATATGTTAAATGCATGAGAGCATGATGATATATCATATAGAGTATGATATAATGCATGTGCGGGCTTGAGGTAAGTCACCATGGTAGGTTGGTAAGCATGTCATGCATATTATATATATTTTATTGTATGTCTTGCACATTGTTATGTACCATTAGACACGAGTTGCTTAACATATGGACTTTCCATGCACAAGATTGGAGTGACAAAGGATGACACTCGATGATTAGAGTCTAATGAATATACTTGGGGTGGATAATACAATCATTGTATATGTTTTTGAATTTTTGTTGGATTGGATAGTTATAAATTTATATATTTTTATGTCAGAGGCATGTAGTTTTGTAACTACTTATTTTATAAAATCTTGGGCTTATGTATGTCCGTACGAGTTTGTATTTAAACTTTTATTATATCAAAATTTATTTCATTATATTAAGAATGTTTAAGTTATCATAGTCATGGTACATCAAAGTTTTAAATTTATAAGATTTTAATTCATTTGTATCGTAGTATTTTTTGGTTTAGTTAAGATTATTCCTAATTATATCGGATGGTATTACAATAAATTAAAAATTTTGGATTTAATACGTAGTAGAAAGAAGGAAAGTAAGAAAAAGGGAGTAAAAGGTGAGTGAGAAAAAAGTTTAAGATAAGAAAGAAAAGTAAGAATGAGAAAATAAAACATTAAATAAAATAAGAAAGACTTAAAAATAATATCTTTTTGCATTTTTTTAATAATTTATTACATAAAATATATATCCTAATTACCTAAAAAATCACGAATTTTTTTCCTTCTCACAATTAAAATTAAACCTAAATAAAATTACAATTTAATACACAAACTTCATGATTTATTTCCAAAATTAGCTTTTAGCAAGAAAAAGCAATGAGTCTTGCCTTCGTGGATGCTGAAAAATCTTGGAGTGAAAAAAAATGAGTCAGTGGACATATCATTCCATCTCTTCAGCTCTAGTTTCTCTCTCTTCCCTCTTTGCACCCACCTCTTTATCTTCTTCTCTGTTTCTCTTTTTTAATTTTCTATACTTACCCATTAGCTTTTTTTTTTTTTCTCATTCTTTGATAATTTTCTTCTAGGAAATGTATGGACCATGTCATCGACTTCAATAATATATTAATTAGAGCATATGGCTTGTGGTTCTATGAACATTAGAATTTATGTTGTTAGTGCATGCTATTTTCGTTGCTTTGAATTGTTTTAAGCTTTGGTGAATCCAGCAAAGTCTTAGGTTCTCTTATCTCACATTCATGTTGCCAACTTAGCTTGTGAGGGTTTTTTTTTTCCCTTTGTAATTAGACTACGACAACTTTTTTAAAGTTAGTTAAATTGAACAAAGTATCGCATAAAAATGGATAAATTTGAAATAGCAAAGCAAAATCTTCTTATCTACATACAAAACTTTTCTTGGTTTTCAAAAGAACTGAACTCAAAAATACTCAAGCAACAATTTACTCAAAAATCACTCACTTATTATTTTTACAATTGATGAATAACAAGTTAACAACTATATATACAAAAAGTAATTGGCTTTCTTGTTTATATTATATGTCAAATATCAGTATTTGACTCACTTAAACTGCTCTTGGATTTTCCTTGAAGAAATGTTATGGCAATTGTAAACTATACTTTCATCCTTAATGCTATTGACTTTGTTGGGGAGCCTAAGCCTAAAGAAGGTGGTTTTGGTTTCCTTTTCTACATATATCGAGTGATTTTGATATAGACCTTATCAATTATAAATTCTTTAATTATGACAAATAATTGAAGTGGATGGCTTCCATTATTCTTTGAAGCTTCTGCTTGATAATATTTTTTTGTTCTCCTTACAAGCTCTATTATTCTCGAGGGAATATGCTATAAAAGAAAACATGTGTTGATTACAGGACGATGAAGATGCCATTATGGAGAGGTGGGGCAACTGGGCCTAAGGTAGAGAAATTGATCATAGATTAGTATATTTCCCCATTGATTGAAGTTTTGATTTGATTTGATTTGATTCTGATTTTGTGTTTTCTTACTACTTGAGAACATTATAGGGTCTTACCTTTATTATAGGGAAAGAAAGATAGAAGTTAGGGGAAGGAGGAGGCGACTCTGATAAAAAAACTGAAAAAAGGTTGATGGATGAGAGAGAATGAATGAGAAAAGTTAGGATTTTTTTTATAAATCTTGTCACATTAGTTAATAAATCTTATGGGGTGCTGACTGCTGACTCATCTCTGACTCAACTTTTTTTTTCATTTTCCAAATATTTTAGCATCCACTAGGCATGATTTATTGCTTTCTCACCAAAAACTAAATTTAAAAAAAATCGTTAAGTCTGTATATCAAACTATAATTATGCTTAGGTTGAACTATAATTGTGAAAAAGTTCTTGATTTTTTAGATAATTAGGCTAAATATATAAAATTAAGTTTGACTTTTCTAAATGAGGGTAATATTCTATATATATAAGAAAAGTTTTTAGGGACTAAAAAGGTTTTGAGGATTATTTGATTTAACCTTAAGAGTATTTTTGTCATTTTGATTATAATAATTGAGCAATAAGAAATTTAACCATTATTTATGTTTTAAGTAATTATATAGATTAAATTTATATTGGAACATCATAGCCAAAGAAACCAAGTCAAATAAAGTTCAAATGTGCAAAATAAATGTTATTAACGCCCATAAAACCATGTGTCCCAACCATGAAAGTGTTGAAATGCCAAAAAATTAAAAAATTTGATTCAATAACTGTCAAAATACTATTCACACTCATAAAATACTATTCACACTCATGAAGTACTGTTCATGTGGGTGAATATCAAATTGCAGAATTTTAAAATTTCAAGAGCGAAACAATTTATGCTCGCAAATAATTGGAAAAATGATCGTTGCATCATGCTCCTGAAGTGGTCAAACAACTATAATTCAAATTAAAGTATATCTAACAACTAGATTTCAAATGAACTTTATAAATAACTCATTTTTATGAAGGAATAACATCGACTAGAGCATTGAAAGCCTAATTATTATGAGAAATATTTGACAAATTATTTTGTGAGAGTTTACGCTTTATTTGTTTTGTTGCAATCTCTCTTATATTATTTTCAAATTCATTCTGGTTGTGTAAAGATCAATGATCTTGAATTTATAATTGTTTGAATGTTTTCTTTCTTACAAATAATTGTTCGATAGAGAAATTGAGTGAATTGAATTAGGGAATTAACCACTTGTAAAGGTTTTGTATTGAGTCATTAAATACACTTGTAAGGGTTTGAGTGTAAGCTTAGAGAAAGACTTGTACGAATTTAATCTATACTAGAAAATAGATTGTTAGTGGTTTAAACTCTCGACAGTGATTGAGGAGATGACGTAGGCTTTGAGGGTCAAACTTCTATAAATCTCAGTGTTAGTTTTCACTCTTGCTTTTCATCTTGTTTTAATTTTTAATTTTTAATTCCTTATAGAAATCACCAATTCACCCCCCTCTTGGTGCTTGAAGCCTTTTAGTGGGCAATGAGGGCACCACCCTAGATCCATCTCTGAGTTAAATGGTAGCCCATAAAGAGGGCTTTTCTTCTTCTTTTGCTCTTATATATATATATATATATATATATATATATATATATATATATATATATATATATATATATATATATTATCTCATTTACCTCTATTGATTAATATTCATTATACATATATTAACTTAATTTTTAGAGTGTTTACATTGGCCTCACTTACACTACTTTGAATTTTATTGTCTTTGAATAAAATGCCCTCAGTAGAGCCTCAGAATAACACCTCTTGTAACACCCCTTTACCCCACTATAGTTCAGCAAGGTAAGTGAGCATTACTCTTCTTACTGTTTTATAAAATTAATGAAGTGAAGTAAATATTTTTTTTAACAAAAATATTGCAGACATTGAAGTAAAAATTATTACAAGCATAAATACCCAAAATTTTATTTATTTATTTATAAAGTACATTAATTTACATTCAAACTATGTTCTTTTATATAGCGACTCACATATTTAATACACATTATATGAAATAAAAACGATACTTTAATTTACAAAGATTTTAACAAAATATACCAAAAAAATTTAAGCTCCTAGCTGCTTTCCTCCGGGTACCTTTCTTCTTCTGACAATCTATTTTCTACGGCTATCCTTCTAAACCTGTGCGAGAGGAAACCACCCGCGCTAAGCTAATAGCTTAGTGGTGCTTCAATGATAAAAATTTTATATACATATATATTTCCTCACATATTAATTAACCATTTAATAAGTAAGACATAAAATAAAGAATTATATACAATCAATAAATTTCAGCAAATACTCAATATTTAACAACTTGAATTCATATAACATTTATAAAAATCACGTACTTTGAAAATTTTTTATTATTATTATTATTTTCTTGTGCCCATAACACCTATAACCGAACTAACTAATAGGAATAACGGGGTTGTCATTTCCGACTTTCATAATATTGCGCCGAACGCTTCATAATAATGTCATTACCGGCTTAATAATTTTGCACCAAGCTCATTTATCAATTTGCCATTACTGGCTTTTATATTTGGCACCGAATGCCTAAAATTCCCTGATTGACATGTCAAACTATTCTCTATTCTAGTTCTAGCCTAGGTGTCTTTGGGCTTAACTATTTTTATTTTAATTTCCAATATTATTGCACTAAAATCTCACACATAAATAATTTATTAAATATTTATAATTATCAATAAAGTAAATATTGACATTAATTATTAGACATAATAATCACAACACATGCAAAAGCCCAAAATTTCATGTTTTTACCTATGACAGATTTCATACCTATTTTTGGGCTTCATTTTTAGCCTATTTATAATTCGAATTGGGAGTTATAGTCTTATAACCATTTTTAGCTTATTGCCTTATCTTTCAGATGCAGCAACAATCACTTAAATCACAGTTGTTTATAACAAGTTATGATCAATTGATTATGACATCATCACCGAAATTTATGTCCAAAATTTTCTAGACATATTCTAGGTTTGAATTTCATGCATTTTTCTGGGCAAATCTAGCCATAATTAGATTTTATAGTCTAAATAAAAATTAAAGCCCTGTGTCTTAGCTTGTATTTCCAATAATGAACATACAAAACGGAATTCCATAACTCAAGTTATCATCAAAAGAGTCAAGGATGTTCCTGAAACTCTGTACTCAAGCCATCAATTGGCATCCATCCACATTTCAACCACATTCATCATTTGCATTTGTTTTGATACTAAAATTTCCAGAATTACAACTACATTCATATGTTTCAATTATTTCACACCATTTAATTTCATTTCCATATAAAATATCATAGGCCACAATAAATCACACAATATATTACAAACACAAACATATCAAACCTTAATATATAATTCCATACATATTAACAACATGTAAGATTTTTATCAATGAAGCACATACCTAATCAACCTTGGTTCTTCCCTTAATCCTTCTTTTTTCTTCCCTTATTAGCTAGCTTTGTCCTTGCCTTTGTCACCCCCTTGAGGGTCACTTATTCACTTATTTTTCCTACACAACCATACCACATCTCAATTTCAATATCCATTTTCAATGCTTTTCATGTCTACATAGTATGCTAATTGTCACGCACCGTGAAGGTTCATACAGGATTTCCCGCATATTTACATTTTTCCACACATGTATAATATTCTAAAAGGCCATTGTACACCATTAGATTAAATGGATCTTGGCCGTCCATTTCGGTAGGTAGGAATTAATCCTAGCCCTCAATTTGGTAGGTGGGAGTTAATCCTAACCATCCATCTAATAGGTGGGAATTGATCTCGGCCATCCATTGAGGATGTGAAGGCCTCTATATACCTTATGTAATTCATTTGTATGGATCGAAGCAATCCAAGCATTTCAAACAATACAAAGTATTCTTCACAAACTATTGTGTTCTTGTTTTGCTCTTGAATCTTCTAAATCTCTAAGTTCCTTTCTGTTCTCTTTGGAGTGTTTTGTCGGTTTGGAAGGTAGGCTTAGTACAACGGACCGTGCTAAGTACCGCACGATTGCTAGTTAAAGTCTAGGATCATGACAGTTGGTATCAAAGACTTGGTTTAAAGCTTTACCACCTTTGGCATAATGAAGGCTACTGCCCCAGCTACACCTAGCGTGGAAGTTCCACCAATGGAGCGTGGTCATGAGGAAGTTCAGAAACCTCCATCTAAAGAATCTCGAGCCAAGTCGAAAGACATGATTTCTAGCTTGAAAGCACGTGTTGGGAGTGCTCAGGACAGCTTGGGGGAGTTGTTCGATCGAGTGGACAACTTGGAGGAATGTTGCAGCGGCTTGGAGGCCGATGATGCAGAGATCCATGCAGCGGTCAAGATATCCCTCAACGAGCTAGATAATGGGTTAAGGCAAGAGATTGATGGGCTAAAGGCTGAACTTGCCAAGGTACGTGATCTCTTCCAAAGAGAAATTTCCAATGTGTTGCTTAGAGTTGAGGATATGGGTGGTGATCTAGCACTATGTAAGCGGGCTATGGCCTCAGGAACTAATACAACCACTATCATTGAGGCCAAGAAAGTGGAAGTTCCCAAGCCAAAGACTTTTCAATGGTGCTCGGAATGCTAGGGAAGTTGAGAACTTCCTATGGGGGCTGGAACAATACTTTGAGGCTACTGGCATAACGGACCATGCCAGCAAAATCCGAACTGTTGCGATATACTTTACCGACACTGCTATGCTGTGGTGGAGACGAAGGCATAGAGATGTGCAACAGGGGGTGTGCACAATTGACACCTTTGAGGATTTCAAAAGGCAGTTCAAAAGCCAATTTTTCCCCATAAATGCTGAGGAAGAGGCGAGGGGCCGACTTCGATGACTAAAGCAGACGGGTAGCATAAGGGAATATGTGAAGGAGTTCAAAACCTTGCTGCTAGAAGTCCCTGACACATCGGACAAAGATTCATTATTCTTGTTCATGGACTAACCTTGAGCTCAAATGACGTGGTGTCCAAGACTTGTTTTCGCCCATTGATGTTGCTGAAAGTCTTATTGATTACTCCTCAAACAAAGAAGGTCTGAGGCCAGCTGATAGAAAGTTTGGTGGAGGAAAGAATTGGGGAGGCCATACTAAGAGTCAGAGCCATAAAAATCACAAAGAAGGCTACTCATTCAAGCCCTGAGACAAAGAAAAGGAAAGGGAAGAACGTGGCGCCTCAAAGCATCGTGTGACGTGCTTCATATGCGACTGACCGCATTGGGCACGAGAATGTACTAAAAGGAAGACATTGAATGCTTTAGTTGCCTCCACTCATGATCAAAACATAAGTGAAACAGATGAAGGTGCAAAGATGGGATCTTTGTGGCTGCTTAGTACATTGCAAAGTACCCCGATGACCCCCAAGGGACTTATGTTTGTGGATGCAACCATCAATGGGAAAGTCGCCAAAGCCCTGGTCGACATAGGTGCATCTCACAACTTTGTTTCACTAGAGGAAGCCAAGAGACTCGGTCTCAAGATTGCCAATGGAGGTGGCTCCCTCAAAGCAGATAACTTAGCGGCACAACCTTTCCAAGGAGTTGCCCGTGGAGTTAAGGTTAGTCTTGGTGCATGGACTGGCTAAGTGGATTTATCTATGGCACCTATGGATGATTTCTCAATGGTATTTGACATGGAGTTTTTGGACCAGGTTAGAGCTTTTCTTGTCCCATGTTCAAACTCTATGTGCATTATGGATGGGCCAAAGGCTTGTCTAGTACCGACGGAAAAGACCACCAAGCTTATTACCCAAGCTCTCTCAGCACTTCAATTTAAGAAGGGATTGAAGAGGGAGGAAGAGAGTTACTTGGCCATTCTTAAGGAGTATGATGATGAGGAAGCATCACCACAGCCAAGCTTGCCGATGGAGGTGCAAGTTGTCTTGGATGAGTTCCAAGATGTGATGCCTGAGATGTTGCCAAAATGGTTACCTCCAAGGAGAGAGGTGAACCATAAAATTGAACTGGAGCCTGGCACAAGACCACCAGCAATGAGTCCTTACCGGATGGCGAACTCGGAGTTGGCAGAACTACAAAAACAACTCAATGAGCTGTTGGATGCTAGTTTCATTAGACCATCCAAAGCCCCATTTGATGCCCTGGTGCTTTTTCAGAAAAAGAAGGATGACTTACTGAGAATGTGCATCGACTATAGTGCTCTAAACAAGATCACGATAAAGAATAAATATCCTATCCCACTCATTGCTGATTTATTTGATCAATTGGGGAACGCAAGATACTTCTCAAACTTAGACTTGCGGTCGGGATACTACCAGGTGCACATATCCAAAGGGGATGAACCGAAGACCACATGTGTAACAAGGTACGATGCTTATGAGTTCTTTGTTATTCCCTTTGGTCTCACTAATGCACCTGCTACTTTTTGCACTCTCATAAATAAGCTTTTTCATCCCTACCTCAATCGGTTTGTGGTAGTATACCTTAATGATATTGTAATATATAGCCGGACTATGGAAGAACATCTTGAGCATTTGAAGAAGGTGTTCAAGGTCCTCAGGGAAAATGAGCTATATGCTAAAAAGGAGAAATGTTCCTTTGCCCAATATGAGGTGATGTTCTTGGGTCATAGGATAAAAGGTGGGAAGCTTATGATGGATGGAGACAAGGTGAAAGCCATCAAAGAATGGAAACCTCCTACTAAGGTCCTCAAGTTAAGGTCTTTCCTTGGACTAATGAACTACTATCGGAGATTCATCAAGTCATATTCAGCAAGAGCAGCCCCACTAACTCACCTACTCAAGAAGAACAAGACTTGAGAGTGGACAAACAAGTGCCAAGCTTCGTTTGATGACTTGAAAAAGGCCATTAGCGAAGAACCAGTGCTTTGCTTGCCAGTCCCCTGCAAGATATATGAGCTACATACGAATGCCTCAGACTTTGCCATTGGTGGAGTGTTGATGCAAGAAGGGCGTTCGATAGCATATGAGAGCCGCAAGCTCAATGACACCAAACACCGCTACACGGTACAGGAAAAAGAGATGACTGCTGTCATCCATTGTCTAAGGGTGTGGCGACACTACTTGTTGGGTTCTCACTTTGTGATCATGACGGATAATGTAGTAACCAGTTACTTCCAAACTCAAAAGAAGTTGAGTCCCAAACAAGCTCGGTGGCAAGACTTTTTGGCAGAATTTGACTACAAGCTTGAATACAAGCCCGGTAAGGCCAATGTGGTGGCTGATGCGCTAAGTCGAAAGGCGGAGTTAGCAACTTTGAGTAGACCAAGCAGTCCCTTGCTGGAAAAGATCAAAGAAGGGTTGGAGCATGATGCCCTAGCTCAAAACCTCATTGTCCTCATCAAAGAAGGAAAGATAAGGCGATTTTGGCAGAGTGACAGACTACTCTATGCCAAGAAAAACTGCATCTATATACCTAAGTGAGAGAAGTTGAGAAAAGAGTTGATCAAGGAATGTCATGATTCACTATGGGCTGGACACCCAGGCATGAGACGCACCCTTTCCTTGATCAAGTTTATTTACTATTGGCCTCAACTACGGGATGATGTTGAAGCCTACGTAAGAACTTGTCTTGTCTGCCAATAAGACAAAATAGAGCAGCGTGCACCTAGTGGCTTGCTAGAACCACTGCCTATTCCGAAGAGACCATGGGAGAGTGTCTCAATGGACTTCATCACTTGCTTGCCAAAATCAGAAGGCTTTGGCAGTATAATAGTAGTCATTGATCGCTTCAGCAAGTATGCAACTTTCATACCTGCCTCGGCGGATTGCATTGCAGATGAGACTACACGGTTGTTCCTCAAACATGTTGTGAAGCATTGGTGAATCCCATATAATATTGTGAGTGATCGAGACCCACGATTTACTGGGAAGTTATGGACATAGTTGTTCAAGTTGCTGGGATCAGACTTGAACTTCTCCATAAGTTTTCATCCGCAAAGTGATGGGCAGACGGAATGTGCCAATGCACTACTAGAGCTATATCTTAGGCACTTTGTTAGTGCCAACCAACATGATTGGGCTAAGTTGCTGGATGTAGCCCAATTCTCTTACAACTTGCAACAAAGTGAATCCACTGGCAAGAGTCCCTTCGGGATCATTACGGGACAACAACCTATGATCCCTCATGTTTTGGCCACAAGCTATGAAGGAAAGAGTCCTGCTGCTTTCAAATTTGCTAAAGCATGGCATGAGCAAGCTGAGTTAGCCCGAGCCTATTTGAACAAGGCATCTAAAAAGATGAAGAAGTGGGCTGACAGGAAAAGGAGGATGGTCGAATTTTGGGAAGGAGATTTGGTCCTTATCAAATTATTACCACAACAGTTCAAGTCCTTGTGGAAGGTTCACAAGGGGTTGGTGTGGAAATACGAAGGGCCATTTCTTATCCTTAAGCAGGTTGGTAAGGTGTCTTACAAGCTACAACTCCCTCCTAAGCTTAAGATCTATCTATTCTTTCATGTAAGCATGTTGAAGCTTTATCATGGAGATGAGAAAGATGCAAGTCGAGGAGAGTCGAAGAGAGCATCCACTGTGGTTGTAACCTCCTTTGATAGAGAAGTGGATTCCATTTTGGCAGACTGCCTAATTCAGCGTAGAGGTGTACCAAGTTATCGGAAATACTTGGTCAAATGGAAGAATGCCCCAGACATAGAGGCAAGCTGGGAACCTGAAGACTCTTTGTGGCAGTTCAAAAATAACATAGAAAGGTTCAAGCTTGAAGGCACAATGAGGGCGTCGCGAACTTAAGTGGGGGAGAATGTCACGCACCACGAAGGTTCATATGGGATTTCCCGCATATTTACATTTTTCCACATATGTATAATATTTTAGAAGGTCATTGTACACCATTAGATTAAATGGATCTTGGTCGTCCATTTCAGTAGGTAGGAATTAATCCTAGCCCTCCATTTGGTATGTGGGAGTTAATCCTAACCATCCATCTGGTAGGTGGGAATTGATCTCGGCCATCCATTGAGGAGATGAAGGCCTATATATACCTTATGTAATTCATTTGTATGGATCGAAGCAATCCAAGCATTTCAAGCAATACAAAACATTCTTCATAAACTCTTGTGTTCTTGTTTTTCTCTTGAATCTTCTAAATCTCTAAGTTCTTTTATGTTCTCTTTGGAGTGTTTTGTCGGTTTGGAAGGCAGGCTTAGTGCAATGTACCGTGCTAAGTGCCGCACGATTTCTAGTTCAAGTCTAAGGTCGTGACATAATGCTCCTAATATGTTTTACACCTTAATTGAGCTAAAATGTACTAAGGTTAAACTTCCCTCTTATTATGTCATGGCTGCCCAAAAACTATATCCTAGTTCCCAATTTATTTTCTTCAATTCAACACTAAAATCATGCTTCACTTATCACCAATTGTTGTGCTTCTATGCTAATTTCAATTTTCTCCAAATTTCTTAAACTATGGCAGCCCCTCATTCATCCATTAACATCATATTTTCTTTAGTTTTTAAGCCATAAAACAATTAACTAACTTCAATTATCATTAATTCAAAGTTTAATTACACTTCCATCAATTAATCACAAACTTAAATTTCTACTTCCAATCTTGCAACATAAGCTCAATCTACCAAACCTAATCACATCTATCATCATTATGGGTCTCAAATAGAAGGAAAAAGATTGAATTTAAGAAGAATAAACTCACCTTAAGTGTTCTCCAAGGTGGGACGAAATTACTCCTAACCAATCTCCCTTTTCTTGTCTTCATTCTTCCTTCTTTCTTACTCCTTTGCTCCTTTTATGGTAAGAACACCTTAATTCTGAATTTTACTCTCTTAAAACTACTTTCTTTCCTCACTTTTTCAAGCTTGATTTGAAGAGAAATGGAGGTTTTTGGGAGAGTTATGGTGGATGGCAATGAGAGGAAAGAAGATGAGGGAAATGAGTTTTTAATTAGTGGAGAAAATGAAATATTATTTTTTTAGGTGAGTATTTGGTGGTTCCATGACTATATTAAGCTCTTCATCCATTGGTCCAAAATACAAATTAATTTTAATGAAATTTTAAACTTTAAGAAATTTCTCATTTGCTACATCTTCCTCTATATTTATACTTTTTCCCCAAACAATCTCTATAATACCGATTTTGTCCATAAAAAATTTTATTTTTTTCCTAATTCTACCACTAACCTTTTTAATTCCTAAATAATAATACCCTTAATTATTTTTCCTTATTATTAGTCATTTTTTATGGGTTCAAATTTAGACTCCGATTGAACCTGCACACCTCACTACAGTCACGCGCAATCGGGGCCTAAATTATTGGATGTTACAAGTCTCTCCCCCTTAAAAAAATTTCATCCTCGAAATTTACCTGATTAGCTTGAGTCGAATAGCTGAGGATACTGAGCTCTCATCATTTCTTCACTCTCCCGGGTGGCTTTTTCTACTGCATGATTGCGCCATAGAACCTTTACCAATGGTACCTTTTTGTTCCATAGTTCTTTGACTTCTCGAGCTAAGATTTTAACTGGCTCTTCAATATATGTTAGGTCTTGTTGTACCTCTATTGATTCCACAGGTATTACATGTGCTGGATCCAATCTATATCTCCTTAACATTGAGACATGAAACACATTGTGGATCTTATCCAATTCTGGGGGTAAGGCCAACCGGTAAGCCACTAGACCCACACGTTCAAGTATTTCGTATGGTCCAATAAATCTAGGACTCAGTTTCCCCTTTCTACCAAAACGAAGTACTTTCTTCCAAAGTGAAACTTTCAAAAATACCTTATCTCTGACGGCATATTCAATGTCTTTCCTTTTCAAATCAGTGTAGGACTTTTGTCAATTAGTTGCAACTTTTAATCGATCTGGGATTAATTTCACCTTCTCTTCTGTCTGTTGCACTAATTCTGGCCCCATTAATTTCTTTTCACCAAGTTCTGTCCAGTATAATGGTGTCCTACATCTCCTTCCATACAAAGCTTCGTATGGTGCCATGCCGAGACTAGTTTGATAGTTATTGTTATATGCAAATTCCATCAATGATAGGTACTTATCCTAGTTACCCTCAAAGTCAATTAGACAACTTCAAAGCATATCTTCCAGTAATTGAATAACTCGTTCGGATTGCCCATCTATTTGTGGGTGAAATGCTGTACTAAAAGTAAGTCGGGTTCCCAATGCTTGCTGTAGACTTTTCCAAAATTTTGATATGAACCGTGGGTCTCGATCAGAAATAATAGATACTGGCATCCCATGCAGTCGAATTATCTCATTGACATAATTTTGCTAACCGGCTCAATGAATAATCCATCCAAACTAGCAGAAAGTGAGCCGACTTGGTAAGCCTGTCAATAATTACCCATACTGCATCATGCTTCTTTTGTGTCAAAGGCAACCCAGATACAAAATCCATTCTAATCCTTTCCCACTTCCATTCTGGAATTGCAATAGGTTGCAACAATCCAGATGGTACCTGGTGCTTTGGTTTCACTTGTTGACATGTCAAGCATCTTGTAGTGTATTCGATGAAACCTTTCTTCATTCCTGGCCACTAATAATGAGTCTTCAGGTTCTTATACATTTTATTGCTCTCTGGATGCATGGAATAAGTTATATTATGTGCCTCTTTTAGAATTATTTGCTTTAATCTGCTGTCATTTGGCACACATAATCTTCCTCTATAACTTATGCTTCCATCATCTTCAATCTTAAATTTAGGTCTCTCCCCCTTTTTCACTGCCTCAGTAATTATCATCAATTTCGGATCTTGGTTCTGAGCTTCCTTCACTTGTTGCCTCAAGGTAGGTTGGACCCGTAACTCTGCCAAAATAAATTGTGAGTCTAATTTTTAATTTTACTATTACTTTTTATATATTATATTATAATTGAGGAAAATTTAAACTATATCTGCCAGTATTTTTCTACTTAAGGCATCCGCTACTACATTGGCTTTGTCTGGCTGATAATCAATAATACAATTATAGTTTGACTTAACTCCAACCAGCGTCTTTGACTTAAGTTCAATTGCTTTTGTGTGGGCAAATATTTGAGGCTTTTATGATCTATATATATGTAGTACCGCTCGCCATACAAATAATGTCGCCATATTTTTAAAGCAAACACTATTGCTGCCAACTCCAAATCATGTGTAGGGTAAATTAGCTCATGAGGCTTCAATTGCCTAAATGCATAAGCAACTACTTTACCCTCTTGCATTAATACACAACCTAGCCCATTATGAGAGGCATCACTATATATCATAAAATCTTTCCCTGGCATAGGTTGGGTCAAACAGGTGCTTCGGTTAACATGGCTTTTAGTTTCTCAAAGCTTGCCAGAAACCGATCTGTCCACTCAAACTTAGTTTCTTTTCTGAGCAGCTTGGTAAATGGTGCAGCTATACTTGAAAATCCCTTCACAAACCTTCTGTAGTAGCCAGCTAATCCAAGGAAACTTCAGACTTCTGTTACATTGCGAGGTGGCTTCCAACTTAGAATTGCTTATATTTTGTTAGGATCAACACGGATTCCTTCAACTGAACTAACATGTCCTAAGAATCCCACTTCTTCCAACCAGAACTCACATTTTGACAACTTTGCATACAATTGATTTTCCCTCAAAATTTGCAGTACTATTCTGAGATGTCTGTCATGTTCTCCCTTGTCCCTCGAATACACCAGGATATCATCTATAAAAACTACCACAAACCGATCAAGATAAGGCCTAAAAATCCTGTTCATCATATCCATAAAGGCAGCTGGTGCATTCGTTAAGCCAAATGGCATAACCAGGAATTCATAGTGGCCATAGCGAGTCCTGAAGGCTGTTTTGGATACATCTGATTCTTTGATTTTCAGTTGGTGATACCCGGATCTGAGATCAATCTTAGAGAATACTCATGCTCCCTTCAATTGATCAAACATCAATAGCAAACTCTATCTCCTTATCTGGTGGTAACCCCGACAAATCCTCAAGAAACACATCTGGGAACTCACATACTGTAGGGATGTCCTTGAGTTCCGGGCTCCTCTTCCTGGTATCTATCACATGGGCCAAATATGCTTCACATCCTTTCCTAATGTATTTTGGAGCTTTGAATGCAGAAATAACACTGGTCAAACATGTTTGACCTTCACCTTGAATGATGGTGTCATTTTGCTTGGGAATTTTAAATACAACTTTTCTAAATCGGCAGTTGACTATAGCTCCATACTTTGTCAACCAATCTATACTCAGAATAGCATCGAATTCATGAAAAGGTAATTCTATTAAGTCTACTGGAAATTCTCTACCTTGAATTATTATTGAACTGTTTCTATAAATCTGATTCACTTTCACACTATGTCCTAGTGGATTGGTCACAACTATCTCATAATCTAATATCTCAGATTTCATGTTCCCTTGTCTAAGTGCAGTTGTGCTTATGTATGAATGCGTGGAACCAGGATTTATCAATGTATGTAAATCAAAATCAAATAAAGATAATTTACCAACTATGACATCTGGTGCATCCTGGTCCTCACTGGCTCTCATCACATAGGCCCGAGCTGGAGCCCTACTACCTCCGGGTCTGTCAACTATCTCTGATACCCCCTGACTCTGTCCGGTACGACCACCTCTAAACTGGCCTCGATCTTTACCACAGCTCTGTACTGGTGCCATAGTCTATGCTGGTGCCATACTGCCTGTACTAAGTCTAGGACAATCTCTCTTCATATGGTCAGTAGCTCCATATCTCAAACATGCCCCAGTTAACCATCAACACTCTCCTGTATGAGCTCTACCACAATACTGACACATAACCGAAGCTGGTCTCTTGGAAAATGATGCTGGTGAACTAGCAGATGATGCTGCGGGTCTAAAATGCTAACCCCACCTACCAGAAAATGTCTGCCCAGTAACCCGTGACTGAAAGGGTCTGGGTACTATTCATCCTTTCCTACCCGATGTCTGGGCCACACTAGCTGTTGATTTCCTAGAGAACTCTTCTGTCTTCAGCAGAGGACACTAATGTAGCAAAATCTGTATGCTGGTGGGAAGCCACTAAATATCCAATCTCCTCATCGAGGCCGTCTTCAAATCTACGACATTCATCTCCAATAATCCCAGTAGTGTACTTGCTCAGTCTGGTGAACTCCATCTCATACTCAGCTACTGTCATACCCCTCTGCTTTAGATTTAGAAATTCTCGCTTTTTCTCATCAACATAAATTCTTGGCACGTATTTCTTTTTAAACTCTGCCACAAAGAAATCCCATATCTAAGGGTTCAGAATCTGAGGTTTTGCTAACACCAACTTCCACCAGTCATAGGCATGCTCTTGAAGAAGGGATACTGCATATCTAACCTTATACTCCTTCGGACATTGCAACTCCTCAAAAACCCGCTCTGTCTTTTCCAACCAAAATTCTACTACAACTGGGTCATCCTCTTTCTTGCCCATAAAATCCATAGCCCCATATTTTCTTAATTTATCAATCTGGGGTTTTGGTTGTGGTGGGGGAGGTGGTGGTGGCTCAACTTGTGCTATCTGCTGTAAAAAAGTAGTCATCTGTTGCATAAGGGGTACTTGACCCGGGTTAACATGTTCTTCAACATGTTGTGGAGCAATGACATTGGGCTCTGAAGCTCTAATTGATGTTGACTGCTTATGAGTAGCCGAATTAGCTATATTATCACCATATTGTTCTTCATGAATTTGTCTTGATTCCGTATCCATTAAAACCTATATTGTCAGAAGAATGATCCCTTATTAGAATATAACAGCTTAAAACAATGCAAATACTGAAAATATGCACTTATCTTCCCATTCCCACTAATTTAGAATCGTTAAAACCTATAGCTTTGATACCAAAATTTGTAACACCCCCTTACCCCACTGTAGTTCAGCAAGGTAAGTGAGCAATACCCGTCTTACTGTTTTATAAAATTAATGAAGTGAAGTAAATATTTTTTTTAACAAAAATATTGCAGACATTGAAATAAAAATTATTACAAGCATAAATACTCAAAATTTTATTTATTTATAAAGTACATTAATTTACATTCAAACTGTGTTCTTTTACATAGTGACTCACATATTTAATACACATTATATGAAATAAAAATGATACTTTAATTTACAAAGTTTTTAACAAAATATACCAAAAAAAAATTAAGCTGCTAGCTGCTTTCCTCCGGATACCTTTCTTCTTCTGACAATCTATTTTCTACTGCTGCCCTTCTAAACCTGTGCGAGAGGAAACTACACGCGCTAAGCTAATAGGTTAATGGTGCTTTAATGATAAAAATTTTACATACATATATATTTCCTCACATAGTAATTAACCATTTAATAAGTAAGATATAAAATAAAGAATTATATACAATCAATAAATTTCAGCAAATACTCAATATTTAACAACTTGAATTCATATAACATTTATAAAAATCACGTACTTCGATTTTATTATTTTTTTTGGTGCCCATAACACCTATAACCAAACTAACTAATAGAAATAATGGGGTTGTCATTTCCGGCTTTCATAATATTGCGTCGAGCGCTTCATAATAATGTCATTACCGGATTTTGTAATATTGAAATTACCGACTTAATAATTTTGCGCCGAACGCATTTATCAATTTGCCATTACCGGCTTTTATATTTGGCACCGAATGCCTAAAATTTCCTGATTGACATGTCAAACTATTCTCTATTCTAGTTATAGCCTAGGTGTCTTTGGGTTTAAATATTTTTATTTTAATTCCCAATATTATTGCACTAAAATCTCACACATAAATAATTTATTAAATATTTATAATTATCAATAAAGTAAATATTGACATTAATTATTAGACATAATAATCATAAAATTTCATATTTTTACCTATGGCAGATTTCAGACATATTTTTGGGCTTCATTTTTAGCCCATTTATAATTCGAATTGGGAGTTATAGTCTTATAACCATTTTTAGCTTATTGTCTTATCTTTTAGATGCATCAACAATCACTTAATCACAGTTTTCTATCAAATGTTATGATCAATTGAATATGGCATCATCACCGAAATTTCTGCCCAGAATTTTCTAGACATGTTCTAGGTTTTAACTTCATGCATTTTTTTGCGACAATCTAGCCATAATTAGATTTTATGGTTTAAATAACAATTAAATCCTTGTGTCTTAGCTTTCATTTTCAATAAAGAACATACAAAACGAAATTCCATAACTCAAGATATCATCAAAATAGTAAGAGATGTTCCTGAAACTCTGTACTTGAGCTATCAATTGACATCCATCCACATTTCAACCACATTCATCATTTGCATTCGTTTTGATACTAAAATTTCCAGAATTACAACTACATTCATATGTTTCAATTATTTAACACCATTTAATTTCATTGTCATATAAAATATCATAGGCCACAACAAATCACACAACATACTACAAACACAAACATACCAAACCTTAATGTATAATTTCATACATATTAACAACATGTAAGATTTTTATCAATGAAGCACATACCAAATCAGCCTTGGTTCTTCCCTTAATCCTTCTTTTTCTTCCATTATTAGCTAGCTTTCTCCTTGCCTTGGTCACTCCCTTGAGGGCCTCTCATTTGTTCACTTATTTTTCCTACACAAGCATACCACATCTCAATTCCAATATCTATTTTCAATGCTTTTCATGTCTACATAGTATGCTAATGCTCCTAATATGTCACATCCGCGAGTTAGACCCTGACCGTATACGTGTACTGCAGTTGTTTATACTGCAATATAGAGGTGTACGATCGGAATTTAAATACAGATAAATATATAAAAATTTATTTATATTAATATGATAAAATGAATAGGAATTTTATCAAATGCAACAATGCAATTTCGAGTTATGCATGCAAATCGAGACGACAGCCCGGGCCAAAATTTGAGTTTTTCGCTCTGTAGTAAAATTATAATTTAAGCATACCAAAATATGAAAAATATTATTTTAAGGTCATAGGTGGAGTTATAAGGTAAAATTTTAAGGTTAAGAGTTTGAATTATGGAAATACGATCCTTAGTACAAGTTTACAGTCTGATATTTCAGATCAGGAGCTAGAGAAATGCGATCACAATTACAATGGAGTCGATGTGATCGAAATTTAATTTTAAGATTTTTAAAACTAATAAATTAGAAATCGGACGGCAGATGAATTTTTACGGGTCAAATTAAGAAAAATAATTAACCCGTAACACTCGATTTTTACACCGGTGGTCATTTTGTAAAATCTAAGAGACCGTTTCGAATAGAAAATTATTTTATAATTTTTGAAATATTTAATTTGATGAAATTAAGTTGTTTGGAGGTTGAATTTTGGAGAATTAAAATTTAATTATGAATATAAATGAAGAAAAATTGTGATTGGTTGGAAAATTTTTAAGTCAAAATTAATTAAAATGTGATTGGGGCATGTGTCAATATTATGAGATAATTAATTGTGCTATTGGCCAATGAGGAGATGGATTAAGATTAATTAATTTAATTGAGTATAAATAGGACAAAAATCTACAAAATATCAAAATCAATTTCTTATTCATCTTCTTGTGTGGCCGTCCACCATGGGAGCTGGATTAAGCTTTTCCTTCACTTTAAATTCATAAGATTACCAATAATCAAGTATTTGGTGCAAGGAAAATTAATTGGTGGGTGAAGAAAATAAAGAAAAATTGGAGGAAAATTATTTCTTTTGCCAAAAATTTCAAGAAAAATTGGAGGTAAGTTTTTATTCACTTTTCCTTCAAATTTACATGGATTTATGTTGGATTTGATGGTTGTTTAAATTATAAATTGAAGTTATGGTGTGTTGTTGGTTGAAATTGCTTGATGGAAAAATTAGGGTTTATGGCAAAAATCTTGAAAAATTAGAGAAAAATAGGAAATGAAGAGAATAAGGCTTGAGGATGATGGATTGAGTGAAGAATTGATGAAAATAATTTTTAGCAATTTTTGTGGAATTTTTAGAGAATTTTCATAATTATGGTTAAATTTTGGAAAACTTATTTTGGAGGAGTTTTGCCTTAAATTGAAGATAATGGAGTTAATTTGAGTGTATGGAAGTAGAAAATAAATTTTGGGATGGAAGAAAAATTTAATAGGATTTTTGTGGAATTTTTAGATTTTTAGCCTAATTATGGACAAATTTATTGGGAGATGTGGAATATTATTTTGGTGAAATTGATGATGGAAAATGAAAGAAAATGAGTTAGAGTAATGATAGAAATTTATTTGGAATTTTTAGAGTATTTATTAAATTAATGAAAATTCTTGAATGGGAAATAGACACTAAAAGAATAAAAAAATAAATAGAGAAAAATAGTTTTGGGAGGCAGAGAAATAAAGAAAATAAAATGTTATAATAGAAAATTAATATTTGAATTTTTGGCCGCACTTGAAAGCGTGATAACGACCAAAATTGGAATTTATTCATTAAACATACATAATAAGAATATTTTAAATTATATGATCTTGATATTCGTGAGAGCGAAAAATTTAAATTTTGCTAGATTTTATATCATAAAGTGTTTAATAGCTAATCGAAATTTTTTTATCTCTAGGCGTGATATTGGACCAGGCGCCAACCCGAGATAAAGAGAAAGAGTCGGCCGATACCGACAAAGCGTAAAAAGGTTAGTGCAACTACCCTTATAATATTAGTCATATAAATATAATTTATGTGAAAATTGGAATTTTTGCAATTATTGTATTATATATATATATATTTTTGTATTCCAGAAAATTTTAATGTTAAAAATTATCTATGATAATTATTTTGGTATTGAAAGAATATTTATTCATTATCTGAAAAATGAAGTGAATTATGATTTTGAGAATTTTTCTCACATGTTAGCCTAGATGTGAACTAGAGTATTGTTGGCATGCTAATAGGGTAGAAATTATGGTCCTGTGTATTTCTGTGGACCAATGAAATATTGTGATCATGTGCATTTCTGTGGATCACCTGATATATTTTTCAGTCCTGTACATTTCTGTGGACTGAGTCATATTACATTTGGATCCTGTGCATTTCTGTGGATCCTAAATTGAGATGTAATATGATACCCATTTGATTCCCTATAAGCAAGTCTAGAATGTCATAATATGTGAATATATAAAAAAGTAATTATTTTATTTATAAAAAGGAGATTCAAAATTTGAATTTATTATATCCTAAGAGCTTGTTTTATTTTAATGACTATTATTATAAGAATTTTTACACCACTGAGTTATATACTCAGCGCGAGAGTTTGTTTTCTCTTGCGTAGATTATCAGATTAGCAGAGAGCGTCCAGACTGGTAGATAGAGACACTGATTTGAGACCCGCATTATGGAGCACAATAATAGCAGTAGTAGCCACCCAGAGCGGGTTGATGTTTTTATAATATTTTGATATGTATATATACAAGTTTTTAAATTTTATTACAGCATGTATATAAATAAAATAGAAATGTGTGTATGTATAATATTTTAGTATATATTTTAAATTTCTTATATTAAATATGATTAAAATTAAAGAAGTATTTTTGAAGAGTTTTATTTTTTGTAACATCTCTTATCCGTCCGGTATACAGATGGGTATACAGAAGGGTAAAGGGTGTTACAATTTTATTGGTATCAGAGGGTGGTTTAGTCGATTCTAGGATAACGGGGGGTAGAATCAAGATTGTTTGCTCATGCCTTTATTTTTGAAAAATAATTTGAATGTATAAATATAACTATTACTGCTTCCTAATGTGGGTCACTGTTGTGCTTTATAGGGTTATAAATTTCAAATGCGGAGGGTTAGAGAAGAAACCCCAGATACTTATGAGCCACTTGACACTGATGCTTCATACCCTTCATCTCGACGGAGGACAGTTGAGGGCAGTGTATCCACCCGTGGATCGGATAGATCATATAAACACGAGAGACATGCACCGGTGTCAGGTTCAGCTAGAGAGGAGCTGTTAGAGGATATGGCTGAGATCTTATGGTGTTCTGCCAGACCAGCCATTGCTGAGATGGGATTTGAGAGACTTCGTACATTGGGAGCTCTAGATTTCTATATTCGCGGGAAGGATGATGCGGCAGCTGCAGAATATTGGTTGGAGAGGGTAGAGAGAGTGTTCCGACATATGGATTGCACATCACGAGACAAATATAGATATGCAGAGTCTCTACTGTAGGAGGGAACTTATGACTGGTGGAAGACAATATTACAGCAGCCTCAGACACCTGATCCACCTTCCTAGAGGTTCTTTCTGGAGCAGTTCAGAGAGAGGTACATTCCTCGGGCCTATACTGATCGAAAGAGATAAGAATTCCTGGACCTCAGACAAGGGGATGACTGTGAAAGAATATGAGAAAGAGTACACCCGACTCAGTAAATATGCAGGGGGTATTATTGCTGATGAGGTTGATAGTTGTAGGAGGTTTGAGAAGGAACTGCGACCCCCTATTAGAGCTAGGTTGGATGGAGCATAGATTAAGGAGTTTACTGCTTTGAGAACTACTGTTGAGGCAGTTGAGGAGGCCGTGGCTGAGGAGATGAAGACAGTAGTTTCGAGCCACCCTAAGAGACCATATTTTCAGTCGGGTGCTAGTTCATCCACTAGTAAGAAGACCAGATTTTCTGGTAGTAGATTTCAGAGGGGATCTAGAGGTTCAGGCACATCAGCCTGGCGAGGACAGCCTCGCGAGGACAGCCTGCTAGGGCAGCACCATCAGTTGCCAGTACTCCGGGTTCAGTAGGGGGAAGATTTGTTTCGCGCCCTCAGTGTCAGCAGTGTGGCAGATATCATGCTGGTGAGTGTTGGCTGACATCCAGAGCCTGTTTCATTTGTGGGGTGACATGTCACTTCAGGAGGGATTGCCCCTACAGAGACCAGAGTGCAGAGCCTACAGGGGAAAGACCGATTTCGACACAGGGATCAATACCTGTTAGAGGCCGAGGCAGAGGTCAGACTAGGGGAGGTCGTATTGGATCAGTGCAGGTCGGGTCGGAGACTGTTAGTAGGCCAGGGGGTAGCCACACCACACCTTTCCGAGCATATGCTATGAGAGCACGAGAGGAGCATGATGCCCCAGATGTTATCGTTGGTAAATTCTCTTTACTTAGTTATGATATATATGCTTTGATTGATCCCGGGTCTACACATTCCTACATATGTACTACACGATTGCCTAAAGAGCATTTAGAGGTTGAAAATTTATAATTTGATATAATAGTGACAAATCCCCTGGGTCATAGTGTCAGGTTAACAGAGTGCACCAACAGCTACCCTTAGTGAGTTAGGGTGAGCTATATCGCGCAGATCTGATTGAATTACCATTTCATGAATATGATGTCATATTAGGGATGAATTGGTTAGTACGACATGGGGCAGTAGTGGATTGTGCCACCAAAAAGGTAATTTTTAAAAAGCCTGGGTGCAAGGATAGAGTGGTACAAGACATTAGAATGAAGATGTCATCTAATGTTATTTCTGCTTTGAAGGCTCAGAGGTTGATTAGGAAGGGCAATGGAGCTTATTTGGCATATGTGGTGGATACTAGGAAGAAGAGTCTGAGGATTCAGGACATTCCTATAGTTTGTGAGTTCCCTGATGTGTTTCCTGAGAATTTACCAGGATTGCCTCCGGATAGAGAGATAGACTTTGCCATTGAATTGTTACCTGGTACTACACCCATATCCATCACACCGTACTGAATGGCACTAGCAGAGCTTAGAGAATTGAAAGTGCAGTTGCAAGAGTTGCTGGATAAGGAGTTTATTAGACCCAGTGTATCACCTTAGGGTGCGCCTGTATTGTTTATGAAGAAAAAGGATGGCACCCTACGACTGTGCATTGATTACAGACAGTTAAATAAGGTGACAGTGAAGAAAAAATACCCACTGCCACGAATAGATGACCTGTTTGATCAGTTGAAAGGTGCAACAATATTCTTCAAGATTGATTTGAGATCGGGATATCATCAGTTAAAGGTCAAGGAGAGTGATGTGCCTAAGACTGCCTTTAGGACTCGGTATGGCCACTACGAGTTCCTAGTCATGCCATTTGGGCTAATGAACGCGCCAGCAGCATTTATGGATCTGATGAATAGGATCTTTAGGCCCTATTTAGATCAATTTTTTGTAATTTTCATTGATAATATTCTGGTATATTCCAGAAATAGAGAGTACCATGATCAACATCTTCGGATTGTGCTTCAGAATTTGAGGGAGAAGCAGTTGTATGCTAAACTATCAAAATGTGAGTTCTGGCTCGAGGAAGTTGGGTTTTTGGGTCACGTGGTATCAGTAGATGGGATCAGAGTTGACCCTAGTAAGATTGAAGTCATTCTCAATTGGAAGCCGCCTCGAAATATAACTGAGATACGAAGTTTTCTTAGGTTAGCAAGCTACTATAAACGATTTGTCAAGGGTTTCTCTTCCATAGCCGCTCCCATAACACGAGTACTTCTCAAGGATGTTAAATTTGAGTGGACAGATAAGTGTCAAGCAAGCTTTGATCATTTGAAGACTATATTGACATAGGCACCAATTCTGATGCAACCTACTACAGGAAAGGAGTTTGTGGTATACAGTGATGCTTCACTGAATGGATTAAGCTGTGTACTGATGCAAAAGGGTAAAGTGATAGTGTATGCCTCTAGACAATTGAAGTCGCACGAGACGAATTATCCTACGCATGATCTGGAGCTAGCAGCTATTGTTTTTGCCTTGAAAATTTGGAGACACTATCTGTACGGAGAGAAGTGTTACATCTACACAGATCATAAGAGTTTAAAGTATTTACCTTCACAGAAAGAGCTAAATTTGAGACAGAGGTGGTGGTTAGAGCTTATTAAAGACTACAACTGTGTTATTGATTATCAGCTTGGAAAGGCTAATGTTGTGGCTGACGCTTTGAGTCGAAAGACTCTAGTAGGTAAATTTGAATACTAAGTACAATTAGGCATCTGAATTATTATAATAATGTATTCTTAAAAGATTTTTCTTTGAATGATAGAGCTTCGGGTTCTACCTACATTAGTCTTTCAGATCAAATAAGCTCAGAAGCATGATTCCAAGCTAAGAGAATCCATTTCCAATGGGGAGAAACTGGAATACTCAGTTGAAGCTGATGGTGGTATCTATTATAGAAGCAGACTATGCGTGCCTGATGTCTTAGGATTGAGATGAGAGATATTGAAAGAGGCACATGAATCGACTTTTTCCATGCATCCTGGCAGCAAAAAAATGTATCAGGATTTGAAACCTTACTATTGGTGGCCGAATATGAAGAAAGACATTTCAGAGTATACTACCAGATGTCTGACGTGTCAACAAGTAAAAGCAGAACACCAGTTGTCGTCAGGATTACTACAACCTATTGCCATACCGGAATGGAAATGGGAAAGAGTTATTATGGATTTCGTGTCAGGACTACCATTGACTCAAAGAAAACATGATGCAGTATGGGTGATTGTCGATAAGCTGATGAAGTCTGCACACTTTTTACCAGTCAGGATGGACTACTCTATGGATCGATTAGCAGAATTGTATGTACAAGAGATAGTCTGGTTGCATGGTGTGCCATTGTCTGTCATTTCAGATAGAGATCCCAGATTCACTTTACATTTTTGGAAGAGCCTACAGAGATCTTTGGGTACTCGCTTTCACTTCAGTACTGCGTTCCATCCTCAGACAGATGGACAATCGGAGCGAGTGATCCAATTGCTTAAGGATATGCTTCAGAGTTGTGTGATTGAGTTAACAGGTAGTTGGGATAAGTATTTGCCACTGATGAAATTTGCATATAATAACAGTTACCAGACAAGTATTGGCATGGCTCCTTATGAAGCACTGTATGACAGGAAATGTAGAACTCCAATTTGTTAGACCGAACTCAGTGAACGAAGGATAATGGGACCTAATTTGGTTCAGCAAACAGAGGAGAAGATTAGAATTATCAAAGATAGACTTAAAGCAGCCAGTGATAGACAGAAGTCTTATGCAGACTTGAGACGCAGGGACATCGAATACGAGGTTGGTGACAAAGTGTTCCTGAAGGTATATCCTTGGAAGAAAGTACTACGTTTTGGAAGGAAAGGCAAGCTGAGCCCCAGATTTATTGGGCCTTTTGAGATTATTGAGTGAGTGGGACTAGTAGCCTATAGGTTGGCTTTACCTCCTAAGTTGGAGAAAATTCACAATGTATTTCATGTATCAATGCTCAGAAGGTACATATCATATCCATATCATGTCATTCAGGTAGAGGAAATTGAGGTACAATCAGATTTATTGTACAAAAAATAATCGATAGCTATTCTAGCTCGGGAAGTGAAACAACTGCGGAATAAGCAGATACCTCTAGTGAAAGTCCTCTGGCGGAGACATTAGCTGAAGAGGTGACATGGAAAAGTGAGGAGATAATGACGAGCCAACATCCTCAGCTATTCAGTGATGACTTACTAGGTATGATTTCGTGAACGAAATCTTTTAAAGGGGAGAGAATTGTCACATCCGCGAATTAGACTCTGACCGTATACGTGTACTGCGGTTGTTTATACTGCAGTATAGAGGCGTACGATCAGAGTCTAAATACAGATAAATACATAAAAATTTAATTATATTAATATGATAAAATGAATAGGAATTTTATCAAATGAAACAATGCAATTTCGTGTTATGCACGCAAATCGAGACAACAGCCCGAGCCGAAATTTGAGTTTTTCATTCGGTAGTGAAATTATAATTTAAGCATACCAAAATATGAAAAATATTATTTTAAGATCATAGGTGGAGTTATAAGGTAAAATTTTAAGGTTAAGAGTTTGAATTATGGAAATAGGATCCTTAGTACAGGTTTACAATCTGACATTTCATATCAGGAGCTAGAGAAATACGATCACGATCACAATGGAGTCGATGTGATCAAAATTTAATTTTAAGATTTTTACAACTAATAAATTAGAAATCGGACGGCGGATGAATTTTTATGGGTCAAATAAAGAAAAATAATTAACCCGTAAAAACTCGATTTTTATATCGGTGGTCATTTTATAAAATCGAGGAGACCGTTTCAAAGAGAAAATTATTTTATAATTTTTTGAATATTTAATTTGATGAAATTAAGTTGTTTGGAGGTTGTATTTTGGAGAATTAAAATTTAATTATGAATATAAATGAAGAAAAATTGTGATTGGTTGAAAAATTTTTAAGTCAAAATTAATTAAAATGTGATTGGGGCATGTGTCAATATTATGGGATAATTAATTGTGCTATTGGCCAATGAGGAGATGGATTAAGAAATTAATTAAGATTAATTAATTTAATTGAGTATAAATAGGACAAAAATCTACAAAATATCAAAATCAATTTCTTCTTCTTCTTCTTGTGTGGCCGTCCACCATGGGAGCTGGATTAAGCTTTTTCTTCACTTTAAATTCACAAGATTACCAATAATCAAGTATTTGGAGCAAGGAAAATTAATTGGTGGGTGAAGAAAATAAAGGAAAATTGGAAGAAAATTATTTATTTGGCCAAACATTTCAAGAAAAATTGGAGGTAAGTTTTTATTCACTTTTCCTTCAAATTTATATGGATTTATGTTGGATTTGATGGATGTTTTAATTATAAATTGAAGTTGTGGTGTGTTGTTGGTTAAAATTGCTTGATGGAAAAATTAGGGTTTATGGCAAAAATCTTGAAAAATTAGAGAAAAATAGGAAATGAAGAGAATATGGCTTGAGGATGATGGATTAAGTGAAGAATTGATGAAAATAATTTTTAGCAATTTTTGTGGAATTTTTAGAGAATTTCCATAATTATGGTTAAATTTTGGAAAAATTATTTTAGAGGAATTTTGCCTTAAATTGAAGATAATGGAGTTAATTTGAGTGTATGGAAATAGAAAATAAATTTTGGGATGGAAGAAAAATTTAATAGGATTTTTGGAGAATTTTTAGAGTTTTAGCCTAATTATGGAAAAATTTATTGGGAGATGTGGAATATTATTTTGGTGAAATTGATGATGGAAAATGAAAGAAAATGAGTTACAGTGATGATAGAAATTTATTTGGAATTTTTAGAGTATTTATTGAATTAATAAAAATTATTGAATGAGAAATGGACACTAGAAGAATAAAAGAAATAAATGGAGAAAAATAGTTTTGGGAGGCAGAAAAATAAAAAAAATAAAATATTATAATATAAAATTAATATTTAAATTTTTGGTCGTACCTGAAAGCATGATGACGACCAAAAACCGGAATTTATGCATTAAACATGCATAATAAGAAAATTTTAAATTATAGAATTTTGATATTCGTGTGAGCGAAAAATTTAAATTTTGCTAGATTTTATATCGTAAAGGGTTTAATAGCTAGTCAAAAATTTTTTTATCTCTAGGCGTGACGTTGAACCAGGCGCCAACCCGAAATAAAGGGAAAGAGTCGGCCGATACCGGCAAAGCGTAAAAATGTTAGTGCAATTACCCTTATAATATTAGTCATATAAATATAATTTATGTGAAAATTGAAATTTTTGCAATTATTGAGTTATATATATATTTTTGTATTCCAGAAAATTTAAATGTTAAAAATTATCTATGATGATAATTATTTTGGTATTGAAAGAATATTTATTCATTATCTGAAAAATTGAAGTGAATTATGATTTTGAAAATTTTTCTCACATATTAGTCTAGACGTGAATTAAGGTATTCTTGGCATGCCAATAGGATAGAAATTATGGTCTTATGCATTTTTGTGGACTAATGAAATATTGTGATCCTGTGCATTTCTGTGGATCACTTGATATATTTTTCAGTCATGTGCATTTCTGTGGATCACTTGATATATTTTTCAGTCATGTGCATTTCTGTGGACTGAGTCATATTACATTTGGATCCTGTGCATTTCTGTGGATTCTAAATTGAGATGTAATATGATACCCCTTTGATTCCCTAGAAGCAAATCTAGAATGTCACAATATGTGGGTATATGAAAAAATAATTATTTTATTTATAAAAAGGAGATTCAAAAATTGAATTTATTATATCTTAAGAGCATGTTTTATTTTAATGATTATTATTATAAGAATTTTTGCACCACTGAGTTATATATTCAGCGCGGGAGTTTGTTTTCTCTCGCGTAAATTACCAGATTAGCAGAGAGCGTCCAGACTGGTAGATAGAGACGCTGATTTGAGACCCGTATTATGGAGCACAGCAGTAGCAGTAGTAGCCACCCAGATCGGATTGGTATTTTTATAATATTTTGATATGTATATATACAAGTTTTTAAATTTTATTACAGCATGTATATAAATAAAATAGAAAGGTGTGTATGTATAATATTTTAGTATATATTTTAAATTTCTTATATTAAATATGATGAAAATTAAAGAAGTATTTTTGAAGAGTTTTATTTTCTGTAACACCTTTTATCCATCCGGTATACAGATGGGTGTACGGAAGGGTAAGGGGTGTTACATAATATGTTTTACACCTTAATTGAGCTAAATGTACTAAGGTTAAACTTTCCTCTTATTATGTCATGACTGCCCAAAACTATATCCTAGTTCCCAATTTATTTTCTTCAATTCAACTCTCAAATCATGCTTCACTTATCACCAATTGTTGTGCTTCTATGCTAATTTCAATTTTCTCCAAATTTCTTAAAATATGGTAGCCCCTCATTCATCCATTAACATCATATTTTCTTTAGTTTTTAAGCCATAAAACAATTAACTAACTTCAATTATCATTAATTCAAAGTTTAATTACACTTCCATCAACTAATCACAAACTTAAATTTCTACTTCCAATCTTGCAACATAAGTTCAATCTACCAAACCTAATCACATCTATCATCATTATGGGTCTCAAATAAAAGAAAAAATGTTGAATTTAAGAAGAATAAACTCACCTTAAGTGTTCTCCAAGGTGGGCCGAAATTACTCCTAACCAATCTCCCTTTTCTTGCCTTCCTTCTTCCTTCTTTCTTGCTCCTTTGCTCCTTTTATGGCAAAAACACCTTAATTCCGAATTTTACTCTCTTAAAACTAATTTATTTTCTCACTTTTTCAAGCTTGATTTGAAGAGAAATGGAGGTTTTTGGGAGAGCTATGGTGGACGGCAATGAGGGGAGAGAAGATGAGGGAAATGGGTTTTTAATTGGTGGAGAAAATGAAATATTATTTTTTTAGGTGAGTATTTGGTGTTCCATGACTACATTAAGCTCTTCATCCATTGTTCTAAAATAAAAATTAATTTTAATGAAATTTTAAATTTTAAAAAATTTCTTATTTGCCACATCTTCCTCCATATTTACACTTTTTCCCCAAACAATCTCTATAATACCAATTTTGTCCTTAGAAAATTTTATTTTTTTCCTAATTCTACCACTAATCTTTTTAATTCCTAAATAATAATACTCTTAATTATTTTCCCTTATTATTAGTCATTTTTTTATGGGTTCAAATTTAGACTCTGATTGAACCTGCGCGCCTCACTACGGTCACGCGCAATCGGGACCTAAATTACTAGATGTTACACCTCTGGTTTCACATTGAATGAAGGGCTCATAAATAGTGTCAGAATACCAATATTAGGCTTAGTGTACACTTACCAATGCTTGCATCGAATTCAGTATTGATTGCACAAGACTATTATAAGGCTATGTAATAACTATTAAGGCTTGCAACATACTTCATATTGGATGCATAAGATTAATATAAGGCTTTGTAATGAATACTATGATCTACTTTAGGCTTAACAATAGTTATGCAAGGCTGACATAAGGGTCAACAACGACTATATAAGGGTAACATGAGGCCCCATAATGGTTGCACAAAGTTAACATGAGGCTCAATTATAATAATGTAAGGCTAATAAAAGTCTCAACAATGGTTACACAAGGCTAATATGAGGTTTAATAAGGTAGGTGTAGATGCTCAATTTTCACACACGAAAATGGGTTTGATGATGATAACTAGAGTTAGGTTTATCTTTGAGGAGAAGATGATGAAAAATGGTTAAGTAACCAACTAAACCAACCCAAACAAAACTAAAAATGGACCAAAATAAATCTAAAATGACAAAAAAATGACTATGATTGACCAAAACTGACAAAAAGACCTATATTGATGCAAACATACTCTATATTAGTGCAAACATCATTGATGTCTGTGTGGACATTATCTATATATGCATGGACATCCTTTGAAACCTAAAATTTCTCTTTTTAACACTTTTTCCTACCTCTCATTATCAAATATATCTTTATATGAATATCTTTATATTCGCGCAAATATTGCCACCAACCCTTAGATAATTATTTTTTACTGACACATATTTGATTCTCTTTCCATAACTAGAATATCTACATGGATATAACTATATTCATGAAGATATCTCACTAACCATAACAACTATCTAAATTAAGGTTGACTAAATATTTATAGACCTAACACTTTGGTCATTATCATTTATGTCTCCCTAAAATCTCATATAAATACCATTTTGTTAATAAAAAAGGGTCTACCTAAGCCTAACTATCTAGAACAACCTGTAAACAATCAAACCATATGACCTAAAATGGTTAAGCTAAGTTATTACTAATTGTTAGACTTCAGCCTTTCAAACCTTTCTCTATCTCCATTTTATAAAATATCCATCTTTTTTTTCTGAAACTAAGTATCTTACTACAAATTTGTATTTTCATGAGGTGTGGAAGATTGAGTTGCAATTGATGGAGAAACAAGGAAGTGATGAGGATATGATTTGTAAAATGACTAAAAGAATGAAGAAAAAGTTTAATAAGTATTAACACTCATATACTGAGATTTTGTCATGATGATTATTTTGGATCCTCATTACAAATTGGATTTTTTAGAGTATTGTTGTAATAAAATAGATATTGAAAAATCAAAAGATCGTATGCTTCATCACAATAAGCTATATTTTTTATTTGATAAGTATATGATACGACATGTTAAGAATGGAAGTTTAACCACATCAGCAATGAAAGTTGTTCATTGCTTTAGTGGTGATGATGTTGATGACTTTGATAACTTTGAAAATGAATTTTTTGGTTCCGTGAAAGTAAAATCAAAATTAGATTTATATTTAAAAGAACCTAGGCTTGATAGGAAACAATTTGCAGACTTTGAGGTTCTTAATTATTGGAGAGATAACTAAGTAAGGTACTCACAACTTTCACTATTGGCTTGTGACATTCTCAGCATTCCTATAACTACTGTAGCTTTAGAATATGCTTTTAGTATTGGAGGAAGAATTCTTAATAAGTACAAGAGTTGTCTTCTACCTAAGACTCCTTTTACAGACTAAGAATTTGCAAATTACGATATACCAGATCCTGAAGACTCAGTCAATACAGTTCTCCATTTTGTGACTTACATAGCTTGATATATACACTTGACTTTCTTTTCAAAAGACCTTCATAGTTATATGCTTCGATCCTAGCAATGCATTACTTGAAATAGAATGCAGAGACATTGCTATATGCTAGATTGTTTCATTCTATATTCAATTCATTTTCAATGTATGAACAAATATGTGCATGTGATGTAGCATGGAGGGGCTTAAGACACTAATTATCTCTTGAGGCAATGTTACTTTTGATTCATGTAAATAGAACTTATATGTTTCTTGTGAGCTATATTTGATGAACTAGTAGAAGTTTCAATTTTTAATGCAACTAATTGCATTGCTTTTAGATTACATAGCTTTTAAAATTTTGAATTGTCAAGTTTTTAATTAGTTCATTCCCAATTTTCAGTTGGTTGGCTTTGCGAACTGTCATTCTTATGTTTTAGGAAATAAAATATGGGTTGCATAATGTAGCCCAAATTACATATAGTATTTTTGTTTTTTGAACATAAAAAATAATATTATTGGTGAAATCAATGAATAATAATAATAATAATAATAATAATAATAATAATAATAATAATAATAATAATAATAATAATAATAAATTATTTAAATATATAATGACTAAAAAATATTTTTATAATATTTAATGAGAGAAAGTCAAAATTTGAAATAAATTATTTGAGATAGATTATTTTTATATATTAAAGGCCAAAGGGGCAAATATGCCCCTAAACTATATCCTATAGAATGAGTCACATCCTAAACTATGAATCAATACAATTAAATCCTATAATAAAAAATTGTACGATTAAACTCCTAAACTTAATGTCTGTCTGTCCTCATTATCGAGTTTCATTGAGCCTAATCGGAGACATTGTTAGCCAATCATATGACGACACGTAGCATGATGCTATCACCCCATATTTACTAAAATAAAATGACATTGTTTACATGATTTTTTTAAAAAAACATTAATGTTCTAAATGGCGTCATTTCGATCATTTTATTAATAAAAAATACAAAATGACGTCCTTTGGAAAAAATATATTCAGCACCTCAAACTTTTAAACGGTGTCATTTATATCATCATAATTAAAAAATAAAATACTAAAAAAATTCCAAATTTGCAAAAAACCATAACTACTATCTGAAAACCCTTCTCCTTATATCTTGATTTCTCTCTCTCTCTCATTTGCAAATCCAACTTTGTCTAGGTCGCAGGTTTTATGGTTGTCCAAACTATAAAGTGAGGTTTTACATTTTCATTTAAGCCATGACTGGTAATTATTTTTTTTTTATATTCCTTAGATAATAAGGCTTTTGTTGTGTGAAGTACAAGTAAGAGGGTGTAGATTTTCCAATGATATGATGATAAAGCTCCAGAACATGCTTCAAGACTTTTAAATAAAGTAAAGAAAGAAAACAAGGAGTTGAAGATGAAAATTATGCAACAATGCCAACAAAGTATGATAACCAAAATTGAAGGCCTAATAGTTGAGAATGCAAAGTTAAAGAAAGAAAGTTTTGATGCCAAGAAGGAGATAAAAAAATTTTATGAGCGAATGAAAATGTTGATGGTTATGTGTTATAGATTGGAATACAATAATAATCTGTGACTGTGATAATGTCCGAAAATTGAAGTTTATATCATATGGTGGTAAACTTTTTGGCTTTTAGGTGTTTTTGTGTAACAAAAGGTAGTAGTTAAATGGAAAGTTGATGACCTTAGGTGTGCAACAAATGGTAGTTTAAGATCTATATTGTAGTTTTGTTATTAGTAATGCAATGAGTGATCTAATACTCATATTTTGTTAATGAAAATTTATTTTTGTTAATGCAAATTAGTTGATTGCATATTATTTATTGGTAATGCAAATTATGTTTATGAATTTTTGGTTGTGTTACTAGAAAGTTTAATTTTTTGGCATTATGAACTAATCAACATACAATTTAATGCAAACCAATAATGAACAAAACATAACATAACTTATATTTCATTAATATGTATTGAATTGTAATTACAATCACAAATATCAGCGCTATTGTTGCAATATATTTCCTGTAATGGCAAACCATTAACTTCCATTGACAAAATATTTCCACATTGCAAAAAGTATATACCTTCATTACAACCCTAAAAGTTCTTCTAATGCAAAAACAACACATATAATGTTCAAATTCCACAAAAATTTCCCACAATATTCAAAATCAATTTGCATATGAAATTCGAAGCAGTTAAAGGTGTTAAGTTGTCATTGGACTTTCCCTTCTTTTGCAAGTGACCTATTAATTTCTCATTTATTTTTTAAAGTTGATTGTTTGTGATGCATGGTTGCCTTTGGCATTTCATGATGATATGGGATTTCAATCAAATTCCATTGTCTACAAGTACATATTCTTATGTACAAAAACACAGTGTGTCTGTCTTTTCTATGACTGGCCTCATACCCGTTGTCACCATTAAATTCAACAGCACAATGAAATGACCTTTTGTTGTTTTTTAAAAATATGGACATTGAGTCATTGTTGTACATAATAGGCCATTTAGCCACATCTTCTCTTGCTCCTTTGATCTAATTCATTATTATCACCTCTTGTACTTTTGATCATTGAATTGAAGGTCTCACTGACATTTTCGTCAACCATTAGGAGGTATTCCTTGTGGAAAAATATGTTATGCACCAACTTTGGGGAGGCCGTTTCAGTAGGTCTTCAACTACCTTGGTTCCATGTCCAACAATTTTGTCTAGGTTGTCTTTAAAAGTCTCCTCATAATAGTTATATGCACACTTCCAGAACTTCTCCATCATCTCACTACCTCTCCAAACCTTGATCTAAATTGCATATATGTGCCTTGCACACCATCTGTGCTGGGCTTCTGGCATTAATTCCATAACAACATTGCACAATCCCTACATGTACATAAAATTATTTAAAAATCAATACAACAAGAATTATGTATAATGAACAAAACAGTTAAATAGAAATGATGAGGGACAACCATTTGCATGTCAGAAATCAATGTGAAATTTCTTCCATCTTCCAAGTTCAGTTCATCCTTTAATAACTACAAAAACCACAACCAGTTTTGTGTGTTTTCCTTATCCGCAATTGCAAGTGCAATTGGATATATGGAATTGTTAGCATCTTTCCTAATTGCATTTAATATCATGCCTTTGACAATACTTTTTAAAAATGCACCATCAAAACCAATTACTGGTCTATAACATGCCACCCATCCCTTTTTACATGAACCAAAACACACAAATATCCTTTTAAACACTATATTACACTTAGACAACCTTTCTTTACATAATTCAATTTCAATTTTGTTGTCTGAGATGCTTTCCTCAAGTTAAGTGGCATAGGATGCAATGACCTTAAACTCCTATTTATAACTACCATCTAATTCTTGCATGATCATCTTCCTTGCCTTCATACAATTTTTTTCACTTATATGCACCTACATCTCTTCTTTAAAAACTTTTTTCGTTTCTTTAACTTTTATGTTAAGACTTCTATATAACTTTTCCTTGAAATATTGAGCTATATAGCTCACTGTCACTAATTTATTCTTGAATGTCCTCACACACTTATGCTCATATTTGAAAGTCTTCATTATTAGGCCATTTTTCGCTCTGTCTTTTGATGCAAATAACATAAATGGACATCCTTCCTCACACTGCACTCTTAGTCTTTCAAACTCATTTTTCTTAAATGTAAGTTTATGCCCATTTGCAACTAAGTAACTAGCAACAACTTGTCTAAATTGTCTTGCATTAGAAAAGTGAGCACCAAGGTAAAAAATAGATTTCTCAACATTAAAAGTATAATGATTTCTAATAGTGGTAACAAAGTCCTCATTAGGAATATCAAATAACTGTTCACTTTCATCACTATCTACATTGGTGTCACTGTCATCACCATCACTCTCATCAGTGTCATTTTCTACATTTTCAACATTCACATCATTCAAATTACCAGCATTGTCATTAGTTTCATCATAATTGAATAGTATAACATAGAAAGATCATTTATTCATACTGAATTAAAAAATAGATTCTTGATTCAATTGATAATTTCTTTACTTTATTACTATTAATTACTATTAACTATTACTTTTAATTACTATTATTAATTACTATTAACTATTACCATTTCCTCCTCATTCCTATCTCCCATATTAACAATCCTACTTCCATCATTAGCATCCTCAATCCTATCACCTTTTTCATAATCCTTACCTTTGCCTAATTCTCCACCATCATACTCACTAAATAGTAAATTTTCCCTCGCTTGCAATATCTCTTCAATCAAGGTTAAAGGATACATCAATCTCTTAAAATCCATATTCCTTACATCAATTTTGGTACTTGTGTTTTCCATTCGTTCAGTAATAACTATCTCAGCCCCTTCACTCACATTTACATGCCTTGACTTGTAGCACTTCTTTGTGTACCTCTAATATATTTAGTTATTGGCTCATTAGTAGAAGGCAAAGCTTATACAATATGAGGTTCATTACCATCATAGATGGTCAACAACTATATGATATGTTTAGGTCCCCTAATATTATTTTGTATATACCTAATCTCATCATCACCCTTAATCTCTATTAGTTCATTACTTAAACTCTTCTCATGTTGTAAATAGTGCACTTTATTAAAATTGCTAAATTTCAAATTCTCATTGATTAAAACCTTTATATTCCCACAACATAAATAATCAGGGTCAAAGTTTTTGAACATCTCCCAATCACCCTTACATAAGCCAATACCTTGCCTTTATAGCGCATTGAACTATATCACTCATTCTGCACGTATAACAACAAAATTACCAAATTAAAACATATAACGCTCTAAACCCTAAACACACATTACAACAATAACAATAAAACCCTATTCATCCTCCATTTTAAACAAATACTAACATCTCATTACAACAAACATATTGCATTATCATATTTAAACTTCCCCTAACACAAAATAAACATTCAGATATAAAATAAATACTTAGTAACTTTGAAGGATTGTTGTCAAACAAGCTAGGATTTACACAACTTCATGTTCTCTTTCACCGATTCAATTGACAGAGAAACAGGGAGTAAAGATTTACATATTTTCCTAGTAGCAGAAGATTTCGATTGAGAGAGAAATTTTTTAATACAAAAATAGGATTTTTAGATAGCAGTTAGGTTTTTTGCAAATTTGGAAATTTTTTTAGCTTTTTTTTTTAATTATGATAATATTAACGACACTATTTAAAAATTTGAGGTGTTGAATATATTTTTTCACAAATGACGCCGTTCTATATATTTTTTATAATAAAATGTTCGAAATGATGTTGTTTAGAACATTATTTTTTAAAAAAATCATATAAATGATGTCATTATATTTTAGTGAATATGGGATGACAACATCACATCACGTGTCGCCATATGATTGGGTAACAGTGTCCCCAAGTGGGCTCAACGGAACTCGATCCATTGTATAATTTTTTACTATAGAGGCTTAATTGTACTAAGTCGTAATTTAGAGGGTGACTCATTCTAAATGGGTGGGTTAGAGCCAATTTGGGTTAAATACATATGGATACTCATATAATAATTAAATGTATCATAAATAGATAAATGAATGATGTATTCAGACATATGTTACATTATAGATCCAACCTACTTCACAAGTACAAGATGCATTTTTTTATATATATATTTCAAAAAATAAAATTATTTTATCATTTTAATAAATAACACACAATGCATCATAGATATGGATTCATAATATAATTTACAATTTAGACCCAATACATACCCATCCATTTGCCACCCCTATTGAAATACATATTTGAAATTCATTTTATAGTAGAAAAATACTAGCAATACTTTCTTTTTCAATTTTTTTTGTATATTTGCTCTATAATTAATCCACAATATCAAAATTTACTACTTTATTTAATAAATTAAAATTAATAATGTGAACCTGTTGAAAAAAAAGTTGCTAGCATTTCTCTATATAATATGTTTGTGATATATATTATATACATAATTATGGCCACCTATAGTCAATATGGATACTTGTATATATGTTAAATCACTGCAAATGATATATATGAGTGCATGAGAAATAATGCAAATAAAATTGTTATTGAATGATTATGATACGTGATACTTATGGATATGTTTATTTGAACAGGGTAAGATAACAATATTTGTGATGTTTATGTACGTGTTATGCATTTTTTTTTAAATGACAATCTTCATTATATGGCGAAGTAATCTCATTAATTCACATATATAAATTATGCAAATATTTCTGTTGCGGAAAGGAAAAAAATAAAAATAATATATTAATATATAACCTTAATCCTTTTCTACAAGGTTGTCAAACTCGGTCTGATCAATAAATCGAAAAAAATAATGAATTAAAAATTTAAAGTTCAACCAGAGTTAAAACGGTATATGTGAAATTTTTTTAAAATATACATTTTATATGTCTCATATATAATAAAATTTATACAAAATACGTTTCATACACAATAATATATTAAAAAAAGTAATGTTTTCAATTACAATCAAATACTATTAAGAGTTTATCTTTATATAAAATATATATTGGGTTATCATCATCTTCCTAATTTTTTCGGAAGTACAAATTTTAAACTCATACTAAAAAAAATTCACAAATTTTATTATTAATTATAACATTAAAGTTATAAATGGAAAATTTCTTTTATCACTCTAATCTTATAATTAATAATAAAATTTGTGAGCAACAATTGTAAAAAATATTTACCAGCCACAAAAAATTGCATTTATTCATATCATTTTATCCAATTCCGATCATGAATAGAAGCAAATAGGCTTTTCCAAAATAAGAAAGAGTTCAACCAATGGAATAGCAAAACATGTGATGAAAAAAATGAAATAAGCATAAGCCACGTCTATGATGATTCTTGTTTGTGATATAGGTGTCAAATGAACATAACACTCATCTCTCTCTACTTAATTTCCTATTTCCTAAACAGTTATTTCTACAAACTTAAAAATTAAAAGGGATAATGAAGAAGCTCCAGCCGACCCTCTTGATCTAAACCCCCTTTCACCTTTATTATTATTATTAAAAAATTCAGCTTCCCATCTAAATCGTATTACCACTACTAAGACGGAAACGCAACGGGAAGCGCACCTAGCGATGTTACTTGGAGCAGAGAATGGAAGAGGAAGAATTGACTTGCGAAGGCGTGAGGATGGCAGTGATTGAGCTGTGTAGCTGTGGGAGAGGAGAGAGAGCAGCAGAGTTAGGGAAGAAATGGATAATGTCATATTGCAGCAGCAGAGAGGGAGCACCAAAACGGAAAAACGACACCGTCCCATATGTTTCAGAAACCATTTTGACCCGTAAAAATCGGCCAACCCGGTCCGGGTGACCGGTTCACCAGTTTTTGCCCCGGGCTATTCTCCCTCCGGGTTAGAAGCTCTAAACAACCCGGTTTTGTGGCCGATTCTTGGTAAAACCGGTTGAAATGGCCAGGCCGGTTCTGATAACCATGTTTCCTGGTTTTATTTGGGTAGCAAATGCAAACCATATACACTACGTTAATTAATATGACATTTGTTATATGCATATTTTTTTTAATTCAAATTCACAGTATTTATACAAAGTATATGAATATATTTGTTTTTTATGCATTTTTTTTATAATATACTTGGATTATATGGTGTGATATAATATAAGTGTGAATGGAGAAAATCTTCTAACAGGATTTGTTTTATGAGGCAAAACCTCTGGCAAAGGATTGTGTTGCATTAAATCATATAATTTCTAGTTACATGTCTTGATGTTGAGTTGTTATGCCATATTGGGTAATGGGTAACGACAATGTGCCATTATGATTGCTTGTATGACAAAAGTTATAGAGAACTATTCATTAACAGTATATCACTTAAAGCTTAGCATTGTAGAATCTGAGACTTTTTTTTTCGTTTTATTTAAATTGTAACATGAGTTTTTTTTTTTTAAAAAAAAATTAAACGTTAACAGTAAAATTTGCTGTTTGTCTAATTTTTGATATTCTAAATAAAACATACAAAATATAGACAAAAATTTTGATTTTGTGGTACAAAAATACATTTTTATCGAAAACTTGCATGGGAAAAATCATGTATTGCATTACATCAACATTTCATGATTCTATAAACTTCAGAAGTTCTTGGTCTAATTGATGAAAAATTTCTAATTTTCTTCATAATTTTATAATTTATTCAAATTCAGCAATTAGCTATCATCTTATTAAAACATTTGAGATAAGCTGTTATTATATTTTGATAAATTAATTCTTATTCATTTCTTCCAATTTCTCATTTACGAGATATCCAAAAAAAAAAACCAAACATAAGAAAAAGATGAACACCTTTATTCATTGGACATCTCACTGCAAAGCCCGGCTGGTTTATTCATTCTACAAAGAATTTTCACAAGACTTATTCGAGCAGGACCAAAAATAACTTACTACAAAAGTTTAGCTTATTAGACTGTCTGTGCTCAAAATTAGAAAAGGTTTATTGAAGCTCATGGAAGCAACTATATATGTGTAACCTTTGCAGTCCCAGCTTCCTATATCCGTCCATACATCGATAGTAAATCTCTTAGTTTCATTGCTTCTTTCTCCAAGTGATCAAAACTCATTGAAGTAGGTATTCTCCAACTCCAGTTTCCAAACTGCGTACAACAATTAAATCAGCACATCACCACAGGTCAGGTAATGTAAAAATCTTTCTTAAGAAATAGTAGACCGACATGCTTAAACGTAAAATTTAAGGGCAAACATAGGCCTATTATATTGCCGTAGAATACAGGCATGGAAATAAATTAACACATGAAAAAGCTGCAGGAGAAAATCCAGATTTTGAACAAGTTGAAATGAATTTGCACCTGTGAAAAAGAAATTATAAAAAATTGTATTTAGGTGCATGTAACTAAAGCACACTAGAAACATCTAATCTTGCAGTGGGCAAGGCATGAGAGTAACATGAAAGCAAGAAATCAAGGGTACATTTTAGTAATTTTTTCCCAGTTGGATACACCAAGCAAATTGAGTCACATGCTACAGTCCATTTATTGTGCATCATATAAAGATTTCCTATACCTGAGTAGCAGGAATGTTCATCCTGGCAGAACTCCCCAGTCCAAGAATATCTTGCAGGGGTATTACTGCAGTTTGGGCCACTGATGAAAGCACGGCTTGGATGACCGCCCATGAGATATCATCTTCTTCAGTAATTGAGAGATACTTGAGTACCTGAATTAACAATATCACTTGATAAATACAATTATAAAAATAAAATCTTATTGCACATATGGTAAATTAGTGATCATAATACTCACATTTGACTTCTCCCAGGGCTCCAAAACATCCCACCAACCGCGAATCTGTTATAATTATTTTGAAAAGAAAAATATTGAAAATGAGGTCTAAATGATTTTTCCCAAGACAGCCAAAATCAGTAGCAAGGAGAAAGATTCCAAGGCATATAAAATTTTACCGTGTCATTATCATGAGTTCCTGTGTATACAACTTGATTGACTTCATGATTATGGGGTAAATGAGGGTTATTAGCATCACTCCCAAAACCTGAACAGAAATACAGATTATAACCACAAGCAACACCATACAAGCATAGAAGGGAATTACATAGAGACAAGCTATTCATGATGAGCATTTGCCTTAAAATCAGAAATGAAAATGATTACCAAACTGAAGGACCGCCATTCCAGGAGCACCAATAGATTTCCTCAGCTGTACTACATCCTCAGTGATAACTCCCTGAAATGCCACAGAATAAGACATAACAGTATATTAACAACTCAAGAAGCAAATAAAAGATTACATACACATTATTTCCTTGCACAAATTTATACATTGTCTTCATAATAGTATTGGAACCATTGTGGCTATCCTTTGAAAGATATTTTGACATTCATGAGAATGACAATCTTCTCACAGTACGAAGTTATATATTGTCTTCATAATAGTATGGAAACCATTGTGGCTATCCTTTGAAAGATATTGTGACATTCATGAGAATGACAATCTTCTCACAGTACAAAGTTATAAGCCAGCGATTTTTTTTTTTTCAAAAAATAAAAAATAAAAAGCCTTCAAACAATGCATCACAGATGGCAAACATGTTAACCCAAACAAGTTCTTCATAAATAAATTATTGAAGCAATTATTTGTTAACAATTCATAAAACATGCATTTATCATTTTTTTTAATGTCTTTAACATGCTTAACACGAACACAGACAGCGAACTATGTCCATCATCCCCCAAAATTAAAATATAGAGTAATGAAAATAAGGTGAATTCTACTTCAATTAAAGCATTCATGATAATAATGTAGATAATTCGTACACAATCTTTGCTGTTTCGGTTTATTCAATTGCTCTAATGCTGCTTGCTGTATCTTCACTATTGGAGATGCATTTTTAAGCTAAAAAAATTTATATGGGCATGAAGCAATATATTGATGACAAAGAAACCATCATGCAAGTGAAAAGTTAGTTAGTTAGCAACCAGCAAGAAATATAATTCAAAAATAGCAATCGTATAAGATACAAACAATGGAAATGAGAAGTTTTTGCATCCCTGTTGGTGAAACATACCAAATCTTCTGCTATTATACTGATTTTTCCAACAGCTCTGGAGATGGCATCAAATACGGATTTCCCAGGTCCAGCCTACTGTCATAAGAATAATATCAAGATTGGACAACAGGAAAATGCACCAAAACTTGCACTTTAATTTAAACAACAGAAAACAGACCTTCCAATTTCCATCTATTGCAACTTTTGCATCTGTATAGTAATCTAATGCATCAGAATGGCTTCATGTATTCAACAGAAATCAAGTCTATCTAATCAGAAATCATCTCACCAGATGGGACAGCCCAATAGCCAGCAAAACCTCTGAAATGGTCAATTCTAAATTCATCATAAAGATCTTGAGCTCGTCGTATGCGACATATCCACCATGAATATCCATCTTTCTCCATAGCTTTCCAATCATACAGAGGGCTTCATATTAGACGAAACATATCGATAAGTTGTCAAACATACTCAGCTAAAAATTGGTTGAAAATTTCATGCACAAGCAATACCAGCAAGCAAGAGAATGATGAAGTCTAGAACATTTCATATATCACTAGACATTTTCCTGATACTTGGAATATCAAAAAATTTTATATGGTTGAACAAAAACCCATTATAATCCATTTGAAGTACGATGGTTGATCTGGGCAAATAACTACCAAGTAACATTTAGAGGCTACTTTGAAAACTACAGTTATTCCTTTTAGCATTCACAGAAAACCTCCAGATGCTAAAGAGAACAAATAGAATAAGTATCATTGAAGTCCAAATAGTATGCACAAATAAACAAATAAAAAGAAGAAAATATATGATGAAGATAATGAACTAGGGGGGCATAATGTCAACTCAGAAAGTCAATTTGCACTAGAAGAGTCATATATGCTCTCAGACATGAGATTAGAGATTCTTTGATGTATAAATAAGATAAACAATTGCAGTAATTTACACAGCAATGAGATCAATGAGCAACATATTATTTTATCATAACATAGGAAATATTCCTCAGCTGCTTTTTGTTTAGCACAAACCTGCCCCACAATTGACCAGTAGTGCTGAAGGCATCAGGGGGAACACCACTAACTAGAAGAGGAAAGGCATTCCTGTTCTGGCAGACATACTTAAATCAGTGAAGACTTTACTGTAATTATCTGCATAATTTACCAGCAAGAAAACAAGAGCCAAGGAAATATATGCAAGATATGCAACAGTTTCCCAAACATGCTTACCAGCAAAAAATGCTTCTTGTTTGCCCAAACATCAGCACTGTGATACCCCACATAAATGGGCATGTCACCCATTATACAAATTCTCTTCTCCCGTGCATAGTTGCGTACTTTTTGCCATTGCCTCTGGAACAAGAACTGCTGGGCTATAAATATCTCAATCTGTGCAGGTCAAACCAGAGAATGAGTCCTCAGGTATTGTGAACAAGAAATTGCTACATGGAAAAGACTGGGATCCAGATCTTACGAAATCCTTTTTACTATGGTAAATTTCCTCCAAGGCTGCAAGATGACGGTTTTTTAAAGGTTCAGGCCAATCATACCAACTTAATGTATTTAAGGAATCATCAATGGCAGCAAAATAAGCTGCATCTTCAAGCCAACCTACAAGATCAAAAATGGAAATTAAAATACTAAAGAAGCAAAGAAATAGCAGAGCATAGCCTGTTCATAATTTTAAGCACTTAACTGGAGTTGGCGCAAAGCAATAACATAACGTAAAAAGCAGAATAAGAGATGACCTGGCATAGGAGTGGCAACGGAGAGGGTGGGATCAAGGAGTGGTTCCCACCAATCACCATTCCTCCCAACCTTATGGGGTCAGAATTCTCCCTGTCCCAAGCCCCAAAGAAATCCTGACTCCCAGTCAATTGTTTTTCCATTTATTAATTTTTTATTTTCAAAATATCAAATAACAAAGTTGGGCCATTTTAAAATGACAGTTATTAAAATAGAGAAATAACTCGCTCATTAGAGGGAAAACAAGATAAAGAGAAGCAAGAAGTTTTCTTTGTTTATAAGGGGAAAAGTTTAACCCCACATATGTAGTAAAAGCGTGATTCAGCTCATTATTAAAACTTCATGATTAATGTTTCACGAAAGTAAGTGCACTCCCTGTCCCTGCCAACAGGGCAGGACAAGCCCCATCTCTGCCCCCATAGATGTGGAATATAGGGATTCCTCATCCCAGTGCCAGCGCCATCCTTAATCTGGCAAGAGATCCCTATTGCCCTACGAGGGGCTCAGTTTTCTGTCCATGATAACTAAAAAGTTGAGGGGATTAAATATGAGGTTCTCGTCTTTCATTTAGTACAAAAATATCTCTTCAAGCCATAACTCCTCCCTAATGAGATATCTATCTGATTATTATACTTTTTGGTATCACAAACATGAAAAGAAAAGGAGGGTAATTATGTCATTCTTTATCAGTGCGGAATATAGGGATTCCTCACCCTCTGCCAGCATCATCCCTAATCTGGCAAGAGATCCCTATTGCCCTATAAGAGCTCACATTTCTTTGTCCACGCCACCAAAAAAAATTGTGAGGGGATTAAACATGAAGTTTTCCTCTTCCATTCAGTACAAAAATATCTCTTCAAGCCATAATTCCTCCCTAATGAGATATCTTCCAGAATATTAGACTTTTTGGTATCATAAACATTGAAAAGAAAAGGGGCTCATCATGAAACTCTTTATCATTGTTCATCAATTATAAAACTATAGCTTCATATATTAATGACAATTCAAAAACTATGTATATATGATTATTCAGTAACTAGAACCTTACAAGCATGAATGAATGATAAGTCAATATGAATCTTACTCAATACGTTGGGGTCTTTGCTGAAATCTTCAAGCTGACTTTTAAGTTCACCGTCACTCAGAATAAGCCTCTTTGCAGCCTAAGAAAGGGCTAGTATATTGGCTAAATTTGAATAAAAGAAGAAAAAGCTAGACACTGAAATTAAAAAAAAAAAGGGGGCTACTCAAGCAATTAAGTTAACCAGTTTGGTAAAATGTTCATCATCCATGAAAAGTTATTTTTCTCTTTTGCCAAAAATTTATTTCTAGTATAATGTTTGAGATGAGAAGTATCCAATAAGGGTTGACAACCACGCACTAGCCCTACAAATCTTCTTCCAAATGTAAGAGGAAAAAAGAAAAGAAACCTTCAAGAAAGGAGTAATAGAGAATGCATAACAGGTTAAGAAAATTAGATAAGAGAATCATAAGGTTCAGATTCCGAATAATTACACAAGAGTTACGCAAATAGATAAATAAGCATACAAGATTAGTAATACCCTTATACACAGTACCCTACTTTTCTTTTATAGTTAATCTTGTCTGAGTTTAACAGTAATTTAAATCAAGGAAACTACAGAAAACAACATTCACACTGTAATTTCTCCATGACTTCGCTGAAGAGCTCTTTGAATTAACAAGAGAATGCACCAGAGAAAAGTATAATTTACCTTAGCTATTAAGGGATCCTTCAGCTCAGCAACAGCAGAAAAATTCACACGGTCAGAGAGACTGCAAGAATAAGACAACAGTAATTAGGTAAGTAAGTGCATGAAACACTATGCCACACATACCAGTGAATTTAACTAATAATACATTGATACTCATGGAGATCAAAATTTCTCACATTGGATCTGGAAGCTCATTCTTCGCCAACAAACCATCCTTCACCAGCTCTTCAAGTGAAATTAAGAGTGTATTGCCACAATTAGCATCCTGACAGAAATTTACAATTAAAGACAACTTGCAGAAGAAATATAACTAGAACTATATAAAAAAACTAGCTAATCATGATTATCCATTTGCTAGCTCCACCCTAAAAGACCTAAAATTACAAGTTTCAGTTGAATAACCTAGTTTATTGAAAAGTATCAATGTCAAACTTTAAAAAAAAAAAAAATTAAATTGCATCTAGTCCATGTTAAAGAAACCTCAATCAAATTTATGCAAAATTTCAGATAAGAAAGACCGAAATTAAATGATCTCTTTTATTTTTACTATTAAGAAATTCTAAAAGAAAAAAAAAATTATCACCTGGCCTGAGTAAGGTGATCCATCTTCATTAGCCTTTCTCCCGGGAGGTACAAGAGGAAGAACCTGCATTACAGATACATAAATATAATGAGCTGTAACAAAAATCCACCTTTTTGTGCAAATAATGAAATTTGAATAATAATAAAAAAAAGAATAAATACAGTTCAAATTGCTGTAAAGAAACCTGCCAAACGGAGCAGCCGGCTTGATGAAGCCAATCAATGAATCCAAAAGCCTCGTCCCCGAGATCCCCAATACCGTAAAGCCCTCGGAACGACGTCGGATGGAGCAAAATGCCGGCTCTCCTCCGACAGGAAGGATCGAGTTTGGGAAACCAGTCTTCGTAATCAGCGGGCAAGTTCTCGCCTACGCCGACGCCGACGGAAGAGAAAAGAGAAAGAGTGGAAGAAGACACGGCGTTGGTTTGCGAGGCATGGGATTTGGAATGGAGATTGAGGAGAGGAAACGAAATAAAGGAAGGTGGAGAAGAAGAGTGATTAAGATTGGGATAGAAAGGAGATGAAGAAGAAGACGAAGAAGGGAGAAGCGAGCGAGAGACAGTGGCCGCCATTAATTGGCATATAGATAAATGAGGAGGAGAGAAGTAAGTTACAGAAGCAGATTGAGGAAAAGAGAGAGAGCTGTTTTTGGTGAAAAAGGAAGCATTAGATCCATGAGTAAAAGGACTTCGCCAGGCGACTGTAGAAGATTAGTGTGTAGCGTGTGTACGCTATTCATTTTTTAAAAAAATTAATATGGATACCATCATTATCTCCAAGAAAAAAGGCAACTCGTAATTTTCATTTTCTACCCTCAAATTGTAGTAAATCGTTTCATTAATTGAAAATAGATCCTTCAAGAAAAACTATTTCCAATAACAACAAAAACTTTAGATCTTTTCACATGTCTAAAAATTAAAATAATATCTAAACTGACATAACCCAACTAAACCAAATGTTGAATTATTGTTTATTTTATGCTGTTGGAATTTATTTCAGTTTAATCAAAATTGCTAATGACTGTCGCAGAGATTGGTTTAACTTCCTTAATGGGTAATTCTATTTTAACTTTGTGAGCGCTGCTTCTTGTGTCTATCATGCGGGTTTGGTTTGATTAAGAAGGGTACTTGGAATTATGGGTTTCTCTCAAAATTGAGCTATTGATATTTTTGTTTATACTAAGTCAACAATTGCATTTGGGAAAAATCCTACTTATACATATAGAATTTTATAAGGAAAAGTAATGATGGGTGTGAAATCAGATGTACTGTTTTGAGACCCTACTAAGGATATATCCTGTAAAAACAACGAAGTTAAGAGTAGTATCAGTGAGACGACTTAAACATTCTAATCTCAAATTAGCATATGTATAATAAATATTAATCAATAAAGATAAAGAAAATAAAAATATATAAAATATAAGATAAGAGAGAGATAGAGAAGAACAATAACCCTTTTATGGATTGTCATTTATCTTTTATAGTGTTAAAGGTGGTTACCCTACCTAGAAAGTGGTGATTGTGAAAGTGGAAAGTTGCTATAAAAATAGTTGAGTGTTATGAAAATAATGGATGACCAAGTGGTAATGTTCTTCATAAGGTGTGATTCTAGATAAAACGTTATCTATATTTTCCTGAGGTATGATCTAAGCAATGCCTTGCTTAGATCTTCTTAAAGTATGCTACAACAAAATAGGGAATTAAGAACAATATTCATCCTTAGAATTTATAATTTCATACAAGTAGTTTTTAGGAAGAAAAAGTTATCACTATCTTCATCGTAGAAAAGCAGTCACTAATGACTTTGATCAACAAAATAGTGATTTCGTCCCTAAATGGTGATTTCGTTCCTAAATGTGTCATTATTTAGGACGAAACAAAGTTTTGTCCTTAAATAGCCTGACAATAGGCGACGATATTTTGGTCACGAAAAGTGCAAAAAAATTGTCTCTCTTTCCTACTTATCGTCATGAATTATTTATTATTTTTAGGTTATATCAATATTTTGTCCCTAAATGTTTAAGTATTTAGGAACGAAATTTATATTTTGGTTGGAAATTATTACTTAATCAATGACAAACTTTTTGTCCACAATAACACTTTTAGTGACGATATAAGCAAATTTGTTTCAAATTGTTTAATCTTTTAGAGATGAAATTCCTATTTACTTGCCAAGTTGTAAGCAATTAAGGATAGAATATTTATCCTTAATACTTTTATAGGTGATAATTTACAAATCTTTAGTTGCGAAATTAATGTCAATTTATTAATTTCATCTTTTGGTAACGGGATTATTTTGATATTTCATCGAAAAAAGACATAATATTTTATTCATTGATTGATTTATATTTATATTTTTTCCTTTTCCTTCCCTAACATAAATTATTTTATATTATCATTACAAGTATCTCTAAATCACATCTTAAAAGGCAAAAAAAAAAAGACAACACTAGAAATTAATGAAAAAGTGAAAATATCATATTGGCATAACAATTGCTCCATGTCATTGTCATCAAATTTTATAGCAAAATAATACTTAGTTACACCCTTAAATGTTAGTATAGTTTGATCAGTGTCTTGAAATAGATTTACACTAAGATTTCTGCATAAAATGTATTCTTATAGATATTCATGTACTAAAAAGTATCTAACTGTACCAAAAAAAAATATTCTATGTACCAAAAAGTATCTCAGGTGTCATATACAAAAAAGTCATGACAAAATGTTCACGAACAAGATCATCCCATATGTAACATACAAGCCATAAATATCTTGAGTTAGAGTAACTTAGAAACCAAAATGCAAAAGTTCACTAGATATTGAAAGATTCTCAATGGAGATACATGTACAAATAAAAAATAATTTTGATATTCAAGAAATTTTTAGTAGGAGACAATAATAACAAGTCATTGAACCTTATATATACAAGCATTTTCCTTCCATCATTTTTTGGGCAACAATTGTTATGCATCATGACATGTGACTCACTCATTTTCTCTTGTAAATAAATGCACTATGGCCTAAGATCACAACCCCTTTCTATATGTTCAGATTTGGAGCAAAATAAGTGTTGATTTGAGAGTATTTCAATAAGATAGTAAAGGGAAAAAAACACCTAAAGGACCTCGAAACAATTTCACTTTTGGCATTAACCAATTTGTTGAAGTATCTATCACCAAATTGAACATGATAAAAAGACATAAGAATAGCAACCCAAGCAACAAAAATTGAAAACAAAAACACTAAGGGATAATAAGGATAGGTGGATAAAAGTTTTAATGCTAAAATATTGGGTTTTGAACATGCGTCTCATACATATGACAACGAAAATATAAAATTTAATCAAAACCAAAATCTAAGGAATATCTTATGTATATTAAAATTAGATAATGGAAGAAATTGATTAGCTTTTAATTGTTTTTTATTCTTCTAAACTTGTGAGTCTTTTTTTCAAGTTGGGTTATTACAAACCATAACAATCAATATAATAGTAATTCATGCAAAGGAATGAACAAAATAACTACAATAGTGATGAAGTGATCAACCAACAAAGTGCTAGCAATGGAGGTTAATTTTTTGAGAGAGATAACTTTTATTTCTCTAAGTTGGCAGCCATGAATTTGGCCATTAAAAGAGTTATTTATATGTCATCTAATCAAAATAAATGTTGGACATAAGTTTTTCATGCATAGAAATTCCATTTGAAATAGAAAAACCTAAAATCACAATTGCTGCTATTAGGGCTTTCACGCCTGTGACTAATATGCCTGGCCAAATTGTTTTTTTCTCATGTCTTGGATTCAATCCAAGACTCATTTCACATTTTCTTCATTCTTTCTATGCGTGTGACCCATTAGGTTTTAAGTTATGTTGGCAGCTTAAATCATCACATGATTTTTTAGCAAATCACGAGCGGTATCTAGCAATATATCATGACTCCAAATTAACCAAAAAGTCAGTGGTCTGACTTGAAACCCTTCTATAGATAATTACTATATAATTCATCCTTTCACCAAACTATACTTTATTTGGTTCAGGGCATGGATTGTATATCTACTCCCACTAGATTGACTACATCACATCTAGTCCAAATGATATCAATTCTTATCTATGAGACTCATTACTAGACTTATCCTTGAAGACCTTCTTCAAGACTTATCCACCTCAACCAAGGATTTCTGAAAAATTATCTCTACAAGAAGTCATAGGTATACTCTCATTTTATCAGGAGTGGTGAATCATTTATTGACTACTTAACTACATTTGAATATCTCACGCTATATCCAATCATCATCCTATGAGCGTTTTAAGAGAGGCAACAAGGAATAGAGTCAAAATATAGAATTCAGTATACAAGATAACCTTGAACATCTTAAATCTAAGAATATTTGCACCATTATTATGATGAGACTATCATGGACATTGAATAGATATCCATGTGATTGTCTCATAGCAGGTCATCTAATGTACTTGACTACTCTAGCAAGCATCCACATGCTAACTTTAAACATCTTATGTTTTTAGCTTTTGAGATTAGCTATTTGACATAGTTAAGGAGAATAACATGCACTAGTTTATTCGAATTAACAATCTTTCATCTTGTTAATCCTATGATAGATATAGCTAAAAACACACATATGATAGAAATCCCATTATCATGATCTCATCATGATTTCTTTCATATTGTGTTGCATACCAAGGACTTCATTAAAATAATCTAAGATCTATATCAATTCATATGCAATGAATATCATATAATGAAAATACATTTTATTAATAATAAATGAGTACATCAAATGCCTAAGGTGATTGCTTTTAGGGAACCTCTTTAACAATCTCCCACTTGCACTAAAGTCAATCACCTTTATACATTATACCATAGGTGAGTATATAACTATCATGTTTCTTTTGGAGAAGTGGCTTAGACAGAAGATCAACTATATTTTGATAAGTGGAAACTCTCTTTATCTTTATATCAAGTATACCTATGATTTCTTGAATCAAATGGTAATGTCTGAGTAATACTTGGATCTTTGATGAAACTGTTGCTTTTTTGCTTATGCAATAGCTCCATTGTTATCACAATACAATGGTATTGGATCAATAATGCTAGGAACCACTTCTAACTTTGTGACAAATTTTCTTATCCAAATTACTTCTTTTATTACATCAGAAGTTACATTGTACTATGTTTCAATTGTGGAATCTGCAATCGTCTCCTATTTGGAACTCTTCCAATTGACTATACCACTATTTAATGTGAAAACATAGTCTGACTAGGATTTGGAGTCATCCTTGTTAGATTGGAAGTTGGCATTTGTATACTCACTTCACTTAAGCTCAACATCTCCATAAACCAAGAATGCATCCTTAGTTCTTCTTAAGTATTTAAAGATGTTCTTGACAGCCACCTAATGTCCCTCATTGGGATCTAACTGATATTTGCTTGTGACACTCAGAGTATATGATACATCGGGTCTAGTACATAACATAACATACATGATGGATCCAATAGCCGAAGCATATGGAATTCTACTCATGTGTGTTCGCTCATCCTGTGTCTTTGGACATATGGATTTAGAAAGGGTAATCCCATTATTTATAAGAATTAATTCTCTTTTAGAATAGGCTAAACATTTTTAGCATTTTATCTATGTATGTAGACTGAGAAAGACCAAGTAACCTTTTAGATCTATCTCTATAGATTTTAATCCCCAGTATATAGGTTTCTTCTCCAAGGTCTTTCATGAAAAAATTCTTGAAAAACCAAATTTTGACTAATTGAAGAATTGCAATGTCGTGTCCTATAAGAAGGATGTCATCTATATACAATATTAGGAATACAATTGCACTCCCACTAATGTTCGTGTAAACATAAGGTTCATCCATATTTTTGTGAAAAACCAAACTCATTGATTATCTCATCAAATAAGATGTTCCAACTTCTTGATGTTTGCTTCAATCCATAAATGAATCTTTGCAATTTGCATACTTCTTTGCCATCATTGGATGTAAAACTCTCAAGTTGTGTCATATACACATCTTTTGTCAGATTTATATTTAGGAAAGTTGTTTTTACATCCATTTGTCAAATCTCATAATTATAATGAGCAACAATAGCTGAGAGTATTTTAATTGATTTAAGCATAACAACAGGTGAGAAGATTTCATCATAGTCAATACATTGTATTTGACTATATCCTTTTGCTACCAGCCTAGTTTTATAGGTAACTATATTACCTTTTATGTCGGTCTTCTTTTGAAGACCCATTTGTATCAAATGGATCTTTTCTCTTCAAGTTCAAGTGGATCAGCTAAAGTCTATACTTGATTTTCATACATAAAAGCCATCTCTAACTCTATGGCTTTTAGCCATCTGTCATATTTTGAACTATTCAGAACTTTCTCATGAGTAGTAGGTTCATCATTCTTTATGAGCAATACGTCATTTTGTTCACTTATGAGAAATCTATATCTCTCAGGAATAATACGTATCTTACTAGATATGTGAAGTTCTTGTGTTTTAAAAGGTATAGTTGTTACTCCATCTGTATGAGTAATAGATTCAGGTTATGTCAATTGATTTGCATATATTTGAGCATATTGAACTTCATCAAGTTCAATCTTACTCCCATTATCTTCTTTTAGAATAAACTCTTTCTCTAAGAATATAACGTGCTTTGAAACAAATACCTTTTGCTCCAAAGGGTGGTAAAATTGATATCCAATTCATTCTTTTGGATATCCCAAAAATAAACATTTATCGGACTTAGTTTCTAGCTTGTCCGACATTATCCACTTCACATAAGTAGGACAATCTCATACTTTCTTATGTGAAAGAATAGGTTTCTTGTTATTCCATATCTCATATGGAGTAACATCAACTGACTTAGAAGAGACTCTATTTAATGTATGAATAATAGACTTTAGTGCATATCCCCAAAAGTACTTAGGTAGTTCTACAAAACTCATCATAGACCTTACCATGTCTAACAAGGTTCATTTTTCCTTTTAGCCATACCATTGTGTTGTAGCATGTAAGGTGGAGTCCATTGAGATAAAATATCATTATCTCTTAGATAACATTGAAGCTCTTTGTTTAAGTATTCACCACCTCGATCTAATCTAAGTATACTTTTGCCAAGTTGGACTTCTACTTCATTTCTGAATTATTTGAACTTTTCAAAGGCTTCAAATTTCTATCTCATCAGATATAAGTACCCAAATCATGAGTAATCATCAATAAAGGTAATGAAGTAGATAAAACCACATTTTTCATGCACTGATATTGGTCCACATACATCTATATGTATAAGGTCTAATAGCCCATTGGCACATTCGCCCTTTCTACTAAAAAGTGATTTTGTCATCTTGCCTAATAAACAAGATTCACATGTATCATATGATTCATAATCAAATGACCCTGAGTCACCATTCTTATGTAACTTAGTCATGCATCTGTCATTTATATGGCCAAGGCGGCAATGCTATAAATATGATGGTTTTAGGTTATCGAACTTTTGTCTTTTATTATTGTTATTGATGATTGAATTGGGTATGTCAAGAATGTAAATCCCATTACATAATACACTAGTTCAATAAAGAATATCATTCAACCATATAAAGCAACAATTGTCATTAATAGTTAAATGAAAACTTTTTGTTTTTAAACAAGAAACAAAAATAATATTTTTTGTTAAAACTAGAACATGATAATGATTGTCTAATTCTAAAACAAACCTACTAGGGAGTATCAATACATAAGTTCCTACAACTAATGCAACAACTCTTACTCTGTTACTAACATGTAGGTCTAACTCTCATTTCTTGAGTTGTTACTGTTTCTTAGGCTCTGCATATTAGTACATATGTGTGAGCCATATCTGGTATCAAATACCTATACATTATTAATAGAAACAGTATTAACTTCAATAGCATAAATACCTGAAGTAGAAGGTGCATCCAATGTCTTATCCTTTTCCTTCCTCAAAAACTCTAGATAGGCCTTGCAATTTCTCTTCCAATGGTCATTCTTGTCATAATGGAAGCAAATCCCTTTTGAAGCAGTCTTTTTGCTCTTCTTCTTTATGTTTTTTTGGGTCTTTGTGGACTTCTTCCTTTTCTTGTCCTTCTTTCTCTTAAAAGAACCAAATGTATCCATCAATATCACAACCTTTTATTTTTTTTTTCTTGACAGAAGGCTTAACTATTTTGATCATATTGATCAATTTCGGGGATTGAAGTGGATATCTTGTTCATTTGATAGTTTAGCATGAAGTGTGCATAACTATCAAGCAGACTTTTAAAAATTAAGTCTATACTTAACTCATGATCCATTACAAACCCTAAAGTAGCCAATCACTTAATATACCCATTCATTTTCAATGCATATTGCATTGGAGATGTCCCTTCTACCATCTTGGAGCGGAAGAGATATTTTAATCTCATATCGCTCGATTCGAGCTTGCTCATCAAAAAGCTCCCTTAAATGATACACAATGGTATTTGCATTCATGTTCTCATGTTGCTTTTGAAGCTCGAGAGACATAAATGTGAGTATAATGCAACCCACCAACTCATTATCATCTATTTGCTTCTTGTATGCCAACTGTTCATCAACAAATACATCATCGGTAGGAGGGGAGGGAAGCAACTCTTCCAAGATATAGGTTATCCTTTTGGCTTTGAGAACTATTCTCAAATTCCTTAGCCAATTAAGAAAGGTCAAGCCAATCAATTTATTGGATTCGATAATTAAGCATAGGTTCACATTTGATGACATAATTCTAGCAACCTAGATGTAAAGAAAGATCATGTTAGAGCATGTACTATATGCATGAATATTAGGTCTTTAATAAATGTGTATAATTACTCCTACTATTTTATTGTGAACCCATAGCTCTCACTATGAATCTAAAGGGAACTTGTTGGAAGCTCTCCTAATGGGTCAGTATCTAATATCGCTAAGAATGACCTTAGGTGTTCCCAATAAGCCACCTTAGGTTAATTGGTAGGTATCTCATACCAATTGCATCATATTATGCAATTACTAAATCATTAGGCTATCAACTCTTAATATGTGCACATCTCATATACACTTACCCAATACTACCTTTAATTCACATTGACCTTGGGTGTGCCTAATAAGTCAATATAAATAGTTAAAGTTGATCCATTAATCATAAAGTCATATTTTGATGGTTTGAACTTATTTGTGTAGAGTGGGCTTGGGTGTGCCCAATAACCTAAACTCTAAAAAAACTCTAGTTCTTTCTATATTAAATGAAAGACATTGGCCTTAATATAATTTATGAAGGATTTAATTTAATTTAGTCTCATCATGGTTGTTTAGCGTGCATAATATATCTATACATCACATCTAGATATCTAAGATAATTATACTAATTATATGGTCAGCATTATAGACATATCTAACATCAGTCCTTTGAGCCATGAAATGATTGACAAAGTCTCACCTAGGTAGATTTATACTTATTTGCTTTTGGCACCATCTCTATGGCTTGTTGCTTCTTTGCACTTTAATTTGATTCTAATCCTATGTAATCTAATTACATAAATTCTTCATAATAAAATCTCAAGTTACAATTGAGGGGAGTGAAATGAGAAGAGAAATACAATTAAAAAAAATAGAGAAGGCAAACACTCATAGGTCATATTTACCAAAAACAAAATTCCATACATGATCAATTAAATTGGTATAGTCTATAATCAACCCATCATGTCATTTCATACACTCCTAATATGCATTCTCTAATTTATAATTAAAGTCAATCTATTAAAGTAACAATTTGGATTCCCTTCGTTTCATCTCTTGAAACTTTATTTTGATTGTTTGGCCTTTAATGAATTTTGTCGTAAATTTATTATTTAATTTTATTAAATAATCATATTAACATTTAGAAATACTTTCTAAAATGAAATCATATAAATTAGATATACATTTGATAATATCGAAAAGTTTTCTAAAATTACCTACTATGTCAACTAGGTCTTTACCAATTTAATGCATACAATATTTAAATCCGAATTTAATAATTAAACCATATTAAATATTAAATTCAAAGATGACCACAGTTAATTCATAATTAAATTATCTTAATTAATAATTAATTTGATGTCAAATAGGATTAAACAATCCTAGTTATAAATGTATACTAGAATTTTAGTCAAACTAGGATTTAGAAAACATTTTCTAATTTAAATCAAATTCCATTTTAAGAATTTACAGAACTCATTTTCATCATTATATGCAACTTATAATCAATTTATAACAATTAAATTCATTCATTAGACAATCTAAATCTTTCATCATTTAACTAGTAAATCAATTACTCAAATATTATCTCAATTGAATCAAACATTAATTAAGATTCTTTAGAAACTTAATCACGAATTAAATTTGACTTTAGCATGTAATTGACATCAAAATAACATCATAAATATCTAATAAATATGAAAGTAAGGTCCTGGTCAAGAAGTTGCATCTCATTAAATCAAACAATACAAAATAGTGTCATCACATGGTAGGATTTTTGCCCTAGTTACTAGTTTTGTTTGTTACATAATCAAAAATAATTTTTGCATCATTATAGGTGATGTCTAGAAGTAAAAACACACTCTAAATATGTAACATCATTTGATATAATTAAAAATAATCACAATTATACCAAAAGATGTTACGATTCATATGAGTTAAAACCTCATAATTTAAAACTTTCCTGCACCATGACTATAATGACTTAAATAAAATAAAACATCATTAAAGTTTGAATAAAAATAAAGTTAAATACATAAATCAAAAGGGCAATACTAGCCCAACGTTTATACAAAATGAGCAGTTATAAAACTATGTCTCTGAAATACAATATGTAAAACTATAACTACAACAACCTACAAACAACAAAAAATACAACAGTGTATCATCCACCCCAAGTGTATAACCAAGACTCTGATCACTTGATGTCCTCTTTTATCTCTTCCCTCCTAAGCTCCAAACTTCCACATGGAAAGTCCATTAGTCCATAATCAATCCATCATGTCATTTCATATACCTCTAGTATGTATTCTCTAATTTTATTAAATAATCATATGAACATTTAGAAATACTTTCTAAAGTGAAATCATAAAAATTAGATATACATTTGATAATATCGAAAAGTTTTCTAACTATGTCAATTAGGCTTTTACCAATTTAATGCATGCAATATTTAAATCCAAATTTAATAATTAAATCATATTAAATATTAAATTCAAAAATGACCAGTAGTTAATTCATAATTAAATTATCTTAATTAATCATAAATTTGATGTCAAATGGAATTAAACAATCATAGTTACAAATGCATACTAGAATCCTAGTCAAACTAGGATTTAGAAAACTCTTTTCTAATTTAAATCAAATTCCATTTTAAAAATTTATAGAATTCATTCTCATCATTATAAGCAACTTATAATCAATTTATACCAATTAAATTTATTCATTAAACAACCTAAATCTTTCATCATTTAACAAGTAAATCAATTACTCAAAAATTCTCTAAATTGAATCATATATTAATTAAGATTCTTTAGAAACTTAACCACGAATTAAATTTGACTTCAACATGTAATTGACATCAAAATAACATCATAAATATGAAATTAAGGTCTTGGTCAAGAAGTTACATCCCATTACATCAAACAACACAAAACAGTATCATCACATGGCATGATTTTTGCCATAGTTACTAGTTTTGTTTGTTCCATAATCAAAAATAATATTTGCATCATTATAGGTAATGTCCAGAAGTAAAAACACATTTTAAGTATGTAACACTCTTTGATATAATTAAGAATAATCTCAATTATACTAAAATATACTACGATTTACATGAGTTTAAAACATTATAATTTAAAACTTTCCTGCACCATGATCATAATGACTTAAATAAAATAAAACATCATTAAAGTTTGAATAAAAATAAAGTTAGATACATAAATCAAAAGGGCATCACTAGCCCAACGTTTATACAAAGTGAATAGTTATAAAGCTACATGTCTCTGAAATATAACATATAAAACTATAACTACAACAACCCACAAAACAACAAAAAATATAATAGTATATCATCCACCCCAAGTGTATATCTAATACTCTGATCACTGGACATCCTCCTCTGTCTCTCCCCTCCTAAGCTTCAAACCTACGCATGGAAAGCCATTAGTCCATAATCAAGCTATCATGTCATTTCATACACCCCTAGTATGTATTCTCTAATGTATAATTAAAGATAATCTATTAAAGTAACTATTTGGGTTCCCTTCATTTCAATTCTTGAAACTTTATTTTCATTGTTTGGCCTTTAATAAAATTCTTCATAAATTAATAATTTAATTTTATTAAACAATCATATGAACATTTAAAAATATTTTCTAAAAGGAAATCATATAAATTAGATATACATTTGATCATATTAAAAAATTTCATAAAACTGCCTACTATGCCAACTAGACTTTTACCAATTTAATGTATGCAACATTTAAATCCAAATTTAATAATTAAATCATAATAAATATAAAATTCAAAGATAATCAGTAGTTAATTAATAATTAAATTATTTTAATTAATTATTAGTTTGATGTCAAATACGATTAAACAATTCTATTTACAAATGCACACTATAATCCTAGTCAAACTATGATTTAGAAAACCATTTTCTAATTTAAATCAAATTCCTTCTTAAAAATTTTCAAAATTTATTGAACTCATTATCATCATTATAAGCAACTTATAATCAATTTATACCAATTAAATTTGTTCATTAGAGAACAAAAATCTTTCATCATTCAACTAGTAAATTAATTACTTATCTAAATTGAACCATACATGAATTATGATTCCTTAGGAACTTAACCTTGAATTAAATTTGACTTTAACATGTAATTGACATAAAAATAATATTATGAATATCTCATAAATATGAAATTAAGATCCTGATCAAGAAGTTATATCCCATTAAATCAAACAACACAAAACAGTCCAATCACATGGTAGGATTTTTGCCCTACTTACTAGTTTTGTTTATTTCATAATCAAAAATAATTTTTTCATCATTATAGGGGATGTCAAGAAGTTAAAACACACTCTAAATATGTAACACCCTTTGATATAATTAACAATAATCTCAATTATCCCAAAAGATACTACGATGCACGAGTTTAAAACGTCATAATTTAAAATTTTTCTGCACCATGACCATAATGACTTAAATAAAATAAAATATTATTAAAAGCTTGAATAAAAATAAAGTTAAATTCATAGCACTAGCCAAACGTTTATACAAAAGTGAGTAGTTATAAAACCACATGTCTCTGAAATACAACATGTAAAACTATAACTACACCAACCCACAAAATAACCAAAAATATAACTGTGTACCATTCATCCCAAAGTGTATATCCAAGGCTCTGATCACTGGACATCCTCCTCTGTCTCTCCCTTCCTAAGCTCCAAACATGCGCATGAAAAGTCCATTAGTCCATAATCAAGTCATCATGTCATTTCATACACCATTAGTATGCATTCTCTAATGCATAATTAAAGGAAATCTATTAAAGTAACAATTTGAATTTCATTCGTTTCAACTCTTGAAACTTTGTTTTGATTGTTTGACCTTTAATGAAATTCATCGTGAATTTATTATTTAATTTTATTAAATAATAATATGAATATTTAGAAATATTTTCTAAAAGGAAATCATATAAATCAGATATACATTTGATTATATCAAAAAGTTTCTTAAAATTGCATACTATGTCAACTAAGCTTTTACCAATTTATTTAATAATTAAACCATATTAAATATTAAATTCAAAGATGAACAGTAGTTAATTTATAATTAAATTATCTTAATTAATTATTAGTTTGATATCAAATAGGCTTAAACAATTTTAGTTACAAATGCATATTAGAATCTTAGTCAAGCTAGGATTTAGAAAACCGTTTTCTAATTTAAATCAAATTCCACTTTAAAAGTTTATAAATTTTACAAAACTCATTCTCATCATTATAAGCAACTTATAATCAATTTATACCAATTAAATTCGTTCATTAGACAACCTAAATCTTTCATCATTCAACTAGTAAATCAATTACTCAAAAATTGTCTAAATTGAATCATATATGAATTAGAATTCTTTAAGAACTTAACCACGAATTAAATTTGACTTCAGCATGTAATTGACATCAAAATAACATCATAAATACGTCATAAATATGAAATTAAGGTTCTGGTCAATAAGTTACATCCCATTAAATCAAATAACACAAAACAGTTCGATCACATGGTACGATTTTTGCCCTAGTTACTAGTTTTCTTTGTTCCATAATCAAAAATGATTTTTGCATCATTATAGGTGATGTCCAAAAGTTAAAACACACTCTAAATATGTAATACCTTTTGATATAATTAAGATTAATCTCAATTATACCAAAAGATGCTACAATGCACATGAGTTTAAAATGTCATAATTTAAAACGTCCATGCACCATGACCATGATGACTTAAATAAAATAAAACATCATTAAAAGTTTGAATAAAAATAAACTTAAATACATAAATCAAAAAGGCAATATTAGCCTAACGTTTATACAAAACGAGTAGTTATAAAACCACATGTCTCTAAAATACAACATATAAAATTATAACTACATCAACCCAAAAAATAATAAAAAATATAAAAATGTATCACCCACCTCAAGTGTATATCTAAGCCTCTGATCACTGGGCGTCCTCCTTTGTCTCTCACCTCCTAAGCTACAAACTTGCACATAAAAAGTCCATTAGTCCATAATGTCATTTCAAACACCCCTAATATGCATTCTCTAATGCATAATTAAAGGTAATTTATTAAAGTAATAATTTGGGTTCCCTTCGTTTCAACTCTTGAAACTTTATTTTGATTATTTGGCCTTTAATGAAATTTGTAGTAAATATGATTATTTAATTTTATTAAATAATCATATGAACATTTAGAAATATTTTCTAAAATGAAATCATTTAAATTAGATATCCATTTGATCATATCAAAAAGTTTCCTACAATTGTGTACTATGTCAAGTAGGCTTTTATCAATTTAATACATGCACCATTTAAATCCGAATTTAATAGTTAAATCAAATTAAATATAAAATTCAAAGATGACTAATAGTTAATTCATAATTAAAATATCTTAATTAACTATTAGTTTGATGTCAAGTAGGATTAAATAATCATAGTTACAAATGCATACTAGAATCCTAGTCAAACTAGGATTTAAAAACCTTTTTTCTAATTTAAATCAAATTTCATTTTAAAAATTTACAGAACTCATTCTCATCATTATAAGCAACTTATAATCAATTTATACAAATTTAATTCATTCATTAAACAACCTAAATCTTTCATCATTCAACTAGTAAATCAATTACTCAAAAATTGCCTATATTGAATCATATATGAATTAGGATTCTTTAGGAACTTAATCACAAACTAAAATTGCCTTCAGCATGTAATTGACATCAAAATAACACTATGAATATCTCATAAATATGAAATTAAGGTATTAGTCTAGAAGTTACATCCCATTAAATCAAACAATACAAAACAGTTCCATCACAAGGTAGAGTTTTTGCCCTAGTTATTAGTTTTGTTTGTTCTATAATCATAAATAATTTTTGCATCATTATAGGTGATGTCTAGAAGTTAAAACACACTCTAAATATGTAACACCATTTGATATAATTAAGAATAATCTCAATTATATCAAAAGATGCTACGATGCATATGAGTTTAAAATATCATAATTTAAAAATTTCCTGCATTATAACCATAATGACTTAATAAAATAAAACATCATTAAAAGCTTGAATAAAAACAAAGTTAAATGCATAAATCAAAAATGCGGCACTAGCCCAACGTTTATACAAAATGAGTAGTTATAAAACTACATGTCACTGAAATACAACATGTAAAATTATAACTACAGCAACCCGTAAAACAACGAAAAATACAACAGTGTATCACCAACCTCAAGTGTATTTCCAAGGCTCTTATCACTGGGCATCCTCCTTTGTCTTTCCCCTCCTAAGCTCCAAACCTCGACATAAAATGTCTATACGCTAAGCAACTCGTGCTTAGTGGTACATAACAACATGAAAGCATACCACATGATAAATATATAATATGCATAATATAGTCACCGAACTACTACAACGACTTACCTCGAAGTCCACACATGCACTAGCTCACATGCTACATAACATACCACAAGGATCTCATATATATAATGCACACCACAAACATGGTATATTAAACAATCACTCAGTATCATACAAGTGCATACCTCATATAATATAATTAATTATCTAACATTTGTCTACCTTACTCATAACTAGACTAAGATAGATACGGGTACTCTACGACTCTCACTAGAGCCAAATATAACCCACCGAGAAAGCTGTCATGGCTTACCTCTGGGCCTTCAAATATAACACATCGAGAAAGCTCTCATTACTTATCTTTGGGCCTTCAAATATCTCAACATAAATCAACCGAAGACAAACGAGAACACATAACAGCTACGAAGGAAGCCCACCTGACTATGCCCCGAGCTTTTAAAACATATTGTTAATCTTTAAAATATCTCAATCATGACCAATATATATAACCCGATACCAATCTTCCACTTTAGTGATATGCCATTTATCCTACCTTTAGTCCTAGTCAGAGTATTGAGCTTACAATTTTACAACACATACCACATATGTTTCTATATTATCCATTTTCCATATTTTGCAAATATACTGTGATTCCTATAATCATTTTCCACAAGATATATTTTCATATCATGCTATAAGCATACAACCGAGGCCTACCACCTTACAACGAATCAATCTTGATTCATAATCAAACATACAAGTTTTTCAACATAAATAGCTTCACATCCGTGAACAACCTTACACAGCCATGAAACACTACTTTACAGGTAGTCTCTACATGAACTAAATGTGATTCAACCCAAGAATCAGTATACATTCACGATCGTGAACCAAACTGTAAACCCAACTGTGAAGCTGCCTGTGAATTGTTATGCATTAGCAACAAAAATTCATTTTCACAACCTTCACTCCCGTGAACCCACCCCTTCACAACCATGAATTTAGAAATTTTTCCAGAAAACAGAGCATCACGACTTTATGTCATTCCCACATGCAATATTATCTATGTTTGACCAATGTCAGCCACCCTTATTAATATTTCAGCATGCATTTAAGCCATCTATCACAAACATACACTTCCTAACTATCAATATTAACCAGAATAACTCATCAAACATCTCAATATAACTATGTTCATGAAAATTTCCATCATGCATATCAACCCTATATTTTATCATTTAACTACCCACTGATCATTTGCATAATATATTTAAAACAATTAACATAAAAACATCAAATAATTGCCTTAAGTGATGTTATGTACAAACCTTACACCGAGGATGGAGTGAGCCAAGACTCTATTCCTTCAAGCTTGTTTTCTCCCTTGATATGGATTACCAGCTCTACCTCCAGATTCTAGTAAGAAGGAAAAATGTTTCCTGGGCTTCTAAAACTCGACAAATGCCCAGAAATCTTTAAAACCAAGCTCTCACACACAAAAGCTCATAACTCCCATCTAATTTCTCTCTCTTACTCTACTCTCACAAAACTTAACCCTCAAAGCTTCAACGATGGTGGAAATCATTTCTGATGGTAAAGGAGATGTTAATGTGGCATGTTAGGTCAGTATAGGGGTATGAGAATGGATTTAAAAGAATGACAGGAAGGAAAACATGACTACCTCACATGTTTTGTCTGCTCAGACTTCACGGTTGTGACTCGTCTTTCACAGGTGTGAGCCTTTCTTTCAAGCTTGTGAAGAAACTCTTCACGGTCATGAAGAATCGTATCACAACTGCTAATTAAAACTTGATATTCACGGCTGTGACACCCATTATCACGAGTGCAAAACAACAGATTTTAGTAACTCTCAAACTTCCAACACTTCACTTAATTCTTAACTCTTACTAACCAATAACATAACTTATAGGTCCTAATTACGGGTGTTAAATTTCTCTTCCCCTTAGGATATTTCATCCTTACAATTACCCATCATGACGTCTCGGAACAACTGAGAATATTGTGCTCTCATCACTTCCTGGCTTTTGCAGGTCACTTTTTCAATAGTATGGCTTTTCCATAAAACTTTCAAATCACTTGTTCTTGAACTCTTTTACTTCATGGGCTAAATCTCAATTGGTTCGCTTTTATAAGTCAAGTTCGGTCTCAACTCTATGTTTTCTGCTGTAATGATGTGAGAAGGATCTGATCAATACATTCTCAACATGGATACATGGAAGACATTGTATATCCTACTCAACTCTGATGACAAAGCGAGTCTGTATGCAACTAGTTTGATCCTCTCTAGAATCTCATAAGGCCCAATGAACCTAGGGCTCAACTTGTCCTTTTTTCCAAATTTGAGATCTTTCTTCTACGAAGATACCTTGAGAAACACTTTGTCTATCTCTAAGTACCCCACATCCTTTCTCTTAAGGTCTGCATAGGATTTATGTCTGTCGAAAGTTGATTTTAGTCAATCTCTAATGGTCTTCATTTTTTTTCTTTATCTTGTACCAAGTCTGGAACCACTAACTTTCGTTCACTAAGCTCAGCCCAATACTACAGTATCTGACACTTTCTACCATAAAGTACCTCATAGGGAGTTATCTGAACACTGGATTGATAACAATTATTGTAAGCGAACTCCATCAATGATAGGTATCTATCCCAACTTCCCTCAAACTCAATCATATAACATCTCATCATGTCTTCCAAGATATGAATAACTCTCTCTGAATGACCATCTATCTGAGGATGTAAAGTCGTTCTGAAGTTGAGATATGAATTGCAGATCTCGACCTTAACTAATGGAGACTAGAACTCCATGAAGATGCACTATCTCATTCACGTACAACTCTACCAATTGGTTCAAAGGATAGTCTCTCCAAATAGGTAAGAAGTTAGTCGACTTCATTAACCTATCCATGATCACTCATACGACATCGTATTTTCTCGACGTCAACAACAATCCAATCACAAAATCCATAGTGATTCTCTCCCATTTCCATTTCGAAATTGTGATTGGCTGCAACAAACCTGAAGGTAGTTAATGTTCGGCCTTTACCTGCTGACATATAAGACATCTAGTCGTGATCTCTGTGATGTCTTTCTTCATCCCTGACCACCAATACAACCCTTTTAGATTATGATACGTTTTGTTACTCTTTGGGTGCATTGTAAATCTTGTCTCATGGGCCTCTCTCATAATCTTTTATCTCAAATCTGAGACATCTGGCATGCATAACTACCTTAGTAGTGTAAACTACCATTTAGCTCAACTGAAAAACCCAGTCTCTCCCCATTGGAAACCAAAACAACCAATTCCACTAGCTTGTCATCAAACTTTTATGCATCTCTAATCTTTTGACCCAAGGTTGGTCAGATATATAACTCTGCCAAAGTCTTCCTACTAAGCACATTGGTTACCACATTAGCCTTTCCTGGATGATAATCAATCACACAGTCGTAATCATTTATCAACTCTAACCATCTTCTCTGCCTCAAATTCAAATCCCGCTATATAGGAGGATACTTCAAACTCTTGTGATCAGTGTATATGTAACACTTCTCTTAATATAGATAATGATGTCATATCTTTAATGCAAAGACAATTGTCGCCAATTCTATATCATGCGTCAGGTAGTTTTTCTCATGAGACTTCAACTGTCTGAAGGGATAGGCAACAACTTTCCCTTCTTGCATTAATACGCAACCCAATTTGTTATGTGATGCATTATTGTAAACAACATATTCCTTATCCATAATTGGTTGTGTCAACACTGAATATTCTATTAAAAAACTTTTAAGCTGATCAAAACTATTCTAGCACTTGTCTGTCCATTCGAACTTGACATCCTTTCGCTACAACCTAGTCAATGGAGAAGCAATCATAGAAAATCCCTTGATAAACCTTCTGTAGTATCTTTCTAGGTCAAGAAAACTCCTAATTTTGATCACATTTCGTGGGGGTTTCCAATCCAATATCACTTCAACCTCACCTAGATCCACTCTACTCCCATCGGTCGATATCACATGTCCGAGAAAGGCAACCTCATCTAGCCAAATCTCACACTTAGAAAGCTTAGCAAAAAGCTTATACTCCCTAAGAGTCTGCAAGATTGTTCTCAAGTGTAACTCATGTTCATTCTTACTTCTTGAATACACTAAGATATTGTCTATAAAGACCGCAACAAACTGGTCCAGAAATGATCTGAAGCTCTGGTTCATTATATTCATAAAAGTTATAGGAGCGTTGGTCAACCCAAAGGATATAACCAAAAACTCATAGTGACCATATCTGGTTCAAAAAGCGGTTTCTCTTCATCACCTGCCTTCATTCTCAACTGATGGTATTCTGATCTAAAATCAATCTTAGAGAACACCCCTGCACCTTTCAACTGATCGAAGAAATCATTAATCTGTGGTAATGGATACCTATTCTTAATGGTCACCCTGTTCAATTTCCTGTAGTCTATGCACAACCTCATAGACCCGTCTTTCTTCTTAACAAACAATATTGATGCACCCCATGGAGATACATTCGGTTTGTTGAAACCCTCATCTAATACTTCCTATAACTGTGCCTTTAACTCTTTCATCTCCAATAGAGCTATACGATATGGTACTACTGATATAAGAGTTATACCCAAAGTAAGCTCAATTGAGAACTATATCTCTCTTTTCGGAGGCAACCCTGGTAACTCATTTGGAAATACATCTAGAAACTCTTCCACTGTCAGAATATCTCTAAGATCTGGGTTCTCCTTCTTGTTGTCAATCACGTGAGTCAAATAGGCCTTACACCATTTTCTAATCATCTTTTGTGCTTTCATCATGGAGATGATTCTCATTTGTTGTGAGGACCTTTCACCCTAAACAACCACTATTTCATCTTCCTACGTTCTCAATTCAACCATTTTCATCCTGTAGTCCACTATTGTACCTTGTTAAGAGAGTCAATCCATACCCAGGATAACATCATACTCATGAAAGGGCAATTCAATCAAATCTTTTGTGAACTCTTTCCCTTGAACCACAACAGAACAATTTTTATACACCCGGTTCACCACTGTGTTATGCCTAAAAGGGCTAGTCACCTCTATCTCTTAATTGAATTTCTCTACTAATATGTTATACTGCTCAGCTATATGGGTATATATATATATGAATGTGTGGAATCCGGATCTATCAAAGCAATTAAAGTTGAGTCAAAGAGAAGAAATGTACTAACAACCACGTCCAATGCACTCAGACCCTCTCTGACCTTCATAGTATAGGCTCACGCTAGTGCTCTACTAAGTCCTGGCCTATTCACTGTCTCTGATACGGCTAGTCTAGATCCACCTCTACCCGAACTAGCTTGTCCCTATCCCATGGTCTATGTCGACACTAAACTCCAAATTTGAGTGGGAACCTCAACCATCAGTAAAGGAAAATCTCTCCTATAGTAGTCTCGAAACCCACACCTGTAACAAAATCCTATGCATCCTTAGCAATCCCTTTTATGGATCCTTCCACACACCATACACTGGGGTACTGCCTCTTTTTGTGTCTGAGCCTAACTACTGACAGCCATAAAAACAACTCATAATGATGGTACCTGTCTTGTGTACCCCGACTGATCTTGACCTTGTCCATGTCCTCTGGATTGGAAGGATCCATAACTAATGTAAGCCTTCTCACTCAATGACTGTGTAGCACTATAAGTTGACCTCTAAAGTCTCTCTTGGATGACTCATCTGCTCTCTTTAGTTTTACCCTCTTCTTTATTGTAATAGAAGAAGATACCAACCTTGCGAAATCCTTATACTGCTACGAGATCATATGGAACCCGATATTTTCTCTCAGACCGTCCTCACCGCCTCATCCCCAATGATACTGATCACATACCTACTTAACTGGATAAACTCTCTTTCATACATGGTCACTATCATGTTTTCCTGTCGCAAGTTCAAAAACTCTTATTTCTTCTCATCTGTATATGCCCTCGACACATACTATTTCTTGAACTCAACGGTAAAGAAATTCTAGGTAACCAGCTCTGGAGTTTGTGGCTTCTATAGAATCGAATTCCACCAATCATTAGCTTATTCCTGGATAAGTGAAATAACATACCTATTCTTATGCTTCTCGGCATAATCCAGCTCCTTGAAAACCCTTACGATCCTCTCTAACCAGAACTCAGCAGCTGCCGGATCATCTTCAATATTGCCTGTGAAGTTCATAGCCCCATACTTCCTCATCCTGTCAATTTGAACCCTACATCTCGTGGCGACTGAACAGGTGGTGGGGGTGAAATGGCATAACCTATACCAATAGTTGTAGCAGAATAGCAATATTATACATCAGATGATCCTATGCCTGATTTGCCTGACCAACCATCAGCTACTGTAAAGGAGGTTCTCCAACCGGCACTTGCACGATAACTTAGCTAGAATAATTCTGAGCCTCTATATTCGGAAGATTGTTACTCTCTATCGCTTCATGTGGTTCAATCTCCATACTCGTTCTTTAGCCTACACATTGACAGAGAATAGCCCATAGAGAGTCGTATAGGATAACACTAGCACACGTGATATACCCATCCCACCTAGGTTCATAATCTCCTAAACCTAGGCTTTGATACAACAAAACGTAACACCCTTTAATATAATTAAGAATAATCCCGATTATACCAAAAGATGTTATGATGCACATGAGTTTAAAATGTCATAATTTAAAACTTTCCTGCACCATAGCCATTATGACTTAAATAAAATAAAACATCATTAAAAGTTTAAATAAAAATAAAGTTAAATACATAAATCAAATGGGCAACACTAGCCTAATATTTATACAAAATGAGTAGTTATAAAACTATCCACAAAACGTAACACCCTTTAATATAATTAAGAATAATCCCGATTATACCAAAAGATGCTATGATGCACATGAGTTTAAAATGTCATAATTTAAAACTTTCTTGCACCATAGCCATGATGACTTAAATAAAATAAAACATCATTAAAAGTTTAAATAAAAATAAAGTTAAATACATAAATCAAATGGGCAACACTAGCCTAATATTTATACAAAATGAGTAGTTATAAAACTACATGTCTCCAAAACAACCAAAAATACAACAGTGTATCACCCACCCCAAGTGTATATATAAAACTTTGATCACTGGGCATCCTTTTCTATCTCTCCCATTCTAACCTCCATACTTGCGCATGGAAAGTCCATATGTTAAGCAACTCATACTTAGTGGTACATAACAACATGAAAGCACACCACACGACAAATATATAATATGCACGATATACTCACCAAGTGACTACAATGACTTACCTCAAAGTCCACACATGCACTAGTTTGCATGCTACATGACATACCATAAGGATCTCATATATATAATGCACACCACGAACATGGTATATCAAATAAATCACTCAGTATCATACAAGTGCATACCTCACATAATATAATTAATTATCTCACATTTGCCCATCTTACTCATAACTATACTAAAATGGATACAAGTTCTCTATGGCTCTCGCTATAGCCAAATATAACCCACCAATAAAGCTCTCATTGCTTACCTTTGGGATTCAAATGTATCCTATCAAGGAAGCTCTCATTGCTTACCTCTGGACATCCAAATATAACCTACCGAGAAAACTCTCATTGCTTACCTCCGGGCCTTTAAATATAACCCACCAATGAAGCTCTCATTGCTTACCTCTGAGCCTTCAAATATCTTAACAAAAATCAATCGAAGAGAAATGAAAGCACATAATAGCTACGAGAGAAGCCCACCTGATTATGCTAGAGCTTTCAAAACATCTCGTTAATTTTCAAAATATCTCAATCGATACCAATACATATCACTCGATACCGATCTCCCCTTTAATGACATGCCATATATCCTAGTTCTAGTCCTAGTCAGAGTATTGGGCTTACAATTTCACAACACGTACCACATATGTTTTCATATTATCCATTTTCTATATTTTGCAAATATATCATGATTCCCACAATCATTTCCACAACATGTATTTACATATCATACTATAAGCATACAATCGAGGCCTACCACATCACAATGAATCAATCTTGATTCATTAACAAACATACAAGTTTTTCAATATAAACAGCTTCGCGCCTGTGAATAACCTTTCAAGGTTGTGAAACACTACATCACAGGTAGTCTCCCCATGAACCAAGCCATGATTCAATCCGCGAATCAGCACACATTCACAGTCGTGATCACCCCTTCAGCACATGTTTACGACCACCCTATTAAGATTTCAGCATGCATTTAAGCCATCTATCACAAACATATACTTTCTAACCATCAATATTAACCAGAATAACTCATCAAACATCTCAATCTAACCATGTTCATAAAAATTTCAATCATGCATATCAATCCCATATTTTATCATTTAACTACTCACTGATCATTTACATCATATATTTAAAGCAATTAACATAGAAACATCAAATAATTGCCTTAAGTGTTATATACAAACTTTACACCTAGGATGGAGTGAGCTAAGACTCTAGCCCTTCAAGTTTGTCCTCTCCCTTGAGATGGATTGCTAGCTCTACCTCTAGATTCTAACAAGAAGAAAAAATGTTTCTTTCACTTATGGAACCTAACAAAGACCCAAAAATCTTAAAAACTGACCTTTCACACACACAAGCTCACAACACCCCTCTCACTTCTCACTTTCACTTTACCCTCACAAAACTTAACCCTCAAAGCTTCAACAATGGTGGAAATCATTTTTATGGTAAATGAGATGTTAATGTGATGTGTTAGGTTAGTTATAGTGGTATGGTAATGGATATAAAGGAATGATAGGAAGGAAAATGTGATTGCCACACCTATTTTGTCTGCTTAGACTTCACGGTAGTGACTCATCTTTCACAGGCATGAGTCTCTCCTTCACGATCATGAAGAACCCTATCACAACTGCTAACTAAAATCTAATATTTGCAATCATGACACCCATTGTCACGGACATGAAACAACAGATTTCAGTAACTCTCAAACTTTCAACACTTCACTTTCTTGACTCTCATTAACCAAGAATATAACTTGTAGGCCCTCATTATGGGCGTTACAAAATATGTCATAACCATATTTAAATAATCAAATTAAAAAACCAATTCGAACAGCCCTATGAAAGAACTTAATTGGCAAAACTAGATTTCACTAACCCTAAAATTTCAACAACATGCACAATTTCGAATTTTATTTTTAAATCAAATTCAAACCTTTTAATTGTCATCAACAACATCTAATATCATCATATTAACATTTCATTGAATTAAAATTAAAATTTTAGGCCAAAAAGAATCAAATTCATTTTTAACGAAATGGGTGAATCCAAGATATTTGTTTACAATCAATTTCATTAATACTTTAATTAAATCCAAAATTAATTTATATAGGGTGGCTCTAATGCCATTGTTAGATTTTAACTATGCATCTCATACATATGGCAGAGGAAATATAAAATTTAATCAAAACCAAAATCCAAGGAACTCCCTATGTATATTAAAATTGGATAAAACCATATAATGGAAGAAGTTGATTACCTTTTGATTTTTCTTAATTATTCTAAACTTGTGAGCCTTTCCTTCAAGTTAGGTTATTTCAAACCACAGTAATTCAATAATGGATTGTCTCTAATAGTAATTTATGTAAAGGAATGAACTAAACAACAACAATGGTGATAGGGGTCATTAGCCAACAAAGTCCTAGCAATAGAGGTTAATTCTTTTAAGAGAGATGGAAGAGAGATAAATTTTATTTCTCTAAGTTGGTAGCCACAAACTTGGCCCTTAAAAAAATTATTTATATGTCCTCTAATAAAAATTAGGGTTTGACATAAGTTTTCCATGCATAGGACTTCCTTTCGAAATAAAAACCTAAAATCATAATTGTTGCTATTGAGGCTTTCACGCCAGTCACTAATTGTGTAATATCCACTCATATAGTTAGGAATAATCCCAACTATATAGGAGAATATCACCTGTCTATTACCTTAAAATTCGATTGAATTAAAATTTCTTCCATTTTAGTTATTATATTTTCATATGTTAAATTTTTTTTCACATGATAATAATATGTCATTCAATTAATGAATCTATTTTATATGCAGAATTAACAAACCACGTCCATATTTTACAAAATACATATGATCCAAAAAAAATTACATGTTCCATTCATAAAAGAAACATGTAAAACTTTTGAAAACCATAATTATATTCATCACCCATGACATGTGGACAAGAACAAAATGTATGTCATGTAAAGCACCAACCCTCTGACGTGGATTTACGTTATTTGACTCTGTATGAGTTTGATTTTCTTCTTGTCCACTTCTCTCTATAGGCTCTGAACCTGCGTATGGGAAAACACTCACACGCTATACTACCTAATGTTTAGTGGTACATATGTGCATAAATATTTATATATACACTTATGATAAGTAATAAAAATTTCATATTCATATTATCCAATTTTGCATATAAATAATCATAAATAATAATTCATATATCACAGTCATTTCTATAGCAATATAAAAAGAATCAATTTATTGTATATCAATATAGAATATTACATACCTGATTTACTGGTTTAACACATATACATGTAATAATCTACAAAGGTAAATTCATATTCATACCTCATTTGTGATTTCTATTTCCTTGTTTCATTTACTTGATAACTGATTTTTTTCCATATTTCTTTTTTTATTCTTATATTTTATATTTTATAGCCCCAAAACTTTAAACCATAACTATTTGAATACGGGTTGTGAAACATGAGCGTTCTCACTCGAGTTTAAGCCACCATGCTCACTATCTATATCTGCTATATAAGTGCTCAACCGAGCTTCTTAAGTCAAAAGCGCTTTCACCCAAGCTTAAGTCATCTTGACTAAGTAAAATAAATAATTGCATGCAGTTATGATCAAAGACGCTCTCACCCGAGTTTAAGCCACCTTGTCTTTATAATAAAATTTTTCATATCATCATAAATTCGTACGGTACCGTAAACCCCTCAATGGCATGTCATCAATCTTATTTCTACTCATAGATTAGAGAATTTGGCTTAATTGATGTTATCATCTTATTGTTTACATAATTCATCAAAATTCATGTATTCATAGTAATTTTCAATTTACATGCCATATACATATAAAAATTTCTCAATCTCATTTGAAACCTCAAACCATAACATATCATATTAAGTTAGTCAATACACAAAAAGAATTTCAAATATAACTACTATCATTTATTCAATATATATATATATATATATATGTGTGTGTGTGTGTGTGTGTGTGTTACCCAATATTTAAAATACCAAATTACTAAATTTTTATTTCTAAAAAGATTTATACCCTGATTTTAGATTGTATTTTTCACCTATTTCTGATTTGAATTTAACCTTATGGTATTCTATGAATTTTTAGCTTAATGTCTTATTTTTTATATATAAAAAAATTATATAAATCTGAATTTTCTAGCTAAAGTTATGTCCAAATAACCGTATTGTGTTCAGTAAAAATATGTCAAGTTTTTTTCAGAATATTCTTAGGTTTGATATTTTGTATCAAATTTTAGATCCAATATAAATCATAACAAACATTTATACTCTTCATAAACTTTATATATCTATGTGTCTACTTTTATTTCCAATAGTTTCATCTCGATCCAAGTTCCTTAACAAAATATATGACCAAAATACTATAGAATGGTTAGAAATACCTACCAAGATTTTCTAAGTACTTTCAAATCCGAGAATTTGATGAAATTTTTAAGCCAACTTAAAATCCGATATAGTATTTACACTCTTTATAAAATTTTTATATTTTTGTGTTTATTTTTATTTTCAACTATTTTCATCCTGATCTAAGTTCTAGAACAAAAGATATAACCAAAATACCATAGGATATTCAGAAAATAACTATCTATAATTTTTAGGTACTTTCAAATCCGATAATTTATAGAAATTTTTAAATAAACTTAAAATCAGATATAAAATTTATACTATTTATAAAAGTTTTAGATCTATGTGTCTATTTTTATTTTCAACTGGTTTCATCCCGATCTGAGTTCCATAACAAAAGATATAACTAAAATACCATAGAATGTTTAGAACATAACTATTCAGAATTTTCTGGGTACTTCTAGATCCGAGGATTTATAGAAATTTTTAGACCAACTTAAAATCAGATATACCATTTATACTATTTATAAAAGTTTTAGATCTATGTGTCTATTTTCATTTCCAACTTGTTTCATCCCGATCCAAGTTTCAGAATAAAAGATATAACCAAAATATCATATAATGTTTAGAAATTTTCTGAGTACTTATAGATCCGAGAATTTATAGAAATTTTTAGACCAACAGAGAATTAAATATAACATTTATACTCTTCATAAAAGTTATATATATATGTATCTGTTTTCATTTCTAACTAGTTTCATCCTGATCCAAATTCCATAAGAAAAGATATAGCTACATACATCAAGACTATTACAGACGAATTTTAACAAAATCAGCAAACACAACAAATTACTTGTTCATTTATCCTTCAACATCAAACATCATTGAAATGCAAATAAAATGCACAAAAGAATAAATATGCTCATATGTACAAACCTTGACACAATGAAGTCATAACCTCTTTATAACTTAAGCTTTTATAGTTGTTTTAAGGTTTTAGGGAGAGGAAGAAGAAGAAGAAGATATGTGAAAGAAGAGAGAATTTGTGTATGGAAGAGTAGAAGGAAGACTAGGGTTCTAAAATTTAGAAGAATAAAAAGAAAATAATATTTTTATACTCATGGTATATACCCTATTAAGTGGCCCCTTGTTTTTGCCAAATATCCACTTAAATCTTTGATTTTTACCTTATTATTATTAACTTATCCAACTTTTCTATCTTTTTTATTTAACACACATAACTTAATAAAAATTCACTTATAAATCTTTTTATTATATTTTATTTCTAAATTTAGTCTCAAAAATTTTAATTACGATCATTAAATATTTTAATTATCCAAGCCTAAATTGATAGGTATTACATTTCTCTCCCACTTAAGAAATTTCGTATTCGAAATTTACCTGATTGTTTATGTTGAAACAACGGTGGATATTGTGCCTTCATCACTTCCTCGCTTTACCATGTTGCTTCTTCAGTTGAATGATTCCTCCATAACACCTTGACTTGTGGTACTCATTTATTCCTTAACTTCTTAACTTCACGAGCCAAAATCTTCATTGGTTCTTACTCATATGTTAAATATGGTCTTACTTCGACGGTTTTAATTGGAATAATATGAGAAGGATCTGATTGGTACCTCCTCAGCATGGAAACATGAGAGACATTGTGGATCTTGCTCAACTCTAGCAGTAAAGCAAGTCTATAGGAAACCAGTGCAATTCTGTCTAAGATCTCATTAGGTCCAATAAACCTAGGGCTTAACTTGTCATTCTTTCCGAATCTGAGGACATTTTTCCAAGAAAAAACCTTGAGAAACACATTGTCTCCCACTTCGTACTCTATGTCTCTCCTTTTGAGATATGCATATGATTTTTTCCTATATGAAGCCGTCTTCAACCTTTCTTGTATAATTTTCACCTTTTCTTCTATTTTTTGCACTAACTCTGGTCCCACTAGCTTCCTCTCACCGAGTTCTGTCCAACACAATGGTGTTCGACACCTTCTACCATAAAGTGCCTTATAAGGAGTCATTTCAATGCTTGATTGATAACTATTGTTGTAGGCAAACTCTATCAATGGTAGGTATTTGTCACAACTTCCCTTAAACTTTATTACACAACTCCTTATCATGTCTTCCAAAATCTGAATCACCCTTTCTAATTGTCCATCAGACTGAGGATGAAAAGTTATGCTAAAACTAAGCTTGGTACCCATAGTTCTTTATAGACTACCCCAAAATTGAGAAGTGAACCCGGGGTCCCTATCTGAAACAATGGAGACTGGCACTCTATGAAGTCGTAGTATTTCATTTACATATAACTCTGCTAACCTGCTTAATGGGTAGTCCTTTCTAATGAGCAAGAAATAAGCTGACTTCATTAACCTATCCACAATCACCCACACAATGTCATATATTTTTTGGTGTCAAAGGCAACTCAATCACAAAATCCATAGTTATTTGTTCCCATTTCCATTCTGGAATCGTGATTGGCTGTAACAACCCTAATGGTATCTGATGCTCTGCCTTGACTTGCTGACATGTCAAGCACTTGGCGGTGAATTTTGTGATGTCCTTTTTTATACTTAACCACCCATACTTATTCTTCAAGTCATGATATATCTTGATACTTCTTAGGTGTATGGCATATTTTGTCTCATGTGTCTTGTTTAAGATCTTCTATATCAAATCTTTCACATTAGGTACACATAATCAACCTTGATATTATAAACTGTTATCTAAACTAATTGTATAATCAGGTCTCTCTCCCTTAGAGACTGACTCAGCTATCTCAATGAACTTGTTATCTTGCTTATATGCATATTTGATTTGTTGGTTGAGAGTCAGAAGAATGTGTAATTCTGCTAAAGTCTTTCAGCTTAATGCATTGGCCACAACATTGGCCTTACTTGGATGGTAGTCGGTCACATAATTGTAATCTTTGATCAACTTTAGCCATCTTCTTTGTCTCAAGTTCAATTCCTTCTGGGTATGAAGATATTTTAAACTCATGTGGTCGGTGTAAATAAAATACTCTTTCCCATACAAGTAATGGTGCCATATCTTTAAAGCAAAGACAATGGCAGCCAGCTCAAGGTCATGTGTGGGGGTAATTCTTCTCCTGTGTCTTTAGTTGTCTAGAAGCATAAGCTACTACATTTCCCTCTTGCATCAGTACACACCCTAGTCCATTGTGAGAAGCATCAATATAGATGACATATTCCTTATCAGGGACTAGTTGTGTCAAAATAGGAGCCTCAGTCAACATCTTCTTAAGTCTCTCAAAATTGTCCTAACATTTCTCTGTCCACTCGAATTTCACATCTTTCTTTAGTAATCTGGTCAAATGATAGGCAATCATTGAAAAACTCTTAACAAACCTCCTATAATAACCGGCCAAACCAAGGAAACTCCTGATTTCTGTCACATTACGATGAGGCTTCTAACTCATAACAGCCTCTACTTTGCTGGGATCAACTCTAAAGCCATTTGCTGACACAATGTGTCCAAGGAAAGCCACATCATCAAGCCAAAACTCACATTTTGAGAGCTTGGCATAAAACTTTTGTTCCTTAAGGGTTTGTAAAACTATCTTCAAATGTTGACCATGTTCTTCCTTATTCCTGGAATACACTAAGATATCATCAATAAAAACCACCACGAACAGATTCAAATATGGTCTGAAGATCTGGTTCATCAAGTCCATAAAGGCTGTTGGACATTTACCAAACCGAAAGACATCACCAAAAACTCATAATGTCCATATCTAGTTCTAAATATTGGTTTAGCTATGTACTCTACCTTAATTTTTAATTGGTGGTACCCTGATCTCAAATCAATCTTAGAAAAACTTCTACACCCTTTAGCTGATAAAAAAGATCACCAATTCGTAATAATGGATATCTGTTCTTAATAGTCACCTTGTTCAACTATCTGTAATCTATGCACAACTTTATAGACCCATCTTTCTTCTTTACAAACAATATCGATGCACCCTATGGAGACACACTTGGTCTGATAAAACCCTTATCTAACAACTCTTGCAATTGTGCCTTTACTTCTTTCAATTCTATTGGTGCCATTCTATACGGTGCAACTGATATTGGTGTTGTACCTGAAGTGAGCTCTATGGAGAATTCAATCTATCTATTGGGAGGTAGCCCTAGCAGGTCATTTGGGAATACTTCTGGGAATTCATTCACTATAGGGATATCCTTAAAATCTTGATCTCCCTTTCTAGTATCAATCACGTGAGCCAAGTAGGCCTCACATCCCTTTCTGATCATTCTTTGAGCCTTTATCATAGATATCACTTGAGCAGTTGGTGGAAACCTTTCGCCTTCCACTACTACCTCTTCTAGTTCTGGTGTTTTAAGAACAACTGTTTTAGATCAACAGTCCACTACTGCCTCATGTTTAGAAAGCTAATCCATGTCCAAGATAGCATCAAACTCGTGGAATGAAAATTCAATCAAATCTACTATAAACTCTTTCTCATGCACTATTAAAGGGCAACTTTTGTATACTCGGTTAACAATCACAATGTGGCCTAGAGGGTTTGTGACCTCAATCTCATATTCTAGATTCTCACTTATCATACTGTTTTGACTAGGTGTGTTCGTGCATATATAGGAATGTGTAGAACTAATATCTATTAAAGCACATAAAACTGAGTCATGTAAAGAAAACATACCCACAATCACATCAGTGGCTTTTTGGTCCTCTCTGGCCTTCATAGCATATGCCCTAGCTGGAGTCCTACTGGTCTCGGCCTGTTGATTGTCTCTGATATGGCCTGGTTAGGTCCTGCTCAACCTTCTCTAGTCAGAGTCTGATTCTAAACCCAAGCTGATCCTACCATCTGCGTAGGTGCACTAATAGTCATCAAAGGGCAATCTATTTTCATATTGTTCTTAGAACCACATTTGAAACAAGCACATGTGACCATCCAACATTCTCCTCTATGGCTCTTGTGGCAGGTACCACAAATTGGAGCTCTCTCTCGAGTAGCCTGTGTATGTATGCTACCGACTGCAGATGTAGTCCTGGAGGGCTGCCCCCTTTTGTGTAGTTCATCCTGTGTATAACTTCTATTATTTCCCTGACTCCTTCCATGAGACTGTCCTAGGTAGTATCGACCTTTCTTGCCTATAGATTGATCCACAAGAGTTATTGTCTGTCTAAAAGCTTCCTCTGCTCTCTTTCTCTATCTGTTTTCAACACTAGCCGCAAATGCAATTAGTTAAGTAAAGTTGACATGCTAAAATGCAGTCACAAAATCCCCAATCTGTGTATTGAGGCCATCCTCAATCTTTTGCACTTATCTGTTTCAGTTATCATAATCTTTGAAGCATACTTACTCAATCGAGTAAACTTCCTCTAATAGTCAGTCACTGTCATCTTGCCTTGCTTAAGGTTCAGAAACTCCCTTTTTTCTCATCTATGTAAAATGGAGGAACATATTCTTCCCTAAATTTAGTGATAAATAATTCCCATGTCATAGGCTTTGGAGCCTCTGGTTTCAAAGAACTAACTTCCACAAATCATAAGTGTCTTCTTGGAGTAGAGATGCAACATACCTTGCTTTTTGAACAGTAGGAACCTCAAGCTCATCAAAGACTCTTTTGGTCTTTTCAAACCAATATTCTGCTGCAGCAGGATTATCATCTTTCGTACCTAAAAAATTTATGGCTCCATACTTATGGAGCTTGTCCATCTGTACTTTCGGTTTCAGTGAAGGAGATGGAGGAACTAAAACGGGTTGTGGTACCACTCTTACGATCTGTTGCAGCAAACCAGCCATCTGCTGCATCAAAGGGTTTTGGTCCTAGTTGGCATGTCTAAGAAACTATTGTGTTGCATTTGGTATAGCATCTGGACCCTGAACACTAGCTACACTGGGCTGGTTTAGTGCTCCAGCATTAGGAGAACTATTGCTTTCAGTAACTTCATGGGCCTAAATTTCCATACTCTCTTCTAATCCTACAAGTCGACAGAGAAGTAGCCCATGTCAGAGTAATATGAGACGTATAATGCATGCATGATAAACCTTTAGCCCACTAAGGACTAGGATCGCCTAAACCAGTCTCTGATACCACTAAATGTAATACCCTCTCATATTGTTAGGAATAATCCCAACTATATAGGAGAATGTCACCTGCCTATTACCTTAATATTCTATTGAATTAAAATTTCTTCCATTTTAGTTATTATATTTTAATATGTTAATTTTTTTCACATGATAACAATATATCACTCAATCAATGAATCTATTTTATATGCGGAATTAAAAAACCATGCCTATATTTTACAAAATACATATGATCCAAATAAAATAAAATAAAATTACATATTCTATTCATAAAGGAAATATGTAAAACTTTTGAAAACCATAATTATATTCATCACCCATGACATGTGGACAAAAACAAAATGTATGTCATGTAAAGCACCAACTCTCTGACCTGGACTTACTTTTTTGACTCTGTATGGACTTGCTTTTTTTCTTGTCAACTTCTTTCTATAGGCTCTAAACTTGCGTATGGGAAAACATCCACACGCTAAGCAACTTAATGCTTAGTGGTACATATGTGCATAAATATTCATACATACACTTATGATATGTCATAAAAATTTCATGTTCATATTATCCAATTTTGCATATAAATAATCATAAATAATAATCCATATATCACAGTCCTTTTTATAGCAATATTAAAAAAATCAATTTATTATATATCAATATGAAATATTACATACTTGGTTTACTGGTTTAACACATATACATGTCATAATTTACAAAGATAAATTCATATTTATACCTCATTTGTGATTTCTATTTTCTTATTTTATTTACCTGATAATCCATATATCACAACCCAAAACTCTAAACTCGGACTATTTGAATGCGGATTGTGAAACATGAGCGCTCTCACCTGAGCTTATGTCACCCTGCTCACTATATGTATCTACTGTATAAGTGCTCAACCGAGCTTCTCAAGTCAAGAGCACTCTCACCCGAGCTTAAGCCATCTTGATTGAGTAAAATAAATAATTGCATGCATTTAGGATCAAGGGTACTCTCACTCGAGCTTAAGTCACCTTGTCTTTATAATAAAAATTTTCATATCATAATAAATTCTTACAGTACCGTAAACCCCTCAATGGCATGTCATCTATCCTATTTCTAGTAATAGATTATAGAATTGGGCTTAATTGATGTTATCATCTTATTGTTTATATAATTCATTAAAATTCACGTATTCATAATAATTTTCATTTTACATGTCATATACATATAAAAATTTCTCAATTTCATTTGAAACCTGAAACCATAACATATCATATTAATTTAATCAATAAAAAATAAGAATTTTAAATATAACTACTATCATATTATTCAAAATTAAAACAATATATATATATATATATATATATATATATATATGTCACCCAATGTTTAAAATATCAAATTACTAAATTTTTATTTCTGGTTAGATTTATACTCTGATTTTAGATTGCATTTTCACCTATTTCTGATTCGAATTTGACCTTATGGTATTTTATAAATTTTTATCTTAATGTCTTATCTTTCATATAAAAAAAGAATCATATAAATCTGAATTTTCTAACTAAAGTTATGTCTAAATAACCGTATAGTACTCAGTAAAAATATGTCAAGTATTTTTCAGAATATTCTTAGGTCCGAGATTTTGTATCAAATTTTAGATCTAATATAAATCATAACTAGCATTTATACTCTTCATAAACTTTTTATATCTATATGTCTACTTTTAGTTTCAACTAGTTTCTTCTCGATCCAAATTCCATAACAAAACATGACCAAAATACTATAGAATAGTCAGAAATACCTACCAAGAATTTTCTGAGAACTTTCAAATCCAATAATTTGTAGAAATTTTTAGGCCAACTTAAAATCAGATATAGTATTTAAACTTTTTATAAAAGTTTTAGATTTATGTGTTTATTTTCATTTCCAACTAGTTTCATCCTGATTCAAGTTTCAAAAGAAAAGATATAACCAAAATACCATATAATATTCAGAAAATAACTACCCAAAATTTTCTGGATACTTCCAGATCTGAGAATTTATAAAAAAATTTAGACCAACTTAAAATCAGATATTACATTTATACTCTTTACAAAATTTTTAGACTATGTGTCTATTTTTATTTTCAATTAGTTTTATCCCAATCCAAATTCCAGAACAAAATATATAACCAAAATAACATAGAATATTCAGAAAATAACTACCCAAAAATTTCTGGGTACTTCTAGATCCGAGAATTTGTAGAAATTTTTAGACCAATTTAAAATCAGATATGATATTTATACTCTTCATAAAAGTTTTAGATCTATGTATCCATTTTCATTTTTTACTGGTTTCATCCTAATTCAAGTTTCAGAAAAAACGATATAACCAAAATACCATAGAATATTCAGAAAATAACTACGCAGAATTTCTGGGTACTTCTAGATCAAAAAATTTATAGAAATTTTTAGACCAACTTAGAATCAGATATAATATTTATACTTTGCATAAAAAATTTAGATTTATGCGTCTATTTTCATTTTCAACTAGTTTCATTATGATCCAAGTTCTAAAACAAAATATATGGTCAAATACATCAAGACTATTCCAGATGAATTTTAACAAAATCAGCAAACACAATAAGTTATTTGTTCACTTATCTTTCAACATCAAACATCATTGAAATGCTAATAAAATGCACAAAAGAATAAATATGCTCATATGTATAAACCTTGACACAATGAAGTCTTAACCTATTCAAACTTTAAACTTTTATAGTTGTTTTAAGGTTTTGGGGAGAGGAAGAGGAAGAGGAAAAGGAAAAGGAAGAAGAAGATATGTGAAAGAAGAGAGAATTTGTGTGGAAAAGTGGGAGGAAGGCTAGGGTTCTGAAATTTGGAAGAAGAAAAAGAAAATAATATTTTTATACTCATGGTAAATGCCCTATTAGGTGGCCCCTTGTTTTTGCCAAATATCCACTTAAATCTTTGGTTTTTACCTTATTATTATTAACTTACCCAACCTTTCTATGTCTTTTATTTAACACATATAACTTAAGAAAAATTTACTTATAAATCTTTTTATTATATTTTATTTCCAAATTTAGTCTCCAAAAATTTTTATTACGATCATTAAACATATTAATTACCCAAGCCTAAATTGACGGGCGTTACAAATTGTCTCATAATTGTGACTCATGCTATCACGGCCATGCCAACCTTTGTCACGGTCGTGACTTATGATGCTGGGAAAAATTGTTTCTCTCTCATTTCTTGGATTCAATCCAAGACCCATTTCATATTTCCTTTATTCCTTCTATACTTTTGACCCATTAGGTTCCTGGTTATGTTGGCAGCTCAAATCATGACATAATTTTGAACATATCATAAGCAGTATATAACAACATATTATGACCTCTAATTGATCAGAAAGTCAATGGTCTAACTTTAAACCCTTCCATAGACAATTACTGTGCTATTTGTCATTTCACCGAACATATCTCATTTGGTTCATAGTATGGACTATGTCAATTCCCATTAGATTGACTATGTTACATCTAGTCTAAATGATATTAGTTATTGTCTATAAGACTCATTACTTTATTAGGCATATCCTTGAAGATTTCTTCCAGACTTATCCACTCTAGCCAATGATTTTTGAGTAATGATCTCTACAATATGCCATATGTATACTCTTCTTCTATTAGGAGTGGTGAATCCTTTATTGACTACTCAATTACCTTCAAATACCTCGTGTTATACCCAATCATCACCCTATAAGTGACATCTGAAAGACAACAAGAAATGGAGTCAAAGTATAGGATTCAATATCCAAGATAATCTTAAGTATCTCAAGTCTAAGGATACTTATACCATTGCCAAATGAGACTATCAATAACATTGAATAGATATCCATATGATTGTCTCATAGTAGGTTATCCAATATACTTAGCTACTCTAGCAAGTATCTACATGTTAACTCTAAATATCTCATATTTTTAACTTATAAGATCAGTTGTTTGACCTAGTCAATGAGTATAACATGCACTAGTCTATCTGGATTAACAATTTCTCATCTTGTTAATCCTATGACTGAGATTATTTAGGTATAAATACAATTTCACATGATAGGAATTCCATTATTGCATACAAAGTACTTCATTAAACAATCTAAGCTCTATATCAATTCATATGCAATGAATACCATATGATGAAAATATCTTTTATTAATAATAAATAAGTACATCAAGTGCCTAAAAATCACCTTTAGGGCACCTTTCTAACATAAAATACGATAAAATTGATATATCCAGTTGAGATCAAATGAGGGCAAAGATGGAATGTACATATCATCAATGAACTTAATAATGATTATATAAAAAACCAACAAAATAATTACATATTGTTAATGAACTTTCTAAATATAATTAAATTGTTCAGTTCAACACATAAATCTATCATTATTTGAAAAAAATAGAAAAATTAAACTATTAATAAAAAAATGATTATATGATGATTAGTTTACCCAAAAAGATGAACTTCATAAACTGAGATTCATTCACCAAGAAGTCAAAAATGGAATGTACAAACATGAAAATGGCAAAATTTCTTTCATAAAGCTACTCTATCACATACTTTTTGTTTACTTCGTCACTCTTGTTACATGATGAGATTATTACCAATACAAAAAATAATTAATCGAAACCAACATTTAGATGGTAAACTCTTTCAAAATAGTTTTTTAAAACCACAAATATCTTAATATGCCATGGTCAATTTCCACAATATCCTACTAATATTTGTTTACATGAGTCCATTAAAAAATTTATTATCCAATCCAATCATAATTGGCTATACAAACAATATAATCCAATTAAACCATATAATGTCTCCCACAAAATAGAAACACAAATGTTGGAAAATGATGAAAGTGTACACTATTGGATGGATCTAAAACATTTTGACACCAAACGATGAATATGAAATTATCATAATGAATAACATAATCAAGTATTGAATGAGGAAAACATAGATAATCAGACTTCAAAGAAGATGACAACTTTCTGGTTTCTAGTATTACTTACAACAAATTGGTTATCTACAAGAGAATGTAAAATATTTTCAAGCGCGCTCACTCAACCCCCCACCCCTGGTGAAAATAAAGGATCATAAAGTTTTGTTGGGAGTATATTTCTTAAAAGGCCATAACTTCTTCCAAAAAAGATTCATTCAACACAACTAGCTATTATTGAAAGATGGAGCATATGCAAAAGTTTGTAACAAGAATTTATAGAAAAAAACACACACTAATTTATCTATAACATTCTCATTTCCAATTAGAATTTGACAAATTGTATTTATTTTCTTCACATCCTCCATTCTAAAAGATAAGCTCAAGTCTATCATATTTATCCCATAGCAACACTTTTTTTTTCCCACCTTACACTATGAAACATGGTTAAAATACTAACTAATAACTCTTTTGATCTACCCACAAGTTCTATTTCTTTACACTGATTTTGCATCACGTTTATGTCACATTTTTACTAAGAAATATATAAAAATCTATAAAATAGGAGAAATTGAAAGGAACCAAGAATATTATGGTCCTAATTATTAAAAAAAGAAATGAAATGTTATCCAAAAGCATAAAATTTTTATCAATCAAATCACCAATATTATAGCAACTACCAAAAGCATACCTTGTAATATCGGCAAGTTAGGGCTTGAAATTAATATGTTAATAAAGGTATATTAAGAGTATATGGGAGCTATATAGTAGTTGAGGGCTTTGTTAATATGAAATTAAGGAAAAAGACAAGAAAAAGTGAAGTTCCTAGTGTTCACGCTCATGACATAGGTAATCAAGGTGGTGAATGTCGTGAAATTCAGATTCTAAAGTTGAGAAACTTCACGGTCATAACACTATGGTTCACGCCCGTGAAGACTTGTGAGATTTAAATATAATAGTTTCATATTTCAACAGAAAACTCCGTATTTGCAATCAGGAACCCTAGCCACCAAAATCTGAATATCCTAGAACCAATTCCCCTCATTCCTTTTCAATTTAAGTTGGTTAAATACGAAATCCCAACCATAAACAAAGCTAAAACATATTAGAAACAAAGATTTCAGTATACAATTGAAATCAGAATCAAAAAGCATTAGAACACATTTTGAGGCTAATATATAACCCTCAGAACAAAGGTAAGAATCATGTTCCCTTATGTTTTTTGATCCGGTTCAATTTGTTGTTAATAGGGGAATGATGTTTAAGGATTTAAGATAGATTTACTTATCATTTATGGTATATATAGATGGAATGTCAGTATAGAACATTGATATGGGAATGATGTTTAAGGATTTAAGATAGATTTACTTATCATTTATGGTATATATAGATGGAATGTCAGTATAGAATATTGATATGGTCTTTAATTTCACGTTAGGGACCGGAATAGCTGGTGGAAAATTCCACTAGAGGTAGTAGACACCAGAGAGTTGAGTTTTAGGCTCAAAGTAACAAGGTTTGTACATATACGCATTTTAATTAGCATTATTGGTCAGTTGTGTATTTATGTGATATAAATTTGTGGTGTTAATTGACATGCCATAGTAATAAGAGTTGTTGGAATGTGGATGATGACATGTTAAATTCATAATGCTTGATGAATGTGAGAAATAAGGATTATTGATGATATGGTATTGATGAATAAGGCATGGAGCCTATTTAATTGATGAAGTATGAATATATGCATGTTTATAATTGTTTTATTGTTGAATATATTGAAAAGTGTTGATAAAAGTGGATAACATTGGTTAGCCTTAGAACCCAATCCATGTTGTGTGTAAAATTAACTTAAAGTAGTACTGGAATTATATTACAGACTGATGTGTCATAAGTCAAGCTTCATGTCCGTGAATGCATGAACATAATATGGTCATACCCTTAAACCAATGTTCATGCTCGTGAATGATCACAGAGCCAGTCACGGGTAGACAACCTGTTACAAAAGGTTTTTTGATCGTGAATGTCCTATATCCAAAAATGATTAATTGAATGATATAATTGAGTTACATGTATATAATTTACACACACATGTTTGGCATGAATAAATGAGGTACAATACAGTCTGATTACATGTTTTTGAGAAATGATTATGCATTATATGCTCTACATTGTAGAATGATATGTGATGATTAAGCGGAACTATGAAATGTGACATAAATGATACTGATAACCAGAATATATTTAAATATGTCCATTCTCTATTTGAGAACTAGATAGGATAGGTGACATGTCATTGAAGGGGTTACAGTACCATATTATATTATTATTATTATTATTATTATTATTATTATTATTATTATTATTATTATTATTATTATTATTATTATTATTGTGTTAATCAGGGTAGCTTGAGCTCAGGTAAAAGCACTCTTGATTACTTAGGGACAATGTAACTTAAGCTCGGGTAAAAGCGCTCTTGATTACTTAGGGACAATGTGGCTTAAGCTTGAGTAAGAGCGACCTTGTACCCATATGCATACATATGTTATTACTCATTAAGGTGGCTTAAGCTCAGGTAAAAGCGCTCCTGATTTCATATGCAGAATTTGCAATGTAGACAGACATAGATAATGAGCAAGGTGGTTTAAGCACGGGTAAGAACGCTCATGTTACCTACATGTGGATAGTTTGAGTCTGGAGTATTAGGCTAAAAAACCAGAAATTGGTAACATAATATATAGCAATTGTAAGGAGATCATTGTAATATGGTTATACAAAAATCAGTGAATCAAAATACAGTTATAAATTGGAAAAGGAATGTGTAAATCAATAATCAGATATATGAATCCAAGAGCTAGATAATTGAAATTTATGATAAAATTCACTATATATACGATGATATAGAAATGCTACGAATGAAATGTATAATGATTATGATTATGATGAAATGGATTCACTTATGCAATATATGCAATGAATGTATTGAAATCAATTCGGTTCAAAATGAATGAGCTATTAGGTGGATATTATTGTATATGATGATGTGTTCAAGAAAAAAGTTATGTTTCAGATTATGAATGTTGTGTTAATATGTGAATACATGCTATAATTTCAATGCTTATATATACTACTAAGCTTTCAATAGCTTAGTGTGTGGGTTTCTCTGCATGCAGATTTGGAGCTGTTAGATTTTTGAGTTGACAAGAAGGGAAGGTCGAGCCATTCATAACAGTTATAGTTGACCTGTGTTGGGTTTGTTTCATTATTTCACTATGTTATTATTCATCAGTTTATGGGATAGAGACTGATTAATAAAACATGTTTTTAATGAGGACATGCAATTGAGTTTGATTGTTTTTATAAGGATGATTTTGTAATAAAGGCTGATGTTGCCCAAACCAGATTCCAGTCATAATATGATTTTATTATTAGATCAATTCAGATATAGATGTGATTTTAAATTGCTTGTTATAAGATATATTGATATTGATACATAAATAAGTTAGAAAATTTTTTAATTCATAACAAGTTTAGACAGATACAGTTGTGTGGCATCTATCTGTATAGTAAGGTTTGCTCTGGCTGTACAGAGGGGTGTTAAATACCTTATGACATAATCATAAGCAGTAAAACACATATCAAACCAACATCAAACCTAGTGTAATTCAAGGTAAAAATTCATTATAAATATGACCATTTATGAACTAAAAAACACTAATGAACATATTAAACATATGTGCCATACTAAAGTGCAGAGGTAAGTGGATAGCTTCATGCTCCAATTAAGCTTTCAATCAGTTTTGCTTTTTGCTCTAATTGGGACTTCAAATCAGTGTAAAGACTCTTCAATTCACTACATTTAGTTTGAGACTCTTTCAATGATTCCTCAAGTTCTTTAATCCTTGAATTTGAAGTCATATCTTTTTTAGGCTTTGATACATATCCTAAACCTTTAATATGTCCTAATATAGTGCCAAGAATTCTATCACAAATCTCATCCACATTTAAAGGGGTGCCATTTGATGTTGATTCCTTAAGCAAAGCTTGCATCTCATTCAACCAAATTACGTACAACAAAAACCTGAATTAAGGAATTGATAAGATAAGATATTTGGAGCACACTAATGCCCAACATACTCTTCTCTTACGCCAGATTCTATATCGCCTTCCTTTCCCACCTCAGTTATTTTATTTTCACTCCATGGGAGTATTTTTCTTCCTCTATCTTATTTATTTTCTACTTAGTTATGAGTCATTGAGAGCAATGTCTCGAATAAAAGTTTATAAATTACGTATTTTGTTAGTGTGTTTTTTACTTTTGTTTATATGTTTTTGACTTTTATACTCGATTTATTTTTCTTTATTTTCTCATATATAAGTTAATAAATGAATGCTAAATTTTGACCTTGTTAGATTTGCATTGCTTGATGAAGTTTAGGATAGTCTTAATGTTAGTGACATGCTTATATTTAAAGTCATTTCAATTTAATTATTTGTTGCCTCATGTATATAGAGTTAGTAATCAAGTTATGCTATGAATTATTAAATATTGGCTACTAGTATGTTAAGTCCCTAGATAAAATAAAAGGGAATAAAAATAAAATAAATAATTGAATAATATAGTTAACAAAAATAGTGTTTGTGATCCTTAGATTGCCTAAGTAGTCAAGGATATGAGTATGCAAAGTACCCTAAATGAGCATAATGTATTTTTCTCACACACAAAAAAATCTAAAAGTTCAAGGTAAAAGAGAGAAATGCACTATGACTTAAGAAAAAATTATTAACTCTAAGCAAAAATAAGATGATATGCAAAACTTAAGAAAAGTACTAAAAGCAAAAATTAGTGTGAGGGCTTAATGTATGAGTTCTTAATGTTTATGGTAAGTAACTTGGCTAGATTATTTTTTTTACTATATATTTTGAGGCAATGTTATGATTGAGTTGGTTTGTTTTTGAATATGAGTATGGAACCAGTATAAGAATGGTCTTGAACATAGTTGACCATGTAATTCTCATATAAGCCATATTGGTGCATTAATGAGACTTAGAGATGATGGAATTTGAGATAAAGTACATTAGTTAAGTTTATCAGTCAAGTATATTTGAATATTTCTTCATGTTTAGATTTTTTTGGGGACAAACAATGTTTAAGTGCGGAGAAATTTGATGTGTCTCTTTTGAGTATAGTTTTTATTTATGTTTTTAATATTTAATCATAAGTTTTTAGTATGTTTTAGGTACTTTGTTATTTATTTTTACATTTAAAGGTGTTGTAGGAAATAATGCAAACATGAAGAAGAGTGTCACGTGCATGACATTGTGTCAAGCCGATGAGAGAGCCACCCTCAACAATCCTCTGTCACATACGTGCAGCCTTGTTGTGGGAACACAAAGTTCTACCCTTGTAGCGTTAGCGTGAGGATTTTGACATGGTCGTGCTAATCTTAAAGCCAATTTACTATTGCAAGTGCACAATTTTAGCTTGGGCTCATTAATGCTATGACTCTAATATACTGTTGCGGGCGTGATGATGATTGCAGTAATAGAGTCAAGTTGTGTTCAAATATCTATTTTGATCAAGACTTTGGAAATATATGTGAATTTGAGAAGAATGACTTTTGAATGATTAGGATATCTTTAGTTTATGAAGTATTGTGTTTTTAAAGTTAGAATTCAATTAGGAATTTTAAGATATAAATTCATTCTTATAGTACAATTAGAGGAGGTTCTTTTAAGCAACAATACTTTATTTTTCTCATTTAGATTTTCAGCAGAGCAACCTTTCAATTTAAAATCTAATTCAAAGAGCATTTTCTTAGTTTCTTATATATTTATTCTCTATTGTAAACAAATGTTTAACTTAGTTATTAATATAATCATGATCAATGTTATTATGATGATAGGCTAAATTATTCTATGGGTGTTTAGTGAGCAACTTCAATTTGTATGAATCTTATTTATTTTTTTAATAAATGATTGATTTCCTTCAGTTTCAATTATATTTATTTAATTTTTAGTTTATTAGTTGTCTGATCACAAATTATTAAATTTTAAATGAAAATCTTAGGGTTAGGTTATTTGAAACATCGCCTTTAATTTAACTTAAAAATTAGACCGAATGCTAGTTAAGTTATTGGTTTGATTAATTAGTACTTTAATACGAGAGCCACAAAATTGGAGTTCAATAGTGCTAATTTGTTAAGGGAAAAATAAGCTGGGGGATGTGATTTAAGTACCTATTTTTTTCTTTGGTTACATTTATCAATTTCTTTTATGTTTTAGTTTACTGTTATTAGTTCAACCAATTCATTAAAGTTGATTAGAGTGTTTAAGATTTACTTTCTCGTTCATTGGTAATTTGTAATTAATTAAGAGTTTAAGTCGAGTAAGTTTGTGGAAAAAGACCTCGCGGTGAGTTTGTCAGTATTACAATAGGTTCGTGCACTTATGAATACACTTTGAGTGACATCACAATACACCCATATATTTGCTATATATAAATATTTTGTCAATACATAGCATATACTTGCAATATTTGAATTTTTCGATGCACAACTTGTAAGTCCAAAATATTCTCTTCAATTGTTGAACACCCAGGACAAGTCAATTATTCACCACATGCTTTTTGCATTCAATATCTCATACTGAATTGCTATTAATGATAACTGCATCATGCATAAAATAATATAATTGTTTATATGACTCATCTTAGTCACCAAAAATGTTAACAATTGCTTTTTGTTTGGCTTTTACAAACTTTCTTATATGATGCTTGGATACTAAACCTCTCGTGCATATTAGCTATTAATGCATTTACCAAAATATCGGGCTCTGCATCTACCATACTTTGAATGTTACCTGATATCAAATTGAGTCAAAATTTTTATGATCTTGTGTTTCTCCTCCTGGAAGACTATAAGTATGGGGGCCATTGTATTTATTAATTTTGTAAAAATATTTCATTTTTTTGGTGGTTGCTCTTAATTTTCATTGACAACATGTGCCACTATTACATACAATGGTAAATGTATTGCTCTTCATTTCGAAGCTTTAGAATTGACTGTGTACTATTGTTGAGTAAATTTTCCCTGCTACCTTTACATGTTCTCTTGAAGGAAATGTCATACCTACATAGAACTCTTTCGACGAATCCCACAAATTGTAGAAGTGTTTTATGGGATTGGGATTGACAACACTCTCAACAACGCTAGTAGTGGTTAATGATAATCTACTAGCATGTATTTGGATGTTGAAAATTTTTTTCAATTCGATTGTGCAGTATTATCCAATCATCGTCATTTTTTTCACTTTTCAAGTCTTCCTCATTTTTTTCACTTTTCAAGTCTTCCTCTTCTCCTTCTTCATACTCTTCCTCACGAAAAAATTCATTTTCTTCCTCATCCATATCATCAGTGTCATCTAAATGATTATTTTCCTCTTCATCAACATTTTCAATGTCATATTTTATTATATGACTTGAACAACCAATGTCAAAATTAATAGAATTAGAGAGTTTTGCGTCAAGGGATTCACCCTCATTATATTCCACAAAGAGCTTTAAAAGTTGCATATCATAAAATCGTGTAGCAATCTCGTACATCTTACCTCTCCCCATATATCCATGGGTACAAACAACAAACCTCCATAATTAAGCATAGGCATCCGATATATAATTCTTGTAATAACTGCATTACTTTTGAGCTGTAACACTGTTTTTTTATCTTATATAATAGAACATCAATACTTAATTTTTTGTCAATACTAAATATTTGAGAATTTTCATTTACAAAGGATACACCCAAATGAGTGTACACAACACTACCGCCCCAATATATGTATAGAAACTGTAATTTAAAATGCAAAATTAAACTAATACTACCATCCAAATATAAACTTATAATAATATAGTTAATTTGTTTGGATATTAACAATATATAATTAATTAAATAATCATCACATTATATATGAAAATCTATATAATATAGTGCATAAATAAAACAACCAACAATCAAATACTAAAAAAACAAAATAAACATAAATTTATTCACACATTTAATTTTGTATATTTAGTTTTTTGTTCATCTAATGAAAATTATAGATATTTATTTTTTTTATTCTTCTCATATTTTTTCAATATACCCTAAACTCTAATTGATCACTATCAATAAAATTTCAAAATTTTAATTTTATACATATAGTAAATTAATTTTTATACATATTTCAGTTTATTTTTCACAAAAAAATATAAATTATTTATTTTTTAACTAGAGATTAAACTCTTATTGCTCAATATTAATAAAAATTTTATACATCTAGTAAAATAAGTTTTGTATATTTGTTAATTTTTATGTAACAATTTACAAATTATTAATCTAAATAATATTTTCTCATTCTTTATATTTGAGTTTCTGCATTTATCCACGAAAAAAGAAAGACAACCTTTTTTCTTCATTTATTTAATTTTTAAAATTGTTAAATGAAACAAATATCATTTTTCATGAAATAATAATAATAATAATAATAATAATAATAATAATAATAATAATAATAATAATAATAATACAACATCAAGCATACTACAATTAATATACCAAATTCATGATACCTTCATACTAAATTAATACCAAGTAGTTTGTTTGTAAAATTAAAAATACTAATCTTATAATGCTCAAAAATCCATTTCTTGGATGTTGTTGGCGACAATCACAATAAAAATCCTGCAAAATTTATGCTAATGGAATAACTATTTGTCAAAATACATAACAAAATTTTCTAATAGTTAAATATTTTTAAAAAAAAAACCTTGTGTAATTTTTCTCCATTTTTTATATGCTTCTTTTGCTTATTGAAGAAGCAAACAGCGATGGCCGCTCCAACATGAAGCGAATATGGGGGCAGTCTGCCACCCCAACAAATACGGACAATATATTTTTGGTCAACGATTAATTATCCTAAAATGAGAAATAATTGTTTTAGTTTTATACTAAGTTGGTAAAAAATTTACAAACTGCTTTATTTTGGGAAAAAGCCCAATTGATGTTATACTCTTGGAATACATAATCTTTGCTAATTGGGAAAATTATAGCAAACATTATTGTTGCTGAGCGATTTTACTTGTTTTTGGTGAGGTATTTTTTTCCCTTCCGAATAGTTTCATATCATACCTTAGGTATTTCATACTTATCTCACTATCTAGAAATTGCACGAGAATATCTATAACAAATCTGGACACTTAAAGAACTATTTTTTGTGTGTGTGATCTTAATAATTGTACCCTTTGAGAATTGTAAAGATCTTCTAGTATCTTGCATAGGGTGCACGTATGTGTGGTACTGGGGAGTGTGATCATACGAAATCATGTAAATGATGACGCGAGGAACTTGAAGTCCTCAAAATGTAAATTTTAAGTGCTACAACATTTTGCCTCAATAGTCATGGAATGAATCGTAGCTAAATATTAAAAATTTTGTAGCTAAACACTTTAGCCACAATACATGTTATCATAACAAGAAATGGCGTAGCTAGCCAAAAGTTAGCCACAGAGTTTATTAATTCTATGGCTAAGCATGAAGAATTCTTGCTATGAAAAAAAATTTTATGGCTAAAAGTTTAGAATATTTTGTAACAAAATTATAGATTTGTAGCAAACAATTAATTTTATTAGCTACAGTATATAAATATGCATAACTATATCATACATTTTAGTTATAATATAATGAATTTGTAGCAAAAAATTTAATGTACTTGTCACATATATATATATATATATATAAGTATTAATACTTTAGCTACAAATTAATAAAATTATGACTAAAAATTATATTCACTTGTTACGGCTATTACATAGTGGCTAAATAAAATGTGTTAATAGTAATTAAATTTAACTTTAGTCACATATGAAATAATTTTATGTCTAATTATTGATATTATTTACTACGGATAATAAAAATTTATGGTTACATTAATATTTTTAGCTTCGAATAAAATAAAATGTGCCAAGAATCAATTTTTAGCTTTTAATATTTAGTCACACAATATATTGAATTTGTAACTAAAATTAGCATTTGCTATAAGATATGTGACAAAAAGATTTAATATATAGTGACATGTGACCCTAAAGGAATGACAAATTATTTATTTAATTATGAAAATAAATTAAATTAAAAGAAATCATAATAGAATGCAAAAAAAAAAGAATAAATGTTAAGAAACTTTAATACATTGCAAATTGTTAAGAAAATAAAATATAAAAATGTTCTTCACAATAAATTGAAAAATATTTAAATAGTCACAATTGCCAATTTTTTTATGAAATATAAAATAAAAACTAAAATGTATTTTGTACCATGATATGTCTCATTGTCCATTTAAATCTTCATAACCTGTAAAAAAAGACTTTTGTAAGAACATATATTTATGGCTATTTTATACTACTAATAAAAGAAAGTAATAAATAAGAATATATTACAACTTACTATTCAAGTGCTAGAGATTTGGTTATTCATTGAGCGAATATGGTTAACAAATATTATTTTAAATCTTTCTTTTCACTATCTATTTATTTCTGTAATTTTTTCAACTATTTGATTTTTAATTCTTCAACTCGTTCATTTGCTTCTTTTTTCTCCAATTCTACTTGCTCACTTGTTTCTTTTCTAGCCGCTTAACTTATTTCATAAGCTCAAACTTACTTTGTCTAACTCCAAAATATTATGTTATGCTTTTTTTAGGTCCATAAGTGATCCTATAATAATTATAATTATTTAGTTAAATATGTCATTCATATACTTTTTCATATTAAATAAAAAAGCTACAACTAAAACTTACAATGACAATTTGAGAAGAATGATCAACTTTTTTTCCATTCTTCTCTTCCACGATTCAACCCAAACTTCTAGACGGGAAGACTCATTTCCATTTTCTTTTTTCTATCAATCCAAACAATAAAGTTGCATATATGTTTTTTAATAAAAAAGTAACATTAAATTATTAGAATATGGACCATAAAATCATATAAATTACAGTTAACCTTTTGATTACTAAAATATTCATAAATTAAATACACAAACTAATTAACTCATGCCTTAAAGAATTTTGAAATCCCAAAGCTAAATTAAAATATAAGTAGTGAAAATGAAGCACAACAGCCCTTAAGCAAGAAAAAAAAAAGCAGAGAAAGAATGATTTCAATGCTTACCATTTGGTATCTTAACCGAGCAAAACTTTTAGTTCCTTTATATGGAGGCATGAAGCGTTTATGGTTATTTTTTTTATTTTTTATTCTTTTCTCCTACAAAATGATAAAAACAAAACTTTGTTATTTTAACTGGCAAAAAATTTAATAAATATTAATTATTTATATTAAAAATAAATAAATTAACCAATGAAAATTTTACTAACATAATATTTTGATTAAGTTCATAGAAATTAACAAAAAATTTATCTAACAGAAAATTTTATTAATAACAAAAATATTGATTAAGTTCATAGAAATTAAGAAAATCTACAGAAATAAGATCAATTAACATACCTTAACCAACTTTCAATAAAAAAGGAGATTGAGAATTTAATGTATTAGATTTAAAGAAAACTGTAAAGATAATTTTTTAGGCTGTTAAGATAATTTAGAGAACCCACGTTAAAAGAGATAGAGGTTTTAGTGGGATATTGAAAATTGGAGGGAATCATACTTTTTTTCTTTTTGATTTCCCTCCCAAATAAATAAATATATATTTTAAAGGTTCTGTGAGGGAGGGAGGCGGCAATATATATATATATATATATATATATATATATAATAAAAAAATTGAGTTTAGATTAACTGATGTTGATGTTGAAATACTCTTAATTTTAGTTAGAAAATTAAGTTAATTGATGTCGAATGTCTATATTAGAGTCCTAATTTGATGTTAACTATGGATAGAGATCATTAGTTAAAAAATTATGGATAAATAGAAGGAAATCAAACTTAGAAATTTTGGATAAATAGAAGGAAATTAAAATTGATCTTTTTATTTAAAATAATTTATTATAAAATAACTAGTACGATACAATTAACCATGACAAATCAACCATGAATTAACTTGGAAATATCTGAATGGTTTGATAAAGTCCAATAATATATTGGATGACTTTGGAAATATAAAATATAGTCTAATTAATTTTTGAAATTATCTGCCTAACAACATGAAACCATAATTTTACATGGCAAAGAATTTCAAAATTAAACCTTGTCGTCTACTATATTATCACCGAACCCAAGATAATGAATTTGATGATATACATGGAAATTAAATTTTTTTAATTCAATCTTTTTGTGAAGATAGCCTAAAATATCATATAATTATCAACTTCAGTTTCATTTTTGACTAAAATTAATTTTTAGATCAAAATAAATAAGTAATTTCAAATAGCTACAATCATTATATAGTCATGCAATAAATGGTACAAATAAAAGAAAAAATAAAAATATTACATATCTTTCAAAAATAAAAGAATATAAAATCATTGTAATAAAAATTATATTATAATTTAATTTAAGTTGAAATGCAAATTACATACACCTCTACCTCAGCTGTAAAATATATATTATAAATTCACATGTGATTTTTTTGGTATAAACTTGTATTGTTATCTGAGTCACAAATTTTATATCCACATGTAATTTTTTAATGGAAACCTTTGTAACTCAAATATCTTTTCATATACGACATCAAAATAAAATAGAAAAGAGTAAATTCAATAAAAAAAATATAATGTATAAAAAATAAAAATAAAGAGCAAAATTTTTTAACTAGTCAAAGTGATATATCCCAACAATTATGAAAAATAAGTCTAAAAACTTAATATTTAATATTTAATTAGTCCAAATTTTCAATATTTATTTATATTTTGCGAGCTCAAAAAACTTAATTGAGTCAAAACAAGCTCAATACATATAAATTATAAATTTACAATATATATATTAGTAAAAATTCATTAATATTTATGAATTAGCTCATTAGTATATTAACGACTCGCTTCATGAGTCTTGTGAGTTGAACTTTATTTACCTTGAAAATTGAGTACAAATTTTGGTACATATGATAAGGTAATTGAAAACCTATCTAGAATCGACTTAAAAATATTTGAAATTGACTTGAAGTTCAAATAATTTGATATCGAGCTACTTGTATAGCTTAATAAGTCAAGCTTGAGCTTTATACTATTCAACTTGACAAGATTGCGAGCTTAATTTATCTTTTGTTATTTTTAACATTTTACTCTCTACATATTAGTAGAGTCAGTCAAACGAAGTTGAATGTATGAAAAATTTTAATGCTTGTATTCTCAAGCAATTATTAAAAATTTAAGCAATAAAAAAATATATATAGCTCATGATGGTGAGCAAATAAGCCTTTTTAGATCATTTTTTAACAAATTACAAGAATCCACAAAAAAATTAATATGCACAAAATGGTGTGAATGAATATTCCACCTGTAGTTGATGAACATATTACCCCTAAAACTTTTATCAATAGGTGTTATAGATCAAGAAAAATAAGAAATTTACTAGAAAAAATAAAAAAATTTAAAATCTTATTTTGGCATTGTTAGAAATTAATCATTTAGAAGAAAAAATTAATAAAAACCAAAATAAATGATCTAAAAGATATCAAACAAAAAAATTTATCTAAATGAATCTAAAATTGTAAAAGCCACATTTTCATTTTTTACTTGTAGCTATTATTGTTGTAATTATTTAGTTACGCATGCTATAATTCATGACTATTTAGATTTTAAAAAGTTTCAATTTATTACAAGTAAAAAACTATAGTAGTTGTATATTAATTTTAGTTACTAAATGGTCACGTAACAAATGCTATGATTGTTTAATTACTATTGTTATGATATTGTGATATTTGTAGCTAATTAAATTAATTAGTTAAGATTTTTCCAATGTGGCTAGAAACTTATAGCTATTTAATTAAATATAGCCACGATGTTAAAATATTATAATAAATATGAAGTATTTGCTACATGTCATTTATTTTTGTGACTAAGCAAATTTTTAAAATTATAAATAGTTACAATCAGTTAGCTTTTGTGGCTAATGCAATAAATTAGCTACAATTTTGTATGTTGTAGCTAGGAAATTGTGGCTATATGTGACAATTGTGCAATAGGAGGAGTTGGTGATCTTTAAGAATTGTTGTCTAGTTCTTAGGATTAGAACCACAACTAAAGCATCACTCAATTAGCATAGAACTTAATTAAACAACACAAACAATAAGCAATTTCAAGCAAATAATCTATCAAATAATTAGGATAGGTTCTATTATGCAAGAATTTTTTAATTTATTCGCTTGGTTTACTTTTCGTATACTATTGATATGTTTTTGATATACTATTGCTATACTACTTATGTACCCAATACATTTATACTCTTAGCTGGTTATGCTTTACCAGAACAGTTGAAGAAAAAAATTGCCCATTTAATTCTATCTAGGCTTATGGTATACCAAATCAAAATTTTTTAATTTGCTTATTGGTATTCTATTGTTATACTATTGATATATTACATGTATACCCAATACATTTATATACTTTAGCATTATAGTTGAAGGAAAAAAAAACTTTTTGTCTACTAAACTCTATCTAGGTTTACGGTGTTCCAAACTAATAAAGCATTGTGAAATGTTTGAACATTGGTGTTTGATGTCGAATTTTTTAACTTTGAGGCAGGTATATAGGAAAATAATTTTCTGGAGATATTTTCTAACAATGAATTAGGAGCTTTTTGTCATGTTATTTTGGTTTTACTATCCCTTGAACAAGTTATACCAATAAGCTTCATCTTCTTCTCTTTTGTTTTTTTTACTTAAATAAGTAAACGTAAATAAAAATTTACCCATTTATACCAAAATGAAACATATTTATGAAAATATGTATTTTTATGCCAAATGGAGCGGGAGTGATTCTATAAGACATGTGATCGTCACCATGATTGGCGATTTAGGTTTTACGAATGATCGCCACTTATAGTGGCGATCATACTGTAGCTATCTACAAATGGGAAAGCTACACCTGAAAGCAGGTGTTATTATCAGTAGCGATCTAAGCGTGTTGCAGAACCCATCTTGGAAATTAGTTAATTAACAAAAACTAAGATAATTAATTTTTAATTAAAATTTATTAATTACTTAAAAAATTTAAGTAACAAAGTAATTAAAATTATGATAAAATTATTTTAGAAAAAAATTAATTATAAAAAAATTGAGGTTATTAAAATTTAATTATTAATTATTTAAAAAATTAATTAACATTATATGTGTTATGATAAAATTGTATTGGAAAAAAATTAATTAACAAAAAAGGTAATTAAATTTTAATTTAAAAATATTAATTATTTTTTAAAAATTAATTTACATTATATGTGTTATGATTAAAAATGTTGGAATAAAATTAATTAACAAAAAACCATGGTAATTAAAATTAATTAACATTATCTTAAAAAATAATTAACATTATATGTGAATTGTGTTGAAAAAATTAATGTGTTATGATAAAATTGTGTTGGAAAATAATTAATTAACAAAAAATCAAAGTAATTAAAATTAATTAATTATATAAAAAAATTAAAAAAATTTCGAGCTTCGAGAGAAAAGTAACAAAAAACCAAGGTAATAAAAAAAATTTACATAATTAATTAATTTTAATTACCTTGGTTTTTTGTTAATTAATTATTTTTCAATACAACTTTATCATAACCCGTTAATTTTTTTCAACATAATTTTATCATAAAACATATATTAATTAATTTTTTAAAATAACTAATATATTTTAATTGCCTTAGTTATTTGTTAATTAATTATTTTATAAAAGAAGAAATGTTTAAGAAATTATCAATTAAAATCAGATATTGCTTTTTTTTTTTGTTACAGTGGCAATATTGCCATGACAACAAAGCTGCAGCTCATCTGAAACTAATCTCTATCGTTATCATCTTCTTCACTAGCGTTATAGGCATCTCTTCCCATGTATTTCTCGACCCCTATTTTCTTTTTGATGTGTACCACTGATATACATTATGTATACAAATGATATACTTAATGGTATACAATTTAGGGATATGTCTAAATTTATTTTCAGTAGGGGCAAACTTAATTTAATAGATAATAAATTAAACATTATATAAAAACAACTTATATATAGAAAAAATACAAATTTTTGAGTATTTATATATATTTTAATATAAAAAAAACTCAACATTCATAATAATATAATAATATGAATTCTAAATTATAACAATTGTTCTCTTTGAGTACTCATATATTTTATATTATTGTATAATTTTTTAATTATCAATGAGAGCAAGACATTATGCATAAAAAAAATTTAGAAACTAAAAGGGATACTAAAAAATATTTTAGGGGACATTGGGGCTAGATCCGTCCCTAATACAATTTGGATACCTATGTTGTACCAATAATATACTAAACAACCATCAATCTTCAATACTTTTTTGAGTTAATATTATGAAGTCTAAAATTGAATAGAGAGAAGGGAGAGTTGCTTTGTCGTAGCCATCAAGAAGGATATTCACCAAGCAAGGGTTCTGCAAAACAACATGTTGCATTCAGCAGGCCACATTTTTATAGCATCATCAGCCAATTATAATCATGAAGGTTCAGCACAAGTGATAAAGTTAAACACCAAATCCAAAATACAGTATTGCAACGTGCCATAAATTAATTAATTTTTCAACAACTAACAAATATTCAAACAAATTAAGTCCAAAACAAACAAGCCTCAAATTGGACCCCTACAATTAATGGTCTAAAGAAACTTGGTACAACAAATAATCTTATGATTTGCATAACAAACGCAAGTTTCTCTCTCTCGTGCCTTATCATGCCAGAGTAATCCCATCCAACTTCAACAATCCTTGCACTACCAAACATTAATTAGCGTGCATGGGATTGCTTAAAAAAAAAAAAAAGAGGCCCACTTATAAGTTAAAGTGTCCTAATCAATTCTAAGCAGCAGAATATTCCACCAAGAAAGGTTGTGTAACATATCCATCATTAAAAGACAGAACTGGAAAAGTAGATGTTTCACGAAGTCCCACGTAAAGGAAGCCAAAATAGATGTTCTATACTTCATGTTTCCTGAAATTGAATTTATCTTAACAGTATTATCAACAACAAATTGTTGAAAAATTATATAAATTTTTCTATAATCAGATTGTAAGAAAACGAAAAAAATACAAAATAATAAAATACACACAAATTGATAACGAAGTTCGGCTAATTTTGTTTATGTCTCCGAACTGCTACAGATTTTTTACTGAAAGAAGAAAAAAATTTACAAAGTATTTATAAACACTCACAACTGACAACCTCCTACTAAAGTTTTTATAAACTTTTATTTTTTCTCACTTGGATTGGTTTTTGGATGTGATGTTTTACAAATGAATTTCTAAAGATATATGTAGGGTTTCATCTCCTCAATGGACGATCAAAATTAATTTTTACCTACTATAATGAATGGTTGATATCATTTCCCACCTACTATCCTACCTACCAAATGAATAGTCAGAATTAATCCTCACCCACTAAATGGATGATTAAGATTAATTTTCACCTACCAAATATTTTGTCAACTAATTATTAATTGGTTTTTCTTCTTTTTCAATAAAAGATACACCGTCCATTTTTATTGTTATTTATTACACCTTTTGGTGCATGTGTAGTTTGACCAACAATCTCTCACTTGAAGACTGATTGTAATCTGTTTTCACACCTTGATCAATGCAGAAGCCTTTTTGGTCTTATTACTCTAGTAGACCAACTGAAGTTGAACACAACTTCAGTTTATCGATATCAATATATCTACTGGATTCTTGCTTTCTTGGATCTTCTCCAGTACTAATATATCATTTTCCAATAAAGATTTAATGAAGTGGTAACGAAGTTCAATATGTTTGGTTCTAGAATGAAATCCTGAATTTTTTGCCAAGTGTATCACACTCTGACTATCACTGTGTAAAATATTCTTCTTCTGTTTGAATCTCAACTCACTTAACAAACTTTGAAGTCATATCATCTCTTTACTACCTTCAGTCATTGCTACATACTCAGCCTCTATAGTGGATAGAGTGACAATCTTATGTATCTATGATATCCAACTATCAGTTGTAGTTCCAAAAATAAATATATAACTGGTGGTGCTTCTTTGATGATTGACTTCACCTCCAAAGTCTGCGTCTACATAGCCTTTTCTCTTTTTTACGAAAGTACAAATACTTCTCAGCGGTGCCTCATAGATATCTCAAAATCTACTTGACTGTTTTGATATTAATCTGCTAATAACTTCCACTGCTTAGCCAATGTTTGGTCTCGTACAAACCATAACATACATCAAACTCCCAATAGCTGAGGCATAAGGAACCTTAGCTATGAATTATCTCTTCCTCTATTTGAGGGGACTGATTTTTAGACAGGCGAAAGTGATTGGCCAAGGATGTGTAACTGGCTTGGCATTACTTATGTTGAATCTCTTTAAAATACGGTTGATGTACTATGCCTGAGATAACTGCAAGAACTCTCTTTGCTTATCTATTGTGATTTGTATTCCAAGAATCTTCTTTACTGGACCCAAGTTTTTTTTATGTCAAACTCTTTTGACAATTGTTGCTTCAACCTTTTGACATCACCCATATTTGAATCTGCTACTAACATATCATCGACACAAAGTAGTAAAATGATATAACTGGACTTATATCTCTTGAAGTAGCAACAGTGGTCAGCGTTGCACTTCTGGAAACCTTCCTTGAGCATAAAGTTGTCAAACTTTCTATACCACTGTCTTGGGGCTTGTTTCAGGCCATACAAATTTTTCTTAAGTCTGCATAACATGAGCAAAACTATCGGTGTAGTCAACTTCTTCCTTCTACTGGAATCTTGACAACTAGTCGGGCTTTATATCTCTTATAACCACCATGCTCTTCTTTTACTCAGTACACCCATTTGTTATGAAGTTCCTTCTTCCCTATGGGTAACTCATCTAGTTCCATATCTGGTTGGAGATCAGAGACTTCATCTTATCTTTTATGGCAAGTTTCCCCTTACTAACATCTCTAATCTAACAAGCTTTATCATAACATTCAGGCTCCCCTTCATCAGTCAACAAAAGGTAGTTCATGTATCTTCTGTTAGGCACATGAGGCCAAGAAGATCTTCTTAATACAGGACATAAAATAGGAGGTTGTAGTATGTTGGATTGTTACGCACTTCTTTGTCCAATAAGTTCCTCTGGTTGAGGACTTGCTACAATCGATCCTATCACAAAACTATATAGAACATCATCTACATCTGCAAATACTGACTCATTCTGTTCTGAGTTACTGACGATTATTTTATGCATGTCTTTGTACATCACCCTTTCATCAAAAATCACATATCTACTACGGATGACTTTTTTTTTTCATCATCCCAAATATGGTAGTCAAACTCATATTCACCATAGCCGATGAGAGTGCATTTTTTAGATTTGGGATCAAACCTATTCCTTCCTTGATCACTGATATGCGCATATGTTATACAGGCAAAAACTTTTAGATGTGATAGTTTTATCTCCTTTTGGCTTCATACCTCCTCTGATATTTTGTGCTCCAATGGAACCGATAATCCTCGATTGATTAAGTATGCTGCTATATTAACTGCTTTTGCCCAGAACTGCTTTTGCCCAGAACTACTTCAGTAGACCTTACTATATACAAATATTTCTGGCTCTTTCTATCAATGCTCGGCTCATACGTTCAGCTACACCACTGTGTTGAGGTGTACCTAGCACTATTCTCTCCATTCTGATACCAAGCTCATAGCAGAACTTCTTGAATCTAGTGTCTTCATATTCACCGCCATTATCGGTTATAGGCTTTTCAATCTTCAGACCTGTCTCATTTTCTGTCATATCCACTAATTTAGACCCCGAGTCGCATGTGTCGCAAAATTGACTCATTTGACTGATCGGAGTTTAAATTCGGATTTTGACCAAAATTAATAAAGTGATGATTAAATTATGTTGATATATGCCTAATTAAGTGTTTATAAATCTTAAAGAAGTTAATTTACGATAAAGGACTAAATTGCAAAATTTGATAAGTTTTGGGGTCAAATTACAATTTACCAAAATTTGAAAGATTAATGAGATTATTTGCCATTTAACATATTAATTTTTGGACATTTTAAATAGGTTGGCCGACCACTCAATAATAAAAAGAATGAGATTAAGGTTAATTAAGTCTAAAGTCAATATTTTGGTCAAATTTGGTGGGTCCCACATGAAGACTTATTTCTTCTTATTTCTTCCTTTTCTTCTTCTCCTCATTTCTTCTTTCTTTCTGCCCAAAACAGCCAGTCATGCCAGCCCCTTGTTCTCCCTAGCCAACCTTGAAATCTAGAGAGAGAAAGAAAGAGAAGAGATGGAAAAGAACAAGTCAAAGCCATTTTCATACACAATAAGACTTGGAGAAGTGAAGGAAGGGAAGAACGGAGGAAAAAAAGGAAGAGAAGAGGAGAGATAAAACCTTCAAGTGTTGATTAAGAAGAGGAAAAAGTATATATAAGAAGCTCTCCTTCTCCTCTTCAACTTTCATAAAAGGAAAATATGGTTTTGAGCTCATTTAGAGCTTGATTATGTAGAGAGAGAGTTTAGGGTTTCATGAGAGTTTTGATAATATAAGATTTTTTTTGATGATTTTGTGTGTTTTAGGAGCTCAAGGAAACAAAGGGAAAGAGAAAACTACCTAGAGAAAGTGAAGGAGATTCATAAGAGGTTAGTGCATAAATTAAGGCAATAGCCTATGTTTAATTTCAAGTTGCATGATTTAAGAATTTGTTATATAAATTAACATTACTTTGTGATAAAATTCTGGGTATGCATGTTTGCTAAACTTATGAGTATATTTGGTAAAAAATAAATTAGGTGATTGTGTGTGTGAAATGCTGAAATTTATGGAGTAGTAAGTGTATATATTGCTATAACTTGAGTTATATAATTCGGATTAATGTGTTCTTAGTTGCATATGAAAGCTAAGACATAGGGCTTTAACTTTTATTCAGACAATAGAATCTAAATATGTTTGTATTTTTCCAGAAAAATATATATATTTCGAACCTAGAATCTGTCCAGCAAATTTCTGGGCGAAATTGTTAGTGAACAGTTGGTGTTCAATTAGTCATAACTTTTTCTAAAGAACTCCACATTTAGTGATTCAAGTTGCATATGAAAGCTAAGACATAGGTATTTAACTTTTATTCAGACCATAGAATCTAAATATATCTGTGATTTCCTAGAAAAATATATATATTGCGGACCTAGAATCTGTCCAGTAAATTTCTAGGCGAAATTGTTAGTCAACAGTTAGTCTTCAATTAGTCATACCTTTTTCTATAGAAGTCCAAATTTAGTGATTCAAGTTGCATATTAAAGCTAAAATTTATATCTAAAATTCATAAGAAGACTATTTAATTTAATTCAGACTGTAACATGATCAAAATTAAGGTAAACAATAGACACTGAATTCTACCTGAAACAGGGCAGATTAAAAAAATGAAATTTAAATATTTAAGTTATATTAGGTTAATTGTTATAATATGAATTTTTCTCAAATGAGGTATATGAAAAATCAAATGAGTTTTTAGACTCATAAAAATGATGTGCAAATAAAATTATAGTTGAGTATTTTGTGATTGAGAAAATATATACTACAAGAAAAGAATTGAATAGCGACGAAATTTAGCGATGGATTAACATCCATAGCAGTTAGTTTCGGATCAGTGATGACCTTAGCTAAATGTTGTAGCCAATATGGTGGAAAAATATGCCGCTAGAAAATTGCAACGGTTTAGAGACAAATTTGTGAGAGCCAATCAGCGACGGATAGAAACCATTGCAAAATCAACATAATAGCGACAAAATTACGTCTGTCGCAAAGGTTGTTACAGAAAATATCGTCGCTAAATCACAAGATGAGTTTAATTATAAATTTAGCGACGGAAAATAGATGTCGCTATTTTTAGCGACGGAATTTTCCATCGCTAATGTGTCATCGCTATTATATCGACGAAAAGTAGTTGTCCCTATAAATAGCGACAGAAAAATCACTACATCACAAGATGAGTTTAATTATAAATTTAGCGACGGAAAATAGCCGTCGCAATTTTTAGCGACGGTAACTATCAGTTGCTACAATAGCGACGACACATTAACGACAGAAAATTCCGTCGCTAAAATTGAAAGAAAAACGATGCCATTTTTTACTGGGTCTGTTATAACCTTGCAACCCCAAAAAAATTTCTCATTTTTCCCTCCCCAGCCGGCATTTTTCCCTCTCCCTGCTGCCCAAATTTCCAACTCTAGTATCTCCTTCCTCTGCTCCTGTCGTGGTCTTCCTCTACTCCGGTCGTGCCTTTCCTTTGCTACGGTCCTCTCTCTCCTCTGCTCCGGTCTTCTCTCTCCTCTGCTCTGGTCCACTATTGCTGTCTCCCACTGCTGTTGTCCTCTGCTGCTATCTCCGAGCTCCGGTCACGTCCTAGCCGGCGTAGCGTCCTAGCCTTGATCAGCTGAAGCTCTGGTCCCTCCCTTCTAGCGTCGGTCACCTCCCAACGAAGAAGGTAGCTGCTGTGTTTTTTTTTCAATATTTTTTTATTTTACTTGTTTGTATTTTTTTATTAATTTAATTTTGATATGTTGGAACATATTATATGACTTATTATTAATTAATTATATGAATAAGTTACATACATATTTATATAAATAATATAAAGATAGAACATAATATAGATAATTTAGGAAAAAATTATAAAATAGTTACGTTTAATAAAATAGATAAGTTGAGTTACTAATTTTAATAAAATAGCTATTTAGCTATTAAGTTTGATTAAAATTATAAAATAGCTAATTTTATTTACTAAGTTGAATAAAATAACTTTAATAAAATAGTTTAATTACTAAGTTTAATATAAAGCTAGAAGATAATATAGATAATTTAAGCAAAAAATTATAAAATAGTTAAGTTTAATAAAATAGCTAAGTTTAGTTACTAAGTTTAATAAAATAGCTATTTATCTATTAAGTTTGATTAAAATTATAAAATTATAAAGTTTATTTACTAAGTTTAATAAAATAAGTTTAATAAAATAGTCTAATTACTAAGTTTAATATAAAGCTATAACATAATATAGATAATTTAGGCAAAAAATTATAAAATAATTAAGTTTAATAAAATAACTAAGTTTAGTTACTAACTTTAATAAAATAGTTATTTAGCTATTAAGTTTGATTAAAAAGGTAGAACATATTATAGATAAATCATTGAAAAAAATTATATCAGTGGTAGTTATGCTTTTTGTTCTGTAATTAAAAAAATCATATTTTATGTTGCTAATTTGATATTTTATATGAGACATGACGTTTGTTCTGTAATTGTAATCTGTTTTGTTTTTGCTATTTTATTATCTTTTTAAGAATAATTTCAATTGAAATTCATAAAAAAAATTATAGTTAAAATTTATTAATATAATTTTATTCTAATTACTCAGCTGCATATTTTATGAAATTATGGTTTTATTATACAATACACTGACCAATTATTAAAATTATATATTTAATTCTGATAAGTGACAAATGACAGTATAAATGGGATTTTAGATTGACTAGTTTACGATCAATACCAATTATATAAATTCTAATTAGGACCTTGGAATGTTAAATAATAAGTTCGTATGTGTTACGAGCTAATATGTACTTACATAATATTAGTACATTCATGAAATTCTCGTTCACTTGAAAAAATAGCTAAGTTTGATTTCATTATGATTTATCAATTACAATTTCATACTTCAAATTGATTTTAATGTTTTCCTTGATTTAATAGAGGTAATAAAAAATGAGACCAGATTGACAATGGATGTATAAATGGTTGAAATATGGACTTTTGAACTCAGAGTTCATGACTAGTATTAGACAATTCATAGAATTTGCATGCAGTCACCCAAAAATGATGGACAATGATAGGATAAGGTGTCCATGTTTTCATCGCAAGTGTCAGAATCGCATGTTTCATCACGTGGATACAGTTAAGTTGCATTTTTATAGAAACGGTTTTGTACCAGATTATTATTTTTGGACTTTACACGAGGAACAAGCAGTTAAAAGTAACTTGAATAGCAATGTCAATTATATGAGTGAAGGTTCTGCTGCATTTGATTATGCAGAATCATCCAGTCGGTACCATTCCATGGTTATGGATGTTGTTGGTCAAGCATTCAATGAAACTTACATGGAAGAAACACCGAATCCGAATTCCCAAAAGTTTTATGATATGCTTAGGGCTGCAGATGAGGACTTGTACCTTGGATGTAGAAGTCATTCACAGTTATCATTTGTTGCTCAATTAATGCACATGAAGTCAGAACACCATATGTCTGAACATAATTTTGATGACATGGTTCGATTAATAAAAGAGATTACTCCTGAAGGAAGTATGGTACCTAAAAAATTCTACAGAACAAAGCAGTTAGTACAAGGAATGGGTCTTCCGGTTGAAAAAATTGACTGTTGTAAAAATGGATGCATGATATACTGGAATGAAGATAATATTTTGACTAGTTGTAAGTTTTGTGGTCATCCTCGATACAAAAGGCAACGTCATGGTAGCAAAATGGTTACTCCTGAAAAGAAGATGTATTACTTTCTCCTCACTCCTAGATTGCAAAGATTGTTTGCATCCAATGTCACAACATCGAAAATGGGGTGGCATGCTGAGCATGAAATTGAATATGGGGTTATGATCCACCCATCTGATTCCCCTGCATGCAACATTTTAATGATACCCATCCAGAATTCGCATCAGAGACTCGAAATGTTCGATTAGGTCTTTCCACTGATGGTTTTCAACCATTTGGACAATATGGACAACAATATTCTTCTTGGCCAGTCATTATGACTCCGTACAATTTGCCACATTGGTTATGTATGAAAGATGCTTACATGTTCTTAACTATATTGATTCATAGGCCAACTAACCTTAAGGATAAGTTGGATGTTTACTTACAACCATTGATATCAGAACTTAATCATCTATGGCTCGATAGTGTGCAGACTTATGATATTTCGATGAAACAAAATTTTCAAATGCATGTTGCTCTTATGTGGACAATTAGTGACTTTCCTGCATATGTGATGTTGTCTGGGTGGAGTACTACTGAAAGGTTAGCTTGTCCTTATTGCATGAATCATACTGATGCTTTTACTCTTTCAAAGAGCAGAAAATAGTCGTGGTTTGACAACCACCGTAAATTCTTACCTGAAGACCATCCATTCCGACAGAACAAAACATCATTCATGAAGAATAAGATAGTGGCTAAAAAAGCACCCCATAATAGATCTGGAAGTGAAATATTATTTGAAATTGATCATTTGGGTTTGAAAAAGGTAACAGAATAAGATGCCGAGAGAACTAATGGCCCTATTTGTAAGCAATGTGGTTGGAGGAAGAGAAGTATCTTTTGGGATTTGCCTTATTAGAGTACCCTTCTCATTTGACATAACTTAGATGTAATGCATATTGAGAAAAATGTATTTGACAATATTTTTAACACTATAATGAATGTTGTTAGGAAAACAAAAGATACATACAAATCTCGAAAGGAGTTGAATGCATACTGTCGTCGGCCAGAATTGGAACGAGATTCTGTAAGGGGAAAATATCCTAAAGCTTGTTACACGCTAGATAATCAATCAAAATCAGTCGTATGTGAATGGCCAAGAAATTTGAGATTTCCCGATGGTTATGTGTCAAATATGGCTAGATGTGTTGATATGAGGAAACTTAAGTTGTTTGGGATGAAAAACTATGATTGTCATATGTTTATGCAGCGTTTAATACCTATTGCATTTCGTGAACTATTTCCAAACAATGTTTGGAAGGCATTAACAGAATTAAGCTTGTTCTTTAAGGATTTAACATATGTTGTTATAACCAATGATGACATGGCCCGGATTGAAGAAGAGATTCCTATTATTCTCTATAAGCTTGAGCGTATATTCCCTCCAAGCTTATTTGATTCAATGGAACATCTACCGATGCACTTACCGTATAAAGCAAGAATAGCAGGTCCAGTGCAATACCGATGGATGTATCCTTTCGAGAGGTAATATAAAAGTAACTTAATAATAATGCATATCATTATTATTTCTGTTAGATTTACCATACTTGTATATTTAACATCTTAGGTACTTTCGACGATTGAAAAACGATGTCCGAAATAAAGCTATAGTTAAAGGTTCAATATCTAATGCTTATTTGGTGGAAGAAGCTTCATTGTTTTGTTCTTACTATTTTGAGGATCATGTGAATACAAGGCACCAAAAAGTGTCATGCAATGATGACGGTGATCAATATAGGGTACAAGAACATGAAGGCAACTTATCCATATTCACACAATCAGGCCGAGCCTTTAGAAAGAGTAAATCCCGATTTTTGTCAGAGGAAGAATATGTTGCTGCACAATCATACATTCTTTTTAATTGCACTGAAGTTGCACCTTTTATTAAGTAAGTCATAAACTGCTAATAAATTTTAACATTTTCATTTGAGCATTGGATAAATTATAAAATTTAATTATTATTATTCTTTTTGTTGTACCTTGAAGAATTTATATTGAGGAGCTGAAGCAAATTCTAGTGAACATTTCTACTCAAGAAATTGATGTTAAACTTGAAAAAGAATTCCCAATTTGGTTTAATAAACATGTGAGTACTGATTTTCTTTCAAACATTTTTTTATTGACAATTAACAAGAATTATACTTTAATGTTAGCTTATACAATTGATGACATTTGTTTTAGGCACACAATCCATTAAGCAACATATCCAATCAGTTTATAAAGGACCTAACAAAAGGTCCATTACCTAAGGATAATTATGTCTTACTCTGGCTATTATGTGAATGGATACAAATTTCACACTGAAGTGCATGGATCTGGTAAATCTATAGTAAACAGTGGTGTATGCATAAAAGGCTCAAATTATAGTGCAAATGAATATGACTATTATGGTCGTTTCATTGAAGTTGTTCAGTTGGAGTATCTTGCATTACCAATTAAGAGAACTGTGTTATTCAAGTGTGAGTGGTTTGATCCAACGCCAAATTTGGGTACAAAAGTGCATCCACATTATAAGTTGGTCGAAGTAAATTAAAAACGTAGATTTAACAAGTACGAGCCATTTGTTATGGCGGTTCAAGCTTGTCAGGTGAATTTTATCACATATCCAACTATCAAACGTGAAAGAAGTAAGTGGTTGGCTATTTGCAAAATTAAAGCTATGGCTAAATTTCAAATTCCACAAGCAACATCAAGTAGTCAACTTTCCAATGTATCAACAGCCTTCCAAGAAGATGACATTGATATTCATTATATAGATATTGAAAATGATGAAAGTGATAATTTAGTTGGTTCAACAGTTGCATTTATTGATATCGAAGACGATAATGAAGAAGAAGAAGAGTCTGGTCTTGAAATTGAATCACATGATGATGACGAAGAAACTGATGTGGATGAGTGGGATTATAAAGATCATGATGGTGATTAGATGTAATGGCTAAACCAAAGATGTTCTTTTCTTTTTGGTATTATGTATTATTCACAAATATTTAATCCCTAGGTATATGTTTGTAAATTGTTACATATGTATTGCTTTTATTATTATTATTATTCTTTTTAAGTAGCAATTGATATTTGTGTTCATTGTTGCTTTTGATATTGTTTACTATTATCGAGTGACTAATATGCAGATGAGTCACACATCATCTGAAGATATATTACATGGTAGAGGCAGAGGGCCTACAAAATGAGGAGAGAAATCAATAGAGAAGAATAATTTCTCAAATCGACCACCAGTTCCACCACTTCGTGTACCACCATCACCACAATCATCTACACCATCGCCACATTCATCGACATCATCACAGTCATTGCTACAGTCATTGGCACAACCATAACAATCAACACCACGACCACAACCATTATCATCAGCTCATCCATCAGCAACTATGCCCATCTTAGGAGGTTCAACATCAGCATCTCTCATATCACAACCTACTACATCATCTCTTCTAGCTGCTTTAGCCTTACATTTACAATCTGAAGCATCAGTCGCTATGTCAACCAATGGTAGATGACAACTCAATCTCGATCCTATAAGGTAATATTACTATTATTATTTCTCTTAATCTTTTCATTCATGCATTTAGTCTGTTTTTGATGTATTGTTTGTTTGTGCTTTTTGCATAGTGGGAGTTTTCTTCAGTCTCATGTAGTTTCTGCAGCTATCACCCATAGTTTTTTACTCTGTTTGAGTGATAGAGGACATGTATGGAAGACTGTGTCTGACGATGTTAGAGACTTCTATTGGCTTGAGTTTTAGGTAAAATCCAATTATTTAAGTAAAAAATGTGACGAGGTGAATGACTTTGTTAAAAATATATTTCTTGTGATTGATTAGTTGTTAGAGACTTTGTACTTCAGGTGAAGTTACTTATGATATAGGCCAAACTCTGCCAAAATTTCAGTTTGAAATTGAATATTTAATCTCTCTTGTGCTTGATTGGTTGTTAGAGGCCACATAATTTAGGTCAGGTTGCTTCTGCTATAGACGAAACTCTATCAAAATTTCAGTTTGAACTTGAATATTTAATGTCTTTTGTGCTTAATTGGTTGCTAGAGACATTGTACTTCTGGTCAGGTTACTTATGTTATAGACGAAACTCTGGCAAATTTTTATTTTTATATTAAAGTTAATTGAATGTTGCAAGATAAAAATTTGTCTTATATGTTGTTTTTTTGTTTCTATTTTAGAAAGAATTTACTTGGGATCCAGAACTTGAGATGGTAGTCAAGCGTAGATGGTTACAACAGGCTGCTACACGTTATAGTGATACTTTGAGCAAGTAGAGATCTTCTGGCAGTAAACCACCATGTGTTCTAGAGCAAGTTTGGAATAGTTCGCAAAAATAATGGTCCACTCCTGAGTTCAAGCAAAAATCTATCATTGCCTCTAAAAACAGACTTACTGAGACAGACGACTTAGGTTCAGGTCTCTCACGACATACAGAGGGTTATATATCCATGGTTGAGCGTAGCATGCGAATGGTATATTGATAATGATAACTTAATTTGAATTTGTTATTCATTTATATATTTAGGTTGTAAAATGTTTAATAAAATAGTCCTTGTAAAAATTTGCTTATGTATTATGCTTGTAATTTTGTAGTTAATGTGTTTTTATTTTTATTTTATTCTTATGATCAGGCAAAAGAGTTAGGACGTGAACCAAATCCTATAGAACTCTTTGAGGCAACACATGCCAGAAAGACTTCATCAGAAATTGAGTATGTAGACCAGCGGTCTAAAGTTGTTGCAGTATGTATTTACCAAACTCATTAATTGTGCATATTTAAAATTTGATTTGCTTATTTTTCTATTAATCTCATGGAATTTATATTTTTTCTTCTTAAAATTTATATTGAAGGATCGAGTACAAGCCCTTAGAGAGACTGCTTCTCAACCAATTGAGGGATCTAACGAGCCATGTGAACTAGATTTGAGGCAATTATTTTTAGAGGCTGCTAGTGGCCAGAAAAAACGGCGCGTATATGGAATGGGCACAAAGGCAGCACATTTCTAGACCAGTTCCTCCTCTTTTCACTCCACTGTCACATCATGAGATATTAGTACAGAGCAGCTACATGCTAGTATTATGCAAGATATGCAGCAAGAGGTTCAGACTATGTTGGAGTCACAAAAGCAGTAAATGCGAGAACAGATGCGCGAAGAACTTCAACTTAAGCTTTGAGACGAGTTGCATGCAGAGATGCGATAGCTGATAGCAGAGATGACTAATTCTATCCACATTTCATCAACTCCACATAGTGATCCACCACAATCTGACAGGATGTAGGACTATATATTAACAATATTATAGTATTTTCAATTATTGAATATTTTTTATGTCGGACTAAAAAATTTGAATATTTATTTAATGAATCCTGTTAAAAAATATTTTTTTTCATTTAATTGAATTTTAAAATTACAAAAATAATTAAATTACAAAAATTTAATATATAAAATATGGATATGCGACGAAATACGGTCCTCACTAAATGTTTGTCACAATTAGCGACGACTGAAAATTAGTCACAAATTGTATGGAGTAAATGTCCTACAAACTTTAGCGACGGACAACGTCCGTAGCTACATAATGAAGGAAAACGTCTGTAGCTACATAACGATGGAAAACGTCCGTAGCAACGTAGCGACGGACAATGTCCATCGATGGAAAACGTCCGTAGCAACATAGCGACGGATTTATACCCGTCGCTATGTAGCGATAGATTGTTCGTGGCAAAATCCCTCACTGATTTTGTCGTCATTACAATTCCTACGAATACACTTTAGTAACAGATATTTCGTCATTAATTTCATCGCTAAATTTGGCAATAGAATTACAATCTGTCGCTATTTAACTTGCAATGAACTTTTCTGAGACGGATTAAATCCGTCGCTAATCTAATTTAGCGACAGAATTCTTAAATTTAGTGACGGATTTGTTCATCGCTAAAATGAATTTTTCTTGTAGTGATATATATATATATATATATATACTTTTATTTCTTATGGTTTTGAATTTTAATGATATTAATTAAGCCCTAGAACACCTAGCTTAAAACTAGAATTTTGGATAGTTTGGCATGCCAATCAGGGGAACTATTAATGCCTATGATGGCACAATTAATGAAGCCGGTGATGGCACTATAATTGAAGTCAGTAATAGCATTATTATTAATACCGGTGATAGCACCTATATATATATATATATATATCTGTGTGTGTGTATAAATGCCGGTGATGGCACTTATATGCGCATACCATAAATGCCCAGGTGGCACTCATAAATGCCTGGATGGCAACCCCATTATCCTTGTTAGTGGTTCTTAGGTGTTACGGGCATAAATGAGTTAATGAACTTATAAGAGATTATGATAAAGAAAAAAAAATATAAGAAAAAAAAAAAAATATATATATATATATATATATATATATATATGCTAGTGATCATAAAAGCATGATAAAATATATTGCATGAATATTTATATGTTATGAACAACATAATATAGTATATTGCCTTTATCTTTATGCACCACTAAGCTTAGAGCTTAGCATGGGAGTTTCCTTCTGTGCAGATTTAGAAATGTAGCTGAAACTTGTAGATAGAGCTAGCTGTGGCCTAATCTAGTAAGCCAGACGACAGAGAAAATCGTGGGTCACAACACTTTTGTATTTTGTATTATATTTCCTTATTTTGGATGTATAAATTATCTTCTATGGTTTTGTAATTAATCTGAAGTTTTGTAAATATTATTTTATGTAAATAAAATATAAATTATCTTTTTTATATCTTTGAGCTTTGAGTAAAAAAAATGTATGACTTTTTAACATTTATTAAATAAGGATTTTAAGAAGTCGGAGTAGCACTCACTTATCCAGGCATTTCAGGCTGGGGTAAGGGGGTGTTACATTTTCAACCATAGCTTTTCATCTCCTGAAAGCCTCAAACACTTTAAACTTATACTTTATAAAGTAAATTCATACCTTCCAAGAATGGACATCAATGAAAGTCATGAAGTAGTATTTCTCACCAATGGATGAGACGGCCGTTGTTCCCCAAACATCAGAATGAATGAGCGCTAGCCTTTCTTTCTTTGGGGTTTTACCACTTTTCTGAAAGCTAACCCTTTTCTGCTTTCCAAATATGCAATCTTCACACATGTTTATCTCCACTGATTGTAGAACTGGAAGTTTTTCCTTTGCATGCATAATCTTAATCCCCTTTTCACTCATATGATCCAGTCTCTGGTGCCATAGATTGGGATTTTTATTTCCAGCTGCAACTATGATCAAACAATGTGCTCCTGTTATCATGTAAAGAGTGTCATTTTTCTTGCCTAGAGCAACCGTCATTGCACCCTTTGAAATCTTTCAATCATCACCACGGAAAATCGTAGTATAGGCTTCACTAGCCAACTGTCCTACTGAGATTAAGTTCTTTCTCAGGTCGGAAATATGTCTGAAATCCTTCAGCTCCCAAATAGATTCATTCAACTTAATATTTACTACACTTTTACTAACAATAGCACAAGATTGATCATCACCAAGGTATACCTTTCCAAGATTTTCGGGGACATACCTCTTGAAGAATTCTTTTTGCGAAGTAGCATGGAACGATACTCCAAAGTCTAACACCTAAGACTCCTCTTGCTCTCTAAAAATTATATCAACACATCATCGCCTCTTGAGGTGGAAGTAATATTTGCCTCTGCCTTTGCTTTCTGGTCTTTCGATGCACTCTTATACTGGTTTTTGTAGTTTCCACAATTCCAATATTCGACAGTTTTTGAGCTATGGGATTCCTAGATTTGGACCTACTGTCCTTTGATTTACCTCGATAGTTCAATCTGCCGTGTCCATTCCTCTTAGTTGAATTTCTTCATCTTGACTTTGTATGAAAATTTGAAGAGGTTGATGATTCACCAAACTCTCTCCATCAGATCTCTTCGTTAAGAACCAGATCATGAACATCGTCAAATTTCAACAAAGTGCTTCTCAATGAGCTACTCACAACCATGACAGTAGCATTCCAACTTTCTGGTGGAGAAGACAAAAGTATCAATGCTCGTACTTCTTCATCGAATTCAATTTCAACTTAACTCAATTGGGTTGTGACTGTGTTGAGTTCATTGAGATGTTAAGCTACTGATGCACCTTTCGTAATTCACAAATTAAACAAATGCCTCATCAAGTGTATTTTGTTTGAGGTCGATGACTTCTCATACATACTAGAGAGAGCCACCATAAGACCCACTACGGTCTTTTTCTTTATTTTATTAAAAGCAACATTGAGGGATAATATCAATCGGATAACTCCGAGAGCTTATCTATCGAGAAGATTTCAGTCTTCTCCCTTCATAGTCTGTGGCTTCTTCCCTGAGAGAGGTTGATATAGACTTATTTGATATAAATAATCCTCTATTTGCATTTTTTAAAAGCAAAAGTCTGCACGATCGAACTTTTCAATTTTCACATTTCCTTCATCTGCGGCCATCACTCCTACTCAAATCTGACTTCCTCTGGATCATTTCTCACAATTTCTGTGAACCACCATATATTAGAACACTTATGTGGACAAATTGGTATTGTCGACCAAATTTTACTATTCATTAAAAATTATTATTCACATAAATAGTAATCACCCAAAAAAGATAGAAGAAACGCAACCAAAACTTTAATACCAGTTGTTGGAAAATTATACAAATTTTTCTATAATTAGATTTATGAGAAAACAAAGAAAATACAGAATAATAAGACATACACAAATTGATAATGGAGTTCGGTCAATTATGCCTATGTCTTCGAACTGCTGCAGATCTTTTACTGAAGAAAAAAAAATTTACAAAGTATTTATAAACACTCACAACCTTTCACTAAAGCTTTTCTAAGCTTTTATTTTTCTCTCTCACTTGGATTGGTTTTTGGATGGGATGTCTTACAAATAAATCCTAAAGCTATATATAGGTCTCCACCTCCTCAATAGACGACTCAAATTAATTCTCACCTTCTTTAATGGATGGTTGAGATCATTTTCTACCTACCATCCTACCTACCAAATGGATGGTTAAGATTAATCATCGCCCACTAAATGGATGGTTAAGATTAATCCCCACCTACCAAATATTTTTCCAACTAATTATTAATTGGTTTTCCTTCTTTTCCAACAAAAGATGCATCGTCCATCTTTATTGTCATTTATTGCATCTTTTGGTACATGTGTAGTTTGACCAATACAAATAACATCCCCTGTCTATTTAAGTGTCCAAAAGAAAAATGAACAAATATTAACAGCATACAATTTATGGCATTCCCAATTTGTAACTATATATAGCATGATGTAAAAGTCACAATACTATAGCAAATTTGGAAAAAAAAAAAAGTTACTCTGGTAACGAGGATGAGATCAGGGATCTAAAGTCGGAGTTGAAAAGGAAGAGACGAGAGAAGAAGAGGATCCAAACAGGTTCCAAATATGAAACAGTAGTTTTTGAGACACATCAGTCTCCATATTGATAAATTCTTTAGATAGTATTATTAAACTAAATTGTGTCGATAGCAGTCATTTGCATATAGTTTTTTCCATGAATGTGTAATAGGACATGTTTGGAGCTATAACATGGTATTTTAAGCTAAAAGTTAGATAAAATGGACCAAATTGCATAAGATTCCAAGTCCAACCCCAAGAGATGAGTTAAATGAAGTCAAAATGAGCTAAACACGAGTGCTCACATGCATGTATCAATATGTGTGTGAACCAGAAGAGCATAAGACTCGTTTGGGTTGAGAAATTTTAAAATCCATATATTTCATAAAATCTATGGATTTTAAATCTTCAAATTGTGAAATTCATTAATCATAAGAATTTTATCGTTTGGTTTAAATATAAAATTTATGAATTAATTGTGTAATTTTTTTACACTCATATTTGGTTTAATTACCATAATAACACAATACATGAATTTAATAATTAATTTTCAATTTTACCATTTACTAAATATTGGTAATTTATTATTAATTAAACATCTTTTAATCATTTTTATCATATTTATACTAAATTGTGAAATAATATAATTTAGAGTAAATTTTCTAAAAAATGCAACAAATAAAATTATCATTATTGTTAAATTTGAAATATATTAGTTTTTGCTTAAAACTATATATAAATTCATTATTTATACTATGTTGATAAATAAATTAATCTATTAATATTTTTTTGAATGAACTCATTAATATTTTTTTAATTAATATTCAAACTAATACAGATAAAATAAGTGAAAATAAAATAAAAATAATTGACAAATAATTTTTGCTATATTTTTTAGGCTAAAGGATTATTTTGTAATACTATTAATTTATTAAAAATAATGTTGGAATAAAATATTTGACAGTAATCACTCATAGATAAAAAAAAAAAATAGTAGATTTTAGATTTTCTCATCTAGAATGTAGGAAATCAAATCTTTTAAAAATGAAAATTTTGATGAGTGAAATATTTTCTAAAATCTATATATTTTAACCTTTATTAAGTAAACAAACAATAAATTTGATATAAATCCACTGAATTGGTTTAATTCTCTTATTCAAAATTCATAGCCAATTATGAGCTAAAAGGTTGTCATGCCCATGTGAGTGTGTGTGTGAGGACGTGAGAAGTTGAGGACTGTAATTGAGAAATTTTTGTAAGTAGAAGACCACACGGGTGGCTATACGCCCATATGGCCACTCATGTAGTGTAATAGGGTCTCCTTTTAGAGTTTTTTCTCTCTCTTAAGCATGGAGACCACTTATGAGATTCATTTTTAAGCTTATTTAAAGCATTCAAAAAGTCTAGAGTACCCCTACCGCATCAACATGGGATCAATGCCTATGGGTAATATAAAATGTCATCTTTTCCCTTTCTTACAAAATCAAAAGAATCTCACGTACCTCGTCCTTTTCAGTTCTAGCTATTTTTCATTTCTAGCAACTAAACCTTCTTTATATCAACATTTTTAAGCATCAAGCAAGCTTTTTGAATCTAGAAAAAGGAATTGAGGAAAAAGATTAATCAAGCCGAGGAACATGTTGAAGATTTGGGATTGAAAGCACCCTTAGTTTGCTTATTATTCTCCCTTTTTTCTCACTTGTTATTGAAATGCTAGTTTATGCTTATATTTATGTTGTCTTGTAAAAACATGAGTAGCATTTTTGTTTGGGAAAGCTCTAACTCCAAGGGCATGTAAATATTTGACTCATCTTGCTAAATGAATGGAAATATTTGATGTCTATGCAATATTATTGCTTTTATTATTTATACTTAATGCTCTTGTGAGAATTTATATTGATTTGTGCCTTAATGATGGTCCAATTAGGATTTGAATCTCTTTTATATTTATAAATAATGTTGAAGATTAATTGTATAAAACAATAGAGTAAGTTTAATAGAGAGGAATTTTAGACACGATGAGCGGTTTTTGCAATTTAAAACTGAGAGGGAGTTTCTCATCAAAAATATTATTTTTTATATTTCTCTAGAAGAATTCGAGAGAGATCTTAGACTAACAAAAGAGTGTAAATCCTAAAAAAAGCGACTCGATCAAGATTATTTCATTGTTATCAACATTTAATTTTAACAAGATTATCATTCATTTGCATATTGGGTTGGATTAGAAGAATACCCTATCTTTATAATTGTGTTTTTCTAAAAGTGTTGTTACTTTCTTACAGTGTTTTTTATTGCTATAGTTGTTAAATTTTAGTTGTTTTAATTAGCTTAATATCCAATTTTCTAAGTTTTGGATAATTTAATCTTTGTTCACTCACATACACAAATCACTAATTCTCATAAGAACAATACTCAAATTAACGCTTCCTAATTGTATGATCTAATACATTTACTAATAAAATCACTTTTAAGACGATAAACGGGTATCAATTGGTACCTATGAAAACGAAAAATGGTCTATATTTTTATATATAGTTGGCTTGAATTGACTATCTTTTTTTGCTTTAATAAATTCATTTTTATCAAAATGTTTGTTTCTCTTTCAATTAATAAGTATCTTACTTCCTTCGTCAAGCATCTGTTGTCAACTTGGGGACTCAATATATATATATCAAAATAGATAAATATTTAGGGATTCAATTAAATAAAATAAAAGTTGAGCGACAAAATTGAGAAAAATGCTTAAATTCAAGGATTGAAATATATTTTCTGCCTTATTTAAATGAATTTATGAATTGGGTGTAAATAAATATTTTCTTTAGACTGTCAGCTAGGTTAATCACAATAAGATCAGTGAATATAGGGTTATTTGGTTTAATTGCTATTTGACCCTTAAAACTAAATATATCTGCAATCATGTTAAATGCAGGATCGGCCTTGGTGTCAGGATATGTTTTTCGTGTTATCAAATACTCTTTCCGTTCTAATTTAATATACTTATTTTCTTTTTTAATTTGTTCTAAAAAAATATTTTACTTATTTCTTAAAAATATAGTTATGTGTTAGCTTTCTGTTATATTTCGATTTAATATTTCTTGTTATCAATAAATATAAATTATTAATTTAATTTTTCAATAATGCTTATAATTAATATAGGGTTATATTAAGTAAACTCTATATTTTTAATCATATTAATTACATTTTCTTTATTTGTGTAAAATATAAATGAGCTTATGAAATTGAGAAAGGTAGAGTATAAATGAAAAACAAAATTGAAAATTGATTCTATTCAAAAATTTATACAACCTACTCGAAACTCAAAATCACCTTAAGAACCCGAAACAGAAATAATAGCTCTAAAACCAAGCCATTATGAAAAGCTTTCACAAAATAATGAGATTCATTACATTAGGAAGAGAGAATAGACATACATTACATGCTTCTACTCTAATTCGAATTTTATAAAACATTACATTGACAATTTGTGCACACAAAATTCAAACATGGCAGATTTTCAATGGAAATAAATAAAATTGGCTAATGCTGATGCATACATACAACAAAAGAATGGTTAAAAACAATAGATGAATGTTAAGAACACTTTATTTTTGAACAATTTTTAACATTTAATTTCTGATTGGTCAATGAAGATAAAAAAAAATCTAAAAAAAATTATTCTTTTTTCATCATCCAATTAGTGAGTGAGTATTGTAAATTAGAAAGTGAATATTATAGATTAGAAAATGAATGTTGCTGTGTGCCTCTAAACTTGAGTCCTAAACCAACAAATCCTCCCTCCTTCATCTATGTCTAATCAGTAATCAGTATTCACAATCAAGCCATTCATTGGCAACGTGTCAGCATCACAACGGTTAATCAAGATTCAGTCAAACCCTGACAAAGAAAACACTAAGCTCAGGCCCATCATTCCTTTCTGGGCTAATCATGTACAACGTTTCACAATCCTTAGAGCCCACAACCCTTTCAAAATGGGCCCTAATGTAAACATATTCCCCATCAGCACCTTCACTGTCGGAATTCACAGGAAGAACACCGGCCCCCATTGATACTGCTCGGAGCAGCTCCATTATCTTAAGATCATCCTCTAATGCCTCCCTTTTCACGCCGTAACCATTCTTCTTTCCGTTACAGAACATCGTCCACAATGGCTCATCTAATAGCTTACTCTTATTCTCTGGTTTTTTCTCACATTCTAACGCGATCCTCACCATCCCTGACCCCAATTCCTTCTGCAACACATTCGTTTGTATTGCTAATTCGATTATCACAAACGGAAAGAATTTTGGACTTTCCTGTATTGATAAGCTTACCCTGCCTTTCCGATATCCGAATAATGTGCCGGTTACTTTATTTCCCGAAACGGACCGATGGTTGAGACTTTCCGGTAAGCCGGCTGGGATCTTGCATATCGGGGTCACTATAGGGAGAGATCGGAAAACGGAACGGACCAGCCGGAAAACTCTCGGTTTGTTTCGTTTTTTCTCGGGTGGTTGGATGAGCTGTAGTGCCGATGTCTGTGGTTGTTGCGTTGGTGATTTCGGCGTTTTCGGGGTTTTCGGAGTTCTCGGGGTCTTCGGCGTTCTCGGCGATGGGATAGAGAAAGGGATGCTCGTTGTTGGCGTTGGCTCCCCCATTAATGGACTTGGATGAACTGAGAAGGGGATATTGCCATCAGAGAAACCAAAATAATGGTAATTTACTAATAATCCGTTGGGAAGGGTAAAATGGGCATCCTATTTGCGGTCAGTAATCCCATGTTTTTTGCTACGAAGTAGGAGAAAAGATTTTGTAAATTTAGGTTTTTTTTATTTTATGGTTAATTACAGGTCATTATAAAATTAAAAAAATAAATTCTATAGATAGTAATAATTATTGACTTATTATTGGATAATTGATACATTCTCGAAAAATATAAAAGTAGATACTAAATTTAAATAAAATAAAACAAAATATACAAAGGATAACAAATCATCCAAATAAATAAATATATATATATATATATATATATATATATTTATTAAGTCTTTTTTATCTTAATAAAATTTGTTATTATTTTTTTGAGAATTCTTTTATGTATTGATTTCAGTTGATTTAGATTGTTATTTACCTATAATATATGGTAAAAATAATTTTTAAATAGACTCAAATAATATTTATGAGATCTCCGTTACTAAAATATGTTAAGATATCAAAACTTTTCAAAAGCCGTATAGAAAAAATTATATATAATTTCTATTAAATTTTTAATTTATTTTCTATTACTAAATTTTAATATTTTATTATTAATTTTAATTTATATTGTAAATGTTATATGTCTAGTTTAATTTATTGCTGATATTTTCTCTTAAAAAAACAATCGGAAACTTAAACCAACAAACTTGTCACTAACGGAAACTTTAACAAAGATAAGCTAAGCTCAAACAAAACGCCAACCACATCACCAAGCAATCACAAACTTAAACCAACCAAGGGATAGTTCAAGAATGTGCAACCCAAATCAAAACTCAGAGCATGATTCGCCAAAGAATTGGTAGTGAAATTGGCTCAGCTATAAATATGAGAAAATTAAACAACTTCAAAGTCTTAGACCAATTTAATCTCTGAGTTAGATCAAAAAATGGCAACTAGAAAATTAATGTCAATTTCTTCTAATCATTTTCATTGCAGATTTATTATCACTCTCCATAAGCACTTTAGTAAAATTCTAAATGTCGATTTGGTACATGGGATTGTATAATTAAGTTGTAGGATTAATCACTAATTTCATGTTTAGTTCAAAAAATTATATTTAACTTAGTAATTTCATAGGTTTACTTAACTCATAGAATGAGTTTTAATTAAAACATATCTCTCTCATGTATTATAAATCCTAAACTATCTTTATCTAGTTCGGTTATTATAGAGATCTTTTTTAGGATAAGACTGCTCCATGCACCATCACAAATTGCAAAAGCTCTCTTAATCACGGTAAGCATTTTAGAACAAAAATTAATATTCTTATAAAATGAAAAAGGGAAAAAAAAAAAAAAGAGAAAAAGGAAATATTACAAAGTAGTTAAATTCTCAAACTTTCACATTTATAAAAAGTCACATAAACATGAGTAAGAGAGAAGAAAGAGCAAACTTGAATTACGTAGCACTGCTACCTGCATCGCCTTTCCAAATGTTGCACTGGTAGCAAATGATCATTGCATACATCATCAGTCTCTTATCACCCAACAAAATCAATTGGTTTTAAGTTTCATTAGTGTTTTATTGTTGGACTTTATGGTAATGAGCCGTTTATGTGGACTTGACTCAACACAGGCTCATATCTTTTTATATATAAAGTTATGAAAAAATATAACTTTTGAAAAAAAATAACGAAATGATATAAGAAAAAAAAAACTTTTCATCAAGAATTTTCTCTGAAATTCGGAAATTCTCGGAAAATAAATTTCTTCATCTATGTTCAATTACAATAGAATAAAAGCGTTCGTACTGTGGAACCGAGTCAAGTTCTAGTAATTTGTCTCCGCCTGAATTATTGAAAGTGCACGATTCACGCTCAACAAGTAAGTATTCACTGCTCTAATAGTTTTTATATTGGTATCAAAGCCCATTATGTACGGTTTTGTACTTAAAATCATAATTGTGATGATTTTGGAAAAATAAACTGTGCAAATTCGAAATTTCTTCAATTTTCGTTAAATAATTATTCGATTTCATATTTCGAATTTGGTATCGTTGGAAAGCTATCATCACAAGCTTTCTAACGAGTATTTTTGCATAATTTTCTGATGAATGGATGAATTTTTATAATTTTTCAAAGTTTCTGTGACACCCTTATAACAATAACTCTTTACGTACATTACGTATTTATGTGAGTATAGCCGATGTGTGCTAAAAATATTTTCCTTATTTTAATTTATTTTATTAACCATTATGTTATTAATACTTAATTAATCTTTTTGATTATCCAAAAATTTCGGCAGCATAACGGCTATAAACTAACTACCTCACTTGCAAAGCAAACAATCTACAACTCATATTTGGGCACAACAGTACATATAATATGTAACATATTCTCCATTCAATCACAATTCAACATTGCATTCTTTACACATAATAATTCACGAATATTCTTTATCATAATACATACAACATTTTATTTCTACAACTTCATACCTAAACATATATATACATGCTATCTTTGATACTAACATTACATTATTTTTTCTTCTTTCAGCTCCCAAATTTTGTATGTTTGCTCCTGCCTTTTCCGCTACTATCTGCACGCAGTCAAATAACTACGTGATGAGCATTAATATGCTCAGTGGTAATTACTAATCTAAAAATTTTCACTTACATATATTTTTTCATGCATTCATACATGCAATAATATTTTTAATACATTATTCAAATTCTCTCTTTAATATATTTATTATTCTTTTTATCAATACTTTACTTTTATTTATCTTTAATTCACTATTTAATATCTTAATTAATTTTAATAATTTTTTTCAATTCAATTTTTTTCAATTTACTCCTAAACTTTCAATTTCTTTCAATTTAGTCCATTTTCACTTTATTTCTTTAATTAACCATTCATTTCTTTCTTCTTCATTTTTTTTCCAATCATTTATTTAATTAAATATAAATTTCACTTTAGTTCCTAAATTTCCATTTATTTACAATCTTGTCATTGCTTTACATTTATTTACACTTTTGTCACTAATATTATATTTTTCATTTATTTTCTTTTTTACTACATAATTTAACATTTTTCTTCAACTTTAATTTTGTTTTTCAATTTTACTATTTTTGTCACATTTATTACATTTATCATTATTATTATTATATCATTTTTATCATTTTTATCACTTTTATTATAATTTTCACTTTATTCATATCTACTACTTTTATTCCCATTTATCATTTTTATCATTTTTTTTTCATTTATCCTTTTTATCATATTTTTCACATTTATCATTTTTATCATTTTTTTTCACATTTATCCTTTTTATCATATTTTTCACATTTATCATTTTTATCATTTATTTCTACTTTTATTCACTCTTGTCATTTTGATCTTTTATATTTTTTTATCATTTAATTCATATTTTTTTACTTTTATCATTTTATTCACCTTGTTAACTTAAATCATTTGTACTCTTTTTATTCACATTTACCCCTAGTTTCAATCCGATAGAAAATCTTCAGACCGGATACATGGGACGTGGACCCAAAAGTCCACTACACTGAAGAGTAATCCCGAAGGACCACCCGAGCACTACACTGTACACTGATCACTGAATCACTTTCACTGAAGTAGACCGTTATTGGCCTACATAAGCGAGTCGCCATGACTCGCACCGCGGTAATGATATCTCTATGGCTAGCCAATTATATCATGAGCTAGATTTAACTATCAGAAAAATAACTAAGGACATTATTATTTTTCCTTTAATTTAATTTTCATTCATTTCATAAATTCTATTATTTTACATTATTAATCACATAATATTTTATTCATTCATAACAATTTTATCACTACCATAATTTTTCACACTTTGCATTCTAATATTATCAATATTTCACTATGAACATTCAATTAAATTATTAAGCATCACTAAACACACTTTATTCATTATTTTTTTATCTCATGCATAATATACTCAATAATTGGAAAATTATTCAATATATCATTTAAAAATTCTAAATATTTATACACACACAAAATCACATTTTCTTGCATTTCATAACAAAATTTTCATTTAATTAGCAAGAAAAATATTAATTTTTCCTTTTTCATATTTCGGCCTATAATTAATTTTCATTATTAAAATTTGTCTTTCATCCTCTAAATATTTCTTTCACTAATTTATACATTCCTTGTTCCATATATATCATAATATTACAATAAAATGTATTTATATCTTAATTTACATTTTTCACATAATAAGGTCATATTTTCCAATTTCCACTAATTAATTTTTTTATTGAAATTAACCATTCTAATTCACTTTTTATAATTCTTTAATCATAATTTAAGTATCAATTATCAATTACATGCAAAACACACAAAATTTCTAATTTTTATAACCTTAATTCATGCTTAATCAATGGAAATAACTAGATTTTGAAATCACTAACCTTATTTCTTTTCTTTAGCCTTCCTATGCTTCCTTCTCCTTATCTTTTTCCTTTGAAGTTTCTTATCTTCCTTGATTCCTTACCATGGCTGAAAATTTCACTTCATTAATCCACCAATATTTTACTTCCTTAACTCAAATAAATTTTATATTTATCATCTACATATCTTAAACTACTTATTTGAACTATTAAACTAATTTAAAAATATAAATTTCACTTACCTCTAATTTATATCTCAACTTTTCTCCTTTGATTTCCTTCCACTCTAGCCCTCCAAATGAAGATCAAAAGCTTCTACTAGCAGCTAGAGATGCTGAATTTATATTAGGGTGGTTGATTTTGGTGTAAAAATTAGGAGAAATGAGACAAATTTGGTGGAGAAAATGGTGGAAACTCATTTGTCCAAGGGGGAAGCATGAGAGGAAGAAGAAGGTGCTGAATTCTCTAGTGAATTATGATATTTTGAGCTTATATAGGTGGCTGGAATGGCTTGGGCTTGGGCCATTACAAGTGATCCAACCCATTAGTCCCATTTGTGAATTTAAGGCCCAATTAAACACTATAAATTATTTCTCTCACTTTCCAAGCTCAATTTCATCCAAATTTAATTCCATTATTCATAAAATATTTTTATATGTCTATAAAAAAATTTTCAACTCAATCGGAGTTCGTTTTCTGTCTAACTCACTTAAATCGGACTGATAATTCAATTTTTCGGTGTTACCGTAAAATTCATTTTTCAATGTCAAATAATCATAAATATTATTTAGAGTCTATCTATGTTTTAAAATAAATTTTTGAATGTCGTTTGCTATTTTTCATAGTCTGATCAAAGTACGGTCAACCAATTATTTAATTAAATTGGGTCTCATTTTTTTCTTAATTTGACTTTTGAGGGCTTATTTGACTTCATTTTCACTCCAAATTTTTTGCACGGACTATTCATAATATATATTTTCCGATGATCAAATAAAATATTTTTCACCCACTAGTGTATTTTTGACTCCGGGTATACTGATTATTCTCGAAAACTATAATTTACGACTAACCCGGTATTTGGGCCACTACAGTTTTTGTATATATATTTTTTTAAAATAATCATTAAAACGATTCCCCCTCTCAAATTGGGTATGTGTTGTCCAAGCATGGCCAAAATCATGTTAAAACGAAATAAAAATGGTCCAAGTAGTTTTAAAACTATGAAAAATGTGTAAATTTTCAAAAATCGGTGCAAAAACATCCCCAGAAGACGGCGCATATACTGCACGCGCCGCCTTAGAGCGTGACGCGCTAGCGGTTGAAGAAAACGGTTTCTGACGATTTTTTCCACTTGTCATGCCATGTGTCCATGACACGTCGTGTCGGCACGTGCAGAATGCGTGTGGCGCATGTGGCACGTGGCGGCGCGTGTGACGCATGGGCAGACTTCGTTCGGCGCATGGAGGCGCGTGAACGAATATTTTTTGTCAAATTTTTTTTAATTTTTAAAAAAATTTAATTTTCAATTTAATGGATATTTTTTCAAAATTTGTTTTTGACTGTTTTAATGTGAAATTTGTAGAAAAGATATGCAAATAAGAACATAATTACATGTGGAAAATTTTTTTTTTCACATAACATATATGATATTTAATTGAGTCTAATGTTGGTTTAATTTATTCAAATATGTAGTGAGGAATCTGATGATTCGCACTTTGGAGCGATTATGTGCATATAAGAAATATCCAGAACATTCTCTTGAAAAACATATTGATGAGATGTACCATAAAATATGGACTTTCTATATGATGTTTAGTGAAGACTATAACTTAGCTGTGGAACAACAGATGTTAATAGTTATTGATTCCTTACCTGATTCATGGGAAGAGGAAAGAAAGACGCTTAAAGAAAGATTAAGCGACTTATGAAAATCTTGAAAAAAATTTGAATCAGAAACTGGAGCGTCGTATACAAGATGGTATTAGGCGATCTAGTAAATTGATAAATAGTTTCCCATGGATGAAGAAGGTATCTGGTACACTGGCAAAAAGAGAATTTGCTGAGAGGGAACCAAAGGTTCAACCAGATGATGAATGAATTAAAATCAATATTAGAGAAATATTAATTTTTATGTGTGACAATATGTTATTTTTTTGTTTTGAATATGTAATTGATGTTTATCTTATTTTTAATGCATATATATATATATATATATATTATTGTTATTATATTATATAATGAATGCATTGTGGGAATATTAGATTGATAGATTAATAAATCTCATCTTATATAGAATTAATTGGCGTATGTTTAAATTAAACAATGATAACTGGACTTTGTTAGTAGGAATTGATTGAACTGTATATGCAGTTTTTTTGTTTCTACAATTTGTGTTAGGTTATTATTGATTAATTTAAAGCATTGTGACTTGAAATTGATGAAAATCAATAAAGAATTGTGTTGATCCTAATTATAATCATTGTCTCTAAATAGTTGAAATGACTGCAATAAAAAGCATTATTGCTAACTTGAATCAAGGAGATAAGATGAATGATAAAAACTATGACATTTAACATCGTAAAATTCAGTATCTCCTGGAAGATATGCTAGAAATAATAATACAACCAATGACTGAGCCTAAGCATGGAAACACTGCTCAACACATGTGAGATATGGAAGCATATCAAGCCTATAAGCGCAAGGACAGAGTTACTCGCATATTGATGCTGAGCAGCATGAGAAATGACTTGATGATACGTTTTGAAAAGCACCGCTCAGCCCAAGCAGTTTGGGATGCTGTTAAGGTTCAATTTGGTGGAACCTCAACAACAAGACTGCGTCAGTTAACTCTAAAGTTAGATGCCTATAAGAAAAATTCTAATCATACAATGAGGCAACACCTTACTGTCATGTCTAACATGGTAAGTGAACTGAAAGGTGCTGGCCATGAGATGACTGATGAGCAATAAGTTCAAGCTGTGATTCGCTCTCTTCCAAAAGCCTGGGAACACATGCGTGTCAACCTTACCCATAATGATAATATAAAATCTTTTGATGATGTTGCCCGACATGTTGAGCTAGAGGAGGATCGCCTTCTCGCTGATAAGCCTGAATGAGAGGCTTATATGACTGAGTCAAGAGGCAAAAAGGCTTCTAGCACTGGGCAAAAAAAATGGAAAGGTAAGGGCAAATGGCAAGGCAAGGGAGAGAATAAGACAAAATTTAGTAGAAATAAGTGCAAGCGTGGGAAACACAGCGGAAAGAAAGGCAAGAACATGAATTGCTTCAACTGTGGGAAGCATGGTCACTTTGCTCATGATTGCACTGAGCCAAAGGTGTTGTATGACTAAATTAGTCCCCCAAATTTATATGTTAGTAGTTGCTTGATGTTAGCTGAAACTGTTCCTTATTGGACTGTAGATTCAGCAGCAACAGACCACATAGCAAGGGACCGATCTGCCTTTGTGGAATTTCGTCGAATTCCAAAGGAGAGTAGGAAAATCTATATGTGGAATAATGCTTCGGCTGACGTGCTTGGGATCGGTTCCTACAGACTAGTACTACGGGGAGGTCGCACGCTTTATCTCCATGATTTCCTTTATGCTCTTGATATTCGACGAAATTTAGTTTCTATTATTGTTTTGCTTGGACTTGCTTTCAAATTTATTTTTGAAGATGGTTGTGTTAAAATAATTCTGGACAAAGTTTTTTATGGTTCTGGACATATGTTGAATGGTTTTATAGTGTTAGACACTATTTTTATGGATGTTAAGCAATCTATATTTCTTGTTGAAAATTCCAATAATGTTTCATTAATTGATGATACTAAATGGCATGCTAGATTAGGACACATTGGGCAAGATCGTTTAAAAAGATTAGAAAAAGCTGGTCTTGTAGGATCTGTTAAGAAAATAGATTTGCCTATTTGTGAGCATTGCCTAGCTGGAAAAGCAACAAGATTGTCATTTGGCAAAGCCAAAAGAGCCACATTTCCTTTACAGCTTATACATTCTGACATCTGTGGCCCAATGAATATTAGAGCAAGACATGGTGCTCGCTATTTCATCACTTTCATAGATGATTTCACCATATACGGTCACATTTATTTGATCTCCCATAAATCTGAAGCATTAGATTGCTTCATACGTTATAGTAAATTGGTTGAGAATCAATTGAATTTGAATATAAAATCATTGCGAACCGATCGATGGCGTGAATATCTATCTGATTTATTCAAAAGTTATTGTGATGATAAGGGTATAGCTTGGCAGCTAACTATTCCTTCTACTCCGCAACAAAATGGCATAGCAGAAAGAAGAAATAGAACTCTATTGGACATGGTTAGGTCAATGATGACGCATGCTAATTTACCAATTTCCTTTTGGGGAGATACATTAATGACTGCTGCCTACATTCTAAATCATGTACCATCGAGATCTGTTCATTCCACCTCATATGAATTGTGGAAAAGCGAAAAGCCTGACTTAAGCCATATGCGCCCATGGGGTTGCGCAACTTAAATCCACAACACTTCCCATGAATATGGAAAACTTGGTCCAAGGGGGAAGAAATGTATCTTTATAAAATACTCAGAATTCTCCAAAGGATATGTATTTCTGGGGGAAGACACAAATGGAAGAATAACAGAAATTAAGTCACGATATATCATTTTCTTAGAAGAGGACTTTCCTAAAAGAGGTGAGATAAATAAGGATTTCCAATTTTATGAATTGGAATATCATGAGACTAGTAGGACTGCAAGTATAATTGATTTAGCACTCATAGAGCAAGAATTTATTGCTCCTCCTGAACCAAGTGGGAGTGAATGAATGTCATTTTTTGTTCCAATGGAGCAAAACCTTGAACAATCTCAACCTCGACGTAGTAATCGTGATAAGATTCCCCGTCGTCGATTTGAGATTGAGGGGAAAGCTTTTATGATTGCTCCAGATGAAGAAGAGCCTAAAACAGTACAACAAGCTCTTTCTGGTCCTAAAGAAAAAGAATGGATTAAAGATATGAAAGAGGAAATGGATTCGATGATATACAATCAAGTCTGGGATTTGGTTGAGAAACCGTCTGATCGTAAGACTATTGGGAATAAATGGATTCTCAAAATAAAACGTAAGGCGGATGGGACAATAGAAAGATTTAAAGCTCGATTAGTAGCTAAGGGCTATACACAAAAAGAGGGAATTGACTATGAAGATACATTCTCACCTGTAGTCAGGTTTGCATCAATTCGCCTCATTCTGGCTAAAGTAGCACGAATGGAATTAGAATTATATCAAATGGACGTTAAAACTGTTTTTCTCATTGGAGAACTAGATGAAGAGATCTATATGGATCAAGCTTTAGGTTTTGAACTCAAAGGACAAGAGCGCAAAGTTTGCAAGCTCAAAAGATCCATTTATGGTCTTAAGCAAGCGTCAAGACAATGGAACCTCAAATTTCATCAAGCCGTATTAAAGGATGGTCTTACGATGATGGAGGAAGACCATTGCGTATATGTTAAATGTTCCAACAATGGTTTTATAATTATGTCCTTGTATGTCGATGACATTTTAATAGCTGGAAATGATAAGAAGTTGATTGATACTACCAAGAAATGGTTATCATCGAACTTCGAAATGAAAGATATGGGTGAGGCTAGTTATGTACTTGGTGTTAAGATTCTAAGGGATCGCTCTAAAAGACTTATGGGTTTATCTCAGGAGACTTATATAAAGAAAATGTGAGAGCGTTACCATATGCATGAATGTAAGCCTATAGATACCTTAGTCTCGATATGTATCCAAAGACATCAGATGAAAAAGGACGAATGTCTAGAGTACCCTACTCTCATGTTGTCGGTAGTCTGATGTATGCAATGATGTGCACACGTCCAGACATTTGCTATGCTGTTAGACTAGTAAGCAGATTTCAATCTAATCCAGGTCTGAAACACTGGATGACAGTCAAGAGAATATTGAGATATCTAAAAGGAACTTCAGACTATGTTCTATGTTATCAAGGGAAGGATTTGCGCTTCATTGGTTATATTGATGCTGATTGGGGAGGTGATATAGATCAGCGTAAATCGACCTCTAGATATGCATTATTGCTTAATGATTGCGCAATTTCATAGAGTAGCAAGAAGCAATCTTGTATAGCTTTATCGACGATGAAAGCTGAGTATGTAGCATGTTCCTCAACTATACAATAGGCAGTTTGGTTGAAAAGATTTTTGCAGCACATAGAAATTGTCAAGTCAACATCTAAACCTATGGCAATCTATTGTGATAGTATGGCTGCATTAGCTTATGCTAAGGATCCAAAATATCATGAAAAGACCAAACATATCCAGATTAGATATCATTATGTTAGAGACATGATTGCGGAAAAGGAAGTGATTCTGAAACACATTTCTATAAACAAAATGGTAGCAGATCCATTACTAAACCAATAGCTAGAGATGCATTTGCAAGGCACATAAAATCTCTAAGCTTATGTAGAATGTAATCAATATATGTTATGTCAGATCACTTGGTTTTTGCAAATGATATATCATTTTAATTGATTAATGATTTTTCAATTATATGAATATATTGCAAATACCAGTTAGCACAATTTGAATAAGTATGTCGATAGACTTAGATTGACTCACTCACATGAGTAATTGCCTCTGGCGCTATGGAGCGAGTAGAGATGAGACCATAAATGCAGAGGCATTAAGTGAATGACTAAGATGCAGTGGGAGCGGTCTTAGTTTTTATTCATTTTTTTATAAGGTCGCCTTGATGAGGATCAAGATGAGATTCTTCATATATATAAGAATCGACATGAATGACTTCCCCACCATTCATGTGTCTATATGGAGGAAGCTGAGTGTGAAATTTGTTATTTAACATTATTGAATGTATAAATAAAAATTTCAAGTTTAGCGCATTTGGAGCGACAAGACTAATACTCATATCGTGTTTATTTATTTTGAACTAAGATCAAGACATACACTCTTTCATCTTTGAAAAGAAAAGAGTAGCTCCACCATAGCATGCATTTCATACTGCATGTGCTATACAACCTATTAGGAAGCGAAAGAATGGATCCCTGCTTCTTCGCTATGTGAATCCTAGAAATCCTAGAAATGGATTTCAAACAAATTTTACCCTTTATGGCTTTTGACTATATTATGATGTGATGAATTAATGTTGGCTATCTTAGGATGTATCCTATAATCATGGAATGATTCGACTTAATGGAACACTCCTAGAAAAGTGAGTTAATTCAAAGCTGATTGATATGAGGGCAAAAGAAAGAGTACTTTGCTTATGCACTCACAGCTTGTGTTCACCGGCCGGAGTTATTACGCTTGATGAAGAGAGAAGTAACTTAGAATACAATTGATTGTAAAAATGATTTGAGTATAGATTCATAAGGGATTGAATGATACTCGAATTAAGTGTATCGAGAAAGATACTTGGGGTAATTAAGCACATTATCGAAAATAATTATATATTTGGGTTGATGTCTCCTATATGGCCTATAATTAGATTTGTATTGGAGCTCCCACAATTTGTGTGCTTCAGGTTGCACGGTCCGTTCGCTTGTATGAAAGATTCTTTCTTTAAGTTTGAAATGTGATATGATATTTGGATTGAGCCAAGCCCATTTTGGGCGAGTGGGAGATGTTGGGCTTTATGGTAATGGACCGTCCATGTGGGCTTGATCCTGCCCAGGCCCATATCTTCTTATATATAAAGTTATGAAAAGATATAACTTTTGAAAAAGAATAACGAAATGATATAAGAAAAAGAGATAACTTTTCATCAAGAGTTTTCTCTGAAATTCGGAAATTCTCGGAAAAGGAATTTCTTCATCTATGTTCAATCACAAGAGAATAAAAGCGTTCGTACTGTGGAACCGAGTCAAGTTCTAGTAATTTGTCTCCGCCTGCATCATTGAAAGCGCACGATTCACGCTCAACAAGTAAGTATCCGCTGCTCTAGTAGTTTCTACATTTATATATATATATATATATATATATATATATATATATATATGAACTTACAAGAGAAATGGTGATTCAAATCAAAATCCAAAATCAGTGTAGAAAATATTGAGAATATGTGTTGAAAATGATAAGTAATAAAATAATTAAGAACTCAACAATTTTTAAAAATATAGGATAAAAGATATTTAAGTAATTTATTTATTTTTCTAATTTATTTCATTACTTAAATCATCATATCAAATATGAGATTACAAATATATATATATATATATATATATATATATATATATATATATGAACTTACAAGAGAAATGGTGATTCAAATCAAAATCCAAAATCAGTGTAGAAAATATTGAGAATATGTGTTGAAAATGATAAGTAATAAAATAATTAAGAACTCAACAATTTTTAAAAATATAGGATAAAAGATATTTAAGTAATTTATTTATTTTTCTAATTTATTTCATTACTTAAATCATCATATCAAATATGAGATTACAAATTTGAATTAGCTAATACTAGGATAAAAATATTTTTTACCAATCAAGAGCTAACTTAACCAATCCACTTAATTAAACCTAGCATTAATATTAGTCCTATGGCTAAACATTATGTGAACCAAACAGGCACTAAGGGTTTAGCCAATTTAAGACCTTCATAAACCGTTCATAGCTCAGGTTTAATAATTTCACAACCACCCAAATTAGGCATATAACCTTTCTTCCAATTTCCATAACAATCACAAAGCAACCTGCCACCATAAGCTTTGCCATCTCTTTGCACAAATGAGTCGTTAGAGTTAAGTTTCATGAATATCCCTCTGATCGATAAGACCATGAAATGAGCATCGGATTAGAATTATTATTACTGCCACCTATATTTCAGGTTTTGACATGGCAATGGAGAAAGCAAGAGATTGGGACCTAAGCATCTTTGACCACGTCACTAACAGAGGTGCTGAGTTGAGAAAATAAAAACTCATTCCTTTTTTTCCATAATATCCAACATGTAATCCCAAACACAAAGCCCTAATTAACACCATCTTTACTTTCTTTAATATTTATTTATCATCAAAATAGATATGATTATTGTTATTGAGATGTTAGGCTAAACACTTTAATGAGTGCTTAGTAAGTAACACCAAAATGATTTTCTTTAGTTTCAATTAGGCTTAATAAGTTTCTAGTTTGGTAGTTTCTTAATCATCAGTTATTCAACTTTAAATGGACATATTAAGACTAGACTATTAGACTCATCATTTGTAATTAAACCTAAAAATTAGATTGAATATTGGTTAGTTTATTAGCTTGATTAATTGGTGCTTAAAGGAGAGAGTTATCAAATCTAAATTTATTAGTTCATAATTCATTAAAAAGCATGCAAATTGGGTGTGAGTTAAGTTTATATTCTTCTCTCATTAATTTCTTTTACTACTTTCTATTGCAATCCTAGTTATTAATTTATAGCTTAATCCATTCATCAAATTTGGCTTTAGGATTCTATTTTACTATTTTATTGGTAATATAGATTTAATTAAGAATTTAAACGAACAAAATTCCTTGAAAGATCGATCTCAAGAGTAGTTTGCTAGTATTGCAATTGAATCATGCACTTGTCAGTACAATTTGAGTTACATCAAGTTTTTGGCACCGTTGTCTGGGAACTACAATTTATAAGATTCTTAGTTAATCAAATTGTCAATATTTTTCGTTTAGTTAATTTTAAATTATTCTATGTTTTTTTATGTTAATTTTACTTTAGGATTTATTCAGGTCATCTGACTTTGGTTTTATGCTAAGTACTAGTAAAAGAATAAAGTCAAGTGAAACATTCACTCAGTGGAGTTATAAATTAAGATCGAAGATATAAAGACAACAAGAGCAACCCCCTAAAGAAAAAGATGAGATTTTTGAAAACCCTAAGAATTTTTTTTAAAAAAAGGCAATGAATAATAAGCTGATGGCAATCCTACCAAGAGCAGTTGGGTGAACAGAGGTAGTTAGTTATGAAAGACTATGTTAGATCTATAATTAGGAATACGACCTCATGTATCGTGTTAGGAGAGGCAACAAGGGATTACGAGCTAAAAAGTATACATTTGAACATGCATTCATCTTTTTATGGCTTTCCTAATGAAGACCATCTGACATTCATAAGGAATGTTTATACAACAATCAACACTTTTCTCTTAAATAGGCTAAATGAAAACCAATTGAGGATGAGGTGTTTTTTTTACATCTTAAAAGACAGACCAAGACACGAGTAATGACTTTACCTCCTAATTCTTTAAATAAATATATCATAAATTTATGGGTAAATTCTATTCTCACAAAAAAATGAAGAAGTTGAGAGCATAAATTACAAACTTTTATATAAAAAAAAGATTTTGAAACATTCCATGAGGTGTGGAATAGATTCAATACGCTTCTTATGTAATGCCCTCATCATGGTTATCCTCATCCAGTAACAAATCAATCCTACTATGATGGTTTGAATCAACAATATCAATGCATGGTGGACAATACAGCTGGAGGAGCTATGGGGGAAAAGAAACTAGCTAAGGTTTATGACATTTGAATTGCTGGTAGCTAATTTTTAACAAAAGAGTGTGAGGAAAAAAATGATATTGCATAAAGTTTCCAATGGTAATGAGTTGGCTTTACAAATTGTTGAGTTAACAAAGCAAGTACGAATGCTAACCAACAAGGGACATACATCATTAAATGAGGTATGTGGTATATATGGTATTTATGGACATGGAGCTAACATGTATTCTTCTTTTGATTCTTTGGTAGAAAATGAGGTGGAGCACACCAATGCCCTCAATTCATTCTAGTCTAGGCAACAACCCTTACTCAAACACTTATAACCCTAGCTGGATGAACCATCCTAACTTCTTCTAGAGAAACTCTAATTATAACTCACTTTAAATTCTCATAAACCAAAATCCAAATTCATAGTACCATTACCAAGAGTCTCCAAATCAACCTTCATACCACATCTGAACCAAATTGGACATACAAGTGCACTTAAAAACTCATCTCTAAAAGAAATATTAAATAGTTTCATACTAGCAACTCAAGACAAATAGGAGAGAATGGATAAGAGGCTTGATTAGGGGTGGCAACGGGTAGGGTACCCGCGAAAATTGCCCTACCCGAATCCGATTATTTACATACATATCCAAATCCGTCTCAAACCCATTTAAAATTGTAATATTAATACATGTACCTGTCCCAAATCTAATTAACATTACCCGATTAATACCTGAATCTGAATAATTACCTGTTTATCATTAAAACAATTTTAAATATAATAAAATTCAAACTAATTAAATAATTAAAAATCTATAAATATATAAATAATCTACCATAAATCACAATAAAATCAAATAAAATATAAAATTTAATTCAACACATTCAAATTAAAATAATTTATCAAATTGTTCAAAAATAACAATAAAATTAAATATTGTTCATTATGATAGAAAAATTATATTTCACATTTTAAACTTCCATTACATTTGTAATTCATCAATCTATAAAAATATATGAAAAAATAATTATATCATTATATTCAATAAATTTAAATATAATAAATTGCATAATATATATATATATATATATATATATATATATATATATATAATCGGATTTATCGGGTAGCGGGTACCCGAATGTATCTACTTGTACCCTACCCAAACCCGTGACGTGTTTAAATATTGCTACCCAAACCCGTTCCAAAACCCTAATAGGGTTATCCATTAGGGTTTAAACGGGTTTGGATTGACGCGGGTACTCGCGAAACCCATACCCGTTACCACCCCTAGGTTTGATTCATTTGAAGCTTCATTCAAAATGATGGAAATTCAGATTGGACAAATAACATAGGCAATACAAGAAAATAAAAAGGGAAGTTTTCAAGCCAAATAGAGCAAGCTAAATCTATAACTATGCATGATGATGATTGTAATGGTGAAGCAAATTATGAAACTAACATGAAGTATTGTTCTCTTGTAGGTACATGTGTATTACAACACCAAGAATTGAAGTTTCTGGAGATAAAAACACAATGTGAGGAAAAGAAGGAAAAAGTTCCAACACCTCAATTACATAGAGCAATTGAGCCTTATAGGCCACCTTTTTCTAAAACAAATGGAACATAATAAAGGTAAAATATATTTTCAAGTTAAGAGTGACACATTTGATTGATTCTGTCAGGAAAATAACTCCACCAACAAAGTCTGTGAAAGAACATGCTTCAAATGTGAAAAATAAGTTAGAAGAACATAAAAAAGGCACCACCATTACCTAAAAAGAAGAAAGACTTTGGAAGTTTCACTGTTAACATTACCTTGAGAGAAAGAATGAAAGCAAAGGCTATGTTGGATTTAGGTGTTAATGTTACTTTAATGCATTACTCAATTTTTAAGCAAATAGGTTCCAGAGAATTAAAACCAACAACTATGGACCTCTAGTTAGCTGACGGTTAGATAAAATTTCCCTCAGGTATAGTAGAAAATCTCATGGTTCAAATAGATAAGTTAACAGTGCTTATTAATTTTATGGTCATGGATACTGAGAATTCAAGTTTAAAAGAAAGTTCAATAATACTTATTGGTAGACCTTTTATGGCCACAACTAACATCCATATTAATGTTAAACTTAGAAAAATAACCATGACAGTATTGGGTATGATTGATAAAATTTAGGTATGCAACTTATATAAACCTACTACAAATCAATGCTTTTACATTATTATGGTTGATAGGCTTGTCTCTAAAGTGAATTTGCAGGAATTAAGAAATGAGTCAGGTGGCACTATCAATGATGAAGGGGTAGATGACCAGCTTCAAATGACTTTCCAACCACCTTAAAAGGATCGTAGTCAATAGTATCTTACCTAGACAATAAATATGACACTTTTTGGGAGGCAACCTAAGTTATTTATGTTATTTTTAGTTTTTAGTTTCAATTTCATTATTTGTTTAGGTTATAAGTTTCTATTTGATTTCTAACTCTAAATTTTGTTTAAGGATACATTTATGAAAGAGAATGTATGCTTAAATGAACAAAACGAGAATTGAGACACAACTGAAAGGAAGATAAGTGTCATGAACATGAGGAATGTCTCATGCAAATGACACAATAAGGTAACAAAATGTGTCACGAACTGCATGCAAGACATTTTTTTTTTATAGTATTGATCATATGATCTTTAAAATGTGCAGGTGTATTCTATTTCTCACGATTGTATCTTTCTTACTAAAATTTCTTTTTCTTCATTTTTCTCTCAATTATTCCTAAACCATAACTCCTAATTACCTCTTAATTGCTCAAATTAACACTAAATCTTACAAACCCATAAGATTTATGGCCCCTATATACTAATTTTTAGCAAAATCAACATGCCCAGGACAAAAAGCTCTTCATAGAGGCATGGAAAGACCTCGTGCATGCAACCCATCACCACTACCATGTCACGTGTGTGAGGATGAGTAAGTTATGCATGACAATACTGAGGACATTGTAGAACACAAAGAAATAGATATCTTTTCAGGCATAATGCTCATTTTCTAATTTATTCTACTGAAGAAGGTGCAAGGTATGAACATTGTATGTCTAGAACTATGATTGCATATAAATTCTTTGATTTTGATACTTTATAGCAATTAAATAGTTTAGACACTATGAAAGCAATGTTAGGCGCCTCGATTGGACAAAGTTCATCACCATGACAAACCCTAGTTTTATGAAGCAGGTTTTAGAGTTTTACCGCACTTTGTTAATAAATAAGGCATGCACTCAAATGAAATTTAGATTATTAGGCAAATAGTGTGTAATGACTCATAAAACTATGCAAAGAATTTTTAAGTTCTTTTTTAAAAGAGTTAAAAATATGTGTGATAATTTTAATGTTGATGAAATATGGCAAGTTTTAACAGGAGAACCCCATTATAACCCTAGGAATGCTTCTACAATGAGCTTTAAAGATTCATATATTGCTCTATATCATAAGTTCATATGTCATGAGATATTTAGAAAATTAGAAAGTAATAAAGTTTCTAAGATTGAACTATATATATTATGGTGTATGCATTTTATGACTAGAATTTGCACTTTTGCATTTATTTTTAAACATATGTTTTACACCATCAGACATCTTAGGGCTGCACTTAGTTTAGGCCATATTATTACAATATTTGCTAGGCATTTTTGTACTTTTAATGTTTTAGCCAATAATCTAATGTTGATTCCTAGCCAAGAAAATTTCGATAGTATTTCATTGCAGCGATCTAACCTACTTATTAAAGAAGGAGATACTATTTGATGGTCATCATTACCAAGTGACAGGGGTGAGCCTTCACAACAAGATGGTAATGCAGATCCAAATGAGTAACAGCCTCCTCACCAACCAAGTGAACCTAAGCAATCCTCTCTCTTTAAAGTGCAGCGAGTTATACAACGTTTGGATCATATAGACCATAGGATGGATCATTGAGCACATTAGTGCTCAACATACTATTCTTCTACACCAAATTTTGGAGCATCTTCCTTCTTAATCTCAGTGAGACATTTTTCATACCAAATGAGTACTCCTTTCCTTTTGTTTATTTCCTTTTTGATCTCTTTATTAGCCATTAAGAACAATGTCTTGAATAAGTATGGCGGAAGGAAGTTTTATATTATGATATTTTGGTCGTATATTCTGGTATTATTTATGTCTTAAAAAACACAAAAATAAAAAAAAAATGTGTTTTGTTTTGGTTTAGTTTGGTTTTCAACTATTATGCTTGATTTATTTTCATTATTTTCTCAAAAACAAGTTAATGAAGGAATGTTAGATCTTGACTTATTGTTTAATTTGATTAGTTTGATTGAGTTTAAGATAGTTATAGTGCTAGTTTCATATTTTAGAATTGATAACATTTCAGGTTAGTTATTTATTTGCCTTATTTATATATTATAAGTATTCTACTTTAGGCTATGAATTATTAAATATTATTAACTTATATATTAAGACCTCAATCATTGTAAAGTAAATCAAAAGGTCAATTAAATTATAGAGTTAGTAAAAATAACAAGATGGAGTATGAGATGCACTTATCTTATCGACTCCATTGTCCTACCAAAGATATGAGTATGCAAAACACCTTATATGAGCATAATGTGTTTTTAAAAGAAAGAGAAAAAAAAAAGCAAGTTCAAATAAGAGAAATGTACTATAACTCGGAGAAAAATGGTTAACTCTAAATAAATAAAAAATCAAAGGATCAAAGAAAAAATCAGGGCATATCAAAACAATAAGTGTAGGGGTTTAATATATGAGTTTTTGCTATTCGTAATAAATAGTTTGGTTAGATTGTTTTTCACTATATAAGTTGAGGCAATGATGAAAAGGAATTGGTTTTTTTAAAAAAAAATTGAGCATGGAATCAGCATAAGGATGACCTTGAACTTAACTTGACTATGTGAATTTGACATAAGTCAGGTTGGTGCATTAGTGAAACTTGGAGATAATGAAGATTGAAATCATGTGTATTAGTTATGTTGTCATTTAAACGTGTTTTAGTTATTTATTTATGTTTAGGTATTGCTCATGAGATCTATAATGCCCACAAGTTAGGGCCTAGGAATAACATATAATAAAAGTATATGAAGGGTGTATTTGAGGTATATAAGTGGTTATACATTTTGAGACATGAGAATAGTTAAAAAGATATGAGAAAATGAGATTTCATAGTGTTCACACCTGTGACTATAAGCCTCACGGTCGTGACCATTACGAGATGGATTTTCTAAAGTTTAATAGCTTCACGACCATGAAAGGTGTGGGCACGCCCGTGAAGAATCTGCAGTATAAATTTGACAACTTTATCTTTTTATGCAAAAACATGATTTTTCACCCTTAAACCCTAACCACCAAACCCTTCAACACCATAAATAGTTTTCCTTCAATTCCCTATTGATTCTTAACATTTATACACTAGCTTCGCACCATTTACAAAATTAAATTATTAGAAACCAAGGTTTATACTATTCCTTTAAGGGCAGAAATTTGGGAGAAAGGGGAATTCAATTTTGAACCCCAACCAACATCTAATTCTTCGAAGTTCGGGTAAGAAATCATATTTTCCTTATTCTTTTATTGGTTTACTTTGGTTTGATAAGAGGAATAGAGGTTAAAATCGTGTAATGGGATATTAAGTTAGGATTTCACATGTTTATGACATAAATAGGTAGAATGGCAGAATTAGATGTTAATGTGACCTCTGATTTCGTGTTAGGGACTAAAACAAAGGGTGGAGATAACCCTTAGAGGTAGTAGACACGAGAGAGATCGAGTGTTAGGCTCTAATTATCGAGGTTTATACATATACGCATTTTAATTCAAATATATTGTGCTTATGATATGTAATATGAATTCTGATATGTTATGTGGCATGAAATATTGTTATAATAGTTGCTAAAATAGAGGTAGTTAGCTTATTGAATACTGAGATGCATAAAGAAATTGATATAATGACAACTGAGTATGAATGGATGTTATGGTATTGATAAATAAGGCATTGAGCCTAGTTTAATTGATGAAGTATGATAATATGCATGTTTATAGTTATTTTTAATGCTGAAATTATTAGAAAGTATCGATAGGAGTAGCTAACATTGGTTAGTCTTAGAACTATTGCATGTTGTGTATGAAATTGGCTCAAAATAATGATAGAAATTTGTTACAAACTGATATGTCATGCTCGTGAAGTCAAACTTCATGTCCGTGAATATATGAACACAAAATAGTCATGCCCGTGAACTAATATTCATGCTTGTGAACGATCACAGAGTCAGTCACGAGTAAACAACCTATGATAGAAGGCTTCACACCCGTGAATGCCCTGTATCTAGAATTTATAAATTTGAATTATGTGATGGAAATACATGAATATGATACAACTATGAAGAATGATCATGCACTTGATGCTCTAAATTATTGAATAGCATGTGATGATTATGTGAAACTATGAATGTGACATAACTAAAATAGGTGGAATGTCATTGAAGGGGTTGCAGTACTGTAGAATATTATTATTATTATTATTATTATTATTATTATTATTATTATTATTATTATTATTATTATTATTATTATTATTATTATTATTATTATTATTATTATTATTATTATTATTATTTTGTCAGGGTGGCTTAAGTTTAGGTATGAGCGCTCCTAACTATTTAGGGATAAGGTGACTTAAGCTCAGATAAGAACGCCCACATACTCATATGCATGTAGATATTATATTTACTCATCATGGTGGCTTCAGTTCGAGTAAAAGTGCTCTTAATTTGAGAAGCTCGGTAGTAGCAATGCAGATAGATACAATAGTGAGCAAGGTTAAATAAGTTCAAGTAAGAACGCTCCTATTTCACAACCCGTATTTTAATTACTCCGAGTCTAAAGTATTGGGCTAAAAAAACAGTGAATCATTGTAATACAAAATACAGTAAATTGTAAAGCAGAACACAATAATGTTGTAAATAGGTAATACATAAAGTAAATTAGAATAATAAAAATTCATAATACAGTTACATCCTGGAAAAATAAATGTGGAAACTACTAATCAGATTTATACATAGAACCAATAATTGGATACTTGCAATATATGATCAAAATCACTATGACTATAATGATATAGAAATATTATGAATGAAATGTATTATTACTATGATGATGTAGTCACTTATGCAATATGTGTCATGACTATATTGAAATCTAACTTGATTGAAGTATTATGTTGAAATGGTATATATATATATATCTGGATACAGATAATGGTTTAATACAGATTATGTTAGATGAATATTTTAATTGCATGTTATAAAATATTATAAGGCGAGATATTAAAGTTAAAACCTCTAAATAGTACTTGTTGTGGATTTACGGTCTGATTTTCTGTCCGAAAGTTAGAGATATGTGTTCACAATCGCAATAGTGTTCATGTGATCACAATTAAATTCTAAGTTTTTTAAAACTGATACTTTAGAAATCGGATAACGGATAAATTTTTATGGATTAAATTAAAAAATGATTAAACCATAAAATGCAATTTTAGCACTGGATGTCGTTTCGCGAAAATTAAAAAACAGTTTTGAAGATAAAATTATTTTTATAATTTTTGATATTTAATTTAACGGAATTAAATTATTTGGAGGTCAGATTTTGGAGAATTAAATTGAATAATTAATTAAATTAGAGAAAAAAATGTGATTGGTGGAAATTTTAATTAAGTCAAAATTAATAAAGCTATGATTGGGTTATTTGTTCATCTAATGGGTTAATTAAATTTTAATTGACCAATAGGAAAGGAGATTAAGCTTAATGGAGATTAATTAGGCATTAAATCTACTATTTAAAGTCAAAAAGGGATAACCATTTAATTTATTCTAGAAAATTCATAAAACTTTGAGAAAACAATCTTCTCCTTCTTCTCCATCTTGGTCGAGCACCAGAGCTCCAATTCTTCATGGTTTTCTCATTTTTCTTTCACAAATTCTCCTCATTCAAGCTTAAGGGAGCCAGTTGCAATGAAAGAAAAAATTATTTTTTGGGTGAAATTCTAAGTTAGCCGAAAATTATAAAGTAAGAAAGGGGTGAGATTTTTTCATTTTATTATCAAATTTTATTTGATTTAAGTTTGTGTTAATTCCTTCTTTTAGTTATTTTTTAGTTTAATGATGATTTGGGTTGAATTTAGTGAAGAAAATGAGTTAGGATTTTGTATCAAAAATTATTAAAAAAATTAGATAAAATAGGAAATGAGTAAAATGAGACTTGAAAATGATAAAATTGTGAAATTTGATTAAAAAATATTTTTTAGAAATTTTTGTGGAATTTTTCTAATTATGACTGAAATTTTGAGAAATTATTTTGGAGGATTTATGCCTTAAATTGATGATAATGGAGTTAATTGAAGTATTTGGAAGTGGAAAATAATTTTTGAAGTAAAAGAAATAATTTTTTATAAATTTTTATATTATTGGATGAATTATTGAATTTTTTATTATGAATTATTGAATATTTTTTTGGAGAATTTGGCAATGAAAAATGAAACAAAAATGGGCTAAAATAATTATAAAAATTTATTTAAAATTTTTAGAGCATTTTATTGAATTAATGAGAATTTTTGAAAGGAAAATGGATTTTTAGAAAAAAAAAAAGTTTTAGAGGAGAAAATAAGGAAATTAAATAAGAAAAAGAAAATTATTATTAAAAAATTATTGGTTGTATTGAAATATGTGTCGAATGAGTAAAAAAATAAATTATACGTTAGACGCACATAGTGTGATTTAATACCAATAGAAATATTGGTAAATACAAGAGTTGAGAATTTATAGGTAGATTAATTTACATTAAGAGTAGTAATTATTTTAGCTCAAGAATTTATTGGAATTTGTTTATTAATATGCATCATGTCGAAACAAGCGCCAAAGCTGGACAAGAAGGAAAAAAGCCAGTGAACCCCGATAATTTTGAAACAAAACATATTTATACAAAACTCTTACAATAAAAATCAGAAAAGTAATTAATTGATTTTTACAATCAATATAGTTGATGAAAATAATTCTAACAAATTCTTTTAGTGAATTTTCTAGAGGTAAAAACTATATATATATATATATATATATATATATGATAATGTTAAATTGAAAATTTTTGAAAATTTTGTAAGGCATAAAATGAGTGATGAGCATTTCATTGACAGAAAAAAAATTTGATATAAGTATGATAAAATTTATTTGTAAATTGAATTTTAGGAAATAATATGACAATGATTTATATATGATCAAATATGATATTAAATAAATTTCTATTGCTAGAAAATAGCAAAGTAGTATGTTATAAAGTTAAGTAAAGCTCATGAGAAAATATGTTATTAATACAAGAATTTATTATATTTGGCCATTAAATGATTATATATTAATTTTGGCATAAAAATATTTTACATGAATATTGATAAAATTTAATATTTCTATATTATGATATTACTTACTAGTAATATGAATTAAATGTTATGGTCTATTTTAAATAAAAGAATTTGGAAATAGCATTTTAATATACTTTTTGATAAAATGAGATTTTTAGTACATTTTAAGTTGCATAAGAAATGAAAAATGAATATTTGTTGCAAAAATATTTCGACAAAAAAAAAATAGATGTTATGCCATAACGTCAAATAAAAAATAAATATTTGGAAATTACTTGGATAAATAAAAGTTGAAAACTGATGGTTTTGAGCTCATATATTAGCCTAGACAATAGACAAGGGATTTGTTGGCATGCCAATATAGTAGGAATTTCATAACTTAAGGTTATCTTGGTCATAAAAAATATTGTATGGATCTTATGATTATCTTAGACCTATATATTATCTATATATCGGTCATGTGGTTATTTTGGATCGAGTATGGTCATGTAGTTATCTTAGATCGGGTTTAGTTATTTAAGTCATGTGGTTATCTTTGATACTAATATTTCTATCATTTGACGGTACCTCTTGTATCTTTAGGGGCAAGCATAGGATGTTCAAATACATGGAAATAAGAAAATGTTATTAGATTATAAAATTACATAATACTAAGGTGATGATTAATGGTTAATACTAGGGCTGGCAATTCGTGTCGTGTCGCGTCTAATCATGTCGTGTCTTAATCGGATGTGACACGATTAGACACGACACGATTAACTAATCGTGTCAAAAATTTGAAACACGAACACGACACGGTTAAAATCCGTGTTAACACGACACGACACGATTAGACACGATTAACTTAACGTGTATAAATTATACGACATGACACGATTGGACACGATCTACTTAATGTGTCTAAACGTATACATTTTATACGACACGACACGATTATACACGAATAAACACGAATATTAAATTAAAAATTTAATTTAATTAATTAAACTCCAATTAAATATATATAAGTTCAATTAAATCAATTTAATTCATTCATTCATATATAAATATGTATTATATATATTTATAATATTATAATATATATTTTAATTTTGAGTAAGACTAAAATAATTAGTCATATCTTTATAATTAATAAAATAATATATTTTTAATCGTGTCTTAACAAGTTAGACAGGTAAAATCCGTTTATGACACGATTTTTTTGTATCGTAATCGTGTTGACACGGTTATGACCCATATCCGTTTAGCTCATATCCATATACGGTTAAGTCCGTATCGTTTCGTGTCGTTTAATCGTGTCGTGTCCAAAATTATTAGCTCTAGTTAATACTAATGAAATCAATTTTGGTCACTAATTTGAGAAGAGTAAAATTTATGTGAATGTGAATAAATATAGATAAAAGTTAGATAAATAAGTAAAAGAATAGACAATTTATATGTGACATAATTAATTCATTTAATACTTGAAATATTATAAAAGATTGTTGATTAAATCAGTGCATAGAATAATTTTTGTGGTTATCTTTAACTTTGGGTGGTAAATGATATTATTGTTATTATTATTATAAATAAGAAGTGAAAATAGATATTAAATCTAATTAATTTTGAATGAATGTTACTGTAAAGTTTTGCACCACTGAGTTAGTAAACTCAATGTGAGTATTTTCTTTCATGCATATATTAGAGTTGAGAATAACAGTAGAGTTCAGAAATATGAAGTAATTAATCCAAATGTCTCACCAAAAGAAAAGCAGTTGTACTTATAAAAGTCTCGTAATGTGAGTAAATGTCATTATCATTATATATTAAAAGGATTTAAAATTAGGTTTGAAACTTTTTATAAATAAATTTTTAAATCATTGTGATTTTACAATAAATAAAATATAATTTTATGCATATATGTTTATCTACTATCATATATTGTGCATAATTTAGTTTAAGTTGATCAGTAAGTCTTGCGCAGACACTACATATAGTGATTTGTTGTCAGAACATCCTCATACTTGACAGAATTACTGTTAGGTAGAAAAGGTATTACAAATATTTTTGTCCAAAAACTCTCTACATGGATACAGATTGTGAACATATGAGATTTTCGAGCTTAATCCACCCTACCACTATCTATGATCATGTGTAATCGTACAAACTCCTCAAGTCAATAGAGCTATCCAAGTTTAAGCCACCTTCACTAAATAAAATACATAACTTGCATGCAATATAGGATCAAGCTGCTCTTCGAGATTAAGTTATTTTGTCCTTAGAAGAAATTCATATATCATAATACTACAGTACCATAAACCCTTTTGATGATATGTCATCTATTCTACCTCTAGTCCTAATATAGAGCTTGAGCATAATTTATTCATATTACTTTTGTTATATTTTCATCATTATGCATTCACTTATTACATATATTTTTTTGATGATATGGAACATCAATATGTATCATTTACATGTAAACATTCATAGAATCATTTGTTTCAAACTTATAGTATATCATAAGGTATACTTATGCATAATCATCACATTACATTGTTAAAGAAAACAACATGTATCATTAACAAGCTTCAGGGACGTGAACTACATGTTTAGGGTCGTAAGGATTCCATTCACGAGTACCCCTATTTGTGAACCAAACCATTAACGTGCTCGTGAAAGCTATTGGTTATGAAGTGCACAACTTTTATGGGCATGACTCTTATCATAGGCATGAATCAAGTGGTAACTCAAACCGTGAAATATAGGTTTGATGATTCATGGTCGTAAACCCTTTGTCACGGGCATAAATTTGGGTTTTCCAGCAGTTATAATACTAAAATAGAACATTTAACACCAATCACATGAAAGGCTTTAATGTTGATCATTGGCAACTTTTTCTTATCAACACTCTCAATAATTCATTGTAATAATATATTATAACATTAATTAAACATACAAGAACACATAATCACCAAATTTTACCTTTATAAACCCTCATAACATGCATTTATATCTTTTTTAACTTTACCTCTTCCAACCACTTTAGCTATCATCATACCACATCCTCATTAATGGCTCATTAGGCATACTTATTGTAAATTTAACTCAAAACATCATTAATACTCAATCATTATAACACTTTTCATTCAATTCTATTAACTATATTGACATTAATTACATCTTTGAAGCTCATTATAATATTAAGCTAGCATTTATGGCATACAATAGCATTTATCACATATCTAACACACAACATACCACAATTTAGAATTTAAATATATACATGGACATACCTCTAAAAAGTCTCAAAAACCAAACTCTAATCAAGTTTATTTATCCTCTTGGTGGGTTTCACCACCTCATCTTCCAACTTCTAACATATATAAACATCTCTATTAATATCTATAAGCTATAACCATAAACATAAAACTATAAAAGACTAAACCCTAACTTTAAACTTTCAAACTAACCCTTAACTCACATAATCATTCTAAAGCATACTTCAACTCTTAATCAAGCGTAAAAAAGAGTTTTTAGCAATAAAAACTCAAGGTTGAACTAAAATTTCACCCCTTTAGAAATTGGTTTCAACCAAAAAATATATTACATGAAAAAAGACATAAAACTTATAAAAAAAAAGGGGGAAAAGGTGATTCCTTATCAAAATCTACAAAAACACCATATGGATGAGGGTTTCGACTTTTTTCTTCTTTTTTAAGGTCTGCCTTCACAAGACGTGAGCTTCCTCTTATTCCTCGCTCTCAAGGACTAGATAAATTTTGTTATTTGCATTAGGTTTTGGTGTTTTAAGACTTAACTAATACTTTTATAATAATACTTTATATATATAGAAACTTTTCATTAATCATAAGTTTTTCACAATCTAAAAATTGGGAGAAAAAGAAAAGAATAGGACCTTAGTGTAACACCCCATATTTTTAATTTTGTTCAATTAAGATTTTTCTTAATTTATTTTGTGACTTAATAATTTTATATGAGTAAAATTTTATTAAAAATCTAATATTTGTAAAAAATAATAAAATTTTCCCTGAATAGATATATATATATATATATATATATATATATATATATATATATATATTATATTTCAAAGATTAAAGTAATAAAAATTCATTCTCTCTCTCATTCTCCATACATGATCACTATCTCCATTTATCAACCAAACGACATCCGATCTTCACCAAATTCAAACCAGAAGTATTTATCCATGTCCTTATCACTCTGGCGACGTCTGATTTTCCAAAAACTTACCTGATTTTCGGGATAGGAGAGGAGAAAGTCGGATTTTGGGGCTGCCCTTGCATTTTGCATATTTTCAAGCTTCTTTTCTCAAAACTGACATCTGAAATGGACTCAGGACGTCAAAAAACCTAAGTCTATATAATTTGAGCTTCAGAAACCTCAATTTGAAAGCTGATCGGAGCCGAAATTTTTTCGCCAGAGCCGCGCGAACTATTGTAGATCTACACATTTCCAGCCATGAAACTTATATATTTGGACTCCTCACAACTCAAGCTTTCTTTTGGTACCATCTGATCGTCAATCCGCCGTTGTCGAAAATTTTCCGGTGACCGAAGTCCGGCGACCACTAATCGCCTATTTTGGACAGAATTTTCAGCTCGTTAAACCGAGTCATCCAGTACAAACCATACCTCCTAGTTATTTTTAGATAGTGAGATATGAATTTATTTGTGAAGTTTAAATATATTTTTATTATTAAAGTAATTAATTAATTTAGTTGAATTGCATAATTATTGGAGTTTATTGTAGATTAATTGGTGAATAATTGGATTTTATATTATTAAATGGAGGTGATTATTAGTTGAGTTAGAATATTCAAATATTAGGTAAGTAAATTAATAATCAAGGATTATTAATTATGGAGTTAATTGGAGTGTTTAGAAGTGGAAAATAACTTTTGGAATGGAATGAATATTTAATAGAATTTTTGGTAAAATTTTATATTATTAGCCTAATTATGAAAAAAATTTATTGGGAGTTATTGAATATTATTTTGGTGAAATTGATGATGGAGAATGAAAGAAAATGAGTTAAAATGATTAGAGAAATTTATTTGGAATTTTTAGAGTATTTATTTAATTAAGGAGAATTTTTGAGTTGGAAATGGAATTGAAGGGAAATAAATTGAGAAAAATAGTTTTTGAGGAAAAATAAAGAAAATAAAATATTATAAAGAAAAATAATATTTAAAATTTTTGGTCTCACGGGGAAGCGTGTTGACGACTAAAACCGTGATATATGCGTTAAACACGCATAATGAGGAGAATTTTTAATTATAGGATCTCGAGATACATGAGAGCGGGGAATCATCAAAAAATTTAAATCTTATTAGATTTTATATCGTGTGAGGTTCAGTAGCTAATTGAAATTGTCTATATTTAGGCGCAACGTTGGGGCAGATGCCACTTCGAGATAAAGGAAAAGAGCCGACAGATACCGAAAAAGCATAAAGAGGTTAGTGCAATTGTTTTTATAATATATATATATATATATATATATATATATATATATATAAGTAATTACAGAAAATCGGTAAAGTATGAAGTAATAAATAAATTCTTAAATTCAAATGATTTATGATATTACATAAAATATATTTTATGTGAAAATTTTGAGTTTTTACAATTATTAAGTTTGAAATATTTTATTTGTGTTTCAGAAAATTTAAAAGTTAAATATACTTTATGATGATATTTATTTTGGTATGAAAATAATATTTATCGATTTTATAGAAAATAATTGAGAAATTAGCAATAAACTATTTTTGTAGAAATTATTTTTATGCTTTGAAATACAAAAATGAATTGAATTATGAATATGAGAAATTTTGCCCGCATGTTAGCCTAGACGTAAACTAGGGTATTGTTGGCATGCCAATATGGTAGAAATTACGATCTTGTACATTTTTGTGGACAAATAAAATATTGTGATCCTATGCATTTCTGTGGATCACCTGATACATTTTTCAGTCCTGTGCATTTCTGTGGACTGAGTAATATTATATTTTGGATCTTATGCATTCCTGTAGTTCCTGAGTTGATATATGATATGATACCTCTTTGATTCTCTAGGAGCAAGTCTATGATGTTATAATATGTGAGTATATGAAAAAGACATTATTAAGAAATCAAAGATATTATATATCATGAATTCAAATGGATAAATGAAAATGATATTATATTATTACCTTGAAGAAAATAGATTTAAATTTTGAATTGGTTTCATTTTAAATTTATGATTTATTTTAATGATTATTATTATAAGGTTTTTTGCACCACTGAGTTATATACTCAGCGCGATAGTTTATTTTTTCTCGCATAGATTACAAGTGTAGCCAACAGTGTCTGGACTTGTAGATAATAGATGTTGATTAGTGGATCCTCATGATGGAGCCTAACTGTAGTAGCGGTAGTCACCCCGAGCGGATTGGTCTTCTTATTGTATTTTGATACATATATAAGCTTTTAAAATTTCATTATGGCATGTATATACACATACGCATAAAAAAAAGTTGTAATTAGGGTGTGTATGCATAATATTTTATTTTATATATTTTAAATTTCTTATATTAGATATGTTTAAATTAAATGAATACTTTTTAAAAAAAAAAGATTTTTATTTACTGTAGCACTTCTTATCCGTCCAGTATACGAATTGGTATATGGAAGGGTAAGGGGTGTTACAATTTTATTGGTATCAGAGCGAGGTTTAGGCGGTTCTAGGATAGCAAGGGGTGGAATCAAGATTCCCTGCACATGCATTGGTTTTTGGAAAATATTTTGAATGTATAAATATAAATGCTACCGCTTCCTAATGTGGGTCACTATTTTGCTTTATAGAGTGATAGATTCCAATTGCGAAGGGTTAGAGAAGAGACCCCAGATACTTATAAGCCTCTTAACACTAACGTTTCATACCTTTCATCCCAACAAAGAAGAGTTGAGGGCAGTGCATCCACTCGTAGATCTAATAGATCACATAGACATGAGAGACATGCTCCGGTTTCGGGTTCAGCTAGAGAGGAGCTGCTAAAGAATATGGTTGAGATCTTACGGCGTTCTGCCAGACCAGCTACTAATGAGATGGGATTTGAGAGGGTTCGAAAGTTGGGAGGATGATGTGACAGCTGCAAAATATTGACTGGAGAAGGTAGAGATAGTGTTTAGACAGATGGATTACACATCTAGAGAAAAATATAGATATGTGGAGTCTCTGCTGCATGAGGGGGCTTATGACTGGTGGAAGACAATACTACAACACCCTCAGACACCAAACTCACCTTTTTGGAGATTCTTTCTGGAGCAGTTCAGAGAGAGATACATTCTCAGGGCCTATACTGATCCGAAGAGGCAGAAATTCTTGGATCTCAGATAAGGGAATATGACAGTAGAAGAATACGAGAAAGAGTACACTCGCCTCAGTAAGTATGCAGGGGGTATCATTACTGATGAGGTTGATAGATGTAGGAGGTTTGAGAAGGGATTGCGACCCCCTATTAGGGCTAGGTTGGCAAGATCACAGATTAAGGAGTTTACTACTTTGAGAACTATTGAGGCAGTTGAGGAGTTCGTTGCTGAGGAGATGAAGATAGTAGTTCCAAACCACCATAAGACATCATTCTTTCAGTTGGATGCAAGTTCCTCCACTAGTAATAAGACCAAGTTTTCTGGTAGTAGATTCCAAAGAGGATCTAGAGGTTCAGGTACACCAGCCTGGCAAAGACAACCCGCAAGGTCAACACCATCAATTGCCAGTACCCCATGTTCAGTAGGGGGAAGATTTGTTCCACACCCTCAATGCCAGCAGTGTGGTTAGTATCATAGTGGGGAGTGTTGACTAACATCCAGAGCCTGTTTCATTTATGGGGCAACATGCCACTTTATGAGCAATTGCCTATACAAAGATCAGAGTGTGAAGCCTACAGGGGAAAGACTGGTTTCGACACAAGGATCAGTACCTACTAGAGACCAAGGCAGAGGTCAAAGTAGGGGAGGTTGAACTGGATCAGTGCAAGCCGGGTCGGAGACTATTACTAGGCTAAGGGATAGCCACACCGCACTTTCCAGAGCATACGCCATGAGAGCACGAAAGGAGCATGATGCTTTAGATGTTATTGTTGGTAAATTTTCTTTGCTTGGTTTTGATATATGTGCTTTAATTGATCCCGGTCTACACATTCTTACATATGCACTACACTATTGCTTGGGGAGCATTTAGAGATTGAGAACTTAGAATTTGATATAGTAGTGACGAATCCCCTAGGTCATAGTGCCAGGGTTAACAGAGTACACCAACAACTACCCTTAGTGAGTCAGGATGAGCTATATCCCGCAGATCTAATTAAGTTACCATTTCATGAATATGATGTCACATTAGGGATGGTTTGGTTAGCTCGGTACGGGGAAATAGTGGATTATGCAACCAGAAAAGTAATTTTTAAGAAGCCTGGGTGCAAGGATAAAGTGGTACAAGATATTAGAATGAAGATGTCATCTAATGTTATTTCTGCTATAAAGGCTCAGAGGTTGATCAGGAAGGGAAATGAAGCTTATTTGGCATATGCAATTGATACCATGAATGAGAGTCTGAATCTTCATGACATTTCTATAGTTTGTGAGTTTCTTGATGTGTTTCGTTAGGATTTTCCAAGATTGCCTCCGGACAGGGAGATAGATTTTTCCATTGAGTTGCTACCTGGTACTGCACCCATATCCATCACATCGTACCAAATGGCACCAGCAGAGCTTAAAGAATTGAAAGTGCAGCTGCAAAAGTTGCTGGATAAGGGGTTTATTAGAACCAGTGTGTCACTTTGGGGTGCGCCTGTATTGTTTGTGAAGAAATAGGATGGCACCCTATGACTGTGCATTGATTACAGACAATTAAATAAGGTGACAGTGAAGAACAGATACCCACTGCCACGGATAGATGCCATGTTTGATCAGTTGAAAGGTGCAGGGGTATTCTCCAAGATTGATTTGAGATCGAGATATCATCAGTTAAAGGTCAAAGAGAGTGATGTGCCTATGACTGCCTTTAGGACTCGGTATGGCCACTACGAGTTCCTAGTCATGACATTTGGGCTGACGAACACGCCGGCAGCATTCAGGCTCTATTTAGACCAGTTTGTTGTAGTTTTCATTTATGATATTCTGGTACATTCCAGGAATAGAGAGGACCATGATCAGCATCTTCAGATTGTGCTTCAGACACTACGTGAGAAGCAATTATATGCTAAGCTATCCAAATGTGAGTTCTGGCTCAAGAAAGTTGGATTCCTGGGTCACGTGGTATCAACAAATGGGATCAGAGTTGACCCTAGTAAGATTGAAGTCATTCTCAATTGGAAGCCACCTCGAAATATAACTGAGATACTAAGTTTTATTGGGTTAGCATGCTACTATAGATGATTTGTGAAGAGTTTCTCCTTTATAGCCGCTCCCATAACATGATTACTTCGCAAGGATGTTAAATTTGAATGGACAAATAAGTGTCAAACAAGCTTTGATCAGTTGAAGGCTATGTTGACAAAGGCACCAATTCTGATGCACTGCAGGAAAAGAGTTTATGGTATAGAGCGATGTTTTATTGAATGGGTTAGGATGTGTACTAATGCAAGAGGGTAAAGTGATAGCGTATGCCTCTAGATAATTGAAGCCACATGAGAGAAATTATCCTATGCATGATCTAAAGTTGGCAGTAATTGTATTTGCTTTAAAGATTTGGAGACATTATCTGTATGGAGAAAAGTGTTATATCTATACAGATCACAAAAGTTTAAAATATTTATCTTCACAAAAAGAGTTGAATTTGAGACAGAGGTGGTGGCTAGAGCTTATTAAAGACTACGACTGTGTTATTAACTATCAACCTATAAAGGTTAATGTTGTGGCTGACACTTTGAGTCAAAAGACTCTGGCAGAGCTTCGGGACCTACCTACGTTAGTCTTTCAGATCAAAGATGCTCAGAAGCATGATTCCAAGATAATTAAATAAGAGAATCCATTTCCAACAGAGAGAAAGCTGAATACTCAGTTGAAGCTGATGGTGTTATCTATTATAGAGGCAAACTATGCGTGCTTGATGTCTCAGGATTGAGACGAGAGATATTGAAATAGGCATATGAATCAGTTATTTCCATGCATCCCGGCAGCAATAAAACGTATCAAGATTTGAAGCTTTACTATTGGTTACCGAGTATGAAGAAAGATATTACAGAGTATACTACCAGATGTCTTATGTGTCAACAAGTGAAAGCAGAACACCAATTTTCATTAGGGTTACTGCAATCTATTGCCATACTGGAATGGAAATGGGAAAGAGTCGTCATGGATTTTGTATCAGGACTATCATTGACTCAGAGAAAACATTATGCATTATGGGTGATTGTCGATAGATTGACAAAGTCTGCACACTTCTTTCCAATTAGAATGGACTATTCATTAGATCGGTTGGCAGAATTATATGTACAAGAGATAGTTCGGTTATATGGAGTGTCATTTTCTATTATTTCTTATCGAGATCCCAGGTTTACATCCCACTTTTGGAAGAGTCTACAGAGATCTTTGGGTACCGACTCCACTTCACTACAGCATTCCATCTTCAGACAGATGGACAATCGAAGTGGGTGATCCAATTGCTTGAGGATATGCTTCAGAGTTATGTGATTGAGTTAACAGGAAGTTAGGATAGGTACTTGCTACTTATGGAATTTGTATATAATAACAGTTACCAGACAAGTATTGGCATGGTTCCTTATGAAGCACTATATGGCAAAAAATATATAACTCTAATTTGTTGGGCCGATCTCTGTGAACAAAGGATAGTGGGACCCGATTTAGTTCAACAAACAGAGGAGAAGATTAGGATTATCAAGGATAGACTTAAGGCAGCTAGTGATAGACAGAAGTCTTATGCAGACTTGAGACGCAGGGACATCGAATACGAGGTTGGTGATAAAGTGTTCCTGAAAGTATTTCCCTGGAAGAAAATACTATGGTTTGGAAGGAAAGGCAAAATGAGTCCCAAATTTATTGGGTCTTTTGAGATAATTGAACGAGTGGGACCAATAGCCTATAGGTTGGCTTTACCTCCTGAACTGGAGAAAATTCATAATGTGTTTCATATATCGATGCTCAGAAGGTATAGATTGGATCCGTCCCATGTCATTCGAGTAGAAGAAATCGAGGTGCAATAAAATTTATCTTATGAGGATGAGCATATAGCTATTCTAGCAAGGGAAGTGAAACAACTGCGGAATAAGCATGTACCTTTAGTCAAAGTCCTCTGGCGAAGACATTCAGCTAAAGAGGCGATATGGGAAAGCAAAGAAATAATGAGGAGTCAACATCCTCAATTATTTAGTAATAACCTATCATATATGATTTTGATGACAAAATCTTTTAAGGGGGGAAGAATGTAACACCCCATATTTTTAATTTTGTTCAATTAAGATTTTTCTTAATTTATTTTGTGACTTAATAATTTTATCTGAGTAAAATTTTATTAAAAATTTGATATTTATAAAAAAAATTACAAAATTGTCCCTGAGAGTATATATACATATATAGATTTCAAAGATTAAAGTGATAAAAATTCATTTTCTCTCTCATTCTTCCTACACAATTACTATCTCCGTTCATCAACCAAATGACATCCAATCTTCGCCAAATTTGAACCAAAAGTAGTTCTCTATGTCCTTATCACTCCGGTGATGTCTGATTTTTTAAAAACTGACCGGATTTTCTGGATCGGAGAGGAGAACATTGGATTTCGGGGATGCCCTTCCATTTTGCATATTTCCTGGCTTCTTTTCACAAATCTAACAACTGAAATGGACTCAGGACGTCAAAAAACCTTAGTCTATATAATTTGAGCTCCGGGAACCTCAATTTGAAGGTTGATCAGAGCCGAGAATTTTTCGCCAGAGTCGCGTGAATTTTTGTAGATCTACACGTTTTCAACCACTTCTAGGCCACGAAACTTATATATTTGGACTTCTCACACCTCAAGCTTTCTTTTGGTATCGCCGTCGAAAATTTTTCAGTGACCAGAGTCCGGCGACCACTAATCGAGTATTTTGGATTGAATCTTTAGCTCGTTAAACCGAGTCATCCAGTACAAACCACATGTCCTAGTTGTTTTTAGATAGTGATATATGATTTTGTTTGTGAAGTTTAAATATATATTTTTATTATTAAAGTGATTAATTAATTTAGTTGAATTGCATGATTAATTGCATAATTATTAGATTTTATTAGAGATTAATTGGTGAATAATTTAATTTTATATTATTAAATGGAGGTGATTATTAGTTAAGTTATAATATTAAAATATTAGATAATTAAATTAATAATCGATGATTATTAATTATGGAGTTAATTGGAGTGTTTAGAAGTGGAAAATAACTTTTAAAATGGAATGAATATTTAATAGAATTTTTGGTAAAATTTTAGATTATTAGCCTCATTATGGAAAAATTTATTAGAAGTTATTGAATATTATTTTGGTGAAATTGATGATGGATAATGAAAAAAATGAGTTAAAATAATTAGAGAAATTTATTTAAAATTTTTAGAGTATTTATTTAATTAAAGAGAATTTTTGAGTTAGAAATGGAATTAAAGGGAAATAAATTGAGAAAAATAGTTTTGGAGGAAAAATAAAGAAAATAAAATATTATAAAAAAATAATATTTAAAATTTTTGGTCGTACAGAAAAGCGTGTTGACAATCAAAACCGTGATATATGCGTTAAACACGTATAATGTGGAGAATTTTTAATTATAGGATCTCGAGATACATAAGAGTGGAGAATCGTTGAAAAATTTAAATCTTGTTAGATTTTATATCGTATGAGGAGAATTTTTAATTATAGGATCTCGAGATACATGAGAGCCGGGAATCGTCAAAAAATTTAAATTTTGTTTGATTTTATATTGTGTGAGGTTCAGTAGCTAATTGAAATTGTCTATCTTTAGGCGAGGCGCCGGGGCAGGCGCCACCTCGAGATAAAAGAAAAGAGCAGGCAAACACCGATAAATAGGTTAATGCAATTGTTCTTATATTTCTTTAATTACTTATATATATATATATATATATATATATATATATATATATATAAGTAATTAAAGAAAATTGGTAAAGTATGAAGCAATAAGTAAATTTTTAAATTCAAATGATTTATAATATTACATAAAATATATTTTATGTGAAAATTTTGAGTTTTTACAATTATTAAGTTTGAATTTATTTGTGTTTTAGAAAATTTAAAAGTTAAATATACTTTATGATGATATTTATTTTGACATGAAAATAATATTTATCGATTTTATAGAAAGTGATTGAAAAATTAGCAATAAAGTATTTTTGTAGAAATTATTTTTTATATTTTGAAATGCAAAAATGAATTGAATTATGAATATGATAAATTTTATCCACATATTAGCCAACACGTAAACTAGGGTATTGTTGGCATGCCAATATGATAGAAATTACGGTATTATGCATTTCTGTGGACCAATAAAATATTGTAATCCTGTGCATTTTTATAGATCACCTGATACGTTTTTCAGTCATGTGTATTTCTGTAGACTGAGTAATATTATATTTGGATCTTGTGCATTCTTGTGGATCCTGAGTTGATATGTGATATGATACCCCTTTAATTCTCTAAGAGCAAATCTATAATGTTATAATATGTGGGTATATGAAAAAGATATTATTAAGAATCATAGATATTATATATCATGAATTCAAATGGATAAATGAAAATGATATTATATTATTACTTTGAAGAAAATGGATTTAAATTTTGAATTGGTTTCATTTTAAATTTATATTTTATTTTAATAACTGTTATTATAAGGCTTTTGCACCACTGAGTTATATACTCAGCGCGATAGTTTATTTCGCGTAGGTTACAAGTGTAGCCGACAGCGTCTGAACTTGTAGATAATAGACGCTGATTGGTGGACTCTCATGATGAAATCTAGCAGTAACAGCGGAAGCCACCCTGAGCGAGTTGGTCTTCTTATTGTATTTTGATACATATATAAACTTTTAAAATTTCATTATGACATGTATATATGCATACGCATAAAAAAAAAAAAGTTGTAATTAAGGTGTGTATGCATAATATTTTATTTTATATATTTTAAATTTCTTATATTATATATATTTAAAATTAAAGAAATTTTTTTAAAAATTTTTTATTTCATGTAGTACTTCTTATCCGTTCAATATATGAATGGGTGTACGGAAGGATAAAGGGTGTTACACCCAGTTACCGACTACACATCTACTATCACCTTTTTGCTACCACACATGATTAGGGGTACAATCGAGTCAAGTCAAGTTGAGTCAATATAGTACTATAATCAAACTTGACTTAATTAAAAATTCAAAGCTATAACTCGATCAAAATTTTTTTAATTATTTCAAATTCGACTCAAAAAATATTCGATTTCGATTCGATAAAACTCGAGTCAACTAAAAAATTTGACTTGATTAACTCGAGTCGAATTTGAATGTTTTACGAGTTAATCTCGAATAAATCATAAGTAGTTTGACTCATTTACATCACTTTATACAGTCACACCTACGATCATTTCTTTTCAATTATTTTTAAAATTTATTAAAAATTGATTATTTGCCCACCTTCCACTTCGGGCCGGCGGGTGGATTTCTAGTATAACATAATCAAATCAAGAATATACATCAAACCAAGAATATGCACCAAAAAGATAAATAAAATAACCCAACCTTACTAGATAAAAACCATGTACATAAAAGTATGTCTAGATAGGAAAAACTCTTAGTCTCACTAAGTAGCTAAACTCACTCACCAGAGATGGAGTTTGTATCTTTCATGAAATCACTGAGTAACAGATGAAACATTTCCATTCTTTGACTATCTAAAATCATAACTAGATGAACAAAGCATGAGTGGGGTGAGGTGGAACCTTAAACCAATTACCTCTCCCTTGCCGATCTGCTCTAAGAAGTCAAAGTTTCAAGTTTCAACCTAGATTTACTGGGTACTACCAAAATACCCATAAATTTTAAATCTCCCATTAATATTTTAATATATTACATTCACTATTGATAATTAAAATATTATATTTTTTTAATTGTCAAATAAATTGGATTTTATTGTTATAATTAATTAATATTAAAATTAATAAATTGCATAAAAATTAATTATGAAACTTAATGAAAATTAAAGAAGACACACAACATTTCATTTATGAAAAAAATTCAATTTATTTATATTCATTTATTATTGTTGTTGTCACAAATGTATTATTATTATTATTATTATTATTACTATTATTATTATTATTATTATTATTATTATTATTATTATTATTATTATTATTATTATTATTATTATTATTATTATTATTATTATTATTAATAAATTGCATAAAAATTAATTATGAAACTTAATGAAAATTAAAGAAGACACACAACATTTCATTTATGAAAAAAATTCAATTTATTTATATTCATTTATTATTATTGTTGTCACAAATGTATTATTATTATTATTATTATTATTATTATTATTATTATTATTATTATTATTATTATTATTATTATTATTATTATTATTATTATTATTATTATATCATGCTGATTATAAAATTACATCATTACATAATTATTTATAATTCAAAGTTATAATCTGGCTCTTGAGAGTCTAGACTTAATATTGGATTTATGTCTTCTGATCCACTGGAACTATTGACTTCACTGGAGTATATGTTGAGTAGAACTGCTTCAATATCCGCTTGACTATTGTTGAAATTATCCCACCATTTAGTACGGAATTCCCTATAAAGAGTAGGGAATCGAATTTCTGATCCTTGATCTATGTAGTATGTCCATGTTGTAATCCAAGGTACTTTGAAGATTATAGCGAAGTTGACCAAGAGTTTGATCACACTTTTCTCATGAGGAAAGTATCTTGAATATTGATCGTAGCCAATGGAAACATCCTGGGGAAAATTTTCAACTAAATTGCCAAAGTATGAAAACCATGTATAAAACCAATTTGGCAATTCAGTTGTGAATTTGTTTGAAAAATAGAAAAACCATGAGTGATTATAATTTCTTAAATAAAATGTTTTGTACCAAGCCATTTGATAATCGTAATAATTATAAGTATTTGGAATAAAATTATTTGAAAATCTTTTACTGGTATGAATCTGTTGATTCCACCTTACTGAAGATAAAATATCTAAAATTTTTACTTTTGAATAAGCAATTTTAGAAGGTTCTATTTTATCAAAATTATGATCAAATTCTACAGATCCGGAATCTATTAAAATATTTTGATAATATTCTCTATTTCTTGAAAAATCAGATTCATGAAAATGAAAACCTTTAGGACATAAAAAAGATATAAGTTTTATAAATCTTTCAGAAGCCAAAGAGGCTTCTTCATTGTCTAAAGTCTTGACAAACAATCTCGTTGAGTGGAGTATATAGCCCAAGTTTGTTTTTTGTGGGCTTTGACTAGATGATGGTTTAGAAGTAGTTCCTATGGTATCTTTTAATTTTAATAAATATTCTTTTCTAGTTTCTGGATCATCAATTTTTTCTATAATATCATATAAAAATTCTTTTTCTGAGTTTATCATGTTTAGACTATTACAATTACAAGATCCTAAACAATCACAATCATTTTCACTAGAAAATTCTGAACTAGATTCTTCATTTAATATATTTAAATCATTTTCCGAATAATCAGATAACTCTTCTTCAGACTTACCAGATTCTTCTTCATTTATAATTATTTTTAAAATTTTTTCTTTTAATTCTTCTGATAGTTCTAATTCATTAATTCTTTGCTTAACTCTACATTTTCTTGCATAATAACCAATTTTTCCACATTTATAACAAATTATAATATCCTTCTGTTTTGAATTACTTTTTCTTATTGATTTTTGCTTATTTGAAGATGACTTAGTTTTATAATTTTTATTCTGACTTATCTGCTTGGGCTTAGAATAGTATTTCCTTTTATTGGGCCTATAACGAGTTTTCTTCTGTTTTATAAATCTTTTAGTTCTAGATGATGGAGCCCTTACTGTTTCATAACCATATTGTTGACAAAAATCTCCTAATTCTTTTCTAGTAGAGGTTGATTCTCTTTTTAATTTTACTTTTAACTTTAAATCTGAACAAATAGCTAAACCTTCATTATTTATGTAATTGATTATATTTCCATAAGTTAAAGAGTCATAAGGTATTATACCATTATTCTCATCTCTTAATCTTGTTCTAACCTTTTCTGCAAATAATTTAGGAAGTCCAGCAATAAATCTTTCTTTCCAATAATTATTATTACAGTCTGGCCTAATAAAGACTTTTGTTAGAAATATATCTTTGTACCATCTAAAATCCTGCAATTTTGGACAAGTTAGATTTAATAAAATTTCTGAATTCCTTTCTTGATATTGAGTAGGATCTCCTATAAAACATTTCATAATAGTATATATTAACGTATTTATTATATCATCTATTTGAGTTTGAACCTGTGTATTATCTTCTGTTTTAATTACAATTTTCTTTGCTGATAATACGGTTTCTTTATTTTGAGAAGTCATATAGTAATCCCACCACCCCTTCAATTGACCAGTGAATCCGGAAATGATCATCTGGGCAATTGATAGTTCATTATTATTATTGGCTCTATAAGCACTAGCTGCTATAGACATTTCTTGTAAAAGACCTAAAATCTGATATTCTGTTAATCCATCTACATTCCATTCTGTGATTGACATTCCATCATATCTTGATTGAATAGCTTGTCCTCGTTCTTCTATTAAAGTATCTGGTGGGGTTGGTTTAGGATAAAAAAATTTTGTTTCTGAATGATAAGTTCTGGAAGAACTTCCATAATGTATTTTATTAATATCTGTTTTTTCTTTAAATTGATTTTCTATATTGTCTATTTCATCATTAGTACTAAACGTTTTTGTTATAACTGCTATAGATTTATCTTTTGATGTTCCTGATTCTGTATCTTTTATTATTATAGGCTTTTTAGATTTTTCTGGAATTTATAATTTTTGTAATTGATTTTCAATTCTTCTTAATAAAGCTTGTTGTGTATTTAATTGTATATTAGTATTAGGAGTAAATTCAAATGGTTTAAATAAAGGTTTTTCTGGTGATATTTCTATAGTTCTAGGTTTCTGTAATTCTGGTTGAACTAAAGATTCTATTCTATCTAATTGTTGTGCCATTGTTGATAATATTTTATTTGAATAATTATGTTGTAATTGAACATGTTTTACTTGTTCTAAGACAGAGTTTGGTTCTTCTTTGGTTGATAATTCTACTGTCTTTAATGGTAAAGCCATATAATTACTATTTTCATGAGTAAATACTATTTTCTCTAAAGGAGGGTGTACTGAGATTCTTTCTTCATTTTCTGTTGTTAACCAAATTCTAGAAATTTTAGAATGAACATTTATAGTAGAAAATGGATATTCTATTTTATTATTTTTACTATATATTTCGAACCAATCAAAAAGAGGAATATTAGTCTTTAATTCTTCCATATTTTTATACCATTTTATTTTAAAATTTTCTAATTCTTCTTTTGAAAATTTACTAAAATACCAAATTCTTTTTAACTTATTATGTTCTGATTGCAATTCTTTTCTTAAAAATTCTTTATCTATTTCAAATATTTCCATTTAATTTATTCGTGAAAAATTTTCCATTTGAGATCTGGTTGGTGATAATGAATCATCCGATTTATTATCTGGAATATATACAGGTTTTGGAATCGTTTCATTAAAATCTACATCTTTAAGTTTTAAATCTTTATTAGATATATTTCTGGGTAAAGAACTTGTAGAAGGTCTATTATTTGAATATATTGAAACTTTTGAAGAAAATGATTGATCTGGTAAAAATGATATTTTTACAGATCCATCATTTCTCTCAATTATACTTGAAGTCTGATTATCTATGTCTACCTTTTGAGGTTCTGATATTTCTATTAATTCCCATGTTCCTGATCTAGTAATTTCATTCCATTTTAATCTTTTAGGAATTTGAATATTAGAATGCATTATATTGCCTTCAAAAATTAAAGTCCCATCTTTTAATAAACTATTTCTAGCTCTGGGATTTAATGTTGTTGTCATAACTTTATAATAGATTCTGTATATTATAGCTATTGCTATAGTATTTTGTTTAAAATCTAAATTCTTTGTTTTAACTGTTAAGCTTAGAGTGTCAAAAATATTTGGATCAAATAAACTTAATGAAAAGTTTGGATAACAATTAAAATCTACGGGACCATTAGCTAAATTTGTTTCTGCCATAGCTAAAAGTGAATTTGAAAAACTTATATGCCTAGCATCTCTTAAACACATAAGTACTGGAATATCTAGATCTAATCTGAATAAAGGTTTGATTGCAATTTGTATTAACCCTAAATGAATAAATTTATATTTCTTTCTATGTTCTAAATATAATCAATTAATCATTTAGATTGCCATAGAAAGTTACCATTTCGGAACTCAGGATCATTAATCATTAAACAGAGTTGTATTAAACAGAGTTGCTCAAAGTACAAGTGAAAATTAATTAAAATTTATTACAAATCTTGAAGCAGCTAAATACATCATATAGATTGCCATAATATAACATTTTCAATTATTCTATAAGATTCGTGGTGTTGTTATACCAGAGATACAAGAGTATAAACTCTCCTTTGGACCAGTAGCCCGCAATCTCGGGTTTCCAGCCTATAAACCTTTAGAATAATTTTACTGATTAAAATTCCTAATAAATACTTCAACACAACAGATCATGTTTGTAATAAAAGTTATTCTTCTATGATATTCTTGACAATCACAAGATAAATTAATATTTACTAGATGCTCATAACAATGAATTCTTGTAATATTATTCTTAAAATAATATAATGCATTCTTAAGAGCAATTAGTTCTGTTAAATCTTGAAAATTTAAAAGAGAGAGAGCAGAGATGAAACTTTCGAGAAAGTTACTCATTGTGGATGATTAAAAATAAATGTCTTTATTAACTTCGAACTCTGATGATAATACAGAAGAGTCTTCAATAGAATGCTTGCATTCTTTTGAAAATATAAGTTGGAGATCTAGAGATTTGGAACATAAAGAGGTTGATATTACTAGAGGGTTAGACTTCTTTTCTCTAATTTTGTTTTCTGAGTATGGCTCTCTGCTTACAAATGGAAAACTTTAGAGTATATATAGAAGAGATGAGTGCTTCTGGAGAATTCTTGCTGAAAGTAATGGCCGACAGGTTGGTATGACTTCTTTATTAAAGTTGGTTGTCCGGTCTTGATCATTGTTGGTGAAGATTCTTTGTTGATAAGGTTGCTGACTCGTTTATTAAAGTTGGTTGTCCGGTCTTTATCATTGCTAGTGAAGATTCCTTGTTGATAAGGTTGCCGACACTTAACTTTTCTTTTTTTTTTATTATATCATGCTGATTATAAAATTACATCATTACATAATTATTTATAATTCAAAGTTATAATCTGGCTCTTGAGAGTCTAGACTTAATATTGGATTTCTGTCTTCTGATCCACTAGAACTATTGACTTCACTGGATTATATGTTGAGTAGATCTTGCAATTCTTTAGGATTAGATGCTGTTGCTATCCTTTTTAATATTTCTTCTTTATTCTTTTTAAATTCTTTCGAAACTTCCTTCTCTTCAGTAATTTGTTTTACTGGAGAGAAATAGTGAATAACTGTTTCAATATCCGCTTGACTATTGTTGAAATTATCCCACCATTTAGTACGGAATTCCCTATAAAGAGTAGGGAATCGAATTTCTGATCCTTGATCTATGTAGTATGTCCATGTTGTAATCCAAGGTACTTTGAAGATTATAGCGAAGTTGACCAAGAGTTTGATCACACTTTTCTCATGAGGAAAGTATCTTGAATATTGATCGTAGCCAATGGAAACATCCTGGGGAAAATTTTCAACTAAATTGCCAAAGTATGAAAACCATGTATAAAACCAATTTGGCAATTCAGCTGTGAATTTGTTTGAAAAATAGAAAAACCATGAGTGATTATAATTTCTTAAATAAAATGTTTTGTACCAAGCCATTTGATAATCGTAATAATTATAAGTATTTGGAATAAAATTATTTGAAAATCTTTTACTGGTATGAATCTGTTGATTCCACCTTACTGAAGATAAAATATCTGAAATTTTTACTTTTGAATAAGCAATTTTAGAAGGTTCTATTTTATCAAAATTATGATCAAATTCTACAGATCCAGAATCTATTAAAATATTTTGATAATATTCTCTATTTCTTGAAAAATCAGATTCATGAAAATGAAAACCTTTAGGATATAAAAAAGATATAAGTTTTATAAATCCTTCAGAAGCCAAAGAGGCTTCTTCATTGTCTAAAGTCTTGACAAACAATCTCGTTGAGTGGAGTATATAGCCCGAGTTTGTTTTTTGTGGGCTTTGACTAGATGATGGTTTAGAACGGCTTGGAGTAGATGGGCCTGGACTAGGTGGTCTTAACAAAGTTGAGGTGAAAGAGGATCTTGTTTGAGTAGGTGGGCCTCTAGGCCTTATAGGGAAAAAAGGGTTTTGACTAACTAATGGTGTTAATCTTGAACTAGATGGGCTTGAAGGGGATGGGCTATTCTGCTTATTATAAGTTGCTCTTGTCAGAATCTGCTTATTAGAATTATTCTGTTGATTATTCATTTTCCCTGTAGAAATTCACGAGATAAAAAATCAGGGAGAGAATTGTTTTCTCCTTTGATGAATTCAATTTCAAAATCAAAATTGCTTAAAAGTGTTTGTCATCTGGCAAAAATTTGTTTGGAAACTAAATTTTGAACATCTTTTTCTAAAATATATTTTGCGGCTAAACAGTCAATTCGTAATAAAAAAAATTTCATATATAAATCGTCTTCAAATTTTTTGATGCATAAAACAATGCTTAAAATTTCCTTTTTAATAGTAGAATAATTTACTTGTGTATTGTTCCAACATCCTGAATAATATCTAATTAGACTTTCTTTATTATTATATTTTTGCTTAAGTATACCTCCAAAACCCTTATCACTGGCATCTGTTTCTACAATTAAAAATGCTTCGGGATGAGGTAGATTTAGACAGGGTAAATTCTTAATTCTAGACTTTATTTCTTTAACTATCTTAGTATGTTCTTCTGACCAAGGTTTAGGATTTTTCTTTAATCTGTTATACAAAGGTTTACATAAAGTTCCTAAATCCTTAAAAAATTTATTAACATAATTTAAACATCCTAAAAATCTCTGTAATTGTTTTTTATCTTTAATCTCATCGGGAAATTTACTAGAAAATTCTAAACTTCTGATAATTGGTTTAATTGTTCCTTGAAATATATCATGTCCTAAAAATCTTACTTTCGTTTGAAATAATTTCATTTTTGATTCAGATACTGCCATACCATTTGAATGTATAATTTTATAAAAATTTTCTAAATGTTGTTTATGTTTATTTATAGAGTTTGAAAATACTAACACATCATCAATATAGACAATTGAAAAAGAACTTATTGGTCTGATTATATCATTCATAATATTTTGAAATTCTGAAGGAGCATTTTTTTAATCCAAAAGGCATTACGTTCCATTCGTAATGGTCAAATGGTACATTAAATCCAGTTTTGTATTTATCTTCTTCTGATATTTGTATTTGCCAAAAGCCTGATTTCATATCAAACTTAGAAAATATTTTTGCTTCATATAATTTTTTTAATAAATCTCTTTTATTAGGTATTGGGTATCTAATCCATTGTAGTACCTTATTTAAAGGTTTATAATTAATTACTAATCTAGGAGTTCCTCTTTCTATTTCTGCTGCGTTCATAACATAAAATGCAGAACATGACCATGGAGATTTAGAGTCTCTAATTAATCCCTTTTTCTTTAAATCTAGTATCTCTAATTAACAAGTTTTTTCTAAATCTTGATTCATGTGTATAGCTTTTGATTTTGTTGGTATTTTTGACTCATTAAAATCCTTAATATATGGTAACTTGACAATATGTTGTTTTCTGTTCCAAAAAGCATTGGGAATGGTTGCACAAATATCTATCTTAAATTTTTCTTCTATATCTCTTATTTCCTTTTGAATGTTTGTTGAATTTATTGTTTCTTCTAATTTTTTTATTTTTATTTCATTTGATAATTGTTTTAAATGTTGTTTTTTATTTTTTATTATATTAATCTTTTGAATATTATTATCTTGTAACCAATTTATATCTTTTGTCTTAACAGGAAATGAAAATTCAAAAATAACTACTTTTCCTAAAATATTCGTACTTATACCCTTTTCTGATACTGTAAATGGGTATATCATTGTTATAAAAGGTGTTCCTAATATTATATTGGTATTTAAATTTTTAACTAATATAAAGTTTGTCTTAAAGCAATATCCTTGATTACATATCTTAACATTAGATAATTTAAAATTTACTATTAACCTAGATCCGCTTCCAGTATGCAGTCTTTCTGATGTTTTTTCATAATACTTGGTAGGTACTAATCCTTCTTGAATACAGTTCTGATCAGCATCACTATCTATTAAAGCTATTGTACTTAAATGTGTGTCGTTTATAATTAAATTTATCTTAACATACCATTTTTGATAATTTATTTTTTGTATACTATTTATATATTCTGTTGAATCATTTGATTCCATTTCTTGCTGCTTAAATATTTTTTCTAAGTCTCTAGCTAGATTTTCTCTTTCTAATTTATTTACTTTTTCTTTTAAAACATTAATCTCTTCTTTTAATTCAGATTTAATATTTTTAACTTCTTCCTGTAAATCTTCTATTTTAACAATTCTATTAGTTTGCTTAAATCTATTACAAACTTCTTGAAAATTATAAGTCTTAAAATCTTTTGATTTAGAAGTAGTTCCTATGGTATCTTTTAATTTTAATAAATATTCTTTTCTAGTTTCTGGATCATCAATTTTTTCTATAATATCTAATAAAAATTCTTTTTCTGAGTTTATCATGTTTAGACTATTACAATTACAAGATCCTAAACAATCACAATCATTTTCACTAGAAAATTCTGAACTAGATTCTTCATTTAATATATTTAAATCATTTTCCGAATAATCAGATAACTCTTCTTCAGACTTACCAGATTCTTCTTCATTTATAATTATTTTTAAAATTTTTTCTTTTAATTCTTCTGATAGTTCTAATTCATTAATTCTTTGCTTAACTCTACAGTTTCTTGCATAATGACCAATTTTTCCACATTTATAACAAATTATAATATCCTTCTGTTTTGAATTACTTTTTCTTATTGATTTTTGCTTATTTGAAGATGACTTAGTTTTATAATTTTTATTCTGACTTATCTGCTTGGGCTTAGAATAGTATTTTCTTTTATTGGGCCTATAATGAGTTTTCTTCTGTTTTATAAATCTTTTAGTTCTAGATGACGGAGCCCTTACTGTTTCATAACCATATTGTTGACAAAAATCTCCTAATTCTTTTCTAGTAGAGGTTGATTCTCTTTTTAATTTTGCTTTTAACTTTAAATCTGAACAAATAGCTAAACCTTCATTATTTATGTAATTGATTATATTTCCATAAGTTAAAGAGTCATAAGGTATTATACCATTATTCTCATCTCTTAATCTTGTTCTAACCTTTTCTGCAAATAATTTAGGAAGTCCAGCAATAAATCTTTCTTTCCAATAATTATTATTACAGTCTGGCCTAGTAAAGACTTTTGTTAGAAATATATCTTTGTACCATCTAAAATCCTGCAATTTTGGACAAGTTAGATTTAATAAAATTTCTGAATTCCTTTCTTGATATTGAGTATGATCTCCTATAAAACATTTCATAATAGTATATATTAACGTATTTATTATATCATCTATTTGAGTTTGAACCTGTGTATTATCTTCTGTTTTAATTACAATTTTCTTTGCTGATAATACGGTTTCTTTATTTTGAGAAGTCATATAGTAATCCCACCACCCCTTCAATTGACCAGTGAATCCGGAAATGATCATCTGGGCAATTGATAGTTCATTATTATTATTGGCTCTATAAGTACTAGCTGCTATAGACATTTCTTGTAAAAGACCTAAAATCTGATATTCTGTTAATCCATCTACATTTCATTCTGTGATTGACGTTCCATCATATCTTGATTGAATAGCTTGTCCTCGTTCTTCTATTAAAGTATCTGGTGGGGTTGGTTTAGGATAAAAAAATTTTGTTTCTGAATGATAAGTTCTGGAAGAACTTCCATAATGTATTTTATTAATATCTGTTTTTTCTTTAAATTGATTTTCTATATTGTCTATTTCATCATCAGTACTATACGTTTTTGTTATAACTGCTATAGATTTATCTTTTGATGTTCCTGATTCTGTATCTTTTATTATTATAGGCTTTTTAGATTTTTCTGGAATTTCTAATTTTTGTAATTGATTTTCAATTCTTCTTAATAAAGCTTGTTGAGTATTTAATTGTATATTAGTATTAGGAGTAAATTCAAATGGTTTAAATAAAGGTTTTTCTGGTGATATTTCTATAGTTCTAGGTTTGTGTAATTCTGGTTGAACTAAAGATTCTATTCTATCTAATTGTTGTGCCATTGTTGATAATATTTTATTTGAATAATTATGTTGTAATTGAACATATTTTACTTGTTCTAAGACAGAGTTTGGTTCTTCTTTGGTTGATAATTCTACTGTCTTTAATGGTAAAGCCATATAATTACTATTTTCATGAGTAAATACTATTTTCTCTAAATTATTATTATTATTATTATTATTATTATTATTATTATTATTATTATTATTATTATTATTATTATATGAAATTTATTTATAAAATATGAAATTAAGTTAATATAATTAATTTTTATAATAATTAACATTAATTTTATACTAATTTTATTAATAATTATATTTATATTATTAAATATAATTAATTTTATTAACTTAATTTATATTTTATATTAATATATCAACTTAGGTACACATCAATTAATAAAAAATATATCATTTGTTTTTTATTTAAATTTATTATAAAATAATAATTATGAACCCACTACAATTTTTTATTCAAATAAAAATTTTTCCTCATTTTCATATGTTACAAGTTTGCTAATCATCTATGCAATTCAATTATCATGTGTCATCATCCTTCGCAATTCAACTAACAAGGCAATTTGGGTAGCCCTTCACAATATTTTTTTTTTTTTAAAAAAAGACCTCTAAGATATACTAGATACTACCAAATTGAGAGAGAAAAATCTTCGACAAATATTGATACTACCAAGTACCAAAACACCTAATATGACTATATCTACGAAAAATCAAGAAATTACATGAGAAAAATAAGAAAAGGACTGCCTGTGGCTTTGCCACATTTAGCTACACAACTACCCTTTTACAATAAGAAAACTCTGGAGACAAGCTAAAAGCTCAAGGTGAATGTCCCGAATTAAAATAGTGACCCGATATTTCATTTCTAATCTCATAGACCGAAGTAAACACCGATGAAATTACAACTAAATGAAGTGAATTTTCTCCCTGGCTCTGGCATCGAAATAGAAAGCTTATAAATTGGGGTGACTGACTGGTCCCGTTTTGCACACAACAGATCCGTTCACTCAGGCCGAGAAGAAAAGCACGAGACTTGAGAGAGAGAGAGAGACCCACATATTTTCATTGCCATTTACATCTCATATTTACAAAATAATGCCCTTAATTTTCCCTACAAAACTCTCAATCAACTAATGGGAATTTTTTTCTTTCCAACTCCCATCCAACCTTTTGACCTTGAAAACCCATAAACAAAAGTATATATATAATCATAATTCATATTGCAGCATCTTTCATCAATTTATCACCTATTCTCTTTTTTCCTTTTTATTTCCTTTTCTTTTTCGGTTTATGTGCCATTCCTCCACAAACTAAGGATTCCACAGCCCGTAGAGCAAGCATTGAGAAGTCGATATCCAGGCCCATTTCACGACACAGACGACAGTCAGCAAGCCTAAACATCTTCTGCTTGCGACCAGAGATCTAGCAGACAAGCTGAGCATGCGAAGCATAAAATTCACCAGGCATGAAACCATGAAAGTCATACCGTCTGCTAGGCCAACTGGCACGACTGTATGGGCAAAATTCAAGAGCCCAAATAGCAAGCGCGGATAAATCAAATCCCATGACAGATATTCCAAAACAGAAGCCAACAAATCTTAGAATCTTTTTTCACCAATCTTGATAACCTCCAAGACTGTTGCATTGCAAAAGAAACATCTATGGCAATTTAAAAGATGCCTTGTTATGCAACCATAGCAAGACCTATGAGAACAAGGAGCAAACTCTGCATCTGCTTCACAAGTATAACAAATACAGCATGTGCCATCATCAGCATCTCTTTCCTCACCACACCTCATCCTTCCCATTTGTTGCACCTTAATTCGGCTGATAAGAATGCTCAGAAAGTTCTCAAGCTGCCCAAGTTTTTCAAGATAAACATCCCCTCTCCAGGACCCAGCCTGGTAAAATAAATTATAAGAGAAATAATTAATAATAAATAAAAAGGAAGAAGAAAAGAACACAAATTCTAAAGAACCCTAGTGTCTGTTTGATGTCTGTTCATTCAGGCATTTCAAAATGATAAACAAAACAAAAAGAAAAACAAGGATATCATACCACCAGAAAACAAACAAACAATGCCACCCACCAATATTGGACGCACAAGTGCATATAGGATCTAATCTAACTAGCTGATTTAAAATTTACACCAAATATAAAAAGTAAATTCCAGATTGCATTGAACAATCATGCATAATAAATTACCCTAGTTTATACACATGCAAAGGTTGATGAATAAATACCACAATAGTAAATCATAATTCCTAAAGTTTGTGGCAAAAAAAATTCAGGTATACCACCAACTAGCATAATGCTGATCAATGATTCGTAAGGGTACAAAACATTAACATTTTAATAAGCCAACAGAAGATAAATTGGGATTTTGAACAAAGCATATGGATGGTAAAAGCACCAATTTGTTTCTTGCTTTCTGACATTCCAGCATATATTTATTCCTGCATTATCCAAGTCTTATCTGGTACAAGCAACATTCTCTTAAAAAAACTCATCCAACAAATACTTATGTCCTCTTTTTGTCAGTAACATGAAATACCATTACATAGTGCCAAAAGCAGGGCAAAGCCTCCTCTAAACAAATGCTATAATAATAATAATAATAATAATAAATAGAATGAGAACAAAATAAACTTTTCAATAAAATCTCTCTAAAATAATACACAGAATGCCCTTCTTTGTTAAAAATTTGCATCTCTCCTTAAATGGAAAAAAAAAAAAAAAGCGAAGGTAAGGTAAAGGCATGGAAGCATTCTACTAAAGTTTTTGTTCACCCTGAATTGTTGAGCTGCAGATTTCAAGTAACTTCTAATATAGGACATACAAGAACCCAGTTTATTGCAAATACAATAAAGCAAAACAAAATCCGCAACCCACGAATTCCATTTGCTTTGGAACAAATAAGAAGAGGAATCAAATTCTCCTCAGCCCATAACAGGCAGAAGAGATCCACTTTTCACTGAATTGGCAAGTAAAATGGAATGAAGAAAAGAAGCATCATATACATAATATCACCATAATACATCTTATAACCATTTAACTTCTATACTGACACATCCAGAGTATATGTAATTGAACTACTTTTGCTTCTAGATAAAATAGATCTTAAACAAACACATAATACCTCCTAAGAAAAAGAAGCATGAAATGAATTGGACTCAACTTCAAACTTCTTACCAACGATGCAGAAATAATCTTGTGATTTAGATGCCCATAAGCAGTGTGAAGCACAATATAAGCTGGCAATCAACAGTTTATGCATTTATTAATGCATGTGCATAGACAAGGAAAGATATAAAGCCAAGAAAAACTAACCCAGTTGTACTCCAAGAGATACTGAAATCCACAGTGCATGGTATCAGGGCAATCCATGCTTGCAAAAACACCCACAACATCATTCTGATCTCCACATTCTGCACCCATACTTGCATCTAATAAATTCAAAATAACCCCAACAAGAGGTGCCAATATCATGCCTCGATTTACTTTTTCCAAAGATTGACTATGTCGTCTAAATGACCTGCAAACGACAAAATACAAAGAAAATAATATTTTCCCAACCATAATACTGTTGAAACCATTAATGTCCCCATGCAACAAAATTTCTGAAAATTAGAATACAATATCTAGACAAATTCTGTCACATTATAAATAAAACATGAAGGTCTTTTCATATATCAGATTATCATCTACATCAATTTAATTATGTACAAGTTTGCTTAAGAAACTAAGGGTCAAGCTGCACCTCTAACGATTCAGTGTAGTTCTACTATAATGAAACAGAAACATGCAAGAAAAAATATTACAGAAGGAAGAAATAGAAGCATAATTTTATTTAACAAGCAGAGAAACTCACAAGTCAAAAAACTCAGCATCGGCAGCTGAAGTTATGTGGTTGAGAATAAAGACAATTAATTCAGTTAACCTCCGAAGGTTTGTATCAGTTCCCAATAGGAATGCCTGAGGAATCTCACGTGTACAGAACTCCAAAAGCTTTGCAAGATTGCATGAGAGATCAAATACGACACAGCATTTTCTTTGCTGGAATTCCAATACCTGCAAAGGAATTTTAACTAAATGAGATGATTCAAATTAAGCAAATGGGAAAAAAACAACTTTATCTCACTTAAAACAATTATTAAAGCATAACAAACAGTGAATAGTGTGACAATAACAATGTACCTGATATTTTTCTTGCATTTCCCGAATAGAAACAGAGAACTCAGTCATCGTCCAGCTGAGAGTATTAAATAGGCGATTCAAGAAGGTTGAGAACAATTCTCCATCATTAATGCATTCTTCCCGCAACAAGTTCTATGCAAATTAAAAAGCCCATACTAGTTTAACTTAATGTCCATGGAGAATAGAGTTGCAAATTGAGCCAAGAAGATGCATCATTTCACCTGGAAAATAGCTGATGTCGATGATGATTCTCCATGCTTTGAAGAACCATAGCGAGAACCCTTGCACAACCGCAGAAGAATATTGGTGACCGGTATCCATGATCTGTTATCAAATGCTGACAATAATGCTTTTGGCAATCTCTGAACAGCTGCTTCATTGCTCTCAAATGCTGACAAATATTCTTTATACTGTACTAGGACTGATATAGATTGGAGAAGAAGATCCTTGAGATCCGCACTTAATATCCTCGGATCATTGAAGTGGGTAACTACAAAAGTAACCTGATGGACAAGTGACACATACATAATAATTTATCCATCAGATAAATGCAACAAGCACTCTACATTCTCATCGAAGCATGAATTTCAATTGGTAGAAAATCACCAATCACATGAATGTCAAAACAATTTCGAAAATTGCAGAATGGCATATGCCTATTTTCTGACAACTGCTGTCAAATGGCATAAACAACCTATGATTAGAAAAAGATCACAAATGTCATCCCCATCAACAGTAGACATATACGTTCAAGCACTCATTAATTGCCTGTGTTCTTGGAAAGAAGATTCCCTAATAAGTGTAGGAAATAAATGTCATCATATGTTCCTTCTATTTATAGTATATGTTGGAAAGTAAATGAAAGTTGGAGTAATCCAATACAAGGGATTAATTCATTCTTATAGTTAACCGTCAAAAATTTTCAATACATGTAGAAGTATGAAATTCACTCATTTTCATGTTTCAAACTACGTAACAGGAGAAGCACCAACAGTATGTATCCAAACCTATTTCATTTAATGATAATTATGCATAAACCATATGAGATAATTATGATAAAACTCATCTATATGATATCTCCTACAATATAAAAAATATGACATACTTGCTTCTCTAAACAATAACTTCAAGCTTGACTTTTTCCATGAAACTTTAAGTTCAAGACAACAGGTAACCTGATTTGATGAAATTATCACAATAAAGCAGACAATTTATTTTAGGCAGTAATTCTTTTTTCCGTTACCCTTTTAACAGTCTTAAAAATGCATTGGAGCAAGCAATAAAGTGCATGGAGACAAGATTTGCAGGTCAGACTTACAAATGAGGCAAGTCCTTGCTTGATAAATATTGCAGAAGGAACAAACGGAGGATCACTCTTTCGTAACACATGAAAACAGTCAACCTGCAACATCATTAAAATTGAAGCCCACAAGAAAATCTTTAGTGTGTTTATGTGTATGGAGATGGGGACACACACACACAGAGAATCTTAAGTTCATATTTACAACAAAAAGAAACTAGACATCCTGAATGGATAGAATACTAAGAATAGTATGTTGAAAGCCAACAAAAAGCACAGATATTTTGAAGGTAAAAATTTCTTGAAAAAAATAATTACAATTTCATGCTAGGATTGAATATACCCAGCGTCTTCAGTAAAGCAACAACACTAATAAATCTAAAACACAAACAGAACTGACATATGTAGACATTTACTCTCAAAACCTTAAGTAATTGCAGTTGCAACTACACCAAGTGATGCAGGCATAACAGCAATTATGCTAAAGATATCTAGGCCAACAATGCTAAGCAAATATCGAAATCAAATAAGCACTAAAAGCAGAGGCCCATATAAGCAACTTATGTCAATCAATTATAAAATTCATTCAAGATAGATTCTTGTTGTAATGTTGATAAAACAAAATAATTGTTGCCACTGATTTCGAGAAAAAGTTATTTACCAGAGTCTCGAGATAAAATTCAGGGATGTAAATGAATAAGGAATCCATTCTGCTAAGAACCAGAAGCAGTTGAACTATCCATATGCACATTGCATACATTCCTCTTTGCTTCCAACGAGAGAAAAGACAGACCCGATACCTGTTAAAACAAGAGAGGAAAATGACTGACAAAACATAAGTAAACAACAAACTATACTAGAGTTGCAACAGCTAACATGCAACCCCTTCTAACTTCATTTAGTTATCCAGAACATCAAATAACTATCCATTCAGTGAGAATACTCAGAAACACTGATTGTATTAATATACGTCAGGCAAAAAAAAGGGTTAGTACTAAGTAATAACGGTGACAAGACATAATTGGAGAGTATAATAATCATGCAATCATCACAATTAGAATTCAGAGTACATATAACTAGAAATGTTAAACGTGACCAAAACTTATCATATTTCCTTCACATTTTTAATATCCTTAAATTGATATGACAGGAAATGGTGATTTCTAACTTCAACTGGGGAAAAAAAAAAGAAAAGAGATATGAAGGAATAAGCACAGTTAAATCTCACTGTTTTCACTAAGAAAATCAAAGTTCAAAAGAACTCACCATGCACAATGTCTGACACAATCGATAACTTCTTCTCGATAATCATTACGAACTTCCTTCAACCGCCTTATTTGTTCACTGCAACCTCTTTCTCTTATTTGCTTGTCAGTTTCTTCCAAAAGGGATATTGATTGTGACTGATGAGACACGTAGTATGACGCCTACAGTCAAAGAATTACTTTAGATATCTTACAACATTCATAAAAAATATTAAGAGAGAAAGAGAGGGATAGATGACACCAAATGTTTGATCATCAAGAAGGCAATTTTTCACATAAAAGATCTGGGAAGAGTTCAAACTCAAATATAAAGCAACTCAGAGTAGAATCTTACTGCCAAACCAATAGTGTTAACCTACACAAGTCCTTTAACTTCATCCTATCATATTGTAATGCCCTAAAGACAGCATGTTATTTAGAGAACAAATCCTTTTCAAAATGCTTCAGTGAACATTATTTTATATTTCAACATGGATATGCCTTAATTGCAGAATATTACAGGCAGGAAAATGAGTATCATAGCTGAACAGCACAAGAAAAAAAAAACTCAACTAAAAAACGTACAAAAATAATTTAACAAGTATAAGCTAAGTTTATTATCACACACTAGTGGAATTTTTTAGAATTGGTAAGGAAAATCAACAGAACATAAAACTAAAGATAAAATTGGAGAAAAAATAAAAGGCAAATCAGCAAGACATAAAACTACCAATAAACTGCAACATTTTATCACACTCAAGCTAGGCACATTTCTTAATGTCAACGTCTCATACAAGCAAGCTAATACCCCTTCCAACAAGAACTTAATCACTCCCCAAATCCAAAACTATGCAATCCAAGCATTATCTGCAGGAAATTTTGATTAAAAGTAACCAAAATGCACTGCATAATAATGAATTAATTGTTGTAACATTCTCACACAAAACCGGAATTTATGATGCATAGACTTTCAGAAATGGAAATTCCTGAGGCAATAAATTTAGCACAAATTGTCAACTATTCAAAGCTGTTATCCACAAAACTAGCACTTTAGAAGGCTACAACAATCAAGAAATAGCAGCCAATTAATGAAGAATATAACACAGAATTTACACAAGGGCTAAAGCATAAACATAAGACAATACCACAATAAGCAAATTTCAAAATGGACATGCTGGAAAAAGTTTCTCCATCCCCTCTAAAAGGTTATGTTTTCAAACCTAACTAAGGCAGCATTGTCATTTCCAATTTTTCTGCACCCAATTCATTTTTAGATATTTTAAGGGAAAATTAATGATTTTCCGATAGCACATAATGATTTAATAAATAAAATCAAAGCAGATACAAGGCTCTGAGGCTTCCTTTTAAAAGATACATCACCACTTTTTTCAAGAAAACTTTTAGCCTAAAATTTTTTTTACCTGCTTAAAGTTTGGTGCAACACCTATGTGATATAACAACAGCAAAGTATCTAACAGTTCTTCTTCTCTAAGTGTAGCTGAGTTATTGATCTGTCTAGGCACAATCCTCATATCCCTCATTGGACAATAACCAAACTCTGATTCAGATTGATCACTAGTACTAGGCTTGTCTGCAATCTCATCATTCAAACTTCCTGCACTGCATTCTGCAGCAACATGGGCAGACCTCTCTGGAATAGGCGTGCAGTGGACACGAGAACCTTTAGCTGCATATCTAATTTGATGCTTTGACATTTTAGAATATTCAACGTCATATGAACAACAACAAGGTTTCTGTATAGTTTTATGCGTTACTCGGGTGTCTTCATCATCCATACAGCCTTCTTCCCACCGGATTACTTCCACTTCCTGATCACACACAGGATGGGATTTTGATATATGACTAAATGATCCCCCAAGCCTGGAAATGTCAGTTCGATAAGAATCATTTTTCAAAAATAAATCTGCAGGGAAACTCTGTTCACCACCTCTATGAAGAAATCCAATATCATGATTATTTGTTTTACAGCTCTTCAACCAGCCACAAATATCCCTCATAGCAAATCCTTCAGATAGAAAATGAAGTACAACTGTGTACAAAGAAACTAGAACAGAGTTGCTTGAAACTCCAGGAGGTGGCACGTTGCGATCAGCACCCCTATTCTTCAATAAAAGATTCTGTAAGAATGTCCTGAACACTGAACCAGGTAATTGAGGAGGTGCTGTAGGTGGTACAAACTGTATGACCAAAAGACAGAGATCCCTCTGCTTCTCCTCAATCTACAAGCAACATCTAAGTACGGATTAACATAGAAACAGAAACTGGGAAATTCCAGAGAAAAAAATTTAACCAATTACTATTTTAGATTTTCGACGAAAATAGATAACTCAGCTTTTACTTATGAGTTCCATATAGAATGTCTATTCATGCATAAATGTTTATTTTGAAAGGTCAGTCACAATCCAGCAGTTTCCTGACAAACCAAGTCCCACAATTAAATAATGCAAAGGATAATAATGGAACGAGAATGCTTGAGCACTGAGTAGCAACAAGTGCTTCCTTAACAATTGACATAAAATCAAAATTTTCAAATATCCAGCGACACAAGTTTAAGTAATAAAGAACTCTCATTCATGAATGTAAATTAGGTCAATATTTGATTTGGAAGTAACCACAAATTAATCCACCAATCTTTCATTCATTAGGGGCAATGGATTTAGAAAGACAGTTGTAAGGTCAAACTAAAAACATTTGAGTTAGACAAAAAGAACTCTTCTAGTGTATGTGCATCCAACAAATTTATATTGTTCAAATGTAACAGGGTTATCTGCATGGAAAATATACCAGTTCTCTGATAGAAAATAACAAAACATGAGACCACAAAACAAAAAAAAAATCATAATAACCAAAAAAAAAAATCATACTTGCATTCAGAAAGCTTATGGCAAAAATTCTTGACCTATACATCTCCCATTTAGCCGGTTAGTTTTACAATAAGTTAATTTGCAACAAATGCTAGCAATTTTCATGTGAAAAATGATTTTGAATAGATTCATTTTAATTGTCTCATTAGTAACTATGAATGCACAATAGAAAAGCCCTCAATTTTACTGATCTAACTTAAGAAATCATTTATCCACAGTGGAGTTTACCTTGCTCACTGCTTCAGATAAAGCCGTAGTTGTCAACAACATGCTAGATTCATAGGAAATATCCTCACTTGAACCAGGCCACCAAACAGAAGGCAATAAGTAGTGAAGGTCCTGCTTGCTTGGACTCTTTTGCGATAGAAACCCTTCAAACAGAAGTTCAAAATCTGGCAACTTCCACCAAAGCACCATTAATTCTTCCCGTCTTAAAATATGGCATGCCAATGCAAGATAAGAATAAGACCCTGAGTATGGGCATTCAGATAAAATCAACGACGCTGTTTTGCAGCCACGTGAAAGCCCATTTATGAGACACTCAAACATCAGATGTGATTCCTGAAACTCTAGGAAGACATCAATAAATCTATCCAAACTTGAATAATCATGTGGAGGCTGCATCCCAAAGACCTCGATCATGAATGACAAAAGTGGACCCAATGCTACATACTCTTTGCTTCCTGCATCACCCTCAAGAAGATGTAATAGTTCCTCACATATCCCATGACAGATAGGATAAAACAGTTCTTCAAATGACAAAAACCTCTTCAATTTTCTTAGTTTCCCAATTACAGAACTATCAGCCCGCCCCATACATTGCATATCCAACAACCTTGATAAGCATTGAAGCAACTGAGACGCCAAAAGGCTTACAGAAGGACATTCTTGAAGGGGAAGAAAACCGTGAATGGGGTACTTAAAGGGTTGAGCCCCAAAATTTAATTCACATCGTTCACCTTGTGAGAGAGAGATTGCAGGGTGATAGCCAAATCCAGGTCCCATCTTACGAACACCATGAAAGGCAACACCAAGGGATACTCCATTTCTATAGAACAATATCTCATCATTGTCTAGGTCAATGCAACACCCAATGACATCGCCGACAACCCATGACTGTCCATATGGCTCAGCTTCCTTATTCCATTTTCTAACCCTTTTCCCATCAAATGCATAAGAATCATCTGCATCGCCTACACCCTTATGGTCAGTGAAAGGGCAAGACAGAGTCGCCCATCCAAGCTGCTGCACGCCACTAGTATCTAATAAAACTTCATACATCCATTTCCCTTTCCAAACACAAGCATTCGCCCTGGCGCTACTGAACATCGCTAAACTCTCTAAAAATAGAGGGGGCTTAATGATTCTAATATCACCACAAATTCTTAACTCTTCTAGCCCAACTTTGTGAGGTTGACAGCCACTGTCAAATATACAAATTCCATCCTTATTAGTGGCCAAAGTATCAGAATTCACATGAAATTTCAAGAACTCATTCTTGATAATGGAGTGCACTACTTTCTTGTCAACAGGACCAGTCAATGGACCAAGTGATTTATTGGGAAGACCAAAAATGTATTCAAGAGCTCGCTCCACAGGCTGATTTGCAAAATCATCATAACACGAGACAAGATGGGTTTTCAACAAATTTTCACCATCCAAAATCACAGCCAAGCCAGATGAAAGCCCACTAACCCTCACGCCCTCATCTGCCATTTGAAACAAAGTAAAGTACAATCTTTCCAAATTCCAATTAACAACGCCCACTATAAACTTCTGAAATTTAAATCCTTGATAACCCCTCCACAGTCATAGTCAAATTTGTTTCCAGAAAATGCTAACCCTTGCTAAACACCAAAAGTCCTAGCCATCAGCCATCACTCTTATTCTGGAACTCCAGAACTCACTACTCGTGTTCAAAAACAATCTACGAAGAACCATTAATTTATAAGAAAAGTAGGAAATAACAATAAATTCAAAAATCCCAATTTCCATTGATTAAATTGTATAAGAAATTTCAAAGCCAACAACTCAATCTTGTATTCAAAATACTACCCATATATTTCCGATATACTTGGGAATTCAAACGAAAACAGAGGTAAAATTTCACATTTTGCCTCCTTTCCTCAAATTTCTCAGTGAGCAAAAACATAGTGAAAACAATTGGCTAACAATCAATCTAAGTTAATCCCTGCACCAAAATGGTATAAAACAGAAAACCAACCATAACATACAAAGACACTCATACATATATGTAATAATCGAGAAATTAGGAAGTAGTAACAAAGACAAAACTTACGGGTTGATTCCGTTGTTATGTTCATTTCACTGGAAATTGCAAAGGCGGCGAGCTGATATTAGGGTTTTTAATTGCCATTGAGGGTAATTTAGAAAAGTTTTAGAGAGAGAGAGAGTGGGACTCGATGGGAGACTTCCAAGTTCGTTTTGTTTTCCTTTTTTCTTTTTTACGTTTTTATTTTTAATTTTCCAAAAGTCGAGGAAGGAAACTCCAACCAGAGGCGGGAGCCAGGTCGTGCGCCTCCCCGGAGGGCTGCGGCTCGAGCCAATAGATAGGCCTTGGTTCACCGACACGTGTCTGTTAATCGGTGTGTTCTTTAACTGTTTACTGACCTGGCGGGCCATGCTATCGTGCGCCTCTAGCGTAAGTTTTTAACAGAACCGCCCTTTTCGATTGCACCGTTGTTTGTTGCTAGACAACTGTTTTCGATTTCGTATTGTTGGTTCCTAATCCGTACTGTTTTTCCGATTTTTATTGTGTGTCGCGTCATACTATAAGAAAAAGGGTTCAACACATCACTCACCTTTCAATAAGAAATCACAATCAGCCGTGTCCTTTTTCCCTTTCGTTTTTTCTTATTAAAAGGTCATACTTCGGTCTTATAAGCTTATGCCATATTTGAGATGGTTGATAGTTGTTATTTATAATTAATTATAAAAAAAATGTATTTGATAAAAAGTATACTCGCCGTTATGATTTTAGGTCTCGCCACAAGTTGGTTGGATTCGTAGAACTGATTCAGTCCAATCTGTAGCCCGATAACAAAAATTTTTTGTCAGATTTCAATTTAGAATGGCAAATCTCAATTCAAATATGGATAAATTTAAATTTCTTTAAAAAAAAAAGTAGTAGTTATGATACCATTATCCCCCTCATGCAACAACATGTGCAAGTTGCACTTATTTTTTTATAAATAATTAAATATATTAAAAAATAATTATAATAAAAAAAAATAAAAATATTATTCATAACAGAAAAATAACAGTTATATTTTAAAAGTGTTATTAAAATTAAAATTTTTAATTTTTTCTCTATAAATATCAAATTCATTTCATTTTTTTATTTTCTACACAATTTCAATTAATTTTTAATTTATCTCAACTTTTCTACAATTCATTTCAATTCCCTATATATATATTACTAATTTTTCTCTAATTATATTTTCAATAATTTTTTTCTCTCTAATTTCTTTCTAATTATACTTCCTCAAAATTTTCTTAAACTCTTTAATTCTCTCTAATTATCAATTTTTTCTTAATCTTGCAATTCTTTTTTCATTATCTTTCTCTCAAATTTTTTTTAATATTCTCCAAGTTTTTTCATAAAATTTATAGAGCAATAGAATTAAATTTTATCAAATAAATTTAAAAAGTAATGGGTTTTGATTATTATAAATCCCAATATAATATGTAGGCAACTTAATTAATGACAAAAAAATTAAGTTTAAACTCAATTATTAATATTATTATTTTTAAATATAAATTCAAATTTTTATAATTAAATTATTTTTTAAAATAAAAAATTAAATTGATTAGATTTTTACTCCAATGACAATTTTTATAATTTATTAATTTATCAAATAAAAATAATCATTTCTAAATTCTAATTTATAATTTTTTAAAATCAAATTTCTTTTTTTTATAACAATCTAACTTATTACACAAAATCACAAATTAATATTTAATAAGTTAATTTTTTTCTCAAAATTTTTATTTTTTTATAACTTATTTGTTTTAAAATTTTATAATTTATACAAATTAATATTGCATAAGTTAATATTTTTTTCCTCAAAATTTTCATTTTTTCTAACTAAGTTATTCCTCAATTGTTTCACTTATTCATAACTTAATATTATTTTTTACTTCATTTATAAGCAATTTAATAAGTTAAATTAATTTTTTATTTTAAATTCACCCAACAATTAAATTTAAATTCTAAATTTTAATTATTTTAATTATTTTTTATTGATTATGTTAATTACTTTATTGCATAATTTTTTTAAAAATGTTGGATCTGATCCGGCCCCATAATTATGGGACTATAGAACCGATAGTTCCAAATTATAGTTGGGGCTAATGATTTATATCTTAAATGGATTAAGAATATTATTTATTTTTAATATTATTTATATTTAATATGTTAACTAACATGTATAATATATATAAATAAAAAATAGCTTCTTATATATATATATATATATAGGTATTAACATTATACTAGTCTAATTATTATATTTATTTATTATTATTGTAATTGTAAATAATTTGTCAATTGAAAATTTAATTTAAAGATAAAAATATTTTGTAATTAATAAACTAGGAATAAACATTATTACTAATTTAATTATTACTTATAATATTTTCATTTTTATTTATTTATTACATTTTATAATTAATTTGTTAATTAAAAATTAATTTGGAGACATAAGTATTTAAAAATGTTAAAGAATAATCTATATAAAAATATAATTAAATTAACTAGCTGATGAGAAAAAAATTCAAAATAAATTTTTTAAAATTAGAAGTTAATTAATATTATAATCGACTATTACAAAACACTCCTAGCGTAAATATTAGATAGGAACACACAAAAAAGCTATTAACTATTCAATACCTCTCAACTAGATGTTATCTTAATTATTATTGCTCCAGTTGTTCTAAAAAATAGTTATATATAAATACAAGTTAAATAATTATTACCCGATATTAACTTTTAATAAATTTTGTTACTGTTTGTTGATTAATGATTTATCAATGCAGTATTGTCTCTAGAATATCAACTCAAAAGTGGTCATGATTGAGATCCTGCAAGCAAATATTCAACAATATTAGACCAATATATTTTTTTAGATTAAATTGAATTGACAATATCATAATATAATCGTTTGACGCTTTCAAATTATGCCTCGTTTGTTTCAATTGTATCTCCTTACCTAGTCGAAAAGGTTTTGACATTATAAAGTCAATGAATTATGATAGGATTGCTAAAGTTTGAAAAAAATGTAAAATTTTGAAAAGGTAAATAAATATATTTTTTTAAAATATATTTAAAAAACTAATTTATAAAAAATTAAAAAAATTATAAATCTATTGTTCCGACATATAACAATAATCTTAAATACATCTCTAAAGCATAATGATAGAGTAATACATATGCATAATATATTATTTGTCTCTTATTATTATCCAAATCAAGTAGGTAACACTTGAAGGCTTCAAATGGTATTAAAGAGTGGTTTTTGAAAAAAAAAAATTATTGCATTTGTTATATTCACCGAATAATGATAATAAGAAATTATGGCTTAATATATATACATATATATATTGCAAAATTATAAGATACTAGTCAATGTATGGATTATTTTCAATTTAAATACTAATTTATTTTATTAATTTGAACCCTAACATATTTTGAATCTTTTGATTTCGTCCCTCCATCAAACTTTCCTCTATTCAAGAATTTTATTAATTAGGAAAAAATCCCAATATATCATACGTTTTGAATTAAAAATGTGAATTAAATATTTAATTTCCTTTGAATAAAAATGATTAGTATTGAACAAGAAATTTGGTATGATTATTTTGTTGAAATTTAGGATTGGTGTCTAATTCATGTGCTCACACAAAGCTAGTGTCTAAGTAACCACATACAAGTAATACCCATATAGTGATATGATTCTCATCAAGCATAACATATATCAACGCTACACTGCATTAGCCTGGGGATAAAAGATGCGCATTTTGTGCTTTTCAATTTTCAGGATTCCCCTCTATTTTAAAGATTCCCGCTCCATCACCCAAAGTGCGCACTGCGCACGATGCGCGTACTAGCATTCGCTGCTCAATAGTGGCTAACTTTTGCACAAGGAGTCAAACTTCAACTGTATAACACTCACAGGATACCCGCACTCGCAGACCATCTTAAAATCTGTACTCTCTATGTTTTTGCAACCACGTGGCTCATCCCTTTTAAGTTATTTGCCACGGGAAACATCCCTGGAAATTTCGAGCATTATTAGTTGAAGCTATTGCCACGTGGCGAGAAATGAGACAGCACACATGTTTGGTGCCCCCACAAAATTAAAAAAAAAATGTTGGGTGCAGAATAAAGCCAAACTTATGGAAATCACATCTCTGATTTTTTGTTTGTCTTTTCACAAAATATTTATGTTTGATAGGGAAAAAAATTAGAAAAGAGGATTATTGTTTCACATTCTGTGGCAATAGATAGCATTATTCTGCCTTTGATTTGAGAGGGAAAGATGAGCAATAATTTATAAAATTAAGAGAGGACAAAAATAATATGAAAAATAAATACAACTTGCTTCCTTCAAAGATTAACATAGATCCACTTTATATATATATATATATATAACAGAGGAATTTCTTTTATTATATTTAAATTTTATTACACAAACCATATTATCCCTCTGTCCTATTTTAATAAACTTGATATATTTTTACATAAATTGAAAAATATAGTTAATATGATTAAAAATATGCATTTTGCTCTATATAATCCTATATTAATTAGGGGTATTAGTGAAAAATTGAGATATTAACTCATATTTGTCGGTAAAAAGACAAAATAAGTTATATGGTTTCACCTTCAATATTGGCATTTGTACTGCTATCATGGCTGAATGTTGGGCGGCTTATCATGGGTTGTTACTTGCTTGGGAGTAGGGGTTTCGCAAAGTGGTTTTGGAGGTTGATTCTTTGCAGGTGGTTCGATGGTTGAACTCTAATAAAATTTGTTCTAGCCTCTGCTCGAACTTGAATAAAGTTTGTCATAGTTTGTTACTAAGAGATTGAGAAGTTCGAGTTCAACATGTTTATCGAGAGGCTTGCAGAAAATTTTGATGCTCATGCTTTGCTTCATGTGCGTGGTGTTCAGGTGCTGGCTACTTGCCCTAATGATCTTTTCTAGAAGATGCTTGCTGATGCAATGGAGATCTCTTGGCATAGGCTGATCAGGAGTTAATGTTTTGACCTGTATGTTTTTTATTATTATTATTATTATTATTATTATTATTATTATTATTTATGTTTGGGTCTCCTACTTCCCTCTTCATTAAAAAAAAAAACTCTTATTTTTTATAATTAATTATAATGAAATAATGTAGATTATTTAATTTAAATTTAATATGAAATTAAAAATAATTTATAATTTACAAATGTATTTTACTAAAATACATTTTTTCCTATGAGCATACTATAATTTTTTTAATAAATAATTACTAATTTAATAATATAAAAAAAAACTTGGTTGAATCCAATTTTTTATTTTAAAATCATTGGCAATAATAAACCTTTTACTACATAAAGAAAAGGCAACAAATCAGAATTTGTTTGAAAAGCCACAAAGGCCTTTGGAATCTGGATATTTGATACAGTGTTGGTAGTTCTTCAGAATTTCATTTCCATAGCAAACTCCAATTATATTGTGCTTCCCCGGAAAATAAGACTGAAACAGAATATTAATACGAAGTTCAGAAGAAAACAAAACAACCATGGAAAATTATATATAACAAAAAAAAATTATAATCAACGTGTCGTTCATTCTGAAAAATCAAGAAAATCGAAAATCTACATACTTGCTCAGTTGGCGGGTCATCAATCTGATCAAATGCTAAATTTAGGAAAGCAGATGCGTAATAGAGGCTACCACTCTCTATGCACCTAATTACTTACCATTTTCTTACATTTGGCCATAAATATATCTCCACCTCTCTGTTATCTGAGTATTCTCCGATGGCCAAATTAGGGTTTCGAAGCAGAGCTTATTGGGGTTTGAATGATGGATTTCTGTATCTTGGTGGAGTTTTGTTCGCTTTTATACTCGTCTGGTCTATTTGGTCATATTCCGCTACTAATTTTAACAATAATATGGGTCGGCCCAAGAAAATTGATTTGAAGTTGAGTCCTCCGCCGAGTTGCGATGACATTGCTCCGGCGGTTAACCTGCGATACGATCCGCCTAACCAGACCTTCTACGACGATCCTCACCTGAGCTATTCCCTCGAGAAGCCGATGAAAAATTGGGATCAGAAGAGGAAACAGTGGCTCAAAAATCATCCTTCTTTCGCCGCCGGTGCCCGTGATAGAGTGGTGCTGGTGACCGGTTCACAGCCCAACCCATGCGATAATCCAAAAGGCGATCATTTGCTTTTGAGATTCTTCAAGAACAAAGTGGACTACTGCAGAATTCACGGCTACGACATCTTCTACAACAACTTGCACCTGCATCCGGAAATGAACAGTTACTGGGCGAAACTGCCGGCGGTGAAGGCGGCGATGCTGGCTCACCCGGAGGCGGAATGGATCTGGTGGGTAGACTCCGACGCATTATTTACCGATATGGAATACAAGCTGCCACTACGCCGTTACGATTACAAGCAGCATAATCTGGTGGTTCACGGCTGGGCTCATCTGATATACGAAGACAAGAGCTGGACAGCACTAAACGCCGGCGTTTTCCTTATCAGGAACTGTCAGTGGTCGATGGACTTCATGCACAAGTGGGCCAATATGGGCCCGATGAGCCCAGACTACCACAAATGGGGCCCAATCCAGAAGTCAATATTCAAGAACAAACTGTTTCCAGAGTCAGACGATCAAACGGCATTGATTTATTTATTATACAAAGACAAGAGATTGACGGATAAAATATACTTAGAAGGGGAATATTACCTAGAGGGGTACTGGCTAGAGATATCCAAGACGTACAATAACATAACGGAGATGTACCTAGAAACGGAACGGGAGGGAGTGAAGCTGAGGAGAAGGCATGCGGAGAAAGTGAGCGAGCAATACGGTGCGTATAGGGAGCCGTATTTGAAACAGGCAGGAAACGGGAGAGGGAGCTGGAGAAGACCGTTTATAACGCATTTCACGGGGTGCCAGCCGTGCAGTGGGGACCACAATCCGATATACAAAGGGCATTTGTGTTTGAACACTATGATTAGGGCATTGAACTTTGCTGATAATCAGGTCCTTCGAAATTACGGGTTTGTTCATCCTGATTTACGCAATTCTACTCGGGTTGTTGAGACTCCCTTTGATTATCCTGAGCGAGGAGCATGGTAATATATATATATACTTTTTTTTATTTTCTCTTTTAACAAAATTTGACCCTTTTTGTATATTTTCAACAATTAGATCGCCCAAATTTACTAGTTAGAATAGATTTTTTATATTTTATTTTTTTCATTATAAATTAATATTTACCAAAAAAAATAAATGACTTTTATAGAAAGGAATGAGAAAAATATTTTTAAAGAAATACAAATAAAAATATAAAATATGTATATAAAATGAAAATGCATTAATAACAATTAGAATAAAAATTGAATTTTGAATTTCTATTTAACTCTTCACTCTAAATTTTAAAAATAGATAGTAAATTGAAAATTAATTATTTTTATGAAATAACTATTTAAAATAAAAATTTTATTGGAATTACAGTTCTAAGGTATTTTATTGGGAATTTAGAAAATAAATACTTATCGATATATGATATTTTTCTGTTAAGATTACATAATAATTAAGCAATTTCAATTCTAAAGTTTATATCATTATGATATAATGTGATTTTTTTAGCTTTTACAATTACATAATTATCGTAATATCACTTCATTATCTACAAGTAGTTTCAAAAGATTCCTAAAATGCTTCTAAAATATTAGGATTAGATGAATATAAAATATCTTCTCTCTTACTTTCTCCTTATTATTTTATCCACTCTATGGATAGCATATAAGCACTTTTACATGTTTCAACTGTAATTTATTTTTCATGAGGATCAAAATGAAAAAATAATATATCATGTCATTCCACTAGATGCAAAAAAAAAAAAAAAAAAAAAAAAAGAGAAAATATTTAACATTTTTCTTGTAATCATAAAATTAATGGTTAGTTGATTAAGTAAAGGAGTCGTCACTAATTTCAAGGGGCAATATATATTATTTTTTAATCAGATGTTTTATAGGGATGATAATTTTTTTCGCCTTGACTTCGCTTCAAACATGATGATTTTTTCAAATAAAAATTTTTTCTGCCCCAATTCCGCCCGATCCCGAATTTTTTGTGTCGGAAACAGGACGAGAATGGTATATATATCCCCGCTCTGAAAATATATTTATATATTTATATTATTTATATATATATAATAATTATTTATATTTTAATATAATTAATATTTTATAAAATAAAAATATAACACTTATTTTAAGTAAAAATTAATTTTTTATTTGAAAATTTATATAATTAATTAATTAATTAAGATTAAAAAATAAAAAAATAATTTTAACATTAAAATAAAATAAATTTTTTTTAATAAAATCGGATATCCAAAATTTTTTTCCATCGGAGTTCGGGGTAGAGTCAGGGTATGGGGTGGAGTGTCAGGATTGGAAACGGAGAACTTCGTCTAGTTGTTATCCCTAATTTCTCAAAATCAATAGCAATTTTAAAATTCTTTAAAAAATAATTTACACATGCAATTTATTCCTTTTCAGAGCACCCTTATATGTCCATGTGTTGAAAGCCTGAAAGTAAACTTTGGTCTCTCTCTTCTGTTGACAAGGCTTATGATTTATGCCAAAGAGAAAAAAAAATGACAAAGCTAAGGTGGGGATCTTGGAGAGAGAGAATGGGCGATGAATAAGTGTCCTTTCTGGGTTTGAAGGTCATGTGTCTTGAACCTTCCTCCCCTCCTGTGGATATCATTCATCCCCCTAATTCCCTTTTTCATTAAACCTTTAGCTAATAGAGATAAGACTTCATTATTTTCAGCCCTTTCCTTCCTAGAGTTTAACATTCATTGAGATTTTCCTTGCAGGGTTGGTGAATGCCTCTCTGCAAAATCTTCTCCAACCCATTTGTGTTTATTTGGAGTTTCGAGATTTTGGGGATTTGAGCCTCTTTTTTTTTAATATTTTGGGGAGTTGAGATCGAAAATGTAACCATTTATTAATTTAATTCGGTTAATAGTTAATAATCTTAGTACTATTTTGGTTCAGTTTAATTAACCTGAAGTTTTAATAAACTGTGTTATTTTTATAAAAGAATCATGATTATTTTTAATTTATCTATGTATTTTCCAAGTTTAGCATTTATTTTGTAAGGTGATATACTAAAATTTACAATGTTTTTGATTTATATTAAATTTTAAATATTATTTATTGAATTCGGAATGAATTTTTTATATTTTTAGATTGTCAAATATTGAATTTTATATTGTATTCAATTTAGGTGGTATAACTTAAATTTTAAATTAGAATTAAAATTGAATTGATGCTAAATATAGATTTATATCGAAAATTTTCAATTAACCAAAATCGGTTAATTGATATTATTAACGCGACAAACTGAACTGTACTAGTTCAGTTAACAAATTTTAGTTCGGTCAATTAACCGAACCAAACCATGCTAATCCCTTACTCTTGTACCAATATGCAAGGTTTTGACTAAATTTGAGAGTATGGATTTTACAGTGAAATTCAACTTCTCAGACCAACCACTCACGTATGCCTTTTGCTTAAGGTGTACGTGTACGTGTGCACGTGCTCATGCGTCATCTCACTCCGGTTCGGGTTCAATTTTTTATTATTCAATTCAAGTCGTTCAGAGTTTTTCCACGTCTAAATTAACATTCTTTTTTTTTCAGAAGGGTTTGAGTTCATATCTATCAAAAATTACCAACTCCATATTCACCAAAAAAAAAAAAATACCAACTCCATTTTTTAGCATATAATTATTTTAGTTTATTAAAAAGAAAATTTTAATATGCAAATAAATAAATAAACCTTTAGAAGTATTCTATGTAACAGAAATATATACAATTTATTAATTTAAGTTAAAAAAGTATGTTTTTATAATTAACGTAGACTATAATAGTAGATTTCCTACTGCAAAAGTTTTGTTTTTGGCCCAAAAGACTTATTACATGTATAGAGCCGATAAAAAAAAAAAGAAAAAAGACAAAAAAAAATCAAACGGGTGGACTCGTGATCCATTCGGTTCATTTCCAACAATTTGACATTTATCCGATCCAAAATTTTGTAGGTCATTTTTGACCCGTTTCGATTTCTTGCCAAAAATTGGCATCTCGAAACATAAATATACGTGAGATTGACAAAAAGTTGAATGCAACTACATCAGAATTTTTGAAGCAAGACCCTAAAAGGAGTGGATCTATTCGACAAAATAATGTTTATATGGATTTAAGAAAATTGACTTCTGCATTTCTAAAATCCCAAGAACTTCACCTCATTATCATTGTCGCCAATTTCAGAAGGTTGTGCTTGGTCCGGAGGCCTTCGAAGAGTACATGGTACATTTTTAATGATGGAGGAATAAAGGTCAAATTCTGCCTTCAATTTTAGGCAGCTTACTTCTATCCACCTCTCAGCTACATTATCTTGGTTATCCCTCTCATGCTCCTCAATTGCAGGTCATATTTCATTGTACAAGGAAGAAAGCTGGGAGGCTGCATCATTTATTATTTTCTGCACAGGAACACTATTTTCAATAAAATGCTAAAGTATATATAGTGTTCCTTCCTGTGTTTACTTGATCGAGAGAGGGAGAAAAATGTGTTCCAAAATTAAGATGATCCTCCCCAAAAAATGAAATCAATAAACCAAAGAATAATTTCTTCGGGATATTTAGATAATCCATCTTTATAATGATAATGGTCAGTCTGCGTCATCGAAGCAATGAATAAGATAAAACATATGGGGCATCATCACCATCATTATCATCAATGGAAACCATGGACTGCCCAGAAATTGTAAAACTTTTAAGTTCAATATTGCAAAATCACATATCAAAGCAATCAACATATTGCATCCGTCCTCTCTCCTTTTCAACTTTTTTAAATATTTTAGGTTTTCGAACAGGCAAAATCAACACAGATTTCTCAAAGTATGGTCATACTAGGTCCTCGATATTCACATAACACTGTTGTTCAATTCATGATGCTTTAGATATGAATCACTTAGGTAAGCCTTTAAATTTAGGCTTAGCTTTTAAATTTACAGCATTCCATGGTAGATATAATATATGGCAGATGCAGAGGAAATAAATATTGCTTTTTGCCAAGTAACATTAGAAAGGATGATATTTCTATTTTCAATAGCAATGTGAGGCAAATCCAATTGCATCTCAAAGAAAATATTTCATTAGCCCGGCACACGCCTAAAAATTCTATTTGCCTTTTTCATTTCATTAACAATTAGGACACTTGATTCTAGCTAGCAAGGTCTATCATGATAGTAAACTTCAGTAAAATTTGAAGCCTTGATGATAAATGAAACCAATAGACCACCCACCTAATCTATATACAGGCTTGACAATTTTCACAAGGTTCAGTACATGGCACATAATTAGGCGGGTTTGGGATGAATATCAAAGAGTTTGGGTCATAAACAAGTCGACTTATTTGAGACAATGCAAAATTTAAGGTATAAAGAGTAAACAGGTTGAACCATGTAATCCAAAGCGCCATGATATGACCCATTTAGTTAATTGAATTGATATGTTAATATCTATTTCTGGAATATTAAAATCTTATATATTCTAGTGATTAGTTTAAATTTATAATACAATCCTAAATGGTTTTTCATGTAAATAATCTTTGCATGGATATTTTATTTGAATTACAATACTGAATATGTTGGATGGATGATATATTTTTCTCATTTTTCATTTTCTTCTGTTGAATACTCATTATTCATGTTAATATTAAACGCATATTTTAAGTTGATGATAAAATACGTATGTTTGTCATATTGACATATTACATTATGTTGATGTTTTCTTTCAGTTTATAAAAGTATATCTAGATTTGGGTTTCAGAAATTTGACACGAATATTTAATCAGGTCAGATTAGGATTAGCTATTTTCACATTATATCTACAAACTGACATGAGAATACAATTTGTCCAGCCTTAGTGTATACATATGCATAAAGGTAATATGTACCTCATATATGAGAACTTCCTCCGGTGCCTCTTTTATTGCCAAGAGTTTGGCTACATGCTTCGCATCAACTTGCTGTTGTGGCAAATTATTCAACTTCCCATTTAGAATGATGTTTTAAACGTTTCTTTGGCATAAGACCCCATTGCACACGGTATTTCCTCTATGCTTTATTCCCTCCAAAGAGAGGGATCATTTCACTCTTTTGTACAAAGGCCTGTTGAGCATCTTGGGGACAAAAATTCACCTCATCACCTGCTTTGAAATCGGGTTAATTTCCACCAAAATGAATAATTGTGTCAAAAATTAAGACAAAAAAAATTCTAAGTAGTTGGTGGAGTCACAAATGGTCTCCCTTAAAAACCAATTTCCTTAGACTCTTAGAGTCTTGATGACATAATTTTTTTAGATAATTTAAAGCACAATATATCACCAAAATAAATTACCCGACAATAGCTATTAAATAGATAATAAAGAAAAAACTAAAAATTTGACGAGAATCGACCAATTATGCTTACGTCCTCGGACACTACTAAAATACAAAATGAATAATTGTGTCAAAAATTAAGACAAAAAAAATTTCAAAGTAGTTGGTGGAGTCACAAATGGTCTCCCTTAAAAACCAACTTTTTTAGACTCTTAAAGTCTTAATGACAGAATTTTTTTTAGATAATTTAACGCACAATATATCACTAAAATAAATTACCCAACAATAGCTATTAAATAGACAATAAAGAAAAAACTAAAAATTTGACGAGATTCGACCAATTATGCTTACGTCATCGGACGCTACTAAAATAATATTCCACTATTTCAAAAAATATTACAAAGTGAAATATTACAAGAGAGAGAAAATACAACCAATCTTATAAGTAAATGATTGGTGTTTGGGATGAATTGTTAAGAGAGCATGAAGCCTTTTTTATAGGCTAATATTTTTCTTTCTCCCTCTCCCACTTCTGATGTGGGATTGAGAGATTACCAAAATTCATCAAATCTCCACCTTGGCAATCACAATCCCAAACAAATATTCTCTAAACTCTTATTTTATAAATTTTAGTAATGTCTCTAAATGCACTTTTAAGCGTCCAATTTCAAATTCTAAGAACATTTATCAAGTCCAAATAATGTTGGAACTTGACACATGTCATAATTTTTGTTGTCATATCTGCGAGATTTTCAACAGTCAGAATCTTCTGAAGTAGTATCTCACCATCTTCAAGAATTTTTCGTACAAAATGATATCGAACATTGATGTGCTTTGTCCTTGTATGATAAACTTGATTTTTTGCTAAACAAATAACACTTTGACATGCTTCTGACCAATTCTCAAGTCATTCAGCAACCCTTGAAGCCAAATTATCTATTTAATAACTTCTGAAACTGTCATGTACTCTACCTCTGTTGTAGACAAAGCAACTATTGACTGTAAGATGAACTTCCAACTAACTTGTAAGTGTGAACACATAACTGGTAATAGATCGACGTTTGTCTAAATCACCTGCATAGTCAGAATCACAATATCCAACTATATACTGACTAATTTTCTCATTCCGCTCAAACATTATACCAACATCTTCATTATTATGAATATACCGCAGAATTCATTTCATAGCTTGTCAATGTCCTTTACTAGGATCATGCATGTACCTGCTCACAACTCCAACTGCTTGTGAAATGTCAGGCCTCCTACACACCATTGCATACATCAAGCTACCAACAGCATTTGCATATGGAACCTTTGACATATATTCTCGTTCTTCTTCATTTTTCAAAGGCAAAAATGCACTGGGCTTAAAATGAGGATCAAATGGAGTACTAACTGGTTTTATCTTCTCATTAATTCCAAAACGCTTTAGTATCTTTCTCAGATATTGTTTCTGAGTCAAACAAAGTCTCTCCAATTTTCTATCTCTGCATATATCCATATCGAGAATTTTCTTAGTTTATCCTAAATCTTTCATTTCAAATTCCTGATTTAGTTGAGCTTTTAACTTCTGAATCTCTCATTCATCCTTCAAAACTATAAGCATATCATCAACATAAAGGAAAAGATAGATAAAAGAACCATTTCGTAGCTTGCACAAATATACACAATGATCATATTTACTTTTTATGTATTTCTGCCTTATCATAAACTTATCAAATCATTTGTACCACTGTCTTGGAGATTGCTTCAATCCATACAACGATTTGCTCAACTTGCACACTAATTTTTTTTCTAGCAACTTTAAACCCTTCTGCTGAGTCATATAGATTTCTTCTTCTAAGTCTCCATATAAAAATGCAGTTTTTACATTCAGCTGAACTAGTTCCAGATCCAATTGTGCTACTAAGGCCAACAGTATTCTAATGGAGGAATGTTTTAAACGGGAGAAAATACTTCATTATAATCAATTTATTCCTTCTGAGCGTAGCCTTTAGCTACCAATCTTGCCTTGTAGCGGATATCATTTTTGTCAGGAAATCCTTCTTTTTTTGCGTAAACCCATTTACAGTCAATCGCTTTCTTTCCCTTTGGCAGACTTACTAGTTTTTATGTCTGATTATTTTCAAGGAACTGCATCTCTTCTTTCATAGCCTTTTTCCACTTTTCTTCTTCTGAGCTTTGAATAGCTTCACAATAAGTGGAAGGAATCTCATCATTTACAAAAGATATATAATTAGTCATATCTTCAAGTCGAGCATGTTTTTTAATATTCCTTTTTGACTTTTGTAGTGCAATTGGCTCAAGTTACTGATGAGGTTTTTATGCTGAAATCTCTGCTTTCTCATCTGATCCATTTTCTACCATTATCTCTTATTCTGCTATAGGAGTAATTTTATCAGACTTTACAATTACTTTATCAATAATTTTTCTTTTATCAAACTCTACCTGTTTAGGAGTTCCCTCCACCTGTTGTGGAAAACCATCTGTCTGCTCCCCGATTACCTTTTTTTAACACGGTAGACTCATCAAAAGTAACATCTCCACTAAAGATTATTTCTTCGTCTTTGGGCACCATAAATAATATCCTTTGATACCAGAGGATATCCCCATAAAGATAGTTTTTTTTGCCCTTGGATCTAACTTCGATTCCTTAATATGATAGTATGCAGTGGAACCAAACACATGTAAGAAATTATAATCTTTACTAGGTTTTCCATACCACACCTCCAAAGGTATTTTTTCATTGATAGCAGTTGATGGCAAACGATTAATGAGATGATATGCGTATGTTACAACCTTAGCCCAAAACTATCTGTCTGATCCAGAATTAGACAACATACACCAAACTTTCTCCAGTAAAGTTCGGTTCATTTGTTTAGTCACCTCATTCTGTTGTGGTGTATTTCTGACAATGAAATATCGAACAATTCCTTCATTTCTGCAAACTTTCATGAAGGGATCACTTGTATACTCTCCGCCATTATCTGTTTAAAGACACTTGATCTTTCTGCCCGTTTAAGTTTCCATCATCTTTTTCCATATGAGAAAAACTTCCAACATTTCATCCTTTGTCTTCATTGTATACACTCATACTCTTCTTGAATAATCATTAACAAAAGTAACATAGTAGTATTTACCTCCCATTGAAACATTTTTGGAAGGACCTCATACATTTGAGTGAACATAATCCAAAATACCCTTCGTATCATGGATTGCAGTGTCAAACTTCACTCTCGTCTGCTTCCCTTTGATGCAGTGCTCACAGAAGTTTAATTTGTAGGTTCATACTCATTGCAATAATCTTTGATTTGCAGAAGTTTTAAAGATTTTTCACCTTTTATGCCCCAAGTGCATATGCCACAATCTAGTTGTTTCTAGCTCTTGGTCATCACTAGAAACTGCTACTGTTATTCCAACGACTGTATTGCCTTCATAGTAATATAAGTTGTTGCTCATTTAAACTATTTTCATCACCACAAGTGCTCCAGATATAACCTTTATTACTTTATTTTTTAATGACTATAGTGAAACTCTTTCTCCTAAGGATTCTCATAGAAATGAGATTTTTCGCCAGACTTGGCACATATCTTACATCTGTCAGAGTTTTGATTGATCCATCACGATTCCCCAACTAGACTGAACCAATTCCAATTGTTTTACAAGGGATATCATTTGCTATATAGACAACTCCACCTTCAATTTCTTTAAAATCAAAAAACCATTCCCGATTGAGACACATATGATGGCTACAGCCTGAATCCAGGATCCAAGCAGTCGAACTGCTTATTGATGACATAAATGCTAATGAAAAATCTGAATTATCACATTTAGCTACATTTGAATTTGCACAACCTTGCCTTTGCTAGATTGACTTCTCAACTTAGGACAATCTTTCTTCCAATGCCCCTTTTCTCGACATAAGATACATTCATCTTTGCCCACTATAGACTTTGATCTGTCTTTCTTTCCCTTATTTTTATTTTTCGAACGGTCTCGGGGTATCAAAGCTTTTGTTGCTCCACTAGTGTTATCCTTCTTCTCTTTTCTTCTCAATTCATAGCTATATAATGTAACACATACTTCACTAAGAGACATCTCAGATTTCGCATGGAGTAAAGTAGTTTCTAGAAACTCAAACTCCTCAAGAAGAGATTCCAATGTCAGATCTTTATCTTCAAAAGTCACATCCAAATTCATCACATCTGTTACATGTTGATTGAAATTGGTGATGTGATCATTCATCGTGGTACCAGAAATATATGTGAATCTGAACAGTATTTTCTTCATATGGAACTTATTTTAATTGATATTTTTCAAGAATTTGTCCTCTAATGCCTTCCATAATTTACTTGCAGAAGTTTCTTTATAAAAGGCATGCTTATACTCTCTGGACAGGCACGATCGAATTGTACCACATGCCAAATGATTGATTGTTGTAACACCCCTTACCCTTCCGTACACCCATCCGTATACCGGACGGATAAGAGGTGCTACCGGAAATAGTATTCTTCAAATATACTTATTTAATTTTAAAACATATTTAATATAAGATATGTAAAATATATACTCAATAATTATGCATACACACCCTTTTTATTTTATTTATATACATGCCGAAATGAAATTTAAAATATATATATATATACATATCAAAATATAACAAAAAGACCAACCCGCTCTGGTTGGCTTCCACTGCTACCGCTGTGCTCCATAATGCGGGTCCCCAATTCAGCGTCTCTATCTACAAGTCAGGACGCTCTCTGCTACTCTAACGACCTACGCGAGAGAAAAACAAACTCCCGCGCTGAGTATATAACTCAGTGGTGCAAAAACTCTTATAATAATAGTCATTAAAATAAAATATACATTTTTCTATAAATACCATAATATAATATTTTTATAAAACTCAATATATCGTTGAGTTCTCAAATATATAAATTTTTCATATACCCACATATTATAACATCCTAGACTTGCTCCTAGGGAATCTAAGGGGTATCATATTACATCTTAGCTTAGGATCCACAGAAATGCACAGGATCCAAATGTAATATGACTCAGCCCACAGAAATGCACAGGACTGATAATTGTATCAGGTGATCCACAGAAATGCACAGGATCACAGTATTTCTTTGGTCCACAGAAATGCACATGACCATAATTTCTACCCTATTGACATGCCAACAATACCCTAGCTCATATCTAGGCTAATATGTGGGAAAAATTCTCAAAATCATAATTCACTTCATTTTTCAGATAATGAATAAATATTCTTTCAATACCAAAATAATTATCATCATAGATAATTTTTTTTTTTACATTTAAATTTTCTGGAATACAAAAATATATATATATATATAACTCAATAATTGCAAAAATTCCAATTTTCACATAAAATATATTCATATGACTAATATTATAAGGGTAGTTGCACTAACCTTTTTACGCTCCGCCGGTATCTGCCGACTCTTTCCCCTTATCTCGGGGTGGCGCCTGACCCGACGTCGCACCTAGAGATAGAAAATTAATATTAGCTATTAAACCCCTTACGACATAAAATCTAGTAAAATTTAAATTTTTCTCTCTCACGGATATCCTGATCCTATAATTAAAAATTTTCTTATTATGCACGTTTAATGCATAAATCCCGATTTTGGTCGTCATCACGCTTCCCGTTGCGACCAAAAATTCAAATATTAATTTCCTTTTATAATATTTGATTTTCTTTATTTTTCCACCTCCAAAACTATTTTTCTCCATTTATTTCTTTTATTATCCTAATGTCCATTTTCAATTCAAGAATTCTCATTAATTCAATAATTACTCTAAAAATTCCAAATAAATTCCTATACTCACTTTAATTCATTTTCTTTCATTTTCCATCATCAATTTCACAAAAATAATATTCAATAACTCCAAATAAATTTTTTTCATAATTAGGCTAATAATCCCAAAATTTCACCAAAAATCCTATTAAATATTCTTTCCATTACAAAAGTTATTTTTCACTTCTAAACACTCTAATTAACTCCATAATTAATAATCTTTGATTATTAATTTAATTACCTAATATTTTAATATTCTAACTCAACTAATAATCACCTCCATTTAATAATATAAAATCCAATTATTCATCAAATAATCTCCAATAAACTCCAATAATTATGCAAATAATCATGCAATTCAACTAAATTAATTAATCACTTTAATAATAAAATATATCTAAACTTCACAAATAAATTCATATTTCATTATCTAAAAACAGCTAGGAGGTGCGGTTTATACCGGATGACTCGGTTTAACGAGCCGAAGATTCTGCCCAAAAAAATCCGATTAGTGGTCGCCGGACTCCGGTCACCGGAAAATTTTCGACGGCGGCGGATTGATGATCGACTGGTACCAAAAGAAAGCTTGAGGTGTGAGGAGTCCAAATATATAAGTTTCGTGGCCTGAAAGTGGCTGGAAACGTGTAGATCTGCAAAAGTTCCCCCGGCTCCGGCGAGAATTCCCCAACTCCGATCAGTCCTCAAATCTCGGTTTCCGGAGCTCAAATTACACCTCCCCAGGTTTTTCGACGTCCCGAGTCCGTTTCCGGTGTCAGATTTAAGAAAAGAAGCTAGAAACTATGCGAAATGGTAAGGGCAGCCCGAACTCCGACTTTCGCTGCTCCGATCCCGAAAATCCGGTCAGATTTTTGAAGATCAAACGTCACCGGAGTGATAAGGACGTGGAGAACTACTTCTGGTTCAAATTTGATGAAGATCGGATATTGTTTTGTTGATGAACGGAGATGGTGATCGTGTAGGGAGAATGAGAGAGAAAATGAAAATTTTTTTTTATTACTTTAATCTTTGAATTCTTTATATATATACACTCAAGGGCAATTTTGTAATTTTTTTACAAACCTCAAATCTTAATGAAGTTTTACTCAGATAAAATTATTAAGTCACCCAATAAGTTAAGAAAAATCTTAATTGAACAAAAATTAAAAATATGGGGTGTTACATTCTCCTCCCCTTAAAAGATTTCGTCCTCGAAATCATACATGATAGGTTATTACTAAACAATTGAGGATATTGACTTCTCATTATTTCTTCACTTTCCCATGTCGCCTCTTCCGCTGAGTGTCTTCGCCACAAAACTTTTACAAGAGGTATTTGTTTATTTCGCAGTTGTTTTACTTCCCTTGCCAGAATAGCTATAGGCTCCTCCTCATAAGATAAATTTTGTTGCACCTCAATTTCTTCTACTCGAATGACATGGGATGGATCCGATCTATATCTTCTGAGCATCGATACATGAAACACATTATGAATCTTCTCCAGTTCAGGAGGTAAAGCCAATCTATAGGCTACTGGTCCCACTCGCTCAATTATCTCAAAAGGTCCAATAAATCTAGGACTTAGTTTGCCTTTCCTTCCAAACCGTAATACTTTCTTCCAAGGAGAGACTTTCAGGAATACCTTATCACTGACCTCGTACTCGATATCTCTACGTCTCAAATCTGCATAAGACTTCTGTCTGTCAGTGGCTGCTTTTAGTCTGTCTTTAATCAGTCTAATCTTCTCCTCAGTCTGCTGAACTAAATCTGGTCCCACTATCCTTCTTTCATTAAGCTCGGTCCAACAAATTGGAGTTCTACATTTTCTACCATACAATGCTTCATAAGGAGCCATGCCAATACTTGTCTGGTAGCTGTTATTATAAGCAAATTCCATTAGTGGCAAGTACTTATCCCAACTACCTGTTAACTCAATCACACAACTCCGAAGCATATCCTCAAGCAATTGGATCACCCGCTCCGATTGTCCATATGTCTGAGGATGGAACGCCGTACTGAAGTGGAGTCGAGTACCCAAAGATCCCTGTAGACTCTTCCAAAAATGTGAGGTGAATCTAGGATCTCTATCTGAAATGATAGACAATGGCACACCGTGCAACCGGACTATCTCTTGTACATACAATTCTGCTAATCGATCCATAGAGTAGTCCATCTTAACTGGTAAAAAGTGTGCAGACTTCGTTAACTTATCAACAATCACCCATACTGCATCATGTTTTCTTTGAGTCAATGGTAGTCCTGACACGAAATCCATAGTAACTCTTTCCCATTTCCATTCCGGTATGGCAATAGGTTGCAGTAACCCTGATGGCAACTGGTGTTCTGCTTTTACTTGCTGACACGTCAGACATCTGGTACTATATTCTGAAATGTCTTTCTTCATACCCGACCACCAATAGTAAGGCTTCAAATCCTGATACATTTTGTTGCTGCCGGGATGCATGGAAATAGCTGATTCATGTGCCTCTTTCAATATCTCTTGTCTCAATCCTGGGACACCAGGCACGCATAGTCTGCCTCTATAATAGATACCACCATCAGCTTCAACTGAGTATTCAGGTTTCTCCCTATTGGAAATGATTTCTCTTATTTCAATTAGCTTGGAATCATGCTTCTGAGCTTCTTTGATCCGAAAGACTAATGTAGGTAGGACCCGAAGCTCTGTCATTCAAATATAAGTCCTTTAAGAATATTTTATTATAAGAATTCAGATGCTTAATTATACTTAGTATTCGAATTTACCTGCTAGAGTCTTTCGACTCAAAGCGTCAGCCACAACATTAGCCTTTCCCGGCTGATAATCAATAATACAGTCGTAGTCTTTAATAAGCTCTAGCCACCGCCTCTGTCTCAAATTTAGCTCTTTCTGTGAAGGTAAATACTTTAAACTCTTATGATCTGTATAGATGTAACACTTCTCTCCATACAGATAGTGTCTCCAAATTTTCAAAGCAAAAACAATAGCTGCTAGCTCCAGATCATGCGTAGGATAATTTCTCTCGTGCGGCTTCAATTGTCTAGAGGCATACGCTATCACTTTGCCCTCTTGCATCAGTACACAGCCTAACCCATTCAGTGAAGCATTGCTGTATACCACAAACTCTTTTCCTGCAGTGGGTTGCGTCAGAACTGGTGCCTCTGTCAATATAATCTTCAATCGATCAAAGCTTACTTGGCACTTATCTGTCCACTCAAATTTAACATCTTTGCGAAGTAACCGTGTTATGGGAGCGGCTATGGAAGAGAAACCTTTCACAAATCGTCTATAGTAGCCTGCTAACCCAAGAAAACTTCGTATCTCTGTTATATTTCGAGGCGGCTTCCAATTGAGAATGACTTCAACTTTACTAGGGTCAACTCTGATCCCATCTACCGATACCACGTGACCCAGAAACCCAACTTCCTCGAGCCAGAACTCACATTTTGTTAGTTTGGCATACAACCGTTTCTCTCGTAGTGTCTGAAGCACAATCCGAAGATGTTGATCATGATCCTCTCTATTCCTGGAATATACCAGAATATCATCAACGAAAACTACAACAAATTGATCTAAATAGGGCCTGAATATCCTATTCATCAGATCCATAAATGCTGCTGGCGCGTTCGTTAACCCAAATGGCATGACTAAGAACTCGTAGTGGCCATACCGAGTCCTAAAGGCAGTCTTAAGCACGTCACTCTCCTTGACCTTTAATTGATGATATCCCGATCTCAAATCAATCTTGGAGAATACCCCTGCACCTTTCAACTGATCAAACAGGTCATCTATCCGTGGCAGTGGGTATCTGTTCTTCACTGTCACCTTATTTAACTGTTTGTAATCAATGCACAGTCGTAGGGTGCCATCCTTTTTCTTCACAAACAACACAGGCGCACCCCAAGGTGATACACTGGGTCTAATAAATCCCTTATCCATTAACTCTTGCAACTGCACTTTCAATTCTCTAAGCTCTGCTGGTGCCATTCGGTACGGTGTGGTGGATATGGGTGCAGTACCAGGTAACAACTCAATGGCAAAGTCTATCTCTCTATCCGAAGGCAATCCTGGCAAATCCTCAGGAAACACATCAGGAAACTCACAAACAGTAGGAATGTCTTGAAGCCTCGGATTCTCCTTTCTGGTATCAACCACATATGCCAAATAAGCTTCGCTGCCCTTTCTGATCAACCTTTGAGCCTTCATAGCAGAAATAACATTAGATGACATCTTCCTTCTCACATCTTGTACCACTCTATCCTTGCATCCAGACTTCTTAAAAATTACCTTTCTAGCGGCACAATCAATTACTGCCCCGTGTCGAACTAACCAATCCATCCCTAATATGACATCATATTCATGGAATGGTAACTCAATCAGATCTGCGGGATATAGCTCACCCTGACTCACTAAGGGTAACTGTCGATGCACTCTATTAACCTTGGCACTATGACCCAAGGGATTCGTCACAACTATATCATAATCTAAATTCTCAACCTCTAAATGCTCCCCAGACAATAGTGTAGTGCATATGTAGGAATGTGTAGAACCGGGATCAATTAAAGCATATATATCAAAGCCAAGTAAAGAAAATTTACCAACAATAACATCTGGAGCATCATGTTCCTCTCGTGCTCTCATGGCATATGCTCTGGCAGGTGCGGTGTGGCTACCCCCTGGTCTACTAACAGTTTCTGACCCGGCTTACACTGATCCAGTTCGGCCTCCCCTAACTTGACCTCTGCCTCGGCCTCTAATAGGTACTGATCCCTGTGTTGAAATCGATCTTGCCCCTGTAGGCTCCGTACTCTGATCTCTGTATGGGCAATCCCTCCTAAAGTGGCTTGTCGCTCCACAAATGAAACAGGCTCTGGATGTTAGCCAACACTCACCAGTATGATATCTGCCACACTGTTGACACTGAGGGTACGGAACAAATCTTCCCCCTACTGAACCCGGGGTACTGGCAACTGATGGTTCTGACCTTGCAGGCTGTCCCCGCCAGACTGGTGCACCCGAACCTCTAGATCCCCTCTGGAATCTGCTACCAGAAAACCTGGTCTTCTTACTAGTGGATGAACTGGCACCCGACTGAAAGAATGGTCTCTTGGTGTGGCTCGGAACTACCGTCTTCATCTCCTCAGCAACGGCCTCCTCAACTGCCTCAGCAGCATTTCTCAAAGCAGTAAACTCCTTAATCAGTGATCCTGCCAATCTAGCCCTAATAGGGGGTCGCAATCCCTTCTCAAACCTCCTGCATCTATCAACCTCATCAGCAATAATACCCCCTGCATATTTACTGAGGCGAGTGTACTCCTTTTCATATTCCTCTACAGTCATATCTCCTTGCCTGAGATCCAGGAATTCTTGTCTCTTTCGATCAGTATAGGCCCTAGGAATGTATCTCTCCCTGAACTGCTCTAGAAAGAACCTCTAGGAAGGTGGATCAGGTGTCTGAGGGCGCTGTAGTATAGTCTTCCACCAGTCATAAGCCCCCTCCTGTAGTAGAGACTCTGCATATCTATATCTATCTCGAGATGTGCAATCCATCTGTCTAAACACTCTCTCTACCCTTTCCAGCCAATATTCTGCAGCTGTTGCGTCATCCTCCTTGCGGCCATAGAAATCTGGAGCTCCCAATTTTCGAAGTCTCTCAAATCCCATCTCAGTAGTGGCTGGTCTGGCAGAACGCCGTAAGATCTCAACCATATCCTCTAACAGCTCCTCTCTAGCTGAACCCGAGACCGCTGCATGTCTCTCATGTCTATGTGATCTATCCGATCCACGGGTGGATACACTGCCCTCAACTGTCCTCCGTTGAGATGACGGATATGAAGCATCAGTGTCAAGTGGCTCATACGTATCCGGGGTTTCTTCTCTAACCCTCCGCATTTGAAATCTATAACCCTATAAAGCACAACTGTGACCCACATTAGGAAGCAGTAGCAGTTATATTTATATATTCAAATTATTATTATTATTTTTTTTCAAAAACCAATGCATGAGCAGACAATCTTAATTCTACCCCTAGCTATCCTAGAATCGCCTAAACCACGCTCTGATACCAATAAAATTGTAACACCCCTTACCCTTCCGTACACCCATCCGTATACCGGACGGATAAGAGGTGCTACCGGAAATAGTATTCTTCAAATATACTTATTTAATTTTAAAACATATTTAATATAAGATATGTAAAATATATACTCAATAATTATGCATACACACCCTTTTTATTTTATTTATATACATGCCGAAATGAAATTTAAAATATATATATATATACATATCAAAATATAACAAAAAGACCAACCCGCTCTGGTTGGCTTCCACTGCTACCGCTGTGCTCCATAATGCGGGTCCCCAATTCAGCGTCTCTATCTACAAGTCAGGACGCTCTCTGCTACTCTAACGACCTACGCGAGAGAAAAACAAACTCCCGCGCTGAGTATATAACTCAGTGGTGCAAAAACTCTTATAATAATAGTCATTAAAATAAAATATACATTTTTCTATAAATACCATAATATAATATTTTTATAAAACTCAATATATCGTTGAGTTCTCAAATATATAAATTTTTCATATACCCACATATTATAACATCCTAGACTTGCTCCTAGGGAATCTAAGGGGTATCATATTACATCTTAGCTTAGGATCCACAGAAATGCACAGGATCCAAATGTAATATGACTCAGCCCACAGAAATGCACAGGACTGATAATTGTATCAGGTGATCCACAGAAATGCACAGGATCACAGTATTTCTTTGATCCACAGAAATGCACATGACCATAATTTCTACCCTATTGACATGCCAACAATACCCTAGCTCATATCTAGGCTAATATGTGGGAAAAATTCTCAAAATCATAATTCACTTCATTTTTCAGATAATGAATAAATATTCTTTCAATACCAAAATAATTATCATCATAGATAATTTTTTTTTTTTACATTTAAATTTTCTGGAATACAAAAATATATATATATATATAACTCAATAATTGCAAAAATTCCAATTTTCACATAAAATATATTCATATGACTAATATTATAAGGGTAGTTGCACTAACCTTTTTACGCTCCGCCGGTATCTGCCGACTCTTTCCCCTTATCTCGGGGTGGCGCCTGACCCGACATCGCACCTAGAGATAGAAAATTAATATTAGCTATTAAACCCCTTACGACATAAAATCTAGTAAAATTTAAATTTTTCTCTCTCACGGATATCCTGATCCTATAATTAAAAATTTTCTTATTATGCACGTTTAATGCATAAATCCCGATTTTGGTCGTCATCACGTTTCCCGTTGCGACCAAAAATTCAAATATTAATTTCCTTTTATAATATTTGATTTTCTTTATTTTTCCACCTCCAAAACTATTTTTCTCCATTTATTTCTTTTATTATCCTAATGTCCATTTTCAATTCAAGAATTCTCATTAATTCAATAATTACTCTAAAAATTCCAAATAAATTCCTATACTCACTTTAATTCATTTTCTTTCATTTTCCATCATCAATTTCACAAAAATAATATTCAATAACTCCAAATAAATTTTTTTCATAATTAGGCTAATAATCCCAAAATTTCACCAAAAATCCTATTAAATATTCTTTCCATTACAAAAGTTATTTTTCACTTCTAAACACTCTAATTAACTCCATAATTAATAATCTTTGATTATTAATTTAATTACCTAATATTTTAATATTCTAACTCAACTAATAATCACCTCCATTTAATAATATAAAATCCAATTATTCATCAAATAATCTCCAATAAACTCCAATAATTATGCAAATAATCATGCAATTCAACTAAATTAATTAATCACTTTAATAATAAAATATATCTAAACTTCACAAATAAATTCATATTTCATTATCTAAAAACAGCTAGGAGGTGCGGTTTATACCGGATGACTCGGTTTAACGAGCCGAAGATTCTGCCCAAAAAAATCCGATTAGTGGTCGCCGGACTCCGGTCACCGGAAAATTTTCGACGGCGGCGGATTGATGATCGGCTGGTACCAAAAGAAAGCTTGAGGTGTGAGGAGTCCAAATATATAAGTTTCGTGGCCTGAAAGTGGCTGGAAACGTGTAGATCTGCAAAAGTTCCCCCGGCTCCGGCGAGAATTCCCCAACTCCGATCAGTCCTCAAATCTCGGTTTCCGGAGCTCAAATTACACCTCCCCAGGTTTTTCGACGTCCCGAGTCCGTTTCCGGTGTCAGATTTAAGAAAAGAAGCTAGAAACTATGCGAAATGGTAAGGGCAGCCCGAACTCCGACTTTCGCTGCTCCGATCCCGAAAATCCGGTCAGATTTTTGAAGATCAAACGTCACCGGAGTGATAAGGACGTGGAGAACTACTTCTGGTTCAAATTTGATGAAGATCGGATATTGTTTTGTTGATGAACGGAGATGGTGATCGTGTAGGGAGAATGATAGAGAAAATGAAAATTTTTTTTTTATTACTTTAATCTTTGAATTCTTTATATATATACACTCAAGGGCAATTTTGTAATTTTTTTACAAACCTCAAATCTTAATGAAGTTTTACTCAGATAAAATTATTAAGTCACCCAATAAGTTAAGAAAAATCTTAATTGAACAAAAATTAAAAATATGGGGTGTTACAATTGTCCTCCATTCCTTCTTATTTGCACCTTTTGGCTTTTTTCCCTCAATGAAAATGTCTAAGCCTTGCTGAAATAAGGCATCTAGAACTTCACCTTGCCACATGTCGAAATGCCTTGTACCATCAAAAATCTTCACTGCAATTCTTGTATTTACCACAATAGTTCTCACCAAAATTGATGAAGTAGAAGCTGTTGTATCCATCATGGATTTTTGTCCCTCTGTTGTCATTGTTTCTTCAAAACTATTTAATAGTTTTCAAATGCGGAATACCCAAGAATCCAAGAAAACATTTATGATGTAGAAGATCAGCTTACGCCGCAACCACAAAGTATATAACTCAGTAACCTTGGCTCTGATACTAATTGTTGTGGAGATCGGGTTAGTTTCCACCAAAATGAATAATTGTGACAAAAATTAAGACCAAAAAAAATTCTCAGGTAGTTGGTGGAATCACAAATTATCTCCTTTAAAAACCAACTTCCTTAGACTCTTAGAGTCTTATTGACAGAATTTTTCTCATATAATTTAAAATACAATATATCACCAAATTAATTACCCAACAATAACTATTAAATAGACAATAAAAAAAACTAAAAATTTGACAAAGTTCCGTCAATTATGCCTACGTCATTGGACACTAATAAAATAATATTCCACTATTTCAAAGAAATATTACAAAAGAGATAGAAAATACAACCAATCTTAGAAGTAAATGATTGGTGTTTGAGATTAATTGTTAAGAGGAGATGAAACCTTTTTTATAGGCTAATATTTTTCTTCATCCATCTCCCACTTCCGATGTGGGATTGAGAGATTGTCAAAATTCAACATTAACAACTGCACCTTCTGTTGAAACTGAACCGAGTGGCTTAACAATAAGAGCAACAAAATCCACATGGTGTTCAGTTCCCACATTAAGATTCTTTATTATGAAATATCCGACATTCCTGCCAATATCATTCTCATAAATGGAGTTCACAAGTTTTGGGAAATTAAAAAAAATGCTCATCTTCTATTGAATCATACAGTAGAATTTTTTCCATAGAATACCTATAATACAAAATGCAATTTGAGACAAATATTGCAACAAAGCGTATAACTGAGAAACACAAAACACAAAGATACAGTTTATATACAGTGCAGCATATCAAGCCACATAAATTTGCAGTAAGTGCATGGTTTTGGATCCAATATATATAAATATCTTAACTTATTCAAATTTTTTAATATTGACCTTTTAGAAGATAAAATCCTATTTTCTATTACAACCTGAACACACACCTCCAAAGAATTTAATACAGAATCACATTTTTCAGCAATAAGAGACACACCCAAAAAAACTATCTTAAATAAGTATTTTCCACTTTTAAGCAACTCAAATATCCAGTTACATGCATGATAAATGGGTGAATAAACCCATACATATTATCTAATATTGTCATCACTGCTTCATAGGGATACTTTTCTACCCCATCATCCATTATCATAGCTTGTAAAAAATAAATTTTTGTAGTTCTATTTTTTTTAAAAAAAAGCACACAAATTGAAATCAAATACTTTTATTTTGCCTCCCTTTTTAGTTCTAAACATGTAAAATATTTAAATTTTAATTGCATTTAAGCACAAAATTTCCGAGTTCATAATGCAGCAGCAATAAATGTCAATTTACATGTTAGGACACTAAATGTACTTTCATGAAAAATTATGAATATATTTAGATAAAGGGTTTCGAGTGTTTAACTAACCTCTACTTCTCTCACTTGGTTCTTCAGTAAACAACATTATCATTAAGCACACACAATATTTAAAAAAGTCAACTCTTATTACCGTTGTTTCAATCAGACAACAAATGCTATATTTTTTTATTAAGAAAAAAAGAGCAAACAATTTGTTGGCCAAGTATAAAATAATGACAAACTGTAACTCTATTGTATGGTTGCATCATGTTATGAGAATGCATATTATGGTTATAATTATGAGAATTATGGATGATGTACATTATAAAATGGTATGTGATGATAAATGGTTAAGTCCATTATTTTGACTGAAGCTCGAAGAGATGACATACTATTGAGGGGAGATTGGTATCAGCTGACCTAAATTGGTCATGTTCGAGATTCTTTGAGACCAGAATTAAGTCATGTGTGCTTTCCTCGGTACTTGATATGTGCACACTTTTTTCCTCAAACATGTATTCTGGGAAGCTCAGACAGGTATTTTGAGGAATCAAATGAGAGTCGCAGATTACCTATATCTAATTTAGTCTAGTTATGAGTAAACCAAACAAGAAAGAAGGAAATCAATAATTTCTATGTATGGTATACACTTGTATATTTGATAGTTATTTACATTGTTATGTTATGCATAATTGAGTATTGTATTGAGAACTTTAAGACATGACATCATAAATACATGGTATGTTGTATGTGTAGACGGCAAGGTAAATCATATTAGTGTTACGGTAAGTGTATCATGCATTATATATATATATATATATATATATATTGTGTTTTGCATATTGTTATGTACCACAAAATATTAAGTTGCCTAGAGTATCAATGTTTCCATGTGCAAGTTCGGAGCATAGGTCTTGATCGACAAATGAGGATGCCCAAGAGCAGAGTTAAGGATACACACTTGGATGGATGATACAATTGCTTTATTTTGTTATTTTTTTGGGTTAGATAGTTATAGATGTACATGTTTTTATTTTCAGATATATATAATTTTATAACTATCTGTTTTGTAAAATCGTTGGGCTAGTGGATTGTCAATTTGTTATTATATTAAATCTTTATTTATATTTAAGTCTTTTTATAACATTTTATGATTTTAATAAGTTATCATGGACATGATATATCAACATTTTTATTTATGACATTTTGAAATCATATTCATATGTTACACAATATATTGCTATACATAAAACACCATCTAATGTTTGTACCATACACAAAGCCCACAATCTGCTCCTCATCTCAAATCTTGTTCCTACTATATCTGATATAATTCCTCCACTTGGTTGAGAAATTATATTTGTTGATCCAAAGCTTGTTGCAATAATTCATGCTAAATGGAGATTCAGATTATACTTGTCAAAAATATTTTGCAATTATATTGTCAGTTGTCAACTCCATGCCAAAACAGTACCTACAAGTCATTGCTGGGATCCATCCTTTGTAATTTGTGAGCCTATGATAAAATACATTTGACAATTTATTTTTAAATTTATTGCTCGATTTATGGAGCCGTCTACAGTTTTGGTAGGGATAAAAAATGAAATTCACCAAACAGCAAACTTTGCTACACCCTTATCTTGGATTAGGCCAAACACAAGTGGCATAATCAATTGTGCGACACCATCGTTGAGGTTCCTCCACCCACCGGCAACACCATTAGTTGTGTCGACTATAGGAGTTGAGAACATAGAGCTCACCCAATTTTGGGTGGAACAAAAGTGGTTGAGGAGAAGCTAGTGAAGAACCAGATGAAGATAAAAGTAACTGGGGTTGAGGCAATGCAAGTGAAGTAAACAGTCCATGCAGTGAGGAGAATGAGTGAAGCAGAGGCGAGGCAAGGATCAAAAAGATCACAAGCAGTCCCCATAGTAATATTGTGTCTTCTTTTTTAAATAATAGTTTGGTCTCTAATTTTAAATGATTTGGGATGTAAAATTATCATTATGTACATAGAAGAGTTTGTCGTTTGGGTGGAGTTTCAATTTACTCATTGTCACCGTTATTGTGGAACCATTTGAAGATCTTTTAAAGCGTGGACATGTTTTGGAAGAAAATACCAAAGAGTGGAAGAGAGGGTGAGGAAGATTGAGACCCATTTATACTGATAAAAAATATTAAAATTTAACTCATTTAATGCAATCAAGAGCATAATTGAGCTAATTTTAATATATTAAAGATATTATTGAAAAAAAAGGAAGAGTTGGATATTAACAATTAACATATATTTCCAGAATGATTTTGAACCTTTAATCCAAAAATATACCATTCTTGCTAAAATTATATCTTCAAGGATGATATGAATTATGAATTTATGGTGTGATAATATTATGTATTTTAATTTGTTAATTTTTCTAAGCTCAATAATAATAATGGAACTCAATTAAAGAGTATTTGATATTATTGTTGGAGGTATAAAAAATAAGTTTATAATTTTTTTATTTAGTTGATTGATTTTTTTAATTTTTTATAAATTATTTTTCACAAAACTGTTTTCGATAAAACATTTATTTACTTATTTATTCAAAAATAATTTTTAAAATTTGAAAAAATTAAAAATAATTTTTTTCTAAAGTCAATATTAAACCAACTCTAGATCAGCTAAATAAAAAGGCAGAGTGATTGGGCTAGTTTACTGGAAATTTTGCCACTAATTAGGAAATTAACGGACGCAACGAAGATGGAAACTGTGGCCCCACCTCACCCTGTGTATATTGTAGTTGTATAACGGGTGGAAGTTGTCCGTACGCTACTTGCGTTTTCAAAACCATCCAAATTTCAAATATGTGCGCCTCTATTTTACAGATCATTCTCTGTCTCTCTCTCTCTTTAAAAACCCTATCACCCCGCGTCCATTTGACGCTTCAAAAATCTCCCTCTAATTCTATTAATCCTCTCTCTCTCTCTCAAAAAAAAAAAAAAAAAAGAATTCAAATCCGGATCCACCGCCATCAAACCCTTTTTTTCTCCGCAACTCTCTATCTTGATTTTCTTCCATTTTACTGTATTTTCAAATGACGAAGGGAGCCAAGAGAAAGAGAGCCCTCAAAGACAAACAAGAAGAACCCAAAGCTTCCTCTTCCTCTTCTCAGAATCAGAAGAATCAGAAGCAACAACAACCTACCAAAGCCTCTACTCGAGCTAAGCGGGTCAAGACCTCCAAACCTCAACTCGAACCCGAATACTTCGAGGACAAGCGAAATTTGGTATAATTTTTCTCTTGCGTTCTTGTTTGTTTCACGTGTTTCTTTTCTAAGGATTGGATTTTTTTTTTGATTACCGCATTCGTGAGGAATTTTTGTGTAGATGAAAATTTTGGGGATTTATGATCTGGCAAAATAATCTAATTACATAGGTAGTATTATGTTACTAGCCGTAGTTGTTTTAGTTGAGTATGTGATTTGCTCTCTGCAAGTAGGTTAAAGCATTTGAATTGTCGACTTATTCCGGAGGAGAGCTGTAACTGAAGTTTTATTTGTAATATCTAGTTTTGCTTTACTCGTTTTCATGAGTAGTAAGTAGTTGTACGGTTGAGTACTCTGGCGTGCAAGCATAGTGGTTGCATTTAATATTGATTTGCTTGTTGTTGTAGGCAGGGAAAATTGTACTATCTTGTTTGTATGTCAAAAGATGGTTGTTTTTGTAGTTTGGAAGTAAATTTACAACATTCTTTCTGGTACTAATGGATATTGTCAAATTATGTCTTGTAGGAGGATCTATGGAAAGCTGCGTTTCCTGTTGGGACAGAGGTTTTATTGAAATTTTGATTTTCTAATGTGCAAATTGCAATGACTGTTTTTTCTTTTTGTGTTCATTTTAATTAAATAAAGTACGCCATTTATATCACTTCATACATTGCTCCAGTGGGATCAATTGGACTCAGTCTATCAATTCAACTGGAATTTCTCCAACTTGGAAGTGAGTCACAAGATAATCCATTATTGCTCTCTGTCTCTCTCTTCATGATTGATATCCTGTTTTACCTGTTCTTATTCCCTGTGATTTGGATATTAGCAGTTTAAATTGATTGTTGATAATTGTAATGTGACTTGGCAGAATGCATTTGAAGAGGGAGTTTTGCATGGGAAAAAAGTATATTTGTTTGGTTGTACAGAACGTAAGTGCCTAACTTGGATTGCATTGTGCAATTCTTCACATCATAAGACTAAACTTAACTCTGCTGCCTTCGTAGTCATTTTATTTTCCCATATGATATGAAAACTTCCTTATGTTTTTGCAGCTCAGTTGGTCTCTTTCAAGGACGAGCAGAAAATAATTTGTGTACCTGCAGTGGTGGCAGTAAGTACATTGAATAATTTATGTTGCATGTGCACTTGGAGTCAAAATATAAATTGACTACTGATTTTTAATGGGTTTCTACTAGTAAAGTTTGACAAGATTGGGATTTTGTCAGCTTGAACTCATGGAGAATTTTAAGTTGATTATTATTATGGTCATCTTTCCTTTTCCTTCGTTGTTGTTGTTATTATTATTATTATTATTGTCAAAGTAATAATATTTTTATCCGCTTTAGTTTGTTTGGGTTTTAAGTGCATGTCTAATCGTGCCTCAGATATTAAGAATTTGAGGGTTTGTTTCTTGGATGAATATTTTTCATACACCAAACTCCTATATTACTTCGATACTTTATTTTTGAAGTACCCGTACTCTTTGGGTATGACATTGGTATGAGTATGAAATTCTTATCGGATTTTTTACTTTAAAAATGGGTGCTCATAATCCTGATTTCATTTAAATTATAGATGCAAATCAAATGGATTTAGAAGAAAGTGATTTTGTGGAGTTAGAAAAATTATCTTTTAATATCCACATTTAGAGTTTATGATTTGTGGTGATGACAAAAATTAATATAGATTATAAGCAAACTTAGACTGATTTACAATTTAAATAGATTTAGAATTATCATTTTATTTTTTGTTTGTATTTAGAATTTTAGATTTTAAGTTTATAATTTAAAATATTTTAACCAATTTTATTTAAAATATTTACAATTATATATATATATTCTCGTACCTGTATCCTAATTTTAGATATTTTTTAACTATACCCATGTATCCTAAAATTTTAAAAATAAGAAGCTGAACTTCTAGGTATGTACCCATATCGGGTATCCGTACCCGAGTCCAAACAACATAGCCAAACCCAATACTCCTTAAAATTTTCTGTGTATCTGTCTTATATGTTTTTTTTCCTTGTCATGATAATTGGAAATTGATGCTTTTCTGATATAAAATAGAAACCTCTAACACATTCAAATTCTTTTTCCATCTTTATATCTATTGATGCTATTGTCTGTAGTATCTTGTTTAAAGAGAGTTGAAATTTTCAAAAAAACTTTTCTGATATATAATTTCTCTCTTGAGTTTCTTTTTTTAATTTTTATTTTTTCTTTCTAGGTTGTATCTCCCTTTCCCCCTTCTGATAAGATTGGGATTAACTCTGTTCAGAGGGAGGTTGAAGAAATAGTTCCCATGAAACAAATGAAAATGGATTGGGTTCCATATATTCCTCTAGAGAATAGGTATCTAAATTTTTAGTGGATTTAATGAAATTTTTATCGACTTGAGTTTGATTGTTTTGCTGAATTTTTTTCCTTGTATTTGTCAATTCTCTCCAGGGACAGCCAGGTTGATAGACTGAAGTCTCAAATTTTTATTTTGGGCTGCACCCAAAGAAAGTACTGCTTTCTTTCTCAATCTGCTATTCTTTCTTTTTCTTTCTTAAAGAAAATACTGCTTTTTTTTTTTTAAAATAATTGAAGTCTCACTCTCAGCCAAATAAATCATGAATTGTAAACTGATACCTACTTTTATTAAATAAATCATGAATTTTGTAAAGCCAAATATGGACCTATAGATCTCCAATCAATATAAGTGTTTCTTAAACAACTGGATTTCAATTATAATTGTAATCCCAATTTAATATGAATTGTTACTTGATTCTAAATATAAGTCACTGATAAGTCATAGATTGAGCAAAAATTACAAATTTTGTTGTTTTGTATCAATATTATAACTAAATAATAATTATCAAAAAAATATTATAACTAAATAAGAGAATGGTTCTCAAATTTTCCTTTTCCTATTTGCATCAGAACTGTTGGTTTGTTGCTTATAAACAAAAATTAGCATTAGTTTTCCTTTATTTCTCGTCACCTCTGGTCTTGTGGGATTTGTCTCACATGGTTTAATTTGCTAGTTGCTACTTTGGATATGATAGAAGGATATTGAGCCATCATGGCTGAGTTGTAAAATCAGCAGATATGTGGGGATCGTGACTTTTTTGCTTTTTTTTCTTTCAGTTGAATAATTCTCTGTTTTTGTCTTTTCCCCAAAAGTTCAATCTCTTTCATGCTCTCTCTCTCCCAACACACATACGCATATGCACACGGCACACCCACATCAATAAACAACATTCTTCTGATTTTATGGCACACTTGGTGTTAAGATGTACAGTTTTGGCGGATCGTGTTGCATGAGTACTGTGCAGGCATATAAATATATGATTCAGAATAAACTATTGCTACTGATCTCTGCTTTTTATACTGATAAGTGTGCATGTGTGCGGATGTGGTCCATTTATGGACACTACTTAAGTACTTATTACATGATTTGCATGCAGGTCTGCTTTGAGGCATCTGAAGCTAGAGCGTGTTAAGAAATATGAGTATTGCCTGCCTTGTGAGTTGTGAAGCAATTTTGGGTTGTTCAAATTGCTGCATTTGACGTGAATTCCTTTATATAAACTACCATGTGTGAAAAAATAATATTTAGAAAAGATTTTTTTGACTTTTGGGTTGTAAAAAAAGGGGTTAGAGAATGTAAGTTTGTCTAAACCAAGTTTGGTTATGCAGGCAAAGGATATGCCAGCATATTTATAACTGTTAGTATTAAAGCATATGCTATTGCCTCATTGCTTGAGTTTACCGGTATAAGTTCTATGACATTTTTCCATTATTTTGACAGACTTGTACAATCCCTTGAAGCAAGACGAACTTGAACAGAGTACTGAAGTTCAAATAATATTTCCAGCAGAGCCGAAGCCGGTATTGGAAGAGAACTGATTGAAACTAAAATTATTGGATTTGATGCATGGTTTTTGGTTAAGTTTGGTTGTTATTTGATAGAGTTATAAATTGATCTTCTTATTTCTTGGTGCATGCAGGTTTTTTGTGAATTTGATTGGGAGATGGATGAGCTTGAGGTACAAGACTAATTTTCTGATATTGTGTCCTAGTTTAACCTGAACTGGGTTACTTTTATCAAGCTTTCTGTCATTGTTTTTGTAGAAAGCATTGTTGTTCAGCTGCAATGCTACTGCAAGAGTTGGTTTAAAGTATGGCTGTGACAGGCTTTCTTGATCCACCATCCAACTTTTCTGAATCTTTTATTCATTTGATGGACTTCTGTATATGTGAAGGGAATGCTCTAAATGTTGTGTGCACACATTCTTTTAGTTCTCTATGAATTTGTAGAATGGTGCAGTTGTGAAGAGTTTTGGGAGATTTTTCTATGCTCTGCTATTTGGTTCATTATGTCAGAGTTGCCCAGTAACCACTTCCCCTCTTTTGAGGAAAAGGAAAAACATAAGAGAAAATTAAGACCCCATTATTTTGTGCTGAAATTATCTATCAATTCACAGGAGTTCACTGATAATCTGATCAAGGAAGAGGAATTATCTGAGGATCAAAAGGATGCCTTTAAGGTGAGTCTTACATTATATTACATGGATAAATAATTCATATGTTTCTTGTATTTTTTAAATCAATAGTATTTGAGCCCAATCTTTTCTTTTTTTTCCCTTTCAGGAGTTTGTCAAAGAGAAGGTTAGAGAAGCAAAGAAAGCTAACAAGGAGGTACTATGCCTCTTCAATAGTAAATTGCTTCTTCCTTCTATAAAATAAGATATGTTGATGGTCCATCTAATAATTTTCTTTATAAGCAGGCAAGGGATGCAAGGAAGAAGGCCTTGGAAGAAATGAGTGAGGAAACCAAAAAGGCATTTGAAAATATGAGATTTTACAAATTCTATCCCGTGAAAACACCAGATACACCTGATATATCAAATGTGAAGGTGATTTTGAAAATTGCTGCTTAATATGCTTCAAGTCTTGCATTTACTTTTTAAGAAATAATTGTGCATGCTACTGTTACCAGTAATTATTTGGAGGGTCCTTTTGGATATTTCTCTTGAAATATAGGTGGATTTGCATTTGATTTTCAAGTGAAAATTATGAACACCAAAACTGATTTGCGCTTAAATTCCTCACTTCTAATTCTCTCCCATTGTTATGCACCGTAATGTAAATTCAATTAAGTTGTATTCAGAAGTGGGTTTTTTTGATAGTTTATCGCATTCTTGGGGAGACTGTCAAAATAAAATGTCTTCAGTACTTGTTTGTTCATTAAATCTCAAAACAGTGAAAATAAGTTAGTGGCTACTTTGATGGCTTCTGATTTCCAAGTTGTCGAAGGAAGATATAGGCACAGAATGGCTGCTAGGGGTCGTGAACATTGTCTTACACTTTCTGGTCTACTTTTATATATTTTTGTTGTGTGTTTACCAAATAAAATACGCCTTTCATGTCCCATGTGATATCTCTATTTCCTAAAATAATTGGAAGTGCATCTTTCTTTACGAAATTTACAGCTGTCTTTCTCCCCCTTCTTAGTGTTGGTGTCTGCTTTGAAATGCCGACAATTGTCATTCCTTCAATTATTTGCATGATAAACCAGGATACCTTGGATTGATGCTTTATGTGATGGGAAGTTGTGAAGGAAGCAATCTCACCATCCCCCAAATTTTTGGCACTGCAGTTTTTCTGCATTTTCCGTGTCATATTTCAATATTGGAGTAGCCAAGCACTAATTAAAATCTTTAGTCAATTTTGGTGCAGTATATGTCAGCTATTGTCTATTTCCTAGAAGAGAAATCTTAGAAAGTAACATCTTTGCTAATTTCTAATTTTGAACTTGCAGGCTAGTTACATAAACAGGTATTATGGCAAAGCACATCAGATTCTATGATTTGACTCATGCAAGATGAGTACTGGCTAGGAGATGATGCTTTAAGCGTTGCTTTAGCTGTGGTTGAATTTCAAAATTTTGTTCACCCTGAGGAAGTTGGGAGGCGTGCCTCTGGTGCCCCATTTTTTCCTTCATCGCAGTTTAGGCATCTTAAGAGAAATATGTACCAGATAGGCAAATCAGGTTCTCATGACTATAGAGGCATTTGTAAGATACATTATCGAGGTTCTTTAAAATTTCAATATCTTGTTGAGCTGCAGCTGGATAAATTTCCCCGTTGCTCAAGTTGTGTCAGTTTATAATCAGATATGATATGATTAGTTTTGTATGAGCAAAAGTGATATTCAAGAAACAGGTTGAATAATGGAAGGAGTTCAATATTTCAGAATTGTACTCTTCTTTCTGTTCAAGTTATGCTGGTTGCTTCAGAACTTGTGAGCTACTTGGCGTTTTGCTTGGTCCTTTCTCAACTATTTTAGTTGGCTATAGATATTAATGTACTCCTGACACATTAGAATGTTATAGTGACTGAAGGAATGTTGGGCAAAATGGGATATAATGATCCAGAAAGATTTGGCGATACAAGTTCAAAAAATCTGAAACCTTGGAATAGTTTATTTTCTTGCACTGATTACTATCAACGTCAACTCTGTATAACCGTTAGCATGCTTAAAATTCATAAAACATTCTTAAGAAGACTATGATCTTATTGACTATAGAATTTACCAGTTCTGTGTCAGCATGGTTATATCTGTGTTTCACTCATGGGGGACGAGTTTCATAGGTTGAAAAGGACATTGTATGTGAGGATTACAAACATTAAAGGCAGAGAAGTTTGTTGGATTTTGAAGCAATTAGTTGAGTAATAATATCCACTAAATAATGTTCTTTCTGGAAGTAAATATAAAATATTAGGCTCAGAATATGGTTTGAAAATTTAGAGATTGGGATTTTTGTTGTATATAAGTTTTCTTAAAATCATTAAATACTCTAAACACTAAAGTTGGTAATACTCGGAGTAATTTCAAATAAAATTTCGAGAAATTTTCATCCACATTCATGAATCTAAACTGTTGAAGTATTAATTTTTCTCATGGTTAGCTCGTTTCTGGTTTTTTTTCTTCCTGTTGTCAAGTTTTACCAGTCTGAAGTACTATAAAAATATTAGATGTTTGTTCCAAACGAAAAAAGTATTATCTGTTGTGATAATCATCTAGTCAACAGAATCTTTTTCTAAACGTAAGGCAATGCAACTAAAAATATCCACACTTCGTTAATCTAATCATGGAAACCATTCACTAATATGCCTCAAAAAATTTTAGCTGTCAACCAACACAATGCAATGAAATACAGACTTGATAAAAAAAGAAAAAAAAAATGAAGTATAGAATTTATAAATCATGTGGCACGGTCTAATTAACATTAGAATAATAAGAGATGTCACAAAACTTCACAATTAACATAACAATGCATTACACCAATAGGAGACGATATTTAACATAACAATACATTACAGTAATAGGAGATGATACAAGACTTCAAATTAACATAATACAGTCGAAAGGAATGCAAACATCGGTAAATCATCTAATTTTTTAAATAGTTTGATAGCAAGAAAGCCTCAAAAATATTCTAGATGTTACAAAATGAATTAATAAAAACAGCTGCCTAAATAATTATCTAGGCCAACACTAGACAGCTTAGCATACATTTGAGATGAAATTACATGCAAATTCACAGAGATAACCTAATCTCTACACTCAATCATCTGTAGATGATAGAAAATCAGCAGCAAGCAGAGAGAAATGATCTTTCCATTCACCAGGACTAGCAAAAGGCAAAAGACCACAGCATAATGGTAGAAATGGGAGTATAACAGCATAAAAAAGAATCCGCCACACCCAGTATGGGCATATTGTGTAGGATTTTGTCCCTTGGGAGACAGTGAGAGGCCCATGAAGTACAAGGTACACAGTTGATGTAAAGAAATTCGACAAGAAGTGCACAAACAAAAAAGCCTCCCAATATTGAAGCCACAGCAGTCCGCTTCCTCCCAGTGTATCCACACAAAATTTGCCAGCAAAACCACAGACAACTCCTAAAAGCAGTAGTATGAAAGTTATTGGCATTGTTTGACGCGAGGTTGCCGTACGTTGAAGAAGCAAATATGCAATTGCCAGAATTATTAAAATGCCAAACAGCATTCGGCTCACCACCTGAGCATGGCACTTGAGACTATGCCACCCTGAGTTGAAAGATGAAACTGACTTTGGCATCCACCAAGATTTGGACTCCTAAAATAGCTCAAAACATCAAAAAGAATTTGGTAAGCATATGTTATGTCTAGAGGAAAAGCAAAATCCAATACAGTGACATAAGAACACTTCAATTGCTAAGATCTATATTAAATAAATTGACAAAAACACAAAAACTACATCAGCACCATTAAAACAAACCTAAAGACACTTATTACCTTATGATTAGGACTATATTCTAAAGGGAACAGAGATTATAAACAATTCAAATCATGCTTCAAGGTTAAATTCCATGTTTCCTTCAGAGGCATGAGGTGAAGGTCTTGACACATCAAATTCATTATTTATTTAACATTTTAAAGTAACATTTGAAAATAAATATACTGAGCTCTATCTTCACCTTTACCACATAGAGCCGTTACTCCACAAAATCTCTTTTTTGGAAGAAACAATTGCCATATAGATGGAGTAACAGTACTTTTTTATTACAAAAATTACATAAACTAAATATATATGCGCAACAGAGAATATTAGCTTACCTCTAAGGGACTGCAGGATATAGTGGCATCAGTGATCCTTTGGTATGAAAAGACATATGCACCATATAAAATGGAGGCACACATGATAAATAATCCAGCAACAAGACAGTCTATGCACTTCCTAAGGAATTCAGCATGTCTGGTGTCTTCTAATTGACACTTGAACTTTTCAGCTTTAAAGGATGCCTTTGACACACCCATTGCCAATTTTGATCTCTCGAGATGATTTGCATCATAGCTAAGAGCAAGCTGAGACTCTTTTAACTTCAATTTTCTCATTGTAAGACCAATCTCCAATGTCTTCAAGTCATTAGAACGGCTTTGCTCCATAATAGATTTCTCAATGCTGCTGTGATTAGATACAGAAACTAGTGAGCTTTGGGCTCCACCCAGCCAATGGTTTGTCCGCCTACACAATGCAAGTTCTTGATTCAAGTGCTGTAGACTATCTTCAACTTCTTCATCCATATGCATTTGGTTTTGAACCATAACAGAAGGCAATTCAGTTTCTGATTCTGGATGACAATCCTTGATTCCAGAACAGCTTGCACAACCAATTCCATTGTTGTCATTCAAATGTGAAGCAGAATCTTCCTCATTCAAACGGCTTATACAATATGCTTCCTTCTTGATGGATACTTCATTAATCAATCTAAGAGTTCTTAGAGTGCTCTCAAATGATTTCTCAAAGTTCTTTGCAAAAAATTCACATTTGTTGCCATATACCTGTTTCAACATGGGCAGTAAAAAGAAGGCCATTTGTATGCATCGTATCAGCATTTTGGGCTTGTCTGATGTTAATAATCAACACTGAAGAAACTTAAATTGAAAAACAAGAGTCAATGCATGAGTCAGCAGTTAAGGTCTGTCTTACATTGGCTAAGGATTCTCTGACTGCTGATGCACAAATCTGGAAATGAGTAGACAAATAATCCATTGTTAATTCCAGTATCTAAAAATTGCTTAAAACAAAACCAAGGCACACAATATTGCACAAAAGTAAGAAGCTGTGACCATCTTTCATGGTGGACTGGCCTCTCTTTTTGTCACACCTGTATGGCTTGAGATGAAAGATTTACTCGCTAAATGATTTCAGTGATCTGATATGACCATATTTTAATTAAGATCTTAACAAGAAAGAGTGAATAGGAGCAGTAACAAGAAGGGGCACAAGAGGAGCATTCAATAAAAAAACAATGGTCAATAAATTCATTAACCAATTTGTGGGAGCATATATAAGATCTATTAATGTCTTCTTAGAAGATAAAAAGTATACCTTCGAAAGATGATCAACAGGCATCTTTTCATCTGCTGCATCTTTCCTCTCCAGAACCTAGAATAAAAAAAAAAAAAAAAGCAAACAAGCATGATATCAGCCAACGCAAATGGATATCAAAGGAAAGCATGACAGATTTAATATTATCCATAAGGATGAAAATGTAGCATCAGTTAGTCTACCGATGTCCAACCCCAGTACCAACCCGAGTAGAAAGAGCTTAATCCCCAACCAAGATTAATGTCAATGCATAAGTACACGGACACACAGAAGTATCAAGTGTAATTGTCAGGTAAAATCATATGGCTGCTACCTTTATGTTACTGTAAGCAAAAAGCCAGAAGCATACAACCAAGAGAACATGTAAAACAAAGATCAGGCACATCATTAAGGGATTAGATGGTAAATGGAAATTGCTAAGTATGCCTTTCACAACCGGAACATATCTTTACAACCAGAACATATCTTTCCAAGAACTAAACTTGTATGACTGCACTTCACATACAAAAGCTTCATGGCCATTTACTCACAATCCTTTGATTGTAGTTATACCAACTACAGAAGGGTGTAGTTGATCACTAAATTCATTAATCAATAGCTTACTACAAGCAAATTAACAGGCTTTGTTTCCTGTATCTAATTTTGCAGTTACATTTTAATAAAGAACATGTAAAAAAAAAGCCTATTCATATAAATACTTTCAACCCCATTGCGTAAATTCAAAAGAAAAATCAATTAAATTAGCATAAAAAAGAAATAGCCAACAACAACCTGCATTAAAAACCATATCTTTCACCCCAAAGTGTCACAACAAATTACCAAATCTTATAACAAATGCGAGATCATTAGTAATTTCGAACTATACAGAACAACTAAAATGAAACCCAAACAGATACGTCTAAAAGAAAAGAAAAAATAGAGAGAGAAAAGGCACCAAAGATAAAAATCCAAATTTGACTACAACACTATACCAAAAACGCAAACTTTGAACAAACCTGGGCAACAATAGCAGCAACAGACATCCCAAGTGAAAGAGCAGCGGCTTCCACATCGCAATCCCCCAAGCGGCCACCACACCGAACCGGGGCTAACAAAACCTTAGGGTTTCTGCGTTTGCAATGAAGACGCGCACTTCTCTGCGTAGATGAAAAAGCCCCGGAAGAAAAAGAAGAGGACGAGGAAATTGTAGAAGCGTCTTGATTGGCTTTCTTCTTTTTCTTTATCTTCCTGTTATCTGTCATAATTGAATTACCGTTTTGAACTGGTTCTGAACAAGGACTTTCTATCATCGGAATTGATTCGACGGTGGCCTCCGATTCTTGGGTGGCCGCAACAGCGGAAGAAAGAATATGCATTGCATATGCACAGAAGAAACAGGACAGAGAGCGCAAAAGAGACCTTGATTTCAAAATCACGAGAGAGAGAGAGAGAGAAACTTTTATTGCTCATATTTTTCGTTGAATCTTTAAACTTTTATTTTTTTTACTAAATAAAGATAAATTTAAATATTTCTTTAATGACTGCAAATAAATCATATTATTATTATTATTATTATTATTATGGAGGAGTACCCAGGTTAATGATAAAAAAGTAGTACAAATACCAGATGTGAAATTTTCTTTTACTGTATCGAAAAATAAATAGAAAAATAGGAAAGAATATACAATTATTAATATATAATAAAAAGAAAAGGAAAAGAAAATTAGTTATTAAGAAATTGTTAAAGCATATATTTTGGTTCTTATACTGTGTAAATTTATTTTATTAAGTCCTTGTATTTTTATTATATTAAGTTTTTAAAGTTTTATTTTATACTACAAAGATAATTTTGACAAAAAATTGTGCATCCACGCGATATGAAAAATATTTATATTAAAGTAAAGGAAAAGAAGAAAAATTTATGTTTTCCTTTTTATTTTCTTTTCCTGTTTGTTCACTCCAAAAGAACCTAAACAACACTCCAAACCCTAACCATTTGCATAAACTCTAATTTGTATTATACCTATCATGCACTTTCATCAAATAATGAAATTGAAGCTTAGAGCATCTTTATTCCTTGTAAATGTAATTGCAAATACTTATGTGGCACTTGCAATTACAATTGTATGTATAAAGAGATTGTTTACAATATTAGAAATAGGAGAGACAATTTCAATAAAATAAAAATATTCCAACCAGTCTCACTTTTATTATCTTATAATAAATTTGAATAAAATAAACAAATAATCTATATTTATTAGTGACCACAAAAATGAATTAGCATCCGCCTATCTGACAGCAATAGATGTTTTCAAATTTCTATGTTGGATTTTAGTTATATTTTATAATTTTCTATGTCAAAAATTTTCTTATGAATAAAATGTTGTGTGTTTCCTTTATTTTCATAATTATTTTTATTTATACAATTTATTAATTTTAATAATAAAATCCAATTTATTTGATAATAAATAAAAAAATAACATTTTAAATGTAAATATGAATATAATATATTAAAATATTAAATGGATTACACTAATTAAAATTAATGTCAATTGCATATATAAAAGTGATTTAAAAATATAATTAAAATTTTACTTATTTGGCAGTAAAAACTACACCTTACAATTTTGCAATTGTGGAGATAAAAATGGTAGCATAATTTTGACTTCAAAATCTGACCAAGCCAAGTACTTGAATCGTCCCAATTGATGCCTTCTACTTGAGCTAATTAAATCGGCTTTCAAACTAAGTTCTCTAATAACACCAATGCTAGTGATTTTAGAGCTAGTAATGTGTGTCGTGTATAAATGAGTCGTGTCTTGTATAAACTGTCATATCGGCTAATTTAGACTCCAAATCGCGCGGGTTGTTAAATCAATTAGTCGGTTCGACCAAAATTTAAATTTGAATTTTAACTGAAAAATAATTAAAATAATAAAAAATAATTATAAAAAATATTTAATAAAGTTCTTAAAGTATGTAAAGATGTTATTTTGCGATAAATGATTAAATTACAAAATTTGAGAAGTTTTGGGGTCAATTTATAATTTATCGAAAATTAAAAGATTAATTGAGATAATTATCAATTAAATGCATGAATTGGACATTAAATGCATGAGTGTTCCGGCCACACCAAGTGACAAATATTAAAAAGCTAATTCTCATATAAATATCTAGATATTTAAATTTAGAGAGCCCATCATTAATTAATTTTGGCATGTTCTTGTTAATTTATCTTTCTTCCTTTTTTATCTCTTTCTATCTAGAACTTTTTATACTTCTAAAACAACCCACGTTTTTCCCCAATCTTCCATAGCCAAAGCTTGATTATAGGAAGATAAAGTAAAAAAGAGAGTGAGAAAGGCATAGAAAAGTAGGTTTAATGCATAGTTGATCATGAGGGAGTAAAAAGAAAGAAAAATAAGTTAGAAAAAAAAAGAAAAAAAAACCTTAAGGATCAGCCATGAAAGAAAAGAAGTGAAGATAATGTAGTTTTTCTTTTCTTCTATGTTCTCTTTAAAGAAAGATAGTGATTAAATTATGTTTTGGAGGAAAGAGAATTTAAGGTTTCAAGAAAAAGAAAATAGGGTTTAGAAAGGGTTTGATGAAGAAAGATTTTAATGATATTTTAATGTATTTTAGAAACTCAGATTGACAAAGAACTAACTCAAAAAAGCAAAGGAAAAAAGAAAGAAAAGTGAAGAGAAAGAAAAGTAAAATAAGAAATAAGTTCATAACTTAAGATAATAGTATATATTTTATCATAAAATTACATGATTTGAATATTTGACATGTAAATAATTGTTAAGTAGTAATATTTTATGATAAAAATTACGGGGAGACATATTTGTTGGATTTAGGATTATATTTGGTAAAAATTGAATTAAGTAATTGTGTATTCTTTGTTGGATTTTATGGAACAGTCAATACATATTTTACTATAACATAAGATATGTGATTCTGATTAATATTTTCTTTATTGGATTTGAAAGTTAATATATAAAGCTAAAACTTTGATAATATATAGAGTTAAACTTTGATGAAGAATATAAAATGTTATTTTGAACGTAATTATGTTTAATTTTGGCACAAAAATATGATTAGAAAATTGTCCATGAAATTCTAAGTAACGATTTTAATGACCAATTAATGTTCATTTTATTATATATTTTGCTACAAAACTCCAAATTTAATAATTCAAGCTGAATATTAAAGTTAAGATTCAAGAATAAAATTTTTAAGAAGAACTTATAATTTAATTCTGTTGTTAATTTGTCCAAAATTAAGGTTCAAAATAAAGCATGAAATCTGTTAGTAATATGGCATAATATGAATTGAGGAATATAATGTGAAAAATAATGTAAACCTTATTATATTATATAAATGATATTTTTAATAAGTAATTATGTGATTATCTGAGCTATTAAATGCATAAAATATGTGAATTTAAGAATTATGAATTTTAATGACAATAATGTCTTATAACACCTAGTCTAAAACTAGAGTTTTGGATAGTTTTACATGCTAATCAAGGGTTTATCAATGTTGGTGATAATACTCATATTAATGCCAGTGATGACACATATCTTAATACCGGTGATGACACATATACATTGAAGTCGGTGATGACACTTATATATATTATGTCAGTGATAGCGCTTGCATGTGCATACCACTATGCCCGGATGTCAACTTTATTATGATTGGATGACTATTTTATTATGCCTGGATGACTAATTCCACTATCCTGATTATTGATTCCTACGTATTATGAGTATAAATATGTTAATTTTGTATAAAAAAATTTATATATAAATTAGTTTATAAATACAAATTTAAAGAATAATTTATTTGCATAGGATGATTATGTAATTATTGCATATGAAAAATTCACATTTGTATATGTATAAAAAATATGCAAAAATAAAAAATATATCAAAAATATATTTTTAATCGGACATATATGTATGGTGACACATTATGACATATTGCATGAGTATAGTTTATTACTTTATTTATATACACCACTAAGTCTAGAGTTTAGCATGATAGTTTCTTTCGCATAAATATAGTGAAGAATAAGTAGAAAATAATAGAGAAATCTAACAGTGACTGATTCGGTAAAACAACTCATTCATAATACCGTGGGTTACACAATTTTTTGTATTTTTGATTTGAGATTCTTTTACAGTATTACAGTTAATTTTATATTTTGTATAAACATAAGTGTTTTGTAAATACTACTTATTGTATGTAAAATATACTTTGTTCCCTTATTATAATTTCTTTTACACTATAAATAAAATAAATAATATATATATATATATATATATATATATATATATATATATATATATATATATATATATATATATATATATATATATGAGCTACTTTCATTTATATATATGAAATGATATTTTAACTGATTAAATTAGTATAACACTTTCTTATCCAGACATGTATTGCTAGGATAAGGGGGTGTTACGATTTTTAGTATCATAGTCTAGTTTGGGCGGTTTTGAAATTTTAAAAATAATTATGACATGCATGTACCCACAATTGAGTATAAAAGTTGTTGTTTATTGATTGAGGTCATTACTTTTATGATATAGGTATATTATGATTTCGGGGTTATGATAGATTATGGTTGAAAGAGCTGAAAGTAATGAACCTATCAAAGCCGATACTTCATTGCGACTAAATCGTCGTCAAATTGCTGCATCGAGATTTGGTGCTAGCTCATTACGGGGCAGTTTGTTGTTGGTATCTGATAGATAAAGCTTATGCGGAATATGATAGATTTGCTACAAAGAGCATTACAACCAATTTCGTCTGTGTTACAATCTGAGAGGTTGCGGAAGTTGGGGGCCCTAGATTTTCATGGTAAGTGGGAAGATGATCCATTTGTGGCGGAATTTTAGTTAAAACGAGTAGAAAGAGTTTTTGACCAATTGCATTGCGCGAATAACCAGAAATATGAGTATGCAATATCCTTTTTGCATGATCATGCATATGACTGGTGACCGTCAGAGTCACAGAGTTCAAAGGAACCTGACCTTATGACTTGAGAATTCTTTCTTTGCAGTTCAATATAAACAAATTATACAAGTAAATTCATATATGATCAAGATAAGTCATTTAATGAATTTTTCTACAGTCTAAATATAAATAAAGTGACTAACTTTATTTGTCAAATGTGAATATTATTTTTTAATCATAAGATAACTTTTATTTATATTTTCTATGATTATATGTAACAATTACATAAATACATATAATATGATTAAAATGACATTTGTTCAAGATTATAATGTAAACAAGATATAATTAAATACCTCTATAATTTTATTAATATTAGAAAATAAAAATATAATAAATACATAATATGTTTTGAAGAGGATATAATCCCAAAATATTAGAGAAACGAACTGCTCTTTATCCACTATACAAAAAATGGATAGTGTTGCCTAAAAAACACAATTATTTTTTTGTAAAAAATCAATGCATTATGTCTTTGCTAGAAGTTGATAGAGATATGATCATTTGTGTGATAAGCAAACAGGGTTGTTTGCCTTCTTGCAAGGCGGATACTATATTAGGAATTTTGGTAAAAATCAATTTAATATGAAAAATATTTTATCAAAACTAATGGTGTAATTGAATCGAATCGATACAGTGTCTGGTTTGAACTCGGCTTCATTAAAAAACTCGAAACTCGAATTCGACTCAAACTTATTTCTACTTGTTCGAAACTTAACTCGAAAAATATTCGAATTACTCGAGATTAATTCGATAAAACTCGAATTAATTAAGAATTTTAATAAATAGTATACTCAGCTCAGCTTAATTAAACTCGAATATGTTTAAATATTGAGAAAATAAAAATAATTTAATAAATAATAAAAAACAAATACTTAATTAAGCTCATGAAATTTAAGAGTTGGGTATTATAATACTTGAAATCGAATTGATAAACTATTCGATCGATCTTGAGTTCGAATCAATTAATTCCGAATTAAATTTGAATATTTTATAAGTTAAATTCGAACTCTAATCAAAACACTTGATTTTAACCAAAAAAAAAATTATAGATAATGATGGTTAGACTGATGAAATCGGTGGAGCATATACTGGTGGTGGTGATGTCGGATCGAGTGATTTGACCGTTGATGTTGAAAGAGAGGACGACGATGATTGTGCCGTGGTGGATCACGCCATCAACACCATTAGCGTAAAGAAAACTAAATAGAAATAACCCAATAAATTATATTGAGCAGCAGACCTTTATATCATCAACTAGATGATCGGGTGTAAATCTTTTTAAAATCTAATTCATTGGCTGTTGAAAATTGAAAATTGAAAATGAAACTCAAACAAAAGAGAAGCAAAAGTAGGAGATTATAAGGAAGAGATTTGCAGAGGGAGTTCAGGTGTGAGTGAAGGGATTTGGTCACTACAGTTAGTTTCATTTCAATTATTTAAAAAAAAATAAAGTTCAATGTGATATTATATTTAAGCAATTTGCACTGACACGTCAGGTGCCTGAGTGTCACACACCCTTTTAAAATTTTGATTTTCTAATAAGGGTGCAAATATTGTTCTTTATAAAAGTTTGGATGTGCAGTGTGCGAATAAATTTTTGTAGAAGTACTTATATTAAGCTTAAAAAATTTTAAAATTTTGAGAAAGAGAAGACATTATCACTGAAGGTATTAGTGAATGGATCGAATAATTGTTAAATTTATACTCATATACATATATACACACACACGTTGGGATTTGCAAATAAGAAAATGGTATAAGAACCAAAAGAATTTCCGAAAGTGGTATTTCAAAAATGACATAGACACTTGATGCTATTCAGGAAGTTTGGTGGTATGTATTATAGCATTAGATTTTCGCTCTTGAGTGATTATATCATATGTTTTTTTTGTAACTCATCTCCAACTTTTACATTTGTTAATAATCACACTCCCATCTATGTAGAAGTATGCATAATTGCAATCACAACTATGGCAATTTAAATTGGCATCATCAAAATTTGAACTTTTAACTTATTACAGATTCGACTACTATATTAATTATATATGAGAAATAGGAAAAAATAAATATAAAGTAAATTGCACATTAATTATTAACTAGGGGTATGCAAACTTAAATCAAGAACCAAATCAAATCGATCATTATTTAGTTTGGTTTTTATTATTAGAGTGATGAATGTATGAATTTTAATTCGGTGTGGTTCAATTGGTTTAACAAAATTCTTTTATTTTTTATGAATTAACTGTCCATACCAAACCGTTAATATACTTTAGTTCAATTTAATTCTCATTTTCTTAAAAATTCGATTTGGACTGGTCGAAACCGATTCTACACCCCTAGTAGTCCACTCATGCAAAAAGGATTTTATATCACAAGATATATAGTGTTGAAAAGAACCGAATCATTAATAGTTCTTGGTCCATATTATTAATATCATGAAAATTAAAATATATGAATCCCAACAATTAATAAATTAATCCAATTCAAAAAAAATTTAACTGATCTACAATATAAGTAAATGTATAAATTCATAGTAAACCTAATTTTAGGTAAGTAAATAAATATTGAATTAAATTCACTCTAGAAATTAATTCAAAATAGGAGGATTACCCAAATTATTATAAACAGTAATTAATGTTATAAAGATGTGAGATAATTAGCATCACATCTTCATGTCCAGGCCTGCTTCAAGAGTAGAGTATAGCAAAGGTAATATGGAGCAGTTCATGTGAGGTACTTCACTAATAGTTTCCATTTCATCATCTTTGTAATGCATTACAAAAATCTCAAATTCCCTTGATTTATCCACAACTAGGCACATTTCAAACATTTTAGATTCCTTGTCAAGTGGCTTCAAAGGTTCATCTACCCCTAATCCAAATAGCCCATAGAAATATCTCACTATTTTGTTTGCACGTACACATTGTAAGAATAATTTAGTGTAAGAATAATTTGTTTTTCATTTAAAAAGTTTAAACTATTCCAAAAAAGTTTTCATATACAGTTTTTTAATCCACAACTGTTTGTGATTTTAAAGTTATTCACTGCTATTTAGGAAAATTTACTAAACACTTTTTATGTGTTGTTGGACAAGAAAAAACTAACAGTTGCTCCGAATAGTTAAACTAAACATTATTTAAATCTAATACCATGAATGAATTAGGTAATTAAGTAAATGAATTTGGATCTAACACATCACAAAAACTAGACTGAGAGAAGATGACTGTTTAAATAATATAAGCAGTAGTTTAATATTATAATAATTGAAATAAAAGAAAATTTTCATTGAAATTTTATAAATATCTCAATTGTTGATTGCCAAAACAACTCGATAAATATGTGTATTTAGATAAATATTACAATATTTATATTTAGAAAAATTTACTAAATACTATTATATATGTTGTTGAGAAAAAACTAATGGCCTCTCTAAACCGCTGAATTAAATATTTTCTAAATCTAATACCATGAAGAAATTAGATAATTAACAAAATTAATTTGGATATAACACATCACAAAAACTAGATTGAGAGAAGATGACTGTTTAAGTAATGTAAGCAGTAGTTTAATGTTTTAATAAATGAAATAAGAGAAATTTTTCATTGAAATTCTATGAATATCTCGGTTGCTGACTTCTAAAACAACTCGATAAATATGTATATGTAGATAAATATTGCAGTATCAGTAAAACAAATGACGAAAGAAACTTTATATATAAATATATATATATTATCACAGCAACGGATATTCATGAATTATTTTAACACCAGTGAAGCCCATGATGAAGCTGAATTCCATGTGCGTCTCCGTCGAAACCACCAGCAAACACCAAATTATCTCCATAGCCGACGAACCTTGAATTTTCTTCATAGGTTTTTGCATAAAATCCACTGTTAAAACTCTGCAATCCCACTTGATGATCAGAGAATAAATTAGAAGCATTAACTATCTTAATTTCAGCACTATCATTATTTGTAGGAGGAGGAGGAGGAGGAGGAGGAGAGTGATCTTCTTGTCTAGCCATGGAATTTTTTTCTCCTTCAGTCTCTCTATACTTGTTAAGATAAAGCTTCAAGGGAGCAACATAATTTTCAAATCCAAGATTGGTCATAGCCCACAAAAGATCATCGCCATTGATGGTCTTCCTCTTCTCTCTCTGGCACTTATCGGAGGCTTCGCCGGTGATGAAGCTGATGAACTCTGAAACACATTCTTGAACTGTTTCTTTAGCTTCTTTGGATATTTTTGCATTTGCAGGGAGTGATTTCTTCATTATACGACTCACGTTGGCAATAGGGAGGAAACGATCATGCTCTTTGGATGAGCCACCGTCGGAGATATAGCCGGAGGAAGGGCTTCCGATTGGGCTGCCCCCGCCGCCCCCGCCGCCCCCTTGTTTCTTTTTTCCGGCCATTAAAATCAACACCTCTAGTATTATTTTTATTTTGTTGGGTGCAAGGTTTTCGTTTGTGGGATCTGATGAGGTAGAGTCTGGGGTTTTAAACTAGCACAAAGAAGCGATAATATATATATATATAAAAGAAAGTGCAAAGGCGGTATGATGTGGACAGGAAAAGAAAGAAATTAAGCAAAGGATGGTTTGAGGAGTGTGGAATCTTTTGCCAAAGTAAAAGTTGAAAAAAGAAAAAGAAAAATTCTTTTGCTTCTTGTAAAAGGAAATTTTCTTAAATGGGATTCATGTATTGAATTATCATTAAAAAAAAGTAATTTTTAATATTTATAAGCATATAATTGATTTTAAAAAATATTATTTTATATAATAGTTTGTTGTTGATTTAACATATATAAATGAATACATGAATTCAATCTCAATACATATAATTTTAATTTACTAAAAAATCAATTGGTACGAATGTATTGTAAAATAAATACCTTATCATATATTGAAAATCTCTATTATTTTTTTTCTAAATTCCAAACTACCTATATTTTACAATCCATTTAACTATAAATTAATTTGGATTGAAGATGAGTAGACTCATTAGGAGGCAATACTTTTCTTTCCAAAATTTTAAAAAAATATTCTATATTTAAGGTAAAGTTTTAAAAAAATTGATATTTATAATTTCATTTTACTATTTTATGATAAAAATCTCTTTCTTCTTTTTAATATTTACGAAATATTTTTTGATAGTTTTAATCTGTTATCATTATAACTTATTTTATTAGTACTAATATTTATTTCTAGGTTCTAATTTTTTTCTTTTTCATTTGAAATTTTTTCTATTTGATTTATGATTATCTTTCTTCTAGTAGAAAGATTTTTCATTTTTTTTTTCTATCAGTAGATAATTTGTCCAAGGCATAGATTGAATCGGGGTGGACAATTTTGGAATCGTTCGATTGTTATTGTTATTGATTATCGAATTTTTTCTTTTTTAGTTTACTTAACAAAAGAAAGAAAAAAAACATAATTAACTAATACAAAACCATAGCATAGATATGCTATCAATTCCAAATTCTATCCAACACAAATCATTTTGGAAAAATCTATTGACAACAAATAATTAAGAATGAAAAAAAAAATTCTCCAGATCAAGTTCATGATATCAAATTACGTGTCATATACGTAAAATAATTATTATTTTATATCAAACACACATCATGTTGAAAAAATCTATTGAGAACTACGCAATTAAGAGTAAGATTATGAATAGAAATAGAATTTTTTTTTTTGTCTAGACAAAGTTCATGATATTAAATTACAACGTCTCATATATGTAATATATTTATTATAATTTTATATATATGCAAGTTTGTGTTTCTCTGAAAAAAAAAAGAATATTTTTCTATATATTTGTAAAATGAATGACAGAAGGTACCTCTACACTCATAAAATGTGCTTCATATATGTACCTAATGAATAATGATGGAATAAATCCCAAATATTTGATGAGAAATCCAGGGAACCTGGCAATCTTTTCTTGTACTTTAGCTGATATTGGTATTTTAGAACTAAGAAACTTTCTTGACTTTGAATCAGAGTTATTAATACACAAATCATCAAACATGGGTTATCTTTCAATGACTTAAAAAAAAAGGATACATAGGGTGAGTGGGGAACTAGCACATATGCTTCACTTTGCTCTCTTTTTTTTTTTTTTTTGTGCTTCTTATGTCTCTCAAGATTCTCCCATATCACATCCCATATGAATGCTGCAGGATATCAACTAATTGAGGGTGTGTTTGAGAATATAAAACTAAATTATAATATGGTTTGATCATAAATTTAAATAATTTAAATTAATAATTTGCATTTGATAAAATATATTATTTGTAAAAAATTAGATTTTAATATCATCTGGAAAAAATTAGTAGAATCAGCATTTTCCTTATAAATAGTAGGTTATGATTTTTTTCCTCTTGTGATTTTAATTTTTTCACAAAATGACAAATTATATTCCTTAACCCAAAATCTTATGTGGCATGTGCTTACTCACTTTTTTCTTTCTTGTGTTAGCTATGGAGTGATTTCTCTTTAGCATGTCTTCGTAGTGCTCAGTCTCAACAATCTAATTAGTTTTTTAGTCACATTACTTCGCTAGAACGACAAAGTAATTCATACATGTAATAAACAAAAAAAAAAGAAAGTCATATCATACATGATGTATAGAAATAAAGAACACAACAACAAAAGAAAAGGAAAAAAAATTCAACACACGTATATATGATAAAATGTTAAATGATGATAGGGTTGGAAGTGTTTGTTATATTGGGTTTGACTATATTTTTTATATTATTTAATATGCTTATATATTATATAATTTATTTATATTATATATTTACATAGATTTTATATAAAATTTGTTTGAGATTGATATTGGATATTAAAAATTAAGTTACATTTTTTTAATTGATTTTTTATTTTTTATAAATTATTTTTTCAAACTTGTTTTCCCCAAAAATAGCTTTCAAAATTCAAAAAATTATAAATAATTTTTTTAGAATTTTTTTTAAATGCAATGTTAAATTGGGTTATATAGTATTTTATTTTTATAACTACGTCATATTTTTTAAATAATTTTATCAAATATTTTTTTATTAAATTATTTATATTATTAATTACTATATTTTCTGCTACCAATTGATCAATTATAATTAAATTATAAATTTACAGCCAGATTATTAGCAAATTTTGTCAAACAAAGTATAAAACCTTCTTTTATTTTCGGTAGTTAATATTAATATTAAATTATAAATTTATAATATTTAAAATTTATACGATATTAAATGAATAAATATTATCTCAAACGATAAAAGAGTAAATTATTATTTTTTTAAAAAAAATTATTTCTAATTATAATTTATTAAAATTTTAAGAGAATTTTCTATAATTTATTCTTATTATTAAAATAAATAATTATATCAAATAAGTAATATATTATAATTTTATTTATTTTTTATATTGTAAAAAATGTATATATTAAATTAAATAAATAATATTTATATTAGTAATTTTATATAATAATAATAATAATAAATCAATTATTTTTATCAAAATATAGTATCTACCTTGAGCCCCCAATTATCAGCTTCATTAAATAAATAAACTAACGGATCGCAATGCTATAATTTATGCTAAATTATTTTTTTTTAGAAAAAAAAAATCTGTTTTCAAGATTTGCTGGCCAACTTGTGCAGCCCATCAATCAATTTTCCACAGTTGTATAATTAAATAGAAATAATTTTTTTGAGAAACCCTTTTAAAAGAAATACGACATGTGGCTTCTTTATGAACGACCTTTCTCTATTCCAACACCGAAAGATTTAAAAACGATATGGACTGTCTCCAACTACTTGTCCTCTCAATAAAATAAAAGGTAAATTCTAAATATTAATAAATTATAGGTCAATATGTAAATGAAGAGTTGAAGACTATGTTACAAAATAGTATTTAAGTCCAATTTAATATTAGGGTTCAATTTAATATTAGGGCTTGACGTAGATGGAAGGTTCTAGGTCAATCCCCAAAGGACCTTTGATTACATAATTAATTATTTTTTTTCCTAATTATTCAATCTGAATTCCCATAAAATACTCTCATTAATCGGATAAAATATTATTTTTTTAAAATTTTAAAGGTATTTAATATTTAAATTAAAAAAAGAATAAACCCTTACCATCTAATTTCACTTTTTATGAGTTCATAATTAATTAAATTTTGTTTAATTAAGACTTTGGTAGCTTGAAGAAGACATGCTAAAATATGTTAGAGAAAGCTAAAATCTTGACAGAATATTGGTGAACGAAAAACATCCAAATGAAAGATACTTATCACCTAAAGACAATCTTGGATTCTTAGGAAGGCCTTGCCGATGGCTCATATTCTGATTCTATTTTGCACATTTAAAAAAAAAACGAAACTTTGAGATATTAATTTTGGCAAGTTAATTATATTTATTTATTCCATAATTAACAACTTACCACATAAAATTATATATAAGGATCTAAATATTTAATATACGAATATATAAATAAATAGCAAAATATAATCAAAAGCTAATAAGAATATATATGTGAAATGATAATCAAATTCAATATATTTAATACTTAAATAAAAAATAGGATTTAAACACAAGCAAATCGATACAATCTAATAAAACTCAGTACAATATTTACTATGGAATTAGTGTGGAAAATACAGTGCTTTGACTGTTTTGCTCCCCACCAAGAAGCACTGAGCGACGTCGTCCAGCAGCAACAACACCTACCCACCTCTCACCCCAATTAAACGGTCCCTCCAACCCAAACATGTACGACGTCGTTTAGCAGCAGCCATAGCATTTCCTCCCCGCACCTAAACGGTGTTGTCCCAGCTGCTCATTGTAGCTTCCCAATTTATCTTGCCCAACCCATATTGTACCCCTACCTGCAACAACTCCTTGTCGCCGTCAACCAGCGTTTCCGCCCCAAAAATAGCCATCGTCATCCCACTTTTCCTACCCACAATCGCATCATCGTTCCACTTTTTCGATCCGCAATTGCATTCCACTTTTCCCATCCAAAAATCAAACGCCATTATACCAGCTTTTAAGTCGATCTACCTCTTTGTGCCACTGAAGCTAAGCTTTGTATCCATGGCACACACGCTCGACGTCCACAGTGCCTATGATGCTCCCACACTGCATGCGACGTCATACCAGAAGGCAAATTCATGTTTTGCACACAAATATGACCTTCTAGCAAATGATTTCACATTTTCGGATCCCATCTTTTCATAAGTTGACAACACCCGACAAATCTACACACCATCATCAATGCGTTTGTGACCAGTTGGTGCGTTAGTATTTATTCTTCCATTTAAATTACTAATACACCCTTCCTTTATTTGCTCGTTCCTGCTACACTCCAAAAAGTAACGAGTTTATTGGTCTTTTCCCTAATATATTTTCCAGAGCCTCCGAATAACGCTTTATGCAGAAAATACAACCCTAAATCCAGTTGTTACTTTCAGAATGCTTCAGTATCTCCAGCTCCACTATACCAAGCCGAACCATCTAAAATGTCTCCATTTCCCCACTACGTTCCCCTTGCCTCTGCCGTTCCTCCTTTCATTTTTGTCACTTGCATGCAAATATCATGTATAGGTCATTGGATCATCTCATGTCGCTATAAAGAGGTAGCTGCTATTATTATTATTATTATTATTATTATTATTATTATTATTATTCCATTGTTGTGGATGTGCTTCATTTTATGTTTTTTTTTTTGCTATACTTTTGGCGTTGACATATTATTCCAAATTTGTCTGTTTCTCCTTCAAATTCTTTTTTTTAAAAAAATGAATTTGATTGTTATTGAGCTTTAATGTTTTCAAATTTATTCATGCTCCATTATCATGTTCTTCCCCCCTCCGGTTACTACTGTTGTATTTTTGTGTGTCTCATATGTTAATGGGTTTTTCTTTTATTTTTTACCCGAGACAATTCGCTTATTATGAATTTGGATCCTTGGACGTGCATTACAATTTGATATGTTCAAAGTATGGTTGATAACAATTTTTTTACTTAGCTGTATTGATTGTTGATGGGTTGCATATCATCTACCGGCTCATGATTTCTTCATCCTATTTTTGGGCGGTTAAGACATTCAGGTATGTGTGTTTTTTTTTTTTGCATGTTATGATTTTTTTGAACAGCTTTCAATAATATAATCTAGAACATGCTAATAATGCACCTATAAACTTAACTATGGTATTTAAATCTATGTTAGTTGGCTATATTCTGGTTTTGAGTTTTGTATAGTATCGGTTTATGTTCTAGATGTGACACCTGCAAATCAAATGGTTTTAATTGCATTGTATATCTGTTATTAAATTGTTGTCAGAGATATTTCTGATTTTTTTAAACAGTTTCTATCAATTACTGTACTTAATGCTCTTCAGAAAATCATTATTTCCTCTAACTATGATGGGATATTCGGTTCATTTAGTTAGTTTAGTTTAGTTTAGTTTGATGTCTTATTGCTACTTTTCCCAGTGTAACTTAAACCTCTATAAATAGCAGTTTTCCAATCCCGTTTTCCATTATCTGACTGTTCTATTGTTATTTCTTTATCACATAAAGGGAGGTGTTCTTTAGTTTAAGGCTTTCATATTGATACAAAATAACTAATAAGCAGTGGCACAAATAGAGATTTTTCCTTCCCATTCTATTTTGTTCTATACATTTTTATGTTGAAGTACATATATATTTCTCCTATCTTCTGTTTATGTTGGTTGATTTTTTCCCTTATTTGTTTTGTTAAATTTTTATTTCAAAACATAATTTATCTATGATTTGTTTGCATCATGTTTTAATGGTTGATAGGATTTTTCTTTTTCCCGGTTTGTTTTTTTATATTCTTATTTATAAGTATGATTAATCCATGTTTTGCTTGCACCTTATACTAGTTGATACTTTTTTTTTAATTATTTCTTATACTATTTGTAGTTTTCCCCTTTTTCACTTTTTGTTATATTGTTATTCCTAAGTTTTACTTCTATGTTTTGTTGTTTCGTTGTTTTTCTTTGTCTTAAAATATGCTTTGCTTGAATGCGATATCATGTTTTGTTTGGTTACTTCTATTGTTGTTGATATATCTGTTTCATTCTTATTTTTGTTTATTTTTGGTTTTTTTTTTTTTACTTTGTAGATGTCGATTCACGTACCTTTCGCACCTACTTTGGAAGCTATTATGAGAGTGACATAGGTATGTCCTTCCCTACATATAAGATACTCTCAAACGACAACATATTTTACTTGCAATGTGTATTATACATACAATGACAATGATGGTAATCGATATCTGTCATTTTTTGCTGGTTTAAATACGACTGATTCTGAAGAGCCTAATTGACTATTTTAAAGCATACTTCTATTTTGATATTTTAGATTACAATCACAAAAATATACTTTTACATAAGTTGAACTGTGTGAATATTTAATGAATAATGATATTAATACTTTGAGTTGTACGTATGAATGTCTGGTCGGCGACTACGTGTCTTTAGGTAAGAAGTACGCAAAAATATTGAAAGCGTAAGAACTCATTTCAGAGCGACAACATCATGCACTTAATCTAAGTATCTATGTTGGTTTAGTTATAATAACCAGCTATCTTTTTTGTTTTGTTTTGTTGTTGGGTTTAGTTTTCAATGTACTAGAACTTAGACTTACTTTTGATATGTATCTATTTCTCTAACTTTTAATGTTCAATTAGCTATTGTATTAAATACTTAGTATTTTGTATATCTTTCTTACCCACCAACTCTATCCATATATCCATATATCCATATAAATAAATAAATAAAGGATTGTGTTGTATCAAGACAATTATTCAACCTTTGACATTTTTTGGACTACCGATAAATTTATGTCTGTTCAGGACTTCAAATTTGTTCGAAATTCATCATGAATCAATAAATACACTTCATATTATTATTATTATTATTATTATTGAATTGATTGTAAGAATTCAGTCTAAATTAAAAATATCTAATTTTATATAGAGTTCACTATCCTTTATACGCAAGTCTATGATAAAAAGTATTTTTTTGTTGCAAGATAATGATGTCATTCGTTTTGTCTTACAGATATTCATATTCGAATCCCAGATTTTAATTAATTCATATTGTCCACACCATTGTGCCACTAAATTGGGAGACAATTGAAATTTTCCCATGAATACAATGTTCACCAATTTATACTTCCAAATTTTAATATAGTTGTACTCTGTTTTTATAAAACTGAATTCTCATGAAGAAAAATAAAAATTGAATGCTCCATCATTAGAGACAAAATAAATAAATAAAACATTTGGGCTTTAAAATATTGGTTAACTTTCTTAGAAACAAAAGGCTAGGTGAAGTGGACATATTTGAATATTGGTTGCTTAAAGAAATAAATAATGCTGCGTTCGGTCTTGAAGAGGCCAACGCCCAAACACCTCCATACATTAGTTTATTGCTCATAATTCCAAAAAAAAAACGAGGAAATAATTTAAAAACTGAGAATTTAACAATTCTTCCATTCTGCTTTTAGTATTTGAATTGGTATAAAAATAATTTAAAATTTAGTTTTATACTTTTGCAGATTTCCCTTTTTTGGTAATGTATTTTACTGCACTTTAAAGTTGAGGAGAATATGAAATTAATTGCCTTTCATGATAAGGAAAATAACATATATTTATTTTCTATATTCTATTAACCGACTGATAAAGTCGTAATTCACAAGCAAACAATAATTTGAAACCTTAAGGAAATATTTTATGAAATAGGAAGACAACAAATTCAGAGTTGTTGTAGTTTTATATCCAAAATAATAATGATGAGTTGTATTAAACCATTAATTTTGCAGTTTGAACTAATTTTTTATCAAAAAAAATTTCAATTACCTTTATCAATCCACATTAGGATAGGAATAAAAAATTATTTGGATTTTAACTATATCTTCTACTACTTGGATTTAACCTATTCGGATAAATTTAATTAAGTTTTAATATCAAATCCCATATAAAAAGCATCCACTTTAACTACCATAATAATAATAATAATAATAATAATAATAATAATAATAATAATAATAATAATAAGGGTAAATTACTCTAACTCCCTGAAGTTTGGTTGAATACAGTAATTCACCTCTCCATTTTTTGAAATACATTATAAAATCCCTCAGATTTGATTTAATACACCATATAGTCATTCTTCTATTAAACAAAATATCAAATTTTCCATTCTTTTTTGTTTTAAAAAATACCAAAAAACTTTAATATTATTATTTTGATGCCAAAATGTCAAATTTTTTATTATTCTTTAATACATTTTTTAAGTTAACGAGATATTAAAAAACAAATAAAGGTATTTTTGGTATTTAAAAAATTAATTTTGACTATTTTAGCAAAATTCTAATTGATTAACGGAATATTTCATTTAAAAGTAACGGGTAATTTTTTAGTTAATAGAACAAAATTTGATGGACTTCATAATATATTTTTAAAAATGGAGGGATGAATCAGTATATTCAACTAAACTTCAATGGGGTCATAGTAATTTACACTAATAATCCTTTAACTATTAAATTTTTTCAATAAACTTGGTTAATTATAATTCCCAACTAATTTGTTTTCGATATATAACATCTTTAGCATCTTAGTAATAATAATTAATAAAATCAATTAGATTAAATTTTCAATTTCTATTTATATAAAAATATTTAAAATCTAAATAATAATAGTTAATTGGAAATTTTTAAGCTAAAAAATTAAATTAATTTAAAATTGACAACTAAGACTAAAATAATTAATTAAATAAAATTTTAATTGACAACTTTAATTATATCAATTCATAAAATTCAAATGAATATTTTTTTCCAATGATGAAGTTTCTTACAAATTGATAAAAGAGTCATAATCAATTAAATACTAAAATGGGCTCTTATGAAGATTTTTTCTACATTGTTTACAATGTCTAATTAAAAGATAATGATGCTTATGTGTATCTCATAATTAAGTCCAAGTTAAAGCAATATGAATTTTTTCTTTCATTTTATTCCTTCTATTGCATCAGCATCACAACTTTCACAACTTTTTCAGTAATTAAATCAATACATTATTTTTCTTTTCAAGTAATTTCTATACATTGAATTTTATAGATTTAAGCCGCTTATGTTAACTTGATCAAGTCCAAATCAAATTAATTAAAAGGGAGATAGTTATTTATTAAAAAATAAACTACTTTCCGTTATGATTAGAAATTACAAGAATGTAAAAACAATTGCACTCCCTCTCTATAACTCTCTCTGAAAATTTTCATCTCATAAAAAAGATTAAAGTATTTGTATTGTGAATTAAAGCTAGATTCTAGTAATATAGTCTATTGAAGTATTGATAATACTATAAATACTCAACAAATAAGTATCCGCAACTCTAATCATCTTGCATTGGTATCAAAGATTTATTTGTGTATTTTTGTATTTGAATTGATGATTGGAATGTATTTTTAGGAATTAACCCTGAAAATCTAGAATTGCTTATGCTTTATGATTCAAAATTGGTATGGTTAGAAAATTCTATTTACAAACTTTCCAATGAATATTTTTTTTTCAGATTTTTCTGATTAGTGGTTGATTTACTATGAATTTTTTAAAAAATTTAGATTTTTTAATTTTTGAAAATTGTTTTAATGCAATTCCCATTCTCGGATGCATTGCGTATTGTCCAAATACCACATAAACAAATATAATATGGGCTAAAAAGGGGTTACACTAGGTTTAAAGTCCTTTAAAATTTAGAAATATCGAAAAAAGAGCAAATATAACCACTAGAAGGTGATGTTTACTACAACTAAATCTGAAGGCAAGACAAATGAGGAGTGAGAGTTTGAGCATGAGCAGGTGTGCGGTTACATTTGACAGTTTGTTGAAAACAATATGTACAACCATATCTGTAATGAAACTTATGCCTAAACACTATGGAACAAACTTTACGTGTCAAAAAATGACAACAATAAATTATTTTATTTGATAAAATTGAAGCAGCCAAAAATACAAAAAAGAAACTTCCATAGCAAATCATCTAAATGAGATACAAGAGATCATGAACCAATTATCCAAAATGAGCATAAAATTGGATGACGAAGTTTTCACTCTGCTAGTATTGGGTTATCTGCCAGAGTCATGGAAACTTTGAAGATTTCAATCACTAATATTGTACCTGACGATGTAGTCAATATAGAGTCTGTAAAAAGCAGTATTCTAAATAAAGAAATGAGAAGGAGATCTCAAAACTCATCTTCTTCATCACAGCCAAGCAATCTAGACAACAAATGTCTAGAGGAAAGAGTAAAGGCAAGTCAAATAAATATGACAATATTGAATGTCATTACTGCAAAAACAAGGGTCATATCAAGAAATACTGTTGAAAGTTCGGGAAGGAACAGAAAGACAAGGAAGTGAAATGAGATAATAGCAGTAATGATGATGTAACAAATACCATGAATGAATTCAATGTTGTTTGTGATGATACTATCAATTTCACATCCCACAAGACTAGTTAGGTAATTGATAGTGACGCTACCATTCATGCCACATCTTCGAAGAAATTATTCTCATCCTACACAGTAGGAAATTTTGGCGTTGTAAAGATGGAAAATGATAATCTCTCAAAAGTTATTAGCATAAGAGATATTTGTCTAGAGACTATGAATGGTACCATATTAGTTCTAAGAGATGTCAGACATATTCTAAATATTCGCCTAAACTTGATTTTTGCAGAAAGACTTGATGATGCAGGTTTCTGTAGTACCTTCTTCAATAATCAGTGGAAACTTACCAAAGGTTCTCTGGTGGTGGCTAAAGGCATAAGACATGCTACTTTATATGTGATGCATGTAAAGAAGGATAGTGTTGTTGAATTATAGCATAAGAGAATCAACCATATGAGTGAAAAAAGGATGACTACCCTTGTCAAGAATAAAAAGTTGTCTGGAATGGATAAAGTACATTTGGAGAAATATACTGAATATTTAGTAGGAAAACAAAATGGAGTTGCTTTCAAGAGTTCCCCTCCTTCCAAAATGAAGAATGTATTAGATTTGTCCATTCAAATTTATGTGGGCCAATGCCAAAGTCACTAGATGGTGATCAATACTTTTGTGACTTTTATTAAAGATCAATCAAGGAAGAAATGGGTGTATGCTTTAAAAACAAAAGATTAGGTGCTAAATATCTTTAAAAAATTTCATGCCCCAATTAAGAAATATACTGAGAAGAAATTGAAATGTATTTGGACATACAACAGTGGAGAATACACTGGACTATTTGATACCTACTGCAAAGAGCATGGTATTCGGCATCAGATAATGCCTACAAAAATACCGCAGTTGAATGACTTAGCTGAGAGGATGAACAAAATTTTAATGGAGAGAGTCAGATGTTTGCTCTCGCATGCAAAGTTGCCTAAAATATTTTGGGGTGAAACTTTACTTACGGCTGTGTACATGTTAAATATTTCACTATGTATCCCTCTAAAGTTAAATGTTCCAAAGAAAGTATGGCCAGGAAAATATATTTCTTATAATCATCTACGGGTGTTTGGTTGTAAGGCTTTTATGCATATTCCAAAAGATGAAAGGTCCAAGCTAGATGTCAAAATATGATAATGTATTTTTATTGGCTATGGAAAATACCAGTTTGGTTACAAATTTTATGATCCAGTGGAAAAGAAAATTGTCAGAAGTCGTGATGCTATTTTCATTGAGAATGAGACCATTGAAAATATTATCAGGAAGAAAAAAGGATGCTCCTGATTCCAATGGTGACTCAACAGATTTGGAATTGATTCCTCAAATACCGGTACCAAGACAGATTGGGAATGAAGATCATGTTGGTTTGCCTAAAGTAAATGATGCTCCTATTAATAATTGTTGAAGATGATGATGCTCATCATCAACCAACACTTGTGTCATCCCTAGTTCCTTTGAGAAGAAGAAATAGAGAAAGACAACCTTCTATAAGGTATCCATAAAATGAGTATGTGTTACTCATTAACGAGGGAGAACCAGAAAGCTTTGATGAAGCTATGGCTGATGAACACAAGTAGAAATGGGTTGAAGCCAAGCAAGATGAAATGAAATTCTTGTATGAGAATAAGACATTTGAACTAGTGAAGCTACCCAAAGGAAAAAGAGTTTTGAAGAATAAATAAGCATGAAGAGAATAGTTGTTATCCGAGATTCAAAGCCAGACAGGTTGTCAAAGGGTTCAACCAAAGGAAAGGGATTGACGTTGATGAGATTTTCTCACCAGTTGTAAAAATGACATTTATCCGTACAGTGTTGGGGTTAGTAACAAGTCTTGATCTAGAGGTTGAACAAATAGATGTCAAAACTGCCTTCTCACATAGTAATTTGGAAGAGGAGATATACATGGAGCAACCAAAGGGTTTCAAGAATAAGAGAAAAAAAGAATATATTTGCAGATTGAAGAAAAACATGTACGACTTGAAGTAGACACCGAAAAAATGGTACAAAAAATTTAATTTTGTTATGGGGGAGCAAGGCTATGAGAAGAATACTTCAGACCATTGTGTTTTTGTGCGAAAAATCTCTGATGAAGATTTTATCATTCTTTTACTCTATGTGGATGATATGTTGATTGATGGCCGAAATATTTTCAGAATTAACAACTTGAAAAAATATTTGATCAAGTCTTTTGCCATGAAAGACTTGGAGCCAACAGAGAAGATTATTGGCATGAAGATTATCAGAGACAGAAGTGTCAAGAAATTATGGCTGTCACAGGAGAAGTACATTGAGAAAGTACTTCAGAGATTTAAAATGGACTAAGCTAAAGTGGTTAGCTGTTCTCTTGCTAATCACTTTAAACTAAGTTCCAAATAGAGCCCTTCTACAGATGATGAGAAGGATGAGATGAACATGGTTCTATATACTTTAGCAGTTGGAAATTTAATGTATGTTATGGTGTGCACACAACTAGATATTGCTCATACAATTAGAGTAGTGAGCAGATTCCTTTCAAACCTTGGAAAGCAACATTGGGCTACAATAAAGTGGATTTCAAATATTTTCGGGTACTTCTAAAATATGCTTATGTTTTGGAGATACCAAACCTGTGTTGGTTAGACATACATATGCAGATATGACTGGAGATGTAAAATCGAGAAAATCTACTTCGGATACCTAATCACTTTTGCAGGGAGAACTGTGTTATGACAATCAAAATTACAGAAGTGCGTTGCACTATCCACTACTGAAGCATAGTTTATTGCAATAACAGAAATATGTAAAGAGTTGTTATAGATGAAGAAGTTCTTAAAAAAACTTGGATTGCAGTAAGACAAATATCAATTGTAATATGGTAGTCAGAGTGTTATCTATTTTGGAAAGAATTCATTTTTTTACTCAAGATCAAACATATTGATGTGAGGTATCACTGGATAAGAGATGTGATGAAGAAAAAACTATTACAGTTTTAGAAGATCCATATAGAAAAAAATAGATCTGACATGTTAATAAAAATTCTACCAAGATCGTGCTTTGAGTTCTGTTAATTAGGTGCCGAAATGGTGAAGTCCCCCATATAGTCGAGAGAGTGAGATTTGTTGGTTTTCAAAATGTCAGCAATACAGTGCAGCAAAGTTTGAAACCTCCACGTGTAGAGTTCACCACTAATTAATTAAAAATCAAAAATCAAAAATTGCAAAAAAAATTTCTACGGCCCTCTACCCACTTTGCCTAAAAAGTTTGACATTTTGATGATAAATTTGCCCATAAAAGGCAGTGCAAAGTTTATGAGAAATTCTGCAAACGGTCACGTACAGAAGTGTTGTCCTTCGGCTCGGCAATATATTTGGAAGTTCTCTTTTATTTTATGTTTTTTGTAGTTGTATTTTATTCTTCTATTTGTTTCTTATAAGAAATATAAAATTGAATATTAAATCCTAGAAATGGAAATCCTCCTACCTTTTTTTTAACTTTTAATATTGAATATTTAAATAAATATTTTAAATATTTAATTAATATTAATATTTTTACTTCAAAAAAATAGAGTTTTTTAATATAATAGAATTATAGTATTAGGGGCGGATGTACCCAAGTTGATCAAGGCAGTGGATTGTGAATCCATCATGCGCGGGTTCAATTTCCGTCATTCGCCGAGAGGCATAATAAAGTAAAAAAAAGTAAGAAATATATATATATATATATATATATATATATATAATAATAATAATAATAATAATAATAATAATAATAATATATTAGGTATAAATAGGTAAATGCTCATTTCCATTATGGATAGCAATAGTATGGTCAATCATTGTAGGTACAATAGTAGATGTCCGGGACCATGTTACTATTATTTTTTTCTCTACTTTTATGTATCCTGTCAGGTTTTATATTCATTTTTAAAGAATAATTAAATAAATAAATAATATGAATTAATTATTAATTAAAAATAAATTTAATAATGGAGGCGTGCAAAAGTTTTCTCGGGCCGGACGGAGATTGGCCCTCGAGTGCAAAGGTAGAAGGAAGCTTGACTGCAAGATCCACCCGTCGAGCAGGGACGAAAGTCGGCCTTAGTGATCCAACGGTGCTAAGTGGAAGGGTCGTCGCTCAACGGATACAAATTACTCTAGGGATAACAGACTGATCTTCCCCAAGAGCTCACATCGACGGGAAGGTTTGACACCTCGATGTCGATGTGAGCTCTTGGGGAAGATCAACCTGTTATCCCTAGAGTAACTTTTATCCGTTGAGCGACGACCCTTCCACTCGGCACCGTCGGATCACTAAGGCCGACTTTCGTCCCTGCTCGACTGGTGGGTCTTGCAATCAAGCTTCCTTCTGCCTTTGCACTCGAGGGCCAATCTCCGTCCGGCCCGAAGAAACCTTTGCATGCCTCCATTACCTTTTAGGAGGCCTACGCCTCATAGAAACTGTCTACTTGAGATCCGTAATACGAAAACCAAAATCATAGGTAGTTCTATGATAGAGTTAAACTTTTTTAATTTTTTTAAAAATTGGGAAGTGACAAAAATAGTGAGAAAATTATTTTTTAGGTATTTTTGAGAAACACTTGTGTGCTACTATTTTTTGATTTATCTCAAAATTGTTGTATTATTTTTAGCACGTGTCTAGAAAAGACTATCTCCTTATACCCATTAATTTTTATTTATGGAAGAAAATATTCAAAATTTTGTCCCATAAACAAAGTCCAAATTAAAAAGTGAACTATATTAAAATTACTTGTGTTATTTTTTCTAATTTTATCTTATGTGGCAAACAAAACCTTCTTCATTGTATCAGAAACTCCTTTGGAATTGCATTGTTGACCAGTTGCAACACATGCAAAACATTATAATATCAGAACTTTTCAACATGAAATTTTTTCATGTAATATTATAAACACGTCTTCGTTGCTGGGAGATGTAAATTTACTGTCACCCAATGTGACTGCTACTATATATTCTTGCATCACAGTAATGGATTTTATATAAATTATAATATATGTAATTAGATTTTTTTCTTTTATTTTTAGGATATGTATTTTAATATACCTAAACTTATCATCAATAAATTTATCTTCAATTACTATCGTCATGGATAGCTGAAAGTATTATAATTTTAGTATAACTGAATTTCTACTATATTAAAAGAATATAATATGATAAGCATCATAAAATAATTTAATTAATTTTTATTGAATTAATTGTCAAACTCATGAGAAGAATAAATAATAGATTTTGTTTTAATTGTAAAATTATGAAAACAATTTAAAAAGCTAATATTCTGCACCAGATAGAGTTCTTGAAAACTCTCAATACTTCAACTTTATTATATATTAGTATATTGTCGATGCATTGCCTTGGAAGAGTAAACATCTTAGACATAAGTAAATATGTAATTGGGAAATATTATTTAATTTAGTGCTTGAATTATAAAAAATAATAATTATTCTTTGGACTAAATTGAAAAGGGCAAAAGTTTAGTGGATAAATTAACGAAAATTAAAAATATTGAGAACTTAATTGGATATTTCTCAAATTAATTAAATTAAATATCATTAATTATTGCATGGAGCAATAAGAGATGAGATTAGAATTTAATAATAATAATAAATAACTAAAAAATAATAATTAATTAATTAAGTAACTAACTAACTTTACCTTTCTTTCCGCAACACCAACTCTAATTCCCCCACTTTTCTCATTTACTTGAGGTTTAATCAAGGTATAAAAGCAAAGCTGGATCCAATTTATCTCATCTTCTCAAAAGTTCCATAAGCTTCCACTCAAAGCTGGGTCCAATTTCTCTCATTTTTCAAAAGTTCCATAAGTTTCCACTCATCACCATAGACATTTTTTTCCTACACTCGAAGCTATTCTACCACAAATATTCTTCTAATTAATTCGGCTGAGTTACCTTTCACACATATTGCCCTTTTTTTTTCAAATAATCTCTCTCTCTCTCTCTCTCCTGCTTTTTCTCAACCCAAACTCTTCCTTTATTTATCTCTCTCTAAATTCCAAAACAAATTCATTTCCCTTGCTACTACCAAGTACTCCAACATGGCATCAAGTTTAAAACTTTCTTTGATATTTTGCATTATTTCCACCATTATGCGGCTTCCGCTCCTTCTGTAGATTGCTCCAGGTCAGACTCATTCATGACTTTGTGCAGTGTTGTATAGATAGTAGGATGAACGACTGCCTATTTTAATAGAGTCGTTTGACATTACGTTTGTCAAAAACGTTTTTAGAAAAAAAAAATTTATTTTTAAATTTTTTAAATTATGAGAATTGCTTTTAAAAATGTATTTTTTCTAGAAACATATTTAAAAAAAATAGTTTATAAAAAATTTAAAAAATCAGTTAATTAAATAAAAAAATTATAAACTTATTTTTTGAACACATAACAACAATTTCAAACGACGGCGTAAAGAAATTGTTCAACGTCGTTTTGAAATGGGGCTAAATGCGGAAAGGGCTAAATGTGAAAAAACACTACCCACTTTTATTATATAAATATATACATAGATGATAGATCTATATAGATTTTAAACTATAAAATTGTAAACATTTCTATATTAAGAGTATAGATGTGAGAAAAACTTTTCTAGACTATAATGTGCTTGAAGATTTATATTATATGGCTAAAGGACCACTATTTGTTTTTAAGGGAGCTAAATTGGAAAAAATGGTAAGAAAAATTATTATAAAATTATAATTATAATAGAAAACACATAAAAAAGAAAATGGGAAAAAGGATTTTTATTGGTGTCTAAATAAAAAAAGAATATATTAATTTCCTACATAAAAGATAATCTTTTACTTTCAATTAAAATTATATATATGGTCATTTTATTTACAAAACTATACAATTCCTCATTGCTATATAAATAAATTCTCATATCAAAATCCTCTCTATATCAAATTCTGTTTTTTTCCTCAAAATTTCTATGCTTCATGGTAATTTCTCTCTATTTTTATTTTTAGGTCACTATTTGCATTTATTTTTTTGAATGTTATTTATTTATTTGATTTCTTTTTTTTTTTCTTTTTTTTGGACTAGGATTTTATTTTTGTTCTTGAATAATTGCTGGTAAGATCAAAGAGATTAAAAAACATCTTAATTAAGGTTTTAAATTAGAGATTCATTACACTTATAAATTAATGAAAGTTTATGTCATTTTAGAGTTTCTTGATTTTTTTTACTTTATACGGTTTGATCAATTCTTCATAACTGATTTTTCTTATCTTTTTTTTTCCTTTTTGTTTTATCTAACTGGACTTTATCTCGAATTTGAAAGGATTGAAGTATTTTTTTTCCTTAATAGATTTTAATCTATTTTTTATGTTAGAACATATTATCACAAATAACAATAAGATGTTTTATTTATTTATTTTATTATGTATTAATATGATTTTATTTTTATAATTATAAAAAAATTATGCAAAAATTAGTGAATGGGTTTTATTACTATTGTGAACTAATCAAGCGAATATGACTAGCAAATGAAATTTTTGCTGTTTATGATTTTATGGTATAGATTACAAAAAGTATGGAAGAGACCTAGTTGAAAAGAAATTAAAGAATAAAATTCAAAAAGGAAAAGGAATTTAATTGAAATGTAAACTAAATATGAATATTGAGAAAAGTAAAGGTGTTAAAACTGTATTGAAGAAATTAAATAAGAAATGTTTTTAAATAAGAAATGAATTTAATTGAATAGAAATATAAAAAAATGGATTTATTTGATAACAAACTAAAAACCAAATTGAAAAAAAAAAGAAAGAGATTTAATTGAAATATATTAAATAAGAAAATTGAAAAAATTCAGAAAGATTTTACATGGAAAAAATTAACGAAAGAAATTTGAAAAAAAAAGAATTATATTTAATTTAATTGAAAAAAATTAATAACGAAATTGAAAAAGTAAAGAAAATAGATTTAATTGAATTAGAATTAGTCTAGAAAATTGATACAAAAAGAGGCTTAATTGAAAAGAAATTAAAGCAAAAAATTAAGAAAAAAAGAAGGGGATTCAAAAGAAGTTAAAAAAAGGGAAAGAAATTTAATTAGAAAAAAAAGGATTAAATGGACGAAATTAAATAATTTTTTTTTATAAAAAAGGGATTCAATTAGAAAATAAAAGAAAAATAAAAAAATCAGGAAATTAATAATTGAGAAATTGCAACGCACGTGCACAATAGACTAACATATTAAAAAATATATTAAAAAAAGTCAAAATTAGAAATACATGAAATTGGATATATTGTTTATATCGTGTCAATTAGACAAAATTATTTCAATGAATTTCCTGATATTTCACTAATGAAAAGTTTTTTTTATTACTGGCTAATCTTATCAGATTTTTTTTAATGTGCATTTTTAACGCAAAAGTGTACTATTGCAATATTTTGACATTGCAATAAAAAATAAAAAAATTATTTTTTATTAAATACATTTTCAAAGAAGAAATTTAGTAGGATTCAAACTTGAATTGTTTGAAAAAACTCATTTATTTTTATAGTTGATAGGAAAAATATTTCATATTTAAAAATATTTCATATTTAAAAATCATTATTCATTAGTGCAACCTATCCACCCATTTTTTTTTATTTCAACTTGGTTATATTACATGCATGAAATTACATTGATAAAGTTTGAGAATTAGAAGATTTATTAAGTTATCTTAAAATTGTTATTTATCTTAAATAATATAATAAAAAAGATTTAACTTTTTTTTAAAAAAATAAATTGCTTCATCTTCTTTTTCTTATAAAAAAAACCCTGTGATTAAAAGATAGGAAAAAGTGCAATTTTGCTCCCTAAAATTTATCTAAATGCTCTATTTTACTCCTTTTTTCTGATAAATCTTTTTTTTCAATATTCGGAATTGACTCAATTTCATCCTTTTTTGTAACATACTCATTTTAACGGTTGATCAAAATTATAAAATTGGCTTTTTTTTTTTTTGTAACAGACGTTAGTTTGACAGTTTGCTGGTATACAGTTAATGATATGAAATTTTAAATGATAGAAGGTGCCATTGTGATCCTAAATATTATCCAAATGCTCTATTTATATCATTTTTATTTTTTTATGAACCTAATTTATCTTAAATTTAAAAAAAATTACTCAATTTCACTCTTTTTTTTTTAAAAAAAGTATTGCTACGGTCATGGCTAATTATAAAGGCAAACAGATCATAATGATATTACGGGAAGAAAGTGCCTCATTTGATAAATATGGTTATTAAAATCGGACCGGTAAACTCATGAATAGGACCAGTGTCAATCTTAGAGCCAGATTACTCTCCACCTGAAAAAGAAAATTGGTCAACCGGCCATTTGATCCATGACCCATTGAACCGGTCAGGGTCCTGCCAGTTTGACCGATTAAATAATTACTAAAAAATAGCCGAAAATGATGAAAAGTCCTCATCAAGAGGCAGAATTGACGACACAACGACCGCTAGGGCACTTTATGGTTCTATGTTTACTTTCTTATAAAATATTATGTATAATATATTCCTTTTGTATTAAAAAGTTGATAAAATTAAATTTAGTTGTAATTTCATTATCAATATACATTGTGGCAAATTTTTATATAAATTATTTTAAAAATGATTTTGATTTATTAAAAATATTGTTTTAATTGAGTAATGAATATTGTATTTTTTAAAATTTTTGTTTATTTTGATTTTTAAAATTTAAAAGTATATAATTTAATCAAATTTATTATTATTAAAATTATAAATAAATATATACATTATTATATATAAAAAATAAATATTAATATTTTAAACATATTATTTTGTAAGCATATATATATTAAAAGTTATATTCTCATAAAATTTCATTTCAATAGGTTCAACCTTGATTGAACTTTTGACTCTTGACTATCTATCTCTTCTAGTTTATTGAGAGGATCAAATATGAAAACATTGTGTGACAATGTAAATGGGTATTAATCTAGCTTAAATGGGGAAAATTAGTTTGATAAAAATTGAAATCTTACTCTTTTTTATTCTTTTGATTAAGACTCATTCATACAGTTAAGAAAGATATTTTTGTACCACAATGACATTTTAATCTTCTACGAGTACAAATATTGTGAAATTCAGTTAATTTTAAAGATTGATAACAAAATTGATCTTTAAAAAAATAAAGAATAAAATTGAGCATTTTCCTTTAAGATATTGCGCTTCCTAAAAAAGCCATGTCCATCAAGAGTTTTACCAACAAACTGTCAAACCTTGGGGTATAATTGAGTGATATAATGTCGACTTGATTAAAATTTTGAAATTTTGATTCAGTTTTTTCAATCATTCGGAATTCGATCGAGTTTTTTTTAATCGTTCGAAACTCGACTCAAAAAATATTCGAACTACTCGGATTTGATTCAACAAAACTCAAATTAACTAAATAATTTAATAAATAATGTAATGTATTCGATTAAATTCGAATATATTTAAATACTGAATGTATAAAAATAATTTAATAAATAATAAAAAAACATCTACTTGATTATGCTCGTGAATTTTATGAGTAAAGTATTATAATACTTGAATTCGACTTGATAAATTACTCGAAATCAATTCAAATAGTCGAATTCAAATATTTTACGAGTCGAGTTTGAATAGATTAAGAATAACTTAAATTGTTTACATCTCTAGACTCAAACTAGGGTTTGTCATAAATAAATAAAAAAAGATAAAATTAAGCTAATTTAAAAGAGTGAGAGATAAATTCGGTAAAATATAATGAATAAAATTAAAAATTTAAATAAAATTTAGAAATAATTACACATTTTTCTTGAAAATGAACTTATTAAATTAATTAACTTGTTAAAAATGGCTACATCAAACAAGTATAACAAACAACTAGATCAAAGGTATCCTTAAAACTTAAAAGCCGTGAATAACATTAATAAATAACTTCATATAAAGATTCCATCCCAAAATTAGTTAATTTGAGTTAATAGTAAGTAATTATAGGAGAAAGAGTTAATTAATAATTATCATAAATTTGGAACTGTAGACAATCATTCATGGTATAAAACTATAAAGAGTTATCAAGACAAAAGTTGTTGACTGAATCCGAGCTGGCATAAAAGTGGGCCCCCGTTACAAGACCTCTTTGACTCCAGAACAAGACGGCGTTCACATTTTTGCCCTTTCCGTTTGCATGCTTTGACTGGGGCCCAACCACTTCTCCAACTCACTGCAGAACGGCACGCCACCTTCTCTCACTAAATAAAGCTAAGCCAGAAAAAAAAAAACATAATTGATAATAATAATCTTAAAATCCAATTTCAAAAAAAGTAGACAAACAAAGTTAGGCATTTTGACTAGATTTTGAAAAAATCTTCTCTCCTCTCATAATCCCATCTGCTTTGCACTTTTTTTTGACATTAGACTTGCCTTTTGATACTACCCATTTGGTTTTATTCTCTGTTAATAATGGCTTGTTTGGTGGGGATTTGTCAGTGAAATTTTAGCTTCTTATTCAATGAGTTGCCGAGAGACGGCTTTTGCTGATATGGGTTTGTACGGGTGATAAATTTGTCGAGCTTGATGGACAGAAAGATTGGGTTTTGGCTTCTGGTGTGGATGATCCTGGTGGTGCCTCCTATTTCGAGGATCTCTGCCAATACGGAAGGTTTTTACTGATTTATTATTTTTTCGCTTCGTAATAATTTCTGGATTTTCTCTTGTGATTAGGTTGTAGTATAGTGCGTGGAATTTTGAATTTTGCTTTTAATTTCTGTGATGTTGACTGATAAATATGATAATGTTTGAACTTAATGGTTGGGATTTACTGCAATGCTGTATTGTTTGTTGTTGATATTCAATCAAAGAATCTTAAATATATAATTATATATAAATGTGTGTGTGTGAGAATGACTGCTATATATGATTAGATTAGCTTTCATGAATCAATTGATCAATTGTTATTGATAAAACTGTCATTTTCCAACGAAAGCTAGAAAATTATGTTAATTTCTTTCGGTTGAAACTAAAAATCGTTATAACCTCAAAAATTAAATGCTTAAGAAGTTCTGCTTAGATGTTGACTTACCTTTTGACTTGTGAAGTCCTACGTTCTCTTGCATTCTGACCTGCATAAGTTGGGATTTTTATGGCAGCGAGCAAATTGGTTTGTATCTAAATGGAGATTTAAATGAGATATTAGTCACTCTTTTCAGGAGATACATTTGTCTAATGATCAGCTTCGTTGGCGTATAGCCATCTTTGTCAGGGCAATTACTGTTTGTTTGTAGGGTGTAATATATTGGTACTACAGTTCATTAATCCTCCAAAATTGTAGCTGTATTAATTTTTTTTAGAGATTAATGCTCCGTGAAAACAATGCTCTTGTAAGAAATTATTTGAATCAAGTATTGGTGTCATAATGGTTTTGATATTTTACTTTACTGTAATTTTTCTAATTTACTATAGCATCTTCTGGTTCATTCCCACGGCTAATCTGCCCCATCATCTCTTTTTTATTGATGTACATTTTCTAATGCAATTACTGATGTTTTTATCTGAAAGCAGGTGATGCATTGCACAACCTTCGGACAAATTTACGAGATCCTAACAATATACTGCAGAGCTGGGATCCTACCCTTGTTAACCCATGTACATGGTTTCACGTTACATGTAACAATGAAAATAGTGTTATTAGAGTGTAAGCAACTTGGTTAATTAAACAATTGTTCAGATATTAGAGCAAGTTCTGCAATCTTCCTTGAAATATATTAAACTATGATTTATTGTGTCATGCAGTGACCTTGGAAATGCAGCACTGTCTGGCCAGTTAGTCCCAGATATTGGTCAGCTTAAGAATTTACAGTATCTGTAAGTCATGTTTAACAATATTTATTATCAGTTCACTTGCAAAATAATATCATGTCCACTATTAATCTTGAAGTCTCATCTTTCTGTGTTGTTCTTATATATCTTTCAGTTCCTCTGTGTATTACTTATTCTTAATTGATAATTTTGCTGTTAGCTCTATTTCCTTGTTCTTTTATATTCATAATACTCCAGTATCATGGAATGTGTTCTTCTGAGATTATTGTCAATAGTAGCTATCTGACAAGCTTTTTGAAGTATGTGAAAATTAGGAGTGCATAATGATAGACTATTTGCTTTGATATTAACGAAGAAACTCTTCTTTTTCCCAAAAACAAAAGGATTAAAAGGGGAAAAGGAATGGCAAAGGGTCATGGATAGATGGAGATTTTCACTCCAAGGAAATCTAAATGATAGTAAAGTTATTTTTCTTGGCATATGTAAGCTGGTAAATAAAGGTTCTTGTAACCTCTTCAGCCTAAAGCTAATTAACAGCAAATCAATTGTTCAAGGTTTCTATGCATTAAAAGGAAATTGATCCTTCAAATGGAATGAAAGCTATAGTCTCCGAGCATAGTTGTTACAGTGCATCTAAAATTGTTCACTCTGTATTCTGGGGTTGCCAATGGCACAAGAATCATGAAGCAAAACTTTGAATAATTGACTACCAAAAAAAGGGAAGAAGAAATCCCTTGTTGTAATGCATTAATATCCAGGCTTTCTCATGATTGCAGTCAGTAACTGTTCATTGCAGAACTCTGGATGGTTACTCATATATGTATTGAGTTTTCTATTATTGCATAACACATGTATTTATTGTTGGATGTTTTGGTTCAAGTTACGAAAAAAAAGAAAACTATTACTAAAAGTCACAAACATATTGATGACAAGCCCTTTGAAATTTGATCCTTAAAAAAATCTTTGCCTTACTTTCCAAATTGTGCTCAAAATTAAACGCTTCGTTTTGGGCCTGTGTTATGAACTTATTTCTTCCAGTCTTTATCATGTCCAACTTAAATTCAATCAAATACCAAAGCAGTGGTTATATGGATGTAACCACACATATAGACACACATGATCCTCTCTTTGTTATTATTTTTATGGGTGCATAACATAGATTATTGGTATGTCCTTTCAAATTTTATGATATTCATTATTTTATGACAGGGAACTCTATGGCAACAACATAAGCGGACTGATTCCTAGTGCTCTTGGGAATCTAACAAATTTGGTGAGCTTGGATCTTTACTTGAACAGTTTCACTGGTCCTATTCCAGACACATTGGGCAAACTGACGAAACTGCGATTCCTGTATGAATATATATCCTTTGCCTCATACTCTGCATTCATTTATTTTGAGAGTGTGTTTTGTTTTTACAAATTCATTTAGCTGTTTATAAAAGAAAACAATCTGTTAGAAACCCTAACTTTGTTTAGGAATATCTACCTTCATATTTATGTAGAACTTTACCCTAAAGCAACAGTGTAATGGCCCAAAATTTTATTGGCTTACTTATTTTTACAGGGTCTGTTAAATTCTTTTCCTGCATTGAAGGTAGAATTCTGTGATGATTGAATGATATAATATCAAGAATCAGCTGACTTGTACTAGTAGTAGGTTTAGATACTCTAAAGGGATGGTATAACTGAATAATGTTTTGTTACCACTAAGGCTATCTGCTTAATGACATGGGGCACCATGTTTCTATATAGATTGCTTGCAAATACTATACAAGATAGGACATAAGTAGTTGCACATGGTCTTTGAGCCTGCCATATACCTTGTGAATTGTTGTTCAGATGATTTTATGAGTTGTTTATCTTTGACAATGCATATTCCTTTACTAATTGCTACTGATGTCACATTCAAAATTGTGCTTTCTTAAACTTCATTCAACTCAATCTTGACTTATTATCTGTTTATGTGTCTATCATTCTGCTGATTCCAGAACATTTTCAAAATTGCATATAAAATTGATGTTAATGGAACTTAACATTGTTTGCTTGGTATGTCTATGTAAGGATAGTCGTCTCAACAACAACAGCCTGTCAGGTTCAATTCCCATTTCCTTGATCAATATTACTGCCTTGCAAGTCCTGTAAGTTCCAAATACATTCAAATTTGTTCTTCTTTCTCATTCATCAATTAGTTTTCTCTTCGCTACAATGATGCATTATTGACAATTTACAATTTTGGTGGCAGGGATTTATCAAACAATCGCCTATCAGGACCTGTACCAGACAATGGGTCCTTTTCGCTGTTTACTCCCATCAGGTTTTCTAGCTTATCATTAAAAGTGTCTTGTATAATTATATAGATCAATTAGTTATATGCTTTGTCCTTTTGCAGTTTTGCAAATAACTTGGATCTATGTGGGCCAGTTACTGGAAAGCCTTGCCCTGGATCTCCACCATTTGCACCACCACCTCCGTTTGTTCCAACACCCGCTGCTGCATATCCCAGTATATTCTCTTATACTGAGAATGTAAAGGAGAGAACTTATTTTTATTGCTTTGGGAAATTTATTAAATCTGTTGCCCTGCTTTCATTCTGACAGACACAATATACAATGTTCTAAAATGATTGTCTACATAATTAGTTACATCTAACTGCCATCTTTCTCCTACTAGCTATATGTCTTTTGCTAGAGTGCCTATAAAAATTAGAAGTGCAATGAAGTCCATTCTTTTCCTAGTGAGGCTAACCACATGATTGGGAAGTGAAACTTACTATAGTAGTTTAACGTACTGTTTGTTGAAACCCACACTCTACTATTTCAGGAGAAAGTAACCCCACTGGAGCAGTTGCTGGGGGAGTGTCTGCTGGCGCAGCATTACTGTTTGCGGCTCCTGCTATTTGGTTTGCATATTGGAAGCGGAGGAAGCCACCAGAACTTTTCTTTGATGTACCTGGTTTGTATTTCTCATTCAAAATACCTTTGCTTGAAATCTGGAGGTAGAATGTGCTTTTCAACTTGTACTCGTTCTTCAGGTGAGGAAGATCCTGAGGTTCACTTGGGACAGCTCAAACGGTTTTCTTTGCGAGAACTGCAAGTTGCAACAGATAGTTTTAGCAACAAGAACATCCTGGGCAGGGGAGGATTTGGTAAGGTGTATAAGGGACGGTTAGCTGATGGCACTTTGGTGGCAGTAAAAAGACTTAAAGAGGAGCGGACACCAGGTGGGGAATTGCAGTTTCAAACAGAAGTGGAAATGATCAGCATGGCTGTCCATCGGAATCTTCTACGACTGCGTGGATTTTGCATGACACCAACTGAAAGACTGCTTGTGTATCCGTACATGGCTAATGGAAGTGTTGCATCATGTCTAAGAGGTATTGTTCATTTTCTTTCTCTTGATCTAGCTGAAAATTGGTACCATAGACTGTTTCTTTACAAATCTAGGAAAGCCAACATGTTTTGGGGTGGGGAGTTATACATTTTTATCTTTTTTCCCAAAACAGTTATTCTTTCTGAAAGTACAAATCATAAAAGAATGGCCTATATTGTTAGAGGCAAAATAATATGTTATTATGAAATTGACTGTGTTTTAAAATGAAATCATCATTATTGTACTGAGATGTTGTGTTCAAAGTATAACCGTCACGGTTGGTGCTATCATGAAGTATTTAAACATTGGCTTGCAAGAAGGCATAGTACAATTACTGCAATGGCAAACTGTAACAGGGTGTAATTGTTGTATTGGATCATTTTGTTTGCCTGAGATTTCTAAACATCTTTACCACAAAGTTATCAATACTGTTTCAGATTTTTAATTAGAGTGATATATTTTGGTATTGGTCTTTTTTGGTATTCCATTTTGATACGTCATACATATGTATATACTTTAAAATGTATATTTTGGCATGTTAATATAATAATTATATGTTACTTATTTTAATTATTTTAATTATCATAGATATATTCTTTCAAAAAAGAAAAACAAAATCATAGATGTATAAATATTACAACCAAATTGTTAAAGTATAACTGATTTTGGATGAATACAGCATATTTAATCAAAGTTTATATTGAAATTAATTATAATTGTTAAATTTCATAAATAACTTTAAAATTTAAGAAAACTCAATATTATAACATAAATAATTCATCTTGGTTGGATTGCATAGAGAGCTTTTGGTCCCTCGGCCAAAATGGAGCAAATCAAATGGAATGGCTGGGATTTTAAGTGGAATGGAATGAAGAGTTTTTTCTTTGGGCTTTTAGTTTGGAATAGGATATATCAGTCATTCCAGGTAGAATGGAACAGAATTGATAAAACTGCTTGTAACATAATGGCTGGCTGAAAAACTGATAAATTATGGCTGTTATCTAAACCGTGTCCTAAATTGAATGTCTGGGTAACATAATTTCTTTTGAGGCTTCCAGATTGTTTGCCCTGATTTCTAGTTGTACAATTATATATTATATACACACGACCAGGATCCTTATGAACCAAAATGGAATAAGCTTCGGTTTATGATTAACAGCACTCATTCACTCTATTCTTAATTTTTGTACAGATGTTGAGCTTAATTCTAGTTCAAATTTTTTCTACTTTATGTTTCTGATATGGTAATTTAGTTATGTTACAATGGGATTTCAATTTTATTATATGAATGTTTCATTGTTATTCTCGTAGAACGTCCACCTTTGGAAGCCCCACTTGACTGGCCGACGAGGAAAAGAATTGCACTGGGATCTGCAAGGGGTCTTTCTTATTTACATGATCATTGTGATCCGAAGATTATTCATCGTGATGTGAAGGCTGCAAATATATTATTGGATGAGGAGTTCGAGGCTGTTGTTGGTGACTTTGGGTTGGCTAAACTAATGGACTATAAAGATACTCATGTTACAACTGCTGTACGTGGGACCATTGGGCATATAGCTCCAGAGTATCTCTCTACAGGAAAGTCATCAGAGAAGACTGATGTCTTTGGTTATGGGATCATGCTTTTAGAGCTGATAACAGGGCAGAGAGCATTTGATCTTGCGAGGCTTGCAAATGATGATGATGTTATGCTGCTCGATTGGGTAATGCACTGACCATCTTCCTACAATTTTCTCATACATGTGTCATCTGCTTTTTACCATATAAACGCACTGATCTTTCTCATGTGATTAGTATCAAGTATTCCAACTTAGATAATGCTAATGTGAATGGTTATTTTGTAGAACATGAATGTTCATCTTGTTTTATGCATGATTGGATTTAGGCTATAAGCTTTGTCAACTGTAAACAAGGCCTTCCTTTTTCTTCACAAATTCATTTACCTGCCCTTGTTTCTGGATCATTGACTCATTGTTCTAGCTGTTATTTACTTGCATGATCTTTTCTCAAATTTTTGAATTTTTCAAAATATCTTCTTTGACATTTGAATTTGATGCATGCTTCTTTCCGTGCTTTGGTTCGATCAACTTCCTTTTGATCTGATTAGAAATTTTAATTCTAATTGAAACCAAAAGGCAAGGTAAAGGCATAAGTTCTAGTTAATTTGTGACTTGTGCAGGCATAACTTGAGCCTGAACTCAGAGGACATGGAATCTTGTTTGCTTCTCTCATGGAATTCATATTCAAATAGGATATAAGGCATAATTTTATCATCTCAATTGGATAATTCTGAATAGTTTGTATCACCATAGATATCGATTTAAGTTTAATCTTGTGAATTGCTCATGAAATGCATATATCTGGGTTTTCTTCCCTGTTTCTCCCCTTATTGAATTGCAGTCATCACTGCCGCATACAGGTATCTGATTCATTCACTTATTTATGCAAACAATATTATGAAACAATTCATTTCATATGGGGTGACCAAACATGCCTTGACCATTGCTGACCTCTGTAATTTATTTCAGTCTTTTAGGCTGTGTCCATGTGTCATGGAAAAAAAAACCTAATTAGCGTTTCAGTTTAGAGACATTGAATATGTCCATTCAGAGTGAATTATCACTTTTCGTCTCCCAAATTTGAAGCTTCTTGTTGTTTGTCCTGTTGATGCTACTCTCTAGTATAGGTCTCAGATTTTTCTCATACTCTCCACAGGACTTATTGCCTTTCGTTCATGTCCCTAACAATGCTGCAAGTTTTGCAGGTTAAAGCCCTTCTAAAAGAGAAGAAATTAGAAATGCTGGTTGATCCAGATCTGCAGAACAATTATGTCGATACTGAAGTAGAACAACTGATCCAAGTCGCGTTGCTCTGCACCCAAAGCTCTCCTATGGAGAGGCCTAAGATGTCAGAGGTTGTAAGAATGCTTGAAGGTGATGGACTGGCAGAGAGGTGGGAGGAGTGGCAAAAGGTGGAGGTGGTCCACCAAGAGGTTGATTTGGCTCCATCACGGAGCTCAGAATGGTTCCTGGATTCCACTGAGAACCTCCATGCTGTAGAATTGTCTGGTCCAAGATGACAGCTTCCTGTTTGGTAGATAAGAAAAATCTTTAATTTTCTGGTTCTCTTAATCTTTTGGATATGCTTTTTTATTTATTTATTTATTTTTTTATCTTTTTAGCTGCACTCTTCTTCAACACAAAATCCAATGTAGTTCCTTTTGGAGCTTTAAGTTACAATTGCATATCAATGTACGTAATAACCCTTTTGCTTTTATGCTATTTATTGAACTTGTGACATTGACACAGAGATCTTCAGACTGGAAATAGCAAAAATTTGTACTGTCTTTTCTCTCCCCCAATTTTCCATATTTTATTCTGAGACAGTTTTAATATGGTGGAACATATAATTTGATTGTTTCTGCTTCTCATTAGTGCAAAATTAAGTTTACTTACCTACTATATATTTATTACATTTATTACTGGTTTTTCATGCTTATTCCGATTAAAAGATCTAAAGCTAGTCCCTTAATTTGATTGATTAGATTGATTGGGTCATTTCATTTCTCAAATTTCTTTTGATTGATCATTTTTCAAATTTGATTAAAGGTAAAAGGATAATTATTTTTATTATGTAATTTTCCAAATATTTTTTTTTCATCTTACGATAATTATTGATTTAAGTTATGAATTCTAACTTTATCAATTCCGGCAACTTCTACGTACTTGTGATACTCCCGTGCTCTCATAGTATATGCTCTCGTTGGAGTTTTGCTCAATCCTGGTCTATCGATCGTCACTAATGCAGTATGGCTAGATCCTAAGCGTTCTCAGTTCTGCTGTTGACTCGGTATCAGAGTCGATCCCATTGTTTGTGTAGGCACTGTACTACCTAACAACAAACAATGTATTTTCAAATGATCTCTAGACCCACATTTTAAACAAGCCTTGATGTTCACCTAAACTCACCCCAGTGGCTCTTGTTGTAAGTCCCATATACTGGTACAAATCCTTTCATGTTCTGCGGTTGTGAATTAGTGGCGACAGAAATAGCTCTAGAAGGAAGTCCCCTCCCATAAGAATTAGACTGTGAAAAGTTTTGACTGTTTCCCTTGAATTGTGACTGTCCGGAGAAAAAACGACCCTTATTGCCTGAAGGCTGTGTCATGCTAGCTAATGACTTTCTGGAAGACTCATCTATCTTCTTTCTCTTTTTATTCTCAACACTGATGGCTGCGGATACCAACTTCGCAAGGTCCTCAATCTAAAGAGTTGTAACCTGATAACTAATATCTTCACGTAAACTATCCTCAAATCGGCAGCACTGATCTGCCTCATCCTCAATAATCCTAGCTGTATACTTACTCAGCCTGATGAACTCTCGCTCATACTCTGTAACAATCAAATTTCCCTGCTACAGATCTCGAAATTCTATTTTCTTCTCATTCACATACATTCGTGGTACATATTTCTTCTTAAATTCTACTACAAAGAAAACACATGTCGGTGGTTGTGGTGTCTGTGGTTTCAGCAGAACTATTTTCCATTAATCTTATATATGATCTTGAAGCAAAGAAACTGCATACCTCACCTTGTGCTTCTCAACACACCATCTTTTCGAAGACTCTCTTAGTCTTCTCTAACCAAAACTCAACAACTGCTGGATCATCTTTGCTCTTATTAGCGAAATCAGTAGCCTCATACTTTATGAGCTTATCTATCTGTATTGGTGGTGGAGGTTGTGGTACTGGCTGTGAAGTTGCTTGCAGTATATTATGCAGTAACTGTTGTAGCAAGCCTGCTATCTGCTGCATAAACTGCATCTGGCCCTGTTCGGGCTGTCTTACGGTGTGCTATGAAGGTAGTGGTGGAACACCTAGACCATGTACGTTAGCAATACTAGGCTAATCCTGAGCCTGAGCATTGGTAGGACTGTTGTTTTCCGTAACATCATGAGGATCCACCTCCTCAATCTCCATAATCTCTCACTTAATCCTACAAGTTGACAAATTAGCAGCCCACGTCAGAGCAGATGAGACAATGAATGCATGATTAAAAACAAACCCCTTTACCCCACCTAGGTTCATAAACACCAAAACATAAGCTTTGATACTAATAGATGTGATACTCGCCAATACAGCCAGAAAATCCTCACCAATTGTATCGATGGATGCCACGATATTATTTTGTGGAAAATTCAATAAATTAAAACTTTCACATTTAAAATCTATTTAAATATCATAATACAATTAATGCATAAAATCAATATAAATAAATCATCGATCCAACGATCGATATCATAATATAAAATATGTTTTCGGCTTCATTAGCTTCATATTATAAAAATACTTTATAAGATATTATTACATGTTTTTAAAACAAAAATATATGTAAAACATTATCCCAAAATATCCTATGACATAAACAAAATATTAATATGCCATGAATGATAATGCACCCAAACAGGGCATTTTGACTAAACTCTAGTGTCTTGCTGTTTTTTCAATCAACTCCTGTTTGTCGGCTCTGAACCTGCATACAGGAAGCCCACACGCTAAGCAAACTAATGCTTAGTAGTACATATGGGTATAAAAATTCTACATTTAACTTGTGTCATACCATGTCATGCAATTCACCTCATGATCATTCCTACAATCATACAATCTAGCTATTTCATGACTCAATACAAGTTCACATGCCTATTAATACTATATATATCATATAATATTACCATGTATATTATACGCATATACATATATAATTTTACTTACTATTAGTGTTTCATTACACCTATTTATAATACTATAATTTCCTTTTTATATTTATTTAACTTATATTTTTATATCATTTGAGACTTTCTAAACTTGACTATTCGGATGCGGACATGAGATAAGAGCACTCAACAACCCGAGCTTAAGCCACCCTACTCACAACCTCTATTAGCTCATTCGAGCCTCTCAAAGTCAATGTCGCTTCTATAACCCAAGCTTAAACCATGTTGACACATAAAAAATATCATGCTAGCATATCTAGGATCAATAGCTCTTAGTACCCGCGTCACCTTGTCCTCATATAAAAAATAGCTCATTACGGTACCGTTTCCTTCCTCAATGGTATACCATTTATCCTATGATAAGTCTATACTAGAGAATTGGGCATTTTATCTTATAACCATTTATCTTTCAATTCAATTTATCCACATGCTGCCATTAGCATTTACTTTCCCATTTATGCATTATCATATCCAATACATAAATGTCATATCATGTCATCCATATGTTATTTGAGCAAAACCCATTATCGATTTGAATGGAATTTTTATATGTTAAATGTAATTGTTCAATTTGGATTGGATAATATTATGCTATTTGATTCAAAAATTGAATTAATTGATTATAATTGAAATTTCAATTAGTTTGGACTGAGTCAAGGTATTAAAATTTAAGGAGGTTACATGCATGGTCCATATTTTGGATTGTTCGGATCCATAAATCTGATTTGATTCATAACATGGTAGCTACACTTGAACTGATAACTGAAACAGGTTCAGGTAAATACCTTATAAGGATAAAATTGCACTTATATTGATTGACTTAGTATGTACATATTTATAGAGAGATAAGATAGTTGAAGCTAAATAGAATACAAGATAAACAAATAAAAGTTCGAGTTGATCTTAATTTGTAGAGACTAAGGTGGGGTAGGATTCTCATTTGTATCACCCTCCCGCAAACTGTACTAGGTATGGAATGACAGTTAGCTTGGAGAGAAGAAGAAGAAATGCAGGCTTGAGCAAAGCTTTTGTAAAAACATCTACAATTTGATCATTGGTGCTTGTGTAGGGAACATGCAACAATTTAGTGCGAACTCGATCTCTTACAAAATGAAAATCATTCTCCAAGTGTTTTGAATGGGAGTGGAAAACTAGATTAGAGGATCGTGATACCGATCTTTGTTTACGAGAACACCAAGACACCATATTATGACCAACAAAAATGGCAAAGCTAATAGTAGACTTGCGATCATGGGAATTACCTCCCAAATCACCATCCGAATAAGCTTGCCATTAAAAATCAGTTGATTTGCTAATAGAAATGCCATGTGTTGTTGGCTCTTGAAGGTAATGGAGTAACGGTTGATGCATGTACTGAGCAAGTTTATTTATAGCAAATGCAATATATAGTCTGATAAAGACAAATACTGCAACTCGTCAATGATGCTTCGAAAAAGTGTAGGGTCTAAAAATTTTAAGTTGTCATTCATATGGATTTTATCCATTGGTGATAGAGATGTGGAGACAGACTTACAAGTATTCATATTGGCTTATTGAAGAAAATCTTTGATATATTTTTCTTGGTGTAGATGAATACCATTTTGATGCCATTGAACTTCCACACCAAAAAAATAATGTAGGCGATCCAAATCTTTGATAGCAATCTGCAGTTGTAATTTTGTGATAATAATCGTAGCCAAAACAGATGAGCTACTTAAAATCAACAAATCATCGACATATATTAGGCAATATAGAACGACTTCGTTCTCATGGAGATAATACAAAGATGTGTCTATTTTGGAAGAACCAAAGCCAAGAGCAACCAACTCATTTGTGAGGCATTGATGCCATGTTTGGGGCACTTGTTTAAGTCGTATATTGATTTGTTTAAGCAATTAATAGAGTGAGGATAGCGTTTGTCCTCAAAACCAGTAGATTATTGCATAAAAATTGTTTTCTCAAGAGAACCATGAAGGAATGATTTAAGACATCTAATTGGTGCATAGTCTAACCAAATTGCACCTTAAGTGATAATAAAAGATGAATAGTGGCAAGTTTAATAACTAGATTATAAGTTTCAGTAAAATCAATGTCTATCCTTTAATGAAATCCCTTAGCATTGAGGCAAGCCAAGTATTTATCAAGTGTTCCATCAGCATGTGTTTTAGTACGGAAAACCAATTTGTAGCTAATGACATTTTGAGCCATAGTGGGGGGAACAAAATTCCATGTATGATTAGCAACTAAGGCATCATATTCAACTTGCATGGCATCACGCCAATGCTTAAATTTAGTGGTTGTGGTATAACTTGTAGGGTCAGGTAGAAAGGACTTAGTTACTTGATAAGACTATGGCTGGTGATGTTGAGTTTCGAAGGCGAATCTCATTCATAAACACAGCAAAAAAATAAAAATTTTCAAAACCCGAAACAAAAGATTATGCTTGTGCTATTAAAACTAATTTATCAAATATAGAGATTATAAATTATACCTTGTAATTTTTTGATTTGTTATTCAAATCTTCACATTGTTGCATTGTAGCAAACCACAACAATCCATACTAGGATGTCTATAATGATAATCCATGTGAAGATATAGAGAAAAAACTAACAAAAGAAATAGTTTGGACGAGATTCAATGGTGCTAGCTATGAATTTATTCTTGAGAGAATTATTGTATCTCAAAAATTATTTTTCATGAAAAATAATGTTTCTTTTCTGCCTTTTGATGTCTTTTTTCTATCTGAATTATATTCAAAAAGAAGATCAAAAATCAAAAATAAAGAAAAGGAAGGTCAACTGAATAATAATGAGATTAATGGACATAATTGGCCTAATTAAGGCCAAAATTGGCCTAATGGCATTGCGTTGTGGGCCTGCCAGTAGGCCAACAGCTTACTTGGCCAGCGGGCCCGTGACCCCTTCCGAGGATTTTTTCTGTGATCTCCTCGCGATCCGATCTGAAATAATTCTTTTATATTTTTTAATCCTATCCAAAACTATTTTACTCATTCTCCACATCTCCAATGCATGTAACTCATTAAGTTCCCAGTTATGTTGGTCGCTTGAATTAACAATTAATTCAAGCAAGTCATGAACGGTATCTAGCAACACATCATGACCCCCAATTGACAGAAAAATCAGTAGTTTGACTACGAACCTTTCCATAAACAATTTTCGTGCAATTATTTCTTTCACCATTTTATATCCCACTTAGTTCAGAGTATGAACATGTGTCAACTCCTGCTAGACTGACTATGTCATATCTAGCCCAAGTAATATTAGTTCTTATCCCTGAGACTTATTACTCTGTTAGATATGTCATTCAAGACTATCTTCACAATATTTCCACTCTGGCCAAAGATTCCCGAGTAATGACCCCAACAAGAGGTCATGGGTATACACTCCTTCTATCAGGAGTGGTGAATCATTTGTTGATTACCCAATTTCTTTTGAATACCTTAAACCGTACCCAATCACCACCCTATGAGCAACCTTCCTGAGACAACAAGAAATAGTGTCAAAGTACATAATCAATATCCAAGATATCCTTAAGTACCTCAAGTCTAAGAATACTTGTACTATTGTTATGTGAAGACTATCATTGACATTTGAATAGATTATCCATAAGATTGTCTCATAGCAGGTCATCCAATGTACTTAGCTACATTTAACAAACATCCATATGTTAACTCTAAACATCTTGTGTTTACAGATTATGAGATCAATTGCTTAATCAAATCAAGAAGTATAACATGTGCTAGTTTATCTGAATTAAAAATATATTGTCTCATTAATCCTATGACTAGGGATAATTTAGATACTAACATAATTACATATGATAATAATCTCAATATTATGATCTAATTATGATTTTTTTCATGCTATGTTATATATCAAGGACTTCATTAATTGATTGAAGATCACTATCAACTCATATATCAAATTAATGAAAATGTCTTTTATTAATCAAATAAATTTGTACAATAAGTGCTAAAGATGATTGCCTTTAAAGCACTTCTTTAACAATCTCCCAATTGCACTAAAGTCAATTGCCTTTGTATTTAATTCCATATGCAAATGTACGAGAATCATATTTCTTTTGGAAAAGTGGCTTAGTTAAAGGATCAACAATATTCTGATCAGTGGGCATTCTTCCTATCATTACATCATTCCTACCAATGATTTCTCTAATCAAATGGTATCTTCTGAATACATGTTTGGATCTTTGATGAGACTGTGGCTCATTTGCTTATGCAATAGCTCCATTATTATTACACTACAGTTGTATTAAATCAACAATGCTAGGAACCACTCTAAGTTCCATAATGAATTTTTTATCCAAATTGCTTCCTTTGCTGCTTCAGAAGCTGCAATGTACTCTGCTTCGATTGTGGAATCAATAATTGTTTCATGTTTAGAACTCTTCCAACTGACTGCTCCACCATTTAGAGTGAATATATAACCTAACTAGGATTTTGAGTCATCCTTGTTAGATTGGAAGATGGAATCGGTATGCCTACTCACAACAAGATCTTCATCTCCATATATCAATAATACATCCTTAGTTCTTCTCAAGTACTTAAGGATATTCTTGACAACCACCTAGTGACCTTCACCAGGGTCTGATTGGTATTTGTTCATGACACTCAGAGCATATGATACATCATGTCTTGTACATAACATAACATACATGATTGATTCTATATCTGAAGCATATGGAATCAAACTCATGTGTGTCCTCTCATCTTGTGTCTTTGGACACATAGATTTTGAGAGAGTAATCCCATGGGTCATGGAAATATATCCTCTCTTAGACTGCTCCATGCTAAACCTCTTTAGCATCTTGTCTGTGTATGTAGATTGTGAAAGTCCAAGCAATCTTTTAGATATATCTCTATAAATTCTTATCCCCAAAATATAAACTGTTTCTCTAAGGTCTTTCATAGAGAAATTCTTGGATAACCAAATTTTGACTGATTGTAAGGCTAAGATATCATTTTCCATTAGCAATATGTTATCTACATATAACACAAGAAATATGATTACACTCCCACTAACCTTCTCGTATACACAAGGTTTATCTGGATTTTTTAAGAAACCAAAATGTTTGATTGTCTTATCAAACCGAATATTCCAACTCCTTGATGTTTGCTTTAATCCATAAATGGATCTTTGAAGCTTACATATCTTTTTGTCATCTTTGGATATGAAGTCTTTTGGTTTTGTCATATACACATCTTTAGGTAGATTTCCATTAAGGAAAAATGTCTTTATATCCATTTGACACATCTCATAATCATAATAAGTAGCAATGACTAAGAGTATCCTTATGGATTTAAGCATAGCTACTAGTTAAAATTTTCATCATAATTAATTTTTTATCTTTGATGATAATCTTTAGTTACAAGTCTAGCTTTATAGGTAACAACATTACCATCCATGTCAATTTTCTTCTTGAAAATCCATTTGCACCCTTTGGATGGGTCAACCAAAGTCCATACTTGGTTTTCACACATGAAATCCATTTTTGTCTTAATAGCTTGAAGCTATTTGTCTGATTCTAAACTATTCAGAACTTCTTCATAGGTTGTAGGCTCATCATTTTCTATAAGCAATACGTCGTTCTGTTCACTAATGAGAAATCTATCTCTCTCTAGGACAATACGTATCTTGACCTACGAAGCTCTTGTGCTTCAAAAGGTTAAGTTGTTATATCATCTATATGAATAACAGGCTCAAGTTTAGGCAATTGATCAGTGTCTGCTTGAGTATCTTGAACTTTCTCAAGTTCAATTTTGCTCTCATTATCTCCTTTTAGAAGAAATTATCTTTCTAAAAAGATAACATGTCTTGAAACAAACACCTTTTGTTCTAATGGGTGGTAGAATTGATATCCATATGATGTTTTGGATATTCCACAAACAGACATTAGTCAGATTTAACTTCTAGCTTATCCAACATTATTCGCTTCACATAAGAAGGACAACCCTAAACTCTCATGTAAGAAAATGTGGGCTTTTTGTTATTCTACATCTCATACGGAGTAACATCAACTTATTTTGAAGGCACTCCATTTAATACATAAACGGTAGTCTCTAGTGCATAAACCCAAAAGAATTTAGGGAGTTTTGCAAAACTCATCAAATACCTTACCATGTATAACAAGATTTGGTTTCTCCTTTCGGGCACATTATTATGTTGTGGGGTGTAAGGTGGAGTCTACTGAGATAATATCCCATTATCCCTAAGATAATCTAGAAACTCTTTGCTTAAGTATTAACTTCCTCAATTTGATCAAAGTGTTTTAATACTATTTCCAATTTGTTTCTCTACTTCATTTCTGAATTCTTTGAACTTTTCAAAGGATTTAGATTTGTATCTCATAAGATACATGTACCCATATCATGAGTAGTCATCGGTAAAAGTAATGAAGTAAATGAAACCATCTCTGGCGTGTATGGACATTGGACCACATACATCCAAATGTATTAAGTCTAAAAGCCCATTAACATGTTCGTCCTTTCTCTTAAAGGGTAATTTAGTCATCTTTCCTAATAAGCAAGATTCACATGTGTCATATGATTCATAATCAAATGACCCTAAACTACCACTCTTGTGTAGCTTAGCCATGCGTTTCTCACTTATATGACCAAGGCGACAATGCCATAAATAAGATGATTTTAACATGTCTTGTTTTTGCCTTTTATTATCATTGATGTTTAAAATTGGATTTGACATATCTAATATGTATATTCTATTACATAATGTACCGCTAGCATAAAGAATACCATTCAACATATTAGAACAACAATTGTTACTAAAAACTAAATGGAAACCATCTTTATTTAAATTAGAAATAGAAATAATATTTTTAGTCAAAATAGATACATAAAAACAATTATCCAAATTTAACATAAGCCCACTAGGGAGGGTCAATACATAAGTTCCTACAGCTAATACAATAACCCTTGCTCCATTTCCAACGTTCATGTCCAACTCTCCTTTGTTGAGCTGCCTACTGTTCCTTAGGCCTTGCATATCAATGCATATGTGTGAGCCATAACTGGTATCTAATACCCATATATCATTATTGGAAACAATATTAATTTCAACGATAAAAATACCTAAAGTAAATGGGACATAATATGTCTTTTTCTTCAAGGACTCCAAGTAGGCCTTATAGTTTCTCTTCCAATGCCCATTCGAGCCACAATGGAAGCATGTCCCCTTTGGGGCAGTCTCATTGGCCTTCTTCTTGGCCATGCCTCTCTTAGACTTTATGGACTTCTTCTTCTTCTTAGAACCATAAGAGTCCACCAGCATCACAGCCTTATCGTCCTTTTTGATAGATGACTCAACTATTTTGAACATGTTGATCAGTACAGGAATAATCGTGGAGATTTGGTTCATCCTATAATTAAGCATAAAATATGAAAAACTATCAGACAAACTGGTTAGAATTAAGTCAATACTTAATTCATGATCCATCACAAATCTCAAGGTGGCCAAGCTCTCAATATAACCATTCATATTCAGTACATATTGAACTAGAGATGTCCCCTTAACTATCTTAGTGCGGAAGAGAAGTTTTGAACCTTTAGGAACGTACTTGCTCATCAAAAATCTCTCTTAGACAGTAGACTATAGAATTAGCATCCATAACCTTATGCTGCTTGTCATATCTGCTAATTTAGGTCCCGAGTCGCACATGTCGTGAAGTTAACACGTTGACTGATCTGAGTATAAATTCGAATTTTGACCAAAATTAATCAAGTAATGATTAAATTATATTGATATATGCCTAATTAAGTATTTATAAAGCCTACAGAAGTTGATTTACGGTAAAAGACTAAATTGCAAAATTTGATAATTTTTGGGTCAAATTGCAATTTACCAAAATTTGGAGGATTAATGAGATTATTTGCTAATTAAAAATATGAAATTTGGACATTTAAAAATGGGTTGGTTGGCCATAGCATGAAAGAATGGGATTAATGTATTAATTAAGCTTAAGAATCAAAGAAATGGTCAAAGAATGGTGGGTCTCACATGAAGACTTTATTTCTTCTTCTTATTTCTTCCTTTTCTTCTTCTCCTTACTTCATTTCTTCTTTCTTTTCTGCTCATAACCAGTCTCCATGCCAACCCCCTTTTCCTCCATAACCAACCTTGAAATCTAGAGAGAGAAAGAAAGAGAAGAGAGGGAAAAGAACAAGTCAAAGCCATTTTCATGCACAACAAGACTTGGCGAAGTTAAGGAAGGGAAGAAGGGATGAAAAAGAGGAAGAGAAGAGGAGAGATAAAACCTTCAAGTTTTGATCAAAAAGAGGAAAAAGTATAGGTAAGAAGCTTTTCTTCTCTTTTTCAACTTTCATAAAAGGAAGACATGGTTTTGAGCTCATTTAGAGCTTGATTATGTAGAGAGAGAGTTTAATGTTTCATGAGAATTTTGATAAGGTAAGGTTTTGATGATGATTTTATGTGTTTTAGGAGCTCAAAGTGATAAAGAAGGAGTTCAAGGAAACAAAGGAAAAAAGAAAGTTACATAGAGAAAGTGAAGGAGAATAATAAGAGATTTATGCATAAATTAAGGCAATAACCTATTTTTTATTTTCAAGTTTCATGATTTGAGAATTTGACATGTAAATTAATATTATTTTGTGATAAAATTCTGGTTATGCATGTTTGCTAGACTTAGGAGTATATTTGGTAAAAATTAAATTAGGTGATTGTGTATGTGTAATGCTGGAATTTATGGAGCAGTAAGCATATATATTGCTATAACTTGAGCTATATAATTAGAATTAATGTGTTCTTAATTGGGTTTGAAATCTAAGACATAGGAATTTCACTTTCATTGAGATTATAAATCTAAATATGTCTATATTTGCTTAGAAAAATACATATATTTTGGACCTAGAATTTATCTAGAAAATTATGGGCAAAATTATTAGTGAACAGTCAGTGTTCAATTAATCATATCTTTTTCTACAGAGTTCCAAATTTAGTAATTCAAGTTGCATATTAAAGCTAAGATTTAAATCTAAAATTTATAAGAAGACTCTATAATTTTGTTCAAACTTAACAGGACTAAAATTGAGGTCAAAAATAGAATTCGAATTCTGTCTGAAACAGGACAAATTGAAAAAAATGAAATTTAAGTATTTAAATTATATTAGGTTAATTTTTATAATGTGAATTTTACCCAAATGAGGTATTGAGAAATCAAATGAGTTATTAGACTCATAAAAATGATGTGCAAATAAAATCATAGTTAAGTATTTTGTGATTGAGATGATAAAAAAAATGAATATATACTTTTAATTTCTTATGATTATGAATTTTAATGACATTAATTAAGTCTTAGAACACCTAACTTAGAACTAAAATTTGGATAGTTTGGCATGCTAATCAGGGAGATTATTAATGCCTATGATGCCACGATTAATGAAGTCGGTGATGACGCTATAATTAAAGGCAGTAATGACATTATTATTAATGCCAGAGATCACACACACACACATACACAAATATATATATATAAATCCCGGTGATGACACTTGTATGTGTATACCATAAATGCCCGGGTGGTACTCATAAATACCTGAATGGTAACCCTGCTATCTTTGTTAGTGGTTCTTAGGTGTTATGGGCATAAATGAGCTAATGAAATTAAAAGAGTTCATGATAAAGAAAAATGAATATAAGAAAAATATTTGAATTGATATATATATATATATATATATGCTAGTGAACAATGAGATAATAAATTGTATGAAAAATGTTCACCATAAAAGCATGATAAAACATTGCATGAATATTTATATGTTATGAACAACATGATATATTATATTGCCTTTATCTTTATGCACCACTAAGCTTAGAGTTTAGCGTGGAAGTTTCATTCCGTGCAGATTTAGAAAGGTAGCTGAAACTTGTAGAGAGAGCTAGCTGTGGCCTAATCAAGTAAGGCAGTTGATAGAGAAAATTGTGGGTCACAACACTTTTGTATTTTGTATTATATTTCTTTATTTTGGATGTATAAATAATCTTCTATGGTTTTTTAATTAGCCTAAATTTTTGTAAATATTATTTTATGTAAATACAATATACATTATCTCTTGTATAACTTTGAGCTTTGAGTAAAAAAAATGTACTGTTTTTTAGCATTTATTAGAATAATGATTTGAAGAAGTCGATGTAGCGCTTTCTTATCTAAACACTTGAGGATGGGGTGAGGGGGTGTTACACTGCTTTTACAACTCAGCTGATATAGTAGCAAGTATAATGCAGTTTGCCATCTCACTATCATCGAGATGTTTTTCATATGCCTTCTGAACATCTTCAGAAGCATTAGTAGTAGAAGGATTGGAGAGTGTCTCATTTAAGACATAGCAATCTTTCCGGATTTGAGAAGTATTCTCAAATTCCTTAGCCAATCCAAAAAATTAGGCTCAGTCAACTTATTTGACTCCATTAGTGATCACAAATTCACACTTATCGACATGATGATGATGATTCTAGCAACCTAAATGTGAAATAGAGCATGTTAGAAGGTATATAAAAATGCATGTTTATTAGGTCTTTAATAAATTGCATTATGAATCTCACTATTTTATTGCGAATCCATAGCCCTAACTATGAACCCGAGATGACCTATATAGAAGTTCTCCTAGTGGGTCAATATCCAACTAACTAGAAATAACCTTGAGGCAATTCAACAAACCATCCCTAGTTTGGTTGGTAGGTATCCAATCCATACCAATTGCATTATTCATGCAACTATCAAATCTTGTGTCATCAACTAATTGATGTGTGCACATACATTAGGCTATCAACTCTTAATATGTGTATATCCCACGTATACTAACCCAACTTCACCTCCAATATGCATTAACCTTGGTGCAAATCCAACAAGCTAATGATATCGGTTAAGTCCAACCCATTAATCATGAAATCTAATTTCAATGGTTTCAACATATTCCTATAGAGAGAACTTGAGGCAACTTAACAACCCTAACTCTAGAAAAACTCTGGTTCTCCCCATATTAATAGAAAGTGTAAGACTTAATTATTTATTTAGCGAGAGATTTCTTTGTTAAGTTTCATCATGTTATTATTACATGCTTTTATATATTATACATTCATCACATGAAAATATAAAGATAGTTACATTAATTATATGACATGATTATGCTAAAATCAATCTTTTAAGACAAAAGGAGATTGATTATGTCTTATTTAGGTTTATGCATGAATTTACAACCCAAAATATAAATCAAATTCATATTTCTAAATCTTCTTGTTTATGGCACCACCTCATTCGATTCTTACTCCTTTATATCTCCATTCTATCTTCATCCTATGTAATCTAATTACATATTTCAAAGTTCGGAAAACCTCAATTTACATTTGAAGGGAGTAAGATGAGAAGAAAAATATACAAGAAAGATAGAGGTAGGGACGCACATGCCCTATTTATCATAAAACAAAACAATATCATGCATGCTCTATCCTATTGGGCCTAAGTCCATAATCATCAATTATGTCTTTCCATACACTCCTAACATGCATTCTAAAATGCATAAAATAAAATGACAATTTTGGATTTAATTTAAAAATCGATTCAACATTTGAACCAAAATTGTCTAATTATATTGTTTCGGTTAATTTAATTTTGTATGTCATTTTAATGCGAAATTTAATATTTAATAAAATTAAATTAAATTCCATATTTCTAGAATTAATTCAAAATTAATTCATCTTAAAATCAAAATATTATGATTTAAAAATTAAAAAATTTAATTTTAATATATATACAAATTTCTAGTTAAACTATAACTACTATTACTCAACTTAAATTAATTCAAAATTAATTTTCCAAAAATTTCCAAAAATTTCCAAAAATTTCCAGAACCTCAAATCATCATTCTAAGCATCTTTAGGTTAGCTGTTGGGTGTTAATTAAGTGATGATTGAATTGTATGCTTTAAATGCTAAATGCAAGTTCAAATGAGGTAATTAATGCCATGAGATAGGATTTTGAGTATGGAATGTTATAAATGTAACTATACCTTGAATAAGCAATGTTTATGTTTGTAATGTGTGTGTAATATATGTGCCTAAAAATGCATTTAGGAAATAATAAATGATGATGCTTAATGGGTGAAAGAGGTAAGTAAGAAACAATTAAATGTATATGAAAGCATAAATGCTTGAAAAAAAATAGTTGGTGAATAAGGAAATGGTAAGTGTAACGATTATGTATATTGAATGATCCTTTAACATCTTTTAATGCATGATGTGATGAGAATCTTGATAGGAAAATATTGTCATAGGACAATCCTTAGAGCCTTGCATGTGACTTATAATAAATGCATGTTTTTAATGTTGTCAACTGCTAGAAACCCTAGATTCATGCCTGTGATTAGGTGTTCATGACCATGAATCTCATTTGTCATGCCTGTGACTATATTCTTTACACCCATGAAAAAAGTGTATAAAATGAACATAAGCGCATAGTTCACGGTTTAGTTCACAGAAAAGGGTGCCTATGAATGAACCTTCACAGTTGTGAACATGTAGTTCACGCCTATGAAGCTTGCTTTAAATGAAATTTACAAATTGTTTCAATGCAATGGCTAAGCATATGTTTCATAGTGATACGATTAAAGTATGCTTATATGATTTTCAGCACAAGAATGTTACATGATGCATTTTCCTGATGAACAAAGTATACATGATATATGATATGAATGCCATATTGAAGTGTAATAAAGGCAATATGAACAAGTTAAGCCCAAACTCGATACTGAGACCGGTAGTAGGATGGATGGTACACCATTAAGGGGGTTATGGTACTGTAGTTATATGTTTACCCAGTCAATATAGTTTAATCTCAAAGAGTATCATTGACTTGAGGAGCCTGGACCGACACACGTTATTACAGATGATATTGCATGCAAAAGCTATATGTTTACTTAATCAATATGACTAGCCTGGACTTATGTCATTGACTTGAGGAGGCTGGACTGACACATGTTTACAGATAGTGGTAGGGTGGCTTAAGCTCGGAAAACACCCCTGTCCACAACCCATATCCAAACAATCAATGTTGAGAGTTATTGGGCAATAATATCGAATATGTTAAAGTAAGTAAAGAATACAATATCATGAAATGAATGCAAAGGAATAAGTATGCAAGTAAGTTTATGCACATAGTGAAATGTTACATGTTATAGTTATCATTTTATATGTTCAATGAAGTATACTTCCACAAGGTAAGATAGTCCATATGATATTATTATTCTATTGTCATGCTATGATATTCTTACATAATTCCATGAAATACATATAATGTATAATTGTATGTGAATTTCTATGCCTATATGTACCATTAAGCTTTTAGTAGCTTAACATGCAAAGTGTTTTCCCTTCATAGGTCAGAGCTTTGTAGATAAGTAGAATTTGAACAAAAGAAGCAGCCTAGACATCATATTAGACCCTACACAGATCGGTGATAGCATATGTTGCACTTTTGCATTTTGTGTACATGTCATATTAAGGGGGTCGTTTACTTGTATACATGTCAATGTTGATATGTAATTCCTTATTAAGGACATGTATTTTTGTAAACCCCTGGTCAAAGGTTAACATGCTTTATTTATGAAATGGAATTTAAATATTAAGTCAATCATTTCTTTTGCTGTATGTTTTATGCAAGTGAGTGTTGAGCTCCAAGTGTTACTAGAGTCCCTCAGCAGCCACCTGTAGGATGAGCATTTCTAGGTGTCATATTAATCATGCAACAAATGGCTAGTATCGTGCAACAGTTGGCACAAGCCATACCACAGATTATACCATAAGCACAACCATAACCATCTCCACCACCACCACCACTAGAGGCACCCAAGATGAAGATAGTAGGCTCTAAAAGTATAGGGCCACTGATTTCCATGGCAGGGGTGAGGATGATCCCATCATTATCGAGTTCTAGTTGTAGAAAACCGAAAAGGTCATCGAAGAGCTTGAGTGTGCTAAGGAGCATAAGGCAAAGTATGCAGTATCACTGCTTTAAGAACATGCATATGAATGGTGGAATTTTCATGCAAGCATAGTACATTGCATATGTCTTTAATATGGGCTTTCTCTGAAAACTTGTAGGAGTGAAGAGAGTATAGATGGAGGCAGAAGCTCATGATGTTGCCGAAAGCAATAGTTCTCATGATCCAAGGGTTGTTAATTAGCCTAGTACTTTGAGTGTATTGCTATAGTCCATTAGCAGCCATCTGTAGGACAAGCATTTCTAGGTGTCATATCAATCATGCAACAAATGGCTAGTATCATGCAATAGTTGGCACAAACCATACCATAGATTATACCATAAGCACAACCACAACCATCTCCATCGCCATCACCACCAGAGGCACCCAATATGAAGATAGATATGCTTCGAAAGTATGGGCCCACTGATTTCCATGGCAGGGGTGAGGATGATTCCATCGCTATTGAGTTCTGATTGGAAAAGACCGATAGGGTCTTCGAAGAGCTTGAGTGTGCTGAGGAGTATAAGGCAAAGTATGCAGTATCACTCATTCAAGAACATTCATAGAGAGAGAGGCGCTTTCGCATCTTCTTAACCCGAAACGGCTGGGGAGAGGAAAGGTTATTTTTTAGGGTACTCCCGGGTATGAATGGTGGAAAACAGTTTTGAAGAAGCCACAAACTCCACAGCCGTTGACTTGGGAATAATTTGTTGTAGAGTTCAAGAAAGAATATGTGCCCTGAGTATACATAGATAAAAAGAGAAAAGAATTCATAAATCTGTGGCAGAGGGGCTTGACATTTCGGAGTATGCTAAAAAGTTCACACGATTAAGTAGATATGCCACAAGACTCATGGGGGATGAATGTGACAAGTGCAACTGTTTTAAGGATGGTTTGAATGATGACATAGGATATCATGTTATTTTTCTATAACTTAGGGTATTCTCTACCCTTGTGTCTGCTACCATCAGTATAGAGAAGAGAAGAAAGAGAAGGGCATAAGAGAATGCCAGAAGACCCACAACTAGTATGGAATAGACTACCAGCAATAGAGGTCGATTCTTTTCAGGATAATCCCAGGGTAGGGGACAGAACAGAGGACAAAGTCACTCACAGTCTAGTTCTTTTAGGAGGGGACCGCCTTCTAAGACTACCTCAGCCATCGCTAGCACATAGATAGCTAGAGACCCAGCTCCCTTATGTGGAACATGTCAGAGAAACCACTGAGGAGAGTATCAGTTGTTTTTAAGGGCTTGTTTCAAGTGTGGAGCCCTAGACCCATATAAAGATGGATTTCCTTTTATTGGCAAATGCTACATCCACACAAATAGTAGTATCGGCACCAGTTCAAAATAGGAACCAATCACAAAGAGGTCATACAGGACCTAGCCAAGCTATTTCAGAAACAGTGAATAAGCCAGGACCCAGTAGAGCTCCGGCTAAGGCATATGCTATGAAAGCCCGTAAGGACCAGAGAGCCACAAACGTCATTGTGGGTATGTTTTATTTACATGGCTATGATTTATATGCTTTCATAGATCCAGATTCTACACATTTGTATGTATTCATGAGCACGCCTAGTCAGCACAATATGACAATAGAGAAGTTAGAGTTCAAGATTGAAGTCACGAAGCCTTTAGGCCATAGTGTGGTTGTGAATTGGGTATACAGAAGTTTCCCTGTAGTTGTTCATAGAAAAGAGTTTCCTATAAATCTCATAGAACTACCTTTTCATGAGTATGATGCCATATTAGGTATGGATTAGCTCTCACGGCATGAGGCAGTTGTTGATTGCCGGTCTAAGACAGTTGTTCTTAAGACTTTAGAACAAGAAGAACTGGTAGTTGAAGGTGAGAGGTTTCCACTGCCTCTACAGATGGTTTCCATGATTAAGGCATAAAAGATGATGCGAAAGGGATATTAGGCTTATTTAGCTCATGTGATTGACACCGGGAGAGGTGTTTTGGATCTTTAGGATATCCCTATAGTGAGGGAATTTTTGTATGTCTTTGCAAAAGATCTGCCTAAATTACCACCGAATAGATATATCGAGTTCCTTATAGATCTCACACCAAGCACGACACCGATATCCATAGTACCTTACAGAATGACACTTTCTGAGATGAAGGAGCTGAAAGCTCAGTTGCAAGAGCTATTGGATAAGGGTTTTATCATGTCAAATGTATCTCCATGGAGTATTTTGTTTTTAAAGAAGAAAGATGGGTCTATGAGGTGGTGCATAAACTACAGACAATTAAACAAAGTGACTATAAAGAACTGATATCCATTGCCCCAGATTAATGATCTTTTCGATTAGTTAAAGGGTGCAGAAGTGTTCTCCAAAATTTATTTGAGGTCAGGTTATCACTAATTGAAAATAAAAGAAGAGGATATAGCCAAGACAGCTTTCATGACCAAATATGGTGACTATAAGTTTTTGGTTATGCCATTCGGTATGACCAATGCTCCTGCAGATTTTATGGACTTGATGAATAGGATCTTCAGGACATATTTGGACCAGTTTGTAGTTGTTTTTATTGATAATATCTTGGTGTATTCTAAGAACCAAACACAACATAATAAACATTTGTTAATAGTATTGCAGATCCTAAGAGATCAGAAGCTTTATGCCAAACTCTCTAAATGTGACTTTTGGCTTGATAAAATAGCTTTCCTTAGACATATCCTATTAACAGATGACATCAGAGTTGATTCTAGCAAGGTTGAGGAAATCTTGAATTGGCGGCCTTCTCGGAATGTGACCAAAATCATGAGTTTTCTTGGTTTGGTAGGTTACTATATGAGGTTTGTGAAAAGATTTTTTTTTATTGCTACTTTATTTACCAGACTTTTGAGAAAGGATGTGAAGTTTGGATGGAACAACAAATGTCAAGCTAGTTTCGACAAGCTTAAGTGTATGTTGACAGAAGCCCCGGTTCTTACACAACCAGTTCCTGATAAAGAGTACATTATTTATAGTGACACTTCTCACAACGGATTGGGGTGTGTCTTGATACAAGAAGGAAAGGTTGTTGCTTATTCTTCTAGATAATTAAAGCCGCATGAAAAGAATTATCCCACACATGAACTTGAGTTGGCAACTATTGTGTTTGCTCTAAAGATATGGCGTCATTTCTTATATGAAAAAAATATTAAATCTACATTGACCATAAGAGCTTAAAGTATCTTTCGACATATAAAGGAACTCAACTTGAGGCAGAAAAAATGGTTAAAATTGATCAAGGACTATAATTGTGTCATCAACTATCATCCAGGCAAGGCCAATATTATGGCTAATGCTTTAAGTGGAAGACTATAGCGAAGTTGTATATCCAACCTACTCTCAACTAGGAAATCAGAGACGAACAGATGCAAGATTGTAAGGTAATTGAGATCATCGAGTTGGTCTCCAATGGGGAGAGACTATAGTACACAAATGATCAGACGATAGTTTGTTTTACTAAGGCTGCTTATGTGTGCCTAATGTTACAGAGTTAAAGCAAAGGATTCTAAATGAAGCACATGATTCTAAATGAAACACATGAAACCAAATTTTCCATGCATCTAGAAAGTAATAAAATGTATCATGATCTAAAAAGAAGGTATTGGTGGGCATGTATAAAAAACAACACCATAGAGTTCATGACAAGATGTTTAACATGTCAGCAGGTTAAGGCAAAATATCAAGTACCTTCAGGTTTGATACAACCAATTACTATATCGGAATAGAAATAGGAATGGATCATAATGGATTTCGTGATTGGGTTACCTATGACTCCAAGAAAATTCGACATCGTTTGGGTGGTCGTAGATAGGTTAATGAAGTCGGTACACTTCTTAACTGTCAGAAGAGATTATTCCTTGAACAAGCTAGTAGAATTGTATGTGAACGAGATAGTACGATTACATGGAGTTCTAGTCTCTATCATATCGGACAGAGATCTAAGGTTTACATCTTGTTTTAGGAAAGTCTACAGTGAGCTTTGGGTATTAAGCTCAATTTCAACAGAACTTTTCACCTACAGACTGATGGTTAGTTGGAAAGGGTGATACAGATACTAAAGGACATGATGATAAATTGTGTTATCATGTTTAAAGGTAGTTGGGAGAAATACCTACCATTAATGGAGTTCGCCTACAACAACAGCTATTAGTCTAGCATCTAGATGGCACCTTATGAGGCACTATATGGTAGGAAGTGTCGAACACCATTATGTTAGATAAAGCTCATAGAGCGAAAGTTAATGGGGTCAGAGTTGGTGCAAGAGACAGGAAAAGATGAAGATTATACAAGAAAGGCTAAAGGCAGCTTCAGATAGGCAGAAATCGTATGTGGATCTCAAGAGAATGGATATAGAATATAAAGTGGGAGAAAAAATGTTTCTCAAATTTTCTCCATGGAAGAAGGTCCTAAGGTTTGGAAAGAATGGCAAGTTAAGCCTTAGATTCATTGGGCCATATGAGATTTTAGAACGGTTTAGGCTAGTTGCTTATAGAATTGCTTTACCTCTAAAGTTAAGCAAGATTCACAATGTTTTTCATGTCTCTATGTTGAGGAGATGCAATTCGGACCCGTCACATGTCATCACAGCAGAAAACATAGAGATCATACCAGACCTTACATATGAGGAAGAGCTAATTGAAATTTTGGCTCGGGAGATTAAAGGGCATAGAAACAAGTGAGTACCATTAGTTAAAGTTCTATAAAGGAATCATGCAAAGGAAAAGGCTACATGGGAAAGCGAAGAAGTGATGAAAGCACAATATCCCCAGTTGTTTCAACATGACACTATAGGTAATTTCGAGGATAAAATTCTTTTAAGGGGGAAAGAAATGTAACGCCCATAATTAAGGCCTACTAATTAATATGAATTTAGAAAAGATAAGTATGTTTAAAAGTTATGGGACAAGAGTTGAAAAGAAACAAGAAAGTGAAATATCATAGGGTTCATGTCTGTAACCGCTCTTTCACTATCATGAAATATCGCGAGATGGAATTATGGGATTTAACATAATCATGGTCGTGACAAGGGTTTTCACACCCGTGAAAATCGTCATTTATAAAATCATATAAGTTGTTTTTTCTTCCATTCACAACCTGAAACTCAAAGGGGAACCCTAAAATTCAATGTTTTCTCATACCAGATGCTAATAGTTAATGTTTCTCTTTGATTCCCAACCCTAGGTATATAAACCAAAGCAAAATATCAAGGTTCCATCAAGTTCTTGGGAAAAGAGAGCATAAGGAAGGTGGTGTTCTTGAGGAGGATGAACCCTAGGAGGAAGATAGAAGTCGAATCTTCCATCCCATCTATGTTTCCTTCGAGTAAGGTAAGGAATCATGTTTCTCCTTCTTTACAAGCTTTCATAGCTTTAATCATGTATGATTCATTTGTAGTAGAGACCCATTTCCAAATAGGTTAGATTATGGTTTAATCTTGAGAGAGTAAGATTAAAGACCCCTCTCTAAGTTGTTTAAAGGTTATAACATGTGTTAGTAAGGGGTTGTATGAGTTTAAGGATGGTGAAAGGGTTAAAGTTAGGATTTTTACCCTTATGGCTTTAAGGGCTAAGAATATGAGTTTTTGATATTGATAAAGATATATTATATGTGATAGGAGTTGAAACAGGAGGTGGTGAAATCCACCAAAAGGATAAGCAAGCTTGAGAGAAGCTTAGTTTTATGAGGCTCCATTAGAGGTATGTACATATACGCATTCAAATTCCCAAGTATGACATGTTGGGTATTAATTAAGTGATGATTGAATTGTATGCTTTAAATGCTAAATGCTAAGTTCAAGTGAGGTAATTAATGCCATGAGGTAGGATTTTTAGTATGAAATACTATAAATGTAAGTATACCTTAAATAATCAATGTTTATGTTTGTAATGTGTATGTAATAAATGTGCCTAAAGAGGCATTTATGAAATAATAAAGGATTATGCCTAATGGGTGAAAGAGGTAAGTAAGAAATGATTAAATGTATATGAAAGCATAAATGCTTGAGAAGAATAATTGGTGAATAAGGAAATGGTAAGTGTAGTGATTATATATATTGAATGATCCTTTAACATGATTTAATGCATGATATGATGAGAATGTTGATAGAAAAATGTTGTCATGGGATAATCCTTAGAGCCTTGCATGTGACTTGTAATAAATGCATATTTTTAATGTTGTCAAATGCTGGAAAACCTAGTTTCACGCTCATGACTAGGTGTTCACGACCGTGAATCTCATATGTCATGTCCGTGACTATGTTCTTCACACTTGTGAAGAAAGTGCATAAAATGGATAGAAGCATTCACGACATAGTTCACTATTTGGTTCACAGGTAGGGGTGCCCGTGAATGAACCTTCACAGTTGTGAACATGTAGTTCACACTCGTGAAACTTGCTTTAAATGAGATTTACAAATTATTTCAATGCAATGGCTATGCATATGTTTCATAATGATACGATTAAAGTATACTAATATGATTTCCAGTATGAGAATGTTTCATGGTCCATTTTTCTTTTGAACAAAGTATACATGATATATGATATGAATGTTATATTGAAGTGTAATAAAGGCAATATGAATAAATTAAGCCCAGACTCGATACTAAGACTAGTAGTAGGATAGATGGTGCACCATTAAGAGGGTTACAGTATCGTAGTTATATGTTTACCCAGTCAATGTGACTTAAGCTCAAAAAGCACCATTGACTTGAGGAGCCTAGATTGTCACATGTTATTATAGATGATATTGCATGCAAAAACTATATGTTTACTCAGTCAATATGGCTAGTTTGGACTGGTGCCATTGACTTAAGGAGTCTAGACTGGCACATGTTTAGAGATAGTGGCAGGGTAGCTTAAGCTCGGAGAGTGCTCCTGTCTACAACCTGTATCCGAACAGTCGGCGTTATTTGGCAATAATATCAAATATGTTAAAGTAAGTAAAAAAAATACAATATCATGAAATGAATGAAAAGGCATAAGTATGCAAGTAAGTTTATGCACCTAGTGAAATGTTACATGTTATAGTTATCATTTTATATGTTCAATGAAGTATACTTCCACAAGGGAAGATAATCTATATGATATTATGATTATATTGTCATGCCATGATATTCTTACATGATATCATAAAATACGTGTAATGTATAATTGTAAGTGAATTTTTATGTCTATATGTACCATTAAGCTTTCAGTAGTTTAGTGTATGAGTATTTTTCCCACGTAGGTCGGAGCTTTATAGATAAGTAGAAGTTGAACAAGAGAAGCAACCCAGACATCAGAGATATCATATCAGACCTTATGCAGGTCGGTGATAGCATATGTTGTACTTTTTCATTGTGTACATGTCATATTAAGGGGATTGTTTATTTATATACATGTCAATGTTAAAGAATTATATAATTTCTTGTTAAGGACATGTATTTTTGAAAACCCCTGGTCAAGGGTTAACATGCTTTGTTTATGAAATAAAATTTAAATATTAAGTCAAATATTTCTTTTACTGTATGTTTTATGCAAATCATCATGGCCATGATGCAAAGAAAAGTTTTAAATTTTTGCAAGTTTTCCACATACAGGTCATGTAGCATCTGCTCATTTAATCGAATTAATCCTGGTTAGGCGAGAAGGCGCTACAGCAGTTAAAACAAGTGACTTGAGAAGGTTTAGATGCAACAAAATGGGACCCATTAATATCAAATTGAGTGCTTGATTGTTTGACATTATTTGTGGATGAAGAAAAGGTGCCACGATCAGAAGGCAAAGAAAATGGACATGTACATCCCTTACCACGTGATGAATTTTCACCATGCCCTCTTCCTCGAGAGTATGAATTTTTTGGTGTTGCGAATTGAGCTTTAGGAGCAACAATAACAAAGTTAGTAGTATTAAACATATCATGATGTGATAATTGTCATTCTTCTGTAAGAAGCAAGCCGAAGAATATCAAAGGAAAATTTATAATACCAAACGGTAGAAGCATGAGTTAAGGGATGGTAGACTGGATCGAGTCCCTCTAAAATTGCTTCAACAAGGTCCTCTTCTGGAATTCAATGTTGAAATGTAGCCAATTGATCCAAAATGGCCTTAGTTGTTTTGCACATAAATAGTAATGGGATTAATATCTTGACAGAGATTATGTAAATGTGATTTAAGTTTGTGAGATTTAGATCCTTTGGCATATGCTTGAACTAAACGAGTCCAAGCCTCAGCAGCTGTATTGACACCAATGATTTGTTCCAAAACATTCTCCATGGTAGATGCAACAATCCAACTTAGAACTAATTGATCATGTTGTTTCCATTTAAGATAGGTTAGATTAGCTTGATCATTTATAACTTCAATAGGTGGTAGAATAAAATTATCAAGGTAATAATAGAGACCACAACCTCTAAGTGTAAGAGTGATTTGTATTTTCTATAAAAGAAAATTGGTAGAGAATAATTTAATGAGAAATTGATGGACAAGGTTGGAAATAATGGTAGTAGTAAAAGAGTTGGGAATTATTTTCGTGAGTCGGGATGAACCGAAAAAGAGGTGTTTTTAGATTGTTAGACCACTTAATACCGTGATACCATGATAAGGATAAATTGCACTTATATTGATTGACTTAATATGTACATATTTATAGAAACGATAGGATAGTTGAAACAAAGTAGAATACAACAAAACAAATAAAAAATTGAGATGATCTTAATTTATAGAGACAAAGATGGAGTAGGATTCTCTATCCCATCCAGGGGTGGCAATTCTTGAGTCTTCCATCAATCTAATTAATATTTATATTAATTTTTCTCAATTTATATCCAATTCATTTATTATCGTATCATAAACGGATTGACCAATTTAATATGAAGAAAATTTCACATAATACCTACTATTAACTTTTTATTTCAATAATCTACAATATTTTTTTTAATTATTTTTACCAATGTGTTTTTTTTTAGTTTTACCATTTTTTTCATCTTTCTATTTCAAATTTATCATTTTATCTTATCTCTTCAATTTCTCTTATAACATTGTTTTCTCTCTAATTTCTCATGTATTTCTCTCAATCCACTACACAATAAATCTTCTTCCTTTTTTTTTACCAAAGTATTTTTATCATTTCCTCTTTTTCTAATTATATAAAATCATTTCTCTCTTTTTTTTTCTTAAACTATATCACTCTTGTAATTTATTGTTGAATGTTATAAAATATAACTCATCTCTCAAAATTACTTGAAAAACTTATTCAAATAATTATAAAAAAATATATAAACCACACACTCAATAGTAAAGTAAACATAAATATTTTATATTAATTAAGTATATTGTATAAATATTCTTTCATAATAATATAAATTACATAAATTGAAATTGGAGACATCATAATTTTCAAATAAAATTATATATATAGTTAAATTTTAAATTTAAATTTAAATTCAAAAGATCTTATGATAATTTTGATATTAAATTATTTTTTAAATTTGTAATATCTCTTTATTTTATATCAAAACTAATATAACAAGAAAATTCACAATATTTAGTCAATGTTTACTAAATATTTACCTAACATTTTTTCAATATTTAGCCAACGTTTAACTAATATCGATATTAGTTTGTCACACACTAATAGATACCTAACATTTATCTTATAATTACCAAATATTTATTTATTTTGGTTAACTTTTACTCAACGTTTATCAAATATTTACCTAACATTTATCTAATATTTACCAAATATTTATCAAAATATTTACTTAATATTTATCCAATATTTACCTAATATCGATTTTAATTTGATATATATATATTTTTACATATACCTAATATTTATCAAATATTTTCTTTTTGTTAATATTTATCCAATTTTTACCAAATATTTACCCAATACTTACCTAAATATTTACTCAATATTTACACAAATATTTGCTCAATATTTATCAAATATTTACCGAATATTTAATATAACTGAAATTAATTAATTAATTTCATAAATATAACTCAAATTTTGTAAATATAACTAGAAATTTCAATTAATATTTATTCAATATTTACCTAATGTTTACCAAATATTTATCCAAAATTTACCCAATGCTTACCTCATATCTATTTTAGTTTAATATGCACTTATATATACCTAACATTTACTCAATATTTACCTAATAATTATCTAACATTTACCTTTTTTTAACATTTACTCAACGTTTATTTAATATCAATTTTAGTTTGATATACACTTACAAATACCTAATATTTACCTAATAATTACTCAATATTTACCTTTTGTTAATATTTGTCCAATGATTTACAAATATTTATACAATATTTATCTAATATTTACTCAATATTTACCCAAATATCTACTTAATATTTACTCAACATTTACTTAATATATATTCAATGCTTAATTAATATCAATTTTAGTATCATTTATCATATATTAATTAATTTATAAATATAACTGAAAATTTCCATTAACTATAATTTATCAAATTTTAATTAATTTTATAAATATAACTGAAAGTTCATTATTAAATGATATACTAAGATTTATTATAGATCAAATATTATATTAATAATCTTAACAATTATTTTTAAATTTTTTCTTCTTATTAATTAATAAGGTGAGGTGTATGGTTGGCATTTCCGCTTTGAAATTGCAAATGCAAGAATGCAACACAGATAAAAAAAAAATAAAAAAACATTAAAACTATTTGAAAAAATTAATGTAACCATTATTAATCATTCAAATTAATCAAATGAACATCAATAGAAGAGCTATAAGCATGGAAGAAACCTGTAAAAACCCACATGGACAAGGGCTGTATACAGAACTTGAATCTTTCTGAACTGAATCGAATAATCAAAGAAAAAAACTCATAACCGAATTGCTCCGTTGACTTTTTTACTAGATCCGGACTGAATTGTACAGTTAACTTTAAATTTGACGAATCTGGATCTTATAGTGATATCCGAATCGAGAACTATACTGAATTATACCAAATTGTTCTAGAATTGAATTGTACTGAAAGAACCGATATTTAAATATTTATAATTAATAATAAAATAATTTATATATAATAATATAATTTTTATATATTTTTTTATATTTTTAATATACAAATATAATATAACTTAAACTTATAATTATATAAACTTTAATCTATAAAATTGAAATTATAAATTTATTAATTAGTTAACAAAATTAAAATTTTAAATAATTAAAAATTTTTGAATATATTAAAAAATAATTTTATATGTTAAAGTTTTTTATGATAGTAGTGTAGATAATTAAACTTATAAATCAATATTAGTTTAAGATAAGCTAACCATTAAAAAAATTAATTATCATTGTTATTAAGTAAACAATAAAATATTTATAAGATATTGCTAGTTTTCTTTTTTGACTATAATTTTTTTTATCACTAATTATATTTTTAGTATTTATAATTTTTCTAATTATATTATATAATAAATCTAAATCATGTATTAATATATGATTTGGTAAGCCAATTTCAGTACAATCAATGAAATAATCTAATTTATAATCTAATTATATAATGTAACTTAAACTTAAACTTATATACTCTACAAATATAATATAACTTCAACTTATAATTATATAAACTTTAATCCATAAAATTAAAATTATAAATTTATTAATTAGTTAATAAAATTAATATGACATTTATAATAACAATGAATGAAAATAATTAAGAAATTTTAATATGTTAAAAAATAATTTTGTATGTTAAAAGTTTTATAATGATAATGTAGAGAATTAAACCTATGAACTTCATATAAGTTTAAGATAAGCTAACTATTAAGAAAATTAATTATCTTTGTTATTAAGTAAACAATAAAATATTTATAAGATATTGCTAGTTTTCATTTTTTTACCCTAATTTTTTTTATCACTAATTATATTTTTTAGCATTTATAAGTTTTCTAATTATATTATATAATAAATATAAATCATGTATTAATATATAATTTGGTAAGCCAATTCAAGTGCAATTTATTGCCAAGTAATATAATTTATAATATAATTATATAACATAACTTAAACTTAAACTTATATACTATACAAATATAATATAACTTAAACTTATAATTATATAAACTTTAATCCATAAAATTGAAATTATAAATTTATTAATTAGTTAACAAAACTAATATGACATTTATAATAAAAATTAATTAAAATAATTAAATTTTTTAATATGTTAAAAAATAATTTTATATGTTAAAATTTTTATGATGGTAGTATAGAGAATTAAACTTATGAACTACATATAAGTTTAATATAAGCTAACCATTAAAAAAATTAACTATCTTTGTTATTAAGTAAACAATAAAATATTTATAAGTTATTGCTAGTTTTCATTTTTTACTCTAATTCTTTTTATCACTAAATATATTGTTTTAGCATTTATAAGTTTTCTATTTATATTATATAATAAATCTAAATTATGTATTAATATATAATTTAGTAAGCCAATTTAAGTACAATCTATTACAAAGTAATCTAATTTATAATATGTGTATTATAATTATATAATAAATCAATCTAATTTATTATTTTATTTTAATATAATTTTATTAGAAAAATAATTATAATATATTAAAATTAAATGATTTCACGTCACCTGCTTATATTGATTTTTTCAATTCATGTTTACTTGTTTTTTATTTGTTTTCTTAATTGTTTTGAATTTGATATTGATAATCATATATTCCGTGATATATTTCTAACATAAATTTTTCTATATATATATATAATAAATCATCTTTTAATTGGTATGCTAAGATTTAAGTAGAAACCAACAATATCTAGTATTATGATTAATAAATAAAATAATTTATAAGGAAAACTATATAAATAAATTCATAATATTTGAGTGCCTTTTAAGTTTAATCCAATTCCAAGTGAAAAAAATCATTAACAAAAAAATATATATTAAATTTTATAGAATAAATTCTCTATAATTACTTTAAAAAAATTTGCATCATAAATATACTAATATTGAATCAAATCATAAAATATTAATTATAAGTTTACTATAAATTATGAAGTCATTTACTCCACGTGTGTTTAATTCAACTGCATACAATTTATTTTCTAATTTCTTATTAACTACTTAAACCTATTTTTTACCACATTAATTATTGATGTTCTTCTATTAATTTAATTAAATCAACTACAACAAATTTATCTTAAAATTTGTTAGCAATCATTGATAATTTTTTTTCTTCATTATATTCCTTGATAAAAAAAAAAGGTTTACATAAATAGTTGTAGTGAATTAATCAAACAATATAAATATATAAGCAAAGTTATTAATAATTTTTATTTCAATATAATCTAGTAATGTACCTTTTTATTATTTAAAAATATGCTCCATATAAATTTTAAAATATTTGAAAAATTAATTAAAAATTATAAACATATAAGAGTATATCTTAAGTGAATAAATTTAAATTTATGTGAAATAACTAAAAATTTAAAATAATTGAAATAGAAATTTAAAATTAAAAACCCTAGGTATATAAAGTTATGTTTCTCATCTTAAACCCTAGCCACTCTCTTCATCTCCCCATTCCACAATTGCAGCTGAGCCACCATCTTCTCACACAATTTTCTTTTGATCTCCATAGCTACACGTCTTTCTCATCTCATTATTTTGTTGTCGCCCTTTTCTTCTCATCTCTTTAGTTATGGTATATAAAGTTATGTTTCCATTTTATTGTTGCAATTACTTGTGTTAATTATATAGACAAAACTTTAGAGTATCTGAGATTACTTGATATTTCTTCAACTGTTTCTTCTTGTTGAACTTTGAAGGGTATTTCCGTCATTTTGATGTCAACAAATAAAATAGCAATAATGTACTTAACAATGTTTTTGTTCTAAAGTGTGTTAAACATGATATATCTTGATTAGAAGATGAAGTAAGATTGAAAAGAACTTATGAAGATTAAAATCAAATAAATAGCAAAGTCACGCCCGTGACTAATTATGTCACGTTTGTGAATATAACTAAGCGCCAACTCTCCACCATTCAAAGTTCACGGCCATAAAGGATCATACAAACCGTGAATGATCATACAGTCATGCCCGTGAAACAATATTCATGCTCGTGATGAAACATGTCAATTCTTTCAGAGAGCTTTATGGCCAGAGTCACCACTTGGACCATGGCTTGGAAGAATAATCATGCCTGTGAAAATATCAATCACGCCTATGAGCAAACATTTCAAATTCTTCCAGAGAGCTACACGACCAGAGTCACCACTTGGACCACGGCTTGGAAGAATATTCACGACCACGACACATATAATCACGCCTGTGAATGAGGATAGAGAAACTTGTCAGGTGCAATGTTAAGAGTTGGTTCAGTGACTATTTTCGCATTAAATGCACCTAAACGACTATAATTCACAGAGGGAGTATAAATGCAAGCCATTTATGAATCTCAGAAAGAGAACAACAATTACTTTGAATCATTAATCTTGTTGTGGCCTTGTGCATTAATTATGTCTCTCAACAAACCTTTATTCTTTGTAAAAACCTAATTGCTCATAATTTCTAAAGATTGTAGGTTGGTGAGTGTTTTCATTGTAACCAATTACTCAAAAATGAGTTTGGATATTTCAGGTTAAGAGTGAAACACTTGTAAAGATTTATAGTGTGAGCCATAAAACATAAGGAATTGGTTTTTGTGTGAGCCATTGAAAAAACATAATGGAATTTTTGGGTTAGGTGTTAGCCATTAAGAGAAATACCATAGTTGGGAATGAGCTTGTAAAACTCCATTGTAACACTTAGAGTGTTACACCCAATTGAGATTGGAGAGAGAAGTAGAGTTTTTTAACACCCGAACCTTTATAAATTTTGTGTGTGATATCTCTCTTTCCTTACTCTATTTAATTTTATTCTGCACCTTAAAGTTATGAAATTTTATTTACGAACCAATTTAACCCCCTTCTTGGTTCACTGTCTGGGCAATAATTGGTATTAGATTTTGTCTAGCAAAAAAGCCTAAAAAGCGCTAGCGAAGATCAAGAAATGGCTAGTGAAGGATTTCAAAGTCTCAAGCCTTACTTTGATTGAGCAAACTACGCTAATTGGAAATTCCGGATGGAGACATATATCGATAGTGAGGGAATTGAAGTATGGGGTAATGTTCAGAAAGAATGGACACCACCAACCAAGAGAGGAGTGATGGTGAAGAAGTTATTTCAAGAGATGATTGGACAGAGACTCAATGAAGAGTGAATTTCAAAAACAAAAAGGCGATAACAATCCTCACAAGCTCTCTATCTATTGAAGAATGTGACAGAATCCAACATTGTCCTACTGCATATAGTATATGGAAGACATTGGAGAATTATCATGAAGGAACCAAACAAGTTAAATCCAAGAAGATTCAACTTCGCACTTCAGAATATGAACTCTTTAAGATGAAATCTAATGAATCTATCACCGATATGATGAACCGTCTTCTAGCCATCCTCAATGGCATGAGAAAGCTTGGAAAGCATTTGAGTTTGGAAGATGTGAATAACAAAATTCTGAGAAGCCTTCCTCTCAAAGACTATGGTTCAAGAGTTGTGGGTATAGAAGAAGTCAATGAAGACATGAGCATCATGCCTACCGATGTGCTTATTGGCAAACTTCTAACACACGAAATGACAATAAAAAGAGATAGAGAACTTGAAGCCAACCAGAAAAGAGAAAGTCTCTAACACTCAAAGCCTTTACTTCAAAATCTCAAGAGGAAATTGGAGATGACGAAAAAAAGAGTGATGATGCAAATAAGGACATTGCCATGCTCTCAAAAAGATTAAAAAGAATAATTGAAAAGAGACTTGGCAATTCTCAAAACTTCAAACAAAGAACCCTCAAACACTCATCAAATGACTCTTAAAGAAATAAAGAGGAGGTAAAATGTTATGAATGTGGGAAGAAAGGACATATCAAACCAAAATGTCCAAAGCTCAAAAACACAAGAAAAAATTTCAAAAAGATAATAGGGAGAAAGGTCACAAAGTCACATGGGATGACAAAACCTCTTCAAGCGAAAAATATGACAATGAAGGAGAAGAGGTCAACCTATGCTTCATGGCTTTAGAGGACCACTTCATGGAAGAGGTAGGTCTTTCTTATTCATATTCATTTAATAATGATAATAGTGATAATAATGATGATAATGAAGAAGATGATGATGAGCAGAACTTAATAGAAGTATTGAACCTAGAATTAGAAAAATATAGAATTAGATTCAATGCTTACAAAAAGAATATTTTAGATGTGAAAAACAAAATAGAAGTGTTACGAAAAGAAAATCATGATCTTAAAACGTCAAATGAAACTCTTCAAAAATCATTAGATGAGTATTCCTCTAGACCCTCAACTAAATTTTTGTTTAAAGAAAATAATATTTTGAAAAATGAAGTTGAAGAACTTAGAAACTCTATTTTAAGATCTCATAAAGGCAGGGAGAGTTTAGATACTCTCATAATTTCTCAAAGATCGCCTTTAATAAGACATGGTCTATGATTTAATGGAACATCATCTTCATCTCATAAGACTACTTTTGTTAAGTCAAGTGCATTTCAAACCTCCACAATTGAGGTAATAGCCCCAAGGGCTAAGAGCACAACATACACAAAACCCCCTATTCATAAGAAGAATGGTCAAGGGTCACATAGCTTAAGAGGAAAACCTCAAAAGGCCAACATGCCTTCATGTATAAAAGGCATGCACCTAGGAAAATACCTACTAATCATTCATATGTATGTAACTGCATACAAACACCTGCTGAAAGGATGTTGAGACCAAAAAGCATGTCCAAACTGAAAAATATGTTTAGAGCTAAGCAATGTAATTATTGTATGAGATTCGGTCACATCAACAAACATTGTTGGATAAGAAAGGCTGATTGGGAACCTTCAAGTGCTAAACCTCAAGGACCCAAGTTCGTTTGGGTACCTAAAAACCAAAATTGAATTGTGACTTTATAGGTCTGCCTCAAGTCCATTATAAAGGATAATGCTCGGCTTGTAGTTAGTGGATGCTCAAGGCATATGACCAAAAATAAAGAACTATTCAATCACATTAAAAGTATTGATAGTGGTAAGGTAACCTTTGGAAACAATGCTAAGGGTCAGGTAATTAGCATTGGCTCTATTGGTATTAATAATACTACTTTTATTGAAGATGTTTTACTTATTGATGGTTTGAAACATAATTTGTTGAGTGTAAGTCAATTATATGATAAAAGAAACCAAATAATCTTTACCTCAAATGAATGTCTTGTAACCTCTTTAAGTAGCCAAAAGATATTCAAAGGAGATAGAGATGTCTATACTTACATAATAGACTTACAGAAAATATCTAATCTTTCCTCTAAGTGTTTTATGACTATTAGTGATGAATCTTGGCTATAGCATGAAGGCTTAGTTATTTAAGTATGGATTTAATTCAAAGCCTTAACAAATGAGAGCTAGTAAATGGACTTCCAAAAGTCAAATTTGAAAAGGATAAGACATGTGAACCTTGCCAAAGAGGAAAACAACACAAGTAATCCTTCAAATCCAAAAATATTTTAAGTACCTCAAAGCCTCTATAACTTTTGCATTTAGATCTTTTTGGACCTACTAGAGTTGCTAGTTTAGGAGGTAAATACTATGCTTTTGTCATTGTTGTTGATTATTATAGATTCACTTGGGTAATTTTCTTAGCTCAAAAGAGTGATTTTTTGAATCTTTCAAAAATTTTGCTAAGAGAGTTCAAAATGAAAAAAAGATATTTTATTTCAAAAATAACAAGCAATCATGGTAAAGAATTTGAAAATGAAAACTTTGAAAATTTTTGTCTAGAACATGGTGTATCACACAATTTTTCAACTCCTAGGATACCTCAACAAAATGGGGTAGTCAAAAGGAAAAATTAAACTTTAATTGAATTGACTCGAACGATGTTCAATGAGTATGGGTTACCAACCTACTTTTGGGTCGAAGCCATCAATACTGCATGTTATATTTCAAATTGAGTTTTCAAAAGACCGTTTTTAAACAAAACTTCTTTTGAGCTATGGAATGGAAGAAAACCCACGATATCATACTTTAAAGTACTTAGATGAAAATGTTTTATATTAAAAACTAAGGACAACATTGGAAAATTTACCTCTAAATTTGATGAGGATATCTTCTTAGGATATTCTACAACTAGCAAAGCTTTTAAAGTCTTTAATAAAAGATCTTTAATTATTGAGGAGTCTATGCATGTTGTTTTTGATGAATCTAGTAAGCTTGATCTTGTGGAAGGTAGTGTTCTTGATGACATTGTAGGTACAATAGATCTTGATCATGAGAAAGATGATGATGATCAAAAGAAACAACAACAAGATGTATCTCTACCTCAAGCTCAAGAGCAAGACAACCAAGAGCTTCCGAAGGAATGGAAAATGACAAATAATCACCCTAAGAAACAAATCATTGGTGATCCTACTAAAGGTGAAAGTACTAGATCTCATTTCAAACTTTTAGATTCTAACCTTGCTTTTGTCTCTCAAATTAAGCCTAAAAATATTAATAAGGCTCTTAATGATGAAAGTTAGGTGATTGCTATGCAAGAGGAACTCAACCAATTTGAGAGAAGAAAAATATAGACCTTGGTTTCTAGACACAAATACCATCAAATCATTGGTAGTAAATGGATGTTTAGAAATAAGTTAGGTGAACAAGGTTCAATAACTAGAAATAAAGCAAGGTTGGTTGTAAAGGGTTATAATAAAAAAGAATGTATAGATTATGATGAAATTTATGCTCCGGTAGCTAGATTAGAAACCATAAGAATACTTTTAGCATTTGCATGCCATATAAACTTTAAACTCTTTCAAATGGATGTGAAAAGTGTCTTCTTAAATGACTTTATAGAAGAGGAAGTTTAAGTAGAATAACCTTCAGGTTTTGAAAGTCATAATTTGTCTAATCATGTTTTTAAACTTTTAAAAGCCTTGTATAGGTTAAAACAAGCTCTAAGAGCTTGGTATAAAAGACTAAGTTATTTCCTTTTAGAAAATAATTTTTCAATAGAACATGTTGACACAACCTTATTTATTAAAAGGCATAAACATGATATTTTAATTGTTCAAATTTATGTTGATGATATCATATTTGGGTCTACTAATGAATTACTTTGCCAATAATTTACTAAGTGTATGACTAAGGAATTTGAAATGAGCATGATAGGCGAACTTAAGTTCTTCCTTGGTCTACAAATCAAGTAAAGCAATGAGAGCATATTCATCAACCAATCCAAGTACTTAAAAGAGTTAATCAAAAAACTTGGAATGAAAGGATGCTAAAATACTAAGACTCCTATGAGCATATCAACAAAATTGGACAAAGATGAGAAGGGTAAGAGCATTAATGAAAAGCTCTATAGAGGTATGATCGGATCACTTTTGTATCTTACTGCCTCTAGGCCTGATATAATATACGGTGTATGCTTATGTGCTAGATTTCAATCTTGTCCTAAGGAATCACATTTGAATGCTATAAAAAGAATTTTAAAGTATTTACAAAGCATAATACATCTAAGCTTATAGTATCCTAGAAATTCATCTTTTAATATCATAGAATTTTCAGATGCTGATTATGCTGGTAGTCTTTTGGATAAAAAGAGTATTTCATGCACTTGTCACTTGATTGGTGAATTCCTAGTTTCTTGGTTTAGCAAGAAACAAATTTCAGTTACCTTATTTACCGCTGAAGTGGAATATGTGGCAATAGGATGTTGTTGCACTCGAATCCTATGGATAAGACAACAACTAAAGGATTATGGTCATAGTTTGGACCATGTACCCATCAAATGTGAAGCATGATAGTGGGGAATCTCATTGCTATTACTCAAACAAGTATGAAACGTATGCTTGCATATTCGTCCATGGGTCAAATCGGATATGTAATTATTGGAATAATTGTTGGAGACTCAAACACAAGTGCCATCAACCTATCTAAGAAGTAAACATATTGACATTAGACATCAATTTCTTAGGGATCATGTTCAAAATGGAGATGTTGTGTTAGAATTCATTGATACAAACAATCAATTGGCAGACATTCTTACCAAACCTTTTAATGAGGAAAATTTTTGTTTCATAAGAAGAGAACTTGGTATGCTTAATGGATCAACTGTCTTGATTATTTTCTTATCAATTGTATGATGAATGATTAACCTTGAATGTTATTTCCTTCATATGATACTCTTTACTTAACTAATTTTATGATATGAAGTGGTTGACATGATGGAAATCTATATTTAAGGGCATAAAAACTTCTTTAGAAAACCTTTAGTCTTGTTTTAGACTTAATTTTGTTTTTTTGAGGTGATTCACGCCCATGACATATATTCACAGCTATTAAGTAAATAGCAAATAGTTCCAATAACTTTCATGCTTTGATTCATGACACGCTTCATAGGAAAAAGTAGTGAAAACTAAGTTTCACACTCGTGACAATATCTGTCACTCCTGTGAAAAGCCTTATTCACACCCGTGACATCACGTCACGACCGTGAATATTGATAGCAAATAACTCTAGAACCGTTTATGCTTTGTTTCATGCCTTGCCTCACAGTTAGAGATAGTGAATAAATGTCATGGGCGTATATTTAAGCCTAATCTTTCACAACCGGAACTATTTCTGTCACTCCTGTGCAAATCCTAGGTCACACCCATAACTATTTAATGTCACGACCGTGACTCGATTCATCTCCTTTTTTCACGGCTAGAGCGCATCTTCAACAAACTGTGACCATGATTATTTACGACCGTAATTGAGTATTCATGGCCATGAATCTATCTACTATAAAACAAAATTTCTGTCGTTTTCTCATTTTCAACTCTACAAATTCTCTCATTTATCACACTCATTTAATATTTCTCACAAATTTCAGCCTCCTCATATTTATTTCCATCTATAAAACCCTTTCAAACATCTCTTTGAAGCACAACTTTTCTCAAGGGTTTTTCATTTTATTTTGAAAATTTCTTCTCCAATCCTTCATTAAAGATTTATCAAAATGGAACCTGGTTCTTCCAAAGGCATAAGAAAGAAATCACATGCTTCAAGACGCCAGATGGATTATCTTCTCAACATCATTCTGGAAAATTTCCATTCGTGATATGTTGTTCATAAGAAAAGACCTCTACTCTCATCTCGATCCTTCGAGTGGAATTCTATCAAGACTCTTAGTCTTGAGATAAGCATGATTGAATAGTTGCAAGCCTGTCATCTCAAAGAGTTTGTGGACATTCATTGGCCAACCCTAAGGGAACCAACTATCGAGTTCCTTAGCACATTGCAAGTCTTTCCCACCAGTACTGTCAAATTCTAGCTTTGTAAGCATTCGAACACTCTCACAACAGTGGAGTTTGGCACTATTTTCAAGCTTCCCTTTGACAGTATTCTCAACGAGAGTGAAGTCGAATTTTATGCTCCTCTAGCTTGGACACATTTCGGCGCTGAGTGTAACTGGGATGTGAAAACGATAAAGAGCACCCATCTCCAGTCTCCTGTGCATAAGTATTTGCATAGGTTTCTAACCTATAGTATTTTTGCTAGAGGAGATAGTAACGGGGCAATCAGAAAATCAGAACTCTTTTAATTGGAAATGGCACGAAGAGGATTGTTAGTAACTTTGTCTTGATGGTTTACAAATTATCTTTTTTCTATTGCAACGAAGCCATCGAGAGATATTTTGATTGGTGGGTATATAACTCACCTTGCAATTGAGCTAGGGTATATGAATCTTGATGACCACATTTACACTCTTATTCCAGCTCATCCACGAGATCGATTCGATATCGAATCCTTTATCAAGATAGGAGCAGTTATCCGCATTATTCATGAAGATAATGTTTACTACTGTTTCACCACTCCAGCTGGTGAAATAGATTGGGAAGATCATGATTCTGACACCTTCAAAGCTGGCCTCCAGTCTATCTAGCAAATGAAGCGAGCTCATGACGAGACATTGACACCGGCTATAGCAGAAGATGTTGGTCAGCCATCGGCCTCTACCACACCCAGCTTGGCACAATAGTTTGCTGATCTTTTAGCACCTCGCCTTGAAATAATGCAGGCTTCAATCGATGAGAGGTTGAAAAATCTCAAAGACTTCATGGAGTCTCGTATGGAGAGTCTTGAGACGGAGGCAGGACGCCTTAGGGATGATCTGTTAGGATTGAAGCCTATCTAGAGTCCTAGGTTTCATATAGTAGATTTATTTTTAATGTTATAGGACTTTATTTTATGTTTTTGAATCTTTGTAATCTTTCTCCTCTTTTTTAATACAATTATCTTATTATCAATTCATTTTTTTTGTATTGTTTTGCTGATGACAAAAGGGGAAGAACCTAACAATATATGTAATTGTGTGGTTAGCAAATATATATTATTATGCAATGTGTAGAATATGTAAAAAAAAATTTTAACTGATAATATGCATATATGTTATTATGCAATGTGTGGAATATGTAAAATTTTTTTAACTGATAATATGCATAACATATACCTCACATCAACCTCACATATACTTTGCAAGATTAATATAAAAGATATACTTAACATATATCTCATACATACCTTGAATATACTTGTTATGTATGTGTTAAATGATGAGATATACTTGGATATAACTTGCATATACCTAACTAGTGAGAAAATAATTTTGATATATGTCTTTCAAATCTTGCACTCCATTATTTTATCTTAAGCATCTTTTGAGGGGGAAACTTCTCAAAAGCACATATTGCTAGATTATTTGTCACCATAAAAAAAGGAGAGATTGTTGAACTTTGAGGGGTATTTCTGTCATTTTAATGTTAGCAAATAAAATAACAATAATGTATTTAACAATATTTTTGTTCTAAAGTGTGTTAAACAAGATATATTTTGATTAGAACATGAAACAAGATTGAAAGAGAACTTATGAAGATTAAAATCAAAGAAATAGCAAAGTCACACCCATGACTAATTATGTCACGCCTGTGAATATAGCTAAGCACTAATTCTCCACCATTCAAAGTTTACGATCATGAAGGATCATACAACCATGCCCGTGATGAAATATGTCAATTCTTCCAAAAAGCTTCACAACTAGAGTCACCACTTGGACCACGGTTTGGAAGAATATTTACGCCCGTGAAAATATCAATCACACTTGTGACCAAACACTTCAAATTCTTTCAGAGAGTTTCACGACTAGAGTTACCATTTGGACCATGGCTTGGAAGAATATTCACGATCGTGACACATATAATCACGCCCATGAATGATGATAGAGAAACATGTCAAGCGCGAAGTTAATAGTCGGTTCAACAATTATTTTCGCATTAAATGCACCTAAACCGCTATAATTCACAGAATGAGTATAAATGCAAGCCATTTACAAATCTGAGAAGAAGAACAACAATTACTTTGAATCATTAATCTTGTTGTAGTCTTGTGCATTAATTATTTATCTAAACAAACCTCTATTTTTTGTAAAAACCTAATTGCTCATAATTTCTGAGCATTGTAGGTTGGTGAGTGTTTTCATTGTAACCAATTACTCAAAAATGAGTTTGGGTATTTCGGGTTAAGAGTGAAACATTTGTAAAGGTTTATAGTGTGAGCCATAAAACACAAGGAATTGATTTTTGTGTGAACCATTGAAAAAACACAAGAGAATTTCTCTCAACAAACCTCTTTTATTTGTAAAAATCTAATTGCTCATAATTTCTGAGCATTGTAAGTTGGTGAGTATTTTTATTGTAACTAATTACTCAAAAGTGAGTTCGGGTATTTCGGGTTAAGAGTGAAACACTTGTAAAGATTTATAGTGTGAGCCATAAAACATAAGAAATTGATTTTTGAGTGAGTCATTGAAAAAATACAAGGAAATTTTTGGGTTAGGTGTTAGCCATTAAGAGAAACACTATAGTTGGGATTGAGCTTGTAAAACTCTATTATAACAATTAGAGTATTAGTAAAATACCCAATTGAGATTGGAGAGAGGAGTAAAATTTGTTAACACCTGAATTTCTATAAATTTTGTGTGTGATATCTCTCATTTCTTACTCTATTTAATTTTATTATGCACCTTAAAGTTAAGAAATTTTATTTACTAACCAATTCAACCCCCTTCTTGGTTCATTGTCTGGGCAACATTTTTTTTTCTTATTATTCTTCCACTTCACAGTCAATATAAGAGGTAAGATTGTCTTCTTCATTCTCCTCTCTTTGTTTTTATATAATTTGCTTGTTCATTAGCCAAGAATACAAGAAGATATCATAGAGAAAATTTTTTGAAAAAACATAATCAATTAATTAAAAAGGAAAAATAACCCTCCATAATTCTAATAAAAGTAAAAATAATAGCAATAATAATAATATAGTGTCGCTTCTTTATTTAAATGGATAATGTTTTATTTTCTTGCTGTCAAATTTTGACAGTTTGTTGATAATTTTGCTACAATGTGTAATAATTCTTTTAGAATAATATGATATTTCTGATCATGTGAAATTTGGAATTAAAATAAAAAATTAATTAAATCCATTAATCTCTAAGCATGAGTTAAGTAAGGACCACAATCAATTTTGAATGTATATTTCATAAAGAAAAGATCATATATTGAAGGACTCAATCTCTTTGTTTAAATCTTTGTCAAAAACTTTTTTTTAATATTTATTTTCAATATATATATATATATCACATTTTTAATATGATAAACAAAATTTAGATGAAATGGGTACATTGTTTCCCTTTGTCCCCTCTTTCTTTGCTCACTTTTAATTTGTTATTTTCATATTTTCTTTTATACATTATAATCTTTGATAAAAAAGCTGAAAATATCTTTTAATTTTCCTCCTATTTTCATAGCATTAATTTGCTAATCTCTAGGCATGCCATAAATTCTTAAATTAAATAAATTTACTCCAGTTTGTCAGTTGACAATTAATTCAACATAATGGTAGTATTACAATACGTGAATTCATGATTTAATCATAGCATAAATATTTTTAAAATATGAATGATTCATACAATTATAATTAATTAATTAATTGAAGCATATATGTGGAAAACTAAGTTTGTACAAAAAAAAAATTAAACATGAGTTCCTTGATTGTGATATTTTGGTTATGCATTATTTTTGTCCTCTTTAATATACGGTATATATATATTGCTTATGTATAATTGTTGAAAATAGATATGTTATAGTCAATTTATTTTAGTCAATTATAGTTCAATTTTAACAAAAGATATATCTGAAGTAGTTCTCTTTAAGTGTCTTGTGTGCCCACATTTTGATTTTTGCAAGTTTGCATATAATTTTTTTTTTCTGTTTGAGCTGAAATTACAACTCATAAAAAGTAGTCATTCATACAAGATTATGGTAAGAAATCTCTTCACAATTACATATACACATTTTTTATATTTTAATTATTTGTTTGTTATGCTCTTATTGATGACACATTGTGCAAAAAAAATTTCTTGATAATATTTGTATCTGAAACTACATGCACCACAAGTCCAGTCATGTTGATTGTCATATGCCGATACATGTGCGTTTAACAGTACAGTTTAACGTGTACCTAAACTATTTAATATACTGACTTTCATTCTTTTTGATATTCCACATTGTTCTCATTCTACATTCTTTTTTTCTCTAGTCCACTAAGAAACAAACTGTGATTACTTAAATTAATGCATGCTTTACTCATTTCTTTTCACATGATAGTTTGACTTTTCCACTTATTTGTCCTAATTGGAATGCAAATGAAGATATATTTCTTCTTGAGATATTTCTATTAGGCATAAATTCTTTTTTTTTTTTACATATGCAAGAGTTCATTTTAATTTATAACATACATGCTGCTTACAATGATTATGAACCTGTAAGTTCCTACAATTCGATGACTAGTTAAAATTTCTCTTGTTTATAGGGCATTAAAGTATATTGAAAATTTCACTTAAGTTCAGAGCATATTAGAACCAAAAGCAAGTCATAATGTATCGATCACTATAATGATATTTTGGTTGTTCACTTGGATTTTCCTTTTTATTGTCTATATAAGTATTGGACAAACTGTGTGTTTGATAATTTAGCTAAGTCTAGATATTCTATTCAAGCAAATATATTATATTAAGTTTGATATATTATATTAATGAAACAATTTTGATAGATTAAATTTATATATATTAGTTATATTATTTGAGTATTAAATTATTTGTATTGTATTGTTTAGTACCGAAAAATCTGAAAAACTGTATCAAATTGTTCCAAAATTTTAGAATAATACAATACGAAAATTTATTTTTTTCAATATAATATAAGACTTGTATTTAATCTCTGACTTTCCAATACAATTACAAAGATTTTCTGATCCTCAGATTAGACCAGACCTTGTACGCTCCTAATATGGATTATAAGATCAGTAAAGGTCTCATAAGATTCTGGTAGATTTTGAGTTTTGATAGATTTGAAATTTAAAAGTTGATTTTGATATTTTTGAATTTTTTTAAATGTAGGTAAATTTGAAACCAAGTTAGCATTTTTTCCATTTTTCTAAATTTTTTTTAATGTGTTCATCACTATATTATATGTTAAAACTTATATTGCTTAATAATTGCAAAAAAATTATATCTAATTGTTAAATAATTAAAAAATACATATAATTTATATTTTTATTAAGATGATTTTTAAAAAATTACTTAAATATCATTTTAAATATGCATGGCCACTATTCAGAACTATTGGTTCCACAATCCTAGTTTTTTGGTACCGGACCAGAATTGACAGGTTGGCCGATTTCAACAATTAAATAAATAAATAAATAAATAAATATATATATATATATTAAATATAATATATTAAATTTTAATTATTTTAATAAAAATTATACAATTAAAAAAAATAAATGCAATTAAAATTATTAAATTTTATTTATAATTTTTATTCATAAAAATTGAACTTAATTGGAGTAAATTTGAAACTAAAAAATTAATTTGTTTATAAGTAAGAAAAAAATAATAAATTAGAAAAAAAGTGAGAAATTTGGAAAATAAGTTAGAATGAATGAGAAATTTGAGAAAAAAATATAATTTTTTTATTTGCACAATTTGTAACTGTGGAACTGCTGGTTCCGATTTCATAAAAAGAACCAGACCTAACCCTTTGTCCTCCGATCATGGAATGGATTTGACCAGTTCGATTCAGTTTTAGACCAATTCGATGGATCGGTTCGATATGTAACTATGCTTAATTTTAAATATTAAACATATTATAATGGTTTCATCTCATATCAAAAAATTTAACTCTATACTAAATTCATTTATAAATTGTTACACTTAAATATATTATATTCATATTGCTTTGAATTCTTACAGCTCTAACCATCCCTGGAAAGGACAAGTAAGCGAAAAGTGTCCAAAAAAAATTCCAATACAAAAATTATCTTTTTGGCTATGCAAACTTTCTACAACCTTTACATCCAATGAAAATCCCGCAATCTCCCTTCACTCATCTTTTCAGTTGCCACGTGTCCTCTCCACGTCCACCCCTTATTTCCCTCCCTTTTTATTTATACCTTTTCTTTTCAATTCTCTCCCTCTCTCTCCTTGTATGTCTGTCTTCTTCCTCAACCCCGTTCTCCCTTAACTCTCACCCCATGAACGCAAAGGACTCGAATATCTCCCTATGAAACCATGAAATTTAGGGTTTGGATTTGATCGCATTCTTTTAGTTCGAAAAATCTCCATTAATGGCTTCTTCTTTACCTCTACCAAACCTCACCTTCCTCTCTCCACAAATTACTCCTAAACCTCGCTTCTCTCTCTCTAGATATTCTCCCGTTAAACTTCCTCTTTTTACTCACCAACTTAACAGTGGTCTCCGTCTCCGGGCTCGAGTTCAGGCTACTAGAGACGAGAGTTTGGTACTCGAAGAGAGGGAGAAGGAATTGTTAAAAGAAGTGAATGGAAATGGCGCTGCTTCTTCTGTTAGTAGTGTAAATGACGATGGTTTTGATGGATCGTCGTTCAGGAGCTATACAAACGATGGTGTGAATGTGGTGGAGACTGAGAAAGAAGTGAGCAATGGTCCCTTGGCGAAGTACGTCAACGGCAGCAGTGTTGCAGCTGAAATAGTCCTGGAGAAGGAAAAGACGGTATCGTCAGAAGATGGGCGGAAGAAGAGGATAGAAGATATTGGGAAAGAAGATGCCTGGTTTAAGAGTGGAGGCGCGCAACCTATTGAGGTGCCTTTATTATCATGATTTACTTAATAATTTCTGGGAATTTGTCCTGTGCTTGTCAGTTATCAGTCACTGAGAAATTAATTATATTCTTAATTATGAGTCTAGTATTGGACTAGCGAATTGAGCTAGCTACTTCCATGGATCATATATGTTCTCTCTCTGTAGTACATTGGTATTCGGTCTTTTTAGAAGTACTTACTGTGGGCTAAAATGAACTACATTAATAGAAATAATAAAAAAGGAAAGACAAAGTTGAACTAGTAACAGCGCAGGTGGTTATACTTACTGAGAGGACAATAATGTAGAATCTTGGCTGAGCAGCAAGTAGGTGCCCTTTTGATATAGGATATTTAGCTGCATGTTTTTATTGCTTTCTAATGTTCATCTACTTTAACTGAGGCTGTCTTGTTTTTGAACCATTTATATGTAGGCATATAGGTCACTTTATATTGCATCTTAGTTTGAACTCTTCTGTCCTTTGACAATTTACACAGGTTTCCGTTGCACCTGGTGGTCGTTGGAGTAGATTTAAAACCTATTCAACAGTACAAAGGACCTTGGAAATCTGGGGATTTGTCTTAACATTCATTTTCAGAGCTTGGTTGAACAACCAAAAATTCTCTTATAGAGGTCAGCGACTTCTTTCTAGATTGGTATTGGTATTTCAAAGTTTATTAATTAAGCTTTGATAATGATCTTGTAGTTGATTTAGCCATAAGTTTTAATAAAGCTTGAGTAGTTGATTTAATTTTTGAACTTGTTTGTGCAATTTTTGTGTTGTTTTGGGCATTCTGCTAAGAGAATTTTTAAAGGAATTCGTGCTTAAAAATAAATAGATAACTCATATTTTAATTCAAACATGGAACCATTAATTCATTTTGTTGAATCTACTCGGATGAATAGCCTCTAGAATAATTTAGATGCCATTTTTCTCTTTGGTTATGATTCATTCTGTGCTGCTGTTTTTTTTCCCCTGTTAATCTGTCTAAATTTACAGAGGTAATTATGCAGGAGGAATGACAGAGGAGAAAAGAGTTCTAAGGCGAAAAGCCCTAGCCAAGTGGTTAAAAGAAAATATTTTGAGATTAGGTCCTACATTTATCAAAATTGGCCAGCAGTTCTCCACTAGAGTGGACATTCTTGCCCAGGAGTATGTTGATCAGTTGTCAGAACTTCAGGTGCAGACACTTTTATATTGAATTCCAATGTGTTCTTCTGATACCAATCTTCATTGCTTGTATGATGACATTCATGTTTGTTATATAGACGAAATTTTCAAGTGAATTTCTTTTTTATGGGAGCAATTCTTTTTTCAGGCTTTCCATTACTTTCCTGTTAGGTTTAGTTGTGTTTTCTGAATTGATGATTCTTTATGCAGAACTGAATTGACATTCTTCTGCAGGACCAAGTTCCTCCTTTCCCTTCAGAGACTGCGATATCTATAGTTGTAGAAGAGCTTGGAGGCCTAGTGGATGATATATTTGATCGCTTTGACTATGAACCAATTGCTGCTGCAAGTCTTGGTAATATTGATGTTGGTTGATTGTCCCTTCAATGCAATAGCTTATATAACAGTGAATTTATTTACCTATTTATTTTTAATGTATATATATATGTATGTACTTATTTAATGCAGGTCAGGTTCACCGTGCAAGATTGAAGGGAGAAGAAGTTGTGGTTAAAGTGCAAAGGCCTGGTCTTAAGGATCTTTTTGATATTGATCTTAAAAACCTGAGGGTCAGTTTTCTTGCTACTCCAACATTTTATGCCCTTCCACCTGTTTTTAGGGTTTTAAATTCTGACATGTTTGGACATGCTGGCCATTTTTCTAGGTAATAGCAGAATATCTTCAAAAGGTAGATCCGAAGTCAGATGGTGCAAAGAGGGATTGGGTTGCAATTTATGATGAATGTGCAACTGTCTTGTATCAAGTAATGATGCGTCCCTTTGCCTCCTCATCATTGTTGTTGCTTGGGAAAAATCAAGAAGAAATTTATTCTTGTAGCACCGCATTTGCTTAGGTGAAGCTATATCATGTGATGTAATTGACTTTAATCCCAAAGTCATTATTATGAGTTCATCAATTTGAGATTTTCGATGAATTTTTGTAAATTAACTGGTGATGGCTACTGGGATGGTCATGCTTCATGGAGCAACATTGATTCCAGCTGAAAATAGAATGTTTACATGGATAAGCAGCAACAGGATGTGACAACTGCAACAAGTGTTGGTCGAGCTTGATATAACAGCCTTTGATTTAACACATATAAGTGCTCTAATAGAGAAAATGATGAAAGAAATCTTTATAGCTTGTTATGCCTTAAGATGAAACATTATTAAGCACAACTATGAGGCGCTTGGTCTTTAAAAGTACTTAACGGATCATTAGCATAAATAGTTTTACACTTTGCATATTATAGTTTTACACTTTGTATATTATTTGTTAGTTATTCATTAATTACTCTTTATAACAGAGATAGTTGTGATATTTGATATTTTCAGGAGATTGATTACACCAAGGAAGCTGCTAATGCAGAATTATTTGCAAGTAATTTCAAAGATATGGATTATGTCAAAGTCCCAACAATTCTGTGGGAATACACAACACCACAGGTTTCTATTATAGTCATGAATTTAAAAAATTGCATGCTATTTTCATCTTTCAAAACTGTAAATTTATTTATAGCCTCATATATATTGATTTATTGCTATGTAGGTTCTCACGATGGAATATGTCCCAGGGATCAAAATAAACAAAATACAAGCTTTAGATCAACTGGGTGTTGATAGAAAAAGGTTATAATAATGTGCCACTCTTAACTTCTGATAACAAATGATCTTCGACACATATAATCTTGATGATCATGCCTTTCAAATTTAGACAATTAATTATACAATTACTCATAGTTGCTGTCCTGTCTTCACAATACTCTGCAGGTTGGGCCGATATGCTGTTGAATCTTACTTGGAACAAATTCTATCTCATGGTTTTTTCCATGCTGACCCTGTGAGTTTTGTTCCCACAATTTATTTCTGTTGCTAAAGTTTTTAAGGTTGTGTCTAAAATCCACTATCTATTTTTGAGTTCTTTTCTCACATTAAATAAATAAGGATTTGAGCTTGTAAAAAAAAAATTATTTAATGCGTTTGAAATTATACATTTGTATATATATTTCATTGTGGTAGCAAACAAATCTCTTCCAACATTCATGTTCGTAATTTTCATTGGATGGACCAATGGAACTAAAGAAAATGTATATAACTGAACCCCAAAACTAGTATCAAATTCAAATTCTCACAATCAAAATATTCTTTAAAAAATTTCCTGTTCACAATTAAAGACTCTGCCTTGGATGTGAAAATGTTTGAATATCTTAAGTAAACACGGTGCTGTATTTAATGTTGTAGCCTCTAAATTTAAGGTTCAATATTTGAATCATCATCAGTTTCTTCTGAAGTGTAAATGAGGAGGCATCAGTAATTTAGCACCAAGTTTAGTATTCAATCAGTTTGTTCTGTTTCCATATTCTTCCTTGTTGAATCATATGGTCTAACAGCTTTGAGGAAGGGCCCTAATTTGGGGCCTATTCAAATCCTTCTTTGAACAACCTTTTGATGAAGAACACTCAATCAATTTATTCTCTTGATATGCTTCATTACGAATCTTATGGTCAATCAGCTTAAGTAAGATGTTCATCATCTAGGATCTCTTCAAATCCTTAATTTCTTGTAAAGTTTGTCTGCTACATGTAATGAAAAAAACTTTTCTTTTCCTGTGAAGCATCCAGGAAATATTGCTGTTGATGATGTCAACGGTGGAAGGTTGATCTTTTATGATTTTGGAATGATGGGAAGGTATTTCTGATTCTGCCGTCTATAATAAATGTTCTAATCTAGTCTATTTGCTAATTTTTATGAGGTGACTATTCTTGTCTTGGCATGCCATAGTATCAGTCCAAACATCAGAGAAGGATTGTTGGGAGCATTTTATGGAATTTATGAGAAGGATCCTGATAAGGTGATTATATTTCCAACAAAGGATGCCTGCAGTCAGGCAACACTGTTCTATTATAGTGTTGATGATTGTCATTTGGTTGGTTAGATGTGATCACGTACTTACTTTTTTCTAGTGTAGGTCCTTCAAGCAATGATCCAAATGGGTGTCCTTGTGCCAACTGGAGACATGACTGCTGTTAGACGAACAGCACAGTTCTTCCTTAATAGGTGCCTTAAGTGAAACAGAATAGTTTTTGTTTTGATGGGTTTCTTAAGTTCTGCTTTTGTTATCAACTAGAAAAATCTCAAAATGCAGATTTGGGTAACTGGTGGTGAATACCAATCCCAAAATCAGTGTAGTGATATTATGGGAGGGATAAGGCTTATTCCAATTGTCCAGCTGTAGTTCTACTTCCAAATTCCAGATAGAGGCTTGTAGTAACAATTTGAAAATTATGCTAGATGCTATGATAGTTTGCTTGAAGTTAATATACCATCATAACTCTCACAATTATCACTTTAATATCTTGTTTGGCTTGTATAATTTGTGTGATATATAATGCCTGATGCTTAGCATTTCCCCTTTTGTTTTCATTTTCCGCAGCATGTTTGCACTTTTCTAAGTACATTATCTGCATTAGGAAACATGGGTATTTAATCATCTGTCCGCTGCATAATAGGAACATTAAAGTCCTTGGATGATTTATTTGTTTAAATAAGAACTAATATGCTTATTTTTCCTTTCTTTAAACATAATTGCGACCATGAAAGTCTAATTTCAAACTTTGGCAGTTTTGAGGAGCGTCTAGCTGCTCAAAGAAGAGAGAGAGAAATGGCAACTGCAGAACTTGGATTTAAAAAGCCATTGACTAAGGAGGAAAAAATGGAGAAAAAGAAGCAACGCTTGGCTGCAATAGGTAATGCACATGGTGTTACTTTTATATTTGAACAAGGTTTTATTTTTGTTTGAAAGTCATGGAATGAGGGTAATCAATTACTTGTTCTATTCATTTGCTACAAATTTTTGGCGCAACATTTCATAAATGATAGCAGAGAATTTCACAGTTCTGCTGATATTTCAACATAAAATAAAGCTAATGAACAGGCAATATAATAATTTCTCGTGGATTTGTCAGTCTAAGAAGGAAACAATATTCTTTGATATTATTGATTATCTTTGATTTAAAGAACCATTCCATCTTTATTGAAAACATAAAAACCGTTTTAGATTAGAATTTTTCAGTCAAATTGCCTTTATTGCTTGGCTTTTTGATTTCATTTTCCTATTTTAGCATTTTTATATTAGAGGGTTAATAACCCTTTCCTATGCTTGAATTTTGTTACTCAGATTGGTTAATTTTACTTGCTTTTATTCCATGGATAAGATGATGCATCCTTTTGGTCTTTTTCTGAGAACGTTATGCAATTATTGGATCCTCTTAACAGGGGAAGATTTATTAGCTATTGCAGCAGATCAACCTTTCCGATTTCCTGCTACATTCACATTTGTTGTTAGAGCATTTTCAGGTGTGGTCATAGTATCTGATAGATTATGATTTCATTTTATGCCTTGTGCAACTTTAATTTCAGGCCAGTTATTTATTTTCTTCGCAGTATTGGATGGTATTGGGAAGGGTCTCGACCCTCGGTTTGATATCACAGAGATTGCCAAACCGTAAGCACCTTGGTTGAAGAAATTGCATCTAAACTTTCTGGAACTTGGTTGCCTTTACTTTTTATATATCTGACATATTGTTCATGCTTGACCTGTGTAGTTATGCACTTGAGTTACTGAGATTTCGCGAAGCTGGAGTTGAATTTCTCTTGAAGGTATAACATTTTCGATTATCATGTATTGATGGTAATGGAAACATAAACTTGAGCCATGCCAATTCTGCTGTAACCTTTTGTGTCTCGTTCTTCTTTCCTTCTTCTCTTTTTGAAGTTAGTTTGATCATGGTATGAGTCTCACAGTCAATAAGTCAATATTTCAGGACCTCAGAAAGAGATGGGATAGGCAGTCTCAGGCATTCTATAATTTATTTAGACAGGTCAATAGAGTTGAAAAGCTTGCTGAAACAATTGAACGATTGGTATGATAATGGAATCCTTGCTGTACTTTAATTTGAAAGGCACAAGTAATTTTGGTGCCATATCTGTCCTGTTGATTCCAGATACACTTTAGCACTTGTCACTATTTTGCAGGAGAAAGGTGATTTGAAGCTTCGAGTTAGAACCCTGGAGTCTGAAAGGGCATTCCAGCGTGTTGCTGCTGTTCAAAAGACAGTAGGGAGCGTAAGTTTATCTGGCTTAAAGCCCTAAACCCATGGAAGCTTAACTCATCAAATTTTTCTTCATCCTCCTTTGAGTTTCCAATTCCATTGAGTATACAAGTCAGTGCAGTGCTATATTTCTGAGGGGGGACATTATGTTGACAGTGACTTGCTTGGTTTGGAAGATTTTGAGCAGCTTGCTAATAATCAAGTTACTGCATGTAAATTGATTTAGAAACCTTAACAGCATGACCATTTCTGAAAATAAAAAACCCTTTTCATACTTGCTGCTTCTAGGTGCAACTAGTTATATCTATGGTTGGAAATTCCATATTGAAATACATTTGTCCTTGAATTCACATATCTAGGGTTGACAAATGTATTTGCCTGGTTGCCTCATATTTGAGTTGATGCACAAGAAATATGCCTTTTTTTTGTGTTACCTTTTCATGCACTCTAAGCAACGATGCTAGTATGTTATGATGGGCCTGGGTATTTGCACTTTGAATATGTTTACCCTCATCTGCAATCAACAGGCAGTAGCTGCTGGAAGTTTAATAAACCTTGCAACAATTTTGTATCTCAATTCCATTCGAGTAAGCCGTCTACAGTTTCTACTTCTATTCAAAGGTTTTTATTTCTGATCCTGGTTTTATGTTCAACGTTTCATTGAAATGGTAAATCTTTGCAGGTACCAGCCATCATAGCATATGTCTTTTGTGCATTCTTCAGCTTCCAAGTTCTCTTTGGCATTGTAAAGGTCAAAAAATTGGATCAGCGGGAAAAATTAATAACAGGAACTGCTTAACAAACTTGTAAGTAAATTTGTTGTATACTTGCTGTTCTGGTAGGTTGTGTTTAAGAATTGTTTATCATGCAAGATTCTAAATCAAATTAACAGGGAGGCTGAACTTGTATGCAATATGATCTTCATTAATCTAACTGTTCTCTTCATCCCTCTATCCACACTTTTCCAAGAAACAGTCTGAATAGTGCATATATACCTCTAGTATTGTTTATCTCGGTGTTCCAATCATAGGAATGAAATGACATTTACTTCAAGTAATGTTATGTGTTTAGCGATATTATATTGCATCATGTCTTTCCAAGATAGCCAGTTTATGGACAGAATCTCTTATCTTATTTTTTTGTCTGATAAATTCCAGATATTTTTTAATGAGATCAGTGCAGATGTAGGATAGAGTTTCATTCAGCTTATGTGGGGCTGTTTATTGCAACTGTCGGCCATTTAGAAGATGCACTATGATTGTGTTGTTTATGGTTGCTTGAACGTCAGCATATTAGATTTGTGATGAAGACACCTCAAGGCTGGAAGGTTAGGCAGTGTTTTTCTCCAAAGCTTACCAACGACTATTCAGTAAGAAATGCCATTATTACTCTCCAAGGACAAATTGTCATAATTTTGTGTTATCAAGGATTCATTGAGTTTTTGGGTAAGCATATTTACCATAACTAACGGTTCTAAGCTTGGAGATTAATGATGTAGCAATTGTATGACCAATATTGGCTTGTATAGTATACCTTCTCAATATAAATCCATGGAAAGGCAGAGATTTTGTATGATACTTCCACATAATGAAATCCATGGCGGTACAATTTGTCGCACATATATCATAAGCATTAAGACTTTGCGATATGTTGAATTATTTCCTTGGAGAAAAGCATTTGCGGTGTCCCGATGTGTTTACTGTTCATTATAGGAGAAATAGAGTTTCGATGGACAACTCAAGGTGGATAGGCATTTAGAAGTTGTTTGGAATTGTTGTTGGTGTTAAAAATGTGTAATTTTTTTTGATTTAATTGACTAGTTTTAATTATTTTATAAATCGCATTTTTTAAACACCTTTATGGAAAAAACAGCTTTATTTCTAAAAATAATTTTTAAAATTCAAAAAATTTTAAAATAATTAAAAAAAGTTTTCCTTAAATGTAATGCCAAAATAGGGCCTTAGAGGAAAAATGGGCAGCTCTACTTTTCCTTTTTCCTCCGCCTTGTGATTGTAAAGGATAAACGATGTAGTTTCTAAGTTATGGAGTATTGTATAGCTCATCATATTGTACAGTTCATAGCTACTATGGCTCCCATAAATTAGCATATTATAGCTCCTATTATTTAGCGTAATTTGCTTATATTATTTAGCCTAATATTTTGTGATATTTGTAATAAAAATTTGTATATAAATAGTACCATACTCAATACACCAAAATCAGTTTTTCCTCCAATGTCAATCTTTGTTATATGGTATTATAGCCACTCATGGAGAATTTTTTTTGCGTTAACTCAGCCACACCAACCCTATCTTCCACCTCATTGGTACCTGGAAAATTAGAGGAGAACAAAAGAAGGAGAAGATAAAAGGAAGAAGAAGAAGAGGAGAGAGAAGGAATCAATTTCTCATTAACAATATTCACACGTATACATGAATGGAGCAGCTGAAATATACCTTTTGCAGACTCGACTTTCCAATGCCAGCTCATTACCAAATAACAAAATTACAGCTTAAAGAAGGAAATTAAACTAACATCTTTTATCAAATGACACCATTCATTGCATTTTTCCACACATCAATCTTGCCCTCCTTAAAACCTTTGTCCACAAGGTTGAAGGATGGAACTTCTATTCGACATCAAACAGGACTCATGGTATTTGGGGCAGCAAGTGGATCTTCAAAATCCCAGAAAAAATTCATTTCCAACTTCATCATCAAGAAATTCATGAACTATAATCATGTGAAGCTGTTTTTTCTTACATTGGTTACCAGGGAAAAACTTCTTGTCGCACCATACACACAAATTATTTGCTTGTTTTTCATTAATCTCAACATCAGAGCAGTTTGGTCTTTGGTTGGAAAGGTTTGGTGTTACTGTTGAATTGTGCTATAATGGTTGAGAGGTAGAAAGGTGTATGGTTAGTTGGTTTAGTGGCAGCAGTAGGGGTAGGAAGTAAGGGAGGTTTGGTCTGGGTTGTGGCAGGTAGCTGGGTTGTAGAGGGTGCTTTGTTATAATAAGTTTTATCTGTCCTAGTAGCGGTGAGGCAAGTCTCTTGCATTCTCGCAAGGACATAGGCCTATTGAAGCATTTTGGGGCCAAACATTCACAATTAAATTTTTATTTTATCACGAAGGCCACTGAGGAAGCAACTCAGGACATAGTCCTCATAAGGTGACCTTATGTGATAAAACATCAAACTCCACCAAGATCCAGTTTGAACCAAACTCTTCAAATCTGCCATTGGGTCTTCATAAACTCTTTCACCAAATCAACCTTTAAGGGCCTCCACATATTCTTTCCATGGTGACATTAAATTTTGGTAATCTCCCAATCCCACATCGGAAGTGGGAGATGAAGGAAGAAAAATGTTAGCTTATAAAAAAGTTTCATCACCTCTTAACAAGTCATCCCAAAAACACAAATCACTTACTTTTAAGATTAGTTGTATTTTTTCTCTCTCTCTCTTGTAATATTTCACTTTGTAATATTTCTTTGAAATAGTAGAATATTATTTTAGTAGTTACAATGAAGTTTTACAAGCTCATTCCCAACTATGGTATTTGTATCAATGGATCACACCTAACCCAGAAATCCCTTGTGTTTTAATGATTCACACAATAAACCAATTCCTTGTATTTTAATGGCTTACACAAATAACTCTTACAAGTGTTATACTCTTAACCCAATATACCAAAACTCACTTGAGTAGTAGATTACAAAGAGAAACACTCATAAATTTATAATACTCAGAAAATATGAGCAAAATGATTTTTACAAAGAATTAAAGTTTAGTTGAAAGTAATTAATGCACAAAATGACTACAACAAGATTTTGATTCGAAGTAATTGTTATTCTCTCATTCTGGATTCATAAATGACTTGCATTTATACTTCCTTGACGAATTATAGCCGTTTGGTTGCATTTAATGCAAAAATAGTCGTTGCACCAATTCTTAATTTTGTACCTGACATGTTTCTCTTTCCTCATTCACGGTGGTGAATATGTGTGTCATGATCGGGAATGTTCTTCCAGGCCGTGGTCCAAGTGGTGACTCTGGCCGTGAAACATTCTGGAAGGAATTGAAATGTTTGATCATGGGCGTGACATTATTCTTTCACGGAGGTGACATTATTCTTTCACGGGCGTGAATATCCTTCCAAGCCGTGATCCAAGTGGTGACTCTGGCCGTGAAGCTCTCTTAAGAAATTTGACATGTTTTCTCACGGGCGTAACTTTCACGGGCATGACTGATATGATAATTCACGGTTGCTATGATCCTTCATGGCCGTGAACTTTAAATGTTGAATAGTTGGCGTTAAGCTACATCACGGGCGTGAATATGCTATTTCTTCATTTTTTGACTTTCAAAGTTAGTCTTCCATTCTTACATCATATTCTATACCATGTTCAATAAACTTAGAACATAAGTATGTTAAATACATTATTGCTATTTTATTTGTTAGCATCAAAATGGCGACAATACCCCTTAAGGTTCAACACTATCAATAAGCAATTCGACTGCTTGGATCCTGGATTGAGCTGTACCCACTATATGTGTCCCAATCGGGAATGGTTTTTCGATTTTAAAGAAATTGAAGGTGAAGTTGTTTATACAACAAATGACAACCCTTGCAAAACAACTGGAATTGGTTCAGTCCAGTTGAGAAATCGTGATGGATCAATCAAAACTCCGACAGACGTAAGATATGTGCCCAATTTGACGAAAAATATCATTTCTATGGGAATCCTTGGGAGAAAAGGTTTCACTATATTCATTAAAAATGAAGTAATGAATGTTATATTTGGAGCATTTGTGGTGATGAAAAGAGTTTAAAAGAGCAACAACTTGTATTACTATGAAGGCAATACAGCCGTTGGAACAACAATAACAGTTTTTAGTGATGACCAAGAGCTAGAAATAACCAGATTGTGATATATGCGCTTAGGGCATGCATGTGAAAAATGTTGAAACTTCTGGTGAATCAAGGATTATTACAAGGAGTACGAACCTACAAATCAGACTTTTATGAGAATTGCATCAAAGGTAAGTAGACGAGAGTGAAGTTTGGCACTACAATCCATGATACCAAGGGTATTCTGGATTATGTTCACTCATATGTATGAGGTCATTCCAAAACTGCTTCAATGGGAGGTAAACACTACTCTGTTACCTTTGTTGATGATTGTTCAAGAAGAGTATGAGTGTATACAATGAAGACAAAGGATGAAGTGTTATGAGTTTTTCTCATATGGAAAAAGATGGTGGAAACTTAGACGGGTAGAAAGATCAAGTGTCTTCGAACAGATAATGGCAGAGAGTATACAAGTGATCCCTTCATGAAAGTTTGCAGAAATGAATGAATTGTTCGATATTTCACTGTCAGAAATACACCACAATAGAATGGGGTGGCTGAACGCATTAATCGAACTCTACTGGAGAAAGTTCGGTGTATGTTGTCTAATGCTGGATTAGGAAGACAATTTTGGGCTGAGACTGTAATATACGCATGTCATCTCATTAATCATTTATCATTAACTGCTATCAATGGAAAAACACCTTTTGAGGTGTGGTATGGAAAACTTCCTACATATTATAATTCCTTACATATATTTGGTTCTACTGCATATTATCATGTTAAGGAATCGAAGTTTGATCCAAGGGCAAAAAAACTATCTTTATGGAGATATTCTTTGGTATCAAAGGATATTGTTTATGGTATCTAGAGACGAAGAAAATAATTTTTAGTAGAGATGTTACCTTTAATGAGTCTATCATATTAAAAAAGGTAACAGATGAGCAAACAGATGGCTCTGCACTATAGGTGGAGGGAACTCCTAAACAGATAGAGTTTGATAGAAGAAGAATTGTTGATCCAACAATTGTAAAGTCTGATAAAATTACTCCTACGGTAGAAGAAGAGATAATGGTAAAAATGGATCAGATGAGGAAGCCTCTTCAGCAACTTGAGCCAATTGCACTATGAAAGCCAAAAAGGAATATTAAGAAACCTGCTTAACTTTTATACATTTTCAGTAGATGATGATATTTCTTCCACTTATTGTGAAGCTATTCAAAACTCAGAAGAAGAAAAGTGGAGAAAGGCTATGGAAGAAGAGATGCAGTCCCTTGAAAAGAATCAGACATGGAAGCTAGTAAGTCTGCCAAAGGGAAAGAAAACGATTGGCTGTCAATGAGTTTATGCAAAAAAAGAAGGATTTTCTGATAAGAATGATATCCGCTACAAGGCAAGATTGGTAGCTAAAGGTTATGCTCAGAAGGAGGAAATTGATTATAATGAAGTATTTTCTCCAGTTGTAAAATATTTCTCCATTAGAATACTGTTGGCCTTGGTAGCACAATTGAATTTGGAACTAGTTCATCTGGATGTAAAAACTGTATTTTTATATAGAGACTTAGAAGAAGAAGTCTACATGACTCAATCAGAAGCATTTAAAGTTGTTGGAAAATAAAATTTAGTGTGCAAGTTGAGCAAATCATTGTATGGATTAAAACAATCTCCAAGATAGTGGTATAAACGATTTGATAAGTTTATGATAAGACAAAAATACATAAGAAGTAAATATTATCATTGTGTATATTTGCGCAAGCTAAGGGATGATTCATTTATCTATCTTCTCCTTTATGTTGATGATATTCTGATAGTTTCAAAGGATGAAAGAGAGATTCAAAAGTTAAAAGCTCAACTAAATCAGAAATTTGAAATGAAAGATTTAGGAGAAGCTAAGAAGATTATCAGTATAGAGATATGCAGAGATAGAAAATTAAGGAGACTTTATTTGACTCAGAAACAATATCTGAGAAATGTACTAAAACGTTTTGGGATCAATGAGAAAACAAAACTAGTTAGTACTCCTCTTGCTCCTCATTTTAAGCTCAGTGCATCTTTATCTCTGAAAAGTGATGAAGAACGAGAATACATCTTAAAGGTTCGATATGCAAATTCTGTTGGTAGCTTGATGTATGCAATTGTGTGTACCAGATCTGACATTTTACAAGCAGTTACAGTTGTGAGCAGGTACATGCATGATCCTGGTAAAGGACATTGACAAGCTGTGAAATGAATTTTGTGGTATATTCAAAATACTGCAGATATTGGTATAATATTTGAACGAGATGAGAAAATTGATCAGTATATAATTGGATATTGTGATTCTGACTATGCCGTTGATTTAGAAAAAATGTCGATCTACTACCGGTTATGTGTTCACACTTGCAACAATACCGGTTAGTTGGAAGTTCACTTTACAGTCAACAGTTGATTTGTCTATAATAGAGGCAAAGTACATCACAGTTTCAGAGGCTATTAAGCAAATAATTTAGTTTTAGGGGTTGCTGAATGACTTAGAAATTGGTCAGAAGCATGTCAAAGTGCATTGTGACAGTCAAAATGCTATTTGTTTAGCAAAAAATCAAATTTATTATACAAGGACGAAGCACATCGATATTCGATATAATTTTGTATGAAAAATTCTTAAAGATGGTAAGATACTATTTCAGCAGTCAAAATCTTCTGAAATTTGTGATAGGTGTCAAGTTCCAACATTGTTTGAACTTGATAAATGTTCTTAAAATTTGAAATTGGACGTTTCAAAGCGCATTTGAAGATATTACTGAAATTTATAAAATAAAAGTTTAAAAAATATTTGTTTGGAATTGTGAGATAACTAAGGTAGATATTTGTTAAATTTTGACAATCTCTCATTCACACATTGGAAGTGGGAGATAGAGGAAGAAAAATTGTAGCTTATAAAAAAATTTTATCCCCTCTTAACAATTCATCTCAAAAATACCAATCTCTTACTTCTAAAATTGGTTGTATTTTCTATATTTCTTGTAATATTTCACTTTGTAATATTTTTTTAAAATAGTAGAATATTATTTTAGTAGTGTTCGATGACGTAGGCATAATTAGCCGAATCTCATTAAATTATGGTACTTCCTTTATTTTCTATTTAATAGCTATTGTCGGATCATTTATTTTAGTGATATATTGTACTTTAATTTATCTGAAAAAAATTATGTCACAAAAATTCTAAGAATCTAAAAAAATTAGCTTTTAAGGTAGATCATTTGTAATTCCACCAATTACGTATAAATTTTTTTATCTTAATTTTTGATACAATTATTAATTTTGGTGCAACTAACTCGATTTACACATTAGATGGTTCATCTGCCTTACCGTTATTTTTCAAGTAATATTGGTGCCACTGCAAAGCTCTTACCTCCATATGAATGGCTACGAGCTTGACTTTAGCTGTGGTAGGAGTGAAATCAATTTGAAAAAACCTATCGCATTTATACAACCACCCTTCCAAATTTGTGCCATCAAATTTTGGAAACTCAATTTTGGTAAATCGCATAGCTAGTTGATAGTTGTTAGTTCCTAGGCTTGGGTTAGTCTGGCTCAAATCAACAAAGGGTTGTAGTGGTGGGTTGTTACAGTGAACTGGGTTATGTGAGCTTGGAGAAGCTTGGGTTTGGCCTTGATTTCCCAATTGCATTGAATAAATCATTGTTTTCATCTCACTGAGAAGAGCTTCTTACTGCATCTCGGCAAAGGTCTGCTCCTGCTTCTTGCTGCTTTCAATCAACATGCCCTTCACCAAATTTTTTTTATATTTTCCTCAAATTTTTTCATCTCTTGCAAATAGGTGTTGTCAGCGATTAACATAGTGCTGGTGGTGTTTGGATATGGCAGGAATAGTAGGGTATTAAAAGAAGAAGGAGAGGACCAAAACTGCTCTGATACCAAATGGTACCTGAAAAATTAGAAAAGAAAGAGAACAGAAGAAGGAGAAGAGAAAAGGAAGAAGAAGAACAGGAGAGAGAAAGAATCAATTTCTCAGTAACAAAATTCACACGCATACATGAATGGAGCAGCAATAATATACCCGTTACATGCTCAACTTTCCAATGCCAGTTCATTACCACATAACAAAATTACAACTAAAATAAGGAAAATAAACTAACTAGCATCTTTTACCAAACGACACCACTCATTGCGTTTTTCCACATATCACTAAGCTCAACTTTCTTTCTCAATAAAACTTAAACCAACTACTTTACAAAGAAAACAAAATTCAATCTCTCTTATCACATCCATGACACACTAGCACCTGCACCTACCATTATCAACACCACCACAAATAAATCATAACCTAATCCTGATTATTTTAAATGGTTATATCAAGACCAACTTTTGCTTGGTTGAATTTTATCATCCCTAACTAAAAAAGTTATTCTTATATGACAGGTTTAGACATTGTCAATGAAGCATGGAAGACAATATCAGATGCCTTTGGGTCTGGTAATTAGTACTAGATGAGTTCAACTGCACATGACTCTCCAAAATATGACTCTTAATGATAAAATCATTGCTCAAGTTCAATAATAAATGAATTTGCTGCCTTTGGAACACCAGTTTCACACGATGAATTTAACGCTAATGTTTTCAGACTACCACCACCAAAATATCATCTTGTTGTAGCACCTTTATCTACAAAGAAATCTCAAGTATCATTTTTTGATCTATCTGGTCATTTCATTGTTCATGAGATCTTATTGCAAACCTTGCGCAAGCCAACCTTGGTTGTAGCCAATGTCACTTGAAAAAACAACTATGCTCCACAATAATCTAATCATAATTTTCAAAAGAATAATTTCAACAATAGAAACATTGGAGGGACTTCTAACACCTCTAACAAAAGAAACAAGAAATGGTTTCCTAATCCTTGTCAAATTTGCGGTCTTAATAACCATCAAACTAAATGGTGTCATAAAGACTATAATTCTGATTCAGAGAGCATTACTGCAAATGTTGCCTCTGTTCATGCATCTCTTTCAAATGACTAGTTTCTAGATACTGCTGCCTCCCATCACATGACATTTAATTTGGTAGCACTACAAATTTCAGACGAACATAAAGGACCGAACAAGGTCACAATAGGTAATGGATATGGCTTGCAAATTAAAAATATTGGTCACACTGCACTATCTTATGCTCTTGATGAGTTTCATTTGAAAAATGTTTTGCATATGCCCATTATACAATAACAATTCTTCTCTGTTAATAAGTTTACAGAAGACAATCATTGTTCATTTAAGTTTGATCTCATTGGGTTTACTGTTAAGGATCAGAAAAGTAAAAAGATGTTATTGAAAGGACCTACTGAGGATGGGTTCTATTGACTTCCTGTTGCTGCACTTTACAAAGAATTGTAAGGCATTTCAATTAGTTTGCACTTGTGCAACGGGCTGGCATGCACGTCTTGATCACCCACAACAGTCCACTGGCTCCTCTGTTATTAATAAATTTGCTTTGCCTAATAATTCAATAAAGTCCTCATCCAATTTATGTGAGGCGTGCTATTTAGGAAAACATAGCAGAATTGTTTTGCCTATTACTTGTTCTACTGCTAGCAAACCATTGGAACTGATTCATAGTGATGTATAGGGTCTAGCCTTTAATTTATAATTTTCTGAAGACAAGTACTTTCTGCTCTTCGTTGATAACTTCTCTCGTCATTGCTGGTTGTTTCCGATTAAACAAAAAATTACGTGCTCCCTACTTTTGTTGAATTTCACAAAATGGTTGAAAAACAGTTCAACACCAGTATAATTAGTTTTTAATTTGACTGTGGCAGAGAATTTCACAAAATGGTTAAAAAACAGTTCAACACCAATATAATTAGTTTTCAATTCGATAGTGGCAGATAATTTCAAACTGTCAACACTTATCTACGGGAAAATGACATCAAACACAAAATAACAGGTCCTCATGCTCATCAACAAAATGGCACAATTGAGAGAAAAATAAGGCATCTAGTGGATATATGTCTCACGCTATTAGCTCGCTCTGCGATGCCTTCCAAAATTTGGAATTTTTCTATGTATATAGTATCTTTGCTCATATTGACTATCTCGTTACCTCACCTTAATTCCATTGTTCCTATCTCTACTGCATCCTCAATTAAACCTGCTACTGATCTTATTTCTGTTGCAGATCATATTGTTCCATATTAGCAGCTCACAGTTTAGATAGGCCAAAGCGTGAAACTTAGTCATCACTGCGCAGAAGAGACAAATAGTCTCGCATGAGTTTCTGATCAACCCATTCACCTTGCTGATGTTTCCACTTCATAACCTGACAAAACACATTCTCTGATCTTAATACCCAATTGGAAGAAGAAAAAGATAGCTTTCATGTCTGTTTCACAGAATACTCCATCAGATCTCACCACCAACTTGTTACACTCAAGCACTAAAAATATCATCTTGAAAGGAGGCTATAAGTTCGGAAATCACTGCATTAATTCATCATGAGACATGGGATCTTGTTCCAAAGCCCTCTTATGCTAACATGTTAGCTGTAGAGGGGAATTCAAACTTAAACACAATTTTGATGGATAGAATGGTGCAAAGCCCTCGTAGTTGCCAAGGACTATAATCAAGTTGAGGAAATTGATTATACCATCATTTTTAGTCTACTTATCAAGCCAACCTTTGTTTACATTATTCTTTCTCTAGCTATATTCAATAAATGGCATCCTAAATAGCTAGACATATTAAATGCGTTTTTAATGGCACATTGGAAGAGGATGTTTATATGTCTCAACCCCCAGGCTTCATTGATCAATGATGTTCCACCTATGTTTGCAAACTGAAGAAGTCAATTTATGGCCTTAAATAGGCCCCATAAGCTTGGTATCAAAGGCTTTTGCTTACTCTTGGTTTTTTCGGTTCATACATCGATTCATCTCTCTTCATCAAACAACAAAACAGTGGTGTTATCGATATTCTTGTATACATTAATGATATAATCCTTACTAGAAGCAATAGTTTTGTTATTCAAACTTGCATTCATCAATTATCTCAAAAATTTAAATTGAGAGAACTTAGCCCTCTTCATTATTTCCTGGGCATCAAAGTTTAATACATTAAGAATGGTATTCTTCTCTCCCAATAAAAATATCTTCAGGATCTTCTCGCAACACACATTGATAACTCGAAATCTATCAAATCTCTTATGGTAATTTTTCAACTTCCAACTTACAGATGGTGAACCATTGGCAGACCAACATGTTTATACAAAAACGGTAGGAGTATTGCAGTATGCATGTTTCATAAGACCAAATTTGGCCTTCGTTGTAAACAAACTTTGTTGATTCCTATCTACCCCTACTACAACTCATTAGCAAGCTTGTAAACTTGTTCTTCAATATGTTAAGGTCTTTTCATCACTCATTCCAACTCCATTCAACTTCAAGCCTTTTATGACACTAATTGGGTTAGAGATAAGGCCGTTAAAAGATCTACATGAGGTTTTGCAATATATATGGGGGCAAATTTAATTTCTTGGTCAGCTAAGGAACAACTGACTGAAGCTTGTTCCTTATTCCTTAATCGAAACTGAGTACCGATCAATTGTAAATACAACAATGAAAATCATTTGGCTTCATTCTCTTCTCCAAGACATTAAAACAAAAAAATTACTAATCCAACTATGGTTTGACAACATTAGAGTTTCATACTTAGCTATCAATCATTGTTTCAAAGCCAAAACAAAGCCCGTTGAAGTTGATTTTCACTTTATGAAACGTTTCGCTAATTGGAGTCTAAATTCATGCTAAAATAGTAATTTGGATGTGGAAGAGAGTAATAAGTTATTAAAATGAATAATCAATAGATGAAAGGATAATTAAAGAAAATATTGAAACAAGTGGTAAACCAATCGCAAAACAGTAATTTTGCATATGCAAAATTTTTTAAGTAATATGTTGACTTTTTAAGTAATAGTCTAAGTCAACATATTATTTATCCAATAGGATTTTAGTCCAAGTCAACATATTACTTTAAAAAATTTGCACAAATTTTTTAAAGTAATATGTTGACTTGGACTAAAATCCCATTGACTAAAATAATATGTGGTTGTGATTTAGTAAGAAGTGTAGTTTAATCATGGTCATTGATTTAAAAAGGGCATGATGGTAATTGTAACATAGAAAGGAAGGGCATAAAGGTAATTGCATAAAAGGTATATAAAGTCATCTTCTTCCTCTCATCCCTCACTTTTTTTTTGGTAGAAAACCCATTTTCTCTCATCCTCTCACACGTCATTTTCAATTCCTCTTCTTTCTTCTCCATTTCTTTCCCATCTCACCACAAATTTTAGTCAAAATAAAGTTAAAATCATGCTTTAGAGTTGAAAAACAGAAGAAAAGAAGAAATGATGTGTTGCCCAAATATTGAACCAAGAAGGGGGGTTGAATTGGAGTTTAAAAATTTAACTTTTTACTAAGGATAGAAGAATATGACACCAGGATTTTTATAGAGGTTTGGGTGTTTCACTAACATATTAAGTGTTACAATAGAGTTTTACAAGCTCACTCCCAACTATGGTGTTTCTAACAATGACTCACACCTAACCCAGAAATCACTTGTGTTTTGATGACTCACACAATAATCAATTCGTTGTGTTTTATAGACTCACACAAACAATCTTTACCTTGTGTTTTACAGGCTTACACAAACAATCTTTTTTTGTGTTTTAGAGGCTCACACAACTAACCCTTACAAGTGTTATACTCTTAACCCAGAAATATCCAAAACTCACTTGAGTAAATGATTACAGAGAGACACAATTACAAATCTATATTACTCAATAAATGATGAGCAAAAATATTTTTACAGAGAATAAATATTAAATGCACAAAATGGCTTACAACAAGGTTTTGATTCAAAATATTAGCAATTCTCTTGTTCTTTTGTTCTCCTTATTCACTCTCTTGTTCTGGATGCATAAATGACTTGCATTTATAATTCCATAGCAAATTATAGCCGTTAGAATGCATTTAATATGAAACTAGTCATTGCACCAACCCTAATAATCGCGTCTGACATTTTTCTCTTTCATCTTTCACGGGCGTGACCGTTCTTTTAATCATGACTTGAGTGGTGACCTTGGCCGTGAAGCATTCTGGAAGGTTTTGAAATGTTTGTTCACGGGCATGACATTTTACCTTCACGAGCGTGACAACCTTCCAAGCCGTGGTCCAAGTGGTGACTTTGGTCGTGAAGCTCTCTGAAAGAATTTTGTCATGTCTTTTCACGGGTTGACATTTCTTTCACCGGCGTGACTGAAATGCTCATTCATGGTTGCTATCTTCCTTCATGGCCGTGAACTTTAAACATTGGTTTGTTGGCGCTAGGTTTCTTTACGGGCGTGACACATAGGGTCACGGGCATGAACATGCTACTTCTTCAATTTTATTTTTTGAAGATTAATATTCCATTTTTGATTCTTGCTATCATATTCCATAACCTGTTCAATAGACTTAGAAAACAAGTATGTTAAATATATTATTGCTATTTTATTTGTTATCATCAAAATGACGGAAATACCCCTTAAGGTTCAACAATCTCTCCCTTTTTTTATGGTGACAAATAATATAACAATATGTGCTTTTGAGAAGTCTCCCCCTTAAAAGATGTTTAGGATAAAAAATGCTGAAGTGCAAGAATTGTAAAGAATGATGAAGTGTAGCATCAAAATATACTTTCTAGTTTTAAGTATATGCAAGTTATATGCAAAGTATATTCAATGTATACCAAGTATATGCAAGTTATATGCAAAGTATATCCAATGTATACCAAAATTCTCTTTAAAGCATGAAGTATATTTAAGGTATATTTAGAGTATATCAAGTGCATATTCATTCATGTAACTTGCATCAAGGTAAATGCAAAGTATACTTGAGATATATTTAAGGTGTATAAAGCTCATATACTTGCATATTCATTTTGATTCAAAATTAAGTATTGCTCAATATATTGTTAGGTTCTCCCTACTTAATTTTGCTCTTAACTTAATATATTGCTAGTTTCTTTCTCCCCCTTTTGTCATCAACAAAAAGGATATCAATAAAGATAAACCATAATGAAAAACAAAGCAAATATATTAATTATGAAAAAGAAGTACAAACAAAAGTAAATAAAAATTCAGAAAGGAAATTAAAATTTCCTACAAACAAATAAACAAGCAAGGAACAAACATAGCAAGGCTAACAGAAACATCTAACCTATCATTTAACCGAACATCCTATCCCTAAGACAAGCAACTTCTGCCTTAAGGCTGTCCATCTGAGACTCCATGAAATCTTTGAGATTCTCCAACCTCTCGTCCATCAAAGCCTGTAGCTGCTCATATCATGGTGCTAAGAGGTCAACCACTTGCTGAGCTAAATTTGGTGTGGAGGCAGAGGATTGTCCGATGTCCTGCTCAACCTCAAGAGGTGCCACCTCAACTCGAGCCCTCTTCTTCTGCTGAGTTTTGAAGTCTTCCGAGTCATTTTCTTCCCAAATGATCTCACCAGTAGTGTTGATGAAGCGGTAGTAGATGTTGTTCTCAAAGATAATTCCCATCTTGATGAAGGACTCAACGTCCAGTCGGTCTCGAGGATGCCCTGGGATGAGGTTGTAGTGATGTGCATCCAGCTTCAAATATATGAGCTTCAAGGCAATGTGGGTCACGTACCCACCAATAAGAATGTCTCCGGAGGGCTTGGTGGAAATTGACAGGAGATGGTTTGCAAACCATCGAGATAGGGCCACTGTGAGGCCTCTTTGGGCCATCTCCAGGAGAAAAAGCTCAGACTTCCGGATTGTGCCATTGTTGTCTCCTCAGGCAAAGATGCTATAGGTCAGAAACCTATGCAAATACTTGTGCACTGGGGATCAGAGGTGAGTACTCTTCATCTTTTTAACATCCCAGCTGCAATCCAACCCGAAGTGAGTCCATGCCTGAGTAGCATAGAACTCTACTTCACTGTCGTTCAGGATGCCATTCGAGGGAAGATTGAATAAATCTCCGAATTTTGTGGCAGAGAGAGTGTTAGGATTCTTACACAATTGAAACTTCACCGTGCCAGTAGGTGATACTTGCAGAGTGCTCAAAAACTCTAAGGTGGGGCTCCCTCAAAGTGGGTTGATGAATGTCAACAAATTCCTTCAAATGATAGGCCTGGAGTTGCTCTGTCATCGATGTCTCAAGCCTGAGAGTACGAACTGTTTGCCACTCAAATGATCTTGAGGAAATAAGTGGCCTTTTCTTGAGCACAGAGTACCTAGGATGGCAATGCTCTGGAATGATGTTCATTAGGTAATCCATGTACCTTATGGGAGCATGAGATTTCTTCCTAGTACCCTTAGATGAATCGGTTTCCATCTGATTGAAGAAATAAACTTTTGAAGAGTGGAAAAAGTTTGACAGAATTTGTGAGGAAACCCTAAGGAAAGATGATTTGTGATGATGGAAGAGGTTTTAGAAGGTATTTATAGATGAAATTTATGGCTAGGGGGCCAGAATCTTTAATATGACATTCAATGTATGTAAATGAGAGCAGTTGAGAGAAGTTGTAGAGTTGAAATATGAAAAATAACCGGCAGAAATGTTATATAGCCGACATCTTCATGGGCGTGAAGAACGTAGTCACGAGCGTGAAGTGTTGTGTTCACGGTTTGCTGAAGAGGTGCTCTACCCGTGAAGAAAGTCGTGAAATTGATCACGGTCATGACATTTAAAGGTCATGGGCATGAATGATGAACTGTCACGGTGGTGAAAAATGAGTCATGGGCGTGAAGTGTTGAATTTCACTACGTATGACCGTGAAACAAAGCGTGAACGCTTCTATAAGTTTTTGTGTGGAAATGTTGACGGTCGTGAAAATGCGTCAAAGGCGTGAACAAAGCGTTTCGCGGGGGTGAATGAAGTCGTGAACGTACTCTTCACTACTTTAAGTCGTGAACCATATCGTGAATCAAGTCGTGAAAGCTACTGGTTCTTTTGGCGATTTAGTTCACGATCGTGAATATATGTCACAGGCGTGAATTGCCTAAAATTCTCATTAAATAAAATTAAGTCTAAAAACAAGACTAAAGCATTTCTATGAAGATTCTATCCCTTATAACATAAATTTCCATCAAATTAACTACCTTATATCTAGTAAGATGATACAAAAACAAGATTATCACTTAAGGTTTGACAATTTGGCAATCACAAAGTTAATCTATCAATCATACCAAGCTCTCTTCTTATGAAATTAAATATTTCCTCATTTAGAGACTTAGTGAATATATCTGCCAATTGATTTTCTGTGCTTATAAATTCCAATACAACATCTCCATATTGAACATGATCTCTAATAAAATGGTGTTTAATGTCAATATGCTTACTTCTAGAATGTTGAATGAGATTCTTTGATAGATTTATAGCACTTGTATTGTCACATCTAATAGGTATATGGTTCATACTATGACCATAATCCTTAAGTTGTTGTTTCATCCAAATGATTTGTGTACAACAACATCCTGCTGCTACATACTCTGCTTCAGCAGTAGAAAGAGCAACTGAAACTTGTTTCTTGCCTAACCAAGAAACTAAGCACTCTCCAATAAAGTGACAAGTACCTGAAGTATTTTTTCTATCTAAAAGACTACCAGCATAATCAGCATATGAATATCCTACAATATAAAAGGATGAATTTATAGGATACCACAAACCTAGATGCAATGAGCCATGTAAATATCTTAGAATTCTTTTTACTGGATGTAAATGAGATTCTTTTGGACATGATTGAAATCGTGCACATAAGCATACACTATACATTATGTCGGGTCTAGAAGCAGTAAGATATAAAAGTGATCCGATCATACCTCTATAGAGCTTTTCATTAATGCTCTTACCCTTTTCATCCTTGTTCAATTTTGTTGATGTGCTCATTGGAGTCTTGGCATTCTTGCATCCTTCAATTCCAAATTTCTTAAGTAATTATTTGACATATTTGGATTGGTTGATGAATATGCCCTCATTGCCTTGTTTTATTTGTAGACCAAAGAAATATTTAAGCTCACCCATCATGCTCATTTCGAATTCCCTAGTCATACACTTAGCAAACTCTTGACAAAACAATTCATTAGTAGACCCAAATATGATATCATCAACATAAATTTGAACAATTAGAATATCATGCTTATGCTTTTTAATGAATAATGTAGTATCAACATTCCCCTTTGTAAAGTTATTTTCTAAGAGAAAAGAACTTAGTCTTTCATACCAAGCTCTTGGGGCTTGTTTCAAACCATATAAAACTTTTGAAAGTTTAAAAACATGATTAGGCAAATCATAGCTTTCAAAACCTAGTGGTTGTTCTACATAAACTTCTTCTTTTATATAACCATTTAAAAAGGCACTTTTCACATCCATTTGAAAGAGTTTAAAATTCATGTGGCATGCATATGCTAAAAGTATTCTTATGGTTTTTAATCTAGTTACAGGAGCATAAGTCTCATCATAATCTATTCTTTTTTCCTGATTATATCCTTTTGCAACTAATCTAGCCTTATTCCTAGTTATTGAACCTTGTTCATCTAATTTATTTCTAAATACCCATTACCTATAATTTGATGATCCTTGGATCTAGGTACTAAGGTCCATACCTTACTTCTCTCAAATTGGTTGAGTTCCTCTTGCATTGCAATCACCCAACTTTCATCATTAAGAGCCTCATCAACATTTTTAGGCTTAATTTGATAAATAAAAGCAAGGTCAGAGGCTAAAATGTTTGAAATGAGATATAATACTTACTCCTCTTGAAGGATCACCAATGATTTGCTCTTTGGAGTGATCTTTTTTGGGGTGATCTTTTGTCAATCTCCATTCCTTTGGGAGCTCTTGCCTGTTTTCCTCTTGAGCTTGAGGTAGAGAGTCATCTTGATGTGAATCTTCTTGATCATTTTTTTTTCTTTTCCATTTTCAAGATCAAGTCTTTCCATGGTACCTACAACATCATCAAGAACACTACCCTTCACAAGATCAAGTCTACTAGATTCATTAAAAACAACATGCATATATTCTTCAACAGTTAATGACCTTTTATTAAATACTCTATATGCTTTGCTAGTTGTAGAATATCATAAAAAATACCTTCATCAGATTTAGAGGCAAATTTTCCAAGGCTATCATTGATATTCAATATGAAGCACTTGCATTCAAATACTCTAAAGTATGATATCAAGGGCTTTCTTCCATTCCATAGCTCAAATGATGTTTTGTTTAAAATAGGTATTTTGAAAACTCGATTTAAAATATAACAAGCTGTATTTGTGGCTTCTGCCCAAAAGTAAGTTGGTAAACCATACTCATTGAGCATTGTTCTAGCCATTTCAATTAAAGTTCGATTTTTCCTTTCAACTACCCCATTTTGTTGAGGTGTCCTAGGAGATGAAAAATTATGTGAAATGCCATGTTCAAGACAAAAACTTTCAAAATTTTCATTTTCAAATTCTTTTCCATGGTCACTTCTTATTTTTGAAATACAATATCCTTTTTCATTTTGAACTCTTTTAGTAAAGTTTTTGAAATTTTCAAAAGCATCACTCTTTTGAGCTAAGAAAATTACCCAAGTAAATCTAGAGTAATCATATACGATGACAAAGGCATAATGTTTACCTCCTAAGCTTGCAATTTTAGTAGGTCCAAATAAATCTAAATGCAGGAGTTGTAGAGGTTTTGAGATACTTACTATGTTTTTGGCTTTGAAGGATGACTTGTGTTGCTTCCCTCTTTGGCAAGGTTCACATGTCTTGTCTTTTTCAAATTTGACTTTTGGCAGTCCCTTTACTAGTTCTCCTGTGCTGAGGCTTTGAATTAAGTCCATGTTTGCATGACTAAGCCTTCTATGTCACAGCCATGATTCATCACTAGTAGTCATAAGACACTTAGAGGAATGGTTAGATATTTCGTGTAAATCTATTATGTATGTGTTGACATATCTATTTTCTTTAAATATCTCTTGACTATCAATAGAAGTAAATGTTACTTTGTTTCCTTTATCACATAATTGACTAACATTCAACAAGTTATGTTTCAAGCCATCAACAAGTAAGACATCTTTAATTAAAGTAGTACCATTAATACCAATAAAACTAATGCCAATTACCTTACCCTTAGCATTGTTTCCAAAAGTAACTTTACCTCCATCAATACTTTTGATTTCATTGAAGAGTTCTTTGTCTCCTATCATATGCCTTGAGCATCCACTGTCAACTAGTCAAACATTTTTGTTTATTGTGGACTTGAGGCATACCTATAGAATCACAATTCAAGTATTATTTTTAGGTACCCAAATGAGCTTGAGTCCTTAGGGGTTAGCACATGAAGGTTTCCAATGAGCCTTCCTTATCTAGCAATGTTTATTTATGTGGCCAGTTTTCATACAATAATTACACTGTTTAGGTCTAAAATTGCTTTTTGGTCTTACAATGTATTTGAATGCCATAATTCTATTAGACTGATTTTGAGAACAATGACATGCATAATCATGATTAATTGGTGCTTTTCTAGATGCATGCTTCTTATACATAAAGGCATAATTATTCTTTTTTATATATAGAAGGTTTATTGTACTTATTCCTTGGTGTTGTTCCAGCAAGTGTGGGGATGTGAGGTTCACTAGACTTAACGAAAAAAGTTTTGTGAGGAGATGATGATGTGTCATTAGATCCTAGACCATGTCTAATTAAAGGTGGTCTTTGAGACACAATGAGAGTATCTAAACTTTCTTTTCCTTTATGGAATTTCTAAGTTCCTCAACCTCATTTTTCAAAGTATTATTTTCTTTAAGCAAAGATTTAGTTGAGGGTCTTGATGAATATTCATCTAATGAATTTTGAAGAGATTCATTGATGATTTAAGCTTAAGGTTCTTCTTTTCTAAAACATCCATTTTGATTTTTAAATTAGAAATGTTATTCTTATAAGTACTGAATTTATTCCTATATTTCTCTAGTTCTAAATTTAATTCTTCTATAAGGCTTTACTCATCATCATCACTATCACTATCACTATCATTATTGAAAGAGTATGAGCGTAGTGATCTTACCTTATCCGAGACGTTATCCTCAATAGCCATGAAGCATAAGTTGACCTATTTGCTTTCATTGTCATCTTTTTCACTTGAAGAGCTTTCGTCATCCCATGTGGCTTTGTGACCTTTCTCCCCATGTCTCTTTGGTATTTTCTCTTGTGCTTTTTGAGCTTTGGACATTCTAGTTTAATATGCCATTTCTTTCCACATTCATAGCATTTTACCTCTTCTTTACTTCTTTGTGCATCATTAAAAATCAGTTTGAGGTTTCTTTGCCTGAATTTTCTAGAGTTGCTCATTTTCTTCTCAATGATTCTTTTCAGCCTTCTTGAGAGCATAACAATGTCCTCATTCTCATCATCACTCATTTCTTCATCATCTTCATCTTCTTCTTGAGATTTTAAAGTAGAGGCTTTTAGTGCTGAGGCTTTCTTTTTTCTGGCTCTGCCATTTCATGTGTCAGAAGTTTGCCAATAAGCACATCAGTATTCATGATGCTCATGTCTTCATTTGCTTCTTCTATACCAGCAACTCTTGAACCGTAATCTTTGAGAGGAAGACTTATTAGGATTTTGTTGTTTACATCTTCCAAGCTCAGATGCTTCTCAAGTTTCCTCATTCCATTTATGATAGCTAGAAGACGGTTGGTCATGTCAGTGATTGACTCATTGGATTTCATCTTAAAGAGCTCATATTCTGAAGTAAGAAGTTGAATCTTCTTAGATTTAACTTGCTTAATTCCTTCATGATAGTTTTCCAATGTTTTCCACATGCTGTAGGCTGTTGGGCAGTGTTGTATTCTTCCACATTGTTCAATGGATAATGAGCTTGAGAGAATTGTCATTGCCTTCTTGTTTTTGAATTTTGCTCTTCTTTGAGGCTCTGTCCAATCATCTCTTGATAAGATTTCTTCTTCACCATCAGCTCCTCTTCTGGTTGGTGGTGTCCATTCTTTTTGTACACTATCCCAGACTTCAATTCCTTTACTATCTAGATATGTCTCCATCCAAAACTTCCAATGGGCATAATTTGCACCATCGAAGTAAGGCTTGAGACTTTGGAATCCTTCATTAGCCATATCTTGATCTTTACTAGCGCTGTTTAGGTTTCGATGCTAGACTTAGCTCTGATACCAATTCTTGGGGGTTGAATTGGAGTTTAAAAATTTAACTTTAAAATGTGGAAATTAAAATTAAGTTTAGTAAGGATAAAAGAATATGACACCAGGATTTTTATAGAGGTTCGGGTGTTAACAAACCCTACTCCTCTCCCCCATCTCGATTGGGAGTTTCACTAACACACTAAGTATTACAATGGAGTTTTACAAGCTCACTCCCAACTATGGTGTTTTTAACAATGACTCATACCTAACCCAGAAATCCCTTGTGTTTTGATGGTTCACACAATAACCGATTCCTTGTGTTTTACAGGCTCACACAAACAACCCTTATGTTGTGTTTTATAGGCTCACACAAATAACCTTTACCTTGTGTTTTACAGGCTCACACAAACAACCTTTCTTTGTGTTTTAGAGGCTTACACAACTAACCCTTACAAGTATTCTACTCTTAACCCAGAAATACCCAAAACTCACTTGAGTAAATGATTATAGAGAGACACACATACAAATCTATATTGCTTAATAAATGATGAGCAAAAAGATTTTTACAGAGAATAAATATCAAATGCACAAAATGGCTTACAACAAGGTTTTGATTCAAAATATTAGCAATTCTCTTGTTCTTTTGTTCTCCTTGTTCACTCTCTTGTTCTAGACGCATAAATGACTTGCATTTATACTTCCATAGCAAATTATAGCCGTTAGAATGCATTTAATATGAAACTAGCCATTGCACCAACCTTAATAATTGTGCCTGACATTTTTCTCTTTCATCTTTCACGGTCGTGACTCTGTGTGTCATGGGCGTGACTATTCTTCCAAGTCGTGACTTGAGTGGTGACCTTGGCCATGAAGCATTCTGGAAGGTTTTGAAATGTTTGTTCACGGGCATGACATTTTACCTTCACGGGTGTGACAACCTTCCAAGCCGTGGTCCAAGTGGTGACTTTGGTCGTGAAGCTCTCTGGAAGAATTTTGTCATGTTTTTCACGGGCGTGACATTTCTTTCACGGGCATGACTGAAATGCTCATTCATGGTTGCTATCTTCCTTCATGGCCGTGAACTTTAAATATTGGTTTGTTGGCACTAGGCTTCATCACAGGCATGACACATAGGGTCACGGGCGTGAACATGCTACTTCTTCAATTTTATCTTTTGAAGATTAATCTTCCATTCTTCATTCTTGCTATCATATTCCATACCCTGTTCAATATATTTAGGAAACAAGTATGTTAAATATATTATTGCTATTTTATTTGTTATCATCAAAATGACAGAAATACCCCTCAATGTTTAACAGGATGAAGATTTAAATTGAAATGGGATGGTTTTTAGAAGAAAAAGAGAGAGAAAAAGGCCTAGTAGTAAAGGCCCACACCCTCTATTCCTAAACATTTTGGTAAGTATAAGTTCTTCCCCCATTTTCTGCATCTTTTATTCTTCTTCCTTCCATTTTCGTGTATTGTGAAACCCATTTTTTGTTGGGTTAAGCTAAGATTTTTAAGCATAAAACCCATCCATTAAACCTATAGATTGATAAAATTTGGACCTTGATAAAGATTTAGACTTAAAAAAGGAATTTTGACTAAGGACCCTAGGGTGTATGGACAAAGACACAATTTTATATGATCCTTGTGACATAGTGAGTAAATATAAGATTTTTATGTGTTAGGGAAACCTAGTGGGATTCAAAGCAACCTTCAAAGAAGAGGAGGATCTTGAGTCAAACTTAGAGTGGCTTTGAGGCTTCTTTTTGAAAGGTTAGTGTACTTTGGGATTCAACCCTTGTTTATGTGCTTTGTATTGATTTTGTATGATTTTAGTAATTAAAGATGCTATTTTGATGATTATGAAGTAAATATGATGATTTAGTGAATGTTGTATGATAAATTGCATGAAAGAGTATTGTTATGGCATTATGAAAGGTATTGCTATATGATAGAAGGACTTAGGATTTTGTGGTTGGCATCAAAATGATAACTTGACATGATAATGTGTATGAGTGTGCCTTGAAATTAAAATATTAAGGCATTGTATACTTCAAAGGATGATTATAATGAGAGTTATACATATGAGGCATGATGAGTAGCTAAAAATGAGTAGGAAGACCAATTAATTATTATAATGCATGATTAATTGTTTTAGGGATTAATGACCTATGAAAAATGAGTTATGAGGGATAAATTTTGGGTTTATTGGGATCTTTTAAGTGAAATATGCATGTATAAGCATGTAAAGGCCATTATGTTGTGCAAGTGTCTTAGTCAACGTGTATGTGTTAGATGCAAAGTAAAGATTTATGTCATGCGCATGATCAATCAACATGCACGTTTTAAAAGCTTGCCCCACACATGTTTAACTTTAGTTTTTCATAAACGCAACAAACCTGACATTCATGCAATAACCTTAAATATTCGAAGAGCTTTCTTATAAAAGTATTTAGACATCTTAGAGCATGAAATTAATGAAGTTATGATGATACATGTTTGATTAATCATGTTGTATTAGTGTGTGTGTGTATATATATATATATATATATATATATATATATATATATATATATATATATATAACAAAAAAGACAAATAAATGACATGTACCTTTATAAGCAAATAAAATCAATAGTTGAGATGTCACAAAACATGCTAGAATATGCAAATAAGGTTGACATTTTTTCATTTGTGTATATGAGAAATTATTACACATGATAAGATCATAATATTATAATATATAAAGCCATGAAAAGGTGTGAACATAGGAAATATGAATCAAATAACATGCACAATAATTGATTATCACAAAGTATGCATAAAATCATCAAACTTATGAAAAGTAAGATGATAACATAAGACATGAGCATGCAAATATATGAAACATATGTGATATGAACATATGATATGAATATGCAAATGCATGAGATGTTGAAATTTATGTACAACTTCTGTGAGCAAACAAAGTATGTGATGTTGATGACATGAGGAATGGTACGTAAATCAAAATAAGATAAGCCTATTACTCTAATATAGAACTAGAGTTAGGATAGATGACATATTATTAAGGGGTGGATGGTATCGTAAGTTATGAAAAAATGATCATGGAATCTATGACAACTTGTGTGAGTGCCCCTAATTTGTAATAAATTATTCAAACAATTATGATAGATGGAGGGGATGTCAATGTCAGCTTATATCAGCACTCCCAATCCAATAACGCAAGCAAATATGATTTCTGAATTTCAGTTGTAGGGTCTATGTCAGCTTGTATGAGCTCTTTTGATTGATGAAGCTCGGTTGAAAAGAACTTTCAATATGGACAAGGGGTCTATATCAGCTTGTCTAATCACCCCTGATCCATGACCTATATTCAGTTTAGTCCAGTTTAAAGTGTCATGGGAAAAATTAGATAAGATAATAATTAATTTGGATTCCTTGGTTGGAACTCTTGTTGCTCCCTAAATTTATTAGTAATGATTTGACATAATGTAACACCAGCCGATATAGTCGAAAAACCCTCACCTTCTGTATCGATGGATGCCATGGTGTTGTTTTCGCCAAAAAATCATTAACTAAAAACTTTTCACATTTAAAACTTGTTTAAATATCATCATGCAATTAATGCATAAAACCAACATAAATAAAACATCGATCCAACGATCGATATCATAACATAAAATCTGTTTCTGACTTCACTAGCCTCATATTACAAATATACATATTAAGATATTATTACATATTTTTAAAACCAAAATACATATAAAATGTTATTCTAAAATATCTCGTGACATAAAAAAATATAAATATGCCATAAATGATAACACACCAAAAACTGGGTGCTTTGACTGAACTTTGATGGCTTGTTGCTGTTTCAGTCAACTCTTATCTACTGGCTTCAAACCTGCATGCAGGAATCCTACACACTAAGAAAATTAATGCTTAGTGGTACATATGTGTATAAAAATTCTACATTTAACTAATGTCATACCATGTTATACAATTCACCTCATGATCACTCCTTATATTCTAGTTGTTTCATGCCACAAAGTAAGTTCATATGCCTATTAATACCACATACATCATATAATATTACCATGTATACACCAATACATATATCATAATACCATATCATTTACCTGATATTATGACAACCATTGCATTACCACAATAGTAACACTTTATTTTACGTAGCTCAAGACTCTTTATTCCTAAGAATCAAGTATAAAAATCCATTCACATATTGTTACCATTTTAATATTATTATAGCCTAAGAATTTTCTAGGCTTTTATTATTTCAACAATTTCAACCTCAGAACTCTAAACTTTGACTATTCGGATGCAGGACATGGGATAGAAGCGTTCAACAACCTAAGTTTAAGCCAGCCTACTCACAACCTGTATCAGCTTATCCAAGTCTCTCAAAGTCAATGACGCTCAACAATCCTAGTTTAAGCCACATTGACCGAGTAAAATATCATGTTAGCATATCTAGGATCAAGAGCTCATAATACTTGAGTCATCTTGTTCTCATATTAAAAGTAGTTCATGCGATACCGTTTACCTCCCTTAATGCTATACCATCTATCCTATATCAAATCCAAGACTAGAGAACTGAGCTTTTTATCTCATAACCATTTATCTTTTGATTCATTTTAAACACATGTTGTTACTAGCATTTTATTATGTTTATGCATTCTCATTCCAACACATAAATATCATATCTTGTCATCCACATGTTATATTCCATGTATACCAACATTCCATAACATGCATTAAGCCAACCTATAACCATAGGTCATAAAACAAAATGTACACATTTTACACTCAAACAGCTTCGTAGGCGTGAACTATTTATTCACGACCGTGAAAGAACATTTCATGGTTACTTTACCTATAAACCATCATGTGAATCACTAAATAATCATCACGGGCGTGAATTTATTATTCACGGCTGTGACACTGTACCATCACGGTTTTCCAACTCGTGACATAACCTGTGAAATTCTGGATTCATGCAATTCATGAAATTTCAACATTCACAACCATGACACCTTTATTCACGGAAGTGAATCATGCATTTCCAGCAAACCCAAAGCAGAGCATTTTATGCATTTCATGCAAAATCTCTAAGATTAACTAGCGTTAATCACTCCTATCAACACACAAGGTATATGACATACCTATAACATGTCTTAATACTCTTAAAACACATTAAAATCTACCAAACATGCAAAACATACCATTTATCTCATTAATACCATAATATACATTTTAGTCATTTAATCACATTATTAGTCACCATAACATGCGATCTTTCATTTCATCTTACATCTCATAACATGTAAAACATACCAGATGCATGAAAACGAATTTAAATGCCCATGTGTATATACCTTTTACCAAAAATGAGCCTTAACTATCCCTTTAAGCTTTTCAAGCTTAATTTCCTTTTTGTGATGTGTTCTCTTGCTCTCTAGCCAAACCTAACATCACAAACATGTTCTTATTAGAACCTTATAACTATAAACAACCTAAAATAACCCTAAGAACTGAGTTCTACCTTAACTTTGGCAAAACTCAATAAAGCTCAATTTTCCTAAGCTTTTAAGCTTCTCCAATGGTGTTTAGGGTTTACAAGGTTGGGGAAGATGACTAAGACATTGTGGAGTGAGTCAGAAGTAATAAGGGGTAGTTAAAAATAGTTTTAAAATAAGATTTGGTGCAAAGGAAAGAGAAAAGTATGATTGCACATTACCAACCGACCTGCATTCACGGGCGTGACCTTTAACCTCAAGGGTGTGAAACACAATTCATGACTGTTACTAAATCATTCATGGGCGTGAAAGTTCTCTCTTCTCAAACACTCCCACTATATCCAAAACTTTATCATTTGAACCATAGCATGACCTTTCACAGGCGTGAACAAATATTAACGGGCGTGAAATTTTTCCTTTTTATAACATTTAAACTTTAAAACATTTTAAACCTCATCATTTTCCACTCTAAACATATATATAACTTATAGCCCCTATTTTATGGGTGTTACATTTCTCTGCCCCTCAAAGAAATTTCATCCCGAAATTTACCTGTTGTGTTGGGTTGAAACAACTGAGGATATTGAGTTCTCATAGCATCCTCACTCTCCTATATCACCTCTTCAGTAATATGATTTTTCCATAATACTTTGATTAGTGCTATTTGTTCATTCCTTAACTCTTTGACTTTTCAAGCCAAAATCTCAACTGGTTCTTCCTCATATGACAAGTCTAGCCTAACTTCAATGTTTTCAACTGGAATGATATGAGAAAGATCTAATTTATACCTCCTCAACATAGATACATGGAACACATTATGTATCCTACTCAATTCTGGTGGCAATGCTAGTCTGTAAGTAACTAGCCTAGTCTTTTTCAGGATCTAATAAGGTCCAATAAACTTGAGACTCAACTTGCCCTTCTTTCTGAACTGAAACACTTTCTTTTATGGAAAGATTTTAAGAAACACTTTATCTCCCATATTGTACTTGACATCTCTTCTCTTTAGATTTGCATACGACCTTTATCTATCTGAAGCTACCTTTAAATGATCATGAATGATCTTTACTTTCTATTCTATCTTTTGCATTAATTCTGGCTCCACTAACTTCCGCTAAGTTCAGTCTAAAGTAATGGTGTCTAACACCTCTTATCTTAAAATGCCTCATAGGAACTATCTAAATGCTCGACTAGTAACTATTGTTGTAGGCAAATTCCATCAATGGTAGGTATCTTTTCCAACTACCTTTAAATTCAATAACACAAATTCTCATCATATCATTTAATATTTGTATCACCCTTTCTAACTGACCATCCGCCTGTAGATGAAAAGTTGTACTAAAGCTGAGCTTCGTACCTAAAGTTTGCTGTAAACTTCCCCAAAACTGTGATGTAAACTTTGAATTTCTATCTGATATGATGGAAACTAGAACTCCATGAAGTCTGACCACTTCATTCACATACAATTCTACTAATCTATTCAATTGAGAATCTGTCCTGATAGGAAAGAAGTGAGATGACTTCGTTAACCTATCAATAATGACCCATATGACATCATACTTTCTCAGCTTTAGATGTAAACCAATCACAAAGTCCATTATGATCCTTTCCCATTTCCATTCCAGAATAGTGATCAGTTGTAGTAACCCTGATGGTACTTGATGTTCTGCCTTGACTTGCTGACATGTCAAACATCTTGTGGTGAATTATGTAATTTTTTTCTTCATTCCTGACCACCAATATCTTATCTTCAAATCTTGATACATCTTGCAACTTTTTGGCTGCATCACATATCTCGACTCATGTGCCTCCTTTAATATCCTCTATCTCAATTTTGGTACATTCGACACACATAACCATCCCTCATAGTATAACTCATTATCTTACTCAACTGAAAACTCAGGCCTTTTTCCCTTGGAGACTAAATCGATCAAGTCAACTAATCTGGTATCCTGCCTCTGTGCATCTCTGATCTCTTGATTCAAAGTAGGTCGAACATGCAACTCTACCATAACCTTTCTACTCAATGCATCGACTACAACACTGGCCTTGCCTGGATGATAATTGATTACACAATTGTAATCCTTGATCAACTTCAACTATCTTATTTGTCTCAAAATCAACTCCTTTTGAATAAAAAGATATTTCAAACTCTTATGGTCGGTGTAGATGAAATGCTTTTTCCTATATAGATAATGATGTCAAATATTTAAGGCAAAGACTATGGCTACCAACTTTATATCATGGATTAGATAATTCTTCTCATAAGGTTTCAATTTCTTGGAAGCATAGGAAATAACCTTTCCTTCTTGCATCAACACACATCCCAATCCACTGTAAGAAGCATCGCTATAAATGACATACTACTTATCAGGAACTAGCTATGTCAGAATTAGAGCTTCCTTAGCAAAGTCTTAAGCTAATCCCAATCCCTGAGAATTTGTAACACTGTCCTCTAGTGTTGATCATAATCCTCCCTATCCTTGGAATAAACCAAGATGTCGTCAATGAAAACCATAATGAACTGACCTAAATATGGCTTGAAGATCCGATTCATCAGATCCATGAAGGCTATCAGAGCATTGGTCAACTTAAATGGCATAACCAAAAACTCATAGTGGCCATGTCTAGTCTTGAAAGTTGTCTTTGCAATATCGATTGACTTAACCTTCAGCTGATGGTATCTTGACCTGAGGTCTATCTTGGAAAAAACTTCTGCACCCTTTAATTGATCAAACGTATCATCTATTCATGGCAATGAATATTTGTCCTTGATAGTAGCTTTATTCAACTACCTGTACTCAACACACAACCTCATTGACCCATCCTTTTTTTAATGAATAACACTGGTGCACCTTATAGAGATACACTCGGCCTGATGAAACCTTTATCTAATAATTCTTGCGACTATGATTTTAACTTCTTTAACTCTAAAGGTGTAATCTATATGGAGTAACTGATATCGGAGTTCTACCTGGTGCAAGCTCTATGGAGAGAATTTTATTGCCCTATCTGGAGGTAATCCTAGTAAGTCATCTGGAAATACCTTTAGATATTCTCTCACTGTCGAAAAATCCTGAAGATCTAGTCATTTCCTCCTTGTATCAATCACATGAGCTAAATAAGTCTCACATCTTATTCTAATCATTTTCTAAGCCTTCAACATGGAAGTGACTTGGGATGGTTGTGGAAATATCTCACCATCCACTATTATTTCTTCTCCATCTAGGGTCTTGAGAATCAACTTCTTAGATTTGCAGTTAACTACTGCCTCATGCCGAGAAAGCCAATTCATGCCTAAAATGGCATCAAATTCATGGAAAGGTAACCCAATCAAGTCCGCAGAAAAGTCCTTCCTATGTACAACCAACGAATAACCTTTATACACCCGATTCACAATCACACTGTGACCTAAAGGGTTCTTGACTTTAATCTCATATTCTAAATTCTCAACTATTTTACTGTGATGGCTAGGTGTTCTCGTGCAAAAATAAGAGTGTGTAGATTCTGGATCTATCAAAGCATATAAACACATGCCATGGAGAGAAAAGGTACCCATGATAACATCAGTGGCCTTATGATCCTTTTGTGCTCTCATAAAATATGCTCTCGTTGGGGTCCTACTTCATCCTAGTCTATCGACCATCACTAATGCAGTATGATTAGGTTTTGATTGAACTCCTCATTTTTGTTGTCAACTCGGTACCAGAGCCAATCCAACTTGTTGAACCTTGAGGGGTATTTTCATCATTTTGATGCTAACAAATAAAATATTAATAATGTATTTAATAATGCTTGTGTTCTAATTTTATGGAATAAGATATATCTTGAATATAATATGATGCAAGAATGAATGACAACTTTTGAAGATCAAAATAAGAAGAAATAGTGTGTTCACACCCGTGATATAGCTTAGTGCCAACTCTCCAACATTTAAAGTTCACGGCCATGAAGGATCATACCAACCGTGAATAATCAAATCAGTCATGCTCGTGAAAGAAAGACACGCCCATGAAATAACATGTTAAGTTCTTCTAGAGAGCTTCACGGCTAGAGTCACCACTTGAACCATGGCTTGGAAGAATGTCCACGCCCGTGAAAGTATAAAGTCATGCCCGTGATCAAACACTTTAAGTTCTTCTAGAAAGCTTCACGGTCAGAGTCACCATTTGGACCACAACTTGGAAGAACATTCATGACTGTGACACAAGTAGGCACGCCCGTGAATGAGAATAGAGAAACATGTTAGATACGAAGTTAAGAGTTGGTTCAATGACCATTTTCGCATTAAATGCACCCAAATGGCTATAATTCACTGAGGAAGTACAAATGCAAGTCATTTATGAATCATAACAAAAAGAACAATTACTTTGAATCTTTAATTTTATTGTAGCCATTGTGCATTAATTATTTTCAACAAAGCCTTTATTCTTTTTAAAAACCTAATTGCTCATAATTTATGAGCATTATAGGTTGGTGAGTGTTTTCATTGTAATCTATTACTCAAGTGAATTTGGGTATATTGGATTAAAATTAAAACACTTGTAAGGGTCTATTGTGTGAGTAATAAAACACAAGGAATTAGTTTATTGTGTGAACTATTAAAACACAAGGGAATTTCTGGGTTAGGTGTTAGCCATTGAGAGAAACACCATAGTTGGGAGTGAGCTTGTAAAAACTTCATTGTAACACCTAGTGTGTTAGTAAAACTCCCAATTAAGATTGGGGAGAGGAGTAGGGTTTGTTAATACCCGAGCCTCTATAAATCTCATATGTGATATCTCTTCATCCCTACTCTATTTAATTTTATTTCGCATTTAAAGTTAAGAAATTTTTATTTCATAACCAATTCAACCCCTCTTCTTGGTTCATTGTTTGGGCAACAATTGGTATCAGAGCTTGTCTTGCATCAAAGCTTAAAAAGTGCTAACAAAGATCAAGAAATGGCCAATGAAGGATTCCAAAGTCTCGAGCCTTACTTTGATGAAGCAAACTACGATCATTGGAAGTTTTGGATGGAGACAATCCTCGCAAGCTCTATATCCATTGAAGAATGTGGCAGAATACAACACTGCCCTACCGCATATAGCATTTGGAAGACATTGGAAAATTATCATAAAAGAATAAAGCAAGTTAAATCCAAGAAGATTCAATTTCTCAATTAGAATATGAACCCTTCAAGATGAAATCCAATGAATCCATCACCGATATGAAGAACCGTCTTTTAGCCATCATAAACGGCATGAGAAAGCTTAGGAAGCACTTGAGCTTGGAAGATATAAACAACAAAATTCTGATAAGTCTTCCTCTTAAAGACTATGGTTCAAGAGTTGCTGGTATAAAAGAAGCCAATGAAGACATGAGCATCATGCATACCGATGTGCTTATTGGCAAACTTTTAACATATGAAGTGGCGATAAAGAGAGATAAAGAACTTAAACCAAGCCAGAAAAAAGAAAGCCTCTAGCACTTAAAGCTTCTACTTCAAAATCTTAAGAAGAAGTTAAAGATGATGAAGAAAAGAGTGATGATGCAAATGAGGACATTTTCATGCTCTCAAAGAGACTAAAAAGAATAATTGAAAAGAGAATTGGCAATTCTAGAAACTTCAAACAAAGAAACCTCAAACTCCTCAAATGACTCTCAAAGGAATAAAGAGGAGGTAAAATTTTATGAGTGTGGGAAGAAAGGACATATAAAACTAGAATGTCCAAAGCTCAAGAAACACAAGAAAAGATATAAAAAAGATAATGGGGAGAAAGGTCATAAAGCCACATGGGATGATAAAAGCTCTTCAAGTGAAAAAGATGACAATGAAGGTGAAGAGGTCAACCTATGCTTCATGGCTTTAGAGGATCACTTCACGGATGAGGTAGGTCCTTCTTACTCATATGCATTTAATAATGATAGTAGTGATAATAATAATGATAATGAAGATGATGATGAGCAGAGTCTAATAGAAGTATTGAAACTAGAAAAATATAGATGTAAATTCAATACTTACAAAAAACAAATATTTTAAATTTGAAAAACAAAATGGAAGTTTTACAAAAGGAAAATCTTGATCTTAAATCTTCTAATGAATCTCTTCAAAAATCATTAGATGAGTACTCCTCTGGACCCTCAACTAAATCATTACTTAAAGAGAATAATGTTTTGAAAAATGAAGTTGAGGAACTTAGAAACTCCATTTCAAGATTTCATAAAGGCAATGAGAGTTTAGATACTCTTATAGTGCCCCAAAGACCACCTTTAATGAGACATGGTCTAGGATTTAATGGAACATCAACTTCATCTCACAAGACCATATTTGTTAAGTCTAGTGCACCACATATCTCCATATTAGAAGTAATAACCCCAACGGCTAAATGCACAACACACACTAAACCCTCTATTTATAAGAAGAATGGTCAAGGGTCGATTAGCCTAAGAGGGAAACCTCAAAAGGCCAATCATACTTTTATGTATAAGAGGCATGTACCTAGAAAAACACCGATTCATCATGTATGTGCATGTCACTGCTCACAAACGCCATCTAATAGGATAATGAGACCTATGCTCTAGTAGCTAAATTATAAGCCATAAGAATTGTTTTAGCATTTGCATGTCATATGAATTTTAACCTCTTTCAAATGGATGTGAAAAGTGCTTTCTTAAATGGTTTTATAAAAGAGGAAGTTTATGTAGAACAACCACCGGATTTTGAAAGCCATAATTTGCCTAACCATGTTTTTAAACTTTCAAAAGCTTTGTATGGTTTAAAACAAGCTCTAAGAGTTTGGTATGAAAGACTAAGTTATTTCCTATTAGAAAATAATTTTTCAAATAGAAATGTTGACACAACGTTATTTACTAAAAAGCATAAGCATAATATTCTAATTGTTCAAATTTATGCTGATGACATCATATTTGGGTCTACTAATGAATTGTTTTGCCAAGAATTTGCTAAGTGTATGACTAGGGAATTTGAAATGAGCATAATGGGTGATTTTAAGTTCTTTCTTAGTCTACAAATAAAACAAAACAATGAGGGCATATTCATCAACCAATCCAAGTATGCCAAAGACTTAATCAAGAAATTTGGAATGGAAGGATACAAAAATGCCAAGACTTCAATGAGCACATCAACAAAATTGGAAAAAACAAAAAGGGTAAGAGCATTAATGAAAAGCTTTATAGAGGTATGATCGGATCACTCTTATATCTTACTGCCTCTGGGCCCGATATAATGTATAATGTATGCTTATGTGGTAGATTTCAATTATTTCCTAAAGAATCATATTTGAATGTTGTGAAAAGAATATTTAAATATTTAAATAACTCATTGCATCTAGGTTTATGGTATCTTAGAAATTCATCATTTCATATCATAAGATATTCAGATGTAGACTTTGCCGACATTCTCTTGGATACAAAGAGTACTTTAGACACTTAGTTTCTTGGTTTAGCAAGAAACAAGTTTCAGTTGCTCTTTTTACCACTGAAGTGAAATATGTGGCAACATGATGTTGTTGTACTCAAATCCTATGGATGAGACAATAACTTAAAGATTATGGTCATAGTTTGGACCATATACCCATCAAATGTGATAATACAGGTGCTATAAACCTATTTAAGAATCTCATTCAATACTCTAGAAACAAGTATATTGACATAAGACATTATTTTCTTAGAGATCTTGTTCAATATGGAGATGTTGAATTAGAATTTATCGATACAAACAATCATTTGGCAGATATTTTCACCAAGTCTCTTAATGAAGAAATATTTAACTTCATAAGAAGAAAGCTTGGTATGCTTGATGGATTAACCTTATCTTAAGCATGATTGTTAAAATTGTTATACCTTGAATGTTAATTTCCTTCATAAGTTGTTTTTTATTGTTTAAGCTTTTAAGGAATGAAATGGTTAACTTGATGGGAATATATGTTATAAGGCATAAAAGCATCTTAGAAATCTTTTAGTTTTATTTTAGACTTAGTTTTATTAATTGAAGTTTTAAGGAAATTCATGCCCATGACATATATTCACGGTTGTGATCATAATCGCCAAAAGTTCCAGTAGCTTTCACGCTTTGCTTGAGTTTTGAAGTATTTTATAGATGGAAAAGGATATGATGAGGCCATATTTTGTGAGAAATATTGAATAAGAGCTTTAATTGAGAGAATTTTTAAAGTTGAAAATGAGAAAAAATGGCAGAATCCTGTTTTATAGTCGACATATTCACGGTCGTGAATCATCCATCACGAACGTGAATAGTCGTGGTTACGGTTTGGTGAAGATGCGCTCTAGCCGTGACAAATGATATGAATCGGTTCACGGTCATGACATTAAATAGTCACGGGTGTTACTTATGAATTTTATGGTGGTGAAAAAAGGAGTCACAGTTGTGAAGTGCAATCTTCACTACTTCTAACAGTGAGGCAATGGGTGAAACAAAGCATGAACGGTTTTGTAATTATTTGATGTTAATGTTCACTATCGTGAAAAAGTGTCATGGGTGTGAATGAAGAGTTTCACAGGAGTGAAAGAAAAGAGTTAAAGGCATGATACATAGGTTGTTCTCAAATCCTTGGTCAGAAACTCATTCTCCAAAATTCCTTTCCAAGATTATCAATGGAACCCAGCTCATAAAAAGGCATAAGGAAGAAATCCAATGCTCCGAGATGCCACACGGACTATCTTCTCAACATCATTCTGGGGCATTGTCATTTGAGATATGTTGTTCTAAAGAAAAGGCCTTTACTTTCATCTTGTTCCTTAGAGTGGAATGCTATCAGGACTCTCGATCTTGAGACAAGCATGACAGAACAATTGCAAGCTTGTCACTTCAAGGAATTTGTAGACATTCATCGACCAACGCTAAGGGAACCAACTCTCGAGTTCCTTAGCACTTTGCAAGTCTCTCCCATCGAAACAATCAAATTCCAACTCTGTAAGCATTCGAACACTCTCATAGTAGTGGAGTTTGGTACTATCTTCAAACTTCCCTCAGATGGCATTCTCAATGAGAGTGAAGTGGAATTCTATGCCAATCTAGTATGGACTCATTTTGGGTTAGATTGTAGCTGGGATGTGAAGAAAACAAAGAGCACCCATCTTCGGTTTCCTGTGCATAAATATTTACATAGGTTTCTTAGCTATAGTATCTTTGCTAGAGGACATAGCAATGGGGCAATCCAAAAATCGGAGTTTTTCCTATTTGAGATGGCACGAAGAGGTCTAAACATGACTCTGTCTTGCTGGTTTGCAAATCATCTTCTCTCAATTGCAACAAAGCCATTGAGAGATATCTTGATTGGTGGGTATGTGACTCACCTTGCAATTGAGCTCGGGTATCTAAAATTTTATGAGCACAATTTCAATCTCATTCTAGCTCATCCTCAAGACCAGCTATGTAATGCCTGGTAATTTAGTTCTCGGTCGCAGTTGATCGAAATTCGATGCGTCGAACCGATTGGAGTCTAAATTTGAACATGAAAGAAAAAAATTAAAATAATAATAAGATGTGAGAAAAATATTTTGGATATTATTAATTGAGAATTTTGAAGTGTGAAATTAAAATTTGGAAAAAAATAATTTTTCACTGAACGAAATTAGAAATTGCAGTGTTTCTGGCACATATTTTAAGAAGGCATAAAAATGAAATATTCTCTCTCTAAGGAAAGGAATATTATTTTGATTAAAATAAAGTAAGAGTGATTTAAATTAATGGACCAATGGGAAGCAAGATTAATAATTAATCCTAACCATCCACCTAATCCAACTATAAAAAGTCAAATTTCCACTTTTTTGACCATTCTTCTTCTTCCTCATCTTAATCAAACCCATTTCTCTCCCTTTTCTTCTCCTTTTGCTGTGCCTTCCTCCTTCATTTATTTTTCTTTTGTTTTCTTCAATCAAGCTAATATTTGAAGGAAAAAAATGGGATTAAGGCAAGATCATCAAAGAAATAAAACTAAGTGAGCTAAACTAAGGAAGAGAAAGAAAGAAAAGAAGAGAAAAAGAGAAATAAGACTTTGATCATTTTGAAGATCATCAAAGGCCAAGGAGGTGAACAATCCTTGAACCAAAATCAAAGGGGAGGTAAGGGCAAGGAGAAAGCAAGATAGGAGGAAGAGAGAAGTGAAGAGAAGTAGAATTGTGAGGTATGTACATTTGGCAAAATTTCAATATAGAAAAATGTTGATTTTGATTTTGTGATGTGTATGAAATTCTAGATATTTGATTGAGTAATGAATTGGTGATTAAATGATGCCACGAATGTGAAAATAAAAACTAGAATATGAGGTTGATGAATGAAAATGGAAATAATATGAATTAATTAATGTGCTGAAAAATTCGTCTTATGAACAGTGTCTAGTTTTTTTTATTATAACTTGAGTTCTGAAAATATTTTTTGAGGATTCTTATTGGGTTGGAAATTAAAGATATAGAGCTTCAACTTTCATTCAAACCATTAGACCTGAATATTCCTGAAATTAGGTGAAAAATGGACTCAAAGTTTGAACTAGAAATCTATCCGGTAAAATACTGGGCAGATTGCAGTGAACGTAGTTTAGAAGAAAATTCATAACTTTTGCTAAAAAAATTGTTTTAATATTATTTCAGTTGGAAATAAAGATAAGACATGTACTTACATTTTGTTAGTTGATCACTTATCCAAATTCCATCTAAAAATGGATGCAAAAGACAGAAAAAAATAAGGTAGAAATCTATCTAGTAAAATACTGGGCAGATTGCAGTAAACGTAACTTAGAAGAAAATTCATAACTTTTGCTAAAAAAATTCATTTTAATGTGATTCCAATTGAAAATTAAAGATAATACATGTACCTCCATTTTTTTAATTGATCACTTGTCCAAATTCCATCTAAAAATAGACGAAAAATTCATTGCAACATAAGATAGAAATGTTGTCCAAAATAGGACAACTTGTAAATATGTGTTGATTGTGAAATTTTGTGATAGAAAATATATTAATTGATTTTTTTTTAGTTATAATGATTAAATGAGCAAGTATGAGGTTGTAAAATATTTAATGGGAATTATTGTATTTAAATGGAATTTATATTAATGCTACTTACATAAATTATGTAAATAATAATAAAGATAATAAATATAATTAAACTCTATAACATCTAGTCGAGAAATAAAAATTAGAATATGTTGGCATGCCAATAAAAGGGTAGAAATATAGGCACTAAAAATAATAGTGCTGAGATTTAATTTAAGTAGGCACTAAGAAATAGTGATGAGTTGAAATTACATAGACACTTAGAAATAGTACTGAATTCGAATTTACGTAGGCACCAAAAAGTTGTTGAGTTGTTATTGAAAATATAGGCGTTAAACACTGAGTTATAAAATAATTATGTATGCACCAAGTATACTGCCGGAGAGTTGAAATCTTGTATCCAGTGTTTAGTTCCGGTCTAAGATGTTATGGGCTATCAAATAAATAACAGAAAAAAAAAGAAAAAATGTAAATTATTGAATTGATAGTTCAAATTATATATCTTGTATTGTTAAAATTTCAAACATGCTTAACGAATGAAATGTCATAATTGATGAATTAAATATTTTTGCATGAAGAAAATAGTTTTATTATTAATTGAATATTTGACATGCTTAATAAATTAATTGTAGTTCCTAAAATTTTATTTTAGAATTATTTATGTAATTATTGGATAGTTGTCAAACGTACCACTAAGCTAGTAGTTTAGCGCGTGTGTTTCACGCGCAGATAAATAGAAGTAGTTGTTTCGATAAAGCAACCGAAGAAGAGAGAACCCCAAGATCATATTGTAGCAGTCTATTTTTTTGTATGTTTTGGAAATTATGTTGTAAAAATTAAATTTTAAGAATTTCTTTTGATGTAAATTTGTGGCATGTAGGATTTATAAGGAGTGAAATTTGTAATTTTATATATCTAGTATTATTTGTAAATATATGTCTAAATATTATGATTTAATTGAATGAGTTCTTTTAAATCAAAAAATTTCTATCACTAGTTATATATTTAAATGGAAAGAAAAAAAATATAGCAATAAATATTTCACTAATAATAAACTAAAAAAAATTCAATAATTTAAATATTGGTTTTAAAATAGATGAGCTTAGTAGCACTTCCATATCCTATTAACGACTAGTAGGATAAGGGAGCACTACAAGCTAGATATCAAGTCTTTCATAAAGATGGAGCAGCTGTTCGCATTATTTATGAGAATTAATATCTATTACCGTTTCACCACTCCAGTTGGTGAAATTGATTGGGAAGACCAAGATTTCAATGATTTCAAAGCTAGCCTCAAGGGTATCTAGCAACGAAAATGAGCTCAGGTCGAAACAGCGTCCCCAGAGGTTGAGCAAGAGGTTGGTCAATCTTCGGCTTCTACCACACCTAGCTTGGCGCAGCAGGTTGCTGATCTTTTAGCACTTCGCTTTGACCTAATGTAGGCTTCCACCGATGAGAGGTTGGAAAACCTCAAAGACTTCATGGAATCTCGTATGGATAGCTTCGAGGCAGAGGTAGCATACCTTAGAGATGGTCTGTCAGGCTTGAAGCCTAATTAGAGTCCTAGTTTTTTTTCATGTAGTCTTTTTTATGTATTAGTTTTTATTCTTAAGGGTGTAGGACTTTAAATTTATATTTTTAAACTTTGTAATCCTTCTCCTTCTTTTAATATAATTATCTCATTATCATTTTATGGTTTATTTTGTTGATGACAAAAGGGGGAGAACCTATCAATATATGCAAATGTGTAGTAAAAGGCAAATATATTGTATAACATATACTTTGAATATACTTTGCATATACTTAACTAGTTAAGCAAATAATTTGATATACTTTGAATATACCTCACACGTACTTTGCATATACTTAACTAGTTAAGCAAACAATTTTTATATACTTTGAATATACCTCGCATATACCTAACTAGTAAGCAAAGATCCATGCTATACGTCGTTCAATTTTGCACTTTATTATTTTTATCTTAAGTATCTTTTGAGGGGGAGACTTCTCAAAAGCACATATTGCTAGATTATTTGTCACCATAAAAAAGGGGAAGATTGTTGAACCTTGAGGGGTATTTTCATCATTTTGATGCTGACAAATAAAATAGCAATAATGTATTTAATGATGCTTGTGTTCTAAGTTTGTTGAATAGGATATATATTGAATAGAATATGATGCAAAAATGAAAGACAACTTTTGAAGATCAAAATAAGAAGAAATAGCATGTTCACGCCCGTGACTACTTATGTCACACCCGTGATATAGCTTAGCGCCAACTCTCCAACATTTAAAGTTCACAGACATGAAGGTTCATACCAACCGTGAATGATCAAATCGGTCACGTCTGTGAAATAACATGTCAAGTTCTTCCAGAGAACTTCACAGCCAGAGTCACCATTTGAACCACTGCTTGGAAGAATGTTCACACCCGTGAAAGTATAAAGTCATGTCCTTGACCAAACACTTTAAGTTCTTCCAGAAAGCTTCACGGTTAAAGTTATCACTTGGACCACGACTTGAAAGAACATTCATGACCGTGACACAAATAGGCATGCCCGTGAATGAGGACAGAGAAACATGTTAGATGTGAAGTTAAGAGTTGGTTCAATGACTATTTTCGCATTAAATGCACCCAAATGGCTATAATTCGCTGAGCAAGTATAAATGCAAGTCATTTATGAATCCTAATAAGAAGAACAACAATTACTTTGAATCTTTAATCTTGTTGTAGCCATTGTGCATTAATTATTTTCAACAAAACCTTTATTCTTTTTAAAAACCTAATTGCTCATAATTTATGAGCATTATAAGTTGGTGAGTGTTTTCATTGTAATCTATTACTCAAGTGAGTTTGGGTATATTGGATTAAGATTGAAACACTTGTAAGGATTTATTGTGTGAGCCATAAAACACAAAGAGTTGGTTCATTGTGTGAGTCATTAAAACACAAGGGAATTTCTGGGTTAGGTGTTAGCCATTGAGAGAAACACCATAGTTGGGAGTGAGCTTGTAAAAACTCCATTGTAACACTTAGTGTGTTGGTAAAACTCTCAATTGAGATTGGAGAGAGGAGTAAGGTTGGTTAATACCCAAACCTTTATAAATCTCGTGTGTGATATCTCTTCATCCCTACTCTATTTAATTTTATTCCACATTTAAAGTTAAGAAAATTTTATTTCATAACCAATTCAACCCCCTTTTTGGTTCATTGTTTGGGCAACACATCTCTCTTCAGATGATCTCTGAACCCACATCTATAACAAGTGATAGTGTTCACCCAACACTCACCCCGTGGCTCTTATTGCAAGTGCAATGTACTGGTACAAATCCTTTTGTGTTCCGCAGTTGCTAACTAGTGGTGGTAGAAATAGCTTTGAAAGGTGATCCCCTCCCAAGGAAATTCGGATGTGGAAAGCCCTGGCTGTATCCCTTAAACTGTGACTATCTGGAGAAAAAATGACCTCTTTTGCCTGAAGGTTGTGCCATGTTAGCTTATGGCTTCTTGGAAGACTCATCTATCTTCTTCATCCTTTTCTTTTAAACACTGATGGCTATAGATACCAACTTAGAAAAGTCCTTAATCTGAAAAGTTGTAACCTGATAGCTAATATCCTCATGTAAAGCATCCTCAAATCGGCGACACTGATTTGCTCATCCTCAAAAATCTCGACTATATACTTACTTAGCGTGATGAACTTTTGCTCATACTTTTGTAACAGTCAAATTTTTCTGCTGTAAATCTTAAAATTCCTTATTCTTTTCGTTCACATACATTTGTAGTACATATTTCTTCTTAAATTTTGCCATAAAGAAGACCCATGTCAGTAGTTGTGGTGTTTGTGGCTTCAACAGAACTGTCTTCCACCAATCATATACATGATTTTGAAGCAAAGAAATTGCATACCTCACCTTATGCTTATCGACACACTTTATCTCTTCGAAGACTCTTTCGGTCTTTTCTAACCAAAACTCAGCGGCTACTAGATTATCCTCACTTTTTCAGCAAAATAAGTGGCCCCATACTTTTTAATCTTATCTATCTTGTGGTCTAGGTGGTGAAGACGGTGGACTGGGTGTGGAGCTACCTGTGGCATACCCTGTACTAACTGTTGTAATGAGCCTGATATCCACTGTATAAAATGCATTTAGCCCTGTTTGGCCTGTCCTACGGTGTGCTGTGAAGGTAGTGGTGAAACACTCAAACCATGTACATTAGCAACATTAGGTTGATCCTGAGCTTGAGCATTAGTAGGACTGTTGCTTTCTGCAATATCATGATCCTTAATCTCCATAACCTTTCACTTAATTCTATAAGCTGACAAAGTACCAGCCCACGCCAGAGTCAGATGAGACACAATAAATGCATGATTAAAAATCATTTACCCCACTTAGGTTAATAAATGTCTAAACCTAAGCTTTAATATCAATAAATGTAACACCCGTCGATACAGTTGGGAAACCTTCACCTTCTATACCGATGGATGCCATGGTGTTGTTTTTGCAGAAAACTCATTAACTAAAAACCTTTTACATTTAAAATCTGTTTAAATATCATAATACAATTAATGCATAAAACCAACATAAATAAAACCTCGATTCAATGATCGATATTATAACATAAAATATGTTTCTGGTTTCACTAGCTTCATATTATAAAAATACATAATAAGATATTATTACATATTCTTAAAACCAAAAGACATGCAAAAAGTTATTCTAAAATATTCCATGCCATAAACAAAATATAAATATGACATGAATGATAACATACCCAAAACTAGGTGCCCTGACTAAACTCTGGTGAGTCGCTGCTCTTTTTGTCAACTCCTGTCTACTAGCTCCAAACTTGGATGCAGAAAACCCACACGCTAAGAAAACTAATACTTAGTGATACATATGTGCATAAAAATTCTACATTTAACTCATGTCATGCAATTCACCTCATGATCATTCCTAAAATCATACATTATAGTTGTTTCATACCTCAAAGCAAGTTCACATGCCTATTAATACCATAGACATTATATAATATTACCATGTATACACCAATACATATATCACAATACCATATCATTTACCTAATATTATCACAACCATTGCATTACCACAATAATAACACTTTATTTTACTTAGCTCGAGACTCCTTATTGCCAAGAATCAAATATAAAAGTTTATTTATATATTGTTACCATTTTAATACTATTACCATCGAAGGCTTCTTTAGGCTTTCATTATTTCAATAGTTTTAGCTTTAGAACTTTAAACTTTGACTATCCGGATGAAAAATATGAGACATGAGCATTCAACAACCAGAGCTTAAGCCACCATGCTCACAACCTATATAAGCTCATCTAAGCCTTTTAAAGTCAATGGTGCTCAACAACCCGAGCTTAAGTCATACTAACTGAGTAAAATATCATGCTAGTATATCCAGGATCAAGAGCTCATAATACTTGAGTCTTCTTGTCCTCATATAAAAAATAGCTCATATATTATCATTTACCTTCTTTAATGGTATACCATCTATCCTATGTCAAGTCCAAGACTAAAGAATTGGACTTTTTATCTCATAACCATTTATCTTTCGATTCATTTTAAACACATGCTATTACGAACATCACATTCCATTTATGCATTTTATTCTAACACATAAATGCCATATCATGTCATCCACATGTTATATTCCATGTTTACCAATATTCTATAACATGCATTAAGTCAACCTATAACCCTAGGTCATAAAACAAAATGACAACATTTTACACTCAAATAGATTCATGAACGTGAAGAAATATTTTATGGTTACCTTACCCGTAAACCATCACGTGAATCACCACATAATCATCACAGACGTAAAATTTATTATTCATGGTCGTGACACCATACCATCACGATTTTCCAACCCATGAAATTATGGGTTTATGCAGTTCATGCAATATTGATATTCATAGCTATGACACCCTTGTCCACGGGTGTGAATCATACATTTTCAAGAAACCCAAAATCGAGCATTTTATGCATTTCATGCAAAATCTCTTTAACCAGTGTTAATCACTCCTATAAACACATAAGACATATGACATACCCATAACATGTCTTAATACTCTTAAAACGCATTAAAGTCTACCAACATGCCAAACATACCATTTTATCTCATTAATACCATAATATACATTTTACTCATTTAATCACATTATTAGTCACCATAACAAGCCATATTTTATTTTATTTTACATTTCATAAAATGTAAAACATACTAGATGCATGAAAATAAATTTAAATTCCCATATGTACATACTTTTCACTAAAAATGAGCCTTAATTATCCTTTCAAGCTTTTCAAGCTTGATTTCCTCTTTGTGATGTGTTCCCTTACCCTCTAGCTGAACCTAACATCACAAACATGTTCTCATTAAAATTTTATAACCATAAACAACCTAAAAAAATCCTAAGAATTGAGTTATACCTCAACTTTGGCAAAACTCAACTAAGCTCCATTTTCTTAAGCTTTCAATCTTCTCCAATAGTGTTTAGGGTTTACAAGATGGTGGAAGATGACTAAGACATCGTGGAGTGTGTCATAAGTGATAAGGGTAGTGGAAAATGGTTTTAAAGTAAGATTTGGTGTAGAGAAAATAGATAAGTGCGACTACACATTGCCAACTAACCTGCATTCATAGGTATGTCCCTTAACCTCATGGGCGTGAAATTCCATGCACGATCATTACTAAACCATTCACTGGTATGAAAGTTTTCTCTTCTCAAACACTTCTGTCATGTCCAAAACTCTATTTTTTGAACCATAGCATAACCTTTCATAGGCGTAAACAAATATTTACGGGCGTGAAATCTAAACACTTTAAACCCTATCTTTTCCCACTCTAAATACTTATATAACTTATAGAACATATTTTAGAGGCATTACACATAACATGAGAGGTGTTATTATTAAATTATAAGACTGTTATTAGTATGTTTGATATAGTTCACAACATAAATGAATGAGAAAAAAAGTATGCTAAATGCTTTGACTTTAATGCTCATATACATAATGATTGAATGAGTCATTATATGATATTGAACTGACATGTACTTAACATGCCATACAGCTAAAGATTATTATTAATAATGTTGTTAAGGAATCACATGTTAGTTTTTAATTAGGGAAAAAGTGCTAAAAATTGTCATGTGATTTTCCGATTTGACAATTTCTGATTTGAAGTCGTTAGTAAAATTATGTTTTTACCTATTATAGCGTTAAAAAAATAATGTGGCGCTTACCTCTCTCCTACATGGCATAATAGTTATGTTTTCTTTCTATTAGAGAAAAAACCCTAGATTCGGTCAAAGAAAGGAAAAACATATGCAAGGTGAAATTGAATCGAATGAAGTCAGTGTCATATTTTCATCTCGGAGGGATTGATCAACAATTCAATGCAAATATGCATTGTGTTCACTAATTAGATCATCGATTCATCAGTTTTTTTAACACCGTAATGGATAAAAGCTTAGTTTTACTAACGACTTCAACTATAAGATCCTTTTTGCACAAAAAAATGTGTTTAAAATTACCAAACCATGAAACTGTAAGGTGGTATTTTGCACTTTCCCTTATTTATTTTGTGTATATGTTGTCATTCTATTGTCTAAAAAACACCTTTAAGTGAAAATTTATAAGAATATAGTAAATGTAAATGAGAGACAATTGTATGTGAAGAATCTAAGGTTTTAAGTGGTGACATGAATGCGAATGATGCCCTGATCTAAGGATGAACCTTATTACGAATAATTGGATTGGAATAAAAGAATAAAATTTCATTAATATTATAATTGTAAACATGCAAATTCTATACCATTTATATAAGGATGAGATTAGATTAATGGTTTAATAAAGTTATTGAATGAAGTTAAGCCTATATCTATAATGTTGGACATATAATCTAAGTATTCATTATAACTAAATTTTGAAAAAAAAAATAATAAAGTGTGCATGGCCTAAAGTAAAGAATATGCTAGAAATGAAATAACAACATTTATAGTTGCTAAATTGCAAAATAAACATTTATTAATTGCACTATTGTTGATTGAATGTATGATTGCATATTTATATACATACATGCCTTAGTATACCACTAAGCACTATTGCTTAGAGTGTGAGTTGATCACATGTAGTTTTGGACCGAGAAGATAAAGTCTGGTAGAGAGGAGGGAAGCCCACCACAGGGTCAATAGAAATGTTTATACGATCATTGGGGGAATTGTATTATTAAAATTTATGATTCTTCATTTTAAAACATAATTTATATTGGGCATATAATTATTATAAAATAAAGTAGTGCTTGCAATGTAAATAATTTTCTATGTCAATAAAGTCATAATAATGTCCAAACAATGTATGTTATTAAAGTTTAAAAATCATGAAGTTAAATCGAGAATATTAGGTCAACCTTTTGAATTAGTCTTGGAAACAAAATGTTTTAAAATGGGGTATTTTCCCTAGTAAAGAACTAAGCTTTAATGTTTTCACAAAACCATAGTTTAAAAGGTTTTAAGTTATATCGGTTTTTGAACACATATTTTCATGACTCTCTCGTATATGATTAGATATTCTAACTATATATATAAGAGGGTGTTAGACTTTGTTCGCAAACAAGTTAAGGCTAGAGACATTTTCGTTAAATTTTTCTCCTCAATGGACTAGCTTGCAGATATTCTTACAAAACCCTTATCCACCCGTCACTTCCAATCCATAAAAAACAAGCTAAGAATTTTAGACAAAAACTTTTTAGCTTGAGGGGGTGTATTTCAGATATTGTACAACTCACTATATTATATAGTCCATCACTACTATCACTCTCATAAATTAACATATTATAGCTCTTATTTTTTTAGCCTAATTAACTCCTATTACGTAGCCCAATATTTTGTGATCTTTGTAGCAAACTTTTGTATATAAATAGTGCCATACTCAATACACAATATCAAAATTTCATCTACTATCAATATCTGTTATACGTGTAAATTCAGATTGGGAATTTCGGTTAAAACATGTTTACAAAGGAAAACTTTGTCATGAACTTTATGGCCAGTATAACCTTCAACCAGAACATGCCTTAAGTATGGCATACTACTACTCCTGTTGGTATGGATCTCTTACTGTTAGGAGATGATGTTGGTGCTAATTTTCCCATGATGGTGGTTGTATAGTTGTTTTTGTTTTTTTCATTTGGTATAATATATAAACACAGTCCAGAATTAGTTTAAAACATAGTTTGCACACCATAAATTTGAAAGTCATCTATTCCAGACTTGTTGCAAAAAATATAACATTTGAAAACATACTAGAGGGAGAAAATTTTGTTTTCTTAACATGTGTTTCGTTTTTTCTTCTCTCTCTTTACCACATGTCCTCACAAAGATGAAAGTGTTTTGCTTTTTCTAACTTGAGATGTGCAACTTTCAAAGTTGAGATATTCAAATGAAGTTTTAGTACACGTTGAAGAGTGCATTTATAAGTATTAAGTCTTTTTTTTTTTCCTTCCTTTTCATAAAAATTGCTTGATTCCCATTAGTTTTACTTTAACCAATTCATTTCTTGGTTCAGATCAACCAATCAACTCTAGATTAACTTGGTTTGATAGGTTAGGTCGGTCCAGTTTTACAAACCGATGTCCTTCTACACTTTTATTGGTAGTTCCATTAATCAAAGATGGAATAGAATACTTAAATGATGCTTTAATTTATCATTAATATATATAATGAATTTTACATTTAATTTATAATTTAAAATAATTTAACTTGATGATACTTAACATCATGGTGCTTTTCACTAATTGCAAGCAGTTGTTTGCTTATATCTCTAAGTGACATGTATATTAATGATAAATTAGGGAAACATGACATATATTTTATGTTAAATTTAGGATTAATTTTATGCACTAATATAAATATAAGGGACTATTGTGTATTAATAATAAGTGAAAACAAAATTATAGTCCCATATCTTGCTGAGTTGGATTATTTGATTTAAAAATTAAATTTAAAAAACCATTATATGCGTTAGAGATAAGTCCATGGATGATGAGTATAATTTAGGCCTAATACATATTTATCCTCCCAAACTTAGCAAGAAAAGCTAACTGAATGCCTAAATGTATGAAGTGGTTATTTTCACCCCTTTAACTAGTCATAAGTTACACATCTAGGTCCCTATTTTGCTACTTGACACGCGATTAAAAGAAAATATTTTAGGGCACGTGATGCATGAAAAAATTTGTCATGCCAGACAAAGTTGTTGAGTGGGAGTCTGAATTTTTTTCCAATGACAAAATTATTTATTGGTATTTAATGGAACTAGAATGGTAAAAAAAAAAGAAAATGCTCCTCCTCCTCCTTCTCTTCATCCTTATCCTTTTTCTTCATCTTTGCCCTATAGAAAATGACTTATGGTTAGATGTTCCCATAAATCCCAGCAACGATAGAGATGTTAACATCGATTATTCTTTCAATTATTTTTTCAAAAAATAGGAAGGTGTGGAGGCAAGAAAAATCACTAAAAGCAACAAAAGATTAAAAAAAAAAAATCATATTTTGAGGAACTCTCTCTTTCAAATATGTATGAAAATAAATTGACTACTTCCATTTCTAAACAAAAAGAAAAAAGACCCAATTTTGTGTTGATAAAAATGAAACCAACAAATAGCTCAAATCAATTTGTAAGAAAGATACCTGCAAAAATTTCCATGTGTGCTTATCTGGGACTACGTTAAAATACATCAAATGGCTCAGCGATACTTATGTTTTCAACGATGAGGTTCATTCAATGATGATTTCTAATTCATCAATGATTTGCTTAAAGTTGGGAGATTTGTGGAGCCTAGAGGTGAAGAAGAAGATATGAAAAAAAAAAAAGATGAATGAGGTGAAGATGGTAGATTTGAGAAGAGGAGAAGACAATGAAATTAGAGAAAGAAATGACTTTAGGGTTACTGTTTTGTTCAGCTCTGAGTAGGAGAGGAAAAGAATATGAAAATTTTACTTTACCTTTTTCCATTTTACAGCTGGATAAAATTAACCATTATATAGTGAAACTTTTTTTTTAATCCTAGTCTGTTTGTTTTGCTATTTATTTTGTCCATGTCACGCGCATGTATCTCACATCCATCTCATTTTTTTAATTATTAGAATAGGGGTCTAAATGTCATTTATGACTAATTGAGGGGTGTAAATAACCACTTTACTTATAAATACATAATTAGCTTTTCTTGCCAACTTTGGGGCCTAAATATATATTTTTTTTGAAATTAAAATGCCAATTTTATCCAAATAATAACATTAGTAGCCAAAGTTGCATATGAGAAATGGGGGAAGAGAATCACCCTAGTAAATGGGTTCTGTAAAAGAACAAGAGTCTCTAGCTATGATATATGTGATTCTGTTCATTGATTGCCTAATGAAAACAAAAGACATATTACAAAAATCCCCTACCAAAGTTTTGCAATCATCAATAATACAACCCAAAATAGACAAATCAAGGCTAAGAGAATTAATGGCATTGGTAACTAAAAGTGCATGACTTAACTACAATATTGTTTTAGCCTCTAGTCTTCACCCAACTTAGGCATTCTTAAATACTAAGAGCTCTAATGATGGTAGAGTCAAAGACACCATTAACCTCCACGCATCCACCTACCATGAAACACCCAAAATATCTCTAGCTACAAAATCTATACATGAGCAATTAGAGTCTGCAAACATTGTAACATCAACATTTTACTTTGATATGAGCATATGATGGAGCTTTCCACTTTGAAGACCATTCCCTTGAAGGAAGATAGGTGGAAAGGAGCTTGTATGAGGCTTGCACTATCCTCCACTTATGAAAAAGCTTAGAAGCTAAGTTTAAAACATAACTTACTTGCTGGTGTTTAAAGTGCCAAACCACTTCATTTCAATATTTCCATAGAGCCCATGACGTGCACAAGAGATTCTCACATTGATCAATGCTTAAAATTTCAAAAGCCTAAGTAGCCCAATCCCAAAAATTAGTTGCATCAGTCTTCTGATAAAATAGGGAAAATGGAATCATACATTGCGTGCGAAAAAAAATCCACCAACGTATGAAATTACACTTCAATCTCCTGCCCATAAATGGGACAGAAAAGTATCAATCTCCATGCCTTAATTAAGAAAAAGGATATTAGGTCGATAAATTGATTGTATTTGAATTAATTAAACTAGTATAAAAACAATTCTTTATGTGGTTAAAAAATAGGTTTCAATGGTTAATATGAAATTAAAAAATAAATTGTATTTAGTTGAATTAGATATATGTAGAACAAATGACATTATATTTTATGGTAGATTTTTTTTTTATCAATTCTCTGGTAATATAATTAAGGAAAATGATATTTTAAGTTGCTAAAAAATCATATGATAAATTGGTTGTAGTTGAATTAATTAAACTAATAGAAGAACAATAATTAACGTGGTTAAAAAATAGGTTTTAATGGTTAATATGAAATTAAAAAATAGATTATGTGTAGTTGAATTAGATGCATGTAGAACAAGTGACATTGAATTTTATAGCAGGTCTATAATTAATATTTATAGATTTGACTCAATATTAGTGTATTTATAATGTGAATTTTTTGTAGAGTAATTATGGAATATGGAGAATTTAGTCTAGAAAATTCAATATCTTTTTTTAATGATTTTTCCTTTAGAATGAGATTAAATTGAAAAAACACTCAAATATTATATTTTTTATATAATTTTCCTTATAAATTAATGTATTTATTAACTATAATGTTAGATATTGTTGGTTTCTAATTAAATCTTAGTATACTAATCAAAAGATAATTTATTATTGATATATATATATATATATATATATATATATATATATATATATATATAATAAAAAAAGAATTCACATTTGAAATATATTAGGGAACCATATATAACTATCAATATCAAACTCAATATAATTAAGAGAACGAATAAAAAAACAAGTAAATATGAATTGAAGAAATCAGAATAAATTTAATATATTACAATTATTTTGATAAAAAAATTACATTAATATTTTATTATAATGATTTATTATATATTTATAATACACTTATTATAATTTTAGATTTATTACATAATATAATTAGAATAATTATAAATGCTAAAAAATATAATTAGTGGTAAAAAAATTAGTGTGAAAAATGAAAACTAGCAGTATCTTCTATTTATTTATTTAATAACAAAGATATTTAATTTTTTTTATGGTTAGTTTATCTTAAACTTACATGAAGTTTAGGGGTTTAATTCTCTACATAACCATCATAAAATTTTTAACATATAAAATTATTTTTAATTATTTAAAGTCATTATTATAATAAATGTCATATTAACTTTAATAACCAATTAATTTATTTATAATTTTAATTTTATGAATTAAAGTGTATATAATTATAAGTTTAAGTTATATTATATTTGTAAAATAAAAACATAAAATTATTATATTATTATATAAAATTATTTCTTTTTTAATTATAACTATTTAAATATTTGTTTTTTCTGTCATGTTCATCTTTCATACTAAGCAGACATGAATGTCAAAATCAAAGTTTAAATATGGACATTTTAAGTGAGAAAAAATATTTAATGCTAATGGTGTATTTGGAATAAAAATGAAGCTAATTAGTCACATTTTTGCGATTTCGTACTATGCATATAAATTAAGGCAACAAGTTGAGTCGAAATACGAAATTTTTTTTTCTGGAAGTAAAAATATGATTTAAGTATATTAAAATTTAGATAATATTATTTTAAAACGTGTGAAGTTAAAAGATGAGATATTAAAGTTAAATGTCTCGATTTGCGAAAATACAGTTTATAGTGTGGATTTACAGTTTGATTTTTGAATCGGAAGTTAGAGATATATGTTCACAATTGCAATGGTGCCATTGTGATTGGAATTGAATTCTAATATTTTTAAAATATATAATTTAGAAATGACATAGAAATTTTTACGGATCTGATTTAGAAAAATGACTAAACCGTAAAAATTCGATTTTTGCACCAGATATCGTTTTGTGAAATCGAAGAAATAATTTCAAAGAGAAAATTATTTTGAGAACTTTGGTATATTTAATATGACGAAATTAAGTTGTTTGGACATCAGATTTTGGATAATTAAATTAAATCATCAATTAATTTAGAAAACATTTTATGATTGGTGGAAATTAGCTTAACAAAAGTGATTAGTATGTGATTAGGCCATTTTTCAACTTAGTAAGTTAATTAAATTTTAAGTGGCTAATAGGGTGTGAGATTAATGGTTAAATTTGGGGTATAAATGGGAATTTTTCCTATTATTCTGGAATTTTCTACAATAAAATCAAAAAATTTCTCTCTTCTTCTTCCTCACCTGGGCAGCCACACCATGGATGCTTCTCCAAGCTTTTCTTCCACTTCAAATTCACAAGATTTTAATTATTCAAGTATTTGAAGTAAGAAAAAATTAATATTTGGGCGAAAAAAATAAATAAATTTAGAGAAAAATCTTTTTTTGACCAAAAAATTCCAATCAAAATTAAGGACATATTTTTTTCACTTTTATTTCAAATTTCTATAATTTTAATTATGTTTGATGATTGTTTGAAGTAGATTTAGGATTTGTATTGATATTGGAATTGAATTAGAAAAGGAAAAGAAATAGGGTATGGTAGAGAAAAGTTGAGAAAATTTAATAAAAATGGAAAATGAGTGGAATAAGGTTGGAGGATGATGGATATGATAGGAAATTGATGAGAATAATTTTTAAGAATTTTTGTGGAACTTTTAGAAATTTTTCATAATTATGGCCAAATTTTTGAAAAATTATTTTGAATGATTTGTGTCTTAATTTGACGATAATAGATCTATATGGAATGTTTGGAAGTGGAAAATATTTTTTGGTGTAGAAATAATTAATAGAATTTTTTAGGTTTTTAGCCTAATTATTGAAAAATTTATTGGAAATTATTGAATGCAATTTTGATGAAATTGATGATAGAAAATAAAATAAAATGGGTTAAAGTATTTATAGAAATTTATTTGAAATTTTTAGAGCATTTATTAAATTAATAAGATTTTTTGAATTGAAAATGGATTTTTGGAGAAAAATGAAAATTATAAGAAAAATGGACATAAATTGGAAAAAATAGTTATGGAGAAGGAAAAAAATTAAATATTATACAAAAAATAATAATTTTGAAAATTTTGGTTGCTTTGAGAAGCGTATCAGGCGATCGTCTCGAGATACAGATCGAATACGTATAACAAGAAATAACACTGTTATGAGATTTTGATATATGATAGAGGAAAAAATGATTGAGAAGTTTTATTTTTAATAGAATATATGTTAGATGTATTCTATAGTTAATTGGAAAATTTAATTGTTGTTCAGGTAAACTATCAAAATAGACATCAGGACTAGATAAAAGGAATGAGCCAACAACTTTCAACAAACTATATTAAATATTTGTATATTAACTTATAATACAAGCTAGTACTGATTTAAATTGACTTTATGTGTTTTTTGGCATGAAATGTTTTACGAGAAATTGATAATTATTATATTTTTAAAATTTTTCTTTATGAAATGGAAAATATATTTCATGATAATAATAAAATATTTTGGTATAAAAAAATTATTGTGGTGAAATATATGTTTTAAATACCGTATGTGTGATGTTAAACCCATATATTAGCCCTGATAGTGAGTTAGAAAATTGTTGGTATGTCAATAGGATAGAAACTTTTATATATATATATATATATATATATATATATATATTAATATATAATTGATATATAAACCCATATATTAGCCCTGATAGTGAGTTAGAAAATTGTTGGTATGTCAATAGGATAGAAACTTATATATATATATATATATATATATATATATATATATATATATATATATATTAATATATAATTGATATATAAACTTATATAAATTTATTCATATATAAACTTATATATATATATATATATATTAATATATAATTGATAATTGAATAATGAGATATTTTATATATTTTTAAATGTGTCTAATCGTATTTTAAGTTGGGTTCGATGATTGTTTGAAGTAGATTTAAGATTTGTATTGAAATTGAAATTGAATTAGAAAAGGAAAAGAATTAGGGTATGGTGAAGAAAAATTGAGAAAATTTAATAAAAATGGAAAATGAGTGGGATAAGGTTGGAGGATGATGGATATGATAGGAAATTGATGAAAATAAATTTTAAGAATTTTCGTGAAATTTCTAGAAATTTTTTATAATTATGGTCAAATTTTTAAAAAATTATTTTAAAGGATTTGTACCTTAAATTGATAATAATAGATCTATATGGAGTGTTTGGAAGTATAAAATATTTTTTTGGTGTAGAAGAAATAATCAATAGAATTTTTAGATTTTTACCCTAATTATTGAAAAGTTTATTGGAAATTATTGAATACAATTTTGATGAAATTGATGATAGAAAATGAAATAAAATGGGTTAAAGTATTTATAGAAATTTATTTTGAATTTTTAGAACATTTATTGAATTCATAAGAATTTTCGAGTTGAAAATAGATTTTTGGAGAAAAATGGAAATTATAAGAAAAATGGATATAAATTGGAAAAAAATAGTTATGGAGAAGGAAAAAAATAAAATTAAAAATTATATGAAGAATATAATTTTGTAAATTTTGGTCGCATTGTGAAGCGTATTGGGCAATCGTCTCAGGATACAGATTGAATATGTATAATGAGAAATAATACTGTTAGAAGATTTTGATATATGATAGAGAAAAAGTGATTGGGAAGCTTTATTTTCAATATAATATATGTTAGATATGTTTTATAGTTAATTGGAAAATTTAATTGTTGTTCAGGTATACTATCAAAACAGACATCAGGACCAGATAAAAAGGAGCCGACAACCTTCAGCAAACTATATTAAATGTTTATACATTAACTTATAATATAAACTAGTACTGATTTAAATTGATTTTATGTACTTTTTGGCATGAAATGTTTTATGAAAAATTGATAATTATTATATTTTTAAAATTTCTCTTTATGAAATGAAAAATATATTTCATGATAATAATAAAATATTTTGGTATAAAAAAATTTATTGTGGTGAAATATAAGTTTTAAATACCATATGTGTGATGTTAAACCCATATTAGTGAGCTAGAAAATTATTGGTATGACAATAGGATAGAAACTTTATGACCAATGACTATATTGGTCATGAGAGATATTGTATGTCTTTTATGATTATTTTGGATCATACATATTATTTATTTACCAGTTCTTTGGTTATCTTTGATTGAGCTTGGTCTTGTGGTTATCTTTTATCAGATAATATTATTTTTGGTCATGTGAATATATTTGACTTCGACATTTCCATCGATTGACGGTACCCCTTATTTCGCTAGGAATGGATATGTGGTAGAGTTGACAATTTGTGTCTTATACATATAATCGTATCATATCATTATTCGTATCGATTTAAAAGTGTCGTTTTGTATCGTATAATCTTGTAACACGTAAATAAATAAATAAATAAATATATATATATATATATATGTGTGTGTGTGTGTGTGTGTGTGTGTGTGTGTGTGTGTTGTGTGTGTTACAAGATTATACGACACAAAACGACACTTTTAAATCGATACGATTACAAACAACTAAAGTTAATATTTCATAAATATATATTAATTTTTATAATGTATTAATAATTTGGTGTGGTATACAATATATATAAACATACATGTATGTTCACAAAAATAAAATTTATTATTATAATAAAATTTAAGTTTTTAATTATTTATACGATTACTATTAATACAAAATTTAGATATTTTGTTAATTTTTATTCAATATATTAATATAATTAATTATAATATAATATATTATAAATTTATTGATATATATATATATATATAATTGATAACTGAATAATGAGATATTTTATATATTTTTAAATGTGTCTAATCGTATCATAAACAGGTTAAGCATATTCGTATTGTGTCGTAAAAAATCCATGTCATGTCCTAAATTGTTAACTCTAGTATGTGGCATTTTAATAAATGGGTTGAATAAAGTTTTTATATAGTAAATAGGTGAAGTTTTATTAGTGCTTTGACTTTTATGTATAATGACATATTTAGCTTTGAAAAAAAAAATATTACTGTTACATTCATTTACTGAAAATGATTTTATGTTTATTTTGGTGTATAAGCCTAAAAATTTATTAGTGGTTTTAGTTTATGGAAAAATAAATTTTTTCGGAACTTTATGAATTTTTAGTTGATATTCACTTTCAAATGATTTTCATTATAAATTTTTGTACCACTAAGTTTTATACTTAGCGTGATAGTTTGTTTTTCTCTTGTGGAGGTATTAGCAGCATAACTAGACGTCAAGTGTGTACATAAAAGCTGTCGTTGGATTCAGTGGGCTTTAATGATGGAGCTAAACAATAATAATAGTCTTCTTGCAAGGATGAGTTTTTTTACATGTATTTTACATATTTTGCTTGATATATTTTAATGTATATAAGCTATTAGGCATGGACATGTATTGTAAATTAAGGTTATGAGATGAGAATAGTGAGTGAACGTAAATTTACTTTTGTTAATGTAAAATATTATTTTAATTGTATTCTTCTTATACTAATATATATATATATATATATATACACACACACACACACATACATATACATATAGGTTATGAATGAAATGTTTAGCAATATATCGTGTATCATTCCTTATTTGAATGTGTTCAGTGGTGTATACGGAAGGGTAAGGGGTGTTACAATTTTATTGATATCAAAGCAAGGTTTAGGAAGTTCTAAGATAGAAATGGGGTAGAATTAGGGAAATACTTTGTGCATGCATATGCATTAGTTTTTTAGTATTTCATAGGCTTCAGTTTCTACTGTTGTTACTTCCGAATGTGGGCCATTGTTATGAATTTTAGGGCGAATGAAGGTTGATAGTGCAGCAATAGAGAGATGAGACCTCTGACTCACTTGAGTTGATTGATATAGACTCTTCGTATCTTTCTCAACGACGTCAGGTAGCTAGAGATAGGGTTAGTACATTTTTTGACAGTCAAGATAGATAGATTTCACTTGTAGGACGAAAGAGAGAAAGATTTCTTGAGGACATGGCTGATATTCTGCGTAGATCAACCAGGCTTGTTGTTACAAAGTTGAGGTTTGACATTTTCGTAAGTTGGGAGCCATTAATTTTTACGACCGCAAATATAATATGTTGAGGTAAAAGAGTACTGGCTAGAGAGGAATGAATGAGTCTTTGAGAATATGGGTTGCACACCATAGTAGAAATATAGATATACAATGTCTTTGTTATAGGAAAAGGCATATAATTGGTGGAAGACATTGAAGAAGAGGCCTCCGACCCTAGTTACTCCAACTTGTGACTTTTTTCTTGGAGGAGTTCAAAAAGAAGTATATTCCTTAAGAGTATGCGGATAAAAAAAAAGCAGAAGTTTCAAGATCTAAGACAAAATAATTTGATTGTGAGTGAGTATGAAAAGGAGTACAATCAACTGAGTAAATATGCTGATGGGATTATTAAAGATGAAATTGATAGGTGTCGACAGTTTGAGAGGGGTCTCAGAACATCTATTAGAGGTATAGTAGTTGCATCTCAGATTGAGAATTTCACTAGGTTGGTGAGAGCTATAGAGAGTGTAGAAGAAGTTGATGTTGATGAGATGAAGACATCATCTCATAGTCGTGGCAATAAGTCCTTTCATCCATTTGGTGCAGGATTCCAAATGAGTAAGAAAACCAAATCTTTTGGGAGTAGATTTCAAACATATACCTAGGGTCATAGTACATTTGGTAGGTGAGGCCAGCCGCAGGTATAGTACCCTCATCTATCAGTGTACCAGCTCCAGCAGGGGGAAGATCTACCACATACCCCTTGTACCAACAATATGGTAAGTATCACCTAGAGCTTGCTACCAATATGGAACGATAAGCCATTTGAAGAGGGATTTCCTGTATAGGAGTCAGAGCATATAGTTTATTGGGGTGAGACTAGTACCAACTTAAGGATCCTTACCTGTTAAAGGCAGAGGTAGAAGCCAGATGAGAGGAGGCATAATAAGATTTGTGCAAGCTGGGTCAGAGACCATAAACAAGCTAGAGGGAAGCACTATGGCATTAGCTAGGACATATGCCTTGAGAGTTAGAGATAAGCAGGACGTTCCATACATCATTGTTGGTATATTTTCCTTACTTGGCTCAAATATTTATGCTTTGATAGATCCAGGATCAACACATTCATATATATGTACTATATCACTGATTAGGGAGAATTTAGATATTGGGATTTTAGACTATGATATAATGGTGATAAACCTTTTAGACCATATTGTTAAGGTGAATAGAGTGCATCAACAGTTACCTCTATTGAGTTAGGGTGAGCTCTATCTAGTTGATCTAATAGAGCTCTCATTTTATGAATGTTAAATGGAGATTACCAACTAAGTTAATCTTTGTTATGAAAGTTCGACGGTTGATTCAAAAGAGAAATAAAACTTATTTGGCATATGGGTGGATACCAGAAAGGAGAGTTTGAGCCTTTAGAATATCCCTACGGTATGTGAGTTTTTAGATATTTTCTTAATGATTTGCTTGGATTACCACCAAATAGGGAGGTAGAAGTTGTTATTGAACTGTTGCCTAATACTACACTTATATCCATCACACTATACAAAATGACATTAACAGAACTAAAAGAATTAAAAGTGTGGTTGTAAGAATTACTTGATAAAGGGTTCATTAAATCCATTGTGTCACATTGGGGTGCATCAGTGTTATTTGTAAAGAAGAAAGATGGTACATTAGGACTATATATAGACTATAGATAATTGAATAAGGTGATAGTGAATAATATATGCCCATTGCCATGGATAGATGATCCATTTGATCAGTTAAAAGGTGTATGAGTATTTTTCAAGGTAAATTTGAGATTTGGGTATTATTAGTTGAAGATTAAAAAGAGTGATGTACCCAAAATAACTTTTAGGATTCGGTACGACCACTACGAGTTCCTAGTCATGCATTTTAGGCTTACAAAGTACCTGCAACTCTCATGGATTTGATGAATTAGATCTTCATACCTTACTTGGATCAATTTGTAATAGTCTTTAATGATGATATCTTGGTATACTCTAGAGATTGAGACAAACATGATCAACATTTAAGGATTGTACTTCAGATTTTGAGAGAAAAACAATTATATGTCAAACTATCGAATTGTGAATTTTGGCTAAAAGAAGTTAGTTTTTTGGGTCATATTATGTCAGCTGAAAGGATCAGAGTTGACCCTAGTAAGATATAAGTTATTTTTAACTGGAAACCACCTCGAAATATGACTGAGGTAAAGAGTTTCCTTGGGTTAGTAGGCTGTAAATGATTTTTCATCGATAACCACTCTCATGACTCAGTTACTATGTAAGGATGTGAAGTCTGAATGGACAAATAGGTGTCAGGTCAATTTTGAACTGTTAAAGGCGATATTGGAAGAGGCATCAGTTCTGATGCAATCCACTTTTGAAAAGGAATTTGTGGTACACAGCGATGCTTCTTTGAATGAGTTAGGTTGTGTATTGATGTAAGAGGGCAATATAATTGCTTACGTCTCCAGACAACTGAAACCACATGAATGAAATTATCCGACTCATGATCTAGAGTTAGCAACAATTGTATTCACTCTGAAGATCTAGTGATATTATATGTATGAAGAAAAATGTTATATATATACAAATCATAAGAGTTTGAAATGCCTACCATTATAGAAAGAGTTGAATCTTAGATAGAGGTGGTTGTTAGAGCTAATTAAATATTATAATTGTATTATTGACTATCATCCTAGAAAAGCTAATGTAGTGGTCGATAATTTGAGTTGAGAGACTATAGTAGGTAAATTTAAACCCTAAGTGAGATTAAATACTTGAGTTTCTTATAATAATGTATTATAAAAGGACTTACCCTTGAATTCTAGAGCTCTGAATCTAGCCTACATTGCTACAGAGGATTAAGGAACCTCAAAAGCAAGATCCTAAGCTTGGCAAGATCATTGGAGTTGTTTCTAAGGGGGAGAGACCTGAGTTTTCAATAGAGACTAATGGTAGTGTTCATTTTAGATACCAATTATATGTGTTAGATAAGTCTGAATCGAAGCAGGAAATTTTAAATAAAGCACACGAGTCAAATTATTCTATGCATCCTTGTAGCAACAAAGATGTATTAAGATTTGAAGAGCTACTATTGGTGGCCAGGTATGAAGAAAGACATTACATAATTTACTACCCAATACCTGACATGCCAGCAGGTGAAAAAAATACCAATTGCCATCAGGATTACTATAACCTATCTCCATACCAGAGTAGAAATGAAAAAGAGTCACTATAGACTTTGTATTGGGGTTACCATTGACTCATAAGAGGCATGATGTGGTATGGTTTATCGTGGATAGGTTAACTAAATCTACGCATTTTCTACCAATATGAATGGATTACTCACAGGATAAATTAGCTTTGCCTCCTGAGCTAGATAAAATTTATAATATATTTCATGTATCCATGCTCAGAAGGTATAAATCGGATTCATCCCATGTGATCCAAGTGGAAGACATAAGGGTACAACCAGATTTGATTTATGAAGAAGAAACAATAGTTATTCTAGCAAAGGAAATGAAACAACTTCGGAATAAGCAAATACCTCTAATGAAAGTCTTATGACAAAGACATTCAGCCGAACAGGAAACATGAGAGAGCGAATAAGTGATGTGGAATGAATATCCATAGTTTTTCCATGATAATCAATCACGTATGATTTCGAAGACAAAATCTTTTAACGGAGAGAGAATTATCAAGTCTGTGATTTAAGGCCTGATCGTTATATATAAGTTTTGATGTTGTTCGTATTAAGCGAATAAGAATGTCACGATCATAGTCTAAATATAGAAATTTTAAATAAAAAATAATATTTAATAATGCATTTGGAATGAAAATGAAGCTAATTAGTTGTATCGTTGTGATTTCGCGTTATGCATGCAAATTGAGATAACAGATCAAGTCAGAATATGAAATTTTTGTCCGACAGTAAAAATATAATTTAAGCATACAAAAATATAGAGAATATTATTTTAATACCATATGTGAAGTAAAAAGGCAAGATTTTAAGGTTAAAGATATCGATTTGCGGAAATACGTTTTCTATTGTGAATTTATAGTCCAATTTTTGGATTGGAGGTTAGAGAGATGTGTTCACAATCACAATAGTGCTATTGCGATCGGAATTGAATTATAATATTTTTAAAAATGATAATTAAGAAATCGGATGGTGAAAATTTTTTTACAGGTCTGATTTAGAAAAATGATTAAACCGTAAAAATGTAATTTTTGCACTAGATATCGTTTTGCAAAATCGAAAAAACCGTTTCAAAGAGAAATTTATTTCAAGAATTTTGGTATATTTAATTTTATTGAATTAAGTTGTTTGGAGGTCTGATTTTACAGAATAAAATTAAATCATTAATTAATTTGGAGAAATTTTGTGATTGATGGAAATTAGCATAAGTCAAAAGCGATTAGTATGTGATTGGGTCATTTATCAACTTAATGAGTTAATAAATTTTAAGTGGCTAATAGGGTGTGAGATTAAGATTAATGAGGATTAATTAAATTAATTTGGGGTATAAATGTAAATTTTTTCTATTATTCTAGAATTTTCTACAAATAAAAAAATATCTCTTCTTCTTCCCCACTTCAACGGCCACACCATGGATGCTTCTCCAAGCTTTTCTTCCACTCCAAATTCATAAGATTTTAATTATTTAAGTATTTGGAGCAAGAGAAATTAAAATTTGGGTGAAGAAAATAAATTAATTTGGATAAAAATCTTCTTTTAGCCTAAGAATTCCAATCAAAATTGAGGTGAGATTTTTTTAACTTTTCTTTTAAATTTCTATGTAAGTTAGGTTTTGATGATTGTTTGAAATAGATTTAGAATCTGTATTGAGATTGTAATTGAATTAGAAAAAGGGGGAAAAAATAGGGTTTGGTATAGAAAAATTGAAAAAATAGAAAATGAATGGAATAAGGCTGGAGGATGATGCATATGATGGAAAATTGATGAGAATAATTTTTAGAAAATTTTAGAAAATTTCCATAATTATAGTCAAATTTTTAAAAAATTATTTTGAAAGAATTGTACCTTAAAATGATGATAGTGGAGCTATATGAAGTGTTTAGAAATGAAAATTAATTTTTGGTGTAGAAGAAATAATTACTAGAATTTTTAGATTTTTAGCCTAATTATTGAAAAATTTATTGGAAATTATTAATTTTTTTTATGAAATTGATGATAAAAATTAAATAAAAATTGGTCATAGTAATTATAAGAATTTATTTGAAATTTTTATAGTATTTATTGAATTAATAAGAATTTTCGAGTTGAAAATGGATTTTTGGAGAAAAATAAAAATTATAAGAAAAGTAAATATAAATTGGAAAAAATAGTTACGGAGGAGAAAAAAAGAAAAAAATTAAATATTATATAAAGAAAATAATTTTAAAATTTTTGATCGTGCCGGAAAGCGTGTCAGGCGATTGGAGTCTCAGAATGCGTGTTGAACATATATAAGGAGAAATAGTGTTGATAGGAGATTTTGATATAAGAGAGAAGAAAAAATGATTTGGAAGCTTTATTTTCAATAAAAATATATATTAAATGTTGTTTTGTAGTTAATTGAAAATTTTAATTATTGTTCAGGTATACCATGAAAACAGGCACCAGGACTAGATAAAGAGATGAGGCTTGTAGCCTTCGATAAACTACATTAGATATTTATGTATAGGTCAATACTAATTTAAATTGATTTTTTATATTTTTTGGCATGAAATGTTTTTATGAGAAATTGACAATTATTATAATTTTTAAATTTTCTGTTTATGAAATGGAAAATTTATTTTATGATAATAATAAAATATTTTAGTATAAAAAAAATTGTTGTGGGGAAATATATATTTTAAAAATGTATATGTGATGTTAAACTCATATATTAACTTAAATAATGAACTAGAGAATTGTTGGTATACAAATAGGATAAAAACTCCATAATCTGTGATTATCTTGATCATGAGCGGTATCGTATGAATCATGTGGATATCTTAGAATATACATATTATTTATTTACTGATCTTGAAATTATTCTGGATCGAAATTGGTCATGTAGTTATTTTGTATCAGACAATATTATTTTGAGTTTTGTAGTTATTTTTGATTTTGAGATTTCTATTGATTGACAGTAACCCTTGTTTTTCGAAGGATGAGTTTGTGACATTTTAATATGAGTTGAATAAAGTTTTTATTTAGTAAATAAATATAATTTTATTAATGTTTTCACTTTATGCTTACTATATGTATATTGATGTATTTAGCTTTGAAAAATATATTACTGTTATATCATTTTACTGTAAATGATTTTATATTTATTTTGATATATAAGTCTAAAAATGTATTAGTGAAACTAAGCGAATTTTTAGTTAATATTCACTTTCAAATGACTTTCATTATAAATTTTTACACTATTGAGTTTTATACTCAATATAAAAGTTTATTTTTCTTTCATGTAAGTATTATCAGCGTAAAAAGATATCAAGTGTGTATATAAAAGTCATTACCGGAACCAGTGGACTCTACTGATTAAGCCAAACAATAATAGCAATCACTCTGCAAGGATGCGTTTTGTTACATATATTTTATATATTTCGCTTTATGAATTTTATTGTATATAAGCTATTATGTATGAACATGTATCATAAATTAAGCTTATGAGATGAGAATAGTGAGAGAATGCAAGTTTACTTTTGTTAATATAAAATATTATTTTAACTGTATTCTTCTTATATATATATATTGGTTATGGATGAAATATTTATTAGTATATTGATTTATTATCTGACTGTATATAGTGGTGTATACGGAAGGGTAAGAGATATTACATTTTTACTATAATTCAGTTTCAGAATATTTCAGCATAATTCAATATTGTTTTTGGTTCGAATATTACTATAAAATTCAGATTTATTAAATTTAAAATCAGTAATACAATTCGGTTTAAATCTAATAAAAAAGTTAACCGTCTAATTTGATTTTTTTTTTTCAATTTTTGAATTTAATTCGGAAGATTTACAACACTATAATTTAGCCTAAAAATGAAGGCAAAGGCCGTAAAATCGGCGTAGAGAAAGAAGTAAAGCAGACGATTAATTGAACGGTCAAAAATAACTGTGTCCCCACATAATCCCCTCCCGCCAGAAAGGTGAATGCCTCTGAGTACGAACAATTCACCAGCAACAATTAATTGAACGGTCTAAAATCACTCTGTCCCCACATTTGCCCGATCCTGCCAGAAAGACGAAAGGGTCCGAAACAATTCACCAGCACAAGCACAAGCACAAGCACAACTCTCTCTCTTTCTAACCACACTTTCTAAGTTCTATTCTAATTTCATATATATGCTTTGCTTTGGAATTAGATTAGCACAGACAAATGATAAACGCTAACTCGTCCTCTTCATCGGCGAAGCCTCCGCCGCAATCAATTGCCTCATCATCATCTACAACCACCACAACTTCAACGGCACCTCATACGGCTGAGGGCTCAGGCAAAAAGATTAGGAAGCCCTATACCATCACCAAGTCCCGCGAGAGTTGGACCGAAGAAGAGCACGACAAGTTTCTAGAAGCTCTTCAGCTGTATGGTTCTTGTATTTGCTTTTTTTTTTTTTCTTTCTTGCAGTAATATTCTGGAATTTGATTTATCATCTCTCTTATCTCTGAATATGAATTAAGCAGTAGTAGACGTTTTAGTCTACCTTGGCTACTTTGATAATTCGATTCATTTGCTGCATAAGTGATTTTTATTTGTGAGCTTCAAATTTTTACTGTTTTTTATTCGCTTGCTTATTTCACTTTCTTTCTCTCTCGCTCTGTCCATTTTTGTTCATGTATATGTAAAGATGGGGGATACTGGATGAAATATAATTCAAAAAATCCAGGCATTATGAATCCGTATGCATCAACAAAATTTCAGTTGGAAAGTCCTTTTTTTTTTTTAAAAAAATGAACTATAGACTTCAAATGTAGATTTTCACAGTTACTTAATACCTGGTAGACAAATTAGATAAAATTATGGACGATTATCAGTTAAATAGAAATTAATTGACTTCAGTTACTGATTATTGTCAGCTGTGGGGCATATTTTGTATATGACATAAGGGTATTGTTGATTCCCTAATTTGGTTTTAATGGTTCTTGAGTTGCCTTTTGCATTTTAAATAAATTGGCGTCCAAATGCTTTTGTCAAGTCTTAGAACATTTCCTGAGTTCTAAATTTGGTAACAAGTTTGTCTTTTCATTTAGGTTTGATCGTGACTGGAAAAAGATAGAAGATTTTGTGGGTTCGAAGACAGTGATCCAGGTTTGAGTACGCCACTTTTCTTCTTTGCAGGTTTTCTTTTTGGGAGGCCTTTAACTGATCATTTGCCATTTTAGATTCGAAGTCATGCTCAGAAATACTTTCTGAAGGTCCAAAAGAATGGGACAATTGCGCATGTGCCTCCTCCTCGCCCAAAACGCAAAGCTGCTCATCCTTATCCGCAAAAGGCATCCAAAAATGGTTAGGTTCTCTCATTAATGTAATAGTACATTGTAGCTTTAGAAGGTCAATTTATTCACAGCCCATGTTTAATCCAAATGTTGCAGTTTTAGTGCCACTTGCAGCATCTATGGCTTACCCTTCATTGAATACCCTTGCATCTGGCTATGCTCCATGGGATGATACTTCCATGCTAGTTAACACTGCTACAAGCAAAATTGCGCCGTCACAGGATGAATTCATTAATCTTCATGGAGCTGAAGGCATGCATAGTTCTTTACACATTATTTTTCTCTATTATATTTCTATCTTTATTGGAGGGAAATTTCCTGCATTTCTTATGCCATGCATTACTGATTCAGCTGATATTGGATCAAAGGGGATTATGAAGATAGTTAACACCTCTGTTAGTGGCCTGGGGACATTAAGCAGATCATTAGCAAGTTCTGAGATGAAAAAACAAGGGAAGCAAGCTTCTATGCTTCATGGTAATATTCTGGACTAGCATAATCTGCTCTCCACCCATCTTATTGGAAGAAAAAGGGCTCCTTTTATTTTCAGCTATGGTTTGCAGGTTTACCAGATTTTGCTGAAGTATATAACTTCATTGGGAGTGTTTTTGATCCAGACACTACGAATCACGTGCAAAAGCTCAAGGAAATGGATCCAATAAATTTTGAAACGGTAAGCCATGCTAAAATTAGTAAAGGTTGTTTTGATTGCCTATAGATTAAGGTGCATTTTTTCCACGGTACAGTTCATAATTAACTGTTAGTATGATAAGATTAAGGAATAAGTCTAATGGCCTGATATGTTGGTAGAAATGGCTAATATATGTAGTTAAAGTCCAAAAAATTGTGTCATATATGTTCCACCATGATTTAAGATGAATCATTTGGCTCCTCCAAAAGCTTGATATAATTTACAATAGAGTTATATGAGCTGTATCTTTTTTTGTGCTTTTAAATTCACATATTGCCTGTGACGTGTTGACTGTTGCCCATCTCTTCTGTGCCTGAACTGAACTAGGAATAAGAAAATAACTGATAGAAGAATAAGTCTGACCTCATATATTATTGCTGTGTAATGTATTGTGTCGTACACTCTACTCTTGTATTTTTCTTTAAAACAGAGTCAGATGTAACATAATTAGTCTCTTAATGCTTTTGTGAATAGACAGTCAAGGGCTTGTAATGTTTTTTAGTTGCATTTTTCAGAAGTGGGCCAAGCAGCTTTCATTTTGAAGGTAGCATGCTTGGCCTTGTTTGGACATAGTTCATCTTAACCTTTTACCAGAGGTCTGACTTATCTATGACTTTCTCAAGTAACGTAGCTCAAACATGATTCAGGGTAGTTGCCTTTGTGAGTTTGACAAGCTTGTTTTATTCACAAAAATTAGCCTTTTCTTGTCAACCTAACATTCAAACGCTGTGGTTATTGAAGTATGATATGCGATAAATTTCATCGAGTGCTTGCATTAGTTTTCAGTTTAGTCACATACATATCTCAGAATTGAAGCTTCCTTGAAGTTTCATGGCATCAAGTGTTTCTTTTTTTTTTTTCCCTGGAAATTGTTCATAAGCAGATGGATCTGATTAGTCACTGAATTTTGTGTAATGTAGTTTGGTGCATGATGTGTTTCTATATTGCATAATGGAATTTGCGGATTTGCAGGTTTTATTATTGATGAGGAACCTCACTGTTAACTTGTCTAGCCCTGATTTTGAGCCAATTGTAAGTATTGAAGCCCTTTTATCTATATGATTTTAGTTGTTAATATCACAGAAGATCTTATGCATAAAAATTCCCACATCGTATTTTAGAAAAGTCACAAAACTTTGTTATTACATTGACTTGCCCTATTTATTTTGGCTTGTTGGATAATTCTTGTGATCTTTATGTAGCAATTGCAATCTCCACAAAATTATAGTATAAAGCTGAATTTTATGTATAGTTTATTCAATAATATATGCATAAGAAATTAAAATGTTATTTTTTTTCTTTTAATTATGTTGAATAAATGTATTTTTAAATAGTTTCTATGAATTAAAGAAAAGATGCACATTTTGAGTGGCAATATCGTTGTCAGTAAAGCTCTTTGAGGGTTTTGTATATGTTTTTATAGGACTCTCCTGAAAGGAATGTTCAGTAACTGAAGAAAAAATATTTAGAGGAATGGCAAACAGAGAAAACACCTGAAAGCGTATGTCTTTATTTTTTACCAAGAGGGTTATGCTTCGAGCAGAGAATATAAATGCAAAATAGTATTATAATCTGTATTGGACAAATATGTAAAAGATACGGTACAGTTTTGCAGGAATTAATCTCTGTGAACAGATACTTGAAATTGTGAGAATATTGTTTGGCTAATCAAAGCCAATGAAGCTTGTGAATACAAAATATAACTGCTGCATCTCTCTTCATAACCTTCTCTTATGGTTCAAATCAAATGCAGTTTGGTTTATTCATAATTAAGGGGAAAAAAAACTGGACATATACGTGTTGAAATTGTTTGTTTTTGTTTTAGTTATTGTTATTTTTATTTTTAAATTCGCTTAGTTAAATGATTGTTCGGTAACCTTGGCTAGTTGATCTCCTTGGTTGATTCAGAGGAAGGTCCTGTTGTCATATGATGTCAATACGACAACAGGGGGAGTTGCTGCCAAGAGCCAATGATATATCATGTTGATTTTTTCTTTTTCTGCTCACAACTTGCTAACCAGTGAGTCTTTTTCTCTTCACTCAGCCTAGTTTTTCAGGGTTATTTCTCAAATAATGTGAATAAAAAAAAAATCACAAAATGATGTTTTTTTAAGAAATAATCACAACCTGTAATGTGACAGAATCTGCTAAATGGATTCTCACTTTCATTTGCTTAGAATCCACCCTTTGGGTGGGTGGATTCAGTGAAAAATTTTATTTCCTCGAAACCGAAGTGGGAGACTTGAAATTGCACAGAATCCGTCCCTTGGGTGGGTAGATTCAGTGAAAAATTTTTAATTCTCGAAAACCTAAGTGAGACATTTTAATTTGCACAAAATCCGCCCTTTGCATGTGTGGATTCAGTGCAAAATTTTGTTTATCGTCATCATTGCCCCTTTTATTAGATGCCCATCTGATGACCCTCCTTAGTTGAAAAAGCTAAGTCATCTGATTCACATCTATCTCCACTTTCTTCTTCCTCTTTATCATTTTAGTCATAATTTATTTTTTCTCACTTTTTGTTTGAATTGTTTAGAAGTCACAGAGAAGACATTTTAGTTTTGGATGTGGGAAAACAAAATTTTGCACCTAATCCGTCCATGCAAAGTGCAGATTTTATGCAAATTAAAGTCTCACATCGATTTTTATGAAGTAAAATTTTGCACTAAATCCGCTTATCCAAAGGGCAGATTTTATGCAAATGAAAGTGATGCTCCGTTTGGTGGATTTTGTCACATTACAGATTATAATTATTTCTTAAAAAACATTATTTTGTGATATTTTTTGTTTTAACATTATTTTAATCGATAACCCAGCTTTTCCGCATGCCATACCTTTCTAGTCCCTTACATATTATCTTTACAAGTCATTCATGAATACATTTAATTATTCATTTTGAAACCACCAACTATATGGCAATTACTTCTAATTATAGGTAACTCCTTTGTTTTATGAAACATTATGTTCCCAGTACACTTTAGACTGAACTATTAAGAAGGATATGGGTTTGGTTGATCACAGCTTTGTTTATGACTGATCGCAGTCTAATTTTCTGTTCATTATAATGACTGATCGCAGCCTAATTTTCTCAATATGAAGTCCTTTAGGACCTTAATAAAGGTGGCGCCAAATACTTGTATAGACAAGTTTTGATTCAATAATTCAATACAGTACCTGTCTATCAATCCTAATTGGCATGCAAACTATCCCAACTATAGTTCAGGTTAGGTGTTTTAGGACTTTACCATCAATTTCATACATGTTTAACTTTCGTTTTCATTTTCTCAAAATAAATAGCAAACATCTCATCTCAATCAAACTATTTTACTCCATATACTTATTTAATTTGGATATTCATTTCATTTCTCATTTGTAAAATTGCTTGGCTATTAGTTTCACGTTTTTTACATCAACATATATCATTCTCGAAGCAACATGCCTTTCTATAGCTTCGGCCAAGCATATATCTATTACAATTACATAAATTCACATTTCACATATTTGGCAAATAATTTATCTTTCATCACCATTACAGTATTACCTTACATATATGCAAAAAAATTTTCATTGCACATCCACATCCACATCCACATCCTTTCATTGCATTCCAATTTCAATTTCACACAACCATATTACTGTAGGCATTAATAACTTACGCATTCACTTGTTCATCCAACTCCAAAATAGAAATCACAACATAGCAACCATCTCATAGCACTAAACATCCTTTAGAATTTTCAATCAAACTTAGCAATTGAACATGTGATTCAATTTTTTTAACTTTTAGAATCAATTCACACACATTCATTCTCAATTAGACTTAAACTTCCCTTTTTTTCCCAAATTCAACACATTAAAATTAATTCTTTGCTTTAGTAAATTCCGGTTTGACAAGAAAAGCCCACATGTTCTATCAATTCATCAATCTTTGCAACACACTTTTACACTTATGTATGTAACAACTCCTGGGCTACCAATTATTCATGAATGTCTAAATGACTTGTGAAGTTAAATGTTGTAATTATCACGTTGTGGATTAAGATGTTGAACTTCCTTTTGCTTGATTCGCCAATGGAAGCATTTGTTTGTTTGTGAATTGAATATATTTATATGTTAAGTTTTTGCCATTAGAAGTACCACTAGGCTATAAGCTTAGGGAGTGGTTTTTCCTCATGTGTAGGTATAAGAGAAGATCGTAGATATGGTCTGCAGCTGTCAGAAGTTGAAGTGGGTCCAGATATCAGAGTAGCAGCTGAAGACTCCATTTTGGGTTGGTTTTAATATTTTGAGTTGTAATTTTTCTTTCCATTTAGCATGTATTATATTTTGGGTTTGTATAAAAGCTTAAAGGCTTAGAATTAATGTATATATTCATATTTGTGGTATGTCAGTTAATTGTTGGATTGTAAATTTTAGGCATAAGCCTAAGTTCATTAGCATTAAAAAGTAGATGTAAGAAATGCAATTTTGCTTATAATTAGAAATCCCATTTCGTAAATGACCTTTCAATTGGTGCTAGGAAATCAAAAGGGAATTTAGACATTGGCATAATTTGGAAGTGAAAATTGAGCATTAGATGTGGTTTGAGGATTGGAAACCATATGCTAATAATGGAATAACTTTAATTGTGGTGACTTGCTATGGCACAAATTGAAATTGACCTCAAATTGATATTGCAATTGATTATAATTGTGTACAATTTCTCACAAGTACAAAATTGTTACAAATGGGAAATTCATAAAATAGACCTTAAAATACCTTCTGTTTTTTTTTAAACCGCGTTATAGGCCATTGTCGAGAATCAATAGAACTAAGATACACTTTCGTTAGCCATAGCAAACAAGTTACATAAACTAGATATTGATAAGCTAAGTCATGTGGCATTTTAATAATCCATTACATTTAGTAGCCAAAATTTCTTGCTCCTTCGCTGAAACAATTAGCAAGCTAGAGTTAAGAAGTATATAATGATGAAAGAAAAGTTTTCTACTGATTGCTAAGGTCCTGTTGAGGTCATAATAGGGTACCTGTTTCGTCCATACATGAGTTGGTCTTCAACTAAAATTGTGTACAGATAGTGAGGTCTGCTTGGTGGCTTTTGCTCAGGTGGTGCAAATATAATTACTCGAATTTGAAAACATTAGTCATAAACAGTCCAATATGTTTAAACTAAACCAATCCACACCAACATGCGATCAAACATTATGATGGATTAAATTGGTTTATATTTTTTTAAATTGCATTTTATAGATTATATTGAATTTTTTATATTTCAATTTGCAAACCGACCAACAATTCACACTATATATATATATATATATATATATATATATATATATATAGGAACCTGTCATACAAATACTATTTACTTTATGTCCTTGTACAAGCAAAGATTTACAATCAAGAATTAGATTACCAAACTCACAAACATCATAGCCCTAGTATAAAAAATAAATATATATTTATTATATTGTATATATATATATATATACAATATAATAAATATATATTTATTTTTTATACTAGGGCTATGATGTTTGTGAGTTTGGTAATCTAATTCTTGATTGTAAATCTTTGCTTGTACAAGGACATAAAGTAAATAGTATTTGTATGACAGGTTCCTATGATGTATTAGTGAATTTAATTTTCATGAAAAAGGTATGACTTGGACATGTGTTAATTTTGCTTTATTTTAGTTTGTTGTATTTTTGCATGTACAAGTGTTATTGCTTTATTTTAATTTAACAGCAAAGTGTGGTTTAACTTTATTATTATTATTATTATTATTAAATAAAGATAAAAAAATATAAAATTAAACTTCAAACTGATTCAATCCGATCCGCAATTGGGTTTTGCATTGAATTGTTTTTTTTAATATTCGTGGATTGGATTAGATTAATAAATTTTTAATCTGCAAATTGTGAATTGAATTGAATGTTATGTCTAATCTGCACCAAACTGACCTGTGAATATCTCTAACGATAAATATTGCCTCCACTCTCCATACTTGTTAATGGAGGTAAAATTTATGTGCTTGAAATTCCTTTTTTTGTTATCATTATTGTGTATTTTCTTTTCTTTTCTCATTAGTAGGATTTCTTGTTTAATTTTATTTTCATAAATTTTTTTTTATAGAATTTGATTTCACTTATAACTTCATTATTTACTTTTATTTTCTATAAAATTTGTTTCATATAATGATATGCTAGTATGATACTTGCACATTGCTATGAAGCTGCATTCATAAATAAATTTCAATATATATATAGGTGATATTTTAATGTATTTTTTTAATCATTAGATCAAAAATCTAATAATGCTAATTAGTTTTACAATAATTATGAATATTTAATACTAATTATAATTATATCATGACATTATTAGTGATAAGCCTACCGGGCACTGATGCGATCCAAGGCAATAGAGAGGATCTTGCATGCCATGGAGGTGATGGATTGGTGATGTCACCTGGTCCAATCACAAGGTGGAGTGCAAACAAGCTCAAGGCAGTCTTGTAAACATATATTCAAAACTTGGTGGTAAGAGATATAAAGGAAGAGGCTTGAATCAAACTTGAGGAGATGAAGTCCAATGATGACCCAAAGCTTGTGACATTCATTTGGGTGTGTGAAGGTGAAGGCAACTACTTTAATGGGCTAGACGAGAAGTCCATATTACAAGCATCAAATCATATGCAATTTATATGCGGGTCAGTTGCGAGATATTGCAAGGCCATGTGTGGGGCGTGTGCATAACATGTGCTTATGTTATTGTGACTTATGTCATTAGTTTATAGTATAATATAAGACTAAATTTAGTGGGTTGTTTTATTTCAATTAATGGTGTGTAGTTTCATTAAAATACACATGATCAACCTTATTTTAACTTGTTTTAGGTGTGTGAGACTTATAAAATTAAGCCCATTCGTTGGTCCTTAAGCCATTAGGGTCAAATTGATCTTTTCTTCACTTTTGCACCTAGGGTTTGGTTTGTAGAGGTATAAATATCTCCTTATGAGTGTAAGACATTCAAATTAGGGATTAAGATAAACAATTGAGTGTTCTTGTGTGTTCTTCAAGTGGGAGGTGTGATATCCAGTGATATATCAAAGATTGCTTTCACTTATTAGGTTAGTAACTAATTTGTGGCATGAATCCAATTCTTTTCTTTATACTCTTTATTACCAATTCCTTGTTGTTTTGGGAGTGAAGAGTCTAATCTTGTAATTGATTGAAACTTAAGATTTGTATCAAATTGATTTGAAGGTCGTTTAGACTTAGATTCTAAGAGGTTGCCATATCATTTGGTATTCGAGCAAAGGTTCCAAATCAATTGTATCTATCTTTATTTTTGCTGTTTTTAGTGATATTTGTTCAAGTTATAACATAAAAGTACAAAAAATTAGAGTTTACATAATAGTGGCTGAATCTACCCATAGTGAATTCTATTCAAGTTTTTGCTATAGGTGTTTTGAGTATTCTTTTGAGTTGATTTCATGATATAAAAAAAATAGTACATATTGCCATTGATTGCCAAAAGTGGGACTGTTTTTATTCAATTGATCACACATATCTAAATGAGTAGCCATTTATTATATTTTCTCCATTATGATTAAAATTGATATTTTGAGAAATTTTGAGTGAAGTTCATAATTGGAATTAAGTGATTTCATATTGAGCCTATAAGTTGAGATTTCTCTGCTTATTGTTGGAAATAGTGAAATTGGTAGATAATACTTGCTATTAAGCATCTAATTAACATATTTGGCATCAATTTGGGACTGGTTTAGTATGTTTTAGGTTCTGGTTTGAACTCCATTAGAGAAGGAGAACATCTACACTTATTTTTCCTAGTTTTTTCATTTTATTGCATTCTTTATTTTATATTCTTGATTGTTGTCCTAATTGTTTCCATTACATTAGCTGAGTAATTTTACATTCCATATTACTCAAATAACATATAACATATCTGCACACCTCATTCTTCATTTGTCAAAAACTTGACATGTGGAGATAATATATTTTCTCTATTGCAAATAAACACGAGAAAGTCTATCAGATCTATTTGCACTGCATGATAGTATAGTGTCAACTTATTTTTTTTTATTTTAGTTGTGTTATATCTTTTCTTTCTTAGGAATTCCTTATTTTAATTTCTATTGGACATTGTTGTTTGTTATTATAGGTCTAGTTGGTTGAAGTTGTTCTTGACATATATCATAGTGATGACACAATAGTGGTAAAAGGCAAGAGTGGTAAGCTCAAAAGAGGGTATAAGCCATTAATTGAGTGAAACACTTTATGATTTTGAGTGAAACATGTGAGAGAGTGTGTGAGGTCATTTTATTTATATTATGTCCAATTCAAGCAAGCAAGACAGAAGTGGGGAGGAAGATAACAAAACCTTAAACACATTAGAAGCCATGTACCACCGGTTTGAGAGGATTAACCAGATGTTTCAAAACATGCAAGACCAGTTTGATCGATATGAGAAGAAGCTAGATGATATTAGGCGTGAATCTTTTATGCAAAACCGAACTAAAGATAAAAATATTGGACAACCAGCGCCACCTCCTTATGATTTTAATGATGAATTTGGTGATTTTGAGGAGGAGTATGATAGAAATAAGTATGGTGGTAGACGGAGTAGAGGTGAAAAGGGAGATATAGGGGTAGCTATAGAGGGAGAATGGAGAATGGGAGGTATGAGAATGAAACATATAGGGTGGGTAAAAATTTGGGTAGCATTAAAATGAAAATTTCTTCTTTTCAAGGTAAGAATGATGTTGATGCATATATTGAGTGGGAGAGGAAGGTAGAGTAGTTTTTAAGTGCCATAGTTATTATGAGGAGAAGAAAGTGAAACTAGCAACAGTGTAATTCACTAATTATGCATTAGTATGGTGGGAACAAATGTTGATTAGTAGGTGTAGAAATGGGGAAAGACATATTTCCATATGGGAAGAGATGAAAACAATCACGAGGAAGAGGTTTGTGCCTAGTACTACTCTAGAGAGCTGCATCAAAGGCTTCAAACTTTGAGGCCAAGAAGTAAGAATGTGGAAGACTACCATAAGAAGATGGAAATAACCATGATAAGGGTGAATATAAATGAAAATAGGGAGGCTATAATGACATATTTTTTGACTGGTTTTAATAGGAAAATAATTAATGTCATTGAATTGCACCACTAGGTTGAGTTAGAAGATATGGTGAACATGATAACAAAAGTGGAAAAGCAACTCAAGCCCTTATATTTGGGTTCTACCTCAAATTAGAACTTAAAGTGGCCAAAAATGGAAGATAAAACCCAACACGAGGTAAAGGAAGATAAGGGTAAAGTTGTGGAAAAAAGTACATTTAAAACTCAATCTTCTTCTACTTCCAATTTTGAAAAACATAGAAACATTAAATGTTTTAGATGTCTTGGCAATGGGCATATTGCATCTCAATGTCCAAATAAAAAAGTAATGATGTTGAAGGACAATGGTGAGATTGAATTTGAAAGTGAAAGATGATACTAATTCCATGCTACCATTAGAGGATTGCAGTGATGTTAAAGTCGAGCATGCCATTGGAGGAGAGCTAAATCTAGTTGTTAAACATGTACTTAGTGTAAAAGTGAAAGAATATGGCATTGAGCAAAAAGAAAATATCTTCCATTCTAGATGTTTGATTAAGGGGAAAATTTATAGTCTTGTAATTAATGGGGGAAGTTATACTAATGTTACTAGTGTTACTTTAGTAGAACATTTTGAGTTGGATTGTATAAAGCACCTTAGACCATACAGGCTACAATGGTTTAATGATTGTGGAGAAATAAGGGTCAATAAGCAAGTTTTGATTTCATTCTCCATTGGAAGATATTCTAACTGTTTGTTTTCTATCATATTGCCATGACCTACTAAGCAACAAATGACCTACATGCATAGGTACTATATCACATATAGCATGATGGGTATAAAAATAGATACTCATTCATGATGAGAGATCAACACATCATTTTAGCTCATATGACTCATAGTAAAGTTTATGAAAATCAAATGAAGCTAAAAAAGAGCATAGAGGAAGAAATGCAAAAAGAAGTAGAAAAAGCAAAATTGAGAGAAAAAGAGAAAAAACAAAAAGGAGTGGAGAGAGAGAAATGGGAGAAAAATAGGCAAAAAAAAAAAAAAACAACTAATTAGCCTAAAGGAGAATGGTAAAAACCAAGCAACTTTTATGCAAAAGTGAGAGATATGAGAGTGGCTTTTGAAAATCAACAATATTTACTTGTACTTATGTATAAGAGATCATATTTTAATGAGGCTAACTTTAACCTTTTTTACCTAGTGTTGTTTCTTTATTGTAGGAATATGAGGATGTATTTCCTAAAAAGTTACTACAAGGATTGCTGCCCATAAGAGGAATTGAGCATCAAATTGATTTTATACATGAAGCTCAAATTCCAAATTGTCCAGCCTATTGGAGTAACCCTGATGAGACAAAGGAACTTTAAAGGAAAGTGAGGGAGTTGTTGGTAAGAGGGCATATATGTGAGAGTCTTAGTCCTTGTGTCGTGCCAGTGCTTTTTGTGCCTAAAAAGGATGGGAGTTGGTGCATGTGTGTTGATTATAGGGTTGTGAATCAGATAATAGTTAAGTATCGTCATCCAATACTTAGATTATATGATATGTTAGATGAACTACAAGGTGTATGTGTATTTACTAAGATTGATTTGATGAGTTGATATCATCAAATTAGAATGAAAATTGGTGATGAATGGAAAATAGCCTTTAAAACAAAACATGGTTTATATGAGTGGCTTGTTATGCCTTTGGGGTTTTGAGGTTGATGAATCATATTTTGCATGAGTTCATTGGAAAATTTGTCGTTGTTTATTTTGATGACAATATGATTTATAGTAAATCTATTGATGAGCATGTATACCATCTTAGGGTATTTTGGATGCATTTAGGAGAGAAAAATTGTATGCTAAACTTAAAAAGTACATATTTTGCATGGATAGAGTTATATTCTTAGGGTATATAGTGAGTGCTAATGGAATTGAGGTTAATGAGGAGAAGATTAAGGCTATCTAAGAATGGCCGACCCCAAGGAATGTGAGTGATGTTATGAGTTTTTATAGACTTGCTAGTTTTTACAGGAGGTTTGTGTTGCCCAGATATTAGACCAAGAAGGGGGGTTGAATTGGAGTTTAAAAAATTAAATTTTAAAGTGCGGAAATAAATAGTTAATTTTAGAAGGGATAGAGAAAATAAGACACAAAGATTTATAGAGGTTCGGGTATTAACAAACCCTACTCCTCTCCCCAATCGCAATTGGGAGTTTCACTGACACACTAAGTGTTACAATGGAGTTTTACAAGCTCACTCCCAACTATGGTGTTTCTCACAATGGCTCACACCTAACCCAGAAATCCCTTGTGTTTTAATGGCTCACACAATAACCAATTCCTTTGTGTTTTACAGGCTCACACAAACAACTTACACTTTGTGTTTTACAGGCTCACACAAACAACCTTTTAATTTGTGTTTTGGAGGTTCACACAACTAACCCTTACAAGTGTTATTCTCTTAACCCAGAACTACCCAATGCTTACTTGAGTAAAGATTACAGAGACAACTACTTATAAATCTTTATTGCTCAAATATGAGAAGCAATAAGATTTTTACAGAGAATGAATTAGTTCTCAAAGTATAGAAGTACAAGATAGCTTGTGATTTGAAGTATATGCTAATCTTTTGTTTTTCTTATCATTATCTTATCATCCTCTTGTTTCTTAATGTATAAATGACTTCCATTTATACTCCCATGGCTGAATATAGCCGTTGGGGTGCATTAAATAAGAAACTAGCCGTTGTACCAACTAAAAAATCGCGTCTGTCATTTTTCTCTTTCATTGGTCACGGGCGTGAATATGCTTGTCACGGGGGAGACAGTTCTTCCCAAGCCGTGACTGAAGTGGTGACCTTGGTCGTGAAGCTCTCTGGTATGTTTTGACATATAGAGTCACGGGCGTGACATTTATCCTTCACGGGCGTGACAGAATTTCCAGCCGTGAGCCAAGTGGTGACTCTGGTCGTGAAGCTCTCTGGATGAAATTGAGAGAATCATTCACGGGGGTAACACCATCATTCACGGGGGTGAACATCTTCCCAGTCGTGACCCTAGTGGTGACTCTGATTGTGAAGCTCTCAAGTTGAAATTTCATGACTCTTCACGGGGGTGACACTTTTAGTCACGGGGGTGACTGAAATGCTTACTTCATGGTTTGGTTTTCCTTCATGGTCGTGAACTTCAAATGTTGGTTTTGGTAACGGCTAGCTTTGTTCACGGGAGTGACTCCTAGAGTCACGGCAGTGAACATGCTACTTCTTGCTTTTTGTTTCTGAAGGATTATTTTTCCAATTCTCCATTCTTGCTATTTTAATTCATGTCCTGTATAATACATTTAAAGCAAGTATGTTAAATACAATATTGCTATATTATTTATTATCATCAAAATGACGGAAATACCCCTCAAGGTTAACAATCTCCCCCTTTTTGATGGTGACAAATAATCTAGCAATATGTGATTTTGAGAAGTCTCCCCCTCAAAATATACTTAGGATAAAAATTATAATGTGCAAGAATAGTGAATAAGGATGTAGCATTTAAGCTAGAAGCAATTCATAAGAAAAGTATATCCAATACATACCACAAATCCTTTTCAAGACATAAAGTATATGTAAAGTATGTTTAAGGTATATCATGGCATGTTTTTATTTGTAACTTGCTCTTAAGGTGTATGCAAAGTATACTTAGGGTATATTTAAAGTATATAGAAGCTCATTTTTTCAATTATCTACTTTGCATCTGAAAAGTTGAATCAAGATTTTTAAATCAATTCAAAGTTTGTTTCACTTTTTGATTCACTATCTTTATTATTGCTAGTTTGATCATATATTACTTTACCATATATTGCTAGTTTTCTCCCCCTTTTGTCATCAATCAAAAAGAATATGTAGATTGAAGTAAACAAAAGCAAATATATATTACATGAAGGAAATGATACAGAAACATAATAAGTAACAAAATAAAGAAAAATGATCAAACATAACAAACAACAAAAAATGATCAAACATAACAAATTTAGGCTACTCTCTAGCCTATATCCTAGCTAGACATCCTATCACGAAGCCTAGCTATTTCAGCCTCAAGACTGTCGATCTGAGACTCCATGAAGTCCTTGAGGTTTTCCAACCTCTCATCCATGGAAGTCTGCAGCTGCTCGAAACGTGGTGCCAAGAGGTCGACCACCTGCTGCGCTAAAGACGGTGTGGAGGCTGAGGACTGTCCAATGTCCTGAGCGATGGTTGGAGTGGCTTCCTCAATCCTAGCCCTCTTTTTCTGCTGGACTCCCTGGAGGCCTGCTTTAAAATCCTCCATGTCATGATCTTCCTAGATAATTTCTCCAGCAGTATCAGTGAAGTGATAAAAGATATCGTTCTGGTAAACGATTCTCACTACTGTTCCCATCTTTATGAAAGACTCGATATCTAGCCTATCTCGTGGGTGGGCAGGAATAATGTTGAAATGATGGTCTCCCAGCTTCAAGTAATTTAGCTTCACTGCCATATGAGTGACATAAGCCCCAATCAAGATATCTCCTGTGGGCTTGGTTGCGATGGAGAGAAGATGGTTTGCAAACCATCTGGAAAGCGCCACTTTGATTCCCCGGCGAGCCATCTCAAATAGGAAGAGTTCTGACTTCCTAATAGTTCCATTGCTCTCTCCCCGAGCAAAAATGCTATAGGTTAGAAACCTATGCAAATACCTGTGTACTGGGGCCACGAGATGAGTGCTTTTCGTCTTCTTTATGTCCCAGCTACAATTTTATCCGAAATGAGTCCAGGCTGCAGGGGCAGAGAATTCTACCTCAGTCTCATTCAGAACGCCATCTGATGGTAGGTTGAGCAATTCTCCAAAAGCAATGGCGCTGAGGGTGTTTTCATTTTTGCAGAGTTGGAATTTCACCACTCCAGTTGGTGAAACCTGCAAGGTGCTGAGGAATTCCAGTGTTGGCTCCTGTAGAGTTGGCAGATGAATGTCAACAAAGTCTTTTAGATGACAGGCTTGAAGTTGCTCTGTCATAGCCATCTCGTGTCCGAGATTACGGACTGTCTGCCATTCGAAGGACCTCGAAGATAAAATTGGTCTCTTCTTCAAAGTTGCATACCGAGGATGGCAACTTTCGGGTATGATGTTCATGAGGTAATCTGAATACCTTTTCGGTGCATGGGACTTCTTTCTCTTCCCTTTTGATGAAGCAGACTCCATTTTGTTTGAAGAATTTTAATTTGAAGAAGATTTTTGACAGAAAAAGTATGATGAAATACCCTAGGAATGTCTGTTTTCTGCTGAAGATTCAAACTTTTGAAGGAATTTATAGTGAAATATCAAGGCTTTGGGGTCAGAATCTTCAATGTCTTAATGAATGAGAGTAAATGAGAGCGGTTTTGGGAGATGGAGAGTTGAAATGAAGTTTGTAACCGGCTGTTTTCTTATATATTCGATACATTCACGAGCGTGAATAGTCATGTTCACAGTTTGCTGAAGCAGAATTCCACCCGTGAATGAAAGCGTGAATGCTTTCACGGGCGTGCTCGATGAACATCACGGGCGTGAATGATCATAGGTCACGGGGGTGAATATTATGTAACGGGCGTGAAGTGTTGAATTTCACTACTTATACCCGTGAAGCAAGCCGTGACACAAGGCGTGAAAGCGTCTGTGAGTTTTGGGTGTAATTATTTACGGGCATGAAACTCTGTCACGGGCGTGAAACTTCTTTGCCACGGTCATGACTCAAACCGTGAAACTATGTTTCACCACTTGAAGCCGTGACTCATGCCGTGACGCAAAGCGTGAAAGCTTCTGTGAGTTTTTGAGGCGTAATGGTTCACGGGAGTGAAAAATCGTCACTGGCGTGAATATTCTTATCCACGGGCGTGACTCAAGCCGTGAAACAATGTTTCACTACTTGAAGCTGTGAAGCATGTCGTGAACCAAAGTCGTGAACAATACTGCCTCTTTGAGCCACTTAAGTCACGGTCGTGAGTATAAGTCACGGGCGTGACTCCCCTATAATTTTCATTAATTTGAAATTAAGTTCTGCAACAAGACTAAATCATTTCAACAAAGATTTTGCTTCATAAAACATGAATTTTCATCAAAATATTTATCTTCTAACTTGTGATATGTTTTAAGATCAACAATTAAAATTTCATTTTCTTGTAATGACAAGGTTGATCCATCAATCATGCCTAGTTCTCTTCTAATGAAATTAAATCTTTCCTCATTTAGAGACTTAGTGAAAATATCTGCTAATTGCTTTTCTGTGCATACAAATTCTAATTCAACATCTCCATATTGAACATGATCTCTAATAAAGTGATGTCTAATGTCAATATGTTTACTTCTAGAGTGTTGAATAGGATTCTTTGAAAGATTTATAGCACTGGTGCTGTCACATTTTATAGGTATATGGTTCATTTCATGACCATAGTCCTTAAGTTGCTGTTTCATCCAAAGAATTTGTGTACAACAACATCCAACGGCTACATATTCAGCTTCAGCAGTTGAAAGAGCAACTGAAACTTGTTTCTTGCTAAACCAAGAAACCAAACATTCTCCAATGAAGTGACAAGTACCTGAAGTACTTTTTCTATCCAAAAGACTACCAGCATAGTCTGCATCTTGAATATCCTATTATATAGAAAGATGAATTCCTAGGATACCATAAACCTAGATGCAATGTTCCATGTAAATATCTTAAAATCCTTTTTACAGCATTTATATGAGATTCTTTGGGACATGATTGAAATCGTGCACATAAGCAAACACTATACATAATATCGAGTCTAGAAGCAGTGAGATATAAAAGTGATCCGATCATACCTCTATAAAGCTTTTCATTAATGCTTTTACCCTTTTCATCTTTGTCCAATTTTGTTGATGTGCTTATAGGAGTCTTAGCATTTTTGCATCCTTCCATACCAAATTTTTTGATTAAATCTTTGGCATATTTGGATTGGTTGATGAATATGCCCTCATTGCTTTGTTTGATTTGTAGACCAAGGAAATACTTAAGTTCTCCCATCATGCTCATTTCAAATTCCCTAGTCATGCACTTAGCAAATTCTTGACAAAGCAACTCATTAGTAGAACCAAATATTATATCATCAACATAAATTTGAACAATTAGTATCTCATGCTTATGCTTTTTGATGAACAGTGTAGTGTCTACATTTCCCTTTGTGAAGCTATTTTCTAGTAAAAAAGAACTTAGTCTTTCATACCAAGCTCTTGGAGCTTGTTTTAAACCATACAAAGCTTTTGAAAGTTTAAAAACATGATTTGGTAAATTATAGCTTTCAAAACCTGGTGGTTGTTCTACATACACTTCTTCATCTATATAGCCATTTAGAAATGCACTTTTCACATCCATTTGAAAAAGTTTGAAATTCATGTGACATGCATATGCTAAGAGAATTCTTATAGCTTCTAATCTAGCTACCGGTGCATATGTTTCATCATAGTCAATACATTCTTCCTGATTATATCCTTTTGCAACTAGTCTTGCTTTATTCCTGGTTATTAACCCTTGTTCATCTAACTTATTTCTAAATACCTATTTGCTGCCTATGATTGGATGATTCTTAGGTCTTGGTACTAGGTTCCATACTTTATTTCTCTCAAATTGGTTAAGTTCCTCTTGCATGGCAATTATCCAACTTTCATCATTAAGAGCCTCATCAATGTTTTTAGGCTCAATTTGTGAAATAAATGCAATGTCAGTGATTAAATGCTTGAAATGCGATCTAGTACTTACTCCCCTTGATAGATCACCAATTATTTGCTCTTTTGGATGATTTCTGTTCATTCTCCATTCTTTTGGAAGGTCTTGCTCCATTTGTTCTTGATTTTGAGGTAGTAGTTTTTCTTGATCGTTTTCTTCTTTTCCATTTTCAATGACAGGTTTTTCCATATTATCTACAACATCATCAAGAGCACTACCTTTCACAAGATCAAGTCTACTAGATTCATTAAAAACAACATGCATGGATTCTTCCACAGTTAATGATCTCTTATTAAATACTCTATATGCTTTGCTGGTTGTAGAGTATCCTAGAAAGATACCATCATCAGACTTAGAGGCAAAATTTCCAAGATTATCCTTAGTATTCAATATAAAACACTTGCATCCAAATACTCTAAAGTATGATACCAAGGGCTTTCTTCCATTCCATAGCTCAAATGAGGTTTTGTTTAAAAGAGGTCTTTTGAAAACTCGATTTGAAATATAGCATGCAGTGTTTGTGGCTTCTGCCCAAAAATAAGTTGGTAATGCATATTCATTAAGCATTGTTCTTGCCATTTCAATTAATGTTCGATTTTTCCTTTCAACTACACCATTTTGTTGAGGTGTTCTAGGAGATGAGAAATTATGTGAAATGCCATATTCAAGACAAAAACTTTCAAAGTTTTCATTTTCAAATTCTTTCCCATGATCACTTCTTATTTTTGAAATGCAGTATCCTTTTTCATTTTGAACTCTTTTAGCAAAGTTTTTGAAGTTTTCAAAAGCATCACTCTTTTGAGCTAAGAAAATTACCCAAGTAAATCTAGAGTAATCATCTACGATGACAAATGCATAATGTTTTCCTCCTAAGCTAGCAACCCTAGTAGGTCCAAATAAGTCTAAATGTATGAGTTGAAGAGGTTTTGAACTACTTACTATATTTTTGGCTCTGCTTTCCTCTTTGACAAGGTTCACATGTCTTGCCTTTTTCATATTTAACTCTTGGTAATCCTTTTACTAGCTCTCCTGTGCTGAGACTTTGTATTAAGTCCATGTTAGCATGACCAAGTCTTCTATGCCACAGCCAAGATTCATCACTAGTAGTCACAAGACACTTAGAGGAATGGTTAGAGAGTTCATGTAAGTTTATTATGTATGTCTTGATATCTCTATTTCCTTTAAATATTTCTTGACCATCAATAGAGATTACAAGACATTCATTTGAGGTGAAAATTACTTTGTTTCCTTTATCACATAATTGACTTACACTTAGCAAGTTATGTTTTAAGCCATCAACAAGTAAAACATCCTTAATAAAAGTAGTACCATTAATACCAATAGAACCAATGCCAATTACCTTACCCTTTGCATTGTTTCCAAAGGTAACTTTACCTCCATCAATACTTTTGATTTCATTGAAGAGTTTTTTGTCTCCTGTCATATGCCTTGAGCATCCACTGTCTACTAGCCATGCATTTTTGTTTATTGTGGACTTGAGGCATACCTACAGAGTTACAAATCAAGTATGATGTTTAGGTACCCAAATGAGTTTGGGTCCTTGGGGGTTAGCACATGAAGGTTGCCAATGAGCCTTCCTTATCCAGCAATTTCTATTTATATGACCCATTTTCATACAATAATTACATTGTTTCGGTCTAAACTTGCTTTTTGGTCTTACAATGTATTTGAATGCCATAATTCTATTTGACTGATTTTGAGAACAATGGCATGCACAATCATGATTAATTTTTATTTTTCTAGATGCATACTCCTTATACATAAAGGCATGATTATTCTTTTTCTGTATAGAAGGTTTAACATGCTTATTTATTGGAGTTGTTCTAACAGGTGTGGAGATGTGAGATTCTTTAGATTTTACAAATATAGTTTTGTGAGAAGATGATGATGTGTCCTTAAACCCTAGACCATGTCTAACTAAAGATGGTCTTTGAGACACAATGAGAGTATCTAAGCTCTCTTTACCCTTGTGAAATTTAGAAATGGAATTTCTAAGTTCTTCAACTTCATTTTTCAAAGTATTATTTTCTTTTAACAGTGAAGTTGTTGAAGGTTTTGATGAGTATTCATCTAATGACTTTTGAAGAGATTCATTAGATGATTTAAGCTTTATGTTCTCCTTTTTTAAGCCATCTATCTTATTTTTCAAATTAGAGATATTATTTCTATAGATACTAAATTTAGTTCTATATTTCTCTAATTCTATATTTAATTCTTCTATTAGGCTTAGCTCATCATCATCATCATCATCATTATCACTATCATTATCACTACTATCATTATTGAAAGAGTATGAGTGTAGTGATCTTACTTTGTCCGAGACGTGATCCTCAATAGCCATGAAACATAGGTTGACCTCTTCACTTTCATTATCATCTTTTTCACTTGAAGAGCTTTCGTCATCCCATGTGGCTTTGTGACCTTTCTCCCCATTGTCTCTTTGATATTTGCTCTTATGCTTCTTGAGTCTTGGACATTCTGGTTTGATATGTCCTTTCTTTCCACATTCATAACATTTCACCTCTTCCTTACTTCTATGTGTTTCATTAGAAGTTTGTTTGAGGTTTCTCTGCCTGAATTTTCTGGAATTGCTCATTTTCTTTTCAATGATTCTTTTTAATCTCCTTGAAAGCATATCGATGTCCTCATTTTCATCATCACTCACTTCTTCATCATCTTCACTTTCTTCTTGAGATTTTGAAGTAGAGGCTTTAAGTGCTAAGGGTTTTCTTTTCTCTGGCTCTGCTTCAAGCTCTCTATCTCTCTTTACTGCCATCTCATGTATGAGAAGCTTGCCAATCAGCACATCAGTATTCATGATGCTCATATCTTCATTTGCTTCTTCTATGCCAGCAACTCTTGAACCATAGTCTTTAAGAGGAAGACTTCTCAGGATTTTATTGTTTATATCTTCCAAGCTCAGATGCTTCCCAAGTTTCCTCATTCCATTTATAATGGATAGAAGACGGTTAGTCATGTCAGTGATTGACTCATTTGATTTCATCTTGAAGAGCTCATATTCTGAGGTTAGAAGTTGAATCTTCTTGGATTTGACTTGCTTAGTTCCCTCATAATAGTTCTCCAATGTCTTCCACATACTAAATGCTGTTGAGCAATGTTGTATTCTCCCACATTCTTCAATAGATAATGAGTTTGATAGAATTGTCATTGCCCTCTTGTTTTTGAAATTTGCTCTTCTTTGGGGCTCAGTCCAATCATCTCTTGATAGGATTTCCTCTTCACCATCAGCTCCTCTTCTGGTTGGTGGTGTCCATTCTTTTCGTACACTATCCCAAACTTCAATTCCTTCACTATCCAAGTATGTCTCCATCCTAAACTTCCAATGGGCATAGTTTGCTCCATCAAAGTAAGGTTTGAGACTTTGGAATCCTTCACTGGCCATATCTAACTTTTTACTTGCGCTTTTTAGGCTTTGATGTTAGACAAGGCTCTGATACCAATTGTTGCCCAGATATTAGACCAAGAAGGGGGGTTGAATTGGAGTTTAAAAAATTAAACTTTAAAGTGCGGAAATAAATAGTTAATTTTAGAAGGGATAGAGAAAATAAGACACAAAGATTTATAGAGGTTCGGGTATTAACAAACCCTACTCCTCTCCCCAATCGCAATTGGGAGTTTCACTAACACACTAAGTGTTACAATGGAGTTTTACAAGCTCACTCCCAACTATGGTGTTTCTCACAATGGCTCACACCTAACCCAGAAATCTCTTGTGTTTTAATGGCTCACACAATAACCAATTCCTTTGTGTTTTACAGGCTCACACAAACAACCTACACTTTGTGTTTTACAGGCTCACACAAACAACCTTTTAATTTGTGTTTTGGAGGTTCACACAACTAACCCTTACAAGTGTTATTCTTTTAACCCAGAACTAACCAATGCTTACTTGAGTAAAGATTACAAAGATAACTACTTATAAATCTTTATTGCTCAAATATGAGAAGCAATAAGATTTTTACAGAGAATGAATTAGTTCTCAAAGTATAGAAGTACAAGATAGCTTGTGATTTGAAGTATATGCTAATCTTTTGTTTTTCTTATCATTATCTTATCATCCTCTTGTTTCTTAATGTATAAATGACTTCCATTTATACTCCCATGGCTGAATATAGCCGTTGGGGTGCATTATATAAGAAACTGGCCGTTGTACCAACTAAAAAATCGTGTCTGTCATTTTTCTCTTTCATTGGTCACGGGCGTGAATATGCTTGTCACGGGGGAGACAGTTCTTCCCAAGCCGTGACTGAAGTGGTGACCTTGGTCGTGAAGCTCTTTGGTATGTTTTGACATATAGAGTCACGGGCGTGACATTTATCCTTCACGGGCGTGACAGAATTTCCAGCCGTGAGCCAAGTGGTGACTCTGGTCGTGAAGCTATCTGGATGAAATTGAGAGAATCATTCACGGGGGTGACACCATCATTCACGGGGGTGAACATCTTCCCAGTCGTGACTCTAGTGGTGACTCTGATTGTGAAGCTCTCTGGTTGAAATTTCATGACTCTTCACGGGGGTGACACTTTTAGTCACGGGGGTGACTGAAATGCTTACTTCATGGTTTGGTTTTCCTTCATGGTCGTGAACTTCAAATGTTGGTTTTGGTAACGGCTAGCTTTGTTCACGGGAGTGACTCCTAGAGTCACGGCAGTGAACATGCTACTTCTTGCTTTTTGTTTCTGAAGGATTATTCTTCCAATTCTCCATTCTTGCGATTTTAATTCATGTCCTGTATAATACACTTAAAGCAAGTATGTTAAATACAATATTGCTATATTATTTATTATCATCAAAATGACGGAAATACCCCTCAAGGTTAACAGTTTGTAAAGGATTTTAGTACCATTGCTATCCCTTTAACTGAAATCATTAAAAATGATGTGGGATTTAAGTGGGGTGAGACATAAAAACATGCATTTAATACTTTAAAAGAAAACTTTATTTTGCACCTATTTTGTGTTTGCCTGATTTTAATTCTACTTTTGAGATTGAATATGATGCCTATAAGATAGGTATTGGTGTTGATGTGATATAGGATAGATGTCTCATTGCTTTCTTTAGTGAGAAGTTTAATGGTGTACAACTCAAGTATTCCACTTATGACAATGAGTTGTATGCATTGGTGAGAGCTTTGGAGACTTATCAGTTTTATCTTTGGCCTAAAGAGTTCGTGATTCATAATGGTGGTTTGATGGTCATTTTGGTATTGCTAAGACACTTGACATATTGCATGAGCATTTTTATTAACCTAATATGAAGAAATATGTTGAGAAAATTTACTCTATTTGTGTTGCATGTAAGCAAACCAAGTCAATGACTCAACCTCATAGGTTGTATACTCTTTTGCCCGTCCTTAGTCAACCTTGGATTGACATTTCAATGGATTTTGTGTTGGGGTTGCCTAGGACAAAAAAGGGTAAGGATAAAATTTTTGTTGTACTTGATAGGTTTAGTAAGATGACACATTTCATTGCTTACCATAAAAATGATGATGCTACACATATTGCTGACTTGTTCCTTAGGAATGTTATGCATTTGCATGATATTCCTAAAACCATTGTTTTTTTTTATAGAGATTCTAAGTTTTTGAGTCATTTTTGGCGTGTTCTATGGGGAAAATTGGGAACAAAGTTATTATTTTCTACTGCTTACCATCCTCAAACAAATGGCCATACTGAAGTGGTTAATAGAACTTTAGGATCTTTGTTGTGTGTTGTTGTTGGTAAAAATTTGAAAACTTGGGAAGATTGTTTGCCATTAGTTGAATTTGCATATAATAAGAGCATTCATTCTTCTAAAAGGTATTCACCATTGAAATTGTGTATGGTTTTAATCTACTAACCCCTTTGGATTTGTTGCCTATACCTTTTAATGATATTTCTAACTTAGATGGGTAGAAGAATGCAGATTTGGTTAAGTCCATACATGAGAAGACAAAGCAACACATTGAGTTGAAGAACATAAGTTATGAATAAAAGGGCAATCAAGGGCATAGGGTTGTGATATTTAAACCTGGAGATTGGATTTGGGTGCATTTTAGGTAGGAAAGGTTTCCTAACCAAAGGAAATATAAGTGGGATCCAAAAGGTGATGAACCCTTTCAAATGGTTGAGAAGATTAATAACAATGCCTATAAAATTGATTTACCTGGTGAGCATGGTGTTTCAACTACATTTGATGTTGTTGACTTTCTCTTTTTGATAATGTAAGTTGTGATTCGAGGACGAATCCTTTTGAGAAGGTAGAGAATAATGCGATCTAAGGCAATGAAGAGGATTTTGCACTCTATGGAGGTGGTGGATTGGTAATGTCACTTAGTCCAATCACAAGGTTGAGCGCAAACAAGCTCAAAGTAGCCTTATTATGTTGTAATAATTCAGTTGATATGATAACAGTTGTCCTTACTTGTAGAAAATGTGTGGTTTGCTTTTATGATGTCTCATTTATAATGATTGTATCACTATTAAGAAATCTTATCTTATCTTATCTTAATTAAATGTGCTATGATGTAAGCAGTGACGCATGTGTTACTTGCACTTAGCCTATATAAGATGTATTGTATCAAGTATCAGGCAAGTTCTGCCTTTGTAATCTTAACCCCGTGTGAAATACAAGTATGTCTACTTAAAAAATTTCTCTTTTCCTCTGATCCTAGATTATTTCATTACCAAGAATTTCACGATCGAATATCATTCCTTGGATAGATCTTTGAGTATCCCAGTGTTAAGAATCAAAACAGGATAAACCTAATAGTGGCTAAAAAAAGCCTTTAGGGTTAGTCATACCTTGGTCCTAAACAATGTGTCTTCTCTTAGATCTACCCATCACTGAATAATGATTCTACGTTAGCATCATCTAGGCCTTAGCCTCATTTGGCCCAAGAGTTATTAAGCTCTAGTGTCTATGAATGCAATTATTTTGACGGGTTTAGCATATTTATGAGGAAAGACTGTTACTATAACAAGTGGAATCAGGTGAGTTGATTGGATAGAACAAATAATTGGTGTTGGGGAGGAGCTTGGTGACAAGAGATATCAAGAAAGTGACTTAAATCAAGCTTGAGGAGATAAAGTCCAATTGCGGCATAAAGCTTGTGATACTCATTTGGTCATGTGAGGGTAAAGGCAAGTAGCTTAATGGGCTAGATAAGATGTCTATATTACAAGCATCAAATCATATGAAAAGTTATATGCGGGTCATGTGCAAGATGTGTAAGGCCATGTGTGGGGTGTGTGCATATGGCTTATGTCATTAGTTTATAGTTGGGCTTAAGACTAAATTTAGTAGGTTGTTTTATTACAATTAATGGTATGTAGTTTCATTAAAAGACACATGATCATCTTTATGTTAACTTGTTTTAGGTCTGTGGGCCTTATAAAATTACACCCATTTGTTTGTCCTTAAGTCATTAAGGTTAGATTGGTATTTTCTTCACTTTTACACTTAGATTTTGGTTTGTAGAGGTATAAATACCTCTTTATACATGTAAGACATTCAGATTAGTAATTAAGATCAAACTTTCAGTGTTCTTTAAGTGGAGGTGTGATCTCTATTGATATATCAAAGATTACTTTCACTTATCAGGTTAGTAGCTAATTTGTGGCGTGAATCCAATTTTTTTTTTTTACCAATTCTTTGTTATTTTGGGGGTGAAGAGTCTAATTTTGCAATTAGATGAAACTTAAGATTTGTATTAAATTGATTTGGAGGTCATTTAGACTTAGATTCTAATGTGTTGCTGTATCAGGCATAAAGGCATATTGAAACTTAGAAATGATGGAAGGAAACAACTTTTAATCTGTTGGCTAACACTTTAGACGAAATCTTATAAGTCACATTGCATGGAGATATTGGTCTTAAATCCTTCATGAGGAAGGATTCTCATTTTTCGGAAACAACACCATAGTAGTGCTATTAACATTAGGGGGAAAAGAACATTGATTTAACTAAGAACGACATCTAGAAATAACATCAGAACTAACAATGCTCCAAAACTTTGAAAGAAACAAAGATTCATAGTATCAAATCTTAGGACTTTGTTTGGATGCATATGGAAAGCAACAATTTTAATCTCATCATTTGTGAAAGGAGATAACAATGATTCATTATCCAAGGTTGTAACTTTAGTCTACACCATATCAAACACAACACTATAATTACTAGAGTTGCTAGTTAAGAGCTGCCAGTTAAGAGCTGCTTAAAATAATTCAACACAAGCTGCTTCAGCCCATCTTGTTCAAGAATCCACTCCCCTAAATCATTTTTAAGTGTTACAATGAAATTATTCTATTGCCTAGCAGATGTATTGGCATGAAAATTTCTACAATTATAATCACCATGTTGCAACCAAAAAACCTTGGCATGTTGATTCCAAAAAATTTCCGCTTGTGCAAGAAGATAATTTAACACCTTATTAGTTTGCCAAAACAACTCAGTTGAACCATAAAGTTAGATCTTTGATACTTTGCTCCATCAATTGGTTATCATAAATTAGCAAGTGTATCCTCACAGCCTTAAAAATGAAAATCCTTTTAATGAATTTGCCAACAAGACTAAATTCATTGGCCTTTGAGTCATTGGATTCCCCCACCAAAATCCCAGGCTCATTCTCCACATTGATAATAGATAAGAGCCATAAAAGTGACAAAAAAAATGCTTACAAAAGCAGTCATAATGCTACAAATAGCATACTATAGTGTGCCACAAAGTAGAGCTAATATATTTACCAATATTAAACCTAGGAAATTAAGGATCTGAAGTAAATGGGAAATGAGGAATGAAAGGAGGAGGGTATGAGTTGTTGGCTAATAAAAAGCAAAGTTTCATTATCAATTAATTCAGTAATTTCTCGGTTAACTGCAAATTTAATCGAACCACACTAAAAACTGAAAATATTCTATTATGTACCAACTACTATAGTCTAGGGATAAAGGCCAAAATTTCCTCTGCCATATGGTCCAATTGTCAACATCGACCCAATCATTTTTTTAATCAATAATGCCCTTGCTTTCTTCAAATTGATTCAATTTTGCCCCCAATTAATGATAACTCCATGTGATCAGAAACGCTATCACCACATGTGATGCCATGCATGCAAGTAATGCCACATATAATGTAAATTAAAAAAATGTAAGTAAAAAAAAATTAAAAACAATTAAAAATCTATTTTTTAATCCTATCTACCAACACCCATTCCCCATCCCCATTTTCTCTACAACTTACAACCTTTATCGAAGACAAGTTCATTTCTCTAATCCATATAATAAGTCTGCTATGGAAAGCTCATCTCCATAAATGCCATTATCTGAGGCATCCTCTAATGTAAAGGCATCGACAGTGAAACGAAGCATTGTTTGGCACCATCAACAATCAAACATTGATTATGAAGGACATGAAAGAAGCAGCCTGTGTAATAAGAAGGAAGTAAGATGGACAAAATGGATGAGTGAAAATCCTAGAAGAAGGTCTTATAAATGCCCAAAATCTATGAAAAGTTAACTATTATGATTGCATTTGGTTAGTATTGTGGAAATAATATCGATAATACTGTTAATATAAAATAACTAGGTTGAAGGATGCAAATACTTTGAATGACATGATGAGAAATTGGAAAATAAAAGGTATAGGTTTTTATTGAAGGATCAATTACAAAATTTTTTAGAAGGTAGTTGAAGATAAATAATCGGGGACAAGGAGAAGAAAATCAAATACTATCATGATCTTTGGAAATACTTTGATCAACAATATGCAATGAAGGAGCATGCAATTATGAACTTGAGGAATGAGAATGAGGATTTGTTAAGAGATTTGCAAGTCAAAATAAAGAAAAAGGATGAAGTGAAGAAACAAAGGATGCTTTTGTGTCAGTTGCAATTGTGAGTTGGGTATTGATTTTGTTTTATTAGGATCAATTAAGGATGATTGAAATGTACGTGAATTTCATGATTTAGTGATGAAATAATAATATTTATTTTAGCTAAATTTATTTTGTAAAGCAAGTAGTGTGTTATAAATGTTGATATTTGAATTTTGAAGTATTGAATTATTCTAAAAGGGAAATTATTAATTAATATATTTATTATTATATTATTATTTAATTTATTATTATATTATTTATTTATTATTATTATTATTTTATTAAAGTGAAAAAAAATTCATCATGTGGTTTTATGGTTTGACAATTTTAAGTATGTGGCTTTGTTCTATGCAAAAAGAGTTTAATGGTTGAAATCATTAGTAAAATTAAGTTTCTACCTATTATAATGTTAAAAAAAAGTTGATGTGGAGCTTATCTCTTTCCTATATAACATAATAGTTTTTTTTTCTCTAGTGTTCAAATGATATAACTCTAGAAATTAAAAGAAATAAAGTCTATTATAGAAAAATCCTAGATTTGATCAGAGAAAGGGATAACATATGTAAGGTCAAATAGAGTTGAATGAAGTCAGAGTCATGTTCTTCATCTTGAAAGGATTCGTCAACAATTCAATACAAATTGACATTGCCTTCACCAAATAAATCATTGACTCGTTAGTTTTTTTTAACGTTGTAACGAGTAGAAGATTAATTTTACTAATAGCTTCAACCATGTGACCTTTTTGCATAAAAAAAGCTATGTATTTAAAATTGTCAAACTATGAAATCACATGACAATTTTTTTCACTTTTTCCTGTTCTAAATTCCAACTCTTAAACAATATATTATGGTTAGTTTAATCAAATATGTATTGATAATAATTTGTAGAACACAATTTCCACAATGTTGTCAATGTAGTCTATGAAACATAATATGCAAAACTTTGACTAATTAAGCTAAAGATGAACTTTTTGTGTGCTCAAACCATAATGTCAATAATCACATAATCATTGAAGGTTCATATACAATAGATTAAAAAAACCATTTAATAATGATACCATTATTAAAGAAGACAATTCAATAGTAAGAAATAAGAAATGAGGATGAAGCTCTCCAAATAGCATATAATACTTAAAGGTTCATATTTAGTAGTTTGAAAAATAAATTATTGACAGGTATCAAACCAAAAATAGGGTTCAACATCATCATTATAATCATTAAAAGAAGATGTCAACACCAAAGTATAAAATTGATAGCAACATCAAAGACTTAGGCACTTAGCATAGAGCCAAGGCTACATTGTCATTGTTCTATATTTAAATATAAGTTATAAAATAAAGTCATATAATGTATGAAAATGAATACAGTCACAAAATCAAACAATGTCTCAATCATGCATGAGGTATTTTCTTAGTGACTTTCCCAATCCTAAGCTATCTTTATTTTTCAAGTTGTCTTTTTGTTATGCTTGGATGCTCATTCCATTGCAGCTGAAAAGGTGAAAATGGTATATTCGTTGGCATTGTAATAGCATATCCATCTCTAACTCTTTGAATCTTCTTAGTGCCATTTGAAGTCTGGTTGGTCTTCTTATATGGGATAGGAAATCTCACTTTTGGGTCAGGCTCATGCTCAACCACATTGGAAGATTAACTACTAGCTAAAACCAATCTTTCTGTGGGCTGCTCTGGCTACATTTGTCAAAATGTAAATAAAACATAAATGGCATTGTTGTAACTACTAATAAAAAAAACAAATTGTGTAAGAAAACCTATATTGTAAATCACATTTCTTAACTTATTAGTAAATAGACCAAAACAACTCTTTTGTTGGGGCTTGAATAAGCTAGAACTACCCTTTTTGTTCATGGCTATAAAATATTTTACTGCTTTCCGAGGGTTACATTTCAATGTCTTCCTTTTGTGTTTCAAATTAGATATCCTTGAATTTGAGGTCATTGTTTACCCTTCAATTGCATTTGCACCCCCACTTGGTGGTATGTGTAACACCACATATTTGGTGGTATGTGTAACACCACATCTTATACATTTGAGTACCACCTATCCCTGTATCAAATAATCACACATAACATACTGGAAAGGCAAAATACCCTGTTAATAGTGGTAGTAAATTGTTTTTTGATATCTTGTAATATCATTCAAAAACTTTGCAAGTCAACTTTGAGACTTTCGCCACAATATAATATATCACATATATTAAAACATAAACTTTGCACATAAATATTTACAAGTTGCTTTCATTTATACATTTTAAAAACTAATCCAAAGTGACTATACATATTCAAACACATAAATCCAAAATACATATGATATATTTTCATACTCGTGTGGAATGCAAGGAGAGAGAGTAGAGAGGTTCGGTCGGTGACATTTCATCCATGCCTTCTATATGGCAATGAAAAAGAGCTAACACTTTTCTTTATCTGAAAAATTATGCAAACTAATGAGTTGCGACTCAGTGAGAATAATTATTAAATGAGGTCTAAAGTACCAAGCAACTCATAATAACAAATCATAAATCCAATGCATACCATATATATTCCATTCCATTCACCTTTATCATATAACCACAAATGAAATTTAAAAATATAATCACTATTATTTACTTATGCTTATGCTTTGCTCATTTGATTTTGTTGTGACCCAGTTAAACGGACATTGCCCTGGGTTTTCATGTGAACATTTTCCATACGAACATTTGCATTTGTATTTGCATTTGTTAGTTAGCTTGATCATTTATTTTATTTGCACATTTGTTGGGTCATAGGCCTCTTATTTTACTTTGCAATATCGATTAACCAGTCACAACGCCTTTTAAGTCCATATGAATATGCACTTGTATTTAAGCATTCATCAACCATTGTATCTTATCACATATATCATACATATACCACATATATATCTCATATGCCACGCATATACCTTTTATATACTATACATATACCATGTATATATATCACATATGTCAAACATATATCTCAAATATACCATAAGTATACCACTTATATGTATCACAAATGTCACAAATTATCCATCATCATATTATCAATGAAACATCACGACAATCATATGAATCACATAGCAAGCAACATTCATATGCACTAAAGAATTCAATTGATAATTAGACTCACATTTTTCCTTTGAATATGATCCTTAACATATTGTCTACCCCCTTCTTGTGTATCTCTAATTTGTCTTAAGCCTAATATTGAAATATAATTGGTTAATTTATGACTAGAGAAACTTAATGTGGCTTAAACAAATTAATATACATTGTTCATATCAATAGTTAAGATTTTTCTTATGAGACAGTGTGACCTTATAGAACTGTTTAGCCTATAAATTTTTATATACATGACCAATTAATCTGATTCTTATTCCTAATTAAAACTAACATATAATAATGTAACATATTAAAATTTCAGAGCAATTGAAGCATTGTATAATATTTGGTAAAATTTCTAATTGTATTATGTTTTCTGCCCTGTTTTCTGCCTTTAGGCAGTTTCAGGGTATCAAATTAGGTTCATAATAACTTACGATATATAATTCATATTGCAATGAGAAATTATATAAACTTATATGGGTTCAAATGAAATATTTTTCATGTTTACAAATTTTATCAATTATGTCTCTAAGGCCCTCAAATTATAAGAAATATTTTATTGATCTAGAGCAGAGTTGGCTTCTAGGCAGTATGAATTATAAAGGCCATAACTTACTATGTACATAACATACTAAGCCTAAATTATAAGATCTGTTTAGCCTAAACTTAGTACCCAAATTTAGATAAGACATATACCTATAGCTTTTATATTTTGATAATTTACAGAATCTATCTCTAAGGAGCTCAACATTTCCAAAGAAGTTACTAGATTTGCCCAGGGTACTAAGTAGTCAGCTCAAACTATGGAACAATCATGGTTCTATTCACAATAACTCCAACTCCACAAGACATATGAATCTAAAATTTGGTATACAGATACATAACGCATATATCTACAACTTTTATGTTTTGAGATACTTCAAATAATGGCTTTATCATATTCAAAACCAACAAACACAGTAGCTAACTCAGCTAGGGTTTACATCCAAACTAGTTGCAATCAAGAAAGGGTTTCTCTTCATATACACCATATCTTGAAAAAATGCTTATATATCCATAAACTTAAGACATAAAGGAACACTTTTTATGTTTTACACTTTCTCCAAATTCGATCTCGACGATCATCGAAACCATGGTACAAAACACTGCCTATTTATAAATCCTAAACACCATAATCAAAATTAACACAAAATAAATGTTTACTCACCTATAATCACCCTTGGCTAACCTTGTTGCTATAATTTTTGGAGTGAAAGAGAGAAGAAAATGTGGCCAGAATTTTAAAAAAATGGACTGAAGGAATGAAGCAAAGAAGAAGAAGAAGAAGAAGAAGAGGAAGAAGAAGATAAGGAAATGAAGATAATGACTTAGCCTAATAAGTCAAAGGCCACTATAAATTTGTCTTCTTTATTTTTCAACCGTTCCTTTTTTTTTAATTTTTTTTTACTTTTATTTTTCTTTTAATTTATTCTTATTCTAATTATTCTTATTATTATTACACAAATCAACACAATATGCAATTTAATTTTTTGATTCAATTTAATTAAATTAACAATGTAGAATATTTACTAATCTTAATCTAGTCATTTTACTTACTTTAATTTAGTCACTTTATTCAATTTATTCTTAATATCTTGTTATCCTAATTTAGGTTATAAGAACACACGTGCGACTCGATACAATTGCAATATACCAGAACATGTAGCTTATGCATGTCATGAACTTGTTCCTAGAAAAATATACATGGAATGCACGTGTGCAAGTGAAATATATGTAAAATGCATATGTTCAAAAGAAATACATATAGATATGCATGTGAAGAAGGTCAATGATGTTACAATTCTCCTCTCCTTTTAAAAATTTCGTCCTCAAAATTTAATACCTGGAAATAGGTGTGGATATTGCTTTTTCATATTTTCTTTTGTTTCCCATGTTGCCTCTTCTTGTGAATGGTTTCTCCATAATACCTTAACTAAAGGTATTTCTTGGTTTCTCAACTGTTTAGTCTTGTATCTGGTCGACTAGTTCTTCCACATAACTCATGTCCTCTGCAATCTCAATGGCTTGATCTTTAAGTACATGTGTAGGATCTAACCTATATCTTCTAAGCATGCTCATATGAAACACATTATGAATCTGAGCCATCTCTGGTGGTAAATCCAATCTATATGCCAATGGACCAACCTTCTCAAGAATTTCATAAGGCCTTATGTACCTTGGGCTCAATTTACCCTTCTTGCCAAATCGGATTATCCCTTTCCATAGAGATACATGAAGAAATACCTATTCACCTAACTCGTATTCCATCTCCCTTCTATGCTAATTAGCATAACTTTTTGTATGTCTTTTGTTACCTTTAGCTTATTTTTGATAATCTTTATTTTATCCACAATGACTTATACTATCTCTGGTCCTTCTAATGTACGTGCTCCTTCTTCATCCCAAATTATAGGGCTTCTACATTTTCTGCCATACATTGCCTCATATGGTGATATCTGGATACTGCTATGATACAGGTTATTGTAAGCAAATTCAATCAATGCTATATATTTATCCCAAGCACCTATGAATTCCATAGAACATGCTCTAAGCATTTCTTCTAATGTCTGTATAGTTCTCTCTGATTGTCTGTCAGTTTATGGGTGGAATGCAGTACTGAAGTTCAATTTTGTTCCTAATGCATCTTGTAAACTCACCCAAAAATGTGAAGTGAACCGTGGATCTCCATCAGACACAATGGACAATGGAATACCATGTAATCTCTATCTCATTCACATATAACTTTGCCAAACTCTCGAGTGTACATCTCCATCTGATAGGTAGAAAATGTGCTGACTTGGTTAATCTGTCAACAATCACCCATATTGCATCATTTTTCTGTGGAGTTCTTGGCAATCCATAAACAAAATTCTTCGATATTTTCTCCCATTTTCATTCTGGCACTAGCAATGGATGTAGTTTACCAACTGGTGTCTGGTGTTCAATTTTAACTTGCTGACATGTTAGGCATTTAGAAATATATTATGCTATGTCTTTCTTCATTCTTGGCCACTAATAATGAGGCCTTAAACTGTGATACATTTTTGTCATCCCTGGGTGCATTGCATAAGGTGCATTGTGTGCCTCTTCCATTATTTCCTGATGCAATTTCTCAGTGTCTAGAACACATATGTGTGACTTTAATATCAGTGTATCATTCTGCAAATGAAACTCTGTACTATTTCCCTGCTTTACCATATCAATTTTCTCACATAATTGAGGATCTTTGTCTTGTGCTTCTTTGATTCTCTCCTTTAGTATAGGTCTGATCTGAAAAGTAGCAATCAGTGATCCTTCATCATGCATATTTAATTCGACATTCATAGATCGTAATTGAATCAAATATGGAAAAGATGATGCTTGCAAGTGAGCTACACTGCTACTGGCCTTCCTACTCAATGCATCTGCTACCACATTGACTTTTCCCAAATGGTATTCAATTGTACAGTCATAATCTTTCAATAGTTCTAACCATCATCTCTGTCTCATGTTTAATTCTTTCCATGTTAGCAAATAATCCAAGCTTTTATGGTATGTGAAGATCTGAATGTCTCACCATACAGATAATGCCTCCAAATCTTCAATGCAAATACAACTGCAACCAATTCTAAATCATGCACTGGATATGAAATCTCATGTGGTCTCAGTTGCCTAGATGCATAAGCTATCACCTTACCATGTTACATTAATACACATACCAAGCCTTAGTGAGAAGCATCACTATATACTGTAAACCCACCTGTAACTGTAGAAATAGTTAACATTGGTGCTGAGGTTAGTCTTTGTTTTAGTTCATTGAAACTCTTTTGAGATTCTGGAATCCACTTGAAAGGCACATTCTTTTTCAATAATTTAGTCAAAGGGCTAGCAATTAATGAGAACCCATCAATAAATCTACAGTATTATCCGACTAAACCTAGAAAACTACGCACTTCTGTAACATTTTTAGGAGCTTCTCAATTTACTATGGCCTCAATTTTCTTTGGGTCTACTTCTATGCCCTTGCCCGATACCACATGTCCAAGAAACACCAAATGATCTAACAAAAACTTACATTTACTTAGTTTGGCATATAATTATTTCTCTCTCAAAGTTTGCAACACAATTCTTAAATGTTGTTCATGTTCTCCCCTATTCTTTGAGTACACCAATATTTTTATCAATAAATACTATCACAAATTTATCCAGATACGGTTGAAACACTTTATTCATTAATGACATAAATGCAGCTGGAGCATTAGTTAATCTAAAAGGCATTACTAAAAATTCATAGTGTCCATACCTGGTTCAAAAGGCAGTCTTTAGAACATTTGCTTCTGCTATCTTTAGTTGGTAATAGCCTGATTTCAAATCAATCTTGGAAAATATCTGGGATCCCTACAATTGGTCAAAAAAATCATCTATTCTGGGCAATGGATATTTGTTCTTGATTGTCATTTTATTAAGTTTTCTCTAATCAATACACAATCTCATAGTCTCATCCTTTTTTTTAACAAATAATACTAGAGCTCCCGATGGCAATGCACTAGGTCTGATATACCCTTTATCAAACAACTATTGTACTTAGGTCTTTAGTTCTTTTAACTCAACTAGAGCCATTCTGTAGGGTGACATTAATATTGGCACTGTCCTTATTACTAGTTCAATAGTGAATTCTATTTCTTTATCAGGTGATAGACCAGGTAGATCATATGGGAATACATCAAAAAATTCTCTCACCACTGGTATATTTTCAAATAAGCTATAAGTGGTTCTAGTATCAGTCACATATGCCAAATATACCTCACATCCTCCTTTGATCATTCAAAATGTCTTTACAGCTGAGACTAGACATGTAGGCACAAGTTTTCTTTCAACTATAAGTACTATCCTTGGCTGGTTTGGTGATTCCAAAATTACTTCCTTAGTAAAGCAATTCACTATTGCATGATGTTTAGTTAACCAGTACATTCCCAGTATCACATCAAATTCATATATTATCAATAAAATCATATCAGCTATCAACTCAGCTTTATCAATGCATATTGAGCAATCACGACATACATTATTCACAACTACTACTGTTCCCAGTTGAGTACTCACATTTATGTCAGTCCCTAAAGGCTCATGCTTTTGATGCAATTTGGATGTCATATGCAATGATATAAATGAATGTGTGGAGCCTGGGTCAATCAATGCATATGCTAACATATCATAAATGTAAATATTACCAGTGACTACTTCGGGAGCATCAATTGCCTCCTGCCTAGTCATGGCAAACACCTTAGCTTGTGTAGTGGTCTAGAACTCTGACCTTCAGATATGGTCACTCCTCTGCCTGTCGTACTAGTTCTGCCTCTACCTCTGCCTTTGTCTTATGTTCCACTAGCAGGATAGACCCTCGGTGCCTCAACTATGATCTTAGATACTCCTATACCTTTGCTGTTCTCTGCTAATCTGGCTCTTTCTGAGCATTCCTTATACATGTGATCCAATGACCCACAAAAATAACATGCTCCTGTGAGCCTTCTACATTCACCTATATGTTGTCTACACAATGAGTATATGTAGGCCACTGTTCAACATATTGGCTCTGCCCTCTGCCTTGGTAAAAGGAAGTCACAACATGATCTCTAGAGCTCGAGTATCCACCTCTATTACCAGACTGTGCTATCATATATCTACCTCACTTTTCCGACCTTCTGCTAGACTCACCAGAGAACTCACGTGCTGCCTTTTTAATTTGTTGTTCCCCATCTTCTTTCATTAATCGTTCAACTCTAATTGCAACAGCTCTGAGTCTGGCATAACTATCAAGATCAGTAGTTTTGATTCCATTTCTAATATCATATTTGAGGCCCTCCTCAAACTTCCTACATTTGTCTCTTTCAGTGGAGACCATGAAGGTGGCATAGTGGGAAAGTTTGTTGAACTGCACTTCATACTTAGCAAAAGACATGTTCCTCTGTTTCAGATTCAAGAATTCATTTCTCTTCTCATCTTTATATGCCTCAAGCATGTAATTGTTCTGAAATTCCCTAAGAAAATCATTCCATGTTAGAACCGGTGGTTATGCGTCACTGTCGGGGACTGTCTCCCACCATTCATAGGCATTGCCTTGAAGCAAAGATACTGCATAATCAAATTTCTCATCTGGGGTGCATCTCATCATATTAAGTACCTTATGTGTTCTTTTAAGCCATGTCTCAGCTTCTGCAGGGTCTGTAATGCCATTAAAATCAATTGCACATTGTTTCCTCAACTTGTCATATCGCATTTCCCTATACATTCTAGGACCATGCAATTCCTGTTATGGGTTTTCATGAGGTACCTGTATATGAGATGACTGTGATGCATGTGTTGGAGCTCTAACTCCTAGTTCTGGTTGCTCTCTATGCAAATGAGGTGATGCCTCATGAGAATGCATTTCGGCCGACCCCTTTCTCCTTGGTGAATCATGTCTTATGATGATCCTAAAACACATGGAATTATGTCACTAAATAATGTTCAACACATATGATGCATAAGTTATCATGCTCTTATGCATATGCATGTTCCCATGGAATCTATCCTTGTTCTGATACCAAAAATGTAACACCACATCTTATACATTTGAGTACCACCTATCCCTGTATCAAATAATCACACATAACATACTGGAAAGGCAAAATACCCTGTTAATAGTGGTAGTAAATTGTTTTTTGATATCTTGTAATATCATTCAAAAACTTTGCAAGTCAACTTTGAGACTTTCGCCACAATATAATATATCACATATATTAAAACATAAACTTTGCACATAAATATTTACAAGTTGCTTTCATTTATACATTTTAAAAACTAATCCAAAGTGACTATACATATTCAAACACATAAATCCAAAATACATATGATATATTTTCATACTCGTGTGGAATGCAAGGAGAGAGAGTAGAGAGGTTCGGTCGGTGACATTTCATCCATGCCTTCTATATGGCAATGAAAAAGAGCTAACACTTTTCTTTATCTGAAAAATTATGCAAACTAATGAGTTGCGGCTTAGTGAGAATAATCATCAAATGAGCTCTAAAATACCAAGCAACTCATAGTAACAAATCATAAATTCAATGCATACCATATATATTTCATTCCATTCACCTTTATCATATAATCACGAATGAAATTTAAAAATAAAACCACTATTATTTACTTATGCTCATGCTTTGCTCATTTGATTTTGTTGTGACCTAGTTAAACGAACATTGCCCCGGGTTTTCATGTGAACATTTGTCATACGAACATTTGCATTTGCTAGTTAGCTTGATCATTTGTTTCATTTGCACATTTGTTGGGTCATAGGCCTCTTATTTTGCTTTGCAATATTGATTAACTAGTCACAATGCCTTTTAAGTCCATATGCATATGCACTTGTACTTAAGCATTCATCAACCATTGTATCTTATCACATATACCATAAATATACTGCATATATATCTCATATGCCACACATATACTTTTCATATACTATATATATACCATGTATCTATATCACATATGTCAAACATATATCTCAAATATACAACAAGTATACCACATATATGTATAAAAAAATGTCACAAATTATCCATCATCATATTATCAAGGAAAAATCATGATAATCATATGAATCACATAGTAAGCAACATTCATATCCACTAAAGAATTCAATTGATAATTAGATTCACCTTTTTCCTTTGATTCCAACCCTTAACTTATTGTCTACCCCCTTCTTGTGTATCTCCAATTTGTCTTGAGCCTATTATTGAAATATAATTAGTTAATTTATGACTAGTGAAACTTAATGTGGCTTAAACAAATTAATATACATTGTTCATATCAATAGTTAAGATTTTTCTTATGAGACAGTGTGACCTTATGGAACTGTTTAGCCTACAAATTTTTATATACATGACCAATTAATATTATTCTTATTCCTAATTAAAATTAACATATAATCATGTAACATATTAAAAGTTCAGAGAAATTGGAGCATTGTTCAATATTTGGTGAAATTTCCAATTGTGTTATATTTTCTGCCTTTAAGCAGTTTCAAGGTACCAACTTAGGTTCATCCTAACTTACGATATATAATTCATATTACAATGAAAATTTATAGAAACTTATATGGATTCAAATGAAACATGTTTCATGTTTACAACTTTTATCAATTATATCTCTAAGGCCCTCAAATTGTAAGAAATATTTTACTGGTCTAGAGCAGAGTTGGCTTCCAGGCTAGTATGAATTTTAAAGGCCATAAATTACTCTGTACATAAAATATTAAGCTGAAATTAGTACCCAAATTTACATAAGACATATACCTATAACGTTAATGTTTTAATAATTTACAGAATTAATCTCTAAGGAGCTCAAAATGTCCAAATAAGTTACTGGATCTGCCTAGGGCACTATGTTGTCAGCTCAAACTATGGAATAGTCATGGTTCTATTCATAATAACTCCAAATCCACAAGACATATGAATCTAAAATTTAGTATACAGATATATAACAAATATATCTACAACTTTTAGGTTTTAAGATACTTCAACTAATGGCTTTATCATATTCAAAACCAAAAAATTTGGTATACAGATATATAACAAATATAAATTTGTCTTTTTTTTTTCAATCATTCCTCTTTTTTTAAAATTTTTTTTTAGTTTTCTTTTTCTTTTTATTTATTCTTATTCTAATTATTCTTATTATTATTACACAAATCAACACAATATGCAATTTAATCTTTTAATTCAATTTAATTAAATTAATAATGTAAAATATTTGCTAATCTTAATCTAGTCATTTTAGTTACTTTAATTTAGTTACTTTATTCAATTTATTCTTAATACTTGTTACCCTCATTTAGGTTATAAGAACACACGTGCAACTCGATACAATTGTAATATACTAGAACACATAGCTAATGCGTGTTATGAACTTATTCTTATAAAAATATACATGGAATGCACGTGTTCAAGTGAAATACATGTAAAATGCATATGTTCAAATGAAATGCATGTAGATATGCATGTGGAGAAGGTCAAGAATGTTACAACATGTCTGTGCTTAATAGCTCGCTAAGGTTATTTTGAATAGGACCTCAACTTTGACCATGGATTTCTCCTACATCATAGCATTTCTCTATCCATTGGTCTTTCACTATCATTATGCAAAAGTCCCTTACCACTTTCATTGGTCACTAGTCTTTCATTCTCATTTGGTACTTACCCTATAAGCTAACATATAAGAGATTAACATCTCATCACCACCTATATTCTAGATAAATTATGAAGCCCACCATTTGATGTTTGAGGTTCATTGTGTTCCCAAGTCCTTTTTTACTTGGCTGGTCTTCTTATATGGGATAGGAAATCTCACTTCTGGGTCAGGTTCATGCTCAACCACATTGGAAGATTGACTACTAGCTAAAACCAATCTTTCTATGGCTGTCTTGGATACATTTGTCAAAATGTAAATACAACATAAATGGCATTGTTGTAACTACTAATAACAAAAACAAATTGTGTAAGAAAACCTATATTGCAAATCACATTTCTTAACTTATTAGTAAATAGACCAAAACCACTTTTATGCTAGGGCTTGAATAAGCTAGAACTACCCTTTTTGTTCATGGCTATAAAATATTTTACTGCTTTCCAAGGGTTACATTTCAATGTCTTCCTTTTTTGTTTCAAATTAGATATCCTTGAACTTGAGGTCACTGTTTTCCATTCAATTGCATTTGCACTTCCACTTGATGAAATTGGGCTTGAATTATCACTCATATTTGGTGGTATGTCTAGGCCTACGGGCCCACCAAGGTTATTTTGAATAGGACCTCAACTTTGACCATACATTTCTCCTACATCATAGCACACTTCTCTATTCATTGGTCTTCCACTATCATTATGCATAAGTCCCCTACCACTTTCATTGGTCACTGGTCTTTCATTTTCATTTGGTACTTATCCTACAAGCTATCAACACATAAGAGATTAACAAGCATCAAACTCAACATTATTTGTAAGCATACAAGAAATTGTTTGCAATCATATTAGAAACACATCATACTGAAATCACAATCCATATTATTTGCAAGCATACTAGAAATTAACGAGCATACCTATCTGGATGAAGTTCTATTATGACCAGCCCCTGTGCATCTATTGCATCTCATCACCACCCATTTTCTAGATAAATTATGAAGCCCACCACTTGATGTTTAAGGTTCATTGTGCTATTTGGTCCTTTTTTTCTTAGGTCTTCGAAGCACGGTTGTAGATGGGGGTGGCTTAATAGGTTGATACACTTCACACTTCCAAAATTTTTCCCCTCTAATGGGATGAAATTTGAATGCATATGTTTCCTTGTACCTCTCTTTGTTGTAATACTCATAGATCTTGGTAATAAGATCTACACCAAAGTGATGAGGTGAATAAATTGCATGTGAGCAGGGAATACCAGTTTAGTCCTAAGCCTTGTGAATGTATTCCTCCTTATCTATTTGTATGATAAGTCTGTCTACCTTCTCAGATATCTCATATCCATAGTCTTCATTGAATTCAACTTTACACATGCTTGAAATCATCAAATTATCCACAAAAACACTTATACATGATAGACTGAAATCATTTTCTTATTCTCTCTAATTTTGTTCATCACTTTAACCCTAATCTCATCTAACATACTAATTATTGGCTTATGCTTTGCTTAACCAATCTAATAATTTAAAACTTTCAGATATGTTGTTATCCACCATGTCTAACTTCTATTTGTGAAGTAAGCCTTGCACTAGGTCTAAGGTGGATACCATAATAGTTGTTCCACTGCCTTCTAACTTAGCTCAACCATATTCTTCAAATTATCCTTGAATTATTCTTCAAATGTACTCTAAGCACAACACCAAAAGTTTAACCTCATTTCTTCCCTTAATTTCTTCTTTTCCTAGTTTGCAAGAATATTTCTTGCACACCATTTACACTCATCATTAAGTAACAAATTTTGTACAACATTAATTAATCCCTATAATAAAAGACAAATAAACTACCAATTACTACATATTGTGCAATAGTTTATGTTGCCCAAATAATGAACCAAGAAGGGGGGTTAAATTGGATATTAAAAAATTCTTAACTTTTAAGTGCAGAATAAAAAGTTGAATAGAGTAGGGATAGGAAGATATCACACAAGAAATTTATAGAGGTTTGGGTATTAAAAAAACCCTACTCCTCTCCCTAATCTCAATTGGGAGTTTCACTAACACACTAAGTGTTACAATAGAGTTTTACAAGCTTACTCCCAACTATGGTGTTTCTATCAATGGCTCACACCTAACCCAGAAATCCCTTGTGTTTTAATGGCTCACAATAAACCAATTTCTTGTGTTTTATGGCTCACAAAAATAATCCTTACAAGTGTTTTACTCTTAACCCAATATACCCAAACTCACTTGAGTAGTAGATTACAAAGAGAAACACTCACAAATCTATAATGCTCAGAAATTATGAGCAAATAGATTTTTACAGAGAATTAAAGTTTTGTTGAAAATAATTAATGCACAAATGGCTACAACAAGATTTTGATTCGAAGTAATTGCTATTCTCTTGTTCTGGATTCATAAATGACTTGCATTTATACTTCCTTAGCGAATTATAGTCGTTTGGATGCATTTAATGCAAAAATAACCGTTGCACCAACTCTTAATTTCGCGTTTGACATGTTTCTCTTTCCTCATTCACAGTCATGAATGTTCTTCCAAGCCATGGTCCAAGTGGTGACTCTGACCGTGAAGCATTATGGAAGGAATTGAAGTGTTTGATCACGGGCGTGACTTTATTCTTTCACGGGCGTGAATATCCTTCCAAGCCATGGTCCAAGTGGTGACTTTGACCGTGAAGCTCTCTGGAGGAATTTGACATATTATCTCAAGGGCGTGACTATCTTTCACGGGCATGACGGATATGATCATTCATGGTTGCTATGATTCTTCATGGCCGTGAACTTTAAATGTTAGAGAGTTGCGCTAAGCTACATCATGGGCATGACATAAACAGTCAACGGCGTGAATATGCTATTTCTTCATTTTTTGACTTTCAAAGTTAGTCTTCCATTCTTGCATCATATTCCATACCTTGTTCAATAAACTTAGAACACAAGTATTGTTAGATACATTATTGCTATTTTATTTGTTAGCATCAAAATGACGGAAATACCCCTCAAGGTTCAATAATCTCCCCCTTTTTGATGGTGACAAATAATCTAACAATATGTGCTTTTGAGAAGTCTCCCCTTAAAAGATGCTTAAGACAAAAAATAATAGAGTGCAAGAATTGAGGAAGTATAGCGGATGTTTGCTTGCTAGTTTAGGTATATGCAAGGTATATTCAAAGTATATCAAATTGTTTGCTTTTAACTAGTTAAGTATATGGAAAGTATATGCAAGGTATATTCAAAATATATCAAATTGTTTGCTTTTAACTAGTTAAGTATATGCAAAGTATATGCAAGGTATATTCAAAGTATATCTTAATACTATATTCAAAATATCAATACATTTACATTCATGTACTTGCATATTCATTTAATTCATTTATATTGCTAGGTTCTCCCCCTTTTGTCATCAACAAAAAGAACATAAAAGATAAATCATAAGGAAAAAACCAATGCAATTATAATAATACCAAATGTAAAAGTACAAAGTTTGGAAAAGTAAATTAAAATCCTACATTTGCAATACTATAAACTAGTAAACAAAATGAAATAAAAACTAAAGCTCTAGCTAGACTTGAAGCCAGACAACCCATCTCTAAGGCGTGTTACTTCCACCTTGAGGCTATCCATGCTAGACTCCATGAAATCTTTCAGGTTTTCTAGCCTCTCATTGATCGAAGCCTGCAGTTGGTCAAAGCGAGGTACTAAAAGATCAGCCACCTGCTGAGCCAAGTTCAGTGTGGAGGCTGAGGATTGACCAACCTCCTACTCAACCTCTGGGGCCACTATCTCGACTCGAACTCTTTTTCTTTGCTGGATTCCTTGCAGGCCAGCTTTGAAGTCATCTGAATCCTCATCTTCCCAAATAATTTCACCAGCTGGAGTGGTGAAGTGGTAGTAGATGTTATTCTCATGAATTATGCGAACCGCTACTCCCATTTTGATAAAAGACTCGACATCTAGCCGGTCTTTAGGATGTCCAGGTATGAGGTTGAAGTTGTGCTCTTCTAGCTTCAGATATCTAAGCTTCATAGCAAGGTGAGTCACGTACCTACCAATCAAGATATCTCCTGATGGCTTCATTGCAATTGAGAGTATATGGTTTGCAAACCATCTAGATAGGGGCACTGTTCGACCTTTTCAGGCCATCTCCAGGAGAAAGAGCTCGGACTTATGAATTGCACCATTGCTATCCCTTCTTGCAAAGATGCTATAGGTCAGAAACCTATGTAAGTATTTATGCACTGAAGATCGAAGGTGGGTGCTCTTCGTCTTCTTGACGTCCTAACTACAATCTTGTCCAAAATGAGTTCATGCTGGATTGGCATAGAACTCCACCTCACTCTCATTAAGGATACCATTTGAGGGAAGTTTGAAGATTTCACCAAACTCCACTACTGTGAGAGTGTTCGGGTGCTTGCAGAGTTGAAATTTTATTGTGTCAGTGGGAGAGACTTATAGGGTGCTAAGAAACTCGAGAGTTGGTTCCCTTAGCGTCGGTTGATGGATATCTACAAACTCTTTTAGATGACAAGCCTGTAGTTATTCCATAGGGTCCTGACAACATGCCATTCGAAGGATTGAGAAAAAAGTAATGGTCTCTTCTTAAGAACCACATACCTCGGATGACAATGCTCCAGAATGATGTTGAGAAGGTAGTTCGTGTACCTTATTGGAGCATGAGATTTCTTTCTTGTGCCTTTTGAAGAGTCGGGTTCCATTGTTGAGTTGAGAATGATTTTTGAAGAGAAAAATTTTTGATAAGGATTTTGAAGAATACCTTGTGATGTTGTGATTTCTGATGAAAGAAAGTATTTTTGAAGGTATATATAGATGGAAAAGGCTACTAGGGGGCCGGAATCTGTGAGAGGTATTGAATGTGGTGATAAATGAGAGAATTTGTAAAGTTAGAAATGAGAAAAAAATGGCAAAAAATGTTTTATAGCCGACATCGTCACGGTCATGAATGCTAAGTCACGGGTGTGAAATGTCATTTTCACAGTTTGTTGAAAAGGCGCTCTACCCGTGATGAAGAATATGAAATGATTCACGGTCGTGATATTTAATAGTCATGGGGGTGAATGGTAAATTTTCAAGGTGGTGATACATGAGTCACGTTCGTGAAGTACAATTTTCACTACTTGTGACCATGAGACAAAGCGTGAACGCTTCTGTAATTATTTGGTAGTAATGTTCACGGTCGTGAAGAAGTGTCATGGTCGGGAACAAAGAGTTTCACGGGAGTGATAGAAAAGGTTATGGGCATAAAACATAGTCTTCACTACCTTCAACCGTGAAGCATGTCATGAAGCAAGGCGTGGAAGCTACTGGAGCTTTTGGCGATTATGATCACGACCATGAATATATGTCACGGGCATGAATTGCCTAAAATCCTCATTAAATAAAACTAAGTCTAAAACAAGACTAAATGATTTCTAAGGTGCTTCTATACCTTATAACATTATTTTTAATCAAGTTTTGCCACTTCATACCTTAAAAATTAGACAATAAAAGACAACATATGAAGGAAATTAACATTCAATTTTGACAATCATATTTAGGATAAGGTTAATCCATCAATCATACCAAGCTCTCTTCTTATGAAGTTAAATCTTTCTTTATTAAGAGACTTAGTGAAAATATTTGCCAATTGATTGTCTGTATTGATAAATTCCAATACAACATCTCCATATTGAACATGATCTCTAAGAAAATGATGTCTTATGTCAATATGCTTACTTCTAAAGTGTTGAATGGGATTATTAGATAGGTTTATAGCACTTGTATTGTCACATCTAATAGGTATATGGTCCAAACTATGACCATAATCCTTAAGTTGTTGTTTCATCCATAGGATTTGATTACAACAACATCCTGCTGCCACAGACTCCGTTTCAGCAGTAGAAAGAGCAACTGAAACTTGTTTCTTGCTAAACCAATAAACTAAGCATTCACCAATAAAGTGACAAGTGCCTGAAGTACTCTTTCTATCTAAGAGACTTCCAGCGAAATCAACATCTAAATATCCTATGATATGAAAGGATGAATTTCCAGGATACCATAAACCTAGATGCAATGAACCATGTAAATATTTTAAAATTCTTTTCACAGCATTCAAATGTGATTCTTTAGGACATGATTGAAAGGGAGCACATAAGCATACACTATACATTATATCGGGTCTAGAGGTAGTAAGATATAAGAGTGATCCGATCATACCTCTATAGAGCTTTTCATTAATGCTCTTACCCTTTTCGTCTTTGTCCAATTTTGTTGATGTGCTCATTGTAGTCTTGGCATTTTTGCATCCTTACATTCCAAATTTCTTGATTAAGTCTTTGGCATATTTGGATTGATTGATGAATATGCTCTCATTGCTTTGTTTTATTTGTAGACCAAGGAAAAACTTAAGCTCACCCATCATGCTCATTTCAAATTCCCTAGTCATACACTTAGTAAATTATTGGCAAAACAATTCATTAGTATACCCAAATATAATGTCATCAACATAAATTTGAACAATTAGAATATCATGCTTATGCTTTTTAATAAACAAAGTAGTGTCAACATTTCCCTTTGAAAAATTATTTTCTAAATGAAAGGAACTTAGTCTTTCACACCAAGCTCTTGGGGCTTGTTTCAAACCAAACAAAGCTTTTGAAAGTTTCAATACATGGTTAGGCAAATTATGGCTTTCAAAACCTGGTGGTTGTTCTACATAAACTTCTTCTTCTATAAAACCATTTAAGAAAGCACTTTTGACATCCATTTGAAAGAGTTTGAAATTCATATGGCATGCATATGTTAAAAGTATTCTTATGGCCTCTAATCTAGCTACCGGAGCATAGGTCTCATCATAATCTATTCCTTCTTGATTATATCCCTTTGCAACTAACCTAGTCTTATTCCTAGTTATTGAACCCTGTTCATCTAGTTTATTTCTAAATACCCATTTTCTTTCAATGATTTAATGCTCCTTGGATCTAGGAACTAAGGTCCATACCTTACTTCTCTCAAATTGGTTGAGTTCCTCTTACATAACAATCACCCAACTTTTATCATTAAGAGCCTCATCAATATTTTTAGGCTCAATTTGAGAGACAAAGGCAAGATTAGAATATAAAGGTTTGAGATGAGATCTAGTACTTACTCCCTTTATAGGATCACCAATGATTTGCTCCTTAGGGTGATCTTTTGTCAATCTCCATTCCTTTGGGAGCTATTGCTTGTTTTCCTTTTGAAATAGAGGTAGACAGTCATCTTGATGTGAATTTTCTTGATCATTTTCTCCTTTTTCATTTTCAAGATCAAGTTTTTCCATTGTACCTACAACATCATCAAGAACACTATCTTTCACAAGATCAAGCTTACTAGATTCATAAAAAACAACATGCATAGATTCTTCAACAACTAATGACTTTTTATTAAAGACTCTATAAGCTTTGCTAGTGGTAGAGTATCCTAAAAATATACCCTCATCAGATTTAGAGGCAAATTTTCCAAGGTTGTCCTTGGTATTCAATATGAAACACTTGCATCCAAATACTCTAAAGTATGATATCATGGGTTTTCTTCCATTCCATAACTCAAAAGAAGTTTTGTTTAAGAGTGGTCTTTTGAAAACTCGATTTAAAATATAACATGCAGTATTTATGGCTTCGGCCCAAAAGTAAGTTGGTAATCCATACTCATTGAGCATTGTTCGAGCCATTTCAATTAAAATTCGATTTTTCCTTTCGACCACCCCAGTTTGTTGAAGTGTCTTAGGAGATGAAAAATTTTGTGAAATGCCTTGTTTTAAACAAAAATTTTCAAAGTTTTCATTTTCAAATTCTTTGCCATGATCGCTTCCTATTTTTGAAATATAATATCCTTTTTCATTTTGAATTCTCTTAGCAAAGTATTTAAAAGATTCAAAAGCATCACTCTTTTGAGATAAGAAAATTACCCAAGGGAATCTAGAGTAGTCATCGGCGATGTCAAAAGCATAGTGTTTACCTTCTAAGCTTGCAACTCTAATAGGTCCAAAAAGATCTATATGCAAAAGTTGTAGAGGTTTTGAGGTACTTACAATGTTTTTGGATTTGAATGATGACTTGTGTTGTTTTCCTCTTTGGCAAGGTTCACATGTCTTATCTTTTTCAAATTTGACTTTTGGTAGTCTCTTTACCAGTTCTCCTTTGCTGAGGCTTTGAATTAAATCCATGCTTGCATGACCATGCCTTTTATGCCACAACCAAGATTCATCACTAGTAGTCACAAGATACTTAGAGGAAAGGTTAGATATTTTATGTAAGTCTATTATGTAGGTATTGACATCTCTACTTCCTTTAAATATCTATTGGCCATTAATAGAGGTTACAAGACATTCATTAGAAGTAAAGATTACTTCGTTTCCCTTATCACATAATTGACTTACACTTAACAAGTTATGTTTCAACCCATCAACAAGTAAGACATCTTCAATGAAAGTAGTACCATTAATACCAATAGATCCAATGCCAATTACCTTACCCTTTGCATTGTTTCCAAAGGTTACTTTACCTCCATCAATACTTTTGATGTCATTGAATAGTTCTTTGTCTCCATTCATATGCCTTGAGCATCCACTATCTACTAGCCAAGCATTTTTATTTATTATGGACTTGAGGCATACCTATAAAACCACAATTCAAGTATTTTTTTTAGGTACCCAAATGAGCTTGGGTCCTTGGGGGTTAGCACGTGAAGGTTCCCAATGAGCCTTCCTTATCTAGCAATGTTTATTTATATGACCAAATTTCATACAATAATTATATTGTTTAGCTCTAAATATGATTTTTGGTCTTACCATGCTTTTAACTACCATTTTTCTATTAGGTAGAGTTTGTGAGCAGTGGCATGCACATGCATGATGACTTAATGCTTTCCTAGGTGCATGCTTCTTAAACATAAAAGCACGATTGGCCTTTTGAAGTTTCCTTTTTAGGCTTACCAACCCTTGATCATTCCTTTTATGTAAAGAAGATTTAGTGTATGTTGTGCACTTAGCCCTTTGGGCTGTTACTGCTAATGTGGAAATGTGGGGTTCACTTGACTTAACAAAAGTGGTCTTGTGAGATGAAGATGTTGTTCCCTTAAATCCTAAACCATGCCTTATTAAAGGTGGTCTTTGAGACACAATGAGAGTATCTAAACTCTCCTTGCCCTTGTGAAATTTTAAAATGGAGTTTCTAAGTTCCTCAACTTCATTTTTCAAAACATTGTTCTCTTTAAGCAAGGATTTATTTGAGGGTCTTGAGGAGTACTCATCTAATGATTTTTGAAGAGATTCATTAGAAGATTTAAGCTTAAGATTTTCCTTTTCTAAAACTTCCATTTTGTTTTTCAAACTAGAAATGTTATTTTTATAACTATTGAATTTACTTCTATAATTTTCTAGTTCTAGATTCAATACTATTATTAAACTTTGCTCATCATCATCTTCACTATCACTATCATTATCACTACTATCATTATTGAATGAGTATGAGTGAAGTGATCCTACCTTATCCAAGATGTGATCCTCTATAGCCATAGGTTGACCTCTTCACTTTCATTGTCATCTTTTTCGCTTGAAGAGCTTTTGTCGTCCCATGTGGCTTTGTGACCTTTCTCCCCATTGTCTTTTTGGTATTTGTGTTTCTTGAGCCTTGGACATTCTGGTTTGATATTTCCCTTCTTCCCACACTCATAGAACTTTACCTCCTCTTTATTCCTTTGAGAATCATTTGAAGAGTGTTTGAGATTTCTTTGCTTGAATTTTTGAGAGTTGCCCATTCTCTTTTCAATTATTCTTTTCAATCTTCTCGAGAGCATTTTTATGTCCTCATTTGCATCATCACTATTTTTTTCATCATCTTCAACTTCTTCTTGAGATTTTGAAGTAGAGGCTCTTAGTGCTAGAGGCTTCCTTTTTTCTGGCTCGACTTCGAGTTCTCTATCTCTTTTTACTGCCATTTCATGTGTTAGTAGTTTGTCATTAAGCACATCGGTATTCATGATGCTCATGTCTTCTTTGGTTTCTTCTATATCAGCAACTCTTGAACCATAATCTTTTAGAGGAAGGCTTTTCATAATTTTGTTGTTTACATCTTCTAAGCTCAAGTGTTTCCCAAGCTTTCTCATGCCATTTATGATGGCTATAAGTCGGTTTGTCATATCGGTGATTGACTCATTGGATTTCATCTTGAAGAGTTCGTACTCTAAAGTGAGAAGTTGAATCTTCTTGGATTTAACTTACTTTGTTCCTTCATGATAATTTTCCAATGTCTTCCACATGCTATATGCGGTTGGGCAGTGTTGTATTCTGCCACATTCTTCAATGGATAGTGAGTTTGAGAGAATTGTCATTGCCTTTTTGTTTTTGAAATTTGCTCTTCATTGAGGCTCTGTCCAATCATCTCTTGACATGATTTCTTCTTCACCATCAACTCCTCTTTTGGTTGGTGGTGTCCATTCTTTTCGAACGCTATCCTAGACTTCAATTCCCTCATTATCGAGATATGTCTCCATCTAGAACTTCCAATGAGCTTAATTTGCTCCATCAAAGTAAGGCTTGAGACTTTGGAATCCTTTTTTGCCATTTCTTGATCTTTGCTAGCGCTTTTTAGGCTTCGATGATAGACTAAGCTCTTATATCAATTGTTGCCCAGATAATGAACCAAGAAAGGGTTGAATTGGATATTAAAAAATTCTTAACTTTTAAGTGCGTAATAAAAAGTTGAATATAGTAGGGATAGGAAGATATCACACAAGAAATTTATAGAGGTTCGGGTATTAAAAAACCCTACTCCTCTCCCCAATCTCAATTGGGAGTTTCACTAACACACTAAGTGTTACAATGGAGTTTTACAAGCTTACTCTCATCTATGGTGTTTCTATCAATGACTCACACCTAACTCAGAAATCGCTTGTATTTTAATGGCTCACACAATAAACCAATTCCTTATGTTTTATGGCTCACACAATAAACCAATTCCTTATATTTTATGGCTCACACAAATAACCCTTACAAGTGTTTTACTCTTAACCCAATATACCCAAACTCATTTGAATAGTAGATTACAAAGAGAAACACTCACAAATCTATAATGCTCAGAAATTATGAGCAAATAGATTTTTACAAAGAATTAAAGTTTTGTTGAAAATAATTAATGCACAAATGGCTACAACAAATATTTTGTGTTATGTGAGAAATCATATACTCATAGATTTATCAATTGCTATAATAATGCATTGATATTGCATACTTGCATATAATATCACATGGCATATAAACCAAGTACCAAATAATTATTTTCATTTTACTTTTTTCATTGTATCATATTTTATTAAATATTCTTGCCCAAAACTCTCTACATAGACTATTCGGATATGAGTTATGAATAGGGGCGCTCTCCGAGCTTAAGCCACCATGCCATTATCTATGATTATGTGTTCTTATTTGAGCTTCTCAAGTCAATAGCGCTCCCAGAGTTTAAGCCACCTTGTCCTTAAAAGAATAAATGTAACATATCATTACGGTACCATAAACATCCTTAATGGCATGTCATATGTAACACCTAACACTTTATACATCTATATACCACATATGTTATTTTTATATTAAATTATCACGTATGAAACAAGAATAAAATAAAATTCATGTATACAGCGAGAGTAATTTTTTTTTAACTCATCTCATATTATCAACAATAATTTCACAATCAATACGGAAGCCTATAACATCACATATATTAATAACTTAAATATTACGTTTAAAAGTTAGTAAATTTGCAAGTTGAATCCATTTATATATATATATATATATATATATATATATATATATATATATATATATATATATATATATATATATATATATATATATCTTAGTACATATTCATTGTAATTATACATATGCAAGTATTCAACCCCCAAATATAAATGATATGTTCTTATGCTTATGTGGAATGCAAGGAGAGAAAGTGAGGAGGCTCGACCGGTGACCTTTGATCCATGACTTTTATATGCACTTCAATATGAACTACTACTATTCTCTACCTGAAAATGATGCAATTTGGTGAGTTGCGACTCAGTGAGAATAACCATCAAATGAGTTCTAAAGCACCAAGCATTTCATAATAGCAAATAACAAGTATACTTAATACATATTTTATACTCCATTTCATCTGTCAATAACATATAAATATAGATAAAATCAAGTATTCAATAATTGCTCTTTACTTATGCTTATGCTTATGCTTATGCTTATTCATTTTATTTTGTTATGACCAAATTAAACAGACATTGCCCCGGGTGATCATGTGAACATTTGTCATGTGAACATTTTCATTTGCGTTTGCATTTGCTAGCTAGCTTGATCATTTGTTTCATTTGCACATTTGTTGGGCCATAGGCCTCTTCTTTTGCTTTGCAATGTCGATTAACTAGTCACAACGCCTTTTAAGTCATTATGCATATGCACCTGTACTTACATATTCATCAACCATTGTATCTTATCACATATACCATACATATACCACATATATGCCTCATATGCCACGCATATACCTTGTATATACTATACATATACCATGTATATATATCACATATGTCAAACATATACCTCAAATATACCACAAGTATACCATTTATAAGTACCACAATGTCACAAATTATCCATCATTATATTATCAAGGACCAATCATGACAATCATATGAATCACATAGCAAGCAACATTCATTGGCACCAAAGAATTCAATTGATAATTAGACTCACCTTTCTCCTTTAATTCTGACCCCTAACTTATTGTCTATCCACTCCTTGTGGGTCTCCAATATGTTGCGAGCCTAATATGAAAATATAATCAATTAACTTATGATTAGGGAGACTTAATGTGGCTTAAACAAATTAATATGCATTGTTCATACCAAATTGAGTAAATGTGAATTTTGGTTAGATCATTTGGTGTTTCTTGGACATGTGGTGTCGAGCAAGGGCATAGAGGTTGACCCAAAGAATCAAATTAATTGGTCAAGTATAGAAAAAGTTATAGGCTAAACAGTCTCATAAGGTCACACTGCCTCATAGGAAATCTTACCCAGGCAGAGGGCAGAGCCAATATGTTGAACAGAGGCCCATATGTGGTCATTGAATAATATTACAGGATATGAGACTTGCAAGTCATTGAATGAAATTACAGGATATGAGACTTGCAAAGTCATTGAATGATATTACAGGATATAAAAAAAAAATTTACTATCACTATTAACAGGATATTTTGTTTTTCCAGCATGCTATGTGTGATTATTTGATACAGAGATAGGTTATACTTAAATGCATAAGATGTGGTGTTACATCATATATCCTACTTCTAGTTCTAGTATAGATTATGGGCATAACATGTTCATATTCCCCCTTCTACATTTAATCCTTTATGTGGATCATATCATTCGCATAATTAATATGTTATACATATTTAGGTGCTCACACAAGTTGTACACAATTTTCTCATAATTTCATGATCTCAGGCAACTAGATGAGTCATACATAACAATTACATCATCAAGATCTTTTACATGCTTAGATAATAAGGTTCATACGATAGTTTTCATTCCTCACTTATATTAATACAACATAATACATACTCGTAGAAATTTTGACATCTCGTACCATATATTAGGATTTCATGCAAACTTATATTATAATCTTCACACATAATAAATATGATGCAAATACATACTACCAAACATCATGCCTTAACATCTTTTAAGCATATACTTTATCATATAATTCATTTTAATACATATACTCTTATAATCATACAAATCATCTTCACGTATTAATCTCATGTAATACTTCATATAAATGTATTTTTTATACCTGTGGTTTATCATATGGAGTACATATGTGTAGCCATCATATTACATCATAGGAGAAAATAACATAGTATATTTATAACAGGCTTTATGGACATGAACTATATATTCATGACCGTGAAGTCTCATTCATAGGTACTCCTACCTATGAACCAAATCGTGAACTTGAGCATGAATGCTTCTGTCTATTTAGTGCATGTTCTTTCATGGACGTGAAAAAATAGTCACGGAGGTGATTGTGGTGATTCACAGCCGTGAGTTAAGTGGTAACTCAAGCTGTGAAACATTCTGCCTGAAATGACAGTTTTGGGTTTGATAATTCATGACCATGAACTCTCTGTCATGAGCTTGAATATGGGTTTTCCATCCATTTAACCATAAAACAAGGAATTTAATGCAAAAAAAAACATACAAGACTCCAATGGTTGTCCAATGACAACCACTTCTTATCAATACTCTCAACGATTCATGCTATAACATCAATTAAACATCAAAGAGTATATAAACATCACAATTGAACACATAATCACTCAAAATATACCTTTTCATGCTCATATATTAATCCAACAATCATTTGTGATTCCATATGTATTTATACCTCTTTTAACCATCATAATCATCATCATCATTTAAAACTCATCCATCATAACATTTCTTATTACTAACTCATAATATACATTTATTACATAGATCAACTCAAGCATAATTAGTGCTTATTATGCATATATACAACATTGACAACTCTTCCTTTTCAATTCTCTTATTATCATGGAATAATTACCTCTTTCAAACTCACTATGAATAAGAGCTAGCATTCATTTCATGATATCATAAGTGTCAACATTCTACCTTATAGTTCATTATACCCATGACTAACATTTGTGACATACATAACATTTATGACCTATAACCAATTATCTCATACATTTAGAAGTTTCATTCCATAATTAAAACATCTTTATACCACAATTCACACATTAAATACATTTAACATGCAAACAAACCACATTTGGAATTTAGATGAATGAATATATACATACCTTTATGGAGCCTCAAAACTCAAGCATGTCTCTCTCTTAGGTGGTCTTTCCCACCTTCTCTTGCAACTCCTAACACATATAAATACTACCTTTACATCTTTAAGCCATAAACATAAACATAAAACTATTAAATACCAAACCCTAACTTTAAACATCAAGTTGACATTTATATCAACTATCCCTTTCAAGATCATGCCTTAACTTGTTATTAAGCTTCCAAGGGAAGTTTTAACCGTCAAACTCAAACTTGAATTGAAACCCTAACCCATTTGAAAATGAATCTCTATCCAAAACGGAAATGATATGAAAAAGGCATAAAACATGTAGAAGAAAAGGGGAAAACATAATGTCATATTGAAATTGAAGGGAACATTATGTAGATTAGGGTTTTCAAACTCCTCTTCTTTTCTTCTAGGTATGCCTTCTGAAGAACAATCTCCCCCTAGCCACAATCTCTAATGAGCTTTGTTAAATCTTGTTCTTTGACTTATAATTTTGTTTTTTTGAGCTAGGAATTAGAGGAAATTGATGGAAGAATGTTTCTGGTGTAAAAACATAGGAATGAAAACTAGGGTTTTTAAAAAAGTTGTGAAGAAAGAGGAATGACAGACTAATTCTTTTTATACTGAACAATATTCACAGACGTGAAAATAACTATCATTGTCGTGAATCTGCTTGAACCCAGAATTCTATCTCGCGATGGTTCATAACTATAAAGACCCAGTCACGGGCGTGAACCTTATGACACTTCACTTTCTTATTTCTTTTTTTTTAAAACTTTTTCCACATACCATAATCCTTTATCTCATACTTATATTTTCTCAATTTGTCTTATTAACTAAACCCTAATTAGTAAGCATTACAAGTGGTGCCAAAATCTCAGATTCAATCGTTCACAACTATAAAGATTTGATATACTCATAAAGGCTAAAATGTCACGTCTGTGAAGAATTAGTCATGCCTATGAAAAAACATGCAAAATCTTCAAGGTCCATTCAACCCTAGCTTCACCACTTCAATCATGACTTGCCAAAAATATTCACACCCATAAAACTTCATTCATGCCCGTGAATCTAGAAAGAGAAAGCTGTTATGTAACATCCTTGACCTTCCCCCACATGCATTTCATTGAACATAAGCATCTTGCATACAATTCAATTGAACAAATGCATTTCATACGTATTTTCGTAGGAACAAGTTTATCACACACACTAGCTACGTGTCCTAGCATTTGGCACTTGTATCGAGTAGCACACGTGTACTTATAACCTATATGAGGATTATGAAGTATTAGAAATGAATTGAATAAGTGACCAAATTAAAGTAAGCAAAATGATTATATTAAGATTAGTAAACATTTTGCATTGTTAATTTAGTTAAACCGGGCCAAAAGATTAAGCGGTATTATTGTGTAGATTAGTCGAATTATATACATATGTAAATAATAATAATAATAATATAGATAAAATAAAATGAAAATGAAACAAAAGAGAAATAGAAGAGAAGATAAGAGAAAAGAGAAGAGAAATGAGAAATGAGATGAGAAATGAGATGAGAAAAAGATAAAAAGACAAAAACATAAATCTGCCTTTATCTTCATCTTTTCCATTTCTGCCTCCTCACTTCAGCCCCGACTTCTCCTTCATTTTCCTCCATTTCAGACTTCAAATCTTCCTTTTTTTACCTAGTTTTTGCACCAAATTGATCCCTTGCAAGTTCGTCCTTGGTAAGTAATCAATTCTTATTGCTTTAGGGTTGATTTGAGTTGCTTAGGTTCATTAATAGGCACTGTTTTGCAACCCGATTTTGATGCACATCTAAATTGATTCTGGACAAGTATAAAACAAAAAAGTTGTTCCTTTATGTCTTATATTTATGAATATGTAAACGGTGTTTCGTGATTTGGTTTATAGAATTAGATATGCTCTCCGTACTGAAACTGGTCAGGGTGTAAACCCTAACCACGTTAGCTACTGTGTGGTTTGATTTCGAATATGTTAAAGCCCTTATGTGACATCTCTCAAAACATAAAAGTTGTAGATATATGTGTTTTCTATCTTTATACCAAATTTCAGGTTCATAGGGCTTGTAAATGGTGAGTTATGGTGAATGGAACCATGACTGTTCCATGGTTTGAACTGCCTACTGAGTGCACTGGGCAGCTCCAGTACATTGGTTGGCTAATTTGAGCTTGTTAGAGCTAGATTATGTAATTTCTCAAAACATTAAAGTTATATGTATATGTCTTAGCTAAATTATGGTACTAATTTGAGCTTAATTTGTTATCTATAGACTAAGTTATGGCCTTTTGAAGTCATACTGGTCCGGAAGCCAATTCTATTCTGGAACAGTAATATGTTTGGTATAATTAGAAGACCTTAGAGACATAATTGGTACAAGTTGTAAACATGAAACATGTTCCATATGAACCCATATAAGTTTCTGTAAAGTTTCATTAAAATAGGACTTATAGAGTGTAAGTTATGATGAACCCAAATGAGTACCCTGAAACTGCCTAAAGGCAGAAAACAAGGCAGAAAACAGAACACTCTTATAAATTCCACAAAATATTGTAAAATTATCCAATTGGTCTGAAATTTTAATATGTTCTCTAATTATATGTTATTTGTAATTAGGAACAAGAATCAGATTAATTGGTCAATTATAGAAAAAGTTATAGGCTAAACAGTCCCATAAGGTCACACTGCCTCATAGGAAAAATCTTAACTATTGACATGAACAATGCATATTAATTTGTTTAAGCCACATTAAGTCTCTCTAATCATGAGTTAATCGATTATGTTTTCATATTAGGCTCGCAACATATTGGAGAACCACAAGGAGCGGATAGACAATAAGTTAGGGGTCGGAATCAAAGGAGAACGGTGAGTCTAATTATCGATTGAATTCTTAGTGCAAATGAATGTTGCTTGCTATGTGATTCATATGATTGTCATAATTTGTCCTTGATAATATGATGATGGATAATTTGTGACGTTTGTGGTTTGACATATGATTGTCATGATTGTCCTTGATAATATGATGATGGACAATATGTAACGTTTGTGGTTTGACATATGATTGTCATGATTGTCCTTGATAATATGATGATGGACAATATGTGACGTTTGTGGTTTGACATATGATTGTCATGATTGTCCTTGATAATATGATGATGGGCAATATGTGGCGTTTGTGATACGTATAAATGGTATACTTGTGGTATATTTGAGGTATATGTTTGACATATGTGATATATATACATGGTATATGTATAGTATATGCAAGGTATATGCGTGGCATATGAGGCATATATGTGGTATATGTATGTTATATGTGATAAGATGCAATGGTTCATAAATGCTTAGTACAAATGCATATGCATATGGACTTAAAAGGCGTTGTGACTAGTTAATCAATATTGCAAAGCAAAAGAAGAGGCCTATGGCCCAACAAATGTGCAAATGAAACAAATGATCAAGCTAGCTAGCAAATGCAAATACAATTGCAAATGCAAATGTTCACATGGATACCCGGGGCAATGTCTGTTTAACTTGGTCACAACAAAATGAAATAAGCAAAGCATTTGCATACATAAAGAGTAATGATTATATGTTTCAACTTTATTGATACTTATATGATACTGATGAATGGAATAGAATACCTGATATATATTGGATTTGTGATTTATTACTATGAGTTGTTTGGTACTTTAGAGCTCATTGGATGATTATTCTCACTGAGACGCAACTCATCAATTTGCGTCATTTTTCAGGTAAAGAAAAGTGATAGCTCATTTTGAGTAGTGTATAGAAGACATGGAGCACAGGTCATTGGCCGAGCCTCATCACTCTCTCTCCTTGCATTCCACACAAGCATAAAAACATGTCATCTGTATTTTGGACTTATATGCTTGAATATGTATAGTCATTTTGGAATGAGTCTAAATATGTATAAATGAAATCAACTCGGAAATACTTATGTGTAAAGTTTATATTTTGATATATGTGATATATCGTATTGTGGTTTTAATGTTGACTTGAAAAGTCATTTAGTAATTTTACAGGATATAAGACTTGTAAAGTCGTTAGTTGATTTTACAGGATATGATATGAAAAAAAATTTTACTACTATTGTTAACAAGGTATTTTGCCTTTTCAGTATGCAGTATGTGACTATTTGATACAGGGATAGGTTATACTTAAATGCATAAGAGGTGTGATGTTACATGTTAAACACAAAAGGAAAAGTTGTGGCTATTTTTGCATTAATTGCAATCCAAACAGTTTCATTTTTTAGGGAAAGTATAAATGCAACACATTTATGACTTCTAAAGGTTAGAAAACAAATTATCAATCATCTAATCTTTGTAAAACCTTATGCATTAAAAATCTCCAATTACTTTATTCAATTTTATGTTGTAAACCATTATTCCTCAGATTTGTTGAATTTTTCTGGTAGTTGATTAGTTTTATTCTTGCAATCAATTGTTCAATAGTGAGATTGAATGAGTTGGGTTATTAATGAAACACTTGTAAGTGTTTTTTGTTAGCCATCAAAATGCAAGGATTTGATTGTTATGTTAACCATTAAAACACAAGAGTTTTTTGGATTAGGTGTTAGTCAAGAGAGTAAAACACCATAGTTAGGAGTGAGCTAGGAAAAACTCCATTTGTAACTCATTAAGTTAGTAAAATACCCAATTGTAATTGGGGAGAGGGCGTGGGGTTTATTAACATTCAAAACTCTATAAATCTTGTGTCTCTTATATCTTTTCTTCCCTCTTTATTAATTCTTTGGTATTTACTTTGCATAAATTTTAATTACCGAGCAATTCAACCCCTTTTTCTTGGTTATTATTTGGGCAATATAAATGAAGAATAAACAATCATAGAATGGTCGAGATAATGGAAAGTTATAAGAAAGTTTTTTTTCAGATGTCTTAAAAGGTATCAAAAAGTTGCAAAAGCTACAAAAAAAATATATAAGATATTATTGAATTAATAAGTCAAGATCACAATGTACAAGAATTGTATACTGTGGGTAATGTCTGGAGGCAAATGTGTTTATCAGAAAATGCAAGGAAATGTTCAAAAAATAGAAGGATAATCAAAATTTGAGTTTTATAGTGTATCTCAAGACAACAAAAAACAAAACAACAAAGATGTTATGGTTATAAAACTAAGAAAATGAAGTAATTTATGGTGCATATGACTTCATTAGAATGAGAGTCAGATTTTTACACTTCAGTAGAATGGAAGTTGATGTGTATATGACTTCATTGGAATGAGAGTCAGGTTTTTTCAACTTCACCAGAATGAAAGTTGAAGTATAAATGATTTCATTGGAATGAAAGCTAGGTTTTAACAACTTCACTAGAATGAAAGTTGAGGTACATATGACTCATTATTACATAAAGGGTCTATCAAATTTTGTTACATAAAGTTATAAAAATGTTGCATAAGATTTATTGCAATAGAACACTAGCCGCTACATCTGACCCTATTGCAATAGATTAATGCAGTGTTTTACTCCAACTATTATGGCAGTTTATAAAGCACTGCATAAAATATTCCATAAGTAATGTCTTTTGTAGCTCTTTATATTTTGCAGGATATTTTTTTATATATTGCAATGTTTTTGTATAAAAAATATGCAATATTTTTTCAAACTATTGTAGTGGTTTGTATTTGCAGCCCTTACAAAACATATTACAACGATTTTACATAAAGATTTTATAACACTTTTTGCTCATATTGCAACAGTTTGTTGTATATATTGCAATGATTATTCCTTTAGAATATACAACACTTTGTTTTTCCTAACTACAACGATTATATGATAAATGTAATGCAACACTTTATGACATCTATTACAGTAGTTTATTAAATCTATTGCAACGGTTAATAATATTTATTGCAACATTTTATATTATGTATTGCAACAATTTAAGCGCTTTTATATTATATATTGTAATACTTACAAATCTTCTATTGCAACAATTATTATTGCTTTTGCAACATTTTATAAAATCCATATCATAATTTGCCTAATGATTTTAGTAATTTAATCTCAATCAAGTTATAATAATATTAAACATGTAAAAAAAAGAAAGGATGATTTAAAATCAAATGAAATAAAATTGGATAAAATACTTTAAATTACAAACTTAAAGTCTAAAATTCAAATCACAAACAAACAATAAAATGATAATTCTAAGTCCATTTAAATTGAAAATCAATCCAAGTTCGTTATATAATCTATATTAATTTTTATCACCACCACAAATCATAGTCTCTAATTGTGGATCATTAAGAAATAATTCTTCTAATTCCACAAAATCACTTTCTTTCAAGTCCATTTGATATGTACTTATAATTTAAATAAAACCAGAATTATAAGTACCCACTTTTAAAGTAAAAGATCCGGTAAGAATTTCATATCCATACAAATGTCATACCCAAATAGTACGGGTACTTTTTCAAAAATGAAGTGTCAGAATAACATAGATCAAGATTTAGAACTTACTAATATTAAAATATTTTTCTCCAATAATAAATCCTCAATTAATTGGTATAGCTATTTGGAGTTTCATTCTGATATATCAAATAATTATCTTTTTAATTGGAGTTTCATAATGTTGAGGATAAATTGAGTTAAAAAACTTTAAGGGTATACACGAGAATTTTGTAAACTTTTAAATATATAACTTCATATTGCCCTTTTTTTATTATTAAAGCAATAAGATATTTTAAGGATTTAGTTTAGTCATCACATTATAAACTTTTAATATGATGTCCAATTTGTAGTTAACTAATTAAAGGCATTTTATATTTATGCCAAAACAAAAATCTCACTAGGAAGTTAAAGCACATAGTTAACAATATATGTTAAAAGAAATAAAAGAGTTCAACCATTTTATTTTTGAAACATAAATATATTAAATTATACCCATATAAATATAACATATAAATTTTCAACACCAAAATAAGAAAATTGAATTCTTTCCTTTATTTTAATATTCAAATCAAAGGAGAATGAAGTAAATTTTGTAGATACCAATTCAATTGAACTAACAGTTTGTCTATATATTTAGTTCACAATCAGTTTAACCACATAATACGAACCTTTGTGAATAATCATAAAATACATATTCAACTTCTGTTTAACTTCTAAACTAAAATTAAATAAGATACTGTTAATGGTAAGATGTGACGATTACAAATAATTTTTTATAATTTTCAAATTGGTTATAGAATTAATTGAACAAGAGGATTAATGTGCAAGTTGGTTGTAGTGTCTTTATATATAAGTCTATAAATTATCAGAAGCACCTCTTAGATCTATGAATCTGAAGAAATGAAGAAAAGCATGAGAATCAATTCAACAAAGTGACTCGAAGGAGCAAAACGAATTGACCAACATCATAAACTCCTAAACCCTAATAATAATAAATAAATGTAACATTAGATTAGGAGGAAAAAAATTAATTGGAAAGAAAAATTATATCTATTGTAGTGATTTATTTTTGTTACATTACAATAAATATACTACAGCTTTAACAAGTGCTACATATAATACTTTTTGTAATAATTTTATATTGTTGCATTATACTAAAAATGCAACGATTGTTAAAAGTGCGATATATAACATCTATTGCAATGGTTGTCTTTCATTGCGTTACCATGAATATCCAACGGTTGTTAAAAGCATTGCATGTAATATCTATTGCAGTAGTTGTCTTCTATTGCATTACTATTAATATGTAATGGTTGTTAAAAATGTTGCATATAATATCTATTGCATCAATTATCCTCTGTTGCATTACTATGAATATGCAACAGTTATTAAAAGTGTTAAATATAACATCTATTACTGCAGTTATCGCTCGTTGTATTACTATGAATATATAGCGCTTATTAATAATTGTTGCATATTCAAGAATATGTAACGGTTTTTGCAATGATATATATATATATATAATACAACGCTTAGTTGAAAAATATTATGTAACAATATTATAACGTTACAAAACTACTACGATACAAAATCTATTATAGTACTTTTAAAAACACTGCTAGAAAAATATTGCAATAGAAACTTTATGCAGTAGTGACTTTATTGGAATGAGAGTTAGATTTTTACAACTTTGTTGGAATGAAAGTTGAGGTGTATATGGCTTCATTGAGATGAGAGTCAGGTTTTTACAAATGGAAGTTGAGGTTTAATGACATCATTGGGATGGGATGGGGGTCATATTTTTATAACTTTGTTGGAATAAAAGTTAAAGTGTACATGGCTTCATTGGAATGGGAGTCAGGTTTTTACAACTTCATTTGTATGAAAGTCATTGGATGGGGGCCATTTGGATGGAGATTATGTCTTTTACAGCTTCGTTGGAATGGAAGTCAATTTTACAACTTCATTAAAATGGAAGTCGAAGCCATGGAGGCTTCATTGGAATAGGGGTAATGTCTTTACAACTCCATTTGAATGGGAGTAAGGTTTACAACTTTATTGGAATGAAAGTTGCGGTTCAATGTACCTATTGGGATAGGTAGGTCATATCTTTACAACTCCATTAAAATGGCAATCCTGGAAAACCTCAGGAAACTCACAAACTATAGGAGTGTCCTGAAGCCTTAGACTATCCTTCCTGGTATCAACTACATATGAAAAATAAGCTTCATTGCCCTTCATGATCAACCTCTAAGCCTTCATAGCAGAAATAACATTAGATGGCATCTTCATTCTAATATCGTGTACCACTTTATCCTTGCACACAAACTTCTTAAAAATTACCTTTCTGGCAGCACAATCTACTACTACCTTGTACTGAGATAACCAATCCATCCTTAATATGACATCATATTCATGAAACGGTATCTCAATCAAATTTGCAGGATATAGCTCATCCTGACTCACTAAGGGTAGTTGTCGGTGCACTTTGTTAACCCTGGCACTATGACCCAAGGGATTCGTCACCACTATATCATAACCTAAGCTCTCAATCTCTAAATGTTCCCTAAGCAATGGTGTAGTGCATATGTAAGAATGTGTAGATCCAGGATCAATGAAAGCATATATATCAAAACCACGTAAGGAAAATTTACCAACAATAACATTTGGAGCATCATGCTCCTCTCATGCTCTCATGGCGTATGCTCTGGCAAGTGCGGTGTGGCTACCCCCTAGCCTACTAACAATCTCCAACCCGACTTGCACTGATCTAGTTTGACCTCTCCTAATCTGACTTCTGCCTCGGCCTCTAGTAGGTACTGATCCTTATGTCGAAACTAGTCTTGCCCCTGTAGGCACTACACTCTGATCTCAGTATGGGCAATCCCTCCTGAAGTGGTATGTCACCCCACAAATGAAATGGGCTCTGGAAGTCAGCCAACACTCACCAACATGATACCTGCCACACTGCTGGCATGCTATAGATGTAGCAGATCGTCTCCCAACTGTGCCTGGTGTACTAGCAATCGATGGTGCGGATCTTGCAGGCTGACCCCGCCAAGCTAGTGCACCTGAACCTCTAAATCCGCTCAGAAATCGACCACTAAAAAACCTAGCTTTCTTACTGACTGAAGAACTTGCACTCTGCTGATAAAAAGATCTCTTACTCTGGCTTCGGTCTATAGTCTTCAACTCTACAGCAACTACCTCCTTTACTACTTCTGTTGCTATCACTAAGTTGGTGAAGTCTTTAATCTGAGATCTCACGACTCTTGCTTTGATAGGCGGTCGAAGCCCATCTCGAATCTCCTACATCTGTCCATCTCATCACTAATGACACCCTCTGCATACTTACTAAGGCGGGTGTACTCTTTCTCATACTCAGTCACAGACATATCACCCTGCCGGAGATCAAGAAACTCTTGTCTCTTCTGGTAAGTATAAGCCCTAGGGATGTATTTCTCCCTAAATGGCTCCAAAAAGAATTTCCATGAAGGTGGATCGGGTGTCTGAGGGTGCTGTAGTATTGTCTTCTACCCATCGTAAGCCCTCTCTTGTAGTAGAGACTCCACATATCTATATTTTTCTCAAGACGTGCAATCCATCTGTCGAAACACTCTCTCTACCCTCTCCAGCCAATATTTTGCAGTTGTCGCGACATCCTCCTTGGGGCCGTAAAAATTCGGAGCTCCCAACTTTTGAAGCCTCTTAAATCTCATATCAATAGTGGTTGGTCTTACAGAATGTCGTAAGATCTTAGCCATATCCTCTAGCAGCTCCTCTCTAGCTGAACCCAGAACCAGAGCATGTCTTTCATGTCTATGTGGTTTATCAGATCTACAAGTGGATGCACTACCCTCAACTGTCCTCTGTTGGGATAAAGGGTATGAAGTGTCAGTGTTAAGTGGCTCATAAATACCCAGGGTCTCTTCTCTAACCCTCCGTAATTAGAATCTATCACCCTATAAAGCACAACAGTGGCCCAAATTATGAAGCAATAGTAGTTATATTTATATGTTCAAATCATTTTTCAAAAACCAATGCATGAGCAGACAATCTTGATTCCACCCCTTGCTACCCTAGAATCGCCTAAACTTTGCTCTGATACTAATAAAATTGTAACACCTCTTATTGTTCCGTACACCCATCTGTATATTGGACTGATAAGAAGTGCTACAGGAAATAAAAATCTTTTTAAAAATATTTCTTTAATTTTAAACATATCTAATATAAGAAATTTAAAATATATAAAATAAAATATTATGCATACACACCCTGGTTACAACCCATTTTTGTTTACATATATATATACATGTCATAATGAAATTTTAAAAGCATGTATTCTTCACCAACCCGCTCAGGTGGCTACCATTGCTACTACTAGGCTTCATCATGCGGATCTACCAATCAACGTCTCTTATCTACAAGTCCAGACAATGTCAGCTACTCTTGTAATCTACGCGAGAGAAAACAACTCCTGCACTGAGTATATAACTCAGTTGTGCAAAAGTCTTATAATAACAGTCATTAAAATAAAACATAAATTTAAGTGAAACCAGTTCAAAATTTAAATCTATTTTCTTCAAGGTAATAGTATAATATCATTTTCCTTTATCCATTTGAATTCATGATACATAATATCTCTTATTTCTTAATAATATCTTTTTCATATACCCGCATATTATAACATTCTAGACTTACTCATAGGGAATCAAAGGGATATCTTATCACATATCAACTCAGAATCCATATAAATGCATATGATCCAAATATAATATTACGTAGTCCACAGAAATGCACAAGACTAAAAAACAAATGTATCAGGTGATCCACAAAATAGCATAGGATCATAATATTTTATTGATCCACAGAAATATACATGACCGTAATTTCTACCCTATTGGCATGCCAACAATACTCTAGTTCATGTCTAGGCTAACATGTGGACAAAATTTCTCATATTCATAATTCAATTCATTTTTGCATTTCAAAGCGTAAGAATAATTTTCACAAATACTTTATTGCTAATTTCTCAATCATTTTTCATAAAATCAATAAATATTATTTTCATGCCAAATTAAATATCATCAAAAAGTATATTTAACTTTTAAATTTTTTGAAACACAAATAAAATATTTCAAACTCAATAATTGTAAAAGCTAAAAATATTCACATAAAATATATTTTATGTAATATCATAAGTCATTTAAATCTAAGAATTTCCTTATTACTTCATACTTTGTCGATTTTCTTTAACTACGTACTTATATATATATGGCTAATATTATAAGGACAATTGTACTAACCTCTTTATGCTTTACCAATGTCTGCCGGCTCTTTCCCTTTATCTCGAGATAGCGTCTGTGCCGACGTCACGCCTAAAAATAGACAATTTCAATTAGCTACTAAACCTCACACGATGTAAAATCTAATAAGATTTAAATTTTTCGATGATTATCCGCTCTCATGTATCTCGAGATCCTATAATTAAAATTTTTCTCATTATGCGTGTTTAATGCATAGATCATGGTTTTGGTCGTCAACACATTTTTCCGTGTGACCAAAAATTTCAAATATTATTTTTCCTTTATAATATTTTATTTTCTTTATTTTTCCTCCACGGTATTTTTCTCAATTTGTTTCCCTTTTTCCTCTTAAAACATCACATTAATTCAACAAATGCTTCAAAGAAATTCCAAATATATTCATATCATCACTTTAACTCATCTCAATATAATTCAATACTTTTGGATCTCCAAATATATAATACACTCGATCAACATGTAAAATAATTCCTTAATTAATAATTAATAATTCTCAATTATTAATTTAATTACCTAATATATAAATATTCTAACTTAACTAACAATCACCTCCATTTAATAACATAAAATCCAATTATTCACCAAATAATCTCCAATAAACTCCAATAATTATGCAATTAATCACGCAATTCAACTTTAATAATAAAAATATATTTAAAATTCATAAATAAATTCATATCTCACTATCAAAAATAACTAGGAGATGTGGTTTGTACTAGATGACTCGGTTTAACGAGCTAAAGATTCTGTCCAAATTACCTGATCAGTGGTTGCCGAACTCTGGTCATGGAAAATTTTCGACGGTAACGGATTAACGATTGAATGGTACCAAAAGAAAGCTTGAGGTGTGAGGAGTCCAAATATATAAGTTTTGTGGTCCGAAAGTGGCTAAAAACGTGTATATCTACAAAAATTCGCAACGGCTTCGACGATAGATTCCAGCTCTGATCAGCCCTTAAACTGCGGTTTCTAGAGCTCAAATTACACAGACCAAGGTTTTTCGATGTCCTGAGTCCATTTCAGGTGTTAGATTTGAGAAAAGAAGCCATAAAATATGAAAAATGGAAGGGCAGCCATGAAATTTGACTTTTTCCTCTTCGATCCTGAAAATCCAGTCAGGTTTTGGAAAATCAAACATCGTCGGAGTGATAAGAATGTGGAGAACTACTTCTGGTTTAAATTTGGCGAAGATTGGATGTTGTTTGGTTAATGAACGTAGATAATGATGGTGTAGGGAGAATGAGAGATAATGAATTTTTATCACATTAATCTTTGAAATCTATATATATATATATATATATATATATATATATATATATATATATATACTCGAGGCAATTTTGTAATTTTTTACAAATCTCAGATTTTTAATAAAATTTTACTCAGATAAAATTATTAAGTTACAAAATAAATTAAGAAAAATCTTAATCGAGCAAAATTAAAAATATGAGTTGTTACATAGCCAAAACTCAAAACGAAACCAACCTCCATGAGGGAAAATTGAAGGAAAATAAGGGAATGACATGGTTTCAGCTTAAGAAATAATTTTTGAGAAGAAAATCAAAGCATAAGAGTTGAAGAAAAGAGACTCATGCCCTTATCTTTGGATATTTTGGTATGAGTAGTGTTTCTTTTATCTTTTTCTCACCATTTTCATTTTGAGTAAAACCCATTATAGTTGAGTTAGAGTTAGAGTTTAATTTAGCGGTTTTAGTTGAGAAAATCCAACCTTTGTGCTAGTAGATAAATAAATGTGAAGCCTTGAAAACGTTTATAGCTCAAAAAGGAACTTTTAAGGGATAACCTAGAGTTTTTATTTAAAATATTATTTTTATGCTTTATATGTGAGTTAGTGAGTAAATATTAAATTATATTCTATAATATAAAATAAAATAAAAAGTTATATAATATAAAATAAAAAGAAATATGAAATATAAAATAGAAATAAAGTTTTTGTTGGTTACAACCACTGATAAAGGATTACTAATGATGAAGGATTCCTCGAAAATTTCAGAATTAGTAATTCTTTTTAGAAATCAAATGGATTCGGTCTTATACATATGCGAGGAAAGTAATCAAAAAAGAAAAAAGAAAATCTCCAAAAGGGAGATGAGCTTAAGACAAACTAAGAGTGATTTTGAGGCTCATTTTTGAGAGGTAAGTACATTTTGGTATCTAAGGCTTAATTTTGACATGCTTTTATGACATTTGTATGATTTTGATGGTTAAAAAATAGTGCTTTGAATATCTTGAGGCAAATGTTTTGACTTTATAATTTTTTTATATAATGCATAAATGTTAAATTTTATAGTCTTATGAGAGACATTGCATTGTGGTAGTTTAACTAATGATGTATTTTTTGTGTTAAAATAGATTTTGAACAATGTATGTTAACAAAAATGAACTTGAGCATGCTTGGTTTGATATATGAAGCATTGTGAGACATTAATGATGTAAATGATGAAAATTGAGGAGTTAATGCATGATAAATGGACTAAAATGTGCCTAAATACTCATAACATGTCTAGAAAGATAATGTGTTTAGTTAGAATGAGATTTCGGTGTCAAAAATATAGAAAACATATTGATGCATTGTGACTCATGACTGCAATTCTCCTATCGCGACCATGCCACTATATGTCTTAAATTCCAGAGAGGTTTGCAAGAGCATCGCAATCATGATTTCAATCCCAATGGCTAAATTACGATCAAACTTCAATAATCGTTATCATGATTGCACCTCTTTAAGTTTTATAGAATTTTTCTTAGGAACATAAAAGTTTGGTCGCACAAGTGCAACCGTGATTTAGGCCACGAAGCATAGATTGCAACCGCGCCCCTGATGATCAACCGTGATTCTAAAGGTAAGAAATAATTAACTTGAACAAAAAGAGAGGTTCTTAGAGAAGGTAGCAACCTCAAAATTGATAGCGAAAGGGAAGTTATGATGGCCTAAAATGAGTTGAATTACCTATATGAAATGTTGACCACACAATTATAATGGCATGATTTGATTCTAATGACAGACAATTGTAATAATATGATTTTATATATGTATATATATATATATATATATATATAATATTCCATATCCAAATATCTTGTAACAACCTATAAATAGACAAATCATGTGGCTTCAAATAGTTAATCCAAATTATTATTAGTAGTTAACTTGGTTTAGTAAGAAACAAGTTTCGGTAGCCTTGTCCACTACCAATGTAGAATATGTTGTAGCTTGTCGTTGTTGTACTGAAGTTCTTTGTATAAAACAATAGCTCAAAGACTATGGTCATGTAGTTGATCACATTCCTATCAAATGTAATAACACAAGTGTAATAAATCTTTCAAAAAATCTCATTCAACATTTAGGAGTAAACATATAGATATTAGTCATCATTTCATTAGGGATCATGTTTAAAATGGTGATGTAGTGATAGAATTCATTGACACCAATTACTGGTTGATATTTTTACCAAGCCTTTAAATGAAGAAAGATTTTGTTTTATAAAAAGGGAAATTGGTATGCTTGATGGAAGCACTATGTTTTAATTCAATGTTTATGTGTTTAAATCAATTTAATTTGATCATATTTTATGTAACAAAACTCATCTCATGCATTTTAATTTGTCAAGAACATTTATTTTTTAAAGACCTATAATTTGTAGTCGTTAATTTGAGATTGCGGTCGCAAATGGTGCATTATTTACCTTTTTGGTAGTTAGGCACATTTTGCACTTGTGATAGGAAAACTCGCACTTGTGAAATTTGAAACTCTTCATAACCATTACATTTGTTGATCTCGTGCTCGTGATATCTAGTTCACGCTTATGAAAGTATAACATTTCTTTTGATTATTACTCCACTCCGAATAATGCATCAACAATTTTTTTTTTTTTTACTTTTCACATCGTTCGGGATTTTTAGTTTTAAACTTCTTTTAAGGTTTCTACCTATTAGAAACCTCATATACCAATATAAAAGGTTATTTTTCACTATTTTAATCACTTTTACATATTCTAATTCATTTGTCATCTTTCTCTCTCTAAAAATTCTCTTCTTCTTCCAACTTACCTTCAACTTCTACTTTTTCATGGCACCCAAACCTTCAACTCATGCCTTTAAGGGCAAAGCCCTAGCCACATCCTCTCAACTAATCACTTACCAAAGAAAACATCATAAATGCTTGGAAAAAGAAGATAAAGCATGATTTCTTCTTATTACAAGTAAGAAGTTCATAGCCAACAAAGTTCTTAATTTGGATGACATGAAGGTGCTGGGACTAAAGGACGACCTAATGGATACTCTAAAGAAAGTGGGATGGATGAAATTCATAATGCCTAATATTGAAGGATACGATTTTGTCACTTTAGAGGTAGAAAAAACAAATACTAGAGATTTGGGTCTTTATGGCATAAAATTCTCCATGTTTGGAAAAAAGGTATGGTTTGACAAAAGCCAAATTGGCTCAAATCTTTGGTTTCTTCACCTATGGTTTTCTTAATGAAATTTATATGACTCTACCTTATTTTGATTTTTGGAAATCTATTTCCATTGAAACAACTTTAGATAAATACTTAAATTCCAAACACAATAAATCTTTTTCTTATTGGTTTTTGCATCGTATCATCAGCTTTACCATCTATAATGCAAGAGGTGATGGAAATGAAAAAGTCACTCAAAATTATCTATCCTTTTGATTCATAAAATGCCAATTGACATTGTGCCTTTTTTTATTGACCAACTTTCTCACATTACTACTACTTCTAGAGGAGTTGTTTTAATCACGTCTCAAATCTCTCTCATAGCCAAACACTTCAATCTTCTTACTTAAGAGAATAAAAAATTTCTTTGTAAGTATCATGAAAAAAACATTAATCTTCTTAACATTCCATATCTTCTCAATTGCAAAGCAATAAGAAAAATTGTGACGATACTTTTGAATATGCCTTGGGGGAATAAGGAGCACAAGTATCTACAAGACAAATCTCCAAGAAAAGAGCAAGGTTTGTTATTAGAGAAGGCTTTCATATTCGAGAAGAAGCACCATCTTGAGTTCCACCTCAACCATAAGTTCTAACTCCTTCTCAAATGTATGAATTGCATTTAAAAAAATTGAGATGATGAGGCATCTCCATCTTGACTTTTAAGACATCCAAAAGAGAATGGGATGGGATGTTTGTCCAAGGAATTTTGAAGATGAGCCTCATGTTGAGAGGGAAAACCCAATAAGAGATCAAGGCCATGATGAAAAACACCCATAATTTTGTTTTACCAAATAAAAAATCTTTATTTTCATCTTCATACATTTCGACCAACACCCAACATTTCCATCTTGTTTTATGTTTGTTTTTGTTATGCATTACATAATTTATTTCTATGCTCTATTTGTAATACTTGTTAGTTTTATTAATGAAGATTAGGTTCTTTCTATATCTCACTTTTTTATATTTTTTCAATTTTATGGAAATTGGTTTTTCCTTTTTTATCTTACCAAAATGGGAGAAGTATAAAAGTATAAAGCATAAAAATAAAATTAGCATAATTATATTTGTATACTTCATAATTATATTAATTGGTATCACTTATTTGATTACATTTGTATCTATATTGACTTGAAACTTGACACATTTATATTTCAATACCTTAATTTTGTTTCTACAAATTCAATTTTATATTTTTGCAATGTCTTATTGTCAAAATCAAAAAAGGAGAGATTGTTAGCCTTATAATAATTGATCTTTATTTTCATCTTGACAATCAAATTAAATATTTTTAATATTTTTATCTAGTGTTGTTTTGATAGAAAATAAAGTTTCAAGACCATTGGAAGTAAAAAAAAACTTGGTGAAAATCTTGAAATTTTTTTTATATTGTGTAAGTTGCAATAGCAACCTAAGTTTTGCGATCGCGGTAAGAAGACATTAAGATCTCACAACTACAACTTGAGAATCACAACTGTGAGATGGCGGCAAAAACTTCTAGAGAGATTCGCAGTGTCATAAGATTAACTGTGAGAAGGCTTTTCACGATTGCAATGATCATTTTGCGAATGTAAAGTTCAAATTTTCGGTCAAAATGAGACGCTGACATGTGTCCTAGGCTATGCTGGAAAATAAGAAGGATTCTATTTCAATCACGACTGTGATATAATTTCTGCAACCACAAAAAAATCATCACCAAAAATATTATTCATTCTAGAGAGTTTTAAGACCTCATACGCAATCATAAAGTTATTTTAGCGACCATGATATTCAAGTCGATATTATCGTTGCACAAGCAGCCAAATAGAATTTTCCACATATCATAAAAGTGTAAAATATTCAAATCTTACAACTGTGAATTGGCCACATAAAGCATTTTTTTTAATTCAAATATTATAGAACATTAGGAATAATAATTGTCACTATTTGTAACGAATTGGATCCAAAACATGAGAGAGAGAAAAACTTGGGCCGAACATGTTCACTAGCACAAAAGAGTTTCAAGATAAAAAAAAATGAAGCTATCGCACATCGTGCATGACATATGCAAGAATCATAGTGTTGCACTTGACAAAAATTTCTTTTTTGTGTTCGTGACATTGCCTTGTGCACTCGACAGAGAGGGCTGCCTTAAGTCACCTCAATTTACCTAAGGCATGTCGTGTGCACAACTCCCTTTTCTCGAGCGCGATGCTAGTTGGTTCTGCAAAATTCTATTTAGAATAATAAGCAAAACATAAAGTTTTATATGCCCAACTCTAATTATGATTAGAGAATATATATAAATAGACTTTTATAAAGCTTATTTCACGGTTACCTCTCTTAAGAAAATATTTGATATTCTCTCTTCCTCTCTCTCTCACAAGTTAATCTTTCATTGCTAACACATTGGAATAATCTCCATTGGTTGTTATTTTCTTTGCTCCTTTGCATGGATAATTTTAGATACAATTCTAACTTTAGATTATTGTAGTTTGCTTCAACTCAACAAGAATAAAAGCTCAGAGTAACAAAGGTAATCTTACTCCTCCATGTGATAGTTGTAATATGATTTTGTATTACATAGGTATGATCGTGGGTTCTGGGTTTATAAAATTTTAAAATTCTGTTGTGTTATGTATGTGATACATGTTTAAAATCCAATATTGGTATCAAAATCATCCTATGTAATTCAATTTTAGATTTAATTAATGAATCAATGAGATTGATTAAAAAAAGCAATTTGGATTCCCTTCACTTTCTATAAGAACAATTAGACTTCTTTTGGCCCTAAATGTTTTTCATTCAATTACAAGTTAATATGATGATATCATATGTGTTTGAATAATTGTGGATTGATTTAATATGGATTTATAATTGAAATTTGAGATTATGCAAGTTGCTGAAATTCAAGATAAAATGTAGTATGGCCGAATTGGTTATTCCATAGAACTGTTCATTTTTGTTTATTAATTTAATTAATCAAATATATTTATAACATATTTAGAATATATTTTCAAATCTGAACTGCTAATAAATTAAATCCAAAAATGTTTTTGATCATAGCACAAATATTGTTTAAATTAGGGTAGAAACCCTAACCATATGATGGATTATTTATGTTTGTTTTATTTGATATGATGTAATTTTGTCAACAACACTTTAACTACATGTTTATAAATAGACATGATGTTAATTTGATTTCAATTTCATGATAAAACCAAATTAAATTTGTATCTAAGTTCAAATGGAAATTCTAGTTTATGTATGATTTACTTTAGGCAGTTTTTGCATAATTGGTTTTCTTTTGGATTTGTAATGATTTAGATTGTTTAATGAATTTATTTGATTGGTTTAAAATGACTATAAGGTAATTGATTTTATGATAATGAATTCTAGAATTTTTAGAATTCTCAAAATGGGTTTTCAATTGGAATTTTCAAAAGTGTTTTCCATTCCAGTTTGATTTGGTTTTGATATGCAATTATAATTAGGAATGTATAGTCCTATTTGGCATCAAATTAATGAGCAATTGAGGTGGTTTAATTATGAATTAACTTTTGGTCATACTTAAATTTGATATTTAATGAGATTAAATGATTAAATTTGGATTTGAAAATTACATGCATCAAATAGGAAGTAACCTAATTGGCTATTTTAGAAAACCTTTTGATATGATCATATATTTGCCTAAATTGCATGATTTCCTTTTAGAGAGAATTTCTAAATGTTCATATGATCATTTAATGAGATTTAATGTTCAACATATGATGAATTTCATTATGGGGCCTAATAGTCCAATGACTTAGTTCAAAAGTTAAGACCTGTAATAAAAGGAACCCAAAATGTTGATTTCTAAATTATCTTTATTTTACACAATAGAGAATGCACTATGGGTGTATGGAATGACATGATGACATAATTATAGATTTGACCAACATGATTTTTTCATGCATGGATTGATTTTATTTTTGGTAAATAGGTCCTACATGTCATGCCTTCTCTTATCTTCTATTATATTTCTCTTCTCATCTTACTCCCCTCAAATGTAACTTGAGATTTTTTTATAAAGAATTTATGTAATTATATTACATAAGATCAGGATAGAATTGAAGTCCAATGGAGCAAGAAGGATGGAGATGGCCTAATCACAATAAGACATTAAATAGTAAATTATTTTTTTTAGATTATGTTGCAATTTCGTGCATTTACCTAAATTTGACCTAATCAATTTTTTCATGGCTAGAAGAACTCATTTAGATATTTCCATAATCATTTCCATTTATTTGGTATAATTATCATGCATTTCTTGATGAAGATACAGATATATGATAAGTGCCAACAATGATGAGACTTAATTAAAGAAAATCATTCAAATTACATTAAAGCCAATGTCTTCCATTAATATGGCAAGAATCAAAGTTCTTTTAGAGTATGGGTTGTTGGGTACACCCAAGCCCATTTTACAAAAATATATTCAAACCATGGAAATACTAGTTGCATTGGCTTGTTGGGCATACCTAAGGTCGATGTGAATTAAAGGCAATATTAGGCTAGTGTACATAAGATGTGCACACATCAAGAGTTGATAGCCAATGATTTAGTAGTTGCATGAAAAGATGCAATTGGTATGAGATGCCTACCAATTGACTTGAGGTGGCTTGCTGGGCACACCCAAGTTCATTCATAGTGATATTGGCTACTAACCCACTAGGAGAGCTTCTAACGGGTTTTCTTGGATACATGGTGAGGGTTATGGGTTTGTAAAAAAATAGTGGGAGTAATAATTTGTGTTTATTAAAGACTTAATAATTATGCATACATGTACATTCTCTAGCATGATCTTTTTTTACTTATAGATTATTATAATCATGTCATCTAATGTGAAGTTGTAATAAATCCTCGAGTTAAATAAGTTGATTGGCTCAAACTTCTTTGACTGGCTTAGAAACTTGAGAATTGTTCTCAAATCCGAATGCATAGGCAATGTCTTGGAAGAGTCACTTTCTTTCCCACCTACTGATGATGCATCTATTGAGGAACATGCAACATATAAGAAACATTTGAATGATAATGAGCCGATGAGTTGTATTATGCTTGTCTCTATGTCTCTTAAGCTTCAAAAATAACATTAAAATATGGATGCAAATACCATACTATATCATATAACAAAACTTTTTGATGAGCACGTTTGAACTAAATGATATGAGATATCTAAATTGCTCTTCCGCTCTAAAATGGTAGAAGTGACATTTCCAGTGCAACATACATTGAAGATGAATAGGTACATTGAGAGATTGGCATGTGCACCTACCTAGCTAATTAGGATTTAACCTTAACTAAATGAGTCGATACTATCAGATACTGTTATGGAAAACTTGTGTAATTTAAAATATTTTCTTTCTTTGTAAAACTTTATCTCAAATCATATTATCAAATTAAATCTTTACATTGAAACCATGCAACATGCATAAACTTTGATCTCAAAGGATCACTTTCATATAAAAAGCATACTTAGCCTCAACTGGCCCACTATTTATAAAATACAACATTACAAACGACTACATATTCTTTGATATGAAAAAGGCTTATACAAAAGTTAAATCTAAAAACCCATATCATTTATAAAATAATCAAAAGATGACATGAAACCAACCCTTTGAAGGTTAACGTTGACTCTCAGTATGAACGCTTCTTCTCTTGAGTCAACTCCTACTGTCATATCCACTAATTTAGGCCCCAGAGTTACACATGTCACTAAACTGACGCGTTGAATCGACTGGAGTCTAAATTCGGATTTTAACTGAAATTAATCAAGATAATGATTAATAATTATGATATATGTCTAATAAAGTGTTTAGAAATCTTAAAGAAATTGATTTATGGTAAAGGAATAAATTGCAAAATTTAATAAGTTTTAGGGTCAATTTACAATTTACCAAAATTTTGAGGATTTAATGAGATATTTGCTATTTAAAAAAATATTAAATTGGACATCTAATATGGGTTGGCCGGCCATAGCATGATGGAAGAAGATTAAAAGGTTAATTAAGCTAAGTATCAAAGTATATGGTCAAAGTTAGTGGGTCCCACATGAGGACTTTTGTTTCTCTTTTTTTTTCTTCCTTTTCTTCTTCTCTTTATTTCTTTTCTTCTTTCTTTGCTGCTCAATTTCAGCCTCCACACCAACCCCAATTTCCACCTTAGCTAGAGTTTAATCTAAAGAGAGAAAGAAAGAGAATAGAGTGAAAAGAACAAGTGAAAGCCATTTTCATGCACAACAAACAAGACTTGGAGAAGTTAAGGAAGGTAAGAAGGGAGGAAAAAGAGCAAGAGAAGAGGAGAGAGAAAACCTTTAAGTGTTGATCAAGAAGAGGAAAAAGTATAGGTAAGAAGGTCTCCTTCCCCTCTTCTACTTTCATCAAAGGAAAACATGATTTTGAGCTCATTTAGAGCTTGATTATGTAGAGAGAGAGTTTAGGGTTTCATGAGAGTTTTGATAAGGTAAGGTTTTGATGATGATTTTGTGTGTTTTAGGAGCTCAAAGTGACAAAGAAGAAGCTCAAGGAAACAAAGAAAAAGAGAAAGCTACCTAGAGAAAGTGAAGGAGATTAAGAAGAGGTTTGTACATAAATTAAGGCAATAGTCTATGTTTTATTTTCAAGTTGTATGATTTGAGAATTTGGCATGTAAATTAATATTATTTTGTGATAAAATTCTGGGTATGCATGTTTGCTAGACTTAGGAGTATATTGGTAAAAATTAAATTAGGTGATTGTGTGTGTGTAATGCTAGAATTTATGGAGCAGTAAGCACATAAATTATTGAGCTATATAATTTGGATTAATGTGTTCTTGGTTGGGTTTGAAATCTATGACATAGGGCTTTGACTTTTATTTAGATCATAAAATCTAAATATGTTTGTATTCGCCTAGAAAAATATATATATTTCAGACCTATAATCTGTCCAAAAAATCATGGGTAAAATTGTTAGTGACCAGTCAGTTTTAAATTAATCATATTTTTTTCTACAGAACTCCAAATTTAATAATTCAAGTTGCATATTAAATCTAAGATTTAGGTCTAAACTTCATAAGAACACTCTATAATTTAATTCAGACTGTAACAGGACCAAAATGGAGATAAAAAAATAGATTACAAATTTTGTCTGAAACAAGGCAGATTGAAAAAAAATGAAATTTAAATATTTAAGTTATATTAGGTTAATTGTTATAATGTGAATTTTACCCAAATAAGGTATATGAGAAATCAAATAAGTTATTAGACTCATAAAAATGATGTGCAAACAAAATCATAATTGAGTATTTTATGATTGAGATAATAAAAGATAAATGAATATATATTTTTATTTTCTTAAAGTTATGAATTTTAATGATATTAATTAAGCTCTAGAACACCTAACTTAGAACTAGAATTTTGGATAGTTTGACATGCTAATCGGGGAGATTATTAATGCCTATGATGATACGATTAATAAAATCGGTGATGACACTATAATTAAAGCCAGTAATGATATTATTATTAATATCAGTGATGACACCTATATATATATATATATATATATATATATATATATATATATATATATATATATATATATATGTGTGTGTGTGTGTGTGTGTGTGTGTGTGTCAGTGATGACACTTGTATGCACATACCATAAATACCTGGGTGACACTCATAAATGCCTAGATAGCAACCATGTTATCCTTGTTAGTGGTTCATAGGTGTTATGGGTATAAATAAGTTAATGAAATTAAAAGAGTTAATGAAATTAAAAGAGTTCATGATAAAGAAAAACGAATATAAAAAAATATTTGAGTTGGTATATATATATATATGCTAGTGAACAATGAGATAATAAATTGTATGAAAAAATATTCACCATAAAAGCATGATAAAACATATTGCATAAATTTTTATATGTTATGAACAACATGATATAGTATATTGCATTTATCTTTATACACCACTAAGCTTAGAGCTTAGTGTGGGAGTTTTATTCTGTGCAGATTTAGAAAGGTAGCTGAAAATTGTAGATAAAACTAGTTGTGGCCTAATCTAGTAAAATAGTCGACAGTGAAAATCGTGGGTCACAACACTTTTATATTTTTTATTTGTATTTCTTTATTTTGGATGTATAAATTATTTTATATGGTTTTGTAATTAAATTAAATTTTTGTAAATATTATTTTATGTAAATAAAATATACATTATCTCTTTTATATCTTTTAGCTTTAAGTAAAAAAATTGTATGGCTTTTTAGCATTTATTAAAATAATGATTTGAAAAATTCGGTGTAGCATTTTATTATCTAGACACTTGAGGTTGGGGTAAGGAGGTGTTACACCTACTATCCTCCAGGTACCAAACCTGCGTGCAAGAAATCCACACGCTAAGCTATTAAAAGCTTAATGGTACATATAAACATAAAAATTCATACATGCAATCACACAAGTCATGGCATTACTATACATATTCGTGTTATGCTATCATGTTCGTAAATAACTATCCTAATGCATAACAATGCAAGCATCTTACCTTTTATACACACATTATGTCATCATGTATCACAATAGCAAGTCATACATATCGAACATTCTTATATAACCAGTTCATTGTATCCTTACCTCTTCCTTTACTTCACTTTATTTTGCTCATAACTTACCATTTTATTGTTATTTTCATTGTCCAAAACTCTAAGTTAGACTATCTGGATATGAGTCGTGGAACAAAGGCACTTCAAGAGCTTCAGCCACTCTGTCCACTAATTGTGAGTGTGCTCATCTGAGCTTCTTAAGTCAAAGGCACTCTAAGAGCTTCAGCCATCTTGATGAGTAAGAAACAGGATCAAATGCACTTCAAGGGCTTCAACCACTTTATCCTTATAATCACATGAAACTGAGAAACAAGGGCGCTCCAACTTGAGCTTCAACTAATTTGTTCTCAAATACATATATCCTACGGTACTGTAACCCCCTCAATGGCATATCATCTATCCTATGTTAAGTCCTAGATTAGAGAAAATGGCATTTTCGGTTATTATATCACATTTCTTTTTACATTTTCATTAGCTTATACAATAACACCAATACATTATCTCATTACCATCATCCATGTGTGATCAATCATACTTGCATACAACTTATAACATATGATCTATTCACCCATCACATAACATCAAAAACCAACAATTGTATATGTTAAACTAATAGGATTTACGGGTGTGAACTACATATTCTCAACCATAAAGTTGCCTTTCATGTGTACCCTCACCAGCGAACAAAACTATGACTGTTCACGTGAAAGTTACTATCTATAAAATAAAACTTATTCACGGCCTTGAAATATACTTCACGAGTATGAAACTATACATTCTTAACCTTGAATCAAACCACAAAAACTGAGGATGAAATAGTCAAGGTCGTGACTATTTGTTCATGGGCATGAACCCATGCATTTATGACTTCCCTAGTCGTGATACAAGGAGTAAACACTTATGCCTTTTCTAGGCATTTTCTGAGTTTGATGTTTCACAGGCATGACTCCTTTATCATGGACGTGAAATGTGCATGTTTGTAATATTTACTACCATGTCATGGGCATGAATTTCTAGGATTATAGAATAAAAACTTAAGCTAAAATAGAGCATCAACAAAACCACATGTAATGGTCTCTAAGATTGACCAATGTCAATCACTCCGATCAACATTCAACAATCGATCATGCTAACAACAAGCCTTTAACAATATTTAAACCCATATAAATACAAATCATGCCAAAATATCTCTCAAACATCATAACCACATAACTCATTTTCATAACATTTCTAACACTTATATCACATAACCATTTGTATATACATGACCTAAAGCACATTCATATCATTTACCACGTTTTAAAGTTATCTCATGGAAATATACAAGATTTAGAGAACTAATATTCATATATGTACTAACCTTGAACAATAGTGACTAAAACCTTCAAGCTTCCTAGCTTGCTTATCCCTTTGGGTGAACCTCACCTCTACCTCTAGCTCCTATCAATATGAAAAATGTCACCCTTAGATCCTTAAGACAAAAATAACATTAACTCTCTAACATAAGTATTTACCCTTTGTTGAAGTTTAACCCAAACCATAAATCTATGGAAACTTAAGTGAAAAGGGAGAAAAGAAGAAGAAGAAGAAGAGAAGTGTAGCTTGTGAGGAAGGGTTTTAGAGGCATATGGTAACTGGTAATGGCACGTGCAAGACATGGAAAAAAGAGAAAAATAAGTCTCTATTCACCAATTATGTTGACTATAACATCCTTCGATATAATTAAAAATAATTCCAATTATACCAAAAGATGTTATGGTGCATATGAGTTAAAAACATCATAATTTTAAACTTTCATGCACCATGATAACTTAAATAAAATAAAATATTATTAAAAGCTTGATAAAAATAAAGTTAAATACATAAATCAATTAGGCAACACTAGCCCAAGGTTATACAAAAATAATTAGTTATAAAACTATACGTCTCTAAAATATAGCATGTGAAAATATAACTACCTAACCCAAAAAATAATAAAAAAAATACAATTTTATATCACCCATCCCAAGTTAATATCCAAGGCTCTAATTACTGGGCATCCTCCTCTGTCGATCCTCTTCTAAGCTCGAAACCTGTGCATAGGAATTTCATACACTAAGCAATTCGTACCTAGTGGTACATAACAATATGCAAGGTACACACACATGAAAAGTATATAATATGCATGATATACTTACCGAGCTACTATAACAATTTACCTCAAAGTCCGCACATGCACTAGCTTGTATACTACATAACATATCATAAAGATCTCATATATTTATATCTAATGCATACATCAAACATGGTATATCAAATGATCAACCAGAATCATACAAGTGTATGTCACACTTGAGTTAATTATCTTACATTTATCCACCTTACTCATAACTAGACTAAAATGCATACGTGTAATCTACAGCTTTCACCAGAGCCCTCAAGACACCTGCCTGAGTTTTTCATAACACCTGTATCAGGAAAAGAGTCTACATATAAACTAACTAAGAAAACTCTCATTGCTTGCCTCTTGGCCTTCAAAGAATCTTGAACATGACTAACTTAAGTCACTCAGTATCGATCTCCCCTCAATGGTATGTCATCTATCTTAACTCTAGTCCTAGTTAGAGTATGGGGCTTAATCATTTATCTCAATTACCATAATTCACATTAATCATTTCATATCATGTATTCTTATAACATATCATAATCTTACGATAGAGGTATACCACCTCATGACGAATCAACTTTGATTCACAAGCAAATATATAAGATTTTCAAGTTAAGCAGTTTCACGCCCGTGAATAAAATATCATGGTCGTGAATCATCTCTTCATGGGTAGCTTACTTGTGAACCCAACTGTGATTTATTTTGTGAATTAGCATACGTTCACGGTCGTAATCACTCCTTCATGGGCGTGAACCAAACTGTGAACTCAACTGTGAAGCTACCCGTGAATAGGTCTACTTCAGCAATAAAAATTCATTTTCACCACATTCACGCCCGTGAACCCCTCCGTTCATGGTCATGAATCTAAAAATTTTCTAGATTTCATACCAAAACAGAGCACAACCATTTTCATACCATTCTCACTTGCAATATTCTCTACAGTTGACCAATGTCAATCAGCCTATTAATACTCCAACATGCATTTTAACCATTTATCACATCCATATATTTTCTAATAATTTATATTAACTAAAATGATTCATCAAACACCTCAACATAATCATTTAACATAAAAACTTATATCATGCATATCAACCCCAAATATCATAGATTTCATTAGTCAATGCTCACACTAACATGCATTCAAGTCACACCAATATACAAATGCTATATTAGAGATTAAGATGTTGTTATATACAAACCTTACACTTAGGACAGAAATTAGCTAAAACTTGAGCTCTTCAAGCTTGTCCTCTCTCTTGAATAAACTTCCAGCACCTCTGCCCACTCTTGGACATAAGCAAAATGACTCCTTAGCTTCTGGAACACGAACCAAAAACAAAAACACTGAAACTAGCCCTCTGTTAACCTTGAGGGGTATTTCTATCATTTTGATGATAATAAATAATATAGCAATATTTTATTTAACATACTTGCTTTAAGTGTATTATACAGGACATGAATTAAAATAGCAAGAATGGAGAATTGGAAGAATAATCCTTCAGAAACAAAAAGCAAGAAGTAGCATGTTCACTGCCGTGACTCTAGGAGTCACTCCCGTGAACAAAGCTAGCCGTTACCAAAACCAACATTTGAAGTTCACGACCATGAAGGAAAACCAAACCGTGAAGTAAGCATTTCAGTCACCCACGTGAAGAGTCATGAAATTTCAACCAGAGAGCTTCACAATCAGAGTCACCACTAGGGTCACGGTTGGGAAGATGTTCACCCCCGTGAATGATGGTGTCACCCCCGTGAATGATTCTCTCAATTTCATCCAGAGAGCTTCACGACCAGAGTCACCACTTGGCTCACGGCTGGAAATTCTGTCACGCCCGTGAAGGATAAATGTCACGCCCGTGACTCTATATGTCAAAACATACCAGAGAGCTTCATGACCAAGGTCACCACTTCAGTCACAGCTTGGGAAGAACTGTCACCCCCGTGACAAGCATATTCACGCCCGTGACCAATGAAAGAGAAAAATGACAGACGCGATTTTTTAGTTGGTACAACGGCTAGTTTCTTATTTAATGCACCCCAACGGCTATATTCAGCCATGGGAGTATAAATGGAAGTCATTTATACATTAAGAAACAAGAGGATGATAAGATAATGATAAGAAAAACAAAAGATTAGCATATACTTCAAATCACAAGCTATCTTGTACTTCTATACTTTGAGAACTAATTCATTCTCTGTAAAAATCTTATTGCTTCTCATATTTGAGCAATAAAGATTTATAAGTAGTTGTCTCTGTAATCTTTACTCAAGTAAGCATTGGGTAGTTCTGGGTTAAGAGAATAACACTTGTAAGGGTTAGTTGTGTGAACCTCCAAAACACAAATTAAAAGGTTGTTTGTGTGAGCCTGTAAAACACAAAGTGTAGGTTGTTTGTGTGAGCCTGTAAAACACAAAGGAATTGGTTATTGTGTGAGCCATTAAAACACAAGGGATTTCTGGGTTAGGTGTGAGCCATTGTGAAAACACCATAGTTGGGAGTGAGCTTGTAAAACTCCATTGTAACACTTAGTGTGTTAGTGAAACTCCCAATTGCGATTGGGGAGAGGAGTAGGGTTTGTTAATACCCGAACCTCTATAAATCTTTGTGTCTTATTTTCTCTATCCCTTCTAAAATTAACTATTTATTTCCGCACTTTAAAGTTTAATTTTTTAAACTCCAATTCAACCCCCTTTCTTGGTCTAATATCTGGGCAACAATTGGTATCAGAGCCTTGTCTAACATCAAAGCCTAAAAAGCGCTAGTAAAGAGTTAGATATGGCCAGTGAAGGATTCCAAAGTCTCAAACCTTACTTTGATGGAGCAAACTATGCCCATTGGAAGTTTAGGATGGAGACATACTTGGATAGTGAAGGAATTGAAGTCTGGGATAGTGTACGAAAAGAATGGACACCACCAACCAGAAGAGGAGCTGATGGTGAAGAGGAAATCCTATCAAGAGATGATTGGACTGAGCCCCAAAGAAGAGCAAATTTCAAAAATAAGAGGGCAATGACAATTCTATCAAACTCATTATCTATTGAAGAATGTGGGAGAATACAACATTGCTCAACAGCATTTAGTATGTGGAAGACATTGGAGAACTATCATGAGGGAACTAAGCAAGTCAAATCCAAGAAGATTCAACTTCTAACCTCAGAATATGAGCTCTTCAAGATGAAATCAAATGAGTCAATCATTGACATGACTAACCGTCTTCTATCCATTATAAATGGAATGAGGAAACTTGGGAAGCATCTGAGCTTGGAAGATATAAACAATAAAATCCTGAGAAGTCTTCCTCTTAAAGACTATGGTTCAAGAGTTGCTGGCATAGAAGAAGCAAATGAAGATACGAGCATCATGAATACTGATGTGCTGATTGGCAAGCTTCTCACACATGAGATGGCAGTAAAGAGAGATAGAGAGCTTGAAGCAGAGCCAGAGAAAAGAAAACCCTTAGCACTTAAAACCTCTACTTCAAAATCTCAAGAAGAAAGTGAAGATGATGAAGAAGTGAGTGATGATGAAAATGAGGACATCGCTATGCTTTCAAGGAGATTAAAAAGAATCATTGAAAATAAAATGAGCAATTCCAGTAAATTCAGGCAGAGAAACCTCAAACAAACTTCTAATGAAACACATAGAAGTAAGGAAGAGGTGAAATGTTATGAATGTGGAAAGAAAGGACATATCAAACCAGAATGTCCAAGACTCAAGAAGCATAAGAGCAAATATCAAAGAGACAATGGGGAGAAAGGTCACAAAGCCACATGGGATGACGAAAGCTCTTCAAGTGAAAAAGATGATAATGAAAGTGAAGAGGTCAACCTATGTTTCATGGCTATTGAGGATCACGTCTCGGACAAAGTAAGATCACTACACTCATACTCTTTCAATACTGATGGTAGTGATAATGATAGTGATAATGATGATGATGATGAGCTAAGCCTAATAGAAGAATTAAATATAGAATTAGAGAAATATAGAACTAAATTTAGTATCTATAGAAATAATATCTCTAATTTGAAAAATAAGATAGATGGCTTAGAAAAGGAGAACATAAAGCTTAAATCATCTAATGAATCTCTTCAAAAGTCATTAGATGAATACTCATCAAAACCTTCAACAACTTCACTGTTAAAAGAAAATAATACTTTGAAAAATGAAGTTGAAGAACTTAGAAATTCCATTTCTAAATTTCACAAGGGTAAAGAGAGCTTAGATACTCTCATTGTGTCTCAAAGACCACCTTTAGTTAGACATGGTCTAGGGTTTAAGGACACATCATCATCTTCTCACAAAACTATATTTGTAAAATCTAAAAAATCTCACATCTCCACACCTGTTAGAACAACTCCAATAAATAAGCATGTTAAACCTTCTATACAGAAAAAGAATAATCATGCCTTTATGTATAAGGAGTATGCATCTACAAAAATGAAAATTAATCATGATTGTGCATGCCATTGTTCTCAAAATCAATCAAATAGAATTATGGCATTCAAATACATTGTAAGACCAAAAAGCAAGTTTAGACCGAAACAATGTAATTATTGTATGAAAATGGGTCATATAAATAGAAATTGCTAGATAAGGAAGGCTCATTGGCAACCTTCATGTGCTAACCCCCAAGGACCCAAACTCATTTGGGTACCTAAACATCATACTTGATTTGTAACTCTGTAGGTATGCCTCAAGTCCACAATAAACAAAAATGCGTGGCTAGTAGACAGTGGATGCTCAAGGCATATGACAGGAGACAAAAAACTCTTCAATGAAATCAAAAGTATTGATGGAGGTAAAGTTACCTTTGGAAACAATGCAAAGGGTAAGGTAATTGGCATTGGTTCTATTGGTATTAATGGTACTACTTTTATTAAGGATGTTTTACTTGTTGATGACTTAAAACATAACTTGCTAAGTGTAAGTCAATTATGTGATAAAGGAAACAAAGTAATTTTCACCTCAAATGAATGTCTTGTAATCTCTATTGATGGTCAAGAAATATTTAAAGGAAATAGAGATATCAATACATACATAATAAACTTACATGAACTCTCTAACCATTCCTCTAAGTGTCTTGTGACTACTAGTGATGAATCTTGGCTGTGGCATAGAAGACTTGGTCATGCTAACATGGACTTAATACAAAGTCTCAGCACAGGAGAGCTAGTAAAAGGATTACCAAGAGTTAAATATGAAAAAGGCAAGACATGTGAACCTTGTCAAAGAGGAAAGCAGCACAAGTCATCTTTCAAAGCCAAAAACATAGTAAGTACTTCAAAACCTCTTCAACTCATACATTTAGACTTATTTGGACCTACTAGGGTTGCTAGCTTATGAGGAAAACATTATGCATTTGTCATCGTAGATGATTACTCTAGATTTACTTGGGTAATTTTCTTAGCTCAAAAGAGTTATGCTTTTGAAAACTTCAAAAACTTTGCTAAAAGAGTTCAAAATGAAAAAGGATACTGCATTTCAAAAATAAGAAGTGATCATGGGAAAGAATTTGAAAATGAAAACTTTGAAAGTTTTTGTCTTGAATATGGCATTTCACATAATTTCTCATCTCCTAGAACACCTCAACAAAATGGTGTAGTTGAAAGGAAAAATCGAACATTAATTGAAATGGCAAGAACAATGTTTAATGAATATGCATTACCAACTTATTTTTGGGCAGAAGCCACAAACACTGCATGCTATATTTCAAATCGAGTTTTCAAAAGACCTCTTTTAAACAAAACCTCATTTGAGCTATGGAATGGAAGAAAGCCCTTGGTATCATACTTTAGAGTATTTGGATGCAAGTGTTTTATATTGAACACCAAGGACAATCTTGGAAAATTTGCCTCTAAGTCTGATGATGGTATCTTTCTAGGATACTCTACAACCAGTAAAGCATATAGAGTATTTAATAAAAGATCATTAACTGTGGAAGAATCTATGCATGTTGTTTTTAATGAATCTAGTAGACTTGATCTTGTGAAAGGTACTGCTCTTGATGATGTTGTAGATAATATGGAAAAACCTGTCATTGAAAATGGAAAAGAAGAAAACGATCAAGAAAAACTACTACCTCAAAATCAAGAACAAATGGAGCAAGACCTTCCAAAAGAATGGAGAATGAACAGAAATCATCCAAAAGAGCAAATAATTGGTGATCTATCAAGGGGAGTAAGTACTAGATCGCATTTCAAGCATTTAATCACTGACATTGCATTTATTTCACAAATTGAGCCTAAAAACATTGATGAGGCTCTTAATGATGAAAGTTGGATAATTGCCATGCAAGAGGAACTTAACCAATTTGAGAGAAATAAAGTATGGAACCTAGTACCAAGACCTAAGAATCATCCAATCATAGGCAGCAAATGGGTATTTAGAAATAAGTTAGATGAACAAGGGTTAATAACCAGGAATAAAGCAAGACTAGTTGCAAAAGGATATAATCAGGAAGAAGGTATTGACTATGATGAAACATATGCACCGGTAGCTAGATTAGAAGCTATAAGAATTCTCTTAGCATATGAATGTCACATGAATTTCAAACTTTTTCAAATGGATGTGAAAAGTACATTTCTGAATGGCTATATAGATGAAGAAGTGTATGTAGAACAACCACCAGGTTTTGAAAGCTATAATTTACCAAATCATGTTTTTAAACTTTCAAAAGCTTTGTATGGTTTAAAACAAGCTCCAAGAGCTTGGTATGAAAGACTAAGTTCTTTTTTACTAGAAAATAGCTTCACAAAGGGAAATGTAGACACTACACTGTTCATCAAAAAGCATAAGCATGAGATACTAATTGTTCAAATTTATGTTGATGATATAATATTTGGTTCTACTAATGAGTTGCTTTGTCAAGAATTTGCTAAGTGCATGACTAGGGAATTTGAAATGAGCATGATGGGAGAACTTAAGTATTTCCTTGGTCTACAAATCAAACAAAGCAATGAGGGCATATTCATCAACCAATCCAAATATGCCAAAGATTTAATCAAAAAATTTGGTATGGAAGGATGCAAAAATGCTAAGACTCCTATAAGCACATCAACAAAATTGGACAAAGATGAAAAGGGTAAAAGCATTAATGAAAAGCTTTATAGAGGTATGATCGGATTACTTTTATATCTCACTGCTTCTAGACCCGATATTATGTATAGTGTTTGCTTATGTGCACGATTTCAATCATGTCCCAAAGAATCTCATCTAAATGCTGTAAAAAGGATTTTAAGATATTTACATGGAACATTGCATCTAGGTTTATGGTATCCTAGGAATTCATCTTTCTATATAATAGGATATTCAGATGCAGACTATGTTGGTAGTCTTTTGGATAGAAAAAGTACTTCAGGTACTTGCCACTTCATTGGAGAATGTTTGGTTTCTTGGTTTAGCAAGAAACAAGTTTCAGTTGCTCTTTCAACTGCTGAAGCTGAATATGTAGCAGTTGGATGTTGTTGTACACAAATTCTTTGGATGAAACAGCAACTTAAGGACTATGGTCATGAAATGAACCATATACCTATAAAATGTGACAACACCAGTGCTATAAATCTTTCAAATAATCCTATTCAACACTCTAGAAGTAAACATATTGACATTAGACATCACTTTATTAGAGATCATGTTCAATATGGAGATGTTGAATTAGAATTTGTATGCACAGAAAAGCAATTAACAGATATTTTCACTAAGTCTCTAAATGAGGAAAGATTTAATTTCATTAGAAGAGAACTAGGCATGATTGATGGATCAACCTTGTCATTACAAGAAAATGAAATTTTAATTGTTGATCTTAAAACATATCACAAGTTAGAAGATAAATATTTTGATGAAAATTCATGTTTTATGAAGCAAAATCTTTGTTGAAATGATTTAGTCTTGTTGCAAAACTTAATTTCAAATTAATGAAAATTATAGGGGAGTCACGCCCGTGACTTATACTCACGACCATGACTTAAGTGGCTCAAAGAGGCAGTATTGTTCACGACTTCGGTTCACGACATGCTTCACAGCTTCAAGTAGTGAAACATTGTTTCACGGCTTGAGTCACACCCGTGGATAAGAATATTCACGCCCGTGACGATTTTTCACTCCCGTGAACCATTACGCCTCAAAAACTCACAGAAGCTTTCACGCTTTGCGTCACGGCATGAGTCACGGCTTCAAGTGGTGAAACATAGTTTCACGGTTTGAGTCATGACCGTGGCAAAGAAGTTTCACGCCCGTGACAGAGTTTCATGCCCGTAAATAATTACACCCAAAACTCACAGACGCTTTCACGCCTTGTGTCACGGCTTGCTTCACGGGTATAAGTAGTGAAATTCAACACTTCACGCCCGTTACATAATATTCACCCTCGTGACCTATGATCATTCACGCCCGTGATGTTCATCGAGCACGCCCATGAAAGCATTCACGCTTTTATTCACGGGTGGAATTCTGCTTCAGCAAACCGTGAACATGACTATTCACGCCCGTGAAACTTGAAGTCACGCCCGTGAATGTATCAAATATATAAGAAAACAGCCGATTACAAACTTCATTTCAACTCTCCATCTCCCAAAACCGCTCTCATTTACTCTCATTCATTAAGACATTGAAGATTCCGACCCCAAAGCCTTGATATTTTACTATAAATTCCTTCAAAAGTTCGAATCTTCAGCAGAAAACAGACATTCCTAGGGTATTTCATCATACTTTTTGTCAAAAATCTTCTTCAAATTAAAATTCTTCAAACAAAATGGAGTCTGCTTCATCAAAAGGGAAGAGAAAGAAGTCCCATGCACCGAAGAGGTATTCAGATTACCTCATGAACATCATACCCGAAAGTTGCCATCCTCGGTATGCAACTTTGAAGAAGAGACCAATTTTATCTTTGAGGTCCTTCGAATGGCAGACAGTCCGTAATCTCGGACTCGAGATGGCTATGACAGAGCAACTTTAAGCCTGTCATCTAAAAGACTTTGTTGACATTCATCTGCCAACTCTACGGGAGCCAACGCTGGAATTCCTCAGCACCTTGCAGGTTTCACCAGCTGGAGTGGTGAAATTCCAACTCTGCAAAAATGAAAACACCCTCAGCGCCATTGCTTTTGGAGAATTGCTCAACCTACCATCAGATGGCGTTCTGAATGAGACTGAGGTAGAATTCTCTGCCCCTGCAGCCTGGACTCATTTCGGATACAATTGTAGCTGGGACGTAAAGAAGACAAAAGGCACTCATCTCGTGGCCCCAGTACACAGGTATTTGCATAGGTTTCTAACCTATAGCATTTTTGCTCGGGGAGAGAGCAATGGAATTATTAGGAAGTTAGAACTCTTCCTATTTGAGATGGCTCGCCGGGGAATCAAAGTGGCGCTTTCCAGATGGTTTGCAAACCATCTTCTCTCCATCGCAACCAAGCCCACAGGAGATATCTTGATTGGGGCTTATGTCACTCATATGGCAGTGAAGCTAAATTACTTGAAGCTGGGTGACCATCATTTCAACATTATTCCTGCCCACCCACGAGATAGGCTGGATATCAAGTCTTTCATAAAGATGGGAGCAGCAGTGAGAATCGTTTACCAGAACAATATCTTTTATCGCTTCACTGATACTGCTGGAGAAATTATCTGGGAAGATCATGACATGGAGGATTTTAAAGCAGGCCTCCAGGGAGTCCAGCAGAAAAAGAGGGCTAGGATTGAGGAAGCCACTCTAACCATCGCTCAGGACATTGGACAGTCCTCAGCCTCCACACCGTCTTTAGCGCAGCAGGTGGTCGACCTCTTGGCACCACGTTTCGAGCAGCTGCAGACTTCCATGGATGAGAGGTTGGAAAACCTCAAGGACTTCATGGAGTCTCGGATCGACAGTCTTGAGGCTGAAATAGCTAGGCTTCGTGATAGGATGTCTAGCTAGGATATAGGCTAGAGAGTAGCCTAAATTTGTTATGTTTGATCATTTTTTGTTGTTTGTTATGTTTGATCATTTTTCTTTATTTTGTTACTTATTATGTTTCTGTATCCTTTCCTTCATATAATATATATTTGCTTTTGTTTACTTCAATCTACATATTCTTTTTGATTGATGACAAAAGGGGGAGAAAACTAGCAATATATGGCAAAGTAATATATGATCAAACTAGCAATAATAAAGATAGTGAATCAAAAAGTGAAACAAACTTTGAATTGATTTAAAAATCTTGATTCAACTTTTCATATGCAAAGTAGATAATTGAAAAACTGAGCTTCTATATACTTTAAATATACCCTAAGTATACTTTCCATACACCTTAAGAGCAAGTTACAAATAAAAACATGTCATGATATACCTTAAACATACTTTACATATACTTTGTCTTGAAAAGGATTTGTGTATGTATTGGATATACTTTTCTTATGACTTGCTTCTAGCTTAAATGCTACATCCTTATTCACTATTCTTGCACATTATAATTTTTATCCTAAGTATATTTTGAGGGGGAGACTTCTCAAAATCACATATTGCTAGATTATTTGTCACCATCAAAAAGGGGGAGATTGTTAACCTTGAGGGGTATTTCCGTCATTTTTATGATAATAAATAATATAGCAATATTGTATTTAACATACTTGCTTTAAATGTATTATACAGGACATGAATTAAAATAGCAAGAATGGAGAATTGGAAGAATAATCCTTCAGAAACAAAAAGCAAGAAGTAGCATGTTCACTGTCGTGACTCTAGGAGTCACTCCCGTGAACAAAGCTAGCCGTTACCAAAACCAACATTTGAAGTTCACGGCCATGAAGGAAGAACAAATCGTGAAGTGGTCATTTCAGTCACCCCCGTGACAAAAGGTGTCACCCCCGTGAAGAGTCATGAAATTTCAACCAGAGAGCTTCACAATCAGAGTCACCACTAGGGTCACGGCTGGGAAGATGTTCACCCCCGTGAATGATGGTGTCACCCCCGTGAATGATTCTATCAATTTCATCCAGAGAGCTTCACGACCAGAGTCACCACTTGGCTCACGGCTGGAAATTCTATCACGCCCGTGACTCTATATGTCAAAACATACCAGAGAGCTTCACGACTAAGGTCACCACTTCAGTCACGACTTGGGAAGAACTGTCACCCCCGTGACAAGCATATTCACGCCCGTGACCAATGAAAGAGAAAAATGACAGACGCGATTTTTTAGTTGGTACAACGGTTAGTTTCTTATTTAATGCACCCCAACGGCTATATTCAGCCATGGGAGTATAAATGGAAGTCATTTATACATTAAGAAAAAAGAGGATGATAAGATAATGATAAGAAAAACAAAAGATTAGCATATACTTCAAATCACAAGCTATCTTGTACTTCTATACTTTGAGAACTAATTCATTCTCTGTAAAAATCTTATTGCTTCTCATATTTGAGCAATAAATATTTATAAGTAGTTATCTCTATAATCTTTACTCAAGTAATCATTGGGTAGTTCTGGGTTAAGAGAATAACACTTGTAAGGGTTAGTTGTGTGAACCTCCAAAACACAAATTAAAAGGTTGTTTGTGTGAGCCTGTAAAACACAAAGTGTAGGTTGTTTGTGTGAGCCTGTAAAACACAAAGGAATTGGTTATTGTGTGAGCCATTAAAACACAAGGGATTTATGGGTTAGGTGTGAGCCATTGTGAGAAACACCATAGTTGGGAGTGAGCTTGTAAAACTCCATTGTAACACTTAGTGTGTTAGTAAAACTCCCAATTGCGATTGGGGAGAGGAGTAGGGTTTGTTAATACCCGAACCTCTATAAATATTTGTGTCTTATTTTCTCTATCCCTTCTAAAATTAACTATTTATTTCCGCACTTTAAAGTTTAATTTTTTAAACTCCAATTCAACCCCCCTTCTTGGTCTAATATCTGGGCAACACCTTCACTTAGTAACCCATAGCTCTCTGTTTCTCACTCTTTCCCTCACTTTACTCTCACAAAACTAAGCTTTTCAAGCTTTAACCATACAGGAAAAGAGTACCTGAAGGAAGAAGAATGTTAAAATAACATGTTTGGTTAGTTAATAGGGAATGAGGAGCTGATTTAAAGGGATGGTAGGAAGAAAAATGTGAGTACCTCACCTGCCCATACTATATCGGCTTCACGGTCGTGACTCATCTCTCACGGACGTGAACTACTACATGGGTGTGAAGAACCTCATCACATCTGCTAGCTAAAATGTGAAATTCATGGTCATGACATCCATTGTCACAAGTGTGAAACATCTGATTTTAGCAACTCTCAAACTTCTAACACTCCACTTAACCCCCAACTCTCACTAACCAAGAACATAACTTATAGGCCCTAATTATGGGCATTACATTGAATTTAGTTCATGGGCGTGAATACCCCCTATCATAACCTTGAACGGGAATGAAACTAACCCATGACATTTAAAGTCGTGAAATCCCATTTACTGGCATGAACAACCTTCAAACTACGTCAATTTGAAACACAACACTCTCACGATTGTGAACAATCATTCATAGGTGTGAAAAAACCATTTCTAACCTCTTAATCTATCCACACTCTCTTATAATAACCCATCTAACTTATAGACCCTAAAAATCGGGCATTACATGAATCTTTAGTGTTCATGATGGATCATGAATTAAGTATAGACTTAATTCTCCAAAGTTTACCTGATAGTTATGAACATTTCATACTAAACTATTAGATAAACAAGATATCCACTTTGATATCTAAATTCATCAACATGCCCAAAATAATTGAGCCTTTTAACAAGAAAGAGCAAAATGTTATGATGCTAGTGGACTCTTCTAGTTCTTTTAAGAAGAAGAATGACAAGAAAAAGAAAATAAATGTCCACAAAGGCCCAAAGAGGCATAAATAAGAAGGCCAAAAAGATGGCACCAAAAAAGGACTTGCTTCTATTGTAGCAAGAACGACCTTTGGAAGAGGAATTATAAGGTCTATCTAGAGTTGCTGAAGAAGGAGAAAGATAAGTCATCAAATGCACCTAATTATATTTCAAGTAATTTTTTTATTGAGGTTAATATTGTTTCTAACAATAATACATAGGTACCAGATGTAAGTCTCACATATGTACTGAAATGCAGGGCCTAAGGAATAATAGACAAATCAAAAAGGGAGAGTTAGACCTGTGTGTAGGCAATGGAGTAAAAGTTGCTACATTAGCTGTAGGAAATTATATATTATCTCTCCCTAATAGTCTTGTTTTAGAATTAGACAATTACAATTTTGTTCCAGTTTTAATTAAGAATATTATTTTTGCTTCATATTTAAACAGAAAATATTTTCATTTAACTATAAATAGCAATAGTTGTTCTACTTGGTTGAATAATATATTTATAGTATTAGTACAATATGAAATGGAATTTATATTTTTGACATGTCTTATTTAATCCTCAATATCAATAATAAAAAAACAAAACTTGGATAACTTAAAACCATCATATTTGTGATATTGTCACCTTAGCCATATAAATGAGAAACGTATGACTAAGTTACACAAAAATAGTGACTCAATGTCATTTGATTATGAATCATATGATACATGTGAATCTTGTTTATTAGGCAAGATGACAAAATAACTTTTTAGTGAAAACAGTGAACATGCAAATGGATGGACCTAATACATGTAGATGTAAATGGTCTAATGTCATTGCACGCTAGAGGTAGTTTTATCTACTTTATTACCTATATTGATGATTATTCACGATTTGGGTATTTATATCTAATGAGATAAAAAAAAAACTGAAGCCTTTGAAAAGTTCAAGGAATTAGAAGTGAAGTAAAGAAATAACTTGGTAAAAGTAGGGACACGTAGATCATATCGAGGTGGAGAATACTTAAGTTAAGAGTTTCAAAGTTATCTAATATAATAGGATCTTATCTCAATGGACTCCGTCTTACATGCTACAACACAAAAGAGTGGCTAAGAAAAGAAACCGAACATTATTAAATATGATGAGGTCTATGATGAGTTTTATAAAACTCCCCAAGTCATTTTGGGGTCATGCATCGAAAACTGCTATTTATATTCTAAATAAAGTTCCTTCAAAGTCAATTGATGTTACTCCATACGATATGTGGAATAACAAGAGATATATTCTTTCATACATGAAAGTATGGGATAGTCCTATTTATATGAAAAGGACAATATCAAACAAGCTAGAAACTAATTTTGATTGGTGTCTATTTGTGGGATTCCAAAAGAGTCCTTTGAATATCAATTCTACCACCATTTGGAACAAAATGTATTTGTTTCAAAGTATGTTGTCTTCTTAGAGAAAATATTTTTTCTAAAAGAAGATGTGAGGACAAATTTGAACTTGATGAAGTTCTATAACACTTTTTTATATAATCAGGAAGATCCTAACTATATAAGAGAATGCTACAAAACATGTTGCTGAAAAAATGGTTAAATTAAAATCTTTTTACTTTATTTCACTCAAAACCTTTTTTTATAAAAATCCCTTTTAAAACATAAATTTTTACTTTACAGGCATGCATCATAAAACTTAATCTACAAGATCAAGGTTATATAATAAAAACCAGGTTAGGCTTCCACTAGCCCAATGTTTATAAAATACATTGATAAATATAAAATACATGTTCTTGAAGTAAAAAGACACGTACATAAATTATATTCCAAAATCCCATGGCATATGAATAAAAAGAATATCATGAATAACCAACCCAAAGTGGGTCTGCTCTAACTTATCTCTATAAGGGCTTTACTTCTTTTCAATCAAAATCTATCTACTAGTTCCAAACTAGCATGTAGGAAAATACCCACAAAATAAATCATAGATGGCTATATATGAAAAGAAGTCAAGAACAAGTGCTCTATATGTATAGAAAATATATCAAGAATGCAAATAATTCTCAAAGTGGACATGCATATGTCTCACGCATGCTTTTTAATCTAACTGCATTTTTTATCCATAATAATACATAAATACATTTATCTTATAAAAACATCCTTTCACACCTTAACTTTAAAAGTCATATTTTACACATTTTAAGTTGTAAACTATATAAGATTTACACCCTCATGTAGGTATATGGTAGCAGAAAGATAGATTAATTTCACTAGTGATCACTAAATTTAACATAACTTGCTACTAAATCGGAAAAGATTTTTTATAATTGAAAAATACTTAAATATTTTTTGACACAAAATCACCTGACTAATTTTGTTGAGTCAGGTAATCGGAAAATCTAACATGGCGCCAAATTTTGCCACCACATCACATCATGCCATGTAGATAATATTGGTTAGTAACAAGGTGAAAATATTTACTTAATTTTTCATTTATAAAAAATATGTATGTTTGTTAAATAAAATATTTAATATATTTAAATTTTTATTTTACAAGAGATTTCATCCTATAATATGATTGATAATTTGTTTTTTGAGATATCAAATTTTGAACTTTGAAAACATAATTAAGTACTCTTACATTATATAATATAAGTTAGATTTTTATTTATCTCTTTTATATAGTTAATTAGTTATATAAGGAACACAACTATATTTAATATTTTTAGAGTAAATCTTTTACTTATTCAAAATTTTGAAAATGAAATCATAGTTATATCATTAATTATTGTTATAATATGAAAAAAAAAATTATAAATTCATTATCAAACCATTTATATAGTTAACTCTTTTTTTGGAATATTGCACATAAATTTGAAAGGAATAAAAAAATAAAAGATTATATAATGTTGCCTTAAACATTGAAATTTATTTAATTAAATGAAAAAAAAAAGAAATTATGGAAAGTTATCAATTATTATATGTTTGAAAGGAATAAAATAAATTAAATAGGAAAGAGATCTAGATTTGGAAGAAGATTATCAAAAAGGAAATAAATTAAGTAATTAATTAATTAAGGAAAACATTGCGAAATTGGGTTCAATTGAGATTTTTAAGGCTAAATTTTGGGCATTTTAAGATTGCATTTAAACCATTTGAAATTCCAACTTAGATTGTTTAGAATATACTTTTAGAGTTTTAACCAATTAAACCACAATTAACTTTTCCATAACCATATTTTATCATCACTATTTTATAATCCATGTATTCATTAATTTCTCATTTATTCTTATCACTAAATAATTATGATTGATATTTGCATTAGTAAGCTGATGAATTGTTTTTTACATGTTTCCCTTATATTTTTTATAAATATTGTTTTTCAGTGTCCGTTTCTGTATGTTTATGTTCATCTTTGTCTCTGAATTTGTATTGCATAGGTGTTAATTATAGTAATATAAGGAACAAAGGCTCTCCTCTCATTGCTACTTACAAAAAGGAAAAAAGAAAAAAAGGTATTTGGTTTGACACTTTTTAGCTCTTGAATTCTTATTTTCAATCACATATGAGATTTTTTAAGAAATTAATTGTAGCTGGGTATAATGCTCATCAATTATTTTATTAAATTTTGAAATTAATATATATACATTTCTTCGTATTGGTGCACATTTTGCTTCAATTAATATGGAAGTGATTCATTTGTGAGATTATTGTTGATTTAATAACACAAGTGTTAGTCTAGCAATAGTTTTATACAGTTCAATACATAAAATAAAAGTTTCAGGTATTTATTTAACCCAAGAAAAAATATGTCACTTAAGTGTCAAAAAAACAAAACTACTCGGTACCCTTTTGAACTTTATCAATAAAAAACAATCGCTAGGAGTTTTGTTTATAATGTTGAGTTTATAGTAAAATAAAAATACATGTCACCAAAATGAATGAATAAGATAAAAGAACCAAAAAAAAAAAGAAAAAAGATAATTAACACTTAGCTGTCTTCTAAAAAACAATTCTTTTAAAAGAAAATTCTCAGGTGTTTTTATATTCCCAAGTCTTCAATGTCCTTGAACTTATCATTTAATCACCTAAATATCTCTAAATTTTAATTTAGCATTTAAATATCTATTAAACAGTAAAGTTCTCATAATCTGCAATGGGAAATTTTATAGATTTTTTAGTTGACTTTATATATCAAGATGGAAAAAAGATTTTCAATTTCTCTCTTCTTCTAATAATAAAATGAAAATAAAATTAGAGATAACTTTAAAATAACCTAACATTTCATTGTTGTTTCAATTGGGCACTTATTGCATATTTTTTAGTTAATTAGGCACCTAATATTTGAATTTTTTAATTGGATACCTCCAACCATTTTCCATCAAAAACTAATGGTGAACCATTAAAAGAATTTTGTTAAGGATTTTTCCAAGGAAATCTAATTGAGTAAAACTTTAGTAATTTAAAAAATTAATGAATTTTGCTATGTAATTCTTTAAATGCGTGCTATTTGCTTATTGGAGCATTGATATCTTATTTAATTTGAGTTAAAGAACAAAATTTTTAAAATTTTTCACAAGAAATTTTCTTAGAAAAATTTGTTGCAAATTGTTTCTTAATTATTCACCGTTGAATGTTGAATGAAAAAGAATAGATGGATGTGTTCAATTGAAAAAAAAAATCAAACTTTCTAATTGACAAAAAAATATCGTAAGTGTTTGTTAGTCCTGTAAATGACTCATGAGGAGGATGAATTGAACTCTTCAAAATTCTTTTACGGTTTAGACTAGAAACTGAACACTAAATATTATGAACAAACTTTTCTAATTTTGCTAACACTGGATTAAAAAGAAAAGTTATTTTAGAATCCGAATGACTTGTAAAAATCTAAACAATTTTCAAAGTTAAAGTTTCTTCTTCAAAACAGCTTTAAAACATTAACTGTAAGAAAACCATGCTTTTCTTTTCTTTTTTTCTTGAAAATAGAATTAAGCTAATTAGTGAGGAAATTAAATATGAAAATCAGAACCAAGTAGACAGATGAGAGATTAAAATAGAACATACCAAATTTATCCACCAAATAGATCACCACTCCTCTTTGAGTCTAAATAAGGATAAACACAATTTAGAGTACTTTGAATGCGGAAAACTTAATTTTCTTTTTGAGTAAAAAGCGAAGCAGAAATAATATTGTTATATCATATCAAAATAATAAATCAAGACACAAAAAAATAAAAGTCGAGCGGAAAATTAGAATACTTAATAGATTTATAGTAATTCAGTCTCTGTTTGCTTTTTTAAGATTTTTTTTTCCACTAATAATCCTTTCATTGGCAAAGAATCAAGCCGATTAAAAATTTAATATTTTAATTTCTAAAATATCTCATAAATCTAGTTTTTTTCATTAGTGGTGCTAGACAATCAACACTCAAGTTTTTATATCTCAACTTGAAAACTATTTCACTCAAGATTACAAAAGATTAAGTTTTTTCTCTCAAAGATTTTTGAATATTACAACAGAAATCTACAACAATGTTTGGAAATTAGGAAACTCGAGTTTAAACTCTATCCCATGAGAGTTTCAGATTTTCCAACAAGAATTATGTGCCATAAGACATGCATTTAAAAAAATTAAAAAAAAAACTAGCAATTAGAAATATTTTTCAACAAGACAGCTCATTCCAGAAATGATACCGTTATTTTTTTTTTTTTGCAACTGTTGTATTTTTCAAAATTTTAGAAATCAGTTCTCTAGAAAACGTTTTCTAAAAAGATATAATTAGAAAACTTTCTATTTTAAAACAGTTTTCTGATTTTTCGAAAATATTTTTGAAAGTGTTTTTTTAATTATTTTTGTGCAATCATATTTTAATCTTTTAAATATATAAAATATTCTTGCACCCACAGTCATAGCTAATAAAAGGTGTATCTTCACATGAGCTATAAATCTTAAATATAAATCTCGCTCTCCTATTATAATTCCAAAAAATATATGAAATGCTCTTAGATAACTTTTTGAAAAATGTAGATGCATGCAATGATCTTATATATGCTCTTCATTGATTTTACATCTCAAATCTTTTACACTTGACTTGTTGTTCATAATCTTGATGTCTAGCTTTTCTAAAAATTATCTTATAAAGAGTATTCTGATTCTTTATCAATTAGATCAGACCTGCAATCACTTATAAGAATATAGATTCTAGAATACTCATTAAGGTTTAGTTATAATCAAAATTTAATGGAGACTTTGCTTGTAACCATTTGAGCCCACAATTTCTAATTAAAAAAAAAAACCCTTAAAACGTTTGGTGCTTTTAAAGTTATCACAAAAAATTATTTACACAAACTTTTTTAAGAAAAATATATCTTTCTATCTATCTCTCTCTCTATCCCTCTCTCGAATCCCCTCCAAATTCTAAAATATTTTATTCTGTCTATTTTATTAGCATTCCCATCAGATTTCCCAATGCAATAATACATAAAAATAAATAAAATGCCAAAATTGTTATAATGTAATCACAACACTTAAAGTTGAGCACAATGCAATTATGACATGTTTGGTATAGAAAAGAACAAAATTTTTATTGGAAATGAAATTATATTGCAAGATTGATATTTTGGGATTCCAATATTTTTTTTAGTATGTTCATGTAATAAGAATTAAAATTATATTTTTACACTACAAGAAACTATTGATATTGCAACGCCACTACTGGCGTCGCTATTTAGAGACGTCTCAGCGACGATTAGTAATGTCAAGTAACAACGATCAAATATTATAAATTAGCGATGCATTTAGCGACACTGAGCAACACAACCATTTTGCAATACTACATAGGTATCGTTAATTTTAGCACCAAATATTGGTGGTTGATATAACGAGGAGAAGGCGTTGCAAAACGTATCGCTAACTAGCGACGCCTAGAATTAGTGTCGCTAATAATAAATTAAATAAAATAATACTTGTCTATATAGAGATGTCAACACAGGCATCGCTATATAGCAACATCGTTATTGGCATCGCTAAGTCTATTTTAAGATGCACCATTTTTAATTTTTGTTTTTAGCAATGCCATTAGAGACAGTAGTTTGGTGCCGCTAAATGCTTGTATTTAAACCCAAATTTTCTAAAATTTCTAATTCCTAACCCATTTCCCTCGGCTCCTGCACTCCTCCCTCTCCTCAATCGCAAACCAGTGACCCACTCCCATTCCCACCGACACCGACACTCTTGCCTACTCCGAACGACCAACGTCGACTTCATTGTCGACCTCGACCGAACGACCGACACCAACTCCCCTCCAATAGAAGCAAGGTATTTCATCTCTCTCTCTATCTCTCTCTCACTTTGTTTTTAAGTTGGGTCTTTTTTAATTTTTAATTTTAAGTTGGGTCCTATAACTATGGAAAATTATGCTATTGAAACTTGATTTTTTTTGTGTTGTTATTGAAAGTTGATGATAAAATAATAACAAAAAAAATTAATAATGAGGCATAAAATATAAAAAATTATTTGTTGTTAGGAAAATATTATTTGTTATTATGTAAAAAAAATAAACGAAAATCCTTCATATCTATCAAATGAGAAATTATTTGTTATGAAAAATTATTTGTTATTATGTAAAAATTTAAATGAAAAAAATTAATATTAGGCATACGTCTAACATCTAAACTAAATAAATAATAGTGGATGTCTACATACATCTAACATCTAAACTAATTCCAAAATAATAGTCAGAATATCATATATAAAACCTTAATAAATAAAAATTCAGATATTTAATGTATATAAAATACAGATATAATTAATTTCAAAGCTAATATATATATATATATATATATATATATATATATATATATATATATATATATATATATATATATATATATATGTGTGTGTGTGTGTGTGTGTGTGTGTGTGTACTATGTAAAGCTAAGTTTAAAGCTGTTAATTTTAAAGTTAATACATATGTGTACATACTATGTGTATAATTTTAAAGATATAGTTATAGAATATCATTTTTTTTATAATAGCCAAGTTGAAGTCAAAATTATTTCTCTTGTCTTCTCTACTTTATAATGTTCTTTAACTTTTTTTCTTATTTAATTATACAATTTGGAAACATGTCAATTAAACAAATAATGCATGAAAATGATAACACATTAAAAAAAACATATATTTAAAAAAATATTCATATGAAAAAAGAAAACAATAAATCTCAAATAGTTGGATAACATTAACACTTAAGCCAAAGCAATTAGTTGTTAATGATATAATTAGGAGACAAAATAGTTTGAATTGCATATTACTACAATTTGCTACCATTTTAGAATATACTAATAGACAACTATTAATGTAACGTACACTATTCTTACATTTTCTCCCCTTCACAAATATAGATTTGCTTGTCTTTTTTTTTGAATTAAATAATTGAAATTTTAACTTTTATTTGTATAATAATAATAATAATAATCTACTGAAAAATAAGAAGGTATATCATATAATTTTTAATGGAGGGATTTGATGGTATAAATTTCTTAAATTTAAAGACCGAACAACACATTTTTTTATAAATTAGATTAATATTATTAGTCTAATAATGTAAAGACATTCACCATTATGTTTGTTTTTATCTAACAATTGAATTCTTTCTTGACATTTGTTTTATATGTTTTGCTTTAACCTAATAAAGGCTTTGAAATTATATAAACAATGAGAAAAAAATAATTGGTTTTTGAGAATTTGATTGGATTGTCATTATTGAATGTTTAATGGTTTGAATTTGATGAATTACATAATATTCAAATATTTTATAAGCAGATTATTTGTGTTATAAGTAGAAATTTTTTTATTGAATAACATTATTTTAATATATATTTAATAAATAAATAGCGTCGCTAAAAATAAAATAATTAAAATAATTTTGATCCTTTTAGCGACGAAAATTGTCGTTGCTAAATTAGCGACGGCAATTTGCGTCTCTAAAACTGTCGCTGAAACTAGTTTTTTCGCCACTTTTTCAGCGATACATTTTTATTTTTAGTGATGCAGTTTTTCGTCACTAATTAGTCATTTCAATTGGTCTTGCTATATAGCGACACATATTTTTAGAGTGTCGCTAAAACATTGTTTCGACAACATTTTTTTAGACACTTCTATGGTGTCGCTAATGTTAATTAGCGATGTCATTCATCCATTTTAGTGGTGTCCCTAAATGCAGTTTTTCTTATTGTGTTATATTCGATTTATTTTTAATTAGAGCAGTTTTTTGGAATATAAAATGTTTTGTTTAAAAAACAAACAAAAAAATTTCAAATACCAATAAATTTAAAATGTTTGAAATCATTATACATGAATCAAAATTCTATTCTTTAATATTTTAGCTTTGAAACTCAAATTTAGAATGAGAATTTCATTCATATTCTAAATTTTAAGATACCAAACATATCCATAATTTGAAGATTGGCCAAAGATTTTTGAGGCTAAATCATTAGCTTGAATTATAATGACAAAAAGAAAAATACTAACCTAAATAATTGTTAGTTACGGTAGTACACAGTTTTGTCTAATTTTGAAATTAAAAAATCTCCCGAATTTTCTTCGAATTGATGGAGATTTATAAATTCAAATATTGTATTGTATTAAAAACAATTCGTATTGTATTATTTTGAAATTTTGAGACAATTCAGTACGGTTGTTTAGGTCTTCTGTACTAAATAATACGGTACATAACAATCATGTATTAGAATATTTTCAACTAAATAATAAGTATATAAAATCTAAATATGTTCAACTAAGTTCATACTTAATAATATTATAAAAAAACTCACAATTGTCACATAATAATGTTCTTAATAAACAATTAAAATTTGAATAAAAGAAAAATGTATAAGAGTATTCTTTTAGAAGCATTAAATTACAGAAAAAAGTGCAATATTTTCTTCTTCTTTTTTCTTTCTTTTAAATGTAGAAAATTTTTTCTTCCATATTGCCCTTTTTTTTTCTCTATCTCCTTTTATAATATAGTAAATAAAAATTATACTGAAACAAGATATGAGGATTGAGATAAAATTTGAAGTAATTCAACACACCAATCTAACCAAGTAGCTCAACTTTTATACCATCATGTTCAATTTTCTTTCCTTATACTGGTACTATGACAATTTAAAAATAACAATATTAAATTTCAATTTTACAATTTTAATAACAACATTAGAGTTTAAAAAATATCTCCTATGTCTTATATATTTAGGGTTTTTTAAAATAATATTAGATATATTTTAATTTTATAATTTGAAAGTATAAATAATCAATAATTATGTCTATATTTATATATTATGTGTATAATTATTTATGTGTGTGTATTTTTTATAATAATAATAATAATAGTAGTAGTAATAATAATAAGTATAAATATTTATATTACTTGATATACAAACTTATAAGTCTAAATTATAGGTTATTATAATGCAAGTCCTAATTCAACAACTTGAACAATATTCAAATCCTTAATTAATTGAATTTTAAAATAACCAATTGAAACCCTATTTAATATTTAATTTAATCAATTTAAATTCAATTAATTAATTGAACTCAATGTAATAATTAAAGTTTAAATTTAGCTCCAATTAATTTCAATTAATCAATTTCAAAAATAATCAATTGAAGTTTAATTTAAATTCAATTAATCAATTGAAAATCTAAATTTAACAATTGAAATTCAATTTGAGCTTAATAAATTTGATTTAATTGTTCTATTGAACTCCAATTTAATTAAATAATTAATCAATTGAATATCAATTTAAAGTTAACCTAATTAATTAAATTAAATTAATTAATTGAATCTCAATTAATCAATTAAAGTTCAATTTAAACTCAATATAATCAATTTAAATTAAATTAATTAATTGATTGGAGTTAAATTAAATTAATTAAATTAACTTATATTGACTAAACTAGATTTAATTGATTAAATTAATCAAATTGAAATTATTAATTAAACTAAAATTGATTAAATTAAGATTCAATTGATTGATTGAACAATTTAACTTTAATTTGTAGATTATTAATTACTGTAATTAGAGTTAGATTTACAATTTAACTTGAATTAAACTTCAATTGATTAAATTAATCAATTGAACTCTAACTCAATCAATTATTTAATTAAACTCTAACTTAATCTAATTAAGTTTAATTATCAATTTAATAAATAAATTTATATTTAAATCCAATTAATCAATTTTAATTTAATAATTTAATTTCAATTTAAATTTAATTTAATCAATTTAAATTCAATTGATTAATTGAATCTCAATTTAATCAAATTAAATTAAATTAAATTAATTAAATCCTAATTGATTTATATGTCTATGTTGATTTACCATATAGTTATAATACATTTATTATAAATTATATTATTTTATAATAAATTGCATGTAAGTTGATTTACCAAATTATATATTAATATAATTTAGATTTATTATATAATATAATTAGAATAAATTATAAATGCGAAAAAATATAACTAGCAATAAAAAAATTAGAATAAAAAATAGCAATATCTTACAAATATTTTTTTGTTTTCATATTAATAATAAAGATAGTTGTTTGACTTTATGGTGAACTTATCTTAAACTCATATGAATGTCATAAATTCAATTTTCTACACTACAATCATAAAATTTTTAGCTTATAAAATTATTTTTAACATTAAAAAATTTTCAATTATTTATTTTTAACTTGGAAATTTTTTTTTAATTATTTGAATCCATTGTTATTATAAAAGTCATATTAATTTTATTAACTAATTAATAAATTTATAATTTAAATTTTGTAGATTAAAATGTATATAATTATAAGTTTTAATATATTATATTTATATACTAAAAATATAAAAGTTATAAATAATGTTATATATAAATTATTTCTATCGCATTTGCAATTTAAGGGTTGATCGTTATATACAAGTTTCGCGGTTGTTCATACTAAGTAGATATGAACATCACGATCATAGTCTAGATGCGGACATTTTAAGTGGAAAAAATAATAATTAATAATTCTAATGGCGTTAAGTGTGTACATATAATATATCGTTGGAATTAGTGGACTCTACTAATGGAGCCAAACAGCAGTAACAGTCACTCTACAATAGTGAATTTTGTTACATGTACTTTATATATTTCGTTTGATGTATTTTAATGTATATAAGCTATTATGCATGAACATATATTATAAATTAAATGAAAGGATTTGAAAATAGTTTTTTTATATACTTTTTATAAAAATGAGATTATTACATTTTAAGTTACATATGAAATAATAAAAAAAATATTTGTTGTATATATATTTTGGAAAAAGAAATATATGTTATACCATGATGTCAAATAAAAAGAAATATTTGGAAAGTTACTTGGCAAACAAAAGTTGAAAATTGATGATTTTGAGCTTATGTATTAGTCTAGGCAAGGGATTTGTTGGCATGTCAATAGATAGGAACTCATGACCTGCATTTATTTTGGTTATAAGAGGTATTGTATAGACCTTGTGATTATCTTAGACTATACATATTGTTTATATATCGGTCCTATGATTATTTTGGATCATATATTATTATTTGGTTCATGTGGTTATCTTTAATCTTGAGATTTCTATTATTTGACGGTATCTCTTATATCTCTATGGGCAAGTCTATGGCATTTTAATACATGAGAGTGGAAAAATGTTATTGTATAATAAAATGACATGATTCTAAGCTCATGATTAATGGTTGATACTATATAATATCAATTTTGGACACTATTTTTTATAAGGGTAAAATTTATGCATGTATGTTTATATGCTATTATATATTGTAGATAGATTAATTTAAATTGATCAATAAATCCTACACAAATACTATATATAGTAAATTATTGTCAGAACACTCTTATATCTGATATAATTACTGTCGGTAGAAATGACATTACAATTTTATTCATAACTATAAACATTTAAATATCGATTATTTTTGTACAATTCGGTTTCAAAACAGTTCAGTATAGTTCTCAGTTCGAATATCACTAAAAAATTCAGAACCGTCAAATTAAAGTCAACAGGGTTCGGTTCTAGTAAGAAAAATCAACGGCATAGTTCGGCTATGAATATTTTTTTTCGGTTTTTCAGTTCAATTTGAAAAGATTTAGGATCCGAGTTCAATCTTATTGTTAGTTATGAATTTAGTAATTTTTTGTTTCATTTTTACAAAATAAATAAATATTTATCGACTATCATTTTTTCAAATGTTTGTAACTGCTTACAAGATTAATGTGATTTTTAAAATTTTGTCCACATTACTCCCCATTTACAAAGAAGCTAATTTGATTACGGACACGATAGCTATTTAGCTTTTGATCAACAAGTTGGGTTTATTTGGCGTGATTATGTTCCTCCTAAGGTCAGCTTTATGCTTTTAGGAAATTCTGGTGCTGTGGCTTTTACGCAGATCTATTCCGATGTTATCTTGTTTGATTTTCTCCCTCAAAAAATAAAAAATAAAAAAATCATCCCGCACCATCCTTCCAGTCTTCTTCACCATACATGCCTATACCATAAACCATCCATCCATCTAGAGCTAGAAATTTTTTTTCATACAACTCCGACTCCTTCAAATCTGAATAGGCAACATGAGATGATCGGAAGTTTTCAGATTCGATTCGGATTGATCCATTTATACCCGAAGATGGAAATTTTAATATATTCTTTTACCTTTTCTACCCGAAAAATGACACTGGGATTTGCAATCTCTACATCCCCCAATTGATTACAGCTATTCCCACCTCCTAGTTCCAACAAAGGCCTGACATTATACGTGCAGGGTTTCTATTTTTTTGGTTTTTGTTTGTTTCTTTTTTGTTTAAAAAAAAAAAAAAGAGGAAAACAATGAAAGACCTCGTGAAGTTGGCATGCAATCCAGTTTAGTCTTCCTCTTTCAAAAGTCAATGATTTAGTGATCTCAATTGAGTCTCAACAAATCCATTTAACAATTGCAGAATAAAACCTTAAAAAAAACTGCACTACAGATTTCAGTCACTGAAATCAATTAGATCAGGCAGCTTACGACTCATAATATAACTCAATAGTAGAGTGTCAACTTGACGTGGTGAAACTCATATCTTCCCGAACACAACATATGCAGTATGGAGGATTTATGTCCAATTTGATCTGAACACAAATATTCCACTAGTGCGTCCACAAATTAGTACAAGCATGTTACATTAACTATAAAAGTGTACTACAGTACACTATATAGTTCCTCAAATGCCACCATAAAGCTGAAGGCTTGACTACCCGTTGTTTCTAATTTTAGATAAAAAAAATAATACATTGAAAATGTTCAGCAATCCCACTACATATTCATATGAAAACCAAGTGCAATAATCACTTCACCTGCATTGTTCATGTTGACATCTTCCTAAAAAACAAAGGCACTAAACCATTCTTTTCATTGTTGTCTTGGATTGTTTTTAATAATGATGATGTGTATCCTGCACGAAGACACAACGGATGATAAGAGCATAGATAATCATAATTGCAGCTCATGAATTATGAAAGCATGCAGAAATATAGAGAAGAAATACATTGGCAGAGGTAAAAATTCAATCTCAAGACCACAAAAAGCTAGTAAAGCAAGCACAGAAAGGTTGTACCTCCATATTTAGTAAGTTGGCCAATAAAGCTTTAAGCCAGATAGCCTCCATATTATCATTTCAAAAACCGATCACTCCTAACTATTTGGCAAGACTTAATATGTGGCTATCAAATTTATACTTGAGATAGTACTAATATTAACTTTCCAGTATCCAATTCAATAGATCATCTATAATTTCTAATGAAAAATGCTACTTAAAAAAATTGTATTACTTTAGTTATCATGCCCAATGTGTCATCGTCTCAACCATATTTATTCATATGCGCTTGTATTAGCTCTTCAAGCAATTACATAACATGAATGTCAAAGAAGAAGAAGAAGCATGGCTTACTTTCCCAGTTTCCATGCTACCAGATCCATTTAGTACCTATCGATGATAGAGCACAAAATTTGTTGAAAAACATAGCCACTCTATGAGTTAAAATCCAAAAGATTTATGGTTGTAGAAAATACTACAAAATGTCACATGTAACAATGGAAAAAAGACCACAGGAACATGGCATTTTTCATAGCCACTCTATAAGTTAAGATCCAAAAGATTTAAGGTTATAGAGAATACTACAAAATGTCTCATGTAACAAAGGAACAAAGACCACAGGAACATGGCATTTTTCAGCCAAATAAATGAGAGGGGGACAAAGAGATAGAGATGGAGGGTGATGTAAAGTTAAGGCCTTCACAATGTCTACTTTGACTCCCCAATTCATTTAAATGAGTATCATAGCAATATGACATTTTTTATGGTTCAAATTGAATTAAAATTACATAGAACTCTTGAACCTAAATGAGTGCAACCCCTTCACCTGTATACATTCATATTCAAGTTAAGAAAATAAACGATATCTATTAAATCTAAATAGGGTTCAATTCTAAGATTATCCACAGTTACTATGAGTTTCCTTCATATTTAATTTTACGAAGGAATACAAGTTATTAGCATCCTTTTCTAAATTATATAACAAGTTTATAGAAGATAATTGAACTCCATTGTTTTTTGACTAGAAAGAAGATTTAAGCACTATAAATGTGACAATAAGAGCTATTAGCCTCAACTCAATTCATGCAATGTAATTGGTCTACATTAACTATTTACATCTTTGCTTACTCTCACTAATCGCTATACAGGAGCAAAGTACAAAGCACAAGCAAAGTACAAAGCACAGTGCAATGTTATGCAATATGTAACTGTAACCTAACATGATAGCTAACAAACAAATTATGAAAAAAATATAAAATAACTAGTTAGTCAGACTAATATGCATAAACAAAATATGGTAGAGGGGTTCTGACCATAAGGAGAGCGCTGTCAAAGACATATGAAAGAGCATATAAACTATAACAGAAAGCTAAAAGAACCCCCACTTCGGTTACCTTTCAAGCATGTTGCCGTTCATGTTCCTTTACATAACCAGATTCCCCCCAGTAAAAACCATATTTACTTATCATACTAGTTCAATAATAGATTTCAATCCTCAATTATCATTCTTTCAAAGTGACATAGCAATATCTGGTTCAACAGATATTAGTGACATATATACTAGAACGACTCCTAAACTTTTGCTATGTATAAGTCAGTTTAAGAGCTAAATGCAAGAAAAGGTCCCAAGAATTGCTCCGATGTATCTTATAGACTCTTCTGGCCTTACCTTTTGGTCTCACACAGGCTCATCTCGCAAAATTTCTAACCAATGCTAATGCTTTGAACCACGTCTTAGATCAATTATATCTCAACTCCAGAACCTCCTTAACTACTACTACTACTTTTTTTTCACTTTTGTTTTGTTCTTGTTCTCCTTTTCTTCCACAAAAGTAAAGCAAATTGACCTGATAAAATTAGCCATCAAAACTAAGCCTTGATTCAAATATTCATGGCATATTGAGGCTGAATATTTTCATCATCATGATTTTACCAACATGATCGGAGCAAGAAGGTGAGAAAAAATTCCCTGCTATTTTTTAACATCAACTGCATGAAATAATCAACGGTGCCAACAAAGGCAGATGGTAATGGTATACTATACAAACAATGCAAAGATCATAGGTAAATCCAAGACTTTGCAAGAATTTCACTCATCTAGTTGGGTTAGAGAGGAGAAGAGTAATTCAATATCAATAATTTTAAATTTTTCTGTCCCAAATTAACAGTTAAGTTCAATGATTAAATCACAGGGTATTAATCATTCACCTTCAAAATAACAGGGTAATTTAGCATTGATTCTTAAGTCTACTATAAACCACAATAATAAACTACAATCGATTCTTAAGTCTACTATAAATCACAATAACAAACTTCAAAAATCAATAGCCCAAGCAAATAACTTATATAACTAATAAACATTTCAAACCAATTTAAACACTCATTCAATATCTAGAATCAGCAGCTTGGCATGACTTACCTTCTTGTTTTTCAACTTGGTGAGTTTGCTTTCTTTGCAGCATTACATTTATTCTCTCTTTCCATCATTTTCTTGAAAATGGGCAAACAGGAAATTTAATTTCTTTAGCAAAAAAAAAAAAAAAAACCACACTAGAGAGAGTCTTCGAGCTGATTAAATTTCTCTTTCTTCTTTAGTTCACTTTCATACTTTCTCAATCTCTCGTTCATCTTCTCCTGCATATACAAAAATTTAATAAATAAATGAATAAAAGTAACAACACAAAGAAGAAGCAAAGCAAGACTACTGAAGTAATTGATAATTGGCTGAAGAGAATTAAAACACATAAATAAATAAATCTGGCTGTTTCTGAGTAACCAAACAGAGCATAAAGAGAGTGAGAAAATGAAACCTTGTAGCTAACTTCAACACGGTGCATAACGTAGAAACCGAGGATGCCTCCGAGAATTGTGCCGGTGATGATGCGTATGTATCCCCATTTCTGCGAATTCAACGCCATTGTTGCCCTCTCTCCCTCCCTCTCGCGCAAATCTTTCCAGCTTCCAGCGACGGTATTGTCGTTTTTAACACCTATATTTTAGGGGAACATTTAAAAAAAATTGAAAAACAAAACTTATCATTTCAATTCAAACAACATTGGCTAAGCCCATGGGCCTATTGATACAAGTCCCCTCCCCTACCACAAATTTTTGAGACTCAGCTAATTAAAAAAAATCAAAACTTAAGCTGGCAAGATTAGGGCTACAGAAAACTCATCATACAGATTGATTCTATGCTAGTTTGGAATTAACTTAATGGTCATACTATTCCTAAACTGCCATTGGCTAAGCTTATCCATGTGTGTAGGGGCCTTGACAATAAAGATGGGGATATTTGAGTTAATCATGTTTTCCAAGAAATAAATCGGGTTGCTAACTTTCTAACAGATAAGGTTATCCACGGGTTGTAATCGTCAGTTCCGCAATTCAATTTTTGTTGAACCAGTATAGAATTGCCCAAAAGACGGTTTATGATCGGTTTGAATTAGCTGATTCCTGTTCATGAACATGCCTAACTGGTATAGAACTGCTAGTTTTGAATTAGCCGGTTCATGTTCATGAACCAGGGGTTCCACCTATTCAATAAATATATAAATATTTATTTTTTTGAAAAAAAAAAAAATTTATTAATCAAATTTTCGTTAATAAAATAAATTCAAACAAATAAATTCATATTAAGTGTACTTTATCACATAAATTACATTATATATATATATATATATATATATTAAAATTACTGATTACTGTTTTAAAAAATAAAAATTAGGTCCGGAACGGTTATGGGTCAGTTCAAATCCAGAACCGGCGTTTACCGATTTCGATTTCAAGACTAGGTCAATTGGCCAGCCCTAGTAGCAGGTGCGGGAAGTGAAGCATAATAGAGGTTTGAATTACCAAAACTTTGTAATTGACTTTTTCTATTTTTTTCGTGATGATTATGAGAGAGTTTTTTAGCGAATGCATTAATCTAATTTTTAAAAAATTATAAAAATAAAATTTAATTAAAAAATAATAATATAAAAACACAAAAAATATAGAGAATAAATTATGAAAAGTTGAAAATGTATAAAAGCTAAATGATAAGATTTACCGAAAAAAAACTCATTGTTTCAATTCAAATATCATTATTTTTTCAATTAAGTTCGTCACCCTGATACAAATGATACGATCCAAATGAAAACCAACTGATAACACTAGCAGTAAACAATTAACAATTCTCATCTCCTTCCAATCTCATTCTTGTCGTCCATAAGAGAAAATTCCATTAAAATGCAACTGCAGTTAGATCAAGTAGCACACCATTCGATTCTATAATCACTTCAAAATTTTTGTCAGTAAAGAAACAAAAGCAAGCAAAATTCAGTAGAGAGAATTTCAATATCAAATGGCTCAAATCTTTGAATATTTTGAAGTATGTGGGTTATGTCCAGAGATTCGAGACTTGGTTGGGAACAAAGGGTACTATGAAACTGGAGTGTTGTACTAGCCTTCTCAGCTTGACCAATATCCTCTTGATGATCACTCTTTCTATTTTCCTCCTCCACCTCGGTTATTCACAGTATTTATACCTACTCTTTGTTTTAATATAATTTCATGCATGTAGATCTTATTTCTTCATTTTTCTTTTCCCTCTTGCCATGATAGTGTGTTTTGCCTGCTAGTGTGAAGTTCTATTCTTCTGGGTTTGATGCCAATGATGTTTTTACCTTTCTATAGAGTTATCCCATTGTTTTAACTGGTACTTTTTCATTTGTGTAAATTATCTTTCTTAGTATAAACATGCCTAACTTGATTCAATCCTTTCTGATGTTATATGTTGATGAAACTCAGAAGTAGGGGAATCATGGCCACTTCAGATTTTTCTCCAGTGAGTGTTTGTTATCTTAGATGAAAATATGAAGTTTGAAGATAATGAATTATTCTAAGTTATCTATAGTAATTTTACTTTTTGAAACCTTTGTAGTTAATGTTGAATTCAATTTTGTTTCAGTTAAGAGAAATTTTAATGTTTCAGATAACACTAAATTTACAATAGAAATGTAACATGATTTGAAATTTTATAACCTATATACTTCCAGTTCCAATGCATATATGTCACACATGATCTATATAAGAAATTATGAATATTGTTGGCCATCAATAGGACTAGAACCCTTAAAAATGGCAATACCTGCAGAATGATTGAATCATGTTGTTGAAAGTGAAGATTATAAGCTAAAAGATAAATAAGCGTGACTGTAATGGTTTGATATGTGTTAATGCCCTGTAGTGTGGATGGTATCAACCTTGGGTGAATCATTTTTTTTTCTCTAGTGCAGGGCTTAACAAGAGATGTAATGAAGTATTGTCTATATCATGGTTGCAGGCAAGGGACCTTCCTTATTTGGCCATCACCGTGGGAAAATAAATTGTGCAAAAAAATATTTTATGCAATTAATTATTCACCTCCTATAAAATAATATGTTCCAATGCCTGATGGGTTGTGAGATGTTTGATTAGTTGATGAATGACATTAGTTTATTATGGTTGCAAATGGAGAGATATTTGCAGTCAGCTCAAACACATTGGTCATTGATTATCCATTTCTTGCTTTTCTTATTGCAAACTTGCAATGAATCTGAATGTTCTCATCGTTTGTTGAAAATTTTAGTTTTGGACTTTATTTTTGGGTCCACAATTAAGAAGTCTACATTTGAAGGTTATGGATGACTTACTTTTTATTTATAGGCAACCTTTATAAAATGGTGGATCGTAGCAAAAAATAGAATGTGAACGGATGCAAGGGTCTGTCTCTTCTTTTCATATAGTAGATCTGTATGCTATGGGATATTACAAAAAGTGTCCACACTGAATTCCAATCTTGGATGTATATATAATTATGTATGCTCAATAGACTAAATAATTGGTGGTAGTGGTATCAAATCAATCAAGATTTGCATAAAAGCAGTAGCATTTGAAACTATATCTTATTAGAGGAAAGTTATATTTGACTTATGGATAATGTCCTCTCCCCATTATAGAGTGGAGGAATTAAAAATCACTGGAAAAGTTTGTTGTAACTTCTGAAATTGATGGTGTAAAAAATGCATAAGTGTTGCAGAAAACGAAACTTGAGTTCAGGAATTTAAAATATCTTCATTAAGAAATTGGAGGAAGAGTAAACCTAAACTGCTAGTTTTTCTTTATTCACCTGTTGCTCAGTTGTTGTCACCAGAACTTCTTTGACTGTAAATCTCAATGGGATTATTTTGTTATAGATTCTATAGGCTTTCGCCATTATTAATATTTTTAGCATTTAGGTAAAGTTTTTTCTACCCTTATCAAGGTGAATAGAAGCACATATTATTTTTGTGCTGAACTTTGTCTACAAGTTATATTTTTATATGTAATTAGTGCATATAAGAAGCAATCTACAAATAGTGGTGTTGGCAAAAAATTATTACGTTTAATTGCTATGCTGATAAGATATGCCTTCTGAAAATTTATACAAATCACTACCCTTTTTTTTCATCTTTTTTTTTTCTAATTCAAAATCATGATGTCTGAATTTTATATGAGGCTTGCATATCCAAAAGTGTCCAATAGAAACCTGACTGGCAAAATGGATCTATAGCTGATGTCTACTATTTTAGGAATGAGGATTACTTAAATTAAGCAGAGGTTGTTTTGAAGGTGGCTTCTGTCTATCTTTGTTTTTGTGCAATTCTACTCTACTTTTCATGGAAAATTAGTCTAATGTACTCATTTATGATGTAAAACTGTTTTACAGAGGGCGATGGCTCAAAAATTTGTGTTAGTTGCATTGGTTTTTGGGATTCAGTTAGTGAGGATATTGCTAAAGTTTACCGTATACCAGCAAATTCATTTGCTAACAAATGTATATGTCTTGTTTTTTGCATCCTACAATGCGCATTAGAAGTGATATTTGCTCTTTCCTTTTCCCCCAGTGGAAGATGGTGAGAATCCCTTTGTTGTGAAGGCTTTTACAGATTTATAATATGGTAAATGACAATTGTTGATCAGACATTTTGACTCACTTACTTTCCCCAATAGACATTATATACAATCACATTTTACATGCTTAAATTGTCTCCTTGTCAATATTTTATTTGATTTTAGAATGTAAAATATGTCTTTAATCACATCTTCATATTTAGTAGAAAGTTCAAATCCATGGTATTCTTTTTTTCCTTTTTTAATTAATTTTTTGGATAAAAAATTTCAATAAGCCGTTTTTTGGATGTTATTGCATACATGGTCTCCAATGTGCCTTTGCCTTCTCCTAGAAGGGATCAGGTCTTGTTTACTGTTGATAATTGTCTGCTCTCTGTAGAGGCTCCTCCAAAAGATGGGCTTCCACATGCTGATGTATGATTCCTCATCTCTTTTTTTTCTATTAACAATATTGATTTTCTAATTTGGTAAATGTTTACATCATACATTAATTGTATCATAACATGACATCAATTCAAATGCATATATCATTTCCACCATTGGTACAATGCCTAAATGTTGACAACTTAATCAATTTTCTTTACTGCTGTGTTGCCTGAAAGGAGGATTTTACTTGGATCCAATAAGTAAGTTTCCAACCTTTGACCTTTTAGAATTAATAATTGTTTAAGAGGCTATGAAGTTTCATCTCACTATCATTTTGATTTTTCCATTATAGTTGGAAATCGGCTTTTGATTCTACTACCAAGATAAAGTATTGTACATCACAAGTGACTTTGTAGAAGACCCTATGCCAAATGTTGTGTAGAATATGTTTAAATTTAAATTCTTTAATAGGTTTTCTTTCTGCATTGTTCTTTATCATTCTAGCTCTCCTATTTTATTAGTCACCTAGTGCAAGAGCATCCAAGTCAAATTAGGATTCCAAGTTAAATTAGGATTTCCTATATTTTAATTTTATCTTTTCAGTCTTTCACTAATTTCCAATTTTCCTTTATTTAGGATTCATATTTAGTAAAGTATTTTACTTAATCAATTTGGGATAGTTTTCCTTTTTTTTCAATTAAAGATTCCTGTTTAGTAAAGTTATTTACTTTATGAATTAGGACTAATTTTTTAGTCTAGAAATAGAAATAGCACATCAAGTCAGTTTACATAATGTATGGTTTTTTTCTCCTCAATTTAGAATTTTAGTTCTGAGGGTTTCTTTGCCCCTAATTATTTTTTAATCTTCCAATCATGATCACCCTATTTTAGTCCTAATTGGTGCAATCTAATTGACCTAAACTCTTCCATTACTTTAAGTGGTATTAGAGCATGCTTAAAACATCCTAAATTACTTTAGGATTTGTTCTCTTTTGTTTCTAAAGGTAGAGGTTGAGGTAGAAGCAATCTACCCCAACAAATAGAGTTGGCTAAGATGTAGAGAATGATGAAGAACTTGAAGCCTTGTAGAGCCAGGAACCTGTGAAAGACTGAATAGAGATTCTGAAAGGTAATTGTGAACAACTAGAGATTTAAGAAGATCTTGAGATTGAAGAGGAAGTTGAGGGTTTGAATCATTTTGACGAAGTTGGACCCATAAATCAAGTGGCACAAGGTAAATTAGAAGTGCAATTACTACTTATTCTTGATTTGAATGATGGATTGAAGAACAAAGTAGCTGAGTTTGAACAGTTAGATCCAATTTTTGATGAATATGATAGAGATGGGAATTGTTATCATATGAGTTACCTTAATATATGTTTATTTTAAGTTTTCTTGCTATTGTTTTCTTTCTTCTTTGGCATTTTTGTGGAACCTACGTTACTCGAACACTTCATTTTTAAAGAAGTACTTGTGTCCTTCGAGTATGACATTGATATGAGTATGAGATCTTTATTGGATCATTCACTTTAAAAATAGGTATTTATTCAAAGATTTATAGTGGTGACAAAGATTAATATAGACTATATAGCAAACATGGGCTGATTGCAATTTAAATGGATTTAGAACTATTATTTTGTTCTTTGTTTGTGGTTTGAATTTTAGACTTTAAGTTTGTAATTCGAAATATTTTATTTAATTTTATTTTATTTTTTAAAAGTGGATACTTCTCCAAAGATTTGTGATGGTGACAAAGATTAATAGACTGTATAGCAAACATTAGTTGATTTACAATTTAAATGGATTTAGAATTACCATTTTGTTGTTTGTTTATGTTTTGAATTTTAGATTTTAAGTTTGTAATTTGAAATATTTTATCCAATTTTATTCTATTTAGAAATTTAATGTCATAATTTGATCTATCTTTTAACATAAATTATTATATATAAAAATTAAAATATTTACTTTTTTATATTTTTAAACGTATTCTCATACATATATTCTAATTTTTGATACTTTTTAGTTGTATTCACGTATTTTAAATTTTAAAAAATAAAAATGTTGGATTTCTAGATATTTATCTGTGTTGGACACTCGTATCCGAATCCAAACAACATAATGTGTAATTGTCCGAGCTATAAGTTCTTATCGAGAAAAGGTGGCATAAGGATGTGATGATCATTCTGTTATTGTATGGGATAAGCAAACATCTCATCTTCTAGAAGAGCTAAAGGGCCATAATGCATCAGTTAGTGCATAAATCTTTTCTAGGTTTTTGGTGAGCATACTACTCTCTATCTCAAAATGTTTGTCCCTTTCAAAGAAAAATTGTCTCAAATTTTTGTTTATTTTGTGAAAACAATATAACTTTTTACTTTTTTTCCAACTCTACCCCTTGTTTTAATTGCTACACAATTCTCAAACTTAATAAAATTTCTACCTTCATTTCCAATTTTTAAAAAGGGTATTATAGTTAATTTGTTAGAGAATTAATGTTTTTCTTAATTCTACAGCTAAAGCCAAAAGGGACGAATATGAAATTATTAAATAAGGCTTGTCAAGAGTTAGTTGAATTGTTAACATAATTACAAATTTAAGAGTGCAATCTACTTGTTTTTCTTGTTGTTTGTTCATTCAGTTTTATGTAGGTATACTAGTGCTTGTTTCTTTCAGCTCCGTTTCTACTGTAATATTTTCCTTCTCTGTTTAATGTGGCATGTTGTTTTCTTCATATTTTAGAAAAGGTGATGCTTTTATTTCTATCTTTAGATGTACCACATGCATATATGCATGCTCAATGATTATACTTAAACAACTGTTGTTACTACCATTTGCATTGTTTTGCATTTTTGCTTAAAGGTAGGTATAATATTACAAGGAGGGCTATGAAACCTATTTGCTTGCAAGTTGAAACTTGAGTTAACTCTAAAAATTCTATCCTAGTAGGTCAGTTGTGTTTGTATGTTGTCAAATGAATGTGTCCTTACTTCTGCCCATGATGGAACTATCAAGATGTGGAATGTTCGAACTGATATGTGTGTAGCAACAGTTGGTCGGTGCTCAAGTGCAGTCCTATGTGTGGAGTATGATGATTCCACTGGGATTCAAACTGATACGTGTGTAACAACAGTTGGCTAGTGCTCAATTGCAGTCCTATGCGTGGAGTATGATGATTCCACTGGGATCCTGACTCTTGCTGGTAGAGATGCGTACATAATACAAAAATTTTATCTCATGCTTTACATTTCATGTCTATTTTCTAACTCATTAACCAAAAGCCTGCATCTTGAATATTTGCACTACTAGGGTAGCAAACATCTAAGATATCCATGTTGGTATGCAGATGCACAAGTTGTTAGGGCATGCAAAATGGATTCTGGTTGTGTCATATATATGTCTGTAATGCATATCAATTTGAATGGTTGGAGATACACTGGTTATTGATGGTGATGATTGGACAGTAACATTGTGGTCTGTTTCACGAGGAATATGTGATGTCATTCTAGTTTTCCATGTTGGTCCAATATGTTGAGTATTCCATCTCAAACAGAGAATAATTATAGGTTGGCTATGCATCTTTATTGGTCTGATAAGATTTTCCTTTAAGTTTGCAAAATACTTTCCAACGTAATGACTTTTCTCATTTCATTGCTTTGAGCCAATATGCCTCGGTGTGTTACAGTCTTTGTATTGATTTTTTAAGCTAGCTACTCCCTTATAAATAAGGGATCTTTCTCTTGTTGATTTTGAGCAGGAAAGGGCTGCTAACAATATAGCCTGCCCCCTTGAGTTTCCTATTGGCTATATATATAAAGGGGAGAGATAGAGAACTATGTTTATTTTTTAAAGTCAAATGATGTGTTAATCCGGTTTTGGGAAAATGAGGAAGGTAAGACTAGTAATATTTTCCTAATTATTTTTGTTTCTTTTTTTTTTAAGATTTATTTGTATTTGTTGGAAGTTGGATTATGTTTAATTATGAAAACTTGTGTTTTGCAAAGGATTATTCAACTTGAATGAAGGTTTTAGTGTGTTTTTTTCTAATAAAAAAATATTAATTAATGGAAAAAAATGATTCAGTGATGTTTGTGAGAATCCAAATACAATTGTAAAGCCTAATGAGCAATCTTAATAGGCAAAAGAAATATGGTTCTATCTCTTTACAATTTCAATATTGCAAATATTCTTTTTATTAGTTTTCTTTTCCTTCTCTAGAAATTATATTTGTATTTATCAATTTAATAAAAAAATTAAAATAATCATTTTGTGTAAAGAGAAATGAATAAAGTCAATAAGTATGTTACTAGTATCGCAGATCAAGCAAATTACATCTTTTTTCCAATTGATTTGTAGTTACACTGGTTTTATTCATACACCCCTATCTTTTCTTGTTGAACTAGCTAAAACTATTATTGATATTATACAGTATGTTAAAATTGAAAAAACATGCAAGAATTTGAATTTTTTTCCATTTAACCATCTATCAATCAATTTTACGTGTTGAAAAATCATCAATTGTGCATCAATTTGTTATTAGGTTGTAAGCTTACTTGTGTAATATTTGCTAGTTATAAAACTAAAAGACCTTTTGCTATACTCTATCAAGTTTGAAACTACTCTCCCATTTTCTTCTCTAGATTCTTCAGTTTACTTATTTTGGATATCAGTTTGATTTGGCTTTGTTTGAGAGTGCTCCATTGTGTGATGAATAGATGATATGTTGTTTCTTACATTTTCTATAATTAAATATCTCCCTCTCCCTCATTGTGTGGTATGTATCTCCTTTGCTTGTCCATGTTGATTTTTACTTACTTTTTCCATTAATTTTTTTGAATTGCTAGTGCCAAATAACTTCTTCCATTGCGACAATCTCTTCTTCTTCATTCTTGTTTTCTTGTGGACATATTCGAGGCAAACCAAACACATTTTTAGGAAGGATTATGTTTGAGACTGTTGAAAAGCGAGAATATGTGGTCTCTTAATCTTATTATGATAATAGGATTACACAGGTTTAAATACAAAATATTTTCCTAGAATTAAAGAACAAAAAAAGAAAGTAAAACATAAAAGGAATAAAATCAAAATACAAGAAAGAAAAATATAAAATATTGATTTTATAGAATGCTGAAATATAACAATCTTTCCCACACTCCCCTTCAAATTAGTGCATAAATGTCCATCATGTCCAACTTGCTTATTAGATATTCAAAGTTAGGTCTTGCAAACCCTTTGGTCAGGATGTTAATTGTTTGCTGACTAGAAAGAACAAATGGTAAGTATATAATTCCAGTTTCAAGTTTTTTCCTTTATGAAAGCCTTACTATTACAGTACAATTTCAATTGAAGTTTCACTGTCTTCTTAAGCTCTTTGAGGAATATACATATATCCATAATACTTGACAAATTCTTTGAGTCATTGCTCTAAATTCAGCCTTAACATTACTTTTGGCAATAGTACTTTATTTTTTGCTTCATTGAGTAACCAAGTTTCCCAACACAAAGGTGTAATATCCATAAGTAGATCTCATATTAGTTACTGAACATGCTCAATCTGCATTAGTAAATACTTTAATACTCTTTTGATTGGTTTTTTTTTAAAAAAATAAAACTTTACCAGAAGTAGACTTCAAATATCTCAAAATCTGATAGATCGCCTAAAGATGCTCTTCATAAGGTGCATGTATGAATTGACTAACAACATTAACTGCAAAAGCAATGTCTAGTCAAATGTCAGATACATAGATTAGATTACCAACTAGTTTATGATATTTGTCAGTATCAACAGGAACACTTCCCTTTTTCCAAAGCTCACATTATGATCCATGGGAGTTTCAGCTGGTCTACAGCCTCTCATTTCAACCTCCTTTAAAAGGTTAAAAATATATTTGCACTAAGATACAACAAATCCTTTTCTTGAATGAGTAATCTTCATTTCAAGGAAATATCATAAAGCTCCCAAATCCTTGATCTCAAATTCTAATGCAAGGTTTTTATTTAATCTCTCTATTTCAGTCACATCATCACCTGTGAAAATAATATCATCAATGTAAACTATTAGTACAACAACCTTTCCTTCAAAGGAGAGCTTGTAAAACAAGCTATGGTCTGCTTGTCTTTGAGAATATCCTTGTTTTCTAATAGAGCATGTAAACTTTTCAAACTAAGCCTTTGAATATTTTTTTAAGCCATACAATGACGTTTTTAGCTTACACACTTTTGAACCAAATTTCTTTTCAAAATCTGGTGGACTATCCTGTAAACTTCCTCCTCTAAGTCTCCATTAAGAAAAATATTTTTCACATCTAATTATTGCAAAGGTCAATCCAAATTAGCAACAATAGATAAAAAAAAAAATACTCTTACCGAGTTTAATTTTGCAACAAGGGCAAATATTTCAGAGTAATCTATGTCATATGTTTGGTGAATCCCTTAGCCACCAATTGGGCCTTGTATCTCTCTACTGAACCATCAAAATTTTACTTCATAGTGAAGACTCTTAGACTTTTTTATGGGCAATGCCTCAATACTCCAAGTATTGTTTTTTTCAAGTTATCTCACCTCCTTAATAACTTACTTAGAAATTTTTAGAGCATCCTATATACTATTAGGAATTTCTATAATAGACAATTGAGTTATAAAAACAGCAAGAGATTGAGACAATTTTGAGTATGAAACAAATTTAGACAATGGATATCTAGTGCAAGATCTAACCCATTTTCGAACAACTATAGGAATGTCACAATTAGAAGTCTCAGAATAACAGTCAAAAAGATAATGAGATTTACCTGTACTAGATTCAGACTGTTGGTTTGTCCTCAATTCAAAATCATGGTCATATTGTAGATCCAATTCATTTTTACTTTGTTTATGATTCCTTTTCAAGTAAACAATATCTTTCCAATTTTGGTCATCTTCTGTGAATCTATTCCCTATTGCTTTAGTGGAATTATCATGTTGTGGTATTATAGTAAATCGTCCCTTATTCTCAGTCTCCAAAAATTTTTATTCAGATTTTTCATTTTCCAATGTAGGCTTAGAGTTATGTGAAATATCACTCATAGTTTGAGGAGTTTCCACAAATGAATTTTGTTCATTTGATGTAGATGCATTAAACTCAAAATCCTATAACTGTGAAAGGAATACATCATCTGAAAACAAATGATCACAGAATTTAATAAATGAATCTTTATTATAATTCTCCTCCTGAAGATAAATATCTTGAAAATAAATTTTGTTTTTTTAAAAAATTTCACATCCATTGTAATAAAGATTTTTTTTATATTGGATTAAAATATTTATAGTCTTACTGAGTTGGGGAATATCCAATGAAAACACATTTTATAGCTTCAAGTTCAAGTTTTTCAATTTTTCTATGTTCATGAACAAAAGTTGTATAACCAAAAATTTTTAGAGGGAGATCAATAGAAATTCTAGCAATTTGAAAAAAATTTGTGAAAACCTATAAATGAGATTTATAGTGTAAAAGTTTAGAGGATATTCTATTTATTAAGTATATAACAGTTAAAATCATTTCTCCCCATAAATACATAGACACTTTAGTAGTAAAAAGTAATACATGAGTCACCTCCAAGAAATGATTATTTTTTCTTTCAGCAACACTTTTATGTTGGGTTGTATCAATGCAAAAACTATGATGTATTATTCCTTTTTCAAGAAAGAAATTTTTTAATATCATAGTAAAATATTATTTTTCATTATCACTTCTAAACATTTATATGTTGGTTTGAAATTGAGTCTACATCAGACTGTAAAAGTTTTTAAAAAAATTGTTCAATCTCTAATTTTTCTTTTAATAAATATACTCAACAAAATTGAGTATGGTCAATGATAAATGTGATAAACCATTTTTGTTAAAAAGTGTATTTGTCTTATTCAAACCCTAAACATCACTGTGAATAATTTTGATGGTTTATGTGGTTGTGAAGGAAAAGAAGCACGGTGATATATTGCAAATTCACATATTTCACAATGAAATAAAGATGGATCTTTATTACAAAATAATTTAGAAAATAAATATTTTAAATATCTAAAACTTGGATGGCCTAATCTGAAATGTCATAACATAATATCATTATTGGAAATAGAAATAAATTCAAAGCAGATACTTATTGATTGGAATTGCTATTCTGATTCAAATCTACCACTAAAGGAATAGAGTCATCCACCCTGTTTAGCATTTTCAATCATCTTCCCTAAAGTCAAATCCTGAAACACACAATAAGTTGGAAATAAATTAGCTTGATAATTTTGATTACGAACTAGCTTACTAGCAGACAATAGATTACAAGAAAGTTTGGGGACATGAAGAACATCATAAGTGTAAGTGATGAGGATATTACAATAGAACATTTTTTTTACAATGGCTGAAAGAAAGTCATATGTAATCTTAATTTTTGGATTACCAATACAAGAACTACATGAAGAAAAAATGATTTGGTGATCCTATCATATGGTCTATTGCACTTGAATCGATAATCCAGTTATGATTAGAATGGACTATAACACCTATAAAATAGAGTCTATAAGTTACATTAGAGGTTAATGAGAGTTGGAAGTTAGTAGAGTTTTATTATAGATGAGAATGTAAGAGAATTAGGGGTTTCACGCCCGTGACAAATGGTGTCACAGCTGTGAATGTCGAGTTTCAGTAAACAAACTGTACAAATTAATCACGACCATGAATGGATTGTTCACATACATAAAAGAGGAGTTACAAATGTGAATCCTAAACAGATAGGTCAAGTGAGACAAACGTGATTTTCTCTCTGACATTCTTTTTAAATCCGTCTCACTATGCTCTAAAACCTAACCTAACACACCATCTAGTCTTCTTCTACCTTTAGAACAATTTCTTCTCCATTTTTGGAGCTTCAAAGACTAAGTTCGGCTTAAGGAAAATGAGTGAGAGAATGAGAAAGATAGGGTTAGATTTGTATGAGAGGAGCTCATTTTTGTGTGTCTCTGAGTTCTATTCATCTTCCAAAAGCTTAAGGAGTTGTTTTGCTAGTTGATAGGAGCTGGAACTAAAGCTGAAAGTCCATCTCGAAATGACAAGCTTAAAGATCTAGAGTTTTGGCTAAGCTTCATCCTAGGTATAAGATTTGTACTAACAACATTCAAAGTCTTAAGTTGCATGTTCTTATGTTATTTTTCCTTTAATGCATGTTGTAAGTGGTCATTGGGGTGATAAATGACATGTTTTTGGGTTGTATTACATTAAGAGTAAATATGCTAAAATGGTATATTTTAGATTTTAAATGGGCTACATTGATTAATGTTGATATTTATGGATATGATATATGACTTATATGCATACTAGAGTATTGATAAAGTGACTGACATTGGTTAACCGTAGAGATTATTATATATGATAATGGTATAAAATGGCTTGCTTTGTTTTTTGAAAAAATCTATAGATTTACAGTCTTGAATTGGTGGTTCACAGGCATAAATGTTGGGAATTGAAGTTTTATTGTTAAAGTAGACCTGTTCACAGATAGCTTCATAATTTGGATCACACCCGTGAAGAGGTAATCATGGTCGTGAAACTGTAATTAATTTAAAGGTTGAATCACAGTTTGATTCGTAGAACTGTCTATGAAGGTTTTTCACGACCGTGAAAATGAGTTCACTGGCGTGGAGCTGTGAAATTGCATTTTTCTTCTGTTTTGGCAAGCGTAACAAGGTTGATTCATTTTGAAATATATATTATGGTTATAATTAATGAGAATCATAGAATATGGATTAAATTGAAATATGGAAATGGTAAATGTGTGATGAATGGTTAAATTCAATATTCTAACTAGGACTAAAGTTATGATATATGGTATGCCTTTAAGGGGAGACCAGTACTAGGTGGCATAGGTTGGTCATGTTTAAGATTATTTGAAGGCCTAGGGTTTAAGCCAGGTGTGCTTCCCTCGGTAATTGATATATGCACACTTTTTTTTCTTTAGACATGTATTTTAGGAAACTCAAATAGGTATTCTGAGGGCTCAGATGACAATTGTAAATTTTTTGTATCCAATTTAGTCAAGTTATGAGTAAAGCAGGCAATAGATTAATTTAAATAACTTGTTAAGTGCAATATACACTTGTATGATTAGATATTAGATGTTTTGATATGTTATGTCCAATGTATATTTTAATTTATGAGAGTATTATGGTATGTCATGCAAATTATGGGTTAGTGCATGTGAAGATTTCATGGTAAGTCGTTATAGTAAGTTGGGAAGAATATAATGCATGTTGTATATGTTATGTGTTATGTTTTGTATGTTATTATATGCCACTAAGTATTATTTTGCTTAACGTATGAGCTTCTCATGTACAGGTTTAGAGTTTAGGAAAACAGCAACAGATGACACCTAAAGATCAAAGTCAAGGATACATACTTAGGGTAAGTGATACAACTGTTGTATTTTTATTGATTTTGTTGGGTTTGGGTAGTTATAGATTTATATACTTTATTTCTCAAAACTATATAGTTTTGTAACTACTCATTTTGTAAAATCATAGATTGATGTATGTTCGTACAAATATTATATTTAATTTTTAATTTATCAAGTCTTTTAATAATGTATGATGTTTTATATTTTTTTAATAAGTCATCATGGTCATAGTGCATTAAAGTTTTAAATTTATTGTATTTTAAATTATATGCATAGTAATAGTTTTTAGTATAATTGGATTTATTTTTAACTATATCTAAGGATGTTATATGGACACTAAAAAAAGCAGTTTGTAAGTAATTATCTTTTTAAGCCAAATAATATGAAGGAATTTACTGAGACTCAAAAAACTTGTACAATTGATCTATTTGTTCCTTAGTGAAAAGAAATGAACTTGAAAAAGACTATTGCTCATTATCTGAGGTATTAACATAGAGTGTATGTCTCCCTTTACTATACTTCTTTTTCAGATTTTTTGGCTTGCCAAGAATTTTCCAACATATTTATTGTGTGTGCCATGAATACTTGCAATGATCACACCATAGTCGCTTACCATCATTCTTTTCTTCCTCTTGAAACCTATGAGTTATTAAAGTTGAGTTATCCATTTCTAGCATTTTGTTGATTGAAACAGATTTCTCAAATATTACATTCTTTTTTGCTTCTTCTTTTCTAACCTCTGAAAACATCTCACAAATTGTTGGTAGAGGTGTCTTTCCTAGAATTTTGCCCTGCACTTCATCTAATTTCTTATTCAATCCTACCAATAACATAAATACCCAATAATTTGGTCACTTCATAAGTCTCACACTATCATTTGTACATTCCTAGATGTCGTTGTAACAGAAGTCTAACTATTTAGACTTTAACTCAAATATCTGTGAAGAATTTTCTAAATCAAAATAAGTATCTCTCACTACTTTCCAAACATTTTTGGCTATTGGTAAAAACATGAAAGGTTTGCCAATTGCAGGTTTAATTGAATTCCTAACCATGCAATGATCAAAGAATTTTCTGATTTCTAAGTTTTGAGTCAGATTTCCATCTATAGGCTTTGTTGCTACCCTTGTCACATAACTCACCTTTCCTTTGTCTTCCAAGATTAATCAAATAGTTTGAGACCATTCCATATAATTTTTCCTATTAAGCTAGTGAATATTCACTTGTAGTGAATTATTAGGCCCTTTTAAGGGAATTCCAATTGAGATGGAACTCATAGTACTTTCTCCCGGCATCGTTGAATCCCTACTAGTTGCTCCAGTCAAAGATATTTTCCATGGATTGTAACTAACCATTAGTAACATGGATAGTGAGCGAACACAGTTAACTTACCTGAATAACCTTTATTACCACTTAATCAGAGACAAAAAATGAGGTAAAGAGATCAAGAGCAAGAAATTCACAAAACGGTAGGCAAAAAGTGTCTCACACATCGACATGTATGATCGACGTGTGGCCACGGGATTCCAACGGAACACTGATCGATGTCTGGTCTTGCCACTTGTGTGGGTGGTTAAAGTTAAAATTCTCTCTAAATAGATGGGTATTAAAATCCTAAAAAAGTGACAGAAAATCAAAGCTAGGTTGAACCTACTCTGATACCATGTTGAAAAGAGAAAATATGTGCTCTTTCAATGTTATTATGACAATAGAATTACAGAGGTTTAATAACAAAATATGTTTCTAAAATTAAATAAACAAACAAAAGAAGTAAAACGTAAAAGAAATAAAATCAAAATATAAGAAAGGAAAATATAAAATGTTCATTTTATGAATTGCTGAAATATTGCAATCTTTCCCACATACACTTTTTTTTCCATGTTACTTTGGTTTTGAAGGAAACTAAAATAAACTTCTAAAAATGCATTCTTAATATATATATATATATATATATATATATATATATATATATATATATATATATATATATATATATATATATAAATTAAAATCTAATTGGGTTAAACTAATTGGATTAGCTCAGTTTTGTTACTTTTTTTTTAATTTACTTATTGTTTAAAATATTTTTTCATTAGATATGTAGAGTTTTTTAGACTTTGAATATATAGTGATGTGTTTTACTGGTTTGTTTGTGGCCTTACTGAATGAAATCCAGGTGAGATGTGTACTCTCTGACCTTGAAAGGAAAATGATATGCAGTGTTGGCCATAACAGAGTTCTTAGACTATAGGAAGCAACCATCAATATTTAAACTCACATTTATTTGTAATATCAATTCTTTTAAGTGGTTGGATGGTGGTTTTTGTAAATCCAACGAAAACTTGCATCAACTTACAGAAACTTAAAAAAGAGTGTATAATCCTAAAGATGAAACCCCAAAACATGCGGCAGTTTTTACTGCCTTATTTTGCGTGTTTGAAAATGTGGAAATCAAAAGGGTGCTTGAATTTCATTTTCTTTCTATATGCATTTGATCAGTTATTCACCTTTATCAGTCTGACTTCAAATATAAATCAACACACCTACGATACAGTTGATTGAAGAGTTTAAAAGTCTCTCAAACAATTCAAGTTCGAATTTTACTCTCTCTCCCCCAACATGTATTTGATAAAAAAAAAAAAAATCAATGATTGATTTTGGGCACACTCACGCTTTTATTATTATTTTGAAGATGCAAACTAACTAAGACTAAGTCTATTTTTATCTTTTGTTTATAATAATAATAATAATACCAGGCAGGTATCTTATAGGAATTTTAATACTGTTGTGGAAAATTACTGGAACAAACAGCCACGCCTAGATTCATTGAGTGCTTATTTGGTATTACAGCTAGCCTGATATTACACTATTAATTCTTTTTTTTTTAAAAAAAAAAAAATTCAACTGACCTATTTTCCAACATTTTGGAATAACGACACATGAATCCTATCGTTCCGGAATTAGTAAGTTTAGTCCTTGCATTATTTCTAGTGAAAATAAGTGTTTAATTTTGTAAAAGTATTTTATAACATAATAGCTGAAAGCATTGCATTGCATTGCATTGCAATTTTGATAAATTAAAGTGTCTAACAGTATAATAACCGAAGAACTGTATTACACTTCAATTTGAAAATTTAGAAATTAAAATGTCATAATAAGGAATTAAAATATTGTTAAAAACTTTTTTTCTTTCTATAATCAACAACCAAAATTTTAAATATTCAATAAATTATAGAGATCAGGGGCTTATTTGATTTAGAGATGATGGACTACTTGTGGCGTTTAACTAGTGGTGTGTGTATATATATAACCCTTTTCATAATCATAAAACATATAATATAAAAAAAATTAACTAAATATAAAATTAGTCAACATATAAATTATTATAAATTGATATAAAGATAAAAGAATATTTTAGATATTAAATATTTAATAAAGGTAGCTTTTGCTGTGAAAAAAAAAAAAGAGAAGATTCTTAAATTTTAATAAAAAAATTTAAAGGTTGGTGGTTATAATTTTCAACCACTAACAAATAACCCGCAGATGTAACACTCAAGTCTATCAAATTTGAATATTTTATAAATGTTTGGAATTATTGTTGGTTATAAAAAAAATGAGTTTATAATTTTTTTTAATTTAATTTACTAATTTGTTTTATTTTCAAACCCGCTAGATTAAAAAATATCTTGTTAATTGTTATAAAAGTTATATATTTGACTAGTTATTATGGATTATCCCTTAATATTATCAATATATGTCAATTTATTTATGTTTACTTTTAAAACTTTAAATTGTTTAAATTATTTATTAAATAAAATTCTCTTAAAATTATCTAGAGCTCAATTATAATTAAGCAATAGCATATATATCAGTATAGTGTTTTTTTTTTCTCGAGCAGGATTTCATGTTTAATTTTATTTTCATAAAAAATTGTTTATAGATGTATTGATATATCCATAATTTCATTGTTCACTTTTAGTATCTAAAGAAATTGTTTCAAAATATTGATATGTTGTGCTAAAAGAGTGGCAAATGTGAGGACACAGAAATTGGCGAAAGCGTTTCTGGTGGATTTGGGGGAATGTGGGGGCAGAGTGATCTCAGACCTTTCAATTAATCGTCTCCTTTACATCTGTCTATGCCGATTTTATCATCTCCACCACATCTACGTTGTGCAAAACTGAATCTATCCGAAAAATTGATGGGTTAAGAGGTATGTTTCCAAAATTAAAGTTGATCCTATCCTTTTTTAAATTTGTTCAATTTTATCCTTAATTAACAATTTCATCATGTCAGTATTAATGGCCTAGGAGAAATGGAATTTTAAAATTGTTATATTATGAGTAAGCAGCACAAGTGGGTTTTTTAAATATTAAATTTAATGCTGACATGATGGTTAAATTGAATCAATTTAAGAATATTAAGGATGCTATTGACCAAAAAATAAAATCGATAGAGGCATATTTCAAAAGTAAGAGAACATTAACTACCAATTATACCATTTTTACTTCAAATTTTAGAAGATGTCAAAACTCCATTTCTCCTTTCCATTTTTAAGCATTTTGTAACTGTCAACACTCCAAAAACGTCGCAACTTTTCCCACTCTGAAGAGAATACTTTTCTGCGCCAAAAACATTCACGCCATTATCATCTACCTTTACAGAATATGGTATTTATCATACTTGCCTCCCCCTTAGTGCTGCACAGTCTGGAAAAGGTACTTGCTGTTCTTGGCCATGGAGTCAGTCTTCAAGAACTTGCTGATCAGGTACACTTTCTTGCAAATTCTCATCTGCCCAGTTTACCAAATCATGTGTGATGCATAACCCAGATTACTGGCTAATTATACTTGTTTCGTTCTCTTTTTTTCTTATAAAATCTAATTATATCCGTTTTGTATATTTAGTTTTTGAGGATTCTTTCACTCTCAATATATTATAGAAAACGTACTAGTATGTGCTGAAAATGGCAACGTTTAAAGTCTTCTTTTGTCTACTAGTTTGCTGATGTAATTCTTGCTTTGATGCAAAAGAGAAGTTTTCATCTTTTTAAGAGAATCATGAGCAACAAATTCAGTAAATACAAGCATTGAACAAGTACTTGAGAAGAGGGAAATTTTCTTCCTTTTTTCTTTTTCTTTTGAAAAAAGTTGATGGCTATTGGAAATCATAAGGGGGTTGATTCTTCGAGTAGAATATGGTGTGGAAGACAAGAAGCTACATATGAATTCTTACAATGGAAGCCAGGTTTTGACAATTCATAATATTTTTTTTGCTTTGTATACGACAAGCAAATGTTTTGTAATATTTACAGTTTTCCAAACTTGACAGTCATGACCAGCTTAGTTTGAATAAGGAAGTTTTCATATTTTCTCGTTGGCCCTTAAATGCTTAGATATTGATTGCCAACTTTTGTTCCTTCCATTCTATGTTTCATTTTTATTTTCAGTGTTTTGTTACTTTGTATGAGCAAACATGATATTATTTTCACGAACATTCACAGATGCTCATGATTTATATTTATAATTGCTACCTCTTTGTATTTTCACAGATACTAAACGTATATTATATTATACATATACCTCATAATATTAAATATATATCTCACATATACCTCACATATATTTGCTACCTCTTTGTATTTATAATCTGTGAATGTTTATGTAAATAATACAAAGATGTAGCAATTATAAATATAAAGTGTTATACGTTTAGTATATGTGAAGTATAAGCAAAAATACCATATACCAAAGATAAAAGAGCAAGCATCTAGCAATCAAACAAGCAGTGCAAGGAGGGTTTCAACAAAATAAAAATTGAAAGTCAGCTCTTGCGTAAGTCTTGATTGCAGTTGCAAAGACTAAATCTGTCCACTCACACGAATCCTCTCTCATCTGCTCAATAACCTCCTTCATCTCAGTGATTCAACTTGACCTTCCAAGAATGCCAATCATAGTAGCATATACTAGACCATTATGATGATAGTTGGAGTATCTGTCTTTTGCTTAAAAATTTGAAGAGGTTTTAATGGATTTTTATGGTTCTTTATGATTTGAGAGAGATGAGTTGGTTTTAGAATCCTTGTTCATCTTACACTCATAGGCGTGGAAAACAGCTAACTTTGTACTTAGAGCAAGAAATCAAAGATAAAGTATTATCAATTAATCCACTGCACAGATTTTTGACAAGACAAAATTTGGAGTTAAAAAAAAATAAAGGCAAACATAAAAGGCGGATATTCTCACTAGTGTCATCGAATTACAAAATACAAATGTTAAGAAACTAAAAAATGCAGGTAACTGAGTAACTCGGTTACTAAACTAATATCAAAATACGCAATTATCACGAAGACTCCTAAACTAATATCAATCAACGTTGTTTTATAAAATTTAATTAATGTATTGTACAGGCCCCATGAATTTTCCCAAATAAAATATGAGATTAGGATACATCATGTGCTGATTCTGATTCGATGAAGGGGTACACATTGTGCGACTCCATTTCGCTCAGGCAAAAGAGCAAGCATCTTGCAATCAAACAAGCATTACAATGAAGGTTACAACAAAATTAAAATTGAAGCCCAAAAATAATATCAAATAGCCGCAAATCAAAACTGCTCTAAATCCGTGTACATGTACACTTAAATTAGAAAAAAAAAATACAGGGCTAAAACATTTACTCACACAAAAACCTTGCACTCTTTGGCCCCCTAGAGGATATGTGTGTAATTTCAACTCAAAGGTACTGGTATCGCAAATTATATTATGGATCTCTATTTATAATATATCGTGTGTTATTATTTAAATAATAAAAAATTTACTTTTTAAAATATATAAAAAATAAAAATAAAAGTGTGATTATGAACGAAATTGGATTCATAATATAATATAAATCTTAATTTTGTAATAAAGGTAAAATTGACTATTTGAATTTGAGAAATCATAATTTTAATAATAAGACTATTAAGCCATTTGTTGCATGTGATGTTTTTAATGATTTATATGTTGGTAGTAAAAATTTAAGAAAGCATATTTATCTAAACAATAATCAAGATCGGAATGGGTACACTTGGGAAAGACTGTATAGTACAATTAGAACAATATTATTTGTCGGTTATTGCACAATCTTTTTTAAAACTAACATTGCTAAATATTAGGCATATCTATCTATCTATCATATATATACTCCAACAAACAAAAATTCTCTAATAAATAAAAAGACATCTTATTGTTTCTTAAATGACAAATTTAGAAGATTGTTGGACAACCTTAGAGAGTGTTGGATTTAAGAGTTGGAAATAATTAATAATTTTTTGAACCTCTAACAGAAGAGTAAAAGTATTTGGTAATAATAATTGATAGCTAATAAAAAGTTCAAATAACTTTTGATTAAAAAAGTTTTATTTTGGAGTTTTTCTAAAACAGATAGAACTTTTTCAAATAAAATGACAATATTAACCTCTTTAGAATAAAATACATCATTTGCAAAAAAAAATATTAAAAAAATTATACCACTTCAAAATTAATCTCTCTAAAATAAAATTTATTAAATTAATTGATTGTGTTTATAAATTATAGATATACATTTGTGGAAATTTTTATTTATAATTAATTATATAATTCTATTTTTATTATTATTTTAATTATTAAATGTATAATTATATCAAATAATCACAATATCTTTTTTTTGGTTTATTTATACATCATAGAGAAATATATTTTTTGAAAGAAATTATGCCCCTATCAATAATTTTATGTTTCAACAGTAATAACTCAATTAATTTTACTAAATATTAGTATCAATCAACTATTAGCTACCAGCTAAACCAAATGCCTCCTTAGTCTTGAGTATTGGAAGTATAACAGAAAAAAACTTGAAAATTTGAAAAATAAAAAAAAAATCAGTTCGAAGAAAATGATGGATTGGTTAATCAATTTTAACAATTAGATTAATGATTAATAATTTTTCAAAACTGATTTATATGGACTAATTGATGAAAAATCATCATATGTATTGGCTAAAACCCGAACCTCTATATACAACAACAACAACAACAATAATAATAATAATAATAAATTATGTATTATATGTTAAGAAAATTATAAGAAAATGATGTTAATCCAGTATGATGTATGAGGTTGAAAAACACAAGCGATGTTAACAAATTATAACTCATAAGTACACGAACCAAAGCAATAGGCAAGTGTAACCCAAGGTCGGTCTCTTAAGGAATTACTAGCTTAAATTTTTAAACAATTCAATTTCTAACTGAAACTAAACTAAACACTCTAATGGAATTTGAATCAATATTGTTATTAATCTAAAGGAAATAAAATAAATAGAATTTAAATGCAAGGAATGTATTAAGAATAAATCAATGAGAAGAAGTAGACGGTCAGTTTTGCATCCCCCAATCTCGCATTTACCTCCAACCAACTAAGTTGAAAGAATTATTATTATCTTTAGCACTCGATTTATGCATTAGCTAATCAAGTCAATAAATTAACCAACGTTCAATTCAATTTATAGGTTAGATTATAGATGATGTTTCAATAATTACATCCCAAAATTTTCATTTCCAACTTAAATAATCAATGGTCAATCAATCATTAAACTAGAAATTAAAGAAACACAACTTAATTGAAAGAAATATAATGTTTCAGTCAAAAAAATAAGTTGGAGTTCATACAAGATTAGGGTTGCTAATTGAGCACCCTCAAGAAAATTAGCCTAACATTTAGATTATAAATATCAAATCAGTAATAAACCCTAAACTAAATATTACAGCAGAATCTAAGAAGAAATATAGACTATGAAACTCCTTTAAACCAATGGAATCTGGAATTCTGAAAGCGGTTGGTTCATAATCCTTTAAACTTTAAGTTCCTCAATCTCCGAGAAGCAAAATAGTTATGAGATAAATGATCCAATCCCATGCCACCTATAAAACCTCAGTAGCCAAAGCTCATCTAAAGAGAGAAAAGACGAGAGAAAAACAAGAAAAAGACCATTTTCATGCATAACAAAGTCTAAGGAAGCTAGTAGGAGTAATAAGAAAGGAAGAAAAGCAAGAGAAGATGAGAGAGAAATCTCCAAAATATTGATCAAAAGGAGAAAATAATATATATAAGAAGCTCTTCTTCTCTTCTACAATTCTTTCTAAAAGAATAAATAGTTTAGAGCTCATATAAAGCACGTTTTTCAAGAAAGATAGTTTAGGGTTTCTAGAGAAAGAAGATAAGGTTTAGAGAAAGATGATGAAGCAAGTTTTTAATGATATTTATATGATATTTTAGGAGCTCAAGTTGACAAAGAACAAGACTAGAGACAAAGGAAAAGAAAAGACAATCTAGGACGTGGAAGAAAAGCAAAATAAGAGGTAAGTGTATAACTTAAGGCAATAGCCTATATTTTATCAAGTTACATGATTTGAGAATTTGACATGTAAATTATTGTAAATTATTAGTATTTTGTGATAAAAATTTTGAAAATATATGTTTGCTAGACTTAAGATAATTTTTGGTAAAAATTGAATTATGGGATTGTGTGTTTTTTGTTTGATTCTATGGGACAATAAATACATATATTACTATAACTTCAATTCTAGAATTCATATTTGTTTGTTCTTTATTGGGTTTGAAATCTAAGACATAGAGCTAACACTTTCATGAATAATATAAAATCTAATTCTTGCTTTAACTATGCTTACTTTTGTACAAATATTAGACTAAAAAACTATCCAGAAAATTCTAGGCAAAATTGTTAGTCGCTAGTTAGTGATCGAATGATCATAACTTTTTCTACATAACTCCAAATTAAATAATTCAAATTTTATATTAAATATAATATCCAAAGATATAATTCTTAAGGATACCATTAAATTTAATTTGGTTGAAAATAGGTCCAAAATTGAATATAAAATCTGTCAGTAACAGAGTAAAATATAAATTGAGTAATTTAATATATAAAATAATGTGAATCTTGTTATATTATGCAAATTATATTTTTATTGAGTAATTATGTGATTAATTGAGCCATTAGAATCATGAAATGTATGAAGTAAAAGAGTTATAAATTTTATAATGATGTTAATTAAGCTCTAGAATACCTAGCCTAAAACTAGAGTCTTGAATAGTTTGGCATGTCAATCAGGTATCTAGTTATTATGACGGTGATAAAACTTACATATTAATGTCGGTGATGACACTTATATTATGACGGTGATGACACTCATATTAATATTGGTGATAACACATATATTAATATCAGTGAAGACACTTGTATGCACATACTACTATATTCATGTGACAAATTTATTATGTTTGGATGACCAACCCTGTTATCCTGATTATTAGTTTCTAGTTGATATGAGCATAAATACATTTACTTGGTATAAAGAATTTTATATGTGAATTGATTATTCATAAATATGAATATAAAATGATTAAGTAATGCTTGCATATGAAAAATATATATGTATATACGTATAAAGAAAATGCAGGAGAAAAAAAATATAACTTGATATATATGTATGATGGCACATTGTTGCATGTTGCATGAGTATAATTTATTGTCTTATTTATATACACCATTAAGTCTAGAGCTTATCGTGAGAGTATCTCTCGCGCAAATATAGTGAAGAGTAGCCAAAGTTGGTAGATAAAACTAGTGGACCCGATCCAATAAAGCAACATAATTTAGACAACATAGGTTACACAGATTTTTGAACTTTTCTTTTAAAGTTTCTTTTACAATGTTTGTAAAATAACTACACTTTTTATACATACTACTTTATGTATATAAAATGCACTTTATTTCCTTATTATTATTTATTTTATACTATAAAAAAATATATGAGCCTCTTTGATTTATATATATGAAATGATATTTTAATTGATTAAGTCAGCATAATACTTTCTTATTATGACACGTGTTGCTAGGGTGAGGGGGTGTTACAAAAATTACAGCATAGATTTCTGAAACTAAACCAAATGTCAAATACAAGGCTAGATCACCAAAATAAAGAACGAAGCACAAATACAAGTCGGACTAACCAGGACAACGCCGGTGAGATGACTAGAGGGCTGGACAGTGTCAAACATGCCTTATTGTGCCAGCGAGTGGCTCTGCTACAAATTTTTATACTAGTGCATGAGCTGCGCTCGCAAAGCTTCTGGTCATCGGATTCTACGGAGAGGTTGATCGGAAAGTGGCGCTCCTCCCTAGGTGGGCAATGACGATAAAATGCCACTCCAAATGGATGACCTAAAAAGAAAAAAGAAAACCTTAATGCTAGAAAATACCAGCATACCTAAAAGAATTAGAAAAAAAAATTTGCTAATTTAGGGCAAATTTTTTGACATCTAGATGTTTTGATACCATGTAATTAGAGAAGAGAATGGAAAAAATAATATGATTCTAGCTACTCCATACATGTAGGTTATATAAATATATATATATATATATATATACGAAAGACCACACTACAAATGGATGACCCAAAAAAAGCAAAGCCTAATGCTGGGAAATACTAATAGACCCATAAGAAAAAAATTGCTAATTTAGGGCAAATTTTTTGACATCTAGATACTGTGATACCATGTAATCAGAGAAGAGAATGGGAAAAATAATATAATTCTTGATACTCCATACATATAGGTTATATATATATGCACACACACATAATAGAATCTCTATAATAGTAAACTAATCCCTACAAATACTCGTAAATATATTACTTCATAAACTATAATATACAACCTATAACAACTTAAGAAACTCGAATGTGTCAGACAATGGACAAAGTGGATTAAACTCTGGAAGCAATATTAATCCATAACTTTTATTCAGTTTAGTCTTATTTAGAGTGATATGAATAGACCAATTAAATTTAAGATAAAGGACAATGCATGTTTTATTATTATTATTATTATTATTATTATTATTATTATTATTATTATTATTATTATTATTATTATTATTATTATTATTATTATTATTATTAAGCATGAGAGCAATCATAATTCAACGTGTCTGATGAAATGCATAATATTAGTATACAATATGATGAGATATGGATTACATGTAATAAAATATATACGATAGAAATAATGTAGTCTATGTAAAATGAAATGCATAATTTGAATGAAGAACAAGTAAAGAAACAATTTAACAAATACATAAATATTGTTAATGTATATGAATTCTAGTATGTGGGTACATATGTATACTGCAGGTGAGAAATGTTATAATATAATAATATATAGGTAATACAATAAGAAAATGAATAATAATTGTTGTAAGAAAATATAAAATAATTAAAGGAAAAAAATTCAAACGGAGTAAAACATATGATATATATATATATATATATATATAATGAGAAATTATGATATGACATAGCGATATATTATGATCTTAAATAATGATAAATGTAATTAGCAGACGTGAGTTAATGTACTAAAGAAAATAATATTCTTAGAAAAATTACTTGTGCATGTTAGATAAAAATCTATAAATGGTTGATTGAACGTATATTCTATAGATTCTAATTTTACGTGAAAAAATATGTTTTATGCATAGTCTATAGTATATTATCTATCCGCATGCATCACTAAGCATTATGCTTAACGTGAGAGATGTTTATTTCCTTTGCATAGGGTTAAAAGTGAAAGCAGACTATAAAGAGTAGATAGTAGATAAGGCAGAAGTTAGTGGGACTCCAAGTCAGTAAAGTAGCCAAAAATTCCCAAAAGTGGGTGATTATTCCATTTGTACTTCTGTTTTTCATGATTTACATTTTTATATATGGTATGTATTTAATTATTTATATAAAATTTTGTAACGTGTTTTACTACACTCAATTTTTTTTGCAAGAAATGTAGAAATATTATTTTAAACATGAACGATAATTTGGGCTAACTATTTTAAACAACAATATTAGTTTGAATTGTAAAAGTATTTTAAAAATAAAAATATATTTGAGAGGAAGTTTCATAGCATCCTCTCGCTTAACTATTAGTATGGTAGGGTAAAGAGTGTTATAAAATCAATATTTATTTTCTAGAATACAATATTGTCTATGCATACTGAAATAAGTGTCACTTTATTGCGAAAGGAAAGGAATGGAAGAATATAAGCATAATATTTCACAACTAGTATTCTCTACATGAATAATCTATATATATACTAGAGGAGACGAGAGAGAAAATAATTGTGAGTTAATCTTTATTATGACTGCATTTTAATCAATATTTAATATGTAACAGTAGCCTCATGAATTCTGTAACTCACGTAATAGTAGAAGTTTAAAAGTCAGTTTTGAAAATACATTCGTCGCACTCAAGAAAGTCACTTCTGTTATCTTTCTATCACAAGCACACCACAACTTCATGAATGCAACAAAGATACAAAGATCATAAGTATGACAAGGCGTCACAAGCATAACAGCCTGCGCACCTTTAAGGCACATGGCGTGCACGCAACACACTTGACTCGCACATGATGAATTTAAATTTCTAGAAATAAAAAAATATAAAAGTTAGGCTAAACTTGGACATGGTATTTCAGCTCGGTATTCATGTGCACAAATCGCGCATCACACATTGGTCTTAGTTCGGTTCATAGATTTGTATCGGCCTTATGTATGTACACACGAGAGAAAGCATTCCATGCTATTTAACTTTGAAAGACAAGTCTTTCTATATAAACTTTTCTCTTAACTTAATATTTTTCCTATATGGGATTACACACTTTTTACTTTCTTTCTCCTTAGCTATAAGCTTACTTTGAGCTTCAATTTCTTATTCACATATTCACCATGTTGAGCATATGAATATCATAATTCATAGTTTTCATGTCAAATAATACGTATCTGGATCATTCTCCTAAAATAAAGTTATGAGACCCACTTGAATTTCGCTCTCAATATGACCCATTAACCACAATTTTTCAACAATCTCTCATATGAATAAAATTGAACGAAAAGTAAGACGAACAAAGTCTTACTATATGATAGAGTTTGATGATTGAAACCTGCATAAGATAGGTAGGTGTTACCCTTTGAACATTTCCTTATGAAAATATATTTAATTTACCTGCTAACCAGCTGACATGATATCATTGAACTATTTAGCTACTTGAGTAAATGATGATACACTTCAAGTAGGAATCTCTCTAAACAAAATTCAATTCTCATTGTTATTTTTAGCCCGGAATGTCTAGCTAGTTCTATGAGAGTTTTAGAGAATTGAGCTCCACACAACTCTCCTTTGAAGCAGTCTCACTTCTCTCTCACATAGATGATATCTTACTCTTAAGTATCATTAAAAACATGACTTAACCTTTCTTCAACAACATCATTAGTTTCATCCTTACATTGATCTCACTACGTCTTTACAATTAAGTTATCCCTTTGAACTTGGATTTTGGGATCTTCAGTCAAATAGGTCAGATTTTCCTTTGTATTGACTTATTACTAACTTACAGGTTTAAGTCTCATTTCTTTTGATGACTTATCAATTGGCTCTCTATTTAATCTTTTAATTAGCGGTTTCGCAATGTTATCATTTGATTTTACATAACCAACAATGATAATCCTAGTTGAGAGCAATTGTTTTATGGTATTATATTTACAATAAAATGTATATAGACTTATCATTGTACATGCTACACTATGCCCTTCCAATGTATATTGACTATCACAATGTATGCAAATTGGTGGCACATGACTTTCCCATTTCAAAATATCTTCTAAGAAATGGCATAGTCACTCAACTTCTTCAGTGCATTTATCTAATACAATAGACTCAGATTCTATTGTGGATCTACTTATAATTGTTTGTTTAAAAGATTTCCAAGTCATGGTTACATATGCTAGTGTGAACACATAGTCACTAGTAGATTTCGAATCTTTTATATAAAAAATTCAGTTTGTATCACTATAAACTTCTAGGACAACTAGATATATGGTATAATGCAATCCAAACTAATGAGCATACCACAAGTATCTAAGTACTCTTATAATTCCTTTCTAGTGATCAGTTCCTAAATTACTCATATATAGACTTAATTTGTTTACTACGTAAGCAATATTTGGTATTGTACAACTTATTAAGTATATAAGATTGTCAATTACATATGCATATTTTACTTGAGACACAATTTCTCCTTTATTCTTAGATAGATAAAGACTCAAATCCAATGAGGTTCTAAAAATACTTGTATTATTCTTATTGAATTTACCAAGTAATTTACCCACATCATGCGTTTGACTTAATGTAAGTTCATCTGATCTTCTTGAGATTTTTATTTCTACAATCACATCAGCTAGTCTTATATTTTTCATGCCAAATCTTGAGTTTAATATATCCTTAATAAACTTGACCATTTTGTCATTACTATCAATAATGAGCATGTCATTAACATACAAACACAATATGACATAACCATCACTAGTGTCTTTAACATAAACATGTTTTATCACATTTATTGATTTTAAAAACGTTAAATAGCATTGCTCTATCAATTTTTTCATGTCATTATTTTTGCGCTTATTTCAATCCATATAGAGATTTAACCAATCTATAAACCTTCATTTCTTGTCCTCGGACAATAAAACCTTTAGATTGTATTATGTAGATTTCTTCATCTAAATCTTTATTTAGAAAAGTTGTCTTTACTTCTATTTGATGTATTTCAAAATTTCATAATGTCTCAATGGTGATAATCATTCTAATAGAATTTATTCTATTTACAGGAGAATATGATTCTAAATCTTCATTTCTTTAACCTTTAAAACAAAATCTAGTTTTATATTTATCAATCGAACCATATGCCTTTATCCTTCTTTTGAAGATCAATTTGGATTCTAGTGGTTTAAATCCTAAAGATAAATCTACTAATTCCCAAATATGATTTTACATCATAGATCATAGAGTCTACCTAACTCTTAATAGTCTCTTTCCAAAGATGACCTTCTAAAGAATTTACAACCTCTATATGAGTTTGAGATTCTGTCTCTAGTATGTAAGTCATAAAATCTGGTATAAATATTTTTTCTATCCTTACTCTTTTGCTATGCTGAAGCTATATTTCAACTACCTCAGCTTCAATTTCTTTTTAAGCTTGATCTTGATTTGTACTCTCTTCAGTAATAATATCAAGAACTCGTTTGGATGAATTTACCTCTTTCAAAATTTTATAAGGAAATATATGTTCAAAGAACGACACATCCTTTAATTATATTGTCATGTTCTTATGTATGCCAGAAATTTTTTATTTACACATACGAAACCTGTAGGCACTAAAATTATATGCATAGCTAATGAAAACACAATCAACTGATTTTTTTGCCTATTCTTACTTTATTTGGTATCGAAACTACCACTTTACCAAGACACCCTCACACTCACAAATTTTTAAAGGAAGGTTTTCTCCATTTTCATAATTCATAAGGGGTTCTATTTTTTTTTCTCTTTAGGGCACCTTATTTAAAAGGTAATTAGCCGAAAAAATGACTTTCCTCCATTGTGATGACCCAATTATATATTAGGAATAATCCCACATATATAAGAAGGATGCCACAAGATTAACTCGATAATCTGCTCGAATTGAGTTTTTTTTTTCATTTTAAATAACTTAATCTATTTATTTATATTGGTTTAGGCAAGTTATTCTAATTAACAATATATAGATATCTTTATATTGTATACACATATGACACCCGATTATGTTACATAATTATTTACATACACAATATTAATATATGAGACATGTCTACCACACCATATACATAGTCAAACTATAATAATAATAATAATAATAATAATAATAATAATAATAATAATAATAATAATAATAATAATAATAATAATAATAATAATAATAATAATAATAAATAACCAACCCTCTAACTATACTTCTTGTGTCTCTGCTGATATGGGCTTGAATTTCTTTCTTGACCACTTCACCTCCTACTGTCTATAGTTCCAATTCCTACGTGAGAAGAACTCACGCTAAGTTATCTCTAGCTTAGTGGTACATATAGGTATTAAGTTTTTCCCAAGCAGTCACACAAGTGCATGTCTCAAATAATTCGTGATACACTGAATTTTTATTTCATATAAAAGAAATAACCACATCACATAATAGTATAAACATAATAATCATATTCAATAACTAAATTCTCATTACCTCCTGTAAACATTTCATGTTTTGTCACTTATGTCAATAATAAATTTTCACATTTCATTCCATAGTCTTTAATTAATATCAGCCCAAATCTCATTCCCGGACTGTCCGGATATGGGGTGTGAAATAGGGGCGCTCACGGAGCTTAAGTCACCCTACTCACCATAATCTCAAGTCAAGGGGGCTCGCGGAGCTTAAGCCACCTTGACTGAATATAATTATATCATTTGTGTATAATCAGGATCAGGGGCGCTCCTAGAGCTTAAGCCATCCTGTCCCTAAATAATATCCATATCGGTACCGTAATTCCCCCTTTAATGGTGCACTATCTATCCTATGTTAGTTCTCAGGTAGAGAAATGGGCAATTAACACCATTAATTACTTATTTCTATAACCAATACTCATTTCATATTAACACAATTATATTCACAATTTATCTCAAAACCATATAATAGCATGATATTTTATCAAATATTAACACAATATTAAGTTCATAGTTAATAACATTCCTACAACTTTAGAACATGCCATAATATATAATTTCATCATTGTGACATGTAATTTATGTCATACACACACAATCATGCATAAGGGTAAAACAAAATACATATATGTACAAATCTCGATAGTATTTTCCTTTTCCAAAATATAAGTTCAGAGCTTGTTCACTTTTGTTGGTCTTCTTCTTGTTGAAATCCTAATTTAAAAATATAATTAATTAATAGCTTGATAAAGTACTTATTCTTAATATAACTTAAATAAATAATTACAATTTCTATTAAGCTAGAACAAGACCTCTAAGGACTGTTGGATTAATAACTTTTCCTACACTTATCCAATTTATATGATTCTTGATTCTGATTAATTATAACATGTAAAACTAGAATATACTAAAATTTCATAATTTTTAAACCTTTACATAATTTTTGGTATAATTTTAGATATTGCTCTGTTTTCTGCCCTTAGGCAGTTTCAAGGTACCCAATTCAAAAATTCATAACTTTCAATGTGTAGCTTCAATTATTCTGAAAATTTTTATAAAATTATATAAGTTATTTTGGAACATTTTTTATGTTTAACTCATTTCCAGATTCGGTCTCTAAGGTTCTCAAATATTGGATAAAATATAACCGGTTCAATATAAAGTATCAACCTTATCAGTTTAATTGTTCAGCTCATACCTCACAAAATACATGACATTTTAAGGTGAAACTTTCACAGAAATTTAGTAAGACATAGGAGTAAAACTTTTATATTTTTCACTTTAGCTAATTCAATCTAAAAATAGGTGAAATATAAGGAAGAAATTACTGGAACTGCACAGGTATATGAAACCAGCTCAATCAAGGAACAGTTATAGTTCATTTCAGAATAACTCAATCTACACAAGATCAATTCATACGAAATTTTTCAGAGACATCAATAATATATATACCTACAACTTTCATATTTTTCAAAACCTCAGAATAACTAAGATGGTCAATTATTACAAAAACCGTAGGTTATTTGGTTGATACGTCTCCCTGAATCAGTTTCACTCCAATAATCATATCTCTTCATATACTCAAAATCATTCAATAAAATTTTGTAGAGAGATACACAAGATATAGATGAACAACTTTTATGTTTAACAAATCCCCAAATTCGATTCACAAGATAATCAAAAATAGAGTTTAATATCCTGTAAAAATATAACCTAAAGAGTTCTAATAACACAATAATCATGGGGAAAATATTTCTTACCAAGATCAGATTTATTTGGACTGATTTTTTATGCAAATCTTGAAGAAAGTGATGAGTAATTTGATCTGGGATATGGAGGAAGAAAAAGGGATGATGAAGAAGAAGAAGGAGAAAAGAGAAGAAATGCCCAAAAACAAAAGTCTTCAGCCCTTTTCCCATTTTGCTCTTTTTTTTTTGCTAACCATTTTACTGTTCACTTTATTTTTTTTAATTTTCTTATTATTATTATTATTATTATTATTATTATTATTATTATTATTATTATTATTATTATTATTATTATTATTATTATTATTATTATTATTATTATTATTATTATTATTATTATTATTATTATCTTCGCATATTTCTTTATATCGAAGATCTTTAATTTTATTTAACCAAAAATACAATTTAATTATGTGGTCTAAATTATTCAAATTAAACTCTAATTAGTGGGTGTTACATGTTTTGAGGCATCCCAGAACTTATCAACATTGCGTTCATCATTTCTTTTAAGGTGCAATTCTTCCTTTCAACCACATTGTCTGATTGAGAAGAATAAGGTGTTATGATTTTCATGTATAATTCCATGTTGTGCACAAAATTCTCCAAATGATGTTTTATATTCACCACCACGATCACTTCTCAATACTTTGATTTTCTCATTGAGTTGATTTTTAACTTCAATTTTATAGACTTTAAATTTTTGTATAGCCTCATCATTTCTTTTAAACAAATACACATAACGGTATTTTATGTAATCATCAAAAAATGTGATAAAATATTTGTTACCACCTTTTGTTTGAACAAATTTTAAATCATATACATCACTATTTTATTAGATCAAGCAGTTTAGTTTTTTTTTCAACTGTTTGGAAGATAACCTGGTTAATTTTGCCTTATCACAAATTTCACATTTATATTTTGAATCTATATAGAAATAAAGTATGTGGTCAAGTTAATTAGTCTTCTCAAGGTATTATAATTAATATGTCTTAATCTACCATGTCATAAATTAAAAGACTCAAGCAAATAAGCATAAAAGATACTTTCATTCATATATTTCACAATAGTTACATTAAACTTAACAAGCCCATTAAGAGTATACCCTCTACCCACATACATTCCGCTCTTAGACAAAATAACTTTGTCAGACTCAAAAATCTTATGAAAATCGTACTTATTTAACAATGAAGCTGACACCAAGTTCTTGCAGACACTACAAAAAAAACAGCTAAATAGCAACCACAGTTAGAGTTAGTGACCACAACTAATATGGTCACTATTTAGTGACTACATTCAACTGTGGTCACTATTTAGTGACCACATTTATTTGTGGTCACTCTTTAGCAACCATAACTAAATTAACAACCACATTATTCGTGGTTACTATTTTTTATTATTTATGGATTCAACGACCATAATTATTGTCAGTACTATTTAGTGACCATATTTATCTGTGCTCACTAACCACATTTATCGATGGTCGCTATTTAAAGATCACATTTATTTGTGGTCGCTAAATTTATGACCACATTTATTTGGCCACTATTTTTGCTTATTTATGGATAATATGTGGTCACTTGTGGTCATTATTTATTGACCAGATTTAACTGTGGTATCTATTTAGTAATCATATTTATTTGTGGTCACTATTTAGAGACCACATTTATCTATGGTCACTATATTTTCTTGTATATAAATTCAATAACCACAAATTATGTGGTCTCTATTTAATGACCACATTTATCTGTGGTCGCTAAATGAAGACTTCCTTTACCATTGGATTAATCAAATAATTATCAAATTTAATATATTAAAGTTCAATTGAAATTTTAAATTAATAATGAACTCCAATTTGATCAACTTAACTCATTATTGAAGTGTAATTTAATTAATTAAGGTTGAATTTAATAATAAATTATTAATTAAATTTAAGTTCAGTTAATTAAATAAACTTCAATTTGATCTAATTTGATCAATGAAACTCCAATTAAATAAATCAATTGAACTCTAATTTAATTTTAACTTAATCAATTTTAGTTTAATTAATAAATTTAAACATAATTTGATGCTATCAAATAAAATTAAACTATTTTATCAATTGATGTTCAAATTTAATAAAAAAATTGAACCCTAATTTAATCAATTGAGCCCTAATTTAATCAATTGAACTCCAATTTAAGACAATCAAATCAAATTAACTAAATAAATTCCAATTTAATCAATTGAAATTCAATTAATCAAATAATTAATGTATCAACTTTAATATATTAAAGTTCAATTGAAGTTTTTATTAATATATATAATATATAATAGTAATTAAGACTTCTTTTGTCATTGGATTAATCAAATAATTAATATATCTAATTTAATATATTAAAGTTCAATTGAAATTTTAAATTAATACCGAACTCCAATTTGATCAACTGAATTCCAATGTAAACTGAATTTAATCAATTAAGATTCAATTTAATAAAAATTTATTAAATTTAAGTTCAATTAATGAATTAACCATCTAGAAAATTAACTATTTTTTTTATTAGGACTTTACACTGAGTGTGGAACTTCCTAAACAACATCAAAGAACTTAGAAAAAAATCTGGAACCAAACTGTAATATTGATTTTTTTTTTACTAGAATCGAATTGCATTGTACCATTGACTTTAATTTTGACAAATATGGATCTTATAGTGATATTTGAACCAAGAACTATATTAAATTATACTGATTTATTCTGGAATCAAAATAAAAAAATAAAAAAATATTTATAATTAATTATAAAATATTTTATATATAATAACATAATATAATTTATATTTTTTATTCTTTTATTATACAAATATAACATTATTTAAACTTATAATTATATACACTTTAATCCATAAAACTAAAATTACAAATTTAATAATTATTTAACAAAATTAATATCACATTTATAATAACATTGAACTCAAATAATCACAAGATGCACTATGTTAAAAAAATTATATGTAAAATATTTTATGACATTAGTGCATAGAATTAAATCCATCACATCTATGTAAGTTTAAAATAAGCTAACCATAAACTTACATACCTATACTTATATTTTATATATATATATATATATATATATATATATATATATATATATATATATATATATATATATATATATATATATATATACACTTTACACTAATGAATTTATATAATTAATAATTTAAATATTACTATTTGCATACTTTAAAATATATATTCTATATATTTATCAAAATAATTTTTTTTGGATAAACTAGCGATATGAGAGTTGGTCTATATTCGGCCGGTTCTATGCCTTGACTTACAAAGATATTGATTGGTTAAATACCCATGATTTTTGTATTACAACTCTTTCTATTTTAATTAATTTAAGTTCAATTAATAAGTTGAATCATAATTTAATCAATTATACCACAATTTAAGATAATTAAATCAAATTAATCAATTAAATTCCAATTTAATCAATTGAACTCCAAAATTTGATTAATTAATTGAATTATAATTTAATCATTTAAACCTTAGTAAATTATTTTCAATTAACCAAAAATTGGTTTTTAATAATTTTTAATAATTTCATATAAAAAATAATAATAAATAAAATTTAAATGTTATTAGAATATTAGAATATTATAAATTAAATTAAATTAGAATTTTTTATTATTATAAATTAAATTAGAATATTAGATTCAATAAAAAATATATAGAAAAATATAAGATTTAATTAATAAATTTAATAATAAATAAAATTTACTAACCTATTCTAAAACTACGTCATTTAATGAGTATATAAATAACCAATGTTAAACCTAAATTTCTCCATACGTGTCGCCCCCATCTTTGTTCTTCCTTCATTCTCATTTCTTTCTCTGTTTATCCTCGTTTTCTTCTTTCTTCACCAACCAGAACCCTAGGAAACCACTATTGCTGGCAATTGTGATTTGTTGTCTACTGTCTACCGCACACGTCTACCCATGGTGCCAGAAGTGAATATCCATTTATACCGACGAGGCAAGGGTCCGATTGAGGATATTTTTTGTCATTTCAAGGTATGATCTTTGTAACCATATATTTTTATATTTACCTAATTATTTTTTGGGTTTTTTTATTTCTATAAAATTTTTAATTGAGTCGGGTGTTCACATTGATGCTTAATTTTGTGCGGGTATTTACCCAATTGATTACAATTATTTTAGGGTTTAGCACATACTTTTTTAGTTTCTTAAAAGAGAGTTATGTATTTCAAATGATTTGTATTTTTGGGTCAATTTTTTATTCACATGTGATAGTATGTATATGTAGAAAATTTGATTTCTTTTGGGTTATTGTGATTTTATCTCCTTCAGGAATTTTTTATGCTCGTCTCTATAAAGTAATGATTCTCAGATTTTTGTTCTATTTGATATTATATTGACGTTGTAATTAGTTTACGAATAGGACTGGGAATTGTAACTCTGGGTCTTTAACAATTGAAACATAATTATACTTGCATGTTAACAATTTTCAGCATTTTTAAATAGGCTTTTTTATGAATAGTGGATTTCTGCTTTGTATCTATTATGGTTTGTTGTTTCACATTTTATTGAGAGGTTTATTATCTATAAATATTAATTATGTGTTCTTTTTAAACCTTCTACAAGCTATTCAATGAGACAACCTTGCATTCCAACTAATTTGAGTCAATCACAAGAATCCTTTTGTAGTACCCCGCCCAATCTAGAAAAATGCATTTTGCTATGACTCAAGTAGTTGTTTCCAATAGAATTTGTTTTCACATTAATAATAAACCCTTTGCATTCCGGTTTTTAGTTAAGATTGAAAAATTGTAATGCTGTTGTTTTTCCCAAAAAGTATTAGAGTTCCCTTTTCTGATGGTGACCCCCCTTTGTATAATCAGTCTTCCCTCTTCAGCCCTGGTGCTCTCATTCTTCTAATGTAGAAGTTTTGATTTTGTGTAACAAACATCCCTCTAATGATTGAGGTTTTGTATGCTAATGTTGTCACCATTCACCTATCTGAATACCAAATTATTAAGCTTTTTACTTGTTTGAACACAAATTATATTGAAGTCATAACATTTCATTAGTGCCTATATCTTATTCAGCCTATTACTATAAAGGTATCTTCAAAAATTGAAGCTCAATGTTAGAAACAACATGTAGAAAGCTCGATATGCAATGAATATCTAGTTGAGGAAGCATCACCATTTTGTTCATACTATTTCGAGAATCATGTACAAATAAAAGCAAGTATCGTGCCTCAAAATTACGAAGGTGGTGGGGATTATATTCTATTGGGCAATCCTTTAAACCTATACATTTTCAAATACAATGGTAAGCAACTTAGTCGTTGCAAAAATAGACATATAACTTCTTAAGAGTACAAGTTTGCTCATTCTTATGTTTTGCTTAACGTGAAGAAGTTGAACTATATGTCAAGTTAGTATTTTTCTGAATCAAATGTCTCATCTATATGATATTATTAACAACTCAATGTATTATATCTTAATTAACATATCCTTAATTCCATCAAATGATAGGATTTACACTGATATGTTGCAACACCTCAATCTGAACATTACTAACGTATAAGTGGATGCTAAACTTGAGGTGAACTTTGTTATCTGGTTCAAAGCCTACGTAAGACTTTTTTCTCAAGCATGTCATTTAATCTTCATATTTACACAATATCATATTGTTTTAGGCATAAGATCCAAACTCCAGTATTCACAATGACTTCGTCACAGATCTTGCAAAGGTCAATTGGGAACTGTTACAACATATGGTTATTTTGTCAATGGATATAAGTTTCACATAGTCAAGTGTGGTGCAAGCACTATGTCAATGAACAGTGAGCTTTGCTTAAAGGGCCAAAATTATAGCTATAATATGAATGATTGGTATGGCTAGTTAAGATAAGTAGTGTAGCTAGAATATCCTAACTGGCCAATTAAGTTAACAGTTTTATTCATATGCGATTGGTTTGATCTAACTCCTGATGTGGGTACCAAGGTTCACGAGCATTACAACATTGTTGAGGTCAACCATAGAAGATGATGCGACAAGTACAAACCCTTTGTCCGAGCAATGCAAGCAACTCAAGTGTATTATTGTTTGTACCCAAGCTTGTGAAGGGACAAAAGCAACTAGTGGGATGTTTCAAAAATCAAACTAAGAGGAGTTGTTGAGATGCTAGAAAACTTTTCCCAAAATATGCATATGCAAGAACCTCATCCATTTCAAGAGGAGACAATTGACATCCATAATATTGAAATTACTGAAAAGGATCAATAAAGGACATTGAATGATCCAATAGGTGATCCAAAAGATATTGCCAATCATGATGATGATGGTAAAGAAGAAAAAGAAAAAGAAGAATATGAATATGAAGAACCAAAATTATTAATAGAAAGTTCATCTGATTCAGATGATGATGATATAAATGATATGATAGAAAATGATAGTGAATAGAGGTTGTTGTGGCTGAGTAAATTATGGGATAAATTTAATTGTCATTAACATGATTTAACTTTTTTTCATTTAATATATAAGGGGTCAAGGTCATGTTGGAGATGGCCCCATAAGGGGGGCTAAGGATGAGCCACTGGTAAGGATCATATTTCATCCACATTTGCTACTTCTACATTATCACCATCTGGAGCCACCTTTGCAATAGCTAGCACAAAGACATTTGGCACCTCCATATCATTTGACACAGGCCCATTCATATCAGGTGGCCTAGACCCATCCACATCAGCTGACCTACATTCAGTGGGTCCATCATGCTTTCATGGACCATCCACATAGGAACCTCACACATCTCTACAAACAGAGATAGAGTCATAAACACATACCCCTAGCACACCCAGTTTAGACACCATCATAGGGAGCAATTACCTAGACAATCATAACAGATGATACTTGCATGATGGGAGGAGGACATTTTATACTTTTTTATTTTACATGTTAATTGCACTTTGTGTTAGCCTCTAATACTTATGCATTTATATAACTGCAGGTTTGTTGAGTCCCATGATATGTCTACTCAAATCTCCTGCATCTTTCAGGAGAGACTAGATCCAGAGGGTTACAGGTGGAATACGGTGCCATGTGATGTGCAAGATTTATACTGGGGTGAATTTTAGGTAAATAAATGTAGAGGTTAATGAAATTTGTATGTTTAAATTGTTGTAAAAGTTCAATTAAAAGTCAAATTGCATCATAATTGTATTTAGAATTGCTTGAATGTTGATATGATTGAAAATGAGAGATAATTTCAAATTAATATTGTTCGGAAAATGCTTTGTAAGTTGTACAAATTGAGAATTGTCAAATAAGGTGATCATGAGCTTATGTGAATTAGTATAATTAATTGAGAATTGTGAATGCATATTGAAATACCTTGCAGAAAATTTTTGAATTATCCACTTTTTAGGGAAAACTCTATCGATTTTTTTAAAATTTTTTTATATATTTTCACTAACTTTTTTATCTACATCTTTTTTTGTAGAAATACTATGAGTGGCAGGATGCTTGGAATGAAGTGGTTAAGGCATTATGAGAGCAGTTTGTAAGTAAGAGATACTCATATTAGCTCTACCGTTGGAGAGTTAGAGGAAAGCCACCATTTGTGTTAGATGATGTGTGACATATTTAGCAGCATAAATGGATAGATGCCTCATTCCAATCGATGAGAGAGCGTCAGTTAAGAAATCATCAAAGTGAGACTGGCGGTATCGAATCGAGGCAATCACGACACACATGTGGTTCCATATCGATAACTGAGCACACTAGATGGATTGTAAGGATCCTCATTTTTTCTGTTTAATAAATTATCACAAATTTTGTATATCTAATATTTAATTTGTTAATGTTAGGAGATAAAAGAGGGTGCCCCACCTTGTAAGGTACGACTCTTCAATGAGACCCATATGATGAGAGCTCTAGACGAGTTGAGGGAGTGCGTTGATCAACATGCATGACAAGTTGGGGTAAGTTATTGAAAAACCTAACTTATATTCTAATTAAGATAACTACTTATTTGATATGACTTTTGACTTTTTATTTTAGGAGCAAATTTCTATAGCATCCTAGGATGAATCTAGGAATCATGTTGATCTGACATATGATGATGAGGATTGAATATTCTTAAAAGCTATTGAGGTTTCATCGTAGAGCATATACATGTACAAGACATGCCGAAATAAGTCATCCAGCTTTGCATTTGAAGCTTCTGCATCTTATGCACCCCTCATTGAGGCATCACACTCTTAACTACAGGACAAGGTACATGATCTACATAATACTGTTTAGAGCTCTGATGAGTGGAGATGCCAGACCGAGGCGATGATGCACCAAACCGAAAAGATGATACGTCACATGGTAGAGCAGATGTAGGTGTTGGAGGAGAGAAAAAGGATCCATGCCAGTCAGCCACCACCAGATGGTCTTAGCGGGGATTGCACTCAATCGCCACCAGATCCTCATTCTTGAGATTTTATTTCATGTTTATTATTTTTATGATAGACATACAAATAATATATTTTAAATATTTTATTGTATTTGTACATTTAATATTTTAATGCCTTACATATTTTAAATTTAAATAATAATAACTTAATTAATTATTAATAATTATAAATTAACAAATTACTAATTTTAATTATTACTAGTAATAATAATAATTTAATAACCATCAATAATAATAATAATAATAAAATAGAGACCACATTTTTTACTACAACTTTACAAATTTGGTTGTTAAAAGTGCATAACTAAGAAGACAATTAGCGACCACTTTATGACCACATACATTGTGGTAGCTATTTTGAGACCACATGTGTGGTTGCTAATCTGTGACCATAATTATGGATGTTAATTTGTTACTATAAAACTGGTCGCTAATCTACGACCACACTTGTGGTTGCTACTCTAAGAACACAAGTATGTTGTCCCAAACTTGCGACCACATGAGTGGTTGTTAAACTATGACTACAACCAATGGTCGTTAAACAGTTACCATAAAAGTTGCCGCTAAATCATGACCACATGAAAATGGTCTCTAAATTGCGACAACAATTGTCGTTGCTAAACTGTGCCAAACAGTGGTTTTTAAAGTGCAATCACTTTAGTGACCATGATTTAGAGATTACATTTAGTAGTTACTATTTGGTCCACTGTGGTCTTTCCTTTTTACTATTTTCGACCACAAGAAGAGACTTTTGCGACCAATAATATGGTCACAAAATAGATACTACAGTTGTGGTCACTAATATTAGCAACCATAATCCATTGTGGTCATAATTTATGACCACACTTGTAATATGGTTGCTAAAATATGTTACCAATGAGGTTTTTTGAAACCACATTTTGTGGTCGCTAAGTGGTCATTATGCTATTTTAGCGACCACTTATTGACCATATTTGATGGTCATTATTTGTGTTTTTTTTAATGAGATGTCAGGAAAAAATAAGATATTGTTTAGAGTCAGTTCCTTTCACCTATCCTTCGCTAAGAGCTTCAAAAGTGACAGAATTACCCATATATAGTTTTTCTCTACTATTCGGTTTGAAGGTAGAGAATATATCACATTTTGAGCAAATATGCCTTGTCGCACCAGTGTTAATTCACCATTCCTTTGGCTTAGATCTAACCAAGTTCACCTCTAATATAACAACAAGATTGATATCAGAGACCTCTTGAGTAATATTTTGCAAAAGATTGGTTTCATTGTTTTTTTTTTTCTTTAGGAACTTGTAATCATAAGCCTTGTGATCTATCTTGTATCAATTAAAACACTTGCCTTAGAATTTCTTCTTAGAAACTCCACTTTTGAGTCTCATCTTAGACTAATTATTTTTCTTTTTCTTAGAAATTTGTCTATATTCAACAATGTTCACTTTAGCCTCGGAATGATTTAACCCCCTTCCTTCTTTTTTCTAAGCTAGTTAAAACTAGATCTTGAGATCTTTAGTCAACTAGTTTGGGTTTTCTTTTGTATTGACTTACTACTATATTACATGTTTAAGTCTCATTCCTCTTGATGATTTATCAACTAACTCTCTATTTAACCCTTTGGTTAATAGATCCACAATGTTATTTTTTTATTTTACATGACCAACAATGATAACTCCAGTTGAGAGCAGTTACCTTATGGTATTATATTTATGACAAATGTGTCTAGATTTCCCAATATACATGTTACTCTGTGCCTTTCTAATTGCATATTGACTATCACAATATATGAAAATTGGTGGCACATGAATTTTCCATTTTGGAATATCTTCTAAGAAATGACATAATCACTCAACTTTTTCAACACATTTATCTAATGCAATAAACTGATATTCCATTATGGATATGTCTGTAATTGTTTGTTTAGAAGATTTCTAAGCCACAACTTCACCTGTTAGTGTGAATACATAGCCACTAGTAGATTTTAAATCTTTTATATCAAAAATCCATTTTACATCACTATAACCTTCTAAGACAGTTAGATATCTGGTATAATGTAGTTCAAACACACGAGTATACCTCAAGTATCTAAGTACTCTTACAATTCCTTTCCGGTGATAATTTTTTGGATTACTCGTATATCGACACAATTTTCTTACTACATAAACAATATTTGGTCTTATACAACTCATTAAGTATATGAAACTGTCAATTACACATGTATTTTCTACTTTTTAGAGATACACTTTCTCTTTTATTTTTAGATTTGAAGTTCTAGCAATACTTGTATTATTCTTGTTGAATTTACTAAGTATTTTATCCATATGATGCGTTTGTCTTAATATAAGTCCATCTGATCTTCTTGAGATTTTTATTCATAGAATTACGTCTTATAGTCTCATATCTTTTATGTCAAACCTTGATTTTAACATATTCTTAGTAGATTTGACCATTTTGTCATTACTACCAATCATAAGCTTGTTGTTAACATATAGGCACAATATGACATAACCATCACTAGTGTTTTTGATATAAACACGTTTATCACACTCATTGATTTTAAAACCGTTAAATAGCATTGCACTATCAAAATTTTTATGCAATTGTGTCTATTTAAAGATTTGGCCAGTCTACAAATCTTCTTTTCTTGTTCTAGCATAATAAAATTGTCAAGATTTATTATGTAGATTTCTTCATATAAATCTCCATTTAGAAAAGTTATCTTTACATCCATTTGATATATTTCAAAATTTTACAATGTCGCGATGACGATAATCATTCTAATAGAATTTATTATGGTTACAAGAGAATATCTATCAAAGTAATCTAGGCCTTCCTTTTGTCTATAGCTTTTAATTACAAGCCTAACTTTATATATATTTATCAATTGAATCATCTGCCTTCTTCTTCCTTTTGAAATCAATTTAGATTCTAGTAGTTTACATCCTAGAGGTAAATTCATTAGTTCATAAGTATGATTTTGCATAATAGAGTCTACACCACTCTTAATGACCTCTTTCCGAAAAAGATCTTCTAAAGAGTTTACAGTTTCTTTGCAAGTTTGAGTCTTTGCCTCTAGTATGTAAGTCAGAAAATCTGGTTTAAAAGATTTTTCTATTTTTGCTCTTTTACTATGTTGAAGGTTTATTTTAGTTGGCTCAACTTCAAGTTTTTCTTCTTGAATTTGATTTTGATTTTGACTATCTTTAATAATAATTTTGAGGTTTTACAAGAAAATATATATTCAAAGAACAACGCCTTGATTCCATTATCATGTTCTTGTGTATATAAGAAATTTTTTATTTATACACAAGAAACCTATAGGCACTACTATTATGTGTATAGCTAATGAAAATACAATCAATTGATTTTGGGTCTAACCTTACTTTTTTTGGTATCAAAACAACCATTTTAGCAAGACACTCTCATATTTACAAATATTTATAGGAAGGTTTTATCCTTTTCCATAATTCATAAGGGATTTTTTATTATTTACTTTGATATACCTTATTTAAAAGATAATTAGCCGATAAAATGGCTTCTCCCCATAAGTTCTGAGGCATCCTAGAATTTATCATCATTGCGTTTATCATTTCTTTCAATGTACAATTTTTCCTTTCTGTCACACCATTTGACTAAAGAGAATAAGATGTTGTGATTTTGTATACAATTCCATGTTGTGCACAAAAATCTCCAAATTGTGCTTCATATTCACCACCACGATCACTTCTCAATTCCATGATTCTCTAATTGAGTTTTTTTTTCAACTTCAATTTTAAAGAGTTTAAATTTCTTTATAGTCTCATATTTGCTTTTAAGCAAATAAACATAACAGTATTTTGTGCAATTGTCAATAAATATAATAAAAATATTTATTACCACCTCTTATTTGAACAAATTTTAAATCACATATATTACTATATATTAGATCAAGTGGTTTAGCTTTTCTTTCAACTATTTGGAAAGATAACCTAGTTAATTTTGCCTCAACATAAATTTTCACATTTATGTTTTGAATCTATATAAAAATTAAGTATGTGGTCTAAGTTAATTAGCCTTCTCTAGATATTATAATATATGTCATACTCTACCATACCATAAATTAGAAGACTCAAACAAATAAGTAGAAGAGTTAATTTCATTCATATGTGTTGCCCAGATATTAAGCCAAGAAGGGAGGTTGAATTGGAGTTTTAAAAATTAAACTTTAAAGTGCGGAAATAAAAATTAATTTTAGGAGGGATAGAGAAATTTGACACAAGGATTTTTATAGAGGTTCGGGTGTTAACAAACCCTACTCCTCTCCCCAATCGCAACTGGGAGTTTCACTAATACACTAAGTGCTACAATGGAGTTTTACAAGCTCATTCCCCACTATGGTGTTTCTAACAATGGATCACACCTAACCCAATAACCCTTGTGTTTTAATGGCTCACACAAATAACCAATTCCTTGTGTTTTGAAGGCTCATACAAATAACTTTTACCTTGTGTTTTAAAGGCTCACACAACTAACCCTTACAAGTGTTATACTTTTAATCCCAAGATACCCAATAACTCACTTGAGTAGATGATTATAGAGAGAAACACTTACAAATCTTTAATGCTCAGAAAATAAAGAGCAAAAAGATTTTCACAGAGAATAAATATTTGTTTTGAAAGTATTAAATGCTCAAATGACTTACAACAAGATTTTGATTCGAAATATTAGTTATCCTCTTGTTCTTGATGCATAAATGACTTGCATTTATACTCCATGGTGAATTCTAACCGTTTGATTGCATTTAATGTGGAAATAGCCGTTGCACCAACCCTAATAATCGCGTCTGACATGTTTCTCTTTCATGTTTCACAGGCGTGACTATGTGTGTCACGGTCGTGACTGTTCTTCCAAGTCATGACTTAAGTAGTGACCATGGCCGTGAAGCATTCTGGAAGGTTTTGAAGTATTTGTTCACAGGCGTGACATTTAATCTTCACGGGCGTGACAATCTTCCAAGCCGTGGTCCAAGTGGTGACTTTGGCCGTGAAGCTCTCTGGAAGAATTTGCCATGTCTTTTCATAGGCGTGACTTTTAGTTCACGGGCGTGACTGATATGATCATTCATGGTTGCAATCTTCCTTCATTGCCGTGAGCTTTAAATGTTGGTTTGCCGGCGCTAGGCATAATCACAGGTATGACACATAGGGTCACGGGCGTGAACATGCTACTTCTTTAATTTTAGCTGTTGAAGTTTAATCTTCCATTCTTCATTCTTGCTAACATATATCATACCATGTTCAATAGACTTAGAAAACAAGTATGTTAAATACAATATTGTTATTTTATTTGTTATCATCAAAATAACAGAAATATCCCTCAAGGTTCAACAATCTCCCCCTTTTTTTATGGTGACAAATAATCTAGCAATATGTGTTTGTTGAGAAGTCTCCCCTTCAAAAGATGCTTAAGATAAAAATTGATGAAAATGCAAGAATTGTAAAGAATGATGTAGCATTGAAATAAACTTACTAGTTTTTAAGTGTATGCAAGTTATATGCAAAGTATATCCAATATATACCAAAATTCTTTTTAAGGCATGAAGTATATGTAAGGTATATTTAGAGTATATCATGGCATATTCATTTATGTAACTTGCATTAAGGTATATGCAAAGTATACTTAAGATATATCTAATGTATAAAACTCAATTTCATACTTGCATATTAATTTTGAATCAAATTTTAAGTATTTCTAATTTCTAATTTCTCCCTACTTAACTCAATGTCAATGTATTTGTAGGTTCTTATTTTTGATTCAACATTCATTTATCTTAATATATTGCTAGGTTCTCCCCCTTTTGTCATCAACAAAAAGAATATAAAAATTGAACCATTAAAGAAAAACAAAGCAATTATATTAAATAAAGTGAAATACAATCAAAGATAATTAAAGTTCAGAAAGGAAATTTAAAATTTCCTACAAACAAACAAAAAACAAGTAAATCAACAAGCGAACAAGCAAATTTAGGCTACCATTTAGCCTAACACCTAGCCGGACATCCTATCTCGAAGACGAACAACTTCAGCCTCGAAGCTGTCCATCCTAGACTCCATAAAGTCCTTGAGGTGCTCCAACCTCTCATCCATGGAAGCCTATAACTGCCCAAATCGTGGTGTTAGGAGGTCAACCACTTGCTGCGCCAAATTTGGTGTGGAAGCCGAGGATTGCCCGATGTCCTGCTCAGCCGTTGGAGGTGCTTCCTCAATCCAAGCCCTTTTCTTCTGCTGGATCCCGTGGAGGCCGGCTTTGAAGTCCTCTGTATCATTGTCTTCCCAGATTATCTCTCGAGCAGTGTCTGTGAAGCGGTAGCAAATATTGTTCTCATGAATAATTATGACAGCCACTCCTATCTTGATGAAGGACTCAACATCCAATCGATTTCGAGGATGCCCTGGGATGAGATTGAAGTGATGCTTATCCAGCTTCAAATAGCCAAGCTTGGTGGCAATGGACAAAAGATGGTTTGCAAACCATCTAGAAAGCGCCACCGTGAGTTCTCTTCTAGCCATTTCGAAAAAGAAGAGCTCAGATTTCCGAATGGTCCCATTGCTGTCTCCCCGAGCGAATATGCTATAGGTTAGAAACCTATGCAAATATTTGTGCATTGGGGACCGGAGATGAGTGCTCTTTGTCTTTTTGACATCCCAGCTGCAGTCTGTGCCAAAATGGGTCCATGCCCGAGTCGCGAAGAATTCCACTTCGCTGTCATTGAGGATGCCTTCCGAGGGTAGATTAAATAAATCCCTGAATTCAATGGCATTGAGGGTGTTTGGATTGTTGCAGAGTTGGAATTTCACCACTCTAGTAGGAGACACTTGCAAAGTGCTCAGAAATTCCAGTGCTGGCTCCCGCAATGTGGGCTGATGAATGTCCATAAATTTTTTCAAGTGACAGGCCTAGAGTTGCTCTGTCATTGCCGTTTCAAGCCTGAGAGTGCAGACTGTTTGCCATTCAAAGGACCTCGATGAAAGGAGAGGCCTTTGCTTCAAGGTGGAGTATCGGGGATGGCAATGCTCCGGAATTCTGTTCATGAGGTAATCTGCGTACCTCCTAGGAACATGAGACTTCTTTCTTTTTCCTTTTGATGAGCTGGTTTCCATTTGGATTGAAGAAGTGAACTTTGTGGAGTTTGGGAAAAGTTTGACAGAAAATTTGAGGAAACCCTAAATGAGTATGTTTTTTGATGAAGGAATGGACTTTTGATGGTATTTATAGCAAAATTTCGTGACTTGGGGGCCGAAATCTTCAATATGTCATTGAATGTGTGTAAATGAGAGCGGTTTTTAGGAGTTGAAAGGTTGAAATGTGAAAAATAACCGACTGTTTTCTTATATACCCGATGCATTCACAGGCATGAAATATGTGTTCACGGGCATGAATGGTCGTGTTCACAATTTGCTTAAGGGGTGCTCTACCCATGAATAAAGGTGTGAACATGGTCACGGTTATGACCTTTGAATCTCACGGTCGTGAATGATGAACTATCACGGGGGTGACAAAATCGTAACGGGCATGAAAGATTGAATTTCACTACTTATGCCCGTGAACCAAAGCGTGACTCAAAGCGTGAACGTTTCTGTGAGTTTGGGTTGAAAATGTTCACGGGCGTGAACAAGGCTTTTCATAGGAGTAAATGAAGTTGTGAACATAAGCTTCACTACTTGAAGCCGTGAACGATGTCATGAATCAAGTCGTGAACGACACTGCCTCTTTTGGCTATTTAAGTCACGGGCGTGACTTCCCTAAAATTTCCATCAAATAAAATTAAGTCCTAAAAACAAGACTGAATCATTTCTATAAAGATTCTATCCCTGTAACATAAAATTTTCATCAAATATACTATCTTATATCTAGTGATATGATACAAAATCAAGATTATCACTTAAGATTTGATGATTTCACAATCACAAGGTTAATCCATCAATCATACCAAGTTCTCTTCTAATGAAATTAAATCTTTCCTCATTTAGAGACTTAGTAAAAATATCTGCCAATTGATTTTATGTGCATATAAATTCTAATGCAACATCTCCATATTGAACATGATCTCTAATAAAGTGGTGTCTAATGTCAATATGCTTACTTCTCGAGTGTTGAATAAGATTCTTTGAAAGATTTATGGCACTAGTATTGTCACATTTAATAGGTATATAGTTCATATCATGACCATAGTCCTTAAGTTGTTGTTTCATCCAAATAATTTGAGTACAACAACATCCTGCTGCTACATACTCTGCTTCAGCAGTTGAAAGAGCAACTGAAACTTGTTTCTTGCTAAACCAAGAAACTAAGCACTCTCCAATAAAGTGACAAGTACCTGAAGTATTTTTTCTATCTAAAAGACTACCAGCATAGTCTGCATCTGAATATCCTACAATATAAAAGGATGAATTTCTAGGATACCACAAACCTAGATACAATGATCCATGTAAATATCTTAGAATTCTTTTTACTGCATGTAAATGAGATTCTTTTGGACATGATTGAAATTGTGCACACAAGCAAACACTATACATTATGTCGGGTCTAGAAGCAGTAAGATATAAAAGTGATCCGATCATACCTCTATAGCGTTTTTCATTATTGTTCTTACACTTTTCATCTTTGTCCAATTTTGTTGATGTGCTCATAGGAGTCTTGGCATTTTTGCATCCTTCCATTCTAAATTTTTTAATTAAATCTTTGGCATATTTGGATTGGTTGATGAATATGCCCTCATTGCTTTGTTTTATTTGTAGACCAAGGAAATACTTAAGCTCTCCCATCATGCTCATTTCAAATTCCCTAATCATACACTTAGCAAAATCTTGACAAAGCAATTCATTAGTAGAACCAAATATTATATCATCAACATAAATTTGAACAATTAGTATATCATGCTTATGCTTTTTAATGAATAATGTAGTGTCAACATTCCCCTTTATAAAGTTATTTTCTAAGAGAAAAGAACTTAGTCTTTCATACCAAACTCTTGGAGCTTGTTTCAAACCATATAAAGCTTTTGAAAGTTTAAAAACATGATTTGGCAAATCGTAGCTTTCAAAGCCTGGTAGTTGTTCTACATAAACTTCTTCTTCTATATGACCATTTAGAAATTCACTTTTGACATTAATTTGAAAGAGTTTGAAATTCATGTGACATGCATATGCTAAAAGTATTCTTATGGCTTTTAATCTAGCTACAGGAGCATAGGTTTCATCATAATCTATCCTTTCTTTCTGATTATACCATTTTGCAACCAATCTAGCCTTATTCCTAGTTATTGAACCTTGTTCATTTAGTTTATTTCTAAATACCCATTTGCTACCTATAATTTGATGATCCTTGGGTCTAGGTACTAAAGTCCATACCTTACTTCTCTCAAATTGGTTGAGTTCCTCTTGCATGGCAATTACCCAACTTTCATCATTAAGAGCCTCATCAATATTTTTAGGCTCAATTTGAGAAACAAAAGTAAGGTCAGAAGCTAAATATTTGAGATGAGATCTAGTACTTACTCCCCTTGAAGGATCACCAATGATTTGCTCTTTTGGATGATCTTTTGTCATTCTCCATTCTTTGGGGAGTTCTTGCCCGTTTTCTTCTTGAGCTTGAGGTAGAGAATCATCTTGATGTGAATTTTCTTGATCATTTTCTTCTCTTTCATTTCCAAGATCAAGTCTTTCCATGGTTCCTACAACATCATCAAGAACACTACCTTTCACAAGATCAAGTCTACTAGATTCATTAAAAACAACATGCATTGATTCTTCAACAGTTAATGACCTTTTAGTAAATACTCTATATGCTTTGCTAGATGTAGAGTACCCTAAAAAGATACATTCATCAGATTTAGAAGCAAATTTTCCAAGGTTGTCCTTGGTATTTAATATGAAACATTTGCATCCAAATACTCTAAAATATGATATCAAGGGCTTTCTTCCATTCCATAGCTCAAATGAGGTTCTATTTAAAAGAAGTTTTTGAAAATTCAATTTGAAATACAACAAGCTGTATTTGTGGCTTCTGCCCAAGAGTAAATTGGTAGATCATACTCATCGAGCATTGTTCTAGCCATTTCAATTAAGGTTCGATTTCTCCTCTCAACTACCCCATTTTGTTGAGGTGTTCTAGGAGATGAGAAATTCTGCGATATGCCATGTTTAAGACAAAAACTTTCAAAGTTTTCATTTTCAAATTCTTTGCCATGGTCACTTCTTTTTTTTTAAAATACAATATCCTTTTTCATTTTGAACTCTTTTAGCAAAGTTTTTGAAATTTTCAAAAGCATCACTCTTTTGAGCTAAGAAAATCACCCAAGTAAATCTAGAGTAATCATCTACGATGACAAAGGCATAATGTTTACCTCATAAGCTAGCAATTCTAGTAGGTCCAAATAAGTCTAAATGCAGGAGTTGAAGAGGTTTTGAGGTACTTACTATGTTTTTGGCTTTGAAGGATGACTTGTCTTGTTTCCCTCTTTGGTAAGGTTCACATGTCTTGTTTTTTTCAAACTTGACTCTTGGCAGTCCTTTTACTAGTTCTCCTGTGCTGAGGCTTTGTATTAAGTCCATGTTAGCATGACCAAACCTTCTATGCCATAACCAAGATTCATCACTAGTAATCACAAGACACTTAGAGGAATGATTAGATAATTCATGTAAGTTTATTATGTATGTGTTGACATCTCTATTTCCTTTAAATATCTCTTGACCATCAATAGAGGTTACAAGACATTCGCTGGAAGTAAAGGTTACTTTGTTTCCTTTATCACATAATTGACTTACACTTAACAAGTTATGTTTCAAGCCATTAACAAGTAAGACATCTTTAATAAAAGAAGTACCATTAATACCAATAGAACCAATGCCAATTACCTTACCCTTAGCATTGTTTCCAAAGGTAACTTTACCTCCATCAATACTTTTGATTTCATTGAAGAGTTCTTTGTCTCTTGTCATATGCCTTAAGCATCCATTATCTACTAGCCAAGCATTTTTGTTTATTGTGGACTTGAGGCATACCTATAGAATCATAGTTCAAGTATGATTTTTAGGTACCCAAATGAGCTTGGGTCCTTGGGGGTTAGCACATGAAGGTTCCCAATGAGCCTTCCTTATCCAACAATATTTATTTATGTGACCAAATTTCATTCAATAATTACCCAGTTTAGGTCTGAAAATATTTTTGGTCTCATAATTCTTTTGAATTCCATATTTCTATTTGACTGATTTTGAGAACAATGACATGCACAATCATGATTAATTAGTGCTTTTCTAGATGCATGCTTCTTATATATAAAGGCATAATTATTCTTTTTATGTATAGAAGATTTAACATGCTTATTCCTTGGTGCTGTTCTAACAAGTGTGGAGATGTGAGGTTCACTTGACTTAACAAAAGTAGTATTGTGAGAAAATGATGATGTCCCCTTATATCCTAGACCATGTCTAATTAAGGGAGGTCTTTGAGACACTATGAGAGTATCTAAACTCTCTTTTCCTTTGTGGAATTTTGAAATGGAATTTCTAAGTTCCTCAACCTCATTTTTCAAAGTATTATTTTCTTTAAGCAAAGATTTTGTTGAGGGTTTTGATGAGTATTCATCTAATGACTTTTGAAGAGATTCATTAGATGATTTAAGCTTAAGGTTCTCCTTTTCTAAAACATCCATTTTGTTTTTTAAACTAGAAATATTATTCTTATAAGTACAAAACTTACTCCTATATTTTTCTAATTTTAGATTCAATTCTTCTATAAGGCTTTGCTCATCATCATCATCATCATCACTACTACTATTATTATCACTACTATCATTATTAAAGGAGTATGAGTGTAGTGATCTTACCTTATCCGAGACGTGATCCTCAATAGCCATGAAGCATAGGTTGACCTCTTCGCTTTCATTGTCATCTTTTTCCCTCGAAGAACTTTCGTCATCCCATATGGCTTTGTGACTTTTCTCCCCATTGTCTCTTTGGTATTTGCTCTTATGCTTCTTGAGCCTTGGACATTCTGGTTTAAGATGCCATTTCTTTCCACATTCATAGCACTTTACCTTTTATTTACTTCTTTGTGCATCATTAGAAATAGGTTTGAGGTTTCTTTGCCTGAATTTTCTAGAGTTGCTCATTTTCTTCTCAATGATTCTTTTCAGCCTTCTTGAGAGCATAACAATGTCCTCATTTGCATCATCACTCATTTCCTCATCATCTTCAACTTCTTCTTGAGATTTTGAAGTATAGGCTTTTAGTGCTAGAGGCTTTCTTTTTTCTGGGTCTGCTTCAATCTCTCTATCTCTTTTCACTACCATTTCATGTGTGAAAAGTTTGCCAATCAGCACATCAGTATTCGTGATGCTCTTGTCTTCATTTGCTTCTTCTATGCCAGCAACTCTTAAGCCATAGTCTTTAAAAGGAAGACTCCTCAGGATTTTGTTGTTTACATCTTCCAGACTCAGATGCTTCCCAAGTTTACTCATTCCATTTATAATGGCTAGAAGACGGTTGGTCATGTCAGTGATTGACTCATTGGATTTCATCTTGAAGAGCTCATATTCTGAGGTCAGAAGTTGAATCTTCTTGGATTTGACTTGCTTAGTTCCTTAATGATAATTTTCCAATGTCTTCCACATGCTGTATGTTGTTGGGCAGTGTTGTATTCTTCCACATTCTTCAATAGATAATGAGCTTGATAGGATTTTCATTGCCTTCTTGTTTTTGAAATTTGCTCTTCTTTGAGGCTCTGTCCAATCATCTCTTGATAAGATTTCTTCTTCACCATCAGCTTCTTTTCTGGTTGGTGGTGTCCATTCTTTTCGTACACTATCCCAGACTTCAATTCCTTCACTATCCACGTATGTCTTCATCCGAAACTTCCAATGGGCATAATTTGCTTCATCAAAGTAAGGTTTGAGATTTTGGAATCCTTCACTAGTCATATCTTAATCTTTACTAACACTTTTTAGGCTTCAATGCTAGATAAAACTCTGATACCAATTGTTGCCTAGATATTAATCCAAGAAGGGGGGGTTGAATTGGAGTTTTAAAAATTAAACTTTAAAGTGCGGAAATAAAAATTAATTTTAGGAGGGATAGAGAAATTTGACACAAGGATTTTTATAAAGGTTCCAGTGTTAACAAACCCTACTCCTCTCCCCAATCGCAATTGGGAGTTTCACTAACACACTAAGTGTTACAATGGAGTTTTACAAGCTCACTCCCAACTATGGTGTTTCTAACAATGGATCACACCTAACCCAATAATTCTTGTGTTTTAATGGCTCACACAAATAACCAATTCCTTGTGTTTTGAAGGCTCACACAAATAACCTTTACCTTGTGTTTTAACGGCTCACATAACTAACCCTTATAAGTGTTCTACTCTTAATCCCAAGATACCCAATAACTCATTTGAGTAGATGATTACAGAGAGAAACACTTACAAATCTTTAATGCTCAGAAAATAATGAGCAAACAGATTTTCACAGAAAATAAATATTTGTTTTGAAAGTATTAAATGCTTAAATGGCTTACAACAAGATTTTGATTCGAAATATTAGCTATCCTCTTGTTCTTGATGCATAAATGACTTGCATTTATACTTCCATGGTGAATTCTAGTCGTTTGATTGCATTTAATGTGGAAATAGCCGTTGCACCAACCCTAATAATTGCGTCTGACATGTTTCTCTTTCATGTTTCACGGGCGTGACTATGTGTGTCACGGTCGTGACTGTTCTTCCAAGCCGTGACTTAAGTAGTGACTATGGCCGTGAAGCATTCTGGAAGGTTTTGAAGTATTTGTTCACGGGCATGACATTTAATCTTCACGGGCGTGATAATCTTTCAAGCCGTGGTCCAAGTGGTGACTCTGGCCGTGAAGCTCTCTGGAAGAATTTGCCATGTCTTTTCACGGGTGTGACTTTTAGTTCACGGGCGTGACTGATATGATCATTCACGGTTGCAATCTTCCTTCATGGCTGTGAGCTTTAAATGTTGGTTTGTTGGCGCTAGGCATAATCACGGGCGTGACACATAGGGTCACGGGCGTGAACATACTACTTCTTTAATTTTAGCTGTTGAAGTTTAATCTTCCATTCTCCATTCTTGCTAACATCTATCATACCCCGTTCAATAGACTTAGAAAACAAGTATGTTAAATACAATATTGCTATTTTATTTGTTATCATCAAAATGATAGAAATACCCCTCAAGATTCAACAATATGTTTCACAATAATTATATTTAGCTTAAAAAATCCATCAAAAGCATACCCACTAACCACATACATTCCATCCTTAGACGAAACAATTTTGTCTGACTTAGAAACTATATGAAAATCGTGCTTGTTTAACAATTAACCTTACACCAAATTCTTGCAGATATCAAACACAAACAAGATATTGTTTAGAGTCAACTCTTTTACAGAAGTCATCTTCAACACCACTTGTCCTTCACTAAGAACTTTAGAAGTGGCAGAATTATCCATATACAACTTTTCTCCACTCTTCGGTTTGACGGTAAAAAACATATTATATTATGAGCAAATATGTCTTGTTGCACCAATGTCAATCCACCATTCATTTGGGTTAGACTCAACCAAGTTCACATTCAATATAACAGTAGCAAGATTGATATTAAAGACCTCTTGAGTAATATTTTTCAAGAGATTGACTTCATTGCTCTTCTTTTTCTTTAGGATCCTGCAATCAAAAGCCTTGTGATCCATTTTATCACAATTAAAGCACTTGCTTTGAAATTTCTTTTTAGAAATTCCTACTTTGGGTCCCATCTTGGACTCTTTATTTTTCTTTTTCTTAGAACTTTGTCTATGTTCAACAAATGTTCATTTTAGCCTCGGAATGACTTAACCCCTCATTTATTTTTCTGAACTTTTGTTGTCTTCCTCAATTCAAAGTCTAACAATCAACTATTTAATATTCATCTCCTTGCATTTATGCTTAAAGTAATTTTTAAAATCCTTCTAGCCGGGGGGAGGGGTAATTTTCCAATAATTGTATCCACTTGGAAGGTTTCACTCAAGTTCATTTTCTTCCTCATGAATATCATGAAGAATAACTTGAAGCTCTTATATTTGACTCACCATAATTTTGGAATCTACCATTTTATAATAAAGGAAACATCCCATTATAAACTTTTTGGCACTAATATCCTTAGATTTGTATTTTCATTCCAAAGATTTCTACAATTATTTAGTAGTTTTAATTCCATTATATACATTGTATAGCGAATCATGCAGACTATTGTGACATAATTCTTGCACTGAAAATTAGAATAATGATAATTATCATATGTCATTCTTACTTGGACATCTTATTCATCCTCTTTTAGAGTAGGAACATTTTTAGTCAAGAACAATGCAAGGTTCAAGGTGGTCAGATAAAACAACATATTTTATTGTCACTTCTTAAAGTTCAAACCATTGAACTTTTTTAGCTTCTCTTTATGATTCACAGGCACCGTGACTAGTACAATAGGAGAGACAACCTAAGTAGCAAAAGCTGATGGCCCTTAGAAACTATCCTAAACATTGGTAGCAATTACCGTATTCGCCATTTCTAAAACATAACAAAAGAAATTTTAATTTCAGAAGACCCAAATACTATGATTAACAAGTTTCGAATTTGTCTTAAGATTGTTAGGAAGATAATAAAAAATGATGTTGTTAATCTAGTATGATGTATGAGGTTGAAAAACACAAGGAAGGAATATGAAATCTGAGATTTGTATTTCATATAGTGTCTTTAAGATAAATTCACCCCCTACCATAGGTGTTTAGGTTCAATCGATACTTATCTTCTAAGACACAATAGATTAAAGACAGAAGTTGAACACCATAACTTTACCCACCGTGAATTGAAATAAGTGTCAGTCTATCACGGAAGGAAAGGAAAAGAAAAAGATAAGCAAAATTTTTCACAACTAGTATTCTCAATATGAAACATCTATATATATACTAAAGAGGAGAGAAAAAATAATTGTGATTTATCTTTATTATGACTACAATTTAATCAAAATTAATTACATAACAACAATCTCATAAGTTTTGTAACTCATGTAATAGCAGAAGCTCAACAGTCAGTTATGGAAATACACATATTGTGCGCATGACAAATTGTCATAAGTGCAATAGTCACTTCTAGTTATCTTTTTGTTGCGAGTGCACCATAATATCACGACCACGACAGAGGTATACAACCCTGTGTAAGGGTGATAAGGCATCACTGACATGATAGCCCACTCACCTCTAAGGCACATGGTGTTCACGCGACGAACTTCAATTTCTAAAAATAAAAATGTAAAAGTTAGGCTAGGCTTAAATTATGGTATTTCGGCTTTGTATTTATATGCGCAAGTCACACACCTAAGTATTGACTTTGGTTCGGTTTATAGATTTACACCCTTCTACTTATGTGCGTGAAATAGAATTTTTTATGCTACTTAATATTGAAAAATAAATCTTTATATATAAACTTTTCTCCCGACTTAATATTTTTTTGTGAGATTACTCACTTTTCACTTCCTTTCTTCTTAGCAATAAACTTACTTTGAGTTTTAATTTTTTATTCATACATTCACCATTTTGAATATATGAATATCATAATTCATAGTCTTAATGTCAAATAACACATATCCAGGTTATCCTTCCAAAATCAAGTTATGGGATTCACCTGAATTTTGCTCTCAAAATGGTCAATTAACCACAATTTTCTGACATTATATATAATAGTTGTATAATTTGTGTTAAATTTCAATTTCTATGGTTGTATTATTGTGTTAAACAATTTCTAATTTTTTTTATTTTGATGTTATTAATTTTTGTTTCTTAAAAGAGATTGGTGAATTCTTTATATTATAATTTATTTATTGACATCAAATTTATTTATGGATATTATAAGATTAAAATTCTTAATAGGTTAAAAACTAATAATTTCAAATAAAAAAATCGAGTCCATCAAATTGGTTAATCAATTTTAGTGGACTGGTTAATGGTCAGTAGTTGTATAAAATCGATTTTAATAGACTAATTAATTTAAAACCTCAATGGACCAATTAATTGGTATATGCTCACCCCTAATTAAAAGACTTAACCCACACAAATTTTGTACTAGCTAGAAGATAATAAGCAAGGCAACACATTTAGTTCTTAATGAAAATTTAATACATTAAAAAGATAATATATTGACAAAAAGTTTAGTGCTTAATATTACAAACTCTTGATGTAAAATACTTGCATCGACTTGTACCTATCAGTTGGTTGGCCTATATTTTAATGTATTTTGAAATTATATTTTGAAGGAGCATTGTAAATGCCAACGTAAATAGAAGAGCCTAGATAAGCTGGAATGAGCTAAAGAAAAAATAGAGATTTTTGGGCAGCAGTTCGTTGAACTGATTAAAACTTGATAATTGCTAGAGAACACATAATTAAAAAAAAAAAAAAAAAGAAAGAATGAAACTAGTGTTATTTTCCCTATTTATCATGAAAGTTACCACTTAAGGTAGACATACAAATTTTAAATTGTGCATGAAAAGCTTTTGGCTTTGCTTGTAGTGTAATCAATCATGCTTTCATAGTGCATTACTTGTCCTAATTCAATTAGGCCTAAAGAGGTTTTGAACTCTGGTTTTTACATTAATATTATTTCAATCCATTATATGTATCTCAACCATATCATACTTATATTAGACCCTGTGCAATGAGCTTGGCTCCGTTGTATTAATACGAATCAATATACTTGATCTTTTATATTTAAAGATATTTTGCAAGTACTCAATAAACAATATCGTATTTTAATATTTTTTTCTTATTAATTAATGATATTTAAAAGGAAAAAATTGTCACTATAAAAAGAATTGCAATAGAAAAAAAAAGTATAAAATGAGAGCACTTTTTATTAAATTTTTTAATTAAATTGTATACAATGACAACAACTATCATAATATACCATACTAGATAGGATTGACTATATAGATTCTTTATCTTCAAATTTCTCTGTCCAAAACCAAATTCACCTCAATATGAAGTAATTGTATATTCTTACACATTATTTAACTACAAGTGATTCTAGATTTAACTCTATCCTTTTTCCTACATGCTAAAACTAATTTTAAATTATTTTGAATCAAGTATCTAAGGGTCTTCGGAGTACATGCCTATAACATTTTAAATGTCATTCATTTATTTTGTCCGTAACTTCTATTAGATGCATTCATTTTTTATCTTATCTAATTTTGTATGTCTACACATCCATTTTAATATATGCATTTCTGTCTTACTCATCCTATAGATATATTGAACTTTAGTAGTCCAACATTCATTCGTATATAACATAGCTAGCCTAAACTTCTTTCTATAAAACTTTTCCTTCATTTTATTTGGTATCTTCTTATCACATATCACCACAACACCTTTTCATTTCAACCATCCTATTTAGTGGGTTACATCCTCATTTACCATCTCATCCTCTTGGAAAACTAAACTTAGATACTTAAATGGTTGCACTTTAGTACCACTACCCCTTAATCTCACTTCCTTATCATTCGTCTTACTTAGGGTAAAATTATAACATATATACTCTATTGTGCTTCCACTTACCCTAAAACCTTTATTTTCTAGAGTATTTTTCTATACTTATAACTTATGGTTAATTCCTACTCTAATTTTATAAACTAAGACAATATCATCTGTAAACAATATACACTAAAAAAATATCATCTTGTATGCTATTAGTTTAATGCGAGGACCATTCCTATCTCGAATCACATTCAAGCCCCCATGTGATAGGACCAACTTCTTTACCTATACTCATCCATGATGTGGGAACTCTTGCATATACTCCTTCACACTCAAGCGACAATGTGATGAAACCTCTCCTTTCGCTACTTTGAAATAATATCCATGTGTCGATGTCGCAAGTGCTTAGCTGAGCATGTCCCATTGTTATGTATCAAAAAAATTCATATTTTGAGTGTTGAGTAAATTTATGCGGACTATCAATCTATCACAACTTTCTTTCTTCATTTGAATTTGCTTCTAGTTACGTTGATCACATAAATAGAATTTTAAATTAAATTGTATATTTAAATAAATTCATTAATAAATTAATTATAATTTATCGTGATACATATATAAAATAATATGACATGATATGTAAAAAACCAAAATAAGGAACTGCATCTAAAAGATATTTTCTTTCCCTTAAAAAGACGATAAAACATAAGAAAATCAATTAAAAAAATAACTTAGGAAAAAAGCTTTCCTAAATTACCACAAATACGATAAAACAGTGGACTTGACCAATATAATTCAGGTAATAAAATAATAATAATAATAACAGCGCAAACAATACAGCAGAAAATGAGTTGGATACCCAATCCGATAATCTCTCCTTCAAATTACATAATTATAATATTATAGAATATAATACCCATTTCAAACAGTCTTTTTTTCCCTGAAAAACTCCATATTGACGCCGTTAGAGAAAACAGCGTGTGGGTGGGTGGGTGGGCCTGAATTAAATAAAAAAATATGAGTAACAGAGATGGAGGAGGAGGAGGAGGAGGAGGAGGAGGAGAGGAAGAAGAAAAGAAAGGATATAGAGAAGGGGCTCTCCTTTCCTTTTTACATTCTGTAGTTACTCACTCCCACCAACCAACCCTCTCCACCTGACTCCCTAAACCGCCATTTTTAACGGACTTTTTTTCTTCTTATTAAAAATTTACAAAAAAAAAACCCTTCCCCTCTAATTTCCTCTCTTTCTTTCTGATTTCAGATTTCTAGGGTTTCGCCTTTCTGAAATGAAACACTAGGAGTTTCTTCTTCTTCTTCTTCTTCTTCTCTCTAAATGAGTCTCAGTTGTTGTTTCACTCTGTTTCCCTGCTTCTTCTTCCCTCTTTCTTTACTCTTCCTTCTCACTTCAACTTCCCAGTCTGACCAATCGGAGCTCCGATCCTTACTCGAGTTCAAGAAGGGTATTCACTCTGACCCATTTAACAGAATACTCTCAGCATGGGATTTGTCCTCTTTACCCAATCTCAACTCTTGCCCCAGCTCCTGGCCTGGTATTACCTGCGACCCTTCTACCAACTCTATCACTGCCATTTCCCTCGACCGCCTTCTTCTCGCAGGTGACCTCAAGTTTTCTACTTTACTTAACCTTAAGTCTCTCCTGAATCTTTCTCTCTCCGGAAACTTCTTTACGGGTCGCCTAGTTCCCACATTGGGATCTATGACTTCACTCCAACACTTGGATCTATCAGACAACAATTTTTCTGGTCCGATCCCTGGTCGGATCTCTGAGTTGTGGAATTTGAATTATATAAATTTTTCAAGGAATGGTTTTGAAGGTGGGTTTCCTGATGAGTTAAGAGTTCCCTTCAGGAATTTGCAGCAATTGAAGGTGTTGGATTTGCATTCTAATAAGTTTCGGGGTAATGTTAGTCAAGTGTTGAGTGAATTTATTAATTTGGAATACTTGGATTTGAGTGATAATGGCTTTTATGGTGAGCTTGGTGGCCTCAGTGTAGAGAATATATCGGGCTTGGCTAATACTGTGCGTTTTGTCAACTTCAGTGGAAATCAATTGAATGGTGGGTTTTTGAAAGACGAGGTGATTGGGTTGTTTCGGAATTTGCAGTTTTTGGATTTAAGTAACAATATGATTAATGGGGAGTTACCTTCATTTGGGTCTTTGCCGAATTTAAGGATATTTAGATTGCAGAACAATCAATTGGTTGGGGCTGTACCCGTGGAATTGTTAAATGGGTCGATGCCCATTGAGGACTTGGATCTTAGCAGCAATGGATTTACAGGTAGTGAAATCTTGACTTATATTTTGTACTGTGCATATTTATCTGTTTTTTGCTAAAATTTTATTGGAGTAGTTAGTCAACTCGACTAATAATTACGATGAAAAACTAACGCTAGATAAATCCATGTTCATTTATGATTTTAATATTTGAAATTGCTGGTTTTTGTTGATGCTAAAGACCTGGAATTCGACTCTTCCTCCCAATTTTTGGTTTGATTCCCTCTTTTTTTTTAAAAAAAAAAATTCTGTTGAAATTGATTTTACTTGTTATGATTTTACCTGAATTGTCTTTTTGGCTTACCATCCGGTGTAGGCAAAGTAAGTAGTCCTTTTAGACGCCAGGGGAAGAGCCAAGAGTCTGTGCTTTGGGTAAAAATTGTGTATATTAAGTTGCAGGAAAGAGTGTTGGAACCAGGGAATTGTCTATTTTTATTTGTCTACTTTGTTCTGTCACGTTTCATATGAGAACTTTGTATCTACACAGTTTAGTTAGTTAAACAACCATGGTGAGAAGACAGACAAAAGTTTGAAGAGGAAATGAAGATAATATACAGCTCACATGAAACTATGTTAGAAACTTTAATACAAAATAAAAGATTTCTTGATGTCTGGTGTTGAACACTATCAAAAGTTAAATGGCAGTGGATTTTGTGATTCCCTTATCTGTTTTGACCAAGTTCTCCATTTTATTTCTCTGATGTTCATTATTTATTCCACACAAGTTCTTTTAGAGGAATTAATTTTTTTGAGGTGTAGTGCTGTATGATGTGAATCTGATAATCATAATATATGTATGTGCAGGTTTTATTCCTGGAATTAATTCTGCAACTCTGAATGTCTTAAATCTCTCTTCAAATGGTTTATCAGGCTCATTGCCCACTTATCTTGAGAGATGTACAGTTTTGGATCTGAGTAGAAATATGATCTATGGTAACATGTCCGTTATGCAGAATTGGGAAGCCCCTCTAGAGGTTATTGATCTGGGTTCAAACAAGTTGTCAGGAAGTTTGCCGAACTTGCCTTCTCAGTTTTCTAGATTGAGTAAACTTATTCTTAGGAATAACTCCTTGGAAGGTAACTTGCCTTCTCAATTGGGCTCTAGTCTGGGATTGTCTGCCATTGACCTCAGTCTAAATCAACTTAGTGGGTCTATCCCAGGTGGTTTCTTTATTTCTACGACATTAACAAGCCTTAATCTTTCCAGAAATCAGTTTACAGGGCCAATCCCTATGCAAGGCTCACAAGTGGGTGAATTATTAGTTTTACCCACTTATCCAAAGATGGAGTCTCTTGATCTTTCTTACAATTCCTTGACTGGTGGATTGCCTTCAGTTGTAGGTAACTTTGTGAGTCTCAAATTGCTGGATCTCTCAAACAATGGTTTATCAAGAGAGCTGCCAACTGAATTGGGTAAACTTATGTACTTGCAGTACCTTGATTTATCTGGCAACAAATTTAAGGGTAAAATCCCTGACAAGCTTCCTTCCAGTCTGATTGGATTTAATGTGTCCAATAATGATTTAAGTGGCGCTGTTCCAGAAAACTTGATGACAAAATTTAATATTTCTTCGTTTCGTCCTGGAAATTCTTTGCTGATATTCCCAAATGGTGTGCAACCAACAAATTCTGTTCCACATCAGATTCCTGCCAAAACTAAACCCCATAGTTCAAAGCATGGTGTTACAATAGGAATAGTTGTTGGTGCAATTGTAACTATGATGATTTTGGCTTTACTGGCCTATCACCGAGCACAACAAAAAGCATTTCATGGAAGAAATGGATTTAGTGGCCAAACTATGGGAGATAATGTTAAAGTTGAAAAATCTGCACAATCTTCCCTCTTCAAATTCCACTCAAATGTTCACCGCCCACCAACATCGTTGAGTTTTTCAAATGATCATTTGCTTACTTCAAATTCAAGATCATTATCTGGGCAAACAGAGTTTGCAAATGAAATTGTTGAGCATGATTTACTTGGGGTTGTAGCACCCAGCTGTGCATCTTCAAATCCTAATGTGTTAGAGAATTATCCCACAACATCTGAAAAGAAGTCCCCTCCAGGCTCTCCATTAACATCCTCACCACATTTTGTCGAGCCCCATGAACAATCTGTGAAGTTGAATGTTTATTCGCCAGATCAGTTGGCTGGAGAATTATTTTTTCTGGATGCTTCACTAGCATTCACTGCAGAGGAGTTATCTCGAGCCCCAGCAGAAGTTCTTGGTAGAAGTAGTCATGGAACTCTGTACAAAGCTACTCTAGGTGGTGGACATATGTTGACTGTGAAGTGGTTGCGGGTGGGCCTGGTCAAACACAAGAAAGAATTTGCCAAGGAAGTAAAAAGAATAAGCTCTATAAAACATCAAAATATAGTTCCACTACGAGCATATTACTGGGGGCCAAGAGAGCAGGAAAGACTTCTTCTAGCAGACTATATCCAGGGAGACAGTTTGGCTCTACATCTGTATGGTGAGCATTTTATTCCATGCCAATGTTTTTGTACTTTCTTATTGGGTTTTTTTTTGTGCTTACATGTTTGTGTAATTAAGTATAGTGTATTAGAAAAATTAGTTGCATTATTGCTTTTTTCTAGCTATTTTATGGTATTAACTTATTCATTTCATTGGCTATGGTGACATATGGCAACACTTGTGTCAAGACCTGTGCATGTCGAGGTTTGTAAACTTCAGCGGATGTCTTAGTTAAATTATCGGTCTATGCTGCTAATAGATACAATTGAACCCTATTCTGAATTTTTTGTGACATACTTGCCATAAATGGCACAGTTGCTATTTACATGTTTATTAAGTACTAAAATCCATTTGGTGATTTGCTGCTATGACATGAATATTTGCTGTTCCGTCTTTTGTACGTTATAAGTGTAGGCAGACGTGCATTTTAATTATATAAGTTTGCTATAATTTAATTCTTTATTTTAATCACATAAGTCAGACAACGCTACCATCAAAAAGAATGTGTGGCTTGCTGTGGCTGTGGACTGCATGCTTACAAAATAGGGTAATTTAAAAATTTGAACAATAACATATCATTGTCTGGATACTACAGTTCTCTGACATTGTCATGGCTTTTGTCAGTGTCTGCCAATGAGAACCTCTCCACTCATGCTGGGCCTTATTGTCAATAGTAATTACTATGAGGGAAGTAAGTCCTTCAGATAATTTGATTTCTTTCATATGCTAGAAAATTTATTATATTTATATAATGAGCCATAATTTTTGGGAACTCTATAGTGTCTTGTTCGGCAGATAAAATGGAATCCTGTAGTTCTTGAATGAGAGAAGGCGTTCCTGGTTTTGACCATTAGAAAAATGTGAATTTGGCTGGCTATTTGCGAATTTAGGTTGTGAGTGGTGTTTCCATCTCTAGAAAATGAATGGTATGCCTCCAACCTTCTATGCTTTTAAAAATTTTGCTATCTGATCCTGATATAAGATTTTGAGTTAGACTTTGTGGTCTGCAATTGCTTCAAAATGGCTTATGCCATTTCAGATATAAACATCTTTTATATGTTTTAGATGTTGGATCCTTATTCTAAGACTCTCACGCTCTCTCTCAAGTGCAGCTGGCCCGACCAGTTGTCACTTGCCAAGCATGGGTGACTCTTCTACTTGTCCACCCATCTCTATCCACTTGGGCTTTTTCTTCTCGGGCCTCATGACACTTCAACCTTCAATATGAGCTTTTCTCCTGTTTACCCCTAGTCTATCAGAAAATGTTAAGACCAGAATCTTTTTGGGCTAACAGCTATTTGGGCTTTGATACCATGTAAGATTATATTGGGCTTAATAATTTTGGTCCGCCATTGCCCAAAATGGCCTAATATGTACATTTTGAAGTTAGCTTACCAGAATTTAAGGGTTTTTTTTTTTAATAACTTTTATGTGTGATTGAAGTGGGATGCTTATCCCAACACTCTCACACCTCATTGTGTGGATATTTGTAGAACATAGTTGGCTGTCATAGATCGATTGTAGCTTTGCAAGTGACTATGTAGGTAGTTCTTCAGATAATGGGGGTTGAATTTTTTTCCTTTGATACTATAATGACAAAAAATGGAATAATTCATGGACATCCTGGAAAGATGAATTCAAATAGTAGATTCTCAAATGAGGATGAATGATGTAGGAGAAGTGTTTAGGGCAATTAGATCTCAACAATTAGGGCTATAATAGGGTGATTGTGGTTGGAATAGTAGATAATTAGGCTTAAGGAAAACCTTGACATTAAAATTCTGATTTGAGAAAAAATATTAAAATACCTAAACTGTTTGCTATTTTCTTGCTTTTACTAGTTAGGACAAATCCTAATTCTTGACTGAAAACTATTACTAATTAATTAAGGAAAATACTTTATGAAAGAGTAATCCTAAATAAAGAAGGCAAACTAAAAATTATTCCTAATGAATTAAGTAAAAATCCGTACTAGATAGGAATCCTTAATGAAGAAAGATAACTGATAAAAAAAATGAATTAATTTAAATTGGATTCTCCTGCATCAATGATGCTTTTGGCTGACTGATAAAAATTTTGATAGGTGGCATTTCAAATGGTAATGAGAGTAGATATAGTAAGAGTTTTGGTTCTACTTAGCTTGTTTCTTTTGCTGGGGTCTGTCTTCCAGGAAAAGTTAAGGGACAATCTTGTCAAACTGTTGGTCATCTGCTGAGAAAAGGACTAACCTCCTTTAAATAAAGACTACTGGCTTCTGAAGGATGGAGTGACAAAGGACCCAAAATATTATAGTGAGAGAAGATTTGGATGATTTCAAATAGAGACTTAGCTTTTATCTTTTAACGGTATCCATTGCTAGGGTAAAATCACCTTCATCTAGGAGTGATGCAAAATTTTTGGTTCAGAACAAGAGCTTTCTATTTCTTTTTGTATTTTGTCAAAAAAGTGAATTTGCCTCCACTGGTGTTTAATATTATTTATTTGAGCATATACATCAATAAAGATTGATTTTAATCATGCATTTCCTGGTCATTTTGCTTAGCACGCCTGATTGTTGGGTGGAAGAATCTGCACTGGATTATAGTTTGGACCCTGAATTCCTTTCTTCTTCGACTGAAAATTGTCTCGGGGTATGGATGTGAAATCTAGTTTCGGTAAAATTAGGTAACTGAATAATGAATTTGAGTAGGTTGGGTGCAATCTATTTTGTGTCTATAAAATGCTTGTGCATGTGTATGCAACTCCTGAGGACATGTCTTTGCTTCTGAGATTTGAAATGGTATTGAACTTGAGAGGTATGGAATTTAGAAGAATAGTCCACAGATTATAATGATGTTACAATTGCACTTGATGGTATTATGTCTTTGCTTCTGAGTTTTGGATATGTATTGAACTTGAGAGGCATGGAATTTAGAAGAATTGTCCAGAGATTATAATGATGTTACAATTGCACTTGTGTTTTTGTCCTGCTCTTTTCTTAGGATGTTATTGGTTTTTGAACGTACTTGTCATGAACTGACATGTGTGGAATATTAACTCTAGTGAGCAATTATATACAAATAATTGACTTGGCACCCATAGGAGTATTAACTGGTCAATGGCTCTACTGATTTTCTCTGACCGTCAGAAATATAGCTCTAACTCTTAAAACAGGAGTGTTGTCTCCACTTACACATGCTTTATACAATTGTGTGCAGAAATGATGATTTTTTATTTATTTGCAATGTATGTTTATGCAGAGACTACGCCTCGAAGATACTCATTGATGTCATTCAACCAAAGACTAAAAGTTGCTGTCGATGTTGCTCGGTGTCTATTGTGCATCCATGATAGAGGCATGCTCCATGGAAATTTAAAACAATCAAATATACTTTTGGAAGGTCCTGATTACAATGTTCGTCTTACCGATTATGGCCTTCATCGATTGATGACACCAGCTGGCATTGCAGAGCAGATACTGAATCTTGGAGCGCTAGGATATTGTGCTCCAGAACTTGCTAATGCAACCAAACCAGTCCCATCATTTAAGTCTGATGTGTATGCATTTGGAGTGATCTTAATGGAATTATTAACCAGAAGAAGTGCCGGAGACATCATATCGGGCCAATCGGGAGCAGTTGATCTTCCAGACTGGGTTCGGTTGTGTGATCAAGAGGGAAGACGAATGGATTGTATCGACAGAGACATTGCAGGTGGAGAAGAACACTCGAGAGCCATGGATGATTTGGTTGGTATATCATTACGGTGTATTCTCCCAGTAAACGAGAGACCTAACATCCGGCAAGTGTTGGAGGACCTCTGTTCTATATCTACTTGAAATTTTGTAAATGTGTCTTGGAATTAATTTTTGTCGTTCCTCGACCCAATTGGTCATTTCTCTCTCTCCCCGCCACCCCACACCCCCTTCCCCCATTTTTTTCATTAATTTGTTTCTAGCCTTATGATTTTGGGCTAATTATCACTTTTTTTTTTCTCTGGAAATTTTCTTGTAAAGGAACAACTAGTCCATTGGTTTATTTGACAGTGTTTTGAGTTTGATCTTCAAATGAAAAGAGTTTCAGTTCTGTGTTCTTAGCAACCAGAAAGGTCATGTTTCAGCAAGAACTGGACTTTCTTCTAGTCTTTTATTTGTAAAATTCTTTACTTCTACAAAAAAAAAAAAGAAAGTGAAAATTTTTCATATTTATTTATTTATTTCGTTGGTCACCGTATAATCTTGGGTAAGATAACCCAGCAAATTTTTGACTGGTTCGTGCTTTATGGAATGAATGTGATTCTCCTTTTCTTTAGCAATTGTTGTTTGTTTTCTATTTGGTGATTCTCCTTTTCTTTATCAATTGCTGTTTGTTTTCTATTTGGTAGTGATAAATATAAACTCTTAGATCAACGAGGAATTCTTAGCCTGAAAATTCTGTTCAAGCTTCGTTACAGAAATAAACATTACAATCCTATATATATTTCTTTAGAGAATGTAATTTGAGTGGGACGTAGCAAGGATTTTTATTCAAAGGAATCAAAATTTATCATAATCGAATAAAAGTTTACTCACATCAAAATAATAGAAAAGTATTAAAAATTGAGGTCAACTATGTATTTTTGGTCAATTTAATTTTTAATTTTCCTTCAATTGAATGGGGTCAATGGACTCTGCTCACTATGCCTCATCTATGTGCCTGCCCATAATTCTAACTAAATTATATATATGAAAGACCGATTACAATTTCTCTATCACCATAGAAGAGTGTTTTTAAACCTGGCCGGCGCTAACTGTGGATTAAAATTAAATGTGGGAGGTTGAACTGGGGTTAAACTGATTAAAATAAAATTCTGTCAAAATATATGTTCATATATTAAAATGTGAAAAATAATTATATTAAATATATTTTATGTATAAAATATTAATATCTACAATTTAAATTAATACATAATCATGTTGAAAAATATTTTCAAATATAATCTTAATAAATAATATAATTGAATTATTTATATATCTTTGAATGTTTTAAAAGTTACATTAAAATATTAATTTTATTAATTAAAATAATATTTTTAAATAAAATCAAAATAATTTCAAAATATTTTTTTATAAAATTTTTGTAATATTGTATATTAATAATGAAAATATAAATAATTAAATTCAACTTTATCAAATATATATGACCCTTGAATAATGTAGATAACTAGAATGAATAATTTTTTATGATATATATATATATATATATATATATATATATATATATTACTAATATTAAAATAGTTTGATAAGAAATACCATTACTCATATATATAATTCATTTCTAAATTAAAATTAATTTTGTACATTAATAAAAATAGTTTATAAATTTTTTTAATAATATATATTACTGGTAAAAATATAAATAATTAAACAAAAGTTTATCAATTATATATATATATATATATATATATATATATATATATATTACTAATATTAAAACATTTTGATAAGAAATACCATTACTCATATATAGAATTCATTTCTAAATTAAAATAAGTTTTGTACATTAATAAAAATAGTTTATGAAATTTTTTTTAATAATATATATTACTGGTAAAAATATAAATAATTAAACAAAAGTTTATCAATTATATATATATATATATATAATTGATAAACTTTTGTTTAATTATTATATATTACTAATATTAAAATATTTTGATAAGAAATTCCATTACTCATATATATAATTCATTTCTAAATTAAAATAATTTTTGTACATTAATAAAAATAGTTTATGAATTTTTTTTTAATAATATATATTACTGGTAAAAATATAAATAATTAAACAAAAGTTTATCAAATATATATATATATATATATATATATATATATATATATATATTACTAATATTAAAACATTTTGATAAGAAATACCATTACGCATATATATAATTCATTTCTAAATTAAAATAATTTTTGTACATTAATAAAAATAGTTTATGAAATTTTTTTTAATAATATATATTACTGGTAAAAATATAAATAATTAAACAAAAGTTTATCAATTATATATATATGAATAATGTGAATAATAATTTATAACTTGTACATATAAAACTCTATATGTTAAGACAAACGCAGCCATTTGGTGCAGGGGTAACATTAGTCAATTAATCCCTTCACAACCCAAGTTTGAGTCTTAGCATTTTCCAACTGAACTATGACTGGGTGGACCGGTGTGAACCTATTTGTCCAAATGACCTTTTTTTTGTCGGGCCTTTACTCTCCTGAATTAATATATAGAATCTGTCTGATTTTGAGGTCAGTTTTTGGTTAAACTAGTTGAACCAATCAAGGCAAACCAAACTCAATAACCTTGCTAGAGACTACCTAACAAAATTTAATACGACAGGAACAAAAACTATTAAAATAATACGATTGTTGAATTTGAATTGAGCTCTTTTACATATAAATGTGATATTATTACAATCTGTTTTATATTTAAAATAATATTTTATGGTTTTTAGGCAGTAATCTTAATATAAAATATAAATTATATATATTTTTATAATTATTTAACAATTCAATATATTTTTTTGCAGTATTTAAACAATACATGTTATGAATTAAGAGTATAAAAATGATAAATAGTTTAAAATAATACTATTTATGTAATAATATATAATATAATGACGAACATATTAAACAGGTTAGTCCGTTTACGATACAACAATAAATGGATTTGGTGTAGGTTAAGAAAAATCAACACGAATATTAATTGAGTCGATATGATTCGTACGTTCACACTAATTGTTATTGTTGGTTTTATGTGTCTGTTGATTTTGTAGTTTTTAGTTATTTTGGTAAATTATATAATAACCAAATTGTATAATTTTTCAAGTAAATAAGAGTAAGTTCATATTGAGATGCGTATAAAAGACGAGGATCAAAGGTTATTGGTTTAGCTTCCTCACTCTGTCTCTCTCATTGCATTTCACATGAGTATGAAATTATACCATTTACTCTTTGGGCTCGAATGTTTTCGCATGTATAGTTACAATGATTTGTACTAGTATATAATAAAAATCAAGTTTATGGGTTAAGCCCCTATGATAATTTGTTGAATTATAAAATGGTGTTACGAAATGTGAACATAAAAAAATTAGTATCGTTATAAACAAGTTTTTTGTTTATTCATGTTCTATACGTGATAACTTGATACAAGGATATGTGATATCTAAAGGTATTGTAATGGCTTAAATACCGGATTAGTTATAAACTGTAGTTTCCAAAATTGATCAGTATACCTGGAGGTCAAAAATACACCTGTATGTAAAAAATATTTTATTTGATAATTGGAAAATATAGGTTATGACTAGTTTGAGGGTAAAATTTGGAGTGAAAATGAGGTCAAATAAGTCATCAAAAGTCAAAATTAAGAAACAAATGGACCAGGTTTAATTAAATAGTTGGTTGACCGTAATTTGACCGGGCTATGAAAACTAGCAAACGACATCCAAAAATTTATTTTAAGATATGGATAGGCTCTAAATAATATTTAGGATTATTTGACAGTGAAAACGGAATTTTACGGTAACACCAAAAATTGGATTATCTGTCTGGACAGAAAATAAACTCTGATTGAGTTGAAATTTTTTTTGTAGACATATAAAAATATTTTAAAAATTATGGAATTAAATTTGGATGAAATTGAGCTTGGAAAGTGAGAAAAATAATTTATAGTGCATAATTGGGCCTAAATGGGTTGGGCTTTATTTGGCCCAAGCCCACCCATTTAAGACCACTATAAATAGGCTCAAAATCAGAATTATCTAGAGAAAATCTGGAACTTCTTCTTCCCCAAATCCCTTCCATTGCCGAAACCCCACCTTTCCCATTTTTCTTCCAATTTTCTTCCATTTTCTTCACTTTTTACACCAAAATTAACCACCCAAAAATAATTTCAGCCGTTTTAGTAGCTATTAGAAGCTTTTAATCTTCATTTGGGAGGCTAAAGTGGAAGGAAATCAAATGAGAAAGTTTATGATTTTAATTTGAGGTAAGAAAAATTTATGATTTTAAATTAATTTAATTGTTCAAATAGGTAGTTTAAGATATGTAGATAATAATTATGAAGTTTATTTGAGCTAAGAAAGTAAATTAATGGTGGATTAATAAAGAAAATTTTTTGTCCATGGTAGGTTCAAAGCAAGGTGAAGGTGCTTCTAAAGGAAAGAAAAAAGAAAAGGAAAATTAGGAAGGCCTAAAATAAGGAATTAATGTTAGTGATTCCTTAATCTAATTATTTTCATTAATTAAGTATAAATTAGAGTTATGGAAATTTAGAAAATTGTGTGTTTTGTATGTAATTATTAATTAATGCTTAAAACATGATTAATGGATTATGAAAAGTGAATTAGGAGGATTAATTTCAATTAGAAAAATTAATTAGTGGAAATTGTAATATTTGACTTTATTATGTGAAAAATGAATTTTAAGGAATAAATACATTTTAGTGTAATATTATGATATATATATATATATATGGAATAATGAAGGTATTAATTAGTGAAATGAATAATTAGAAATTGAAAGAAAAATTTTAATGATGAAAATTAAATATAAGCAAAAAAAAAGAAATTAATATTTTCTTTACTAATTAAATGAAAATTTAGCCATGAAATGTAAAAAGATATGATTTTAAGTGTGTAGAAATTGATTGAAAATTTTTAAATTAAATATTGAATATTTTTCTATTTATTTATGATATTATGTATGAAATGAAAAATAATGAATAAAATATATTTAATGAGTTTATAACTCAATTGATATATTAGAATGAAAAATGTGAAAAAAAAATTGGTGATGATAAAATTGTTATGAAAGAATAAATTATTAAGTGATTAATAATGTAAAAATAATGAAATTTATGGTTTAATAGAAATTGAATTGAAGAAATAAAAAAAATGTCCTTAGTTATTTTTCTGATGGTTAAATCTAGCTCAGGATATAGTTGGCTAGCCATAGGGACACTATTACCGCAGTGTTGGTCATGACGACTCGCTTATGTAGGCCAATGATGATCTACTTTAGTGATTATAACTCAGTGATTCAGTGTACAGTATAGTTCTCGGGTGATCCTTCAGGATTACTCTTCAGTGTAGTGGACTCTTGGGGTCCACGTCCCATGTATCCGGTCCGAAGATTTTCTATCGGATTGAAACTAGGGGCAAGTGTGAATGAAGTGATTAAAGTGATAATTATGAATAAAATATGAGAAAAGTAATTAAAATGAAAAATAGGATAAAAATGAAATAGGTGAAAAATATAAGAAAAATAATGAAAGTGTGAAATACAAGATAAATGAATATATATATATATATATATATATATATATATATATATATATAATAAAGTTGAAAAATGAAAAATAAGTGGAAGATACATATTAAATTGTGTAGTAAAATAAATAATCAAATAAATAAATGAAAAATAATAATATTAGTGGCAAAAGTGTAAATAATATATAGTTAATGACATAATTGTAAATAAGTGGAAATTTAGGAATTTAAGTGAAATTTGTAATGAATTAAAAAAGAAAAAAAATTGAAAGGAAGAAAGAAAAGAATGATTAAAAAAATTGATAAAATTAATTAAAATATTAAATAGCAAATTAAGAGTAATTAAAAATAATAAAATGAATTATATATATTAATGAGAAAAATTGAATAGTATATTAAAAATAAATTGCATGAAAATATAATTAGTGAAAATTTTTAGATTAGTAGTCACCACTGAGCATAATAATGCTCAGCACGTAGTTATTTGACTGCGTGCAGGTAGTAGCGGAAAAGGCAGGAGTAAGTATGCAAATTTTGGGAGCTGACGGAAGAACAAAATTGTAATAGGATATTACTAATAATGACATGTATATATATACATAGATATGAAGTTGAAAGAATGAACTTTATACATATTATGACAAAATGGTATTTTGTGAAGTATTATGTGTGTGAAAAATGAAATGATGATTTGTGGATGAATGTAAAATATTTTTGTATTATATATGAATTGTTGTGTCCAAAAATGGGTTGTGAATTGTTTGCTTTGCAGGTGGGTGTGTTAGTTTATAGCCGTTATGCTGCCGAAATTTTTTGGAAAAGTAAAAAAGATTAATTAAGTATTAATAATATTGTAGTTATTAAATTAAGATAGAAAATTTTTTTGGCATACATCGGCTATAATCGTATTTACCCACGTAACGTACGTATAGAGTAAGTGTTATAAGGGTGTTACAGGTATAAGATATAGGGTATTGCATTTTGGTATCAGATCAAAGATATGTTTTATGGGAACATGCATATGTATAAAAGCATGATAACATATGCATCATACGTGTTGAATATTTTCAAGTGATATATATGCATGTGTTTTAAAGCCATGATGTAACAAAATCCACCAAAAAGAGAAAGGCGATTGAAATGCATTCTTATGAGATATTACATCATTTGCATATAAATCAACATGTACTAGGAGTTAGGACTCCAACATATACATATGCACATACATTACAAGAATCACATATAGAAGAACCATATGAAAACTCATAATAGAAAGTATATGATCCATCGGGGTTGATATAAATATTAGTACTTCATTGGGAGCAATAGTAGTTGTGCACAATATATGTTGTGATTGTTTGATATGGATGGATAAAGTTGAATTAAAAGCTGATATGGTCTTATTAGCACTATATGAAATTGATGTGATATTGAAAATGAATTGGTTAACTAAATATCATGTAATGATATTGTTTTACTAAGGAAGTAATTTTGGAATCTCTAAACTAGATAAAGGTTGTGTTTCTAGGTAAAAAACATTTATGCCTACACGTTTAGTCTCAGCTATAAAAGCAGTTTAAATGGTCAAATGAGGAATGTGAGACATACTTAGCATATGTGACACTACAAAAAAATACGAAAATAGCGACCATCAAATGTGGTCACTAAACTATATTAGTGACCACTTAGCGAGCACAAAAAGTGGTCTAAAAAAACCTCATTGCTAATCTATTTTGGTGACCACATTGCAAGTGTGGTCACAAATTGTAACCACAATGGATTGTGGTCGCTAAAATTGGCAATCATAATTGTGGTATCTATTTTGTGACCACATTATTGATTATAAAATTCTCTTCTTGTGGTCCCTAATAGTAAAAAGGAAATGTCACATTGGACCAAATAGTGACCATCAAATAGTGGTCGCAATTTAGAGACCAGTTCTTGTGGTCACAGTTTAACGACCACTATTTTTATCGTAGTTTAAAGACCACTGCATGTAGTCACAGTTTAGCGACCATACATAAAAATCTCTTTCTGTGGTCACAGTTTAGAAACCATGATTGTGGTCATAGGTTAGGGACTCGCAAAATAGAGACCATTCTTGTGGTAACAAATTAATGAGCACTTCTTGTAGTCACAGTTTAGAGATCACTTCTTGTAGTCACAGTTTAGCGACCACATTTGTGGTTACAATTTAGCGACCACTCTTGTGGTCATAATTTATAAACCACTTTTTGTGGTCACAATTTAAAGATTACGTTTGTGGTCACAATTTAAAGATTACGTTTGTGGTCACAAGTTAGGGACTCACATAAAAAAGACTGCTCTTGTGGTCATAAATTAGCAACCACTACGGTCACAAATTAGCGACAACCTTTGTAGTCACAATTTATCAACCACACATGTGGTCACTAAATAATGACCACTTGTTGTGGTCGTTAATTATGTGGTCACTGTTTAATTAATTAATTAATTAATTAATTAATTATTATTAATTTAAGTTAGTAATTACCAAATGTATACTTATTAATAAATAATTAAGTAATTATTATTTAAATATAAAATCTAAAATCCATTAAAATGTTAAAAGTGCAAATACAATGAAATATTTAAAATGTATTATTCTTATATTTGTCATAAAAATAATAAACATAATATAGAATCTCAAGAATGAGGATCTGGTGACGGCTAAGTGTGATCCACGCTAGACCCATCTAATGGCAGCTGATTGGTGCGAATACTCTCTCTCTCCTCCAATATCTACATTTGCATTGTCATGCAGCGCATCATCTTATTAGAGCTCTGAACAGTACTATATAGATTATGTACCTCATCCTGCAAACTGAGAGTGATTCCTCAAGCTCCTTAATGCGTTGATGAGCTACCTCAAAGAGGGGTGCAAAGGCTTCGAATGCAGAGTTGGATGACTTATTTCTGTTTGTTCGGTACATGTATATGTTATGCGATGAAGCCTTAACAACTTATAAGAATATTTGATCTTCATCGTCCTGTGTCAGATCAACTTGATTCTCGAATTCATCATGGGATGCCACAGAAATGAGCTCCTCAAACAAAAGTCATATCAAATAAGTAGTTATCTTAATTAGAACATAAGTTTTACCCAACTTGTCTTGCATGCTGATAAATGTAATCCTTCGACCCATCTGGAGAATTTTAATATTTATATATGTTACTAAGCTTTCGGTAGCTTAGCTTGTGCATTTTTCTATATGTAGGTTTAAAGCTAATAGTTAGCTGAGTTGACGTGAAAAGGAGTTCAAAGTAGTTTGAGTAGTTAGAGTTAACTTGTATTGTGTCTGGTTATTTATTCCATTCATTTTATTTATTTGATTATCTTTCATGACATGGAATAGAAATAGATAGTCATTCATATTTTTAATAAGAACATATAATAGAATTTATTTATGTTTAATAAGGATGAATTTTATAATAAGGGGCTGATGTTGCTCAAACCAATTATTGGTTTGATTCAGATACAAAAATAGTTTTATACAGTATATAGTAAATGAATATTTTAGATTGCATGTTAATCAGATATGATGATCTTGATATAAATATAAGTTAGAAATTTTTTTAAATCAGAACAGGTTTATATAGATATAGTCGTATGCCATCCATCTATATAGTGGTGTTTGCCCTACTATATGGATAAGTGTTACATGACGTGCAAAGATATTGCGAAGATAAATTTGATTCAATCACTAACACATAAACCATATCAACTAATATGTTGACCCATTTTATACCTTTTATTAGAACTAAAACAAATCTCATAAATAGGAAAGAAAAATGTGATTAATTCAATTAGCAAAAACGTAACGATCATAAAAAATAAATAAAAAAATGCAATTAAGGATAGATTTTGAACTTCATTGATGACTGTGATATTATTGATATTATTAGTGCACAATTCCACATACGGAACAAAAACCCAATTTTACCAATAACATAAATTAAACTAGTAGCATTAAGACTTCTTAAAGATTAAAATATGCAAATAAATCATGATATATGTAAAGAATACCTTCTAAGCATCTATAAGCATAAAATTTTCTACATTTAGAGTTTAGTTAAGGCATGTACACATCATTTAAAAGGCACTAATAATATAAAACCCACATTCCTATATTCCATTTCACCCAAATGAAATGATGTGAAGCTAAAATAAAATTTTCCAAAAAACAATTAGTACTTTATTATTTAGGTTTTTACATACCTAATGTAAGAAAAATCAGCAGATATGTGGTCAAAGTATTGGAAAAATGGGAACTATCAAAAAAGGGAATAGAACAATACCCTAGGTTGGTTCCTTATGAGGTTGATCTGATAATTTAGCTGGCTCTTGCATATTAGTTGGCCTAAAATTTTATCAATTTCTACACCTACAAGCCAAACCAAGACCTCACTTTCACCATGAAAGAAGTGTGCAAAAACTAAAAAAAAAAAAAGACAAATCACCATGAAAAAAGCAGACATCACTAACTTTGGCCATTACTTTAACCTCTTCCACAAAAACATTCACTACAAAAAAATTGTCAATTAGCGACGGAATATTCTGTCGCTAAACAGATAAATTTCGTTATTAATTATAAACAGAGACAGATTAGTGACGGAAACCATCCATCACTGACAAACTCCTAGCTAACAAGTTAGCTGGAAAAACAAATTCCATCATTAAACTTAACGATGAAAAATCCGTCGTTACTTTAATTTCGTGTGTCAGTAAAATTTGTCATCCTTTAGAAGACGAAGTCCACTATTATGACTAATTAGCGACGAAAATTTTTGGTAACTAAAGTAGCCACGGCAAAAATCCGTTGCTATTTTATTTTTTTCTTGTTAAATACTTAATTATTGTGATAAAAAATTCCGTCATTATTTTATTTTTTAAATTCACGACGGAAAAATTCGTATCTAATTATAGTAACGGACATATCTGTTACTATTTTATTTTATTTTATTGTAAAATAGAGACAAAAATTTGGTCGCTAATCATAGTGACTGACGTATCTGTCACTAAATTTTTTAGTACGAACAAAAATAGCAATAGAAATTTCCGTCACTAACTTTTTGAATTCACATATAGCGACAAAAATTTTCGTCGCTATTTTATAGTTTTTAAAAAAATATATGTAGAATTTTGTTGTCACTATCAATGTCATACCTGTAATATAATTTAACAAATAGATATACATTCTTCAAATAATTCATAGGCAACCAAACCACAAACACCATAATTTATCAAATGTATTTACGATAGTCTCAGTATTAAAAATATAATACATAAAAATATGGCTAAATATTCTAGTTCTAAAGATGTATCTAATCATCATTTAGCATGTGAATCTGTAGTAGGCTATTTAGATGGTGGTTGTTGACCTGTAATTGAATTTCCGAAAAGTACCAACTGCATCAAGTTTTCCAACCGTGAAATCTGCTGGTCTCTCTCCTGCAACTGTGTCTGCAAAGATGAGATTCGCCTGGTCTCTCTCTTCACTCTCCTGCAACTGTGTCTCCATAAATGATATCAATTGGTCTCTCTCCTGCAATCGTGTCTTCATAGCTACAATACGGCCCTCATATGTCTTTTGCATCCTCTGTGTCTGCTCTAGCATATCCTCCATCTGCCTTGTATTGATGAAGGCAGAAGAACTAGAGCCTGGACTAGAGGAACGGAAAGATGATGACTTGAAACCCAGACCATACAGTCGCTGCTTTTTCTCACCTCCTATGGTCTCCACATATATATTGGTATAATCAACCGGTTGAGGTTCCATAGAACCCTCAAGAGGTTGAGAAGCAGCTGCCACACATTCCTCTATGCGGTCCTGAGATAAAATGGAAAGAAAATTAGAGTAATAGACATAAATGAATTAAAGTTTTCAATAATGTTTATGCCAAATTTTTTAACATTTTATAATGTAAGAGTCACTTACAGCAATCTCCTTAGACCTGCTATCAACAAATTGACCATCTAACTTCTTCATATGTAGTTTTTGAAGATCTCATAAGCATTGGGCTCTCGACCCAATTCTCTAGCCTAAAAAAATCATGTGTTTATTGCAAATTAACATATACCAAAACATACAATTTTTTGGAAAAATTAAAATTTTAAAATTGTAAATAATTTTGAGTTTAAAAGTTAAATGTATTACCAAATCTCTTGTGTGCTCAATGGCCAACTTTGATCCTCCAGTGTGGTGAGAGGGGCCTGTACCTGGTCCACTTACCTCGCTCCGTCGGTTTCTACTAGTTGCTTCTGATTTTGCTCTTACTTCTGGCTTAGCCCAATACTCAAACCAATATGGCCAATCCTCCTCAGATATGCTATCAGGCCTCACTTCTTTCCTCTTCCATGTGTGGACCAAATCTGAGTATCATTCAGCAGCCTAACTCTCCCATACGACCATCAAATCGAGCATGCCAAGAACATTGCTTCTGTAAAAAGAAAAAAAAAACACAACACAATAGATATATATGGTTATATAACAAAAAAACATATAAAATGTTTGAACTAATTAGATATTCAATTAGAATTTTCATTTTTCTTATATACCTCAAATTCTTCAAAGTAAGTCTGTTTGGCCGACGCAAAACACTTTCTTCCATCCGAATGCTTTAGGTTCAATCATTTTCTTTAAATATTTTGAAATAATCGTCGAACACTTGTGAGATGGAATCAACCTGCAAATAATATAAAACATAAGAACATTATTAATAAAAAATAAAGCACAAAAACCAATATACTTATTTGATATATATTTATTAGTTATACCTCTCACTCTCAATCTCTACCACAATCTTGTCACCAGCTAAAAAAGATCCAGCAACAGATGACGATGTCGCTAGTGTGGTAAAAGGGGGAACAGAAGTTGATGGTGATGGTGATGGTGTAGAACCTGGTGCATCTGATGATGGATCCACCGTGTGTGTAGGAATGAGAATAGATGGTGGTCTTTGATCTGATAAAGGTGATGGGGTAGGGGATGGTGATGATAGTGATGACTGAAAAAGAAGCAAAACACCATAATCTCGTTCACGTCCACGTCCAACTCTACCTCCATCACGTTCGTGTCCATGACTTGTATGTGTCATCTACACTAGTACACAAAAAAAATAGCATATACAACAAGTATATACCACAATCATGTATATTACAATATTATAATCCTAATAAATGAAAAAAAATGTATTTCAAGTTATAAATTTTTGATACAATTACAAAAGGCTAATTGTCACTATCATTATTACTATACAGTGAATCTTCAAACATATCATCTGATTCATATGGAACTTCCAACTCATCTTCAATGTCAATATGATCATCTTCAATTTCTATCAAGCCACCATTTGAATCAAAACGTATAAAAACTAGGGATCCATCATTAAAAGTCAGAACATAATTTCTTTATTTTCCATGACATCACCAATCAATGCATTACATGTCATGAATAATTTTAAAGATTGAATAGAGTAAAGTTAAAATTTAAAAGTTAATGTATAATAAATCCAGAATGCATTTGTAATATTCCTGTAAACATTGTGAATATAGAGAGAATAAATAAGTCAAATTTTACAACTAGAATATGAAGCAATTTGGTCTATATACAATGATGGGTAGTTAAATTTAGAAATTGTATTTGACCTCATAAATCCAAACTTCTGCTTGCGAGAAAGAAAATTGAAGAATAGCATTCCATAAAAATTCATGTTACAGACAAAGATGAATGAACACCAAGATATATCTTGAATACTAACCTTGCAACAATAAGTCCAACATAGCTAAAATACCAACTCTCTGTTTGTATATATATATATATATATATATATATATATATATATATATATATATATATATATATATATAATACAAGCGTAAAAACATAACTCTTTTTCCCATTAAACATTGTTTCGTTCCTTCTTTTCAACAACAATCAACAATTACACACAAAAGAAAGTGGGTCAGGCAATACTTAATGGAAGCAAGGCTGTACTCATTAAATTATTGGCCACCCAACCTTTAACAATAGCAAAATGATCAAAAATCATGTGCAGCAAATTGTTTGGAACAGAATTGACCCAAAATTGCATTGCAACACTACAATCATGAAAAACTTTGAACCTAGACTCATCTCCATGGCCACAAATAGTGTGCAAAGCTTAGAAATCCTGGAATGTAGAAGAGGGACCTCCAAATATCTCCCAAATCAGTTGTTTCTTTAAACTCCAAATCTAGGCTTTATGGTAGCCAATGTATTTCCTTGTGAAACTTTTGGATTAGAATTGCAATATATGTAATCATTGATGGATAGTTTAGATTGTTTACTATGATTTAGTAATAATGATAGGATTACTTAAATCAGTTTACAGAGAAAAAAAAATACATGACCTCAATTACTTAAACCGGTCAAAGTACATATAAACCTCTAAACAAATTCTAAATTATCTCATAACTCTTTAATATTCTTTTTATCCAATCAAAACCTTTCACATTTTAAAACTGAGTCAAGTAAGCTTTTTTAACAAATATTAACTTCCATCAACATTATCTTCTTTTGATCACAATGAAATCCAAAGATTTCATACAATTTGTCAACATTTCACTATCAACTACATTTCTAATAGTTAAATGGACAATGAGGCAGCTATACACCTACATTTTCAATTGGCTGAAAATTTATCAACATTTCATTATCATCAACCACCATGTGAAGCTACTTTTGCAAAAACTTAGCCTAAATAGTTTGTCAAACACAAAACCAATATATATTTTCTTTATGCAATAATTTAGACAGTACAAAAGATTTTCCATTTGAATTTATAATATTTTCTCATATTTTTCACTTTCAGATTTCTACTTTCTCCTATTATTCAACAGCAAATGCAAATATTAGCCTCAACCTCCTAATCATCGTATCCCTATCATCATAATTTTGCCTTTCAAGATCAACCTGCAAATGAAGCAAAATCCGACCCAGACTCCTGAATCTCTACATACACTCCTCAATCTAAAGCAGTCCATTTTCTTTCCATTCTACATCCCACGCTCTTTGCTATAAGAATGAACCTCTTATAGTCACTGAAGCCCAAAGCTCTTGTTTTCACAACTTATTCTATAGAATGAACAAATCAATCATATACCCACTATTTTTATTGTGATTTACAACAACTACATTATAAGAAAAAACCTATAGTTACCAAGTATGATGCTAGAGAATGTCAATAAAATATGTACCTTGTAATGAGTTGAGTTCAAATCAACAGGTAAAACCTACCTCAGGTGACCGTCCTTTCAAGAATGGCGATCGGTGACCAACGATCAGTGACCAGCAACTATCGAAATGGTGAGTGACAGTGAGGATGAGGGTGAGGGTGAGGGTGAGGGTGAGGGTGAGGAGGGAAATAGATCTGTTGATGTAAGGGTCGAGACAAGGGCTTGCAATATTTGTTTGGTAATGACTGAAACGGTGTCATTTCATTTTGAACTATAGCGACAGACAGTTGGGACGTTAATCTGTCGGTAAAATAATAATAATAATAATAATAATAATAATAATAATAATAATAATAATAATAATAATAATAATAATAATAATAATAATAATAATATTATTATTATTATTATTATTATTATTATTATTATTATTTAAATTTATATACTTGTTTATCTAAATATTTATTATTTAATATATATTTGTTTCATATTTCTTATACATTCCTATTTATTTTATTTAAGTTTGATTTAAAATATTAAAATATTAATTATATTTATATTTATATTAATATATATATATATATATTTTATTTTATCTATATTATTTAATATATTTATATCTTTATTTATCTAATTATTTAATATTTAATGTAAAAATAATTAATATATTTTTTATATATTTTTATTTATTTTATACTTATTTGATTAAGAATATTGAATTATTAATTATAATTATTCATTAATTTATAATTTCATTTCATTCTCTTTCTCTTTCTCTAATTATTAAAAAAATGTATAATTGACAAAAAATAATTACAATTATTGATAATTGTAAATTGTTAAATATCATGGGACAAAAGTTTTAATTAATATAAAACATCATCTATTTAAAAACAGAGAAAGTAATTTATGTGAAATTATTGTTTCATTTCATATCCTAATTCTTTGAATTGAACTGATAAATTAATAATGACCTTAATTATTGAATAATTATAGGCTTTTAGGAATACTAAAATTCATTTGAAATTGATCCGAGTCTATAACTTTTGGGCTTAACTATCTCTTTATTAAATATTTTCCTAATTGAGCCTAATTTTTTATACTTCTAACCGTCACTACATCAATAACTCAACTATCATTGCCAATATCAGTTTGTTCTCCTCTAGTGCACTATTACTAGATAGCTTTTGAAACTACAATCATCTTTCAATGAATCTCATGCCATCTCATAGTTGTAATGTTGTATATATGTTGGCTTGCATTCCTAATTAACCTGCTAAATGTATATTTTCACTTGAGTTTTTTTTTTTTTATCAATGGCTTCACTAATGAGAGGTAAGTTTTGGTTTTTAATTTTTTGTCACCTTATTTCACCATTTCAATTCATTTTTGTGAGGCATACATGTTAAGATCTATGTTTTCCATTGTCAATTTAATTGAACTCATCTAAGTAATATTAGGTAATTTTCAAAGAAAATTCCTCTCTCAAGAATTCTTGTTTCATTTGTATTGGAAAAATTTCTTATAGTCGGAACTATAAGTCTGTCATAATATTTTCATTTCGCTATAATAGTCAAAGAAACAGTGTTGTTCAAAATTTGCAATGAAATTTTAATCCCTCATTATATTAGCGAAAAATAAGAAATATGTTATTCGAAATTTGTTATTAAATTAGAGACGAACATGAAATCCGTCGCTAAAATAGAGACACATATGAAATCCGTCACTAAATTAGAGACGGATTTGACATCCATCACTAAATTAGAGACAGATATGAAATATGTCCCTAAATTAGAGACAGATTTGACATCCGTGAATAAATTAGAGATGGATTTGAAATCCATCACTATATTAGAGACGGATTAATAATTCGTCACTATATTAGTGACATATTTGAAGTTCGTCTCTAAATTAGTGACAGATTTGAGTTTCATATCTAATTTAGCGACAAATTTTGCATTCGTCCCTAATATAGCGACAAATATAAAATTCGTCTCTAAATTACCGTCATTAGACCGTTGCAAAAATTGGAGCCAATAATTGCCTCCAACTTTAGCGACGAATTATTTCTTGTTGCTAAATATCAACAATAATCTGTCACCATTCCGTCACCATTATAAGCGCCATTTTTTACCGCGAAATTTAGCAACCAAAATTAGCGATAGATTTGTTTCGTCGCTAATTCCATAGTTAATCAGTATGTAATCAGTCACAGATTTTTTTCAAATTTTCTTAATTTAATTTTATCGTTTTCTGTCGTTGATCCATCACTATTTAGAAACGGAATATTTTCGTCGCTAAATTCCCTAGTTATTTTGTATTTTTCTTGTAGTGATTATTCTCTAAAACCATAGCATTAGCCTCACTATCTAGAGCTCTCAAATCAAGCTCTACTCCATAAACCCTGTGTTTCTCTTCATAGGGTCTATTAGACCATCACCTAAAATCCTAACATCTTATCGATTATCTTTAGCCATAGTCGGTTTTGCATAGAACTCGCCAATAAAGATCATTGCAATGCTAGGATCTAAATTGAAACCCTATGAATTAAGTGTTTTAGGCCCATATAAAGATTAAACAAACCAATTCTCCCGTCTTGTGAGAACAACTGACATTGTAAAAAAATTTAGTGTTCGAAACCATAAATCACCATGAAGGAAGCACGTTCACAATAAAAAAATGAATATATCGAGTGAAAAAGACAAGATTTGTAAAAAAAACTCGGAGATTAAACTAAAATAAGATATTAGGAGATCAACGATGTCCGATGAGAAAATCGAAAAAAATAAAAAATAAAAAAATCACCATGAAAGAGGCACACAAAAATTGAAAAAATAGACAAATAACCATATAAAAAAAAAAAAGACATCCAGAGAAGAAAATAATGGGCGCTAAACATGGATATAATAGCAAGATGAATAAGATGAGGGGAAGAAAATAAGGGAAGGTGGCTAGGAGAGCAAAACGTGGAAAGATAGATTAGGGTTAGGGGAAGAGAATAGGAGGAGGTAGCTAGGAAAGGGAATCGTGGTAAGAAGAAACAATGAAAGAAGAATAAGATTAGGGTTGGATTAGTAGGTCTCATGGTCTAAATGGCATTGTTTTGGAAAGGGATATTAGGGGTAGGCAAAGCTGCGCCATTTTGGTAGAGTGTGTTGAGTAGAATGAGCAAAATGATAATTTGATGAGCACTGTTAATTGAACAATATAAGTAGGATGAATTATAATATATATTAAGTAGGATGAATTATAATATATATTAATATATATTGAACTCTTGGTTTTTTTATATAAATATTGACAAGTGATTTGTTGGCAACAAAAAAAAAACTACTAAGAGACTAATAAATTTTAGTTTAATGGTACTTATTTTATTAATAAGACTATGAGTTATCGATTTAGAATTTACAGAAAAAAGGAAAACTAATGAGAGTGATTGAAAAGCTGAAGCACTTAAAAGTGAAGTTTCCATCAGATACAAGGGCATATAATCTCTCCTCCCGACCACCCTGTGGATAAAATATTGTACAACTGAGGTTATCACTTTAGTTGCTCCTTGATAACAGTAGGAAATTTGAATAGTTAGTGTAAAGTGGCTATAACTCTTTTTGTAATTTGTGTATATCTTTTAGTTTAGGAAGTGGGCATCTTCGGATTCATATAGGATATCAATTAGTGTTATATTTACAGCTATAGCAATAACAAAAGTTGTTGAAAATGTATCATATGTTTCTATGCTCTCTTCCTATTGTAAATGGACATTATAAACTTCTGAACAGTATCGTATTGGAAATCGAAATTATTATAAAGTTAAATAAAATTAAAATGTATTATTTCAAAAATTAGAATAAACTGAGGTCTTTTTTAAATAAAAATATTGTAATTTTTTTTGGATAAACCTAACATTAGATATTCAATGTATTTAAAATTAAATAAAAGTAAATATTCGATTAAATTCAAGATTTTCCTATTACTATAATATTAGAGATTGAAGTTGATCTAGGATTATTTGTATAAATGGTGGAATTCATTTGTAAATTTGTTTTATTTTTTTGTCCATTTCCATTTTTAACTTTTAAAATGTTGGTTTAGTCAATTACTAAGCAGTTGTGGATCCGTGGCGCAATGGTAGCGCGTCTGACTCCAGATCAGAAGGTTGCGTGTTCGATTCACGTCGGGTTCAATTCCCCTTCTTTATGATACCCTTTTTTTTTTAAAACTTTTATTTTCTTCGTATAGCAAAAGCGAAAAAAAAAAGAAGAAAATTTCAAATAAACCCACGAATCTCACGATATTTATGCCTGAGGCCCTGAAATGTGGACAATTTTCCACCAAAAACATACAATCCCTCTCCTCCCAAAGGAAGTTAGCTGCAAAAGGCAAGAAATGCCCCTGAATCTGTCATCGCGCTCTCTGCAACTCTGTTCCCCTAGCCAACATTATTCACAATTTTACAATCCTAACTCTGCATGTCGTCCGCAAAAACATCTCCGCCAGATCCACATATCTTGCGTTTCGACCCGACCCAGGAAGAAGCAGGTCCCCGTAAGAGAGAAGTCGGAGGCTGAAGAGTTGGTCGGCGTCTTGATGAGAAGTTTCAGTGATAAAGCTCCATTGGTGCGTACACTGGACAAGTATGTGAAGATTGTAAGGACTGAACACTGTTTTATGCTGTTTGAAGAACTGGGAAGGAGTGACAAGTGGCTTCAGTGCCTCGAAGTAATGTTCTATGAATCTTTAATCTTTCTGCTATTTTAGCTTGAGACTGAAATAAATCCTTGTTTCTGTGACAAAGTTCTAATCTTTGTTTATTATTTGCATATGGGTTTGATTTGGTGGTTTTTTTTTTTTTTAAAAAAAATGTGTATTGTTTAATTAAAAAAAGAAGGTTTTTCATTGATTCTAATTCCTTTGTTCTTTCGATTCTGCTCAATCATAATTCATATTCATTAGTAAGCTATAATTGAATAGTAATTTTGCTTTATGGTCATCAATTGTGTAAGATATTATTGTACTTCATCCATGTTCAACCAAAGTACATGTCCATTGCAAGCTTTATGTGAAATGATTGGTCACTTATTTAGCAATTACACATTCAGGTGTTCAGATGGATGCAGAAACAACGCTGGTATATAGCTGATAGAGGTGTTTATTCCAAGTTGATCTCGGTTATGGGAAAGAAAGGTCAAACTCGGATGGCAATGTGGCTTTTCTCCCAGATGCGAAATAGCGGATGCCGGCCTGACACTTCTGTTTATAATGCTCTCATCACAGCTCACCTTCATTCTAAGGACAAAGCAAAGGCTTTGTCCAAGGCTCTTAGTTACTTCGAGAAAATGAAAGGTATGGAACGATGTCAACCCAATGTGGTGACTTACAATATTCTTTTGAGAGCTTTTGCTCTAGCTCGAGATGTAAATCAAGTTAATGCTTTGTTTAAAGATCTTGACAATAGCATTGTTTCCCCTGATATTTATACTTTCAATGGTGTGATGGATGGCTATGGCAAAAATGGGATGATCAGAGAAATGGAAGCTATACTTTCTCGCATGAAAAGTAACCAATGCAAGCCTGACATTATTACTTTCAATTTGCTGATTGACTCTTATGGAAAAAAACAAGAATTTGATAAGATGGAGCAAGTTTTTAAGAGCTTGCTGCATTGCAAGGAGAAACCAACTTTGCCTACTTTTAATAGCATGATTACAAATTATGGGAAGGCACGGCAGAATGAGAAAGCAGAGAGTATTTTTCAGAAGATGATCAAGATGAAATACATACCAAATTTCATCACATATGAGAGTCTTATTGTGATGTATGGATATTGTGATTGTGTTTCTAAGGCTAGGGATATTTTGGATCAGATGATTGAATCTGGAAAGGAGGTCAAAGTTTCAACATTTAACGCAGTGCTTGATGTTTACTGTATGAATGGTTTACCCATGGAAGCAGATTTACTTTTAGAAAATGCACGTAGTTTTGGTGTGCTACCAGATTCGTCAACTTATAAGCTCCTTTATAAGGCCTATACTAAAGCTAACAAGAAGGAGCTTGTACAGAAACTGCTAAAGCATATGGACCAAGATGGTATTGTCCCCAATAAACGGTTCTTCTTGGAAGCTTTGGGAGCTTTTATGTCTTCACCAGCAAGTTCAGATTCTGCCAGTCCTGCAAAGTCAAGCAGTCTGCAGAATCATGCTAAGGCTTAGGTGATGCTATTGGAGATTGTGTATTATTCTTATCTTTTCCCAGTTAAAGGAGCCATTCTATGTAAAACTCACACTGCAATTTGCAAAGGAACAATTTGCCTGTTTAACATCTAGTTGGTCCACATGTGATTTGGTATGTGTTTCTTGCTCTTTAATTAGCATCCTCTTAATGTGCATACTCTCCCTCATCCTTTATCTTTTCTAATCTTGCATGAACTTTTCTATCTGCTTTTCAGTTTTGGTTTTAATGTTTCTATCTTGTTCCAATAGCATTGCTTGTTTGCTTTGTCGTGCAACTAAAACTACGCACTGAAAGCAATATTTTGGGATGTATAGAACGCTGGGTAAAATGTTTGAAAATTTGATAATTTAGTATTCTGGAAGATAGGAAGCTGATAGAATCTCTCCCTCCCTATTTAACTTTTTGTAAGTTTATCCATTTTCTTCTTGCTTTCCAAATGCTTAACCTTTATATCAAATTCCCTTTTCTGCTCTGAAGTTATGATAAAACTTTAAACGTCGGGTTACTCTTCCTCGATGGCTGAGATGGTATTGGTTGCTAGTTTTAGTTAGATACCTATGCTTCTGCTTTCATAAATTATGCACTTAAATTTGCAGGAACTACCTACCCTGCATAAGAAAACAGATTAGGACGTTTGGACCAATTCTTGCAGATTAGGAGAGTCGAGCAAATTTCCAGAGAAATCTATCAGCTGATAAAGAGGGATCTTCAATTTTTTGCATTACAGATGACCTTCAAGGGCTGGCGAGCAACTAGCGCTTTTGTTGATATTCACGGTGGAGTATGAAATTACCAGGATACCATGATCCTTTGGATCAAATGTACTGGGGTAGATTTATTTCTCTAGGCAATATTATAGCTTTGAACAAAAGTCTTTACTCTATTATTGACATTCTTGAGCCTACAACTCAATATTTAGTAGCAAACTGTGTTCCGCATCCATAAATAACTTCTGCAGTCTGTCTTTAACATAAAGTCTATGTTCTTCAAGATTAAGAGCCATGTTTGTAGCCTCTGGCACATAAAAGGCTATAAATTAAATTTAATGTCATTTTCAAACTGAGGAATTATAGAGAAAGTAGTTATTTTGTTCTGATAATTATCTTGATATGCGTTTTAATGGCAGCTACTACACATGATCACGGTAGATAATATAATCTGCGAGAGAGGTGCCTGCTAGTAGATAGCCATTGTATGTGGATTCGTTGTCACAAATCAAAATCGTCAAATAGGCTCTCTAAGCTAAAGTGTGTATATCCATCAATTGCCGGGTGAACTTTATTGTGCATCTCGATTATTAAATTCAGAACCCCCTCTACTCAAATTGGAATTTCAAGTTTAATTCATTAAGTAGAAACAACGACGCATTGCGCTTTTGTTTTTTTTTTAAAAAAAATCAAAAATAAAAAAAAAATTGTAAAATGAACAGTTAACTGTAGTAAAAGCTACTTAATTCTTTGACAAGACCAATTACATCTGCTACAATTCGTCCCATTATAATTAAATATGCTAAATTTCAATGAACAACAACAGCTGCTAAGCTTCAATCGTCAGAAGCAACAAATTGAAGTTAACAGTAACTAAATTCCTAGATATGACGGAATATTGCAGCAGGATCAAGGTGGGTCTGCTCAGCCCCAACTCCTGTCTACTATTAATTGAATTAGTGGTCATTGCTGAAGTCTATGGAAGAATATACAAATCAGCCCGTATTTTATGCTTAAAATTGTTTGAACTCTTAACTGAAGGATCAATACCAATCAACCCTCTTCTGACTCTGCAATCTGCAATTCACATATGAGAAGAGAAGTAAGAGAAAGAGCACTTAATATAAGCAAAAGCAAATGTACTAAAAATGGAAAAAGTTTCAAACTAAAAATCCATTCCAAACAAACTCATTCGATCAGTAATGAATTGAACTGCATAGAACAAGAGGAGTAATAAAGGAATACACTTTGTATTCCATGTATAGTTTCCATGTTATCTTCCTTGTAGACACCAAGAGGCGAGCCATGGATAGAGAGACGCGTCTCACCAGGCTTAGGCAACCTTGGAGTTTTTGGTGTCATCCCAATAGACATCCCCGGCTGTTAACCTGCATAATCAATAATTAGAGGTATCTTCATCATTTCAGAGGTACCTAAGCATCCTGCTATTAATTTGATCCATGAATTGCAAGAAAAAACACATTTCTCATATACCTCAATCTACTACCTATTCCCCAGATCTAAGCTAAAACAAAAGGGAGTAACATTCCTAAACATGAAACTCTTCTATGCAGGCCAAGGGTTCTTGACTAACCAAGAAAAATGTTATACAACAGATTTTTCACCTTCAACCAGCGAACATTTAGAATATATACAAGATTACTTCAAGAAGAAAAAAAATTATCCTTCAATTGACAAAACTATTATAACAAGAAAGATACCGCCAACTTATTAATTAGTCTCAAATGAACTCAAAAATTTCAAAGTCACATTTTTCCTCTTTTTTGAAAAAAAATGAAGTGACATAGAACATATGAAGTCTCTTATCTGCAAATCAGCAAGACCCACCTTGCTTGTTCTCACTGCCACCAATCAAGCAGCCCAAATCAGATAAAATCAATTGAAGAAACCAAGTTTCATTTCCCAAAAAAAAAACCACGAAATTTCACTATTATCTGTACCGCTTGCTAATTTAAAGCCACCAAGGATCGGAATAGTAGAGTAGTCAGGATAAGCAACGGACAGACGATGTAGAAGAGAAGCATGTAAGACTCTTCCATCTCGGCTAATTGATTTATCATTCCGCTGCATTTCGAATTGACCATCTTTTCCATTTTTTATAATGGACATGTTAGGAAGTTTTTCTTTGAAGAATTGGAGAGCAGAGGTTTGCAATTGTTCTTCATTTAAATAAGAGCGGAGCAATTGCAAACCAGTTAATTACTGTTCAAACTCCACATCACGTATAGCCCTAATTGCAGCATATTGACGCTCAACTTTTTTGCAGGTAAAAAGGTCAAAAGCCAAAATAAGAAACATTTAGAGTTAGCTCTAATTTATACATTGCATGAAAGTATAATATGCTGATGATGAAAGATCGGCTACTAAATTCAAAGGAAAAAGAAGATCAGCATTCATCTAGAGATTACACACTGAACAAGTAAAAAACCATAAAATGGAGAAAAATTGAAGCAGGAAATCCTAAAAATGAGCAAACTTTACAAAATTAGTATATTAGCTCAAAATTAAACTAAAAGCTAAAAAGCTCCCAATTACATGCAAGGAAAAAAAAAAGGAAAACTTGAATAAGAGCAGTAACCTTCTTGGTCCGTTAATTGTACTTGCTTTTCTTTTCTTCAATTTGGGGCTGATTGCCATCAACATTACGCACAGATGATGATGCAGCTTTCTTCTGTCTTTTTCACTCTTCATCTTGGCATCTTTCAAGACAAACCTTAAAAAACCTAAAGAAAAAAAATATTGACTTACTTGATTAGGGCTAGTAATGCACACAAGATCATAAAGCCAATCGTAGTGAAATGTAGACTGATTTAGAAAGCATACTTGCAAAGCAAAAGAGTGTTTGAACGAGCTAACAACCATCAGACTAATTGTTTCATTAGTATCAAATTGTTTTATACTCTTCGTCCTCTCTTTCTACAGCCAGACTCCGATTTACATGAGAGTAGTTAGTTATATCCGAATATGTTTAAAATTATAATATTTATATTTATATCTATTCCAAACCGGATGAAAATTATTCGATTAATATCTAAAATTTACTTAATTATTTATTTATTATTAAACAAATTTTAAATAAAATAAATTTAAACTAATTAAATAATTAAAATTTTAAAAATATACTAACAATCTACTATAAATCACTATAAAATAAAATAAAATAAATATAATATAATATAATATATAATTCAACACATTCAAATTAAAACAATTCATCAAGTTATTCAAAAATAGCATGAAAATAATAAAATTAAATATTATTCATTATAATAAAAAAATTATATTTCAAATTTTAAACTTCTATTACATTTGTAATTCATCAATTTATAAAAATACATAAAAATAACTAATTATATCAATATATTTAATAAATTAAAATAAAATAAATTGCATAATATATATAATCGAGTTCATCGGATAACGGATACCTGAGAGTTTCTACCTGTGCTCTACCCAAATCCATGACGAATTTAAATATTATTATCCAAATACATTCCAAAACCCTAATATAATTACTTATTAGAGTTTAAACGGATCCGGACTTGTAAAACCAGTACCGTCACCCCTACCCAGGTTTCTCTTTTTTAGTTTTCATTTCATTTTCTTTAATTTTGTTGTTTTCTATTTTCTAAATTTGAAAATTGGAAACATAAAATCATGTTTGTTTTTGCATATATTTTCAATAATTTTATTATTATTATTATTATTATTATTATTATTATTATTATTATTATTATTATTATTATTATTATATAACATGATATTTTGTAATTTTTGAATAATGATTGGATTTGTATTATATTCAAATTATACAAAATAATATAGTCATGAAATATATTACAAAGTAATAATAAAATAAAATATAAAACAACAAACTTTACAAGGAATTTATCGAAAACGAACAAATTTCAAAGAAAGAAAAGGTGAGGAGATCAAATTTTAAAAATGAAAAAAAAAAGAGAGAGAAAGAAAAGCGAGGTTAGGGTTTAGAGTGAATAATTCGGGAATTGATGGTTAGATGGATGTAAGTGATTTTTTTTTTTTTTTGAGAGAAAATAGACATCAGATAGAATGCTGAAAGTGTGCAGGGTGTGTAATGCACATATAGAATGGTGTGTCACCACGATAATGACATACTTGAATGGATTAGAGATTTTATTTTGAGGAATAGGGAGAGAGATAGAGAATTGAAATGTGGGGCATGACGGAGAAGGGGGATTATGGAATTTGGATTAAAAAAAAGATATATATAAGTTTAAAGACTTTCTAAGAAAATTCTACGTAGAAAACAAACATAATTTTCTTAGAAAATTTTTAAAACACTTTGCTTTTTACAGTAGAGAAATAAAAAAAATATATCTTTTTATATTTTCTAGATAATATTTATAATTTGGAAATTTCGGAAAATAGTTCTTAATTTTCTAAATAAAAAAATTTTACAACTAAACAAGTAATTCCAATTTTCAATTTTCTTGAAATAATTTTCTAGAAAACAAATATTTTTTTTCCACAACTAAACAGGTCATGCTTTGGGATTTCCAATAAAACTACGATATTTTTAGTCGGTAAACAAGCATACAAAAGAGAGAATAAAGGGCAAGGAAGTGGGCACATTCAAATTTCAAACTTCAACCTACATGAGCATCGATCGGTTGGATTAAAAATCAAACCAAAACTAGTAGTTTATTCAATTCTATTCGATTTCATATTTCAGTTTAAAATTGAAAAGTACAGACGCATAATCAGTGTTTTGAAAATCAGACCATACCAGTCGGTTAAACTAGTTTAATTGGATATTGTGGCTAGTTTGGTCTGATTTAATTTAAAACCAATAGAGGCAAAAAATCGGATCAGACGGGGAAAGTGGTGAATTAGCAAAAACCGGATTTATATTAAAAAAAATTGAAATTTATTTTTTTTTGAATTTTCCTTCACTTCTTAAACAAAGAAAGAGAACATATATGTTAAAAAGTAAGTTTTGTAATTTTGTTGACTTATTTTTCTTTTTAATTTGCAATTTGTTGATTTATTATAATATGTGAATTTAATGTCTCCAACCAAATTCAATCCAATTTGAAATACTCTAATAAATCAAATCTAATTTATTTATTAGTTTAATTCAATAGAATTGAATCACATTCAATCGATTTTATAGACTCTAACTTGAAGCTAGACCCTGAAAAAGACTTTTCTTTTTTGTCCAACTTTTTTTTTTTTACTAAATTTTCCTTTCATCCAACTTAATCAACTATGACCATATTTTGATAAGCCATAATTCTTACTACACTGACTTAACTGCTGCTTAAAAATTAAAATATAAATATCATATATTAAATATAAATTAATAAAATTTGGTTTTTCTATTGGAGGTCAACTAAATCCCAGTGCTAGTAGTACTTTCAAATTTCGTCAATTACTTAAATATATATATCCTGCTAGAATTAACTATAAAAAAATTAGTGAATAATTTTATATCTTTCATGTCATGTTGTAAAAAAAACAGTTAGTATAACTGATCTCAAGTAAATTATATTGACAGTACACTAATTTTAGACCATATAACAATTCTGTATCCCAACTTTCATTTGTAATATAAAACTCATTAATCTTCAATTTTGTAACATAAAGCTACCTAATTCAATTTCCATCAATGGGGGTAACGGAAAGATGATGTGCTATTTTCATGTAATATTGGTAATTTACATGTGTCTTTTACATGTCACCACACTTATCCATATCAGCTACCACATCACTATCCTAAATTTGTTTCTCTCTCATTAGTTTATATATTTGAAACCCTAAAATGAAATATTTCTTCAGTTTATCGATCTAAAATCCCCTCTCTTCATCGAACTATAGTCATATTTTCTGTTATCTTCTTCTTCTTCTTCTAGTGCACTTTTGTTTCATGGAAAACGAAACTCTTTCGGTTAAGAACGTTGAAGCTACAATGGCACTAAAGTGAATCACGATGTCAGTTGTCATTGTGAGATGTGTGCAGTTGTCATTGTGAGATGTGTGCTAGAATGTGGCTATCCTAGAGTGAGAGGGATGCGAGAGAAGGTTTTCTAGGTGCGATGATGGACATGTATGCTAATTGTTTGTTTTAGTCGGTGTTTGTGTCATTGCTAAATTTTGTATGGATTTCAATTGTATTTTGTTAACTCAATTGTGTAGGAAAATAAGTGCTCCTTTTTTATATGGCACGATAAACCATACAGTCCCCACATTAACCAAATACTTGTTTCGTTGAGAAAGAGAGAGAATTATCTTAGTTTAAAGGTTTATCATCTGAACTTCTTGATTGAGTTAATTATATTTTTATTAACAATGTATGGGTATTGGATGTGACTCATATATATGTACAGATAAGAAAGGCCTAAGGAATAATAAACAGCTCAAGAAAGGAGGGTCAGACATGCGTATTGGCAATAAAGCAAGAGTTTTTGCATTAGTTGTACGAACTTATGTATTGACACTCCCTAGTAAACGTGATTTAGAATTAGACGATTGTTATTATGTTCCAGTTTTAACAAAGAATATTATTTTTGCTTCTTATTTAAATAAAAGAGGCTTTCAGTTAACTATTAATGGTAATAGTTGTTTTATATGGTTGAATGATATTCTTTATAGAACTTATGCATTATGTAATGGGATTTACATTCTTGATATGTTTAATACAATCCTCAGTATCAATAATAAAAGACAAAAGTTTGATAACCTAAAACCATCATATTTATGACATTGTCACATTAGTCATATAAATGAGAGGCGCATGACTAAGTTACACAAGAATGATGACTTAAAGTCATTTGATTATGAATCATATAACACATATAAATCTTGTTTGTTAGGAAATATGACAAAATCACCTTTTAGTGGAAAGGGTGAACATGTCAGTGGGCTATTGGACCTTGTACATACATATGTATGTAGATCAATGTTAGTGAATGCCAAATATGATTTTACCTACTTCATTATCTTCACTAATGATTATTCACGATATGATTACTTGTATCTGATAAGATACAAATCTAAAGCTTTTAAAAAGTTCAAAGAATTTAGAAATGAAGTACAAAAACAACTTGACAATCATATTAAGACACTTAGATCAAATTCAGGTAAAAAATACTTAAGCCAAGAGTTTCAAGGTTATCTAAAAGATAATGAGATTTTATCTCAATGGACTCTACCTTACATGCCACAATATAATGGTGTGGCTGAAAGGTGAAACTGAACCTTGTTAGGCATGGTAAGGTATATGTTGAGCATTATAAAACTACCTAAGTCCTTTTGGAGTCATGCACTAGAGACTTCTATTTATATATTAAATAGATTCTCTTGTAAGTCAGTTGATGTTACTAGATATGAGATATGGACTAACAAGAGACCTATTCTTTCTCACATAAAAGTATGGGGTTGTCCTGCTTATGTGAAGTGGATAATATCAAACAAGCTAGAAGCTAAGTCTAATAAGTGTCTGTTTATGGGATATCCAAAAGAGTCATTTGGATATATTTTCTACCACTATTTGGAACAAAAAGTGTTTGTTTCAAAGCATGTTGTCTTTTTAGAGAAAAAGTTTCTTTTAAAAAAAGATAATAGGAGCAAGATTGAGTTTGATGCAGTTCAAGATACCTAAACATATGTAGATCAATTGACATAACCCAAATTTATTACTCATACAGATGAAGTAACAACTACATCTTCTAAAACACAAGAACTTAATAGATCAAGTAAGATACACACTATTCCTGAGAGATATTGACTTCTCATAAGTGAACAAAATGGTGTATTGCTCATAGAGGATGATGAGCCTACTACCTATAAAGAAGTTTTGAATAGTTCAGAATTTGACATATGGCAAAAAGCCATGCAGTCAGAGATGGATTCAATGTATGAAAACTAAGTATGGATTTTGGTTGATCCACCTGAAGGGATAAAATCTATTGGGTGCAAATGAGTCTTCAAGAAAAAGACCGATATGGAAGGTAATGTTACTACCTATAAAGCAAGGCTGGTAGCTAAAGAATATCGTCAAAGACAAAGTGTTGACTATGATGAGACCTTTTTTCCAATTATTGTGCTTAAATCCATCAGGTTACTCATAGCCATTGTTGCTCATTATGATTATGAGATTTGGCAAATGGATGTGAAATTAACTTTCATTGATGGAAATTTGACTGAGGAAGTGTACATGACACAACCTAAGGGTTTTACATTCAATGATGGTAAAAAGGTATGCAAATTGCAAAGATCCATTTATGGATTGAAGCAAGCTTTGAGGAGTTGGAACATCCGATTTGATGAGACAATCAAAGAGATTGGTTTCTCACAAAAATATGGATGAACCTTGTGTTTACAAGAAAGTTAGTGGGAGTACAGTTGTATTCCTTGTATTGTATGTAGATGACATACTTCTTATAGGAAATGATGTCTCAATTCTTCAATCAATCAAAATTTGGATTTCTAAAAATTTCTCCATGAAAGATCTTGGAGAAGTAACCTAAAAACTGGGGATTAAGATCTATAAAGATATATCTAAAAGGTTGTTTGGTCTTTTTCAGTCTACATACATAGATAAAATGCTAAAAAGGTTTAGCATGGAATAGTCCAAGAGAGGATTAATTCCTATAACTCATAAGATTACCCTCTCTAAGTCCATGTGTAAAAACACAAGATGAACGAACATGCATGAGTAGGATTCCATATGCTTCGGCTATTAAATCTATCATGTATTATATGTTATATACTAGACCTGATGTATCATATGCTTTGAGTGTCACGAGCAGATATCAGTTAGATCTCGGTGAGAGACATTGGGTGGTTATCAATAATATCCTTAAATACTTGAGAAGGACTAAGGATACATTCTTGGTTTATGGAGATGATAAGCTTAAAGTAAGTAGGTATACAAATGTCAATTTCCAAATTGACAAATATCACTCCAAATCCCAATCAAGCTATATTGTCAAGTTAAATGGCGGAGCAGTCAATTGGATGAGTTCCAAATATGAGATGATTGCAAATTCCACAATCGAAGCATAATACAATGTAGCTTCTGAGGAAACTAAGAAAGCAATTTGGATCATAAAATTTATCATAGAGTTAGAAGTGGTTACTAGCATTGTTGATCTGATACCTTTGTATTGTGATAACAATGAAGCCATTGCATAAGTGAAGGAGCCATGATCTTATCAAAGATCCAAGCATGTACTCATATATTACCATTTGATTTGGGACATCATAGGTAGACATGATATAAAGAGAGAGAGTTCCCACTGATCAAAATATAATTGATCCTCTCACTAAGCCCTTTCCTGAATAGAAACATGATAGTCATGTATTCGCCTATAGTATTATGTACAAAGGCGATTGACTTTAGTGTAAGTGGGAGATTGTTAGAGAGGTGCCTTAAAGGCAATTACCTAAGGCACTTGATGTTCTTATTTATTATTAATAAAAAACATTTTCATTATATGGTATTCATTGCATATGAATTGATATAGATCTTAGACCATTTAATGAAGTCCTTGGTATGTAACACAACATGAAGAAAATCATGATGAGATCAAGATAATAAGAATCTTATCATGTGCAATTGTATTTATACCTAAATTATCCTTAGTCATAGGATTAACAAGATGAGACATTATTAATCTAGATAAACTAGCATATGTTATACTCATTGACTAGGTTAAGTAGTTGATCTCATAAGCTGAAAATATGAAATATTTATAGTTAACATATGAATGCTTGCTAAAGTTATAACGCCTATAATTAGGGTTTAGTAATTAATATGGATTTAGAAAAAAATAAGTATACTTAAAAGTTATGGAATAAGAGTTGAAAAGAAATAAAAAAATAATATGTTACAGGGTTCACGCCCGTGACTATTCTTTCATGATCGTGAACCATCAGATTTGAGCAGATTCATGGTCATGACAGTAGAGTCATGCTTGTAAACATTGTTAGCTATAAAATCAAAGCAGTTGTCATTTCTTGCTCTCACAACCTAAAATCAAAAAGAAACCCTAAAACTTAAAGATTTCTCCTACTAATGGACAACGCTTATGCTTTTCTTTTGATTCCCAGCCACAAACACCTAAACCAAAGTAAAACATCAAAGATTAAACAAGATTTTGGGCAAGAGAAGCTTAAAGAAGAGGTGTTTTGAGAAGGCCAAACTATAGAAGGAAGAGGGGAGATAAATCTCCCTTCCAGCTGTGTTTTCCTTCGATTAAGGTAAGGAATCACGTTTTCCTTTAGTTTTTACAAGTTTCCATAGCTTTAATCATATCTAGTTCATTTTTGGTTTGAGACCCATTTCAAAATGGGTTAGGTTATGGTATGATCTTGAGAGTTTGTGGTTAAAAACCTCTTCTTAAGTTGTTCTAAGGCCATAACATGTCTTAGTAACAAGTTATAAGAATTTAAGGTTGTTTAAGGGTTAATGTTAAGATTTTATGCTTTATGGATTTAAAGGTAAAGTTCATGGGTTATAGATTTTGATATAATTATGTTATATGTGATAGAAGTTGAAAGAGGAGGTGGTGGAATCCACCATAAGGATAAACAAGCTTGAAAGAAGCTTGGTTTTTGAGGCTCCATTAGAGGTATGTACATATATGCATTCAAATTCCCAAATATGGGATGTTGGATGTTAATTAAATGATGATTGAATTGTATGCTTTAAATTCTAAATGTCAAATTCAAATGAGGTAATTAATGCCATGAGATATTTTGAGTATGAAATGCTATAAATGTAAGTATGCCTTAAATAAGCAATATTTATGTTTGTAATGTATACATAATAAATGTGCCTAAAAAGGCATTTATGGAATAATAAATGATGGCTCCTAATGGGTGAAAATGGTAAGTAAGAAATGATTAAATGTATATGAAAGCATAAATGCTTGAAAAGAATAGTTGGTGAATAAGGAAATGGTAAATGTAATGATTATGTATTTTGAATGATCCATTAACATGTTTTAATTCATGATGTTATGAGAATATTGATAGAAAAAGGTTGTCATAGGAAAATTCTTAGAGCCTTGCATGTGATTTGTAATGAATGCATGTTTTTAATGTTGTCAACTATTGGAAAACCCATATTCATGCCCGTGACTAGGTGTTCACAACCGTGAATCTCATATGTCACGCTCGTGACTATATTTTTCACAACTGTGAAGAAAATGCACAAAATGGACAGAAGCATTCATGACATAGTTCACGAGTAGGGGTGCCCATGAACATGTAGTTCATGCTCGTGAAGCTTGCTTTTAATGAGATTTACAAATTGTTTTAATGCAATGACTATGCACATGTTTCATAATGATACGATTAAAGTATGCTCATATGATTTCCAGCTCGAGAATGTTACATGAAGCATTTTCCTCATGAACAAAGTATACATGATATATGATATGAATGTTATATTGAAGTGTAATAAAGGCAATATGAACAAGTTAAGCTCAAACTTGATACTAAGACTAATAGTAGGATAGATGGTGTACCATTAAGAGGTGCATATGATACCATAGTTATATGTTTATCCAGTCAATATGGCTTAAGCTCAGAGAGCACCATTGACTTGAGGAGCCTAGACTGGCACACACTATTACAGATGATATTGCATGCAAAAGCTATATGTTTACTCAGTCAATATGGCTAGCTTAAACTAGTTCCATTGACTTGAGGAGTCTGAACTGGTACATGCTTACAAATAATGGTAGGATGACTTAAGCTCAAAGAGCACCCCTGTTCCTAACCCTTATCCGAAAAGTCGGGGTTGAGAGTTGTTAGGCAATAATATCAATTATGTTAAAGTAAGTAAAGAATACAATGTCATGAAATGAATGCAAAGACATATGTATGCAAGTATGTTTATGCACATAGTGAAATGTTACATGCCATAGTTATCATTATATATGTTCAATGAATTATACATCCACAGGGTAAAATAGTATATATGATATTATGATTTTATTGTCATGTCATGATATTCTTGCATGATGCCATGAAATACGTATAATGTCTAATTGTAAGTGAATTTTTATATCTATATGTACCACTAAGTTTTTAGTAGCTTAGCATATGGGTATTTTTCCCACGCAGACCAGAACCTTATAGATAAGTAAAAGTTGAACAAGAAAAGAAACCCAGACATCAGAGACATCATATCAGACCCTACGTGGGTCAGTGATAGCACATGTTGCACTTTTGCATTTTTTTTTTGTACATGTCATAATAAAAGGGTTGTTCACTTGTATACATATCAATATTAAAGTATTATGTAATTCCTTGTTAAAGACATATATTTTTGTAAGCCTTTGGTCAAGGGTTAACATGTTTTATTTATGAAATAGAATTTAAATATTAAGTCAAACATTTATTTTACTGTATGTTTTATGCAAGTCATCATAGCCATGATGCAAAAAAAAAGTTTTAAATTTTCACAGGTTTTCTGCACACTAGCTATATAGCATCTGTTCATTTAATCGGGTTAATCCTAATTTGGTGAAAGGACATGGCATTTAGTGGTATCAAAGCTTAGGTTTAGGCATTTCTGAACCTAAGTGGGTTAAGGGTTTTTATGCATGTATAATACATCGCATATGTCTCTGATGTGGGCTCTTTCTAAGAACTTGTAGGAGTGAATAGAGTATAAATGGTGCTATAAGCTTATGATGTTGCCGAAAGCAACAGTTCTTCTGATCTAAGGGTTGTTAATCAACCTAGTGCTTTGAGTGTACAAGCTCCAAGTGTTGCTACAGTCCCTCAGCAGCCACCTATAGGACAAACGAATCTAGGTGTCATACCAATCATGCAACAGATGGATGGTATCGTGCAAAAGTTTGCGTAAGCCATACCGCAAATTATACTACAAGCACAACCATATCCACAGACATAGCTAGCTCCATTGCTGCCACCACTAGAGGCACCGAAGATGAAGATAGATAGACTCCAGAAGTATGGGGCCACTGATTTCCATGGCAGGGGTGAGGATGATCCTGCCACCATAGAGTTCTGTTGGAGATGACCGATAGGGTATTTGAAGAAATTGAGTGTGCCAAGGAGCACAAGGCAAAGTATGTAATATCACTGTGTCAAGAATATGCATATGAATGGTGGAAAACAGTTCTGAAGAAGCCACAAACTCCACAACCACTGATTTGGAAATACTTTCCTGCAGAGTTCAAGAAAGAATATGTGCCCCGAGTATACATAGATGAAAAGAGAAAAGAATTCATGAACCTGCGGTAGAGAGGCATGATAGTTTTGAAGTATGCTAAAGAGTTCACACAGTTAAGTAGATATGCCATAGGATTCATAGGGGATGAGAGTGACAAGTGTCACCATTTTGAGGACAATTTGAATGATGACATAGGATTTCATGTCATTTCCCTATAGCTTGGGGAATTCTTTAACCTTGTGTTTGTCGCCATTATTATAGAAAAGAGAAGAAAGAGAAGGGCAAAAGAGAATGCTAAAAGACCCACAACTAGTGTGGCATAGACTACCGGCAAGAATGGCCGATTCTTTTTAGGACCATCCCAGGATAGGGGACAGAATAGAGGATAGAGTCACTCACAGTCCAGTTCTTTCAGAAGGGGACCACCCTCTAAGACTACTTAGCCACCACTAGCACACAGACAACTAGAGACCTAGCTCCCTTATGTGGGACATGTTAAAGAAATCACTGAGGAGAGTGTTGGTTGTTCTTAGGGGCGTGCTTCAGGTGCGAAGCCCTAGACCACATGAAGAGGGATTGCCTTTTGTTGGCAAATGTTACACCTACACATACAATAGTATCGGCACCGGTTCAGAACAAGAACCAATCACGAGGAAGTTATGCAAGACCTAGCCAGGTTGTTTCAAAGACAGTGAACAGGTCAGGACCCAATAGAGCTCCGGCTAGGGCATATGCTTTGAAGGCCCGTGAGGAACAAGGAGCCACAGACGTCATTGTGGATATGTTTTCTTTACATAGCTTTGATTTATATGCTTTGATAGACCTAGGTTCTACACATTCGTATGTATGCACAAGCATGCCTAGTCATCACAATATGACAATAGAGAAGTTAGAGTTCGAGATTGAGGTCACGAACCCTTTAGGCCATAGTGTGGTTGTAAATCGGGTATATAAAAGTTGCCTTTTGGTTGTTCATGGAAAAAAGCTTCTCATAGATCTCATATAACTACCTCACGACATGAGGTAGTTGTTGATTGCTGATCTAAGATGGTTGTTCTTAAGACTTTAGAACAAGAGGAAGTGGTAGTTGAAGGTGAGAGGTTTCCACAACCTCTATATATGGTTTCCATGATTAAGGCATAAAAGATGATGTGAAAAAGATGTGAGACTTATTTAGCTCATGTGATTGACACCAGGAGAGGTGTTTCGAATCTTCAGGATATCCCTACAGTGAAGGAGTTTTAGATGCCTTTTTAGATGATCTGTTTGGATTACCACCGAATAGAGATATCGAGTTCTCTATAGAGCTCACATTAGGCACTACACCGATATCCATAGTACCTTACAGAATAACACCTTTAGAGATGAAGGAGTTGAAAGCTCAGTTGTAAAAGTTGTTGGACAAGGGTTTTATCAAGCCGAGTCTATCTTTATGGGGTGCACCAGTTTTGTTTATAAAGAAGAAAGATGGGTCTATGAGGTTGTGTATAGATTATAGACAATTAAACAAAATGACTATAAAGAACTGATATTTGTTGCCCCCGATTGATGATCTTTTCAATCAGTTAAAGGGTGAATGAGTGTTCTCCAAAATTGATTTGAGGTTGGGTTACCACCAGTTGAAGATAAAATAAGAGGATATAGCCAAGACAACTTTCAGGACCAAAAATGGTTACTATGAGTTTTTAGTTATACCATTCAGTTTGACTAATGCTCTCGCAACTTTCATAGACTTGATGAATAGGATCTTCATAACATATTTGGACCAGTTTGTAGTTATTTTCATTGATGATATCTTAGTTTATTCTAAAAACCAAGCACAACATAAGAAACATTTATGAACAATACTGCAAATCCTAAGAGATCAAAAGCTTTATGTTAAGCTCTCCAAATATGGCTTTTGGCTTAGTGAAATAGCTTTCCTTAGACACATAGTATCAATAGATGACATCATAGTTGATTCTAACAAGGTTGAGGCAATCTTGAATTGGCAGCCTCCTCGGAATGTAACCAAAATCATGAGTTTTCTTAGTTTGGCAGGTTACTACATAAGGTTTATGAAAGGATTTTCTTTGATTGCTACTCCATTGACCAAACTTTTGAGAAATGATATGAAGTTCAGATGGAATGACAAATGTCAAGCTAATTTTGACAAGCTTAAGTGTATGTTGATAGAAGGCCCAGTTCTTACACAACCAATTTCCGATAAAGAGTACGCTATCTACAGTGACACTTCTCACAACGAATTGGGGTGTATCTTGATGCAAGAATGAAAGGTCATTATTTATGCTTCTAGACAGTTGAAGTTGCATGAAAAGAATTATCCCACACATGACCTTAAGTTGGCAGTTATTGTGTTTGCTCTAAAGATAAAACATCATTACTTATAAGGGGAAAAATATTATATCTACACTGACCACAAGAGCTTAAAGTATCTTCCAACACAAAAGGAACTCAACTTAAGGCGAAAACGATGGTTAGAACTGATCAAGGACTATAATTGTGTCATCGATTATATCCAAGCAAGGCCAATGTTATGCTTGACGCTTTGAGCAGGAAAACTATAGCGGAGTTGCATATCCGACCTACTCTCAACTAGGAAATTAAAGATGCACAGATGCAAAATCATAAGCTAGTTCAGATCGTCGAATTGGTCTCTAAATGGAAGAGACCAGAGTACACAGTTGAGTCAGATGATAGTTTGTCTTACTAAAGTCATTTATGCATGCCTGATGTTACAGAGTTAAAACAAAAGATTTTAAAGGAATCATATAAAACCAAGTTTGTCATGCATTGTAACACCCCCTCACCCAAACCGCACGTGCCTGAATGCGGGGGTGCTATGGTCTGTCTTCTTTAAATCGCTATTTTCTTTTTATGTTTGCTACAGAGCCAGACATTTTTTTTAAATATAATAAATAATGTACATTTTATTTACATAAGATAGTATTTATAAATACCAATTTACTATTTAACAAACTTTGAAAACTAATTTACAACTTATAAGTATATATAACGCGGAAATCAGAATATAAGAGTTCAAAAGTTTGTGACCCACTATTTTGAGATCGACTGCTTTAATTTGAATAGGATCACCGCTTGCTTTATCTACCACCTTCAACTACCTTTCTTTATCTGCACGGAAGGAAAATCCCACGCTAAGCTCTAAGCTTAGTGGTGCATATAAATAAGGCAATATACTATATCATGCAACAAACATTAACATGTATTATTTTATGCATTAAAATCTTTGCATGCTATTCCTATCAACATGTTACTATTTCATACAAGTATAAATATCATGCTCACATATACAATGTCACTTTTCATTTCTCTTTGATGGTAAGTTACTTTGTTAATCTCTTTATTATTGTATCTCAATCTCATATCATCATCATTTTTTTTTCTTTTCTATTTTCTAACTTAGCTTCATTATCTTGCCCACATTACTCTAAATTTGGACTGATTGGATATGGGTTATGGATCAAGAGCGCTCCCAGAGCTATAGTCACCCTGTCCACTATCTGGCTCAATAGAGCTTCTCAAATCAATGACGCTCTCTGAGCTTAAGCCACATTGATTGAGTATTATTTCATCATAGATGAATAACAGAACTAAGGGCACTTTCCGAGCTCAAGCCACCTTGTCCTCAATTTATATGTGCTCTACAGAGCTTCTCAAGTCAATGGTGCTCTCCGAGCTTAAGCCACATTGACCGAGCATCTCTGATCAATGGCGCTCTCCAAGCTTAAGCTACATTGATCGAGAAATATCTCATATAGTACGGTACCGTTCACCCCCTTAATGATATGTCATCTATCTTGATTCTAGTCCACAGGTAGAGTAATGGGCATCTTCGTATTTTCACATTAATCATATATCTTTATTTAATTTTTTTTAATTCACATCCATTTCATCATCCTCATATTTTACATATCATCATTATCATTCTTAAATTTTGACACATCAATATTCTCATGTATCAACATCTCAATTTTCCTATTTTGTAACATATCATCATCCTCATACATACTAGATAACATCTTTTCATTTGTTTAACTAGATACATCAGTGGATAATCATGTTCATAATTTATTTGAAAACAGAGCATTCACGACTGTGACTACTAATCCATGCCCATGAATTAGTTCACGCCTATAATCCAAAGCCGTGAACGCTACTGGAATGAATCGTGTTAAAAGCATTCACGGTCGTGAATACTCATTCATGCCCATGAATGAGTTCATGTCCATGATTCCAAACTGTGAACGCTTCTGAATGAATAGTACCATTTCCACACCCAAGTCACAACCGTGATACAAATCAGTCACAACCGTGAACCATCAGGTTCACGTCCGTGACCCGATAGTCATGCCCATGACTTTCAGTAGGAAATCTGCATATTCACATTTCATTCGTTCTAATTACACCAAATCATATAAAAACACAACTCATGCATTTCTGAAGTCCTTTATTCAACATATCATGACTAATACATATAAATTCCTTAATCATAATTAAATTCTCTAACATGCATCACTTAATTCAACAAATCACAAGAAAACTCATTCCTTATCTCTAACATATGGTTTCATGCCATAGTCATCCTTAATGCATTTCAATCATCAATTATCATACTAACATGCATTATTTCAAACAAAGATAGGCTATTGCCTTAAATTATACACAAACCTTAATCTTTCTCTTTCACTCTTCTAGGTAGCTTCTTTTTCCTTTGCTCTTTAGTGTTTGTCCCTTATCACTTGGAACTCCTATAACATCATAGATCATTATTATCATATGATTTTCTCAAGACCCTAAACTCTCTTATTCTCTCTCAAAACCTTAATTTCTCTCTCTTTCCATATGAGTCTTGGATGAGCTCAAAATTCAAACTTCTTTAAGAAAAGATAAAGAATAAGAAGAATAATCATTTCTTACCTTACTCTTTTCTTCACTTGATCAAAATTTTGGAGATTTTCTCTCTCCACCAAACTTGAGTTTTCTTCCTCTTTCTTGCTCTTCCCAACTTCCTTAAGAGTTATAAATCATGAAAATCACTTGCTTTTTATCTTTTCCCCTTCTTCTCTTCCTTTCTCTCTCTAGAAATCAAAATTGGCTATGGAGGAAAAGAAATGGATGGCGTGGAGACTGGTTTGCAGAAGAGAGAAAAGAAAGCAGAAAATGAGAAGAAGAAAAAAAGGAAGAATTAAATAGGGCACCCAAAAGTCTTTATGTGGGACCCACCATCTTGACCATTCTTGACATTAGGCTTAAAGAACCCATTAATCTCATTCTTTCTCATTGAGTAGCCGACCAACCTATTTAAAATGTCTCATCTCTTATGTTAATTAGCAAACAATTTCATTGAATTTACTTTTTGGTAAATTGCAATTTGACCCCAAAACTTATCAAAATTTACAATTTAGTCCTTTACCATAAATCAACTTATTTAAACTTTATAATCACTTAATTAGGCATATATCATTTAATTTATTCATTACTTGATTAATTATGATCAAAAATCCAAATTTAAACTTTGATCGGCCAAACAAGTCAATTTCGCGACACGTGCGACTCATTGTCTAGATTAGCGGATATTACATGCATCCAGGAAGTAATAAAATGTACCATGATCTGAAAGGAAGGTATTGGTGGGCAGGTATGAAAAAGGAAATCACAGAGTTCACCACAAGATGTTTGACATATCAGCAGGTCAAGACAGAACATCAGGTACATTCAGGTTTGATGCAATCGATTACGATACCAGAATGGAAATGGGAATGGATCACGATGGATTTTATGATTGGGTTAACTATGACTCCAAGGAAATTTGATACTGTTTGGGTTGTCGTAGATAAGTTAATGAAGTTGACACACTTATTACCTATCAGAAGAGATTATTCCTTGAACAAGCTAGCATAATTATATATGAACGAGATAGTATGATTACATGAAGTTCCAGTCTCCATCATTTCGAACAGAGATCCAATGTTTATATCTCAGTTTTAAGGAAATCTACACTGAGATTTGGGTACTAGGCTCAGTTTCAGCACAACTTTTCACCCACAGACCGACAGTCAGTATGATAGGGTGATATATATAATAAAGGACATGATGAGAAGTTGTGTTATCGAGTTTAAAGGTAACTAGGAGAAATACCTACCATTAATGGAGTTCTCTTACAATAACAGCTATCAGTCTAGTATCTAGATGGCTTCTTATGAGGTACTATACGGTAGGAAGTGTCAAACACCATTATGTTAGACATAGCTCAATGAGCGAAAGTTAGTGGGGCTAGAATTGGTGTAAGAGATAGAGAAAAAGGTGGAGATCATACAAGAAAGGCTAAAGGTAGCATTAGATAGGCATAAATAGTATGCAAATCTCAAGAGAAGAGATATAGAATATAAAGTGGGAGACAAAGTGTTTCTCAAAGTCTTTTTATGGAAGAAAGTTCTAAGGTTCGAAAAGAATGACAAGTTATGCCCAATATTCATTAGGCCATATGAGATTTTAGAACAGTTTAGGATAATTGCTTATAGAATTGTTTTACCTCCAGAGTTAAGCAAAATTCATAATATTTTTCATGTCTCTATGTTGAGGAGATACAGGTCAGATCTGTCATATGTCATCACAGTAGAAAACATAGAGGTCAGACTAGACCTTACATATGAGGAAGAGTTGATCGAGATTTTGGCTCAGGAGATTAAAGAGCTTAGAAATAAGCGAGTATCATTAGTTAAAGTTCTATGGATAAATCATGCAAAGGAAGAGGTTACATAGGAAACCGAAGAAGTGATGAAAGCACAATACCCCTAGCTATTTCAACACGGCACTACAGGTAATTTTGAGGATGAAATTCTTTTAAGGGGGAGAGAAATGTAACACTTATAATTAGGGCCTAGTAATTAATGCAAATTTAGAAAAGATAAGTACATTTAAAAGTTAGGAGACAAGAGTTGAAAAGAAATAAGAAAATGATATGTTACAAGGTTCATGCCCGTAACTATTCTTTCACAACCGTGAACCATCGGCTTTGAGCAGATTCATGGATATGACAGTAGAGTCACGCTTATGAACATCATCAACTATAAAATCAGAGCATTTGTCATTTCTTGCTCTCATGACCTAAAATAAAAAAGAAACCCTATAACTTAAAGATTTCTCCTACCAGTGGCCAATGCTTATATTTTTCTTTTGATTCACAGCCCTAAACATCTAAACCAAAGTAAAAGATCAAAGATTAAGAAAGATTTTGGGCAAAAGAAGCTTAAAGAAGTGGTGTTTTGAGGAGGCCAAACCATAAAAGGAAGAGAGGAGACAAATCTCCTTTCCAGTTGTATTTTCCTTTGATTAAGGTAAGGAATCACATTTTCCTTTAGTTTTTACAAGTTTCCACAGCTTCGATCATGTCTAATTCATTATTGGGTTGAGACCCATTTCAAAATGGGTTAGGTTATGGTATGATCTTGAGCGTTTGTGGTTAAAGACCTCTCCTTAAGTTGTTCTAAGGCCATAACATGTGTTAGTAACAAGTTATAAGAATTTAAGGTTGTTTAAGGGTTAATGTTAAGATTTTATGCTTTATGGATTTAAAGGTAAAGTTCATGGGTTATAGATTTTGATATAATTATGTTATATGTGATAGAAGTTGAAAGAGGAGGTGGTGGAATCCACCATAAGGATAAACAAGCTTGAAAGAAGCTTGGTTTTTGAGGCTCCATTAGAGGTATGTACATATATGTATTCAAATTCCCAAATATGGCATGTTGGGTGTTAATTAAGTGATGATTGAATTGTATGCTTTAAATTCTAAATGTCAAATTCAAATGAGGTAATTAATACCATAAGATAGAATTTTGAGTATGAAATGCTATAATGTATATGTAATAAATGTACCTAAAAAGGCATTTATGAAATAATAAATTATGATGCTTAATGGGTGAAAGAGGTAAGTAAGAAATGCTTAAATGTATATGAAAGAATAAATGCTTAAAAAGAATAGTTGGTGAATAAGAAAATGATAAGTGTAGTGATTATGTATATTGAATGATCCATTAACATGTTTTAATGCATGATGGGATGAGAATGTTGATAGGAAAAGGTTCTCATGGGACAATCCTTAAAGTCTTGTACGTGACTTGTAATGAATGCATGTTTTTAATGTTGTCAACTGCTGGAAAACCCAGATTCATGCCCATGACTAAGTGTTCATAACCGTGAATCTCATATGTCATGCCCGTGACTATATTTTTCACAACCATGAAGAAAGTGCACAAAATGTATAGAAGCATTCACGACATTGTTCATGGTTTGGTTTACGGGTAGGGGTGCCCATGAATAAACCTTCATGGTCGTGAACATGTAGTCATGCCTGTGAAGCTTGCTTTTAATGAGATTTACAAATTGTTTCAATATAATGGCTATGCACATGTTTCATAATGACACAATTAAGTATGCTCATATGATTTCTAACTCGAGAATGTTACATGATGCATTTTCCTTATGAACAAAGTATAAATGATATATGTTATGAATGCTATATTGAAGTGTAATAAAGACAATATGAACAAGTTAAGCCCAAACTTGATGCTAAGACTAGTACTAGGATAGATGGTGCACCATTAAGGGGACATTAGATGGTGCACCATTAAGGGGGCATACGGTACTATAGTTATATATTTATCCAGTCAATGTGGCTTAAACTTAAAAAGCACCATTGACTTGAGGAGCCTGAACGGGCACACATTATTACAGATGATATTGCATGCAAAAGCGATATGTTTACTAAGTCAATATGGCTAGCCTAGATTGGTTCTATTGACTTGAGAAGCCTAGACTGACACATGTTTATAGATAGTGGCAGGGTGGCTTAAGCTCGAAGAGCGCCCCTATTCACAATCCATATCCGAACAGCCAATGTTGAGAGTTTTTGGGCAATAATATCAATTATGTTAAAGTAAAGAATACAATGTCATGAAATGAATGCAAAGGTGTAGTATGTATGCAAGTATGTTTATGCACATAGTAAAATGTTACATGTCATAGTTATCATTATATATGTTCAATGACTTATACATCCACAAGGTAAGATAATACATATGTGATATTATGATTCTATTGTCATTCCATGATATTCTTATATGATGCCATGAAATACGTATAATGTATAATCGTAATTAAATTTATATGCTTATATGTACCACTAAGCTTTTAGTAACTTAGCGTGTGGGTGTTTTTCCCACGCTGGTCAAAGCCTTGTAGATAAGTAGAAGTTGAACAAGAGAAGTAGCCTAGACATCAGAGACATCATATCAAACCCTACACGGGTTCGTTATAGCACATGTTGCACTTTTGTATTTTTTTTATGTCATAGTAAGAGGGTTGTTTACTTGTATACATGTCAATGTTGAAGTATTATGTAATTTTTTGTTAAGGACGTGTATTTTTGTAATTCCCTGGTCAAGGGTTAACATGTTTTATTTATGAAATGGAATTTAAACATTAAGTCAAGCATTTCTTTTACTATATATTTTATGCAAGTCATCATGGCCATGATGCAAAGAAAAGTTTTAAATTTTTACAGGTTTTTTGCACATCGGTCATGTAGCATCCACTTGTTTAATCTAGTTAATCTTGGTTAGGCAAAAAAGGGCAACAAAAGTAGACAAGTACATTGGATGACCTACTATGATACAATCACATGGACGTCTCTTTAATGTTAGTGATAGTCTCATCATAGCAATGATGCAAGTATCATTAGACTTGAAATGCTCAAGGTTGTCTTAGATAATGAATCCTATACTTTGACTTCATTCCTTGTTGCCTCTTAGAGGTTGCTCATAGGGTGGTGATTGGGTACAACATAAGGTATTCAAAGGTATTTGAGTAGTTAATAAAGGATTCACCACTCCTAATAAAAGGTGAGTATACCTATGGCCTTTTGTAGAGATCATTACTCAGAAATTCTTGGTCAACGTGGACATGCCTTGAAAAAGGTCTTTAAGGAATATCTAAAAGAGTAATGAGTCTTATAAATAAGAACTAATATCATTTGGACTAGATGTGTCATAGTCAGTCTAGTGGGAGTTGACTTTTATATCCAATTTAGTCTAGTTAAAAGTAAATTGGGCAAATGATTATATGAATTTTGAGTATGGTTTACACTTGTTTGTGTTATGGTTGGTTACTTGTTATGCCATATTTAAGCATGTGGTAGCTAATATGATTATTAGGGATGACATGATATATGAAATGGAGTTTTCTATGTGTGGACCTTTAAGGTAAGGCATAATGGTATATCTCATGCATGTCATATATATGTATGTTTTTACAATTTACATGTTGTTATGTACCATTAAGCATTATATTGCTTAGCATATGAGTATTTTTCCATAAGCAGGTTTGAAGCCTAGAGATTAGATCGATAAAGAATGACGCTGAAGATCAGAGTTCGATGACAAGTTTGTAGTGTTGGTGATACACCTTTGAACTTTTGCTTTTGTTTTTTTTTTCTTTTTTTTTTTGGATTGGATAGTTACACTTTTACGTACTTTGAATTTAAAGAACACATAGTTTGTAACACCATATGATATAGCCAAAATAAATTTCTCCCAACTGTATCGGGGAACACTGCAGAATAATTTTATGGAAAACTAAATAAATTAAAATTTTTTCATGATTAAAACCTGTATAATCATAAGTATGCAATTTAACATAATAAACAACCAAATAGTTTAAACTATATCCAACCGATCTATATAATAAAATAAAACTAGTTTGGGCTTACACTAGCCTTGAGTCACAAAAATATATAAATACCCAATATCCTATGACATGTACAAAAAGAATTAAAATAATGTCATAGGATTTGGGTATACTTTGACTGATCTCTGATCGGACTTGCTCTCTTCAATTAACTTCTGTCTATCAGCTCCAAACCTACATGCAAGAAACTCATACACTTAGCAACCTAATACTTAACGGTATATATGTGCAGAAAAATTTTACAATTATATAATGTCATACAAAGTCATGTCATTCACCTCATGATCATTCCTAGATTCATATATTCTAGTTGTTACATATTTCGATGTCATATTAACATGTCTATCTTACCATAAGCATAACATATAATCCATGAATATTGTACACATATACATATATCACATTTCCAAATACTATATCATTTGATATGATATTCTCATAACAATATTGCAAATTACAATAAACCATAATTTCCTTTTTAAAATGATTTCCATTTTACAATGCTAATTTAGCTTTTAGCTCGAAACTCTCTAAGTTTGACTATCCATATAAAAGACATGAGACAGGGGCGCTCACAACCCTAACTTATGCCACCCTGCTCATAAGCTGTATCAACTCATCTGAGGCTTTCAGAGTCAATGGCGTTCACAACCTAAGCTTAAGACACATTGACTAAATAAGAACATGTTAGCTAAACTAGGATCGAATATTTACCTTATCCTTATATCATATCAAAGTATTTCATATTGTACCATTTTTCTCCCTTAATGGTATACCATTTATCCAATGTCAAGTCTAAGACTAAAGAACTAGACATTTAACTCATAACCCTTATGTCATATCCACTAATTTAAACCTAAGTCACGCGAGTTGTTAAATCAACTTGTCGGTTTGACCGAAGTCTAAATTTGGATTTTTATCGAAAAATAATTAAAATAATGACAATTAAGTATGGAATATAATCAATAAAGTGTTTAAAATATTTTAAGATGTTAAATTTCGGTAAAGGACTAAATTGCAAATTTTTAAAAGTTTAGGGGTCAATTTGCAATTTACCAAAAATTGGAGAATTTAAATGGGATAAGTATAAATTAAATACATGATTGGGACATTAAACACATGGGAAGGGGCTAGCCACACCAAGTGGCACATTTTAAGAAGATAATTGACATACATGAATTTAACATTAATTAAAGTTTCTAGAATTTGGCTTAGGTGTCCCATAATTATGTATCTTGTCTTTATTCTCTTAATTGTTCCTTCATCTCTTCATATCTAGAATTTGATATCTTTCAATTGCCTCCCACATTTCTTGAAGTCCAATACACCAAGTGGCAAATTTTAATAAGCTCATTAGGATACATGCATATAAATTTAATGAAAGCTTCTAGATGAAGCTTAGGTGTCCCCCCATTTTAATGACTTTTGTCACTTTGTTCTTGATTGCTTCTTTTTCTTATCCATTTTCATTGAGAAAAAATCTTTTCTCTCAAACCAGCCACGTTTTCCCTTCTTCCTCCATAGCTAAACCTTGATTCTAGTAAAAGAAAGTGAGAAAAAGAGAGAAAAAGCATGGAAAATTCCATTTTCATGCTCAAGGTAGCTTAGGAGAGTAAGAAAAAAGAGAAAGATTAAGGTTTATGGAGTTTTAATAATCTGATTATAAATTTTAGGAACTCAAAGTGACAAAGAGTTAGATCAAAGGAGCAAAGGAAAGGAGAAAGAGAAGTAAAGAGAAAGAAAAGAGAAAAAGAGAGGTTTGTGCATAACCTAAGGCAATAGCCTATTTTAATTTTTTTTATTGCATAAATTAATTATTTGGCATGTTGATGATTCTGAATTAATATTATTTGTGATGAAAAATCTTGGGGATGCATGTTTGCTAGACTTAGAATTTAATTTGGTAAAAATTGAATGTGATTAGTTGGTATGTTCTTTGCTGGAAATGGATGAACAATGATCACTTAAACTATTATAACTTAATTTCTGGAACTCGGTTTTGCATGTTCTTTATTGGGTTTAAAATATAAGACATAGGGCTATAACTTTCATTTAGACCATAAAACCTGAATATGTCTGTAATTTTCTAGAAAATTTCATAAAGTTCGAACATAGAATCTGCCCAGAAATTCTGGATAGAATTGTTAGTAATGAGCAGTAAGTACTTAAACTGTTATAACTTGAGTTCAGGAGCTTGGCTTTGTGTATTCTTTGTTTGGTTTAAAATATAAGACATAAGGCTATAATTTTTATTTAGACCATAACATCTTAATATGTTTGTAATTGTCCAGAAAAATTCATAAACTTCAGACTTAGAATATGTCCAGAAAATTCTGGGCAGAATTATCAGTAACCAGTTAGTGTTAATATTGTCATATCTTTTGATACAAAATTATAATTTAGTGATTCCAGTTTCATATTAAAGTTACTATCCAGAGCTAAAATTGTTAAGAATATCATGTAACTAAATTCAGAACGTAACAGGACCAAAATTAAGGTCCAAAATAGAGAACAGAATCTGCCAGTGGCAGGGCAGTGTATGAGTTGTGAAATGGAAAGAGTAAATTGATGAGGACCTTGTTATATTATGTAAATATTATTTTGATTGACTGATTATGTAATTATTTTGAGACATTAAATGCATGAAAAGTGTGAATATAATTGCTATAAATTTTAATGAGATTGTATAAGCCCTAGAACACCAAACCAACTTAGGATAGTTTGGCATGCCAAATACGGGGGAGTATGATGAAAATGATTAAATCTATTAATGGTATGATTATCTATGCCGGGTTTGGCAATGTTATCTACGCCGGGTTTGACACTGTTATTTATGTCGGGTATGACATTATTATCTACGCCGAGTTTGGCACGGTTATCTACGCCGAGTTTGGCACGGTTATCTAAGTCTGGTTTGGCACTTATATACGCACATCATATTGCCCGGGTGGCACTCCTAAGTGCCTGGATGACAACTTCGTTATCTTATTCAGTAGTTCATAGGTATCCTGTGCACAAATGAAAACATAAATAAAGAAGTTATGGGACATAAAAGAATTATTGAAAGTAAAACGGGAATTATGATTTGTGACATGAATAATAAAAATGGAATTATGAATTGTGGCATGGATAAAAAAAAGGTTTAGTGTTATACAATAAGGTGGTAATAAAATAAATAAGTATGAGATAATATAATATAATTTGATGTCTATACATGCTAGAATACCATGATTTGCATGAGAATGATGATTTGATTATGTTAAACAAAATGAGATACAATAAATTGATGTTATGCATACTAGAATATTATAAAATGTATGTTTGCATGATTTAATCATAAATTGTTATATGACAATGCATGTAACATTAAAAATAGTTTATTGCCTTATTTATATGCACCACTAAGCCAAGAGCTTAAAGTGAGAGTTTTTCTCACGCATATTTAGTAAAAAATAAATAGAAGATAGTAGACAAAGTCAACGGTGACCTAATTCAGTAAAGCAACCTGTTGCACACATCGTTGGTTACACAACTTTTGTGTATTATCTTGTAAACTTTATTTTGTAGTATTTGTAAAATAAACAGTATGTTTTGTAAAGAACATGTTACTATATAAAAAGGTCGTTTAACTTTTATGTTATATTTCTTTTATAAATGCAAAGTAAATAAATAGTGAATATTGGAAATGAAAAAAAAATGTACGAGTGATTTTGCTTTATATATAACTTATATAATGTTATTTTAATTGATGAAGTCAGCGTAACACACCCTCATTCGGGCACGAACTGCTGGGGTGAGGGAGTGTTACACTTTATCTTTCAATTCATTTTATCATATGCTATTACCAGCATTTATTTTCCTATTTATGCATTCTCATTACTAATACATAATTGTCATATCACACAATCCGTATGTTATTTCCTAGGTATACATACATCCATAACATAGGTAAAACCGATCTATCACGTAAGTTCATAATTCAAATTGTTCATATTATACATTTTTTATGCTTCACAGGTGTGAACTTTTTAATAAGGGTCATGAAGGTATTCTTTCAAGGTTACCTTACCTATGAAGCAACATGTGAATTAAAACAGAATATTCAAGAGTGTGAACTCCTTATTCATGGCCATGACACCCTGTATCATGACTTTCCAACTGTGACACAAACCCTGAAATTTTAGACTCATGCAAGTTCATATGGCCTCAACATTCATGATCATGACACCCTTGTTCACAGGCATTAATTATGCATTTTTAGCAACCAAAACATGGCTCAAAACTAAATATTCATGCAAAAATCTCTAAATATTGTTTAGTATCAATCACTTTTATCAACACTTTCACTCGCATACCATATCTACAACATGTTTAAACAACATTTATCTCTTTAAATCCATTTTTTTCATCATAATAAGCCATAACATATCACATATGTCATTTAATAATTATAACTCATTTATCCATGTCATTTATCAACCATAACATGCCGTTACATTTCATTTTACAATTCACAACATGTAAAACATACCAAAATTCATGGAAAGTGAATTTAAGTACCAATATATACTAACATTTCACCAAAATGGAGCTTTAACTAATCCTCCAAGCTTTTCAAGCTTGCTTTCCCTTTAGTGATGTAGTTTTTTAATCTCTAGTAGATCCTAGCATCACAAAAACATTCCTACCATAACCATATAACCATACCAACATTAATAACCCTAAAAACTGAGTTCTACCTCAAATTTGTCAAGAACTCTATCAAATGTCCATATCTCTCAAGCTTTCAAGCTCTTTCAATGGTGTTTTTAGGTTAAGAGGGGTAGAGAAAGTGACTAAGAAGTGTAGGCATATGTCAGGATAGATTATGGGCGGTAGGGAGTGGTTCAAGCAGAGATATGATGTATAGGAAAGAGAAAAGTGTGGTTACAACTTAGCCAGTTGACCTACGTTCATGGGCATGAAACACCATTCACAATAGTGACAACCATTCATAAGCGTGAATGTCCTCTCTTCTTAAAATGATCCTACCATATTCAAAAATTTGTCATTCTAAACTATAGCACGACTTTCACAGTCATGAATAACCATTCACGAGCATGAAAGCTTTCCTTTACCTAAACTTAAATTTTAAACTTTAACACACCTTAACCCCATCATTTTGCTCTCTAAACACATAACTCATATGCCATACTTTATGGGTATTACAATTCTCTCCCTCTTAAAGAAAGTTCATCCTCTACTTTACCTGTTTGTTCATGTTGAAACAACTAGAGATATTGTTCTCTCATTACCTCTTCACTTTTCCAGGTTGACTTTTCTGTAACATGATTCTTCCATAATACCTTGACTAAAGGCACTTGTTTGTTTCTCAACTCTTTGAATTTTTGAGCCAAAATCTCAACTAGTTCTTCCTCATATTATACGTCTAGTCTCACCTTGATGCTTTTCCATGGAATGATATGGAAAGGCTCTGATCAGTACCTCTTCAATATATATACATGAAAAATATTATGTATCCTACTCGACTTTAGCATTAACATGAGTCTATAAGCAACTAGTTTGATCTTTTTCAAGATCTCATAAGGTCCAATGAATCTAGGAGTCAACTTGCCCTTCTTTTTGAATAGAAGAACTTTATTCCATTAAGAGACTTTAAGAAACACTTTGTCTCCCACCATGTACTCGACATCTCTCTTCTTGAGATTTGCATACAACCTTTGCCTATATAAAGTTGCCTTCAAACAATCCTGAATGACCTTTACTTTCTCTTGTCTCTTGCACTAACTCTAGCCCCACTAGCTTCCTTTTGCTAAGCTTGGTCCAATACAACGGTGTCTGACACTTTCTACCATAAAATGCCTCATAGGAAGTCATTTGAATGGTAGACTAGTAACTGTTATTATTGGCTAACTTCATTAATTGTAGATACTTTTCCTAGCTTCCCTTAAATTATATAATACAACTTCTCATCGTCTCTTCTAAGATTTGTATCACCCTTTCCGACTGACCATCTATTTGAGGATAAAAAGATGTATTGAAGTTAAGTTTCATACCCAAAGCTCATTGTAAACTACCCCAAAAATGTGATGTGAACATTGGATCTCTCTCTGAAATGATTGAGACTAGCACTCCATGAAGTCTCACCCCTTCGTTCACATACAACTCTGCTAGCTTGTTCAAAGGAAAATCTCTTCTGATTAGTAAGAAGTGAACTAACTTCGTTAACCTATCCACAATTACCTATATGGTGTCATACTTCATCGGTGTTAAAGGTAACCCAATCATAAAATCCATTATGATCATTTCCCATTTCCATTCCGAAATTGCTATCGGCTGTAATAACCTTAACAGTACTTGATGTTCTGCCTTAACTTGCTGACACGTCAAACATCTCGTAATGAACTATGTGATATCTTTATTCATTCTTGATCACCAATATTTTACTTTCAAGTCCTAATACATCTTGTTTCTTTCTAGATGCATCACATACGTCATCTCATGTACCTCCTTTAAGACCCTCTCACATATAAATGACCTTAATAGTACAAACCACTATCTTGGTCAACTAAAAACTTAGGCCCCTCTCCCTAGGAGACCAACTAGAATAACTCGACTAATCTGGCATCTCACCTTTATGCATCTTTGATCTCTTAGTTCAAGGTAGGTCGAATATGCAACTCTATTATGACCTTTCTACTCAATGCATCGGCCATGCCATTGGCCTTGCCTGGGTGGTAATCAATCATGCAATTGTAATCCTTAATCAATTCCAACAATCACCATTGTCTTAAGTTCAACACCTTATGAGTAGGAAGATACTTCAAACTCTTGCGGTCGATATAAATGAAACATTTCTCTCATATAGATAATGATGTCAAATCTTCAAAGCAAAGACTATAGTTGTTAATTCTAAATTATGAATCGGGTAATTCTTCTTATGAGGCTTCAACTATCTAGAAGCATAAGTGACAATTTTCTCCTCTTGCATTAAGATACATCCAAATCCATTATGAGACACATCACTATAAACGACATATTTCTTGTCCGAAATTGGCTATATCAAAACTAGAGCTTCTGTCAGTAAGCTCTTAAGCTGATCAAACCTATGCTCGCACTTATTTGACCACTCAAACTTAACATCTTTTCTCAACAATTTGGTTAATGGTGAAGCTATCATAGAAAACCCTTTTATGAATCTTCTGTAATACCATGTCAGGCTAAGAAAACTTCTAATCTCTATCACATTCTTAGGAGGCTTCCAATTTAAGATTGCTTTAACCTTATTGGGATCTATTCTAACTCCATCTGTTGATACTAAATGTCTAAGGAATGATACCTCATCCAGCCAAAACTCATATTTGTAGAGCTTGACATATAACTTTGGACCCTTATGGATCAATAGAACTATCCTCAAATGATGATCATGTTCTTTCTGGTTCTTATAATACACCAAGATATCATTGATGAATACTACGATGAACTGATCCAAGTATAGCCTGAAGATCCAGTTTCATTAGGTCCATGAAAGCTGTCAGGGCATTGGTCAACCCAAATAGCATAACCAAAAACTTATAGTGGCCATATGGAGTTCTGAAAGTTGTCTTTGTAACATCGTCTACCTTGACTTTCAACTGATGGTATCCTGACCTGAGGTCTATTTTAGAGAAAACTCTTGCACCCTTTAATTGATCGAACATATCATCTATCCTTTGTAATGGATATTTTTTCTTGATAGTTGCCTTGTTCAACTATCTGTAGTCGATGTACAACCTTATCAGCCCATTTTTCTTCTTGACGAACAAAACTAGTGTACCCCAATACAATACACTTGGTCTGATAAAACTTTTATCTTGCAGTTCTTGTAACTATGCTTTCAACTTTTTTAACTTTATAAGTGTCATTTTGTATGGTTAAGCTGAAATCGATGTTGTACCTGGTACAAGCTCTATGAAGAACTCAATTTTCCTATCTAGAGGTAATCCTAGTAAATCATCTGGAAATATGTCTGAATATTCCCTTAATGTCGGAACGTCCTTTAGATCCGGTCCTCCCTTCCTCGTATCAATCACATAAGCCAAATAGGCCTCACACCATTTTTTAAGCTATATTAAAAATATTACATTATTAATTTTATCAATTAAATAATATTCTTTGATAGAATTCATAATAATTTATATCAATATTTTTTTATTATTGTATACTAATAATACAAAGACAAATAGCTAAATTTAACCTTCTTAAATATATATGACTTTTGAATAATGTGAATAATTAAAGTGAATATTTTTCAATATATATATATATATAATTTATTTTTAAATTAATTTCTTATAAAAATTAACATAAATTTTTTAATAATTTATATTATTAATAAAAATAGAAGTGATTAAATGTAATTTTAACAATTGTATATATTTCTTGAATAATATATTTTTTAATATATATTTTTAATAATTTTTAAATTATTTTATATAAAACTTTGTATAATTTAAATCAATCTAGTGATTTCGTTTGGTGGTAAGTTGTTGCAAATTTCACCTATACGTTTTTAGTTCGAGGAGTAGCAGTGAATTGAGACGTTTTTGTTGGAATTTTTTAACCGGTCACCAGGTCAACCGATTTCTATTCAACCAGTTGGATGAATGATTTTTGAGATATTTTTGAAATATACTTATATGTCATTATTTTTTAATTTATCTCAAAATTATTATATAATATCAAGTCTGTGTTTAAGAAATAATCTTTTTTTGTATCTATTAATTTTTATTAATAGAAAAAAATATTTAAAATTTATTTTGTAGATGTAACTAAAATTAAATAGTGAACCACGTTAAATTGATAGTATTATTTTAGCTAATGATTTTATTTATAAATAAACAAGACAGAATTTTCTAACTGATCACCAAACCGACCAGTTCATGTTCAACCGATCGGATGAATAATTTTATCACCGGTTCATTGTGCATCGGGATTGATACTTAGAACTCCACCTACTTGATTGCTGGTTTCCGATAAAATCGGTTAAACTGGCCAGACTTGTACGGGTTTAATAACCACTAACCACGGTGCCTCGGCTTGCTAATATGGTTGTCCATGTCCTTGCAAAGGGGGCCACGTGTTATGTCCTTGCTAAGGTGTGTGTAAATAGATTAATTTGGTCTTCTCCCACTTAAAAATTAATTTTAGCATAAATAAAATAAAATAAATTAATGGTGGAATCTTTGTGATTCTGGAATATGTGTGATGATCACTGACGAGATTCATGACTCACTGCCATATCAGTCCATTCTCTGTTGTCTACTCATTCAAAAGATAAATTAAATTAATCATAAATTAATATATTCATGGGAAAAACAGATTCATGAATAAGTTGATTTGATTACTATAGCAGCGCCAACACAATACTCTTTTGTCTCTCTGTGTGTTTCTGTATGTGAATCTGAATATGGCGTTTCAGAGGCAAATCTTGAAGAAAGCTGTTCAAAAATCGAAATCCAATTTTATTCGTTATCACAGGATCTTCTCTACTTCATCATCCTCTTCTGCTGCCTCCGATGCTTCTCCGCCTCAGCTCCCACCATTCGATTATGAACCGAAGCCGTATAAAGGATCATTGGCCGATGAGATTCTCCAGAAGCGAAAGAAGTTTCTGGGTCCCTCTCTTTTCTACTACTACCAAAAGCCTGTGAGTTTATGCCCTTTATCGATCAATCTATTGTCTTTCTAAAATGATAATCTGTGGCTAAAATTTTTTTTTTCTTATTCCCTTTGTGTGTTTCTATAGCTGAATATTGTAGAAGGGAAGATGCAGTATCTGTTTGATGAAAGTGGGCGGCGGTATCTTGATGCATTTGCTGGGATAGTGACGGTTTCATGTGGGCATTGTCATCCTGAAGTTCTGAATGCTTTTATGGAACAAAGCAAGCTTCTTCAGCATGCTACTACCATCTACTTGCACCATGCCATTGCTGATTTTGCTGAGGCATTAGCATCCAAGATGCCAGGAAACCTAAAGGTTAATATCCACACAAGAAAGTGTAAACTGTGTTTTAATTAATGTTATTCTTTCCAGGGATCTATTGATACTAATCTTAGTTTTGGAGATGCAGGTTGTATATTTTGTGAATTCTGGGTCGGAGGCTAATGAATTAGCGATGCTGATGGCCAGACTATACAGTGGAAATCTCGAGATGATTTCTCTGAGAAATGCATATCATGGTGGAAGTTCTAGTACAATTGGATTAACTGCTCTAAACACATGGAAATACCCTTTACCACAGGTATGTTTAAATGTTATTTTTATCTTTAGTCAATTCATCTGCATATTCCTTTATGATCTGCTATTTTATAGTTGATATACTCTTGCAATTCTAAGATTTTTTTGATTCCGCTATTATCTGGGATTTTTAATGGTTCACTATCATAATCATGTGAGAAGCTCGTACTTATTATATATGATGATTTTGCAGTGTTATTTGATCCTTACTAGAGTTTGCAGTGCAGAAAGCCTCATACTTTGTGGCATCCTTTGTTATTCCATCTACTCCAACCCAATCTGCTTGTTTGAAGTGCCTAGATATGATTACAAGTCAAATAGCACTAAAAATTTTGTTGCTATTTGCAATAGAATTGCATAAGTTTTTCCCCATTTTTTAATAATCTGCATTTGCAGAATGGTGAAATGATTTAATCTAAAAGACAATATTAGCAAGCAGCAAAAGTTTATTGATAATGATTTATCACTCACAAATAATGCTTGCTAAAAGTTTATTGATAATGATTTATCACTCACAAATAATTTACTAATATGCACCAGTCTTGTCTTGGAATTTTGGAAACAACTATTACTGAGATCTCATTTTCAAATAAAAACAGTGTGCCAAAAGGAAATATTAAGTCGTTTTATTCTTCTTCATTAGACTTCAATCATCTTTTCTTTGTTTCTGCTCTTACAAACAATGAGGGCTTAATGAACTACAGAATATAAAATCCATCTTCAGAGAGGTTTAATTATCATGACAGAATACAACATATTAACAGAGGCACAGTTTAAGGCTCCTATTCTGACCCATACTAAAAAATGTCTTAGGTTTTGTTATTTGAAATTGGATTTATCAAGACAATACTTGCAGAAATTTCATTCTTTAAACAACTTTTGATTATAAAATTCTTGAATCTATGCATCATATAAGGGCAATTGGTAAGAAATGCCATTCATTCTAAATCATCAAATGTTGCAGGGTGAAATTCATCACGTTATCAACCCAGATCCTTACCGGGGGATCTTTGGCTCTGATCCCACTGGTTATGCCAAAGATGTGCAAGATCACATTGAATATGGTACTTCAGGAAAAGTTGCTGGATTTATAGCCGAAACAATTCAGGTTGGCAATCCATGTTGTTGTTTCCTTTTTAGTTGAGATTTGAAAACAGTGAATGATACATTTTATGAACCTGCTTTTCTCTATTATCTAATGGTTAACTTTAGGGAGTTGGAGGAGCAGTTGAATTAGCCCCCGGATACTTGAAAATGGTTTATGACATTGTACACAAGGCTGGTGGTGTCTGCATTGCTGATGAAGTGCAAACTGGATTTGGTCGTACGGGAAGCCATTATTGGGGTTTTGAGTCACAAGGAGTCATTCCTGACATAGTTACAATGGCAAAGGTCTTTTATTTCTCTCTTTTAGTATTGCTTCTTGGTCCTGTAAGCTTGATGCATGGTTAAATTTCAATCATCAAGGTGCATTAGATGTTGTAATTTAGTCACATGCTTTATATATATCACGTTTGCTCCTCTTATTTGTACTGTTGTGAAAATCTTGTTTGTCAACCCATAACATATTACAAGTAGCATCTCTCAGGGTATTGGCAATGGTTTACCATTAGGAGCAGTAGTGACAACACCAGAAATAGCAAATGTTATGGCTCAGAAAATCCAATTTAATACTTTTGGTGGAAATCCAGTCTGTTCTGCTGGTGGACTTGCAGTGCTAAGAGTTATCGACAAAGAGAAGCGTCAAGAACATTGTGCCAATGTTGGTTCCCACTTAATTAGCCGTTTGAAAGATCTTCAGCAAAGACATGACTGTAATTTCCCTTAAACTCAGTTTCTGAAATAAAATAATCTATTTGTTCATTTTCTTTTTTCTTGAAACCTGCCTGTAAATTAGTGGGAAAAGAAGAAATATCTCAATATTGAATATCTGTTGGCTCAATCATCAGATACTTTGCACCCCCTAAACTGTTTGCGACACAAACCTTGGTTAACTAAAGAGAAGTTTTTGTACACAAGGAACCTCTATGTTTAGCACTTGTGACTATGATTTTCTTCAATATGCTCAATAGTTGTAATTAGGAATCTGCGTACTCTGGGTTTGTGTAGTTGAGATTTTTTTTTTTTTTTTTTTTTTTTTGCATATGTTGCCATAACTCAAGAAGAGTTATTTAGACAAAATATAATGAACAAGCGCATTTGTGAGGTTTTATAGAAGCCATGAGCGAAGGCAGTCTCTTTCCACAGAAAGAAACCGTCATGTAGGATTAATGAATTTTGCCACTTTTAGACACTGCTGCATGGACTTTAATATCAACAAGAAATGTGTGATTCTTATTGACCTTTTCCTGAGTAACTTGATGTTTCCTTCAATTTTACATCTGACTACTTCAAATTATAATTTTTGAAATGCAATATAACGTGCTTTCAGCTTTTGATGTTTGCAGATGCCTAATGTTCACAAACCTTTGTTTCAGTGATAGGAGATGTAAGAGGGAGGGGTTTAATGGTTGGGGTAGAACTCGTGACTGACAGGAAGGAGAAGACACCTGCCAAGGCAGAAACTGCTGTTTTATTTGAGAAACTTAGAGGTATTGAGTCACTGCTTGACAATTTAAAAATAAAAATGGATTAACTCTTAAATATAAAAATGGTTTTCTCATAACTGGCTTCCATATATTTATCCATCATTATCTTCTAATTGCAGAGCTTGGTATTCTAGTCGGAAAAGGCGGGCTACATGGAAATGTTTTTCGAATAAAACCACCAATGTGTTTCACCAAAGACGATGCAGGTATACTGATGTCTCTTACAGCATTCTACTAAATTAAACCTTCTTAATCTAGAAATAAAATGGTATTCCAAAGAGATAGTGCAACATTTGAAAGAACTTGCATATTGATGTAGAACCTTATGTTCTCACATAAAAAAGAAATTTTAATTCAACCAAAAACAAATTATGGCTATGATACTGTATCCTTATAGGGACAAATAACATAAAAATATTGCTAAATAGTCCTACTGAATTATGAAATAATTCTAAATAGCCTGACCAAAATATAAATCTTATTAAATATCCTACTACTAGAAAAATGTACAATCACACCTACCATGTTGGTATGTGCAGATTTTCTGGTGGATGCTTTGGACTATTCTATGGCAAAGCTGTAAGGATCAATTCTTTCACAGATTGAAGTTGAGATATATAATATTCAAATCTTCAGGCATTGATCTTCTCAACTCGAATATGTTATTTTCAATAACATGAAGCAAATTTCTGTTAGTTTATCGCTTATCTACAGAAACAGTTGGTGTTTGGTCCTTGATTAGCTTGTAGGTATCTGCTTGCTATCAACAAAGATCAGATTATTTTTCATTTTCTCTCAGAATAAATGTCGATGATATGGATCATAAGCAGAAAATTTCTTGCCTAGACAAGGTCCGTGAAATTTTTCATATATCAAACTAATCACAATGTCATATATGCAAAATAATAATTACATAGCGTACTTGGCTACATGTGATTGGTTTGGTTCATATTTTTTTCATGGACAGTCCAGAAAATATATGCTGCCAGCAAATGAAAGGGTGTAAGAGAAAAGGATATATGTAATCTTATTGCTGTGGGAAGATCCTTTTTAGGTACTGTTACATATCTTTTTTTTTATCTAAAATTTATGGAGCAAGGGTGAAACTATTTTTATGAGACATTCAGTACAAGAGAAGCTTTGGCGGGTCCTCATGCCTAATTTGAAAAAATGAATTTTCAATTCTTAAGTAAATGGTTATCAATGAGAAATTCAATTAGATAAGACTGAAATATTATTAATTCCATTCGATTGAACCATTTAATTATGCTTTAAAAAAAAATCAACTTTACATGAAGAATTTTTTATCGCTTAAATTATTTTCCCTCAAATTGTTGGGGTCATTGTATGCATGATATGAATCTCCTCTACTGTTACTCTGTTACAAAATGTCTTTTATTTTTAAAGGAAAAAAAATCGTTTTCCTACTCATGTTGTACTTTTGTATCTGTTTGTGTAAAATTTTCTTAAGAAAAAAAAAACAAAATAAGAAATAAGAAATTAGATCCCACCTAATCCATAGTACCTATTTTCTATACAATTTGATGAAAATAATTCTTTAAATTTTTTTTTCCTCATTGCAAATATGATTACCTGATTTGAGAAAGATGAAAATGTAACATTTTTGTTCAATTTAAGATGCTGTTCCAACATTTTCATTTTATATTGATGACTTATTATTGCCAAAAAATACTCTCATCAAAATCACCGACGACTTATAAACAATATATTTATAATACACTTATTTTTACATTAATTAGCAAAAAAATATAAAAATGATATATTTATGAACCATCAAAATTTTTGTTATAGTCACTCATAACATATTCAAAATACAAAAGTATCTTTTTTTTAACGAAAAAAGTAAAAAGAAAAATGATATCTTAAAATATTTTATAGATTTTGGAAGCACAGAGAAAAGAAACTATATACAGAAGGAAAAATTATAACTGTTATATTGTTTACAAGACATGTTTTCCAAGATACACAACAGACCATTCTGCAAAAATTTACATGACAAATTTCTCAGTTGTAGACTCAAAACAAGATAATATAATTTGAAGATAATAGAGTGTACAACAGACCTTGAATTTCTCTATGATGATCAAATGGCTACTTGCATTTACAACTTCTGAATTGAGGATGCTGCTCAAAAAATGTCATCAGCTTGAATTATATGTATACATAAGTTCACAACATCATTACCAAAACCAAAAGGGCACAGCTTTGGCTGCCAGAACATGGCTCTGCTGATGGATGATGATTTTCTCCTTGAGATGATCTTCACTTGCTAGATTAAATTTCTAGTGTTGCCAGACTAGGCAGGCTCACGAGGACGATTCACCCAGAGTGAACTCAAAGCTTGCAGTCGTTGGAAGTACTCCCCCAAGGCCAGCAGACCACGAGCTGCCTGACGTGTTGTTAAGATTGTCAACATTTGCTGCAGAGCTATCTGGCGTAAATGGTCTGCCTATTTCAAATAAGAGTTCATAGTCAGTGAACATGTCGAACAACTTCATGACTTCACAGATAAAAATTTTGTTCAATCTCTTCACTCTAACTTGACATAAATATCACTCAACTTTATTATTATGTGTTCTAATCACTATATCTTAAAATTTTGTATTCTATGACCCCTTCTTGTCACAAGGAGAAAACATCAAAATCTGGCCAAATCTCTATGGACATCTAGCAGAAATTGAAAGGCAAACTAAATTTGAGTGTTTTTATGTTAGAAACTTGAGAACGCCCTGAGATTTAGTGATCAATTGAATCACCCTTGATGAGATTATCCCTAAATTCAAGCAAACTCCATAGACAATTTTGAACTACAAGTATGGTAGGTAATTAAATTTTGGTTAGCAAGATAATAAGTCTTCCAAGAATATCAGGCAACACGCCTCTTAAACCACTAAATGCTAATTCATAGTAATGAATAAAAATTTGGATTCAAATCTCTTGAAAAACAACAGAAAATAAAACAAAGATATAATCATAATTTTCATGGGATTTCAACTCAAAACTATTCTTCAATCCCCAGCAAATACATTCAGATGTGCATTAAAAAGCAGAATTTCAACAAGTTCCCTTTCATTAATTCTCTAATAAAGCTAGAAACTACAATCAAGTATCAAAAGTAGGAAGAGAATGAAGACCAAAAAAAGGCAAACATCGGAAGAAAACTGAGAGCAGATGTATTGTATACTTGCTTGAGTTCCTTCCCATAAAACAAGGCATTCAGAATTCTAAAACAAGTTTAGGCATCGTATTGTTTACCATTTACACCATACAATTAGCCTTGTTAACATTTTTAGAGGTCAACGTTTTAGCAGAATCAAGCTGCAAGATTTTAGTCCGGGTGAAAGAGAAGGGAATAACAAGCCAGTATCACTTAGAAGTTTGTCTGATATAACTCCTAGTTTGTCACCAAAGGTCATTCATTTATAAAGTAGAAATTTTTTCATAACAAAATCAAGAGACAGAAAAGAAAGGCATCACAAAAAGGACAAAAAACTTTACTTTAAATAAAATATCCACAAGAAAAACCTATACTAATGCAAATGAGCTGTCAATCCTGTTGCAAATTGGGTAAAGAAATTTGTCACCATAAACCAGGTAGTAAATTGTTCAGACAAAGTATGATCAAGTTCATTACTTTTACAGACGATGGAAAGGTTCAATTTAAATTAAAATAATGGACTCAATATCTTAAAACTTGTCCCAAATAAGTTCAGCTTTGATAAAACAAAAATATCTTATACTTTGCCCTGGACCATTAATAGATCACCTAGAAGAACAACTTTTATTTTTCCAAGTTGGACAAATTGCATGTTAACATATATGTCAATAATTAAATGGTACACTTTTCTTTTAACCAGGACTATTTTTGAACCCAAAAAAAGCCGGAATATGCTTGAAGAGGAATAAAAGAATGGACCAACAAACCATGTGTCTTAAGATTGTCCTTGAAGTGCAATTTTCAAGGCAAGAGACAGTTTATCAAAGGTACAGTGATGTTTCTGGAATTGGCAATTGGCTTTCTCATGATATTTCTAGTGTATTTTATGGTTGTCAGTTATTTTTCTCTATGAGCTTGGCTCACATTTTTCTACCCAAAAAAAAAAAAGTACAATCATGTTAAAATTAACAACGTTAAGTTTGTCATCGTGTAATAGATTATTTAAAATAGCATCTTAGACTTTCAATGTTCCTTCTTCTATTCAACATGTAAATTTAGAGCATTGCTAATAAAACAATAACAACTATAATTGTTGACATTTTTTTTTCATGACAAGAAGGTTGCAGCTCTCAGCATATATAACCTATGAAAAAGAGAGTACTAAAAAAAAAAAAAAAAGTTTCTTTGCACTTAATGGACTGCTTAATAGCCAATTTTGAATGGGCAAGAGTAAGGAGGGGAAGAAAGAGAAATTAATGAGACCAAGTGACTCAGAGTTTGAAAACCATTAGAGGAAGCAGAGAAAAGATGCCCATATTACCTGCTGCACAAAGCGAACCAGACCTTCCAACTTCTCCAAAGCAACATCCATCTGTGGCATATGACTTGCTTCACCTAATCGACCAGCCGCTACAGTCTCAGCAAGAGTTTGCTGAAGTTTTTCCATACCTTGTGAAAGAGCGTCTTCCGCTTGCTGGCATGATTGTCTAAGGTTGCAAACTTCAAGAACTTGTTGCTCTGTCAAGGGCTCAAGCTGATGCTTGAGAACCTGTCATCAAAACCTTACAAATATATCTCAGAATAAAGTTGGATTAGGATTTCATGAAAAATATGACAGCAAATTCAATGAAAGAATTGCAAAGTAAAAAATTTACTCTGACAAATTCAGTCAACATTTTAATGTAAAAAGAAATAAAACATATAGCAGTAATCAGCACAAGAAACAACAATATTTTATAGGGGTACTGATTGCATGTGTTTCTGTTAAAGATCTGCTGACCCAAATCCAAGTTCAGACACCCAATCACCCTTCAGAGAATTAAAAACCATCATATGTGTTTCTGGTAAAAACAAAAAGCAACTCTTCCAAATTTCCTAAGTAATCTTGCTGGATAGGATGCATTTATAGAACAAGTAATGCATATACCAGAAGAAGTACCATCTGGATCGTGAGTGATACTTTAGTTGCACTAGAAGAAACCAAAGAACCCCAATTCAGAACAGATCTAATATAGGAAAGGAAATATGTCAATGACTAAAATTGACTGACATGAACATTAAACAAAAACCAGATTCCTCTTATAGTTTGAATTAAGGAATTTCCAACATTGCATGAATAAATAAATAAATCTCTAAATACTAACCAAAGCATTTCTATTAAACATAAAAGAACTTAAGAAGTCATTTTTTAACCTTATAGAATAGATCACACATTTTTTAACCATAGTTCAACATGTTAACAGCCCACATAATTTAGAAATGTATAAGGTCCATTACGCATCACCTTAAGAAGCTCAGAAGGGCGAAATCCTCCTATCCACGAGAAAAAACGCTCTGCCGATGATTTCCACATGCCAGACATCAGATAGAAAACATCAGCTTTTGCAGCGATTGCTTTCATGTGAAAAAGTTCAGAATAGTGACCTATCCCACTTTCTACGAATATGCGGAGCTCGACATCACCTAAATGAGCATTTAAAGCAGCCCTTAACTCACTAATGTTTCTATTTTGTTCTTCCAACCAATGTCCATACTCCATTTGAAAAGTGGCAATCCCTGAGGATTACTCAGTGTGAGCTTATAGTTGAACAGATATAACTAAATGAGTAAAAGATAGACATGTCACAAGAAGCAAACAGAGAATATTGGCACATCAACCTTGAAGAACACGAGCTTAAATTCTCATGCTGACCACCAGGTAATAGACAGAAAATAAAAGTCATCTGCTGTTCAGGTTTATTATTTTTGGACAACAATCTGCTTCTATTGTCAATTCAAGTCTATTATCTTTCACTTTCACAGAATTTAAAACACAAGTGCACATTTCATGTTTAGGCTGTTATCCTGATTATGTTGCCTGATTAGAATCAACAGCAAATGGCGACCTGAATGAAAAGCATCAAGCCTAACATTCAGTAACCTTGAAATTTAAAGGTTGTTACATGAAATAGCAAATGCTATCTTATTGCACAATGTATATCAAGATAAAGTCCCAAATTTCTGGCAAGCAAAGCAAAAATGCCGAAGGTCAATTGCTAAACCGACCACAAAAATGAGAGAGACATGTAACTTGAGATAAACATATTAAAATTGGGACAAAGATCAATACAAGTTCATGATGTTACCAGCATTCAACAAACAAACCTGGGTTTATTGGCTCTGCAAATCCCAGCTGACTAGTTTCCACTCCACCACCTATATATAGACCCTGCAATAAAACATATTTACCTCATTTGATAAGAAAAGGGCAAAGGAGGTGGTTTATAGGTAACAGAGCAACCAAAAAAAAAATTAAAAAGAAGTCAATTATTTACAAAATAATAATCCTCTACATGCCTGTTGTCTAGCCCTTTCAAGCTCCTGCTCCAACTGACTCAGCTTTAGACGACTTAATTCTAACTGTTGAACATAAGCCTGCAAAAAGAAATCAAATTAAATGAATTCATTAAATTACTTATTGCATGTAAATAGTCAGTTTCTTGTGCAAATCTTCTTACCTTTTTCCGCAAACGGCTTTTTCGGGCAGCCTCACGGTTTTGTGCAAGACGCCTTTGGACCTGTAGACATTAATATGTTAATTTGTGAATCAAATAATAATGTCATTTCCCAGAGAGCCCTCAAACAAGCTTGTGTACTGAATTTTCTATTTTGTGTGTATTTGTATTGAAAGTGAGTTGACAAAGAGTATATTACAAAGATTTGAACCAAATTAGTATTAATATCTTGTGAGCTGCTACCACATTTAACAAACTAAAACTAGAATTTGATGAACATAAAGGAAGCCATAAAATCAGATTAAGGGTATCCAAAAAGGCAGATTCAAAAACTGAAACTTTAACTTGAATAACAATGGAATACATTATTAATATGGGACACCATCAGACTTGCCTTATCAATGGGTTTAGTTGCCTCTTGATCATATTTGCCAGAAGGCCCGAGAGTACCCTGTGAAGTATCTTCTGACTGGAAAAATTATATTGCACGCTTTAGCATACAAGTATAATTTAGATAGCCCAAACTACAAGGATTAAGAAAAATGAAGTTAAACGAATCTGCACCAGACTGTCCAGCTTTGTCTCTGCCGCTAAAATTATTGATTGAGTTGAGTTTGGGTTGCCAGCTATAAACATTGACGCAGATGCATCTGGAATTCCATTACTCTTAAAGTTTTCCCCCCACATTCCAATCTGGTGGATGGGCTCATACATGTGCATCCTTCCTTGGGGGACAAACTGTGTAGACGAAGAGTTCATGCTTTTTTTTCTGATGCTAGAAGTAGCTCAATAAACTTTTGAAATAACTGCACATATGTGGTCACAAAAAGAACATAAAAATCTTCTTAAATTCATGCCTGAGAATCCCAGGCTAAGAATGTTGAATAATATCTCAGGGCAGGCATGGTGACTGAGATTTAAAAAGGAAAATGGATTAGATGCAGACTGACCAAGTATAAGTCCAGAACAATGAAACTGCAATAGAGAACGGAGGTTTCCATAACACCAAGCACATGAAACCCCAATTACACTATTGTTGTCTCCAAGTACAAATGAAATGCCATATCGCACTTCACCATCGAATATATTTTTCTACCATCACTTGAATCTACAGAGTCAAAGGTATATGCATTTTTGTAGTAAAGGAAGGGCAATTTGTTATATGTGCAAGTTTCCAAGTTATCACCAATTCCACTAAAGGGCATAGACTTCCAGGAAAATGGACAAGAGTGTATTGAAATAAACAAAGTTTATAGTGATATAGAACAAAAGATCACTAAGTATCAAATCTCTTTTCTCTCTTATTTTATGATGTCCAGGGGCAGCCCTAACCTACCAAGTCATTTCCAGTATTGGATCTAACGGTTTATTTTTCTCCATAGGCATGCTTGTGGTGGATTTAGTTGTTTATGTTTTGACATTATTGAAACAATACTTCCAACATGTGGAGAAATGAGAAAGAAAAGAATTTCCCAGATTGTTGTAGATTTTGTAAGAAGAAAAAGTCATCAACTAGAGTCAAGGAAACAAATCTCATTGACCCTATAAGTAGAAGAGTATTAAGGACAAGTCTAAAGTAGCCAAAATACATTCCTACGAAAATATTGCTAGTGATGATGCTTTACAACAGTACAATCATTGATGAAGGTCGAGAATAAAGGAGACAGATCAACGAGAACAAGTGAAAGTCAAATGGAGAAGTTACCATAATAGAGGGTCAACAGAAACAGAAGAAAACAAGCATGCTAAACAGAGACATCTCTTCAAGCATTTCATCACTATCAACTGAAATATCATCCACAAAGCAGAAATGATGTAGACTGCTATTCAAATTTAGAGAAGCTAAAACAGCAGAGGATTTTCACAAGTTCGCAATGATGTTTCCACTTTGCACTGAAGCAGAATATCTCCAACCATAACTGAATTTGGAAAAAGTGGAAGAAAGATAACATCTTTATCCCAACCAACTGCAGCAATCCCATATAAAGAATTTTACTTCCAAATTCTAGTGAGAAGCTTCCGAATGAACCAGAAATTCATTGTTAGCAGATGAAAAAGAAAATTCCAAAAAAACGTACGAGACACTTAAATACCCCAAAAAAAAGTATACAAATTAATGAAGAAAAGAACAATTCTTTCAATCAATCAATGATTTATTATTTTCATCATCAAAACCATATCTCAATCCTTAAACTACATAATACAAATCCAACATCTTCCAAGCAAAATATAATCAGAACAGTTACAAGTCAGAATCTAACTATCAGGTAAATAAATCAGTCAATCAAAATACTCCCTTTGGATATTGGAAAACACAGAAACAAGAAGGCAGAATCAACTACGTACATATTACACATATAAGAGTTTTTGTGTGTGTGTGTAAACTTTAATCTATAACAGCTAACTTAAATTTCAATCGAATCAATTGAGCACCACAACTACAAGATAAGCTGAACTCCTTATTTGAGTGACAACTGAACTGCTCCCAAGCCCAAGAAAGCTCCAATTTCATATTCTTATACCTTCCTCAACTTTCCAAGCTACCAAACGAACTCAGCTTGAAAAACAAAACCCAAAAATGAAAATTTAAAAAAAAAAGGGAAAATAACGAACCTATGTAAATATATTCAAGTCAAAGCAACATGAGAGAGTTTGCCGCCTCCAAAAGCAGCAAAAGCAGAAGCGAAGGATGAAAATCTAAATCGAAACCCAAGAAGAGAAAGTGCTACTTGTTCATGTAATTGTCTCACAACCCTTTCTCTCATCATCATTTCCAACAAGAATCGAATGGCTACACGACAGCTTAAAAGGGACTCCCCTTTCTTCTAACTGTGTCTTCCTCTTTTCCTTTTCCAATTGTATTATTATTAAATAAAATAATAATTGCTTATTTATTTTATTTAACTCATACAATTATTTCTTTTTTTTATTTTTCTTTTTACTACTTATATCAATTGACTTGAAAAAATTTATTGTTTTCATAATTACATGAAATAAGTAATATGTTATAATTTTTATTTATTTATTATAAAAATATATTTATTGAATTAAATAAATAATATTTTTATTGATAATTTTATATTCTAATAAAAATAATTCAATTATTTTTATTAAATAATAAGTATTAATCTTCTAGTATTCATATTATCAACTATTAATCAGTAAACTATTAATTATATTCAACGTATATTTACGTAGTAGGTTTTGAAATAAGAAGTATTTTTTTAGAAAATAATCATCTCATTATATGATAAGTAAGCAAATATTTATGCAGTCCCATCATTCCAAATAAATAATTAAATAAATAAATGAAGGGTTTGGCTGGCTTATCGTGACCTATAGAGAGTTAAAAATTACACAAGCGCTTCCACCATCACTAATATGCGCACCCGGTATCTGGAATGCTTAACCTACGCGCCAACCGCCGTCAACGGGTCCGTGCCGGAGAGATGCCGAAAATGGAAATGTGTGTAATGACACGCGTTTATAAGAGCGTGGTGAGAGGAAGCTGCACCGGTAATTTATTAGTTTTTCGAACTTGTACGGAAAATTTTATTTAATTAAAAATTATTTTTTATTTTTTTCAAAAACAATTTTAAAAATTAAGAAAAATTAAAAATTATTTTTTTTAAATTATTTTTTCTATACATAATATCAAACGGAATCTACATGTATTTGGTGTAAAATATTTATTTTAATCCTGAATTTTTATTCAGTAATTTCTTATTAAAAGAATTCATAATAAATGATAAGTTTATTACATATCTAGAAATCTTAAACTCAAAATTTACTCAATTTGAAATCAATTAGATAATTTTATTATGAAAATAATATATTCTATTGTATTCACGGATATGATACTTCACAATCAAAATCTTTCAAACTTGAAAAATCAACTTTATATAGCATTCGTTTAGCGCTGAGTTTGAAAAAATATTTTTGAATAAAAAAATTATTTTTGATTTCTTTGAATTTTGAAAACTGATTTTAAAGAGAAACAGGTAAATAGGTATTTTTTTCAAAAGCATATTTGAGAAAAACAGTTTTTAAAAAATTAAAAAAATCAGTTAATTAAATCAAAAAAATTTTAAATCTGTTTTTTGGATACTCAACAGTAATAACAAACACCCCTTTAATGGGAGAAAAGAGAATTTCTCTCTTCATGACGGAACTAATTTTACAGGGTATTGTCTCTTTTGTACATAATTTGAATATATGCTATTGTTTTCTTTTTGTTTTAATGAGTGGAATGCATTAATTAGTATTTTAGTTTAAATTTTTAATATGGATTGCATGCTTCAATGTGAAAAGATAGATTTTTATAATGCATATATATATTATGAGATTAAATAGATTTTTATAATGCATATATATATTATGAGATTAAAGCATTATATAGCATTTTTTTTAAAAATTGTAATATTTTTTGATATGTGTGTGTCATCATATTGTCCAAGAATCATACTAATTTTCTCTTATCATTCTAATAGTATCAAATGTCTCTGAAGAGACATTAGATAGCATTTTAATTTTTTTAAAAAAAGGGTAAATGCTACATAATAAATCAAAATTTTGTTAAATATCAATTAATTTGATTCAATAATATTCACGGTTTCGAATTTAAATCTCTAATCTGATCATTTGTAATAAAAAAGACAGTGAGTGATAAAAATGATTGTGGCAAATTGCAAAATATAATTGTATATATGCAAAGGTAGATGAAGTGGTAGTACACATCATAGAAACAAGCAATGAATATTCTTGTATATACCATGTGATATTAACACCATCAATCTAAACCAACTAAAACACTAAATAGGGGGCACAAAATTTCAAATCATGGCCCTATTCCACTTACAATCTTACATAATCATTTGTTAATTAAATGTCTAATAAGCAATTATTATTATTATTATTATTATTATTATTATTATTATTATTATTATTATTATTATTATTATTATTGTATGACTGAAAGTTTGGTGAAGGTACTAATCACAGCACAACCAATCTATTCTTTGGCCCTTCATGTCATTACAGGGACATTACTTACTAACATCAACATTAGCTACCAGCCCTTTCCCTCCTTAAATAAATTTATATTTTCATTATCTGTTTTCCACTAAGTAGGCAAATTTTTTGTCATGTAATTGAAAAAAAAAATGGCAATATGTTCACCACTGATTATATTATTGTTTTTTGGTATTTAATCAATGAACATGTACATTCCATAGTTCCATGCATGAATGTTTGTTTTTGCATGATGGTGATATATAATGATGGGAGTCTACTCATTTTTTTTTCAGAAATAATAATTCTATATTTGGTGGCAATATCTTATAATTATTCAATAATGATAAGATTTAAAATTACAAAATTATTTTGTTATGAGAGTAGAAAAGGTAGTAATAAAAAGTCAATGATTAGAAGAAGCTGAACAGGAATTTTCTTAAATAATATAAATTTATATAATTATTATTAAGGAAACATGAAAGGTTCTAACCAAAATTATACTATGATGAGTTCCTTCTTGTTATAAGAATAAGAAAATTAGTTAGAACAAAAAGGACATATTGAGCTTGAAAACTACAAGTGGGTAGTACAACATTAGTCATCTAAAATCTTTTGCAGACAAAAGCTCCCATATTGCTGGACCCCTTTGCTCATTTGTAAAGTCTTTTTATTTCTTAAAATAGAATTACCCAACTCATTTGTCAACCCCACAAAACCAATTGGCTTAATTAGTTTTCTTAAAATTAAATGATTTTCAAGTAATAAGTTAAAATTTAAGGATATTTAAGTGATTAATTGATAAGTTCAAGAACTATTAATGTAATTAAGCATATTTTAGTACTTGAATTATTATATTTTGTATGCTTAAGACTCTAAAATTTGTATATATTATGTTTTATTAAGTCATTAAATAATTTAGGGAGTAAAAGAATTTTTCACTTTTTCGTGAAAGGAAAAAGAAAAGGCAATTTAGGTTGGGATTCACTAGGTCTGGACTTTGGAATGAGTATATATACTGTAAATCGATGTTGATGCATGCAAGTTGTCTTCACACATCACTTTCTTTAAACTTTAGAATAGAAACTTCCTACCAAATATCTCTTTTGCTTTATCTATACATATATCTATCACTAACTGCTCCTAACTATTTTCTTTCCTTTTCTATACCACTCTTTTTTTTTAGGCAAAGAAATCATATAAATTTTCATTTAGTTCAAAGTACGTACAAGATTTCCTTAATTAACAAGTTGTTGCAAGACAATCACTTAATTAATTATTTTATTTATTAATACAATATTATCCAACAACTAATTAGATTTTACCAGTAGGAACTATGAATTTAATTTAAATTTCATGCTTTCCTTAAGGGAATTATTTATAATAAATTAAAAAAGTTTCATTAATTTATTTTTTTTAATTACAAGAATCCGATTGATATTTGAGATTTGAGGCTTCATGATACTATTAAATTAAAATTTACTTGTAAAGTGTGATTATTTTCATTTTTTGTGAAGATAGTAAGATTAGAGTTTAATTATTTAAGAAATTGTTTAGGAGGTGTAATGGCATCACCATGTATTGATTAACAAGTTTAATTAAAGAGTAAATGGACTGTCTAGTCGGAGATTTAAAAAAAAGTATATAAATAGCAAAGAATATATATATTATATGAAGAGTGGATAAGTGTGTGAATAATTAAAATATATAATTAGGTCAAGGTGTAGCAATGATGTGTGCAAAAAGCCATTAGATTTTAATTAAGAGGAATGCTAATACTCTATTTCAATACTTTTTTTTCCAGGTTAACTATATTCATTGTTTTTAATAAAAAAAAATATAAATTTTTTTAGATAATATTAAATATAGTGATTTTTTTCTCATAATAATTACTAAAAACATTAAAATCTATTTTTTAATTTACTATTCTCTCTCATCTCTCTTTTCTCATACGTTTCACCACTTTTTATTTTTTTTTTACAATTTTTTATTAAGATTTAAAAATATATAGAAAATTTTAAGAGAAATTAAAAAAATATATTTGGACTGATTTTTAGAATAAGAACAAAATTTATTTTAAAATCATTATGAGAATAAAAATAGAATAAATAATAAAATAAAATTTTTTAATAATTATATAAAGTATAATTAATTTTTTTCTCGTTTTGGATTTTTCTTATTTTTGTTTTTCTTTATAATTTTAACTTTATTTTATTTTCTCTTTTTGTTGGTTATATTAGTTTTGTAATTGTTTTTCATGTATATTAATTTCTCTAGAAAATTGTGCTAATAAGATTCTGTATAAAAGCCATAGAAAAAAAATTGCACTTAAATATATAATATTTGAATTAATTTTTTTAAAATTAAAATCATTATTTATAATATTAAATAGACAATGGATATGAGACTATTACATAAAGTATTATTTTTCAATATCAGTCCTAATTTTTTTTATTTTTCTCAATTTTTTTAATTTTAATAAAAAAATATAAAAAAATTATGGTGTGATATATAAAAAAAAGAAATATAATGATAAATAAAAAAATAGATTTTAATATTTTAGTTATTATTATAATTATAAAAAAGAAAAAATTATTGTATTTAATTTTTTTTAGATACTATATATTTTTTATTGAAAATAATGAATACTGTTTGTTAGCATTAATCTTTAATTAATAGTACAAAACAGTTATAATCATTAAAAATTTATTTATAGAATCATAATTACGTTTTTTTTGAAAAAAAAATCTTACTTGTCCTTTACTAAGCTCGCCCGAGCAGTTTAAGCCCACGATCATTTTATAGTCATAGATACGCTGCCCGTGCTACCCGAAACCTGAATGAGAAATTACGGGCAGTTAGTCACCCACACCAGTTCTCTCTCCCTCCTCTCTGTGATATTTTTTTCTATATCTTGCTATCTCTGTGTCTCTACGATCACGATCCAACGGTCCAGAATGAACGGAGCTTCTCTCGTTTGTTTCTTCAGATTTTAGAACCTAAAACCTCCAGATCCGCTCGCTCTTTGCTCAGATCTTTATTTCTGGTAAGGAAAGTTTTTATCCTTGATTCGCTTTCTTTTGTTTACTACCGTTAGTTTTTAGCGCCTTTTTTTTTTCCCCTGCTGAGTTTGCTTCAGTTCGATCCTTTTTTTTTTTTTTGTACTTTTCACTGCCTACGCAACTCAGCCGGTGAATACTAAGTCTATTTCAGGTGAAACTCAGCTTCTTTTGCTGCAGTTCTCGCTTTTTGTCTAAGTAATGATGTTTTATCTTGAAAAATTTTCGTTTCCTGATTGAAAATTGGATAATCTAGATTTCGGCTATGAACTTGACTTTTTACAGTTTTTTGAGGGTTTCTGTTAGGGTTTTGCTTGTAATTTTACCTGTTTTGGTTTGAATTTCTAACGGAAGTCAGTAACGGTGTAATCGTGACGTCGAGAAGGTGATAATTTTTGTTGGCAAGTATTCTCTTCACTGGAAGTGCTTTCTTGTCTTTATTCTCTTAAAATAACAACTTATCTCTGTTATTAAAATTTTTTTACAAAAAAAAAAGTTAAAGAAATATTTTTGATTTTTTGGGGTCTTCAGCTCGTTGAGATCTAACGGTTGATTCAGGTGTTTGGGTTGATCTAACGGTCGTATCCTGTTTGTGCAGGTTTTTATTATTTGATTTCCTTTATTTTTTTACGCACGCATATGGAGGCTGAGTACGGCTCCGCAGTTGTGCTCAGTAACATTGCGCTAACATGCGCAGTTGAAGCAGCACTAAGCTTACTGGTTTCCACTGTGGTCAAAGCTCAGCTTTTAGCTCTGGTAAGTAAATTTTCCGTCTGGAAGTCCAATATTTTTAATTGATTTGATTTAATGTCGCTGAGTAGTCTAAAATGCGCCTCCCATATTCAGTTTTAACATGCGCCGCTGATCAGCACCCTTTTTTCTTTCAATTTCGTAAAAAAATAATTGCAATTTCTCGTTTGTCGTTCCTTCCTTCAAGTTTTTCTATGGCTGTACGCTAAGATGTGCAGACCTAGCGTTGATTTTCTCCATTATAACCTGCGCCGTTAGGCTTTAGTGGTGTTGTTTTCTGTGCTTTAGTTTGGTTTTGGTAATATTATTTTAAAATTAGATAATGGGGTATACGTCTATCGGACGCCCTTAACGTGCGTCGTCCCTGTATGTCTTGTATCTTCCTTTTAGGTAGGGCTAAGTTGCGCGGTTAGTTGATCGGAGTTAGACTACACCGGATTCGAAGGAATATATATAACCATGGGCTTATTATCAACGGGAGTCCAGAGATTGGAAACGGGGAGCCGGTGGAAATATAGTATAAAAATAAAATTTTGTTGTGCGTAATTATTAGAGGAAATGATAGAAGTCAAAAGGACAACATGGTTAATCACGAAGCCATGCTGAAATGGATTATCCTTTTGTCCAGTGGACACGTAAAAGAATTAGATAATTATTGTGATTTATCTAATTTGGGTTTTCTTTTTTGCATTTTTCTTTGGAAGGAAAATAGTTTTTGCAAATTTCAAATTCCTACTAATATTTTTTAGATTGTGCGGATCCCTGTCAGATTTGTTCTCTTCTATAAGTAATTTGATTCTTTTTTTTTGGGAATTTAGTTTGACTTTTACCCCTAATACTCTGTTATTAATCTTTTTTAAGGGTTGCATTATTTAGATACAAACCTTCTGGCTTAAATTTGAGATATATATATTTTTAAATTTGGGATATTTTAATTTGAGATATTTTTTTCTTTTATTTTTCTTCCGGCTTAAATTTGAGATATTTTTTCCTTTTTAATGGGAAAATACATAATTTGAAGATTTTTAGTGTTACAAGAATTAAGATTTAGGATTTTTTTTATATGTAAAAATATTGGTGGTAGTGAGTGCAGGAAAAAGTAAAGTGGGTGAAAATTATCCAGATATTGCTTCTCTAGTTGAATTGTTATAGTGACTACCTTTTGTTATTGTTTTCGCAATAAAAGTGGTAATTTTTTTAAAAAAAATTTCAATGTTTTACCGGTGGCAGCATGTCTTTTTTCTTCCCGTCTCTCTCTCTTTCTCTCTCTTAAAGAGTAACAATTAGATGAATGTTTAATTAGTAATAATAGAATTTATTCAAAGGATGGTTAATGTAACCATTTCGTCTAAAGAAACTGGTTGCATTATGTAAGGGTAATTTACTAGGATGATCAAGTTTAATTTTAACCTAATTTCCCTGTAAGATCAATGAAAAAAGGCCGGAATAAGAAAGATGTCTTAAAGACAAAGTTGAGTGATAGAATATATATGCTCCGTGGCCCAACGTGGTTGGGGCGTGTTATCCCTCTTCCTATCTTGGTGTGGGGGCAGCATATTCCTCTGGCACATAGGCCTTGTCACTCTTTATTTATTTACTTTTTTTTTTGAAAATATAGGGAATAAAGAATCTTTAGTTATAGGCTTTTAGTTTTTACCTAGGCTTTTTTTTTTTTTTTTTTTTTAATTATGTTCCATGAAATGAAGGAGCAATCTTTTCCCCCATTTTTTTATGTAAACAAAGCTTTTTTGAATTACTATCTTCTAAAACCCGGTTGTGAAAGACCGTGAAGCATGGACTGAACAACCATCCTAAAGCTTATAAATTCTCATCCTAAGCATCCTATGGTTATTCTTAAAATGAAGGAAAATTTCTCATCTAAATCATTTCCTTTTTCTATATTATCGACTGAACTAATAACAATGTGACGCCCTATTCACTTACAGTTGTATAATTCAGGTGGAGCTATTAATAATATGTTCAATCTGAGTAAATGATTGATTAGGCATGTTGTCATAGCCTTAGTCAATGAGTTTCTTCATGGACCTAGTCCAAGAAAGTGTTTTCCTTGTGGGTGTCGTCAATATGCCAACTCGAATTGATGTGTTCCGTGTGATATTTGAGATGGATTATCTTTGAAGGAGAGAGATCTAGGTTTTGAATGCATTTTTTACTGAACTTGAGAAGATAGGCTATTTTGTATTTTGCATTTTGCGTGGCCCTGATATGTAATTCACATGCTATCTTCGGGATAGGCTATACCTACTTTTGTTTCAGAAATTCTACTAATTGAACAATTTATACCACAAGATACAAAACAAGTTTCCAACAATGATTTGTTCTTTTTAACATTGTTTAACGCTTTTGCTTGCTGCCGAACACACTATAAAATTGGTTACAGGATTCCATTGGATTGCTACTGAGTAACAAACCCAAAATGAAAGGAGATTATGTTCACAGCCAGCTCAAGCCAGTCGATGCAGATGGAGATGAAGGCAATGAAGATGATGGCGATGATGATGATGAAGGGGATGGTGGATTTGGAGAGGGTGAAGAAGAATTGTCGTCTGAAGATGGAGCGGACCTTGGCAACAATCCCAACAATAATAAGAGCAACTCAAAGAAGGGTCCTGGTGGTGGAGCAGAAGAGAACAGAGAAGAGGAAGAGGATGATGATGATGAAGATGATGAAGATCAAGACGATGACGACGATGATAACGACGACGACGACGATGGGGAAGAAGATGAGGAAGAGGTTGACGAGGGAGAGAACGAGGAGGATGAGGAGGAGGATGAAGATGAGGAGGCCCTGCAGCCCCCAAAGAAGAGAAAGAAGTAAAGTAGGGAAATGGTAGAGAGCCTCCTTAGATATAGTGTTTCTCTGGTGGCTTGTTTATCTAACTTTATGGATCTACGTAGATAATGAGGCCTATTTAGGATAATGCTATTATATGCACAATTATCTTATTTTCCTTGCATGATTAGAGTATGTCAAGAACTGTGAGCTGCGGCAATTAATTCGGGCAAATGTGACGATAATGATCTTAGCAAACATGTTACGGTTAAATCAATAGAAAGATAAAACAAGATGGGTGACACACAAGACCACGGCCTCTTTCCCGATGGATTGATTTGTGCATTGAGTTTGTAGATCTCTTCATATAACACATTGACTCAACTGTCAATTTCCATTTTTTTTTCTTAATATAGTTATTAGGAAGATGCCACCGAAATACGGGGACAGAACTAGTTAATTCTAAACTATTACTTTGTACAAAATTAATTAATTAAACAAAAATAAAATCAAATATCATAGAATAAATTCTATTTTTATTATATAATTCAAAAATATAATCAAAATAAAATTATTACAAACCTCAATCATAAACATAACTGATGAATTCTATTTCCATTTAATATAAATTTACCTTTCACAAGAAAGTGCTGAGCTACATTTCAAGGTAATATTCCAATTTTTTTTAATATTGAAAAATGTGATGACTATCATATTTTTATTATGAATTATATTATAATTCATCATATTCAATTAAAAAATAGAGCATTTTGGAAGTATTAAATTAATTAACGAATTTTACAGTTATGTCCAGATTTATTTCCTAATTATTCTATTTTTACCAAATATACATGTTTCACTGTGAATTGTAAGATAACTCGGAATTCATCAGCTCATACCAATCTGAGTGCTATTTTGTGCTAAGATGTTGCTTCTGGCTTCTTTGTCTTTCAATGAATATAATCAGTTTAAATATAAAATCTTCATGTATAAAATACATATAACTCCATAAAAAATAAATAATAAAAATAAAAAATAAAAAATAATAAAATAAAAGCAAAGAAAATGAAAGACCTTGATCTTCAATTATGAACCTGCTATCCTATTCTTATGACAAACAAAGAGAAAAAAAAAATTAAGATTCTATCCTTACCTCTTCCCCAGTCTGCAATTACCTCGGATTTGTAGTTCTCCCTCATCTGCATTCTTTGGCCTTCTGATTTGTAATGTGTGGATTTAAATTTGCTCCAAAAAAAAAAAAAAGCTTGACAAAGCACATTTTAAAATCATAAATACATACAGAAAGCTTTCCTTTCAATAGGTGCAACAAGAACATATATTATATCATATGACACATGATTCCTAAGTAACCAGTAACAGAGGTGAAGAGTGTGCTCCTATTCAGTATAACTTTTCATTTCATTTCACAAGCAACATCAGTGAAAACAAATCTTCATGCATAACATAATCTCAACATCTGTAAAAAAAAAAAAAAAATTAATTGTGTACATATGATAGAAATATATAATCGGATGATGAACAAATTTACCTGATCAATCAGTTCATTAGAAAGACATACCTTTTCTTTAAGTCATGGAGGGAGAGGAGGGATTCCATCGTTGATGATGTTGATATAAGATTAGTAGATCCTAATATATCTTTATTTAAAATATTTTGTGATTTATATTAGGCATAAGTGTTCATTTTAAGAGGTAAAGTGATGGGACCCCAATACGGTTTACATATACTCGTAGCTTTGCTGGATGGTCTGGTTCACTGCTATGAGTTGATTTTATTACTTTGTTTTGGGTTGCTGGGTTTAGTAGCTACTGGAATAATAAGGGAAGGGGTAGTTATGAGATTTTGCTTGCTGTTATTATGAGCAGTATTTAGCTGGTGGGGTGTTCTAAAAAAAGTTCATTCATGTATTTTGTGTGTCATTGACATTTGGGAGAGATTTCAGACAATCTCAAAATTGCCCGTATTTTGAAATGAAAAGCTAAGTTCAGATATTCTTACCTCATATTGCTGTGCATCATCTCTCTGTGCTTAATATAAAGACAAGGGAAAATTTTTATTGCAGTAATGCATTTTGCACCTTTTATTGCTTAATACTATGTCAATTATGTTTATATTAGTCTAAATAAGTTGGTAAGCACAACATCAAGAGAAGATCATTAATTCACAAATGCTGTGTCTATCATGCCGCTACACTCTACCACCAAAAGAAGGGAAAGGTTTGTTTCCTTTCTTCACATGCATATCTGAACAGACTTTTTACAATTTGTCCATGAAGGAGAAGAACATATATGCAGAGACTTCTGAATTAATTAAATTTAATATTTATTTAATGAGAGGAGAAATAAAGTGCAAAACCTTTTACCATGTGGACACTCAAATGTTTATGAAACAGGAATTAAAAAATGGAAATAAACAAAATCCAAAATTTAACTTTCACATACTGAACCTAGTGAAATTGATAAATCTTGAGTTCTGGAAAAATTCAATTCAAATTCCCCTTTTATAAGAGAAACCAGGGGTTTGGTTTGCCAACAAAACCTATGCTCAAAATAGGGGAAGTTTTAGTTCTCCAATAAGATATCCTAAAAAAATTCAAGGACTCAAATATACTAATTTTCTATCCGGAAGTTACAGATGAAGCAACTGCCAAACACAGGAATTTTCATGTTGGTAATGAATGTATACATTCACTATTATTATGCAATATTCAAAAATGGAGTCAAATCTGATGAGATAGAATGAAAACCAAAAGAAAACAGAGAGTAGAAATATAGGGAGGAGGAGGAGGAGGAGAAGAAGCAGCTCTCAGAATTTTCCACCAAAGTAAGAACCGAAAAAGAAAGAGAGAAATTCTGAAATATGAAGAAAATAAATGAATTATTAATTTGGAAAAAAATAAAGTATGAAGAAAAGAAAAAAAATGATTAATTCAAAAGAAAAAAAAAGTAATGAATGTATAAAAGAATCATGAAGAAAATAAAACTATTTTCCTGTTTATGAAGAAGGAAGTCAGCTTATTTATAACTAAAATTTGTCAATGATCATAGTCATCAAAGACAGCTCCATATCAGATCACCCTCAAGTACAGTGTTCCATCAAATTGCCATATCTGGCCATTCACTATACTTTATATAAGTAAAAGATGTTATGCGCAAAAAATCATAACTGTTGTTTGATGCAAAAAAAGGATAAAAATTCATCTCTTTCAATCCAAAGGATACAAGATCCTATGGAACTACTCACATGGTAGTTGAAAAAAATAAAATTGCACATTAGTCATCAAAGAATCCTACAACTAATATCTTGAATTTTACAGCTTAACAAAATCAAATATTTCCCATAAAAAAGAACAGAGAAAATAAACCAAACCTCAAAAAGGAAAAAAGAATTCAAAAAATGCAGGCTTCCAAGAGATGTCCTCAATTAAATTGCCCTTCTAAATGATTCCATGACATTCAGAATGTTGTCTAGTAGCTTGATTCCAAACGACTCATATGGGGTTTATGTGTAAATATAATACATATGGATGCACATCTACCAAATCATAAATTGACATGCTTGAAAATATTTTACTTGGAAAATACAAGGGTAAGTCTTTAGCTCGCTAATTCTTGAAATACATTACTACATGAAAAAGAGTTAACAGTACCCAATATAAAAATTATGAGTATGTGTGAATATAGATTACAAAAGCAGGATAAATGAAAATTAGATATAAAAGAAATAATGCCAATGCACCACATTCAATATGTCTTCCATAAGCAAATGCATGCAGAAATGTAAAGACCATGTCACAGATTGTAATATTATTTGAAGTTAAAACCAACAGGAAAAACAAAAGAATTTAAAACCAATAGGAAAAACAAAAGAACCAAAATAAAGTAATTAAAATTTGATAAGAAAAAACCAAACTAAAAGATTCTTATAACAGCAACAGAAGCAGGTCCAAGGATTTAACAAGGAAGAAGAAAATGATGAATATTATTAGAAAAAAAAAGTAAAAAAAAAAAAGTTCACCAAGGCCAGATTATAGTTGAGCTTGGCTAATTTAAAAGATCAAAACTATGAGAAATTCAATTAAACTCTAGAAAAATATTTACCCAAGGTACATGAACATCATTCTTGAAGCTCAGCTTGAAAATCATCTGCAAGGATGGAGCCCAAGCACGTAAAGGCAGTTGAGCAAGATAAAATCAACATCATCTCAAACAATAGATTTTTCAGTAAAAAATTTTAAATATCCGAAATTAAAACATGAAATTATATATCATGAACATCTGTGAAAGAAAAAAAAAAAGACAAATTATAAAAAATCAAAATAAAAATTTTGCCATATAAGCTCAAAAAGTCAAGGGCTATGGACCATAATTGTAAACAAAAAAAGAAGCTTCAGATGGATAATTATAATCCAATAAGCAAACCTTTTGTTAATCAGATCATGTAGCAACAACCAATAATCATAAGTCATCTAACTGCACTGATCTTTGATTTTGGAACCAGAAGCAGCCACTAAGATGAAAATTTTATAATGAATAGAATGAGAAAGATTTACATGAATAAAATAGTAAACTAAGAAAACTTTTGGTTATGAGCACAACAAATTATAGGAGAAAAACAGTTGGGAAAATAGACCTTCACCTAATTTCAGGTTAAAAATTGTTTTAGAAGCAACTATTGAAGTGAAATGATGGTAGAAAAGAGGATGCTTGGTTGTCAGTTACAATAGAAAAATTAAAAAAATTTTCCAAACAAGAGGAATGAGCGCCAATATAATCAAATATATGCTAATTTAGAAAACAAGAAAGAAAGAATGAGATGAACAGAGAGGATGCATGTAAAAGGTGTCCCAGTGGCTATTGCAGGCCCTCTGAAGTGTTATTTGCATGTAACTACCACAAAAAGGGGATAGCCTCATGAGGGATGCATATAATCTATGAACTATGCACTGAGACATTCATGAGTGTGATTTCAAGTATAAACACATACGTAGCATAAATTTGAATCAAGAAAAAGGAAATAAAACTATAGCCTGCAAGAACTGAAACATCCAACAAGGGAATAGATGATAAATATTGCCATGTTTCTAAGATTTTTGTCTGCTCACATGTTAAAAATCCCAAAAGGTTCATGTGGTCCTACGTCAAATTTTGAGCATGATTCTAGAACAACTCATGTTCACCTTGCTATTTTGACTTTGAGGCCTCAATTTTCATGGAAAATAGGTTGGCAATCTCATCTAACTTTCAGACTAAGCTTATTATGAATTTCGCAATCCTGGCATGTATCATTTACTCAATACAAACTTACAGCCTAAATTTATACTGGTGATTGTTGTTTTTCCTAGTTCCTACATCGAACAATTCCATTGATAACCATTACAACAGGACTATTAGAATCGAAAATCAAAAGATGCAGCCCTCCAGTTTTCTAGAAGTCTGGCAATGTGATGAAATCAACACAGTCAAACATTAAGAAACAAACTTGAATATAACATTTAAGGATTCATGTAAAACGATAGTGGACTAAGGTAACTACAACCAGTAGGATCTTTTGTATCAGAGAGGTTTGGATCATGAAAAAAAAATTCACATCACTCTTTGTGCAGAACAGAATTAAGTGAAGCATGCATTTTCAAATAAGTCTTTTTACATAATGAATTTAAGTGATAGGTTACTATAATTTTTAGCTACAAATATGCAGTTTACTGTCAACTCCACAGGATGAAGAACAAAGTTGAGATGTTTAAAATCTACAAGAGCAAATAACACCCAAAATCTAATGATAAATAAAGCAGAACAGGCATTAAAAGATGAGGTCAGAGAATTAAAGACATAAAAATTATATAAATCTAGCTTCAATAAACCATACCACATATATGATGGATATCCAGCAAATGACCCCAGCAGGCCTCTGACTCCTCCCAATGCCTGCCTGTACACTATGCAATAAACATGATGCGAACCTCGTCCTCTCCCATAAGTCCCATAAGTCCCAAGAACAGACTGAGTTGCAACTTTTAACCCTCCCACTTGACTCGCTGGTGCCAGACCCTGGCTCATTGCACCAGCCATTATTGAACCAATTATCTCAGCAGGACCCCAAGCAGTACCCGGGTTACCCAACAGCCCGCCATACATCGGATTAAGCCCAGGGTACTGCCCAAACAATGCCAGATTCTGGGCTGCCGCTACTGCAGCCAACATCTGACCCTGCGATGGTTGCTTCACTTGCTGCTGTTGCTGTACCTGCTCCTGATTTGCCTTGCTCCTCCAATCGGTGGCTATAGAGCAATGTAATTTCTGACCCTCAAAAACTTTGTGCGGTTCCTGTAGTGCTCTCATAGCTCCCTCCACGGTCTTATAAATGAACAATCCATTACCTTTTCATCTTCCAGTTTCCTTATCAAAACCCATTGGCCCTGACTCAATTTATCCAAATTTGGCAAAGAAAGCTTTCAACTTTTCTTGATTTGCTTCAATTTGTGCTTTAGATGGTGGTGGTATGTGAGTTTTTGATAAGTTTGGTTTTGTTGTTTATATATCGGAGTTTGGTTATACCCATCAGTGGATAACACTAGGGCTTCACTAGGCACTAGCCTCAGTGATGACTGGTGATGAAAAAGTTGAAGGATATAAGAGTAATTAAAGAAACAAGATATGGACAATTAAGGAAATCCACAAATTTCAACCATTGAGATTTTGACATTTTCATTTCTTCCACGCTGCCAACAAGTTGACAATTCTCTTCCTTTCCCCAAATTTCGCAGAGAGAGCGAGAGCGAGCAGTAGACCAGACCTTCAAAGAGAGAGAGAGAGAGAGAGAGTGTGTGTGTGTTCATCATAATTCATGAAGTTTGAATTCTCAATCTAATTTTGTAAATAATTTTAATTAGTTTATTCTTTCTCTCGTTCTCTTTCTTTCGGTGAAATTTCAATGGGAGGGGATGCTGGCTCTTCTCCTCTCATCCCTCCCTCACCGATCACCGAGCCTTGCGAGATCGATCTCGAAGCTGGCCCCGGAGAGCAAATTCAGTGTCGAATTTGCCTTGAAACTGACGGTATTTTTCTCCTGTCCTTAAAGATTCAATTTTAATATCTATTGTTTCACAGTTTCAAGAAAGTTCATGCCTTTCTTTTACGGTACCTGAAACCCACATTAGTTGAAATTGTTTAGAAACGATGTCACTTGAAGTCTGAAGTTTTGCCATTGTTGGATATCAGGACAAACTTTTAGTCTTCGATTATGTGGTTATGTTGATTCTTTTTCTCTTAAAATGTTAAAATTTAGTGTACTTTGACTCTCTCTCCTAGTTTGGGAGTGCTGAGCCACGATTTTTTATTATGAATTTTATTGATCAGCATCAAGGCTTTAATGGTTTTCTTTTTTTCCTTTTTGGTTTTATCTTTTGATTGCCTATGCTTTTTGTATAGTAATTTGTTTAAATGCTTTATTAATAGGCTTTGGAGTTTGGAGTTCAGTTGAACACTTCAAGCTGATCACATTTATTTCATACCTTCTCAATTAGGTAGGGATTTTATCGCACCATGCAAATGCAAAGGAACATCGAAGTATGTACATCGGGAATGTTTGGACCATTGGCGAGCTGTGAGGGTATGACTTCCATCTTCATCTTGATTATTAAATTCTAATTATATTTCTTGAATAGTCTTAGTGATTTAGGCATACCATGTTTTGCATCATCCAATGTGGCTTACTGCATTTTATGATGGGAGTCTACTTCTGATCCAATTAAAAAGTCCAATTGGAAAGCCAATGAAAAGTCAAATGGTATTGATGAAAGTTGAAGATATCTTGAGCAATTATTATGGGTCTCCGTTGCAAAATTATTAACAACTTCCCTTTTTAGCACCATCTTTTTTGTTTGTATTCCAAGGGAAATTTATCTGCTCCAAAGGAACTTTAATTGAAGTATGACAATTATTGTGTTTCTGTACTTCAACCTTTAATTCGTTGACTTTTTTTGTGTAATATATTTTGTGTTCATGCCTAATGTGTTAGTTCTGATCATCTGAACTTGAAAGGGGATTCATATTCATACTTGATGCAGATATACCCTTCCTCTTCCTCTCGTGCAGCAGTTTGTATATATGATTTCAAACTTGGCTCATTCCTGTTTGTAGCACTTGTTTTCTGTATTTTTCATTTTTAGTTTCCTTAGATCAGCAGCAGTTGTTAAAAAGAAAAAACAACAGAAGTTGGTACTTTTTGAATAAGGTGTTGGTTTTCGTTGACTTGACAAGATAATTTGAAATGCGTGCCTTTGACTTTGTTGTAAGGTGTTATTTACATATTCCTGATTGCTTGCATTTCTTTCTCATTATTGCTGATAATGTTTTCTTATTCATGCAGGAAGGGTTTGCATTTGCTCATTGCACCACCTGCAAGGCCCCTTACCATTTGAGAGTTCATGTTGCTGCTGATAGGAAATGGCGAACTTTGAAATTTCGATTCTTTGTGACTAGAGATATTGCATTTATATTTTTATCTGTGCAGCTTGTAGGTCTTTGTTTCCCTATTTTCGTTGCTTTTCTATATTAGTTATTGGCTATGTTTTTTCTGTTTTTCTTCCTCTGTCCATAAATCTCATTGTTATGTCTTTATGCTCATTTTCTGCAGGTAATTGCATCGCTTGCATATTTGATTTATCTTATTGATAGTAATCAGCAGTCTTGGCTTCGCCATGCATGGGGCTTTGATAGTGAGCATAGTTTCTACTATATATGTGGTAAATCTTAAGAAGCTTAACTAACGGTTATCGTAATGCTTCTCAATGCATCCCTCTAGTAACTGGCAGTGATCATCATAGTTCTTTTTTTCAGGTTGTAGTATAAGAGCTCATCCTTATGGTCTTTTCATGATCCTGCTATTGACATGTTAAGGGTGCACCAAAATGCCTTGTGTGTTCCATATAAATTATGTTTAATATCACATAGAGGTGCAACTTTTCATGGTAAACTCTAGTCATTATGCCCATGCTTTAGTGGGGTCAATTAAATCCCTTATATTGTGTTTTACTGACCAAAATTTCCTGGAGTCGCTGTGATACAAAAATCATTTATAACCCCTTCTGTCCACATTTATATCCTTCACTTTTTCAGTTTTGGTTGAATTCTTTCTTTATAGGTACATAAATATATCAGTGTCAGAAATTGCTAAACCATTTCAGACAACCATGCCTCAACTTATAATGAAGTAGTTCTTTAGATTGGCCACAACTCTGCCTGTACAATTTGCACTTATTTCTTGTTTGGTCCTTTCTTGTATTTTCATACATCCATCTTAACATTTTTATCACACTATACCAATTTTAAGGGCATGCTATTTTCTCTACTACCCATATTTATCACCAAAGAGTATAATTGTCTTAACTTTGGATTGTATTTAACCTAAAAGAAAGATTGCAGTGTCACAGCACTAGTTATGCTATTCCATTTTGTTTCTCCTCGGGTTGACTATTGTTGATTCTGCCTTGATAGCAGACTTGTTTTAATTTTTATGTGACTAGTGGAACCGTTTGAGAAATTGAACAAGTTACCTATTATATTTAGCATATGTAACAAATTGGGGAAATCTAAATTGGTTCTTTTCTCATTAAGTATTAAAAGCATACTAAGAAAAAAAAGTGTGTTAGATTTTTCAGTTTTGAGTATTTTTATATTATCTGTCATTTCTGAATTATTTTTGTCGAAGGAAGTGCATGTCATCTTTACATGATTGAGTTGCTGTACAGGAGCCCTGTTGTTTTTTGCTTTGCTGGGGCTATCTGGGTGCTTCATTACTTGTTATGATCGAAGAGTTCGCAATGATTTGGCACAGCCATGTCGAGAATTATGTCTTTGTTGCTGTCAGCCTGGGTATAATTCTACTTTTTATATTTCAAAAGCTCTTGCATATCCTTTTTTTAGATTAAATCTACTTTTTAGAATTTTCAGTTACTGCATTAAGGTTTTATTTATGTTTTGCTTGCCTATTTTTTGTCCTATTTATGCAGTGTAAATCATGGAGGTTAGAGAGGAAATTTGTATATGCCTTTAAAATGATCTAATATATTCATGTTCTAATTTCTTGCTTAACATGCATAAAAATACTCCATTAAATTGGTTCAACCTCCTTTCTCCCTTGTCCCTATGTTGTATTGTGTGATGAAAGGACAATGATCATCATGGATCAACATTGGTGCAACAATGGGCTTTCAGTTTTGTCTTTATTCTATCTTCTGCTGGATTATTCAGTGTTAGTATATTTCATCGCAGTTTGGCATGGGATGGAAGCTCATTGTATGTGAAGTACCGGATGCTAAAGTTTGTTCACAAGATGTGTGAATATTTCAAATGCATAACAAATAATTCTTTCTCTTGAATATTTTTTTGGCAATTGAAATTTTACCAAGTTGTGGTTTTCTGATTGAGCAAGTCAAATTTTTGATGATTAACAAGTCCATATGCTTTTCTCTGTTCTTTTTATTGGCAGGGTTTGTGCAGACTGCCATTTACCTGGCACTCTTTGCATGTGGACTGACTGTACCACTTGCTTTGAAAGCTGTGCAAGTGCAGCTGGTGAATGTGGTTGCTTGGGAGGTGCTGGTGAAGCCGGACTTCCATTGTTATTCATAATGGCTTTGATTGTGCTCGGACTGTTTACTGTTATTGGCATATTCTATAGTGTTTTGGTTGCTACAATGGTTGGACAACGAATTTGGCAGCGGCATTACCACATACTTGCAAAAAGGATGCTAACAAAAGTGAGTGGCTTATCTGCAATTCTTGATTGGTTCACACTCGCTGTTTTCAAATTTTTGTTGCTGGGTGCTGCATTATGTATAACTCATTGGCACTTATTCAAATTCTCTTTTTAATGTGCTATACTAGGAATATGTTGTTGAGGATGTCGACAGCGAGATGACCGAGTCTGATTGGTCTCCTCCGCCTCTTCCCCCCGAGCATGTTCAGCAGCTGAAAAATCTCGGACTCTTATGAGTGGAAGGGGTAATATAACATTGATCATCGGAATAACATACTGTAGAGACGGACTGATACTCTGTTTTGGTAGGTCAGTCTATACTGCTCAGGCTTTGAATTTTATTCACCGCGAATCGAAGGGGGCCTGATGTTCAAATAACACTTACAAATCTATGAATCATAATTTGTGAGAAGTTCCTCGTATTGTTAATAGTAATTCCACCAGTAAAGAAAACTGAAACATGGTGTACCTATAATAACTAACAAAATATGTTGGGATCTGCTCCATGTCTGTAATCAATCAGAAAGAGAGGAGTTTATCCTCGGTAAAATTACGTTTCTGTATTACATGTGTTGATGACATTAATTTTTCTGAATGAATGTATCCATTCTACATTAGACTAGCTTAACTGTTATTGTTGCTAAGCAATCAGTTTAACATATCAACTCAAATATTGTTAATGCATCTTCCTCCTTTTTTTTAAAAAAAATATTACTTCCATTACAGTCTTATCTTTCTGAGTTTTATTTTGAAATGCTTAGTATTTTTGAGGCCATCAAACTGAAGAAGGCAATAGATCAAGAATTTAAAGTTCAATTGGAGTTGAACCGGTACATACGAAATTTTTCAAAAATATAATATGTTTCATATATAATAAAATATAATTTGTATTATACATAGTAAAATGTAAAAATAATTTATACAAGACTTATTATATATATAACAATATATTTAAAAGAATAATGTCCAATATATATTCACATCCAAATTAAAATATAACAAAATTAACACTAAAAAAAGTAACTTATTGGGCTTTGTGTTTTTTGTTTTGTTGAATATTAGTGTTTCCTTGTGTGCTCTCCGGTATAAACAAATTACATAAAAAATTTCTCAAATTTTAAGAAATTATAATTAGAAATAAACTTTTAAAAAATTAGTGCACTCCTTTATTTTTTTTGATAAAAATATTATTTGAGATAAAAGAAAAATAAAACTTGAATATACTGGTTATTTTATAGTTACAATTATTAGTAATGAATAAAAACTCTAAACTTTTATAAAATATCAATAAACTGTATATAAAACTTTAAAAAATTCGCATAAAAACATTTTAAATATGGAAAAATAATGTAGTGTTTTGCATTGCAATATTTGAAATTCATCCAACATTAAATGAATGTGCATTATTTCAAACGACAGAAAAATGTACTCTTAATTTTTTAAAAATTTATTTCTAGTTATAATTTGTTAAAATATAATGACAGTTTATTTTAATTTATGACGATATATTTTGTGAATCGGGTGGTTAAGTTATTTGCTTAATTGCTTGTGCCAAGTATCCTGAGTACTAGGTACATTATGTCCTATGCATGGAAGCTTGTTCAAGTATGGATCTTGCTAATAATGCACTAGCTCTTGCCACTCAATTATTTGTCAAGGAATAAAATTCCGCATCTGGTAAACAACTCTAGGATTTACGGATATTTATTGTTATTTCAGTTGCAATTAGCTAGCTAACTAGGCTGCAGCTACTTAATTAGAATTTTTCATTTGTTATTTTGGTTGCAATTAGGTAACTAGACAGCAACTAGTTATTGGTGATGAATTAAATTGGATTTACGCATTCATTTAGCAAGTAAAAAATATATAAAAAAAATGCCCAAAAATGCTGCATAAATAAGCTTTAGAAGGAAATCAACTAAGCTTTAGAAGGAATCAACTGTCATTGCAGACTAAAAATTGCAAAATCTCAACATTCCCAGACTAAAAATTGCAGTATTGTAATGGGTTTCAAAGCAACTCACAATAATAGGCTTCAAAGCACGACCGGTGAGTGCGAGTGAGGGAGAAGAGTGGCGCGGCAAGCGGAAGAGTTGCGGTGAGTGACAATTGGCACGGCAAGCGGCGAGTGGCTGTGAGGCGTGGGGGGAGAACCGGAGAAGAGAGGGAGAATGGGAATGCTTCAGGTAGCTGACTTATTATTATTATTATTATTATTAAAGAACCAAAAACGGCAACGTTTTGGAAACTGGTACAGATAAACCAATCAACGCAGTCCGGATCGACCAGTTTCCAGTTAACCCGATCGGGTCACCGATTTCATGTTCGGACGGTATATACCCCCGTTTGGAAGCTCTAAATTACTTGCCTGAGATTCAGTTTCGAATTTTACCGGTTGAACCAGCCGGACCGATTTTCACAACAAGGGCATTTTCTGTCAGACGAAGATAACTCTGAAATTTCAGTTTTACCCAAAAAAAAAAAAAAGTTTTACCAGAAAAGTTATGCAAGAAAATTCAAACTGAGTATGTAGTCCTATAATAATAATAATACCCTCTCTATCATACAAAGATAGGCTTATTTTTATTATTACATATACTAAGAAAATTTAATTAATAATGTTAAAATTATAGTCATTTTAATGCATTTTTTCCATTATTAGAAATATATTGAAAAGTTAAAAAATGATAATTTATACCTATCCTTAACAATGCACGAAGGACAATTTTTAAATATGAAAATATTTTATAATTTAGAATAAATAGAAAAAGAAAGTAAACTTATTTTCAAGCAGAGAAAGAATTAATAAATAATGATAATGGATTAATAAAAGAAAACATATATATGCAGAAATATATTTTCAGAGATATATACAATATGTTTAGTGCCAAATATGCTTCTATATATATATTCGAATTGTCCATGTTTGAGTAGAATTTTTTTTTTTTATCATTTAAGTATTCAATATTGTTTGGTTTAATTCTAACACAATACGATGAAATTTCTACATAAAAGTATCTTTTATTTTCATGACAGTTCAATTTTCCAATCAGCTTTAACAAGTCATGGCAATCTATTATATCGATTTTTTTAATTTTTTTTTTTACTTTGAAATCTTCTTTTGTAATCTTATTTGTTGAAAATTTCTACTCCATTTTACTACTAAGAGATGAAATTTATATTTATTTTAGTCAAAAATTTTTATATTTTTAAATAAAATTTATTTATTTTAGTCAAATGTGCAAACATTTCGACTATATTAACATAATATATATATATATATATATATATATATATATATATATATATATATATGCTTTTATGAAAATTCCATTAAACTAAATCAGGACAGAACTATATTTTTTTTAGTTTAGATGATCTGTTTTTTTTTAATTATTTAATACCTTGGTTTCATTGGATAAGCTCTTAGTACAGTATTTAGAGGAATAATCTGCCTGCTAATCCACCTTTTTCAAAATACTCTATAATATTTATTATGTATTCGGTGCATTTTATTGTGTCAATGAAGCAAACATTGTTCAAATTATTCTTCGAAACTCCTGCATTGGCCTTCTTAAATTGGGATCTCCAATTTTTCACTCACAAATTCACATTGCAACTAATTATTTTCTTTTTTTTTCTTTCCTTTCAGGGTCAAGTCATTTTTTTTATATAAATTTTGACTCAAGTTAAGCATTGAATATGACTTTTTTTTATATATACTTTGTAATTATTTTTATAGTAGGTTAATCACCTAAACTAGCTTCTAGCAAAGTTATATTGTTATTTGTTGTTGTAAAAGAATAATGGGAGAAGATAGAAAGAAACTCTCTAATTCTTCTTTTCACAAGTTAATTAGTGTTAACCATAGCGGATAAGACAACAAGATAAAATGTGGAATAATTGATTAGCAAAAATCGATATTAGATATTTAATATGGTTCACCTTTTTAATAGATTGCATTTACATGATAAACTTTAAATAATTTTTTTCCTACTAATATAAATTAATAGGTGCAAAAAAGAGTATTTCTTAAACAAAAACTATAAGTAATATACTAATTTGAAACAAGCCCAAAATAATAGTAGTACACAAGTGTTTTCCAAAAATATTTCAAAGATATTTCTCACTATTTTTGTTACTTTTCTTTTTGGAAAAATTCAAAAAATTTAACTCTCTCACTGAATTTTTTTCTTTAACTACTTTTGCTTAATTGCACAATTTGCATTACATAATTTTATTGAGAAAACAGTCTTTTTTAAAGGCAAAGAAAGTGGGCAAAAGTCAAAAAATGTGTACAAAATTTTCAAATAAAATTTTGGTGGTGGGTGGAGGATTTCAACAATTGTTAGGTGACAAAATTTGTGCAACAAAGTTGGACTTTGTTTGCACATAACAATCTTTCGCTCAAACAAAACACTACTGAATCTTCCATCAAATGGTAATCAATTTATGTCCTCTCCAATGCCCCTTAGGGCCAAACAAGCTGAAAGACCTATTAAATCGATAAATAAATCAAACTTGATAGCCGATAATAGTTTTATCAATATGATAGTTAGATTTTCTGAAGTATGAATCTTTTTTAGGACAATCTCGCATTCACTTATAATATTTCGAACGAAATGATAATGAAAATCAAAAGATTTTATCCTCTCATGAAACATATGATCTTTAGTTAAACTAATGACACTTTGACCATCACAGTGAACTTAAATCATTTATTTTGATAATATAAGCTCATTTAAGGGATTGTTTAATCAGATAGCTTCTTTGAAAGGTTTTGCTAATGTCATGTATTCCGCTTATGTGGAGGTAATGCAACTGTAGTTTGCAGGCAATCTCTCCAACGATAGCAGTAGAACCAAAAGTGAATACATAACCCATCAAGGATCTTTTTTTATCAAGATTTCCTGCATAGTCAAAATTACAATAACTAACTACTCCACTAGAAGATTAACCAAACTGCAAGCATTAATTTAAGTTTCACAAAGATATTTAAATATCCACTTTACTGCCTCCCAATGAGCTTTATTAGGACATGACATATATTGGTTGACAACAGTAATAGTTTGAACAAGATCTAGATGTATACAGACCATTGATATATCAAACTACCTATGACACTAGAGTATGAGACTCTTACCATGTTAGCTTTCTTCCTCATTTGATTGTGGTGATTGACAATTTGAGGGTCTAAAATGAGTCGCCAATGATGTAGAGACACTCTTTGCATCTTTATGCCAAAATGATTAAGGAACTTCTCAATATATCTTTCTTGACTAAGGTATAACATGTCAGCATCACGATCCCTATTAATCTCTATGTCCAAAATTCTTTTAGCTTCACCTGAAAATTTCATCTCAAACTCACTATTCAACAAATTAGTTAGCTTATAAATTTCAAACTTATCTTTATAAGTCATTAATATATCATCGATATATAACAATAAATAAATGAAGGAATCAACACTAATCCTTTTTAGGTATACACAATTGTCAAATGATGATCAAGAATAACTATGAGAAGTCATAAAGGCATCAAATTTCTTGTATTATTGTCTTGGGGACTATTTAAGTCCATACAAAGACTTTTTTTAACAAATACACATGATTCTCCTTGCCTTCTTCTACAAACCCCCTAGGTTTTTGCATGTAAATCTACTTTTCTAAGTCACCATGTGGAAAAACAGTCTTGACATTTAGTTACTCCAATTCTATATTTTCAATAGTAACTAAAGCTAATAAAATGCAAATAGTTGTATGTTTTACCTAAAGTGAGAAAATATTATGAAAATCAATTCCAACAACTTCTTTGAACCCCTATGCCACAAGCCTCACTTTATAGCGACTTCTTCAATTTTTGGAATGTCTTCCTTCTTCTTGAATACCCATTTGCAGCCAACAATCCATTTGCAGCCAACAATCCTTTTACCTTTGGGTGAAATTACCAACTTTCAAATATCATTCTGATGTAGAGATTCAATTTTTTCTTACATAGCTACCAACCATTTATCTACATCAACTAAGCTAACAACTTCATTATAGGAGCTTATATCACATTCAAACTCCACCACAATTGCAACACTCAAAACATATGCAATTGTATTTTCAAATATGACTGGTGGATGAATTTGTCTCTTTGGTTTATTCCTAGCAAGAGGATATAGTTCTTGTTGCATTTGAGACTGTGATCCATCTTGAACTGGCTCATCACGTGTAGCTCATGTGGTATTGGTGTGTTGGATGATAGATCTAGAGGTGAGGGAACAACCTCTAACTCCACATGTTTATCAGTTCTACTAGAAGTACCTACATTTACATCTACAGTACTTTCTCCTTTTAGGTGTAACATAACTAACTCATAAAATTTACCATCCATACTTAATATTATTTTTCTAGAACTAGAACACCATAATCTATATTCCTTAACTCCAGAACCATGCCCAATGAAAATACATTTCTATGCTATAGGTTATAATTTACCATCATTAACATACATATATGGTGGGTAGCCAAATACTTTAAGTATTGAATAATTAGATGGTTTACCAGACCAAACCTCTTCCAACATCTTGAGTTAAAGGGATGAGTGGGGAGATCAGTTCATCAAGTAACTGGCTATGAAAACTACTTCTGCCCAAAGATCTTTTTCTAAATCCGAATTAGAGAGCATGCATCACACCCTCTCGATGATCGTTTTGCTCATTCTTTTAGCCACTCCATTTTGTTGTTGTCTATTAACATAGTGTGACGCCTCAAAATACCTTCATTTTTGTAGAAGTTATTAAACTCACCTTCCACGAACTTTAACTCATTTTCCATATGAAGACATTTGATTTGCCTCATATTCTTCTTTTCAATCATGGTCTTCCATTTCTTAAACATATCATACACGTCATTTTTATGCTTAAAAAAGAAAACTCATACCTTTCTAGAGTAATCATCAATGAATGTAAACATGTATTTGACACCACCAATTGAAGGAACTCTAGAGGGACCCCATAACTCGGAATGAATGTAATCAAGTATGTCACATCCATCAGTTTAGCCTCGACCGACATATGCATTTCGAGATCAGACGCATCGGATCGACCGAAAATCACGCACATTCGCGATCGAAACATAGCCGATATGACCGAAGTCTAAATTCGGACTGAAAATAAGTGAAAAAATTAATTACAAACATATGATATTAAATTTTCAAGAAAACTGAGAAAAATGGGATCCTACTGTAAAATACTTGATTTTTGCACTGTCAACAAATCATGAACGAAGAACACTGTGATCTAGAGAATATTGAGATGAAATTTGTCGATATAATTTGATGTTAAAACTCTAATGTTTAGGGCACGAAACTAAAGAAATAAAATTTAAGACGTGGTTTCACGAAAATGTCGATAATGTGATTTTTCGCTCTAGTGCGTCAATCGCAAAACTAAAAATACCTGTATGTAGGGTAAGTTATTTTATGAATATTGGCATATTTAATTGTTAGAAATTAAGTCATTTAGGGAATACAATTGAATGAATTAAATTCAAAGAACAAAGATATTAATGGATTAAAATTTGAGAATTTGCTATAATTAGCCTCCGTCACAATTCGAAACTACCGATTCTACGGTCTAAGAAATATAGGACCAAACTAGATCGGAACTGGAAAAAGGGCTAGTTCAAAATCGGTCGGTTCTAATATTTTTTAAATTATACAATTAAGTAATTAGCACAATAAATAAATACAATTAAATTTATTAAAGTTTATAAATTAAACTTAATTGATAGGTAAATTTGAAGCAAAAAAATTAATTTAACTTGTCAATTTCTTTATAAATAAAGTGAAAAATTTTAAGTTAGAAATAAGTGAAAAAACTAGGGAATAAGTTAGTTAGAAAGAATGAGAATTTTAAGAAATATTAACTTATAAAATATTAATTTGTGTAAATTATAAATTTTTATAACTAATAAGTTATTAAAAAAAGAAAACTTTAAGAAAAAATTAATTTATTAAATATTAAGTTTTGATTTTGTGTAATAAGTTAGATTGTTATATAAAAAAAAAGAGTTATTTGATTTTGAGAAATTATAAGTTGGAATTTATAAATGATTATTTTTATTTAATAAATTAATAAATTATAATTGGGCAAAAAAACCTAGTCAATTTAATTTTTTATTTTAAAAAGTAATTTAATTATAGAAGTTTGAATTTATATAATAATAATAATAATAATAATAATAATAATAATAATAATAATAATAATAATAATAATAATAATAATAATAATAATAATAATTAGGTTTGAACTTAATTTTTTTTACCATGAATTAAGTTTTCTACATATCATGTTAGATTTTAGAGAAATCAAAACCCCCATAATTCTCTTATTTTTTTAAAGTTTAATTGTTGACCCCTTTTATTTTTATAATTGAAACCGTTGGTGTCGAATGTGTCAACCGTTCATTCGGTGGTGAAGTTATATTGGTCATCATTTTCTTCTTTCTCTATTTCTTGTTGTCTTAATATCGTTTTATTCCAATCGACACGTGTACCTTTTACCTCATGATTGTTGCCTTTTTTCTATTTAAAAAATAAATAAATTTTGAGTTTATCCGGATTGGAACTGGGAATCATTGACTAGCAGTTTTTGGTTCCTAGGAAAGGGCCCAGACTAGACATTTTTCCACCGGGCTACAGTCTGGGTTGGACCTGATACCGGCCGGTTTGGGTTAGATTGATAGGTTTTGAGCCGATTCCATTGGTCCAACCAGTTCGTGGCCAGACCTAGCTATAATGAAGATAAATTAAGCCAGTGATGTGAAAGTTGTCCCATATTTCGCTCTACATTACACGTTTAAGCATTATGGTGGGGAGTAGAAATATTAAATATAAAAAATGTAAAAATATAAAAATAAAATAAAGATGAAACAATGATGACTTGATGGGAGAGGAGAGTATGTCCGACCATCATTTATCCATTTTTAGTTTATTTCTACACTATTGTCAAGTACTATTTCCTCTTCCCTCACTCTTTTATTCTTCTTTCATGACTTGCATTATTCTCTATTATGGAACCCATGGTCAGCTAGAAATGTAATCAAGTGGAGTTGAGTTAATATAGTGTCAAACTCAAGTTCAACTCGATTAAAAAATTCAAAACTTGAACTCGATTCGACTCAAATTCGATTGAGTTTATTTTTAATTGTTCAAATCTTAACTCAAAAAATATTCGAGCTACTCGAACTCAACTCAATAAAGCTCAAATCAACTAAAAAATTAATAAATAGTATACTCGAGTTAACTCAACTTGATTAAACTCGAATATATTTAAATACTGAGAGTATAAACGTAATTTGATAAATAATAAACAATAATTACTTGATTAAGCTCACGAGTTTTATGAATCAAATATTATGATATTTGAGCTTGATAAACTACTCGAGTTACTCAAGCTCGAGTAGCTCATGAGTAGCTTGACTCGTTTATATCCATATGGTTGATTACTTTCTCTTTATCAACCCAAGCTTATCTTCCTTAGCTCCTTCTTGGTTTCTTTTGTTTTCTCACCACACAAACAAAAATCAAAGTAAGGAAACACCAAGATTGAAAGCACTCGTCCATGATTTCAACCCAAACCGAGACCATCTTCCTCAATTTTCTTTTTTTTTTCCTCTCATTTTCCTATCATCTAAACACCACCATAGTTAGAAGAACTAGAGATATGAATGAAAATTTAGCCTTACCTGTTGAACCAAAGGAAGCGGAGACTTATTCCAAGAGAATTTACTTTGACCAAAGTGAGATTTCAAGAAAATAAGATGGTATGGACTTGAAGACAAGAAATTAAGCTTTGCATGTGAGTTTGGGAGTGAAAGAAAGGCTAAAGGGGGGGGGTTGATTAGTCACTGGTTTGGGGTATTTGGTGAGAAAGGTGAAAGTCTTCTTCTTTCATTTCTTTTGGCCTTAAGCCATAAGCTTTAAATTCTCCATCTTTTCCTTCATAAATCTTCTTTGATTTATGTTATTCCTTCACACTACTTGTCATGAAGTCCTTAAATAAGTGTATGTTAATGTGGTTGTGTTAATTGTTCTATTTGTTAGTGTAAAACATCAAAAAAGGGCTTATGGAGGTCACTATTCCAAGGATTTTGTCCAAGCAAAATTTAAATCATCTTCTTCTTATGACTGAGACCCCTAAAGCCATTTTTCTTTTAACTTTTTTCTTGTTATCTTTTTTCTTGTTCTTCCATGTTATTCCTTTTTATACTCATATTGGAAATACAATTTAAGTGAAAGTTGTAATTGTTTTAAAGCATGATCGAGACATATGTGATGTTATAAAGGGTTGTAATGATTGTGACAAGACCCAATTACATGATGGAGTAAGGGATTGAGTCTATGAATTCGAAGCTAGTTGAAGGAAATTGAAAATGTTGAGCCAAAATTTTAAGATAATTAAACCAAAGAATTAAGGGCCCAAGATCATTAAAGACAAAACATGACTTGTTGGAATATTAAATGGACTAAATTGGACAATTTGTGGACAAAAATGATGAATTAAAAATTAAGCTTGGATTAGAATGAGAAAAGATAGAAGCTTGGAACAAAACTATGACATGAAGGACCAATGAGGGAATTTGAACACAAAGACTTCAAGTACCCAAGAATCTAAATGACCAAAAAGAAAAGATGATTATGGACCTATTAAATTTAAGTTAAGTTAGTATAATTAGAGATGCAGAATTAAGGAAACAAAGACGAAAATTGAGGCAGAAAATAATTAAGACAATAGATTTATTTTTTTGAAACAAAAATGAATATGCCTTGATAAACATAAAATGTAATCATTTCTTGATGAATATAAGATATAAATACAGACACAAAAAAATAATCGATGAGAGAGACGCTAGGTTATGTTAAAAAGGATAGTCATTTGATTATTAAAAGAATTATTATTATTATTATTATTATTATTATTATTAGACACACTTTTGATACAAGCACCCATAGATAAAGGAAAAGGGTCTACGAATATAATAAATAACTAATTAGGTTTGTGCAAACTCCCATATTAATGTTCAAATACGTATTTAATTTTATTATTAACTTAAATATATCTTATATTATAAAATAAAAATATGTTATGATATGAATTTTTGTTTTGAGAAATGATTATATGAATTGAAATAATTTATGAAATGATTATTGAAAATTTGTTACTTTGTAACTGTTTGAAATGAAATGAAATGATTCTTGAAATTTTTTTATTTTAATCCATAAATGAGCCTAGACATAAATTAGAGTTTTGTTGGTATGCCAATAGGATAATTATTCTTTAGCCATGTAAAATTATCTTTGATCCTGTGATAGTCTTAGTCCATGTAAAATAGACGTAAGTCATATGAATGTTTTAACAATGTGATTGGCACATTTTGTAACATTCTCGACTTCCCACATATCCATTTTTACATGCATTTCATTTGGACATTTGCATTTGCATATATTTTACTTGAACACGTGCATTTCATATGTATTTTTATAGGGATAAGTTCACGACACACACTAGCTAAGTGTTTGAGTATTTTGCAATTGTGCTGAATTGCACGTGTCCATTTTATAATTTAGTTAAAGATGACATGAAATTGAAATTTATGTGAATAAAAATTATTAGACTGAATTAATGAAAAAAATGAAAAGAAACAAAAGAAAAACAAAAAGGAAGGAAAAAAAACAAAAAAGGGAAAATGACAAAAGTAGGAGGTGGAGGTGGATCTTATCTTCATCCTCACCATTTTGCCTCCCTCACTTCAAATTCATTTCTTCTTCTTCTTCCCCCATTTCAGACTTCATTTCATACTTATTTTACTTAGTTTTATAGCAAATTGATCACTTTCAAGTTTGTTCTTGGTAAGTAATATTCTCTTTATTGTTCTAGTATTGTTTGAACTGTTAGGGTTGTGTTGCATCATTATTTTGCACTATGAGTTGGATGACCTGATAAACCAAATTTGGAGAAGTCTCAAACATAACAGTTATTCACTTATGTCTTAGGTTTATATATATATAAATATTTTTTCAATATTTGGTATATATAAAGATAAATCCTCTTTTGATTGGAACTCGTTCGGGTGTAAATCCTAGCTGAGTTAGAGTAAAATAAAAATTTCACCTTAATATATTATTTTATAGAGTGAGATATATCCTTCACAAGTTATACTGATCTAGTAGCCAACTATTTTATGGACCAGTGAAATGTTTCTTATAATTTGAGTACCTTAGAGATGTAATTTATAAAAGTGATAAACATAAAAAGTGTTTCATTTTAACCAATATAAATGAATGTAAAGTTTAACTATAATATGACTTGTATAATTTAAGATATGAATGACTAAATTTGGTATCTTAAAATTGCCTAAGGGCAAAAAATAGGGCAAAAAATATTACACAATTAAAAACTCCATAAAAAATTGTGCAAAGCTCCAATTTCTTTGAAATGCTAATATGTTATATAATTATATGTTATATTTAATTAGGAACAATAATTAAATAAATTGAATAAGTGTAGAAAAATTTATAGGCTAATAAGTCCCATAAGGTCATACTACCTTATAGGAAAAACCTAACTATTAATATGCACAATGCATATTAATTTGTTTAAGTCACATTAACTTTCTCTAGTAATGAGATAATCAATTATATTTCTATATTAGACTTACAACATATTTGAGACCCATAAGGAAGGGATGGACAATAAGTTAAGGGTCGAAATCAAAGGAGAAATGTGAGTGTAGTTATCAAACGATTTCTTTAGTGCATATGAATATTGCTTACTTTGGGATATGTGAGATGATTTCTTTAGTTCATATGATTATCATGATTTGATCTTAATAATGAGATGATGGATAATTTGTGACATATATGGTACATATAAACGGTATATATGTGGTATATTTGAGATATATATTTGACATATGTGATATATACACGGTTATGTATAGTATACGTGTAGTATATGTGTGATATATGTGGTATATATGTGATATATGTATGGTATATGTGATAAAGATACAATGATTGATGAATGCTTAGTTACAAATGCATGTGCATATGGACTAAAAAGACATTGTGACTAACTAATCGATATTGTAAAGCAAATGAAGAGGCATATGACCCAACAAATGTGCAAATGAAACAAATGATCAAGCTAGCTAGCAAACACAAATATTCACATAACAAATGTTTACATGAAAATCTGGAGCAATGTCTATTTAACTTGATCACAACAAAATGAAATACGCAAAACATGTGCATACGTAAAGAGTAATAATTATATGCTTAAATTTTACTGGTAACTATATGATCTTAATGAATGAAATTGAATACGTGGTGTGCGTTGGATTTGTGATTTGTTACTATGAGTTGCTTGATACTTTAGAGTTTGTTTGATGATTACTCTCAGTGAGCCGCAACTCATCAAATTGCATTATTTTTCAGGTAAAGAAAAGTAATAGCTTATTTTGAGTGGCATATAAAAGACATGGAACACAGATCACCGGCCGAGCCTCACCACTCTTTCTCTTTGCATTCCACTTAAACATGAGATCATGTCATCTACATTTTGGATTTGTATAAATATACATGTATATTTTCTCAGAGTTGTACAATAATATGTAAATGGATGCAACTAGTAAATCTTATATGTAAAGTTTAAGTTTTAATATATATGAGATATGTTGATTTGTAGATTTATTGAATGGTGATATGGATGTGATGATAAAAAAGAAAATTTACTATCTATGTTAACATGTTCATTTTACTTATCTGTATGCCATATATGAGTGCTAGATACAAAGATAGGTTTTTCCTGAAATGTATAAGGTATGATGTTACACTTTTATTGTTTGATACCTCTGTAATTTCCTAAGGGCAGGTCTACAGTGCCTTAATATATGGACATGATGAAAGATTTGCTAAGTGAATAAATGTTGTTTCATTTGGCGATTTTTTTTATAACTTGTGACACCATTGATGAAATGATGTTTTAAGAATAAATGATTATATGTTATTTATATGTAAAATGAGCTTTTATATTTTAAACAAGAGAGTGATGTGCTTCCATTTACAATTGATTTATTTTGTATTTAAAAAAAATTATTTAGAATTATTTCTTGCTGTGAAATTTTATTGGAATAAATTATAGCTTCAAGTCAAATTTTGAATTACTGTTATTATAAGATTTATATCACTGAGCTAAAACTCAACGTGAAAGTTTATTTTTCACTTAATAAGGTATTAGGAAAGGGATGTGAATGATGAGTCATCTGAAAGACCCATAGACAATTGATCCTATATGGAATAAAACAGGATTAATATCCACCCATGTAGGTTTGGTTTCTTTTTGTACTACTTACATATGTATATAAATTATCTATAAAAAGTATACTTCTTGTATAAACTCCTGTAAATATTTATGATCCATTTTGGTCATGTTAAGTTATGTAAAAATATAAATATATAAATTAAAAAGTTATACCATGAATATATGGGTTGTATATATTGTATTACACAGAGAATTTTATAGTTCTACCTCAAACTACCAAACCCTCACTTGAAGGTTCATTAGACTTTGTTAATTGATCATCAATCAACTTAACTTGTAAAAGAGTATTCTTTACATCTTCGGTTGTAATCTCCTTACAACCATACAAAAAGGTTTCAAGAAAAGATTTATAAGACATGAGTAGGGAACACAACAAAGCAATTGCCAAATCTTCATCATCAATCTCAACAACAATATTTTGTAAATCCATAATGATGCTAATAAATACATCTAGATGAGGTTTAATAGGTTTCCTTCCTAAAGATGAAGTTCCTTGAGTACGCTCCGTACTAGCAATGATTAGTGACTGACTTCGTCATTGTAACACCCCTTTACCCCATTTTAATTCAACAAGGTAAGTGAACATTATCCAACTGACTGTCATATTAAATTAGCAAAATGAACTATAATTTTTTTTACAAAAATATTACAGATACCCAAAATAAAGTTATTACAAATGCAAATATTCAAAATTTTATTTATTTATAAAATACATTAATTTACATTCAAACTATGTCTCTTACATTATAATTCATATCTATAATACACACTATATGAAATAAAACTATAATTTAATTTACAAAGTTTTTGATAAAATATACTAAAAGGAAATCCAAAACTTTTATTTGCTTTTGTCCGAGTACCCTTCTTTTTCTGACAACTATAATAGCTACGGCTACCCTTCTAAAACCTGCGTGAGAGAAAACCACCTGCGCTAAACTACTAGCTTAGTGGTGCTTCAATGATAATAATTTTACATATATATATTTTCTTGCATGTCATTTATATATTTAACAAATAAGACATAAAATAAAGAATTATATAAAATCAAACAAATTTCATCAAACATGTAATATTTAACAATTTTAATTAATATAACATTATCAAAATGACATAATATTGCACCAATTGCTTTCATAATAATGTCATTACCAGCTTTTGTAATATTGTCATTACCGGCTTAAAAATTTTGCACTGAATGCATTTATAAATTTGTCATTTTCGGCTTTTATATTAGGCACCGAGTGCCTTAAATCCCCTTGATTGACATGCCAAACTATTCTCTATTCTAGTTATAGATTAGGTGTGTTAGGGTTTAACTATTTTTATATTAATTCACATTATTTTAAAAAATTGATAATTTTACTAAATTTTCACCAAAAAGCTTATTTATTTTTGTTCTTTATTCTCATTGTTATTGTATTAGAATCTCATGCATAAATAATTTATTGAACATTTATAATTACCATTAAAGTGAAAATTTACATTAATTATTACATATACTTATCACACCACATGCAAAAACTCAATATTTTAAGTTTTTATATTTGACAGATTTCAGCCTTGATTTTGGGCTTTATTTTTAGTCCATTTATAATTCGAATTTAAAGTTATGGTCTTCTAACACTTTTTAGATTATTGTATTAGCTTTCAAATTCATCAAATATCACTCAAATCCAAGTTTTTTTTAATCAAAAGTTATGTCTCTTTTATTGAAGGGCATTCCAAAAATTTTACCCAGTATTTTCTGGGCACCTACAAATCCAAGATTTTGTGTCAAATGTTTAGCTCATTTGCAATTAGAATTTGAACTCAGGTTCTGAATGAAAGTTTTATCATTATGAGTCCACTTTCATTTCGAATTGATTTCATCTCAATATCATTACCAGAACATTATTTATGATCAAAATAGTCAAGACTGTTTTAGAATCCCTACAGCAGGGTCATCAATTGGCATCACTCCATATACTACTTACATTTATCATATGCATTCATTTTTATGTCAAATTTTCAGATAACAATTACATTCACATATTTTAATTATTTCACACCATTTTATCTCATTACCATATAAAACATTTAAAACCAATACTTAACCATATTACGACAAACCACATTCATATCACACATTAAAATATAATTTCATACCATTTAATCATTTGTAAAATTTTTATTAATGAAACACATACCCAATCAGCCTTGGATCTTCCCTTAATCCTTATTTTTCTCCCCTTACTAGATAGCTTTCTCATTTCCTTTGTCACCCTATTGAGTGCCTCTCATTGATTCATTTGGTTTTCCTACACAACCAATACCATATCTTAATCCTATAATCAATTTTCAAAGTTTTACATGTCTACATAATATTCTAATGCTCCTAATATATTTTGCACCTTAATTTAGTCAAAATATACTAAGGTTAAACTTCCCTCTTAATATGCCATGACTGCCTAAAAATCTTATCATAGTTCCCAATTCATTTTCTTCAAATCAACACTCAATTCACATTTCGCTTATTACTAATTGCGGTGCTTCTATGTTAATTTCAATTTCCTCCAAATTACTTTAACTAAGGCAACCCCTTCTTCATCTATTAACATCATTGTTTTGTAGTTTTTAAGTGATGAAACAATTAATTAACATCAATTATCATTAATTCAAAGTTTAACTAAAATTTTCTTCAACTAATGACAACTTTAAATTTCTAGTTCCAATCTTGCACCATAACCTAAATCTATCAAACCTAATCATATCTATCATACTTATGGGTCTCAAATGGAAGGAAAAAAAAATTGAATTTAAGAAGAATAAACTCACCTTAAGGGTTCTCCAAGTAGACCAAAATCTGTCCTAAATTGCTTCCTTTCCTTTTCTTCTTTCTTCCTTTCTTCTTGCTGCTTTGCTTCCTTTATAGTAAGAACTCTTTAATTCTGATTTTTTCTCTCTCAAAACTAATTTCTTTCCTCAATTTTTCAAGCTTGTATTGAAGCAAAAATGGAGGTTTATGGAGGCTATGGTGGATAGCCAAAGAGAGGAGAAAAGAAGATGAAGATAACGTAGATATTTTGGGTGGAAGAATGTGGACTTTGTTCTTCTTTTTGACTTTTATACTCAAATTAGGGAGTGAGTCCCACTAATTAAAATAAATCCTAATTCTCATTGGTTCATTAACTTAATTAATCTTGATTAAATTTTAAACTTTAAGAAATTCCTTATTTCACACTTTTCCCCTAATAATTGCCATAATACCGATTTTGTCCATAGAATTTTTTTTTCCTAATTCTAGCACTAATATTTTTAATTCCCAAATAATAATACTCTTAATTATTTTCCCTTATTATTAGTCATTTTTTATGAGTTTAAATTTTGACTCTGATTGAACCTACACATCCCATTACGGTCACGGCAATAGAGGCCTAAATCACTGGATGTTACAATCATGTATAATGACTCCAACTTGAAGCCAACTCTAGCAGTCGTGGTTTCCTTTGCAATTTCTCTTAATACTTCATTGGAGAGACATAAAAACAATGTTGATAAGGCCTTCTGATATGATTCTTCCCACTAAAAATTCGTCATGGATTTTGGTTTCTTACTTTTTCCAAGCAAAGCTTTTTACCATCCATTTTGAATTAGGATAACAGGTATCTTGAGTTGTTAGATGCCGAAATTAATTATCCTATCAAACTTCTCAATATCAAGCTTTGTTGAATACACCATTGTGACACAGTAGATGATCAAATAGCTCTGATACCACTTACTAGACACAATAGATAAAACAACAAGATAAATGTAGAATAAATTATCAACAAAAATCAACGTCAGATATTTAACATGATTCACCTTTTTAATGAGACTATGTCCAATGAACAAATTTCAAATAGTTTTCTTCCACTAATATAAATTAATGGGTATAAAGAGATAGACTTTCTTAGACAAATACTAGAAGAAATATAATAATTTGAGACAAATGAAAAATAATAGTGACACATAAGTATATTATTTTCCAAAAATATCCCAAAAATATTTATCACTATTTTTGTCACTTACTTTTTTGGAAAAATTCTAAAAACCTAACTCTATTAGGATTTTTTTCCTCTCACTGTCTTTGCTCAATTGCACAATTTTCAATACATAATTTGATTAAGAAAATTGCCATTTATAAGCATAGAAAGTAAGAAAAAGTCAAAAAACGTCTACAACTTTTTCAAACAAAATTTTAGCAATGGGTGGAGGATTTTAACAATTGTTAGGTGAAAAATTTGGTGCAACGAAGTTGGACTTTGTTTGCACCAAATATTTAGTTACAAAAATTTAATATTAATTTAAATCAATATTATTGGTAGTTGATTTTGAAATTAGAAGGCATAGTAGATCATGGGCTATAACATGAGATAATGATCTCCTTGCACTTACCATAAAAATATTAGACTCTGTTGAAGCATGAGGGGTATTTCTGTCTTTTTGATGCTAACAAATAAAATAGCAATAATGTATTTAACAGTACTTGTGTTCTAAGTTTGTTGGACATGGTATGAAATATGATGAAAGAATGGAAGACTACCTTTGAAAATTAAAATATGAAGAAATAGCATGCTCATGCCCGTGACTGATTATGTCACGCCCGTGATATAACTTAGCGCCAACTCTCCAACATTTAAAGTCACGACCATGAATGATCATACCAACCGTGAATGATCAAATCAGTCATGCCTGTGAAAAATAGTCACGCCCGTGAGATAACATGTCAAATTCTTCCAAAGAGCTTCACGACCAGAGTCACCACTTAGACCATGGCTTGGAAGGATATTCACGGCCGTGAAAGTATAAAGTCACACCCGTGATCAAACACTTTAAATTCTTCCAGAATGCTTCATGGCCAGAGTCACCACCTGAGCCATAGTTTGGAAGAACATTCATGATCGTGACACATATTCATGACCATGAATGAGGAAAGAGAAACATGTCAGGCGTGAAATTAAGAGTTGGTTCAACTGCTATTTCGCATTAAATGCGTCCAAATGGCTATAATTCGCTACGAAAGTATAAATGCAAGTTAAACAAGAGAACAACAATTACTTTCGAATTAAAATCTTGTTGTAGCCATTGTGCATTAATTACTTTCAATAGAACTCTTATTCTCTGTAAAAATCTATTTGCTCATAAATTTTGAGCATTATAGGTTAGTGAACATTTTTCTTTGTAATCTATTACTCAAGTAAGTTTGGGTATATTGGGTTAAGAGTGAAACACTTGTAAGGGTTATTTGTGTGAGCCATAAAACACAAGGAATTGGTTTATTGTGTGAGCCATAAAACACAAGGAATTGATTTATTGTGTGAGCCATAAAACACAAGGAATTGGTTTATTGTGTGAGCCATTAAAACACAAGGGAATTTCTGAGTTAGGTGTTAGCCATTGATAGAAACACCATAGTTGGGAGTGAGCTTGTAAAACTCCATTGTAGCACTTAGTGTGTTAGTGAAACTCCCAATTGAGATTGGAGAGAGGAGTAGGGTTTGTTAATACTCGAACCTCTATAAATTTCTTGTGAGCTATCTCTCTATCCCTACTCTATTAATTTTTATTTCGCACTTAAAAGTTAAGAATTTTTTATATATATCCAATTCAACCCCCCTTTTTGGTTCATTATCTGGGCAACAATTGATATCAGAGCTTAGTCTAGCATCAAAGCCTAAAAAGCACTAGCAAAGATCAAGAAATGGCCAATGAAAGATTCCAAAGTCTCAAGCCTTACTTTGATGGAGCAAACTACGCTCATTGGAAGTTTTAGATGGAGACATATCTCGATAGTGAGGAAATTGAAGTATGGGATAGCGTTAGAAAAGAATGGACACCACCAACCAGAAGAGGAGTTGATGGTGAAGAAGAAATCCTTTCAAGCGGTGATTGGACAGAGCCTCAACGCAGAGCAAATTTCAAAAACAAAAAGGCAATGACAATTCTCTCAAGCTCACTATCCATTGAAGAATGTGGCAGAATAAAACACTGCCCAACCGCGTATAGTATGTGGAAAACATTGGAAAATTATCATGAAGGAACAAAGCACATTAATCCAAGAAGATTCAACTTCTCACTTCAGAGTACGAACTCTTCAAGATGAAATCCAATGAGTCAATCACTGATATGATGAACCATATTCTAGCCATCATAAACGGCATGAGAAAGCTTGGGAAACACTTGAGCTTGGAAGATGTAAACAACAGAATTCTGAGAAGCCTTCCTCTTAAAGATTATGGTTCAAGAGTTACTGGTATAGAAGAAGCCAACGAAGACATGAGCATCATGAATACCGATGTGCTTATTAGCAAAATTAGAACACATAAAATGGCAGTAAAGAGAAACAGAGAACTTAAAGCTGAGCCAGAAAAAAGAAAGTCTTTAGCACTAAGAGCCTCTACTTCAAAATCTCAAGAAGAAGTTGAAGATGATGAAGAAAAGAATGATGATGCAAATGAGGACATTGTGATGCTCTCAAGAAGACTGAAAAGAATAATTGAAAAGAGAATGGGAAACTCTAAAAACTTCAAGCAGAGAAATCTCAAACACTCCTCAAATGACTCACAAAGGAATAATGAGGAGGTAAAATGCTATGAGTGTGGGAAGAAGGGACATATCAAACCAGAATGTCGAAGGCTCAAGAAACACAAGAAAAAATACCAAAAAGACAATGGGGAGAAAGGTCACAAAGCCACATGAGATGACGAAAGCTCTTTAAGTGAAAAAGATGACAATGAAAGTGAAGAGGTCAACCTATGCTTCATGCTATAGAGGATCACGTCTCGGATAAGGTAGGATCACTTTACTCATACTCATTTAATAATGATAGTAGTGATAATAATAGTGATAGTGAAGATGATGATGAGCAAAGTCTAATAGAAATATTGAACATAGAATTAGAAAAATATAGATGTAAATTCAATACTTATAAAAATAACATTTCAAGTTTGAAAAACAAAATGGAAGTTTTAGAAAAGGAAAATCTTGGGCTTAAATCTTCTAATGAATCTCATCAAAAATCATTAGATGAGTACTCCTCAAGACCCTTAACTAAATCCTTACTTAAAGAGAACAATGTTTTGAAAAATGAAGTTGAGGAACTTAGAAACTCCATTTCAAAATTTCATAAAGGCAAGGAGAGTTTAGATACTCTCGTTGTGTCTCAAAGACCACCTTTAATAAGATATGGTCTAGGATTTAAGGGAACATCATTTTCATCTCACAAGACCACTTTTGTTAAGTAAAGTGAACCCCACATCTCTACATTAGAAGTAACAGCCCTAAGGGCTAAGTGCACAACATACACTAAATCCTATATACATAAAAGGAATGATCAAGGGTCGGTAAGCCTAAGAAGGAAACCTCAAAAAGCCAATCATGCTTTTATGTATAAGAGGCATGTACCTAGGAAAACACCAAGTCATCATGCATGTGTATGTCACTGCTCACAAACTCTACCTCATAGGAAAATGGTAGTTAAAAGCATGGTAAGACCGAAAAACATATTTAGAGCTAAACAATGTAATTATTGTATGAAATTTGGTCATATCAATAAACATTGCTTGATAAGGAAGGCTCATTAGGAACCTTCATGTGCTAACCCCCAAGGATCCAAGCTCATTTGGGTACCTAAAAACAATACTTGAATTATGATTCTATAGGTATGCCTCAAGTCCATAATAAAAGAAAATGCTTGGCTAGTAGATAGTGGATGCTCAAGGCATATGACCGGAAACAAATAACTATTCAATGACATTAAAAGTATTGATAGAGGTAAAGTAACCTTTGAAAATAATGCTAATGGTAAGGTAATTGGCATTGGCTCTATTGGTATTAATAATACTACTTTCATTGAAGATGTCTTACTTGTTGATGGTTTGAAACATAACTTGTTGAGTGTAAGTCAATTATGTGATAAGGGAAACTAAGTAATCTTTAATTTTAATGAATATCTTGTAGCCTCTTTTAATGGCCAAGAGATATTTAAAGAAAGTAAAGATGTCAATACCTACATAATAGACTTACACAAAATATCTAACATTTTCTTTAAGTGTCTTATGACTACTAGTGATGAATTTTGGTTATGACATAAAAGACTTGGTTATGCAAGCATGAATTTAATTCAAAGCCTCAGCAATAGAGAGCTGGTAAAGGGACTACCAAAAGTAAAATTTGAAAAAGACAAGACATGTGAACCTTGCCAAAGAGAAAAATAACACAAGTCCTCCTTTAAATCCAAAAACATTATAAGTACCTCGAAACCTCTACAACTTTGGCATCTAGATCTTTTTAGACCTACTAGAGTTGCAAGCCTAGGACGTAAACACTATACTTTTTTCATTGTCGATGACTACTCTAGATTCACTTGGGTAATTTTCTTAGCTCAAAAAAGTGACGTTGTTGAATCTTTTAAAAACTTTGCTAAGAGAGTTCAAAATGAAAAAGGATATTGTATTTCAAAAATAAGAAACGATCATGGCAAAGAATTTGAAAATGAAAACTTTGAAAATTTTTGTCTAGAACATAACATTTCGCAAAAATTTTCATTTCCTAGGACACTTCAACAAAATGGGGTGGTCGAAAGGAAAAATTGAACTTTAATTGAAATGGCTCGAACAATGCTCAATGAGTGTGGGTTACCAACTTACTTTTGGGCTAAAGCTACCAATACTGCATGTTATATTTCAAATTGAGTTAAAAGACCACTCTTAAACAAAACTTCTTTTGAGTTATGGAATGGAAGAAAGTTCATGATATCATACTTTAGAGTATTTGGATGCAAGTGTTTCATATTAAATACCAAGGACAACCTTAAAAAATTTGCCTCTAAATCTAATGAGGGTATCTTTTTAGGATACTCCACCACTAGAAAGGTTATAGAGTCTTTAATAAAAAGTTATTAGTTGTTGAAGAATCTATGCATGTTGTTTTTTATGAATCTAGTAAGCTTGATCTTGTGAAAGGTAATGTTATTGATGATGTTGTAGGTACAATGGAAAAACTTGATCGTGAAAATGAAAAAGGTGAAAGTGATCAAGAAAATTCACATCAAGATGACTCTCTACCTCAAGCTCAGGAGGAAAACAAGCAAGAGCTCTCAAAGGAATGAAAAATGACAAAAGATCACCCCAAGGAGCAAATTTTCGGTGATCCTACAAAGGGAGTAAGTACTAGATCTCATCTCACACCTTTAGATTCTAATCTTGCCTTTGTCTCTCAAATTGAGCCTAAAAATATTGATGAGGCTCTTAATGATGAAAGTTGGGTGATTGCTATGCAGGAGGAACTCAACCAATTTGAGAGGAGTAAGGTATGAACCTTAGTTCCTAGACCCAAGGAGCATCAAATCATTGGAAGCAAATGGGTATTTAGAAATAAACTAGATGAAAGGTTCAATAACTATGAATAAGTCTAGGTTAGTTGCAAAGAGATATAATCAAGAATAAGGAATAGATTATGATGAGACATGTGCTCCGGTAGCTAGATTAGAAGCCATAAGAATACTTTTAGCATATGCATGCCATATGAATTTCAAACTCTTTCAAATGGATGTCAAAATTGATTTCTTAAATGGTTTTATAGAAGAAGAAGTTTATATAGAACAATCACTAGGTTTTGAACGCCATAATTTGCCTGACCATGTATTTAAACTTTCAAAAGCTTTGTATAGTTTGAAACAAGCCATAATAGCTTGGTATGAAAGACTAAGTTCTTTTCTTTTAGAAAATAATTTTTCAAAGGGAAATGTTGACACTACTTTGTTTATTAAAAAGCATAAGCATGATATTTTACTTGTTCAAATTTATGTTGATGACATTATATTTGGGTCTACTAATGAATTGTTTTGCTAAGAATTTGCTAAGTGTATGACTAGAGAATTTGAAATGAGCATGATGGGTGAGAATTTGCTTATGTGTTTGCTTTCAATTGTGTCCTAAAGAATCACATTTGAATGCTATGAAAAGAATCTTAAAATATTTACATGACTCATTGCATCTAGGCTTAGGTATTCTAGAAATTCATCCTGTCATATCATAAGATATTCAGATGTTGATTACGTTGGAAGGCTCCTGGATAGAAAGAGTACTTCAGGCACTTGTCACTTTATTGGTGAATGCTTAGTTTCTTGGTTTAGCAAGAAACAAGTTTCAGTTGCTCTTTCTGTCACTGAAGCGGAGTGTGTGGCAGCAGGATGTTGTTATACTCAAATCCTATGGATGAAACAACAACTTAAGGATTATGGTCATAGTTTGGACCATATACCTATCAGATGTGACAATACAAGTGCCATAAACCTATCTAAAAATCCTATTCAACACTTTAGAGGTAAGAATATTGACATAAGACATCATTTTCTTAGAGATCATGTTCAATATGGAGATGTTGTATTGGAATTTATCAATACAGACAATCAATTGGCAGATATATTAACTAAGTCTCTTAATGAAGAAAGATTTAACTTCATAAAAAGAGAGCTTAATATGATTGATGGATTAACCTTATCTTAAGAATGATTGTCAAATTTGTCGAACCTTGAATGTTAATTTCGATCTTATGTTATTGTCTTATCTTTTAAGGTATAAAGTGGCTAACTTGATGGAAATATATGTTATAAGGGATAGGAGCACATTAGAAATCCTTTAGTCTTGTTTTAAACTTAGTTTTATTTATTGAAGATTTAAGGCAATTCACGCCCGTGACATATATTCACGGTCGTGATCATAATCGCCAAAATCTCCAGTAGCTCACATCTTGCTTCATGACATACTTCACAGCTGAAGGTAGTGAAGACTATGTTTCACGCCCATAACTTTTTTCTTTCACTCCAGTGAAACTCTTTGTTCACAACCGTGACACTTCTTCACAACCGTGAACATTAACACCAAATAATTACAGAACCGTTCATGCTTTATTTCACGTGTTGTCTCATGGTCACAAGTAGTGAAGATTGTACTTCACAACCGTGAGTCATTTTGTCACCACCGTGAAAGTTTACTATTCACCCTGTGACTGTTAAATGTCATGACCGTGAATCATTTCATATTCTTTATCATGGCTAGAGCACCTCTTCAACAAACTGTGACCACGACATTTCACGCATGTGACTTGCTATTCACGACCGTGACTATGTCGGCTATAAAACAGTTTTCTGCCATTTTCTCTCATTTTAAACTCTACAAATTCTCTCATTTATCACCCTCATTCAATACTTCTCATAGATTTCGGCCCCCTAATAGCCTTTTTTATCTATAAAAACCTTCAAAAATTCTCGAGTTCCTTAGCACCTTGCAAGTCTCTCCCACCAGAATAATAAAATTCCAACTTTGCAAGCATCCGAACACTCTCACAACAGGAAAGTTTGGTGAAATCTTCAAACTTCCCTCAGATGGTATCCTCAATGAGAGTGAGGTGGAATTCTATGTCAATCTAGCATGGACTCATCTCAGATTAGATTATAGCTGGGATGTGAAGAAGACGAAAAACACCCATCTTCGATCTCCCATGCATAAATATTTACTTAGGTTTCTGACCTATAGTATATTTGCAAGAGGGGATAGCAATGGTGCAATCCGTAAATTCGAGTTTTTCCTCTTGGAGATGGCCCAAAGAGGTTTAATGGTGGCCCTGTCTCGATGGTTTGCGAACCATCTTCTCTCAATTACAACAAAGCCATTGAAAGATATTTTGATTGGAGGGTATGCGACTCACCTTGCAATTGAGCACGGGTACCTAAAGCTCGATGAACACAACTTCAACCTCATACCAGCACATCCTCGAGACCGGCTAGATGTCGAGTCTTTTATAAAAATGGGAGCAACGGTTCGAATAATTCATGAGAATAATATCTATTACCACTTCACCAATCCAATTGGTGAAATTGTTTGGGCAGGTGAGGATTCAGATGAATTCAAATCTGGCCTCCAAGGAATACAACAAATAAAATGAATCTGAGTCGAGACGGTGGTCCCAGAGGTTGAGCAGGAGGTTGGTCAATCCTTGGCCTCTACACCTAACTTGGCTCAGCAGGTGGCTGGTCTTTTAGCACCTCGCTTTAACCAACTACAGGCTTCAATCGATGAGAGGTTGGAAAACCTTAAAGATTTCATGGAGTCTCGTATGGGTAGCCTCGAGGCGGAAGTAGCACGCCTTAGAGATTGATTGTCTAGCTCCAAGCCTAGTTAGAGTCTAGCCTTTTCATTTTTTTACTAGTTTCTAGTATTGTGAATGTAGGATTTTAATTTACTTTTCCAAACTTCGTACTTCATCTATTTGATATTAATATAATTGTATCATTTTTCACTTTATGGTTTATTTGTATGTTCTTTTTGTTGATGACAAAAGGGGGAGAACCTAGCAATATATGAATATGCAAATATATGAATGCAAATGTGTTGACATACTTTGAATATACTTTGCAAATACTTTGAATATACTTTGCATATACTTAACTAGCAAGCAAAGATCCATGCTATACTTCTTCAATTCTTGCACTCTATTATTTTTTGTCTTAAGTATCTTTTGAGGGAGAGACTTCTCAAAAGCACATATTGCTAGATTATTTGTCACCATAAAAAAGGGGGAGATTGTTGAACCTTTAGGGGTATTTCCATCATTTTGATGCTAACAAATAAAATAGCAATAATGTATTTAACAATACTTGTGTTCTAAGTTTGTTGAACAAGGTATGAAATATGATGCAAGGATGGAAGACCACCTTTAAAAGTCAAAATATGAAGAAATAACATGTTCATGCCTGTGACTGATTATGTCATGCCCGTGATATAACTTAGCACCAACTCTCTAACATTTAAAGTTCATGGCCATGAAGGATCATACCAACTTAGTGAATGATCAAATCAGTCATGTCCGTGAGATAACATGTCAAATTCTTTCAGAGAGCTTCATGACCAGAGTCACCACTTGGACATTGTGCATTAATTACTTTCAACAAAACTCTTATTCTCTGTAAAAATCTATTTGCTCATAAATTTTGAGCATTATAAGTTGGTGAATGTTTTTCTTTGTAATCTATTACTCAAGTAAGTTTGGGTATATTGGGTTAAGAGTGAAACACTTGTAAGGGTTATTTGTGTGAGTCATAAAATACAAGAAATTGGTTGATTGTGTGAGCCATTAAAACATAAAGGAATTTCTGGATTAAGTGTTAGCCATTGATAGAAACACCATAGTTGGGAGTGAGTCTGTAAAACTTCATTGTAACACTTAGTGTGTTAGTGAAACTCGCAATTGAGATTGGAGAGAGGAGTAAGGTTTGTTAATACCCGAACCTCTATAAATTTCTTATGTGATATCTCTCTATCTCTACTCTATTAATTTTTATTCCGCACTTAAAAGTTAAGAATTTTTTATATGTATTCAATTTAATCCCCTTTCTTGGTTCATTATCTGGGCAACAAGCTCCTACCAATATTAGTAAATGGTGGCAAGAAAATTCAAATACGAAAACTCTCCTAATTATCACAAGTGAGAATACTAATCAAGTCATTCATTGATTGGCTTGGAAATGTATTTTTAAATCACAGAATAACCTCGTGTATTAATAGATGTTTGGATTTGCATTTGACAGTATAAACCCATTTTATCGTTTGTTATTTGCAACAGTTTTTCAGTTTCCTCACCTACTCAATCAAAACCGCTTACCGCTTCCGTATCATCCCCTCACAAATTTCAATTTGTTAATTAATCTTTAGCTATACATATAATCAAATGGAATCGAAATTTTAAATATCGTTCGATACATTACGTAATATTTTTTTTGGGTTCCGATACAATACGAAATTGATACTCTACTTTTAATTAGAAATAGTAATATAATGTCGTTGTATCCTTTGTTTTAATTTATACGAATGATATAAATTGATACAAATGTTATATAATGGTAAAAAAAATTAAAATTTATTTAAATATTATTAATTTAATTTATGGATGTAAAATTTTTTAAGATTATTTGAATGAATATATTATTCTTTCTTTCTTCCATTTTATTAAATTCCACATAAATATTATATTAGTTATAACATGTGTAATTACTTTTATGCTTTATATATATATATATATATACACACACACACACGCAAGTCTTTAAATCTTTACACTTCATTTTGGTTACTTTAAATTAAATTATTATTAATTTAAAATATAAATATGAAGTCAATCTTTCTATTGATCTATTTGTTTTCCAGTCTTATTATGGATATCCATATGATCTTGGAATGAATCATATCTCAAACAAATTTATCCTACAACATATGAGATTGAAATGAACGACGTTCCTCAAGGTTATAAAGTCAATATGTTAAGTTAGAGTAAGTTAATCGTTTGACATTTTATCATTTGAATAAAGTACTAATGATCTTTCACGTCACTCTTTCTAGTGATAATTATTTAATTCTGTAGTATATATATTTTTATAAATATAATTTTTAATCTTGCTTTATATTGTTTAGTTACAAGAATTTTTTTTATCATCTTTCTCTTTTTGAGAAAGGTGATTTTCACCTCATATTCAATAAAATATCTATTTGTTTATCAAAAAAATAAAACATTATTTTATGATAAAGTTGTTTAATTAAATAGTGTTTAATATGCCATTATTATGAAAATATTATGCAAATTATATTTTTTAAATAAAATAATATTTATTTAAAAATTTATTAATTTAATATATTATATATTAAATTTAGTTGTTCATTTAGATAATTTTGTTGATTATTTTTTAAAATTTACGACATTGGCGCACGATATAGTCTGATACGGTCCGATTTAAACTGAAACCGTTATACTGATTCCAATACTGATACATTATATTGTACTGATATTTAAAACCATGAATAAAACCCAAAATTAATTTGAACATTAATAAAATTCTACTTTATAATAATTCAACTATAATATTTTAATAAAATTAATTTGTTAGTCCTATGAGGAAAATTCATAGCCCCCATAATTCTATATGAGTCCTGCATAGTTAGTTAATTAAATATTATTAATCACATAGCTTCCATCGGCTTCGCCCCAAGTATTGATTTATGGGCTGACGGTGCAATAGGTTTTTAGGTTAGAGGTTTAATGTCAAAAATTCTTATGGTGAACATCAGATTATAAGGTATGGATTTTAAACCATTCATATCTGTTTGATTATGTGATAGTGAGCTGTTTGCGATTAGTGATGATCAATTATCAATAGTCAGCTTAGACGGTCAATTATTTATAATTAATTTTTAAAATCTTTAGTAATTCAGCAACTAAAAATAAATTATAATTTTAATAATTGTATAATATAATTAATGTGATATATATAACTAGATGATTAATTAAACACAAAAATATAATGAAAAATATAATTTTTTAATCAATAAAAATTATTATGAATTCATCTAAATATAACCAAGCATCACTTCATCTTTTGGTTCGTTGGGTTGCTAAAAATCCACCTAACCGCATACCATTTCAACTTTTAATTTATTAAATCGTCTAAAATTGAATGTAAAAATTAAAAATCCATCCGCATATTTGCCCTTGATTTATATAATGATAAAGATAAGATAGAATATAAAACCATAAACAACGATGATGGAAAAACGATTTGTTGAGGGGTGAGCTGGTGGTGGTGACTAATTAATGTTAATAGTGGGATGATGATAATGATAGTTTAGAAATTAATTAAGAGAGAGGAGAGAAACATAATGGTTCCCTCAAGTTCGATTTGATTAATGCTGTAGACGACGGCTATAGCTGCTTGGAGGTGGAGCCGAGGGATGATGTGGAGGGATGCAAAAAGAAAAACTAAAAAGCAAGTAAACTGATGAAAAAGAAATTCTAAGAAATTTTCGAACAGTGTAGTTTAGACGAAATAAATTCCAGATCTGGATTGTGAGGGGGCTGGGTTGCGAAGGTGAGGTTGAGTTGCGGATCTGGACTATGATTTCCATACGTAAAAGACAGAAGGGTTAAAACGTAATTTACTATTCTATTTCAATTATTCTTTTAGTTTACCATTCTTTTATTCTTACATCAAATTTCTCTAAAGAAATTATATTACAAATTTTGTAAATAGCATATTAGATGTTTTTTTTAACATTATTTATTAAAAATGTTAATATGTTATTTCTATCATTAATTTTGTATCAAGAGTTAAAAGAGAACAAATTTCTAAGTATGAAATTCAATAAAAGTCAAAATTAAAAGACCTGATTAAACAAAATAAAATAAAATGTTAGGGACAACCAAATATTTCATTAAATAATAAAACTTAAGTGTTATGGTTAAAAGACCAAATACTTTTAAATTTTGCTACAGTCCCACGACTTAATCTACCACGCTTCATTTGTGTGAACGCATTATCTAGCCCGCATAGCTTATTTTTTATTGGCATAGCAAGTTGAACCTTTTGCGTGGATCAAACTCGAGACTTCAGAATAATTCTTTAGGCTTTGATATAACTTGAATCACAAAATCTAGATGTCATGGTTAGATGATCAAATATCTTTAAGTTTCGCTATAGTGGCACGTCTCAATTCTCTTGAACCACAAAATCTATATGTCATGGTTAGATTATCAAATACCCTTAAGGTTCACTGCAGTACCACGACTTAATCCACCATACTCCGTTTATGTGAGTGCATTACCTATCTCATATAGCTTATCTTTCACTGGTGCAAGATGTAGAACCTCTTTAAGGATTGCGCAAATCGAACTCGAAACTTGATAATCGCTCTTTAAATATTGATACCACTTGAACTACAAAATTTAAATATTATGATTAAAGCACAGTAAATTCAACACTTTCTTGCAATTGCAAACTATATCAAAAATTTTATTTTTCACTTTTATAAAGTAGCTCAACTATTTTTCACTACAGTGTCACTAAATTATTAAAGTTTCTTGACAAGAATTTGACAGTAAAGTAAATTCAACACTTTCTTAGAATTGCAAACTATGCCAAAAATTTTATTTCTCACTTTTCTAAAATAGCCCAGCCATTACGATAATTATAGAAAAAAATGTCCTACCATAGTCACAAGAGAAAACAACACTTGTAAAAAAAGATAGAAAAAAATGATATATAAATATTAGCTATTTTTTATTTTTTATATATTATTTTTTTATTTTTTCCTCATTTGAATTACATGTACCAACTTTAATATTATGATATACATTAAAAAAATTATACATATTATCCAAAAAATAAAAAATATGTAAAAAAAAAATAGGCATAATACATGTGAAACCCTCTATGTTAATTTTTGGTACATAGTTCCTATATTATTTTTTTTCCTTAGAATTAGCACCTAAATATTCAATTTTAGCTTCAATTAATCATAATATGATGACTTGGCAAGAACGTAAATGTTTATCAAATTATATGTATCTTACCACCACGTCAATTAATAAAATTTATTAAATTTTAAAATTGAATAAGTAGAGAATTTATTGTAACAAAAAAAAGAATACAAAATGCAATATGTATAAAAAAATTAACATTGATAATAAAATAGCTAATTGTGACAATTTCATATAGCTTTATAAGTATTAAGCCAAAGATAATATATAAAAGAACAATTATTAGTTACCGTAATAATAAGTTGAGTGAAAATTTATTTACCTTTATTTTTTTATATTTATTTTGCACTTGTTAAAAGAAGGGAGAGAGAGATTGATTGCTTTTAACTTTCTAGCTTTCTTGTGAGGGGGAATGATGGATGCTTAGAGAAAGGAACAAAGAAAGAGAAGCAAATATGAATTTGGGCAAAGGCATGGATTCAATTATAGTTTAGTTGGCTTATGCCTAAAAACAAACATTATGACCCACATTCAATATTCCAATTTGATAGTGATGGAAATAAGATAAGCGTCTTGCCTTCCATCTCCATACCACTGACTCTTAGATTATATTCCTTCCTGATTTTGATAAGTTTATTTGTATTTTATATAGATTAAAAAATGGAAATGATATAGTTGAAAATATATAACTCTACATTAATTAAAAAAAATTATTGAAAAATTAAGATAACAATTCATATTTATTAATAATAAGACACATTAAATAAATATATAATAGAGAATTAACACATAATTGCATTTTTTAAAAATGAAAATGAACTATTTTTATGGGATAAATTCAAATGAAAACTAAGTCTATCAAAATGAGACTAAGAGAATAAAAACTTAAAATAAGGGTTAAGGTCCAAAATTGCCACAGAACTATGACTCCATTGTCAATGTCGATCACATTTTTTTGTGTGTAAATAATACCTCTAATATTTCTAAATTGGCTTAATTATGTCTCTACTTAACATAAATGTCAACTCAATATTAACAAAGTTAACTTTTTAATTTTTTAATTAATTTAAATGGGTCCCATTAGCTATCTGAACATTACTATCTTTCTCCTCCTCCTCCTCATCTCATATTTTTCCCGATGAAGAGACATTCATCCACTCTCAAATAATTCATCATATTTCCCAAATAATTTTTCAAAAAATTCAACATTAATAGTTCTCAAAATCATTAAATTTGCACCCCACAGCAATTCATCTCCAAACAAATCTTAATCCAAACATGAACTAGAATAGCTTCAGCACAAAGATCTCATTAATTTTATCTTCAAGCAAGCTTACAATAACATCCTTTCTCCTCTTCATGATGGCTTAACACACAATGCTCAAATAGTCAAAATATACATAGAATTTACTAAAAAGAAAAAAAAATGCAGAAATTTCACTCACTGAAGTCAAATACCGCGTCTGCGTGTAGTTGAAAATCGTACTGGAACTTGTTATTGGAACTGAACTGAAGACTGCTGTTGTTGTGTGACAATTCATAGAGATCGGCGGTCCCTTCACACACTCAAGAACGCTTCATTTTGATGGATCGACATTTCAAAGCCATTTTTTTACTTGGCGAAACTCGAACTTGTTCTTTCTTTTGTTTTTCAATGAATTGATGATCTAAAGATACTTTGGTAGTCGAATAAGTTTGGATAGTGAGTTCCTAATCTGAACTCTACCTGTGGCTATCGGAAGAACTACCGATGACATTCAGATTAATGCAAGGATGGACACAAGATTAAGTACTGGAAGGAAAATGCAAATAGTCATAAAATTTTAAAAATAATAAAATTTACAAATTTATTTGTAACATAATTAATATTCAATGCCAAAATAAGCTCTAAATACATTATCATATACTACATCTAACATATTAAAATAGAATATGTCACTCTTTTAAGTCAAAAATTATCTATAAATGAATCTACATAAAATATTTTAGCAACTTATAGGTTATGCAGGGTAAAATTTGGAGTGAAAATAAAGTCAAATAGACCCTCAAAAGTCAAAACTAAGAAAAAATAGGATCCGGTTTAATTAAATAGTTGGTTGACCGTATTTTGACCGGGTTATGAAAAATAGCAAATGATATCTGAAAATTTATTTTAAGTCATGGATAGATTCTAAATAATATTTAGGATTATTCGATAGTGAAAAAAGAATTTAACGGTAACACTGAAAATTAAATTATCTGTCCGATTTAAGTAAGTTGGACAGAAAATGAACTCTGATTGAGCTGAAAGTTTTTGTGTAGACATATAAAAATATTTTACGAATTATGGAATTAAATTTGGGTGGAATTGAACTTGGAAAGTAAAAAAAATAATTTATAGTACATAATTAGGTCTAAATGAGTTGGGCTTTGTTTGGCCCAAGCCCAACCAACTCAAGCCACTATACATTGGCCTAAATCTCAGAATTTTCTAGAGAGAATTCTGGTTAATCCATTTCCCCAAACCCTCCCTCATGGCCGAACCACCTCCTTCCCAATTCTTCTCCAATTTTCTTCATTTTTCTTTAATTCTAACACCAAAATCAACTATCCAAAAATAATTTCAGCCTCTTTAGTAGCTAATAGAAGTTTTTAATCTTCAATTAGAAGGTTAAAGTGGAAGAAAATCAAAGAATAAAGTTTAGGATATTAATTTGAGGTAAGCAAAATTTATGGTTTTAAATTAATTTAATGGTTCAAATAGGTAGTTTAAGATATGTTGATAATAAATATGAAGTTTATTTGAGCTTAGGAAGTAAATTAATGGTGGATTAATGAAGAAAACTTTTGGTCATGGTAGGTTCAAGAGAAAGTGAAGGTTCTTCCAAGGAAAAGGAAGCTTATATCACAACAAGAAAAAAGTTTATCAGCGACGCTATAACAGCATCGCTAAATGTATAAATGGCGTCGCTATAGTTGCTTAGTGACGCCTTAGCGACTCAAACGTCGCGTCTCAAAAAATGCTGTCGCAACCAAGTTTTTGCGACGCTGAAAAAAAAGCTTCGATAAAAAGCGACGCTAATCAATAGTCGCTAAAAAGAAAATGGTGTCGCTAAAGTTAGCGACAGAACTGGTGTTGGGGACAATATTAGCAACAAATAAATAGCGTCTCCGATTTAGCGACGCCATTCTACCGTCGCTAATATGTGAAAATAATTTAATTATTTATTTTATAGCGACAACGTGTTGCGTCGCTATGGGCGTTGCAAATGTATTTATTTATTTAAAAAATTATATTATTAATTTAAAAAAAACCTGTTTATAACATATAAATAACTTAATTATAAAACTTCTGAATATCATGTAATTCATCAAATTTAGACCATTAAACATTCATTGTAATAGAAAATTCATAATTTATGTCTAAAAAAGTCGTTACAAAAATCAAATCCCATAATAACTAGAAAAAATACATCAAAATGTAGATGAATGATCTCTATGTGAGGAAGAGTGAGGAGGTGAACCTCCAAATTGAAATTGCGTGCTTTGTGTCCAATCACGTATGAAATCAAGAATCGCTGCTCCATGATTGACTTTATTCGTTGCTCTGTTTTCATATCTCTCTCTCGTAAGCGCTCCTCTAGTTGTTGATCATGATCCCGAATGAGCTGATGAAGCTGCTCAACCTCCTGATCCCGTTGTCGAAGGCGCTCATGAAATTGCTCTTCTATTTGCTCCTTGATCGTCCTTTCCATCTCCTCACGTTGGATGCGAATAGCTTCTGAATTTAAATTTGAATTAACAGTAGAATGAGATGATGATCCTTGGTCAGAGAACAACAATGAAGCCTTGACACCTAATCCATAAACACGATGATCTTTAGGTTGGGCACCTACAACTTCTACGAATACACGCTGACTCTCTAGAGGTGAAAGTTCAGCAGGCTCAACTAGAGTCTCTGATCCTTCAGCAGGTGATCGTATTCACTCAGAAATGATTTGCTCAACACGTTCCTACAATTAATAAAAAAATCGTTATAAAATAATACAGTATTATATAGCTTTGAAGTTAATGAAAATGTATGGAAATTCTTACCCCAATTTGTTGTGCACGAGTGTCAATCCATCCACCATCTTTCTTCATGTGGCACTTCTGGAAAAGACGAATTAGTCCCGGATCCCTACCCTCCTTCTCAATCTGATGAATGAATGAAAAAATATACGTTATATATGTAAATTGTATACAACCAGATTACAAGATATTTCTTACTATTCGGCATTTGTGCTCCTCAATAGAAATGGATCCAACAGTGTGCCGAGAGGGACCTGTTCCCGGACCAGTTTTTTCGGATAATCGGTTTGCACTAGCTCTTGCTTATAATGCATGATATTCTGGTGTGTTCCACTTCTCAGTCCAGCGCTGCCAGATATCTTCCTGAATATGAGGAGGACGACCTTTCTTTCTCCACTTGGTCATCATATCTGAGTATCGCCTCCCAGCTAGGGACTCCCAAGTAGCTTTTATGATGTCATTAAGATCAGCATCCCACTCAAAATACTTCTGCATAAGAAAAAAAAGGAATTATGTTATCATAATTTATACATCAATAAAGTTTATACATTATAGTACATAACAAACATATTGATTAGTAATTCTCATCATGCCTCAATTTCCAATTAACCTAAAACTCTTATTTGCTCGCATTTACTTGAAACTCTCCAAAGTATAAGTTCTTTGTCTCTTGGGACACACCCTTCCATGTGGATCCCCCTTCGTCCACTTGTTGCTTCAAGATTTCAGATATCCAACCTGCCATTAGATGACTCTCTACAAACCTATGTATGCATAGTTAATGATATTAATATTACCATGTAAGATTATCAATATTCATTGTCATATATTATACTCACTTCCCATTTTCCATTCTAAGCCTCTTTCGACTTGAAGAGCTAGATGTTCGCGATTCTCCGGTCTGATTATAAGTAGAATGAGCTCCTGGCTGATTCTGTGTGGAGGAATCATCGGGCTGAGTATCAGTGGAGAGATCTCTATGTTGCGTACCAGTGGAGAGATCTCTTTGCTGAGTCTGAGGCTCTGGAGTCTGTGTAGTCAATCCTCGTCCCCTGCCACTACCCCGGCCTGAACGTATATCTCCTCGTCCTCGACCCCTCATCCTGCATGGAAAAAACAAGAAACAATTGTTAATCAACATTCATTATGTCAAAACCTATGCAACTTGAAAGTCATAAATATAAAGAACCTCTATTCATTATCACTTTCATCCTCATCCTCAAGTTGTGTTTCATCAGCATCAGACTGTGACTTAAAATCAGGTTCTTGTTCTAATTCCTCATCTGAATCCTCTATTTCAATGAAATCACTATTCTGATCAACTAAGGATGTAACCATATCTTGTGTTCCATCCTCAATAGCATGTAATTCAATTTCTTCCTCTCGGAATGGCGGTGATTCATGTGTAACATTTGAAGATCTTTCAGGAATTTCCACAATAGCTCGTGGTTTGATCTTGATCACAACCCACCAATCTTGCTTGTCACGACACAAGCTAGGGTATGTGGAGTAATACACTTGGCATGCTTGATTGGCCAAAATAAATGGTTCATATTTATAAAATCTTCTTCTATGGTTCACTTAAACTATTTGATATTCGTCATGTATTTTAGTTCCCACATTTAATGTCTGATCGAACCATTCACATTTGAACAAAACTATTCGTTTTATTGGCCAATTAGGATATTCAACTTCCACTACCTCAATGAGCTTTCCATAGTAATCACTCTCAAATGCAATATAATTAGAGCCTTTAATGCACACTCCCCAATTCATGGTTGTTGCCCAGATATTAAGCCAAGAAGGGGGGGTTGAATTGGAGTTTTAAAAAATTAAACTTTAAGGTGTGGAAATAAATAATTAATTTTAGGAGGGATAGAGAAAATTTGATACACAGATTTATAGAGGTTCGGGTGTTAACAAACCCTACTCCTCTCCCCAATCGCAATTGGGAGTTTCACTAACACACTAAGTGTTACAATGGAGTTTTACAAGCTCACTCCCAACTATGGTGTTTCTCACAATGGCCTACACCTAACCCAGAAATCCCTTGTGTTTTAATGGCTCACACAATAACCAATTCCTTGTGTTTTGCAGGCTCACACAAACAACCTTCACTTGTGTTTTTACAGCATCACACAAACAACCTTCACTTGTGTTTTTACATGATCACACAAACAACTTTCACTTTGTGTTTTACAGGATTACACAAACAACCTTCACTTGTGTTTTTACAGGATCACACAAACAACCTTCACTTTGTGTTTTGGAGGCTCACACAACTAACCCTTACAAATGTTCTACTTTTAACCCAGAAATACCCAAAGCTCACTTGAGTAAAGATTACAAAGAGAACCACTGACAAATCTTAATTGCTCAAATATGAAGAGCAAAAAAGATTTTTACAGAGAATAGATTTTGTTCTCAAAGTATGAAAGTACAAATAGCTTGTAATCAGAATTAAATTCGAAGTATATGCTATTCTTTTGTTATTCTTATCATTCTGTTGGTCTTAATGTATAAATGAATTCCATTTATACTCCCATGGCTGAATATAGCCATTTGGGTGCATTAAATAAGAAACTAGCCGTTGTACCAACTAAAAAATTGCGCCTGACATTTTTCTCTCTCATTGTTCACGGGCGTGACTATGCTTGTCACGGGAGTGACAGTTCTTCCCAAGCCGTGACTGAAGTGGTGACCTTGGTCGTGAAGCTCTCTGGAATGTTTTGACATATTGAGTCACGGGCGTGACCTATTCATTCACGAGTGTGACGAGCTTCCCAGCCGTGATCCAAGTGGTGACTCTGGTCGTGAAGCTCTCTGGATGAAATTGCATGAATCTTCACGGGGGTGACACCTTTATTTACGAGGGTGACGAAAATACTTACTTCACGGTTTGTTTTTCCTTCATTGCCGTGAACTTCAAAAGTTGGTTTTGGTAGCGGTTAGCTTATTTCACGGGAGTGACTCATAGAGTCACGATAGTGAACATGCTACTACTTGAATTTTGTCTTTCAAGGAATATTCTTCCAATTCTCCGTTCTTGCTATTTAATCCATGTCCTGTATCATATACTTACAAAAATAAGTATGTTAAATACAATATTGCTATATTATTTTGTTATCATCAAAATGACGGAAATACCCCTCAAGGTTTAACAATCTCCCCCTTTTTGATGATGACAAATAATCTAGCAATATGTGATTTTGAGAAGTCTCCCCCTCAAAATATATTTAGGATAAAAAAATTTATCATGTGCAAGAATAGTAGATAATGATGTAGCATTGAAATAAACTTAACTAGATTATATGCAAGTTATATGAGAAGTATATCCAATATATATACCATAATTCCTTTTTAAGACATGAAATATATGTAAGGTATATTTAAAGCATATTTTTATTTGTAACTTGCTTTAAGGTATATGCAAAGTATACTTAAGTTGTATCTAAGGTATATAAAGCTATACTTTGCATATGAAATTTTGAATCAAGATTTTTAATCCATTTCAAAGTCAATTCACTTTTAATTTTTTGATTCAAAATTCATTTACCTTAATATATATTGCTAGTTTGATCTTATGTTGCTAGTTTGATACCATTCTCCCTATCATATATTGCCTGTCATATATTGCTAGTTTTCTCCCCTTTTTGTCATCAATCAAAAAAGGATATGAAGATTGAAGTAAACAAAAGCAAATATATATAGCATAAAAGAAAGGATACAAACTGAGTTAAAATATTCAGAAAGGAAATTCAAAATTTCCTACACAAGCAAACATAAATATAACAAACAAGCCAAAAAAAAAACAATCAAATTTAGGCTACACTCTAGCCTATCTCCTAGCCAGACATCCTATCACGAAGCCTAGCTACTTCAGCCTCAAGGCTGTCCATCCGAGACTCCATGAAATCTTTGAGATTCTCCAACCTCTCATTCATCGAAGTCTGCAGCTGCTCAAAACGTGGTGCCAAGAGGTCAACCACCTGCTGCGCTAAGGATGATATGGAAGCTGAGGACTGTCCGATGTCCTACTCGGCTGGTGGAGGTGCTTTCTCAACCCGAGCCCTTTTTTTCTGTTGGACTCCCTGGAGGCCTTCTTTAAAATCCTCCGTGTCATTATCTTCCCAGATAATCTCCCCAGCAGTGTCAGTGAAGCGGTAGAAGATATCGTTCTGAAAAATGATTCTGACAGCCGCTCCCATCTTGATGAACGATTCGACATCCAAGCTATCTCGAGGATGGACAGGAACGATGTTGAAGTAATGGTCATCCAGCTTCAAATAATTGAGCTTCACTGCGATATTGGTGACATATGCCCCAATAAAAATATCTCTTGTGGGCTTGGTGGCAATGGAGAGAAGATGGTTAGCAAACCATCTAGAAAGTGCCACTGTAAGTCCTCTCCGAGCCATCTCAACTAGGAAGAGTACTGACTTCTTGATAGTCCCGTTGCTTTCTCCCCTAGAAAATATGCTATAGGTCAGGAACCTATGCAAATATCTATGCACTGGGCCCTGAGATGTGTGCTTTTTGTTTTCTTGACATCCCAGCTGCAACCGGTCCCAAAATGTGTCCAGGCTGAAGGGGCAAAGAATTGTACCTCAGTATCATTTAGGATGCCCTCAGATGGTAGGCTGAACAATTCCCCAAACTCAATGGCACTGAAGGTGTTGGGATTGTTGCAGAGTTGGAATTTCACCACTCAAGTAGGTGAAACCTGCAAGGTGCTGAGGAATTCTAGTGTTGGTTCCCTCAGAGTCGGCTGATGAATTTCAACAAAATCCTTGAGATGACAGGCTTGTAGTTGCTCTGTCATAGCCGTCTCAAGCCCGAGACTTCGGATTGTCTGCCAATCGAAGGACCTTCATGACAAAAGAGGTATTTTCTTCAAAGTTGCATAACGAGGATGGCAATTCTCCGGAATGCGGTTCATTAGGTAATCTGCATACCTCTTAGGTGCATGGGACTTCTTTTTCTTACCCTTGGATGAAGCATACTCCATTTTTGAAGAGATTTATTAAAGATGAGGTTGGAAAGATTTTTGACAGAAAATTTATGGAAAACCCTAAAAAAAATGTATGATAGTTGCTGAAGATTCGAACTTTTGGTGGTTTTTATAGGCAAAGGTTAAGTCTTTAGGGCCGAAATCTTCAATGTCTCAATGAATGAGAGTAAATGAGAGCGGTTTTGGGAGATGGAGAGTTGAAATGAAGGTTGTAACCGACTGTTCTCTTATATATTCGATACATTCACAGGCGTGAACTAAGTATTCACGGGCGTGAATGATCGTGTTCACGGTTTGCTGGAGGAGTGTTCCACCCGTGAATAAAGGCGTGAATACGTTCACGGGCATGATCTTTAAATATCACGGGCGTGCATAATCATCGATCACGGAGGTGAACCAATGGTCACGGGTGTGAATTATTGAATTTCACCACTTATACCCGTGAAGCAAGCCATGACTTAAGACGTGAAAGCTTCTGTGAGTTTTGGAGTGTAATTGTTCACGGGAGTGAAAATTCATCATGGGCGTGAAAAGTCTCTTTTCATGGGCGTGAAAAGTCTCTTTTCACGGGCGTGACTCAAGCCGTGAAAATAAGTTTCACCACTTGAAGCCGTGAACCATGTCGTGAACGACACTGCCTCTTTGGGCCATTTAAGTCACGGGCGTGAAACTGTTTCACGGGCGTGACTCCTCTAAAATTTCCATTAAATTAAAATTAAGTCCTACAACAAGACTAAATCATTTCAACAAAGATTCTACTTCTTAAAACATGAATTCTCATCAAAATTTCTATCTTATAACTTGTGATATGATTTAAGATCAACAATTAAAATTTCATATTTTTGCAATCACAAGGTTAATCCATCAATCATACCAAGTTCTCTTCTAATGAAATTAAATCTTTTCTCATATAGAGACTTAGTGAAAATATCTGCTAATTGATTTTCTGTGCTTATAAATTCTAATGCAACGTCTCCATATTGAACATGATCTCTAATAAAGTGGTGTCTAATGTCAATATGTTTGCTTCTAGAGTGTTGAATATGATTCTTTGAAAGATTTATAGCACCTGTGTTGTCACATTTTATAGGTATATGGTTCATCTCATGACTATAGTCCTTAAGTTATTGTTTCATCCAAAGAATTTGTGTGCAACAGCATCCAACTGCTACATATTCAGCTTCAGCAGTTGAGAGAGCAACTGAAACTTGTTTCTTGCTAAACCAAGAAACCAAACATTCTCCAATAAAGTGACAAGTACCTGAAGTACTTTTCCTATCCAAAAGACTACCAGCATAGTCTGCATCTGAATATCCTATAATATAAAAAGATGAATTCCTAGGATACCATAAACCTAGATGCAATGATCCATGTAAATATTTTAAATTCTTTTTATTGCATTTAAATGAGATTCTTTAGGACATGATTGAAATCGTGCACATAAGCAAACACTATACATAATATCGGGTCTAGAAGCAGTAAGATATAAAAGTGATCCGATCATACCTCTATAAAGTTTTTCATTAATGCTCTTACCCTTTTCATCTTTGTCCAATTTTGTTGATGTGCTCACAGGAGTCTTGGCATTTTTGCATCCTTCCATACTAAATTTCTTGATTAAATCTTTGGCATATTTGGATTGGTTGATGAATATGCCCTCATTGCTTTGCTTTATTTGTAGACCAAGGAAATACTTAAGTTCTCCCATCATGTTCATTTCAAATTCCTTAGTCATGTACTTAGCAAATTCTTGAAAAAGCAACTCATTAGTAGAACCAAATATTATATCATCAACATAAATTTGAACAATTAGTATATCATGCTTATGTTTTTTGATGAATAGTGTAGTGTCAACATTTCCCTTTGTGAAGCAATTTTCTAATAAAAAAGAACTTAGTCTCTCATACCAAGCTCTTGGAGCCTATTTTAAACCATACAAAGCTTTTGAAAGTTTAAAAACATGATTTGGCAAATCATAGCTTTCAAAACCTGGTGGTTGTTCTACATACACTTCTTCATCTATATAACCATTTAGAAATGCACTTTTCACATCCATTTGAAAAAGTTTGAAATTCATGTGACATGCATATGCTAAGAGTATTCTTATAGCTTCTAATCTAGCTACAGGTGCATATGTTTCATCATAATATATACCTTCTTCCTGATTATATCCTTTTACAACTAGTCTTGCTTTATTCCTGGTTATTAACCCTTGTTCATCTAAATTGTTTCTAAATACCCATTTGCTACCTATGATTTGATGATCCTTGGGTCTAGGTACTAGGTTCCATACCTTATTTCTCTCAAATTGGTTGAGTTCCTCTTGCATGAAAAATACCCAACTTTCATTATTAAGAGCCTCATCAATATTTTTAGGCTCAATTTGTGAAATAAAAGCAATGGCAATGACTAAATTCTTGAAATGAGATCTAGTACTTACTCCCCTTGATAGATCACCAATTATTTGCTCTTTTGGATGATCTTTCGTCATTCTCCATTCTTTTGGAAGTTCTTGCTCCATTTGTTCTTGATTTTGAAGTAGAGTGTCATTTTGCAGTAAATTTTCTTGATCATTTTCTTCTTTTCCATTTTCAATATCAAGTTTTTCCATATTACCTACAACATCATCAAGAGCAGTACCTTTCACAAGATCAAGTCTACTAGATTCATTAAAAACAACATGCATGGATTCTTCAACCGTTAATGATCTTTTATTAAATACTCTATATGCTTTGCTGGTTGTAGAGTATCCTAAAAAGATACCTTCATCAGACTTAGAGGCAAAATTTCCAAGATTGTCCTTGGTGTTCAATATAAAACATTTGCATCCAAATACTCTAAAGTATGATATCAAGGGTTTTCTTCCATTCCATAGCTCAAATGAGGTTTTGTTTAAAAGAGATCTTTTGAAAACTCGATTTGAAATATAACATGCAGTGTTTGTGGCTTCTGCCCAAAAATAAGTTGGTAAATCATATTCATTAAGCATTGTTCTAGCCATTTCAATTAAAGTTCGATTTTTCCTTTCAACTACACCATTTTGTTGAGGTGTCCTGGGAGATGAGAAATTATGTGAAATGCCATGTTCAAGACAAAAGCTTTGAAAGTTTTCATTTTCAAATTTTTTCCCATGATCACTTCTTATTTTAGAAATGCAGTAACCTTTTTCATTTTGAATTCTTCTAGCAAAGTTTTTGAAGTTTTCAAAAGCATTACTCTTTTGAGCTAAGAAAATTACCCAAGTAAATCTAGAGTAATCATCTACGATGACAAATTCATAATGTTTTCCTCCTAAGCTAGCAATTCTAGTAGGCTCAAATAAGTCTAAATGCAGGAGTTGGAGAGGTTTTGAAGTACTTACTATGTTTTTAGCTTTGAAAGATGACTTGTGTTGCTTTCATCTCTGACAAGGATCACATGGCTTGTCTTTATCATATTTAACTTTTGGCAATCCTTTTACTAGCTCTCCTATACTGAGACTTTGTATTAAGTCCATGTTAGCATGACCAAGTCTTCTATGCCACAACCAAGATTCATCACTAGTAGTCATAAGACACTTAGAGGAATGGTTAGATAGTTCATGTAACTTTATTATGTATGTATTGATATCTCTATTTCCTTTAAATATTTCTTGACTATCGATAGAGATTACAAGACATTCATTTGAAGTAAAGATTACTTTGTTTCCTTTATCACATAGTTGACTTACACTTAACAAGTTATGTTTCAAGCCATCAACAAGTAAGACATCCTTAATAAAAGAAGTACCATTAACACCAATAGATCCAATGCCAATTACCTTACCCTTTGCATTGTTTCCAAAGGTAACTTTACCTCCATCAATACTTTTGATTTTATTGAAAAGTTCTTTGTCTCCTGTCATATGCCTTGAGCATCCACTGTCTACTTGTCACGCATTTTTGTTTATTGTGGACTTGAGGCATACCTATAGAATCACAAATCAAGTATGATTTTTAGGTACCCAAATGAGGTTGGGTCCTTGGGGGTTAGCACATGAAGGTTCCCAATGAGCCTTCCTTATCCAGCAATGTTTATTTATGTGACCCATTTTCATACAATAATTACATTTTTTAGGTCTAAACTTGCTTTTTGGTCTTACAATGTATTTAAATGCCATAATTCTATTAGACTGATTTTGAGAGCAATGACATGCACAATCATGATTAATTTGCATTCTTCTAGATGCTTGCGTTTTATATATAAAGGCATGATTATTCTTTTTCTGTATAGAATGTTTAACATTCTTATTTCTTAGTGCAGTTCTAGCAGGTGTGGAGATGTGAGATTCTTTAGATTTAACAAATATAGTTTTGTGAGAAGATGATGATGTGTCCTTAAATCCTAGACCATGTCTAATTAAGGGTGATCTCTGAGACACAATAAGAGTATCTAAGCTCTCTTTACCTTTGTGAAATTTAGAAATGGAATTTCTAAGTTCCTCAACTTCATTTTTCAAGGTATTATTTTCTTTTAGCAATGAAGCTGTTGAGGGTCTTGATGAATATTCATCTAATGAATTTTGAAGAGATTCATTAGATGATTTAAGCTTTATGTTCTCCTTTTCTAATCCAACTATCTTATTTTTCAAATTAGAGATATTATTTCTATAGGTATTAAGTCTAGTTCTATATTTCTCTAATTCTATATTTAATTCTTCTATAAAGCTTTGCTCATCATCATCATCATCACTATCACTATTACTATCATTGTCACTATTATTATTATTGAAAGAATATGAGTGTAGTGATCTTACTTTGTTCGAGACGTGATCCTCAATAGCCATGAAACATAGGTTGACCTCTTCACTTTCATTATCATCTTTTTCACTAGAAGAGCTTTCGTCATCCCATGTGGCTTTATGACCTTTCTCCCCATTGTCTCTTTGGTATTTGCTCTTACGCTTCTTGAGCTTTGGACATTCTGGTTTGATATGTCCCTTCTTTCCACATCCATAGCATTTTACCTCTTCCTTACTTCTATGTGTGTCATTAGAAGTTTGTTTGAATTTTCTGGAATTGCTCATTTTCTTCTCAATGATTCTTTTTAATCTCCTTCAAAGCATAGCGATGTCCTCATTTTCATTATCACTCATTTCTTCATCATCTTCACTTTCTTCTTGAGATTTTGAAGTAGAGGCTTTGAGTGCTAAGGGCTTTCTTTTCTCTGGCTCTGCTTTAAACTCTCTATCTCTCTTTACTGCCATCTCATGTGTGAGAAGTTTGCCAATCAGCACATCAGTATTCATGATGCTCATATCTTCATTTGCTTCTTCTATGCCAGCAACTCTTGAACCATAGTCTTTAAGAGGAAGACTTCTCAGGATTTTATTGTTTACATCTTCCAAACTCAGATGCTTCACAAGTTTCCTCATTCCATTTATAATGGATAGAAGACGGTTGGTCATGTCAGTGATTGACTCATTGGATTTTATCTTAAAGAGCTCATATTTTGAGGTTAGAAGTTGAATCTTTTTGGATTTGACTTGCTTAGTTCCCTCATGATAGTTCTCCAATGTATTCCACATGTTGTATGTTGTTGAGCAGTGTTGTATTCTCCCACATTCTTTAATAGATAATGAGCTTGATAGGATGGTCATTGCCTTCTTGTTTTTGAAATTTGCTCTTCTTTGAGGCTCTATCCAATCATCTCTTGATAGGATTTCTTCTTCACCATCAGCTTTTCTTCTGGTTGGTGGTGTCCATTCTTTTCGTACACTATTCCAGACTTCAATTCCTTCATTATCCAAGTATGTCTCCATCCTAAACTTCCAATGGGCATAATTTGCTCCATCAAAGTAAGGTTTGAGACTTTGGAATCCTTCACTGGCCATATCTTACTCTTTACTAGCGCTTTTTAGGCTTCGATGCTAGACAAGGCTCTGATACCAATTGTTGCCCAGATATTAAGCCAAGAAGGGGGGTTGAATTGGAGTTTTAAAAAATTAAACTTTAAGGTGTGGAAATAAATAATTAATTTTAGGAGGGATAGAGAAAATTTGACACACAGATTTATAGAGGTTCGGGTGTTAACAAACCCTACTCCTCTCCCCAATCGCAATTGGGAGTTTCACTAACACACTAAGTGTTACAATGGAGTTTTACAAGCTCACTCCCAACTATGATGTTTCTCACAATGGCTCACACCTAACCCAGAAATCCCTTATGTTTTAATGGCTCACACAATAACCAATTCCTTGTGTTTTGCAGGCTCACACAAACAACCTTCACTTGTGTTTTTACAGGATCACACAAATAACCTTCACTTTGTGTTTTACAGGATTACACAAACAACCTTCACTTGTGTTTTTACAGGATCACACAAACAACCTTCACTTTGTGTTTTAGAGGCTCACACAACTAACCCTTACAAGTGTTCTACTCTTAACCCAGAAATACCCAAAGCTCACTTGAGTAAAGATTACAGAGAGAACCACTCACAAATCTTAATTGCTCAAATATGAAGAGCAAAAAATATTTTTACAGAGAATAGATTTTGTTCTCAAAGTATGAAAGTACAAATAGCTTGTAATCAGAATTAAATTCGAAGTATATGCTATTCTTTTGTTATTCTTATCATTCTCTTGGTCTTAATGCATAAATGACTTCCATTTATACTCCCATGGCTGAATATAGCCGTTGGGGTGTATTAAATAAGAAACTAGCCGTTGTACCAACCAAAAAATTGCGCCTGACATTTTTCTCTCTCATTGTTCACGGGCGTGACTATGCTGTTCACGGGCGTGACAGTTCTTCCCAAGCCGTGACTGAAGTGGTGACATTGTTCGTGAAGCTCTCTGGAATGTTTTGCCATATTGAGTCACGGGCGTGACATATTCATTCACGGGTGTGACGAGCTTCCCAGCCGTGATCCAAGTGGTGACTCTGGTCGTAAAGCTCTCTGGATGAAATTGCATGAATCTTCATAGGGGTGACACCTTTATTCACAGGAGTGACTGAAATGCTTACTTCACGGTTTGTTTTTCCTTCATGGCCGTGAACTTCAAAAGTTGGTTTTGGTAGCGGTTAGCTTATTTCACGGGAGTGACTCATAAAGTCACGGCAGTGAACATGCTACTACTTGAATTTTGTCTTTCAAGGAATATTCTTCCAATCCTCCATTCTTGCTATTTAATCCATGTCCTGTATCATATACTTACAAAAACAAGTATGTTAAATACAATATTGCTATATTATTTTGTTATCATCAAAATGATGGAAATACCCCTCAAGGTTTAACAATGGTTTTTCTAATAGAACTTAAGCGTTCAATTTGGAACTTATATCCATTCATAATAAATCCAGTGTATGTTTTGACAGAAATTAAAGGCCCTTTAGCAAGATCTTTAATGTAAGGATTTTCAACATTCGAGTAGTCATTGTTTACCTGCAAATGACAAGTTGTAATTAATTGATCTGTTGGAATACAGAAAGAGGTAACATAATACTCATTTTAGCATACTCACATATGTGTTGAAACATTCTGCAAACTCTGTTTCAAGTTTAGTATCAACTTCCTTATCATCAATGCACGACCAGGATTGTCGCAACAAATCCTCATAGATTCTTTACATCAAGAATTTAATTACAATGAGCTAAAAAATATTACAATATGTTACCAGATTGAAAATTGAAATTGGCATCTTACTTGATGAAGGGTTGAACTTCCTTGCAATTGAGTAGAATGTAAATGTGAGCAGGCTTATATTCTTCATTGAGAAGTATTCGTGTTTTTGCTCATCCAATGGGTCGACCTGGATATTTAAAGATTGAGAGGAATTGATCATCTGTTTGTATTCCATTATCACGAACATCAAAATTACGTGGCAAGTTTCGTTTCATTGTTGGAATATGATCCTCAAAGTAGTGGGAACAAAAGGTTGAAGCTTCTTCAACCAAATACACATTACATATTGATCCTTCAACTTGTGCCTTATTCCGCACATTTCTTTTCAACTTTCCAATGTACCTATACATGGAATGTTATCGATTTAGAAGTAAATTTAATTAATAAGTGAAGCAAAAAAAAATCAGCCTTGTATACTAGCAGAAGCATTGCCTCTCGAATGGATACATCCAACGGTATTGAATAGGTCTAGCTATCCTTGCTTCATAAGGTAAATGGATGGGAAGATGTTCCATTGAGTCAAAAAAAACTTAGAGGAAAAATACGTTCTAGCTTACATAAATTCAACAGAATTTGTTCCTCAAGTCGAGCCATATCTTCATTTTGAATCACAGTTGATGTTAAATCTTTGAAAAACAAACTAATTTCTGTCAGTGCCTTCCACACATTCACCGTCAGTAATTCTCGGAAGTAGTAACCTTTGCATAAATACATGAGAATCATGACTTTTCATACCAAATAACTTAAGTTTCTGCATGTCGACACATCTAGACATGTTGGATGCATATCCATCTGGAAATTTTAAGTTCTTCACCCATTCACACAATACTGACTTACTCTGCTTGTCAAGAGTGTAGCAAGGTTTAGGATATTTACCATCTATATTTGGCCTTGCAAGTTCTGGTCGGCGACAGTAATCATTCAGTTCTTGTCTTGATTTTGTGGTGTCTTTCATTTTTCCGACTACATTCATGATTGTGTTGAATATATTATCAAAAAGTTCTTTTCAATATGCATCACATCCAGATTGTGCCGAAGTAGATTTGTACTCCAATACGGCAAGTCCCAGAAAATGTTGCGTTTCTTCCAACCATGTATTTTACTTGTAACGGCTGGATCTACTGGAATCCGGGTCTCAGCCCATTGCCACAGTAGTCCACCCGCCGTCTCACTGAGACTAACGGGCTGCCGGGGTCCATGGCCCAATACCTCCAACCCATCACTGGAATCGCACTCAAGGTGTTTGCCACAGTAGGTTGTTGGAGCTGGGATTCGAAACCCCAACCTCCCTTTAGCCTCAGTAAGAGACTACCAATTGTACCATGGTACAATTGGTAGTCTCTTACTGAGGCTAAAGGGAGGTTGGGGTTTCGAATCCCAGCTCCAACAACCTACTGTGGCAAACACCTTGAGTGCGATTCCAGTGATGGGTTGGAGGTATTGGGCCATGGACCCCGACAGCCCGTTAGTCTCAGTGAGACGGCGGGTGGACTACTGTGGCAATGGGCTGAGACCCGGATTCCAGTAGATCCAGTCGTTACATAAAAGGTACCTTTTATGTAACGGCTGGATCTACTGGAATCCGGGTCTCAGCCCATTGCCACAGTAGTCCACCCGCCGTCTCACTGAGACTAACGGGCTGCCGGGGTCCATGGCCCAATACCTCCAACCCATCACTGGAATCGCACTCAAGGTGTTTGCCACAGTAGGTTGTTGGAGCTGGGATTCGAAACCCCAACCTCCCTTTAGCCTCAGTAAGAGACTACCAATTGTACCATGGTACAATTGGTAGTCTCTTACTGAGGCTAAAGGGAGGTTGGGGTTTCGAATCCCAGCTCCAACAACCTACTGTGGCAAACACCTTGAGTGCGATTCCAGTGATGGGTTGGAGGTATTGGGCCATGGACCCCGGCAGCCCGTTAGTCTCAGTGAGACGGCGGGTGGACTACTGTGGCAATGGGCTGAGACCCGGATTCCAGTAGATCCAGCCGTTACATTACTAATAGAACTATTAATCTGTGAAGCCCCTTCTTTAGTTACCTTCTTCAATCCCAAATGATCAATGATGTGTAATATTTTTATTCCAGACATAATTGGTGGTGCCTCTTTTGTAACAACTCGATTCTTAAGGAATGAATTCTTGTTCCTTCTAAATGGATGATTATGTGGTAAGAATTTCCTATGATTATCAAACCATGATTGCTTACCACTTTCGGACAATGTAAATGCATCAGACTCTATCATACAATATGGACATGTTAAACGTCCAGCAGTTGTCCATCCAGACAACATTGAATATGCATGGAAGTCGTTAATGGTCCACAATAGTGCCGCTCTCAAAATAAAATTTTGCTTTAGTGAAATGTCATAAGCGGTAACCCCTTCATCCCACAACATTTGTAACTCTGAAACTAGTGGTTGTAGGAATACATCCAGTTTCTCTTTTGGGTTTCGAGGACTTGGAATCAGAACTGTTAAAAACATTGAAGAATCTTTCATGCATAGCCAAGGGGGCAAATTATAGACAGTAAGAATGACTGGCCAACAAGAATATTATTGTCCCGATTGACCAAAAGGTTGGAATCCATCAGTGCATAAACTGAGTCTGACATTTCTAATTTCAATTGCAAATTCAGGGTGAATATCATTAAAATGTTTCCAGGAAATAGAATCTGATTGATGACGCATGACACCCTCTTCAACCTCATGCTCTGCGTGCCAACACATTTCTCCAGCTGTGGCTTTTGATGCATACAATCTGAGCAAGTGTGGTGTCAAAGGAAAATAATGCATCTTCTTGCATGGGACAAGTTTATTCCTCATTTGATTACCATCATGTTCTTGATTCCTCTTGTATCGTGGATGGTCACATATCTTACATTGAGTCTGTTCCGAGTATTCCCCCAGAATATCATGCAATTATTTTTACAACAGTGAATCTTTTCAACTGGTAGACCAAGTCCTTACAGCAACCACTTGGTTGAGTATAAATTTTCAACAGCTAGATTTTTTGGCGGTAAGGCTTCCTTTAATAATCCTGCTACTGCATCAAAATCCCTTTCGGATATGTGGTGTTCTACCTTAATATTCAACAGTCTTGCTACATAAGAAAGCTGCGAATGATTCTCACACTCGTCCCACAGTTTTGTATTAGCAGCATTAAGCATGTCATAAAAATTTTTAGCTTTAGGATTCGGTTCTTCCTCATATGGAAATGGATTGAATGATTGACTTGTCAACTCCATCACCATTTCATGATATATATTTCCATAATTAGATGCATCATCTTGGTCAATCCAATTTTTGTGGCTCGACTCACCCATTATGCCTGTTTCACCATGTCTTGTCCACATATGGTAATCCGACACAACCGTTTCTAAGAATATGATACTTGACCATGTCAGTCCCTAAAAGCTGTGTTTTGACACTTCTTTAGTTGACACGGACACTTAATCTTCTCACCATCCATCCAATCTGGTTGACTACATGCAAATTTCATAAACTCATCCAAACCCTTAATGAAATCCGGATTCAAAAGACCCTCTTTAAGTCTAGCATACATCCACTCACGAGTGTGACTCATTATTGGATACTTGGAATATAAAATTAAAAGACGGTTTGAGCACAACTGCATATATCTAGAAATAAAAAATCATTATTACCAACAAATGAATTTTATATAAAGAAAGGAATATGATTAAGAAAAAGACATTATTACCTCTCAAAGAAATTTTATAGTTGATTTGTAGTTTTGATTCAAAATGAAGTACAATATTTTCATTCATTAAATTTGATCGAATAACACAGAAAATTAAGTTGAAGGGATAAACATTTTCAAGAATGTGAAAACAAAATGGGAAAACATGAAAATATTGAAATAGATAGTCAATAACAACACAAGGTTGGAGATTGAAATAGGAATACATGAAAAAAATCCTTCAAGAAGGTGAAAACAAAATGCCCCTTAAGGTGCACTATCTCATAAAAAAAGAAGATAAAATACTAAGGTTAGTTTAGGTAGTTGAGCTTGTTACTTCAGGTTCATTTGTAGATTGGCACATTTCACTGACTCTTGGCAATAACTGTAATCAATATCAAAGTAAAAGAACAAATTGATGGAAAGTAAATGATTAAGCTGAATTGAGCAGGAGTAGAATACCTTTTTCAATGTATAAACTGTGTACAGTGATTCAAAATTAATATTATTTTGTTGCATATGTTCCCTAAGAAATCCTGTAACCTTCAATGCTCCAACACCTATGGTTTCCACACCTACCTTGCGCATTACTTTGCCATGCAAAACTGAAAAGTACAGTAGCTATTGTACATAAATACCGAGTCACAATAATTTTGAGGATATAGCAACTTCTAAAGGATAAGAGAATAGAACTGTAAATACAAAGGAAATAAGAGCAAATTAAGACTTGGACATTTAAGAACTGTTATCTTTTTCTTTCTCACCTACAGGCTCACCAATTCAACTAAAGTGTCTCTAAATAAATCCAAACTTGAATGAGTTTTCATTTATACTGAATAGAAGATTCCCACTCAATGATTAAAGACACATGTGCACTTATTAATTTTAATCACTAGTATCACTTTTCAGTTTTTACCACTCCACTTCCTTCCTACCACCCTCCACTGCAGCCACCAGCATTTTAAATTTTTGCAACAGAAAATGTCATATAACCTCACTACATTAAATTTCATTATATTTTTCATTAACATTACATATTTGATTTTATATAACATTGCTTTAAGTCTTGCCAAATGGAGTTTCTGGATTAGGATTCGCCAATTTGACCTCTTAATACTAAATTACTAAATAGCTAATAGTTAATTCCAGGTGAATGATATATAACAAATCTCGTAGAAGTTAGTCTGACCTAAACTCCTAAAATATAGACGAAAGAAACAGGAAAAAAAATTAAGAAGAGGTATCAGAACAGAAGTTTTATTGCAACCAAGCCAGCCAAAAATAAGGCAATCTACCCTATTTCACTTATTATGAACTGAATAAGTTTATGTTTACACATGAAAATTACAAATGTTCAAAAAGTAGGGAAATATCTACCCTAATACCAATCACTCTGGACAAGTTCTCCATTAAAACAATATCTGAAGGTAGCCAACTCAAATACCTGTAAAAGAACAAAATTGAACAGCCATGAAGAGCAACACATTTTAATTTCAAAGTCTTCAGTAACTTAACTATTTCATCAAATAATTACCACTAGCTGTCTTACGAACCTAACAAAACCAATGTGATCTTAACAAAAAAATTATGTTTCCACTAGTTGAAGAAAGAGTTATAGGGGAAAAGAAAAAAAAAAGGAAGACCATTGTTTGTATTGTTGACTTGGACATTCAAATCAGAGGAGAGCAGTAAGCCAATTCAATGCTATTGTATTTTTAGATAGTTTGTTTTTTGGTTACAACTTAATAGAATAATGTACTTTTGATGAAGATGCAATGCACTTTTTGCATTTTAATAGTCAGGGGTGGTTTATAGACAATGAGAATTTGCTCAGCTACCCTATTTTGGCTTTTGTAGGAACATTTTGTTCTAGTAAGTCAAAGAGGTGGTGGTGTATGATCATAACTGATGAATCTGCCCATTAACTAGTCGGTTGCTCAAGCTTACTTCTATGATTCTATTTCGGCTCTGGTAATTGGTAGGAACATTTAGTTCTCATAGGTCAAAGAGGTACGATCATAATTGATTCTGCTCATTAATTTGTTGGGAAAACATGACAAAATTCTACATGCAAAGGGACATTGCAAGAAGATGAAAATATGGATGCAAAAGTTCCCTTGACACATCTGCAAGATTGGAAGGTTAAAAAGAAAATCAGAAGAAATAAAAAGAAACAAATGAGAAAACAGAAAAAGAATAAAAAATGTTCAAGATGTTGAACATTTAATCTTGCATTGCAGATAGAAAAGGGAAAGAATCTGACACTCTCTCGCTTAAAAATCATGTAACTTGTTACAGCCAGTCCCAGACCCATAAGGAAGATAGCTGCAGTAGGTTACACCCAGCAAAATTTAAAGTCATGTTCAAAAAAGATGAATATGGTCCTACATAGGGAATTGGAAGAAAAGGTTTTGTGTTGTGGTCAACACGATCATAATGGGTATAGGATATTGGCCAGTGTTGGTCGAGTTGGGTTGAACACTCATTGAGACAAATTAGGAATTTCTTTAAAAATTGTTTCAGCTTTTGTTCATAAGACAATATTACAGAATTTGATCGTAATGCAATATGACAGATAAAGCAACTCTTGTACTTCAGTGATGTTCAACACAAAACTGTTGAAAAATTCCAAGTTATTTCTGCATTTCAAGTGTTCAAATAGCTGCTACCAAGAAAGGGTAATTATATGTTGGGACTTCATCATAAAATAGTAAGGGAGAAAATTGGTTAAATAATGCAAAATTTGACTAAGTATTACCCAAATGACCATTCTTTGGCAAGAACAACATAGTTTCCGATGTTATTGAAGAACAGTCATATGAGATTTCTCCATATAAGGGTTCAGATGATGAAGATGAAGAGGAAGACGAAAATATGCAAAACAGATACAACTAAATTTGATACAACCGAAAAATATGCAAAACAGACGAAACTGCATAAGAAGACCCATATTTGATACCGATATGTATTGCAGAATAGGAAAACAAACAAATGACTACAAATTCCTCATATCTATTGCATTTTAGGCAGATACAAGAAGAAGAGAAAACAAATCCAAGTTTTAAAATGAAAATTACCTTGACAAAGCCAGCTCCAGCAAAAGGAATCAATAGCGATGCTGGATTTAAGTCGAGCATTAGCAGTGGCGCTGTGGAAAGGCAACAATGACTCTGCATTCAACAAAACAGATACAACCCAAAAATCACGTTCTCTCGGCGTGTGTGTAGGTGCTGACGAGGGCTGGCGAGGGCTGCTTCATGATTGTGGCTCGCGAGGAACCTGGTTTTGCCTCTAGTCAGAAGGAGAAAGGAGGGATGGTAGGCGAGGAACCTGATTAGGGTTAAGAACCTGATTTGAAACTAAATACTTAGGATCATTTTAATAATTTAAAATTTAAAATAATTAATTTTAAAATATTATAATTTAATATTTAAAATTATAAATAATTAATAAAATTAATTTTAAAATAAAACGTGTATATATTAATTCATCTAAAATTTATAAGTGTAAAGTATATTTATATAACTATAAATATATAATTATAAAATATAAGTATGTAAGTTTATTGACATTTAATTATAAAGAATATAAATATATAACACATAAATTTATTAAGTATAATAATTATATATATTTTTCTTCATGGTTAATTTTCTTAATGGTTAATTCATTAATTGAATTTAAATTGAATCTTAATGGATTAAATTTAGTTGAGATTGAAATTCAATTAATTTAATCAAATAGAATTAAAATGGTGTTCAATTTGTAATTTAACTTAAGTTGAACAAATTATTATTAGTTTAACACTCAATCAATTTAATTACACCAAAATAAATGGTTCATTAATTAAATTGAATTAAATTGGAGTTCATTTAATTAATTTAACTTTAATTAGAGTTTTATTAAATTGGAGTTCATTCGATTAAATTGTACTTAAATTATAATTTTATTAATCAAATTGAATCAATTTTGTTTTCATGATTAATTGAAATGAATTTTAATTAATAAATTAATATTAAATTCAATTTAATTGATTAAATTACGCTTTAATCATGAGTTCAATTAATGAAATTGGAATTCAGTATTAATTTTAAACTCAATTGCACTTTAATATATTAAATTGGATACATTAATTATTTGATTATTCCAATGACAAAGGAAAGTCTTAATTATTATCATATATTATTATAAACTATATATATTAATAAAAATTATATTTATTATTATATTAATATTAATTGTTATATTTACATATTGTATTAAATATATTAATAATTATATTGGGAAAATTTAGGACTACGGGTTAAGGATTAGAGAATTTTGGAAAATCTGGCATTAAGACATGACTTTCGCGACGTCAAGTGGGCCTCGCTAAAAGCGTCGCTGAAATTTACTTATACTGTTGACAAAGCATCACTCTTTAGTGACTCTATTTTTTGCGTCACAAATAACTGAATTATTTAGTCTTAGCGATGCCAAGTTTCGAGTCGCTAATTAGCAACCCTTTTAGCGACCCTTCTTATCGCTATATCACCTGCCACTATGTTAGCGCCACAAATAGCGACGTTTTTACTGCCGCTAAATGATTAAGCTGCCTGACGTCGCTAATTGGTCACTAAACGCATCGCAAATGTCACAATTTTTGGACTTGTCGGTGACCGTCGCAATGGTGTCACTAAATAGCGATGCCATGTTTGTCGTCGCTAATTGGCATCGTTAATGTATCGTTTTCTTGTAGTTTAGGAAGACCAAAATAAGCAATTAAGGTTAGTGATTCCATAATCTAATTATTTCCATTAATTAAGTATGATTTAGGGTTATGGAAATTTAGAAAATTGTGTGTTTTGCATGTAATGGCTAATTAATGTTTAAAACATGATTATTGGATTATGAAAAGTGAATTAGAATGATTAATTTCAATTAAAAAAATTAATTAGTAGTAATTGTAAAATGTGACCTTATTATGTGAAAAATGAATATTAAGAAATAAATACATTTTAGGGTAATATTATGATATATATGGAATAAAGAATGTATTAATTAGTGAAATGAATAATTAGAAAGTGAAAGAAAAATTTTAATGATGAAAATTAAATATAGGCCGAAAAATGAAAGAGGAGAAAATAATATTTTTTTTGCTAATTAAATGAAAGTTTAGTCATGAAATGCAAGAAAATATGATTTTAAGTAGGTAGAAATTTATTGAAAATTTTTAAATTAAATATTGAATATTTTTCTATTTATTGATGATATTGTGTATAAAATGAAAAATAATGAATAAAATGTATTTAGTGATTTTATAACTTAATTGATTATCCATAATAAAATAATGATATATTAGAATGAAAAATGCAAAAAAAATTTGGTAGTGATAAAATTGTTATGAAAGAATAAATTATTAACTAATTAATAATGTAAAAGTAATGAAATTTATGACTTTAATAGAAATTGAATTGAAAAAAAAATGTTCTTAGTTATTTTTCTGATAGTTAAATCTAGCCCATGATATAATTGGCTAGCCATAGAGACACTATTACCACAGTGCGGGTCATGGCGACTCGCTTATGTAGACCAATGACGGTCTATTTCAGTGATTCAGTGTATAATATAGTGCTTGGATGATCATTCGGGATTACTCATCAGTGTAGTGGACTCTTGGAGTCCACGTCCCATGTATCTAGTCCGAAGATTTTTTATTGGATTGAATCTAGGGGCAAATAAAAAAAATGAAATGATAAATGTGAATGAAATGATAAAAGAGACATTTGTGAATGAAAAATGAGAAAAATAATTAAAAATAAAAAATATGATAAAAATAACATAAGTGATAAATTTGGTAAATATAATAAAAGTGATGATTGTAACAAAAAAAATGAAAAATGCAAAAAAATAGATGAAGATAAATTTTAAATTGTTTAGAAAAAAATAATAAAATAAATAAAATAAATAATAAATAAAAATAAAAATATTAGTGGCAAAAATGAAAATAATATGTTGTTAGTGGCATAATTGTAAATAAATAGAAATTTAAAAATTAAAGTGAAATTGAAGCTAATTAAATAAATAATTGAAATAAATAAATAAACAAGAAAAAAATGGATAATTAAAGTAAAAACGGACTAAATTGAAAGAAATTGAAAGTTCAGAAAAAAAAATAATAAGAAATAAAAATATTAAATAGTGAATTAAGAGTAATTAAAAATAATATATTGATAAAAATAATTATATATTAAAGAGAAAAATTGAATAGTATATTAAAAATACCATTACATGTATAGATATATGAAAATACAGTTATTGGAAATTTTTAGATTAGTAATCACCACTGAGCATATTAATGCTCAGCACGTAGTTATTTGACTGTGTGCAGGTAGTAGTAGGAAAGGTAGGAGCAGACATACAACTTTTGAGAGCTGACGGAATATTTACATAATTGTAGGTTATTATATAAAATGACATGCATATATAGGTTTAGATATGATGTTGTATGGATAAATTTATATATATTTTTTGATAAATGAATATTTGCGAATTATTATATGTGTGAACAATTGTGGTTGAATGAAAAATATATTACAATATGTGTGGATAGTTGTACCCAAAAATGAGCTATGAATTATTTGTTTTGCAGGTGGGTTAGTTAGCTTATTGCCGTTATGTTGCCGAAATTTTTGGAAAAATAAAAAAAAAAGATTAATTAAGTGTTGACAGTATTATGATCCTTAAATTAAGAAAACAAAATTGTCATATATCGGCTATAATCGTAATTACCCACGTAACATATGTACAAAATAAGTGTTATAACGGTGTTATATTTCAATGAGGAGATGTGAGATTTTTTCCAACATTCATTAAAAATGCACAATTTTACCATCTCTCACATTTTTCAAATTCTAAAATCCATGTACAATAAATGCATTTTATCTATGAGGACTATTTTATAATTGTTGTAATTAGGCATAAGCTTATGTCTGTTAATAGTCTAAATTAAATGTCAATTTAATTTTATTTAAATTTAAATACATAAAGTTTTAAAAGTTATAGGTGGAAACCTATTTAAGGTAAGTTAAATGTATTACCAGATAGTCGAGTAAGTTGATATAGACCACAGATGGCTTTAGTTGATATGAAAATTATTGTGAGTTGAAATTGGATTTGAGAATTGAATGTTGAAATTGTGTTTGGATAACATGTTTTCAAACAATTTAGAAGTCCATATAATAAATGAAACCAAGTAGAAGTCATTCGTCAAAAGTTAATAAAACTATGTTAATCTTGCATAACTAATAAACTAAAATTAGTAAACCACAAAACAACCAATAGGTAAACTTTGTTATAACATATTAGGTTATGTAGCATTGTCTGACACTACTGTTATACGATAGGGTAGTGTGGTGTTACATTTGATGGTATCAACCATGATGCATAAAAGCTCATCTGATGGATTTTTACCATATTTTGGATATTGTGAATGAATACATCAAACTTCATCTTATAGGTTAACAGGATATTGTCATTGTTAGAGAGGTGTCCTAAAAGCAATCACCTTAGGCACTTGATATATTCATTCATAATTAATAAAAGACATCTTTAATATACTGGTGTTCATTCATATATGAGTTTGATTTAAATCTTAGACTGCTTAATGAAGTCATTTGTATGTAATACAACATGAAGGAAATCATGATATGATCATAATAGTGAGATTCCTATCATGTACAAATATATTTATACTTAAATTATCTCTATTCATAGGATTAACAAGACGGAACATTATTAATCCGGACTAGCACATGTTATACTTCTAAACTAGGTCAAACAACTTATCTTATAAGCTAAAGACATGAGATATTTAGAGTTAACATGTGGATGTTTGCTAAAGCGGTGAAGTACATTAGATGACCTTCTATAAGACAATCACTTGGATATATATTCAGTATTAGTGATAGTCTCATCATAGCAATGGTGCAAGTATCCTTAAACTTGAAATGTTCAATGTTATCTTGGACATCGAATCTTATACTTTGACTTCATTCCTTGTTGCCTTTCAGAGGTTGCTCATAGGGTGGTGATTGGGTATAACATGAGGTATTCGAAGGTAGTTGAGTAGTCAATAAAGGATTCATCACTCTGAACAATCAACTCTTTATTTGTCAAGTCTTTGTTTAGTCACAATTACGGAACACTCACCAAGGACAGTGTACAAATGCATAGTCCCATCAGGATTTTATAACTTCTAAGCTTTTATGTCCAATCTTACTATCAATCTCCAAATTTTACCCATAGATTAGCCATGGCTCGCAGCTACGATGCACAAGTCAAACTGCATTGTGAAGAATGTACTGCTTATCCTTGTATTTCCAATAGTCCCGATTTAGAATCCACAACTCTAAGTTAGACTATCCAGATGTGGGTTGTAGAAAAGAGACGCTCCTAGAGCTTTAGCCACTTTGTCCATTATCTGTAAAAACTCACTTGAGCTCCTCAAGTCAATGGCGTTTCTAGAGCTTCAACCATTTTGACTGAGTATAAACCGGATCAAGGGTGCTCTAACCTAAGTTTCATCCACCTTGTCCTGAAAATCACATAGAACTGAGGACCAAGGGCACTCTAACCCAAGCTTTAGCTGCCAAGGCCTTTTATAAAGAATATTCTAAAGTACTGTAATCCCCTCAATGACATGCCAACTATTATAGGCCAAGTCCTAGATTAGAGAAAAAAAAAGGCTTTTAAAGCCTTTACCTTTATCTTTCATTTCTTTTTAATGCCACCATCATATATAACCATGTTTATAGCATCAATATCGATATATTACCTCATCATCATCACTTACATATGATTTACTCATACTGGCATACAAATAATAATATATGATCTATTCACTCATCATCAAAAACCAAAATTGCATATATTAAGACTACTAAGATTCACGGGCGTGAACTACATGTTCAAATGCGTGAAAGGCATTTACAGGTATTTCTTTACTTGTGAACCAAACCGTGACCATTCATGTGAAAGCTTCTGCACCAAAAACACACTTCATTCATGACCATAACTATATATTTGCAAGCGTTAAGACAAACATTCATAACTGTGAAAACTGAGGGTGAAAGACTAGAAATATATGTTCACGAGCCTGAACCCATGCATTCACGACTTCTTTAGTTGTGAACCCATGCATTCACGACATCTTATGCCTATTCTGGGTTCATATTCCACAGATGTGAAACATGTCTGTTTGCACATTCATGAGTGTGAATTTTTGGGTTTTCCATACTCAAAATAAGGCATAACAAAGCCATATGCAAAGGTCTCTAAGATTGATCAATGTTAATCACTCATATCAATATTTAACCACCTATCGAGCTAGCAACATACCTTTAACATAAAAATAAATATTCATAACACATATAATATTTAAATCTCTCTTAAACATCATAACAAACATAACCCATTTTCCATGGAATTTCTAGCACTTAACTCATGCAACCAATATACATTTACATAACCAGAAATCCATGTATATCATTTATCACATTTTCATAGCATATAACTCAACAACAGGCAAAATAGGAGATTTAATATGCATATATGTACTAATCTTTAACATTGGATCATAAAAGCTCTTCAAGTTTGTCTAGCTCTTGGTTGATCCTCACCTCTGCCTCTAGCTCCTATCATCAAGAAAAATGTCATATCTTATAACTATAGAACAGAAAACAAATTACTAAACTCACTCTCAAACCAGCCTTTGGGTTACACCTCAAGAATTTCTCTTATATCTTAGGTACAAGCTTCCATAAAGATTAAAAATGGTGATTTTTGTGTAATAGGGGAAGAAGTTGAAGAAGATGAATGTGGTGTGTAGACTTGGGTTATAAGGGTGGTGAAGTGGCTGAAAAAGCATGGAAGAGAGAGAAAGGAATGGTTCTGCTCAATAACTCTACTGACTATTTTTCATGGGCATGAAGTATGCCTTCACGGGTGTGAACACTCTCTTGTTATAGGTGTGAGAAACATTTCATGAGAAAACCTAACAAATGACATTCGCGGCCATGAAACCCTTATTCACGGCCATGAACAACCTCTCTATCACTATGTTAAATCTTTCAAACTCTAATCCCACTACACTCTCTCTTAACCAACCCAACTAACTTATAGACCCTAAAAATTGAGCATTACAAATCCTCTCATTAAGCCAGTTCTCAAAAAGAAATATCATGGTCATGTACTCACCTATGGTATAATGTATAAAGGCGATTGACTCTAATACAAGTGGGCGATTATTAGAAAGGTGCCCTAAAGGAATCCCCTTAGGCACTTGATGTACTCATTCATAATTAATAAAAGACACTTTAGGGCCACGTACTTTAGAGAAAAAAGTCTATTAGGGATTTTCCTTTTCCAACCCTAAAAGTGATTAGAAATAGTATAAATATTTCTTTTAGGAGTCTATTTCATGGATACCTCCTTAAGAAAAATAAGAGTTAATTTTCTCTTTCCCTTTTCTCTTTTAGAAAATATTTTTTCACACTTTGGATCTTTCTCACTCCATCTCCTTGGAAGTTATCTTATTCTTTCCCTCGCATGGATAATCTTAGAGGTAATTCTAACTTTGGATTGTTATGGTTTGCTACAACCCAACAAATAAGGAAAAACTCACAATTTGGAATATCAAGAGTTGTAAACAAAGGTAATCAACTTTTTCCATTGAATGGTTCAATCCAATTTTAAATTACATAAAGTGTTTTATGAGTTTTGGGTTTAATTAATTTTTAAATTTTTGTTGTCATATGTATAAGATGCATGTTCAAAATCCAACAATCAAATTTGTTGTCGTAAACTCGATTATGCTCTAATGAACTGATATCAAAACTTTTGTTGACATCAATTCTTCGAGCTTTAGTAGGATTAATATCAGAATTAAAAGATCAGGGTTCATACAAGTATTTTATTGCTCAGTTAAATTGGATATTTCAACAATCTTTCTTTTGAAAAAGACATCAATTGTTATATATATATATACAACCATGTATAATACTAATTATGCTTGATTAATGAAAAATCTAATGAAAAATATTTTAATTAAATACTTAAACTCTTTTTTTAAGTTTGTACTTTCTTATGTATTGAAAGATCAAAGGAATATAATTGTTTATGCACTACTTAGTTTTAGCCAAAAGCCAACATTTTCTCAATTTGGCCATACAAAATATTCATTATTGATTACACAATCTTAATAGATCATGATTAATCTATTAGTATAGTAGCTAAAATGGTTAAAATATTTGTTGAGTTGAGTGTTATTATTTTTTATTATGAACTAAGTTTTTCCTTAAAATACTAATTTTTTTCCAAAAGAATCACTAATGGTGTATTATGACAGTACACTTATTTTGTAAGTTACTTTTTTTAATAATAATGAAAATTTGGGCCAAATTTAATTAAATATATTTGGGGTAAATTTAATTAAAAATAAAACATGGTTTTATTCAACTTTGACCTTTTAAAAAAGTTCTACTCAATTTGAAAAGGCAATACATATTTACTCTAAAATTTTATGACGCAAACCTATCTAAAAATATTAAAAAATTAGTGGAAGGGGTAACCAGTACACCCCTAAGTATTTAGGTCCATTCCTAGACTAATGGATGAGAGAGAAGAAGAAGAAGAAGAAGAAGAAGAAGAAGAAGAAGAAGAAGAAGAAGAAAATGATGATGTTGATGTGGCTAACAAGACCCATTTATTGTAATAAAAAAATCAAATGTTAAATTTATTAACAATGAATTGACATTTCTATTAAGTAGAGATATAATTGAATTAATTTAAATACATTACAATCGGTTGGTGTGAGTCTCCTTACATGTGGGACCCATCACCAATATTTTATTAAAAAAAAGGGAAATTCATACGGTTGAAAATGGCCATGACGTGGCCCACTTTTTTGTTATATTTTGCAAGCTTATGTGCCTATATAAAGGCACAAACTTATGACTTTTAGGAGAATAGCCAAAGGAAAAAGTCCTATGATGAGTCTGTGAGAGTTAAATGTTTTTGGAAATTTTTTCAAAAAAGGTAAGCGACAAAAATAGTTAGAAAAATGTTTGAGATATTTTTGGAAAATACTTAAGTGCCACTATGTTTGAGTATATCTTATATTGTTGTATTATCTCTAGTCATTATCTAGAAAATCTAGAAAATACTCTTCTTGTACTCATTAATTTTTATTAGTAGAAGTAATAGTTCACAGAGTTTGTCCCGTGGACATAACCTAAATCAAAAGATAAACTATGTTACATTTTCAGTGTTATTTTTTGCTAATTATATAACGTCGGTAATTAGGACCTATAAGTTATGTTATTGGTTAGTGTGAAATGGGGGATTAAGTGGAGTTTTGAGATTTTGAGAGTGACTGAAATCTAATATTTCATGCCCGTGATAATGGATGTCATGGCCGTCAATAACGAATTTTAGTGCACAGTCGTGATGAGATTTTTCACGACCGTAAAAAGTTGCTTCATAACCTTGAAGGATGGGCTCACACCTGTGAAAAAGGAGTCACAACCGTGAAGCCTAGGCAGGTAGAGCTAGTGAGGCAATCACATTTTCTCACTGTCATCCCCTTTAAATCCACTCCCCATTCCCTGTTAACCAATAAAACACGCAAACTTCATCTTCTTCTTCCTTTAGGCTTCATCTTCTTCCATTAAAGAAGTTTTGGAAACTAATGTTTCTCGAGGAAAAAGTGAGAAAGAAGAGAGAGAGTAGGAAGGTTGAATAGCTTGGTTTTTCATTTTTGGACCTTGGTTTGTTTTCCAAAAGCTAAAAGGACATTTGTTCATCTTGCTAGGACCTAGAGAAAGTGCTAGAAGTCCATCTCAAGGGAGAGGGAGAAGACAAACTTGAAAGATCAAGCTTTAGCCAATCTCCATCCTAGGTGTAAAGTTTGTACATAACAACATTTTAGGCCATAACTTTTTGTTTTTTGTGTTCTTTGCTTTAAAGGCATGTTTTAGATAACCAATGTTTAGTTAAATGGCAAAATGTAGAGTTGATATGCATGATGGGAATTAGTATGAATATGGTTAAATTGACATGTTTGAGGAACAATTTTAATTATTATTGATGATTAGAGATGATATAGTCATGTTAGATAGCTTGAATGCATGTTAGAATATTGATAGGGTGGTTGACATTGGTCAACCGTAGTGAGTATTACATGTGGAATTGGCATGATTTGCGATGCTATGTTTTTCTGAAAAAACTTCCAGATTCACGGTCATGAAGAGTGGGTTCACATGTGTGAATATCATGAGATGCATTCTTATTACTGAAGCAGACCTGTTCATGGGCAGCTTCATGGTTGGGTTCACGATTGGGTTCACACTCGTGAAGGAGTGATCACGACCATGAATATGTGTTGATTCACGGGTTGAATCACGGCTTGAGTCATAGAGGGGACTACCCATGAAGTATTGCTTCATGGTCGTGAATGGTTATTCACGAGCATGAAGCTATTTTTGATGAAAAAATTGATATGTTTGGTTTTGAATCGGATTTGATTCATTGAGAGGTGATAAGTCTCAGATGCATGCTATTAGCATGGTATGAAAATATATGATTGTAGAAATCACGAGATTTATAAAAAATATGGTAATGAATAATATTAATGTGTGTATGATAATATTGTAAGCCCAATACTCTTACTAGGATTGGAGCTAGAATAGATGGCATGCCATTGAGGGGAGAGTTTAGTATCGAATGACCTATGTTGGTCATATATATTTGAAGGCCCAAAGGTTAGCAGACTAGAGCGCCTTGGTGGGTTATATATATTGAAGGCCCAAAGTTTAGCAAACCAAAGCGCCTCGGTTAGTTATTTATATTTTTTAGCTACAAGTTAGCGGACCAGAGCACCTTAGTGGGCTGAGTTACCCATATCCATTTTAGTCTAATTATGAGTAGATGGGTAACAGTAAGATAAATAAATAAATTGTTATGTGTGAAAACATACGTGTATGGCATTGACATATTGTTTAAGTTTTTCATGTAGTGTTGTGTATTAAATTATATATATATATATATATATATATATATATATATATATATATATATAATTCGGATGACATGTCATGTAGTATGCGAACTAGTGTATGAGTGGACTTCTAGGTAAGTCGTCTTAGTAGCTCGGTGAGTATATCATGCATATTATTTATATTTGTTGTATGCTTTGCACGTTGTTATGTACCACTAGGCACGAGTTGCTTAGCATATAAATTTTTCATGCATTGGTTTAAAGCTTAGGGAGGAACGATAGAGGAGGATGCCTAGTGATCAGAGTCGATGATATTCATTCGGGGTGGGTGATACACTGTTGTATCTTATTTTGGGTTGTTTTGCTATGGGTTGGGTAGTTATAGCTTTACATGTTGTATTTTTAGAGACATGTCATTTTATAACTACTCATTTTGTAAAACTTTGGGCTTATTTATACCCGTATATTTTGTATTAAACTTTTATTTTAGTGAGATCGATTTCATGATTTTTAAAATATTTTTATTTTGTTATGTCATTATGGCCATGGTACATGAAAGTTTTAAAAAATTTTGACGTTTTCACTCATATGCATTATAACATCTTTTGGTATAATTGGGTTTAGTCTTAATTATATCAAAGGGTGTTACATTTAGTGGTATCAAATCATAGGTTTAGGCGATTCTGAACTTAGGTGGGATGGGTGTATCACGTGTGGGAGTGTTATCTTGTATGACTCTAATGTGGGCTACTATTTGTTAGTGTGTCGGCTAAAGAATTGGTATGGAAATCAAACCGTATGATGCAACCGAGAGTAACAGTCCTCTAGATGTTGAGGCTCAAAATTAGCTAAGCCAGACTAGTGTGCAAGGGTCTATTGGTGCACCTCCTTTATAGCAGTCGATGACTGGTCAGTCGGATTAGACACATGACCCATTGATTCATAATCTTACTACTCTATTGCAGTGGTTAGTATAGGCTATGCCGCTACCACCTCTGTCTCTGCCACCACCACCTCCTCAATTACTGCCTAGACATACAGTTCAGATAGACCAGTTGAGGAAGTATAAGGCTATAGTCTTTATAGGTGGTATTGAGGATGAGCCGACAGCTGCTTAGTTTTGGTTGGAGAAGGCCGAGAGGGTCTTCAAGGAGCTGGACTGTGCCAAGGAGTACAACGTTGGTATGTTGTTTCATTTCTTCAGGAGCATGCCTATGATTGGTGGAAGTCCGTTTTGCAACAACCACATATTCTAGAGCCGATTACTTGGGTATTTTTGATAACGGAGTTCAAGAAACAGTATATGCTGAAGGTATATACAGATGAGAAGAAATTAGAGTTTTTAAATTTGCGATAAGGAAACATGATCATGACAGTACATAAGAGAGAGTTTATATGGTTGAGTAGGTATGCAACCAGTATCATTAGAGATAAGACGGACAAATGTCACCGGTTTAAGGATAGTCTGAGAGATGAGATCGGGTTCCATGTGATCTCACAGCAGTTTGAGGACTTCGTGAGGTTGGTATCTTCTTCCATTTTTATAGAGAAGAGGATAAAACTGAAAAGAGTAGAGGATCTTCCATAAGAGACTTCCATAAGAAGGCTCGCACCAATTTTGGATCCGTTCAGTCTAAAGGACATGGACAGGGTCAAGGTCAGACAAGGTACACCATAGTGACAGTTTCCACTATTGTTAGAAGTCAGCTCTAGACATAGAGAGAGATAGTACCACAGTGTTCAACGTATGGGAGGATATATAGAGGAGAGTGTTAGGGATGCACCCGGTCTTACTTCAGGTGTGGATCTCGAGATCATTTAATGATAAATCACCAATTACAGATGGTAGAGGCTCCCACTTAGACTCAAGGTTCAGCGTCGACATAGCCAGGGGTCAAGGACAGCTTAGTTCAGGTAGATGTGGATCTAGACCGGCTATATTAGGGATAATGCATAGGCCAGGACTTAGTAGAGCACCAACAAGGGCCAGAGATGACCTGAGTGCATCAAACGTGGTTGTTGGTACATTTTTTCTCTTTGACTCAGTTTTAATTTCTTTGATAGATTTGGGCTTTACATATTTTTATATATGTACCAACATAGCTGAGTGGTATAACATGTTAGCAGATAGCTTAGATTATGAGATAGAGGTGACTAGCCCTTTAAGGCATAGCACAATGGTAAATCGAGTGTATAAGAATTGTCCGATTATGGTTCGAGGGATAGAGTTCACAGCAGACTTGATAGAGTTGCTCTTTCATAAGTATGATGTTATCCTAGGTATGGATTGGCTATCTCATCATTGTGCAGTAGTGGACTACATGATGAAAACAGTAAAGTTGAGAACATCGAAAGATGAGATAATGGTTATTCAAGGGGAGATATCCTCACAGCAAATGGGGATCATCTCCATGATGAAAGCACAAAAAATGACCAGAAAAGGGTGTGAGGCCTATTTGTCTCACGTGATCGACAGCAGCAGAGAGAGCCCAGATTTTAGGGATATTTCGATAGTGAAGGAATTCCCAGATGTGTTTCTAGATGAGTTACCAGGGTTACCTCCAGAAAGAGAGATTGAGTTCTCAATTGGGCTTACTTCAGGTACAACTCCTATATCAGTGGAACCATATAAGATGGCTCAATCAGAGATGGAGTTAAAGGCACAGTTACAAAAATTGCTAGATAAGGGCTTCATCAGACAGACTGTATCTCCATGGGATGTACCGGTGTTGTTTTTCAAGAAGAAAGATGGGTTAGTTGACAGGTACAGGGATATTCTCTAAGATTGATTTGAGATTGGGGTACTATTAGTTGAGAATCAAGATGGGCAATGTAGAGAAGACATCCTTCAAAATCAGGTATGGTCATTACGAGTTTTTGGTTATGCCCTTCGGGTTGACCAATGCTCCGATAACTTTTATGGATTTGATGAACCGGATCTTCAGACCATTTCTAGATCAATTTGTTGTGGTGTTCATAGCTAATTTCTTGGTGTATTCACGAAACAGGAATAAACATGAGCAGCATTTGAGAACAGTTTTGTAGACTCTTAGGGAGCAGAAGCTATATGCCAAGCTCTCTAAGTGTGAGTTTTGGCTAGATAAGATTGCCTTCCTTGGGCATGTGATATCAGCCAATGGGATTAGAGTGGATCCGGGTAAGGTCAAGGTGATCTTGGATTGGAAATCCTCGTGGGATGTTACAAAGATCAAGAGTTTTCTAGGCTTTGGTTTTCCATGATTGCTTTTCCATTGACTAGGTTGTTGCGGAAGGATATCAGGTTTAACTAGACGGACAAGTGCCAGAACAATTTTGATTAGCTTAAGAGTCTTCTTAAAGAAACTCCAGTGTTGACACAACCAATTATGGATGAGGAATATATGGTTTACAATGACGCATCACACAACGGATTGGATTTCGTGTTAATGCAAGAAAGGAAAATGGTCACATATGCCTCTAAACAGTTAAAGCCTTATAAGAAGAATTACCCAACTCATGATATAGAATTGGCAACCATTGTCTTTGCATTGAAGATATGACATCATTATCTATTTGGAGAGAAATGTTACATCTACACTGATCATAAGAGTTTGAAATATCTTCCTATACAGTGGGATTTGAATTTTCAGCAAAGAAGATAGTTAGAGTTGATAAAGGATTACGACTATTAATTGATTATCATTTAGGGAAGGCCAAAGTGATGGCTGATGCGCTCAGTAGGAAGACCATGGAAAAGTTGCACATCCGACTAACCTTGAGTTAAGAGATTAGAGATGCACAGAAGCTTGATGGAAAACTAGTGAGATTGGTCATTTTGATCCCCAAGAGGGAAATATGGGATTCTCAGTCAAGCCAAATGGTAGTTTACACTAGAAAGGTAGGTTAAGTGTACCAAAGGTCTCAGAGTTGAGATAAAGTATTATGAGGGAGGTCTATGAGACGAAATTTGCAATGCACCAAGGCAGTAACAAAATGTATTAGAACTTGAAAGGGGTGTATTGGTGTTCACAGATGAAAAAATACATCACAGAGTTCACAATTAGATGTCTTACATGTCAAAGGTAAAGGCCAAATATCAGGTACGTTCAGGGTTATTACAACAGATCACAATTCCAAAATGGAAATGGAAGAGAATCACTATGGATTTTGTGATTGGATTACAGTTGATGTTGAGAAAATACGATGATGTATGGGTGATCATGGATAGGTTAATGAAGTCGGAACACTTCTTACCTATTCGGAAAGACTATCCTTTGAACCGATTGATAGAGTTGTATGTGATTGAGATAGTGTGTCTGCATGGAGTTCCAGTCTCCATCATTTCAGATAGAGATCTGCGATTCACATCTCAGTTTTAGGGTAGTCTACAGCGAGCTTTGGGTACCAAGTTCAGCTTCAGCATGACTTTCCATCACAAATAGATGGTCAGTTAGAGAGAGTTATTAAGATCCCCAATGACATGATGAGGTGTTGTGTGATCGAATTTGAGAGAAGTTGGGATATATATCTATCGTTAATGGAGTTCACATACAACAACAATTACCAATCTAGTATTTAGATGGCTTCGTATGAGGCACTTTACTATAGAAAATATCGAACACCATTGTTTTGGGCTGAGCTCAGTGAGAAAAAATTAATGCGATTAGATTTGGAACAAGAAACAGAAGAGAAAGTGAAGATCATTAGAAATTGACTGAATGCAACTTTTGATAGATAGAAATCCTATGTGAACCTCAAAAGAAAGGACGTGGAGTACTTAGTAGGAGACAAGGTGTTTCTCAAGGTATCATCGTGGAAGAAGGTTCTCTGATTTGGGAAAAAAGGCAAGTTGAACCCTAGGTTCATTGGACCTTATAAGATCTTAGAGGGGATTGGACCAATTGTGTATAGACTTGCCTTGCTACCATAGTTGAGTAAGATACACAATGTCTTCCATGTATCCATGTTGAGAAGGTATCGCTCAGATCCTTCTCACATCATCACAGCTGAGAACATAGAGTTGAGATCAGACTTGAATTATAAAGAGAAACCAGTTTAGATCTTGGCTGAAAAGGTTAAAGAGCTTAAAAACAAGCGAGTTCCATTGGTGAAAGTGTTATGGAAGAGTTATAACGCCGAAGAAGCAACATGGGAAAGCGAGGAAATGATGAGGGTGCAATACCTTCAGTTGTTCCGAGACATCATGACAGATAATTTTGGGGATAAAATATCATATGGGGGAGAGAAATATAATGCTCATAATTAGGGTTTATAATTTATGATATTGGTTAGTGGGAAATGGAGAATTCAATGGAGTTTTGAGATATTGAGAGTGACTGAAATCTAATGTTTCACGCCTATAACAATGGATGTCACGGCCTTGAATACCAAATTCTAGTGAATAACCATGATGAGGTTCTTCACGACTATGAAGAGTTGCTTCATGACTGTGAAGGATAGGCTCACGCTCGTGAAAGATGAGTCACGACCGTGAAGCCTGGGCAGACAGAGCTGGTGAGACAGTCATATTTTTCTCTCTGCCATCCCCTTTAAATCAGCTCCCCACTCCTTGTTAACCAACAAAAACACACAAACTCCATCTTCTTCCATTAGAGAAGCTTGGAAGATTAGTGTCTTTTTAGGAAAAGTGAGAAAGAAGAGAGAAAAAAAAGAGGTTGACAGTTTAGAGAAAAGCTTAGTTTTCTTTTCTAGACCTTGGTTCATTTTCCAGAAGCTAAAAAGACAATTCTTCTTCTTACTAGAACCTGGAGAAAGTGTTGGAAGTCCATCTCAAGGGAGAAGATAAGATTGAAGAGATTAAGCTTTAGTCAATCTCCATCCTAGGTGTAAGATTTGTACATAACAACACTTAAAGCCATAACTTTGTGTTTTCTGTGTTCTTTACTTTAAAGGCATGTTTTAGATGACTAATATGTAGTTAAATGGCAAAATATAGGGTTGATATACATGATGGGAATTGACATGAGTATGGTTAAATTGACATATTTGAGAAACAATTTTAATTGTTATTGATGATTAGAAATGATATAGTCATGTTAGATAGCTTGAATACATGCTAGAATGTTGATAGGGTGACTAACATTGGTCAACCATAGTGAGTATTGCATGTGGAATTGGCATACTTTGTGATGCTCTATTTTACTGGAAAAATTTCCAAATTCACGGTCGTGAAGAGTGGGTTCACAAGCATGAATATCTTGAGGTGCATTCTTGTTGCTGAAGCAAACTCATTCATGGTTGGGTTCACGCCCTTGAAGGGGTGGTCAGGACCATGAACATGTGTTGATTCACAGGTTGAATTACGACTTGAGTCACAGGTGGACTACCCGTTAAGTGGTTTTTCATGATTGTGAATGGTTATTTATGAGCGTGAAGCTGTTTTTGATGAAAAATTTGATATGTTGGGTTTTGAATCAGATTTGATTCATTGGGTGGTGGTAGGCCTCTGATGCATGCTATTAACATGGTATGGAAATATATGACTGTAGAAATCATGAGATTTATATAAAATATGGTAATGAATAATATGAATGTGTTTTTGATAATATTGTAAGCTCAATACTCTGATTAAGACTAGAGCTAGAATAGATGACATGCCATTGAAGGAAAAGTTCGGTACCGAGTGACATATATTGGTCATATATTTGAAGGTCTAGAGGTTAGCGGACCAGAGCGCCTCGGTGGGTTATATATTTGAAGGCCCAGAGATTAGTGCACCAGAGCGCCTCGATGGGTTATATATATTGAAGGCCCAAAGGTTAGCAGACCAAAGCACCTTGGTGGATTATATATATTTTACAGGCAGAGGTTAGCGGACCATAGTGCATCGGTGGGCTGAGTAACTCATATCTATTTTAGTCTTGTTATGAGTAAGTGAGCAAAGGTAAGATAATTAATAAATTGTTATGTGTAATAAACACATGTATGATACTAAGAGATTGCTTGATATGCCATATAGTAATGTGCATTATATATATATATATATATATATATATATATATATATATATATATATATATATATATATATAATTCGGATGACATGTCATACAATATACGAGCTAGTTCATATGCGGACTTTGAGGTAAGTCGTTATAGTAGCTCAATGAGTATATCATGCATATTATGTATATGTTGTTATATGTCTTGCACATTGTTAGATACCACTGGGCACGAGTTGCTTATCGTATGGATTTTTCATGCGCAAGTTGGAGATTAGGGAAGAATTGACAGAGGAGAATGCCCAGTGATCAGAGTTGAGGATATTCATTCGAGGTGGGTGATATACTGTTGTATCATATTTTTAGTTATTTTGTTATGGGTTGGGTATTTATAGCTTTATATGTTGTATTTTCAGCGACATATAGTTTTATAACTACTCATTTTGTAAAACTTTGGGCTTGTGTATGCTCGTATATTTTGTATTAAACTTATATTTTATTGAGATCGCTTTCATGTTTTAAGAATGCTTTTATTTTATTAAGTCATTATGGCCATGTGCATGAAAGTTTTAAAAAATTTTAACATTTTAATTCATGTGCATTGTAGCATCTTTTAGTATAATTAGGTTTAGCCTTAATTATATCGAAAGGTATTATAAGATGATTTAAAAGAAGATAACATTCATCAACCAACATCTATGCCCTCCCTAGTTCCTTTGAGAAAGAGCAAATGAACAAGGCAACATTCTACAAGGTATCCAGCCAATGAGAACATTATACTCACTAATGGGGAGAATGAGAAAACTTTGAAGAAACTATGGATAATAAGCACATGTAGAAATGGATATAAGTCATACAAGTTGAAATAAAATCCTTGCATGAGAATGAGACTTTCAAACTGGTGAAGCTACTAAAAGGCAAGAGAGTTTTGAAAAATAAATAGGTATTCCGAATAAAAAAATGAAGAGAACAATTCACATTGAAGATTCAAAGCTAGATTAGTTGTTAAGGTGTTCAGACAAAAGAAAGGAATTGATTTTGATGAGATTTTCTCACTAGTTATTAAACGACATCCATCTGTATAGTTCTGGGATTAACAACGAGTATTGATCTTGAAGTTGAGCAAATTAATGTCAAAATAGTCTTCCTACATGGTAAAATATACATGGAGTAACTATATGGTTTCAAGAATAAGAGAATAGATGACTATGTTTGCAAATTGAAAACAAATCTCTATGACTTAAAATAGGTACCAAAATAATGGTATAAGAAGTTTAAGTTTATTATGGAGGAGCAAGACTATTAGAATACTACATCCGACTATTGCGTATTTGTGCAGAAATTCTCTAATAAATATTTTTTTTATTTTCTTACTTTATGTGGATGATATACTGATCATTAATTGGAATGTTTCCAAAATCAGTAGCTTGAAAAAATAGTTGAACAAGTCTTTTGTCATAAAAGACTTGGGACCAGCAAAATAGATTATTGGCATGAAAATTATCGAAGACATAAGTGTCAAAAAATTATGATTGTCTCAAGAAAAGTATATTGAAAAAGTACTTCAAAGATTTAACATAGAAAAAACTAAAGCAATTAGTTGTCATTTTACAAAATTTCAAAACTAAATCACTTTAAATTGAATTCCAAACAGATATCTTTCACAAACAAAGAGAAGGAAGAGATGGACAAAGTTTCATATGCTTCAGCAATTAGAAGTTTGATATATACCATGGAGTGTAACACCTGCTCGGCTAATCATGATTTAGTCCCAATTAAACGAGTAAATGTTATAGTAAACCATTTTAGAAAAAAACCTGTGCAAATTAAAAACTCTTTTCATTTCCACTGTAAAACTTATTTTAATTCATATTAAATATTTTTTATGAAAATATCACAAGAAATCTATTACCAAAGCGTAAACCTTGATCCCACATTATCATTTTCTTATAAATAAACTTGGCCTTAACTGACCTACTATTTACAAATTTACAACTTCTAAAATTAAATATATATTTGTACATAGCCAGGTTTATACAAAATATTAACCCAAAACCATGTCATGTATAAAATAAACAAAAGATGAAATGTAACATTGACTCTCACAATATGGTCGCTTCTTCTCTACAAGTCAACTTTTGTTATCCCCTTATGCTCCAACCTGTTTGTAGGAAACTCACACGTTAAGCTACTAAAAGCCTAGTGGTACATATAGAGATAAAAATTCAAGCATACAACCATACAAGTTATCATGGTATATATGCATATTCATGTTATACTATCATATCATAAACAACTATCCTAATACATGACAATGTAAGCATCTTATATTTTATTATTTTCATATCAACAAATCACACCTCAATATTCATACACATTGAGCATTCTTGAATGAAAGGTTTCTACTCAACTTACTTTACTTTGCCTCACTTTATTTTTCTCATAACCTACCATTATCCGTTAACCATTTCTTTTTTAATCTATTTTGCCTAAAACTCTAAGTCGGACTATTCAAATGCAAGTTGTGGAATAGGTGCGCTCGAACTCGAGCTTCAGCCTCTATGTCTATTAACTATAAAATTACAAGTCCGAGCTCCTCAAGTCAGGGGTGCTCTCACCTGAGCTTTAGCCACCTTGATTGGGTATAACCAGGAACAAGGATGCTTTTACCTAAGCTTCAGCCATGTTGTACTTATAATCGCATGGAACCAAGAAATAAAGATGCTCTAACCTGAGCTTCAACTACCTTGTTCACAAAATCATATATTCTACAGTACCATGAACCCCTTAATAGCATGTCAACTATCCTAAACTGAGTCATAAATTAGAGAAAATGGCATTTAACTTCCTTAATGTCATTTCCTTTTTAATACCATTATCACATATAATCATGCCCTTAAGCATTTATCATTCATAAATTCCTCATATTGTATCCCATGGCATTTTCCATATCAATATGTTCTTCACAAATAATTATACACATACTAGATTTCATACTTACTCATATAACATACTTGTGCATTCCTTCATATTACATTATTAAAGAAAATAACATGTGTCATTTTAACAGACTTCACAAGCATGAATATCTTCATAACCATGAAGGTTCCATTCACAGGTACCCTTACCTGTGAACCAAACCGTGAATGTTTGCATGAAATCTTCTGTCTATAAAGCACAATACATTCACGACCATAACTATATGTTCATGAGCGTGAAACCACACATTCATGACCGTGGATCAAGCTATGAAAACTGAGAATAAAAACTAGATATCATCATTCACGATCGTGACTATATATTCACGGGAGTAAACCCATGCATCCACAACTTCCTTAGCTGTGATGTAAGACTTCAAAGCTTATGCCCATTTTGGGCATTTTCTAGGTTCATGTTTCACAAGCATGACTCCCTTTGTTACATCACGCCCGTGAAACATGCTTGTCTGTTACATTCATGGGCGTGACTACCATATCACGAGTATGAATTTCTGGATTTTCCAAAACCGAAAATAGAGCATCATCATTCTACATGCAAAGGACTCTAAGAATGACCAATGTCAATCACTCCTATCAACATTCCACAACTTATTTTGTTAATAACATGCTTTTAACATCATTTAAACTCATATAAACATAAATCATGCCAAAAGATACTTTGAACATCAAAGACCTCATAACACATTTCATGACATTTCTAACATATATTCTCACGACCACGATTTACACTTTGATCGTATACATAGATTGCAGTAGTTTATACTGCTGTACAGAAGCACACCGATCAGAGTCAAATAAGGATAAATAAATATGAGAAATTTATTCCAACACGAATATTTAATTAATTTGATGAAATATTACAATTTTGTGTTATGCACACAAATTGAAGCAAAAGACCGAACTGAAATTTAGAATTTTTTGCCCGATAATGGAAATATAATTTATACTTATCAAAGCATAAAGAATATTATTTTGAGTTCATATATGGAGTTATAAGATGAAATTTTAAGATTAAAGGCTCCAATTTTCCCAAATACAATCCCTAGTGTGGATTTACGGTCTGATTTTCTATTTAAGAGTTAGAGATATGTGTTCACAATTGCAATGGTGCCGATGTGATCGCAATTTAATTCTAGGATTTTTAAAAATCGGACTTCGGATGAAATTTTACAAGCATGATTTGAAAAAAGGACTAAATCGCAAAAATATAATTTTCGCACTCGTGGTCGTTTTGCAAAATCAAGAAAATCATTTCGAAGATAATTGTTTTTAAGAATATTGGTATATTCAATTTGAGGAGATAAATTCATTTGGAAAATGGAATTAGAGAAATTAAATTTATTCAAGGATTAAATTGAAAAATAGAGAAATTGGTAGAATTACTCAAAAGTCAAACTTTATTTTGGATTTAATTAGATATTTGCCAAAATATATTCTTGATTAACTTTAATTAACCAATAGGAACAATGATTAAGCTTAATTAAAATTAATTAGTTATTAATTTGGCAATAAAAGTAAAAAATAGCCATTTATTCAGCATTTTTAAATAAAAAGAAAAAATTCATTTTCTCCTTCATCTTCCTTTGCACGACCATCATAGCCATTTTTTTATTTTTTTTTCAATTGTTTCTTACAAATTACCAACATTAAAGCATTAGAAAGAATAAAAAATTAAGTAGGAATTAAAAAAATATTTTTGGAGGAAAGTCACCTATTGGCTAAAAATTCCAAAACTATTAGAGGTAAGATTTTCTTTTCTTTTCTTTCAAATTTCCATGGATTTAAATTGATTTGAATGATTGTTGTAAGTAGATTTTAGTTTGGTGGGTGATATTATTTGAATTTGGTTGATGGAAAAATTAGGATTTTGCAGGAAATTTGATAAAAATGGATAATGAGTTGAATGAAGTTTGAGGATGGTAGAAATGGTGAAATTTTGATGAAACTAATTTTTACAAATTTTTGTGGAATTTTTGGAAATTTTCATAATTATTGCCAAAATTTTGAGAAATTATTTTGGGAGGATTTGTATCTTAAAATGATGTAAGTGGAGTTAAATAGAGTGCTTGGAGATGCAAAATAATTTTTGCAATGAGAGAAAAATTTAATAGAAATTTTTGGTAACTTTTTATATTTTTAGCTTAATTATGAAAAATTTTATTGGAAATACTTGAGTATAATTTTGATAAAATTGATTATAAAAAATGAAAGAAAATAAGTTAAAGTGATTATAGGAATTTATTTTGAATTTTTAGAACATTTATTGAATTTATGAAATTTTTTGGGTGGAAAATAGAAATTAAAAAAAATAAAAATAATTGAAAAAAATAGTTTTGGAGGAAAAATAAAGAAAATAAAATGTTATAAAGAAAAATAATATTTAAAAATTTTGATCACATCAAAAAGTGTATCAGCGACCAAAATCTCGAACTACGTATTAAACGCGTGTAATGAGAAAAATTTTCATAATAGGATTTGATATGCATGAGAGTAAGAGTTAGTCAAGAGACTTCAATTTTATTAGATTTGATATTTTTATGTGGCTTGGTATTTAATTGTAAATCGTTTTTTATTAGACGCGACTTCAGGACAAACGTCAATCCAAGACAAAAGGAAAAAGTTGACAGACACCGGCAAAGTATAAACAGGTTAATACTATTACTTATAATATTATATATATATATATATATATATATATATATATATAAACAATTAAAGTGAATATTAATTATATTTATGATATAAGTAAATTTAATTTAATTTTAATATTAGAATAAGTTTACTAGTAAATATGAAATGGGTTTGAATGTTGTATGTATTTATTTATGTGACATGACATAAAATATATTTTATGCTATAAAAGAACAATTTATTAATTATAAAGGTATTTAGAGAATTATGAGAATTTTAAAAATGTTAAAAATGTCTTCAAAATTTTAATTATGAAATTTATGAATTTAGCCTACATATTAGCTTAGACCTTGAACTATGGTATTATTGGGATGTCAATTGGGTAATTATTTGTGTATCTTGTAATATCTATAGATCCTGTGAAATTATTTTTGATCATGTGAATTTCTGTGAATTATAATATTATCGGTTATGTGCATATTTGTGGCCCACATGATTTATGTACCTGAATCATGTGTATATCTATAGACCAAATGACTAGCCCTATATTATATGAGACCCCCTGATTTCTTAGGGGCAAATTTATGGTATTGTAATATTTGAGCAAAATATAAAAGTTTGGTTTGGTATATGGATGAGATGTTATGCAAAATTATTGAAGGAAACAAAAATGTTATTTTTTTAAAATAAATTATCTACATAAAATAAATTTATGAGACTAAAAAAATATTTTATTTTTACTATGACTATTATTATAAGTTTTATCACCACTAAGTTTATGACTCAACTTGGGAGTTTATTTTCTCTCACGCAGATATAAGAAAAATAGGTTAAAACGACAAGTGTGTAGATAAAGGTGTTGCTAATCAGTGGGCCCTACCAAATAGAGCCGAGCAGTAGCAGTGGTAGTCGCCTCGAGTAAATTAGTTTTCTTAATGTATTTTGTTATTTTGATGTGTGTACAGATATTTAAATTTCATTGTGGCATGTACATATATAAGTAAGAATGAGTTGTGATTAAGGAGTGTATGCATAGTTTTATTTTATATATTTCAAAATTCTTATATATGATAATGTTTTAAAGGAATGTTTTTTTAAAAAAGTTTTAATTCTTGTAACACTTCTTATCCGTCTAGTATATGGAGGGTATACAGAAAGGTAAGGGGTGTTACAATTTTATTGGTATCAGAGCGAGTTATAGGCAGTTCTAGGATAACAAGGGGTAGAATTAGGATTGCTTGCTTATGCATTGGTTTTTGAAATATGATTGAATGCATAAATTAAATTGTTGTTGCTTCTTAATGTGGGCTATTATTTTTGGTTTATAGAGTGATAGATTTCAGTTTCGAAAGGTCAAAGAAAAGATCCCAAATACTTATGAGTTGCTTAGCACAAATGCCTCATACCCTTCAGCCCAACAGAAGACAATTGAAGGTAGTGCATCCACCCGTAGATCAGATATACCACATCAATAAGGTAGATGTCCTCCATTTTCAAGTTTAGTTAGAGATGAGCTATTAGAGGACATGGAAAAGATCCTATGGCATTTTGCCAGACCATCTTATTCTAAGATGGAGTTTGAGAGGCTTAGAAGTAGCTACTGATTTTTATGGCCACAAGAAGGATAATGCGGTTGTCGCTGAGTATTGGTTAAAGAGGACAGAGAGGATATTTCGGCAGATGGAGTGCACAACATTGTAGAGGTATAGGTATGTCGAGTCTCTACTACAGAAAGAGGCTTATGACTGGTGGAAGACAATACTACAGCGCCCTCAAACACCTAATCCACCTTTTTTGAAAATTTTTTAGAGCAACTCAAAGAGAAATATATCCTTAGAGCCTATACTGGTTGGAAGAGGCAGGAGTTTCTGGATCTTTGACATGGTGATATGGTTATGACTGAGTATGATAAGGAGTATACCCGTCTTAGTAAGTATGTAGGGGATATCATTATTGATGAGATTGATAGATTTAAGAAATTAGAAAAGGAACTTCAACCTCCAATCAGAGCTAGGGTTGTGGGTTCCCAGATTAATGGCTTTACTAGCTTAGTGACAGATGTTAAGGTTGTGGAGGAGGCAGTTGTTATAGAGATGAAGACAATAACTTAGAGCCAGAGTAAGAGATCTCTTTATCAGTAGGGTGCAAGTTCTTCAACTAGTAAGAAAGCTAGGTTTTCTATTGCTCGATTTCAGAGTGGATTTAGAGATTTTGATGCACTAGCTAGGCGAGGCCAACCCACAAGATCTGCACCATTTATTGCTAATGCCCCAGGCATAGTGAGGGGGAAAACGCGTTGTATATATAGTGTGCCAATAGTGTGGCAAGTATCATGCTGTTGAGTGTTGGCTGACATCCATAGCTTGTTTCATTTGTGGAGCAACAGGGCACTTCAGGAGGGATGCCCATACCGATATCGGAGTATAGAGCCTACAGGGGTGAGATCGGATTCGACTCAGTGATCAGTACCTACTAGAGGCCGAGGAAGAGGTCAGATTAAGGGAGCTCAGACTGGATCAGTGCTAGTCAGGTCAGAGACTGCGACTAAGCTAAGGGGTAGCCATACTACACCTGCCAAAGCATATTCCATGAGAACACGAGAGGAGCAGGATGCTCCAAATGTCATCGTTGGTAAATTTTCTTTACTTGGCTTTGATATATATGGTTTAATTGATCCCAGGTCTACACATTCTTACATATGCACTACACCACCGCTTGGGGAACAATTATTGACTAAGACTTTAGATTATGAGACAATGGTGATGAATCCCCTGGGTCATAATGTCAGGGTTAATATAGTGCACCTACAACTACACTTAGTGAGTCAAAGTGAGCTATATCTCATGGATCTGATTGAGCTACCATTTCATTAATACGATGTCATATTAAGGATGGATTGGTTAGCTCAGCACAAAATAGTAGTGGATTGTGCCACTAGAAAGGTAATCTTTAAAAAGCCTAGGTGCAAGGACAAAGTGATACAAGATATCAGAATGAAGGTATCATCTAATGTTATCTCTGCTATGAAAGCTCAGAGGTTGATTAGGAAGGGAAATAAAGCTTATTTAGCATATGTGGTTGATAACAGGAAGAAGAGTCCAAGGCTTTAGGACATTCCTACAATTTGTGTGTTTCCTAATGTATTTTCTGATGATTTGTCAGGATTGCCTCTAGACAGGGAAATAGATTTTTCTATTAAGTTTCTATTAAGTTATTATATTCTAGGGATAGAGAGGAGCATGATCAATATCTTCATATTATTTTTCAGATGCTACATGAGAAGTTGTTATATGCTAAGCTATCCAAGGAATTTGGATTTCTAGGTCACGTGGCATTAATAGATGGGATCAGAGTTTACCCTAGTAAGGTTGAAGTCATTCTCAATTGGAAGCCACCTCAAAATATAACTAAGATACGAAGTTTTTTTAGGTTAGCAGACTACTATAGACATTTTGTGAAGGGTTTCTCTTCTATAGCCACTCTCATAACACGATTACTTCGCAAGGATGTTAAATTTGAGTGGATAGATAGGTTCCAAGCAAGCTTCGATCAGTTGAAGGCTATGTTGACAGACGCATCAGTTTTGATGCAACCCACTACATGAAAAAAGTTTGTGGTATCCAATGATGCTTCACTGAATGGTTTAGGTTGTGTACTGATGCAAAAGGGTAAAGTGATAGCATATACCTCTAGAACGTTGAAGCCGAATGAGATGAATTATTCTACACATGACTTGAAATTGGCGACAATGGTATTTGCTTTGAAGATCTAGAGACATTACCTGTATGAGAAAAAGTGTTACATTTATACAGATAACAAGAGTTTGAAATATTTGTCTTCACAAAAAAAAACTAATTTGAGACAAAGGTGGTGGTTGGAGCTTATTAAAGATTACAATTGTGTTATTGACTATCAGCCTGGAAAGACTAATGTTGTGGCCAACGTTTTGAGTTGAAAGACTCTGGCAGGTAAATTCGAATACTAAGTAAGATTGATTAATTGAGTTCTTATAATAATGTAATATTAAGATACTTATCTTTGAATGGCAGAGCTTTGAATCCTACCTACATTAGTTTAGTGGATCAAAGATGCTAAGAAGCAAGATCCCAAGCTAGTTGAGATAAGATAAGCTATTTTCTAAAGGAGAGAGACTTGAGTACTCGATTGAAGTTGACGATGGTGTTTATTATAGAGGCGGACTATGTGTGCCTGATGTGTCAGAATTGAGACAAGAGATACTGTGAATCAGTTATTTCCATGCATCCTAGCAGCAACAAGATGTATCAAGATTTGAAGCCTTATTATTGGTGGTCGGGTATGAAGAAAGACATTACAAAATTTACTATCAGATGTCTGACATGTCAATAAGTTAAAACAGAACACCAGTTGCCATCAGAGTTGCTGCAACCTATCGTCATACCAGAATGGAAATGGGAAAGGGTCGCCATGGATTTTGTGTCAGGTACCTTTGACTCAAAGAAAACATGACACGATATGGGTAATTATTGACAGATTGACAAAGTTTGTGCACTTTTTACTAGTCATGATGGACTACTCTATGGATCAGTTAGCAAAATTGTATGTACAAGAGATAGTCTGACTGCATGGTGTGCCACTGTCTATCATTTCAGATAAAGATCCCATATTTATCTCATAGTTTTGGAAGAGTATACAGGAATCTTTGGGTACTCGACTCCACTTCATTAAGGCTTTCCATCCTTAAACTGATGGACAATCGAAGCGAATGATTCGGATGCTTGATGATATACTTTGGAGCTATGTTGTTGAGTTTACATGAATTTGGGATAAGTACTTACCACTGATGGAGTTTGCACATAATAACATTTATCATGCAAGTATTGGTATGACTCCTTATGAGCACTGTATGGCATAAAATGCAGAACTCCAATTTGTTGGACCAAGCGTAAAGAATGGAGGATATTGGGATCTGATTTGGTCCAGCAGACAGAGGAGAAGATTAGGGTTATTAAGGATAGACTTAAGGTAGCTAGTGATAAACAAAAGTCTTATGCAGACTTGAGACACATGCACATTGAGGACAAGATTGTTGACAAATTGTTCCTAAAAGTATCTTCTTGAAAAAAAGTACTACAGTTTGGAAGGAAAGGCAAGCTGAGTTCCAGATTTATTGGGCCTTTTGAGGTAACTGAGAGAGTGAGACTAGTAGCCTATAGGTTGACTTTACTTCATGAATTGGAGAAAATTCATAATGTATTTCATGTATCGATACTCAGAAGGTACATATCATATTCGTCACATCTCATTCAACTAGAAGAAATTGAGGTACAACCAGATTTATCTTACGAGAAAGAGCCGATAGCTATTCTAGCCAAGGAAGTGAAACAACTACTGAATGAGCAGCTACCTCTAATGAAAGTCCTTTGGTGAAGACATTCAGCTGAGGAGGCGACATGAGAAGGCGACGAGATTAGGAGTCAACATCCTCAGCTATTCAACAATGATTTACCAAATATGATTTTGAAGACGAAATCTTTTAAGGGAGAGAGAATTGTCCCGATCGCGATTTAGACCCTGACCTAGACCTTGACTGTATACATATATGACAGTAATCTATACTGCAGTATAGAGGCAGACCAATCAGAATCTAAATATGGATAAATAAATATCAGAAATTTATTCTAATATTAATATTTAATTAATTTGATAAAATATTAAGATTTTGTGTTATGTATGAAAAATCGAGGCAATAGACCGGGCTAAAATATGAGATTTTTTGTCCGATTGTGGAAATATAATTTAAACATACCGAAACATAGATAATATTATTTTAAGGTCATATATGGAGTTATATGGTGAGATTTTAAGATTAATGACTCTAATTTGGCCAAATGCAATCTCTGGTATGGATTTACGATCTCATTTTCTATTTGAAAGTTAGAGATATGCATTCACAATCGCAATGCAATTGAATTCTAAGATTTTTAAAACTAATGATTTGAAAATCGGACATCATATGAATTTTTACGAGCATGATTTGGAAAAATAGCTAAATTGCAAAAATATAATTTTTGCACTGGTGATCGTTTTATAAAATCAAGAATATTATTTTGAAGAGAATTTTTTTTTTGAGAATATTTGTATGTTCAATTTGAGGAGATAAAGTCATTTGTGATATATAATTAGAGAAATTAAATTTATTCAATGATTGAATTGAAAAGTGGAGAAATTGGTAGAATTACTTAAAAATCAAACTTTCTTTTGCATTTAATTGGATATTTGCTAAAATATATTTTTGATTAAATTTAATTGACCAATAGAAACAGTGATTAAGCTTAATTAAAATGAATTAATTATTAATTTAGCTATAAAAGTAAAAAATGACCAATTATTCAACATTTTCAAATAAAAGAAAAAAGAAAAAAAACTCATATTCTCCTTCTTCTTCCTTTGTCCGACCACCATAACCATTTTTCTTATTTTTTTTCTCAATATTTTTCACAAATTACCAACATCAAAGCATAAGAAAGTATAAATAATTAAGTAGAGGTGAAAAAAATATTTTTAGAGGAAAATCACTTATTGGCTAAAAATTCCAAGAAAATTACATATGAGATTTTTTTCACTTTTTCTTTCAATTTTCTATGGATTTAAGTTGATTTGAACAATTGTTGTGAGTATATTTTAATTTGGTAGGTGATATTGCTTGGATATGGTTGATGAAAAAATTAGGATTTTGAAGAAAAATTTGATAAAAATTAATAATCAGTTGAATGAGGTTTGAGGATGGTATAAATGGTGAAAATTTGATGAAAATAATTTTTAGAAATTTTTGTGGATTTTTTTCAAATTTCCATAATTATTGCCAAAATTTTGAGAAATTATTTTGGAAGAATTTGTGCCTTAAAATGATGCAAATAGAGTTAAATGAAGTGTTTGGAGATGGAAAATAATTTTTGGAATAGGAGAAAAATTTAATAGAAAATTTGGTGAATTTTTAGATTTTTAGCCTAATTATAAAAAAATTTATTGGGAATACTTAGGTATGATTTTGGTAAAATTAATGATGGAAAATGAGTTAAAGTGATTATAGAAATTTATTTGAAATTTTTAGAACATTTATTGAATTTATGAAATTTTTCGGGTTGAAAATGGAAATTAAAGAAAAAAATAAAAATAATTGAGAAAAATAGTTTTGGAGGAGAAAAAATAAAGAAAATAAAATATTATAAAGAAAAATATTATTTGAAAATTTTGATTGCATCAGAAAGTATGTTGGCAATCAGACCTTGAACTACGCATTAAACGCGCATAATGAGAAAAATTTTCGTAATAGAATTTGTATACACAACAACGAGAGTTAGTCAAAAGACTTCAATTTTATTAAATTTTATATTTTATGAGATTCGATAATTAATTGTAAATTGCTTTTTATTAGGCGCGACTTTGAGACAGACGCTAACTAAAGACAAATAGAAAGAAACGGCAGATACCGAAAAAATATAAAAAAGTTAGTGTTTTTATTTATAATATTAGTCATATATATATAAACAATTAAATTGAAATATTAATCATATTTATGATATAAGTAAATTTAATTTGATTTTATTATAAGAAGAAGTTTATTAGTAAATATGAAACGAAATTTTAATGTTGTATGTATTTATTGATGTGACGTGATAATTTATGAATTATAAACATATTTGGATAATTATGAGAATTTTTAAAATGTTAAAAATTTCTTCAAATTTTTAATTATGAAATTAACCTATGTATTAGCCTAGATCTTGAACTATGATATTATTTACATGTCAATAGAGTAATTAATTATGGATCTTGTGCATATCTACAAATCCTGTAAAATTATTTTTGATCATATGAATTTATGTAGATCATAATATTATCGATCATGTGCATATCTGTTACTCGCATGATTTATGTACCTGAATTTTATGCATATTTATGGATCAAGTGATTAACACTGTATTATATGAAATTCCTTGATTCCCTAGGGGCAAGTCTATAGTGTTGTAATATGTGGGCAGAATATAAAAATTTAGTTTGGTATATGGATGAGATGTTATGCAAATTTTCTAAATGAAACAAAAGTGTTAGTTATAACTATTTATTAAACAAATTATCCATAGAAAAGAAATTTATGAGATTAAAAAAATATTCTTTATGACTGGTATTATAAGGTTTAGCACAACTGAATTTATGACTTAGCGCATGAGTTTACTTTCTCTCTTATAGGTATCAGAAAACTAGGTTAAAGCGATGTGTGTAGATAAAGGCATCGCTGATTAATGGGCCCCTCCAAATGGAGCCAAGCAATAGTCGTAGTAATTGCTCCGACCATGTTGGTTTTCTTATTGTATTTTGTTATTTTGATGTGTATACAAATATTTAAATTTTATTATAGCATGTATATATATAAGTAAGAATGAGTTTGTGACTAGAGAGTGTATGCATAGTATTTATTTTATATATTTCAAATTTCTTATATATGACATATTTTAAAGGAATATTTTTGAAAAATATTTTATTTCTTGTAACATTTCTTATACGTTTAGTATACGAAGGGATATATGGAAGGATAAGAGGTGTTACATATATATCACCTAATCATAATGCATTTGACATTTACAAATCAACTCATGACATAAATCATAGCAACACACAAAATTTTAAAATTAATATGCATATATGTACTAACCTTTAACAATTGAGGCTAAAATCTTCAAGCTTTTCAAGTTTATCTAGTCCCTTGATAATCTTCACCTCTGTCTTTAGCTCATATCAACAAAAAAAAATGTGTTTCTTAGATCCTTAAACCAGGAAGTGTACAAAAATCACCCAAATTCGAGCTTAGGTTCAAACACAACTCACCCTTTGTTCAAAGCTCAACCTCACCCCTTAGATCTATAAAATATTGGGAAAATAGAGTAAGGAAGAAGAAGATGATGGTGAAAGTGAGAGGTATGGTTTGAGAGAAGAAGTTTTAGGGAACATAAGGTGGTTGTAGGTAGCAAAATAAGTCATAGGAGAGAGAGAAAATTGCGCAATCTACTCACCTAGTCAACTGACCATTGTTCATGGACGTGAACACTCTCCTATCACAGTTGTGACAAACCTTTCACACGAAAAACCTAATACACGACATTCATGGGTGTGAACAACATTTAAAACTATGTCATTTTGAAGCATAACGCTCTCACGGGTGTGAACATCCGTAGAAAGGCGTGAAAGTATCCTCTCTAACTATATCTACTTTTTAATCTACATACACTTACTCACATCAACCCTACCAACTTATCGACCTAAAAAATCGAGCAATACATGGAGTGCACATGATCGAATTTCGCTCATGCAAGTAGAGTAATGAGCAAATTCCTTTCAAATTCTAGAAAAAAACATTAGAATTAAATAAAGTGGATTTTTAGATATTTTTTTATGTGTTTCCATAATATGTTTATATTTTAGAAACAGCAAACATGTGTTGGTTGGATATACATATGTAAATATATTTGATGATGTATAATTGAAAAAGTCTACTTAAGGTTTCCTTATCACCTTTGCAGAGGGAGTTATGTCATGACAGTCAAAGTTACAAAAGTGTGTTGCATTGTCCATTACTGAAATAAAGTTTATTGTAGCAACATAAATATATAAAGAGTTATTATAGTGTTTTTGAAAAAACTTAGATTGTAACAAGATAAATATCAGTTGTTTTGTGATAGTTAGAATGTTATTCATCTTAGAAAGAATGTTTCATTCCACTCGAAATCAAAATATATTAATGTTAGATATCACTTTATCAGTGATGTGATTGAGAATAAGTCATTATAACTCAAGAAGATCCATACAGAAGACAATATATCATACATATTAAATAGATTCTAACAAGATTGTAATTTAAGTTTTATCGACTAACTGTAGGAATGAAAAACCCTCTATATAATGTGAAGGGAGAGATTTGTTGGTGTGAGTTCCACCATGTGTGGGGCTCACCACCAATCATTTATTTAAAAAAAATGAAAAGGAAATGCATGTGATTGCCACATTTTGAAAGCTTTTGTGTCTAAACAAAGACACAAACTCATACCTTCAAATGCACTGCTAATGAGCAACACGAGCAGTAGTGAGGTGAATAGTCAAAGAAAAACTTTCTTTGATGAGTGTAACAGAGTTAAGTTTTTTTATAAATTTTTCCAAAAATAGTGAGTAATAAAAATATTGAAGAAAATATTTGAGATATTTTTTTAGAAACACTTAAGTATCACTTTTTTTTGTTTATCTCATATTATTTAATTATATATAGTTATTGTATAGAAAATATTCTTTTTTTTGTATCCATTAATTTTTATTAGTGGAAGTAAAATTTTTCGAAATTTGTCCAATAAATACTCAACTAAATGATAAACTACATTAAATTTTTATTGTTATTTTTTACTAATTATTTTTATTCTGTATTTATTTTATTGTTATACCCTTATATTGGGTTTTATGATATTGGGCCGTCCATGTGGGCTTCACCCAGCCCAGACCCATATCTTCTTATATATAAAGTTATGAAAAAATAAGAAGAAGAAGATAATATAAGAAAAAGAAATAACTTTTCATTAGAAGTTTCCTCTGAAATTCGAATATAAGAAAAAGAGATAACTTTTCATCAGAAGTTTCATCTGAAATTCGGAAATTCTCGAAAAAGAATTTTTTTTATCTCCGTTCGATCGCAACAGAATCAAAACGTTCGTACTGTAGAATCGAGTCAAGTTCTAGTAATTTGTCTTCGCCTAAAGCATTGAAAGCGCACGATTTACGCTCAACAAGTAAGTATCTGCTGCTCTAATAATTCCTATACCTTATACACAATAAAATTATTATTAAAAATAAAAATAAAATAGAGTCTATAGAATTTATCAAATGACAGACACATCATTAGATGAATTATTTTACTATGGCCTATCTCTACCTACCTCATTCACTTGTGCTGAAAATTAATTTAATACGTGGGACTGGATACAAATTATTTTATTTTTATCATCCAATAAGTACAACAGTACTGATGCACCTTAAATTCCATTGCTGCTATGCCAGCCCATTACATCACTTCCACGGTTCAAACTTTTTGGATAAAGAAAATTTTCCTTTTTTTTAACTTTTTAATTATCTTTAATTCCTCTATTCTTTTAATATTTTTATTTGATCCATATATTTTTATTTTGATAATTTAAGCCATTATACTATTATTTTATTAATAATAAAATTAATTTTTTAATAATTTTTTTAAAATTTGATCAATGTTAATCGTCTACTAATATAAAATTATTTTCTTTAAATTTAGATTGATAATGATATAAATTGATGCACACAATTTATATATTATTTTTAGTTGAGTTGCAAATACAATTTAATTCAAATCATATTTATTTTTAATTGCACAAAAAGAATAATATTAATAATATTAGCAGACTAGCAATATTAGTATTATTTTTAAAAATTTGTTACAAGCGGACTTAATTATTAAATAAATAATAATATAAGAGCTCAAATTATCAAAATAAACATAAAAAAGCTAAATTAAAAATTAAAAAATACAGAGACTAAATGATAAATTTAGCCGAAAACTTTATTTGTTTGTGTTGGGCTTTATGGTATTGGGCCGCCCATATGGGCTTGACCCAGCTCAGACCCATATATTCTTATATATAAAGTTATGAAAAGATATAACTTTTAAGAAACATAATAACGAAAAGATATAAGAAAAAGAGATAACTTTTCATCATAAATTTTCTCTGAAATACGGAAATTCTTAGAAAGGAATTTCTTCATCTTCGTTCAACAATAAGATAATCAAAGCGTTCATACTGTGAAATTGAGTCAAGTTCTAGTAATTTGTCTCCGCCTAAAGCATTGAAAGCGCACGATTCACGCTCAACAAGTAAGTATCCACTGCTCTAGTAGTTTCCTTCATTGGTATCAGAGCCTCGTTTGTGCGTTTTTGTGCTTAAAATCATAATTGTGATGATTTTTAAAAAATTTACTATGCAAATTCGAAATTTCTTCAATTTTTAGAAAATTGATTCTTCAGTTTCATAGTTCGAATTTGGTATCATTGGAAAGCTCTCATCACAAGCATTTGAACGAGTATTTTTGCATAATTTTCTGATGAGTGATTGAATTTTTATGATTTTTTAAAGTTTCTGAGAATATTTTTTTTGAAAAAACTGTCATTAAAACGATTCTCACTCTCAGATCATGTATGTGTTGTTCAAACACGGCCAAAATGGTGTTGAAATGGAATGAAAATGGTCCCAGTGTTTTTAAAACCGTAAAAAATATGCAAATTTTCAAAAACCGGTGCAAAATCAACCCCGGAAGACGGCGCGTGACGCACTAGCGGTTAGGAAAACGGTTTTCCACGTGTCAATGACACGTGGCAACAGTTTTCTGACGGTTATGACACGTGTCATGCTACGTGTCCGTGACATGTGGCATTTCAGCCACGTGGCTTCGACTGGTTGGTCCACAAATGCTGACGTAGAGGGACAGGTGGCAGGGCGTGTGTGTCAGCGTGTGCAGTCACGTGCGCGCGTGTGAGCGTGTGGGACAGATTCGTTCGGCGCGTGGGGGCGCATGAACGAATATTTTTTGTCAAATTTTTTTTATAATTCTCAAAATTTAATTTCCAATTTAATGGATATTTTTTCAAAATTTTTTGTGACTGTTTTGATGAGAAATTTGGAGAAAAATATGCAAATAAGAACATAATTACATGTAAATTTTTTTTTGTTTTTGTCACATAACATATATGATATTTAATTGAGTCTAATGTTGGTTTAATTTATTCAAATATGTAGTGAGGAATATGATGATTCGCGCTTTGGAGCGATTATGTGCATATAAGAAAAATCCGGAACATTCTATTGAAAAACATATTGATGAGATGTACCATAAATTTTGGACTTTCTATATGATGTTTAATCAAGACTATGACTTAGCTGTGGAACAACAGATGTCAATAGTTCTTGATTCCTTACCTGATTCATGGGAAGAGGAAATGAAGGCGCTTAAAGAAAGATTAAGCGACTTAACTTATGAAAATCTTGAAAGAGATTTGAATCGGGAACTGAAGCGCCGTATACAAGATAGTATTAGGCGATCTAGTAAATCGATGAATAGTTTCCCATGGATGAAAAAGGTATCTGGTACACTGGCAAAAAGAGAATTTGCTGAGAGGAAACTAAAGGTTCAACTAGATGATGAATGAATTAAACTCAATATTAGAAAAATATTTATTTTTATGTGTGAAAATATGTTATATATATATATATATATATATATATAATTTTTTTTTTTTTTTTTGAACATGTAATTGATGTTTATCTTATTTTAATACATATATATTATTATTGTTAAATTGTATTATATGATGAATGTATTGTGAGAATATTAAATTGGTAGATTGATTAATCTCATCTAATATAGAATTAATTGGCGCATGTTTAAATTAAACAATGATAACTGGACTTTGTTAGTAAGAATTGATTGAACTGTATATACAGTTTTTTTGTTTCTACTACTTATGTTAGATATTATTGATTAATTTAAAGCATTGTGACTTGAAATTGATAAAAATAATAATGAATTGTGTTAATTCTAATTATAATCATTATTTCTAAATAGTTGAAATGGCTGCAACAAAAAGCATTATTGCTGACTTGAATCAATGAGATAAACTGAATGATAAAAACTATGACATTTGGCATCGAAAAATTCAGTATCTCCTAGAAGAGCAAGATATGCTAGAAACTATAACACAACCAATGGCTGAGCCTGAGCATGGAAATACTTCTCAACATAGGTGAGATATGGAAGCATATCAAGCCTATAAGCGCAAAGATAGAGTTGCTCGCATATTGATGCTGAGCAGCATGAGAAATGACTTGATGCTACGCTTTGAAAAGCACCGCTCAGCCCAAACAGTTTGGGATGCTGTTAAGGTTCAGTTTGGTGGAACCTCAACAACAAGACTGCGTCAGTTAACTCTAAAGTTTGATGCATATAAGAAAAATTCTAATCAAACAATGAGGCAACACCTTACTGTCATGTCTAACATGATAAGTGAACTGAAAGGTGCTGGCCATGAGATGACTAACGAGCAACAAGTTCAAGCTGTGATTTGCTCTCTTCCAAAAGCCTGGGAACACATGCGTGTCAAACTTACCCATAATGATAATATAAAAACTTTTGATGATGTTGCCCGACATGTTGAGCTGGAGGAGGATCGCCTTCTCGCTGATAAGCCAGAAGGAGAGGCTTATATGACTGAGTCTAGAGGCAAAGGGGCTTCTAGCTCTGGGCAAAAGAAATGGAAAGGTAAGGGCAAATGGCAAGGAAAGGGAGAAAATAAGACAAAATTTAATGGAAATAAGCGCAAACGTGGGAAACGCAGCGGAAAGAAAGGCAAGAACATGAATTGCTTCAATTGTGGGAAGCATGGTCACTTTGCTCGTGATTGCACTGAGCCAAAGGTATTGTATGACCAAATTAGTCCTTCGAATTTATATGTAAGTAGTTGCTTAATATTAGCTGAAACTATAACGCCACATCTTATGCATTTAAATATAACCTATTTCTGTATCAAATAATCAAATACTGCATATTGAAAAGAGAAAATACCCTGATAACAGTGGTAGTAAATTTTTTTTCCATATCATATTCTGTAAAATCAACTAATGACTTTACAAGTCTTATATCCTGTAATATCATTCAATGACTTTTCAAGTCAACATTAAGAACCACAATACGATATATCACATATATTAAAACATAAACTTTCCATCCGAAGGATTACGGGTTATTTCCATTTATACATTTCAAAACTAATCTAGAGTGATAATACATATTCAAGCATATAAGTCAAAATACAGATGACATGTTTTCATGCTTGTGTGGAATGCAAGGAGAGAGAGAGTGATGAGGCTCGGCCAGTGACCTGTGCTCCATGTCTTTTATACGCTACTCAAAATGAGCTATCACTTTTCTTTACCTGAAAAATGATGCAAATTGATGAGTTGCGGCTCAGTGAGAATAACCATCCAATGAGCTCTAAAGTACCAAACAACTCATAGTCATAAATCACAATTCCAATATATACCATGTATTCCATTCCATTCATCAGTCAATAACATATAAATATAGATAAAATCAAGTATTCAATAATTGTTATTTACTTATGCTTTGCTTGTACATTTTATTTTGTTGTGACCAGATTAAACGAACATTGCCCCGGGTTTCCATGTGAACATTTGCATTTGCATTTGCTAGCTAGCTTGATCATTTGTTTCATTTGCACATTTGTTGGGCCATAGGCCTCTTCTTTTTCTTTGCACATTTGTTGGGTCATAGGCCTCTTCTTTTGCTTTGCAATGTCGATTAACTAGTCACAACGCCTTTTTAGCCCATATGCATATGCACTTGTATTTAAGCATTCATCAACCATTGCATCTTTATCATATACAACATACATATATTCCCTATATACCTCATATGTCAAGCATATACCTTGTATATACTATACATGTACCATCTATATATATCACATTTGTCAAACATATACCTCAAATATACCACAAGTATACCATTTATATGTACCACAATGTCACAAATTATCCATCATTACATTATCAAGGACCAATCATGACAAGCACATGAATCACATAGCAAGCAACATTCATTTGCACTAAAGAATTCAATCGATAATTAGACTCACCGTTCTCCTTTGATTCCGACCCCTAAGTTATTGTCTATCTGCTCCTTGTGGGTCTCCCATATGTTGCGAGCCTAATATGAAAACATAATTGATTAACTCATGATTAGGGAGAGTTAATGTGGCTTAAACAAATTAATATGCATTGTTCATGTCAATAGTTAAGATTTTTCCTATGAGGCAGTGTGACCTTATGGGACTGTTTAGCCTATAACTTTTTCTATAATTGACCAATTAATCTGATTCGTATTCCTAATTAAAAATAACATATAATTATAGAACATATTCAAATTTCAGACCAAGTGGATCATTGTACAATATTTGGTGGAATTTCTAAGAGTGTTCTGTTTTCTGCCTTGTTTTCTGCCTTTAGGCAGTTTCAGGGTATTCATTTGGGTTCATCATAACTTATTTTATATAAGTAATATTTTAATGAAACTTTACAGAAACTTATATGGGTGAATTTGGAACATGTTTCATGTTTACAACTTTTACCAATTATGTCTCTATGGTCTTCTAATTATACCAAACATTTTACTGTTCCAGAATAGAATTGGCTTCCGGACCAGTATGATTTCCAAATGCCATAACTTAGTCTATAGATAACAAATTAATCTGAAATTAGTACCCAAATTTATCTCAGACATATACCTATAACTTTCATTTTTTGATAATTTACATAATCGAGCTCTAACAAGCTCAAATTAGCCAACCAATGTACTGAATCTGCCCAGGGCACTCAGTAGGTAGTTCAAACCATGGAACAGTCATGGTTCCATTCACCATAACTCACCATTTACAAGACCTATGAACCTGAAATTTGGTATACTGATACAAAACACATATATATACAACTTTTATGTTTTTAGATACTTCAAATAATGGCTTTAACATATTCGAAATCAAACCACACAGTATCTAACTTGGTTAGGGTTTACACCCTGACCAGTTTTAGTACGAAGAGCATATCTCTCCCTATACATAACATCTTGTAAAAATGTTTACATATCCACAAATCTAAGATATAAAGGAACAAAGTTTGTGTTTTACACATTTCTAGAATCAATTTCTATTAATATCATAATCGGGGTGCAATTCAGTGCCTAATATTGAACCTAAGCAACTCAAATCAACCCTATAGCAATAAGAATTGATTACTTACCAAGAACAACCTTGAAAGGGATCAATTAGCTTCAAAAACTAGGTGAAACAAGGAAGAATTGAAGTCTGAAATGGAGGAAATTGAAGAAGAAAACGGGGCTGAAGTGAGGAGGCAGAAATGGGGAAAGAAATATGAAGATAAAGCCAACTTGTTTTTTGTCATTTTCTCTTCTTCTCTTCACTTTTCTCTTCTCATTTCTCTTTTCTCTTCTCTTCTATTTCTCTTTTGTGTCATTTTCATTTTATTTTGTCTATATTATTATTATTATTTACATAGATTTATAATTCCACTAATTCACACAATAATACAGTTTAATCATTTGACCCCATTTAACTAAATTAGCAATGTAAATGTTTACTAATCTTAATTTAATCACTTTGCTTACTTTAATTTATACACCTTATTCAATTCATTTCTAATACTTTGTTATCCTCATTTAGGTTATAATTACACACGTGGAACTCGATACAAGTGCCAAATACTAGGACACGTAGCTAGTGCGTGTCATAAACTTGTTCCTACGAAAATATGTATGAAATGCACGTGTTCAATTGAATTGTATGCAAGATGCTTATGTTCGATGAAATGCATGTGGGGAAGGTCAAAGATGTTACAGAAACTGTTCCTTATTGGACTGTAGATTCAGCAGCAACAGACCATATAGCAAGGGACCGATCTGCCTTTGTGGAATTTCGTCGAATTCCAAAGGGGAGTAGAAAAATCTATATGGGGAATAATGCTTCGGCTGACGTGCTTGGGATCGGTTCCTGCAGGCTAGTGCTGCGGGGAGGTCGCACGCTTTATCTCCATGATGTACTTTATGCTCCTGATGTTCGACGAAATTTAGTTTCTATTATTGTTTTGCTTGGACTTGGCTTCAAAATTATTTTTGAAGATGGTTGTGTTAAAATATTTTTGGACAAAGTTTTTTATGATTCTCGACATATGTTGAATGGTTTTATAGTGTTAGACACTATTTTTATAGATGTTAAGCAATCTATATTTCTTGTTGGAAATTCCAATAATGTTTCATTAATTAATGATACTAAATGGCATGCTAGATTAGGACACATTGGGCAAGATCGTTTAAAAAGATTAGCAAAAGCTGGTCTTTTAGGATCTGTTAAGAAAATAGATTTGCCTATTTGTGAGCATTGCCTAGCTGGAAAAGCAACAAGATTACCATTTGGCAAAGCCAAAAGAGCCACATTTCCTTTACAGCTTATACATTCTGACATCTGTGGCCCAATGAATGTTAGAGCAAGACATGATGCTCACTATTTCATCACTTTCATAGATGATTTCACTAGATACGGTCACATTTATTTGATCTCCTATAAATCTGAAGCATTAGATTGCTTCATACGTTATAGTAAATTGGTTGAGAATCAATTAAATTTGAATATAAAATCATTAAGGACCGATCGAGGGTGTGAATATCTATCTGATTTATTCAAAAGTTATTGTGATGATAAGGGTATAGCTAGGCAGCTAACTATTCCTTCTACTCCGCAACAAAATGGCGTAGCAGAAAGAAGAAATAGAACCCTATTGGACATGGTTAGGTCAATGATGGCGCAAGCTAATTTACCAATTTCCTTTTGGGGAGATGCATTAATGACTGCTGCCTACATTCTAAATCATGTACCTTCAAAATCTGTTCATTCCACCCCGTATGAATTGTGGAAAAGCGAAAAGCCTGAATTAAGCCATATGCGCCCATGGGGTTGCGCAGCTTATATCCACAATACTTCCCATGAATATGGAAAGCTTAGTCCGAGGGGGAAGAAATGTATCTTTATAAGATATTCAGAATTCTCTAAAGGATATGTATTCTTGGGGGAAGACACAAATGGAAGAATAACAGAAGTTGAGTCACGAGATGTCATTTTCTTAGAAGAGGACTTTCCTGAAAGAGGTCAGATAAATAAGGATTTCCAATTTTATGAAATGGAAGATCTTGAGACTAGTGGGAGTGCAAAAATAATTGATTTAGCACTCACAGAGCAAGAATTTATTGCTCTTCCTAAACCAAGTGGGAGTGAAAGAATGTCAGATTTTGTTCCAATGGAGCAAGACCATGAACAATCTCAACCTCGACGTAGTAATCGTGACAAGATTCCCCATCGTCGATTTGAGATTGAGGGGGAAGCTTTTATGATTGCTCCAGATGAAAAAGAGCCTAAAACAGTAAAACAAACTCTTTCTGGTCCTAAAGCAAAAGAATGGATTAAAGCTATGAAAGAGAAAATGGATTCGATGATATACAATCAAGTCTGGGATTTGGTTGAGAAACCGTTTGATCGTAAAACTATTGGGAACAAATGGATTCTCAAAATAAAACGTAAAGCGGATGGGACAATAGAAAGATTTAAAGCTCGATTAGTAGCTAAGGGCTACACTCAAAAAGAAGGAATTGACTATGAAGATACATTCTTACCTGTAGTCAGGTTTGCATCAATTCGCCTCATTCTGGCTATAGTAGCACGAATGGACTTAGAATTATATCAAATGGACGTTAAAACTACTTTTCTCAATGGAGAACTAGATGAAGAGATCTATATGGATCAACCTTTAGGTTTTGAACTCAAAGGACAAGAGCGCAAAGTTTGCAAGCTCAAAAGATCCATTTACGGTCTTAAGCAAGTATCAAGACAATGGAACCTCAAATTTCATCAAGCCATATTAAAGGATGGTTTTATGATGATGGAGGAAGACCATTGCGTATATGTTAAACGTTCTAACAATGGTTTTATAATTATGTCCTTGTATATTGATGACATTTTAATAGCTGGAAATGATAAGAAGTTGATTGATACCACTAAGAAATGGTTATCATCGAACTTCGAAATGAAAGATATGGGTGAGGCTAGTTATGTACTTGGTTTTAAGATCCTAAGGGATCGCTCTAAAAGACTTCTGGGTTTGTCTCAGGAAACTTATATAAAGAAAATGTTAGAGCATTACCATATGCATGAATGTAAGCCCATAGATACCCCTGTCGAAAGGAATCTGAGCCTTAGTCTAGATATGTGTCCTAAAACATCGGATGAAAAAGAACAAATGTCTAGAGTACCCTACTCCAATGTTGTCGGTAGTCTGATGTATGCAATGATGTGCACACGTCCAGACTTTGCTATGCCATTGGGCTAGTAAGCAGATTTCAATCTAATCCAGGTATAAAACACTGGATGGAAGTCAAGAGAATATTGAGATATCTAAAAGGAACTTCAGACTATGTTCTATGTTATCAAGGGAAGGATTCGCGCTTAATTGGTTATACTGATGCTGATTGGGGAGGTGATATAGATCAGCGCAAATCGACCTCTGGATATGCGTTCTTGCTTAATGATTACGCAATCTCATGGAGTAGCAAGAAGCAATCTTGTATAGCTTTATCAACGATGGAAGCTGAGTATGTAGCATGTTCCTCAGCTATACAAGAGGCAGTTTGGTTAAAAAGATTTTTGCAGCACTTAGAGATTGTCAAGTCAGCATCTGAGCCTATGACAATCTATTGTGATAGTATGGCTGCATTAGCTTATGCTAAGGATCCAAAATATCATGGAAAGACCAAATATATCCAGATTAGATATCACTATGTTAGAGACATGATTGCAGAAAATGAAGTGACTCTGAAACACATTTCTACAAACAAAATGGTAGCAGATCCATTTACTAAACCAATAGCTAGGGATGCGTTTGCAAGGCACATAAAATCCCTAGGCTTATGTAGAATGTAATCAATATATGTTATGTTAGATCACTTGGTTTTTACAATTGATATATCATTACAATTGATTAATAATTTTTCAATTATATGAATGTATTACAAATGCTAGTTAGCACAATTCGAGTAAGTATGTCGATAGACTTTGATTGACTCACTCACATGAGTAATCGCCTCTGGCGCTACAGAGCGAGCAGATATGAGACCATAAATGCAGAGGCATTAAGTGAATGACTAAGATGCAGTGGGAGCGGTCTTAGTTTTCATTCAAATTTTATAAGGTCGCCTTGATAAGGATCAAGATGAGATTCTTCGTATATATAAGAATCAACATGAATGACTTCTCCACCATTCATGTGTCTATATAGAGGAAGCTGAGTGTGAAATTTGTTATTTAACATTGTTGAATGTATAAATAAAAATTTCAAGTTTGATGCATTTAGAGCGACAAGACTAATACTCATATGGTGTTTATTCATTTTGAACTAAGAGCAAGACATACACTCTTTCATCTTTGACAAGAAAAGAGTAGCTCCACCATAGCATGCATTTCATACTGCATGTGCTATACGACCTATTAGGAAGCGAAAGAATGGATCCCTGCTTCTTCGCTATGTGAGTCCTAGAAATCCTAGAAATGGATTTCAAACAATTTTACCCTTTGTGACTTTTGACTATATCATGATGTGATGAATTAATGTTGGTTATCTTAGGATGTATCCTATAGTCATGGAATGATTCGACTTAACGGAACATGCCTAGAAAAGCGAGTTAATTCAAAACTGATTGATATGAGGGCAAAAGAAAGAGTACTTTGCTTATGCACTCACAGCTTGTGTTCACCGGCCGGAGTTATTACGCTTGATGAAGCGAGAAGTAACTTAGAATACAAGAGATTGTAAGAATGATTTGAGTATTGATTCATGAGGGATTGAATGATACTCGAATTAAGTGTATTGAGAAAGATACTTGGGGTAATTAAGCATATTATCGAAAATAATTATAACTTTGGGTTAATGTCTCCTATATGGCCTATAATTAGGTTTGTATTTGAGCTCCCACAATTTGTGTGCTTTGGGTCGCACGGTCCGTTCGCTTGTATGAAAGATTTTTTGTTTAAGTTTGAGATATGAGATGATATTTGGATTGAGCCAAGCCTACTTTGGGCGAATGGGAGATGTTGGGTTTTATAGTATTGGGCCGCCCATGTGTGCTTGACCCAGCCTAGGTCCATATATTCTTATATATAAAGTTATGAAAATATATAACTTTTAAGTAAGATAATAACGAAAAGATATAAGAAAAAGAGATAACTTTTTATCATAAGTTTTCTCTGAAATACGGAAATTCTTAGAAAGGAATTTCTTCATCTTCGTTCAACAACAAGATAATCAAAGCGTTCGTATTGTGGAATTGAGTTAAGTTCTAGTAATTTGTCTCCTCCTAAAGCATTGAAAGCGCACGATTCACGCTAAACAAGTAAGTATCTGCTGCTCTAGTAGTTTCCTTCAGTTTGAGTTTAGTTACTGGTAGTCATTATTCTTTTCTTTGTATTTTATATAATTTAGTGTAGTTTTTAAGTTTTTTTTTTTGGGTTATAGATTTATCCATATATATAGGTGTATTTCCTTACCATTAATTAATAATTTTTGGGTATTTTTGTTGTGTTTGTGAGAGTTTTAGATAAATCAGAAAATTTCATAAGCATTGATGATAGATCTGTTGGTGAGATGAGGGAAGATTGAAGGATTATGAGATGGAAGGATGTCTTCGTTGTAATTCTTCATGATTCTGAAACTTCAAAGGGTACATATTTGTATTTTTTTGGCTCAATAATTCTATAGAAGACATGCAGTTAATTTTGTTCAATAACGACTTTAAATTTGTTCTTACTCAACTTCATCTCTATCTAAACATGAGACTTTTCACCGTGCTTCTACTCGGTTTTGCCTTTCAATTAATAACTTGGTCATTACTGGTTAAAATAAAAGAATCAGATAGTTTCAGTTTATCACATTATCTTCTGTAAATTAATTTAATTATGCAGTGATATGTATAAATATTGCATTTAAATCAATCAATAAAAATAAAATAATTAAATATATATTATTGTGTAATTGGATTAATTTAGAGATAATATAATAGAATATATTTTTTTTGAAAATTTAGTTTACCACGTTATTTATAAATTAATTCAATTATATTATAATATATATATATATATATATATTTAATTATAGTATTTATTTCCATTAATATTAATAAATTAATAAAATTAATATCGTTAGGATTGGTCTAATATTTTTTTTTAATGAAAATGGGATGCAATTTATTAAATAAAAAAAGGAGCATGGATGATGGATCTACGGGCGCATCTATACTGGGACCTTAATTTTGAACTTCCCCAAGCGGCCGTCCTTATCGTTAAGAGTATTTGTTCAATTGTTTTTAATTTCTTAACACAAGAGTTCAAAATTATTAAATTAATCTCTATGGAAAAAGCATATTGCCTTGGATTTAATTCTATTCCTTAGTTTCTGACTTTTGTTCCCTTGATACTCATTTCTGGGTCTCAACCTGGGTGTCCATTTTTTTTAAAAACAAAAATTATTTCAATGTGTTTATTCATTTTATAAAACTAATGCAACTTTTCATTTTTTTTCAAATATTTCACAATTTTCAAAATCTATAAATTATTAAATTCTATTAATTTCAAAATGTATTATTAATAGATTACTAAAAATATATAAACACATTAAGATGAAGAAAGTATCTTATAAAGAAAAAAAAAAAAGGAAAGAAAAACTTGTGCAATATCAAATTTTTTTCTTGAAGTTTTTCATCACAAATACACAACAAACTATGCATTCTTTTGGTGGACTACCGGACTAGATTTTTGTTTAAGTCTGATTTATGATGATTTTAGTGATTGTAAATATTTTCGTTTTGTATAATGCTTTCTTTTTGGATTGTTGAACAATTATGCATTCTTTTTTTTTTTAATATTAATAATATTTTGAGTTCATAATAATATTATAATTGTGTCAATGATATAATGCGTTTTATGATTTTTAATTTCAGCTTTTATAAAAAAAATACACAACTTATTCTCAAAGTGCAAAAATAATAAATAAATAAAATATAATAAAAAATAAGGGTAGAAAAATTTACATTTTATTGGTCTATAAAAATGGATAATCAATATATATATATATATATATATATATATATACCACATGTAATTTCAGCAGCAGTCGAATAAAAATCCTTCTGCCACAAAAAAACATTAAAAAAAACTAATAAAATTACCAAAAACCATGAAAACCGTTTCTGTGTAAAGGAGATAACAAGAAAACCATCTCCCTCTCATAACTCGTATTGTAATCATACTCTATCTCATCATCCTTAAGCCGGCGATAACTCGCCACCACCTTATCCGGCAACACCTTATTCCGGCAAAAAGGGCAAGTAGAGCGGCACTGCTGCAACCACTTATCAAGGCAATCCTTATGAAACAAATGCCGGCACTTCAAGCTCCGAACGCTCTCACCTTCATCGAAATCGGATAAACACACGGCACATTCCGCCGTGGAATCCAGCTGGATTCGAGACTTGGAGTAGCGAATCGCGGGATTGGATTCTTCAATATAGCTAAGAAATTGAGCGGTGGTGAGAATCCGATGGCCGGAGCCGGTGATGGCTCTGAAAAGAGATTGAATTTTGAGGAGGAAGAGATGGAGGAAGAGAATAGTTAGGGTTTTGAGGGTAGAGAAGATTTGATAGAGAACTACCATGGCTGATATTGATAAGACTGCAAATTTGGTGTTAGGGATAAAATTGATGAATTTGATGGGCATATATAGCAGTTTGATTAATAATTTAATATGAGCGATGATGCATTTTTATCTTTTATTCCTGAACTTTGCACACAATATGCACGTGATCACTCCTAATGTGATGACCTGGGCCAGCAGCCGTGTGTGGTTCATTGAATTTGTTGAGGATTTTGATTAAAATAATTAGAGCCGCTTGATCTGTTGACAATGTAAATGAATTTTTTGACTTTTGATGAATGAGAACCTAAGATTCATTAATCAAAGCGTTAAGGTTGTTCTTTTTCTTTTTCTTTTTCTTTTTTTTTTTTTGACAAAGAACTAGATAAATTCAACTGAAGAAGCCATTACATCATTAAGAAGAAAATGTCTTACAAAATAGGAACATCTTTCCAAATAATAAGAATAGTTTTAGCAAGAGCATCACCTACCTCATTAGCTTGTCGCGTAATAAAAACAACTAAGATATTATTACAAGCTAATCAAAGCGTCAAGTTAACGATTCATTAAGGAGTATTTAACATTATTGTTTGAGTGTAAAAAAAAGTATGCTTAAAATTTTTCTATTTAATTAATTATTTTTTTAATTTTTATAAAATATTTTTTAATTTTAATTTTGAAAAAAGTCTCTATTCTTATTTTTTTTCTAAAACTAATTTTCAATAATAAAGAAAAATTATTTCTTTTCTAAAAGATATTTCAATTTCCTAACTTATTAGTATCCGTTTGACATTATATTTGAAAATTTTATTTTTAAAAAAAAAAAATTATTTTTAATTTTTATAAGTTTTAAAAACTGATTTTTGTAAATAAATATTTTTTAAAAAAAATATATTTAAAAAAATAATTTATAAAAAATTTAAAAAATTAGTCAAATACAAAAAATTAACTTAATTTTTAGATATTTAACGATAATCTCAATCATTTAGTAGAATGCTTTGGTAGTTGATGTTGATTTCGTTGGAATGATATCATCATTAACCAACTTACGCACTTCAGCTACATTATCTCCAATTAGACGCGTTTATCCTAAATAATTTTTTTTTTTTGACTCAATTCAAATTTTTCTGAAAAATTCATTTAAATTCCACACAAATTCTAATAAAGTTTAAATAAGTTAATTAATTTTTAATAATTGAGTTAACATGATGATTGATTTAAATAATCCAACCTAACACCCAAATTGTACTTAAACAAGTCGGCACCATCCTACTCGGTTATCTAAGTCTTAACAGCATGCAACTTTAACTTTTAATTTTAGTTGGGAAAGCAAAACATATATTGATTTTTAAATTTTATAAATTTGTACAATTTATTTTTTTAATTAAATTATAGCTAAGTATTTTGTAATAAGAATTAACTGAAAATTTATACAATTGACTCACATAATAATTATTGATTTTAATGAATTATATTAGTTTAAAAATAATAATCGATTTAGTCAAGTTGGTCTCAAATATGAAGCCTTATTCACAATTTTAATAATCACAAACATTTTATTTAATGACCCAATTTTATAATAAAATATTTTCTATCCATAAACTTATCTTAAATTTCTTTTCCTTTTTTAATTTCATTTTTGGGTCCACTTAATGGTAGAACTGTAAACGAACCGAACCAAATCAGATATTGGTAAAATCGAGTTTGGTTCGTTTAAGTTTATTATAGGACTCGGGTTCGATTCAAACTTTTTTACTTTAACTCGAAGTCGACTTGTTTAAAAATTATCAAGTTCACAAGCAGGTTGAGCTCGACTCATAAAAAAATTTATTTATTATATTTAACGAATTTAGCTTGAGTTCAATTTGTTAACTAACAATGACAAAAATTCAAATTCGATTCGTTAATTAATAATGACAAATGGTCGAGTTTGGTTCTTTAATTAATAATTATAAAAATTCGAATTCAGCTCGTTAACTAGTAATGATAAAAATTCGAGTTCAGTTTATTAACTAATAATGACAAAATCTCGAGTTCGATAACAAAATATAATATAAACAAATCCTAAATAAACATATTCACGAAATTTTAAATGAACACGTTCGTAAACTTTTAAATAAATACGTTTACGAGTTTTTAAATGAACTCGTTAATGAACTTTTAAATAAACGTTCGCGAGCTCGTAAACGAATATGTTCACAATTTTTTTAAATGAATTTGTCAGCTAATGAATCAAACAATATTAAATTCGAGTTCGAATTCGGCTCATTAATAGTAATAAATGATTTCGAATGATTTTTTTTCAAACCGAGATATGAATAACTCGAAAGTAGTTTGGTTCATTTATCATCCTGTTTAATAATGCTCAAACTATTTTATTAATAATTTTATATTTAAAATTAAAATTTGTGCATCATCAATAGTTTTCAATGTATTGCTTCCCCCACCCCCACCCCCGATATGGTTTGAATGCCTGTATTTGTTTATAAATTGAATTTATAACTTTTTAAGTATTTTCTTATTGGCTTTCTTTTTATGATGTTTAGTAGAAACCTAGCTGCTTAAAGCAGAAAAATAAATAAATAAAAACAAATTCCTTATTCAAAAGTCAAGTTGTTTGATTTTGAATTATTGATATGCAAGGAATTCAAGAAAACTAAGGTCATGATGTTTCTTGAAGATAAGGAGCTTGACATGAAATTTCATATTCCTTTCCTTTTTAGTTGTAATATATATATATATATATATATATATATATATATATATATATATATATATTTATATATATATATATATATATTAATCATACAATAATTTTTTAAAAAAATTAATTAATTTGAACACAATAAAACGTCATTTATTTTTATCAATTTCGTCTTTTTTTTTTCTAAGGGTATCAAGATTTTCTTTTTGTCTAAACCATTTAACATCTTATAATTCAGAAATTGTAAACTAATATGAATTTACACTAGATAAATTTATTAAGAGATAAAATCCTTTCTCATAAATTTTAAGTGTGTTACATACCTAAGATTCAAATTTAAGACATGAAGAAGATACCTATAATCACATCTCATTTATTGAGAGAAATATATTATTTATTTTCAAATTAAATTTCCATTCTAACTAATTCATATAATGTATACTAAGTTAGATGAAGCAACACAAAAAGAGACTTATCCTAAAAAAATTCAACAAAATTTATTAAAAAAATCACCACACATAATTAATTGTAAAATCATTTTACTACAGTAGAATAAAGTTTTATTAAATTAATCTATTCAAATAGTAGCTTAGTACAATTAGTTGTTATTATTACATTTTTCTTCATGGATAAAATGTATGTATTTTGGTATGATAGTCATTTTTAAATTTTAAAAAGAATAAAATAATTTAATAAATAATCAAATAATTGGGTATCGACTAAGTTTATAAAAGCTTTAGATTTAAGTGGATTTACAACCATATTGAAGGTTTCATAGATTCTTTTGCATTTTCCATTTTTTAAATAATAATAATAAGAAAAAAAATTTCGTTGTTTCCCTCTCATTTTCCTTTTGAGCCTGAAGAACAGCAATTAATTTCATATATACATAAAGTGTATTTTGATAGGTATCACGCTGCCACACGCAATAATCAGATAAGAAAAACAAAAGTCATATAAACCGATAAGATATAATGGGCCATCCATCGCTTTCATGCACTCGGATATTGCTACACCGGACACACATCAGAGTGCGTTTGGTGGGAGTTTTTATTTATTTTTTATTTTTTAATGTAATTGCATTTAGCCACACTTGGTAGGTTTCATTTTGAAATAAAAATTATTCATTTAAGAATAGAAATAAAATTTTTATTTCAAATTTAAATTCTGTATTTTTTATTAAATTAAATATTTTATAGTTAATTTTTAATATTTTATAATTTTTTGTATATTTTTTTAAATAAATTATTTTATATATTTAAAAATATTTTCAACAAATTATATTAAATATAAAAATAAAATTTCAATTCCTATTATATAAACATACAAAAATAAATATAGAAATTCTAAAATATCAGTCTAAAAACATAATTTCATTTTTTATTTTTTAGATTACGAGACGTGACAAGTTATAAGTAATTAGCTTTATTTTGTAGGACTTTCTAGAATTTACTAGTGAATTTGTTGCTCTCATTGGCGCATAAATGTGTAATTACGTTGAATTACGTGAATTTTTATGTATTAGATTATTTTTTTCTCTTATGATCCAATTAAATATTTTTGTTTGAATGCGATATTTATTCCAAACATATAATACTAGAAAATATTTTATTTTTGAAATTTGTGCGACAAAAAGCAAAAGCTACCATAAATCAGAAACATGATCTACTCAACTTCAGCACTTCCAACTTATGTTTCTAATAATTCAAAATGAAAAATGAAGTATTTATTTTCTAGAAATTTTATAGAGTGTAGAAACTACTTAAGCAGCGGATACTTACTTGTTGAGCGTGAATCATGCGCTTTCAATATTTTAGGCAGAGACAAATTACTAGAACTTGACTCGGTTTCACATTACGAACGCTTTGATTCTCTTGTGATTGAATGGAGATGAAAAAATTCTTTTTCCGAGAATTTCCGAATTTCAGAGAAAACTATTGATGAAAAGTTATTTCTTTTATTTATATTATTTCGTTATAAGTTATATCTTTTCATAATTTTATATATAAGAAAATATGGGTCTGAGTTGGGTCAAGCCCACATGGGCGGCCCATTACCATAAAGCCCAACATCTTCTACTTGCCCAAAGTGGGCTTGACTCTATCCAAATATCATCTCACATCTCAAACTTAAACAAAGAATCCTTCATACAAGCGAACGAACCGTGCGATCTGAAATACACAAATTGTGGGAGCTCCAATATAAACCTAATTATAAGTCATATAGGAGACATAAACCCAAAGTTGTAATTATTTTCGATAATGTGCTTAATTACCCAAAGTATCTTTTTTAATACACTTAATTCGAGTATCATTCAATCCATCATGAATCTATACTCAAATCATTATTACAATCACTTGTATTCTAAGTTACTTCTCGTTTCATCAAGCGTAATAACTCTGGCTGGTGAACACAAGCTATGAGTGCATAAGCAAAGTACTCTTTCTTTTGCCCTCATATCAATCAGATTTGAATTAACTCGCTTTTCTAGGAGTGTTCCATTAAATCGAATCATTCTATGACTATAGGATATATCCTAAGATAGCCAACATGATTCATCACATCATGATATAGTCAAAAGTCACAAAGGGTAAAAGTTGTTTGAAATATATTTCTAGGATTTCTAGGACTCACATAGCGAAGAAGTAGGGATCCATTCTTTCACTTCCTAACAGGTCGTATAACACATGTAGTATGAATTGCATGTTATAGTGGAGCTACTATTTTCTTGTTAAAGATGAAAGAGTGTATGTATTGCTCTTAGTTCAAAATAAATAAACACCATATGAGTATTAGTCTTGTCGCTCTAAATGCACCAAACTTGAAATTTTTATTTATACGTTCAACAATGTTAAATAACAAATTTCACACTCATCTTCCTCTATATAGACACATGAATGGTGGGGAAATCATTCATGTTGATTCTTATATATACGAAAAATCTCATCTTGATCCTCATCAAGACGACCTTATAAAAATGAATAAAAACTAAGATCGCTCCCACTGCATTTTAGTCATTCACTTAATGCCTATGCATTTATGGTCTCATTTCTACTCGCTCTATAGCGCCAGAGGCGATTACTCATGTGAATGGGTCAATCTAAGTCTATCGACATATTTATTCGAATTGTGTTAACTGGTATTTGCAATATATTCATATAATTGAAAAATCATTAAACAATTAAAATGATATATCATTTGTAAAAACCAAGTAATCTGACATAACATATATTGATTACATTCTACATAAGCCTAAAGATTTTACGTGTCTTGCAAACGCATCCCTAGCTATTGATTTAGTAAATGGATCTGCTACCATTTTGTTTGTAGAAATGTATTTCAGAATCACTTCTTTTTCTGCAATCATGTCTCTAACATAGTGATATCTAATATGGATATGTTTGATTTTTCCATGATATTTTGGATCCTTAGCATAAGCTAATGCAGCCATACTATCACAATAGATTGTCACAGGTTCATATACTGACTTGACAATTTCTAAGTGCTGTAAAAATCTTTTCAACCAAACTACCTCTTGTATAGCTGAGGAACATGCTACATACTCAACTTCCATCGTTGATAAAGCTATACAAGATTGCTTCTTGCTACTCCATGAAATTGTGCAATCATTAAGCAAGAATGCATATCCAAAGGTCGATTTGCGCTGATTTATATCATCTCCCTAATCAGCATCAGTATAACCAATTAAGCGCAAATCCTTCCCTAAATAACATAAAACATAGTCTGAAGTTCCTTTTAGATATCTCAATATTCTATTGACTACCATCCAGTGTTTTAGTCCTGGATTAGATTGAAATCTGCTTACTAGCCCAACAACATAGCAAATGTTTGGACGTGTGCACATCATTGCATACATTAGACTACCGACAACATTGGAGTAGGGTACTCTAGACATTCGTTCTTTTTCATCCGATGTCTTGGGACACATATCTAGACTAAGGCTCAGATTTCTTTCGACAGGGGTATCCATAGGCTTACATTCATGCATATTATAACGCTTTAACATTTTCTTTATATAAGTCTCCTGAGATAAACCCAGAAGTATTTTAGAGCAATCTCTTAGGATCTGAACACCAAGTACATAACTAGCCTCACCCATATCTTTCATTTCGAACTTCGATGATAATTATTTCTTGGTAGTATCAATCAACTTCTTATCATTTCCAGCTATTAAAATGTCATCGACATACAAGGACATAATTATAAAACCATTATTAGAACGTTTAACATATACGCAATGGTCTTCCTCCATCATCGTAAAACCATCATTTAATATGGCTTGATGAAATTTGAGATTCCATTGTCTTGACGCTTGCTTAAGACTGTAAATGGATCTTTTGAGCTTGCAAACTTTGTGCTCTTGTCCTTTGAGTTCAAAACCTAAAGGTTGATCCATATAGATCTCTTCATCTAGTTCTCCATTGAGAAAAGCAGTTTTAACGTCCATTTGATATAATTCTAAGTCCATTCGTGGTACTATAGCCAGAATGAGGCAAATTGATGCAAACCTGACTACAGGTGAGAATGTATCTTCATAGTCAATTCCCTCTTTTTGTGTATAGCCCTTAGCTACTAATCAAGCTTTAAATCTTTCTATTGTCTCATCCGCCTTACGTTTTATTTTGAGAATCCATTTGTTCCCAATAGTTTACGATCAGACGGTTTCTCAACCAAATCCCATATTTGATTGTATATCATCGAATCCATTTCCTCTTTCATAGCTTTAATCCATTCTTTTACTTTAGGACCAGAAAGAGCTTGTTGTACTGTTTTAGGCTCTTATTCATCTGGAGCAATCATAAAATCTTCCCCCTCAATCTCAAATCGACGACGGGGAATCTTGTCACGATTACTACGTCGAGGTTGAGATTGTTCAAGGTCTTGCTGCATTGGAACAAAAACTGATATTCTTTCACTCCCACTTGGTTCAGGAGGAGCAATAAATTCTTGCTCTGTGAGTGCTAAATCAATTATTCTTGCACTCCCACTAGTATCATGATCTTCCAATTCATAAAATTGGAAATCCTCATTTATCTCACCTCTTTCAAGAAAATCCTCTTCTAAGAAAATGACATCTTGTGACTCAATTTCTATTATTTTTCCATTTGTGTCTTCCCCCAAAAATACATATCCCTTAGAGAATTCTGAGTATCTTATAAAGATACATTTCTTCCCCCTCGGACCAAGTTTTCCATATTCATGGGAAGTGTTGTGGATATAAGTTGTGCAACTATATGGGCACATATGGCTTAAGTCAAGCTTTTCGCTTTTCCACAATTCATATGGGGTGGAATGAACAGATTTCGATGGCACGCGATTTAGAATGTAGGCAGCAGTCATTAATGCATCTTTTCAAAAAGAAATTGGTAAATTAGCTTGTGCCATCATTGACCTAACCATATCTAATAGGGTTTTATTTCTTCTTTCTGCTACGTCATTTTGTTGCGGCGTAGAAGGAATATTTAGCTGCCTAGCTATACTCTTATCATCACAATAACTTTTGAATAAATCAGATAGATATTCACGCCCTTGATCGGTCCGTAATGATTTTATATTCAAATTCAATTGATTCTCAACCAATTTACTATAACGTATGAAGCAATCTAATGCTTCAAATTTATGGAAGATCAAATAAATGTGATCATATCTGGTGAAATCATCTATGAAAGTGATGAAATAGCGAGCATCATGTTTTGCTCTAATATTCATTGGGACACAGATGTCAGAATTTATAAGCTGTAAAGGAAATGTGGCTCTTTTGGCTTTGCCAAATGACAATCTTGTTGCTTTTCCAGCTAGGCAATGCTCACAAATAGGCAAATCTATTTTCTTAACAGGTTCTAAAAGACCAGCTTTTGCTAATCTTTTTAAACGATTTTGCCCAATGTGTCCTAATCTAGCATGCCATTTAGTATCATCAATTAATGAAACATTATTGGAATTTTCAACAAGAAATATAGATTGCTTAACATCCATAAAAATAGTGTCTAGCACTATAAAACCATTCAACATATGTCTAGAGCCATAAAAAACTTCGTTCAAAAGTATTTTAACACAATTATCTTCAAAAATAATTTTGAAGCCAAGTCCAAGAAAAACAATAATAGAAACTAAATTTCGTCGAATATCAAGAGCATAAAGCACATCATGGAGATAAAGCATGCGACCTCCTCGCAGCACTAGCCTACAGGAATCGATCCTAAGCACGTCAGTCGAAGCATTATTCCCCATATAGATTTTTCTACTCCCCTTTAGAATTCGACGAAATTCCACAAAGGCAGATCAATCCTTTGCTATGTGGTCTGTTGCTATTGAATCTACAGTCCAATAAGGAACAGTTTCAGCTAACATCAAGCAACTACTAACATATAAATCCGAGGGACTAATTTGGTCATACAATACCTTTGGCTCAGTGCAATCACGAGCAAAGTGACCATGCTTCTCACAGTTGAAGCAATTCATGTTCTTGTCTTTCTTTCCGCTGTGTTTCCCACGCTTGCGCTTATTTCCACTAAAATTTGTCTTATTTTCTCCCTTGCCTTGTCATTTTCCCTTACCTTTCCATTTATTTTGCCCAGAGCTAGAATCCCCTTTGCCTCTAGACTCAGTCATATAAGCCTCTCCTTCAGGTTTATCAGCGAGAAGGCGATCCTCCTCTAGCTCAACATATCGGGCAACATCATCAAAAGTTTTATATTATCATTATGGGTAAGGTTGACACGCATGTGTTCCCAGGCTTTTGGAAAGGAGCGAATCACAGCTTGAACTTATTGCTCGTCAGTCATCTCATGGCCAGCACCTTTCAATTCACTTATCATGTTAGACGTGACAGTAAGGTATTGCCTCATTGTATGATTAGAATTTTTTTTATAGGCATCAAACTTTAGAGTTAACTGACGCAGTCTTGTTGTTGAGGTTCCACCAAACCGAACCTTAACAGCATCCCAAACTGCTTGGGCTGAGCGATACTTTTCAAAATGTAGCATCAAGTCATTTCTCATGCTGCTTAGCATCAATATGCGAGCAACTCTGTCCTTGCGCTTATAGGCTTGATATGCTTCCATATCTCGCCTATGTTGAGCAGTGTTTCCATGCTCAGGCTCAGCCATTGGTTGTATTATTGTTTCTAGCATATCTTGCTCTCCTTCAGGTTTATCAGCGAGAAGACGATCCTCCTCTAGCTCAACATATCGGGCAACATCATCAAAAGTTTTATATTATCATTATGGGTAAGGTTGACACATATGTGTTCCTAGGCTTTTGGAAAGGAGCGAATCACAGCTTGAACTTATTGCTCGTCAATCATCTCATGGCCAGCACCTTTAAATTCACTTATCATGTTAGACGTGACAGTAAGGTATTGCCTCATTGTATGATTAGAATTTTTCTTATAGGCATCAAACTTTAGAGTTAACTGACGCAGTCTTGTTGTTGAGGTTCCACCAAACCGAACCTTAACAGCATCCCAAACTGCTTGGGCTGAGCGATACTTTTCAAAACATAGCATCAAGTCATTTCTCATGCTGCTTAGCATCAATATGCGAGCAACTCTGTCCTTGCGCTTATAGGCTTGATATGCTTCCATATCTCGCTTATGTTGAGCAGTGTTTCCATGCTAAGGCTCAGCCATTGGTTGTATTATTGTTTCTAGCATATCTTGCTCTTCCAGGAGATACTGAATTTTACGATGCCAAATGTCATAGTTTTTATCATTCAACTTATCTTCTTGATTCAAATCAGCAAGAATGCTTTTTGTTGCAGTCATTTCAACTATTTAGAAGCAATGATTATAATTAGGAATAACACAATTCTTTATTGATTTTTATCAATTTCAAGTCACAATGCTTTAAATTAATTAATAATAACCTAATACAAGTAGTAGAAACAAAAAAACTGTATATACAGTTCAATCAATTCATACTAACAAAGTCCAGTTATCATTGTTTAATTTAAACATGTGCCAATTAATTTTATATTAGATGAGATTCATTAATCTACCAATCTAATATTTCCACAATACATTCATTATATAATGTAATATAACAACAATCATATATATGCACTAAAATAAGATAAACATCAATTACATGTAATTATGTTCCTATTTGCATATTTATTTCTCCAAATTTCTCATCAAAACAGTCACAAAAATTTTGAAAAAATATCAATTAAATTGGAAATTAAATTTTGAGAATTATAAAAAAATTTTGACCCAAAAAAATTCGTTCATGCTCCCCCACGTGCTGAACGAAGTCTGTCCCACGTGCTCACACGCGCCGCCATGTGCTCACACGCGCCACACGCCACGTCAACATTTGTGGACCAACCGGAGGATGCCACGTGGAAAAGCGTGCCACGTGCCATAGAAACATGACATGACACGTGGCAAAACTGTCAGAAAACTATTTTCTTCAACCGCTAGTGCGTCACACGCTGAGGCGGTGCGTGCAGTACATGCGCCGTCTTCTGAGGTTATTTTTCACCGATTTTTGAAATTTTACACATTTTTTACGGTTTTAAAACTACTAAGACTATTTTTATTTCGTTTCAACATCATTTTGGCCATGTTTGGATAACACATACACAATTTGAGAGTGAAAATTGTTTTAATGATCATTTTCAAAAACAATATATACAGAAACTTTGAAAAATCATAAAAATTCATCCACTCATCAGATAATTATGCAAAAATACTCGGTAGAAAACTTGTGATGAGAGCTTTCCAACGATACCAAATTCAAAATATGAAATTGAAGAATTATTTAACGAAAATTGAAGAAATTTCGAATTTGCATAGTAAATTTCTCCAAAATTATCACAATTATGATTTTAAGCACAAAAACGCACAAAACGGGCTCTGATACCAATGTAGGAACTACTTGAGCAGCGGATACTTACTCGTTGAGCGTGAATCGTGCGCTTTCAATGCTTTAAGCGGAGACAAATTACTAAAACTTGACTCGGTTCCACAGTACGAACGCTTTGATTCTCTTGTGATTGAACGGATATGAAATTATTTTTCTGAAAATTTTCGAATTTCAGAGAAAACTATTGATGAAAAGTTATCTCTTTTCTTTATATCATTTCGTTATAAATTATATCTTTTAATAAGTTTATATATAAGAAGATATGAGTCTGGGCTGTGTCAAGTTCACATGGGCGGCCCATTACCATAAAACCCAACATGGAGATAGACCTTCAAGCTGTTAATGACTGTACAATGATAATTCCATTTATTTAGATACTTAAAAAAATGAAAAATTGGAAAGTAAACATGGCTCATTAACATAGATATATATATATATATATATATATATATATATATATATATGTATGTATTTTTTTTTAAAATTTTTTTGACATAAAGCAAAAGCCACCGTCCATAACATTGTCTACTCAACTTCACCAGTTTATTTCTCAACCTAGCTTTCAATAATTATAATAAGAAAAAGAACAATTTCCTCTCTAGAAATTAAAATTATAGATGAATATAGACTTTTGAATTTTGGATAATTTTGATTTCAAAAAATGATATATTTTAATTCTGAGTCTTATAAAATTAAATAGTTAAATCCTTGACTTAGAATTTATTTAGTTAAGATAGTTGAATAATTTTAAAAAAATTAATGATAGAGAAATTAATTGAATAATTTGTTTAATCAAAAAATATAACTACATGTATTTTTATATTTAAAGAACAAAATATAATTTCTTTTTCCTATATAATTATGGAAAAGAAGAAGAAAAGGGTTGGAGCATAAGGTGGATACGAAAATGATAAGAAGAAAGAAGGTTCCGATATAGAAGAAAGAAGGTTCCGATCCAGCCCATATTAGGTCAAGTAGGTCCAAATGGATTTTCGCCGCATACTGTTAAAAACTTTTTTTAATAAATTACAGAAAATTTTAATAAAGTTTTAATTATAAGTAAATTTTTTTAAAATTAACAATTCACTATCTTTCATTTCAAATAATACTCATATTATATGAATTTTAAATATTGTAATGTAATACATTACATAAATTTTTCATATTGAAAATATTTTTATATGAATTTTTTAGAGTTTCAGTACAATTTAATGACTTTAAAACGGTTTAGATTTTTTTTCGTTACCAACAACTGTGACTATGTGACAACTAGTATATTTAAGTTACAAGCTTTCTAATTATAATTCCAAATAATATTTTTATCAAAATACAAAATGTGTACAATTATTTTTTAAAAATTTGTTTCTGACTGTAATTTATTAAAATTTTAAGAGAGTTTTATATAATTTATTCTAAATTAAATTATTGGCCATGCACTTTTATTTATTTGTTTGAACGGAGGATCATAATATACTTGTACGCTTCTTCTTGTGGTTTTCCTTTTTCTTTGAAATCAATAAATTTTAATTCTTCAAAAAAAAAAGAATTTGTATTCTTAAAAGTATTTGGAATATGTATTGTATTTGTATTCTTCATGACCTTATATGTTAATAAAAATAAATAAAATTTTAAAAATAATTTTTCCTTTTAATATCTTTTTATTAATCAATAAAATGATAAATATTTACAGACATTGTATATAAGAGGGCATTTTTTATTGGGCCGAGATATTTATTGATAAATAAGAAAAATAATATATTACATTAAAATAAGGTTCAAAAGCCCATAAAATAGATTTTTGTTGTTAAATAAATCGGGCTTAGATTTGTATTGCGTTTTCAATTAACAATGGAGGAAATTTCACCATTTACCTTTTTTTTTTTTAAGTTTTTATTGCAAAAATATTTTCAAGATTTTTTTTTATCATTTTTATCAAAATGTCTTCTCAGTTCTATAATTTTTATTATTTTCAAATTTCAAATTTACTATTTTATCTTATATCTTCAATTTCTCTTCTAACTTTTCAATTTCTATTATCTTTTTCTTCTATATTTTCTCTCAATATACTGCATAATATATATATATATATATATATATATATATATATATATATATATATATATATACTTTGACCAACATATTTTTATCTTTTTTTTTTCTTTTGTGGCATGATTTTTTGGTATAATTTTCCATTGAATTTTTGTGATTTTTAACTTTCTATTTCTTTTTTTGTATATTTCCATTTTTTCTGTCATTTCGTTTTTAGATTGATTTCTTATTTTTATATTCCTTTACTTTCTTGTGTTTTTACATTTTCTTTTTGTATATTTTTCATGAATTTTGCCTGCATTTTACTAGAGATTTATTACTTTTTGCCTTTTTTATATGTAACATGTACTTTTATTTTTCAAATAAAATTTAAATATTATTCACTCAATATTTAATTGAATTTTTCTTGAGGTTTTGTTTTGTCTTCTCTTTTAGAGATATGATGTAAATACTAAGTAAATATTGTATAAATATATTATTTATCAAAAAAATAAAATTATATCATATATAAAAAAAAACAACCGGTAAATGTTAAGTAAATGTTTGATATTTGTAAATGTGAGTCAATATTAGGTAAACGTTGGGTAAATATTGGGTAGACGTCGGATAAACGTTAAATAAATTATGGTTTGGTATTTATAAGTATAAGTTAATATTAGATAAACGTTAGATAAATATTGTATAAATAATTATTTATCAAAAAAATAAAAGTATATCATATATTAAAAAAATACAAATGTTAAGTAAATTTTTGGTAAATATTTGATAACAAATCTATTATTCCATTTAGATGATTCAAGATAAAGAAAAAATGAATGCATTGAATGAGATTTCAGATTTTGGTTGATTTAAAATTTTAAAAAGTTGTTTTAGTATTTTTGAAAGAATTTTTTCCTTCACGGAGATCTCAAAGAAGAGGTCGAGGCTTTTCATTTTTGAAAATTTTCCTCAACCATGTTCTACAAGCCCAACAAAATTTTAACATACAGAAGTCCAACGTTTTCTGAAAATAGACCTAATTATCAATATATATATATATATATAATTGATAATAGTTTCCTATTTCTCCTATTATTGCCTTTCTTAGGACTTTGCAATTTGATAACAAGACAAGAATCCAAATTTGCTTTTATAAATCATTAATAAAATATTAAATAGACCAATAAACTTGATGTCCTTTTTCCTTTCTGCCTAAATTAGTATATAATTAAATAACCAATTATATATCTTCATATGAAATAATATCTCCAATAAACATTTTATTTAAGTTATATTCTTTATTTTAAAGAGTATTTCATAAAACAAATCTCAAATAATCTCTCTATATTTAAATTTTAAAGTAGAAATTGAGTTTGTTCATCTAGATGTTTCATTTTCTATTCTAATTATAATTAATATATTTCCACTTTTTATGTATATTCTATCTTTTTATTAATGTGTTTCTCTAAAAATATTTTTTTATTTCCTTATAATAAAAGTCATTTACTTTTTTCTTTTGTTAAATATTAATTTAAATGACATAAAGTAAAATAAAGAGTAAAAATAATAAGAATCTATTGGACTTATAAAAAATTACATTTTATATTTACAGATACTCAAAATGTTGTTTATTAAATATAAGTTGTTCAATTATTATTTTTCCATTTCCTAATCAAACAAATCATTTTTTTTATATTGTGAAGTGATTTTTTGGTATAATTTTCTATTGAATTTTTGTTTTTTTTTTTTCTAATTTTCTATTTCTTTTGGTTTTTTAATATGTCCATTTTTTTATCATTTCGTTTTCAAATTGATTTCTTGCTTTTATTTTCCTTGCTTTCTTGTATTTTTGCATTTTTTTTTGTATATTTTTCTGCATTTTGCCTGAATTTTACTTAAGATTTATTATCTTTTGTCATTTTTTATATGTAACATGTATTTTTATTTTTTAAATAAATTTTAAATATTATTCACTTAATATTTGCGTGAATTTTTCTTGAGGTTTATTAATTTTTGTCTTCTTTTTTAAAGATATGATATAAATATTGGGTAAATATTGTGTAAATATATTATTTATTAAAAAAATAAGTATATCATATATCAAAAAATAACAGGTAAATTATAGATAAATATTTGATATTTGTAAGTATAAGTCAATATTACGTAAATATTGAATAAATATTGGATAAATATCGGATAAATGTTGGATAAATTATGAGTAAATATTTAGGTATCTATAAGTGTAAGTTAATGTTAGGTATACGTTGGATAAATATTGTGTAAATATATTATTTATTAGACAAGTATATCATATATTAAAAATATATAAATATTGGGTAAACTTTTGTTAAATATTGGATAACAAATCTATTATTTCATACATTTTTAGATGATCTAAATAAGAAAAAAATAAATGTATTGCACGATATTTTAGTTTTTGTAGATTTGAAATTTTAAAAAGTTGATTTTTAGTTTTTTTTGAAAAAAAATTAAATGAAGGTAAATTTTAAATAAATGTAAATTTGAAAAAAAAACTAGCCTTTTTTGTTCATTTTTGAAAATTTCCCTTAACAATGTTTTACAAGCCTAACAAAATTTTAACATACAGAAGTCCAACGTTTTCCTAAAAATAGACCTAATTATAAAAAAAAAAAAAATTCGATGACTTTTTCCTATTTCTCCACTTATTGCCTTTCTTGGGATTTTGCAATTTGATAACAAGACAAGAATCCAAATTTCCTTCCAGAAATTATTAATAAAATATTAAATAGACTAATCAATTTGATGTACTTTTTTCCTTTCTGGCTAAATTAGTGTATAATTAAATAAACAATTATATAACTTCATCTTTAGCATACGAAGTATAGGCAGACAATATGAGAATATCTCTAATAACGTCTTTATTTAATCTATATACTCTTTATTTTAAAGAGTTATCTCATAAAAATGATCTCTAATAGATTTTTTATTTTTAAAATTTAAAGTAGAGAATAACTTTGACTTTCTATGAAGACATTATCTACTCTAAATTTTAAAAATAAAAAGTGTATTGATGATTTTTTTATAACATAACTTTTTCAAATAAAAAGTATAACTAAAATAAAAAGTATATTAAAATACTCTTTAAAATAAAAAACATCTTTTGCTCAATAAAAAAAATTTTAAAGATTCTTTAAATATAAAGAGTGAAAAAATTTATACAAGTCCAATGACTCCAAATTTCTATTCTTTATTTTGTTTTATCTCATAAACATTAATGTCCTAATCAAGTGGTTATTGTGCCAATAAGGATTAATAGTATTTTGATAGAACCAAATGGCTGTTATAGGAAGAAATAGATGACAAAAAATAATAAATATCAATTAATATCTTGTATAGGAAATTGAGAAAATGGAAAGTGAATTTTGGTTATCTTGAGAGTTAAATGTACTATTTACTCTAAATAAAAAAAGTGAAAAGTGTATTGATGACTTTTTTTTTATATAAAATAACTCTTTAAAATAAAGAGTGTCACGTCCGTTATTTAGATAATAGCGTGTTGCGGTAATCTGTATCGCTGTACAGAAGCATATCAATTAAAGTCTAAATACAAACAAATTAGCATTAGAAAATATGCTTTAATATGATAATAAGATGTTTAATTTGAATATTGAATTGAATTGATAAATCGTTAAGATTTCGTATTTGATACGTAATTCGAGACAATAAATTGACTTAGAAATACAAGATTTTTATATAAAATAACTCTTTAAAATAAAGAGTGTCACGTCCATTATTTAGATAATAACCGTATTCGCGTGTTGCGGTAATCTGTATCGTTGTACATAAGCATATCAATTAAAGTTTCAATACAAACAAATTAGCATTAGAAAATATGCTTTAGTATGATAATAAGATGTTTAATTTGAATATTGAATTGAATTGATAAATCGCTACGATTTCGTATTTAACACGTAAATCGAGACAATAAATTGACTTAGAAATACAAGATTTTTTTTTCCGGTAGTGAAAATATGATTTAAATATATTAAAATATATAAAATATTATTTCAAGGCCATATGTGGAGTTATAAAGCAAGATTTTAAAGTTAAGAGCTCTGATTTGTGAAAATACAGTCTTTAATGTGAATTTACAGTCTTATTTTCTGATTGAAAATTAGAGAGATGCGTTCATGATCACAATAGTGTCGATATAATTGCAATTGAATTTTAAGTTTTTTAAAATTGATAATTTAGAAATTAGACGACAAATAAATTTTTACAAGTCTGATTAAGAAAAATGACTCCACCATAAAAATACGATTTTTGCACTGAAAGATATTTCACAAAATTAAAAAGACTGTTTCAAAGAAAAAATTATTTTATAATTTTAGTATATTTAATTTAACAGAATTAATTTGTTTGGATGTTGAATTTTGGAGAATTAAATTAAATCATTAATTAATTTAGAGGAAAAATTGTTATTGGTTGAAATTAAAGAAAGTCAAGTTCAATTAAGATTTGATTGGATCATTTGTTAACTTAAAGAATTAATTAAATTTTAATTGGCTAATAGGAGTTTGGATTAAATTTAATCAAGATTAATTAGCCACTAATTGAGCTATAAAAAAGTAAATTTATATTCTTATATCTCTTTTTTCCATAAGATAAATTGTTTTAAAAAATGTCATCTTCTTCTTCCATCTTTCTCCTCTTCCTTGATTTCTTCCATTTTCCTCCCATAGATTACCATAAATATTACCATCCAAGTATAAAGAGCAAGAGAAATTAGATTGGGGTGAAAGAAAACTGGTAAAAAATTTGAGAAGTTTGACCAAATTCTCTAGCTTGTGGGAAGATGAGAAATTCCACCAATTTCTTATTTTTTTTCATGACATGATGTTGTTGAGTTTGATTCTTTTATATTTTTGCAAGAATTTGGGATAAATTGGTACAACATTGTAAGAACTATAAAGTTAAGATTTGATGGAAAAATGAGAAATTAATAGAATAAAATTAAGAAATGAGTTAATTGGAGAATAGGAAGAATAGTAGTGATGGAAAATAAGAAGAAATAAATTTTATGGATTTTTGGTGAATTTTTAGGAAATTAATTAGGTTATGGCCAAAAATTATGGAAAGGGAAATTTTGAAATTTTAACTTGATTTTGATGATTTTTAAGGTGTGGTAAAGTTGATGATGAGAGGATAATTTTGGATTTAAGGAAAACAAAATTGATGGTTATTTTAGAGGAAATTATTTGGGTGAAGATTGGAAATTTTGTGTATGAGAAATTGAAATTTTTGGTTAAATTAAGTAAAAATAGAAAATATAAATATAAGAAAAATAGATTGAGGAGAAAATTTGAAGGGAAGAGAAAATTTAATTAATTTGAATATTTGAAGGATTTGAAAATTTCGCGTTAGTAGTGCGGGATAAGAAATAAACACTGATAAAAAAATATCAATATAATGTAAGAGCTGGAAAAATTAAATGGGTAGTTTAATTTTCATCATAATTTGGTAATTTTTATTGGCTCGGTAACCAAATAGGAATTTAATGGTTATTCAGGTACATCGTCATGATAGGCACCGAAACTAAATAGAGGGAAGGAGCCGACAACTTTCGGTAGACTACAATAGAGATTTGTGCATTAACTTATAATGTAGGCCATTAATATTTTAAATTGATTTTATATGTTTTTTGGCATGAAATATTTTATAAGAAATTGATTATTATAGTATTTGTAAAATGTTAGATATTTGAAAATTCGTTGGAAATATATTTCATGATAAAAAATATATTTCGGTATAAACATTATATTGATGAAATAAATGATTTAATATTGTATGTATACTTTTAAACTCATATATTAACTTATATAGTGAGTTAGTAAATTGTTGGCATGCTAATAAGATATGACCTCTATAGTTTGTGGTTATTTGGGTAAAGAGAGATATTGTATAACTCATGTGGTTATCTTGAATTATATATATTATTTATTTACTGATTTTATGGTTATCTTGGATCGAACTTGATCCTATGCTTATCTTGGATCAAATAATATTATTTGAGGTGATGTGGTTATCTTTGACCCTAATCCTATAGTTATCTTGGACCCTAAAATTTCTGTTGTTTGAGGTATCCCTTATTTTCCTAAGAATAGGTCGGTGACATCTTAATATGTGGATTGAATAAGTTTTATTTAATAAATATATGTAATTTTTATGCTTTGATTTTATGCTAGTTTTATGTGCAATAATGGATTGAGTTTTAAAAAATATTATTATTAAATCAATTTACTAGAAATAATTTTATGTTTATTTCAGTATAAAATTTGTTAGCGATTTTGATTTATGGAAAAAAATATTTTCTGGAATTTATATGAATTTTCAATTAGTATTCATATTTATAAAGACTTGCATTATAAGTTTTTACACTGCTGAAGTTTATACTGAGCGCGAGAATTTGTTTTCTCTCGCATAGGTTTTAATAGTATTAAACAGTGACAATAGGGTGGGCCACATGTTGTGAATCGCCAGTTCAAATTCGACAATTCAGGGGTTCAAAAAAATTTGAACTGGACCTCTCGGTTTCAGTTCATGAACCAACAGTTAGACGGTTCAAACTTTTTTAAAAACAATTATAATTAACATAATAAATATATACAATTAAAATTATTAAAGATTCAAAATTAAACTTAATTGTTGAGTGAATTTGAAGCAAAAAAAATTATTTTAACTTATCAATTTATTTATAAATGAAACAAAAAATATTAAGTTAGAAATAAGTGAAAAAACTTTGGGGAATAAATTAGTTAGAAAGAATAAGGATTTTGAGAAAAAAAAATTAACTTATGAAATATTAATTTTTATAAATTATAAATGTTTACAACTAATAAATTATAAAAAAATGAAAACTTTGAGAAAAAAATAACTTATTGAATATTAATTTGTAATTTTGTATAATAACTAATAAGTTAGATTGTTATAAAAAAAGAGCAATATGATTTTGAGAAATTATAAGTTGGAATTTAGAAAAAATTATTTATAATACCCCATCACTCTAGTAGTACGTGCCTAGATAAGGGAGCGTTATACCGATTTATTCAAATCATTATTTTGATAAATGTTAGAAAGTCATACATTATATTTTTTGAACTCAAAACTCAATGATATAAAAGAGATAATGTACATTTTATTTACTTAAGATAATATTTACAAAATATCAGCTTAATTATAAAATCATAAAAGATAGCTTATAAATCCAAAATAAAGAAATACAAATACAAAAAAGTCGTGACCCATGATTTTCAATGTCGGCTCCTTTACTGAACCGGAGCACTATTAACTTTATTTAAAACTTCAATTACCTCTCTATATTTGCGTAGAAGGAAACTCACATGGTAAGCTTTAAACTTAGTGGTGCATAAAAATAAAACAATATATTATATTGTGCAACATGTTTTATCATACATTTATGATGTATACTTTTCACACAATTTCTTATCTCACTGTTTACTAATATATATATACCAATTCATATATTTATATCTCATATTTATTTTATTTTATAATACTATCATTACATATTTATATATAATCATTCATTTCACATATCATGAAATCTTTTAATTTCATTAACTCATTTGTACCCATAACACATAGGAATTATCAACTTGGATAACGGAGTTGCTATTTAGGCATTTATGAGTGACACCTGAGTATTTATGATATGCACATATAAGTGTCATCACCGGCATTTATATATATATATATATATATATATATATTTGTTATCACTAATATTAATAATAGTATCATTACTGACTTTAATTATAGTGTCATCACCAATTTCGTTAATTATGTCATCATTTGCATTAATAATCCCCCGATTAATATGTCAAATCATCCAAATTCTAGTTCTAAGCTAGATATTCTAGGCCTTAATTAATGTTATTAAAATTCATAATTCTTAAATTTACCAATTTCATGTGTTTTATGGCTCAATTAATCATATAATTACTCAATAAAAATATTCTTTGCATAATATAATAAGATCCAACTTTGGATAAATAATTATAATTGTTTAATTTAGTTTTCAAAATTTAATGCACAACTATAAGAAAATAAAAATATGTATTCCTCTATCTTTTATTATCTCAATCATAAAATACTCAACTATGATTTATTTTCACATAATTTTTATGAGACTAATGACTCATTTGATTTATCATATACTCATTTGGGTAAAATTCACATTATAACAATTAACCTAATATAACTTAAATATTTAAATTTTATTTTTCTGTATGTCCTATTCTAGGCAGAACTCGTTCCCTACATTACTCCTAAAGTTAAGCCATGTTTCCATCTGAATTAGATTAGATTGTCTTCTAGAGAATTATAGTTCATGATCTTAACTTTAATATGCCACTTGAATAACTAAATTTGGAATTCTGTGGAAAAATATATAATCAATTTAACACTCACTAGTTACTAACAATTTTGTCCAAAAGTTTTAGGATATATTCTAAGTACGAATTTTATGTATTTTTCTGAAAATATATAGACATATTTAGATTTTATGGTATGAATAAAAGTTAAAGCCCTATTTCTTAGCTTTCAAACTCAATAAATAATATACAAATCTGAATTCTAGAACTTAAGTTATAGTAATATATATATTGATTGCTCCCTATATTCTAGGAAAAAACACCACATCACCTAATTCAATTTTTACCAAATATACTTCTAAATCTAACAAACATGCATCCCCAGAATTTTATAACAAAATACTATTAATTTAAAATAATTAACAAGCCAAATGCTCAAATCATATAATTTGAAAATAAAACATAGACTATTGCTTTAAGTTTATGCATAAATCTCTTCTTTTTCTCTTTGACTTTCTCTAGATAGCTTTCTCCTTACCTTTGCTAACTTGAGCTTGCTCTTTATCTCTTTGAACACCTAAAACACATAAAACAACTATCAAAACCTTTCCTTTCATCAAACTCTCAAAACCCTATTTTCTCTCTTTTTAAATCCTAAAGTCTCTCTCTACTTAAACAAGTTCTAAATAAGCTCAAAACCATACTTTCCTTTAATGAAAACTAAGGAGAACAATAAAAAATCCCTACCTATGCTCTTTTCTTCTCTTGATCACCATTTTGGAGATTTCTATCTCCTCAAAACTTGCTTTTCTTCCCTTCTTTTAGCTTTTTCTAGTTTCTACACGTTTGTTGTGTATGGAGATCACTTAAACTTGATCTCTCTCTCTCTCTCTCTCTCTCTCTCTCTTTACCTCTTCTCTTTCTCTCTCTAAAAGCTCTTAGCTATAGTGGTTTGGAGAAGGGCTGGTGTGACTGAGTTTGGAGTGCAGAAAATGAAGACCAAAGATAAGAAAGAAGAAATAAAAGAAGAAAAAAGAAAATAAACCCAAAAGTCCTCATATGGGACCTATAACTTTGACCATATAACATCACATTAGCTTAATTAACATGTTAATCATCTTCTTTCTTAAGGATGGCCAGCCAACATGCGTACTAAATCTCCAAAATTATGTTTTTAATTAACAAACTTCTTATATAACTCTCCAATTTTTGGTAAATTGCAAATTGACCTTAAAACTTATTAAATTTTACAATTTAGTCATTTACAGTAATATAACATATTTAATCATTTTAAACAATTTATTAGGTATTTTTATAATTATTTACCTTTATTTTAATTTTTCTCCACTCAAAATCTGAATTTAGACTCTAATCGGTTTAATGTGTCAGTTTAGTGACATGCACGACTCGGGGCCTAAATTAACGGATATGACATTTTCTCCCACTTAAAATAAATTTTTTCCTCAAAATTTTACATGTTCATATGGCATTGAATAACTAGGGGTACTTCCTCTTCATAATTTTTTTTCACTTTCTATATGGCTTATTCAACCACGTGATTTTGCCATAAAACTTTAACTAGAGGAACTTTCTTATTCCAAAAAACTTTCTCTTCACATGTTAAGATAGTCATTAGTTGCTCTTAATAAGATATGTATGTCTGCACTTCTATCTCTTCAAGTAGTATAATGTAAGTTAAGTCTGAATGATATCTCCTTAGCATCGAAACATGGAAAACACTGTGAATTCTATCCAACTTTGGTGGAAAAGCTAATCGATATGCCATTGTTCCGATTCTTTCTAGAATCTCATAGGGTCCAATGAATTTCGAACTTAACTTTCCTTTTCTATTGAATCTCAACACCTTCTTCCAAGGTGAAACTTTGAGAAAAAGCTTATCACCAATAATATATTCAATGTCTCGCCTCTTAAAGTCAGCGTATGACTTCTATAGATCTTGTGTAGCTTTCAATCTTTTCTTGATCATTCTAACTTTCTCTTCGGTCTGTTGAACTATATTTGGTCTGATCGATTTCTTCTCCTTCAACTCGGTCTAACAAACTGGGGTCCTGCATTGTCTTCTGTACAAAGCCTTATAAGAAGCCATGCCAATGCTTATCTGATGACTAATATTATAGGAAAACTCCATAAGAGATATATATTAATCCCAAATTTCTTGAATTCGAGCACATAGTTTCTCATCATATCTTCTAACAACTAAATAACTCACTCTGATTATCCATCTGTCAGCAGATGAAAGGCCGTGCTGAAACTGAGTAGAGTTCCCAAAGCTTGCTGTAGACTCTTCCAGAACTGCGATATAAACCTAGGATCCCTATTAGAGATAATGGACATAGGTACTCCGTGAAGTCTCACTATCTCATTCACATAAATCTCGGCCAACTTGTTCAAAGTGTAGTCCATCCAGACTGGTAAAAAATGTGCTGACTTCGTCAGTCGATCCACTATCACCCACACTGCATTGTGCTTCCTTTGAGTTATCGATAAACCAGACATAAAATCCATTGTGACTCTTTTCCACTTTTATTCTGGTAAGGGAATCAGTTGTAGCAATCCTATGGGTAACTGATGTTCACCTTTCACTTGTTCACAGGTCAAACACTTAGCAACATACTCAGTGATATCCTTCTTCATCCCTAACCGCCAGTACTGTGCTTTCAAATCTTGGTAAAATTTGTTTCCGCCTGGATGCATAACATATATCGTCTCATGTGCTTCTTTGAAGATATCTAACTTTAAATCTTTTATACTTGGCACAAAATCCTATTCTTGAAGTACATTGTGCCATCTTTTATCAACGAAAACTTAGACTTTTCTCCCTTTTTCATTGCCTCAACTATCTTCACTAGTTTTTCATCTTGCTTCTGAGCATCTTTAATTATGTGCATCAAGATGGATTCCATTCACCTCTCTGCCATTATTAAGGTTAATTATATGTGCAATCTTATTATTACCTAAAATACACAAATTTAAAAAAGAAAGTTATTATAACTTACCAGCTAAGATTTTCCTACTTAGTGCATTTGCAATCTCATTCACTTTTCCTGGCCGGTAAATAATCACACAATCATAGTCTTTAATCAACTCTTTCAACTCCTCAGATGCCATCCGATATGGTGTGATGGAAATAGGAGCTATGATAGGTACCAACTCGATAGCAAACTCTATCTCTCGTTTAGGTGGAAACCTTGACAACTCATCAAAAAACACATCTAAAAATTCACATATAGTAGGGATATCAGCCAAATTTGGACTACCCTTTTTTATATCGATCACATACGTCAGGTAAGTCTCATATCCCTTACTAATGAGTTTTTAAGCTTTTAGTATCAATATCACATTATCTGGATATCTTATGTTCTCACCTTTCACCATTATCTCTTTTTGTTTTGAAACTCTGATTCTCATTTGCCTCATTCCGTAATCACTATCACTTCATGTCGAGATAGCTAATCCATTCCTAAAATCATAGAATGGTAGCTCTATCAGATCTACGAGGAATTGCTTGCCTTGTATTTTAGCTGGATAACCTTAAAACACTTTGCTAACTCGCACACTATACCCTAACGGGTTAGTCACAAGGATCTCATATTCTAAAGCCTCTGATTCTAAACCTTCTCGACTTGGTGGTGGTGTGCATATGTGTGAATATGTCGACCCCGAATCTATCAATGCATGTATATAAAAGCCAAAAAGAAAAATTTACCCACTATAACGTCAGGTGCATCCTGCTCCTCCCCCGCCTCATATGACATAAGCTCTTGTTGGAGCAGCTTTACTGCCTCCTGGCCTCTCTCTTGTGTTTGCTCTAAACTGGCTTGGTCCTACTTAGCCTCCTCTGTTTTTCCCTCGGCCTCGACCTCTGCCTTGTCCTAAAGTTTGTATAGTCACCTCGTTAAGTTGTCTATAATCGATGCATAATCATAAGGTGTCATCTTTCTTCTTTACAAATAACACTGAAGCTCCTTGTGATGATACATTGGATCGTATAAAACCATTATCTAGTAGTTCTTGCAATTGCACCTTTAACTCTTTCAACTCTTCAGGTGCCATATGATATGGTGTAATGGAAATATGAGCTATGCTAGGTACCAACTCGATAGCAAACTTTATCTCTCTGTTAGATGACAACCTTGACAATTCATCAGGAAACACATCTGAAAATTCACATATAGTAGGGATATCACCCAACTTTGGACTACCCTTTTCTATATCGATCACATACGCCAGGTAAGTCTCATATCCCCTACTAATGAGTTTCTGAGCTTTTAATACCAATATTACATTATCTGGATATCTTCTATTCTCACCTTTCACCACTATCTTTTCTTGTTCCAGAACTCTAATTCTCATCTGCCTCATTCCGTAGTCTACTATCACTTCATGTCGAGATAGTCAATCCATTCCCAAGATCACAACGAACTCATGGAATTGTAGCTCTATCAGATCTACTAGGAATTGCTTACCTTGTGTTTCAGCTGGATAGCCTCAAAACACTTTGCTAACTCGCACACTATGCCCTAACGGGTTAATCACAAGGATCTCATATTCTAAAACCTCTGATTCTAAACCCTCTCGACCAGGTGGTGGTGTGCATATGTATGAATGCGTCGACCTTGAATCTATCAATGCATATATATAAGAGCCAAAAATAAAAAATTTACCCACTATGACGTCGGGTGCATCCTGCTCCTCCCCCGCCTCGTCTGGCATAAGCTCTTGCTGGAGCAATTCTATTACCTTTCAGCCTCTCTACTGTGTCTAATCTAAACTGGATCGGCCCTACTCTGCCTCATCTGCTTTGTCTTCAGCTTCAACCTCTGCCTTGTCATGAAGTCTATATCGGTATTGATTCAACACTCCTTGAACCTATGCCAAACTGTAGCAATTGACAATCTTTTTTCAGATGGTCTTTGGAGTCGGATCTCAAGCATACTCCTGTCATCCACCAACACTCTCCTGGTGAGGATGACCACAATGTTGACACACTAGTAAAGAGTATATATGTGTGATGCTTATATTGGTGCACTTGTTGTTGATGAAACAGATCTCGTGAGGTTGTCTCCGCCTATAAGAAAGAGGTCTGCTGGAACCCCCAGCCTAAAATCGACCACTACAGGATTTGGTTCTCTTACCACTCGATTGTCCCCCATTCGGCTATGGCATAGATCTTCTGAACCTTCAATCTTGTGCTAGTTGTTGTACGACCAAGTCTCTTTCAACTTTTCTAGCAGATGCTAGCAAACTAGGAAAGCTCATCAGGTGTAAGGATGAGACCTGTAACTTAATCGGATATTTTAACCCATCCTTAAATCTCCGACACTTATCATCATTTGTAGATATAATTCCACTAACATACTTGCAGAGATATGTGAATTCTCTCTCATATTCTGTTACTGACATGTCCCTCTATTTCAGCATCAAAAAATCTCTCTTCTTTTCATCTGTGTAGATAGGAGGAATATATTACTCCTTGAATTTCCAGGTCAAGGGATCAGGTGCCTCTGTGCTCTGTGACTCTGACCGCCACCAGTCATATGAATGATACTACAACAAGGACAATGCATACTCATATTTCTGCTCATCTGTGCAATGAAGCTGATTAAAGACTCTCTTTGTCCATTCTAACCAAAACTTTGCCATAGAGGGGTCATCTTCTCGTTTACCATAAAAATCAGGTGCCCCTAACTTCTTCAGTCTCTCACTGTAACCCAGATGAGGCTAGATATGATTCTCTTTGTAGTAGACATATCATGTTTCTCAAAAGCTTTGTCTATCCTGAACCATAAACAGATTGTTCACGTGATGAGTTGGTACTGGATCTTGATGCAGTAGCTTGGTGATGACTTGGTTGGGATAAAGCTCTTGTTTTTGAGGGCTCATTACTTTTGGCCTCTTCAGCCACAATATGTCATAATCTAGAAGACATAACTTACTTATACCATAAAAAGTAAAGGCCCTAATCAGTAAGCAAGAACTTATATATATCCAAATATGGGTACACACAAGTCATAAATATTTTCAAATTTGTTTAAAACCCAAAACCGCCCAAACTTGACTTTGATACCAAAAACTGTAACATCCGCTCACTCTAGCAGTATGTGCCTAGATAAGAGAATGCTATACCGATTTCTTAAAATCATTATTTTGATAAATGCTAGCAAGTCATACATTATATTTTTTTTTAACTCAAAGCTTAATGATATAAAAGAGATAATGTACATTGTATTTACATAAGATAATATTTACAAAATATTAGGTTAATGACAAAACCATAAAAGATAGTTTATAAATCCAAAATAAAGAAATATAAATACAAAAGTCGTGACCCACAATTTTTAATGTCGGTTGCTTTATTGAACCGGGGCTCCGTTAGCTTTATTTACAACCTCAACTACCTCTTTATATACGTATGGAAGGAAACTCACATGCTAAGCTCTAAGCTCAGTGGTGTATAAAGATAAGACAATATACTATATCATGCAACATGCTTTATCATGCATTTATGATACACACTTTTCATACAATTTCTTATCTCACTATTTACTAGTATATATATACAAATTCATATATTTATATCCCATATTCATTTTACTTTATCATACTGTCATTACATATTCATATATAATCAACCATTTCAAATATCATGAAATCTTTTAATTTCATTAACCCATTTTTGCCCATAACACCTAGGAACTACCAACCAGTATAACAGGATTATCATCCAAGCATTTATGAGTGCCGCTTGGGGATTTATGGTTTTCACATACAAGTGTCATCATCGACATTTATATATATATATATATATATATATATATATATATCATCACCGACATTAATAATAGTGTCATTACTGATTTTAATTATAGTATCATCATCAACTTTGTTAATCGTGCCATCATATGTATTAATAATTCATCTGATTGGTATACCAAACTATCCAAAATTCTAGTTCTAAACTAGGTGTTCTAGGGCTTAATTAATGTCATAAAAATTCATAACTCTTAAATTCACTCATTTCATGCGTTTAATGACTAATTAATTGCATAATTACTCAATAAAAATATTATTTACATAATATAACAAGATCCAATTTTTGATAAATAATTATAATTGTTTAATTTCATTTTCAAAATTTAATCCACAACTATAAGAAAATAAAAATATGTATTATCTCAATCATAAAATACTCAACTATGATTTTATTTCCATATCATTTTTATGAGCCTAATAACTCATTTGATTTCTTATATAATCATTTGGATAAAATTCACATTATAAAAATTAACCTAATATAACTTAAATATTTAAATTTTATTTTTCTATCTACCCTGTTCCAGGCAGAACTCGTTCCTTATGTTATGCCTAAAGTTAAGCCTTGTTTCCATCCGAATTAGATTAGATTGTCTTTTAGAGAATTATATCACATAATCTTAGATTTAATATGCAACTTTAATCACTAAATTTAGAATTTTTTAGAAAAAAGATATGATCAATTTAACATTGACTGGTCACTAATATTTTTGCCTAAAATTTTTAGGATAGATTATAGGTTCGAATTTTATGTATTTTTCTGGGAAAATATAGACATATTTAGATTTTATGGTTTAAATGCAAGTTAAAGCCATATGTTTTAGCTTTCAAATCCAATAAAGAACATACAAATATAAATTCTAAACCTTATTTTCTCTCTCCTAAAACCCTAAACCTTCTCTCTACTTAACAAGTTCTAAATGAGCTCAAAATCATACTTTCCTTTAATAAAAATTAAGGAGAATAAGAAGAACTCCTTACCTATGTTCTTTTCTTCTCTTGATCACCACTTTGGAGATTTCTCTCTTCTCAAAAGTTGTTTTTCTTCCCTTCTTTTGGCTTCCTCTAGTTTTTACAAGCTTTGTTGTGTACGGAGATCACTTAAGCTTGATCTCTCTCTCTCTGCCTCTTCTCTTTCTCTCTCTATAAGCTCTTGGTTATGGTAGTTTGGAGAGGGGCTGGCGTGAGTAAGTTTGGAGTGCAGAAAATGAAGACCAAAGATAAGAAAGAAGAAAGAAAATAAGAAGAAAAAAATAAACCAAAAAGTCCTCATGTGGGACCCACAACTTTGACCAAATAACATCACATTTGCTTAATGAACATGTTAATCCTCTCATTTCTTAAGGATGGCCCGCCAACATGCATACTAAATGTCCAAAATTATGTTTTTAATTAACAAACTTCTCATATAACTCTCCAATTTTAGATAAAATTACAAATTGACATCAAAACTTGTCAAATTTTGCAATTTAGTCATTTACCGAAATATAATATATTTAAGCACTTTAAATACTTTATTAGGCATTTTTTATAATTATTTACCTTTATTTTAATTTTTCTCCAATTAAAATATGAATTTAGACTTTAATAAGTTCAACGCGTCAGTTTAGTGACATGCACGACTCGGGACCTAAATTAGCGATATGACATTATTTTTATTTGATAAATTAATAAATTATAAAAATTACAACTAGGATGAAAACCTAATCAATTTAATTTTTTTATTTTAAAAAAATAATTTAATTATAAAAGTTTGAATTTATTATTATATTTAAAAAATTATAATATTAATAATTGAGCTTGAACTTAATTTTTTTACCATTAATTAAGTTGCCTACATATCTTCTTAGGATTTAAAAGAATCAAATCCCACATAGTTTTCTTACCTTTTAAATTTTAACTATTGACCCATTTTAGCTCTTTTTTATTAATCGGAACTACCAGTGTCAGATGTGTCAGTCATTCATTCGGTGGTGAAGTCATATTAGTTCTCAAATTGATTATTTTCTATTTATTGTTGTCTTAACGTCGCTTTGTCCGATCGTTAATGCATGCTTGAGTTTCTAGCTATTAAAGAGTTAACCTAGATCGCGTCTTATCCAAAATATTACCTTACGCACTAACAACTTAAGCAACTGCAACAATTGAGACTGAATTTGAAAAACTTGTTTTACAATTTGGGAGAGTACCAAATAAGTATTTTGATGTTGACTCCATCAATCAATGATTGTAAAATTTTTAAATATCATACTATGACCAAATTTAAATGTAGTTGTTAGATAAATTTTAAGTTCAGGTGAATTGGAAGATGATATTAGTTTTTTATATTTTTGTACCACCAAACAATCACTTTTTCTAATTTTTATCGATTAACTCAAAGTTTGACTAGTAGTGTTACTACTAATAGTAGTAGTAGTAGGAACATTATAAATTAAACTAAATTTCATAAATAAATCACAAGTTAATTTTTTATATAATTAATATTAGAATCAATATTAATATCATCATTTAAACCTAATAATGAATAATAAAGATTCAAATAATCAAATAAACTATCAATTTTATATCTAGGATAAAAAAAATCACAACATATAATATTAATCAAACGAATAGATTTAAAATAATTCAACAATTTATTTTTCATCATACAAATAGAATCATGCAAAATTAAATCATTAATATAATTTTAAAATGCATCAACAATATTAATACATTCACACAATAATAAATGACATGTTGGATAATAAATACTACTTAAACTATATATGACATCATTAATAACTTTTAAAAATATTTAAAAGTTGTTGACAAATCTCAATGTTGTGGATATAAATTAATTTGTGGCACATTATTGAAAATAAATGCACACGATAATTTTCTATATCCATATGACTCGTTGAGTAATTCATAAGTTGAATTCCAACGAGTAGAAATATTCATAGGAAATCTTTTAGGTTTTTTATAATTTTCACGATAAAATTGAGCTCATAATTTTATTGTTTGTAAATATGACTATAAAAACGAAATTGATACTTTAATTGAAGCAATTATACTACTCAAAGATTTCAAACAATCTTAAATACATAAATTTAATATATGATATGCACATCTAATATGAAAAAATTTACTTCCAATGTTAGGTTAACATAATGCTTGAAAGTCTTGAATTGAGACCACATTTGCCGTCACATTATTAAAAGAAATTAAAAAAATTTATTAACTAATCTATACTCTTCCAAAATATTTTTTTATTATTTTGAAAATATTATCCACAGTATGCTGATCATCAAAAATTCTAAATGGAAGTAATTTTTTTTTTCATAATTGTCATTAATCATCAATCCAATAACATATAAGACCAATGTAAAAATGCATTTGTCAATGATCACTCTAAATATCATTACAAATACAAATACGTCCATTCAAAGATAAAAATATTTTGATCAATTATTTTTTATTTTCTTTATATAAATTATCTAAAATTTGTTTAAGGGTATTTCTAGGTATACATTTAGCATATGTATTTAATGCATTTTGATAATAATTAACAAAAACTACTTTTTCACCAAAACTAAAAGATAAATGTTACATATTATTTTTGCCAATTCATTTTTATTTTTCATTATTGTATACCCAAAAATTTTATTTTATTTTTTCTCTATTTCAATTTGAGCAGCATATTTGTTTTGCAAGTGCATTCGAAATGTGACATAATCACATTCAGCTTTAGATTTGCATGTTTGTGTACAATAATTACACACAATATCAAATGATATATTATTTTTTGAATTCTCTTGAAATGAATTTGAAAAATATTGGATATTCAAATTTTTGCTTTAGATGATACTCCCGCTGCCAAACCTGGACCTAATTATTCATCACTCCTATTGTTTTAGCTTTCTTCACTTGTAATTCGAACTCTCCATCCTCATCCAAAATTTCAATAAAATTTTCCAAATCAACAATATTTTTAGCAAAAAAAATTTCTCCTTCAACTATGGCTTGCCATTATTTATGATTAAATTTTGTGAAAATAATTTGGAGAATATTAAAAAAAAAGTATAGAGAAAAATAATGAAAAAAGAATTGTAGGATTAAGAAAAAATTAAGAATTAGAGATAATTAAATAATTGAAGAAAAAATTGAGATTATGTAGAAGTATAATTAGAAAAAAATTAGAGAAAAAAATAATTGAGAGTATAATTAGAGAGAAATTAGAAATATATGTAGAGAGAATTGAGATTGAATTGTAGAGAGATTGAGAATGAGATTGTGTAGAAAATGAAAAAAATTGAAATGTATTTGATATTTATAAAGAAAAAATTGAAAATTTAAATTTCAATAATACCCATAAAATATAGCTGTTATTTTTCTATTATAAAGAGTATTTTTGTATTTTTATTATATTTATATTTTAATATATTTAATTATTAAAAAAAGATGCAAAATGCACATATGCACTGCAATGCAAGGGGTCTGGGTTGTTGGTTTTATTTATTTATTATTTTTTTTTTCGGGTTGGAACCTCAGTTCCCTTGGAAAGGTCTCAGACATGACACTTCCCCTACCAAGTCACAGTTTGGACTAGACCCGAAACTGACCTAGCCTGATTCGGTTCGGATTGGACCAGGCTGGTTCCACGGGCCCAACCAGCCCGTGGCCAAACCTAGGTGACAAGTACGTATATAAAAGTTATTATTAGAGTTAGTAGACCTTATCGATGAAACCGAGTAGTAGTGACAATCACTCTGCAATGGTGGATATTATATTATGATTTTTACATATTTTGGTTGATGTATTTAAATGTTTTAAAATGATGTTGCGTGAACATGTTTTGTAAATTATGTGTATGAGATGTGAATAGCGAGATGATGCAAATTTATTTTATTTTTGTTGTAATATATTATTTTAATTAAATTCTTTTCATGCCAATATATATATATATATATATATATATATATTATTAATATATTATTTCAAATAAATATCCTGTAGTATTTCTTATCTGACTATATATGGTAGTGTATACGAATATGTAAGAGATGTTACAAAAAGCATAACTGAACCAAAAAAAAACTATTAAAGATGATGTAGCAAAGTTAAAATATCAAATATTTATGTTTCATGAATAAAAATTAATCATTAATCCTCGTTGGCTTTTCACTTGCATTATTTTTGAATGAAAATTTCACTTGCATCATTTAATATTATAATAGTAGACCATATTGATTTGATAGTAATAAATAATCTAATGCAACTATATGGAATATTCATTCCCGTACACTATCATGAGGTGGTTTTCAATCTCGTAGTAAAAATGTTTTGTCCAAATACGTTCGATTTTATTATTTTCTATTAAAGGTAGTTCAAAACAACACTAGGACAGAGAGCCAACTTACAAAACTTCTAAAGATAAGTTTTTATTAAAAGTTAAAAAGAAAAGAAGTAATTAATCATTTTTTTTTGTGTTTTCTCTTTCAATAAATATTTATTAATTAATCAAAATAATGGTGGATGTTATTGATACACTCTTAATTCTTTAAATAAAATCTCGAGTTGGAATCTTGTAAATGGAGGAAAATCTGCACTGGAAGTGTTTTACATTTTAGTGGTCTAACCTGATTTGAACTGAATATAATCAGGATCCAATTAGTTTATGAATACTAGTAATTACGAAAAAAGTATTTGTCTAACAAATAGTTTTTTGAATATTATGCGGGTTAAGTCATATTCGGCCCCTTATATTTATCTATTTTTGACATTTCGCCTCTTAAAATATTTTGTTGTTAAGTTTGTTAATTGAATCAGTTTTGGTCCATATTATCTCATTGTATTTTAGAAAGATATAATCTCTTGTCCCCCAATACTGAAATGTAACTATGCCATTTCAACATTATTGTCATGTTGAATCCTAACATGATATGGTGATATGTCAGTATTGAGAAGAGAAAGATTGCAGCTTTCTAAAATACAAGAGAATAGTATGGATTAAAAACTGAATACAAAAAACAAATTGGATCAAAAAATATTTTAGAGGGCTAAATAGCAAAACAAGACAAATACATGATTACACTTCAGTATTGTGCCTTATGCCTATTTCTTTTCAAGTTGCTTACAAGTAGCAAGCACATTTCAGATGAAAACATATTTTCCTCCAAATATGATAGGACTTAGCAACAAGCAGCCTACCTAATAAGTACCCATTGATTGAATTGAATCATAAATTTGTTCAACAAACTATGCTTTCTGGCACTCATATCCACCTCAATAAATATTTCAATTCACATAGTAATATAGCCAAAAGCATACTGCAACAAAAAATATTCACATATTCAAGTAATTTTGAATTATTTTTCTGATGAATTTATTAAAATATTTCAAGTTCTCCACTACCGTGGGTTTTAGGGATACGGACCTTCATTTAATTTCCAACAGAAATGGAAATTCCTGATAAATTAATAGCTGATTTAATAAATATATAAAAACTGCTAAAATTCCTTTGTCAGCCAAATTCGTGTCGCATGCAAGTAGGCTGCAACTTATTTGGGAAGTCCTTAAAAGTATGATATGTTTATTGGGTTTGAGCTTTCATCCTCCTAAGTTTGGTGGTTAAAGAGATTGATAATAGTAGCAGAAACTTTCTCTTGTAAGGTAGCACCAATTGCAAAAAAAGAGGTCTTATATATTTGGATGAAGATTGCAAACCAAAGAACGAGGGAGGTTTGGGAATAAGGGATAATATAGCTTGGAATAAAGCCACGATTGGAAAGCTAATGTGGGATCTAATTGCTTCGAAGTCCTTTCTTTGGGCTGTTTGGGTTATTAATAACAAACTGAAAAAAAAGTTTTAGGGGGTATTACAAAGCCTTTGAGGCTAGCAGGGCTTGGAGTCACTTGATTAAGCTCAGAAATGATTACTAGTTTATCAGACAAGTATCCCAATATTAACATTAGAGATATTCAAATAATGAGAAATGTTACGGTCAAAGATTGCTGGAGTAGCAGCCGGTGGAGGCTGTTGTATTTATAGGGATGATAGACTGATGAAAGTGTAAGAAAATGAAATCCATTTTGAATGTTATGTACATATTTCTGCATTTGACTCTCATATATAGAGTTACAAAAGCAACAAGTTGAAGTTTACAAGTAATCTAGTACAAAACGATATAACAACCATACTTATAACCATGCTTCAAGCTGTCTAACTAAGCATAAAAACTTGACTAATAATCTGCAAAAACTCACTCTTTGACAGCAACATATCACAATAAAAACAATAATTAATAATTTAATTTCTAACAAAAGTCATATTCTTCAACACTCATCCTTGGAACTTATGTTGGAAAAATGAGGTTTTTTTTAAAAAAATTTTCTTCTTACTTAACAATGCAATTCTCAAATTAACTAATTATCATTATTTGGGAGTAGAATCATTAGTGGCCTTCTATGAAGATCCTCCTTAATATTTTTGTTGAAAAATTCATCTTGGAGCTTATTCTCTCCAAATTTGAGCACTTCTATCTAATTTTGCTGAGATATAATTTTTTTTATGGAGCACTTCTCTCTAGATTCTTATGAAATTTTCTAGTGCACATCTCACCAAAACTCACATTGATGTACATCTCACTAACTATTAAAGTAATTTTGTTAATGCACATCTCAAGGACTCCAAAATCTCTTAAAATATATATTATTCTTTTTCAACTTGAGCCATGATGGGCTTGTTTTCCTTCTTGACTGAATAAGCCTTTGCTATATGCCCAAACTTTTTACATTTGAAACATTGTGACTTTCCCTTGTGCCAACAATCTTTTTCTTCATGACTGGTCTTCTTACAAATGTCATATGGTGGATACTTTCCTTCAACTAATTTGCCACTCCTTGAACTGAAAAATAGTTTTAGTAATATTTTCAAATTGAATAGTTGTCATTTGTTCATGTGCTTACAATTTGCTTATGGCTCTACAACGGTAAGCTTCTTTAAATCACATGTCTTTGTATTGACTGCTATTTTTGCTTCAAATTTGTTAGGCACACTGATCATGATTTTTTTCACAACTTGTTGATCAGTTATGTCTTTAACAAATAGTCTCATTTAATAGACAAGCTCCATTAACTTTGAAACATAATCTTTGGCAACCTTTTGCTCTTTCATTTTTAACATCTCAAATTCTTTTTTCAAAGTAAGCAGCTTTATTAACCTAATCCCACTCCCTTCAAATTCTTCTTGAAGATTTTTCCATGTCTCATTTACTATTTGACATGACATAATTCTTGAGAACACTGAAAGTTGTATGAATACAAGTTAGAGCTTTGTCTTTTTTTTGTCTTAACTTCTTCAATTTTTTTTTATTTGGGCCACGCTAGGATCCCTTCCAAGTGGACGAGGATCAACATCACTTTCAATAGATTCCTACAAATTTGCAACCTTTAGATAAACTTTCATTTTTATTACCCAAATAGGATAGTTGTCACCATTACTTATGGAACACTTCTCTCTAGATTCTTATGAAAATTTCTAGTGCATATCTAATGCATTTCTCACCAATTATTAAAGTAATTTTGTTGCTGCACATCTCAAAGACTCCAAAATCTTCTTAAAATAGATATTATTCTTTTTCAAGTTGAGCCATGTTGGACTTGTTTTTCTTTTTGACTCAACAAGCATTTACTACATGCCCAAACTTTTTATAGTTGAAGCATTGTGACTTTTCCTTGTGCCTTCATGGTGGATACTTTCTTTCAGCTAATTTTCCACTCATATTTGATGATGATTCTCTATGTTCAACTTGAAAAACATTTTTAGTGATATTTTCATATGGAATAGTTGTCATTTGGTCATGTACTTGCAGTTTGCTTATGAGCTATACAGTGGTAAGCTTCTTTAAATTACAAAACTCCTCAGTGACTGCTATTTTGGCTTCAAATTTGTTAGACACACTAATCATGATTTTTTTTTCACAATTTGTTGATCAATTATGTCTTCACCAGATATTCTCATTTAATTGACAAGCTTCATTAACTTTGAAACATAATCTTTGACAACCTCTTGCTCTTTCATTTTTAATATCTCAAATTCTCTTTTTAAAGTAAGAAGCTTCACTAACCTAACCCCATTCCTTTCAAATTCTTCTTGAAGATTTTTCCGTGTCTTCTTTAATGTTTGACATGACATAATTTTTGAGACCATTGCATCTAACAAAGTTGTATGAATACAAGTTCGAGCTTTGTCTTTTTTTTTTTTGCCTTGGCTTCTTCAATTTTTTTTTATTTAGGCCATTCTAGGATCTGTACCAACTGGATAAGAATCAACATCACTTTCAATAGATTCCTATAAATTTGCAACCTTTAAAAAACTCATTTTTTTTTACCCAAATTGGATTGTTGTCACCATTGAAAGTTGGAGGTGCTATAGAAGAGAAGGAACTAGAAGCCATTTTCTCCCAATGTTACAAGTGTTTTCACTCAAAATACTCTCAATAACCTCATAACCTTTAAGTATTAGACTCTGATACTAATTGTTGGGTTTTGGAGAATGTTAGGCTGATGAACGAGTAAGAAAATGAAATTCATTTTGAATGCTACATACATATTTTTGCATTTGAATCCAATATATAGAGTTACAAAAGCAACAAGTTAAAGTTTACAAGTAACTACAAAAAGATAACCGTATTTATAGCCAAGCTTCAAGTTACTTTAATTACTGAACTTAGCTTAAAAACTTTACTAAAAATCTGCAGAAACTCATTCTTCGACAACGTCATATCTCAATAAAAACAATAATTAATAATTTAGTATTTCTAGCAAAAGTCACATTCTTCAACAAAGGCTTCCCAATCCGATAGATGAATACACGTTGAATGCTTGGGATAATGTTCTACAATTCCAAGTGAAGTTGGGTCAAGAAGACCACATTAAATGGAGGCTAACTAAATCAAGTATGTATTTAGTTTCTAGTGCTTGGAATGTCTTGATAATGACTGGTGCAAATGTTACATGGTGGAAAGTGGTGGCTTCCATATTCCAAGGCATAGTTTTGTTCTATGGCTAGCACATAAGGGTAGGCTAGCTACAAAGGAACGACTGCATAAATGGGGGGTGGTAGTTGAAAACAAATGTTACTTCTGCAATAATGAAGTGGAAAACATTTTGCTTATTCTTTGACTGAATTTTTGCCAAGAAGTTTGGAGGGAAATTCTGAGGAGATGTGAAATTAAAAGAAACCCATTAAGTTGGTTCAACAAAAAAGTAACCGAAAAAAGTTTCATGACTCGGCTTCGAAGGTTAGCCTTAGGTGCTTTCTCTACTTTTTTTTTTTGAACGACAGTGCATATTCTTATACTTTTCACCATAATTTTGCTATACTTTTAATACTCTTTCTACATCAACTATTTTTTCATCAAATCTCCATAGAAAAAATCATTATTTAAGAGTTTTAAGGTAAATTCTTTATATTTATGCTTTGTAATTTTTTATAGGATTTGTTTTAATTTATTTGACTATCAATTGTTATATCGATAATTAGGGAGTAAAGATTTTTTGTTTTATCTAAAATAAGAGAAAGTAGAATTTATTTATTTCAATTTTTTTTATTTCCATAACTATTTGATTATTTATTATGTAAAGACCTTGCTCAGAAGATGGTTGTCACAAAAAAATATATATTGATTTTCCATTAGTTTATTTGTTGGTTAAATTGTCATTGATCTTACTAATTGTTATTGCCACAATGGAAAGAGTTTTTCAGAAATGAATATCATCAAGAGTAAAATATGCCACCGGATAGGAGATAGACTATTGAATAATTATTTGGTAACTTACATTGAAAAAGACATATTTTTAAATATTACCAATGAAGCTTTTATGCAATGACTTCAAAATATGAAGAATAGAAAAGAAATGTTATTGATGTAATTGTATTACGTTATTGATTTTTGAATGTTAAGATGTAATATAGTTGATATGTATTAACTTTATCAATATTTTTACTAATTTATAATTTTACTTTTAGAATTGATGTACATGATTTTATTTTTATAATTTTCTAACTAGACTCTCTGAATAAAATTTTTGATTTCGTCACTGCAGATTGAATCCATTAAGAATTGGAGAAACTAGAATTAAAGCTGGACTCCCGCTAGGATGAAGGTAATAGGGATTTGACTATGAAGATTGAAAAATAACCAATGAACAAAATTTTCTCACTTTATTTCTTAAACAGAAATCTGATACAAACAAGAATATATAGTCATGGCTAAGTAACTGTCATTAACTAACCTCCTAAAAAATAGGAAAGATACAATCTACTGCAAACACTCCTAAAATAAATAAAATGCAGCCAACTTCTCCAACTCCTCCAGCTCAGGAAACACTGCCACTGTCTGTTACTGCCACTACTTAGATTTGCTGATTTGCTTTGCTGCATTGCTGGCTTCGTTAGCTTGCTGTGCTTTGGATTTGCTGAATTGAATTGCTGGCTTCGTTACCTCCCATCAAGCTAGGAGTGAATATGTCATGAACTCGTAGCTTGGTCTTTAAATGGTTGAACTGTGGTGCATGAAGTGGCTTGGTAAAGAAGTCTGCTACTTGGTTAGCAGAAGCAATGGACAACAGGTGAATGAGACCAGTCTTCAACTTCTCTCGGACAACATGACAATCCAATTCTATATGCTTTGTTCATTCATGGAAGACTGGATTTTTGGCTATGTGTAAGGCAGATTCATTGTCACAAAATAAAAGAGCTGAATGTTGTGGAGGTAAAAGGAAATCTTGTAACAAATATACTAGCCATTGAATATCACAAGTGACAACTGCCATGGCTCGGTATTCTGCTTCGGATGATGATCTAGAAACAGTGGGTTGTTTCTTGGATTTCCAATTGACAAGTGAATCACCAATGAAAACACAATATCCTGTTACAGACTTTCTGGTAATGGGGCATGTAGCCCAATCTGAATCTGAATAAGCTTTGATACTCATGCTGCTAGCAGATGAGAAAAATAAGCCTTGACCAGGAGAAGCTTTAATATATCGAAGGACCCTGTGTGCTGCTTTCAAATGAGAATTAGTAGGACAGTCTAAAAACTGAGAAAGATGTTGAACAACAAATGAAATGTTTGGCCTGATATTGGCTAGATATAAAAGTTTGCCAATTAACTGTTTGTAACTTGAAATGTCTGTTGGAGTGGAATCTTATTGTTGTTGTTTTGTGAAAGGAACAATGGGTGTAGCTACTGGTTTACTTTCTAAAAAACCAGTATCTGCAAGAAGCTCTAGAGCATACTTTCTTTGACAAAGATTAATTCCTGCTGAAGTTCGAGCAACCTCTAACCCAAGGAAATACTTTAGATTACCAAGATCTTTTATTTTAAACTGATCATGAAGATAGATCTTGATTTGTTCAATCTGTGTCATGTCATTACTGGTCAAAATGACATCATCAACATATACACATAAAGCTATAAAACTGGACCCTTCTGTTTTTATAAACAATGAACAATCTGCCACAGCTTGCTGAAATCCTTGGGTATGCAATGCTTCAGTCAATTTAGAATGTCACTGTCTACTCGCCTGCTTTAAACCATACAAGGATTTTGTTAGTTTGCACACTAAAGAAGAATTGGTGCATGAGAAACCAAGTGGCAAGTGCATGTAAACTTCCTCAGTGAGATCTCCATGGAGAAAAGCATTGTTTATATCCAGCTGCTGTAAATGCCAACCCTGAATTACAGCAACAGTTAGAAGAACTCTAATAGTAGCCATCTTTGCAACAAGAGAAAAAGTATCTAAATAATTAATTCCTGGTTTTTGAGTGAACCCCCGTGCAACCAACCTTGCCTTATGTCTTTCAATTGTTCCATCTGCATGATACTTAGTTTTGAATATCCATTTGCAAACAATTGCTTGCTTTCCAGCTGGCAAAGTAGTGAGCTGCCATGTGTTATTGGACTGTAAAACATCCAATTCTATCTGCATTGCATTCCTCCATTCTGGAAATTTTACTACTTGATTATATGTTTTTGGCTCAATTGGAACTATTATTGAGGCTGTAAAATTCTTATGTGAAGAAGATAAATTGTGATATGATAGAACTGAAGAAAGTGGATGAATAATACCTGAATCAGAATCTGCAGACAAGGAAGTTTGATTGGCCTGTGACTGAGTACCAAGGATGTCACAATGATAATCTTTCAAGTAAGTTGGTTGAGTTCTTGTTCGAGTGGATTTTCTTTGTGGTAAAGGTGAATTGTTAGGTACATGATCAACAGGATCAATATGAGAAGGGGAGACAATATATGTAGTGAATTCTGGAAAATCAGTGTGTGGGTTTGGCTATGATGTAGGCAATACCAAGGTTGGAGTGGAAGAATCTGTAGAAGAAGATATCATTTTAGTTTGATCAATAAAAGGAAATTCATGTTCAGAAAAGGTTACATTTCTAGATACTAAGATCCTTCGTGTGGCCAATTCATACAATCGATATCTTTTTGTTCCTGCTTTATATCCTATGAACACACATTTAGAGGCTCTTAGTTCTAGCTTAGTTCTGTGATTAACCAAGGTACTGGAAAATGCTAAACACCCAAAGACTTTTAAGTGAGTTAGATCAGGTGACTGATTATATAAAAACTCATATGGAATTTGGTTGTTTATGGCAGAACTAGGTAATCTGTTCATTAGATGCACTGCATGTGCTGCTAAGTCACTCCAAAAACAATTTGGACTACTACTTTGAAACTTCAAAGCTCTCATTATATTCAAAATATCCTGATGCTTCCTCTCAACCACTGCAATTTGCTGGGGTATTTTTGTACAACTAGTCTGATGTATGATTCCATAGGTATGATAATATTCTGGCATTAAAAACTCATGACCATTGTCACTCCTCACAGTTTTAATTTTCTTTTGAAACTGGGTATCAACATAAGAAATAAAGTTTTGTAATTATTTTCTAGCCTCAGATTTTGTTTTCAGTAAGAAGATCCATGTGAACCTACTGTAATCATCCACTGCAGTAAGAAAATATCTATGTCCATACATGGATTCATGATGTGGACCCCAAATATCAACATGTATTAAGTCAAAAGGTTCATTTGATCTATTAATACTGTCATGAAAAGGCAATCTCTTTTGCTTAGCAAAATGACAAATATCACATACAACAAAGTAAGGAGCAGCTGGAATATTACATTTTTCTGCCAATTGAGACATTCTTTTATTAGAAACATGTCCTAGCCTATTATGCCATATGACTTCATTTCTATTATCTAATGAACATGAATTTTCTTTGATACCAATGGTGGTAGAATCAGTAAAACAAAATTGGTACAATCCTTGGACTTGTCTAGCTGAGCCAATCTTCTTCCCAGTTTGCACATCCTAAATGACACAAGAATTGCTGGTGAAAGTAAGTGAACAGCAAGAATCAACAGTTAACTTTGAAGCTGAAATAAGATTGAAAGCAAAGTGTGGAATGTGAAGAACATTATGCAGTATTATGCTTTGATTTAAGCGAACAGTTCCTATATTGGAAACTTGAATCTGCATATTATTAGGTAATCTGACACTGTAATTGGTAATGTGTGAAAAAGAAGAAAAATTAGACAAGGAGCACACTATATGATCAGTGGCTCCTGTGTCAAGAATCCACATTCTACTGTTTTTGGAAGATGGAATGACAGAAAGTACCATACCAGAATTCTGCTGAGAAATATCAGCATTAAAGTGTGGCAGTAAACTTCCAAAATGTTGAACTACTGAAGTGGCAGCAATGGAACTTTGTCCTGTGTTTGAAACTCCTTCACTAGTTCTTTGTGAATTCATTCTGGACATAGACTGAAAGATAGAGAAAAGCTTCTGATATTGCTCCTGTGTCAAACCAGAATCTGGCATTTCTTGATTCAAAATGGTAGCTCTAGTTTCTAAACATTCATTGGTTTGATCAAATTCAACCTGATTATTACAACCAATTCGAGATCTTGGTTTATAACCAACTGGATACCCATGTTTCTGATAGCATTTATCAACAGTGTGCCCAAGTTTACCACAATGGCTACATTGGGGTCTCTTTGTATTGAAACTATAAACTTTCTTCTGATTATAAGAATTTTGACTTTGATTTCCTCCAAGAGCCCTGCTTTCTTTACCATTTGATACTGTTTTGTTATAACACGCCACATGATCAGAAGCATTTGAATATTCCCCTAAAGGTTGCATCTGTCTTTCATGTTGTACTACTAATGCAAACACTTTCGTGATACTAGGCGGAGGCTCCATAAGCATGATCTGTGACCGGACAGTTGAGAAATTTTCATTTAACCTTTTCAAGAATCTTATAACATGATCAGCTTCATAATACTTCCTGAAAGTGGAAATTGCTCCACAATTGCAAGAGGGACGGCAAGTACAAAGTGGTAATGGCCTGAGATTAAGAAATTCATCCCACAAAATCTTCATTTGGGTGAAGTAATCTGTGACATTCTTCTGCCCTTGATGAAGATTGAAGATTTCTTGCTGCAAATCTGCCATTCTAAAACAGTCACTAGCTTGAAACCTATCTCTAAGATCATTCCACACATCAACAGCATTATCAAGCCAAATAATGCTCTGTGAAATCGAAGGTAAAATGAATGTATGATCCAAGAAAGAACCATCATGTTACATCTCTGCCATGCCGAGAAGGAAGAATCTGATTCTTCTAGTACTGGAATATTTCCATTCACAAACTGCAGCTTGTTCTTGGAAAGAAGCGCCATTTTCATGGCTTTCGACCAAGAATGGTAATTTGATCCTGTGAGTACTGGTGATACAAAAACCAGTGACGAATTCTCACTTGGATGAAGAAAATATGGACTGGATGGTGAATCTGCTGAAGTATTCATCATCGAATGGTTGGAAAAACAAAAAATTCAAGAAGAAGAAATATTATTTAGCCAAGAAGTGCTCTGATACCATATGATGATTGAAAAATAGCCAATGTTCTCACTTTATTTCTTAAACAGAAATCTGATACAAACAAGAATATATAGTCATGCCTAGGTAACTGCCATTAACTAATCTCCTAAAAAATAGGAAAGATACAATCTACTGCAGACACTCCTAAAATAAATAAAATGCAGCCAACTTCTCCAGCTCCTCCAGCTCAGGAAACATTGTCACTGTCTGTTACTGCCACTACTTGGATTTGCTTTGCTGCATTGCTGGCTTCGTTAGCTTGATGTGCTTTGGATTTGCTGAATTGAATTGCTGGTTTCGTTATTGACGGAGAATCCTCAAGCTTGGACTGCTTTAAATTCACCAAAAAGATTGTTTGTTTCTTAGGAAAAAGCGAGAAAACTCAAGAAAGAGTGAAAAAGCTAAAAAAAATTTAGGGAAATAACCGCTCATCAGATTGTTCTGATAACATGTGAATAATGTGAACTAAATAAAATTTTACTATTGAATCATGACCGTACAACCGATACTTGTACACCAAAAGAAGAATACAGTAACTAACCACTCCTGATGACTTTTATCTAACTAATTCTTAACAACTAATTAAATAGAGAGTTTAGAGAACGAATCAATTAATTCCGCATAAAAAATGTGCATCATTTTTCCCAAGCAATTCCGTTAAAGATGGCCAAAATTTGAAGATTTTTTTTTTTTCAATTAAGGTGGTGGAATTGGGGTGGAGGCATATGAAGTTACCGTAGCGTGCCCCACACGCAATGGAAAAATGTCTCATTTGGAATTGGACAAGTGAGAAAGTGAGTCCATGAATAAATGTGATGTACTAAATGGAAAAAAAAAATTCAAATCCAATGGAACAATGAATTAAACCCATGATGACGAAGCAATGACAAAAATTTATTTTCTTTGATTTTCTTTTTAGGAAGAGTGGAAAAGGAAGGTAATTGTAGGTCTTAGGATTTTTTTAATACTTTTCTTCTTCTTTTTAAATTGTATTTTGTGTAAAATAAATAATTTTCAAAATATTTTTTCGTCTCTAATGGTAAATTACCGATATACTGGCTTGTTAATATGATTCAATTTTAAGCATGAATTTATCTTGAAAAAGGACAAAAATGACACTTAAAATGAACTTTGAGGACTCGATAAAACAAAACAAAATTTAGGACCTAATAAAACAAATTATTAAAATTCAAGGACTTATATATGCAATTGGGAATGTGATGTATGGGAATTTGGGATTATTATGAATAATATCTATAAATGATGGGATTGTGGATATGATTGTAATATATAACAAGGAAAATGGATGGAGGCATAAGAAATATAAAATAACCCTCAAAATATCGAAAACCTTTGTCCACACTCCACACATTTCGAAAGCAAATTAGAAGTATGTTGAGTTGATGCGATGAATCAACACATCTCCATAACACACAAGGGACACATTGAAGAAACATTGAAACTCCTCCTTGCTATGTTTGCCCAATAACTCAAATTATTTTTGTAAACATCTATTTGTTTTGGGTATTTTGGGTTCAAGCGTGTGAGCCCATTTTTCATTCCAGACTAAGCTAATGGCTCGGACTAAATGGAGGCATGTGATTGGCCTGAGTTGAGTTGAACTTTCTAATTTGATCGCAAAATAGATTTTGAAGCTTGGTTCAAATAAATAAATAAATAAAGAATCTAAAGTTTATTGGGTCGTGGCGGAGGCACAACGGGGCAAGTGGGGGCACTTTCCTCCACTACTTCCATAAAATTTCATGGGAGATACATATAATTTTAATTTATGGTACCATTTAAAATTTAAATTTTGAATTTTACTTGATTGAAAAAAATTCTATTTTTAAATTTTTTATATTAGTTGAAGTTTTTTCCAATAAAAAGATAAAATTATTTTCTTCAAAATAAAAGATATTTTTTTTCTTTTAATATTTGTCATCTCCTACCACTATTTATATTTCACCATTTAACTGCACGGGCTTTCATGTCATTGTAGAAGAGAAAATTCATATTAAAAATGTATAAAATTAATTGATTATATTTATAAATTGTATATATACATTTGTGAAAATTTTTATTTATAATTGATTATATTTTATTAGTTTAATTATTAAGATAAATAATTATATGAAATAATCACTATATTTTTTGTTTATTTTTACATCATAGAAAAATATATATTTTTGAACTAAACAAATTATGCATATATTAGTAATTTTATATTTTAACAATTCAATTAATTTTACTAAACACCAGTATCAATCTGCTACCGATACCTAAACCAAACGGAACCTAAACATTAATTAATTCTTTAAAATACGTATAAAACCAAGTATTAAAAAAATCAAATTGCATGAAAGACTAAATTGGGAATATTATAAAACTAAAACATATTTAGCCTCACCCAATTTCTTCAATAAATAAAGGCTTAGATAAGGCATTGGGACACACATGCATTCAAGAAAGCATAGGAAAATCTAGAGAAAGAGTGCCACAAAATTGTGAGAATCGACGTATTTTTTTAATTGCAAGTTTCATTTTACTAAGACTGAGGCCAAATCAAGATCTAAATTGGAGAGAAAAATAGATCAAACTCATATCAAAGAAATCCATGCACACCCAAATCTGAAACTATTTAAAAATACGGAAGAAGAAAAATATTCTTCAGCTATATCGGCCATGTAAAAATATCCAGCACCTGTCGTGTACGAATATATTTTGGCAATTGGTTCCCTTGAAGCACATTGACAAGCTTGTTCCTCACTTTCGAGGAGGTTAATTTAAAACCAACAAAGGAAATAAGAACCCCTCCATAAAAAAACTATTAAGACTGAAGACATACCCATTTGAGGATATATTCTCATTTTTTTATTTGCTTGGGATTTCTCTTTTTTCTTTATCCAAAAACTTACTGTGGTGTAATTTGACCAACAATCTTCCACTTGAATATTGATTTCAATCTGTCTTCACACCTCGATCAATGCAGCAGCCTTTCTGGTATTGTTACTTTAGCAGACCAACTGAAGTTGAACATAACTTCAGTTTATCGATAGTCACCACTTTTGTCAACATATCCACTGGATTCTTGCTTCCTTGGATCTTCTCCAGTACTAACACATCATCTTCCTCTTTTACCTGATACACCCATTTGTTATGAAGTGTCTTATTCCTCATGGGTAACTCAGCTAGTTCCCATGTCTGGTTGGAGATCAGAGACTTCATCTCATCTTTCATAGCAAACTCCCACTTACTAGCATCTCCAGTCTAACAAGTTTCATCATAACATTCAGGCTCCCCTCCATCAGTCAACAAGAGATAGTTCATATATCTCCTGTTAGGTACATGAGGCCGATAAGACCTTAATACAGGAGATGGAGTAGGAGGTTGCGGGGTGTTGGACTGATGCGCACTGCTTGGTCCAACAAGTTCCTCTGGCTAAGGACTTGCTGCAATGGATTTCGTCACGGAACTAACTGGGACATCATCTGCATCTGTAAATACTGACTCATTCTATTCTGAGTTGCTGACGACTGTTTTGTGCACGTCCTTGTACATTACCATTTCGTCAAAAATTATATCTTTGTTACGGATGAAATTTTTGTTTTCGTCATCCCAAATACGGTAGCTAAACTCATCTTCACCATAGCCGATGAGAGTGCATTTCTTGGATTTGGGATCAAGCTTATTCCTTCCTTGATCACTGATATGCACATATGCTACATATCCAAAAACTTTTAGATGTGATAGATTTATCTCTTTTTGGCTCCATACCTTCTCTGGTATTATGTGCTCCAATGGAATCAATGGTCCTTGATTGATTAAGTAAGTAGTTGTGTTGACTGCTTCTGCCCAGAACTGTTTCGGTAGACCTGACTGTATACGAATACTTCTGGCTCTTTCTGTCAACGTTCGGTTCATATGTTCCGCTACACCATTGTGTTGAGGTGTGCCTGGCACGGTTCTCTCCATTCTAATATCATGCTCATAGCAAAACTTCTTGAATATGGTGTATTCATATTCACCACAATTGTCGGTTCTGAGCTTTTTAATCTTCAAACCTGTCTCATTTTCAACCATAGCTTTCCATCTTCTGAAAGCCTCGAACACTTCGGACTTATATTTTAGAAAGTAAACCCATACCTTTCGAGAGTGTTCATCGATGAAAGTCACGAAGTAGTATTTCCCACCAATAGATGAGACGGTCGTTGGTCCCCAAACATCAGAGTGAACAAGCTCTGGTCGTTCTTTCTCTGGGGTTCTGCCACTTGTCTGAAAGCTGAACCTCTTTTTGCTTTCCAAATATGCAATCTTCGCACATGTCTATCTCTATAGACCTAGAAATTTCCCCTTCGAATGCATAATCTTCATTCCTTTTTCACTCATATGGCCCAGTCTCTGGTGCCATATATTGGGATTTTCATTGCTAGCTACAACTATAATTGAACATTGTGCTCCTACTATTATGTAAATCGTGCTCCTACTATTATGTAAATAGTGCCACTCTTTTTGCCTCGAGCAACCATCATTGCGCCCTTTGAAATCTTCCAATCATCGCCATGGAAGATCGTAGTGTAGCATTCGCTAGCCAACTGCCCTACTGAGATTAAGTTTTTTCTCAGGTAGAGAATATGTCTGACATCCTTCAGCTCCTAAACAAACCCGTTCAACTTAATCTTCACTACACCTTTACCAATAATAGCGCAAGGTTGATCATCACCAAGATATACCTTTCCAAGGTTTCCGGAGACATACCTCTCGAATAATTCTTTCTGTGAAGTAGCATGGAATGATGCTCCAAAGTCTAACACCTGAGACTCTTCCTTGCTTTCTAAAGAGCATATCAATGCGTCATTGCCTCTAGAGGTGGAAGTAACATTTGCCTCTACCTTTTCTTCATGGTTCTTTGGTGCACTCTTGCACTGATTTTTGTAGTGCCAGTCTTCCCACAATTCCAACATTCGACAGCTTTCGAACTATGGGAATTACTGGGATTCCTGGATTTGGACCTTCTGTCCTTTGATTTACCTCGGTAGTTTGACTTGCCTCGTCCATTGCCTCTGGTTGAATTTCTTCATCTTGACTCTGTATGCAAAACTAAAGAAGTTGATGATTCACCCAACTCTTTTCGTCGGATCTCTTCACTGAGAACTAAATCATGAACATTATCAAATTTCAACTTAGTACTTACCGACGAGCTACTCACAGCTGTGACAGTAGCATTCCAGCTTTCTGGTAGAGAAGACAAAAGTATTAATGCTCGTACTTCTTCATCAAATTCAATTCCAACCGAACTCAATTGGGTTGTGACTGTATTGAGTTTATTGAGGTGTTGAGCTACCGATGCGCCTTCTGTCATTCTTAAGTTGAACAAGCGTCTCATGAGGTGCACTTTGTTTGAGGCTAAAGGCTTCTCATACATACTAGAGAGAGCCATCATAAGACCTGTCGTGGTCTTTTCCTTTGCTATGTTGAAAGCAACATTGCGGGATAACGTTAATCAGATAACTCCGAGAGCTTATTTGTCGAGAAGACTCCAGTCTTCTTCCTTCATAGTCTCTAGCTTCTTCCCTCAGAGAGGTTGATACAGATTTCTTTGATACAAATAATCTTCTATTTGCATTTTTCAAAAGCTAAAGTCCGCTCCATCGAACTTCTCAATTTTCACATTTCCTTCGTCTGCGGCTATTGCTCCCACTTGAATCTGACTTTCTCTGTATCGTTTCTCACAATTTCTGCGAACCACTGTGTATTAAAACACCTCTATGTATAATTTGGTACAACTGACCAAATTTTACTATTCATATGAATAGTAATCGCCCGAAAAAAGACAGAAAAATGCAACCAACGCTCTGATACCAGTTGTTGGGAAATAACGCCAATTTTTCTATAATCAGATTTGTAAGAAAGCGAAGAAAACACGGAATAATAAGACAAGATAACGGAGTTCGGCCAATTATGCCTACGTCTCTGGACTGCTGCAGATCTTTTACTAAGGAAAGAGAAATTTACAAAGTGTTTACAAATACTCATAACTCACAACATCTCACTAAAGCTTCTATCTCACTTTTGGATGGAATGTCTTACAAATGAATTCCTAAGGCTATATATAGGCTTACACCTTCTCAATGGATGACCAAGATTAATTCTCACATACTTTGATGAATGGTTGTGATCATTTATCACCTACCATCTTACCAACCAAATAAATGGTCAAGATTAATTTTCAACAAAAGATGCACCGTCTATCTTTATTGTCATTTATTTTTAATGCATGTGTAGTTTGACCAACAGTTTTTATCTCAATTGAATTAATTTAGTTTGATTTTAATAGCTGTGTTTTTCGAATCTTTATAATTAATAATTATAAATTACTATCATTAGTAATAAAAAGAAATTACTTCTAATTAAATGAAACTTTGTTAATGCAACTATATATGAAATTGAGAAGTTATGCAGTTGCTATCACTTATTAGGTTTCGAATCACTTTTTTTTTTTTTGATAAATCTTATAGAGGCCTTATATTAAATTCATACTTTCCACTTTGTTATAATTATTTAATAATAAGTGTAGTTAATCTCAATTGGTTCTAAGCACATAATTTAGTACTTTAGAGTTTAGATATACAGGAAATGAGTTGAAGAAGTTTTCCCACCACAAATGCCATCTCTAAAGATAGTAAGCATAATCAATAAGAAAATATATCTCGAGCAAGACTTGATTATAAGTTATTTATATATATTGGATGTGACTATTGCGGTAAGAGTTGTCATTAGTTGTGCATTTGATTATAATTCCTAATTATCTACTATTTTCTTATTAGGTCACATGGGTCTATGTGAAAGTAATTAAATTATGCAGTGAAATTAATAACCCAATTGACTTCCAACTATGCTTCCACTATTCTTAATAAAATTTTTCTGGTTTAAACTCAATTGATCACAACATGCTATATATATATATATATATATATATATTGGATTGATCCAATCTAAGAAGTTTTTTATTTTTTTTTTATTTATGTGAAATCTATGTGAGAATTTAAATACTAGACCACATTATTATTATCACTATACAAGTAAGTGGGCTCGCAACATTGACTAGCTATATAGCATGTAAAACTAAGTATGTAATTGAATAGGCCTTGAATTTAAGGCGTTCTAAAAATTAAATTAAAAACTAATTAAAAAGGAGGATTTATCAAACCATTATAAGTAGTGCATTAAAATTATAGCTAACCCACATGCATTACTAAACTAAAGTTATTGATCATTTTTAGTAACATTATTAATTTCACTATGTGGATAGAGCTTAATGATGTGGTAGCATCGTGGTCCTCAAAAGCAGAATCAATTTCTAATTACTTATCTCCACTTCGTTTCCCCAGTGGGCTTGCAGCACCAGTGTTTTCATGATATTTTTTTTAATTTAAATAATTTAAAATATTGTTGAAATTATAAAAATAATGCACCTACCGAAGTGCGTGGTTGCATGCAGAACTTATGTGTTATATATATATATATATATATTTTTTCTTTTTAAATCTGTGTTCTAAAACCGTCCATTATAGTCATAAGAATATGATAATGACAAATAGACATTCTTGGATTCAACGCAGCCAAAAATTTTACTTAAGGGTCCAATTAGAAAAATATAAAAATAAAATAATATACCTTTACTCTATATTCTTTAATTATATAAAAATGAAAAAAATTAAAAATCATGAAATAGCTTAAGGCAATAATTACACATCAACTACAATCAAATTATCAACAATTTTGACTCTTTACATAATTATATATCAAATAGTCAAAGAAATAAGAAAGAAATTGAAATAAATAATTTTTACTCTCTCTTATTTTACAGAAACAAGAAATTTCTACTCCTAAATTATTGACATAACAATTGATACTTACATAAATTAAAACAAATCCAATAAAAAATTATAAAGTGCAAGTATAACTCTTATATATTGGTTTCTTCTATGAGAATTTAATGAATAAATAGTAAATATAGAAAGAGTATTGAAGGTATACCAAAACTATAGTGAAAAGTAGAAAAACATACACTATTATTTAAAAAAAATGATAGATTAATGGTATATTTTTTTAAAAAAGGAATGGAAAATTTACTAAATTACCCCTAAAAATTTCATAAATTTCAAAGGGCATTGGCTCAAGTGTGCCTCGTCCTTGCATGCATTAATTTAGTTTAGTAATTAAAAAATTGAAATAATTAACTCACCAATTGCTTATCAACCTCTATAAATTCTCTCCTTCGAAGCCTCTCTAATCCCATCTATACACATTCAGATTCAGCTCATAGATTTTCTTATAATTAAGTTTTTAGTCATGTCTTCTATTGGAGCTGCTTGTGCAGGAGTTTACGTGATGAGAAAACGTCAAGAAGAAAAGCTGAAGAAAGTTGGAGAGGAAAAAGTTGCCACCGAAGAGACCAAAGATAGTTCTTCTTCTTCTTCAATTGGAAAAGCCAATAAGGTCCATCCTGCTAATTACCCGGATAATGCAAAAAGAAAAATACTTACCTAGATCGGATTTATATAAATCAAGTCAATAAAAGTACAAACAAAATAATTTATGTGACTTTTTTATTGATTTGATCCATCATAAAACAGGTCTAAAGTTTAATGCAAGTTTAACTGTCGTTTTGTACAATACTTTGTGGTTTTGTAATTGTGTGAACTTTCAAGTATATTATTGTTGAATTGGGGGTGATTTGGTTAAATAATTAAGGTTTTCATTTCTAGGTTGCTGTTGTTCAATTCCCAGAATTGTCATGTGGTCCTGTAATTAGTATTTCTATGATTTTCCTAAGTGGGAAATTCAAGAATAATATTGGGACTAATAAATTAATATAATTGGTTTTGTTAATATATTTTGGTAATCCATGTAATTGATGGACAAATTGCTTATCAAACCAAGTCACCATCACGGACCTTGAAATAGTAGAAAAGAAATTATATACAAAAAATATAGACAAAAAACCACTCTTATCTTTTTATAATATACAATCCAGCATTTACTTTTTAATTAATGAGTGAAAAGAGATAAATTTTTAAAAATGATTTTTTTCTCTTTCTTTATTTTTAGATTTTTCTTGATCCTCACCAAACAATCAAGTAGTGAGTGTTGGATAGTCACTTGAAATTATGACCGTATATATGGTATTTAATTTTGATGATATGATTATTTGATTTCTCATTAATCTTAACTATACAATTTATTTTAATTCTATCAGTTATACTTTTGCTAATATGTTTAAGATTCTAAAACTATATATATATATATGTATGCATTGTTCAAAATTACCTGATCCGATAATTCAACTATTCAAAAGCTATCTTAATTCAGATGAAGATTCCAACGTGAACTCATCTGACCCATTTGTCTAACAAAAAGATTACCTTAAAGACTTTAGATTTAAGATTTATTGCCCAACATAGCTGTTGGAGATAATCTCATATTGAAAGTTTGAGTGATATAATAAAGACTTATAATCATAGTGAAATTACTAGGCTTCAATCATTTTGAAACAATAATAAATTCACGTCTAAACCCTACAATTCTAATAATAGCAACTATAGGGGAAGATACACCCACCAAATCAGTTATCAATTTCTCCTTGCAAAAAACACTCACAAACGATTATTTCTATGTTGATATGTGATGCTTTGAACTAATAAAGTAAATGCCTTGATGCTTCTATTGAGGTGAAAAAATGCTAATAAGAGGCTATCTTCAGCCTAAGCATCGGTTATTTCCATACACATGGGACAGGTGCCCAGGTAAACCTGAAGGGTTCAGCATTTTTCATAAAGGTAATAAAGATAAGAGCTTGTTTTATAGCTTACATACTCTCCTAATTAATGATAAAATCTTTAACCCAAAGGGGCAGATGGTACATGATTGACATAATGGTGGAGTAGTGACCTGACGAGAACTATGCCGGTGGATTTTTCTTCAGTATGGCAGCCACAGTATGCTTCGCCAACTCATCCGTAGGGGGGGACTTAATTCCTTGCGAAAAATACTGTCCCTGATTCCTGATTCAAATTGCTTGTATAACTTCCTCTCAGGCATCTGGTTGTAGCTGGCTATGGCGGAATTTCCTATGTTTGACTTGATAGCTCCTGGTACAACATTGATAACATCTATTCCAAGAGGCTTCAGATCCAACCTGCTTTTAACATTGACAAATATATTACTAATGCCAACTTTAAGATCGAAGTCAATACCATTTCTAAGAATGCAGTAAAAACTAAAAACAGTCCTTAATGGACCGAAAATTAGCTCTGGATGCATATATCTTAGACTTCGAGACAACTTAGCTTCACACAATACCATCTGCTCATTCAAACCAAAATACGAAGGAAATTTATATCAGACAGCATCTTTAATTGATCCTACATTATATTGTTCCTCATCCGAGGCCCAGGAGAATATGTTTTCAGAGCCTATCTATAAATTACACATTGAAAACATCAGTAATGTCTAAACTATCAGTCATTTCAGAAACTTGATCATTTAGCCCAATGCATTTAGTTGAATTGAGTATGTTTACTTCAATCTTTAATTTTATTTCTTACATTTTTAATTGGTAATATGTCTTGAGCAAAATAAGCCCCTTGTGGAGTTGAAAACCTATATAATACATAAATACATACTCCACATTTGTAGATTGAAATGTTCTGGGCTGCCACAGCCTCTGGAAAATTTACAGTCAAGTCTGCCTATTTTCTCTTAATGGGAAATGATGATGAGGCTATCTCTTTGGTGTGGAATACGGTTTGGAAATAGAAGGGACAACAAAGAACCAAAATATTTTTCTGGTTGCTCGTTCATGATTGTTTTCTTACAAACTTTGAATGCATGAGACGACATTTAGGAGTTAGTGATATCTATTTAGTTTGTGGTGTAGAAAGGGAAAATACTTTGCATATAGTAAAAGACTGTTGCTGGGTTAAATCCATTTGGCATGCAACCTTCTCTACTTCGAATAGTTTGAATAATTTCTTTGAGATGAATGTCTTACAAGATTATGTAGTTAATAATCTCTCTACTACATGGTGTAATGATGGCATTCCTTAGATTATCTTATTCGGTGTTACGTGCTGGTGTATTTGGAGGAGACACAATGATTTCTTTTTAAAAAATAGGGTGTTGTCCACTACCGATTCTATTAAAGAAATTCTTTGGATTTCAAGTTCAATCCTCAATGCCATTTCAAAATTAGATACTAAGATGGGCATTCCATACCCACAAGCTAGAGTTGTGTCGTGGATACCTCCCCCTGATGATTATGTGAAGCTCAATTCTGATGGCTCACTACAAAAAAAATTACATTTACCAACAGAATTTACCAACGGACAACAACCGTTGGTATTTACCAACGCATTTCCAACATATTAGCAACGGAAAATATATTAAAAAAATTATAAAACAATACCAACAGATTACCGACGTATTACCAACGGTTTTTTATCAACGGATTAATATCCGTTGGTAAATATTGCGCAAATATTCAGCACCAAATTTACCAACGGAAAATGTCGTTGGTAATTGGCACAGATACAACAGTAAATAAGTACCAACGGAATATGCTGTTGGTAAATACCAACGGATATTTTCTGTTGCTATTTACCAACGGATTTGGTTCCGTTGGCATATACCAACGGAAATTATTCTGTTGGTAAGTTATTTGATTTATATTTTTTTATAATATAATTTTTTTTTAGAATTGATTGAAAATTGGAATTGAATGTCCAATAATATTTGAATTGAAATTGATTAATTAAAGTTAAATAAATAAATTTAGTGTTCAATTATTAATCAATTTCATAAATTGAATCATAATTTTATCAATTAAATCTCCATTTATTCAAATGATTCCTAATGTAATTAATATGAGTACAATTAAAGTTAGTTTATTTAAATTAAGTAATTGAATATCAATTGAAGTTAATTTAATTTAATTAATTAATTGAATCTCAATTTATATAAATTTAATCAAATTATTTAATTTATTCTCAATTATAGCATTAATTGATATTCTAATTAAGAATGGTTAATCAATTTAATTTTAATTTAATTAATTGAACTCCGAATTAAAAGAATTAAATTAAAATAAATTAATCAAAAAAATTCTTATTTAATAAATCAAAAAAATTAATTTATTAAATCAAGCTCAATTTAATCAATTAAACATTAATTTTATCAGTTTAACTTCAATGTATATCAATTGATACAAATTAATCAATTAAACCATAATTTTATAATTTAAATAATTTTATTTTAATTAATCAATTGAACCCAATTTATGCTCATTTTAACTAATTTATGCTCATTTAATCTATTAACCTATAGTTAATCAATTAAACCCCAATTTAAGTCAATTAAATCAACTAATTCAATTGAATATCAATTTAATCAATTAAAATTCAATTTAATAATAGTTTAATAATTTTAAGTTCAATTAATCAATTGAGCTCCAATTAAATCAATTGAAATTCAATTTTTATTCAATTTAATTATTTTAAGTTCAATTAGTAATTTAACCAATTGAGCCATAATTTAATTAATTGAACCTCAATTTAAGACTATTAAATCAAATTAATAAGATATTATCAATTTAATCAATTAAAGTTTAACTTAAATTCAATTAATCAATTGAAGCATAATTTGATCAAAATAATTGAACTTTGTTTAATCAATTTAAGTTTAATAAATTAATTAACCCCTAAAGTAATTAATTAAACTTCAATTTAAGTAATTTTAATCAAATTATTTAGTTAAATCTCAAAATTGCAATGCATTAAAATTTTCCAATAAAATTATTATACAACCAAATTTTCTTCACTATATTGCAGCTGATTGTTTTTTCCTTTCGCGAGAGCTATATGACTTTTTGGTACCTGAAACCCAATTTGTGAACTACATAATGAAATAATTTTTAATTAATTTAATTTTATCAATGTAATTATATGTATTTGTAAGAGAGCTCTATGTAGAGCTTTCAAAAACCAAAAATTTGAATAAACGGCGTCGTTTCAAACCAGCCCTAATCATCCTTTTCATCCTTTCTTCCAGCTCCACCCGCCTCTGTCTCTTCTTTTCATCCATTCTTCCTCCAGCCGCTTCTCTCTCTCTACTATTCACAATTTCCCTCTCTTCTTATCTTCCCTTCTTCCTTCAGTTGCTTCTGTCTCTCCACTGTTCATATTTGAAGTGTGTTTCTCTCTCTTATTCTCTTCCCTTCTTCCTCCCGCACTCTCCATTTTTTAACGGGTTCCATTATCTTCCACCACCTAAAAGGAAAAAAAAAACTCTCTGCATCTCTTGGCCAAGCTATGAAATAAAGTGGGAAAAGTGAGTTTTGCAAGGAAAAGTGAAGAAAAAAGAAGAGGAGGTGAGTTGTGATGGAGATTTCGGCCACCATAGCCAAACCTTAAAGGTAGGCAAAATTCTTCCATTCTCTTAAAGTTATTCTTGAGTTGTGATGGGTTTGAGCATTTTATTGCTTTTTAGATTGAAATTTTTTAATTAATTGATGAAATCCATAAAAGGTAGAATTAAGCTTAAAAATGATGAATTAATTTTATAAAATTGATAGAATATGATTGGAATTGAATTTTTATGGAATTAATTTATGGAAACCGTATCTATGGAAGTGAAACATGAGCATATATTACTTTGGGATGATCTAAGTTCTTGTTGCCGAAGAGATTGTATGTGGGAGGAAGGGGAGAGAGAGGGAGAGACAGAGGCAACTCAGAATAAATATAGTTTAACATGATCTGATTTTTTGTGAGTGATAAATAAATATAGTACCAAAAAACTCAGAAAGTGAGCTTACAAGTGAATGAATTTGTATAACAGATTGCAAGTAAGCTTACCCACTTCTTCTTTCACAGTTTCTCTCATGTTATATTCATATTTTGAATAAAAGATATTGATAAATACTGAATTTAGTCAAGATCTAATGAATTTGTATAACAGTCCATTAGGAAAAAAGAAATTACAAATTGTTGGCCAAAAGCATAGATAGAGAACGGTAAAAGAAATAGTGAAAAGAGACAGACTGCCGATTGACTGTATAACTTATGTAGTGTAGTAAATGAGATCTTTCAAGGGGAAATTTGTGTCTTCAACAGAGACTACAAAAGCACATGTTAGCTAGTGATATCTTTTGCTTCAATTTCTCAAATCTTATTAAGACTTCTTTTCCACATAGGACATTATTGCTGAATCAAACTTGAAAGTTTTAGTCATTGGTTTTGACTTATTGAATGCCACATGTGTGCAGCATATGTGTAGGAATCCACTGATGATTAATTACTACCATTAATTAGATCAATTATTGTGTGCTTTTGATCCAATTTCTAGGTCGGCTTGCTATTTAGAAATCAATATATACCCGTTGCATTTATCTAAGCCTAGTCTAGTCTATTTTCTACTGTGAGATATTTAATTAAGAGAAGGGGGGAAAAATGAGAAGGCATTGCCTATTAATCTCGATTGAAATCTCTATATTATTACTTGTCTAACCATTACAACCATATCAACCAACCAAGGTAGTTTACAGTTATACAGATAGCAAACAACTTTAAGTTCACACCCAAATTAAATTAATCATTAACATAATTATGATTCATTAAAAATCATTAACATAATTATGTATTATCTATAATTTGCAAATTGTGATTGGCTAAAGCATGCAAATGCATATTATATACAAAATATTAAGCAAGTAACTAGTTATCATGCAATTAAATGTGCATCACACGTGGTTCCTTATTGCTAGAATTGTGTTTTCATATTTAAGTTTAGTAGCTTTCAAACTAACATACATAATGAAACCAATAATTAAAAACATTATTAAACTAATCTGATCCATATATAACATCATATATAGTCAATGTTTAATGGTATAAAAACTAGACAGGCCGACAATTAAGACAACAAAAGACATATGTCTTTGGCATATATACATGCACCATACACATGTTGATTATCAATAAGAATTTTCTTTTTGAAAAAAAAATTAAATTAAAATATCAATAAAAAATTTCAGTTGAATAATAATTGGATATTGAAATTTTACAGGGTGGTGGTTATGATTTTTGAAGAGTACATACAAAAAAAATTAAATAATGGGATGAGTCATACAGATATGAAAATATAATAATATTCATTAATGGTATTATTTTATTGAATTATATCATATTATTATTATATCCTATCAAATTTTGTCAGCATAAACCAATTATGATAGCGTACATATAGGTTAGCTTTTTAGTAATTTTTTATTTTTATTTTTTGAACCCATGAATCTTAACCGTCCATACATTATTGTAAACTTGGAATATCAAAACCTTATGGATGGGACTTATGGAATTTTTTTAACCATCAAAAGAGAGGAGAGGGACCCATTTAATACAATTAAGAGTCATATACATATAGTATGTAAATATTTTATTTATTATTAAACTCTGACAACATATTATTCAAGTAGAAGTTTATTATGATTTCATAAGTTATGACAAAGATATTTGACCAGACCATATAAATTTTGTTTTGCTTTTCTCTTTCATTTCTCTTTGTTATCTGTAATTGTGTGTAATTGAATAATTTTTTCAACTAAATTAATATTCCAATCATATGCTTTTCATTGTTGTAAGATTTTAAGATTTAGTTTTAGTAATCGTCCATGCATGATCACGATGATGAAAATAATGATGTTAACGGATGTAAGAACAAAGGACAATGATGAAAATTTGATAATGTGGAGGTTCGAGATGCAGTTCGAGATGAGCTCCGAGAGGAGATGAGACAGAGAGAGAAGGAGATTGAGCGACAGATGAAACAAAGACAGGAGTTGATGGAGCAAGAGCTAAAAAAGAGGCAGGAGGAAATGAAGGCTATGATCCAAAGACTTTTGAGTGGTGTTGTAGGCACAATGTTATCTTTTAATCATCCACCTACTAATGATGATAAATAAGCTGAGGATCAATATTAGGACTAGATCAATATGATACTAATAAAATATTAGTTTTCAATTTTAAAGAGTTAAACACCATGTTTGTATTAAATTTGATAAATACAACTTAAAATCTGTTATGTTTAATATTTAGAATTTAATATTTCGCATTTAATAAATTCTACATAATATGTGTTGTATTATTGCTTTCATTAAGGTTATTCAATTCAATTTTTTTAATAATTTAAATTTAAATTTTTATTAATTTACCAACGGAATTGTTTCTGTTGGTATTTACCAACGGAAGGTTTCTGTTGGAGAATTACCAACGAAAAATAATCAGTTGGTAATTTTCCAACGGATTACCAACGGATGAATCACCAAAAAATAAGACTATTTTTACCGATGGAATTAATTTAACATCGGAAATATCCGTTGGTAATCTGTTGGAACATTTACCAACGGATAAAATTTTTTCGTCGGTAATCCTTTTGTAATCCGTTGGTAACTTTATCAACGGAATTTTTTTTTCGTCGGTAAATTTAACGACGAGCACTTTACAAACAGAAATTTTCCGTTGGTAAAGTTATTTACCAACTGATTTTTTTGTTTCCCAACGGAAAAATTCCGTTGGTAAATTTTGATTTTCTTGTAGTGCCTTATTCATCTATGGTTCTGGTCGGGCTTTTGGTGAAGGGATTTTAAGGAATAACAATGACCTTTGGCTGGGTGGTTTTGTCTTGAATTTAGGCCATTGTGATATTATTAAAGCTGAGCTTTGGGAAGTATTTGAGGGTTTGAAATTAGCCAAATATCTTCAACTCGATAAAATCTTGGTGGAATATGATAATAAGTGTGTTATTGAGATGATCTGTGTAACTTTACTTTATATTATTGGAATAAATCCAACTCAACGATACCATACTTGAAAACTTTATTTAAATTCACTTTAGTTGCATTACAACCATGATAATTGTTTTAAATTCTATATGAAATAAAAACAACAGAGAATATAAAATAAAATTTGACATTACTTTAAAATACTTTATTGGGCTTAAGATAGCCTTAAGATGTACAATCATAATCTCAAAAAGAAAATATATAATTTTTTAAAACTCGAAATCAAAACAAATAATGTTTTTAGTGTATCACCCAACCCAAATGTATTTTGTTATGTGACTATTCCTTCGCCCTTATATTTTCTATTAGCAACAATCTATCCAATACTAACCTATACGTGAGAAATATTCACACACTAAGCAACTCTTGTTTACAACCATGACAATTGTTTTAAATTCTATATGAAATTAAAACAAAAGAGAAAATAAAATAAAATTTGACATTACTTTAAAATACTTTATTGGGCTTAAGATAGCCTTAAGATTTACAATCATAATCTCAAAAGGAAAATACAAGACTTTTTAAAACTAGAAATCAAAACAAATAATGTTTTTAGTGTATCACCTCATCCAAATGTATTTTAGTCATGTGACTATTCTTTCGGGCTTATATTTTTTATCAACAACAATCTATCTGGTACTAATTTGTATGCGAGAAACACTCACACGAGCAAATCGTGCTTAGCAGTATATATATATATATATATATATATACACACACACACACACAAATACAAACAATAGCATATACACTCAAATTTCACAACATATACTTCTTCATAGCTAGAAACACATCAACACACGTTCAATACATGCATAACTATCTTAATATATACTATTGATTATCACAATGTTATCTTAGTTGAATGCAAGCATTTCACATCATAACATGTAAATTCTCATCTCTTACATATCTCATAAAGATTACTCTTATCTAGTGTTTTAATCCAATACTCATATAGCATAACCTTCATTGACTTTATTATAGAATAAAAATATACATTATTTGAACTTAATTCCAACATATAACACCTTTAAACTCAAACATAATAATATTTTACACCTTATGTCTTGATTTGCTCTATAATATCCTAAATTTTGACTGACTAGGATATGGATTGATTGTTACAGCCTAAAAGTTTATTGATTGCTGGTTAGAGTAAGAATATTTTCACAAGTTATGGTGACAAGTGTCATAACTAATTTTTATATCTACAGTATCATCTATACCCTTAACAACATGTTATCTATCATAACGCTAGTTCTAAGTTAGACATTATGGACATTTAATACTGGTTTTAAATCCTTTCATTTTGATAACAAATCATTCAAGATTATGCTCCATGAGCTTAAAAATAAATAACAATTATCTCAACCATTATCATTTTAATATGCATCATTATCTCATTCCTAATTTTATTGACGTCTCAATTTTCATGAAAAGGAATTTTAAGTAGTGGAATAATATTAAAAAGTCATTACATTTTTACCATATTATCTATTTCATTTTTAAATGATGTCTAGCATCTTTACGTCATTATCTTAATAATTCTTCATTCATATGCTCCATATTTTATTTTCTTATACTTATTTTCATTCACACACTTTAAAATTGAAAAACATACTATCACGGTTTGGTTTCCACTTAGGTCATGTACTTAAATATTTAAAATTTTGATTTTTGACTATCTTCATAGTTGTGACTCAAGGTTTCATGGTCATGAAGAAAGCTTTCACATGATGTCACTTGTGAAGCTAGTCCTGGCTTTGCCTATGAAAGTTGTTGGACTTGAGTTACCATTTGAGTTTTATATTTACGGTCATAAAGGTTACTTTACGGGTGTGAAGCCATAAATTCACGACCTTCCAGACCATGAAGCAGGTGGTGACATTGGGTGTGAAAGCTCCTGCCCCAAAACTTGCATCATCATAAAAACGTGATTCCCGGTCGTGAATTTGGAAATCTTAGCATCCCCAATTTTTGCCAAAACAGAATATACAATAACTCGCATGCAAAATTTCAAAAATTGATTAATGTCAATCACCCTATCAATAATCATTCACATATTTAGCTCAAGTTCATACCTTTAATATATTTTTAACACCTTAAAATACCTCAACATACCATTTTCTTATTTCAACTCATCTATTATAATGGATGACATTTATGGCATTGGTTATTATCTTCACTTATTACCAATTATAATACATCAAGTTCACATTTTTACCTTACAAGAAAGTCAACAAGGCAACATAAATTATCAGATTTGTGGAGGGATATACATATGTACTAACCTTAACTTTATCGCTTTTAATATCACTTCTTCCTTGTTTAGGTTTTACCTTCCTCTTGGAGAGCTTTTTCTCCTTTAGATCCTCTTTCAATCTTATAGATTTAGAAATGGGTCTTCTAGTGACTCCCTTCTTTCTCTCTCTCTTTTTCTAAAATTTCTTCCTTAAGCTCATGCCCTTTCCTTTCCTTATTCATTTCTAAAAAAATATGAACAAATCTCACTTTATAGCTACAAATTTGGTGTTTGGAGACTTAGAATTAAGAAAAAATGTGGGGTAAGCACTTTGGTATGGAGGATGAAGAATATAGATTAAGGTTTCTTTTAAAATGTCAAGTGAGAACGAAAACAAGTTCATTTTAAAAAATCTAGATCAAGATTCATGGCCATGACTAGTGCTTCATGGCCAAGAATCTACTTAGATTCACAAATCCATCTTGTAATGGTTCACGACCGTAAAACTTCAGTCACGAGCTATAACTTCCTAAATTTCACTTTGATACCAATAAAATTGTAACATCCTTTATTCTTCTGATTACATCACTATGTACCAGATGGATAAGAAGTATTACAGTTCCATAAAATCTTTTTTCAAAATATATACATTAATAATAAATAAAATTCTGAACTATACAAATATACTAAAATTAATTAACAAGTAGTAGGTATGTATAATTTTCACACTTACACATTCTACTTATGCAATATATGTCACATTCCATATGAATTTAAAATAAAATAGTCCTAAAATAGCAAGATACAAATAAAATGATCAAGCCGCTTAGGATGACTTCTATTGTTGTTCGACTCTATACTGTGGGGCTATTAGCAATACTATATTAACAAAGTATGTTATTTTATCTTCAATTTAAATCTGCACAAGAGAAAAATAAATTTTCGAGTTGAGTTATACAAATCAACGGTACAATAATTTATAATAACAATTATTTATAGAAAATAACAAGTATAAATCCATTTCATTTATATTATCATAAAATTCATTTCATTAATGCTATCATAACCTCATAAAAATTTCTTGTCATGCCCATATAATAAATTACCATAGACTAACTCCAGGAAATGAGGAGTACATATCATCTCATTATCATAGGAAACCTACCGGATCAAAAGAAATAATATGCATAAATTATATTGTACGGTCCTATAAAATCTATCGAACCAAATATATATATCATACTGTTGCTCTGATATTGAACCAAGAAGGGGGGTTGAATTGGATATTAAAAAATTCTTAACTTTTAAGTGCGGAAAGAAAAGTTAAGTAGAGTAGGGATAAGAAGATATCACATAGAAAATTTTATAGAGGTTCGGGTGTTAAAAAAATCATACTCCTCTCCCCAATCTTAATTGGGAGTTTCACTAACACACTAAGTGTTACAATGGAGTTTTATAAGCTCACTCCCAACTATGGTGTTTCTATCAATGCATCACACATAACCCAGAAATCTCTTATGTTTTAATGGCTCGCACAATAAACCAATTCCTTGTGTTTTAAAGGCTCACACAAATAACATTTACAAGTGTTCTACTCTTAACCCAATATATCCAAACTCACTTGAGTAGTAGATTACAAAGAGAAACACTCACAAATATATAATGCTCAGAAAATAATGAGCAAAAAGATTTTTTTTACAGAGAATTAATGTTTGTTTTGAAAGTATTAAACGCACAAATGGCTACAACAATATTTTGATTCGAAGTATTTGTTATTCTCTTATTATGGATTAATAAATAACTTGTATTTATACTTTCATAACGAATTATAGTCGTTTGGTTGCATTTAATGCGAAAATAGCTGTTGCAGCAACTATTAATTTCATGTCTGACATGTTTCTCTTTCCTCTTTCACGATCGTGAATAAGTGTGTCACGGTCATGATTGTTCTTCTAAGCCGTGAGTTGAATGGTGACTTCGGTCGTGAAATATTATGGAATGATTTGAAATGTTTGATCACGAGCGTGATATTATTCTTTCACTGGCGTGAACATCCTTCTTAGCTATGGTCCAAGTAGTGACTCTGGCCGTGAAGCTCTCTAGAGGAATTTGACATGTTTTCTCACGGACGTACTTTCTTTCACGGGCGTGACTGATATGATCATTCACAGTTGCTATCATTCTTCATGACTGTGAATTTTAAATATTGGATAGTTGGCGTTAAGCTTCATCACGGGCGTGAACATGTTATTTCTTCATTTTTTGTCTTTTTAAGGTTAGTCTTTCATTCTTCATTCTTGCTATCATGTTTCATACCCTGTTCAATAAACTTAGAAAACAAGTATGTTAAATACATTATTGTTATTTTATTTGTTAGCATCAAAATGACGGAAATACCCCTCAAGATTCAATACATACAACCATAAAAATTTATAGGGTCGTAAAGCATATCATATGACCACAAAAAATCCATCGGACTAATAAATCCTATTGGTATGCCAATAACTCCTTAGATCGTTATCTATGCTAATATATGGGTTAAAATATCAAATTTTTACCAAATATAAATTTTCATATGCTTATTCAAAACATCATATTGATCAAATCCTCAATGAGACATATAAAAATGTTATACTAAAATTATTTTCATAAAAACACGTCATAATAAGTATTCAAGCATGTAAAAATAATTTCATGTTATTGAAAATTCTACATTTATCTTATAAATCAATTTAAATAAAAACTTATTTCAAATAATATTTTATATATTTAATAACTAAAATTATAAATTATTGTATATATCTTAACTAACGTTTGCTCTTTATCCCAATCCACTCTAGGTGTCTGGTCTACTGCTACGTCTGAATAACAAATAATTTTTTATTAATTACAAAATTATATTTAACTTATATTCTATTGAAAATAAAACACCATGATCATTTTCTACTCTTGCATATATCAAAATCTCTTATCAGTATTATTTTTAGTTATGCGGGTTTGACGTGTAATCCAAGACTCCAGTTGCTCAACACGCTTCCCAACATGACCAAAAATTTCAAAAATTAATTTATTTTATAAATTTTTTATTTTTCTTATTTTTTTCCTTCTTCATAACTATTTTTGTCTATTTTTTCTCAAATTTTCATTTTTCTTCAAAAATCTATTTTCCACTAAAAAATTCCTATTAATTCAACAAATGCTTCAAAAATTTCAAATAAATTATTATAATCACTTTAACCCATTTTATATAATGTTCCATTACCAGTTTCTCAAAATTTATATTCTATAATTTCAAATAAAAGTTTCAGTAATTTTTCCAAAAATTCACCAAAATTTCTATTAAAATTTTCTTTCATTCCAAAAATTATTTTTCACTTCCAAACACTCCATATAACTCAATTTTTATCATTTTAAGACACAAATCATCCAAAATAATTTCTCAAAATTTTGGCTATATTTAGAAAAATTATCCAAAATTTTTACAAAAATTCCTAAAAATTATTTGCATCAAATTTTCAACATATCTATCATCCTCAAGCCTTATTCTACTCATTTCCTATTTTTATTTAATTTTTCTATAATGTTTCCACAATCCTAATTTTTCCATAATACTAATTTAACATCTAATACACCATCAAACTAAAATTCACTCACATCAATGATTCAAATCAACTTAAATCCATGGAAATTTGAAAGAAAGTAAAGAAAATCTTACTTCTAATTTTCTTCAAATTTTTTACTATAAAAAGATTTCTTTCTCCAAAAATTATTTTTCTCTTCATCCTAATTAATTCTCCATGCTTAAATGGCTTGAGTAGTAATACTTGATTAAAATTATTTTCTTAAATTCTATATCCCAAATGACATTATCTCCTCATATTGAACATACCAATATTCTTAGAATAATTTTCTCTTTGAAATGGTATTCTTGATTTTGTAAAACGACTACCAATGCGAAAATTACGTTTTTCCGATTTAGAAATTTTTCTTAATTTGTCATGTAAAAATTCATCTGAAGTCCAGTTTTTAAATTATAAATTTTAAAAATGTCATAATCAATTGTGATCACATCGACATTATTGCAATAGTAAACGCATATATCTAACTTCTAATAAGAAAATCAGACCGTAAACTCGCACTAAGGACTGTATTTTTGTAAATCGGAGCACTTATGTTTAAAATGTCTCAATATATCTTCACCTATAACCATAAAATATTATTCTCTATATTTTGGTATGCTTAAATCATATTTTTACTGTTAAACAAAAATCAAGTATTTACAATTCGGTCTGTTGTATCAATTTGCATGTCAAGTACGAAATCATAACGATTCATCAATTCAGTTCAATATTCATGTTAAATATCTTACTATCATATGAATGTAAATTTCTAACCCTCATATGTCCATATTTTGACTATGATTGATACGTCTTTGTACTATAGTACAAATGACAATAATATGCATATACAGTTAAGGTATAAATCACGGACGCAACAATTTTATTTGTTAAAGATATAATAAAATGGGTTATGACAAAAGTAACGAGTTAAATCAACTAAGGTTAGCTCTGAAAACTTTTCTTGGGAAAAAAAAAGCTATGAAAACATATTTTATTGCAATTTAATCCTTTTAATAAATTTATATACTCAAGAATATAAATATGATATCTCAAAAAAATCAATAAAATAAGAAAGATTAAAAAATTTAGGAAAAAAAATAACAAATTCACCTTAAGTTTCTTTTAAAACTCTTCCTCGATGAAATTTTAGATAATTCCTTAAATTTTTAATCAATTGAATACTAACTTAATCAATTGATTTAATTTAAGTTTAATTTAACCAATTTAAACTTTGTTAATTAATTTAAATTTTTTCAATTCAAATTCAATTTAAGTCCAGTTAATTAATTGAATCTCAATTTGTATGAATTAAACCTGAATTTAAGCAAATTAAATATTATTAACTGAAATTAAATTAATCAATTGGCCCCAATGAAGTCAATTGAGCCCTAATTTACTCTCAATTTAATCAATTGATTCAATTTATGTTCAGTTTAATCAATTTAAATTTAGTTAATTAATTTAAATTTAAGTCAATTGAATCTCAATTTGTATGAATTGAACTTGAATTTAAGCAATTTAAGTGAAATTAATCAATTCAAATATTATATATTAATTGAAGTTCAATTAATCAATTGATCCCAATGAAGTCAATTGAATCCTAATTTACTTTTTCAATTAATCAATTATGAATAAATCAAAATGAAAGTTAATTTAAACAATTTAAGTTCAATTAATCAATTGAATCAAAATTAATCAATCTAAGTTCAATTAAATCAATAGAAGTTTAATTTAATTAAATCTAATTTAATTAATTGAATCATAATTTAATCAATTTAAGTTCAATTAATCTATTTCAATTAAATCAATTGAAGTTTATTTAATAAATTTGATCAATTTAAGTTCAACTTAAATAATTTAAATTCAATTAATCAAGTGAAGCTTGAATGAATCAATTAAAACCCTAATTATAAGTTGAATTTAGTTAATTTCAATTTAATAAATTCAAGTTTAGTTTAAGTTGATTTTAATAAATTGAAGTTCAATTACTCAATTAAATTCTAATTTAATCAATTTAAGTCCAATTAGTCAATTTCTTTTTAATCAATTGAACTTCAAACTAATAAATTGAACCCCAATTTTTTTTTTAAATTGAACTCAACTTAATCAATTTATTTTCAATTAATCAATTTTGATTTAATTAATTTAATAAATTGAACCCTTTTATCAATTTAAAGTTCAATAATCAACTAATCTCCATTTAATCAATTTTAGTTCAATTAATCTATTAAACCCAATTTAATAAATTGACCCTAATTTAATAAGTTTGTGTTCTATTTAATCAGTTGAATTTTCCAATAAAAATATAAAATACATTTTATTTTGTGACTTTAAAATTTATATTAAAAATTGAGTAACTGATTTGGTTAGGTCAAGTTCAGATTTTTTGAAGGGGTCACTCAAATTTCGGGTTTGATCCTAAATTTTGCATTTCCGATTCAGATTTGACCTTTTTTTTTTAAGTAGCTTTTTTTGGGAAGGTTTGGATCGGATAAAAATTTGTCAAGCTTATTTGTGACATATTAAATTTTATTTCAATTTAATGTAGAAAACTAGTGATTTTAAAACATATATATATCATATAGAATATCCAAGCTTTTATATTGAATTAAAAAATTTTAAAAGGATTGAATTTATATATTGTATTAAATAACAAATTTATGATAATTAAATTTGGAAGATTTATACATTTTCAATTATAGAGATTCATTTTTAAAATTCAACATAAATTAAAAAACTTCAAATTTCTGAATTGAATAAAATATATTTGAATTAAATTTTAATGCACAAAATAATAAAATTAGACATAAAAATATAAAATAGTGTAATAGCACAATCACATGCATTTAGAACTTTTTCATTTTCTTTAAATTGTATTTCTTTATAATTTTTTTATTCAAGTTTTAAAATATATATATCTTTGTGCTAGTTATGACAATCGATATGTTAATTTTTTTTTCTACTTTCTCCGATTTCATGTGACATTAAGCAAACTGATAGAAGTAAAAAGAAAATTAATTCCATAAAGTACTAAAATACATGATCTTTCTTGCGAAATATGGAGTCTCTCTAAACTAGGGTTTTGCAAATTCTAGGTTTTAGATCTATATCTTCCTTTACTGTTGTTGTTTGGATCAGATTTCTAATATGTAATAGAAATGATAACGGGGGGTTCGAAACGGAGTTTTCCATTTTCGTTACCGATCTCATCCCATATTCCATTGGAAAAATTTTTTGAATCCTCGTCCGCATATCACATAAGAGTGGTGATCTTCGATTTTGTCATATTTTTCGATTTTTATTAAAAATATTTATTTTATTTTAATTAATTAATTATTTAATTATATAATTTTTTTAAATAAAAAATATTTTTATTTCATTATTTTTAAAAAATATTAATTATATTAATATATAAATAATAATTATATTAATATATATAATTACACAAATATATAAATATATTTTTTTGGGCGGAATTGGGACAGAGGATATATATACAGTCCCTATCCTGTTCCCGTCATAAAAAATTTTGGAGTCAAGATGGGGTCGAGAAGGGAAAAAATTAAAAAAATTGCTCCGTTCTAGACAGATCCAATTGTCATTTCTAATATGTATAGCATCTATTTTTCTTTCTTTTTTTCTTTATCTCTAAGTCTGTTTTGTTCTTTCTTTTCTCTCTTGTCTCATTCCTTTTTGTCTTTGTGTTTGTTTTAGGGTAGGGTTTCTTCTTTCGTTTGTGCAGGTCTCTTAAGTTTTCAGTTAGGTGTATCTGATGGTTTAAGAGGTTTTCTAGATGACTAACGAATTAGAAAAATTGTGGAAAAATTTTTTTTTAATGAAGGAGGATGAAACCGTAAATTTGGAAAGTGATTACAGGGAAAGGGCGATGAATAAGAATGATGTGTGTTTGGTAGGGAGGATTTGTCAAGCAAACCAGTCACAACTCAGGGTATGAGGAATGCTTGTAGCATCCTCTCGTTTAACCAGGGTAAGCTCAGCTAAACGAGTGAGTGCCACATATACTGTATGCGGAAAATTTGTAAAAAATTTAAACTTTTTTTTTGCACCATGACCATGATGACTCGCATAAAATATAAAATAAAAATAGTGATTGACTTAACATTTAAAATCACAATTTTATAAAATATGACCAACCCTTGTTCAGGGGCTTACAAAAATAGATATTTTTAATATATATTACCTAATTCTTACATTTACAGACATGTATATAAGTACACAACCCCCTTACAAAGACATGTACATAAATGCAAAAGTGTGATATGAGATATCATTGACCCTCGTAGGGTCTGATATATTTTCTCTAATGTTGGGTTAGCTTCTCTTGATCAACTTCCATCTTTATCTACATGACTCCAATCTGCGTGCGAAAAACACTTGCACGCTAAGTAACTGAAAGTTTAGTGGTATATATAGACATAGAAATTCATACATGCAATCACGCATCATACATCAAGTCGTGTATAATCATATTATCATATAGGATGTCATGGCATGAATGATAATCATACTATCATGTAAAATACCTTACCTCATAGGCACAATGATTTACTAAGCTTTGACAACATAAATATGAGAATTTAACTTCTTTTAAAAGCATATAACATAGTAATGGTGCATTTTTGAGTACTTATATCTTTGAACTTCTTTTTCCATTTCATTTCATTTCTTAATCACTTTAAAATCATTGTCCAACAACTCTCAATACGGACTATTCAGATTCGAATTGTGAACATGGGTGCTCATCTAAGTTATGTAACCATGTCACTGTCTATAATCATGTGCCAGTCTAGGTTCCTCAAGTGAATAGCGCTCTCTGAATTTAAGTCACATTGACTGAGTAAATATATAATTTTTGCATGCAATATTATCGATCATCATGTGTATCAATCCAAGCTCATTAAAGTCAATGGTGCATTCCAAGCTTAAGTCATATTGACTGAGTAAACATATAACTACAATACTATAAACTCCCTTAATAACATGCCACTTATTCTACTTCTAATCCTAGTATCGAGTATAGGATTTACTTGTTCATATTATCTTTATTATACTTCATTATAACATTTATATCTCATAACATATAACTTGATCATATGTAAACTCATTATATAACATTCATGTATTAACACCCATAGAAACATACTTAAAACATATTATCATGAAGGCATGTGAATATCCATTAGGCCATAACATTTAAGAAAAACATCATATATCATTTAAAATAAGGTTCACAATCATGAACTATATATTCACGGTCATAAATGCCTCAGTCACGGGTAACCTTACCCCGTGAACCAACTATGAACTAAGTCATGAAAACTTCTGTCCATTTTGTACACTTTCTTCATGGATGTGAATGAAGAGTCACGAGCGTGACCTTACTCTTCTAATGAGATTCACGGTTGTGAACACTTAGTCACAAATGTGATTCTGGATTTTCCAACAATTAACAACATTAAAACATGCATTTATTATGAGTCACATACAGGGTCTCTAATAGTTGTAACAACCTTCTCCTATCAACATTAATCTCAAACATACATTAAGATATGCTAAAGAATCAATAAACATACATGCTCACAAACCATCCTATCAAGCATTCATGTTTCCATATACATTTAACTATTTCTTACTTACCTCTTTCACCCATTAGGGTATCATCATTCATTAATCTATTTATTACATCTTAGGCACATTTATTACAAATACATAACTAGCATCATCAATGCTCATTCCAGGCATACTTGCATTTATGGCACTTTTTATTTCATATCATATCTCATGACATTAATTGCATCATTTGAACTTTACACTTAGTATATAAAGCAAACAATTCAATTATCACTTAATTAACACACAACATGCCATATTTTAGAATTTTGAATGCATATATGTACATACCTCTAATGGAGCCTAAAAATCCAAGCTTATCTCAAGCTTGTTTATCCCTTTTGTGGATTTCACCACCTCTTATTTCAAATCCTATCAAATATAACATAGGTATATCAAAATCTATAACCTTTAAACTTAGCTTTTAAAGCCATAAAATGAAAACCTTAACTTTAACCCTTTTTATAACCTTAATCTCATATAACTTCTTACAAACATTTGTTATAACTTTTAAACAACTTAAAGATAGGTCTTTAACCATAAACCCTCAACTTTTAAACAACTTAAAGAGAGGTCTTTAACTATAAACCCTCAAAATCAAGTCATAATCTAACTCATTTGGAAACGGATCTCTACTATAAATGAACTAAACATAATTAAAGCTATGGAATCTTATGAAAACGAAAGGGAAATGTGATTCCTTACCTTAATTGAAGAAAATATTGTTGTGATGGAAGATTCATCTCATCTTTTCTTCCTATGGTTTGGCCTTCTCAAGAGCACATCTTCTCTATATCCCTCTTACACAAGAACTTGCTTAAACTTTGATCTTTTACTTTGGCTTAGGTGTTTAAGGATGAGAATAAAAAAAAACATAAGGTATTGGCCTCTGGTATGAGAAAACTTCAAATTCTATGCTTTCTTTTGAAATTTAGGTCGTGAGAAAAAGAAAGAACAACTAATGCAATTTATATCTGACGATATTCAGGGGTGTGACAACTACTATCATAGTTGTAAATTTGCTTAAACCCAGAATTCCATCGTGTAATGGTTCACAGTCGTGAAAGAATTGTCATGGGTGTAAATCATGTGACATTTCACTTTCTTGTCTTTTTTTAACTCTCTTCTCATAACTCTTAATCACATACTTATATCTCTTAATCTATATTAATTACTAAGGTCTAATTACGGGCGTTACATTTATTTTCCCTTTAAAATAATTTCATCCTCAAAATTACCTTTAGTGCGACATTGAAACAGCTGGGAGCATTGTATTTTCATCACTTCTTCATTTTCCCATATACCCTCTTCCATTGCATGATTCCTTCATAGGACTTTAACTAATGATACTTGCTTGTTTCTAAGTTCTTTAGTCTCCTGAACTAATATTTCAATAGGTTTTTCCTCATTTGTGAGATTTGGTCTCAACACTATATTTTCGACTGTAATGACATGTGAAGGATCTGACTTGTACCTTCTCAACATGGAGACATGAAAAACATAGTGAAACTTACTTAACTCTGGAGGTAAAGTTACTCTATAGACAACTGACCCAATCCGTTCTAAGATCTCATATAGTCCAATGAATCTAGGGCTTAACTTGCCCTTCTTTTCGAACCTTAAGACCTTCTTTCATGGAAAAACTTTGAGAAACACTTTATCTCCCACTTCATATTCTATATTTATTCTTTTGAGATTTGCATATGATTTTTGTCTATCTGAAAGTGCCTTTAACCTTTCTTGTATAATCCTCACTTTTTTTCTCCGTCTCTTATACCAACTCTAGTCCCACTAACTTATGCTCACTGAGCTTTATATAACATAATAGTGTTCAACATTTTCTACAGTATAATGTCTCATAAGGAGTCATCTGGATGTTAGACTGATAGTTATTATTGTAGGCAAACTCCATTAATGGTAGATATTTCTCCTAAGTTCCCTTAAACTCAATAACATAACTCTCATCATGTCTTCCAAAATTTGTATCACCCTTTCCGACTGACCGTCCTTTTATGGGTGGAAAGTCGTTCTGAAACTGAGATTGGTATCCAAAGCCCATTGTAAACTTTTCCAAAATTGAGATGTGAACTTTGGATCTCTGTCCAATATGATAGAAAATGAAATTCCATGTAGTCGTACTATCTTTTTCATATAAAGCTTTGTTAGCTTACTTAGAGAATAATCTCTCCTGATAGGTAAGAAGTATGTTGACTTCATCAACCTATCCATTATGACCCAAACGATGTTGAACTTCCTCAGAGTCATAGACAACCTAATCACAAAGTCCATCATGATTCATTCCCATTTTCATTTCGGTATTGTAATCGGTTGCATCAAACTTGAATGTACCTGATGTTCTGTCTTGACTTGTTAACATGTCAAACATCTTGTTGTGAACTCTGTAATGTCCTTCTTCATTCCTACCCACCAATAGCTTCCTTTTAAATTATGGTATATCTTATTACTTCCTAGATGCATAGAAAACTTGGTCCCATGAGCTTCCTTTAAAATCCTTTACCTTAACTCTGTAACATTAGGCACGCATAAGCGACTTTAATAGCATAAACTGTCATCTGACTCAACTGTGTACTCTAGTCTTTCCTATTTGGAGACCAACTCGGTGATCTCAACTAACTTGTTATCTTGTCTTTGTGCATCCCTAATTTTCTAGTTAAGAGTAGGTTAAACATGCAACTCTGTTATAGTCTTTCTATTTAAAGCATTAGCCATGACGTTGGCTTTGTCTGAATGATAGTCAATGACAGAGTTATAGTCTTTGATCAATTCTAACCATAGTCTCTGCCTTAAATTGAGTTCTTTCTATGTCGGAAGATACTTCAAGCTTTTATGATGGGTGTAGATGAAACACTTTTCCCCATATAAGTAGTGATGTTATATCTTTAGAGCAAACACTATGGCTGCCAACTCAAGATCATGTGTGGGGTAATTCTTTTTATGAGATTTCAATTATCTAGAAGCATAAACAACAACATTTCCTTCTTGTATCAAAACACATCCCATACTATTGTGAGAAACATCATTATAGATGATATATTTTTTTATCGAAAATTGGTCATGTAAGAATTGGAACCTCTATTAATATACTTTTGAGCTTGTCGAAACTAACTTAACACTTCTCATTCCATTCAAATTTCACATTTTTTTCTCAAAAGTCTAGTTAAAGGAGAAGCAATCAAAGATAAACCTTTCACAAACCTTCTGTAGTAACTTGCCAAACCAAAAAAAACTCTTGGTTTCGATTACATTCTGGGGAGGCTTCCAATTCCATCTTGCCTTAACTTTATTGGAATCAACTTTGATGTAGCAAGCCAAAACTCAGATTTGGAGAGCTTGGCATAAAGCTTGTGATCTCTAAGGATCTGCAACATTGTTCTCAAATGTTGATTATACTTTGCTTGGTTTAGAGAATACACCAAAATATCATTGATGAAAACAACTACGAACTGGTCCAAGTATGGCCTGAAAATATGATTCATCAAGTTCATAAAAGCTACTAGAACATTGGTCAAATTGAATGGCATAACCAAAAACTCATAATGACCATATCTAGTTCTAAAAGCTATATTAGCAATATCTTCTTCTTTTATCTTCAACTAATGATAATCCAACCTCAAATCAGTCTTAAAAAACACTCTTGCACCCTTTAACTGATTAAAAAGATTATCAATATAGGGTAATAGATATTTGTTCTTAATAATCACTTTGTTTACCTTCCTGTAGTCTATGCACAACATCATAGACTCATATTTCTCATTTACAAACAAAATCGGTGCACTCTAAGAAGATACACTCGACCTGATAAAAATCCTTGTCTAGCAACTCTTGTAACTGAGCTTTCAACTCTTTCATCTCTGAAGGTCCCATGGATATCAGTGTTGCGCCTGGTGTGAGCTCTATGGAGAACTCAACATTTCTATTTGGTGGTAATCCTAGCAGATCATCTGGAAAGACATTTAGAAACTCCCTCACTCTAAGGATATTCTGGAGATCTATATCTACTTTTTTGGTGTCAATCACGTGATCCAAATAAGCTTCGCATTCTTTTCGAATCATTTTTTCACTTCCATCATAGAAACCATATGTGAAGGTTGTGGAAACCTCTCACCTTCAACTATCACCTTTTCTTGTTTTGAAGTTTAAAGAACAATTATCTTAGACAGATAGTCCACAACAACCTCATGTTGTGAGAGCCAATCCATACCTATTATGGCATCGTACTCATGAAACAATAGTTTTATAAGATCTACATGAAACTCTTTCCCATGCATAACCAAATGGTAACTTCTGTACACCCGATTCACAACCACATTGTTGCCTAAAAGGTTCATGACCTTAATCTCAAACTCTAACTTCTCCATGGTCATATTGTGCTAACTAGGTGTGCTTATGTAAACATAAGAATGTGTAGAGCTTGGGTCTATCAAAGCATTTAAATCTGAGTCGTGTAAGGAAAATATAGCCACTATGACGTATGTGGCTCTTTGGTCCTCACGAGTCTTCATAGCATATGCCCTAGTCGGAACTTTATTGGGTCTCAGTCTATTTAATGTCTCTAAAATAGTTTGGCTACATCTTGCATGACCTTTTCATGTCTAGTTCTTATTATGAACCGATGCTAATACTAATGTCTGTGTGGGTGTAGCATTTTCCAACAAAGGGAAATACCTCCTTTTATGATCTAGGGCTCCACATCTGAAGCAAGCCCCTGAAGCTAACCGACATTCTCCTCAGTGGTTTTTCTGACATGTCCCATATAAGAAAGTAAGATCCCTAGTTGTATGAGTGCTAGCAGTGGATGAGGTAGTCTTAGAGAGTGGTTCCCTCCTATTAAGTGTGACTCTTTCCTCTATCCTAGAACTGTCCTAAAAAGAATCGACCTCTATTACCTGTATTCTATGCCACACTAGCTACAGGTCTCTTGGCATTCTTTTCTGCTCTTCTCTTTCTTCTTTTCTCTATACTGATGGTTACAGACACAAGTGTAGAGAAGTCCTCAAGTTGTAGGGAAATGACATGATATCCTATGTCACCATTCAAACTATCCTCAAAATGGTGATACTTATCACTCTAGTCCCCTATAAGACTGATGACATATTTGCTAAGCCGTGTGAATTCCTTTGCATACTTGGAAACTTTCATGCCATTTTGTCGCAAATTCAGGAATTTCCTTTTTTTCTCATTTATGTAAATTCTAGAATATATTCTTTCTTGAATTATGCAACAAAATACTCCCAAATTAGGGGTTGTGGAGTCTATGGTTTCTTCAGAATTGATTTCCACCACTCATATGCATGTTCCTATAGAAGCAATATTGTATACTTATCTTTGTGCTCCTTGGTCTTCTCTAGCCAAAACTTGATTGCGGTAGGATTATCCTTACTTCTGCCCTAAAAAGTAGTGGCCCCAAACTTACGGAACATATTTATCATCATCTTTGGTGCTTTTAGTGGTGAATGTGGATCTAGATGTGGTGATGCCTATGGTATAACTTGTAGTATGGCTTGAGCCAACTGTTGCAAGATACCAACTGTCTGATGCATGATAGATATGGCACCTAAATTTGTTTGTCCGATAGGTGGTTGCTAAGAGACTATGACAACACCTGGACCTCGTATACTTGAAGTGCTAGGCTGATTAGCAACCCTCTGATAAGAAGAATTGTTGCTCTTGGAAACATGATGTGCTTCTAGCTCCATCTATACCTTATACTCCAATAAATCAATAGAGAAAACCCACATCAAAGACATATGAGATGTACTATGTATGCATGATAATCCTTAACCTACTTAGGTTCAGGAATGTCTAAACCTAAACTCTGATACCACTAAATGTAGTACCCTCTCACCTAACCAGGGTAACCTGGACTAAACAAGTGAGTGTCACATAACCTGTATGTGGAAAATCTATACAAATTTAAAACTTTTTCTTTGCACCATGGCTATAATGACTGGCATAAAATATAAAGTAAAAATAGTATTTGACTTAACATTTAAAATCACAATTTTATAAAATATGACTAACCTTTGTCTAAGGATTTATAAAAATACATGTCTTTGACATAAATTACATAATTCTTATATATACGAACATGTAAACAAGTAAAAAAAAAATTTCTTACAATGACATGTACAAAATGCAAAAGTATGACATGAGATATCACCGACCTTCATAAGGATCTATTATCTCTGATATTAGGCTAGCTTCTCTTGATCAACTTCTATCTTTATCTATACGACTCCAACTTGGATTGGAAAAATACCCTGCACACTAAGCTATTGAAAGTATAGTGGTATATATAGGCATAGAAATTTATATATGAAATCAAGCATCATACATCAAGTCATGTATAATCATATTATCATGTAGGATGTCATGACATGAGTGATAATAATACTATCATGTAAAATACCTTATCTCATAGGCACGATGGTTTACTAAGCTTTGTTAATATAAACAAAGGCATGTAACTTCTTTTAAAAGCATATAACATATTAACAATGTATTCTTGAGTACTTGTATCTTTAAACCTCTTTTCCCATTTCGTTTCATTTCTTAATCACTTTGAAATCAATGTCTAATAACTCTCCATAAGAATTATTTGAATACGGGTTATGGCGCTTTCCGAGGTTAAGCCACAATAACTGAGTAAATATATAACTTTTGCATGTAATATTATTGATCATCATGTGTGCTAGTCCAAACTCCTCAAGTCAATGGCGTTTTATGAGCTTAAGCCATATTGACTGAGTAAACATATAACTACGGTACCATAAACCTCCTAATGATATGCCCCTTATCTCACTTCTAGTCCTAATATCAAATATGGACTTTACTTGTCCATGTTATCTTTATTATACTTCATTATAACATTTATATCTCATAACATATATTCTTGATCATATGTAAACCCATCGTATAACATTCATGTACTAATATCCATAAAAACATACTTAAAACATATTATCATGAAGGTATGTGAATAGCCATTAGGTCATAACATTTAAGAAAAACATCATATATCATTTAAAACAAGTTTCACGGGCGTGAATTCCTTAGTCATAGGTAACCCTACCCATGAACCAAAGCATGAACTAAGTCATGAAAGCTTCTGTGTGAATAAAGAGTCACGAACGTGACCTTATTCTTCTAATGAGATTCACGGTCGTGAACACTTAGTCATAGCGTGAATCTGGATTTTCCAATATTCAACAACATTAAAACATCCATTTATTACAATTCACATACAAATTCTCCAATGGTTATCCCATAACAACCTTTTCCTATCAAAATTAATCTCAAATATACATTAAGACATCCTAAAGCATCAATAAACATATAATCACTCCATTACCCCTTTTTCATGCTCACAAGCCATTTTATCAAGTATTCATGTTTCCATATACATGTAATCATTTCTTACTTACCTCTTTCACCCATTAGGGTATTATCATTTATTTCTTTATTTATTACATCTTAGGCACATTTATTACAAATACACAACAAGCATCATCAATGCTCATTCAAAGCATACTTGCATTTATGACACTTCTTATTTCATATCATATCTCATGACATTAATTCATCATTTGAACTTTACACTTAGCATATAAAGCATACAATTCAATTATCACCTAATTAACACACAACATGCCATATTTTAGGAATTTGAATACATATTTGTACATACCTCTAATGGAGCCTCAAAAACTAAGCTTCTTTCAAGCTTGCTTATCTCTTTAGTGGATTTCACCACTACCTCTTTCAACTCCTATCACATATAACATATCTATATCAAAATCTATAACTTTTAAACTTAGCTTTTAAAGTCATAAAGATGAAAACCCTAACTTTAACCCTTCTTAAAACCTTAATCTCATATAACTTCTTAAAAACACTTGCTATAACCTTTAAACAACTTAAAGAAAGGTCTTTAACCATAAACCCTTAAGATGGAGCCATAAACTAACCCATTTGGAAATGGGTCTCTACCATAAATGAACTAAACATGATTAAAGCTATGAAATCTTGTAAAAACGAAAGTAAAACATGATTCCTTACCTTAATCAAAGGAACATGGCTGGGATGGAAGATTCATCTCATCTCTACCTCCTATGGTTCAACCTCCTTAACAACACCTCTTCTTTATGTTCCTCTTACATAAGAACTTACTTAAACTTTGATCTTTTACTTTGGCTTAGGTGTTTAGGGCTGGGAATAAAAAATACATAAGGCATTGGCCTTTAGTATGAGAAAACTTCAAATTATAAGCCTTCTTTTGATTTTTAGGTTGTGAGAAGAAGAAAAAATAATTGATAAAATTTATATCTGACGATGTTCACGGGCGTAACAAATACTGTCATGTCCGTGAATTTGTTTCAACCTAGAATTCCATCTTGCAATGGTTCACGTCGTGGTTCACGGTTGTGAAAGTATTTTCACGGACGTGAATCCTGTGACATTTCACTTTCTTTTCTATTTCCAACTCTATTCTCATAACCCTTAATTATATACTTTTATCTTTTAATCCATATTAATTCCTAAGCCCTAATTATGAGCATTAGAATGCTTTAAATGTTGCTTGGAATGTGGATAGGGATTTCAAAATAGAAGCAATATCATCTTAGGCTTTTCTTTATGAGCTTCATTCAAAGGCATACAAACAAAATATTCTAAAAATGGGGTTGTGACTAGGCTTGGCAATGGGATAGGGAATCCCCGTTCCCCACAAGGATTTGTCCTGAACGGGGAGCAAATTCTCCGATTAAACTTCTCGTGGGGACGAAAATGGGAAAAAAAAGCTTTCCGTTGAGCAGGGCGGGACAGGGATGGGGAAAATACTTTTCACCCTACCTTGATAATTATTTTAAATTTTAAAATATTTTATAATATATATATATATATATAATTAATGAGTTTAATAAAATTAAATTGTGACTGATTAACTAGTTTAATAATAAATGGTCAGATTGATTGATAATTTTTCAACCAGTTAATTGTAAATAATTTGACTAATTAATAAATAAATCATTCAAATTGATTGATGAATAAGTTGATCAGACTAATTATATAATTAATAATATTTAATTGTGTTGACACATTTAAAAATTATTTGGTTGATTAATAAATCGGTCAGACCCCATTTTTTAGCGGTTGAGTATATAGGTGATTTAATTATTTATTATATATTATCTTTTAAATTAAAAAAAAAAACATTATAGGGAATGAGAATCCCTGTAGAGACGGGAACAGAAGCAAATCTGCAACGGAGATTCCGTATTACTGTGGAGATGGGGACTAGTTCCTGCCCTTGCCCCGCCGCATTGCGAAGCTTAGTCTTGACATTTTAATAAGCATCTTATTATTCTCAAAGAAATTGATTTGGAATTGCAACCTTCTGATGTAGAGTTAAACGACCGTGAATTCTAGGTACATATTTATAATTTTCCTTTCAATAGATGATCGAAGGAAGCAGTAGTAAAGGTTGGATCAAAAGTGGGGAAGGGTTGTCAAGATAGATGAAAATAAAACTTTTTTGTTTGGCAAATATGTCAGGGTTAGGGTTGAAATTAATATATTAAAGCCTTTAATGAGGGGAACGGTTGTTATAAATAGCAAAAGGGAAAGGGTTTTGGGCATATTTTAGATATTAACGGTTGAAGAATTTTTGTTATTGGTGTGGATTAATGGATCACATCGAAAATGAATGTGAGGAAAAGCTTGAAAACATCACTGTTGCAGAATGGTCATATAGTAAATCACTCAAAGCAACCCTAAATAAAAATATAGTTAGAAGTATGGGAGTGGGGAGCTTAAAGGATAAAGAAAAAGAAGGATTTAAGCAGAGGGGTTGTTTCTTATGGAGTTCGAAGAAGATTATGAATAGCTGAAGAAAAGGGGCAGGCGGATAGCAGGAGGAGCAAAAGTGGGTCTGAACTACATAGTAGAAGGGATACGCGTTTGTCTCTATCGATGGATCTAACTTCTGGTAATGAAGGAGGTGGCACAATGAATTTTCTTTTTGTATGGGATTGAGAGAAGATAGGGGGAAGTCTGGTTGGTTAGGAAAAATCATAAAAAAAATAGTTATGTTCAAAAACCGAAGAAGCTGAAGCAAAGGGCTAGGGAGAAAAGTGGAAGTGGGAATTTATTTAATGTAAATGTAGAAAATGATGACAACCTCATGGTTTACATGACTGGGAAATGTAAGGATAGGGAAAAGGGCGAGATGGGGAAGACAATGGAGTTTATAAGTGGTATGAGAAAGAAAATGTGTTTGGATGATATCTCATTCAGATTTATTTCAGCGGAGGCTGCACAACAGTCTTATCAGGAGCAATGAATTTCCTAAGTTAGAATCTCTAGGGGCTGGGCAATCCTTAAACGGTATGTGCTCTTAAATTTTTTATTCGAGTTTGCTGTCCAAATATTAATTTTCTTATGGAAACTAGATAACAAGTAGTGAGTTAGAAAAGTACTTGTTTGAGTATGGTGGAATTTAATTTTTTTTTGTTGATTATAGGGGTCGTTGTCATGGATCGATATTGATGTGGAAAAAAATATAAATCTGTCCATTTTGATTTTTTCCTTAAATCACATTGATTTTAGCTTTGTTAGTGAGTCGGGTGACGTTTTGTGGAGAGGTACAGGAGTTTATGGGTGGCCTGAACAAGGAAATAAAAGGAAGACATGAGAGTTATTAACTAAGCTTCAACGGGTTGCTTCTCTCCCTTGGGTTTGTTTTGATGATTTTAAAGAAATTCTTTTCGAAATAGAGAATTTAAGAGGTATTGCGAGGAATACAAGGGAGCTGGAGGAGTTTAGAGCAGTGATTGATTTATATAATTTATAGGATTTGGGTGTCGAAGAATCGACGTTTACTTGGGACAATGGTCAGAAAGGGAGAGCGAGGGTGAGGGAGAGACAGGATAGAGTTTCCACTAATGGGGAATGGTTAGATATTTTTCCATGTGCAGGGGCAAAAATTTTAGAGAGGTTGGCTTTTGATCATTGCCCAATATTTTTTAGTGGAAAAAGCAGTGATATTTTTAAGGGTAGAAGGGAGAGACTATGCATGGTACTTTGAGACGATATGGGTGAGGGACAATTCATGTGAGGAAGTTATCAAAAATGCATGGAGAAGGGGCAGTGTAACTGATGATTTTTCGGTGATGAAAAAAATTAAAAGGTGTGCTAATGATCTAAAAATTTTGAGCAAAAATTCGTTTGGAAATATTAGAAAACAAATTAAAGCAAAATCATATCTTATGAAGAGGGCGCAGCTGTGTACTAATGATGTTTACGAAAATGAAGAGGGATGGGTTGTACAGAAGGAGATTAGTGAGCTTTTGCTTCGGGAAGAAATAATGTTTTGGCAAAGATCCTGAGTGGTTTGGCTGAGTGAGGGAGATAAAAACACAAATTTTCCACAGCAAATCTTCAGAGTGGAAGCGTAGAAATTCAATTAAGAAAATAAAAGATGAAAATGGTAATTGGGTTTCGGGAGAGGAGGAAATCGAGAAAATGTTGATTGATTACTTTAGTGAGTTGTTCTCGACTTCTTATCCTTGTGATATTCAGTTTGTTATTGATGTCATTGATTATGGGCTTGATACTTCCCTGACCGAATTCTTAGAGGCTCCTTATACAATGAAAAAGGTTACCACTTCCTTGAAATAGCTGTATCCGTGTAAAGCTCCTGGTCTTGATGGTATGCGTACTTCATTTCATAATTCTTTCTGGCATATTATTGGTTCTAATGTCATTTCCACTGTGATTTTTTGAATTTTGGGATTTTACCAGAAGGTATTGATCATACTTTTGTTACTTTTATTTCTAAAATCAGAAGTCCTGAAAACATGAAAGACCTCTACTCCATTTCCCTATGAATTGTCATTTACAAAATAATGTCAAAGGTTTTTGACAATAGGTTAAAGGTCATGAAATGCGATCAGCTTTTGTTCCTAATCGTCTTATTATAGATAATGTCATTATAACTTTTGAGCTTTTTCATTCTATGAAACATAGAATAAGGGATAAAAAGAGTGCTTTTGCTATTAAACTTGATATGAGAAAGACCTATGATAGAGTCAAATGAGTTTTTCTGCAAAATGTTATGCTTAAAATGAAGTTTCCTTCCAATTTTTTTGGATCTAATTATGAAATGTATTTCTTCAATTTCTTATAGCTTTCATATTAACAAGTCTTCTAAAGGTTTTCTCAGACGGGAGAGGGGTCATCATCAAGAAGATCCCATTTCGCCATACTAATTTATTTTTTGTGCAAAAGATCTTTCGGTTTGTTTAGGCAAATGTGTGTTGGAAATAAAACACTCACACAAACAACTTTTATTCAAACTCAAACAAATATTAGAAAAACACTTTCACTCAACAAACAATAAACTACAACTCACTCTTATACAATTTTGCTTCTTCACTCACTTATAAGCTTTTAATTTTTCTTAATGTCTAAACTAAAATGGGGATGAATATTTATACTACTTAAAAATAATTCTACACCACACAAATAAACTAATCCAAAATTATAATAATCATACATCTCATTCTTCTTCATTCTTCTCCATCATTCTAATAATATTTTAAATTACCAAATTATTCACATGCATAATTACTTCACTCTAGAAGAATCTAGGTAGATGGCTTATAATTTTGGACCTTTATTGTGAACTTTGACTCCAATTTGATTGAGTTTGAGTTTGGGCTCCCATAATGGATCAAGTTTATGATCCAACACCCCCCCCTTAAACTTGATCTTGTAACCCCTAGTAAGTTTCTTAATCTTATGAAGTCTTCACTTGTCAGTGGCTTGGTAAAAATATCGGCAACTTGATCTTGTGACTTCACATATTCAACTTGCACATCCTTTCTTGCAACACACTCTCTTATATAGTGGTAGCGAATATCAATGTGTTTGCTTCGATTATGGAATACTGGATTCTTTGCTAAGGCAATGGCTGACTTGTTGTCGACACAAATCTTGATCAGCTCTTCTTGTATTAAACCTATCTCCTTCAGTAGATTTCTAAGCCAAATCGCATGACAAACGCATGAGGTAGCAGCAACGTATTCCGCTTCACAAGTGGACAATGTGACAATCGGTTGTTTCTTTGACATCCATGTGAAAGCAGTATCTCCCATGAAAAATATGAATCCAGTAGTATTCCTTCGATCATCTATGTCTCCACCCCAATCACTATCGTTATATCCAACAAGATTATAATTATTAGAAACTGAATAGAATAAGCCAAAATCAATTGTACCCTTCAGATAGCGAAGAATTCTCTTTGCAGCTTTAAAATGGGTGGTTGTTGGAGATTCCATGTAGCGACTAACCAATCCAACTGTATGAAGAATATCAGGCCTCGTGCAAGTTAGATAGCGTAGACTTCCCACCAAACTTTTGAAGAATGTTGGATCTACATTTTCGCCTTTTTCATATTTGGACATCTTGATTCCGTATTCTGTTGGTGTGCTTATCGGCTTACAGTTCTCCATCTTGAACTTCTTCAGGATCTCTTTTGCATACCTTTCCTGTGAAATGAAGATTCCATCTTTTTGTTGCTTAACTTCAATGCCAAGGTAGTACACCATGAGCCCCATGTCTGTCATCTCGAATTCTTTCATCTTCACTTCTTTGAATTCATTGAACATGTTTGGGTTGTTTCCAGTGAAGATCAAATTGTCCACGTAGAGACACAATCAAAATATCTCCATCTTTGATCTTTATATATAGAGTGTGCTCATAGGGACATTTTTTGAAGACATTCTCTTGGAAGTACTTGTCAATTCGGCTATTCCAAGCCCTTGGTGCTTGTTTTAGCCCGTAAAGAGCCTTCTTCAACTTTAACACCTTGTCTTCGTGGCCTTTGACATCATAGCCTGATGGTTGCTGAATGTAGACTTCCTCTTCAAGAACTCCATTTAGAAAGGCAGACTTTACATCCATTTGATGTATCTTCCACTTGTTTTGAGCTGCCAAAGAAATGATTAGTCTAATAGTCTCCAATCGAGCAACAAGAGCAAATACCTCATCATAGTCAATTCCAGCCTTTTGACTATATCCTTTAGCAACTAACCTCGCCTTGTGCCTTTCAATCTCTCTTTTAGCGTTTTGCTTTGTTTTGTACACCCATTTGACACCTATCGGCTTATGTCCCTTGGGAAGTGAGGTGAGTTGCCATGTGTCATTATTTTCGATGGCCTTGATTTCTTCGTCCATCGCATCTCTCCACTTTTTCTCTTGTACTGCTTGTTAAAAGTACACTGGTTCACAATCGGCAACAGACAAAATAATATAAGGTTATCTTGTCGTTTAGTTACCTCATAGAGATCTCTAAGACTTTATGTGCGTGACACAACTCTTTCACTTGATGATGACGAATGTGATGAGTCTCCTTTAGTGGTTGGTGAAGTGGGTGGAGTTGTTGTCTCTTGTTGGGATTTTCCAGGTTGTTCTATTGGTGTTAGCTCATCTTCTTCAAACCGAGGAAAGAAATTTAAGTCATCTGTATGAGAGCTAAAATCCCATTATCCTTTTTCATTGAATACCACATCTCAACTAATCACAATTTTCTTATTGTCTGGATTGTACAGCTTGTAGCCCTTCGAATTTGCATCATAGCCGATGAAGATAAAACTCTAGATTTTATCATCAAGCTTCGTTCTTCTCTCATCTGGTACATGAACATGGGCTATACTTCCAAAGATTCTCAGGTGGGAAATGTCAGGCTTTCTTCCACTCCATGCCTCTTGTGGTGTCTTTCCCCATACATTTCTTGTTGGAGATCGGTTTAACAAGTAAACTGCACATGCCACTGCTTCTGCCCAAAATTCCTTAAGTAATTTCTTGCTTTTGAGCATGCTTCGTGTCATGTTGAGGATTATTTTGTTCTTTTTTTCTGTCACGCCATTTTTCTGGGGGATCTAGGAACTGTCATTGGTCGCTGAATTCTATTTGCTTCACAAAACTCTTGAAACTCCCTGGAAGTAAATTCTCCACCTTGGTCGGATCTCATGGCTTTAATTTTTCTACCGCTTTCTCTCTCCACTGCAGTTTTGAACTTCTTGAAAACTTCAAAAACTTCAGACTTTTGTTTCAAGAAATATACCCAGATTTTTCTCGAAAAATCTTCAATGAAGAGAAGAAAATAGCTGCTGTTACCGAGAGAGCTTGGCTTGATTGGACCACACACATCGGTATAGATGAGCTCGAGTGGCTTCTTGGCTCTTGACTCTGACTCCTTTGGAAAACTTTTCCTGAATTGCTTTCCAACTAAACGCCCTTCACAAAGCTGGTCAGGATGGTTGATGCAAGGTAGTCCCTTTACCATCTCCTTCTTAGATAGCAGCTCTAGACCTCCAAAATTTAGATGCCCAAATCGAAGATGCCAAAGCCATTATGCATCTTTGTAGCAAGCTTTCAGGCATTTTGCAACATTATTTTGTATGTTGATCAAGAACATTCTATTCTTTGACATCGAAACTTTAGCAATGAAGTTATTTTTATCATCTTTTATAGAAAGATTATAATCTTTCATATGAATATCATAACCTTTCTCTAACAGTTGTCCTAAACTCAAGATGTTACTTTTCATATTGGGCACATAGTAGACATTGGAAATAAACTGATGTCTCTCATCTTTTAAACGAATAATGATATTACCTCTCCCTTTCACTACTATTGTGGAATCATCTCCAAACGAAACATTTTCATTTACTAACTCGTCTAGCTCCACGAACATGTCTTTCCTTCCACACATATGATTGCTTGCACCACTGTCAAGATACTAGGAATTTGCTTGGCCACCATCAGTTTCCTTTCGTGCTAAAAGAAGAGTTTCTTTGTCATCCGTCTTCTCCTCCACGTAGTTGTCCTTTTCATCAATTTTGCTGTTAGGAGCTCTACATTCTGAAGCATAATGCTCAAACTTCTGACAATTATAGCATCGAACTTGAGATTTGTCATACCTTGAGTTCGGATTGATTTTTCCACGCCCTCGTGTTGATTTTTCTCCTTTCTCATAGTTGTTGTTGGAATTGTTGTTGTGGTAATTCCAACCTTGTCCACGACCACGACTTCCACCTCGTCCATGGCCTCTACCTCTACCTCGGTCATGTTGGTTTCTATAATTGCCTTGACTTTCATGCATATCCTTGAGTTGCAGCTTGAGAAGTTGCTCAATAAATTCTTGCTTCTTCTTATGCTTCTCTTCATAAGCTTGCAATGATCCTTGAAGTTGCTCGATTATCATTTCTTCCAAGTCTTTAGTTTCTTCAATCGTCACGATGATGTGCTCAAATTTGGGATCCAATGAACGAAATATCTTCTCTATTATCCTTACATCTTCTAATTTTTCACCATTTCTTTTTAATTGATTAGAAACAACTACTACTCTTGAGAAATAATCCAAAATAGACTCGGATACTTTCATATGTAAGGATTCAAATTCACCTCTTAATGTTTGGAGACGGACCTTCTTCACTTGCTCGGATCCTTTATAAGAGGTTTGCAGCTTCTCCCACGCTTCCTTAGCAGAGCTTGCACTCGAAATATTTTCAAAGCCATCGTCATCTAATGCTTGATAGATGAGGTAGAGAGCCTTCTTGTCTCTCTTTCTTGAACCATTCAAAGTTGTCTTTTGATCTGGTGTAAGAGTAGCAAAAGTAGCATCATTCGAAGGCTCGTTGTAGCCTTTCTCTACGATATCCCACACATCTTGTGATCCAAGAAGTGTCTTCATTTTGATACTCCAATTGTCGTAGTTGTTGTTGTTGAGTGTCGGGACTTGGAATGGTGTCATACCATTTGTCATATCTCTCAATATAATAAGAATTTGCAAAATCTGATTACGCAGATGAATCCGGAACGTCGAAAAACTTTGGAAGGGACAGCTTGGTCAACTCGGCTCAACTTTGTGAGTCAACTCAGTTTTTTGGTGACACTATTCCGGCGACGCATTTCAACTCCGATCGGGGCAATTCTAACGGTGTTGAATTCCTCTTGTCGAGACCTCCGATTTGATATGCAATAGTGTATATTTTCTAACTAGCTTTGATACCAGTTTGTTGGAAATAAAATACTCACACAAACAACTTTTATTCAAACTCAAACAAATATTACAAAAACACTCTCATTCAACAAATAAGAAACTACAACTCACTCTTATACAATTTTGCTTCTTCACTCACTTAGAAGTTTTTAATTTTTCTTGATGTCTAAACTAAAATGGGAAGGGATATTTATATTACTTAAGAATAATTCTACACCACACAAATAAACTAATCCAAAATTATAATAACCATACACCTCATTCTTCTCTATTCTTTTCCATCCTTCTAATAATATTTTAAGTTACCAAATTATTCACATACATAATTACTACTCTAGAAGATTCTAGGTAGATGACTTATAATTTTGGACCTTTATTATGAACTTCAACTCCAATTTGATTGGGTTTGGGTTTGGGCTCCTATAATAGATCAAGTTTATGATTCAACATTGTGGTTAGAGGAAGGATTCATGGAGCTGAGGCCAAAAAAGGCAGCCTAAAGATCTCTCATCTTTTCTTCACGGATGATAGTATCCTGTTTGTTGGAGCTAATAACAGAGAGGTAAAGTGGTAAAGGAAATACTTGATCTTTATGCTGTGACATTAGGCCAACTTATTAATTTTGCGAAATCTGGTGTTTCTTATAGCAACAATGTGCCACCAAGGGATAAAGATTTGATAACAAGCATATTTTGTGTTGGTAAGGTTGAAAGTCATGCCCACTACCTTAGTTTGCCCGAAATGATTGGTAATTAAAAAAAAGCATCTCTAGTTTGTTAAAGGAGTGCATATGGAAGAAGCTAAAAGGTTGGAAATTCTAAGGCATGCAAAAAGATTCTCATTAAATTAATTGCCCAAGCTATCCCCACTTATGTGATGAGTTGTTTTGCTCTCCTGAAAACTTTATGTGATGAAATTCAAAGTATGATTAGCAGGTTTTGGTGGGGTAGTGTGCAGAATGATAGGAAAATCCATTGTGTTGGGTTGGGACAAGATGTGTTTGGCTAAGAATGCTGGTGCGCTTAGTTTTTGTAGTATCAGATATTTTAATCTTGCTCTTTAGGCTAAACAAGTGTGGCGATTTCTCCAAAATTCTGACTCGTTATGTTCTAGAATTATCAAGTCTAAATAGTTTTCTTGAGTGGGGTTATTGGAGGCAGACGAGATTTAAATCTAGCTATTTTTTGAGATTTAAATCTAGCTATTTTTGGCGAAGTATTCAGGAAGCTAAAGGTATTATTAGTTGTGGTATGGCTTGGTGTATTTGGAATAACTCAGGTTAAAGTTTTTGACATGATAATTGGCTTCTTAAGTGTCCTTCCCAAAAGCCTCTTGCTCCTCAGATTCTTCCTGATGATGCAAGGGTTACCCGCCTCATTGATTTTGAATCAGATTCATGGAATAAACAGCTAGTTAAGGATAATGTTCTCAAAATTCCTTTAGGCTTTCGTTTGCCTAAATATGTGCCTTTCTGGCCGCTGGAAAAAAAGGGGATGTACACCGTCCGCTCTGGTTATCATCTGGCTTGTCAGATTATCTTGGCTTCTCCTAATTCTCCTAGTTCTTCCAGTTCGCAACTTTTAAAATAGAGTTGGGTTTGGAAGATTTCAGTGGCTCCTAAAATTAAACGTCTCTTGTGGAGTTTTTTGAAGAACTCTCTTCCCCCATGTGAAACTCTTTCTAAAAGAGATATTCTCTGTAATTTGCTTTGCCATTGCAACGCTGCTCTAGAATCGATTTTACATGTTTTTAAGGATTGTCCTTGGGTTAAAGGTATTTGGTTATGACTTATGAACCCTTTGATTTTTAAAAGTGGTGAAGTTAATTACCTTTCAATAATGGATTGGTTTTGTGACTTTTACAAGTCCCTCGATAGAATTTGATGGTTGGCTTCTGCTGCTTGTTGTGGGAGATTTGGAATGACAGGAATAAGCTAGTTCGTGGTAAAGCCTGCAAAGATCTTGTTTCTCTCGTGCGGTTTGCCTTTATATATAGCAATGAATTCAAAGCTGCAAATCAAGTATTGATTTTCCATAAGCTGTCACCTCAGGTAAGGTGGAGTCCTTCGGTTAAGGGGTGGGTTAAGCTGAACACAAATGTTGCGTTTGCCAAAGTTTCTTCAACCTCAGGTTTGGGTTTTATTATCAGAATTTCTGAGGGTCTTGTGCTGCTGTCAGGTGGTAAAGTCATTCACGATGCTTGGGACATTGAAACAGCGGAGACTTGCTATTTTGTTTGGTATTTTCGGCAGCTTGGGAGTGTGGTTTCGCATCCATAGAGGTAGAGTCAGATGCTCTCTCGGTTATCAAGTTAATCAAGTCTCCGGAGTTCAGTTTGAATCTTCTTAGAGTCATTATTGATGACATTGTTTTTAAGGGCAGTTATTTCAATTTTGTGTTTTTTTTTCTTTTGTTCGGCGTGATGATAATAAAATAGCTCATGTTATAGCTCGTTGGGCTTTGTCTATTGTTGAGGATCAGTTTTTGGTACAGGAAATTCCTCTTTAACTGAATCTTTAGTTTTGGAGGATATTGCTTTGTTTTCTGCTTAACAAAACCAGATTTTTATAAATAAAAAAAATAAATTAAACTTAAAAAATAACACAGAAAACAAAACAAATAGAATAACTATGGAGTTAAATGAGTAGGTCAGATACCATTCTTTTCTGATTCTTTAATCTTTTTTATTACTATGGAGCTAATTGATAGCAATTTTTCTTTGTTCAGAATTCGGATCAAATTCATGTTTATTCATTCAATTTATTAAATTTACTTTTCCTTCTACTGATTTAATCCAGGTACAGATTTCAATTTTATTGGGAAGAGCAAGAGAAAAAATTCGATAATTTTAATTTTTTATCATAAAAATTTATTTATAGATAATTTAATCATTTTACACTACTAATATTCTAATCTTGTACATTTTGTATAATCATTTTTGTACAGATAACAATTCTCAAAAAATTTAAAAGTTCACCATCATAAATATTGTTGACATCTTTTATTGGCAAGTCAAATTCATTCAAGGGTAATACTAAGTTATCACCTTATTAAATGAGAAGTATAACATAGATTTATTCTATTAGACTAATACAATTATATAGTAATATGTATATAAATTTATTAATTATTATATTCACATCAATCAATATTAATAAAACAATTAAATACGTGTTATTATCTAATTAGATTAATTTACAAATAACATGAGAAATTGAATCTTTTATTGCCACCTCAAATTCATTCAAGGGTAATACTAAGGTATCACCTTATTAAATGTTATTAGATAGATTTATTCTATTATAATAATTTAATCACACAGTCATATATATTTAGATTTATTAATTATTATATTTACATCAATTAATGTCAATAAAATAATTAAATGCGTATTACTATCTAGTTAAATTAGTTTACAGATAACATGATAGATTAAATCAACTAAAGAATTTGTCGTTTTAAATTGACACCTAGTGTCGCCATTTATTTTTATCAGAAAATAACATTTAATGTGCCTCATAAATAAAGTACAAAGCTAAATTGTAGTGAGAGATATAATTAATCAACGTTTTATTGTTTTTAATAAAATTTATTAAAATAATTAATCACTTTTTTTGACAGTTCTATATATATGATTGAACGATGCAAAATTAAAATATATTAAAACATTCATAATATCCAAAATAATAGGCTCTATATATACTGTCATTGATTTTTTTTATTTTATAGAATCACTGATTTATATATTCCTATAAATCTTTCTTTTTTAAATATGCCTACAAATCTTATGGTGTATTAGTCTCCGGATGTTTACATCAATCTCAATATTATATGTAACCCATTTACCATATATAATCAAAAGTATGATACTTTATATATAAAAAATATCATGATGATCCTAATTTTAAAATAGCTTATAAAAATATCATTATCAGAATATTTTGCTTACATTTAAATAGTTATTTGTATATATTCTCTAATTTTTGCTGGTAACTGCTACCATCATAAGTTATCATAGTTTTTGACAATAGCCTAATAAGAATTTTGAAAAAAAAAAATTAACTAATAAGATTGAGTCCCACAGCATAGGACTGAAAATTTTCTTGAATGATGAGGATATGGAAAATGGCAGTTATCATCTTCCATGGTCAATGGGTGATGGTCTTAAGTGTCAAATAATGTGAATTCTCGTTGGAAAGACCATTTTTGGCAGTACCTAATTCTTGAAGTACCAAAATTTTTATATGTTTATCATATTAGTTTCAAATTTTTGTTTTGAATCAAATTATGACAGATATTTTAGAATTGAGTTTCGATACCAAAAAATTTATGATGGATTCGAAACTCATAGATTTTTGGTATTTTGATTCAAAATTCAATTCCAAAATATTAGTACTAATTTAATATAAAATAAAATTTTGGTACCAATTTGAAATAAATGAATTTTGCTGTTTTTAAATATTTTACCTGAAGTCATGATTTGTTTGGTTTGGCAACAGACGGCAAACCAAGATGAAGCCACCCAAGTAATGGAAGCTAATTTCTTAGAACCATCGAAGACCCACTTTCGATTTCTTTCTTTCTTTCTTCCTATAAATTCCTTCAAAATCATTCATTTTCAATCCAAATTTGTTCAACTGCGAAAATCTCATCTTCAACAAAGAAACCGAGCAATCTAATTTGATGGGATCTCATGGTCAACAAGTGGTTCTTATCACAGGCTGCAGCCAAGGAGGCATAGGCCACGCACTGGCTAGGGAGTTTGCCGCCAATAATTGCCTAGTTGTGGCCACAAGCAGGTCCTTGAACGCCATGAGCGACCTTCAGCATGATCACAGATTCTATCTCCAAGAATTGGATGTTTTGTCAGATGAGAGTATCCACCATGTAATGTCAAATGCTCTTGAGAAGTATGGGAAAGTTGATATTTTGGTTAACAATGCTGGAATTCAATGCGTTGGCCCTCTTGCTGAGGTCCCTTTATCTGCAATTCAACACACCTTCAATACTAATGTTTATGGTAATCTTGTTCAATTTTCTTATTGAATCCACATTCTATTCTTATTATTAGAATTTTGGTACTTCACTGCGAGAACCCAGATGGTTTTTCTCTTTTATTTATTGTTCATGGTTGTAGAGGTAATGGGGTTGGCTTTAAACTTGGATAGTTGCTGATATAAGAGATCCAAAATTTACGGTTGGTTGTTATTGATTCTTGCTATGTGTATCTAGTGTGGCATTTTCATGCCAAGTAGTTATTCGGGTTATGAAGGGAGAAGTATGTTTGATGCAATGATATTACTTACTTTGTCCACACAAATAACTGAATAAGCAGTAGATTAGTATGTAAATCAAGATCACAGCTTGCTTGATGGAATTAATCAGATCTGAAGTGCATATGATGAATTTTTGAGGCAAGTTATATCTGATATAGATTTTGGAGAGGAGCTAAAATTATTGAAATTTTTTTACCAGGTAGCATTATAAATAATGCAATTGATGCAATTGTGCAAGCCTATTTCACTTGATTAACTAGTCTTGCCAATTTGGAATGCTCTTGATCATAGAAAATACTAAACCTTGATCTTTGCACAGTAATAGTCTTTTGGCCAAGATATAACCATGAATCTTGATCTGTCCTCTCCACTGTGCTTTGTCATGCATAGATTCTTACAATTGTAAGTCCCTTCATTTTTCAGTGTTCTGAATCTTTCTATAGCAATAATACAATGAAGATGAAAGTCCTTTACTCTCTTCCCATGTTCTTATACCTTGAAGATTTTTCAGATTAGTCATACAACTCCATTGCTAGAATTTATTTTGATAACCTGTGGAAGTTCTATACGTGATGTGGGGCCATTTGATCTTTAATGATTTCTGACAACTTGGCTCACCATCTTCTACAGATGCAGCATTTGGCTGATGTTATTAAATATGCTGGGTTCATAGTTTTTCAATTCTTGTGATACTATTGGATATAGTAAGACATAACAATAGTTGTGTCAACGATATTAGTCCATCCAAACTCTAATGTTATGAGGAAAAAGGTTGTGATTAACATCCAGGCTAAATTCCTTGCCTTTATTCCTTTTAAAATGAATCTCTCTTCTTGTGAGTACAAATTTCAACTTCTTCTGATTTCCTCTTCCATTTATGGCCCATTAAGTACTACACATGTTTCATCTTGCTAAAATGAGCAAGAAAACTTTATATTCTTTAATACATTCCACACTGTGGTGCCTCTAAAAAACATACCAGTATTCTATAAGATGATTTTTATACTAATATGGATCAGATACAAGTTATTTGTATTACTATTGTTCAGATTCGTGGTAGGTTTAAACATGTTCTTAAATCAAAAGCTTTCTTTTGGTTTTTATATTCTGAGGAAACGATGTCTGGATGGCCGATTGCATTATTTTTTTTTTTTTCTTTTCCAGTAAAAGAACATGAGGTCTATCGCTACCTTACTGTTTGTGTACGCACTTATTTGACCATGTGTGAACAAGCCAGGTTACTATCTTTTCTTGTTTTTGTAATGTTAGTTATGTGCCCATGTAGGTACAATGAGGGTTATTCAAGCTGCTGTTCCTCATATGGCATCTAGGAAGAAAGGTAAAATTGTAAATGTTGGAAGTACGTCTGTCATGGCTTCTGTCCCGTGGGCTGGTGTTTACACTGCAACCAAAGCTGCCCTTCATTCACTGACAGACACCTTAAGGTTTGTATTGTAGAAGTCTAGTTTTATAGTCATACCCACAGAGACAGATGCAAATGCGATGTATTTATGTATTCATATGCAGGTTGGAGCTGAAGCCTCTTGGAATAGATGTTATCAATGTTGTACCAGGAGCTATTAAGTCAAACATTGGAAATTCTGCCATAGTCAGCTACAACCAGATGCCTGAGTGGAAGTTATACAAGCAATTTGAATTAGCAATCAAGGACAGAGCGTATCTTTCGCAAGGAATTAAGTGCACCCCTACAGATGAGTTTGCGAAGCATACTGTGGCTGTCATACTGAAGAAAAATCCACCGGCATGGTTCTCATCAGGTCAATACTCCACCATTTCGTCGATCTTGTACCATCTGCCTCTTTGGGTTAAAGATTTTCTCATTAGGAAAGAATTTAAACTTTGAACCCTACAGGTTTTAGCTGGGCACCTGTTGCATATGTATAGAAATGAGCTCAAATTGCTTATATTTAAGACTGCATCTTGTTAGTTGTTCACCTCATTATAAGCATTAAGGCATTTACATCATTACTTCAAAGCATCACATACACATAGCAGCCTAAAATAAACATTTGTGAGTGTTTTCTCGTCTTTCTTGAGCAATTAATAGAATTTTAATGTTGAGTTTTGTGACTTTAATTAAAAAAAAAAAAAACAACTGCAGATCATGCTTCCTCTTTATCCCTTAAATATTAATATTAATTACAAATGAATAAATAAATATGCAGTTTTATTTTCCATTTAATTGAATTAAGGATGAAAATTTTTTCTTAATGTTAAATATTTTTTATATTTAAAAATGACAAAAATATTTTTGAGCCATTTTATAACCTAAATGCAAAATGGACTAAAAAAAACGTTAAAATTAAAATTGCTGTCGATCCATGTTTCCAAGATATTTTTGCACCTTATTTTTGATTTAGTTCTTAACTTTTCGTGCAAGAATTGTTAAGGATAGGAGCTACATACACGTAATATTGTCATGTAAAATGGGGACTAACACTGTACAGCTACTGAAAGCCTCCTATTAAAAAGAAAAAAACATATTTTTGTTTTCCAATATTTTCAGAATTTCTACATTTTATAACCTCATAAAAGCTAAATATCACAAACAAAATTTCGGACTGCTGCTCTAAAAACATGGTCACAGGGATTATGCTATACCAAAAAGCAAAATTTTCACTAAGAATGAGGATGACGACCATAATACACCATTCCAGGTGGCTGAAGCGGTCGAAAACTAGGAGGACCAGGGGCTTGTTGAGTTAGAGGCATTGGTTGTTGCTGTACTAAAGGGGCCTGCTGCTGATTTATTTGCGACGGCTGTGGAGTCAAAGGCACCATTGGACTCACCATATAGGATGGAGGTGGAGGTGGCCCAGGAGGCAACGGAGAAATGCTACCATAACCATATGGGGTTATTATACCTCCTGATTGCTGCAAATACTGTTGTGAGGGTGGGTTAGCAAGCAGGTGAAATTGATTTTGTGTGCTAGGGACCTGATTCTGCATCGTAGGTGGAGGCAACAGAACCGACTGATACGAATGGTTTGACGGAGCAGGAAGTGACTGTGGGGACATGAAAACATTGGGATCTGAAGGCTTTGACAATGAATCAGCGACTGAACTCATGGGCACAGACGTGAATGAATTTGATTGTGCTGAAGCCTTTGTTAAAGCAGCATTTTTTGCTTCTTCAGCTGCAAATGTAGAAAGAACAGAATGCATAATCAATTGAGAGGAGCTGGAGGCTGCCAGTTTATCTGCTACTTCAGCAGCAATGGCTGCAGCCGTTTTTGTAGTTGCTTGTTTGGGTTTTGCATTTGTATCAACAGATGTGGTGGTGGAAGTAGATGCTCTGGGTGCATAATCTTCACCATTGAGCCGCTTCTGCATGTTGCTGGCCTCATCTGCCTGTGCCTGGGCTACCTGAAATTGACAATTATTAAAACAGTAGCCCCAAACTTTATCTCAAAAACCAGTGGCGAGGTCAACAATATTTTCACATTCAAAAAGCAGCATTTTTTTTCTTCATTTTGAAGAGAATATATTTTATGGTTACAACCATAAAAAAAGTGAGAAAGATAGTAGGCTTCACATAAACAAATCAAGAGTTGATTAACCATAAGCATCAAAACTAATATGAACAGAATGAGGTAGTTCCTCACAAGCGGTCCTTTATTCTGTCTTACAAGATATCAAACCAGAAATCCTCATCAAATAATTGAACTTGACCTAAAAAGTCCACAGTAATTGCCTAGGGAAACTGGATTATGAAACTTTAACCAGGTAGCTAATAAGACAATGCAAAGACATGTTCTCAGATGTTTCCAGATTGTCCAGCCAAATATCAAGCATAAAGCCTACAATGTAAAATCTTTTCCGCAATTGATGCATAGCCATATTGTCAATAATATGTATTTCCAGATATGCAAAGATAATCCAGTATCAGCCATTTAGTTTTTTTATCAAGCATGCTTAGCTAACAAGTACTTTGATGTTGAAAATCAATAAAAGTCCCCCAAAACTCTCCATGTTAATATGCTAGTAGTTTATCACCCACCAATTCTATCATTTCTATGGCAATTACTTCTGAAGAAAGAATCAATTTAAACAAGTTAGGGGCCAATTTGGGATCTTCAGATTTCAGATTACTGAAGTTTCGAAGAACATTCCAAAAATCAAAAGTTGCTTTAGATTACTTATCACTGCATGACTATTGAGAACATGCGGAATCAAGATAATTGTGTAGCATGTGTGAATGCTAAGTACATTTTTATTGTTTATCAAAACCCAGCCCACACAAGTGACAGCATAATATATCTTCCTAAAGTATGAAATGACCATGACATGTACCTGCATCTGAGTACGAATGTTCTCCAGTTCAGATTCCTTCAACACAAAAAAAAGTGTAAAAATTCAGCACTTAGAATTTCATTAATCTGCATTCTCATATATAAATTGATAATAGATCTATGACAAATATGTATGGACATTTAATGACAACCAGTGATAAATCATAAAGGTACCTGTTCATGTAGAGCTTCTCTCAACTGAGATACAAGTGCTACTCTACTTGCTTCAGCTGATTTTAATTTCTCAATGCATTGTTTCAAAACATTTTCTTGCTCCTCTAATTCTTTGGCCAAAGTTTTTCTTTTTGGATCTTCTTTTCCTGAAGTGCAAAAAAAATTTGCAGTTTAGTAATTCAGAAATTACAAGTAATTGATAACTTTTAGGAAAAATGTGCTGATAATGATGGCTAGAAAATAACAATTTAAAGTAACACCTTAGGCTATATAAAGTTCATTTAATATTGCTTACCATTACTACAGGCAATTTCAACATCTTTCTCCATCTTTCTCACATGATTGACAGAAGACTTACAATTACGCATTTCAGCCTCTTCGGTGGAGTGTTCACTAACCACCAAGTGAAATGCTGACACTATTTTCTCTGCAGTACCTCCAATGGTCAATTTCTGGCCCAAAGAATGATACAGTGAGAAGCAGTTCAACAAATGACATGGGAAGGGCCAACATACTCTGGCCATTTCAGGGCATTTATATAAACAAGTGTAAATGGACGAAGGACAAACTCCTGCTTCCATATGTTTACGTACATATCATGAGCATGCAGTGCATATGCACATGTATCCATAGATACACATAAATTGAAGCCTAGAAACTATAAAATACAATGAAAAGCTAGATTCTTGTTCTAACCGTTCTAATGGATCGAGAATCGCGTTTCATAATTTTGACAGAACGTGAACGTTTTTTGCCGAACTCCAATGGAGGAGGTGCATCTTTACCAAGCATTACATCATTGAGGCTCCGTGCACGGGATCCAAATACTCTCCTTTCTTCCCATATATTTACCTAACAATGATATGAAGACTAGTTTAATAAAATGAACTATCTCAATCCACATTTCTTCAAAAATAGCATTGGGAATATTAGTAGCCTCATATTGGCATCTCCTACTTCGTTTATCAGCGACTAACAGATATAAACAAGTTATATTATCCTCTTTCAGTGTTAAATTTAAGGAGTAAAATGCATCTTTTATTTGTGTACAACAAAAAAGGCTTCTAAAATCAATCAAACCCCTTAATCCAGTTACATGCTCATAAATTAAGCAATAGCTTAAGATAAAAAGAAAGATTAGGCTGAATAGACAGATAGAAGTGATGCTTCAAATTCACAATTACAATGTGTTTGGATTTTCAATAGGCACCCTATTAAAGGCAAGGATAGACTTACCAATCGAGAGACCACACTCTTGCCACGATCATCACCTTTCTCAGCAACATCTTTAAGTGCAGCTGGAAGCACCTTCCAGAACTCAGAGACAAATTCGTTTCCTTTACGTTTGCTGTTCTGTAGAATATCATTTGCTAGATACAATAAAGGAACTTTCTGAGTCATCTCTGAACCATGGAACTGCTTATCCCATGTTGCAACAACTTGCTCTGCTTTACTTCGGTGAAATATGCACCAATGAGACAAAGCTAATAGGAGAGTCAAGAAAACATGCTACTGAACAATGAATAAGTATTAGTAATCATCAAAATTATTGATGTATCTTGACAGGTAATAAATGCAGAAACTACCAAATTAGAAAGATCAAACTGATTCTGAAAAATTAATAAAAGAAAAACAAAATGTATGACAAAGTATCTGAAATTTGTATTAGAATAAATTCAAGGATATTCTGACACTCTTCTCGACATTCCAACATAGATTACGACATCTCAACTTTCGGAACAAGTAACAAACATAACTTAATAATATTCCAGAAAGCAAGTCAAGCAAAGCAGAGAAGCAAAAGGATACTTTCAATACATTGTTGGGTGCTGTTGAGCTTAGAAAGCTTGTCTGCTAGTATCTGTTCACTGAATACACTATTCATCCCCACCTCAACAATGTTCCTTACTTAACCAACCACCGGCAGCAAAATCGAGAGAAAAACCCTAATACAGCAATCTTCCTTTGCAGCTTTTGAAAACCAAGCAAGGTCCTTTAAAAAACCAAACAGGAAACGAGAAGCTGAGATAGTAAGAACCCGGCAGCAATAGAAACTGAGATTTTTAAAACCTAACAAGTCAACAAAGAACAGAGAATGCAAAATGGTAAAACCAACATCACATTGAGCAAATGTTGATAATTAAGGAACTCAAATTGCACAGAAGAAACAGTGACTGGCACACAGTGGAAGCCCCAAATGTTGGGAAAGAAATATAATTGAAAGCATCGACTTTTGGCGAATCAAGACAACACGCGGTTCGATTACAGAGAGAAACTATGAAAGATTATCAGTTTCGGCGTTGTTAGTAAGACCCTAGAAATGCTAATAGAAAGAAAAGGAGAAGAGAAGAGATCAATAATGGAGAACAAGAGAAATGAATGAGAGGAGTTTAAAAACCCTAGAAATGTCTTTTTACAGAGGGAAGTTGCAGAGAAAGAAAAGGATGGAGTCATCCAGCGAAAAACCATGTCCAAAACGGCGCTGGATTTGTTGGACGGTTCATCTTCCGCCCAAACAAGATTAATTTTTCTACTTATTTCTTAATTTCTTTCTTGAGGTAAAAACTTAAGGAGACAAAGGAAGATTTTTTTTTTAATTTAATTTAGTTTGGCAATAAACCATTAGCCTTACATTATTTGAATTTTGTTTTAATTAAATTACAAATTAAAAGTGAATGTCAAAATTTAAAATTTTTCTATTATTAAAATTCTCTTTCAATAATAAAAAAAAATTCTAAAACTTTTAATATTTGTGTTGGATTTTATATAACATTGGAGTAATATGTATCACTCTCTATTTTCTCTCTCTTTTAAAAAAAATCATGAAATAACCATTAAACAGAACCACCTCCAGCAATAGCTGCTAACAGAAAGGGAAGAGTTGATGATTATATTATGTATCACTCTTGATTTTCTTGTTAATCGTTTATTTATTTTTCTCTTCATAGAGACAATAACTTTTTTTGAATAATTTTTATTTAAATTTCAACCAAAGATTTAGCTTGGTGGAGTATGTTTTGAGTGTCAATCCAGTTTTAATTCATTACTATTTTATACTGTTCTGATGACATATTTATAATAATTTTTTTCAGAATTGCCTGATAGCTTAAAATTTAGTGAGATCATATTGAGAAAGCTAAACATTTAATATAAGTTATTATTTTCTTTGATAATGTTAAGGAGTTGACTTACTTATAAACTTATTCAAATTCTAACAAGCGAATAATCAAGTCGAATTTGACCTCAAATAATTTAAAGTGATTTAAGTTCAAATATTAAAAATTTAAAATAACTAAATTGCTTGAGAGTTGAATTGATTTTTTTGTTTAATTTTAAATATTATAAATTATTAATAATTGATAACAAATAAAATAATATTTTTATTTATAATTCAATAAAGCTTACAATATTTTTGTAAAATAATAAAAAAAAAAAAAAAGAGATCGGAGAAAACAGAAAAAGAGAAAAAAATTCCCACACTAATGAGGGAGAATCCCATTATATTCTAAACAGCACGAGGAAGAGAAACATTTAAAATATCATCAACCAAAATCTGTTGTAGCACTTATGGAGGCTGGTGAAGGAAATGGCAGTAGTCATGAGATTGTTGCAAAGCAGAAGACGCCAAATAATATGCAGTACGGTTCCCTTCATGAAATGGGTCTTTCGGATATATATCCAAAAATATATATATATATTTAAAAAAAATTATTTAAGTAACTAATTTTTTTACATTTTTATAAATTATTTTAACTTGCTTATGGAAAAAATATATATTTTTCTGTTTATATCTAAAAGTAATTTTTAAAACTTAAAAAATTTAAAAATAAATTTTTTTTCAAAAATATTTTTCTCAAACATAATACCAAATAGATTCGAAATACATGTTGAAACCCTATTTATATTGATTCATTTATAGTGGATGCAATTTATAGATTATAGTCAACTTTGGGTGAGTGGCCAACCACCACCTATTATCCACATTACATCCTCCACTTAAGCTGCAAATTATATTATAAATTTATATTTAGTATATATTATGATTCCAATTTAAAAAATGCATTGTATTATTTTTTAAGTTAAATGATTCGTACATGTTCACTATACATTATGGACATAAATAATTATTGCATCATTATTTTTCTTCATCTTCATCAACTTATTTTTCTTCAAAAAGATAAAAGAAAAAAATTTGTTGCTCTATTGCAAAACTATTTTAAAAAGTGAAAACTTTTTAATTTGCATATTTAATTTTATTTTTAGTATTTTTAAATATTTTAGTTATTGTTATTATTGTTTGTGATGAAAACAATTAATTTTGATATATTTGTGGAATAAAATAATTAAAAAAGAAAATATTTGAACAAAAAATGAGTAATATAGAGAGAAAAAATCGAGTTGTTAGATATTGAAAATGATAAATTTTGTAGAAATAATAAATTTTTAAATAATGAATTTGCAAGTTGTAAACAATAAATCTATAAGTAATTAACTTGTAAGTTAAAATGTTGAACATATAGTTTTTATACTATAAATTTGTAAATTCAAAATAATAAATTTACAAGTTGTAAACGATAAATTTATAACTTTTAATGAATGAACTTACTAATTCAAATAAAACGATGAATCTGTAAGTGAAGAAATAACAAAAGTTGTAAATAATAAATATGTAAGTTTTAAGTGATAAACTTGTAAGTTTGTCATGATGAAACTGTAACCCATAAATGATGAATCCGTAACTTATAAACAAGGAACTTCTAAGTTCAAAACGATAATTTTGTAAGTTATAACCGATGAACCTATAAATACCAAATAATGAACCTTTAATTTATAACTAATAAACTTATAAGTTAAAAAATTATAAACATGTAAGTTATAATTGATGAATTTGTTTTATATTCTTTAGTTTACCAAAATCTAATTCTGAAAAAAACGATCGTTTTTTTTATTTCACATGTATGAAGGAAGGAGATTTATAATGTAACATGAACCTGAGTCCATGATATAACAACCCTACTTAAGCAGAAACATATTTTTCACGTGCTAATTCTTGATGGGCTTGATTATCACTATAGGTATGTGGGCTCGACTGAGCTAAGCCTTGAGGCCCATTTTCCTTGCTTTGTATTACTAATGGAACCCTTAGAAGTGCTTCTGAATATTTATGCTTAGTTGCAACAAGATCCAAAAATGTATGGTTTAAAAAGATCTCAGCAACCTTTCAATTTGAAATTCAAATTTCGAAAGGGACATTTATCTTTATTGAACATTTAAAATGAGTGTCATGCATTAGGTGAAGCTTATGGGATCCTTGTTTCCAAGCCAATCACGCTAGCTATTGAGGCATCAGAGGGTTGGAGACTTAAATAATCTACTCCATTTAAATGGGACCATCATTTTCTCTATTGTTGCTTTTCACTGTGTTATGTTTCTCTCCTCTCTCTCTTTCTTTTTCTTGAGTGTTTAGGCTAGCAAGATTTTGAGGTTCAACTCAAATTCTGTTTGATTTACCAAGCTTGCAACCTTTAGCTTTCAGGTATTTTTCATATTTCTTTAATTTTAGTGTTTTTCCTATTCTTTGTTTTTCTTTCAACAACTTTTTTCTTTTCGAAAATGAAGAAAAGAAATAGCCTACCATGAATTTAGAGGATGATTCAAATGCTGCAGTTTAGGATGTTGTGAACACTGGTAACACATAATCTGCTGACATCTTAAATCCTTAGGGGCCTGAAGTACTCAATCCAAATGTCCCTTTTGATGACACTAGTGACATTAACTAGCAAAACAATGTTACACATGCTTTAAAAAAAACATCTTATCTAATAGATCTTTTCTATTTCAACTTTGGATGTTAACTATCTAGATCGTGGATTATAAAACTTAAAGTGAATGGTTATTACTTATAGTGTGTTTGTAACGCCTGGTAATTAAGGCCTTTAAGATATGTTGGTTATCAAAGAGAGATAGTGGGTAGATTAAGGTTTAAAATGATGGAAAAAGTAGAAAATGGTGTTTTCATACCCTCGTGAATAGATATTCACACCCGTAAAAAGTATTGAGTTTGCAAAATGGTAGAGTTTTAGAAGGATTCACACCCATGAATGGGATATCACAGCTATGAATGTCGTGGATTAAAATCATTCTCACAAAAAATTTGTCACGATTATCATAGAAGGTGTTCAAACCTGTGAATACTAGTTAGCAAAGTAGATGAATAGAACCACAATTTTCTCTCTTCCATTCCTTTTTTTTGCCCTTATTTTCTCTCCATCGGCCTTTATCCTTCCAAACATGCCACCATCATCTCTTTCACCTTCTTCTTCCTTCTCTCTTTCCTTTACCATGAGAGTTTCATAGAATCAAAGTTTGAGAAAGATAGAAAATAATTATAAAAGGTAGAGTGTTCTTAAGTGAAGTTAGTGTTAAGAGAAGAAAGGGAAAGCTAAGCTGGAAAATGAGATTAGTTTTCAAATTTTTGTGGGCTTGGAAATCGTAGAGTTAAAAAGTAACAAAGACAAAGAGGGGAGTATAAGCTATGATGGATCTTGAAGAGTTTATGGAGGATTCTTGGATTAAGGTTAGTATATATATATATATATTTCTTAGGCATGTCTTATATGGGTTATATGCCACTGATATGGCGATATTAAATGTTAATATGCTATGAAAATAAGTTAGAAAATTAGTATGAGTCAAAGATACATTTTTGGCATGATTTGATGTTACATGCTTTCTTTTTTGTTATTAAATATTTATGACATGAAAATGTTCTTAAATGTTGATAGGAGTAATTGACGTTGGTCAATTTTAGAGTCTTTGTGTGTATTTCATGATATTGCTTTATTTTGTTGCGGACATATGCTGAAAAACATAGATTCACACTTGTGACAAGAGTTTCACAGTCGTGAATCATGCTTAAAAATGAAGTTCATGTAGAACAAATCCTTTCACGACTTGAGTCACCACTTGATTCATGCCTATAACACAGAGTCATAACTATGACTTGTTCTTCACACCGGTGAAGAATGTAGCTTGTCTAACTATACCTTTTGTCTTGGTGGTGGAGGTGGAGGAGTCGGTGCTAGTGATGGTTACAGCTCAAGCTATATGTTGCAGTAATCCGTCCATCCGCTACATTAATGGAGTCTAGTCCTGGTTAGCTTGTTCAGGAGCCTGTGGGTCAGGGACTGGTACTGCATATGGACCCTGAATTCTAGCTACACTGGACTGGTTTGATACCCCATTATGTGGAGAGCTCTGGCTCTCAACCATGTCATTCGATTCAAATGCCATCTCACTTTAGTCCTACAAGTCGACATAGATGTAGCCTAAGTTAGAGTCAAACAAGACACATATATGTATGCATAATAACCTCATAATCCACTTAGGTCTAGAACCGCCTAATCCTAAACTAGGTTCTGATACTACCAAATGCAACACCCTTTGTACAGTAGGGTAAATCCCGCTATACAAACGGATATCACACAACTAGATATGTATCTACCTGCCTAAATTAAAACCTTTCTAACTTATATTTGTATTAATAGTATTAGTTTTGAATCAATCTAATATATAAAAACATAAAACTTTTTTTTCGTATATGAATCACATCCATAGTCATATCAAAACTATCATGTGCATTAAAATCCCTTATTTCAAAATCCATCTTTATGAAAACATAAATCAATTATCTGTTCCAACCCATAATATGTGGAAAACACATGGAATGAATAAAATGATAACACAAACCCAATATAGGTCACACTGACTGCTCTGACCTGGCTCTGTCTTCTCTTCACATTAATCAATAGTTTATTGGCTCTAAACTTACATGCACGCTAAGCTACTGAAAAATTAGTGGTATATATAAGTGTTTAAATTCTAGCATGCATTCACATATCAATATATATCTCACATTTATAAACAATGTTTGTGTTTGACCCTATTTCCATATATATATTCACATAAAAGTTCATTTATAGTGAATTGGTTTCAATACATCAATCGCATGCATCACATAAGTGTTTCATACAAACATAGTTATAGTCCATTTTCTCATAGCGTTTCTATGTTATCATAATCACAATATCTTTCTTAATGTATGACAAACATACCATTACTAATAAATAATATATATATATATATATATATATATCAAATTTTAGGTTTTCACATCCCTTTTTCAAAATGTATCGATATTCAAATTCTTGTAACACAAATTTCTGGTTTCTTAGCCAAATTCTCTAAACTTGGACTACTTAAATGCGGGTTGTGAAACATAAGCACTCTAACATGAGCTTAAGTCACCCTGCTCACTACTGTATTTATTTGTATTGTTACCACTGAGCTTTTCAAATTAGGAGCGCTCTAACACAAGATGAAGTCACCCTGATGATCAATGACTGCATGCATATGGGTACAAGGGCGCTCTACCCGAGCTTAAGCCACCTTGTCCCTGATTCAGATATCCTACTACTAAGCTTCTCAAATTAGGAGTGCTCTAACACGAGCTTAAGCCACCCTGATAAGCAATGTAATAATCATTGCATAAATAATCTATGGTACCGTAACCCCCTCAATGTCATGCCACATATCCTATCTAGTCATTGAACAGATAATAGGCATATATATTCACTTTCTAGATGTTAACATCATTTAAGTTACATTCCATAGTTTCACAATATTATCACGTATCATTATGATATTCATAGCACCTAGTGCATTCACATGTTCCATAATTATGGCATCATATTGTAATTAACCTCATTTGATCATACCAAGTGTGTGTATATATCATACTATTGTTTCATTGCATCAGTCAATTTACACATTTCTAGATGCAGAACATTTATAAGCATGAATGGTATATTCATGGTCATGAAGCCTCTGTCACGGGTTGTCTACCCATGACTGGCTCCTAATAATTCGCAGATATGAACATTGGTTCATGGGCATGACCATATTGTGTTCATGCATTCACGAGTGTGAAGCTTGGCTTCACATGCATGACTCATCAAATAGAAGCAACATTCCAGCATTGATTCTAACCAATTCTACACACAATCATGCAAACTACTAAAGCTAACCAATATTAGCCGCACCTATCAACACTTCCCATATTCCAGCCTAAAAAAACAATTACAAATATGCATTTATTCATACTTTACTCCATCAATCTAGGCTCAATGACTCATTCATCAATGTCATATCATCAAAACATATTCATTTGTCAATATATCAATTCCATCATATATTCCAAAATGAACAATTTAATTAACTTGATTCCAGTAATGCCAGATCATCAATTTCATGTCATTTAACACATCAGAACCACAATTCATATCACAAACATATCAAATCGAATAAAAATGCATATATATACATACCTCAATAAATGGAGCCCTAACACTCAACACTCTCGCATCTATTACCTTTGGTGGGTGTCTCACCTTTAACCTCAATCGCTAATACAAAATCAAAGACCATATTACGTTTTATATCTACCATAATATCTATTTCTACCATCAACTAACAAAAACTTTAACTTTTATATTAGTTTAAAACCTATAAATCCTAATCCTCGTTGACACAAATTGAACCAAATCAAAGAATAATAAAGAACATGATTCTTACCTCTGTGCCAAAGGTTACAAATTAGTTTTCTAGTCTTAGAATGTGTTTTACTGTTTCTTCAATTCTGATTTCAATTGTATACTGAACTCTTCTTTTTTCTAATCTTTTTTAGCTTTGTTTATGGTGGGGATTTCGCGTTTATTCAACTAGGATTGAAAGTGAATAGGGGGAATTGGTTCTGGGATACTCAGAGTGTGGTGGCTAGGTTTTCTGATTGATAATGCATAAGTTTATGTCGAAATATAAAACTATTATATTTAAATCTACAGGTCTTCAAGGGGCAAACCATAATGTCACGACAGTGAATATCCTCAGCTTCAGATTATGGATTTCACAACATTCACGGTCATGATTAACATTGTCATGGGCATGAATGCTATAACTTCATTTTTTTATCTTTTTCATTAATGTCATATTACAAAACCCTTAACCACTATATACCTCTCATATACTCTTAATATACCTTTATTTAGTATATTAATTTCAGGCCCTCATATGCGGACGTTACAAGTAAAATGACTAAATCGAAATAAATGAAATTTGACACAATTTATATAGTTAAATTGGACTATTTGATTAAATTGTAATTTTGGTATTGACTAGTAGGACTAGATACATGTAAATATGTAGAATAAATAATAATAATAATAATAATAATAATAATAATAATAATAATAATAATAATAATAATAATAATAATAATAATAATAATAAAGAAAAGAAGAAACAAAAAATGAAGAAAATGACAAAAGTCAGGAAGTGGGAGGTAGACTTGATATTCTTTCTCAAAATTCTGCCTCTTTACTTCAGCCTCATTTCTCCTTCTTCTTCCACCATTTCAGCCATCTTTTCTTTCTTATTTAACTTAAGTTTTACAGAAAATTCATCTTTTACAAGTTTGTTTTTGGTAAGTAACCAATTCTCATTGTTCTAGTGTTGGTTTGAGCTGTTAAGATTATAATTAGGCGGTATATTTCACTCTGATTTCTAAGTCAAAATAGACCGAATTGAATAAGTTGAAAACATAAAAGTTATAGTTTTATATCTTACGTTTATAGATATATAAATATTTTTGCTAGATTTGGTTTATACGAAATGGTATTAACATCTAACTGAAACTGATTCAGGTGTGAACCTTGATTGAGTAACCTACTATGTTCACTTGTTTTAAATATGATAGTGCCCGTTTTTGAAATAGTTCAAAACATAAAAGTTATAAATACATGTGTTATCTAACTATATAGCAAATTTAGGTTAATATATATTGTGGATATGTAGTTATAGTGAAGGGAACAATGATTGTTCCATAGTTTGAGATGCATGTTTAGTGCCCTGTACAGCTCCAGAAATTTTTTTATTATTATTTTGAACTCTTTATAACATAATCTATAATTTATCAAAGCGTGAAATTATAGGGTTATTTCTTATCTAAATATTGGTAAAAATATCACCTTAATATGTTATATATAGTGTGAAATATGTCTGTCACAAGTCAGACTGCTCTAGAAGTCAATTATATTTTGGACTAGTGATACATTTACTATAATTTGAGGACCTGAAACATAAAATTAATAAAAGTTGTAAACATGAAAAATGTTTTATTTTAAGCTATCTAAGTGCATACTAATTTTCACTATAATATCAATTATATATTGTAAGATAGGAATGACCAAAATTGATATTCTAAAACTGCCTAGAGGCAAAAAACAAAACACAATTAGAAATCTCACCAAAAATTATACAATGCTCCAATTGCTCTAAAATTTAAATATGTTATATAATTATATGTTAATTAGAAATAAGAATAAGTCTAATTGGATAATTTTATAAAAAGTTATAGGCTAATCAATCCTATAAGGGCACATTGCCTCATAGAAAAAATACTAACTATTAATATGAACTATGTATATTAATTTATTTAAGTTTTTCTAATCATGAATTAATCAATTATATTTCCAAATTAGGCTCACATCAAATTAGAGACCTACAAAGAGAGGATAAATAATAAGTTAAGAGTCGGAATCAAAGGAAAAATGTTAGTCTAATTATCAAGTGATTTCTTTAGTACACATATACATTGCTTGTTGTGTGAAATGATTTATGGTTATGTGATTCATATGATTGCCCTAATTTGACCTTGATAATGAGATGATGGATAATTTGTGACATTTCTTATATAAATGGTATATGTATGGCCTATTTTAGATATATGTTTGGCATACATTATATTTACATGGTATATGTATAGTATATATGAGGTATATGCATAGCATATGTGGAATATATGTGGTATATGTAATAAGGACATAATGGTTGATGAATGATTAGTTATAAATGCATATGCATAAGGACTTAAAAAGGTGTTATGTCTAGTTAATCGACATTAAAAGGCAAAAGAAGAGACATATGACCTAATAAATATGCAAATGAAATAAATGATCAAGCTAACTAGCAATTATAAATGTTCACATGAAAAATGTTCATACGGAAACCTAAGGTAATATATGTTTAACTTGGTCACAACAATATGAAATGAGAAAAACATGAGCATAAGTAAGGAATAATGATCATATGCTTTAATTTTACTATTAACTATATGATATTGATTAATGAAATGAAATATGTAGTATGCATTGAATTTGTGATTTGTTACTATGAGTTACTTGGTACTTTATAGCTCATTCGATGATTATTCTCAATGAGCCACAACTCATCAATTTGCATTATTTTTCAGGTAGAGAAAAGTAATAGCTCATTTTGAGTGGCATATAGAAGACATAGAACAAAAGCCTCACCAATCAAGCCTCACCACTCTCTTTTCTTGCATTCCACACAAACATGAAATCATGTCATCTACATTTTGGACTTATATGAATATACATGTATATTTACTCAGGGTTGACTCTGAAATGTATAACTAGATGCAACTCATAAATCCTTAGGTGTAAAGTTTTAGTTTTAATATATGTGATATATTATGTTTCAATGAAAGTCTCAATATTGACTTGCAGATTCATCAAATGATATCATAAGATGTAATGAAAAAAAGAATTATTGTCAATGTTAACAAGTTCATTTGTCTTATTAGTATGTCATGTATGATTATTTGACACAGGAATAGGTTGTACTCAAATGCATAAGGTATGATGTTACATTTCATACCCGTGAAGTGTAGGTCATGCCCATGAATGCAGATCGATTGGCTAAGTTGCAGCTATACTTTTCTCTCCCCTCTACTCTATATATTTGCTTTAACTACTCCCACTGCCTATGATCCCTCATTTGAAACCTTGGACTCCTACTCCATCTCCTTTACCTCTTTTTAAACCTAATCTTCCATTGTTGAATTGAAGAAAGCTTGGAAGTTATGGAGTTTTGAGAGAATTCTTGCCAATTTTGAGGTAGAACTGGGGTTTAGGGTTAGTTTAAACTTGTGTTTTGCTTTATGATTATGATAAGAATGTGCTTGTGTTCTTAGGGTCTGCTAGGGAGTTTGGAAACGCGTTCCAATGGTATAGGCAAGCGTAAAAAGCTTAAAGTAAGGTTTAAGGCTCCATTAGTGTTAGGTATGTACATATTGGTATATTAATTCATCTTTCATGCATTTTGGCATGTGTTTTATATGGTTAATATATTATGAAAGTGTAAAAGCATGTTATGAATGAGAATAGCATGATTGTTGTGAGGTTTTTTGTTGATATGCCATGGTTGTTTGACTATGAAAGATAATGTTTTAAGTTGGCATTTTTGGCATTATTATGGGATATATATGTTTAAATATTGTTAAGACATATTGTTGGTATGTTTTATGAAAAGTTTGGAAATGCGTTCCAAGGGTATAGGCAAGCGTAAAAAGCTTAAAGTAAGGTTTAAGGCTCCATTAGTGTTAGGTATGTACATATTGGCACATTAATTCATCTTTCATGCATTTTGGCATGAGTTTTATATGGTTAATATATTATGAAAGTGTAAAACCATGTTATGAATAAGAATGGCATGGTTGTTGTGAAGTTTTTTATTAATATGCCATGGTTGTTTGACTATGAAAGATAATGTGTTAAGTTGGCATTTTTGGCATTATTGTGGGATAAATATGTTTAAATATTGTTAAGACATATTGTTGGTATGTTTTATGAATTGTTGATAGGAGTGGTTGATATTGGTCAATCTTTAGAGACTTTGAGTGTTTTGCATGGATGCTCTCTTTTTGGCTCGATTCTACCATTAAATTTCCTAGATTCATGCCTGTAACACAAGGTTCATGATTATGAATTCATGAACAAACCTAGTTCTCATGCCTGTGAAACATGTGCCTAGACTTGGGAAATCGTGAATGAAGGAGTTCATGTCCGTGAACATTTAGTCATGGCCATGAATATCGAAATCCCTGTTTTCATGTTTAAACCTATATTTTTCAATTTGTCTCACAACTAATAAGTCATGAAACATGGTGTCGCTACTATGAAGAGATACTTCATGCCCATGAATTATGTATTTTTGAATTAGTAGCTTTCGCGTGTTGGTTCATGGGTAAAGAACCCAAGAAAGGCACCTTCATAACCGTGAACGGGTATTCACATCCGTGAATCACAATGAATGTATAATATGTAGTTTTTATAGATAATGCTATGTGAATGGTTTTGTTTAAACACATGTATAAGATGTATGTGTATATGGATAATAGTACATTAGTGATTTAATATGTCATTTTATGTATTGGTAACTTGATAATGCGTAAATGGGGATAAATGTTGGATAGTTGTTTATGAAATGAATTGAAAGATAAAGATTATAATCTAAATACTCAATTCTCTAATCTATGACTTGATATAGGATAGATGGTATATCATTAAGAAGGTTACAATATCGTAGAATATTTTTATATGAGGCCTTGGTAGCTAAAACTCAGCTTAGAGCATCATTAATCCTTGGTTCCATGCGATTGTTTAGACAATGTGGATGAAGCTCTAGTTAGAGTGCCCTTGATTCTGTTTTATACTCAGTTAAAGTGGTTGAGGCTTAGATATGAGCACCTTTAACTTGAGGAGCTCAAACGATCACTTTTAATGTTAATGGGCAGGGTGGTTGAAGCTCAGGTATAAATGCCCTTGTTCTATAATTTGTATCCAGTTAGTTCGATTTAGAGTTTTGTGCAAATAAAGTAAATATGATATGGAAATGGTTGTATGGTGGAATTGTTGTCTATGATAAGTTTTAGGCAAGAGCTGAAGATTGAAATAAAATGGTAAATCATATGTATGAAAAATATGGAACATGGATACAATTGATGTACGTATATGTATAAAAAGGAATATGATGTAATAGTTATGATGTACGAATTATTATTATTCTATGTATATGCGAACATAGTTATAGAGGTAAGAATCACAATTAATGTATGTCCAATGCATGGTCACATGGTTATTGATATAAGTACGATATTGCATGGTATGACACATCATGGTTAATTGTAGAATTTGTATGCACATATGTATTATAAAGTATTAGGTTGCTTAGCATGTGGGTTTCCTGTATCCAGGTTTTGAAGCCTGGCTGGTAGCAATGTTGATGTGAAGCAAATCAAACCCAAACACAGATCATACAGTGTAACCCAGTCTTAGGTTGGTTTCATTTATGACATTCTTTTGGCTTTTTTTGTTCATATGTCATGGGATATGGGATATACGTGTTTTGGAACATGTATGTAATTTTTGGTAATGATGAATTTGTAAACCGTATGCTAGTGAAAGTTTAAACATGGTTTTGTTATATGGATTGGGTTGGTCTATCCAAAATATGATAAAAATGTAACAAGTCTTATGATGTATGTTGTAAAGTGCATGTTTACATTTAACCAGTTTTATGGATGAAAAAAGTTTATGTTTTTATAAGAAAGGAAAAGTTTTAATTTAACAGTTTTCCACAACGAGTTCTGTATTATCCTCTAGTATAATTAGGCTTTCTTGACTATTTGGTGGATGTTATATTTTTGGTATAAGAACTTAGGTTTGGGCATTTATAGACCTAAGTAGGGTGAAGGGTTTGTCATGCATCCATAGTACATCTCATTTGACTATGACACGAGTTGCTTCTCTATTGACTTGTAGGTTTAGAGTGTGGATTTATGGAGTTAAAGGCACACAATATTGCTAAGAGTAATATTCCTCCAGACACTAGGGCTCAGAACCAGCCCAGTTTGCAAGTGCTCATAGTCCAAGTGTTGTACCATTTCCTCCACAGCAGCCTATGGTCGGTTTAGCAAACCAAGCTCAGGATTTGTTGATGCAAAATCTAACAGCTTTTCTATATAGATTAGCTCAAGTTGTACCATATGAAGCTCCACCACCGCCTCTACCACTGAGACCCAGGGTTCAGATTGACAAGCTTTGAAAGTCTGGGGCTACTGATTTTATAGGCAAGGATGAGAATGACCTACTGTTGTCGAGTATTGGTTAAAGAAGATTGAAATGGTCTTTGACGAGTTAGAGTGTGCCGAGGAGCACAAGGCCAGATATGTTGTTTTTTTTTCTATAGGAAGATGCCTACGACTAGTGGATGATAGTTTTGTTGAAGTCAGAGGTTCCTTAGCCATTGATATAAAAGTTCTTTATTACTAAATTCAAGGAACAATTTATCCTCCGAGTGTACGTCGATAAAAAGAATAGGGAATTCTTGAACCTTAAACAAGAAAGGAGAATAGTCACCGAATACCAAAGAGAGTTTACTCGTTTGAGTAAATATGCAACATGTTTAATCACCAACGAAATCGAAAAGTGTCTCCGGTTCAAAGATAGTCTCAATGCAGATATTGGAAATTTTGTGATAGTGCTTCAACATGTTAGATCGAAGTTGATATCCTCCGCCAGTAGTGTGGAGATGGGAAAGAGGAAGATAGTAAAAGAAGCTCATAAAAAGTCAATAGCTTCAATGGCTTAGACTTCAAGGGATAGAGGTCATTTCTCTTTTAGGTATTCACAGAGCAAATGATCGGGATAAAGTCACTTTCATATTGGACTTTTAGGAGGGGACCAACCTCTAGGGCTACATCTACAGTTGCCAGTACTCAGTCATTCGGAGAGAATGGTCTTTTTTGCGAGACATGTCACATAATTTATAAAGAAAAATGTCAAGTGGCAATAGGATTTTGCTTTAAATTAGGCCATTATAAGAGAGATTTCCTCTTACAATTTCAAGAGGCCCCTACACAGACTAAAGGATAAGTGTTGATAAAAGGCCAAACTCAGAGACAGGCTAGGAGTGGGACTGGCGAAGCAATTTTCTGAAACAGTGTATAGGTCAAGATCTAGCATAGTGCTAATGAGAGTTTATACCATAAGAGCACCAAAGGATCAGGCGCCTACAAATGGTCATAATGGTATGTTTTCTTTTATAATATGGTACTTCTAATCTTTCCATTGCAACACAGTAGGTAAAATATCGAGGAAAATTTTTCTTAAAGAGATGGAGAAATATAATGCCCAGTTTTTAGGGTCTAGAATTTATGTTTGTTTTAAAGAGAAAGGGTGGGTGTGGGCTATTTAAAAAGATTATTTTTTATGTTATGAGAGCTTTCACGCCCGTGACTATAGTGTCGCTACTGTAAAAGTCATTATGAAAGCAAAAAGATAGAGTTTGAATATGGCAGGATTGTTTTGATTAGAGAGGACATTCACACCCATGAAATGTAAGTCACGCTCGTGAACATAGGTCAATTGGTCAAGTTGCAGTCACAATTTTCTCTCTCATCTACTATATATCTTTACTTTATTAGCTCCTCACTGCCCACGATCCCTCTTCTAACACATTGGCCTTCTGCTCCATCTCCCTTACCTCCTTTTACAACTTGGAAAATCGTGAATGAAGAAGTTCAAGCCTATGAATATTTAGTCACGACCGTGAACATTGAGACCCCAATTTTCATGTTTAAATCCATATTTTTACGGTTTGTTTCACGGCCAAAAAATCGTGAAATATGGTGTTACAATCGTGATGAGTTACTTCATGCCTATCAATGATGTGTTTTTGAATCAGTAGCTTTCACATGTTAGTTCATGGATAAGGCACTCAAGAAAAGGCACATTCATGGTTGTGAATGGGTATTCACGCCTATGAATCACAATAAATGTATAGTATGTTGTTTTTATAGATAATGTTATGTGATTGTTTTGTTTAATGACATGTATAAGATGTGTGTGTATATGGATAATAGCACGTGACTAATGTAATATGTCATTTATGTATTAGTAACTTGATAATGCATAAATGGGGTTAAATGTTGGATAACATGTTTATGAAATGAAAAAAAGTTATGATTTAAATGTTCATTTCTCTAATCTACGACTTGATAAAGGATAAATGGTATATCATTGAAGGGGTTACAATACCGTAGAATATTTTTATATGAGACTTTGGTAGCTGAAGCTCAACTTAGAACGCCCTTGGTCCTCGATTCCATGCGATTTTTAGGACAAGATAGCTAAAGTTCTGGTTAGAGCATATTTGATGTTGTTTTATACTCAGTCAAGGTTGTTGAAACTCAGGTATGAATACCCATGTTCTACAACCCACATCCAGATCATTCAGCTTAGAGTTTTGGGTAAGTAAAGTAAATATGATATAGAAATGGTTGTATATTAGTATTGTTGCCTATGGTAAGTTTTGGGCAAGAACAGAAGATTGAAATAAAATGGTAAATTAGATGTATGCAAATTATGGAATGAGGATATGGTTGATGTATGCATATGTATAAAAAGGAATACGATATAATAGTTGTGATACATGAATCATTGTTATTCCGTATGTGTGCAAACACAATTATAAAGATAAAAATCACAGTTAATATATGTCTTATGCATGGTCACATAGTTATTGATATAAGCACGATATTGTATGGTATGACACATCATGGTTAATTGTAGAATTTTTATGCATATATATACCACTAAACATTAGGTTGCTTAGCGTGTGGATTCCCTGCACATAGATTTTTTAGCCTAGCCGGTAAGAGTGTTAATGTGAAGCGAAGCAAGCCTATACAAAGGTTAGACAGTGCAGCTCATTCTTGGGTTAGTATTCATTCATGATATTCTTTTTATTCTTTTTATTCTTATATAATGGGATATGGGATATAAATTCGGAATATGTATGTAATTTTTAGTAATGATGTATTTGTAAATAGTGGCCTAGTGAAAGTCTGAACATGATTTTGTTATATGAATAGGGTTGGTTTATCCAATATATAGTAAAAAGGTAACATATTTTATGATTTATATTGTAAAGTTTACGTTTAAACAATTTCATGGATGCAAAGAATTTTGATTTAAGCTTATGTTTTGATAAGAAATAAAAAGTTTTAATTTAAAAATTTTTACACAACAAGTTTCCATAGCATCCTCCGTTATAGTTAGGATTTCATGACTATATGGACGAGTGTTATAAGCTGAGCCTAGGGACTCATATTTTCTCCTTTGTTTTATTAATGATAATTAATTTTTTTTAATTTTTATTATTTAATCACAATTTCACAAACACATATGACAAACTCATCAATGCAATAATTAATGAAATATTATTCTAGTTTTAATTTGAAATAAATAATTTATATTTTAATTTATAAAAATGACTGAGTAAAGTTAGAGTATTACAATTCAATTTGAGCCTTAAAAAAATAAAAACAATTAACACTTTCTAAGTTGAGCCAAGCTTGTATTTAGCGCAATGTTGAGTCGAGTCAATCCAATTAAGGATTATACCCTTTAAGGAACCCCTAAAAGAACATCTATTACTAATTAATGTAAAATCTTTGTAATTTATCATAATATAAACTTTGATCTTTGTTTTTTTAATAGTAATTTGTTGATGTTATTTCACTTTCTTTATACTAACATATAACTTGTCTTGTATATAAGCAAAAGTATATAAAGGTTGGATCAAACGTATTCGAGTTAAGTCATTTCAAATTTAAGTTAGTTTTGAGTTTTGAATAAGATTATTTGGATAAAACAATTAGATCAACATTATATTTCAAAAGTCAAATTCAGATAATTTTGAAGTTTAAATTGATTTTAAGCTTTCATTAGATTTCAAATCAGGCTGGGATTGAATTTTTTTTCGGTTAGTCATGACAAATAAACATGTATTTTTAGGGAAAAAGAAAATGGCTAAACCCATCATAGGATCTCTAAACTCACTTTTTTTTAAAAACAAATCTATGGAGTCTTATTATTTGGTTATGTCTATTACTTTTAACATTTTTTTGTCATTTTTTTTAATAAACTTAATCAGAATTCATTTCCCTCGACGTGTGAGGTTTTCATTGTTCTTTTAAAAAAATACTATGAGAAATAAGGAAATGAATTTCTTAAATTTACAAAACTAAACAAAAAAAATTAACAAAAATCGTCGGTGTATAAACCAAGACACACCATTTTTACTTTGCTATAACCTAAAATTAACTCATCTCCCCCCAATGGTGGCTTTTTTATTCAAGTGGAACGATTATAAAAAACAGAACATGCACAAGCCCCATTAAATCACAAGCTCAAGCTTCAATGCAATATTGCAAGCGGTTCATTTCATCACTTTTTTCCGAACTTTTTTAAGCTCAATTTGTTTCGTTTAAGACCTAAGTGAAGAAAATGGAAAAGTTCGAACTTTCCGAAATTGTTTCCAAATAAGAATTCAGATGAAGTATTCTTAGATTCAAGTAAGGGATGTTTATAATTTGTTCATGTGAATACTCTCTTAAATTGCATTTGTTTGGCTTTATAAATTATCAATAAGTTTGTAATTTATTGAGATTTTTCATTTTTTGCGTTTCAGTAACATTATGGCATAAATTCTATTTGACGAAATAATTTTATTGCATGTTATATTGAATAGTCTTTCAATTTATTTCAATAAAAAGTGTTCATTTTGTGGCCATTTCCCTAATTGTATTGTGGCTTTTATTAATTTTATTGCCTTTTAAAAGGTAAAAGAAAATTATCTTGCAAGTTTCGTGGTGTTGTTTTTGTTAAACTTGGAATTGGAATTTTTTGTTACAGGTGACATTTGTTAATTTTATTAGTTTAATATTTGTAAAATTTAGGTTATGTTTCATAAAACTAGTTAATAATCTAATTATTAACTAATAAATTAATTTCAAACTAATAATATAGTAATTAAAAATCTTGTATTTGATAATCTAGCTCAATCAATTATAAGTATTTGATAAAACCAGTTAAAAATGTAACTAAAAAATATAAAATGATATATTTATATTATTCAAAAATATTATATAAAATTTTTCTAAATACATCATACAAATAAATATTATATATATGCATTTTAAATAACAAAATTATATTAAATCTCATCCCAGTATGATAAATGTCTATTTTTATTGTATAACATTTGATTATTATTATTATTATTATTATTATTATTATTATTATTATTAAATAATTTTACAATTATATTATATTTAATTTTATAAATTAACAATTATATTACATAGAATTTAATAATTATATTATTATTATAAAATGATTAAAAAAACATGGATAAAAATAAAATAAAAAAATCATAATCAACTAACTTATAAAAAAACTAGTTATACTAGCTTTTTATTTTGAAAATTGTAATCTAATTTTTTTTTTCCAAATAAATCACTTTAACAAACACGTTATTAGTCAAACGATATTATTTTTATGATCAAACTATATTATAATCTAATTTAGTGTTATCAAACAATGCCTTAGAAATTCATTTCTCTCTCATAAAAAAAAGTGCCAAATAATAGTCTAAGAAACTTGTGATGGAGAGTAAAGTCTACCAAACAAGGACTTAATCAAGAACATAATAGAACCATTTCAAACAAGCGACTTAATCAAGAACTCAATAGAACCATTTTAAACAAGGACTTAATCAAGAACTCAATAGAACCATTTCAAACAAGGACTTAATAATGTCAGAATTCAAGAACTCAATAGAACCAAATGGTTCTAAGGGTTTAACAGAAGAAAACCACATAAGTTCAAGGACTCAAGAACTGATTTGGCTAAAAGAAAACAAATTGATGACTCTAGGAAATATTCTAAGGAAAGAGGGTGTTAAAGAGGAGCAGAGATATATAGCCAAATAACGCAAGAATATGCAATCTGCTCAGTGATCACCAGGGAGAGTTTTGATGATATCAGAATCACCTGCACAACAAGAATGCATTGCCATAGACGTCAGTGGCATTTATCATCATTGTCCAACACAAAATTCAAAACACAGTTTCAATTAGTATTTGTACCTGGATCAATAATGCTCAGACACGACACACGGAAATACTTTCCACAAGCAGTCCCCAAGTCAACATTGTCTGCCAAAACATATTGAGGAGAATTCTCAATTAACATGAAAGATAAAGCATTAGACATATATATAGGAAACTCAATCAGCTGGCTATTCTTGAAGATAACCAATTTTAAAAAGTTCCATCCCTCGTATAACAAAAAGTTAAGTTTTGAGGTATTCTCCAGGCCCAAGTGTTGATCAGAATCCTACAAAAAACATGTAGGTTTCTAAGATGTAATATATGTTATATACAATTCCTTTATGAGCCAACTTCAACGCAAATCAAGTAAGCAAGTCTTGCAATCTTTTAAGTCCTTTTATGTTATCTGAATACAGATAAAGAGCGGATAGGATTAAACAGATAGGTTTCAAACAGGAATGTTCTAAGTCATATTATAGCTCCTGCTAGAGCTGGATGGGCCATTTCTAAGAAAGATCAGCATGTCACCAACAAAAGGTAACTTCTTTGCTCAGAGATAAAATTACAAGAATCTCATAAAAAGGGAGAAAATTTTTTTTATCAAGTAGATGTTTTCTATGTTAATGAGTAGCTGAGTCATTCCATTTTATTTTGCATGCAATATGAGTCAAAGTTTGTGAAAGTTCGTTATTGAATTTAGAGATTAGTTGGGTAGTATCACAAAGAAACCCAACTTGTACACAATCACAATTTTGCAAGAACAACGAACTTCAAGCAAATATAACCCACCAACTAGTACCTTACCCTACTATACTTATCTTAGTACCTATGCCCAAACCCTGAAACCCTCTATGGATTAACAGCTAGTTGACAATTTGACATGACAATAGAATAGGTTCCTTACGTCTTTAAGGACTTATAATAAAGAAGAGAACCAAAAATGAAAAAACACCAACATTTCAAGACAAACAAAAACTGCAATCAATATATACTCAACAGGATTATCATAGATGCAGTGTCTAATCCATGCGTGCAATTCATAGTTCGAGTATTACAACTAAAATTGAAGAAAAACCACTTAAAATTACATGGATGCAGTGCAAAGTCTACCACTTTTCTACCCATTTCAAGCTAACACACAAACACCGTAGCAATCTCGGATAAAATTATATAATCACCAATATCTAGATTGAAGACAACAAAAGATCATAAATATATTTCAATAGCAAAAAAACGCATTAAAGAGGGAGGAAAAAACGCTTACTTCCATTGTAATGGTGGACTCCGATCTTTCCAAGCATGGCGTAGTACTCAATCTCAGATTTCCTCAGCGGGGGGCAATTGTTTGAAATTATAACCAATTTTGCTGAAAAAACAAATCGCCAATAAAATATAACACCCAATATAAAACGAGTTAAAAACAAATGGAATAAATATAAGAAAAATTACCTTTGGAGTTGCGGAGAGTGCGAAGAACAGTTTTGTAACCAAGAGTGAACTTTCCGCTCTTCATCACAAGAGCCAGTCTGTTATTGATGCTCTCATGAGTCTTCTTCTGTAACATTAAAAAAAATCAAATCAGAAATCTGAATCAAAAGAGAACTAGAGAGAGAGAGATAAATGAGATGGTGAATAGAGAAGGGCGCACAGTTTTCTTTCCAGCAACCATTTTGATCGGCGTTGAAAGGAACGGTGACCTTTGAGTTCTTCACGCCGCAACCCAGCAACACAAATCTCAGCTGCTGAGTGCTGCCTGCTGCTCAATTTAATTAGGGTTTTTCTGCATACCAGTGCTAAGCACATGCGATTCACGTGCATTAATTACATATCCTAATATTGACGATTAAAATAATATAAATGAAATTGCGTTATATATATATATATATATATAAATGAAATTTTTATTTATATTTTTGTTGTATTATTATTTTTTAACAAAATTTAACTTTTATGTCCGAAAACGGCGCCGTATTCGTGGGATGGTTCTTCTTCTACCCAAACAAAATTATTTTTTCAACTTTTTTCTTTTTTTTCTTTCTTGAGTAGAAAATCAAATCCGAAAAAGTTAAGGAGAGAAAGGAGAAAAAGAAAAAGAAAAATAGAAAAGCTCTCTTTTAATCTTAATTTGCACATTGGAGATTAAGCAATATAAGATAAATTTAATACTTTATTCAATGTTAATATCTCAAATTTGATTCATGTAAAAAGAAAATTGTATTTTCATCTAATGTTTTTTTTTTCTTATAAACAATACTGGTATTTTTCAATAATTTCTAATTAACTAGACAAATGCTGCAATTATCATACGGGATGTAACAAATAATTTATTTAACAGTTAAACTTTCATTAAAAGCCAAGATTGAATAAGAGGATGGCTATGTGCTCTCATGAAGAAATCCTAGCCGCCGACGTTGACACTGATAAGGATTTTCAGAAAATGCCTCGTCCCTCTCCGCCGAAGGTTAGGGCCCGAAAAAATATCTTGCACCGCCCTGTTTAATGATGGTGAGCAAGCAAAGCTCTCCTTAGATGTGAATGGAAAAGTTTGCTGTTACCCTGAGACATTATTGAAAATTTCTAAAAATGGGGTTATTAAGTAGTCCTGATCACGATTCGGAATTGTTTGTTTCACATTCATAGAAATACAGGACCGGATCAAAACTGGAAAGGGATTGGTTTAAAATCGACAAGTTCTAGTTTTTCAATAATTTTTTTAATTATAATTAATACAATAAATAAATACAATTAAAATTATTAAAATTTAAAATTTAGAAATTAAACTTAATTGTTTGGTGAATTTGAAGCAAAAAAAATATTAAGTTAGAAATAAGTGAAAAAAATTGGAGAATAAATTAGTTAGAAAGAATGAAAATTTTGAGAAAAAATATTAACTTGTGAAATATTAATTTATGTAAATTATAAATTTGCACAACTAATAAGTTATAAAAATGAAAATTTTGAGGAAAAAAATAACGTATTAATATTATATTATGATTTTGTATAATAAGTTTGATTGTTATAAAAAAAATTAATTTTGAGAAATTATAAATTGGAATTTAGAAAAGATTATTTTTATTTAATAAATTAATAAATTATAAAAATTATAACTAGGCTAAAAATCTAATCAATTTTATTTTTTATTTTAAAACATAATTTAATTATAAAAGTTTGAATTTATCATTATATTTAAAAAATTATAATATTAATAATTAGGCTTAAACATAATTTTTTTACCATTAATTAAGTTGTTTACATATTTTTTTGAGATTTAAAAAAATCAAAATTCATATGATTTTCTTACCTTTTAAACTTTAATTATTGATACCTTTTACACTTTTTTTTAATCGGAACTACCAGTGCTGGATGTGCTAATCATTCCTTCGGTGGTAAAGTCATATTAATTCTCAAATTGATCTTTCTCTATTTCTTATTGTCTTAATGTCATTTTAATCTAATCATTAATACATGTTTGAATTTCTATTGATTCGAGAGTTAAACTCGATCACGTCTCATCTAAAATATTACTTGTCGCATTAAAAATTTGTTCAACTATAACAGTTGAGACTTGACTTGAAAAAGTTTATTTTGCAATTTAGATGAGTGCCGAATAAATATTTGATGTCGACTCTACTAATCAAGAACTGAAAATTTTTTATCAGTCCTAAAATATAGTTTTTAGATAAATGTCAAGTTCAAATAAACCGGATGATGATATTAATTTTTTATATTTTTGTATCATCAAACGACCACCCCCTCTAATTTTTATCGATTAACCCGAACATTGACAAGCAATGACACTACTAGTAGTAGTAGTAGTAATATTATAAATCAAACTAAATTACATAAATTAATTTCAAATTAATTTTTTACATCATTAATAATAGAATCAACACTAAAATCATTAATAAAATCTAACAATGAATAATATAGATTCAAATAATCATATAAATAATCTATTTTACATCTAAAATTAAAAACACAATATACAATATTAATCAAAAAATAAATTTAAAAATCAAACTATTTATTTTTTATCATACATATAGAATCATGCAAAATTGAACTATTAATATAATCTTGAAATGTATCAATAATATTAATACATTTATATAATAATAAATGACACGTTGGATAATAAATATCACTTAAAATATATGTTTCATCATTAAAAAAATTTCAAATATCTAAAAGTTATTGACAAACATCATAATATTATGGATAGAAATTAATTTCTGACACATAATTAGAAATAAATATACACAATAATTATTTATATTCATATGACTCATTTATTAATTCATATGTTGAATTCTAATTAGTAAGAACATTTCTTCGAAATATTTTAAGTTTTTAGTCATTTTTATGACAAAATCGAACTCATAATTTTATTATTTGTGGATGTAACCATAAAAATGAAATCATTACTTCAATTAGAACAATTATACCACTCAAAAATTTCAAATCATCTTGAACACATAAATTTAACTCGTGACATGCACATCTAACATTGAAGTGGTATTTGTCGTCGCATTATCAAAAAAAATTGAAAAAAATTTATGAATTAATCCATATTATTCCAAAATATTTTTTATTATTTTAAAAATATTATCGGCGGTATATCAATCATAAAAAAACTCTAAATATAAATAATTTTTTTAATTGTCATTCACCATCAATCCAATGACATATAAGACCCACGTAAAAATACATTTGTCAATTATCACTCCAAATATCACTAGAAAATACAAATACGTTCATTCAAAGAAGAAAATATTTTGAACAATTCTTTTTTATTTTTTATATAAATTATATAAAACACATTTAAGGGTATTTTTAGATACACGTTTAGTAAATAAACTTAATGCATTTTGATAATAATTAACAAAACTTATTTTTTCACCAAAACTACATCTAATTAGGTTTTTGGACCTTGGATGATGTTCAAAGAAGAAAAAAAGATTAGGTGTTTAAAAAAAAAGGTTCAGCCAAATCAAAAGAAAAAAATCATGCAAAAAAGAGATATATGGGCTTTAAGGAAGGGACTTATCAATCTCGTTTTATTGTGCGGGAGAATGGGGATAACGAAATTAAGGTAGATTGGGTTAATGATCCTCTTTTTGATATTCATGATGATAATAATAAAATGTAGGAAGAAATACCCAATAAAGATGCCACAAAAGAGGCAAGTGAAATTTCACAGAAGAATTGCAATAGTGCTTCTATAAGGGATAAGAAGAAAACTAAGGTGCAATAGAGTGTTGGTGAAAATAATGAGAATTTATGGCAAATGCTGGAATAATATCAGAGTAGTGATGAAACTAATATAGTGGTGCACACTTACAGTGTAACACCCTCAAATATAATTAAGATTAAACCCAATTACACCAAAGGTTGCTAAGATGCACATGATTCAAAATACCATAATTTAAAAACTTTAATGCATTATGATCATGACAACTTATAGAAAAAAATAAAACATCGTTAAAAGATTTCAATATAATAACAAACGAGCAATTAATAATCCAAAATTTATACAAACCGAATAGTTATAAAATTTCATAACTGTTTAAAAGCATACAAAATATGTATTCTCATAACTATTCAACCCACAAAACAACAAAAAATATAACAGTGTATCACCCACCCCTAGTTTATATCCTTAGCTCTATTCACTAGGCGTCATCTACTATCGCCCCTCTCTTAAGCTCTAAACCTGAGCATGGAAAGCTCATACGCTAAGTAATTCATGTCTAGTGGTATATAACAATATTCAAGCACACTATATGACAAATAAAAAAATGCATGAGATACTTACCAACCCTACCATAACACTTACCTCGAAGCTGCACATGCATTATACCACATTTTATGTGACATACCATCATAATCTCATACATTATATACACATCAAACATAACATATCAAATAATTACCAAAAATCATACAAGTGTATACCACATTTATAAGTATTTAATTACCATTACTTACCATTCTGCTGTCATCTATACTCATAACTAGACTAAAATGGATACTAATATTTTACGGCTCTCACCAAAGCCTTCAGGACACCTGTTTGAGCTTTCCAGATCATATGTCTGAGGAAAATAATCTACATTAAACCAACCGAGGAAGTTCTCATTGTTTGCCTTATGGTCTTTAAATAATCTCGAACATGACCAACCTAGATCATTCAGTACTAAACTCACATCAATTGCATGACATCTATCCTAATTTAATTCCTAGTAGGAGTATTGGGCTTAATCATTTATCTCAATTACCATAATTTACATTAATCATTCTATAACATGCATTCTTATAGCATACTATAATCTTATGATAGAGGTATACCACCTCACAACAAATCAACTTTGATTCACAAGTAAACATACATGATTTTCAAGTTAAGCAGCTTCACGCCCGTGAACTATATTTCATAGCCATGAAGCACTACTTCACGGGTTGTTTACCCGTAAACCAAATCGTGATTCAGCTTATGAATCATCTATAGGCTTCATGGTTGTGATCACCCCTTCACGGGTGTGAACCAAACTATGAACCAAATCGTAAAACAGCCCGTGACAAAGTTTGCTCAATTGGAAACTTCAAAATTATGACCCTCACACCCATGAACCATTAGTTCAAGGCCGTGAATCTAGAAATTTTCCAGAAACATAACATAACATATTCATACCATCCTCACATGCAATAATCTCTACGGCTGACCAATGTTAGTCATCCTATGAACATTCCAGCTTGCATTTAATCCATATATACTAACCATATTCTCTCTAATAATTTACATTAACCAAAATAATTCCTCTAACATCTCAAAATAATTATTTAATATAAAAACTCCCATCATGCATATCAATCCCAAATATCATAGATTTTCATTAACCAAAAGTCATACTAACATGCATTCAAGTCGTAACAACATACAAATGCAAGTTTAAAGCTTCAGAGGTTATTATGTACAAATCTTACACTTAAGATGGAGCTAAGCCAAAGTTTGGATCCTCAAGTTTGCCCTATTCCCCGAGATGGACTTCCAACTTTATCTCTCAATCCTAGCAATATGAGAAATGTTTCTTAGCCTTTGGAACCTAAATTAAAAACCCAACACCAAACTTTTTGCTCACAAGCTCACAAGCTTTCTCTCTCACTCTTTTTTCTCTTTTTACCCTCAGAAACTAGGTCTACAAGCTTCAACAATGGAGGAGAAAGGGTTTCTAAAGGTAGAAAGAGATGGATATGCATGTTAGGTTGGTTAACAGGGAGTGGGAGAGGATTTAAAGGATATACCAGTGAGAAAATTGTGGTTGTCTCACTTGTCTTGTTTGCCTAGGATGCATAGTCGTGACCCACTGTTTCACAAGCGTGAAACCTCATTCACGGTCGTAAACAATCTTCACAACATGTGAACTGAAATCCTAACATTCACGGTTATGACACCTTTATTCATGGACATAAATATCAGATATCAGCAATATAAAAACTCTTAAATATCCCTTAAAAATCCCAAATCTCATTAACCTCCAACCTAACTTATAGACCCTAATTACAGGCATTACATGCAGTATAGAGACGTGTGATTTGGAAGCTGTTATAGAGGTTAGTTCAGAAATTGATGCCATTAACAATATGGAAAACCGTGATCCCAATGTCAGTAATGGAGATATTTCTCTCACAACTCAACCTTTCTAATATTCTAGATAAAACTAAGCATGTAGCAATCAAAGCTACTGGTCCTTTCTCTCACATTTTTACTTCTTTTACCAGCTCTATAAAAGACAAATTAGTGAACAGAGGTGGTTAGGTAGTGATAACTAAGTTCAAAAGTGGAAAACCACCAAATGGGAGAATTAAAAAAATAAGGTGGCTCTCATTCTCTTTCACTAGCTAAGCTAGTTAAAAAGCTATATTTAAACTTGAGTCAATATGATCAATATTCCCATACAGAGGTTAACAAAGCGATCACGTCTGTGGTGAGAAAGGATGGAAATGATTCCATTCAAATATGATTTCGGTGCTCTTAATCTTTTTTTTTTATGATTATGGCTAACAGAATAATAGTTTGGAATTATCAATGTGTTTTATCTAGCAGCACTGTTGGTTTCATCAAAGATTTTATTAAGCAATATCATGTGTTTTGTGTGGTTCTTTTAGAGATTAGAGTCAATGGAGTTAAAGCTAACCTGGTTATCAAGAAAATTGGTTTTAATCGCTTTTTTAGAGTGGAGGCAAAGGATTTTGTATGTGGAATTTGGATCTTATGAACAGATGTAAACTCTATTGAAATTTTATCTTTTAACTACTATATGGTCAAAATGAAAATTATTTGTCACGTCTGCCAGTTTTGGTCCTAATCAATACGAGTGTTTCGCGACTGAATGAGCCGGATTGATAAAAAATCAAATGTTTTCATGACCAAAATAGAAGAGATATGCATAGTTTAAACTTGGAACATATCCAAGTGAAAAAAAACTAGTTACGAGCTTGTGATGTTGAATTTTAAATAAAAATCAAGGAAAACATTTATCAATTCACAAATTGAGAGTACTGGGACGAAGAGTATATTGAGACGAGTTAGTTGACACAATTATATGTCAAAACTTCAGAGTTTTGGGCACAAAAAAGAGAAAATAAAACTTAGAGTATGGTTTTGTGGAAATAATAGGACACAATTTTTGCTCCGGTTTGTGAAATGCGAAACCGAGAATATTAATACATATAATAAATTATAATATGAATATTGGTGAATTTAATTCTAGGAAATTAATTAGCCCAAGATTTGAAATTGGAAAAATTGAAATTAGGAAGCAGTTAATTTGAAAAATGAATTTTATTCTGGTACAAAATAAGTGCAATTAAATTAAGTGTAGGAAAAAAATTAATGGAGAAATTTTTGGGGATATTATTGGTGGAAAATTATTTATGTCTATTTGTGGGACATACAAAAGCATCATATGGATATCAATTCTACCACCCCTTGGAAAAAAACGGTGTTTGTTTCAAGACATGCTATCTTTTTAGAAAAATAATTTCTTCTAAAAGGAGATAGTGGGAGCAAAAGTGAACTTGAGAAAGTTCAAAATGCTCAAGCATATGCTAATCAACTGCCGGAACCTGAGTCTGTTATTCATACAAATGATATAACAACTCAAAATTTTGAAGCACAAGAGTTTTGTAGGCTAAATAGGATACGTACTATTCTAAAGAGTTATGGATTTCTCATTAATGAACATAATAACGTATTGTTCATAAAAAATGATGAGCCTAGGACCTATGAAGAAGATCTGAATAGTTCAAATTCTTACAAATGGCTTCAAGCCATGAAGTCAAAAATGGATTCCATGTATGAAAATCAAGTATGGATTTTGGTTGACCAAACAGAAAGGATAAAACCTATAGGGTGCAAATGGATTTTCAAAAAGAGAATTGACATTGATGGAAATGTGGTTACCTATAAAGATAGACTTGTAGCTAAAGGTTAACGTCAAAGACAAATAATTGACCATGATGAAACTTTTAGCCCAGTAGCTATGCTTAAATCCATAAGGATACTCCAAGCTATTGTTGGTCATTATGATTATGAGATATGACAAATGGATGCGAAGATAACTTTTCTTAATGGAAATCTAACTAAGGATATGTACATGACACAACCAAAATGCTTCATATATAAAGATGACAAAAGTTATGCAAGCTTCAAAGATCCATTTATGAATTAAAGCAAGCATCCAGGAGTTGGAATATTCAGTTTGATGAGACAATTAAATAGTTTGGTTTCTTACAAAATCCAGATGTATATGACATAATGCTAATGGAAAATGAATCTCAGCCTTACAATCAGTCAAAATTTGGTTATCTAAGATTTTTTTATAAAAGACCTTGGAGAAGCAGTCTATATTTTCAGGATAAGGATTTATAGAGATAGATCTAAAAGATTGATTGGTCTTTCTTAGTCTACATATATAGACAAAATGCTAGAGGTTTAGCATGGAGCATTCCAAGAGAGGATATATTTCTATGATCCATGGGATTACTCTCTCAAAGTCTATGTGTCCAAAGACACAAGATGAAATGACACACATGAGTTTGATTCCATATGCTTCAGTTATATGATCATTCATGTACGTTATGTTATGTATAAGACTCGATGTATCATATATTCTGAGCATCGCAATCAGATACCAATCGGACTCTAGTGAAGGTCATTGGGTGGCTATTAAGAATATCATTAAGTACTTGAAAAGGACTAAAGATGTATTCTTTATATATGGAAATGAAGATCTTGTTATGAGCGGGTATACCGATGTTAGCTTCTAATCTGACTAGGATGACTCAAAATTCTAGTCAAGTTATATATTCACACTAAATGGTGGAGTAGTCAGTTGGAAGAGTTCCAAATAGGAAACAACTGCTGATTTCATAACTAGAGCAGAGTACATTACAGCTTCTAAAGCAGCAAAAGAAATAGTTTGGATAAAGAGATTTATCATGGAACTTGGAGTGGTTCCTAGCATTATTGATCTAATACAATTTTATTGTGACAATAATGGAGTCATTGTATAAGCAAAGAAGTCATGGTCTCATCAGAGATCCAAACATGTACTCAGAATATACCATTTGATTAGAGAAATCATTGGTAGGAATGATGTAAAGATAGAAAGAGTGTCCACTGATCAGAATATTGTTGATCCTTTAACTAAGCTACTTCCTTAAAAGAACTATGATTCTCATGTACTCACCTATGGAATTAAATACAAAAACGATAGGCTTTAGTTCAATTGAGAGCTTGTTAGAGAAGTACTCTAAAGGCAATCACCTTTTGCACTTATTATACAATTTTATTCGATTAATAAAAGACTTTTTCATTAATTTGATATTCATTTGATATATGAATTGATAATGATCTTAAATCAATTAATGAATTCTTTTATACATAACATAGCATGAAGAAAATTACAATGAGATCATGATATTGAGATGCTTATCATATGTAATTATGTTAATATCTAAATTATCCCTAGTCATAGGATTAATGAGATGAGATATTGTTAATCTGGATAGAATAACACATGTTATGCTTCTTGATTGGATCAAGCAGTAGATCTCATAATTTGTAAATATAAGATGTTTAGAGTTAACATGTGGATATTTGCTAAGTGTAGCTAAGTACATTGGATGACCTGCTATAAGACAATCATATGGATAATCTATTCATATGTCAATGATAGTCTCATCATAGCAATGGTGCAAGTATCCTTATACTTGAGGTACTAAAGGATATCTTGGATATTGATTATGTATTTTAACATTATTCTTTGTTGCCTTAGGGATGTTGCTCATAGGGGGATGATTGGGTGCATCTTGAGGTATTCAAAGGTAATTAGGTAATCAAGAAAAGATTCACTACTCCGGATAGAAGAAGTGTATTCCTATGGCCTTTTGTTGGGGTCATTACTTGGGAATCTCTAGCCCGAATGGAAATATTATGAAGATATATATTTAACAGAGTAATGAGCCTAAAAAATAAGAACTAATATTACTTGGGCTAGATGTGACGTAGTTAGTCTAGTGAGAGTTGACACAAGTCCATACTCTGAACCAAGTGGAGTACAGAATGATGAACAAAATAATTGCATGAAAATTGTATATGGAAAGATTCGTAGTCAAACCAACAATTTTCTAGTCAATTGGGGATCATGATGTGTTGTTAGACATTGATCATGACTTGCTTAAAATAATTTGTTAATTTAAGTGGTCAATACAATAGGGAACCTAATGGGTAACACACATTGGAGATGTGGATAATGAGTAAAATGGTCTTGAATATGATATAAAGATATGAGAGAATTATTTTGGGTCAGATTGCAACGCAGTGTAGCATAATTGGCCTAATGCAGTGTAGCCCCTAATTGGCTTTAATTAGGCCAATTGTGGTCATTACTATTTATTTTGAATTCATTTTTCTTCTCTTTTGATTTTTTATCTTTGATCTTTTTTTCTGAATTTGATTTAGTTCAAAAAGACATCAAAAGCCAAAAAAGAGACATGAAAATTATTTTTGGTGAAAAATAATTTTTGAGACAATAATTCTCTCAAGAACAAATTCATAGCTAGCACTATTGAATCTTGTTCAAACTATTTTCTTTTGATAGTTTCTTCTTCATATCTTCGCATGGATTATCATTAAAAACATCCTAGTATGGATTGTTGTGGTTTGCTATAACCCAACAAGGTGAAGAACTGAAGAACAAATTAAGAAATTACAAGGTATAATTTATAAACTATATGTTTGATAAATTAGTTTTAATGGCATAAGCAAGATCTTTTGTTTCAGATATTGAAAAATTTTATTTTTTCGCTGCGTTTATGAATGAGATTCGCCTTCAAAACCCAACTAAAATCTCCTATATTTTTTCCATGATTTTGATGAGAATTGAAGGGTAAGAATTTTTAGCAAAATGTTGGAGGCAAAATTTAAAGCTCTTCTTTTTCGAAATAAGGTTGAACATACTCAATTGATAACCAATATAGTACCAATAGGACAATAAGGAATCATGTGTAATAAGTTATGAAAACATGATGTTGTTGACCTTCAAGAACACATATATTGATTTTTCAAGGGGAACACATGTAACGTCCGTAAAATAGTATTAGGATAGTGGTTTGAGAGAGTTGGAGTTGAGTTAAGCTTAAATAAAGTTTAAGTGTTGGAAGCTTAGTAGTTTCATACTCATAACAATGGGTGTTACGGCCGTGAATGTTGGAATTTCAATTCACAAATCGTGAAGTTTAATCATGACCATGAATGAGGGGTTAATGCCCATAAAAGATGAGTCACAACTGTGAATCTTGTGTAGTCAGGAGCAGGTGATGCAACCACAATTTTCTCTGCTTCAATCCTTCAAAATCCACCCCCTCCCTTATATCCAATCTAACACGCCATCTTATTCCTCCATCACCATCAGAAACCTTTTCTTCTCCATTTTAGGGAATAAAAAATTCAAGTTTTATTAAAGAAAAGTAAAGGTGAAGAGTGAAAAGGAGAGTTGTGAGTTTGTAAGAAAATAGCTTGTTTTAATGTTCTTGATTTTTGTTGGATTTCTATAGACTAAATGAGACATTTTGATTCTTTTTAGGAGCTAGAAGAGGAGTTGGGAGTCCATCTCAAAGGAGAGGATAAGCTTGAAGAGCTAAAGCTTTAGTTAGGCTCTACCCTAGGTATAAGGTTTGTACATAACCACATTCAAAGTCTTAAGATGCATGTAATTACTTTGTTAGTCTTAAATGCATGTTATGGGTGATTTCTAGGGAAATGAATGGCATGATTTTGAATTAAATGCACTTGGAGAGATATTATATAGTCATGTTGAAATGGTAGTTTTAAGATAATAATTTGTTGTCTATTGATATATAAAAATGTTATTGGCATGATAAATCACTAGAATGAATATTGGAATGTTGATAGGATAGTTAACATTGGTCAACCATAGAGAATTATTGCATGTGGAATGAGGTTAAGTTGTGTAGAAATTTTTCAGATTCACAGCTATTAACTGGTTGTTCACAAGTATGAATGTCATGAAATTAAATTTTTATTGTGAAACAAACTCATTTACGGATAGTTTCATGGTTTGGTTCATGCCTATGAAGGGGTGATCATGACCATGAAAAGTGTTATTGATTCAGAGGTTGAATTGCAATATGATTCATGGGTAAATTGCCCATGAAGGTGTTACATGGTTGTGAACAAGAGTTCACAGGCGTGAAGCTGTCAACTTGTACTTTATTGTATTTCTTGTATTTTGGCATGTGAATTAAAGTTGATTTTTTTGAGGTGGTATTCCTATGTTGTTCTGATTATTTTACGGCATAAAATAGACATGAGGTATGTTTATGGAAAATTTATGGTTAATCAATGATACAGAATTAGCATGTGTGATAACATGGTTAAGCCCAATACTCTAACTGAGATTAAAGCTAGGTTAAATGGTATGCCATTGAGGGAAGATCGGTACTAGATGACTTAGGTTGATTATGTTGGAGATTTTTTGATAAACAAGGGTTTAAAGTGGACTCGGCCATAATTTTTTTATCACTATTCCTTTTAAAAACTCTGAAGACCTTAATCCTATTAAGGCATTTCATCCAAGAATATCTATCTTGATGATTATATGTGTACACTTATTTACTTCAGACAAGTGTTTTGGAAAGCTTAGGCAGGTATCTTATGAGCATTCAGTGGAGAGTCGTATGTTGTTTTTGTATCCAATTTAGTATAGTTAATAGTAAAACAGGCAAAAAAATGGTAATAAATAATTTATAAGTGTGGTGTACACTTGTATGATTGGTGGATTATTTTGTTATGTCATGTATGAGCTTAAGTATTATATTTGGAACATTTAGGCATGACATCCTAATTAAAGGATATATGGTATGTGCAAACACCGAGATAAGTTATATTAGTACGACGGTAAGTGTATCATGCATGTTGTGTATGTATGTTGTGTTTTGCATTTTGTTATGTATCTTTAAGCATAAGGTTGCTTAACGTATATGTATTCTGATGCATAGGTTTGAAGCCTAGGGGTTATGCAACGGAGAATGATACCTAAGATCAGAGTCAAGAATACAATTACAAGTGGGTGATACACTTTTGTTATTTTGGTTGTTTTATTGGTTTGGGTAGTTATAGGTGTACATGTCTTGTATTTTATAGCCATGTAAATTTTATAACTATCCATTTTGTATAAATTTTGGGCTAATGATTGCCCGTATGATTATTATATTAAAACCTTTTAGTTGTATTAAGTATTCTAATGATTTATGATGTTTATTTATTTTAACAAGTCATCATGGTCATGGTGCATCAAAGTTTTAATATGTTACATTTTAAATCATATGCAACGTAATATTCTTTAGTATAATTAGGTTTAATCCTTAATTATTTCAGAGAGTGTTACAATACAATATGTGATTTTATAAATAATAAAATATGAAATGTGGTAAAGGGTTTGGCTCATGTGATTCCCAATAGATTTGACTCAAACTTCATTTTCTAACTATGATATCATTCTAGAGATTGATTGGCCAAGATAATTTGAGACAGTAATCAACAATTGAATGGGACACCTAGAGAGGGCTAAGGAAAACCTAGATAGGTAGGGTCAGAGACAATAGGTAGACCATACATCATCAATAGGGTGAGATAAGTTGGGACACATGCTAGTTAAGTTAAAGAAGGCTGAGTGCTCCAGAAAATTGGTAAACATTGTTGGTTAGTGTTAACACTATGCATATTAATACAATTTATATTTTTGTTTTACTATCCAACTATATTGCCCCACTTAGCTAATAAAGTATGTTCAAAACAGGAAAGAAATAAAAACTTGAAATCTCAGAACATGCATAATACTAATTAATCCTAAAATAAGTAGTGTATAGCGGAAAGATTGTGAATATATAATTCGACAATAATATTGAACACATGATAGGCAATAGACCTCGATAAAACCTTCATCCTATAGGCATGATATCATTTTAGACATAGGATGGCTAATAAAGTATAGAACAATATAAAACTATTAAACTAAATGAATAGTGCATATGTATTAGATAAAGGCAAACTCTGGTGTTGAAGTAAGAGATAGAAATGTCTATTCAAAATGACAATAACTAATGAAGACTGGAGATATGTTTGAAATGGCAAAAAAACTATTGGGATCATGGAAATGTCCTAGAGAGGAAAACTTAAAACCCTAAGACATATTCCCCATGCCTAAAAAAATATTGAATAAAATTTAATCAAATAAAAATAAATTCTTAATAGGAAGCACCCAAAAAGATGATTAAAACGAAAAGTATACATGATATTTGTCAAAATATTAAAGAAGGAAGGAAAGAAACACCTCAATTATTGGTGAACGATTGTGACAGACCAGTAAGAACAAGGTGTCAACTATCCTCACTATCCTAAAGAGAGATCCTATTAGGGATGATAGAATATTATGAGATAAGATATGAAACCTAAATAAATAACTAAAAAGAAATAGTTGCCTACAGGATGATAAAACCATATAAGTAATAAGTTATCTAAATATAAGGCAATGTTGCTTAGATAACAATAAGTGTGGGCTACACTCAAAAGTTAAGAAAATTAAGAATATCTACCTTCCCATTAAGGCAAATATAATATAGAGATAGAGCCTGAACATAAAGATAGGTGGTGTACTTATAATTTTTAAAGCCATAAATTTATACACATAACCTAATATTCATATAGATGAAGAATTATAAAACTTGACTTAGTATGACAAGTAAAAGATGAGTACGAACATATGAAAATAGGTTTGAAACAATTAGATGTCACTTTGAAAAGTGAGAGATTTAAAAAAGAAATTCTCCATTATAGTTGTGTTAATAATTGAAATATTCGAAAGTTAGTGTGACTTCATAAATCTATAATTATTAAGCGGAAGTTGATCAAGTAGAATTGAACCTTATTAAGAATACCAAAAATGGTAGACTCACTTTAAAAAATACAGTAGTAATACTCCTTGTTACACCCCATGTTTAGTAAGGTTTAGAAAAAATAACAAGTGCATTAAAGTGAATGTGCTTATCCTAAAAATTATGAATGTAAATGTAGCACCCTCTGTACAGCTAGGGCAACACCCACTGTATAGACAGATGTCACATGACCAGAACTGAATCTACTTATCTGAATTAAAACTTTCAACGTATTTCCATACTAACAATTTCACTTCTGAATCATTCTTATATGTACATACACAATTATTCATCATGTATCTAAATCACAACCATAATCATAGCAATAATAACTTGGGAATAAAAATCCCTTATTACAAAATCTATGTTAAATCAAACTTATACCAAATACATGTCTTTATTAAAATATGAATTTATTGTCTCTATCCCATGATATGTGGACAAATAAATAAAATGCATGAACAAAATAACAGACCTAACTCACGTCAACTTTGACTCGATTTCTATTCTTTTCTCATCAACCACAGTCAATGGCTCCAAATATGTGTGTAGGAAAAATCCACATACTAAGCTACTAAAAACTTAGTAGTACATATAAACATTTAAATTCTAGTATGCATTCATATATTCCTATAACATTTCATATTTAATAACATACCTGTGTGTTTGACCATATTATCAACATGCAATATGTATAAGATATCTTAAACTTATTAATTTGCATCAACATACATAATTGATTACATTAACAGAATAGACTCACATGTCATCTAACATATCCATATCTTATCATGTACTCAAATTTACTGATTCATGTATTCAAATTTACTAATCTCTATAAACTGTTATCAACTTTCTACATTAATGATTTCTGTTTTCATAGCCCAATACTCTAAATATAGACTATCCGGATGCGGGTTATAAAACAAGAGCACTCTAACATGAGCTTAAGCCACCTTGCTCACTACTGTATCTATTTGTATTGCTATCACTAAGCTTCTCAAATCAAAAGTGCTCTGACATAATTTTAAGCCATCCTGATGAGTAAATACTGCATGCATATGGGTACAAAAGTGCTCTAACATGAGTGTAAGCCACCTTGTCCCTAATCCGGATATGCTACCACTGAGCTTCTCAAATTAAAAGTGATCTGACATGAGCTTAAGCCACCCTGATGAGCAAATATAATAGTTGCATGCATAATTATTTCTACGGTACCGTAACCCCTCAATGGCATGCCACCATCCTAACTAGTCCCTGAATAGAGAATGGGCATTCTTATTCATATTCAAGTATCAGTGTCAATTACGCCATATTTCATAATTTCACAAGATCATCACATATCTTGTTGGGATATAGAACACCGTGTGCACAATTAAGTTCCTCAATCATGTTATCATATTAAATATAAGCTCATTTAATCATGACAAAGGTGTATGCATATCATACTCAAATAGTTTCACCATATAATCCATTTACTTTTTTTTTCTGGAAATAGGGCATTAACGGGCATGAAATCTCTTATCACAGTTTGTCTACTTGTGACCAGCTTTTGAACCTTCATAGGTATGAACCATTATTCATAAGCATGAAATTCATACTTTCACGGGTGTGAAGCTTGGCTTCACAGGCGTGACTCATTATACAGAAATAATACTACAACATTGATTTCACTCAATTTCAACACAACATGCATAGGATCTAAAACTAACTAATGTTAGCCACACCTATCAACATCTTACATATTCCAGCAACTAAATTCAACCATAGACATGCATTTAATCATACTTTATCAATCAAATTAGGTTTAATGACTTTCATATCAACCAAAGTGACATCCTTTCATGCTTAATTAATATTAAATCAATTTCAACATCTATCTCAGCATCTAATGGTTAACAGTACCAAAACAATTATTTTATATCAACAATCATTTCAGAATCATCATTTATACCACAAGCACAATATTTTTGAATAAAAATTGTTATATGTACAAACCTTAATATTGGAGCCTTAAAACTTAATTCTCTCTCGTCTACTGTCTTTGGTGGGGTTCTCCATCGTCGGTCTCAGTCCCTAACATAAAAACAAAGACCATATTATGTTATATACTGACATTCCATCCATTAACATCATGTAAACCTATCTTGAACCCTTAAACCTTATTCCTCTATTAACAGATTGAAATGAATCAAAGAACGTAAGGGAATGTAATTTCTTACCTCTATTTCATGAAAACAGATTGATCTAAGGGTTTCAAAATGTGTTATATACTCCTAAACCTCAATATTGATAATTATGGTGAAGACCCTATTTAAATCCATTATTACTCTCTTTTTATGGTGATTATTTCCGGTTTAATCACTTAAAATTTACAAGAATGACGATGAGTTCATTTTCTGGGGTTTTAGAGGATTGACGACTAGGGTTGGGAATGATATTACGCAAGTTATGTTAAAAACACGACACTGTCATATTTAAACTTACAGGTCTTCATAGGTGTGAACACTAGTGTCAAGGGCGTAAATATTTGCATCACAATTGTGAATATCCTTAGCTTCTTAAATTGAAATTCACGATATTTACAGCCGTGATTAACACTGTCATAGACGTGAATGATATAAACTTCACTTGTTCTTATCTTTTTTCCATATACCCTTAATGTACCTTATTTAACATGTAACTTCCAGACCCTAATTTGTGAGTGTTACAGTAAACCCGTTACTTCTTATATGAATGAAAATTAAACCTATCTTGCATAATGTTAATTCTACGCACCTTCTTCATGGAATTCTAATGACTAAGGAGAGTTTGAGAGTCAAAATTAATATTACAAATAAAAGTAACTAAAAAAATAAATGAAAGCAAATTAAGAATCATAAAAAGGAAGATATTGATGGAATTATCAAGGATCAAAATAAGCTTTAATTAGAAGTAAGAAAGGGAGTTGAGTACAAACCTATATGGTGGTACAAAACATAAAAATGAGTAAGGATGATAACTTAAGAGAATATTTATCATAGAAGATTGATAGAAGGCATAAATTTGACTTATTCTCTGAGTTGAGAAGTTATAGGCAAAATTTATCTTATAGAATAAAATTAGAAATATGAGAAACGAGTCTAGTCAGACATATAAAAGAAAAAAATGAGCTATCCGAATTACATAGTAAAATAATAGGTGAACAAACTAATACCTTAGTCAAATCTTGTTAGATGAATAAGCTTAAAGCCAAATCATATAAATAATAACAAATTAAATACATACCATAACTCTTCTAAAAATAATATTATGTACCCAATTCATAAACATTCTAATGAATGAGAAGAAGGAGCCTATGTAGCTAGAATTAGAACCTCGGTTAGAAAAAGTGTGAACTTACAAAAATAGCCCTAAAATAATGAGTTATAGACAGATAAAAAAAAGCCAATGATCATCAAAACTAGATAATAATAGTAAACATTAAATAAAAACCTTATGTAAATTAGAAAGGAGAAGACATTGGTTGTGTTACCAAAGATGAGAAGCTTTTAAAAATCTCATCCTGAAAGAAGTTACCTTAGCTTGGGAAAAAGAAAGAGATGAGCTTTGATTCATTGGTTTGTACAAAATATTGCACAATGAGGTCAATAGCCTACAAGTAAGCTTTACCACTAGAACTTGATGAAGAATATAATGTCAAATAAGTCTCAAAATTACAGAGATATAGATAAAACTAATTCCATGGAATAAATTTGGAAGTATAAAAGTTTAACTTGATTTAACAAACAATGAGAAATTAATAATTATCTTTAGCAAGAGAAATGAAACAATTGAGAAATAAACAAGCGCATAAGTTAGTGTCCAAAAATAGAACCACTCTACAAAAGAGACAATGCAAGGAAGAGAAGTATGATATAAAACCTATACCCACCTACTGTTTAATTCTCGTTAAATAGGTAAAATTTTGAGAACAAATTTTTTTTAAGGGGCGAAGAATTATCACGTTCTCCAGTTTAGGCCTTGACCGATACGTGTATTTTAAGACTGGATGCACAAGACCGACAAAAAATAGAGTGCATTCATGACCAAAATAAAAGTGATACGAGTAGAGTTTGAATTTGGAATATATCCAAGTGAAAAAAAACTTGTTACGAGCTTGTGATGTTGAATTTTACATGAAAATCGAGGAAAACATATACTGATTTGCAAACTGAGAGTACCAAGACGAAGAGTATATTAAGACGAGTCAACCGATATAATTATAAGTCAAAAATTCAAAGTTTAGGCCACAAAATAGAGAAAATAAAATTTACGATCCAGTTTTGTGGAAATAATAAGAGACACAATTTTTAGCTCTAATGTTCAAAATAAGAAACCGAAAACATTAATATGCAGAGTAAATTATAATATGAATATTGGTGAATTTAATTCTAGGAGATTAATTAGTTTGAGACTTGAAATTGGAGAAATTGAAATTAAGATGTAGTTAATTTGAAAAACGAATTTTATTCTAATGCATAATTAGTGCAATTAAATTAAGCGGTAGGAAAAAAATTTAATGGAGAAATTTATAGGGATATTATCGATAGAAAATTATTTAATTTGGTACTTAAATTAAATAAAAGAAAAAATAGTTTAATAGGTCAATTAATGGAAATTTGAAAGATTGAGAATTAAATAAGATAATTGTGAATTAATTAAATAAATAAAGAGTTTCCACCCCTTTTACACCACTGCATGTCAACTTTAAGTTAAATTAAGTTAATTAATATTTGAGCCATGTGTAAAAGAGTAAGGTGGGTCCAAATCTCCCATTTTCTCTTACAAAATCTTGAAACTTCCATTCCTTATCCTTTCTTCAACCTTTCACCATCCCAACTCCATTGTTATCTTCCTTATGCTTTCTCACCATGGAACCACATATATTTTTCCCATGATTTTGATGAGAATTGAAGGGTAAGAAGTTTTAGCAAAATGTTGGAGGAAAAATCAAGGAAAGATTTAAAAGAAATAAAGGAAAATAAAAAAAAAGGTGTGTGTGAATTGGTTTGGTCACCATGATATCTAACTAAGGCACATTGATACCACACAAGTTCAAGCTAGAAAAATGCAAGAATCTGATAGACACCAGGGAAGTGTAAAATAGGTTTGCGTAAGTTTTATGGTCATAGGCAATAAAGTTAAAGAATAAATAAAACAATGACATTATGATATATTGCATATAAATATATCTAGTATATAGCTAGTATATATTTGATATATATGTGTGCTATATATGTGCATATACTTTAATATGTCATATATGTGTTTGCTAAATGAAGTACATGCTTTGACATGTCTGTAAAAGTGTATGAAGTGTATATAGAATATGGTATAAAGAGCATGATATGTCATGATAAATAGTATAAGGAATCGACAAACATTAATTATTAAGTAATTCCATAATAAGACATGTTGTAAAACAGATCATATGTCAATGCTATGATGGAGTCATGTATTATTTTGACGTTATGAAAATGTATGTATAATTGTTATATGATATGTGAAATATGAAGTATGAAGTAAATTAGAATATTCAGTATATTGTTAAGCATGAAATCAATTATTCATTTACATATGATTTAGGCCCATGAATGCGTCTGGACTAGTATAAAGTAACTTGTTGTCATGCCAATAGGGTCATACAACTTTGGTCGGGACATTCAGCTTTTAGATGGAATATATATATGTGTGTGTCTTTTTCATACAACCTTTAGGTCATGATATCCCTTTTTGTTTCCCTAAGGTTTGATCAAGACAATTTAAGTTATGGGCATAATAAGTAAAATCTTGTAATTATAAATGAGGCATTATTCTATATGATGGTACAAAATGGCATGATATATGACTATGTTATTTTTTTGAAAAGCATGCTAATATAAAATATATAATTTCTATTTATACGAAGAGTTGACTATTCATACAAAGCTTGCACCATTAAGTTAAAACTCAGTGTGGGAGTTTGTTACCTCTTGTGCATATCAGAGTCGCCCAACAAAGGTGGAGTATGGATAGAAAAGTGTTTTTAGATTTAGTGATTTCATCAGAGAAGTGCAATAGTAACATAAACAATGATAGTCATGTCATGCTCATAAATGATTTTTTTTCTTTTTATACATTATGTATATTTTAAAATAAATATGTGTCTATAAATAAAATTAAGTACTATTTATAATTTATAAAAGTATAATTCACATATATTTATAAGGATTATTTATTCTCATTTTTAGTTATGTATTGGTTTATAGGTATTATATGCCTATAAGTCCTGTGCATATATATTAGTTAGTCAGTCGAAAACACCATTTTACTTGAGTGATGTATAAAAGGGTAAGGGGGTGTTACATTAGCTCTGCTTGTTTTTCTACCTTTATATTTTCAATTGTTTTTATGGACCCATCTCCAGTGTTAAGAAGACATTTTTGGCATGGTATTATCCATTATACTGCTTTGGTTGTTAGCCCATGGCTAGTTATGGGGATTTTAATTCTATTTATTTTCTCTATTGAGAAGATTGGAGGTTTGAATAGAAGCAGTAAGCAATGTTCTTTGTTCCAACAATGTATTATAATCTTGTGGATTCAGGGTTTCAAGGTTCACAAACAAACTTAGCAAATGGGTTTGGTTCGAGAAAGATTAGACAAAGGCATCAACAATTTAGATTGGCGTCTTCTTTTTTCAGATGCAGTTATTCATCACCTTCTTCGGTTCTCTTCTGATCATCGACCCATTATGTTGGCCCTTAATGTTATTCCTATTACCTATAATAGGTTAGGTTCTTTTTGTTTCTTAGCTCCTTGGATCCTTCATAAGGATTTTAACTCTTTTGTTCAGGAAGTTTGGGTGAATTCTAGAGTTATGGTTTCTAACATTAAAATTTTAAGCATCATGGCACAAATTTAGGAGAAAGAGATTTTTGGGAATATTTTCAACAATAAGAGAAAGGTTTGGCTTTTGTTGCAAGGTGTGGAAAAGTCTTTGAAAGCCTAACTTCATATTATCTAATGCAACTAGAAAGAAATTTGAAGAAGGAAAATGATGTCATTCTTCACTAGGAGGAAATGTATTGGAAACAAAAGTCTAGAGCTGAAGGATTACAACAAGAGACTTAAACACTGATTGTTTCCATGCGAAGTTTAAAATGAGGAATCAAAGGTTTCAGAATGAGCATTTGTAGCTTCTAGATCAGGATGAGCCTTGGTGTTCATATATAGACATGCTTCTAAGTCATACAATTGAGTTTTATAGTAAGTTGTACAAGGAGGAGTTAGCTTATGCTCCCCCTTATCCTATTTGGGATACTTGTCTGTCTCTATCTATTGAATTTTTAAATAATTTGATGAAAAAACTTTCCAAAGATGAGGTTAAAGAAGCTCTCTTCATTATGAAGTCATTTAAAGCTTCAGGTCATGATAGGTTATGAACAACTTTTTATCAGTCAAACTGGGATATTATTAAAGCCTTTCTCAAAGGGTTTGTTCATAATTGTTTTGATGGAAAGGATATAGATAATGAGGTTTGTAATGCTATTTTAATCCTTATCCCTAAAAAGACTAATCCTTCTGCTTTAATGGATATGCATCCCATAAGCTTGCTCTCGGTTATTTATAAGATTTTTATGAAGGTGATCACTAACCTTATTAAGCCAGCTCTAAATGTTTTAATTGATTCTACTCAGGCAACCTTTATCCCCAATAGATGTTGGGTTTTGAATATGCATTTCATACATATGGCAGTGGAAATATAAATTTTAATTAAACCCAAAACCCATGGAACACCCTCTGTAATTTAAAATCGGATTGAACCATTCAATGGGAGAAGTTAATTATATTTGTTTGCAACTCTTGATCTTCCAAGTTGTGAGTTTTTTTATCTTTATTGGGTTGTAGCAAACCACAATAATCCAATGCTAGGATTTCCTCTAAGCATATCCATGCGAAGGAAAAAGAAGAAAACCTCCAAGGAGATGGGGTGACAAAAGTTCAAAGTGTTAGCTATGGAAAATTGTCTTATGAAAGAGAAAAGAGAGAGAAGAAAAATAACTCTTATGTTTTTTAAGGAGGCAGCCATGAAATTAACTATTTAAAAGAAGTATTTATACTTTTTCTATTCCCTTTTAGGGTTGGAAAAGAAAAAACCCTAATGAGCCTATTTCCCTAAGCCCTAATGTTAACCAAGTCAACAATCCTTGACCCATTTTTATAACTATTATAAAAGGTCCAATTCTCTTTCTTTCTCATTTGGATCTTATCCAAAACCCATTTTATATTTTCTTTATTCCCTCTATGCGTGTGACCTAATAGATTTTCTGGTCATGTTGGCAGCTCAAGTCTCGGGAGGAATCATAATCCAATTAGAATTTTATGAGTCAAACTCTTTTGACCCATATTTGATTTCTAATTAATTTCTCTTGACTTAGAAAATCATGAACGGTATCTAGCAACACATCATGATCATCTAATTAAGTAGAAAGACAGTGTTTTGACTTTTAACTCTTCCATAGATAATTACCATGTAAGTCATCTTTTCACCAATCTATGCCTTATTTGGTTCAGAGCATGGATTGTGTGTCAACTCCCACTAATGATATTAGTTCTTGTCTATGAGACTCATTACTCTGATCAGATATGTCCTTGAAGATATTTTTCAAGACATGTCCACCTTAGCCAAGGATTTCTGAGTAATGATCTCTACAAGAGGTCATAGGTATACTTTCCTTTCATCAGGAATGGTGAATCCTCTATTGACTAATTAGCTACCTTTGAATACCTCATACTATACCCAATCATCACCCTATGACCAACCTCTTAAAAAACAATAAGGAATGGAGTCAAAGAATAGGATTCAGTATCCCATATAACTTTGAGCATCTCAAGTCTAAGGATACTTGCATTTTTTATATGATGAGACTATCACTAACATTGAATAAATATACATGCGATTATCTCATAGCAGGTCATCCAATGTACTTGACTACTCTAGCAAACATCTATATATTAACTTTAAACATCTCATGTCTTCAATTTATGAGATCAGCTGTATGACCTAGTCAAGGAGTATAACATGTACTAGTTTATGTGAATTAACAATGTCCTATCTTGTTAATCTTATAACTAGGGATCATTTAGGTATAAACACAATTGCACATGATAGGAATCTCATCATCATGATTTTCTTTATGTTGTGTTACATACCAAGGACTTCATTAAATAAGTTAAGATCTATATCAATTCATATGCAATGAATACTATATAATGAAAATGCATTTAATAAATAATAAATGAGTACACCAAGTGTCCAAAGTGATTGTCTTTAGTGCACCTCTCTAATAATGATAAATAGTTGATAATATTATGATTGTTCAAGAACTGGTTCATTCAATGTGCAAAAAAATGAAGGAATAGAAATTGTGTTATGTTCAAGATAGATTTTGAAAAGGCCTATGATAGACTTCGATGAGATTTCATTTATGACACTCCTCTCGAGGAAAGATTTCCTTAAGTTTTGTCCAAATTTTATTTAGATATTGGTTGACGAGTACTATAAGTAGTAATTGTAATGACACTCTTTCTAGTACTTTCATGTCGTTTAGAGAGGTTAGGCAAGGGGATCCATGATCCTCTTATAATTTTGTTCTCTACATGGAACATCTATCCCATAGAATCAAAAAAGCAATGGGTGATGGAATTTGGAAACTCATTCATTTGAGGAAGGGTGGTTATCTTTTAACCCACGTATTTTTTACCAATGATCTTATTATTTTTGTAAAGGCTTTTGTTGACTAAATAATGATCGTTTAGGATAACTTAGAGGATTTTTGTGCTTGTTTTGGTTAGAAAATAAATAAGAATAAAACATCTTTTTGTGCCTCCAATAATGTTAGTCATCAATTGATTAGTGATATTTCTCAAACTTCGGGCTTTAAACATATTGAGGATTTGGGATTCTATCTTGATGTGTTTGTTCTTCATAGTCTTGCGGGTAAGAATTATTTTAATTATCTAAAAGAAATGGTTAAGAAAAAGTAGAGATGACAATTGGATCCGCCCCCATGGTGCCCCAACTCTATCCCGTCCTGAAGGAGGTATATTTTTTATAATTTTTATATCCCACCCTAACTCCAAAATTTTTTGTGTCGGAAACAATATATACATCTCTTGCCCCAACCCTGCCATGAATATTATATATATATATATATAATTATTATTATTAAATTTTAACACAATTAATATTTTTAAAAAATATAACATTCATTTAAAGTAAAAAAATATTTTTTTTATTTAAATAATTAATTAATTAAAATAAAATATATTTTTAATATTAAAATAAGATAAAAAATTTTAATAAAAATTGGAAAACGAGGCAGGGTCAGGGATCCCCATCCCCGTATGGTGCGGGGATGGGGATCTAAAATTTTTCCAGTAGAAAACGGGGCAGGATTTTAGAATCGAAGACGGGGATGGAAAACTTCACCCTGAACCCATTTTAGTAACTAGAAGGCTAAGACTTTATCCTTAGCTAGTCATATTACTTTAGTTAATTCAATGCTCATGACCCTTTCTGCTTGTGCTATGCAAACCATTATGATCCCCACGACTGTTAATGTCTGCATCGAGATGTTATGTAGAAGATTTATTTAGGGGTTTGATGAGACGAATAAGCCCATTCATTTAGTTGACTAGAATTCAATTTGCATACCAAAAAATCATGGAGGTTTTAGTGTTAAAAACCTTGAAGTTCTTAACATAGTTTATATAACAAAATTGGTTTGGCATTTTATTTTAGAGCCAAAAGTTTTGTGGGTGAAGGTGATTCATGGTAAATATAGCTATCACAATTATGATTTTTTTTCCAGTGCCAAAAGCTTATGACTCTCCTTTTTAGCATGGCAGGTACAATATCAGGAAGTTTGTTAAGGAAAATTCCAATTGGGTTATGGGCAATGGGGAGTTTATATCCTTTTGTTTTGATAACTGTGATTGGCTATAATTTGATCAATCATATTTCTAATGCCATACCAAGTATTTCTAAGAACTGGTGTGTCAAAGATGATGTTGAAAATCATAGTTGGAAAAAGAGTTTCCATCGAGACTTCCTCCCTCATCATTTACTTGTTAATTTTGATTATTGTTGCATTCCTCAACTAGATGCCGACATGGATGTATTATTGTGGGACCTATCCTCTGATGGTAATTATTTTATATATTCAGCTTATGAGTGTCTGCTAGAGGTTAATGAAAAAGCTATTCTCCTCTTTGGAAGCTAGTTTGGAACTAGCAAGGGTCACACCGCATCAAGTCCTTTTTATGGGTTTGTCTTTATGGAAAGCTTATGAGTAATCTGGAAAGGTGGCATTGACATTTAAGCGTGAATGTTGGATTTTTTTTTTAGTAATTCTAATGAGGAATCGATCATTCATGTTTTGAGGGATTGTTTAGTGGCGAAGGTAGTTTGGTACAAGATTCTTCTTTCCTTATAACGTTGTATTCTTTATTATGAATTTTGAAAATTGGATGTATCACAATTTTAAAAATGACTTTAAAAGTCGTCCAATGATTGATTGATGCTCTATTTTTGGCTTTACATGTTAGCAAATTTGGAAGTGGAGAAACGATTTCATCTTCTCCCAAAAGCGGACACCTGGAAATATTAAGGATGGTACTATGTACATCTTGGCAAATGCAAGTATTATGACTTTTTAGAGTCTAGCCAAAATTAAAGAGAAGTCGGGTTAGCAGGTGGAAGAAATGATTCATTAGAAGATCCCTGCAACTGGCTTCGTTTCTCTTAACATTGATAGTTCTCTTAGAAGTAGTTTATTGGAACATTAACTCGTGGTGTTTTTGTATGATATGTATGGCAACTAGTTTGGAGGTTTTTTGATGTAACTGGGGCATTATGGAGGTTGTTAAAAATGAAGATATTAGAACTAAAAATGAGTAATATAGAAAGAAAATCAATTTACTGAAGGTTCAAGAAGATGAATTTGGTAAAAATAATAAACGTGCAAGTGATGAATCTATAACTTATAAATGATGAACATGCAAATGATTAACTTGTAAGTTTAAAATGATGATCATGTAACTTCAAAAGGATGGACTTGCAAATTAAAAACGATGAACCTATAAGTGATGAAGTAGTAAGTTGTAAACGATAAATATGTAAATTTTAAATAATGAACATGTAGCTTTAAAATGATGAATTTTGCAAGTTCAAAACGATAAAACTGAAAATTGTAAACGATTAATTTATAAGTAACAAGGAAACAAGTTGTACACGATAAACCTGTAGCTTCTAAATAATAAATATGTAGATTATAAACGATGAACCTGTTTCTTATAAACGATGCACCTGTAACTTCTAAACAATGAATTTCAAAATAATGAACTTGTAAGTCAACAATGATGCACCTGTAGGCTCAAAATGATAAATCTGTAAGTTATAACCGATGAATTTAAAATTTAAAAATGATAAACTTGTAAGTTATAACTAATAAATATATTTTATATTAATTAGTTTACCAAAATTTAATTTCTTAAAAATGCGTATTTTTATGAAGGAATGAGTTGCATAATTCAATATGGACCAAAATTCATGATATAACAACCCTAAATTTTTTGTGCAAAAAATCCCATTAGCCCAATATCTAACTTTCACTTCTGAATATTGATGTTCAAATCATGGGCTTGTGAAAAATACCAAGGGAGAATCAAGGCCCAATCTAAAAGGGAATCAAACCACAAAATGAATGGATTCCAATTGCCCTATTCCCCAATTAATTGTTAGAAATGACAATAGGGTGGATTCAGAGCAGAGCTTTTCATCTTTGTTTCCACCCTGAAACTCTATCCTGTTCCTCGACTCCTTCCTATTCTCCATCGAAAAAATTTTTTGGATTCCTTTCTCCACACTACACAGGGATAGGGATTCCTGATCCTGTCTCATTCCCCGATTTTTATTAAAATTTTATTTATTTTAATTTTCAAAAATATTTTTTATTTTAATTAATTAGTTAATTATATAATTGTTTAAATAAAAATTATTTTTTACTTTAAATGAGTGTTATATTTTTATTTTATTATTTTTTAAAAATATTAATTATGTTAAAATATAAATAATATATATATATATATATATATATATATAATATTCAGGACATGGGATGTACATACCGTCTCTACCTCGTTCTCGTCATAAAAAATTTTAGGGTTGGAGTAGGGAATAAAAATTTGTAATGCCCGTAAATTAGGGTCTATAAGTTACATTAGAGGTCAATGAGAGTTGAGAGTTAGTAGAGTTTTAAATAAATGAGAGTGTAAGGGAATCAGGGGTTTCACATCCGTGATAAGTGGTGTTATGACCGTAAATATCATATTTTCAGTAAACAAACCGTGAAGGTTAATCACGACTATTAATAAGTAGTTCATGCCTGTGAAAGAAGATTCAAGACCGTGAATCCTAGACAGATAGAGCAGGTGAGACAACCACAATTTCTTTTACTGTTATTCCCTGTAAATATGCTCTCATGCCCATATAACCCACCAAGCACACCACTTTCACCTCCTTTTATCATCAAAGGCATTTTTTCTCCATTTTTGGAGCTTCAAAAGACCTACATGTACTCATTATGGTAGACAATACACGGATGAATGCAGAAGGCTCACAGGAGTATGTTATTTCTATGTTTCGATGGAGCACATGTATAGAGACTGTCCTGAAAGAGCCAAACTAGCAAAGACCAGTAGAGATTGATGAGTGTCTGATACTACAATTGAGGCACCGAGGGTCTACCCTACTAGTGGGACACAGGACAAAGGCAAAGGTAGGGGGCAGAACTGGTATAACAGGCAGAAGAGTGACCAAATCTAAAGGTCAAAGTTTTAGACCCCTTGCATAGGCTAGAGTATTTGCCATGACTAGGCAGGAGGCAGTTGATGCTCCCGAAGTAGTCACTGGTAATATTCATATTTCTGAAATATTAGCGTATGCATTGATTGACCTTGATAGAGAATATTGCATGTGAGAATGATATGAAGTTGTGATGCTCTATTTTTTTGAAAAAAATTTCCAGATTTACAGCCATGAACAAAGGTTTCACGGATGTGAATGTCGTGAAAATAGATTTTATTGTTAAAGCAGACCCATTCATGGGTAACTTCAAGATTGGATTCATAGTTTGGTTCACACCCGTGAAGGGGTGTCTGTAAACGTGTGATGATTCACGAGATGAATCACAGTTTGGTTCACAAGTAAACTACTTATGGAGTAGTGCCTCATGGTTGTGAAAAGGTTATTTGCGGACGTGAAGTTGCTTAATTTGAAAATCTTATATGCTTGCATGTGAAAATGGATTGAGTCATTATGAGGTAAAATACTTCTGTTGTATGATAATACATGGTATGATAATATATATTGCGACACAAACTTCTCAAGGAAAAATTTATCACTTCCTCTCTTCTTCTTCATCCTCCTCATATCACCCAAACCCTCACCGCTATTAAAATCACTCTAAAACTTCAGCCACACCTCTAAATCACCATAAAAATGAGTTAATTTTTACTTTTTAACTTATTTCTTCATTAGAGCTCAACCAAAAAACTCAAGAAGGTATTAATTGTGTTTAATTCACTTGGGGCAGAATTACCATATTCAAGAAAAATTAGTAAGGTTTGATGATTTTAGATTTTTCATCATGATTTCAAGTAGCTAGTTTATTCTTTTTCATAGTTATGTCATTTTTAGGTCTGTATAATGAATATTTTGATTTAATATTTAAGAGAGGAGCTGGATATAGGGACTATCCAAAGGAGTTCATAAGCCTAGATAGAATTTTGCTAGCTTCTAGCTAAGGTGATTGGATATTTATATAACAAACTTGTTGTTTTTCTTATTGATTTTATGATACTTTTGTTAATTTTGGGAATATTGATGAAATTTCTATAAAAGGTATTCTTATGCAAAACTTATTTACTTGGAGTTGGAATAATGCTTTTAATTATTATTTAATGAAATACAACTTGAGTTTGTGATAAAAATACAAGTTTGAGTTATGGAAAAAAAATTTATATTTTGATGGCATTAATCTAAAATTATATATTTATGCAAATTAAGAAATTTGAGGCAAAATACATATGTTGAATAAGTTGGTTACTCAAAATTCAATAAATTCGATTTAAAAATGTATTTAAAGTACCAATATTATGGAGATTATATTAGTACAAAAATGGGGGAAAATATTATATTTTCATTTTATAAAAATTTTGACATGTGAAATAATAGTTTTGATTGGTTGGATGAATGACATTAATACACTCATCTTGTGAATCCATTAGATCATACATTTGATGACGGGTGTCTTATGTATAATTTTGAGATTCGAAAGAGAAATTGTCTTTGGGACAACGCTCGACATACACGATGCTTTTGGGGCATATGTTGGATGGTCATCCTTTGGGGGTTGTCTATGCATGCATATGACCAGTTTATTTGCTCCTTCATGATTGAAATGTTGGACTTCGCCTCTCATGTTGGTTGCTAGTCAGCTTTTTTATGATTGAGATGCTGAAACTCGCCTATCATGATTGGATGCTAGTGCTCCTTGGTGGTTGCTAGTTATTGTCATCATTGCATACCTTTGCGCCCCTTGGATGATAGGGATCTATGTGACACATATTTGAGTGTATGGTGATTGATTTTATGATATGAGTAAGTTTTTAATTTAAACTTCAATTATTATATCTCATTGATGTTTTATCTTATAGATTTTATGAGATAAATAGTATGATTGACAATTAATATTTATCCAGCTGTGTATACATCTTATGTATACTTTATAGTAAAAATCATATTTTGTTCATCTTGTTATGTTTATATCCTCTCACTGAGTAAGTATACTCACCCCTCATATTACTCTTCTAGATTTCTCTAAATGATTAGTTGATATTCAAAAGCTATCTCAGTTCACGCTTAGAGGAGGTTGAACCACTAATCTAAGTTGTGGCAGATTAAAAAAAAATTTCTCTTTAAAAATAAACTTAAAATATACAGATTTTTTTTATCTATGTGAATAAGAAGAACAACAAGAAGAGAAAAATAATAATAAAAAAAAGAACAAGAACAAGAAGAATACAATAAATACGATAAAAAAAATGGTATCATACCAATTAATGACATACAAAATATTATACATCCGGGTTCATAATATAATTTGCGAAAATCTTATATATTGGATTCTAAGCCTAGGAGACAAGCCTTTGTCCTTGATGAAATTTATTTGTATAAAGTCATTTCAAATTTAATATAAAAATTGATGTATTTATTATTTATTATTCTTATTCTTTTAGAAAATGTGTAAATATAAAAAATAAATAAATTAATTTTTAAATTAAAATTTAAAAGTGATTTATGAAATGAATTCATTAATTTTTATGAAATTTAATTAAATAAAACTCAATTTTTGAAATTTTTTTATGTGTAAATGAATTTAATTTATACCAAATATTAGTTTAGTAAGCTTGGGTCTTCACAAGAGAAGAACATATTCCTTCTAATGATCTTATAATATTAGAAAATAATTAAATACAAAGACGAATCAATAACAAATTTTGAGTATAAAAATAGTATTTAAAAAATTAAAAAAATTTAATTTTTTTTAATAAAACAAATAAATAGTAATTTAAAAATAAAACTGTATCAAATAAAAATATTAAGACCAAAAGATGAAAGTGAAATGGTTAAGTGACTTAATAAGAGCGTTTGCCTATTTGACCAAAAAGAGGTGTTTGTCATGGATTTTACCTAGATTTTTTTTATTTCACTATACTCATCATTTCACGAACGAACACGTGAGATTAAGCCTAGAAAAAATCCAATGGTCATAAGACCGTTGGGCGTATGGCATTGGCCCTCGTGCACACTACACATTTACTGTGCATACACTTAAAATTTTTTAAATATATTAAAATAAAATAGAATAAAAAGATAAAAATATCCCTTATAATACAAAAATAATAATTATATTTTAGAGGTATTATTGAAATTTTTATTTTTATTTTTTCTCTATAAATACTAAATTTATTTCAATATTTTTCATTTTCAACACATTTTCATTTTCAATTAATTCTCAATTTCTTTATAATTCAATCTCAATTCTCTCTATATATATTTCTAATTTCTCTTTAATTACACTCTCAATTATTATTTCTCTCTAATTTTTTCTAATTATACTTCTACATAATCTCAATTGTTTTTTCAATTCTTCAATTCTCTCTAATTCTCAATTTTTTTTAATCCTACAATTCTTTTTTCATTATATTTCTCTACACTTTTTTTTTTAATATTCTTCATCTTTTTCTCAAAATTTTATTATAAATAATGGCAAGACGTAGTGAAAGAAATAATTTTTTTGATGAAAATATTGTTGATTTGGAAATTTTTATTGAAAATTTGGATGAGAAAATGATGTTCAAAATTATAACTGAAGAAAACCAAAGAAATAGGGGTAAAGAACAATCGGGTGGTCTGGGTTCGGCGGCGGCAACAGCAGTATCATTTGAAGCAAAAATTTGAACATCCGACATTTTGCAAATTCATTTCAAAAAAATTTTAAAAAATGATGAGTTATTTGATATTGTGTGCAATTATTATACACAAATATATAAATTTAAAACTTGACGTGATTATGATAAATTTTGAATGTACTTGCAAAACAAATATACTGTTCAAATTAGAATAGAGAAAAACAAAGTCAAATTTTCAGGTACGTAACATCTTATTCTATTTCTCAATTATTTCAATATAATGATAAAAAAATAAAAAAAAATAAAAAAATTTGATAAAAATGATAAGTATGAAACATTTATCTTTTAATTTTGGTGAAAAATTAGGTTTTGTTAATTATTGTTAAAATATATTAAATTCATATGCTAAACGTGTTTTATATAATTTATATAAAAAAAATAAAAAAGAATTGCTCAAAATATTTTTCTTATTTGAATGAACTTGTTTGTATTTGTAGCGATAATTGACAAATGCATTCTTACATGAGTCTTACATGTCATTGACTTGATGGTGAATGACAATTACAAAAAAAATAATTGTATTTAGAGTTTTTGATAATCGACATATTGGTGATAATATTTTTAAAATAATAAAAAATATTTTGAAAGAAGATGAATTAGTTCATAAAAATTTTTCAATTTCTTTTGATAATGTGATAGCAAATATCGGCTCAATTCAAGACATCAATCATTATGTCAACTTAATATTGGAGGTAGATTTTTCATATTAGATATGCATGTCATGTATTAAATTTATGTGTTCAAAATGGTTTGAAAATTTTGAGTTGTATAATTGCTTTAATTAAAGTAGCAATTTAATTTTTATGGTCACATATACAAATAATGAAATTATGAGTTTAATTTTATCTTGAAAATGACAAAAAATCTAAAAAATTTTCAAGGAATGTTCTTACTCGTTGGAATTTAACATATGAATTACTTAATAAGTCATATGGATATAGAGAATTATTGTGCACATTTATTTCAAATAATGTGGCACAAATTAATTTATATCCACAATATTGAGATATTTGTCAACAATTTTTTAGATATTTTAAAAGTTTTTAATGGTGTAATATATATTTTAAGTGGTATTTATTATATAATATGTTATTTATTATTGTGTGAATGTATTAATATTATTGATGCATTTGAATATTATATTAATGATCTAATTTTACATTATTCTATATGTATAATGAAAAATAAATGGTTGAATTATTTTAAAATTATTCATTTTATTAATTTTGTATGTTGTGTTTTTTTATTATAGATGTAAAATAGATGATTTATATGATTATTTGAATATATATTATTCATTATGATTAGTGTTGATTATATTATTAATGATGTAAAAAAAATTAACTTTTGATTTATTTATGAAATGTAAATTGATTTATAATATTCATACTATTACTACTAGTAGTGACACTGCTAGTCAAAATTCGGGTGAATTGATAAAAATTAGAGGGGATGATCGTTTGATGATGTAAAAATATAAAAAACCAATATCATTTTTCAGTTCACCCGAACTTAATATTTATCTAACAACTACATTTGAGTTTAGTGATAGTAGGACATGTAAAGATTTTTCAGTTTTTGATTGGTGAAATCGATATCAAAATATTTATCCAGTACTCTCGTAAATTGAAAAAAATATATTTTAAGTATAGTTTCAACTATTACGGTTGAATAAATTTTTAGTACGGGAGAAATAATATTTTGGATTAGACGTAATCTAATCTAACTTTTGAATCGCTAGAAGCTAAAATATATATTGATGATTGGATCAAAATGACATTAAAGCAATAAGAAACAGAGAAATATCAATTTGATGACCAATATAACTTTACCACTGAAAAAATGACTGATACATCCGATACTATGGTTCTGATTAAAAAAAAAGTAAAACAGGTCAACAATTAAAATTTAAAAGGTAAGAGAATTATGTCGACTTTTAATTTTTTAAAGTCTAAGAAAATACGTAGTCAACTTAATTAATGGTAACAAAATTAAGTTCAAGTTCAATTATTAATATTATAATTTTTTAAATACAATAATAAATTCAAATTTTCATAATTAAATTATTTTTAAAATAAAAATTAAATTAAATTAATTAATTTTTTAGTCTAGTTATAATTTTTATAATTTATGAATTTATCAAATAAAAATAATTATTTTTAAATTTTAAATTATATTTTCTTAAAATCAAATTCATTTTTTTTATAACAATTTAACTTATTACACAAAATCACAAATTAATATTTAATAAGTTATTTTTTTTCGTTTTCATTTTTTTATAATTTATAAGTTGTATAAATTTATAATTTACACAAATTAATATTTTATAAGTTAATTTTTTTTCATGATTCTCATTATTTCTAACTAATTTATTTTTCAATTTTTTCCGCTTATTTCTAACTAATATATTTTTACTTCATTTATAAACAAATTGATAAATTAAATTTTTATTTTTACTTTAAATTTACTCAAAAATTAAATTAAATTTTTAAATTTTAAAAATTAATAATTTTAATTGTATTTATTTATTATATTAATTATAAGTAAAAAAATATTAAAACGGCATTCGGTTCATAAATTAGTCATTTGTCAATTCAGATCCGGTCTGCAGAACTTTCGGTTCCGAACCGACTACGTGAGATCAGACGAACCTAAGTGTCCCAGTAAGGTCATTTTGGGAATTTCAATATATAAATCAGTTTTTCAAGGCCTGGTCCAACTCTCCAATTTATGTATCGACCGCATAAGATACTGAACTTTTCAGAACCGAAACCCTAAAATTGCATTCTCCCATTTTTATTCTCTCTTGAAAAATCCGGAAGGATAAGAAAAGAAAAAAAGAAAATCACAACGGAAACTGTTTCTCTCTCAAAATCCTTTTGTTTTTCCCTCTTTTACATTTGTTTACATGTTTTCTTAGTTTTAGTTGCTTTTTTTGTTCATTTTGTTTACAGGAAGCAGAATCGCGTTATGAGGCAGATTATTGGGTCTATTATTGTTGGGGGCTGAGATAAATCTCTATTTGGCGCGTCTTTGTAGTGGATTGTTCCGCTTTTTTGGTGCTTTTGTTTCTACTTCTCTAATGGTGGGTTTTGTGTTGTGAATTAGGGTTTCATTCATATTTCCTTGTACTGTGATCCTTTGGGTGCTATCACGCTGCCAATTGAAAATCCGGTAAGTTAGAGCGTTTTTTTTCCTTTTTTATGGGTGGTTGTGTGTGTGTTTTGGGGGGGGGGGGCATTTTGAATGCATGTTTTCTTTCTTGGATTGTGAATTGGGATTAATGGCTCAGCATTTTGTTTTATGAAAGTTCTCTTGCTTTCGCTGTTTAATTTCGTTCCTATTCGCATTTGATCCTTGTTTTGAATCTGGGTAAGAAGAGATTTGTTAATTGTAGTGGCACTGTTGGATTTGGGAGATTATTTCTTAGCTAAATTGGTTAGAACATTTTTTTAGCTTTTTTCTTTTTGGCCAATGAAGTTCAATTTTATTGCGAGAGAACAAATGTAATCTATTTGTTTCCCGATTGTATGCTAGTATCTTCCATTTTAATGATTTCGGAGTAAAAATTAAAATACTTTTTGGTTCTGAATAGTATATTATTTCCTTTCTGTAAATTTTTTGCAATTTCAATGAATTATGTATAGAAGTATAGTAGAATTTGTCTTTGTACTTTATGATTGGTGGTATTGCAATGTTATGCTTTATTTACTTACTTTTATTTCATTTACTGGAGAATTGAATGGTTTTACACTAGCCAATCTATACAGTCTGGAAAACTAATGTGTATCAGTATTGGGTTGCCTTTTGTGAATTTATCTGTCTCTTACCATGGTTTGTACGTTTCACTATGAGATTTCAAGTGGCTGATTGCTTGTTAAATTTTTATGTCTTGTTAAGGATTGTGAAAGTGGTTTGAGTTGGAAAGGATGTCGTCAAAATATCCAATTCTTGACAATAAACCAATAGATCAATGGAAGGTTACAGCGTTAAAGGATGAACTTAAGAGGCGTAAATTGGCAATTAAAGGTTTGAAGGATGATTTGATCAAACGCTTAGATGAGGCACTTCGTATTGAGAGGGAAAATAATGGACTGGATGCGATGACTGGTATTGATTTGGTGGACAATGAGCCTGAAGATGGGATGGAAAATTCTGATGCAGTGATGGTTGTTACTGAAGCAGCCAAGATTAACGTGAATGTTGCTGCAAAAATTGAGAATGTTGGTGATGTTAATGTTAAGGTTGATATCAATGATACTGCTTCTGAAGTCATAGGCCAAGAACCTAGCGAAGGTGTTTATGTGGAAGGTACTAATTCTTCTAGGGTCGAAGGGGAGATTGATATGTCTGCAGCTAATGTGGAGACTGGGCCTGCAGCTTCTGAGAATGTGGCATCTGAAGTAACAGTGACTGGGCAAGATGCACAAATTACTGAAACACAGGAAGTGAATGGGGATTCCAAGCTCCAGGTGAACGATGAGCGTTCGAAGCCTGAGCTGGACAATGAGGATTCAAAATCCCAGCTGGACAGTGCGGATCCTAAACCCCAGCTGGAGAATGAGGGTTTGAGGTCTCTGCATGAGGATGTGACGCTTGATTCTTCTGCTCCAAACAACCAGGTATCTGAGGTCAGCCCTAATTTAGGGTTTCAAGTAAAATCTGATTCTATTTCTACTGATTCTGTGTCAATTAATGAAAAGATTGAAATAAAGGATAATATAATTACTGATAATGTCAAATTAGAACTAGATGTTATTAAGCCACAGATGGTGGAACCATCAACCAATAATGTTGTCCCAGTTGTTGGCGAATCATGTCCATTGGAAGTTGAAGAGCCAATAGAGAAAATGATGGCATCTGTTGAAGAGAAAGATGACAGCAATGCTACAAATGCAGATATGAGCAAGAAAAATGATATTGTAGATGTGGGGTACTCAGAAAAGTTAAATTTAGACAGAAGTTCTGGTGATGATTCTATGGAAGAAGATTTTGTGGAGAGTAAGCAAATTGATTCAAAGTATAACTCTGATGATGTGGGAGATAAAAGTGAGAAAAGTGAAATACATGTTGTGAAAGAGGAAAATCTTTTTGATGTTTCTGGGAACAGCTTGTCTACTGGTGAAAAGGAGATGCTTGTTGAGGATAAACCTCGTCCAGTTGTGCCTGCTGAGAAAAGAAAATTTAATGGTGAGGTTTGGATGAGTTATTTTATTTCTCTTTCTGAAATCGCAAATTATTCGTGTTGTGCATTAGACATTGCACTGATGTTCCATTAATCTTGTTTTGCTGTTAGAATATTGTTTGCTAAAATTTTAAAAGATTTATATTATACCAGTTGCAGCCATGCCTTCTGATAGTTACTTAGTGGCAGGAAAGGATACTAGTTTTGATAATTTTGCCTGCTTTATAACCAATCCAATTAGTATATTAATTAATACTTTTATGCAAAAGCTTTTTATCTCTTAAGCAGAAATGTACGAAACTGTCAATTTTTTTTGAATTTTCTTTTGCAGTTGAGCTAATTTAGCAACAAATTTCAAATTTATGGTTGCATGTCCATATTGGTACATACTGGTTTAGAAGGAGATTATTTGGATTCTTGCTGTACTCGGCAGCAACCTTATTTTCTCTATGGATAGAAAAAAAAATGCATGATTTATTTGAGGTCACAACCAACTTCTTCCCTTTCATTCCTTTTAGAGACCTCTTGTCTAATAAGAGTATAGGACGGCAATAACTGGTGTGTTGCATGTCCCGCTTTAGAAATTGCATCTTGCTAAGTAATTTATGTTTATACATAAGGCTGAGGTACCTGGAGCTGTGACACTTCAGGTTATAATTGTCATTCATGCAACAAACTATCAATGGCAATCCCTGCTTTTGTAACACACTCATGTAGACAAATATTTTTTTAGTGTAGTTCATGCTAGCTGTTCTCTTCTTTTCCTCTTATTAATCTATTTTTTGCTTCTTGTTTTTCTTTTTTCCAACTTTTTTCTTGGATAAGTTTACATTAAAATTCTTGACATGTGGAGTTGATTCTTTATTGATAGTAATTTATGCGTGTATAAAGAAACAGTTGCTAGTTTCTGTTAGTTTTTTCCCCTGAACCTTGGATCATGTAGGCATGCTTCAAGGAATGTGACCATTTAGTTTCTCGCTTTACAGTGGCTTCCTGGAACCCTAGCCTTCCTAAAGTTCAATTGTTTCAGACAATGCCAGATTAATGTAGGATCTTTATAAGTTTCCTTTTATGTTTTTAGTTTAGTACAAGCAATTTGACAAAGTTGAAGGGGCTCAAATAGGTGTTCCGTTTGCTTGGAACCCTATCCTTCTTCCTAAAGTTAAATTGTTTCAGGCAACACCAGATTAATGTAGGATCTTTATAGGTTTCCTTTTATGTTTTTAGTTTAGTACAAGCAAATTGACAAAGTTGAGGGGGCTCAAATAGGTATTCTGTTTTTGGATTTGCTTTGAAAATTTACAGAATACTTGGAGTACAAGTTTTAAGTTCTTTGAATTCTTTTAAATGAATATTTACATTTATGCATGTTTCTGTATGATTACGGGGTTTCTTATGTCTATTTGGTGTTATGAGTGTTATTGGCAGATCAAAATTCTGTTGGAAGCACTGAGCCTTTGAAGAGGCAACGGAGATGGAATTCTGAAAGCGTGAAGGTACCTGAACCACAAAGCTCTAATGTCGCACCTACCACCACTCCTAAAGATGCATTTCAGCCTACTCTTTCAAGACGCAACTTCTCCCGATCTGAATCCACAGTTAGCAATGAGGATACTTCGAAGGAACGTGTTGGTGAGTTAAACTCCTTTTTAAATAGACATGTATATATGTTATTGAGAATATTTAATTTAACATTTACTGAATTTTGCACTTTTATTTTTTGGCAGTTCCACCATCACAAAAACCTCCAACTAATTCTCTGAGAATTGATCGTTTTTTGCGTCCGTTTACTCTAAAGGCTGTCCAAGAACTTCTAGGCAAAACAGGGAGTGTTGCCACTTTCTGGATGGACCACATTAAAACCCATTGCTATGTTAGTGTAAGGCTTCTCTCTCTCTCTCTCTCTTTCGCTTCCCTGCACACATACTCTTACAGATTTTATGGGACACATAGGTGATGATTAGTTGGAATATATTTCAGTGGGAAGAATTTTTTCCATTTTGTAAGCATTGATTGTATTTGGCTATTGAATTTATACTTAAAAACATGGGGATTTTCTTTGTTGATGCAGTACACATCTGTGGAAGAAGCCATAGAGACACGAAATGCTGTGTATAACCTACAATGGCCTCCAAATGGTGGCCGTCTTTTGGTAGCTGAGTTTGTTGACCCTCAGGAGGTAAAAAGTAAATTGGAGGCTCCTCAGTCTCCAGCTGCGCCTGTCACTCCTGGTGCTCCTACTGTGCCACCTTTGCAGCCTCAGCCCTCGCCTCGTCAGCAGGTTTCTAGGCAGCAACTTCCACCTCCACCTTCCCTTCCACCACCTCCACCACCTCTAGCTAACCCACCCCCGGCCAAGGAACGGCTTGCTCATCTGCCACCTCCTCCACTCCCAGAGAAACAGGACCCTCCAATTGTTACTCTGGATGACCTCTTCCGGAAAACCAGAGCAACTCCTCGGATTTACTATCTTCCATTGTCAGAAGAACAAGTTGCAGCAAAAATAGCAGAACGGGGCAAAAATGCCAAGTAGTATTCAGCTACATCGTACCTGCACATGATTTCCTTATGGGTTGGTCAGTAAGTAAGATAACTAGTTAGATGGTATCACATGATTGCGTGTTTGCAGGTCTGCAGGTGTTGCGTGTGGAAGGATGTTCGGGCCAAGCAGAGGGATGTGGTTCGTTGATGGATTGGGGTTTTCTGGAGACTGCCTTTTGTTTAGGTTTTGTTTAGTGGTAGAAACATTTTGAACTAAGAGCTCTGTATATGGGCGGATCCATCTGCCTATGATCATAATGTTTTTTTTCCATATTGAACAAGAATTCCACCTACCTATCGTCTTCTGTTTTTATCTATTTTACAGAATTTTAAGTCTCACTGCAAACTTGTCGAACCAACTTCTTTATGATGATAGTTTCAGTCCATTTAGTTTAGCGGGTGGGTTGTCTGTTTGATTTGACGGTTTGCTGATAGTTTATTATTTATAATTGGTTTTAAAGTATTTAGTAATTCAATAATTAAAAATTAATTATAATTTATAAAACAATAATTATTAATAATTATATTTTGTTAACAATATGATGTATATATATATATATAAATTTTTATTTGTTCATAATATATATTATGTATAATATAAAAATTATTAATTAAATATAAAAATGTAATTAAAAATATAATAGAAAATATAATTTTTTTGAATAAAAAATTGTTTACCTAAAATGATTTAAGTACAAATATATATATATATATATATATATATAATATATATATATATATATATTAAATATTTAAAACTAGTTTTTGATATAAAAAATTAAAAATTTTAGTTTTTTTTGAAAAAAATGATTTAAAGTTTAAAATCTATAAATTAGCATTTGAAATTTTGAACGGTAGGCACTTCTTTTCTCCTCGTATCATTTATAAGTAATAAAAGTCAAGCCATTGTTATCTGGGCTTTGTTAGGCTGCTGGCCCTCAAATCTTTTTCGTTTGGACTCTGCTTTTCCTCCTTTAAAGATCCCTCTGTCTCATCATTTCTAAAACTGGTAAAAATTTTAAACTAATTTATACTAAGTAGAATTCATGTTCATGTTGCCGTTGATGAGGGATTAATTTAGGATGAAGTCACTAACATTTTTAATAAAATTATGTATTATTATTTTTATTATCATGTATGTATGTATTATTGTTATTGTTAGTCTTCATATGAGGCTTATATCGACATGTTTATATTTCAGTGTAAATTATAACACTAATATAAAAGTATTTTTAATAAATTTTTTATTTCAAATATATTTTTAATTTTAAAGAGTCATTTCATAAAAAAAATAATCTTTAATACATTTTTTTCATGAGCCAAACTTTACTCTCTACTATAAGTTTTAATTAATGCATTTATATTTTCTGTGCATATTTTATATTTTTATTGATGTATTTCTCTAAAAATATTTTTCTCATTTCTTATAATAAAAATTATTTACTTTTTTTATTTAATAAATATTATTATACGAGATAAAGTAAAATGAAAAGTAAAAATATAAAAATTCTATTGAATTTGTAAAAAAAAAAAATTATTTTCTATATTTAGAGATACTCTAAGATGCTATTCATTATACCAAAAATATTTTTTAAAATAAAAAGGACTGTCAGATATATGCACATACATATTTGTAAATATAAGTAAACATATGTTTTTTTTACTTATAATTTTAAGATTAAATTTTAAATATTTTATCAAATAGTTAATATAATTAGAAAAAGACAATGTTGGAAAAACCTATATTTATTAGTATTCTAAAACTTTATTTAAAGTTAATTTTTAATTAAAAAAATAATATTATACATAAATGATTTTAAATTATCTTTGTTTTACAATTTTTAAAAATAAACTTAAAGATATTATAATATTTTATTAGAAACTTAGAACTTCAATTTTAATAATAAAATTTTAGAAGAAGCCTTCTACTTTCTCGGGGGAAAAAAAAACAGAAGCCTTATGTTATGTACGTATCAAAAACCCTACTTGCTGTCGCTGAAATCAAGTTTCCATGGTTACTGTTTCAATTCCAAGTAAAACATTCTGAAGCTCTGGTATAACCATTTGAACGGTGCCTAGCGAGAAAGCTTACACCTCTCTCTTCCCATTATCGTTTTTTTTTTTTGAAAAGGAAAGCAAATACTTCATTAACTAAGATCAACAGTTAACAAATCGTAGATAAAAGGTGGGGGACAAGAACCTCAGCATCCACGACCAGTTGAACAACCGGCAGTTCTTGCAAGGGACAAGAACCTCAGCATCCACTACCTGGTTTGCTGATCGACACAAAAATCTAAATTGACATTCCTTAATATTCCTAGCTAGGAAGATACAATCAACAACAGTCATGCCAAAGTAAGATGGGTTTCCATGATTGCCCCTAAGGGCATTGACTAACAGCTGAGAATCTGACTCTGTTACAACCTTCTCAACATCCAGCTCCTTTAAGGAGCTTGAGGCCTCTCTACAGCTTAGTCTTCTGCTAACAAAGGTTCATATGTGGCAGGAAGTACACAATTCCTAGCATCCATTAGATTCCCATTAAAGTCATGAACAACAAAACCATAACCAATAACTCCTTGAGCTGAAAACACTGCAGCATCAATATTACATTTTAATTGCCCCGGAGCGGGTTTTACCCATTTAACAGCCCCATCTTCATTATCCCCACAGTTGCTATTATTATCCCTCCTTTGGACTTCATTCCACTGCGATAGCAAATTCACAGAATTTCTTGCTATTATCTCATCAGCAGGTCTCTTCCCGTTCCAAACCAGATCATTACGACAATTCCAACTAGACCACAGTCATCGCCGCAACATTCAAATCTTCTGGGGAGCTTCTGGTGCAAATCAGATTCCACCATTCCGCTATAGTAGAACAATGCCGCAAAGATCTCCCAAACACGTTATTTGCCACACACAAGGAATACGGGAACAAGCGCTCAAGGCATGGAACTCTTGACTCTGCTTCACAATTACAGAGAGGACATAAAAATGGAACATCAGCTCTTCGACAACGCAAAGCAGACATAGTTGGAAGACAACCAGAACAAGCACGCCACATGAAATTTCTAACCTTTGCTGGAACTCTTAACTTCCATATCTTAGCCCACTGACAATTTCTTAAATTCGCATTACGAGTAACGAAATCAACCATAAGTTTCTTGTAGTTGACAGAATACGCACCACTTCACTTCTCTCTTCGAGCCAGAGCCAGCCGCCATTGTGAGCACGCTGACTCAAGGGGATTTTGCATATCAATTCACGATCTCGGCCACAGAACAAGTCAGATACAATATCTAGATCCCACCATCCATTAACATCTACTCGCAAAGAACTGACTTTTTCGTCACAAAGACCTTGAGGTGGAAGAGTCACAACAAAAGGATTGGCTAAGTCAGGCAACCAAGAATCACTCCAGATGGTTATACTGCTACCGGATCCCACCCGACATCGAACACCACTCTTGAGCAAATCTCTGGCTCCAAAAATGCTACTCCATGCACAACTAGGATTAGTCCCCAGGCTTGCATCAAATATAGAACCCCGAGGAAAGTACCGAGCCTTAAAAACTCGAGCCATAAGAGAATTGGGTTCTGTAAGCATACGCCAGCCCTATTTTGCCACCATTGCGATATTAAATTCATAAAACTTCTTGAAACCCAGACCCCCATGAGCCTTAGGAACACATAACGATCCCACGACATCCAATTCATATATGTTGCCTATCATACCTACCCCACCAAAATGAGTTCATCAATCTCTCCAATTCTCGACATAGGGACTTAGGCAACACAAAAACACTCATTACATCGGAGGGAATCGCCTGAATCACAGACTTAATCAAGATTTCTTTTCCTGCCCTAGAAATGTGTCTCTGCCTCCAATTCTGAATCCTAGTCCAAGCCTTATCCTTGACGAAAGAAAATACCTGACACTTATTCCTGCCAATTAATGAAGGCATCCCAAGGTATTTCCCTTTATTAGAAGTCTCCACTATATTAAAAAAACTCACAAATGTCCTTTCTAACAGCAGCCCCCCCATTATTACTGAATAAAATTGACGATTTGGTATGGTTAATGAGCTGACGGAGGCTTTTTCGTAGATCGGCAAACATCTTCTAACAACTTCACGAAAATAAAGCTGTCATCAGCAAAAAAACAAGTGTGATACAGTTGGAGCTGTTCTTGCAACACGACACCCATGAATCATCCCTTCAGAAACAACACCATTCAACAAGTTCGATAATCCTTCGGCACAAATGATAAATAGATATGGACTGATTGGATCACCTTGGCGTAAACCCCTTTGAGGGATAACTGGGCTAATTTCGTACTCATTATGGACAATCTGATATTGAACAAAGGTGACGCACATCATAATAAGATGAACCCATTTTTCATGAAAGCCCAGCTTAAGCAACATTTGATGAAGAAATCCCCACTCTATTCTGTCATATGCTTTTGACATGTCCAGTTTCATGGCTGCAAATCCATGTTTGCCATACCTTTTACGTTTCAGATAGCGCCCAATCTCATAAGCCACCGTTACATTGTCTGTAATCGAACGACGAGGTACAAACGCACTTTGAGTTTCAGATTTCACATGGGGAAGGAACTCTCTCAATCTATTCGCAAGTCTTAGATAACAGTTTGTAAATAACATTACAAAGTGAGATTGGACGAAGGTCTGTTATTTTCTCAGGTTTTTTTTTTTTTACCGTCGGTATAAGCACAAGCAGCGTGTTGTTAATGCCTCGAGGGAGGTAACCACAAATCAAAAACTTTAAACAAGCCGACACCACTTGAGGACCAGTGATATCCCAAAAGTTCTGATAAAAACCTGGGTTCATTCCATCAGGACCAGGAGATTTGTCCTCAAAAACGGAAAACATTGCATCTTTAATCTCCCATTTTTCAAAAGGGCGAAGAAGAGTGACATTGTGCTCATATGTGACTTTCCCCTGTACACACCTTAAAACTTCCTCCGTATCACAACCCCTTGAAGTAAAAAGATCATTGAAATAATCATGAATCAGACTTTTAAACTGTTTAATTTGGGTTATGTACATAAAATAAAATTCTAAATATTTTTTTTTCTACCAATAAAAATTAATTAGTATAAAAAAAAGTATTCTCTAGACACATATTAGAGATAATATACTAATTTTAAAATAAACTCAAAAATAATGTCATACATGTGTTTTCCAAAAACACATCAAAAGTATTTTTTTCACTATTTTTATTACTCTCTAATTTTAGAAAAATTTTAAAAGCCTAACTCTTTCACCGGACTTCCTCAAATTAAATATTTCAATTTTCCTTTAAAATTGTTGTAATTGAAATGATAAAACACAATGTCTTTTATAGGGAGAGGAGGGAGCCCAATGTCAACAATTCCACCTCTACTTTCGGTGGAGATTGCAAAAAAAAAAAAAATTAGTGGTGGGACCTATATTAATTTTTCAAACTTTGCTGCACCATCTTGCCCACACATTTGAAAAACTCAACAAATCTCCCCCTTCCGACTACATGGAGGGTTTTTCCATTCCAGCAGCTAATCGACACAACTCAAAATGCGATTTTGGTAAAATTTTCGTTAACATGTCTGATCCATTTTTTCTTTGTATTAATCTTCTTAAGTTGTAATAGCTTATTCTTCATCATATCTCTTATTTAATGATATCTCACATCAATATATTTTGATCTTGAGTGAAATGGGGTATTCCTTCAAAGATGGAAAACACTTTGCCTATCACAAAACAATTGATATCTGTCTTGCTGCAACTCAAATTTTTTCAAGAACTTATTCATCCATAACAACTCTTTACATGCTTCTGTTGCCACAATAAATTATGTTTCAATAATGGATAGTGCAACACATTTTTGTAACTTTGACTGTCATGACACAACTTTCCCTACAAAAGTGATTAAGTATTCTAAAGTAGAATTTCTCGAGTCTATATCTTTAGTTATATCTATATCTATGTATCCAATCATTACATGTTCGGTATCTCCAAAACATAAGCATATTTTGGAAGTACCTTGAAGATACTTGAAAATCTATTTTATTACAGCCAAATGTTCATTTTCAGGATTTGAAAGAAATCTGCTTACTACTCTAACTGAATAAGTAATATCTGTTTGTGTGCATATCATGACATACATCAAACTTCCAACTGCTGAAACATATAGAATCTTGTCCATTTCATTATTCTCTTCATTTGTAGAAGAACTATGTCTAGAACTCAGCTAAAAGTGATTAACAAGAGGACAATTAACTGCTATAGCTTGGTCCATTTTAAATCTCTGAAATAATTTTTCAATGTACTTCTATTGTGACAATTATAATTTTTTAGCGTTATTGTCTCTGATAATCTTCATGCCAAGAATCTACTTTACTGGCCCTGAGTCTTTCATGGCAAAAGACTTGCTCAACTATTTTTTCAAGTTGTTAATTCTGGAAACATTCCAGCCAACAATCAACATGTCATCCACGTAGAGTAAAAGAATGATAAAATCTTCATTAGAGAATTTTTGTATAAAAACGCAATGGTCTGAAGTAGTCTTCTCATAGCCTTGCTTTTCCATAACAGACTCAAACTTCTTGTACCATTTTTTGGGTGCATGTTTCAAGTCGTAGAGGTTTTTCTTCAATCTACAAACATAATCCTCCTTTCCCTTATGCTTGAAAACCTATGACTGCTCCATGTATATATCCTCTTCCAAATCACCATGTAGGAAGGAAATTTTGACTTCCATTTGTTCAACCTCTAGGTCAAGACTTACTGGTAACCTCAATACTGTAAGGATGAATGTCATTTATTACAACCGGTGAAAAATTTTATCAAAGTCAATCCATTTCCTTTAGTTGAACCCCTTGACAACCAATCTGGCTTTTAATCTCGGATGGGAACTGTTCTTTTCATGTTTGATTCTAAACACCCATTTATTCTTCAAAACTCTCTTGCTTTTGGGTAACTTCACTAGTTCAAAAGTTTTATTTTCATGCAAGGTTTTCATTTCATCTTGCATGGCTTCTACCCATTTTTTTTGTGTTCATCAGTCATAACTTTTTCAAAGCTTTCTGGTTCTCTCCCATCTGTGAGTAACACATACTTATTTTCTGGATACCTTGTAGAAGGTTGTCTTACTCTATTGCTCGTTCTTAAAGGAACTAGAGAGGGCACAAGTGATGGTTGATGATAAACATCATCATTTCCAACATCATCTTCTGGTTCATCAATGGGAGCATTATCTTCTTCGACATATCAATATGATCTTCATCCCTAACTTGTCTCGGCACCGGCATTGGAGGAATCAATTTCAAATCTGTTGAGTCACCATTGGAATCAGGAGCATCATTCTTTATCTTAACAATATTTTCAATAGTCTCCTCAATAAAAATAACATCATGACTTCTGAAAAGTTTATTCTCCAATGAATCATAAAATTTGTAGCCAAGCTGATATTTGCCATAACTAATAAAAATATACTATCGTATTTTGACATCAAGCTTGGACCTCTTATCTTTTGAAAAATGCATAAAAGTCTTGCAACCAAACATTCGTAGATCATAAAAAATATCCTTTCTTGACACTACTTTTTCTGGAACATCTAGCTTTAGAGGAATAGAAGGTGAGAGATTTAACACCTACACAACCATTAGTAAAGTTTCACCCTAAAATATTTTAGGCAACTTTGCATGTGAGAGCAAACATCTGACTCTCTCCATTAAAGTTCTGTTTATCCTCTCAACCAAGCCATTCAACTGCAGTATTTTTGGAGGCATTGTCTGATGCCAAATATCGTACTCTTTACAGTAGACATTAAACAATCCAATGTATTCTCCACCGTTGTCTGTCTGGATGCACTTCAACTTCTTTCTAGTCTCTTTTTCTACTCAGACATGAAATTCTTTAAAGACATTTATTACTTGATCTTTTGTCTTTAAAGCATATATCCACGTCTTCCTCGAATGGTCATCAATAAAAGTCACAAAGTACTGAGCACTATCTAATGACTTTGACATTGGCCCATATAAATCTAAATGGACTAGATCTTACACATTGTTCATTCTTAAAGGAGGGAAACTCTTGAAAGCAATTCTGTTTTTCTTTTATGCTAAACAATCAACACATTTCTCCAAATGCACTTAATCCAATCCAGGTAACAACTTCCTTCTAACAAGGGTGGTCATCTCATTCTTACTCATATGACCGAGTCTTTTGTGCGATAATTCAACAGCACTGTCTTTCTCCATAGCACTCACAGTGTCATTAAAGAGCTTCATATGCATCACATACAAGATAACATGCCTTGTACCTCTAGCCACTACTAAGGAACCTTTGGTGAACTTCGATTGGTTATTGAAAAAGGTACTGCAGATACCTGCATCATCCAGTTTTCCTGCAGAGAACAAGTTTAGACGAATATCTGGAATATGTTTGACATATCTCAATACTAATTTGATACCATTCCTAATCTCCAGATAAATATCTCATATGCCAACAACTTTTGATAGATTATCATTTTCCATCTTTACAACACAAAAATCTCATGTTATGCAGATGAGAATAATTTATTCCAAGATGTGGCATGAATGGTAGTGCTACTATCAATTACCCAACTGGTCTCATGGGATGTAAAATTGATAGTATTGTCATAAATGATATTGAATTTTTTCATAGTGTTTGTCATATCATCATCATTACTGCCATTTGGCTTTACTTCCTTACCTTTCTATTCCTTCTTGAACTTTCTGCAGTATTTCTTGATATGAACTTTCTTTTTGTAGTAATGGCATTTAACATTGGCATATCTGTTTGACTTGCCTTTGTTATTTTTTCTAGACATATGTTGCCTAGACTATCTCTTTCCTCTAGAATCTATAACCAAAACATTTGGCTTTGACGAAGAAGATGAGTTTTGAGATCTCCTTCTCATGTCTTCATTTAGGATACTTCTTTTAACAGATTCCATATTGAATACACCATTGAATTCAGTGTTGGTAATTAAAATCTTCAAAGTCTTCCATGACTCTGGTAAAAAGCCCAATACTAGTAAAGCGAAACTTTTGTCATCCAACTTTATGCTCATTCTGGATAGTTAGTTCATTATCCCTTGTATCTCATTTAGATGATCTTCTATGGAAGTCCCTTTTTTTGTATCTCGACTACATTAATTTTGTCAAATAAAATAATTTATTACTGTTAGTCTTTGATGCATAAAACTATTCAAGTTTGTTCTATAGTGTCTGAGTATGAGTCTCATTTCAAATGTAGTTGTACACATTGTCTTCGACGAATTGTCAGATGCAGCAGCACACCTGCTCATGCTCAAACTCTCATTCCTCATCTGTCTTACCTTCGGGTTTAGTTGTAGTAAACACTGACAACTGCATTTTCATCACATATGGGAGATCCTTCATTTTACTTCCCTATATGTGGTAATTTGTACCATTTAAGTTGATCATTTTAATGCTAATTGTCTCCATAAAAAAATTGAGACTCTTTCAGCTGATATTAATTAAATAAAATTTTTTCTAATGTGGAAGATCAATCAATACTACAACCGTAGAGTATACTAAAATTTTTATAAGACTAACATATTGACTTTGATACCACTTGTTGAGTACAACAGGTAAAATAATACAAATAATGCAGAATAAAATAATTAGTAAAAATAATACCAGCAATTTAACATAGTTCACCCTTTAATTTAGGCTATGTCCAGGGAATAAAACTCTGAATATTTTTTTCTTCCACTAATAAAAATTAATGAATACAAAGATAGAGACTTTCTTAGATGCATACTAGAAAAAGTACAATAATTTTGAGATAAATCAAAAATTAGTAAATAGAGAATTTTTTTTCATATTGTAATTCAATTCTTTATAATACTATTGTTATGAATGGGGTATTTGAAATTATTATTAGGTGTCAAAAAAGTAGGTTTAAAATATTTTAATTTAATTGATTGATTTTTTAAATTTTTTATAAATTATTTTTTCAAACTTAATTTTAAAAAAATCTATTTATTTACTTATCTCCAAAAACAGTTTTCAAAATTGAATTTTTTTTCGAAAAATATTTTTTCCAATGCAATGACAAAACATGACTAAAGTTTTCTAAATTTTGAAACAAAATATCTTACAATTTTATAGAATGATGTCAACATGTTTCACTTTGTTTCATAGATCATAAAAAAATAACAATTTACTTTTAATTTAATGAAAGTTTAAATGTTTTTTTTGAAGGAGATATCAACAAAACAATTACATCAAAATCCTTATAGCAAAAGAAACTCCACTAGGATCACCCAACAAAATAACTTTAGATCCCAAAGGAGGATTCTTGTGCCACACTAAATGATCATGTTGGTTAAAAGCCAAGTTTGCTAAGAAATCAACAAGCATGTTTACTTTATTGTAGATGTGAGTGATATACACTTCCTAATTGTAATTGAGGAGCTTTCAAACCAAATCAGCATTGCGGCTGGAGGGATAAAAATTTGAGATAAAGAGAATAACAATGCTCTTATTATCCAGTTGAACTTTAACTATTCTATAGCCATTATTTCAAGCAAATGGTAACCTTTGATTCTGAGCCTCAGACAGGAATAGATGACAGTGATTGAGTTTCAGAGAGAGTTTGCTCGACTGAGTAAATATGTCTTTGAGATGATCACCAGTGAGAGAGACAACTGCAGAAGGTTCGAGTATGATCTCAATGCAAAGATAGGCAATTTTGTCACTGTACTTCAGCATGACAACTTCACCAAGCTGATTGCAGCCAAAGTTAGTGTGGAACAGAGGAAGAGAAAGAAAGCTGAGGAAACATCTAGACAGACATTGATTATAGTGACCTAACCTTCATGCAAGAAGGGTCGATTTCACTCATAGTCTCATGATAAGAGTTAGGGAAAAAAAAGTTATACTTAGGGAGGTTCATACAGGAGGGGACAACCCGCTAGGACTAAAACTACAATAGGTAGCAATCAAACACATTCTACCAGAGATAGCATTCCAGTTTGTGGAACCTGCCACAGAGGAGAGTGTTGGAAAAATATATGTGCTTGCTTTAGATATGGATCAAAGGAGCATATAAGGAGAGATTGTCCTCTGATGACCGGTAGTGCACCAGCACAGACTATCCGGTCAGCTTTAGCTCAGCCTAGGCAACAAACCAGAGGTCATATATGACCTACCTAGGTAGTTTTTGAGACTGTTAACATGCCAGGACCAAGTCAAGCACTAGCTAGAGTTTATGCTATGAGGGCCATAGAGGACTAGAAGGCTACATATGTGATTATTGGTATATTTTCTCTTTATCACTCTGATATATGTGCATTGATTGATTCGAGTTCAACACACTCATACATATGCACAAACACTCCTAGACAACACAATATGATCAGTGAGAATCTTGAATATGAAATTGAGGTCACAAATCCTTTAGAGCATAATATGATAGTGAATCAGGTATATAGAGGTTGTCCTTTAATTGTACAAGGGAGAGAGTTCCTGTCAGACTTGATAAAGTTGCCTTTTTAGGAATTTAATGCTATATTGGGCATGGATTGGCTAGCACAGAATGGTGCAGTTGTATACTGCAAGGAAAATTTTGTAATACTGAAAACTACATAATAGGGAAATGTAAAGTGGAAAGTGAGTTGTTCCCACAACTTCTAGGAGTTATTTCAGTGATGAAGGCAAAAAATATTGAGGAAAGGATGAGAAGCCTATTTGGATCATGTGGTTGATGCTAGAAAGAAAGGTAAAAAACTTCAGGATATCCCTACAATACATGAATTCCAAGTTGTGTTCCCTAAAGATATATCGGGGTTACCACCTATCAAGGAGGTTGAGTTCTCTATAGAGCTCACTCTAGGACCATCACCTATATCAATAACACCATACAAAATGACTCCATCCTGATGAAAGAGATTAAGGATGAACTGCATAAATTGTTAAAGAAGGGTTATATCAAGCCAAGTATATCTCCATGGGGTGCAACAATGTTATTTGTGAAAAAGAAATATGGGTCTATAAGGTTATGCATAGACTACAGACAATTGAACAAGGTGACAATCAATAACAAATATTTATTACCTTGGATTGATGACCTATTTAATCGGTTGAAGGGTGCAGGTGTTTTCAAAAATTGATTTGAGATCAGGGTATCACTAGTCGAGAGTTAGGGTGGAAGATATAAATAATACAACGTTCAGAACCAAATACGAGCATTATGAATTTATGGTTAAGCCTTTTGGGTTAACCAATGCTCCAACAGTCTTTATAGACCTAATGAACAGGGTGTTCAGACTCTACTTAAACTAGTATATTGTGATCTTTATTGATGATATTCTGGTGTATTCTAAGACACCTGACGAGCATGATCTGCACATGAGAATAGTGTTACAAATACTTAGGGAGTAGAAATTGTAAGTTAAGTTCTCAAAATGTGAATTTTGGCTTGATAAGGTAGCTTTTCTAGGACACATTATGCTGTCAAATGGTATACAAGTTGATTCTAGCAAGGTAGAGGCTATTATGAATTGCAAGCCTCCCCGTAATGTGATAGAGATTAGAAGTTTCCTTGGATTAGTTGGTTACTACATTAGGTTTGTTAAAATGGTTTTCTATGATTGCTTTTACTTTAACCAGACTATTAAGAAAAGATGTAAAATATGAGTGGATTGAGAAATGCGAGGAGAGTTTTGACAGTTTGAAAAAGATGTTAATAGAGACTCTAGTTTTGACACAGCCAGTTCCTGATAAGAAGTATGTTGTCTATAGTAATGCTTTTCACAATAGACTGGGGTGTGTATTAATGCAAAATGGTAAGGTATTGGCATATGCATATAGACAACTGAAGGTTCATGAGAAAAATTACCTTACACACGACTTAGAGCTAGCGACCATTGTCTTTGAATTGAAGATATGACGTCACTATCTCTGTGGGGAGAGATGTTTCATCTACACATGTAACACCCCCTCACCCCATCCTTAAGTGCTTGGATAAGGGAGTGCTACACCGATTTCTTCAAATCACTATTTTAATAAATGTTAGAAAGTCATACATATATTATTATTATTATTATTATTATTATTATTATTATTATTATTATTATTATTATTATTATTATTATTATTATTATTATTATAGCTCAAAGATATAAAAGAGTTAATGTATATTTTATTTACATAAGATAATATTTATAAACTTCAGGTTAATTAAAAAACCATAGAAAATAATTTATAAATCCAAAATAAAAAATATAAATACACAATATAAAAGAGTTGTGACCCACGGTTTTCACTATCTACTGCTTTACTGGATTAGGCCACGACTAGCTTTATCTACCAGCTTCAGCTACCTTTCTAAATCTGCACGGAAGAAAACTCCCACTCTAAACTCTAAGTTTAGTGGTGCATAAAGATAAGACAATATACTATACCATGTTGTTCATAACATATAAAAATTCATACAATGTACTTTATCATGCTTTTATGGTGCACATTTTTCATACAATTTATTATCTCATTGTTTACTAGCATATATATATATACCAATTCATATATTTTTATCTCATATTCATTTTACTTTATCACAAACTCTTTTAATTTCATTAACTCATTTATGCCCATAACACCTAACAACCACTAACAAGGATAACGAGGTTGCCATCCAGACATTTATAAGTGTCATCAGACATTTATGGTATGTGCGTACAAGTGTCATCACTGAAATTTACACATATATATAGGTCCTATCACCGACATTAATAATAATATCATTACTGACTTTAATTATAGTATCATCACCGAATTCATTAATCGTGTCATCATATACATTAATAATCCCCTTGATTGGCATGCCAAACTATCTAAAATTCTAGTTCTAAGCTAGGTATTTTATGGCTTAATTAATGTCATTAAATTTCATAAATCTTAAATTCATACATTTTATACATATAATAACTTAATGAAAGTATTTTTTGCATAATATAACAAGATTCACATTATAAAAATTAACCTAATACAACTTAAATATTTAAATTTTATTCTTTTCAGTTTGTCCTATTTTTGGTAGAATTCATATTCTATCTTTGAACTCAATTTGGTCATATTACAGCCTGAATTAAATTACAAAGTCTTATTATGAATTTTAGACTTGAATTTTAGCTTTAATATGCAAATTGAATCACTAAATTTAGTGTTATGTAGAAAAAGATATGATTAATTGAATACTGACTGGTCACTAACAATTTTACCCAGAATTTTCTGGATAGATTCTAGGTTCGAAATATATGTATTTTTCTGGAAAAATGAAAATATATTTAGATTTTATAGTCTAAATAAAAGTTTAATTTCTATATCTTAGCTTTCAAACCCAACCAATAATACATTAATCCGAATTCTATAGCTTAAGTTATAGGAATATATGTGCTTACTGCTCCATAGATTCCAGCATTGCACACACAAAATCAGTTAATTTAATTTTTACCAAATATACTCCTAAGTTTAGGAAACATACAAACCCAGAATTTTATCACAAAATAATACTAATTTAAAATTATTTAAATTTCAAATGCTCAAATCATGCAACTTAAAAATAAAATATAGTCTATTGCCTTAAGTTATGCACAAACCTCTTCTTTTTCTCATTCACTTTCTGTAGGTAGCTTTCTCTTTGCCTTTGTTTCTTTGAGCTCATTTTTTTATCACTTTGAACTGCTAAAACACACAAAATCATCATCAAAACTTTACCTTATCAAAACTCTTATGAAACCCTAAACTCTCTCTTTGCATAATCAAGCTCTAAATGAGCTCAAAACCATATTTTCCTTTGATGAAAGTTAAAGAGGATAAGGAGAGTTTCTTACCTATAATTCTTCCTCTTTTTGATCAACACTTGAAGGTTTTCTCTCTCCTCTTCTCTTGCTCTTTTTCCTCCCTTCTTGCCTTCCTTAGCTTCTCCAAGTCTTGTTGTGCATGAAAATAGCTTTGACTTGTTCTTTCCCCTCTTTTCTTTTTCTTTCTCTATCTAGATTAAGCTCTAGCTATGGTGGAAAATGAGGGGCTGGCATGGAATGCTTCATGAAGGCAAAAAAATAATTTAAGAAGAAGAGATAAGGAAGAAGAAAGGAGAATCAAGAAAATGGCCAATAAGCTCACATGGGTCCCACCATTTTTTTGACCAAAATTTTGACATTTAGGCTTAATTATCATTTTAATCTTATTTTTCATGGAGTGCCTGGCCAACATGTATATTAAATGTTAAATTTAATATTTTAAATAGCAAATATCTCATTAAATCCTCAAAATTTTGATAAATTGCAAATTGACCCCAAAATTTATCAAAATTTGCAATTTAGTCCTTTACCATAAATAAAATTTTTAAAGCTTTCTAAACACTTTATTAGACATATATCATAATTATTAATCATTATCTTGATTAATTTTAGTCAAAATCCGAATTTAGACTTCAGTCGGTTCAACGCATCAGTTTAATGACATGCGTGACTCGAGGCCTAAATTAGCGGATGTGACATTCTTTCCCCCTTAAAATAAATTTCGTCCTTGAAATTTACCTGTTCATTTTGTGTTGAATAGTTGGGGATATTTCCTCTTAATCGTTTCCTTACTTTCCCATATGGTTTCTTCCACTGCATGGTTCCGCCATAAGACTTTAACTAGAGGAACTCTCTTATTCCAAATAACTTTCTCTTCACATGCTAAACTAGCCACTGGTTCCTCTTCATAAGACATGTACGTCTGTACTTCTATCTCTTCAGCTAGTATAATATGAGTCGGGTCCGAAAGATATCTCCTTAGTATAGATACGTAGAATGTGTTGTGAATCCTATCCAACTCTGGTGGAAGGGTTAATCGGTATGCCACTAGTCCGATTCTTTTCAAAATCTCATAAGGACCAATAAACATTGGAATTAACTTCTCTTTTTTGCCAAATCTTAATACCTTCTTCTAAGGAGAAACTTTAAGGAAGACTTTATCACGTACAACATATTCTATGTCTTGTCTCTTTAGGTCAGCGTATGACTTTTGTTGATCTTGTGTCGCTTTCAATCTTTCTTTGATCACTCTAACTTTCTCTTCGGCCTGTTGAACTATATCTGGTCTAATCAACTTCTTCTCGTTCAACTTTGTCCAACAAACTGGGGTCCTGCAATTTCTTCTGTACAAAGCCTTATAAGGATCCATGTCAATGCTTGTTTGATGACTATTATTGTAGGCAAACTTCATAAGAGATAGATATTGATCCCAACTTTCCTCAAAATCGAGCACATAGAATCTCATCATGTCTTTTAACAACTAAATGACTCACTCTGATTGTCCATCCATCTGCGGATGAAAGGTCATGCTGAAACTGAGTCGAGTTCCTAAGGCCTGCTGTAAGCTCCCTAAACCTCTGTTAGAGATAATAGATACAGGTACTCCATGAAAGTCTCACTATCTCATTCACATAAATCTTGGTTGGCTAGTTCAAAGTGTGGTCCATCCAGATTGATAGAAAATGTGTTGAATTCATCAGTCGATCCACTATCACCCACACTGCGTCATACTTCTTCTGAGTTATTGGTAAACCGGACACAAAATCTATTGTGACTCTTTCCCACTTCCATTCTGGTATGGGAATCGGTTGTAGCAATCCTGTGGGTAACGGATGTTCAGCTTTCACTTGTTGACAGGTTAGACACTTAACAACATACTCGATGATATCCTTCTTCATCCTTGACCACCAGTACTGTGCTTTCAAATCTTGGTTCATTTTGTTTTCACCCAAATGCATAGTATAGACCGTTTCATGGGTTTGTTTTAAAATCTCTAACTTTGACTCTTCTATAGTCAGTACATAAATTCGATTCTTGAAATACATGGTACCATCATTTATTAAAGAAAATTATGACTTTTCTTAATTTTTGACGGCTTCGACTATCTTTACTAGCCTTTTATCTTGCTTCTTATTCGCTTTAATTCTCTGCATCAGAGTATACTCCACTCGCAACTCAGCTAACATATCTTTGCTTAAGGCATCAGCCACCACATTCGCTTTTCTTGACTGGTAGTCAATCACACATTATAGTCTTAATAAACTCTAACCATCTTCGTTGCCTCAGGTTAACTCTTTCTGTAAAGGCAAGTACTTAAGACTCTTATGGTCCATATCAATGTAGCATCTTTCTCCATACAAGTAATGTCTCCAGATCTTTAGAGCAAAGACTATTGTTGCAAGCTCTAAATCATGCGTCAGATAATTAAGCTCATGAGACTTGAGCTATTTGGAGGCATATGCAATCACTTTTCCCTCTTGCATAAGAACCAACCTAGCCCATATGCAATATAATCTTTTCCTGGAGTAGGCTGAGTTAAGATTGGTGCTTCAATCAACGTTGCCATGAGTTTATCAAAACTAGCCTAACACTTATCCGTCCATTCTAACTGAATGTCTTTTCGCAACAATCGAGTCAAAGCAGTCACTATGGATGAAAATCCCTTCACGAACCTCTTATAATATCTGACTAATCCAAGGAAACTCCTCATTTCGATCACATTACGAGGTGGTTTTTTCCAATTAAGAATAACTTTAATCTTACAATTTAGATTTTATGGTCCGAATGAACGTTAAAGCTATATATCTTAACTTTCAAACCCAACCAAGAATACATTAATCCGTATTCTATAGCTTAAGTTATAACAATGTATGTGCTTACTACTCCATAGATTCCAACATTGCACACACACAATCAGCTAATTTAATTTTTACAAAATATACTCTTATGTTTAGCAAACATGCATACCTAAAATTTTATCACAAAATAATGTTAATTTACAATCATTTACAAGCCAATTGCTCAAATCATGCAACTTAAAAATAAAACATAGGCTATTGCCTTAATTTATACACAAGCCTCTTCTTTTTCTCATTCACTTTCTCTAGGTAGCTTTCTCTTTGCCTTTGTTTCATTAAGCTTATTCTTTGTCATTTTGAACTCCTAAAACACACAAAATTGTCATGAAAACCTTACCTTGTCAAAACTCTCATGAAATCCTAAACTATCTCTCATGAAATCCTAAACTCTTTCTACATAATCAAGCTCTAAATGAGCTCAAAACCATGTTTTCCTTTAATGAAAGTTAAAGAGGAGAAGGAGAGCTTCTTACCTATACTTCTTCTTCTTCTTGATGAACACTTGAAGGTTTTCTGTCTCCTTTTCTCTTGCTCTTTTTCCTCCTTTCCTTAACTTCTCCAAGTCTTATTGTGCATGAAAATGGTTTTGACTTGTTCTTTTCCCTCAATTCTTTTTCTTTCTTTCTCTAGATTAAGCTCTAGCTATGATGGAAAATGAGGGGTTGGCATGGAATGTTTCATGAAGGTAGAAAAATAACTTAAGAAGAAGAGATAAAGAAGAAGAAAGAAGAATAAAGAAAATGGCCAAAAGTCTCACATGAGTCCCACCATTTTTTTGACCAAAATCTTGACATTTAGGCTTAATTATCATTTTAATCTTATTTTTTTATGGAGTGTCCGACCAACATGTATATTAAATGTCAAATTTAATAATTTAAATAACAAATATCTCATTAAATCCTTAAAATTTAAGTGAATTGCTATTGACCCCAAAATTTATCAAAATTTGCAATTTAGTCATTTAGTGTAAATTAACTTCTTTAAGCTTTATAAACACTTTATTAGGCATATATCGTAATTATTAATCACTATCTTGATTAATTTCAGTCAAAATCTGAATTTAGACTCCGGTTAGTTCAACGCATCAGTTTAGTGACATGCGTGACTCAATGCCTAAATTAGCGGATGTGAGAACATATACAGTAAGAGTTTGAAATACCTTTCTACACAAAGGGATCTCAATGTGAGACAAAGGCAGTGGTTAGAGCTGATAAAAGATTATAACTATGTTATTGATTACCACTAAGCAAGGCCAATATAGTGGCTGATGCATTGAGTAAGAAGATGGTGGTCGAGTTGCACATCCGACTTACACTTGATTAGGAGATTATTGATATGCAGAGACATGATAGTAGGCTTATAGAGATAGTCGAGTCAATCTCTAAGAGGGATAAATTAGATTATACAGTTGATTATGATGGTGGATTATGCTACTTAAGCCATTTATGCATGCCCAGTGTTGTTGAGCTGAGACAAGATATTACAAAAAACATATGAGACCAGGTATACTATGCACCCTAAAAGAATGAAGATGTATAATGACTTGAAGAGTAAGTATTGGTGGATAGGTATGAAATGAGATATCACAGAGTATACAACTATATGCCTAATTTATCAGCAAGTTAAGGCAACACATCAGGTACCATCAGAATTACTGCAACCTACTACTATACTAGAATGGAAATGGGAGAGGATTATTATGGGTTTTGTGATTGGGTTACCAATGACTCCTCAAAAATGTGATGCCATATGGGTTATAATGGATAGGCTTACGAAGTCAGCTCACTTCTTGCCTATGAAGAGGGACTTTTCTTTAAACAGACCAGCTGAGCGTTATGTCAATTAGATAGTACAACTTCATAGAGTGCTAGTCTCCATTGTTTCATATATGGATCCCAAGTTTACTTCTCAGTTTTAGGGTAGCCTGCAGAGAGCTTTGGGTACCATGCTTAATTTCAGTACAACATTTCACCCCAGACAGATGGTCAATCAGATAGGGTCATACAAATCCTAGAGGATATGATGAGGAGTTGTGTGATTGAATTTGAGGGTAGTTGGGATAAATATATTACATTGATGAAATTTTCTTATAACAACAGCTATCAGTCTAGTATCAAGATGGCTTCATATGAGGCACCATATGGCAGCAAGTGTCTAACACCCTTGTGTTGGAAAAAAACTCAGTGAGAAAAAGCTAGTGGGGCAAGACTTAATACAGGAAACTGAGAAAAAGGTACGGGTTATTCAGAAAATATTGAAGGCAACTTTTGATAGACAAAAGTCACATACAGATCTTAAGAGAAAAGATGTTGGATATGCAATGGGAGACAAGGTTTTCCTAGGTAAATTGAGCCTGAAATTCATTGGGCCTTATGAGATACTAGCAAGAGTGGAATTAGTTGCTTACAGGCTTGCTTACCACCAGAGTTGAGCAAGATCCATGATGTGTTCCATGTCTCTATGTTCAGGAGATACAAATCTTATCCTTCTCATATTGTTTCAGTTGAGGACATTGAAGTGAGACCAGATTTAGCATATGAGGAAGAATCAGTTCAAATTTTTGCCAAGGAAAATAAAGAACTTAGGAATAAATGAGTACCATTAGTCAAGGTATTATGGAAAAACTATGCAACATAAGAGGTTACATAGGAAAGTGAAGAGGTGATAAAAGCCCAGTATCCACAACTATTCATAGACAACACATCAGGTAATTTCGAAGATAAATTTTCTTTAAAAGGAGTGAAATGGAATGCCCACAAGTTAGGGTATGGAATTAATATGTTAAATAAAGGTATATTAAGGATATATGGGAAGTATATGTGCGGTTATGGGTGTTAGTTTCCTTAATATAATGAAAATAATAGGAAAAAGTGAAGTTTCCAGTGGTCACACACGTGACATAGTTAATCACAACCGTGAATGTTGGAAAATTCAAAATCTAAAGCTGACAAGTTTCTCAGGCATGACACTATAGTTCACGATTGTAAAAGTTTGCAGTTTTATATAAGGCAATTTCGTGTTTTGATAGAAAAACTCATATAAAACTACTCATAATCCTAGCCACCACACTCTAAAACACCAGAAACAAATTTCCCTCATTTCCTTTCCAATTCTAATTGATTAAACACGAAATAACCATAAAAAATAAAGTATAAATGAATTTAAAAATAAAGATTTAGATATAAAAATTGAAGTCAAAACCCAATGAGGATTTGAAAGCATTTTAATCCCTATTTACAATTTATAATCATCGAAAGAGAGGTAAGTTAGGTTGTTTCTGTTAATCTTTGATAGTTTCATTTCAGTTGGGAATGTTAGATTTATAGGCTTAAAAATAATAAAAGGTAAGATTTTGATAATTTATGGCATAAATAGATGCAATGGTAGATATCGATCATAATTATGGTCTCTATTTCATGTGAGAGACTAAGACTAACAGTGGAGAACACCACTAGAGGTAGTAGACGCAAAAGAAACAAGTTTTAGGGCTCCAATATAATAGTTTGTACATATACTCATTTTAATTCATTTTTAATGTGTTTGTGCTATAAATTTTGTATTCTTATGTGTTTAGTGACAGTAAATGTTGATATGGTATATGTTAGAATTGGGTTAAATGGCTTGTAATATTAGGCATAGAGCCTAGTTTGAATGATTGAACATGACCATATGCATTTTTATGGTTGGTTTTGTATTCTGGAATATGAGAAGTGTTGATAGGTGTGGCTAACATTGGTTAGCTTTAGCATTTTGCATGATTGTGTGTGGATTTGATTGAAAACAATGCTAGAATTATGTTTCAGTATGATTTATCATGCCCATAAAGGTATTTCACGCCTATAAAGGTATTTCATGCTCATGAATCCAAGTTTCACTCCTGTGAAAAGTATGAATATCATGCCCGTGAACAAATATTTATGCACGTGAATGATTATGAGCCATTAACGACTGAGTCATGGGTAGACAACCTGTGACAGAAGGCTTCATGCCCGTGAATGCCTTATATCCAAAAACTTGTAAATTGATTTATATGATGAAACAATACGAGTATGATATATACACACACTTGGTATGATCAAATGAGGTTAATTGCAATATGATGTCATGATTATAAAATACGAGTATGATATATACACACACTAGGTGCTATGAATATTAGAATGATACGTGATGATGTTGTGGGACTATGGAATGTAATGTAAACGATATTAATATCTAGAAAATGAATAAATATGTTCGTTCTCTATTTGAGGACTAGCTAGAATAAGTGACATGCCATTGAGAGAGTTATGGTATAGTAGAATATTTATAATTGAGATTATTATATTACTCATCAAGATAGCTTAAGCTCCTATTAAAATGCTCATAATTTGAGAAGCTCAGTGATAGCATATCCAGATTAGGGATAAGGTAGCTTGAACTCGGGTTAAAGCACCCTTGTACCCATATGCATGTAGTCATTGCTCATCAGGGTGGCTTAAAGTTCATGTTAGAGTGTTTCTGATTTGAGAAGCTTAGTGGTAGCAATATAGACAAATACAATAGTGAGTAGGGTGACTTAAACTCGTGTTAGAGCGCTCCTATTTTACAATCCGCATCCGAGTGGTCCGAGTTTAGAGTATTGAACTAAGAAACTAGAATTTGGTAATGCAGTATACGCAAACTATAAGGCAGAAGAATTTAGTGAATCAGAATACAGTCACACCCTGAAAAATGATTGTGGAAACCAGTAATCATATGTATGAGATTAAAAGCTTGTTATTTAATATTTGATGAAATTCAGTATGATTATGATCGATATACTGTATGATTATATGAAATGGATTTACCTATGATATTTATGCCATGTATGTAATTAGACCCATATATTTAATGTGTATGTTTCTCTTCGATGTGTATATGGCATGATTAAGTATACTAGTAAGTACATATTTTGAATATTAAGATGGAATTGAATAATATAGACAAGTCAGCATGCATAAAGTAAGTTAGTATGTGTTATGTATATGATGATATGGTCAAGCACAAAAGTATGTTCTGATTAATAATGTTATGTTAATATTTGATTGCATGTTAAAATTTAAATGATTATATGTACCACTAAAATTTCAGTAGCTTAGCATATGGGTTTCCCTACATGTAGGTTTAGATCCAGTAGATTGTTGAGTTGACAAGAAGAGAAGACAAAGCCAATCAAAGGAGTCAGAATCGATTCATGTCAGGTCTATTATTTTATCTCAATTATTTCATTATTGATTATTCCGTATGACATGTAATAAAGACATAATTATATCAATGTTTAAATAAAGACATGTAATAAATTCTCATAAGCATAAGAATAATGGATTTTGTAATAAGGGATATTAAATCCCAAGATAGTTTTGATATTTACTTAGATTTGGTATTTTTAATACAAATTAGGTCAGATGTATGTTTAAAACCACATAGTATATAATATGATGATATTGATATAGAGAAAAGTTAGAAAAATTTTAATTCATATAGGTAGATACAGATCTAATCGTGTGACATCCACCAGTACAACGAGGTTTGCCCTGAAAATAAGGTGGGTGTTACACTTATGGAGTTAGTTTATCGGTTAATAGGTGCTGGAGCTAGAGCTGAAAGTCCATCTCAAGGTAAAGAACAAGCTTGAAAATCTAAAGTTTTGGCTAAGCTTCATCCTTGGTGTGAAGTTTGTACATAATCATATTCAAAGTCTTAAATTGCTTGTTCTTATGTTATTTTGCATTTAATGCATGCTATAAGTGGTCATTGGAGTGATAAATTACATGTTTTGAGTTGTGTTGTATTGAGGATAAATATACTAAAATGGTAGATTTGAGATGTTAATGGGTTACATTGATTAATATTGATATTTATAGATGTTATGGATATGATATATGACTTATATACATGTTGGAGTATTGATAAGGTGACCAATATTAGTTAACCGTAGAGAGTATTGTATGTGAAAAGTAGTATGAAATGTCTTGCTCTATTTTCTAGAAAAATTTCCTGATTCATGTTGTGAACTGGTTATTCACTGGCATGAATGTCGTGAATTGAAATTTTGTTGTTGAATGAGACTCTTTTATGGGTAGCTTCACAATTGGAATCACAACTTGGTTTATTCTCGTGGATGGATGATCATGACCATGAAACTGTAGTTGATTTAGAGGTTGAATCATAGTATGATTCATGGGTAAACTGCCCATGAAGCTATGAAGTTGCATTTTTTTGTGTTTTGGAGAGCATAACAAGATTGATTCATTTTGAGGTGGTATACCTCTACGTATGGTTATAACATGGTATGGGAATGCATATTATGATTATGATTTATGAGAATTATAGAATATGGATTAAATTGCGATATGGAAATGGTAAGTGTGTGATAAACATTTAAGCCCAACACTCTGACCAGAACTAGATTATGATAGATGACATGCTATTAAGGGGAGACCGGTACTAGATGACCTAGGTTGGTTACGATTGAGATTCTTTGAAGTCTTAAGGTTTAAGCTAGGTGTGTTTCCCTCAGTAATTGATATGTGCACACTTTTGTCATAGACACATGTTCTGGGAAGCTTTAGTAGGTGTCATGAGGGCTTGGGTGAAAGCCTTATATTTTTTGTATCCAATTTAGTATAGTTATGAGTAAAGCAGGCAATAGATTAATTTAAATAATTTGCTAAGTGTGATATACACTTGTATGAGTAATATTGGATATTTTGATATGGCATGTTTGATGTGTGTTTTAATATATGAGATCACTAAGGTATCTAATATAGATTATGGTTTAATACATGTGTAGACTTTATGGTAAGTCGTTACGATAAGTTGAGAAGAATATAATGCATGTTGTATATGCCTTATGTTGTGTTTTGCACGTTGTTGTGTACCACTAAGTATTAGTTTGCTTAACATGTGGGTTGAAATTAGAAGAACAACAACAGAAAATGACACCCAAAGATCAGAGTCAATGATATTTACTTAGGGTGAGTGATGCAACTATTGTATTTTTGTTGGGTTTGTTGGGTTTTTACATGGTTTATTTTTCATAGACATGTAGTTTTGTAATTACTCATTTTGTAAAACTATGGGCTAGTGTATGCCCCTACAATTATTGTATTTAATCTTTTAATTTATCAGGTCTTTTTATGATATATGATGTTTTATGTTTTTTTTAATAAGTCATCATGGTCATGGTGGATCAAAATTTTAAATTTATGGCATTTTAAATCATACACATCATAATATTTGTTTGATATAATTGAGTTTATTCTTAATTATATCAAAAGGTATTACATTTAGTGGTATCAGAGCTTAGGTTTAGGCGGTTCTAGACCTAAGTGGGAAGGGTTGTATCATGTAAGCGAGTGTTATCTTATGTGACTCTAATATAGGTTATTCTCTGTTAATGTATAGGTTAGAGAGCAGGTATGAAGATTGAACCATATGATGTGGCTAAGAGTAATAGTCCACCTGATATAAGGGCTTAGAATCAACAGAGCCAGACTAGTGTTTATGGGCCTAATGTTCGTCCTCTTTCATAGCAGCCAATGGTTGGTCAGGCGGATCAAGCTCAGGATCCTCTAATGCATAAATCTAGTTGCTCTATTGCATTGTTTGGTATAGGTGATGCCACCATCTCTACTATCGCCACCACATCCACCTCTTTCTCTTTCACCACCGAGGCTTAGGATTTAGATTGATAGACTGAGGAAGTATGGAGCCACAAACTTTACAAACAATATTGAGGGTGACCTAGTAGCTATAAAGTTTTCGTTGAAGAAGATTGAAAGGATATTCAAGGAGCTTGATTATACTAAAGAGCATAAGGCTAGGTATGTTGTATCACTCCTCCAAGAGCATGCCTACAATTGGTAGAAGTTGGTTCTGTAGAAGCCTTAGATTATAGATTTGTTTACATGATTTCTTTATAGCTGAGTTCAAGAAATAGTATAACTAAGGGTGTATACATATAAGAAGAAATGAGAGTTTTTAAACTTATGGTAAGGGAACATGACCATGACAGTGTACGAGAGAGAGTTTATCTAGTTGAGCAAGTATGTGACTGGTATTATCAGGGATGAGGCAGACAAATGCCACCGGTTTGAGGATGGTCTAAGAGATGAGATCAGCTTTCATGTGATTTCATAGTAGCTTGATGATTTTACAAAGTTGGTATCTACTGCTATTACTATAGAAAAGAGGATAAAGTTAAAGATATCAAAGAAGTCATCTGGGATGGACTTTAAGAGATCATTTTTCAGTGCTGTTTAAACATCGAACAAGAAAGCTCGCACTAGTTTCAGGTACTTTTGTCCAAAGGGCAAGGTCAGAGTAGGAGTCAATCAGGGTATACCAGATAGACACTATCATCATTAGCCATTTTTATAGCTATAAGCAGTCAAACACAGACACGGAGAGAGACAACACTAGAGTGTGCATCATATGGTCTGAACCATAAGGGAGAGTATTAGGGACCCTTAGGGGTTTGCTACAAATATAGGTCTTGAGACCACTACAAGAGATATTATCTATTACAAACAGTTGAGGCACTCGTTCAGACTCAGAGTTCGTTATCAACTCAGGCCAGGGGATCGGGATAGACCGTTATGGTAGGGTTGGATCTAGATAGGTCATGTTAGAGACAGTGAACATACAGAGATCTAGTAGAAAAGGCCAAAAAGGATCCAAGTGCTTCAGACATGGTTGTTGGTACAATTCTTCTCTTTGATTCGGTTTTGATTGCTTTGATAGATTTGGGTTCTATGTACTCTTATATATGTACCCATATAGTTGAACAATATAATATATTAGTTGAGAGATTAAATTATAAGATATAGGTGACTAGCCTTTTAGGGCATAGCATAATGGTGAACCGAGTCTACAGAAACTGTCCCGTTGTAGTCTAAGAGAAAGAGTTTCTAGTGGATTTGATTGAACTACCATTCCATAAGTTTGATGTTATCCTACGTATAGATTGACTATCTCAGTAGGGTGCAGTGGTAGAATGTAGAGTGAAAACAGTTGAATTGAAAATATTGAAAGGCGAGAAAGTGGTTGTTCAGGGTGAGAGAACCTCATAGTAGTCGAGGGTCATCTCTATGATAAATGTTTAGAAGATGATCAATAAAGAGTGTGAGGCCTATTTGGCTCACATGGTTGACATCAAAAAGGGGAAGCTTATACTTGAGAGATATTCCAACAATGAAAGAATTCTAAAATATGTTTCCAGATGATTTACTAGGGCTACCTACAGACAAAGAGATAGAATTATCGATCGAGCTTACCTTAAGTGCAACTTTTATATCAATAACACCATATCAAATAACTCCATCAAAAATGAAAGAATTAAAGGCATAATTATAGGAACTGTTAGATAAGGGCTTCATCATATCGAAAGTATCTCTGTAGGGTGCACCGATGTTATTTGTCAAGAAGAAAAATAGGTCTATGAGGTTGTGCATAAACTACATTAGTTGAACAGGGTGATTGTTAGGAACAAGTATATATTAACATGGATTGATGATTGCTTCGACCAATTAAAGGGTGCAGGGGTGTTCTCTAAGATTGACTTGAGATCGGAGTACCATCAGTTGAGAATCAAAGCAGACGATGTAGAGAAGTCAACTTTCAAAGCCATATATGGTCACTATGAGTTCTTGGTTATGCCATTTAGGTTTACCAATGTTTCAATAGTTTTTATGGATTCAATGAACTGGAACTTTAGGCCATATCTAGATCAGTTTATGGTAGTTTTTATAGATGATATTTTGGTATACTCGAGAAGCAAGGACGAGCATGAACAACATTTGAGGACAGTCTTATAGACTCCCAGAGAATAGAAATTGTATGTCAAGATTTCCAAGTGAGAGTTTTGGCTTGACGAGGTTGCCTTCATAGAGCATGTGATATAACCTAATGGGATTAGGGTGAATTCGAGCAAGGTTAAGGTGATACTTAATTGGAAACTCCTATGGAATGTGACTAAAATGAAGAGTTTTTTTTAGCTTGGAGGGATATTGCAGAAGTTCGTAAAGGGGTTTTTTATGATTTCTTTTTCATTGATAAAGTTTTTGTGAAAGGATATCAAGTTTGAATTGATAGATAGATGTTAGCACAATTTCGAGTAGCTTAAAAGTGTCAGACGTGCTAAATATGAGACAAGAGGCTATGAAAGAGGTCTATAAGATGAGATTTACATTGCACCCAAGGAGCAACAAGATGTATTAAAATCTAAAGGGAAAGTATTGATGGTCAAAGATGAAGAGAGACATCACAGAGTTCACTACCAGATGTCTTACATATCAGCAGGCAAAAGCCAAACACTAGGTACCTTTAGGATTGTTATAGCTAATCACAATTTCAAAATAAAAATGGGAGAGAATCACCATGGACTTTGTGTTTGGGTTACTGTTGACACTAAAAAGGTACGATGTTATATGAGTGATTGTGGACAGATTAACGAAGTTAGCTCACTTTTTACCTATCCAAAGAGACTATCCATTGAATAGATTAACAGAGTTATATGTGAATGAGATAATACAGCTTCATGGAGTTTTAGTCTCTATCATTTCATATCGAGATCCATGATTCACATCTCAATTTTAGAGTAGTTTACATTAAGCTTTGGATACCAAGCTCAACTTTAGCACGACTTTTCCTCCCTTAGACCGATGGTTAGTCAGTGAGAGTTATCCAGATCCTGAATGATATGATGAGATGTTGCGTGATTGAGTTTAAAGGAAGTTAGGATAAATATTTACCGTTGATAGAGTTCTCCTACAACAATAGTTATCAATCCAGTATCCAAATGACTCCCTATGAAACATTTTACGTTGGGAAGTACTGGATACTATTGTGTTGGGCTGAACTTAGTGAGAGAAAGTTAGTGAGACCAGACTTGGTACAAGAAATGAAAAAGAAAGTGAATATCATTCGATATCGGCTAAAGGTAACTTTCGTCAGACAAAAATTCTATGTGGATCTTAAAAGAAAAGATGTGGAAAATCTAGTGAGAGACAAAGCGTTTCTTAAGGTATTTCCATGAAAGAAGGATCTTAGATTTGGAAAAAAGAGTAAGTTGCGCTTTAGGTTTATTAGACCTTATCAGATCCTAGAGAGGATCGGACCAGTTGTGTATAGACCTATTTTGCCATCAGAGTTGAGTAGGATACACAATGTCTTCCATGTATCCATATTGAGAAGGTATCAGTCAGATCCTTCACACATCATTAATACATAGAACATAGAGTTAAGACCAAATTTATCTCATGAAGATGAGCCAGTTGAGATCTTAGCTCGAGAGGTTAAATAACTCAGGGACAAACAAGTACCATTAATGAAAGACTTATGGAAGTGTCATAACGTTGAGGAATCAATTTTGAAAAGTGATGAGGTGATGAAAGTACAATACCCTCTGTTGTTCTGAAAGGATATTTCAGGTAATTTCAGGGACAAAATCTCATAAGGGGAAGAGAAATATAACACCTGTAAAATAGGGTCTACAAGTTACATTGGAGGTTAATGAGAGTTGGTGTTAGTAGAGTTTTAAATAGATGAGGGTGTAAGGGAATCAAGGGTTTTATGCCCGTGACAAGTGGTATTACGGTTGTGAATATCGTATTTTCAATAAACAAACCATGAAAGTTAATCACGACCATAAATAAGTGGTTCAAACCTATGATAGAGGAGTCACCACCATGAATCTTAGGTAGACAGAGCAGGTGAGATAGCCACAATTTTCCCTACTGCCAGTCCCTTTAAATCCACTCCTATGCTCCTATAACCCACCAAACATGTCACTTTAACCTCTCCTTTTATTATCAGAGACCTTTTTCTCCATTTTTGGAGCTTCAAAGATTAAGTTCTACTTAAGAAAAGTGAGTGAAAGAGTGAGAAAGAGAGGGTTGTGAGTTGTATGAGAGGAGCTCGATTTTGTGTCTCTGAGTTTCATTCACCTTCTAGAATCTTAAGGAGTTATTTTACTGGTTGATAGGAGTTAGAGCTAAAGCTAAAAGTCCATCTTAAAGGAGAGGACAAACTTGAAAATCTAGAGTTTTGGCTAAGCTTCATCCTAGGTGTAAGGTTTGTACATAACCACATTCAAAGTCTTAAGTTGCATGTTCTTGTATTATTTTTCCTTTAATGCATGTTGTGAGTGGTCATTATAGTGATAAATAACATGTTTTGGGTTGTATTATTGAGGAAAAATATGCTAAAATGGTAGATTTGAGATATTAAATGGTTACATTGATTAATATTGATATTTAGAGATATTATGGATATGATATATGACTTATTGCATGCTGGAGTATTGATAGGGTGACTGACATTAGTCAACCGTAGAGAGTATTGCATGTGAAAATAGTATAAAATGACATTCTATTTTCTGGAAAAATTTTCAGATTCACAACCATGAACTGGTGGTTCATGGGCGTGAATATCGTGAATTGAAATTTTATTACTGAAGCAAACCCATTCATGGGTAACTTCATGGTTGGAATCATGACTTAATTCATGGCCGTGAAGGGGTGATCATAAGCATGAAATTGTAGTTGATTCAGAGGTTGAATCACTATGTGATTCACGGGTAAACTGCCCATGAAGGTTTTTTATGATAATAAAAATGAGTTAACAGACGTGAAACTATAAAATTGTATTTTTTTTGTGTGTATTGGCAAACGTAAGAAGATTGATTCGTTTTGAAGTAGTATACCGTTGTCGTATGGTTATAATCTTGTATGAGAATGCATGTTGTGATTATGATTTATGAGAATCGTGGAATATGGCTTAAATTACAATATGAAAATGGTAAGTGTGTGATAAACAGTTAAGCCCAATACTCTAACAAAGACTAGAGTTAGGATATATGACATGTTATTAAGGGGAGACAGGTATCGGATGACCTAGATTGGTCATGATTGAAATTCTTTTGAAGGCCTAGAATTTAAGCTAGGTGTGCTCCCTTCGATAATTGATATATGCACACTCTGTTTTTTTCTCTCTCAGATAGATATTATGGAAATGTCAGACAGGTGTCTTGAGGGCTCAAATAAGAGCTGTAGATTTTTCGTATTCAATTTAGTCTAGTTATGAGTAAATTGGACAACTTATTGATTTAAATAATTTGCTAAGTGTGATATACACTTGTTTGAGTAATATTGGATGTCTTGATATAATATGTTCGATGTGTATTTTAATATATGAGATTATTATGGTATGTCATATAGATTTTGGGTTAATGTATGTGCAGATTTTGTGGTAAGTTATTACGGTAAGTTGGGAATACTATAATGCATGTTGTATATGTCTTGTATTGTATTTTGCTTATTGTTATGTACTATTAAACTTTAGTCTGCTTAGTGTATAAGTTTCTCATACGTAGGTTTGAAACTTAGGAGAGATCCAACAAAAGAGGGCCTCCAATAATCATAATCAATGATATGTACTTGATATTGATGATACAACTGTTGTATTTTTATTGGTTTTGTAAGGTTTAGATAATTATAGTTTTATAGGTTTTATTTCTCAAGAACATATAGTTTTGTAACTATTCGTTTTATAAAATCATAGGTTAGTGAATGTTCGTACAATTATTGTATTTAATATTTAATTTATCAAGTCTTTTTATGATATATAATGTTATATTTTTTTTAATAAGTCATTATAGCAATAGTGCATCAAAATTTTAAATTTATGACATTTTAAATCATATGCATCTAAATATTTTTTTGTATAATTAAGATTATTCTTAATTATATTGAAAAGTATTACAAAATTATAATAAAATTCATCCCGTTTGAAGTGGGGTCAGGACGAGACATTGCAAAAATGTGTTCAATTGTCATCTCTATTAATTGTTTCAAGAAAAAATGACACCCAATATATTTTTTTAAAATTCCTTTTTTGCCTTATTTTTTTGTGTTGGACATAAATACATTTTTTCCTAAGAACACTTTATTTTTTTTACCTCAAATGTGTGGATAACATTAAATACAAACTCAATTCAATGGGTGATGAATTGGAGAAGATAGAGGAGCTTTGCTGAACCCATAACGGCGTGAAGTTTCTCCTCGTAATGGGCGATGAATTAAAGAAGACGAGAAGCTTTGTGGAGAGAAAACGTAGACAAAGTTCCCCATTTCAGCTTCTCCAAAGACATGGAGAAGATTCACAAAGAGGAAACCATCGAGCCATATCAGTTAATGGGAGATGACCATTTAGTTGTGGTGCAGTTGTATTCCAGAGAAGATGTGCAAAAGTCAATCAATGATCACCACTCTGATCACAAGTTGATCATTCTTGATGTGGGTTTGAAGCACTGTGGGCCATGCATGGAGGTTTATCCATTGGTAATCAAATGGTCTATTGGATTGATGTGTCCATTTTACAAATCCAAAAATTAATTAATTTAAAAGAAAGAAATAATTATATAATGAAGTTTGTGTTTTGTTTCTCGTTCTTTTTTCACTGGAAACAACGATTTCTCCTGTCTTTAGTTAGTTTTTGGGTTTTTCTTTTTCATCTTTTTATTACTTAATAAATTTATTAATCGTTTGTTTAAAGTTAAATATTTTTTTTTGGAAATTAAAACAAAATCAAGGATTGAGTTTTTTTTTTTTCAATTAACATTATATTCTTTTCTTCTAGAAATTCGAGCTGAAATTTCACTATTTTTTTTAATTAACATTAGCGGAACATCTAATAATATAACATTTATGTATAAACTTAAAAATATAAAATTTTAAAAAAATATAGGTATTCTACACAAATTTTTTTATCATATAACTTAATGAAATATTTTTATTATTTATTATTTTATTTATTCTTTAAGTATATCTTTTATCATATATTGTTTATGTATCTCACATTTACTGAATTTATGTCTCACATATATTGAACATGTACTATACATATATTGCAAATATATGAAACATATACTACAATTATACTTTAAATTATTGCTTCAAAGGAAAATATCATTACTTATCCAATTATACTATAAATTGTTAAAAATATCAATGTATACTTTACAAAAGCCAATATATATTAAAAGACAAAAAATGATAATCACTCTCATTTAAATTGGTGTATAAAATATAAATAAATAGTTTACATTTATAAATAAATAGTTAATCGAGAAGGCTTTATTTTTTAATTATCTTCATGGCTTCAATTTTATACGGCTTAAACATGTGCTTCAATTATTGTTAGCGTATTACTCCTTTTTTTTTTTTGTGGAACTAGCTCATGAAATCATTTTCTTCTTGAAAATATCATTACCTTATTTTACTCTTGGTGTTCCCTTGAACTCTATCATTTTCCTTCTAGTTTTGGCATCCTGGGTCTATAACGATAAAATTTAATTATAACCATGCTCGGTATACCTAATGTATAGTAAATATATAACTCACATATTTTTATTATCTTTTATATCTAAATTTATTGAAATATTTTTATTATTTTTTACTTTATTTATTTGTTCATTATATCTTTTGTCCTATATTGTTAGTGTACCTCACATTTATTGAATATATACCTCACATATATTCAACTTGTGCTATACTTTACTATACATATATTGCAAATACACGAAACATATGGTGCATTTATACTATAAATTATTTCTTTAAAGGAAAATATTCTTACTTATCCAATTATGCTATAAATTGTTAAAAATATCAATAAATATTTTGCAAATGTATTCCTATTTCATATTAAAAGAGAAAAATGATAAACACTCTCATTTAAATTTGTGCATAAAATATAAATGAATAGTTTATATTTATAAATGAATAGTTCATCGAGAAGACTATATTTTTTTATTGTCTTTATGACTTCAATTTTACACAGCTTAAACATGTGCTTCAATTATTGTTAATATATTCCTTCCGTTTTTGTGGAACTAGCTTATGAAATCATTTTGTTAAAATAATGCAAGATATACCATAAATATAACAAAAATATACAATAAGTATACCATAAATATATCAAAATTCAAACAAACCAAGCTCCGCTAACTTCCTGTTAAATAGTCCAAACGAAAAAGAAAAATCATTTCACGCATAATATAATTGTAATTATCAACAAAATTTTTTGAGATCCAAGTACAGTTTGATTAACATATGCACTAATTATTAGCAATTCAATTACATTTATGAGGTAATTAAGAAAAAAATAAAATAAATTATATATGATTGTTGAAGAACAAAATTCATTGTATATGGTCATATATAAATTATATATGAAACAAATATATAAAATTTATTTTACATTTTTTTCAAAACAAACCCATGATAAAAATAAATTTTCAGTTAAAAAAAAGATTTATGATTTTTTTTTTAAAGTAATGGGTCAGGTATTACTGGTTCGGTTAGGATTCAACAGAGAACACATGGATTTGGGAAAGGGGCTTTCTCCTCCACTTGTCCTCAATGACAATTATTCCGTTTGTATCCATAATGACGGTGTGGTGTATCTTTCCAAAGCTATGTAAAAGAAAACTGTAAAATGTGTTCTTCCCTTGTGATGTAGCGCTGTATTTTCCAAGAACAAGAACCAGTTTATCGAAATAAATAATTTAGAAAAATTTTGGTTGGAATAAATTTCCTATCATTTGTATTATTTTAACTTTTGAAATAGGAACACGAGAATTATTGAAATATTTTTTTTGATTAAAAGGGTATTATTCATATATTATTCGTATTATTTATATATTATTCATAGAATACATTACTTCATTCAAATCCGATATAGAATTTAATATAGCAAATGCTAGATAAAATTTTTGAGGTTTTAGGTGAGAGAATACAATAAAAATGAGGTTCAAAGAATATTTTGTTTCTGCTGCTTTCTCTCTCCTCTAACTTTTTTCTAAATTTTTTTAATTGTCATTTATACTCGCTCTCTCTTTTTTAAATCTCTCTATTTTTCTTCGTCATTCTTTCTAAGGAATGCCAGCACTTATTTTCAGTATGAGAATGACACCTCTCACTAACTACTTTCTCTTTTTTAAAAGTTGTTTTCCTTTATTATCTTTCCATCTTAAGACACCCTATCCTTTGCACTAGACAAGTCATTTTTCAAAAAGAAAATGATGAAAAATGATCGAATGATCAACCAAATTAACTCAAAAAATAAAAAAAATGGAAAATAGAGTAAAAAGATCCAAAATTAACCAATACTTGTAAGAGTATTTATGCATACATCAGATGATATTTGTAATACTTCCTTATCCTACTATACTATCAGTCGAGCAAGACAATGTTACAAAACTTCCTATTGTTTTTCTGTTTAAGATGATTAACGAACCATAGTTTTTAATTACATAAATAATATCAGGGTAAATTGCACAAATGGTACTTTAAATATTTAACACGTAACAACTCAGTACTCAAATTATTATTTGTAACTAAAAAATACATCAACTATTATTTTGTAACTCAAAAATACCTCTGTCAGTTGTCGTTTGTGATCCTTAACAGTAAGCTGAATTGTAATTTCCATGTTATATAGTGAATTTTTAAACCGAAATGACGTGTATATTACAAGGCAAATTAAAAAAAATCCTAAACCCTACATAATTTATATTTGAATCAAGTTATATGTGAAACCCTAAACCAACTTTTACTTCATCAATCTGTTCTCTCTTCATTGATTTGCAATCCCTTTTTTTCTTCTTCTTTTATAGTTCTGCACATTGTTCCATGGAAAAGAAAACTGATTCTGTTAACAATGTTGAAACATATAATGGCATTGATGTGCATCACGATGTAAGATGTTTGTGTGGTGTGCGAGCAAAAATGTGACTTTCATGGACAGAAAAGAACCTTGGAAGAAGGATTATGAGGCATGACAATCAGGTATACTCACTTTTTCAGTCAGTGTTTTTGTGTCATAGAAAAATGTTATGGGTTTTGTGAAATGGGTAATATATAAATCTTGTTTTATTAACTCATTTGTGTAGGAAAGTCAATGCTCATTTTTTAGGCGGAATGATGAGCCTTATAGTCCTCACATTAATCATATGCTAATGTTGCTGAAGATGAGAGAGAGTGCTTTCAGCTGTGAGGTTGATCGTCTGAATTTCATGCTTGAGCGAGCAAGTGTTTCTAATATTCTGAAGCTAGAATATGACTTCAATGCTTTGAAGGTTAAGTGTGAGAAGTTGACTAACGTTGAGAGGGACATGAAGTCTATTAAGCACAAGTAACAAATATTGAAGTTTATTATGACTGCTTACATAGCTGTCACTGTTGCAATTGTAGGTGGAAAATTGTTAGATCCCATTTAGTGTTTGTGTATGTAAGTTATATATTGTTTTTATAATTTGTAGAATGTTGAATTTTATGATTTTGAAAATGTTATATTGAAGGCTGTGTACCTGGTTCGGTTTGCTTGAATTAGGTTGGGCAGTGATCTTTCTAAAATGTTGATATGAATTATGTAATGGTAAATTATTATTAATTGGAGTATCATGTGGTTTCATTAATATTAATTCGGGTATCATGATGTTACAATACTATTAATTGGAGTATCATTATGTTACCAAGTTATGAATTGAAGTACTTCAAATCACTGCAAATTGGGCATGATATGTATTGAAACTGTAAATATCATTTCACATGCAATTACAAATGCAAACTTATTTAAACAAAATCACCTGTTAATTCGCATAAATATGCATTTCATCAATATATTACCCATTAAAAATGATGGTTCAAAATAAGAATAAATTCTATACAAATAGAACCTAATATGGATTCAATATCATACAACACAACACCTAAATGTTCCAAGATCACAACTTACATACAAAAAAAAAAATTTCTCTTCAAACGAAAGTGAAAAGTTATAGCAACAACCAACTTAATGTTCCAACAAGTTACAAAATCAATATCAACAACCAACACAATTAACTGAATAAACCAGCACCTAAAAGGGCATTTCAAAATGACAACTACCTTAATCAATATGACATTTCAAAATCACAACTGGCCTAATCAAGATCACAGCTTAACATGGCTTCAAAATTAATAAATTTCCATTCCAGCAACTAAAACAACTTAATCACAGCTAAATGTCAACTAGCTTAATCAGTATCAGTGCTTGTTTTTCTTCTGATGCAGCTCCATTGTCCCAAATCCAGATTGCCTCTTTCTTCTATTGTAGTGTAGGTTAACAACTAATTTAGTGTCATATATTGTTGAAGTGGCACCAAATGCAGATGTAGTGCTTTTTTTGCTTGGAAATGTTTCATCAATCCAGCTAAAACCCTTTAACATTGAAGAAAATACAATATATTATTTGAAAGCCATCAATGGATGTAGCACCAAATAAAATTCAGTCATTGATATTACTTGAAAGCCATCAATAAAAGTGCATGCACTGATAGTATGTTGACTTGAAATTCCTATGTGTGCACTTTGACTTCCGTGAGGTGGTTCATTTGCATTGTTACTTTGAACTTGAGAAGAACCCTAAAAGACCAAAATTCAACATTTAGAATGAATAAGGGTAATAACATATGTGTGTGTGTGTGTTTATATATGATTGGTCACTTACAACCTTTATTGACTTTCCATGAAATCTCTTGTTATGATCTGTTGATTGACAAACACTGCATCTCATGATAATTCTGCCAGACCTTGATAACTTTTGCACCCTCTTTTTCCTTTCCCTCTTCTGTTTGATCTCATCAGGGTCCTTTCTCTTAGCTATCTGCTTTCTCCCTCTTATCTTTTTCTGATGGACATGTAATGGTGGTGTTAAAATTCCTGGAGGATGTGGGTGTGGTTCCCACATAGCAGGTCCATTTACAGGCTGAATCACATTTGAGTATACTTTTTTGTATGTATCCACACTATAACAAGTGTCTATGTACTGCTCAGGCTGTTCATTATTGTCAAAAATGCATGCACAATGTGTCCATCCATTCCATTTACTTGCACTCAAGGTCCACCTAATGGCTTAACTGTCAAATTGAAAGATGATTTTTTAATTTTTTCCAATTTTTTCTGCACCTTAGGACATACCAACCCCTTCCATCTCCTAGCCATCAAACGTTTGTTGTTAATCCTCTTCATCAATTGAGTTTTGATCATTTCAACATGGTGAGTATAGGTTTTTCCCTCGCAGCCAGTATGTACTTATTGAAACACTCATTCAAATTGTTCAAAATGATATCACACTTAGCTGTAGTCTTGAAACTTGCCTTGCTCCAATGAACAGTTGGTCTTTCATCTAACCATTGTTTTGCTTCTGGGCTTTTCTCTTCAATTTCCTTCATAAACTTATTTAGATCTGCCTGAGTTATTGATCTGGCAGCATGTTTTAACAACTCAATTAGATGCATATCTCTGAATTTCTTTCTCATATTCATCTCCATATGTCTCACACACAATCGATGTTCAGACTCAGGAAAGTGCTTTGACACCACCTTAATCAATCCCTACGAAATGAAGACAATTAACGGTCATATATCATATTTGTTTGAAAACAATATTAACATTTTTGAATAGGTAACAAAACATTACCTTTTGTCTGTCACTCATAAAGACTCAATGGTGAGGGTTGTTCACTTTAAAAGTCTTCCTTAATAGGCTTTATGAACCAGTCCCAATTATTTGCATTCTCCACTTTGCACCAAGACCATGCCAAAGGGAACATGCAATCATTTGGATCTATTGTTGTAACTGAGAGAAGTTGACCTCCAAAACTCCCTTTTAAGAAACATTTATCCAAGCACAATATTGGTCTCATTCCTGCATCAAGGAAAGCCTCTTTTATGCATCCTAAATAGACATACATCTCTTCAAACTTTCCTTTTGGCTCCTTAAATTCAATAGTTGTACCAATATCAGTCCCCATGAGCTCCCATTTATAATTATACATCTTTGCAAATTGTTCATCTTCTGATCCAGTAATAGTTTTTAAGGCATAGTCCTTCGCTCTCCAAGCTTTCATTCTATCTACGTTCAAGTTCATGTCCTTTTTCACTCTCTTAATAAAAGCCTGCACCTCCCATTCAGGATTATCTCTAAATTCACATCCAAGTATTTTTCAGCAAGGTATTTGGATGTCAAATGAAAGTCGGAACTAATCTTTCCACAGGTATGTTTCAGGTTGAAAGATTTTACTTGAAAAGTAGGGTCTTATGGGTCCTTCATGTTCATTTTGCTTGCAAAAATATAGAAGCCACAATCTGGCTTGTGGCACTTGCATCTAACCCTCCTCTTATCATTTATTGGAAAATGAACTTGCCACCTATGTTTGATACCCCACTGTTTGCATGCTTCTTTAAAGACATTTCTATATTTTAACACTAGCCCACATTCCCATTTAGGGTTGTCCAAATTTCAGCTTGCATGAAACCTAAGATAATGTTTCCTTTTTTTCTTGTTGGAATCAGAAGCTTCCCTTTCTGTATCTGAATAAGAAATGATCTCATCACTCCCTGCTCCATAGTCAGAAGATCCTTCATTTTCAAGTTGGAATTGCATTGATGCTTCTATCCCAACACTGCCAATCTTTGTCATATCTTTCCTTGGCCTGCATAATCTATGCCCACTATGCCTTCTAACATGTCTAACTTCCACATCAAAAAATTCCCCTTCATCATTCATTTGACCTATTTTCTTTAACTCAGCTTGTAAATCTTCATCACTTGCAAAAATATCATTATTGCTGTCATTTAACACCTCCACATCTATAACCTTTTTTTCTACTTTTACTTTCACCAATTTCATTTTTACCTATTTCATTATCTTGCTCACTATCATCCATATCTTCACTATTATAATCTTCTTCACTACCACCTATATCTTTACTATCTTCTTCACTATCAGCATCCTTACCCGAGTCAACATTGTCCCTCTCCATTTCATGTCTCCCCTCCTCTGGGGTTGCCCCATCCGTGTCAACATTGTCCCCCCTCCTCTTGGGTTGCCTTATCCGTGTCAGGATTGCCCCCCCATTTCATGTCTCCCTTCCTCTTGGGCTACCTCATCCGTGTCAATGTTGTCCCCCTCTATTTCATGTCTTCCTTTCTCTTGGGTTGCCACATCCTTGTCAACATTGCCCCCTCCCATCTCAGGTCTGTCATCCCCTGTTACATTTAAAAAAAATGATTAAATAATATCATTGGATGGATAATGATAAAACAAAATCATTACTATTTATATGATCGCAAAGTATAAAATGCAACCACTTAAAGAAAAAAAAATAAAGCAATCAATTATCATTGGATATATAATAATTAACTAATTAGTTGAAGAACAAAATAATTAACTAAAATTAAATTATCACCTTTAGATCTAACATTAGTTGATATATCAAAATACTTTTATTACTATTTCTATTTTAGGTATCTAAAGTAGCAAAAGCAAGGGTCATAAACCAACACCAAAGGCCTTTTAAGCTACTGACCATTTAACTGATATGCGTACAAGATTTTCAAGGCCTTCAAGTATTTTATATTTCTGTCATTTCTCAGTATGTACTTTCAATAATATCATAACTAAATACAAAAATATCAAAGTTTAAACAACCATGATCATCCATGACCAACAAGCCTATAAACCTAAACCAAATCTAATTTATTATTCATGTTCCATATGTATCAAGGTTGTGTGCAAAATGAGGAAAATGTTACTCAAAGAAAATTTAGCAAATGAAAACTGATTAGCATATACTATGTCCCATAGAAGATAAAAAATGAAGTTTTTAGTTTTGGTACAAAGATTATTAGCATCAACATCAAAATTGCAAAAGTTGCTTGAACTTAAAATACTCATAATAAAAAATAAACTAATACAAGGGATCATGTAAAGAAAAACACAACATCAAAACTGGATACTCTTAATTGCAATGTATTTGATACTTTTCTTAATTATTTTAATTGCAATGTACTAGATACTTTTTTCTCATACTTTTTAGTTTTTATGATATATAAACATAAAACATAAATGACAACCTCTAATAAAACAACTTTATACTTACAAATTATTTACTTTCTTTTCCTTTGATCTAATATTAAAAGCAAAAAAGTTACTCCTAATTGTTTTGTGGATCATGAAAGAACACATATAATTTGTGGGCGAAACTAACTAATGATTTCAGTAGCTTTAAAAAACACAAGCTTTAAAAAGGTAAAGTCAAACATAAATCCAAAAATTTTTGTTCTTATCCTACAATTACACTAAACTACATTATATTGACAAAGACGATGCAAATGCAGGACAATTAAAATAGATCAAATTTCACAACACAAATAAGCTATTTTCATTATTATAATGCATTTATGGTTTACATGTTTCCAAAAATTGCAACAAACAAACTACAAAACAATTTTAAAAAGACTAGTACCTGTATATATAGCCATTAACGATCGTGGTCCCCACCTTCCTCTGTATTCTTTTTATTTTTTGATGAACAATACCCCACCTCCAGTCTTTAATTGTCTTTTGAAACAACCAAAAAGACAACCATTAACATCAATATCCATAAACGAAAACAACAAAATACAATATATGAATGCATTTCATATCTGAGCGCCACCCCACCATTTAGCTTGCTACTGTCGAAAACCCAAAACCAATCTACAACTTTATTAAACCAATATCTCACTTTATGAATAAGGTTTTCATGTGCCAAAGTCAATCAAAGATCAAGTGCAAATAGGAGAAGATGATTTCACGACTTATTGAGAGAAGTTTCTCGCTTTAGCTTTGAATTGATAAAAGAGAGAGCCTTAAGATTTTCAAAATAGAAGGGTCTTAGGGTTTTCAAAATAGAAATTGGAAAAATTGGGATAGTGAACAAAATTCAAACGTAATGAGTCCTAATATTTTTTAAACTAATGTATCATTTTATTTAATTACATGTCTTTTTCTTTTTTTTTTAATTGCAAATGACGTGGGAATAACAACTCAGCTTATTGTTAAAGATCACAAACGACAACTGACGGAGGTATTTTCAAGTTACAAAATAATAGTTGATGTATTTTTTAGTTACAAATAATAATTTGAGTACTGGTTGTTACGTGTTAAATCTTTAAGGTACCGTTTGTGCAATTTACCCATAATATCACAGCTCAAAACCATTTTTTTCATAAAAACTATTTATATTTTATTTATACTAAAAGTTATGATATACAATATTTCTATCAAAACTATTTACAAAATCCTATGGAATATGTACATATTAAAGATACAAATGTAAATCAAAAGCACAAAATGCATTTACCCACAAACTAGGTTTTTGGTTATTTCATTGGCTTAATATACCACTAGATTCTACCATTTTATCTACAACCTATCTCTCAAAATCAACATCAACTTATAAATATGTATGATAGAAAAACAAACAATATCTCGCGCTAAGTAAATTGCCTAATGATGCATGCATAAAGACAATAAATTATAAATTATAAAACAAACAAGCATTTATAAGATATGCGAATTAGGGAAAACTGTCAATACAAATGTTCATGAAATTAAGCAACTTATATTATGAATTATAACATTTAAATATATTTTTATTTATCATCGCATACTATTATTTTCATGCATGATGTATACTTTGTCACATTTACTTTTTCATTTTCTTTCTCACTTTATTACTTTTCTCACATTTTTCTTTTACTTAGACATCCAAGATGTCCATATCAAATTTAGGGAGACACAAAAGGGTATAATGGCCCTCTTGGCCTATGTAACGAGCCATACAGTCTATATATATGGATACCTGTAAAACGGAATGTTGAACGTCCTAAAGTAAATGGGTAGTATTATGTTTATGAACGATAAATGCCTATGGGTTGTAGAAGCCTATGAGCTTAATAGTTTTGTCATCCTTAATTGGCATGCTAACCTGTCTACCCTATTCTAGTCTAGGTTAGATATATTTTGTGAACTCATTAATCTCATTTTCCATCATTTTATATTTATCCAATGTTATCTCTATTCATTTAAGGCATTTATGTAATCATTCTTAAAGTCAAATTACAAATTCTACATAAGAAGCGATTCAAAGTTGTGGCCCTATATCTGAGATCGTGCTTTGCCTTTTGCAAGAAATTTCACAATGGTAACTCCTCTCTGAAATTTACAACACCATAAGTGTGGTGCTATAGGGAGATCATGGACGCAAAATGTTTATCATAGGGTAAGTCGCATCATGGCTCCTTTTTGTTTCTTACCTTAGCTCATTTGCGGTCTCGAAAAGAGAGGCATGGTTGTGACTTACAAAAAATATGAAAAAAACCTCTTTTTACATTATCATGTCTTCCTATATTCAAAATATATCTGAATAAATGTGTTTTTTACAATTTCCACATATTAAAATACACAGATGATACTTATGGCCCAACCAAACTCATTTCATCACATAAATCACAATAAAAGCACAAATGGATAATTTCAAACTATAAGCATTCATGGTTCGGTTTGGACCAAAAATTTATAACCAAACCAAAAAATTAATTTTTAAGCACTTCAGCTTTTAACCAAACTAAACACTACTAAAATATCCAAACTAATGCTATTTAGATTTGGTTTGAATAGTCTGTTTGATAAATAAATAAATGAATAAAATAAAAAAATTAAAATATCATAAATATTTTATAAATATTAACTTAAAAACCATTATCAAAATAATAATATGAATATCATCCAAAATATAAAAATCCAGTGCACTATTTTAACTTCTAAAAATTGAAACTATAATTTATAAATTAGTAAAGTAAATTTTTACTCATTCATGGTATTTCAAACAAAGTTGAAAAGTATAGATAATTAAATATTCTATAACTTTAGGAAACTAGGATATTATTAGTATTAATTCATTATATATATATAGTGTGTGATTCAGTTTTATTTGATTTATATTTTCTTAATAAAAAAAACCAAAAATTAGTTTACAAAATTTTCAAAACTGTAATAATCCATAAAACTACTTAAACGATGATTTTTTATTTGGATTGAATTGGATCAATTCGATTTGGTTGGTTTGATTACTTTTTGTGCCGCCCTACATTAAACTATTTTTTTTATCCTTTCATTGCCCACTTCACATATCTCACATGATCTTTGTCACATATATTTCATAAACATGTTAATTTATATCATTAATATCAATAAACCCAATATGATTACACAAAAATACATTTCAAGCAATTAATGTGACAAATTAATAATTTTTATCAATATTAGTAACACATACAATATTAACTCATCCCAATTCATTCTAACCAACTTTTATGTGGAAATCACATATCAAATATTTGAGAATATTAATTGATGATTTATTGCCACTATAATAGTAAAACATACGGTCGACACTCATGGCCCAACCAAACTCATTTCATCACATAAATCACAATAAACCATAAATACATAACATCGAATAATTCTTTTATCATTTCATTGCCTACTTCACATATCTCACATGATCTTTGTCATATATAATTTATAAACATGTTTATTTATATCATTAACATAAATAAACCCATTATGACTATACAAAAATCTATTTCAAGTAATTAATGTAACAAATTAATAATTTTATCAATATTAGTAACTCATCCCAATTCATTCTAACTGAGTTTTACATGGAAATCACATATCAAATAGTTTAGAACATTAATTTATGGCTTATTGCCAATAAACATGCATATATCTTTCAACTATTTTCTTTCCTTTTTATTTTCTTCTTTTTAGGCCTTTAGGCCTTCTTTTCCTTTTCTTTGTCTCTTCCTTCTCTTTGAGTTGATTTTCCCTCCAAATGTGCACAATCATATATGGAAATATATCAAAACTCGTCATCTCATGCCTACTTTCTTCTTCTCTCTTCACATCTATCCAAAACCTTAACTTTCTCTTTCTCTTCGTATGTTGTGAGTTTACCTTCTATCAACTTCTATCTTAAACTCTTTCATTCTATGGATCTTTAAGCACCATCATAACCTTCTTTCCACCTACTTCCATCCTTATAACCCTTTCTATCTCTTAGGTTGATTTCACTTTGTTTAAGCCCTAAAAGATCTAACTCTTCATTTTCTTCAAAAAAGAAGTAAGAAGAAGATAAAAAACAACTTATCCCTCCTAGACTTATTCCATGGCTTGCCTTTTGAGAGCTTTCTCTCTCTCATTTTTGGCTATTTTCCACTTTTTTCTTCCATTTCTAAGCTCATATAGGCTTTCTTTATGCATAAAACACCTTTTTTTTCTTGCACTTTCTCTCACTATTCTCATTTTCTCGACTAGAATTTGGTGGAGATAAAGGTTGGCTATTGAGGCTTTTTGGGGAATGTGGGGTTACTGGAAATGGACGATGAAGATGATTAAGATGGCCAAAGATAGTGAAAAATGGAGAAATTTCTAGAGTTGGGTTCCATATTTTTTACTTAAGCAAGATTTTTATCTTCTCTCAATAGGGTAAGTTTTGGATAATTATGGGAAGATTTGGCCAACCATATAGTAGCAAAAATATACCATTTCTCATTTATTTAGCAAATATCCATTTTAGTCTCTCAAATTTTGTCAAATTACACTTTTGTCCCAAAATGTCTTATCTTTTGCATTTAAGTCGCTTACCATAATTCATCATTTTTCATACATTAGATACCATATTATTCTCTTTCATTAATTATTTTATCTTTATTCCATAAATTTTTCATTAAATTCTGAATTTAGACTCTGATTGATCAGACAAATCGATTTCGTGTCATGCACAACTTAAGGCCTAAATTAGCAGATGGAACAATATTCATCCAAACTTCCTATATATTCGTGTAGATATCCTTTGGGAATTCACTTCCATTTTCAAACTTATATCCGTACGGGCGTCACCAAAATCGATTTTCTTTTTAAAACCGTTAATATCTGAACAAACATAGTTATATCCGCACCAACCACAAATATTTTCATGGATATATCTTATAATACCATGGATATCCCACAACCACAATTGTTGTCAAAAGGTTTATATGCCATATTTACAGACCAAATTTTCATCTTTAAATACTTGTTTCTTCCACAAGAAATGAATTGACAAATTTTCACTCTATCAAAACTCTATCGAATCAAACACCCATCATAATAAATAACTGTACTTCTCTTTCCTTGGTTTTAGGATCTATATCCTAAGGAAAAATGATAAAAGATATTGCACTTTGTCTAAGCTTAGATTGATCATTTCAATCATTTAACATTTGAAAAAAACATATCTAAACAATTAACATAACGGTATAAGGGCCACCCCCTTTTCTTCTTCTCCTAATCCTTATTTATTTTTGCCAACTTATTTATTTTTGTGTTTTAGAGCATTATACTCGTTATCCATGATTTGTCTTTCATGAGGTATGTTCACACAAATATGCCTATATCCGCACAAACATACATCTCACGACGACAAGATTTATTTTATTTTATTTTTATTTACATTCATATTTATTTAAATTCCATATTTGTTGTTTATTTCATTTTGTAATCGTGATTTAATTGTTTATGGTGGTCTAATTAATTTTTTTTATTTGTGTTTAGTGGAGCAAGGATCTGTGAAAGGAAAAAAACTTGAGTTTAACAAATGGTGAAAATTTATATTTATTTAATTTAGTTCTATGATTACAATTCTTTCCTCTTTCATTTTGAACTCTAGTTCAACCTAAGACGATAATTCTTTCTTTTTAATTTGAGAATTCTAGTTCAATATGTGAAGACCAATCTTCCTTTCTTTTAACTTTTGTCCTAGTTCAACCAATGATGATAATTCTTTCTCTTTTTTAAATTTGAGAGTTCTAGTTCAACCTATGAAGATAATTCTTCCTTTTTTTTTTTGAATTTGAGAGCTTTAATTTCAATAATGAGAATTCTACCTTCCTTTTGAAATTGAAAATTCTAGTTTAGCCTGTGAAGACAATTCATCTTTTGGTGAATTGCACAGACGGTGCCTTAACTATTTAACTCATAACAATTCAGTATTTGAACTATTATTTGTAATATAAAATCGTTTAATCTATTATTTTATAACACAAAACCCCCTTACGTCTTCAGGCATTAAATTTACTAACGACATGCTGACATGGATTATCCATTTCTCCTTTTTTAAAACAAAATGACATATAATTGACACATCTGTAAAAAAATTTTAAAAAATAAATGATATGGTTGGCTCCAGTTTGTGAAATTGGCCCCAATCTATTTCTCTCTTTACTTTCCTATTTTTAAGTCCTAAATTTCTATTTTCATTTTCTCTCGACAAACAAATAGATCCAACACAGATTTAAACATGCAAAGAACAAAAATTCATAAAAAAAAAGAAAAGAACAAACAAAAAATTCAATGAATCTAATGTTAGATTTAAACATGCAAAGAACAAAAATCAATAAAAATATTCTACAATATATTGCAAATGAGAATTTACAATAACAATTAAAGAAAAAGAACGTGGATTGAGATTTACCTTCCAACCCATTGCTTGGAATGAATATTCAAAAAACTAGAAATGTAGAGCATATGAGCCACTTAGCTTTCATTAATTTTTGAAAATAGGGCTAATACAACCTAGTTCTGTATTATCGAGTCACTGAGTCATCAAATCATTAATAGCCTATTGAGCTCTGAAGAGAGTAACAAATATGAATCGATTTAGCTAGAGGAAGAAAGGGTGAGAGGAAGCGAAAATGGGTTCAAAATGATAACCCGATCAAATCTCGCAGAGCAATTAAGAGAGTATCAAATTCGATCTAAATATGATTGGCTCTCTGTCTCCTTGTTCTCTTCCACCTCTAATTTATCTTCTTCGAGGTACTGAAATTAATCTCTTTCCTATTTTTAAATTGTCATTTCTAATATTTTCATTTTTAGAGAAATTTCAAATTTTATTTTTTTATTATTCTCTTGATTGCTAGAACAATAAAGTTGTTTTGTTTTGGGTCTAAATATGATTAGTCTGTTTGCTTAAGCTAATTAATCCATTTCTTGTTTTTTTGCCTTATGCTTCCTTATATATCCTTGTAGTTTGGGATATTTTTTCGCAATTCCTCATGGAAGAATGATTGACAAAGGACTATTTTGGGTTCTTACTAAAGGTGGAAAAAAAAAAACAAATGTTAGGACTCTTAAATTTTTTTTCTTTAGATATGATGATGGACATTGCCAAGAAAGAGAAGCCGAATCTAGAGAGAGAAAAGAGGAGGAGGAGGAGGATTTTTTTTAATTTTCAAATTTAATTGAGTTTGGTTGTTGAGAGAGAAGATTTTTATGGGATCCATTTTACACACATGAAATTTCCAAGTGTATTTTTTTTTGCTGACATGAAAAAATTCATATCAGCATTCTATTAGTTGAGTTAATGGTAAATGACGGATTGAGTTTTGTACTACAAAATAATATATTAAACGGTTTTCTGTTACAAATAATAGTTTGAGTACAAGTCATTATGAGTTAAATAGCTAAAATACTGTTTGTATAATTCACCATTTTTTTCCCTTTTGAGTTTGAAAGCTCTAATACATCCAATGATGAAAATTCTTCCTTCTTTTTTATATGAGAGTTTTAGTTCAATCTATGAAAATAATTCTTTCTTTGAGTGTGAGAACTCTAGTTCAACCAATAATGATAAATTTTTATTTATTTATTTGGAGCTCTAGTTCAATCAATAATGAAAATTTACCTTCATATGTTTGTTATTTTTTTTATATTTAAAGGGATAAAATTCGAGTATCAACATTAATAATAATAATAATAATAATAATAATAATAATAATAATAATAATAATAATAATAATAATATAAAACTTATTGATTGAGAATTTTCAATTATGAAACTCTTTTTTTTTTCCTTTCATCATGAATGAGAATATTGCACCTTACATGTTTTCTTTTCATATTCTACTGTCCTAATTTGAGGTTATACTCCGAGGACTCATCTGGCTATGAGCGAGCTCCCTTTCTCCTGCAGCTGCCGGAAAGCGATTGTCTGACTGTACAAACACAGCCCCAATCGCGCACCGTAAATTATTTTTATCAAACAATTAATTTCAATGCCAACAGCCTAACACCAGAACCGATCTTCCTTATTTCTCTTACGTAGATATTATTTGATCTCTTTCTCTCAGTCATTTTCTCAAACACTTGCACTTCCTTGCATATAAAGGCAAGCTTTCCAAAACAATGTTTCGAGGGTGAGGAATTTGCATTTTCTAATTGCTGGATCCTTCAATTCTTTAGTTTCAGTAGTTTCATTTTTTACAGGGCTTTTCTTCTTCTTCTCAATTGAACATTATTCTCGTTGTTTCTCGTTTTTTCAGCTTCAGTGGATAGTGATTTTTCTGGATTGTTTTTGCAGGTCGATTTTGAAATTATCGTCTCGTCGATCATTTAGGAGAACCCCGAGGCCGGATATATTTCAGGCATGTTATTTGGCTGGCCCATTTTTATTTTATACTATCATTTGGCTAGATTACGCATTATAGACTTGAATATCTTTCTTAATTTTTTGCGAGATGCGATTCTTTCAAGTGGTGCTTGTCTTTTGTGAGACTCTGTGCTGCTATTGGTTCATTTTACTTTCTGGAACTTGAGATTATGATTAGATATGTATCATTTTAATGCTATATGAATTATAGCTGGAATCAATATTAATGCCGAAGGAACATTGTCTGTTGCATTTTCAAACATGCCTGTGTTCTGATTATCTTCATGATTTCGTAAATGCTTGAGAAACTGATACTTTGTTTACTGTTACTGGCCGATGTGTAATACAATTGCAGCCGATACCGTCATTTCTTCTGCGGAGAAAGGAGTTTTCAACATTATTCGGACAAAATGATTTCTCAGAAGGTCCTGGCGGAAAACCACCCCAATCAAAGAGTAATTTACCAAAAGTTGTCTTAGGAAGTGCTGTTGTTGCTGGTGCTGCTGCTGTGTTAGCATACCAATCAGGTTTTTTGGACCGATTTATTGTTAAAGAGCATGAACACTCAGTTAAGGTTGGCACTGATCATACAGATGTAAAGCAAACCACGCATTTGGGAGCACAAGTGGCAACCACCATAAATGAAGTGCCGGGAAAATTAAGTGATGAAGTGGAGCAGACTATGCAAAACGTCAAAACTCAGATACATATTCCTCAAGTTGAAGTTCAGCACAAGGCTGAAACTCAGGTAAATCTTCCTAATTTTGAAATCGAGCAGAAGGCTGAATCTCATGGAGATCTTGCTCATGTCCAAGTTGAGGATAGGGTGAAGTCACAGTCTGAGAGTCATCATCCTGAATCCTTGATTGAAACACAAAGTAGGAAGCAGTCTTACATTCAAGAAAAATCTCATGTGGATGAAGAAGATGGCTCAAATGCTGTTCAGGAGACACAAGAACCTGTATTTTCTCAAACTACAAATGCTGAACATGGTCTGGGCATTGAAGACTCAGAATCAAAAACCAGCAGAGAAACAAGTGAGGAGAGACAAGTGACACCAGTGGAATCTCAGGTCAAGTTGGTTACTGACAAGGATGAAACAAAAACAGAGCCACCTCAGCATCTCATCACAGAAGGGGGATCAGAGGTATTCTGATAGATCTATCTATATATATAAGCTTCATGTTTATTTGAAGTGTACCATCCAGGACTGGGAGCATTATTGTAATTTAAGAACTACCATTATACTTCCACAAGATGATGGGTGGCAATTTGCATATATAACAGAAGGCAATAGCCATAGATTTTATAGTCCCTTATGTTTTATCTTCCTATAAAGGCATGTCTCAATTTATTTTTCTTGGTAAGATAAAACACAAAAACTTGAGAGCAAGAAATGCAGGGCATTTTTCATTTTTAATTTTTGTATTGTTATATTTTTTTTACTGGTTTATGTTATGAAAAACCAGTGCATTCTCTGAAAATCTAAATTGGAAAAAAGTTCTCTCTTCAGCAGAAAAACCAACCAAAAAAATCCAACACAAAAACTTGAGAGCAAGAAATGCCCTTCATTTTTAATTTTTGTGGTGTTGTATTTTTTTTACTGGTTTATGTTATGAAAAACAGCGCATTTCCTGAAAATCTAAATTAGAAGAAAGTTATTTCTTCAGTAGAAAAACCAGCTAAAACAAATCCAGAGTTTAATTTGTCTCACTTGTGATGTGGAACACACATTCCGTGAAAATTATGAACAAGATGATGATTTCAGGTTTTTCTTTTGTTTGTATTATTTTCATTCTTAATATTTTCTGTGTTGTTACATGGGTCTAAGCAAAAAATGTTTTTGGAATTTTTCTGTCATAGGCTGCTCTTGTCAAAGGTTCAGGTGTATCAGGCTTGCTTGACGCATACCATCTCAAGGAAAGGGCTGAAGAAAGCACTGAACCAGAGGTCCTACATGACGAGGTCATTATAAATGTCCTCTTTTGCTATTTTGTGCATGTTCCTATGTTATACTATAAGGAGCATTCAATAATGCAAAATTAAACAAACACTAAATTTTGGTGCTCTGAATCAATAGGCTCGTATCAGTGGTGTGGAGGAGTTTAATGACGGTTATGTAACAAAAGATGGAAAGTTGGTTATGAATTTTCTCCAAGCAATTCATGCAGCTGAAAAGAGGCAAGCTGAGTTAGATGCTCGCATGTTTGCAAAGGAGAAACAAGCATTTAAGGTATGGCTATTTCATATCCTAGAGATAAATTGCTCATGTCAATGATGCATAATCTGCACTGCTCTTCACATTAATGTTTTTAGTGGTATAACAAGGTTGTCATCACGTTTTTAGTTCTGTTAATCCTTTCTCCTATTCAGGAGAAGTATGAAAAGGAATTGAGGGATTTAAGGGCAAGGGAACTTATGCGTGCAGAAGAAGCAGCACTACTTGATAAGGTTATTTAGATTTCCAGCCACTTACTCTTGATTTTCTTGTTGTTATGTAATAGAACACACTGTAGAATGAGAGCTGATATCCCTGTATATGCAAACTTTTCAACTCTACCCACCAATTCAGTAATCTTACAACCGCATTACCATTTCAGGAATTAAAAAGAGAGAAGTCGAAAGCAGCAGCTGCTGTCAGAACACTTCAAGAAAAGATGGAAGAAAAGCTGAAGACAGAACTTGAACAGAAGGTATACCTATCCTTTTGTTCTGTCCAAATCATCATAGAACCTATGCTAGGACATGACAACTCATGAATTCATATAGCTTTTCTGTTATAATTGCAGGAAAATGAAGCAGAAATAAACCTGAAAAAGTTTCAGGAGCTAGCAAAGGCAGAACTTGCTGCAGCAATTGCAAGTGAGAAGGCAGCACATATTGAAAAAATTGCAGAGGCAAACCTGCATGTAAGATATCTTCTCAAAATGTATGAAAATAAAATTTCACATTTATATGCTACTATGTCATTTTAAAGTTTCTTATGCTAACTTCAACTTATGAATGTCTGTATGAAATTTCCATAATTTCTCAATGGGAAAATAATGAAAGGTGCTAATGACCCAGGATTTTGGTTGAACCTTACAAATGGCTATAATTTTATCAAATTATTGGAGAAATTGTACTAGATTGCAAAAATTAAAAAATACTGGCCACTATCAGAAAAGGCACCAAATCTTCATGCATAATTGTGTTGCATGTACTAAATTCATTATAAAGGGCAGGCATTTCTTTTTAGAGGCATGGAAATTCCTAGTTTTTCTTTTATGAGCATAACATAAGAGGAAAAGAACTCTAAAGTGACCTACAGGGTCCAACTCATTGTTTTTTAGTTATTAAATTTAAACATTATTGAGGCCTTTAGAATATAAAAGGTTGAAAGTAAAACCATCAGCCGTGGGCCGTGGGATAAGTTCACTTCAATGTGAGAGTTTTATATTGCTAGCATCTGGAGTTTGCTAGCAACTCATGCTATGAGATTAAAATAATTTCAATCAACCATTGGGTCCCTCTGGAGTCTGTGCTTTTGCTAATTTATAAACACCAGCAGCTGAAGATAGATTACAACAAAACTAAGTGTGGAAAATTCTGCTTGGCACGTGTAGGATAATTTTAATGATATAACACACTAATCCATTGTGAATGCAGTATAACAGTAACCTATCACACGCATGAATTACTGTTCACATTAGCTATTCAGTTATTTTCTTGAAAGAGATCAATATTGAACCTTAATTGTGTAATGTGGCCAACTGTTCTGATAATTAATTCTTTCTGTATTTTCTTTGTAATGTTCGTTTGCCCCTTTTTTTTCCTTTTCTTATCATGCATGGACTTGTATTAATCAATAACTGAGTAACACTGTGTATGCTATATAATGCATGTTATTTAGTTAGAATTCTTCTTGTTTTGTAGATTAATGCCTTGTGCATTGCATTCTATGCACGATCTGAAGAGGCTCGTCAGATTCATTCTGTTCACAAGCTTGCTCTGGTAAATTCTCTCTTAGTATTATAAATTGTTGCCCCTGAGAATGCTTGTTGAAAACTGAACTCTTTTTCTAATTTCTGTCCTTATCAACATATTTTGGTGTAGCTGGCAAAATGATATCTTCTGTGTATTGCAGGGAGCACTTGCATTAGAAGATGTACTTTCCAAGGGACTTCCAATTCATCAAGAGCTAGATTCTTTAAACTCCTATTTGGAAGGCATTGATAAAGATTCTCTTGTTCATTTGGTCTTGTCAACCCTTCCTGAAGAAACTCGGTATCATGGAACAGATAGTCTATTGCAATTGAATCAGAAGGCAAGTTACTTGAGGGTCCTATTTTTAAAACATTTACTAATTGAATCAAAACACAAGTTGCTTGAAGGTACTGTAGTTAAAACATATGCTAGTAAGTGGTGGAGTCAGGCTAAGTTGGTATCTCTGGCTGTGCTCTGAAGACGAGGTTGAGCATTCAAATCCACCACCATAACCTATCCAATAAAAAAAAGCTTCCAAATGTTGTTATAATTCATTATCCATGTAAATTGACCGTTATCATCAATGCAACTTAAAGTTAAACATAATTTTTTTCCTCTGTTGGTTTTTTTGGAGTGCACCACAAATTCCAGTCCTCTAAATAAGTTAATTTCGATGGTTATTTAACCAGTAATTTGTCGTATCTTTATGAAAATTATAATCTGCACTTCATGTTAATATGTGTGAATTGTGATTCAAAAGAATGGTGAGTTGTATCCTACTATGCCAGTTTGGATAGTTCAAATTCTTGTTACTCCTGTTTTTGTCTAATTATTCTATATTCATTATTTTTTGACAGTTTAACACCTTGAAAGGGACTTTGCGGCACTACATTCTGATTCCTCCTGGTGGCGGCGGCGGCATATTGGCTCATGCTATGGCACAGATTGCATCTTGGTTGAGGGTATGCAAATATGATACTATTTTCTAAGTAGATTACATATTTAACTCATTTACTGGAAGCCTTTTAAGAGATGACTAAACAATCTAATTATGTTCGATGTCTTTGAGATGTTTTGCTCGGGCTTTTATGCAGTTTAAGGAAGTTGATCCATCTGGTGATGGGATAGAATCTGTCATTAGTAGAGTTGAGGGTTTCCTAGCTGAGGGAAAGCTTGCTGAAGCAGCTATTGCTCTTCAAGAAGGAGTCAGGGGCAGCAAGGCAGAGGAGATAGCGGGTGATTGGGTGAAGCGAGCAAGGAATAGAGCTATCACTGAGCAAGCTCTTACGGTACTTCAGGCATATGCTGCCTGCATTAGCCTGACTCAGTGATGCTACTAGCATCATTACTTTTGCAGTATAAGCATACTTGATTTAGCATTTTAGCTGCTTGTAGCTTGTGCATTTTTTTTTCAACTATTACCCGCACAGGAAAGATGAGAGTGACTTTCTTATTGGCCAGTTTCTCAAATTTAAGGCTTATGACACCAAAATAGTGTAGATTGTCCGCACCTCCATGAATAAAATTTTGTACTTTCTTAACAGTACAATTTGCATTTCTTGTTCATTTCCTCTTAAGGATCTAACATTTAAGTTTCATGATGAAAACTATATAATAATATTATATAATAATGACAGATTCACACAGGGTAAATTGCCTATTTTCTGAGTTCATATATCTAATATTTATGTATTGCTCGATGTCAACTATTTATGTATTGCTCGATGTCAACTCTTTACCTTGTGTGCAATAATAGTTCATACTATAAAAGATTGTGCATTTTAGTCTATGTTCATGTCAAGTCTATTAGATGTATCATTTACTTGTAAACCAAAACCGCAAATGGTTGTTGATAATTAATCATTTAATCCTTTTACTTATTTCTCATTCTCATATGCCCCATGTTCTGGTTTTTATTATATAATCCATGTAATTAAACATGTTCAAAGATTAATTATTACATTTTAATTCTGAGGTTGGAGTTATTTGATTATAAATGCTAACGAGTTTACAACAGTTGTGAGATTAAAGTTCTATTTATTTTTTAGTCCTTCTGCTGAAGAATATTAATTTCTTGATTAAGAAAAAAAAAGGATATTCATTTCAATCATTGAATTGTCTTGTAATGACAAAGTTATCCCTATTCAGTTCAAGTAAAAACAGAAGATGAAGTACTATTGCTACATACTCGCATGGATTTTTCTAAAAAATTATTACTAATTTTTTATACTTCAAAATTTTAATTTTAACTACTGAAAAAAAATTAAACCCGAATAAAATGTTTAAATTGCAAATGGAATTAGAATTTAAATATAAAAATTCATCTATCAAAATAAATAATTGTCGACAGGTACATAAGGTTTCTTTATGAAAATTTTATCTATTTGTATCCTATTTTATGTTTAGCTAAGTCCATGTGCTGCAAGGTTCTTGCATGTGAAATGTCTTTTGCCATTTGTTTTCTTCTTTTCTTTTCTTTTTGTCTTTTGATGCCGATTCAAATGAAAAATGCGTGTGTTGTTATATATAAATTAATTAATTAATTAATTAATTAGTTGTGAAAAAGAAAAATATAATTTGAAAATAGCTCTTTAATTTATTATAGGTTTTAATTAGTTGTACATACACAAAACATAAGGGAGACTATACGTTGTTTCTCTCCGGTAGGGTCAACATCCATCGGTTAATCGGTCTATTTAGATTTTATATTAATCAATTCATTAAAATTAGTCTTGCATAATTACTAACCATTAACTAGTCCATTATAACCCGCTAATCAGTCTGATGAATTCCAATTTTTTGTTTAGTTATCGATTTTTAATCAATTAAACATTAAGCTAAGCTTGCAAAAAAAAAAAAAAAAAGAGAGCAAAAAAATTCAAATATTTCATTTCAATATTATTTAATCTAATCAATAAATAAATTGTAGTACAAAAAATTCACCTATCTTTTTTAAGAAACAAAAATTAATAACAACAAAATTTATAAAAATAAAATTGTTTAATATTATATATATATATATATATATATATATATATATAGAGAGAGAGAGAGAGAGAGAGAGAGAGAGAGAGAGAGAGAGGTTCGGTTAATTAATCAGTTCAGATAAATTGATGTTGTAAAATTACTAACCATTAGTCAATATATCAATTTTTTTTTCGAATTGGATTTTTGATTTTTTAGTTGGCCCTAGTCCCCACTCTTGAAATATGCTGAGAATTGAGCATGAAGAAACATATATCTAACCAACCGAAAAATATTTAGGTTATTGTGTGTATTAAAAAAAATAGATTTAAAATTTTTTTATTTAATTGATTAATTTTTATAATTTTTTATAAATATATTTTTTAAAAAAAATATTTATTTATCTCTAAAAACAGTTTTTACTGGTCAAAACAATTAAAAATAAATTTTTTTCCAAGTGACGCTAGATTATTATTTTGTATTTATATAAATAAAAACCAAATCATTTGATAGGAAATTCAATGTGATTATTCTACTTGTAGTCCTTATCAAAATTTCACTATTTTTTCTTCATTTTATGGCAAAATGAGTTCGGAGACTCAATGATGAAGTGGCGTGAGAGATCAATTTTCCATGTAATCAAATCATTTTAGATACAAATGCGAAGAAAGATGGGACCCACTTTCCACCCTGTAACAAGAAAGAGAATGTGTTTAGAGGCCTAATTATCTAGTAAGCAACTATTAATTGAAGGTTTAAGTGCTGGTATTGAGTCCTGATCATTCTCTCACACAAGGAATATATATATATATATATATATATTCTAAAATGACCATATTGTACATACCTTCAAATAAAATTACATCATCATTTTATTTTGATAGAGCTCTCACAAAAATATAAATTTGAATATTCAATAAAGTAAGTTCAAACTTAGTAAAATAACTTAAGCTCAAAATTTTGAGAATGCATCTTGTTGGATTCGGTTAATAGTTGGAACATTAGATTTATATCAGTGGCAGACTTAGAAGATCACATATGAGGTCCACTATTATCCCTAAATTAAAAAAATATTAAAATTATATTTTAAAATTTTTATTTTTTTATTTGAGTCTCACCACATTTAAAATTTTATTCTATTAATTGAGTCTCATTCTCCTAATGTTTCAATTCAGAATAAAAGCATATAAATTTATTTCTCCTAATTGAATTTCTTGGTTCGTCACTGATTTGTGAATAAATTTTTATTTATATCTTACTCAATTAAATCTTGATAAAATCCAATTGTAAATTTAAGAATATTTGATTTGATTAAGCAAAATTTTTCATGAATTTTTATTTTAGTTTTTTCACATATTTGTAACTTAAAATCAAATTTGAATAAATTTTAATCAATCCAATCAACTTAAACTCTACTTTAAATTTAAGAATTTTGAGCTCAAACATTAAAACTTCGTTATGCTCCAAAACAATAATCAAATACCCTTGAATCAACCTCAACCTCCAAAGAAAAGGTTCTAGTCTAATTGGTTTTAAAAACACAGATTTTTATTAGTGAAAATTACTTTTAATCATTAATCAAAGAAATTAGATTTGTTACTAACAGAATGAAAATCTGTTTGGAAATCAATTACAATTCTAGTTAGGTTTTCTTTTTAAGTTAAAAACCTCTTACGAGTCGAGTCTTCCTAAATCGAAATTGAAATCAAAATACACAAGAATTCATATGGATGGGATAATTATTGGGATAGGGGCAGTGAAGTCATTTTGTTAAAACAGGGATTGTTATGTGGAGCTATTATTTAATTACATAACCATCCTTATTAGGTGTATCTTTCTGTTTCTGGTCCCAATTAAAAAATCTGTGAATATGTCCTCTGCCAACTAAGAGAGTGATAGAGTTGTGGGAATGACTATTATTGGCTTTTGATTAAATTAAAAAACAAATTCATTATGTCATATATTGTTTAATTAAATTTTGTTAAAATAGCTATACATGTGCGGCTACCAACTAATGTTTAAAGGGATTTTGTAATTTAACTAATAAATTTTTAAACAAAATATTAATTGGATGTTTGAAATTGGAAGTCTAAAAAACAGATTTAGAATTTTTTTGATTTAATTAATTAATTTTTTTAATTTTTTATAAACTGCTTTTTTCAAACTTGCTTCTGGGAAAAACAAAAAATTTAAAAATAGCAATTTTTTCTCCAAAAGCGCTTTTGACAAATACAATGACAAACAGACCTTAATAATATATCTCTAAACTACATCAAATATCAAAAACTATTCAATGAATTTTTATGAAATGTAAACATGAAATTACCAATAATTGACTGAAAAATTTTAAGTTTTGGTAACCTAGAAATTGTTTTATTTAATATTGTTATAATCCTCCCGTACTAAAAATGTAGGTTTATATTTATATTTTTTTATGCTATTTAAAAAATAATTAATTAATATATTTAAAATTATATATTCCTATAATAATTAGAAACATTTTTTAAAAATTAAGAAATGATATCTCATATTTGTTGATAATAAAACATATTAAATATAATTACAATATAAAACTTATATTAAGAAAATAGACTATTTTTTTTGAATAAAAAGAAAAAAATAAGTCTAAAAAATTAGACTGTTATATTAAAAAATTTGCTGTGACTGTGACTCCTAATTTCTTATGTTTTATAATAGGAAAGACATTTGGTTGGGTATCTAAAAAAATATCATACCTGAACTTAAATTCATTTCAAATTAAGATATTTGAATTCATATTAAAATTATTTTTATATTTTCCGTATTCATTTAAAATCCAATTAAAATTACCTAAAATTTACCTATAAATATCCGTTTAATGATTTGTTTTCCAAAAAATAGAAGCATAAAAGATCATATGTAATTTAAACTAAATTTATATAACACAACATTAAATAAACATCTCAATAAATTATTATATAATTAAAATCCATTTATATATAATGTACAAATAAATTATTAAAATTTTAAAACAAATATACCAATAGAGTACCTACTGTTCATTACCGATTTAACACTGGCCTATTCAGATATGGATATCCACACATTTATATTTAAACTTCAACCCCCAACTCAAGTACAAAATATTAAGGGGTATTTAGTATAATTGACAATTTTTTTTATCCAATAGGTTATATATATATATATGTTCAGTAAATTTTTTTAAACAGCATTGGAGTTAAAAATAACTATTGATTGAAAAATTTTATTTTAAACATTCTTCTAAACCGTTGAAGTTTTTTTAAATACAAAAACTATATTATTTTTATATGAAATTATCTTAAGAAGTAATGAATTTTAAAATAAATTTTATTTTGTTACTCATATTATATATTTTTTTGAAAATTTTGTATTTATTGATTATTATTATTATAATAATTTTTAATTTATTAAAATAAGATTTTGTTTGCCATTGCATTTGGAAAAAAATATTTTTATTTTTTTGAGTTTTAAAAATTATTTTGGAAAGAAATAAATAAATAAATATTTTTTTCAAATTATGTTTAAAAAAACCAGTTTATACAAAAATTAAAAAAATTAGCCAATTAAATAAAAATATTTTAACTTATTTTTTTATACTCAATAACAATCATAAATATTTCTAAATAATTATATCAAATTACTAATATATTATAATATTTATTTATTTATTGAATTAAATAAATATTTTTATTAATAATTTATATTTTAACAATAATAATTTAATTATTTTTATTAAACAATAAATATCAATCAATTATCACATCTAACCGTTAAACCAAACCAACCTAAATTGAATACCTCTCAAACCTTATTTACTATCATAATTGGGCCCAACTTAGCTGAGCCGAGTTGATATCTTAGCTTGAAGCTGTCGGCGGTCTGATAGCGCCGTAGCGGAGCGGAGCGAAGCAAAGCAAAGCATAGCTTGACTTTTTCTTCTTCTCCGACCTCTTTTACTACCTCAGTAATCAGTAACTAAGAAAAACGTAATACTCATTTGAGTAAAAGAGGAAAAAAAATAATTAAAAAAAATCTCTCTCAATTGCCTTTTATTATTTTTCTTCTTCTTCCCTTCTCTTCTACGATACCTTTGGATGCACAATTCTTCTCTTGCATTTCTCATCCTATCTCCCCTTTTTGAGGTACCCATTAACCAACATCCCTCTCTTTCTCTCTGATATAGAGTTAGCATTTATGAGCATTTGTCGTTTCTGCAATTTGTGGTGCTAATTGCATTTTCTGTTGGATTCTTTTAAATCTTCTGCTAGATTTGTTTTTGGTAAGCTCATTTTCAATGAACAGTGAAAGTGAAAACAAAACAAAGCGTGGTTCTTTGGATTTTTTTTTGGTTTTGATCACTGTTTATTTCACTGAATTCTTTTTCTTTGATTTAGACAAATGTCGGTTCTCTCTGATTTGATTTAATATCACTCTCTTTTTGTTTGCCAAGAAAGCTGTGGGATTTCTTAGCTTATTTTCTTTTTAAGTTATTCATGGATATTGAGAATTTGGTATTGAATTGCTTTAATTTCCTGCGCAAAGAACGAGGCTTTGTGGAAATGTAATCTAAAGGAATTGATCTGTGTCCTAGTAAGTCCAGTGCAATTGAAATTGAGCAATTTATTGAGATGGCATTGTCTTTGTTAGTATGTGAAATGCTTTGATTTAGATTCAGTTTCTGTAGCTAGCATTGTGTGCTTTACAAGTGATTCGACTTTAATTAGCGTCATTACCACTCTGATCTGAGATTTTTATGTTGTTAATTATTTCACCTTAGCTTTTTCATTGTTGCTTTCAGGGGAATTTGATGTTTTGACCGTGTGAACGAGGTAGATCTGAAGAGGTGGCACGGTTTTTGATTGATTTGTTTTTATTGGGATTCTTGAAGTAAAGCTAAGCTGGCGGCTACACTGGCTTGGAGGTTTTCTGCCAGCAATGGCAGCAGCCTTGCTACTAATGATATGGTAATTGATTCATTTTGTACTTATTTCCTTTGATTAGAATACAATGAAGAACAAGATTTGCCAGTTGTGGTTTGCCCATTGCGCAATGCCAATTTCTGGTGGGAGTGTGCGATGGGCTGCATCTCATTATGCCCATGCTATTGATTTTCTTAGCTTTTTTGGTGCTTCTGGTTTTAGCTTAAGAACTGCATCTTTTTTTAATGATGATGGAAATGCTGAAGAAATTTCAATCTTCTTGTTTGTTTGCAACTATGTAGCATGGACATGAAACGGCTACTGAAAAATAACATTTATAAAAAGTATAGAACACACACATAGAGAAATGTGTAAATATTAAAAATATAAGGGTAAATTTATAAATAATTAAATTTAAGAGATATAATAGCAAGTTATTATTTTTATATAAAATTAAACAAAAACCGACATACAATCAAGTATATTGAGTAATGATTGGTATCAGATAGAAGTCTTAGGTTTTCTAGAAGAGAAAAATGTGATTCTAACTTAAGAAACACGTTTCTAACTTCTAGAAAATTACAAAATGCACATTTTTAACAGGGACGTTTTATGTTGGTGTCAGAAACCTGTCTGAAATGCGACATGTTGTGCAGTTGCAGTTTCCGTGCTTCATAGGTTTGCAATGTCAAATTAGATGTAAATCTAACAAAAATGATTGATTACAAGGCATTTTCTTCCCCTGTTCTTATCCTGAGCTTTTGATAGAGTAATTATGAAAATTGCACTGCTAGCTACACTTTCTATGGCTGTTCCAGTGCATCATTAGTGCTATTGTAAATTGTACAATATCTCTAGTACACATATGATGGCAGGCAAATGTAGATGACAGTATCATGGTAATGCTACCAATTATTCTGTGTTATGCTACGTAAATGCCAGTTATTCTTCCTTGATCTCTCTCTCTCTTTCTCTCTCTCACTCACTTGCTCTCTTGCTCTTTCATTCTCATCATAATCTCAAAAATGGTAACTATGTTTGGGGAATTATGTGGTTGAGCAAACTAATTTCAAATTGAAAATTTCCAATTGCTTCTTGTAATTGCTCCATATGTTTGGTTAACATTGACTTGATGATATTTTGGCTTATACAGCTAACATTCTTTTCTTTCATGATTTTTCAGGAAAAAAATGGTGATGGAAAGCTTCAAGATTCTGAGCCCCCAACTCCGCATTCAGTTATGAAGATGGGTTTGAGGTGAGTTGAGATATTACTAATGCACCATGGAAGGCCTATTGCTTAGTTGATTATACAACCTGGAAAGACACTCAAATTTCATGCACATTGCACAGTTTCTGGATGCTCTACTTTGGAGTAAATAGGATATCAAATTAAATATTTCATATTTATAATTCTTTCTAGGTAAACCATTGCATTCTTAGCTGTGCAGCTATGAGTGTTGGCATTTTTCTGCTTGCTATGCAGGAACTGGCTAATTTTAGTTATATCATCATCATGATACCAATTAGGGATCATAGAAATGGCAATTCTTTCTTATTTATCATATTCTTTTAAATCATTAGCAGAGAACGTAGTAGTAGCATGGAAGATCCTGATGGGACACTAGCAAGTGTTGCACAGTGCATTGAACAATTGCGACAGAGTTCTTCTTCTGTACAAGAGAAAGAGTATTCCTTGAGGCAGTTGCTAGAACTAATTGAAACAAGGGAAAATGCTTTCAGTGCTGTTGGGTCTCATTCTCAGGCAGTTCCAGTGCTTGTTTCTCTTCTCCGATCAGGATCACTTGGGGTGAAGATACAAGCTGCTACTGTTTTAGGCTCTCTCTGTAAGGAAAATGAGCTCAGGGTAAAAGTCTTGCTTGGGGGTTGTATTCCACCGTTGCTTGGTTTGCTCAAGTCAAGTTCTGCAGACAGTCAAATTGCAGCAGCAAAGACAATATATGCTGTTTCTCAAGGTGGTGCTAGAGATCATGTTGGATCAAAAATTTTTTCAACTGAAGGAGTTGTGCCAGTGCTCTGGGAGCTGCTCCAAAATGGGGTCAAGACTGGCAACCTGGTTGATAATTTATTGACTGGTGCACTAAAAAACCTTTCTAGCAGCACAGAGGGATTTTGGTCTGCAACAATACAAGCTGGAGGAGTGGACATACTTGTGAAGTTGCTCACTACCGGACAGTCAGGCACTCAAGCTAATGTCTGCTTTCTTCTTGCTTGTATGATGATGGAGGATGCATCAATTTGTTCTAAGGTATTGGCTGCAGAGGCTACTAAACAGCTGCTTAATCTAATAGGACCTGGTAATGAACCCTCTGTTAGGGCAGAAGCTGCAGGTGTTCTTAAGTCCCTTTCTGCACAGTGTAAAGAAGCAAGACGAGAGATAGCTAACTACAACGGTATTCCTGCCTTGATAAACGCTACAATAGCTCCTTCAAAAGAGTACATGCAGGGGGAGTATGCTCAAGCATTACAAGAGAATGCCATGTGTGCTCTTGCAAATATTTCTGGTGGGTTATCATATGTAATATCAAGCCTTGGTCAAAGTCTTGAATCGTGCTCTTCACCTGCCCAGACTGCTGATACATTAGGGGCTTTAGCTTCGGCTCTGATGATATATGATAGCAAAGCCGAATCTACAAGGGCATCAGATCCTGCGGTTATTGAGCAGACTTTGGTTCAACAGTTCAAGCCTCAGTCACCATTTCTTGTGCAGGAACGTACTATTGAAGCATTAGCCAGTTTGTATGGGAATGCCATACTCTCAGTTAGACTAGCAAATTCTGAAGCAAAGCGATTGCTTGTTGGTTTGATCACAATGGCAACCATTGAAGTTCAGGATGAGCTTATGAGAGCTCTTCTAACTCTCTGCAACATTGAGGGCAGCCTGTGGCATGCACTTCAAGGTCGTGAAGGGGTTCAACTATTGATATCTCTTCTTGGGCTTTCATCAGAACAACAACAAGAATGTGCAGTTGCATTGCTTTGCCTTCTATCTAATGAAAATGATGAAAGTAAGTGGGCCATCACTGCCGCTGGTGGTATTCCTCCACTCGTTCAAATTCTAGAGACAGGATCTGCAAAAGCCAAGGAAGATTCTGCAACAATCCTCAGGAACCTATGCAATCATAGTGAAGACATTCGTGCATGTGTTGAAAGTGCTGATGCCGTTCCTGCGTTACTATGGTTACTGAAGAATGGGAGCGCCAATGGGAAAGAAATTGCAGCGAAGACTTTAAATCATTTAATTCATAAATCTGATACAGCAACTATCAGCCAGCTCACTGCATTGCTAACAAGCGATCTACCTGAATCAAAAATATATGTTCTGGATGCTCTAAGAAGTATGCTTTCTGTGTTTTCCTTGAGTGATATTTTAAGGGAAGGCAGTGCTGCGAATGATGCGATTGAGACAATGATTAAGATATTGAGCTCCACTAAAGAAGAGACTCAGGCCAAGTCTGCCTCGGCTTTGGCTGGGATTTTTGAAGTAAGAAAGGACTTGCGTGAAAGTACTATTGCTGTTAAAACACTTTGGTCAGTGGTGAAGTTGCTCAATGTTGAATCTGAAAACATCTTAGTGGAGTCATGCCATTGCCTTGCTTCAATATTTCTTTCAATTAAGGAAAATCGGGATGTGGCTGCTGTTGCTCGAGATGCATTATCTCCCTTGGTTACGCTAGCAAACTCTTCAGCTTTGGAAGTTGCAGAGCAGGCAACACATTCTCTAGCAAACCTTATTTTGGATGGTGAAGCTTCAGAGAAAGCAATTCCCGCAGAAATCCTTCTGCCTGCAACCAGGGTTTTGCGTGAGGGCACAGTTTCAGGAAAGACCCATGCAGCAGCGGCAATTGCTCGTCTGCTCCATTCTCGCAGAATTGATTATGCTGTAACTGATTGTGTCAATCGTGCTGGAACAGTCCTTGCACTAGTTTCATTTTTGGAATCTGCTAATGGTGAATCAGTTGCCACATCAGAAGCACTTGATGCACTTTCTATTCTGTCAGGGTCAGAAGGAACTGGTGGGAACATTAAACCTGCTTGGGCAGTTTTAGCTGAATTCCCAAAAAGTGTATTCCCAATAGTTTCCTCCATTGCAGATTCAACTCCATTGTTGCAGGATAAAGCTATTGAAGTATTGTCCCGACTTTGCCGAGATCAGGCTGTTGTTTTAGGAGATACAGTTGTTAGTGCCTCTGGATGTATATCATCAGTTGCAAGAAGGGTAATCAATTCCAGGAACCGAAGGGTCCAAATTGGGGGAGCTGCACTTCTTATTTGTGCTGCCAAAGTTAGTCACCAGAGAATATTGGAGGATCTTAATCAATCAAATACATGTGCCCTTCTTATTCAATCACTTGTTGCAATGCTTAATTCTGCAGAGACTTCTTCTTTGGGAACTCAAGGTGATGATGACAAGGAGATGATTAGCATCTGCAGGCATACTCAAGAAGAAGCTGGGGTTGGTGACTCCAGTAAGGGAACTGGACTTATTTATGGTTATAACTTGGCTATTTGGCTACTTTCTGTTCTTGCCTGTCATGATGAGAAAAGTAAAACCGTGATAATGGAGACTGGTGCAGTTGAGGTCCTCACAGACAGAATCTCAAATTGTTTTGTGCAATATAATCAGGTAAACGATTTCTTTCTTTGTTCTTTTTTTTTTTCATTTTCTTTCTTGAAGCAAAGCACGCCCATCTTGTGGTATAATATTGGCCTGAAACGAACTATTTGTGAATACATAAATGTTTTAGAGGTTCAACAATCTGTAATCTGCACATAGAAAGCATTAACAATATTAAGTTACCTTTTTATATTTCCATTAACCTTAGTCTACTCCTCTATGGTTATATATGCAGAGCGATTTTAGTGAAGATGGCAGCATATGGATTTGTGCTTTATTGCTAGCAATTCTGTTTCAAAATAGAGATATCATACGAGCACATGCGACCATGAAATCTATACCTGTCCTTGCAAATTTGTTGAAGTCAGAGGAGTCTGCAAACAGATATTTTGCTGCTCAAGCAATTGCAAGTCTAGTCTGTAATGGTAGCAGGGGGACTCTTCTCTCTGTTGCCAATTCTGGGGCAGCTGTTAGTCTTATCTCTATACTTGGTTGTGCTGATGTTGATATATCTGATCTTCTGGAATTATCAGAGGAATTTGCTTTGGTGCGTTATCCAGATCAAGTTGCTCTTGAGAGGTTGTTCAGAGTTGAAGACATAAGGGTTGGAGCTGCTTCTCGGAAAGCCATACCAGCCCTTGTTGATCTGCTCAAACCAATTCCAGATCGCCCTGGGGCACCTTTTCTAGCATTAGGGCTTCTGACCCAGCTTGCAAAAGACTGTCCGCCAAATAAGATTGTAATGGTAGAATCAGGGGCTTTGGAAGCCCTAACAAAGTATCTTTCACTTGGTCCTCAAGATGCAACTGAGGAAGCTGCAACTGATTTATTGGGGATTCTATTCAGTAGTGCTGAAATTCGGAGACATGAGGCTGTGTTTGGTGCTGTCAGTCAACTTGTAGCAGTCTTACGTCTGGGTGGAAGAGGTGCAAGGTATAGTGCTGCTAAAGCATTGGAGAGCCTATTTTCTGCTGACCATATTAGAAATGCAGACACTGCCCGTCAAGCTGTTCAACCCTTGGTGGAGATCCTTAATACTGGTATGGAGAAAGAGCAGCATGCTGCTATTGCTGCATTGGTCAGATTATTAAGTGAAAACCCATCACGAGCCCTTGCAGTTGCAGATGTTGAGATGAATGCAGTTGATGTTCTTTGCCGAATCCTATCTTCAAATTATTCAATGGAGCTGAAGGGGGATGCTGCAGAATTATGTGGTGTTCTTTTTGGAAATACACGAATTAGGTCCACAATGGCTGCAGCGCGCTGTGTTGAGCCTCTGGTTTCTCTCCTTGTTACTGAGTTCAGTCCTGCTCAGCATTCAGTTGTGCGTGCTTTGGACAAACTAGTGGATGATGAGCAACTGGCTGAACTCGTTGCTGCACATGGGGCGGTTATTCCTCTTGTTGGCCTTCTTTATGGTAGGAATTACATGCTTCATGAGGCTATTTCCAGAGCACTAGTTAAGTTGGGGAAGGACAGGCCTGCTTGTAAAATGGAAATGGTCAAAGCTGGAGTGATTGAAAGTATACTTGATATTCTCCATGAAGCACCTGATTTTCTCTGTGCTTCATTTGCTGAGTTGCTTAGAATATTAACTAACAATGCCAGCATTGCTAAGGGACCATCTGCCGCAAAAGTTGTTGAGCCCCTTTTCCTGTTGTTAACTAGACCAGAATTTGGGCCTGATGGGCAGCATAGTGCGTTGCAGGTTCTAGTGAACATTCTGGAGCATCCACAATGTCGTGCTGACTATACCCTAACCTCTCGCCAGGCTATTGAACCACTTATCCCTTTGCTTGATTCTCCAGCCTCTGCAGTTCAGCAGTTGGCGGCTGAGCTGCTATCGCATTTACTATTGGAAGAACATCTTCAGAAGGATCCAGTGACCCAGCAAGTAATTGGTCCGCTCATACAAGTTCTTGGTTCTGGCATACACATCTTGCAGCAGAGAGCTGTCAAGGCTCTTGTTGGCATTGCATTAACATGGCCAAATGAAATTGCCAAAGAAGGAGGTGTCACTGAGTTGTCCAAGGTGATATTGCAGGCAGATCCTTCTCTTCCTCATGCGTTGTGGGAATCTGCCGCTTCTGTATTAGCTAGCATTCTGCAATTTAGTTCTGAATTTTATTTGGAAGTGCCTGTTGCTGTGTTGGTAAGGTTGCTCCGTTCTGGTTCAGAAGGCACAGTGATTGGTTCATTAAATGCCCTTTTGGTGTTAGAAAGTGATGATGGGACTAGCGCTGAAGCAATGGCTGAAAGTGGTGCCATAGAAGCTCTTTTGGAACTTCTCAGAAGTCATCAGTGTGAGGAAACAGCTGCAAGGCTACTGGAAGTGTTACTCAACAATGTAAAAATCAGAGAATCAAAAGCTACTAAAACTGCAATCTTGCCATTATCCCAATACCTCTTGGATCCACAAACTCAAGCGCAGCAGGCAAGGCTACTGGCAACTTTGGCCCTTGGAGATCTATTCCAGAATGAAGGCTTGGCTCGAAGTGCTGATGCAGTTTCAGCTTGTCGTGCTCTAGTCAATGTGCTTGAAGAGCAGCCTACAGAAGAAATGAAAGTTGTGGCCATATGTGCATTGCAGAACCTTGTTATGTACAGCCGATCTAACAAAAGAGCAGTTGCAGAGGCTGGTGGTGTTCAGGTTGTGTTGGATCTGATTGGTTCAGGTGATCCTGATACTTCTGTCCAGGCTGCAATGTTTATTAAACTTCTCTTCTCCAATCACACCATTCAAGAGTATGCTTCCAGTGAAACAGTTAGAGCCATAACTGGTATGTTCTCTGTATTCATATGCACAATTGGCTAAATTTTGCATTAATCTTACTAACTGTGAAATTCTAGTTTATATATTTTCTAACCAAATTGAATTGTTTAACTAAATAAACCAAATTAAATTGAACTGAAATTTTATGGTTTATTTTGGTTATAGATTTTTTTTTTCAAAAATTAATTACTTTATAATCAAGTAAGAGAAAATACCTAGAATAAATACTATTTAAAAAAAGTTACCTATAGAAGAGTACCTATAATATACTTATCATTTCAACAAGTACCTATAATACTAAATAATAAGTATATGCACCTATTTAGAAACTATAAGACAATAAAGTAAATAAAATGTGCTATTAACTTGCATTATCATTATACCATATAATATCAAGTGAGACAGGCTAAATTTATTAGTATTTACTAATACAAAGTTCCTTAATTTACAAAGTGATATTTGTCCATATAAATGAAGATATTTAGGAAACATATTTTAAGTTTATTTATGTTTTATTTTAGTAATCTGATTACATTTTTGTAATTTTGTGGAAATAGCTTATGGTTTCTTTCATGTCCAAACCAGAGTTTGGTTTTTGTAAATAAAAGCAAGTTAGGATATATACCTGACAAGCAAATACAAAGAATAGTGTAATATTCTAATGGATAATGTGCATGGAATATGACATGGAGGTATGTTGTTATTTTGTCAAGTTACTTATGAGTTTGTATTACAGCCTATTTGACCTAACTTAATCTAGGAGCTTAAATAAAACTTTAAGACTAGGTTATTTAAAGCAGAGTAAATATACTGTGGCTTTTGTTTTCTTACATGCAAGCAAGATTCTCTGTCTGCTCTTTTCGTTCTTTGTATAATTACTACTGCTTGCATTAACATTAATACTTAATGTGTTGAAGGTACTTGAAATTCAATGCTAACAGTTGAATGGCATAGCTAGTCCAATTAGGGTATTTGGTGAATAATGCTTTAGCTTTAGTTGCTACTTTATGAATTTTTGGTTTAGGGATGTTATATCCTGCCTTCAATTATTCTTCCCATTTTGGTCTTGCAGCTGCTATTGAAAAAGATTTATGGGCTTCTGGAACTGTGAATGAGGAGTATCTAAAAGCTCTCAATGCTCTCTTCAGTAACTTCCCGCGCCTGAGAGCTACAGAGCCTGCAACACTTAGTATACCTCATTTGGTTACTTCCCTCAAGACAGGCTCAGAAGCAACTCAAGAAGCTGCCTTGGATGCACTTTTTCTTCTCAGGCAAGCTTGGTCAGCATGTCCAGCTGAAGTTTCAAGGGCTCAATCAATTGCTGCTGCAGATGCCATCCCCTTGTTGCAATACTTGATTCAGTCTGGTCCACCTCGATTTCAGGAGAAGGCTGAATATCTCCTACAGTGTTTGCCAGGGACATTGGTGGTTATTATTAAGCGTGGAAACAATATGAAGCAGTCAGTAGGAATTCCAAGTGTATATTGCAAACTGACGCTCGGCAATACTCCACCTAGACAAACAAAGGTAAAATGCTTTCATATATTTCTCCTCAATATTTGTTGTGGGAGAATTGGAGGTTTTGATTTTGTTATTAATGTGTGTGGCAAAGATTCATTACCGAAAGCTAAACACAATAAAAACCAGCCTCTGAATCAATCAAATCTTTTGAGTACAGCTCATTATAGATTGTTTTTACTGGGCTTCAAGATATATGCACCTGGGTACTTGCCAGATGATGCCTTCAGAGTTGCATACATCAAATTTACCGCTTAACTGGGTCTATTTGACATGTAGATGGGTTTTTGAGTGCAGCTTCAGCGACTGCCAATCTAGAAAACAGATTCTTGAAGATTATTTAGTTTAAACTGGAAAGTTATGGTCAAAGAAAGGAAAATTTTTTGATTGTAGACTGACAAATTAAGGCTGAGCATATTGAGTTTGCAGGAAAAAAAGAAGTGAGTAGCAAACTTAGAATGACGAGGGAGGAAGGAGAGAATGAAAAAAAATCTATACAAATGACTCCAAGTAGTTTGGAACTAAAGTCTAGTTCAGTGGTGTTAAAATGTAGATTGTGCATATAATACATGAGAGTCAGCATCATGCGCATAATTTCTAATTTCTGGGCCATTTACAGTTTCTTGTTGCCTAGAGAATGAAATTTCATGGAACATGTAGCAAGCGAAGAAATTAGTTCGCAGATCATGCTATAAGAAAATTGCTAAACAAAAATTGACTTTGCCATTTGAGCTTCACTATTTAACTTCACTTCTTAGGTTGTATCAACTGGACCTAATCCGGAGTGGGACGAGAGCTTTGCGTGGACCTTCGAGAGTCCTCCGAAAGGCCAGAAGCTTCATATCTCTTGTAAAAATAAGAGCAAAATGGGAAAGGTAATCGAACTTCAAATTTTGGAACAAGGGCACAAAGAAGAGAATAGAATGGAGATGTTCTTTACATTTTTTCTCAAAGCTTTTCTTTAAGAATTATTTACTTAATTTTATCCCTTTTTTGATCTGACAACAGAGTTCTTTCGGAAAAGTAACTATCCAGATTGATCGGGTTGTAATGCTAGGAGCAGTTGCTGGGGAGTATACTTTGTTACCAGAAAGCAAATCTGGACCCTCAAGGAATTTGGAAATAGAATTCCAGTGGTCTAACAAATGACCCTTTTTCATGAAGAAACAATTCTTCAGGCACATTGAATTTTTAGGGAGAAAATATGTTCCAATATAGATTAAAATTTTTTTTTTTTTGTTTTTTTCAAAAATTTCCCTTTGAAAATGAGTTATTTATGATTTAGGTGTAAGTAAATAGTTTGCAAAAGATTATGATTTTCTAGGTGTTTGTCTTAAAGCATAAAATTGTAATTTGTTCAATGTATTCTTTTGTTAGCTGATGTTATAATTCTGGAACAATAGGACAGACGGATCCTTCTCTGTAATTTTTTGTAACATTGTGAGCGTGTCAATCTAAAGAAAATAAATGGTGTTTTTTCTGTAATTATTACGGTATTGTTTGATATTGCATTTGAAAGAATTGTTTTCAGAAAAAAAAAATTATTTTTAAATTTAAAAAAAAACTACATAAATATTTTTTTAAAAAGCAGATTTGAAAAAATAGTTAATAAAAAAATTTAAAAAATTAGTTAATTAAATTAAAAAAAAATTTAAATCTATTTTTTGATGCCCAAATGCAATATTAAACATTTACTAGTTTTTATACATAGTTTAATATATATTAAAAACTAAAATTAATATAAATAATTTTTAAAATAAAAATATCAGAAATTCTCCTCTGTTGTGGACTTATGTTTAATAGCAAGTAGCATAGATGAAATCTTGAATATGCATGAACTTGCTCGCCAAACTGGAACTTATGCGACCAATAGCTGAAAGTTCATCTGCTAAGGATTTTGCTTTCTGAAGATATTGGGCAATGGACATATCATTTTGTTTCAATTCTTGGAGCTAAATATTTAACTGGATTAAGAGATGGCACCAAATGTATTTTCAAGGGATGTCCAAAAGTCAGGAGAGAATTCATTGATATTTCTAAAACCAAATATGAAATTATGAGTTAGGGACTCGGGTGGGTGGTGAATCAGTGTTCATAATAGTTTGGTGAAGAGCAGAGACAGTAACATTGATGAATCCAAGTTATGAGAGTTTAAAAGAGGTATAATTTGAGTTTTCCATACTAGTTAATTATATGAGTTTGCCGCCACAGATACCGGAAGAAGACGAGTTAGATTTTTTTTAGGTGGAAGAATGTGAAATTTTTCATCTTTTTGACTTTTATACTAAAATTAAGGAGTGAATCCCACTAATTAAAATTAATCCTAATTTTCATTGGTGCATTAATTTAATTAATTTTGATGAACTTTAAAACTTTGAGAAATTACTTATTTTCCACCAATTTCCTCACCTTCACATTTCCCCCCCAACAATTCCAATAATACCAATTTTGTTCGTAGGATAATTTTATTTTTTTCAAGTTATAGCACTAATCTTTTTAATTCCCAAATAATAATACTCTTAATTATTTTTTTTATTATTAGTCATTTTTTTATGGGTTCAAATTTAGAATCCGATTGAACTAATGCATCCCACTACGGTCATGCGTAATCGGGGTCTAAATCATTGGATGTTACAATTCTCTTCCCCTTAAGAAAATTTCATCCTTAAAATTTACCTGATTAGCTGGAGCTGAATAACTGAGGATACTGACTTCTCATCATTTCTTCATTCTCTCATGTGGCTTTTTATACTGCATAATTGCGCTATATGACCTTTACCAATGGTACCTTTTTGTTTTGTAGTTCTTTGACTTCTCGAGCTAAGATTTTCACTGGCTCCTCTGCAAAGGTCAAGTCTGGTTGTATCTCTATTGATTCCACAGGTATTACATGTGTTGGATCCAATATGTATCTTTTAAACATTGAGACATGAAACACATTATGGATGTTATCCAATTCTGGTGGTAAGGCCAACCTGTAAGCCCCTGGACATACATGTTCAAGTATTTTGTATGGTCTAATATATGGTCTAATAAATCTAAGACTCAGTTTTTCCTTTTTACCAAAATGAAGTACTTTCTTCCAAGGCGAGACTTTTAAAAATACATTGTCTCCGACAACATATTCAATATCCTTATTGTCTCCGACAACATATTCAATATCCTTTCTCTTTAAATCAACGTAGGATTTTTGTCGATCTGTTGTAGCTTTTAATCGATCTTGGATTAATTTCACCTTCTCCTCTGTATGCTGCACCAATTCTGGGCCCATTAACTTCTTTTCACCAAGTTATGTCCAGTATAAAGGTGTCCCACATCTTCTTCCATGCCGAGACTAGCTTGATAGCTATTATTATATGCAAATTTCATCAATGGTAAATACCCATTCCAGCTACCATCCAAGTCAATTACACAACTTCTAAGTATGTCTTCCAGCAATTGAATAACCCATTCGGATTGTCCATCTGTTTGTGGGTGAAATGCTATACTAAAAGAAAGTCAAGTCCCCAATGCTTATTGTAGACTTTTCTAAAATTTTGATGTGAATCATAGGTCTTGATCAAAAGTAATAGATACTAACACCCCATGCAGTTGAATTATCTCATTAATATATATTTCTGCTAATCGGCTCAATGAATAATCCATCCAAATTGGCAGAAAGTGAGCTGATTTGGTAAGCCTATCAACAATTAACCATACTACATCATGCTTTTTTGGTGTCAAACGAAAACCAGATACAAAATCCATCATAATCCTTTCCCACTTCTATTCTGGGATAGTAATAGGTTGTAACAATCCATATGGTATCTGGTGCTCTGCTTTCACTTGTTGGTATGTCAAACATTTTGTAGTGTATTCCACGATATCCTTCTTCATTCCTGACCACCAATAATAAGTTTTTAGGTCTTGATACATTTTATTGCTTCCTGGATGTATGGAATAAGTTGTATTATGCGTCTCTTTTAGAATTATTTGCTTTAATCTACTGTCATTTGGCACACTGAATCTTCCCTTATAACTTATACTTCCATCATCTTCAATCTTAAATTCAGGTCTCTCCCTCTTTTTAACTGCCTCCGCAATTATCATCAATTTCTGATCTTGCCTTTGAGCTTCTCTCACTTGTTGCCTTAAAGTAGGTTGAACCTGTAACTCTGCCAGTATTTTTCTACTTAAGACATCAGCTACTACATTAGCTTTGCCTGACTGATAATTAATAATGCAATTGTAATTCTTAATTAACTCCAAACAACGTCTTTGCCTTAAGTTCAACTCCTTTTGTGTGGGCAAATATTTAAGGCTTTTATGATCTGTATATATGTAACACTGCTCACCATACAAATAATGTCACCATATTTTTAAAGCAAACACTATTGCTGCCACTCCAAATTATGAGTAGGGTAATTTAGCTCATGAGTCTTCAATTGTCTTGATGCATAAGTTACTACTTTACCCTTTTACATTAATACACAACACAGCCTATTATGAGAGGCATCACTGTATATCAAAAATCTTTCCCTGGAGTAGGTTGGGTCAAAACAGGTGCTTCAGTTAGTATGACTTTTAATTTTTCAAAGCTTGTCTAACAGCGATCTGTCTATTCAAACTTAGTTTTTTTTTTCTAAGCAACTTTGTAATTGGTGCAACTAATCCAAGGAAACCAAGGAAAATCCCTTCACAAACCTTCTGTAATAGCCAGCTAATCCAAGGAAACTTCCGACTTCTGTCATATTGTGCGGCGGCTTCCAACTTAAGTTAGCTTCTATTTTGCTAGGATCCATATAGATTCTTTCAACTGACACAACATGCCCTAAGAATCCTACTTCTTCCAACCAAAACTCACATTTTGATAGCTTTGCATACAATTGATTTTCCCTCAAAGTTTGAAGTACTATTCTGAGATGTCTATTATATTCTCTTTTATCCCTTGAATACACCAGGATATCATCTATAAAAACTATCACAAATTGATCAAGGTAAGACCTAAAAATCTTGTTCATCATATCCATAAAGGTAGTCGGTGCATTCGTTAAGCCAAAAGGCATAACCAGAAACTCATAGTGGTCATATCGAGTCCTGAAGGCTATTTTGGGTACATTTGATTCCTTGATTTTCAGTTGATGATACCCGGATTTGAGATCAATCTTAGAGAATACTCCCGCTCTCTTCAATTGATCAAACAAATCATCAATTCTAGGTATTGGGTGTTTATTTTTAATTGTCACCTTGTTCAATTGTCCGTATTGAATACATAATCGAAGGGTGTTATCCTTCTTTTTCACAAACAACACCGGAGCACTCCATGGTGACACACTGGGTCTTATGAATCCCTTATCTAGTAATTCTTGCAATTGAACCTTCAAGTCTCTCAATTATGTAGGTACCATTCTATAAGGAGTAATTGATATCGAGGTTGTACCAGGAATCACATCAATAGCAAACTCTATCTCCCTATCTGGTGGTAACCCCTACAAGTTTTCAGGAAACACATCTGGGAACTCACATACTGTGGGGATGTCCTTGAGTTTCGGGCTCCCCTTCCTGGTATCTATCACACGGTCCAAGTATGCTTCATATCCCTTCCTAATGTATTTTCGAACTTTTAACGCAGAAATAACACTAGTCAAACATGTTTGACTTTCACCCTGAATGATAGTGTCATCCTACCTAGATCGACAGTCGACTATAGCTCCATGCTTTGTCAACCAATTCATACCCAGAATTGCATCGAATTCATGAAAAGGAAATTCTCTACCCTGAATTACTATTGAACTATTTCTATAGATTTGATTCACTTTCACACTATGTCCTAACAGATTGGTCACAACTATCTCATATTTTAAGGTCTCAGGTATCATGTTACCTTGTTTAAGTGTAGTTGTGCTTATGTATGAATACATGGAACCAGGATCTATCAATGCATGCAAATCAAAGTCAAATAAAGAAAAATTACCAACTATGACGTCTAGCGCATCCTGGTCCTCCCGAGCTCTCATCACATATGCCCGAGCTAGAGTTCTACTACCTCTGGGTCTCTCAACTATCTTAGATATCCCCTGACTTTGTCCTATATGACCACCTCTAAACTGGCCTCGAGCTCTACCACAGCATTGTATAGGTGTCATAGTCTATGCTGGTGCCATACTACCTGTACTAAGTCTGGGACAATCTGTCTTCATATGATCAGTAGGTCCACATCTCAAGCATGCCCCAGTCAACCACTAACACTTTCATGTATGAGATCTACCACAATGCTGAAACATAGCAGGAGCTGGTCTTTTGGACAATGATGTTGATGAACTAGTAGATGATGTTGTAGGTCTAAACTGTTAACCTCGCCTACTAGAAAATGTCTGCCTAGCAACTCGTGACTGAAATGGTCTGGGTATAATCCTCCTTTTCCTACCAGATGTTTGGGCCACACTAGCCATTGATTTTTTGGAGAGCTCTTCTGTCTTTAGCTTTTTTCTTCTTTCAACACTAATGACAGAGGACACTAGTGTAGCAAAGTTTGTATATTGGTGGGAAGCCACTAAATATCCAATATCTTCATCGAAGCCATCTTCAAATCTATGACATTTATCAGCTTCATCTCCAATAATCCCCATTGCATACTTGCTCAGCCTGGTGAACTCCATCTCATACTCAACTAGTGTCATACTCCTCTGCTTCAAATTTAGAAATTCTCATTTTTTTTCTCATCAACATAAACTCTTGGCACATATTTCTTTTTAAACTCTGCCATAAAGAAATTCCATGTCTGAAGGTTTGGAGTCTGGAGTTTCCCTAATACCAACTTCCATTAGTCGTAGGCATGCTCTTGAAAGAAGGACACTGCATACCTAACCTTGTACTCCTTCGGACATTGAAGCTCCTCAAAAATCCGTTATGTCTTTTCTAACCAAAATTCTATTGCTACTGGGTCATCCTCTTTCTCACCCATAAAATCCATAGCCCCATATTTTCTTAGTTTATCAATTTGGGGTTTTGGTTGAGGTGGGGGAGCTGGTGGTGGCACAACTTGTGCAATTTGCTGTAACAAAGTAGCCATCTGTTGCATAAGGGGTACCTAACCTGGATCAATTTGTTCTTTAGCATGCTGTGGAGCTATAACACTAGGCTCCGAGGCTGTAATTGATGCTGACTGTATATGAGCAGCCGAGTTAGCTATATTATCACCCTCTTGTTCTTTATGACTTTTTCTTGATTCAAAATCCATTAAAACCTATATTTGTCAGAAGAATGGTCCCTTATCAGAATATAGCAGTTTAAAACAACGCAAATGCTAAAAATATGCACTTATCTTCCCATACCCACTCAGCAAGAATTGTCTAAACCTATAGCTCTGATACCAAAATTGTAATACACCCTTACCCCACTTTAGTTTAACAAGATAAATGAACATTATCCGGCTAACTGTCTTATAAGATTAGCTAAATGAAGTATTTTTTTTTGTTTGCATAAATATTACAAATACTAAAATAAATTTAATACCAACACTGATATTTAAAACTTTATTTATTTATAGAATATATTATTTTACATCCAAACTATGTCCATTACATTAAAGTTACACATCCTCAATACATATTAAATGAGATAAAAACTAATATTTAATTTACAATGTTTTTGACAAAATATACCAAAATATGTCTAAAGCTTTGAGTCGTTTATTGTCCGGGTATCTTTCTTCTTCTAACAACTATACTATTTACAGTTTTTCTTTAGAACCTGTGTGAGAAAAAACTACCCGTACTAAGCTATTAGCTTAGTGGTGCTTTAAGGATAAAAATCTTGCATACATATATTTTCTTACACGTCATTTAATAATTTCACAAATAAAACATAAAATAAAATAATTATAAAAAATCAAATAAATGTCATCAAATATTTAATATTTAACAATTTTAATTTTACACAATATTATCAAAATGACACACTTTTATATTATTATTATTTCTCATTTTTCTTGTACCCATAACACCTATAACCGAGCTAACTAATAGAAATAACGGAGTTCCTATTATTGGCTTTCATAATATTGCGTTGAGTGCTTTTATAATAGTGTTATTACCAACTTTTATAATATTGTCATTACCGGTTTAATAATTTTGCGCCGAATGCATTTATAAAATTGTCATTATCGACTTTTACATTTGGCACCGAGTGTCTTAAATCTCCTGATTGACATGTCAAACTATTCTCTATTCTAGTTCTAGATTAAGTGTCTTAGGGCTTAACTATTTTTATATTTATTCACAATATTTTCAAAAATGATAATTGCACTAAATTTTCACATATATATTTATTTATTTTTATTCTTTATTTCCATTATTATTGCAGTTGAACCTCATACATAAATAATTTATTAAACATTTATAACTATAATTAAAGTCAAAATTTACATTAATTAGCATATATATTCATCACTCCACATGCAAAAGCCCAATATATCAAATTTTTATTTATGACAGATTTCGGCCCTAATTTTGGGTCTCATATTTAGCCTATTTATAGTTCGAATTTGAATTTATGGTCTTCTAATATTTTGTAGCTTAATGACTCAGAATTCATATTCATAAAAAATCATACAAATCCAATTTTTCTATCAAAATTTGTGGCCCTTTTACTAAAGGACATTCCATTAGTTTTACCCAGTATTTTCTGGGTACCTACAGATCCTGAATTTTGTGTCCAATTTTTAGTCCATTTAAAATTAGAATTTGAATTTAGGTTCTGAATGAAAGTTTTATCCTTATGAGTCTAATTTCATTTATAACCAATTTCATCTCAATATTATTACCAGAGCATTAGTTATGATCAAAATAGTCAAGACTGCTCCAAAACTTCTGTAGTAGGGTCATCAATTAGCACAAACTTATCTACTAATTATATCCATCATATGCATTTATTTTTATGCCAAAGTTTCTGTATCACAATTACATTCAAATATCTTAATATTTTCACATCATTTAGTCCTATTACAATAAAAAAATAAAAAGCAACTACCAAGCACATTCTATGGGCAAACCACATTCATATTAAACATTAATATATAATTTCACACATTTAGATAACATGTAAGATTTTTATCAATGAAACACATACCTAATCAGACTTGAAGCTTTCATTTTCTTTTCTTTTCCTCTCCTCACTAATTAGCTTTCTCCTTGCCTTTGTCACCCTCTTGAGGGCCTTTCATTTTCTCACTTAGTTTTCCTACACAACCATACCATATCTCATTTCTATCATTCATTTTCAAAATAATGCTCCTAATATTTTTTATAATTTAATTTTGCCAAAAAGTACTAAGATTAAACTTCCTTTTTGATAGGTAATGTTTGCCTAAAAATCTTATCATAAGTCTCAATTTATTTTCTTTAAATCAACACTCTAATTATACTTCATTTATTACCAATTATGTTGCTCCTAAATTAATTTCAATTTTTTCCAAATTACCTTAACAGAGGTAGCTCCTCATTCCTCCATTAAAGTTATCTTTCTCTAGTTTTTAAGTCATAAAATAATTAAATAACATCAATTATTATTAATTAAAAATTTAACTAGTTATAAATTTCAAATTCTAGTTTCATTCTTGCCAAATAACCTCAATCTACCAATCCTAATCATATCTATCATCCTTATGAGTCTCAAATGGAAGGAAAAATATTAAATTTAAGACAAATAAACTCACCTTAATGGTTCTCCAAGTTGGGTCGAATATGTCCTAAGGTTTCTCCCATTTCTTTTATTCTTTCTTCTTTCCTTCTTGTTCCTTAGCTCTCTTTATGGTAAAAACTCTTTAATTTCTGAATTTTTCTCTCTCAAAACTAATTTTTTTCTCTCTTTTTCAAGCTTGGAATGAAGTAAAAATGGATACTTTTGGAAGGATAGGTGGACGACACAAAGGGTGAAATAGAGGAAGAAGATGAGTTAGATTTTTTTTAGGTGGAAGAATGTAGAATTTTTTATCTTTTTTAGTTTTATACTAAAATTAAGGAGTGAGTCTCATTAATTAAAATTAATCCTAATTTTCATTGGTGCATTAACTTAATTAATCTTGATTAACTTTTAAACTTTGAGAAATTCCTTATTTTCCACCAATTTCCTAACCTTAACAATTTTCCCCCAACAATTCCAATAAGATTTTGTTCGTAGGGTAATTTTATTTTTTTCTAGTTCTAGCACTAATATTTTTAATTCCCAAATAATAATACCTTTAATTATTTTATCTTATTATTAGTTTTTTTTATGAATTCAAATTTATATTTTGATTGAACTAGTACACCCCACTACGGTCACGCGCAATCGAGTTAAATCACTGGATGTTACAACGACGATGTGGTCAAGCACAAAGGTATGTATTAGATTATGAATGCTATGTTAATATGTGAATGCGTGCTATAATTTCAATGTTTATATGTATCACTAAGCTTTCAGTAGCTTTATGTGTGAGTTTTTCTGTACCTAGTTTTGGAGCTGTTAGATTATTGGATTGACAAGAAGGGAAGACCAAGCCAGTCAGAGTTAACCCATGTTAGAGTTTGTTTTTACTATTTTAGTTATCTCATTCATTTATTTCTCATATCATAGGATAGAGACAGATAAATTGGAATTTGTTTAATAAGGTTGATTTTGTAATAAGGATAGTAATTGTCCAAACCTATTATTGAATTAGTTTATGATTATTATCCAGATACAGAAAAAAGTTTTATGCATCACAATTTAAATAGAAGTTTTAATTGCATGTAACATATGGAGATGTGTATAAGTCAAAAAGTTTTTAATTCATAATAGTTAACGACAGATTGAGTCTGTACAGTGAGTTTTATCCTGACTATATAGAGGGGTGTTACATACCCTTTACAACAATTTAGAATAATTATCCTTATTTGCTTTTGTTTAACAAAATTCCATATCATAAATTTTTACGGGTCTTTGGTTGTTTAATTTATCCTCTTTTGAGACCCTATAATAGTCATTAATTGAATTTCGCAGGAAACAAGGTGTTTATTTTGGTTTTTCTCCAACACATCATGGGCATAGATGTTGAAACTGGGCATCTATATATTGTCAGACATGTCCAATTTGATGAACAAAATTTTCCCTATAAAAATGACATTAATTCCATCTCTCATACCAGTTTAGTACCCAATCAAAATGCATAACATTGGATGGAGTTAATTTCTAGTCACGTTAGCCTCGTCCATGCAGGTTTGTCTCCTCAATATTTTTTGAATTCCTCACAGTATCCTTCTTTCTCCTATTCCCAATCAATATGCATAATTCTACTAAATCTCCCAAAATAATATTCCTTTAGCTAAACATGTAAGCTATTTTGATTTTAATATCTTATATTTATGAGATTTTAATTGAGATATCAGGACAAATTACAAATAAAGGGTCTTAAGAATTTGATCAATTATTTATTTAGGCATGAATTCATTTATTAATTAAGTGTGGGAGAATTAATGTGGGCTCAAATAATAATATGGGTATGATGGATAGCCCATGATTGTTATATACCGATGAGCTAAGTCTCTCTTATTGCTAACTCTAATGATTAAGCTCATCTATATAAAGATGGATAGAGGATAAGGAAAATTAATAGATAAGAATTCCATCATTCTGGAGTTAGAAAACGAGAGAAGATCTTGGTGCAAAAACTTCTCGGATTATTTCTAAGACGATGGATTCGGCTAAATCAGGTACATATCTTCCGTTTCTCAATTAAATTCATTTGTTTTGTGTTCTAAATAGCATGTATTAGATCTTGTGGAGAGATCTGCTAGATTTCCGCTATAGATCTCTCCATCAAGTGGTATCAGAACCTAAATACATATTTTTAGAATCATATTTGAGTTTTTCTTATAAGGATCTAGAGAAAAACTGAGTTTAATTGAGGTTTTGAGAAAATTTTGATTTGGTTAATCAATGCTTGATTCTCTAATTTTATTGATTTTCAGTAAATTTCTCTTAATAAAATCAGAATAATATGTTGTTGCATGTTGATTTAAAGTAAAATTTTGAAGAAAATTGGGTTTTGTAGTTAAATCAATTTTTTGGGAAATTTCGGATGAAAAATTGCAGAGATCGGGAGGAGGAAGTCGACTGGCGCGTGTAATACACGCGCTAGAGGCACGCATGTCACTTGAAGGAGGCTGGGAAGGATTGAGTCTAGAGCGTCTGTTACACGCACCAGAGGCGAGCGTGGTAGCGTCGAGGAGAACTGCGGAGCTGTAATGGCGTGTGTATCACACGCACCAGAGTGACAGCTACAGACGTGTGTGATACACGCACAGGGCACGTCAGGTGTGTGCACTGCAAGCGCGTGTCGTTCTGCCCTCTTTCCAGTTTTTCGATTCTGCCCCTGAACTTTCTAAATTTTCAATTAAGTCCCTAATTCATTATTTTTCACTCCATAAGGCTATTTTTGATCCGATTTCTTCTGTAATTAATTTATATTTTCTAAATTTATTTTTAAAAGCCATAATTGAGAAAAGTTGTGACATTTTTAGAGATAAATTGTTATCTCATAATTTATTTTATTTTTGCATTTGGCATAAAATGCCACATATAAAATTAATTTTTCTTAGGTAAAATTGACAATGTAATTTTATTTTTGTGATAATAATTTTTCGAGACATTTAAGCCCCATGTCCATATGGAATGAAAGATTATATTTTTTCAAGACAATAAATAAGGTGTATCCCGATATAAGTATTTTTTTAAAATTGGCTAAAATGTAGTAGCCAAAGTGACATTTTTAGCTGAGATTTTAAGAAATATACAGACTTATATGTTTTAGGGATGTCTCAGATTTGGTTTATAATTATTCGGCCTAAAGGTACTTATTATAAATTCAAATTTTGAGATGATAATATAAGACATTTGATTAGGAATCAACTGGTCTGAGTGATTTATTCTGCCTAACGGTGTTTAAATTTACAAAGACTGTGTAAATTCCTAGATCGTTCTTATATTGAAGAATTATCTATTGCATGTTATATTTTCTGCCCAAAGGTGATTATATAATGATGTGCTGAAATTCTTCGGATTAATATTTTTTTATGGCATTGAGTATTATTATTATCTTGAACTAAAGTAATAAATTGTTGATTTTTCAGTCACATTCTCAATCAATAACTGCACTGTTACAGTTTAAACATTAACAACTTCTAATTTAAAGGAGTGGAAAAAAGATGTTGAAATGGCTATAGAGTTGGCAGATATTGATCTTACCATGACAACTCCTAAACCAGTTGACTTAACTCCTGAGAGTACTGATGTGGAAAAAGAGTTACACTCAACCTGGAATAAGATGAACTGCATGTGCTATTTGACCCTAAAAGGTCAATTCCAGAGCATTTGTTGAGCGGTCTTTCTGAGACTCATATAGTAAAAGAGTTTCTTACAGCTTTGTCTTAGCATTATAAAGTGTCAATCAATGCTGAGATTGGTACCCTTCTGAAACAATTATACTCCATGAAGTATAACAGACTTGGAGGTGTTAGGGAGTACATTTTGAAGATGGTCCACATACAAAATGAGTTAAAGGGTTTTGACATTATTCTCCCTAACGCTTGTATTGTGCATCAAGCTCTCAATACTCTACCTCCTGAGTTTGAAATGCTTATTACGGCTTACAACTTTAGGGAGGATCCATGGACTATCAATGCTTTCATTGTCGTTTGTGTAGCTGAGGAAAAGAAGCTAAAGGCAAGACAATCCAGTGTCGCACTTCTTGTATCCGGACCTCAGCATAAAGGTAAACTAAAAGGTAAGAAAGCTAAGACTAATGCTTTTTTTTTTTTCTGTTCAGGGACATGAGTCTTCCCGATCTAGTGCTGTGGGTGATTTTAAAGGCATAGAGAAAAAGAAATTTAAATGTTTCTTTTGCAAAAAGAAAGGTCATAAAAAGGTGGATTGTCTTAAATATAAAGCTTGGTTAGAGAAGCGTGAGCCTACAGATAACTCTTTTGGTTTTGTTATTTGTGAATCTAATTTAGCTGATGCCACATCCAATTCTTGATGGCTTGATAGTGGAGCGACTAAACATGTTGCCTTCACATTACAGGGATTCACAAATATAAGGAAGCCAAATAAAGAAGAGTTAATGCTCACAGTTGGCAATAATGCTACGGTTGATGTTCAACTAGTTGGAAATGTTTGTTTGAATTTAGATAGTGGTTATGAACTATTTTTATCTAATGTATTGTCCATACCATCTTTTAGATGAAACTTGGTATATGTTTCTGAATTAGACAAAATTGGCTATGCTTTTGTATTTAAAGATGGAGTTGTTAATATAACTTTTAATTCAAAGGCAGTTGGCCGGTGTATTTTGTCATATGGTTTGTATCAAGTTTCTTTAAGTTCAAATGAAATATATTTCACATCATGTAATGTTGAACATATTATTGCCAAAAGACCCTTAATAAAGGAAAAGTCATCCATGTTGTGGCATAAAAGACTTGGCCATATTTCTAGAGAAATGGTAGATAGGCTAATTAAAAACAATATTTTGTTTGCCCTTGATTTCAGTGACCTAGAAACATGTGTTGACTGTTGTAGGGGTAAGCTAACCAAAATTAAGAAAAAAGGATCTATCAGGAGTTCAGATATCTTAGAGATAATTCATATAAATATATGCGGACCTTATTCACCCACAATATGCAATAATAAATGTTTTATAACATTTATTGATGATTTTTCCCGATATGGCTATCTGTACTTGATTAAGGAAAAGTCTGAATCTCTTGAGAAATTCAAGATTTTTAAGACTGAAGTCGAGAAACAGCAGGAAAAAGTTATCAAAATTGTTAGGTCTGATCGGGGTGGAGAGTATTATGGCAAATACGATATAACAGGACAATTAAAAGGTCCTTTTGCTAAATACTTGGAGGACTGTGGAATAGTAGCTCAGTTTACTATGCTAGGAAGTCCTGAACAGAATGGTGTGGCTGAAATGCGAAATCACACCTTAAATGAAATGGTTAGAAGCATGATGTCAAGATCTAATCTCCCAGACTTTTTATGGGATGAGGCTATTAAAACGGCATTATATATCCTCAATAAAGTACCCAGTAAGTCTGTGGCTAGAACGTCGTTTGAACTGTGGACTAATAGGAAACCTAGCTTAAGTCACCTTCGTGTTTGGTGTTATCCTTCAGAAGTACGCCTTTATAATCCTACTGAAGGTAAATTGAAATCCAGATATACTCGTTGCTATTTTATAGGATACCCAGATCATTCTAAAGGCTATAAATTTTATTGTAGAGAAGGGAGTTCTAGAATTGTAGAATCACAAATAGCTAAATTTTTAGAATTTGATATAGCTGATCAGTATGAACACTTTGAGATCACTAGTAAGGAACAACAGACTAAGGTTATACATATACCAGTTCCCAAGCAACCTGCAATATTGGTTCCTACACTTGTGATTAAAGGGATGAGCCTATACAGTTTAATGAGGTTTCATCATCACAGGATGCAGTTGCACAAATTCCTCTCAGGAGGTCTACTAGGGAAAGGAAATCTATTATTCCATATGATTATGTGGTCTATCTAGGAGAGAGTGATTATGACATTGGTCATGTTTCTGATCCTATATCATTTGAGGAAGCTATTTCTAGTACCCAATCAAATCTGTGGTGGAAAGCAATGAGAGACTAAATGCAATCTATGGATTTTAATGGCGTGTGGGAGCTTATTGAATTACCTGAAGGTTGTAGACCTATTGGCTGTAAATGGGTCTATAAGACCAAGAAAGACTCTAAAGGGAATATTGAGAGGTTTAAAGCCAGATTAGTTGCCAAAGAATTTACTCAGAGAGGAGGAATTGATTACAGTAAAACATTTTCTTTTGTATCCTCTAAGGATACATTTAGAGTAATTATGGCACTAGTAGCTCATTTTGATTTAGAGCTACATCATATGGATGTTAAAACCGCATTCTTAAATGGAGAATTAAACGAGCAGGTTTATATGTAACAGCCTAAAGGCTTTCATGAAAATGGTAAAAACCATCTTGTCTGTAGACTTAAAAAGTCTATTTATGGTTTAAAACAAGCCTCACGATAGTGGTACTTAAAATTTAATGATGTAATAACTTCTTTATGGTTCTAGCCTCACGATGAATTTGATAGATGCATATATCTCAAGATCAGTGGGAGCAAATATATCTTTTTGATATTATATGTAGATGATATTTTGCTTGAATGTAATGATTTAGGTACACTGCATGAGGTTAAGCAGTTGTTATCTAAACATTTTGATATGAAAGATCTTGGAGAAGCATCTTTTGTCCTTGAAATTGAAATCTTAAGAAACAGATCTCAAAACCTTTTAGGTCTCTCTCAAAAGGCATACATAGAGAGGATATTGAAGAAATTCAATATACATGATTGTAAATCTTGGGATGTGCCAATTGCTAAAGGTGATAAATGAAGCTTAACACAGTGTCCTAAGAATGAGGTTGAGAGAGAATCAATGAAAGCAGTGTCATATGCTAGTGTAGTAGGAAGCTTGATGTATGCTCAAATTTGCACTAGGCCGGACATTGCATTTGCAGTTGGTATTCTTGGTAGATATTAATCTAATCCTGGAATGGACCATTGGACTGCGACTAAAAGAGTTTTGAAATACCTTAAGGGGACTTATTACAGAAAGGGTGAGCATCTGGAGTTAACTGACTATACAGATTCAGATTTTGCTGGTTGCTCAGATGTTAGAAAATCCACATCAGATTATGTTTTTATGCTGGCTGGTGGGGCTGTATCTTGGAAAAGTGTTAAACAGTCCTTAATCTCTTATTCCATGATGCAGTCTGAGTTTGTAGCATGTTATGGTGCAGCCACATAGGCTGTATGGCTACGAAATCTCATTGCAGAAATGTCAATTATTGATTCCATTGACAGACCCATAAAGTTGTATTGTGATAATCTTCCAGCTGTGTTGTTTGCTAAAAACAACAAGAATATCACAGGGTCTAAGCATATGGAAGTCAAGTATTTGACATTGAAAGAGCTGATAAAGAAAGGTGACGTTCAGATGGATCATATCAGTACAAAAGATATGATAGCAGATCCTCTAACCAAGGGACTTCGACCCAATATTTATGTAAGACATGTCATTAGTATGGGTCTAAAGTCTGTTTTTGATCCCTTGGATTAGTGGGAGGATTTTATATTACTTTATATAATATTTGTACGTACTTTATACATTGGTATAAATGTACATTATTTTATTTCTGATGATTATCAATACATTGTTATATTTTCATTGGAAAATATTATGTGATATATCAGATTAAATGTTTGAAAGTCTTAAGATTAGTGTCATCTTAAGCGAAGGCTTGGGGCATTGTTGTTTATAGCCTTGGATGTATGTCATCTGACACATAAAATATCTCGAGATATAAAGTTTTTAAGACATAGAGACTTCAATTTGAAGTAATAAAAGATTTCTTATGAGTAACTGTGTTACATAAAGATAAGAAATCTGACTGATGAGAAAATCAATACATAAAGTTTTGATCATAAAGTTAGTGTTGAATAATTCTTACCACATTACCACACTGATGCTCATGACGATTGATAGGGTTATTGGCATATGTGACTATAGAAGGTGTCATGTTCTTGATTATGTGGTTTCCACCATGATCCTATGTTGATAATCTTATTAAATCGAACGAGAATGTGAAGTCTTTTATAATATGTTCTCAATTAATACGCCCAAGTGGGAGAATGTAAGATATTTTGATTTTAATATCTTATATTCATGAGCTTTTAATTGAGATATCATGATAAATTACAAATAAAGGGTCTTAAAATTTTGATCAATTCTTTATTTAGGCATGACTTCATTTATTAATTAAGTGTGAAAGAATTAATGTGGGCTCATATAATAATATGAGTATGATGGATAGCCCATGATTATTATATACCGGTGAGCTAAGTCTCTCTTATTGCTAATTCTAATCATTAAGCTCATCTATATAAATATGGATAGAGGATAAGGAAAAATAATAGATAAGAATTTCATCATTCTGGAGTTAGAAAACGAAAGAAGATTTTGGTGCAAAAACTTCTCGGATCGTTTCTAAGACGATGAATTCGGCCAAATCAAGTACATATCTTCTTTTTTCTCAATTAAATTCATTTGTTTTGTATTCTAAATAGTATGTATTAGATCATGTGGAGAAATTTGCCAGATTTCTGCTATACATCTCTCCATCAAAACATCCTCACCAACGCGTCCTTCTCTCCTCCCTAGATAGTTCTATCACGTCTTCCTCTATCCATCACATCCAATCTCACCAAACTTAACTCTCTCCACCAAATCCTCAACAAAGATTTAAAAATTTAAGTGAAATTCCATAAGATCTCGTCCTCTTATCTTCTTCAAATTACTTACCAATATCCTCATTTATCCTATCCAATCCTACCTCCAATTCCTTCTGCTCATCCCTACCAAATTTTCCTAAAATATTCAAACTCCTTAAAGATCTTCTATTCGACCCCACCACTATCCCAACCACCATAAATTCTAATTGACCAAACTAGCATTTGACTATCTTCTCACCAGAGAATCTCTCAGCCCCACCTAACCCCACCATTATCCCAGTCACCCAAAATTCTAAATCTTAACATCAAAATTTGACCAACTTATCATCAGCAAATATATCAGCCCCACCTGAGCCCACCTCGCTACAAATTTCCTCTCCCACTTACACAACCTATGGCCATGCAATATTGCAGCTCCGACCCACTACCATGCAAAAATGCCATGCTCTATTGTTCCACCCCCACAAAACCTTCAACCATTCCTAATTATACACAAATTGAACCCACCACATTTGCCCAAGCCAATCGATACAAAGAATGAAATGTAGCTATGAAGAGTGAATATGATGCCTTGATAGAAAATAATACTTAGACCCGTGTACCCCGACCCTCACATAAAAATATTATTGGTAATAAATGAGTATTTAGAATAAAAAGAAATACTAATGGCTCTATCTTTATATATGCAAAACCATATTAGTTGCAAAGAGCTATAACCAATAGTTTGGTGTTGATTACGGTGAGACATTTAGTCCTATTATCAAAGTTGCAACCATTCGTCTTATAATTTCTCTGGTTTCAGTCAATAACTAGGGTTTGCGTCAACTAGATGTCTCCAATGCATTATTATATAGACATATCTTTAAAGAAATGTGTCACTCATCCAAATAATATTTGCTGCTTAAAGCGCTCAGTTTATGGACTTAAACAAGCTCCACGAGCATGGTTCCAATGGTTGAGTTTGTTTTTTTTCCTATTATGGTTTCTCTTCATCTAAAGCTTATTCTTCATTATTTATTATGAAACATAACTCAGATTTGTTGTTGGTACATAATAATGTTGTTGACATTATTATCACTGACTTTAACATAGTGTTAATTGATCATTTTACCACCACTATTAAGCAAGAATTTCTAATTTTTGATATTGGTGAAATTTAATTTTTTTCTTAGGCATAAAGGTTCATCACACAACTAATGGCATCACTCTCTGTTAACAAAAATATCTTACTGATCTTTTGCTTAAAATGGGCATGCAATACTTAAGAGGGTTTCTTACTCCTATGGCCACCATGCCTCCTCAGCATCATGACTTTGGACCTTTATTTCATAATGCCTAATTATGCATACAAGTCATTGATGTGTTACAATATGCTACTATGACTTGTCCTGACATCTCATTCTCAGTTTATAAGTTGTGTCAGTTTATTCATCAACCTATTGAACAACATTGGACTGCAATCAAATTGTTATTATGCTACATAAAGCAAATCCTCAATTATTGTTTGTATGTTGATTGACACCAAAACTATTAGTTACAATATTTTTTCGATAGTGATTGGGGTGGATGTCTAGATGATAGATGCTCCACCAGTGGCTTTGCTATTTATTTTAGGCATAATCTCATTTTTTGGAGTGCAAAGAGGCGGCCAACTATGGCTTGGTCATCTACCAAAAATGAGTATAAGACATTAGCCATACCATTGCAGAATTACTTTGGCTCCAATATTTACTAAGGAACTTGGTATTTCCCAAAATACTCCAGCTTGTCTCTGGTGTGACAATCTAAGAGCTATGTACTTATCTCATAACCTAGTTTTTCATGCCCACGCCAAGCTTATTGAATTGAACTATCATTTTGTTTGTGAGCAGGTAGCAATTGGTAATATTTTTGTTTCATTTATCTCCTCTGGTAACCAAATTGCAGACATATTTATCAAGCCACTAGGCACTCGATCCTTTGCTCATCTTTTGTACAAACTAACCTACAACCTCGTGCCCCATCGACTTGATCGGGGGTGTTAAGAATATTCAGATTTCTTATAACAAATTCAATTTAAATTTTGTAATCTTGTACCTTATCTGCTATTTACATCATATATATAGGGTTGTAACATTTATTTCATTTAATTGAGAAAGATTACACAATTATTCAAATTAGAAAACTTCACAAGAGAGAGGTAGAGTTCATTGCTAACAATAAAGGTGAGGGTGGAGTGAAGACATCTGAAGATACTTTTGTGGGCACAACTAAAACACTAGCAACATGAAACAATTAGCTCAACAAAAGTATTTCGTTGAAGGGGATAATAAATTGCTTTTGCCAATAGCTAGTAAAAGGGCTACCAGGGATGATATGGAGGTGGATATAAGGGATGAGGGTTACAATAATTAAAAAAAGGAACATGACTTATACAAAATCTAGTAGAATAGTACTAGAGGCCACCAGTGACTTAGATCCTGGTGGCCTAGCCCAACTAAAATTTTAAGTTACAATTGTCAGGGTCTTGGGAGTGCCCTAGTAGTTGGATCATTGAGATGATTGGTTAAGACGAAAACCCCCACTATCATCTTTATAATGGAAACTCGAGTATCAGAGGATAAGATGATATTCATTAAAAATTATTATGGTTACAAAAATGGTTTTAATGTGAGAGGCAGAAATGGAGGAGGTGGCTTATCTTACTTATGGATGATGGGATTAATCTGATTTTGTAATATTACTTGATTAATCATATGGATTTCATTGTTTCTTCTGTTAATGGTCTTGATAATTGGTGTCTTACCTGCGTTTATGGTTGGCTAAAAAGTCAAAATAAATGGAGATCTTTAGAATTAATCGGAAAACTACATAACTGATCTTAACTTCCATGGTTATTGATTGGTGATTTTAATGAAATATTGGCTTATAGTGGAAAGGTGGGAGGGGCCCTAAAGCTGAATTCAACTATAGAGGCTTTTCAATCGATTTTGGTTGAATGTGTGTTATTAGACTTGGGCTTTATTAGCTATCCTCTTGGATAATAAATAAAGTGATACTACTTTCATTGAAGAACATCTCGACTGGTTTTGATTAATGGGTACATAAATTCATTATTGCTTCGATTCACCATGTTCTATTTGCTAGATTTGAGCATATTTTATCTCTTTAAAGTTAAGAGATCATGTCGTTATTTCTAAAAGAAAGCCTCAATTTTGTTTTGAAGCTAATTGGTCCAAAGAACCTAGTTGTATTGAGATGGTAAAGTATGGTTGACAGTTTAGGCCAGATTGGAATCAGTTAGTAGTAGGTTGTCAATCTCAATTAAAGACAAAATCGTTTAGTGCTTGAAAATTTCGAGGATAAGTGTAACCATATTTTGAAACGATTGCAGTGTTTGGATACCTTATTGACTCAAATTCATCTAATGAAAGGAAGCGTTTGAAGGATCGACTAGCTGAGATTTCTCTCCACGAGGAAATGATGTGGAGGCAAAGGTCTAAATGCAAAATGTTTTCATGCAGTGGCATCTAAACATTAGATAAATAATATTAGTAGGCTTTTAACTTACAAGGGTGGGAGTTGAGAGGAGCAACATTAAAAAGACATATAGTTCAATTTTATTAAGAGCTTTTCCAGTCGGGTTCAGATGCAGTTGAAATAAATGATTTACCATTTGTGGCAACTAAGGTTAGCTTTGATATGAACAAAACATTAAATAAACCTTTCTTTATAAATGAGTTGTTACAATCAATTAAAATGATGCATCTTTCCAAGGTCCTGGGACCTGATGGATTGCCTCCTTTTTTTTTATCAGCAGTATTGGACGGTGGTAAGTTAAGATGTTGTTTGGACAGTTCTAGGTATCCTTGATAGTGGGGAGATGCCAGTGGGTTTCAGCTATAGACACATTTGTCTTATCCCCAAGGTACAAGATCTCAAACTCGTACCACCCTATTAGCCTATGCAATGTTGTGTGCGAAATTGCAACTAAAATGTCAACCAATAGGCTTAAGTTATTGTTAGGTGACATTATTGATGAGAATTAGAAACGTTTGTACTTGGAGGGTTGACAACTGATAACATTTTGGTGGCTTTTAAGGCCTTTCATCATATAAAAACTAAAAGGTAGTGTAGTAGGAAGCAGATATTTCTCAAACTTGATATGGTTAAGGCTTGTGACAAAGTAAAATTGTCTTTTTTGTAGGCAATGATGGGTAAAATGAGTTTTTTTAGAAAAATGGATTTCTACAGTTATGAGGTTTGTTACATCTACAACCTATTCTATTCTACTTAATGGTTAGCCAAATAGTTGGAGTTTGATCACAAATACCTTTTTCCTTTTGGCTAGATTGTTAAAGCTCATTATGATCCACCATTGATTTTTTTAAAAAGCTATGTTGGGCTCTAATCTGAATTACATAAGGAGAAGTGTCCTTGTTGGTGGAGAGATTTTAAATGCATGATGTAGGTAGCAAGTTGGCAATGGAAGGATAATTTGAATATGACCAAACAAATGGATTCCCCAACCACACTCTTTTTGTTTAATCACACTGCAATCTTAGCTTTCTATGGATTCAAAGGTCTCGTCTGATTGATCCAAACTGTCATGCTTGGAATTGGAAATTAATTCATCGAATTTTCTTATTGTTGCTTGACATCGAACATATTAAAGCTATTCCATTGAGTCTACATATGTTGTAACACATTTTACCTTTAGATACTATATATCCATGTATCAAGTTATTATGTATGACACATGAATAAAATAAAGATCTTGTTTGCAGTGAGAGTAATTTTTTTATCATCACATCTTATAACATCGTTCAACAATTCATCAATCAATATCAAGGCTTTAACCATAAACATAATGTATCACATGTATTAATAATTTAAACACTATGTTTGAAAGTTTTTAAGTTTACGGGTTTCAGATTATTCTCAGATCTTAGTACAAAACTCATTGTGACTATACATGTACAAACATTCAAGTCTAAAATGTAGATGTTATGATTTAATATTTGTGTGAAATGCAAAGAAAAAAGAGAGTGAGGAGGCTCAGTCACTTTTGATTCATGTCTTTTAGATGCACTTCAAAATGAATTGTCTACTGCTCTCAACCTAAAAAATGATGCAATTTAATTAGTTGTGACTCAGTGAAAATAATCAATGAATTCTAAAATTCCAATCATGTCACAGTAAAAAATAACAAGTATACACACTTTATATTTCATTTCATTAATCAATATCATATAGATATAAGTAAAAATCAAAGCATATAATAATTATTTTATAATAAGGCTAAACATAAATTGCCCTATGTTTCTATGTAAACATTTGTATTTTCTAGCTAGTTTGATCATTTATTTCATTTGCACATTTGTTGGGTCATAAGCCTTTTTTTTTGCTATTCATTTTTATTTGATTATTTGTTTAGGCCTTATGTCTTTTTTTTGTTTTATAATATTATTTAACTACTCACAATGCCTTTTAAGTCCATATGCATATATATTTGTAATCAAACATTCATCAACCATTATCATTGTATTAGCCTTTGTATATCAATTCATACATCATATTATGTAAAGAAATCAAATACTTTTAATTCAATAATGTTACAATATCAACAAATTATTCGTCATCTTATTTTCGAGGTCAAATCATAACAATCATATAATTCATATAACCATAAGTCAATTTACATTTGACATAACAAACAACATTTGCGTGTACTAAAAAAATCATTTGATAACTATACTCACATTTTTTCTCTGATATCTAACCCTTACTATTTACCTTCTCTTTGTGGGTTTATTTTGAAACTATAATTGATCAATACATGACTAGAAAGACTTAATATAATTTAAACATATTGATGTGCATGATTTGTATAAATAATCAATATTTCTTTTATGTTACAGTGTGACTTTTGCCTGACAAATTAACTTATAATTTCTTTTATACTTTATCCAATTTATGTGATTTTTTTAATTTAAGCTAACATATATGGTTAAAACTATTAAAATTATAGAATATTTATAGCATCACACAATTTTAGTGGAATTTCAAAATATGTCGTATTTTCTATCCTTAGTCAGTTTTGAGTATACTAAATTTATTAATTCATATCTTACAACATCTATCTTAAATTATTATAAAATTTTTTAGACACATAAAAAATATACAGATTAACTTTTTTGTGTACATATTTTCTAATTATGCCTCTAAAATCTTCAAACAATATGAAACATATGACTGGTCTTGCACATGGGGTGACATCTACATCACTTTTTATTTATTTATTAATAACACATCTTACAAAATACAACACATATAAATGTAAGACTTTCATTGAAATTTAGCTAAGACATAACCCTAAAACTTTCATATTTTTCAATTTTGTTAATTCAGTCTATAAATAATTCAAAAACTAGGATAAACTTTTTGAAGTTACACAGGTATAAAGAAGCAGCTTTAATTAAAGGAACAATCATTATTTGTTCCTATATATCTTCTTATTCACACTAAATTTCAGATGGCATATAAATTTACAATTTTAATATTTTATATTTCATAATTCAACATCTATGATTGTTAAAATAAACAAAAACAGTAGAATAATTTGCTGGAAATCAATTTAGAACCAGTCTCACTCAAATGGAATTTTTTTTTCATATGCATTAAACATTAAAAAATTGTTATATATATATATAACTATAAGTTTCATGTTTGGAACTTCTCCAAATTCTTCTTCTAAGACTACAAAAATTAAGTTATAATATTCTGCTATGAAAACAGAGTTCAAAACTTTGATTTAGTTACTTACGCCCTATAAAATATAATCTATCAAACCTTTAATTCACTATTAGCAACAAAAAAAAAGAATAATCAACTCACCAATGATTTGTTTTCTTGGTTTGTTGCTGGAACATATAAGGAAAATGAAAAAATGAAAGGAAGAAGAAAAAGGAGGTGTAGTTGTAGGATAAAGAAGAATGGGAAGGATAAGGCCAAAGATAAGGCTCCACATCCCATTTGTCTCTTCTTCTTTTTTTCTTTTCTTTATTATTATTATTATTATTATTATTATTATAACCAATGCAAAAATATAATTTAATTATTTACTTCAATTTAATTAAATTAACTATATAGATTTTTTATTAAATCTAGTCTCTTTATTCATAAATTTTTGTTATATTCATTTAAATAATAAAAATAGATATGTGTAACTCGGTACAATTGTAAAATACTTTAATACGTAGCAAGTGTATGTAATGGACTTGTTCGAACCAAAAATTGCATATGGAATGAATTATATGCAAAATGTGTATGTTCAAACAAAATGTATGTGGAGAAGATCAAAGATTTTACAGATGTGGTCCATTGTGTGGCACTTCAATTCTACTGGGGATTATGTTGTAAAAAGTGGTTACAGGTCAGCGAAACACAAAATGTATATGGAGAAGGTTAAAGATTTTACAGATGTGGTCCATTGTGTGGCACTTCAATTCTACTGGGGATTATGTTGTAATCTGAATATCCCCTCAGAAATCTGTAATTATCTTTGGAGAGCCTCATTGGACATCCTTCCTATTAAATCGGTTCTTCATTAAAGGATACAAGATGTTGATCCTAGCTGCTGCCACTGTGACGGAAATGAAACAATGATTCATATTCTCCGTGACTGCAGGTCGGTGAAGCTGGTTTATGACTCATGTGGGATGTTAGATATCTGTAATTTTAGAAATTGGTTTGGTGAATTGATGGTGTCCCAAGGGATGGAAAAACTGATTTACTTTGCTTTTGTCTCTTAGAATGTCTGGTTTATGAGAAATAAATGCATTCATGACAGAGCTCAATTTAATATTCATCAAGTCTTTCATTCATCGAACGCTATATTGGCAGAATTTGGGAGCTTTTCTCATTCAATCAAAGAAGTTCCCTTACCTCCATCTGTCACCAGTAACAAGCATTGGTCTCCTCCACCTGCGGGTTTCATAAATATGAATATTGATGCTGGAAGTTTTGGTCATGACCTTATTGGCCTGAGTGTGGTATTTAGAGATGAGAAAGGAGAAGTTTTGGCATGTGCGACTTTGGCAATGATGGGCATTTGGGATTCCAACACTAGTGAGGCTTGGCTATAGTTTATGGCCTTAGACTAGCAGGTGACCTCTGTTGTCCTCGACTCATAGTGGAATCGGATTGTAAGTTTATAATTGACAAATTGATGGAAGGAGTTCGATGTTGTAACGGGTTAGTTGTCCTTGCTGACTGTCTTCAACTGAGTAGGTCCCTTCGTAGTTTCTCATGGAATTTTGTCTCAAGAAATGGTAACACAGTAGCACATAACTTGGCTAAATGTTGTTCTACTGCTAATACAGAAATTGTATGGTTAAAGGAGTTTCCCCTTTGTTATTGCCCACCATATTTAGACTGATGTAATGTTGTCTTCTTTGCAATGAAAGCTTTGAGCACTAATTTATATAAAAAAATAGTTTTAAATCTCATAATAGTCAACTTAAATCTAAATTAGATAGATCAGTTAAATTTTTTTCCTTTTTTTTTTGGTAAAATAAAACCATTATTCTTATGTAACTCACCTAGCAAAGTATGAATTCATGAGATTTTTATTTTTGAAACAAGAAATTATATTTGAAATTTTACATTAGCTAATGTATACAATATACAATTCATTTAAGTTAAAATTCTTTTTTTTTAAATTAAATTAAAGTTCTTAAAATTTATTTTTCTTTTAATTTTTTAATTATGTGTAAAAAACCATAAAAATATTTTCCTAATATTTTTACTAAGAAAGAGATATAATGTTTTTAAAAGGGTTCTCTTTATTATTTTCATATAATAAATATATATTTCCACTCTTAATGGGTAATATCACGTGAGAAGGTAACAAATAAAAATTAGAGAAAATTACTTTTTACCTATAAGATTTGACGTATTATATTAGTATTATATGAGGTTCAAAAATTATATGATTAACTCTACTTATTTTATCATATTCTACTAATATGTATATCCATTAAATTTTCTATTAAAAAGACGTTAGATTATGGTAAAATGATAAAACAGTCCTTACTAATATGTCTAAAAGAATTTAGAGAAAATTATTATTTATTTCATGAGATTTAACCTATTAAATCAACTATAACAATACACAATCAATGTAAGGTCAAAGTAAAGTCAATCTGAGGTAGATCTAGAGTAACTTATTAAAATGATAAAACAATCCTCACTAATATATCTAAAAAAATCTAGAGAAAATTATTATTTATCTCATGAAATTTGACCTATTAAATCAACCATAATAATACACAATCAATGTAAGATCAAAGTAAAGTCAATATGAGATAGAACTAGAGTAACTTATTAAATTAAAAAAAAAACACTCTTAATAAAATCATTGCGACAAAAATTAAGTAAATCTAGATAAATCTAAAATTAACAGACAATGGAAAAAACTTTACTTTGAAAGTAAATTTCTCAAAAATTCACTCTCCACTTCTTTAAAACACTCTGGTTCTCAACTACAGTAGAAGAACCATCCCTTTTTGAACCTTTGCTCACCTTCTCAACAACACCAGAAGAATGACTCCTCTTCTTACCAACTCTAACATCAACATCAGAGGAATTAGCACCAGATTGCTTATTAGCATTACCAAATTCCTTGCTAGCCATTTTAGATTCTTTATCAGAATATTGTCAAGTGTTTGGTTTTCTCAATTTTTCAATAATCTAAGTAGAAGATTTACCTTTTTAAGTGGACGAACTGTCAACCGTAGCTGAGATACAAAAGCAAATGGCAAGAGAAGAAATCTAACTGAATTCGAAATGAATATGAAAACGGAAAGAAAAGAAGGAAAAGAGGAAGAAAACCAAGGAAAATCTAATTAAATTTGAAATGGAAGTTACAAGATAGGAAAAACTAAAAACTCGCGCCACATTTTGAAGAGAGAAAATAAAATGATAAATTTGAAATTGAAAAAGAAGAAAAATGACACAACTGAAACAACACTTTGGTAAAAATGATAAAAAATATATATATTATATGTATTTTTGAAATAAAATAATAGATATAGGTAAAACATGAAATTTCATCTAAATTTTTTGTTAGATACCATTTGAAAACTTGTATAATTTTTAATATATCAATACATGAATAATACCCCCATTAAATTAAGAAAAGGGAACATCCATAAAATTACGTTTAATGAGAGAGTTTATTGTCTTTGGCCATTAAGAATCTTAACTTGCAAACTCTCCACATGCAAAGAAAATAGCAATCTCAAGCAAAATTGCCTGTTACATTAATTAATGAAGTATTTTGTACAATATGCTTCTGTGGTATGTAGATTAAGAAAAAAAAAAAGGGCTCTCGGGACATGATCTATTGGAGGTTAAAATGGCACTTAAGTTCAGCATGGAGTTAACTTCAAGAATAAAAACTCTTACGTACATAAATAAAAAAAAAAAAGTAGGGATAATAATTGGATCGGTTCTTGAGGTGCTCAGATTTGAACCCGCTTTGAAACATGACATTTCTTTTTTATCATTTTTCTATCCCACTCAGATTTTGAATTTTTTGTGGCAGGGATATTATGTATATGCACTGCCCCATTCTCCTCTCCGATATATTGTTTATTTATTTTCATATATATATATATATATATATATATATATATATATTAACATAATTAATACTTTTTTTAAAATAATAAAATAAAATATAGTACTTTTTTAGAAATAAAAAATATTTTTTATTTAAAAAATTATGTAAATAACTAATTAAGTAAAATAATAAAAATATTTTTTAATATTAAAATAATTTTTTTTAATAAAATCGGGGATTACCGTTTCCGCACCATATAGAAATGGGGCAGGTTTAGAAATGAGGATGGCAAAATCCGTCCAAACCAGCTTTGTTGCTACTCCTCATAAAAAATGATATTGCATCTAACTAAAAAACTTAATCAGATAGAAAAACAATTACCGTAAAAAAAATTCAATCAAAAGATTTAAAATCCTAACATAAGATTTTTATATCATATAAATCGTAATACTAAACACCATAATATGATAAGAGAAAATTAGAAAAGAAACTAATATGCATAGTTGCAATTTGAATTGCATGTTAATTACCTACCTTACATATGTGGTTTGATACTATGTAGATGGTTTGATTAGAATTTTAGGACTTTTAAACTACTCATGTAATTTTATCTCAATTTATATGCTTTCTTATTTATTTTTTTAAATAGAAGAGATAGCATCTTAATTTACTCAATGGAAAGAAATTATATCATCCAACTTATAGATAATATCTTAATATTTAGATAAAGTGTAAGGAATTTAAAAAAAAAAACAAACACAAATATTATATCTTAATTTTTTTATGATTTAGAACATAAAATTTTCTAATATAATAGATTTTGTAATTTTATATCTACTCAAATTTTTAATCAAATATCTACATTTTGTTTAAAATATTATTTTTTTATCAACATGATTTATGAGAGTATATAAGTGTTAGATGATTTTCCTTTAATTTAGTTTTTTTTTTCTTATTTTGTTCCCTTTAATATTTTAAGAAAAAAATTTCATTATCAATAATTTTATTCACCTTAAGCTTTAATAAGAAAAACAAATAAAATAATTTTTTTAATACATTGAAAGGAAATTTTAAATTATAAGCTTATTTTTTATATTAGACACAATGAATTGACACTTTAATTTAAAAATCTGGATAGCTAAATCAGTAAAAGATTCAGTAATTAATACTTAAAAATCTTTTAAATTTATATAGGTTTTATTTTGAATTAGCTACATCAGTATTCAATTTTTCTCAGCTGCAGAGAAAATATCTCTGATTGTATATTTTACTTGAAACCTGGTAAAAGCAAATTAAAGATTTGCGTCTTTGATAATTATATTAAAAAAATAAAAAGAACTGAATAACTATCTTGAGTATGGAACTAGAAAAAAAAATTATCACTTACATGAATATTCTTAGAGTATTGGTCAGCAGATTCAGCTATATGGTCATAATACCTTCTTCCACGAGAGTGTAGATGAGTTAATACAAAATTCTTATAATTTAATTAGAAGTTTCTAGTTCGAACTCTGGGTATGTAGGTACTTTAAATTCTTTTGAGGGAGTTTTTCCGTCATTTAAAATCCTATCCGGTGTACTATGGATTAATCGGACTAATTTTGGATACCATATTAAAAAAAAATAGAAACTTCCTTACCCCATACTTTCTCAAAGTGTGAAATCTATTCACACATTTAATCGAGTGATTTAAATGAACAAAACTAAAACATTCTAGAAAGAATTTCTAAAGATAGAAAAACCTTGAAATTAGATTCAACAAATCAAAATCCAAAAGAAATATTTTGTGTACATTTGATGAATCAACAGAAGTTAAGCCCTTTTTTGTAAATTAAACGTAACTACTAATTTCTAGCGTTGAATGAATCTTTACTTCGGTAATCTATAGATAAATGTAATCTGGAAGTACCTGCAAATCAGGAATCCATCTCCCAATTTGGCCTGCCAGGTTACAATTACATGTTGAGGTTTAACTGGTTCTTTACGAACAAAAAACCACAGAGAAAAATGATAAGACCACATAGTGTGAATAAGTAATTAGTACCTTGAAGGAATACGTTTGCTTGATCCATATCTACTAAAATACGTTTGCTTGATCCATATTGCCAATAGGCTACTAAGCGTTTGAAATTGATGTTACATGTAAAAAAACAGATTTAAAATTTTTATTTTAATTTACTGATTATTTTTAATTTTTTTATAAATTATTTTTTCAAATTTGTTTCTGCCAAAAAAATAATTTACTTGTTTTATCCAAAATTAGATTTCAAAACATAAAAAAAACATTAAAAATATATACAAACACAATAAAAAAATTATATTTTTTTTCAAAAATCTATTTTCTCAATGTCAAGACTAAGAAACCAAACCAGGAACCTGAATAATAAAAATCCTTTTATATACGAGTCTAACTGAATAGGATTGCTTTAAATGACCATTCTATTTTCTTCCCTATGAATTTTAAAATACTTCTCTTTATCATTCCTAAATTCTTCTGCAGCCATATTAGTTTGATTTGCGAGATAGAGAAGTTTACTGTTGTAGTCAGTTGTCCGGATAGAGATGGAGAAGAAAATGGTTTTTTGTGCGGTAACAATAATGTAAACAGAGTTTTAATAATTTATTAAAGTTCAAATACACGTTTGATTTTCCTTTTTTTTTTAATATTTAGATATACAATTGAAAAGAATTAGATATAGAATGAGACTTGACTCCAAATCTATTATACAAAAAGATAAACTTTCTGTCAATAATCAATATCAAATAATTTGTTCAAATATTATGTATAACCACCATCAATGTGTTAAAAAATGAAGTGTATTGTGTTGAAAAATTAAGCAAATATTAGGTACTCATCTCCACCTAATTTGTTGAAAAATTAAGTTCATATTAGGTACACCTACCACACCAAATTTTCTACCAAATATATGGTGAAGATTTGAACAAATGTATGGTATGAATTTAACTTTGAGCCTATAAATAGACACACTTACAAGATTTAAATCATTCTAGAGTGAAGAAGAAAAATAAGACTACAAGTCTTAAGTGTTTGTGAGAATTGAGAGCTTCCTTTGTAATATTTCTAACTTAGTGAAGTTTTATGTTGTGTCTCCAATTTTTAAGTGAATTTATTCTTTGAAATATTTAATTTAGAGTTGTTCATTCTAAATTTTTTCTCAACAATTGATATCCGAGCCTAACTTGAGTGTTAATATTTACTTATCGTATGTTTTGTAGTTGCCACTAATAAGTGGATCCTCCACATCAGAAAATAAGTTAAATTATTATTCACTCTTGAAATTTGGTATCAGAAAGGGACGATCAAATATCGTTCTTAGTAGAGTTATCTTGAGTCGTGAGAAGTTTGGCATACTAAAAATTTGTTGATCAAGCTTGTTCGATATAGTCAAAATCATATCGACGCGATGGGTGACCTTCAAGTAGTTGGAGGAATTAAGAAGCTCAACAACAAAAACTACAACACATGGGCCATATGTAAGGAGTCTTACCTACAAGGTCAAGACCTTTAGGAGGCTGTCGGTGGTAGTGAAGTTACACATCCGACAACAGAAGATGTCTTGCGAAAGTGGAAGATTAAAGCAGACAAAATGATATTCGCTTTAAAAACCACAATTGAAGAAGGAATGTTGGAGCACATTCGAGATGCCAAAACACCAAAGAAGCATGAAACACTTTTGTTACACTCTTCTCAAAGAAGAATGATACAAGACTGCAACTTCTCGAGAATGATTTGCTATCAATGGTGCAACGTGACATGACAATTGCCCAATATTTTCACAAGGTGAAAGCGATATGCCGTGAAATTTCAGAGCTAGATCCGATAGCTCATATTGGAGAAACCAGGATAAAAAGAATAATTATCCATGGTTTGAAACATGAATATCGTGGGTTCGTTGCTGCTGTATAGGGGTGGCTGACACAACCATCACTTGTTGAGTTTAAAAATTTGGTTGCAAGTCAGGAAGCTATGACTTAGCAAATGGGAAGAGTCTCGCTGAAAGGTGAGGAGGAAGCACTCTTTACCAACAAAAGCAAATACATTTTCAAAAAGTACGTTGGCAGTGGATCTAAAAGGAATATTGACAAGGGAAGCTCTCGTTTAAGGGGAGCTTCAAAGAATCGTGGTAATAGTAGAAAATTCGATAAAAAATGTTACAACTGCGGGAAGATGGGTCACATGGCGAAAGATTGTTGGACCAAGAAAAAATCTATTGAAAGTAATACTGCTACTTCCAGTTCTAAAGAGAATAGAGAAGATGGTTGGGATGTCGAAGCGTTATGAAGGAAGAAAAATTAGCTCTCACGGTAACAACATCAGAACATATTGACTACAAAAATGACTGGATCGTAGATTCCGGTTGCTCAAATCATATGATGGGTGACAAACAAAAGTTGCAAAACTTGTCTGAGTATAAAAGATGTCATGTGATAGTGACAGCCAACAACTCAAAGTTATCGATAGCTCACATCGGTAAGACGATAGTTACACCTTGATATAATTCTAACCAGATGCCACTTCAAGATGTTTACCATGTCTCGGGAATGAAGAAAAATTTATTGTATGTGGCTCAATTGACATCATTAGGCCACTATGTCGTGTTCGGTCCTCAAGATGTGAAGGTGTATCATGACCTAAAAATCTCAGAAACACCAACAATGGAGGGGCGATGATTGGAGTCTGTCTACGTGATGTCAGCAGAATCTGCATATGTAGATAGGACGAGGAAAAATGAGACATCAGATCTATGGCACATGCGGTTAGGTCACGTTAGCTATTCCAAGCTAAGTGTGATGATGAAGAAATCGATGCTTAAGGGGCTTCCTCAACTTGACGTGTGAACAGACACAGTTTATGCGGGATGTCAATATGGTAAAACACACCAACTTCCATACGAGGAATCAAAGTTTAGAGCTAAAAAATCATTAGAGTTAGTTCACTTTGATGTATTCGGACTAATTAAGCAACCGTCAATTAGTGGTATGCGATACATGGTAACATTCATTGATGACTTCTCAAGGCATGTGTGGGTTTTCTTTATGAAAGAAAAATCTAACACATTCTCAAAATTTAAAGAGTTCAGAGAGTCAGCTGAAGGAGAAATGGGAAAGAAGATTTGTTGCTTACGCACAGACAACGGGGGAGAATATAGCTCAAGTGAGTTCTCTCAATACCTAAGGCAATGTGGAATACTTCATCAATACACTTGTGACAACACACCACAACAAAATGGTGTAGCTAAGAGAAAAAACCGACATCTTGCAGAAGTCTGTCAAAGTATGCTACATGCAAAGAATGTACCGGGAAGGTTTTAGGCTGAAGCAATGAGGATTGCAACCTTTGTGATCAACAAAATTCCTCAACCAAGGTTAGAATTTGTTTCTCCCTTTGAGAAACTGTGGAACATGAAACCTACAGTTAGCTACTTTTGAGTGTTTAGCTGTGTATATTATGTATTTGTTCCTAATCATCTATGGAGTAAGTGTGACAAGAAAGCTATTAGATGTATCTTTATGGGATCCAAAGAAAGGGGTGGAAATGTTGCGATCCAATGAGTGGAAGATGTTACACTTCACGAGATGTGGTGTTCGATGAAGCCTCTTCTTGGTGGTCTTCAGAGAAGGAGGTGTTGCCAGATTCCAGAGAATTTGGAGACAAACTACAACAAAAGATGGAGGAGCATATTGTTCAACTTCAACCAAGTTCAAATGAATCAGGAGATCAAAATAGCGATGATGTCGAATAAAGAGTGACTCAGAGTCCTTGGCAAACTGGCTTGTATCAACAACCAAATGATGAAGGTGAGCCCAATGAAACTAAAGAATCAACTCTGCAATCTCAATTCCGAAGGTCAACAAGAACACGAAGGTCAAATCCCAAATACGACAATGCAGCCATAGTCGCAGAAGACACTATAATAGAATCTGAGACATTCGAAGAAGCATCGTAGAGTTTTGAATGGATGACAGCTATGAAAAACGAGATTGATGCACTTAAGAAAAATCAAATTTGGGATCTGGTGTCAAAGCCAAGAGATGTGAAACACATATCCTGTAAGTGGATTTACAAGATAAAGCGTCGTCCAAATAGGTCAATCGAGAAGTACAAGGCACGATTGGTAGCTCGTGGTTTCTATCAACAGTATGGACTAGATTATGATGAAACATTTAATCCAGTGGTGAAACTTACAATAGCACAGGTTCTACTTGCAATTGCAGCCAACAAAGATTGGAATTTGTGGCAGATGGATGTGAAGAATGCTTTTCTCCATGGAGAGTTGGAACGAGAAATATGCATGATCCAACCAATAGGTTTTCAGAGCCAATATCATCCTGAATATGTGTGTAAATTTCAGAAAGTACTCTATGAATTAAAACAAGCACCCAGAGTGTGGTATGGTAAGATTGCTGAATTTTTAACACAAATTGGTTATTCAGTAACACCTACTAATTCCAGTTTTTTTGTCAAAACTAATGAAGGAAAGCTAGCTATTGTGCTAGTGTATGTGGATGACTTAATCATAACTAGTGATGATGAGCCAGAAATTCTTCAAACGAAAGAGAATTTATCAGTTCATTTCCAAATGAAAAAACTTGGGCAACTCAAGCACTTCTTTGGTTTAGAAGTTGATTGCACACAAAAAGGAATATTTATTTGTCAACAAAAATATTCTAAAGATTTGTTGAAGAGGTTCAAAATGCTCGAATGCAAGTCAATTTCGACACCGATGGAACCAAATGCTAAAATGTGTGCACATGAAAGGAAATATTTGGAAGATGCGATGATGTATCGACAATTGGTAGGGAGTCTGATTTACTTAACCTTGACTCGCCCTGACATTTCTTATGTAGTCAGTGTAATGAGTCGGTACATGCAAAATCCAAAGAAGCTTCATTTAGAAGCAGTTCGACAAATACTGAGATATGTGAAGAGTACAATTGACTATGGTCTTTTGTACAAGAAAGGTGAAGACTGTAAGTTAATTGGTTATTGCGATACTGACTATGCAGGAGATCATGACACAAGGAGATCAACAACTTGGTACGTATTTAAGCTTGGTTCTGGAATAATTTCTTAGTTTAGTAAGAGACAGCCAACGATATTATTAACAACAACTGAAGCTGAGTATCGAGCAGTGACAATGACAGCTCAAAAGAGTACATTGTTGATACAACTAATGAATAATCTACATCAACAAGTAGATTATGCAGTTTCATTGTATTGTGACAATCAATCATCAATTCGTTTGACAGAGAATCTAGTTTTTCATGCAAGAACTAAGCATGTTGAAGTGCACTATCATTTTATCAGAGAAAAAGTTCTGCAAGAAGAAATTGAAATGAGATAGATCAGGACGGATGATCAAGTTGTGGACTTGCTCACAAAAGGTCCAAGTACAGGCAAGCTCAAAATGTTTCGTCGACAGCTTAACATAGTACAGAGAATGAGAGTTGACATTGAGGGGGAGTATTAAGAATCAATGTCAAATAATTTGTTCAAATATTAGGTATATCCATCATCAATTTGTTGAAAAATAAAGTTTATTGTGTTGAAAAATTAAGCAAATATTAGGTACACTCATCTTCACCTAATTTGTTGAAAAATTAAGTCCATATTAGGTATACCTACCACACCAAATTTTTTTCCAAATGTATGGTGAAAATTTGAACAAATGTATGGTATGAATTTAACTTTGAGTTTATAAATAGACACACTTATAAGGTTTAAATCATTCTAGAGTGAAGAAGAAAAATAAAACTACAAGTTTTAAGTGTTTGTGAGAATTGAGAGTTTTATTTGTAATATTTCTAGTTTAGTGAAATTTTTTATTGTGTCTCCAATTTTTGAGTTAATTTCTTTTTTAAGATATTTAATTTAAAGTTGTTTATTCTAAATTTTTTCTCGTGTTGCAGAGTTTTGGTTGAAATATAATTTTGATAGAAAATTATTTATATGATGGTTATGAAAAAAATTTAAAAAGCCAAATTTATGAATTTTATTATAACTAATTGTACAATTTTGAAAACAACTCAAAAAGTAACTATTTTGTATCAGAGAGAATCCTTGAAAAATGAAAACTCTCCGTATTTCAGCTTTATTATTATTATAACAAAATTTATATTCTAAATTATAAAATTATAAACAATAATTTTTATTTAAAATTAAAAAATGATAAACGAAATAGGAAATAAACAAAATTAGTCATTTTTTAATGTTTTCAAAGACGGTGATTGGGATCGACTTCTAAGCTTACAATTTGTGCGCTTAATATTATTTATTTATTTATTTGTATTTTATCTGAATATTTTTAGATATCTTAATAAACATTATTGTTGATTTTGTCTTTCTTCTAAATAACTTTAATAAAAAAAAACCAAAAAATTATGGAATTTTCTTTATTTCCTCTTGTGTAGCATTAGCCCGTAAACTTAATTGTTAACTTTAGATTCAGTATTGCTTTCAATGCTTCAATGCTGTCTCTTGTGAGTTGGAATACATCCAAAATATATTTTGTTGATATCAATAGGCTTTTGAACACGTAAAACTCTTCTTGGATGAACAACTCCACTCACATCACCAAGCAGAATGAGACCAGCCCCTGGAGGAGGGGAATCATGCGAAATAAACCCCTCCCCTTGATTGAAAGGAGAATAAACCAGAAAATCTACAAGTATGTTGGCTTCTCTATAAACATGAATGACTCTAACTTTCCACCCACACTTTTTTTAATTATATTGTTTCTTATGAAAGGCCATTCCTACTTTCATAAAATATTTCAGGTTATTTGTAAAACTGAAATAATAATAATAATAATAATAATGATAATAATAATAATAATAATGATAATAATAATAATAATAATAAGCAATTTTTTATCTTAATTGATAGATTTATTTTGTTTAATGATTATCGTTCAAATATCTTTCTTTTTTTTTGGCAAAAATCATAATCAAAGAAATAATATTAATTCTTAATTAAGTGGGATTATATAAGTAAAATTGTATAATTTTATTTTTTTAGAGTAACTTTTATTCCATTTAGATATAGCTATTAGGTATTTGAATGAAATTTAAATTTAGTTATTATCCATTTATATTATGAATGAAAAGAAAAATTAGGAATGTGAATGAGGGCATGACGGAAAATTTTATTTATATTTTTATTAAATAATAATTTTATTTAAATTTTATGCACATTATAAAGACGAAAAATTTAGAAAAGTTGTATATTAAAATTACAATATTTTAATTTTGATCATAACAATGGTTGAATCAATATTTTCAAAAGTTTTGCACTTCATGTTTTATCATTTGGAAGTTGATGTTTCTAATTACCAACTTTTAGAATTTACACTCAATTTCAGTCTCAACCTTAGGCTCATAACATATTTTATTATTATTATTATTATTATTATAAATAAATTGCTAGCTACGCATAGCTTGTAACACCCATTACCTATCCGTATATATTATCGTAGATGGTCAGATAAGAAATGCTATGAGATATATTTATTTAAAATAATACATTATTAAAACTTATATAAATATATTTATATATTGGCATGAATAAAACTTAATAAAATAATATATTATATTAACAAAATAAGATAAAATTATATTTTCTCATTATTCTCATACTATAGTCTTAATTTTACATGCTCATACAAATAACTTATATATATGTTGAAATACATTATGTGAAATAAATAAAATACATTTATAGCAAAACTCACCCTAGTGGGGTGACTGCTACTGCTGCTTGAATCCATATGTGGGGTCCATTAATACCAGCGACTACTATTATTTATATCCATGTATTCGTTTAGCTCTACTAAAATCTACGCAAGAGAAAACAAACTCCTGCATTGAGTATAAAACTCAGTGGTGCAAAAACTTATAATAAAAATTATTTTGAATGAAAATATACACTTTAAAATCAACAAAATTCTGAAGAAAAAAAAATTCATATATCAAAACTATTAATAAATTATTTACTTATATATAAAAGTAGATATAAATCATTTAACAAAATATACCGAAATCAAACTATTGGTATTAATATCACAAGTATATAATAAATGCAATAAGATTTTAATCATTCATTAAAATATAAATTTTATCCAACTCATATATTAATAGACCATAAACTTACCCCTAGGGAAATAAGGGGTACCGTCAAACGACGGAAATCTCAGGTCCAACATAATCACAAGATCAGTGTTAAAGATAATCACATAACTCCAATTAATATGATTTGATTCAAGATAATCATAGAATCAATCTCAATCCAAGATAACCACAGAATCGGTAATTAAATAATATATAGTCAAAATAACTACATGAATCATACAATACCTCTTATGACCAAAATAACTACAGACCATAAAGTTTCTACCTTATTGGTATGTCAACAATTCCCTAGTTTACTATCAAGACTAATATATGAATTTATCGACATACATAAAATATTAAAACATTTATCTTACCAAAATTTTTATAAATATAATCATTATCAATTTCTCATACAATTATTTAATAGCAATAAAGTTCGCTTTATGAGGAAAATAAATTTATTTCATACCAATACACTTTCTTTACCAAAATATTTTATTTTATTTCTATCATAAAATATATTTTCAATAACTTTTCAAATATTTAATATTTTCATAAATATTATGTATAATTATTTTCTAAAATGTAATTCCATTTCATGCCAAACAATATATAAAATTATATTTAAATCACAATTAATGTATATTATAAGTTAATACACAGACATTTAAAGTAAATTTGCCGGAGACTGCCAGCTTCTTCCCTCTACTTACTTCCGGTATCTGTTCTGATGGTGCACCTGAATAATCATTAAATTTTTAATTGATTGTCGAGCCAATAAAAATTACCAAATTAAAATAGAAATCAAATTACTCATTTAATTTTTCCGGCTCTCACATTTACAGATATTTTTTTATCGGTCTTATATCATGTTATGTACTACTAATGCGAAATTTTTAAATTAATTAAATATTTCTTTTCTCTTCTAGTTTCTCTTCAATTTATTTAATTTTTCCTTCATATCTTTATTTTCCATTTTTTTTCCAAAAATTTACTTTCAACTCAAAATTTCTATTAATTCAATAAATGGTCTAAAAATTTTAACTAAATTTTTATAATTACTTTGACTCATTATCTTCCATTTTCCATCACCAATTTCACCAAAATTACATTCAACAATTCCCAATAAATTTTTCAATAATTATGCCAAAAATCCAAAAATTCACCAAAATTTCTTTTTAATTTTTCTCCATTCCAAAAATTAATTTCCACTTCCAAACACTCCATATAACTCAATTATCATCATTTTAAGGCAAAACTTTTTCAAAATAATTTTTTAAAAATTTGGCCATAATTATGGAAAATTCCCAATAATTCCATAAAAATTTCTAAAAATTTTCTCATCAATTTTTCCATCATCCTCAAACCTCATTCTACTCATTTATTAGTTTTTTTTTCTAATTTTTCCATAATTTTCCTACAAAATCTTAATTTTTCCACCAAACTTTCCAATTTTTCAATTTAATCCTTGAATAAATATATTTTCTTAAATTTCATATCCCAAATGATCTTATATCCTCAAATTGAATATTTTAATATCCTCAAAATAATTTTCTCTTCAAAATGGTTTTCTCAAATTTTCAAAAAAAATCACCGATACGAAAATTACATTTTTGCGATTAAAGCCTTTTTCTAAATCATGCCCGTAAAAATTCATCTGCAGTCCGATTTATAAATTATTAGTTTTAAAAATCTTAGAATTCAATTGCGATCACATCGGTATCCTTGTGATCGTGAATGCATATCCCTAACTCCCAATCAGAAAATTAGACTATAAACCTGTACTATATACCATATTTCCACTTTTTGGGCTATAAACTTTAAAATATCATCTTATAACTCCATCTATTACCTTAAAATAATATTTTTGACATTTTGATATGCTTAAATCATATTTTCATTATCGGACAAAAATCATGTATTTCAAATATGATATGTTGTCTCGATTTGCGTGTCAAGCACGAAATCGCAACAATTGATGAGTTGAATTAAACTTTCATATTATATATTTTTATTATCATATGAAAATATTTTTTCTCATATTTATTTATTTGTATTTTGACTCTGAGCGATACACCTCTGTATTGGGTACAAATGACCGAAATATGCGTTTACGGTCAGATTCTAGATCACAGACGTGACACAGTTAAAACATAAAATTAAGGTAAAGGCATGTGCTTGTAAATTCTTGTATGCAATACTTTATTGCCATAAACATCAATAATATTGCATAAACCTTTTGGCATCACCTAAATTGATTAATTTTAAGTAGAATAGTAATATTCTTTTATTCATTCGGTACTTCCATTATACATACATATAGAATACTAATTAATGAAAGATGAGTTGGTGTAAATGTTTCCGTCTAGAGAATGAATGCTAGTGGATATTTAGGGGCTTAAATATACATGATTCAAATTTAAGAGTCCAATTGTATTGAGTTATAATTTAGAGTCCGGTTGTAGATTAGTCTATACTTCAGGGACTGATTTGCACGTTTGGTCTTAATTAACTATAAATTCTTTTACAATCTTAGATATTAGCCCATCTAAAAAATACATATTACAACCTTTAGATAATTATACTATAATCTAATTGAAAATAGGAGTGATAACGGGATGAGTTTAGGACGGAAGTCACCATTTCCATCATTGACCCCAAAAATTCCAATCCGTCTTTGATCCCTCTCCATTCCCCAATTGAAAAAAAATATGGGTTTTCGTCTTCGCACCATACTAGAACGGAGATCCCCGACCTGACCCAATTTTTGATTTTATTATTATTATATATATATATATATGAGTAAAATTTTAATAGTTACTATATTATTTACTCATCTATGGATATTATTTTTCAATAATTAGATAAAAAATCTAATTGTCTTAATTGATTTTACAATAATTATGATAATTTAACGTTATAACATTTAATACTATTTAACACTAAAACTTATGATAATTAGTCATGGAGTTGCAACTATTGAAAACTCTTATATATATATATATATATATATATATATATATATATATAAGGATGAATTTGGGGCAAAGTATATATATTGTCCCCACTACAAAAAATTTTGAGATCGAAATAGATTCAGAGAGGTGCACTATGAGAACGGATCGAATTGTAATCTTTATTGAAAAGATACCTCAAACAAAACAGACTTGCATTAGTGATAAACCCATAATTGCTACTATGGTTCATTAATGAAATTTATTTTGTAAAAATTTCTCTTTCAAAAAAAAATATTTTGAAGAAATTTCATACATTTTTTACGTTTCTATTTTGAAATGCTAAATCAATAAAGTGAAAAAGAAAATAATTTAAAATAATACTATTAACTTTGTAGAAATTTTTATTAGAAAAATGATATTAATACTCTTTTGGAAATTCATTTTATAATTAGATTACATTATCAAATTTGATTTATTAAATAAAATAGTAAATTTTATAAATTAAAATTTTAATAATGTGGATTAATTATAGAGAAAAAAAAGGCAGTGCTATCATTTTTCTATTTATTATATAAATATAGACAAAAAGCTGATATCGTTTATGTGCGTCTTTTGACCAATTAGATCCAACAAATCCCTAAACAACTTACTTGAAGATACAATTAGATGTATAATCGAATCGAGTTGATACAGTATCATATTTGAGCTCGACTGGATTAAAAAATTCGAAACTAAAAATCGATTGAGTTTATTTTTAAATGTTTAAAACTCAATTCAAAAAATATTCGAGTTACTTGAATTCGACTCGATAAAATTCAAATCAATTAAAAAATTTAATAAATAGTATATTCGGCTCGACTCAATTCGATTTGATTAAACTCGAATATATTTAAATATTTATAATATAAAAGTAATTTAATAAATAATAAAAAAATAACTACTTGATTAAACTCGCGAGATTTACAAGTTAGGTATTATGATATTCAAACTTTATTCGATAAACTACTTAAATTCGAGTTCGACACAATTAATTTTAAGTCGAATTCAAATATTATACGAATTGAATTCGAGTAGGTAACGACTATACACTAGTAGATACAACCAACGGATACAGCTCTTCTTCAAATTCCAACCGTCGATATTGACACGTGTCTCCTTTTTACCGTCCGATTTTTCTTGTCCAAACGTGTCGGCTGCTTTCTTGCTGATTATTTCTGTTATTGTTCTTATTTTACAGTTTCGTATCTTATAGTTTATACATACACAAAGCATGGCTGCCTACAAACGTTTTTCTGTTTTCTAATTTTGTAAAATGTCTTTCAAATTAGTAATCATAAATTCGATTTTTCTTGTGGACAAATTCGTTAATAAATTATAAAAATTAGATTTATGATTACTAATTTTCAAAAATGAATTTTTATGGACTAGTGAATAAAAATATCTCATGAATGATTACTTCTAGGTGTCCATCCACGGATGGAAGGAAAGCCCTACTTGCAACCCAAGTATTAAAGCTTTGATTTTTTATGTGTTAAGAAAAAGAAATAAATTTCTTAACTAATACCATTAGAAGAGGAACTGAAGAGCAAAAATATCACGTCTAGAAAACTATTATTTATTGCTGTTTTGGGGGGGCCACAACCTTTTGCCAGTTTTTAAATGAGATGAAGAAGGCCTATATAACAAGTAGACCTTGTCTAAGTGGAAAAGAAAAGAAGCTGAGACACAGAGGGAGGGACAGAAAGAGAGAAAGAGCAGCCTTATGAAGAAAAGATAAAAAAATAAAACTTTTTCTTTGTTTGTGAGAAGGCAAGTAAAGAATCCATTATTGTTTGCAGGGAGGTTCCTTGCAACTTCTAAATGTGTTTTTCTTTGGTATAAATATTCATCTTTATTCTCTTTTTTCTTATACCTTTTTCATCTTTCAGTTTTTTCTGCTGGGTTTTTGTTAGTTTCTGTCAAGGTCTTAAGAACTTTGCATTAGAACTTCTGATTTTGTAAGTTTTTCATAATTTTGTTGAAGACCCATTTTTCTTTCTAATATCATAATTAAAATATCAAAAAATGGGAGTGAGTGGTACTCTGGAGTATTTATCTGATTTGATGGGAAGTAGTGGTCATAAACACAAGAAAAAGAAGCAATTACAGACTGTAGAGCTCAAGGTGAGAATGGATTGTGATGGTTGTGAGCTCAAGGTCAAGAATGCCCTATCTTCATTAAGTGGTAAGTTTTATTTTATTTTATTTTATTTTTATCTTTTCACGTATAATGCTAATTTTGAGACTAAATATTGTTATTTTTCTTTATTTTAATAGGAGTTAAGAAGGTGGAGATAAACAGAAAACAGCAGAAAGTGACAGTATCAGGGTATGTGGATTCAAACAAAGTATTGAAGAAGGCCAAGTCAACAGGGAAGAAGGCTGAAATTTGGCCTTATATTCCTTACAATGTGGTGGCTCAGCCTTATATAGCTCAAGCTTACGACAAGAAAGCACCTCCTGGTTATGTTAGGAATGTAGAAAACACTGCCTCAACTGGAACTGTGGCCAGATATGAGGACCCTTATATCTCCATGTTCAGTGACGACAACCCAAATGCCTGTTCCATAATGTAGTCTCTACCCATAAAAAATCTTCTCGCCTACCACCAATCCATTGTAAAATTTCACATCTACTAGAAATTTTGGTTTTTCTTTTGGCATTTTCTTGCAATATGTGAGCTGATTGATGAGTTCCTTATTTTCTTTTTCCTGTGATTTGTTGTCATCTTACCAATTTTGATCTTTTCCAATATGTAATGCTTGGGTTTGGTTCTGAAGGGATGACACCTCCTCTTCCCAAAGTGATGAGTTTTAAGAATTATTTTCTTGTTAGAGGAAATAAGTTTTCATTTAATTGGATCAAAGTTACAGCATGAAAGCGACACTAAACATAAAAATAATTCATTATACAGTTTTATATCCTAAATGGTTCAATCAGTGACTTGTAATTTCGCTGGAGTTGTTAGGTGGGCCTAATCTTGTGAAATGGTTTAGGTATTTGATAGAGAAATCTTAATATCTGTGGGTTGATATGAGGCACCTATTTGTCCTTTTGTGCCTGTTTTTGGGCGTTGCTATTTGCTAACAGCTGTAGCACCATTAAAAAAACGATTGCATGTAAGATGCAGCATTAGGTCCTAAAAGGGATTTCTCCATTTATGAGCAAGATGCATGATGATAATGACATTTCTAGTGGACCTAGCTCAAAGGTACCAACTTTCCGTTCACATTAGACTAGATAAGCAATAGAATATACGCAAGACTAATAAACATTAGAGGAAAGTGGCATTACATTAGACTAGATAAGCAATAGAATATACGCAAGACTAATAAACATTAGAGGAAAGTGGCATTCTTCTGGTTCCATAACATTAAGGATTTAAGTGTTAAACCCATCAACAGTAATTACCTGCAAGTTTGCTGTTTATGATGAGTAACTAGTTAAGAGCAATGCTATCAACATTCACTTAATAAACATTAAACAACAAATTTACAGGTGATTGTGCTAGCACTGCTTTTACCTAGAATCAAAAGTCTGAAAAACTAAGCCAGCATTAGGCTGAGGTTATAACTTTCAAAGAATGTCAATGCTAAGGGTTTAGCAAACGGCATTGGCGGTAATATTTGAAGTCATAAGATTTTAAATCCAATAAAGGGGCATTGGAAAAGAAAAAGAAAAAAAATTCCCATAAGACAGCACCACCAACCCCACAAAACGTGAGGAGAGAATCTTTCTTTTCTCTTTTCTTCAACTTTTCTCTGATCCGAAGGAAGCGTAAAGACATCTATGAGCAATACCCAGAGTTTCAAAAAGCACAACTACACCCATTTCCACTCAGGATTTAATGAATATGAAGCACTCAACAGCAGAGGATACAAGCAAGAAAAGATAGACAGGAACATAAATACATGTTTTAGTAATAGCAAAAAGTCGAGCAATTTTGACAAATTGAAGTGGGTTCTTCTAGAGGTAGTGGTAGCAGATTGTGATATTTTTTCCTGTACAAGGTTTTCTAACGCAAGGCTTCATATATATATGCTTGACAAACTAAATTAATCAAATTCAAAAGATAACTAGGAAGCAAAATTATGTATCGTGCAATGTTCAAAGGATGGAAACCAATTAGTTTCATATTATTCGCCCGAACTTAAAGAAGGTAGAAGAATTCCCTGATCCAACCAAGCATTGCCAAGTTACCCAACGAAAAGCACTGTGCATCCTGTTAATGAGGGTAACTTTTCCACTTTCTCTGAACTATAAGACACGGCTGATTTCAGGTAAATGCAGAGAATACTAGCAAATATACATCTAAGTATCATGAAGTAATCAACTAGAGATTTATTTATTTTTCGACAATTTCAGAATTTTTATGACCAAAGTCTGTCAAATAAATTTATCTTTAAAACAAGGCTAAAAGTGCAAATTAGCCTTTATGACATAGGCTAAAATACAACTCAGCCCCCAAGATAAGACTCAGCCCGATTGAGCCCTAAATTAAAATTTCGGGCCATATTAGCTTCCGGCCATTACCTTTCATTAACCCATTTAACAGAAACTTTAGCTCAAGAAGTTTCAAATTTTCTTCCATGCAATATCTCTATAACTCCTTCATTTTCTTTAAAAAGGTTGAAAAATAGCTTTATAGCTTCAAAATAAACCTATTAGGCAGATACTGACTAATCATTGCAGTCTAAAATAGCACATTCTGGACTGGGTTTCTATCTGGCATTTCATCGAACAACTTGCGAGCATTCTTGAGATTTCCTACTAAACATTAGCAAAAGTCATTCAATTATGTGCAACAATGCACCATTCAGCAGAACTACACTCTCTGTAGCAAATGGGGACTCCAACAAGCATTCACAACACAACTCCTAAAAATCTTGCAACCGACATAACCCAAAATAGACCTTTCACTAGTTTCACCAATTTTAACGCAAAACTAGTGCAGAGAAGTTATGGAATAAATCAATAAAAATTCAATTTTAAGCTCCTATGGAGGGTAAAAACTCGATTTTAATTTGGTGTAAAACCAACGAAAATCATTTCAAGAAAAGAGTAGAGTATATTTTGAAAAAAAAAAATTGTACCTAATATTCATCTCAATATTATCATCGCGGACCCCAAAAAAAAAAACTCATTGTAATATATGATTATAATATCATTTATCAAAATTTCAGCATAAAAAATAAATCATTTAAGTACAAAAAAATATTATATATTGTCAGTGTTATGATGTACAAAAATATCATCTGATAGTTAAAAATAATTTTAAAAATAATTAAAAAAATATTTTTATTAAATGAATTAAAATTGGAGGTTATTAGCTTCATAAATTAAAATTGAAAAATATTCCTGTTTATTAAGGCTAAGTTGAGCTCCCATTTATAAAATTTACCCGAGTCTTATGCCAATAGAAGGTTTTGATGATTAAAGTAAGCCAGCTCATCTCCTCCGTTAGAACATGTTATAATTCAGGAATTGAATTGTTTCTAGCCCTATACTTTTGGAGTGAATTTGCACCGTTTGCCTTAATTGAAATTGCTTGTAGTCAGTATATTGATTGTGTTGATTTGCTCAACAATTAATTACAATTGTGATGGCTGACGTACTCTTAATACAATGAATGGGGAAAAACATTTATCAAAATATTGGAATAAATGTATAATAATTTCTCTTAATTTTAATTTAATAATACAAATATTTTTTATTTAATTTGTGTAATATAAATATATTTTTACCTGAATAAATTGATTTTATACGTTACTTTTAATAACTAAACGTTATATTACTGTCTCTATATAATACACATAAATTCTTACTTTTTTTATTTTAAGAAATGGTGCTTAAATGACTATTTTTTTTAATAAAATACAGCCTAAAGTCCTTAAATATTTGCCTTTTTTCTATTGAATCCAATAAACTTTTATTTTCACCACTATTAATATCTTTTATTAGATTTAATATAATAATAATTTCTAACATTAATGGAGTCAAGTATATATATATATTTTTAGTAAGAAATTTTGTCGGTGGAAGAAAGTAAAGAAAAATATGTTGGGAGGTCCTATTACTCGCTTGTGCCTTCCATGGTTGCACCTTTCTTCTGTCTCTTGACTAAATGCAGGAAGCAATACACCAAATCCCGTAGCCATCACTGCAGCAACAAACCCAACATTGTAGCATGTCCTCCACCAATTATCTCTCTAGTCCAATAAAAAACCCACACCAAAAAGCCAGACCTATCCAAAAACCCTTTTGCTATAAAACCCATTGTTATCTCCACGACCCACATTGTCTCCCAGAGGCATCAGTTGCAGGGCATCAATTAAAATTCCTTCCATTTTTAATTAGAGGGTGCCAATTGCCTATGATTGAGAGAAGCTCTATATTTAGGAAGATTTTTATTTTTATTTTTATTTTTTTTATTTTTTTGCTTCTACTATCCTCATAAACTTTTCTTCCTTTTTTTTTTTTTTTAATTCCATCCTTATTTTTATTTAAGGTTCAATTTGTTTGTTTCCAATTCTTTTTTTTTTTCTAATTAGCATAATTTTCAGCTGAAAAATACCTTCCCAAATCCAGTGCATAAATTTTTTTAATGGAGCAAACCGGTGATAGAATGTTACATATCTAAATTAATAATTATTTTGATTATATGTCAATCTATCATCGGTCCAGTTTATGAAAAAAAATTATAGACTAAATTTAGGCAAGACTTTTTCTTTCACACGCAAGTTCACTAACTTCTGTTTAGAGATTCAATAATAATAAACGTAAAAAATTAAAGCACTCATAGAATCAAATAAATATTGAAGAATATTATCGAAAAAATGCAAAAGTCTAAGGACCTGTGGATGTATTATGCCAAAATAATCTCATTTAAGCACAATTTAAAAAAAATAATAAAAGTCTACATATATTTATGTAGACGGTGGCGTAATGCCTAGTTGTTAATGGTAATTGTGAAATATATTTTTCCAGGATAGATATTTTATAACAAGAATTAAATTTGGGAGGTATTTATGTTACAAATTGAAATAAATACAATACATAAAATTTTCCCTAAATAATGGTCATTAGTCGATGACTTTGCTCATTGGTTGATGCGTTCAAAGTATGAGAATCATAGAAGCATAGTGTATGTGTAGCGAACATGTACTACTAATGGTAGTGACCTCTCTCTGGCCCCGGCCTAAAGTAAGCATCACAGGCCTTCTAAATCTTCTTTGACCTGTCTACGAATTTAATATCTAAAGCTTCAAGTTTCTTATAATGTGGAATGAAAGCATTTCCAAGAAATTAGGGAACTTACCAATCAATGAACATGAACTTCACTTTCTATTTCCAGAGTAGATGCCAACAAGATTGATATCATATACAAGAGTCGCATTGCCAGGGATATTGCAGTCACCTGGATAAACAATAATATGGGTGTTAGTGTCAAAGTACTCGTGGATATATTAATGCTTCTATTTCTCACTCATGCACAAATTTTGCTTTGTTAGTGGACCTCATAAATTTATTGTTCTGGCAAGTGACAGCAAAAGGCATTAGTAAAAAGTTAAAAAAGGGATGCCTGGAAAACCACACTGATCATTATTAAACAGTCTAATGGAGAAAGACTAGAGGGAAAGATAGAAAGGTTAGAAAGGTAGTGGTTCTAGTTTGGAGGCATGGCAATGTGGCTAAATTAACCTGTTGCTCTTACATGCATTTTACTTTTTTATATATGGAATTCCGCCTTTAAACTTGTAATTTAAGCAAGCAGTGGTTTAACATATATATAAATCATATTGGAAGTTCACCTGAAAAGCATCCTGCAGGTTCTGGCCCGTATGCTAGATGCGGAGGAATCTGAAGCTTACGCTTCCCTCCTGCAAAGAAAATGTCAACAGGATAAAGCATTTCTTCAGGGAAACATATAACTGAGCGGAACTGGAAACCATAAAAAGTCCATCTGCTTTTTCCTAAACCATACCTACTTGCATTGGTGGTACTCCTTCACCACCAAGAATTCCCTGATCCAATCCCTTAATGACCTGGAAATTAGTAACATATAAAAGATAAATAGATGATCAATAAGAAATGAGGGATCAGAACAGAACAAGCAAAATTGAGGGATCCTGGTTTTTTTTCTCTAAGAATAGGATTTCCATTGTGAGGGAAATTTTTGAATGAATTCTGTTAACTCGTGTTAAACAGGTTCAATTCAGTTCCAATCTATAACTATCATAATCACAAAGAGAATCAATCTTGTTGTTATCTGATTAATTGAATAGGTTTTACCCCAGAACTTCTCTCATGTCCTCAGACTTCGAGATATTACATTTAGCCTATGTAAAGATGGAGAAAGCACTTAAGTTCATCTCTTTTTAGGGGTTTTGGTCAGTAGTAGTATTTGTTTCTCATTTTAGAATATGCTAATTCTTGCAAGTTGTAAATCTATTTGAAGGGAAACAGATTATCTTGCTGCATATATGGTTGAGAATATAATTGAACTGCAGTAAATAGCAGCTGAGAAGTTCCATACCTTGCCAACACCAATGCGCATGGTGAGAGGTCTACCGCGTTTATAGCTGCTGTCAAAGACTGTCCCATCTGCAAATCTTGCAGTATAATGAACCTATATATATATATATTAGTAAGTTGCCACTTGTCACTAAGACATTCCTCACTGGTAAACATTTCCAAATGCTCTAATACTAAACAAATTTATATGCAGGTAAAATCAGCATGAATGAACCTGAGAAGAAACACTACTGCCAAAAAAAAAGCATAAGAGAATTTTGAAGTAAAATAACAAAACAAGCAAAATGACTTGACTTATGATTTTAAACCAGCCTAATTCGAGCAACTACCAAAATCTTCTATTCACGAATCACATGTTATGCGGTAAACTGAGAAAAATGAAAGGAAAGACTGATAATTTAAGTTCAAAGAGAAATGAGACTACAGTAGGAGATACTGATCTGATCAGATAAGTATAAATGTATAATAACTGGGTACATATCAAACAATTACAGCAAAACTGCAAACTAGTAAATCAATTTTTTTTTAGTTAATAAGATTGATATTGCTAAAGCTATACTCACATTAACAAGCTCACCGTAAGGAGCTTCCTCACCAGATCCCTCAGAAAGATCACAATAACCGAGGCCAGAGCGAACAAAGTTGAAGTCACATAAAGGATCCGCTACAGTAGCATAGTACTCAATTCTGGTAGCATTAGCATCCAGAGGCGCAAAAGCAAGAATCGAAGCTGCTAGAAACCCAAAACCCACATAAAAAATTGGGTTCTTTGTCTTGGAAACAGAATTGGAAGAGAGATTTGCGTCTTTACCAACTGATAAACAAGGAAAAACAGGATGTGGCGGTAAAGAAGAGGCAGCGGGTTTAGACGGGGAAATGCGTTTGTTAATGGTAAAAAGATTAGTAGGAGTAGTGATAGCTAAAGTAGAGAATGCCATTGCTTTTACTTTATGAAGGGATAAGTTGTGTAGTATGTATGAGAGCTTTTAGCATGGAGGGGGAGCGAGTGAGTAGTTTTGAAAATGGTTAAAGTTCGGAAGTTGGATTGAATTTGGGATGGACATGCAGAGAGTTTTTGGCCGTTGGATATGGATAAGATAGCCCCCTCGATGTGCTTCTTTAATGGGTTTTTAGGATGAATAATCCTATATTAACACTTTTTTCAAGACTTTCTTGATATTTGTATAATTGATTCATATTATTAAATTTAATTAGTTAAATAAAGTAAAAAAATTTATAAATTAAAATTTTAATAATATTGACTAATTATATAACAAATATTTAATAAAATGTTGCCTGCATTTTTCTTTTTAGAAATAATGTATGCACGACTTTGGATGTGAATATTATATTAGAAAATTAAAAGAGAAAAAAATCCAACAACTAGTTCTAATCACCATTCCAAAAATAGATGATTATAATTTTGGGACTTATGATTTCGGTTTTAATGAATAATAGAATTTAAGCAGATTTGAAAAGATTTTAATTATGATTTGATTTTGGTTTAGTATTAGGTTAAAGCATATTGTGAGTTAATTCGTAGGGTTTTATAGCATTAATAAATAAGAGAAAATTTCAGATAATCTTTATTCTCAACATCAAAATTAATAAATTGATTGTTGATTTGATTTTGAGCTTTCACATCCATCATTTAATTTAAGAATTGAATTATTAAAAAAATAATTCAAAAAGGGTAAGCTTAAGGTATATGCATTTTATTTTAAAAAATTTCACTTTCGAAATCATCAATAATTGATATGTTATAATTTCGATTTTGATCGATTTGAGACTGAACCACGATCAAGGCTACCAAGAAGCACAAAGAGAAAAATGATATAGTTTTGGATTATATATATATATATATATATATATATATATATATATATATTAGACTTGAATTTATTTTTTTATAATTAAAATATAAGATACTTAAAAAAAGAAATGGAAATATATTATATAACTGAAATTAGTTATATTAACTGTATATGCAACATGCAAATTTTCAGTAATTTTACTTCAAAAACAATGTCTAAGATTTTAAATTTCAGCTTACTTACAAAAATATAAAGCTTGATATGCTCTAGCTAAGGTCCAACTCTAGGTGAACATATTCAAGTAAATGTTAAAAAACATGGTAATCCACTATAATATAACATAAAAAGGGAAAATAAAAGTCCTTCAAAGTTGAGCCTAAACGTTATTGCACAATGTATATGAAAGATTTTCTGATATAGCCTAAGCGAACATGATATAATCGTTTAGTATACATTATCTTAGAATATAATTGAGACTTCTATTTTAAATTTTAATTTAATAGCTAAAATATTTGAAAATAAATTGGAATTTGATTGTTATATAAGAATTTCTAATATTTCAAATTTATTGATATTTTAAATTCTTTCAATATTTTTTAAATAAAAAAATTTATATTCCCAAAAATATCTTCAATAAAATTAGACCGAATATAAAAATATAATTGTATTTTTTATTGCATAAACATAGAAACGAGAAATATTATAATTCCAAAATATCAATTTAAATAGAATTTTTATTTTTCATAAAATCATATTATTTTGGTGTACGCAAACATGCCATAAAAGTAATAAAATCATGGAATTTTATTTTTCAACTTAGAAGTCTCTAATTTTTGCAATCTCCGATTAGAGTCTCCCATTAGGCAAGCTCCAAGTATTGTTATACTGCAATTACAATAAAAGAGGTGTCAGAAAAACGTAAAAAATGAGCCTAAAGAATAATCAACATAAAAACTAAAAAGAATGAAAAAGCTAATTCATCCCAACGGTAACAATTTAAAATTGTCTATCATACACTGTTAAGTTTGGTTTTACTCTTCAATCTCCTACTTAAGAAAAAAATAAAAAATGATATTCTACCTTTATTTTGCTGAAGAGTGTAAACGAATCAAGTTATTTATGAGCTATTCGAATTCAATTCGTAAAATATTCAAATTCGATTTCAAATTAATCAAATTGAGTTTAAGCTCGATTAGTTTGTTGAGTAGAATTCGAGTATTATAATATCTGATTTGTAAAGATCGTGAACTTAATCGACTAATTGTTTTTTTTATTTATTAAATTACTTTTATACTCTCTGTATTTAAATATATTTAAATTTAATCGAGTCAAATTAACGCGAATAGAGTTCAAGTCGAATTACTATTTATTAAATTTTTTGGTTGATTGTTGAGTCAAACTCAAGTAGCTTAAATATTTTTTAAATCGAGTTTCAAACAATTAAAATAAAGCTCGATCGAATTTGAGTTAAGTGTGAATTTCAAATTTTGATTTTTTTAATTAAGTCGAGCTCATGCAGCACCCTATACCTTATACATTACGACACCATATATACTTATATCAAATAATTAGACATGACATATGAATAAAATATAAAGTCCTATTAACATCAATGAGAGTCTTTTTTTTTTATTTTATCCATTTACATCATTTAGTAAATCTGCAAATCAACATTGAAATTTTCACCATAGTATAATATATAACATATATATTAAAAATTAAACTTTGTGGTGTCTAAAGGTTTACGAGTTGCATTTATTTACACATCTTAGTACCAACTTTTGAGTAACTATATATGTACAAATATATAAGTCCAATTTATAGATGAATGATTCCATCTATGTTCATGTGGAATGCAAGGAAAGAAAGAGGTAAGGCTCGGTCGGTAACTTTTATACCATGACTTTTATATGAACTTCAAAATAAGCTATTTACTATTCTTTACTTGAAAATAATACAATTTAATGAATTGCGACTCAATGAGAATAATTATTAAATAAATTATAAAGAACAAAACAATTTTTTTAATAACAGATCACAAATATACACAACACATACTATGTATTTCATTTAATTCACTAATATCATTTATATACAAGTAAAATTAAAGCTAACAATCATTGTTCTTTACTTATGCTTATTCTTATTCATTTCTTATTATTTTGACTAGGCTAAACATACATTATCCCGGATTTTCATATGAATATTTATCATGTAAACATTTACATTTATTAGCTAGTTTGATCATTTGTTTCATTTTACTTTTGTTGGGTCATATACTTCTGCTTTTGCTATTTATTTGTATTTGATCATTTGTTTGGACCTTAGACTTCTCCTTTTGCTTTATAATACCATTTAACTAGTTACAACGCCTTTTAAGTCTATATACATATTCATTTGTAACCAAACATTCATCAACCTTTATATCAATGTTTGCATATTAATTCATCAATTACATTATGTAAAGAAAACAAATACATTAATACAATCATGTTACAAACATATCCACAAACTATTCATCTCATTATCAACATCAAATTATGACAATCATATAATTCACATAACTATAAGTCATTTCACATTTCACATAACAAGCAACATTTATGTGCACTAAATAAATCATTTGATAACTATACTCACATTTTTCTTTAATATCCAAAATTTATTTTATTGTTCACTTCTTCGTATATCACCAACTTGTTTTGAGTCTATTCGGAATTGTAATTGATCAATGCATGGCTAGAAAAATTTAATCTTAATATAATATAAGCAAATAACTAATATTTTTTCTATGTGGTAGTGCGACATTTCTATACTAACTAGCCTATAACTTTTTTGTATATTTTTCCAATTTATATGATTATTAATTCTACTTAAATATGACATACAAGGTTGTAACATAATATAATTTCAGAATTTTTGAAGCATTACACTATTTTTATTAGAATTTCAAAATGTAATTTATTTCTTATCCTTAGGTAGTTTTGAGCATACTAATTTCAATAATTCATATCTTGTTTTGTATATGCTTAATTATTATGAAACTTTTTAGATACCTAGCTATGATACAGATACATATTGTTTTTATATATTTAACATATTTTCTAATTATACCTCTAAAGCCTTTGAATAATAAGAAATATGTGACTAATCTTGTATAGTGGTGATGTTCAAACCAATTTTCTTGTTAATATCAAAACTTACAAAATGCACAACATATTAAGGCAATACTTGTACAAATTTTGTATATAAAAGTTATAAAAGAAACAACTTTAATCAAAAGAACAATTATGATTATTTTACCTATTTCTCCTTATATATACTGAATCCTACTACGAGATTTAACATACATGTATAGAACATATAAATCTACATCTTTTATGTTTTATATTTCATCAAATTAGACTTTTAAGATGGTCAAAATAAACAAAAACAGTAGGATAGTCTGCTAAAAATCAAACCAAAATCAATTTTAGTAAAATAATGATTTCTCTTCAAATACTTCAAATCTTGTAAAACTATTTTAAAAACATATATATAAGATATAAATCTAAAGTGTCATATTTTGACCATTTCCAAAATAGTCTCTATGATTACCAAATAGTGGTTCAATTTACTGTTTGATTACAAAGCATAAACAACTTTAACTATGAGTAGTACAATATGAGATGATTACTCACCAATAATAAGCCTTGGTAAGCTAGAATTGCTATTGAAACCCTTAAGAGAAATAAGAAAATGCAGAGATGAGAGTTGTTGTGGTTAGGTGAGAAGGATGGAACAGGTAAGAGGCAAAAAATGTAATTTGTTGTGAATGTGTAAAGTGTGCAGAAATTGGTAAGACCAATAATTCCCTCCTCCTTTTCTTTGTTCCTTTCTCTTTTCCTATTTTTTTGTTCTTTTTCTATTATTATTATTATTATTATTATTATTATTATTATTATTATTATTATTATTATTATTATTATTATTATTATTATTATTATTATTATTATCATCATCATCATCATCATCATCATCATCATCATCCATACACTAACAACTATTACAAAAAATATAATTTAATCTCTTACTTCAATTTAATTAAATTAAATGTCAAATTTTTAGTAATTTCAATCTAGTCATTTTATTCACTTAAATTTTAATTTCATATCATTCTCAAGTAAATTATAAAATAGACACATGTAACTCGATACAATTGTAAAATACTTGAACACGTAGCTAATGTATATCATGAACTTACCCCATGAAAATATATATAGAATGCATGTGTCCAAGTGAATTACATACAAAATGAACATGCTCAAAAGAGATGCATATAGAAATGCATGTAAAAATGGTTAAGAATGCTACAGTTCTCTCCTCTTTTTAAAAATATAGTCCTCAAAATGTAATACCTTGGAACAGATATGAATATTTTCTTTTCATTTTTTTTGTTTCCTATATTATTTATTCTTCAAAATGGTTTCTCCATAACACTTTAACTAAATGTATTTCTCAATTTCTCTGTATCTGATGATTTTCACTAGTTTCTCCATATAAGTTATATCATTTGCGATTTCAATGGCTTGATTTTAATTATATGTGTAGGATCTGAAATGTATATTCTAAGCATGCTTACATAAAATACATTTATGAATCTGAGTCATTTCTAGTAACGTCGGCCATGGTTGGGAACCGAAACCAGTTTGGGACAGATTTAGAACTAGTCGGTTTCTGTTCATGAACTGGTGGTTCGGCCAGTTCCAATATTTTTTTATTTTTTTAAATAATTATACAATTAAATAATTAACACAATAAATAAATACAATTAAAATTATTAAAGTTTAAAAATTAAATTTAATTATTGGGTGAATTTGAAGAAAAAAAACAATTTAACTTATCAATTTATTTATAAATTAAGCAAAAAAAATATTATGTTAGAAATAAGTGAAAAAAATTGGAGAATAAGTTAATTAGAAAGAATGAGAATTTTGAAAAAGAAATATTAACTTATGAAATATTAACTTGTGCAAATTATATATTTGTACAACTAATAAGTTATAAGAAAATGAAAACTTTGAGAAAAAATTAACTTATTAAATATTAATTTATGATTTTGTATAATAAATTAGATTGTTATAAAAAAAATTTTGATTTTTAGAAATTATAAATTAAAATTTAGAAATGATTATTTTTATTTGATAAATTATTTCAGATTGGACCGGCCCGGTTCCACTGGCCCAACTGGTCCATGGCCAAGCCTTCTCTAGTAGTAAAACTAACTTGTATGCCAATAGACCATCTCTCTCAAGAATTTCATAAGGTCATATATACCTTGGACTTAATTTATCTTTTTTGTCAAATCAGATTATCTATTTCCATGGGAATACTCATAGAAATACCTACTCCCCTAGCTCATATTACATTTCTCTTCTGTGTTTATCAATATAACTTTTTATGCCTGTCTTGTATTTCCTTTAGTTTGCTTCTGACTATTTTGATTTTATCTACTGTATCTTGGTACTATCTGTGGTTCTTCTATTGCACATGCTCCTTTTTCATCCCAAATGATTGGCCTTAGCATTTCTTACCATACTATGCCTCATATGGTGTCATCTGAATACTGTTATGATATTGGTTGTTGTATGCAAACTCTGCCAATGCTATATGCATATCCCAAGCTCCCTTGAATTCCATAGCACATGCCCTGAGTATATCATCCAATGCCTATATAGTTCTCTCTGATTTTTCATCAATTTGTGGGTGGAATGCAATATTGAAATTCAATTTTATTCCCGATGAATCCTATAAATTCACATAAAAATATGAAGTGAACCATGAATCTCTATCAGACACAATGGATACTAAAATATCATGTAATCTGACTATCTCTTTCACATATAATTTTATTAGACTCTCAAGTGTGTACCCTATCTGATTGGTAGAAAATGTGTTGACTTCGTTGATCTATTAATAATTACCCATATTGCAATATTTTTTCCATGAAGTTCTCGACAATCCATAAACAAAATTCATCATAATTTTCTCTCATTTCCATTCTAGCACTAGCAATGGTCGTATATACTACAGTATAGAGGTGCATCGATCAGAGTCTAAATAATAATAAATAAATACAAAAAATTTATATTAATATGATAATATGAATATAAAGTTGATTAAATGAAACAATGCAATTTCATATTGTGCACGCAAATCGAGATAATGGACTGGACTGAAATTTGAATTTTTTACCTGATGGTAAAAATGTGATTTCAGCATATCAAGATGTATAAAATATTAATTTAAGGTCATATGTGGAGTTATAAGGTGAGATTTTATGGTTAAGGGCTCAAATTGTAGAAATATGATTCTCAATGCAAGTTTACAACCTAATTTTTCGGATCGGAAGTTAGAGAGATTCGTTCACGATCGTAATAATGCCGAAGTGGTTGCAATTTAAATTAAAAAATTTTTAAACTCATAATTTAGAAATCAGATGACGGTAGAATTTTTACAGACTAAATTAAAAAAATGATTAAACAATGAAAATGTGATATTTGCACCGGTGATCATTTCATGAAAATCGAAGAGACCATTATGAAGAAAAAATTATTTTATAATTTTTATAATATTTAATTTGATGGAATTAAGTTGTTTAGAGGTTAGATTTTGGAGAATTAAATTTAATTATGAAATAATTAGAAGAAAATATTTTGTGATTAGTAAAAAATTGTTTAAGTCAAAATTAATTAAGTTTTGATTGGTCCATGTGACAACATTAGGGGTTAATTAATTGTGTTATTGGCCAATGAAGGGATTGATTAAGGTATTAATTAAGGTTAATTGAGGTATATATATATATGTATAAATTATCATAATTTCTAGAAGGATCTACGAAAATCAAGGAAAACAATTTCCTCTTCTCCTTTATTAGCTGACTGAACCACCATGGAAGGATTTTGAAGCTTTCCTTTCATTTTATTTCACAAGAAAATCATCATTCAAGCTGTGGGATTCAAAGAAAATTAATTGGTAGGAGAAAAATAATAATTTTAAAGAAAAATCCTTGGTAGATATTCCAATAAATTTAGAGGTGAGTTTTTTGATAATGGTAGAGCTGAAAATTTGAAGGAAATAATATTTAGGAATTTTTATGGAATTTTTGAGAATTTTCATAATTATTGCCAAATTTTTGAGAAATTAATTTGGGAGGATTTGTGCCTTAAAATGGTTAAAATGGAGTAAAATGAAGTATCTGGATATGGAAAATAATTTTTGGAATGGAAGAAATGTTTAATAGAATTTTTGGTGAATTTATATAATTTTAGCCTAATTATGAAAAACTTTATTAGGAATCATTGAATACTATTTTGGTGAAATTGATGATGAAAAATGAAAGAAAATGAGTTAAAGTGTTTATAGAAATTTATTTGGATATTTTAGAATATTTATTGAATTAATAGGAATTTTGTGTTGGAAATGGAAATTAGAAAAATAATAGAAATAAATGGAGAAAAATAAATTTTAGAGGAGAAAAAAAATAAGGAAATAAAATATTATAAAAAAATAATATTTAAAATTTTGTATCACACCAGAAAGCATGTTGGTGATTGAAATATCGAATTACGCGTTAAACGCGTATAATGAGAAAAATTTTAGTTATAGGATTTCGATATATGTGAGAGTGGATGATAGTCGATAGATTTGAATCTTGCTAGATTTTATATCGTGTGAGTTTCAGTAGTTAATTGAAATTATTTTTTTATTAAGCGATGTTGGGGCAAGCGTTATCTAAAGATAAAGAAAAATAGTCGACAGACACCAGCAAAGTATAAAAAGATTAGTGTTACTGTCCTTATAATATTAGTTATTATTGTTTATAATTGGTTTTCGGTAAATTATGAAGTAACAAGAAAACTTTTAGGTTCAAACGATTGATAATGTTACATAAAATATATTTTATGTGAAAATTTTGAGTTTTTGCAATTATTGAATTTGAAATAATTTATTTATTTTGAGAGAATTTAAATATTAAATATATTGTATGGTGATATTTTATTTTTTTATCCTTTGAAATGCAAAAAAAAATGAATTGATTTATGAATATGAACATTTTATCCACATGTTAGCGTAGACGTGAACTAAGGTATTGTTAGCATGCGAATAAGGTGGAAATTACGGTCTTATATATTTCTGTGGACCGATGAGATATTGTGATCTTGTGCATTTCTATGGGTTACCTGATACATTTTTACAGTCATATGCATTTTAGTGAACTGAGTAATATTATATTTGGATCCTATGTATTTTTGTGGATCATGTGTTGATATGTGATAAGATACTTATTTGATTCTCTAGGAACAAGTATATAATATTATAATATGTGGGTAGAGAAAATAAAAATAATATTATAAAAAATCAGAGATATAATGTATTATGAGTTTAAGTGGATAAAAAGATATTATATTATTACTTTTATGAAAAATGATTTAAATTTTGAATTGTTTTCATTTTAAATTTATATTTTAATTCATTGACTATTTCTATAAGTCTCTTACACCATTAAGTTATATAGTCAGTGTGTAAGTTTATTTTCTCTCGCGTAGGTTACATGAGTAGCATACAACGTCGGGATTTGTAGAATAAAAATATCATTTTGTAGACTCACATGATGAAGCTTACCAGTAGCAGTGGTAGTCACTCCAAGCAGGTTGGTCTTCTTATTGTATTTTGTTATATATAAGCTTTTAAATTTCATTATTGATATGTATATACATATGTAAAAAAAAAAAAAGGTTGTGATTAGGGAGTGTATACATAGTATTATATTTTATATATTTCAAATTTCTTATTTATGATATGTTTTAAGGGAATATTTAAAAAAATAATATTTCATGTACCATTTGTTATCCGTCTAGTATACGGAGGGATATACGAAAGGATAAGGAGTATTACAATTTTATTGGTATCAGACCAAGATTTAGGCGGTCCAAGGATAGCAAGGGGTAGACTCAGGATTGTCTGTGTAACATTCTCGACCTTCCCCACATGCATATCCACATGCATTTCATTTGAACATATGCACCTTCCATAAAATTCAATTGAACACGTGCATTTCATACGTATTTTCGTATGAATAAGTCCATGACACGCACTAGCTACGTGTCCTAATACATTGCAATTGTATCGAGTCGCACATGTGTATTTATAATCTAAACGAGGATAAAAAGTATTAGAAATAAATGAAATAGGGGGACCAAATTAAAATATGCAAAATGACTAGATTAATATAAATTGTATATTGTGTTGATTTGTGTAATAATAATAAGAATAATTAAAAAAATAAAAAAATAAAAATAAAATTCAGAAAAAAGGAAAAAAAAAGGAAAAAGGGATGGATGGAAAAGAGAAAAGCAAATGGTGGTGGTGGCTTTTAACCTATTAGGCTGCCATTATCTTCCTTTTCTTTCTTTATCTTCTTCTCCTTCTTTGCATCATTTCTTCAATCCATTTTCTTTGAAGTTCTAGCCATCTTTTCTTCTCTCTTTCACTTCAAGAATTTCAGCAACAAGATTAGCCAAGAGTGATTATAGGTGAGTAAATATTTATTTTTGTGTTAAGCTTGATTATGGTATTTAGGGTTCATAAATAGGCAGTATTTTGTGCCATAGTTTTGATGATCTTAGAAATCGAATCTGAAAAATATTAAAACACAAAAGGTGTTCCTTTAGGTCTTAGCTTTATGGATACATAAACCTTTTTGCAAGATATGGTGTATAGAATGAGATATCCTCTCTGTACTACAACTTGTCCGGATGTGAACCCTAAGTAAGTTAGACACTGTGTTTGTTAGTTTTAAATATGTTAAAACCATTATTGGAAGTATCTCAAAACATACAATTTGTAGCTATATGTGTTATGTATTTATATACCAAATTTCCGATTCATATATCTTGTAACATTTGAGTTATGGTGAATGGAACCATGACTATTCCATGGTTTGAACTGCCTACTGAGTGCCCTAGGCAAATCTAGTATATTATTTGGCTAATTCGAACTCCTTAGAGCTAGATTATTTAAAATATCAAAACATGAAAGTTATAGATATATGTATTATCTAAATTTAGGTACTAATTTTAGCTTAATATGTTATGTATGGGCTAAGTTAGCTTTTTAGAAGTCATACTGGTCCGGAAGCCAATTCTATTATGGACCAGTGAAAGTTTCCTTATATTTTGAAGCCCTTAGAGATATAATTGATAAAAGTTTTAAACATGAAAAATGTTCCATGTGAACCCATATAAGTGTATGTAAAGTTGCATTAAAATATGACTTATAGAGTATAATATATGATGAACCACATTGGTACCCTTAAACTGCCAAAGGGCAGAAAACAAGGCAGAAAATATAATAAATCTATAAATTCCACCAAAAATTGTATAGTGATCCAATTAGTCTGAGCTTTTAATATGTTACATAATTATATGTTACGTTTAATTAGAAATAATAATTAGATTAATTGGTCAAGTATAGAAAAAGTTATAGGCTAAACAGTCCCATAAGGTCACACTGTCTCATAGGAAAAATCTTAACTATTGATATGAACAATGCATATTAATTTGTTTAAGCCACATTAAGTCTCCCTAATCATGAGTTAATCGATTATGTTTTCATATTAGGCTCACAACATATTGGAGACCCGCAATGAGTGGATAGACAATATGTTAGGGGTCGGAATCAAAGGAGAGAGGTGAGTCTAATTATCGATTGAATTCTTTAATGCATATGAATGTTGCTTGCTATGTGATTCATATGATTGTCATGATTTGTCATTTGCATTTTGTATTTACGTGTTTGAATATGTATAGTCATTTTGGAACGGATTTTAAAAATGTATAAATGAAAGCAACTCGTAAATACTTATGTGCAAAGTTTAAGTTTTAATATATGTGATATATCGTATTGCGGCGAAAGCCTCAAAGTTGACTTGCAAAGTCATTGAATGATATTACAAGATATGAAAAAAAACAATTTACTACCATTGTTAACAAGGTATTTTACCTTTCCAGTATGCTATGTGTGATTCTTTGATACGAGGATAGGTTGAACTCAAATGTACAAGATGTGGTGTTACATTTTTGGTATCAGAGCAGGGATAGGTTCCATGGGAACATGTATATGCATAAGAGTATGATAACATGTGCATCATATATGTTGAACATTATGTAGTGACATAAGTTTATATATATTTTAGGGACATCATAAGACATTATTCACCAAGGAGGGAGAGGCCGGCCGAAATGCATTCTGATCACCAGCACTAGGAGCTAGAACTCTAGCACATGCATCACAGTCATCTCATGCAAAAGTACCCCATGAAAACCTAGAACATGAAGTATATGGTCATGAAATGTACAAGGAAAGACGTTATGACAAGCTAAGGAAACATGGTGCAACTGATTCAATGGCACAACAGACCCAGCAGAAGTTGAGACATGGCTGAAAAAGACACAAAGGGTACTGAATATGATGAGATGTACCTCAGATGAGAAATATGATTATGCAGTATCTTTGCTTCAAGACAATGCTTATGAATGGTGGGAGACAGTCCCTAACAGTGATACACAACCACCGGTTTTGACATGGAATGAGTTCCTCCGGGAATTTCAAAATAATTACATGCCTGAGGCATATAAAGATGAGAAGAGAAAGAAATTCCTGAATCTAAAATAGGGGAACATGACTATTGCGGAGTATGAAGTACAGTTTAACAAAATTTCCCATTATGCCACCTTCATGGTCTCTACTGAAAAAGACAAATGCAAAAAGTTTGAGGAGGGCCTTAAATATGATATCATAAACATAATCATAACTACTGATCTTGATAATTATGCCAGACTCAGAGCTGCTACAATCAAAGTTAAACGATTAATGAAAGAAGCTAGGGAACAACAAATTAAAAGGGCAGCACGTGAGTTCTTTGGTGAGTCTAGCAGAAGGTCGGGAAAAAGAGGTAGATATATGCTTGCACAGTCTGGTAACAGAGGTGGATATTCAAGTTCTAGAGGTCGTGCTATGACTTCTTTTTACCCAGGCAGAAGGCAGAGCCAATATGTTGAACAAAGGCCCACATGTATTCATTATGGTAGACAACATACGAGCGAATGTAGAAGGCTCACAGAAGCATGTTATTTTTGTGGATCAATAGAGCATATGTATAGAGACTGTCCAAATAAAGCCAAACTAGCAGAGACCACTAGAGGCAGATGAGTATCTGAGACTACTGTTGAGGCACCGAGGGTCTACCCTACTAGTGGGACACATGGCAGAGGAAGAGGCAGGGGCAGGACTGGTACAATGGGCAGAGGAGTGACCAGATCTGAAGGTCAGAGTTCTAGACCCCTTACTCAGGCTAGGGTGTTTGCTATGACTAGACAGGAGGCGGTTGATGCTTCCGAAGTAGTTACCGATAATATTTGCATTTATAATATGTTAGCATATGCATTGATTGACCCAGGCTCCACTCATTCATTTATATCATTGCATATGGCATCTAAACTGCATCAAATGCATGAGCCTTTGGGGATTGACATAAATATGAGTACTCCATTGGAAACAGTAGTAGTTGTGAATAATGTCTGTCGTGATTGCTTGATATGCATTAATAGAGCTGAGTTAATAGCTGATATAATTTTATTGCCAATATATGAATTTGATGTGATACTGGGAATGGACTGGTTAACTAGACATCATGCAATAGTGAATTACTTTACTAAAGAAGTAATTTTGGAATCACCAAACTAGCCAAGGGTAGTATTTCTAGGTGAAAGAAAACTTGTGCCTACATGTCTAGTCTCAGTTGTAAAGGAATTTCGAATGATCAAAGGGGGATATGAAGCATATTTGGCATATGTGACTGAAACTAGAACCACTGATAGCTTGCTTGAAAATATACCAGTTGTAAGAAATTTGCTGATGTATTCCCAGATGATCTACCTGGTTTACCACCAGATAGAGAAATATAATTCACTATTGAACTAGTACTGGGAACAACACCAATATCAAGGTCACCCTACAGAATGACCCCAATTGAGTTGAAAGAACTGAAGGTCCAATTGCAGGAGTTGCTTGATAAAGGGTTTGTCAGACCTAGTGTATCGCCATGGGGAGCTCCAGTATTATTTGTTAAAAAGAAAGATGGAACAATGAGATTGTGCATCGATTATAGGCAGCTGAATAAAATGACAGTCAAGAACAAATATCCGTTGCCCAGAATAGATGATTTGTTTGACCAGTTGCAAGGAGCCCAAATATTCTCCAAGATTTATTTGAAATCAGGCTATTACCAGCTGAAGGTAGTAGAAGTGAATGTTCCAAAGACTGCCTTTCGAATCAGGTATGGACATTATGAATTTTTAGTAATGCCATTTGGGTTGACTAATGCTCCAGCTGCATTTATAGCATTAATGAATAAGGTGTTTCAACCATATCTGGATAGGTTTGTGATAGTATTTATTGATGACATATTGGTGTACTCAAAGAATAGGGGAGAACATGAACAACATTTAAAAATTGTGTTGCAAACTTTGAGGGAGAAACAATTATATGCCAAATTAAGTAAATGCAAATTCTGGTTAGATCATTTGGTCTTTCTTGGACATATGGTGTCGTGTAAGGGCATAGAGGTTGACCCAAAGAAAGTTGAGGCTATGGTAAATTTGGAAGCTCCTAAAAATGTTTCTAAAATGCGTAGTTTTTTGGGTTTAGCAGGATACTACCGCAGATTTATTGATGGATTTTCATTAATTGGTAGCCCTTTGACAAAATTGTTGAGAAAGAATGTGCATTTGAAGTGGACTTCAGAATGTCAAAGAAGTTTCAATGAAATAAAATACAGGCTAACCTCAGCACCAGTGTTAACTATCCCTATAGGTACAGGTAGGTTTACAGTATATAGTGATGCTTCTCACCAAGGCTTGGGATGTGTATTAATGCAACATGGTAAGGTGATAGCTTATGCATCTAGGCAACTGAGACCATATGAGATCTCATATCTAGTGCATGATTTAGAATTGGCTACAGTTGTATTTACATTGAAGTTTTGGAGGCATTATCTGTATGGTGAGACATTCCAGATCTTCACAGACCATAAAAGCTTAGGTTATTTGCTGACACAGAAAGAATTAAATATAAGGCAAAGACAATGGTTAGAGTTGTTAAAAGATTATGACTGTACAATTGAATACCATCCAGGGGAAGCCAATGTGGTAGTAGATGCATTGAGTAGGAAGGCTAGTAGCAGTGTAGCTCACTTGCAAGTATCCTCTTTTCCATATTTGATTCAATTACGATCTATGAATGTTGAATTAAATATATATGATGGAGGATCACTGATTGCTACTCTTCAAGTCAGACCTATACTAAAGTAAAGGATCAAAGAAGCACAAAACAAAGATCCTCAATTATGTGAGAAAGTTGATATGATAAGGCAGGGAAATAGTATAGAGTTTCATTTGCAAAATGATACACTGATGTTAAAGTCACGCATATGTATTTCAGACACTGAGAACTTATGTTAGGAAATAATGGAAAAGGCACACAATGCACCTTATGAAATGCACCCAGGGATGACAAAGATGTATCACAGTTTAAGGCCTCATTACTGGTGGCCAACAATGAAGAAAGACATAGTAGAATATATTTCCAAATGATTGACATGTCAGCAGATTAAGATTGAACACCAAGCACCAATAGGTAAGTTACATCAATTGCCAATGTCAGAATGGAAATGGGAGAAAATAACGATGGATTTTGTCTATGGTTTGCTAAGAACCCCACGAAAAAATGATGCAGTATGGGTAATTGTTGATAGATTAACCAAGTCAGCACATTTTCTACCTATCAGATGGGGGTGTACACTTGAGAGTTTGGCAAAATTATATGTGAATGAGATAGTGAGATTGCATGGCATTCCAGTGTCCATTGTGTCTGATAGAGATCCACGGTTTACTTCATATTTTTGGGTGAGTTTACAAGATGCATCGGGAACAAAATTGAACTTCAGCACTGCATTCCACCCACAAACTGATGGACAATCTGAAAAGACTATACAGACATTGGAAGAAATGCTTAGAGCATGTTCTATGAAATTTAAAGGTAATTGGGATGAATATATAGTATTGATTGAATTTGCTTACAACAACTAGTATCATAGCAGTATCCAGATGGCACCATATGAGGTATTGTATGGCAGAAAGTGTCGAAGCCCTATCATATGGGATGAAGAAGGTGCACGTGCATTAGATGGGCCAGAGATAGTACAAGACACAGTGGATAAAATCAAGGTTGTCAAAAATAAGCTAAAGGCAGCATAGGACAGATAGAAAAGTTATGTTGATCATCATAGAAGGGAGATGGAATACGAGTTAGGTGAAAAGGTGTTTCTTCATGTATCTCCATGGAAAGGGGTAATCCAATTTGGCAAGAAAGGTAAATTGAGTCCAAGATACATAGGACCTTATGAAATTCTTGAAAAGGTTGGTCGACTAGCATAAAGATTGGTGTTACCACTAGAGATGGCTCAGATTCATAATGTATTTCATGTGAGCATGCTTAGAAGATACAAGTCAGATCCTACATATGTACTTAAAGATCAAGCCATTGAGATTGCAGAGGACATGAGTTATGTTGAGGAACCAGTGGAAATCATCGGATATAAGACTAAACAATTGAGAAACAGAGAAATACCTTTAGTTAAGGTATTATGGAGAAACCATTCACAAGAAGAGGCAACATGAGAAACATAAGAGAATATGAAAAAGCAATATCTACACCTGTTTCCAGGTATTAAATTTTGATGACGAAATTTTTAAAAGGAGGGGAGAATTGCAACATCCTCGACCTTCCCCACATGCATTTCATTTGAACATATGCACCTTCCATATAATTCAATTGAACATATGCATTTCAATTGAACACCTTCCATGACACGCACTAGCTATGTGTCCTAATACATTGCAATTGTATCGAGTCACACATGTGTATTTATAATCTAAATGAGGATAAAAAGTATTAGAAATAAATGAAATAGGGGGGCCAAATTAAAGTATGCAAAATGACTAGATTAAGATTAAATTGCATATTGTGTTGATTTGTGTAATAATAATAAGAATAATTAAAAAAATAAAAAAAACAAACAAAATAAAAATAAAAGTCAGAAAAAAAGGAAAAAAGGACAAATGGAAATGGGAAAAGCAAATGGTGGTGGTGGCTTTTAACCTATTAGGCTGTCATTATCTTCCTTTTCTTTCTTTATCTTCTTCTCCTTCTTTGCTTCATTTCTTCAATTCATTTTCTTTGAAGTTTCATCCATCTTTTTTTCTCTCTTTCACTCCAAGAATTTTAGCAACAAGATTAGCCAAGAGTGATTATAGGTGAGTAAACATTTATTTTTGTGTTAAGCTTGATTATGGTGTTTAGGGTTCATAAATAGGCAGTATTTTGTGCTATGGTTTTGATAATCTTAGAGATCGAATATGAAAAAGCTTAAAACCCAAAGGTTGTTCCTTTATATCTCAGATTTATGGATACATAAACCGGTTTGCAAGATACGTTGTATAGAATCAGATATCTTCTCTGTACTGAAACTTGTCTGAATGTGAACCCTAAGTAAGTTAGCCACTATGTTTGTTATTTGTGAATATGTTAAAGCCATTATTTGAAGTATCACAAAATATAAAAGTTGTAGATATATGTGTTATGTATCTATATACCAAATTTCCGATTAATATGTCATGTAAATGTTTAGTTATGGTGAATGGAACCATGATCATTCCATGGTTTGAACTGCCTACTGAGTGCCCTGGGCAGATCCAATAAATTGTTTGGCTAATATGAACTCCTTAGAGCTAGATTATGTACATTATCAAAACATTAAAGTTATAGGTATATGTCTTATCTACATTTGGGTACTAATTTCAGCTTAATATGTTATTTATGAGCTAAGTTAGCTCTTTAGAAATCATACTGGTCCGGAAGCCAATTCTATTATGGACCAGTGAAAGTTGCCTTATAATTTGAAGCCCTTAGAGACATAATTGATAAAAGTTTTAAACATAAAAAATGTTCCATGTGAACCCATATAAGTGTATGTAAAGTTTCATTAAAATATGACTTATAGAGTATAATATATGATGAACCACATTGGTACCCTTAAACTGCCAAAGGGCAGAAAACAAGGCAGAACATAGAACACATCTATAAATTCCACCAAAAATTGTATAGTGATCCAATTAGTCTGAGCTTTTAATATGTTACATAATTATATGTTACGTTTAATTAGAAATAATAATCAGATTAATTGGTCAAGTATAGAAAAAGTTATAGGCTAAACAGTCCCATAAGGTCACACTGCCTCATAGGAAAAATCTTAACTATTGATATGAACAATGCATATTAATTTGTTTAAGCCACATTAAGTCTCCCTAATCATGAGTTAATCAATTATATTTTCATATTAGGCTCACAATATATTGGAGACCTGCAAGGAGTGGATAGACAATAAGTTAGGGGTTGGAATCAAAAGAGAGAGGTGAGTCTAATTATCGATTGAATTCATTAGTGCATATGAATGTTGCTTGCTATGTGATTCATATGATTGTCATAATTTGCCCCTGATAATAAGTTGATGGATAATTTGTGACATTATGGTACACATAAGTGGTATACTTGTGATATATTTGAGGTATATGTTTGACATATGTGATATATATACATGGTATATGTATAGTAAATACGAGGTTTATGCGTGGCATATGAGGCATATATGCCATATATGTATGTTATATGTGATAAGATGCAATGGTTGATGAATGCTTAAGTTTAAATGCATATGCATATGGACTAAAAAGGCGTTGTGACTAGTTAATCGATATTGTAAAGCAAAAGAAGAGGACTATGACCCAACAAATATGCAGATAAAACAAATGATCAAGCTAGCTAGCAAATGCAAATGTTCGCATCCGGGGCAATGTCTTTTTAACTTGGTCACAATAAAATGAAATAAGCAAAGCATTTTCATACGTAAAGAGTAATGATTATATGTTTCAACTTTATTGATATTTATATGATTCGGATGAATGGAATGGAATACATGGTATGTGTTGGATTTGTGATTTATTACTATGAGTTGTTTGGTACTTTAGAGCTCATTGGATGATTATTCTCACTGAGCCACAACTCATCAATTTGCATCATTTTTCAGGTAAAGAAAAGTGATAGCTCATTTTGAGTAGCGTATAGAAGACATAGAGCACAGGTCACTGGCCGAGCCTCATCACTCTCTTTCCGTGGATTCCACATGAGCATGAAAATATGTCATCTACATTTTGTATTTACGTGTTTGAATATGTATAGTCATTTTGGAATGGGTTTTAAAAATGTATAAATGAAAGAAACTCGTAAATACTTATGTGCAAAGTTTATGTTTTAATATATGTGATATATCATATTGCGGCGAAAGCCTCAAAATTGACTTGGAAAGTCATTGAATGATATTACAGGATATGAAAAAAAAATTTACTAACATTGTTAACAGGGTATTTTACCTTTCCAGTATGCTATGTGTGATTCTTTGATACAGAGATAGGTTGAACTCAAATGTATAAGATGTGGTGTTACAGTCTGCTCATGCAATGACTTTTGAAATATGATTTGAATGTATAAATAAAAATGTTGTTGCTTCCTAATGTGGGCCACTATTGTGCTTTATAGAGTGATAGATTTCAATTGCAGAAAGTTAGAAAATAGACCCCAAATATTTATGAGTTTCTTAGCACAAATGCATCATACCCTTCATCCCAGCAGAAGACAATTGAGGGCAGTGCATCCACCCGTAGATCTGATAGACCACATCGACGTGATAGACATCCTCCGATTTTTGGGTTTAACCAGAGAGGAACTGCTAAAGGATATTACAGAGATCTTATGGCGTTCTGCTAGATTAGCCACTACTAAGATGAGATTTGAGAGACTCTAAAAGTTTGGAGCTCTAGATTTTTACTACCGCAAGGAAGATGATGCGACATCTACAAAGTATTGGCTAGAGAGGGTAGAAAGAGTGTTTTGATAAATGGGTTGCACATCTCAGTAAAAGTATAGATATGTGGAGTCTCTACTGCAGGAGGTGGCTTACGATTGGTGGAAAACAATACTGTAGTGCCCTCAGACACCTAATCCACCTTCATGGAAATTATTTTTGGAGCAGTTATAGGAGAAATACATCCCCAAGGCCTATATTGATAGGCTTTTCTCGATCTCTAGTAGGGTGATATGTTTGTGACTGAGTATGAGAATGAGTACACCCGCCTTACTAAGTATGCAAGGGGTGTCATTAGTGATGTGATCGACAGATGTAGGAGATTCGAGATGAGGCTTCAACTGCCTATTAGAGCAAAAGTCATGGGGTTTCAGATTAAAGACTTCACCAGCTTAATGATAGCAACTGAGGCGGTGGAGGAGGAAATTGCTGTAGAGTTGAAGATAGTATCTCGAAGCCAGAGTAAGAGATATTTTTATTAGCATGGTGTAAGTTCTTCGATTAATAAGAAAGCTAGCTTTTTTGGTGGTTGATTTCAAAGTGGATTTAGAGGTTCAAATGCACAAGCCAGGCAGGGATAGCCCGCAAGATCAACAGCATCAGTTGCTAGTACACCAGACACAGTTATGGGAAGAGCCCCTGCATATACAACATGTCAACAGTGTGGCAGGTATCATACTGGTGAGTGTTAACTGATATCCAGAGCTTGTTTCATTTGTGGGCAATAGGTCACTTTAGAAGGGATTGCCCATATCGAGATCAGAGTGCAGAGCCTATAGAGGGTGAGACCAACTTTGACACAAGGATCAATACCTTCTAGAGGTTGAGGTAGAGGTAAGATTAAGGGAGGTCAGACTGGATTAGTGCAAGTTGAGTCAGAGATTGCGAATAAGTCAGGGGGTAGCCACACCGCACCTGTTAAAGCATATGCCATGAAAGCACAAGGTAGTAGGATGCTCCAGATGTTATCGTTGGTAAATTTTCCTTATTTGGTTTTGATATATATGTTTTAATTGATTTCGGGTCTACACATTCTTATATATGCACTACATAATTGCTTGAAGAACAATTAGAGATTGAGACCTTAGATTATGATATGGTAGTGAAGAATCCTCTAGGTCACAGTACTTAGATTAACAAAGTGCACTGACTGCTACCCTTAGTGAGTCAGAGTGAGCTATATCTCGTAGATCTGATTGAGTTACCATTCTATGAATATGATGTCATATTAGGGATGGATTGGTTAATTCAGCATGGAGCGGTAGTGGATTGTGCCACCAGAAAGGTAATATTTAAGAAGCTTGGGTGCAAGGATAGAGTGGTATAAGATATTAGAATGAAGGTACCATCTAATGTTATCTCTATTATGAAGGCTCGAAGGCTAATCAGGAAGGGAAATGAAGCTTATTTGGCATATATGGTAGATACCAGGAATGAGAGTCCAAGGCTTTAAAACATTCCTACAATTTTATGAGTTTCCTAATGTGTTTTCTGAGGATTTATCAGGATTGCCTCCGGATAGAGAAATAGAGTTTTGCATTGAGTTGCTACCTGGTACTGCACCCATATCCATCACACCATACCGAATGGCACCAAAAGAGCTTCTAGAATTGAAAGTGCAGTTGTAAGAGTTGCTAGATAAGGGATTTATTAGACCTAACGTGTCACCTTGGGGTGCGCCTATATTGTTTGTAAAGAAAAAGAATGACACCCTATGATTGTTCTTTGATTACAAACAGTTAAATATGATAACAATGAAGAACAAATATCCACTGCCACAGGTAGATGACCTATTCAATCAATTGAAAAGTGCAGAGGTATTCTCCAAGATTGATTTGAGATCGGGATATCATCAGTTAAAGGTTAAGGAGAGTGATGTACCTAAGACTGCCTTTAGGACTCCGTATGGCCACTACGAGTTCCTAGTCATGCAATTTGGGCTGACGAACATGCCAACAACATTTATGAATATGATGAATCAAATCTTTAGGCCCTATTTGGACCAATTTATGGTAGTTTTTATTGATGATATTATGGTATATTCCAGGGATAGAGAGGAGCATGATCAACATCTTCAAATTATGCTTCAGACGCTACGTGAGAAGCATTTATATGCTAAGGTATCCAAATGTGAGTTCTAGCTTGAGAAAGTCAGGTTTCTGGGTCACGTGGTATCAGTTGATGGGATCAGAGTTGATCACAGTAAGGTTAAAACCATTCTCAATTGGAAGTCACCTCAAAATATAACTAAGATACGAAGTTTTCTTGGGTTAGCGGGCTACTGTAGACATTTTATGAAGGGTTTCTCTTCTATTGCCGCTCGCATAACATGATTACTTCGCAAGGATGTTAAATTTGAATGGACAAATAAGTGCCAAACAAGTTTTGATAAGTTGAAAGCTATGTTGACAAAGGCACCAGTTCTGATGCAACCCATTACAGGAAAAGATTTTATGATATACAGTGATGCTTCATTAAATTGGTTAGGTTGTGTATTGATGCAAGAGGTTAAGGTGATAACATATGCCTCTAGACAATTGAAGCCCTATGAGAAAAATTATCCTATGTATGATTTGGAGTTGGCAGCTATTGTCTTTGTTTTAAAGATCTAACGACACTATCTGTATGGAGAAAAGTGTTACATCTATACAGATCACAAGAGTTTTAAAATACTTACCTTCACAAAAAGAGCTAAATTTGAGACAGAGGTGGTGGTTGGAGCTTATTAAAGACTACGACTGTGTTATTGACTATCAATCTAAAAAAGCTAATGTTGTGGCTGATGCTTTTAGTCGAAAGACTCTGGCAGGTAAATTCAAACACTAACTAAGATTGAACATCTGAGTTCTTATAATAATATAATATTAAGAAACTTATCTTTGAATGGAAAAACTCCGAATTCTACCTACATTAGTTCTTCAAATTAAGGATGCTCAGAAGTAGGATTCCAAGCTAATTGAAATAAGATAATCTATTTCCAAGAGGGAGAGACCTGAATACTCAGTTGAAGCTGACAATGGTATCTATTATAGGTAGACTATACTTACCTAATGTGTCAAAATTGAGACAAGAGATATTGAAAAAAACACATGAATAAACTATTTCCATGCATCCTAGCAACACGAAGATGTATCAAGATTTGAAGTCTTACTATTGGTGGATAGGTATGAAGAAAGACATTACAAAGTATACTATTAGATGTCTAACATGTCAACAAGTAAAAGAAGAACACCAATTGCCATCAGGGTTTTTGCAACCTATTGCCATACCGGATTGGAAATGGGAAAGAGACATTATAGATTTTATGTCAGGACTACCATTGAATCAAAGAAAACATGATGCAGTATGAGTGATTGTCAATAGATTGATGAAATCTACACACTTTTTACCATCTAGATGGAGTACTCAATGGATTGATTAACAAAATTGTATATACAAGAGATAGTTCGGTTGCATGGTGTGCCATTATCTATCATTTCGGATAGGGATCCTAGATTCACCTCACATTTTTAGAAGAGTTTATAGGGATCATTAGGTACCCGACTCCATTGATTCAACATAGCTTTCCATCCTCAGGTAGATGGACAATCGGAGCGAGTGATCCAATTGCTTGAGGATATGCTTCGGAGTTGTGTGATTAAGTTAGTAGGAAGTTAGAATAGGTACTTTCCATTGATGGAATTTGCATATAATAATAGTTGCCAGACAAGTATTGGCATGACTCATTATGAAGAATTCTATGACAGAAAATGTAAAACTCTAATTTGTTAGATCGAGCTCAATGAACGAAAGATAGTGGGACCTGAATTGGTTCAGTAGATAGAGGAGAAGATCAGAATTATCAAGGACAAACTTAAGGTAGTCAGTGATAGACAAAAGTCTTATGCAAACTTGAGATGCAGGGAAATAATGGAAATTAGAGAAATAATGAAAATAAATAGAGAAAAATAAATTTTGGAAGAGGAAAAATAAGAAAAATAAAATAAATAAAGAAAAAATAGTATTTAAAATTTTTTATTGCACCGAAAAGCATGTTGCTGACTGGAATATTGAATTACGTGTTAAATGCGTGTATTGAGAAAATTTTTAGTTATAAGATCTCGATATATGCGAGAGTTGAGGATAGTTGAGATATTTAAATCTTGTTATATTTTATATCGTGCGAGATTCAATAGTTAATTGAAATTATCTTTTTATTAGGCGACGTCGGGACAAACGTCTTCTAGAGATAAAGGAAAAGAGCCAGCAACACTAGTAAGGTATAAAAATGTTAGTGCAATTGTTCTTATAATTTTAGTCATTATTGTTTATAATTGGTTTTCGGTAAATTATGAAGTCATAAGAAAATTTTTAAGTTCAAACGGTTGATAATGTTATATAAAATATATTTTTGTGAAAAAATTGAGTTTTTGCAATTATTGAATTTGAAATAATTTATTTGTTTTGATAGAATTTAAATGTTAAATATACTGTATTGTGATATTTATTTAGGCATGGAAAAAATATTCATTAATTTTCTGAAAAATGATTGAGAAATTAGTAATAAGTTATTCTGTAAAAATAATTTTTTATGCTTTGAAATACAAAAAAATGAATTGATTTATGAATATGAACATTTTACCCACATGTTAGCCTAGACATGAATTGGGTATTATTGACATGCCAATAGGATAAAAATTACGGTCCTGTGCATTTTTGTGAACTGATAAGATATTATGATCATGTACATTTTATGGGTCACTTGCTATATTTTTATAGTCTTATGTATTTATGTGGACTGAGTAATATTATATTTAGATCCTGTGCATTTCTATGGATCCTGTGTTGATATATGATAAAATACACATTTGATTCCCTAGTAACAAGTTTAGGATACTATAATATGTGGGTGAAAAAAATAAAAAAAAATATTAAAAAGAAATTAGAGATATAATGTATTATGAGTTTAAGTGGATAAAAAAAGTTATATTATTACCTTTATGAAAAGGGATTTAAGTTTTGAATTGTTTTTATTTTAAATTTATGTTTTAATTCAATGACTATTTTTATATGGCTTTGCACCATTGAGTTATATACTAAGTGCGAGAGTTTGTTTTCTCTTACGTAGATTACAGGAGTAGCATACAACGTTGAGATTTGTAGAATAAAGACATCGTTTTGTGGACCCACATGATATAGCTTACCAGTAGTAGCGGTAGCCACCCCGAACGGGTTGGTCTTCTTATTGTATTTGTTATATATAAACTTTTAAATTTCATTATGACATGTATATACATATGTCAAAAAATGGGTTGTAATTAGGGAGTGTATTACATAGTATTATATTTTATATATTTCAAATTTCTCATTTATGATATGTTTTAAAGGAATATTTTTAAAAAATATTTTTGTAGCACTTCTTATCCTCCTAGTATATGGAGGGGTATACGAAAGGGTAAGAGGTGTTATAATGCCTCTTTTCATCTTTGGCCACCAATAATAATGTCTCAAACTGTGATACATCTTAGTCATCTTCAGGTGCATTGCATAAGGTACATTTTGTGCTTCTTCTATTATTTCTTAATATAAGTTATCAAGATTTGAAACACATGCATGACCTTAACATCATTGCATCTTCCTTCAAATGAAAATTCTTACAGTTTCCCTACGTTATTAATTCAATTTTGTGACAAAATTGAAGATATTTACTTATTTGATCTTATCCTTTAGTATAGGTCTAACCTAAAGAGTAATAATTAGTAATTCACCATCATGCATATTCAATTCAATATTTATATATCATAATTGAATCAAATATGGATAAGATGATGTTTGCAAATGAGATATACTGCTACTGGACTTCTTACTCAATGCATCTGCTACTACATTGGCTTTTCTTGGACGATATTCAATCGTATAGTTATAATCTTTTAACAGCTCTGACCATCGTCTTTATTTCATATTTAACTCTTTTTGTGTCATCAAGTAACTCAAGCTCTTACGATCTGAGAAGATTTGAAATGTCTTGTCATATAGATAATGCCTCTAAATTTTCAATGCAAATACAATTGTAGTCAATTCTAAGTCATGTATTGGATATGACATCTCATGTGGTCTCAACTATCTGGGTGCATAAACTATTACCTTATCGTATTCATTAATACGCATCCAAAATCTTGGTGAGAAGCAACATTGTATACTATAAACCCATATGTACCTATAGGGATAGTTGACACTAGTGTTGAGGTTAACTTGTGTTTTACTTCATTAAAACTCTTTTGACTATTTGGAGTCCATCTAAAAGGCATGTTCTTTCTTAGTAATTTGGTCTAAGGATTGACAATCAATGAGAATACATTAATAAATCTACGATAGTAACCGGCCAAACCTAGGAAACTATGTACTTCTCCAATATTTTTAGGAGTTTCCCAATTTACTATGACCTTTATTTTCTTAGGATCAACTTCTATGTCTCTGCCTGATACCACATGCCCAAAGAACACCATATGATATAACTAAAACTCACATTTACTTAGTTTAACATATAATTGTTTCTCCCTTAAAGTTTGCAACACAATTCTTAAATCTTGTCCGTGTTCTTCCCCATCTTTTGAGTACACCAATAAGTCATTAATAAATATTATCACAAACTTATCCATGCACTAGTATTCGTAAATGCAACTAGAGCATTAGTTAATCCAAATGACATCACTAAGAAATAATAATATCCATACCTAGTTCAAAAGACAATCTTAGGAACATATACTTCTACTACCTTTAACTAGTAATTACCTAATTTCAAATCAATCTTAGAAAATATTTAAACTCCTTACAACTTATCAAACAAATCATCTATTATGGGCAACGTGTATTTACTTTTAACTGTCACTTTGTTTAGTTACCTTTAATCAATGCACAATCTCATGGTTTCATCTTTTTGTTTTCTAACAAGTAACACTGGGGCTTCCCATAGTGATACACAAGACCTTTTATCAAACAATTCCTACAATTGAGTCTTCAACTCTTTCAACTCAATTGGGGGTCATTATGTAAGGTGACATTGATATTTGTATTATTTCTAGTACCAATTCAATTGTTAACTATATCTCTCTATCATGTGGTAAATCAGGTAGGTCATATGGAAATATATTAGAAAATTCTATCACCACTGTTATATTTTTAAACAGGCTATTAACGGTTCTAGTATTAGTCACATATGCCAAGTATGCTTCATACCATCCTTTAACCATTTATTGCATGAGCTTAGTTAATCAATCTATTCCCAATATTATATCAAATTCATATAGCAACAATAAGATCACATCAGTATTCAATTCAACTTTATCAATGCATATCGAATAATCACGACATATATTATCACAGCTACTACTGCTCCCAGTGGAGTACTCACATTTATATCAAATTCCATGGGCTTATTATTTTGATGCAATTTGGATACCATATGTAATGATATAAATGAATGCATAAATTTTGACTCAATTAATATAAATGTCAGTATATCATAAATATAAATATTATCAGTAATCACTTCAGGAGCGTCAACTGTCTTCTGCTTAGTCATGGCAAATGCCATAGCCTGTGTAGGAGGTTTGGAACTCAAACCCTCAAATCTTGTTACTCTTCTGTCTACTATGCAATTCCTACATCTACCTCTGTTCTGTGTTCCATTGGTACTGGTCATCTTAGGTGCCTCAACTATAGTCATTGATATCCCTCTGCCTTTGCCAGTCTCTGGAATCTAGCTCTTTCTGGATAGTCTCTATACATATGGTCTAGTGATTCACATAAATAACATGCTTTGTGAGTCTTTTGCATTCACCTATATATTGTTGCCATAATGGGTATAAGTAGATCTTTATTCCATATATTGGTTTTATCCTCTACCTGGATAAAAGAAAGTTGGACCAAGATTTCTAGAACTAAAGTACTCACTTTTATTGCTAGACTGTGTTGGCATGTGTCTAGCTTTCTTTCCATGTCCTCTACTAGACTCTCTAATAAACTATTGTGTTGCCTTTTTACTTGTTATGCAGTTTCTTTCATTAACCTCTCTACTATAACTGCTGCAACTCTAAGTCTAATATAGTTGTCTGGATCGGTGGTTGTGATTTTGTTTCTAATCTCATATTTGAGGCTTTTCTCAAACTTTCTAGACTTATCTCTTTCAGTGGAGACCATAAATGTGGCATAGTAGGAAATCTTATTAAATTGCACATCATATTTAGCAAATACATGTTTTCCTACTTTTAAATTCAAGAATTTGTTTTCTTTTCAGCCTTATATACCTCAGACATATAATTATTTTGAAACTCTCGAAAGAAATTATTTCAAGTTAGAATTAGTGATTGTGCATCACTTCCTAGGATTGCCTCTCACCATTCATAAGCATCACCTTAAAGCAAAGACATTGTTTAATCAAATTTGTTTGCTTTGAGTATACTTCATCATATTTAATACCCTTTTATGTCTTCTTGAGTCATGTCTCTACTTCTATTGGGTCAATCGTGCCATAAAAATTAACTGCCCCCTATTTTCTCAGTTTATCATAGCTTATTTCTTTATATATTTTAGGCCCTTGAGCTTCTTGTTCAAAATTTTCATAGGAACCTTCCATAAGATGTGTATGAGATGCATGTGCATGTTCACCCACTAGAGCTCTGGCTCCAAGTGCAGGTGGATCTCTCACATGATGATATGATACCTCTTATGATTGCATGTTAACCGACCTTTCTCTCCTTGATGGATTATGTTTTACCATAACCCTAAAATAAATGGAATTATGTCAATTGACAATGTTCAACACATATAATGCATATGTTATCATGCTCTTAAGCATATGCATATTCCAATAGAACATATCCCTGCTCTAATAAAAAAAAATACCTTATACCTTATACATTTTGACACCACATATACTTGTATCAAATAATTAGACATAATATATGAATAAGATATAAGATCTTGTTAACATCAACAAGAGGAATTTTTTTTATCCCTTGTATCAAATAATTAGACTAATGAAAAATAGGCTCAAGTGGTGTTTAGAATTATTGATGGGTATTTTTATTTAGTTAAATAATTTGTTTTTAATATTTTTTTATAAACTATTTTTTCTTCTAAAACTTGTTTATGGAAAAAATATTTATTTATATGTTTTTTCATAAAAGAAATTTTCAAAACTCAAAACTTTTAAAACAAGTTTTATAAAACAATTTTTTTTTCAAATGCAATGTGAAACACACCCTTAACATGGTAATAAAACATTTCAAAAAGATAAGTTGCAACAAATATAGCACTCCTTCTACCTAACAATAATACTGTGAGGTATAAAGATATTATGATAACAATTCACTATTTTGTGGTGCCTGTGTAGGACTTACTGAATAATTTAAACTAATTTATGCACAAAATATCAAAGCAAATAAACATATATGTATAAAACTTATTTATAAAATCACAATGTTTTAAAACTATTTACAACAAGTTCAAACCAAAATTTTAAATTCTTTCAAAACACAATAATAATGTTTTTACTTGCATGACATGTCTTCCATAAGTATAATTGCTTGCCTTTTGGTGAGCCCTCTTAATCAATCACTTTATGATTCTGAATTCTACTATTGTTCCCGATTCTAATACTTGCTTGAGAGAAAATACTCTCATACTAAGTTTATCAATTCAGCGGTGTAAAATTTTATAGTAACAACCATTTAAAATTTAATAAGTTTAACATGTATAATTGTTTTTTTGCTTAAAATAGTAAGAATATCATTTACTACTCGAAATTTAAGGTAATCATGAAAATTTATCTATACAATGATTAACCAGCAATTTATTACAATATTTTTAACTTTTAAGCGAATTTAATTATGTCATACTAGAAAATATTATTTATATAACTTTTGTCTATATTTATTAACAGTTCAAATAAATTTTACTCTTTTAAAAATTTGTACCAAAAATTGATTTCATTTTGCATCAATTATTAATCATCACCTTTGTATTACATCATTTCATTATTCCGTAATATTTTCTCACTCCCATGCATTAAAATACCTTAGACTTGCCCCTAAAGATATTAAGGGCTGTCAAAGGATGAAAATGTTAGGGTTCAAGACAACCATAGGATTAGGATCCAAGATAATCACATGACTCCAAATAGTATCATCTGATCCAAGATAATTATATGACCAATTTTGATCCAAAATAACCACAAAATCGGTAAATAAATAATATGTATGAACCAAGATAACTACATGAGTCATACAATATCTTTTATGACCAAGATAACTACAAGTCATTGAGTTCTTACCCTATTGGCATGCCAACAAATACCCAGTCTATACTCTAGGCCAATATATGAGATCAAAACTATCATTTCTCAACTTATGTTTTTTCCAACTAATTCTCATATATTTATTTTCTATTTGATATCATGACACAACATCTCTTTTTCTTTGTCGAAATGTTTTTGAAACAAATATTCATTTTTCATTTTTTATACCACCTAAAATATGCCAATTATTTCATTTTGTAAAAAGTATATAAAAAATATTTTTTCTAGAGAAATATTAAAATTATCAAATACTCATGTAAAAAAAATTTATATCAAAATTAACATATTATCATTTAATGGCAAAATATAATAAATTGTTGCATCGATAACAATTTTTTCCTAAACTTTATTTAACTTTATAACATACTACTTTATTATTTTCCAACAATAGAAATTTATTTAATATCATATTTAATCGATCACAAATTACTGATGATGCTTTAACTGATTTGACTACAAATAAATATTTTCATATTATATTCCTAAAATTCAGTTTGCAAATAAATTTTATTATACTTATATCTATTCTTTTTCTTTCAATGTTGTGTTTATCAATCATTTCACGTTTTAAGAGATTTTTAAAAATTCTCAATTAAACATTATCATTTATAATGTATTTCAACATTTACCAAATTCACTAAAAGCATTTATTAGAATTATTCTCACTAAATATATTAATTATAAAAATTCATTAATTACTTTTCTAACTTTTACTATAAAGTTTTGCAAAAACTTATCTTGTTTCAAAATTACCGGAATCCACTAGCTTCCTTCTCTCTTATCTAGTCTTGGCACCTGTTTCGATATTGCGCCTATTAATAAATAAATTCCAGTAAATTTCTGAGTCAAAAACAATGACTACTTCTAATGTATTATTCTACCAATAATTGTTTCAACTCTCATATTTACTGATATTCCTATCAATATCAAATCATGATATATGCACCTAATGTACAATTTACTTTTCCGGTCATCAGATACGTATTTTGATGCAACCAATAATTTTCAATAATATTTTCCTTTATCTTATTTAATTTCTTATTTTTATTTCTCCATTATTATCTTTCTTAACTTATTTTCATTTATCACCATAAATTCTATTTTTCTCTACAAATTAATTTTCAACTCAAAATTTCTTATTAATTCAATAAATGCTCTAAGAATTCTAAATAAATTTCTATAAATACTTTAATCCATTATCTTTAATTTTTTATTACTAATTTTACCAAATTTATATTCAATAAATTTCTCAATAATTAGGCCCAAAATTGCAAATAATTTTTCACTTAAATTTTCTTAAATTTTCTTTCAATCAAAAAGTTATTTACTCACTTCTAATAATCTCAATAACTCAAATTCCAATCAAATAAGTTAAGGTAAAATTATTTCTATTTTCCAATAATTTCGGCAAATAATAGAATTTGTTCAAAATTTTATCAAAAATTCCTAAAAATTATTTCTTCTCAATTTCCATCACTTTTATCCTTTCCAACCTTCAATCAACTCATTTTTTATTTTTTCAATTATTCAACCATTTTTGCATCAAACCCTCATTTTACCTCCACCTTAATTCAATTTCAAATCATCATTAAATTTAAAATCAATTTAAATATAAAATTAAAACTAACTTAAATTAAGTAATATTTGAGGAGGAAGTGAAGAAATCTCATGCTTAACTTTCTTTAAATTTTGATCAAGCTTCCAACAATATTTTCTTCACTTCTTCTTAATTTCTTATGCTCCCTTAAACCAAAAAGGAATGGAGGAGCTATGGTGGCCAGCCAAGGATGAAGAAAATATAAGTTTTTTTGATTTTTTTGTAGAAAATTCTATAAAATTATGAAAAACTCCCCTTTGTACCCCAAATTAATTTAATTCATCCCCATTAACTCTTAATCTTACATCCAATTGGTCCTTTAAAACTTTAATTAACTCATTAAGTTGACAAATTGCTCAATCACACACTAATCATCTTTGACTTTACTTAATTTCTCACCAATCAAAATTTTTCTTTCAAATTAATTCATGATAAAATTTAATTCTCCAAAATCCGACATTTGAAAAATTTAATTCCATCAAATTAAATATATAAAAAATTATAAAATAATTTTTGATTTCACAAAATGACTCCCTGTGCGAAATTTGTTGTACGGTTTAATTATTTTGTTAATTCGGCCTGTAAAAATTCATTCATCTTTCTATTTCTAAATTATCAGTATTAAAAATCTTAGAATCCAATTACGATCACATCAACACCCTTACGATGATGAATGCATATCTCTAACTCAGTCAAACAATCATACCATAAATTCGCACCAGATAATGTATTTCTGTAAATTAGAATCATTAACTTTAAAATCTTTCCACATAACTTTACCTATGACTATAAAATATTATTCTCTACATTTTAGTATACTTAAATCATATTTTTACTGTTGGATAAAAATCTAGTATTTTTGGTTTGGTTCGTTGGCTCGATTTGTATGTGACGCACAAAATCACAACAGATTATCAAACTAGCTTAGATTCCTATAAAATATCATAATATAATTTTTAAATTAAATTGCTCATACTTATATGTCTGTACTTAGACTCTAATTGATACACTTTTATACTACAATATGTGTATACGATTAGTGTCTAGATTCTGGACATGACTATTCTCTCCCCCTTAAAAGATTTCATTCGCGAAATCATATATGCTTAATGAATGTTGAGTAGTAATTGATACTTGTTCTAGTTTGTATAACCATGAATGTTTTTTTCATATGTTAAATTTGTCCATTCCTATGTAATCTTTATTTTAATAATTGGGGATAGGCCTAATCCTGTACCCTTTAAACATTAACATATGAAAAACCTTTTGAATCGCATCCCACTCAAGAGATCAGCCCAATTGGTAAGTTATTGATTCTACTTATACCAATATTTATAAGATCTCGTGAGTTTGAAACTTTACTTATCTTTCCTTCTAAATTGGTGCACTAAGTTCCAAGATTATACTCACAAAAATACTTTATTACTAACTACGGACTCTATCTCTCGATATTTCAAATTCATATGTAACTTTTGTCTATTGCTTGCTACCTTTAGTTTGTCTAGATTATTTTAATCTCTTCTACTATCTACTGCACTAAATCTAACTTCAACAAACTGAAGATATATATATATTTCTATATAATACTTCACATAGAGCTTGTCTAATAATTGTTGATATAAGAAACTTCCATCAATGATAAATATCTAACCTCAACTTTTTTTATTTTAGTCATACGACTTCATAGTATATCTTTTGACTATTAAATTTTCTGCTCCGATCCACCCTCTAATAGAGGACAAAAAGTTGTACTACAATAGATATGAGTACCTAATAATCCTTAGAAACTCTTCCAAAATTAAGACATAATCTAAAATCTCTGTTAAACACCTTAGACCATAGCACATTATGCAATTAGACTATCTCTTGTACATTCAGTTCTATTAAATCATCCATTGTTTAATCCATCCAACCTGACATCAAATATACAAGTTTGGTTACTTTATCGATAATCAATTAGGTATGGAGATTGATTGCAGCCATTTTGTAGGTAATTGATGTTTTTCTTCCCTCAATTGGTAAACTAAATCTCTAATACTAATAACTTATGTGATATTTTTTTTATAATCAGCTACTAATAACAAGCCTTCAAATTTTATTACCTCAAGTTACTATTAGGGTGCACAAAATAAACTAATATGCAAGTCTCATTTAAGCTTTCTTGCTTCCATTCTAACACATCAAACTCTCACATAATCTACCTTTTTAGTATATAACCCCTTCTAAAATTCATACCACTTGTTAGAATCTTTGTTCTATAGTATCTGCCACCATATTAGCCTTCCCCAGTTGATAATAAATCATATAATCATGATTATTAACTAATTTCAAATATTACTTGCGTCTAAATTTGACTCCCTCGATGATGGGTACTATTTTAAATTCTTTAATCTGTATGGTCATAACATTTCTCTCTTCATACAGATGGTGTTGTAGATGTTCAAAATGAGTACATTTGCTGTTAATTCTAGTTCATGTGTTAAATATTTCCGTCCAAGTAGCTTCAATTGTCAGGAAGCATAAATAATTACTTTACCATGTTGCATCTGTACATAACCTAATTTGTCCAAAAAGGCACCTTTGTGTACCTTAAAATCTTCCCTGGAGTGGATTATATCAAAGCTGAAGAACCTCCAAATATTTGGTTCCAACAAATCCCCACTAATGAAACATCTATTTAATCCTTCTAATTTTACTTTCCCCTAAACTAACCATATCGTGGGGAGTAGTTATCGATGTGAATCTCCTCACCATTCATTTGCACCAGTTGACTAGTTCAAGAGAAATTATCTTTCTTCATTATATTATAAGTTAGCTTCCATTCGAGAATAACTTTTATTTTACTATAATCTATTCCTATTTTTTTTAATTAACATAATATGAATCAGGAGGCTAACTTTTTCTAACAAAAACTCATATTTCATCAATTGTACATTCAATTTCTTTCTTCATGAGATTTTAAAACACAACCCTAAAAAATTATTCTCATTTCTCTTGATATCTGAATATATTAAAATATTCTTAATAAAAGTTATCACAAACAATTCCAAGTATAATATGAAGATTCAATTCATCAGGTCCGTGAGCATTACAATTGTAGTCGCATTTTCAAATAATCATTATTAGGATCTTGTAATGGTTGTAACAATCTATATGTTATCTTGGGTACATAACATTAATTTATTTCCCCACAAATGATACATATATCTGAGATCTATTTTAGGGAATAGCCCTACATTTTCAATGACTTATACAAATCATCTATCTTGAATAAATGTTGACTATCATCCACCATCACCTTATTTAGTTGCCTATAATCTAGATAATCTCCATAGAATACCATTTTTCTTTACAACAATACTTGTCCGTCCAAGATGACCAACTAAGTCTAATGAATCCCTATTATGAATAGGTAAGAGTCGTTAACCGCCAAATATTATCCCCAGTTTTCTTAACTCAAAACCATGATTCATTCTCTTTATTATCAAAGTAGTATTCATTTTATTTTCAAATAAATTTTCATTATAAGTACTATTGTCGGCTTTCCATTTCCACTTCCTGTCTATTCCATGTTGTTTCTCTAAAGGTTTATATCATACCTTACAAAATCTTATTGTATAATCCTTTTTGAATATAGTTTAAAACAATCATGCTCCCTTATTAAGTTATCACCTTCACTCATCGTTCATTTTTTTCGTTTTTAATATATCCTTAATCTTAGGTAACATCATGCTTTAAAAGTAAAATTCAAATTTTGAGTATTTGGAACCCAATGGCTCAATCTGATATTTCATTTCATTCTCTGTTATCTATGAATCTATATAGTATTTCCCTTTAAATCCATTAGGGTTACATTATGAAGGTTCCACAACATAACATTGTTAAAACATATTTACTTAATGTCCTATGGTTCTACTATCACAAGGTCAGTCCAATCTTCTTTTAGAAGGTCAAAATCTGATTTTGAATCACTATTTCCACCATCATTTATCATGGTAAACTTCATTAATATGTAAATATAAATATTTAGAATAGGAGCTTCAGATTCTTCCTTCAATCCTCTAAGGAATCTGTCATAATTCAGGTTTTATCACATTTAATGTCAGGAACAACGGTTCACCTCTGAGAGCAGTTACTTATAAGAACCTTTCATGTTTTGCTAATGTAGACACATATGTACGTGCATGCTTAACCCTACCCTTTTTTTATCCTAGGCCCGCCTAAATCTTGATCTGATACAAACAAATGTAATATCCCTTCTACCTAATAGTAATTTTGTCAGGAATAAAGATGTTATAACAATAAATTACTATCTGTAGTGCTTGTGCAAGACTTACTAATTAACTTAAACTAATCTATGCATAAAATATGAAAGCAGATAAACATATATGCATAAAACTTATTTATAAAGTCACAATGTTTTAAAACTATTATTAACAAGTTCCAAACTAAAATGTTAAATTCCTTTAAAATACAATAATAATTTCCTTTACTTGTATGACATGCCTTCCATAAGTACATATGTTTCTTGTTTGGTGAGACCTTTGGATCGATCACTTCATGATTCTGAACTCTACTATTATTCCCGACTCTAATACCCACGTGAGAGAAAACACTCACACGTTGAGTTTATCAACTCGATAATGCAAAACTTTACAGAAACAACCATTTAAAATTAAATAAGTTTAACATGTATAATTGGTTTTTTACTTGAAATAGTAAAAATATCATTTACTACCCAAAATTTAAGGTAATCATGAAATTTTATCCATACACTGATTAACCAATAATTTCTTTTATATTTTTAAAGTTTTAAGTGAATTTAATTATGTCACACTAGATATTTGTAAATGTCTATTTTTTTTTACTTATCTATATGAATTTTGTTTCTATTTATTAACAGTTTACATAAATTCTACTCTTCTAAAAAGTAGTACCCAAAATTGATCTCATTTTGCATCAACTGCTAATCATCACATTTGTATTATATCATTTCATTATCAGGTAACATTTTCTCACTTCTATATATTAAAATACTCTAGACTTGCCCCTAGGGATATAAAAGGTACCGTCAAATGACAAAAATCTCATGGTCTAAGATAAACATAGTATTAGGGTCCAAGATAACCACATGATCCCAAATAGTATCATCAGATCCGAGATAACCACATGACTAATCTAGATGCAAGATAACCACATGATGAGTAAATAAATAATATACATGGTCCAACATAATTACAGGAGCCACATAATATCTCTTATGACCAAAATAAGCACAGGTCATGAAATTCCTACCCCATTGACATGCTAACAAATTTTCAGTTCATAGTCTAGGCTAATACATGAGCTCAAAACCATCAGTTCTCAACTTATATTTTTTCCAAGTAATACCTAAATATTTATTTTCTATTTGACATGATGACTCAATATCTCTTTTTCTTTGTTGAAATATTTTTGCAACAAATATTCATTTTTTATTTCTTATACCACTTAAAATATTCCACTTATTTCGTTTCGTAAAAAGCATATAAAAAGTATTGTTTCCAAATTTTTTCATTTAAAATAGGCCATAACATTTAATATATGTCATAATTAAATAATACAATAATATTTACACATTAAATTTATCAAATACTAATGTAAATTTTTTTTTTATCAAAATTAATATATTATCATTTAATAACTAAATATAATAAATTCTTGCATCGATGACAATTTTTTCATAAACTTTATTTAACTTTATAATATACTACTTCATTATTTTCTAGAAATAGAAATTTATTTAATATCATATTTAATCAATCACAAATTACCTAGGATGCTCTAAATGATTTGACTACATATAAATCTTTTCATATTATATTCCTAAAATTCAATTCACAAATAAATTTTATCATAGTTATATCTATTCTTTTTCTTTCAATATAATGTTTATCACTTATTTCATACTTTAAGAGATTTTCAAAAATTTTCAGTTAAACATTATCATTTATAATGTATTTCAACATTTAGCAAATTCACTAAAAGAATTTATTAGAATTATTTTGACCAAATATATTAATTATAAAAATTCATTAATTACTTTTATGACTTTTACCTTAAGGATTTTACACAAATCTATCTCATTTTAAAATTACTGGATTCCACTGGCTTCCTTCTCTATTATCCAGTTTCGACACCTGTTTTGACATTGCACTTATTACTAAACAAATTTCAGTAAATTCTTGAGTAAAAAATAATGACTACTTCTAATGTAAATTATTCTACCAATATTTTTTCAAACTATCGTGTTTACCGATATTTCTATCAATATCAAATCACACTGTGTGCCTAACATATAATATACTTTTCCGGCAACCTGACATGTATTTCGATACAATCAATAATTTTTCTTTATCTTATTTAATTTCCTTATTTTTCTTTCTCCATTATTATCTTTCTTAGCTTATTTTCATTTATCTCCATAAATTCTATTTTTCTTTATACATTTATTTATTATTTATATATAAGGATATTTATTTAAAAAAATTTATCAAAAACAATTATAATAGTCTTAATTTAATAATGTATACTGATATATAAAATACCTAAAATTATATGTTCTGTCATGTAAAATATTGGTGGTTGAACTATCTTTCATTGATTATAATGTGAATGTTATAGTGAGAATAAAATTTAATACAAATTAATACATATATTGAGCAAATTTAAATGCATCAATTAAAAAAATTGAAATTAAATAAAATTATCAAAATATAAATGGGTCAAACAACAAATTAAAATATTAAACTTGTATATTTGTGTTTATTTGCAAAAATATTTGAATTTTGGTATTATAATAATTTAATTTGGGTCTTGCTTTAGACATATTTTCAATTATTTTAGAAATATTTGTTAATTTTTAAATTATAAGTGATATACAGGTTAAATAAGTTAAATGAATTAATTGGATCGTATCAAGTTAAATGAGTTAAATGGGTCGTATTAGATTAAATAAATCGTATCGGATTAAATGGATAAAAATTAAACGTGTTATACGTGTCGTGTCGTGTAACCCATTTAATTTTCATATCATATTCGTATTAATACGATTAATAAATGTGTCGTGTTCGTGTTAACTCTAATCGTGTCACCAAAACAGATTAATACGATCCATTTACGACAAACGAATCTATTTTTACACCCCCTAACTTTTATAAGCATGATGCACAATAAAGTCCAAGTTTGCGGCTCGAAAAATGTGCAGGCAGAAAATTTAAAGTCCGACATCTATTTTATTTAATAATTGTGGTAGGCCCTATGTTAGAAGACCCACTATCAAATTTCAAATGTTGCGAATACCGACCAACATTTTGAGATGCCTAAAACTAAATCTAAAAAAGAAAAAGAAAGAAAGAGAGATAAAGAAAAAAAGAAATCACAATAGCTTTACAAAGTGAAAAATGGATATAACCAGATTTCATAGAATCTAAATGACAAAAACTTTAACAAAAACTTGTGATAATATTGATAAGTAATGCCTTTATCATCAATTAAAAAAACAAAAGAATTTTTTTTCTATTTTTTTCAACAAATCTTTCTTCCGATGTTATTTAGTCCTTCATACATCAATAAAATTAAAAAATGGAGCAAATCCAGTTAATGCTCGTCAAACACAAAATGATATTCAGGTTAGTGTAATAAAAAGATTTAATAGATGTGCATGGCAAGGTAGATCTCACTGTCCAAAAAAATTGTAATTAAATGATATGTAAAATCAAATCATTAAAAAAACCCTTAAATTCTCAGATTTAACATGGCATGTGAGGCAAAAAATTCCTTCCCATTCACATAGACAAACAAAACACTCTCAACAATTTAACAAAAAATATCACATAAATTAGAAGAAAAGAAATTTCAATTGAACTCAAGAATATATGATAGAAAAAAACATTTAGAATAATTGTACATGACTTAGAGGATATTAAAGAGCATTGCTAGAGTTAAAAAGCCATAGATATAATATTTTAGTAAAATTAAATTTCTAATATATTTAAAATTTACGTAGTGATATGTTTGAAATAAAATTAGTTTTTGAAACAAAGTTAAGCATGAACACAATTTTCTAATTATAAAAGATAATTATCTTTTTTTTTTTGAGAAAAATTGAGAGTAAAAGAAATTGTTGTATTTTATTAACTGATACAATTTTTAATAGCACTTGATAATGATATATATATATATATATATTATATATATATATAGAGAGAGAGAGAGAAAAATAAAGTTGTTGAAAGAGATTAAGGAAAAGATCTGCAAATAATCTTTTATGATTTAGTCAACTTAATAATTTTTCTCGGTTAGATTACCAACTTGGGCAGCTGAAGTTGTTGCACTTTGAATTTTATCTTCTCCTAAAATATATTCATTAATAAAAATGTTATTGCGAGTAAATGCATCCTTATCACTACAAAGGATAGCCTTTGACAAAGGTTTAGTAAATATGTCAGCAACTTATTTATCGGTGAGAACATGTTTAGTGACCAGAAGTCTAAGTGGAACACGTTCTCGTACATATGATAGTCTAACTCGATATATTTACTTCAAGCATGAAATATAGGATTAACTGTTATGTAGAGAGCACTAAGATTGTTGTAGTAGAGTATAGGTAGAGAAGAGAGTGGAACATAAAAGTCCTTAAAAATGTATGTGTAGAAACTACTAGAGTAGTAGATACTTACTTGTTGAGAGTAGATCGTGCGCTTTCAATGCTTTAGGCGAAGATAAATTACTAGAATTTGACTCAATTCTACAGTACGAACGCTTTGATTCACTTGTGATTGAACAAAGATGAAAAAAATTCATTTTCGAGAATTTCTGAATTTCAGAGAAAACTTTTTGATAAAAAGTTATATCATTTCCTTATTATCTTTTCATTTCTTCTCTTCTCCAAAAGTTATATCTGTTAATAACTTTATATATAAGAAGATATAGATCTGGGCTGGGTTAAGCCCACATGAGCGGCCCAATACCACAAAGCCTAACATCTTCCACTCGCCCAAAGTGGGTTTGACTCAATCTAAAATGTCATTTCACATCTCAAATTTAAACAAAAAATCTTTCATACAGGTGAACGGACCATGCTACCTGAAGCACACAAATTGTGGGAGCTTCAATACAAACCTAATTATAGACCATATAGGAGACATCAACCTAAAGTTGTAATTATTTTCGATAATGTACTTAATTACCCCAAGTACCTTTCTCAATACACTTAATTCGAGTATCATTCAATCCTTCATGAATCTATACTCAAATCATTCTTACAATCACTTGTATTCTAAGTTATTTCTCGCTTCATCAAGCATAATAACTCCGGCCGGTGAACACAAGCTGTGAGCGCGTAAGCAAAATACTTTTTCTTTTTTCCTCATATCAATCAGATTTGAATTAACTCATTTTTCTAGGAGTGTTCCATTAAGTCGAATCATTCCATGACTATGAGATACATTCTAAGATAGCCAACATTAATTCATCACATCATGATATAGTCAAAAGTCACAAAGGGTAAAAGTTGTTTGAAATCCATTTCTAGAATTTCTAGGACTCACATAGCGAAGAAGTAGGGATCCATTCTTTCGCTTCCTAATAGGTCGTATAACACATGCAGTATAAAATGTATGCTATGGTGGAGCTACTCTTTTCTTGTCAAAAATGAAAGAGTGTATGTCTTACTCTTAGTTCGTAATAAATAAACACCATATGAGTATTAGTCTTGTCACTCTGAATGCGCCAAACTTGAAACTTTTATTTACACATACAACAATGTTAAACAACAAATTTCACACTCAGCTTCCTCTATTTAGAGACATGAATGGTGGGAAAGTCATTCATGTTGATTCTTATAGTATGTCTTACTCTTAGTTCGTAATAAATAAACACCATATGAGTATTAGTCTTGTCACTCTGAATGCGCCAAACTTGAAACTTTTATTTACACATACAACAATGTTAAACAACAAATTTCACACTCAGCTTCCTCTATTTAGAGACATGAATGGTGGGAAAGTCATTCATGTTGATTCTTATATATACGAAGAATCTCATCTTGATCCTCATCAAATGCAACCTTATAAAAATGAATGAAACTAAGACCGCTCCCACTGCATCTTAGTCATTCACTTAATGCCTCTGCATTTATGGTCTCATCTTTACTCGCTTCATAGCGCTAGAGGTGATTACTCATATGAGTGAGTCAATCTAAGTCTATCGACATACTTATTTGAATTGTGCTAACTGGTATTTACAATATATTCATATAATTGAAAAATCATTAATCAATTAAATCGATATATCATTTGTAAAAAACCAAGTGATCTAACATAACATATATTGATTACATTCTACATAAGCCTAGGGATTTTACGTGCCTTGCAAACGCATCCCTAGCTATTGGTTTAGTAAATGGATCTACTACCATTTTGTTTGTAGAAATGTGTTTCAGAGTCACTTCCTTTACGCAATCATGTCTTTAACATAGTGATATCTAATCTGGATATGTTTGGTCTTTCCATGATATTTTGGATCCTTAGCATAAGCTAATGCAGCCATACTATTACAATAGATTGTCACAGGTTCAGATGTTGACTTAACAATCTCTAAGTGCTGCAAAAAAATTTTCAACCAAACTGCCTCTTGTATAGTTGAGGAACATGCTACATACTCAGCTTCCATTGTCGATAAAGCTATACAAGATTGCTTCTTGCTACTCCATGAAATTGCGCAATCATTAAGCAAGAATGCATATCTAGAGGTCGATTTGCGCTAATCTATATCACCTCCCCAATCAGCATCAGTATAACCAATTAAGTGCAAATCCTTCCCTTGATAACATAGAATATAGTCTGAAGTTCCTTTTAGATATCTCAATATTCTCTTGACTGTCATCCAATATTTTAGACATGGATTAGATTGAAGTCTGCTTACTAGCCCAACGACATAACAAATATCTGGACGTGTGCACATTATTGCATACATTAGACTACCGACTACACTGGAGTAGGGTACTCTAGGCATTCGTCCTTTTTCATCCGATGTCTTGGGACACATATCTAGACTAAGGCTCAGATTCCTTTCGACAGGGGTTTCCACAGGCTTATATTCATGCATATGGTAACACTCTAACATTTTCTTTATATAAGTCTCCTAAGAAAAACCCATAAGTCTTTTAGAGCGATCCTTTAGGATCTTAACACCAAGTACATAACTAGCCTCACCCATACCTTTCATTTCGAAGTTTGATGATAACCATTTCTTGGTAGTATCAATCAACTTCTTATCATTTCCAGCTATTAAAATGTCATCGACATACAAGAACATAATTATAAAACCATTGTTAGAACGTTTAATATATACGCAATGTTCTTCCTCCATCATCGTAAAACCATCCTTTAATATGGTTTAATGAAATTTGAGGTTCCACTATCTTGACGCTTGCTTAAGACCGTAAATGAATCTTTTAAGCTTGCAAACTTTGCGCTCTTGTCCTTTGAGTTCAAAACCTAAAGGTTGATCCATATAGATCTCTTCATCTAGTTCTCCATTGAGAGAAGCAGTTTTAATGTCCATTTGATATAATTCTAAGTCCATTCATGCTACTATAGCCAGAATGAGGCGAACTGATGCAAACCTGACTACAGGTGAGAATGTATCTTCATAGTCAATTCTCTCTTTTTATGTGTAGCCCTTAGCTACTAATCAAGCTTTAAATCTTTCTATTGTCCCATCTGCCTTACGTTTTATTTTGAGAATCCATTTGTTTCCAATAGTCTTACGATCAGGCGGTTTCTCAACCAAATCCCAAACTTGATTGTATATCATCGAATCCATTTCCTCTTCTATAGCTTTAATTCATTCCTTTGCTTTAGGACCAGAAAGAGTTTGTTGTACTGTTTTAGGCTCTTCTTCATTTGGAGAAATCATAAAAGCTTCCCCCTCAATCTCAAATCGATGAGGGGGAATCTTGTCACGATTACTATGTCGAGGTTGAGATTGTTCATGGTCTTGCTCCATTGGAACAAAATCTGACATTATTTCACTCCCACTTGGTTCAGAAGGAGCAATAAATTTTTGCTCTGTGAGTGCTAAATCAATTATTCTTGCACTCCTACTAGTCTGAGGATCTTCCATTTCATAAAATTTGAAATCCTTATTTATCTCACCTCTTTCAGGAAAGTCATCTTTTAAAAAAATGACATCTCATTACTCAACTTATGTTATTCTTCCATTTGTGTCTTCCCCCAAGAATACATATCCTTTGGAGAATTCTGAGTATCTTATAAAGATACATTTCTTCCCCATTGGACCAAGCTTTCCATATTCATGGGAAGTGTTGTGGATATAAGTTGTGCAACCCCATGGGCACATATTGTTTAAGTCAGACTTTTCGCTTTCCTACAATTCATATGGGGTGGAATGAACAGATTTTGATGGTACATGATAGAATGTAGACAACAGTCATTAATGCATCTCCCCAAAAGCAAATAGGTAAATTAGCTTGCTCCATTATTGACCTAACCATGTCCAATAAGGTTTTATTTCTTTTTTTTGCTACGCCATTTTGTTGCGGAGTAGAAGGAATAGTTAGCTACCTAGCTATACCCTTATCATCACAATAACTTTTGAATAAATCAGATAGATACTGACACCCTCAATCGGTCCGTAATGATTTTATATTCAAATTCAATTGATTCTCAACCAATTTACTATAACGTATGAAGCAATATAATGCTTCAGATTTATGGGAGATTAAATAAATGTGATCGTATCTGGTGAAATCATCTATAAAAGTGATGAAATAGTGAGCACCATATCTTGCTCTAACATTCATTGGGCCACAGATGTGAAAATGTATAAGTTGTAAAGGAAATGTGGCTCTTTTGGCTTTGCCAAATGGTAATCTTGTTGCTTTTCCAGCTAGGCAATGCTCACAAATAGACAAATATATTTTCTAAACAGATCCTAAAACACCAGCTTTTGCTAATCTTTTTAAACAATCTTGCCCAATGTGTCCTAATCAAGCATGCCATTTAGTATCATCAATTAATGAAACATTATTGGAATTTCCAACAAGAAATATATATTGCTTAACATCCATAAAAATAGTGTCTAGCACTATAAAACCATTCAACATATGTCCAGAACTATAAAAAAACTTTGTCCAAAAGTATTTTAACACAACCATCTTCAAAAATAATTTTGAAGCCAAGTCCAAGCAAAACAATAATAGAAACTAAATTTTATCGAACATCAGGAGCATAAAGCACATCATGGGGATAAAGCGTGTGACCTCCCTGCAATATTAGCTTGCAGGAACTGATCCCAAGCATGTCAGCCAAAGCATTATTCCCCATATAGATTTTTCTATTCCCCTTTGGAATTCAATGAAATTCCACAAAGGCATATCGGTCCCTTGCTATGTGGTCTATTGCTACTGAATCTACAGTCCAATAAGGAACAGTTTCAGCTAACATCAAGCAACTACTAACATATAAATCCGAGGGACTAATTTGGTCAAACAATACCTTTGGCTCAGTGCAATCATGAGCAAAGTGACCATGCTTCCCACAGTTGAAGCAATTCATGTTCTTGCCTTTCTTTCCACCGCGTTTCCCATGCTTGCGCTTATTTCCACTAAATTTTGTCTTATTTTCTCCCTTGCCTTGCCATTTGCCCTTACCTTTCCATTTATTTTTCCCAGAGCTAGAAGCCCTTTTGCCTCTAGACTCAGTCATATAAGCCTCTCTTTCAGGCTTATCAGTGAGAAGACGATCCTCCTCTAGCTCAACATATCGGGCAACATCATCAAAAGTTTTTATATGATCATTATGGGTAGGGTTGACACGTATGTGTTCCCAGGCATTCGGAAGGGAGCAAATTACAGTTTGGACTTATTGCTCGTCAGTCATCTCATGGCCAACACCTTTCAGCTCACTTATCATGTTAGACATGACAGTAAGGTGTTGCCTCATTGTATGATTAGAATTTTTTTTATAGGCATCAAACTTTAGAGTTAACTGACGCAGCCTTATTGTTGAGGTTCCACCAAACTAAACCTGAACAACATTCCAAACTGCTTGGGTTGAGCGATGCTTTTCAAAGCATAACATCAAGTCATTTCTCATGCTACTCAACATCAATATGAGAGCAACTCTGTCCTTGCGCTTATAGGCTTGATATGCTTCCATATCCCGCCTATGTTGAGCAGTGTTTCCATGCTCAGGCTCAACCATTGGTTGTGTTATTATTTCTAGCATATCTTGCTCTTCTAGGAGATACTTAATTTTACAATGCCAAATGTCATAGTTTTCATCATTCAACTTATTTCCTTGATTCAAGTCAGCAATAATGTTTTTTGTTGCAGCCATTTCAATTATTTAGAAACAATGATTATAATTAGGATTAACACAATTCATTACTACTTTTATCAATTTCAAGTCACAATGCTTTAAATTAATCAATAATAACCTAACACAAGTAGTAGAAACAAAAAAACTGTATATACAGTTCAATCAATTTCTACTAACAAAGTCCAGTTATCATTGTTTAATTTAAACATGCGCCAATTAATTTTATATTAGATGAGATTTATTAATCTACCAATTTAGTATTCCCACAATACATTCATCATATAATGTAATATATCAATAATAATATATATGCTTTAAAATAAGATAAACATCAATTACATGTCATTATGTTCCAATTTGCATATATTTTTCCAAATTCTTCATCAAAACAGTCACAAAAAATTTTGAAAAATATCTATTAAATTGGAAATTAAATTTTGAGAAATTTAAAAAATATTTGGACCAAAAATATTCTTTTACGGGCCCCTACGTGCCGAACGAAGTTTCCCCACGCGCTCCATAAGCCTCACGCACTCACACGCGCTGCCACGTGTACCTTTCCATGTCAGTATTTATGGACCAACCAGAGGAGCCACGTGGCCAAACGTGCCACTTGTCATGGACACATAACATGACACGTGGCAAAAATCGTCAGCAACCATTTTTTCCTAACTGTCAGCGTGTGCAGTACACACGCCGTCTTCCGGGGGTTGTTTTGCACCGATTTTTGAAAATTTACACATTGTTAACGGTTTTAAAACCATCGGGACCATTTTTATTTATTTTCAACATCATTTTGGCTGTGTTTGAACAACACATATATGATCTGAGAGTGAGAATCATTTTAATGACAGTTTTTCAAAAGATATATACTCGAAAACTTTGAAAAATCATAAAAAATACAACCACTCATCAGAAAATTATGCAAAAATACTTGTTAGAAAGCTTGTGATGAGAGATTTCCAATGATACCAAATTCGAACTATGAAACTGAAGAATTAATTTTATGAAAATTGAAGAAATTTTGAATTTCCATAGTAAATTTCTCAAAAATCACTACAATTATGATTTTAAGCACAAAAATGAACAAAACGAGCTCTGATACCAATGTAGGAACTAGTAGAGTAGCGAATACTTACTTATTAAGCGTAGATCGTGCGCTTTGAATGAATTACTATGACTTGACTCAATTTCATTGTAAGAACACTTTGATTCATTTGTGATTGAACGGAGATGAAGAAATTATTTTTCGAGAATTTCTAAATTTCAGAGAAAACGTTTTGATGAAAAGTTATATCATTTTCTTATTATCTTTTCATTTCTTCTCTTCTCCAAAAGTTATATCTTTTCATAACTTTATATATAAGAAGATATGAGTTTGGGCTAGGTCAAGCCCATATGGGTGGCCCAATACCATAAAGCCCAACAATATGTTAGCCAAGTAATCTCTGTAGCGATGTTGGCCATGGCATGGTACTCTACTTTGGTACAAGAGCGTGAAATTGTATGTTGCTTTTTGGCACACAATGAAATCATATTAGTTCCAAGGAAAGTACAGTAACCAGCAGTCGATCACCTCGTGGTAGGGCACCCGACCCAATCAATATCTTAAAAAAGCATAAAGATTAAGAGTTGTATGTGAAGAAAGATGTAAAGCAATGTCAATTGTGCCTTTCACATATCAAAGTATACGACAAACCAACTTTATATAAGCAATTGTAAGAGCATGCATAAACTATGAAACATAATTAACACTATAGGAGAGGTCTGATAAAGTGAGTGTAAGATATTGAAGTGCATAATGCCATGATAATGATGAGGTCATCAGGGAGAATGTCATTCGATGGTGGTTTACATTTTGTTTCCAGTGGTGTACTCATATGCTTACAATCGACCATGTTGAATCATTTAAGGATGATGGGGGCATAGTGAGATTAAGACAAGTGAATTCCAATGGTTTGTGGAATTTCAATACTAAGAAAATGATGAATCAGTCTTAAATCTTTCATAGCAAATGAATTGCTTATGAGTTAAATGAATGAGTTAACAAGCTCATAAGTTGATCCTGTAAGAAGTATATCGTTTATATAAAGAAGCAAAATAAGTGAGATATGTTCAGAATGGAAAATAAATAAATATGGATCAACCAAGCTACAAAAGAATTCATACATATGGAGAAAAACACTAAATCTATCAAACTAAGCATGTGGTGCTTGTTTTAGATCATATAGAGAACATTGAAGTTTACACACATAATTTGGGTTTTGAGAGTCTGCCATACCTAGTGGTTGTTGCATGTGTATGTCTTTAGAAATATTACCATACAAGAATATATTTTTGACATCAAATTATCAGATTGACCAATATTTCACAAGTGCAATAGACAATATCACACGAATAGTACCTAGTTTTATGACTGGAGAGAATGTCTCAATGTAATCTTTACCATTAATTTGATGATTTCCTTTGGCAATGAGTCATGCCTTTAGATGATCTAAAGTCCTGTTAGTTTTAAACTTGTTTTTGAAAACCCATTTGGAGCCGATGACATGAATGTTTGGTGTACAAAGAACTAATCTCCATGTTTGATTTTGATGTAAAAGGCTAGTTCTTGTTCCATTGATGCCTTCTAATCTGGATGCGACAAGGTTGATTTATTGGTTTGTGGTTTATAAAGAATGGTGGTTGACGAAGTGGTTGCTGATGCATATTTAGGATTTGGCTTAACAATCCCAAGTTTGGAGTGAGTAGTCATAGGATGTGATGTTGATTCTTATTTGGGTTGTGATGATTGAGAGGCTTGAGAAAACTTAAGTACAAACAAGGATTGAGTGGGTAGTGACAATTTTGATTGCAATGTAGGAGTTGACTAAGAGATAGGAATAGGTGCAGGTGACATATGCTAATAATGAGAATTTATTTCTGTGATAGTAGAAAGGATTGACAGAGCAACAATTGTCAGAGATATATTTGGCACTAAAGATGAAGTATATGCAACAACCAATGGTGGAAGACTTAAGCCAATGGTTCATTTGGTTGTCATGAAAGACCTAGAATAGGAGTAGTGTCAGTATGTGGTAACCATGAGTCAAAAATACTTACAACATATGAGGTAGTTGAAGAAATAAGACTAGGCTTAAATGGAAAAGAATTCTCATAAAAAACAACATGGTGATAAATGAAAAAAATTTAGCAGGAGGATGAAAACATTTGTATCATTTACATTTTTTACTATAACCTACAAAAACACATAAATTATACTTAGGATTAAATTTTTGACTTCATGTGTCCTAAGTGTAAAGAAAACATTTAAAGCCAAAAACATGAAGTGATGAATAATCAGGGTGATTATCATGTAGCACAAAATATGTACTGTCAAATTTAAGAAAGGATAAGGACAAACAATTAATGAGATAAATTGTCATAGTAAAGGCTTCTACCCATTAGAAAAGAGGAGCATTACTATGAAATAACATATACATACCTAGTTCTTGAATAATTCTATGGCATCTTTCAACCATACATGTTTGCTTTAGAGTATATAGAGAAGAGATTTGATGATTGATACATGTCGAGCCAAAGTTGACAAACTGACCTCTACCATATGAATGAAAGATTTAATCTTTTTATTGAACTACCTAGCAACATACTATTCAAACATTAAATAAGTAGCAAAAAAAATCTGATTTATGTTTCAGTGGAATGATCCAAGTATATTTCGAATAAACATTTACCAAACAAGCATAAAATCTAAACTTTTTAATAGATAAAATGGAAGTTAGTCCCCATAAATCACAATTATTTTGTTTTTTAGAAAAACTAGAACTAGAATGTTCAAAATGAGAAAAAATTAATTTACTAAGATTCCCTAATTGAAAACTATCATATAATGTAACACCCATAAGTTAGGGTCTAGGAATAATATGTATTTATTGTATATAGGGTATACAAGTGATTATGAGTTTTAAGACTTGAAAATAGTTAAAACTTTAAAAAAAGTGAGATTTCACAGTGTTCATGCCCATAAATATGTCATCAGGGTCATTATGACCATTGTGAAATAAGATTTCTGAAGCTAAGCAGTTTCACAACCATAAAAGCTTAGTCATGTTTGTGAAAACCTGTAGTTTAAATTGGGTAGTGTCAATTTTTTAGAAGAATTCCAATTTTCCATCCCAAAACCCTAGCCACAAGATTCTAGTAATACTAGAGATTATTTCCCTCAATTCTCTTCGATCCTTAGAAAATATAACACGAAACCAACCCTAGTAACAAGATTTAAAATTTATAGAATCAAGAATTTTGCTTTTCTATTGATGGTAGAATTGGAAAAAAGGGAAAGGTCAATTTTTGAACCATAAACCAATCTAAATCTTCAAACACATAGGTAATAAATCACATTTCCTTTGTTTTTCCATTAGTTTAATTTGGTTTAGATGGAAATGTAGTCTAAAGACCTATTATGAGATATCAAGTTAGGTTTTACATTGTTAATGACATATATATAGTATATAATCATTTCAATAGTGATATTGGATTCTGATATCATGTTAGGAGACAAAAAGCAAGATGGAGAAACCTACCAGAGGGATTAGAGACGCTAAAAAGATTGATAATAGAGGTTTCAATTCAGGTTTGCACATATATGTATCTAAATTTGAACTATGATATGCTTGTGTGTTGTTTTGTGCAATTGACTTATAATTTGGCATGAACTAATATTTCATATTGGTATGCATAATGAATAGTGATAATTGATGCTAATTGTTGATATGTCTTGAAAACTAAAACATTGAACCTAGTTTAAATGGTTAATTGATGTATTTGCATATTTTACAACTTGTGAATGTTGTAATATGTTGGAAGTATTGATAGGAGTGATTAACATTGCTTAACCTTAGTACTGTTGTATATGGTTTGCATAATTGCTTTGATTAATTTGGTGCTAAAATTTGATTCAAACCATAAATTTACGGTCGTGACATGATGTTTATGCTTGTGAATGCTGCCTCAGAATATGATCATGACTTAAGTTACAGGTAGATTACCTATGAAAAAGGGTCTTCATAGGAATGAACATTCACGCCTATGAAGCCATGTAAACAAAATTATATGTTGATTTTTATGATAAATTTACATGGGATCAGTATGCACACACACTTTATATGATAAGATATGATTGTATATAGTATGAATACACGATCAAGAATAAAAAAATGCTTTTTATACTCTAAATTTGCAATGTACTATATGGTTAACATGTTTAAACCGCAAAATGGATTATAAAAGATATGGATAATAAGAATACAAGTAATAATGTTCATTCTCTATACGAGGACTAACATAAGTTAGATGGTATACTATTGAGAAGGTTACAATACCATAGATTTTTATCACACGGATTCATTTTCTTAGGGACAAGGTGACTTAAGCTTAGGTAAGAACACTATTGACTTAAAAAGTTTAGTTGAGCAATGACATAGATAGATACAGTTAGTAAGCAGAACGACTTAAGCTTGGATGAGAACACTTATATTTTACAACCTGTATCCGAATAGTCCATGTCAATAGTATTGGACTATAAGTTAAATGCAAAATATGGGAACCAATTATCAGATATGGTATGTAAAAACATAAATATGGTTAAGTAAACTGAATACATGGAAAACTAATAACTAGGTAAACATAACAAGAAAATGGAAATTGTATTATGTTACATGAATGTTATCCAAGTATGATGATATGGATTCACTTATATGCTATATGATATGAATGTACTTTAAATCAGTAGACTAAGTATATTAGATTATATTGAAATATGGTGGCATGATTGACCACACAGGTATGTAAATGGTATATATATATATATATATATATATATATATATATATATATATATATATAATGATAATATATGAATATTTGTTAGAATTTTTATATTTATATGTACTACTAACTTTTCAGTAGCTTAGCGTATGAATTTTTCTACATGTAGATTTGAAGCCAATAAATAGCTAAGTTGATAAGAAGAGGAGTCTGAGCTCATTAGAGTAGACTTGTTTTGAGTCGGTTTCATTTCATTAATTTTTATTTGTGTTATTCTTATGAATGATATAAAGAGACTTATTTCATTCATATTTTTCAATAAATAAAGATTTCTTTGTAATAAAGGCTTATGAATGCCCAAACTGGTCTATTTTGATAATAAGAATATGATATTTATACAAACACAATATTTTGATTATATTATGGATTTTGTAGAAAAATATTTTATAAAGTATATAGTATATGATTGTTCTAAATATGCATGTTATATAGATACACTAGATAAAATGGAAATTTTTTTTAAATGAAACATGTTTATAAGGCATTATGGCATATGAAATATACTTGTATAGTGAGATTATGTCCTAATATATGGGTGGGTGTTATATATAAATATTTAGCTTTTGTAAATCCTAAAACTTCAATCAATCCTTTATTTTTTAATAATTGTAGAACTGAAAACTAAGGATGCCCTAAGCATTGATACCAAATATACGTTGTGTCAGATTTGAAACGATTGGAAAAATGCATTTTTAGCATGTTAGACATGACATATAAGTCATCCTTTTATCTCTCTGTTATTACTGATTTTCCTATTTTTCGATCCTTAATACAAAAACCAACAAAAAAAATTCCTAGTTGACAGAAAATTGAGAGGTTAGTTGACTTATAGAGAGCAAATTTCTTGTTAAATCAGGAACGAAAAGAGCTTTATTAAGAGGTAAAGTTATATTTTTTTTTTTGCTTGATAAAGGAATCACCAATGTCAGTTATAGGTATAGAAGAGCCATTTCCAATTATAATAGAATTAGGTCCAGAATATTTATGAATATTAGTTAACATACCTAATTTACATGTCATATGATTTGAGGCTTCGATGTCGGAAGTCCACTCATTTTCAACAATGAATTTGTCTAAAGTAAGAGCTGCAAAGGTTTGTGGAATTTCATCATTCTGATTCGTCCATTTTGGCACCCACTAACAAATTTTTGCAATGTGACCTGCTTTTCTGTAGTATTGGCATATTTCATCTTTATATAAGTCTCTTTCAACTGAAGTCATGCATCTCTTTCCTAGTAGTAGAGGATGTCATTATTGTCTAGTAAATGTAGAATTATTTGAATGACCTTAGTTTTGGTTTTTAGATTGTTGCACCTATAACCAAAGGCGAATCCATGAACTAATTTCAATAGAGCAAATTGTGGTCTCCACTGCCACATCAACAATTATATTTTCTAACATATTTTATCATTGTAATTGACATCGATTTCAATTTGGATGACCCGGTTAATATTATACTTTATTATATTCATTATTAACAATTAAAATATTAATAATTATATGATAATATATGAGAAATAATATATAATTGTTAACAATTATATGATGAACATATGAAAATCATATAATTACTAGCAATTATATGATTGTATATAAAATATGATATATAACTGCTAGCAATTATATAAAATAAATATAGTAAAAACTATATAGTTGCCAACAATTATATGAAAAAACACAAAAAAATATATAATTGTCAACAATTATATGAGTCACATAGTAAAAATTATATTATTTCTAGCAATTATATAATTATATATGAAATATGACATATAACTATTAGTAATTATATGAAAGAAAATAACAAAAATTATATAATTGTCAACAATTATATGAAGGAACATAAAAATAACGTATAATTGTCAAAAATTATATAAGAAATGGAGTAAAAACTATATAATTAATTATATAAAGTTAAATTATATGATATATTAATATATAAACTTAATTAATTAATCTTGTTAATTATTAGTTGCACATTAATTAGGTAATTGAAGAAAATATTTGATATATTAAATATGTGGGGGCAAAGATAAATTTGAGTATGGAGGTAAAAAATATATATAATATATAGTACTCTAAATTTTAATTAGCCTTGGGGCAAGTGCCCCCATTACCCCCATGTGGATCCGTCCATGCCTATAACCCACGGACTAAAGATGTGAATGTGTTGTTGCCATTTCTTAGAGATGCATTCTGAGATTGTTTTTGTTGCTGACCATATAATGCTAGATGAGGGGTGAGTTGAGAGATCGATATATCTGATCGATTAGAAAACCAATTGCGATGTTGATCAAGATTTTGAAGTTGTGAGGCCAATTCAGAGTATGAAGATCGAAGGGGTTTCAACATTGTAGTTGTAGAAGTTTCATAGTAACGTCCAAAGCTGGTGAGAAGACAAAATGATTTTTGTTATTTGGAACATGTTTTCTAATGGCTGCTAGATTATCACACAAATCTTTGAAATATGAATGTGGTCTCCAATAATTTTGTCATCTTCTTTGCGAAGATACGCCAATTGTTGACGTAGTGTGAACTCACGTTCTTGTGAATTTTATGCATAATCATTTTTAATGTTTTCCCAAATAGCATGAGCTATGTCTAGACCAATAACAAGTCCAAGAGCCTTTTCAGTGAGTGTTCCAATTATCCACCCTTGGAGAAGATGGTCAGATTTTCGCCAGACAATGTATTCTTCTGTGTGGTATTTTTAGTGTCTATATTTGGTTGGGGCTGGATCTTCATTGGTAAGGTGGCCTACCAGCTCTTGACTCTTTGCTAAGCCTAAAGCTTGCTCTCTCCATAGAGAATAATTTGATTGGGTGAGTTTAATCGTAATGAAATTTCCAACATTTAGGAATAGTGAGATCATGATTGATGAAGGTGCTGTTGTGCCAGGTGAACACAATCAAGCTCTAATACCAAGAGAAAATTTGAGAGTAAATGAAATTCTCGTATTTTATTAATTGATACAATTTTTAATAGCACTTGATAATGCAGTATATATATAGATTAAAGAAACAAAGTTGTAACAAGAGATTAAGGAAAAGATCTTCAAATAATGTTTCCATAATTTAGTCAACTTAATAATTTTTCTCGATTACATTACCAACTTAGACAGCTATTTTCTCACAAAATATCTCCACTAATAAAGCTGTTATTGTCAGTAAATTCATCCTTATCACTCCATTTACTCACATTTTGATTACAAATGTTTTGGGTGCTGGTAGAGGTCTTTGTCTTTATTGTGTTAATATATTTTTTTTACTTTTTTCATTAAATAGATAGAGAGTAACTCAATCAAGGGATTTGGACAAAAATATTTAATTTACTACTCATATTTTCTTTTATAAGCATTCAAAAAATATTTTTTCTGCATCATTCATTCTTCTAACTATACCATTCTTTTCCTTCAAACTGGATTTAACATCTTTGTCCTCTGCGCTCCTTCTCCCAAAAAGCACCCACTCTCAAAACGAGGATACTATAGATAAAATCAAAATTTTTTTCCCTTTGTCTCGAATTTTGCGAAGAACTCCACTGAATCTCTCCCTCCTTTCCGAACAAAAAATTGGGGCTGCCTTAGTTGGACACTCCATTAATTCTAGTATTCTACATCTCTGTCTTTCTCTCTCCTTTTCTTTTATTTCTTTATTTATGTCAATCAGGTCACTTGCAAAATCAAATAAATAAATCAACCAAACAGTCTTCCCCTTTCACTTCCACATACAAAAAAGCACCCTCTCTCTCTCTCATTCTCTTTTCTTTTCTTTATGTCCATCAGACAATTGCAAATTCAGAAAAAAAAAAAAGCTTTCCTTCATTCAAATAAAAACACCCAAACGTACGAAAGCACCCTCAATTTTTTTTTTTTATCATATAACTAAGGAATTATCCAAGGCAATCTAATTGAAGCAAGAGAATTTATTTTTTATAAAAATTTTATCTAATTCGATTAATTCGAATCAAAACTTTTAATCTAATTAGTCAATAATATTTATTATAAAAAGAACAATTATTCGTCGTTATCTATTCTGGGGCTAGTGCGAGTTGAGGTACTCAACATTATGAAAATAATATTTATATACATAATATTTTTATTTCCTCTTTGATATTATGGAAATAATATTTTTATATAAAAGTCACTAAATTTATACGAAGGAATCTTTAGTTTTATTTATTTTCACCAACCTAATGAGTTTCTCTCCATCATTTTTCAGCACACATATATCCAGTGGCCTACCTTGAGATTATTTATAACAAGAAGATCATACGAAATTAATTATTCCCTAAGTCTGGGACATGAAGACCGAAGAAACTTTATATGCGAATAATGTTGGAAAGCCTAGACCCCACGAAAAGGGTCAAAAAGTCGGTGATGCATAAGCTAAACCATAGATTTTTTTAAATAGCTAAACCATAGATATTTGATCATTGTACTACTCGATGAAAAAAATACTTCTCTATCTACTTTTCTTTTCCTAATTTCCATGAAATTCATTTTTTTTTTCTTTAGTTAGAAAGCAGTAATTTCGAAGGCATTGAACTCCACTATAATTGGTCGCAAAAATTAAGAATTTTGTAGCATATGTCGAATAGGATGATCATTCTGAGATTATCCCACAAAAATTAAGAATTTTGTAGCATATGTCGAATAGGATGATCATTCTGAGATTATCCCACTTTAGCATAAGTCACTAAAATTCTTTGAATATTCTTCCCTCACAAATAATTGTTGGAGTCCTCGTCAAAATAGGATTCGAATTGTTTTAAAACCTTTTCCTAATACAATTGGGAGCTGTTGGAGCCTATAAAAGGAGTTCTTGCCTTACTTGAAAGATATCTCCGAACGAAAGAGTGAAATAATCACACCTACATCTAATATAAATTAACCGCACTCAGAAAGATATGCTGCACATATAAATAACATATAATTTGTATATACTGTTTATTATACATTAGATATATAAAACATAATATATATATATATATATATATATATAAATAAAAGTTAAATATACCTTTTAGTAAAACATAGAGATATATAAACCATATGGTACATATATATATATATATATATATATATATACATTCAAGAGCAAATATAGAAAATAATGTCATATAAATAAAAACCGATTTTTTCATCCAACTAAGTTATATTTGGTAACGTCAAACTGGATTATAATCTATTTTAATCTCCAAAATAAAACGATAGCAAAACTAGCATTTTTTTATAAGCTAGTAAATTATGATTTTTCTTTTATTTTTTACCCTTATTTTTTAATAATTTTATAATAATAATATAATTATTAAATTATATATATATTATAATTATAAAAATATTTAATAATAATAATAATAATAATAATAATAATAATAATAATAATAATAATAATGAAATGTTATATGATAAAGATATATGTATTGATTATATTGAGATATAACATTCAACATAATTCTTATATTATTTAATATACATATATATTATATAATTCGTTTGTATTATGTATTTAATTATATTTTATATAATATTTTTGAATAATATAAATATATACTTTTATGTAATTTTATATTTTTCAGCTAGTTTTATCAAATACTTTTAATTGAATTAATTATATTATCAGCTATCAGATTTTCAACTGCTAAATTGTTAACTACAATTATATTATCAATTTGAAGCTAAGTTATTAGCTACTAGTTAGATTATCAGATAGTTTTACTACACAAAGTTCCACATTGAATTTATAGCCTATTCCCGGTTTTTCGATCAATTTTTCTGACAAGGGAAATTAGACCAATTGTATAATATATGCATCTGAATATCATTATAAATATTATTACTAAATATAACAAAGTAGTTGAAAATATTACTGCAAAAAAAGTCATATATTGATTAGAACCATCTGTTGCCATTGTTGGGTGTGCACAAGTGTTGCTCTTGAAGAGATCTCTTAATTCTATCTCGACTGATCATTTTGTTCGTTCAAAATTTTCTTTTGGCACTAATTCAGCTTCTGCTTTTGATTTTCTTGGAGATCCTGTTCTGCCTTTCTGATTCTCAGATGTCACCCTGCATCCAACCCAGTTGCACTTGATCAATAAACTTGCTATCTTGAAATGCAAATAGAGAAGGATCTACTTATCAATTTGTTACTGTTCTTGGATATTTTTGTTATCTAAACTGGATTTTTAAGGATCGATTCAATCATATTTTACGTAATAAATGGGCAGAGTTCGAAAGAAATTACATGTATTACTCTCTTTTTGAACTGAGCATTATATGCATTATTTGCTTTCATTCATAGAAAGTTCATCCTCGAGCCAAGTATCACACATTATGCAACAAATGCACAGCTGCAGTTGCGTAAAAGAATTTAAAATGATATCAATTGTTCATAAAAAAATGGAAATGAAAAATTGAAGAAGATGCAGATGTTGATTACTAGGAGAGTTTACACTTGTTAAAGTCCCAAAGATTTATTTGTTTTTTCTTTCATCAAAATCAGCTCTTCTACTAAGGGATTGTGCTCCTGTTTTCAACTTCTCTTTCTCTTCCTCAAGTTGCTGTATCTGCCGCTGAAGTTGCTTGTTTGCTCTCATGATCCGGCTGAGCTCTCTCTTAAGCTCTGCATCCTCTTCGCATAAGGCCTCGTTCGCGATTAGAATGATCTCCAACTTTTGAATCCTTTCTTCCAGTGCAAGTTTGTCCTTTCTGCAGTCTTCTAATTCAGAAACAGCATTCTGCAATTCTGTGATCTTATCCATGGATAGTTGATTCTCTATCTGTAGCTCTTTGCATTCTTCTGATTTTAGATTCAATGAAGTTTCTAGTTTCTCTTTCTCATTCTTCAAAGCCAAAATTTCATCCTCTAGAGATACTGTTTTCAGCAACTGAGCCTTGAGTTTAATAGTTTCTTCCATGAGTTGTTGGTGCTCATTCTCCGAAACTGTGAGCTTTAACTCGAGACTGTTAATTGTAGTCTTAAAGTTTTCTTCATATGATCTGTAATTCTCCAATAAGTTCATCATTTTCACCATGTCATCCTTCAGCATTTCTTGATTCTGTTTTGAGGAAGCAAGTTCATCCATCAAGTCTTCAATGTGCGCCTCAGATTCAGTCTGTGTGGCATTGAGTTCGGATTCCAGATTAGCTATTTTTAAGCGTAAATCAGATGTTTCGTTCGCAGCATTATAAGCTATTCTCTCTCTTTCATCTTGAATTGCAGCAATTTGTTTGTTAAGTTCTTTAATTTCTCGTTGAAGATTGTCAACTTGAACAATCTTTTCCATATGCATCTGATTTAATACCACAATTGTCTTGTTCTGTTTTTCATTTTCCTTGACAAGCACATTAAGTTCTGAAGTTAGGTTTCTTTCTTTTACGGCACTTTCTTCGACCAATGCACAAATATTTACTTGTAAAGCATGAACTCTTCTTGAGCAATCCTCAAAATTTCTTTGTGATTCGCTCAATTTCGTCTCCAAGTTGTTGCAATGTTCTTGCAGCTCCAGTTTCTGCATTCTCAGCTCTCTAACAGATTTCTGAAGCGAACCGCACTTTCCAATTAGATTATCAGCAGCAGCTTGCAGCTTTGGATTTGCATTTCTGAGATGTTCGACCTCTTCTTGAGCTTGTGACCATCGGTTGTTCAATTCTTCGAGCTTTTGCCTGGCATCTAGCTCTTGAGACTGCATCTCATTTCTTAATCTTGCAATCTCATCCTGAACAGTGACAGTGTTGGATTTGGAATTCTCTAGCTCCAATGCTATTGACTTTCTTTCATCTGTCAAGTTCCTTACTTGAGCTTCTATCACAGATATGCAAGCTGACAATTCTTCATTCTCCTGCTCAAGTTCTGATACACGAATCTCCAATTCTCCCTTACTGATTTCTAGCTCTGAAGATTTCCTCTCAAGAACTCCATTGTTATTGGCAGAAACATGAGTCTCCACACTGCTGCTAAGCACAATTAAATCCTTTCGTAAGTCATTCAGGCATTTTGCAGCAATATCACTTTCTCTGCTAACAATTTTTACATTTTCCTCTAGTTTTCTCTTTCCGTGTTGAAGATCAGAAAGCTTTTCCTGTACGACCTGTGAAGATCCCATCACTAACTCTGTATTCCTGAGGAATTGATGGGGTGAAATGAGTGAATGAAAACTATGTTTTGAAACATAATCCATGAAAAAAAGGATTAGAGATATATGACATTACCTTTGATAAACAGCTCCACTCATCATAATTCAACTTTATCACTAAGCAAACATAGTGCTTTTTCTCATTTAATTACTCCTAACCAAATATGGGTCAATAAAAACTAAGCAACATAAGCAACATTTTGATCATTAAAGAAACAATTAAGAGAAAATCAAAATCATACTTTAATGTCAAAATATACAGATGATTAAGAGAAAATCAAATCATACTTCAATGTCAAATTATTTAGAATAAGCTCATAATGCAAGGACTGATCAACCTCATGATCATCTTCTAATCCACAAATAAACAACAATTGGACAGAAAAACAATAGTGGAACTAAAATATAATTTCAGAACTTAAGATTTAACCCTTAACAAAAACATGAAACCATTTTTGAATTAAAGGTATGTAAACTAGTGATAATTCTTCCTACTTTCTGATAAGAAATCCATCAAGCATCAATGAGTTCATATGCAATTCAAAAGAAAAGATTAATTAATTAAAACTAATTTCCTAGAAAGAAGCACACTTAAATCGTCAGAAAACAAAAACAGCCTTCAATAAGATCAACAACTATCACATACTCTCTGTGCCTTTGGATTTAAATTCCCAAAGTGAATATCATCCATCCAAATCAATGAGAAAATCACAATCTAGTGAAAGGCCAATAAACAGACATTGAGGAATAGCAGGAAATTACAAGAGTTATTGCTATTAACATGAGATATCGTAACCCACAGATTCAGTATCTCAGGAAAATCAAAACCAACCAATTAAAAATCGAAACTAGAACAGAGAAATTAAACATCAGATTATAGACGTTACTCTAGTAAAATGAGTAAATTAAGACAGGAAAATAGATTTACCGCTTCTTGCTGAATTGAAGCCAAAATGGGTAAAAGAAAGAGTCTCCAGTAATTTGAATCGGAGGTCGCTAGTAGTGGAATGGGACAGTGACCGGAGGAGTGGAAAGACGGGTTATTAGGTATTACTGATTTAAGCAGTTCTGGTTTGTTAACAAGTCAAACGATAATGGTGTGCAGTATCCACCATTAATGGTTGTCAGATACCATGCATGGTTCTCGTAGTATGCATGATCATGAGTATGTGACTCAATTGGTTTCGATTCAATTTGAAGGGAAAAAAATCGAAAATCTAAAACATGCTAAAATTTCATACTGACATTTAAGGCATTTAGACCCAGCTAAATTAACCATAAAATATTGGTCAATTTGATTTGTGTTTCAAATTTTTGGAATTTAATCTTTGAATGAATATTTAATTGAAACTATTAATTTCTGAATGAAAAATAATCTATTAGAAAAGAAATTAATTATGTTAGTAAATAAATTAATCTTACTATAGAAAAGTAAATTAATCAAATGAAAGAAAAAACATAATCATATTTTATTGGTTTTGAATTAATAAAAAAATTATAAATATACTAAAATTGAAATTGAACTGAAAGAATGAAAGGTATGTTTGTATCCTAAATTTTGAAATAGAAATGAGATTCTCATTCTAAATTTGAATTTGATAGCTAAAATATTTGATAATAGAGATTCCTAATATCTCAAAATTTGTTAATATTTTACATATTTTTGTATTTTTTAAATAAAAATATTTTATATTTCCAAAAGAATCCTCAATAAAATTATATCGAACATAAAAATATAATTTTATTTCTTATTATATTAACATATCAAGAATAAATATTGAAATATAAAAATACCAATTTATGAATAAAATTTTATTTTTCATAGAATTCTTTTTTTTTTTAGTATATAAAATATGTCATAAGATCCTAAAATGATTTGATTTGGTCAATTTGATCGGACCAGATGGAATGAATTCGGATGTAATCGCCATTTTCAAAAACAAACTATTTCAATATTCAAAGGTGAAATTGATTGTGACCCTTTCTTGAGTTACTTCCGGCAACAAATCCTAATTCCTAACTCTTCATTTTCGGGCACTCACTATTGACCATGAAAAGTCAAAACAATCAATCACCCCTTTTACCCCCACAACGGCCTCACAGTTAAAATTACCCCTCGTCCTTTAATTTGTTGGATTATTTATTTTCTAAAATTTCTTCCAATTTTTTTTATTGTTTTCCTTCACTTTCCTAGTTTCCAAACAAGAGATAAGAGAATCAATATTAAAAACACAATAAATGGGCAGGTTACCTTCTCCAAGCGCAGAAATGGAGTCATTGAAAAAGCTTGCACTCACTATGTTCTCTCCTTCTGAATCGCGCCAGCCATTTTTCTGGCAAGAGAATGCTTCTCTCTATATATTTTAATTTTAATTTTTCACTTTCATTCATTAATTTAATTATAATAAATTATTTGATTTTTTTTTTATTATTACATAAGTAGGATCGAAAATGTGATTACTCGTTATATGTATTTGCCATAACATGATCGAGGAGGATGGTATTTTTTTCATATTTTATTGATTTGTTTATTCAATTAATTAATTTTATCAAATGATTATTATTTTTCCTTTTTTATTTGCAGTAATGTTCAAAATCGAGAGGTATTATGTCTTTAATTAGAAGCAGATATTAATTAATGATTTTTTTGGGTTGAAAATAGATATTAATTAATTTTAATTAGTGTAGTTAATTGAAGGGAATAAGAAGAGTGAGTTAATAAGTTTTCAGGTAATGTGGTATTTTAATCTCCATATAGCATTTGCTCAGCACCTTTAAGAAACTCAGACCGAAAATGACATGGCCATTCAAGCTGCTACGTATAATTCTCTCTCTCTCTCCCTCTCTCTTTTTAGTTTTCACATTTATTTCTATTTTCAGTGTAATTGATATATTATTCTTTTTTAATTTAATAAAAATAAGTTTTCTCTTCTTTCTACAGTCCTGATTAGCAGATCAAATATAGAGGTAAATTTTTTTTTTTGATTTTTAATTGTTAATTAATTCTTTATATTAAATTTTGCTCCAAACCAAAATTTTACATTAATTTATAGGATCTCCAGCATGAAGTAATGCAATTTGCAACATCAGGTTCAGATTGCTGAGGATCAAATAGCGTATTTAATTATAGTTTTTATTTAATTACAAAAAAAGGTTATTTGAGCCTGACCCACTAAAATTCACATCCATATTGGGAGAACTTCAATCTTTTGAGAAAACCTTTTAGATATTATTCCGCCACTATCCTATGTTAGTGGGTGTAAAAATTTTTTAAAGGTGGAAAAATTTATATACTAGACTTTATATACTAGACTTTCAATATCTTTCGGGAGAAGCATATCTTAAAAAATTATATAAATTTACTTATTATTATATATATTTAAAAAAAATATAAAAGGGTATTATTGTCCACCATCAAGTGAATGTGGCTCCGCCACTGATATTATGGCTTGTTTAATTAAATGATATTATTTTCTCTATGATTAGGATTAATGTTTAATTAAATGCTATAATTATCATCTTTATTTTCAATTTTTCTAATATGTTTAATTTGTTGCAGAAATATCTTTTAAGTAATCATCGATATCCGCTTATCATCCATCAAACATCTAGATAATGAATTAACTAAATTAGAAATTTTTTCTTTTCTAATTGGATTTATTTATTTATTGAAAATCAACTTCATTAAACAAAGAGTTCATTTGGCACTGCGTTTAGAGAAAATTTTATATTTATTTTTTTTTAATTTTAAAAACTGTTTTTGAAGAGAATCAAGTAAATAAATGTTTTTTCCAAAAGCAGATTTAAGAAAAACATATTTATAAAAAACTTAAAAAAATCAATTAATTAAACTAAAAAAAATTAAACCTAATTTTTGGACACCTAACAATTATCCCAAATACCTGTAAAGAAAGAAACATCCAACTGAAATAAGGTCAATAAACTGAGAATCTCATGCCAAAAAAAAAAAAAAAAACAAGGACTAGGATGAAAATTGGATTCTCTAGCTAAAGCATAAGCAAAGCCATTAGGTTTATGTTTTACCAAAGACACAGATAAATCATTTCTAAATTCTAGATAAGCTATACAATCATTAATTAACTCCCAAAATTCATAAAAATCTACAATTGGACTTTGAGACATATCAGCCTAAGCAACAACCAAAACATCAACTTCAAAAACCACGAGTTAAATTCAATGATTGACACCATCGTAAAGTCCCTGAGCCCAAGAGCTTCAGCTTCCTTAATTTCAAATAAGCCATCAAACACACAAGTGGAACATTGCAAAAACTCACCAAGATGGTTCCGAAAAATTATGCCAATACCAACCTTATGACTATTAGAAAATAGAGTTGCATCCGCATTATATTTCACTCAACCGGCATTAGGCCTATTCCAATGAACAACAGATAAAGAATGTTGAACATTCATATCTAAACCAGGCAAACTCAGATTATTAGCTAATAACACAAAGAACAGTCTCGAAAAGACAATTTGATTTGGTTGTAGAGCAATATGTCCATAGTTTTACATTTCTTTGCCTCTAGATACTCCAAAGAATAGTAAGAATTTTGCCCACAACATGAATTTCTTTAGTAGCAAGAACATGGAAAACCCAATCATTGAAAGAAGAAAAACCTTCCACGTCTAGCTAGATACCAAAAAATCGCGTCAGCAATCCACATAAAAGGACATTTGAAGCAAAACATGCCAAGAGTTTTCCAATGCATCATCACACTGAACACAACTAATAGGAACATGCACACCTTTATGAATGAGCTACACTCTCGTAGGAAGATACTCTCTACATGCTCTCCAAATAAAATTCCTTATGTAGCACCCTCCGATGTAGTAGAGAAATCCCCTCTTTCCCAACTACACCGATGAATACTACGGGTTGTTTTGCGAAAAATTGATTAAAATAATTTTTTTATATTTAAAACCTATTTAAACAACATAATAATAAAACCTCAATCCAACTGATCGAATCCAAAATTCCATGACATAAATAAAATACAAAATATATCATGAATATAAACATACCCAACCTGGATGCACTTTGACTGATCTCTAGGGACTTGCAACTCTTATAGTCAACTTCTGTCTACCGGTTCCGAACCTGCATATAGAAAATCCACACGCTAAGTAAATTAATGCTTATTGATACATAGGTACATAAAAATTCTACATTTTTATAATGTCATACAATGTCATGTCATTTATCTCACGATCATTCTTAGAATCATACATTCTAGTCATTTCATGCTTTAATATCGTATCAACATGTCTATCTTACCATAGATATATTATAATAATCCATGTATACTATACACATATGCATATATCACATTTCCAATTATCATATCAATTACATGATATTAGCATTACATTACCACATATTGAAACAAATATAAGTTTCCTTTTACTGTCCATTTCAATTGCCACATAACCTAAGACTCTCTAAACTTTCATTATTACACTTGTTTCTGCCCTAGAACTCTAAGCTTGACTATCCCGATGCAATACATGAGATATGGACACTCAATAACTCGAGTTTAAGCCATTTTTCTCACAAAATATCCTCTCATCCGAGCCTCTCGAGTCAATGACACTCAACAACCCGAGCTTAAGCTACATTAACTAAGAATAATATAGCATGCTAACAAATCTAGGATCAAGTGTGCTTATATATCGAGCTGTAACTACTTATCCTTATATCATAACAAAGTAGCTCATACAATACCGTTCACCTCCCTTAATGGTATACCATCTATCCTATGTTAAGTCCAAGACTAGAGAACTGGGCATATAACTCATAACCATTTATCTTTCAATTCATTTCATCATATGCTATTACTAGCATTATATCCCATTTATGCATTCTCATACTAATACATAAATATCAAATCATATATTCCACATGTTATTTTCCATGTAAACATACATCTCATAACATGCATTTAACAAACCGTCAATTAAGATCATAAACCAAAATGTACATATAATATATTCATCCTGCTTCACGGGTGTGAACTACTTATTCACGACGGTTACGGTATCTTTTACGGATATCTTACATGTGAACCATCACTTGAAAGAAACAAAATATTTACGAGCGTGAATTACTTATTCATGGTAGTAACACCATGTCATCATGGCTTCCCAACCTTGACACCTAACCATAAAATTCTAGGTTCATGTAAGTTTATTTGGTCTCGACATTTACGATCGTGACACCTTTGTTCAAGGGCGTGAATTATGCATTTCCAATAACTAAAACACGATTCAAAACATAGTATCTCATGCATTTCATGCAAAATTTTTAAGATTGACCAGTGTCAATCACTTCTATCAACAATTTCATACTTATACCATGTTTACAATAAGTTTAAACAATATTTAGATCAATAAATCAATTTCTAGGTCATGTTAAACCATAACATATCACATATACCATTTTAACAGTTAAACCCAATTTTCCATGTTATTTATAATCCATAACATGCCTTTACCATTTCATTCATATTTATAGCATACAGAATATATCAATATGCATGAAAAAGGAATTAATATGTCCATATGTACTAACTTTTTACCAAAATGGAGCCTTAACTAACTTTTTAAGCTTTTCAAGCTGGTTTTCTCCTTTTGTGATGTGTTACTCTGCTAACTTGTCACGTCCACTAGTTTAGACCCGATCAATACATGTGTTTCGTGATCGGATGAGCCGAATCAACCGGAAATCAAGCACATTTGCGATCAGAATAGGATTTGTATGAACGGAGTCTAAATTCGGATAATTTTAAGAGAGAGAATTGATTTTAAATATGTAATGTTGAATTTTTCATATAAATCGTGGAAACAAAATTTGACCACAAAATAATCGATTTTTGCACTATCAGCAAATTGTGAACGAATAACACTGTAATGTAGAGAATTTTAAGATGAAATTGTTCGTATAATTTGGTGCCAAAATTTAAATATTTAGGGCACTAAATTGAAAATATAAAATTTGATGTGCGGTTCCACGAAAAATATCAACAAAAGTGGTTTTGGCTCTGGTACCCCAATCGCGAAACCGAAAGCACCAGTGTGTAAAGTAAATTATTTTGTCAATTATTTTGTCAATAATGACGTATTTAATTGTAAGAGATTAATTTGTTTAGAGTATGAAATTAAAATAATTAAATTCAAAGTGTGGTTAAAATGTAAATAGTAGGAAATTTTAGGACCAAATTAGAATTGTGGTTTTGATTAATAATAAGTAGGATTAATTAAATAAATTAAGCTTAATTAACTTAAACATCAACATGCAACATGCCAAATGTCTTTCATGCAAGGTAATTGTTTCTCAAACATGATATATATGGGTTAAAGTGGGCACACAAGGCTCATTTTCTTAGCTTATACAATTTAACTTTCTTACATAGTTTTCATTTCTTCGTTATCTCTTCTTTACCCGAGCCACTCTCCATTCTTTCCCTCAAATTTTTGTCCTCTCTTCCGTGGCAACCTGAAATCATTTTTTTATAATTTTCTTAAAATCTTGCGCTAGTTAGTTCTAATAATTAATCATGAAACCTGAGCGAGAAAACCCCTCTCCACCACTTTCTCAGATACCCGTGAGTGATCTTCCTCATACTCCGTTGATCTTCTTCGGCCAAGCTTCGAATTGTGGTGGGGGTGGTTGCATGTTGAGTTTAAACTATGGATAAAGAGGAATGAGCCTTGCATGTGGCAGGTTAGTTTAAAGAAAAAGAGATAAAGAAGGTTACGGTTTAAAGAAAGGAGAAATTAAGGTAGTTTTTGAGTGTATGCCGAGAGCTATTATCTCTCATTTTCTTCATTTATTCTCCTTATTTCTTGTTCTTCTTTCATTTTGTTCTTTATAAAATCGAAATCATAATTGTTCTTTTGGATTTGTGTGGTGTTGTTTTGAGTAATATGAACATGCAAATTGGAGAATGGAGATTTTATTGTTAAACCGAAGGAACTATAGATTGATCAGGTTCGTGAGCTAAATAAGAGAAAGAGGAAGCCAAAGATTAACTTAGTCTCAGCCACGTTTAGTATAGAAGCATAGTTAAATTTCTTTCTTTTACTTTCTCCTCTTCATTTCTTTGTCCTTTGGCGTGAGGAGTTAATGATTGGAATGAATTTTGGAGGGTAGTTGAGTATAGTAGATTGAAGTGCAAGAACTTGAGAAACCATGGCTATGGATTGGGTTTATGGAATCTTGATTGAAGTTTAAATTTAAGTATAATTGAATTAAGACATAGTTAATAAATAAATTTGAAGGAATAAAATTCAAAATAAGGAAATCTAATGCATGGCTGAAATGCTTAAAGAGGTTGAATCCCAAAAAAAAATAATAACAATTATATTAAGGTGAAATTATGAAGGATTTGGACTTGGAATTGGTAGATAATATTGAGACAGAGATATAAAAAGAAAGTTGGAGTTAGACCAAAAGCCAGATCGATTAAAATAAACTAAGTTTATTAGCAAATTAGCTAAATCAGAATTTTAATTTAATGGAATTTCATTGAGAATCGAAATTGATTGAGACATACAATTGGGAAGTTTAATTAATTAAGTTGAAAGAGTATAAACTTAAGATTTGTCGTGGACTATTAAATCCAAGCCAATATAATTGTTAAGATAAGGAGATAGGAGATAAGCAGAATAATGTTAAGATAAGGAGATAGGAGATAAGCATAATAATGGCTAAGTACGTAAACCCTTGATTAGCAATTGAACTCATAAAATGTGAAACAAAAGCTATTGAATGAATGGTGTCAACAGCAGACACATGAGCCTTTAATTATATATAAATACAGGCTAAGAAATATAATTAACGTGAGAGAAACCAAATTTTATAAATCAAATAAAGGATGTAGAATTTCAATTATTAAAAGAATTATTATACTTCATACTTAATTATGTATAGTTTATTAGATGCACTTTTGACATAAGCGTTTGTGTCGGATAAAGAAAAAGAACCGACAAACACGGAGAAAATCTAGAATATATTTGTGCAAAATCTTTATCCTAATGGTCATGAAAATAAATATTAAAATATTAATATTGAATATATTTTTACTAGTGAACATATATATATATATATATATATATATATGCAAATTTAATATTAAATGATTGTGTTTTTGATATCAAACAATTATTGAATTATAATTCTGACCATATAGATATTTGAATCGATTTTTATTTGAAATTATATGGAAATGAACTATTAAAGGATTTTTAAATAGAATTTGTTATGTTATTATGATTTGAGATTTTTGCTTATAAATAGTGAAATATTGTGTTTGACTTGAAAAGTGATATGGAGTATATTTTTATGAAATTTACGGTTTTTAGCCCATTTATGAATATAGACAATGATTTAGGGATTGTTGGCATACCAATAGGGTAGAAACTCTATGATTTGTAGTTTTCTTAGTCATTAGAAGTATTGTATAGCTCATATGGTTATTTTGGACTATACATAATATTTATTTACTGATCATATGATTATCTTGGATCGATACTAGTTTTGTAATTATCTTGGATCATGTGATATTATTTTGGATCATGTCTTGACCCTAGTCATGTGGTTATTTTGGACTCTGACATTTTCATCGATTGACAGTACCCCTTATTTTTCTAGGATTAGATCTATGATATCTTAATATATAGGCTAAACAAAGTTTTCATTTAATAAATGGACGTAGTTTTTATGCTTTGATATTATGTAGTTGTTATATAACATGCTGATGGATTTAACCCCATAAAAATTTTATCATTACATCAATTCATTGGAAATGTTTTATGCCAATTTATGTATATAAACATTAAAAAATATATGTTAAACAAACTTCATTTGTTTTCAATATTATATGTTCTTCCAAAATGACTATTGTTATAAGTTATTGCACCACTAAGCTAAAATTTAATGCGGGAGTCTATTTTTCTCTCGTGCATGTATCAAGACAAGGACTTAGAGTGACAAATTAGCTGAGAGAGTCGCTGGACCAGTGGACCCTACATATAAAGCAAAGCAGCAGCAGTAGCCACCTGGATATGGTTGGTTTCTTTTTGTATCACTTATATATATGTATATAAATAGTTTGTAAAAATCTATGATTTGTTTTGGTCGTATAAAGTTCTATAAAAATATAAATATGTAAATTAGAGATTTACCTCGTGCATATATGAGATGTATATATTGTATTATATAGGGTTTGTAATTAGAGATAAGAATATAGATATACATGTATATATGATTATATAAATATATTAGCAGGTATGTTTTATAATATTATACATGTTTGACTTAACAGGTAGACAGTGATAAGAGGGTGTTATATTTAGTAGTATTAGAGCAAGGTTTAGGCGATTCTAGAATAGAAATGCAGTACATTTAGGAAAATGCATGAACATGCATATGCATTGGTTTTAAGTATTTTATAAGCTTAAGCTATTACTGTTGTTGCTCCTTAATGTGGGCCATTATTCTAAATTTTAAGGTGAATGAAGATTGAGAGTGCAGCGACCGAGGGACGAGACCCTTGATTTACATGAGCTGTTAGTACAGATTCTTCATATCATCCCACATAATAGCAGGCAACTTAGGGTAGTGCATTTTCTATTAGGTAGGATAGGCAAGCCTTATCTACAGGGTGAGAGAGAGAAATTGCTTGAGGACATGGCTGAGATTCTGCGGAGATCAGGTAGGCCTTCTATACAGAGCTAAGGTTTGACAAGCTCCCCAAATTGGGAGCCACTAACTTTTTTAACTGCAAAGAGGATGATGTCACGACAATAGAATATTGTCTCGAGAGGACTGAACGAGTTTTTAAGTATATGAACTGTACACTAGAGCAAAAGTACCACTTGGGACTTTTTTTAGAGGAATTCAAAGAGAAATACATTCCCAGGGAGTATGCCAACTAGAAAAAACATGAGTTTTTAGACCTGTGACAGAACAAGTGAGTATGAAAAGGAGTATAATCGATTGAGTAGATACGCTAAGGAGATTGAAGATAAGATTGACATGTGTCAATGGTTCAAGAGGGGGTTTAGGGCACCTATTAGAGGCAAGATAGCTATGTCTTATATTGAGAATTTCACCAAGTTAATAAGTGTTGCAGAGAGTGTAGAAAAGGCTGATGCTGATGAAGGGAAGACAATAGGTCAGAGCCATGGCAAGAGGCCCTTTTTTCATCATGTACATGATTCTCAATGGCTAAGAAAGCTAGATCTTTTGAAGGTAGATTCCAGACTAGGACTAGGGACAGAGTGCATTTGGTATGTAGGGTCCACTCGCAAGATCAATACCCTCATTTGTTACCACTCCAACTTTCATTGGGGGCAGATTTACCACATATCCCTTGTGCCAGTAGTGTGGCAAGTACCACATTGGAGAGAGTTGGAAGTCATCTAGAGCTTGTTACAAGTATAAAGCGATGGGTCATTTGAGGAGGGATTGTCCATACCAGAGTCAAGGTACATAGTCTATTGGGGTGAGATCGATATCAACTTAGGGATCTGCACCAACTAGAGGTAGAAGTTGGGGACCGTTTAGAGAGGGTCGTACAGGGCCAAGTCAGGTTGCCTCATAAACAGTCAATCGGCTAAAGAATAGCAAAGTAGCGCTAGTTAGGGCGTATGCTATGAAGGCTTAAGAAGAGCTAGACGCCCTGGACGTAATAGTAGGTAAATTTTCTCTCCTTAGTTCAATTATATATACTTTAATTGACCTCGATTCTACACATTCATATATTTTCACAACACCACCTAGTGATGGGAATATAAAGATAGAGACTTTGGGGTATGACATAATGGTAACAAATCCTCTAGGTCATAGTACAAAAGTGAATCAAATGTATAGAAAAATGCCTCTAGTGATTTTGGGTGAACAGTTCCTTATGGATTTGATAGAATTTCCCTTTCATGAATTTGATGTTGTCTTGGTTATAGATTGGTTGGCCTAACATGGTGTAGTAGTGGATTTTCAGGGCAGGAAAGTAGTATTTAGAAGACCTAGACAAGATGACATGAAGCTACAATATGACATACAGATATTGTCAAACAATTTGATTTTTGCTATGAAGGAACAACGATTAATTCGAAAGGGGTGTGAGTCATATCTGGCACATGTGGTAGACACCAAAAAGAAGAGTCTAAAACTACATGATATTCTTATGGTATCTAAAAAATTTTTAGATATTTTTTCTGAGGACTTGTCGAGTTTACCACCAGATTGGGAGGTAGAGTTTGTAATAGATCTGTTACCTAACATAACTCCTATATCCATTACTCCATATTGAATGGCTCCAGCCGAGCTAAAAGAGTTGTAGGTTGAACTTGATGAATTATTAGACAAGGGGTTCATCAAACCCAGTGTATCACCTTGGGGTGCACCAGTGTTGTTCATAAAAAAAAATGATGACACCTTACGATTGTGCATAGATTATAGGCAGCTAAATAAAGTGACAATAAAGAACAAGTATTCCTTACCTAGAATTGATGATTTATTTGATCAGTTGAAATGCGCAAGAGTATTTTCTAAAATTAGCCTCAAGTTAGGATACCATTAGCTGAAGATCAAAGATAATGATATGTTCAAAACAACCTTCAGGACTTGTTACGTCCACTACAAGTTTTTGGTTATACCATTTAGTCTGACAAATGGTCAAGCGGCTTTCATGGATATGATGAATAGGATCTTTAGACCATATTTAGATTAGTTTGTGGTAGTCTTTATCGATGCCATTTTAGTATACTCCAGAAGTTGAGAGGAGAATGAAAAGCATTTGAGGATTGTGCTTCAGACTTTGAGAGAAAAGCAATTGTATGCTAAATTGTTGAAATGTGAATTTTGGTTGTAAGAAGTGGGATTTATGAGTCACATTGTATCAATTGAAGGCATTAGAATTGATCCCAATAAGATAAAAGTTGTTTTTGATTGGAAGCCATTGCAGAATGTGATAGAGGTTAGAAGTTTTCTAGGATTAACAGACTATTACAAACAATTCCTGAAAGGATTTTCATCTATAGCTGCACCTATGACACGATTGCTCCGAAAAGATGTTAAGTTCGAGTGGACAAATAGGTGTCAAAATAGTTTTAACCAATTAAAGGCTATGTTGATAGAGGTGTCAATTCTTATGCAACTCATTCTAGGGAAGGACTTTGGGGTATAAAACGATGCCTCATGAAATGGTTTAGGTTGTGTACTGATACAAGAGGGAAAAATAATAACATATGCCTCTAGACAACTAAATCACATGAGTTGAACTATTTGATACATAAACTAGAGTTGACAACTATTGTATTTGCCTTAAAGATTTGGCAACATCATTTATATGGAGAGAAGAGCTATATCTATACAAATCACAAGAGTTTAAAGTATTTACCTTCGCATAGATAGCTTAACCTCAGACAAAAGCTGTGGTTGGAATTGATAAAAGACTATGATTGTGTAATATACTACCAGCCAGGAAAGGCGAATACTGTGGTTGATGCTTTGAGTCGAAAGACTCCAGCAGGTAAATTTTAATCCTAAGAAAGCTAGATACTTTAACCCTTAATAATGATAAATTTTGTTTGAATTAACCCCCTTAATTATTGAATTACAGGTCCAACCTACTTTGCTTTAGAGAATCAATAAAGCTCAGAGGCAATACCTCAAGCTGTGTGACGTAATTGAAGTTGTGCATAAGGGAAAGAGATCTGAGTTTTCATTAGAATATGATGGCAATATGCATTTTAAAGGCAGATTGTACATACTTGATAAGATAGAGATTAAACAAAAGGTACTAAATGAGGCACACAAATCAGTTTATTCCATGCACCCGGGCGGTAATAAAATATACAAGAATTTGAAATCATATTATTGGTGGCCTGGTATGAAGTGGGACATTATAGAATTCACTACCAGATGTTTGACCTGCCAGCAAGTAAAGGCAGAACACCAATTACCTTTAGGGTTGTTACAACATATCTCCATACCATAATGGAAATAAGAAAGAGTCATAATGGATTTTTTTGTCTAGCTTACCTCTGACCCAAAGCAAATATCATGCATTTTGGATAATTGTGGATAGATTAACTAACTTTTTAACTATTCGGATGAACTATTCTCTGAACAGATTAGTAGAATTATACGTACACAAGATAGTCCAATTTCATGGTGAACCAATATCTATCATTTCTGATAGAGACCTTAGATTCACATCCTAGTTCTAAAAGAGCTTTTAAAAGGCATTAGGCACTCGCCTTAACTTTAGTACAATGTTCCACCCATAAATAGATGTTCAATCTAAGTAGATGATTCAACTGTTAAAAGATATGCTACAGAGTTATGTGGTAGAGTTCAAAGGTAGTTGGGATATATACTTGTCTTTGATGGAGTTTGCTTATAATAACAGTCATCAAGCTAGTATTGGCATGACTTCATATGAAGCTTTATATGGGAGGAAATGTAGGTCCACAATTTGTTAGACAAAACTTAGTGAACGGAAGCTGATAGGGCCAAATTTGGTTCAGCAGACTTAAGTAAAAAATTAGGGTTATCCGGGACAGGCTCAAGGAAGTTGGTGATAGATAGAAATCCTTTCTAGACTTGAAGCAAAAAGATATAGAATTTGCAGTACGTGAAAAAGTATTCTTAAAGGTGTCCCTTTAGAAGAAAATGCTCTGTTTTGGCAGAAAAGACAAGCTAAGTCCTAGATTCATAGGCCCTTATGAAGTGTTGTAATGAGTGAGACCAATGACATATAGATTAGCCTTACCTCCAAAGTTGAATCGAATTCATAATGTGTCATGTGTCTATGGTCATGAGATATAGGTCTGATCCATCCCATGTTATTCAAGTAGAAAATATAGAGAAGTACAATCAGATTTGACATATGAATAGGAACTAGTAGTCATTCTAGCAAGAGAGGTAAAAAAACTCAGAAATAAACAGGTACCTCTTGTGAAAGTCCTTTAGCATAGTCATCTAGTCAAAGAGGTGACATGGAAAAGTGAAAAAGTCATACGGCGCCAATATCCATAGCTATTCAATAGCAACCAATCAAGTATAGTTTTGTGGATGAAATCTTTTAAGGGAGAGAGTGTTATCATGTTTACTAGTTTAGGCCCCAGTTGATACGCGTGTTTCGTGATCGGATGCATTGAACCAACTGGAAATCGAGCACATTCGCGATTGGAATAAGGTCTGTACGACCGGAAACTAAATTAGGATAATTGTAAGTGATAGAATTGATTTGCAATATTTAATGTTGAATTTTTTATAAAAATCGAGAAAACAAGGTTTGACCATAAAATATGCGATTTTCGCAGTGTCAACGAATCATGAGCGAATGACACCGTAACGTAGAGAATTTTGAGATGAAATTGTGAGTATAATTTAGTGTCAAAAATTCAATGATTAGGATACTAAATCGAAAAAATAAAATTTGAGAAGCGATTCCACAAAAATATCGAAAAATACGATTTTTGCTCTGGTGCCCAATCACAAAATCGAAAGCACTAGTGTGTATAGTAAATTATTTCGTAAATAATTGCGTATTTAATTGTAAGATATTAATTTGTTTAGAGTATGAAATTAAAATAATTAAATTCAAAGTGTGGTTAAAATGTAAATAGTAGGAAATTTTAGGACCAAATTAGAATTGTGGTTTTGATTAATAATAAGTAGGATTAATTAATTAAATTAAGCTTAATTAACTTAAACATCAACATGCAACACGCAAACTGTCTTTCATGCAAGGTAATTGTTTCTTAAACATGATATATATGGGTTAAAGTGGGCACACATGGCTCATTCTCTTAGCTTATACAATTTAACTTTTTTACATAGTTTTCATTTCTTCTTTATTTCTTTTTTACTCGAGCCACTCTCCATTATTTCCTTTAAATTTTTGTTCTCTAATCCTTGGCAACCCGAAATCATTTTTTTTATACAATTTTCTTAAAATCTTGCACTAGTTAGTCCTAATAATTAATCATGAAACTTGAAGAAGAAAACCCTTCTCCGCCACTTTCTTATATACCCGTGAGTGATATTCCTCATCCTCCATTGATCTTCGGCCAAGCTTCGAATTAAGGCAGGGGTGGTTGCATGTTGAGTTTAAAGTATGGATAAAGAGGAATGAGCCTTACATGTGCTGGTTAGTTTAAAGAAAGGAGAAATTAAGGTAGTTTTTGAGTGTATGCCGAGAGCTATTATCTCTCATTTTCTTCATTTATTCTCCTTATTTCTTGTTCTTCTTTCATTTTGTTCTTTATAAAATCGAAATCATAATTGTTCTTTTGGATTTGTGTGGTGTTGTTTTGAGTAATATGAACATGCAAATTGGAGAATGGAGATTTTATTGTTAAACCGAAGGAACTATAGATTGATCAGGTTCGTGAGCTAAACAAGAGAAAGAGGAAGCCAAAGATTAACTTAGTCTCAGCCACGTTTAGTATAGAAGCATAGTTAAATTTCTTTCTTTTACTTTCTCCTCTTTATTTCTTTGTCCTTTGGCGTGAGGAGTTAATGATTGGAATGAATTTTGGAGGGTAGTTGAGTATAGTAGATTGAAGTGCAAGAACTTGAGAAACCATGGCTATGGATTGGGTTTATGGAATCTTGATTGAAGTTTAAATTTAAGTATAATTGAATTAAGACATAGTTAATAAATAAATTTGAAGGAATAAAATTCAAAATAAGGAAATCTAATACACGGCCAAAAATGATTAAAGAGGTTGAATCCCAAAAAAAGAAAGAAATAATTATATTAAGGTGAAATTATGATGGTTTTGGACTTTGAATTGGTAGACAATTTTGAGACCGAGATATAAAAAGAAAGTTGGAATTAGACCAAAAGCCAAATGGATTAAAATAAACCAAGTTTATTAACAAATGAGCTAAATCAGAAATTTTAATTTAATGGAATTTGATTGAGAAACAAAGTTGATCGAGACATACAATTGGGAAGTTTAATTAATTAAGTTGAAAGAATATAAACTTAAGATTTGTGGTGGACTGTTAAATCTTGCCAATAGAATTGTTAACATAAGGAGACGGGAGATAAGCAGAATAATGGCTAAGTATGTGAACCATTGATTAGCAACTGACCCCGTAAAATGCGTAATAAAATATATTGAATGAACGGTGTTGGAAGTAGATATATGTGCCTTTAATTGGATATAAATACAGAATAAGAAATATAATCGATCGTGAGAGACATCAAATTTTATATATTAACTAAGGGGATAGACTTTCAATTATTAAAAGAATTATTATACTTTTGAATGTCTAATACTTAATTATTTAAAATTTGTCTGACGCATTTATCAGTTTATAACATGTGGTTATCATTTTCATAAAAGATATTGTATGGTTCCTTTGGTTATCTTAGACCATACATAATATTTATTTACCGATTCTGTGACTATTTTAGATCGAGACTGGTCACGTGGTTATCTTATATCAAATGATATTATTTTGGGTCATGTCTTGACCCTGTTGATTGTACCCCTTATTTCCCTATAATTAGTTTTATGATATCTTAATATATGGGTTAAACAAAGTTTTCATTTTGTAAATGAACGTAGTTATTATGATTTGATATTATGTACTTGTTATATAGCACACTAATGGATTTAACTCCTTAAAATTTTTATTGTTACATCCATTTACTGGAAATATTTTATGTCAATTTATGTATATAAACATAAAAGTATGTTAAAGAAACTTCATTAGTTTTCAGTATTATATGTTCTTCCAAAATAATCATTATTATAAGTTATTGTACTATTGAACTAAAACTCAATGGGTGAGTCTATTTTTCTCTCGCGCAATTATCAAGACAAAGACAAAAAGCGGCGAATTAGCTGAGAGAGCCATTGGACTAATGGTTCTTACATATGAAGCAAAGCAATAGTGGTAGTCACCCGAATAGAGTTGGTTTTTTTTTGTATCACATATATATATAAATTAAGGATTTACCTTGTGCATATATATATATATATATGTATTATATATGAGTTTGTAATTAGAGATGAGAATATAGATATACATGTATATATTAACAGGCATATTTAATAATATTATATAGGTTTGACTTAATAGACAGATAGTGATATCAACTTATTTGACTATTATGTAGGAGGTTAAAAGGGTACTACATCACTATTTGAACCTATCATTACACGAACGTTCCTATCAGAACCACATAAATATAAACGATCTAAAATAATCTTAAAAACCGAGTTGTACCTCAATCTTGACAACTCACTCAAACTTCCATGTTTTTCAAACTTCCAAGCTTCAACAATGGTGTTTCAGGGTTAGGAAGAATAAAGCAGATGACTAAAAAATTTCTTTGTATGTCAGAGTGTAATATGTGGTGGTGGAGATAATTTAAAAGCAAGATATGATGCATAGGAAAAAAAAAGTGTGATTGCTCATGGTCAACCGACCTGCATTCACAGGCATGACACTTACCTGTTGGTCAAACTATACATGCACTAGAAATAAATGACAATAAAGATGGACGGTGCATCTTTTATTGACAAAATATTTGGTATGTAAGATGGTAGGTGAAAATTGATTTTGATCATCCATTTGGTGGGTGGGGATTAATCTTGACCATATATTTGGTTGGTAAGATGGTAGGTGAGGATTAATCTTGACCATCCATTTGGTGGGTGAGACGGTAGGTGAGAAATGATCTCAACCATCCATCAAAGTAGGTGAGAATTAATCTTGATCGTCCATTGAGAAGGTGTAGACCTATATATAGCCTTAGAAATTTATTTGTAAGGCATTCCATCAAAAAGTGAGAGAGAAGCATTAGTGAGAGGTTGTGAGTTGTGAGTTGTGAGTGTTTGTAAACACTTTGTAAATTTCTCTTCCTTCAGTAAAATATCTGCAGCAGTCCGGAGACGTAGGTATAATTGGCCGAACTCCGTTATCAACTTGTGTGTCTTATTAGTCCACATTTTCTTCGTTTTCTTATAAATCTAATTATAGGAAAATTAGCGTCATTTCCCAACAACTGGTATCAGAGCATTGGTTGCGTTTTTCTTTCTTTTTTCGGGCGATTACTATTCACGTAAATAGTGAAATTGTGAATAGTAAAATTTGGTCAGTTGTACCAAATTATCCACTGAGGTGTTCTAATACACGGTGATTCGCAAGAATTGTCAGAAACGATCCAAAGGAAGTCAGATTCGAGTGGAAGCGATGGCCGCAGACGAAGGAAAGGTGAAAATTGAGAAGTTCGATGGAGCAGACTTTGGCTTTTGGAAAATGCAAATAGAAGATTATTTGTATCAAAGAAATTTGTATCAACCTCTCTCAGGAAAGAAGCCAGAGGCTATGAAGGAAGAAGACTGGAGTCTTCTCGATAGACAAGCTCTCAGAGTTATCCAATTGATGTTATCCCGCAATGTTGCTTTCAACATAGCAAAGGAAAAGACCACGACAGGTCTTATGACGGCTCTCTCTAGTATGTATGAGAAGCCTTCAGCCTCAAACAAAGTGCACCTCATGAGGCGCTTGTTCAACTTGCGAATGACAGAAGGTGCATCGGTAGCTCAACATCTCAATGAACTCAATATAGTCACAACCCAATTGAGTTCGGTTGGAATTGAATTTGATGAAGAAGTACGAGCATTAATACATTTGTCTTATCTACCAGAAAGCTGGAATGCTACTTTCACGGCTGTGAGTAGCTCATCGGGAAGCACTAAGTTGAAATTTGATGATGTTCGTGATTTGGTTCTCAGTGAAAAGATCCGACGAAGAGAGTCAGGTGAATCATCAACTTCTATAGTTTTGCATACAGAGTCAAGAGGAAGAAATTCAACCAGAGGCAATGGACGAGGCAAGTCAAACTACCGAGGTAAATCAAAGGACATGAGGTCCAAATCCAGGAATCCAAGTAATTTCCATAGTTCGAAAACTGTCGAATGTTGGAATTGTGGAAAGACTGGGCACTACAAAAATCAGTGCAAGAGGAGTCTTGGGTGTTAGACTCTGGAGCATCGTTCCATGCTATTTCACAGAAAGAATTCTTCGAAATGTATGTCCCTGGAAACCTTGGAAAGGTATATCTTGGTGTTGATCAACCTTGTGCTATTATTGGCAAAGGTGTAGTAAAGATTAAGTTGAACGGATCTGTTTGGGAGCTGAAGGATGTCAGACATATTCCCGACCTGAGAAAGAACTTAATCTCAGCAGGGCAGTTGGCTAACGAAGGCTACACTACGATCTTCCATGGTGATAATTGGAAGATTTCAAAGGGAGCAATGACGGTTGCTCGAGGCAAAAAGAATGACACCCTTTACATGACAGCGGGAGCACGCTCTTCAATCATAGTTGCAGCTAGCAATGAAAATCCCAATCTATGGCACCAGAGACTAGGCCATATGAGTGAAAAAGGAATGAAGATTATGCATTCGAAGGGGAAACTTCTAGGTCTACAGTCAGTGGAGATAGACACGTGCGAAGATTGCATACTTGGAAAGCAGAAAAGGGTCAGCTTTCAAACAAGTGACAGAACCCCAAAGAAAGAAAGGCTAGAGATAGTTCACTCTGATATTTGGGGACCAACGACTGTCTCATCAATTGGTGGGAAACACTACTTCGTGACTTTCATCGATGATCACTCTCGGAAGGTATGGGTTTACTTTCTAAAATATAAGTCCGAAGTGTTCGAGGCTTTCAGAAGATGGAAAGCTATGGTTGAAAATGAGACAGGTCTGAAGATTAAAAAGCTCAGAACTGACAATGGTGGTGAATATGAAGACACCAGATTCAAGAAGTTTTGCTATATGCACGACATTAGAATGGAGAGAACCATACCAGGTACACCTCAACACATTGGTGTAGATGAACGTATGAACCGAACGTTGACAGAAAGAGCCAGAAGTATTCGTATACAGTCAGGTCTACCGAGTAGTTCTGAGCAGAAGTAGTCAACACAGCAGCTTACTTAATCAATCAAGGACCATCGGTTCCATTGGAGCACAGAATACCAGAGGAGGTATGGAGCCAAAAAGAGATAAAACTATCACATTTAAAAGTTTTTGGTTGTGTAGCATATGTGCATATCAGTGATCAAGGAAGGAATAAGCTTGATCCCAAATCCATGAAATGCACTCTCATCGGCTATGGTGAGGATGAGTTTGGCTACCGTATTTGGGATGACGAAAACAAAAAGGTCATCCGTAGCAGAGATGTGATTTTTGACGAAAGGGTGATGTACAAGGACATGCATAAAACAATCGCCAACAACTCAGAACAGAATGAGTCAGTATTTGCAGATGCAAATGATGTCCCAGTTAGTTCCGTGACGGAATCCATTGTAGCAAGTCCTCAGCCAGAGGAACTTGTTAGACCAAGCAGTGCGCATCAATCCGACACACCACAGCCTCCTACTCCATCTCCTGTATTAAGAAGGTCTTCTCGGCCTTATGTGCCTAACAGAAGATACATGAACTATCTGTTATTGACTGATGGAGGGGAGCCTGAATGCTATGATGAAGTTTGTCAGACTGGAGATGCTAGTAAGTGGGAGTTTGACATGAAAGACTTGGGTCCAGCAAAAAAGATTATTGGAATGCAAATCACAAGAGATAAGCAGAAAGGGTTCTTGCAGTTATCTCAAGTAGAGTACATCAACCGTGTTTTGCAGAGATTCAACATGAGCAATGCTAAGCCAGTTAACACACCTTTGGCCAGTCATTTTCGCCTATCCAAGAATCAATCCCCTCAAACGGAGGAAGAGAGAGAATTCATGGCTAAGGTTCCTTATGCCTCAGCTATTGGAAGTTTGATGTATGCAATGGTATGTACTAGACTAGATATTGGTCATGTAGTGGGAGTTGTTAGCAGATTTATATCAAATCCAGGAAAAGATCATTGGGAAGCAGTCAAGTGGATTTTGAGGTATTTACGAGGCACCACGGAGAAGTGTCTGTACTTTGGTAAATGAGAGTTAAAAGTACAAGGCTACGTAGATGCAGACTTTGGAGGAGAAGTCGATCACCGAAGAAGCACCACCGGTTATATATTCACTGTTGGAACTACAGCTATTAGTTGGATGTCACAAATACAGAAGATTATCACTTTATCCACTACAGAGACTGAGTATGTAGCAGTGACTGAAGCTAGTAAAGAGATGATATGGCTTCAAGGTTTGTTAACTGAGTTGGGATTCAAAAAGGAGAAGAATATTTTGCATAGTGATAGTCAAAGTGCGATACACTTGGCGAAAAAGTCAGCATTTCATTCCAGAACCAAGTATATTGGGCTTCGTTACCACTTCATCAGATCTTTATTGGAAGATGATGTGTTAGTACTGGAGAAGATCCAAGGACGCAGGAATCCAGCGGATATGTTGATAAAGGCGGTGACTATCGACAAACTGAAGTTGTGCTCAACTTCAGTTGGTCTGCTAGAGTAACAAAACCAGAAAAGTTGCTGCATTGATCGAGGTGTGAAGACAGATTGAAACCAGTCTTCAAATGGGAGATTGTTGGTCAAACTACACATGCACCAGAAATAAATGACAATAAAAATGGACGGTGCATCTTTTATTGACAAAATATTTGGTAGGTAAGATGGTAGGTGAAAATTGATATTGATCATCCATTTGGTGGGTGGGGATTAATCTTGACCATATATTTAGTTGGTAAGATGGTAGGTGAGGATTAATCTTGACCATCCATTTGGTGGGTGAGACGGTAGGTGAGAAATGATCTCAACCATCCATCAAAGTAGGTGAGAATTAATCTTGATCGTCCATTGAGAAGGTGTAGACCTATATATAGCCTTAGAAATTCATTTGTAAGGCATTCCATCAAAAAGTGAGAGAGAAGCATTAGTGAGAGGTTGTGAGTTGTGAGTGTTTGTAAACACTTTGTAAATTTCTCTTCCTTTAGTAAAAAATCTGCAGCAGTCCGGAGATGTAGGCATAATTGGCCGAACTCCGTTATCAACTTGTGTGTCTTATTAGTCCGCATTTTCTTCGTTTTCTTATAAATCTGATTATAGGGAAATTAGCGTCATTTTCCAACATTACCTTCACGGTCGTGAAAATCCTTCACATATATGAATGTCCTCTCTTTTCAAAACGATCCAGTCATGTTCAAAACTATGTCATTACCATAGCATGACTTTTCACGGGTGTGAAAATTTTTCATTTCACAATTTTAAACATAAATTTTAATACACCTTAACCTCAATATTTTCCTTTCTAAACATGTAACTTATAGGTCCTACTTTATGGGTGTTACACTTTATCTTTAGTGGAATCTTTTAGTCTCAAAATTTCCTCCACTCTCCTCGAACAAAAAAAGGATGAATAAAGTTTTAAAATTACAAGGGAATCTTGTAACCAGACTTAACGACTTAAATACCATTGTTTGTGAAATGCTAGGCTCGTTGATATTTAATATGCCTTAAAGAAAGGGGAATTCTACAGATGAATTGAGCATCCCTTTGTAAAATCAAATCCTACAATAACTCAACGTCCCATTCCACACATCCAGGAATCATTAGATCATTGACAAGCAAATTCTCTAACTTAGAAATAACTAGTGTTTCAACCTTAAAACTTGGTGACCCTTTCACCTATGGTTCATTCCAAACTTTAATACTTAGTATGTTCCCCACCTTCCACTTGATACCTCTTTCCAATTAAGAGGAGCTCTAAATACTCCTCCAAATATAGCTAAGATTGTAACCCAACCTAGAATTTTAAAATATTCCCATTAGAAAAATATTTAGCTATGAAAATTTGACTAACAAGAGTATTAGGCTCAGAAATCAATTCCAACCCTATTTCCTAGGCAAAGTAAGATTAAAGTAGTGGACATTGTGAAAACCCATATCTCCAAGATCTTTACTCACCCATAGTCTTTTCCAAGATTCCCAAATAATGTAATGTCTTCCATTCATTTTCAAACACCACCATTATGAATTAATCATTTTTTGCAACTCATCAGCTAAAGAAAAAGGAATAAAAAAAGTACTCATGCAATAAATAGGGATTTTCTTAGCAACATTCTTAATAAGTACCTATCTCTCTGCTGCAAAAAGCATTTTAGCACTTCAACCATTACAATCTCTCAAACATAGCTTTTTTATTCTTACCAATGAAAGAAGGACCACCTAAATAACGACCAGTATTCACAGGTGAAGAAACTCCTAATGCTGAAATAATGTTATCCCTCATATCAAACTAGAATTATCACTAAAACAAGATGCCAAAATTTTAAAAAAATCACAGCTTGGCATGATGCATATTCACAAGCACATAAAATTTCCTTCATTGCCAAACTTTTCAGACATTGAAACCCTGAAGAAAAGGAAACTATCATTTGTAAAAGTAAGTGTTAAACTCATGGAGCTCTTCTGCAAATCTTACAACCATGTATCTGACCTCTACTCTAGGCTTTCTCAACATAGCTGATAACCCCTTCCACACAGAGAATAAAGAGATTAGGGGACAATGGGTCACTCTGCCTTAAACCCCTCTAGGTGTAATTGGTCAAATCTCTAAACCGTTTAACAACACATAATTCATAGTTGTCACACAGAGCATAATCATATCCATCCATCTAGAATTAAACCAAGCTTCAACATGATACCAATTAGAAAGCCCCGGTCAACATGATCATATGTCTTACTAATATCAATTTTAAGTTCTACATCCCCCAACTTGCCTCTATTTTTCTGTTTCATGAAATGAATAAGCTCAAAAGCTAGGCTTGGCAATGGTGCAGGAATTTGCCCTGAATGAGGAAGGGATTCCCCAATTGAACTCCCCATGGGGACAGAGATGGAGAAAATTTTTTCCCTTTTGAGCGGAGCGGGGCAGGGATGGGGAGCGATAATTAATTTAAATAATAAATTATTTTATAATATATATATATATATATATATAACTATATAATATAAGTTTATATATTTTAAATATATAAATAATTTTATAATATATTTTTGTTAAAATTAAATGACCTAAAAAATTTTTATATGAAATTAACTAATCAGTTTAATAAAATTAAATCGTGACCGGTTAACTAGTTTCATAATAAATCGGTCATATCTCACTTTTTACCGATTGATTATATAATTAATTTAATTATTTATTATATATTATTTTTTAAATTAAAAAAAATTATTGTAGGGAATGGAGATACCTGCGAGGATGGGGACGGGGACAAATATGCCCTTGTTAGTGTAACGAGGACGGGAACAGGAATTCACCATTACCACAGAGATGGGGATGGGGATCAGTCCCCTGCTCCCACCCCACCCTGCTGCCAAGCCTATCAAAAGCTATAAGAACATTATCTTTAAAACATTGGTGAAGAACAAAAGTCGATTGAGCTGAAGAAATTAAAGAAGACAAAACTTGCTACAATATGTTAGCAAGGACTTTAGACAAAATTTTATAAATTACATTACAAACAGAGATTGGTCGTAATTCCTTTATTGACATTGGATTAAAACACTTTGGTATCAAAAAACAATATTAGTATCATTCAACAAAGGTGGAAACTGTAACTGTTGAAGCCAATTCACCCTAGATTTGAAGATATCCTCACCCAACAATGACCAAAAATGTTGATAAAATGTCGGATTAAGACCATCAGGCCCTTAAGTCTTATTTGGGTGCATCTGTTTAATAGCACAAAAGAACTCCTCCATAGTAAAATCAGCTAAAAGTAATTCTTTATCAATGTGGGAAACTACTAGAAAAACACAATCAAGAATCAGAACATATGAACCCGTACTTTCAAAAAAAAAATTCAAAATAATCTCTAATAATGTCAGACATTCCCTCCTCAGTTTCAACCCAATCACCAGCATCATTTTGCAACTGAAGGATTCTATTAAGTCTCTTACAAGTAGAAGCTGCTGTATGAAAAAAAAAAAAAAAAAAGGGTATTAGCTTCCCCTCCTGAAGCCAAAATACTTTCGATCTTTGCCACTTGTTAATCTCCTTTTGAAGTAAAAGATTAGTCAAAGCCTCCTTTCTCTTTTAACAATGAATTTATAAATAACTATGAATTAATCCAAACCCATTTTAACAAATGACTTTTGATTGAATCCTTTACATTTTTTATAGATATGCTTAGATGCACCGGAATGGATGCCAAGTTTCCAAAATAGGATTGGAAATTGGTTAGGAGAAAATGATCAAAACCCAAATTCTCAAATCTTAAAATTTGATTCCTTGTGTATTCCTTTGAGGTATTATATATTGATCAAAAAATTATATATATATGTATATATCATATACATTTAATTATTATATTTTTTATTTTACATGAATGTAATATTAGACTAGATTACGGTTCGGAACTGGCCAGTTCACGGTTTATGGTTAGGTAGAACCGACGTGGAGGCTGTGATATTGTGCTAATTCGTTATTTCATCATGGTTTTGTATCAGAATAGGTCGAAAGCGTCGGATGTGTGGCCAAGATGGGATTTGCTCTCAACCGATGTGAATAGTGAGGATACGCCTGGGAAATCTATGTTATAACATTAAAACCAGTGAAGCTATCACTGTTTGTGATTTTAAACAAATTTTACCTGTTGTTATAAATGGTAGCAAAGAAGATATTATTAATGCATCCATAACAAAATCCTATTTATGGAAACTTTTTAAGGTTTATAAATTAACAACTAATATGCGTTTATTATCAAACTCTAAAAACAGATATGAAAACAATGAATTATTTGAATTTTCCAATTGGATCTTATCAATAGGTGATGGAACAATTCCTTTCAAAAAAATTGAAGAACTAGATAATGAAGACAATTGGATTGAAATACCACATAAACTAATTATTAATAGACCAACAAAACCTTTAGATGAAATTATCAATAAAACATATCCCTTATTCATAGCTAAATATGCTGATCCTTTATATATAAAAGAACGAGCCATAATTATATCTACAAATGAAGTAGTAGATATAGTAAACAACCATATGTTAGACTTGGTGCATGAAGAAGAAAAAATGTACTATAGCTTTGATTCAATTTGTAAAACATCAAATAATGTAGATGCATTAGAGATTCTTTACCCTATTGAATTCTTAAATTCTTTGAATTTTAATGGTTTTCCACAACATTAGCTTAAATTAAAAAAAAATGTTCCAATTATATTGCTTAGAAACATCAACCCATTGACTTATAATTTTTATTTAGTAAAATAGATTATTTAAAAAATATATATTAGATTATAATATTCTCCAAAAGAAGTTAGTAGAATTAACATTTAACATATAAACTAGTGGATTATTATTTTTATTTTTGGTTATACACTTTTTTTGTCAAATGACAAGTTATATCCCTTAATTTAAAATTCCTAAGTAATTATATATAATATAATTATTTAATTATTTAATATGTGCATATTAATAATAATGAAATGTTAGATGATAAGGATATACATGTTTATTATTTAGGTTGAAATATTTAATATAATTTTTTTATATAATTTAATATGTATTTATATTATATGATTTGTTTATATTTTTCATTTAAATAGATTTTATAGAGAATTTTTAATTAATACAATCATATTATTTTATATCATTTTATATTTCTCCACTAATTTTATCAAATACTTTGAATTTAATCAACTAAATTATCAATTATAACTAGATTATGTTTGTAGCTAGTTTTACTACCAAATTCACTTTTTAAAGTATAATTGATTTTCATATTTGATATGTTAATTTCCTATTATGCTTTTATTTAATGGAAAAGGAGAATAATAATTAATTAATTTGTTAATTAATTTGTAGTTTATCGATGGCAGGAGGAGAGAGTGGGCACAAAGAGGGAGGAAAAAGGGTTTTGTATTATTTTCTTTGGTATATCAGGAGACCAAGCTCATATGCTTTATGGCTTCCTTTCTCCTTGCTTTCAAAAAGGAAGCAGGTACTTTAGCACCAGCTAAAGGAGATTCAAGCTCATATTCTGAATGAAAAAACTTCCTATCTTAGTCCTTCTTGAAAGAAAAGATTTTGTGAGTTATTTTTTTTCTTCTTTTTGAAACGGAATTGTAGGTTCTTTTACTTTTGGTTGTTTGTCTTCTTCGTTGATCAATTTTTTTTCCATGAAAAATTTATTTGGCTTTCTCCCCCTCCTAGCAATTACAAGTATACTATTGCGGGAGTAGTAGAAATAGGAAAGAGCGTATGACATTATTTTGGAGCAAGTCTCAATATGACCAGATACTGTAGCACTACAGTTTTCCGTGTATCCACTTTTATCATATAGATAGATTATACTTGTGCTATCTGATTTCACTATTTTTCTTTTTTTTTTTCTTGAATTTATACAACTCCACATGAAAAAAATTTAATAATTGAATCTATAAACAACTATGGCCTTAATTAGACTTGGCTAACTCAAAATTTTGATTTGAATTCCTTTCGAGATTTAATGGAACTTGAATAGATCATTTCAAGTATTCAAAGTTGATCGGATGACAAAATGACTGGTTTGAATCGGCCCGCCTGTCCCGGGATTGATAGATCTACTCTTAACCCTTGGTTTCACCACAGCCCATAATAGAAGAGGGCAATTTTTGAACCCTATCTATGCCTTCCTCAAACACTACACCCATACCCATAAAGAAATGTGACTCAATATGGCAGTGAAATAACCAGACACCTGGATTATCTGTTTGAAATCTCAAAGCAGTCCAACCGTAAGGATGAACAGCCACTGTATTCTTCATTATCGGATTTTCCAGATTGTAATTCTTAGGATCCTTGTACATATCAAACTTGCCTTTTCCATATCCCAGGACCCAGAAATCATGCCCATGGAGATGCCATGGATGCGTCTCGCTGGTGTTGTTGTTCATCGAATTAGCATTCTGGAGTATAATATCAACTGTTGTATTGAACTCAAGCCGATATATCCCATCACTTGTAGTAGCATTCTTGTTCCCCGGAGGACTATAAATATCATATTTCAAGAAATCGTAGCCAGTAGGAAGCGGGACTTGGCTGAAAACATGGGTTAAATTCTTCTTCAAGACAACAAGATAAGGCGTGTGGGGAAGATTGAAGGAGACATTATTCACTGACCATCTAGTATACCCATTTACTAAATTCTGTGTATTGAGCATTACTATGGTTCGATGTGAGGTTTGTGGAGGTTTGCGGATGTGATCTTTGTGAGCTTTAATGGCTAGGCTTTGAGCAAATCTTGGCACCACATCATTCCACATGGGCCCGGGCGGTGGAGTTGTTGGTGGATACCGGCGTGGATGGTTTGGGTAATAGTTCAAGATGGCTAGTCCGGGTGGAGTTGTGGCATTTCTGCTCACAACATTGGTACTCATCCAGTAATTTCTTGATGGGCTTTGGTCAATTTTTAGTATAACAGAGTATGTCTCACCTGAGTATATGAACAAGTTTTGTACCACAAATGGGTACACATAGTGCCCATCAGCTTCAACAACAGTCATATTATGTCCCTATGTAAAAAAATAAACACATACACAATATAAATATATCAGCAATTAATTGAGAAAATCAATAGTTGATTGATATCTAGGCAATTCTGGGACGGTTTTAGGGTGAGGGCAATGGGAGTACTTGTCCCAACTATCCTTTAAAATATTTTCTAGTACCCATTTTAGTTCTTAAAAAATTTATTTATATATATGATATCTTGTTCTCATTGAAAATAAAAAAAAAATTATGCAAAGTTATCAAAATATGAGTATTTGAAAAAAATAACTATAATAGTTTAGAATTCATATTATTATAAATTACGAAGGTGAAACTTTTTTTATAATGAATATTTGAAAATTTGTAATTTTTTTAGTATATCGGTTATCTTTATATAATTTATAATTTTTTATCTATTAAATTAAGTTTGCCTCTACTGAATATTAGATTCATCCTTCCAAGCATTGAAATGGGAAATAATTAAAAAAATAATATACCTCAATTTGGAAACTAAGGGCTGATAAGGCAGTCAAGCTAGAAATCCTGAGCCTGTAAGTTTTTCCAGGGACTACAGTCATGACATAGGGAAAGCATTCAGGATTGGTAGCATTGCAAAGACTAGCTTGTATGCCTGGAGTTGAGCAATTAAAAACTCCTTTTCCTTGTATCAATAATGACTGAAAAAAATTGTATTTATGATATTAAAAAAAAACAAGAATTCTAGTAACATTATATGATTGAATTTGATGTGTAGCTAGTTGGATATTATATATTTACCTGAGGCTCCCCTACCCAAACAAAGGGAATAGAAGCCAATCCTGTAGCTTGTTCATAAGTACTTTTATGATACCAGTCATTAAGGATAATACTTCTATCATAATCGTAGGCGAAAGGCTCAGATTGTCCATCTGGCAGTGATACTCGAATCGATCCATATAGTCCTGCTTCTCTTTGCATTCCATAGTGGGCATGGTACAAATAAGTTCCCGGCTGCATTGAAAATTTCACATCAGACCCAAAATTGTCAAAAACATAGTATTTTTACAATTAATGAACATACCTTGTCAACAACAAACTCATATTTAAAGGTGTCTCCTGGCAAAATTGGGCACTGGGTCACTCCTTCTGTTCCATCGAACCAAGGCGTTCCAATCTATAAAAATCATTAATACAATCAAACCCCATTAACGAAAAACTGCTGTGAAGTAAAGTTTGGAGTTTTAAAGTAAAAAAAACAAAATAATACCTGTCTAATTCCATGCCAGTGGATAGCAAGATTTTCAGTGAGCAAACTGTTCTTAACTTCAACAACGACGGTATCATTCTGCTGGGCCAAAATGGTTGGGCCTGGAGATTTGCCGTTAATTGTAATAACCAACTTGTTATAGCAATCAGGAGACTTGTACTCGTACTTCACTTCCCATTTGTAATGACGAATTCTAGCCTCTGCTATTTGTGAAAACTGTAACTGTGAGCTCGTCCAAAAAATTATTAACAAGCCCAAAATTTGCCTTTCCATTCTCATAGATCTCTTTCCGGACACTTGCAGTTTCCAATCTGATAAGGTTTGTATCTTTTATATATTGCAAGCATAATTTAGTCCTAAGTCAACATAGGAAGGCTTGGCATTTTTAATTACCAATTAAGTCACATCACAATTGATGATAAGGTAAAATGGTTCTTTTTAATTAAAGCTTCAAAAATAATACATGAGCTGCACACACTGTCATAGATCATTTTTGCAATTTAGTGAGTTGTCACTGTATGCAATTTGCAAACTTATTTTATTTATTTATTTAGGATATTAAATTAATAAGCAAATTATTGAGTTTTTTAATAAAGGAAAGCAAAGTTCACGAAAGAAACAACTTAACGAATATAAAAAATATCACACAGATAATAAACATAAGCATTTTATTTTATTTTTTTCAATTTGATGCCTCTTTGAGGGTTGGTAATATATTCTTTTTTTTTTAATCAATAAAAAGAAGTGAAAATGAGAGTTAAAAAAGTAGTTTTAATTAAAAGGAAAAAAAAAACCGCGTGTTTTCTTTTCTGCAAGGATTTGCCTTAAAACATCCTCGCTCTTTATTTTATTTTATTTTAGGGAGGGAATATATATATATATATATATATATATATATATATATATATATATATATATATATATATATATATATATAAATGTTTCTCACAATCATTAGTTAGTGTTATATTCAAATGCATGAACTTTCAAGGAACTGAGATTCAAATATTTTCAAGTTAAATTTTATAAGATTTTATTGAAAAATCAACAACACATGCACATGGTTTGTATCAAGAAATTTAAAAAACCAATATGGCAGTTGGGTTGGGACTAGGGTTTTAAACATTTTCCAATACATTACATACCACCCATTACATAACTATTTTTTAGGGTTTAGATACGATACGAAACATATACACATTTGCTAATTGAAAATAGTAATAAAATATTATTGTATCATCTGTTATGAGCGATAAAGATAATATAGATCGATACGAAAGTTACACAACAGTCAAAAAAATATAACAATTTATTTAAATATTATTAATTTAAATTTTTTAAGACTCTCTTATTGAATATATTATTCTTTCTTCCATTTTTTAAATTTTAGAAAGAGATTATATTAATTATAACATGTGTAATTATTTTTATGCTTGTATATATATATATATATATATATATATTGTTGAACCTTGAGGGGTATTTCCGTTATTTTGATGATAACAAATAAAATAGCAATATTGTATTTAACATACTTGTTTTCTAAATTTATTAAACAGAGTATGAAATAAAATAGCAAAAATGGAGAATGGAAGAAAAGATAAAATTGAAGAAGTAGCATGTTCACGTCCGTGATTAAGCCTAGTGTTTGATATTTATTCTCTGCAAAAGTCTTTTTGCTCATCATTTATTGAGCAATAAAGATTTGTAAGTGTTTTTCTCTGTAATCATTTACTCAAGTGAGTTTTAGGTATTTCTGGATTAAGAGTAGAACACTTGTAAGGGTTAGTTGTGTGAGCCTCTAAAATACAAAAAAAGGTTGTTTGTGTGAGCCTGTAAAACACAAAGAAATGTTGTTTGTGCGAGCCTGTAAAACACACAAAGTAAGGAATTTCTGGGTTATATGTGAGTCATTGTGAGAAACACAATAGTTGGGAGTGAACTTGTAAAACTTCATTGTAACACTTAGTGTGTTAGTAAAACTCTCAATTGCGATTAAAGAGAGGAGTATAGTTTGTTAACACCCGAACCTCTATAAAAATCCTTGTGTCAAATTTCTCTATTCTTACTAAATTTAATTTTTATTTTCACACTTTAAAGTTCAATTTTTTAAACTTTAATTCAACCCTCCTTCTTGGCTCAATATCTAGACAACATATATATATATATATATATATATATATATATATATATATATATATAAGTCCTTAAAATTTTTACACTTAATGTATTGATTTTGACTACTTCAAATTAAATTATTATTAATTTAAAATATGAATATGGAGTCGATCCTTATATTGATCAATTTGTTTTTCTAGTGTTCTTATGGATATCCACGTGATCATTGTGGTAAATCATAGTTCAGAAAAATTTATCCTACAATAGATGAGATTGAGATGAATAACACTCTTCAAGATTATGAGTTCAATATGTTCGATGGGGCAAGTTCATCATTTGACATTTTATTTATCTAAACAAAATACAAATGATCTTCTACAACACTCTTTTTGTTAGTGATTATATAATTTTACAGTATATGTATTTTTATAAATATAATTTTAATCTTTCTTTATATTATTTAGTTATAAGGAAAAGTTTTTTCATCATCTTTATCATTTTTAGAAAGGTATTTTTCCCTTATATTCAATAAAATATAAATTTTCTAATTAAAAAATATTATTTTATAATAAAGTTGTTTAACTTAATAGTATTTATTATGCCATTATTATGAAAATATAATGTAATTTATATTTTTTAAATGAAAATAATATTTATTTAAATTTTTATTAACTTAATATATTATATATTAAATTTTGTTGTTATTTTTTGTTGATTTGAATGATTTTGTTAGTTATTTTTTAAAATTCACGATGATGGATTCCTCTCACACTTTTTTGTTAAGAATTAGCTTAAAGTAGTTCAAAGATGTCATTTATCTTTACTACTATCTTTTTTCCCATAGCTACTTCAGCTGCGTTGTCAATCATATACTGATATTATTGGTTCAACCCATCATAAAAAGATTAATCTGTTATGGGTAGATGATGTCTATGGTACTGTAAAAGAAGCATTTTAAACATATCGCATGCCTCATGGAATGTTTCAAAGTCTTTTGGGTAAAAATTTATAATTTGTGCTCTTAACTCATATGTCTTCTGGTGGAAATAGAATTTATCCATAATTTTGTGATAAACTTTAATCTAGTTGTTGAGAAAGAGTTAGGGGATAAAGTCATAAGCCATGTCTTGGCTCTATCTTTTAATGTCTAAGGAAAACACATCATTCGTAGTTGGTCTTCATTTAGCCTATTCAAAGGAAAGTGTTGGTGATTGCATAAAATTCCCTTATGAACATCAAAAGGTTTTCATTAGGTAGCCTATAGAAGGATGACAACATGTTGAAATGTATGTTTTTCAACTCATAATTTCTTATTATCTCTCCTAACATGATACACGAGGTAATATTTTAAATTACAAGTCTGACATAGTCTTTCATGGCCAATTATCTTTGTGCCTCAGCTTTTCTTGGTAGAATCGCCATTAGTTATGTCACTGCTTTTTCCAAACTTTCAAGATTCCCATAAATTTCTTCTTTATCTTCATATGGTCTCTCTTCTTATCTTTGTGTTTTGGATTTTAGTTCGTAATTCCTTTGAGTAAATGTTTTTCATGACTTTGATCATTTACTATTACCTAGCATAAAACTAGAAACAACAATAAAATAAAATAAAAATGAAGAAAAATAAACAGAATAAAAACTTGTAAAAAATTATATGAAATTATCTAAAAGAAAAACATTGGCAATTAAGTAACTAACAATCTAATTGAAAAATGTTTTTCCAGCAATGACCCTAAAAACTTGATGTAACTCAAAGTCTACTCGCAAGTGCACGAGCCAATTGTAATATTGACAAGTTACTTCTGATATCAATCTCTCAAGAAATTATTTGTAGGATTAAACTTTTAATTAAATTTATATTACCAATGAACTGTAAATTAAAATATTAAATACTCTAACCAAGTATGTTAAATTTGATTATGATAAAATAAGAGAATTAATTAATAACTAGATTGTAGAAAGTGAAAGAAAAAAAATTAATCATAGAAGAAATAAGAACTTAACTCACAAGACACAACATGCATGATCTTTAATAATTTAAGTACTAATGAATGTAATTGTCTTTAATGCATTAATTAATCAAGCTAATGAATTAACTAATGTTCAATCCAATTTTCAGGTTTGATTACAAATGGTATCATGTCTATTTGAAATTGAATAATTGGTGATCAAGTAACTACCAAACTAAAAAGCTTAATAAGCACAATTAAAACTAATGATAATCACTCATTTATTGAAAAAAATAGAAAGAAAGTCATATAGACTGAGATTGCTCATTAAGCACTCGTTAAAGTATTTAGCCTAATATCTTAATAACAATGGTCATATCTATTTCAATGACTAAGTTACACTTAAAAAAACAAATATGAAAGACTTCATGTAATTGAATATGTTAAATTGTATGTTCTTTCTTTCTCTGGCTATCTGTCTCTATTTCTCACTCTCTCCCTTATGTAAAAGAAAAACTAGAATTTATAATTTAAAAGTCCTACTTGGATTCTATTTTTAAAGATATAAAACTTTATAATTACAAAATAATTTTTCACAGAGGTGCTCCTCAAATCGACTTTTATCTTCAATCTTTAGGCCCCATTTGATCAAAATAAGAGTTGGATTAGGACTGGAGTTTGTAGTGGTGTCACATTCATGACAGCTTATTACTTGCATGATAAGCTTCTTCTTTTAGTTCAGCAATCTTATCGCTTTTTTCGATTCTTCACATTTGTGATAAGAGGTGGGCTTTAAAATCTTCGTGCCTACAATCAAAGTCTTGCGCCAGCTACAAAAGTGGAAGAATTCTCCTCATGACAAATAACGAAGCCTCATGTGCATGACATATTGTCACTTGTGTGAGAGCTCCATGTTTACTTCCTATCCTAATGCACATGAGGACTCCTTCATATGCATGAGGCTTCATGTCCTCTCTAAATTTTATCTTCTTTTCCTACAAACATGAAATTAAAGTCACTAAGTATTTAAAATATGATAAAATCTACAATTAAACATAAAAAAATATTGATAAAAACTAGAACAAATAAGAACACATCCGATAATACAGTCCGATATAGCCATATTCGGACCGATATTGTTATATCAATTCCAATATTGCATCGCATTGATATTTAAAACCATGGTTGGGACCTAGTGAATAGAAAGTATGGTTTTAAATATCATTCGCCAATTATGTAATATTTTGTTAGGGTTCCAATACGATATGAGAGTGATACATCTCTACTAATTAAAAATAGCAATGTAACATATTGTAACATCCTTTATGAGCAATATGGATGATATAAATCGATATGAACATTATATAACAGTTGAAAAAAAATTAATATTTGTTTAAATATTATTAATTTAAATATATAATATCTTGATAATTAAATATTATTAAAAATAACTTGATAATTAAACATTTTATTGCTCATAAAAATTAATATTTTATTGCTCATAAAGTTATTTTTTGAAATTCACAATATTGACATACAATACAATCCAATATGGTCCAATTCAAACCGATACCGTTACATCAATTTTTGATACCAATATATTAAATCGTACTGATATTTGATACCATGGTTGGGACTTGGTCCGTTGAAAGTATTAGATTTTAAATGGTCAACAATCTTGAAATTAACTGAACCTTTAATAAATTAAGTAAAAAATGACTTTGAATTGTCAAATTTCATCAGATGATATATATATATACACACACGTTAAGAAATATGAGACTGGATTGGAACCGAGGAGGCACCAGTTTAGGCCGATTCCAACAAATTTTTTCAATTTAAATTTATTTATAAAAATTATGCAATTATATAATTAACACAATAAATAAATAAAATTAAAATTATTAAAGTTTATTTATAATTTTTATTCATAGAAATAAAACTTAATTGTTGAATGAATTTGAAACCAAAAAAATTAATTTAAATTTTAAATTTGTTTTAAAATGAATATAAGGTCATAAATAGGTGAATGAGAATTTTGAGAAAAAAATATTAACTTATGAAATATTAATTTAAGTAAATTATAATTTTTTTTAACTTTGATAATTTTTTTTTTAACTTATTAAATTTTAATTTGTGATTTTGTGTAATAAGTTAGATTTTTGTAGAAAAAAAAAAGAAAAAAAGAGGAATTTGATTTTGAGAAATTATGAGTTGAAATTTAGAAATGATTATTTTTATTTTATAAATTAATAAATTATAAAAATTATAATTGGGCTAAAAACCTAATCAATTTAATTTTTTATTTTAAGAAATAATTTAATTATAAAAATTTGAATTTATATTTAAAAAATCATAATATTAAAAATTGGACTTGAATTTAATTTTTTTTACCATTAATTAAGTTGCCACCCCTTTTACTTTTTTTTAATCAGAATTACTAGTGTCGGATATGTTAGTTGTTTCTTCGATAGTGAAATATTATATATCTTCATTTTCATCTTTCTTTGTTTCTTGTTATCTTAATGTCGTTTTGGTCCAATTATTAATATATACTTGAGTTTCTAACAATTTAGAAGTTAAACTAGATTGTGTCTCATCTAAAATATTATCTTCAATTGTAAAAACTTATTCAACCTCAACAGCTGAGACTGCACTTAAGAATTTATTTTGTAATTTGGAAAATAACTAGATAAATATTTTGATGTCGACTCCACCAATTAAAGACTATAAAATCTTTACATATCTTCATATCACAGTCTCAAATATATTTATTAGATAAATACCATGTTTGGAGAACAATATAAATTAAATTAAATTTCATAAATAAATAACAAGTTAATTTTTTTTACATAATGAATAATAACATCAACACTAATATTATCACCTAAATCTAACAATGAATAATAAAAACTCAAATAATCATATAAATCATTTATTTTACATCTATGATTAAAAAAACAAAATAGAAGATTTATCGAATGAATAAATTTAAAATATTTTAACTATTTATTTTTCATCATACAAATAAAATCATGCAAAATTGGATCATTAATATAATCTTGTAATGAATCAACAATACTAATATATTCACACAATAATAAATGAGATATTGGATAATAAACAACACTTAAAACATATATTGCATCATTAAAATTTTTTAAAACATCTAAAAGTTATTAACAAATATTTCAATATTATGGATATAAATTAATTTATGACACATTTATTGGAAACAAATGTAGACTATAATTGTTTATACCCATATGACTTGTTGAGAAATTCATAAGTAAAATTCCAACGAATGAGGATATCCCTTGGAAATTGTTTAGTCTTTTTTTGTCATTTTATGACAAAAATCGACTCTATGATTTCATTGTTTGTGGATATGACTATAAAAATGAAATTGTTCATTTAATTGGAGCAATTATACCACTTAAAGATTTTAAATCATATTGAACACATAAATTTAACATATGATATGCATATCTAACATAAAAAAAATATATAATGTCAATGTTAGATTGATAATAATTTTTGAAAATTTTGAATTGATGCAGCATTTACTGTCATATTATCACAAGAAATTAAAAAAAATTATTAATTAATTTATTATCTTTCAAAATATTTTTTTATCACTTTAAAAATACTATTAGCGGTATGCTAATAATTAAAAACTCTAAATGCAAGTAATTGTTTTTTGTAATTATCATTAATCATCAATCTAATGACATGTGAAAATTTAATTGTTAATTATCACTCCAAATATCACTCCAAATACAAACTCATCCATTTAATTAAGCAAATATTTTATTCAATTCTTTTTATATATATATAAATTAAATAAATAAAGTTTAAAGATATTTATAAAACCTTATTTAGCAGATAAATTTAATACATTTTAACAATAATTAACAAAACCTAATGTTTTACCAAAACTAAACGATAAATATTTCATACTTCATTTTTGTCATTTTTTGATATTTTTTTCATTATTATAGTAAAATAATTGAGAATTAGAAGAAAACATTGTGTACCCAGAAATTTGAGTTTGCATTTTTTTCAATTAGAATTTAAGCAGTATGTATGTTTTGCAAGTCCCTTTAAAATGTACCAAATCACTTTCAGTTTAATTTGTATATTTATTAACAATAATTACACAATATTTAATAACCTGTCATTTTTTTTGAATTTTTTTAAAATGAATTTGAAAAATATCTGATGTTTTAATATTTGCTTATGACCCTTAAGCTGGATTTGATAATGCCGCTGGATCCGGTTGTTCATCACTGTTATTTTTTTAACTTTTTCACTTGAAATTTTAAATTCTCGTTACTCATTTAAATTTTTAATAAAATTTTCCAAATCCATAACAACATTTTCACCAAAAAAATTGCTCCATCCACTATGATTTGTTATTATTTATAATTGAATTTTGTGAAAAAAATTGGAGAGTATTAAAAAAATTGTAGATAAAGATAATTAAAAAAAGAATTATAGGACTAAGAAAATATTGAAAATTAAAGAGAATTAAATACTTTAAGGAAAAATGGAGATTATGTAGAGAGTATAATTAGAAAGAAATTAGAAAAAATAATTAAGAGTGTAATTAGAGATAAATTAGGAATATATATAGAGAAAATTGAGATTAAATTGTAGAAAAATTGAGAGAAACTGAGAATTAAGATAATATAGGAAGTGAAAAAAATTGTAAAAAAATCGGTATTTATAGAGAAAAAAATTTAAATTTAAATTTAAATTCCAATTCCAATAATACCTCTGAAATATAATTGTTATTTTTCTATTATAAAAGTATTTTTTTTCAATATATTTATTTTTAATATACTTAATTATTTAAATAAATAAAAAAATATTGTGGTTGCAGTGTGCAGCAACCTGCTACAGCCCATTAAAGGGGCTCACAAGACTATTACGATATATAAAAAAATATTTTTTAATTGTACGGGTTAGAACTGCAAAACCATTAGTATATGGTTTTTGGGGGAAGAGTCTGAACCAGACTCTTTCTCTGTTAAGCCACAGTCTGAACTGAGTCTAAAACTGACCTAGCCAGATCTGCTCCGAGCCGGTTTCAAGCTTATTCCATAGGCCTAACCAACCTATAAGTATAACATACAACTTATCACTAATTATTTATTTATTTATAATATGCCAGAAGAAAATTATAAACATTTCATTGATGGTAATAATTGAAATACTGTTAATTAATTAACAAATTGCATCACAAGAGTAACTTGAAGATATTCTACATTACTAGGGTCAATTTGCAACAAATTGAAACAAAAAGTTTAGGTTTTGTAAAAAACGTGAATTGTAGAGGTCAAAAATCCTCCTTTTTCTTTTCTTTTGGCCCAAATTGTGTGAAGACTGAAAAATGAAAAACATTAAATTCCATATTTATTGTTGAATTATAAATTGCATAGATCAAGTCTATATGGACCGAGCCAATAAGAGAGTTTCACATAGAATTGTTTACATAATATTTTTTATTGGTATGATTCATATAGAATTAGTTTGTGCTTCACATGGGCATATAATAAAGAGGATAGATTGCAATGAGTCACAATTAGAGTGGACCAAATCGTTTTATTAAGTGGAGAGAGAAGCTAATTGATGCATATAATATTTAATTCCTTTTGTTGTTTTCTAAAAATCAACCACTCCACATGCAATACTACATTTTTCTGAATGGATTTACATGTTAAAAATAATTATATACTAATAGGTTAAAAAAATTCATTCTCTCTCTATGCATATATGTGGAAAAATAAATTTAAAACGAAAATATAGGCCCGCTCCTGGATCCAAGAGATATGGCAATTAACAATGGCAAGCATAACGTCTTCTCTTTGCAAAATCTACCTAGCGTTATATTGACTATACAATATTAATCTACTCTACCCTTTAGAATTTTTTTTTTCAAAAAATAAATATATTTTTATTTATATTCATGTTTCAAGAAAATAGAAAAAAAAAAGCAACAAAAATTGATGAACTTGACATAAAACTACTAACTAACTAAAAAAATACGGGCATATTTATGCATATTTAAGCAACTCCAAAACATAAATGTCCACATTGAATCTTAAAGTTTTGAATACATCCATTGAGCTACACTGTGATAAAAACTTCCAAAGTTATTATAAGCAATCCCTTCTCTTAAATTGGAAGAAATAAAAACTTGTTCTTTTTTTTTGGGTCAAAATTCCTGATTTTTTTTTAAAAAAATCTCCAAATACAATTAATTCATTTACCAACAGTATCATTAAATCAAATGTTTGGTTTCTCCATATTCTATGTTGGGTTGAAGGGGATTAGTATCAGAGAGTATTGAAATAAAATTCTAGACACTAATGTATGAAAGTGACAACGATTTATAATTATTGATAAGTTTGCTCTAAAATGGCTTAGACCATTAAGTCATTTTAGAGCAATGATGTATCACAATTATTAAATTCACATAACAGTCTTATATGGTATCACAGTATATAATGAATTTATAGTTAGATTGGACTAGTAGCACTTGAAGAAGAGAATTAGAAAGAAATCTCACATCACCTATATATGAAAAATGATAAGATAATTGTAGATAAATTAATTCTAAAGTGGCTTAAAGTAATAATGAACCGCAATTATTAAATCCAATTCATAAATTTTCAATTAGGAACCATCTGTAATCTTGATTCAAACAAAGGTACATGTTTTTTCCCTTTTCATGGAATTTGTATAAAATATTTATCATTGTCGAGTGAAAAGCCAAAAAAAAAATTATAATTTAGGATTTTTTAAAAGTATTTACCAATTTGGGGTATTTTTTCTAATGTTGAGCTGACGTGGATAGTTTGTCTTTCCAAGAAGCAGACAACCTTTCCAAGTGGTGGAAGTACGTTATCCACTTTTTTGAAAAGTGGACAGAAAGTTGTCCGCTTATTGGAAATATCAACATCTTCTACAAAAAAATGTACATATAAATGTGAGGTATAATATTTGGTTTAATATTTTTGGGGTATGCAATAATTAATTTTCATATGAGAAATTAAATTTTTTAATGTCTAAAACCTTCTTTTTTCTATGTGAATTGAAAAATAACTTATATTTATATTAGAAATTATTTTTTATAATAATTTTTTTTTCAAGTATAAAAAAAATTGAATTATTTTTCCATGTATATTTAGATCTAAACACTTTTTTAATTTTATTGAATATCAAATTAATGCACAATTTAATAATTTCAATTGAATTAATTTAGTGTATATATATATATATATATATCAAAAATAGGGGTATTTTCCATCATTTTGATGATAATAAATAAAATAGTAATAATATATTTAACAATGTTTGTTCTAAGTGTGTTATACATGATATATTTTGATTAAAACATGAAGTAAGATTGAAAGATAACTTTTGAAGATTAAAATCAAAGAAATAGCGAAGTCACGCCCGTGAATATAGCTGAGCATCAACTTTCCACCATTCAAAGTTCACAGTCATGAAGGATCATACTAACCGTTAATGATCATACAGTCACGTATGTGAGATAGTATTCATGCCTGTGATCAAACATATCGATACTTCCAAAGAGCTTCACAACTAGAGTTACCACTTAGACCACGACTTGGAAAAATATTCACACCCATGAAAGTATCAATCACGCTCGTGATCAAACACTTCCAATTCTTCTAGAGAGCTTCACAGCTAGAGTCACCACTTGGACCACGACTTGGAAGAACATTCAAGATTGTGACACATATATTCACGTCCATGAATGAGGACAGAGAAACATGTTAGACGCAAAGTAAAGAGTTAGTTCAATGACTATTTTTGCATTAAATGCACCTAAACGACTATAATTCACAAATGGAGTATAAATGCAAGCCATTTATGAATCTCAAGAAGAAGAAAAACAATTACTTTGAATCATTAATCTTGTTGTAGCCTTATGTATTTATTATTTTTCTTAACAAACCTCTATTCTTTGTAAAAACCTAATTGCTCATAATTTCTGAGCATTGTAGGTTGGTGAGTGTTTTTATTGTAACCAATTACTCAAAAGTGAGTTTGGGTATTTTGGGTTAAGAGTGAAAAACTTGTAATGGTTTATTGTGTGAGCCATTGAAAAACACAAAGGAATTTATGGGTTAGGTTTTAGTCATTGAGAGAAATACCATAGTTGGGAGTGAGCTTGAAAAACTCCATTGTAACACTTAGAGTGTTAGTGAAACACCCAATTGAGATTAGAGAGAGGAGTAGAGTTTGTTAATACCTGAACCTCTATAAATCTTGTTTGTGATACCTCTCATTCATTACTCTATTTTAAGTTATTCCATACTTTCAAGTTAAGCAATTGTTAGTTACTAACCAATTCAACCCCCTTCTTGGTTTATTGTCTGTACAACAATTGGTATCAAAGCTTGTCTAGCAACAAATTCTAAAAAGCGTTAGAAAAGATCAAGAAATGGTTAGTGAAGGATTTCAAAGTCTCAAGCTTTACTTTGATGGAGCAAACTACGCTCATTAGAAATTCTGGATGAAGACATATCTCGATAGTAAGGGAATTGAAGTTTGGGATAGTGTTTAGAAAGAATGGGCACCACCAACCAAGATAGGAGTTGATGTTGAAGAAGAAGTTCTTTCAAAAGATGACATGACAGAGCCTCAACGAAGAACTAATTTCAAAAATAAAAAGGCAATGACAATCCTCATAAGCTCTCTATCTATTGAAGAATGTGGTAGAATCCAACATTGTCTTACTGCATATAGCATGTGAAAATATTGGAGAATTATCATGAAGGAACCAAACAAGTTAAATCCAAGAAGATTCAACTTCTCACTTCAGAATATGAACTCTTCAAGATGAAATCTAATGAATCTATTACTGATATGATGAACCATCTTTTAGCCATCCTCAATGGCATGAGAAAGCTCGGAAAGCATTTAAGCTCGGAAAGCATTTAAGCTCGGAAGATGTGAATAATAAGATTCTGAGAAGCCTTCATTTCAAAGACTATGGTACAAGAGTTGCAGCTATAGAACAGGCTAATGAAGACATGAGCGCCATGCCTACTGATGTGCTTATTGGCAAACTTCTAATCCACGAAATGGTGATAAAAAGAGATAGAGAACTTGAAGCCGAACCAAAAAAAAAAAAGAAAACCTTTATCACTCAAAGCCTCTGCTTAAAAATCTCAAAAGGTAATTAATGATGATGAAGAAAAGAGTGATGATGGAAATGAGGGCATTTCCATGCTCTCAAGAAGATTAAAGAGAATAATTGAGAAGAGACTTGGTAATTCTCGAAACTTTAAACAAATGACCCTCAAACACTCATCAAATGATTCTCAAAGAAATAAAGAGGAGGTAAAGTGTTATGAATGTGGGAAGAAAGGACATATCAAACCATAATGTCCAAAGCTCAAGAAATACAAGAGAAGAATTCAAAAAGATGATGGGGAGAAAAGTCACAAAGCCACAAGGGATGACAAAAGCTCTTCAAGCAAAAAAGATGATAATGAAGGAAAAGAGGTCAACCTATGTTTCATGACTTTAGAGGATCACTTCACGGATAAGGTAGGTCCTTCTTACTCATACTTCTTTAGTAGTGATAATAATAGTGATAGTGAAGATGATGATGATGAGCAGAGTTTAATATAAATATTGAACCTAGAGTTAGAAAAATATACAAGTAGATTTAGCATTTATAAAAATAATATTTTAGATTTGAAAAACAAAATGGAACTTTTACAAAAAGAGAATTTTGATTTTAGAACCTCTAATGAAACTCTTCAAAAATCATTAGATGAGTACTCCTCTAGGACCTCAACTAAATCTTTGCTTAAAGAAAACAATATTTTGAAAAATGAAGTTAAGGAACTTATAAACTCTATTTCAAGATTTCATAAAGGCAAAGAAAACTTAGATACTCTAATAGTTTCCCAAAGACCACCTTTAGTAAGACATGGTCTAGGATTTAATGGAATATCATCTTCATCTTACAATACTACATTTGTTAAGTCTAGTATACCACAAACCTCTAAAATTGAGCTAATAGCCCTAAGTCCTAAGAGCATAACACACACAAAACCCTTTATTCATAAGAAGAATGGTCAAGGGTCGCATAGCTTAGGGGGACACCTCAAAATGCCAATCATGCCTTCATGTATAAGAGGCATGCACTTGTGAATGCACTTACTCATCATGCATGTGTATTTCACTGCACACAAACACCTTCTAAAAGGATGTTGAGACCAAAAAACATGTCAAAACCGAAAAATATGTTTAGAGCTAAACAATGTAATTATTGTATGAGATTCGGTCATATCAACAAACATTGTTGGATAAGAAAGGCTCATTGGAAACCTTCAAGTGTTAACCTCCAATGACCCAAGTTCGTTTGGATACCTAAAGACCAAACTTGAATTATGATTTTATAGGTACGCCTTAAATCCACTATAAAGGAAAATGTTTGGCTTGTGGATAGTGGATGCTCAAGGCATATGACTGGCAACAAAGAACTCTTCAATCACATCAAAAGAATTGATGGTGGTAAGGTAACCTTTGGAAATAATGCTAAAGGGAAGGTAATTGACATTGGCTTTATTGATATTAATAATACTACTTTTATTGAAGATGTTTTGCTTGTTGATAGTTTGAAACATAATTTATTAAGTGTAAGTCAATTATGTGATAAGGGGAACCAAGTTATCTTTACCTCAAATGAATGTCTTGTAACCTCTTTAAGTGGCCAAGAGATATTCAAGGGAGATAGAGATGTCAACACTTACATAATAGACTTACACAAAATTTCTAACATTTCCTCTAAGTGTCTTATGACCATTAGTGATGAATCTTGGTTATGACATAGAAGGCTTGGTCATGAAAGCATGGAATTAATTCAAAGCCTTAGCAAAGGAGAGCTAGTAAGTGGACTTCCAAAAGTCAAATTTGAAAAGGATAAGACATGTGAACCTTGCCAAAAAGGAAAACAACACAAGTCATCCTTCAAATCCAAAAATGTAGTAAGTACCTTTAAGCCTCTACAACTTTTGCAATTAGATCTTTTTGGACCTACTAGAGTTGAGGAGTCTATGCATGTTGTTTTTGATGAATCTAGTAAGCTCGATCTTGTGAAAGGTAGTGTTCTTGATGACATTGTAGGTACAATGGAGAAACTTGATCTTGATCATGAGAAAGATGATGATGATCAAGAGAAACAACAAAAAGATGTATCTCTACCTCAAGCTTAAGAGCAAGACAACCAAAAGCTTCTAAAGGAATGGAAAATGACAAAGAATCACCCCAAGGAACAAATCATTGGTGATCCTACTAAGGGTGTAAGTACTAGATCTCATCTCAAACTTTTAGATTCTAACCATGCTTTTGTCTCTCAAATTGAGCCTAAAAATATTGATGAGGCTCTTAATGATGAAAGTTGGATGATTGCTATGCAAAAGGAACTCAACCAATTCAAGAAAAGCAAAGTATGGACCTTGGTTCCTAGACCTAAAGACCATCAAATCATTAGTAGTAAATGGGTGTTTAGGAATAAGTTAGATGAACAAGGTTCAATAACTAGGAATAAAGCTAGGTTGGTTGCAAAGGGTTATAATAAAAAAGAAGGTATATATTATGATAAAACCTATGCTCCGGTAGCTAGATTAGAAGCCATAAGAATACTTTTAGCATTTGCATGCCATATGAATTTTAAACTCTTTCAAATGGATGTCAAAAGTGTGTTCTTAAATGGTTTTGTAAAGGAGGAAGTCTATGTAGAACAACCCCCAGGTTTTGAAAGTCATAATCTGCCTAATCATATTTTTAAACTTTTTAAAGCCTTGTATAGGTTAAAACAAGCTCCAAGAGCTTGGTATGAAAGACTAAGCTCATTTGTTTTAGAAAATAATTTTTCAAAAGGACATGTTGATACAACCTTGTTTATTAAAAATTATAAGCATGACATTTTGATTGTTCAAATTTATATTGATGATATCATATTTGGGTCTACTAATGAATTGCTTTGTCAAGAATTTGCTAAGTGTATGACTAGGGAATTTGAAATGAGCATGATGGGCAAACTTAAGTTCTTCCTTGGTATACAAATCAAGCAAAGCAATAAGGGCATATTCATCAATCAATCTAAGTACTCCAAAGTAGGAAAACCATGAATTTGATGCATTCAAAGCTGGTCTCCAGTCTATCCAGCAAAGGAAGTGAACCTGTGACGAGACATCAACTCCGTCAATAGACAACATCGGCCTCTACGACATCCAGCTTGGCGCAGTAGGTTGCTGATCTTATAACACCTCGCCTTGACATGATGCAGGCTTCTATCGATAAGAGGTTGGAAAATCTCAAAGACTTCATGGAGTCTTGAATGGATAGTCTCGAGGCAGAGGTTGCACGCCTTAGGGATGGTCTATCAGGCTCAAAGCCTAACTAGAGTCCTAGTTTTCATGTAGTAGCTTTATTTTTGTTGTTATAGGACTTTATTTTATTTTTTTAATGTAATCCTTCTCCTCTAATTTTTATACTATCATCTTATTAACATTTCAATTCTTTTTGTTGATGACAAAAAGGGGAGAACCTAGCAATATATACAATGTGTGGTTAGCAATATATGTGATCTACACATTATTATGCAATGTATGGTATGAAATATGTAAACTTTTCCTTAATTGATAATATGCATAAGATATACCTACATATACTTTGCAAGGTTAACTTATTTTATTTTATATACTTAACATATATCTCACATATACTTTGAATACACTTGGTAATACATGTGTTAATTGATGAGATATACTCAAGATATACCTTGCATATACCTTATTAGTTTGCAAATATTTTCGTTATATCTCTTTCAAATCTTGCACTCTTTTATTTTATCTTAAGCACCTTTTGAGGGGGAGACCTATCAAAAACACATATTGCTAGATTATTTGTTACCATCAAAAAGGGGGAGATTGTTAAACCTTGAGGGGTATTTCCGTCATTTTGATGATAACAAATAAATAACAATAATGTATTTAACAATGTTTGTTCTAAGTGTGTTAAACATGATATATCTTGATTAGAACATGAAGCAAGATTGAAAGAGAACTCTTGAAGATTAAAATCAAAGAAATAGTAAAGTCACGTCCGTGACTAATTATGTCACGCCCGTGAATATAGCTGAGTACCAACTTTCCACCATTCAAAGTTCACGACCATGAAGGATCATACTAACCGTGAATGATCATATAGTCACGTCCATGAAATAGTATTCACGCCAGTGATCAAACATGCCAATACTTCTAGAGAGCTTAATGGCCAGAGTCACCATTTGGACCACAACTTGGAAGAATATTCACGTCCGTGATCAAACACTTCCAATTCTTCCAGAGAGCTTCACGGCCAGAGTCACCACTTGGACCACGACTTGGAAGAACATTCACGACTGTGACACATATATTCACACCTGTGAATGAGGACAGAGAAATATGTCAGGCGCGAAGTTAAGAGTTGTTTCAACGACTATTTTCGCATTAAATACACCTAAACGGCTATAACTCACAGAAAGAGTATAAATGCAAGCCTTTTATGAATCTCAAGAAGAAGAACAACAATTACTTTGAATCGTTAATTTTGTTGTAGCCTTGTGCATTAATTATTTTTCTCAACAAACCTATATTCTTTGCAAAAACCTAGTTGCTTATAATTTCTGAGCATTGTAGGTTGGTGAGTATTTTCATTGTAACCAATTACTCAAAAGTGAGTTTGTGTATTTTGGGTAAAAAGTAAAACACTTGTAAGGGTTTATTGTGTGAGCCATTGAAAAACACAAGGGCATTTTTGGGTTAGATGTTAGCTATTGAGAGAAACACGGTAGTTGAGGGTGAGCTTGAAACATTCCACTGTAACACTTAGAGTGTTAGTGAAATATCCAATTGAGATTGGAGAGAGAAGTAGGGTTTGTTAATACCTGAACCTATGTAAATCTTGTGTGTGATATCTCTCATTCCTTACTCTATTTTAAGTTATTTCGCACTTTCAAGTTAAGCAATTTTTAGTTACTAACCAATTCAACCTCCTTATTGGTTCATTGTCTGGGCAACAAAGAATTTTCTTGAAAAATAATAGTAGCGGCAGACATAAATTTGTCCACGAACTGCATGGTAGAGAAGCAAATAGACATATGTCTGTTTGTCTGAAAAACAGGTAGGAATTGTTCGCTTCTCCCACAAGCATACAATAATTGTTCGCTTCTTCCAATAACAGACATGAGTAATTTGCTTTTTTTTTTTTTAAAAAAAAAAGACTGTTGATTTTTTGACCACGAACTGCATGGTAGGTTGGACCTTCGGTGGTCATAGATTAGATAATATTTTTTTAAAAGAAAAAAGAAAAGTCAAGTTACTTGTTTAATAATATCATGATATAGTTTTATCCACCCATTTTGATAATTCTCTTATTGACAAATTGTGGGAAAATGATTGGTATTTTTTTTTCTTTGAAAATCATTTTAAAGCAACAAGCTTTCTATTAACTCAAAAATAAATGCACATAAGGTGTAACTTCTGCTAAGTAAGATTTAGTCAATAAGATAGATAAGAGAAGATATAAGTGCATTTAAAAGTTTGGTTAAGGAGAAATAGTTAAAAAGAAATGAAAAAGCAAAGTGTCCATATTCATGCCCATGAATTTAATGTCACGGCATGGGGATGAATGATAAATGTTCACGCCCGTGAATATCGTTAGTCAAAAAATAGTATTAGTTCATTCTTCTATCTCGTTTGTCTTATTCACAAAACCTTAACCTTTTAAAAACCTCTTGCTCATACTAGATACATTTTTCACTATTTTATCTTCAATTTCAAGTCCTAAAACACAAGGTTGTAAGTCAGAGAATTAAATTTAATCAAACTCATTAGAGATTATAGCTAGAGGGAGTTTGTTCTTGAGAGGGAAGGCCTAGAGGAAAAAGCTCAAAAACCTTAATCCACATGGTGTTTTCTTGAATTTTGGTAAGAAATCACATTTTACACTCTTCTTTTGCATATTTTATGTCTTTTTCATATAATTCCCATTTTGGATAGAGACTCATTTTCAAATGGATTAGGGTTTCAGTTTAAGCTTGAGTTTTATGGCTAAAAAGTTCTCTTGGAAGCTTAATAACAAGTAAGAACATGATCTTAAAATTTATTAGTTGATAAAAGGGTTAGCTTGAAGGTTTAATTTTAGAGTTTGATATCTATAGTATTATGTTTATGTTTATGGCTCAAATGTGTTAAGTGTTTGTATCTTTAAATGAATTTAATATGTGGACATAAACATAAACATAATAATAAAAGTTTCATCATAGTCAACTTTTAGCATTACTTGAGAATCTCTGACCGGAGTGGAAATGTCATGAAGATAGTTTTCAATGACATATCTAATAGAGTAATGAGCCTCAAGGACAAGAACTAACATTACTTGGACTAGACGTGATGTAGTCAATCTAGTGGGAGTTGACACATGTCCATACTCTGAACCAAGTGGGGTATAAAATGGTGAAAGGAATAATTGCATGAAAATTGTCTATGGAAAGGTTCGTAGTCAAACCACTGACTTTCCGGTCAATTGGGGGTCATGATGTGTTGCTAGATACCACTCATGACTTACTTAAATTAATTGTTAATTTAAGTAGCCAACATAACCGGAAACCTAATGGGTCACACGCATTGAAAATATGGAGAATGAGTAAAATGGTCTTGGATAGGATCCAAAATATGAGAGAATTATTTCGGAATGGATTGTGATGAGATTGCACGGAAAAATCATTCGAGAGGGTCACAGGCCCGTACAGGCTAGACAGGCTACTGGCATTCCTAGCGGGCCAGCTGAACTGCCTAGCAACAGCCCGCAGCAGGCCCAGTGCGTTGCTGCCTCCCACCCGTTGGCCAACGACAGATTTTGGCCTTAATTAGGCCAATTATGGCCAATTACTATTCATTCATTTCCCTTTTCTCCATTTTTGACTTTTCATCTTTTATTTGAATTTGATTCAAAAAGAAAAGACATCAAATGATAGAAAATAGACATGAAAATATTTTTTTGTGAAAAAAAATATTTTTAAGACAACAAAATTCTCTCAAGAACACTTTCAAAGTAGCACTTTGAATTTGTTCAAACCATTTCTCTTGATAGTTTCTTCTTCATTTTTTGCATGGATTATCATTAGAGACATTCTAGTGTGGATTGTTGTGGTTTGCTATAAACCAACAAAGTGAAGCTTTGAAGAACAAATAAGAAATTACAAGGTATAATTTCGAACCTTTATATTTATATAAATTAGTTTTAATGGCACAAGTATGATCTTTTGTTTCGGGTTTTGAAAATTTTATTTTTCTGCTGCGTTTATAAATATGATTCATTCTTCAAAATCCAACACTGATATCATTAAATATAATACCCATTCATATTATAAGACACAACCCCACTGTACAAGTTGATGCCATATGACAACCCCACCGTACAAGTACATGCCACATGATCAAATGCCTTATTAACCTATTCCAATTAAAAAATTTTCCTATCTCACTCAATTTACATGTATCATGTTCATAAGTCTATATAACATGTGAAATAAAACTATATGTTCTCCCATATAGTGAAAACACAAAGCTGTATAAACAAAATTTTGTATCTGAAATAAAACCAAATCCTTGTTCATATTTACATTGGTTTGGCACACATTTGCCCTTTTATTTCAAAATCAGCCTTAAATAAAAAAAATAAATCAATTCCAATGCATGTCCTTATTTATGTAAAACATAAAATAATATCTATCTCTATACCATGTTATGAGAAATAACAAATGAAAAAAATGAAATGGAAACCGACCTAATACAACGAGTCAACTTTGACTGGCTCTGACTCTTTTTCATATCAACTCAACTATCTAATGTCTCTAAACCTATATGTAGGGAAATCCATACGTTACGCTATTGAAAGCTTAGATATACATATAAACACAAAAATTCTAACATGCATTCATACATAATCATAACATATATAAATGTACTATATACGTACCTGAATGCTCGATTATGCCATCATATATCCATATGTCTCATACATAATAGACTAAATTAAAGTACAAACATGCCACAATGCATATATACAAATCCATTTAACCATATTAAAGTATCAATCACATCATAGAATAACAAATTCCACTTCCTAGTTTCATAAGCCTGGGTACTAATTTTTCTTATTCATTTATATGTTATAACTATATATGATTTTCATGTTTCTGATTTATTTTTCTTGTTATTGAATTTTTTGCTCAGACAACGAACCAATAAGGGGTTGAATTGGTTAGCAAATAAAAATTTGCTTAAATATAAAATGCGAAATAAATAAAATAGAGGAAGGAAGGAGAGATATTACATACAAGATTTATAGAGGTTCAGGTATTAACAAACCCTACTCATCTCTCCAATCTCAATTGGGTGTTTCACTAACACGCTAAGTATTACAATAGAGGTTTTCAAGCTTACTCCAACTATGGTGTTTCTCTCAATGGCTAACAACTAACTCGGTAATTCGAAGTTTCGTGATTTAGGTCAATTAGCAGTTCAAATACTCATATCTAATATTCTCTGTAACACATTATAATTTATATGTATCGAGATATGTCCAACTTTAAACATAAATTAAGTCTTAAATATTTTTCATATAAATTATTTTTTTTTTGTCTCAAATCCCTTTTTAGTTCAATTAATATATTGAAATTATACGATTGGTTTTGTCTTAATTATAAGTCCCATACTTTTTATTTATTTTTTTCTAATTCTTGTCTTACTATCCCTTCCCAATTTGACCACATGGCTCATAGTTTGATTAAGGTTCTATTTTAATTACCACATTCTCCAAATACTCTTCCAATTGTGTCTCAGTTAAAGCCAAAATTCAAGGTCCAATTGATTTTCCTTCAATATACTCTAAAGATTTATTTTAATCTTAATCTTACCTTAATTAGTTCCATTTCCCCAACATTTAAACTAGAAATACAACACCATCACCTCTTTCTTTTGAACCTTAGTCGTACACTCATCACAATTTCTTCCACTTGGTGTCTCAGGTTAGTGTAGCTTATGGAAGGAAAAGTCACTTCTTCAAAAGCCTTCAAGCTCTATAGCTACAAATGTCATCCTTTGTCTTCTATCCTTGTTTGACCAAGGATAAATCGAAAGAAAATGAAAGAAAACTTAAGGCATATGTCTCAGGTATCACTTCTAAAGGGATGAGGATTCCTTATTTCTTCAAATTAATGATTCTTTAGATTGGGTTTGTGTTTGATTAATAGGGAAAAGAGGAAGAAAAGTTAAAAAGAAATGGGAAGGTGTCTCAGAATTTTTAAGAGGAGAGGTCGACCATGGTGGATTAGAGAAAAAAAAAATATAAGAGTAGAACGAAGAAGAAGATAAAGGAAGAAAGAAGTAGAAAATTATAGAATGAAGAAGAAATTGAGAGATAAGGTTGACCATACCCATCTTATCCACCAAATGACATTGAACTTTTTAGTTAGATTCTAATCGCGACTTGTATAGGTAACTTGGGGCTTCCATCACATCATTTAGATTAATTAATTTGTATATTGGCAAATTCTCAATTATTAGTCCATTGATTTTGTTTTATTCTTTTAACTTAGATTACACACAATTGTTAAATTTCTCAATTTTCTAGCCCAAAATAACTTAATCCCTTATAATTAAGTGTACCTAAAATCACAAAATAATTTATTCTACTTATTGGTGCTTTCAGTTTTACGATTGGAACACTGGAACAAAAATTGTGTTTCCTGATATTTTCGTAGAACCACATCTTAAATTTTATTTCTTTAATTTTATGCCCTAAAAATTAAAGTTTTGACACAAATTATAATGAAAAGTCTGCCTCAATATTCTCTATATCCTGGTGTCCTCCATTCATGATTCACTAAAAGTGCAAAAATTGCATATTTTACGGTTGGACTCCGTTTTTTCTTGGTTTTTATGAAAATTTAATATCATATGTTTGTAATAAACTTTTTTCATGTACTCATTATGGTAGGCAGCATACAGACGAATGTAGTAGGCTCACATGAGCATGCTATTTCTATGGGTCATTGGATCACATGTATAAGGACTGCCCATAAAGAGCCAAATTAGTATAGACCAGTAGAGGCAGATGAGTATTTGAGAACTACAGTTGAGGCACTGAGGGTGTTCCCTACCAGTGGGACACAAGGCAGGGGCAGAGGTAGGGGCAGAACTTGTACAATAGGTAGAAGAATGACCAAATCTGAAGGTCAGAGTTCTAAACCCCCTACACAAGCTAGGGTGTTTGCCATGACTAGGCATGAGGCAGTTGATGTTCCCAAAGTAGTCACTAGTAATATTTATATTTTTGATATATTAGCAAATGCATTGATTAATCCTAGTTCTACACATTCATTTATATCATTGCATATGGTATCCAAATTGCATCAAAAAGCATGAGCCTTTGGGGATTGACATAAATGTGAGCACTCCACTATGGATAGTAGTAGCTGTGAATAATGTTTGCTGTAATTTCTTGATATGCATTGATAGAGCTTAATTGATAGTTGATATGATCTTATTGCCACTATATGAATTTGATGTGATATTGGGAATGGACTGGTTAACTATACATCATGCAATAGTGAATTGTTTTATTAAGGATGTAATTTTAGAATCACCGAACCACCCAAGGGTTGTATTTTTAGGTGAAAGAAAACTTGTGCCTAAAATTATGAGCTCGATTTTGTCGTGAAAATTACGAACAACCTAAAAGATTTCCAAAGGGTATTTTTACTCATTGGAATTCAACATATGAATTACTCAATGAGTCATATGGATATAGAGAATTATTGTGCACATTTATTTCTAATAATATACCACAAATTAATTTATATCCACGACACTGGGATTCTTGTCAACAACATTTAAATATTTAAAAGTTTTTAATGATGCAACATATATTTTAAATGGTGTTTATTATCCAACATGTCATTGATTACTGTGTGAATGTATTAATATTATTGATATATTTCAAGATTATATTAATGATCATATTTTGCATGATTCTATGTGTAATCTTAGTTGTAAGAGCATTTCATATTATCAAATGAGGATGTGAGGCATATTTGGCATATGTGACTGATACTAGAATAACTAATAGCTTGCTTGAAAATATACAAGTGGTGAGAGAATTTGCTGATGTATTCCCATATGATCTACCTGGTTTACCACTAGATAGAGAAATATAATTCACTATTGAACTAGTAATAGGAACAACACCAATATTAATGCCACATTACAGAATGGCCCCAGTTGAGTTGAACAAATTGAAGACCCAATTGCAGGAATTGCTTGATAAAGGGTATATCAGACATAGTGTATCACCTTGGTGAGCTATAGTTTTATTTGTTAAAAAGAAAGCTGGAACAATGAGACTGTGTATTGATTATAGACAATTGAACAAAATGACAGTCAAGAACAAATATCCGTTGCCTAGAATAAATGATTTATTTGACCAGTTGTAAGGAGCCCAAATATTCTCCAAGATTGATTTGAAATCAGGTTATTACCATCTGAAGGTAGCAGAAGCATATGTTCCAAATACTGCCTTTCAAACCAGGTATGGACATTATGAATTCTTAGTAATGCCATTTGGGTTGACTAATGTTTCAACTGCATTTATGGCATTAATGAATAAAGTGTTTCAATCATATTGGGACAAGTTTGTGATAGCATTTATTGATGACATATTGGTGTACTCAAAGAATAGGGGGAAGCATGAACAACATTTAAAAATTGTGTTGCAAATCTTGAGGGAGAAACAACTGTATGCTAAACTAAGTAAATGCAAGTTTTGGTTAGATCATTTGTTGTTTCTTAGACATGTGGTATTGGGAAAAGGCATAAAGGTAGACCCAAAGAAAATAGAGACCATGGTAAATTGGGAAGCTCCTAAAAATGTTTCAGAAATGCGTAGTTATCTAGGTTTAGCCGAATACTATCGTAGATTTGTTGATGGATTCTTCTTAATTGCTAGCCCTTTTAATAAATTACTTAGAAAGAATGTGCCTTTCTAATGGGCTCCAAAATGCCAAAGGAGTTTTGATGAGCTAAAACAGAGGTCAACCTCAACACCAGTGTTAGCTATTCCTACGAGTACAGGTGGATTTACAGTATATAGTGATACTTCTCACTAAGGCTTAGGATGTGTATTGATGCAATATGGTAAGGTGATAGCTTATGCATCCATATAATTGAGACCATATGAGATCTCATATCAAGTGCATGATCTAGAATGGCTACAGTTGTATTTGCATTAAAGATTTAGAGGCATTATCTATATGGTGAGACATTCCAAATCTTCATATACCATAAGAGCTTGGGTTATTTACTGACACAAAAGGAGTTAAACATGAGACAGAGATGATGGTTAGAGCTATTAAAAGCTTATGACTGCACAATTGAATACCATCCAGGGAAGGTCAATGTAGTAGCAGATGCATTGAGCAGGAAGTCCAATAGCAATGTATCTCACTTGCAAGAATTATTTTTTCCATATTTGATTCAATTACGATATATGAATGTTGAAGTAAATATACATGATGCAGGATCACTGATTGCTACTCTTCAAGTCAGACTTATACTAAAGGAGAGGATCAAATAAGCACAAGGTAAAGATCATTCATTGTGTGAGAAAATTGAGATGGTAAAGCAGGGAAACAATACAGAGTTTTATTTGTAGGATGATACACTAATGTTAAAGTCACGCATATGTGTTCCAAATATTGACAACTTGCACCAGGAAATAATGGAAGAGGCACACAATGCACCCTATGCAATGCACCTAGGGATGACCAAGATGTATTACAGTTTGAGACCTTATTACTGGTGGCCAAGAATGAAAAAAGACATAGTAGAATATGTTTCTAAATGCTTGACATTTTAGCAGATTAAAATTGAACATCAGTCACCAGTTGGTAAACTACATCTATTGCCAGTGCCAGAATGTAAATGAGAGAAAATAATGATGGATTTTGTTTATGGATTGCCAAGAACTCCATGAAAAAAATGATACAGTATGGGTAATTATTGATAAATCAACCAAGTTAGCACATTTTTTACCTATCAGATGGGGGTGTACACTCAATAGTTTGGCAAAATCATATGTGAATGAGATAGTCATATTACATGGCATTCTAATATCCATTGTGTTTGATAGAGATCCATGGTTTACTTCACATTTTTAGGTAAGTTTACAAATGCATTGGGAAAAAATTGAACTTTAGCATTGCATTCCACACACAGATTGATGGACAATCAGAAAGGACTATATTAACATTGGAAAAAATGCTTAGGGCATGTTCTATGGAATTTATAAGAGCTTGGGATGAATATATAGCATTGATAGAATTTGCTTACAACAATCAATATCATACCAGTATCCAAATGACACCATATGAGGTATTGTATGGTAGAAAGTGTCGAAGCCCTATCATTTGGGATGAAGAAGGAGCACATGCATTAGAAGGGCTAGAGATAGTACAAGGCACAGTGGATAAGATCAAGATTGTTAAGAACAAGCTAAAGGAGACACAAGATAGACAAAAACGTTATGTTGATCGGCATATAAAGGAGATGGAATACGAGTTAGGTGAAAAAGTATTTCTGCGAGTATCTCCATGGAAAAGGGTAATTCGATTCGATAAGAAGGGTAAATTGAGCCCAAGGTACATAGGGTCTTATGATATTCTTGAGAAGGTTAGTCCATTGGCATACAAATTGGCTTTACCATTAGAGATGACTTAGATTCATAACGTGTTTTCAAGTGAGCATGCTTAGAAGATACAAATCAGACCCCACACATGTGCTTAATGATCAAGCCATTGAAATTGCAGATGAAATGAGTTATGTCGAAGAACCAGTGGAAGTCATTGGATATAAGTCTAAACAGTTGAGAAGCCGAAAAATGTCATTAGTTAAGGTATTATGGCGTAACCATTCTCTAGAAGAGGCAAAATGGGAAACCAAATAAAATATGAAAATAAAATATCCACACCTATTTTCAGGTATTAAATTTTGAGGACGAAATTTTTAACAATACGGGAGAATTGTAACATCCTCAACTTCCCACATATGCATTTTTACGTGAATTTCATTTTGACATATGCAATTGCATATATTTTACTTGAACACGTGCATTTCATATGTATTTTTATGGGGACAAGTTCATGTATGCACTAGCTATGTGTTTGAGTATTTTGCAATTATGCTGAATTGCATGTGTGTATTTTATAATTTAGTTGAGGATGACATTAAATTGAAATTTATGTGGATAAAATTATTAGATCAAATTAATGAAGAAAAATGAAAATAAACAAAAGAAAAAGGGGAAAGAAAAAGAAAATAAAGGAAAAAAACAAAAGGGAGTAGATGTCAAAAGTGAAGAGGTGGCAGGTGGACCTTATGTTCCTCCTCACCATTCTGCCTCCCTCACTCCAGTTTCATTTCTTCTTCTTCTTCTTCTTCCACCATTTCAATTTTTTTTTATCTTCCTTATTTCACTTATGTTTTTCATAAAATTAATCTCTTTCAAGTTTTTTCTTGGTAAGTAACCTTCTCTCCATTGTTCTAGTGTTGGTTTGAACTGTTAGGGTTATGTTGCAGCAGTGTTTGCAGTCTAATTTGGATGACCTTATAAACCGAATTTTGAGAAGTTTAAAGGATAAAATTTGTTCATTTATGTCTTATATTTATGGATATATAAGTATTTGTTTCCATATTTTTTGTATATGAAAAGATTTTGGCATCTAATTGGAACTGGTCCAACTGTGAATCCTGACTAAGTTAGCTACTATATTTGTTTGTTTTGAATATAATAGAGCTCTTATTTTAAGTAACTCAAAACATAAAAGTTATAGTATTATATCTTATATAAATTTTGGTATACATTTAATCTTAATATGTTATGTATAGAGTAAGATATGGCCTTCACAAGTTATACTGGTCCGGAAGCCAACTCTATTCTGGACCAGTGAAATGTTTCTTATAATTTGAGGACCTTAGAGACATAATTAATAAAAATTGTAAATATAAAAAATATTTAATTTGAACCTATATATGTGTATTCCAAGTTTAATTATAATATTACTTACATATTATAAGATATGAAGGACCAAAATTGGTACCCTAAAACTACCAAAGGGCAAAAATAGGGTAGAAAACATTACAAAATTGGAAATTTCACCAAATATTTTACAATGCTCCAATTTCTCTAAAATATGATTATGTTATATAATTATATATTATATTTAATTAGAAATAATAATCACATAAATTGGACAATGTTAGAAAAAGTTATGGGTGAATCAGTCTCATAAGGTCACACTGCCTCAAAAGAAAAAAAACCCTAACTATGTATATGAACTATGCACATTAATTTGTTTAAGTCATATTAAATTTCTCTAGTCTTAAATTATTCGATTATATTTTTATATTAGGCTCACAATAAATTGGAGACCCACAAGGATGGTATAGATAATAAGTTAAAGGTCAGAATCAAATGAGAAATGTGAGTTTAATTATAAAATGATTTCTTTAGTGCATATGGACATTGCTTGCTATGTGAAATGTGAATTGTGAATTGACTTGTGATTATGTGATTCATATTATTATTATGAATTGACCTTGATAATGAGATGATGGATAATTTGTGACATATGTGACATATGTATGGTATATTTGAGGTATATATGGCATACACGATGTATGCATGGTATTTGTTTAGTATATGCATGGCATGTGAGGTATTTATGAGGTATATATATGGTATATATAATAAGGATACAATGGTTGATGAATGCTTAATTACAAATGCATATGCATAAGGACTTATAAAGACATTGTGACTAGTTAATTGACATTGCAAGGAAAAAGAAGAGGCCTATGGCCCAACAAATGTGCAAATGAAACAAATGATCAAGCTAGCTAGCAAATGCAAATGTTCACATGAACACCCGGGGAAATGTCTACTTAACTTGGTCACAATAAAATGAAATGAGTTAAGCATGAGCATAAGCAAAGATTGGTGATTATATGTTTAAATGTTACTCGTAATTATATGATAATGGTCAATGCAATGGGTTTGTGATTTGTTACTATGAGTTGTTTGGTACTTTAGAACTTGTTTAAGATTACTCTCACTGAGCCGCAACTCATTAATTTGTATCATTTTTTAGGTAAAAAAAGTGATAGCTTATTTTGAGTGGCATATAGAAGACATGGAACACAGGTCACCAGCCAAGCCTCACCACTCTCTCTCCTTGCATTCCACACGAACGTGGAATCATGTCATTCACATTTTGGATTTATATGAATATACTTGTATATTTACTTGGAGTTGTACAATGATATGTAAATAGATGCAACTAGTAAACCTTATATGTAAAGTTTAAGTTTTAATATATGTGAGATATGTTGATTTACAGATTTATTGAATGATGATATGGATGTGATGATAAAAAAAAACATTTGATTATCAATATTAATAGGTTCGTTTAACTTTCCTATATATCATATGTGATTACTAAACACAGGGATAGGTTTTACTACAATGCATAAGATATGATGTTACATAAATACTACCACAAACTGATCTAAATATGGTTTAAAGATTCTGTTCATCATATCCATGAAAGCAATAGGTGCATTTGTCAAACCGAACGATATAACTAGGAACTGTAGTAGCTAAATGAGTGTTGAATGTTGTTTTAAATATATCACTCTTTTTGATCTTCAGTTGGTGGTACTATGATCTGAGGTCAATTTTAGAAAATATCCATGTACCCTTCAACTGATCAAACAAATCGTCAATTCTGGATAAAGGATATTTATTCTTTATGGTCACTTTATTAAATTGCCTATAATCTATGCACAACCGTAAAATGTCATCTTTATTTTTCATGAACAATACTGGTGCACCCCAAGGTGACACGATGAGTTTAATGAACCATTTGTTTAACAATTCCTGCAGTTGAACCTTCAACTCTTTTAGCTTGATTGGAGCCATTTTATCAGGAGTGATGCATATAGGAGCTATGCCATATAGCAGATTTATTGCAAACTCTACCTCTCAATTTGGTGGTAAACTAGGCAAGTCCTCAAGAAAAATGTTAGGAAATTCACATACCGTAGGGATATCCTGAAGTTTCGAACTCTCCCTTCTAGTATCCATCACATGTGCCAAATATTCCTTACACCCATTCCAGATTAATCGTTGTGCCTTTATGGAAAAAATCACATTAGTTGATAATCTCTGCTTGTCATCTTGTATCTCCTTGTCACCTTATCTATGCCTTTTAAACACTGTCTTTTTGCCCTAACAATCTACTACTACACCATGTTACGCCAACCAGTCCATACCCAAGATAACATCATATTCATAAAATGGAATTTCTATAAGATCTGCTGGGAACTGTTCACTTGGAATCACTAGAGGCAATTGTCTATACACTCGATTCACTTTTGCACATGGCCGAGAGGATTTGTTACCACTATGTCATACCCCAAGGTCTATATCTATATATTCCCTTCATTAGGTGATGTTATGCAAATATATGAATGTGTAGACTCGAGATCAATTAAAGCATATATATCTAAGCCAATGAGAGAAAATTTACCTACTATGACGTCCAAGGCATCTAACTTTTCCCTAGCCCTTATAGCATACGCCCTAGCTTGTGCTTCTCTACTACTCCTTGGTCGATTGTCTGTTTCTGAGGAAACTTAACTCTATCTTGTACTGCCTCTTCTGAACTATCCTTGACCTCTACCTCTAGCTAGCACTGACCTCTATACCTATACTGATCCTGTATTGTGGTGTTTATACTTTGAACCCATAGAGGATAATCCCTTTTTAAATGACTAGTAGCTCTGCACCTGTAATAGACTCATGATGGCCACCAATACTCACTCGAATGGTATCTACCACAATACTAACACATAGGATATGTGTCTAATCTCACAGCAGATGGTGTTAGTGCACTAGTAGATGACATCATTGGTCTTGTGGGCTGACCCGACTAAAAGCGGCCATCCACTGGTCTAGCTCTCTTACTAGCTGATGGGCTTTCACTGGACTGAGGGAAAGGCCTCCTTACACCATTTTCAACTATTGCCTAGCGTTGGTCTACAAGTGCCTCTTCTACACTTTTAGTTGTAGATATCAACCTGGAGAATAACTCTAGTTAAGAAGCAGCCACTTTTATCTCTAATAAGTGCTCTAAGCCTCCTCTCAAACTGTCTTCACTAGTCAATCTCATCAGTAAGCACACCCTTTGCATATTTTACTGAGGCGGGTGAATTGCTTCTCATACTCATTTACTGTCAAGGTATTATGTCACAAGTCTTAGAACTCCTACTTCCTTTTATCTCTACAACCTCTTGGAAAATACAATGATATGAAATGTTTCAAGAAATAGTCACAGGATAGAGGTTTTGAACTTTTAGGTCTCCACAATATTTTCTGCCACTAATCGTATGCACCTTTTTGTAATAGAGATATTGTGTACCGATATTTTTTTTCATAGGTACACTCCATCTACTTGAATACCCTTTTATTTTGCTCTAACCAATATTCAACCACTGCAGTATCATCTTCATTGCAGCAGTAAAAGTCTATAGCCCCAAACTTGCATTGCTTATCAAATTTCAACTCGAATGGCATTGACCTAGTTGCCTGTTGTATCAACTCAAAACCATATTTTGTAATAAGTCTCCCTCATCTTGTTTTACAGCTAAAGGTCATCTATGGGAAGATGCACTACCTTTAACCGTTCATTGTCGTCGTGGAGAGGGGTATTTTCAGTATCAAATGGTTGATTACTCTTAGTGGCTTCTTTCAAGGTCCGTTGTGAGCCTGTTTCCTCATTTTCCTACAAATTCAAAAACAATGGGCCATATTAGAGAGCAATAACTTATATATAAATATAATGTCTATTTAAATGCAAATGCATATATATGTATTTCTAACTTTACCCTTTTCTAACCAATAATCACTTAAACCCCATTCTAATACCACTAAATGTCACACCCTCTTACCTTACAGATTATAATAAAGTAAGTTGATGCACTGTCTACTTATTTGGTCAAACATATATAACATTATTAAATATACCTATATATATATATATATTTTTTTTTCAAAAACAATGGGCCATATTAGAGAGCAATAACTTATATATAAATATAATGTCTATTTAAATGCAAATGCATATATATGTATTTCTAACTTTACCCTTTTCTAACCTATAATCACTTAAACCCCACCCTAATACCACTAAATGTCACACCCTCTTACCTTACAGATTATAATCAATTAAGTTGATGCACTGTCTACTTATTTGGTCAAACATATATAACATTATTAAATATACCTATATATATATATATATCTTCATATATGTTTCTATATACTCATCTTTAATCATAATCTCTTGTATAATATAATATTACATCTCATATATGCACGAGTTAATTTTTTTAAACCTACGTATTTATATTTTTACAGAACTAAACATGACCAAAATGTATCATAAATATTTACAGGAGTTTATATAACAAATATACTTTTATAAATAATTTCTAGACATATATAAGTAATACAAAAAGAAACCAACCCTCTCTGGGTGGCTATTGTTATTGCTCTGCTCCATATGGATCCATTGGTCTGGCAAGTCTCTCAAATAAATTTTCACTCACATCCCATGTCTTAATACCTGGGTGAAAGAAAAATAAACTATAGCGTAGAGTTTCAGCTCAGTGATGCAAGCTTTATAGAAACAAACAACTTTTCGCATAAATAGAAATTACATATTATATATGCATGCTTTTTAGAAGAGAGAATATAATTTATATATCATGTCATTTCATATCATCATACAGGATAATACATTAAAACTAACATTTATAATGACAAGTTTTATCCTATTTTGCCCATAAATTAAATTGCCTAAACCAAACCCTAGGAAAACACAAAAGAGGTATTCTAACCTAGTGGTCGTATGAAAAAGGTGCATATATATATATATAAGCTAAATGTTTCATTCGAAGTTGTATGTCCTACTCGAAGCCATATATCTCAACTATAGTTGTATGTCCCGACCATAGCCGTATATCCCGGTCGAAGTCGTATGATCCTATTAGCATGCCAACAAGTTACCTTATACTAGTCCAGACTTATTTAGGGGCTTAAATCATGACATATGTATAATTCATTTCTATAACCATTATATCTTTATTATATCATAGTAGCCACATATTCACATAAATAAAATACACCATACATAAACCATGCATACACCTCATATATATTATGCACATATCATTCATATTACGTATATACAACATATAATTATTGCATCATTTTATTTCTATCATATTGAAAATTTTTCTTTAATGGCTATTGCCATAAACCTTGCACAAACCTGATTAGTATTTCTCGTGTTTGCCGACCATTTTCCTTTATCTAGTACAGATGCTTGTATCAAAGGTGTGACTAATAAAATATACATAATTAAATATCAAACATTTAGAGAAATAATAATTTTTCTAATAATTAAAAGACTTTCCCTTATTAGAATTAACTCGACGTCTCTCCTTGTAATTTGAAGTCTCATGACTTAGGTCAATTAGTGGTACAAATACTCATATATAATAATCACCATAACACATTACAATTTATATGTATCAAGACATGTTCGACTTTCAACATAAATTTAGTCTTAAATGCTCTACATATAAATTATTTTATGTCTCAAATCCTTTTTTAGTTCAGTTAATATATTGAAATTATATGATTGGTTTGTCTTAATTTTGGATCCCACACTTTGTATTTATTTTTCTCTAATTCTTGCCTTACTATCCCTTTCCAAATTGACCACATGGCTCATTACTTTATTAAGGTTCTATTTTAATTACTACAATCTCTAAATACTCTTCCAATTGTGTCTCGGTTAAAGCCAAAATTCAAAATCCAATTGATTTTCCTTCAATACACTTTAAATATTTATTTTAATTTAAATCTTACCTTAATTAGGTCCAAAACTTAATTGAAGACTCCATTTTTATCTTCTATGGTCTCTGCCTATATTTAATTCCATCATCAACTAATTTTTCTTCTAGCAATTAACACTTCAAAAATTTCCATTAAGGGTTCTAATTATATCCTACACACATTTTAGTCTAAACTAGATTTAGAACTTCTAAAAGAGTTTTCCAAAGCTTCAAATCAATATAGTATAAGTCCCAAAATATACTTCTCACCCTTCACATGTCATGGCTTTGTAAGAAAAAGAAAACCTTCTTCCATTCTTACTTCAGTACTTCCGAAATCAACACCAATAACACAATAATTACAAGAATTAATCTTAGATTTTTGGTTAATATAATAAATACAAGGAAGAATAATATATAAAAAAGAGAACAAATTTTCACGTTTGAAGCAAAATCTCTAAACGTGTGACTCTTAAAATCTCCCTTAGGCTTTCCTTTCTTTTGGACTCAACATGCAAGCTCTCATCCATTTCTCCCAATATTTAAACTAAACATGCAACACCATCACCTCTTTCTTTTGAACCTTGGTCGTACATTAATAACAATTTCTTCCACTTGGTGTCTCAGGTTAGTGTAACTTATGGAAGGAAGAGTTGCTTCTTCATAAGCCTTTAAGCCCTATGGCTACAAATGTTATCCCATGTCTTCTATCCTTGTTTGGTCGCAAAGAAACCAAAAGAAAATGAATAAAAACTTAAGGCATATGTCTCAGGTATCACTTTTAAAGGGAGGAGGATGCCTTATTTCTTCAAATGAATTATTTTTTTAGCTTGGGTTTGTGTTAGATTAATAGGAAAAAAATGAAGAAAAATTAAAAAGAAATGAGAAAGAGGATAAAGGAAGAAAGAAGTACAAAATTGTAGAATGGATAAGAAATGGAGAGATAAGGCTGGACATACCCATTTTTCCACCAAATTACATTAACATTTTTAGTAAGATTCTAACCATAACTTGTATAGGTAAATTGGGCCTGCCATCACATCATTTAGGTTAATTAATTTATATATTGGCAAATTCTCAATTGTTAGTCCATTGATTATGTTTTATTCTTTTAATTTAGATTACACACAATTGTTAAATTCCTCAATTTCTAAGCCCGAAACAACTTATTCCCTTACAATTAAGTATACCAAAATTCTCAAAATAATTTATTCTATGTGCTGGTAGCTTTCGTTTTCACAATTGGGACACTGGAACAAAAATGGTGTTTCTTGATATTTTTCAGGGAACCGCATTTTAAATTTTATTCCCTAAAATTTAAAGTTTTGACACCAAATTATAACGACAAGTTCGTCTCAATATTCTCTATATCCCAATGTCTTTCGCTCACGATTAGCTAATAGTGTAAAATTTGCATATTTTACAGTTAGACCCCATTTTCCTCGGTTTTCATGAAATTTTAATATCATATATTCTTAATAATTTTTTTTCACTTATTCTCAATCCAAATTTAGGCTCTATTCATATCGGCTCTGTTTTGATCACGAACGCACTCAGTTTTTGATTGATTTGGCACGTCCAGTCACAAAACAAATGTATTGGTCGGGACCTAAATTAACAAAGATGACAATTTTCTATAAGATATTGAGTAATGGTACTTGTTTGTTCCTTAGTTTCTTTATCTATCTAGCTAGAATCTGCATTGGTTCTTCTTTATATGTGAAATTCGGTCACATTTCGATACTCTCAATTGGAATAATGTGAGAGGGATCTAACTATATCTCCTTGACATGGAGATGTGGAACACATTATGAATCTTGCTCAACTCTGGTGGTAGAGAAAGTCTATAAGCAATTGGTCCCACTCTCATTAGAATCTCATAAGGCCTTATGAATATTTGTCCTTCTTTTCGAACTTCAATACCTTCTTCCATGGAAAATTTTTTAGGAAAATCTTATCCCCCACTGCATACTCTATGTCTCTCATTTTGAGATCCACCTATAATTTATGCCTATCAGAAGCTACCTTCAATATGTTGTGGATAACCAATATCTTTTCTTCTATCTTTTATACCAAGTTTGGCCCCACTAGTTTTCTCTCACTGGGCTTTATCCAACATAAAGGTGTTTGATACTTCCTACCATATAGTGCCTCATAAAGAGTCATATCGATACTAGATTGATAACTGTTGTTGTGGGTAAACTCCATCAAAGTAAGATATCTATCCTAGATACCCTTGAACTCAATCACATAACTCCTCATTATAGCCTTTAGGATCTATATAACTCTTTCTGATTACCCATCTATTTAGAGATGGAAGGTTGTGCTAAAACTGATTATGTTACCTAAAGCTCTCTATAGATTACCCCAAAACTGAGAAATAAACCTTGGGTCCCTATTTCAAACAATGGAGACTGGTACTCCATGAAGCCATGTTATCTCGTTAATGTAAAGCTCTACTAATCTGCTCAGAGAAAAATCTCTCCTTATAAGCAAAAAGTGAGCTGATTTCATAAGCTAGTCTACAATAACTCATACAACATCATATTTTCTAGGTGTCATTAGCAACCCAATCACGAACTCCAAAGTAATTTATTCCCATTTCCATTCTCGTACATTGATAATTGCAGTAACCCTTATGGTATCTGATGTTATACTTTTACTTATTGACAAGTAAAACATTTGATTGTGTACTTTGTGATATCTCTCTTAATGCCTGTCCATCAGTATTTACCCCTCAGATCATGATACATCTTAGTACATCTTAGGTTCATAACATATTTGGTTTCATGCACCTTATGAAGGATCTTTTGCCCCAACTCATCAATACTGGGCACACATAAGCAGCCTTGATAATATATCTCACCATCTAGCTCCACCGTATATCCTAGTCTCTCCCCCTTAGAGACTAACTCGACCATTTTAACAAGCTTACTATCATGCCTCTGTGCATTTATAATCCCCTTATTAAGTATAGGCTAGATGTGCAACTTTTCCATCATCTTTTTACTAAATGCATTGGCCACAACATTGACCTTGCTTGGATGCTAGTCAACAACACAATTATAATCTTTTATCAACTCTATTCATCACCTTTGTCTTAGATTAAGGTCTTTCTATATAGGAAGATATTTTAGACTCTTATAATTTGTATAAATACATTTCTCTCCTTAAAGATAGCAACATTGTATCTTTAATGCAAAGACAATAGCAATTTTGTGGTGTAATTTTTCTCATGTGTCTTTAGCTATCTGGATGCATATAACACCACTTTGCCTTATTGTATTAATACACATCCCAATCCATTGTGAGAAATATCGCGGTAGATGACATACTATCTATCAAGGACTAGTTGTGTCAAAATTGGAGCCTTTGTTAACATCTTCTTAAGCTTATCAAAACTATCTTCGCATTTCTTTGTCCAAATTTCACCTCTTTTCTCAATAGCCTAGTCAAAGGAGAAGCAATCATTGAAACACCCTTAACAAATCTCGTGTAATAACCAGCTAATCTAAGGAAACTTTTGATCTCTGTTACATTGCAAAGGGGTTTCCAACTCATAATAGCATATACCTTGCTAGGATCAACCCTTATACTATATGTTGTCACAATGTGTCCATGTAAAACTACCATATCAAGCCAAAACTAACATTTTGAGAGTTGGACATACAATTTTTGCTCTCTAAGTGCCTACAACACTATCTTCAGGTATTGATCATGCTCCTTAGGTATCTTCAAATATACCAAAATATCATATATGAAGACCATAATACACTGGTCGAGGTAAGGCTTGAATACTCTATTCCTCAAGTTAATAAAGACTATTGGAGTATTGGTTAATCTAAAAGGCATAACCACAAATCCATAGTGCCCATATCTAGTTCTAAACATTATCTTAGCTATGTCCTCTGTACTAACTCTCAGCTAGTGAGACCTTAATCTCAAGTCAATTTTATAAAATACACATGCACCCTTCAATTAATCAAATATGTCATCTATTTGTGGTAACAAATATCTGTTCTTGATTGTCACCTTATTAAGAGTTATGTTGTTTGTGTATAGCCTCAAAGATCCACCTTTTTTTATTACAAATAACACTGGTGCACCATATTTTGATACACTTGATATGATAAATCCCTTATCTAGTAGTTTCAACTGAACCTTAAGTTTTTTCAATTCAAATGTTGCCATTTTGTATGATATTATTGATATGGGTGTTGTACCTAGTGTTAGCTTAATTGAGAACTCAACCTCTGTATCGAGTGGTAACCCTAGTAGAACATCTAGAAAACCATATGAGAATTCTCTAAATATAGAGATATCCTTAAGTTATGGAGCTCCCTTTTTGGTGTCAACCACATAAACGAAATAAGTTTCACATCACTTTCTCATCATTCTCTTAGCCTTCATTATATAAATAACATGTGGAGGCTATAAGAGCAACTTGCCTTCCACTTTTACCTTGCCCTATTCAACAATTTTAAGTATCACAAATTTTTCCTTTTAGTCTACATATGCCCCATCCTGTAAAAGTCAATCCATACCAAAATTGAATCAAACTCATAAAAATGCAACTTTATCAGTTCCGTAGGGAATTCTCTCCCATGAACCACCAATGGACACCCTTTATATACTTGGTTCACTATCACACCATGCCCTATGGGATTTGTAATCTCAATCTCACAGTTAAGTTTTTCACTAACCATGTTATATTGTTTAGGAGTGCTTATGCATATATAATAGTGTGTGGAACCCAAATCAACTAATACATAAATATCTAATTAATGTAAAGAAAGCATACCAACAATAATGTCAGTAGCTTCCTAGTCCTCTCTGACCCTTATAGCATAAGCACTAGATGGAACTTGACCTAGTTTTGGCCTATTAAAAGTCTCTAAGGGTGCCTAGATAGGTCTTGAATGACCTTTTCTATTATATGTCATAGTATGGGCTGAAGCTGAATGTGTAGTCTGAGTAGGTTCACTACCAGTAATTAGAGGATAATCTCTCTTCATATGCTCTTTAGACTTGCATTTGAAGAAAACACCTATTTTTATCCAGCATTCCCCTTTATGGCTCTTGTGGTAGGTTCCACAAAGCTGGAACACTATCTCTAAAAGTTTAGGTTTGAGTTTTACCAACTGTAAATGTAGCTCTAGAAAGTTGTCCCTCATATATGATCCACCATATGTATAACTTATGTTTTGTCTCTAACTCTTGCCCAAAGACTGTCTTAAGTAGTATTGACCTTTCTTGCCTGTAGACTGGGCCGCTAGAGCTTCTATGTGTCTGGAGATTTCCTCTACCTTCTTTCTCTTTCTCTTTTCCACACTAATGGCATAAGTGACCAGCTTAGTAAAATTAACATGCCGGAGTACTATCACTGTAACGCCCGTCAATTTAGGCTTGGATAATTAACATTTAATGATCTTAATTAAAATTATTTGAGACTAAATTTGGAAATAAAATATAATAAAAATATTTATAAGTGAATTTTTATTAAGTTATGTGTGTTAAATAAAATAAATAGAAAGGTTGGGTAAGTTAATAATAATAAGATAAAAACCAAGGATTTAAGTGGATATTTGGCAAAAACAAGGGGGGACCTAATAAGGTATTTACCATGAGTATAAAAATGTTATTTTCTTATTTTTCTTCTTCTTCCAAATTTCAGAACCCTATCCTCCATCTCACTCTTTCATACACAAATTCTCTCTTCTTTCACTCATTTTCTTATTCCTCTCCTTCCTCTTCCTCTCTTCAAAAACTTAAAATAACTATAATAGCTTAAGGTTTGAAGAGGTTAAGACTTCATTGTGTCAAGGTTTGTACATATGAGAATATTTATTCCTTTGTGCATTTTATTTGCATTACAATGATGTTTGATGTTGAAGGAAGAGTGAACAAATAACTTGTTGTGTTTGCTAATTTTGTTAAAATTTGTCTGGAACAGTCTTGATGTATTTGATCATATCTTTTGTTATGGAACTTAGATCGGGATGAAATTAGTTGAAAATGAAAAAAGAAACATAGACCTAAAACTTTTATGAAGAGTTTAAATATTATATCTAATTCTAAGTTAGTCTAAAAAATTTTACAAAATCTCAGATTTGAAAGTACCTAGAAAATTATGGGTAGTTATTTTCTGAACATGTTATGGTATTTTGATTATATCTTTTGTTCTAGAACTTGGATCGGGATGAAATCAGTTGGAAATGAAACTAGAAACATATACCTAAAACATTTATACAGAGTATAAATGCTATATCTGACTCTAGGTTGGTCTAAAAAGTTCTATAAATTCTCGGATTTAAAAGTATCCAGAAAATTCTGGGTAGTTATTTTCTGAACATTCTATGGTATTTTGATTATATCTTTTGTTCTGGAATTGGATTGGGATGAAATCAGTTGGAAAGAAAACTAGTTACATAGACCTAAAACTTTTATAAAGAGTGTAAATGCTATATATAATTCTAAGTTGATCTAAAAAGTTCTACAAAATCTCGGATTTGAAAGTACCCAGAAAATTCTGGATAATTATTTTCTGAACATTCTATGGTATTTTGGTTATATCTTTTGTTCTGTAACTTAGATTGGGATGAAACTAGTTGGAAATTAAATTAGAAACATAGATACAAAAACTTTATGAATAGTATAAATGCTAGTTAGGATTTATATTGGACCTAAAATTTGATATAAAATCTCAGACCTAAGAATATTCTGAAAAATACTGGACATATTTTTACTGAGCACTATACGGTTATTTAGACATAATTTTAGTTAGAAAATTCAGATTTATATGATTCATATTGTATATGAAAGATAAGACATTAATCTAAAAATTCATAGAATACCATAAGGTCAAATTCGAGTAAAAAATAGGTGAAAGGTGCAATCCAAAATCAGGGCAGGAATCTGTCCAGGAATAAAAATTTAGTAATTTGGTATTTTAAATAATGGGTGACATATATATATATATATATATTAAATAATATGATAATAGTTATATTTAAAATTCTTATTGTGTATTGACTAAATTAATATGATGTGTCGTGGTTTGAGGTTTCAAATGAGATTGAGAAATTTTTATATGTATAGAGCATGTAAACCGAAAATTATTATGAATGTGTAAATTTTGATGATTTATGTAAACAATAAGATGATAACATCAATTAAGCCCAATTCTCTAATTTAGGACTAGAAATAGGATAGATGGCATGCCATTGAGGGGTTTATGGTACCGTAGAAATTATGATGATATGAAAATTTTCATTATATGGACAAGGTGGCTTAAGCTCGGGTGAGAGCGCCCTTGATCCTAAATGCATGCAATTATTTATTTTACTCAGTCAAGATGGCTTAAGCTAGGGTGAGAGCGCTCTTGACTTGAGAAGCTCAATTGAACACTTATACAGACAGATACAGATAGTGAGCAGGGTGGCTTAAGCTTGGGTGAGAGCGCTCGTGTTTCACAACCCGCATCCAAATAGTCCAGATTTAGAGTTTTGGGGCTATAAAATATAAAATATTTTAAAAAAAGAAATATGGAAAAAAATTAGTTATCAGGTAAATGAAACAAGGAAATAGAATTCATAAATGAGGTATGAATATGAATTTACCGTTGTAAATTATGACATGTATATGTGTTGAACCAGTAAACCAGGTATACAATATTCCATATTGATATATGATAAATTGATTTCTTGTTTTTATGTTGCTATAAAAAGGATCGTGATACATGGATTATTATTTATGATTATTTATATGGAAAATTGGATAATATGAACATGGAATTTTTATGATATATCATAAGTGTATGTATGAATATTTATGCACATATGTACCACTAAGCATTACGTTGCTTAGCGTGTGGGTGTTTTCCCATATGCAGGTTCGGAGCCTATAGAGAGAAGTTGACAGGAAGAGAAGCAAGCCCATACAGAGTCAAATAAAGTAGATCCACATCAGAGGGTTGGTGTTTTTACATGATATGCATTTTGTTCTTGTCCTCATGTTATGGGTGATGAGTATAATTATGGTTTTTCAAAAGTTTTACATGTCTTTTTATGAAGGGAATATGTAATTTTGTTTAGATCATAAGTATTTTGCAAACATCGGGATAGTGAAAACCCAAACTTATGTTTGAAGATATGGCCATGGTTTGTTAGTTCCGCATGTAAAATAGATTCATTAATTGTATGACATATTGCTATCATGAAAAAAAATTAACATATGAAAATATAATAACTAAAATAGAAGAAACTTTAATTCAAATGAATTTTAAGGTAATAGGCAGGTGACATTCTCCTATATAGTTGGAATTATTCCTAACTATATAAGAGGGTGTTACATTTAGTGGTATTAGAGCCCAGGTTTAGGCAATCCTAGACCTAAGTGGGCTAAAGGTTTTTCATGCATGAATTATATGTCTCATATGACTCTAACATGGGCTACTTCTCTATCGACTTGTAGGATTAGAAGAGAGTATGGAAATTCAGACGCATGAAGTTACTGAAAGCAATAGCTCTCCTAATACTGGAGCACCGAACCAGCCCAATGTAGCTAGTGTTCAGGGTCCGAATGCTATACCAGCCATAACCCAGCAGGTTCCTGGACATGCCGAGCAGGACCAAAACCCTTTGATGCAGCAGATGGCTGGTTTGTTGCAATAGATCGCAAGAGTGGTACCACAACCTGCTTTAGTTCCTCCACCTCGACCACCGAAACCGAAAGTACAGATGGACAAGCTTCGTAAGTATGGAGCCACAAAATTTCTAGGTACAAAAGATGATGATCCTGCTGCAGCAGAATTTTGGTTAGAAAAGACTGAAATAGTGCTTGATGAGCTTGAGGTTCCTACTGACCAAAAGGCAAGATATGTCATATCTCTACTCCAGGAAGATGCTTATGATTGGTGGAAGTCAGTTCTTTTGAAACCAGAGGCTCCAAAGCCTATGACATGGGAATTCTTTATCACTGAGTTCAAGGAAGAATATGTTCCTCCATTTTACATAGATGAGAAAAAGAGGGAGTTTCTGAACCTTAAGCAAGGCAAGATGACAGTGACAGAGTATCAGAGAGAGTTTACTCGATTGAGTAAGTATGCTTCAGAGATTATCATAAGTGAGAGAGATAAGTGTAGAAGATTTGAAGATGGCCTCAATATAGAGATTGGGGATTTTGTGACTGCACTTCAGTATGTCAACTTTACTCAACTAATTGCATCCGCGGTTAGTGTTGAAAAGACAAAGAGAAAAAGAGCAGATGAAGCTTTTAAGCAGACAGTAACTCCAGTGGCCCAATCTATAGGCAAGAAAGGTCGATACTACCCAGGACAGTCTCATGGAAGGAGTCAGAGACATAATAAGAGTTGTACACCGGGTGGACTACACAGGAGGGGGTAGCCCTCCAGGGCTACATCTGCAGCCGGTAGCATACATACACAGGCTACCCGAGAGAGTGCTCCAATTTGTGGTACCTGCCACAAGAGCCATAGAGGAGAATGTTGGATGGTCACAGGTGCTTGTTTCATATATGGGTGTTACAATCACAAAGCCCCAAATGTTTGCATTAAGGTCATCCTCAAATCTCCTACACTATCTATCTCATTTGTATCCAACTCTAAAGCATATTTACTTAGTCGAGTAAACACCTTTTGATACACTATCACAATCATTTTTCCCCTTCTCGAAATTCAAAAAATCTATCTTCTTCTCATCTATGTAGATCCAAGGGATATATTGCTCCTTAAACTCAGTAACAAAGAAGTTTTAGGTCATTGACTGAGGAGTCTCTAGTTTAAACAAAACTAATTTCCATTAGTCATAAGCATCCTCATGTAGTAGAGATATATCATAATTGGTCTTCTGGTTAGTATCAACCTTAAATTCATCACATACTCTCTCAATCTTTTCTATCCAGTACTCTACAATAACATGATCATCATTCTTGGTTTCCAAAAAATTTGTGGCTCTAAACTTAAGGAGCTTATCTAGCTGTACCTTTAGCTTTGATGGTGGAAGTGGAGGAATGGATACTGGCTGTGGTACAACTCTAGTTATCTGTTGTAGGTATCCTGCCATATGATGCATGAAAAAAGTTTAGCTCTGATTGGCTTGTTTAGGAGCAGGTTAGTTTAGAATTGGTACTATATCTGGACCTTGAATAATAGTTACACTAGGCTGGTTTGGTGCCCTGATATGTGGAAAGCTATGGCTCTTAGCCATATCTTTTGATTCAGACACCATCTCACTCTAGTCCTACAAGTTAATAGAGAAGTAGCCCAAGTCCGAGTTAGAAGGGACACATGTATGGATGCATGATAACCCTATTGTCTATTAGGTCTAGAATTGCCTAAGTCTAAGCTCCGATACTACTAAATGCAACACCTACCTCTATAATAGGATGAAATCCCACTATACAAGCGAATGTCATATGACAGATGCCTTATTAACCTATTCTAGTTAAAAATTTCCCTATCTTATTCAATATACTTGTGCCATGTTCATAAACCTGTATAACATTTATAGTAAAAACATTTTTTCCATATAGTGGATGAACCAAGTATTGTATAAAACAAAATTTGTGTCTAAATAAACACAATATCCTTAATATCACAAAATTCAACTCTTTATGGATAAGCAAAATCCTTTTAGTCTCATTTATAGGTTGATTTTGTGTTGTGATTACTAAGAATCGAAAGGAATTGAATGAAATAATCTCTAGTTTAAAAAAAGATTAAGTTGGCTAGGGTTTAAGGTTGTGAAATTTTGCAAAAAATTTTGATAACACAAAGTTGTTCATTATATACAATAGGGCTTCATGGATGTGAATATTTATTCAGAATTGTGAATTTTCTCAATTTTGAAAAAATCTTATTTCATGATTATTCATGGCCGTGACATTACCTTCACGGGCATAAACATTGTGTATCCTTCTTTTTTCATATTTTTAAACTATTTCCATGTTTCAAAATCCATAACCACTTATATACACTTAATATACTCTTATTACATGTTATTTCTAGGCCTTAACTTATGAGCATTACATTGAATCTGACTCTCTTTTATGGTTTATATTTCTTTGAGAAGTATGATATTATTGGTGGCCTAATGAACTTACTTGAAAATAAAGCCATAAACTCAATGGGAGTGGTAACAATCAAGGAGATAAAAGGTTTACCAAGATAAAATTGGAAGCTTTAGTCGAAAATCAACTGCAACAACTACTCAAGAACTTCAACTAGGTAAAAAAACAATTCTTATCTTCTAATATTGTTTAGATAGATTTTCAATTTTTCTAATTGTAAAAAATGTTATGATTATGAAAATCCTTTTGCCATTAATGGTGGAAATTGTATGGACATAGTGCGTTGAATTTGACGAGACTGACTATAAGAATTCTAAGCCAAATTGTTGCTTCTTCTGGATGTGAAAGAAATATGAGTTTTTTTAGCACATTCATCAAAAATGAGAAATAGATTGAAGTATTAAAGACTTAATGACATTATATATGTGAATTACAATTTAGAATTGAAGAACAAGTATGCAACTATAATCATTTGTATTTTTTATACTTATTAGATTTATGTATACTAGGATTAATCTAAATTTTAACTATTATTGTATAGGTTCCATGTGAAAAATGGAACTACGATCCTATTGATTATGAATGTATTTATAAGATTGAATTTTAGATCGAAAAAAGAATACACCTGTTAAATTTGAGGTTGAGGAAATAAAGACTTTTTTTTATGAAGATTAAACACATTTAGTTGCTGGAAAAGACATTCAGACTCAAAGTTATTTTTTCTACTTAGTTTATTATTTCAAATTATTCATTTTTTTAATCTTATATTAACATTTTGGAATTTTAAAAGATGCAAGTAAAGTAGATGATTCAGTATATCAAGATTTGGATGATATTGATATTGATTTGTTTGGTCTTATTAGTGAAAATAATTCTCCTAAGTTGAATGTGGCTTAAAGTTGAACTTATGTGAATCAATTTGTTTTAAAAAAAGAAACTGATGATGTTGACTCAATAATAGATGTGAATTTTTAGTGTTGATTTTGTTTTATTTTAATTTGGATATGATTATGTATAAATAAATTAAGGATATTACTCTTTTGAACATATTATTGTGTATGTAACAAGTTTTATATAAGTTTTTTTTATATATATTTTACTACATATAAGACATTATAGTTTATTATATATGAGACACATTGTAACACACCCTCAGTCTAACAGTACATGCTTGGATAAGGGAGCGTTATACTGATTTCTTCAAATCATTATTTTAATAAATGTTAGAAAGTCATACATTATTATTTTTTAACTCAAAGCTCAATGATAAAAAAGAGATAATGTACATTTATTTACATAAGATAATATTTACAAAACCATTAAAGGTAGTTTATAAATCCAAAATACAAAAATATAAATACAAAAAGTTGTGACCCACGATTTCCAATGTTAGTTGCTTTATTGAACCGGGACACTGTTAGCTTTATTTACAACTTTAGCTGTCTCTCTATATATGCGTGAAAGAAAACTCACACACTAAGCTCTAAGCTTAGTGATGCATAAAGATAAGACAATATACTATATCATGCAATATACTTTATCACGCATTTATGATACACACTTTTCATACAATTTCTTATCTCACTATTTACTAACATATATATATCATTCATATATTTCTATCCCATATTCATTTTACTTTATCATACTATCATTACATATTCATATATAATCAACAATTTCATATATCATGAAATATTTTAATTTCATGAACTCATTTGTACCTATAACACCCAAGAACTACCAATTAGGATAACAGGGTTACCATCCAGGAATTTATAAGTGTCACCCGAGTATTTATGGTATGCGCATACAAGTGTCATAACCGATATTTGTGTGTATATATATATATATAGGTATCATCACTGACATTAATAATAATGTCATTATTGACTTTAATTATAGTGTCATCACCAATTTCGTTAATCGTGCTATCATAGATATTAATAATCCTCATGATTGATACGACAAACTATCCAAAATTTTAGTTATAAGCTAGGTGTTCTAGGGCTTAATTAATGTCATTAAAATTCATAACTCTTAAATTCACCCATTTTATGCCTTTAATGACTCAATTAATCACATAATTACTTAATGAAAATATTATTTGCAAAATATAACAAGATCCAATTTTTGATAAATAATTATAATTGTTTGATTTCATTTTCAAAAGTTAATCCATAACTATAAGAAAATAAAAATATGTATTCATCTATCTTTTATTATCTTAATCATATAATACTCAACTATGATTTTATTTCCACATCATTTTTATGAGCCTAATAACTTATATGATTTCTCATGTACCTCATTTGGGTAAAATTTATATTATAACAATTAATCTAATATAACTTAAATATTTAAATTTTATTTTTCAGTCTACCCTGTTATAGGGATAGTTCTTTCCCTATGTTATGCCTAAAGTTAAGCCCTGTTCCCATCTGAATTAGATTAGATTGTCTTCTAGATAATTATAGCCCATGATCTTAGATTTAATATTCAACTTGAATAACTAAAATTGGAGTTTTGTAGAAAAAATATGATCAATTTAATACTAACTAGTCACTAATAATTTTGCCCAAAATTTTCAGGACATATTCTATATCCGAATTTTATATATTTTTTTGGGCAAATATTGTAATATCTGCTAATTTAGGCCTCGAGTCGCACGTGTCGCGAAGTTGACGCGTTTGACCGATCGGAGTCTAAATTCGGATGTTTACAACAATTGATTAAGTAATGACTAAATTAAATGATAAATGCCTAATTAAGTGATTATAGAGTTTAAAGAAGTTGATTTACGGTAAAAGACTAAATTGTAAAATTTGATAAGTTTGGGATCAAATTGCAATTTATCAAAAATTGGAGGATTAATGAGATTAATTGCTAATCAACATATTAATTTTGGGAATATTTTGATAGGTTGGCCGGACATGATATTAAAGGAAGAAGGATTAATATTGATTAAGTATAAAATTGGAAGAAGATGGTCAAATGGTGGGACCCACATGAAGACTTTTTTGGTACCCTATTTAAGGCTCTCTTTTCTTCTTCTTCTTCTTCTCTTCATTTTCTGCTTTTTTTTTTCTCTTTTCTTTATTAGTCACGCCAGCTACATCATTCCTCCATAGCCAATCTTGACTTCTAGAGAGAGAAAGGAAGGGAAGAGAAGGGAAAGAGCAAGACAAAGTGATATTCATGTTCCATAACTCTTAAGGAAGCTCGAAAGAACAAGAAAAAGGTAGAAAAATCAAGTTTGGTAGAGAGATAAAATCTCCAAAGTTGTGATTTGATGAAGAAAAGTGTAAGATAAGAAGCATCTCTTCTTCTTCATCATCTTTTCTAAAGGAAGTTTGAATTTTGAGCTCATTCAAGACTTATGAGGAAGGAGAGAGAAACTAGGGTTTTGAGAGAGAAAGAGAGTTAGAGTCTTGAGAAAATCATATGGAAATAATGGTTTATGATGTTGTAGGAGTTCCAAATGACAAGGAACAAGCTCTAAGGAGTAAAGGAAAAGAGAAAGCTACCTAGAAGAGTGAAGGAGAAAGATTTAAGGTTTGTGCATAACATAAGACAATAGTCTATTTTTGTTTGAAATAATGCATGCTGAACATGATGTTAGTTAAATACATTTCAAGAATGATGATGATTATGGCATGAAACGATAGAATTAGACATGTATGAATGAGATAATTGTGTGACTTTGAATTAATGATGCATGTTAGAAAATCTTGTATGATCAAGGCATTTACAGGTATTGAAAAGTAATAATTTGAGTAAATAACCTTAGAAATGCATGAAATAGAATTTGGTATGATTTGGATGATGTTAGAATGAATGAAATGTGAATATGCAGATTTCCTGCTGAAAGTCACGGGTGTGACTATTGAGTCACGGGCGTGAACTTGAGGGTTCACAGTTGTGACTGATTGTGTCACGGTTGTGAATTTTTAGGTGGAAATGGCACTATTCATTCCAGAAGCGTTCACGGGTTGGAATCACGGAAGTGAACTTATTCACAGGCGTGAATGAGTAATCACGACCGTGAATGCTTTTGGGCGATTCATTCCAATAGAGTTCACGGCTTGGGATTACGGGCATGAAATTAGTAATCAGGGCCGTGAATGCTCTGTATTTGTGATTATGAAAGTGGTTATTAAATGAAGAATTCAGATAAGTAAATGAAAGTCATTGTCTATCCAGTGAAATAAGAATGATATGGATATAAATATATGTATATATATATATATTGATGTGAGAATGTGATATGTTGTGATATAGAAAAATGAATTGATGTAGAAAAATGAATTGTCATGGATGAAATAAATGAATTGTGATGGATGATATATGAAATCTGATGCAGATGATAAACATGAGAATATTGATGAATCTAGTAAATGAATGAAAAAATGTATGAGTATGACTATATGTTTGCAAAACAAGAAAATTGAGATGTTGAAATTTGAGAATAATGATTGATGTGAAACTATAAAGAAGCCCATTACTCTACTTGCGGATTAGAAATAGGGTAGATGACATGTCATTAAGGGGGAGAACGGTACCGTAGTATACCTCTACCAATGTGGCTAAAGCTTGTGTGAGCGTCATTGGTCTGGGATGCTCAGTCAGTGTGGCTTAAGCTCTGGGAGCGCTATTGACTTGAGAAAGCTCCGATGAGCATATATAAATGAGGACAATGTGGCATAAGCTTGTGTGAGCGCCCTTGATCCGGTTATTCATCTATGATGAAATTATACTCAATCAATGTGGCATAAGCTTGTGTGAGCGCCATTGATTTGAGAAGCTCTTATGAGCCAGATAGTGGACAGGGTGACATAAGCTTGTGTGAGCGCTCCTGATCCATAACCCGTATCTAGTCAGTCCAAAATTTAGAGTGATGTGGGCAAGATAATGAGGATATGTCGGAAAAATAAGAAAAGAAAAGAATAAGAAAATGATGATGTTATAAGATTGAAATGTAATGATAAAGAGATGAATAGAGTAATTTACCAATAAAGATAAATGAAAGCAACATTGTCTATATGAGCATGACATTTATACTTGTATGAAATAGGAATATGTTGATAGTCATGCATGCAAATATTTGAATGCACAAATTGATAATTGTTAATGCTTGTTGCATGATATAGTATATTGCCTTATTTATATGCACCACTAAGCTTAGAGCTTAGCGTGGAGTTTAATTTCCACACAGATATGGAAAGGTAGCTGAAGACGCTATATAAAGCAAGCGGTGATCCCATTCAAGTAAAGCAGCTGAACCTTGAGAAAGTGGGTTACAAGTTTTGAAACTTTTGTATTTGGCTTTTATATTAAAGAAATGTTAGAATTGTAAAAATTATTTTTAAAGTTGTTAAGAATTACTCTGATGTTAAAATTAATATCTTATGTGAATAAATTGTACTATGGTTTTTGGTTATATTTATATATACAAAAGAGTTTTAAAAAAATATAGCGACTTGAAGAAGTAAGAAAGACAGGTAGCAGCGCTCCCTCATCCAGGCATGTGCGGTTCGGGTGGGGTGTGGCACGACTGCTACAGTTTTTGGTATCAGAGCACCAGGTTGGTGTTCCTGGATTTTGATATTAAAGCCGATTTGGGACGGATTTGGATTTTTAAAGTGAATTTTGAAAATGTTTTTCTTAAATGTACCCACAATTGCATTTTTGGAGTTGCTGTTTTATTGATTAGGGTCGTTGCCTTTATATTATAGGTAGGATATGGCCTCGGGATCAAGACGAATAGTTGTAGAAGAAGCTGAGAGTAATGAGCCCTCAGAGGCAAGAGTTTTGTTGCAACCAAGTCATCGTCGAGCTGCGGCATCGAGATCTAGTGCCAGCTCACTTCGTGAGCATTCGGCTATTAATATGGGTCAGACTGAGTTCATGAGAAATATGATAGATTTGCTACAGAGAGCATCAGGATCCGATTCGTTCGGATTACAGTTTGAGAGACTGAGGAAATTAGGGGCATCTGATTTCTTAGGTAAACGGGAAGATGACCCCTCAGTGGCAGAATTTTGGTTGGAACTGCACTACGAATATTTAATCAACTGCACTGCATAAATGAGCAGAAATATGAATATGCAGTATCTCTGCTACAGGAGCATGCATATGATTGGTGGCGATCCGAATCACAGAGTACAGAAGCTCCTAACCCTATGACATGGGAATTCTCTCTAGAGAAGTTTAAAGAGCAGTATATTCCTCCTATCTACACAGATGACAAGAAGAGAGAGTTTCTGATGCTAAAATAGAAGGATATGTCCGTAACAGAATATGAGAGAGAATTCACCCATCTTTGCAAGTATGCTAATGGTATTGTGTCTACAGAGGCTGATAAAATGTCGACGATTTGAAGATGGATTAAGGGATACTATCAAGTTAAAAGTTTCAGCCCTACGTCTGATGAGTTTCTCCAGTTTACTAACATCTGCTAGAATGGTTGAAAGAGTCCTGGCGACACAACAGCTAGTACAAGTTGGTGGGGTTAGTAGACCAGCACCACAATCAAGTGGAGTACCGTCTAGTGGCAAGAGAGCCAGATCTTTTGATGGCCAATTTCAGGCTGGGAGTTCCAACAGATTTCATTCTTATAGACGGGGACAACCCGTAAGATCTACTTCATCGGTAGCTAGTACACCGACACAGACATCCCGTAGGTCTACCACTCTACCGGTGTGTCAGCATTGTGGTCAGTCACATCCAGGAGAGTGTTGGTGGATGATAGGAGCGTGCATGAGATGCGGCTCTAAGAACCATATTAGAAGAGATTGTCCATTGTTACAGTTTGGCAGAGGTTCAAGGAGTGTTGAATCAGTGCCAATACAGACATGGGATAAGGCAGAGGACGAGGCCGAGGACAAGGAAAAGGAGGTCGTGCAGAGCCAAGCCAGTTCAGATCAGATACAGTAGAGAGACTTTAAGGTAGTAGAGCTGCTCCAGCAAAAGCTTATGCCATGTGAGGCCGAGAAGAGCAGGATGCACCTGACGTCATAGCAGGTAAATTCCTTCTCTTTGGCTCTTGTATACATGCATTAATAGACCCTAGGTCAACACACTCATACATATGCACACCGTCATCGGGTCGAGAGGGTCTAAAACCAGAGACTCTAGAATATGAGATTTGTGTGACTAACCCGTTAGGACACAGTGTGCTGGTTAGTAAAGTGTTTAGAGGTTGCCCAATCGAAATTCAAGGCAGGCAATTTCCAACAGATCTAATAGAGCTACCATTCCGCGAGTTTGATGTGATATTGGGAATGGATTGGCTAGCTTGCCATGTGGTGATAATAAATTGTGGAAAGAGGCATATGAGAATTAAAATTTCAGAACAAAAAGAGATTGTAGTGATGGGTGAGTATAGAGGATATCCAGATAATGTGATATCAGCGTTGAAAGCTCAAAAACTCATCAATAAAGGATGTGAGACTTATCTAGTGTATGTGATTGATGCCCGAAAGAAAAGTATAAAGTTGACTGACATCCCAACCATTAGTGAGATTTTTGATGTATTTCCTGAGGAGTTACCAGGACTACCACCTGATCGAGAGATAGAGTTTGCTATTGAATTAGTACCTAGCACCGCTCCTATATCTATTACACCATAGAGGATGGCACCCATAAAATTGAAAGAATTGAAGATACAGTTACAAGAAATGTTAGATAAAGGATTTATACGACCTAGTGTATCACCATGGGGTGCTCCAGTACTATTTGTGAAGAAGAAAGACGGTACTTTATGTCTTTGCATTGACTATAGGCATCTTAATAGGGTTACTGTTAAGAATAAATACCCACTACCTAGGATTGATGATTTATTTGATCAGTTGAAAGGTGCAAGTGTATTTTCAAAGATAGATCTTCGATCGGGGTATCATCAACTGAAGATCAAAGAGTCAGATGTATCTAAGACGACATTCAGGACTAGTTATGGTCATTATGAGTTCTTGGTAATGCCATTTGGATTGACGAATGCACCAACAGTTTTTATGGACCTGATGAACCGAGTGTTCAGGCCATATATTGATCAATTTGTAGTTGTATTCATTGATGACATTCTTGTCTATTCAAGAGATCGAGTAGAGCATGATAAACATCTTAGAAAAGTATTGCAGACCTTGAGGGAGAAACAATTGTATGCAAAGCTGTCTAAGTGTGAGTTTTGGTTGGAAGCAGTTAGTTTTCTGGGTCATGTAATTTCAGCAAAAGGTATTTGAGTTGATCCTAGTAAAATTGAGGCTATTCTTAATTGGAAACTACCTTGAAATGTGACAAAAGTGAGAAGTTTTCTTGGATTAGCCGGATACTACAAGAAATTTGTGAAAGAATTTTCATCTATAGCGAATCCTTTGACACGACTGCTGTGAAAAGAGGTCTGTTTTGAATGGACAGATAAGTGTCAAGCAAGCTTTGATAGATTGAAGGCAATGTTGACTGAAGCACCAGTTTTGACTCAGCCTACCCTAGGAAAAGACTATGTTGTGTATAGTGATGCAAGTCACAATGGGCTAGGATGTGTTCTTATGCAAGAGGAAAAAGTGATTGGATATGCCTCCAGACAGCTTAAGCCTCACGAACTTAACTATCCGACGCATGATTTAGAGCTTGTAGCGATAGTTTTTGCTCTTAAGAATTGGAGACATTATCTGTATGGAGAAAGATGCTACATTTATACGGATCACAAGAGTCTTAAGTATCTTTCTTCATATAAAGAGTTGAACTTGAGACAACGAAGATGGTTGGAATTGATTAAAGACTATGATTGTGTGATAGACTACCATCCAGGAAAGGCTAACGTGGTTACAGATGCACTAAGCAGGAAGATTTTAGCTGAGATGTGAGTGGAATCCACATTAATGCAGAGAATTAAAGATGTCCAAAAACAAGATGAGAAGCTAGTAAAGATGGTCGAAGCCTTAAAAAATGGAGAAAAGTCAGAATTTTCTTTAACATAAGATGGTACTGTGTATTCAAGAACCGGATTTGTGTACCAAGTATAGAAGAGCTAAGGTCAGAGATTATAAAAGAAGCTCATGAAACGGTTTATACTATGCACCCAGGTGGGAACAAGATATACCAAGATTTAAAAGCACAATACTGGTGGTCGGGGATGAAAAAGGATATCACTGAATATGTTGCTAAATGTCTAATCTGTCAACAAGTGAAAGCTGAGCATTAATTACCCATAGGATTACTACAACTGATTCCCATACCAGAATGGAAGTGGGAGAGAATCACGATGGATTTTGTGTCCAGTTTACCGATAACTCATAAAAAGTATGATGCAGTGTGGGTGATAGTTGATCGACTGACAAAGTCAGCACATTTTCTACCAGTGCGAATGGACTATACTTTGAACAAGCTGGCTGAGATTTATGTGAATGAGATAGTAAGACTCCATGGAGTACCTGTATCTATCATTTCTGATAGAGATCCCAGGTTTACATTGCAGTTCTTGAAGAGTCTACAGTAGGCTTTAGGAACTTGACTAAATTTTAGCACGACATTTCATCCGCAAATGGATGGACAATCAGAGCAAGTTATACAGTTGCTAGAGGATATGATGAGATGTTCTGTGCTTGAATTTGAGGGAAGTTGGGATCGACATTTACCTCTTATGGAGTTTGCCTATAACAACAGTCATCAAACAAGCATAGGCATGGCTCCTTATGAAGCTTTATATGGAAGAAAGTGTCGGACACCAATATGTTGGACTGAGTTGAATGAGAAAAAGTTGATTGGGCCGGAAATAGTTCAACAGACTGAGGAGAAAGTTAAAGTGATCAAGGAAAGGCTAAAGGCAGCACAAGATCGATAGAAATCATATGCCGATTTAAAGAGGCGAGATATAGAATATGCTGTAGGTGACAAAGTATTTCTTAAAGTTTCGCCTTGGAAAAAGGTATTGAGGTTCGGTAAAAAGGGAAAGTTAAGCCTAAGATTTATTGGTCCTTATGAAATTTTGGAAAGAATAGGACCAGTGGCTTGTCGATTAGCTCTTCCTCCGGAGCTAGACAGAATTTATAACGTGTTCCACGTATCAATGTTAAGAAAATATCGTTCAGATCAGAACCGCATTATACCGATTGAGGAAATAGAGGTTTAAACAAACATGTCTTATGAAGAAGAACCAGTGGCTATAATAGCATATGAAGAGAAAGTTCTCCGGAACAAGAGAATCCCTCTAGTTAAAGTTTGGTGGCGGAATCATACAATTGAAGAAGCCACATGAGAAAATGAAGAAGTGATGAAGAAGTAGTATCCCCAGTTATTTAACCCCAAATGAACAGGTAAATTTCTAGCATGAAATTATTTTAAGGGGGGGAGAATGTAATATCCGCTAATTTAGGTCCCGAGGCGCACGTGTCGCGAAGTTGACGCGTTTGACCGATCGAAGTCTAAATTCGGATTTTTACAACAACTGATTAAGTAATGACTAAATTAAATGATAAATTCCTAATTGAGTGATTATAGAGTTTAAAGAAGTTGATTTACGGTAAAGGACTAAATTGCAAAATTTGATAAGTTTTGGGGTCAAATTGCAATTTATCAAAAATTGGAGGATTAATGAGATTAATTGCTAATCAACATATTAATTTTGGGCATATTTTGATAGGTTGGCCGGCCATGATATTAAAGGAAGAAGGATTAATATTGATTAAGTGTAAAATTGGAAGAAGATGGTCAAATGGTGGGTCCCACATGAAGACTTTTTGGGTACCCTATTTAAGGCTCTCTTTTCTTCTTCTTCTTTTCTTCATTTTCTGCTTTCTTTTCTCTTTTCTTTATCAGTCACGCCAGCTATATCATTCCTCCATAGCCAATCTTGACTTCTAGAGAGAGAAAGGAAGGGAAGAGAAGGGAAAGAGCAAGACAAAATGATATTCATGTTCCATAACTCTTAAGGAAGCTCGAAAGAACAAGAAAGAGGAAGAAAAATCAAGTTTGGTAGAGATAGAAAATCTCCAAAGTTGTGATTTGATGAAGAAAAGTGTAAGATAAGAAGCATCTTTTCTTCTTCTTCATCTTTTTTAAAGGAAGTTTGAATTTTGAGCTCATTCAAGACTTATGAGGAAGGAGAGAGAAACTAGGGTTTTGAGAGAGAAAGAGAGTTAGAGCCTTGAGAAAATCATATGGAAATAATGATTTATGATGTTGTAAGAGTTCCAAATGACATGGAACAAGCTCTAAGGAGTAAAGGAAAAGAGAAAGCTACCTAGAAGAGTGAAGGAGAAAGATTTAAGGTTTGTGTATAACTTAAGGCAATAGTTTATTTTTGTTTGAAATAATGCATGCTGAATATGATGTTAGCTAAATACATTTCAAGAATGATGATGATTATGGCATGAAACTGTAGAATTAGACATGTATGAATGAGATAATTGTGTGACTTTGAATTAATGATGCATGTTAGAAAATCTTGTATGATCAAGGCATTTACAGGTATTGAAAAGTAATAAGTTGAGTAAAGTACCTTTAAAATGCATGAAATAGGATTTGGTATGATTTGGATGATGTTAGAATGAATGAAATGTGAATATACAGATTTCCTACTGAAAGTCACGGGTGTGACTATTGAGTCACCGACGTGAACTTAAGGGTTCACGGTTGTGACTGATTGTGTCACGAATGTGAATTTCTGGATGGAAATGGTACTATTCATTCCAGAAGCGTTCACGGGTTCGAATCACGGAAGTGAACTTATTCACAGGCGTGAATGAGTAATCACGATCGTGAATACTTTTGGGCGATTCATTCCAGTAGCGTTCACGGCTTGGGATTACGGGCATGAAATTAGTAATCACGGTCGTGAATGCTCTGTATTTATGATTATGAAAGTGGTCATTAAATGAAGAATTCAAAGTCATTGTCTATCCAGTGAAATAAGAATGATATGGATATAGATATATGTATATATATATATATATATTGATGTGAGAATGTGATATGTTGTGATATAGAAAAATGAATTGATGCAGAAAGATGAATTGTCATGGATGATATATGAAATCTCATGCAGACGATAAACATGAGAATATTGATGAATCTAGTAAATGAATGAAAAGATGTATGAGTATGACTATATGTTTGCAAAACAAGAAAATTGAGATGTTGAAATTTGAGAATAATGATTGATGTGAAACTATAAAGAAGCCCATTACTCTACTTGCAGACTAGAAACAAGATAGATGACATGTCATTAAGGGGGTGAACGGTGCCGTACTATACCTCAACCAATGTGGCTAAAGCTTAAATGAGCGTCATTGGTCTGGGATGCTCAGTCAGTGTGGCTAAAGCTTTGGGAGCGCTACTGACTTGAGAAAGCTCCAATGAGCACATATAAATGAGGACAAGGTGGCATAAGCTTGTGTGAGCGCCCTTGATCCGGTTATTCATCTATGATGAAATTATACTCAATCAATATGGCATAAGCTTGTGTGAGCGTCATTGATTTGAGAAGCTCTTATGAGCCAGATAGTGGACAGGGTGACATAAACTTGTGTGAGCGCTCCTGATCTATAACCCGTATCTAGTCAGTCCAAAATTTAGAGTGATGTGGGCAAGATAATGAGGATATGTCGGAAAAATAAGAAAAGAAAAGAATAAGAAAATGATGATGCTATAAGATTGAAATGTAATGATAAAGAGATGAATAGAGTAATTTACCATTAAAGATAAATGAAAGTAACATTGTCTATATGAGCATGACATTTATACTTGTATGAAATAGGAATATGTTGATAGTCATGCATGCAAATACTTTAATGCACAAATTGATAATTGTTAATGCTTGTTGCATGATATAGTATATTGTCTTATTTATATGCACCACTAAGCTTAGAGCTTAGCGTGGAGTTTAATTTCCACGCAGATATGGAAAGGTAGCTGAAGACGCTAGATAAAGCAAGCGGTGATCCCATTCAAGTAAAGCAGCTGAACCTTGAGAAAGTGGGTTACAAGTTTTGAAACTTTTGTATTTGGCTTTTATATTAAAGAAATGTTAGAGTTGTAAAACTTATTTTTAAAGTTGTTAAGAATTACTCTAATGTTAAAATTACTATCTTATGTAAATAAATTGTACTATGGTTTTTGGTTATATTTATATATACAAAAGAGTTTAAAAAAAATATAGTGATTTGAAGAAGTAAGAAAGACAGGTAGCAGCGCTCCCTCATCCGGGCATGTGCGGTTCGGGTGGGGTGTGGCGTGGCTGCCACAAATATAGCTTTCAAACATAATAAAGAGCATACAAATCTGAATTCTAGAATTTATGTTATAGTAATATATGTACTGATTGCTCCCTACATTGCAAAGAACACCACATTACCTAATTCAATTTTTACCAAATATATTCCTAAGTCTAACAATCCCTAAAATTTTATGACAAAATAATATTAATTTACAATCATTAACATGCCAAATGTCAAATCATGCAGCTTAAGGATAAAACATAGGCTATTGCCTTACTCTTCTTTTTCGCCTTCACTTTCTCTAGGTAGCTTTCTCTTTGCCTTTGCTAGTTTGAGCTTGCTTTTTATCTCTTTAAACACCTAAAACATATAAAACAACTATCAAAACCTTTCCTTTCATCAAACTCTCTAAACTATATCTTCTCTCTTCTAAAACCCTAAACTCTCTCTACTTAAATAAGTTCTAAATGAGCTCGAAACCATACTTTTCTTTAATGAAAACTACGGAGAAGAAGAAGAACTCCTTAACTATGCTATTTTCTTCTCTTAATCACCACTTTGGAGATTTTTCTCTTCTTAAAACTTACTTTTCTTCCCTTCTTTTATCTTCCTCTAATTTCTACAAGTTTTGTCATGTATGAATATCATTCTAGCTTGATCTTTCTTTCTCTACCTCATCTTTTTCTCTCTCTAGAAGCTCTTGGCTATGGTGGTTTGGAGAGGGTTGCGTGACTGAGTTTGGAGTGCTAAAAATGAAGACCTAAGATAAGGAAGAAGAAAGAAAATAAATTAAAAAGTCTTCATGTGGGACCCACAACTTTGACCATGTAACATCACATTAGCTTAATTAACATGTTAATCCTCTTCTTTCTTAAGGATGGCCAACTCAACATGCATACTATGTAACATCCTTGACCTTCCCCACATGCATATCCACATGCATTTCATTTGAACATATGCATCTTCCATATAATCCAATTGAACACGTGCATTTCATACATATTTTCTTAGAAACAAGTTTATGGCACGCACTAGCTACGTGTCCTAGTATTTGGCAATTGTATTGAGTCACACGTGTATACTTACAACCTAAATGAGGATAACAAAGCATTAGAAATAAATTGAATAAGGTGACTCAATTAAAGTAAGCAAAATGACTATATTAAGATTAGTAAACATTTACATTGTTAATTAAGAATTAAGTTGTATTATTGTGTGAATTAGTGGAATTATAAATATATGTAAATAATAATAATAATATAGAAAAAATAAAATAAAAATGAAACAAAAGGAAAGTAAAAGAAAATAGAAGAGAAAAGAGAAGAGAAATGAAAGGAGAAAAGAGAAGAGAAAAGAGAAGAGATGAAGAGAAAAAGGATAAAAAGACAAAAAAACAAAAAGGTTGGCTTTATCTTCCTCCCTCATTTCTGCCTCCTCACTTCAGCCCCATTTTCTTCTTCATCTTCCTCCATTCCAGAACTCAATTATTCCTTGTTTTCACTTGATTTTTGAGGCAAATTGATCCCTTGCAAGTTTTGTCTTGGTAAGTAATCAATTCTTATTGCTATAAGGTTGATTTGAGTTGCTAAGGTTCATTAATAGGCACTGAATTTCACCCCGATTTTGATATTAATAGAAATTGATTCTGGAAAAGTTTAAAACATAAACGTTGTTCCTTTATGTCTTAGATTTATGGATATGTAAACATTTTTGTAAGATGTGGTTTATAGAATGAGATATCCTCTTTGTACTGAAACTGGTCCGGATGTGAACCCTAAGTAAGTTAGCCACTGTGTTTGTTAGTTTGCTAAAACCATTATTTGAAGTATCTTAAAACATAAAAGTTATCGATATATGTGTTATGTATCTGTATACCAAATTTTAGGTTCATAGGTCTTGTAAATTGTGAGTTATGGTGAATGGAACCATGATCGTTCCATGGTTTGAACTGCCTACTGAGTGCCCTGCGAAGATCCAGCAACTTGTTTGGCTAATTTGAGCTCGTTAGAGCTAGATTCTATAAATTATCAAAACATGTAATTTATAGTATATGTCTTAGCTAAAGTTTGGTACTAATTTTATTTTAATATGTTATGGATATACTAAGTTATGGCATTTGGAAGTCATACTGGTCCGGAAGCCAATTCTATTATGGACCAGTGAAATATTTGTTATAATTTTAAGCCTTAGAGACATAATTGATAAAAGTTGTAAACATGAAAAATGTTCCATTGGAACCCATATAAATGTTTGTAAAGTTTCATTAAAATAGGACTTATAGATTATAAGTTATGATGAATCAAAGTTGGTACCCTAAAACTGCCTAAAGGCAGAAAACATAACACGTTTAGAAATTCCACCAAAAATTGTACAAAGATCCAATTGGTTTGAAATTTTAATAATTTACATAATTATATGTTTTAGGAACAAGAATCCGATTTATTGGTCAAGTATAGAAAAAGTTATAGGCTAAACAGTCCCATAAAGTCACACTGTCTCATAGGAAAAATCTTAATTATTGATATGAACAATGCATATTAATTTATTTAAGCCACATTAAGTCTCCCTAATCATGAGTTAATCGATTATGTTTTCATATTAGGCTCACAACATATTGGAGATCCACAAGGAGCGGATAGACAATAAGTTAGGGGTCAGAATCAAAGGAGAAAAGTGAGTCTAATTATCAATTGAATTCTTTAGTGCAAATGAATGTTGCTTGCTATGTGATTCATATGATTGTCATTATTGATTCTTGATAATATGAGGATGGATAATTTGTGACATTAATGTTTGACATATGAGATATATATATATATATATGGTATATGTATAGTTTATACAAGGTATATGAGTGGTATATGAGGCATATATGCGGTATATGTATGTTATATTTGATAAGATGCAATGACTGATGAATGATTAAGTACAAGTGCATAAGCATATGGACTTAAAATGCGTTGTGACTAGTTAATTGATATTGTAAAGCAAAAGAAGAGGCCTATGGCCCAACAAATGTGCAAATGAAACAAATGATCAAACTAGCTAGCAAATGCAAATGTTCACATGGAAACCTGGGTCAATGTCTGTTTAACTTGGTCACAACAAAATGAAATAAGCAAAGCATTTGCATACGTAAGGAGTAGTGATTATATGTTTCAACTTTATTGATATTTATATGATGCTGATGAATGGAATGGAATGGAATACATGGCATGTATTGGATTTGTGATTTATTATTATGAGTTGTTTGGTACTTCAGAGCTCATTTGATGGTTATTCTCACTGAGCCGCAACTCATCAATTTGCATCATTTTTCAGGTAAAGAAAAGTGATAGCTCATTTTGAGTAGCGTATAGAAGTCATGGAGCACAGGTCACTGGCCGAGTCTCATCACTATCTCTCCTTGCATTCCACACAAGCATGAAAATATGTCATCTGTGTTTTGTATTTACGTGCTTGAATGTGTATAGTCATTTTGGAATGAGTTTAAAAATGTATAAATGAAAGCAACTTGTAAATACTTATGTGTAAAGTTTATGTTTTAATATATGTGATATATTATATTGTGATGAAAACCTCAGTGTTAACTTTGCAAAGTCATTGAATAATATTACAGGATATGAGACTTGCAAGTCATTGAATGAAATACAGGATATGAGACTTGCAAAGTCATTGAATGATATTACAATATATGAAAAAAATTTTACTATCACTATTAACATGATATTTTGTTTTTTTTTTCCAGCATGCTATGTGTGATTATTTGATATAGAGATAGGTTATACTTAAATGTATAAGATGTGGTGTTACATACTAAATGTCCAAAATTATGTTTTTAATTAACAAACTTCTCATATAACTCTCCAATTTTCAGTACATTGCAAATTGACCTCAAAACTTGTTAAATTTTACAATTTAGTCCTTTACTGTAATCTAATATCTTTAAGCACTTTAAACACTTTATTAGACATTTTTCATTATTGTTTACCTTTATTTTAATTTTTCTCTAGTAAAAATCCGAATTTAGACTTAAATCAATTCAACACGTCAATTTAGTGACATGCACAACTCATGACCTAAATTAGTGGATATGAAACATGCTATATTTTTAAGAAATCTCATATAAACTAGTTCAACTTTGGTTAAAGCTTAAACTTATCATATTAGCTAATTTAGACCCTGAGTTGCGAGTGTCGCTAAATCTATGAGTCAGTTCAACCGGAATCTAAATTTAGATTTTGACTAGAGAAAATTGAAAATATTGATAATAATCAAGAAAAATGCTCAATAAAGTATATTAAGTGTGTAAATATGTAAAATTATGGTAAGGGACCTAAATGCAAAATTTGAAAAGTTTTGAGTTAAATTCCTAATTTAACAAAAATTGCAGGAATAAATTATGGTAAGGGACCTAAATGCAAAATTTGAAAAGTTTCGAGTTAAATCCCTAATTTAACAAAAATTGGAGGAATAATTGGAATGTTTAGCAATTAAATGCATAAATTAGATATAAATCACTAATTTTGGCTGGTCACATTAAGCAAGAGGGGATTGAGATGTTAATTAGTCAAAAATATCAAGTATTAAGGTTAAAGTGGGCCCCACATTAAGACTTTTAGTTTTCTTTATTTCTTTTCTTCTTCATCATCATTATTATCTTTTCCTAACTTATTTTCTGCCCTTTTACCATCCTCAAGCCATTTCCCCCAAACTACCATAGCTAAACCTTAGTTTTAGAAAGAGAAAGTGGAAAAAAAAAAGAGAAAACTATAGGAAAAGGCCATTTTCATACATAAGAAAGTTTAGTGAAGCTAAAGGAAGGCCTAAAGAAGAGAAGGAAGCTAGAAAAAAGGAGAGAGAAATCCCCTTTGGTTTGGCCAAGGTGGAATAAAAAGGAAAGGTGATCTATTTCTTCCATATTTACATATTTTCCATATGAAAAGCATAATTTTTAGCTCATTAAGGGTTTGTTTATGAAATTGTTATATAAAGTGAAGTGAGAGTTTTGATGGAAGAAAATGTTATAAAGAGAGTTTAAAATTTTTATAATTGAAAAAAGTTGGGTTAAAATGATTGAAGAAGGCTAAAACCTTAAATTAGAAAATAGAGAGATATTAGGGGTTGAGGAGAGAGAAAATAAGGGTTATAGATTTAAGGTGGAAGAAGAGATTTTGATGGAATTTTTATATGTTTTAGGAGTTGAATAAAAAGAACACTAAGAGCAAAAGAAGGAGAAGAGCAAAGGAAAGGGAAAGGAAGTTTAAAGAATAAAAAAGAAAAGGAAGAAAAGAATATAATAAGGTACATGCATATCCTAAGGCAATAACCTATAAAATTATTATATGCTTGCATGATTTAATTAATTGGTATGCTAGTTTATAATTAGAATGATTTTAGTTTTATAACTTTGCATGAACTTGAAAATTGAACATGGTAATATGAGTTATATTGATTGTATTGTCTTGCTGAAAATTAATAAGGAACAATCTGTATAAATTGTGCTATAACTAAAGTTCTGAAAATCGGATTGATGTGTTCTTTGTTGGGTTTGAAACTTAAGACACATGACTAAAACTTCTATAAAAACATTAAACTTGAATTGGACCATATTTATGTTTAATTTGGGTATAAACATTTGACTCGAGAACTGTCCAGAAAATTATTGGTAAAATTTCTAATGAGCAGTTAATATTAAAATGAGTATATCTTTTTCTAAATAACTCCAAATTAAGTGATTCAAATTGCATATTAAATTTAAGATCAAGAGCTATAATTCTTTAGAAGATCATTTTATTCAATTTTGGTTACAAATATGGATAAAATTGAGATTCAAATTCGAGTATGAAAATTGCTAGAAACATGGAAATTTCGTATGTAATTAAGTTGGAAATTATTATATAATGTGAATGATATTTATATTGAGTAATTATGTATTTAATCGATCCATTAGGACTTAAAATTAATGAAAAAAATATAATTATAAATTAATAATAGCAACAGTAAAGCCCTAAAATACTTAGCCTAAAATTAGAGTAGATAATAGTTTGATATGTCAATCAGAGAGTGTCAAATTATAAAAGCCGGTAATAACAATATTACAAATGCGGTCAGCACAATATTATGAAAATCGGTAATGACACTATTAAAAATAAGCTTGACGTCGGTAATGATACTATTAAAAATATGCTCAGTGCAATATTATATAAATTGGTAATGACAATCTCGTTATTCCTATTAATGAGTTCACTCATAGGTGTTATGGATACAAAGAATAATTTAAAATAATAAAAAAATAAAAAAATTAGTGTGTGTAAATTATGCATATTTATCATAGATGGATATAAGTAATGTTGTGTTTGACATACAATATTTAAATAATAAATGCAAGTAAATAATAAATAAATGTTGACATGAAAAAAATGTTGGACTGGACATGGTTGTTTGATGCATATTTTATAGTCTATTGTCTTTCAATATGTACCACTAAGCCTAATATTTAACGTGACAGTTTCTATCGCGTAGATTCAATGAAGAGAAGTTTGCAAATAAAAATAGTAGATAAAATCTGTGGAGTTATGTACCAGTAAAACAACAACAATATTAATAGTGGATTCTTTTTTTTTTTTTTGCTATTTACATTTTTATATTGTATATAAATTTAAACTAACTTTTGAATTTAAAAAACTTTTGTAAAAAAATATTTTTGTATATAAACTATATATAGTTTCCTTTACGATGACATTACCATAATTTAAGGTTAATATGTTTGAAAATTATGTTTTAAAAATATATATATATATATATTAATTAATTGATTATTTTGAAAGGAGGTAATGCATCGTTATCTAATTTTAGGAGGAGGGGTGTTACAAAACTCTTAATGTACTACTTTTCTTTTCTAATAGCCTTGCTCTTGACATAGAGGTGGGTGGAGCAGGTGGAATTCAACATTGGTAATATTGTAGTGATTTTTACTTTTGGACAAACGTTGTCCGCTCGCTAGGTGGGCGGAGTAGGTAGATTTCAACATCCATTTTTATCCCCATTTCTTTGATTTATATATTATTGACGTGATATATACAATTAGTTGCCATTATACTTTTGTTTTTTTTTTTGGAAAAAATTTAAATCGTATCTAAAATTTAACGACGACTTTTTTAATATCAAGAACGCTGGTGGTGATTTTAAAACCCGTTTCTTCCTTCACTAATCCAAAAGAAAGCTGAGGAGACCAAATTCAACAACTCTTGGTCACTGATCTAATTTTCCACCAACCCCACAAAATTTCACTCTTTAAATACTCTTTGTCGAGGGTAAGTGGTGGCCAAAAAAGAATCAAAGGTATCACAACTAATCTGAGGTTGGATCCCACCTCCACCAATTTCACTTCTACAAAAAAAAAGAAAAAACTCCTTTTGGGCTCATGGCTGCTGCGTCTCTCCGAAGCTCTATATCCAACATTGCTCGCTTGCCTTCCACCGATCAATCTCTAGGACTTGATTTGGATTCGCGGACTTCTCAATTACTATCCTTCCCTTCTCATCTTTATAAACTCTACCTCAAGTAAGTAATTTTCTTTTATTCTGCCTCTTATATCTAATTGGGTTCTTTTTTTTTTTCCTCAATCATTGTTAGTTTTGATTCTTTTATAGTCCTTGTTCTTCGTAAATCAAGTTGAGCTTTGAGCAGGTTTTATTCTGGTTCCTGAAACTGCTTGCTTAGCAAAGGGTTTTTTGATTGAATTTTTATGGGTTTAGCAATTAATTTAAGCAACGGTCTATCTTTGGATTGATCCTACTCATCAAATTGCTAATTAAGTTGAACCTTTTTCTTTTGCTCACTAGTTAATTCCAAATGACTAGAGCTTTTCTTTAATTACCGAATAATTTTTCACAATATTAAGACAACAAAAATGAAAGTGAATCCAAGATAGTTAATGCAATCAAATTCGGTCAACCACCGACTTGACATGCTATGTTTTCTGCTTGCTTTACATTGTTGAAATACACATGCTTTTTAACTATAAATTAGAAATTTCTAGACCACTAGAGGCTACAAGAAAAGTTCGGTCATCTAGAATAAGTGCAGTGGTGAAGCCAGAAAGTGGTTCTGAGGACATGGAGCTCGATATTTCTTTGAGCCCCAGGGTGAATGCTGTAAAGCCTTCAAAAACTGTGGCCATAATGGATCATGCCACTGCTCTTTTAGAAGCTGGAGTTCCTGTTATTCGATTGGCTGCTGGAGAACCTGATTTTGACACTCCTGCTCCTATAGCAGAGGTGAATCCTTTTTTTTTCTCTTTCAATTCTCAGAGGTATTCTATCCGTTTATAAAGTGGAAATGTGCACTTATATTGGGTCTTTTGTTTTTCTAATTTATTTTCTCTTGGGGAAAGTTAGGCTGGGATAAATGCAATTCGTGAAGGCTACACAAGGTATACTCAAAATGCTGGTACCTTAGAAGTTCGAACAGCAATTTGTCATAAACTGAAGGGTTAGTTTATGACTTTATGTTTATAGTGTTTCTCTATCATTATACTATTTAATGTTTTGATGCATTACGGGCATGATAGTCCTTACAATTTTTTGTTTTATTTATTAAGCTTATTTTATTTTGGCAGAGGAGAATGGTCTCACTTATGCACCTAATGAGATATTGGTTAGCAATGGAGCCAAGCAAAGTATCGTTCAAGCAGTGCTTGCTGTTTGTGCTCCTGGAGATGAGGTGAAATATTCTGCTACTAATGAATTGATACCAGAATGTTTTCTCTTATCATTTGATTGTAGGGAATGAGTACATTTTCAATGTGATACATAACTTCAGATCTGGATGAGAGTTGTTGGAATTCCTGTTTGCTGCACTTTATGCAAATTCAACGTACTTTGTGGTCAATTCATGAGCATTTTACAATATAGGCACTTTTTCTAAGACCTAAAATCTGTCCTCAGAGACTTCAAATATGAAGAAGTACCTGTGTTCTATCAAGAGATAATCGGATATGGGTACTTCTTCATTTTTTAAGTGTCCGAGTAACATAGCATCTGTCTGAAATGTTAGCTGCAAAAATCAGTTATATAGTATTTATAAAGTTATGTATATATATTGTCATTATTTTGTTAATCATTGTCATGTGCTTAATGAATAAACTCTCCTAATCGTTGAAGTTCTGTCTGTGCCTGTTTCGTTCTCTTTTTTATTTTTTTTATTTTTTTAAGGTAAATGAATCATATATTGGCTAAAAATTTCTTACTTTCAGGTTATAATCCCAGCACCCTTCTGGGTCAGTTACCCAGAAATTGCAAGAATGGCCGATGCAACTCCTGTGATTCTTCCAACGTCTATCTCTGAAAATTTTCTCTTAGATCCAAAGCTTCTTGCATCCAGAATTACTGAAAAATCAAGACTTCTGATTCTTTGCTCTCCATCTAACCCAACTGGATCTGTTTGTCCAAAAGAGTTGCTTGAAGAGATTGCACAGATTGTGGCCAAACATCCCAGGCTTCTGGTACATTTACTCTAGCTGAACTATGAGGTGGTTTATTGATCATAAAGTGCTGAATTTCTTGTTTTACTCAGGTTTTATCTGATGAAATATATGAACACATTATATATGAACCAGCTACTCACATGAGTTTTGCATCATTGCCTGGCATGTGGGAAAGGACTTTGACTGTGAATGGATTTTCTAAGGTAACTTCAAATGCATTTGTTGATTGGTCCAAGACCCTGTTAATGTTATTTTCTTGACATTAATAAAGAGATGTTTTCATATAGTTGTGAGAAGCAACCTAGCTTGCTGGGCCTCCCGTTGAGGATTTATATTTCAAATGTGGGAAATTTTGTAGGCTTTTGCTATGACTGGTTGGAGACTTGGATATCTTGCTGGTCCTAGGCACTTTGTTGCAGCATGTAATAAGATCCAGAGTCAGGTATTACATTGTATCAATCTGCAGCCTTCACTGTGTTGTATGAGTCCTACCCACATGCATTATTTATTCTTTTTCCCTCTTTTAATCAAAAACATTATCTTTATGTGTAAGGCTTGGATGGATAATGTTCATATATTTCATCTATTTTTTTATATGATTCTATGTTTATGCATTGTCTATGAAAAGTTATTGGAATCTTTTAACTATATGTGTTTAACCTGTCCAATAATATGAAGATGAAATGATACCCATGCGTTCAATCTGAATATGAGCTATGTATATATTATTATGATTTTAGAATTTGACATATCAATTTCACACTTCCCATACCCATGCATTCAATCTGAATATGAGCTATGTACATGTTATTCTGATTTTAGAATTTGACATATCAATTTCACACTTCCCATATGCACATGTTTTGTGTTTGGGCTCCTCAAATGTTTGGATTTCATGGGATTAATGTCAGGCTTCTTAAGCAGGTTAAGGTAATATTATCTAATCATTATGAATGGCACGACAGTGAAGTACTTGGTCTATTAAATTTTGGTATCTATGTTTCTCTAAATGAGTAGTCATACTTCCTTCATGATAAGTGAGCATATAAGAAAATCTGATGGTAGTCCCATTGATGAATATTTTTTGGACTAGTTGAAGAAAACAGAGATTCATAATGGGCAGTTAATTTTGATAGAAAAGGTCATAAACTTTGTTTCTGACGAAAGCATACAAGATTGTTGATTTACTGTAAACGGAGCTAGGTCTTTGTTGCCAAACTCAAATGCTAAGATAGTGCATTGTTGATATGTCATTTTGCTTCTTCTGAAAAGCATGTGTAATAGTCAACGTCCAAAGACCTGGGGATGTGGAATATGCCAGTCTTGATCACACTTAATTCCAAAAAGGACTAGTTAAGAGTCAACATTTCTTGTAATTGCTTATATGGCCTATTTTCATCTATTACAAGAATGATAAAATGATTTTTCATTGGTTGATATCTGTCAAGCACATTATCTGCAATTATGGGAGATCTCAAATGAAGTTGATGTATCAATATTGTTTTGATGCAATCAATGAGTCAACAGTGGACCCATTGGTTGATGTGTGTTGCAAAATGGTGTCAAAGCTAACTTGGAGTTAGCCCAATATGAGCTAGGTGGCACGTTGCATTTGGGTCCAGTGGTTGCTTACATGTACTCTTTTGGTATTCACATTGTGTTTCTGAGAGGTAGCTGTATCAAGTATCTAGCTGGTTGAATTGGTCAATAATATAAGCAATTGTGAAGAGACACAATTGATATTCTTGATTAGTATTTTAGAACCATAATTGGTATTCTTAAATTGGATGAGGGAAAATTACTGTGTGTGGGTCATGACATTTGTTCTATCAATATGCCCATTCTTGATTAGTATTTTAGAACCATAATTGGTATTCTTAAATTGGATGAGGGAAAATTACTGTGTGTGGGTCATGACATTTGTTCTATCAATATGCCCATTTTTACTTAAGAGAAAACAGCATACACTTCGAACAAACTCTGGTTGAAATATCATTTTCCAGTTCACTTCAGGTGCGAGCAGTATAGCACAAAAAGCAGCAGTTGCAGCATTAGGTCTAGGCTATGCTGGTGGGGAAGCAGTATCTACCATGGTCAAAGCATTCAGAGAACGGAGAGATTTCTTGATTAAAAGCTTTGGAGAAATGGAAGGTGTTAAGATGTCAAAACCCCAGGTACATGCTCTAAGTTTTATATTCAGGAACCTCTTTTTATTGCTCTTTTACATATTTATTTCGCCTTCTAATTCTTGTAGTTTCTGCTTTCAGGGAGCCTTTTATCTCTTCATTGATTTGAGCTCTTACTATGGGGTAGAGGTTGAAGGATTTGGTAAAATTGAGGATTCTGACTCCCTTTGTCGATACCTGTTAGATAAGGCACAGGTACATGTTCTTAGGGAATTTTTCCTGTTAAAGTGGACGAGGAAGGTCTCATGTTTTCTCATGGCTTTCATCAATATTGAGAAACCTCGACCTTGTTTTATAATATTTTGATTTTGGATAAAACTACTTCCCATTCGAGATCGAACAACATTACATAAAGTGGTTTGGCTATTACTTAAGATCTCTATAACAGGCTTGTGACTATTGATACGCAGGTTGCCATGGTGCCAGGGGGTGCTTTTGGAGATGACAACTGCATACGCATATCTTATGCGGCATCACTCTCCACGTTACAGGCAGCTGTCGAGAGAATTAAGAAAGCACTTGTTCAGCTGAAGCCTGCTGTCCCTGTGTGAGGCAGATAACTTCCTACAGAAATTGTGATTGTTGTAATTCTTTCTGTAGCTTATCACCAATAATGATAGATAAAAATCCCACTCTCAGTTTGGACTGTGCATTTGCTGGTATTAGTTGGAAATGTGGGAGAATCTCACCATTCTATCTGTTTAATTTGCAACGTTGAATCAAATGGTTGTAAATGCAACTGGAGAGGTTTTTGTTCTTCATGGCGCTCATTTTTCCCAACTTATTTAATTTTATTTATGTAGTTTCTGGATCTCTGCGTAACTCTTTTTTTCTTTTTTTTTTTTTAATTAATTTATTATTTTATTTTATTTTTGAAAAAGAGATTAAATCAATCATAATTAAATTTGTATAGGAAATAATGAAACAAGGGGCTTCAACTTGATCTTAGAACTCTGTTAATTTAGTGTCTTATTGGGAAAATGTAATCTCTGAATTAAATATGCATTTGTTTCCCGAATAACTTGTTAATTTACTGAGCTTCATTATTTTTCAGGGGAGAAATAAATGTGAAAATCTATTCATGAATTTTTAAGTAAGCTGTTTGTGGCTTTAGGGATTTGCCACTCGGCCTGCCGGGATTAAATTGTAGACTAAAGTCGATACATATTTCTTAATTTAATTCTTAAAATTTTTCTTTTATGTATTCAGCCCTTGAATTTTTATTTTTATTTTCTTCAGATATAGTCTCTATTTGTTTTTGAAGAGAAAAAAAAAAACAATTTCATCAAAAATTGCATAAGCTATTTCCGATGGATAAAAAAAATAGAAAAATTGTCAGGTTGGTTATAACAAGATTCCATCAGCCTAATGAGATCATGGAATGATTCATGTGAAGCAAAGATATTCCGATTCAGAATAAGAGAATCAGTTCCTTGGAAGGAAAAACATGGCCTTTAAATTTAATTGCCTCAAAAAAACCAATTTTATATATATATATATATATGCATGGCCTTATAGGTGAAGAAAGTTGAAAACTTTTATGACAGGTTTGAGAAGAAAAAAAGCCATAAATATGCTTTGCATAAGACATCCTCAAGAAGTTAACCTATGTCTCCATGAAAACCTCATAATAATAAGCTCCTGACTTTAACTACAAGACAAGACAATCAAACTCAAACGGCAAGAATTCTCTTCTTCCACACCATTGCCCTTTATAACTGAAATTCAAACAAGAAATTAACGAATAATTAAAAAGAAAAAAAAATTATATGGAAGGCATATCAGAGATTGTGTTCTTTGACATGGAAACAACAGTACCCAATAGAACCGGACAGAGATTCTGGGTATTGGAGTTTGGTGCAATTGTTGTGTGTCCAAGAAAGCTAGTGGAGCTTGAGAGTTTTAGTACTCTGATACGACCAAAGGACTTGTCTGCTGTTGCACTGAGATCTGGTCGATGCCATGGGATAACTCGGGAAGTTGTTGCAAATGCACCTTGTTTTGAACAAGTTGCGGATAAAATCTTTGCCCTTTTGAATGGAAGAATATGGGCTGGACATAACATTCGGAGATTCGATTGCATTCGCATTAAGGAATGCTTTTTAGAGATTGGTAAGCCTGCTCCTCAGCCTGTCGCTATCATCGATTCTTTAGGTGTCTTGACTGAAAAATTTGGCAGAAGAGCTGGTAATCTCAAGGTATATTATGTCCTTTTTTTTAATGATTTTTATGGTCTTTCTTGATATTAATTATTGGTTTAATATATCATTTATCCTCTAAACTCGGCACGTATTGTCATCACGGCTCGTAAACTTTTCAAATGACAAGTTTGATACCTCAATTTGATTTTCTTATCTTTAGCATCTCAATTTATTATTGTTTTTTTAATCTTTTAAACACCTCTATCAGCAAAAAGTGCTGACATGAATATACAAATGTAATTCACTCAATTGAGGCTTATAGGTACAAAAAGACCAAGTTGAATTGCTAATGTGGTCATAATAATCAAGTTGAGGTGCTAAAGATATATACCATAAAAATTCAGAGACTGAACCGATCATTCGAAAAACTCTGAAAGTCATTTTTGAAGCCAAATAATGTATTAAACCTTAATTATTTCTTAATATATTTATTTGCAGATGGCAACTTTGGCTACTTATTTTGGTCTTGGTCAGCAAAAGCATAGGTATGTAATCGTTAATTAATTGCCTAGACCAGGTTGGATTGCAACCTATTGCGCATGTCAAATAACAACGATTTGTACACGGGATGAAACAGGAGTTTGGACGACGTGCGCATGAATTTGGAGGTCCTGAAGCATTGTGCCACAGTACTGTTTTTGGTAATCTTCAACATTTAATTTACTGATCTAATGACTTAATTTCTTTCAAATTTATGTAACAAGATAACGTTGTGGGTGTTATTGCATAAAGGAATCGAACCTTCCAAGTGCATTGACGAAAGGGAAATGGCAAAATTCTTCCACAATTATTACACGGAGTAAAAGTAATGTAAAATTGGTATGTAGGGAAGAAACTAGTCGCAAATCTCCTTCGACCTCTGTTGGATATAACCAATTAAGAGCAGTGCCTTATGCAAGAGGAAGTTTAGGACAGGTTATATATATGTATTTTATGCTGTGATTTTCTTACACTGTAGATATAATATTTTTTAAAAATAGATATATCTTTGATGAAAATTAAAACAGGTGACGGAAGGAGTGAAAAATCTGTTGTGTAAAGCTCAAGAAACAAAATCCATTAACAAGATACTGAAGCACTCTCATTGTTTGCTCAGATGATGAGTATCAACAAACATGGCCTTACCGCTGCTTCTTTTGCATTCATGGAGTTTAATCCTCGATGATACTTGAATGGAAATTTAACAACAATATTGAAGACTTCTGGATCAATCTAAACACGAACTCGAAACAGAAAAACAACTGCACGCAGCAATTTTTTTTTTTTTAATTCAAATTTTAATTTTTTTCCCTTTAATTTCTAGTACGAAGAAGTTGTGTATATTGAAATAACTCAAGGTACGTAGTGCATCATAACAAATATATGCATGGTGAGCGGAACACTAAAGGAATATTAATTATTCTCTATCTAACTATTAATTCACCAAATGGGTGTATCAAGTATTGAAGGCATGCAGTCATTTAGCTTTCGCAGCTACAGAACCCAATTCAATAGTCAATACCAGAGCTACAAAAAAAAAGCCCAACAGAAACACAAACCAAATTACAGGAAATTTTATTTTTCTCTACAATTTGATTTGGTTGGAGTGCATTTCTTATAGGTTATTTCATTTTCGGATTCGGTTCGCTTTTATTTTTTATATATAAATAAAAGGTATTATTACCAAAAAAATAAATAAACTTTATCACATTTTACAATTTTAGCTCAATCTATTGTTAATTACAAAACAACACACAATCTTTCAATTTTTCTTCAACAATAGCATTGAAAAGAACCTTCGGTGGCAGAATCCTACATGCCAGAATTCTACGTGGCGGCCGAAAAGTTTTGGAGTAAAAAAAAAAGAGTCAACAAACACAATCATTAATTACACTCAGAAAACATGAAAACGTCTTTCCAAATTCTCTGCCACTCTTAGTCCTCTCTCTCTTGCTCATAACCCGTCTTCAACCTCTCTTTGCCATTCTCACTTCTATCTTCTCCCTTATGCAACACCCTTTATCCTATGTATATCAATTATCATAAAAAGCATATGCACATATCTTATGATCATACAAATATACATTGTCAAGCCACCATATACATAATTTGTTCATCATGCCTAGACATATATTTTAAATATATAGTTCATCATTCAAGCATTCAACTTCATTATACAAAACATAGTCATAGGCAAAACACTTCATTATGACCAACAAATTGCATGTAGCCCTAGTGGATGCCCAAGGAGAGAGGATAGATGCGGCTGGTGACCTTCTATCCATAGCCTATTTTAGCTTTATCAACAAGTGAGGCTTCCTAAACTTCTCTACCTAGAGAAATAATTACATTTTTATGAGACACTACTCAGCAAGTATAACACACAATTAAAAGCTAAGTACTGCACTAAAAATAAGATAAACATTGACATATATAGATATATTTGCCTACAAGGCATAGCGAGCTCAATACATGTATTTCAATATTTGAACATTTGCACATACAAAATAAACATTCACATATGCATATGAGTTTTTCATTATTTATTTATTTAGTTATGACTGAGTTAGCATAAATTGTCTCGGGTTTCTTTATCATGTAATTGTAATGCTATGGAAATAGAGATGTCATCTATTTGACATTTTCTTGTAAAACATGTGAATGTTGCTAGCTAGCTTTTGCATTGGCTATCGCTCATATAACACATGAACATGTAAGCCATTTAGGCTTTCTTTGTTTGCCATGTAAAGATATCATTTGCCATATAATTATGGGTATCTGTAGGCTAATCCCTTTTTGCCATGTACATGTGAATATCATTTTCCACATGGTTTTTATTTTTCATGTAACATGTGATTTGCAATCTTGCATAACTAGTCATAACTTCATTTTAAGTGGAGTGAAATGCAATTATACTCATAATACGTTTGCACCTTTTAGCATGTGACCGATAGGCATATATCCAAGCCAATCATTTAATAAAACACATAACAATCACTTACCTTGACATTTTATACATATGTTCTTAATTATATGTTATACTTACCACTTGAAGCACTTAATCACACTTTATCCTTGTTCTTCCACCAATGGAGGTTCTAATAACTACATATGGATTCATTTTAAATGCATAAAGACCTCATATGCAATGATAAAAAAAAATCATGACTCTTGTATGAACTTATATGCCTATAAACAACGATACATAAGCTCAATTCTAGTGTCATATAGCTTATAGGCATGACTCCTTAGAACTCATGTCACCACAAATCATTGAATGATAAAATTCATCAATCCCAATTACAAGGACACTTTACCAGCCCCCATACGAACACCTATATCCCTCAATTCCTTTGGATTTTTAAACATTTTGTGCCATCTAGAGGACTCATTTACCCATATTATTTTAACCATCCTCGAATTTTCTTCATAAGTGGATCGCAATAATCATACAACTTGTTGTAGATAAATTCCTAATGAATAGTACCCAGCCTCAAAGTTTTATCCATAACTCTTAATCCACTTAAGATTTCATTTTGAAATTTTTAGGACACCTAGAGGGAATATTTAACTACATATTTCATGTTTTATTTATTCCTAATTCTCATTCTATGTGGGTCGTAAGTAGCAAACAATTTACTAGTATCTAATTCATCACTATATAAAGCAACATGCAAAGATAAGGGCATATGTCCTTCATTACTAGTCCAAAATCTATTATGTTTGTTCAATATTAAACTTAAGACAAAAAAAAAAAATCATTTTTCCAATGTACAATATCCTTTAAACTGGTATTTAAGATGTTAAAAATTCCAAGAAAAAATCTAGGTTGAATTGTGTAACACCTTATACTTTAGACATTTTGATACTACATATAATTGTATCAAGTAATCATACATGACATACATATAAGACAAAATATCCTATTTATATTGATAATAATTTTTTTTTATTATATCTTACATCTTCATTCAACAAATTTAATAACTCAATTTTGGACTTAACCCATAAGCTTTATATATATCACATACCCAATATCTAAGATATTTTTTGTAGTATTTTTCTTTTAAGTTTAGAAGTTTGAAAATATTTACACATACTAGTAGAAAACCATTGCAAATATACATATGAAAATATTCAATCCCAAAATATAGATAATATTATTTCATACTTTTAAGAGATACAAAGAAAGAGAGTGAGAAGACTCGACCAGACACCTTTGATCCATATTTTTTTATGCACCTCAATATGAACTATTATTCTTCTCTACCTGAAAAATATTGCAATTTGGTAAGTTACGACTCAATAAGAATAACTATCAAATGAGCTCTAAAGTACAAAATAATTTTTTTAATAGCAAATCATAAATGTACACAACACATTCTATGTATTCCATTTTATTCATCAATATCATTTAAATAAAAGTAAATTTAAAGCATACAATCAATTGCTCTTTGCTTATGCTTATGCTTATGCTTATGTCTGTTCATTTCTTTTTGTTGTGACTAGGCTAAACATACATTGTCTCGAGTTTCCATGTAAATATCTGTTATAGGAATATTTGCATTTGTTAGCTAGTTTGATCATTTGTTTCATCAAATTATACCTCTAAGATAGTCAAAACAAAGAAAACAATAGGGTAATTTACTAGAAATGTAGCGCCCTTTCGATTAACCAGGATAAATTTGATTAATTAAATTGACACTATGAACACAGTTATGTGGAAAACCTATGAAAATTTAAAACTTTTTTTTTTATCATGGCCATGATGACTTGCATAAAGCATATAGTAGAATATATGCTTGACTTAATATTTAAATTCCATTTCATAACTAAAATATGTTAACCCTTGATTAGGAGTTTACAAAAATACATGTCTTTAACAAAGAATTACATAATTCTTCAACATTGACAAGTATACAAGTAAACAACCGTCTTACTATGACATGTACACAAAATGCAAAAGTGCAACATGTGCTATCACTGACCCGCGTAGGGTCTGATCTGATATCTGGGTTGCTTCTCTTGTTCAACTTCTACTTATCTACAAGGCTCTGACTTGTGTGGGAAAAACACCCATAAGCTAAGTTACTAAAAGCTTAGTGGTACATATAGACATTGAAATTCACTTATAATTATACATTGTATGCATTTCATGGCATCCTGTGAGAATATCATGGCATGACAATAGGCTCATAATATCATATAGGCTATCTTACCTTGTGGAAGTATAAATCGTTGAACATATATAATGATAACTATAGCATGTAACATTTCACTATGTGTATAAACTTAGTTGCATACTTATTCCTTTGCATTCATTTCATGTTACTGTATTTTTTACTTACTTTAACATATTTGATATTATTGTCCAACAACTCTCAATATCGACTGTTTGGATACGGGTTGTGGATAGGGGCACTCTCCAAGCTTAAAAACCTTACCACTATTTGTAAACATATGCCATGCTAGGCTCCTCAAGTCAATGGTACTAGTCTAGGCTAGCCATATTGATTGAGTAAACATATAGCTTTTGTATGTAATATCATCTGTAATAATGTATGTCAGTCTAGGCTTCTCAAGTCAATGGCGCTATCCGAGCTTAAGCCACATTAACTAGGTAAACATATAACTAGGGTATCATAACCCCCTTAATGGCATGTCATCTATCATACTATTAGTCTTAGTATCGAGTTTGGGCTTTACTTGTTCATATCCTTTATTAGTTCCATTATAATATTTATATCTTAAGCATATACACTTTAATCCATGCATACAAACATAGAACATTCAAATAGTGATATCCATAGAAATATACTTCAATATATTATCATTGAATATATTTACATAACCATTGCATAAAATGTCATATTACCTTTAAAGCAGGCTTCACGATTATGAACTATATGTTTACAGTCGTGAAGACCCATTCACAGGTACCTTTATTCATTAATCAAAACGTGACCTTAGGGGTGAACACTTTTGTCCACTTTATGCATTTTTTTACGGGAGTGACTTTATTCGTGAGATGAGATTCACGGTTGTGAATACCTAGTCACGGGCGTGAATCTGAAATTTTCAATAGTTTATAGCATTAAAACATGTATTCATTACAAGTCACATGTAAGGCTCTAAGGATTGTCCCATGACAACCTTTTTCTATCAACATTCTCATGACATAACGCATTAAAACATGTTAAAGGGTCATTCAATATACGTAATCACTACACTTACCATTTCTTTATTCACTAATAATTTTTTCAAACATTTATGCTTTCATATACATTTAATCATTTTTTACTTACCTCTTTCACCCATTAGGCATCATTATTTATTATCTCATAAATGTCTCTTTAGGCACATTTATTACATATACATTACAAACATAACATTGCTTATTCAAGGTATACTTACATTTATAGCATTTCATACTCAAAATCTTATCTCATGACATTAATTACCTCATTTGAACTTGGCATTTAAAATTTAAAGCATACAATTCAATCATCATTTAATTAACACCAAACATGTCATACTTGGGAATTTGAATGCATATATATACATACCTCTAATGGAGCCTCACAAAACCAAGCTTCTCTTAAGCTTGCTTATCCTTTTGGTGGATTTCACTGTCTCTCCTTTCAACTCCTATCACATATAACATATTTTTATCAACAACAAAAACTCATATGCTTAGCCTTTAAAGCCATAAGGGTAAAAACCCTAACTTTAGCCCTTTCAACATCCTTAAACTCATATAACCCCTTACTAACACATGTTATAACTTTTAAACAACTTAAAGAAAGATCTTTAATCTTAATCTCTCAAGATTAAGCTTTAACCTAATCCATTTGGAAATAGGTCTTTACTATATTCGAGATAGACATAATTAAAACTATGAAAGCTTGTGAAAACTAAAGGAAAACTTGATTCCTTACCTTAATTGAAGGGAAACATGGCTAGATGAAAGATTCAACTCCTCTCTTCCTTCTAGGGTTCGGACTTCTGCAATAAACCCCTTCTTTATGCTCATCTTCCCTAAAAGCTTGTTGAAACTTTGATCTTTTGCTTTAGTTTAGGTGTTTGAGGCTGGAAATCCAAGAAAAACGTAAGACTTTGGTCTCTAGTATGAAAAAATCTCAAACTCTAGGGTTTCTTTTTATTTTTATTCGTGAGAGAAAGGAAGAACAACTGTCAAATTTTTATATCTGACGATGTTCATGGGCATGACCCGACAAGTCACGGGTGTGATTAATATTTTTTTACGGTCATGACAATTAAGTCACGGGCATGAACTATGCACTCATCAATATCATAATATTTCTTTAACTCTTTTTTTTTCTTCCTGTAAACATATACTTGTATCTTTTCTTAATTCATATTATTAACTAGGCTCTAATTATGAGTGTTACAAGAAATCAAATGAGAATCAGTTTTAATAAAATGATGATTTCTCTTCATATATGTCAAATCTTGCAAAAAATTTTTAAAGACATATGTATAAGGCATAGATCTACAAGTTTTATGTTTTAAAATTTTCCAAATTCATCCTATAAGATCATAAAATTAAGTCTTAATATTATGTTACAAAAATAGGATTCAAGGGCTTTTGCACACAGTAAATCATAGAATATTGAACCCATAAGACAAGAAGAAATAACTAACTTACCAATAATTAAATTTTCTAGGTACTTGCTAAAACTCTTATGGAAAATAAAAAAGAGAAATAGAGGTTTATGGTAAAAGAAAGAAGAAACAAAAATTAGATGGAGTGGGGATGTGCAGAATTATGATAAGGTAAGGATAAATATCCTTAAAAGTCTTCATCCTTGTTGACTTTCTTTTTTTTTCTTTTATTATTATTATTATTATTATTATTATTATTATTATTATTATTATTATTATTATTATTATTATTATTATTATTATTATTATTATTATTATTATCATCATCATCATCATCATCACCACCACCACCACCACCACCACCACTATCATCATCTTTATATATATATATATAAGCTCATTTACTTTCTTGCCTTTCTTTAATAATATTCTTCTTCATATGATTCATGCCCTATTTGGTCATTCTACCTTAGATAAATCCCTAATTTAGGATTCCTAACAAGTAAACAATTCTTTTTTATAAAAAAGTACACTATAGTATACTATACGAAATTCTCAATGTATATTATAGTATACTCTATGAAATCCTCAATGTATACTACAATATACTCTATGAAATCTTTAATATATACTACAATGTACTCTATGAAATCTTCAATGTATACTAAAATATACTCTATAAAATCCACAATGTTAAATTCTCAGTTCACTATCACAATTTAACGTTATACCAAATATTTAATCTCTTTCATATAAATCCTCATCATCATATGTCCATTACACAATGTCATCTTATACATGTATAAAATCTAAACTTATTCCATCTATGCACGTCAAGTAGAGGGATATGTCTTATTTCATACAATAGGAATTTAAAATGTTAAATGCCTATTTCCATCATTATTAATCTGAAATCCGTTTTATTTGTTTCATATTAAAATTAAGACATAAAGAAACACTTTTCCATTTTATATTAACCTATAAATCTACTAATCAATTTCTGTTAGGGAAAAAGAGAAACATATGGATGTTTGACTATATTAAAAAGTAGAGAATTCAGTTAGGGAATAAGAGAAACATGTGGATGTTCAGTTAAGAACTATGACTTCTTAATATAGTATAAGCTCATTTACTTTCTCTCTCCTCTTTTTTAATATGTTTTTCATGTGATTCATACCCTCTTTGATCATTCAACTATAGATAAATCCCTATTATAATGCAATAACATATGTAATATGGGTATAGGTGCATATATGTATATACTTGTGTATGGTGCATCATCACACAAATATGAATAGGGCAATTGAGATGGGGATGTTACATTTTGCCCCCTACCTCAAAATTCCTAACCATTGAAGAGATAGGGGTATTATTTCCTCATCTTTTCCTCTGTTTCCCAAGTTTTTTTTTTCTTGAGAGTGATTTCTCCATAAACTTTAACTAAAAGAATCTACCTATTTTGCAATTGCTTAGTCTTATACACAAGTATCTCCACTAGTTCCTCAGCATAGCTCAAATTCTTATATATCTCGACCACATGGTCTTTTAACACATGTGTAGGGTCAGGTCTATATCTCCAAAGTATGCTAACATGGAAAATATTATGAATTTGTGCTAACTCATGTGGTAATGCTAACTTGTATGCCAAAGGACCAAACCTGTCCAAGATCTCATAAAGGCCCTATATATATTGGGCTAAGCTTGCCCTTTTTGCCAAATCGAAGCACTCTCTTCCAAGGAGAAACTCTCAAAAATACCTTATCAAACAAGTATCTCTCTCATATGTTGGTTTGCATAACTCTTTTACTTGTCCTATGCTATTTTCAACTTGTTTTTCACTATTTCAATCTTATGCACTATGTCTTGAACAAGTTCGAAGCCTTCAAGACTTTTTCCTCTTCTTCATCCCAAATGATAAGGCTTTTAAACTTTCTATTGTTAGAGAGGGGCCCTAAAGGAAATCACCTAGGCACTTGATGTACTAATTTATTATTAATAAAAAAAATATTTTCATTATATGATATTCATTGCATATGAATTAATATAGATTTTAGATCGTTTACTGAAATCTTTGGTATGCAATACAACATGAAAAAATCATGATGAGATTATGATAATGAGAATCTTATCATGTATAATTGTATTTATACCTAAATTATTTCTAGTCATAGGATTAACATGGCGAGATATTGTTAATCCGGAGATTAGCACATGTTATACTCATTGACTAGGTCAAACAATTGATCTCATAAGGTCAAGACATGAAATGCTTAGAATTAACATGTGGATGCTTACTAGAGTAGCCAAGTACATTGGATGACCTAATATGAGATAGTTACATGAATATCTATTTAATGTCAGTGATAGTCTTATTATAACAATGGTGCAAGTATTTTTAGACTTGAGATGCTCAAGGTTATCTTGAATACTAAATCCTATACTTTGACTTCATTCCTTGTTGTCTCTCAGAGGTTGCTCATATGATGGTGATTGGGTATAGTATGAGGTATTTGAAGGTAGTTAATAAAGGATTCACCACTTTTGATAAAAGGAGAATATACATATGACCTATTGTAGAGATCATTACTTAGAAATTATTGGACTAGACGGACATGTCTTGAAGGAGATCTTTAAGGACATATCTAATGGAGTAATAAGTCTCATACATAAGAACTGATATCATTTGGACTAGATGTGACATAATTAGTCTAGTGGGAGTTGACACACAGTCCGTGCTCTGAACCAAATGAGGTATAGTTTGGTGAAAGGATGAATTGCATAGTAACTGTCTAGAAAGGGTTAAAAGTCAAACTACTGACTTTTTGGTTAATTAGGTGATCATGATATATTGCTAGATACCGTTCATAATCTGCTAAGTCATGAAAAATTGATAAGAAATCAATTATGGGTCAAAGCTGTTTGACTCGTATAATCATAATTTGATTAGGAATCCTTTCGAAACTTGGGCTGCCAACATGACTAGAAAACCTATTAGGTCACATGTATAGAGGGAATAAAGAAAATATAAAATGGATTTTGGATAAGATCTAAGGGAGAGAGAGAGAGAATTGACCCTTTTATAAGGGTCATAAAAATGAGCCAAATCTAATTTGGATTATGATTATTGACTTGGTCAACATTGGGCTACAAAGCTTAGGAAAATAGGCCCATTAGGACTTTTCCTTTTCTAACCCTAAAAGAGATTATAAAGAGTATACATACTCTTTTTAAGAAGTCAATTTCGTGGCTACCCCCTTAAGAAAAATAAGAGTTATTTTTCTTATCTCCTTTTTCTCTTTCATAAGACAATTTTCCATAACTAGCACTTTGGACTTTCGTCACCCCATCTTCTTGGAGTTTTTTTTTCTTCATTTGGTGTGAGAATTTCGGTACCCATCTATAACAACTCTTAAATTTGAGTAAGTTGCTATTTTCTTTCTCCTAATCTTCATTTGGTAGTGTTTGATTCATGAGGTTTGAGGGTCAGTAAGAGTAACCAAGGGTTAGGGTTAGAAAACCCTTCTTTTGTTATTTATGGGTTAAGGTATGGATGTAATCCTTAAGAAACCTAGTTTTTGTTGATGTTTGGTTGTTGTCTTTTGTTAGAGATCCTTGCTAGAGAAGAAGCTCCCTCTTAAGAGAGGGAAAGGGCTTGGAAGAAGGAGCTAAAAGTTTTTGAGACCTCATTTTAGTGTGAGGTTTGTATATAACTTTTATATTAAATGTAATGATTGAAATTGTATGTTATATTGTCAAATTGCATGTTAATTAATTTAAATTGAGGCTTTCATTATTGAAAAATGAGTAGGTAATGGTATTTATAATGCATTTATGAGGATTAATGTATGTCATAAATGAGAATGAAGTTATTTAATGGCAATTAGTTGATTATGAACATGCTTAGTAACTTATATTGTGATTGGAATAAGAAGTTGACATTTAAGCATTAATTCTGTAAATTGTTTAGGATTCACAGGCATGAATCATTATTCACGACTGTGAATCATGCGATGATTTTGGATATAAGCATTTACAGGAATTGTCACCACATGGTTCATGACTAGATGAGTCGTGAAAGGGGAGATTCATAGGAGTTATGTAACATCATTCGATATAATTAAGAGTAATCCCAATTATACAAAAAGATATTACAATATATATGACACCCTTATAACAATCATTCTATACGTACGTCATATGTATTAATACAGTTATAGCTGATGTGTGCCAAAAAAAATTTTCTTAATATTTAATTTAATGCCCACAATATATTCTACACTTAATTAATCTTTTTCATTTTTCTAAAAATTTCTGCAGCATAATAGGTATAAATTAACTACCCCACTTACACTGCAAACAATTCACAGCCCATTTTTGGGCATAACAATACACATATATAAAACATAATATTTTTCATTCAACCACCAGTCAATATTCAATTCTTTACACATATAATAATTCATAAATATCCTTTAACATAATATGTACAACATTTCATTCCTACAACTTTATATACATACATATATATACATGTCATTCTAGGTACTAACCTATTATTATTTGTTCTTTCGTCAACTCCCAAAATTTGTATGTTTGCTCTTGTCTTTCTCACTACTACCTACACGCAGTCAAATAATTACGTGATGAGCATTAATATACTCAGTGATGATTACTAATTTAAAAATTTTCATTAACTTATATTTTCATGCATTCATACATGCAATTACATTTTTAATATACTATTCAAATTTTCTATTTAATATATACATATTATTCTTTTTATTAATATTTTATTGTTCTTTACCCTTAATTCACTAATTAATATTTTCATTAAATTTACCAATTTTTCTCAATTAAGTTTTTTTTTGAACTTTCAATTCCTTTCAATTTAATCATTTTTCACTTTACTTCTTTAATTAACCCTTATTTTCCTTTTTCTTTTCAATCTTTCATTTAATTATTTAATTCTTAAATTTCCATTTATTTACAAATTTTTCCACTAACTATATTTTATTTTTATTTTTATTTTTTTATTACATAATTTTAACATTTTTCTCCACTTATATTTCATTTTTCAATTTTACTATTTTTGTTACATTTATCACATTTGTCATTATTATTATTATACTATTTTTATCATCTTTATTACTTTTATCATATTTAACATATTTATCACATATATCATTTTTATCATAATTTATCACTTATATCATTTATTATTATTATTATTTTTCACTTTATTCATTTTTCTCATATTTTTCACATTTAATCACATTTATTCATTTTTATCATATTTTTCACTTATTTTTTACTTTTATCATTTTTAATACTTCTATTCATATTTGCCACTAGTTTCAATCTGATAGAAAATTTTCGGACCAAATACATAGTATGTGGACCCAAAATTCCACTACACTGAAGAGTAATCCCGAAGGACCACCCAAATACTGCACTGTACACTGAATCACTAAATCATTATCACTGAAGTAGACCATCATTGGCCTACATAAGCAAGTCGTCATGACTTGTACCGCAGTAATAGTGTCCCTATGACTAGCCAATTATATCATGAGCTAGATTTAACCATCAGAAAAATAACTAAAAATATTATTTATTCCTTTAATTCAATTTTCATTAAATTCATAAATTCCATTATTCTTTACATTATTAATCACTTAATATTTTATTCATCCATACAATTATATCACGACTATAATTTTTCACACTTTCCATTCCAATATATCAATATTTCATTATGAATAATCAATTAAATTATTAAGCTCACTAAACACACTTTATTCATTATTTTTTATTTCATGCATAATAAAATAAATAATAAGAAAAATATTCAATATATCATTTGAAAATTCTCAATAAATTTATACACACTCAATATCATATTTTCTTGCATTTCATAACTAAAATTGTATTTAATTAGCAAGGAAAATATAAAATTTTTCTTATTCATATTTCGGCCAATAATTAATTTTCATCATTAAAATTTTTCTTTCACCTTTTAATTATTCATTTCACTAATTTATACATTCATTATTCCATATATATCATAATATTACAATAAAATGTAATTATACCTTTATTTACATTTTTCACACAATAATGTCATATTTTCCAATTTCCACTACTTAATTTTTTTTATTGAAATTAACCATTCTAATTCACTTTTTATAATTGCTTAATTATGTTTTAAGCATTAATTATCAATTACATGCAAAACACACAAAATTCCTAATTTTCATAAACATAAAGCATGCTTAATCAATGGAAATAGATAGATTTTGAAATCACTAACCTTATTTTCTTGCTTTGGCCTTCCTAAGCTTCATTTTCCTTAGTCTTTCCTTTGGAAGCACCTTCACTTTCCTTTGAACCTACCATGACCAAAAATTACACTCCATTAATCTACCAATATTTTGCTTCCTTAACTTAAATAAACTTCATATTTATCATTTATATACCTTAAACTACCTATTTTAACTATTAAATTAATTTAAAACTATAAATTTCACTTACCTCAAATTTGTATCCTAACTTTTCTCCTTTGATTTTCTTCCACTTTAGCCCTCCAAATGAAGATAAAGGCTTCTATTAGGTAGTAGAGATGCTGAATTTATTTTTGGGTGGTTGATTTTGGTGTAAGAATTGAAGAAATTGGAATAAATTTGGAAGGAAAATGGGAAAAGAGTGGGTCGGCCAAGCTAGGTGATTTGGAGAAGAAGGCGTTAAAGAATTATCTTTAGAGAATTATGATAATTAAGGTGATTTATAGTGGCTTAAGTTGGGTGGACTTGGGCCAAACAAAACCCAATTCATTTAGGCCCAATTATGCACTGTAAATTATTTTTTTCACTTTCTAAGATCAATTTCACCCAAATTTGATTCCATAATTTATAAAATATTTTTATATGTCTACAAATTTTTTTTAACTCAATCGAAGTCCTTTTTATGTCTAGCTCACTCAAATCGGACTGATAATTCAATTTTTAGTGTTACCATAAAATTTCTTTTTCACAGCCAAATAATCCTAAATATTATTTAGAGTCTATTCATATCTTAAATTGAATTTTTAGATGTCATTTGCTATTTTTCATAGGTCGGTGAAAGTACGATCAACCAATTATTTAATTAAATTGGGTCTATTTTTTCTTAGTTTTGACTTTTGAGGACTTATTTGACCTCATTTTTACTCTAAATTTTACCATTGGACTAGTCATAATCTATATTTTCCGATGATCAAATAAAATATTTTTATCAACACGTGTATTTTTAACCCCCAGATATAATGATTATTTTTGGGAACTACAGTTTACAGCTAATACCGTATTTGGGTCATTGCAATGCACACAAGTTAAATCGTCATGAATTTAAAATTTTGATGCACTATGTCCATGATGACTTAAAACAAAATAAACATATTTTTAATATCATGAAATAAAACTCGATTTAATAAAAGTTTAGATACAAACTCGTATGGGCATACACAAGCTCAATGTTTTACAAAATGAGTAGTTATAAAATTATATGTCTCTAACAAAAAAGAATGTAAATCTATAACTAATCAACCCAACAAAATAACTAAAAATATATACAATGATTGTATCACCCACCCCAAGTATATTTTTTAGATTTTGATCACCGGGTGTTGTCCTTTGTCGCTCCACACCTAAGCTCCAACCATGCACATGGAAAATTCATACATTAAACAACTCGTGTCTAGTGGTACATAATAATGTACAAGACATACAATAAAACATACATAATATGCATGACATACTTACCAACCTACCATGATGACTTACCTCAAGCCCGCATATGCATCATATCATACTCTATATGACATATCATCATGCTTTCATGCATTCAACATACATCGTATATGGCATACCAACTAGTATGTATATCACACATAACATAATTATTTATCTTACCTTTTTGCCTATTTTACTCATAACTAGACTAAAATCGATATGAGTAACTTAACCCACCGAGAAAGCTCTACTTGCTAACCTCTGGGCCTTCAAATATATAACCCATTGAGCCACTCTACCCACTAACCTCTAGGCTTTCAAATGTCTATAACCCACGGAGGCGCTCTACCCGCTAACCTCTAGGCCTTCAAATATATGACCAATATTGGTCACTCAATACCGAACTCCCCTTAATGGCATACCATCTATCTTAGCTCTAGTCCCAGTTAGAGTATTGGATTTATAATTTCACAACATGTACCACACATGTTTCCATATTATTTATTTTTCCATATTTTATATAAATCTACTGTGATATCTCACAATCACATTCACCACATGTAATTTCATATCATGTTGTAAGTATACAACTAAGGCCTATTGCCTCACAATAAATAAATCTTGATTCACATGAAATTTTACATTTTTTTCCAAATTAATCAGTTTCACACCCTTAAATAACCTTTCATGGCAGTAGAGTAATACTTCACGAGTAATTTACCCTTGAACCAAGCCATGATTCATCCAGTGAGTCAACACATACCGTGATCACCCCTTCATGGGCGTGAATCAAATCATGAAACCAATTGTGAAGCTGCTCGTGAACGGGTCTGCTTTAGCAATAACATTCAATTTCACGACTTTCTAGAAAATAGAGTATGGTCGTGAACGGTGCATGGTAGTGAATCTGGAGATTTTTCTAGAAAATAGAGTATCACAACTTCATGTCATTCTCACATACAATATACTCTACGGTTGACCAATGTCAGTTACCCTATTAACATTCCAGCATGCATTTAAAGCATCTGCCACAATTATGTACTTTATAACTATCAACATTAACCAGAATTATTCATTAAACATACCAATCTAACCATGTTCATAAGATTTTCCATCATACATATCAATCTCATATTTTACCATTTATCTACTTATTTATCATCTAAATCATGCATTTAAAGCAAATGACACTGAAAACACAAGGTAATTGCCTTAAGTGTTGTTATGTACAAACCTTACATCTAGGATAGAGATTGGCTAAAGATTGATCTCTTCAAGCTTGTCCTCTCCCTTAATATGGACTTTTAGCTCCCTCTCCAAGTCCTAGCAAGATGAAGAATATTTTCTTAGTCTCTGGAAAACGACCAACACCCAGAAACTGGAAAATCTACTTTTTACCTTCAAGCTCACAATTTTCCTTTCTCACTCTCCTTTCTCTTTCTACTCCATCAAAACTTAGCTTTTCCAGATTCACCTATAGAGGAAGAGAGTTTCTGAAGGTGAAAGAGATGAATATATGGTGTGTTAGGTCGATTATAAAGGTATGAGAGCGAATTTAAAGGGAATGGCAGAGAGAAAAATATGATTGCCTAACCTGCTCTATATGCCCAGGCTTCAAGGTCATGACTCATGTCTCATGGGTGTGAACCTTTCCTTCATGGTCGTGAACAAACTCTTTACGACTAAAATCCAATATTCATAGCCGTGATGACACCCATTATTACGGGTGTGAAACATCTGATTTCAGCAACTCTCAAACTTCCCAAAATTTCACTTAATCCCCCATTTCTCACTAACCAACAATATAACTTATAAGCCCTAATTACGGGTGTTAAACATTAACCCTTGACATATCAAATTTTTAAATTTTTGTTTAATAAATGCCAAAATTTTTAATGAGAACATGCACATTTAAGCTATTATTGCAAGAGAATGCATATTGAGATGATATACTTGCATGACTTATATATGGGTTTGAGAACTTTGAGATTTTAAAATGTGAATTTTATTGCCCAATACTCGAATTATGACTAAAGTTAGGAGAAATGACATGTTATTAAAGGTTTTATGATACCAAAAGGCCTAGGATTGGCTATACAAGAACAAGACCTGTGAAATTAAGGATAAGGCTCAGATGAGCTCTATCGAAGATGTATATAAGCATATTGTTGTTTTCCTTAGGTAAGTGACCTGAGTGGCTCTAGAGTGAGCCGATATATGCTCGTATCCATTTTTAGTTCGGTCTGGAGTTAGTGGGCAAATAATGAAATAATGGAATAACAAAAAAAAAGTAAAAAAAAGGGTAAATGGTTGAAACATTTGGTAAGTGGTAGTATGGTTTATGTGTTGTGATAAATGTTTATGTTTGTGGAAAACTCACATGTTCATGCATATATATTGGCATGCAAAAGAAAATGATCATGTATACACTTATTATTATATTTAATATTTTGTTATGTACCACTAAGTGAGACAAGTTTAGGTGTGAGTGTTTTATCTCTCATACACAGTTTGAGGCCAAAATTTAGAGAGGATAGAGAAGAAGTCCAAGAGGAAGAGCTAAAGGACAAGTATATAAGGGTTGGTGACATAACACTTTTTGTTTATTTTGTTGGGGATGGGATTAGTTACTAGTGTACATGCTTTAATATGTAAGAACATGTAATCTTGTAACTAATCATTTCTATATTCCTTTGTAAACTTTTGAACAAGAGTTAGCCCTCATTCTATAAATACAAAATTTAAGTTTCATATTGAAGTTTTTTTAATATATTGTTGTTTTGAAAGTCATCATTGCCATAATGCATAAAAAAGTTTTTAATTTTAACAGCTTTTCGGTCTCATGCATTGTAACATTCTTTCATATAATTAGAATGATTTCCTAGTTACGTGAAGGGGTGTTACACCTTGAGTCCCTTCTAAATGACTCATCTGGTCTCTTCAACTTGATCCTTTTCTCTATACTAATAGCAGTAGATACTAACTTTGAAAAGTCTTCCTACTGTAGTGAAAGAACATGAACCCCAATCTCATATCTTAGACCTTCCTCAAATGACAGCATTTGTCCACCTCATCCCCTATAATGCCAGATCCATATCTGCTCAATTTGGTGAAATCTTTGTCATACACTGCTACTGTCATGTTCCCTTGCCAAAGGTTTAGGAATTCATTTTTCTTCTCATCAATGTACACTCTCAGTACATGTTATTTTTTGAACTCGGTTGCAAAGAAAGTCCAAGTAGGTGGCTATGGAGTCTGAGGCTTCTAAAGAATATACTTCCACCAATCATAGGCATGCTAGGTCACCCTGTACTGGTCTATCCTTAATGGCATGCCATCTATCCTAGCTCTAATCATAGTTAGAGTATTGGGCTTAACTATTTATCACACACTTACCATTTCGTATCACAATTTAATCCATATTCCATGATTCTCATAAACTATAACCATAACATGTATTCTTATACCATGTTATATCCATATGACATAGGTATACCACCTCAAAATGAATCAAATTTGATTCACATGCAAAAATACAAGAAAATGCAATTTCACAACTTCACTCTCGTGAACTCATTTTCACAGCTACGAAAACCTTCACATACAGTTTGCTAGTGAATCACATGGTGATTCAGCTTTTGAATCTCCTATAGTTTCACAACCATGATCATCCCTTTACGGTTATGAACAAGACTGTGATTCCAACTGTGAAGTTTCCCATGAATGGGTCTGCTTCAGTAATAAAACTTCTCACATGCAATATTCTCTATAGTTGACCAATGTCAGCCACCCTATCAATATATCAGCATGCATAGAAATCAATTAACATACTAGAAACCTTAATAAACCTTTACATTCCATAATCAAAATCTCAGCCTATCAATCACAATATGTTTTTAAATGCATTTAACCCTAAAACTTGTCATATCTTACCCTATAAATCACCCATAACATGCATTCAAGGCAAACAACACAAAAATATGTAAGTTAAAATTGTAACCTTACACCTAGGGTGAAGCTTAGCCAAAACTTTAGCTCTTCAAGCTTGTCATTGCCCTTGAGATGGACTTCTATCTTTATCTCTAGTTCCTAGCAAGATGGAAAATGTCTCCTTAGTCTCAAGAACTCGAACAAAACCCAAAAAATACAAAATCGAGCCCTTTTCTCACAAGCTCACAAACTTCCTTTCTCACTTTTCCTATGTAAAACTTAAAGCTCAAATAATGGAGAAAAGGGTTTCTTATGGTGAAGAAGATGTAATAGTAGCGTGTTAGATTGGTTATAAGAGCATGAGAGTGGATTTAAGGAAATGGCAGAGAGAAAATTGTGGTTGTCTTACCTGCCTTATTTACCCATAATTCAAGGTCGTGACTCTCTTTTCACAAGTGTGAATCATTCATTCACGGTCGTGATTACCCTTCATGATTGTAAACTGAAATTCCAACATTCACATCCGTGACACCACTTATCATGAACGTGAAATAACAAATATCAACAACTCTTTAGATATTAAAACTCTATTTAAAACTCCAACTCTCACTAACTATCAACCTAACTTATAGACCCTATTTATGGGGATTACAAAGCATATGCATAGTTCATCCATCATGTCTTGGCATATATTTTAAACTTGTCATTTATATATAGTTCATCATTCAAGCATTCACTTCATTATACAAAACATAGTCATAGGCAAAAAAATACTTCAATATGACCAATAAAATGCATGAAGCCCTAGTGGATGCCTAAGGAGTGAGAAGGGAGGATGTGACTAATGACCTTCTATCCATAACATCTTTTAGCCTTATCTACAAGTGAGGTTTTGTAACTTATCTACCTAGAAAATAATTACATTTTTATGAGACATAATAAATTAGATAAACATTGACATATATACATATATTTGCCTACTAGGCATAGCAAGCTCAACACATGTATTTCAATTTTTGAACATTTGTACATACAAAATAAGCGTTCACATATGCATCTGAGTTTTTCATTTTTTTTATTTGGTTATGACTGATTTAACATAAATTGTTTCGGGTTTCATTTATCATGTAATCGTAATGCCATGGACATGGGGATGTCCTTTGTTTTGCATTTTCTTATAAAACATGTGAATATTGCTTGCTAGCTTTTGCATTGGCGATCGCCCATGTAACAGGCGAACATGTGAGCCATTTAGGCTTTCTTCGTTTGCCATGTAAAGATATCATTTTTTGTGTACCCCTTTTTGTCATATACATGTGAATATTATTTGCCACGTGGTCTTCATTTGTCATGTAACATGTGATTTGCAATCTTACATTCAGTCACAAATTTTTAAGTGGAGGGAAATGCAATTATACTCATAATAGCTTTGCACATTTTAGCATGTGATCAATATTCTCTTCCCATACATATATAAGCATCACATTTCATATATATATAATAAGAGCTATTCAACATCAACTACACATACATATATCACATGGACATTAATATCATTTTATCATATTAAGATAGCATCATAAATCCATACATCTTGTTGAATCTTGATGGGTATTTTCGTTATTTTGATGATAACAAATAAAATAGCAATATTGTATTTAATATACTTGCTTTCTAAGTCTATTGAACAGAGTATGAAATATGTTAGCAAGAATGGAGAATGGAAGATTAATCTTCAAAAGATAAAATTGAAGAAGTGGCATGTTCACGCCCGTGACCCTATGTGTCACGCCCGTGAGTCAGCCTAGCGCCAATAAACATTTGAAGTTCACGGCCATGAAGGAAGACAATAAACCGTCATGAACCTACATGACAAATTCTTCCAGAGAGCTTCACGACCAAAGTCACCACTTGGATCACGACTTGGAAGGTTTTCACGCCCATGACCCAATATTTCAAAACCTTCCATAATGTTTCACGGCCAAGGTCACCACTTCAGTCACGGCTTGGAAGAACAGTCACGACTGTGACAAACAGAGTCATGCCCGTGAAAGATAAAAGAGAAAAATGTTAGGCGCGATTATTAGGGTTGGTGCAATGGCTAGTTTTCGTATTAAATGCATTCTAACGGCTATAATTTGCCATGGGAGTATAAATGCAAGTCATTTATGCATTCAGTACAAGAGAATAGCTAATACTTTGAATCAAAATCTTGTTGTAAGCTATTTGTACATTTTATACTTTCAAAACAAATATTTATTCTCTATGAAAATCGTTTTGCTCATCATTTATTGAGCAATAAATATTTGTAAGTGTTTCTCTCTATAATCAATTTTACTCAAGTGAGTTTTGGGTATTTATGGGTTAAGAGTAGAACACTTGTAAGGGTTAGTTGTGTGAGCCTCTAAAACACAAAGTAAAGGTTATTTGTGTGAGCCTGTAAAACACAAAATAAAGGTTGTTTGTGTGAGCCTGTAAAACACAAAGTAAAGGTTGTTTGTGTGAGCCTGTAAAACACAAGGAATTGGTTATTATGTGAGCCATCAAAACACAAGGGATTTCTGGGTTAGGTGTGAGCCATTGTGAGAAACACCATAGTTGGGAGTGAGCTTGTAAAACTCCATTGTAACACTTAGTAGGTTAGTGAAACTCCCAATTGCGATTAGGGAGAGGAGTAGGATTTGTTAACACCCGAACCTCTATAAAAATCCTTGTGTCAAATTTCTCTATCCCTCATAAACTTAATTTTTATTTCCACACTTTAAAGTTAAATTTTTAAAACTTCAATTCAACCCCCCTTCTTGGCTCAATATCTGGGCAACAATTGGTATCAGAGTTTTGTCTAGCATCGAAGCCTATAAAGCGCTAGTAAAGATCAAGATATGGCCAGTGAAGAATTCCAAAGTCTAAAGCCTTACTTCGATGGAGCAAATTATGCCCATTGGATGTTTCAGATGGAGACATATCTGGATAATGAAGGAATTGAAGTCTGGGATAGTATTCGAAAAGAATGGACACCACCAACTATAAGGGGAGTTAATGGTGAAGAAGAAATCCTGTCAGAAAATGATTGGACAGAGCCTCAAAGAAGAGCAAATTTCAAAAATAAGAAGGCAATGACAATTATCTCTAGTTCATTATCTATTGAAGAATGTGGCAGGATACAACATTGTTCAACTGCATATAGCATGTGGAAAACATTGGAAAACTATCATGAATGCCACAAAGCCACATGGGATGATGAAAGCTCTTCAAGTGAAAGAGATGACAATGAAAGCGAAGAGGTCAACCTATGCTTCATGGCTATTGAGGATCACGTCTTGGATAAAGTAAGATCACTACACTTATACTCTTTCAATAATGATAGTAGTGATAATGATAGTGATAGTGATGATGATGATGATGAACAAAGCCTTATAGAAGAATTAAATATAGAACTAGAGAAATATAGGAGTAAATTCAGTACTTATAAGAATAACATCTCTAATTTAAAAATTAAAATGGATACCTTAGAAAAGGAGAACATTAAGCTTAAATCATCTAATGAATCTCTTCAAAAGTCATTAGAAGAATACTCATCAAGACCTTCAACAAAAACCTTTCCAAAGAGGGAAGCAATACAAGTCATCATTCAAAGCCAAAAACATAGTAAGTACCTCAAAACCTCTACAATCCTGCATTTAGATTTATTTGGACCTTCTAGAATTGCTAGCTTATGAGGTAAATATTATGTCTTTGTCATTGTAGATGATTACTCTAGATTTACTTGGGTAATTTTCTTAGCTCAAAAGAGTGATGCTTTTGAAAATTTCAAAAAACTTTGCTAAAAGAGTTCAAAATGAAAAAGGATATTGTATTTCAAAGATAAGAAGTGACCATGGCAAAGAATTTGAAAATGAAAACTTTGAAAGTTTTTGTCTTGAATATGACATTTCACAAAATGTTTCATCTCCTAAGACATCTCAACAAAATGGGATAGTTGAAAGGAAAAATCGAACTTTAATTGAAATGGCTAGAACAATGCTCAATGAGTATGGTCTACCAACTTACTTTTGGGCATAAGCCACAAACACTGCTTGTTATATTTCAAATCGAGTTTTCAAAAACCTCTTTTAAACAAAACCTCATTTTAGCTATGGAATAGAAGAAAGCCCTTGATATCATACTTTAGAGTATTTGGATGCAAATACTTCATATTGAATACCAAGGACAACCTTGGAAAATTTGTGTAACGCCCACAAATTAGTCTAAATTAAAATAAGTATGTGGTATACATTGAAAACACATGATAGAAAAAAAATTAAATAAATTGAATATATGGTTAAATTAGAAATTAAAATAAATTAAATTTATTGACATGATAAATTTGATTAAATTATATAACATAATTAAATTGTATTTTTGGTATAAAAACAATTAAAGATATTATATATAAGGAATATGTGAAGATAATAATAATAATAATAATAATAATAATAATAATAATAATAATAATAATAATAATAATAATAATAATAATAATAATAATAATAATAATAATAATAATAATAATAATAATAAAAAGAAAGAGAAAAGTGAACAGTAAACAGTAAACAGTAAAAAAATGGGTCAGTAGAGAAGGAAGCAAAAAAAAAAGAAAAAAAAAAGAAGACTAAAAATCGTGAATTAGGATAGACTTCTTTTTTTGGTCATTCTTCCAACTTTATCTCTCTTCTCTTTCTTCTTCTTCTTCTTCTTCTTCATCCCTTTTCCTTCCTCCATATCACAGATCAAATTATTCATCGTCTTCTTCAAGATTTGTATCAAAAATCAGTCCAAATAAATCTGATTTTGGTAAGAAATATTTTCCCCATGATTATTGTGTTATTAGAACTCTTTAGGTTATATTTTTACAGGATATTTCACTTTGTTTTTTTTATTATCTTGTGACTCGAATTTTTGGATGTGTTAAACATAACAATTTTTCATCTATAGCTTGTGTATCTCTCTGCCAAATCTTATTGAAAGATTTTGAGTATATGAAGAGATATAGCTATTGGGATGAAACTGGTTCAGAGAGACGTATCAACTAAATAATCTACGATTTTTATACAAATTGATCATCTTAATGGCTTAATCTGAGGTTTTGTAAAATATAAAAGTTGTAGGTATATGTGTTATTTAGGTCTTTGCCAAATTTCATATTTGTAAAACATAAAAGTTGTAGGTATATATGTTATTTAGGTCTCTGCCAAATTTCATATAAATTGCTTTTGTGTAGGTTGAGTTATTCTGAAAAGAACTATGACTGTGCCTTGATTGAGCTGGTTTCATATACCTGTACAGATCCAGCATATTCGTCCTTATATTTCACCTATTTTTAGATCGAATTAGCTAAAGTGCAAAACATGAAAGTTTACTCGTATGTATTATCTAAATTTCTGTGAAAGTCTCACCTTAAAATGTCATGTATTTTGTGAGTTATGAGCTGAACAATTGAACTGGTCGGGTTGATAATCTATGTTGAACCAGCTATATATCATATAATATTTGAGAACCTTAGAGACCGAATCTGGAAATGAGGTAAACATGAAAAATGTTCCAAATTAACTTATATAACTGTATAAATATTTTCATAATAATGGAAGCTACACATTAATAGATATGAATTTTTAAATGTGGTACCCCGAAACTGCCTAAAGGTAGAGAACAAAGCAATATTTAAAAATATACCAAATATCGTGTAATAGTTCCAAAATTCTGAAATTTTAGTATGTTTTAGTTTTAGATGTTATATTTAATTAGGATTAAGAATCATATAAATTAGATAAGTGTAGGAAAAGTTTTTCATCCAACAGTCCAGAAAGGTCATGTTTCAGCTTATAAGAAATTGTAGTTATTCATTTAAACTATATTAAGAATAAATATTTTATCAATGTATTAATTATTTATATTTTCAAATTAGGGTCTCAACAAGAAGAAGAGCAATAAAAGTAGACAAGCTCCAAATTTTAGATTTTGGAAAAAGCTCCATTGAGGTTTGTACATATATGCATTTTAGTTTGCCTTGTTGCATGCTTGTGTGTTATTTGAATGAGATTTGGGTTATTTATATTAAAATATTATATATAAAATAATTAAAATACATACATGTACTTGTTGAAAGATAAAATGTGTGAAATAGCATGAATTATAAATATTTCTTAAGGTAAGCCAATTAAGCTAAATTTATAATTGAGTTATATATATATATATATATATATATATATATATTATCAATGAATTTGGTACTATTGTATAATCATGTGGTTGTCCCTCTATAATGTATGTTAGAATATTGTGTATTGTATTATAAATTATCTACATTGCATTTTGGTAATTGTATGTTAAAATATTTATGCTTATATGGATTGAGATTTGAGTTAACTAAACAATCATAATTTTAGGAAAATTAATTAAATTAAAATGAGTTATGGAAACATGAGAGGAGGTAGAATGCTTAATATTTTATATATTACATATGGTTGAATATATATATAGTTCATGTCCTGATACAAATATAATGATAATATAATGGAACATAAATTTTATTTTAATATAATATTTTCTAAATTTTATGCAATAATTTATTTAAATTATATCATGATTATTATGACCTATGTTTGTGTGACTGCATGGGAAACCTTAAATGCTTATATGTACCACTAAGCTAGAAATGGCTTAGCGTGGGTTTTTCCCGCGCAGGAACTGGAGCTTACAAATAGTAAACTGTTAAGTTGATAGAGAAAGTACAAGCCCATACTAGAGGAAACGCGTCAGAACTGGTTGAGTGTCGGATGCATATTATTTTTGCATCTTCTTTATTATCATGCATATGGGTTTGTTAGACAAGTCTTATATATAGTTAAGAACATATTTTGTATTTTGGTATTATATCTATATAGTTAGATGTAAGATAAAAAAAAACCCATTAATTTTGATAGTTATAATGAAGTATAATATTTATGTAACATGATAATGTATTTGATAATTGAATCCATATGTATATTTGAATATTAAAAAAATATATCAATTTAGTTATTAAATAAAAATTTTAAATTCAGACTTGTTTCATTCAGATTATCTGTGTCATTCTACTTATGTAATGAGATTATTCCTATTATATTGGCAGGATGTCACAATTTGCCTCTAAATCTGATGAAGGTATCTTTTTAGGATACTCTACAACTGGCAAAACATATAGAGTATTTAATAAAAGATCATTAACTGTTCAAGAATCTATGCATGTTATTTTTAATGTATCTAATAGACTTGATCTTGTGAAATGTAGTGTTCTTGATGATGTTGTAGGAACTATGGAAAGACTTGATCTTGGAAAAGGAAAAGAAGAAAATGATCAAGAAGATTCACATCAAGATGATTCTCTACCTCAAGCTCAAGAAGAAAATGGGCAAGAACTCCCAAAGGAATGGAGAATGACAAAAGATCATCCCAAAGAGCAAATCATTGGTGATCCTTCAAGGGGAGTAAGTACTAGATCTCATTTCAAACATTTAGCCACTGACCTTGCTTTTATTTCTCATATTGAGCCTAAAAATGTTGATGAGGCTCTTAATGATGAAAGTTGGGTGATTGCAATGCAAGAGGAACTGAACCAATTTGAGAGAAGTAAGGTATGGACCTTAGTACCTGGACCCAAGGATCATCAAATTATAAGTAGCAAATGGGTATTTAGAAATAAACTAGATAGGAATAAGACTAGATTAGTTGCAAAAGGATATAATCAGGAAGAAGGAATAGATTATGATGAGACCTATGCACCTGTAGCTAGATTAGAAGCCATAAGAATATTTTTAGCATATGCATGTCACATGAATTTCAAACTCTTTCAAATGGATGTGAAAAGTGCATTTTTAAATGGTTATATAGAAGAAGAAGTTTATGTAGAACAACCACCAAGTTTTATATGATTTGCCAAATCATGTTTTTAAACTTTCAAAAGCTTTATATGGTTTGAAACAAGCTCCAAGAGCTTGGTATGAAAGACTAAGTTCTTTTCTCTTAGAAAATAACTTTACAAAGGGGAATGTTGACACCATATTATTCATTAAAAAACATAAGCATGATATTCTAATTGTTCAAAATTATGATGATGATATCATATTTGGTTCTACTAATGAATTGTTTTGTCAAGAATTTGCTAAGTGTATGAATAGGGAATTTGAAATGAGCATGATGGGAGAGCTTAAATATTTCCTTGGTCTACAAATAAAACAAGGCAATGAGGGCATATTCATCAACCAATCCAAGTATGCCAAAGATTTAATTAAGAAATTTGGAATGGAAGGATGCAAGAGTGCCAAGATTCCAATGAGCACATCAACAAAAATGGACAAGGATGAAAAAGGTAAGAGCATTAATGAAAAACTCTATAGAGGTATGATCGGATCACTTTTATATCTTACTGCTTCTAGACCCGATATAATATATAATATTTTCTTATGTGCACGATTTCAATCATGTCCAAAAGAATCTCATTTACATGCAGTGAAAAGAATTCTAAGATATTTACATGGCTCATTGCATCTAGGTTTATGGTATCTAAGAAATTCATCCTTTTATATTGTAGGATATTCAGATGCAGATTATGGTGGTAGTCTTTTAGATAGAAAAAGTACTTCAGTTACTTGTCACTTTATTGGAGAGTGCTTAGTTTCTTGGTTTAGCAAGAAACAAGTTTCAGTTGCTCTTTCAACTGCTGAAGTAGAGTATGTAGCAGCAGGATGTTGTTGTACACAAATCTTTTGGATGAAACAACAACTTAAGGATTATGGTCATGATATGAACCATATACCTATACAAGTGCTAGAAATATTTCAAAGAATCCCATTCAACATTCTAGAAGTAAGCATATTGACATTAGACACCACTTTATTAGAGATCATGTTCAATATGGAGATGTTGCATTGGAATTTATAAGCACAGAAAATCAATTGGCAGATATATTCACTAAGTCTCTAAATGAGGAAAGATTTAATTTCATTAGAAGAGAACTTGGTATGATTGATGGATTAACCTTGTGATTGCCAAATTGTCAAATGTTAAGTGATAATCTTGCTTTTGTATCATCTCACTAGATATAAGGTAGTAAATTTGATGGAAATTTATGTTATAAGGGATAGAATCTTCATAGAAATGATTTAGTCTTGTTTTAGGACTTAATTTTATTTGATGAAAATATTAGGCAATTCACGCCTATGACATATGTTCACGCCCGTGAATTAAATAGCCAAAAGAACCAGCAGCTTTCACGACATGGTTCACGGATTTAAATAGTGAAGCCTATGTTCACGACTTCATTCACTTCCGTAAAAAGCCTTGTTCACGCCCGTGATGCATTTTCACACCCGTGAACATTTTCACCCAAAACTTATAGAAGCGTTCACACTTTGTGTCACGCCTTGTTTCACGGTTATAAGTAGTGAAATTCAACACTTCATGCTCGTGACTCATGTTTCACCACCGTGATAGTTCATCATTCACGCCCGTGACATTCAAATATCACGACTGTGAACAATTTCACGCCTTTCCTGAAGGGTAGAGCAGCCTTTCAGCAAACTGTGAACACAAGACTTCAGGCCTGTGACTACATGTTTCACGCCCGTGAAGGGGTCGGCTATATAACATTTCTACCGGTTATTTTTTACATTTCAACTTTCCAACTTCTTGAAACTGCTCTTATTTACACACATTGAATGGTACATTGAAGATTCTGGCCCCCTAGTCACAAATTTCTTCTATAAATACCATCAATAACCCCTTCCATAATCACAAATCATCTCTCCTTAGGGTTTTCTCACAAATTCTGTCAAATTTCTTCAACACTTCTAAAGTTCATTTCTTCAATCAACATGGAAATCGGCTCATCAAAGGGTACTAGGAAGAAATCTCAGGCTCCTAGGAGGTATTCAGATTACCTAATGAACATAATCCCAGAGAATTTCCATCATAGGTACTCAACACTTAAGAAAAGGTCTCTCATTTCATCAAGGTCTTTTGAGTGGCAGATGGTACGCCCTCTCGGGCTCGAGACAACAATGACAGAGTAACTCCAGGTCAGTCATTTGAAGGATTTTGTCGACATTCATCAGCCCAAGAGCACTCATTTCCGGTCCTCGGTGCATAAATATCTGCATAGGTTTCTAACCTATAGCATATTTACCCAAGGAGACAACAATGGCACCATTCGGAAGTCTGAGCTTTTTCTCTTAGAGATGGCCCAAAGAGGCCTCACAGTGGCACTTTCTCGATGGTTTGCAAACCATCTTCTGTCCATTGCCACCAAGACCTCTGAAGACATACTTATTGGTGGGTATGTAACCCATATGGCCTTGAAGCTTGGATATCTAAAGTTGGATGACCATCACTATAATCTCATCCCAGGGCATCCTCGAGAACGATTGGATGTAGAGTCCTTCATCAAAATGGGAGCAACTATTCTAATTGTCCATGAGAATAACATTTACTACCACTTCATCGACACTGCTGGCGAGATCATATGGGAAGATAATGACTCGGAGGATTTTAAAGCTGGCCTCCAAGGTATCCAGCAGAAGAAAAGGGCTCGAGTTGAGATGGCACCTCTTGAGGTTGAGCAGGACATCGGCCAATCCTCTGCCTCCACACCGAATTTGGCGCAGCAGGTGGTTGACCTCCTAGCACCAAGATTTGAGCAGCTGCAGGCTTCCATGGATGAGAGGTTGGAGAACCTCAAGGACTTCATAGAGCCTAGGATGGACAGCCTCAAGGTTGAAGTTACTCATCTTAGGGACAGGATGTCTGGATAGATGTTAGGCTAGATGGTAGCCTTGATATGTTTGTTTGGTTGTATGTTTGCTTGTTTGTTTGTTTGTAGGAAATTCTAAATTTCATTTCTGAATTTTAATTGCTTTTATTTGTACTTTCCTTTTATAATTAATATAATTGCTTTGTTTTTCCATTATGGTTTATCTTTATTGATATTCTTTTTGTTGATGACAAAAGGGGGAGAAACTAGCAATATGTTGAGTTAAGTGCAAGCAATACTTAATTTTGAATCAAAATGGAGAACCCACCAATATATTGAGTTAAGTAGGGAGAAACTAGCAATATATTGAGTTAAGTGCAATACTTAAAATTTGATTCAAAATGAATATGCAAGTATGCAATTGAGCTTTATACACCTTAAATATCTCAAGTATACTTTGCATATACCTTGATGCAAGTTACATAAATGAATATGCACTTGATATACTCTAAATATACCTTACATATACTTCATGATTTAAAGAGAATTTTAGTATATATTGGATATACTTTGCATATAACTTGCATATACTTAAAACTAGAAAGTTTATTTTAATGCCACACTTCATCATTCTTTACAATTCTTGCACTTCATCATTTTTTATCCTAAGTATATTTTGAGGGGGAGACTTCTCAAAAGCACATATTGCTAAATTATTTGTCACCATCAAAAAGGGGGAGATTGTTGAATCTTGAGGGGTATTTCCGTCATTTTGATGATAACAAATAAAATAGCAATATTGTATTTAACATACTTGTTTTCTAAGTCTATTGAACAGGGTATGAAATATGTTAGCAAGAATGGAGAATGTAAGATTAATCTTCAAAAGATAAAATTGAAGAAGTGGCATGTTCACACCCGTGACCCTATGTGTCACGCCCGTGAGTAAGCCTAGTGCCAACAAACTAACATTTGAAGTTCACAGCCATGAAGGAAGACAGTAAACCATGAATGAACATTTGCGTCACGCCCGTGAACCTACATGACAAATTCTTCCAGAGAGCTTAATGACCAAAGTCACCACTTGGATCACGGCTTGGAAGGTTGTCACGCCCATGAAGATATATGTCACGCCCGTGACCCAATATTTCAAAACCTTCTATAATGTTTCACGGCCAAGGTCACCACTTCAGTCACGGCTTGGAAGAACAGTCACGATTGTGACAAACAGAGTCACACCCATGAAAGATGAAAGAGAAAAATGTCAAGCGCGATTATTAGGGTTGGTGTAATAGCTAGTTTCATATTAAATGCATTCTAACGGCTATAATTCGCCATGAGAGTATAAATGCGAGTCATTTATGCATTCAGTACAAGAGAATAGCTAATACTTTGAATCAAAATCTTGTTGTAAGCTATTTGTACATTTTATACTTTCAAAACAAGTATTTATTCTCTGTGAAAATCTTTTTGCTTATCATTTATTGAGCAATAAAGATTTGTAAGTGTTTCTCTCTGTAATCATTTTTGCTCAAGTGAGTTTTGGGTATTTCTGGGTTAATAGTAGAACACTTGTAAGAGTTAGTTGTGTGAGCCTCTAAAACACAAAGTAAAGGTTGTTTGTGTGAGCCTATAAAACACAAAGTAAAGGTTGTTTATGTGAGCCTGTAAAATACAAGGAATTGGTTATTGTGTGAGCCATCAAAACACAAGGGATTTCTGGATTAGGTGTGAGCCATTATGAGAAACACCATAGTTGTGAGTGAGCTTTTAAAACTCCATTGTAACACTTAGTGTGTTAGTGAAAGTCTCAATTGCAATTGGGGAGAAGAGTAGGGTTTGTTAACAGTCGAACCTCTATAAAAATCCTTGTGTCAAATTTCTCTATCCCTCCTAAACTTAATTTTTATTTACGCACTTTAAAGTTAAATTTTTAAAACTCCAATTCAGCCCCTCTTCTTGGCTCAATATCTGGGCAACACATCTATATAATATTTCAATAGGCGTATATCCAAGCTAGTCATTATATAATCATTCATTAATAATTAATAAAACACATAATAATCACTTACCTTAACATTTATATATAAGTTCTCAATTGTATGCTATACTTATCTCTTGAAGCACTTAACCACACTTTACCTAGATTCTTCCTTTTGTTCTTTCGCTAATGGACGTCCTAATTACATACGGATTCATTTTAAATATATCAAGACCTCATATGCAATGATAAAATATCATATGACTCTTATATGAACTTATAAGCATGTATGGAATAAGCTCTAATTACTGACCGTACAAGCCTATAAACAACGATTCATAAGCTCGATTCTAGCATCATATAACCTATAGGTATGACTCCTTAGAACTTATGTTCACCACAAATCATTGAATGATATAATTTATCAATCCCAATTATAAGGACACTTTATGAGCCCCATACGAACACCTATTTCTCTCAATTCCTTTGGAAACTATCCTTGAATTATCATCTTAAGCTAATTGCAATAATCATAAAACTTGCTATAGATAAATTCATTATGAACAGTATCTGACCTCAAGAATTATCCATAACTCTTAATACACTTAAGATTTCATTCTGAATTTCTTTTAGAAACCTAGAGGGAATATTAACTACTCATATCATGTTTTAGCCATTCCCTAATTCTCATTCTATATAGGTCGAAAATAGTAAACATTTTACTGGTATTTGGTTCATCACTGTGCATAACAACATGCAAATATAGGGGCATATTTCCTTCATTATTAATCTGAAATTCGTTCTGTTTGTTTCAAAATTAAGACATAAAAAAAACTTTTCCACTTTATATTATCCTCTAAATCTATTAATCAATTTATGTTAGGGAAAAAGAGAAACATATGGATGCTTGCCTATATTAAAAAGTAGAGAGTTCAGTTAGGAAAGAAGAGAAACATGTGGATGTTCAGTTAAGAACTATGTACTTCTTAATATAGTCTAAGCTCATTTACTTTCACGTGTTTATCTTCTTCCCTAACTAAACTATCTACTTCTTAATATCGTATAAGCTCATTTACTTTCTCTCTCCTCTTTATTAATATTCTTTTTCACGTGATTCATACCCTTTTCGATCATTCTACCTTAGATAAATCCCTACTTTGGGATTCCTAACAAGTAAACAACTATTGTACTCTATGAAATCTTCAATGTATACTATAGTATACTCTATGAAATCCTTAATGTTAAATTTCCATTTCAATATCACAATTTAATATTAAACCAAATATTTAATCTCTTCCATATAAATCATCATCATCACGCCATATGTCCATTACACAATGCCATCTTATATATGTATCAAATATAAGCTCACTTCATCTATGCACATCAAGAAAGGAAGATGTCTTATTTCATGTAATAGGAATATATAATATTAAATGTACGATACTATAATGCAATAACATATGCAATATGGGTATAGGTGCATATATATATATATATATATATATACTTATGCATGGTGCATCACGACACATACATGAATAGGGCAATTGAGATGGAGATATTACAAATTAATCCTATTAAATTCATTTAATGATAAATTTTCATTTAATTAATTCAAATTCAATTAATTAATTAAATTCTAGTTTAATCAATTGAACTTCAATTTAATCCAATAAAGTTCAATTAATCAATTTCAATTTGCTTATTGAACATTTGAACCACAATTTAAGTTCAATTTAATTAATTATAAATTTAATTAATCAATTGAACCTCATTTAATCATAAGTTCAATTAATCAATTTAATCTCAAATTAATCCAATTTAGTTCAATTAATCAATTTTTATTTAATCAAATGAAGTAAAACTTAATGAATTTTAGGTTAATTAATTAATTGAATATCAATTTAATAAATTAAACTCCAATTTTATCTAATTAAGTTTAATTAATCAATTTTAATTTAATCAATGAAACTTTTGAAATTTAATTTAAGTTCAATTTAATCAATTATAACTTATATCAATCAATTAAATTTCAATTCATTCAATTTGAGTTCAATTCATCAATTTTAATTAAGCAAATGCAACATTTGAAATTAAATTCAAGTTTAATTTAATGAATTATAATCAATTGAATATTAATTTAAACAATTTAAGTTTAATTAATTAATTAAATCTCAATTTAGTGGAGAAAAGAATATAATCTGACCCAAATTAGTTGAAAAAATGCAATACAAATTTAAAATTAATCAATCCGAATCGGAATCTATCCGATCTTATTGCTATATCTAGATCGGATTCAATCCAAAAATTTAACCAAAACAACCTAAATGGATGACCTAGACTTGAACCCAAACCCACTCGGTCGGACACGATTGTTAGGTCTAGTTAGGCTTTGTTTGCTAATTAAGACCACGGCAAAAAAAAAATGCAAGTATGGTCCTGTCTAAATACAAGATAAACACAAAAATATGCTGCAACTACTAATCCTTAGCTTAATCAATATACTTATTTATTTGTATATTATTATATCATTTCGCTTCCTCATATATGATAATAGTTCTCCAAAATCTCAAATAAATAAAATAAAAATCATCTTATAAAGCCAGCAGCAGCTTGTTTCATTTTTGAATGAAGTCATGGATTCCAGACTGCAGAAATGAGGATATTTCTTTCCATACAAAGGACAACCTTCAAACACTGAAAATAAAAAAATATATATTATTAAATTTTGTTGAAAATTAATATACGATCCCTAAACCTTTTTGTAATTATAATGGAAAAAAAAACTATTTACTTGAGTAAATCAATGCCACAAATAAACTACATTATACTGTGATTGGCTGGCTCAATAGTCATTAGGGAACAGATGCTACCCATCTCACACAGACTGATGCACCATACAATAAAATTTCCGATTTTCTGTGAGTATCCGATATTAATTTTCGCTCACATTATTTTAGTTTTTTTGAATGAGACTATATATATATATAAATTTTGAAATGCATTTACTAGAGAGCCTGAGAAATAGCAAATTAAGAACAAGAACAAGAACAAGAAAGACAGAAAGAAGAAAAATTACATTATGAATAAAAAAATAAAATAAATGTTAGCAATATTGATCAATTAAAATCAGTAAAAAACACACATAAATTAAACAAAACAAACACCAAAAAAAAGAAAAGAAAAAGAAATATATATATATATATATATATATATATATATATATATATATATCAAGAAGAGAACAAATTACGATCGATCGCAGTTTGATGATGATTGGACTTGAGTTAAAATCTGTTGTTGTTTCTTCAATCTGTGAATTTCTTTAGAAAGCAAACCTTTCCCTTCTTCGGCTTCTCTATCTTCATAGGATTCCTTCACGCGAACAAACTTCCCCTTCTTGAAATTCAATCCAATATTGAAACACATCTCTTTTTTTTTTTTTGCCTTCTTCAAAAGATTTTTGGTAAACAATATGAACTTAATTAAGGATTTCAATTCTATATATCGAAAAGGATAAATTTTTTTGAGATGATCTACTTTCATTGTTGTACGGGCCCTTATAATGTTTGTTTTTACACGGCAAAATGACGGTGAATACAAGAAAACGATGATCTCTTTGAGAATAAGTTAAGTCACTTGCAAACAACTAATAGGGCCAGCTAATCCAACTCCTATATATCGCCATCCTTCCTATAATGTTCAACAGATATATAGACAATTGTCTTCTTCCGTTGATGTAAATTACTCCGATCTTCTGAGCTTTTATTAAATACACTAGTTTATTCATACATTTTTGGAATCACATTATAAAATTTCTTAGATTTGTTTCCATTAACTAAAAAGATTATATATTTCTTTTGAATAAAATATTATGTTAGTCAACTAAAATTTTGCTAAAAAATAGTCAAAATTAACTTAAAATACCTATTGACAAATTTGATATTTTGTTAACTTAAAATATACATAAAAAATGAAAATTTTGACATTTTGATATCAAATTAATAACATTAATTTTTTTGGGTATTTTTTAAGACAAAAGAAGGGCAAATTTGATAATTTTTTTTGTTTATAACTGTAAAAATAAAAGGAAAAAATATATAATATATTTTCAAAAATTGATAAATGAACTAGTATATTCAATAAAATCTTAGAGGGTTCAAAGTAATTTATCCATACATATATAAAGAGACACTTGTATTGAAAAAAAAAAAAGAAGTCACTTACAATTTTTCTATTTTGTTGATTTAAAACACTTTTTTTTTATTAATATGAATTATAAGAATTACAAAAGTAACAAAATAAAAAATATTAGATGTTTATGTGATTTTTTCAAAAAATTAAAATGTGAGTAATTTTTTAATCCAATACAAATGACATTATTTTTTTTAATCCTTCAGTATCCTACAAGTCTATTAATGAGATAAAATAGTATCTCTCAAATTTTAAATGTGTTTTATATTTAAGGCCCAACTCTAACAATATTTTGAGAAAACAAATGACTTTATATATTAGTTTTTAAGATGATGAATAGTTTCATTATTGACACGTTAAGGAAATTTTGTGTAATGTACAACTCATCGAATGTGTGGTGTGTGTTTGTGTGTATCTATTAGTTTAGGTTTTGTTTCATAAAACGTGATAAGGTGATGGCCAATAATTATTCTCATGATAAGTTGTTATACTGTGGATCCAGATTCATATTATATTATGAACTTCATTCATTCACACAAAGTGTACATTTTTGCAGAATTGAATTTTGGTAAACTAAAAAATATAAGACATATTATTAGTTATAACTTATGGGTTAATCATTTACAAATTATTATTCATTACTTACAGATTTATTATTTACGACTTGTAAGTTTATCATTTTGAAACTATATATTTATTATTTAGATTTTATATGTTCAAACATTTACAGATTTATCGTTTACAACTTGTAAATTTATCATTTTAAAATTATAGATTCATCATTTTTGAACTTACATGTATCACTTATAAACTTATCATTTTAAAGTTATATGTTCATCATTTAGATTTTGTATGTTCAAACATTTATAAGTTTATCGTTTATAACTTGAAAGTTTGTTGTTTTTAATTTGTAGATTTATCATTTTGAAAATATAAGTTCATTGTTTTTAAATTTATAAATATTCTTTGTAAATTCATCATTTTTAAACTACACGTTCATTGTTTATATTTAAATATTCAAACATTTATGGGCTAATCGTTTACAATTTATATGTTCATAATTTTAAAATTATATATTCATTATTTTTAAACTTACAGATATCAATTACAAGTTTATCGTTTATAGTTTATAGGTTAATCACTTACATGTTCATTATTTTTATCAAACCAATTATCTTCAATTTTCAACAATTCGATTTTCTCTCTATATTATTCATTGTTAGTTCAAATATCTTTATTTTCAACAATTTTCTTTCAAAAAATCAAAATTAAATATTTTTATCCTAAACAATAATAACAATCATTACAATATTAAAAAAATACTAAAATAAAATCAAATATACAAATTAAAAAAATTTTCTCTAAAAACAAATTTAAAATATACAAAACTTTTTTTCCTTTCACTTCATGAATAAAAAGAAAAATAAGAAAAACAATAATAATAAGAGAAAAATAAGAAGAATATGGTGTGTATATATATATATATATATATATAAACGGTATCATATCAATTAATGACATACAAAACTATGATTCATTATATAATTTGTGTTCCGTAATTAAGACAAGTGTTTTGAGGGCAAATCGGGCTGGGTTAGGGTTGTCAATCCTTAAGCCCATGTCCTTTTGAGAAAAAGGGCCTGAGTCCATTAAATAACAAACAAAAAAATTACATAATTTATACTTTTTAAAATTGTTTTATAAAAAATGTTCTATTAATTTTAAAATTTTAATTTATAACTTTTTATCTTTCAAATGATGTATTTTTAAAATTACCTCTCTTCATATTTTATATTTCAAAAATGCTATTTTATTTTAATAACCCAAAAAGTATATTTTTGCAATAGAAAATTTAAAAAAGTATATTTTTGAAAAAAAAGTATACTTATAAGTATTTATTTTTTCTGTAGTATTTATTTACAACTATAAAGCTAATTAGAAGAGAAAAATTATTATTTTATTTTTAAAAATTCATTATCGGGCTCCTAAAATCGTGGTGTTTATTCTATTGAATCTCTCTTCTTTGTTTTTTTAAAAAAAAAATTATTTTATATATCGAATTATTAAACTTTTTTATATTAGAACAAATTGAGATTTTTTTGATAGAGAATGAATCTTCATTAACTAGAAAAAGCATTAAAATCACTATGGGTTAAAGAAGAAATACATGCGGGTGCCTCTTCTATCCGAAGTCCAAACCATTAAGTCTCCATGCAGACTACCACACCACTCGGAGCATTGCCATTGCGGAAAATGAAAGACCATGAGAAAGAGGAGAATCTAGTCTTGAATGTCAAACAGTCCCTGAGGGCAGTTCCAAGTCCATTTCGCAGGGACGCTTCAACTATCAATTTATACGCGGCGTATTTGCAATCACTCTCAACAATCAAATTAGTGAAAGATAAATCCAAACTCATTTGCAGCCCAAAAGCTATACTCACCTCTTCAGCAGTACAAGGATCCCAATCACCTTAAATCTAATTTTACACGCACACGCCAACATCTCTCCTTTATCATCCCGAAAAACCAAAACGAAACCACATAGTTTCTGTCCAATTATCCCCGCATCAGTGTTGAGTTTTATAATTGCGGCTGGTGGTGGATGCCAAATAACATTTGGAGCAGAAGGGATGCGTCTTGGGGCTGATGCTAACATAGCAGGGAACGCCAAGATCAAGTCTCGAGACATAGAATTCACCAAAATAAAGAACATGTGTATTTAATGCAAAACCTTCAAATCTGCACTAATTTCTACCAAACCACAAATTGTACCATATCAAACACACTTAAATTTCGAGTTAGACAAGGAATCAATTAAACCCATAAGCCAGAACTTAAAATTAGAGCCTCACGCCTGAAGAACCTTTTTGTAAACCTGCAAGCTACCCGAACTTACTTAACTCTATCACAATCACGGAACAAATGAACTAAGGACTCAGATTCAAGGCACCAAAGACAATTCGAAGGAGCATGGGCCATTCTCTTATGTAACACCTTCATCGATGGGACAACTTTCGAAGCTGCTCGCCGATGCCAAATGAGTTTCCAGAATTTAGAGTGATGCAAAGAGGAAGAAGCCATATCACCTATTTCAGTGATTTACCTCAAAAGGGACACAATAACTGCTTTTCATAAGATAATTTCCATTAGCACTAAAGTACCAAACAAGGAGATTCTCACTCCTATTTATGGTCAAAGAAATTTTCAAAAGACGATCCATCTCAAAGTTCTAGATTCATTCATTATCAATTAGAGACGAAATTGTTGGAGTTTGATAGGCTCAATCCACGTGAGGCCAAATTATAATTTAGGTTTGAATATGAGGACTGTTTTCAAAATGAATTAAGCCATTTTGGATACTTTGCCTTCCTATGAGAGATTTGTTTTTTTTATTCCAACGGTCTCTCAAGTCCAACTAAACTGATTCAGTTGTAACTTACCTTCATTTTTCATACTAAGTATAGTCTTAGAGATCTTGTATCTTTATTTATTTATTTAGCTGGACTTATACTCTTTAAACCTCACAGGATACAAGTCTTAGTGATTTATCTCAAAAGAGAGAGACACAATAACTGTTTTTCATAAGATTATTTCTATTAGCACTAAAGTACCAAACAAGGCGATTCTCACTCCTATTTATGGTCAAAGGAATTTTCAAAAGATGATACACCTGAAAGTTTCAGATTATTCATTATTAATTAAAGACGAAACTGTTGGAGTTAGATAGGCTCATAAGACCAAATTATAATTTAGGCTCGAATAGGAAGATTTGTTTCCAAAATAACTTAAGCCATTTTGGATGCTTTCTCCTCCAACATGAGATTTGATTTTTATTCTAACACTTACTCTCAAGTCCAATTAGACTGATTTAGCTATGATTTGCCTTCATTTTTCATCTTGGATATGTCTTCTTGAGTCTCAGAAGTCACATATCTTTTTTTTTTCATTTGTCTAGTCTTGTACTCTTTAAACCTCATAAGACAAGTTTTATTTTTAATTTTTTTTAGTCTGGTCTTCCTTACTAAATTTTTTTCCTTTTCTGGACCTTAGATATTGGATCGTATATCTTTTATCCGAAAATGAGCTCTTCATGTCGGATCTTAGATTTTCATAGTTCGCGAAACCCTTTTAAGCTCTAAAACTATTGTTGGAGTTTGAGGGGATCTGACCCAAACTTTCATTGGGCTCCTTGAAATTAGGTTTTTTCAAGAGCAGTTTTATATAAATGAATGATACTAAGAAATAAAAAATTTACAACTCCAAAGTTTAAGCAGCAATTCAATAGAAAAATAATTGAATAATGGGTTATGGACAATGAAACTGTTGATGAAGTTTTACTTCATTCTTTTTTAAATAATCATAAACTTGGTCTGAAAAATCTTCTAAAAATGAAGAGGCTGCAAATAAGTTTATGCAACTTAAAAAGATACATTTTTATTCAATAGATGTTTGATACAAAATAATTTCTTACCAATATTTTTTTGGCTTATAAAAGGCTTTATCTTCCAATATTAAAGCAAATTGGCACAACTCAAATGCAAGGGCTTCACTTCAAATATTTTTAATCGTGCAGCAACCCCTTCAAATTAATTTTTTTTCTTATGTTTAGGCATCAACATAAACTGATTTTCTTGAAAATGGCTTCTCTTTGAAAATAGTTTTGCAACTTTGAGATTTGTAGGTCACATAAAAGAAAATAAAAAATACAACAATAATTTCTGCAAAATATGTATCAATCAAAAGCTACAAACTACAATTCACAAAAGAGTTTTTTTTCCTTTTTTTTTTTCATTTTCTACCTAATATTTTCATACTACTTTACCTCTCTCTAAAGCTCACTCTATCTCACTTGCACATCCCACCTTTTTATAGCAAACCATGACCCTTTTTGTTTTGTCAACTAAAACTTTCATGTCACTTAAATTAAGGAACACCATTTTTTTTTACATAAATATCTTAACAACTCCTATCTCTATATTTCTAAGGTAAAAAATCTCAACATAAAGACATAACAACAAGATTCTTCAAGATGATTCAACAACATAAAAATAAGAACATATATTTTTTTTAACTTTTAGATAAAGAACCTGTCACAAATGTGTAGCCGAAATACTTCAAATATTTTGCAGTGAACGCTTCTTCAACCATTACTTGATTTTCATGAAAATAACTCCTCATTTTGTCAGTCACATAAAATTGATTTTACAGTTTCAAGACTTGCTGGTCTCTTAAAAAGATTTTACAATTTATAGACATGTCGCTCGCTTGAAATTTTTTTATAATTTATAAACATGTTAATTTACCCAAATTATGCACTTTATGGACATGCTTAGGTCTCTAAAATTAAATTTGTAATTTTTGGACTTGCTTGAGTCCCTAAAGTCAAGCTTACAATTTTAGGACATACTTGGGTACCTAAAATCAAACTTGAAGTTTTAGGACATACTTGGGGTTCCTAAAACACAAACCATTCAAGTAAGAGGAGTTTATGTACAACAGAAAGAGATCAAGAAATTCGAAAAACCACCAACTCTTCCAAAGATTGAGTAGGTTAAACAAAAACCTTGAAAAGTGGGAGTTGAACAAAGACATAATTGATGAAGTCTCGCTTCATATTCTTAAAACACACAAACTTGATTTTTTTTTTTTAAAAAAAAGGGTGCAACCAAATTTTTGGGGAAAAAAAACATTCTTGCTAAAAAATTTTTGCTATCAAAGTAACTTTCTTACTAGAAAATATCATTTTTTTTGCTAAAAAACTTCATATTACAATCTTTTAAAAAATCAATTTTGCTTTGATACCATATTAGAATTGAGAAAGGAAGAGACAAAGAAATGAAAGCAAAAGAAACAAGATTAATTTTTACAAAATATAGAGCAACTAGAAACAAAAGACTATAATTCACAAATTAAAAAAAAAAAAATATATATATATATATATATATATATATATATATATATATATATATATATATATTTTCCTTCATATTTAACATAATATTTTCATACTTCACCTCTCTCAAAAGCTCACTCTAGCTCACTTACACAACCCCCTCTTTTATAGCAAACCGTGACCTTTTTTTTGTCAACTAAAACTTTCATGTCACTTTCTTTTAAGGACCGCCAATCTTTTATATAAATATCTTTAAAACTCCCATTACCACATTTCTTATGTAAAAAATCTTAACAACTTTCAACATAAACTTTAGCCAAACTACAAGGCACCCGAAGAGGAGTTGTAGTTATGTGGCTCTGGAATCCATTTGTAAGGCCAAATATGGACATATTGTCCTTTTATTTTCCAATTCAAATCACAATTCAACATCTTTGTATCTGATTAATATGCTCTTCCGTATGTAGCTGGGTGAACTACCAAGCTTAGCCTACATAAAAAGAGGTATGAGGGAAGTAACAAGACTCAAGAAGTCTGGCCATAAGAGAATGAGGCATGGTGAGTAGGCACCACCTTTGTTGTGCTAACAATGCTTTACTGAAACTACTAAAATCTCAAAATCCAAAGCCACCCATCGCCTTAGCCTTACACAATTGAATCCAACTACAAAAATGGAGGTGTTTTCATCACTTTGTTGTCTCTACCAGTAATGGTTGGTCATAGTTCAAAACTCATCATAAGGAGACGAAGGTAATAGAAAGTCTGCATTACGTAAGCTGGAATAACTTGGGCTTCCAACCTTGGAACCGAGCCCTAAAGACATAACGCTCATTCATTCTATTGAAAATTAATAGATACATATTTTGCACTTTTATGCTTGTTATTTTTCTGGGATCTTTGGGTTTGATTTGCTTAATTTGGTGATTTTTGCCTTACTTTATATCTTATGGTTGATTATGAGATATGTGATTTATTTGTGCTTAATTTTGTAGCATTTGAGAAATCTAATTGGAAGAACTGGAACGTAAAAATTCGTGTTAGAAGCTAAGAGAAGATAAAATGAAGACACGTCTTAAGTCAGATCCGCTATTTAATTCTGGAAGAAAACTTGAGAGGATTTTAGTTAAAGTGTTGACATATTTTTATTCTGAGTTACTATTTAATTAGGACTCTTTGTTTAGGGTTAAGGAATGATTATAAATATTCTTTTTCTTGGGAGAAACCACCTTCATATTTTTTAGACCTTCATTTTTTTTGTTGTAATCTCCAATTCATAGAGAACTAAACTTTTACTCCTAGTTGAAAGTTAATCAAGTTCTTGAAATTTTCATTGTAAGATCTATACTTATTTCTTTTATCTTTTTTATTTCAAGTATTTATATATTCTCTGATATGATCTTGATATAATTGTTTGATGAATTGAATAAGAGGCTTATTATTTGATTTGTTATTGCAATTACTTGTTAATTAGATTGTTAAATCCGTAATTTTTTGATTTCAGTAACAAACAATATAGTTGATTTTGGACAAGCTTTCGATTTATGTTGTGAGAATATATGATCAGACTTAAATAAACCGAGCTTATGTGTTTATTGGTATGCATTGGTTGTCTTCCTCATTTATAATGCTATTATTGAGTTAAATCCTAAAAGTTTATTTAGAACTGCTTAATAACAAGAATATCCAACTTTAGAGGTAGCTTTTGAACTCAAATTTGGTCTTATTCACTTACTTCCTACCTTTCATGAACTTGCAGGTGAAGATCCTCACAAGCACCTCAAGGGATTTCATGTGGTGTGCTCTAGTATGAGAACGCAAGGGGTAAGTGAGGAACAATCAAGCTATGTGCTTTTCCATTTTCTTTGGCTAATAAAACTAAGGATTGGTTATATTACCTACCATCAGGTTCAATTACTACATAGAATGAGATGAAGAAACAATTTTTAGATAAATTTTTTCCAGCATCTTGTGCTACAATCATTAGGAGGGAGATAAGTGGAATCCGTCAATACCAAGGTGAGACCTTCTATGAGTATTGGGAGTACTTTAAGCAATTTTGTGCTAGCTGCCCACATCACCAAATTGTAGAAAATCTCTTTATTCAGTACTTCTATGAAGGATTGACTCTTCAGGATAGATCCATGTTAGATGCAGCTAGTGGAGGAGCTTTGGTGAACAAAACCCCAACAATTGCTAGGGAATTGATCACCACCATAGCTTCCAGCACACAACAGTTCGATTATAGGTAAAAACCACATTCAAAAAGGGTTAATGAGGTAATCACTATTTCCCTTGAACATAAGGTTGATGCATTGACTTCTTTTGTTCAGCAAATGGTCACAGGTAATATACAACAAATGGAGACATGTGGTATTTGTTCTATTGTTGGCCATCCTATCGACCTGTGTCCTTAACTTCAAGATAACCCCTATGAACAAGCAAATATTGTTGGTAGATTTCCAGGTCAGCCTCAAAGACAATATGACTCTCATTCAACAACTTACAATCATAGATGGAGAGATCATCTCAACTTCAGCTATGGGACTAGTCCTAATAATTACCAACAGCCAGCATATTAACCAAGGTCACCTCATGTGTCTCAACCACATCCTAAATCAGGTATATATGTCCTTAAACTAAATTGTTATTGCTCTTGCTAATAACACTAAATAATTTCAACAATAAACAAGAGCAAGTGTACAAAATTTGGAGAATCAATTGAGTCATTTGACCACTTCAATTAGTAACTTGGAATCTCAAAGATCAGTTAAGTTACCTTCTCAAACTGTTGTGAATCCTAAGATGAATGTAAGTGTAATGATTTTGAGAAGTGGAAAACAAGTGCAAACAACTGGTGAATTTGTGTCAAAATGGGAATTAGAGGAAGAATTGGAAAAAGAAAAGGTGAAATTTGAGGCAAAGTCCAACAAGTAATCTAATCGAATACCTCAACCAGTTGTAACTCCTCCACTCCCTAGCTATTTTTCTAAATCCAATAAGGAGGAGTAAGAAAAAGAGATAAGAGAGATGTTCCAAAAGGTAGAGGTAAACATTCATTTACTTGATGTTATGAGGCATATTCCCAAGTATGCAAAATTCCTCAAAGATTTGTGTACTAACAAAAGGAAGTTAAAAGGAAATGAAAAAGTAAGTATGGTAAAGAATGTCTATACTGTAATTCAAAAGAACCTTTTCTATATATTCATCTTTGAATGTTGGTCCATTAAAAAAACGGATGTAATTATTCAGCTTGCAGATAGATCTAAAGCTTATCCTAAGGGTGTATTGGAGGATGTACTTATACAGATAAACAATTTGGTTTTCCATGCTGATTTCTATATTCTTGATATGGAAGAGGAAAACTCTTTTAATTTAGCCCTTATTCTCTTAGGGAGACCATTTTTGAAAACATCTAGAACTAAAATTAATGTACATGAAGGTACTTTAACTATGGAATTTGATGGTGAGGTTATTAAATTTAATATTGATGATGCCATGAAATATCCTATTGACATAAATTCAGTTTTTGCTCTAGATAAGATGGTGTCTAGGAAACTATATTCTATTGGTCAAAAGGTTCTCCTTTATTATTATAATTTCAAGCTATTTCAAGATAAGATATGTTCTCATTGGATAGGTCCTTTTTATGATTACTGATATTTTTCCTTATGGTGTAGTGAAAATAAAAAGTTTATCCACATAAAATTTTCAAAGTTAATAGTCTTTGTCTGAAGCCTTACTATGAAGAATTCCTGGTTTACAATGTTGAAGAATTCATTTTGGAATCTCCAATTCCCCTAGGATGAATAATGAAAAATCATGTCCAGCCAAAGACTTAAAAGAAAGATGTTTATAGGAGGCAATCCAATTTAAACTTTTTTAGCTTGCATTAATTAATTTTTGTTAGATTTATGAGCACTCGTAAAATAAGACCTGGGCACACCTTATTCACTATCTTCTTCTAGAGATCTTTTCACTGCACTTATGTTTATTCTTCATTCTTCTGGATTTTTAGTGTTCAAATTTTAAAGTTGATGTGAACAATTTCAGTTATTTTAGTTTACCGTCTTGTTGTTGGGTTTCTTTTAATTTTAATTTTTTTGTTATTGCCTTGATTTTTATTACTTTTATATTTTAAAATTTATTTATTTTACTTTAGTTTTACCTTCCTCACATGGGCACTAACCCGATTTCCCCTTCTCCTGCACAGTTTTGTCTCTGCCCAAGCATCTCCATAGCCTCACTCCAGTCTAGTGCTCCTACCATCCACCATCGCATCGTCTGTCACCAGCTGATCTTTTTCAGCAGTCCCAATCTCCTGTTTACAGTCCACAGGAACTCTTGCCTCTATTAGTCTATCTCTCATCACTTCGTAGCACCTAGCATTTCTATCCACAACAACTCGCGTGACCGATTGTTTCAATCCTCTCGCAGTTCTTCACTCCTACCATCAGTGATGCGATCTAAGCTACCCACTCCCTATAGGTTTGAGCTTATATCTTTCCTTTTCTTTACTAATCTTTAGGTTTGGAGTTGTTGAGCCATCTTCTTATGCGCCAACCAGAAGGTTTCTCAAAAAAAAAGGAAGGAGAACATGGTGTGCAGACTTAAGAAGAGTTTGTATGGCTTGAAATAAGCCCCCAAATAGTGGTACAAAAAGTTTGACGGCTTCATGCACAAGGAAGATTTTCAAAAGTGCAATGTCGACCACTGTTGCTATTTCAAGAGATATAAATCCAATTATATCATTTTGCTATTTTATGTCGATGATATGTTAGTGGCAGGTTCAAATATGGATGATATCAGAAGGTTGAAGCAACAATTGTCAAAAGAGTTTGACATGAAAGACTTGGATCCAGAAAAAAAGATTCTTGGAATGCAAATCACAAAAGATAAGCAGAGAGAGTTCTTGCAGTTATCTCAGGTGGAGTACATCAACCGTGTTTTTGCAGAGATTCAACATGAGCAATGCCAAGCCAGTTAGCACATCTTTGGCCAATCACTTTCTCCTGTCCAAGAATCAGTGCCCTCAAACATAGGAAGAGAGAGAATTCATGGCTAAGGTTCCTTATGCCTCAGCTACTTGGAGTTTGATGTACGCAATGGTCTATACAAAACCAGATATTGGCCATGCAATGTGAGTTGTTAGTAGATTTATGTCAAATCCAAAAAAAAACTAATTGGGAAGCAGTCAAGTGGATTTTGAGGTATCTACGAGGCACCACAGATAAGTGTTTGTACTTTGGTAAAGGAGAGTTAAAAGTACAAAGCTACGTAGATACAAACTTTGGAGGTGAAGTCGATCATCGAAAAAGCACCACCGGTTATATATTCACTATTAGAACTACAACTGTTAGTTGGATGTCGCAAATATATAAGATTGTCACTTTATCCACTACAAAGGCTGCGTATGTAGTAGTGACTGAAGATAGTAAAGAGATGATATGATTTCAAGGTTTGTTAACTGAGTTGGGATTCAAACAGGAAAAGAGTATTTTGCATAGTGATAGTCAAAATGTGATACACTTGGCAAAAAATTTAGCATTCCATTCCAGAACTAAGCATATTGGGCTTCGTTACCACTTCATCAGATCTTTATTGGAAGATGATTTGTTAGTACTGGAGAATATCCAAAGAAGTAAAAATATAGCGAATATGTTGACAAAGGCAGTGACTATCGACAAACTGAAGTTGTGTTCAACTTCAGTTGGTATGCTAGAGTAACAAAACCATAAAGGCTGCTACATTGATTAAGTTGTGAAGACAAATTGAAATTAGTCTTCAAGTGGGAGATTGTTGGTCAAACTACACATGCACTAGAAATAAATGACAATAAAGATGGACAGTGCATCTTTTGTTGAACTAATTAATAATTAGTTAACAAAATATTTGGTAGGTAAGATGGTAGGTGGAGATTAATCTTGACCATCCATTTGGTGGGTGGGGATTAATCTTAACCATCCATTTGGTAAGTAAGACGGTAGGTGAGAAATGATCTCAACCATCCATCAAAGTAGGTAAGAATTAATCTTGGTCGTCCATTGAGGAGATGTAGGCCTATATATAGCATTAGGAATTCATTTGTAAGGCATTCCATCCAAAAGTGAGAGAAAAAAAATAAAAGCTTGGAAAAGCTTTAGTGAAAGGTTGTGAGTTGTGAGTGTTTGTAAACACTTTGTGAATTTTTTCTTCGTTTAGTAAAAGATCTACAGCAGTCCGGAGATGTAGGCATAATTGGCCGAACTTCATTATCAATTTGTGTGTCTTATTATTTCTCATTTTCTTCGTTTTCTCATAAATCTGATTATAGAAAAATTGGTGTTATTTTCCAACAATTAAAAGACAAAAAGGTTTTCCTCTGCCTACTAAAAACTACATCCTTTTTGTGGCCTCTAACTATTTATCACATTATTTATAGAAGCATTTATATTGAATTCCTTCATGGAAATTAATTTTCCAATGAGACTTAAACCCACACACACTTTTTAATTATCATCACATGATGCCTCAATCACTACTTCACCCACCATTATTTCTCCTGGGCTTTTTCCCTTTTTAGGATTTTTGTGTAAAATATTTATCAATTTAGGGTGAAAATTTTTAAAAAAAATTCTAATTTAGGTTATTTTTCAAAGTATTCACTAATTTGGGGTAGATAAAGATGTCCACTGATTAGGGAAGTGGACACAAGCTATTCATTGATTCGGAAAGCAGACACAAGCTCATGCTTTTCCTTTATCTTTTTCATGGTCCATAGGCTAGCAAAATGACTTATGCTTTCCTCGTTCTTTCGGATACGCACCTCTAAAGCCCTTAGATATTTTTATGTAGTTATCAGGGTATGATTAAGGCTTATAGTGGAGTTTTCAAATAAGGAGAGACGACTTCAACTTGGGATGCTAATTCACTAGTGTGTTTCTTTATTTTACAACCTTTCCATTTTGACATTGAATTCATATTCATGATATGTTGAGCAGGCAATCCAATAACTTTATCTCTCAAGGCATATGTTCCATATACTTGACTAATTTGATTTAATTCTCTGCTACATAAATTTGTTTTAAACTTTACATTTGATCACTATTAAAATTATCTATTGGGGATGATAAAAATGTAACAATTTGCCTTTTAACCTAATACCATGCTTCCTTTATATCTTGTGAGCTTTCTATTTTTTAAGTTATTCAGCATGAGCCTTGGGAACACACCAAAGATGAGGACATAAGGAAAGATGTTGCTTCTTTTTACGGGGAAATATGAAATGTTCCTCTAATATTATATGCCATTAAAGTAAGAGTTTATGTAGTAATAATCATTGATCGTATCGGTAAGTAGTCGATGGCATGTAACTGCGTTTATAAATTCTTGCATGCGATTCTAGAGAAAATATTTAAAATATTTTTGCACAAAAATATGCATGCAATAAAACTGAATTTTCAATCATATTTGGCACTATTAATGAGAAAGGATGGGAATAATATGCATAAGAATATCTATTATAGGTCTAGATACTATTATCACAAGGGACATACATGATATAATATGTTTTGTATCTGATGTTCATGAAGTTGTCCACTTGTGTGAGAAGCGGATAAAGTTGTCTGTCTTCTTGCAAAGCAGACAAAGGCAATCCACTCTCTAAAAAAGCGGTATAAGGCCCGTTAATCAGGGCCAATAAGTTATATTAGTTTTAGAGAGATGAGTATCTGATTAAAGGTAGTGGTATATTTGAAAGATGGGTTAAAAAAGATGAGCAAAAATAAGAAAGTGGAATACCAAATGATTTATGTCTGTGAATAGTTTGTAATGGTCGTGAATAGCATAGTTTGAGTGTTCATGCCTATGAATGATTTGTTATGACTGTGAATATCATGGTTTAAGTATTGATGCCCAAGAAGTTGTTTGTTACGATCTTGAAAGTATGGGTAAAGCCCGTGAAAGCTAGTTAACTAGGAGCATGTGAGGCAGACATATTTTTCTCTCTCTTCCATCCCTTATTTATGTCACAAACATACTCCTTTTACACATCTTTATATGCCACAGCCAAATCCTTCATCTTTTTCATCTTCTTTATCCCATTTTCAAAGAGTTTTCAAAGCTTCAACAATGGTAAAAGCTTGAAATCAAATAGAAGAAAGAGTGTTCATAAATGAAGAGCATTTATGAAGAGAAAGGAGGAATAACCGAACTAGATGGGAGATGATTCTTTAGTTATCATGGTTAGGAGTTGCTAGAGACAAAGAAGAACAAGCACAAAGTGCACTAGTGTAAAAAATATTTTAGGTTGAAGGTCATAAACATTAACTTTAAAAACATCGGATGCATATAGAAAACACGATGACATAGTTGTAAATATATATTGAAGACATAGATTATATGTGTATGCTATTTTTTAATGACAAACGTGTGTAATTCAACTACATTATAGGCGTTAGGTACAAATAAAAAAAGACATGTATTCTAAGATTTATGTATGCTATCTTATAATAAAAAATCCAAAATCCTATCTGCTTTCCAATCCTACTTTGTTCTCCCCTCTTGTCGCTGCCCCATTTTCCACTTTTGTCAACGCACCACATCATTCTCCCCTCTTGTCACTGCACTAGGTGTTCTCACTTCTAGAATTATGGAAAGAGCATGTCATCAAATGAAAGCTTCATGTTGGCTGGCGATCTAACATCAACTTGGCTGTCATTTACAATTTGATTACCGATCCTAAGGACCCTCACATTCGTGAATTCAGTGAGTTTTATTTTTTCTTTTAAATTTATTTTAGGGTTTTCATTTCCATTCTAGTTTCTCTAGCTCAGATTTGATTCTTATTTTTCATGTTTGGTTGTTTTCTTTATTAAACTATTCTTTGCTCTTTTAATTTTATTTGGTTGTTTTAAATTTTGTTTATTTTTCATGTTTGGTTATTGCTTTAGTATTTTCGAACTATCAAAGATCCTAATACTAGAAGATCATTATTTGATGTTTGACTCTACTTGTTGAATTTATTTGATATTTTTGTAGGACATATGATTCTCATGAAACCTTGGTTTATTATTTCAAGTTTTACAATGCATATTAAATAATTTACCAATATTTTTATTTGTTGGTTAGTAATTTGGGATCAAAAACTTATTCAATGCCTTTTTGGGGTTCAAAACCAGTTAGCAATAGAGAAATTCAACTAGATTTCGATAGTTTTTTTTAAACTTCACTATATATGTCTGTCAATATGTTTTAATAGACGCCTATACTATTTTTTTAAAAATAATTAAGACTATATGTGTCTGTCATTTTGTTTTAACAGACACATGTACTTTATATATTTTTTTAAAAATGACTTTATGCATTTGCTTTAACAAAGTGACAAATGCATAAAACTAGATTATATTCATCTATACGTGTCTGTCACTTTTACAAACACATGAAATCCAACTCATATGCATCTCTTTCATAGATATCCACCATTTAATAGATGCATAAAGTCCAAAATGACAAACACATATAACCCTTTTTTGTACTAGTGGGGAAGGTTAAGCTTAGATCGAGCTTAAAGAGGTTAAATGAGGACCATTGGTTAGAGGTTAGTACATATGTATATTTATTTTTTAGAACATGTTTTATAGGTGTCTAGTTATGTTCCCTTGGGGTCTTGATTTACATATTTGTTAGATTAAAGCACAATGGCATGATGAGTAAATGATAAATGAGTAAAATGAAGATTAATTGTCATATGTGTTAACATTATTAATTAATGGATTTGAAAAGTAGATTTGTATCCAAATGAGGTTTAACTAAGTAAAAAAGGCATATAAGATATGAAATTGAGTTATATGCATGCCTGTATGTTGATAAGGTAATTGACATTCATCAATCTTAAAGGAAAAATGCATATGAAAATGGTATTCTTTGTCTTGATTTGTTTTCTAGAAATTTTTGTAGCTTCACAGTAATGAACTAGTAGTTCATGGGTGTGAATGTCGTGTTGTGATTGTTGCAAAAGCAGACTTGTTCACGCGTAGTTTCATGGCTATATTCATAATCAGGTTCACTCTTTTGAAGTTTTAGTCTCAACCGTGAAACCTGGAGGTGATTCACGAGTTGGATCTTGATGTGTTCATCGGTAAACTACCTATGAAAAGTTGATTAACAACCGTGAAAGGTTGTTTATAGGCATGAATCTGTTTGATATTGAATTTCTATATTTTAATGTATGAATCAATATTGATTCGGTTTGAGGTGGTATACCTCTATTGTTCTTATAATAATATGATATGAAAACAATATAAGAAATGATAATGGTTAAATTATGGCATATGGAAATCATGGATGATGTATGATATGGTTTCAGGCATGAGATGCCATGGTCCTTGTTATACTAGATCATAGTACGAGTACTTTAATGACATAATGAATGTTAAATATATGGATAACTAGAATACATTATATGATTTTATGGGTTGAGATGCATAAATTGCTACAGATTTATATTACGACATGTTAACCATTTATAAGCAGATATTTCGTATACATTACTAAGCTCATGTGAGCATGTAATGGTATTGTGGTTTCATAGTGTATGAATCAAGGTTGATTCTACTAATGATAAATATACTTTCATCTATTATTATTAGCACAAAATGAACATGTGTGGTTCAATAATATTTAATACACAAGGTATGCATGGTATAATTATGATAAATGATACAAATATGGTATGGAAATGGTTACTATACAACATAATTATGTATTCATGGTAAAACAGTGGTTAAACTTAATATTCTAACTAGGATTAAATATAGGATAAATGATATGTCATTAAGGGAAAAACGGTGTTGGGTGACCTAGGTTGGTCATTATGGACAAGGGTTTCAAATTCAACTAAGTTCAAGATATGAGAATCACAAACAAAGATACTTATATGCCTTCACATGTACATAAAAGTGGTAAACAAATGCTAATTATGGATGTTAATGATGTAATGAACTAATTATGGTAAATAATGAGTATCTAAAATATACAGGGTTGGTTTATGCATGTCTTGAACATATGATGATGGATAATTGATCTATGGAAAAAATGTATTATGAACCTATGTTTTTAGTTGTGCATTTTGTATGGTAATGTCTTAACATGATAAGTAAGGCATGCATGCATGAATCTTTGGGATATATATATATATATATATATATATATATATATATATATATATATATATCTACATTTCTTAAAATGGTATTTCTTAGTATGTTTGATGTATAATATTTATGCATTTCTCTAAATGGTATATTAATAATTGAAGGAATTTGTGAATTTTTTTTTCTAAATCTATAGTATCTAATGTAAAGGAATCACATTAGTGTATACTATTTTTAACCTGACATTAGCATATAAGTTCATCGACCAAAATTTAGAAAGAAACAATTCCATCTTGAAGCTGAGTCTATCCATTATAAAATATATGTTCCCAAATATGTTGATTTTGACACAAGCTTTATTATTGACACACAACAGTATACGTTAATGTCACAATATGATATATATAAATGGTTGTTATATATACATATGTACTATTAGGCACGAGTTACTTAGTATGTGAGTGTTTCTCACACACAGGTTAGAGTTGGTTAGTTGTTGTTGACAGAGAAAGAGAGCCTGAAAGAAAAGTCACTAACACAACCTAGTTTGGGTGGGTGATACACTAGGAATGTCTTTTATTTTGATTTTTGTGTGTTAAAAGATTTTTATTTTCCCTTTGGGGATGTTGTTTGTAAAATAGAGGTCATTTATAGCACAATGAAGTATTTCAATTTGATTAAACGTTTTATTATGCTTTTCTTTTTACTTTTTTTTTATGTTTTGAAAGTAGTCATCATAACCAAGATGCAACCAAAGTGATTTAAAGAAAACTTTTATTTTAATCAAATTTTAAAAAGGGTGGGTTTGTAGCATTCACTTAAATAGCTAGATTAATACTAATTATATGATAGGGTATTACATTTGTTAGTATTAGAGCTTAGGTTTAGGCATTTTTAGATCTAAGTGGATTATGGGTATATCACGTGTATATGGTGTGTCCTATATAATTTGGATCAAAGCTCTTCTCTGTCAAGCATAAATATCATACAAGGTACAACTAGAAACTTTATGTGAAAGTACGTTGAGAGTAACGACCTAATCATTTATAAAATCTTGAACTAGAACAGTTAAGCTAGTGTTAACAAGTATATTTATGTACTTGTACAACCATAATGCGTTATGAGACTGATATGATGATTTCAGTTACAACTTGAGTGAGGGTTGATGAACCTTTTTTGAAACATGGATGTGGGACATAAAGGATTATGTTTCTAACTTTAGAGTAGATACCCCATCCTTATGGAAGTTTGTAAATTGAGCTACATGATGGATTGGAGCAATAGAAATTATATTGACTATTGCTCAAACAATGAACTAAGAAGAGAGCTGAATTGGTTAGCAAATAAAAATTGCTTAATTTGAAAGTATGGAATAAATTAAATAGAGTAAGGAAGCAGAGATATCACACATAAGATTTATAAAGGTTCGGGCATTAACAAACCCTACTCCTCTCTCCAATCTCATTTGGGTGTTTCACTAACACACTAAGTGTTACAATGAAGTTTTTCAAGCTCACTTCTAACTATGGTGTTTCTCTCAATGACTAACACCTAACCCAGAAATTTTCTTGTGTTTTTCAATGGCTCACACAAAAACCAATACAAGTGTTTCACTTTTAACTCAATATACCCAAACTTACTTTTGAATAAATGATTACAATAAAAATACTCACCAACCTACAATGCTCAGAAATTATGAGCAATTAGGTTTTCACAAAGAATAGAAGTTTGTTGAGAAAGTAATTAATGCGCAAGGCTACAACAAGATTAAAGATGTAAAGTAATTGTTGTTCCTCTTGTTGGGATTCATAAATGACTTGCATTTATACTCCCTTTGTGAATTATAGCCATTTGAGTGCATTTAATGCGAAAATAGCCGTTGTACCAACTTTTAATTTTGCGTCTGATATGTTTCTCTGTCCTTATTCACGGGCATGAATATATGTGTCACAGTTATGAATATTCTTCCAAGCTGTGGTCTAAGTGGTGAATATAGCCATGAAGCTCTCTGGAAAAATTAGAAGTGTTTGATCATAGGCGTGACTAATACTTTCACGGGCATGAATATTCTTCCAAGATGCGGTCCAAGTGGCGACTCTGGTCGTGAAGCTCTCTAGAAGAATTGGAAGTGTTTGGTCACGGGCGTGACTTTCTTTCACAGGTGTGACTACTTGATCATTCATTGTTGGTTTGATCCTTCATGGCCATGAACTTTGAATGTTGGAGAGTTAGCGCTAAGCATATTGATGGGCGTGACATAAGTAGTCACAGGCGTGACATTTGCTATTTCTTTGATTTTAATCTTCAAAGTTGCCTTTCAATCTTACATCATGTTCTAATCAAGGTATATCCTGTTTAACACACTTAGAACACAAATATTTTAAATACATTATTGCTATTTTATTTGTTGTTATCAAAATGACAGAAAATACCCCTCAAGCTTTAACAATCTCCCCCTTTTTGATAGTGATAAATAATCTAGCAATATGTGCTTTTGAGAAGTCTCCACCATAAAAGGTGCTTAAGATAAAATAATAGAGTGCAAGATTTGAAAGAAATTTAGCTAAGGTATTTGCAAACTAATAAGGTATATGCAAGGTATATCTTGAGTATATCTCATCAATTAACACATGTATAACCAACTGTATTCAAAGTATATATGAGATATTTGTTAAGTATATCTTATGCATTAAAATGAGTTCAAAATAAGTTCAAGTTGCAAAGTATATGTCAGGTTGATGTGAGGTATAGCTTGTGCATATTTATCAATTAAAACAAAGTTTATATATCTCATACCACACATTGCATATTGTATAATCATATTCATGTATAGATCACATATATTGCTAGGTTCTCCCCCTTTTGTCATTAGTAAAAAGTTGAAATATGAATAAGATGATTGTATTAAAATTGAAAGAGAAGGATTACATTGAAATTAGAATGCATGAAAAAAAATAAATAAAGTCCTATAACAGCAGAAGTAAAGCTACTATAAGAAAATTAGGACTCTAGGTAGGCTTCAAGCCTAACAAATCATCCCTAGGGCATTCTATCTCTGCCTCAAGGCTATCCATATGAGACTTCATAAAGTCTTTGAGGTTTTCCAACCTCTCATCGATGGAGGCCTACATCATGTCGAGATGAGGTGCTACAAGATCAGCAACCTGATGTGCCAAAGTGGATGTGGTAGAGGCCGATGACTGACCAACATCTTTAGCTACCGCCGGTGTCAATGTCTCATCACTGGCTCACTTCCATTGTTGGACAGACTGGAGGCCAACTTTGAAAGCGTCAGAGTCATTGTCCTCCTAATTAATTTCACTAGCTGGAGTGGTGAAACGGTAGTAGACATTTCCTTCATAAATAATACGGACAACTGCTCCCATCTTTATAAAGGAATCAACATTGAATCGGTCTCATGGATGAGTTGGGATGAGAGTGTAAATGTGTTCGTTGAGGTTCAAATACCCTAGCTCAATGGCAAGGTGAGTCACATACCCGCCAATTAAAATATCTCCTGATGGCTTCGTTACAATGGAAATGAGGTGATTTGGGAACCATCATGACAATGCTTTGGATAGTCCTTTTTGTGCCATCTCCAACAAAAAGAGCTCTAATTTTATGATTGTCCCGTTGCTATCTCGTCGAGCAAATATACTATTGGTGAGAAACCTATGTATATGCTTATGCACAGGAGACCGAAGGTGGGTGCTCTGTCTTTTTCACATCCCAGCTGCATTTCAAGCCAAAATGTGTCCAAGATGGATTAGCATAAAATTCTTCCTCGCTTTCATTAAGGATGCCAAATGAAGGGAGTTTGAAATTAATGCCAAATTTTGCTGCAGTGAGAGTGCTGGGATGTTTGCAAAGCTAGAATTTGACGGTTCCGGTGGGTGAGACCTGCAACGTGCTAAGGAACTCGAGAGTTGGTTCCCTTAGTGTTGGGGCGATATATGTCTACAAACAATCTAAGGTGACATGCCTGTAATTGTTCAATCATGCTCATTTCAAGACTAAGTGCCTTGATAGAATTCCACTCGAAGGATCGTGATGAGAGTAAAAGTCATTTTTTGAGAACGGCATAACGCGGATGGCAATGGTCTGGAATGACATTGATTAGGTAATCGGTGTGGCATTTTGGAGCATGTGATTTCTTCCTAGTGCCTTTGGAAGAACCAGATTCCATTTGATAGCTTTAAACAAAGGAAAGAGAATAAATTTTCGAAATAAGGGTGAAAGCCCTTGAGAAACTTATGATTCTTCAAAGAGAAAAGGGTTTGAAAAGGTTTTATATATGGAAATGTAAGTGAGGAGGCTAGAATTTATGACAAATATTGAATGGGAGTGTTAAATGAGAGAATTTTTAGAGATGGAAATGAGAAAAGATAGAAAATTTAGTTTTATAGTCGATAGATTCACAGCTGTGAATACCCAATCACGAATGTGAGTCATCATGGTCACTGTTTGTTAAAGGGGTGCCCTGGCCATGAAGAAGAAGATGAATTGAGTCATGGTCATGACATTAAACAGCCACAAGCATGAATCAAGTTGTTCACGGGAGTGACAAATATTGTCACGGGTGTGAAACTTAGTTTTCACGACTTCTACCCGTGAAGCAAGACGTGAAACAAAGCTTGAATGGTTTTATAATTTTTTGTTGTCTATGTTCACAATCGTAAAGATATGTCACAGGCGTGATGAAAGCTTTTCATAGGTGTGACAAATACAGTAACAAGCATGAAACTTAGTTTTCACTACTTCTACCAGTGAAGCACGTCGTGAAGCAAATCATGAAAGCTACTGGAACTTTTTTCTATTAAGTTCACGGCCATGAATATATGTCATGGGCGTGAACCACCTCAAATCTTCAAAAAATAAAACTAAGTCTAAAACTAGACTAGAAGATTTCTAAAAAAGTTTATATGCCTTAAAACATATATTTCTATCATGTTAACCACTTCATACCATAAAATCAGTCAAGTAAAATGCATCATATGAAGAAATTAACATTCAAGATTCACACAACATACAATTGGCAAAAAAAAGAGTTATCAAGACAATGTTAATCCATCAAGCATACCAAGCTCTCTTTTTATAAAATAAAAACTTTCTTCATTAAGAGGTTTGGTAAAAATATTTGCCAATTGATTATTTGTATCAATAAATTCTAACACAACATCTCCATATTGAACATGATTCCTAAGAAAATGATGTCTAATGTCAATATGTTTACTTCTAGAGTGTTGAATGTGATTTTTAGATAGGTTGATGGCACTAGTATTGTCACATTTGATGGGTATACGGTCCAAACTATGACTATAATCCTTAAGTTGTTGTCTTATTCATAGGATTTGAGTGCAACAACACCCTGTTGCCACATATTCCGCTTCAGCGGTAGATAAGGCAACCGAAACTTGTTTCTTGCTAAACTAAGAAATTAGGTATTCACCAATAAAGTGACAAGTGCTTGATGTACTCTTTCTATCCAAAAGACTACCGGTATAATCTGCATCCGAATATCCTATGATATGGAAAGATGAATTTCTAGGATACCATAAGCCTAGATGCAATGTGCCATGTAAGTATTTTAAAATTTGTTTTACAACATTCAAATGTGATTCTTTCGGACAAGATTGAAATCTAGCACATAAGCATACACTATACTTTATATCGGGCCTAAAGGCAGTAAGGTATAAAAGTGATCTGATCATACTTCTATAGAGCTTTTCATTTATGCTCTTGCCTTTCTCATCTTTGTCCAATTTTGTTGATGTGCTCATAGGAGTCTTAGTATTTTTGCATCGTTCCATTCCAAATTTTTTGATTAACTCTTTAGTGTACTTGGATTGGTTGATGAATATCCCCTCATTGCTTTGCTTGATTTGTAGACCAAGGAAGAACTTAAGTTCACCCATCATGCTCATTTCAAATTCCTTAGTCATATACTTAGCAAATTCTTGGCAAAACAATTCATTAGTAGATCCAAATATGTTATCATCAACATAAATTTGAAAAATTAAAATGTCATGCTTATACTTTTTAATAAACAAGGTTGTATCAACATGTCCATTTGAAAAATTATTTTCTAAAAGAAAAGAACTCAGTCTTTCATACCAAGCTCTTGGAACTTGTTTTAATCCATACAAGGCTTTTGAAAGTTTAAGAACATGATTAGGCAAATTATGGCTTTCAAAACCCAAAGGTTGTTTTATATAAACTTCATCTTCTATAAAACCATATAAGAAAGCACTTTTGACATCCATTTGAAAAAGTTTAAAATTCATATGTCATGCAAATGCTAAAAGTATTCTTATGGCTTCCAATCTAGTACCTACAGTATATGAATTCCCATATGTCTTTCCAGATGATTTGCCAGGATTGCCACCAAATAGAGAAATAGAATTTGTCATAGAGGTTATTTTAGGTATGACTCCAATATCTATTACTCCCTATAGAATGGTACCCACTGAATTGAAGGAATTGAAGGTACAACTGCAAGAACTACTGGATAAGGGGTTTATTAGACCCAGTATTTCACCTTGGGGGTGCTCCAGTGTTATTTGTGAAGAAGAAAGATGGCACCCTATGACTCAGTATTGATTATCGACAGCTGAATAAGGTGACAATCAAGAATAAATATCCCCTACCCAGAATAGATGATTTGTTCAATCAACTAAAAGGAGTTGGAGTATTCTCCAAAATTGACCTCAGATCGGGGTATCATCAATTAAAAATTAAGGAGTCAGATGTTCCCAAAATGGCATTTATGAATCGGTATGGCCACTATGAGTTCCTAGTTATGCCATTCGGTTTGACTAATGCCCCAATAGTTTTTATGGATATGATGAATAGGGTTTTCAGACCTTATGTAGATCAGTTTGTGGTGGTATTTATCGATGAGATTTTGGTATACTTCAAGAATAAAGAGGAGCATGATCAACATCTTTAAATAGTGCTTTAGACATTGAGGGAGAAGCAATTATATGCAAAATTATCAAAATGTGCTTTTTGGCTGAGTGAGGTGGCTTTTCTGGGATATATCGTATCAGTAGATGGAATTAGAGTGGATTCCAATAAGATAGAGATGATCCTTAATTGGAAACTACCCCGAAATGTGACATAAGTGAGAAGCTTACTTGGCTTGGCAGGATATTATAGAAGATTTATGAAGGGATTTTCAATGATAGTCTCACCATTAACAAAACTCCTTAGGAAAGACACTAAGTTTGAATGGACAAAATGGTGTCAGGCTAACTTTGATAAATTATAGGCAATGTTAAATGAAGCACCTGTTTTAACACCATTGACTGCAAGAAAGGATTATGTGGTATATAGTGATGCTTCACATAATGGGGTAGGTTGTGTATTAATGCAAGAGAGTAAAGTAATTGCATATGCCTTTAAACAATTAAAGCCACATGAGAAGAATTATCCTACTCATGACTTAGAACTAGCAACCATTGTATTTGCTCTGAAAATATGGAGGCATTACTTATATGGCGAAAGATGCTACATCTATATGGATTATAAAAGTCTGAAGTATCTACCTACGCAAAAGGAACTCAACTTAAAATGAAGGCAATGGCTGGAATTAATCAAATATTACAATTGCATCATTGATTACTAGCCAGGAAAAGCTAATATAGTGGCTGATGCTTTAAGTAGAAAAATACTGACAGCATTGCAAGTTCAACCCACTTTGATTCAACAAGTGAAAGGAACTTAGCATTAAGATTTGAAACTAGTGGAAATCTTTGAGTTGGTGAAAAAGGGAGAAAAGATCAGAGTTTACTAGTGAAGCTGATTGGAGTCTAAGCTACAAAGGCAGGTTGTGTGTACTAGATATCCAAGAGTTGAAGCAAGAAATTATGAAAGAAGCACACAATACTACTTATATGATGCATCCAGGAAGCAATAAAATGTATCAAGATTTAAAGACATGTTATTGGTGGCCTAGAATGAAAAGATACATTACAGAATATACCACTAGATGTCTGATGTGCTAGCAAGTGAAGGCAGAGCATCAAGTACCATCCAGTTTGTTACAGCGAATTTTTATTCTAGAATGGAAGTGGGAAAGAATTACAATGGACTTTGTATCTGGCTTGCCATTGACCAAAAAAAAAGCATGATGCAGTATGGGTAATTATAGACAGACTTACTAAATCAGTTCATTTTCTACCAGTTACAATGGATTACTCACTCGCTCGGTTGGCAGAATTATGTCAATGAGATAGTCCAACTTTATGGTGTCCCAGTTTCTATAATTTCTGATCGAAATCCACGGTTTACATCACAGTTTTGGAAGAGTTTGCAGCAAGCCTTAGGTACTCAACTCAACTTTAGTACAACATTCCACCCACAGACCGATGGTCAATTAGAATAGGTCATACAAATATTGGAAGATATGTTGAGAAGTTGTGTAATTGAGTTTGAAGGTAGTTGGGATAAGTATATTCCATTAATAGAGTTTGCATATAACAATAGTTATCAAGCAAGTATTGGGACGGTGTCGTATGAAGCTTTGTATGGAAGGAAATGTAGGACAACTCTTTGTTGGACATAACTTGATGAAAAGAAACTAGTGGGGCCAGAATTAGTTCAACAGACAAAAGAAAAAGTGAGAGTGATAAAAGATAGACTAAAAGCAGCGGCTGATAGACAAAAGTCCTATGCAGATTTGAGGAGAAAAAGACATAGAATATGTTGTTAGTGATAAGATATTCTTAAAAGTCTCACATTGGAAGAAAATCTTAAGATTTGGTAGGAAGGAAAAGCTAAGTCCTCGATTTATTGGGCCACATGAAGTGCTTGAACGTGTGGGCCCAGTGGCATACAAATTGACATTACCACCAGAGTTAGAATGAATCCATAATGTGTTCCATGTATCTATGTTGAGAAAATATAGGTCGGATCCATCACACATAATACCTATGGAAACCATAAAAGTGTAACCAGATCTGACTTATAAGGAAGAACCAGTGGCAATTTTAGCTAGATAAGTTAAAGAACTACGAAACAAAACGGTACCTTTGGTAAAAATCCTATGGTTCAACCATTCCACAAAAGAAGCAACTTGGGAGAGCAAAGGAGTAACGAAGGCTCAATATCCTCAACTATTTAGCATCAACTAATCAGGTAAATTTCCAGGAACGACTAGTCATTAATACACTGATAGCGTGTGACAGAGTCAGGTACGTTGGATCGATTAGAGTCTAAATCCAGGTGTACAGAAAAATAATAATATTTAAGGAAGATTTATTAAGGAAATTATTAATTAGAAATTTAAAAATTTAGTTCTAGAACTAAATAAAATAAAATCATTATATGGACTAAATAATGATTTATGGAATTATTGAAGTTATTTTGTAAAAGGAGAAAATTGTGGGCTAAACGATGAATTATTCAAAGATTAAAATTGATTATGATTAATTAATTAAATTGACCAATAGGAGAAGAGATTAAGGAGAGGTGGGACCTATAAATATCTAGATAATTAGGAAAAAAATCTTGAACTTAGAATGTTCTTCATAAATGAGGCATAAAACGTTCCTGAGATCATGACTCCCTTTTCTAACATCCACTACATGTGCTAGATACGCCTCACATACCTTTCTAATAAGTTTTCTAGCTTTTGTAAATGACATTAGTTAGGTATGGTTGATTCTCACCTTGAACCATTAGGTCATCTTGCCTCGGAATTGTAAATATCAATATTTTGGATTAGTAATCAATAATTGCTTCATGCTGAGTCAACCAATCCATTCCTAAAATAGCATCAAATTCATGAAAAGGTAATTCAATTAATTCCACTGGGAACTCTCTACCCTAAATTTTCATTAGACAATTTTTATACACTCTATTAACTGTAACACTATGGCCTAAAGGATTTGTCACCATTATATCATAATCTAATTTTTCTACTATCATCTTGCCTTGAGTAGGTGATGGTGTGCATAAATAGGAATGAGTAGATCCCAGATCAATCAGAGCAAATATATCAGTATCAAGGAGAGAAAATTTACCAACAATCACATCTGGGGCATCCTGTAATGACCCAAATATCGGGTTAGTTATAAACTGTAGTTTCTGAAATTGATCTGCATAACTAGAGGTTAAAAATACACTCGTAGGTAAAAAAATATTTTATTTAATCATCAGAAAATATAGGTTATGACTAATCTGAAGGTAAAATTTGGAGTGAAAATGAGATCAAATAAGTTCTCAAAAGTCAAAACTAAGAAAAAATGGGACCTGATTTAATTAAATATTTGGTTGACCGTACTTTGACTAGACTATGAAAAATATCAAACGACATCAAAAAATTTATTTTAAGATATGGATATACTTTAAATAATATTTAGGATTATTTGACAGTGAAAAAGTAATTTTACAGTAACGTCGAAAATTGAATTATCAATCCAGTTTGAGTGAGCTAGACAGAAAACGAATTTCGATTGAATTCAAAAAATTTTTGCAGACATATAAAAATATTTTAAGAATAATGGAATCAAAGTTAGGAAATTGAGCTTAGAAAGTGAATCAAATAATTTGTAGTGCTTAATTGGGCCTAAATGGATTGAGCTTTGTTTGGCCCAAGCCCACCCAACTTAAGCCACTACAAATAGCCTTAATTATCAGAATTCTCTAAAGAGAATTCTGCAACTCTTTCTTCCCTAAATCACCTAGCTTGGACGACCCACTCTTTTCCCATTTTCCTTCCAAATTTCTTCAATTTTTACACCAAAATCAACCACCCAAAAATAATTTCAACATCTCTAGTATCTAGTTAATGCTTTTAATCTTCATTTGGAAGGCTAGAGTGGAAGGAAATCAAAGGAGAAAAATTAGAATACAAATTTGAGGTAAGTGAATTTTATAGTTTTAAATTAGTTTAATGGTTCAAATAGGTAGTTTAAGGTATGTAGATGATAAATATGAAATTTATTTGAGTTAAGGAAGCAAAATATTTTGTGGATTAATGGAGTGTAATTTTCGGCCATGGTAGATTCAAAGGGAAGTGAAAGCCAAAGTAAGAAATTAAGTTCGTGATTTCAAAATCTATCTATTTTCATTAATTAAACATGTTGTAGGGTTATGAAAATTAGAATTGCATGTAATTGATAATTAATGCTTAAAACATGATTAAGTGATTGTAAAAAGTGATTTATAATGGTTAATTTCAATTAAAAAATAATTAGTAGAAATTAGAAAATATGACCTTGTTATGTGAAAAATGTAAATTAAGGCATAATTGCATTTTATTATAATATTATGATATATATGGAATAATGAATATATAAATTGGTGAAATGAATAATTAGAAGGTGAAAGAAAAATTCTGATGATGAAAATTAATTATAGACCGAAATATGAGAAAGGAAAAATTAATATTTTTTTGTTAATTAAATGAAAATTTGATCATAAAATGCAAGAAAACATGATATTGAATGTGTAGGAATTTATTAAAAATTTTTAAATTATATTTTGAATATTTTTCTAATTATTGATTATATTATGCATAAAATGAAAAATAATGGAATTTATACATTTACTGGAAATTGAATTAAATAAATAAAATAATATACTTAGTTATTTTTCTGATTGTTAAATCTAGCACATGATATAATTGACTAGCCATAGGGACATCATTGCCGCAGTACAGGTCAAGACGACTTGCTTATGTAGGTCAATAATGGTCTACTTCAGTGATAGTAAATCAGTGATCAGTGTGCAGTGCAGTGCTCGGGTAGTCTTTCCAAATTACTCTTCAGTGTAGTGGACTTTTGGGTCCACGTTCAATGTATTTGGTCCGAAAATTTTCTATCGGATTGAAATTAAGAGCAAATGTGAATAAAAGTAGTAAAAATGATAGAAGTGAAAAATAAGTGAAAAATATGATAAAAATGAATAAATGTGAGTAAATGTGAAATATATGAGGATAATAATAATAATAATAATAATAATAATAATAATAATAATAATAATAATAATAATAATAATAATAATAATAATAATAATAATAATAATAATAATAATAATAAATGATATAAATGATAAATATGGTAAAAATGATATAAGTAAAAATTACGACAAAAATGAGATAAGTGATAAATATGATAAAGATGATAAAAGTCGTATAATAATAATAATGATAAAAGTGATAAAAGTGACAAAACTAGTAAAATTGAAAAATGAAAAGTAAGTGGGATAAAAATGTTAAATTATGTAGTTAAAAGGAAAATGAAGGAAAAATAAAATAGTTAGTGGCAAAAGTGTAAAATAATGTAAAGTAGTGACATAATTGTAAATAAATGAAAATTTAAGAATTAAAGTTAAATTTGTAGCTAACTAAATGGAAGATTAAAAAGAAGAAAGAAAAGAATGGTTAACTAAAGAAGTAAAGTGAAAATTGATTAAATTGAAAGGAATTGGAAGTTTCAAAAAAAAAATAATTGAGAAAAATTGGTAAATTTAATGAAAATATTAATTAGTGAATTAAGGGTAAAGAATAATAAAACATTGATAAAAAGAATAATAAATATATTAAAGAGAAAATTTGAATATTTTATTAAAAATGTTATTGCATGTATAAATGTATGAAAGTATAAATCAATGAAAATTTTTATATTAGTAATCACCACTAGGCATATTAATGCTCAGCACGTTGTTATTTGACTGCATGCAGTTAGTAGCGAGAAAGGCAGGAGTAAGCGTACAAGTTTTGGGAGCTGACAGAAGAATAAATAATAATAGGTTAGTACCTACAATGACATATATATATGTTTAGATATGGAGCTGTAGAAATTAAATGTTAATTGTGATTGAATAGATAATATATTGTATTATATGTGTAATGTTGTGCTTAAAAATGAGCTGATAATTATTTGCACTGCAGGTGATGTAGTTAGTTTATAGTCGTTATGCTGTCGAAATTTTTGAAAAAATAAAAAGAACTAATTAAGTGTTAATAATAGAATGGTCATTAAATTAAATTAAGAAATATTTTTTTGGCACACATCGGCTATAAACGTATTAACCCACGTAACGTACGTATAGAATGGTTGTTAATAAGGTGTCACAGTTTTAGTGGTATCAATGCGCGGTTAACACGATTATAAGATCGGAGTGAGAATTAAATGAATGGATTATATGTATATACATGTCAAATGATGGATGAAGTGTGTTATAAGTCTTACGTATGCTTTCTCATTTCCTATTTTATAGTGAATGATGTCATCCCAACAAGGTCAAGGTGTTGGGGACAGTGAGAGTGAAGCGTCAGTTAGTTTTGGGCAAGATGAAGCCTCGCAACATAATGTCACTCCACCAGTTGCACCACCTCCACTGCCACGGTTGGATTTTCTAAATCTCATGGCTGATTACATTCAACACAGAATGCAAGCTAAATAAGCTCAACAGCCACAGCCAACAGCATAGGTACAACCTCTTGCTCCACCTAAAAAGAAACCTATTTTGGAGCAGTTGAAGAAAATGGGGGCTGAAGATTTCTACTCTTCAGTGTAGTGGACTTTTGGGTCCATGTCTCATGTATCTGGTCCGAAAATTTTCTATTAGATTGAAACTAAGGGTAAATATTAATTAAAGTAGTAAAAATGATAGAAGTGAAAAATAAGTGAAAAACATGATAAAAATGAATATATGTGAAAAATATGAGAAAAATGAATAAAGTGAATATAATAATAAAAATAATGATCTAAGTGATAAATATGGTAAAAATGATATAAGTGAAAATTATGAAAAAAATGAGATAAGTGATAAATATGATAAAGATGATAAAAGTCGTATAATAATAATAATGATAAAAGTGATAAAAGTAACAAAATTAGTAAAATTGAAAAATGAAAAGTAAGTGGGATAAAAATATTAAATTATGTAGTTAAAAGAAAAATAAATAAAAAATAAAATAGTTAGTGGCAAAAGTGTAAAATAATGTAAAGTAGTAACATAGTTGTAAATAAATAAAAATTTAAGAATTAAAGTTAAATTTATAGCTAACTAAATGGAAGATTGAAAAGAAGAAAGAAAAGAATGGTTGATTAAAGAATTAAAGTGAAAAAGGATTAAATTGAAAGGAATTAGAAGTTTCAGAAAAAAAACTTAATTGAGAAAAATTGGTAAATTTAATGAAAATATTAATTATTGAATTAAGGTTAAAGAATAATAAAACATTGATAAAAAGAATAATAAATATATTAAAGAGAAAATTTGAATAGTATATTAAAAATGTTATTGCATGTATGAATGTATGAAAGTATAAGTCAATGAAAATTTTTAAATTAGTAATCATCACTGTGCATATTAATGTTAATAATGTAGTTATTTGACTGTGTGCATGTAGTAACGGGAAAGATAGGAGAAAGTGTACAAGTTTTGGGAGCTGACGAAAGAATAAATAATAGTAGGGTAATACTTAGAATGACATGTATATATATATGAAGTTGTATAAATGAAATGTTGTACTTATTATAATAAAGAATATTTGTGAATTATTATATGTGTGAAAAATAAAATGTTGAATTGTGATTGAATGAAGAATATATTGTATTATATATGTATTGTTGTGCCCAAAAATGAGCTGAGAATTATTTACATTGCAGGTGGGGTAGTTAGTTTATAGTCGTTATACTACTAAAATTTTTGAAAAAATAAAAAGGATTAATTAAGTGTTAATGATAGAATGGTCATTAAATTAAATTAATTTTTTTTGGCACACATCGGCTAAAATCATATTAATCCACGTAACATACATATAGAATGATTGTTAATAAAGTGTCAGACATCTTGCTCTTCACAGGCTCTCGTAGCATAGGCACGAGCTGACACTTTACCTCTCTCCGGTTTGTCAACTTTTTATGATGCTCCATGACTAGACCTTGCTCGGCCTCCTCTTATCTGACCATGACCTCTGCCTCTGCCCTGGCCTGAAACAACTGTCTAAACTGGTGTTGTGCTACCTGTACCCCTGCCAGCAATCCATCTTGGATAGTCTTTTTGCTTATGATTTGTAACTCCACATTTTAAGTAAGCCCATATCAGCCACCAACACTTTCCTGCATGTGTCCTTCCATAATGTGGACAAATTTCTATAGATGATCTCCTAGAACTGGGTGTAGGTGCACTGGCTGTGGATACTGCACATCTCTGTTGCTGACTTCCCCTAAAAGTAGAAGCTCTACCAACACTTACTATTTGTGGTCAACTCCTCGCTAACCTAGCTCTCTTACTACCAGATGGGTCTGCATTGAATTGTGATAAAGGTCTTTTAAAACCTTTCTCGGTTGTTACTTGCTGCTGATCTACTAATGCTTCCTCAACACTATCAGCTGCAGACATTAGTCTTGAGAAGTCTTCGATCTGTGATGCTACCACTCTATCTCTAATGGGATGCCTGAGACCCCATTCAAATCATCTACACCGATCAATCTCATCCAATATAATACCTTCCGCATACTTGCTCAGATGAATAAACTCTTTTTCATATTCGGTTACCGTTAGAGTGTTCTGTTTCAGATCTAAGAATCCATGTTTCTTCTTGTCTATGTATGATTTGGGAATATATTTGGTCCGGAACTGTTTCAAAATGAAATTCCATGTGGGAGGGTCTGGTGTTTATGGCCTTCACAGAATGCTTTTCCACCAATCATATGCACTCTCTTGCAAAAGAGATAATGTGTATCGATATTTCTGATTAGGAGTACACTCCAGCTGCTCAAACACCCTCTCATTTCTCTCCAACCAGTACTTTGCTGCATCTGCACCTTCTTTATGACCATAAAAGTTTGTAGCACTATACTTTCGAAACTTGTCAACCCTTAGACTCGAAGTGGTAGGTCTAGCAGCTTGTCAGATCAGTTCCACTACATTCTCTAATAAATTTCCCTGATCTACACCTCTAGCTTCAGAATGACCATGAGATGACATGGATTCACTAGTTTTAACGGCTCTCTGATGCTGCATTGAATGAGATGATACTTCAGTGTCAGATGGATCATTACTTTCAGCGCTTACTCTCATAGTTTGTTGTGAACTCAATTCCATAACTACCTATTGCTAGGAAGAAAAACCCTTATTGTAAGATAGCAGCATATATATAAGATGCATATGCATGAGACACATTTTATTTAATTACCCACTTAAATTAGAATCGCCTTAAACCTGACTCTAATACCAAAAATTGTAACACCCACTTGCTCCACTAATAATAGCAAAGCAAGGAAATGTTATCAGACTCTTAATTTCCTGTCTGATCTGCTTAATACAATTATTTGTATATTCTAACTTTAAGATATCTAAATACAAATTCAAAATATAGTCTCCTATTGTTTTTTCAATATATATATATATACTTTGTACCAATTTATGTAGTTCATCCATAATAAACTATTCATTTTCTAAAAGATTATAAACAAAGTTTTACTAATTAATATTTTATTTACAGACCCCAAAATATAATTATTATAAAACATATGAGTAAAACTCACTAATATGTTTTACAAAAGTTAATACAATGAAACATAAAGATCTGGTGTTTTTTTCTTTCTAACGACTACATTCTTTATTTACTAATTACTTTAGTACCTGCGCTTGGGAAAAACCACACGCGGTAAGCTATTAGCTTAGTAGTATTTTATATGACAAAAACTTAATATACAATTTATAAAACCTCACACATTCATACATTCAATATCAAATGCAAGAAATATCACATATTTACTAATAATAAATTAAATTGTAAGTTAATTGCTTGTACATAAATTTACTTTACATATGATAATTTTGTTAATTGCTAATATTATTGCATAATATTATTTTTAACCATAACTAGTGTTATTATTATTGATATCATTATATTCTACTCATTTTATTTATTCAATGGTCATTCACAACAAGTAAATTTTATCATACCTTGTTTTGTCTTGTTTATTCAAATTTATGCCCCATAACACCAATAACTAGAACTATCAAATTGGATACGAGGTATTATCTGTGGAAAAATTTTAACTCGGCGCATGGTGCCTACGTAAATCATCTCAGCACAACATGGTGCCTACATAAATCAACTCGGCACATTTAGTGCCTACATAAATTAACTTAGCACATTTAATGCCTATATATGTAATCAACTCAGCACATGTAGTGCTTACATAAATCAACTCAGCATTTTATGCCTATATAAAAAAATCTTTGTCTTTCCTACCCCTTATTGACATGTCAATCTATCCTTTGCACTAGTTCCCAACTAGGTGTTTTAGGGCTTAATTATTTTATCTCAATTTATTTAGGTAATCTATTAAAATTCCATTATGGTCATAACATACATCAACCAATTATTAATTCAAAATTTTATTTACTTTCTTATTTTATGGGATTAATAAATTATTTGACTTAATAATCACTCATGTAAATATCATTCATATCATATCATAAGGCCCAACTTATCTTGCATGTAAAACTCTAAATTTTTCCACTGCCCTGTTCTGGGCAGATTTCAGGCCTTATTTTAGATCTTAATTTTGGCCCTATCATTGGCCGAATTTAATTAATTTTCTCTAATAAATTATACCCACAGATATTATCTTTAATTTCCATTTTGAATCAACTAGTTCTGATTCCTGTAGACAAAGTTATAGTTGATTGAGTACTGACTGCTCCACTAATTCTGCCCAGGAATTTCAGAGGAAGATTTCAAGTCTCATATTTATGTCAATTTTTAATATAGTTACCATCATAATTAGATCTCATGTTCTTCGTTAAAGTTTTATCTCTATGTCTTAAGTTTCCAAAACACCAAAGAACAAAAAATTTCAAATTCTAGAACGTAAGTTATAGAATTTTTAATGCATGTTGCTCCAAGTTCAAATTTTCAGCAACACATACAACAACACAACCACTCATTTAATCATGCAATTCAAAAAAAGATTAAGAAATACAATCATCATATTAATTTTTTTTTTCATACAAGCACATACCTTATTAATCTCTTCTCCCTTTCCTAGGCTTTTTCCTTTCCTTTTCCTTCCCTAGGCTTGCTGCTACCTTTGTATTTGATTTGTCCTAAAATAATCAAACACATCTCAGTTAATTTACCTTTAATCTAATCAATTTCTTTTAATTTCAACCCACCATCACCTAGGCAAGCTCTTATTCCTCATTTATAACCTTAATTATCATCACTTTAATCTGAATTAATAAAGAAAAGCATGAGGATTGAATAAGAAAACTTACCCAAATAATTTTTTTCCTCTTTTCTTTCTTTTTTTCTCTTTCTTTCTTCTACCCTTTGTAGGTGACTTCCTTTTTTTTCTTGAGTTTTCTCTTTTAGATCCTCTCTTCCTCTCTTTTTCTAGCTAAGTTTGGGTCAAAATGGTAGAGACTTGGTGAAGAATGTGGTCGGCCATAGAAAATAAGGATGAGAGGATTTTGTTTTGGTTGCTTTTAATGCCTCATTAATGAGGAAGCTTCTAGGTTTAGGATAAGGTTCATTAATGCTTGATTTTAATGTCATTAATGAGGAAGATAAAGATTAGGATAAGGCTCATTAATGAGGGAGATAAAGATTATGAGATATTTTAGGTTGATTTTTATGTCTCATTTATGAGGAACATTCTAAGTTGAAGATTTTTTTTCTAATTGGCTAGATATTTATATGTCCCACCTCTCCTTAATCTCTTCGCCTATTGGTCAGTTTAATTAATTAATCATAATTAATTTTAATCTTTGAATAATTCATCCATTTTCCCACAATTTTCTCCTTTTACAAAATAACATCAATAATTCCATTAATCATTATTTAGTCCATATAATGATTTTATTTTATTTAGTTATAGCACTAAACTTTTAAATTTCCAATTAATAATATCCTTAATAAATCTCTCTTAAATATTATTATTTTTCTGTGCATCCGAATTTAGACTCCGATTGATCCAGTGCACCAAACTCAGTCACACGTGATCAGTGTTTAAATGACCGGGCATTACATAACCCACCATCTATCACAACTGCACAATCAAGTCTCTCCCCCTTAGAGACCAATTCGGCCGTTTCAACCAGCTTACCATCTTGTCTATGTGCATATATGATCTCCTGGTTAAATGTAGGCTGAATGTGCAACTCTACTACCATTTTCCTACTCAAAGCATCGGCCATTACATTTGCCTTGCCTGAGTGGTAATCGATAATACATTTATAGTCTTTTATCAGTTCTAACTATTGCCACTGTCTCTGGTTAATATCCCTCTATGTAGGAAGGCACCTCAAACTCTTATGATCTATATAGATAAAACATTTCTCCTTATAAAGATAGTGATGTCATATCTTCAATGCAAAGATAATGACTGTCAACTCTAAGTCATGTGTCGGGTAATTTTTCTCATATATTTTCAGCTGTTTGGAAGCATATGCTACTAGTTTACCCTCTTACAATAGTACACATCTCACTCTATGTTTCCCAGATATTAAGCCAAGAAGGGGGTTGAATTGGAGTTTTAAAAATTAAACTTTAAAATGCGGAAATAAAAATTAATTTTAGGAGGGATAGAGAAATTTGACAAAAGGATTTTTATAGAGGTTCGGGTGTTAACAAACCCTACTCCTCTCCCCAATCGCAATTGGGAGTTTCACTAACACACTAAGTGTTACAATGGAGTTTAACAAGCTCACTCCCAACTATGGTGTTTCTCACAATGGCTCACACCTAACCCAGAAATCCCTTATGTTTTAATGACTCACACAATAACCAATTCCTTGTGTTTTACAGGCTCACACAAACAACCTTTTATCTGGTGTTTTACAGGCTCACACAAACAACCTTTACTTTGTGTTTTTACAGCATCACACAAATAACCTTTACTTTGTGTTTTAAAGGCTCACACAACTAACCCTTACAAGTGTTTTACTCTTAACCCATAAATACCCAAAACTCACTTGAGTAATAAAAGATTACAGAGAGAAACACTTACAAATCTTTATTGCTCAATAAATGATGAGCAAAAATATTTTCATAGAGAATAGATATTGGTTATGAAAGTATTAAATGTACCAATAGCTTGTAATAAGATTTTGATTCAAAGTATTTGCTATCCTCATGTACTAAATGCATAAATGACTCGCATTTATACTCACATGGCTAATTATAGCCGTTAGGGTGCATTTAATACGAAACTAGCCATTGTACCAACCAAATAATTGCACCTGACATTTTTCTCTTTCATCCTTCACCGGCATGACTATGTTTGTCACGGGCATGACTGTTCTTCCAAGCCGTGACTGAAGTGGTGACCTTCGTCGTGAAGCTCTCTGGACGGTTTTGAAACATTGGGTCATGGGCGTGACATACATCTTCATAGGCGTGACAAACTTCCCAACTGTGATCCAAGTGGTGACTTTGGTCGTTAAGCTCTCTGGATGAAATTGTCATGAAGATTCACGGGCGTGACTTAAATGTGCTTTTCATAGTTTGTTGTCTTCCCTCATGGCCGTGAACTTCAGATGTTGGTTTTGGTGATGGTTAGCTCTTTCACGGGCGTGACACATATGATCACGAGCGTGAACATGCTACTTCCTTAATTTAATCTTTCAAGGATTAATCTTTCATTCTCCATTTTTGCTATTTTATTTCATACCCTATTTAATAGACTTAGAAAACAAATATGTTAAATACAATATTGCTATTTTATTTGTTATCATCAAAATGACGGAAATACCTCTCAAGGTTTAACAATCTCCCCTTTTTTTATGGTGACAAATAATCTAGCAATATGTGCTTTTGAGAAGTTTCCCCCTCAAAAGATACTCAGGATATAAAATTGATGAAATGCAAGAATTGTAAAGAATGATGTAGCATTGAAATAAACTTTCTAGTTTTTAAGTATATGCAAGTTATATGTAATGTATATCCAATATATACCAAAAATTATTTTTAAGGCATGGAGTATATGTAAGGTATATTTAGAGTATATCATGGCATATTCATTTATGTAACTTGCATTAAGGTATATGCAAAGTATACTTAAGATATATCTAATGTGTATAAAGCTCAATTTCATACTTGCATAATTATTTTGAATCAAGTTTTAAGTATTGCTAATTTATCCCTACTTAATTCAATATCAATGTATTTGTAGGTTCTTATTTTTTATTCAAAATTCATTTATCTTAATATATTGCTAGGTTCTCCCACTTTTGTCATCAACAAAAATAATATAGAGATTAAACCATAAATGGACAAACAAAGCAAATATATTAATATTCATAAAGAAGTACAAACCATAGTAAATAAAAGTCATAAAGGAAATTTAAAATTTTCTAAAAACAAACAAACAAAAAAAAAAACAAAAAAAATAAGTAAATAAACAAGCAAACAAGCAAATTTAGGCTACCATCTAGCCTAACACCTAGTCGGACATCCTATCCCTAAGTCGAGCAACCTCTGCCTCAAGGCTGTCCATCCGAGACTCTATGAAGTCTTTGAGGTTCTCCAACCCCTCGTCCATCGAAGCCTGCAGCTACTCAAAGCGTGGTGCCAATAAGTCAATCATCTGCTGTGCCAATTTCGGTGTGGAAGCCGAGGAATGTTCGATGTCCTGCTCAGCCGCTGAAGGTGCTTCCTTAACCCTAGCCCTTTTCTTCTGCTGGATCCCTTGGAGGCCGGCTTTGAAGTCCTCCATATCATTGTCTTCCCAAATTATCTCCCCAGCAGTGTCTGTGAAGCGGTAGTAAATATTGTTCTTATGAACAATTTTGACAGCCACTCCCATCTTAATAAAAGACTCGACATCCAATTGATCTCGATGATGCCCTGGGATGAGATTGAAATGATGTTTATCCAGCTTCAAATAGCCAAGCTTCAAGGCTATATGGGTGACATATCCACCAATGAGTATATCTCATACGGGTTTGGTGGCAATGGACAGAAGATGGTTTACAAACCATCTAGAAAGCGCCACCGTCAGACCTCTTCTGGCCATCTCAAAAAGGAAGAGCTCAGATTTCTGAATGGTTCCATTGCTATCTCCCCGAGCGAATATACTATAGGTTAAAAACCTATGCAAATATTTGTGCACTGGGGACCGGAGATGAGTACTCTTTGTCTTCTTGACATCTCAGCTGTAATCTATGCCAAAATGGGTCCATGCTCGAGTTGCGAAGAATTCCACTTCGTTGTCATTGAGGATGCCTTCCAAGGGTAAATTGAATAAGTCCCTAAATTCTATGGCATTTAGGGTGTTTGGATTGTTGCAGAGTTGGAATTTCACCACTCCAGTAGGAGACATTTGCAAAGTGCTAAGAAATTCTAGTGTTGGCTCCCTCAATGTGGGCTGATGAATGTCCACGAATTCCTTCCAGTGACAGGCCTGAAGTTGCTCTGTCATTGCCATTTCAAGTCTGAGAGTGTGGACAGTTTTCCATTCAAAGGACCTCAATGAAAAGAGAGGCCTTTTCTTCAAGGTGGAGTACCGAGGATGGCAATGCTCCGGGATTCTGTTCATGAGATAATCTGCGTACCTCCTAGAAGCATGAGACTTCTTTCTCTTTCCTTTTGATGAGGTGGTTTCCATTTGGATTGAAGAAATGAACTTTGTGGTGTTTGGGAAAAGTTTGACAGAAAATTTGAGGAAACCCTAAATAAGTATGATCTTTGATGAAGGAATGAACTTTTGATGGTATTTATAGCAAAATTTTATGACTTGGGAGCCGGAATCTTCAATATCTCATTGAATGTGTGTAAATGAGAGCGGTTTCTAGGAGTTGAAAGGTTGAAATGTGAAAAATAACCGGCTATTTTCTTATATACCCGATGCATTCACGGGCGTGAATGGTCGTGTTCACAGTTTGCTGAAGGGGTGTTCTACCTGTGAATAAAGGTGTGAAAATGGTCACAGTCGTGACCTTTGAATGTCACAGTCATGAATTATGAACCATCACGGGGGTGAAAAAATCGTCACGGGCGTGAAAGGTTGAATTTCACTACTTATGCCCATAAACCAAAGCGTGACTCAAAGCATGAACATCTCTGTGAGTTTGGGGTGAAAATGGTCACGGGCGTGAAAATGTGTCACAAGCATGAACAAGGCTTTTCACGAGAGTGAATGAAGTCGTGAGCATAAGCTTCACTACTTGAAGCAGTGAACGATGTCGTGAATCAAGTCGTGAACGACACTGCCTCTTTTGGCTATTTAAGTCACGGGCGTGAACATATGTCACAGGCGTGACTTCCTTAAAATTTCCATCAAATAAAATTAAGTCCTAAAAACAAGACTGAATCATTTCTATGAAGATTCTATCCCTTATAACGTAATATTTTCATTAAATTTACTAACTTATATCTAGTGATATAATACAAAATTAAGATTATTACTTAAGATTTCATAATTTCGCAATCACAAGGTTAATCGATCAATCATACCAAGTTCTCTTCTAATGAAATTAAATATTTCCTCATTTAGAGACTTAATAAAAATATCTGCCAATTGATTTTCTGTGCTTATAAATTCCAATGCAACATCTCCATATTGAACATGATCTCTAATAAAGTGGTGTCTAATGTTAATATGCTTACTTCTAGAATGTTGAATGGGATTCTTTGAAAGATTTATAGCACTTGTATTGTCACATTTAATAGGTATATGGTTCATATCCTGACCATAGTCCTTAAGTTGTTGTTTCATCCAAAGAATTTGAGTACAACAACATCCAGCTGCTACATACTCTGCTTCAGCAGTTGAAAGAGCAACTGAAACTTGTTTCTTGCTAAACCAAGAAACTAAGCACTCTCCAATAAAGTGACAAGTACCTAAAATACTTTTTCTATCTAAAAGACTACCAACATAATCTGCATCTGAGTATCCTATAATATAGAAGGATGAATTTCTAGGATACCATAAACCTAGATGCAATGAACCATGTAAATATCTAAGAAATCTCTTTACTGCATTTAAATGTTATTCTTTTGGACATGATTGAAATCGTGCACACAAGCAAACACTATACATTATGTCGGGTCTAGAAGCAGTGAGATATAAAAGTGATCCGATCATACCTTTATAGAGCTTTTCATTAATGCTCTTACCCTTTTCATCCTTGTCCAATTTTGTTGATGTGCTCATAGGAGTCTTGGCATTCTTGCATCCTTCCATACCAAATTTTTTAATTAAGTCTTTGGCATATTTGGATTGGTTGATGAATATGCCCTCATTGCTTTGCTTTATTTGTAAACCAAGGAAATACTTAAGCTTTCCCATCATACTCATTTCCAATTCCCTAGTCATACACTTAGCAAATTCTTGACAAAGCAACTCATTAGTAGGACCAAATATTATGTCATCAACATAAATTTGAACAATTAGTATATCATGCTTATGCTTCTTAATGAATAATATGGTGTCAACATTTCCCTTTGTAAAGTTGTTTTCTAATAGAAAAGAACTTAGTCTTTCATACCAAGCTCTTGGGGCTTGTTTCAAACCATATAAAGCTTTTGAAAGATTAAAAACATGATTTGGAAAATCATAGCTTTCAAAGCCTGGTGGTTGTTCTACATAAACTTCTTCTTCTATATAACCATTTAGAAATGCACTTTTCACATCCATTTGAAAGAGTTTGAAATTCATGTGACATGCATATGCTAAAAGTATTCTTATGGCTTCTAATCTAGCTACAGGTGCATAGGTTTCATCATAATCTATACCTTCTTCTTGATTGTATCCTTTTGCAACTAATATAGCCTTATTCCTAGTTATTGAACCTTGTTCATCTAGTTTATTTTTAAATACCTATTTGCTACCTATAATTTGATGATCCTTGGGTCTAGGTACTAAGGTCCATACCTTACTTCTCTCAAATTGGTTGAGTTCCTCTTGCATGACAATTACCCAACTTTCACCATTAAGAGCCTCATAGACATTTTTAGGCTCAATTTGAGAAATAAAAGCAAGGTCAGTGACTAAATGTTTGAAATGAGATCTAGTGCTTATTCTCCTTGAGAGATCACCAATGATTTGTTCTTTTGGATGATCTTTCGTCATTCTCCATTCTTTTGGGAGTTCTTGTTCATTTTCTTCTTGAGTTTGAGGTAGAGAATCATTTTGAAGTGAATTTTCATTTTCTTCTTTTCCATTTTCAAGATCAAGTCTTTCCATGTTACCTACAACATCATAAAGAACACTACCTTTCACAAGATCAAGTCTACTAGATTCATTAAAGACAACATGAATAGATTCTTCAACAGTTAATGATCTTTTGTTAAATATTCTATATGCTTTGCTAGTTGTAGAGTATCCTAAAAAAATACCTTCATCGGATTTAGAGGCAAAATTTCCAAGGTTGTCCTTAGTATTCAATATGACGCACTTGCATCCAAATACTCTAAAGTACGATATCAAGGGCTTTCTTCCATTCCATAGCTCAAATGAGGTTTTGTTTAAACGAGGTCTTTTGAAAACTCGATTTGAAATATAACATGCAGTGTTTATGGCTTCTGCCCAAAAGTAAGTTGGTAAATCATATTCATTGAGCATTGTTCTAGCCATTTCAATTAAAGTTCGATTTTTCCTTTCAACTACTCCATGTTGTTAAGGTGTCCTAGGAGATGAGAAATTATGTGAAATGCCATGTTCAAGACAAAAACTTTCAAAGTTTTCATTTTCAAATTCTTTGCCATGATCACTTCTTATCTTTGAAATACAGTACCCTTTTTCATTTTGAACTCTTTTAGCAAAGTTTTTGAAATTTTCAAAAGTATCAATCTTTTGAGCTAAGAAAATTACCCAAGTAAATCTAGAGTAATCATCTATGATGACAAAGGCATAATGTTTACCTCCTAAGCTAGCAATTTTAGTAGGTCCAAATAAGTCTAAATGCAGGAGTTGAAGAGGTTTTGAGGTACTTACTATGTTTTTGGCTTTGAAGGATGACTTCTGTTGCTTTCCTCTTTGGCAAGGTTCACATGTCTTGCCCTTTTCAAATTTGACTTTTGGTAGTCCTTTTACTAGTTCTCCTGTGCTGAGGCTTTGTATTAAGTCCATGTTAGCATGACCAAGCCTTCTATGCCACAACCAAGATTCATCACTAGTGGTCACAAAACACTTAGAGGAATGTTTAGATAGTTCATGTAAGTTTATTATGTATGTATTGACATCTCTATTTCCTTTAAATATCTGTTGACCATCGATAGAGATCATAAGACATTCATTGGAAGTAAAGATTACTTTGTTTCCTTTATCACATAATTGACTAACACTTAACAAGTTATGTTTCAAGCCATCAACAAGTAAGACATCTTTAATAAAAGTAGTACCATTAATACCAATAGATCCAATGCCAATTACCTTACCCTTAGCATTGTTTCCAAATGTAACTTTACCTCCATCAATACTTTTGATTTCTTTGAAGAGTTCTTTATCTCCTGTCATATGTCTTGAGCATCCACTATCTACTAGCCAAACATTTTTGTTTATTGTGGACTTGAGGCATACCTATAGAATCATAGTTCAAGTATGATTTTTAGGTACCCAAATGAGCTTGGGTCCTTGGGGGTTAGCATATGAAGGTTCCCAATGAGCCTTCCTTATCCAACAATGTTTATTTATGTGACCCATTTTCATACAATAATTACATTATTTTGGTCTAAACATGCTTTTTGGTCTTACAAGATTTTTGAATACCATATTTCTGTCAAACTTATTTTGAGAATAATGACATGCACAGTCATGATTAATTGATGCTTTTCTATATGCATGCTTCTTATATATAAAGGCATAATTATTCTTTTTATGTATAGAAGGTTTAACATGTTTATTCCTTGGTGTTGTTCTAACAAGTGTGGAGATGTGAGGTTCACTAGACTTAACAAAGATGGTTTTGTGAGATTTTGTGTCCTTAAATCCTAGATCATGTCTAATTAAAGGTGATCTTTGGGACACTATAAGAGTATCTAAGCTCTCTTTACCGTTGTGAAATTTAGAGATGAAATTTCTAAGTTCCTTAACTTCATTTTTCAAAGTATTATTTTCTTTAAGCAAAGAAGTAGTTGAGGGTCTTGATGAATATTCATCTAATGACTTTTGGAGAGATTCATTAGATAATTTAAGCTTTATGTTCTCCTTTTCTAAAACATCTATTTTATTTTTTAAATTAGAGATGTTATTTCTATAAGTACTGAATTTACTTATATATTTCTCTAATTCTAAATTTAATTCTTCTATAAGGATTTGATTATCATCATCATCATCACTATCATCATCATTATCACTTATATCATTGTTTAAAGAGTATGAGTGTAGTGATCTTACCTTATTCGAGATGTGATCCTCAATAGCCATGAAGCATAGGTTGACCTCTTCGCTTTCATTATCATCTCTTTCACTTGAAGAGCTTTCATCATCCCATGTGGCTTTGTGACCTTTCTCCCTATTGTCTCTTTGGTATTTGCTCTTATGCTTCTTGAGCCTTGGACATTCAAGTTTGATATGTTCTTTCTTTCCACACTCATAGCACTTTACCTCTTCCTTACTTCTTTATGCATCATTAGAAGTTTGTTTGAGGTTTCTTTGCCTGAATTTTCTGGAGTTGCTCATTTTCTTCCCAATGATTCTTTTTCATCTTCTTGAAAGCATAGTAATGTCCTCATTTTCATTATCACTCATTTCTTCATCATCTTCATTTTCTTCTTGAGATTTTGAAGTAAAGGCTTTGAGTGCTAAGGGCTTTCTTTTCTCTGGCTCTACTTCAAGCTCTCTATCTCTTTTCTCTGCCATTTCATGTGTGAGAAGTTTGCCAATCAGCACATCAGTATTCATGATGCTCATGTCTTCATTTGCTTCTTCTATGTCAGCAACTCTTGAGCCATAGTCTTTAAGAGGAAGACTTCTCAGGATTTTGTTGTTTACATCTTCCAGACTCAGATGCTTCCCAAGTTTCCTTATTCCATTTATAATGGCTAGAAAATGGTTGGTCATGTCAGTGATTCACTCATTGGATTTCATCTTGAAGAGCTCATATTCTGAGGTCAGAAGTTGAATTTTCTTGGATTTGACTTGCTTAGTTCCTTCATGATAATTTTCCAATGTCTTCCATATGTTGTATACTGTTGGGCAGTGTTGTATTCTTCCACATTCTTCAATAGATAATGAGCTTGATAGGATTGTCATTGCCTTCTTGTTTTTGAAATTTGCTCTTCTTTGAGACTCTGTCTAATCATCTCTTGAGAGGATTTCTTCTTCACCATCATCTCCTCTTCTGGTTGGTGGTGTCCATTCTTTTCGTACACTATCCCAGACTTCATCAATTCCTTCACTATCCAGGTATGTCTCCATCCGAAACTTCCAATGGGCATAATTTGCTCCATCAAAGTAAGGTTTGAGACTTTGGAATCCTTCACTGGCCATATCTTAATCTTTACTAGCACTTTTTAGGCTTCGATGCTAGACTTAACTCTGATACCAATTGTTGCCCAGATATTAAGCCAAGAAGGGGGGTTGAATTGGAGTTTTAAAAATTAAACTTTAAAGTGCGGAAATAAAAATTAATTTTAGGAGAGATAGAGAAATTTGACACAAAGATTTTTATAGAGGTTTGAGTGTTAACAAACCCTACTCCTCTCCCCAATCGCAATTGGGAGTTTCACTAACATACTAAGTGTTACAATGGAGTTTTACAATCTCACTCCCAACTATGGTGTTTCTCACAATGGCTCACACCTAACCCAGAAATCCCTTGTGTTTTAATGGCTCACACAATAACCAATTCCTTGTGTTTTACAGGCTCACACAAACAACCTTTTATCTTGTGTTTTACAGGCTCACACAAACAACCTTTACTTTGTGTTTTTACAGCATCACACAAACAACCTTTACTTTGTGTTTTAAAGGCTCACACAACTAACCCTTACAAGTGTTCTACTCTTAATCCAGAAATACCCAAAACTGACTTGAGTAATAAATGATTATAGAGAGAAACACTTACAAATATTTATTGCTCAATAAATGATGAACAAAAAGATTTTCACAAAGAATAGATATTGGTTATAAAAGTATTAAATGCACAAATAGCTTGTAATAAGATTTTGATTCAAAGTATTTGCTATCCTTTTGTACTGAATGCATAAATGATTTGAATTTATACTCCCATGGCTAATTATAGTCGTTAGGGTGCATTTAATACGAAACTAGCCATTGTACCAACCAAATAATTGCGTCTGACATTTTTCTCTTTCATCCTTCACCGGCGTGACTATGTTTGTCACGGGCGTGACTGTTCTTCCAAGCCGTGACTGAAGTGGTGACCTTGGTCATGAAGCTCTCTGGAAGGTTTTGAAACATTGAGTCACAGGTGTGACATACATCTTCACGGGCGTGACAAACTTCCCAGCCGTGATCCAATTGGTGACTTTGGTCGTGAAGCTCTCTGGATGAAATTGTCATGAAGATTCACGGGCGTGACTTAAATGTGCTTTTCACAGTTTGTTGTCTTCCTTCATGGCCGTGAACTTCAAATGTTGGTTTTGGTGACGGTTAGCTCTTTCACGGGCGTGACACATATGATCATGGGCATGAACATGCTACTTCCTTAATTTTATCATTCAAGGATTAATCTTCCATTCTCCATTCTTGCTATTTTATTTCATACCCTGTTTAATAGACTTAGAAAACAAATATGTTAAATACAATATTGCTATTTTATTTGTTATCATCAAAATGACGAAAATACCCCTCAAGGTTTAACACTCCATTATGAGAAGCATGATTGTGCATGACATACTCCTTATCAGGAATTGGTTGTGTTAAAATTTGAGCCTATATTAACATCTTCTTCAGGCTATTGAAACTATTCTGGCATTTAACTGTCCATTCAAACTGCATATCTTTCCTTAATAGTCTAGTTAAAGGATAAGCAATAATTGAAACACCCTTCACAAACCTCATGTAATAACCAGCTAATCTGAGGAAACTTATGATTTTAGTCATATTATGGGGAGGCTTCCAACTCATAATAGTCTCTACCTTGCTAGGATAAACTTTTATACCATCAGTTGATACAATATGTCACATAAAGGCTACCTTATCAAGCCAAAATTCACATTTTGAGAACTTGGCATACAACTTCTGCTCCCTAAGTGTCTGCAATACTATTCTTAAGTATTGACCATACTCTTCAGGTGTCTTAGAATACACTAGAATATCATTAATAAAAACCACAATACACTGATCTAGGTAGAGTCTGAATACCTTGTTCACGAAGTCTATAATGACTGTTGGAGCATTAGTCAACCCAAAAGGTATAACAACAAACTCATAATGCCCATATTTTGTTTTGAATGTTGTCTTGGTTATATCTTCTACCCTAACTCTCGATTGGTGATACCCTGATCTCAACTCAATCTTCAAAAAAACACTTGCACTCTTCAATTGATCAAACAGGTCAACAATCTGTGGCAATAGATATATGTTCTTGATTGTCACCTTATTCATTTGTCTATAATCTATGCATAGTGTCATAAACCCATATTTCTTTTTCAGGAATAACATCAATATACCCCATAAAGATACATTTGGCCTAATATACCCCATATCTAGCAAATTCTGAAACTAAGCCTTAAGTTCTTTCAATTCAGATGGTGCCATTCTGTACGACGCTATTGATATAGGTGTTATGCTTAGGGTGAGCTCTATAGAGAACTCAACCTCCATGTTAATTGGTAATTCCAATATACCTTCAGAAAAAATCTAAAAATTCATTCACTATAGGGATATCCTTAAGATTTGGAACATGAGCTAGATAGGCTTCACATCTTTTCCTTATCATTCTTTTGGCTTTCCTAATTGAAATAATCTAGTTGTGGAAACAACTCACCTTCCATTTTTACATCTTCATGTTTAGGTGTTTTAAGCTTCACAAATTTTGCCTTGCTGTCAACTGCTATCCCATGTTGAGAAAGTCAATTCATACCCAATATAGCATCAAATTGATAAAATGACAACTCTATCAAGTATGCTGGGAATTTTTCATGTACAATTAAAGGACATCTTCTATAAATCTAGTTCATTATCATATTGTGCCTTAAGGGATTTGTAACCTCAATTTCATACTCAAGATTCTCATTAATCATATTATGTTGTTTAGGTGTACTTGTGCATATATAGGAATGTGTGCAACCTAGTTCAATCAATACACATATATATGAGTCCTAAAGAGAGAACATGCTAACAATCACTACAGGTAACAGATATAGCTCAAGAGGGTTGCCCCTTCTTGTGTAATCCACCCTATGTATAATTTATATTCTGGTCCTGACTTTTTCCATGAGACTTTCTCAGGTACAACTAAATGTTGGGCCATTTGAGTCACTGTCTGTCTAAAAGCTTCATTTGCTTTCTTCTTCTTTCTCTACTCCACACTAGTAGCGAATGAAATTAGCTGAGTAAAACTAACATGCTGGAGTGTAGTCACAAAGTCACCTATCTCTTTATTGAGGCCATATTCAAACCTTCTGCATTTGTCTCTCTTACTTGTGATCATATCTGAAGCATATTTACTCAGTAGAGTAAACTCTCTCTGGTACTCTATCAATATCATTTTGCCCTACTTGAGGCTCACAAACTCCATCTGTATTTCATTTATATAAATCAGAGGAACGTATTGCTCTTTGAACTCAATGAAGAAGAAGTTCCATATCATTAGCTAAGGGACCTTTGGTTTTAACAAAACTGTCTTCCACTAGCCATAAGCGTCTTTTTGCAGCAGAGATATGGCATATTTGATTGTTTGATCAGTGGTCACTTCAAACTCATTGTAAACCCTATTTATCTTCTCTATCCAGTACTCTACATCAGTAGAATCATCATCCTTCTTTCTTAAAAAATCAGTAGCTCCAAACTTATAGAGTTTGTCTAGCTGTACCCTAGGCTTTAGTGGTGGAGATGAAGGAACTGGTACTGGTTATGGTACAACTTTAGCAATCTACTGTAATAGACCTGCCATCTTCTGCATCAAAGGAGTATGGCCTTGATCGGCCTATTTTAGAGCCTACTAGCTAGGGACATGTACTGTACTTTGACTCTGAACACTAGTTACATTGGGTTGGTTTGGTGCCCTAGTATGTGGAGAGTTATGGCTCTCATCCATGTCATTCAATTTAGATACCATCTCACTATAATCCTATAAGTTGATAAAGAAGTAACCTAAGTCAGATTCAGACGAGACAGATGTATGCATGCATGATATGTAATGCCCATAAGTTAGGGCCTAGAATTAATATGTTAATAAAAAGTATATTTAGAGTATATAAGAGGTATATAGTAGTAAAGGCTTTAATAATATGAAAATAATGAAAAAGATAAGAAAAAATGAAGTTCCCAGCGTTCACGCCCATAATAGAGGTAATCATAACCGTGAATGTTGTGAATTTCAGTTTTTAAAGCTGAAGATCTTCACAACCGTCATACTAGTGGTCACGCTTGTGAAGCTCTACAATTTAAATAGAACAATTTTATATTTTTGATAGAAACTCAATCCTTAAACATTAGTCGCTAATCCTTTAAAACCTCAAAAATAGTTCCTTATCAATCCCTGTCAATTCTAGTTGATCAAATACATCCCACCATAAAAAGAGATTGAAAACGGATTAAAAATAATGATTTCAGTATAGAAATTAAAGTCAGAACCAAAGAGCATAAGAATACGATTTTGGAATGAAAACCCTTTTGAAATGGTCAATATAGAGTTAAGGGATGATGTTTACATTAATCTTTGGTTTTTTTCAATTTGGATTAAATGGGGATTAAGGTTTATAGGCTTAAAATCAATGCAAAGTTAAGGTTTTTATAGTTTATGGCTTAAATAGATTCAATATATGGTATCTGATTTTGTGTTAGGGACCGAAATAGGGGGTGGAGAATCCCACTAGAGACAGTAGATGCAAAAGAAATCGTGTGTTAGGCTCCAAGTAACGAGGTTTGTATATATATGCATTTTAATTCACATTATTGGTATATTGTGTGTTTATGTGATGTAAATTGTGGTGCTAATTGACATGCAATAATGAGTTACTGGGTGTTTATGTGATGTAAATTGTGGTGCTAATTGACATGCAATAATGAGTTGCTGGAATATGGATTATGACATGTTAAATTTAGAATGCATAATGAATGTGAGAAATAAGGATTATTGATGATATGGTATTGATGAATAAGGTATGGAGCTTAGTTAATTGAAGTATGAATATATGCATATTATAATTGTTTTATTGTTGAATATATTAAAAAGTGTTGATAGAAGTGGCTAACATTGATTATCCTTAGAACCCAATGCATATTGTGTGTGAAATTGACTTAAAACAGTGTTGGAATTATGTTACAGACTGATATGTACGCCTTGAATGCATGAACACAGTATGGTCACACCTTTGAACCAATGTTCATGCCTGTGAATGTTTATAGAGCCAGTCACATATAGACAACCCATGATAAAAGGCTTCACGCCTATAAATATACTATTCATGCTCGTGAATTCCTTGTATCCAGAAATTATTAATTGAATGATATGATTGAGTTACATGTATATGATTTGCACACATGCTTGGCATGAATAAATGAGATACAATACAATATGATTACATGTTTTCCAGCAATGATTATGCACTTGATACTCTGCATTATAGAATAATATGTGATGATTAAGTGAAACTATGAAATGTGACCAACAATACAAATAACTAGAATATATTTAAATATGCTCATTCTCTATTCAAGGACTAGCTAGGATAGGTAGTATGTCATTGAAGGGGTTACAGTACCGTAGTATATTATTATTATTATTGTGTTAATCAGGGTGGATTTAAGCTTGTATAAGAGTGCTCCTGATTACTTAGGGTAAGGTGGATTAAGCTCAGGTAAGAGTGCCTTTGTACCCATATGCATGCAAATATTATTACTCATCAAGGTGGCTTAAGCTCGAGTAAGAGTGCTCCTAATTTGAGATGCATAATTTGCAATAAAGACATACATAGATAGTAAACAAGGTTGCTTAAACTTAGATAAGAGCGTTCCTATTTCACAACCCACATTTGAGTAGTCCGGGTTTAGAGAATTGGGATAAGAAACCATAACTTAGTAATACATTATAAAGAAATTGTAAGGAGATCATTGTGACATAGTTATATAGAAATCAGTAAATCAGAATACAATTGTATCATAGAAAAGGAATGTGGAAATCAGTAATCAGATAAAATGAAACTAAGAACTAGATAATTGCAATTTATGATAAAATTCACTATGCCTATGATGATATAAAAATGTTATGAATGAAATGTATTATGATTATGATGATATAGATTCACTTGTGCAATATATGTAGTGAATGTATTGAAATCAATTCAATTCAGAATGATAAAGCTATTATGTGGATATTATTATGTATGGCGATGTGGTCAATCATAAAGGTATGTTTTAGATTATGAATGCTATGTTAATATGTGAATGCATGCTATAATTTCAATGTTTATATGTACCATTAAGCTTTCAGTAGCTTAATGTATACATTTCCCTGTATGCACGTTTGGAGTTATTAGATTGTTGAATGACAGGAAGAGAATACTAAGTCAGTCAGAATAGTCAGAGTTGACCAGTGTTGGGTTTGTTTCATTATTTCATTCAATTATTATTCATCAGGTCATGAGATAGAAACTGATTAATAAAGCATGTTTTAATAAGGACATATAATTGAGTTTAATCATTTTTATGAGGATGACTTTGTAATAAAGGCTGATGTTGCCCAAACCAAATTGTAGTCATAACATGATTTTATTATGAGATCAATTCAGATATAGATGTGATTTTAAATTGCTTGTTATGAGATATATTGATATTGATACATAAATAACTTAGAAAAATTTTTAATTCAGAATAGGTTTAGACAGATTCGGTCATATGACAACCGTCTGTACAGTGGGGTTTGCCCTGACTATATAGAAGGGTGTTACATGATAACCTCATAATTCACTTAGGTCTAGAACCACCTAAGCTAGGCTCTGATACAAAAAAATGTAACACCATCTATACAGCAGAGCAACTTTATTATACAGGCGGATACCACATGACTAAATCTATATAATCTTGTTCTGAATTAAAATTTTTTCTAACTTATATCACTGTATCTATATAACAAGTATCTTTATAATAAACATGTCTAATTTACTGGACAAATACTCATCTGTATCTAAATAATGACCATAATCAGAATCATTATCTAGTTGGGCAACATCCCGCCCTTATTACAAAATTCATCCTTATTAATATTAAATAAACTCAGTTACATATTCTTATTAAAATATATTCTAAATATTTCTCTCCATCCCATATCATGATAAATAATAAATAAATGAAACAAATGAACAAACTTAACTCAAGTTAACACTGAATGGCTTAGTCTTCTTTTCGAGTCAACTCAACTATCCATCGACTCCAAACCTGCGTACAAGGAAATCCATACACTGAGCTTTTGAAAACTTAGTGGTACATATAAGCATTAAAATTCTAGCATGCATTTACACATTAACATAACATTTATAATTACAACCATACTGGGTGCTCGACCATATCGTTATATATATATATATATATATATATATATATATATATATATATATATATATATATATATCTACATAATACCTCATTCATGCTAAATTGATTTGATTTTAATACATTCATAACATATATCACATAAGTGATTATATGTCATCATAGTCATAATACATTTTATTCATAGAATTTCTATATCATCATAATCATAGTGAACTCCATCATATATTGAAATTATCTAACTTCTTGTTCCGACATATGTTATTACTTGTTTCCACATCATTTTTCCAGGATGCAACTATATTTTGATTTCATAATTCGGATTTACTTTATGTATTACTTATTTATAGTAGTATTGTGTACTGCATTACAATTTAATGTATTCTGCATCACAATAATTCACTGTTTGTTTGCTTACCTAATACTTTAGATCCAGACTACTTGGATGTGGGTTGTAAAACAGGAGCACTCTAACTCAAGCTTAAACTATCCTGCTCACTAACTATATATGTTTGTATCTTTACTACCAAGTTTTTCAAATTAGGAGCACTCTAACCTAATCTTAAGCTACTCTGATGAGTAAATATAATATCTAAATTTATATGGGTATAAAGGCACTCTAACCTGACCTTAAGCCATTTTATCCTTAAACAATCAAAATCGCTCTAACTGGAGCTTAAACCACCCTAATTTAAACATAATAATATTCTACGGTACTGAAACCCCCTCAATGGCATGCCACCTATCATAAACTAGTCATCGAATAGAGAATGGGCATATATAATCATACTCTAATTATTTGTATCATTTACAAGTCATTCATGGTTCAACATGTCTATTACATAACCCTTTGTAATATAGAGCACCTAGTGCATAATCATTATTCATAGTCACATATCATACTATATACTATCTTAATTAATCATGTCAAGTGTATGTGTATATCATACTCATGAAATTCCATCATATACTTCAAATTGCAAATTCTGGATATAGGCCATTCACAGGCGTGAAACCTTTTGTTACGGGTTGTCTACCTATGACTAGCTCTGTATGGATATTCACAGGCGTGAACCTATTCTATGCAAAAATTCATGAGCGTACAATACATTTATGGTCATGCAATACATTCACGGGCGTGAAAACTACCTTCATGGCCATAAAATATCAGTCTGTAATAATCCTTCAACGTTGTTTTAAACTAATTTCACACATAACATGCATTGATACTTAAGCTAACCAATGTTAGTCACTCATATCAATACTTTTTAATATTTTCAATATTTAATCAACTATAAACAAGCTATCTTCCATTCATTCTCAATCAATTAAGAACTTTTCTACCATTTACAATGTCATAATACAATCAATTTTTATATATCACTCTTTATTATGCATCTCAGAATTAGATGAGACAATTACCTCAATTCTAGTAACTAATATATCAACAAGTCATGCTAGTTAACATACCAAAATTATATTTCATACCACAAGCATAATAGATTTGAATTAAAATGCATATATGCACAAACCTTATTAATGGAGCCTAACATTCGATCCCTCTTGCAACTACTGCCTCTGAGGGTTATCTCCACCCTCTGTTTTGATCCCTAATCATGAAATCAAGGGTCATATTATAATTTATTTCATCATTCAATTTACTTATGCCATAAACTAATAAAATCTTAACTTTTTCATTGGTTTAAAGCTTATAAATCTTAATCCCTTGGTTTAGATTTTGATATCTATAGAAAAAACCTTATTTTCAATCCATTTTTAATCTTTTCATATGGTAGAAATTCATATTTTATAAATTAAAATTGAAAGGGAATGAGAGAGAATTGGTATTGGGGATTTATAGATCTAGTGGCTAGGGTTTTAGAATGAAAATTTCTAAGTTTCTATCAAAAATATGAAATTGTCCAATTTAAATTGCAGAGTTTCACGAGCATGAACACATGTTTCACACCCGTGAAAATCCTCAGCTTCAGAATATGAATTTCACGACATTCACAGTTGTTATTTTCTATCACGGGCGTAAACACTGGAAACTCATTTTTTTCCAATCTTTTAATTATTTTCATGATTCCAAACCATATCCACATATATATTTTCCATATTCCCTTTATATACCTTTATTAATACATTATTTCTATGCTCTAATTTGCGGGCATTACACTTTGAGGATTCAAAATTTCAATAGTTTCATCTCTAATTGTTCCTTATTTGACATAGACTTACAAAGTGTAAGCTTTACCTGGAGGAATAAATTAGCCAGGAGTCGTATTGACTGTGCTTTGGTCAGCTCTTCATAGATTAGCTCCTTTCCCAACTCTTATCTCATGGCTCTCCCTTAAGGCCTCTATGACCACAAATATTTTATGGCTCAACAACTCCACTGTTAATGCTGGTCCAAAGCCTTTTTGTACATTAGATTGTTGGCAGTCTTCGCTTGGTTTTCTTATATGGTTCGCGTGTTTTGATTATCTCTACCATTGTACTCCAAATTTTGGAAGCTTAAGAATTATTTCTCCTTGGAATCGAGACACTTATGGTAATCTCAATTCTTCTCTCAGCTTGATTGATAAAAAGAAATTTAGTATCTTGATTCTCTTGCAGACACGCGACCTCTATTTCACACAAATTCTTTATGGTTACATTTGTTACGGTTTGAGCATTGTTTCATATCTAAGTAGCTAGAATATATTTGGAAGCAGAAATCTAGGGCATCTTGGTGCAAGTTAGGTGATATGATTACAAAATTTTTTCATATTCATGTACCTAGTGGACTTTGGCATAATTCCATCCCTAAGATTCTTGATGGCACTCAAGTACTTCAAGATCAACGGTCTATTACAAATGATTTTTATGCTCACTTCTCTAGCAGATTTAATAAGCATCCTATTATTTCGGCTACCATTTATGGACTTGGTCTTTGTCATCTCTCTCTTTCTCAAGCTATGGATTTGGAGAAGTCCTTTGCTTTTGAGGAAGTCAAGAGTGCAGTATGGTCTTGTGGTTCTTCTAAAGCTCCTAACCCTTATGGGGTTAATTTTTTATTCTATAAGAAGTCTTGGAGTTTTATCAAAGAGGATATATGGAATATTGTTAATAATTTTTACTCTTCAAGTAAGCTTTCCGATGAGATTAAGCATTCCCAATAAAATTGGAGCTCGCAGGGTTGAAGATTTTAGATCTATTTCTTTGATTCATGGGCTGTATAAAATTGTTGCCAAAGTCCTCGCCAATTGAATTAAATTGGTAATTGATTTTATTATTAGCCCCAATCAATCTGCTTTTGTTGTTTGACACCAAATTTTGGATAGCTTTCTAATTGCCAATGAGATTATTGACTTTTGCAAAAACTCTAATACAAGATCCTCCCTTTTTAAAATTAATTTTGAGAAGGATTTTGATACTACAAAATGGGATTATCTCTTAAAGGTTATGGATGAAATGGGTTTTGGAGTTAGATGGTGTAATTGGATTTTAGAATGCTTTTCCAATTATAAATCCTTTATATTGGTTAATGGTATGCCTTCTAAAGAATTTTGAATTTTTAATGGTGTTAGCAAGGGTGTCCTTTATCTCCCTTTCTTTTCATTATGGCAGTTGATCCACTTTCATGCTTGATCACCAAAATGCTTCATTTTGGTCTTTTATCTGGGTTTCAGCTTCCTAAGCAAAGCCCTATCGTCACACATATGCGGTTTGCGGATGATATGATTATTTTCGCTAAAGATTTGGTTGAAGACTTCACCAATTTGGTTCGCATGTTATAGTGTTTTTCTCTTGCTTTCGAGCTACATGTTAATTTCTTTAAAAGCTCCATTGTGGGAATCAATGCTAATAAAGATAATATTGACACCATTGCGGCTGCTATCTTTGTAAGGTTTCAGAGTTTCTTTTTACCTATCTAGGATTAGCTCTCGACACATAGCCTAACCATATTTATTCTTGGAATCCTATCATTTCCAAGATTTAGAAGAGGCTTGCATTTTGGAAGGGTAAAATTCTCTACAAGTTGGTCATTGGACTATGTTAGAATTATGTGTTTAGCACTGTTGTAAATAAAGTCTATGTGTCTTGTTTTTATTTAGTTTATGATTTAGTCAAGTTGTTCCAGATTTTGTTGAGTTAGTTTTTGATTTTCTGTTTCAATCATGGCTTAATCTTAGGACCATGATTTTAGTGATTTGGCTTTATATTTATTTGTAATTCTTTGTTGTCAATAACAAGATTAAGTTGTTCCATTTTCTTTTTCAAGTTTTTTGTCTTTGTTTTTCTATTCTTTTCTCTTATCAAAACAACTAACAGTAGTATCAGAGCCCTTTTCTTAAAGGACCTATATTTACTTCTTGAATCATGGAGGCTGAAGCAAGTTTCTCTACCATTACTCCATCTATTTTTTTTGGAACTAATTATCAAATGTGGGCAATATGTTTGGAGACATACTTGGAAGCTATGGATCTCTAGGAAGCTGTGGAAGAGGACTACAAAATTACTGTGCTTCCAGTAAGTCCCACCATGGCACAACTGAAAATCCACAAAAAGAAGACGACAAAGAAATCAAAGGCAAAGGCTTCATTATTTGCAGCTGTCACTCCAAGTATTTTTACCAGAATCATGTCTCTTAGGATAGCAAAAGAGATATGGGATTACCTCAAAAAGGAATATGAAGGTGATAAAAGAATAAAAGGCATGCAAGTGCTAAATCTCATTAGGGAGTTTGAGCTGCAAAGAATGAAAGAGACAGAATCAATCAAAGAGTATTCAGACAAGTTGCTTGGGATTGCCAACAAGGTAAGACTTCTACGAACTAAATTCAAAGACATTAGAATTGTTGAAAAAATTCTAGTTACCATCCCTGAAAGGTATGAGTCAACAATTACTGCATTTGAGAACACAAAGGACTTGTCAATGATCTCTCTAGCAGAACTATTGAATGCCCTTCAAGCTCAAGATCAAAGAAGATTTATGAGAGAAATCATACCAATAGAAGGAGCTTTTACTGTCAAATATCAATCTTCAAACATAAATAAGTGGAAGTTCAAAAGGAAGGACAATGAAGGAAATGGCACCAATATAGAACCAACAACTAGGAAAGGGAAAAAGGATGACCAAAAGAAGTCATATCCACCTTGTAAGCATTGCAATAGAAAAGGTCACCCACCTTTCAAATGCTGGAGAAGACCAGATGTTAAATGCTCAAAGTGTCAACAGATGGGGCATAAAGCAATTATTTGCAAAGGCAAGAGACAACTGAATGAAGAAGAGGCACAAGCAGTAGATCAAGAGGAAGAAGATCATCTATTTGTGGCCACATGTTTCACTAGCTTAAACTCACCTGAATGCTGGCTAATAGACAGTGATTGCACCAATCACATGATCCACAACAAAGACCTTTTCAGAGAGTTGGGTGAAAGCTGCTCATCAAAGGTTAGAGTTGGAAATGGAAAGTACATAGCAGTTAAAGGAAAAGGTACAATAGCTATTCCTACTTGTTTTGGCATTAAATTAATAATTGATGTGCTATATGTGCCAGACATAGACCAAAATTTATTAAGTGTTAAAAAAGGGTACACAGTAGTGTTTTATGAGAATTCCTGCCTGATTAAAGATATAAATGGTAATGATTTGTTCAAAGTCAAGATGAATGGAAAAAGTTTTGCATTGAATCCATTGAAGGAAGAGCAATATGCTTTTCCAATAAGTGAAAATATTGCTAAGCTATGGCACAAAAGGCTGGGTCACTATCATTATCAAGGTCTACTTCAAATGAAAGCTAAAGAACTTATGACTGGACTTCTAGAAATTGATGTCAAAGCCATTCATTGCAAGGCCTATCAATTAGGCAAGCAAACTAGAAAGCCATTTCCTAAGTCAGCTTAGAGAGCAACCAAGAAACTTCAATTGGTGCACACTGATGTTGCTGGTCCACAAAGAACCGCCTCACTTAGTGGCAATGTCTACTACGTCATCTTCATAGATGATTTTACTCGAATGTGTTGGATCTTCTTCATGGAGAACAAGTCAGAAGTGGCACAAATTTTCAAAAGATTTAAAGCACGAGTTGAAAATGAATGTTTCTGTAAGATTCAAACCATAAGATCAGATAATGGCAAGGAATATACCTATGTTACTTTCAATCAACTTTGTGAAAAATCTGGCATAAATCACCAGCTGACAACTCCTTACACCTCTCAACAAAATGGGGTCAGTGAGAGAAGGAATCAATATATCTTGGAGATGGCAAGGTGTTTGCTATATGAAAGGAACCTCCCAAAGCAATTCTGGGCAAAGGCAACAAGTACAACTATCTTTCTTCAAAATAGGCTTCCCACAAGAGCTGTTGAGGGCAAGACTCCGTTTGAAGCATGGTATGACTTTAAACCATATTTAAAGTTCCTTAAAGTATTTGGTTGCTTGTGTTACTCACATGTGCCATAGATCAAAAGAGACAAGCTGGATGAAAGGGCTATTCCAGGAATTTTCATTGGCTACAGCTTGACTGCTAAAGCCTATAAGATCTATCAACCATAATCTGCTAAGGTAATTATCAGCAGAGATGTACATTTTTTTGAAGATCAAGAATGGAAATGGGAAATAAGTGTACAAAAAAGGCTAAGTTGTAAAAAACTAAAGCCTACTGAATTTATAACACCAGATCAGGAACTTGAGGAGTGGGAAACAAAAATGGTAAATGACAGATCCATTCGAGGAACCAGATCATTAGCTGACATCTATCAAAGGATTAATGTAGCTATCAGTGAACCCAATAGCTATGAAGAGGCAAATCAAAGTCACAAATGGAGAGTTGCAATGGAGAAGGAGCTGCATATGATTGAGAAGAACAAAACTTGGCTGGTGAGCAGACCTACAAATAGACATGTAATTGGAGTCAAATGGATTTACAAAACCAAGCTGAATGATGAAGGATCTGTAAACAAACACAAAGCCAGACTTGTGGTGAAAGGTTTTGCGTTGATTTCTTTGACACATTTGCTCCAATAGCCAGAGTTGAAGTGATTAGACTACTCTTGGCAATTGTAGCTCAATTAAGCTGGAAGGTATACTAACTTGATGTAAAATCTACCTTTTTGAATGGCTACGTACAAAGGAAAATCTTTGTTGAGCAGCCAGAAGGTTTTGTGAAGTCAGAAGAGGAAGATCAGGTTTATTTACTTAAGAAGGCTCTCTATGGCCTAAAACAGGCACTTAGGGCCTGGAACATCAGGATTGATGAGTATTTACAAAAGTTAGGGTTCAGTAAAAGCTTTTCAGAGTCCACTTTATATGTTAAGCAAAGTGTAGTAGATGTTCTTATCATCTCATTATATGTAGATGATTTACTGGTCACTGGAAACAAGGAATGCTTAATTGAAGAATTTAAGTTAGAGATGATGAAGAACTTTGAGATGACAGATTTGAGGGTGATGACTTATTTTCTTGGCATGGAGATTATCCAGAAAAGAAATGAAGTTTTTGTATGTCAACAGAAGTATGCTAAGGAAATTTTGAAGAAGTTGAAGTTGGATGAATGTAAAGGAATGTCAACTCCTATGAATGCAAAGAAAAAACTTAGCGAGAATGATGGTGCAAAACAGTTTGATCAGTGTCAATTCAAAAGCATGATTGTTTGTTTGATGTATCTCATAGCAACTAGACAAGATATTTTGAATGTTGTGAGTGTGCTATCTAGATTTATGCATTGTGCAAGTGAATTGCACTTTAAAGCTGCCAAGAGAGTCCTTAGATATGTCAAAGAGACTATTGATTTTGGAATCAAATATCAAAGAAGCAAAGAATTGAAGCTGACTGGTTTCTCTAACAGTGATTGGGGAGGCTCAATTGATGATATGAAGAGCACTTCTGGCTACTGCTTCACTCTTGGTTCTAGTATTTTCTCATGGTGTTCAAAGAAGCAAGATTATGTAGCTCAATCCACAACAGATTTATGGCTGCCAACTTAGCTACAAATCAGGCTATCTAGTTGATGAAAGTCTTCAGTGATCTCAAGATAAAACAAAAGGAAAGTACAGAGATTCATGTGGATAATCAAGGTGCTATTGCTATATCTAAAAATCCTATATTCCATGGCAAGACAAAACATTTCAATATTAAACTCTTCTTTCTAAGGGAAGTGCAACAGAAAGGTGATGTTTTGCTAGTTCATTGTTGTTCAGAGGAACAACTTGCTAATTTATTCACCAAGCCATTTCCAACAAGTAGATTTGAAACTCTAAGAGACATGTTTGGAGTTTGCTGCTCCTAAACAAGGAGGAGTGTTAGAATTATGTGTTTAGGACTGTTGTAAATAAAGTCCATGTGTCTTGTTTTTATTTAGTTTATGATTTAGTCAAGTTGTTGCAGATTTTGTGGAGTTAGTTTTTAATTTTCTGTTTCAATCATGGCTTAATCTTAGGACCATGATTTTAGTAATTTGACTTTATATTTATTTGTAATTCTTTGCTGTCAATAACAAGATTAAGTTGTTCCATTTTCTTCAAGTTTTATGTCTTTGTTTTTCTGTTCTTTTCTCTTCTCAAAACAACTAACAGATTCTCATAAAAGCTTGTATCACTTCCCTCCGACTTTATTTTATTTTATTTTTATCTATCTTTAAGATACCTATCTCGGTTGCCAATATTATTAATAAGTATTTCTGAGCTTTTTTTTCTAGAGTGGTGGTGACTCCTTCTCCAAGTTGCATTGTATCAGTTGGAATAATCTAGTGAAGCCCAAGGCTTGTGGGGGATTGGATATCTGTGATATTGCTCTACACAATAAAGCACTTCTTTTCAAATGGTTTTGGAAACTGGGTACCGACTCTGATAAGCTTTGGGTGGATATCATTTGACATAAATATATAGATAAGAGGGTAGATTTTGTTCCTAATAATAGATGTTTCTCTATGCTATGGAAAGATATAACCTCTACCTTCACCTTGAATGGTGTGTTTTCGAAGTTCATTCGCAACAGCATCAGCTTCAGGGTTGGGAATGGATGTACTATTCTTTTCAGGATGGATATTTGGCATGGTGGCAAATCACTTGCTTCTTTTTACCCTGATCTTTTTGCTCTAAATAGATGTCAGTATGCTTTTATCAGTGATATGGAAACATGGAATGATGGTAGGTGGTGTTGGTCTCTCATCTGGACCCGCTTCCTTAATGCAAGTGAGTTACAAAGACCCATGGACTTGATTATGTATCTGGCTGGAGTTTCTATCTTGGAGGAAGCTTGTGATAAGATTATATGGACATTTGGTAATGATGGTACTTATACTATTCATTCTTTATATCTAGCTTTTATGCGTAATTTTTTTGTTGCTGATTTCGTTCTTCCTAACACTTGACTAAATCTTGTTCCTACGAAGATTGAGTTGTTTATGTGGTTTGCTTTCCATGGCAAGTTATCAATTAGAGATTTCTTATTTAATCGTGGTTTGTGTCCCATAGTTGCTAATGTTTGCTTTTATTGCGACGGGTTTGGAGAAACGGTTGGTCACATACTTCTTCATTGCCGCAACTCATGGAAGATTTGGTTCTTTTTTTAGAATTGGTGTGGAGTTTCCTTATCTATTCCCAGGTCTCTTTCTCATTTTTATTTGTTTTGAGAAAGTTGTGATATTGGCAAATTTCAAAAGGAATTTTGACGTGTGCTCTTCTTCTTTATTGTTTGGACTATTTGGCTATACATGAACCAGTTGTACTTCAACAAAAAGCGTCAAGATTTTCAGACCGGTATTCATATGATGTGTGGCTTTGGTTCTTTTCTTCTCATCCCCACTTTCCTTACGATATGTACTCTTTTATTATATCCCTTGTAGCTATTCTTTCTTGGAGCAATCGTAAGAGGTTTAGGTCTCTTCAATGGTTTATCTGTTTTTTTTTTTTTTTTTTTTTACAGTTTCTACTAGTTCTAGGGAAGAGTTTTTTCATCACTTTAGTCTCTGATTAAGGTGGTTTTTCCCCTCGATTCTTTAATAAAATTAAGATTGCTTATCAAAAAAGAAAAAAAACTTACAACAACATGTTAGCATCTATTTCAATGGACAAAAATATGGGTTAAAAAAAGAGTCTTTGAAATATGTGTATGTCCTCATAAAATTTCTATTGTCTTGCAAGTATTTTAGTTATAAAAACAAAATAACCCATCTTCTTCCTATAATCACTGTACGATTCTTACGGCTCTTTAATTATCAGTTTGTGGATTCAATTAGAAAATAATTTAACTCTCAGATATTTGAATTTGAGACAATGGGTAATCAAACTGTTTCGAAATTACAAAGTCATTAGTTCCAAATATGAGGCACTCTTTTAATCAAGGGAAAAGGAATCTCGATATTCCGTATGAGACGTACTTTGGATATTGCATTACAAGATCAATGACCCAATGCAATTCATCAAAATTTTGAAATTTGCATATTTGATATCTTGTATGTATGAAAATTTAAATTTTTAGAAACCAATTGTTTCTCTCTCTTCAAACATTTCTATATGCATGTTAAGTGTTCATTTAATTCAGTTTTTGCTCTCAACTGTTGGCAATCTAACAACCTAAAAACTAAATTGGATGTTTAGTTAATTCAGCATAAAACGTTCGTTAAAATAAAAATTAAAGTTTATTTTCAACTGTTAAATTTTTATATCAAAAGCCAACTTTTAAATATTTAATATATAGAATAAATTTTTATTTATACCTATATCAATTTATATGAATTTTTTATTGACAAAAAATAATATTTTGTATTATAATTTAATATTTAGTTAATTATTATATAACATGCATTATAAAACAAAAAAAAACTCTAGTATATGTATTATAGTTATTTTAAAAATGTAATTAATTTTCAATATAAATGAGTTACAAAACACTTTAAAAATCAATTATAAGTCATTAACTGTCACAAATGGTCGTCGATGTAAAGGTGATTGCCCGACTACTAACTACCAACAACTGTTGTAGCTGGCCTTTAACAATTAACTGTAACACCAACAACTGCATTTAAGTATAACTTATCTCTATATCAAATAATCACACATAACATACTGGAAAAACAAAATATCCTGTTAATAGTGATAGTAATTTTTTTTATATCCTGAAATTTCATTCAATGACTTTACAAATCTCATATCCTGTAATTTCATTCAATGACTTGCAAGTCTCATATCCTGTAATATTATTCAATGACTTTGCTAAGTTAACACTAAGGTTTTCACCACAACATAATATTTATCACATATATTAAAACATATATTAAAACATAAACTTTACATATAAGTATTTTCGAGTTGCTTTCATTTATACATTTTTAAACTCATTCCAAAATGACTATACATATTCAAGCACGTAAATACAAAACATAGATGACATATTTTCATGCTTGTGTGAAATGCAAGGAGAGAGAGTGATGAGGCTCGGCTAGTGACCTATGTTCCATGTCTTTTATACGCCACTCAAAATGAGCTATCACTTTTCTTTACCTGAAAAATGATGCAAATTGATGAGTTGCGGCTCAGTGAGAATAACCATCAAATGTGATCTAAAGTACCAAACAACTCATAATAATAACTCACAAATCCAATTCATACCATGTATTCCATTCATCAGTATCATATATATATCAATAAAGTTGAAACATATAATCATTACTCCGTACGTATGCAAATGCTTTGCTTATTTCATTTTGTTGTGACTAAGTTAAACTGACATTGCCTCGGGTTTCCATGTGAACATTTGCATTTGCTAGCTAGCTTGATCATTTGTTTCATTTGTACATTTGTTGGTTCATAGGCCTCTTCTTTTGCTTTACAATATCGATTAACTAGTCACAACGCCTTTTTAGTCCATATGCATATGCAATTGTTTTTAAGCATTCATCAACCATTGCATCTTTATCGTATACAACATACATATATTCCATATATACCTCATATGTCACGCATATACCTTGCATATACTATACATATACCATGTATATATATCACATATGTCAAATATATACCTCAAATATACCACAAGTATACCATTTATATGTACCAAAATGTCACAAATTATCCATTATTACATTATCAAGGATCAATCATGACAATCATATGAATCACATAGCAATCAACATTCATTTGCACTAAAGAATTCAATTGCTAATTTGACTCAATGTTCTCCTTTGATTCCGACTCCTAACTTATTATCTATCCACTCCTTATGGGTCTCCAATATATTGCAAGCCTCATATGAAAACATAATCAATTAACTCATGATTAGAGAGACTTAATGTGGCTTAAACAAATTAATATGCATTGTTCATGTCAATAGTTAAGATTTTTCCTATGAGTCAGTGTGACCTTATGGGACTGTTTAGACTATAACATTTTATATACTTGACCAATTAATCTGATTCTTGTTCCTAATTAACACTAACATATAATTATAGAACATATTAAAATTTCATACCAATTGGATCATTGTATAATATTTTGTGGAATTTCTAATTGTATTCTGTTTTCTGCCTTGTTTTCTGCCTTTAGGCAGTTTCAGGGTACTCAATTTGGTTCATCATAACTTATAATATATAAGTCATATTTTAATGAAAATTTACATAAACTTATATGGGTTCATATGGAATATTTTTTATGTTTACAACTTTTATCAATTATGTCTCTAAGGTCTTCCAATTATAACCAACATTTTACTGGTCTAGAATAGAATTGGCTTCCGGACCAGTATGACTTCCAAAGGCCATAACTTAGTCTATACATAACATATTAAACTGAAGTTAGTACCCAAATTTAGATAATACATATACCTATAATTTTCCTGTATTGAGCATTTATAGAATCTAGCTCTAACGAGCTCAAATTAGCCAAACAATTTTATGGCTCCTCCTAGGGCACCCTATAGGCAGTTCAAACCATGGAACAGTCATGGTTCCATTCACCATAACTCGACATTTACAAGACCTATGAACCTGAAATTTGGTATAAAGTTACATAACACATATATATACAACTTTTAGTTTTTGAGGTACTTCAAATATTGGCTTTAACATATCCAAAACTAACAAACAAAGTAGCTAACTTACTTAGGGTTCACATCAGGACCAGTTTCAGTACAAAATGGATATCTCATTCTATACACCACATCTTGCAAAACTATTTACCTATCCATAAATATAGGACATAAAGGAACAATAGTTGTGTTTTAATCTCTTCCAGAATCAATTTCTATTGATATCAAAATATGGGTGCAAATCATTGCCTATTAATGAACCTTAGCAACTCAAATCAACCTTATAGCAATAAGAATTGATTACTTACCAAGAACAAACTTGCAAGGGATCAATTTGCCTCAAAAACTAAGTGAAACAAGGAAGAATTTGTGGCTGGAACTTGAGAGAAAATAAGTTGAAGAAATGAAGCAAAGAAGAAAAAGAAGATAAGGAAAGAAAAGGAAGATAATGGCAACCTAATAGGTTAAAAGCCACCACCACCATTTGTTTTTCCCTTTTCCATCCGTCCCTTTTTTCTTTTTATTTCTTTTTATTTCTTTTTCTGACTTTTTATTTTTATTTTTTTATTTTTATTTTATTTTATTTTATATTTTTCTAATTATTCTTATTATTATTACACAATTCAACATAATATCCAATTTAATCTTAATCTAGTCATTTTGCATACTTTAAATTGGTCACCTTATTTTATTTATTTTTATTACTTTTTATCCTCATTTAGATTATAAATACACATGTACGACTCGATGCAATTGCAATGTACTAGGACACGTAGCTAGTGCATGTTATGGACTTATTTCTACGAAAATACGTATGAAATGCATTTGTTCAATTTAATTATATGCAAGATGCATATGTTCAAATGAAATGCATGTGGAGAAGGTTGAGGATGTTACAATTATCCCCTCCTTTTAAAAATTTCTTCCTCGAAATTTAATACCTGGAAACAGGTGTGGATATTGCTTTTTCATATTTTCTTATGTTTCCCATGTTGCCTCTTCTAGAAAATGGTTATGCCATAATACCTTAACTAAAGGTATTTCTCAGTTTCTTAGCTGTTTAGTCTTGTATCCGATGATTTGCACTAGTTCTCAACATAACTCATGTCCTCTGCAATCTCAATGGCTTGATCTTTAAGTACATGTGCAGGATCTGACATGTATTTTCTAAGCATGCTCACATGAAACACATTATGAATCTGAGCCATCTCTAGTGGTAACGCCAATCTGTATGCCAGTGGACCAACCTTCTCAAGAATTTCATAAGGCCCTATATACCTTGGGCTCAATTTACCCTTCTTGCCAAATCGGATTATCCCTTTACATGGAGATACACGAAGAAATACCTTTTCACCCAACTCGTATTTCATTTCCCTTCTATGTTGATCAGCATAACTTTTATGTCTGTCTTATGCTGCATTTAGCTTATTCTTGACAATTTTGATTTTATCCATTGTATCTTGTACTATCTCTGGCCTTTCTAATGTACGTGCACGTTCTTCATCCCATATGATAGGGCTTCGGCACTTTCTGCCATACAATGCTTCATATGTTGTCATCTGGATACTGCTATGATACTGGTTGTTGTAAGCAAATTCAATCAATGCTATATATTCATCCCAAGTACCTCTGAATTCCATAGAACATGTCCTAAGCATTTCTTCCAATGTCTGTATAGTCCTTTCTGATTGTCCATCAGTCTTTGGGTGGAATGCAGTGCTGAAATTCAATTTTGTTCCCAATGCATCTTGTAAACTCACCCAAAAGCGTGAAGTAAATCGTGGATCTCTATCAGACACAATGGACACTGGAATGTCATGCAATCTAACTATCTCATTCACATATAATTTTGTCAAACTCTCGAGTGTACACCCCCATCTGATAGGTAGAAAATGTGCTGACTTGGTTAATCTGTCAACAACTACCCATACTGCATTATTTTTCGGTCGAGTTCTTGGCAATCCATAAACGAAATCCATCGTTATTTTTTCCCATTTCCATTCTAGTATTGGCAATGAATGAAGTTTTCCAATTGGTGTCTGATGTTCAATTTTAATTTTCTGACATGTCAAGCATTTGGAAACATATTCTACAATGTCTTTCTTCATTCTTGGCCACCAGTAATGAGACCTTAAACTGTGATACATCTTTGTCATCCCTTATTGCATTGCATATGGTGCATTGTGTGCCTCTTCCATTATTTCCTGATGTAAGTTCTCAGTGTCTGGAACACATATGCGTGATTTTAACATCATTGTATCATTCTGCAAATGAAACTTTGTACTCATTCCCTGCCTTATCATATCAACTTTCTCACATAATTGAAGATCTTTGTTTTGTGCTTCTTTGATCCTCTCTTTTAGTATAGGTCTGACTTGAAGAGTAGCAATCAGTGATCCTTCATTATGCCTATTTAATTCAACATTCATAGATCGTAAATATGGAAAAGAGGATACTTGCAAGTGAGCTACACTGCTACTAGCCTTCCTACTCAATGCATCTGCTACCACATTGGCTTTCCGTGGATGGTATTCAATTGTACAATCATAATCTTTCAATAGCTCTAACCACCGTCTCTGCCTCATGTTTAATTCTTTCTTTGTCAGCAAATAACTCAAGCTTTTATGGTCTGTGAAGATCTGGAATGTCTCACCATATAGATAATGCCTCCAAATCTTTAATACAAATACAACAGTAGCCAATTCTAAATCATGCACTGGATATGAGATCTCATGTGGTCTCAGTTGCCTAGATGCATAAGCTATCACCTTACCATGTTGCATTAATACACATCCCAAGCCTTGGTGAGACTCATCACTATATACTGTAAACCCACCTGTACATATAAGGATCGTTAACACTGGTGCTGAGGTTAGTCTGTGTTTTAGTTCATCAAAACTCCTCTGACATTCTAGATTCCACTTGAAAGGCACATTCTTTCTCAACAATTTAGTCAAAGGGCTAGCAATTAATGAAAATCCATCAACAAATCTGCGATAGTATTCTGCTAAACCCAGAAAACTACACATTTTAGAAACATTTTTAGGAGCTTCCCAATTTACCATAGCCTCAATTTTCTTTGGGTCAACCTATATGCCCTTATACGACACCACATGTCCAAGAAATATCAAATGATCTAACCAGAATTCGCATTTACTCAATTTGGCATATAATTGTTTCTCCCTCAAAGTTTGCAACACAATTTTTAAATGTTGTTCATGTTCTCCCCTGTTCTTTGAGTATACCAATATGTCATCAATAAATACTATCACAAACCTATCCAGATATGGCTGAAACACCTTATTCATTAATGCCATAAACGCGGCTGGAGCATTAGTCAACCCAATTGGCATTACTAAAAATTCATAATGTCCATACCTGGTTCGAAAGGCAGTCTTTGGGACATCCACTTTTGCTACCTTCAGCTGGTAATAGCCTGATTTCAAATCAATCTTGGAGAATATTTGGGCTCCTTGCAACTGGTCAAACAAATCATCTATTCTGGGCAACAAATATTTGTTCTTCACTGTCATTTTATTCAGTTGCCTGTAATCGATGCACAATCTCATTGTTCCATCTTTCTTTTTAACAAATAATACTGGAGCTCCCCATGGTGATACACTAGGTCTAATATACCCTTTGTCAAGTAACTCTTGCAATTGGGCCTTCAGTTCTTTCAACTCAACTGGAGTCATTCTGTAGGGTGACATTGATATTGGTGTTGTTCCTGGTACTAGTTCAATAGTGAATTCTATCTCTCTATCTGGTGGTAAACCAGGTAGATCATCTGGGAATACATCAGCAAATTCCCTTACCACTGTATATTTTCAAGCAAGCTATCAGTGGTTCTAGTATCAGTCACATATGCCAAATATGCTTCACATCCCCCTTTGATCATTCGAAATGCCTTTACAGCTGAGACTAGACATGTTGGCACAAGTTTTCTTTCACCTATAAATACTACCCTTGGCTGGTTTGGTGATTCCAAAATTACTTCCTTAGTAAAGCAATTCATTATTGCCTGATGTCTAGTTAACCAGTCCATTCCCAATATCACATCAAATTCATATATTGGCAATAAAATCAGATCAGCTATTAATTCAGCTCTATCAATGCATATCAGGCAATCACGACAGACATTATTCACAACTACTACTGTTCCCAATGAAGTACTCACATTTATGTCAATCCCCAAAGGCTCATGCATTTGATGCAGTTTAAATGCCATGTGCAATGATATAAATGAATGAGTGGAGCCTGGGTCAATCAATACATATGCTAACATATCATAAATGTAAATATTATCGGTAACTACTTCGGGAGCATTCACCGCCTCTTGTCTAGTCATAGCAAACACCCTGGCCTGAGTAGGGGGTCTAGAACTCTGACCTTCATATATGGTTACTCCTCTGCCCATTGTACCAGTCCTACCCCTGTCTCTTCCTCTACCCTGTGTCCCACTAGTAGGGTAGACCCTCGGTGCCTCAACTGTAGTCTCAGATACTCATCTGCCTCTGCTGGTCTCAGCTAGTTTGGCTCTATTTGGACAGTCTCTATACATGTGCTCCATCGATCCACAGAAATAACGTGCTCCTATGAGCCTTCTACATTTGCCCGTATGTTGTCTACCACAATGACTACATGTGGGTCTTTGTTCAACATATTAGCTCTGCCCTCTGCCTGGGTAAGAGAAAGTCATGCCTCGACCTCTAGAACTGGAGTACCCACTTCTGTTACCAAATTGTGTAGGCATATATCTACCTCTTTTTCCCGACCTTCTGCTAGACTCACCAAAGAACTCACGTGTTGCCCTTTTAATTTGTTGCTCCCCAGCTTTTTTCATTAACCGTTTAGCTCAAATTGCAGTAGCTCTGAGTCTGACATAATTATCAAGATCAGTAGTCGTGATTCTGTTTCTGATCTCATATTTGAGGCCCTCCTCAAACTTATTGCATTTGTCTCTTTCAGTAGAGACCATGAAGGTGGCATAGTGGGAAAGTTTGTTGAACTGTACTTCATACTCCACAATAGACATGTTCCCTTGTTTCAGATTCAGGAATTCCTTCCTCTTCTCATCTTTATATGCTTCAAGCATGTAATTGTTCTAAAATTCCAGGAGGAAATCATTCCATGTCAACACCGGTGGTTGTGCATCACTGTCGGGGACTTTCTCCCACCATTCATAACCATTTCCTTGCAGCAAGGATACTGCATAATCAAATTTCTCATTCGGGGTACATCTCATTATATTCAGTACCCTCTGTGTCCTTTTCAGCCATGTTTCAGCTTCTGTTGGGTCTGTTGTGCCATTGAAATCAGTTGCACCATGTTTCCTTAGCTTGTCATAACGTCTTTCCTTGTACATTTCAGGACCATATACTTCCTGTTCTAGGTTTTCATGGGGTACTTCTGCATGACATGACTGTGATGCATGTGCTGGAGCTCTAGCTCCTAGTGTTGGTTGATCTCTATGTAATTGAGGTGATGCCTCATGAGAATGCATTTCAGTCGGCCCCTCTCTCCTTGGTGAATCATATCTTATGATGACCCTAAAATAAATGAAATTATGTCACTATATAATGTTCAACACAAATTATGCATATGTAATCATACTCTTATGCATATGCATGTTCCCATGGAACCTATTCCTACTTTGATACCAAAAATGTAACACCACATCTTATGCATTTAAGTATAACCTATCTCTGTATCAAATAATCATACATAGCATGTTGGAAAAACAAAATATCCTATTAATAGTGATAGTAAAATTTTTTTTTTATATCCTGAAATTTCATTCAATGACTTTACAAGTCTCATATCCTGTAATTTCATTCAATGACTTGCAAGTCTCATATCCTGTAATATTATTCAATGACTTTGCTAAGTTAACACTGAGGTTTTCACCATAAACTAATATATATTTCATATATCAAAACATAAACTTTACACATAAGTATTTTCGACTTGCTTTCATTTATACATTTTAAAACTCATTCCAAAATGACTATACATATTTAAGCACGTAAATACAAAACATAGATGACATATTTTCATGCTTGTGTAAAATGCAAAGAGAGAGAGTGATGAGGCTCGGCCAGTGACCTGTGCTCCATGTCTTTTATACGCCACTCAAAATGAGCTATTACTTTTCTTTACCTGAAAAATGATGCAAATTGATGAGTTGCGGCTCAGTGAGAATAACCATCAAATGCGCTTTAAAGTACCGAACAACTCATAATAATAACTCACAAATCCAATTCATACATGTGTTCCATTCCATTCATCAGTATCATATAAATATCAATAAAGTTGAAACATATAATCATTACTCTTTACGTATGCAAATACTTTGCTTATTTCATTTTGTTGTGACTAAGTTAAACATACATTGCCCCAGGTTTCCATGTGAACATTTGTCATGTGAACATTTGCATTTGCTTGCTAGCTTGATCATTTGTTTCATTTGCACATTTGTTGGGCCATATACCTCTTTTTTTGCTTTACAATATCGATTAACTAGTCACAACGCCTTTTTAGTCCATATGCATATGCACTTGTATTTAAGCATTCATCAACCATTGCATCTTTATCATATACAACATACATATATTCCATATATACCTCATATGTCACGCATATACCTTGCATATACTATACATATACCATGTATATATATCACGTATGTCAAATATATACCTCAAATATACCACAAGTATACCATTTATATGTACCAAAATATCACAAATTATCCATTATTACATTATCAAGGACCAATAATGACAATCATATGAATCACATAGCAAACAACATTCATTTGCACTAAAGAATTCAATTGATAATTAGACTCACCGTTCTTCTTTGATTCCGACCCCTAATTTATTGTTTATTCTCTCCTTGTGGGTCTCCAATATGTTGTGAGACTAATATGAAAACATAATCGATTAACTCATGATTAGAGAGACTTAATGTGACTTAAACAAATTAATATGCATTGTTCATGTCAATAGTTAAGATTTTTTCTATGAGTCAGTGTGACCTTATAGGACTGTTTAGCCTATAACGTTTTCTATACTTGATCAATTAATCTGATTCTTGTTCCTACTTAACACTAACATATAATTATAGAACATATTAAAATTTCATACCAATTGGATCATTGTACAATTTTTTGTGGAATTTCTAATTGTGTTATGTTTTCTGCCTCATTTTCTGCCTTTAGGAAGTTTCAGGGTACTCATTTTAATTCATCATAACTTATAATATATAAGTCCTATTTTAATGAAAATTTATAGAAATATATATTGTTTAATATGGAACATTGTGCATGTTTAAAACTTTTATCAATTATATCTCTAAGGTCTTCAAATTATAACAAACATTTTACTGGTCCGGAATAGAATTGGCTTCCGGACCAGTATGAATTCCAAAGGCCATAACTTAGTCTATACATAACATATTAAGCTGTAATTAGTACAAAAATTTAGATAAGCCATATACCTATAACTTTCCTGTTTTGCGAATTTATAGAATCTAGCTCTAATGAGCCCAAATTAGCCAAACAATTTGCTAACTCTGCCCAGGGCACCCCGTAGGTAGTTCAAACCATGGAACAGTCATGGTTCCATCCACCATAACTCAAAATTTACAAGATCTATGAACCTGAAATTTAGTATAAAGATACATAACACATATATCTACAATTTTTATATTTTTAGGTACTTCAAATATTGAATTTAACATATCCAAAACTAACAAACACAGTAGCTAACTTACTTAGGGTTCACATCCGGAGCAATTTCAGTACGAAGAGGATATCTCATTCTATACACCACATCTTGCAAAAATATTTACATATCCATAAATCTAATACATAAAGGAACAACTTTTGTGTTTTAAACTTTTCCAGAATCAATTTCTATTGATATCAAAATCAGAGTGCAAGTCAGTTGCTATTAATGAACCTTAGCAACTCAAATCAACCTTATAGCAATAAGAATTGATTACTTACCAAGAACAAACTTGCAAGGAATCAATTTGCCTCAAAAACCAAGTGAAATAAGGAAGAATTGGTGTCTGGAACTTGAGAGAAAATAGGTTGAAGAAATGAACCAAAGAAGAAGAAGAAAATAAGGAAAGAAAAGGAAGATAATGACAGCCTAATAGGTTAAAAAGCCGCCGCCGCCACCACCATTTGCTTTTCCCTTTTCCATCCGTCCCTTTTTCCTTTTTTTTTTCTTTTTCTGACTTTTTATTTTTATTTTTTTATTTTATTTTATTTTATTCTAATTATTCTTATTATTACTACACAATTCAACACAATATCCAATTTAATATTAATCTAGTCATTTTGCATGCTTTAATTTGGTCACTTTATTTCATTTATTTTTAATACTTTTTGTCCTCATTTAAATTATAAGTACAAATGTATGACTCGATACAATTGCAATGTACTAGGACACGTAGCTAGTGCGTGTCATAGACTTATTCATACGAAAATACGTATAAAATACATGTGTAAAATTTAATTATATGCAAGATGCATATGTTCAAATGAAATACATGTGGGGAAGGTTGATGATGTTACATTAACTGCAGCTGTGGGATCAAACAAGCCTTAAATCTCATTACACCTTCTGCAAAAAAAAAAAAAAAGAGAAAAAAAGAAAAAGATACGTCCATTTCTTTTTGCATGTAATGTATTTTGGATGTGGCATAAGTTTTCACATGTCATTGATGATTTGATGTTTAATAATTTTCAGTGCAAAAGAAAAGTATAGGAAAGAAAAGAAAAGGAAAAAAAAAACTATATTTGCATTAATCTGGTAGGGTACTTTTCGCAGGGAATTCCATAAGCCTTCCTTCTTTCTCCTACCAGATTAATGCAAATATAGTTTTTTTTCCTTTTCTTTTCTTTCCTATACTTTTCTTTGACATTAACAATCACTATTGTCCAAAACCTTCTTTCTCTCTCGATCAAGTTAGAAATATCTCTTTTTTTTTCTCTCTCAATTTTATTTATCAAATGATATTATTCAGTTTAGCTTATCTGCACATTGAATTTTTAGGTTTAATGAATTTTTTGGAACAAAGTAAAATAAATCACACTCTATGAAGTTCTAAAAGAAAAAAAATAAAAAATAAAACTTCTTATGAAAAATCAACATGTTGAAATCACTACCACAAGGTTAAAGTACAGTTGGAAGCAAAGATGATGATAATGATGATAAAAGAACATAAATATAATACATTTGTTTATGATTAATTTCATCGCTTATTTATAAAAATAAAATTTGAATCCAGAAGAATTAATACCAAAAATAAAACTCTTATATTATATTTATATTGGATAATATTAACAGTAATAAAAAAGACGACAAAAAAAATTTTGTGGACTAAAAAGAACAACTCCCCTTCAAACACTATTGATTAGAAGAGTCTAGAAAAGACAGTAATTTTTTTTCTAATGACTTTTTATACTTAATGAGGTCTTTTATTTTCTCGCTTACAATAGTAGTGATAAATCCCTTCTCTTCATTTTTTTTCTCTCTCTCTCTCGCTCAGTTTCCCTCCTTTATCCAGTAAACAAAGTGCTTTCTTATGTTGTACTTTGTGAAATTAAGCAAAGGAAGAATTTTTTTGAGAGAATTTAGAATTCAGAATACAAAAAATACATGGAATCAATATTTACTTATTAGCTAGAAATTTGATTGATTGAGCATATGTTTTTATGTGATTCTGATTTTGTTTTAACATAATTTTAATTTGTTGCAATAGTTATATTGACCGCATTAATGAGTTAATAGGTATATGGGTAGATCTAAGTGGTTTTAATAGAACTTTATTGTAAAGGAGTAGAAGTAAGAACTACTTTAGTGAAGTTGATATGTTCATCATCAAGCACTATGCAAAAAATACAATTTTTAAAATTTCATCTTATTTTATGAAAATTGCCGATAACTACAGTTAAGTTTTCAACATAAGAAAGTTATATCTGAATTTTTTTTAATATTTATTATCAAGCTTTAAACACATTGTTATAATAAAAAATATATTAGGAACTCTGGGTGTTAATTTATTGATATAGAATTATAAAGCTTAATTATATGGGTAAGAAATTATAATTAAGTGTGGAAATTTTGTATGGAATTATGAAATTTTTTGGGATAAATTATACAGAAGATATCTGAAATATATAATAGACAATAATCCAGTTTTCAAATTATTATTTGTAACTATAAAATACCTGAATTATTATTTTATAATAATAAATTACATTCGTTATCTCCTCTTAATATCCTCTAACGACATACTGAGTTGTAATTATATTTATGTAACTATATGATACTTCAATTAATAACAATCTAACAACATGATATTCCAATTAATAACAATCTAACAACACGCTACTCCAATTAACAATAATCTGCAATATCGTATGATTAAAACTCAGTGTACCATTAGGGGATATTAATGAGAGATGATAAAAGTGATTTATTGTTACAAAATAATAATTAAGGTATTTTGTAGTTATAAATAATGATTTAGGTACTGAGTTGTTACGTATTATATATTTCAGATACCGTTTGTATAATTCACCTAATTTTCTTGCAATAAATTTTGATTTTGTAGTCAAATTTTTATATTTATATTAATTATATTATCTAAGTACCGAACTATTTGTATTATATTGTACTGTATTATTTAACATCGAAAGATCCGAAAAATTATATTGAATTGTCTTAAATTTTTAGGACAATACAATACATAAGTTTACTTTTTACAGTACGTATAATATTGATATTTAAAAATTTTTAACTTTCCAATTAGTTATTGGAGATTTTTAGATCTTCGGATTTGACTGGACCATATACACTCCTGCCAGCAAATGCAACCTTAAAACTCTATTAAAGTTGGTTCCTTTAGAACCTTGGCAGTACCAGGAGAGGATTGATGTAAAAAAGACACTATCGAGAGAAGGAAAAACCTTTACTGGTCACGGGTGGTGGAGTCTCAACTTCCTCTCCATCTTCCTCCACCGAGATGTACTCATCATCCTCATTGTTGCTTGCTTTAATGAGAGCATGATAGTCAAGCTGCCCATTTTGGTAATCACATATGGCCAAAAGTTTGTCAGGAGGTCGACCCGTCATATGGGAATTAGAATTGTTTTGAATAAGGTTAATTCCATTGTTGGCAATTCCCATTTCTCTAGCTAGGTTAGCTTTCAACGGGACGTTCTCCTTCCCTACAACAGTGTGCTTTGAAGCATCCAAGGTTGTAAGCTTTGAGAGTAGACAACATGCTCTTTCAGCCATCAACTTGACAACACAGCATATGCAGCATAGTCAGCCTGTGGAAGATCTTGTCAACAACAGTACTAAAGTAGCAAGATGTTCTTGCAGCAGTAGTGAAGCTATTGATAAAAGCTACAAAGCTTTTTATACAAGGAGTAGTTCACGTGATCACTTAGAATAGTGACAAAGTACTTATTTTGTAACTTAATGTATTGAATATTTGCTTTTCCTCTTTTTTAGGGATTAGTTTTCAGCTAGCTATGCACGTGAACCTGTTAATTGTTTAGCTCTATATATAGAGCTTTAGCTTCTGTATTTGGCAGTTAATTAATAAATTTTCCCTCCAAATTTTATGTAGTGCAATATGATATCAGAGCTTATATTCTCCTCTCTTTTCTGATCTCTTGTTTGTTTCCCAAGAAAGATTGAGAAAATGGATTTAAGAGCAGAAGAAAATCCAGCTAGTCCTTTCTTCTTGCACGCGAATGAAAATACAAGTCTTGTGTTTGTTACTCCGGCCTTAACTGGCTCAAACTACCATTCCTGGCATCGTTCCATGAAAAGGACCTTATTGTCCAGAAACAAGATACATTTCGTGGATGGTACCATTCTGGTGCCTGATCAAACAGATTCGATATATCAAGAATGGAGGTGATGCAATATGGTCCTTTCTTGGATTATCCACTCACTTTCTCTTACTATGGCTCAATCGATTATTTGGTTCGACAATGCGATTGATGTATGGCAGGATCTCAAGGATCGCTTCTCACAATGAGATTCTTTTAGAGTTGCTGATCTTCAGCACGAATTTCACACACTTGCTCAGGGTCAAAACTCGGTTTCAGAGTATTTCACTCAATTGAAGACCGTATGGGATGAATTGACCAATCTGAGACCTATACCTAATTGCAGCTGCAATCCTTAGTGTTCTTGTGGTGCTTTAAAATTCCTCAAAGGTCTCAATGAAAATTTTGGTACTGTCAAGCCACAAATTATGTTGATTGAGCCTTTACCACCAATTAACAAGGTATTCTCACTTGTTCTTCAATATGAACGCCAATTTATGATTCTGCCTACCACATCTGCTGGTCATTTAACAGATTTGAGTGAGCGCACTATTTCTGTCATTGCTAAAGGAAATTATCAAGAAAGAAGAAATATTAATTCAAGAGAAAGGAATTACAATACAACAAATAATAAGTAGCAAATGAATTCTACCATCAGCAAGGCAGTTAGCAAATATGGAAATGTCAAGAAACCTATGTGTACATTCTGTGGCTTACTAGGCCATATCGAGGACAAATGCTACAAAAAACAGGGCTATCCTCCTGGAATGAAATTCAAACCACGAACTCAGTCCTATGCTGCTCAAGTTGAGACTCATGATGCAAATCTCGCTTCAAATGAATCCTACGATTCAATGAACAATAAGTCAGCTACTTTGAGCCACAATAAAGCACCACAACTAACTAGAGAACTGTTGAAAAATAACGTTAATTTCCCTATAATCAGATTTATGAGAAAGCGAAAAAAATGCGGAATAATAAAATATGCACAAATTGATAATGAAATTTGGCCAATTATATTTACGTTTCTGGACTACTGCAGATCTTACTGAAAGAAAAAAAATTTTATAAAGTGTTTACAAACACTTACAACTTACAACTTCTCACTAAAGTTTTTGTAAAATTTTATTTTTCTCTCACTTTTGAATGAAATATGGATGAGATACCATACAAATAAATTCCTAAGGCTATATATAGGCATCCATCTTCTCAATGGACGACCAAAATTAATTCTCATCTACTCAAATGGATGGTTTAGATAATTTCTCACCTATCGTCTTACCTACCAAATGGATGGTCAAGATTAATCTTCATCCACCAAATAGATGATTAAAATTAATCTCTACCCACTAAATGGATGGTTAAGATTAATTCTCATCTACCATCGTACCTATCAAATATTTTATCAACTAGTTTAACAAAAGACGCACTATCCATCTTTATTGTTATTTATTTCTGGTGCATATATAGTTTGACCAACAATCTCCCACTTGAAGACTGATTTCAATCTGTCTTCACATCTCAATCAATGCAGCAACCTTTTTAGTCTTGTTACTCTAGTAGATAAATTGAAGTTGTACACAACTTCAATTTGTCAATAGTCATCGCCTTTGTCAACATATCCGCTAGATTTTTACTTTATTGGATCTTCTCCAGTACTAACACATCATCTTCCTCTTTTACCCAGTACATCCATTTGTTATGAAGTGTTTTCTTCCCATGGGTAACTTAACTAGTTTCCATATCTGGTTGGAGATTAGAGATTTTATCTCGTCTTTCATGGTAAACTCCCATTTACTAGTATTTCCAGTTTGACAAGCTTCATCATAGCATTCAAGTCATCCATCAATCAACAAGAGATAGTTCATATATCTCCTATTAGGCACATAAGGCCAAAAAGACATTCTTAATACAGGAGATAAAGTAGATTAATCTTCATCCACCAAATAGATGATCAAAATTAATCTCTACCCACTAAATGGATGGTTAAGATTAATTCTCATCTACCATCGTACCTATCAAATATTTTATCAACTAGTTTAACAAAAGACGCACTATCCATCTTTATTGTTATTTATTTCTGGTGCATGTATAGTTTGACCAACAATCTCCCACTTGAAGACTGATTTCAATTTGTCTTCACATCTCGATCAATGCAACAACCTTTCTAGTCTTGTTACTCTAGTAGATCAATTGAAGTTGTACACAACTTCAATTTGTCAATAGTCATCGCCTTTGTCAACATATCCGCTAGATTTTTACTTCATTGGATCTTCTCCAGTACTAACACATCATCTTCCTCTTTTACCCAGTACATCCATTTGTTATGAAGTGTCTTCTTCCCATGGGTAACTTAACTAGTTTCCATATCTGGTTGGAGATTAGAGATTTTATCTCGTCTTTCATGGCAAGCTCCCATTTACTAGTATTTCCAGTTTGACAAGCTTCATCATAGCATTCAGGTCCTCCATCAATCAACAAGAGATAGTTCATATATCTCCTATTAGGCACATAAGGCCAAAAAGACCTTCTTAATACAGGAGATAAAGTAGAAGGTTGTGGTGTATTGGATTGATGCGCACTGCTTGGTCCAACAAGTTCCTGTAGCTGAGGACTTGCTACAATCGGTTCCGTCATGGAATTATATGGGACATCATCTGCATCTGTAAATACTGACTCATTCTGTTTTGAGTTGTTGGCGACTGTTTTATGTATGTCCTTGTACATCACCTTTTCGTCATCTCATATACAGTAGCCAAACTCATCCTTACCATAGCCAATGAGAGTGCATTTTTTTGGATCTGTGATCAAGTTTATTTCTTCCTTGATCATTGATATGCACATATGCTATATAGCCAAAAACTTTTAAATATGATAGTTTTATCTCTTTTTGGCTCCATACCTCCTTTGGTATTATGTGCTCCAATGGAACCGATGGTCCTCGATTGATTAAGTAAGCTGCTGTGTTGATTGCTTCTGCCCAGAATTGCTTCGGTAGACCTGACTGTATACGAATACTTATGGCTCTTTCTATCAATGTTCGGTTCATTCGCTTAGCTACACCATTGTGTTGAGGTGTGCCTGACACAGTTCTCTCCATTCTGATATCATGCTCATAGCAGAACTTCTTGAATCTAGTGTCTTCATATTCACCACCATTGTAAGTTTTGAGCTTTTTGATCTTTAGACCTGTCTTATTTTCAACCATAGCTTTCTATCTTTTGAAAACCTCAAACACTTCAGACTTATACTTTAGGAAGTAAACTCATACCTTTCGAGAGTGATCATTGATGAAAGTCAAGAAATAGTGCTTTCCACCAATGGATGAGACTGTCGTAGGTCCCCAAACATCAGAGTGAATGATCTCTAGCCTTTCTTTCTTTGGGGTTCTACCACTTGTCTGAAAACTGACTCTTTTCTGCTTTCCAAGTATGCAATCTTCACACATGTCTATTCCACTGGCTGTAAACCTGGAAGTTTCCCCTTTGAATGCATAATCGTCATCCATTTTTCACTCATATGACCTAGTATTTGGTGCCATAGATTGAGATTTTCATTTTTAGCTGCAACTATAATTGAACAGCGAGCTCCTGCTATCATGTAAAGAGTGCCACTCTTTTTGCCTCGAGCAACTGTCATTACGCCATTTGAAATCTTCTAATCATCCCCATGAAAGATTGTAGTGTAGCCTTCGCTAGCCAATTGCTCTACTGAAATTAAGTTCTTTTTTCAGGTCGGGAATATGTCTCACATCATTCAGTTCCTAAACAAACCAGTTCAACTTAATCATCACTACACCTTTACCAATAATAGTGCAAGGTTAATCATCACCAAGGTATACCTTTCCAAGATTTCTAAGAACATACCTCTCAAATAATTCTTTTTGTGAAGTGACATGGAACAATGCTCCAAAGTCTAACACCCAAGACTCCTCCTTACTTTCTAAAGAGCATATCAATGTATCATTGCCTCATGAGGTGGAAGTAGCATTTGCCTTTGCCTTTGTCTTTGCTTCCTTGTCTTTGCTTCCTAGTCTTTCGGTGCACTCTTGCACTGATTTTTATAGTGCCCAATTTTTCTATAATTCCAACATTCTACAGTCTTCGAGTTATGAAAATTACTGGAATTTCTAGATTTGGACCTGATGTCCTTTGATCTACATTGGTAGTTAAATCTGCCACATTCATTCCCTTTAGTTGAATTTTTTCCTCTTGACTGTGTATTAAAACAATTCTACTGATAAATTGGTATCGCCGACCAAAATTTACTATTGACAAAAATACTATTCATATGAATAGTAATCACCCGAAAAAGATAGAAGAAATGCAACCAATGCTCCAATACTAATTGTTGGGAAATAACGTCAATTTTCCTATAATCAGATTTATGAAAAAGCGAATAAAATACGGAATAATAAGATACACACAAATTGATAACGGAGTTCAGCCAATTATGCCTACGTCTCCAGACCGCTGCAGATCTTATTGAAAGAAGAAAAAAATTCACAAAGTGTTTAGAAACCCTCACAACTCACAACCTCTTACTAAAACTTTTTTAAGCTTTTATTTTTCTCTTTCAAGGCTATATATAGGTCTCCACTTCCTCAATGGATGACCAAGATTAATTCTCACCTACTCAAATGGATGATTGAGATTATTTCTCACCTACTATCTTACCTATCAAATGGATGATAAATATTAATGTCCACCCACCAAATGGATGGTAAAAATTAATCTCCACCCACTAAGTGGATGGTTAAGATTAATTCTCACCTACCATCTTACCTACAAAATATTTTGTCAACTAATTATTAATTAGTTCAATAAAAGATGTATTGTCTATCTTTATTATTATTTATTTCTGGTGCATATGTAGTTTGACCAACAAGAACAATATGAGAAATTTGTGCATGCTATTCAAGGTAGGCATGCTCTCCAGTCATCTACAGTTGTACAACAACCTCAAGGTTTTATGGCAATAGTGACTACTTCTACTGCAAATTTTTAACTCCTTTTCATGATAACAATGCAACATCAGATCTAGATCAATCAATTGCTAGTGGTAAAGTGCTCTCTGGTACATACTCAAACCAAAAACCCTGGATTATTGATACTGGGGCTACCGATCTCATATTTTATTCTAAATCTCGGTTTACTACTTTGATTCCTACTGCAGGATGTAGTATCAAATTTCCTAACAATGAAAGAATCACAGTTTCTTTTACAAGAATAGTTAGACTTGAACACAATCTTTTTTTACTCAATGTGTTCTATGTACCTGGGTTCAACTTCAATTTGATCTTAGCTAGTAAACTTACCTCCCAAAATAATTTTTGCCTTTTGTTTACTAATGAGAATTGTGTCATTTATGATTTGTAGAATTGGAAGAGGATTCATATAGCTAAACTTAGTCAAGGCTTATACACCTTGGTAGTCATTTCACCAATCAATCGTACCACTATTTCATCTTCAAATTTCTATTTTAACATTCAACAATCAAAACAACCAGACCTATGACACTACAGAATGGGCCATGTGTCTTTCAAATGGATCCAACAATTGTAGAATATAGACCCATCCACTTCTAGTAAGCCAATAATAGCATTTGATATATGTCACTTCGCTAAGCACAAAAAACTTCCATTTCCAGAAAGTTATAGCAAATCAATTAGTTGTTTTGATCTTGTTCATGTAGATATTTGGGGACCAATAGAGAACTCTTACTATAATTGAGGATTTTAGTAGATTTACTTGGCTTTATTTTTTGAAAACCAAAAGTGAGGCTAGACAGCAAGTTTAATCATTTTGTATCCTTGTACATACTCAATTCAATAAAAAAGATCAAGTCTATTCATTTTGACAATTGACCAAAATTTAACATGCCATAATTCTATTTTGATCATGAAATATTACACTAGACCTCTTGTGTAGAGACTCCCCAACAAAATGGGATTGTAGAAAGTAAACATCAACACATTCTCAATATTGCTAGAGCACTAAAATTTCAAAGCCACCTCTCAAACTCATACTGTCCTGAATTTGTTTCTCACTCAGTCCATTTAATAAATAGAACTCCAACACCTATCCTCCAAAATAAGACTCCTTATGAGGTCCTATATAATAAAGTTCCAAATCTTAGCCACATTAGAGTTTTTGGTTGTCTGGCTTATGTCTCCACCCTCTCCCAACATAGAGCTAAATTAGACAGTAGAGCTCACAAATGTCCTTTTCTTGGTTATAAGTATGGTACAAAGGGATTTAAGCGGCTAGATTTACACAACAACCATATCTTTGTTTCTCGACATGTGACATTTCATGAGGATATTTTTCCTTACTCCTTTCAACATAATTCCTCATTTGATTTTGTTTTTCCTGTTCCTTATCATCATTCTACTTTAGACTATTCTCTTTCTCCTACTGTTCATATTCCTCCACTTATTTCAAACCATGCATCATCACATCATTCATCATCTTCATTACATACTACTTCCTCAACACTACATAAATCCTCTAAACCTCATTATCCCCCATTTTACCTTTAAGACTATCATTGTGCATTAGCTCGCACTATGCATCATATTGATTTTTCCTCTTCTGAAGATGCAACTTTATCTGGTACTCCTTATACTCTTTCCAAGGTCCTTTCCTATGATAACTTTAGTTCTGCTTATAAACACTATGCTCTTTCTATTTATGTTCTTGTTGAGCCTAAATGTTATAATTAAGTTGTTAAGTCTCCACAGTGGCTTCAAGCTATGAATAATAAGATCCATGCCTTACAAGAAAATTTCACTTGGGATGTTCTTCCCCTACCAGCTAGAAAAACTCCTATTGGATGTAAATGGGTATATCAAATAAAATACAATTCTGATGACTCCATTGAAAGGTTCAAAGCCAAATTAGTGGCAAAGGGATTCACTCAACAACATGGCGTTGATTATGTTGACACCTTTTCTCTTGTAGCCAAAATCACCACTATCAGAACCTTATTAGCAGTAACAGCTGTGAAAATTTGGTATTTAGAGCAACCTGATATCAACAATGCATTTCTCCATGGCGATTTGCATGAGAAGGTTTATATGAAATTGCCTTAGGGTTTTCATACCAATATTCCTAATACAGTGTGCAAGCTCAACAAATCTTTATATGGCTTAAAACAAGACAGTTGACAATGGCATTCAAAGCTATTAGATTTTTTGCTTCAACAAGGATTCTCCCCAAGCAGCAGTTAATACTTATTTGTTTATCAAAATAATAGCCAACTCTTTCATTGCTCTTTTGGTCTATGTTGACGATGTAATCCTTGCCAGTGATTCTTTGGATTAAATTGCTGCTATCAAGAGTTATCTTCACTTAACTTTTTGAATTAAAGACTTAGGCCCTTTGAAATTCTTTCTTGGTTTTAAAGTGGCTAAAAATTCTATTGGAATTAGCATTTGTCAGTGCAAATATACTTTGGAAATCTTGAGTGATCATGGTTTTCTAGGTAGTAAACCATCTAAAACTCCGATGGTATGCACAAGATCCTGTTATAATATTGATTCTCTTCCTTTGTCAAATAAATCTTCTTCTAGGAGGCTTATAGGTAAGCTTATTTATCTTACAAACACTTGACCTTATCTACTTTTGCTATTCAACATCTTAGCCAATTTATAGACTGGTCTACCCGTTTTCATTTATCAGTTGCCCATCATATTTTAAGGTACTTGAAAGGCACCATTGGCAAAAGATCGTTCTTTCTTTCTACGGGTTCTCTTGAATTGAAGGCTTTCTTTGACTCTGATTGGGCTACATGTGCTCAAACATGAAAGTCCATCATCGGTTACTGCGTGTTCTTTGGTTCCTCTTTAATCTCCTAGAAATTTTAAAAGCAAACAACCTCTCCAAGTCATAATAGAGTATCGTGCCATGACCAGTACCACTTGTGAGTTGCAATGGCTACTTTATCTACTTCATGACTTGTGCATTCCTCATGCTAAACCAGCTCTTATGTATTGTGATAATCAATATGCCATGCACATTGCATATAACCGTGTTTTACACGAACGCACAAAACACATTGAGCTTGATTGTTATGTGGTTCGTGAGAAAGTGAAGAAAGATATTCTGCATCTCTTGTCTGTTTCTTCCAAAGATCAACTTGCCTACTTCTTCACTAAAAGCCTATATTTTCTTGAGTTTTCTCGTCTTTTATTCAAGCTCAGCGTCCTCAACTTATTTACTCCCAGATTGTGGGGTGGGGACGTTCCTGCAGCAGTATTAAAGCCATTGATAAAAGCTACAAAGGTTTTTATACAAGGAGTAGCTCACGTGATCACCTAGAATAGTGACAAGTACTTATTGTGTAACTTAATTTATTGAATATTTTATCTTCCTCTTTTTTAGGGATTAGTTTTCAGCTAGTTATGCACATGAACTTGTTAACTGTTTAACTCTATATATAGAGCTTTAGCTTCTGTATTTGGCAGTTACTCAATTAATAAATTTCCCTCCAAATTTTATATAGTGTAATACTATATTCTCCTCTAGGGGTTTTATAAACTCAATATATTCGCCCAGTGTAGCCTTCTTCCCCTTTCCAGCATTTGAAAAATTTCGTTGTTGAACAATAGGTATTCCCTTTTTTACACGTAAATTATTACTTATTCTTTTTGACCCCCGACCACTTGTATTATGGGATCCACTACTGCCAGCTACCCTTTTATAGTGTTGGTCCTCTGCATGGTCATCCATGTCATCATTAACCATGTAAGGGTTCTCTGGATTTTCACCGTCTGCAACAAATGCTTTTTCATCATCTTTTAGGATTCCATAGCGTGACCCTAAAGGAAAATCTGTCTCCTTTTATGTTCACTTTTCTTTTACTTTTGAAATTCTTCATTCATGAATACCTATGATATTTTTTAGTACAAAAAAAAAAGAACCTAACAGAGATAGGAGACTCCAGCTAGATCATGCATCAACCACGAAAGAATTCCTTGTGGGAGGGTAGACAAAACATGAGAACCAATTGGATAGTCATGAACAAGGTGCGAATGATGATCAGCCGCAAAGTTGGCTTCCCGCATCACATGATCATATCGTAAAGGAGTAAAAATTGGTAGCTAATTTTCTTATTTGAAAAATTATAGTATGAGTTTGAGTGTTCAACAAACATTTTCCTGAATCATCCTCACTACTGTTAGATTATCACATTCAATTGCCATTGAGTTGACCCATTCTGTCCAAGCTAACTTCAGACCTTCTAGAACTGCTCTTGCTTCTGCCCATTGGATCAGACATCACCCAAAATTAGAAACAAAATCGATCTTCCAACAACCTAGATGATCTCTGATCAAACCGCCTCCTGCTGCTAGCTTAGCGATTTGGTGGATGGACGCATCTGTATTAAGTTTAAAAACCAAGTAACGAGGGCATTGCCAAAAGACCCATTGCTTTTCGTTCTTTATCTTGCTTGTAATTTGGAGCTTCTCGAAGGCTACATCATTAATGCAAGCTTGGTTGACAACTTCATTAACCAAAGAAAAAATGGGCCTTTGAGAATTATTAAAAATGACAGCATTACGATTTTTCCAAAGACACCAACATCCAAAACCGAAAATGGTTGACCAAACTGCACCGCTCGGCAACTTGAGAGAGTTGGAAATATTTCCAGCAATCCAGCTATTAACATCATTATTCCCATCAAATATATCACTTATAAGATTGTAAGGAATTAAGAGCATCCAAAATTGGACAGCTATGTAGCAGTCCCGTAGCACATTTAAGGCATCCTCGTCATGTACGTTACAGATACACTAGTACAAAATAGTGTTATATGTGTCTGTTATTTTGCATTTTATACGTCTGTCAAATAGTAGACACATATATAGGAGACGCATATGATATAAATTTTATGTGTCTGTCATTTTGACAGATGCATATAATCAATTATACGCGCCTGTCGTTTAATAATAGCAGACGTATATAATAGTTATATGCGTCTATCGTTTATTAATAGCAGACGCGTATAACGTTGATTATATGCGTCTGTCGTTTAGTAAACCAATGTTGAATGGAATCTCTCCTGTTAGCTGGTTGTAGGACAAGTCCCTATCAATAGAAGGTATATTTAGTAAAAATTCAATCAATTTCAGTTTGCTGAGTTGGATGAAGTACATACAAGACCTAGAAGGAAGTTGTGTTGCCTATATTTTGTGGAATACTCCCAGTCAAGCTGTTGTTTCTCACATCACTACAATGATAATAAGAATCAGACTAAATAGGCAAACACGTGGAAAAATGATGACTAAAATAATTAAGCACTCACAAAATCTTGAATTTGGTACTGAAAACTTACAAATAGCACAGCCCAGTCAATTGGCACAAATCTGGAGAACATATTTTGGCTCAGGCTAAGGAGAAAAGCACAAAGATGCTCAGCAAATTCATGACACCACATGAAACATTATGACCCAAATTAGAAACCAAAAATGAAATTGATTCAGTAAATTTGCATTTTTAAGTTTAGATCAATATGGTTAATAAATATATTGATAAGGAAAATGATTCAAACTGGAGTTATTCCATGGAGATCCCAATTATAAACACTTTTACTATTTTCACCTTTTCTAAAGGACTCAACCAAGCTGAAATGATACTAATATAATTTTGATATCGCTAATGGCAGTCTAATATCTGCATTACTAATGAAAAGCAAAGTATAAACTCCATAAATAATAAATGGAAGGACTAACTCTCATGAACCGTGACAGAAAACCAAACAAGCCAAATTCCAGCAATGACAATTCTGAAAATATTGAACCTGAAAATATTCCAGCAATGACTCTCAGGGCTTGGTTCTTTTGGCTTGTAGCAAACAATCAACAAGTAAAAGACAAGATCAGGGAAGAACTGAAATCAATCTTACCAACAAGAAATGAATTTTCAGATCAGCCACAGTTCTTCGAGCCCAAAAAGCTAAACAAGGTGGAGTATCTACAAGTAGCAATATGTGAAACGTTGAGGCTGTATCCTGTAGTGATGTACGAGCTCAAAGAAACTTTAGAGCCAGAGGTATTAATAAGGCATATATATATATATATATATATATATATATATATATATATATATATATATATATATATATATATATATATATATATATATATATATATATATATATATATATATATATATATATATATATATATATATATATATATATATATATTTGGTATTGAAAACTGTGAAGATATTTCTTATTAATTGAATAAAATGAGTCTTGTGATTTAACTAATTTCAAAAGTTAGCTTAAAAAGGAGAATGGTTAAACTATTATAAAGAACATTTGAATTAAAACCAATGATACAGTTTCTATATGGAGCCAAATTCTAATACCACAGCTATATTATGGATTGCTTGGCATACAACTATGCTAAGCTAATGCAGCTTGCTAGCAGGCTGCAAACCTATATCAGTATATTAGTATATGCTACAAATTTTTTCTCCTGAACACAATATTTAAAGACTGAGAAACATTAATTCCAAAAACTATTATAAAAAGGTCTTCGAATTGTCTTGACCAGCAAAAACCAAACAAAAAATGAACTACCTTAACTCATTTAGTTGAGATGAAGTCTTCATCAGGTTCAGTTCATACTTCGGAAGATTTACTTAATGCTAAGTTTTTCTAACGAAGAGCCAACAGAAAGTCTACTACAATTAATAGTCTATGACTCATTTTCACTGACAACCTATGTTTAGACAATCCATTTCTGATTCAATTACTGAACTTGTTTTAGCAAACCATTAGAATATATCCCCAAAAATAGTCTAACAATACTAAATTATTCATATCTACATTAAAAATTCTTTTACAGGTAGAAAGAAACAATAACCACCTATAAATATAAATATGGAGCCATAAAAAATCCATCAACCTAAACGTCTTCAATATCTCCATTATGTTCATCAAGCTTGAAATGTGGAAAACATTTTGATTGAAGAATTCCTAATCCCTTATCAAAAGAAAACTCAAGCTAAAAGCTCCACCTTGTACATGACAGAACATAAAATCAATGTATGTGGCACATAAACTTAATGAACACAACATATAAGACCTAATCATTTCTTCAATGGCATTCCTAAAAAATCATCAAAAACCCATATCATCGAAAGCAAAAGAAAGAAGCAAAAATATCCAACAACTCATATCATCAAAAATTAGAAGAGTAAATAATAACCACAAAATTAAAATTAAAATTATAAGGTTTTAAATTTTTACGTACCATTTTCTTTTAGAATGTCAGATTGGACTCCCCCCTCCCCACATCCCATTTAACAAGCTTGATCTGTTGATGAGACGAAATGTATGAGAGAGTTTCAGATGAGTATTATTTGTTGCAGACGATGAACACTATAAAAAGAGGCTCGTTTTTAGTTTTTTAAAAAACTTATATGCGTTTGTCTTAAATAATAACTGACGTCTATTATAACATCATATGCGTCTGTTATTATTTAAGACAGACGCCTAACATTTATATGTCTGTCATTTATAATGACAGACACATATTCTTTTATAGTTATATGTGTCTGTCATTTATAATGACAGACGCATATTCTGTTGTCTAAAGCTTAAAATGGATGCGGTGATAATTTTGTAAATATTTTACTTGTTATATGCGTCTGTCATTATAAATGACAGACGCATATAATTATTTATATGCGTCTGTTATTTATAATGATAGACGTCTAAACTTTATATGACTGACATTTGTAAATGACAGACGCATATAACAAGTAAAATATTTACAAAATTATCACCGCATCCATTTTAAGCGTCTACAATTTAGATAACAGACATATATAACATTTAATTTAAAGTACTTATTATACTATATAGTACATAAAGGATTAGCTCCCAGATGTCTAGAGTAACAGTAATTAATCTCATATGTAAAGGATTAGCTCCCAGATGTTAAGGTATGTCGTTACTCTAAATACTTACGATTTTATTTTAATGGAACTTCGTATAGAAAAAAATAAGTGCATGTTACATTCAAATGATAAAAAAAAAAAAGTAAAATGATGTGTAAAATGGTAATTAATCTCATATATAATTATTAATTCTTGACATTTATCTTTTCTCTAATTAAGTTTTAATTTTTAGATTTAGTAATCTTTGAAGAGTGCCATTACTAAGTCCCCCAATGGTTCTCAAAGTTGGCCATTCATGTATAATTATCTAATCATTGTCACCCATAGGCATTCACAATTGGATTAATCTCCAATGGAGAATAAATTGCTAAAATAATGTTGATTCTATGTATAATTAGGTTTAATAGTTTTATTTATATTACTGTTATTCCCTTTTATCTCTTTTTTCTCTTATGTACGAGTGTGATGTACAAATCTATATTTTATTGGGATTATAACAGTTGATAAATGGGAAAACACAACTGCTTGCACAATACAAAATTACCAAACAAACAATCATACCAATGTTAAAAACAATATCGAGTATAAATTGATTATGAGATTTGTTAATTAGTTTTAAGATCTCACCCTTCAAAAGATTTTTTTTTGCCCGTACGAGGTTAAGATTGTGTTGACAAATGAGAATAAGTGCTGCTATAGAGGCATGATATATCGTATCCAAGGATTGAAAGCTTAATTAAGTTTGTTGATAAGGACAAGAACTTTACTTCTATATATACTCTATCTATACTCTGTATATATCTATTCTACTTCTACTTGGCTTTGTACTCTTAACTTCTCACGAACTCTTCATGTATAAATATGTATCAATTTCATCAATAATATTTGAAGAGCCTTATTGCTAACATGGCATCAGAGCAAAACAAAGGTCTAACCACCTAATTTTTTTATTTTTCGCTCCACCGTGACTTCCTGAAACGAAATTGTTTCCCACACATCCTCAATTATTAACAGTCCCATGCCAAACCTTGTGCATCAAATGCCCATTAAACTCTCTTCCACCAATTTCTTGTTCTGGAAAACACAAATTGTTCCTATGCTCTAAGGCTTTGGACTTCATCATCACTTGGATGGATCTGGACCTCCTCCAAATAAGCTTCTTGACAACAATCAAATAAATCCAGCTTTTCTTAAGTGGGAACAACAAGATCAACTTGTTTTAAGTTGGATTGTTGCTTTGGTTACTGAAACCACTCTTCAGCAGATAGTTGGCGTTAAAACAACTTCTGAATTATGGAATCGTTTGGTTCAAGCTTATGCAAAAGGATCAAAACCTCAAATACGTGAGTTAAAATCACGTTTACATAACTTGCATCAAGATAATGATAATATTACTGTATATGTACAGGAAGCGAAGGCTATTTCAGATCAATTAGCTGCTATTCATCATCATGTTTCTGAAGATGATCTTGTTGAAGCCATTCTTGAGGGCCTTAATCAAATATATCGCCCCTTTACCAGGAATCTTGTGCACGACATGAAGACATCTCATTTGACGATTTATTTGGTCTTGTACTCTCAGAAAAATGCCAACTTACTCGACATGGTCTCCTTGAATCATCTGTTCCAACCACAACTGCTACTCAAACTGCTCAATTTGCAGCACGACAAAATGCTCCTGGACGTGTCTCCTATCGTGTTCGTGGTTCTAATCGCGGCTGTGTCGCAGTGCTGGATTCAATTCTTCCTTCCAGTCTTCGACTGGTCGTGGAACTTCACCCACTTCCTTCAATGGATCTCGACTGTATTACACCACTCATCGTACCTATGGGTCATCATCTGACACTATAGAATCATCAAACATCACTTGTTTTAACTGTAATAGTTCAGGTCATTTAGCCAATGTTTGCCCCTCGCCAGGCAAAAACTGCACCACTCAACCAACCTCAAATCACACTCGAACCAATATTCGCCCACAATCTTGGCTGTTGGATTCAGGGACAACACATCACCTTACTTCGGACTTGGAAAATCTCTCTTTAATCAGAATATCAAGGTCTTAAAGAGGTTGTTGTTGGTAATGGCTCTTCTCTCCCTATTCTTCATACTGGTTCTTCCACTTTCACAAATGGCACTCACAAATTTTTATTTCATGATATTCTCCATGTTCCTCATACCACCAATAATTTATTATCCATCAGTTCCTTTGCTAAGTCTAAAAATGTCTCTGTTGAATTTTTTCCTAACTTCTTTTTTATTAAGGATTTGGCGACCAAGCAAATACTATCCACAGGCCGGAATGAAGGTGGCCTATATGTCATGCCGTTGACTACTCAAGTTTCTCCATCTGCTCATATTGCAACACTATCTACATGGCACATCGTTTAGCACATGCCTCTTATCCTATTGTTAAGAAAACATTGCAAGCTAGTTCCATTCCATGTTCTAGTCCTAAGACTCTCAATTTATGTCATGATGGTTCTGTTAGCAAGAGTCACAAGTTACCTTTTCCAATTTCTACCTTTCAAGCGTCCCAACCTTTAGAATTAATCTGTTCAGACCTTTGGGGCCCAACTTCTCATGTTTCAATCGATGCTTTTCGTTATTATTTAATTTTTTTTATGATGATTATAGGAAGTATTTATGGATTTATTTTCTTAAATTTAAATCTGAAGTTCAACAAATGTTTATTCATTTTCGCAACTTGGTGGAGAAATACTTTGGCTTACCTATTAAAATCTTTCAGGCTGACTGGGGTGGTGAATTTCAGGCACTTCAGTCTTACCTTTTGATAATGGCATTTCACAAAGGGTATCATGTCCATATACACCTGAGCAAAATGGGTGTACTGAACGCAAACACCGCCACATTATTTAAACTGGTTTAGCCTTGCTATCACATTCCTCTCTTCCAAAAACTTTTTGGACATTCGCTTTTGATACCGCTGTTTATATTATTAATCATCTCTGCATGGCTCAATTAAACTATTCCTCTCCTTATACCTGTCTTTTTCAGCAACCACCAGACTACCACTCATTAAAAATATTTAGTTGTGCTTGTTATCCATGGCTTAGGCCATATTCTAAATCTAAATTGGATTTCCGTTCTCAATGTTGTATTTTTGTGGGATACATCAAATTGCATAATGGATATAAGTGTTTTAATCCTCAAACTCAGAAATTCTTTATCTCACGTCATGTAATCTTTGATGAACAGGTTTTTCCTTTTGCGAGTATGGTTCCTTCAGCTGAATCCATGCCAACAGCCTCTTCTTCAACTATCATTCAACTCCCATCATCAAAATCCAGTTACCCAGCCCTCTTTGACCACACCAGCAAATATCTCAACTCCTTCCTCATCATCAGTACAACCATCTTCAACTACAAGTCCTTCACCTCTTGTTGTTGACCTCACCCCATTTGGCTCATTGACCAATACAGTTTCTACAAGTGAACATGATGACACTATAGTTCATCAGGGTCCTGCCCGTAGTCATCCTATGGTCACAAGATCCCAAACTGGTTCTTTAAAACCACGACCTCCACGGTCTTTTCATATGGCAAATGCATATCCACCCGATCCTATAAGCTACACCACTGCTGCTAAAGTTGATCATTGGCGCAAAGCCATGAAAGAAGAGCAACTTTAGCGGGTGTAAGTGGGTGTTTCAAACTAAAACATAATCAGATGGTTCTTTAGATCGGTAAAAAGGTCGTCTCATAGCCAAAGGCTTTCATCAACAACCTGGAGAGGACTACAATGAAACATATAGTCCTGTGGTAAAGCCTTCCACAATTAGACTTCTTTTATCTCTTGGTGTTCAATACTAGAATCAAGAAAATGAAAAGTTCTGAATCATACATCAGAAACTACAAGATAAAAGGTTTATATACAAGAAAAATAGAGATAAGAAAACTACCAGCTATGAAACGGTACTGTAACATAAATAAATAAGAAAGACTAAAACGGTGAGTTCAATATAAAACAAGCTCTATATATTTTTATCCCCCCTCAAGTTGGTGCGTTGTGCAGAGTCACCATACTCAACTTGCCACAGAAATTGTCAAAGGCAGAAGCTGGCAGCGTCTTCGTGAAAATATCAGCAAGTTGTGTGGATGACGAAGTGTGATGAGGAAGAAGAAACCCGAACTTGTATTTATCACGTACCAAATGACAATCAATGTCAAGGTGTTTGGTTCTTTCATGGAAGACCGGGTTAGCAGTTATGTGAATGGCAGCTTTGTTATCACACCATAGAGGAAGTGGAAGAGAAATAGAAATCTGGAGATCTTGAAACAGAAAATTTATCCATTGAAGCTCACAAGTAGTAGCGGCCATACTACGATATTCCGCTTCAGCAGATGACCGAGATACCGTACTTTATTTCTTTGTTTTCCAAGAAATCAAAGCCGATCCAAGGAATACACAAAATCCAGTAAGAGAACGATGGGTATCTCTACAGGCTGCCCAATTAGCATCATAGTATGCAGAGAGCTGGAGCTAATTGTCTCATGGATAAAAAAGTCCCTTATCAATCGTGCCTTTTAGATAACGAAGTACATGGAGAGCAATGGTGAAATGTGAAGTTCTAGGAGATTGGACATACTGGCTTAATTGCTGCACAATAAATGTGACATCAAGACGAGTGAAGCCAATGTACAGCAATCGTCCAATAAGCCTGCAGTATTGTTGTGGATCTATTAACAATGAACCTTCATCTGCAGTGATGATTGTACCTCTGCTAACTGGTGTAGAAGCTGGAATACAAGTATCTAAACCAGCATCATGAATCAAGTCAAGGATATATTTCCTCTAGCTGATGAATATACCACTAGAAGACCTTGCAATCTCAACCCTAAGAAAATACTTGGTTGAGCCAAGATTTTTGATAGAAAATTCAGCATCAAGATAAGCTTTGACTTGTTCAATGGCTTTATCTGAAGTACCTGTAATCAGTACATCATCTACATACACCAAAAGAACCATGAACACATCTGACTTATGGTAAAGGAAGATACAATGATCATGTGCAGATTGGCTAAAACCATAAATCCTCAATTTTTGACAAAATTCCTCATTCCATTGTCTAGATGCTTGACGCAATCCATATAATGACCTAACAAGTTTATAAACCTGTCCTGTGGAGGCCTGTGAGTAACCATCTGTTGGAGTCATATAGATATCTTCATCAACATATCCATGAAGAAAAGCGTTGTTAATATCAAGTTGATGAAGTGGCCAGTCTCGAGCTGTTGCAATAGCCAATAGGAGCCTAACAGTGACAGATTTTGCAACTTGTGAAAATACCTCAGTAAAGTCCACTCCTTCAATTTGACTATATCCCTTGGCAACTAAGTGTGCCTTATACCTCTTAATTGTACCATCTGGATTCAATTTCAGCTTATAAACCCATTTAGAGCCAATTGGCTTCTTATTGGGAGGTAATGTAATCAATTCCCATGTGTTATTTTGCTCCAAAGCTTGGAGTTCTGCCTGCATGGCATCAACCCATTTTGGATCCTGAATAGCTTCTTGATAAGTACATGGCTCTTGAATCTGAGACAAGTTAGACACAAAACACATATGTGCATATGTGAATATACCAGTAAGTGGTTTATTAATGGTTCTAGGATCAGAAGTAGTAAGATTTATAGTGAAATCTTGTAACCAGCTTGGTTGTTTAATAGGTCTATTACTTCTCCTTGTAGGTAAAAGAGAATTAGAGATACCTGAATTTGTTACTGAAGTAATTGTTGATGGTTGACATATAGGCATCTGCATAAAAGAAACAAAAGTAGAAGGAAAAGGAATAGGACCTGGTACAGGCGAAGAAGAATTACAAGGTTCTGTCTCGAATATAGGATAAGGTAATGAAAAATTGGAAGTAATATTTTGGTTCAAATTCTTGAATGGGAAGATATGTTCATGGAAATCTACATCCCTAGAAACAATGATGGCATGATTTGCTATATCAAACAATTTAAAGGCCTTTTGTCCTGGTATATGACCTAAATAAATGCACTTTAGAGATCTTGGTTGAAATTTTCCTAAGAAAGGTACTGCATTCCTCGCATAAGCTAGACACACAAAGTTTCTTAAGAGATCATAGTTTGGTAGTTTGGAATACAGTAGCTTAAAAGGTGTTTTCCACCCTAGAAGAACAGTTGGAGTCCTATTGATTAAAAAAGTGGCATGTAATATAGACTCGCCCCAGAATTTAGTTGATAATCATGCTTGGAACAATATAGCTCTAGCTACCTGTAAAATGCGTCTATGTTTTTGTTCTACAACCCCATTCTGTTGTGGAGTGTAGATACAAACCTTTTCATGCAATTTGCCATTAGACACCAATAATTCTTGACATTCTCTACTTAGAAATTCTCCTCCATTATCTGTTCTCAATATTTTCACCTTTGTTTTAAACTGTGTTTCCACCATCTTAAGGAATTTCCTTAATATGCCTACTGTTTGTGACTTATATCTCATTATATATACCCAGACACCCCTACTACAATCATCAACTAGTGTAAGAAAGTAATGTGCTCCATCTAAAGTAGCTTCCTTATTAGGACCCCAAATGTCAGCATGCAACAAATCAAACAAATTAGAAGTTCTAGAACCAGCAATAGGAAAAGTATTTCTGGTTTTCTTTGCTAGAGAACAAATATCACAAGGCACATCATTAACAATATTGTCTTTATTGAAAAATTTCAAATTTGCAAGTACAATATTAGAGGGATGCCCTAACCTACTATGCCAAATTTGTACCTCTTCTGTAGTTGTCTGATTGATAGAATTGGTAACAAAACTAGATTGTGGCTATATAATTTTATTACAATGATGACCTACGGTATTGTTATCAAGAACATACAAGTTGCCAATCATTCTTCCAAAAGCAATTACTTTGTCACTCTTCAGGTCCTGCAAAAAACAAGCTTGGTCAGTAAAAATGAGTTTAAGGTGATGTGATTTAGTTAATCTAGTCACTGATAGAAGGTTATGGTTAAAATGGGGCAAATATAGGACATTGTTTAATTGAAGCATGTTGTCAGCATGTATCTTATTGCCTTTAAGGTACTTGGATACTTCTTGTTTAATCATGTCAGCCACACTCTGTTGACTTTTCCAGCCTGATGCATCTCCATCAATAGAAGCTTCATGGCCTTCTTCTGATTTGGCCATATTGACCTGAAATTTCCCTTGTTCTCTTTGTCTCTTTTGCTTGAGCTCATTGTACCATTCTGGCACACCTATGAGCTTGAAGCAAGTGTCCTTTAAATGTCCAAGCTTTTTGCAGTAATCACAAAACTTGTCAGTGTTCTTGCTTTCTTCCTTCTTCTTATATGTATTTTTATTACCATTCTGCCTATTCACTTGTTGAGTCTTAACAAACATTACACTTCCTTCTACCTCATGATCTAAACCCATATGAATCATTCTTTGTTTTTCAACTCTCAGTATCATAGAATGCACCTTATTTATAGAAGGTAGTGAGTCCAACATCAATATTTGGTTTCTCGCTCCATCCAAATTTTCATTTAAGCCCATCAGAAATTGCATGAGCTTATTCATTGATGTAATTTCTTCCATCAACCTACCTGCTTCACACTCAACTCACATTTACCACAAGTACAATGTGGCATTGGCCTTAAACAATTGAGCTCATCCCAAAGCTTTCGAAGTCTGGTATAATAGACATTCACAACAACATTTCCTTGTTTCACAAAAGAAATTTCTCGTTGCAATTGATATAGCTAGGGTCCATTGCACTCCCCAAAATTCTCTTTTAATTCTTTCCAAAGATCTCTAACTGAAGCCATGTAGATGAATGACTCAGATATGTCTTTCTCCATTGCATTTAAAATTCAGGATATTACCATAGAGTCTGCCCTGCTCCATTGATCATAGTTTTTAGATTCCTCATCAGGCCTATCTCCTTCCGATTCAATGAATCTCAATTTGTTTTTGGCCTTGAGTGCAATCCTAATGGACTGACTCCACATTAGGTAATTAGCTCCATTCAACAGATTAGTAACCAAAATTATTCCAGGATTATCAGATGAATGCAATCGTAGAGAATCAAAATCCATATTGTTCCTCATTTCATCATATTGTTGATTAGTATTTCTACGATTTTCTGTCATATCATAGGGCAAATCAAAGCAATTGACAAGAATTAATTGAGATTACAAGAAACTCAGTACCTCGCTAAGATGAAGAAGAATGAAGGATCACGTTCTTCAAAGAAATTACAGATTTATACCTTTTCTGCAACTTCTCGAATCAAAAACCAGAGCGTCTCTGATACCATGTTCAATACTAGAATCAAGAAAATGAAAAGTTCTGTATATTAGCTCTTGAATCATACATCAGAAACTACAAGATAAAAGGTTTATATACAAGAAAAATAGAGATAAGAAAACTACCAGCTATGAAATGGTACCGTAACATAAATAAATAAGAAAGACTAAAATAGTGAGTTCAATATAAAACAAGCTCTATATATTTTCAAATTTGGCTGGACAATGCGTCAATTGGATGTATCCAACGCATTTCTTCATGGTACTCATGATGAAATTGTTTATATGCAACAACTCATGGGGCTTATCGATCAGCAACACCCTGAGCATGTTTGTCGTTTAAACAAGTTAATTTATGGCTTAAAACAAGCCCCCCCGCATGCGGCACAAGTGTTTAACTGATGCCTTATGTCAACTTGGTTTCAATGCATCTAAAACAGACACCTCTCTTTATTATCTACATTTAAGAGATTCATTGCTATATTGTCTCATATATTTTGATGACTTGGTCATATTAAACAGCTATTCTACATTGGCCTCAAAACTAATTACACAATTACAACAAAAGTTTGCATTAAAAGATCTTGGCAGGCTGCATTATTTTCTTGGAATAAAGGTCTCTTGGCACCGTAATGGCATTCAACTAAGCCAAAAAAATATATTTAGGAACTTTTCAAATGTGTTATTACGGTCACTTATCAGGTAGTCTCTACGCCAATGACTCCTACTGACAAGCTCCATTTAGGTGACAACCCCACTTTCTCTGATCCGTCCTTGTTTTAAAGTATCATTGGTGGACTTCAGTATCTGTCATTCACTCGTCCTGACATCGCATTTACTGTTAACAAGTAGCATAATACATACACAAAGCCACATAACTTCAATGGCAACTTACTAAAAGACTTCTGCAACATTTGCAAGGCACCTCTGCTCATGGTCTTTTTCTTACTAAATCAGCTGATATTTCCGTCCATGCTTTCTTATATGCAAATTGGGATGGGTGCTTAAATAGTTGCAAATCCACTACTGGCTATGCTATCTATGTAGAACATAATTTAATCTCCTGGTGTTCTCGCAAGCAAAACTCAGTCTCTCATTCCTCAACGAAAGCAGAGTATCGCACTATAGCCTCAGCTACTTTAAAGCTCATTTGGCTTCAATATTTTCTCCAGGAAATCATATTTCCCTTATCCCAATCACCCATCCTGTGGTGTGACAATTTGAGTGCTACATATTTGTCTGCAAATCGAGTTTTTCATTCCCAGTCTAAGCATTTAGAAATCAATTTTCATTTTGTTCAGGATCGTGTTCAGAAAAATCAGTTGAAGGTTTAATATCTCTGCTCTAAGGATCAAATTGATAATGTGTTTACCAAACCACTTCTCAAATCTCCATTTCTCTTCTTACGGGACAAGCTGAATGTGTTTCCTCCCCCAATTTAGCTTGAGGGAGGATGATAAAGATAAGAAATTTACTTTTATATCTACTCTATCTATACTCTGTATATATTGATTCTACTTCTACTTGACTTTGTACTCTAACTTCTCACGAACTCTTCATGTATAAATATGTATCAATTTCATCAATAATATTTGAACAGCCTTATTGCTAACATATGTAACATCACAAAAACATTAAAAATTATCTTAAAAATTAGCCGAAATTCACTGAGAGTTTGTAAATAATAATTTTTTTATATCACAGTTGCACCATCTTTAAAGATGGTCGCATTTCGTGTTTCACAATCTTTATTCATGGTCACACTATTTCCCACAAACCGTTTTGATCTTGGCCAATTTAATTATTCCCTATAGGTGTTCAATCACAGTCATGATTAAGCATTAGGGATGATAATTAGACCCATCTTTGCTATGTTTCACCCTGATTCTGAAATTTTTTGTGAAATAAATGGTATGTATATACTTCACCCCTTTCCCGACCCAATATATATATATATATATATATATATATATATATAGGGGATTGGGGATCTCCATCCTCATGTAGTGAAGGGACAGAGATTTATAATTTTTTTTCTATCAAGGAATAAGGTGGAATCGGGTTGGATTTTTGAGGTCAAGGTCAGAAAAAGTGAACTCTGCTCCATTGCCACTCATGTTAAGGATTGCAGCCTATGTCGCAATTAATAGCAGCTATGATAAGCAGGGTCATACAACACTATTGCACTTGGCTTATGGTGACTGTAATTGTAGTCATGCTTCTTCTTGAGAACTACTATGTTTGTTAAGCCATATTGTGGCACGATCTTGATTTACAATGCAGAAAAACGATTTCCACATTTTTCACTATCATTTATACATTTATCTCAACTATTCTATATGTAAAGTCTTATCAAAATAACCTATTTCTACAAGTTAAAAGGCTTTAGAACAAACAACTAACACTCATATACTCAACCCGACATACTCATCGTAATATAGAATGAAAAATAATACTTCTCAAGCTCAAATCCGTACAAACTCAAGTACTCAACATAAACATGCTTAATTTGGCATTTCATACAACAAAATCCCTAATTCATGCTATCACACTTCAAGCCTCGCATAAGGCCATAACACATCAAAATCCCATTCTCATTCTTTTAAATCATCATTTGCACACAAAATCATTAACTTGACATACATATCCTCAAATTTATCAAACTAGCATTTTCACACATAAACATACAAGTTCATATCAAAACATGTTACAACCTCATTAAGGCTTTGCCATTGTGTACATATACCTCAACTTGGAGCCTCAAAACTCACTATACTAAGTCTTGTTCAAACACCTCCTTTGTCTTGGGGCTTGTTCCTTGCCTTTAGGGTTTTCCATAACAAAATACCTTTTTAATTTCTAGTTCTCATTTATATCACAAAATCACTCTTTCATGGTCTAGCCCATGTTTCCATACTCAATTCTATTTTTTTTATTAACTTCTGAGCTTTATTATTGGGTTTTCTTGTTGCCCAAAACAATAACTAAGAAGGGTTGAATTGGTTGACAAATAAAACTTTGCTCTAAGCAAATGACTAAGAATAAATAAAAAGAAGTAGAGAGATAGAGACACAAGATTTATAGAGGTTCGGGTATTAATAAATCTTACTCCTCTCCCCAACCTCAATTAGGTATTTCATTAATATTTACGATGGAGTTTTTCTAGCTCACTGTCAACTATGATATTTTACTCTTTTGGTTAACACCTAATCCAATAACAACCCTTGTATTTTAATGGCTAACACAACAACTAAATCCTTGTGCCTTTGGTGGCTCATATAAAAATCCTTAAAATTATTACACTCACTACCCAAATTACTCAAACCAACTAATGAGTATTTGATTATAGGAATGAAAGCACTTACTAACCAAAAGAGCTCAATAAATTGAGCAATAATAGTTTTACAACAAAGATTGTAAGTAGACAAAATTTTAATAAATGCACAAATGGCTTTGCATAGATTATATGCTTCATAAATTATTGTCTAACCCTTGGAAGTTTATAAATGAGTCATATTTATACTTCCTCTGAGAAATAAAGTCGTTTGGGATGCATTCAATGCAAAACTAGTCATTCAATCATTTTATTATTCGTGTCTGTCAATATTAAATATGTAGGTTCATGGGTGTGACTGAAGTTTTACGAGTATGACTGTCTTGTTGAAGCCATGACTGAAGTGGTGAAACTGATCATAAACGCTTATGTCCATAATTTGCAAAACCCTTCTCGGGCGTGACATTTTGTTCTTCACGGGTAAGTCATATGCTTCGCAGTTGTGAATAATTGAATATCAAGGTTTGACACGTACAAGCATCATGAGTGTGACCTTGTCTTCAACAGGTGTGAAAATGCAGCTTCATGGGGGTGGTTGTTTGCATTAATAGGTGTGATTTGGATTCACGAGCATGAATGACTTCTCAATTTCATGCTTTGAACTTTAATCCATTTGAATAAACTAGCTTTGTGGTTTAAGGAATATTTAACCTATCTAAACACTTAGAACACAAAATATAGTTAACTTTTCTATTGTCTAATTATTTATTATCATCAAAATTATGGGAATACCCTTTAAGGTCCAACAATCTCCTTTTTATGGTGACAAATAATTGTGCAATATGTGGCTTAAGGAGAAATTATTTTCTCCTTCTTAAAAATATGCTTATAAAGAATTTAATATAGATAAACACAAGCATGTCACAAACTTAAATCAAAAGCATAAATATAAAGAAGTTCACTTTTCCCATAAATATACTATGTATATTTTAATTAAAACAAAATGCATATATCATATCAATAGAACATAACTCATGCATAAATGGCATATATAAAGCATAAATAATATACATATTGCATATTATTCTCCCTCTTTTGACACAATAAAAAAGAAACAAGTTAAAAGAGAAGGAAAAAAAAAAGCAATAAACAAGATGAAAACAATAACATCTACATTACTAAACCAAAAAGATACACAATTTGATTACAAACTCAAAAAGTTTGATTACATAAAAAAGATGTTTTTTCTATTATAATGTTCTTAAGGCAAAAACTAAAGCTAGGATATATCATGGTTTAATGCCAGATAATTAATCACATAGACGAGCCACTTCATCCTTAAGTCTTTCTACTTAAGACTCAATAAAGTCCTTCAAATCCTCCATCTTCTGATCAATGGACCGTTGAAAGGAATCCAAGCTTGCCTAAAGAAGGTCAAAATGAGCACCAAAAAAGTCCATCAACTGCTTTGTCAACTCTGGTGTAAAAGAAGAGGTTGCCTTGCTAGCTACAAGGAATTAGTACTACCTATTAGGGCCTCTAGAAGCTTCGCTCGAGTTATCTTTCAGTGAAATCCTTGTAATCCAGCCTTGAACTTATCAGAGTCATTGGCCTCTCAAGCAATCTCTTATGTAGATGTGGTAAACCTGTATAAGACAACAACTCCCATTTTGATAAAAGAATCTACATTCATGAGGAGAAGTTGGGATGATAGTGTAGGAATGATCCTGAAAGTCCATAAAGCTTGGCTTTACCACCAAATAAGTAACATAGCTCCCAATGAGAATTTCACCGGTAGGCTTTGTGGCGATGAAAAGGACATGTGAGGCAAACCACCTCGATAAGGCTATTGGCTCATCCTTCTGAACCCATTCTAGTAAGAGCAATTCAGACTTCCATATCAAGCCATTGTTGTCCCCTCGAGCAAAGATAGAGTATGTAAAAAATTGGTGGATTTAACAGTGAACCATATTGGTCAAATTGGTGGATAAAAGAAATAAAAAATTGGTGGATCTAACAAAAGTACCCCATACTAATATGGGATATAAGTCTTTTGCCTCACTCTCATGAATCAAGCCCTCATGTGGTAGCTTGAAAATATCAGTAAATTTTGTGGCAATGAGAGTCTTTTTGTGTGTGCATAGCTGGAACAAAACCTTGTCAATCAGAGAGACTTGCAAGGTTCTCAGGAATTATAGGGTTGGCTCCTTAAAGGTAGACTGGTAGATATTGACAAATTCTAATGAACCACACTTCTTCAGCCATTCATTCATATCTTTTTCAAGACCTAATGTCTTGATACAATCCCAATCAAAAGATTTGAAAGATAAAATGGGACGTTTCTTGAGAATATTGTACCTGGAATGGTAGTGGTTGCTGAGAACCATGTACATAGAATCAGTTGGATACCTTGGAACAATGCTTTTCTTATTTCCTTTTGAAGAACCAGCTCTTGAAGCCATGGTGAAGGCCTAAAAGGATGAAAAAGCTTAAAGAGATAAAAAGAACCAATTGATCGCTACCGTCGGAACCAATAAACTAAAACCCTAAAGTCGGCGAAACCTTTAACAAACTTGAGAAAACTTGAAAAAAAATATGGGAAAAAGGGAAGAGAGAGTTTAGATGATGAAAAATGGTTGAGATTTGGTGTGAAAAGGTGTGGAAATGGTCAGATTTGGTCAGGAGACGTGATTGCCAGCGAGAGAGAAGATAGAAAATCGAGAGAAAATAGTGAATAATAGATTTTATATCGCTCGATTCATGGCCAGTAATAATTTTTCACGAGTGTGAATACTAAATGTTCACAAGAAAGATACTGTGAGCAAGTGCATGAACGGATCTAGAAAGAAAAGCTCATATGTGTCACAGCCGTGAATAAATATTCACGGGCGTGAACATCGATTTCCACGATTTTAAAGCCGTGACTCTAAGCGTGAACTAAAATGTGAATGACTATGGAATTTTTAGTCCAAAAACATTCACAATTGTGACTCACTAGTCACAGGCGTAAAGCCCTAAAAAATAGAAAATAAAAAATAAGTTCCAAAAAGAATTTTTGTTTCACAAATATTCTTCCTACGTAAATAAAACATATTTTTTCGTGGTATACAGACATATATTACATAATTTGAACAAGTATATTATCAAAATATGGTATAACACTCAAGGTTCACATAAAAGCACCAAAATGCATGATTAAATGCAATGTATACCTTTCAAAAACAATTTTCAAGACAAGGTGCTCCCATCAAGTATACTATGCTCCCTTTTTATATAAAAAAAATCTTTTATCATTGAGAGGCTTGGTGAAGATGTTAGCCAATTAATTGTTTGTGTCAATAATTTCTAATATGATCTCTTATGAAATTATGCCTAATGTTTATGTGTTTGCTCTTAGAATGTTGAATGAGATTTTTAGAAAGATTTATAGCACTTGTGTTGTTACATTTGATAGGAATGTGATCAATCTCTTGACCACAGTCCTTGAGTTGTCGTCTCATCCAAAAAACTTGAGTGCAACAACAACTCGTTGCCATATATTCCACTTCGGCAATGGACAAGGCAACCGAAACTTGTTTCTTTCTAAACTAAAAAACTAAGCATTCACTAATGAAGTGAAAAGTTCTAGATGTGCTTTTCCTTATCTAGAAGATTATTGACATAATTGGTGTTCAAAAAACCGATAATATGAAATGAAGTGTTTCTAGGATACCATAAGCCTAAGTACATTGTGCCATTAATGTATTTTTAAAATATTTTTCACAGCATTTAAATGAGATTCATTAGGACATGATTGAATTCTAGCATACAAGCATACACTAAATAGGTTGATTATGAGAGATGTGATTTATTTGAGCTTAATTTTGTAGCATTTGAGAAGTCTAATTGGAAGAAAAAATGTGTGAAAATTTGTATTTAGAAGCTGAGAGAAGATAAAATAAAGGCACGTCTTAAGTCAGACCTGTTATGTGGCGCCCCACTTATATATTAGGGATAATCCCACATATATAAGAAGGGTACCACAAGATTTACTAGATAAATTTGTCTGAATTAATTTTTTTAATTTAAAGTAATCCATTTATTTATTTTGGATTAGGCTTATCATTCTAATTATCATATGGTAGTTGATTAGATTACATAGTTAATCATTCGTGGTATACTAGCCTCACATATAACTGTTTACAAATATAATATTAAAATATAAGATAAGTTCCTTAACCAAATACATGATTGTCTACCAAAACTCATATGCATAGTCAAACCCAAAAATAAAACTGATAAATAACAAACCCTCTATCTAAGTCTCTTGTGTTTCCTCTAATATGGACTTGAATTTCTTCTTGACCAACTTCACGATATACTATACAACTCCAATATCTGCATGAGAAGAACCAACACTAAGCTATCTCTAGTTTAGTGGTACATATAGATATTAAACTTTTCCTCAATCAGTCATACAAATGTGTGTCTCAAATAAATTGTTACAATAAATTTTATTTCAAATTTGATATATAAAAGAAATAAGTACATGACATAAAAAGAAATAAACATAATAACCTCATTCAATAATTAAATTCTCTCTACTTTGTATAAGCATTTCATAACTTGTTACTTATGTGAATAAATAAATTTTCATATTTCATTTCATAATTCATTAGCCTAAAATCTCATTCTCAGACTGTCCGGATATGAGATATGAGATAGGGGCTCTCGCGGAGCTTCAACTACCTTGACTGAATATAATCACATCATACATGTAATTAGAATCACTAGCGCTCTCGGAGCTATAGCCACCCTGTCTTTAAATCATATCAATATCGGTACTGTAACTTCCCCTTAATGATACATCATCTATCCAAAATTAGATCTCAAATCGAGAAATGGGCAATTAAAATTATTAATTAATTGGTTTTAATCATGTCTTACTTGCCATAACCAATTCTCCTTTTGTATCAACATAATTACAGGTTCACAATCTATTTCAAACTCATATAATAACATGATATTTCATCAAATATTACCATAGTATTACCTTCCTAGTTAATAATATTTTTATAATTTAAAAACATGTAATAGTATATTATTTATTCATGTTGACATATAATTTATGTCATGCACACATAAACATGCATTAGGGCATACTATAATACATATATGTACAAAACTTGATAGCGTTTTTCTTTTCCAAATCTAAACTTGGAGCTTATTCACTTTTATTGTTCTTCTTCTTATTGAGATCCTAATTTGAAAATATAATTAGTCAATAATTTGTTAAAATATTTGTTCTTAATATAGTTTAAATAAATAACTAAAATTTTTCTTAAATGGGAATATGACCTCTTAGGACTATTGACTCTATAACTTTTTCTACACTTATCCAATTTATATGATTCTTATTTATAATAAAATTCAACATGTAATACTATAATGTACTAAAATTTCAGAATTTTTGGACCATTACACAATTTTTAGTGCAATTTTAATTATTGCTCTATTTTCTATCCTTAGGCAGTTTTGGAGTACTATATTCAAAAATTCATATATTTCAACATGTATATTTAATTATTATGAATTTTTTTTAAAACTTAGATAAATTAATTTGAAACATTTTTCATATTTTCTATGTTTTCAAACTCAGTCTCTAAGATATACAAACAATAAAAAGTCTATAACTTGTTCATAATAGAACGATAACTTGACCAGTTCAGTTGTTAAGGTCATAACTCACAAAATAAATAATATTTTAAGGTAATAATTTTATAGAAACTTAGTTATGATATAGATATAAAACTTTCATGTTTTTAACTTTAGCTAATTCGATCTAAAAATAGGTCAAATATGAGGATGAAATTACCAGAGCTACAAAGGTATATAAAACCAACTTAATTAAGGAATAATCATAGTTCATTTCACTATAACTCAGCCCACACAAGAGATATTTATACAAATTTTTTTAGAGACCTATATCCCACATAGATCTACAACTTTTATATTTTAAGTTACTTTAGATTCAACCTTTAAGATGATCAAATTAAGTAAAAGTCGTAGGGTTGTTAGTACTTCTCCCTGAACTAGTCTCACTCAAAAGAGTTTATATATTTATATACTCAGAATCATTCTATGCCATTTGGTAGGAATATAAATAAGACATAAATAAACAACTTTTATATTTGGAACTTCTCCAAATTCGATTAATAAGACTATCAAAATTAAAGTGTAATATATTGATACAACACAACCCTAATAGCTCTAAATAACACAAGAATAATGGAGAATAAATTACTTACCAAGAACAAATTTATTTAGAGTGATTTTGATGCAAATCTTGAGTGAGATGATGAGAAATTTGGGGCTGTTATTGGGAGAAAGGAGAGAAATGAAGATGAAATAGGTAGAAATATGTAGAAGCTAGGTTATATAAGACAAAGAGAAGTCTTCACCCAACTTTCCCATTTCTTCTCCTTTTTTTTTTTGGCTCTGCCCATTTTTTTTTTGTGCCCACTTTTTCCTTTTTTTCATTATTTTTTATTATTTATTTTAAAAAAAATTATTTATTTATTGTTATTTTCATATATTTGCCTATATCTAGTCGACGTAATTTATCAAAAGTACAATTTAATTTTGTGATATAATTTAATCAAATTTGTCATGTCAATCAGTTTAATTTATTTTAATTTCTAATTTAGTTATTTATTCAATTTATTTTAATCTATAATGTCTATCATGTGGTTTCTATGCATATCATACATTTATTCTAACTAGACTCTAATTAGTGGCCGTTACATGCTATTTAATTCTGAAAAGAGACTGGAGATGATTTTCAGTTAAAGCATGAACACATTTTTATTTTGAGTTACTACTTAAATATGACTCTTTGTTTAGGGTTAATGAGTGGTATAATCATTCTTTTTATGGTAGCTAAAACTATCTTTTGACAAGCCACCTTCATATTTTTCATACCTAAATATATTTCTTTTAGTTGTAATCTCAAATTCATGGAGCACTAAACTCTTATCTAGCTGAAGGTTAATCAAGTTCTTGGACTTTTAATTGTGATATTTATGTTTATTTCTTTTATCTTTTTTATTTTAATTATTCATATATTCTCTGAACTTATGTTGATATAATTGTTTGATAAACTGAATAAGATGCATATTATTTGATTTGTTATTGTAATTACTTGTTAATTAGATTGTCAAATCCGTAATTGTTTGATTTATCTAATAATAGTAACAAATAATATAGTTGATTGTGGATAAGCTTTCGATTTATGTAGTGGGAATATATTATTATACTTAAATAAACTGAGCTTATGTGTTTATTGGTTTGCATTGGTTGTCTTCCTTATTTATAATGATGTTGTTGAGTTAAATCTTAAGAGCTTGTTTAACACTACTTAATAATAAGAGAATAACTCAAGAACGTGGTTTGATTATCAATTATCTAAGGGAAATATTGGTTGTTAGAGCATGTTAATGACTAGAACTAGTGTATTTGAAATATAATTAATTTTATTTGTATCTATTATCAATTGAATTTCTCCAAAGTTGATTATATCTTTGACTAGAGTTTTTCTCATATTGTTTAATCTCATTTGATTTTTTATGCTATTTACTTATTACTAAAAAATATTTTAATTTCGGTTTTAAACTCCCATCTTTTTATTAATTATTTTAAAGAAATAAATCCATCAGTTCTTTGGGATTCAACCTTGCTCATTGCTACTACAATTTTATAATTAGAAGAGTTAGTAATTTATTTTTCTTAGTTTCGATACCCAACATTTTGCCTGACTATCAATATCTTGATTTATTTTTGTTTCTTTTTCAATGAAGGGAAAACCTATAAATTTATAGTTTCAATGATATTAATTAAATTTTTTTAATATGTTATTGTAGTTAGATTTTTGTATTTTTATTAATTATATTATACGAATACCAAATCATTTGTATTGTATTGTTTAGCACCAAAAGACCCGAAAAACCGTACCGAACTATCCTGAATTTTTGGAACAATATAATACGGAGAATTATTTTTGTCAATACAATACAAGACTTATGCTTAAAAATTTCTGACTTTTCAATACAGTTCTAGAGATTTTTCAATCCCGGATTGGATCAGACAGTATACACCCCTAAACTCTATTGCAACAGATTTCTAGAGCTGTACCACAGCTAGTACCCATTCCTCCACGTCCACCACTGAAGCCAAGGGTACAGCTAGATAAACTCAGTAAGTTTGAAGCTACTAATTTTCTGGGAACGAATGATGATGATCCTACTGTTGTAGAGTACTGAATAGAGAAGATAAAGATAGTTTGTGATGAGTTGAGGTGAGCACTAATTAATAGGCCAAATATAATACTTTATTACCTTTATGTAACTCAGTCAAGTAAGGCGGTATTTCTAACTTATAAACTGATACGCTTGTGCATGACTTATAGACATACAATTCATATAAACCAAATCATGACTTAAAATGAAAATAATTAATCATTTTATATACATACACGAAAATATACTTTTAGAGACATATTTTATTTAAAATGTTCATATTGCATGTAATAGTTTTTTTTATGAGCATGATATAAATATCACTATTACTATTACCGATGCGTTTCTCTGGTGGAATTACTGGATTTACAAATTTTTGTCTACCCATACGCTGCTTTTACTGGGGAAACTAAATCCGCATGAGAAAAAGACAACTTCTACGCTGAAAATTAACTCAATGGTACAAGTTTTATAGAAACAATCAAATTTTTACATAAATAAAAAAAATTCACATATCATTCTAATATGTTTTTCAAGAAAAAAAACATTAAATGTATAACATCCCATTTTAGACCGTCATATATAAAAATTAGAAGAAAATGCTTCAAAACTAAAATTTAAAATTCCAATTTTACCTATAATTTATCAGTTTTATTTTGAATATTTTAACGTTATAGTATTCTGTCATTTCAATTTTTCAGTCTCAAACTAATTCATATCATAATATCACAAAACATGTATCTACATATTTCTAGTACATATATCAATCATTAACTTGTATAATGACAAATATTTTATATACTCTATTGACATCATATAATAAACAATTTTACAAAATATTTATCTCAATTAATAATACAATATAAGATATTGTTATTAATATTAATATTATTATAATTAGTATTATTACTTTTATGACTATTGTTATAAAGCTTACACAAACCTAATTAGACTTCTTTCTTGTCAATAAGGACATTGACTTAAGTCAGATTACGACTTCTTCAATGTTAGTATACCTAATACAGATTTTAACGAACAACAAATAACATTATACACCAAAATTCAAATTGACTATTATATAACAACGGGTTGACAACTCTTAATAATTCTATACTATTCTCTTGTAAGCAAGTCACAATTTTGTCCTTCAAATATTTCGGTCACATGTTGTTCTTCTCCTATTTCCAACCTCACTCTTCTTTATTCACTTAATTAGCTTAATCTTGTCTTAATTAGATTATATAACAAGTTAATTAATTACTTTTCTAAACTTTAAAGAATTTGGTTCTATTTTAACTTTACAACTCAAAGTTGGGCTCTCCCTTATTCATATCTCGGCTACACATATTTGAGCGTCCAGCTAGAATTGAATTTCTTGTTTTTTTTTAACAGCAAACAAATTAATAAATAACTACGCATAACACATACTTCGACTAACAAATAGAGAAAAGACAATTTTTATTGATACCAAACTCAATATAAAAATTATAATAAACATCAAGAAAATACCCCACATCCATATGATATCAACTCCAATTGTACAATATAATTTAACAAGTGCATGGGGAGTTCTATGATAAAATAATAATTATTTTTTTAATTATTATTTCTTAACTACGGCGAACTATAAAAATTAGTACTAAGAAAGTGGCTCTCACATTCCCATCAAAGGAGCAACAAAGGCATCTATGATGTACCTGTAACCCATTTATTTAATTTTGATAAAAACATTGACCCTTTCCTATGTACATCACAGAGGCAGCATGAATACATAAACACGTTTTTGTTATTTAATATTAGGTTTGTACAATTATGTCTATATGACATCAATAATTTTTTATACAATAAATAAGTTTTTATTAACATATAATAAATTAATAAAGATAACTAATTCTATTGAGATGAATAGCATTACTAATATATTGATATTACTTTTCTTTGTATTTTCTCAACTTTGTAAGGATTATTTTTCTGACTTTCCTTCATTATTTCTCACTTTAATCATCACTTAATTCAACCTTCATAGCTAACCCACAAGATTCATTTAATTCATTACTTAATTCCTAGGTCCTTCACTCGGTTAATTACAATAACATGAAACAAAGACAAAAAAAAACAAGGGAGATCATAGATGGTGTTAAGAGAAAATCAATTACCCTCTCCTAGGCCAAAGCACCACACCTCTCTAGTTCCTTTTTTATTTTCGCTTAATTACAGGGTTCCTTTAAATATCAGCCCCCATGCTTGATGAATTCTCAATTTTTCCTCGAAAACCTTCCATGGCCGTGATTTAGTTCTCCTTCTTTTCTCCTTTCAACTTTAGTTCTTTCTTCTTAATTTGTTCTGGTGATGGCCAAAACCAATTCCTCCAAATTGGCTTTCTAACAAACTCTGAGCTAGCTAATCTCTAGCAATTAGATACACCAATATTCTCACGAAATTGCACTTTAAATTTTATTTCTTTGATTTCAATCCTAAATATTGGAATTTTGACACAAAATTATACCAGCATACTTGTCTTAATATTATTTATGTCCCGGTGTCCTCAGTGTACGATTCGCTGACAGTGCGAAAATCGCAAAATTTGCAATTTAGCCCTATTTAATCAATTTTTTGTGTAAAATTTAAAGTCACATGTTTGTAATTAATTTTCTCACTTGTACATTGTCCAAATTTAGACTTTGATCATATTGCTTCTATTTTGGTCATAAATGTGCTCAATTTTATGTCAGTTCGGCGCATTTGGTCACACGATGTGCGTATCGATCAGGGCTGAAGCTAGTGGCCATGACACCAAATATGTCATATCACTATTGCAGGAAGATGCTTATGACTGGAGAAAGACAGTTTTGCTGAAACCAGAGGTCTCTCAGCCAATGACATGGGATTTCTTCATAATTGAATTCAAAGAGCAATATGTTCCTCTGATTTACATAGATAAGAATAAAATGGAGTTTTTGAGCCTTAAACAGGGCAAGATGACAGTAACAAAGTACCAAAGGGAGTTTACTCAATTAATTAAATATGCTTCAAAGATAATCACAAGTGAGAGAGACAAGTGCAGAAGGTTTGAGTATGACTTCAATACAAAGATAGGTAGCTTTATGACTACACTCCAACATGTCAATTTTACTCAGTTGATTGCATCCACTGTTAGTATGGAAAAGAGAAAGAGGAAGACAATAAAGGAAGCTTCCAGACAGACAGTAATTCTAGTGGCCCAGTCTTCAAGCAAGAAGGGTTGGTTCTACCCAGGACAATCTCATGGCAAGAGTCAGTTAGAGAATAAAAATTATACAGAGGGTGGGTCACATAGGAAAGGGTAGCCCTCTAAAGCTACATCTACTGCTGATAGCACTTAGACACAAGTTACCAGAGAGAGTATTCCAATTTGTTGCACCTGCCACAAGAGTCACAGAGGAGAGCGCTGCAGAAATACAGGTGCTTGCATCAAATGCATATTTAAGGAGCATATGAAGAGAGATTGTCCTCTAAATATTGGTAGTGCACTAGCTCAATCTACACAGTCAGCTCCAACACAAACCAGACAGCAAACCAGAGGATGTCATACATGACCTATCCAAATAGTCTATGAGACTATTAATAGGCTAAGACTAGGTCAGACACTAGCTAGAGCTTATACTATGAGGACTATAGAGGATCAGGAAGCTACAAAGATGACTGTTGGTAAGTTCTCTCTTTATGACTCAGATGTATGTGCATTGATTGACCCAAGTTCAACATATTCTTATATATGCACAAGTACACCCAGACAACACAACTTGGCTAGTGAGAATCTTGAATATGAGATTGAGGTTACAAACTCCTTAGGGCACAATATGATAGTGAATCGGGTTTATAGAAGATATCCTTTAACTATACATGAGGGAAAATTACTCACAAATTTTATAGAGTTATCATTTCATAAATTTGATGTCATATTGGGCATGGATTGGTTTTCATAGCTTAGGGCAGTAGTAGACTGCAAGAAAAATTTTGGGTTGCTTAAAACACCTGAATAAGTAGATGTAAAAGTGGAAGAAGAGTTTTTTCCACAACTTTCATTGGTCATTTTAATGATGAAAGCCGGGAGAATGATGAGGAAAGGATATGAAGTCTATTTGCCTTATGTTTTTTGACATTAAAAAGTGAGGTATAGATCTTAAGGATACTAACACAATGAATGAGTTTCCAAATATTTGTCCTAAAAATATATCAAGATTACCACCTAATAGAGAGGTTGAGTTCTCTATAGAGCTCACCCCAGGCACACACACCTATATCAATAGCAATATACATAATGACACCATCCAAATTGAAAAAGCTTAAGGTTCTATTGCAAGAATTGTTAAATAAGAGGTATATCAAACTGAATGTATTTGTAACACCTAACACCTTATACATCTACATACTGCATATGTTGTTTTTACATTAAATTATCACGTATGAAACAAGAATAAAATAAAATTCATGTTTATAGTGAGAGTAATTTTTTTTAACTCATCTCATATTATCAACAATAATTTCACAATCAATACAGATGCTTTAATCATAGCCTATAACATCACATATAATAATAAATTAAACATTAAGTTGAATTCATTTATATATATATATATATATATATATATATATATATATATATCTTATTACATATTCATTGTAATTATACATATGCAACTATTTAATCCCCAAACATAAATGATATGTTCTTATGCTTATGTGGAATGCAAGGAGAGAAAGTGAGGAGACTCAGCTGGTGACCTTTGATCCATGACTTTTATACGCACCTCAATATGAACTACTAATCTTCTCTACCTAAAAAATGATGCAATTTAGTGAGTTGCGACTCAGTGAGAATAACCATCAAATGAGTTCTAAAGCACCAAGCATTTCATAATAGCAAATAACAAGTATAATTAATACATACTTTATACTCCATTTCATCAGTCAATAACATACAAATATAGATAAAATCAAGTATTCAATAATTGCTCTTTACTTATGCTTACGCTTATTCATTTTATTTCGTTGTGACCAGGTTAAACACACATTGAACATTTGTCATGTGAACATTTGCATTTGTATTTGCATTTGCATTTGCTAGCTAGTTTGATCATTTGTTTCTTTTGCACATTTGTTGGGCCATAGGGCTCTTCTTCTGCTTTGGAATGTCGATTAACTAGTCACAATGTCTTTTAAGTCATTATGCATATGCACTTGTACTTACATATTCATCAACCATTGTATCTTATCACATATACCATACATATACCACATATATACCTCATATGTCAACACATACACCTTACATATATTATACATATACCAAGTATATATATCATATGTCAAACATATACCTCAAATATACCACAAGTATACAAACTTATATGTACCACAAATGTCACAAATTATTCCTCATCATATTATCAAGGAAAAATCATCACAATCATATGAATCACATAGCAAGCAACATTCATATGCACTAAAGAATTCAATTGATAATTAGACTCACATTTTTCCATTGATTCCAACCCTTAACTTATTGTCTACCTCATTCTTGTGTATCTCCAATTTTTCTTGAGTCTAGTACTGATATATAATTGGTTAATTTATTACTAGAGAAACTTAATGTGGCTTAAACAAATTAATATACATTATTCATATCAATAATTAAAATTTTTCCTATGAGGCAGTGTGACCTTATGGGACTGTTTTGACTATAAATTTTTCTGTACTTGACCAATTAATATGATTCTTATTCCTAATTACAATTACATATACTTATATAACATATTAAAATTTTAGACCAATTGGATCACTGTACAATTTTTGGTGTAATTTCTAAACGTGTTCTGATTTCCGCCCTGTTTTCTGCCCTTAGGCAGTTTCAGGGTACCAACTTAATCTCCTAATAACTTATGATATATAACTCATTTTGCAATAAACATTTACAGAACTTGTATGGATTCAAATGAAATATTTTTCATGTTTGCAACTTTCATCAGTTATATATATAAGGCCCTATAGGCAACATTTTACTGCTATAGAACAGAGTTGGATTTCAGGACAGTATGATTGTAACGACCATAACTTACTTTATACATAATATATTAAGATAAAATTAGTACCCAAATTTAGATAAGACATATACCTATAATTGTTATGTTTTGATAAGTTACAGAATCTATCTATAAGAAGCTCAAAACAATTAAATAATTTTCTGGACCTGTACAGGACACTCAGTAGGTAGTTCAAACCATGGAACAATCATGGTTTCATTCACCATAACTCAAAAGTTAAAGGACATATGAACCTGAAATTTGGTATACAGATACATAACACATATATCTACAACTTTTATGTTTTGAGATACTTCAAATAATGGGTTTAGCACATTCAAACTAACAAACACTGTGGCTAACTTACTTAGGGTTCACATACATACCAGTTTCAGTACAAAGATGATATATCATTCTATATACTAGATCTTACAAAAATGTTTACATATCTATATATCTAAGACATAAAGGAACAACTTTTGTATTTTACACTTCTCTAAATATGACCTTTAAGATCATCAAAACTATAGTACAAAATACTGCCTATTTATGAACCCTAAACACCATAATCAAGCTTAACACAAATTAATTGTTTACTCACCTATAATCACCATTGGCTAACCTTATTGCTATAATTTTCAGAGTTAAAAAGAGAAGAAAATGTTGTTGGAACTTCAAAGAAATGGAATGAAGCAAAGAGGAAGAAGAAGAAAAAGAATAAGAAGAATAAGAAGAAGAAGAAGAAAAGACTTAGCCTAATAAGTTAAAAGCCCCCACATTATGTCTTCCTTTCTTCTTTTTCTTTTTCACCCGACCCTTTTCCTTTTTTTTACTTTTCTTTTTCTTTTTCTTTTTCTTTTTATTTTTCTGACTTTTATTTTTATTTATTTTTATTTAATTATTATTCTTATTATTATACAATTACATGTATCTAGACATACTAGTCAATACCAAAAATACAACTTAATCCTCTACTTCAATTTAATTAATTAACTATATTAAATTTAATTAATTCAATCTAGTTTCTTGGTTCAATTACATATTAATTTCATATCATTTTCATCTATATTATAAAACAGACATGTGCGTTTCTATACAATTGTAAAATACTTGAAAATAAACTAATTGTATATCATGAATATATTTATATAAAAATACATATTATGCATGTGTTCAAGTGATATATATGCAAAATGTATATGTGCAAATGAGATGCTGCAGAAATGCATATGGAAAAAGTCAATGATGTTACAATTCTCCCATCCTTTTAAAAATTTCGTCCTCAAAATTTAATACCTGGAAATAGGTGTGGATATTGTTTTTTCATATTTTCTTCTATTTTCCATGTTGCCTCTTCTTGTGAATGGTTTCTCCATAATACCTTAACTAAAGGTATTTCTCAGTTTTTCAACTTTTTAGTCTTGTATCCGATGATTTTCACTGGTTCTTCAACATAACTCATGTCATTTGCAATCTCAATGGCATGATCTTTAAGTACATGTGTAGGATCTGACTTGTATCTTCTAAGCATACTCACATGAAATACATTATGAATCTAAGTCATATCTGGTGATAAAGTCAATCTGTATGCCAGTGGACCAACCTTTTCAAGAATTTCGTAAGGCCCTATGTATCTTGGGCTCAATTTACCTTTCTTGCCAAATCGGATTACTCCTTTCCATGGAGATACTAGTAGAAATACCTTATCACCCAACTCATATTCCATCTCCCTTCTATGTTGATTAGCATAACTTTTTTATCTGTATTGTGCTTCCTTTAGCTTAATCTTGACAACCTTGATTTTATCCACTGTATCTTGTATTATCTCTGGCCCTTTTAATGCACGTGCAGCTTCTTCATCCCAGATGATAGGGCTTTTGCACTTTCTGCCATACAATGTCTCAAATGGAGCCATCTGAATACTGCTATGATATTGGTTATTGTATGCAAACTCCATCAATGCTATATACTCATCCCAAGCTCCTTTGAATTTCATAGCACGTGCTCTAAGCATTTCTTCTAATGTCTATATAGTTCTCTCTGATTGTCCGTTAGTCTATGGGTGGAATGCAGTACTGAAATTCAATTTTATTCCCAATGCATTATGTAAACTCACCCAAAAATGTGAAGTAAATCGTGGATCTCTATCAGACACAATGGATACTGGAATGCCATGCAATCTGACTATCTCATTCACATATAATTTGGCCAAACTCTCAAGTGTACACCCTCATCTGATAGGTAGAAAATGTGCTGACTTGGTTAACCTATCAATAATTACCCATATTGCATCATTTTTTCATGGAGTTCTAGGCAATCCATAAACAAAATTCATCATTATCTTTTCCCATTTCCATTCTGGCACTAGTAAAAGATGTAATTTACCAACTGGTGCCTGGTGTTTTATCTTAATTTGCTGACATGTTAAGCATTTGGAAACATATTCTGCTATGTCTTTCTTCATTCTTGGCCACCAGTAATGACGCCTTAAGCTGTGATACATCTTTGTCATCCCTGGGTGCATTGCATACGGTGCATTGTGTGCCTCTTCCATTATTTTCTAACGTAAGTTATCAGTGTTTGGAACACATATGCGTGACTTTAATATTAGTATATTGTCTTGCAATTGAAAATCTTTACTGTTTTCCTGCCTTACTAATTCAATTTTCTCACACAATTTAGGATCTTTACTCTGTGCAACTTTTATCCTATCCTTGAATATATGTCTGACCTGAAGAGCAACAATCAATGATCCACCATCATGCATATTCAATTGAACATTCATTGACCGTAATTGAATCAGATATGGAAATAATGATGCTTGCAAGTGAGCTACATTGCTACTGGCCTTCCTACTCAATGCATCTGCTACCACATTGGCTTTCCCTAGATGGTATTCAATTGTACAGTCATAATCTTTTAATAGCTCTAACCATCGTCTTTGTCTCATGTTTAACTCTTTCTTTGTTATCAAGTAACCTAAGCTTTTATGGTCTGTGAAGATCTAGAATGTCTCACCATACAAATAATGCCTCCAAATCTTCAATGCAAATACAACTGCAACCAATTCTAAATCATGCACTGGATATGAGATCTCATGTGGTCTCAGTTGTCTGGATGCATAAGCTATCACCTTACCATGTTGCATCAACACACATCCCAAGCCTTGGTGAGAAGCATCACTATATACTGTAAACCCACATGTACCTGTAGGGATGGTTAACACTGGTGCTGAGGTTAGCCTGTGTTTTAGTTCATCGAAACTCTTTTGACATTCAGAGTCCACTTGAAAGGCACATTCTTTCTCAACAATTTGGTCAAGGTGCTAGCAATCAATGAGAAACCATCAACAAATCTACGGTACTATCCGGCTAAACCCAAAAAACTATGCAATTCTGACACATTCTTCGGTGCTTCCCAACTCACTGTGGCCATAACTTTATTTGGGTCAACCTCTATGCCTTTTCCCGATACTATATATCCAAGAAACACAACATGATCAAGCCATAATTCACACTTACTAAACTTTGCATACAATTGTTTCTCCTGTAGAGTCTGCAACACTGTTCTTAAATGCATCTCATGTTCCTCTTTACTTTTAGAGTACACCAGAATGTCATCTATGAAAATAATAACAAAATTATCCAGATAAGGCTGAAATACCTTATTCATCAAAGCCATAAAAGTAGCCGGTGCATTGGTTAATCCAAATGGCATGACTAGAAATTCATAATGGCCATATCTAGTACGAAATGCAGTTTTAGGAATATCTACCTCAGCTATCTTAAGCTGATAATAACTCGATTTCATATCAATCTTAGAAAATACTTGAGCTCCATGTAACTGATCAAACAAGTCATCAATTTTAGGTAAAGGATACTTATTCTTCACTGTCACACTATTAAGTTGTCTATAGTCTATACACAATCTCATCGTTCCATCTTTCTTTTTTTCAAACAACACTGGGGCCCCCTAAGGTGATACACTAGGTTGAATGTATCCCTTATCAAGTAACTCTTGCAATTGAGTTTTAAGTTCCTTTAACTCAATAGGTGTCATCCTGTAAGGAGATATAGAAATAGGTGCGGCCCCAGGCACCAAATCTATAGTAAATTCTATCTCTCTATCTGGTGGCAACCCAGGCAAATCCTCGGCAAATACATCTGGGAATTCACACACTACTGGAATATTCTCTAACATAATATCCAGAGTTCTTGTGTCTGTCACATAGGCTAAGAAAGCCTCACACCCTATTTTCACCATCTTAAAAGCTTTAACTGCTGAAATCAAACATGCAGGTACCAACTTTTGTTCTCCTTTAAACACAATCATTTGTTTATCAGAGGACTTTAAAATTACCTCCTTTGAAAAACAATTCACTATAGCATGATGTTTAGTTAACCAGTCCATGCCCAATATTACATCAAATTCATGCAATGATAATACGATCAAATCAGCTTTCAATTTAACTTTATCAATGAATATCAAACAGTCACGACATATCTCATTCACAACTACTACTGCTCCCAGTGGAGTACTCACATTTATATCAAATCCCACTGACTTATGCTTTTGATGCAGTTTGGATGTCATATGTGATGATATAAATGAATGTGTGGATCATGGGTCAATCAATGCAAATGCCAATATATCATAAATGTAAATATTACCAGTAACCACTTTAGGAGCATCACCTGCCTCCTGTCTAGTCATAACAAATACCCTGGCCTGTGGAAGGGGTCTAGAACTCTGTCCCTCAGATCTAGTCACTCCTCTACCTACTGTACCAGTTCTGCCCCTGCCTCTGCCTCTGACATGTGTCCCACTAGTAATGTTAATCCTTGGTGTTTCAATTGTAGTCTCAGATACTCCTCTGCCTCTGCTGGTCTCTGCTAATTTAGCTCTTTCTGGGAAAAATCTATACATGTGATCTAAGGACCCACTGAAATAACAAGCTCCTGTGAGCCTTCTGCATTCACTGGTGTGTTGCCTACCACAATGAATACAAGTAGGCCTCTGTTCTGTATACTAGCTTTGTCTTCTGCCTGGGTAAGAAAAAGTCATGCCTCGACCTTTAGAACTGGAGTACCCACTTATGTTGTCAGACTGGCTCAGCATATACCTAGCTTTCTTTCCATATCCTTTACTAGACTCTCCAGCAAACTCTCGTGTCACCCTTTTTACTTGTTCTTCAGCTTCTTTCATTAACTTTTCAACTCTAATTGCAGCTGCTCTGAGTCTGGTATAATTATCAAGATCAGTAATTGTGATTCTATTTCTGATCTCATACTTGAGGCCTTCTTCGAACTTTCTGCATTTTTTCTCTTTCAGTAGAGACCATAAAGGTGGCATAATGGGAAAGTTTGTTGAACTGCGCCTCATACTCAGCAACAGACATGTTCCCCTATTTCAGATTCAGAAATTCATTTCTCTTCTCATCTTTATATGCTTCAGGCATGTAATTGCTTTGAAATTCACGGAGAAAATCATTCCATGTCAGAATTGGTGGTTATGCATCACTATCGGGAATTGTCTCCAACCATTCATAAGCATTGCCTTGAAGCAAAGATACCGCATAATCAAACTTTTCCTCTAGAGTACATCTCATCATATTCAATACCCTTTGTGTCCTTTTAAGCCATGTTTCTGCTTTAGCTGGATCATTCGAGCCATAGAAATCAACTGCACCCTGTTTTCTTAGCTTATCATATCGTCTTTCCCTATACATTACAGGAACATGCACTTTATGTTCTGGGTTTTCATAAGGTAGTTCAGCATGTGATGATTGTGATACACGTGTAGGAGCCCTAGCTCCTGGTACTGGTTGATCTCTATGCAAATGAGGCTATGCTTCAAGAGAATGCATTTCAGACGGCCTCTCTCTCCTTGGTGAATCATGTCTTATGATGGCCCTAAAATAAATGAAATTATGTCACTACATAATGTTCAACACATATTATGCATATTTATCATGCTTATATGCATATGCATGTTCCTTTGGAACCTATCCGTGCTCTGATACCAAAAATGTAACACCTAACACCTTATACATCTACATACTGCATATGTTGTTTTTTATATTAAATTATCACGTATGAAACAAGAATAAAATAAAAATCATGTTTATAGCGAGAGTAATTTTTTTTAACTCATCGCATATTATCAACAATAATTTCATAATCAATACTAATGCTTTAATCGTAGCCTATAACATCACATATATTAATAAATTAAACATTAAGTTGAATCCATTTATATATATATATATATATATATATATATCTTAGTACATATTCATTGTAATTATACATATGCAAGTATTCAATCCCCAAATATAAATGATATGTTCTTATGCTTATGTAGAATGCAAGGAGAGAAAATGAGGAGACTCGGCCGGTGACTTTTGATCCATGACTTTTATATGCACCTCAATATGAACTACTAATCTTTTCTACCTGAAAAATGATGTAATTTGGTGAGTTGCAACTCAGTGAGAATAACCATCAAATGAGTTCTAAAGCACCAAGCATTTCATAATAGCAAATAAAGAGTATAATTAATACATACTTTATACTCCATTTCATCAGTCAATAACATATAAATATAGAAAAAATCAAGTATTCAATAATTGCTCTTTACTTACGCTTATGCTTATACATTTTATTTTGTTGTGACTAGGTTAAACACACATTGCCTGGTTTTCCATGTAACATCCGCTAATTTAGGCCCCGAGTTGCACGTGTCGTGAAGTTGACGCGTTTGACCGATCGGAGTCTAAATTCGGATTTTTACACAAAATTGATTAAGAAATGGCTAAATTAAATGATGAATGCCTAATTAAGTGATATTAAAGTTTAAAGAAGTTAATTTACGGTAAAGGACTAAATTGCAAAATTTGATAAGTTTTGGGGTCAAATTGCAATTTACCAAAAATTTGAGGATTAATTGATAATCAACATATTAATTTTGGGCACCTTTTGATAGTGTTGGCCGGCCATGATGTTAAAGAAAGAAGATCAATATTGATTAAGTGTAAAATTGGGAGAAAATGGTCAAAAGGTGGGTCCCACATGAATATTTTTGGGTACCCTATTTAAGGCTTTATTTTCTTCTTCTTCTCTTCATTTTCTGCATCCTTCTCTCTTTCTTTACCAGTCACGCCAGCCACAACTTCTCCTCCATAGCTCACTTTGATTCTAGAGAGAGAAAGGAAGGGAAGAGAAAGGAAAGAGCAAGACAAAGTGATATTTATGTTCCATAACTCATAAGGAAGCTGGAAAGAACAAGAAAGAGGAAGAAAAATCAAGATTGGTAGAGAGAGAAAATCTCCAAAGTGGTGATCAAGTGAAGAAAAGTGTAAGGTAAGAAGTATTTCTTCTTCTTCTTCATCTTTTCTAAAGGAAGTTCGAATTTTGAGCTTTTCTAAGACTTATATGGAATGAGAGAGAAACTAGGGTTTTGAAAGAGAGAAAGAGAGTTTAGGGTCTTAATGAAATTAGATGATGATGAAAATGATTTATGATGTTGTAGGAGTTCCAAATGACAAGGAACAAGCTCTAAGGAGCAAAGGAAAAGAGAAAGCTACCTAAAAGAGTGAAGGAGAAAGATTAAGGTTTTGTGCATAATTTAAGGCAATAGCCTATTATCCTTGTTTGAAATAATGCATGCTGAATATGATTGTAGATAAATGAAATTTAATGAATGATGATGATTATGGCATGAAACCATAGGTTTAGACATATATGAATGAGATAAATTAAGGATCCATCTTAGAGAATCTTGTATGATCAAGGCATGTAAATGTATTGAAAAGTAATAAGTTGAGTAAAGAGCCTTAGAAATGCATGAAATAGAACTTGGTATGTTTTGGATGATGTTAGAATGAATGAAAGGTGAATATGCAGATTTCGTGCTGAAAGTCACGGGTGTGACTATTGAGTCACGGGCGTGAACTTGAGGGTTCACGATTGTGACTGATTGTGTCACGGTTGTGAATTTCTGGGTGGAAATGGTACTATTCATTCCAGAAGCATTCACGGGTTGAAATCACGGCAGTGAACTTATTCACGGGCGTGAATGAGTAATCACGACCGTGAATGCTTTTGGGCGATTCATTCCAGTAGCGTTCACGGCTTGGGATTACGGGCGTGAACTAATTCACGGGCGTGAAATTAGTAATCACGGCCGTGAATGCTCTGTATTGTGATTATGAATGTGGTTATCTAATGAAGAATTCAGGTAAGTAAGTGAAAGATATTGTCTATCCAATGAAATAGGAATGATATGAATATAGATATATGTATATATATATTGATGTGAGAATGTGATATGTTGTGATATAGAAAAATGAATTGATGTAGAAAAATGAATTGTCATGAATGTATATGAAATTCGATGCAGATAAACATGAGAATATTGATGAATCTAGTAAATGAATGAAAAAAAATATATGATTATGACTATATGATTGCAAAACAAGAAAATTGAGATGTTGATAAATATGAGATATTGATGTGTGAAAATTTGAGAATAATGATTGATGTAAAAATATAAAGAAGCCCATTACTCTACTTGCGGACTAGAATCAGGATAGATGACATGTCATTAAGGGGGCGAACGGTACCGTACTATACCTCAACCAATGTAGCATAAGCTCGGAGAGCGCCATTGGTCTTGGATGCTCAGTCAGTGTGGCTTAAGCTCTGGGAGCACTACTGACTTGAGAAGCTCTAAAAAGCACATATAAATGAGGACAAGGTGTCATAAGCTTGTGTGAGCGGCCTTGGTCCGGTTATTCATCTATGATGAATTATACTCAATCAATGTAGCTTAAGCTCGGAGAGCGCCATTGATTTGAGAAGCTCTTATGAGCCAGATAGTGGACAGGGTGGCTTAAGCTCGGAGAGCGCTCCTGATCCATAACCCGTATCCAGTCAGTCCAAAAATTTAGAGTGATGTGGGCAAGATAATGAGGATATGTCGGAAAAATAAGAAAAGAAAAGAATAAGAAAATGATGATATGAGATTGAAATGCAATGATAAAGAGATTTACAGAATACTTTGCTATTAAAGATAAATGAAAATAACATTGTCTATATGAGCATGACATTCATACTTGTATGAAATAGGTATATGTTGATAGTCTTGCATGCAAACATTTTAATGCACAAAAATGATAATGGTTAATGCTTGTTGCATGATATAGTATATTGCCTTCTTTATATGCACCACTAAGCTTAGAGCTTAGCGTGGAGTTTAATTTCCATGCAGATATAGAAAGGTAGCTGAAGACGCTAGATAAAGCAAGCGGTAATTTCCATTCAAGTAAAGCAGCCGATTCTTGAGAAAGTGGGTTACAAGTTTTGAAACTTTTGTATTTGATTTTTATATGAAAGAAATGTTTGAGTTTGTAAAACTTGCTTTTAAAGTTTGTTAAGAATTCCGCTGATGTTATAAATTACTATTTTATGTAAATGGATTGTACTATTATTTCTGTTTATATCCATATATATATACATGAGTATATATAAAAAAAAATGAAAAAAAAATATAGCGAATTGAAGAAGTAAGAAAGTCAGGCGGCAGCGCTTCCTTATCCGGGCACGTATTGCGGTTCGGGTGAGGAGGTGCGGCTGCGACAGGTTTTTGGTATCAGAGCACCAGGTTGGTGTTTCTGGATTTTGATATTAAAACCCGATAGGACGGTTTTGGATTTTTAAAGTGAATTTTGAAAATGATTTCTTGAAACGTACCCACAATTGCATTCTTGGAGTTGCTGCTTTACTGATTAGGGCCATTACCTTTATGTTATAGGTAGGATATGGCCTCGGGATCAAGACGAATAGTTATAGAAGAAGCTGAGAGTAATGAGCCCTCAGAGGCAAGAGCTTCGTCGCAACCAAGTCGTCGTCGAGCTGCGGCACCGAGATCTAGTGCCAGCTCACTTCGTGAACATTCAACTATGAATATGGGACAGACCGAGCTCATGAGAAATATGATAGATTTGCTACAGAGAGCATCACGATCAGATTCGTCTGGATTACAGTTAGAGAGACTAAGGAAATTAAGGGCATCTGATTTCTATGGTAAACGGGAAGATGACCCCTCAGTGGCCGAATTTTGGTTGGAACGAGCCGAGAGAGTATTTAATCAACTCCACTGCATAGATGAACAGAAATATGAATATGCAGTATCTCTGTTACAGGAGCATGCATATGATTGGTGGCGATCTGAATCACAGAGTACAGAGGCTCCTAACCCTATGACATGGGAATTCTTCCTAGAGAAGTTTAAGGAGCAGTACATTCCTCCTATTTATACAGACGACAAAAAGAGAGAGTTTCTGATGTTGAAACAGAGGGATATGTCTGTAACAGAATATGAGAGAGAGTTCACTCATCTATGTAAGTATGCTGGTGGTATTGTATCCACTGAGGCAGATAAGTGCCGACGATTTGAAGATGGATTGAGGGATACTATTAAGTTATAAGTTTCAGCCCTACGACTGATGAGTTTCCCAAATTTATTAGCATCTGCTAGAACAGTTGAAAGAGTCCTGGCAACGCAACAACCAGTACAGATTAGTGGGGTTAGTAGACCAGTACCACAACCAAGTGGAGTACAGTCTAGTGGCAAAGGAGCTAGACCTTTTGGTGGCCGATTCCAGGCTGGGAGTTCCAGCAGATTTCATTCTTATAGGCGGGGACAACCCATAAGATCTACTTCATCGACAGCCAGTGCATCGACACAGGCATCTCGTAGATCTACCACTCTACCGGAGTGTCAACATTGTGGTCGTTCACATCCAGGAGAGTGTTGGTGGATGACAGGAGCGTGTTTGAGATGCGGCTCCAGAAACCATATTAGAAGAGATTGTCCATTGCTACAGTTTGGCAGAGGTTCAAGGAGTGTTGAGTCAGTGCCAGTACAGACTATAGGACAAGGCAGAGGACGAGGCTGAGGACAAGGGAGAGGCGGCCATGCAGGGCCAAGCCAGTTCAGATCAGATACAGTAGAGAGACCTGAAGGCAGTAGAGCTGCTCCAGCAAGAGCTTATGCCATGCGAGGCCGAGAGGAGCAGGATGCACCTGACGTCATAGCGGGTAAATTCCTTCTCTTTGGCTCTTGTATACATGCATTGATAGACCCTAGGTCAACACACTCATACATATGCACACCACCATCGGGTCGAGAGGTTTTAAAACCAGAGACTCTAGAATATGAGATTTGTGTGACTAACCCGTTAGGACACAGTGTGCGGGTTAGTAAAGTGTTTAGAGGTTGCCCAGTCGAAATTCAAGGCAGGCAATTTCCAGCAGATCTAATAGAGTTACCATTCCGCGAGTTCGATGTGATCTTGGGAATGGATTGGCTAGCTTGCCATGGGGTGATAATAGATTGTGGAAAGAGGCATATGAGAATTAAAGTTTCAGAACAAGAAGAAATAGTAGTGATGGGTGAGTATAGAGGATATCTAGATAATTTGATATCAGCGTTGAAAGCTCGAAAACTCATCGATAAGGGATGTGAGACTTACCTAGCGTATGTGATTGACACCCGAAAGAAAAGTCCAAATTTAACCGACATCCCAACTGTCAGTGAGTTTTCAGATGTGTTTCCTGAGGAGTTACCAGGACTACCACCTGATCGAGAGATAGAGTTTGCTATTGAATTAGTACCTGACACCGCTCCTATATCAATTACTCCATATAGGATGACACCCATAAAATTGAAAGAATTGAAAATACAGTTACAAGAAATGTTAGATAAAGGATTTATACGACCTAGTGTATCCTCATGGGGTGCTCCAGTACTATTTGTGAAGAAGAAAGACGGTACCTTACGTCTTTGCATTGACTACAGGCAGCTTAATAGGGTTACTGTTAAGAATAAATACCCACTGCCTAGGATTGATGATTTATTTGATCAGTTGAAAGGTGCGAGTGTATTCTCAAAGATAGATCTTCGATCGGGATATCATCAACTGAAGATCAAAGAGTCAAATGTATCTAAGACAGCATTCAGGACTCGTTATGGCCATTATGAATTCTTGGTGATGCCATTTGGATTGACGAATGCGCCGACAGTTTTTATGGACCTGATGAACCGAATGTTCAGGCCATATATTGATCAATTTGTAGTTGTATTCATTGATGACATTCTTGTCTATTCAAGAGATCGAGTAGAACATGACCAACATCTTAGAAAAGTATTGCAGATCCTGAGGGAGAAACAAATGTATGCAAAGCTAACTAAGTGTGAATTTTGGCTAGAAGCAGTTAGTTTTCTGGGTCATGTAATTTCAGCTGAAGGTATTCGAGTTGATCCTAGTAAAATCGAGGCTATCCTTAATTGGAAACCACCTCGAAATGTGACAGAAGTGAGAAGTTTTCTTGGATTAGCCAGATACTATAGGAGATTTGTGAAAGGATTTTCATCTATAGCGAATCCTTTGACACGACTACTGCGAAAAGAGGTCCGTTTTGAATGGACAGATAAGTGTCAAGTAAGCTTTGATCGATTGAAAGCAATGTTAACTGAAGCACCAGTTTTGACTCAGCCTACTCCAGGTAAAGATTATGTTGTGTACAGTGATGCAAGTCATAATGGGCTAGGATGTGTTCTGATGCAAGAGGGAAAAGTGATTGCATATGCCTCCAGACAGCTTAAGCCTCATGAACTTAACTATCCAACGCATGATTTAGAGCTTGCAGCGATAGTTTTTGCTCTAAAGATATGGAGACATTATTTGTATGGAGAAAGATGCTACATTTATACAGACCACAAGAGTCTTAAGTATCTTCCTTCACAGAAAGAGTTGAATCTGAGGCAACGAAGATGGTTGGAATTGATTAAAGACTATGATTGTGTGATAGACTACCATCCAGGAAAAGCTAATGTGGTTGCAGATGCACTAAGCAGGAAGATTTTAGCTGAGATGCGATTGGAATCCACATTGATGCAAAGAATTAAAGATGTCCAAAAACAAGATGAGAAATTAGTAAAGATGGTTGAAGCCTTGAAAAATGGAGAAAAGTCAGAATTTTCTTTAACAGAAGATGGTACTGTGTATTTCAAGAACCGGATTTGTGTACCAAGTATGAAAGAGTTGAGGACAGAGATTCTAAAAGAAGCTCATGAAACGGTTTATACTATGCACCCAGGCGGGAACAAGATGTACCAAGATTTGAAAGCACAATACTGGTGGTCGGGGATGAAAAAGGATATCATTGAATATGTTGCTAAATGTCTAATCTGTTAGCAAGTGAAAGCTGAGCATCAATTTCCCACAGGATTACTACAACCGATTCCCATACCAGAATGGAAGTGGGAGAGGATCACGATGGATTTTGTGTCCGGTTTACCGGTAACTCAGAGAAATCATGATACAGTGTGGGTAATAGTGGATAGATTGACGAAGTCAGCACATTTTCTACCAGTCCGAATGGACTATACTTTGAACAAGCTAGCTGAGATTTATGTGAATGAGATAGTGAGACTTCATGGAGTGCCTGTATCTATCATTTCTGACAGAGATCCCAGGTTTACATCGCAGTTCTGGAAGAGTCTACAGCAGGCTTTAGGAACTCCACTAAATTTTAGCACAGCATTTCATCCGCAAACGGATGGACAATCAGAGCGAGTTATACAGTTGCTAGAGGATATGATGAGATGTTGTATACTTGAATTTGAGGGAAGTTGGGATCGACATTTACCTCTTATGGAGTTTGCCTATAACAACAGTCATCAAACAAGCATAGGCATGGCTCCTTATGAAGCTTTATATGGAAGAAGGTGTAGGACACCAATATGTTGGACTGAGTTGAATGAGAAAAAGTTGATTGGGCCAGAAGTAATTCAACAAACTGAGGAGAAAGTTAAAGTGATCAAGGAAAGGCTAAAAGCAGCACAAGATCGACAGAAATCATATGCCGATTTAAAAAGGCGAGATGTAGAATATGCAGTAGGAGACAAAGTATTTCTTAAAGTTTCGCCTTGGAAAAAGATATTGAGGTTCGGTAAAAAGGGAAAGTTAAGCCCAAGGTTTATTGGTCCCTATGAGATTCTAGAAAGAATAGGACCAGTAGCTTACCGATTAGCCCTTCCTCCGGAGCTAGACAGAATTCTTAACGTGTTCCACGTTTCAATGTTAAGAAGATATCGTTCAGACCCAACCCATATTATACCAATTAAGGAAATAGAGGTACAGACAGATATGTCTTACGAGGAATAACCAGTGGCTATAATAGCATATGAAGAGAAAGTTCTCAGGAACAAGAAAGTTCCTCTAGTTAAAGTTTGGTGGCGGAATCATACAATTGAAGAAGCCACGTGGGAAAGTGAAAAAGTGATGAAAAAGCAGTATCCCCAGTCGTTCAACCCCGAATGAACAGGTAAATTTCGAGGACGAAATTATTTTAAGGGGGAGAGAATGTAACATCCGCTAATTTAGGCCCCGAGTTGCACGTGTCGTGAAGTTGACGCGTTTGACCGATCGGAGTCTAAATTCGGATTTTTACACAAAATTGATTAAGAAATGGCTAAATTAAATGATGAATGCCTAATTAAGTGATATTAAAGTTTAAAGAAGTTAATTTACGGTAAAAGACTAAATTGCAAAATTTGATAAGTTTTGGGGTCAAATTGCAATTTACCAAAAATTTGAGGATTAATGAGATTAATTGATAATCAACATATTAATTTTGGGCACCTTTTGATAGTGTTGGCCGGCCATGATGTTAAAGAAAGAAGATCAATATTGATTAAGTGTAAAATTGGGAGAAAATGGTCAAAAGGTGGGTCCCACATGAATATTTTTGGGTACCCTATTTAAGGCTTTATTTTCTTCTTCTTCTCTTCATTTTCTGCATCCTTCTCTCTTTCTTTACCAGTCACGCCAGCCACAACTTCTCCTCCATAGCTCACTTTGATTCTAGAGAGAGAAAGGAAGGGAAGAGAAGGGAAAGAGCAAGACAAAGTGATATTTATGTTCCATAACTCATAAGGAAGCTGGAAAGAACAAGAAAGAGGAAGAAAAATCAAGATTGGTAGAGAGAGAAAATCTCCAAAGTGGTGATCAAGTGAAGAAAAGTGTAAGGTAAGAAGTATTTCTTCTTCTTCTTCATCTTTTCTAAAGGAAGTTCGAATTTTGAGCTTTTCTAAGACTTATATGGAATGAGAGAGAAACTAGGGTTTTGAAAGAGAGAAAGAGAGTTTAGGGTCTTAATGAAATTAGATGATGATGAAAATGATTTATGATGTTGTAGGAGTTCCAAATGACAAGGAACAAGCTCTAAGGAGCAAAGGAAAAGAGAAAGCTACCTAAAAGAGTGAAGGAGAAAGATTAAGGTTTTGTGCATAATTTAAGGCAATAGCCTATTATCCTTGTTTGAAATAATGCATGCTGAATATGATTGTAGATAAATGAAATTTAATGAATGATGATGATTATGGCATGAAACCATAGGTTTAGACATATATGAATGAGATAAATTAAGGATCCATCTTAGAGAATCTTGTATGATCAAGGCATGTAAATGTATTGAAAAGTAATAAGTTGAGTAAAGAGCCTTAGAAATGCATGAAATAGAACTTGGTATGTTTTGGATGATGTTAGAATGAATGAAAGGTGAATATGCAGATTTCGTGCTGAAAGTCACGGGTGTGACTATTGAGTCACGGGCGTGAACTTGAGGGTTCACGATTGTGACTGATTGTGTCACGGTTGTGAATTTCTGGGTGGAAATGGTACTATTCATTCCAGAAGCATTCACGGGTTGAAATCACGGCAGTGAACTTATTCACGGGCGTGAATGAGTAATCACGACCGTGAATGCTTTTGGGCGATTCATTCCAGTAGCGTTCACGGCTTGGGATTACGGGCGTGAACTAATTCACGGGCGTGAAATTAGTAATCACGGCCGTGAATGCTCTGTATTGTGATTATGAATGTGGTTATCTAATGAAGAATTCAGGTAAGTAAGTGAAAGATATTGTCTATCCAATGAAATAGGAATGATATGAATATAGATATATGTATATATATATTGATGTGAGAATGTGATATGTTGTGATATAGAAAATAAATTGATGTAGAAAAATGAATTGTCATGAATGTATATGAAATTCGATGCAGATAAACATGAGAATATTGATGAATCTAGTAAATGAATGAAAAAAAAAATATATGATTATGACTATATGATTGCAAAACAAGAAAATTGAGATGTTGATAAATATGAGATATTGATGTGTGAAAATTTGAGAATAATGATTGATGTAAAAATATAAAGAAGCCCATTACTCTACTTGCGGACTAGAATCAGGATAGATGACATGTCATTAAGGGGGCGAACGGTACCGTACTATACCTCAACCAATGTAGCATAAGCTCGGAGAGCGCCATTGGTCTGGGATGCTCAGTCAGTGTGGCTTAAGCTCTGGGAGCGCTACTGACTTGAGAAGCTCTAAGGAGCACATATAAATGAGGACAAGGTGTCATAAGCTTGTGTGAGCGGCCTTGGTCCGGTTATTCATCTATGATGAATTATACTCAATCAATGTAGCTTAAGCTCGGAGAGCGCCATTGATTTGAGAAGCTCTTATGAGCCAGATAGTGGATAGGGTGGCTTAAGCTCGGAGAGCGCTCCTGATCCATAACCCGTATCCAGTCAGTCCAAAAATTTAGAGTGATGTGGGCAAGATAATGAGGATATGTCGGAAAAATAAGAAAAGAAAAGAATAAGAAAATGATGATATGAGATTGAAATGCAATGATAAAGAGATTTACAGAATACTTTGCTATTAAAGATAAATGAAAATAACATTGTCTATATGAGCATGACATTCATACTTGTATGAAATAGGTATATGTTGATAGTCTTGCATGCAAACATTTTAATGCACAAAAATGATAATGGTTAATGCTTGTTGCATGATATAGTATATTGCCTTCTTTATATGCACCACTAAGCTTAGAGCTTAGCGTGGAGTTTAATTTCCACGCAGATATAGAAAGGTAGCTGAAGACGCTAGATAAAGCAAGCGGTAATTTCCATTCAAGTAAAGCAGCCGAATCTTGAGAAAGTGGGTTACAAGTTTTGAAACTTTTGTATTTGATTTTTATATGAAAGAAATGTTTGAGTTTGTAAAACTTGCTTTTAAAGTTTGTTAAGAATTCCGCTGATGTTATAAATTACTATTTTATGTAAATGGATTGTACTATTATTTCTGTTTATATCCATATATATATATATACATGAGTATATATAAAAAAATGAAAAAAAATATAGCGAATTGAAGAAGTAAGAAAGTCAGGCGGCAGCGCTTCCTTATCCGGGCACGTATTGCGGTTCGGGTGAGGAGGTGCGGCTGCGACATTCCATGTGAACATTTGCATTTGTATTTGCTAGCTAGCTTGATCATTTATTTCATTTGCACATTTGTTGGGCCATAGGCCTCTTCTTTTGCTTTGCAATGTCGATTAACTAGTCACAATGCCTTTTAAGTCATTATGCATATGCACTTGTACTTACATATTCATCAACCATTGTATCTTATCACATATACCATACATATACCACATATATACCTCATATGTCAACACATACACCTTACATATATTATACATATACCATGTATATATATCATATGTCAAACATATACCTCAAATATACCACAAGTATACAAACTTATATGTACCACAAATGTCACAAATTATTCCTCATCATATTATCAAGGAAAAATCATCACAATCATATGAATCACATAGCAAGCAACATTCATAAGCACTAACGAATTCAATTGATAATTAGACTCACATTTTTCCATTGATTCCAACCCTTAACTTATTGTCTACCCCATTCTTGTGTATCTCCAATTTGTCTTGAGTCTAGTACTGATATATAATTGGTTAATTTATTACTAGAGAAACTTAATGTGGCTTAAAAAAATTAATATACATTATTCATATCAATAATTAAAATTTTTCCTATGAGGCAGTGTGACCTTATGGGACTGTTTTAACTATAAATTTTTCTGTACTTGACCAATTAATCTGATTCTTATTCCTAATTACAATTACATATACTTATATAACATATTAAAATTTTAGACCAATTGGATCACTGTACAATTTTTGGTATAATTTCTAAATGTGTTCTGATTTCTGCCCTGTTTTATGCCCTTAGGCTGTTTCAGGGTACCAAATTAATCTCCTCATAACTTATGATATATAAATCATTTTGCAATAAAAATTTACAGACACTTATATGGATTCAAATGAAACATTTTTCATGTTTACAACTTTTATCAGTTATATATATAAGGCCCTATAGGCAACATTTTACTGCTATAGAACATAGTTGGTTTCAGGACAATATGACTTGTAACGGCCATAACTTACTCTATACATAACATATTAAGATGAAATTAGTACCCAAATTTAGATAAGATATATACCTATAACGGTTAGATTTTGAGAATTTACAGAATCTATCTGTAAAAAGCTCAAAACAATTAAACAAGTTTCTGGACCTGTACAGGGCACTCAGTAGGCAGTTCAAACCATGGAACAGTCATGGTTCCATTCACCATAACTCAAAAGTTAAAGGACATATGAACTTGAAATTTGGTATACAGATACATAACACATATATCTACAACTTTTATTTTTTTAGATACTTCAAATAATGGGTTTAGCATATTCAAACTAACAAACACAGTAGCTAACTTACTTAGGGTTCACATACAAACCAGTTTCAATACAAAAAGGATATCTCATTCTATACACTAGATCTTACAAAAATGTTTACATATCCATATATCTAAGACATAAAGGAACAACTTTTGTGCTTTACACTTCTCTAAATACGACCTTTAATATCATCAAAACCATAGTACAAAATACTGCCTATTTATGAACCCTAAACACCATAATCATGCTTAACACAAATTAATTGTTTAATCACCTATAATCACCCTTGGCTAACCTTGTTGCTGTAATTTCCAGAGTGAAAGAGAGAAGAAAATGTTGCTAGAACTTCAAAGAAATGGAATGAAGCAAAGTGGAAGAAGAAGAAAAAGAAAAAGAAGAAAAGACTTAGCCTAATAAGTTAAAAGCCCCCACATTATGTCTTCCTTTCTTCTTTTTCTTTTTCACCCGACCCTTTTCCTTTTTTTTTTTTACTTTTCTTTTTCTTTTTCTTTTTCTTTTTATTTTTCTGACTTTTATTTTTATTTATTTTTATTTAATTATTCTTATTATTATTATTATACAATTACATGTATCTAGACATACTAGTCAATACCAAAAATAGAACTTAATCCTCTACTTCAATTTAATTAATTAACTATATTAAATGTAATTAATTCAATCTAGTTTATTTGTTCAATTAAATATTAATTTCATATCATTTTCATCTATATTATAAAACAGACATGTGCATTTCTATACAATTGTAAAATTCTTGAAAATAAACTAATTGTATATCATGAATATATTTAAATAAAAATGCATATTATGCATGTGTTCAAGTGATATATATGCAAAATGTATATGTGCAAATGAGTTGCTGCAGAAATGCATATGGGAAAAGTCAAGGATGTTACAGTATCTCCATGTGGTGCACTGATATTATTTATGAAAAAAAAAGATGGATCTATTTGATAGTTGAATAAGATGACAATCAAGAACGGATATTCATTGCCATAGATTAATGACCTATTTGATTAGTTGAAGGGCGCATGTATGTTTTTGAAAATTGATTTAAGATTAAGGTATCACCATATGAGAGTTAAGGCAAAAGATATAGCTAAGACTTCATTCAGAACCAGATACGGGGCATTATGGATTTATGGTTATGCCTTTTGGGCTAACCAATGCGCCAAAAGTCTTTATGGACTTGATGAACAAGGTATTCAAACTCTACCTAGATGAGTGTGTTGTGGTCTTTATTGATGATATTCTAGTATATTTTAAGAGATCTGAGGGGCATGATTAGCACCTAAGAATAGTGTTATAGATACTTATAGAGCAGAAGTTGTATGCTAAGTTCTCAAAATATGAATTTTGGCTTAATTACATAGCTTTTCTAAGATACATTATGTTATCTAATGGTATAAGGGTTGATACTAGCAAGGTAAAGACTATTATTAGTTAGAAGCCTCCTTGCAATGTGATTGAAATCATAAGTTTTCATAAATTAGTTGGTTATTATACGAGGTTTGTTAAGGGCTTTTCAATGATTGCTTCTTCTTTAACAAGATTACAGAAGAAAGATGTGAAGTTTGAGTGGATAGTTAAATGCTAAGATAGTTTTGATAGTCTAAAGAAGATGTTAACATATGCTCTAATTTTGAAACAGCTAGTTCTTGATAAGGAGTATATCATCTATAATGATGCTTCCCACAATGGACTGGGAAGTGTGCTGATGCAAGAAAGTAAGGTAGTAGTATATGCATCTAGGTAGTTGAAAACACATGAGAAGAATTACTCCACACATGACTTAAAGTTGGCAGCCATTGTCTTTGCATTGAAGATATGGTGTCACTATCTTTATAGGGATAAATGTTTTATCTATATAAACCATAAAAGTCTCAAGTATCTTTCTATAGAGAGAGATTTTAACTTGAGACAGAGGCAATGGTTACAACTGATAAAAGATTATAAATGTGTTATCGACTACCACCCAGGCAAGGCCAATGTAATGGTTGATGCTTTGAATGGGAAGATGGTGGCAAAGTTGCACATCCATCTTATACTTAACCAGAAGATCATAGATGTACGGAGACAACATGGTAATCTTGTTGAGATAGCCAAGTTGGTCTCTAAGGAGGAGAGACCAAATTATTTAGTTAAGAGAAATAGTGGGATATACTACCAAGGTTGTATATGTGTACCCAGTGTTGATGAGCTGAGACAAAGGATATTATAGAAAGCACATGAGACTAGGTATACAATGTATCTAAGAAGTTCTAAGATATATCATAACATAAAGAGTAAGTGCTGGTGGATAGGTATGAAATGAGATCTCATAGAGTATTCAATCAGATACCTATCCTGTCAGTAGGTCAAGGTAGAACATCATGTACTATCAGGACTACTACATCCTATCACTTTATCGAAATAAAAATAGGAGCAAATTACTATGGACTTCATCATTAGGTTGCCAATGACTCCTCACAAAATATGATATTGTATGGGTTATTATGGATAGACTTATGAAATCAGCTCACTTCTTGCCTATTAGGAGGGATTACCCTTTGAACAAGTTAGCAGAGATATATGTCAATGAGATAGTACAGATTCATGGAGTATCAATCTCCATTGTTTTAGAGAGGGACCCCAGTTTTACTTTTCAGTTTTGGGGTAGTCTACAGAGAGCTTTAAGTATCAAGTTAAGCTTCAGTACAACTTTTCATCTTTAAATAGACGATTAGTCTGAGAGAGTGATACATATTTTAGAAAATATGATGAGAGACTGTGTGATTGAATTCGAAAGTATCTGGGACAAATATCTTCCACTGATGGAATTCGCTTACAATAACAACCATCAGTCTGGTATTTAGTTGGCTCCATATGAGGCACTATATGGTAGGAAGTGTCGAACATCCCCTATTGGAAAAAACTTAGTGAGAGAAAACTAGTGGGGTCAGACTTGGTACAAGAGACAAAATAAAAGGTATGAGTCATCTAGGATAGATTAAAGGCAGCTTTTAATAGATAGATATCATATGTGGATCTCAAAATGAGAGATATATAGTATGCAGTAGGAGACAAAAATTTTCCTTAAAGTTTCTCCATGGAAGAAGTCTTGAGATTTAGGAAGAAAGGCAAGTTGAGCCCGAGATTCATTAGTTACAAGATTCTAGCGAGAGTATGACTAGTTGCTTACAGACTTGTTTTACCATTAGAGTTAAGCAAAATTCATGATGTGTTCCATATCTATATGTTAAGAAGATAAAGATCGGATCCTTCTCATGTTATTCCAATTGAGAATATTATGGTGAGACCGAATTCAACATATGAAGAAGAACCAGTTTAGATTTTAGCCAAAGAAGTCAAGGAGCTCCAAAATAAATGAGTACCATTAATCAAAATATTATGGAGAAATCATACAACAGAAAAGTCTACATAGTAAAGTGAACAAGTGATAAAAGTCCAACATCCATAATTATTTAGAGACAATACACTAGGTAATTTCGAGGATAAAATTCTTTAATGAGGAGAGAAATATAACGTCTGCAAGTTAAGGCCTAGGAATAATGTGTTAATAAAGATATATGAAAGGTATATAGGAGGTATATAGTGGTTATAGGTTTTGAAAATATGAAAATAATAAGAAAGATAAGAAAAATGAAGTTCATAGCGTTCACGCCCGTCACATATAGAACTGCGACCATGAATGTTACGAAATTCAGTTTCTGAAACTGAGGATCTTCACAGCCATGACACATGTGTTCACGCTTGTGAAGCCCTTTAGTTTAAATTGGATAATTTTGTATTTTTGACATAAACTCACAAAACTCAACCTAAAACCCTAGCCACCAGATCTTTGAACCCCTAGAATCAATTCCCCTTTTTTCCTTTTCAATTTTGATTGAAAAAAATACGAGTCCCAACCATTGACGAGATTAAAACAAATTAAATACCAAGGGTTTTCACTCAAAACCAAGGAGTGCTAGATCATGTTTTGAACCCTATAATCCAATCTTTAATTTTCAATACAGAGGTAAGGGATTATGTTTTCCATTAATGTTTCCATGGTTTAGTTAAATTTTGATTGTGTTGTGAGTTTTAAGGTTTAAGTTAGGTTTTTATAATGTTAATGGGATAAATAGCTATAATGATGATATAGATTACAATGAAGGTTCTAATTGTATGTTAAGAACCAAAATAGATGGTGGAGAATGCCATTAGAGGCAGTAGATGAGAGATATATAATTTAAGGCTCCAATAGTCGAGGTTTATGCATGTACGCATTTTAATTCGAATATATTATGCTTGTTATATGAAATATAATTATGGTATGTTAGGTGGCATGAAATGTGGATATATTGGTTGCTGGAATTGAGGTAATTGGCTTGTCTAATTTTAAGATGCATAATAAAGATTGATATATGACAATTGATTACGTTATGACATTGTTAATGGTAGACAAGTTCTTAATTGATTGAGAATGAATGGAAGATACCTTGTTTATAGTTGATTAAATGCTGAAAAATGCTAAAAAGTATTGATAGGAGTGACTAACATTAGTTAGTTTTAGTACCAATAAATGTTGTGTATGAAATTGGCTTAAAAAAGTGCTAGGAAGTTGTTACAAATTGATATTTCATGCCCATGAAGGAGGCTTCATGCCTGTGAATGGTTACACAGAAAATATTCTCACCCATGAACCAAAGTTCATACCCATGAGTGTCCACCTAGAGCCAGCTTCACACCCATGAATGCACTACATCCAGAATTTATAATTTGAATTATATGATGGAATTGCATGAGTAAGATTTGTATACACACTTAGCATGATTGATTGAGATGGTATACAGTATAGTGACATGATTATGAATAATGGTTATGCACAAGGTGCTCTAATTTACAAAGTGTTATATGATGATTATGTTAGACCATGAAATGAAACATAAACGATACATATAACTAGAATACGATGATAAATGCCCATTATCTATTTGAGGACTAGCTTAGAATATGTGGCATGCTATTATGAGGGTTACGGTACAGTAGAATATTATTGTGTATTAAATCAGAGTAGCTTAAGCTTGGTCAGAGCGCTTTTGATTATATAGGGACAAAGTAGCTTAAGCTCAGGTTAGAGTGCTCATGTTTTATAATCTACATCTGGATAGTTTGGGACTATAGTATTGGACATAATACAGTAAACTTGTGAAGCAGAAACAGTGCATTATTATAATGCGGAACACAAAAAATTATAAAGAGAAAATAGTGAATTATTTGTAATGTAGTAATGCAGAAAGAAAATCAAAATTCTAAAATTAGAATATAGTTATACCCTGGAAAGATGTATGAAATCCAGTAATCAAGCATTTGAAACCGGTTGTTGGATAGTTATCCTATATGATATAGTTGTTATATATAATTGATGATGTGGAAACACTTATATGATATATAACATGATTGTACTATGATTTAATTAAGTTAAGCATGATGTTATATGATGATATTATAAATTGAGACATGATATATTTACAATATATGATGGTATGGCTAAGAAAACAAGTACACATTTGATATAAATTATCCATACTATGTTAATATATGAATGCATGCTAAAATTTTAATGTTTATATATACCACTGAGCTTTCAGTAGCTTAGCATGTGAATTTTCTTGCACCCAAGTTTGGAGTCGATAAATAGTTGAGTTGACGTGAAGAGGAGTTCAAACCACTTAGAGTTGACCCGTGCTGGGTCTGTTTATTTGTTTTTTTTTTCATTTCATTTATTTGATTATCTCTCATAACATGGGATAGAGACAATTAGTTATTCTTGTTATTAATAAGGACATATAATTGAATTAGTTCATTTTAAATAAGGTTGGTTTTTGTCAAAAGGGCAGTTGATGCCCAAACCAATTTATAATTTTTATTATGGATGTAATCTAGATACATAAATGATTTGATACATTATGTAGCATATGAATGTTTTAAATTGCATGTTAATCAGATATGACGATCTCATTACAAATATAAGTTAGAAATTTTTTTATTAAGACATGTTTATATAGATTCAGTCATACGACATCCGTCCGCATAGTGAGATTTTACTTTACTGTATGGATGAGTGTTAAAGTTCATGACTAGAACAAGACATGATCATAGTCTAAATTTGGACCTAGAATAAGGAAGTTAATTATGAACACATTATGTTAAGTTTTCACACAAAAACCTAAAAAAAGACCAAACTGTAATTTTATTTTTTTGCTTCAGTGCGAAGTTGTTAATTTGAAGACACCGAGACATAAAGCATGTTGGGAGGTAATTGTTAGTGTATTTTGATATCAAATTTCCAAAATTCAAGGTCCAAAATTGAGGAAATAAAAAAGAGTGATTAAGTATGAATAGTGAAAAGTATAAGGACAAAAGGAAATATTTGGCTTGATTAACTTAATAAAAAATTAACTAAAAAATGATGAGTTTTATTAAAATAAATTCTTTGTGCATACATGACATTTGGCTAACATGCATCTTAAACCCTTTTTTAAATCACGATACTCATTCTTTCAATTTAGTTGAAGAAACCGAAATTACCAAAGTCTCATCCTGATTCTTCATCTTCTTCTTCATTTCAACTCGAGACCCCCTTTTTTCATTTCCTCCATTTTACCTTCACATTCTCACTTGTCAAACACCAAAAATTAAATTAAGATAAAGAAGCTTGTAGAAGAGAATTATTTTTTTAATAAAACAAGTGAAGCTAAGAAGAAGAGAATGGCTTTTGGATTCGACCAAAGATAGATCCTCCATTAGAAGTGTTTGCATGTCCCTCTAAGTGAGAGATTGAGCTTTTCATGTTGAAGTTAGGACATTGAGATGACGAAAGAAACCTGGATAACCATGGATTAAAGAGTAAAAATAGGTTCCTTTTTGTTTTAGGTAGTAATGACCGAATTTTCCATCTCTTTCATCTCCCTTTTCTATTTAATTCTTTTTGTCCTTTGTTTTGAATCCGTGAAAGCTTAATCCTCTCCTCATTCTTTTCTTCTTTTCTTTGTGTTGGTTATGTATGTATTTAAAGTTTGGTTTGAAGAATAATTTTGGTTAAGACATGTTTGGAAACATTCATATTTTGTACGAGTTAGAGACAAGGAAAAGAAGTGATGGGTGTGACCTACTTTCTGAACCTAAGAGTGAGATAAGGATTAAACTTGAGGATTGTAAATTTTTTATGACTAAAACGGAAGTTAAGGGTGATTTAAGAATCAAAATGATGTTTTAGAACCAAATTTCCCCTGTGGCCGAGACATTTGTGGGAGAAATGGAGATTTTAACTTAAGATAAACATTGAAGGGAGAAAAACACATGGATGTACAAGGAATAAAATTAGAAGACTTGCAAACTTATTAAATTAAAAAAATTGAATATAAGATAATTAAAAAACCAAATAGAATTTGTTTAAGTGATAGTCATGGTGGTATAAAAAGGAAACTATTTTTAAGGGAACATTGTTCAATGGTAGTCGTGAGATAGAAGTGTAAAAAGGTTGAGAGTTGATAAATTGTGTAAACCCAATTAAAGGGAAATGAAATTTTAGGATCAAATAACATTTTAGCTATATATTTAGAACCACAAATTTACATGAGGGGTGACATATTTATTCTTGGGTAGACAGTCTTTCATTCAATTAAGAAATTTGTTTATTATGTGAGTGTGTATTTATAGGTCGGTGTGTATTGTGCTAGGCACCCCCTACACCTCAAGCATTTGTACTAGACAAGGGAAAAGAACCGGAAGACCCACAACAAAAGTAAGCTAGGATTATGCAAGTTTATGACAATAGTCATTAATGCAAAATTAGTAAAGAAAATAATAAAAGAGTATTTGATGCATGTATTGTCTATATATATACATGTTTTTTGTTTTTCTCTGCTATGTCAATTATGTTATGATTAATATATGTCTGTCTGTTACTTGTCTATGACCTCAATTAATGTAGTAGAAACTTGATAAGCTAAAGTATTTAAATTCATATTTAACATTATGATAAAGAGGTCATACACTTTTTAGGTGAGTTATCAATAAGGTAACATGTTATAAATGAATTTTGAATAACTCTGTATGCCATGAGCTGTAAATGAGCCTAAATTAGAATATGGTAGACTTATTGACATGCTAATAGGATTTTGTTTTGTATGATATACACAATTTTAGTTGGACAATGATTTTCTAAGAATGCCTAATGTTCTATTATCTAGATGCCTAGCATCACCTCTTATAGACGCTTATATTTTTCTGCCAACCTTAGGTTGGGTGACCCTTCGTGTCTCCTTAGTATCAAGTTTAGGTAGTAAATTATAGGCTCAACAACAATGCTCTAATATGTTGTGTGAAATATATTTGCTATGTAATTGTTCCATGAGTGGTTATCTAATTTAAAGGTCTGACTATTTGCTTTTCATTATGTAATATGAGATTAACAAGGAATGTTAGGCATTTTGACTATGTTTAATATTATTTTCTTAACCTATTTCAATAAAGCTTGCACCACTGAGCTTTGCTTAGCACTTGAGTTGTTTTTCTCTCGCGCAAGTAGTAAACAGAAGGTTGATAGTGGCGTACTAGTAGAAAAAGTTGCAAAGGCCCAATTAGACTTGAGCAACAGCTGCAACAATAGTTGTCTAGCTATGATGGTTTTATTTTTATCATGCCTTATATATATATATATATATATATATATATGTGTGTGTGTGTGTGTGTGTGTGTGTGTGTGTGTGTTAAGCATTTCATGCATGATCCGCATATGTAGCATGTAGTACTGTAGTTATGAAATGCACATCAACAATTGTTCAACTACTTTTATTGTATATTATAAATATTTTTTTTTTCTCTACGAATAGTTTATATGCATTTATATTTATTTAAAAGATGATAGTTGTTGTTTGTAAGTCCTATGCAGATAAATCAGGGAGTTAGTCTATGACATTATCTTACCTATTTGTCTATCAGGAATGTAAGAGACTGTTACAGGAAGTCCTATCTTGTGCAAGTGGGCCCACATTTTGGAAATTTGATTCTAATTATCTCAGAGCTTATTTTTAGAGATTTTGTTAAAATTTTTAAAATGAAAGAGATTGTAGTTTTAAAATTGGAGTACAACTTAAACTCTAAGGAGTACAAAAGAGATAGAGACTACCGAATTAGGAGATACATAAACTTTTTTGCCAAAATTGGAGGTTAAATGGTTAGAGAGAACTCATAGGCCATTCTTATCATTCGTTCCAACAAACATTATTGAATGTTTAAGGAAGTTATTTCACCATTGGAGATTGGAAAGCTTGAAGCTTTCAAAGGTGGAGATCAACCATTCAAAAGAGCTAGAGACTACCAAGTTCCAAGGAGCCTTAATTTTTTATTCTATTATCTTATCTACTGTAACATGTGTAGTTTAAGATTTGCTACAAACTAGATCTTGGAAATAGCTAGGCTAGATTTTTATTGGATATTTAGTAAGCTAACTTAACTCTTTCCATTTATTATTAATGAAGTATGATTTCTATTCCAATTCCAATTGTACCTATTTAATTTCAAATTGGATAATTAACTGGTAATTTCTTATTTAATTTGGAATGAATATATTATGGTTAAATTATTAGAAATATCATCTTTAATTTAATCTAAGAATTGTGTTGGACATTAGTTACACCATTGGTTTTGGTAATTGGTGAATTAAGGCGAAAATTATTAGAAGCTCACTGCTTAATGAATCAGTGAAGGGATTATAAATTAGGGGAGTTGAATACCTACTTAATCTTATTGGTTTTAAATTCATTAGATTTGATTGCTATATAGTTCATCTAATTTTAATTTCATTAGTTTAATATAAGAATTCACTAAACATGAGTAGAGTGTTTAGGATTTAATTTCTCTTATTTATTGGTAATTTAGAATTAGTAAAAAAAATTAAATTGAGCAATTTCATGGGAGAACAATCACGAGATATCTTGTCATTCTATAATTGGCTCATATACATGTGAGTTAATTTTGAGTTATATCAGGGCAAATATGAGCAAAAGGTGTTGAGTCTTATATGGAAGGTGAATTGTAACATCTATTGGCAAATCTCACATCGGAAAAATACAAGAGAGATGTTGAATAGTAAATGTATGAACTTAAACTTGAGGATGTGCTAGCTTGACAAGCTAGCTTTCCAATTTTATATAAAAAATAAATGAGAAATGAAAATAGATTTATAAATTTATGCACCAACTACTGGTAATAATTTGGATTAACTATTTTATGTCACGTGATTTGACCATTTACAGGTAGTTCAGGACAATTGGGTATGAGATGTTACAATTATACTTATAAATACCCTAGGCATATATTTAGGGAAGCAATAGAATTATTGTTCAATCTATATGCTAAGTTTGGTATGATTTTATCATCATTAAGAAGTGGAAGATTATTAGCTCAAGACCACAATATCTTATTTTGATAATAATAAAACCTTATTCAAACTTGTTATTGTGTGAAATGATAGTTTCAATGCATGACTAAAAGGTAAAATGATGAAGATTGTCAAGCATTGAAGATATGCGAGACCTCAAAGTTTTGGAGAGATTATGGAAGATTTGAAGACTCAAATTGCTTACAAAAATACTATAAAATTAAATTTTGAGGAACTTGAATCATGCGTTATTTATTTAAAACTATATTAAAATTTATTTTACATGCATTAAATCAGATTTACAAAAGTAATTTTTTTCTTTATTTCGGATCTAACAAAAATATGTTCTGAAAGGTTTACTATAAACTAAATATTAATCTAAAAATGTGTTATGAAGTATATCACAAAACAATGCTTTAAACATATTCAAAATTTGAAAAAGTGATTGTTAGCTAAAAGACAAAAAAACAAACTACTTTTTCCAGCTCTTTAGAAAAATATGTATATGTCATTAACAGTTAGTCTTTTCAAAGAAACTATAAATATGAATTCATTTTGAGCATTTTATGGTTAGAAAAACTTTAAGAGAGCAAAAAATATTTTGCTATGTTCGAAGTGCATTTTGTTTTAATCATTCATTAAATACTTTTGTTTCATTCGTTCTTCATCTTCCTCAAAATTTGATTCTAGTTTATGGTGTAATCATCTTTGAGAAGAAAAATTAAATTGTACTTTTGAGCGATTGAGCTTCATAGGTTGGCAGCATCTAAGATTAGAGCTAGTTAATGTTTAAGCATCTTTGTCAAAAGATTGCAATTATAGGCTTAGGTAGATTAAGCATGTAATTGGTTGGACTCTTAACCCTTAAAAGAGTTAGTGAAAAGAGAAAGCTCAAGACAATATCTTAGAGAGCGGATGTAGTAGGCTTGTTGTCCAAACCACTATAAATTTGGTATGTTAGTTATATTTTCTCCTATATTCTATTTTTCTTCTTCATTTATTGTCGTCGAAAATTTGATTTTTAAATTTGAACAAAATTTGATTTGATATGCTTAATTAAATCTCAATTTTTGTGTATCGAAAATCTTCTTTTAATTTATGTCTAGAAATATAAATTTTTATAAGTTTAATTTTTATTATATCAGATCAGAAATTATTTCTCTTTCTTTTTACAAAATACTTCTTTTAACTTTACACTTCAAAGTCTATATTACACTCCTACTTGAACTCAAATAGAATATATTTTAGATCAGTGAGTGAAAATTAAAAATTTTAGATTAGAGCCAGAAGATGTAATACACTCAATTGACCCTCCTTTCTTCTGTGCATTTGGGACAATCACTTATGACTAAATTTTAATTAGAAGAAACATAATTATCTAATTGCTTATCCATCCATTTTTTTTTCTTCTTGTGTAAATAAAGGTGCACTAGGCACAAAAACTGGTAACTAACGAACAACAACACGATCATGCAAAATGCAAGACAACAGACCATCAGAACGCTTCTCAGGAATAAACAAAAATCCAGCTTAAGTTTCTTGCATCTTCAGACGCAAGTTCTAGTATTATTGCAGAGACATAACCCGGTTGAAAATGGAGTCTATTTTTAATATATATTATTATATAAGATTTTATGCTAAGAAATATGCTTTTACGAAGAGTACATATATAAAGTGAGTTCTATTTCCTTCGATGTCTTTTATTCGTAATTAGAGATAGCAGTTGCATCCATCTCCTAAAATCTTTTATGTCGAAGACGGAGCATTCGGCAGGGAACGGGACAGGGTTTCAGGGTCGAGAACAGGAAACTCCATCTCAAATTCGCTTTATTGTCATTTTTATTCGTGATTTTAAAAAAAGAACTGATAAAGAAATTAATTTCATTCCAAAGAACAAAATTCTTCAAAGGTCTTGTAGAAAAACTGGGACAAAATCTTATCAATCCAAATCAGCAGCTACGCATTTTCCAGATGAATTTGATTTAACATATTAATGAAGTTACTATAACTATTTATTGCATCATCAAAAATTATTATAGAATTAATCTCCATAATGGTCTGCTCAACGATATTTCAAATTATATTGTGCAGCATAATGAGTTGTAGAATATGTACTAAATGGTCTCCATAGAGAAAAATATAGAATTAAAAAAAAAAAAAAGAATATCACGCATATCAGAATATGAATGACTGAGAAATGGTAGCGGTTTCTACCGAACTTTTTTGCAAACCACATGGCTTTTATTTATTCATAAAAGCTCCTTTAGTTGTCTGTTAACACTATATTTTCCACAAAAACAGCTCAATTAAATTTACCCCATTGTCAAAATTAAGCTACAATTTTCTTGGCTAAGAACTTACCTGACTTAATTTAAAAGTTTATTCAGAAATTGAATAGGCATGCTCTTTGAAATTAATTTTTTTTTGAGGAACTGTGAAAAAAAAAATTGATAATTGAACCTCTATCTAATAATTAGAATTAATTATGGAAAAAAAAAAGCTAAATTAGGTGGTGTATAAAGCTAAAAGTGCGCAAGAATGATCATAATATGAAAGCAGAAACACAATAATTGGGTAGAAAATGTTATTCATGCACATGCATGATAGACACAACCCAACCGAAAGAAAGAATTCACATTATGATCCTAATAGATCCAAAGTTTGTTGAAAAGCTACCACAACATAAACAAAATAAAAAAATTAAAAATAATAAAAAAGGGTGGAATCATCTTGCATTTTCAATATTTCTCCCTTTTTATCAAATTTAAACCACATTCTTCCGTATCACTTTGTCAAAGATTTTGCTTAAAGATCATGTCTCCTTCAGAATTTGTTGATACTTGATGGTGTAATTTTATTGGGGCTAAGTCATTGTTACGTATAAAAATAAGGATGTGTATTGCATTTTCCTATCTTCTTTAATCATGAATATTCTTTATAACTATATATATAAATTGAAATTGAATGCATTTTTTACTCTAATTTATGATTTATCACAAATAATTATATATGTGCTCTAGAAACAACTTGACCTCCATTAATCTCTTCTTTCTAGATGAAAATGGGTCCTCTCTTATCCCCGCTGACAACTTTTAGGAATCCTTCAAAATATTAACTACCTGTACGTCATCCAAATTCGTTGCTTTCTCCGATAAACTTTGCTTTTTATTTTAAAATATCCACCAACTCCCTATTTTTTAAATTTTAAAATAGAAAATAAGAGTAGAATTTTATTCTTTATTCTAATCATAATTAATAAATTTTTTATTTTATATGTATATTTTATTTTTTTATTTATATATTTTTTTAAAAATATTTTTTTATAATAAAAGTCATTTACATATTTCTTTCTTTTACTAAATATTAATTTATATAAAATAAAATAAAAAATAAAAATATAAAGAGTCTATTTGTAAAAAAAAATTTACTTTTTATATTTAAAAATATTTTTTGCTCTACTAAAAATATTTTTTAAAATAAAGAATATTGTTAAAGTTATTTTCAATATTAAATTTATTTTCAGCAAAGAGAAAATTGTGATGAGCAGTTCATTAAGGGATACGTGAATTGGGATCATAAAATAATTGGCAATTCATTTCTAAAGTATGATGAGGCATGGGTATACATGTAGTTGGCAATCTATTTAGGCAAAACCCATTCCTAGGTTATTATACTATATTATTTAATTTGTTCACATCCTTAATTTTTTATTTATATTTTATTAGATCATTAAAATTTTACTTTCATTATCTTCTTATACAGATTTAACAGAATGGTTAAAATATTATTATTTTATCATTAACAGTGTGAAAAAAATAATTTTTAATTTCTGAAATTAACAAAAATGAAATGATAAAATCTCCAGAAGCAAATTTTATCAAAATAAATTTTACCAAGAAACAAATAGCAAAAGGAAAATTCAAAAAGCACCAGAAAGCAAGCAGAAAAAAAATTTCTTAAATAGATTTTATTTATTATATTATTTATAAACAAATTTAATTATATAATATTACATATTCGATTATGTTATTCAAATTAATATTAATATTTAATTATATCATTTAAATTAATTTTAAAATAAACAAACAGCAGTCCTTTCTCAGCATTTTCTCGGGAAAATTCAAATTAAAAGCAAGCAGTCATTTCATGGGTCCCCACCTTCAGTGCTTCACTATTAGCCGAATCCTAATTTGTGGCCATCATTTTTGAACCAAAAACTTCAGAAGTCCTCGACAGAATCTCTCATGAAAGAGGGATAGGCATTTTCTTTCAAAGGCGCGATAGGCAGGATTAGATGACCCTTTCTACAACTGATCTAATTCAATCGACATCTCTTGAACACCTCAAGATGAGGGACCTTCATCTAAAGACGAACAATCTCAAGGAAAACCACAAAGAATATTTTCTCCACCACAGCAACAAACCCAAACTGCAAAAGCTGTCGCCAAGAAGTCTGATCTCATTGCCTAGCGAGTTGAGTCCGAATTTGAGTATGATACAGGAACAAAAAATAACGAAGTGGGTCTGGAGCGAAAATGACAAAGTCAAGACTTGAGAAAATAATAAACTGGGTCGGGGAGCGAGAGAGACCGGAGATGTCGAGACCAGACAGAATGGCGAAGTCAGGCTGCGAGAGAGAGAACGGGAAAGTGGAGCGGAGAGGGAGAGAATGGCGAAGTGACAGGGGAGAGGGACAACGGCGAAGTGATCGGCGAGGAGACTGGATTAAAAAACAATTTTGATTTTGATTTTTCTTTTCTTTAATCAAAATAATGCAGACAGGTTTTTATCATTTAAAATTTTTCTTTTTTATTTTCTTTTCATATTAGTTTTTTTACAAAATAATAATATAATATTATTATTGTATTTTAAAAAATAAAAAAAATATTATTTTAGTTCCCTCACTCGCTCACAAACTGCGCTTATTGTACGCATCCGTTACTTCCATTAGATTTTGACTTAATAATGATGCAAACAAATGTCTAGGATGAAATTAAATAAAAATCAAAGTGGAAGGATCCAATTGAATAAAACCAAAGGTTAAAGATAAAATCAAATATTTCATGAAACCATAAAGACATGAGAACGAGTTTTATCAAAGGTTCATATAAAAAATAATAACAAAAAAAAAAACAATAGTGTTAAAGGCATAATTTCAGTATTTAATGGAGGCTTTTGCATTCATAAAAGCAAGATTAGTTTTAGGACTTGGTTTGAGTTCAAATTGGAAGAATTAAACATTTTTAAAATTTGAAAATAAGTATTACTTTTTACAGGCCTACCAACATAAATTCATATTAATTTACAGTTTAGCTAGTTATAAAAATATTGGATGATATTGACCATAAAGAAAAAAAAAAGGAAAAAAAAAACTAGTTTTGACAATGTTACGTGATATTATATTTTTTCAAAGCTTGGAAATAAATTCATTCATGTTTTTGATAAGGCTAAAGGGTAACATCAATTTACTTGCACAAATTAAATTTCACATATACGAGACGGAATTAAATTCATATCATATATGTAAGTCTCATATATAAGCAAAATATTTTCATGTACACATAGGATTTGTTGTTATAAATATAAGAATTGCCAATAAAAACCAACGAAATTAAGGAATACAAAATTTAATCAAGAAAGTGTATAATTAACCCATAATTAAGTTCCAAACTTGCAGCAATGAATGTTAATCATCTACTTTGACAGTACATTTTCTCAAATCTAACATCTGTGGAAATTTTAATGAATGTAAGTGAACAAAGAGAAGATTAGATGAATTGACATAGATAAAAATATAAAAGAATGGTCTCACAATAGCTGGATTCAACCAGTCATATGTACTAGAGGCAGAGATAACAATTCTTATTTAAACAAGGTATATCATGTTTTGTCATTTTATCTCTTACCATTATTTTTGATATAAAGTAAGTATTGGAAAATTGTGGTTAATGAACTATTTTGAAAGTGATATTCAGGTGGGTCTCATCTATATGTTTTTTGACATAAGGAGTATGAATTATATAAGAAATTAAAGCTCAAAGTAAGTTTCTTGCTAATGAAAAAGAAATTGAAAAATGGAAAATTCCACATAGAAAAAATGTGAAGTTAGGGAAATGTTTATATAGAAAGGTTTATCCTTCTAATGTCAAGTAAGTAGCTTGAAACGCGCTCTCTCTCGCCCACACAGGTATAGAAGGTGTAAATCCATAGAACAAACTAAGAAAATAAGTAGGCGCGCAACTTGCGCACACGAATGTTGAGCTAAAATTTCATGATTTAGGTTCAGCTCAACTTTTACCTTGTTTATTTCTAGAAATTAAAGCACTCAAACTAGTTGTATTTGGTCATGCTCGTGACAAAAAAAGTCGTATGCCACAGTTACTTATGCGACAGTGAGGTAACCAACACAAAATGTCATGCCTATGACGTTGTGTCACGTGCAACATAGATATTTCCAAAAATTCATCCCTTGAGCTTCTACTATATATGAATTATAGAAATAAATGAGCATTAATTTGATGTTATAAATGCTCATTTGGAAGCCTTAATGAGAATAAATTCTCATTATTTTTCTCTCTCCTCCATTATAATATGAATATAGGCATTTGGCTTCTTTTTTTTTTTTAAATATGATTTTATAGAAATTATGCTACCTCTTCTTTCTTTCTTGTGATAGAGAATCACTAGATTCAGTTCTTTGTGGAAAAGGTTGTGGTATTCAATCTCTGCTCTTTTATATATTGTACTATAAGAGATAAATGCCAGTGAATCAAAACACCAATGGTAGGGGGTGAATTTTTCTTAAGGATACTGTGTGAGACACATATCTCAGATTTCACATTGCCTCCTTCATCTTTTCATTCTTTTTTTTTTCTATACTGGATTAACAACCTTTTTCATTATATTATTCCATAGCAATATTAAGATAAATTCTAAACTTGTTAATCACAATATTTGACTTTGTTGAAATTTAATATTTTTGTTATTATGTTTTAGAAATGGAGAATATGGTAATTGTTATCAGTGCACGGGTTGTCTTTCCTGTTGTATTTTTCACGGTACATATGAATCAAGGGGAGAAACCAAAAAAGTTCAATGGTTTGAACTTTAAGAGGTGGTAACAAAAGATGTTGTTTTATTTGACCACCTTAAATCTTGCATGGTTCTTGATTGATGATGCTTCTACTCTGAAGAAGAATGAGCAAGATGTCTAAGTGAGGATGGCCTATGATAGTTGACATCATTCTAATTTTTTGTGCTGGAATTATGTCATGAATAGGTTGCTTGATTTGCTATACGATGAGCATAGTGGAATTAAAATTGCCAAACAATTATGAGAATCATTAGACCAAAAATACAAATATGAGGATGTCGGTGCCAAAAAGTTTATAGTGGGACATTTCCTTGACTATAAAATGGTGGATTTCAAAACTGTGGTGAGTCAAGTAGAAAAACTTCAAGTTATTCTTCGTGATATTTATCCATAAGGAATAAAATTGAGTGAAACCTTCCAAGTGACTGTTATTATTGAAAAATTACTCCATGGCTAGAAGGATTTCAAAAACTACCTTAAGCATAAGTGAAAGAAAATGAACATTGAAAAGTTGATTGTTAGACTTTGAATTGAAAGACAACAGAAGCTCATAAAAAGAAATGAAGGGGTTTAATTCTTCCGATGCAAAGGCAAACATTGTCAAACATATATAAAGTTCCAAGAGAAAGAAAACCAAAGAGTCCAATACGAGACCTAAAGGTGGAGTTTCTAAGAAGAAATTCAAAAGCAAGTGCTTTAATTGTGATAAGATGAGTTATAAGGCTTCTGATTGTAGGCTTCCAAAGAAAAAGAAGAGTAAAGAAGACAATCTCTTATAGAATATTACTAAAGATGTCTTTAATATTAATCTTGCTGCAATCATATCAGAGGTGAACCTAGTTGGGTCTAACTCAAAATAATGGTGGATTGATACTAGTGTCACAAGGCACATTTGCAAAGAATATGAGATGTTCTTTACCTTCAAACCAAAAAATGGAGAAAAGCTGTATATGGGCAATTTTGCCACTTTTAAAGTTCTTGGTGAATGACAAGTGGTGTTGAAGATGACTTATGGGAAGGAGCTGACTCTAAACAATGTCTTGTTTGTGCTTAATATTCATAAGAATTTGGTGTCAGGTTCACTGTTAAACAAGCACGAATTTTGTATGGTTTTTGAGTCAGACAAATTTTTTTTGTCAAATGGTGGAATGTATGTGGTTAGAAGATATGCTCTTGATGTGTTTTTTAAGCTTAATGTAACGGTTATCAAACGTATGAATGAAAGTACGTCTTATACTAATTTGCTAGAATCTTCTAATTTATGGCATGGTAAACTAGGACACGTTAATTATAATTCCTTGAGAAGACTAATTAACTTAGACCACATACCTAATTTCCATATAAATTCAAAACATAAATGTGAAATTTGTATTAAGGCAAAATTAACCAGGCCATCTTTCCAAATAGTTGAAAGAAAAATTGAACCACTTGATCTATTATACAGTGGTGTATGTGATTTAAAATTTATTCAAACAAGAGGTGGTAACAAATATTTTTATCACATTTTGTTGATGATTACACAAAAGATTGTTATATGTATTTGCTTAAAAGCAAAGATGATGATATGGAGAAATTTAAACTCTATAAAATTGAAGTTGAAAATCAACTTAATAGAAATTCAAGGTATTAAGAAGTGATCGTGGTGGTGAATATGAAACACCATTTAGAGAATTATGTGCACAACATGGAATTATACATAAAACCATTGCACCTTATTCTTCTCAGTCAAATGGTGTGGCTAAAAGGAAGGATCATACCTTAAAAGAAATGATGAACGCAATACTGATAAGTGTTTGGATGCCTCAAAACATTGGGGGAAAGCTGTTTTGTCAACTAATTATCTTTTAAATAAGGTTTTCCAATGTAAGAAAAATAAAACCCCTTATGAATTATAGAAAGGAAGAAAATATTCCTATAAATATTTGTGAGTGTAGGAGTGTCTTACTAAAGTGGTTGTTTCATTACCAAAGAAAATAAGAATAAACCAAAAATCAATTGACTGTGTTTTCATTGGTTATGCATATAATAGTAGTGTTTATCAGTTTCTTGTTCATAGATAGAAAATTCCTGACATACATAAGAACACAATAAAGGAATCAAGGAATGTGTCATTCTTTGAACTTATATTTCTCTGTAAAGCTTCAGAAGAGGTAAATGTATTCAATTGAGCTCTTGAGATTATTACTAAAGATAGTTAAGTTCAAGAAGAAGAACTTGGTTTTGAAGTTGAGCCAACTAAAATAGACCTTCGACGTAGTAAAAGAGCTGGGATAGAAAATCTTTTAGACTAGATTTTGTGATTTATATGCTAGAGGCAAAACCTTAAACTTACACAGAGACTATAAACTCTTTAGAATGTCTTATATAGATAGAGGTCATTAAAAGTGAGATAGACTCTATTATGAAAAATCATACTTGAAAATTAGTAGATTTACCTCTAGGATGTAAACCGCCAAAATCCAAGTGGATCTGCAAAAGAAAGATAAAGGTGGATGATTCAATTGATAAATATAAAAGTAGAGTGATTAAAGTTTATAGACAAAATGAAGGTTTAGATTACCTTGATACATATTCTTCTATAACTAGAATAAATTCTATCAGAATGATTATTGTGATTGTTGTGTCACGCAATCTTAAAATACATCAAATGATTGTAAAAACAACTTTCCTAAATGGAGATTTAAATGAAGAAATCTATATAATACAACTTAAAGGGTTTATTGTCCCAAGACAAAAAAAAGGAAATTTGTAGATTAGTTAAATCTCTATATGGATTGAAACATGCATTAAAATAATGGCATGAAAAGTTTGATAATGCAATATTGTCTAATAGTTTTAAAATTAATGAGTGTGATAAATGTATTTATGTCAAATACACTAGTGATGGTTATATCATTTTGTGTTTGTATATTGATGACATACTCATTATTTTAGTAATGACAAAATAGTTAAGTCTATCAAGGATATGTTAAATTCAATGTGTGACATGAAAATATGGGATTATCAGATGTGATTCTAGGAATAAAAATTTCAAGAAGATCAAATGGACTTACATTAAGCCAAATGCATTGTGTGGATAAAATATTTGATAAATTCAATAAGAATGATACAAGTATTGCTAGAACCTCATTGGACTTGAGTCTTCATCTATCTAAGAATAGAGAAGAAAATGTGTCTAAAGTAGAATATACATATGTAATTGGCAGTCGCATGTACTTGATGAGTTGTACAAGGTCATATATTGCTTATTAATGAACAAACTGAGTCAATATACTAGTAATCCAGGAAATCATTGCTAGAAAAGGAGTTGTAAGAGTACTAAGGTACTTGAGGTATACTCGTGAGTATAAACTACATTATACCAGATATCCAACTATCCTAAAAGGATATAATGATACAAACTGGATTTTTGATGTAAAAGATTTGAAATCTACTAGTGGTTATGTATTCACACTCATTGGTGCAGTTATGACTTGGAAATTTTCTAAACAAACAGTTATAGCCAAATCTGTAACACTACATTTTATGCATTTAAGTATAATCTATCTCTGTATCAAATAATCACACATAGCATGCTAGAAAGACATAATATCTTGTTAACAATGGTAGTAATTTTTTCTCATCATATCCTATAATATCATTCAAAAACTTTGCAAGTCAACTTTGAGGTTTTCACCACAATATAATATGTCACATATATTAAAACATAAACTTTGCACATAAATATTTATGATTTGATTCCATTTATACATTTAAAAAAATAGTCCAGAGTGACTATACATGTTTAAACATATAAATCCAAAATACAAATGACATATTTTCATGCTCATGTGGAATGCAAGGAGAGAGAGTAGTGAGGTTCGGCCAGTGAACTTTGATCCATGTCTTCTATATGGAAATGAAAAAGAGCTAACACTTTTCTTTACCTGAAAAATTATGCAAACTAATGAGTTGCGGCTCAGTAAGAATAATCATCAGACGAGCTCTAAAGTACTAAGCAACTCATAGTAATAAATCATAAATCCAATGCATATATTTCATTCCATTCACCTTTATCATATAATCACAAATGAAATTTAAAAATATAATCACTATTCTTTACTTATGCTCATGCTTCATTTGATTTTGTTGTGACCAAGTTAAACGGACATTGTCCTGGATTTCCATGTAAACATTTTCCATATGAATATTTGCATTTGCATTTGCTAGCTGGCTTGATCATTTGTTTCATTTGCATATTTGTTGGGTCATAAGCCTCTTCTTTTGTTTTACAATATCGATTAACTAGTCACAACGCCTTTTAAATCCATATGCATATGCACATGTACTTAAGCATTCATCAACCATTGTATCTTATCACATATACCATACATATACCACATATATACCTCGTGTGCCACACATATACCTTGCATATACTATACATCCACCACATATATATACCTCATATTCCATGTATATATCTTGCATATACAATACATATACCATGTACATATATCACATATGTCAAATATATACCTCAAATATACCACAAGTATACCACTTATATATACCACAAATGTCACAAAATTATCCATCATCATATTATCAAGGACAAATCATGACAATCATATGAATCATATAGCAAGCAACATTCATAAGCACTAAAGAATTCAATTGATAATTAGACTCACTTTTTTCCTTTGATTTTGACCCTTAACTTATTGTCTATCCTTTTCTTGTGGATCTCCAATATGCTATGAGCTTATATGGAAATATAATTTATTAACTCATGATTAGAGAGACTTAATGTGACTTAAACAAATTAATATCAATTGTTCATATCAATAGTTAAGATTTTTCTTATAAGGCAGTATGACCTTATGAAACTGTTTAGCCTATAAAGTTTTCTATACTTGACTAATTAATCTAATTCTTATTCCTAATTAAAATTAACATATAATTATGTAACATATTAAAATTTCACACCAATTGGATCATTGTACAATTTTTGGTGAAATTTCTAAATATGTTGTATTTTCTAGCCTTAGGCAGCTTCATGGTACCAACTTTGGTTCATCACAACTTATAATATATAATTCATGTTTCAATGAAACATTACAGAAACCTATTTGGGTTCAAATGGAACATTTTTTATTTTTAAAACTTTTATCAATTATTTATGTAAGGTCCTCAAATTATAAGAAACATTTTACTAGTCTAGAACAGAGTTGGCTTCCGGACTAGTATGACTTGTAAAGGCTATAACTTACTCTTTATATAACATATTAAGCTGAAATTAGTACACAAATATTTCAATAAGACATATACCTATAATTGTTATGTTTTTAAAATTTACATATGACATCTCTAAGGATCTAAAAATGGCTACACAATTTGTTGGAACCCCCTAGGGAACTAAGCAGTCCTTTCAAACTATGGAACAATCATGGTTCTATTCACAATAACTCAAGATCCACAAGACATATAAATCTGAAATTTGGTATAAAGATATTTAACCCATATATATAAAATTTTTATATTTTGAGATACTTTAAATAATGGCTTTATCATATTTAAAAACAACAAACACAGTAGCTAACTCAGCTAGGATTCACACCCTGATCAGTTTCAGTAGAAAGAGGATTTCTCTTCCTATATACCAAATATTGAAAATATGTTTACATATCCATAAATATAAGACATAAAGGAACAACTTTCATGTTTTAAACTTTTCTATAATCAGTTTCTATATGTATCGAAATCAGGGTTCAAGTCAGTGCCTATTAATGAACTTTAGCAACTCAAATCAACCCTATAGCAATAAAAATTGATTACTTACCAAGAACGAACTTGCAAGGAATCAATTTGCAACAAAAACTAAGTAAAACCAGGAAGAATTGAAGGCTGAAATGGGGGAAGATGAAGAAGAAAATGGGGCCGGAGTCAGGAGGTAGAAATGGGAGGAAGAAGATAAAACCAACTTTTTCTTTTTGTCGTTTTATCTTTTTGTTTCTTCTTCTCTTCTCTTTTCTCTTTTCGTTTCTTTTTTTTTTCTTTTGTTTCATTTTCACTTTATTATTATTATTATTATTATTATTATTATTATTATTATTATTATTATTATCATTATTATTATTATTATTATTATTATTATTATTATTATTATTATTTACATATGTATATAATTCCACTAATTCACACAATAATACAACTTAATCATTTGGCCCAATTTAACTAAATTAACAATGTAAAATGTTTACTAATCTTAATCTAGTCATTTTGATTACTTTAATTCAGTCACCTTATTCAATTTATTTCTAATACTTTGTTATCCTCATTTAGGTTATAAGTACACACATGTGACTTGATATAATTGCCAAATACTAAGACACATAGCTAGTGTGTGTCATAAACTTGTTCCTATGAAAATACATATGAAATGCACTTGTTCAATTGAATTATATGCAAGATGCATATGTTCAAATGAAATGCATGTGGATATGCATGTGGGAAAGGTCGAGGATGTTACATAATCCACAATGGAATATGAGTTTATTGCATAAGATAAATGCACTGAAGAAGCTGAATGGCAATGCCATTTCTTAGAAGATATTTTGAAATCGGAAAGACTCGTGTTACCAATTTACATACATTGTGATAGTCAATCTACAATTGGAAGAGCATAAAGTAACATGTATAATGGTAAGTCTAGACATATTCTATGTAGACATAATATCATAAGATAACTACTCTCAACTGGGGTTATCACTGTTGATTATGTAAAATCAAAGGATAATATTGTAGATTCGCTAACCAAAAGATTAAATAGAGAGTTAGTTGATAAATCATCAAGAGGAATGAGACTTTAACCCATAAGATAGTAACAAGTCAATACAAATGAAAATCCAACCTTGTTGGCTGGAGATCTTAAGATCTAGGTTCAATATAACCTTATTATGAAGATGTGGCGTGATCACTATGGGATTAAAATAGTGATTTTCTTGTGGTAAAGTTAAACTATGCTTTTAATGATACTTATGAGTAAGATATCATCTATGTGAGAGAGAAGTGGGGCCACTTTAAAGGAGAATTGTGTAACATCTGGTGATTTAGCCTTTGATTGTGTGTGACCGTAATGAGATTCGTTGGTTCAATAGGAGTTTAAATTTGAACCCATAAAAAATGACAAATAATAAGGAAAAATAATTAAGAGTAGTATTATTTGGGAATTAAAAAGATTAATGCTAGAACTGAAAAAAAATTACCATACGGACAAAATCGGTATTATTGGAATTATTGGGGAAAATTTTGTGAAGATAAAGAAATTGGTGGAAAATATGAATTTCTAATAATTAAAAGTTAAAAAAAATTAATTTATATTTTGGACCAATAGATAAAGGGCTTAATGTAGTCATGGAACCACCAAATACTCACTTATAAAAAAAAGGAAATAAAAATCTTCATTTTCCACCAATTAGAAAACAACTACCACCATCTCATTCTTCCTTTATTGTCATCCCTCTCCTTACCCAAAAACCTCAATTTTTTCCTTTTTCCAGTGTGCTAAAAATGGGAAAAATGAGTTGTGAGAGAGAAGATTCAAGAAATTAAAGAGTTCTCGCCATAAAAAGAGCTAAGAGAGCAAAAAAAAAGGAAGAAAAAAGAAGAAAAAGGGAGAAGAGTTGGGGTAGATTCAACCAGCCCTATAACTTCATTAAGGTGAGTTTATTCTTCTTAAATTCAATATTTTTCCTTCCATTTGAGACTAATAAGGATGATATATATGATTAGGATTAGTAGACTAAGGTTATTTGGCAATAATGGACTTAGAATTTCAAATTGGTAACTAGTTGAAGAAAAGTGAAGCTAAACCTTTAATTAATGATAATTGACGTTAGTTAATTATTTTATGATTTAAAAACTAGAGAAAGATAACTCTAATGGAGGAAGGAGAGACTGCCTTGTTTAAGGTAATTTGGGAAAAATTGAAATTAACTAATGAGTTGAGTGATGTGTGATTAGAGTATTAATTTGAAGAAAATAAATTGGAACTTATGGTAAGGTCTTTGGGCAGCCATGACCTATCAAGAAGGAAGTCTAAACTTAGTACTTTTTGGCTAAATTAAAGTATAAAATATATTAGAAGCATTAGGATTATTTTATGACTTAAAAACTATAGAAAGATAACTCTAATGGAGGAAAGAGGGGCTGCCTTAGTTAAGGTAATTTGGAAAAAATTGAAATTAACCAATATGATGAATGATGTGTGATTAGAGTGTTAATTTGAAGAAAAGAAATTGGAACCTATGATAAGATTTTTAGGCAGCCATGACCTATCAAGAAAGAAGTTTAACCATAGTAATTTTTGGCTAAATTAAAGTATAAAACATATTATGAGCATTAGGATTTTATGTAAGCGTGAAATTTTTTGAAAATGGATGATAGAAATGAGATATGATATGGTTGTGTAGGAAAATCAAATGAGCAAATGAGAGACCCTCAAGAGGGTGACAAAGGCAAGGAGAAGCTAATTAGTGAGGGGAGGAAAAGAATGGAAAATGAAAGCTACAAAGCTGATTAGATATATGCTTCATTGATAAAAATCTTACATGTTATCTAAATGTGTGAAATTATGTGTTAACATTTGATATGAATGTGGTTTGCCATAGAATGTGATTGGTAGTTACTTTTCATTTTTTTATGGTAATGGGACTAAATGATGTGAAAATATTAACATATGTGAATTTAATTATGATCTGAAAATTTTGGCATAAAAATGAATGCATATTATGGATGTAATTAGTAGATAGATTTGTGCCTATTGATGACCCTGCTACAAAATTTTTATGAACAGTCCTGACATTTTTTATCATAACTAATGCTTTGGTAATGAGATTGAGATTAAATTAGTTGGAAATGAAAGTGGACTCATAAGGCTAAAACTTTTATTCATAACCTAAGTTCAAATTCTAATTTCAAATGGATTAAAAATTGGACACAAAATCTCAAACCTGTATGTATCTAGAAAATACTGGGTAAAACTAATTGAATGCTTTTTAGTAAAGGAGCCATAAATTTTGATAGAAAAAAAATTATATGATTTTTAATGCATCCGAAAGCTGAGACATTAAGCTACAAAATAGTAGAAGACCATAAATTCAAATTCGAACTATAAATAGGCCAAAAATGAGGCCCAAAATCAGGGCCGAAATCTGTTATAGACAAAGAATTGATATATTGGGCTTTCGCATCTGGTGTGATGAATACAGATGCCAATTATTAAGCTGGTAATGACAATATTATGAAAGCTAATAATGACACTATTATAAAAGTGTTCGGTGCAATATTATGAAAGTCGGTAATGGAGACCCTATTATTCTTATTAGTTAGTTCAGTTTCAGGTGTTATGGGCACAAAGAAAATGAAAATAACAATAATATAAAAGTTGTCATTTTAATAAGGTTGTGCTAAATCAAAATTACTAAACATTAAATGTTTGATAACATTTATTTGATTTCATGTATTTCTTTTATTTTATGCCTTATTTGTAAAATTATTAAATTACATGTAAGAAAATATATATATGTAAGATTTTTTTCCTTGAAGCACCACTAAGCTAGTAGTTTAGCGCAGATTGTTTCCTCTCACGCAGATTCTAAAGAATAGTTGTAGATAGTATAGTCATCAGAAGAAAAAGGGTACCTATACAAAAAGTGGCTTAAAGCTTTGGACATATTTTGTTAAAAATTTTGTAAATTAAATTATAGTTTTATCCCATCTAGTATGTATTGGGAATGTGTACATCTAATGTAATGGACATAGTTTGGATATAAAATAATATATTTTAAAAATAAATAAAATTTTTGAATATTAGTGTTAGTAATAATTTCATTTTAGTGCTTGTAATATTTTTGCAAAAAAAATACCTCATTTAGCTAATCTTATAAGACAATTAGTCAGGTAATGCTCCATTACCTTACTTAACTAAAGCGGGGTAAGGGGTGTTATAAGTTGTTTGAAGCTCAATTCTCTAAAACTCATATAGAATTAGATAGATGTTTAAAGCCAAAATGAATATAATAATGAGAATTGAATTGTGTCAAGAGAGATTTATGTGTGGAGTATATCATTATTTATTTAAGTAACTGAACATTTCAATGACATCATGTTAATTGATTAACAGGTAAATAAATATACTTTCATAAGGGAAGGTTTAAAAGATAACACTTATCTATCATATGCAGGTTTTAATCATTAAATTTATCACATAGTAAGGCTTTGTTCATCTTACTTTTTCATCCAATTTTTATTCATGCGGGGATTGTTGAAAAATTGTGGTTAATAAGTCATTTTGAGAGAGATATTCAGATATGTTCTAGATTTTGAGAGAATGATCCAGATATGTATTCTTTGACATAAGGACTATGAATTATGATATCCATATGCTCAAAATAGTGAATGTGTGAATAAAAAATTGAAGCTCAAAGTAAATTCATTGCTAAGAAGAAAGAAATTCAAAATTGGGGAATCCTGCATAAGAAAAATGTGAAGTTGAGGGAAAGATCCTTCCAATGTTAAGTGAGTAGCTTGAAAGGCTCTCTTTCTTGTGTACAAGAACGGGGGAGGTGCAAATCTATGAACCAAACTTAGCCTAATGCTTGGATGCACGACCTACGCACACGAATGTTGAGGCGAAATATCATAGTTAAGTCTTAGCCCAACTTATATATATATTTTTTTATTTCTGGAAGTTAAAGCATGCTGGTGTGCTATATTTAGTCACGCTCATGTTAGAAAGTCATATGCCACTATTGCATGTGCAATGGTATGGTGCAGCCAACAGAATGAGGTAACATGAACAAAATATCGCACCCATAACAGTGTCATGCACACAAAATACGTATTTTCAGAAATTTGACCCTTAAACTTTTGCTATACGTGAGTTACAAAAATAAATGAGCATTAATTTGATGTTATAAAGGCTTGTTTGGTAGCTTTCATGAGAATAAATTCTCATTATTTTCCTTTTTCCGTTCTAGCATGAATAAAGGCATTTGGCTTCTTTTAAAAAAATGATCATTTTACAAAAATTATGCTATCTTTTTTCTCTTTCTTGTGATAGAGAATCACCAAATTTAGTTCGTTGTGGTCAAAGGTGTGGTGTTCAACCTCTGCTTTTTTATTTATTATATCTTGGGAGACAAAGGCTGCATTGGATCTAATGTATCTAAACACTAGTGAGCATCAATTTAATATTACAAAGGCTGCATTGGCAGCCTTAATGTGAATAAATTCTCATTATTTTTCTCTTTCCTCCATTTTAGTATGACTAGAGGCATTTGGCTTCTTTTTTTAAAAAATGAACATTGTATAAAAATTCTGCTACCTATTTTTTCTTTCTTGTTATAGATAATCACCATATTCAATTCGCTCTGGGTAAAGTTGTGGTGTTCAACCTCTTCTCTTTTATTTATTATATCTTGGGAGATAAATGTCAATGAATCTAAATACTAGGGGTTGGAGGCAAATTTTTCTTAAGAAAACAGTGACACATAATGTCACAACCGCTAATTTAGGCTTCGAGTCGCGTGTGTCACAAAGTTGATGTATTGGACCGACTGAAATCTAAATTCAGAATTTGAACAAACAATAATTAAAATAATGACAAATAATTGTGAAAAAAATCCTAATAAAGTGTTTAAAGTGCGTAAAGTTGTTACATTATGGTAAGAGACTAAAATGCAAATTTTGAAAAATTTTAGAGTAAATTTATAATTTACTAAAAATTGGAGGATTAATTGGGATAATTATGAATTAAATATATATTTGGACAAAATTTTCATGTGATGGCCTGCCATGAGATTTAAAATGAGAGGGAAAGATAATTCAGATAATATTAAGTTAAAATGTAAAGATTTTAATTAGGTATGTGGGCCCCACCTTATAAAAAATTTTCATTTCTTCTTCATTTCTTCTTTTTCTTTTTCTTCTTCCCTATCTTATTTTCTACACTCAAAATAATCACCCACATCTTCTCCATCTTCCACCATATTCACACATTGAATAAAAGAGAGAAAGTGAGGAAAAAGTGAGAAAGGTAGGAGAAAGTAGGTTTTCATGCAGAGAAAATTTTAAGTAAGCTTAGAGAAGCAAAAAGGAAGAGAAATAAGCAAGAAAATAAGAGAGAGAAACCTCCAAAGTTTCAAATATATAAGGAAAAATCTTGAAGTAAAGTGTTCTTCATTTTCTCTTTAGGTTTTTCTAAAAGAAAATATGATTTTGAGCTCTTTTGGAGCATGTTTTGGAAGAGAGAGAGTTTAGGATTTTAAAAGAGAAAAAAATAGGGTTTAGAGTCATATGATGAAATAGAGGTATTAGATGATGTTTTTATATGTTTGAAGAGAACAAATTGACAAGTAACAAGCTAAAAGAGACAAAGGAAAAAAGAAAGCAATCTAGGAAGTGGAAGGAAAGCAAAATAAGAGGTAAATGCATAACTTAAGGCAATAGCCTATATTTTTTCATTAAATTTCATAATTTAAGAATTTGGAATATAAAATATTGTAAATTAACAGCATTTTGTGATAAAATTCTGATAATGCATGTCTGTTAGACTTAAGATGATATTTGATAAAAATAAAATTATGTGATTGTGAGTTCTTCGCTAGATTATATGGAGCAGTCAGTACATATATTTCTGTAACTTAAGCTATGAAATTCAGATTAATGTGTTATTTATTGCATTTGAAATCTAAGATATAGGATTAAAACCTTTATGAAGAACATAAAACATAATTATGACTTTAACTATGCCAAACATTGGACCAAAAAACTGTCTAGAAATTTTTGGTAAACATTTTTAATGAGCAATAAATATTTAAATGAGTATAACTTTCACTACAGAACTTCAAATTAAGTGATTCAAATTTCATATTAAATCTAAGATCTAGATATAAAATTTTAAGAAGACCTTGTAATTTAATTCTTATGTTAATAGGTCCAAAATTAAAATCCAAAACAGAGTATGGAATCTGCTAATAATAGAGCATGATTTAAATGGAGGGATTTAATATGTAAATTATATTGGACCTTGTTATATTGTGCAAATGATATTTTATTGATTAATTATGTGATTAATTGAGCCATTAGACTCATGAAATGTATGAAATAAAAGAGTTATGAATTTTATAATGACATTAATTAAGTCCTAAAATACTTAGTCTAAAATTAGAATCTCGAATAGTTTGTCATGTCAATCAAGAGTCTAGTGATTAATGTCAGTATTGGCTTGTATGCACATACTACTATACCCAGGTGACAAATTTATTATGCATGGATGCCCAATTCCGTTATCCTGATTATTAATTCTTAGGTGTTATGGGTATAAATAAGTTAATAATGATACAATAATTTGATATAGGATAATTTTTGATAATTATTTTTGTATGTTAAATAAATTAGTATAATGAAATACAAGTAATGATATGAAATGAGAAATTGCATGTAAAAAATAAATAAATAATATGGTGCGTAATATAAATACATGACAACATATGTTACATGATGTAGCTTATTGCCTTATTTATATGCACTACTAAGCTTAGTGCTTAGCGTGGAAGTTTCTCTCATACAGATATAATGAAGAGTAAGATGAGGTTGATAGATAAAGTTAACGATGATTTTATCCAGTACAAGCAGTCGAACTTGAACATTGTGTGTCACTCAGCTTTTTGTAAATAAGTTTTATATTTTGGAAGAATAATGGTTTTGTAAATATAAAATGTACTTTGTTTCTTTATTATGATTTCCTTTAAATATAGATATGCATAATTTTCCATTTATATGAGATGATATTTTATCCGATGAAATCAATATAACACTCCCTTATCTAGGCATGTGTTGTTGGAGTGAAGGGGTATTACAGTTTTTGATATTATAGTCTGATTTGGACAGTTTTGGATTTTAAAAATAATTTTAAAAATATTTATGATACAAGTGTACCCATATTTAAGTATATAAGTTGTTTCTTACTGATTAGGGTCGTTATTTTTTTTATGATATAAGTAGGTTATGACTTATGGACCACAATAGATAGTGGCTGAAAAGGCCAAAAGTAGTGAGCCTATAGAGACAGAGGCTTTATCACGACTAAGTCATCATCGAGCTACTGCATCAGAGGCTTTGTCATGACTAAGTCATCATCGAGCTATTGCATCGAGATCCTATGCTAGCTCATCACATTAGCAATCTGTTGCTAGCATAGGACATATAGAGCTTTTGTAGAATATGATCAACTTGTTATAGAGAGCGTCACAACTAGCCCATTTGGTTTACCATTTAAGTGGTTGTGAAAGTTAAGGGTGCCAAACTTTTATGGTAAACAAGAAGAGGACCCCTCTGTGGTAGAGTTATGGTTAAAGTGGGCAGAAAGAGTTTTTGACCAGTTACATTGCATAGACAAGCAGAAATATAGGCAGTGTCTTTGTTGCAAGATCTTGCATATGACTTATGGCGATTGGAGTCACAAAGTTCAGAGGCACCTGATTCCCTGACTTAGGAATTATTTTTGGAGAAGTTCTAGGAATAATATATCCCATTGATCTGCACAGATGATAAGAAGAGGGAAATTTTAACATTGAAACAAGGGGATATGTCTGTGTCAGAATATGAGAGAGAATTTACACACTTATGCAAGTACGTTGGTGGTATTGTATTTATTGAGGCTAATAAGTGATGATATTTTGAAAATGGGTTAAGGGATCCACTCAAATTACAAGTCTCAGCCCTACATTTGATGAACTTCCCTAGTTTACTAGCATTTACTAAAACAGTTGAATGAGTTCTAACAACACAATACCCAGCACAAGATAGAGGGTTCAAGAGACCCATACCACAATCAAGTGGGGGATCATCGAATAGAAAAAGAGCCAGATCTTTCAGTGGGCAATTCTAGGCTGGGGGTTCTAGTAGGAATTTTTCTTTTATGTGGGGACAACTTGCGAGATCTGCTTCTTCAGCAACTAGTGCACCAACACAGGCATCACATAGATTTGTACCTTTACCATTGTGTCAGCACTACGTTCATCCTCATCCAGTAGAGTGTTGGTAGATGATAAGAGCTTGATTGAGGTGCGGCTCTAAAGATCATTTGAGAAGAGATTGTCTATTACTACAGTTTGGTAAAGGTTCAGGGAGTGTTGAGCCTATATAAATGTAGGTTTCTAGACAAGGTAGAGGCTAAGGTTGAGGAAAAGGTAGAGGAGATAGAGCAGGGCCTAGCCAGTTCAGATTAGAGACTATTGAAAAGCCAGAAGGTAGTAGAGATGCTCCAGTTAGGGCGTATGCTATGAGAGGCTAAAAGAAGAAGGATGCACCTGATGTCATAATTGGTAAATTCTTTCTCTTTGGCTTTGACATCCATGCATTGATAGATCAGGGGTCAATGCATTCATACATATATACACCACCACCAGGTCGATAAGGTTTAGAACTAAAGGTTCTAGAATTTGAGATTATCATGACTAATCCATTAGGATATAGTGTGAGGGATAGCAAGGTGTTTAAGGGTTGCCTAGTTTAAATTCAAGGCAGAAAATTCCTAGTATATTTGATAGAGCTACCATTTCACGAGTTTGATGTAATTTTGGGAATGGATTGGCTATCTCGTCATCGAGCAGTTGTGGATTGTGGGAAGAGACAAATAATCATCATAATTCTAAAACAAGATGAGATAGTGGTGATGGGTGAGAATAAAGGATATCCAGACAATGTGATATTAGTGTTGAAAGCTCAGAAACTCATCAATAAAGGATGCAAAGCATATTTAATGTATGTGATCGATATAAAAAAAGGGTAGTATGAAGTTGGTAGACATTCCTATTATTAGTGAGTCTCCTGATGTGTTTCCTGATGAGTTACTAGGGTTACCACCTGACCAAGAAATAAAGTTTGTTATTGCTTTAATACTCGACACCGCTCTTATATCTATTACACCATATAGGATAATACCAGTGGAGTTAAAAGAGTTCAAGGTACAGTTACAAGATTTATTAGATAAGGGGTTTATACAACCCAGTGTATCTTTGTGGGATGCTCCAGTGTTATTTGTAAGAAGAAAGATGACACTTTACGTCTCTACATTGACTACAGGTAACTTAATAAGGTGACTATTAAGAATAAGTATCCGTTGTCCAAGATTGATGATTTATTTGATCAATTGAAAGGTGCAGACATATTTTTAAAGATAGATCTTTGATCAGGGTATCATCAGCTGAAGATCAAGGAGTCAAATGTACCTAAGATGACATTCAAGACTCGTTATGGTCATTATGAATTCCTGGTGATGCCAGTTGGTTTAACAAATACATCAACAAATTTTATGGACCTGATGAATCAAGTGTTCAGGTCATATCTTGATCAATTTATAGTGATGTTTATCGATGATATCGTTGTGTACTCCAAAAACAGAGAAGAACATAATCAACATCTCATACTAGTGCTGCAAACATTGAAGAAGAAGCAGTTGTATGCAAAGTTATCAAAATGCGAGTTTTGGCTTGAAGTAGTCAATTTTTTGGGTCATATAGTTTCAACAAAAGGCATTCAGGTTGACCCTAACAAGATTGAGACTATTCTTAATTGAAAATTGCCTCGTAATGTGACTGAAGTTAGGAGTTTCCTTGGATTAGCTGGATATTATAGGAGGTTCGTAAAGGGATTTTCATTCATAGTGACTCATTTGACAAGAATGTTACAGAAATATGTTTGATTTCAATGGACAGATAAATGTCAAACAAGTTTTGATTGCCTTAAAGCAATGTTGACTAAAACATCAGTTTTGATTCAACCTACTCTTGGGAAGGACTTTGTTGTGTACAATGATGCTAATAATAATGGGTTGAGTTATGTCCTTATGTAGGAAGGAATGGTGATTGCTTATGCCTTTAAACAATTTAAGTTATATGAGCTTAATTATCCGATACACAATTTAGAGTTAGCTACTATTGTTTTTGCTTTGAAGATATGGAGACATTATCTATGTGGAGAAAGATGTTATATCTATACAGATCATAAGAGTCTTAAGTATCTTCCCTCATAAAAAAGTACTTAGGTAGAAAAGATGGCTAGAGTCGATAAAAGATTATAACTATGTGATCGACTACCAGCCAGAAAAACTAATATGGTTGTTGATGCACTAAGCAAGAAAATCTTAGCTGGTAAGCTATAATAACTTTCCTCTTTAAATTTGCTTATTATAGGTAATAATAAGATTGTACATGTAATTAACCCTGATAATAGCAGAGATGCAAATGGAATCCTTCTTGATGCAGAGAATTAAAGATGTTCATAAGTAAGATGAGAGTTAGTAAAGACAGTAGAGGCAGTGAAAATAGGAGAAAAGCCTAAATTTTCAGTGATAAAAGATGGCATAGTGTACTTCAAGAATAGGATTTGTGTACCAAGCATAGAAGATATGAAGTTAGATATCTTAAAAGAAGCACATAAAACAATATATATTATATATCCAGGTAGGAACAAGATGTATTAGGACTTGAAAGCCCAATACTGGTGGTCAAAAATGAAGAAATATATCACACAGTATGTTGCGAAGTGACTGAATTATCAACAAGTGAAAGTTGAACACCAGTTGCTCAAAGATTAATGCAACCGATACAAATACCAAAATGGAAATGGGAGAGATCACTATAGATTTCATCTCAGGGTTACTAGTGACTTAGAGAAAACATGACATAGTATAGGTGATAGTCGATTGATTTACGAAGTCAACACACTTCTTACCAATTAGGATGGACTACATGTTAAACAAACTAGCTGATCTTTATATGAATGAGAATGTGAGACTCCATGGAGTACCGATATCCATCATTTCTAACAGAGATTCCTGATTTATGTTGCAATTTTAGAAGAGTTTGCAACAAGCTTTAGGGACTCAACTTAGTTTTAGAACTACATTTCATCCCCAAACAAATGGAAAATCAGAACGACTTATTCAGTTATTAAAAAACATGATGAGAAGTTGTGTGCTTGAATTTGAAAGAAGATGGGATTGATATTTATCTCTAATGGAGTTTGAATACAATAATAGTCATCATATGAGCATAGGTATAGCTCCTTATGAGACATTGTATGGAAAAAGCCATGTAAAAAAGTAAGGAGATCATGAAGAGGTAATATCCACTGTTGTTTAGTATAGAATGAACAGGTAAATTTCGAGAATGAAATTTATTTTAAAGGAAAAAGATGTCATATCCGCTAATTTAGGCTCCAAGTTACGCGTGTCACAAAATCGACGCGTTGGACCGACCTGAGTGTAAATTTAGAATTTGACTGGAAAATAATTAAAATAATGACAATAATTATAGAAAAATTTCTAATGAAGTGTTTAAAGTACTTAAAAATATTAGATTATGGTAAAAGAATAAAATGCAAAATTTGAAAAATTTCTCGGTAAATTTGTAATTTATTGAAAATTGGAGGATTAATTGGGATAATTACGAATTAAATTTATATTTGGACAAAATTTTCATGCGATGGTCACCCATGAGATTTAAATAAGAGAGAAAGATAATTAAGGTGATGTTTAGTTAAAATGTTAAGATTTTTATTAGGTATATGGGTCTCACCTTTGAAAATTTTCATTTCTTTTTCTTTTCTCCTTTTTCTTCTTCTTCCTTATCTTATTTTCTACACTCAAAATAATCACCCCACGTCTTCTCCATCTTCTACCACATCCACACCTTAAGTAAGAAGAGAAAGTGAGAAAAAGAGTGAGAAAGACAGAGAAAAGTAGGTTTTCATGCCTAGAAAAGCTTAAGAAAGCTTAGAAAAGCAAAAAGGAAGAGAAATAAATAAGAAAATATGAGAGAGAAACCTCCAAAGTTTTAGTCATATAAGGAAAAAGCTTGAGGTAAAGTGTTCTTCATATTCTCTTTAGGTTTCTCTAAAAGAAAATAAGATTTTGAACTTTTTTAGAGCATATTTTGGAGAAGAGAGAGTTTAGAATTTTAAGAGAGAGAAAATAAGGTTTAGGAACATATGATGAAAGAAAGGTATTTGATGACGTTTTTATGTATTTTAGGAGCACAAGTTAATAAGGAACAAGCTCAAAAAGACAAAGGAAAAGAGAAGGCAATCTAGAAAATGGAAGAAAAACAAAATAAGAGTTAATTGTTTAACTTAAGGCAATAGCCTATATTTTATCATAAGTTACATTATTTGAGAATTTGACATGTAAATGATTATAAAGTAATAGTATCTTGTGATAAAATTCTAAGAATGAATATTTGCTAGACTTAAAATAATATTTAGTAAAATTTGAATTATGTAATTGTGAGTTCGTTGTTAGATTCTATGGAGCAATTAGTACATATATTTCTATAACTTAAGCTCTGAAACTATAATTAATATTTTATTTACTGGGTTTGGAATCAAAGACACAGGATTAAAACTTTTATGCATAATATAAAACCTAATTATAATTTTAACTATGCTGAATTTTGGTACAAACATTGAACTAGAAAACTGTCCAGAAAATTCTGAACAATTTTTTTAATGAGCAATCAGTATTTAATGAGTATAACTTTCATTAGAAAACTCCAAATTAAGTAATTCAAATTTTATATTAAAGTAAGATCCAAATTTAAAATTCTTAAAATAATCTTATAATTTAATTCTGATGTTAATATGTCTAAAATTAAGATCCAAACAAATCATAGAATCTACTAGTAACAAGGCATAATTTAAATGGAGGGATTTAATATGTAAATTACATTGAATCTTATTATATTATGCAAATGATATTTTTATTGAGTAATTATATGATTAATTGAGTCATTAGATCCATAAAATGTATGAAATAAAAGAGTTATAAATTTTATAATAACATTAATTAAGCCATAGAATACATAGTTTAGAATTATAGTCTTGGATAGTTTGACATATCAATCAAGGATTTAGTTATTAATGTTGACAATGACACTCATATTAATGTCAGTGATGACATTCATATTAATTTTGGTGATGACTCTTATATTAATGGTGGTGATGACATTTACATATTAATGCCTGTGATGACAATTGTATACGTATACTATTATGCCCAGGTAACAATTTTATTATGTCTAGATGGTCAATCTCGTTATCCTGATTATTGGTTCATAGGTATTATGAATATAAATAAGTTAATAATGATACGAGAATTTGATATAGAATAATTTGTGATAATTATTTTTGTATGTTAATTAAATTAGTATAATGAAATACAAGTAATGATATGAAATGAGAAATTGCATGAAAATAAATAAATAAATAATATGGTGCATAATATAAATACATTACAATACATGTTGTATGATGTTGTATGATATAACTTATTGTCTTATTTATATGTATATGCACTATTAAGTTTAAAGTTTAACGTGTGAGTTTCTATCGCGCAGATATAATGAAGAGTAAGATGAGGTCGATAGATAAAACTAATGATGATCCTATCTAGTAAAACAACAGAACTTGAACACTATGGGTCACTCAGTTTTTGTATTTTTTATTATAAGTTACTTTTGTATAGTTGTAACGATAGTTTTATAAATATTATTTTGTAAATATAAAATGTACTCTATTTCTTTATTATGATTTTCTTTATATATATATATATATATATATATATAGATATATATATATATCCGTTTTCTATTTATATGAGATGATATTTTAACCGATGAAATCAACATAACACTCATTTATCTAGATACTTGTTGCTAGAATGAAGAGGTGTTATACATAAGACTCATATTTCACATTGCCTCCTTGATCTTTTCATTCTTTCTTTTGTTATATTGGATTAACAATCTATTTCATCACATTATTTCATAACAGTAAATTACCAGGTATATCTATTTTTTATTCCAATCAATCTCTTATTATCTCATTTTAGGTTTCAATTAATTTTATTTATCTAATATGACATTAATATGGTAGGAGTACAAATACTCATTAACTCACAGACCTTTGCCAGTTAAATTAATTAAATCATATATAAAATATAGAATTAAAGCACTGATTGTGACAATAAATAAGTACAAGTGGTAATTTAAGCAAAAATACTATAAAAATAAAGTGATAAAACCAAATAAGTATTGTAACAACTTATACTCTCTGTCCTATAACAATATATAAATAAACAAATCATGCAGTTTAAAATAATTAACTTAGATTACTACTTATAAATTTTCTCTTCATTGTTTTTCTTTTTCGATATGAGATTCAGAATCTGACACATCAAATTAGCGCCTTTCCAGATTTGATTACATTCAGCCTATAATCTTTTCTATAATTTGCTGTGAAATTTGTCTTATAGAACTACAAATGTGTTATGTTATGAAAAATAATACAATTAGTAAAACCATTCTTTGTACTCAAGGCACAGAAAAATAAAAAAGAGAAAAATAGATGTGATTGGAAAACAATACAAATAGAAGATTCTGGACTCGAAAATAGTAAGGGGAAAAAAAGAAAATAATAATCATAATAAAGTTAGTAAGTACATATTCCAGGAAAGTGAAAAATGCTCAATAATAATAATAATAATAATAATAATAATAATAATAATAATAATAAAGTTAGTAAGTACATATTCCAGGAAAGTGAAAAATGCAGAAGCTTTCATGTGATCATGGTCCTTTTACACTATTCTTTAACAGATGGACCCTATGATATGAAAGTGAACTGTAACATTATTTATGGACCACATGCATTTATGCAAGAATTTTCTGTCATTGCACAGTAAGAAATAAAGCAAAACCTACTGATCCAATACACATCATATATAGAAAATTTAAATAAATTGTTCATTTGATTCTGTTTTTTTTAATACTCACCAATCAACATTAATTTCTAATTGTAAATTTTCATATCTACATTAACAATTAAATTTTCATTAAAGACTGAAATTTTGAGTGTTGATAACCAAAAAAGGCAAAATCTTAGAATTTAGATAATTATATGCCATCGTAAATAATGTATATTAAATAGTTGAATTTTTTTTAATAAAAAGCCTAACAATTTAAATTGGAAATCTCATAATTTATTCCTACTATTAATGAATAAGGGTATTTTGTATAGAGATTAAGGGATTGGTTCGTATTGAGATGGGCCAATTAGGGGCCACTTTTTATTTAATTATTTAATTATTTAATTATTTATGTCTACTTTTCTGCTGAGAATGGCCTCTCATATAAACATAAATGACACGTACCACAAATGAATTTTGTGGTGATTGGTTGTTGATAAAGGACAAAGTGAGGGTCATTGTCCTTCTCAGATCACATGGCCTTGACCCATTTATAGATAACCGTAAGTTTCATCTTTCTGTATAATTCATACTCTTTTGGATCTATATATATATATATATATATATATATATATATATATATATATATATATATATATATATATATATATATGTCAAGGCTTTCATCAATTCTTAGCCTTCTCCATTGTAAATAAGTAACTATTAATTATACTTTCTTTTGCCTTTTCAACTTTGAAATATTTATTGACTCGCTAGCGACATCAACTTATGTCAAAGAATACTGCAATAAATTATTTAAGAGCATTTAAGGAGTATTGCTTTTAAGTCAATTTATTAAACATTAATAATATAGAGGTATATTAAGACAAACAAAAGTAAAATTTTACATCTCAACTTTTAATAATTAATTTTTTTTACTAAATATGAAAATAAAAATAAACTAATTCAAACTAAAGTTAGATTTATTGACAATAATAATAATAATAATAATAATAATAATAATAATAATAATAATAATAATGTAGTATTTAATTAAATCACTTGACTATAACTAAACCTCACTATCAAGAAAGAAGATTTTTGTCGACAAGTTTAACTCATATGTAGCTCACTCTTTTTGGGGTGTGAAACAATGTTAAATCAAAATATCTAACAATCATTTACCTTTCACTGAAAAGTGCTCAAGTTCCTTCGAGTACAGTTACTTTGTTACGACTTTACTCCAATCACCAGTCTTCGCTTTAGCATCTATTTTCTTGCGGTTAAGGTAACGACTTCAGACACCACTAGAATAAAGTTTTTATATTTCTTGTGTTAAATTATTTTATAAAACAACTTTCTTTGTGGAGGGGCCATGATTTAAATTTAAGTAATCATTTTCAATCAGTTAGGTCTACTAACTTGTAATATCCGCTAATTAATGCCCCGAGTCGCACGTGTTGCGAAATTGACGCGTTTGACAGATCTGAGTCTAAATTCGGATTTTTACAAAAAATTGATTAAGTAATGGCTAAATTAAATGATAAATACCTAAATAAGTGATATTAAAGTTTAAAGAAGTTGATTTACGATAAAGAATTAAATTGCAAAATTTGATAAGTTTTGGAGTCAAATTGCAATTTATCAAAAATTGGAGGATTAATGAGATTAATGGCTAATTAAAATAGAAAATTTGGACACTTAAAATTTGTGTTGGCCGACCATGACACTAAAGGAAGAGAATTAATATTTGATTAAGTGTAAAATTTGGGAGAAAATGGTAAAATGGTGGGTCCCACATGGAGACTTTTTGGGTACCCTATTTAAGGCTTCCTTTCTTCTTCTTCTTCTCTTCATTTTCTGCTTCTTTTTCTCTGTTTTCTCTACCAAACACGCCAGCCCCAATCTCCTCCATAGTCAATCTTGAATTCTAGAGAGAGAAAGGAAGGGAAGAGAAGAGAAAGAGCAAGACAAAGTGATATTTATGTTCCATAACTCTTAAGGAAGCTGGAAAGAGCAAGAAAAAGGAAGAAAAATCAAGTTTGGTAGAGAGAGAAAATCTCCAAAGTTGTGATCAAGTGAAGAAAAGTGTAAGGTAAGAAGCATATCTTCTTCTTCATCATCTTTTCTTAAAGGAAGTTCGAATTTTGAGCTCTTCTAAGACTTATGAGGAAGGAGAGAGAAACTAGGATTTTGAAAGAGAAAGAGAGTTAGGGTTTTGAGAAAATCATATGGAAATAATGATTTATGATGTTGTAGGAGTTCCAAATGATAAGGAACAAGCTCTAAGGAGTAAAGGAAAAAAGAAAGCTACCTAAAAGAGTGAAGGAGAAAGATTAATGTTTGTGCATAACTTAAGGCAATAGCTTATTTTTGTTTGAAATAATGCGTGCTGAATATGACTTTAGATAAATGAAATTTCAAGAATGATGATGATTATGGCATGAAACTATAGAATTAAACATGTATGAATGAGATCCTTGTGTGATAATGAATTAATGATGCATGTTAGAGAATATTGTATGATCAAGGCATTTACATGTATTGAAAAGTAATAAGTTGAGTAAAGAACCTTAGAAATGCATGAAATAGAGTTTGGTATGATTTGGATGATGTTAGAATGAATGAAATGTGAATATGTAGATTTCCTGCTTAAAGTCACGGGTGTGACTATTGAGTCACGGGCGTGAACTTGAGGGTTCACGGTTGTGACTGATTGTGTCATGGTTGTAAATTTTTGGGTGAAAATGGTACTATTCATTCCAGAAGCATTCACGGATTGGAATCGCTGAAGTGAACTTATTCACGGGCGTGAATGAGTAATCACGATCGTGAATGCTTTTGGGTAATTCATTCCAGTAGCGTTCACGGCTTGGGATTACGGGCGTGAACTAATTCACGGGCGTGAAAGTAGTAATCACGACCGTGAATGCTCTGTATTTGAAATTATGAATGTGGTTATTAAATGAGGAATTCAGGTAAGTAAATGAAAGTTATTGTCTATCCAGCGAAATAAGAATGATTGCATAAATATATATATATATATATATATATATATATATATATATATATATATATATATTGATGTGAGAATGTGATATGTTGTGATATAGAAAAATAAGAATGTTGATTCGGATGAAATATATGAATTGTCATGGATGTATATGAAATCTGATGCAGATGATAAATATGAGAATATTGATGAATCTAGTAAATGAATGAAAAGATATATGATTATGACTATATGTTTGCAAAACAAGAAAATTGAGATGTTGATAAATATGAGATATTGATGTGTGGAAATTTGAGAATAATGATTGATGTAAAAATATAAAGAAGCTCATTACTTTACTTGCGGACTAGAATCAGGATAGATGATATGTCATTAAGGGGGCGAACGGTACCATACTATACCTCAACCAATGTGGCTAAAGCTTGTTGTGAGCGTCATTGGTCTGGGATGCTCAGTCAGTGTGGCTAAAACTTGTGTGAGCGCTACTGACTTGAGAAAGCTCTGATGAGCACATATAAATGAGGACAAGGTGTCATAAGCTTGTGTGAGCGGCCTTGATCCGGTTATTCATCTATGATGAAATTATACTCAATCAATGTGGCTAAAGCTTGTTGTGAGCGCCATTGATTTGAGAAGCTCTTATGAGCCAGATAGTGGACAAGGTGGCATAAGCTTGTTGTGAGCGCTCCTGATCCATAACCCGTATCCAGCCATTCCAAAATATTTAGAGTGATGTGGGCAAGATAATGAGGATATATCAGAAAAATAAGAAAAGGAAAGAATCAGAAAATGAAGATGATATGAGATTGAGATGAAATGACAAAGAGATTTACAGAATAATTTGCCATTAAAGATAAATGAAAATAACATTGTCTATATGAGCATGACATTTATACTTGTATGAAATAGGAATATGTTGATAGTCATACATGCAAATATTTTGATGTACAAAATGATAATTGTTAATGCTTGTTGCATGATATAGTATATTGTCTTATTTATATGCACCACTAAGCTTAGAGCTTAGCGTAGAGTTTAATTTTCACGCAGATATAGAAAAGTAGCTGAAAATATTAGATAAAGCAAGCGGTGATTCCATTCAAGTAAAGCAACCAAAATCTTAAGAAAGTGGGTTACAAGTTTTGAAACTTTTGTATTTGACTTTTATATTAAAGAAATATTTGAGTTTGTAAAACTTACTTTTAAAGTTTGTTAAGAATTCCGCTGATGTTAAAAATTACTATTTTATGTAAATAAATTGTACTATGATTTTTGTTTATATCCATATATACATGAGTATAAAAAAAATAAAAAAAAATAAAAATATAGTTTCCTGAAGAAGTATAAAAAAGACAGATGGACATTAGTGCTCCCTCATCCGGGCACGTGTTGTTTGGGTGGGGAGGCGTTGTCGCTACATAACTAGTTGGGAGAAATTGAATAAAAACTTACTAAATTTTCGCAATTAATCCCAAAAAAATGGATTATGGGTTTGGTCTATAGGGATTCGCCTCAATAGAGACATCCACCAACTATGATAAGGAAATGTTGTTGGTTAATTAGGTTTTCGAAAGCTAATAAATGACTTTTTCCTGCATTTGGAAGCAACTCTGCCATCCTACCGATGAAGCGAAAGAGGAACACTATATATAACATGCCAAAGTTGACAAGTGATATTAATTAATTAGCTAAACATACAAAAGTTGACAAGTAATACTAATTAAGTTGCTAAAAATCTGATAAATATACCAAAAAAAGATTAACTACACATGCAATCATTGAATTTATACCTCAATTTCTATAAAGTCAAAAGTGAAAATTTTCTAACTAAAAACTATATTAACTTTTTGAATTTATGCACAAAAATTATTTTTTTCAGTTTTGATGAGTCATAACCTAGAAAGATGAATTGAATGCCAATTGATAGCAAAATTTACCACCTCATACCACATCATATGTCATTTTATGTAACATAATATGACATGTATTCATACTCTTTCATTGCTATCAATATCTAATAAATATACTTCAATCTACAGAAATAGTTGCTATCAACATGAAGAAAAAAGTAAAATTTAAGTTTCATTGGCAACTCAAATAATTCAATTGACAACCATATATAAAATTAATGAAAAATTATTATTTACCCTATGAGATTTAACATATTGTATTAGTACCCTCCTGAGATTCAAAATTTATACGATTAGTCTCTTATATTTTATCTCCGTTAAACTATATAGTTATTCTGTTAAATTTTAAGACATTTATTTAAAGAGTACTGGTGCAATAGGTTAAATTTTAAGGGATACTAGTATTATAAGTTAAACTTTAGGAGATAAATAGTAATTTTTTCTTTGTCATTTCAGCACAATCTAACGTCTTTCTAACATAATGACATATTAGTAGAATAAGATAAAATTGATAGGACAAATCGTATAATTTTTTAATTTCAAAGGAGTACTAGTATAATATGTCAAACTTCAAAGAGTAAATATTAATTTTTTCCAAAATTAAACCATAAGGATCAATTGATTAAATATCTACAAAAACTAAGATGATGATGTCAAATAACATCCACATTAAGTCATATGATTAACATAACTAAAAAATGATTTTCTTTAGCCTTATTTCAATTCAATTACTTTCAACCAAGCAACACCCAAACTAAATTCCCAATGGAAAAAAAACCCAATTCAAAATTACATTTATTATCCTAAATGATCTTCTGTAACACTCTATTTTTAGGGTTTAGAGGTTATGTTGGTTTGTAAAAGAGATTGGGTTTTGGATGTTTTAAAATGGTTAAGTTTTATTATTGTGAGTGTTTTTACACCTATGAAATTTGTGCTAAGGTTCAAAACGGTAAAGTTGAATGTGACAAAATCGTTTTGATTAGATAGGATATTTATGCCTGTGAATAGTTTAGTTATGGTCGTGAATGGTATTTGTCATGCCCATAAAGTTTGAGTCATGCCCATGAACGCAGGTTAGTTGGCCAAGCTGCAACCGCACTTTTCTTTCTCTTTTGTTTTATATCTCTATTTTAATTGCTCCCCACCACCCATAATCCTTCCTCTAACATGATAAAGACTTCAGCTCCTTCTTTTTAACCCCTTTTTTTTTAACCTAAACTCCATTGTTGAGTTGAGGAGTTTTTTTAAGAGTTTTTGCAAAAGTTGAGGTATAACTCAATTTTAGGGTTAGTGTAAGATTGTTTTCAATCTTATGGGTCTAATATGAATATTTTTATGATGTTAGGATTTGCTAGTGAGCAAGGGAACATATCACAAAAGAAAAGAGAAGTTTGAAAAAACTTGAAGTTAGTTAAGGCTCCATTTTGTAGAGGTTAGTACACATTGACATTTATATTCATTCTCATTGTATTTTGGCATATGAAATGTGTTGTAAATGTATGATGAATATGCTAAGGCATGAAATATGTGTAATGACTTATTAGATATGTGTTTTAAAGGTTGAAATGAGTTAAAACACTTGTTATGATAGAAATGAGTTAAAATTGACATTTATGGCATGATTTGTGATGTAAATGGATTAAATATTGTCAAGACATATTTTTGGTATATTTTAAGAGCTAAAATATTGATAGAAGTGATTAACATTAGTCAATCTTAGAGCCTTTAAGTGTTTTGTATGAGTTACTCTTTTTTGGCTGATTTCTGCCATGAAAATTTCCAGATTCATATTCGTGAAACATGATTTATGATCGTGAATGCATGAACAAAACTAGATTTTATGCCCATGATAAGGTAGTCATGCTTTTGAAACATGTGTCTAAAAAAGGAAAAGTTTTCATGCCTAGTTTCACTGCTATGGAAGTCGTGAAATGCAAGGGTTTACACCCATGAACATTTAGTCATGACCATGAACATCAAGATCCAATAATTTATATTTGAACCCATAATTTTCATGGTTTGTTTTATGGTTAGAAAGCTGTGAACAATAGGTTCACGCTAGTGAAGGATATGTCACGGTCGTTAAGTATGTATATTTTGTATGCAATAGTTTCACACTTTGGATTCATAGCTAAGGTAACCGTGAAAGACACATTCACGGCTGTGAATGGGCATTCACCCTTATAAAAGCATTATAACTATTTATTATGCAGTTTTGGTTTTGATGTTATATGGATGGATTTATGTAATCACATGTTATGAGATATATGCATATACGATTAATTACTTGTGAGTGATGTTCAAGAGGCAATATGCCTATGATAAATGTTTGATAGCATGTAATGTGCTAATACCAAATAATGTGGAAATGAAATATGATCTAAATGCTCAATTCTCTAATCTTAGACTTGATATAGGATATGTGACATATCATTGAGGGGGTAATAGTATCATATGATAAATTGATATTAATATTGATATAAGGACAAGGTGACTTAAGTTTGGGTTGTGAGTACCCTTGATCCTGGTTATGCTAGCAATTGTTACTTTTACTCAGTTAATATGACTTAAGCTTGGGTTGTGAATGCTTTTGACTTGAGGACGATGAGCAAATATAGTTTATAAACAATGTGGTTTAAGCTCGGGTTGCGAACACCTTTATTTTACAACCCATATTCGGATAATTAAACTTAGAGTTTTAGGTGAAATGAACTAAAAATGAATAAAAAAATAATAGTGATATGGTAAACTGGAAATATTGAAATGGTTGAATACTTAGGTGGTTGCCTATGGTTTGATATGGTATACGACTATGTATATGAATTACATATTATTAATATGATTCATGGTATAAATATGTATATCTAAGGCAATAAGGTACGTAACATATAGAATGTATGCTATCATGTATGATCACTAAACATTAAGTTACTTAGCATGTGGATTCCTTGCATGCATATTTGGAGCTGGTAGATCAAAGTTGATTGGTCGAGAAGTGATGCCCATATAGAGTTCAGTTAGAGCAAATCCAATCTAAGGTTGGTTTTCATGCATGACATTTTTATGATTATTTTTGTATATGTTATGGGATATGAGTTATGGTTTTATATAAGCCTTTTTAATTATGTATTTAATTTCATGATGTATTTTGTAGCTCAGGGCTATTATAAGCCCAAATATATTTTATTTTTTATCATTACATTCCAAACACATATTATGCTTAAATAAGTTTTAAATATTAAAAAGTTTTAATTTAACCAGTTTACCGCAAAAAGTTTCATAGCATCAACTAGTACAGTTGAAGTTTTTTGGCTATATCGGCAGATGTTACATTAGGTCAAATTTCAGAGGTACTAGTATAATAAATCAAACTTGCAATGGAGTACTTGTACAATAGGTCAAAATTCAGTGATCAATGATAAATTTCTCTTTATCATTTCACTACAATATAACATTGTTATAATATAAAATCTAACAAAATGATATATTAGTAGAATATAATAAAATAAAAATAGCAAATTATATAATTTTTAAACCTTAAGAGTACTAATATAATATGTCAAATTTGAAGGGGTAAATAATAATTTTTTCTAAAATTAAACCATAAGGATCAATCGTTTAAATATCTATAGAAACTATGATGATGAAGTCAAATAACATTCACATTAACTCATGCGATTAACATAAGTAAAAATTGATTTTCTTTAAGGGTTGAAGTTTGACAAATACACTCGTATCCCCTAAGGTTTTAAAATTATATTATTTGCCTCCTCAATTTTATTTTATTTCCGTCAGACTATATAGTCATTTCGTCAATTTTAATAGTTTTATCACTAACGAGAGAGCTAAATAATTAAAAAAAATCCAAAACTACCCTTAATTTTAGGGGGTAAATATTATAAATTTTAAAATCTCAGAGAGATACTTGTGTAATATGTCAAATCTCATGGGTAATATGCCAAATCAAAAAGGCTTCCAAACCAAATATCCAAGGCATAAAAAAAAAAAAAGCCAACCTCTCAATTTCAACCTATTATACTAATATCACATGCCATTTCTAAACTCAAATCAAATCTAAACTTCAAATCTAGAACACTTATACAATTTACGCTTATTAATTAAAGATTTACAACATTTTCATAAATTTACTTTACAAACCCAAAATGAGTGCTAATATTTATAAATAAAAAAATCGAACCAAAAAATGCTAACTCTAACTTTGAATTAGGCCATACTCTCTTTTCGTTGAATATTATCTTTATCAATAACATGGACCTATGCATGAGAGAACCACATGCGCTAAACGAATTGTCTAGTGGTGCATGCTTTTTGACAACCAATTACACACAAGCATATATTAAAATATACATTTCAATAAAATTCATATTCTCTGTACCAACAAACTCAACATTTACTAAACATCATTATGCATGAATAAATAATTTTTCAATTCATTCTTTGCCAAAGAGATAGCAAATGACAAGAAATGGTACTAAGTGACTTCATGTTTACTACTGAAGTCATTGAAAATAATTATACAAGCTTTATAATAGCATTATCATTATTTTTGATAATTTCATGACATTTCAATTCATAGCCCATCATACCAACAACCAAAACCATGGGATTTTGGAGTTTTGTTGCCCCCAGGGCGGTAATCGAATACTTTTCAAAAATTGCTACTAACCAAATTAGTTTATACATTCCAAATAATTAAAAGCAAACCATCAACAAAATAGAAATTAGTTCCAGACATTAACAATTCTTTTCCTTTTAAATTGCCCAATAAATCTTAGACTGAAACTATTAAGCGGGATATGTGTTCTGGTTCATCATAACCTCATTTATGACTGATCATAGTCTAACTTTCTTTATTATACATTATTGGCTGATCATAGCCTAATCTCTCTCAATACATAATCCCTCAAGACATTATTATAAACGACACTAATTGATAATAAAAACAAAAAAGTGATTTAAACCTTAAATGCAGCAATTTTGATACAGTGTCGTCTATCAACCCTAATTGGTATGTCAACTATCCCAACTCTACTTCAGGCTAAGTGTTAGAACATATCAATTTAATTCATCCCTTTTTAGCTTTCATTTTCACTTGTACAATATAAATGACTACATAATAATTTAATTACATTTACTCAAATCAAACACTTATTTTATTGAGTCATTCAATTTAATTTACATTTCCAAACTTGTTTGGCTTTCATATTCTCATACATTGCATCACTAAATTACAATCTCAAAGCAATATGCCTTAGTTGATATTTCGGCCAAGCATACCAAAATCTCATTCTCATCAATTCTTTTTCTCACATTTGATAATTAAAATTTCAAATCATCACAATCAACTTATGTTAGCATGCATCACTCAGTACTCATTAATATACCATCATTGAATTTCAATTTCAATTGTTATCACCATACCACTTAGACACTAATAGATTATCCAAACCAAGTAGGAATCTCAATATAACAAATGACATACTTAAAATTACAACAATTTAAAATGATAAATTATTTAGCCTTGTTCTTGGCAAAATCTATGCCCTGTATTTTACTGCATTTTTCACCCAGTTATATATCAAATTGCATCAAATGGCCTTTTAAAAAGTTATAATAGGGTCTTATCATCCCATAGCAACTATAATAAATCAAATCTGAGTCCTAATGAGTGAGATATGACTATTGTCTTCAGACTGTCCTAATAAAAATTTTCCAGAATTTCTGGATAGTTTTCAAGTCACATATTGTGATTCAGTTTATGCATAGATACAGTAGAATTTGGAATTAGAATCTATGAAAGTTCTAGACCTGCAAGTCCACTTTCTAACTTAACTAGAATCATAAAAATTCAAGTTCCAGAGACTATGTTATGACTAAAATTGTACAGACTACTCAGAAAATCTGGCTATGTTAATATTTTGAGCAAATTTTGACATGCTCTTACTCATCAAAAATTCAAATAAACTATTTTTAAGCAACATTTCAAATCAAATTCTCAACAATACTCTTCCTATATGGTTCAGCCAATAAATGGGTCAAAATAGGCTTTTCATAATTCCAGCAAGCAATTCACATACTCGTAATCATGAATAGTAATAGATTATGGGTTTCTCATAATCTTCCATATTAGTCTCAAATATGTTTCTCACTTTAGCATATATTCATTTTAAATGTCATTAATTCAGTTCAAATTAAATTAGCAAAATATTTTAGTTAGAATTCACACAATTCACCAAAAGTATGCACAAACCTTAATGTTATCTTTTGAATCTCCTTCTCTGCACTTGATCTTCATTTTTCACTCTCATCATCACCATACAATTTTTTTTATACATTCTTATTTAATGTTTCTTATTCATTTTGATACATAATGTGTCTTATTAAAAACATAAATGATCTTTTCTTAATCTTATAATGTGCCTTCTTATAAAAAAAAAAAAAAAAATTGTAACGTGTCTTTAATTAATATCGAGGTATATTAAAAAAATATAAATAAAATTTTATATATCTTATTATATTAATCTAATTTTTATTTTTATTAGTATTTTTTTAGAGATTAGAAATAAATTTGTTTTTGTGGGATGAATGAAATGTGGAATTATGTGGATGATACTGCAGAAAAATTAAGTTACAAATCACTATTTGTCTTCTTTGCCCCCCTCCCTTTAAGCTAGCATGAAACACGTAGATTATTGAGTTTCATATTTAATTGTAGTTTTATAGAGTAAAATTTGCCAATGCAAAATTGCAACCTAGCATCTCATTTTTACCAAAGAAGCAAAAAATAAATAAATTTTAGACATTAACTCTTAAGTTAATCTAATTGGGAATTAGGTTCACTCATTAGATGTTGTGGTAGTCCATCAGAAAACATATTTTTCCATAATAAATCAGAAAAATGAGAAGGGAATTCAAATGTTTCCATTTTAGTTTCACAACTTTATAATTATAGTAAATGCATTCATAAAATGTTATATGCTATTTTAATTCTAATTTACAAATAACTAATAGTATATACTATTTTATATCGAATGATAAATTGTGCGTCTTTAAATAAATATTTTATTTTTGTAATTTGGAATCTATAGTTCTTAGTATTTAATATCATCCTTGTCCCTCTACGGCTTTACCCACTACCATCAATAAAACAAGAATTTCTTTCTTTTTCCTTCATCTAGGTGATTCAATAATAAGAAAGGAATCATATGTTAGTAAAATATAAATATATAGTGATCCAATAGTGCTAAATAATAATTTAGGCACGTATTGTTAAAAAAGGTTAAAGTTCAGGGAGCGAAGGTGCCTTTTGCCTTACCATTTTGAGTGATGAATTTTGATTTTTTAATTAAAAAAAAAAGAAATAAAAACACACAGCGACAGGGAGAATCGAATATTTTGTAAAAATAATTTCTTTTAAAATTTATAAGCAACAGGTTCAAAGGTGAAACTTGATAGTAAAAACCGATGTGCTCAGTAGAGGAAACAAACAAAAAATTATAATAAAACAAAATTCCAAAATAGTTAAAAACTTAAAACGGTCAGCTATCACGCTTTCATTTAGCGCGTTCACCACACCTCGTACCAAAAGTTCCCAACTATATATTTAGTTGTGTACAACTGTTAACCGTTAATGATTACAGTCAATTGCTGACAGCTATAATAAACTGAACACTCAATTCTAATTTTTTTTTTTTTATTTAACAATCAAAAGTTGGAAACAAAAATTAAATCAAACAGGCATTAAGTTTTCAAGAAATTATTCTATCACTAACATTGAAATTAAAATTGGAATGCCCCTTATTCAATAAATATAATAGGTAATATTAGAATAATCTTAACTATTCACTTATTTTAAATAGTTAGCTTAGTATAAAGACTCATAAAAAATTTAAAAAATTTAGTTATTTAATGAAATTTAATCATAACAATTAATTTATAAATTAATAGCTAAAATTATCTTTAACATGACTTTATCATATTTAGATGAATATGAGGTGGTCTTAATGCAATTGAGTTGTTATGGGTTTGATGTTTGTAACTCAACGTTTCGTTATGTCAACATTATGTTCAATTAATATTATTAATAATTTATTTCATTTCAACAATTCAAAATAATTAGCAATTAATCAGGGAAGAAATTATAAATTAATGATAATGGATTAAGGTAAATATTATAAAAGATACAAATAAATAAATGTATAGGGAGATAAAATCAAAAGATAAAAAAGAACATAAACATTATATAGATCAGAGGAAAAAACATAAATAATTTAAATCTATTATTAATATTTGAAAAAAAATTATAAAATTTGAAGTAAACATAAATATTATGTAAGTAAATACATTGCACTCATGACAAAAATGTAAACAATTTATGGGAGGATATAGCTACTTTTTGAAAATAACTTATAAAAATTCTAGCAAAAAATTTAATTTTGAAACATTTTGGGGGCCATGGCCTCTCAAGCCACCACCTAAATCATAAAAATTCATTCTTTTCTTCTTGTTAAATTGATAAAAAAAAATTGTTAGATGATTAGTAGTTCATAAGTGATAATTTATAGCAAAAAAAATTATAATCGTTTAGCAAAAATTTACTATTAGTTATTTAAAAATTATTTGTATGTGATTATTACGAATATAAATTATTTTTAATATAATTTATAATTAATATATTTAATAATTAAAAATATAATTTCTTATGTATATATATATATATTATTTTTTTCATATATAGAATTTTTCTACCGTACATATAATTAAATAAAAATGAATATTATAGCTAATTTAATTACTAATTTTAATATATAAAATATAATTAATTTATTGATTAAAAAATATTTTACAGATACAAATATTTTGAAATTAATAGATTTAGAACTACTAATTGTTGTAAATAAAAATTAAATCAAGTTAGGTTTCTCTGAAATGAAGCTTTTAAAATCAACAACAATTAGTTGTTAGGTGCTAATTCAAATATATTAAGAAACATCATTGAAGTAGTTGTTAGGTATTAAATAATTTCAACTGTCTCTAAAGCTCGAACTAAACATCCTCTAAAAATAAAAAAATAAAAAAAAGCAAGTTTAGAATTTACATGTTAGTTTAAAAATTTTAAAATATTAAGATAATTTTTCTTTGTTGGCTAAAAGGTTTGGTTTAGAGTTTCTAAGTTGCACCCTAGAGACAATTTCTCTAAAGCATATAAAATATACACTCCATCATTAATAAAGACATTTTTTATTTTTCAATACTCACATTATCTTATGTGTTTGATTAGATATCTTAAACTGATTAATAAAATCCATAATATGAAACACAATCTAAATGAAACCATGATAAGATTATAATTTGAGATTCCTATTATATCTAATTGTGATCATGCTTAAATTATCCTTAGTTATAGTATTAATAAGATGAAACATTGTTAAACCTGATAGATTATTGTATGTTATAATCATTCACTAAGTCAAGCAGTAAAGATGCTTAGGGCTAATATGTGGATACTTGTTAAAATGATCAAGTACATTAGATGATATAGCTATGAGATTATCACATGGATAATTGTTTGTGTGTCAGTAAGTATATCTCATCATAATAGTTGTGTAAGTATCTTTAGACTTGAGATCTCTAAGGTATATTAGATATTAAGTGTTATACTTTGATATCATTCCTTATTGTCTCTTAGTGATTGCTCGTATGGTGGTTATCGAGCACAACATAAGATATTCAAAGATAGTTGAAATATCAACAAAGGATTCATTACTTCTAACAATGGGAGAGTAGATCTTATGGCCACTTGATGAAATTTGTTACTTAGAAATCCTCGGCTAAGGTGGATATTGCCTTGAAAGAGTTCGTAGGTATATCCTTTAGAGTGATCAAGTTCAAGAGCAAGAACTAATAAATTCGATCTAGAGGTGGCATAACCAAACTAGAGAGAGTTAATACAGAATTCGTACTTAGAATAGAGTGATATGTTGAATGATGAAAGATATTTATTGCATAATAATTGTCTATTGAAAAGTTGAAATCAAACTACTAACTTTTCTGGATACTTAGGTAGTAATGATGCTTTGCTAAATACCAATATTGATATGTTCAACAAGAATCAATTGATCGCAAAATTAATAATAAATTAAATAGTTTAATTCATCTAATTCTAATCCAATTATGATTATGATTCATATTATGTTGCTAAATATCTAAAAATCTAATAGGTCACTCACATAAAAGAATTCGATTCCAGAATAAAATGGCTTATGGATTGGATCCATTGAAGTGAGTATGGAATAACTTGGACCGAACTAAAGGGCATTTAAGGAAGCTTGGGCTGAAATATAAATGTTATATTTGGGCCAATTAACTTTGGTCATTTAAATGGGTCTTATTTTTAAAATAGACCTAATTAATTATGAATTTTTAATTAGGATTTTAAGTGTTAAAATCATAATATCCTAGGGTTTACACATGCGGTATAAATATCATATGTATATTCAGCCAAAGTACAAGTGCACACACCCCAAAAACTGACTCGCTCTTTTTTCCCCTTATATGTCGAATTTTCTAGCTAGCATTCAAGAGAATTCAACAAAGCCATCTTTGTAACGTCCTCTAATTTTGACCTCAGGTTGTGAACGTGTCATGGGCACAACCGCATTGTCCAAATTCTAAGTTCGAAATAAAAATAATAATTGGGATATTTAAAGTGAATATTAAAAATATCAAGCATGGATGTGTTAAGAAGGAAAAATTAAATTAAATGTATTATTGAATAAATACAAGTATAGTGGCATAATGGTAATATTTTACAAATGCAAAATTTTAAAATAATAAGTTGATAAAGACTCTTATGTGATTGTTGCACTGAAACAAGTGGTCATGATTTAAGGGTATATGTAGCTTTATATGAACCCTTAGATAAGAGGAACAAGATGGACATTAAAGAAGGACCAAAAGAGCTTTTTTATTTTTTATTTTTTACCACATGGGTATAAAACCCCTTCTTTCTCTTCCTTCCCTTATATTTCCTTTGCACATATTTTTTTTCCTTTTCGACACACATAACCTATTTCCCATCCCTTGTTCTCCTTTTTCTTGCTTCTCAAATGATGTATTCTTATTTAGTATAGTATTTATTTATTTTTTTAATGTTTAGTCATGGGTTTTAAGTAGGTTTAGGCACTTAGTTTTATATTTTGGTAATTGCAGTGTTGCATAAAAAAGTGCAAAAGTGAAGAGCCTCACAGTGTCATGCCCGTGAGGAGGTTCAACATTAAGATGATCCTTATGTGCATGAACGTGAAGCATTACTGCAAGCATAAGGATTTTGCAACCTATCTTCCTATTGCCAGTATGCGGATTCAGTGTGGGTGCATTGAGGCCAAAGCTCCAAGTTGCTATTGCGAGCATGTGGTAGTGTCACAAGCATGAAGGTTGTTATCCTATCTCAACTTGTCACAGGCGTGAGGAATTATCGCACACTGATCAATGATCTTGTAGAATACATTATGCGATGAAAATCTACCTTGTGCAAATGGGCTTACATTATTGAAGATTACTTCTAGAGCTTTTATTTGGATACTATTAACATATTAAGAGGGAAAATATTGTATTTTTATAATTAGAATGTAACTAAAACTCTGAGTAGTATAAAAATAGTGTCTATTTTGAATTAAAGGGAAGACATTTTGCATCTTTTGATATGCGGTGACTGAAGAGAACTCATAGGCTACTTTTAGCATATTGTTCCAACGGGCTTTTCATCATAGAAGGGAGTAATTTTGACACTTGAAGATTGGCTTAAGTGTAGCTTGAAGATTTGGGGACCAACCAGTCTTGAGTTGAATTCTATATCAATTTTTAGGAGAGCAATTTAGTTCTTTTATTTCTATTTCAGCTGTAACATGTTTAGTATAGTATTTGATATTAACATGACCATTGTCGTATGTTGCCCAAATTATGAACCAAGAAGGGGGGTTGAATGAGATATTAAAAAAATTCTTAACTTTTAAGTGCAGAATAAAAAGTTGAATAGAGAAGGGATAGGAAGATATCATACAAGAAATTTATAGAGGTTCGGGTATTAACAAACCCTACTCCTCTCCCCAATCTCAATTGGGAGTTTCACTAACACACTAAGTGTTACATGAAGTTTTACAAGCTCACTCCCAACTATGGTGTTTCTATCAATGGCTCACACCTAACCCAGAAATCCCTTGTATTTTAATGGCTCACACAATAAACTAATTCTTTATGTTTTATGGCTCACACCAATAACCCTTACAAGTGTTATACTCTTTACCCAATATACCCAAACACACTTGAGTAGTAGATTACAAAGAAAAACACTCACAAATCTATAATGCTAAAAAATTATGAGCAAAAAGATTTTTACAGAGAATTAAAGTTTTGTTGAAAGTAATTAATGCACAAATGACTACAACAAGATTTTGATTCGAAGTAATTGCTATTCTCTTGTTCTGGATTCATAAATGACTTGCATTTTACTTCATTAATGAATTATAGCTATTTGGATGCATTTAATGTGAAAATAGCCGTTACACCAACTTTTAATTTTGCGCTTGACATGTTTCTCTTTCCTCATTCACGGTCGTGAATATGTGTGTCATGGCCGTGAATGTTCTTTCAAGCTATGGGCCAAGTGGTGACTCTGACCGCGGAGCATTCTGGAAGGAATTGAAGTGTTTGATCACGGGCATGACTCTATTCTTTCATGGGCATAAATATCCTTCCAAGCCGTGGTCCAAGTGGTGACTCTGGCCGTGAAGCTCTCTGGAAGAATTTGACATGTTTTCTCACTGGTGTGATTGATATGATCATTCACAGTTGCTATGATTCTTTATGGCCGTGAACTTTAAATGTTAGATAGTTGGTGCTAAGCTACATCACAGGCATGACATAAACAGTCACGGGCGTGAACATGTTATTTTTTCATTTTTTGACTTTCAAAGTTAGTCTTCCATTCTTGCATCATATTCCATACGCTGTTTAATAAATTTAGAACACAAATATTGTTAAATACATTATTGTTATTTCATTTGTTAGCATCAAAATGATGGAAATACCCCTTAAGATTCAACAATCTCCCCCTTTTTGATGGTGACAAATAATCTAGCAATATGTGCTTTTGAGAAGTCTCCCCCTCAAAAGATGCTTAAGACAAAAAATAATAAAGTGCAAGAATTTTTAAGAATTGATGAAGTATAGCATGAATGCTTGCTTCCTAGTTTAGGTATATGCAAGGTAAATGCAAAGTATATCCAATGTATATCAAATTTTTGCTTTTAACTAGCTAAGTATATGCAAAGTATATTGAAAGTATATCAAATGTTTGCTTTTAACTAGTTAAGTATATGCAAAGTATATTGAAAGTATATCTCAACAGTATATTCAATATCAACACATTTGCATTCATGTACTTGCATATTCATTTAATTCATTTATATTTCTAAATTCTCCCATTTTTGTCATCAATAAAAAGAACATAAATGATAAATCATATGACAAAAACCAATGCAATATATATTAATACCAAATGTAAAAGTACAAACTTTTGAAAAGTAAATTAAAATCCTACATTTGCAATACTAGAAACTATTAAACAAAATGAAATAAAAACTAAAACTCTAGCTAGACTTGAAGCCGGACAATCCATCTCTAAGGCGAGCTACTTCCGCCTCGAGGCTATCCATGCGAGACTCCATAAAATCTTTGAGGTTTTCCAACCTCTCATCTATCGAAGCCTGCAGTTGGTCAAAGCGATGTGCTAAAAATTCAGCCACCTACTGAGCCAAGTTCGGTGTGGAGGCCAGGGATTGTCCAACCTCTTGCTCAACCTTTGGGGTCGCCGTCTCGACTCGAACTCTTTTTCTTTGCTGGATTCCTTGGAGGTCAGCTTTGAAGTCATCCGAATCATCGTCTTCCCAAATAATTTCACAAGCTGGAGTGGTTAAGCGGTAGTAGATGTTATTCTCATGAATTATGCGGACCGCTGCTCCCATTTTGATAAAAGACTCGACATCTAGCCGGTCTCTAGGATGTGCTGGTATGAGGTTGAAGTTATGCTATTCTAACTTCAAATATCCAAGCTTGATAGCAAGGTGAGTCACGTACCCACCAATCAAGATATCTCGTGATGGCTTCGTTGCAATTGAGAGTAGATGGTTTGCAAACCATCGAGACAATGCCACTGTTAGACCTCTTCGGGCCATCTCCAGGAGAAAGAGCTCAGATTTTTGAATTGAACCATTGCTATCCCCTCTTGCAAAGATGCTATAGGTCAAAAACCTATGCAAGTATTTATGCACTGGTGATCAAAGGTGGGTGCTTTTCATCTTCTTGACATTCCAGCTGCAGTCTTGTTTGAAATGAGTCCATGATGGATTGGCATAGAACTCCACATCACTATCATTGAGGATACCATCAGAGGGAAGTTTGAAGATGTCACCAAACTCCGTTGCTATGAGGGTATTCAGATGCTTGCAAAGTTGAAATTTCACTGTGCCGGTGGGAGAGACTTGCAGGGTGCTAAAGAACTTGAGAGTTGGTTCCCTTAGCATTGGTTGGTGGATGTCGACAAAATCCTTTAGATGAAAAGCCTAGAGTTGTTCCGTCATGCTTGTCTCGAGACTGAGGGTCTTGACAGCATGCCATTCAAAAGATCATGAAGAAAGTAATGTTCTCTTCTTGAGAATCGCATACCTCGAATGACAATGCTTCGGAATGATGTTGAGAATGTAGTCCGTGTACCTTCTTGGAGCATGAGATTTCCTTCTTGTGCCTTTTGAGGAGCCGAGTTCTATTTTTGAGTTGAGAGAGAGAATTTGAAGAGAATTTTTTCTGATGTGGATTTGGAAAAATACCTTGGGATGTTGTGATTTCTTATGAAAGAAAGTGTTTTTGAAGGTATTTGGGGGCCGAAATCTGTGAGAGGTATTGAATGTGGTGATAAATGAGAGAATTTGTAGAGTTAGAAATGAGATAAAAACGGCATAAAATGTTTTATATCTGACATTATCACGGTCGTGAATGCTAAGTCACGGGCGTGAAATGTCGTGTTCACGGTTTGCTGAAGTGGCACTCTACCCGTGATGAAGAATATGAAAAGATTCACGGTCGTGACATTTAATAGTCATGGGGGTGAATGGTGAATTTTCACGGTGGTGACAAAATGAGTCACGATCGTGAAGTACAATCTTCACTACTTGAGACCGTGAGACAAAACATGAAACAAGGCGTGAAAGCTTCTATAATTATTTGGTGGTAATGTTCACAGTCATGATTAAGTGTCATGATCATGAACAAAGAGTTTTATGGGAGTGACATAAAAGGTTATGGGCGTGAAACATAGTCTTCACTACCTTCAACCGTGAAGCATGTCGTGAAGCAAGACGTGAAAGCTACTAAAGCTTTTGGCGATTATGATCACGGCCGTGAATATATGTCATGGGTGTGAATTACCTAAAATCCTCATTAAATAAAACTAAGTCTAAAATAAGACTAAAGGATTTCTAAGGTGCTTCTATCCCTTATAATATATTTTTCATCAAGTTTTCTACTTCATACCTTAAAAGATGAGACAATAACACAAGATAGAAATTAACATTCAAGGTTCGACAAATTTGACAATCATAAAGTTAATCCATCAATCATAACAAGCTATCTTCTTATGAAGTTAAATCTTTCTTCATTTAGAGACTTAGTGAAAATATCTGCTAATTGATTGTCTGTATTAATAAATTCCATTACAACATCTCCATATTGAACATGATCTCTAGGAAAATGATGTCTTATGTCCATATGCTTACTTCTAGAGTGTTGAATGGGATTCTTAGATAGATTTATAGTACTTGTATTGTCACATCTAATAGGTATATGGTCCAAACTATGACCATAATCCTTAAGTTGTTGTTTCATCCAAAGGATTTGAGTACAACAACATCCTACTGCCACATACTCTACTTCAGTGGTAAAAAGAGCAACTGAAACTTGTTTCTTGCTAAACCAAGAAACTAAGCATTCACTAAGAAACTAAACATTCACCAATAAAGTGACAAGTGCCTGAAGTACTATTTCTATCCAAGAGACTTCCAGCGTAATCAGCATATGAATATCCTATATGAAAGGATGAATTTCTAGGATACCATAAACCTAGATGCAATGAGCCATGTAAATATTTTAAAATTCTTTTCATAGCATTCAAATGTGATTCTTTAGGACATGATTGAAAGCAAGCACATAAGAATACACTATACATTATACCGGGTCTAGAGGTAGTAAGATATAAGAGTGATCCGATCATACCTCTATAGAGCTTTTCATTAATGCTCTTACCCATTTCATCTTTGTCCAATTTTGTTGATGTGCTCATTGGAGTCTTGGCATTTTTGCATCCTTCCATTCCAAATTTCTTAATTAAGTCTTTGGCATATTTGGATTGGTTGATGTATATGCCCTCGTTGCTTTGTTTTATTTGTAGATCGAGGAAGAACTTGAGCTCACCCATCATGCTCATTTCAAATTCCCTAGTCATACACTTAGCAAATTCTTGGCAAAGCAATTCATTAGTAGACCCAAATATGATGTCATTAACATAAATTTGAACAATTAGAATATCATGCTTATGCTTTTTAATAAATAAAGTAGTGTCAACATTTCCCTTTGAAAAATTATTTTCTAAAAGAAAAGAACTTAGTCTTTCATACCAAGCTCTTGGGGCTTGTTTCAAACCATATAAAGCTTTTGAAAGTTTAAATACATGGTTAGGAAAATTATGGCTTTCAAAATTTGGTGGTTATTCTACATAAACTTCTTCTTTTATAAAACCATTTAAGAAAGCACTTTTGATATCCATTTGAAAGAGTTTGAAATTCATATGGCATGCATATGCTAAAAGTATTCTTATGGCTTCTAATATAGCTACTAGAGCATGGGTCTCATCATAATATATTCCTTTTTCTTGATTATATCCCTTTGCAACTAACCTAGCCTTATTCATAGTTATTGAACCTTGTTCATCTAGTTTATTTCTAAATACCCATTTACTTCCAATGATTTGATGCTCCTTGGGTCAGGAACTAAGGTCCATACCTTACTTCTTTCAAATTGGTTGACTTCCTCTTGCATAACAATCACCCAACTTTCATCATTAAGAGACTCATCGATATTTTTAGGCTCAATTTAAGAGACAAAGGCAAGATTAGAATATAAAGGTTTGAGATGAGATATAGTACTTACTCCCTTTGTAGGATCACCAATGATTTGCTCTTTGGGGTGATCTTTTTTAAATCTCCATTCCTTTGGGAGCTTTTGCTTGTTTTCCTCTTGAGCTGGAGGTAAAGAGTCATCTTGATGTGAATTTTTTTGATCATTTTCTTTTTTCTCATTTTCAAGATCAAGTTCTTCTATTGTACCTACAACATCATCAAGAACACTATCTTTCACAAGATCAAGCTTACTAGGTTCATAAAAAATAACATGCATAGATTCTTCAACAGTTAATGACTTTTTATTAAAGACTCTATAAGCTTTGCTAGTGGTGGAGTATCCTAAAAATATACCCTCATCAGATTTAGAGGCAAAGTTTCCAAGGTTTTCCTTGGTATTCAATATAAAAAACTTGCATCCAAATACTCTAAAGTATGATATCATGGGCTTTTTTCCATTCCATAACTCAAAAGAAGTTTTGTTTAAGAGAGGTCTTTTGAAAACTTGATTTGAAATATAATATGCAGTATTTGTGGCTTCGGCCCAAAAGTAAGTTGGTAATCCATACTCATTGAGCATTGCTCGAGCCATTTCAATTAAAGTTCAAACATGCAGTATTTTGTGAAATGTCATGTTCTAGACACAAATTTTCAAAGTTTTCATTTTCAAATTCTTTGTCATGATCACTTCTTATTTTTGAAATACAATATCCTTTTTCATTTTGAACTCTCTTAGCAAAGTTTTTGAAAGTTTCAGAAACATCACTCTTTTGAGCTAAGAAAATTACCCAAGTGAATCTAAAGTAGTCATCGACGATGAAAAAGGCATAGTGTTTACGTCCTAAGCATGCAACTCTAGTAGGTCCAAAAAGATCTAGATGCAAAAGTTGTAGAGGTTTTGAGGTACTTACAATATTTTTGGATTTGAAGGATGACTTGTGTCATTAGAAGTAAAGATTACTTGGTTTCCCTTATCAAATAATTGACTTACACTTAACAAGTTATATTTCAAACCATCAATAAGTAAGACATCTTTAATGAGAGTAGTACCATTAATACCAATAGAGTCAATGCCAATTACTTTACCCTTAGCATTGTTTCCAAAGGTTACTTTACCTCCATCAATACTTTTGATTTCATTGAATAGTTCTTTGTCTCTGATCATATGCCTTGAGCATCCACTATCTACTAGCCAAACATTTTTGTTTATTGTGGACTTGAGGCATACCTATAAATCACAATTCAAGTATTGTTTTTAAGTACCCAAATGAGCTTGGGTCCTTGGGGGTTAGCACGTGAAGGTTCCCAATGAGTCTTCCTTATCTAGCAATGTTTATTTATATGACCAAATTTCATACAATAATTACATTGTTTAGCTCTAAATATGCTTTTTGGTCTTACTATGCTTTTGAATGCCATTTTCCTATTAGGTAGAGTTTGTGAGCAATGGCATGCACATGCATGATAACTTGGTGCTTTCCTAGGTGCATGCTTCTTATACATAAAAGCATGATTAGCCTTTTGAGGTTTCCTTCTTAGGCTTACCAACCCTTGATCATTCCTCTCATGTATAGAAGGTTTAATGTATGTTGTGCACTTAGCCCTTGGGGCTGCTACTGCTACTGCTAATGTGGAGATATGGGGTTCACTTGACTTAACAAAAGTGGTCTTGTGAGATGAAGATGATGTTTCTTTAAATCCTAGACTATCTTTTATTAAAGGTGGTCTTTGAGACACAATAAGAGTATCTAAACTCTCATTGCCCTTGTGAAATTTTGAAATAGAGTTTCTAAGTTCCTCAACTTCATTTTTCAAACCATTGTTTTCTTTAAGCAAGGATTTAGTTGAGGGTCTTGAGAAGTACTCATCTAATGAATTTTTAAGAGATTCATTAGAGGATTTAAGCTCAAGGTTTTCTTTTTCTAAAACTTTCGTTTTGCTTTTCAAACTAGAAATGTTTTTCTTGTAAGTATTGAATTTACACCTATATTTTTCTAGTTCTAGATTCAATACCTCTATCAAACTTTACTCATCATCATCTTCACTATCACTATCATTATTACTACTATCATTATTGAATGAGTATGAGTAAAGTGATCCTACCTTATCTAAGATGTGATCCTATATAGCCATGAAGCATCGGTTGACCTCTTCACTTTTATTGTCATCTTTTTCGTTTGAAGAGCTTTCGTCATCCCATGTGGCTTTGTAACCTTTTTCCCCATTGTTTTTCTAGTATTTGCTCTTGTATTTCTTGAGCTTTGAACATTCTGGTTTAATATGTCCCTTCTTACCACACTTATAATACTTTACCTCCTCTTTATTCCTTTGAGAGTCATTTGAGGAGTGTTTGAAATTTATTTTCTTGAATTTTTGAGAGTTTTCCATTCTCTTTTCAATTATTCTTTTCAGTCTTCTAGAGAGCATTGATATGTCCTCATTTGCAATATCACTCTTTTTTTCATCATCTTCAACTTCTTATTGAGATTTTGAAGTAGAGGCTCTTAGTGCTAGAGGCTTTCTTTTTTCTGGCTCCGCTTCAAGCTCTCAATCTCTTTTTACTGCCATTTCATGAGTTAGAAGTTTGCCAATAAGCACATCAGTATTCATGACGCTCATGTCTTCGTTGGCTTTTTTTATACCAGCAATTCTTGAAGCATAATCCTTGAGAGGAAGACTTCTCAAAATTTTGTTATTTACATCTTCCAAGCTCAAGTGTTTCCCAAGCTTTCTCATGCCATTTATGATGGCTAGAAGACGGTTTGTCATATCGGTGATTGACTCATTGGATTTCATCTTGAAGAGTTCGTACTCTGAAGTGAGAAGTTGAATCTTCTTGGATTTAACTTGCTTTGTTCCTTCATGATAATTTTCTAATATTTTCCACATGCTATATGCAGTTGGGCAGTGTTGTATTCTGCCACATTCTTCAATGGATAGTGAGATTAAGAGAATTGTCATTGCCTTCTTGTTTTTGAAATTTGCTCTTCGTTAAGGCTTTGTCCAATCATCTCTTGACAGGATTTCTTCTTCACCATCAACTCCTATTTTGGTTGGTGGTGTCCATTCTTTCCAAACGCTATCCCAGACTTCAATTCCCTCACTATTGAGATATGTCTCCATCCGGAACTTCCAATGAGCATAATTTTCTCCATCAAAGTAAGGTTTGAGACTTCAGAATCCTTCATTGGCCATTTCTTGATCTTTGCTAGTGATTTTAAACTTCGATGTTAGACTAAGCTCTGATACCAATTGTTGCCCAGATTATGAACCAAGAAGGGGGGTTGAATTGGATATTAAAAAAAATTCTTAACTTTCAAGTGCGAAATAAAAAAGTTGAATGGAGAAGGGATAGGAAGATATCACACAAGAAATTTATAGAGATTCTGGTATTAACAAACCCTACTCCTCTCTCCAATCTCAATTGGGAGTTTCACTAACACACTAAGTGTTACAATAGAGTTTTACAAGCTTACTCCCAACTATGGTGTTTCTATCAATGGCTCACATCTAACCCAGAAATCCCTTGTGTTTTAATAGCTCACACAATAAACCAATTCCTTCTGTTTTATGGCTCACACAAATAACCCTTACAAGTGTTCTACTCTTAACCCAATATACCCAAACTCACTTGAGTAGTAGATTACAAAGAGAAACACTCACAAATCTATAATGCTAAAAAATTATGAGCAAAAAGATTTTTACAGAGAATTAAAGTTTTGTTGAAAGTAATTAATGCACAAATGACTACAATAAGATTTTGATTCGAAGTAATTGATATTCTATTGTTCTGGATTCATAAATGACTTGCATTTATACTTTCTTAGCGAATTCTAGCCGTTTGGATGCATTTAATACTAAAATAGTCGTTGCACCAACTCTTAAGTTTGTGCCTGACATATTTCTCTTTCCTCATTCATGGTCATGAATATGTGTGTCACGATCGTGAATGTTCTTCCAAGCCGTGGTCTAAGTTGTGACTCTGACCGTGAAGCATTCTGAAAGGAATTGAAGTGTTTGATCATGGGCATGACTTTATTCTTTCACGGGAGTGAATATCCTTCCAAGCTGTGGTCAAAGTGGTGACTCTGGCCGTGAATCTCTCTTGAAGAATTTGAAATATTTTCTCATGGGCGTGACTGATATGATCATTCATGGTTGTTATGATTCTTCATGACCGTGAACTTTAAATGTTGGATAGTTGGCACTAAGCTACATCACGGGTGTGACATAAACAGTCACGGGCATGAACATGCTATTTCTTCATTTTTTGACTTTCAAAGTTAGTCTTCCATTCTTGCATCATATTCCATACCCTGTTCAATAAACTTAGAACACAAATATTGTTAAATACATTATTGCTATTTCATTTGTTAGCATCAAGATGACAGAAATACCTCTCAAGGTTCAACATAGTATTTGATATTAACATGACCATTGAGTGTTTAGTAAGCTAACCCAATTTGTATGAAATTCCCTTTCTTATTAATGAAGTATGATTTCTTTTCCAATTTCCATTGTGCTTATTTAGTTTCAAATTGAATGATTGATTGACCGCCTTTTGTTTAATTTAGAATGAACATATTAAGGTTATAATATTAGAAACATCATCTTTAATTTTACCTAAAAATTGGATTAGGCATTAGTTACACTATTAGTTTGGGTAATTGGTGAATTAAGGTGAAAGCCATTGAAAATTACTTCATAGTACTTAATTGAATTAGGGAAGGAATTGCAAATTAAAAAGGCAAGCTAAATACCAACTTAGTCTCATTGGATCTTAATCATTATATTTATTTGCTATCTTATTTATTTAGTTTTACTTTTATTACTTCAATTAATTCATCAAACTTGGCTAGAGTGACTAGGATTTTATTTTCTTATTCATTGGTAGTCTAAAATTATTTAAGAATTTAAGCTAAACTAGTTCTTTGAGATATTGACCACGGGAGAGAGATTGTTTGTATTATAATTGGCTCGTTCACTTGTGAGTAAACAATGAGTTATATCATCAAACCCTAAAACACGTTAAAATCAAGAGATTTCATACTATCATATCTGGATGTTGAAGGGAAAGAAGGAAAATAGAAGGTTTGAGATTTTGAAGGAGAAAAAAAGGGAAAGAGTTTAGAGGTTGAAACCCACACCCCATTTCAGCATAAAACTGGTAAGAGGAGCTTCTTCCCATCTTTCTCATCTTTTTCTTCCTCCCCTTATATCATTTTCATGTTTCTTGAAACCCATTTCAAATGGTTTAGGGTTTGGTTCCATATAAGGGTTTTTAAGTGTCAATACCCCTCCATTAAACCCTTAGATTGATAAAAGTGAGGCCTTGAAGGGATTCAAGGTATAAAAGATAAATTTTGATAATAAGTGAGTTTTATGTTATGTTAATGTGTTAAAAGAGCTAATTGAAATATTTTAGTATTCTAGGAAGTCCTAGAGAAGGTGGAAATCTTTCCTATGAAGGAGACCAAGCTTGAGTAAACTTGGAGTGTTAAAAAGGACTATTTTTCAGAGATTAGTATATATAGGCATTCAAACCTCTTTTGTGTGACTTGATGAATTTTTGATGATTACAAGTGATAAAAGTGTGTGCTTGATGTTTTATTTGTTTAAATGAGAAATAAATGTGTATAAATGTGATGTATATCATATATGTTGATTGTATGGCCTTATGAGAAGTATTGGAGAGTCATAGAAGAACTAAGAATTAGTTTTGAACATGATTTTGATTGTTGACAATTTGGAATGGTTATATATGATTAGAATGTGTTAAAATTGGTATAATGGCATGAAAATGATGTTACGAGTTCCATGATATGTGATAGGGGTGATTGACACTATATTGCCCTATTTTTTGCCCGATTTCACTGCATTGGAATTTTTAGATTCACACTTGCGATTACCCGTTCACGACTGTGAATTATAAGGCACAAATTCACAACTACAAGACGTGAAACATGACTTCATCTCATGAAAAGATTGACATGCCCGTGAATCAAGTTATTCACTATTTACTTAAATTTTTCATGGTAGTGAATAAGCGTTTACATGTGATAGTTGGACCAGAAGCCTTCACGAGCATAATCACAGCTTGATTCTTGGGCACCAACCCGTGATGGACATGTTCATGCCCTTGAATGTCCATTCATGACCGTGAATATGATGAATGATGATTGAGAATTACATTTTTTTGAATATGACTTTGATTATGATATGATATGACATCTACCATTATAAGAAACAAGTTATAAGTATGAATACACATGAGATCATATGATTGGTACATGATATAGACATATAAAAGGTTTCCCACAAATGTATGTTATCTTATGATCATATTTATGACATATGAAAATAAAACATGAACACAACATGTAAGTTTGGATTAAAGACAAGAATTTTTCTATTTTATAAGAAGTGAATGTGACGATAATGACATCGCAACATAATGTATGATGATTAAGCTTTACAATACAGACATAAGTAAAAGGATGGTACATATTTAAATGATGACTGCTTGTGTGAGCATATGTATATGTGTACATAAGAATGATGACAAAATGAGATATGACATGTGGAAATCAAACAAGATAAGCTTATTACTCTAACCTAGGATTAGAGATAGAATAGATGACATGCCATTAAGACATAAACGGTATTGTAGTATAGTAATGACAAGGAAATGAATTTGACATTACGATAAGGAGTCTTAAGCTTATTTGAGCGTCCTTGTTTTGCACATGCACACAATGTAATTATATACTCAGTCAGGGGTGTTAAACTTGTGTGAGCACTTCTAACTTGAGAAGCTTAATGGAGCACACATACATAGTGGTCAGGAGGGCTTAAGCTTGTGTGGGCACTCCTGATTGATAATATGTATGCAATTTAGTCCAATTTAGAGTGATATAGGAAAACCTATTAAAATCTAAAGGAATTGATACTTAATAATAAACATTGTTATAAAATATGAGAATAATTGTGATGAGGGTATTTATTATGATGAATGATTTGCATAAATGACTTGACATAACATGTTTTGTATTATTATTGAATTATAAGAATGTTGTGTGCGTGTGTGTGTGTGTGTATATATATATATATATATATATATATATGATAACATTATTATTGGTATGGTTGATGAAACTCTCATTTTAAGCAAATGAGAAAAAGAAATGTTCAATGTTTTGATTATGATACTCATAATATGACAACTATGTCACTGTATGCTATAGTTCTAACACAGATTCTGTCATATCCTTTAATTTAGTCCCCGATTCGCATATATCGCAAAATTGACACGTCGAACTGACCGGAGTCTAAATTCAAATTTGGACTAGAATTAATCAAAATAATGATTAATAATTATGATAAATGCTAAATAAAGTGTATTAAAAATGTTAAGAGGTTAAATTACGATTAAAGACTAAATTGTAAATTTTAAAATTTTTGGGCAAAATCGTAATTTATCAAAATTTGAAGGTTAAATGGGACATTTGCTATATAAAAATACTTTTGGAACATTAAAATGTGAGATGGCCGGTCACCTCAAGAAAGAACAGAGATTAATGTGTGAATTAAGCTTAATATCAAAAAATTGGATAAAAAGTGGTGGCTCCCATATGTGGACTTTCTTCTCCTTTTCTTTCTTCTTCTTTTCTTCTTTTTATCTCATTCTTTTTACTCTCATTTTCTACATATGAACCAGTCTCAACCATCCCTCCATAACCAAGAGTTTTTCATGTGAGAGAAAAAGAGAAAGTAGAGAGAGAAAGTTAAGGAAAAGGTATTTTCATGCATAACAAGACCTAAGGAAGCTTAGGGGGAAAAAAGAATATAGGAGAGATAAATCTCAAATTTGTGGTTATATAAGGGAAAAATCTTAAGGTAAGATGTTCTTTTTCTCTTCTATAATCTTCTTTAAGGGAAAATGAAGTTTGGGGCTCATTTAAAGCTTGTGATGGAAGAGACAAAGTTTAGAGTTTAAGAGAGATAAGATAGGTTTTAAAGAAGTTGTTATGAAAGAAAGGTTTTTATAATGGTTTTATGATGTTATAGAAGCTCAAAGTGACAAGGAGCTAGCTCAAAGGAGTAAGAAAAAAGAGAATGAAGCATAAAGAGTGAAACAAGCAAAGAGAAAGAGGTTTGTACATAATTTAAGGCAGTAGCCTATCTTTTTTTTTTATGAATTGCATGATGTACATCTTAGACATGTTAGTATATGATTGTAATACATTGATAATGATTTATTGCATAAGGACTATAAGGTAACATGATAGAAGTAATAATATGTATTTGTTGATTTAGTGGTTACATGTTATGATTTAAGCTTGATAGAAGCATGAAAATGTTGATAAAAACTTTGGTGTTATGTTAAACACTTAAAAATGAATGTTGGTTATGTTAAAATGGCTTGAAGAAGCTTGAATTCCCTAAGAAAAGTGAATGTGTAAATTTCCAGCTATCAGTCTCGGGTGTGACAGTTTGGTCAAGGCATGAAATTTTAACTTCACGGGCGTCATTAAATGAAGTCACAGGTGTAACTATTGTTTGGAAATGACACTATTTATTCCAAAATCATTCACGACTTCAAACATAACTTGGGTAATGGGCATGAGCTTATTCACGGGCAAGAACATTTTGACCACAACCGTAAGGCATTGTGTTTATCATTGTTCACCAATGTGAATAACCATGAATGCCATGTTTTCAATAATTGGTATATTTTGTAATCATTCCAGAATATCAAATGAAATTAAATGAGATATTGCATTCGATAAAATGGGAATATTTATAAAAAGTATGTGATGAATAAAATACAAGAAGTATGAGATTATTAAAAAAGAAATACAAATAAAATAAGTAATAAAATGAATTAAGCCTGCAAACACCTACCTTAATTGGAAACTACCTCATAATGTGATAGAAGTGAGAAGTTTCTTTGGATTAGTCGGATATTATAGGAGATTTGTGAAAGAATTTTCATCCATAATGACTCATTTGACACAACTGTTGTCAAAAGATGTCCGATTTGAATGGATGGACAAATGTGAGACAAGTTTTGATAGACTTGAAATAATGTTAATAGAAGTGCCAAATTTGACTCACCTACTCTAAAAAAAAGATTTTATGGTATACAGTGATGTGAGTTGTAATGGTCTAGACTGTGTCCTAATGCAAAGAGGAAAGGTAATTGCATATGCCTTTAAACAGCTTAAGCCGCATGAGCTTAATTATCTAACGCATGACTTGGAGCTTACGGTGTAGTTTTTCTCTTAAGATCTAGATATTATTTATATGGAGAAATATGTTATATTTATGTAGATCACAAGGTTCTCAAATACCCACCTTCACAGAAAGAGTTGAACTTGAGGCAAAGAAGATGATTGGATTTGATTAAAGATTACAATTGTGTGATTGAGTACCAGCTAAGAAAAGTGAATGTGGTGGATGATGCTAAGTAAAAAGATATTAGCTAAGATATGAGTGGAACCAACATTGATACCAAGGATTAGGGAAGCTCATAAGCAAGATGAAAGATTGAGAAAGATTGTAAAAGCAGTGGAAAAATGAGAAAATTTATAATATTTTGTGAAAGAAAGTGGCACGATATATTATGGAAACAAAATTTATATGCTAAGTAAAGAAGAATTGAAGTCAGAGATTTTAAAGGAAACTCATTAGAGGATATATACCATGCATCCGGGTGGAAACTAGATGTATCAAGATTTGAAAGTTCAATATTGGTGGCCATGAATGAAGAAATATATCATAAAATATGTGGCTAAGTTTTTGACTTGCCAATAAGTGAAATTCGAACATCAAATGCCTATGAGATTATTGCAATTAATCCCATACCATAATAGAAATGGAAAAGAATTATGATGTATTTTGTCTCTGGGTTGTTAATGACTCAAAAGAGACATGATGCAATATGGGTAATAGTGGACCAACTAACAAAACCCATTTCCTACCAGTTTGAATGGACTATTCACTGGACAAGTTGACAGAGATTTGTGTGGATCAGATTGTAAGACTCCATAGAGTACCAATGTCCATCATATCCGATAGAGATCCTAGATTTACATCACAGTTTTGGTAGAGCTTACAGTAGGCTTTGGGAACCTGACTCAATTTAGCACGACATTTCATCCACAGACGCACGGACAATCAAAACGGGTTATCCAATTATTAGAAGACATGATGAGAAGCTATGTACTTGAGTTTGAAAGAAGTTTGGGTCGATATTTACCTCTTATGAAGTTTGCCTATAATAATAGCTATCAGATCAACATTGGCAAAACTCCTTATGAAGCATTATACAGAAGAAAGTGCAGGACACCAATTTGTTGGACCAAATTAAATGAAAAAAAGTTGATAGGGCCGGAGATATAGTTCAACAAAAGGAGGAAAAAGTGAAAGTTATCAAGGAAAGATTAAAGGCGGCATAAGATCGACATAAATCATACGCTGACTTCAAGAGGCGAGACATAGAATATGTCGTAAGAGATAAAGTATTTCTCAAAGTTTTGCCTTGGAAGAAAGTATTCAAATTTAGCAAGAAAGGAAAGTTGAGTCTGAGGTTCATTGGTCCCTATGAAATTCTAGAAAGAATTGGACTTGTGGTATATTGATTAGCTCTACCATCAGAGCTAGAGAGAACTCATAATGTTTTCCATGTTTTGATGCTGAGAACATATCGCTCGGACTCGACTCATATTATCCCAACTAAGTAAATTGAAGTACAGAAAGATTTGACATATGAAGAGGAACTAGTGACTATTTTAGCATTTGAAGAGAAAGTTCTTCGGAACAACAGAGTTCCTTTGGTTAAAGTCTTGTGGCAAAACCATGCAGTTGAAGAAGCCACTTGGGAAAGCGAAGAGATGATGAGAAGACAATATCCCCAGTTATTCAACATAGAATGAAAAGGTAAAATTTCAAGGATGAAATTTATTTTTTAAAGGGGAGAGAATGTCATATCCATTAATTTAGGCCTCCAATTCGCACGTGTCACAAAGTGGACACATCAGACCGATCTGAGTTTAAATTCAAATTTTGACTGAAATTAATCAAAATAATGATTAATAATGATGAGAAATGCTAAATAAAGTGTATTAAATATTTTAAGAGGTTAAATTACGATTAAGGACTAACTTACAAATTTTGAAAAGCTTTGGGGCCAAATCATAATTTATCAAAATTTGGAGGTTAAATGAGACATTTGCCATTTAAACACAATTTTGGGACATGAAAATGTGAGATGGCCAGTCACTTTAAGAAATAAAAGATATTAATGTGTTAATTAAGCTTAATATTAAGAAATTGGGTCAAAAGTCGTAGGTCCAATATGTGGACTTTCTTCCCCTTTTCTTTCTTCTTCTTTTCTTCTTCTTATCTCATTCTTTCTATTCTCATTTTTTGCATGTGAACCAGTCTCAACCGTCCCTCACCATTCCTCCATATCTAAGAGCTTGTCAAGTGAGAGAAAGAGAGAAGGAAAAGAGATAAAGTCAAGGAAAAGGTATTTTCATGCATAAAGCTTAGGGGAACGAAAAGAAAGGGAAACAAACAAGAATATAGGAGAGAGAAATATCAAAGTTGTGGTTATATAAGGGAAAAAAGATTGAGGTAAGATGTTCTTCTTGTCTTTTATAATCTTCTTTAAAGGAAAGCGAAGTTTGGAGCTCATTTAGAGTTTGTGGTGGAAGAGAGATACAGTTTATGGGTTAAAAAAGAGAAGATAGGGTTTAAAGAAGTTGGTATGAAATAAAGGTTCTTATAATGGTTTTATGATGTTATAAGAACTCAAAGTGATAAGGAGCTAGCTCAAAGGAGTAAGGGAAAAAAGAAAGAAGCATAGAGAGTGAAATAAGCAAAAAGAAAGAGTTTCGTGCATAATTTAAGACAATAACCTATCTTTTGTTATAAATTGCATGATGTGCATCTTAGACATGTTAGTATATGATTGTAATACATTAATAATGAATTGTTGCATAAGGACTATAAAGTGATATGATATAAGTAATAATATGTATTTGTTGATTTAGTGGTCACATGTTAGGATTTGAGCTTGATAGAAGCATGAGAATATTGATAAAAGTTTTGGTGTTATGTTAAAAACTTGAAAATGAATGTTGGTTATATTAAAATGGCTTGAAAAAACTTGAATTGCATAAGAAAAGTGAAAGTGCAAATTTCTAACAGTCACTCACAAGTGTGACAGTTTGGTCATATGCGTGAAATTTTAACTTTACGGGCATCACTAAATGAAGTCATAGGCGTGACTATTGTTTGGAATGGTACTATTTATTCTTGAAGAGTTCATGACTTGAAATATGGCTTGGGTAACAGGCATAAGCTTATTGACATATGTGAACGTTTTGACCACGTGCGTGAGGCATTGTGTCTGTCATTGTTCACTGGAGTGAATAACCGTGAATGTAACACCACATCTTATACATTCAAGTTCAACCTATTCCTGTATCAAATAGTCACACATAGCATACTAAAAAGGCAAAATACCCTGTTAACAGTGGCAGTAAAATTTTTTTTTTTTTTATCACATCCTGTAAAATCAACTAATGACCTTGCAAGTCTCATATCCTGTAATTTCGTTCAATGACTTGCAAGTCTCATATCCTATAATTTCATTCAATAACTTGCAAGTCTCATATCCTGTAATTTCATTCAATAACTTGCAAGTCTCATATCCTGTAATTTCATTCAATAATTTTTCAAGTCAACATTAAAAAAAACCATAATACGATATATCACATATATTAAAACATAAACTTTACACATAAGTATTTACGAGTTGCTTTCATTTATACATTTTTAAACTCATTCCAAAATGACTATACATATTCAAGCACGTAAATACAAAACACAGATGACATATTTTTATGCTTGTGTGGAATGCAAGGAGAGAGAGAGTGATGAGGCTCGGCCAATGACCTGTGCTCCATGTCTTCTATACACTACTCAAAATGAGCTATCACTTTTCTTTACCTGAAAAATGACGCAAATTGATGAGTTGCGGCTCAGTGAGAATAATCATCCAATGAGCTCTAAAGTACCAAACAACTCATAGTAATAAATCACAAATCCAATATATATCAGGTATTCTATTCCATTCATCAGTATCATACAAGTATCAATAAAGTTGAAACATATAATCATTACTCTTTATGTATGCAAATGCTTTGCTTATTTCATTTTGTTGTGACCAAGTTAAACAGACATTGCCCCGGGTATCCATATGAACATTTGCCATGTGAACATTTGCATTTGCAATTGTATTTGCATTTGCTAGCTAGCTTGATCATTTGTTTCATTTGCACATTTGTTGGGCCATAGGCCTCTTCTTTTGCTTTGCAATATTGATTAACTAGTCACAACGCCTTTTAAGTCCATATGCATATGCATTTGTACTAAGCATTTATGAACCATTGCATCTTATCACATATAACATACATATACCACATATATGCCTCATATGCCACGCATATACCCTGCATATACTATACATATACCATGTATATATATCACATATATCAAACATATACCTCAAATATACCACAAGTATACCATTTATAAGTATCACAAACGCCACATATTGCCCATCATCATATTATCAATTACAATCATGACAATCATATGTCAAAGCACAAACATCACATATTGTCCATCATCATATTATCAAGGACAATCATGACAATCATATGTCAAACCACAAACGTCACATATTGTCCATCATCATATTATCAAGGACAATCATGACAATCATATGTCAAACCACAAACGTCACAAATTATCCATCATCATATTATCAAGGACAAATTATGACAATCATATGAATCACATAGCAAGCAACATTCATTTGCACTAAGAATTCAATCGATAATTAGACTCACCGTTCTCCTTTGATCCCGACTCTTACTTATTGTCTATCTGCTCCTTGTGGGTCTCCAATATGTTGTGAGCCTAACATGAAAATATAATGGATTAACTCATGATTAGGGAGACTTAATGCGGCTTAAACAAATTAATATGCATAATGCATATACATAGCTAGGCTTTTTCCTATGGGGCAGTGTGACCTTATGGGACTGTTAAGCCTATAACTTTTCCTATAGTTGACCAATTAATCTGATTCTTGTTCCTAATTCAAAATAACACATAAGCATGAAACATATTAAAATATCAGACCAATTGGATCATTGTACAATTTTTGGTGGAATTTCTAAGAGTGTTCTGTTTCCTGCCCTGTTTCTGCCCTTTGGCAGTTTCAGGGTACCAATTTGGGTAGTCCATATCTTACAATCTGTAAATCATATTATAATGAAACTTGGCAGAAACTTATATGGGTTCAAATGGAACATTTTTCATGTTCACAACTTTTACCAATTATGCCTCTAAGGTCTTAAAATTATAAGCAACATTTCACTGGTCCAGAACAGAATTGGCTTCCGGACCAGTATGACTTCTAAAGGCCATAACTTACTCTATACATAACATTTTAAGCTGAAATTAGTACAAAAATTTAGCTAAGACATATACCTATAACTTTCATGTTTTGATAAGTTACAGAATCTAGCTCTAAGGAGCTCAAATTAGACAAAAAAGTTTCTGGAACTGCCCAGGGCACTCAATAGGCAGTTCAAACCATGGAACAGTCATGGTTCCATTTACCATAACTCACAATTTACAAGACATATGAACCTGAAATTTGGTATACAGATACATAACACATATATATACAACTTTTATGTTTTGAGATACTTCAAATAATGGCTTTAACATATTCGAAATCAAGTAACACAGTAGCTAACTTGGTTAGGGTTCACACCCTGACCAGTTTCAGTACGAAGAGGATATCTCATTATATACACAACATCTTGAAAATATATTCACATATCCATAAATCTAAGACATAAATGAACAACTTTTGTGTTTTAAGCTTTTTCAGATTCGATCTCTAAGATCATCAAAACTATGGAACAATATACTGCCTATTAATGAACCCTAAACACCAAAATCAAGCTTAACACAAGAATAAATGTTTACTCACCTATAATCACTCTTGGCTAATCTTGTTCCTGCAATTTTTGGAGTGAAAGAAGGAAGAAATGGTGGCTGAAACTTGAAAAGAAATGGAAGGAATGAAGCAAAGAAGAAGAAGAAGAAGATGAGGAAGGGAAGTGATAAGGTGGCTGCCTAATAAGTTAAAAGCCACCACCCACCACCTTATCTTCCTTTTCTTTGTTTCATCCGTCCCCTTTTTCCTTCTTTTTATTTATTTATTTATTTATTTATTTATTTATTTATTTATTTATTTTTCTGACTTTTATTTTTTTATTTTATTTTTTTTATTATTATTATACAAATCAACATAATATGCAATTTAATCTCAATCTAGTCATTTTGCTTACTTTAATTTAGTCACCTTATTTCATTTATTTTTTTTAATACTTTTTATCCTCATTTAGATTATAAATATACATGTGTGACTCAATACAATTGCAATGTACTAGGACACGTAGCTAGTGCGTGTCATAAACTTGATCCTACGAAAATACGTATGAAATGCATGTGTTCAATTGAATTTTATTCAAATGCATATGTCAAAATAAAATGCATGTAATAATGCATATGTGGGAAGTCGAGGATGTTACAGTGAATGCCATTTTTTCAATAATTGGCATATTTTGTAATCATTTCTGAATATCAAATGAAATTAAATGAGATATTGCATTCGATAAAAATGGGAATATTTATATATGTAAACAAGTAAGAATGAGATTTGGCGTGCATTGTATGATATGAAAAGAAATTGTAATGAAGAGAAATGAGAGAATTATGAAGCTAATAAAGAGAGAAATTATGTGATGAATGAAATAAAATAAGTATGAGATTATTAAAGAATAAATACAAATAAATAAGCAATGAAATGAATTAAGTTTGAGATTACCTAGGTTAGAACTAGAATTTTGGATAGTCTGACATGCCAATCAGGGGGTATATTAATGTTAGTGATGACACACTTATTAATATCGGTGATGATACATTTATTAATATCGGTAATTGACACTATTATTAATTCTGGTGATAACACATATACATTAATGTCAGTGAGGACACTTGTATGCACATACCATAATACTTGGTAGTACTCTTAAATACCTGGATGGCTAACCCCGTTATCCTAATTAGTGATTCCTAGGAGTTATGCCCATAAATAAAATAAGAATAAAATAAAAAGTATGATATATGTTTATATGTGTCAATTGTTTGTTTCTATATAAAATAGAAAATGATAAAATATTTACATAAAATGAATGTATGAATTGGATATGATAAGAACCTAGTATAAAATGATCATGTGATATATGTACAGGTACTATATATATATATATATATATATATATATATATATATATATATATATATATAGGTATAAAGAAAAAGCAAGATAAGTAAATAATTTGACATATATGCTTGATGGTATGTAGTTACATGATATATGAAATAATTTATTACCTTAATTATATGCACTACTAAGCTTTAAGCTCAGCATAAGAGTTTTCTCTCGCGCAAATCTAGGAAAAAGTGAGCCCAGATCGGTAGGTAAAGCAACGGATCCTACCCAATAAAGCAATATATTTCAGACAACATGGGTTACATAAATTTTTGCATTTTTATTTCGAGCTTTCTTTTATAATTTTGTAAAATAACTTTATATTTGTGCAGATTTGGAGCCATGCATAGATGAAATTGAAGAGAAGAGTCGCCCAGTAAGAATCAATAGGATAAGCCTAATTCCTTGGGATGATGATATCATACATGTTAGCATTGTGTTCTTGTATATATCATGGGATAAGGATTGGAAAGTTTATTTCATATTTGTAAACAATAGGGCTAGTTGGAGCTCAAACTATTGTTTGATATATTAACAAAGTTATTCACATATTGAACCATTTTCATAATTTCTTATATAAGGATTTTAAAATAGTCATTATGGTTATGATGTATAACAATGTTTTATAAAGTTTTAAATTTTACTGGATTTTCAACATGTGATGCTGTAAAATTTTCTCATATAGTTAGATTATTCTAATTATATAAGAGGGTACTACAATCTTTGTAACTAGTTTCTAGTCTTATTTTTCTTCATGTGAATATTTTTTGAGTAGTATGATTGGAGTTTTATTGTTTGTTACAACCTAATAAGAAGGAACAAAGAAAAGAGACTTGGTTTTAAAAGGTAATGACCTAAAACCTAGTATGTTCTGTTTAATTTTGGTTTAATTCATACATGTTAATCCTATGTTTGGGTTTAAATTTAATTTTTTGTTGTGTCATATGTATGTGATGCATATATGAATCTAATAGTGGTAATAGAGCCTACCTATATGAGTTAAATTCAAAATTTGCATATAAGAAAATCATTTTGGTCAATTGTACACCTTGATATACAATCCAAATATATAAGTGTGGTTATCGATTTTTTTTTGTTCTTCTTTATTTCTATATAAAATTGTTTTATGAATGTTTTGAAATAAAACAAAATGAATTTTGGTTGAGTTTTGATGGAGTTATAGGCTATGCATGAAATCAGGTTTGAAGAAATCAATCAAAACACTAATTTTAGTTTGCTATTAGGGGTTGTTCATAGAGAGGACAACAAGTAGGGTACCTGCGAAAATTGCCCTACCCGAACCTAAATCCAATTATATATATATATATATATATATATATATATATATATATATATATATATATATATACTCGAACATGTCCTGGATCCGTTTAAAATTATAATATTAATACCCATATCTGTCTCAAATCTATTTACCATTATCCAAAATCTGCTTAATTACCCATTTATCATTAAAAAATTAAAAAATAAATTAAATTTAAAATAATTAAATAATTTAAAATTTAAAAATATACAAACAATCTACCATAAATCACTAAAAAATCAAATAAAACATAAAATCTAATTAAACACATTCAAATTAAAATAATTCATCAAATTGTTCAAAAATAACATTAAAACAATAAAATTAATATTGTTCATTATCATAGAAAAATTATATTTCAAATTTTAAACTCTCATTACATTTAATAAATTAAAAATATAATAAATTGCATAATATACATATATATATATATATTAAAAATAATTGGATTAATCGGGTAGCGGGTACCCAAGAGCATCTGTCTGTACCCTACCTAAGTCTGTGACGAGTTTAAATATTTTTATCCAAACTCGTTCTAAAACCCTAATAGAATTACCCATTAAGGTTTAAACGAGTTTAGATAGACGTGAATACCCGCAAAACTCATATCTGCTACCACCCCTTGTTGCTCACAATGAATTTAATTTAAGATTTTGATCATGAATTTATGAAAATAATATATTAAATTTATATATGTTATTAAATGTCAACAAATTCTAATTTAATAAAAAAAATTGCTTAGGATGGCAAACTAGGTCAAACAGTTTCATAAGAATTATTTTTGTAAAAGCTTATTTTTTGTGAAACGTGTTCTCCATGATTCTATTCATAAATCTAATATTAACAACACTTTATTTTCATGTTTATATGATAGATATTAAACGGGTTTAGATAGACGTGGATACCTGCAAAACCCGTATCCGCTGTCATCCCTTGTTGCTCACAATGAATTTAATTTAAGATTTTGATCTTGAATTTATGAAAATAATATATTAAATTTATATATGTTATTAAATGTTGACAAATTATAATTTAATAAAAATAATTGATTAGGATGGCAAACTAGGTCAAACAGTTTCACAAGAATTATTTTTGTAAAAGCTTATTTTTTGTGAAACATGTTCTCCATGATTTTATTCATAAATCTAATATGAACAACACTTTATTTTCATGTTTACAAGATAGATATGATATTTATTTGAAGTATTTGAATTAGTAGAACAGATTTGATATGGAAACGTTTCATATAAATAATTAAGGTTCATGTTTTGTTCAATTGTGACAATTATGTAGCAATTGGATAAAATTTTAGATTAACAATGAGTTAGGCAAGCTAATGAATTGATTTAATTAATTCATACTAATTATTATATGATTTAATTGATGAATATGAATGCTTAATTTGCTAGAACATGAAAATTTTGATTTTTTGTTACAATATGAATTGGTTTTACTATTCGTTGTAGGAGTAGAAATTATTTTGTTCATTTCTACTTCTAATCGGAAAAATAAAGTTTTTGAATGATTTCAAATTGAATATTCTGGTCATATTATGATTTTAAAATTTTAATTTGATTAAATTATTGAGAATTAAAATTGGAATCCCATCCAATGTTGGAATACCTTGTTTGGTCGAATATGCACGGTCTTCATATAGAAAATTGATTGATTAAAATTTTCCTTTTTGGAAAAGTTTCCAAAATGAACCATTTTTCCATAATATAAATTGAGATAAATCAATGAGATAAATTGATTTTAATTCCAATAAACTCAATCTAATATGCTTGGATACTAGTTTTTCGAGAGTTGAAATCCTAGTTCTACAAGAGGACCGGAATAGTATTTTTTTTTTTCATGATTACATTAGCCTTAATGCATATTAAGGATATATCGAATGATATGATGGTTTAATTATGGAAAAAATATAACTAATGCGATTGTTCATATGCATTGTTTTAGCTTGTAAAGGGCGATTGTGTGCACCTTTTCTTCTCACTACTATTGTATTTCTTTTCTTATCTAACTTTCCCCAGGTTTGAAGTTTTCTTATTTAAAATAATATAATTGGATTGTATGGGAATTAGTTAGAATAGAAATACAAGACCTTGATGAAGATGGAGCTAAAGGAAGGACAGAGCTGAAGTTGGCACCGAAATGAAAGAAGGAAGGAAAAGGAAACTTTCTCATGCATCTAACTAGGTTTGACATGTCAATTTCCTTTTATGATTAGGGGGAACCAATGTAAGCAGTCTGCAAACTAACAATATAATTTTTAATTATCATACTTATCTTGATGATGATAAAGATAAATGATAATGCTATAAATTTATAAGACATAATTAAAAAAATCCCTCAATCGACATTGAGGTTAATGCCTTTTATTAATATAGTAAAAACTAAAGTCATTTTTAAGTATAGGTTGTTGGGCAAATCCAAGCTTGTTTTATAAGGATATGTTTAAGCTATGAAAGAGAGATTTTCTAATTAATGAGCTTGTAATGCCTCCTTATATAGTTGGAATATTAGCAGTCATATAGGAGATGTCACACTAGTTGTTCAAAAACAGAATAATTTATAACTTTTTAAAATAGGGTTTTGTGAAACTGTCAAAAAGTAAGTTAATTCAAGGACAAATGCGGTTTTTTAAAACCTTGTGTTACCGTGATTAGTTCAAGAATTAACCTGTTATCACTTACTTAATCTCATGATTTTTAAGATTTTCAAACTTTAATCACATGCATAGAACGACCATTAATAATCCCCTAATGACATAAAAAAAATCACATGTAATGCATGCACTACTTGTTTTATACTTATAACATGTCCAAATTAAAACGAAATTTAAAACTGGAATTACATGCTAAAATATTCTAAATTTCCCAATGGCATTATGAATTCTTAGTGGACTCTATGAAAGCCCTCCTCTTCTCTGTCAAATCCTATTAATGCAGATCTAAACTGGAGTGTGAGAAAACACACATATGCTAAGCAAAGTTTCTTAGCGGTATACAAAGATATATTTACATATATATACATTAATGCACTTGATTAATATGAGCTCACATGCTAACTTTCAATTTACAAATTAAACTATTTTTACCATTGTTTTTATACCTTATCTCTTACTTTAGGTCATACATGCTTATTTTATCTTTCAAAACTTAGATATAGTGAATGTTCAATTGTGTGACCAAAGTTACGATCCTATGTGTAATTTAATTTCGAACTACTTGCTGACTATTAATTAATCACATACTTATGTACATGGCATGGTATTTATATGTCCTTTAATACAATATTATTACAGTTACATTCTGTCATTCCTACCCAATTACTCGTAATAAAAAAGACTCATCATTTGATCATGTTAATGTTCATTTTCATACCTCATTTTAGGTCCTAAGCATCCCACTTACCACTGTCTCTCATTTACATTTACCATATGCTTACAGTTTCACTTAAAGACATTATTAAACATCGTTATAATAACATATATATAAAATCAATAGCGAACATGTGAATCTTTAACAATAATAATAATAGTAATGATAACTTCTGCTTGGCATGCTAAGTTCGTGTTAGTTCAATATCTTGCATTAACTCATTTAATCCTCATATTTCAAAACATCGTAATCAAAACATAGAATGTACCTTCTTCTTTCTCATTTATAATGTGATCTTCATCAGTCATACTAATATAACAATGATATCACATCATATATGATTAGTCATAACTTCTTGTAATGCAATAATAGTAAAAACATGTTACATCAAATCATTCATATAATTAATCATCATAATGAATACACCTCATCATACATGGTGAATCACAATTATTTTATATTTTAATAACAATATTTAACATGAAATATCTATTCTCTTAGATTTAACTAGTTCACCCATATAACTTTAAACTGGACTCAACTGGATATTTGTTATAATTTAACTAGTTCACCTATATAACTCTAAATTGGACTCAACTGGATATGAGTTATAATTTAACTAGTTTACCTATATAACTTTAAACTGGACTCAACTGGATATGGGTTATGGCTCATGAGTACTCATTTGAGCTTAAGACCCCCTGATTTAGTTATTTACGAATATGAATGCATTCATGGATCAAGGGCATTCCCTGAGCTTAAGACCCCTTGTCCTAATATCTAGATTGTTGGTTCAATTATTCATATTCTTACAGTACCGTTTACCCCCTTAATGGCATGTCATATATCTTAACTCTAGTCCTAGGTTAGAACAATAGGTTTATCTTATTTAAACTTCCACATTATCATCATCATTATGTACATACACATGTATATATATGCTCACATGAGCTACCATCATTTAAACATGTACATGCTTATACATATATTCATATCGTACATTATAATCATCATGTATCATGTCTTATTTATAGTAGATCTTTCATGCTCATTTTACATGATTCATATCATCCTATACATCCATGTCATGCCTCAATATTAAAAATTATAGCATTATGATTTAATGTCACTATGTCATCATCATCACATTCATATCGCATAATCATACCCATTTATGGTAGGCGTTTTACATATAGAGCATGATTTATGTCTCTATGGTCCTCATCATGACATTACATAAACTAAAATATCATGGTTTCATTTACATTCATGCATATAACATAGTTCAAAAATAATTCATATATCATGACATCACATAACTTAACCCTTTTGTGTGTCTCCAATTCACAGCCATGAATAAGTATTCATAGGCATGAATGAGTGTTCATGGTTATAAATGTAACACTCATCAATTTAGACTTGGATAATTCACATGTTTAATGATCTTAATTAAACTTTTTTAAGACTAAATTTGGAAATCAAATATAATAAAAAGATTTATAAGTGATTTTTTATTAGGTTATGTGTGTTAAATAAAAGAGATAGAAAGGTTGGGTAAGTTAATAATAATAAGGTAAAAACCAATGATTAAATGGATATCTGGCAAAAACAATGAGGGACCTAATAGGGTATTTACCATGAGTATAAAAATATTATTTTCTTCTTCTTCTTCCAAATTTCAAAATCCTAGCCTTCCTCCCACTCTTCCGTACACAAATTCTCTCTTCTTTCACCTATCCTTTTCTTTCTTTTCCTCTTCCTTTCCTCTCTCCAAAACCTTAAAACAACTATAAAAGTTTAAGGTTTGAAGAGGTTAAGACTTCATTATGTCAAGTTTTGTACATATGAGCATATTTATTATTTTGTGCATTTGATTTGCATTTCAATGATCTTTGATATTGAAGGATAAGTGAACAAATAACTTATTATGTTTGCTGATTTTGTTAAAATTCGTCTGGAACAGTCTTGATGTATTTTGTCATATCTTTTGTTTTGGAACTTTGATCAGGAAGAAAGTAGTTGTACATGAAAATAAACACATAGATCTAAAAATTTTATAAAGAGTATAAATACTATATCTGATTTTAAGTTGGCCTAAAAATTTCTACAAATTCTCGAATGTGGAAGTACCCGAAAAATATTATGTAGGTATTTTTGACCATTCTATAGCATTTTGGTCATATGTTTTGTTCTGAAACTTGGAATATGATTAAACTAATTGGAAATGAAAGTAGACACATAGATATAAAAAGTTTATAAAGAGTATAAATGATAGTTATAATTTATATTGGACCTAAAATTTGATACAAAATCTCAAACCTAAGAATATTCTGAACAATACTAGGCATATTTTTACTGAGCACTATATAGTTATTTAGACATAAATTTAGCTAGATAATTCAGATTTATATGATTATTTTTGTATATGAAAGATAAGATATTAAGCTAAAAATTCATAGAATACCATAAGGTCAAATTCGAATCAGAAATAGGTGAAAGATGCAATATAAAATCAGGGCAGAAATCTATCTAGAAATAAAAATTTAGTAATTTGATATTTTAAATATTGGGTGACATATATATATATATATATGTTATGGTTTGATAGTAATTATATTTAAAATTCTTCTTGTGTATTGACTAAATTAATATGATATGTTATGGTTTGAGGTTTCAAATGAGATTGAGAAATTTTTATATATATATGACATGTAAACCGAAAATTATTATAAATACATGAATTTTGATGAATTATGTAAACAATAAGATGATAACATCAATTAAGCTCAATTCTTTAATATAGGACTAGAAATAGGATAGATGACATGTCATTGAGGGGTTTACGGTACCGTAAAAATTTATGATGATATGAAAAATTTTATTATAAGAACTAAGTGGCTTAAGCTCGGATGAGAGCGTCATTGATCCTAAATGCATACAATTATTTATTTTACTCAGTCAATATAGCTTAAGCTCGGGTGAAAACGTTTTTGACTTGAGAAGCTCGATTGAGAACTTATATAGATAGATACAGATAGTGAGTATGGTGGCTTAAGCTCGGGTGAGAGCGCTCCTGTTTCACAACCCACATCCAAATAGTCCGAGTTTAGAGTTTTAGAGCTATAAAATATAAAATATAAGAATAAAAAAATATGAAAAAGTCAATTATCAGGTAAATGAAACAAGGAAATAGAAATCACAAATGAGGTATGAATATGAATTTACCTTTGTAAATTTTGGCACGTATATGTGTTAAACCAGTAAACCAGGTACGCAATATTCCATATTGATATATGGTAAATTGATTTTTTTTAATAGAAAATGTTGAACCTTTAGGGGTATTTTCGTCATTTTGATGCTAACAAATAAAATAGCAATAATGTATTTAATATACTTGTTTTCTAAGTTTATTGAACATGGTATGGAACATGATAGCAAGAATGGAGAATGGAAGACTAACCTTAAAAAGACAAAAAATGAAGAAATAACATGTTCACGCCTGTGACCTTTTATGTCACGCCCGTGATGAAGCTTAGTGCCAACTATCCAACATTTAAAGTTCACGGCCATGAAGAATGATAACAACCGTGAATGATTATATCAGTCACACCCGTGAGAAAACATGTCAAATTTTTCCATAGAGTTTCACGGTCAGAGTCACTACTTGGACCATGGCTAGGCAGGATGTTCACGCTGTGAAATAATAATGTCATGCCCATGATCAAACACTTCAAATCCTTCCAGAATACTTCATGGCCAAAGTCACCACTCAAGTCACGGCTTAGAAGAATAGTCACGACTGTGACACTCATACTCACGACCGTAAAAGAAGAAAGTGAAACATGTCAGGCGCGAAATTAAGAGTTGGTGCAACGGCTATTTTTGCATTAAATGCAACCAAACGACTATAATTCGCCATGGAAGTATAAATACAAGTCATTTATGAATCCAGAATAAGAGAACAACTAATACTTCAAATCAAAATCTTTTTGTAGCCATTTGTGCATTTTAATACTTTCAAAACAAACATTAATTCTCTGTAAAAATAATTTTGCTCATTATTCTCTGAGTATTATAGATTTGTGAGTGTTTCTCTTTGTAATCTACTACTCAACTGAGTTTGGGGGTTAAGAGTAGAACACTTGTAAGGGTTATTTGTGTGAGCCTTTAAAACACAAGGAATTGGTTTATTGTCTGAGCCATTAAAACACAAGGAATTTCTGGGTTAGGTGTGATCCATTGTTAGAAACACCATAGTTAGGAGTGAGCTTGTAAAACTCCATTGTAACACTTAGTATGTTAGTGAAACTAGCAATTGAGATTGGGGAGAGGAGTAGGGTTTGTTAACACCCGAACCTCTATAAAAATTCCTGTGTGATATCTTCCTATCCCTACTCAACTTAGCTTTTTTTTTTCTGCACTTAAAAGTTAAGAAATTTTAATATCCAATTCAACCTCCCCTTCTTAGTTCAATATCTGGGCAACAATTGGTATCAGAGCTTATTCTAGCATTGAAGCCTAAACAGCGCTAGTAGAGATCAAGATATGGCCAAGGATTCCAAAGTCTCAAGCCTTACTTTGATGGAGCAAATTATGCTCATTGGAAGTTTCAGATGGAGATATATATGGGTAGTGAAGGAATTGAAGTCTGGGATAGTGTTCAGAAATAATGGACACCACCAACTAGAAGTGGAGTTGATGGCGAAGAAGAAATCCTGTCAAGAGATGATTGGACAGAGCCTCAAAGAAAAGCAAACTTCACAAACAAGAAGGCAATGACAATTCTCTCAAGCTCATTATCCATTGAAGAATGTGGTAGAATACAACACTGCCCAACTACTTACAGTATGTGGAAAACATTGGAAAACTATCATGAAGGAACAAAGCAAGTTAAATCCAATAAGATTCAACTTCTTACTTCAGAGTATGAACTCTTCAAGATGAAATTCAATGAGTCAATTACTAACATGACCAACCGTCTTTTAGCCATCATAAATGGCACGAGAAAGCTTGGGAAACACCTGAGCTTGGAAGATGTAAATAATAAAATTATGAGAAGTCTTCCATTCAAAGATTACAGTTCAAGAGTTGCCGATATAGAAGAGGCAAATGAAGACATGAGCATCATGAATACCGATGTGCTTATTGGCAAACTTCTTATACATGAAATGGTAATGAAAAGAGATAGAAAGCTTGAAGCAGAGCCAGAAAAAAGAAAGCCTCTGCTCTCAAGAAGGCTGAAAAGAATTATTGAGAAAAGAATGAGCAACTCTAGAAAATTCAGGCAAAGAAACCTCAAACAAATTTCTAATGACTCACAAATAAATAAAGAGGAGGTAAAGTGCTATGAATGTGGGAAGAAAGGGCATATTAAACCGGAATGTCCAAGACTCAAGAAGCATAAGAGCAAATACCAAAGAGACAATGGGGAGAAAGGTCACAAAGCCACATGGGATGATGAAATCTCTTCAAGTGAAAAATATGAAAATGAAAGTGAAGAGGTCAACCTATGCTTCATGGCTATAGAGGATCACATCTCGGATAAGGTAGGATCACTTCACTCATACTCTTTCAATAATGATAGTAGTGATAATGATAGTAATAGTGAAGATGATGATGAGCAAAGCCTAATAGAAGTATTTAATCTAGAACTAGAGAAATATAAAAGTACATTCAATACTTATAATAATAACATTTCTAACTTGAAAATCAAAATGGATGCTTTAGAAAATGAGAACTTTAAGCTTAAATCATCTAATGAATCTCTTCAAAAGTCATTAGATGAGTACTCTTCAAGACCCTCAACTAAATCCTTGCTTAAATAAAATAATATTTTGAAAAATGAAGTTGAGGAACTTAGAAACTCCATTTCAAAATTTCATAAGGAAAAGGAGAGTCTAGATACTCTCATTGTCTCTCAAAGACCACCCTTAATTAGACATGGTCTAGGGTTTAAGGGTACATCATCATCTTCTCACAAGACTACTTTTGTTAAGTCAAGTGAACCTCACATCTCCACATTTGCTATAACAGCCCCAAGGGCTAAGTGCAGAAAATACACTAAATCTTCTATACATAAGAGGGATGATCAAGGATTGGTAAGCCTAAGAAGGAAACCTCAAAAGGCTAATCATGCCTTTATGTATAAGAAGCATGCACATAGAAAAACACCAATTCATCATGCTTGTGCATGCCATTGCTCTCAAACTCAACCTAATAGAAATATGGCATTCAAAAGCATTGTAAGACCAAAAAGCATATTTAGAGCTAAACAATGTAATTATTGTATGAAATTTGGTCACATAAATAAACATTACTGGATAACGAAGGCTCATTGGGAACCTTCATGTGCTAACCCCCAAGGACCCAATCTCATTTGGGTACCTAAAAACCATACTTGAATTGTGATTCTATAGGTATGCCTCAAGTCCACAATAAACAAAATTGCTTGGCTAGTAGACAGTGGATGCTCAAGGCATATGACAGGAGACAAAGAACTTTTCAATGAAATCAAAAGTATTGATGGAGGTAAAGTTACTTTTGGAAACAATGCTAAGGGTAAGGTAATTGGCATTGGCTCTATTGGTATTAATGGTACTACTTTTATTAAAGATGTCTTACTTGTTGATGGCTGGAAACATAACTTGTTAAGTGTAAGTCAATTGTGTGATAAAAGAAACAAAATAATCTTTACTTCCAACGAATGTCTTGTAACCTCTATTAATGGCCAAAAGATATTTAAAGAAAATAGAGATGACAATACCTACATAATAGACTTACATAAAATATCTAACTATTCATCTAAGTGTCTTGTGACTACTAGTGATGAATCTTGGCTATAGAATAGAAGGCTTGGTCATGCAAGCGTGAATTTAATTCAAAGCCTCAGCATATGAGAGCTGTTAAAGGGATTGCCAAAAGTCAAATTTGAAAAAGACAAGACATGTGAACCTTGCCAAAGAGGAAAACAACACAAGTCATCCTTCAAATCCAAAAACATTGTAAGTACCTCAAAACCTCTACAACTCCTGCATCTAGATCTTTTTAGACCTACTAAAATTGCTAGATTATGAGGTAAAAACTATGCCTTTGTCATCAATGATGACTACTCTAGATTTACTTGGGTAATTTTCTTAGCTCAAAAGAGTGATGCCATTGAAACTTTTAGAAACTTTGCTAAAAGAGTTCAAAATGAAAAAGGATATTGTATTTCAAAAATAAGAAGTGATCATGGCAAAGAATTTGAAAATGAAAACTTTGAAAATTTTTGTCTAGAACATGGCATTTCGCAAAATTTTTCATCTCCTAAGACACCTCAATAAAATGGGGTAGTCAAAAGGAAAAATCGAACTTTAATTGAAATGACTCGAACAATGATTAATGAGTATGGTTTACCAACTTACTTTTGGGCCGAAGCCACAAATACTGCATGTTATATTTCAAATCGAGTTTTCAAACTTCATTTGAGCTATGGAATGGAAGAAAACCCTTGATATCATACTTTAGAGTATTTGGATGCAAGTGTTTCATATTGAATACCAAGGACAACCTTGGAAATTTTACCTCTAAATTTGATGAGGGTATCTTTTTTTTAGGATACTCTACAACTAGCAAAGCATATAAGATATTTAATAAAAAGTCATTAACTGTTGAAGAATCTATGCATGTTGTTTTTGATTAATCTAGTAGGCTTGATCTTGTGAAATGTAGTGTTCTTGATGATGTTGTAAGTACCATAAAAAGACTTGATCTTCAAAATGAAAGAGAAGAAAATGATCAAGAAGATTCACATCAATATGATTATCTACCTCCAACTCAAGAGGAAAACAGGCAAGAGCTCCCAAAGGAATGAAGATTGATAAATGATCACCCCAAAGAGCAAATCATTGGTGATCCTACAAGGGGAGTAAGTACTAGATCTCATCTCAAACATTTAGTTTTTTATTTTGCTTTTGTTTCTCAAATTGAGCCTAAAAATATTGATAAGGCTCTTAATGAAGAAAGTTGGGTGATTGCTATGCAAGAGGAACTCAACCAATTTGAGAGAAGTAAGGTATGAACCTTAGTACCTAGACCCAATGAGCATTAACTCAACGGAAGCAAATGGGTATTTAGAAATAAACTAGATGAACAAGGTTCAATAACTAGGAATAAGGCTAGGTTGGTTGCAAAAGGATATAATCAGGAAGAAGGAATAGATTATGATGAGACCTATGCTCCTGTAACTAGATTAAAAGCCATAAGAATACTTTTAGCATATGCATGCCATATGAATTTCAAACTCTTTCAAATGGATGTAAAAAGTGCCTTTTTAAATGGCTTTATAGAAGAAAAAGTTTATGTAGAACAACCACAAGGTTTTGAAATCTATGATTTGCCCAATCATGTATTTAAACTTTCAAAAGCTTTATATGGCTTAAAACAAGCCCCAAGAGCATGATATGAAAGACTAAGTTCTTTTCTCTTAGAAAATAATTTTACAAAGGGGAATGTTGACACTACATTATTCATTAAAAGCATAAGCATGATACTCTAATTATTCAAATTTATGTAGATGACATCATATTTGGGTTTACTAATGAATTGATTTGCCAAGAATTTGCTAAGTGTATGACAAGGGAATTCGAAATGAGCATGATGGGTGAGCTAAAATTCTTCCTCGGTCTATAAATAAAACAAGGCAATGAGGGCATATTCATTAACCAATCCAAATATGCCAAAGACTTACTTAAGAAATTTGGAATGGAAGGATGCAAAAATGTCAAGACTCTAATAAGCATATCAACAAAATTGGACAAGGATGAAAAGGGTAAGAGCATTAATGAAAAGTTCTATAGAGATATGATCGGATCACTTTTATATCTTATTGCCTCTAGACCCGATATAATATATAATGTATGCTTATGTGCTCGCTTTCAATCATGTCCTAAAGAATCACATTTAAATGCAGTAAAAAGGATTTTAAAATATTTACATGGCTTATTACATCTAGGTTTATGGTATCCTAGAAATTCATCCTTTCACATTATAGGATATTCAGATGTTGATTATGCTGGAAGTCTTTTAGATAGAAAACGTACTTCAGGTACTTGTCACTTTATTGGAGAATGCTTAGTTTCTTGGTTTAGCAAGAAATAAGTTTCAGTTGCTCTTTCTACCACTGAAACGGAGTATGTGGCAGCAGGATGTTGTTGTACACAAATCCTTTGGATGAAACAACAACTTAAGGGTTATGGTCATAGTATGGACCATATACCTATTAGATGTGACAATACAAGTGTTATAAATCTATCTAGGAATCTCATTCAACACTCTAGAAGTAAGCATATTGACATAAGACATCATTTTATTAGAGATCATGTTCAATATGGTGATGTTGTGTTGGAATTTATAAGCACAGACAATCAATTGGCAGATATCTTCACTAAGTCTCTAAATGAGGAAAGATTTAATTTCATAAGAAGAGAGCTTGGTATGATTGATGGATTAACTTTATGATTGCCAAAATTGTCGAACCTTGATTGATAATCTTGTGTTTTTTGTCTCATCTTTTTAGATATGAAGTAGCTAACTTGATAGAAATATATGTTATAGGGGATAAAAGCTCCTTAGAAATGCTTTAGTCTTGTTTTAGACTTAATTTTATTTAATGAGAATTTTAGGCAATTCACGCCATGACATATATTTACGGTCGTAATCATAATCGCCAAAAGCTCCAGTAGCTTTCACGCCTTGCTTCACGACATGCTTCACGGTTGAAGGTAGTGAAGAGTATGTTTCATGCCTATAACCTTTTTCTATCACCCCCATGAAACCCTTTGTTCACGCTCGTGACTCTTATTCACAACTGTGAACATTTCCACCAAAAACTTACAGAAGTGTTCACGCTTTGTGTCACAGTCTGTTTCACTGTCACAAGCAGTGAAGATTTTACTTCACGACCGTGAATCTTTTGTCACCACTGTGATATTTCATCATTCATGCCCGTGACCTTTAATTGTCACGATTGTGAATTGTTTCACATCCCTCATCATGGGTAGAGCGTCTCTTCAACAAACCGTGAACATGACATTTCACGCCCATGAAGATGTCGGCTATAAAACGTTTCTGCCGTTATTTCTCTCATTTCCAACTCTCCAACTTCTCTCATTTATCACCATTGAATACCATTTTGAAGATTCTGGCCCCCTAGCAACTCATTCCATCTATAAATACCTTCAAAAACTATCCCAATCATCAGAAATCAAAACACCTTAGGTTCTATTCCAAAATTCCATTAGATTTTCTTTGTTCAAAAATATATTTCTCAATCAAAAATGGAAACCAGCTCCTCCAAAGGTACCAGAAAGAAGTCTCATGCTCCAAGAAGGTACACGGACTACCTTCTAAACATTATTCCGGAGCATTGTCATCCAAGATACTCGGTTCTCAAGCAAAGACCACTCATTTCCTCTCGATCATTTGAGTGGTAAACTATCAAAACACTTGGTCTTGAGACAAGCATGACGAAACAACTCCAAGCTTGTCATCTGAAAGATTTCATTGATATCTATCAACCGACACTGAGGGAACCAACTCTAGAGTTCCTAAGCACCCTGCAAGTCTTCCCTACCGGCACAGTAAAATTCCAACTTTGTAAGCATTTAAACACCCTCTGTGCCACAGAGTTTGGTGACATGTTCAACCTTCCCTCTGATGGTATCCTTAATGAGAGTTAGGTGGAGTTTTATGCTACTCAGACATGGACTCACTTTGGGCTTGACTTCAGCTGGGACTCAAGAAGACGAAAAGCACCCACCTTCGATCCTCAGTGCACAAATACTTGCATAGGTTTCTAACCTATAGCATTTTTGCTACAGGAGACAACAACGGATCGATTCAAAAATCCGAGCTCTTTTTCCTAGAGATGGCCCAATGAGGCCTAACAGTGGCTTTATCTCAATGGTTTGCAAACCATCTATTGTTAATTGCCACCAAGCCCCCCACAGACATTCTGATTGATGGGTACGTGACTCACCTTGCTATCAAGCTTGGGTATTTGAAGCTAGAGGAGCACCATTTCAATCTTATACCAGCACATCCTTGAGACTGACTAGACGTCGAGTCATTTATCAAAATGGGAGCGGCTGTTCGTATAGTTCATGAGAACAACATCTACTACCGCTTCACCAACACTGCTAGTGAGATTATTTGGGAGGAAAACGATTCGGATAACTTCAAAGCTGGCCTCCAAAGAATCCAGCAGAGGAAGAGAGTTTGTGTTGAGATGGCAACTCTAGAGGTTGAGCAGGAAATTGGACAATCCTCTGCCTCCACATCAAACTTGGCTCAGCAAGTGGCTGATCTATTGGCACCACGGTTTGAGCAATTGCAGGCTTCGATGAATGAGAGGTTAGAGAACCTCAAGGATTTTATGGAGTCTCGCATGGAGAGCCTCGAGGCGGAAGTAGCTCGCCTGAGAGATGGGATGTCCGACTCCAAATCTAGCTAGACTATATTTTAGCTATGTTATTTTCTAGCTTGTTTGATGTAGGACTTTGAATCACTTTTCAAATCCTTGTATTCTTCTTTTAATATTAATATAATTGCTTTTGTTTTCTATTATGATTTATCTTTTTGTTATTCTTTTTATTGATGACAAAAGGGGGATAACCTAGCAATATATTATATTTAAAGTTAAATGCAATATATTTGAAATACTTATTTGAATCAAATGAATATGCAAGTATGCAAATGAGCTGATATACCTTGAATATACCTTAAATATACTTTGCATATACCTTGATGCAAGTTACATGAATGAATATGCACTTAATATGCTTTGAATATACCTTAAATATACTTTGCACATACTTAACTTGTTTTAAGTAAAAATTTGGTATACATTTGATAGACCTTACATATAACTTGCATATACCTAAACTAGGAAGCATATTTTGATGCTATACTTCATCATTCTTTACAATTCTTGCACTTCAGTAATTTTTTATCTTAAGCATCTTTTGAGGGGGAGACTTCTCAAAAGCACATATTGCTAGATTATTTGTCACTATCAAAAAGGGGGAGATTGTTGAACCTTGAGGGGTATTTCTGTCATTTTGATACTAACAAATAAAATAGCAATAATGTATTTAACATACTTATTTTGATACTAACAAATAAAATAGCAATAAGTTTATTGAACAGAGTATGGAATATGATAGCAAGAATGGAGAATGGAAGACTAACCTTAAAAAGACAAAAAATGAAGAAATAGCATGTTCACGCCAATGACCTTATATGTCATGCCCGTGATAAAGCTTAGCGCCAACTATCCAACATTTAAAGTTCACGGCCATGAAGAATGATAGCAACCGTGAATGATCATATCAGTCATGCCCATGAAATAAAGTCATGCCCATGAGAAAACATATCAAATTCCTCCAGAGAGCTTCACGGCCAGAGTCAGTACTTGGAACACGTCTAGGAAGGATGTTCACGCCCATGAAATAATAATGTCACGCCCGTGATCAAACACTTCAAATCCTTCCAGAATGTTTCATGGCCAAAGTCACCACTTAAGTCATGGCTTAGAAGAACAGCCACGACTGTGACACTCATACTCACGACCATGAAAGAGGAAAGAGAAATATGTCAGGCACGAAATTAAAAGTTAGTGCAACGGCTATTTTCGCATTAAATGCAACCAAACGGCTATAATTCACCATGAAAGTATAAATGCAAGTCATTTATGAATCTAGAATAAGAGAACAACTAATACTTCGAATCAAAATCTTATTGTAGCCATTTGTGCATTTTAATACTTTCAAAACAAACATTCATTCTCTATAAAAATATTTTTGCTCATTATTCTTTGAGCATTATAGATTTGTGAGTGTTTCTCTTTGTAATCTACTACTCAATTAAGTTTGGGGGTTAAGAGTAGAACACTTGTAAGGGTTATTTGTGTGAGCCTTTAAAACACAAGGAATTGGTTTATTGTGTGAGCCATTAAAACACAAGGGATTTCTGGGTTAGGTGTGATCCATTGTTAGAAACACCATAGTTAGGAGTGAGTTTGTAAAACTCCATTGTAACACTTAGTGTGTTAGTGAAAATCCCAATTGAGATTGGGGAGAGGAGTAGGGTTTGTTAACACCCGAACCTCTATAAAAATTCCTGTGTGTTATCTTTTTATCCCGACTCAACTTAACTTTTCTTTCCGCACTTAAAAGTTAAGAAATTTTAATATCCAATTCAACCCCCCTTCTTGGTTCAATATCTGGGCAACAGAAAAGACTGTGATATATGGATTATTATTTATGATTATTTATATGTAAATTTGGATAATGTGAACATGGAATTTTTATGACATATCATAAGTGTATTTATGAATATTTATGCACATATGTACCACTATGCATTAGGTTGCTTAGCATGTGGGTGTTTTCCCATATGCAAATTCAGAGTCTATAGAGAGAAGTTGACAAGAAGAGAAGTAAGCCCATACAGAGTCAAATAAAGTAAATCCACGTCAGAGGGTTGGTGCTTTACATGACATACATTTTATTCTTGTCCACATGTCATGGGTGATGAATATAATTATGGCTTTCAAAAGTTTTACATGTTTTTTTTAATGAATGGAACATGTAATTTTATTTGGATCATATGTATTTTGTAAAGATCAGGATAATGGAAGCCCAAACTTATGTTTGAAAATATGGACATGGTTTGTTAATTCCGCATAGAAAATAGATTCATTAATTGAATGACATATTACTATCATGTGAAAAAAAAATTAACATATGAAAATATAATAACTAAAATGGAAAAAAATTTAATTCAATCGAATTTTAAGATAATAGGCAAGTGACATTCTCCTATAGAGTTGAGATTATTCCTAACTATATGAGAGGGTGTTATATTTAGTGGTATCAGAGTGCCTGGTTTAAGCGATCCTAGTCCTTAGTGGGCTAAAGGTTTTTCATGCATGCATTGTATGTCTCATATGACTCTAACATGGGCTACTTCTCTATCGACTTGTAGGATTAGATGAGAGTATGGAAATTCAGGCCCATGAAGTTACTGAAAGCAATAGTTCTCCTAAAACTAGAGCACCGAAATAGCCTAGTGTAGCTAGTGTTCAGGGTCCAGATGCTATACCAGACGTAGCCCAGCAGGTTTCTAGACATGCTGACCTGGACCAAAACCTTTTGATGCAGCAGATGACTGGTTTGCTGCAACAGATCGCAAGAGTGGTACCATAACCCACTCTAGTTCCTCCACCGAAATCGAAAGTACAGATGGACAAGCTCCATAAGTATGGAGCCATAAATTTTCTAGGTACAAAAGATGATGATCCTGCTGCATCAGAATATTGGTTAGAAAAGATGAAAGGGTCTTTGATGAGCTCGAGGTTCCTATTGACCAAAAGGCAAGGTTTGTTGTATCTCTACTCCAGGAAGACGCTTATGACTGGTGGAAATCAGTTCTTTTGAAACTAGAGGCTCCAAAGCCTATGACATGGGAATTCATTATCATTGAGTTCAAATTTTACAAAGATGAGAAAAATAGGGAGTTTCTGAACCTTACAAAAGGCAATATGACAGTGACCCAGTATCAGAGGGAGTTTACTCGATTGAGTAAGTATGCTTCAAAGATTATCGTGAGTGAGAGAGATAAGTACAGAAGATTTGAAGATGGCCTCAATACAGAGATTGGGGACTTTGTGACTGCATTTCAGCATGTCAACTTTACTCAACTAATTGCATTTACAGTTAGTGTTGAAAATTGAAAGAGAAATAGAGTAAAGGAAGCTTTTAGACAGACAGTAACTCTAGTGGCTCAATCTATAGACAAGAAACATCGATACTACCCAGGAAAGTCTCAGACATAATAGGAGTTATACACATGGTGGCCTACACAGGAGGAGGAAACCCTTCAGTGCTACATCTATAGCCGATAGCATACATACACAAGCTACTCGAGAGAGCGCTTCAATTTGTGGTACCTGCCACAAGAGCTATAGAGGAGAATGTTGGATGATGGAGACTTTGATGGGGATCAAATGGTTGTTTACAGGTGCTTGTTTCAAATGTGGGTCCAAGAACTATATGAAAAGAGATTGCCCTCTGATGATTATTAGTGCACCTATACAGACTACAATATCAGCTTGGGTTCAGAATCAGACTCAGACTAGAGGAGGTCGAGCAGGACCTAACTAGGCCGCATAAGAGACAATCAACAAGCTAGGTTCCAGTAGGACTTTAGCTAGAGCATATGTTATGAAGGCCAAAGAGGACCAAAAAGCCACTGATGTGATTATGGGTATGTTTTCTTTACATGACTCAGTTTTATGTGCTTTAATAAATCCTAGTTCTACACATTCCTATATATGCACGAGCACACCTAGTCAAAACAGTATGACGAGTGAGAATCTAGAATATGAGATTGAGGTCACAAACCCCCTAGGTCACAGTATGATTGTTAACTGGGTACACAAAAGTTTCCCTTTGATAGTGCATGAGAAAGAGTTTCCAATAGATTTGATTGAATTACCATTCCATGAGTTCGATGCTATCTTAGGCATGGATTGACTTTCTAAACATGAGATAGTAGTGGACTATCAATCTAAGACAGTTCTTAAAACTCCAAAACTAAAAAGGTAGTAGTGGAAGGCGAAAGGTTTCCACCACCTGCTCAAATGATATCTACGATGAAGGCTCAAAGAATGATCAGAAAGGGATGTGAGGCCTACTTGGCTCACATGATTGATACTAGAAAGGGAGGTCCAGATCTTAAGCATATCCCTATAATGAATGAATTCCCATATGTATTCCTAGATGACCTGCCAGGGCTACCTCCCGGTAGAGAGATTGAATTCTCTATAGAGCTCACTCCAGGTACAACACCAATATCAGCTGCACCGTAGAAAATGGCACTAACATAGTTGAAAGAATTAAAGGCACAACTGCAAGAGTTGTTAGATAAGGGTTTTATCAGACCAAGTGTGTCTCCATGGGGTGTACCAGTATTGTTTGTAAAGAAGAAATGTGTGTCTATGAGGTTGTGCATAGATTACAAACAGTTGAACAAGGTGACTATTAAGAACAAATATCTGTTACCATGAATTAATGATCTTTTTGATTGGCTAAACAGGTGCAGGAGTTTTCTCTAAGATTGATTTGAGATCAGGGTACCACCAATTAAAAATTAAGATAGAGGACATAACTAAGACAACATTTAGAACCAGATATGGGCATTATGAGTTTTTGGTGATGCCTTTCGGTTTGACAAATGCTTCAGCAAGCTTTATGGATTTGATGAACCGGATCTTCAGACCATATTTGGATCTATTCATGGTGGTTTTTATTGATGATATCTTAGTGTATTCCAAAAATAAGGAAGAACATGATCAACATTTGAAGATAGTTTTGCAGACCCTCAAGGAACATGAGCTTTATGCCAAGCTCTCAAAATGTGAGTTTTGACTTGATGATGTGGCTTTCCTTAGACACATTGTGTTAGAAAATGGCATCAGATTTGATCCCAATAAAGTAGAGACAATTATGAGTTGGAAGCCTCTTCCTAATGTGACAAAAATCAGGAGTTTCCTCGGTTTGGCCGGTTATTGCAGGAGGTTTGTTAAGGGCTTTTCAATGATTGTTTCTCCTTTGACCAGACTACTGAGGAAAGATGTGAAATTCGAATGGATAGAGAAATGTCAGGACAACTTTGAGAGACTTAATAAGATGTTGACTGAGGCTCCCGTTTTGACTCAACCAGTCCCTGATAAAGAATATGTCATCTATAGTGATGCTTCTCATAATGGAATGGGGTGTGTACTGATGCAAGAGGGCAAGGTAGTAGCTTATGCTTCTAGACAGTTGAAGACACATGAGAAGAATTACCCCACACATGACATTGAGCTGGCTATCGTTGTTTTTGCTTTAAAGATATGGCGGCATTACTTGCATGAGGAAAAGTGTTTTATTTACACCGACTAGAAGAGTTTAAAGTATCTTCCTACCCAAAAGGAATTGAACTTGAGACAAAGAAGATGGCTAGAGTTGATCTAGGATTACAATTGTGTGATCAACTACCATCCAAGTAAGGCCAATGTTGTGGCCAATGCATTAAGCCAAAAGACTTTGGCAGAATTACACATTCATCCGACTCTCAACCAAGAAATCAAAGATGCACAGAAGCAAGATAACAAGTTAGTTGAGATAGCTAAGTCAGTCTCTAAGGGAGAGAGACCTGATTATACAATTAGTTTAGATAACAGTTTATACTATCAGGTTCGATCATGCATACCAAATGTGGAAGATTTGAGACAAAGGATCTTAAAGGAGGCACATGAGACAAAATATGCCATGCACCCAAGAAGTAACAAGATGTACCATGACTTGAATAATAAGTATTGGTGGTCAGGTTTGAAAAAGGACATCACAAAATTCACCACCAAGTGTTTGACATGTCAGCAAGTCAAGGAAAAACATCAGATACCTTCAAGGTTGTTATAGCCAATCATGATTCCATAATGGAAATGGGAACGAATAACCATGGATTTTGTGATTGGGTTGCCTTTGACACAAAAAAAAATATGACGTTGTGTGGGTGATTATGGATAGGTTAATGAAGTCAACTCATTTCTCGCCCATCAGAATGGACTACCCATTAAGCAGGTTAGTAAAGTTATATATAAATGAAATAGTACGACTTCATGGAGTGTCAGTCTCTATTATTTCAGATAGGGACCCCAGGTTCACTTTTCAGTTTTAGGATAGTCTACAAAGAGCTTTAGGTACCAAGCTTAGTTTCAGCATAACTTTTAATCCTCAGACTGATGGACAATCAGAAAGGGTGATTCAGATTTTGGAAGACATGATGAGGAGTTGTGTAATAGAGTTCGAGGGAAGTTGGGACAAATACCTACCATTGATGGAGTTTGCCTACAACAACATCTATCAGTCAAGCATTGAAATGGCTCTTTATGAGGCACTTTATGGTAGAAGGTGTCACCTTTGTGTTGGATAGAACTCAGTGAAAGGAAGCTAGTGGGACTAGAGTTAGTGCAAGAAACAGAATAAAAGGTGAAGATTATACAAGAAAGATTGAAGACAACTTCAAATAGGAAAAAATCATATGCATATCTCAAAAGGAGAGACATATAGTACGAAGTTGGAGACAAGGTGTTTCTCAAGGTTTTCCTTTGGAAAAAGGTCCTCAGATTCAAAAAGAAGGGCAAGTTAAGCCCTAGATTTATTGGACCTTATGAGATCTTAGACAAAATTAGACCAGTTGCCTATAAACTTGTTTTACCACCAGAGTTGAGCAAGATCCACAACATCTTTCATGTTTCCATACTAAAGAGGTACCGATTAGATTCTTCTCGTATTATTCCAACCAAAAGCAGCGAAGTGAGACCAGATTTAACATACAAGAAAGAACCAATGGAGATTTTGGCTTGTGAAGTCAATGAGTTAAGGAACAAATAAGTACAACAAGTCAAGGTGTTATGGAGGAATCATTTAACTGAAGAGAAACATAGGAAAGCAAGGAAGTGATGAAAGCACAATATACCCAGTTGTTTCAACATAAACAAACAAGTGAATTTCAAGGACGAAATTTCTTAAGGGGGAGAGATATGTAACGCCCATCAATTTAGGCTTGAATAATTAACATGTTTAATGACCATAATTAAAATCTTTGAGACTAAATTTGGAAATAAAATATAATAAAAAGATTTATAAGTGAATTTTTATTAAGTTATGTGTGTTAAATAAAAGAGATATAAAGGTTGGGTAAGTTGATAATAATAAAGTAAAAACCAATGATTAAATGGATATTTGGCAAAAATAAAGAGGGACTTAATAGGGTATTTACCATGATTATAAAAATATTATTTTCTTCTTCTTCTTCCAAATTTTAGAACCCTAGCTTTCCTCCCACTCTTCCATACACAAATTCTCTCTTCTTTCACCTATCTTCTTATTTTTACTGAGACCATAAGAATATTCTAAAAAATACTAGACATATTTTTACTGAGCACTATACGGTTATTTGGACATAACTTTAGCTAGATAATTTATATTTGTATATGAAAGATAATATATTAAGCTAAAAATTCATAGAATACCATAAGGTCAAATTTGAATCAGAAATAGGTGAAAGATGCAATCTAAAATCAGGGCAGAAATCTGTCCAGAAATAAAAATTTAGTAATTTGGTATTTTAAATGTTGGGTGACATATATATATATGTTTTAATTTTGAATAATATGATAGTATTTATATTTAAAATTTTTATTGTGTATTGACTAAATTAATATGATATGTTATGGTTTGAGGTTTCAAATGAGATTGAGAAATTTTTAAACGTATATGGCATGTAAACCGAAAATTATTATAAATACGTGAATTTTGATGAATTATATAAATAATAAGATAATAATATCAATTAAGCTCAATTCTCTAATCTATGACTAAAAATAGGGTAGATGACATGTCATTGAGGGGTTTACGATACAGTAGAAATTTATGATGATATGAAAAATTTTACTATAAGAACAATGTGGCTTAAGCTCATGTGAGAGCGTCATTGATCCTAAATGCATGCAATTATTTATTTTACTCAGTCAAGATGGCTTAAGATGAGGTGAGAATGCTTTTTGACTTAAGAAGTTCGGTTGAACACTTATACAGACATATACAGATAGTGAGCAAGGTGGCTTAAGCTCGGGTGAGAGCGCTCCTGTTTTACAACCCGCATCCAAATAGTCCCGGTTTAGAGTTTTGGGGCTATAAAATATAAAATATAAGAATAAAAAAAGAAATATGAAAAAAATCAGTTATTAGGTAAATGAAACAAGGAAATAGAAATCACAAATGAGGTATGAATATGAATTTACCTTTGTAAATTATGGCATGTACATGTGTTAAACTAGTAAACCAGGTACACAATATTCCATATTGATATATAAAAAATTGAGTTTTTTTTACATTGCAATTGAAAGGACTGTGATATATGTATTATTATTTGTGAGTATTTATATGCAAATTTGGATAATATGAACATGCAATTTTTATGACATATCATAAGTGTATTTATGAATATTTATGCACATACACCACTAAGTATTAGGTTGCTTAGGATGTGGATATTTTCCCATACGCAAGTTTGGAGTCTATAGAAAGAAGTTGACAGGAAGAGAAGCAAGCCCATACAGAGTCAAATAAAGTAAATCCACATCAAAGGGTTGGTGCTTTACATGACATACATTTTGTTCTTGTCCACATGTCATGGGTGATGAATATAATTATGGTTTTCAAAAGTTTTACATTTTTTTTTTTATGAATGGAACATGTAATTTTATTTGGATTATATGTATTTCGGAAAGATCAGGATAATGGAAGCCCAAACTTATGTTTGAAAATATGGACATGGTTTTTTAATTATGCATATAAAATAGATTCATTAATTGAATGACATATTGTTATCATGTGAAAAAAAATAATTAACATATGAAAATATAATAACTAAAATGGAAGAAATTTTAATTCAATCGAATTTTAAGGTAATAGGTAGATGATATTCTCTTATATAGTTGAAATTATTCCTAACTATATGAGAGGGTGTTACAGTGAACATTTCCATCACTGTCCTAAAGGCCTAGTTCATAGGTTGCAACCTGTGAACTTAGTGATGAACCTGCCTGTGAAAACTTCTATCCAAACTCAAACAATACAAGTCAAATATTCATAGGGATGAAAGAAATATTCATGGTTGTGAATAGGGCTTCATAGGTGCCAATGAATGCTTCATGGGCATAAAGCTAGGCTTTACAGGTGCAAGTGGTGAATATGCCTGTGAAAGCTTATGTTCAATTTTTACAACTTGCAAGTCCATTATTCACAACCATGAAAAGGGATTCACAAGCATGAAAGGTGGTTTCACAATTGTAAACACACCATTTATGGGTATGAATTTGGGTGCAGAATGACCAAAGCATGAATTAAGCAGATGAACACTTTTTCAACATACAAACCCAAAGTAATTCATTTTCAACCTTAATTCTAACATACATACCATTTGTTAAAAGTCATATAACACAATTTTCATGCCTCAAAACATCAATTATGCACATTAATAACTTTGCATGTCATAAACCATCAATTGACCAATTCATGCTCTTCTAACACACAACAAGCCTCTCATAAGTCAAAATAATCAACATTCATGCCATTTATCAAACTCATGCCTTATAATTCATCATTCAAACATTTAAACCAATAAACACACATTTTTGTTACATCAAACATGTCATTGCATACACAATTCAAATAAAAAGAGTTTAGATGTCAATATATACTAACCTTTAATGGAGCCTTAAACAAAATCATTTCTTAGCTTGACTTCAAGCTCTATCAACTTCTTGGGTTTGCCTCCAACACCTTTAGGTGTTCCTAAGCTATAAAATAACACCTTTTTACTCTCTTATACCCATAACAACACAAAAATGCTCTTTTGAAGTATAAACCCTAAGTTTATGCTCAAGATATCATTTTTGTGCTACAAATTCAATGTTCTATTTTTACTCATTTACCAACATCAAGGTTGGGTTTTGTCAACTAAAAACCTTTACTTGAACTCAAACTTCAACCCAACTTTTCCACTTTTATCTTTCTTAAATCTCTTTAATCCAACCCTTTTTGCTTAAACTTTTTTCCTTTTCTTCTTTTCCTTTAATTTTTGTCATTAATATGTGGTTTCCTTTTGATTTACAAGTGTGTAAGTGTTTGGTGTGAAAAGGAAGTGGAGAGGAGAGAAGAAAAACTTTGTTGCATGAAGAATGGGGAAGGAGAAGGAGAATGCATGCAAAAAAATCAAGAGATAAAAAGGAAAATAATGCCTATGTGAAAAATGCCATTTTTTCCATTGATCTAAAGGATGATATCAAGTCATATCTCCTTTTAATTCACAACCACATATTAATCTAACCAATAAGACAATTAGTGTGAGATACCCACCATTAGAGTTAAGTTGGCTTGTTGGGCAAATCCATTGTCATACTTAATGATATAGGATATTGACCCATTAAGAAAGCTTCAAGCGAACTTTTTCAAATCAATAATGAGGGCTATTGGTTTGCAATAAAATAGTGGAAGTTAAATGCACATAATTAAATATCTAATTAACATGCTTCACATGTACATTCTCTAACATATCACATGTTTTAGATTTAGGTTGCTATAATTATGACTAGTAACATGAATTTGCATAACATACTTGAAATCAATAAGTTGATTGGGCCCAATTTCCTGGACTAGTTTAGGACTTTGAGAACTAAACTCAAATATGAGAAAATAGCTTATTCCATCCCCTCCTATTGATGATGTACCCATTGAAGAACATGAGGTATACTTGAAACATATAGGAGACAATGACTCGACTGCCTATATTATGCTAGTCTCTATGTTTCCTAAGCTTTAAAAATATATGACAATATGGATGTTAATACCATTATTTTTGTTTATCTTAGAGAGCCCTTTAATGAGTAGGCAATGATGTATTAATATGAGATATCAAAGCTCTTACTTTGCTCTATAATGCTAGAGGGCACTCAGTTGTGCAACATAGGCTGAAGATGTTAGGCTATATTGAGAGGTTAACATAAGCTTGCAATGGATCTTATATTAAGTGTGGACTTAATTCTACAATTTTTACTTAATAGTTATGCACACTTTTTACTTAATTATTATATGAATAAGATTACCACTACTTCACTTGAGTTGGAAAATCGACTCAAAATAGTTGAACCTTTTATTAAGTAAGAACATAAAGATGTCCTGCTAGTGGACTTTTATACTCCTTTTAAGAAGAAGAAACATAAGAAAAGGAAGAAGAAGCCTACCAAGGCCTAAAGTGGAATAAAAAAAAAGGCAAATAGATTATTGCCAAGAGAACTTTCTTCCACTGAGGTAAGAATGGCCACTAAAAGAGAAAATGTGAGGCTTATCTAAAGTCTATGAAGAAAGAGAAGCCAGTTGATGCTTTTTACTTTAGTTATGTTTATGATTAAGATTAATACTGCTTCTAATAACAATGCATGAGTATTAGAGACTGGATGCATATCTCACATATATATAAATATGTAAGGAGTAAGGAGCAGTAAAATGCTGAAGAAGGGAGATGTGGACGTATATATGGGCAACAATGCAAAAGTTGTTGTGTAAGCTTTAGGAACTCATTTATTATATTTGGCTTTTAGATTGGTTTTAGAATAATTAATTACTATAATGTGCCAGTACTTTTTAAGAACATTATGTTAGGGTTTTCATTTAATGATTAAGAATAATTGTTGTTCTATACAGTTAAACAATTTTTTTATTGTTTTAGTATTATATGTCATTGATTATATATTCTATACTTAGAAAACCTCAATGTAAACATCAAGAGAAAAAGACAAATAACCTAAAGTCATCTTATTTATGACATTGTCGACTTAGGCATACTAATGAGAAACACATGAATAAGTTACATAAAAATGATAACTTAGGATCATTTGATTATTAATCATTTAATACATATGATTCTTGTTTACTTAGCAAGATGAAAAAATAATCTTTCAACGGAAAGGATGAATATGCGAAAGAGTTTTTAGAGCTAGTACATACTAATGCATGTAGCCTAATGACAATACATGTTAGAGAAGGTTACTCATAACTCATCACCTATATCAATGATTATTCAAGATATGAGTACTTGTATTTGATGAAATTCAAATTTGAAGCATTTTAAAAGTTTAAAGAATTTAAGAATGAAGCAGAAAAATGACTTGAAAAGAGTATTAGACACTTAGATTAGATTAAGGTGGTGAATACTTAAGCCAAAAGTTTCAAGATTATTAGAGAGACAATGAATTATATTATCTTAGTAGATTCCATCATAGAACATAATGGTGTCTGAAAGGATAAACCACACTCTATTGGATATGGTTTGGTCCATGTTGGACTTTGTAGAACTGATTAGTCTTTTTAGGGTTATACACTAGTGATTGTTGTTTATATTCCATATGTGATATGAAATAACGAGAAACCTATTGCAGACATTGGATTTTTCATACATGAAATAGTGGCAAGCTTTCCTTCGAAGAGAAGATGAAAAATGATTAAATAACCAACCAAACTAGCCCAAAAAACTAAAAAACAGAAAATGGACCAAGAAGAACCAAAATGACCAAAATTGACCTATATTCGTGCGACCATTCTTTGAAAACCTAAAAAAAATTCAGTTTCTGACACTTTTTCTACCTCTCATTTTGAAATCTACCTTCGTATAGACATCCCTATATCTGTGTGGACATTGCCACTAACCCCCAAACAATAGTTTTTTGATCACTTGAATCTGAGTCTCTTTCCAAAATAAGGATATCCATATAGATATAACTTATATCCATACAGATATCTCATCAATAACAGTAGCTGTCAAAAGGTTGACTTTCCATATATGCATACCCAAAATCCCCTATAAACACCATTTCTTCGATAAGAAAAGTGTCAACATTTTTCAATCATACCAAAACTCTGTTGAATCAAACACCCACCAAAATCAAAATTGACTTCTTTTTCTTTGGTCTTAGGATCAATATCCTAAAGAAAAAATATAAGAGATTGCAATTTACTCTAACATCAAAATTATTTAGTTATTTTTTTCATTAATCAATCATTGAAGAAGGTAATCAAACAATAAAGGTTGTTTGAAGGGCCCCCACCTCCTCTCTCTCTCTTCTTCTTCTTTCTATTTTCTCCATTTTTTATTTTTTATATTTTGAGACAATGTGCTCATGTTTCTGTGATTTGTCTTTACTAAGTCATATCCACATGGATATGGCACTTAGATATATTTCTTATACTTTAGTTGTAATTTTTGTATTTTAATTATTCCTTATATTTATATTTTTCCCAAATTTCATATTCATTGTTTATTTCCTTTTCAATATGTGATTTGATTATTTATGACTTTTTAGCCAATATTTTATGATCTATCTAAAATAAGAGATATTCATATGGATATCCTTTGTATCCAAATAGAGATCTTCATGTCCGCAAAGACATTGTATGAGGTAATGAGATAAAATCTTTTATTTCATCATTTTTTATATTTATTTCTTAATCTATATGGAATTATTTTTTAAATATTTTTGTATGCTTTACAATATAACAAATTGCTTCTAATCAAGTTCTAGGTGACATATGCACAGATATGAACGACATCTGCACGAATGTAATATCACAAGCAGTAAAGTTTTCTTGTCATTTTCTCTTCTTTTATATTTATTTAAGATTAATTTTGATGTTTGGATGATTTTATATTCAGTTTTCCCTTGATTTGATTATGTAATTGTATTTTTTAAATTAGAATTCTCAATGATTGTATCCCTTTTCTCCTTATCTATTTTTTTTTAAATTGCAAGCCTTTTGTTTATTTTATTGCTTTATTTTCTATTATGCAGATGTGGATGTAAATTATATGTTTGAAGTGAATAATTTAAATTCAATTATATAGTAGGATAACCATAGGTGAATAATAATAACAATGAAAGAATAATTGTGTAATTAAGGCATTAATAAGAAAACAATTTTAAACTTGTTAAAGTTCAAGAGACTCAAACAAACATAGAACGATTGATTAATCTCGAACTAGTTACTCATGTAGATGAAGTATAGTTGAACCTGGTGATACATAAGCTTCTTGTAAGTCCACTATGATATGTGTAGCACCTAAGAGATATGGATTTATCATTATTGAGCATAACTATATATTACTAATAGAGGATGATGATTATATAACTTATTAGTAGGTTCTGAAGAGTTCAAAATTTGACAAGTGTTGAAAGTCATGAAGTTAAAGATGGATTCCATATATGACAGTCAGGTATGGACTTTGGTTGATCCATCTAAAGAGATAAAACTCTTAGGGTACAAATGGTTATATAAGAAGATTGATATGGAAGATATTGTAATTACATATAGTGTTCAGCTGGATGCAAAGGAATATTGACAAAAAAATTCTTCAGTTGCTATGGTTAAATCTATTATAATACTCTTTACTATTACTGCTCATTGTGCTTACGAGATATAACAAGTGAATGTGAAGACAACTTTTCTAAATAAAAATTTAATTAAGGATGTGTATGACATAACCTTAGGGCTTCATATCTAGTGATAGCAATAAGGTATACAAGCTACAAAGATTTATTTGTGGGTTCAAGTAGACATTCAAGTGTTGGAACATATATTTTTATGAGACAATCTAAAAGTTTGATTTCGTACAAAATATGGATAAACCTTATGTATACAAAAAGGTCTTTAGGAATGCAATTGCCTTCTTAATATTATAGGTAAATGATATATTAATCATAGAAAATAATGTCTCAGTTTTTAGATTAGTAAAGATATGGTTTTTAAGAATTTCTCCATGAAAGACATTAGGAAAGCGACCTACATATTGGCAATAAAGAATTATAGAGATAGATCTAAAAGGTTATTAGGTTTTTCACAGTCTATGTACATATATAAGATGCTAAAGAGATTTAGCATGGATCAATCCAAGAGAAGACTCTTACCCATGTCATATGGGATAAAGCTTTCTAAATCTATGTGTCCAAAGACACAAGATGAAAGGGAACACATAAGTAAGATCTCATATTCTTCGGCTATAAGATCTATCATGTATGTTATATTATGTATTAGATCTAATGTATCATATGCTTTGAGTGTCACAAACATATATCAATCTAATCCTGATGATGGACATTGGGTGGTTGTAAAGAACATCTTAAATACTTAAGAAGGTATAAGGATACATTATTGATACATAGAGAATGGGAATTATAGGTAAACAAGTATGCAAATGCCAATTTCCAATTTGATAAGGAAGATTCTAAATCCCAACAAGCTATGTATTCATTTTAAATGGTGTTACAATCAGTTGGAAAAGTTCCAAGTAGGAGACAATTATAGACTCAACAATCGAAGCTAAGTACATAATAGCATCCGAGGTGTAGCTAAGGATGTTGTATGGTTCAAAAAGTTCATCACAAAATTAGAAGTGGTTTCTAGCATTGTTGATCCAATACTACTATATTATGATTACAATGGAGGCATTACACAAGCAAAATAACTACAATCTCATCAAAGATCCAAATATGTACTCAGGCGTTACCACTTGATTTATGAGATCATAAGTATGCAAGATGTGAAGATTAAAAGAGTTCTCGTGGATCATAATATATCAGATCCCTTCACTAAGCCATTTCCCCAAAGTAAACATAACAGTTAAATACATATATGTGGTATTAGATATAGAGGAGATTGACTCTAGTACTAGTGGAAGATTGTTAAAGTTGTGCCCTATAGATAATCACTCTAAAACATGTAAAATGTACATTTTATCATTAATAAAGGATTTTTTTTAATCTTTTAGTACTCATATTAGCTTATGTGTTTGATTATATATCTTATTCTGATTGATAAATAGTGTAGAGAAAATTATTATTAGATCATGATATGAGATTTCTATTACATCTAATTGTGATTATGCTTAAATTATTAATAGTCATAGTATTAACAAGATAGAACATTGTTAATACAGATAAGCTAATACATGTTATACTCTTTAACTGGGTCAACAGTAGTTCTCATAAGCTCTATGCAAAGATGTACTTAAGGATAACATGTGGATGCTTGTTAGAGTGAATAAGTACATTAGATGACTTAGCTATTAGATGATCACATGGATAACTATATTTAGTGTTAGTGATTACATCCCATAATAGCAATTATTTATGTATTTTAGACTTGAGATCTCTAAGGTATCTTAGATATCAATTGCAATGCTTTGATATCATGTATTGCTATCTCTTAGGGATCACTCATAGGGTGGCCATCATACATGATATGAGATATTTGAAGATAATTGAAAGATTAACAAATGATGCATCACTCTTAATTATGGAAGAGTACATTTAATGGCCTCTTATTGGAAGTCGTTACTAAAAAATCCTTGGTCAAAGTGGATATTGCCTTGAAAGAGTTTATAGGCATATCTTTTAGAGTAATGAACTTCAGAAACAAAAGCTAACTATTAACCTTGAGGGGTATTTTCGTTATTTTGATGATAATAAATAATATACCAATATTGTATTTAACATACTTGTTTTTGAAAGTATATTATACAAGACATAAAATGGCAAGAATGGAGAATTGGAAGAATAATCCTTAAGAAACAAAAAGCAAGAAGTAGCATGTTCACTGTCGTGACTCTAGGAGTCACCCCCGTGAAGAAAGCTAACCGTTACCAAAACCAACATTTGAAGTTCACGGCCATGAAGGAAAACCAAACCGTGAAGTAAGCATTTCAGTCACCCCTGTGACTAGAGGTGTCACCCCCGTGAAGTGTTGTGTAATTTCAACCAGAGAGCTTCACGACCAGAGTCACCACTTTGGTCACGGCTGTGAAGATATTCACCCCCGTGAATGAAGGTGTCACCCCCGTGAAGGATTCATTCAATTTCATCCAGAGAGCTTCACGACCTGAGTCACCACTTGTCTCACGGCTGGGAAGAGTGTCACGCCCGTGACTAATTAATGTCACGCCCGTGACTCTATATGTCAAGACATTCCAGAGAGCTTCACGACCAAGGTCACCACTTCAGTCATGGCTTGGGAAGAACTGTCACCCCCGTGACAAGAATATTCACGCCCGTGACCAATGAAAAAGAAAAATGTCAGACGCGATTTTTTGGTTGGTATAACGACTAGTTTCTTAATTAATGCACCCCAACGGCTATATTTAGCCATGGGAGTATAAATGGAAGTCATTTATACATTAAGAAACAAGAGGATGATAAGAGAATGATAAGAAAAACAAAAGATTAGCATATACTTCAAATCACAAGCTATCTTGTACTTTTATGCTTTGTAAACAAATCTATTCTCTGTAAAAATCTTTTTACACCTCATATTTGAGCAATAAAGATTTATAAGTGGTTCTCTCTGTAATCTTTACTCAAGTGAGCATTGGGTAGTTCTGGGTTAAGAGAAGAACACTTGTAAGGGTTAGTTGTGTGAACCTCCAAAACACAAATTAAAAGGTTGTTTGTGTGAGCCTGTAAAACACAAAATGTAGGTTATTGTGTGAGCCTGTAAAACACAAAGTGTAGGTTATTGTGTGAGCCTGTAAAACACAAAGTGTAAGTTATTGTGTGAGCCTGTAAAACACAAGTGTAGGTTGTTTGTGTGAGCCTGTAAAACACAAAGGAATTGGTTATTGTGTGAGCCATTAAAACACAAGGGATTTCTGGGTTAGGTGTGAGCCATTGTGAGAAACACCATAGTTGGGAGTGAGCTTGTAAAACTCCATTGTAACACTTAGTGTGTTAGTGAAATTCCCAATTGCGATTGGGGAGAGGAGTAGGGTTTGTTAATACCCAAACCTCTATAAATCTTTGTGTCTGATTTTTTCTATCCCTTCTAAAATTAGCAATTTTATTTCCGCAGTTTAAAGTTTAATTTTTTGAAACTCCAATTCAACCCCCCTTCTTGGTCTAATATCTGGGCAACAATTGGTATCAGAGCCTTGTCTATCATCGAAGCCTAAAAAGAACTAGTAAAGAGTAAGATATGGCCAGTGAAGGATTTCAGAGTCTCAAACCTTACTTTGATGGAGCAAATTATGTCCATTGAAAGTTTAGGATGCAGACATACTTGGATAGTGAAGGAAATGAAGTCTGGGATAGTGTACGAAAAGAATGGACACCACCAACCAGAAGAGGAGTTGATGGTGAAGAGGAAATCCTATCAAGAGACGATTGGACAGAGCCCCAAAGAAGAGCAAATTTCAAAAACAAGAGGGCAATGACAATTCTATCAAGCTCATTATCTATTGAATAATGTGGGAGAATACAGCATTGCTCAACAGCATACAGTATGTGGAAGACATTGGAGAACTATCATGAGGGAACTAAGCAAGTCAAATCCAAGAAGATTCAACTTCTAACCTCAGAATATGAGCTTTTCATGATGAAATCCAATGAGTCAAGCACTGACATGACAAACCGTCTTCTATCCATTATAAATGGAATGAGGAAACTTGGGAAGCATCTGAGTTTGGAAGATGTAAACAATAAAATCCTGAGAAGTCTTCCTCTTAAAGACTATGGTTCAAGAGTTGCTGGCATAGAAGAAGCAAATGAAGATATGAGTATCATGAACACTGATGTGCTGATTGGCAAGCTTCTCACACATGAGATGGCAGTAAAGAGAGATAGAGAGCTTGAGGCAGAGCAAGAGAAAAGAAAACCATTAGCACTCAAAGCCTCTACTTCAAAATCTCAAGAAGAAAGTGAAGATGATGAAGAGATGAGTGATGATGAAAATGAGGACATCGTTATGCTTTCAAGAAGATTAAAAAGAATCATTGAGAAGAAAATGAGCAATTCCAGAAAATTCAGGCAAAGAAACCTCAAACAAACTTCAAATGATACACACAGAAGTAAAGAAGAGGTAAAATGCTATGAATGTGGAAAGAAAGGACATATCAAACCTGAATGTCCAAGGCTCAAGAAGCATAAGAGCAAATTCCAAAGAGACAGTGGGGAGAAAGGTCACAAAGCCACATGGGATAACGAAAGCTCTTCAAGCGAAAAAGATGATAATGAAAGTGAAGAGGTCAACCTATGCTTCATGACTATTGAGGATCACATCTCGGACAAAGTAAGATCACTATACTCACTCTTTCAATAATGATTGTAGTGATAATGATAGTGATAGTGATGATGATGATGATAAGCAAAGCCTAATAGAAGAATTAAATATAGAATTAGAGAAATATAGAAGTAAATTTAGTACTTATAGAAATAATATCTCTAATTTGAAAAATAAGATAGATGGCTTAGAAAAGGAGAACATAAAGCTTAAATCATCTAATGAATCTCTTCAAAAGTCATTAGATGAATACTCATCAAGACCCTCAATAGCTTCACTTTTAAAAGAAAACAATACTTTGAAAAATGAAGTTGAAGAACTTAGAAATTCCATTTCTAAATTTCACAAGGGTAAAGAGAGCTTAGATACTCTCATTGTGTCTCAAAGACCACTTTTAGTAAGACATGGTCTAGGGTTTAAGGACACATCATCATCTTCTAACAAAACAGTATTTGTTAAAGAACATAACATCTTCTCACCTGTTAGAACTACACCAAGAAATAAGAATGCTAAAACCTCATTACCGAAAAAGAATCATGCCTTTATGTATAAGAAGCATGCATCTAGAAAAATGCAAATTAATCATGAATGTGCATGCCATTGTTCTCAAAATCAGTCTAATCAAAAAGCAAGTTTAGACATAAACAATGTAATTATTGTATGAAAATGGGTCACATAAATAAACATTGCTGGATAAGGAAGGCTCATTGGGAACCTTCATGTGCTAACCCCCAAGGACCCAAACTCATTTGGGTACCTAAATATCATACTTGATTTCTAACTTTGTAGGTATGCCTCAAGTCCACAATAAACAAAAATGCATGGCTAGTAGACAGTGGATGCTCAAGGCATATGACAGGAGACAAGGAACTCTTCAATGAAATCAAAAGTATTGATGGAGGTAAAGTTACTTTTGAAAACAATGCAAAGGGTAAGGTAATTGGCATTGGTTCCATTGGTGTTAATAGTACTACTTTTATTAAGGATGTTTTACTTGTTGATGGCTTGAAACATAACCTGTTAAGTGTAAGTCAATTATGTGATAAAGGAAACAAAGTAATTTTCACTTCAAATGAATGTCTTGTAATCTCTATTGATGGTCAAGAAATATTTAAAGGAAATAGAGATATCAATACATACATAAAAAACTTACATGAACTATCTAACCATTCCTCTAAGTGTTTTGTGACTACTAGTGATGAATCTTGGTTGTGGCATAGAAGACTTGGTCATGCTAACATAGACTTAATACAAAGTCTCAGCACAGGAGAGCTAGTAAAAGGATTACCAAGAGTTAAATATGAAAAAGGCAAGACATGTGATCCTTGTCAAAGAGGAAAGCAACACAAGTCATCTTTCAAAGCTAAAAATATAGTAAGTACTTCAAAACCTCTTCAACTCTTACATTTAGATTTATTTGGACCTACTACGGTTGTTAGCTTAGGAGGAAAACATTATGCATTTGTCATCGTAGATGATTACTCTAGATTTACTTGGGTAATTTTCTTAGCTCAAAAGAGTGATGTTTTTGAAAATTTCAAAAACTTTGCTAAAAGAGTTCAAAATGAAAAAGGGTACTGCATTTCGAAGATAAGAAGTGATCATGGGAAAGAATTTGAAAATGAAAACTTTGAAGATTTTTGTCTTGAACATGGCATTTCACATAATTTCTCATCTCCTAGAACACCTCAACAAAATGGAGTTGTTGAAAGGAAAAATTGAACTTTAATTGAAATGGCAAGAACAATGCTTAATGAATATGATTTACCAACTTATTTTTGGGCAGAAGCCACAAACACTGCGTGTTATATTTCAAATCGAGTTTTTAAAAGACCTCTTTTAAACAAAACCTCATTTGAGCTATGGAATGGAAGAAAGCCCTTGGTATCATACTTTAGAGTATTTGGATAAAAGTGTTTTATATTAAACACCAAGGACAATCTAGGAAAATTTTCCTCTAAGTCTGATGAAGGTATCTTTTTAGGATACTCTACAACCAGCAAAGCATATAGAATATTTAATAAAAGATCATTAACAGTGGAAGAATCCATGCATGTTTTTTTTAATGAATCTAGTAGACTTGATCTTGTGAAAGGTAGTGCTCTTGATGATGTTGTAGATAATATGGAAAAACTTGTCATTGAAAATGGAAAAGAAGAAAATGTTCAAGAAAATCTACTACCTCAAAATCAAGAACAAATGGAGCAAGAACTTCCAAAAGAATGGAGAATGAACAGAAATCATCCAAAAGAGCAAATAATTGGTGATCTATCAAAGAGAGTAAGTATTAGATCTCATTTCAAGCATTTAGTCACTGACATAGCTTTTATTTCTCAAATTGAGCCTAAAAACATAGATGAAGCTCTTAATGATGAAAGTTGGGTAATTGTCATGCAAGAGGAACTCAACCAATTTGAGAGAAATAAGGTATGGAACCTAGTACGAAGACCTAAGAATCATCCAATCATAGGCAGCAAATGGGTATTTAGAAATAAGTTAGATGAACAAGGGTTAATAACCAGGAATAAAGCAAGACTTGTTGCAAAAGGATATAATCAGAAAGAAGGTATAGACTATGATGAAACATATGCACCTGTAGCTAGATTAGAAGCTATAAGAATACTCTTAGCATATGCATGTCACATGAATTTCAAACTTTTTCAAATGGATGTGAAAAGTGCATTTCTAAATGGCTGTATAGATGAAAAAGTGTATGTAGAACAACCACCAGGTTTTGAAAGCTATGATTTGCCAAATCATGTTTTTAAACTTTCAAAAGCCTTGTATGGTTTAAAACAGGCACCAAGAGCTTGGTATGAGAGGCTAAGTTCTTTTTTATTAGAAAATAGTTTCACAAAAGGAAATGTTGACACTACACTGTTCATCAAAAAACATAAGCATGAGACACTAATTGTTCAAGTTTATGTTGATGATATAATATTTGGTTCTACTAATGAGCTGCTTTGTCAAGATTTTGCTAAGTGCATGACTAGGGAATTTGAAATTAGCATGATGGGAGAACTTAAGTATTTCCTTGGTCTACAAATCAAACAAAGCAATGAAGGCATATTCATCAACCAATCCAAATATGCCAAAGACTTAATCAAAAAATTTGGTATGGAAGGATGCAAAAATGCCAAGACTCCTATAAGCACATCAATAAAATTGGACAAAGATGAAAAGGGTAAGAGCATTAATGAAAAGCTTTATAGAGGTATGATCGGATCACTTTTATATCTCACTGCCTCTAGACCTGATATTATGTATAGTGTTTGCTTATGTGCACGATTTCAATCATGTCCTAAAGAATCTCATCTAAATGCTGTAAAAAGGATTTTAAGATATTTACATGGTACATTGCATCTAGGTTTATGGTATCCAAGGAATTCATCTTTTTATATTATAGGATATTCAGATGCAGACTATGCTGGTAGTCTTTTAGATAGAAAAAGTACTTCAGGTACTTGTCACTTCATTGGAGAATGTTTGGTTTCTTGGTTTAGCAAGAAACAAGTTTCAGTTGCTCTCTCAACTACTGAAGCTGAATACGTAGCAGTTGGATATTGTTGTACACAAATTCTTTGGATGAAACAACAACTTAAGGACTATGGTCATGAGATGAACCATATACCTATAAAATGTGACAACACCAGTGCTATAAATCTTTCAAAATATCCTATTCAACACTCTAGAAGTAAACATATTGACATTAGACATCATTTTATTAGAGATCATGTTCAATATGGAGATGTTGAATTAGAATTTGTATGCACAGAAAAGCAATTAGCAGACATTTTCACTAAGTCTCTAAATGAGGAAAGATTTAATTTCATTAGAAGAGAACTAGGTATGATTGATGGATTAACCTTGTGATTACAAGAATAAGAAATTTTAATTGCTGATATTAAAACATATCACAAGTAAGAAGATAAAATTTTTGATGAGAATTTATGCTTTATGAAGTAAAATTTTTGTTGGAATGATTTAGTATTATTGCAGAACTTAATTTCAATCTGATGAAAATTATAGGGGAGTCACGCCCGTGACTTATCCTCACGCCCGTGACTAAAGTGGCCCAAAGAGGCAGTGTCATTTACGGCTTCGGGTCACGGCATGTTTCACGGCTTCAAGTGGTGAAACATAATTTTACGGCTTGAGTCACGCCCGTGGCAAAGAACCTTCACGCCCGTGACAAGGTTTCACTCCCGTGACCAATTATACCCCAAACTAACAGAAGCTTTCACGCCTTGTGTCACGGCTTGCTTCACGGGTATAAGTGGTGAACTTCAACAGTTGATGCCCGTGACAATATGTTCACCCCCGTGACCTATAATCATTCACGCTCGTGATGTTCATCTATCACGCCCGTGAACTTATTCACACTTTCATTCACGGGTGGAACACTGCTTCAGCAAACCGTGAACACGACTATTCACGCCCGTGAACAATTAAGTCACGCCCGTGAATGTATCGAATATATAAGAAAACAGTCGGTTACACTTTTCATTTCAACTCTCCAACTCCCAAAACCGCTCTCATTTACTCTCATTCATTGAGACATTGAAGATTCCGACCCCAAAGCCTTGAAATTTCACTATAAATACCATCAAAAGTTCGAATCTTCAGCAGAAAACAGACATTCCTATGGTATTTCATCATACTTTTTCTGTCAAAAATCTTCTTAAATTCCATCAACTACTAAATCTTCAAATATGGAGTCTGCTTCATCAAAGGGAAAGAGAAAGAATTCCCATGCACCAAAGAGGTATTCAGATTACCTCATGAACATCATTCCAGAAAGTTGTCATCCTCGGTATGCAACTTTGAAGAAAAGACCGATTTTATCATCAAGGTCCTTCGAATGGCAAGCAGTCCAGAATCTCGGGCTCAAGATGGCTATGACAGCGCAACTTCAAGTCTGTCATCTAAAGGAATTTGTTGACATTCATCTGCCAACTCTACGGGAGCCAACGCTGGAATTTCTCAGCACCTTGCAGGTTTCACCAACTGGAGTGGTGAAATTCCAACTCTGCAATAATGCAACCACCCTTAGCGCCATTGCATTTGGAGAATTGTTCAACCTACCATCTGATGGTGTTCTGAATGAGACTGAGGTAGAATTCTCTACCCCAGCAGCCTGGACTCACTTTGGATATAACTGTAGCTGGGACGTAAAGAAGACGAAGAGCACTCATCTCGTAGCCCCAATACACAGGTATTTGCATAGGTTTCTAACCTATAGCATTTTTGCTCGGGGAGAGAACAATGGAACAATTAGGAAGTCAGAACTCTTCCTATTCGAGATGGCTCGACGGGGAGTCACAGTGGCACTTTCAAGATGGTTTGCAAACCATCTTCTCTCAATCGCCACCAAGCCCACAGGAGATATATTGATTGGGGCTTATGTCACTCATATGGCAGTGAAGCTCAATTACTTGAAGCTGGATAACCACCACTTCAACATCATTCCTGCACACCCACGAGATAGGTTGGATGTAGAGTCATTCATCAAGATGGGAGCAGCTGTCAGAATCGTTTTTCAAAACGATATCTTCTACCGCTTCACTGATACTGCTGGAGAAATTATCTGGGAAGATCATGACATGGAGGATTTTAAAGCAGGCCTACAGGGAGTCCAGTAGAAAAAGAGGGCTAGGATTGAGGAAACAACTCCAGTCATCAAGCAGGACATTGGACAGTCCTCAGCCTCCACACCGTCTTTAGCGCAACAGGTGGTCGACCTCTTGGCACCACGTTTCGAGCAGCTGCAGACTTCCATAGATGAGAGGTTGGAAAACCTCAAGGACTTCATGGAGTCTCGGATAGACAGCTTTGAGGTTGAAGTAGCTAGGCTTCGTGATAGGATGTCTGGCTAGGATATAGGCTAGAGTGTAGCCTAAATTTGCTATGTTTGATCTTTTTTTTTTTGTTGTTTGTTATGTTTGCTTGGTATGTAGGAAATCTTAAATTTCCTTTCTTAGTTTGTATCATTTCCTTCATAATATATATTTGCTTTTGTTTACTTCAATCTACATATTCTTTTTGATTGATGACAAAAGGGGGAGAAAACTAGCAATATGCAATATAATATGATAAGGGAAAGTAGTATCAAACTAGCAATATAAGAATTGTGAATCAAAAAGTAAACAGATTTTGAATTGATAAAAAAAATCTTGATGCAAATTAGATAATTGAAAAACTGAGCATCTACATACTTTAAGTATACTTTGCATACACCTTAAAAGCAAGTTACAACATGCCATGATATATCTTGAATACACCTTACATACACTCTATGTCTTGAAAAGGAATTATGGTATGTATTGGATATACTTCTCATATAACTTGCATATACTTTAAAATCTAGTTAAAAGCTACATCTTTATTTACTATTCTTGCACATTATAATTTTTTATCCTAAGTATATTTTGAGGGGGAGACTTCTCAAAATCACATATTGCTAGATTATTTGTCACCATCAAAAAGGGGGAGATTGTTAACCTTGAGGGGTATTTCCGTCATTTTGATGATAATAAATAATATAGCAATATTGTATTTAACATACTTGTTTTTGAAAGTATATTATACAAGACATAAAATGGCAAGAATGGAGAATTGGAAGAATAATCCTTAAGAAACAAAAAGCAAGAAGTAGCATGTTCACTGCCGTGACTCTAGGAGTCACCCCCATGAAGAAAACTAACCGTTACCAAAACCAACATTTAAAGTTCACGGCCATGAAGGAAAACCAAACCGTGAAGTAAGCATTTCAGTCACCCCCGTGACTAGAGGTGTCACCCCCGTGAAGTGTTGTGTAATTTCAACCAGAGAGCTTCACGACCAGAGTCTCCACTTTGGTCATGGCTGTGAAGATATTCACCCCCGTGAAGGATTCATTCAATTTCATCCAGAGAGCTTCACGACCTGAGTCACCACTTGTCTCACAGTTGGGAAGAGTGTCACGCCCGTGACTAATTAATGTCACGCCCGTGACTCTATATGTCAAGTCATTCCAGAGAGCTTCACGACCAAGGTCACCACTTCGGTCACGGCTTGGGAAGAACTGTCACCCCCGTGACAAGAATATTCACGCCCGTGACCAATGAAAGAGAAAAATGTCAGGCGCGATTTTTTGGTTGGTATAACGGCTAGTTTCTTAATTAATGCACCCCAACGGCTATATTTAGCCATGGGAGTATAAATGGAAGTCATTTATACATTAAGAAACAAGAGAATGATAAGAGAATGATAAGAAAAACAAAAGATTAGCATATACTTCAAATCACAAGCTATCTTGTACTTTTATGCTTTGTGAACAAATCTATTCTCTGTAAAAATTTTTTTGCTCCTCATATTTGAGCAATAAATATTTATAAGTGGTTCTCTCTGTAATCTTTACTCAAGTGAGCATTGGGTAGTTCTGGGTTAAGAGAAGAACACTTGTAAGGGTTAGTTGTGTGAACCTCCAAAACACAAATTAAAAGGTTGTTTGTGTGAGCCTGTAAAACACAAAGTGTAGGTTATTGTGTGAGCCTGTAAAACACAAAGTGTAGGTTATACACAAAGTGTAGGTTATTGTGTGAGTCTGTAAAACACAAAGGAATTGGTTATTGTGTGAGCCATTAAAACACAAGGGATTTCTGGGTTAGGTGTGAGTCATTGTGAGAAACACCATAGTTGGGAGTGAGCTTGTAAAACTCCATTATAATACTTAGTGTGTTAGTGAAACTCTCAATTGCGATTGGAGAGAGGAGTAGGGTTTGTTAATACCCGATTCTCTATAAATCTTTGTGTCTGATTTTTTCTATCCCTTCTAAAATTAGCAATTTTATTTCCGCACTTTAAAGTTTAATTTTTTGAAACTCCAATTCAACCGCCCTTCTTGGTCTAATATCTGGGCAACACTAACAAATTTGCTTTAGGTGTAGCACAACCAATCTTGAGAGTTCACACAAAATCCATACTCATGACCGAGTGAGATATATAATGATGAAAAGAGTTTATTGCCTGGTAACTGTCTATAGAAATATTGAATCAAACCACTAACTTTTCTAGGTGCTTGGGTTGTCATAATACATTGTTAGATGTCAATCTTGATCTACTCAATAGGGATTAATTGATTAGAGAATCAATCATAAATTAATTAAAGAGTTTAATTAATCTAATCCTAATCCTATTACGATTATGATTCACATTGTGTTGTCAATCTATCCGAAAACCTAATATATCACTCACATAGAAGAATTTGGGATCAAAATTAAATAGCTTGTGGATTGGATTCACTTGAATGAGTTATATTTAGAGAGTTTGAACCAAAATATAATTGTTATATTTAGGCCAATTAATTGTGGTCATTTAAATGGACCTTATGTTTTGAATTGGATCTAATTAATTATAAGTTTTTTAATTGGAATTTTAAGTGTTAAAGTCCTAATTTCCTAGGATTTACATGAGGTATAAATTCCACATGTATATTTGGCAAAAATAGAAGTTCACACACCCTAAAAACCAACTTTCTCTCTCTCTCTTCCTCATAGGTCGAATTTTTTAGCTAGCACTTAAGAGAATTTGACTAAGCCATCTCCATAATTAGTTTTTAGTCTTTTCGTTTCTTTGTGTGAATACTATTATAATAGTCCTATGTTTGAATTGTTTTGATTTACTACAATCCAACAAAAAAAATATTTTAGTTTTAAAAGGTAATGACATAAGAATTGGTTTGAATTTAATTTTGATTTAATTCATATAGGTTGATCTTGTATTTGGATTTAAATTTTGAAATTTCACTTTGTTATAGTATATAAGGCACGTATAAACCCTAACATAGAGAAGTATTAATATTTAAATCTTAATGATAATAAAAACTATGTAACACTCTCTCACCCTACCCAACAAGTGGTCGAATAAGGGAATGTCACAATACATCTTCTTAGAAAACAATTATTTAATATTGAAAACCATAATATTTTAAAAAATATTTATTTTTTCAAATACAATAATTGTAATATGGTTCATAATATTATAATAAAAGAAAATCTATAAACAATTTATTGTTACAAAAAAAATTAACAAAAGCCTTTTAAACCACGTTACAAAAGTTATGTTGTATTATACATATAAAATATGAGAGTATACAAAAATATTGAGAAATTCAAATGTGAAAACCTACTTTATGATTCTACTGCTGCTTTACTGGATTAGAATTATACAAGTTCTATCTACTATTTTTTATCAAATGTCCCCACACACACACACACACACACACACACACACACATATATATATATATATATATATATATATATATATATATATATATATATATATATAACACTCTATTTAATAAAAATCAAATAAATGCATTTGAAAAAAATGAGATTCATGCATCTCTTAAATAGTGTAGATAGTTGGTCTCGCTTAACAGTTCGTCAGTCAATCATTTCACTCTAAAAATTTCATGAGTCACAGTCATTAAGAGTATCTTCATCGGCTTTCAAAGCCAATTGCAAAGTGAATTGCAAGAATAATTTGAAAGTTTATAAATTTGCAAGTTTGCAAGAAATGAAAAAGAAAAAAGACAATTTTAAAAGTATAAAAAATTAGAGTAGTCTCACTTATATTATTTTATAATAAAATAAATAAATAATATATATTTTAATAATTTGTATTAATTAAAGTGTAATTAATAATTAAGTATTTAATATAAAATATAGTATAAAATATAAAATTAAGTTAATATAATTTATTATATTAATATAATATAGTATTTTAATTACAAAGTTAATAATAATAATAATAATATATTTCTAACGATTATATAATTATTTTATATTCTATCATATAATTGCTGACAATTATATATATTTTATTTTATATAGTCATATAATAATTATATAGTTTTATATAGAATATGACATATAGATGTTATATATAATCATATAATTGCTAACAATTATATAATTTTTACTATATTTCTTAATATAATTAGTAGTAGATATACCACATATTGTATATATAACTATATAATTGTTAACAATTATAATTTTTTTGTTATATTATTTTATATAATTACTAATAATTATATATCATATTTCTATATAACTGTATAATTCATAGTAATTATATGATTTTTGTTATATTTCTTATATAATTGATGATAATTATATATTATTTTATATGTATTATCATATAATTAATAATATTTTAATTATTATTAATAAATATAATATATTAAAATAAGAATCGAATTCCTTGATTTCAAATTATTAATAATTAATATAATATAATCGAAATTAAATGTAATTAAAATTATACTAACTTGGCTTTACAATTTGAAAGCAATGGATGTGGATCTTTAACAATTCCAGCACTTTCTTAGATTCTAGACCCCACATATCTTACATAAACTAAATAATTTAAAACCCAGGCCTCACAAGATGATGCCACGCGTAAAGTGCAGCCACTTGTCCCTCTTCCCTCTCTCACGTGTCAACTAGTACGTTTAGTCGAATGGACTAGTTTCCATGGCCAAGTTTTGCTATGGGAAGATGGACCAAAACTCCAATAATATAACAACCAACTGTAGGGTCACATCCATTCACCTTCCGCCACGTATTAATCTGGGCCCATATTTCCTCTTTTTATACGCCGGTCGGTTGGGACTTCTGAGGGCACGAAGGTTGAGATTGAAAGCCTTAAACATCCTTCATTTTCTTCTTCTTAATTCCGTGCTTTGCTTTGGTTTGAAATCTCGACCTCAGTCTTTGTTTTTGGTTCATAATTGTTCTCTTTGATTTTTCAATCTCCATTTTTGTGTGAGAAAATGTTCATTGAGAAGTTCACGGTTGAGAATCCTAATGTTAAGTACACAGAGGATGAGATTTACTCTGTGTATAACTATGAAACCACTGAGCTTGTTCATGAAAACAGGAATGGTACTTACCAATGGATTGTCAAGCCCAAAACTGTAAAATACGAATTCAAGACTGATACCCATGTCCCCAAACTAGGGTTCGCACCCTTACCCTGTTTTAAATTTTTTTAATATACTTGTTTATTCAATTTTGTTTCTTTGTACATGCCCATTGATTGATCTAACGTTTAATTTTTGTGGTCAAACTTTAAATTTTGATTTTTTTTGTAATTTTTTTATAGTGTTATGCTTGTGGGTTGGGGAGGAAACAACGGTTCCACTCTCACCGGTGGGATTATAGCGAACAGAGAGTGAGTCATATTTATATAATTTATTATATTTTTTTTCAAATTTTGTTTATTTTCCGATATATTCGTATCGTATCTAGAGTTTGCTTTAATTAAAACTTATAAAAATTGGGAATTTTTGGGTTGGTGGTTATGGAAATTTGTTTGTATTCGAATTGTTAATTACTTGAAACATGTGGGTCTTGGTTTGTTGTTTAGAGGAATCTCCTGGGCAACAAAGGACAAGGTGCAACAGGCAAATTATTTTGGCTCACTTACTCAGGCATCATCAATCAGAGTTGGGTCTTTTAATGGAGAGGAGATTTATGCTCCCTTTAAGAGCCTCCTCCCCATGGTATAAATGATCAACTGTTTAAACTTTGTCTTCTTTTTTCTTTTCCTAATTTTAAATGTGGTATCAATCTGCAAGTTAATTTGTAAATTTGAATTGATCAGTTAATAATGAAGTAAACCAATACAGGTGAATCCAGACGACATTGTGTTTGGTGGGTGGGACATTAGTGATATGAACCTAGCAGATGCCATGGCCAGGGCCAAGGTCTTTGACATTGATCTGCAGACGCAATTGAGACCCTACATGGAATCTATGGTCCCACTCCCTGGAATCTATGACTCTGATTTCATAGCTGCTAATCAAGGCTCACGTGCAAACAACGTGATTAAAGGCACAAAGAAAGAACAGGTTCAGCAAATTGTCAAGGACATTAGGTATAAAGCTATAATTATTCTTTCTAATTGTGCTTAAAATATCCTGTTTCATTGGAAGTATTTGGTAACATATGGTGTTATAATCAAAACCAGGGATTTTAAGGAGAAAAACAAAGTAGACAAGGTGGTTGTGCTTTGGACAGCCAACACTGAGAGGTACAGTAATGTTGTTGTGGGGCTAAATGACACTACGGAGAACTTATTAGCTTCTTTGGAGAGAAATGAAGCTGAAATATCTCCATCAACCTTGTATGCTTTGGCTTGTGTCTTTGAAAATGTTCCTTTCATTAACGGAAGCCCACAGAACACTTTTGTTCCCGGTAATTTTCCGCCTTAAAAAAATTCCTGTCTTTTTACCTTATCTGAAAGAACTGTTAGTTTCCATAAAAACTAAACGGGGATTGATTTAAACAGGACTTATTGATTTGGCTATTAAGAGGAACAGCTTAATTGGTGGTGATGACTTCAAGAGTGGTCAGACCAAGATGAAATCCGTCCTGGTTGATTTCCTTGTTGGGGCTGGTATTAAGGTATAATATAACATAATTTAAAAAATGATTAACTTAGATGATCATGTTATTAAGAATGTGTATTTACAATGATGAATGGTGCAGCCAACATCAATAGTGAGTTACAACCACCTAGGAAACAATGATGGTATGAATCTGTCAGCACCTCAAACTTTCCGCTCCAAGGAAATTTCTAAAAGCAATGTGGTTGATGACATGGTCGCCAGTAACGGCATCCTTTATGAGCCTGGTGAACATCCTGATCATGTTGTCGTCATCAAGGTAATTTATTTTTTCTTATAACTCTAGCCCATCTCTATATCTCTCTTCTTTGTTGATTTAATCAGTCTCATTGACATTGTTGATGTGTTTGTGGATGTGATTGTGTGTGGCCCTGGTAGTATGTGCCATATGTGGGAGATAGCAAGAGAGCTATGGATGAGTACACTTCAGAGATATTCATGGGGGGCAAAAACACCATTGTTTTGCACAACACCTGCGAGGATTCTCTCTTGGCAGCACCAATTATTTTGGATTTGGTCCTTCTTGCTGAGCTCAGTACCAGGATCCAGCTTCAAGCTGAAGGAGAGGTGTGTCTCTATTTATTTACTGCTGATATTTACTATATTAAACTTACAACTAGAAATTTGCATATGTGTAGGGCAAGTTCCACTCCTTCCACCCTGTGGCTACCATTCTCAGTTACCTCACCAAGGCTCCTCTAGTAAGTTTTTCATTATCTTTAATATGATGACTAATTGCGTTTATCACCATAATGGGGTTGTAATTAATCACTAATTGGGGGAAAAACAGGTCCCACCAGGCACACCAGTGGTGAATGCACTGTCAAAGCAGAGAGCAATGCTTGAGAATATACTCAGAGCTTGTGTTGGGTTGGCTCCGGAGAACAACATGATTTTGGAATACAAGTGAAGCTTGTGCTTGAGAGAGGAAGACAAAATAGTGGAAGATGGTGTTAAGGAGCTAAATATAGAGTAAAAACACCATTTTAATTGTTTCTCACTACATGGAATATGTCCATGTCCTTGATAAATGTAATATTTTGTGTGATATTGCCCCATGTTCTGTTTCTGTGTTTGTTTTTTTCAGGTCTCTAATTTCTCTTTTGCCTCGGAAATAGAGGCTTTAATATGCAAAAACTAGTTTACATTTTGTGTTTATTGAAGCCAAAATATTTTGTTAATATATTTTGTATGACTATGAGTGATTGAGTGTAATGGAGCATGAAAAAGGCAAAACATAAAATCAATGGTCCCAGAAATTTGGTTTGTTGCAGTACCATACATGTGGAAGTGTAATTAATAATGGGATATGAACATAATTCTAGAGGGCCACACACTGAGGTCCATAAAATAATCAATGGATACATTAAATTCTGGATGGGTATGATGTTGGTGGTCCTGTGATTCTTTTTATTGATGTTAAGGAATTCATGTTCATTTTTGTGCCCTACCGTCAATGGAAAATAGTAGCTCCAGTGTCTCCCTTTTCTCCTTAGCCATGCTTTTTAACATATATTGAAATATGCTTCTGCCACAAGGGCTGAGAGAACTCCATTTTTGCCATAAAAAGCAAGGTTTCTAGTTCTACCATCTAAGATTCCAGTTTCTAATCCATATAAGGCTAATGTTTATAAGATTATCATTAGTGCTTAATTTGTTTCTACAAGTTCTCCAAATAAGAATTTTGAATTTTGGGATTACATTGAGCTGCCATATGCTTTTTCAGAATTTTCTATCAATATAGACAGAAGCAGCAGGATTTATATTTGAAGCATGTTGTGATTCAACAGAATAAGTGCCTGTCTTCCTATAGTCTCATATTCTTATTCAACAGTTGGACTTCCTAAAAAAGATAAACAAAGTTACGTTCATAAACGACCGAAACTAAAAATAAAATCGAAATATGTTCATTATTTTGCTTTGAATTTTCATTTTTCAGCTATGTTTGATTTAAAATTGTTGAAAAATTTTTAATTACAGAAGAATTGGAATCAATCGAACTTTTAAATATAAAATGGAATAAACTGAACCCAATTTTACTAAAATATTTTACTTCAGTTTAATTTTTATCTTAGTTTGATTTGATTCTGTTTTATATAAGATTCAATCTGTTTTATTTTGAACATTTAAAATTTTATAGTATTGAACCGATCGATTGTACAATCCTCGTAGCATGCAGCACTTAGCACGCATCTCATTTCTTGCCATAGGCCGATCATTTCAGGTGCATTAGACAGTAGACCTGTCAATTCGGCACGGGCCAGTAAACAACTATCATTTTTTCGGTAGAAGATCCAGAGGCCCATTACATCCGCATGCATTACGCATACGTAAGAAAGATGATTATGTTTTAATAACTTTTCTTTTTCTTTTTATTAACTAATGTTTTAATTACTTTCAAAAAAAACTAATGTTTTAATAACCTTTTAAAGAGATTTAATTTTTTAAAATTATTAGATAATAAATAAATCCTATCTTTTAAAAATACTGCTCTACTACCCTCATGTTCTAATTTACCTAATTTACCAAGCAAAAGAAAACTATACATGTTATGGGTTAAAAATGGAAATTTCAATGTTGGGTTGCATAATTAAGTCCTAGACTCATAGTCATTTGTAGCTGAAAAATGGTCTATTGAGAGCCCAATTACATTTACAACCTATAAAAGCAAAATAGCCATAAAAGCCAGATTATAGCTGTAAATTAAAAGTTCAAATATTATATGATACATTTTCTTAATTTAGTATTTTTGGAATCCAATATTTCAATTCCTTTTCATGTTAAATTTATTTTATTTTTATTTAGGAAAAATAAACACTAAATTCCCTCATAATTTGGTAAAAATATTTTAGATATGGTAATTTTTGATCCATTCAAATCCACCCGAAAAAAACTAACCACCTGATCTAAATTGCTCAATTTGAAATCAACCCAAATCCAAAAACCATTTAAATTTAATTTTCAAAAAATGAATTAATCCACTAGTTAATATGACCCAACTCAATTGTCAAATCTAATTAAATAAATTCTATGTTCATGTCCCTTTAATACTTTAAATTCTTCATGTACATTTTATTCAATGAAATTTTAAAAGAAAATTAGTTCACGAATACCGTATTTATTCTACTATCAAACACTTTAGTATCTGAAAGTTTTATATTTCACATTGGTACAAGAAAAATAAATCGACTATGTAGCTAATTTGGAAATATTTGGCAAATAAACATTTTTTTCTCAATATAAATTCATATTTTTGAAATATATTGAAGTATTTATGATGGATATACTAGAAATATTTTCGACATGAATTATAACTGACAATTAAAATAACTTTTACATCAAAATATTATGACGAGTTAGTTTAAAAAAAAATTATGAGGTCGGAGATAAAATGATGAGTTTCATCTAGTTTAATTAAATGTGTCGAATTTAAGTTCTGAATATACAACAATTTTAAAACTCATGAGTAAATGCTTTGTTACCCTTAAGATTCTACTCGACATGAACAATATTAATTTACTGTATAGTTCTAGTTGACTAACTGCTAATATATGTAATCAAACTGAAAAAGAAAAAAAATAAAAGTTCCCTTAGTTTATTTTTAAAAATTGCAACTGAAGATTATCAAGAAGCAATATTCTCAGACCAAAATACCCTTCGGTGGTATTTTACTAATAAAATTCTAATTGGATAAAGGAGTGAAAGCGTACACTTGTTGATCATTGGAAAGAGTAATATATATAAACATTTTAAAATCCTACAAAATATAATTACAAAATAAAAAAAAATTATTTATATAATATATACAAAAGTCATTTAGAAAATGTTTATTTTTTTTGTGCAAAACGCAATAATTACTTTACAAGTACTATTAGAAAATACATATAAAAAGTATAAGAGATGTGGAACCCGTTATATGTGACTATGACTACTATACTGGATCAGGTTCCCGTTAGCTTTTTCAACTCTCTACCGATATATCTTTGTTATATTTACTTGAAAGAAACTCCAATGCTAAATATTAGATTTAGAGGTGCTTATAAATAAAACAATAAATTATATATATGTAATATTCCATTATTTATGGACTAGCATTGTGTTTTATGTTAAATATAAATATCTCATTATAGCATACATCAACATTTATCTCATATAAACACATCATACAACATTCTTTTGTATTCATAAACTGGCTTAAATAAATCAAATAATATATTTTATATCATTTCCAATATAATTATGCCCATATTACAAGACTGGACCAATAATCAAGATAATGAAGTTGATTATCCAAGCATAATAAGATTGTTATCAAGATATAGTAGTATGTGCATACAAGTGTTAATATAATATAAGTATCATTACTTGCATAAATATGAGTGTCATCACTGATATAATATAAGTATCATCACTGGCATAAATATGAGTGTCATCACTGATATAATATAAGTATCATCAAGATAATGTCATCACCAGCATAAATATGATCATTGATTAGCATGTCAAACTATCCAAAATTCTAGTTTTATACTATATATTTTATGGCTTAACTTTATCATTATAAAATTTATAACTCTTTTACTTCACACCTTTTTACGGATTTAATGGCTTAAGTAATCACATAATTACTTAATGTACATATCATTTGCATGGTATAATCAAGTCCAATATAATTTGCATATTAAATTTTTCAATTTAATTATGCCAAGTCACTAGCAGATTCCTTGCTCAGTTTTGAATCTCAATTTGGGCCTATTATTGTCCAAATTAAATTTAATATTTTTCTTAAGAATTATAACTCTAGATATTAACTTTAATTTAAAATTTAAATTACTTAATTGGAGTTATGTAGAAAAAGATATACTCATTTAAATATTGATGCTCAATAAAAATTTTACCTAGAATTTTCTAAACAAATTTCTAGTTCAATATTTGTACCCAAATTAAGCATAATTATGATTAAAATCAAGTTTCGTATTCATGAAAGTTTCAGCCCTATATCTTAAGTTTCAAATCCAACAATGAAAATACCAATTCAATTTTCAAAACTTAAGTTATAGCAATATTTATACAAATTGTGTTATAAAATCCAGCAAAACATACAACAAGCACAATTCAATTTTACCAAAATCATGCAAAAATCACAAAGCCAAATATTTAAATCATGCAAATATATAATAAATTTTATAGGTTATTGTCTTAAATTATGCACTTACATAAAACTTTATATTTCTTCCTTTCTCTTCGCTTCTCTTTCTCTTTTTCTTTGCTCATTTGAGTTTGTTCCTTGTCCACTTGACTCATAAAACACATAAACTTATCATTAAAAACCTCTTTTTTATCACATCTCTAAATCATATTTTCTCTCTCTTAAACCCTAAACTCTATCTCCTAAAAAATTATGTTACCTTCACTTTTTTATTTATATAGTCGAACCCTAAGATATTTTTCTCTCCTTTTTTCTTGGTCTTTTTCACTTTGTCTTTGCTCCTTTAAGCTTCCTTAAGCTTCCTCAAACTTTGTTGTACAAAAAAATGGTCTTATCTTGTTTCTCTCTCTACTTCTACCATTTCTCTCTCTAAAACCAAGCTTTGGCTATGGTAGAATGTGAGGGAGGTGTGGGACTAGTTTTATAGCACAAAAAATGGGTAAAAGAAAGTGAAAAGGGAGAAGAAAAGAAAAGGAAATGAAGAAGAAAAAGATAGATAATCTTCAATGGGTCCTACCATTATATCTTAAACCATGACATTTTGCATAATTACCATTTTAATCTCCTTTTATATTATGGTGGTCGGCCAACATCTCAATGTAATGTCTAAAATATATATTTAAATGGTAATTATCCTAGTTAATCCTCCAAAATTTGGTGAATTACAATTTAATTCTGAAACTTTCCAAAATTTATATTTTAGCCCCTTACTGTAATCTAACATCTGTAAACACTTGATTAGGTATTTTTTTATAATTATTTTCTGGCCAAATTCTGAATTTAAATTCTTATCAATCTAACATGTCAGTTTAACAACACGTGTGACTTGGGGACTAAATTAGCAAATATGACATCCTTTTTCTCTTAAAATAAATTTCGTCCTTGAAATTTTAACTATTCATTCTATATAGAAAAACTACGGGTATTGTCTTCTCATAACTTTTTTACTTTTTCATGTGACTTTTTTTCAGTCGAATGATTCCGCCACAATACTTTAACTAGATGAGCTCTCTTGTTTCATAGAACTTTCTATTCACGTGCTAAGATAGCTACATGTTCCTTTTCATATGTTAAATTTGTCCACACTTCTATCTCCTTAGCTGGAATAATATGGATTAGGTTTGAATGATACCTTCATGAACACTTTATCACATACGACATATTCTACGTCTTGCCTCTTTAGGGAAACGTAAGATTTTTTGTTGATCTTGAGCTACCTTCAGTCTTTCCTTAATTACTTTAACTTTATCTTATTTCTATTGTACTATATCTAGCCCTATCAACTTTTTCTCACTTAGTTTAGTCTAACAATTGGTGTCTTACACTTCCTTTCATACAGTACATCATACAAAGCCATACATATGCTTGTCTAGTGACTATTATTATAGGCAAACTCAATAAGAGGTAGATATTGATGTCAACTTCTTTCAAATTTTCATCATATCATCTAACAATTGAATAACCCATTTCAATTGTTCATCTATGGATGAAAAATAGTGCTAAAACTGATTCAAATTCCTAAAACTTGTTGTAAACTCTTTCAAAATTGTGAAATCTCTACCAGAAATGATGGACACTAGCACTCTATGTAGTCTCACAATCTCATTTACAAAAATCTCAGCCAGTTTGTTCAATGGATAAGCCATTTGAACTGGTAGAAAATGTGTTAATTTTGTCAATTGATCCACTATCACCCACATTGCGTCATGCTTACTTTGAGTCACCAGCAAACTTGAAACAAAATTCATGGTGACTTTCTCCCACTTTCATTCTAGTATTGGTATCGATTGTAGCAATCCTATAGGTAACTAAAGTCCAGCTTTCACCTATTGACAAGTTAGACACTTGGCAACATATTTTGTAATATCTTTCTTAATCTCTGGCCACCAATATAGGGATTTCAAATCTTGATACATCTTCTTCCCATTTGGATGCATATTATATATGATATCATGTGCTTCCTTTAAAATATCTAACTTCAACTCTTCTATACTTGGCATCGATATTTGATTTCTAAAGTATATTGTACTATCTTTTTTCACCAAATATTCAAGCCTTTCTCCGTTTCTACAACTTTAGTTATTTTTATCAATCTTTCATCTTGCTTCTTGGCCTTTTTAATTTTCTGCATCAAAGTAGATTTTACTCGCATCTCAACTACTATCTTCTTGCTTAATGCACTGACAATTGCATTAGCTTTTTCTAGATGATAGTTGATCACACGGTTATAATCTTTAATCAACTCTAATCATTTTCCTTGCCTCAAGTTTAGTTCTTTATGTGAGGTAAGTTACTTAAGACTTTTACTATTTGTATAAATATAACATCTTTCTCTGTACAAATAACGTGTCCATATCTTCAAAGCAAATATTATAGTTGCTAACTCCAAGTCATGTATTGGATAATTAAGCTCATGTGTCTTAAGCTATCTGGAGGCATACACAATTACCTTTTCTTCTTGCATAAAGACATAACATAAATCATTATGGCAGACATCACTGTAAAATCTTTCCTAACAGTGGGCTGAGTCAAGACTGGTGCTTCAATCAACATTATCTTAAGTTCATCAAAACTTACTTAACATTTATCTATCCACTCAAAACAAACATTGTTTTGCAGTAGTCGAGTCAAAAGAGTTGTTATGCATGAAAATCTCTTCCTGAACCTCTTGTAGTATTTTGTTAACCCAAAAAAGCTCCTCATTTTTGTCATATTACGAGGCATGTTCCAGTTAAGAATAGCCTCAATCTTGCTAGGATCAACCCAAATACCCTCAGTTGAGACTATATGACCCAGAAAACTGATTTCCTTGAGCCAAAACTTGCACTTTGATAACTTTGCATACTACTACTTCTCTCTAAATGTTTGTAACATAATCTTAAGATGATGATCATGTTATTGTCAATATTTAAAGTACATAAGATGTCATCAATTAACATCACTACGAACTGATCAAGATAAGGTCTGAACACTTGGTTCATTAGGTCTATAAACACTGTTGGTGCATTCATCAAACCAAATAGCATCATTAGGAACTCATAATGACCATAATAAGTCTTAAATGTCATCTTGGGTACATCTGACTCTTTGATCTTCAACTAATAATACCCTGATCGAATATCTATCTTTGAAATACACCTACACCTTTTAAATAATCGAAAATGTCATTGATCCTAGGCAACAAGTACTTATTCTTGATAGTCACCCTATTAAGTTATCAGTAATCGATGCACAAATGCAAGAGCCATCTTTTTTCTTCTCAAACAACACTGGAGCTCACCATGATGATACACTGGGTCATATGAAACCCTTATCTAATAAGTCTTGCAACTTCACCTTCAACTCTTTTAATTCAACATGTGTCATTCTATAGGGGGATAATGGAAATAGGAACAGTGCTAAGTACCAAATCGATAGCAAACTCTATCTCTCGATCGGGTGGCAACCCTAGTAGTTCATCTAGAAACACATCTAGAAATTCACAAATTGTAGGAATGTAAGCTAATCTCAGACTATTCTTTTTCTTATCATCACATATGCCAAATAAGATTCATATCCCTTACTGATGAGTTTCTAGGCCTTCGGCATTGATATCACATCCTCTGGACATCTCCTATTCTCACCCATCACCACTATCTCATCTTCTTCTAAAATTTTGATGATCATCTACCTTTTTCGACAATCTACCACCACTACATGACAAGCTAGTCAATCCATTCCTAAGATCATATCAAATTCATGGAAATGTAGATCTATCAAATCTGTTGGAAATTTTCTATCTTGTATCTCAACTGGGCAACTCCTAAACACTTTGCTAACCTTCATAATGTGCCCTAATAGGTTAGTCATAAGAATCCCAAATTTTAAAGTCTCGGGTTCTAAACCTTATTGACCCTGCGATGGTATGCGTATGTACAAATGTATAGACTCTAGATCTATTAATGCATGAATGTCAGAGCCAAATAGAAGGAATTTACCCACTATAATGCCAGGTGAATTATACTCCTCTTGGCATTGCATGGCTTACGTCCTAGCTGGTGCAGCTCTACTACCTTCTAGCCACTCCATTATCTCAGATTTAAATTGGTTGCACCTTGATTGACCTCTTTTGTCCTAATCTCTGCCTTGTCCAGAAAACTATGTCTGTATTAGCTCAATGCTCTCTGAACCTCTACCAAGTTGTAACATAGGGCAATCTTTTCTTAAATGATCCTTAGAGTCGTACATCAATTAGGATCCTATCTTCCACCAACACTCTCCTACATGAGGATGGCCACAGTGTTGGCATAAAGGTAAAGTTAGTGATCTACATGGTGTTTGTGTCGGTGCACTAATTGCTAAAGAAGTAGATCTCATGGGTTATCCCTGTCAAAGGAAGAAGGTCTATTGGAATACCCAAACTGAAATTAGCCACTAAAAGATCTTGTCGTCTTACTACTTGATGGTCCTCCACTCAACTATGATATGGGTCTCCTAAACCCTCTAGTTTATGTTGGCTATTGTGCTATTAGAACTTTCTCAACTATTCTAGCAAATGCTAGTAAACTGGAAAAGTTCATCAAATGGAGGGTTGAGACTTGGAGCTTGATCGGATCCCTCAATCTATTTTCGAATTGTCAGCATTTATCAACTTCAATGGACACAATGCTGCCAACATATTTTCAAAGATGTGTGAACTCTCTCTCATATTTTGATACCATCATATCCCTATGCTTCAACATTAGGAATTCTCTTTTCTTATCATTTGTTAGATAGTGTTAGAGAAGTGCTCTAAAGGCAATCACCTTTAACACTTATTGTACAAATTTATTTGATTAATATAAGGCTTTTTCATTAATTTGATGTTCATTTGATATATGAATTGATAGGGATATTAAATCTATTAATGAGGTATTTGATACATAACATAACATGAAAACATCATGATGAGATCATGATATTGAGATTCTTAACATGTGTAATTATGTTAGTATCTAAATTATCCTTAGTCATAGGATTAATGAGAGGGGACATTGTTAATTCGGGCAGACTAGTGCATGTTACACTTCTTGATTGGATCGAAAAGTAGATCTCATAATCTGTAAACATGAGATGTTTAGAGTTAAGATATGGATGCTTGCTAAGTGTAACTAAGTACATTGAATGACCTGTTATGAGACAATTATATGGATAATCTATTCAAATGTCAATGACAGTCTCAATATAGCAATGGTGCAAGTATCCTTAGACTTGAGGCACTCAAGGATATCTTGGATACTAATTATATATTTTGACACTATTCCTTGTTGCCTTAGGGAGGTTGCTCATGGGGTGGTGGTTGGATACAACTTGAGGTATTCGAAGGTAATTGGGTAACCATCAAAGGATTCACCACTCTTGATAGAAATAATGTATACTCGGCCATAGTGGAAATGTCATGAAGATAGTCTTCAATGACATGTCTAATAGAGTAATGAGCCTTATGGACAAGAACTAACATTACTTGGGCTAGAAGTGACATAGTCAGTCTAATGGGAGCTAACTCATGTTCATACTCTAAAATAAGTGGGGTATAAAATGGTGAAATGAATAATTGCATGAAATTTGTCAATGAAAATGTTCGTAGTAAAACCAATGACTTTCTGATCAATTAGGGGTCATGATGTATTGTTAGATACTGTTCATGACTTGCTTGAATTAATTGTTAATTTAGGTGGTCAATATAACTGGGAACCTAATGGGTCACATGCATTATAGAAGTGAAAAATGTGAAATGGTCTTGGATGTGATCCAAAAATATGAGAAAATTATTTTGGTGTGGATCGCGATAAGATTGCACGGAAAAATCATTTGAAAGGGTCACGAGCCTGCGCAAGCTGCTGGCTAGTAGCTGGCATAATTGGCCTTAATTGGCCAATTAAGGCTAATTAAGGCAAAACCCCAAAATCCCTCCGCTTATCTTGTACACTTTATACCTAGACTATTTTTGAGCTAAACATATTTTTGAAATGTTTAAAAGTTTGAAAATTATTTTTGGAAATAATTAAATTCAAAAAGAAAAATAATAGTTATTTTTCAAATTTTCTCAAATTGAGTAATACACAATTGCTAACACTTTGTGGCGTGTTCAATCATTTCTCTTATAGTTTTTTTTTCTCATATTTTTGCATGGATTAATATTAGAGACATCAAAAAGTGGATTTTTGTGGTTTTCAGCAACCCAACATGGTGAAATTTTGAATAATAAATCAATAAATTATAATACATAATTTCTTATCTCTATATTTTGACAAATTAGTTTTAATGACACAAGTAAGATTCTTGTTTTGGATTTTAAAAATTTATTTTTTCACTGTGTTTTATGAATGAGATTCATCTAAAGAGCTCATAAATGAAGGTTTCCAAAAAAAGAATACAACTTCTTCGGAGATCACATCAGTTCTATTTCTTCTTTAATCCGCCTAAATGATTGACCGCTTCATTCCTGTTTTTTGAGTGAACAATCTGACTTGTCTTTCGTGATCTTTCCATTGCTTGTTCAACTCAACTCAGCTAATAACCCTGAATTGAATGGCAAAAGAGTCTGGGTTGTATTTTTCATAAATCAAGATTTAACTTTCAAAACGATCTAGTACGATACTTGGTAGGGCTCAGGTTCTCCTCAGTCAGGCCTAGATTGAAAGGTTGCCCCAGCCAGCAGTGTCATCATCAATAGTGATTCAAAATCTTATGTCAATTCCTATAGAGCAAGTGTTCTTTACCTTTACAAGGTAGTGTATCCTACCCTTTCTAAGTCAGGGCATCCTGAGCCTTCAAAATTCAACAGTGGTATCAGAGCCTCCTTATGTGCATTAAAATTAATTGATAATGCAATGAGATTGCACGATTTTAATGGTTTTGGATCAATAGATCTGAATAATTGAAATTTATTTGTATAATTTATTTTACACATTTTTCTTTCTTTAATGTGATCATGGGATGATTAAGGATGATTATTTTTATTAATAAATGGTTTTAATGCAATTCAAATAATTAATTTCGGATTTATGTCAAAATGCTGAAAATTGTCTTGTTTATGAACATGTATTGTTGTTTGGCTTAATTGATGAAACTATTTATATTTTTCTTATAATTTGATTATGGAAAAATTATTTATACATATTGAGAATATGTATATACCTCTTGAAGTGTCCAATAATTAATTAAAAATTATTTTAATCAATTTTTCAACTAAATACAAAAACGGGATTGTGTTGGTATATCCGGCGAGACTGTTTTATTTGATTTTTTTGTATATGATTATTTTATTTCCAGTAATTTGAAATCATTTTTATATAATTAAAAATATTTTATTTTTATGTTAGATGTATGCCAAAATTATTTCGCAAAAATTTAAAATTTTAAAAAATTCTAGATGTCATTTTGAGCGTCAAAGTATATTGGTTCGTTTGTCTTAGTAATTTTGGCTTATGCCAAAAATATTTTGATAAACTTGAGCTAACCTAAAAATGATTAGAATGATGATTTGAAGTTCTAAAAATTTTTATAATTTTTGGAAGTTAATTTTAAATTAATTTAAGTTGAACAATGGTAATTCTAGTATGACTAGAAATTAGTATGTATATTAAAATTAAAATTTTTAATTTTGACATTATACTATTTTGATTTTAAGGTGAATTAATTTTGAATTAATTTTGAAAATATAGAATTTACTTTAATTTGATTAAATATTAAATTCCACATTAAAATGACATACAAAATTAAATTAACCGAAACAACACAAATAGATAATTTCGATTCAAATGTTGAATCAATTTTCAAATTGAAATCCAAAATTATCATTATTTTATTTTATGCATTAGAAAATGTATAATAGGGGTGTATGGAAAGGAATGATGTGTGATTATGGACTTAGTTCCAATGTGATTGAGCATGCATGAATTTATTTTTTTTTTAAGGTAAATAGGGTCTACATGTCCCTATCTTTCTTTTTTCCTTATATATTTCTCTTCTCATGTTACTCCCATCAAATGTAAATTGAGGTTTTCTATACTTTGAAATATGCAATTAGATTACATAGTATTAGGATAGAATGAAGTTACAAAGGAGCAAGAAGCAAAGAAGGTGGTGTCATAAACAAGTAAACTTAGAAATAGGAATTTGATTTCTATTTTGGGTTGTAAACTCATGCATATACCTAGGTAAGACCTAGTCAATTTCTCTTTGGCTCAAAAGATTGACTTTAGTATGTCTATAAGCATGCCATATAGTTAATGTAACTATCTTTATATTTTCATGTGATGATATATGATATATAAAAACATTCACTAATAACATGATGAGACTTAACAAAGAAATATCTCCCTAAATAAACAATTAAGTCTTACGCCTTCCATTAATATAAGAAGAACCAGAGTTCTTCTAGAGTTAGGGTTGTTGTGTTACCTTAAGCTTCCTCTATATAAATATGTTCAAACCATTGAAATTAGATTTAACCAATATCATTAGCATATTCGATTTGTGCCAAGGTTAATGTGTATTGAAGGCGGAGTATAATGTATGTGCATAATGTACACATATCAAGAGTTGATAGACCAATGTATGTGCACACATCAATTAGTTGATAGCACAAGATTCGATAATTGCATGAATAAAGCAATTGGTATGAATTAGATACCTACCAACCAAACTAAAGATGGCATATCAAAAGCATCTCGATGATAGTGAGATGACAAGCTATATTATGGTTGCTACTATGTCAGCTGAGTGACAAAAGCAGCATGAGGCTATGGATACTAATTCCATAGTCTATCATCTAATAGAGCTTTTTGATGAGCAAACACATTTCGAAAGATTTGAAACTTCAAGGTTGCTCTTCCGCACTAAGATGGTTGAGGGGACATCTCCAATGCAATATGCACTGAAGATGAGTGGCTATATTGAGAGGCTGGCTACCTTGCGATTTGTGATGGATCATGAATTAAGTATTGACTTAATTCTAACTAGTTCGTTCGATAGTTTTCACATTTTGTGCTTAACTATAGGATGAATCAAATCTCTACCACTATTCCTGAGCTGATCAACATGCTCAAAACAGTTGAGCCATCTGTCAAGAAAGACAGTAAGACTGTGATGTTGGTGGACTCTACTAGTTCTAAAAAGAAGAAGAATTCCATGAAGCCTAAGAGAGGTGTGACTAAGAAGAAGGCTAAGGAGACTGCTCCAAAGGGGACATGATTCCATTGTGGCAAGGATGGCCGTTGGAAGATAAATTGCAAGGCTTACTTGGAGTCTTTGAAAAATAAGGTATCTGATGCCCCATCTACTTCAAGTATTTTTATCATTGAAATTAATATTGTTTCAAATAATGATATATGGGTATTAGATATCAGATGTGGCTCACACATATGCACTGATATGCAGAGCCTAAAAAATAGTAAACAACTCAATAAGGGAGAGTTAGACCTAACATTGGAAATAGAGCAAACGTTGTTGCATTAGCTGTAGGAACTTATGTTTTGACCCTCCTTAGTGGGATTATGTTAAATTTGGATAATTGCTATTATGTACATGCTTTAACTACAAACATTATTTATTTTTCAAGTTTAAATAAAGATGGTTTCCATTTAGCTTGTAGTAACAATTGTTGTTATATTATGTTGAATGGAATTCTTTATGCTAGTGGTACATTAAGCAATGGAATATACATATTAGATATGTCAAATCCAATTTTAAACATCAATGATAATAAAAGGAAAAAACAAGATATGTTGAAATCATCTTACTTATGGCATTGTCGTTTTGGTCATATAAGTGAGAAATACATGGATAAGCTATACAAGAGTGGTAGTTTGGGGTCGTTTGATTATGAATCATTTGATACAAGTGAATCTTTCTTATTAGGAAAAATGACTAAATTACCCTTTAAGGGAAAGGGTGAACATGTTAATAGGCTTTTAGACTTAATACATTCGAATGTATGTGGTCCAATGTCTACACACGTCAGATGTGGTTTCATCTACTTTATTACTTTTATCAATGACTACTCACCATATAGGTATGTGTATCTTTTGAGATACAAATTTGAAGTTTTTGAAAAGTTCAAAGTGTTCAAAAATAAAGTAGAGAAATAACTTGGCAAAAGTATTAAAACACTTTGATCATATCAATGAAGAGAATACTTGAGCCAAGAGTTTCTATATTATCTTAGGGATAATGGGATATTATCTCAATAGACTCCACCTTACATGCCACAACATAATGGTGTGGCTGAAAGAAGAAACCGAACCTTGTTATACATGGTAAGGTTTATGATGAGTTTGCAGAACTCTGTAAATCCTTTTGGGGTTATGCACTAGAGACTGTTGTTTATATATTAAATGAAGTCCCTTCAAAGTTAGTTGATATTACTCCATATGAGATATGGTATAACAAGAAGCCCATATTTTCTTACGTGATAGTTTGGGGTTATCCTGTTTATCCTGAGTTATATAAAGCTTTATATTTCTTCCTTTCTCTTCACTTCTTTTTCTCTTTTCCTTTGCTCCTTTGAGTTTTGTCCTTATCCACTTGAGCTCCTAAAATACATAAAATCATCATTAAAAATCTCTCTTTCATCACATGTCTTATAAACCCCATTTTCTCTCTCTTAAACCCTAAACTTTCTCTCCTTAAAAACTACCTTACCTTCACTTCTTTACTCTATGGTCAAACCTTAAGATTTTCTCTCTCCTGTTTTCTTGCTCTTTTTCACTTCCTCTTTGCTCCCTTAAGCTTCCTCAAGCTTTGCTATATAAGAACATGATCTTATCTTGTTTTCCTCTCTTTACTTCTACTCTTTCCCTATCTAGAACCAAGCTTTGTCTATGGTGGAATGTGATAGAAGTGTGGGATTGATTTTAGACTGCATAAAATGGGTGAAAGAAAGTGATAATGGAGAAGAAAAGAAAAGGAAATAAAGAAGAAGAAAGAAAATCTTCAATAGGTCCCATCATTAGAACTTAAACCATGATATTTTGCATAATTAACATTCTAATCTCCTTTGATATTATGGTGGTTCGTTAACATCTCAATGTAATTTCCAAAATATATATTTAATTGGTAATTATCCCATTTAATCCTCCAATTTTTGGTAAATTATAAATTGACTCTGAAACTTTCTCAAATTTTCATTTTAGTTCCTTACCATAATCTAACATCTTTAAAAACTTAATTAGATATTTTTCATAATTATTTTATATTATTTTAATTATTATTTATTTTATCAAAATCCGAATTTAGACTCCGAACTGTCCAACACGTCAGTTTAGTGACTCGGACCTAAATTAGTGGATATGACAATAATAATCCATTTGTAAATTGAATTTTTTTCTTATAGTCAAAATATTCCATTTATAAATTGAATTTTTCTTAAGTGAAAATTGTGTCTTGAGCTTTTATATAGCCTTGAAATTGCACTTATAATACACACTTCTAGATTTGTTACTAAGTTAGATCTACTATGGAGAAAATTAGTGGGCAATATTCCTTATTAGGATTTGTGAAAATTGAATATCAAACTTTTCATTCACATGAAAAGTCCAAGAGCTTAGCTCATATTTATATACAAATTTATGTAACTAACTATTTAGCAAACTAACAATCTGCATTATCTAACTAATCTAAAACAATTATAAATCAATCAATCCATTAGAAACATTATAATAAATATGCATAATGTAACAAAAAATCTTATTTGTAGAAACACTTTGAAGCTCGTTGGACATGCATATGTGCACATGGGTAAAAGTAATAGCTTCTGCATAAAAGTATGCAGAAGCTATTACCCTCCTAAGTGAGTATGTAAAATTTTAATACACCCAGCTTGGAAAGAAAGGTTTCGGAAGCTATAGTATGCTACATTTTTGTAAATAGATCAGCTAACTAATTTTTAGATTTGACTAGCAGCAATTCAACCATTCCTTATTGGACATTTTCCTCGATAAATTGACTATCAACTTCTACGTGTTTTGTTCACTCTTGAAGAAAAAAGATTATCAACAAGCAACAATACTTATTGATTATCACAAAACAAGACAATAGGACTGGAAGGAGAAAAATGAAGATCTTGCAACAAAAAACTCAAACAATGCATCTCACATACAGTCATAGTCATTACTCTATACTCTGCCTTAATATAAGACCTAGAAACAACAAATTGCAATTTAGATTTCCTATGTGATCAAAGAAGAACCCAAGAAGAAGTAATAACCAAGAATGAATCTTTTTGTTAAGGGGGAAATGGCCTAATCTACATCCGAAAAGGATTGAAATTTGAGATTAGAATGGGAAGAGAATTACAAGCCTTTACCAAGAGCTTGTTTAATGTACCTCAACACCCTGTGGGCACATTACAAGTGATATTCAGTAGGTTGCTTTATGTGTTGGGACAATTATTGAGCAACAAATGCAAGATTAGTTCGAGTATAGTCAACTACAAGAGCCTGCCTATAAGTTACCTATATGTTGATGCTTCAGTGAGAGAAGAACATTCTGTAACTTTTTGATATGGAACCATAGGTGTTTGGACAAAATTTGCGCCTACAAAACTAGTATTTTGCAACAATTTTAAAGCATATTTCCTCTAAGAAAAACTAATGCCCTTTTCTGTTCTTGCAATTCTGAAACCTAAAAACTATTTTGAGGATCTAAGTCTTTAATTATGAATTCTTGACATAAAAACTATTTAATTAATAGAATGCCAGTGGTGTCATTGTTGGCTATGATATTGTTAACATAAATAAGAAGAGTTGTGGATTATCTCCAAGTTTATAAATGAATAAGGAAGGGTAAGAAGTAGCCTATTTGTAGCCTTGATGAGGCAATGCACTTGTTAATATAATTTTATGTTGTCAGCTAGCCTACTTTAATCCATGTAAGAATTTGCTTAACTTGCATATTAGATCAGGAGGGGAGGCAGTAATGTAACATCCTTGACCTTCTCCATATGCATATTTACATGCATTTCATTTGAACATATGCATTTTATATGTATTTCAATTGAACACGTGCATTCCATGTATATTTTTATAGGAATAAGTTCATGACACGCACTAGCTACGTTTCCTAGTATATTGCAATTGTATTGAGTTGCATATGTATTCTTATAACCTAAATGAGGGTAACAAGATATTAAGAAGAAATTAAATAAAGTGACTAAATTAAAGTAAGTAAAATGACTAGATTAAGATTAGTAAATATTTTACATTGCTAATTTAATTAAATTGAATCAAAAGACTAAATTGCATATTGTGTTGATTTGTGTAATAATAATTAGAATAAGAATAAATAAAAAGAAAAAGAAAAGTTAAAAAAAAGTAATGAATGAAAAAAAAAGGAAGACAAATTGTGGTGGCTTTGGCTAATGTTGACTTATTAGGCTAAATCAAGACTAGCAAATATTGACTTCTTCTTCTTCTTCTTCTTCTTCTTCTTTTTCTTCTTCTTCTTCTTCCTCTTCTTTGCTTCATTCCTTCAGTCCATTTTTTTGAAGTTCCAGTCACATTTTCTTCTTTTTCTTCTTCTTCTTCTTCCTCTTTTTTGCTTCATTCCTTCAGTCCATTTTTTTGAAGTTCCAGTCACATTTTCTTCTCTCTTTCACTCCAAAATTTACAGCAACAAGGTTACCTAAGGGTGATTATAGGTGAGTAAACATTTATTTTGTATTAATCTTGATTATAGTGTTTGAGTTTATAAATAGGCAGTGTATTGTACCACGATTTCAATGATCTTAGATATTGAATTTAGAAAAGTTTAAAACCCAAAATTTTTAGATCTATATCACATGTCTAAAGCATTTTTATATGATTTGATGTATTTTAAGAGAAATAGTGCTTTGAGTAAAACCGGTTTTGCTTCAATTTTCAACAGACTACCTCACCGTTTATATCTATTTTGACTATCTTAGAGATATAATTTGATGAAACATAAAACATGATATTTTTATATACATGTGTTATATATCTTTACACCAGATTTCAGCTTCATATATCATGTGGATTTTGATTTATGATGAAGAGAACCATGACCATTCCATAGTTGCTTATTGCCCTATAAAGGTCTAGAAACTTGTTTAATTATTTTAACTCTTTATAGATAGATTATGTAAATTAATAAAATATAAAAGTTATAGGTATATGTCTTATCTAAATTTAGGTACTAATTTCAGCTTAATATGTTATGTATAGAGTAAGTTATGACTATTACAAGTCATACTGGCCTGGAAACCAACTCTATTCTAGAACAGTAAAATGTTGCTTATAATTTGAGAGCCTTAGAGACATAATTGATAAAAGATGTAAACATAAAACATGTTCCATTTGAACTCATATAAGGATCTGTAAAGTGTCATTGAAATATGACTTATATATTATAATTTATGATGAACCAAATTTGGTACCTCAAAATTGCCCAAGGGCAGAAACAGGGAAGAAAACAGAATATATTTAGAAATTACACCAAATATTGTACAATGATCCAATTGGTCTGAAATTTTAACAGATTACATAATTATATGGTATTTTAATTAGGAACAAGAATCAAATTAATTGGTCAAGTATATAAAAATTTATAGGCTAAATAGTCCCATAAGGTCACACTGCTTCATAGAAAAAAATCTTAAATATTGATATGAACAATGCATATTAATTTTTTTAAGCCATATTAAGTCTCTCTAATCATGAGTTAATAAATTATATTTCTATATAGGTTCACAAAATATTGGAGATCCACAAGAAAGGGATAGACAATAAGTTAAGGGTCAGAATTAAAGGAAAAAGGTGAGTCTAATTATTAATTGAAGTCTTTAGTGCATATGAATGTTGCTTGCTATGTGATTCATATGATTGTCATGATTTGTCCTTGATAATATGAAGATGGATAACTTGTGACATTTGTGGTACATATAAGTGGTATACTTGTGGTATATTTGAGGTATATGTTTGACATATGTGATATATATATACATGGTATATGTATAATATATGCAAGGTATATGCGAGGCATATGAGGTATATATGCGGTATATGTGATAAGATACAATGGTTGATGAATGCTTAAGTACAAGTGCATATGCATAATGACTTAAAAGGCATTGTGACTAGTTAATCGACATTGCAAAGTAAAAGAAGAGGCTTATGGCCCAACAAATGTGCAAATGAAACATGATCAAGCTAGTTGCAAATGTTCACATCACGAATGCTCATATGGAAACTTGGGGCAATGTTTGTTTAACCTAGTCACAACAAAATAAAATGAATAAGCATAAGCATAAGTAAAGAGAAATTATTGAATACTTGATTTTATCTACATTTATATGTTATTGATTGATGAAATGGAATATAAAACGTGTATTAAGTATACTTGTTATTTGCTATTATGAAATGCTTGGCACTTTAGAGCTCATTTGATGGTTATCCTCACTGAGTCGCAACTCACCAAATTGCATCATTTTTCAGGTAGAAAAGAGTAGTAGTTCATATTGAGATGCATATAAAAGTCATGGATCAAAGGTCACCGGTCGAGCCTCCTCACTTTCTCTCATTGCATTCCACACAAGCATAAGAGCATATCATTTATATTTGGGGGTTGAATACTTGCATATGTATAATTACAATGAATATATACTAGGATATATATATATATACATAAATGGATTCAACTTGTAAATTTACTGACTTTTAAACGTAATGTTTAAGTTATTAATATATGTGATGTTATAGGCTATGATTAAAGCATCCGTATTGATTGTGAAATTATTATTAATAATATGAGAGGAGTTAAAAAAATTACTCTCATTGTAAACATGAATTTTATTTTATTCGTGTTCCATACGTGATAACTTAATATATATACAACATATATGGTATATAGAAGTATAAGGTGTTAAGTGTTACATTTTTGGTATCAGAGTAGGGATAGATTCCATGAGAACATGCATATGCATATAAGTATGATAACATGTGCATAATATGTTTTGAACATTATGTAGTGACATAATTTCATTTATTTTAGTGCCATCATAAGACATGATTCACCAAGGAGAGAGGGGTCGGCCGAAATGCATTCTCATGAGGCATCACCTCATTTGCATAGAGATCAACCAGCACCGGGAGCTAGAGCTCCCTTGCATGCATCATAATCATCATATGCAAAAATGCCATATGAAAACCCAGAACAAGAATTACAATGGCCTGAAATGCATAGAGAAAGGCATTACAATAAGCTAAGAAAACATGGTGCAGTTGATTTCTATGGCTCGATTGACCCAGTTGAAGTAGAGACATGGCTTAAAAAGACACAGAGGGTATTAAATATGATGAGATGCACTCCAGAGGAGAAATTTGATTATGCAGTATCTTTGCTTCAAGGCAATGCCTATGAATGGTGGGAGATAGTCCTCGAAAGTGACGCACAACCACTGGTTCTGACATGGGATGATTTTCTCCATGAATTTCAGAACAATTACATGCCTGAAGCATACAAAGATGAGAAGAGAAAGGAATTTTTGAATCTAAAATAGGGGAACATGTCTGTTGCTGAGTATGAGGTGCAGTTCAACAAACTTTCCCATTATGCCACCTTTATGGTCTCTATTGAAAGAGACAAATACATAAAGTTTGAGGAGAGAATCAAATATGAGATCAAAAATAGAATCACAATTACTAATCTTGACAGTTATGCTAGACATAGAGCTACTACAATTAGAGCTGAAAAGTTAATGAAAAAAGTTAGAGAACAAGTAAAAAAGGCAACACGAGAGTTTACTAGAGAGTCTAGTAGAGGATATGGAAAGAAAGCTAGACATATGCCAAACCAGTCTGGCAACAGAAGTGGGTACTCCAGTTTTAGAGGTTGAGGCATGACTTTCTCTTATCTAGGCAGAAGAAAAAGCCAGTATACAGAACAGAGGCCTACCTGTATTTATTGTGACAGACAACACACAGGTATTTATTGAAATACCAAGGGTTAAAACTACTAGTGGGACACATGTCAGAGGCAGAGGTAGGGGAGAACTAGTGCAGTAAGCAAAGAAGAGACCAAATCTGAGGGTCAGAGTTCTAGACCCCTTCCACAGGCCAGGGTATTTGTTATGACTAGGTAGGAGGCAGTTGATGCTCCTGAAGTGGTTACTGGTAATATTTATATTTATGATATACTGGCATTTGCATTGATTGACCCAAGATCCATGCATTCATTTATATCATTACATATGACATCTAAACTGCATCAAAAGCATGAGTCATTGGGATTTGATATAAATGTGAGTACTCCACTGGGAGCAGTAGTAGTTGTGAATGAGATATGTCGTGACTGTTCGATATTCATTGATAAAGCTGAATTGAAAGCTGATTTGATCTTATTATTGTTGCATGAACTTGATGTAATATTGAGAATGGACTGGTTAACTAAACATCATGCCATAGTGAATTGTTTTTCTAAGGAGGTAATTTTAAAGTCCTCTGATAAATAAAGGATTTTGTTTAAACGAGAAAGGAAGTTGGTACCTGTATGTTTGATTTCAGCAGTTAAAGCTTTTAAGATGGTGAAAGGAGGGTGTGAGGCTTTCTTAGCCTATGTGACAAACACAAGAACTCAAGATATTATGCTAGAGAATATTCCAGTAGTTTCTAAGTTTCCAGATGTATTTTAGGAGGATTTGCATGGGTTGCCACTAGATAGAGAGATAAAATTTACTATAGATTTGGTGCCTAGAGTTGCACCTATTTCTATATCTCCTTACATGATGGATCCAATTGAGTTAAATGAACTTAAAACTCAATTGCAAGAGCTGCTTGATAAGGGATGCATTCGACCTAGCGTATCACCTTGGAGAGCCCCTTTGTAAAAAGAAAGATGGAATGATGAAATTGATAAAGTGAATGTGAAGAATAAGTATCCTTTACCTAGAATTGATGACTTGTTTGATCAGTTACATGGAGCTCAAGTCTTTTCTAAGATTGATATAAAATCGGGCTATTATCAGCTTAAGATAGCTGAGGTAGATATTCCTAAAACTACATTTCATACTATATATGGCCGCTATGAATTTTTAGTCATGCCATTTGGATTAAGCAATGCACCGACTGCTTTCATGGCTTTGATGAATAAGGTATTTTAGCCTTATTTGGATAATTTTGTTATTGTCTTCATAGATGACATTCTAGTGTACTCTAAAAGTAAAGAGGAACATGAGATGCATTTAAGAACAGTGCTTCAGACTCTACAGAAGAAACAATTGTATGAAAAGTTTAGTAAGTGTGAATTTTGGCTTGATCATGTTGTGTTTCTTGGGCATATGGTATCGGGAAAAGGCATAGAGGTTGACCCAAATAAAGTTAAGGTCATAGTGAGTTGGGAAGCACCCAAGAATGTGTCAGAATTGCGTAGTTTTTTTGGGTTTAGCTGGATACTACTGTAGATTTGTTGATGGGTTCTCATTGATTGCTAGCCCTTTGACTAAATTTTTAAGAAAAAATGTGCATTTCAAGTGGACTTCAGAATGTCAAAGGAGTTTCAATGAACTAAAACATAGGCTCACCTTAGCACCAGTGTTAACTATCCCTACAGGTACAGGTGGGTTTACAGTATATAGTGATGCTTCTCACCAAGACTTGGGATGTGTAATAATGCAACATGGTAAGGTTATAGCTTATGCATCTAGGGAACTGAGACCACATGAGATCTCCTATCTAGTGCATGATTTAGAATTGCCTGCAGTTAGACACAGAAAGAATTCAACATGAGGCAGAGATGATGGTTAAAACTATTGAAAGATTATGACTGTACAATTGAATACCATCCAGGGAAAGCCAATGTGGTAGCAGATGCATTGAGTAGGAAGGCCAGTAGAAGTGTAGCTCACTTGCAAGCATCATCTTTTGCATATTTAATTCAATTACGATCTATGAATGTCGAATTAAATATGCATGATGGAGGATCACTGATTGCTACTTTTCAGGTCAGACCTATACTAAAGGATAGGATCAAAGTTGCACAAAGTAAAGATCTTAAATTGTGTGAGAAAATTGAATCAGTAGGACAGGGAAACAATACAGATTTTCAATTGCAAGATGATGTACTGATGTTCAGGTCAAGCATATGTGTTCTAAACAATGACAACTTACGCTAGGAAATAATGGAAGAAGCACACAATGCACCTTATGCAATGCATCCGGGGATGACTAAGATGTATCATAGTTTAAGACCTCTTTACTGGTGGCCAGGGATGAAGAAAGATATAGCTGAATATATTTCTAAATGCTTGACATGTCAGCAGATTGGTAAACTACATCCTTTACCAGTGCCAGAATGGAAATGGGAAAAGATAATGATGGATTTTGTTTATGGATTGCCCAAAACTCCATGGAAAAATGATGCAATATGGGTAATTATTGATAGGTTAACCAAGTCAGCACATTTTCTACCTATCAGATGGGGGTGTATATTTGAGAGTTTGGCCAAATTATATATGAATGAGATAGTCAAATTGCATGGAATTCCATTATCCATTGTGTTCGATAGAGATCCACGTTTTACTTCACATTTTTGGGTGAGTTTACAGAATGCTTTGGAAACAAAATTGAATTTTAGTACTGCATTCCATCCACAGACTGACAAACAATTAGAAAGAACTATACAGACATTGGAAGATATGCTTAGAGTATGTGCTATGGAATTTAGAGGTGTTTGGGATGAATATATAGCATTGGTGGAGTTTGCATACAACAACCAATATCATAGCAGTATTCAGATGGCACCATATGAGGCATTCTATGGTAGAAAGTGCAGAAGCCTTATCATCTGGGATGAAGAAGGTGCACGTGCATTAGAAGGGCCAAAGATAGTATAAAATACAGTGGATAAAATCAAAATTGTCAAGAACAAGCTAAAGGCTGCACAAGACAGACAGAAAAGTTATGCTGATCAACATAGAAGGAAGATGGAATACAAGTTGGGTGAAAAGGTATTTCTATGAGTATCTCCATGGAAAGGGGTAATTCGATTTGGCAAGAAAGGTAAATTGAGCCCAAGATACATAGGGCCTTACAAAATTATTGAGAAGGTTGGTCCACTGGCATACAGGTTGGCTTTATCACCAGAAATGTATCAGATTCATAATGTGTTTCATATGAGCGTGCTTAGAAAATACAAGTCAGATCCTACACATGTACTTAAAGATCAAGCCATTGAGATTGCAGATGGCATGAGTTATGTTGAAGAACCAGTGGAAATCACTGAATACAAAAATAAACAGTTGAGAAACCGAGAAATACCTTTAGTTAAGGTATTATGGTGAAACCATTCACAAGAAGAGGCAACATGGGAAACCGAAGAAAATATGAAAAAGCAATATCCACACCTGTTTTCAGGTATTAAATTTTGAGGACAAAATTTTTAAAATGAGGGGAGAATTTTAACATCCTTTACCTTCTCTACATGTATATTTACATGCATTTCATTTGAACATATGCATTTTACATGTATTTCAATTGATCACGTACATTCCATGTATATTTTTATAGGAACAAGTTCATGACATGCACTAGCTACGTGTCCTAGTATATTGCAATTGTGTTGAGTTGCATGTGCATTCTTATAACATAAATGAGGGTAACAAGATATTAAGAATAAATTAAATAAATTGACTAAATTAAAGTAAGCAAAATGACTAGATTAAGATTAGTAAATATTTTACATTGTTAATTTAATTAAATTGAATCAAAAGACTAAATTGCATATTGTGTTGATTTATGTAATAATAATTAGAAAAAGAATAAATAAAAATAAAAGTTAAAAAAAGGAACGGATGAAAAAAAAAAAAGAAAACAAGGAAGACAAATTGTGTTGGCTTTGGCTAATATGACTTATTAGGCTAAATCAAGACAAGCAAATATTGACTTCTTCTTCTTCTTCTTCTTCTTTTTCTTTGTTTCATTCCTTCAATCCATTTTTTTGAAGTTCTAGCCATATTTTCTTCTCTCTTTCACTCCAAAATTTACAGCAACCAGGTTAGCCAAAGGTGATTATAAGTGAGTAAATATTTATTTTGTGTTAATCTTGATTATAGTGTTTAGGGTTTATAAATAGGCAGTGTATTGTACCATGATTTCGATGCTCTAAGATATTGAATTTGGAAAAGTTTAAAACACAATATTTGTATATCTATATCTGTTATACATGTGTCTAAAACAGTTTCATAAGATTTGATGTATTTTAAGAGAAATCGTTCTTTGAGTAAAACCAGTTCTGCTTCGATTTTCAGTAGACTACCTCACTGTTTTTATCTATTTTGACTATCTTAGAGATATAATTTGATGCAACATAAAAAATGAAGTTTTTAGATACATGTGTTATCTATCTATATACCAAATTTCAGATTCATATATCTTGTGGAGTTTGAGATATGATGAAGAGAACCATCATTATTCCATAGTTGCTTAGTGCCCTGTACAGGTTTAGAAACTTGTTTAATTATTTTGAGCTCCTTACAGATAGAGTATGTAAATTATTAAAACATAAAAGTTATAGGTATATATCATATATAAATATAGGTACTAATTTTAGCTTAATATGTTATGTCTAGAGTAAGTTATGTCCATTACAATTCACACTGGTCTAGAAACCAACTCTATTCTGGAGCAGTAAAATGTTGCTTATAATTTGAGGGCCTTAGAGACATAATGGATAAAAGTTGTAATGTTCCATTTGAACCCATATAAGGTTCTGTAAAGTTTTATTGAAATATTACTTATATATTATAAGTTATGATGAACCAAACTTGGTACCCTGAAACTGCCTAAGGGCAAAAAACATAACACATTTAGAAATTCCACAAAAATATGTACAATGATCCAATTGGTATGAAATTTTAATATGTTACATAATTGTATGTTAGTTTTAATTATGAATAAGAATTAGTTTAATTGGTCAAGTATAGAAAAATTTATAGGCTAAACAGTCCTATAAGGTCACACTGCTTCATAGAAAAAAATCTTAACTATTGATATGAACAATGCATATTAATTTTTTTAAGCCATATTAAGTCTCTCTAATCATGAGTTAATAAATTATATTTCTAAATAGGTTCACAAAATATTGGAGATCTACAAGAAATGGATAGACAATAAGTTAAGGGTCAGAATCAAAGGTAAAAGGTGAGTCTAATTATCAATTGAAGTCTTTAGTGCATATGAATGTTGCTTGCTATGTGATTCTTATGATTGTCATGATTTTTCCTTGATAATATGATGATGGATAACTTGTGACATTTTTGGTACATATAAGTGGTATACTTGTGGTATATTTGAGGTATATGTTTGACATATGTGATATATATATATATATATATATATATATATATATATATATATACATGGTATATGTATAGTATATGCAAGGTATATGTGAGACATATGAGGTATATATGCGGTATATGTGATAAGATACAATGGTTGATTAATGCTTAAATACAAGTCATATGCATAATGACTTAAATGGCATTGTGACTACTTAATCGATACTGCAAAGTAAAAGAACAGGCTTATGGCTCAACAAATGTGCAAATGAAACAAATGATTAAACTAGCTGCAAATGTTCACATGACAAATGTTCATATGGAAACTCAGGGTAATGTTTGTTTAACCTGATCACAACAAAATGAAATGAATAAGCATAAGCATAAGTAAAAAATAATTATTGAATACTTAATTTTATTTACATTTATATGTTATTGATTGATGAAAAGGGATATAAAGTGTGTATTAAGTATGCTTGTTATTTGCTATTATAAAATGTTTGGTACTTTAGAGCTCATTTGATGGTTATTCTCACTGAGTCAGAACTCACTAAATTACATCATTTTTCAGGTAGAGAAGAGTAGTAGTTCATATTGGGGTGCATGTAAAAGTCATGGATTAAAGGTCACCGCCCGAGCCTCCTCACTTTCTCTCCTTGCATTCCACAGAAGCATAAGAGCATATCATTTATATTTGGGGGTTGAATACTTGCATATGTATAATTACAATGAATATGTACTAGGATATATATATATATATATATATATATATATATATATACATAAATGGATTCAACTTGTAAATTTACTAACTTTTAAACGTAATGCTTAAGTTATTAATATATGTGATGTTATAGGCTATGATTAAAGCATCCGTATTAATTGTGAAATTATTGTTAATAATATGAGATGAGTTAAAAAAAAAATTTACTCTCACTGTAAACATGAATTTTATTTTATTCGTGTTCCATATATGATAACTTAATATATATACAACATATGTGGTATATAGAAGTATAAGGTGTTAGGTGTTACAAGTAAAGCCTACCGGTAGCCACATATAAACCTCTTTATGCAAATCTCCTTAGAGAAATGCATTATTAATGTCCAATTGTAGATGCTTAGCAGAAGCAACAACTAAATTAGTTTGAATTGTAGTTGTCACATTCGTTAATTTATGCTTCGAGCCATGCAAAAAATAAAATCAGATGTGCCAAGTTGACCAATGTCTAAATTCAAACTAAAAGTAAATAGAAATAATCATAGAGAATTTTATTAATGGTTCAATTAAAGGAATTTGGGATTTTGAAAGCGAAATTGAAAGAAAAGAAATTTTATCTTTGGACTAAATTGAGAGGAAAAAGAAGATTATGGGTGAAATCAACAAAAATATTAAAGATTAAATCAATGATTAATTAAAGTAAATATAAATTAATTAACTAAATCACATTGCATTGTTGCCACATCAAATTCTACTTTCATAATCCAATTCTAATTTACCTATAAATAGTTTAACATGAGCACAAAGTTAACAATTACATATATCTTCTTCTTTATCCTTATCTTGCAAACCAAATGAGTGAGGAGAGAGAATTTAGGGATTGATTTTGGCCAAGGGAGAAGATTTATGGAGGAGAGAAATTCATGCATGGAAAAGAGATAAAACATGAAAAGCAAAGCCTAAATAGAACTAAAGTGCAGAGAGAAGAAAGAAATGGATAAAGACGAGCGAGAGAAAATGTAACACCCTCCCAATTAATTTGGCGGATGCTACCAGAACTTGATTAGAAAACCTATGCAATTTAAAATATTTTATTTCTTTGCAAACATATCTCATATTAATATTTGCACAAAACCAATAAACATACATAAATCTTGATCCCATAAGATCACTTTCATATAAAAACTAGACATTTATATTTCCAAAATGAAGATTACAGGTTCCTAAAAAATATGACACATACAAAAATCTATCCCCATCCCATATGCCACGTATAAAAAGGAACCAAAAAGATGACATGAACAAAAGCACCAACCCAAGATGGGTCTGCTCTGAATCTCTGTATAAGTATTTTTCTTTTCTGGTTAACTTTTGCTAGCTACTAAGCTTCAAGTCTGCATGCATAAAACCCATACACTAAGCTACTGAAAACTTAGTGGTACTTACAAGCATTAAAATTCAATATGCATTCATACAAAGTCATATCATAACTATACATATTCATGTTATGCAATCATGTTCATAAACAATTATCCTAATGCATAACAATACAAGCATATTTTCTCTTATGCATATATCATATCATAGGACTAATCCTATCATGACCGTATAACATATAATCATATCAAAATTTCCATATAAGTAGTTACTATATCATTTTTCTTTTAATTTACTTCACTTTTTCTTGCTTATAACTTACCAGTTCATTATCATTTCTTAGTCCAAAACTCTAATCCAGACTATCTGGATACGGGTTCTAGAACAGTAACACTTATACTCAGGCCTTAGCTATCCTGTCCATTAAATATGAGTGTGCTCATCTGAGTTCCTCACATCAAGAGTGCTCTTAGAGCTTCAACTACCTTGACTAAGAATAAAACAAGATCAAGGGTGCTCCTAGAACTTCAGCTATCATGTCCTAACAATCGCATGGAACCGAGAACTAAGGGTGCTCTTACCTGAGCTTCAACTACCTTAGCCTCATATAAAATACTATGATACATTAACCCTTAAAATGACATATCATATATCCTATGTTAAGTCTAGATTAGAGAAAAGGGCATTTCCGACTCTTATAACTTATTTCCCTTTACATTTCCACTATCTTATACAAAATAATATGCATTATCATGTATACTTCATGTTACAATGTCATTCATATTTTTGGTTTATCATAATTTATACATGTACATAACTATATCACATAGGATCAATGAAGAAAAAAAGCATTGTTCCATAATAGCAGGCTTCATGGGTGTGAACTACATATCAACAGTCGTGAAAGTGCCATTCACAGGTACCACCACTCATGAACTAAACTCTAAATGTGCTCATGAAATGTTATTGCCTATAAAACACATATCATTCACGAGTGTGAAACCATGGTTTATGGCTTCTTGACCGTAAAGCTAACTGTGAAAGTCTATATTTAAAACATGAAAATTGGGTATCGATGTTCACGACCGTGACTAAATGTTCGCAAGTGTAAACTCCTTTATTCACGACTTTTCTAGCAGTGAAACAAAGTGGGAAATGCTACAATCCTTTTTGGGCATACGTTTCATGGGTGTGACTCTCTTGTCACAAGCATGAAATCTCTTATGATTTTGGCATTTAAGGTTGTGAACCCTATATCACGGGTGTGAATTTTGGGTTTTCAATAACAAAAAAGAGCCAAGAATATAGTAAAACATACAACACATATAAGGCTCTAATGTTGACTAATGTCAATCATCCTATCAGTATTTCAGTCATACATCATGCAAATAACATGTCTCTAACTTCATAAAACACCTTGAATCATAAATCATACCAAAAAGTCAACCAAAACTCATTAACTTCCCTACTTGATTCCATGTCTATCAAACATCCAAATCTTGCTAAAATCATGTCATTAACCTTATTATCATTATTTTATACCATTTATCATATATTCATATCATTTTATAGCATAAAACATGACAAACATATAAGATTTAGAATTTAAATGTATATATGTACTAACCTTTAACAATTGAGCCTTAAACTCTTCAAGCTTTCTAGCTTGTCTAACCTCTTAGGTGATTCTCACCATTGGCTCTAGCACCTACCGCATCAAAAATGTCTTTCTTAAAACCATAAAACAAAAAATGTTCACTAATCTCTCTCTCTCTCTCTCAAACCAACCTTTGGTTCTACCTTAAGAGCTCCTTCCTTTTTCCCTTTGAATCTTCAACCAAGGTTTAACTATGAGGGATATCTGTTAAGAGAGATAAATATATTGAAGAAGATGAATGTGGGATGCAAACTTGGGCTATAGGGACAGTGGAGTAGGTAATGGCAGAAGAAGGCATGTAAGAGAAAGAAAAATGTGGCTCTAGTTTGTAACACTCCCTTACCCCAGCAGCTCGTGTCTGGACGAGGGAGTGCTACGTTGACTTCATCATTTAAAATATCTTTCTTAAACTATTTATAAATGAAAATCACTCATATATTTTTTTTCTTTATTTACTATTTGTTTACTTTGCATTATAAAAGAAATCCTAGCATGAAAGATAACAATGCCAAACCCGGCGTAGATAATCATACCATTAATGGATTTAATCATTTTCATTATACCCCCTATTTGGCATGCCAAACTATCCTAAGTTGGTTCTAATTCGGTGTTCTAGGGCTTATACAATTTCATTAAAATTCATAAGAATTATATTCACACTTTTCATGCATGTAATTTCTCAAAATAATCACATAATCACTCAATTAAAATAATATTTACATAATATAACAAAGTTCACATCATTTTACTCATTTTATTTCTCAACTCATATGCTGCCCCGTCACTGGCAGATTCTATTCTTTGTTTTGGACCTTAATTTTGGTCCTGTTACATTCTGAATTTAGTTACATGGTCTTCTTAACAATTTAGATTTGGATCTCAGATTTAATATGCAACTTGAATCACTTAATGTTGAGTGTTTTTTTTATCAAAAGATATGATAAAATAAACACTGACTGGTCACTAATAATTCTGCCTAGAATTTTCTGGACAGATTCTAAGTCAAAACTTTATGAATTTTTCTGGAGAATTACAAATATATTCAGGTTTTATGGTCTGAATAAAAGTTATAGACTTATGTCTTAGCTTTAAAATCCAATAAACAACATGCAAAACCAAGTTCTAGAAATTAAGTTATAATAGTTTAAGTACGCACTGCTCATCAATTTCTAGCAAGGAACATACAAACTAATCACATTCAATTTTTACCAAATTAAATCCTAAGTCTAGCAAACATACATCCCCAAGATTTTCAACACAAAATACTATTAATTTAGAATCATCAACATGCCTTAGGTTTAAATTAGCATGACTTAGGTTTAAATTAGCAGATGTGACATTCTCTCCCCCTTAAAATAAATTTCATCCTCAAAATTTTACCTATTCATTCTTTGAACAACTGGGGATATTGCCTCTTCATGATTTCTTCGCTTTCCCATCTAGCTTCTTCAGTAGCATGATTCCGCCATAGCACTTTAACTAATGGAACTTTCTTGTTTCTTGAAACTTTTTCTTCACGTGCTAATATAGCCACCGGTTCCTCTTTGTATGTCAAATCGGTCTGCACTTCTACCTCATTAGTTGGAATAACATGAGTCAGATTAGACCTATATCTCCTTAGCATTGACACATGAAAAAAATTATGGATTTTATCCAACTCTGGTGGAAGTGCTAACCGATATGCCACTAGTATGATTCTTTCCAAAATCTCATAAGGACCAATGAACCTCGGACTTAACTTTTCCTTTTTACCGAATCTCAATAATTTCTTCCAAGGCGAAACCTTAAGAAACACTTTATCCCCCACCGCATAATCTATATCTCACCTCTTGAGGTCAGCATATAATTTATGTCGATCTTGAGCTACTTTCAATCTTTCTTGGATAATTCTAACCTTTTATTTTGTTTGTTGCACTAACTCTGGCCCTATCAACTTCTTTTCACTCAATTCGGTCCAACAATCTGGTGTTTTGCATTTTCTTCCATACAATGCCTCATACGGAGCCATGCCTATGCTTGTCTGATAACTATTGTTGTAGGCGAACTCCATAAGAGATAGATATCAATCCCAACTTCCCTCAAATTCAAGCACATAACTTCTCATCATATCCTCTAGCAACTGAATAACTCACTCCGATTGTCCATCCGTCTGTGGATGAAAGGCCGTGCTAAAACTGAGTTGAGTTCCCAAAGCTTGTTATAGACTTTTCCAGAATTTTGAAGTAAATCTAGGATCTCTATCAGATATGATGGACATTGGTACTCCAAGCAACCTCACTATCTCACTTACATAAATTTCGGCTAGCTTGTTCAATGAATAGTCCACTCTAACTGGTATAAAGTGTGCCAACTTCATCAATCAATCTACTATCACCCATACTACATCATGCTTTCTCTGAGTCATTGGTAACCCAGACACAAAATCCATTGTGATTCTTTCCCATTTCCACTCTGGAATCAGTATGGGTTGCAACAATTCGGTGGGTAGCTGGTGTTCCATTTCACCTGCTGACAAGTTAGACACTTAACAACATACACAGTAATATCCTTCTTCATCCCTGGCCACCAATATTGAGTTTTTAAGTCTTGATACATCTTGTTCCCGCCTAGATGCATGGTATATACTGTTTCATGTGCTTCTTTTAATATTTCAAACTTTAGCTCCTCTATACTGGGCACACAAATTCTATTTTTGAAGTATACTGTGCCATCTTCAGTCAATAAAAACTCAAGCTTTTCTCCCTTTTTCATTGCCTCGACTATCTCTACTAGTTTCTCATCTTGCTTTTGAGCATCGTTGATCCTCTGCATCAACGTAGATTCTATTTGCATCTCAGTTAAAATCTTCCTGCCTAATGCATCGACAATCATATTAGTGTTGTCTGGCTAATAGTCGATCACACAGTTATAATTTTTAATCAACTCCAACCATCTTTGTTGTCTCAGATTCAACTCTTTCTGTGAGGAAAGGTACTTAAGACTTTTGTGATCTGTACAAATATAACATTTTTCCCCATATAGATAATATCTCCAGATCTTGAGAGCAAAAACTATCGTAGCTAACTCCAAATCATGTGTCGGATAGTTAAGCTTGTGAGGCTTAAATTGGCTTGAGGTGTAAGCAATCACCTTTCTTTCTTGCATAAGAAGACAACCCAAACCATTATGACTAGCATCACTATACACAGTAAATGTCTTTTCGTGGAGTAGGTTGAGTCAAAACTGGTGCTTCAGTCAACATTGCCTTCAGTTGATCAAAGCTTGCTTGACACCTATCTGTCCACTCAAAACGGACCTCTTTTCATAGTAGTCGTGTCAAAGGAGTCGCTAAGGATGAAAATCCCTTCACGAACCTCGTATAATATCCAGCTAATTCGAGGAAACTCCTCACTTCTGTCACATTTCGAGGTGGTTTCCAATTAAAAATAACCTCAATTTTACTAGGGTCGACCCAAATACCTTCTACTGAAATTACATGACCCAGAAACTGACTGCTTCAAGCCAAAACTCACACTTAGACAGCTTTGCATACAACCGCTTCTCCCTTAATGTCTGCAGCACTATTATGAGATGTTGATCATGTTCTGCTCGGTCTCTAAAGTAGAAAAGAATGTCATCAATAAACACCACTACAAATTGATCAAGATATGGTCTAAACACTCAGTTCATCAGGTCCATAAAAGCTGCTGGTGCATTCGTCAATCCAAAAGGCATAACCAAGAACTCATAATGACCATAACGAGTCCTGAATGCCATCTTAGGTACATCTGACTCTTTTATCTTTAGTTTATGATACCCCAATCTAAGATCTATCTTTAAAAAAATGGCTGCACCCTTCAACTGATCAAATAAGTCATCAATTCTAGGCAACGGGTACTCATTCTTGATAGTCACCTTATTAAGCTGCCTGTAATCGATGCAAAGATGAAGAGTGCCATCTTTCTTCTTCATAAATAATACTGGAGCTCCCCATGGTGATACACTGGGTCGTATAAAACCCTTATCTAACAATTCTTGCAACTGTATCTTCAGCTCTTTCAACTTTGCTGGTGCCATCCTATATGGTGTAATGGAAATAGGAGTGGTGTCGGGTACCAAATCGATAGCAAATTCGATTTTTCTATCCAATGATAACCCTAGCAACTCCTCGGGAAACTCACTAACAGTAGGAATATCCACCAACTTCGGATTTGATTTTTCTATATCCACAACATACGCTAAGTATGTTTCGCACTCCTTACTAATGAGTTTTTGAGCTTTCAACACTAATATCACATTATCTGGATATCTTCTATTCTCACCCATCACCACTATCTCATCTTTTTCTGGAATTCTGATGATCATTTGTCTTCTTCCATAATCCACTACCACTCCAAAATGAGCCAACCAATCCATTCCCAAGATCACATCGAACTTATATAATGGTAACTCTATCAAGTTTGCTGGGAATTGCCTACCTTGAATTTCAATAGGGAAACCCCTAAACACCTTGCTAACCCTCACACTGTCCCCTAATGGGTTAGTCACAAGAATCTCAAATTCTAGAGACTATGGTTCTAAACCCTCTTGACCTGGTGGTGGTGTGCATATGTATGAATGCTTTGACCCCGGATCTATTAATGCATGTATATCAAAGCCAAAGAGAAAGAATTTACCAATTAAGACATCAGGTGCATCCTAGTCCTTTCGACCTTGCATGGCATATGCCCTGGCTGGGGCAGTTATACTACCTTCTAGCCTCTCAACTGTCTCTGATTTGAACTGACTAGGCCTTGATCGGCCTCCTCTTCGTTGCCCTCGACCTTGGCCTCTGCCTTGCCCAGAAGCCTGTGTCTGTATTAGCTCAGTGCTCCATAAACCTTTGCCATATTGTAACAAGGGACAATCTCTCCTTATATGGTCTTTAGAGCCACATCTAAAACATGCTCTTGTCATCCACCAACACTCTCCTAGATGAGAAAGACCATAATATGGACATTCTAGTAGGGGTAGAGATCTATTTGGTGTCTGTATCGGTGCACTGACTGCTAAAAAGACAGATCTCGTGGGTTGTCTCTGTATAAAAGAAGAAGGCATGTTGGAACCCTCCAACCTGAAATCGGCCACTAAAAGATCTAGCTCTCTTGCTACTCGACTGTACTCCACTTGATTGTGGCATGAGTCTCTTGGACCCTCTATCTTGTGCTGGCTGTTGTGCCGTAGAACTCTTTCAATTATTCTAACAGATGCTAACAAACTAGGAAAACTCATTAGGCGTAGGGCTGAGACCTATAGCTTGATTGGGTCTCTCAATCTATCTTCAAATCGTCAGCACTTATCTGCCTCAGTGGATACAATGCCTCCAGCATACTTGTAGAGATATGTGAATTCTCTTTCATATTCTGTTACCGATAAGTTTCCTTGTTTTAGCATCAAAAACTCTCTTTTCTTGTCATCTGTGTAGATAAGAGGAATATACTACTCCTTAAACTTCTTTAGAAAGAACTCCTATGTCATAGGGCTAGGAACCTCTGTCCTTTGTGACTTTGATCGCCACCAGTCATATGCATGCTCTTGTAGTAAAGATACTGCATAGTCATATTTATGCTCGTCTGTGCAATGCAGCTGATCAAAAACTCTCTCTACCCATTCCAGCCAAAACTCTGCCACTGATGGGTCATCTTCCCATTTACTGTAGAAATCGGGTGCCCCTAGCTTTCTCAATCTCTCAAATTGTAACCCAGATGAGGCTGGTTGTGATGCTCTATGTAGCAAATCTATCACATTCCTCATAAGCTCTGTTTGTCCTATGCCAACAATAGACTGCTCTTTTGGTAGGCTAGCACTGGATCTAGATATAGTAGCTCGACGACGATTAGGTCGTGATGAAGCCTCTATTTCAGTAGGCTCATTACTTTCACCTCCTTCGGCCACAATATGTCATGACCCTGAAGCCATACTCTACCTATATCATAAAATAATGGCCCCAATCAGTAATCAACAAATTTAATACTTAATTGGGGTACAAACATGTCATTATTATTATTATTATTGTTTTTTTAAACCATTTTAAAATCCCAAAACTGCCCAAACTAGGCCTTAATACCAAAATCCAGAAACACCAACATGGCTTTGATACCAAAAACTGTAACACCCACTCACCTTAGCAGCTCGTGTCCGAACAAGGGAGTGATACACCAACTTCATCTTTTAAAATATCTTTCTTAAATTATTTATAAGTGAAAATCACTCGTATATTTTTTTCTTTATTTACTATTTGTTTTCTTTGCATTATAAAAGAAATCCTAACATGAAAGATAAAATAGATTTTTATATCATAACATGTTCTTTACAAAATATATTGTTTATTTTACAAATACTACAAAATAAAATTCAAAAGATAATATACAAAAGTTGTGTGACCCACAGTGGTTGAAATATGCTGCTCTACGGATCAGGTCACCGTTAGTTTTATCTACTACTATCTACTTATTCTTAGTTATACCTGCACAAGAGAAACTCCCACGCTAAGCCCTTGGCTTAGTAGTACATATAAATAAGGCAATAAACTATTTTAATGCCACATGCATTGTCATATATCAATTTATGATCAAATCATGCAAACATACATTTCCTAATATTCTAGTATGCATAACATCAATTTATTTTATTGTATCTCATTTTTGTTTAACATAATCAAATCCTCATTCTTATTCATTTTACAATTCATGATTCCCTTTTTATTTTCAATAATTTGTTAATGTCTACAATACTCAATCATCTATTAATGCATGTCACAAATCATACTCAATCATTTTTCATGCAACTTACATTTCATAAATTTTATTCTTTTATATCTTATATTTATTTTACTTTATCAAATCATTATTATCCATAGCTTTTCATTGCCTATAACACTAAATATTCTTTTTGTCCATGTCACAATTCATAATTCCATTTTTATTTTCAATAATTCATTTATGTTCCATAAATTCTTTATTTATGTTTTTATTTATGCCCAAGACACCTATGAACCACTGATTAAGATAACGGAGTTGCCATCCAAGCACTTAGGAGTACCACCCGGGCAATATGATGTGCGCATATAAATACCATTACTGGCATAAATAATAGTGTCAAACTCGGCATAGATAATAATGTCATACCCGGCGTAGATAACAATGCCAAACCTAGTGTAGATAACAATGTCAAACCCGACGTATATAAAAATGCCAAACCTAGCACAGATAATCATACCATTAATGGATTTAATCATTTTCATCATACTTCCCCCTATTTGGCATGCCAAACTATCCTAAGTTGGTTCTAGTTAGGTGTTCTAGGTTTTATACAATTTCATTAAAATTCATAACAATTATATTCACACATTTCATGCATATAATGTCTTAAAATAATCACATAATCACTCAATTAAAATAATATTTATATAATATAATAAAGTTCACATCATTTTATTCATTTCATTTCTCAACTCATATGTTGCCTTGTCACTGGCATATTCTATTTTCTGTTTTGGACCATAATTTTGGTCCTATTACGTTCTGAATTTAGCTACATGGTCTGCTTAACAATTTTAGATCTAGATCTCAGATTTAATATGCAACTTGAATCAATTAATTTTGAGTTTTGTATCAAAAGATATGATAAAATAAACACTGACTGGTCACTAACAATTCTGCCAAGAATTTTCTGGACAGACTCTAAGTCCAAACTTTATGAATTTTTTTGGAAAATTACAAATATATTCAAGTTTTATGGTCTAAATGAAAGTTATAGCTTTCAAACCCAACAAAAAACATACAAAATCGAGTTCTAGAAATTAAGTTATAACAGTTTAAGTACACACTGCTTATCAATTTCCAGCAAGGAACATACAAACTAATCACATTCAATTTTTACCAAATTAAATCATAAGTCTAGCAAATATGCATTCCCAAAATTTTCAACACAAAATACTATTAATTCAAAATCATCAACATGCCAAATAATTAAATCATGCAAAAAAAAAAAGGCTATTGCCTTAGGTTATGCACAAACCTCTCTTTTCTTTCTCTTTACTTCACTTTTTCCTTTCCTTTGCTCCTTTGATCTAGCTCTTTGTCAATTTGAGTTCCTAAAATTTATAATCAGATTATTAAAACTTAATAAACCCTAATATCTCTCTTTCTCCTTACTCTCTTAAGCTACCTTGAGCATGAAAATGGAATTTTTCATTACTTTTTCTCTCTTTTCTCACTTTTTTTCACTAAAACTAAGCTTTAGCTATGGAGGATCAAGGGAAAACGTAGGCTGGTTTGGGAGGCAGAAATTTCTCAATGAAAGGAGATTAGGAAGAAGAAGAAACAATCAAGAAGAAAATGACAAAAGTCATTAAGATGGGGGAACACCTAAGCATCATCTAGAAACTTTCATTAATGCCTCATTCATGAACATCACTTGGCTAATTATTGTATGCCATTTGGTGTGTTGTGCTTCAAGAAAACGTGGGAGACAATTAAAGATAAAAAATTCTAGATATGAAGAGAAAAGGAAGGATGAGTAATTAGGAGTAAGAAGACAAAATTAATTAATTAATTAATGGAGACACCTAAGATTATCTACATTTAATGTCTAATGCATGTATGTAAATAGGCTTCTTAAATTTTGCCACTTGGGGTGACTGACCTCCACATGCATTTTATGTCCCAATTCATTAATTTAATTGATGATTATTCCAATTAATCCTCCAATTTTTGGTAAATTGTAAATTAACCCATAAACTTTTCAAAATTTGCAATTTAGTCATTTACTGAAATTTAATATCTTTAGATTTTAAACACATCATTAGAAAATCTCCATACTTAATTGCCATTATTTTAATTATTTTTCGATCAAAATCTAAATTTAGACTTTGGTCAAACTGACAAGTCGAGTTAACAACTCGCGTGACTTAAGTCTAAATTAGCGAATGTGACATAGTTAATCAACTTTACACATATCCATAATGACCTTGTATGGATGTGAACCCAAATCATCACATTCATGGCTATGAAATCCAATTCACTGGTATGATCAACTTTTGAAATTTTTCCATTTTGAAACACAACTCTCTCATGGATGTGAATATTCATTCAAGGGTCTATTCTTTCTCTCATAAACCATCTAATATATAAACCTTAAAAAATGAGCTTTACATTTCTTCCCCTTTTAAAAAAAAAATTTGCCCATAAAGTTTACTTGATTGTTTGAGTTGAACAATTGGAGTATGTAACTATGAAGAGAAAACGTACCATCAAAAGCATCTATAGGCGCCTGATCCTCTATGGCCCTTATATCATATACTATAACTAGCGCTCTATTAGATCTGGCCAGTTCACCATCTTAGAAATGGCTAGACTGGCTCCTCTCCTAGCCTATAATTGACTAAATCCCAATTAATTTGGAGGATGCTACCAAAACTTGATGTAGAAAACCTGTGCAATTTAAAACATTTTCATTCTTTGCAAATGTATCCCATATTATTGTATTAATATTTGCAAAAAAAACCAATAAATATGCATAAACATTGATCCCATAAGATCACTTTCATATAAAACTATACATTTATATTTCCAAAATGAAGATTACATGTTCTTTAAAAAAATATGCCATGTACAAAAAGGAACCAAAAAGATGACATGAACAAAAGCACCCCCTCCCCAAGACGGGTATGCTCTGAATCTCTTTATGGGCACTTTTCTCTTCTGGTCAACTTTTGCCAGCTAATAGGCTCCAAATCTGCATATAAGAAACCCACACGCTAAACTACTGAAAGCTTAGTGATATAGATAGGGATAAAAATTCAATATGCATTCATACAAAGTCATATCATAACTATATGTTGCACTGATATTGAGCCAATAAGGGGGGTTGAATTGGAGTTTAAAAAATTTAACTTTAAAGTGCGAAAATAAAAAGTTAAGTTTAGTAAGGATAGAAGAATATGACACCATGATTTTTATAGAGGTTCGGTTGTTAACAAACCCTACTCCTCTCCCTAATCGCAATTGGGAATTTCACTAACACACTGAGTGTTACAATAGAGTTTTACAAGCTCACTCCCAACTATGGTGTTTCTCACAATGGCTCACACCTAACCCAGAAATCCCTTGTATTTTGATGGCTCACACAATAACCAATTCCTTGTGTTTTACAGGCTCACACAAACAACCTTTACCTTGTGTTTTACAGGCTCACACAAACAACCTTTACCTTGTGTTTTACAGGCTCACACAAACAACCTTTACCTTGTGTTTTACAGGCTCACACAAACAACCTTTACAAGTATTCTACTCTTAACCCAGAAATACCCAAAACTCACTTGAGTAAATGATTATAGAGAGACACACTTACAAATATTTATTGCTCAATAAATGATGAGCAAAAAGACTTTTTACGGAGAATAAATATCAAATGCACAAAATGGCTTACAACAAGGTTTTGATTCAAAATATTTTCAATTCACATGTTCTTTTGTTCTCCTTGTTTACTTTTGTTCTCTACGTGTTCTGGATGCATAAATGACTTGAATTTATACTTCCATAACAAATTATAACCGTTAGAGTATATTTATTATGAAACTAGTCGTTGCACCAACCCTAATAATCACGCCTGACATTTTTCTCTTTCATCTTTCACGTGCATGACTCTATGTGTCACGGTCGTGACTGTTCTTCCAAGTCGTGACTTAAGTGCTTACCTTGGTTGTGAAGCATTATGGAAGGTTTTGAAGAATTTGTTCACGGGTGTGACATTTATCTTCACGGGCATGACAACCTTCCAAGCCGTGGTCCAAGTGGTGACTTTGGTCGTGAAGCTCTCTGGAAGAATTTGTCATGTTTGTTCATGGGTGTGACATTTCTTTCACGGGCATGACTGAAAAGTTCATTCACGCTTGATATCTTCCTTCATGGCCGTGAACTTTAAATGTTGGTTTGTTGGCAGTTAGCTTCATCACGACTGTGACACATAGGGTCACGGGCGTGAACATGCCACTTCTTCAATTTTATCTTTTGAAGATTAATCTTTCATTCTCCATTCTTGCTAACATATTTCATACCCTATTCAATAGACTTAGAAAACAAGTATGTTAAATACAATATTGCTATTTTATTTGTTATCATCAAAATGACGGAAATACCCCTCAAGGTTCAACAATCTCCCCTTTTTTGATGCTACAAATAATCTAGCAATATGTGTTTTTGAGAAGTGTCCCCTTCAAAAGATGTTTAGGATAAAAAATGATGAAGTGTAAGAATTGTAGAGAATGATGAAGTGTAGCATTAAAATAAACTTTCTAGTTTTAAGTATATGCAAGTTATATGCAAAGTATATCCAATATATACCAAAATTCTCTTTAAATCATGAAGTATATGTAAGGTATATTTAGAGTATATCAAGTGCATATTCATTTATCTAACTTGCATCAAGGTATATGCAAAGTATACTTAAGATATATTTAAGGTGTATAAAGCTCAATTGCATACTTGCATATTCATTTTGAATCAAATTTTAAGTATTGTACTTAACTTTGCACTTAATTCAATATATTGCTAGTTTCTCCCTACTTAACTCAATATATTGGTAGGTTCTCCATTTTGATTCAAAATTAAGTATTGCTTGCACTTAACTCAACATATTGCTATTTCTTCCCTTTTTGTCATCAACAAAAAAATATCATTAAAGATAAACCATAATGGAAAAAAAACAAAGCAATTATATTAATTATAAAAGGGAAGTACAAACAAAAGTAATTAAAATTTAGAAAGGAAATTTAGAATTTCCTACAAACAAACAAACAAAGCAAACAAGACACAAACATGGCAAGGCTAACATAAAGCCTAACATATATCCGGACATCCTATCCCTAAGACGAGCAACTTCTGCCTCGAGGCTATCCATCCTAGACTCCATGAAGTCCTTGAGGTTCTCCAACCTCTCATCCATGGAAGCTGCAGCTGCACAAATCGTGGTGCTAGGAGGTCAACCACCTGCTGAGCCAAATTTGGTGTGGGAGCAGAGGATTGTTTGATGTCCTGCTCAACCTTAGGAGGTGTCATCTCAACTCGAGCCCTTTTCTTCTGCTGGATACCTTGGAGGCTATCTTTGAAGTGCTCCGAGTCATTATCTTCCTAAATTATCTCGCCAGTAGTGTCCATGAAGCGGTAGTAGATGTTGTTCTCAAAGACAATTCGAACAGCTGCTCCCATCTTGATGAAAGACTCGACATCTAGTCGGTCTCGAGGATACCCTAGAATGAGGTTGTATTGATGTGCGTCTAGCTTCAGATATCTAAGCTTTAAGGCAATGTGGGTCACATACCCACCAATAAGTATGTCTTCCGAGGGCTTGGTGGCAATGGACAGGAGATGGCTCGTAAACCATCGAGATAGTACCACTGTGAGGCCTCTTCGGGCCATCTCCAGGAGAAAAAGCTCAGACTTTCTAATGGTGCCATTGCTGTCTCCTCGGGCAAATATGTTATAGGTCAGAAACCTATGCAGATACTTGTGCACTAGGGACCGAAGATGAGTGCTCTTTGTCTTTTTAACATCCCAGCTGCAATCCAACCCGAAGTGAGTCCATGCCTGAGTAGCATAGAACTCTACTTCACTGTCGTTCAGGATGCCATCAGAGGGTAGGTTGAACATATCTCCGAATTCTGTGGCAAAGAAGGTGTTCGAATTCCTGCACAATTGAAACTTCACCGTGCCAGTAGGTGATACTTGCAGAGTGCTCAAGAATTCCAAGGTGGGCTCCCTCAAGGTGGGCTAATGAATGTCAACAAAATCCTTCAAATGACAGGCCTGGAGTTGCTCTGTCATCGCTGTCTTGAGCCCAAGAGTGCGTATTGTCTGCCACTCAAATGATCTTGAGGAAATAAGTGGCCTTGTCTTAAGCATAGAATGCCTAGGATGGCAATGCTCTAGAATGATGTTCATTAGGTAATCTGAATACCTTTTAGGAGCATGAGATTTATTCCTAGTACCATTTGATGATCCGGTTTCCATCTTGATTGAAGAAATAAATTTTGGAAGAGTAGAAAAGTTTGACATAAATTTGAGAGGAAACCCTAAGGAAAGATGATTTGTGATGATGGAGGAGGATTTTGATGGTATTTATAGATGAAATTTATGACTAGGGGGCCGAAATGTAAGACCACATTTTATACATTTGAGTTCAACCTATTCATGTATCAAAGAATCTCACATAGCATACTCGAAAGGTAAAATACCCTGTTAACAATGGTAGTAAATTTTTTTCATATCTTGTAATATCATTCAATGACTTGCAAGTCATCACTGAGGTTTTCACCACAATATAATATATCACATATATTAAAATATAAACTTTGCATATAAGTATTTACGTGTTGCTTTCATTTATACATTTTTAAAACTCATTCCAAAATGACTCTACATATTCAAACATGTAAATACAAAATGCAGATGTCATATTTTCATGCTCATGTGGAATGCAAGGAGAGAGAGTGATCAGGCTCGGCCAGTGACCTGTGCTCCATGTCTTCTGTACGCTACTCAAAATGAGCTATCACTTTTCTTTACCTAAAAAATGATGCAAATTGATGAGTTGTGGCTCAGTGAGAATAATTATCCAATGAGCTCTAAAGTACCAAATAACTCATAATAATAAATCACAAATCCAATACATACCATGTATTCCATTCTATTCATCAGTATCATATAAATATCAATAAAGTTGAAACATATAATCATTACTCCTTACGTATGCAAATGCTTTGCTTATTTCATTTTGTTGTGACCAAGTTCAACATACATTGCCTCGGGTTTCCATGTGAACATTTTCCATGTGAACGTTTGCATTTGCTAGCTAGCTTGATCATTTGTTTCATTTGCACATTTGTTGGGCCATAGGCCTCTTCTTTTGCTTTACAATATCGATTAACTAGTCACAACGCCTTTTAGGTCCATATGCATATGCATTTGTACTTAAGCATTCATCAACCATTGTATCTTACCACATATAACATACATATACCGCATATGTGTCTCATATGCCACGCATATACCTTGTATATACTATACATATACCATGTATATATGTCACATATGTCAAACATATACCTCAAATATACCACAAGTATACCATTTATATGTACCACAATGTCACAAATTATCCATCATTATATTATCAAGAACCATTCATGACAATCATATGAATCACATAGCAAGCAACATTCATTTGCACTAAAGAACTCAATTAATAATTAGACTCACCTTTCTCCTTTGATTCCGACCCCTAACTTATTGTCTATCTGCTCCTTGTGGGTTTCTAATATGTTGCGAGCCTAATATGAAAATATAATCGATTAACTCATGATTAGGGAGACTTAATGTGGCTTAAACAAATTTATATGCATTGTTCATATCAATAGTTAAGATTTTTCCTGAGGCAGTGTGACCTTATGGGACTGTTTAGCCTATAACTTTTTCTATACTTGACCAATTAATCTGATTCTTGTTCCTAATTAAAATTAACATATAATTATGTAACATATTAAAATTTCAAACTAATGGGATCATTGTAAAATATTTGGTGGAATTTCTAAGTGTGTTCTATTTTCTGCCTTATTTTCTGCCTTTAGGCAGTTTCAGGGTACCAACTTGGGTTCATCATAACTTATAATCTATAAGTCATATTTTAATGAAACTTTATAGAAAACTATAGGGGTTCAAATGTAACATTTTTTATCTTTACAAATTTTATCAATTATGTCTCTATGGTCCTTAAATTATAAGAAACATTTCACTGGTCCAGAATAGAATTGGCTTCCGGACCAGTATGTAGTCTATACATAATATATTAAGCTGAAATGAGTACCAACATTTAGCTATGACATATAACTATAACTTTAATATTTTGATAATTTACAGCATCTAGCTCTAAGGAGCTCAAATTATCCAAAAAAATTGTTGGATCTGCCCAGGGCACTCAGTAGGCAATTCAAACCATGGAACAGTCATGGTTCCATTTACCATAACTCAAACTTTACAAGCCATATAAACCTAAACGTTGGTATACAGATACATAACACATATATCTACAACTTTTATGTTTTGAGATACTTCAAATAATGGCTTTATCATATTCAAAACTAACAAACACAGTGGCTAACTTACTTAGGGTTCACATCCGGACCAATTTCAGTAGAAAGAGGATAGCTCATTCTATACTCCACATCTTGAATAACTATTTACATATCCATAAATATAAGACATAAAGAACTTTTGAGTTTTAAACATTTCTAGAATCAATTTCAATTGATGTCAAAATTGGGGTGCAAGTCAGTGCCTATTAATGAACCTTAGCAACTCAAATTAACCTTGTAGCAATAAGAATTGATTACATACCAAGAAAAAACTTGCAAGGGATCAATTTTCCTCAAAAACTAAGTGAAAAAAGGAAGAATTGAGGTCTATAATGGAGGAAGATGAAGAAGAAAATGGGATGGAGTGAGGAGGTAGAAATGGGGGAGGAAGATAAAGCTAACTTTTTTGTTTTTGTCTTTTTATCTTTTTCTCTTCATCTCTTCTCTTTTCTCTTTTCTTTTCTCTTCTCTTTTCTTTTATTTTCTTTTTTTTCATTTTCATTTTATTTTGTCTATATTATTATTATTTACATATATTTATAGTTCCACTAATTCACACAATAATACAACTTAATCATTTAGTCCGATTTAACTCAATTAACAATGTAAATGTTTACTAATCTTAATCTAGTCATTTTGCTTACTTTAATTTAGTCACCTTATTCAATTTATTTCTAATGCTTTGTTATCCTCATTTAGGTTATAAGTACACACGTGTGACTCGATACAATTGCCAAATACTAGGACACGTAGCTAGTGCGTGCCATGAACTTGTTCCTAAGAAAATATGTATGAAATGAATGTGTTCAATTGGATTATATGGAAGATGCATATGTTCAAATGAAATTCATGTGGATATGCATATAGGGAAGGTCAAGGATGTTACATGGAATCTTTTAATGTGTCAATGAATGTTGATAAATGAGAGCAGTTGTAAGAAGTTGTAGAGTTGAAATGTGAAAAATAATCGGCAAAAACGTTATATAGCCGACCTCTTCACGGGCATGAAAAATATAGTCACGGGCGTGAAGTGTCGTGTTCATGGTTTGCTGAAGGGGTGCTCTACCCATGAAGAAATGCGTGAAATTGATCACAGTCGTGACATTTGAAGGTCACTGGTGTGAATGATGAACTTTCACGGTGGTGAAAAATAGGTCATGGGCGTGAAGTGTTGAATTTCACTACTTATGACCGTGAAACAAAGCGTGACACAAAGCGTGAACGCTTCTGTAAGTTTTTGGTAAAAATGTTCACAGGCGTGAAAATGAGTCACGGGCGTGAACCGGGCATTTCACGGGGGTGAATGAATTCGTGAACATAAGCTTCACGACTTTAAGCCGTGAACCATGTCATGTATCAAGTCGTGAAAGCTACTGGTCCTTTGGCTATTTAGTTCACAGGCTTGAACTACCTAAAATTTTTATTAAATAAAATTAAGTCCTAAAACAAGACTAAAGCATTTCTATGAAGATTTTATCCCTTATAACATAAATTTTCATCAAATTTACTACCTTATATCTAGTAAGTTGATACAAAAACAAGATTATCACTTAAGGTTTGACAATTTGGCAATCACAAAGTTAATCAATCAATCATACCAAGTTCTCTTCTTATGAAATTAAATCTTTCCTTATTTAGAGACTTAGTGAATATATCTGCCAATTGATTTTCTGTGCTTATAAATTCCAATACAACATATCCATATTGAACATGATCTCTAATAAAATAGTGTCTAATGTCAATATGCTTACTTCTAGAATGTTGAATGGGATTCTTTGATAGATTTATAGCACTTGTATTGTCACATCTAATATGTATATGGTTCATACTATGATCATAATCCTTAAGCTGTTGTTTTATCCAAAGGATTTATGTACAACAACATCCTGCTGCTACATACTCTGCTTCAGTAGTAGAAAGAGCAACTGAAACTTGTTCCTTGCTAAACCAAGAAACTAAGCACTCTTCAATAAAGTGAAAAGTACCTGAAGTACTTTTTCTATCTAAAGGACTACCAGCATAATCAACATCTGAATATCCTATAATGTAAAATGATGAATTTCTAGGATACCACAAACCTAGATGCAATGAGCCATGTAAATATCTTAGCATTCTTTTTACTGCATTTAAATGAGACTCTTTTGGACATGATTGAAATCGTGCACATAAGCATACACTATACATTATGTCAGGTCTTGAAGCAGTAAGGTATAAAAGTGATTCAATCATACCTCTATAGAGCTTTTCATTAATGCTCTTACCATTTTCATCCTTGTCCAATTTTGTTGATGTGCTCATTGGAGTCTTGGCATTCTTGCATCCTTCCATTCCAAATTTCTTAAGTAAGTCTTTGGCATATTTGGATTGGTTGATGAATATGCATTCATTGCCTTGTTTTATTTGTAGACCAAGGAAATATTTAAGCTCACCCATCATGCTCATTTCAAATTCCCTAGTCATACACTTAGCAAACTCTTGACAAAGCAATTCATTAGTAGACCCAAATATGATATCATCAACATAAATTTGAACAATTAGAATATCATGCTTATGCTTTTTAATGAATAATGTAGTTTCAACATTGCCCTTTGTAAAGTTATTTTCTAAGAGAAAAGAACTTAATCTTTCATACCAAGCTCTTGGGGCTTGTTTCAAACCATATAAAGATTTTGAAAATCTAAAAACATGATTAGGCAAATCATAGCTTTCAAAACCTAGTGGTTGTTCTACATAAACTTCTTCTTCTATATAACCATTTAAAAAGGCACTTTTCACATACATTTGAAAGAGTTTGAAATTCATGTGGCATGCATATGCTAAAAGTATTCTTATGGCTTCTAATCTAGCTACAGGAGCATAAGTCTCATCGTAATTTATTCCTTCTTCCTGATTATATCCTTTTGCAACCAATCTAGCCTTATTCCTAGTTATTGAACCTTGTTCATCTAGTTTATTTCTAAACACCCATTTGCTACCTATAATTTGATGATCCGTGGGTCTAGGTACTAAGGTCCATAGCTTACTTTTCTTAAATTGGTTGAGTTCCTCTTGCATTGCAATCACCCAACTTTCATCATTAAGTGTCTCATCAACATTTTTAGGCTCAATTTGAGAAATAAAAGCAAGGTCAGAGACTAAAGGTTTGAAATGAGATCCAGTACTTACTCCCCTTGAAGTATCACCAATGATTTGCTCCTTGGGGTGATCTTTTGTCAATCTCCATTCCTTTGGGAGTTCTTGCCTGTTTTCCTATTGAGCTTGAGGTAGAGAATTATCATGATGTGAATCTTCTTGATCATTTTCTTCTTTTCCATTTCCAAGATCAATTCTTTCCATAGTTCCTACACATCATCAAGAACACTACCTTTCACAAGATCAAGTCTACTAGATTCATTAAAAACAACATGCATAGATTCTTCAATAGTTAATGACCTTTAATTAAATACTCTATATGCTTTGCTAGTTGTAGAGTATCCTAAAAATATACCTTCATTAGATTTAGAGGCAAATTTTCCAAGGTTGTCCTTGGTATTCAATATGAAGCACTTGCATCCAAATACTCTAAAGTTTGATATCAAGGGCTTTCTTCCATTCCATAGCTCAAATGAAGTTTTGTTTAAAAGAGGTCTTTTGAAAACTCAATTTGAAATATAACAAGCAGTATTTGTGGCTTCTGCCCAAAAGTAAGTTGGTAAACCATACTCATTAAGCATTGTTCTAGCCATTTCAATTAAAGTTCGATTTTTCCTTTCAACTACCCCATTTTTTTGAGGTGTCCTAGGAGATGAAAAATTTTGCAAAATGCCAAGTTCAAGACAAAAACTTTCAAAGTTTTCATTTTCAAATTCTTTTCCATGGTCACTTCTTATTTTTGAAATACAATATCCTTTTTCATTTTGAACTCTTTTAGCAAAGTTTTTGAAATTTTCAAAAGCATCACTCTTTTGAGCTAAGAAAATTACTCAATTAAATCTAGAGTAATCATCTACGATGGCAAAGGAATAATGTTTACCTCCTAAGCTTGCGATTCTAGTAGGTCCAAATAAATCTAAATGCAGGAGTTGTAGAGGTTTTGAGGTACTTGCTATGTTATTGGCTTTTAAGGATAACTTGTGTTGCTTCCCTCTTTGGCAAGGTTCACATGTCTTGTCTTTTTCAAATTTGACTTTTGGCAGTCCCTTTACTAGTTCTCCTGTGCTAAGGTTTTGAATTAAATCCATGTTATCATGACCAAGCCTTCTATGCCACAGCCATAATTCACCACTAGTAGTCACAAGACACTTAGAGGAATGGTTAGATATTTCGTGTAAGTTTATTATGTATGTGTTGACATCTCTATTTCCTTTAAATATCTCTTGACCATCAATACAGGTTACAAGACATTCATTGCAAGTAAAAGTTACTTTGTTTCCTTTATCACATAATTGACTAACACTCAACAAGTTATGTTTCAAGCCATCAATAAGTAAGACATCTTTAATAAAAGTAGTACCATTAGTACCAATAGAGCCAATGTCAATTACCTTACCCTTAGCATTGTTTTCAAAGGTAACTTTACCTCCATCAATACTTTTGATTTCATTGAAGAGTTCTTTGTCTCCTGTCGTATGCCTTGAGCATCCACTGTCTACTAGCCAAGCATTTTTGTTTATTGTGGACTTGAGGCATACCTATAGAATCACAATTCAAGTATGATTTTTAGGTACCCAAATGAGCTTAGGTCCTTGGGGGTTAGCACATGAAGGTTCCCAAAGAGCCTTCCTTATCCAGCAATGTTTATTTATGTGACCCATTTTCATACAATAATTACACTGTTTAGGTCTAACATTGCTTTTTGGTCTTACAATATTTTTGAATGCCATATTTCTATTAAACTAATTTTGAGAGTAATGTCATGCACAATTATGATTAATTGGTGCTTTCCTAGATACATGCTTCTTATACATAAAGGCATGATTATTCTTTTTATGCATAGAAGGTTTAGTATACTTATTCCTAGGTACTGTTCCAGCAAATGTGGAGATGTAAGATTCACTAGACTTAACAAAAATGGTTTTGTGAGAAGATGATGATGTGTTCTTAAATCTTAGACCATGTCTAATTAAAAGTGGTCTTTGAGACACAATGAGAGTATCTAAACTCTATTTTCCTTTGTGGAATTTTGAAATTGAATTTCTAAGTTCCTCAACTTCATTTTTTAAAGTATTATTTTCTTTAAGCAAGGAATTAGTTCAGGGTCTTGAAGAGTATTCATCTAATGACTTTTGAAGGGATTCATTAGATGATTTAAGCTTAAAGTTCTCCTTTTCTAAAGCATCTATTTTGACTTTTAAATTAGAAATGTTGTTCTTATAAGTACTGAATTTACTCCTATATTTTTATAATTCTAGATTCAATTCTTCTATTAGGCTTTGTTCATCATCATCATCATCACTATCACTATTACTATCATTATCACAACTATTATTATTGAAAGAGTATGAGTGTAGTGATCTTACCTTATCCGAGATGTGATCCTCAATAGCCATGAAGCATAGTGTTAAACCTTAAGGGGTATTTTCGTCATTTTGATGATAACAAATAAAATAGAAATATTGTATTTAACATACTTTTCTTCTAAGTCTTTTATACAAGACATGGATCCAAATAGCAAGAATGGAGAATTGGAAGAATAATCTTTGAAAGACAAAATTCAAGTAGTAGCATGTTCACTGCCATGACTCTATGAGTCACTCCCGTGAAGGAAGCTATCTGTTACCAAAACCAACATTTGAAGTTCACGTCCATGAAGGAAACACAAACCGTGAAGTAAGCATTTCAGTCACCCCCGTGAATAAAGGTGTCACCCCTGTGAAGATTCATGCAATTTCATCCAGAGAGCTTCACGACCAAAGTCACCACTTGGATCACGGCTGGGAAGATTGTCACGCCCGTGAATGAGTATGTCATGCCCGTGACTCAATATGTCAAAACATTCCAGAGAGCTTCACGACCAAGGTCACCACTTCAGTCATGACTTGGGAAGAACTGTCACCCCCGTGACAATCATAGTCACGCCCATGAACAATGAAAGAGAAAAATGTCAGGCGCGATTTTTTGGTTGGTACAACGGCTAGTTTCTTATTTAATGCACCCCAACGGCTATATTCAACCATGAGAGTATAAATGGAAGTCATTTATGCATTAAGGAACAAGAGAATGATAAGAAAAACAAAAGAATACCATATACTTCGAATTTAATTCTTATTACAAGCTATTTGTACTTTGATACTTTGAGAACAAATCTATTCTCTGTAAAAATATTTTTGCTCCTCATATTTGAGCAATAAAGATTTATAAGTGGTTCTCTCTGTAATCTTTACTCAAGTGAGCTTTGGGTAATTCTGGGTTAAGAGTAGAACACTTGTAAGGGTTAGTTGTGTGAACCTCCAAAACACAAATTAAAAGGTTATTTGTGTGAGCCTGTAAAACACAAAGTGTAGGTTGTTTGTGTGAGCCTGTAAAACCCAAAGTGTAGGTTGTTTGTGTGAGCCTGTAAAACACAAAGGAATTGGTTATTGTGTGAGCCATTAAAATACAAGGGATTTCTGGGTTAGGTGTGAGCCATTGTGAGAAACGCCATAGTTGGGAGTGAGCTTGTAAAACTCCCAATTGCGATTGGGGAGAGAAGTAGGGTTTGTTAACACCCGAACCTCTATAAATCTGTGTGTCAAATTTTGTCTATCCTTCCTCAAATTAATTGTTTATTTCCGCACCTTAAAGTTTAATTTTTAAAAATCCAATTCAACCCCCCTTCGTGGCTTGATATTTGGGCAACACATAGGTTGACTTCTTCGCTTTCATTGTTATCTTTTTCGCTTGAAGAGCTTTCGTCATCCCATGTGGCTTTGTGACCTTTCTCCCCATTGTCTCTTTGGTATTTGCTCTTATGCTTCTTAAGCTTTGGACATTCTGGTTTAATATGCCCTTTCTTTCCACATTCATAGCATTTTACCTCTTCCTTACTTCTTTGTGCATCATTAGAAGTCTGTTTGAGATTTTTTTTGCCTGAATTTTCTGGAGTTGCTCATGTTCTTCTCAATGATTCTTTTCAGCCTTCTTGAAAGCATAACAATGTCCTCATTCTCATCATCACTCATTTCTTCATCATCTTCACTTTCTTCTTGTGATTTTGAAGTAGAGGCTTTTAGTGCAAGAGGCTTTCTTTTTTCTAGCTCTGCTTTAAGCTCTCTATCTCTTTTCACTGTCATTTCATGTGTGAGAAGTTTGCCAATAAGGACATCAGTATTCATGATGCTCATGTCTTCATTTGCTTCTTCTATACCAGCAACTCTTGAACCGTAATCTTTAAGAGGAAGACTTCTCAGGATTTTGTTATTTACATCTTCTAAGCTCAGATGCTTCCCAAGTTTCCTCATTCCATTTATGATGGCTAGAAGACGGTTAGTTATGTCAGTGATTGACTCATTGGATTTCATCTTGAAGAGCTCATATTCTGAAGTAAGAAGTTGAATCTTCTTGAATTTGACTTGCTTAGTTCCTTCATGATAATTTTCCAATGTCTTCCACATGCTGTAGGTTGTTAGGCAGTGTTGTATTCTTCCACATTCTTCAATGGATAATGTGCTTGAGAGGATTGTCATTGCCTTCTTGTTTTTGAAATTTACTCTTCTTTGAGGTTTTATCCAATCATCTCTTGATAAGATTTCTTCCTCACCATCAGATCCTCTTCTGGTTGGTGGTGTCCATTCTTTTCGAATGCTATCCCATACTTCAATTCCTTCACTATCCAGATATGTCTCCATCCGAAACTTCCAATGAGCATAATTTGCTCCATCGAAGTAAGGCTTGAGACTTTGGAATCCTTCACTAGCCATATCTTGATCTTTACTAGCGTTTTTTAGGCTTTGATGCTAGACAAAGCTCTGATAGCAATTGTTGCCCTGATATTGAGCCAAGAAGGGGGGGTTGAATTGGAGTTTAAAAAATTTAACTTTAAAGTGCAGAAATAAAAAGTTAAGTTTAGTAAGGATAGAAAAATATGGCACCAGGATTTTTATAGAGGTTCGGGTGTTAACAAACCCTACTCCTCTCTCCAATTCCAATTAAGAGTTTCACTAACACACTAAGTGTTACAATGGAGTTTTACAAGCTCACTCCCAACTATGGTGTTTCTCACAATGGCTCACACCTAACCTAGAAATCCCTTGTGTTTTGATGGCTCACATAATAACCATTTCCTTGTGTTTTACAAGCTCACACAAACAACATTTACCTTGTGTTTTACAGGCTCATACAAACAACCTTTACCTTGTGTTTTACAGGCTCACACAAACAACATTCACAAGTGTTCTACTCTTAACCTAGAAATACCCAAAACTCACTTGAGTAAATGATAACAAAGAGACACACTTAAAAATCTTTATTGCTCAATAAATGATGAGCAAAAAGACTTTTTACAGAGAATAAATATCAAATGCACAAAATATCTTACAATAAGGTTTTGATTCAAAATATTTTCAATTCACTTGTTCTTTTGTTCTCCATGTTCACTCTTTTTGTTCTCTACTTGTTCTGGATACATAAATGACTTGCATTTATACTTCCATAGCAAATTATAGTCGTTAGAGTGCATTTATTATGAAACTAGTCGTTGCACCAACTCTAATAATCGCGTCTGACATTTTTCTCTTTCATCTTTCACGGGCGTGACTCTATGTGTCACGGTTGTGACAGTTCTTCCAAGTTGTGACTTGAGTGGTGACCTTGGTCGTGAAGCATTGTAGAAGGTTTTGAAGAGTTTGTTCACGGGCGTGACATTTATCTTCACTGGCGTGACAACCTTCCATGCCGTAGTTCAAGTGGTGACTTTGGTCATGAAGCTCTCTGAAAGAATTTGTCATGTTTGTTCACGGGTGTGACATTTCTTTTATGGGCGTGACTGAAAAGTTCATTCACGGTTGCTATCTTCCTTCATGGCCGTGAACTTTAAATGTTGGTTTGTTGGCGATTAGCTTCATCACGGGCATACACATAGGGTCACGGGCGTGAACATTCCATTTCTTCAATTTTATCTTTTGAAGATTAATCTTCCATTCTCCATTCTTGCTAACATATTTCATACCCAGTTCAATAGACTTAGAAAACAAGTATGTTAAATACAATATTACTATTTTATTTGTTATCATCAAAATGACAGAAATACCCCTTAAGGTTCAACACTATACATATTCATGTTATACTATCATGTTCATAAACAATTATCCTAATGCATGGAAATACAAGCATCTTACCTCTTATGCATATATCATATGATGGGAGTAGTCTTATCAAGACCGTATAACATATAATCGTATCAACATTTCCATATAACCAGTTACTGTATCATTTTTCTTTTACTTTACTTCACTTTTTTTTTTTTGCTTATAACTTACAATTTCATTGTCATTTCTTAGTCCAAGACTCTAAGCTAGAATATCCAGATGCGGGTTACGGAACATGGGCACTCATACCTAGGCTTTAGCTACCCTCTTCATTAATTATGTGTGTACTCGTCCAAGTTCCTCATATCAAGGCGCTCTTAAAAATTCAACCACTGTGACTAAGCATAAAACAAGATCAAAGGCATTCCTAGAAATTTAGCCACTATGCCCTAACAATCGCATAAAACCAAGAACTATGGGGACTCTTACCTGAGCTTCAACGACCTTGGCCTCATATAAAATACTATGGTACCGTTATCCCCTAAATGGCATATCATATATCTTATGTCAAGTCTAAATTAGAGAAAAAGGCATTTCCAGCTCCTATATCTTATTTCCATTTACATTTCCATTGTCTTATACAGAATAATATGCATCATCATGTATACTTCATATAACAATATCATTCATAATTGTGGTTTATCATAGCGTATATGTGTGCATAAACTATATCGTATAGGATCATCGAAGAAAAATAGTATTATTCCATAACAACAGGCTTCACGGACGTGAACAACATATCAATGGTCATGAAGGTGCCATTCATGGATACTCCTACTCATGAACTAAACTGTGAATGTGCTCGTGAAATGTTACTGCCTATAAAATACATATCACTCATGGGCATGAAACCATGTTTCATAGCTTCTTGATCGTGAAGCCAATCGTGAAAATCTTGGTTTAAAATATGAAAACTGGGTATCAATGTTAACAGTCATGACTATATGTTCGCAAGTATAAACTCCCTTACTCACGACTTTTCTAGCTGTGAAACAAGCTATGAAAAGCTATTATCCTTTTTGGGCATATGTTTCATCGGCGTGACTCTCTTGTCTTGATCATGAAACCACTTATGATTTGAGCATTTACGGTCGTGAACCCTATGTCATGGGCGTGAATTTTGGGTTTCCAATAACAAAAATGAGCCAAAAACAAAGTAAAACATACAACACACATAAGGCTCTAAGATTGACTAATGTTAATCACTCATATCATTATTTCAGTCATATATCATGCTAACAACATGCCTCTAACTTCATAAAACACTTTGAATCATAAATAATACCAAAAAGTCAACCAAAACTCATTAACTTCTCTACTTGATTCCATGTCTATAAAACTTCAAATCTTGCTAAAATCATGTCATTAACCTTATTATCATACTTTTATACCATTTATCATGTATTCACATCATTTCATAGCATAAACATTGCAAACATATAAGATTTGGAATTTAAATGCATATTTGTACTGACTTTTAACAATGGAGCTTCAAACCCTTCAAGCTTTCAAGCGTGTTTAACCCTTTAGGCGATTCTCATCATTGGATTTTACACCTATCACATCAAAAATGTCTCTCTTAAAACCATAAAATAGAAAATGTTCACTAATCTCTCTCTCAAACCAACCTTTGGGTTATACCTTAAGGCTTCCTTCCTTTTTCCCTTTGAGTCTTCAACCAAGGTTTAACTATAGGGGTTTTGTGTTAAGAGAGATGAAGATAGTGAAGAAGATGAATGTGTCATGTAAACTTAGGTTATAGGGGTGGTGGAGTAGATAACTGCAAAAGAAGGCATGGAAGAGAGAGAAAAATGCAGCTCTAGCTCATAAACTCTATAGACCATCGTTCACGAGTGTGAGCACCTCCTTGTCATATTCGCGATGGACTTGTATGCACATGAACCCAAATCATGACATTCATGGACATGAAATCCCATTCAGGAAAGTGATCAACATTTTAAACTCTGCCATTTTGAAACACAACTCTCTCACGGATGTGAATAGTCATTTAATGGTCCATTCTTTCTCTCATAACTCATCTAATATATAAACCCTAAAAATCGGGCTTTACATTTCTTCCTCTCTTAAAGAAATTTTTTCAACAAAATTTACTTAATTTTTTGAGTTGCACAACTGGGGTATGTAACTATGAAGAGAAAATGTACCATCAAAAGCATTTGCAAGCATTTAATCCTCTCTAGCCCTCATATCATAGACTCTAACTAGTGCTCTAATAGATTTTAACCAGTTCACCATCTTAGAAATGGCTTGACTGGCTCCATTCCTAGCTTATCCCTAACTTGGGCCTTATGTTGGCACTAATCCCTAAGTCTGTGTAGGAAGAGCATTCATCAACAATGGGCAATCTTTCTTCATGTGACCTTGAGCCCTATATCTAAAACAAGTCCTTGATAACATGTGGCACTCTTCTCTGTAAAATCTACGACATGTCTCACAAAAAATGGCACTAACCCCAGTTGACTAAGTGTTGGCGATGGCAGATGTAGCTTTAAAAGGTGTCCCCTCTTGTAAGAACTTGTTTAGGAATGGCTATGTCCTGATCCTCTGCTCTATGAGTGCCCTAAAAAGAAGCGACCTCTATCACTTAGAGTTTGGGCCACTGGAACTGCTAGCTTCTTAGGAGATTTTGAAACTCTCTTTCTCTTCCTCTTCTCCACATTAATGGCAGAGGACACCAGTTTTGAGAAACTCACATATTATAGCACAATCACAAAATCTCCAATCTCTGCATTGAAGCCATCTTTGAATTTGTGACATTTGTCAATCTTATCAGTGATAAAACTCGCTGGATATTTACTAAATCCAGTAAATTCCCTCTAGTTCTCGATGTTTGTCATTCTTCCTTGCTTGAGGTTCAAGAATTCACTATTCTTCTTGTCAATGTACACTCTAGGGACATACTGTTTATTGAACTCAACAACAAAGAAGTTGTAACCCCCTTACCCCAATAGCTAGTGCTTGGATAAAGGGATGTTGCACTAGCTCTTTTCATGAAACATTTATAAATCAAGTAATTTGAATATTTATAGCTTATATAGTAATTTTTTTATTACTTAAATGCATCATAATGAAATATTATAATAAAAAATAACTATTTACTTTATATACAAAAGTATTATTTACAAAGTATTATATTTGTGCAAAATACAAAGTTAATTCTACAATTACTGTAGGAAAAGAAATACATCACAAAAGGTACAAAAGACATGAAACCAACTATTTTCAACTTTAACTACTTTACTGGACCAGGTTTTCGTTAGCATTTTCTACTTTACTTCATTTTTTTCTTGCATATAACTTACAATTTCATTGTCATTTTCTTGTTCAAGACTCTAAACCGAATTATCCTGATATAGGTTGTGGAATATGGGCGCTCATACCCAAGCTCCAATCACCTTGTCCACTAACTGTGAGTGTGCTTATCCAAATTCCTAAAGTCAAGGGTTCTTCTAGATCTTCAACCACTTTGTCCTAACAATAGCATAAAATCGAGAACCAATAGTGCTCTTACTTGAGTTTTAGCTACCTTAGCCTTATATAAAATACTACAGTATCGTAACCCCCTTAATGACATGTCATTTATCCTATATCAAGTCCTAGATTAGAGAAAAAAGGGATTTTCGATTCTTATAACTTATTTCCTTTTACATTTATGTTATCTTGTACAAAATCATATGCATCATCATGCAACTATGTCATTCATACTTATGGTTTATCATAATGTATATGTGTGCATAACCATTGCATGGATCATCGAAGAAAAATAGCATTGTGTCATAACAATAGGCTTTACAAGTATGAACTATATATTCACGGCTGTGAAGGTACAATTCATGGGTACCCACACCCATGAACTAAACCATGAATGTACTCGTAAAATGCAACCACCTATAAAACAAATCACTCATGATCACGAAATATCATTCATGGGCATGACACCATATTTTACTACTACCTAACCGTAAAGCCAACCGTGAAAATTTGGGGTTAAAGTATGAAAATTGGGTATCGATGTTTTACGGGTATGACTATATGTTCATGGGCGTAAACTCCCTTATTCATACCTTCCTTAACCATGAAACAGGGTGTGAAGAGCTACTGCCCTTTTTAGGCATATGTTTCACAGGTGTGACTTTCTTATCATTAGTGTGAAATCTCTTATGGTTTGAGCATTCACGACTGTGAACCCAATGTCATGGGCATGAATTTTGGGTTTTCAAGAATAGAAATGAGCAAAAAATATAGCAAAACATACAACATATATAAGGCTTTAAGATTGACCAATATCAGTCACTCTTATCAATATTTTAGTCATACATCATGCTAACAACATGCCTCTAACTTCATAAAACACCTTGACTCATAAATCATATAAAAAAGCCAACCAAAACTTATTAAGTTCCCTATTTGATTCCATTCTATGAAACATTCAAATCTTGCTAAAATCATGCAATTAACCTTATTATCATATCATTATAACATTTACCATGTATTACATCATTTCATAGTATAAAACATGACAAACACATAAGATTTAAAATTTAAATACATATATGTATTAATATTTAATAATGGAGCCTCAAACCCTTCAAGCTTTCAAGCTTACCTAATCTCTTAGGTGATCCTTACCACTGGCTCTACCATATATCATATGAAAAATGTCTCTCTTAGAACCATAAAATATAAAATGTTCATTAAACTCTCTCTTTCAAACCAACCTTTAGTTCAACCTTAAGAACTCTTTCCTTTTTACCTTTGATTCTTGAAAAAATTTTTAACTATGGGATTTTTCTGTCAAAAGAGGCAAAGAAGATGAATTTGCATGCAAACTTATGTTACAAAGGTAGTGGATCAAGTGATGGTAGAATGAGGCATGGAAGAAAGAGAAAAATACAGTTCTAGCTCACAAACTCTGTAGACTATTATTCATAAGCGTGAAAAAATTTTCAAAGGCATGAACACCTCCCTGTCATAACCATGATGACCTTGTGTGAGTGTGAACCCAAACCACAACATTCACAGCCATAAAATCCCATACATAGGTGTGAACAAGTTTCAAAACTCTAAAGTTTTGAAACACAATTCTCTCACAGACGTGAACAATCATTCACGGGTATGAATGAACTTTTTCTAACTATTTTTAACCTCTTAATCTACCCATTCTTTCTCTCACAATCCACCTAACATATAGATCCTAAAAACTGACATTACAAAAATTCACAACCACCATCAGAGGTAGCTCAAGGTGAGTGTTTTGAATTTTATTTTCTTCATTTCCTGATTAGCTAAAACCTATCTAAGCTCATTCTTGCTTTTAATGTAACACCCTCTCATATAGCTAAAATAAAACCAACTATATGAGAGAATATCATGATGACACATGTTGAAAATGTAGTAAAATTTAAAAACATTTAAAAGATAGTTTTGTGAAAACACTAAAAACTCAATTTCTTTTAATGAAGAAAAATGTTACATTTTTAAAACCTTGTATTTCCATAACTGTTTCAAAAATCGACCTGTTATCCTCAACTTAATCTCATGATTTTAAACATTAATAACATGCATTGTTTGGCATTATTAAACCTTTCTTAGTAGAGAAAATACCATATGTTGAAAGCATTATGTTAATTTATAATTATTACAAGCTTAAGATAAAATATACTTTTAAACAAAGAATCATGGGCTAAATGATACAATTTTCCCCAATGAATGTATAAACTTCCTTATAGACTCTATGGCAGGATTCTCTCTCTGTTAATGTACGTGCTATCTTTTGCTCAGACCTACATATGAGTCAATAAACTCACATGCTAAGAAAATTACTTAGTGGTACACAATGGAAAGCATACATATATTTATGCACAAACATTCAATTAACAATAGTATACATACTACTACGTCAATTATCCTACTTCGTAACCATAGATATTATTATTTATTTTCAACACAATTTTTACTCCTCAACATGATTGCTTATCACATTCCATAAATATCAAATTCAAAGTATGTACTATCTTATATTCAACCTATTTCATGTAATGTACCACTTTATTCTAGGGTACTTACAAAAAAATAATATAATTTCATACTTACATTTCACAAATATCACCATTAAAATCTGTTTGTTCCTAATCAATTATCCTTTATAAGTATTAAACTCATATTTAGCTATGGTATAGTCATTACTCATACCCATTTTCAAGTCCTTAAGGTATAGTATGCAAATCATTACTAACATGAGATATATAATATATGACATACTAGTTTCATGGTAATTCTGCATGGCATAACAAAACATAACATTTACTATCATTCAATAATTCAAATAAATTTTACTGTATTATTATCCATCATATCATGCAAACATATTTCATATTCTACAATAGTCAATAACACATATTCTACCATATCTTTACCATACATATTTTATTTCATTCATCGTAATCAATTATACTAGTTTCTTATCATTTGCCCCATAACATCCTAGATCGGACTAACTAGAATATGGGTTGACTGATTTCAACCTAAATGTTACCGAATCACTAGCTAGAAGATGTGTGCCTGATCGCAGGCTAAGGAATTACCGAATCACCGACTAAGAGTAGATGTGCCTGATTGCAAGCTAATGATTTATCGGATTGCTGGTTAAAAAGGTATATGCCTAATCATAGACTAGGGCACCAAAGATTTCATCATATCGTGTTCTTATTTCTATGATATTGTACTCCCTTTAATGACTTGTCATCTATTCTAATTTTAGTCCAATGTTAGATGTTATGGGCTTATATATATATATATATATATATATATATATATATATATATATATATATATATATATATATATTCAACCATAACATCCCTTCACATAATTAAGAATATTCTCATTTAGATAAAAGAATATTACAATGCATGAGATAAAAACTGTTCAAATTAAAAACTATTTTTTCACCTTGGTCATGATGACTTAGTTAAAAATATAAAATAAAGAACAATGCTTAAATTAAAATTTATATCTTAAATTTATATAAATAAGACTAACACTTGGCCAAAGGTTTACAAAATAATATATATATAGTTACAAAATTACATGTCCTTACAAAACTTAAAACATGTACACAAGTAACTAATCTTATTTTCTAAATAAAAGAAACAAAAAGTGGTATATATTACCAACCCCTGAATTGTTTTGTCCTTTGCTTTTTTCCTAGGTGTCTTCTCTATCCAACTTTATATATGGCTCAAAACTACGTGTGAGAGACATAACACTCACATGCTAAGCTTACCTCTCTTAGTGATACATAACAACATATTAAATATAGTAATAAGTGTATGCATGACCGTTAATTTCACATGGTAATATATGTATACATGAATATATTAATCCCATCACAGACTTTAGATTCTACCTCATAATGCAAACATGCCATAACTTACTAATTATTTCCATTCTTTTATATATATACCACAATATGGCTCTTACATCTTAAACAATCATACAAAGTTCATAGTAAATTATTTTGTTTAACATCATTGCCCACCAACTCTAGACAAGACTAAAATGGATATGAACAATGTACAGCTCTCACTCGAGCCACTCAAAACACCTGCCTATGGAACAAGGATTAAACCCATTTGATCTCCAAGGGAACTCACTTGATCCTTACTCTTAATAGTACAAATTTAGTTCCTGTATTGGCCAACCTAGGCCTCTTCATACCATAAAACTCTTAGTGGTATGTCATATCTCCTAGCTTTAGTCCTAGTTAGAGTATGAGGTAAAATAATTCTTGTAATATCCACTAATTTAGGCCCCGAGTCGCATGTGTCGCGAAATTGACGTGTTTGACCGATCGAAGTCTAAATTCGGATTTTTACCCAAAAAAATTGATCAAATAATGACTAAATTAAATGATAAAGGCCTCATTAATTGATTTTAAAGTTTAACAAAGTTGATTTACGGAAAAGGACTAAACTGCAAAATTTGATAAGTTTTGAGGTCAAATTACAATTTACCAAAAATTAGAGGATTAATGAGATTAATTGCTAATTAACTTAGGAAATTTGGACACTTAAAATTGGGTTGTCGGCCATGACATTAAAGAAAGAGGATTAATATTGATTAAGTATAAAATTGGGAGAAGATGGTCAAATGGTGGGTCCCTTATTCCTTTTTTTTTCTTCTTCTTCTCTTCATTTTCTGCCTTTTTCTCTCTCTTTTCTACCAGTCACGCCAGCCATTTCATATCCTCCATAACCAATCTTGAATTCTAGAGAGAGAAATTAAGGGAAGAGAAAGGAAAGAGCAAGACAAGGTGATCTTCATGGTCCATGACTCTTAAGGGAGCTGGAAATAGCAAGAAAGAGGAAGAAAATCAAGTTTGGTAAAGAGAGAAAATCTCCAAAGTTGTGATCAAATGAAGAAAAGTGTAAGGTAAGAAGCATCTCTTCTTCTTCATCATCTTTTCTTAAAGGAAGTTCGAATTTTGAGCTCATCCAAGACTCATGTGGAAAGAGTGAGAAACTAGGGTTTTAAGAGAGAAAAAAAGAGTTTAGGGTCTTGAGGAAATCATATGATAATAATGATTTATGATGTTGTAGGAGTTCCAAGTGACAAGGAACAAGCTCTAAGGAGCAAAGGAAAAGAGAAAGCTACTTAGAAGAGTGAAGGAGAAAGATTGAGGTTTGTGCATAATTTAAGGCAATAGCCTATTTTTGTTTGAAATAATACATGTTGAATATGATTTTAGATTAATGCATTTCAAGAATGATAATGATTATGGCATGAAACCATAGGTTTAGACATGTATGAATGAGATCCTTGTGTGACATTGAATTAATGATGTATGTTAGAAAATCTTGAATGATCAAGACATTTACATGTATTAGAAAGTAATGAGTTGAGTAAAGAACCTTAGAAATGTATGAAATAGAATTTGGTATGATTTGGATAGTGTTAGAATGAATGAAAAGTGAATATGCAGATTTTCTGTTAAAAGTCACGGGTGTGACTATTGAATCACGGGCGTGAACTTGAGGGTTCATGGTTGTGACTGATTGTATCACGTTTGTGACTTTTGTGTAGAAATGGTACTATTCATTTCAGAAGCATTCACGGGTTGGAATCACGAAAGTGAACTTATTCACGGGCGTGAATGAGTAATCACAACCATGAATGCTTTTGGGTGATTCATTCCAGTAGCATTCACGGCTTGGGATTACGAGCGTGAAATTAGTAATCACGACCGTGAATGCTCTATATTTGTAATTATGAATGTGGTTATCAAATGAGGAATTCAGGTAAATAAATGAAAGTTATTGTCTATCTAGGGAAACAAGAATAATTATATATATATATGTATTGATGTGAAAACGTGTTGTATTGTGATACGGATGAAATATGTAAATTGACACGGATGATATATGGAATATGATACGGGTGAAATATGTGAATTGACACGGATGATATATGAAAAATGATACGGATGAAATACGTGAACTAATACAGATAATAAACATGAATATTGATATGGCTGTGATTGGAAGTAAATAGAGATATGTGAATTATATGATATTGAATAAGCCCTAGAACAACACATGTTGTTGCCTATTGCATGACATACTATATTGCCTTATTTATATGCACCACTAAGCTTAGAGCTTAGCGTGGAGTTTTCTTTCCACACAGATATAGAAAGGTAGCTGAAGGCGTTAGATAAAGCAAGCGGTGATCCTATTCAAGTAAAGCAGCTGAACTTTGAGACAGTGGGTTACAAGTTTTGAAATTTTGTATTTGGATTTTATTTTAAAGAGTTTTAGAATTTGTAAAACTTACTTTTAAAGTTTGTTTGAGAATAAATTTGTTTGAGAATAAATTTGATGTTTAAAATTTCTATCTTATGTAAAGAAATTGCACCCTGGTTTTATGTATATATCTATATATATATATATATGAATGTTAAGAAAATAAAGGTAAAATAATAATAGTTATTTGAAGAAGTAAAGAAGACAAGCATTAGCGCTCCCTTATCCGGGCATGTGTTGATCGGGTGAGGAGGCACTACAAGTTTTGGTATCAGAGCACTAGGCTGGTGTTTCTGGATTTTGGTATTAAAGCCCGTTAGGCGGTTTGGGTTTTAAAAAGTGAATTTTGAAAATGTTTATTTTTTGAAATGTACCCACAATTGCATTTTTGGAGTTGCTGCTTTATTGATTAGGGTCGTTTCCTTTATGTTATAGGTAGGATATGACTTCAGGATCAAGACGAATAGTAGTAGAAGAAGCTGAGAGTAATGAGCCTTTAGAGGCAAGAGCTTCGTCATAACCAAGTCGTCGTCGAGTTGCGGCACCGAGATCTGGTGCCAGCTCACTTCCTGAGCATTCAACTATTAATATGGGTCAGACTGAGCTCATAAGAAATATGATAGATCTGCTATAGAAAGCATCACGATCATATTCGTCTGGATTACAGTTTGAGAGACTGAGGAAATTAAGGGCATCTGATTTCTATGGTAAACGAGAAGATGACCCCTCAGTGGCAGAATTTTGGTTGGAATGAGCAGAGTGAGTATTTGATCAACTGCACTGCATAGATGAGCAGAAATATGAATATGTAGTATCTCTGCTACAGGAGCATGCATATGATTGGTGGCGATCTGAATCACAGAGTACAGAGGCTCATGACCCTATGACAAGAGAATTCTTTCTAGATAAGTTTAAGGAGCAGTATATTCCTCCTATCTACATAGACGACAAGAAAAGAGAGTTTCTGATGCTAAAATAGAGGGATATGTCTGTAATAGAATATGAGAGAGAATTCACTCATCTTTCCAAGTATGCTGGTGGTATTGTGTCTACAGAGGCTGATAAATGTCAATGATTTGAAGATGGATTGAGGGATACTATCAAGTTACAAGTTTCAGCCCTACGTCTTATGAGCTTTCCTAGTTTACTAGCATCTGCTAGAACGGTTGAAAGAGTCTTAGTGCACAACAGCCAGTACAGGTTAGTGGGGTTAGTAAACCAGCACCACAACCAAGTGGAGTGCAGTCAAGTGGCAAGAGAGCCAGATCTTTTGGTGGCCGATTCCAAGTTGGAGGTTCCAACAGACTTCATTCTTATAGACAGGGATAACCCATAAGATCTATTTTTTCGGCAGCCAGTGCACCAACACAAGCATCCCGTAGGTCTACCATTTTACCGATGTGTCAGCATTGTGGTCGTTCGCATCCAGGAGAGTGTTGGTTGATGACAGGAGCGTGCATGAGATGCGGCTCCATGGACCATCAAAAAAGAGATTGTCCATTGCTACAGTTTGGCAGAGGTTCAGGGATTGTTGAGTCAGTACCAATACAGACTATGGGACAAGGCAGAGGATGAGGCCAAGGGCAAGGAAGAGGAGGTCGTGCAGGGCCAAGCAAGTTCAGATCAGACACAGTAGAGAGACCTGAAAGTAGTAGAGCTGTTCCAGCAAGAGTTTATGCCATGCGAGGTCGAGAGGAGCAGGATGCACCTGACGTCATAGTGGGTAAATTCCTTCTCTTTGGCTCTTGTATACATGCATTGATAGACCCTGGGTCAACACACTTATACATATGCACACCACCATCCGGTCGAGAGGGTCTAAAACCAAAGAATCTAGAATATGAGATTCGTGTGACTAACCCGTTAGGACACAGTGTGCGGGTTAGTAAAGTGTTTAGGGGTTGCTCAGTCGAAATTCAAGGCAGGCAATTTCCAGCAGATCTAATAAAGCTACCATTCTGCGAGTTCGATGTGATCTTGGGAATGGATTGGCTAGCTCGCCATGGGGTGATAATAGATTGTGGAAAGAGGCAGATGAGAATTGAAGTTTCAGAACAAGAAGAGATAGTAGTGATGGGCAAGTATAGAGGATATCCAGATAATGTGATATCAGCGTTGAAAGCTCAAAAACTCATCAATAAGGTATGTGAGACTTACCTAGCATTTGTGATTGATACCTGAAAGAAAAGTTCGAAGTTGGCTGACATCCCAACAGTTAGTGAGTTTCTAGAAGTGTTCCCTGAGGAGTTGCTAGGACTACCACCTAACCGAGAGATGGAGTTTGCTTTCGAATTAGTACCTGGCACCGCTCCTATATCTATTACACCATATAGGATGGCACCCATAGAATTGAAGGAGTTGAAGATACAGTTACAAGAAATGTTAGATAAAGGATTTATATGACCTAGTGTATCACCATGGGGTGCTCCAGTACTATTTGTAAAGAAGAAAGACGGTACTTTACATCTTTGCATTGACTACAGGCAGCTTAATAGGGTTACTATTAAGAATAAATACCCACTGCCTAGGATTGATGATTTATTTGATCAGCTGAAAGGTGCAAGTATATTTTCAAAGATAGATCTTCGATCGGGGTATCATCAATTGAGGATCAAAGAGTCAGATGTGTCTAAGACGACATTCAGGACTCGTTATGGTCATTATGAGTTATTGGTGATGCCATTTGGATTGACGAATGCACTGGCAGTGTTTATGGACCTGATGAACCGAGTGTTCATGCCATATATTGATCAATTTGTAGTTGTATTCATTGATGACATTATTATCTATTCAAGAGATCGAGTAGAGCATGACCAACATCTCAGAAAAGTATTGCAGACTTTAAGGGAGAAAAAATTGTATGCAAAGCTATCTAAGTGTGAGTTTTGATTGGAAGCAGTTAGTTTTCTGGGTCATGTAATTTTAGCGGAAGGTATTCGAGTTGATCCTAGTAAAATCGAGGATATTCTTAATTGGAAACCACCTCGAAATGTGACAGAAGTGAGAAATTTTCTTAGATTAGCCGGATACTATAGGAGATTTGTCAAAGGATTTTCATCTATAGTGAATCCTTTGACACGACTACTGCGAAAAGAGGTCCGTTTTGAATGGACAGATAAGTGTCAAGCAAGCTTTGATCGATTGAAGGCAATGTTGACTGAAGCACCAGTTTTGACTCAGCCTACTCCAGGAAAAGACTATGTTGTGTATAGTGATGCAAGTCACAATGGGCTAGGATGTGTTCTTATGAAAGAGGGAAAAAAGTGATTGCATATGCCTCCAAACAGCTTAAGCCTCACAAACTTAACTATCCAATGCATGATTTAGAGCTTGCAGCGATAGTTTTTGCTCTTAAGATCTGGAGACATTATTTGTATGGAGAAAGATGCTACATTTATACGAATCACAAGAGTCTTAAGTATCTTCCTTCACAGAAAGAGTTGAACCTGAGACAACGAAGATGGTTGGAATTGATTAAAGACTATGATTGTGTGATAGACTACCATCTAGGAAAAGCTAACGTGGTTGCAGATGCATTAAGTAGGAAGATTTTAGCTGAGATGCGAGTGGAATCCACATTAATGCAGAGAATTAAAGATATCCAAAAACAAGATGAGAAGCTGGTAAAGAAGGTCGAAGCCTTGAAAAATGGAGAAAAGTCAGAATTTTCTTTAACAGAAGATGGTACTGTGTATTTCAAGAACTGGATTTGTGTGCCAAGTATGAAAGAGTTGAGGTCAGAGATTTTAAAAGAAGCTCATGAAATGGTTTATACTATGCACCCAGGTGGGAACAAGATGTACCAAGATTTGAAAGCACAATACTGGTGGTCGGGGATGAAAAAGGATATCACTGAATATATTGCTAAATGTCTAATCTGTCAACAAGTGAAAGCTGAGCATCAATTACCCACGGGATTACTACAACCGATTCCCATACCAGAATGTGGGAGAGGATCACGATTGATTTTGTGTCCGTTTTACCGATAACTCAGAGAAAGCATGATGCAGTGTGGGTGATAGTTGATCAATTGATGAAGTCAGCACATTTCCTACCAGTGCCAATGGACTATACTTTACGGTTGAAATATGTGAATTGATACAGATGATATATGAAAAATGATACAGATGAAATACGTGAACTAATACAGATAATAAACATGAATATTGATATGGTTGTGAATGGAAGTAAATAGAGATATATGAATTATATGATATTGAATAAGCCCTAGAACAACTACCTAGAACTATACTAAGGATAGTTTGGCATGCCAAGTAGGGGGGAAGTATGATGAAAACCATTAATGGAATGATTTTCAACGCAGGTAATGGCACGGATTATGAATACTACGTCAATAATGGCATGGATTATGAATACTATACCAATAATGGCACGAATATGCGCACATCATATTTCCGTGTGGCACTCCTAAGTGCCTGGATGTCAACTCCGTTATCCTAGTCTGGAGTTCATAGGTGTTGTGGGCTAATATATATATATATATATATATATAAACAATGGAAAGTGGTATACATATATAATTACATGATTGATGATATAAAAGAGATATTTATAATTAATGCTAGAAATGAAAATGATATTTGTCCTGTATGCATGCAGTCATAATTGTATGAGAAAGGATCATAAGGACAAGAATTGCATGAAAGAACATTAATATGAAAAATGATACATGTTGTTGTCTGTTGCATGACTAGTATATTGCCTTATTTATATGCACCACTAAGCTTAGAGCTTAACGTTGAGTTTTCTTTCCACGCAGATATAGAAAGGTAGCTGAAAGCATTAGATAAAGCAAGTGGTGATCCTATTCAAGTAAAGCAGCTGAACCTTGAGAAAGTGGGTTACAAGTTTTGAAATTTTGTATTTGGCTTTTATTTTAAAGAGTTTTAGAGTTTGTAAAACTTACTTTTAAAGTTTGTTTAAGAATAAATTTGATGTTTAAAATTTTTATGTTATGTAAAGAAATTGCACCTTGGTTTTATGTATATATCTATATATATATGAATGTTATGAAAATAAAGGTAAAATAATAATAGCGATTTGAAGAAGTAGAGAAGACATGCATTAGCGCTCCCTTATCCGGGCACATGTTGATTGGGTGAGGAGGCGCAACAATTCTCATTTAAATATTAGGTTTATTGTCCTCATATATGAATCATACATATTTAGAATCTCAATATGCATTCTCTTGCAATAACAACTCAAATGCACATTTTTCTCATTAAAGCATTCCAAGATTCATTTAGATAAAAGTTCAAAAATCAATATACAGGTTGTTCATTGCTGTGAATATTAATTGGTGCCCGTGAAACTTCTCTTTTATGGCTTACTTGCCTATTATCCATGTGGTGACACATCTCGTGATCATGTCTATCCAAAATTACCATATGTTTCACCGGTGAACTCTGGAAATTTTGCAAAAAAACATGCTTAAACACCACTTTTACTATTCTACATGCAATTCCTAAGGTTTACCAATATAAACCATCCTACCAACACATATTCATTCATTATGCTTTCCACATTCTCAATTACATACACAAGAGAAAATTAAATTCTATTATTATACCATTATGCTATAACTTCAAAGAATTCATCATTTATAACTATATATATCTTTCCAAGCACAACATAAACTACTCAACATGCCAAAAACCATCATATACTGATCAGAATGACATTTAATACACTAAACCATATTTATGACATGTTTAAACCATAAATACATCATTTAACACTACCATATTATCACTTTTATTAAATTCATTGACTTAAATCAACCATCATACACTTAGCATATAAAACACACAAATGCAACAATTATATTTAATATGGAGTTATGTACAAACCTCACTCAAAATTAAGCCTCAAAAACCCGTTGTCGCTTCCTTCAAGCTTTTTTCCTCTTTTGAGGGGGAGTTTCCTCTTTAACCACCGAGCCTAACACATAACAACTACCAAAACAATATTAAAACCTAATATTTATAAATGGCTCCACCTTACACTAACCCACATGTAACAAAGGAGGGGTTTTCTTAACCCAAACCCTAGATTAACATTACCCAACTTCAAACCCACAAAAAAAGATACTATCAAAGGAAGATTAAGAGGAAGAAAAGAGTTACTCAAATTCATGAGTTGAAATGGCTATAGTCTCCAAACTCCCACTCCAAACTCCATTCTACTTTCTCTCCTAGCTATACTTCAAGCTAATCTTCCTTTTCCTTGATTTCCTCACTTGATTAGTTATTAACCATTTATAAGTGAGTTGGAGTGAAGGAATGGGTAGAAAATGGTGAAGACTAAACGTTCACAAGTATGAATCATCCCTTAGAGGCATAAAATAAATTTTTACTTAAACTGGCAAGACGTGAAATACCTGATTCACGACCGTGACCAAAAGTTATTGAGCCTGAAACACCTGCATATACATTTTTTTTCTCTTATGTCCTATCTTTCTCTCCAAAACCTTAACTCTTAAACTCAAACACTTGTTAAATAACAACTTTATATCCATATAACATGTAGACCCTATTTCATAGGCATGACATTAACATTCTCTTTTTATAGCATCATTAGTGCATAACATGTGTGCTCCATGAGCTTATTGTCAACACAATAATCATTATGCAATTTGTGTGTTCACACAAGTCTTATATCATATAAACATTCACTTATTCACAAAAACTCATATCTCAATATCATAATTTGCGCATGGATCAAAATTTTATATATACATGTGTCAATCGTTTTCACATTATACATACATATCATTTTCATGATTAGGTACTTATTTGGTTTACTTATCTTGTTTTATACAAAATCATTGCTTCATGTTGCTTTCATATTCTTACCCTTCATTAACAGTCTAATTATGCAAATGCAATGCTCATACAAGCTTTATTATTAATTTGACATTCATTAGCTTACATATGCACATCATATAATATTGTTATTATGGTCATACCATGTCATCAAGATTACATTTGTCACAATTTCATGCCTCATATCATCATTTTCATACACAGTTATTTTTTACTAACCTCATATGTCAATTTATGTTTTGCACTAATAAACATGCATAATTGTATGCAAACTTATAATCGATGATTTATGCACATATTTCATGTATCCTTATATCTATTAATTAATCTCATATTAATATAAATCATACATCATGTATGTTTTCACTTTGTGATTTACCTGACATACATCATAATCAATCTCATTGATTTTATATTTAAAGGGCTCAAATTTATGTTTTCAAATCTCATTTGAATATTTAAAACATTTGCACACGTGTTAGAAACCATTTTGTGTGAGAAAAAGTTGGAAAATCATCGTGGAAGGGGAAGTTGTGCTCATCGCTTGTAAGACATGGCTTCGCGCATGCTGCAGAGGCCTTGTAGGAAAGCTATGTCACACGTGTAGTGCTACATTGCATGAATGACTGAGCCTTTCCCGGCTCACACACTGTAGAGGTCTTCTCGCATTTTTGAACACATTTTAATAATAAAAAACTTTCAACACAAAATTTAACCATTTCAAACCATTTTTACCATATTTAAAAACTTTGAAATACCAAACATACATTGGGAAATCCATTTTACAAACTCTTTGCGTTTTAAGCTAAAAATTCATGTTTTTTGAAATCCAAGCATTTAAATTCATTTATTTTCATGTTCACACTAAACATATCACATTCATCACATATTTAAGGTATTAATTCATTCTATCACATTTCATGCCTCTCAAAAGGCCATACAATTAATTTATCATGCATATCTTCATCGAAAACATACTTTTAGCTTATTCATATGACTATGTCTAGTTTTTATTAATCAAGTATTTTTCATTGCAAACATATAAAACATGTCAAAACAAGAGAAAGTTATCATTGTGTACTAATCTCAACTTTGGAGCCATTTCTCTCTCACTATTATCTTTCTTGCCTTGTTCAAGCTCTCTTTGGTGGTTGCCTCAAGCCTTCTTTGTGTTCCTAACACATCAAAATACTATTTTTACTTCATTTTACTCTTATGTAATATATTAAAAAAAAGTTAATATTTTCCATGTAATTCTAAGGTTCCATATTCAAAGTTCTTTTTTGGGGTCTTAAACTCTTTCAATGTCACTTTTTTTCTCTAACTATTAGGCCTTATCATTATATCTCCACACCTAAAAATCCTTTCTTGATGAATAAAACCTTAATTGTAAACAAATCTTCAATTTTACCTATAAATGGGTCCTCAAAAATGAAAATAGAAGAGAATGAGAAGATGAAGGTAAAGAAAATAGGGTATTAATCACCAAGTCATTTTCCCTATTGAGTTTGTGGTTTTCCCTTTTTTTTTTAACTTTTCCTTTTCTTCTCCTCCTCTAGATCTTCAAGCTTTGGCTGAAATCTCCTTCCTCTACCATATATTCTTTGATTTCTAGCAAAAAAAAAAAAAGGTGATTTTATCTTCAAAAAGGCTAAATCATGAGCTTTGTTGTAGAAAAAAATTGAAAATTAGAGGGGAATGAGAGAGGGTTGGGGAAATGGGTTTCTGCAGAAAATTGGAGAGGAGACAAGACGATAATATTGTTTTTATACTCATGATGAAATGTCCCTCTTGCCCCATTTAAAAATTACCATCTTGGTACCTCATGATCAAATGGTCCATATTAAAACACATCACTCATTTATTCTCCACCACTAATCCCATCTATTAATCATATTTTGATTTCGAAAGATCAATTTGTAAAAGAAATGTTTCTCCTTTTGTACCTTGAAATTGGTGTTTGGATGCAAAAGCATAAATTTTAGCTTTGTAATGTATTCTAAAAATTAATGCTATTGGAATGAATCCTTCAAGAATTATATAATTGTGAGTTTTTATTTGTAAACCCAATGAATACAAAATATTTTTGTTATTCAATAATGCTGTAAATTTTGGATAGCAATCAAAAGAAATTGGTCCATTGTAAAGACTGGATTCAACATCACTCAAAAGAGAATATTCAAAATTTGCAAACCTAGTATCTCTAAGGACATAAAATAGTGGTGTTTAATCCTTCTTTAGTAAGAGGCTTGATTCCTACTCGGATTAAACCTATATGAATATATTTGTCTTGTTTTAATTTATATTTTTGGAGAGATTTGGATGAGGGAAGATAAATGGTTTCAAAAGACTTTGAAATTTGGATATCAATTTCCTCTGTTTTTATTTTAAAATTATATTTGAAAAGAGAAAATTTAAAATATTTGGAAATCTTCAACAGTGATTTTATCATTATTGATCACCCTTTTGGATTCTGAAGAAGATGAGGCATAAGAGTTTGAAAGAGAAGTAATTTCTATAAAAAATATGATCCATAAAATAAAAATCTTAATTTTGAAAATTTTCTTTTTGAACAAAATTAACTTGCAAGGAATTCATTGCCCTAGATGCCTAACAACACAACAGGCTTTAAACAGGACTTACTACCTATCGTAACTTTATTCAAAAATAGTTTTTCTCCACTAAACTTTTTATCCTATGAACACATACAAATCATACAACTATTCCTCTCTCTGTTCCAATATATATATATATTGTAACACTTAAATTCCTATTCATAACTTTTTAAAAATCAATTAAATAATTCATAATATTTACTTTATTAATAATATAGTTTTTTTTTATCAGGGTTCACTTAAAAATTTATTAGTGGGCACTTTCAAAGGCTGAATTGTAATTTAAAATATTCGAACTACTCTGATAGTCTCTAAGTAAGTGCATATATAACATAATAAATTTCTTGTCAAAGTTATGCATTTTTGGGCAGCCGGTAGACCAATTAGAGGTTCATTGACTCTAATAAATAATTCACAGAAAATCTTTTTCCAGCTTTGTTGTTAAAGATTTAGTTGCATTATATTATATGCCAAAAGAGAAATCGTACAATATTTTATAATCTTCAGAATCTGTATATTATTAGTGAGAAGAGTTGAGATGCAGACCTTATAAATATTAATTTTTAAAAAAAAAAAATCATTGTCTTGTGGATCAATTATAACTATGAGACGCTGAGAAGTAGTTAAATTGAAACTGAATAACAATAATATTATGGGCTAAAAGAATAACAATAATAATATATACGTTAATAATAATGATAATAATAATAATAATCTCTTATGGTTGTTTTATATTGTTAGCTTCTCTCTGTATTCTATTTATGATAATGGGTGGCTTTAATCAGGAAAAAAATGGGAAAAATAAGCACTGTTTGGTCTCTTTGATCTCTGAAATCTTTATTTTTATATTTGGTCCTCCAAAGTTTATTTCTTCATAAATCAACAAATTTGATTCTATTCATTAGAGTGTAATGTAAGGAAAAAATAAATGTAACCTCTGTTAATTAGGCATCGAATCGAATCGTACATATATTCTAATTTTGGATACACTAGACTGACTGAAGTCTATTCTTATCAAAGAAAATAATAATAATAATAATAATAATAATAATAATAACAATAACAATGGATCACCTAAATAAACTAAGTTATATTATACTAAGTCGTGTAATACCACCTTATTCAGCTATCACATAGCAAAATAAAGTGGTGTTACAATATAAATAAGAGAGTCAGCAATAAAAATTTATAGAGATTAAATAAAGCAAAATAAAGGATTACAGAATTCCTTTTTACCTGGTAATTATACGAAACTAATAAATAACTCTCGCATTGTGCAAGGAATTTAGATAGTAAATGGAGCAAAAAATAATAATATAAAACATAATTATCTTTGAAGACAGCAAAAAAAAAAAGGCAAAAAAATATAAATTGAATAATTTAACTGACATAAAATTATTAAGAAAAAATGCAAAATTTCAATCTTCATACCAATATTATTGTTAGATTAAAAAAAACTTCAACAAAAAGTCAAAGCTTTTAATTAATTAAAATAATTTATAATATCCATAATCATTAAAAAGCATTTGAAAACCTTTGTCTGATAATCATTAAAAAATTATTTATAACATCATAATTATTTTTTTAAGTAAAATATAATTTGAATTAAACTATATTTAGTAATTTTTTTAGTATGTGAAAAATATAATAAGTCCATTTTTATATGTTTGTAAAAACCCCAAGTTAAAATAAAACCTTTCAGATATTGACAACAAAATTTTTCATTTGTTTGAATGAAATAAAATCTTTGATGATTATCATAGAAAACCAATTTAAGAAAGAAAAAAAAAAAAGAAAACCTTAATTAAATACCTAACCCTCTTCCACCAAAGAAAAAATTAGAAGTCCCAGCGTTAAAGTACCAGAATGACAGAATCAATAACCATCACCACAGATATAAACTATTCGTACGAATTCAAGTGCAAATTAACCCACAAAAGAAAAAAGTCTAACAGCAGAAAGTTTACAGCTTTTTGTGTTAGGGTTTCAACAGCGGACCAATTTTACCTGTCCTGCTCTCTATCTATCTATCTATCTATCTTCCCTTCTTTCTCTACAATTTGTACGTGTTTCTACGACTAAAACCTCCAGATCTACTGTTTACATGCAATTAATTCTTTAGAATAAAATATGCCAAGGGAGACAATCACATTAGTGAATTAAATGTCAACAATAACTAGAGTTGTATTCAGATTCAGAATTTTCACGAACTAAACCAAAAAAGCGAAAAAAAAAATTCAGAACCGAACTGTGTTATTAACTTTTTTACTATAACCAAATTATATTTTACCGTTGATTCTAATTTTGATGGATCTAGATTGTTTAGTGATATATGTACTGAGAACTATACTGAATTGTTCTATAATCAAATTGTACTGAAAAAATTGATATTTAAATATTTATAATTTTACTATATATAATAAGAATGGAATAACTTATAAGAATGAAATAATTTATGTATAACATTAGTTATAACTTTTATATTTTTATTATACAAATATAATATAACTTAAACTTATAATTAAATATACTTTAATATATAAAAATTAAATTATAATAAAATTTTTAATATTTATATTTATAATGAATTCAAATAATTGATGCTAAAATTTTTATGATGGTGGTATAAAAAATTAATCCCTAACCTCCATGTAAGTTTAAGATAAATTCATCATCAAGCTAATTAATTATTTTTGTTATTAAATTGTAAATAAAAAATATTTATAATATATTGCTAGTTTCATTTTTTACTATAAATTTTTTATCACTAATTATATTTTTTAGTATTTATAATTTATTTTAATTGATTTTTATAATAAATTTAAATTATATTAATTATTTGGTAAATTAATTTAAATAAATCAATTATAAAGTAACCTAATTTATAATAAATGTACTATCATTATATTATAAATCAATATAAATTATGATTTGTTCTAATTATATTATATATTTTTGTCAAAATAATTATATTATTTTAAATTTAAATACCAATCTATATTATATTATTAAATAAAAATATATAATTGATATATTTAATAAAATTATATGTTTATATACTTTATAATTAGTGAAAACATTATAGTTATATATATTTTTTAAAATTAAATAGTCATAAATTTACATACTTTATAATTATATATTTATAGTTATATATTTTATCTTTATATTTATGAGTTTATATATCTAATAATTTAAAAATTTTATATAATATTATATGGATACCAAACTGTTCACAATAGTCAATTGATTCTCTTCCCTAGGATCCTAGATGAGGCAACCCTAAAAAAGCCGCTAAATCCAACTATTGTTCATATAAGATTCATACTAAATTTGGTCAATTGTCGATCATATCTTATTTACGTTCTTAACAGCTCATCTTTATCTTAATAAAATCTTTTAGTGATATATTTCGGTCATTTTCTCTATTATTTAGAAAAAAGTGAGTCATCGTTTATATAATTTTTTATCAAAATAATTATATTATATTAAGTTTTTTGTACTAATCTAAATTATATTAATAAATAAATAATATATATAATTGATCATATACTAAATAAACTTATATATTTTTATATTTTTATAATTAATGTGCACACTATATATATATATATATATATATATATATATTAAATAATCACAAATATACATACTTATAGTTTATAATTATCTACTTATAGTTATACACTTATACTTATGAGTTTATATACCTAATAATTTAAATTTAAAATATTACTATATGAATAACATACTATTTATATTATATTATTTTTTTATCAAAACAATTATATTATATTAAACTTATATAGTAATCTAAATTATATTAATAAATAATACATATAATTGATATACTTAATAAACTTATGTAATTATATATTTTATAATTAATGTAGACACTATAGTCATATACATAATTTAAATACTCACAAACTTACATACTTATATTTTATAATTAAACATTTTAATTCATAAACCTTTTATATAAGAAAATGTTGCATTTTTTAATTTTAATTTAATGCTTTAAAGAATATACTCTCATAAATTTTTCTTACTCCTCAAAAAATGATTGTTTATTATGAGCATTTTTATTTGATAATTTTATATTTTTTATAATACTATTAAATATCAAATTTAGATTTTATGAATTTTTTATTTAGTTTAATATATCCGAATACTGAATTATTTTGTTCTGTATCATTTAATACCGAAAGAACAAAATAATCATATAAAATTGTTTTGAATTTTCAAGACAATACAATATGGAGATTTTTTCTTTTCAATACAATACAAAACTTGAATTTATATATTTCCGAACTTTTAAAATAGTACTAAAAATTTTTCAATTATCAAATTGGACGGGACCGTATACACCCCTAACCACGACACAAAACATAAGCTATAAGAGACTCTTTCAGAGATTCACTCTTTAATACATGAGATATTATCTAGAAAATATCTCTAGAACTAATAGGAAATAGATTACGTCAATTTCTTAATATAACTATAAGAATTATCAATATTATTGGAGGATTTTTTTTCGTTGCAAATATAAAATTAAAGTATCATATCGATAAAATGTTTATTTGCCAATGAAAATTCCTTCCATTGATATTTTTTTTTCTTGGTAATTTTCCTAAGATAATTAACGAGTTAAAATTTACCGACAATTTTTTCTATGTAAATTAAATTTTTAGTTGAAAATAATTTTATAAAAAGTTGATTTTAGTCATTGGTTAAATCACGGATGGATCTAGGGTGGAGGTACAAGGCACTTGCTCTTATTGTCTTCTAAAATATTTTCTCGTACACCTTTTAGTCCATAAAAAAATTCTTTGTATATATAGAGCATCTTGCTCCTTTTGACAATAAAAAAATTATGCAAAAGTATCAAAATACAAATATTCAAAGAGAACAATTGTAATAATTTAGAATTTATATATATATCATTATAAATGTGAAATTTTTTTATGCCAAAATATTTATGAGTATTCGAAAATTTGTATTTTTTTATATCGGTTGTTTTTATGTAATTTTAATTTATTATCTATTATTGAAACTTGAGTGGTATTTCTGTCTTTTTGATGATAACAAATAAAATAACAATAATGTATTTAACAATGTTTGTGTTCTAAGTATGTTAAACATAATATACTTTGATTATAACATGAAGCAAGACTGAAAGACAACTTTTGAAGATAAAAATATAAAAAATAGCAAAGTCACATCCATGACTAATAAATATCACGCCCGTGAATATTGTCACGGAGCCATTACTCTCTCCCCAAAAGACCGATCTGGTGGGGTGTGCAGCGTCACCGCTTATAGCCAGGACTCATTCCCTTCACCTATCCGATGTGGGATTGAAGTCTGTGACATTCTCTTCCACCCAATCTCTCCAAAAGACCGATCTGGTGGGGTGTGCAGCGCCACCGCTTATAGCCAGGACTCATTCCCTTCACCTATCCGATGTGGGATTGAAGTCTGTGACAATATAGTTGAGCACCAACTCTCCACCATTCAAAGTTCACGCCCATGAAGGATCAAACAACCTTGAATGATCAAATAAGTCACGCCCGTGACCAAACATGTCAAATTCTTCTAGAGAGTTTCACGGTCAGAGTCACCACTTGGAATACGGCTTGGAAGAATATTCACGCCCGTGAAAGTATTAGTCACGCTCGTGAATAAACACTTTCAATTTTTCTAGAGAGCTTCACGGCCAGAGTCACCACTTGGACCACAATTTGGAAAAATATTCACGATCGTGACACATATAGTCATACCCATGAACTAGGATAGAGAAACATGTCAAACGCGAATTAAGAGTTGGTTCAACAGCTATTTTCGCATTAAATGCACCCAAACGACTATAATTCACAGAGAGAGTATAAATGCAAGTCATTTATGAATCCCAACAAGAAGAACAACAATTACTTTACATCTTGAATCTTGTTGTAGCCTTGTGCATTAATTTTTCTCAACAAACCTCTATTTCTTGTGAAAAATCTAATTACTCATAACTTCTGAGCATTATAGGTTGAGGAGTATTTTCATTGTAATCAATTACTCAAAAGTGAGTTTGGGTATATTGGGTTAAGAGTGAAACACTTGTAAGGATTTATTGTTTGGGCCATAAAACACAATAAATTAGTTTTTGAGTGAGCCATTGAAAAATACAAGAGAATTTTCTAGGTTAGGTGTTAGCCATTGAGAGAAACACTATAGTTGAGAGCGAGATTGAAAAACTCCATTGTAACATTTAGTATGTTAGTGAAACACTCAATCGAGATTTGGGAGAGGAGTAGGGTTTGTTAATATCCGAATCTCTATAAATCTTGTGTGTGATATCTCTCATTCCTTACTCTATATTATTTATTCCGCAATTTCAATTAAGCAATTTTTTATTTGCTAACTAATTCAACATCCTTTTTGGTTCATTGTCTGGGCAATGTCTATTAAATTAAGTTTGCTTCCACTGTAAATAAATTGTAAATCCGTCTATGGATTAAATTTATACTGGCAAGCTCTTCCCTGTCTATCAGTAATTTTTTTCACATCTCTCCATAAATATTTTACTGATGGACTTTTAGTAATGAAAAATTCATTCTAATTTGCAAAATTTTTGTATGAATATTTCTAATATTCACAAGAAATGAAAAAGTGAATCTACCATTTTTTTCACTCAAAATGTAATGTATTTTATTGCAATTTTAAGGTTAAGAGCATATCATATTAATTTCTGCAAATTGTGAGGAATGTTTTCATTTTATATATTTGTCAAGTATAAATTAATTAATTTGAGAAACAAATTAATATACGTACATGGTATTAATTGGTATATATTGTTAGGGAGTCTTGATATTGGAAGTTTAATTAGTGATAGAATACATGGTTATAATTTTAGTGACATTAATTTTAGATAGGATTAATTAAGCTATTTTGAAACAATTGTAAATTATAATTATCAATTTAGATATATACAATTTTAATTTAGTATCAATATAAAAGGTCTAATTATCACATGATTGTGGACTCCAAAGATACAAAATTGAGCAAGTATGTGACTCAAAAAAATAGAAAAAAGTGTAGATAGATAAAAATTGTGAATTGAACATATGATAATTATACCAAAATAAATTGTATTTGAGGAGGAATGTTAGAGAAAATTTTGCATTGAAAAACATCAAATGTTTAAGAGATAAAATGAAAATTTATAATTATAGTAGAACTAAATTTCGATAAGTGAATCCACCGTTATTAACTTGACAATCGAGGCTCTCACTATTCTAATATATACTGGTGAAATACTATTCTAATATTATTTTTTAGTCTATAATACGTAATTAACCTAACTACATACAAATAAAAAATTCTCCACTTAATCACTTAGATTTCAAAGTTTGTATTCTATATAACTACTAGTATGTAGCTGTCGTATTATGTCATTAAAAAAGATTTAAACAATAAAATAAACAAATAATATAAAAGTATAAGAAAAATAAAATATATAATTTAATATTATAAAAGATATAGTAAAAAAAAGGTAGAAATATCATTTACTTTATAAAAAAGTAACAAAATATAAATTAAATCTTAAATTAATGATTCAAGTATAAATTAAATTGATTTAGGATAAATATAAAATAAATATATACCGTAAAGAAGTTTAACATAATAATATAAAGAATTTCTACATCAAAATAAATATTAATGAAGTTTTAAAAAATCATAGAGTGAAATTCAGGTACTTCGTTAATTTTTACTTCTCCCACTTTCATTTGCTATATATTTTTAGTCATCATCTGTGTTTTCACCAAGTAAATATAATATAATATGGCATTATGTGTCCTACAACTATTATTTTATGTATTAACTATTTATTCTTTTAATGATGTACATCTTTGTATAAGTTCCATACTTACATTTATTTTTTTTCTCACTCATTTGTAATGCATATTATATCTTGTAACTTGATATCAATTTTCTCTGCTCCATTTTGCTAGTATCTTTTCCATAGACGGTTTATCTCAACTTTTCTAGGAATAAAAATAATGGGTAAAAAAAAGATTACTTGATTAGAGGTAAAAAAAATAATATTAGATAAACCTAAAAATAATAGCAATCAAATGTTCTTAAAAGCATTTCAAATATTTTTTTTCAGTATTTTTTTCTCAACCTTCGAAAAAATTTCCAAAATATACTCAACTCTCTCACTTACTTATCAAAAGAAATTTTTTTGGCTAATATGAGTTGCAGTTCAAAAAAATCAGATAAAAAGTTCCAATAAATAGCCAAATAGTAATCGCTTATTGGCTTTTTTAACCACATTTTTTTATATGGGGAGGGACCTACATTACAAGCAAAAGTGTGAAAGGTGGAGCGGTTGGACATGGTCTTAATGAGATGCTAATAAAAGCATGAAAGATATATAAACGGTACTATTTTGTCTTTTAATTTTAATAAGAGAGTCAAGTTGGAAAATCACCTAGTGTTATAGTGATTTCCAATCCAGTTTTAATATATAGACAGGTATATATGTTGACCTTTCCATAACACATTAAATTGTGGCCCTAATGCATTTGACTGTTGGTATTATTGTGTTGATAAATTTTATAAGAAAAACATTCTTTTGTAAGGTGAAATATAAGTAGATAAAAATAATAGAAATTGGAGTTGCAAAATGCAAATAGCACAAAAAAGAAAATAAGTCAATTAATTTTTGTTACTTGTCATTATAAAATGTAAATTTAATCAAGTAAAATTTATATTGTAATAATGTGAAATTATCGGTAGTTGGACTTAGGGGTGTACACGGTCCAGTCCAATTCGGGGATTGAAAAATCTCCGGTATTGTCTTAAAAATTCGGATATTTATAAATCTAAGTCTTGTATTGTATTGAAAATAAAAAATCTCTGTATTGTATTGGCTTGAAAATTCGGGACAATTCGGTACGGTTATTCGGTTCTTTCGGTACTAAATAATACAGTACAAAACAATCAAGTACTCGGATATTTTGAACTAAATAAAAAATGCATAAAATCTAAAATTGGTATTTAATAGTATTATACAAAATTTGCAATCATCACATAAAAATTCTCATAATAAACGATCAATTAGATAAAAATAGAAAATAAGTAGAATGAGATTTGATGATGATGGATATGATAGACGAATTTTTGGAAAAAAAAAATATTTTGAATGATTTGTGCCTTAAAATGATGATAATGGAGATATATGGAAATTAATTTTTGGAATGGGATAAAATTTTAATAGAAATTTTGGTGAATTTTTAGATTTTTGGCATAATTATTGAAAATTTTATTGGAAATTATTGAATGTAATTTTGGTAAAATTGGCGATTGAAAATGGAAAATAATGGGTCATAGTAATTATAGAAATTTAGTTTGAATTTTTAGATCATTTATTGAATTAATAGAAAATTTTGAGTTGGAAATAGATTTTTGGAGGAAAAAATGGAAAATAAAAATATGAAGGAAAAAGTAAATAAATTGGAAAAAAAATTAGAAGAGAAGAGAAAATTTTAATTAATTTGAAAATTTTACGTTAGTGGTATATAGCGTGAAATAAGGTCAGTCGAAAAATATCCGTAAATATGAGAGTCGGAAAAATTAAATAAGTAGTTTAATTTTAATTTAAATTTATTAGCTCTGTAACCAATTAGAAATTTAATGGTTATTCAGGTGCACCGTCAAAGTAGGTACCAGAAGTTGAAAAATGAAACGAATCAACAGTCTCCGATAAGTTATCATAAAGATTTGTGTATTAACTTATAATAGAAATCAATTACAATTTAAATTGATTTTTATATGCTTTTTAATATGAAATTGATTTATATTTTAGAAAAATATTTATATATAACATTTATGAGAATATTAAATATTTAGAAAGTTCGTGGAAATATATTTGTGATAAAAATAAAATATTTTGGTAAAGAAAGTGTATTGGTATGAAATAAATACGTTGATATGAGATTTTAATGAAATAAATTTATTTTTTTCATGTGGTGAATTTTTATGCTATTAAATAATTGTATGTGTTAACCCTTAAGGGGTATCTCCGTCATTTTGATGATAACAAATAAAATAGCAATATTGTATTTAACATACTTGTCTTCTAAGTCTTTTATACAGGACATGGATCAAAATAGCAAGAATGGAGAATTGGAAGAATAATCCTTGAAAGACAAAATTCAAGTAGTAGCATGTTCACTGCCATGACTCTATGAGTCACTCCCGTGAAAGAAGCTAACCGTTACTAAAACAACTTTTGAAGTTCACAGCCATGAAGGAAAAACAAACTATGAAGTAAGCATTTCAGTCACCCCCGTGAAAATTCATGCAATTTCATCCAGGGAGCTTCACGACCAGAGTCACCACTTGGATCACAGCTGGAAAGATTGTCACGCCCGTGAATGCGTATGTCACGCCCGTAAATATATATGTCAAAACATTCCAGAGAGCTTCACGACCAAGGTCACCACCTCAGTCACGGCTTGGGAAGAATTGTCACACCCTTGACAAGCATAGTCACGCTCGTGAACAATGAAAGAGAAAAATGTCAGACGCGATTTTTTGGTTGGTACAATGGCTAATTTCTTACTTAATGCACCCAACGGCTATATTCAGCCATGAGAGTATAAATGGAAGTCATATATAGATTAAGGAAAAAGAGAATGATAAGAAAAACAAAAGATTAGCATATACTTCAAATCACAAGCTATATTGTACTTTCATACGTTGAGAACATATCTATTCTCTGTAAAAAATTTTTTGCTCCTCATATTTGAGCAATTAAGATTTATAAGTGGGTCTCTCTGTAATCTTTACTCAAGTGAGTTTTGGGTATTTTTGGGTTAAGAGTAGAACACTTGTAAGGGTTAGTTGTGTGAGCCTCCAAAACACAAATTAAAAGGTTGTTTGTGTGATCCTGTAAAACACAAGGAATGTTGTTTGTGTGAGCCTGTAAAACACAAGGAATTGGTTATTGTGTGAGCCATTAAAACACAAGAGATTTTTGGGTTAGGTGTGAGCCATTGTGAGAAACACCATAGTTGGGAGTGAGCTTGCAAAACTCCATTGTAACACTTAGTGTATTAGTGAAACTCCCAATTGCGATTAGGGAGAGGAGTAGGGTTTGTTAACACCCGAACCTCTATAAATCTGTGTGTCAAATTTTCTCTATCCCTCCTAAAATTAATTGTTTATTTCCACTCCTTAAAGTTTAATTTTTAAAACTCCAATTCAACCCCCCTTCTTGGCTTAATATCTGGGCAACAATTGGTATCAGAGCCTTGTCTAGCATCGAAGCCTAAAAAGCGCTAGTAAAGAGTAAGATATGGCCAGTGAAGGATTCCAAAGTCTCAAACCTTACTTTGATTGAGCAAATTATGCCCATTGGAAGTTTAGGATTGAGATATACTTGGATAGTGAAGGAATTGAAGTCTCGGATAGTGTACGAAAAGAATGGACACCACCAACCAAAAGAGGAGCTGATGGTGAAGAAGAAATCCTATCAAAAGATGATTGGACAGAACCTCAAAGAAGAGCAAATTTCAAAAACAAAAAGGCAATGACAATCCTATCAAGCTCATTATCTATTGAAGAATGTGGGAGAATACAACACTGCTCAACAGCATATAGCATGTGGAAGACATTGAAGAACTATCATGAGGGAACTAAGCAAGTCAATTTTAAAAAGATTCAACTTCTAACCTCAGCATATGAGCTCTTCAAGATGAAATCAAATGAGTCAATCACTGACATGACCAACCGACTTCTATCCATTATAAATGGAATGAGGAAACTTGGGAAGCATCTGAGTTTGGAAGATGTTAACAATAAAATCCTGAGAAGTCTTCCTCTTAAAGACTATGGTTCAAGAGTTGTTGGCATAGAAGAAGCAAATGAAGATATGAGCATCATGAATACTGATGTGCTAATTGGCAAGCTTCTCACACATGAGATGGCAGTGAAGAGAGATAGAGAGCTTGAAGTTGAGCCAGAGAAAAGAAAACCCTTAGCACTCAAAGCCTCTACTTCAAAATCTCAAGAAGAAAGTGAAGATGATGAAGAGATGAGTGATGATGAAAATGAGGACATCGTTATGCTTTTAAGGAGATTAAAAAGAATCATTGAAAAGAAAATGAGCAATTCCAGAAAATTCAGGCAAAGAAATCTCAAACAAACTTCTAATGACACACATAGAAGTAAGGAAGAGGTAAAATGCTATGAATGTGGAAAGAAAGGACATATCAAACCAGAATGTCCAAGGCTCAAGAAGCATAAGAACAAATACCAAAGAGACAATGGGGAGAAAGGTCATAAAGCCACATGGGATGACGAAAGCTCTTCAAGTGAAAAAGATGATAATGAAAGTGAAGAGGTCAACCTATACTTCATGGCTATTAAGGATCACGTCTCGGACAAAGTAAGATCACTACACTCATATTCTTTCAATAATGATAGTAGTGATAATGATAGTAATAGTGATAGTGACGATGATGATGATGAGCAAAACCTAATAGAAGAATTAAATATAGAATTAGAGAAATATAGAACTAAATTTAGTACCTATAGAAATAATATATCTAATTTGAAAAATAAGATAGATGATTTAGAAAAAGAGAACATAAAGCTTAAATCATCTAATGAATCTCTTCAAAAGTCATTAGATGAATACTCATCAAGACCCTCAACAGCTTCGTTATTAAAAGAAAATAATACTTTGAAAAATGAAGTTGAGGAACTTAGAAATTCCATTTCTAAATTTCACAAAGGTAAAGAAAGCTTAGATACTCTCATTGTGTCTCAAAGACCACCCTTAATTAGACATGGTCTAGGATTTAAGGACACATCATCATCTTCTCACAAAACTATATTTGTTAAATCTGAAGAATCTCACATCTCCACACCTGTTAGAACTGCATCAAGAAATAAGAATGTTAAACCTTCTATACAAAAAAAGAATAATCATGCCTTTATGTATAGGAAGCATGCATCTAGAAAAATGCAAATTAATCATGAATGTGCATGTCATTGTTCTCAAAATCAGTCTAATAAAATTATGGCATTTAAACACAGTGTAAGACCAAAAAGCAAGTTTAGACCTAAACAATGTAATTATTGTATGAAAATGGGTCACATAAATAAACATTGCTGGATAAGGAAGGCTCATTGGGAACCTTCATGTGCTAACCCCCAAGGACCCAAACTCATTTGGGTACCTAAAAATCATACTTGATTTGTGATTCTATAGGTATGCCTCAAGTCCATAATAAACAAAAATGTGTGGCTAGTTGACAGTGGATGCTCAAGGCATATGACAGGAGACAAAGAACTTTTCAATAAAATCAAAAGTATTGATGGAGGTAAAGTTACCTTTGGAAACAATGCAAAGGGTAAGGTAATTGGCATTGGTTCTATTGGTGTTAATGGTACTACTTTTATTAAGGATGTCTTACTTGTTGATGGCTTGAAACATAACTTGTTAAGTGTAAGTCAATTATGTGATAAAGGAAACAAAGTAATCTTTACTTCAAATGAATGTCTTGTAATCTCTATCGATGGTCAAAAAATATTTAAAAGAAATACATATATCAATACGTACATAATAAACTTACATGAACTATCTAACCATTCCTCTAAATGTCTTGTGACTACTAGTGATGAATCTTGGCTGTGGCATAGAAGACTTGGTCATGCTAACATGGACTTAATACAAAGTCTCAGCACAGGAGAACTAGTAAAAGGATTACCAAAAGTTAAATATGAAAAAGGCAAGACATGTGATCCCTGTCAAAGAGGAAAGCAACACAAGTCATCTTTCAAAGCTAAAAACATAGTAAGTACTTCAAAACCTCTTTAACTCCTGTATTTAGACTTGTTTGGACCTACTAGAATTACTAGCTTAGGAGGAAAACATTATGCATTTGTCATCATAGATTATTACTCTAGATTTACTTGGGTAATTTTCTTAGCTCAAAAGAGTGATGCTTTTGAAAATTTCAAAAACTTTGCTAAAAGAGTTCAAAATGAAAAAGGGTACTGCATTTCAAAAATAAGAAGTGATCATGGGAAAGAATTTTAAAATGAAAACTTTGAAAGCTTTTGTCTTGAACATGGCATTTCACATAATTTCTCATCTCCTAGGACACCTCAACAAAATGGGGTAGTTGAAAGGAAAAATCGAACATTAATTGAAATGGCTAGAACAATGCTTAATGAATATGAATTACCAACTTATTTTTGGGCAGAAGCCACAAACACTACATGTTATATTTCAAATCGAGTTTTCAAAAGACCTCTTTTAAACAAAACCTCATTTGAGCTATGAAATGGAAGAAAGCCCTTGATATCATACTTTAGAGTATTTGGATGCAAGTGTTTTATATTGAACACCAAGGACAATCTTGGAAAATTTGCCTCTAAGTCTGATAAATGTATCTTTTTAGGATACTCTATAACCAGCAAAGCATATAAAGTATTTAATAAAAGATCATTAACGGTTGAAAAATCCATGCATGTTGTTTTTAATGAATCTAGTAAACTTGATTTTGTGAAAGGTAGTGCTCTTAATGATGTTGTAGGTAATATGGAAAAACTTGATATTGAAAATGGAAAAGAAGAAAATGATCAAGAAAATTCACTTCCTCAAAATCAAGAACAAATGGAATAAGAACTTCCAAAAGAATGGAGAATGACGAAAGATCATCCAAAAGAGCAAATAATTGGTGATCTATTAAGGGGAGTAAGTACTAGATCTCATTTCAAGCATTTAGTCACTGACATTTCTTTTATTTCACAAATTGAGCCTAAAAATATTGATGAGGTTTTTAATGATGAAAGTTGGGTAATTGTCATGCAAGAGGAACTCAACTAATTTGAGAGAAATAAGGTATGAAACCTAGTACCTAGACCCAAGGATCATCAAATCATAGGTAGCAAATGAGTATTTAGAAATAAATTAGATGAACAAGGGTTAATAACCAGGAATAAAGCAAGACTAGTTGCAAAAGAATATAATCAGGAAGAAGGTATAGATTATGATGAAACATATGCACCTGTAGCTAGATTAGAAGCTATAAGAATACTCTTAGCATATACATGTCACATGAATTTCAAACTTTTTCAAATGGATGTGAAAAGTGCATTTATAAATGGTTATATAGATGAATAATTGTATGTAGAACAACCACCAGGTTTTGAAAGTTATGATTTTTCAAATCATGTTTTTAAACTTTCAAAAGCTTTGTATGGTTTAAAACAGGCTGTAATGGCCCAAATACCGGGTTAGTCATAAACTGTAGTTTCCGAGATTGATCAGTATACCCGGGGGTCAAAAATACACCTGTGGGTGAAAAATATTTTATTTGATCATCGGAAAATATAGGTTGTGACTAGTCTGAGGGTAAAATTTGGAGTGAAAATAAAGTCAAATAAGCCCTCAAAAGTCAAAATTAAGAAAAAAAAAGACCCGGTTTGATTAAATAGTTAGTTGACCATACTTTGACCGGGCTATGAAAAATAGCAAACGACATCCAAAAATTTATTTTAAGATATGGATAGACTCTAAATAATATTTAGGATTATTTGACAGTGAAAAAGGAATTTTACGGTAACACCGAAAATTGAATTATCAGTCCGATTTAAGTGAGCTGGACAGAAAATGAACTCCGATTGAGTTGAAAATTTTTGTGTAGACATATAAAAATATTTTATGAATTATGAAATCAAATTTGGATGAAATTGAGCTTGAAAAGTGAGAAAAATAATTTATAGTGCATAATTGAGCCTAAATGGATTGGGCTTTGTTTGGCCCAAGCCCATCCAAAGTAACCCACTATAAAAACCCATATTTACAGAATTCTCTAGACAGAATTCTGGTTAATCACCTTCTTCTTTCTTTCCCTTGTTTTGCCGTGCCATTCCTTCATTTCTTTTCTTCAAAATTTCTTCATTTTTTTTCAATTCTCACACCAAAATCAACCACCCAAAAATAATTTCAGCCTCTTTAATAGCTAATAGGAGTTTTTAATCTTCATTTGGGAGCCTAAAGTGGAAGGAAATTAAAGGAGGAAAGTTAGGATTCAAATTTGAGGTAAGCAAAATTTATGGTTTTAAATTAATTTAATGGTTCAAATAGGTAGTTTAAGACATGTAGATGATAAATATGAAGTTTATTTGAGTTTAGGAAGTAAATTAATGGTGGATTAATGAAGGAAAAAAAATTGTCCATGGTAGGTTCAAGAGAAGGAGAAGGTTCTTCCAAGGGAAAAGAGAAGGAGAAGGAAGTTTAGGAAGGCCTAAACAAGCAATTAAGGTTAGTGATTCCTTAATCTAATTATTTCCATTAATTAAGTATAATTTAGGGTTATGGAAATTTAGAAAATTGTGTGTTTTGTATGTAATTGTTAAATTAATGCTTAAAACATAATTAATGGATTATGAAAAGTGAATTAGAATGATTAATTTCAATTAAAAAAATTTACTAGTGGAAATTGTAAAATATGACCTTATTATGTGAAAAATGAATATTAAGGAATAAATATATTTTAATGTAAAATTATGATATATATGGAATAATGAATGTATTAATTAGTGAAATGAATAATTAGAAATTGAAAGAAAAATTTTAATGATGCAAATTAAATATAGGCCGAAAAATGAAAGTGGAGAAATTAATATTTTCTTTGCTAATTAAATGAAAATTTAGTTATGAAATGCAATATAATATGATTTTAGGTGTGTATAAATTTATTGAAAATTTTTAGATTAAATATTGCATATTTTTCTATTTATGGATGATATTATGTATGAAATGAATAATAATGAATAAAAAGTATTTAGTGAGTTTATAACTTAATTGATTATCCATAATGAAATATTGATATATCAGAATGAAAAATTTTGGTAGTGATAAAATTGTTATAAAAGAATAAAATATTAAGTGATTAATAATGTAAAAATAATAAATTTTATGAATTTAATGGAAATGAAATTAAAGAAATAAAATAATGCCCTTAGTTATTTTCTGATGGTTAAATCTACCCAGGATATAATTGGCTAGCCATAGGGACATTATTACCGCGGTGCGGGTCATGGCGACTCGCTTATGTAGACCAATGATGGTCTACTACAGTGATAGTGATTCAATAAATATTATACAGTGCAGTGCTCGGGTGATCTTTCGGGATTACTCTTCAGTGTAGTGGACTTTTGAGTCCACGTCCCATGTATCTGGTCCGAAGATTTTCTATCGGATTGAATCTAGGGGCAAATAAAAAAAAAATGAAATGACAATTGTGAATGAAAAATGAGAAAAATGATTAAAATGAAAAAAATGATAAAAATGAAATAAGGGAAAAATATGAGAAAAATAATAAAAAGGACATAAGTGATAAATTTGGTAAATATGATAAAAGTGAATATTGTAACAAAAGAAAAAAGATGTAAAATTGAAAAAAATGAAAAATAAGTGAATATAAATATTAAATTGTGTAGAAAAAAAATAAATGAATAAAAAAAAATAAAATGATAAATATTAGTGGCAAAAGTGAAAATAATATATAGTTAGTGGTATAATTGTAAATAAATAGAAATTTAAGAATTAAAGTGAAATTGAAGCTAATCAAATAAATAAATGAAATAAATAAATAAATAAATAAGAATGGATAATTAAAGTAAAAACAGACTAAATTGAAAGTTCAGAAAAAAAAAATAATAATAAGAAATAAAAATATTATATAGTGAATTAAGAGTATAAAAAAAAAAATAATAATGTATTGATAAAAAGAATTATATATTAAAGAAAAATTGAATAGTATATTAAAATACTATTGTATGTATAGATGTATGAAAATATAGTTAGTGGAAATTTTTAGATTAGTAATCACCACTGAGCATATTAATGCTCAGCACGTAGTTATTTGACTGCGTGCAGGTAGTAGCAGGAAAGGCAGAAGCAAGCATACAACTTTTGGGAGCTGACAGAATATTGACATAATTGTAGGTTATAGTATAAAATGACATGTATATATAAGTTTAGATATGGTGTTGTACGAATAAAATTATGTATATATTCTGATAAATGAATATTTGCGAATTATTATATGTGTAGAGAATTGTGGTTGAATGGAAATATATTACATTATGTGGATTGTTGTGCCCAATATTGGGCTGTGGATTGTTTGCTTTGCAGGTGGGTTAGTTAGTTTATAGCCGTTATGCTGCCGAAATTTTTGGAAAAATAAAAAGGAATAAAAAAAAAAAATTTCGGCATACATCGGCTATAATCGTATTTACCCACGTAACGTATATATAGAACAAATGTTATAAGGGTGTTACAGTTTTAGTGGTATCAGAGCCTGGTTTAGACGGTTCTAAGATCGGAGTTGGAAATAAGTGAATGGATTATATGTATATACATGCCAATCGATGGATGAAATGTGTAATAAGTCTAACGTATGCTTGCTCCTTTCCTGTTTTATAGTGAATAATGGCATCCCAACAAGGTCAAGGTGATGGGGACGGTGAGAGTGAAGCGTCGGTTAGTGCTAGGCAAGCTGAAACCTCGCAACAGAATGTTACTCCACCAGTTGCACCACCTCCACCGCCACAGCCGGATTTTCTTCACCTCATGGCTGATTATATTCAACATAGAATGCAAGCTGAACAAGCTCAACAGCCACAGCCAGCGGCCCAAGTACAGCCTCCAGCTCCACCTAAAAAGAAGCCGATTTTGGAACAGTTGAAGAGATTGGGAGCTGAAGATTTCTATGGGCGTGATCCATTGACCTCTGTACAAGTTGAGGAATGGTTGTTCAAGATTAAGAGGTTATTTGAAATTACTCACAGCCCGCCTGAAGAGAAATTTGAAGGTACTGTGGCATTACTTCAGGGTCCTGCATTCATCTGGTGGGATTCAGTACGCAAGCATACCCCAGGTGAACAGTTGAATTGGGATTTCTTCTTGGCCCAGTTTGAAAAGAAATATATAGGGTCAGAGTATAAAGCAGAGATGCAAGATGCCTTTTGGAGACTCAGGCAAGGAAACAAGACAGTAGCAGAGTATGAGCGCGAGTTTGAGCGTCTCAGTGCCTACCTTGATGATTACCAGCTGACAGAAGAGAAGTTATGTCAGAGATTTGAGAGGGGTCTCCATAATAAGATCAGACAGATAGTGGGTGCACAGCAGCATCCAAATTTGCGTGCCTTGGTAGAAGCTGCAATTAAAGTGGAAAGTATTCAGACAGATGAGGTTAGCAGGCAAACTCGGTTTCAGCAGAAGAGGAAGTCGGGACAGTTCAGTGGTTCGAGTTCTCAGAGTAAGAAGTATAGGGGACCAGCTCCATCACAGAGTCGTACATCAGTTGTACCAGGGCGTGGACAAGGAAATATATTCCGTGGCAATGCCTCAGTCACTTCTGTGGGCAGTACACCTAGAGGCAGAGGGGCAGGTACAGTTCAGACTTGTAGCCATTGTGGTAGAGCTCACCCAGGAGAGTGCAGATATTTGACTGGCGCCTGTTTCAAGTGTGGTTCAAAAGATCATCAGGTCAGGGATTGTCCAGTGGCTCAAGCTTCTACAGCTATATCACCAGCACCTGGCATTGGATCCTTACCATCCAGAGGCCGAGGTAGGGGAGCAGCCCTTAACCCATCAGCATCTAGACCTTCTGCACAGCAGTCCCAGGGTCAGGGACGAGCTACAGGTCGTACATATGCAGTGAGAGCCAGAGAAGATGAGGATGCTCCTGATGTGATAGTAGGTAAATTCATACTTATGACTGATTCTGTTTATGCACTTATTGATCCTGGTTCCACACATTCCTACATAAATACTGATGTTGCACGGGGGAAAGGGTTAAAAGATTCACAGTTAGACCAGGACATCCTAGTGAGCAATCCTTTAGGGAATAGTGTTGTGGTGAACAAGGTGTATAGGAATTGTCCCATTAGTGCACAAGGTTATGAATTCCTAGCTAATCTAATTGAACTCCCATTCCGCGAGTTTGATGTGATTTTAGGGATGGATTGGTTATCCACCCATCAAGCAACAGTAGATTGTAAACGGAAGAGAGTGACACTTAGACTCTCCGATGATCGAGAAATCACTATTGTGGGTGAAAGAACAGACTTTCTGTTAGATGTAATTTCAGCTACAGCTGCCAAGAGACTTATAAGAAAGGGGTGCATTGCTTATTTGTGTTATGCAATGGAAGCTAAAAAGGAAGATCTTAATATTTCAGATGTGCCTACAGTGAGAGATTATCCAGATGTCTTTCCCGATGAATTACCAGGCTTACCACCTGACAGGGAAGTCGAATTCACTATTGATGTAGCTCCAGGCACAACACCTATTTCGATTGCACCCTACAGGATGGCGCCTACAGAACTCAAGGAGTTGAAGATTCAGCTGCAGGAATTGCTTGATAAAGGCTTTATCAGACCCAGTATTTCACCTTGGGGGGCACCGGTACTCTTTGTAAAGAAGAAGGATGGATCTCTTAGATTATGCATTGACTACAGACAGTTGAATAAAGTGACAATCAAGAATAAGTATCCCCTTCCACGTATTGAAGACTTATTTGATCAATTGAAGGGAGCAGGTGTATTTTCAAAGATTGATCTACGATCGGGCTACCATCAGTTGAAAGTAAAAGAAGCAGATGTGCCCAAGACTGCCTTTCGCACAAGATATGGCCACTATGAGTTTTTAGTCATGCCATTTGGACTTACGAATGCCCCAGCAGCTTTCATGGATCTAATGAATAGGGTCTTTCATCCTTATCTAGACCAGTTCGTGGTGGTATTTATTGATGATATTCTAGTGTATTCGAAGACACTAGAAGAACATGACAAACACCTACGAACTGTCTTATGGATACTGAAAGAGAAACAGCTGTATGCAAAATTCAGTAAGTGTGACTTCTGGTTGAATGAAGTATCATTCTTGGGTCATGTAATTTCAGCTGAAGGGATAAAGGTGGATCCAAATAAGATTGAAGCAATCTTACAGTGGAAAATACCTAAGACTGTTACAGAAGTCAGAAGTTTTTTAGGTTTGGCTGGGTATTATAGGAGATTTGTAAAGGATTTTTCCACCATAGCAGCGCCGCTTACTCGACTGTTACAGAAGCACGTAAAGTTTGAATGGACAGATAAATGTCAAAGAAGCTTTGAGAAGCTTAAAAACATGTTGACAGAAGCCCCAGTGTTAACTCAACCAGAATCTGGCAAGGATTTTGTGATTTACAGTGATGCCTCCAAGAATGGGTTAGGTTGTGTATTGATGCAGGAAGGTAAGGTGATTGCATATGCTTCTCGACAACTCAAGACTCATGAGAAGAACTATCCTACTCACGATCTTGAGCTTGCAGCAATTGTTCTCGCCTTGAAGATTTGGAGACATTATCTTTATGGTGAGAAATGTTACATTTACACAGATCACAAAAGTTTGAAATATTTGCTCACACAGAAGGAACTTAATTTGAGGCAGAGACGATGGCTTGAATTGATAAAAGACTATGACTGCTTAATCGACTACCATCCAGGCAAGGCGAATGTAGTAGCTGATGCACTTAGTAGAAAATTTATGGCAGCCCTTCGAGTGATGAATGTCAGATTGGATATGGCACAAGATGGAGCAATAATAGCAGAAATGCAAGTGAAACCAGATTTTCTTCAGCAAGTGAAAGCGGCACAAAAGCTAGACGATCGCTTGATTGCCATAGTGAACAGAGTAAAAGAGGGCAATGAAGGTGGTTATTCTTTGGGTGAAGATGAAAGTTTTTATTTCAACCGGAGGTTATGTGTACCGGATCAAGATGAATTGAAGAAGAATATTCTCACAGAAGCTCATCATAGTAGCTATGTTATGCATCCTGGTGGTAACAAGATGTATCAGGACTTGAAAGTATACTATTGGTGGCCAGGAATGAAACGTGATGTGACAGAATTCGTGAGTAAATGTTTGATATGCCAACAGGTGAAAGCTGAGCATCAAGTTCCATCTGGTTTACTTCAGCCCATTGCGATACCAGAGTGGAAATGGGATCGAGTGACCATGGATTTTGTGACGGGATTGCCTCTGACGGGAAAGAAGCATGATGCTATCTGGGTAGTCATTGATAGACTCACGAAATCAGCCCATTTCATACCAGTACGGAGGGACTATCCATTGACCAAGTTGGCAGAAATCTACATCAATGAGATAGTGAGACTCCATGGAGTACCATCCTCTATTATTTCAGACAGGGATCCCAGATTTACTTCCCAGTTCTGGAAAAAGTTGCAGGAAGCATTGGGGACAAAACTTCATTTCAGTACAGCTTTTCATCCTCAGACTGATGGGCAATCAGAGCGTGTAATTCAGATACTTGAGGATATGTTGCGATGTTGCGTCCTCGAGTTTGAAAGTAGTTGGGAAAAGTATTTGCCATTAGCAGAGTTTGCTTACAATAACAGCTATCAGTCCAGCATCAAAATGGCGCCGTATGAAGCACTGTATGGGAGAAAATGTAGAACTCCTTTATGTTGGACAGAATTGAGTGAAAAGAAGCTAATGGGGACTGATTTGGTTCGAGAAACCGAAGAGAAGGTACGGGTGATCAAGGACAGATTGAAAGAAGCCATGGACCGACAGAAGTCATATGCAGATGTAAGAAGAAAAGATATAGAGTTCCAGGTCGGAGATCGAGTGTTTTTAAAAGTATCACCCTGGAAGAAAGTTATGAGATTTGGCAAGAAGGGCAAACTAAGTCCGAGATTTTTAGGCCCTTATGAGATTATACAGCGAGTGGGACCCGTAGCCTATCGATTGAAGCTGCCTCAAGAGTTGGAAAAGATTCATGATGTGTTCCACGTGTCAATGCTACGGAGGTATAGATCAGACCCAAGTCATGTGATTAAGCCAGAAGAGATTCAAATACAGGCTGATATGACTTATGAGGAGGAACCATTAAAGATTCTAGCCAAAGAGGTTAAACAGCTCAGGAACAAGCAAATTCCACTAGTGAAGGTGTTATGGAGTCACCACAATGTGGAAGAAGCCACGTGGGAGCCAGAAGCTGCAATGAGGCAACAATATCCGCAGTTGTTTAATACAGGTAAAATTTCGAGGACGAAATTTTTATTAGTAGGGGAGAATTGTAATGGCCCAAATACCGGGTTAGTCATAAACTGTAGTTTCCGAGATTGATCAGTATACCCGGGGGTCAAAAATACACCTGTGGGTGAAAAATATTTTATTTGATCATCGGAAAATATAGGTTGTGACTAGTCTGAGGGTAAAATTTGGAGTGAAAATAAAGTCAAATAAGCCCTCAAAAGTCAAAATTAAGAAAAAAAAAGACCCGGTTTGATTAAATAGTTAGTTGACCATACTTTGACCGGGCTATGAAAAATAGCAAACGACATCCAAAAATTTATTTTAAGATATGGATAGACTCTAAATAATATTTAGGATTATTTGACAGTGAAAAAGGAATTTTACGGTAACACCGAAAATTGAATTATCAGTCCGATTTAAGTGAGCTGGACAGAAAATGAACTCCGATTGAGTTGAAAATTTTTGTGTAGACATATAAAAATATTTTATGAATTATGAAATCAAATTTGGATGAAATTGAGCTTGAAAAGTGAGAAAAATAATTTATAGTGCATAATTGAGCCTAAATGGATTGGGCTTTGTTTGGCCCAAGCCCATCCAAAGTAACCCACTATAAAAACCCATATTTACAGAATTCTCTAGACAGAATTCTGGTTAATCACCTTCTTCTTTCTTTCCCTTGTTTTGCCGTGCCATTCCTTCATTTCTTTTCTTCAAAATTTCTTCATTTTTTTTCAATTCTCACACCAAAATCAACCACCCAAAAATAATTTCAGCCTCTTTAATAGCTAATAGGAGTTTTTAATCTTCATTTGGGAGCCTAAAGTGGAAGGAAATTAAAGGAGGAAAGTTAGGATTCAAATTTGAGGTAAGCAAAATTTATGGTTTTAAATTAATTTAATGGTTCAAATAGGTAGTTTAAGACATGTAGATGATAAATATGAAGTTTATTTGAGTTTAGGAAGTAAATTAATGGTGGATTAATGAAGGAAAAAAAATTGTCCATGGTAGGTTCAAGAGAAGGAGAAGGTTCTTCCAAGGGAAAGGAGAAGGAGAAGGAAGTTTAGGAAGGCCTAAACAAGCAATTAAGGTTAGTGATTCCTTAATCTAATTATTTCCATTAATTAAGTATAATTTAGGGTTATGGAAATTTAGAAAATTGTGTGTTTTGTATGTAATTGTTAAATTAATGCTTAAAACATAATTAATGGATTATGAAAAGTGAATTAGAATGATTAATTTCAATTAAAAAAATTTACTAGTGGAAATTGTAAAATATGACCTTATTATGTGAAAAATGAATATTAAGGAATAAATATATTTTAATGTAAAATTATGATATATATGGAATAATGAATGTATTAATTAGTGAAATGAATAATTAGAAATTGAAAGAAAAATTTTAATGATGCAAATTAAATATAGGCCGAAAAATGAAAGTGGAGAAATTAATATTTTCTTTGCTAATTAAATGAAAATTTAGTTATGAAATGCAATATAATATGATTTTAGGTGTGTATAAATTTATTGAAAATTTTTAGATTAAATATTGCATATTTTTCTATTTATGGATGATATTATGTATGAAATGAATAATAATGAATAAAAAGTATTTAGTGAGTTTATAACTTAATTGATTATCCATAATGAAATATTGATATATCAGAATGAAAAATTTTGGTAGTGATAAAATTGTTATAAAAGAATAAAATATTAAGTGATTAATAATGTAAAAATAATAAATTTTATGAATTTAATGGAAATGAAATTAAAGAAATAAAATAATGCCCTTAGTTATTTTCTGATGGTTAAATCTACCCAGGATATAATTGGCTAGCCATAGGGACATTATTACCGCGGTGCGGGTCATGGCGACTCGCTTATGTAGACCAATGATGGTCTACTACAGTGATAGTGATTCAATAAATATTATACAGTGCAGTGCTCGGGTGATCTTTCGGGATTACTCTTCAGTGTAGTGGACTTTTGAGTCCACGTCCCATGTATCTGGTCCGAAGATTTTCTATCGGATTGAATCTAGGGGCAAATAAAAAAAAAATGAAATGACAATTGTGAATGAAAAATGAGAAAAATGATTAAAATGAAAAAAATGATAAAAATGAAATAAGGGAAAAATATGAGAAAAATAATAAAAAGGACATAAGTGATAAATTTGGTAAATATGATAAAAGTGAATATTGTAACAAAAGAAAAAAGATGTAAAATTGAAAAAAATGAAAAATAAGTGAATATAAATATTAAATTGTGTAGAAAAAAAATAAATGAATAAAAAAAAATAAAATGATAAATATTAGTGGCAAAAGTGAAAATAATATATAGTTAGTGGTATAATTGTAAATAAATAGAAATTTAAGAATTAAAGTGAAATTGAAGCTAATCAAATAAATAAATGAAATAAATAAATAAATAAATAAGAATGGATAATTAAAGTAAAAACAGACTAAATTGAAAGTTCAGAAAAAAAAAATAATAATAAGAAATAAAAATATTATATAGTGAATTAAGAGTATAAAAAAAAAAATAATAATGTATTGATAAAAAGAATTATATATTAAAGAAAAATTGAATAGTATATTAAAATACTATTGTATGTATAGATGTATGAAAATATAGTTAGTGGAAATTTTTAGATTAGTAATCACCACTGAGCATATTAATGCTCAGCACGTAGTTATTTGACTGCGTGCAGGTAGTAGCAGGAAAGGCAGAAGCAAGCATACAACTTTTGGGAGCTGACAGAATATTGACATAATTGTAGGTTATAGTATAAAATGACATGTATATATAAGTTTAGATATGGTGTTGTACGAATAAAATTATGTATATATTCTGATAAATGAATATTTGCGAATTATTATATGTGTAGAGAATTGTGGTTGAATGGAAATATATTACATTATGTGGATTGTTGTGCCCAATATTGGGCTGTGGATTGTTTGCTTTGCAGGTGGGTTAGTTAGTTTATAGCCGTTATGCTGCCGAAATTTTTGGAAAAATAAAAAGGAATAAAAAAAAAAAATTTCGGCATACATCGGCTATAATCGTATTTACCCACGTAACGTATATATAGAACAAATGTTATAAGGGTGTTACACAGGCTCCAAGAGCTTGGTATGAGAGACTAAGTTCTTTTTTATTAGAAAATAACTTTACAAAGAGAAATGTTGACACTACACTATTCATCAAAAAGCATAAGCATGATTTACTAATTGTTCAAATTTATGTTGATGATATAATATTTGGCTCTACTAATGAGTTGCTTTGTCAAGAATTTGCTAAGTGCGTGACTAGGGAATTTGAAATGAGCATGATGGGAGAACTTAAGTATTTCCTTGGTCTACAAATAAAGCAAAGCAATGAGGGCATATTCATCAACCAATCCAAATATGCAAAAGATTTAATCAAGAAATTTGGTATGGAAGGATGCAAAAATTCCAAGACTCCTATGAGCACATCAACGAAATTGGATAAAGATGAAAAGGGTGAGAGCATTAATGAAAAGCTTTATAGAGGTATGATCGGACCACTTTTATATCTCACTACTTCTAGACCCGACATTATGTATAGTGTTTGCTTATGTGCACAGTTTCAATCATGTCCTAAAGAATCTCATTTAAATGTTGTAAAAAGAATTTTAAGATATTTACATGGATCATTGCATCTAGGTTTATGGTATCCTAGGAATTCATCTTTTTATATTATAGGATATTCAGATGCAGATTATGCTGGTAGTCTTTTGGATAGGAAAAGTACTTCAGGTACTTGTCATTTCATTGGAGAATGTTTGGTTTCTTGGTTTAGTAAGAAATAAGTTTCAGTTGCTCTCTCAACTGCTGAAGCTGAATATGTAGCAGTTGGATTACAACAACTTAAGGACTATGGTCATGAGATGAACCATATACCTATAAAATGTGACAACACTAGTGCTATAAATCTTTCAAAGAATCCTATTCAACACTCTAGAAGCAAACATATTGACATTAGACACCACTTTATTAGAGATCATGTTCAATATGAAGATGTTGCATTAGAATTTATAAGCACAGAAAATCAATTAGCAGATATTTTTACTAAGCCTCTAAATGAGGAAAGATTTAATTTCATTAGAAGAGAACTAGGTATGATTGATGGATTAACCTTGTGATTGCAAGAATATGAAATTTTAATTGTTGATCTTAAATCATATCGCAAGTTATAAGATAGAAATTTTGATGAGAACTCATGTTTTAAGAAGTAGAATTTTTGTTGAAATGATTCATTCTTGTTGTAGAACTTAAATTGATGAAAATTCTAGGGAAGTCACGCCCATGACATATATTCACGCCCGTGACTTAAGAGGCTCAAAGAGGCAGTGTCGTTCACGACTTTGGTTCACGACATGGTTCATGGCTTCAAGTGGTGAAACTTAGTTTCACGGCTTGAGTCACACCCGTGAAAATGGACTTTCACGCCTGTGACGAATTTTCACTCTCGTGAACAATTACACCCCAAAAACTCACAGAAGCTTTCACGCCTTGTGTCACAGCTTGCTTCATGGGCATAAGTAGTGAACTTCAACAGTTCACGCCCGTGACCATTTATTCACCCCCGTGATCGATGATCATTCACGCCCGTGATGTTCAATCACCACGCCCATGAACATATTCACGCCTTTATTCACGGGTGAAACACTCCTTCAGCAAACTGTGAATACGACCATTCATGCCCGTGAAACCATAATTCACGCCCGTGAATGTATCAAATATATAAGAAAACAGCCGGTTACAACCTTCATTTCAACTTCTCATCTCCCAAAACCGCTCTCATTTACTCTCATTCATTGAGACATTGAAGACTCCGACCCCAAAGACTTGAAATTTCACTATAAATACCACCAAAAGTTCGAATCTTCATCAGAAATCATACATTTCTAGGGTTTTACATCAAATTTTCTGTCAAAATCATTTTCAACTCCATCAACAACAAATTTCTTCAAAAATGGAGTCTGCTTCATCTAAGGGAAAGAGAAAGAAGTCTCATACACCTAAGAGGTATGCAGATTACCTCATGAATCACATTCCGGAGAGTTGCCATCCTCGGTATGCAACTTTGAAGAAGAGACCTCTTTTATCATCAAGGTCCTTCGATTAGTAGACAATCCGTAGTCTCGGGCTTGAGATGGCTATGACAGAGCAACTACAAGCCTGTCATCTCAAAGAGTTTGTTGAAATTCATCAGCCGACTCTGAGAGAGCCAACGCTGGAATTTCTCAGCACCTTGTAGGTTTCACCTACTGGAGTGGTGAAATTCCAACTCTGCAATAATCCTAACACCCTCTGCGCCATCGCATTTGGAGAATTGTTCAACCTACCATCTGATGGCATTGTAAATGAGACTGAGGTAGAATTCTCTGCCCCTCTAGCTTGGACACATTTTGGATATAATTGTAGCTGGGACGTGAAGAAGACAAAGAGCACTCATCTTGTGGCCCCAGTACACAGGTATTTGCATAGGTTCCTAACCTATAGCATTTTTGCTAAGGGAGAAAGTAATGGAACTATTAGGAAGTCAAAACTCTTCCTCTTTGAGATGGCTCGTAGGGGAGTCATAGTGGCACTTTCCAGATGGTTTGCAAACCATCTTCTCTCCATAGCCACCAAGCCCACAGGAGATATTTTGATTGGGGCATATGTCACCCATATCGCAGTGAAGCTCAACTATTTGAAGCAGGATGCCCATCATTTCAACATCATTCCTGCACATCCTCGAGATCGTCTGGATGTCGAGTCGTTCATCAAGATGGGAGCGGCTGTCAGGATCGTTTTCTAGAACGATATCTTCTACCGCTTCACTAACACTGCTAGGGAGATTATCTGGGAAGATAATGACACGGAGGATTTTAAAGCAGGCCTCCAGGGAGTCCAACAGAAGAAGAGGGCTCAGGTCAAAGAAACACCTCTAGCAGCCGAGCAGGACGTCGGACAGTCCTCAGCTTCCACACCATCCTTAGCACAACAGGTGGTTGACCTCTTGGCACCACATTTTGAGCAATTGCAGACTTCAATGGATGAGAGGTTGGAAAATCTCAAAGACTTCATGGAGTCTCGGATGGACAGCCTTGAGGCTGAAGTGGCTAGGCTTTGTGATAGGATGTCTGGCTAGGAGATAGGCTAGAGAGTAGCCTAAATTTGATTGTGTTTTTGCTTGTTTGTTATTTTTTTTATGTTTGCTTGTGTGTAGAAAATTTTTAAATTTCCTTTCTAAACATTTTAACTCAGTTTGTATCCTTTCCTTTATGTTATATATATTTTCTTTTGTTTACTTCAATCTTCATATCCTTTTTGATTGATAACAAAAGGGGGAGAAAACTAGCAATATATGATAGGCAATATATGATAGGGAGAATGGTATCAAACTAGCAACATAAGATCAAACTAGCAATATATATTAAGGTAAATGATTTTTGAATCAAATAATCAAAATTGAATTGACTTTGAAATGGATTACAAATCTTGATTCAACATTTCATATGCAAAGTATATAATTGGAAAATTAAGCTTTATATACTTTAGATATACTTTAAGTATACTTTGCATATACCTTAAAGCAAGTTACAAATATAAATATGTCATGATATACCTTAAATATATCTTATATATACTTCATGTCTTAAAAAGGAGTTATGGTATATATTGGATATACTTCTCATATAACTTGCATACACTTAAATCTAGTTAAGCTTATTTCAATGCTACATCATTATCTACTATTCTTGCACATTATAAATTTTTATCCTAAGTATATTTTGAGGGGGAGACTTCTCAAAATCACATATTGCTAGATTATTTGTCACCATCAAAAAGGGGGAGATTGTTAAACCTTAAGGGGTATTTCCATCATTTTGATGTTAACAAATAAAATAGTAATATTGTATTTAACATACTTGTCTTATAAGTCTTTTATACAAGACATGGATCAAAATAGCAAGAATGGAGAATTGGAAGAATAATCCTTGAAAGACAAAATTCAAGTAGTAGCATGTTCACTGCCGTGACTCTATGAGTCACTCCCATGAAAGAAGCTAACCGTTACCAAAACCAACTTTTGAAGTTCATAGCCATGAAGGAAAAACAAACCGTGAAGTAAGCATTTCAGTCACCCCCATGAATAAAGGTGTCACCCCCATAAAGATTCATGCAATTTCATCCAGAGAGCTTCACGACCAGAGTCACCACTTGGATCACGGCTGGAAAGATTGTCACGCCCGTGAATGCGTATGTCAAAACATTCCAGAGAGCTTCACGACCAAGGTCACCACCTCAGTCACGGCTTGGGAAGAACTGTCACGCCCATGACAAGCATAGTCACACCCGTGAACAATGAAAGAGAAAAATGTTAGGCACGATTTTTTGGTTGGTACAACGACTAGTTTCTTACTTAATGCACCCCAACGGCTATATTCAGCCATGAGAGTATAAATGGAAGTCATTTATGCATTAAGGAAAAAGAAAATGATAAGAAAAACAAAAGATTAGCATATACTTCAAATCACAAGCTATCTTGTACTTTCATACTTTGAGAACATATCTATTCTCTGTAAAAATCTTTTTGCTCATCATATTTGAGCAATTAAGATTTATAAGTGGGTCTCTCTTTAATCTTTACTCAAGTGAGCTTTGGGTATTTCTGGGTTAAGAGTAGAACACTTGTAAGGGTTAGTTATGTGAGCCTCCAAAACACAAATTAAAAGGTTGTTTGTGTGATCCTGTAAAACACAAGGAAGGTTATTTGTGTGAGCCTATAAAACACAAGGAATTGGTTATTGTGTGAGCCATTAAAACACAAGGGATTTTTGGATTAGGTGTGAGCCATTGTGAAAAACATCATAGTTGGGAGTGAGCTTGCAAAACTCCATTGTAACACTTAGTGTGTTAGTGAAACTCCCAATTGCGATTGGGGAGAGTAGTAGGGTTTGTTAACACCCGAACTTCTATAAATCTGTGTGTCAAATTTTCTCTATCCCTCTTAAAATTAATTGTTTATTTCCGCATCTTAAAGTTTAATTTTTAAAACTCCAATTCAACCCCCCTTCTTAGCTTAATATCTGGGCAACAGTATGAGAAATTGATAACGATTATATCTATAAAACTTTTGGTTATATAAATGTTTTAATATTTTATATATGTCGATAAACTTATATATTAGCTTAGACAATAAGTTAGAGAATTATTGGCATACCAATAGGGTAGAAAACTCCATGGCCTGTGGATATATTGGTCATGAGAGGTATTATATGGCTCATATGGTTATCTTGGACCGTACATATTATTCAATTACCGATCATATGGTTATTTTGGATCAATACTGGTTATGTGGTTATTTTGAATCAGATGATATTATTTTGAGTTATGTGATTATTTTTAACCCTAATTTTGCGGTTATCTTAAATTTGAAGATTTCCGTCATTTGACAGTACCTTTTGTTTTTTTTTGAAGTAGGTGTATAGTCTATTAATATATGAGTTTAATAAATTTTTAATTTTAATGAATGATTAAAATCTTTATTACATTTATTATATATTTGTGATATTAATACCAATGACTTTGATTTTGGTAAATTTTATTTAATAATTTTTATATATACTTTTATGTATAAGTCAATAATTTATTAATAATTTTGATACATGAAATGTTTTTCAGAATTTTATTGATTTAGTGTATATTTTCATTTAAAGTGACATTTATTATAAGTTTTTGCACTATTTAGTTTTATACTCAGCACAAAAGTTTGTTTTATCTTACGTAACTTTTAGTATAGTTAAGAAGCGAGAGGTGTATACATAAAATTTGTCGCTAATATCAGTAAATCTCACTTATAAAGCCAAGCAGCAGTGACAATCACCCTGTAAGGATCGGTTTTTGCTATATATGTATTTTACATATTTCACTTGATGTATTTTAATATACATATATATATATATATAAGTTATTTGCATTATCATATCAATTACCATGATATAAGAATAGTGAAATAATGAAATTTTATCTTATTTTGCTAAATTAATATATTATTTTATTAAGTTATATATATATATATATTTTAATAATGTATTATTTTAAACAAATATATCTTGTAACATTTTTTATCTGACCATATACTGTAGTGTATACGGCAGATAAGGGGTGTTACAATATCAATTATATATATTATTTATTAATAGAATTTATATTACTATATAAGTTTAATATAATATAATTGTTTGATAAAAAATAATATAATATATATTAGTAAGCTATGCATATAATAATATTTAAAATTTAAATTATTAGGTACATAAACTCAAAAGTATAAGTATATAATTATAAAGTAAAAGTATGTATGTTTGGGATTATATATATATATATATATATATATATATATATATATATATATATTATAGTGTGCACATTAATTATAAAAAATATATAAATATATAAGTTTATTAAATATATAATCAGTTATATTTATGACTATTTAATTTTAAACTATATATATAATTTAGATTAGTACAAAAACTTAATATAATATAATTATTTTGATAATAAAAAATTATATAATAAGTGATTTACTTTTCCTAAATAATGGAAAAAAATCGAAATATGACATTAAAAGACTCTACTGAGATAAAAATGAACTGTTAAGAATGTAAATAAGGTAAAATGGACAGTTGGTCCGATGTAATATAAATCATATATGGACCATAAGAGAATCAATTGACTCTTGCAAATAACTTAGTATGCATAAAATATTATTTAAAATTTTAAATTATTAGATATATAAACTCATAAATATAAAGATAAATATATAACTATAAGTATATAATTATAAAGTATATGAGTTTATAACTATATATTTAATGTTTTCACCAATTATAAAAGTATATAAATATATAAATTTATTAAATATATCAAATATATATTTTTATTTAAGAATATAATATATTAGTATTTAAATTTAAAATAATACAATTATTTTAACAAAAAATTATATAATATAATTAGAACAAATCATAATTTATATTGATTTATCACATAATTATATTACATTTATTATAAATTAAGTTACTTTATAATTGATTCACTTAAATTAATTTACCAAATAATTAATATAATGTACATTTATTATATAATACAATTAAAATAAATTATAAATGCTAAAAAATATAATTAGTGATAAAAATTTTATAGTAAAAAATGAAACTAGCAATATATTATAAATATTTTTTGTTTATATATTAATAACAAAAATAGTTGATTAGATTGATGGTTAACTTATCTTAAACTTACATAAAGTTATGGATTTAATTTTCTACACAATCATCATAAAAATTTTAGCATATACAATTATTTTTAGCATTTAAAATTTTCAATTATTTGAATTTCTTACTATTATAAATATCATATAAATTTTATTATAATTTAATTTTATAGATTAAAGTATATTTAATTAAAAGTTTAAGTTATATTATATTTGTATAATGCTATATAATTTATTTCATTCTTATAAATTATTATATATAGTAAAATTATAAATATTTAAATATCAATTATTTCAGTACAGTTCGGTTATAAAACAATTCAGTACAATTCAGTACAGTTCTCGATCCAGATATCACTAAAAGATCCAGATCCGTCAAAATTGCAGTCAATTGTACGATACAGTTCGATTCTAGTTGAAAAATCAACAATACAGTTCAATTCTGGATCTTTTTTTTCAGTTTTTCGGTCCAATTCGAAAAGATCCATAATTCATGTACCGCTCTAGTTGGACTTTGGTTAGAAAGTGAGAATAAATATTTGTCAAAAATTGAAATATACACACACCTTGAGGGCCAGATGAAATGAAGCCCAATAAGAGTCAGATGTAACGACAAAACTACCAATGAAACGCAGACAATTAGCAATCTCAACCACCAACTGCTGTTAATGACAACCTCCTTTTGACTCCCGCTCCTCTATTATAAATTTTTCACCGTTAATTTCTAATTCCTCTTTCGCCTTTTCTCTAAACAGCTATCAGCTCTCGATCGTTCTCTCTCTTATAGATAAACCACTACCAGCTCTCACCCGTAGAAACTCCATCGCGGCTTCCGTAGTAATTCCTTCTCAGCTCACTTTCCCTTCAAAACTGTAAAATTAGTAAGTAAATAGATTTTAAATCTAATTTCTTTCGAAAAATTAGTTTAAGAAAGGAGAATTATTTAAATCATTATAAATAGTAGTGTATAATTATAACCAAATAATGTGGAATATTTAATACTTACTTATGCCCAGACCTATTATAGAGGTACAACATAGCGGGAGTCATATGGAACATGAAAATAGCAAATTATATTGGTCGCAGACCAATTGCAGATCTTTCAATATCGTTTGACTCTAATGCCGTGTAAAATTAGTAGATAAATAGGCCATGGGAAAATTTTGAGTCTAAGGCTCATTTACTTACTGAATTTTACAAAAACCTCTCCACACCTCCAGTCTCCCTCCTCAACATACAAATGGCAACTACAACAGTGTTATTTCCTCCACTCCTCTTGATACAGCATCATTTTCTTTGTGGACTGGGCAATAAAATAACTGGTAACGTTGTGTTTTACAGAAGGGTAGTTTCGTACGAACACAGTAGCAGTACAATGTATTTAAAACCCAACTTTAATGTATTTAATAGATAATAGATATCTAAATATAATTGTTTTACAGTGATATAATTAGTATTAAACGAATAATGGCATATCAAAATAATATTAAAAAGGAATGCCGGTTTGGATTTAAGCAATAATATAGTCTAATTTGCTCGAGGTCATCATATAATAAAAAATGTATAAAAATCCCAAAAATGGGTAAGAGCTTAAAATTAATTTCTCTTCTAAAAAAAGAAAAATAAATAAATAAATCTCGCCATGTGCAGATTCTAGAAATCATGTGATGTCCTACGTAACATAATGGTTAAATTTGGTCTATTAGTGCCATAAAAAAATGTTATCAATACTTTTTTTCATATACTTTCTACTATATACTTTTAATGTAAAAAGGTATGTATGATTTTTTTTAAAAAAAAACATTAATTTTTGTTATAAAAGTTAAATGATATTTTATAAGTGAAAAAATATTTTTTTTTTCACGTTAAAAAGTATACGATTGAAAATGCATAACAAACTTTTGGTAGCATTTCTCAAAATGTGATTAAAAAAATGGATTATGGAACTCCTAACCCACCTGCAATAGTGGGTGGAAAAACAAACCCTCTCCATATTAAATATATATATATATATATCTGCATTTGAAATTTTGAATATTCTAAATTGTAATCTATATATATTCCTAAAAATCAATCAGTCAGATGCAAACAATACATCTCAATTAACAAATATTTATAAAACCAGCAAAGGAATTATTTAGAACTATTTTTTTCAGGTTTTGGTTGCCTGATTGGCAGTCAAAGTTGATTTTTTAAAAAACATTATACCTGCATTTGAAATTTTGAATATTCTAAATTTTAATCTATATATATTCCTAAAAATCAATCAGTCAGATGCAAACAATACATCTCAATTGACAAATATTTATAAAACCAGCAAAGGATTTAATTAGAACTATTTTTTTCAGGTTTAGGTTGCCTGATTGGCAATCAAAGTTGATTTTTTAATTATTGGTTAGAGTTTATTAATTATTAGTTAAACCTTAATAATGTTAATAAATTCTGACAATATATATACATCTTGCTAAAATTTTGGCCAAACTAAATAGAAAGACATTTTTGCCCTTGAATGAAATTGCTTCAAAAAATATTTTCCTCCCATTTGTTTTCCCTCCAAATACTTCTCATTAAGTACTCTCATCACCATCCTCTTTAATTAAATTCTTTCCAAGTTAAACGTGCAAAAACACTTAAAAATCCTGAATTTATTGAGTTTTTCATAATAAGTACTTAAAATATTTTTTTCCATTTAGTATCGTTGTAAGCGGACAATGCAATAACGAATTTAATTGTCATCTCTAACCTCAAATTAATAAACTGATCCAAATTTAATTCAATTGAGTTATTATAAATAAGTCTTTAAACTTTTTTTTTTTCATGTAAGTCACTAAAATATCAATCTTCTATTTATTCAAGTCCTTTTCAACGATCTTAACTATATTCACGTCCTTTATTATATAAAAATGTAAAATTGCAACTATATGAACTAATTTTTTTTTCATTTATGTAAAAATAAAAATGTATATTTTTTGAGACGAAAGGTATATTTTAAAACCCTCCATTTCCTGTTGAGTGTCTTTCAAGGAAATTGCAAAATTGTTTTTAACTATATAAAAATATACTTGTAATTTTATTAATTAACTAGATACAAATACCATGAAGATAGCAAGGTGTAAAGGTAAAAATAGAATCAAATAATTAACAATTCCTTAATTTTTATAATTAAAAAGAAACTTAAATTGAATTTTTTTTCCTAAAACGACATTAAAAGGAAACGGAGGGTGTATTTGATATGCAGCTGGATGTAATGGAAGGAAATTAGAGGCAGATTATAAATTTTTATTTTGTGAAGAGAGCTCTTAGAGTGGTCCCTTGGGGTTGAGGGGACAAAAAAGTATGGGACTTCATAATAAATTGTGAAGGGCCCCAAAAGCAACATTGCCAACTTATATCAATCATTCTATAAAAAATACCAAATGAATCTCTTTCAATTCTAGCTGACGGTGACGCACCTTCCTGGCTTCTTTTTTTTTTTTCTTATTTTAATTTTTCCTTCCCAATATTCTCAAATTCATGGAAATCACAAAAGAAAAAAATAGCTATTTTCTTTTTCAATTTGTAAATTTATATTTATAACAAATAATAATTAACATTTTCGAAAAATATTACTATGACAAATAAATATTTATAAATATAATCTTGTTGAGAAAGCTGTCAGGTGATCAAATCTTTACTTCACTCTATTCTATTATGAGTTTAAATCTTAACCATTAACTTTACTACAATAAATCCTTTTTTTTTTTTTATGATACGATCCGAAAACCTAATCTAATGAAAACTAATAAATTTTACCTTAATTATAAGAAACTTTTTCAAAGTCGTAAAATTTTGAATTTCAATTACAATAAATCACTCTTATATATATATATATATATATATATATATATATATATATATATATATATATATATATATATATATAATGTTTTAATTCCAACTATTTTTTAATCGTTAAATTAAAAATCTAATGGTTCTTATTAGCTTTATAATAATTATAAGTATTTAATACTATAACATTTAAAATTGATGATGGTTATCAGTAACCATTGAAAACTATATATATATATATATATATAATGTTTTAATAGTTACAATATTTATGAGTACTATTTTTCAACTGTTAAATTAAAAATTTAATAATTCTAATTAGTTTTATAAATAATTATAGTCATTTAATAATATAATATTTAATATTATTTGATGGTTACCAGCCATCATTATATATATATATATATATGTGTGTGTGTGTGTTTGCATCATTAATTTAATAATTTGTAATTAAAACAGTTATTGATTTTCAAGGACCGTCAAATTAAAAAAGAAGGCAAACTCAGCTAAAGAAAACAAACCAAAAGTGGTGATTGCTTCAACATTCAATTGAAGAAAATGGTGAAAGTATACAATTAAATTTGAAAGGTGCAATGAGAGAACAGTAATCAGGGATCACTGCTAACCTAAGCGGCTCTTTCATGGTTGAAACTTGAAACAAAGTTTAGTGGGGCTATAAGTGACTGATGTCATGACTTATTATTTGTGCCTTGAATTTAATTTTTTTTCCATAACATCTAATTACTAAATTATATAATACTCCGCATTTTTGCCGGGCAAATTTATTAAAAAGGATAAAACGATTATTTTTAAATTTTAAAAATATGTTATAGTCATAATTCAAATTCGAAAATTTTAATGAAAGAATAAAGAACTATATCATTTATCTCACTTCTTGGAGTTTACTTGTCATAATTATATCCTCCATGTTTTATTTCTATTTTTCCATTTTTGAAAATTTTCCATAATCTTTATAATATACAGTACCGTCACATGACAACTAACAAGAATGACTAAACCAAGGAAAAATCTTATTAATATTAGGTTCTGTCTCTTTCCACTTTGGTATTATTTTGTGAATTAATTCTATTTTTAAGATAAATTATATTAAATAGAAGCTTGGGGATAAAACCTAGGTGTGCAATTATTTTAATTTATTTTTTAAAACTTATGATATGTGGGTATATATATATATATATATATATATATATATATATATATATATATATATATATATATATAAGTGTAACATAACATCCCACATGCATGCCCACACGTGTGTGGACCAATTAATTATTAGCATAATTTACTTTTTATGCATATATAATTAGTAATTGTTTATGTACAACTTTCAATTAAAGCGGGCGAGCAAGTCTTGCAATAAAATGATGACATGAATGAAGTAAACCCATCTCAATCACTTACCTCATTCAATTAGTACCTCTCTGTTCCCACTTATTATTATGTTTCTAATAAAAAAAATAGTAAATATAAATTGTTGGACAAATAGTTTAGTGATTGGGTCTCTTACTTTATAATGCGTCAGGCACCAGGTGAAGCTTTCAAACTTTGATAACCCAATAATTTACCATGGAAAAAAAATAAAAAATTAAATTAAATTTATACTATTTGCTTCTAAAGAGTAGTTTAGTTGATATAAAATAACTAATTAATAGTTATAAAAGTTTAACCTTTTTTCCCAAATCGGGGGCAGAAAAAGTTTTGAGAAATCGGAATTTTTTTTGGGATTTGATTTGAATAAGAAATCAGAACAAATTAAAAGAAAAAAAAAAAGGAATAAGAAGAAGAGATAGAGGAACAATGATTTTTTTTAAATCTCATATTTAAAGAGAGTAACTAGGGCACTTCCATTAAGTAGCAAATTACCATGCACCCACTCTCTGTGAATTAATATACATATATATTAATTGACAGAAATTTCTTATAATTAAGGTGGGAGAGAAATCAATGGATATGGGATTTGATTATATAATTAATTGCAATTCATACACATATCTGAGTGTTACTGTTTAGGTATTAGCTATAGCTATATATCTCTCTCCAGATCTTAGACTGAATTAATTAAGCAGTAGCCAGAGTCTCACTTTTTCTTGAAGAAGATGGAGAAGCTTTTGAGCTTGAAGTTCCAGAAGAAGACCCATCTTCTTTGTTTGATGCCATAACAGCACTACACTTTTCTTTTCTCTCATCATCCCTTATCTGTCTTTCTCTGCACTCTAAACTGCAAAAAGCCGAGTCCCCCCTATATATAAATAGAGATCAAAGATCAAGAAATGGAACATATAATTAACAATAGTATATATAAAAGAATTAATTTTAAAGAGAGAGAAACAGAAAATTAATAGTTGAAAAGAATACCTGTACATATAAATATCTTTCCCAGCCGCCAAACGGCGTTTACAAAACCCGCAGGTTGTCAAGAAATCAGCAGAGTTTCTTCTCTGAATGTTAATCCTGGGCGATACCATGCTATCCAAGAACCGATGATGATGATATAGATTACCATCAAAACTATTATTGTAATAATTTAGAGAGGCTTGTTGTGGTGTCAGAGGATCTCTGATTATCACCTGCATCTGTTGATACTCAGTAATCTGATCAGATGGTTCTGAAGAATCCACGCTGGGGAGATCTATGGTGATGCTGGTCATGCTTGTTGTTCTTCTCATGGGTTGGCGTGGACGCTTCCCTAGCAACATCTTTTCTTTTATCTTTTTCTTTTATCTTTTTTTTTTCTGAAAAATAAAAACAGAGAGAGAGAGAGAGAGAGAGAGAGAGAGAGAGAGGTTGATGATGATGAGAGAGTGAGGATGGAAGGTGAAGAAAGGGAGAAGATAAACGCAGGAGAAATTAGGGAGTGGAGACTGAGAACGAATCTTGCCCGTTGCTTGCGCCCCCCGGGTCTAATTAACTTGTCCACCTCATCACTCTTTCTTCTTTCCTTGCTTTCATGCTGTTTAGTATTTACTATTTACTTCCATTCTTATTAATTATTGCGATTTTTTTTGACATTCGTAAATAAATTTTTATATTTAATGGCAAGGATGTCATCAATATGAATTCTACTATTCTTATGTTCCGTTCAATAAGAAAATAATTTTTTTTACTCTAATTAATATTTTATATTACTAATAAAAATTAAATTTTTTCTTTCCAATTTTACATTTATCTTGATTTTGGATATATCTTCTTTATTAATTAATTAATTATACACATTACTACTTTTAATTTTTTTTAAAAATAATATAATTATTTTATATTAATAATTATGCATATTAAATGAAATTTAATCAATAGATAGAATGAAATGAGGGAAATAATATATTTTCACTACCCTTTTACAAGAAAAAAATTGTCTTCATCAGTTTATTTATTTTATGAAATGACTAAACTGGAATGTCCAAAATCTGGCCAAACCAATGGAAATGATCCGTTTGCCCTTCGAAAACCACCTGTTTTCCCCATCTTTTGTTTTTCCTCCGACAACCTCCCATTCATCCTCATGTGTGCTTAGCTAGCATGACTATTTACAATACTTCATCTTTCACTATGACTTATGCAATTTCTGCTAATTAATGACTTATACTACCCATTAAGAATTTGCTGCAGATTTGAAAAATGAAATTATTTAATCTAATTAGCACTTTTATAATCTGAAATTTTTTGATGAACTAAGAAATATGGAAAACAATGGAAGAGGAGGTATATTGAAATTTCAACATGGAAGAGATCAGATCTCACGAAATTCAATCTACAAATGGGGATGTTAGACAAACATTAAATTAGTTATTTGGCTTTTTAGAGAATGATGATAGTCTGTTTAGTTGAGAGGATCACAATAATGATTTATCAATGGATTTCCCTTATAAAATTTTTGATTCTAATGGAAGTTCAGATGGGGGCAACTACGGAGATAGATCATATGTGGAGATAGATGAAAACAATCATGAATGTAATGGAAACAAACAAGATGAGAGTATAACACATGAAGTGGACAGCATAGATTTGGAAGCTGTAAAAATTGAAAAGAAGGAATAGACAAGAAGAAAAGAGAGCATACCATTGAGAATCTATATACTTAACTAAATTATAATAATTTTAAAACGAGGGAGATTCAAATAAGATAGAAATAAAATAAGTACCGATATTCATGCCATGAGTAAATATAATTCTAACTCAAAAGGTATTTATGTCATAAAAATAAAAGAATTAATTTAAAGAGGAAAATAATAACATAATAAAAGAAAAGAAATAGAAGGAAAAAAAAGAAATTTAAAAATCATGTTAAGGCCAAATGGCCAAATCCTAAAATCATGCTAGCTAAGATCTAGCCACAAAATATGGAAAAATGGAAAGATTAATATTTTGCTCAAATAAGGAAAATAAAACTAAAAAAAGTAAAGATAATTATAAATTTGTAATTAATGAATTGATATAAAATAACATATAAAAATAATAATTATATTATTTTCACTGCCCGAACATTATGCCCGTGCGGACATGACTATATTCACAAGGATATACCACAAAAATGGCTGATAATAGAAAATTGATTAAAAAAGCCATAAAAAAAATACAAATCACAAAGAGAAAATAAAATGAGCAACAAACATGCATTTTAAATAAATATAAACATGAAGAATAGAAAAATTCTAAAATACAATAAAAGTATAAAAAATATATCTCATTGCCTTTGGACGTATATCCGTGCGGACATAGGTATTTTTGTGATGATATATCTTATAGAAGGGTAGATTATGAAAGATAAGCAGTATACTCTAAAATACAAAAATAAAAATAAAAAATAACAAAAAATAAAATAACAAAAATGGAGAAGAAAAATAAGAAGTAGAGAGGGAAAAGAAGGGGCCTTCAGAGTGGCTAACTTTGTTTTACCTTCTTCGGGAAATAGTGATTCAAAGTGACTAGGTAATAACCAAGTTTATGATAATTTAATTATCTCTTAGAGTTTCTTTAATTTCTAGAAAATAGTTTCAAGAACCGAAACTTAGAAAGACCAAAAAATTTATTTTTAGTGTGTTTGATAGAGAAATGTGAGTAGAGAATTGTCATCTCCTTTTAAGGAGAAGAGGAGGATATTTGTTAGTGTATGTTAGCCTTAAGGAAAAAATCAAAGTGTTTAAAGTAAGAATCTCAATTTAAGTAAATAATCACAAATCAATGAAATTAATGAGTTGTCATAATTGAATATGGAAATATATCAATTGAGAGATGATTGGGGTTTCCCTCATAGTGCATAGCTTCATTTTACCTTTTTCGAGGAATAGTAATTCAAGGTGACTAAGTAATAATCTAAGTGTAGGAGAATTTAATTATCTTTTATGGTTTATTTTCTAGAAAAAAGTTTATAGAACCGAAACTAAAGTAGACCAAAACATTTATCTAAGTGTGTTTGACAAAGAAATACGAGTAGAGAATTGACAATCCCTTTTAAGAAGAAGATGTGAGTATTTATAAGTGTAGGTTAGCCTTAACTTAAGGAAAGAATCAAAGTATTTAAGGTAAGAATCTCAATTTAAGAAAATAATCACAAATCAATGAGGTTAAGGAGTTGTCATAATTGAATAAGGAAATATATCAGTTGGGAGATGGTTAAAGATTTGATAGATAACTTCCTTATTTGAGAGATTCAAAGTCATTAGCTAATAGAATTTTGGACTTGTTGCCCGTAATTAGGGTTTATAAGTTATGTTCTCGGTTAGTGAGAGTTGGGGATTAAGTCAAGTTTTGGAAGTTAAGTTCTGCTGAAATCATATGTTTCATGAATATTGGGTTTTAGTTAGTAGCTACGATGAAGTTCTTCACAATCGTGAAGAGTTTCTTCATGACTGTGAAGGAGTGGTTCATGCCTGTGATGGAGGAATCATAGCCGTGAAGCATGGATAGGCAGAGCAGGTGAGACATTCATATTTTTCTCTCTGCCAATTCTTTTAAATCTGCTTCCATACATCTATAATCAACATAACACGCCATAGCTCCATCTCCTTCATCATCAGAAACCTTAATCCTCTATTGATGAAGCTTTGAAGATAAAGTTTTGAGAGAGTAAAGTGAGATAGGAGAGTGACAAAGGAAGCTTATGAGCTTGGAGGTAAAGATTAGGTTTTTGAGTTTTTCTGGATTTTGGTCGATTTCCAAAGACTAAGAAAGTATTCTTCATCTTGTTAAGACCTAGAGAGAGTTGAAAGTCCATCCCAAGGGAGGGGAAAAGCTTAAAGAGCTAGAGTAGTGACTCTCTCTATCTTAGGTATAAGGTTTGTATATAACAACACTTAAGACTTTTATTTTCAAGTTTTTGTGTTAATTGCCTTAGACACATGATAAATGATGAGTGAATAAATAAATATTATAATATGAGTTGATATGCACGATGAGATGATATATGTGAACATGTTAGATTGTGGTGTTAAATGGATTATTAGAAAATATATGTTTGTAATAAATAACTAAAATGCATGTTGGAGTGTTGATAGAGTGTCTGACATTCGTCAATCGTAAAGAATATTGCATGTGATAATGACATGAAGTTGTGATGCTCTGTTTTTTGGAAAACTTTCCAAATTTACGGTCGTGAACAAAGGGTTCACGGGCGTGAATATCATGAAAATAGTTTTATTGCTAAGGCAGACCCGTTCACGAGCAGCTTCACAGTTTGGTTCACGCCCGTGAAGGGATGATCATAGTCGTGAACGTGTGCTAATTCACAGGATGAATCATGACTTAGTTCACGAATAAACTACTCGTAAAGTAGTGTTTCACGGCCGTAAAATGTTATTCACAGGTATATTTTTTTCTTTATTATTATTATTATTAGTAGTAGTATAAAAGAAATCATAATAAGCAAACAAATTATATTTTATATGATAAAGTATTATTTACAAGACGTGTAGTTATTTTGCAAACATTATAAAAAAAACTTCAAAATAAAATTACAAAAAGTTATGTAATCCACAGTATCAGGAGTGCGCCGCTTTTACTAGGTCGGGTCACTGTTAGCTTTATCTACTTTCTTCGGATTATTCTTCTCTATATCTGCGTGAGAGAAACTCTTACGTTAAGCTCTAAACTTAGTGGTGCATATTAATAAGATAATAAAATACACTTATACAATATCCCATAATGCGTTATCATACATATATATCTGATTAAATAATATATTATGTATATATATATTCGCATATTCTTTATACATATACAATTGTAAATTTTTCATATGTAAACATTACATAATTATCTTATGCAAATAAATTATTCTTTAAATTCATATTTATAAACAACTAATTCATATATAAAATTCTTTATACCAAGTTAACATATTTATGCCTATAACACTTAAGAACCAATAATCAGGATAACGGAGTTGACCATCCATGTATAATAAAGTTGTCACTCGGGCATAGTAGTATGCGCATACAAGTGTTATCATCGGCATTAATATGAATGTCATCACCGACATTAATATATGTGTCATTACCGGCATTAATATATATGTCATCATCGATATTAATATGAGTATCATCACTAGCATTAATATGAATGTCATCACCGGCAGTAATAGATCCCTGATTGACATGTCAAACTATCTAAGACTCTAGTTCTAAACTAGGTGTTTAAAGCTTAATTATTATCATTAAAATTCATAATTCTTAAATTTACACATTTTATACATTTAATGACTCAGTTAATCACATAATTACTCAATAAAAATATTATTTGCATAATATATACAGTCCACATTATTTTTCACGTCAAATTCCATATTTCATATTTGTCCTGTTACTGGCAGATTTTATTCTCTATTTTGGACTTATTAACAGCATAATTAAATTACAAGATCTCTTAAGAATTTTAGCCCTGAATATCAGCTTTAATATACATTTTGAATCACTAAATTTAGAGTTTTGTAGTAAAAGATATGATCAAATGAATATTGATTTGTAATTCAAATTGTTGACCAAAATTTCATGGACAGTTTTCTAGTTCTACTTTTGTCTAAAATTAAGCATAGTTATGTTCAAAATAAAGTTCTATGTTATTCATAAAAGTTATAGTCCTATGTCTTAAATTTCAAATTCAATAAATAAAATATAAATCATAATTCCATAGCTTAAGTTATAGTAAAATATGTACAGACTGCTCCATAGAATCCAGCAAATAACACATCAACACATAATTCAATTTTTACCAAATATAATCCTAAGTCTAGCAAATATGGATCCCTAGAATTTTTATGCATATGTTCATTGTGAAGCAAATCGTAAGACTCTTCTGACTAGTGATCTAGTTACTTATGATTCTGTAGTAATGTTGCCTTGATGAAATAACTCATCTGCTCGACAACCCAACACTAGTAATGTACCATCTTCTTCAACAACATCTCGAAGCTTTGATATTAGAAAACAATCTAGTTCAACTAGATGTTGTCCTCATTGTGGTGAGCCTGGACACATTCAAAGTCGATGTAATGATCTGATTGGATATCCCGAATAGTGCGACCCTTCCAAGGCTCTAAAATGTAAATCCAAAGCTGCAACAACAACTACACCAGATGTTGCTGCCTTACACATCTCTTATAATCTGTTAAGCAAATCTTTTGTTAACTCTGCTACTATTGGGTCTTGTGCATGGGTAATTGATTCTGGATCAACTGATCACATGTCTTTTACAACTTCATATATTTCTAACCTAAAACCATCTGAACAATTTGTTGTGCCTACAACCAATGGTACATAAGCTAATGTTATTGGTAAAGGTTCATTCTCTTTGGATAACCTTAATTTAGATTATGTTCTTATATTTCCATCCCTAAATTTTCATTTATTTTTTATCTCTCAAATTACTACCTCATTGAATTATGATGTAATTTTTTTGGCTTGATTATTGTGTTTTTAGGAACATCAAGATAAAGAAGACGATTGGTTGTGGTACTAGAAAAGTGAGGCTATATTATCTTGATCTTACACCATCTAGCTTAAGTGCATTGACTCAATCAGAATCCGTTACTAGTTCAACGTCTACTTCTTATATTTGGTTATGGCATAAATGTCTTGGACATACTTCATTTGGATATTTAAAATATTTGTTTCCTAAGCTATTCTCAAATACTTCTCCATCATTGTTCAAATGTGAGACTTGTGAATTGGAAAAAAGCCATTGTGTTTCTTTTCCAATAAGTTTGAATAAAAGTTATTTGCCTTTTATGCTTGTGCACTCTGATGTTTGGGGGGCCTACAAAGGTTTCAACTTTGAATGGATCTTGGTGGTTTGTCTCTTTCATTGATGGTTATAGTCATATGACATGGGTATGTTTGATGAAAACTAAGTAGGATGTTTTCTCATTGTTCAAACAATTTTATTTGACGGTTACCACTCAATACAAAACTTCAATTCAAGTACTTCATATAGACAATGTAGGAGAATTTATCAATCATGAACTAAAGCAATTCTTACATCTTTATGGCATCATTCATCAAACTACATGTCCATATTCTCCTCAACAGAACGAGGTTACAGAAAGAAAAAACCATCACCTTTGGAAAATGGTTCTAGCAATGCTATTTGAAGCCAATATGCCTCTTCAGTATTTGAGGGCATCACTCACTAGTGCATCTTATTTGATCAATCGTATGTCATCTCGTAACTTGGACTTCCGTACCCCCCCTTGAAACACTAAATATCATCTTGACCTCGCCACCAACACCAAGCTTACCTCTAAAAGTATTTGGTTGTACTGCTTTTGTCCACATACCACAACATACTTGCCATAAACTTTAACCCCGTGCTCTTCGATGTGTGTTTGTTGGTTATGGTTTTCATCAAAAAGGTTATAGATGTTACCATCCTACAACACAGAAATTGTATGTCACTATGACTATCCAATTCCATGAACATCATATGTATTTTTCTATTGCAAGTCAGAGGGAGAGAAATATTGACTTGCAGTCCCTTAGCCATCAACCTAAGTTTATATGCCAAGATCAAACTATGAACCGCACTTTACCCAAACTTGAACTACCTGAACCTGTAACTGTACCTCCACAAGATTCTCAGATGGATACTGCTACTACTGAATCAACATTACATGGAGCTAAACCACTTGAATTTGATTCAATAGAAATCGAACTTGCACCATGTCATCAAAATAATATAGCTAAACTAAATGTGCCACAACAACAATTGTTTTCTTTTCTTGATGTTTATAGTCCACAAGAGTTGACTTCACAAGTTGAATCTTAGGTAAATCTTGAACCTTCAATTTGTATACTTCCTAATCATGCCACAAGAGGAGTTCCCAGAGTTAGTTATGAACCCATTCTAACTTATACTCCTAAATATCCAATAAACAATTATGTATCCTACCATAGGTTGCTAAAGACATGTGAATCATTTCTGAATCAATTATCTACTGTACATATTCGTAATAGTGTGCAGAAAGCCATGAAAGATTTTAGGTGGAAAGATGCAATGAATGAAGAAATGAAGTCTTTTCAAAAGAATAAAACATGGGAGATTGTTGATTTACCAAATGAAAAGAAAACCTCTTGGGTGTAGATGGATCTTTACAATCAAATATAAGGCAGATAGAGGCATTGAGAGATACAAAGCCTGGTTGGTTGCTAAAGGGTATAGTTAAACCTATGGAATTGATTATGTAGAAACTTTTGCACCAGTTTCCAAAATAAATACTATACGTATTCTTTTATCCTTAGTTGCAAACTTTGATTGACCTCTACATCAATTTGATGTAAATAATGCATTCCTACATGGGGATTTCTAAGAAGAAGTATACATGGAATTACCACCCGGATGTAGATTACAGGTTGAAGGAATCAAACAAGTTTGTAGGATGCAAAAATCAATGTATGGGTTGAAATAGTCACAAAGAGTGTGGTTTTGCAGATTTACAAATTCAGTGAAGGCATTTAGGTATCAATAGAGGAGTTCGGATCATACTCTCTTTATAAAGCACAAAAAGGAAAAACTCACAATGCTTATCATATATGTTGATGATATGATTGTGACAGTGAATGATGTTGATGAAAGAGTAGCCTTACAAAATTATCGATCACAGGAATTTAAAATGAAAGATCTTAGACCCTTAAAATATTTTTTAGGAATTTAGGTATTATGGTCTAGACAAGGTATATTCTTATCACAAAGAAAGTATACTTTAGATTTACTAAAGAAAGTTGGAATGCTGGCATGTTAACCAATTGATACACCAGCTGCTGAAAATGTTAAATTGGGTAATTTTCCAATCCAGATTCCTACAAACAAAAAACAATATCAAAGACTGGTAAGACAGTTAATGTATCTTGCACATACTGGACTTGATTTAGCATATTCTTTAATTGTTGTTAGTCAATATATGCACTCTCCAAGTGAAGAACATATGAAGGTTTTATAGTGTATCTTGCAATATTTGAAGTCTTCTCCAGGTAAAGGGCTTCTATTTACCAAATGAGCTAATTTAACTGTTGAGGGTTATACTGATACAGATTGAGCTGGTTCTATTGATGATAGGCGTTCGACTGTAGGATACTTGGTATTTGTTAGGAGAAATTTAGTCACTTAGCGAAGTAAAAAATAGGGAGTTGTAGCCAGATCTAGTGCTGAAGCTGAGTATAGACGGCTAAAGGAGTGTGCGAGTTACTAAGGATTAAAAACTTGTTGTAGGAACTTAAAATCCCACACATACTTCCTATAAAGTTATAGTATGATAACAAAGCTGCTTGTAACATAGCTCATAATCCTGTTCAACATGAACATACAAAACATGTACAAATTGATAGATACTTTATTAAAGAACAACTAGAAGCAAAGATAATTGAAGTTCCTCATGTTTGATATGAAGATCAACTCGCATACATCCTTACAAAGGTTGTTTCTAGCTAAGTCTTCCACCAAGCATTAGACAAGTTGGGCATACAAAACATCTATGCATCAACTTAAGAGGGAGTGTAGAAGATCACATGATTTCTCCTAATTTTTTATGATTAGATTTCCATAATATCTCTTATAATTATCTCTTTCCATATATCTCTTGTAATTATGTCTTTCCATTTCATTACCTAGACTTTAGGAGCAAGTTGTACAAAAGTCTATAAAAAGCTATGTATTATAGAAGATCAGGAAGATTGAAAAACTTTCTTCATTTTGTAGGAAAATATTTCCTTTGTTTTATTTTCCCTTTTGTAGAGATTCACCTTTGTAAATTCCCTTTGTAGAACAATATTTCCTTTGTCAAAATTTTCCCTTTATAGAGATTCACCTTAATTTTTTTTAAGAATAATTTGAATCATAGCCATAGCTAATTACTAACTCGATTATTGATCCTATAGGCATATCAATTTATCCAAATTCTAGTTCTAGATTGATGCGATATCGTGCCTTTTTGCAATGTGACTTGCACATTCCAAGCTTTATGGCTTCGGCCAACTCTCATTAATTGTCGTTTTCAAGCTTGCTTCATTATGCATTTATATGTTCTCATCAATTTTTATGCATTTCTTCACAAAGAAAATATACACTTAGGTTTATTTAATTAAATGTCACGACCAATATCGTTCAAAGACATTTTATAGCATTATTTCAACACAAAATTTCAATAAACATTACTTAAAGAATAACACTTATGTCATTTCTATTTTACAACAATCAAACTAATGTTCAAAAATGATTCTAGCACTACAAGAAAAAAGTGAAGTAACAAAAATATTAGTGACGGATTTGAATCTATCACTAATTAGTGACAGATTAGCGACTATTTGGCGAGTGACATCAATACAAAATTTTTAAAAAAGTCAGTGACAATTTAACGACAGTTTAGTGAGGAAGTTTTTTGACGGATCAGTGTTTGTCACTAATGTCGGTAGCTAAATTTGGCGCAAATAATTGGCGCTCGGATTTGTGACGGTTTAGCAATAGTTTAGTTGAAGCAGAATATCAACGAAAGCTTTTTTTTATTATTAGCTAAATTAGTGATGGATTGTGTTCGTCACTAGTTTTTATTTTTATTTTTAATATTTATTAGTGACGGAAAAGTGTTTGTCGCTAAATTATATTGTGATTTATATTGTTAGTGATGGACATATTTCCATCGCTAAACATAAACATATAAGTTGTTCACTTTAGCGATGGATTTGTGTCCGTCGTTAGCTTTAGTGACGGATATAGTCCATCACTAGGTTTAGTGACGGAATGAAATCCATCACTAAATGATTAAGCGAAACAACGTTGTTTCGTCATGCTATAAAACAAAACCCTATGCCTAAAGCACTCATCCCTTCTCTTCTCCCCTCTCCCTTCCTACTCTTTCTTTTGCTCGCTCCCTCTCTTCTCCCCCACACCACTGCCTCACTTCTCCCCTCGGTGGATGCCGCCATATGCCCCACCGAACTAGCCCCTCACCTCACTGCTGAGATGCTTCCCAATGTTTTCCAGGCAATTTCTTCAATTTATAGAACTTAAGTACTTAAGAGGGGATTAGTTGATAAGTGTTATCGTAGGTTTTTATTTTCCAATTTTAATTTCCCATCCTTGCATTCTCACTCTTGCAAAATCTTTTGCAGTCTCTGATTTTGCTGAATTTGGAGCCCTAACAGTTGAGCACAATGCAGATGAGACTCCTCTTTTAGCAATTTCTTTCGGTAAGGTACTAATTTTTGGATTTCCTTGTGTTTCATTCTTTGTTAAATATTTTAATGCTTCATTTAGTTTTCTTTGTTTTTTTGTAAATAAATTAATTTTAATTTAAATGTTCTCAGCTATGAATTGGGAACAAAACAATTGACAGGTGAACAAAACAATTTTCTAGTTTTATTTATTGGATTGATGTCTGGTCTCAACTTATAACATGTCTATGAGCCTTGTTGATGTTGAGGTCCTTACTAAATTTGGAACTCATAGCGATTGTAAACACGCATGTAATTTTTCCTTTTCATCAAGTTTCTTAAGGATTCATTTTGCTTACTTTTTTTGTCTTTTTGTGTCGTTTTTTCTTATGTTGCTTTTTTCTTTAGAGGCCAAGTACATGACAAAATGCTTAACTGAATTTTTCTTGTTATGGTGTTTGTTCTTATGTTGCTTGTGTTTAGAACTATTAGATGCTAGGTGCATGATAAAATGCTTAACTAAGTCACAGATACAAGCCTTTCTGCCATAAGATTGCTTATTTAAATGGTTATCAATGAATGAGAAAAGGGCAATCCTATATTATATTTTGTTATTTATTATTGATTAATTTTTTAAACCTTTTTTCCTCTAGTAAGAGAGAATGAGCTTAAGCTCATTCAATTCTTTACAGTTAATGCTTTTGGTAACAATAAAAACACTGCTAGTAGAGAAAATACAACATCTGCTGCTCTGCACCGTATCAATTTGTAATATTGTTGTTATAGAGGTAAATGTTTGCTTTCTCTCTCTCTCTCTCTCTATATATATATATATAGAGAGAGAGAGAGAGAGAGAAAGAGAGAATAAAATGGTGGCTCTTGCAGGCACTTCCCATTATTTTGGATGATTTGGTATCAGCCTAGGTGCTGTTCTTATTTCTGTGACATTGATACTTCTATTTGGTGATGTTAGTTTTATATGTTTCTTTAAAGAAATTGTACCTATACTTGGCATGTTTTATTGTTCCTGGTGCTGTAAATTGATGGCAATTTGCGAATTGATTCGCAGATTATACTCTTAAGTTGTTTGTTCTCGGTATGGTTTGGCCATCAGAGTAGCAATGGCTCCATTTGTTCAAGTTCTGGTTTGGATTTGTTTTCCTATTGCATATCCAATGTATCAGTTTTCAACAACCATTTGTTTTGCCTTTTTTTTAATCCAACCTTGATTTTAGTATGACTTTGATTTAGATTTCACTAGTCTTTATGTTTCTGCTTGTGAAATGTAAAAAACGGATGAATAAATAGTCTGAGCAAGGAAATTGGATTAGGTCCATGGAAGTTTAAAACATGGTATTAAGGAAAAAAAAGAAAAAAATGGCTTTTGAAAGTAGGAACACAGAGATCCTATATGGATGAGACTTTCAATAATAAATATTATCCTTTTAATGCTATTGAAAAACCAACTTTATTCATAATTACTAATTCATTTTTAATCCAATTCCTAGTCAATTGAGTTGTACGCTTTGAACCTTTTGGTTTCTAACTCTACTTTGTGATCTTAAGCATTTGTTTTAAACTTTGAACCTTCTAATCAGATTTCATTCAAAAAATTGATTAATAAATAAAGTTAAGGAATTATTAAAAATATATGTTGATCATAATCAACAAAACAAATTATAGATTTCAATGTGTTTTTAAGATACAAAATGGAAACGAAATCGATATCGACTCATTTTTTTATCTATTTAATTTTTTAACTAATATTATGCCGCAATAGTTCTTCGAAGGTTATTGAAGCAATTCACTTCGTTGTCTGAATGTGTGCATAAATGCAACTTCAGAGGAACAAATTGGTAAATGTTTTGTTGTCTTATTAGGTATTGATACTTGTGAATCAATTAGTTACAATTAAAGTAAAATCTGTGGCCAAAATAATAATTATAATTGGATGAAATAAAAGGTTTTGTTTGATTTTGTGATTTCTGGGCACTAGTGGGGGGCAGGGATGGTTATGAAATAATATTCATACAAACACAAGTGTACAACCTTTTCATCTTTAATGAGTTGTGAAATATTACTTGCAGAAATTGGCATATATGATGTAAACTTGTATGACTGGAGTTTAATTTCATTAATATGGAGAATTACCTCAACTCATTCAATTATTTTATTTATAGTGCAAGTGTTCTTTAAATAATTATTCTTTATCTACCTTTGAATTTGAGGCTATAAAATTTTGATTTGTATCCTTTTCTTATGCATCATTTAATATAGGTGGATTATATTATGATTCCATTTAGGTGTGTAGCCTCTTCTTTTGGTTATTTATGATTATTCAAGTGCATATTCTGAGTAGTTTCTGCATTGAGTGTAAGGTTTTCTTAATTATGTGGATGTGTGTTATAATTAAGCATCACAAAGTTTAAAAATGGACCTAAGCTATTATACAAATATAAATGCTAAATAGAATAATTGATAGATAGGGGATATTGCTCTTTAATATACTCAAAGTATCTCACATTAGAATACTATCACATACATCTCATGCTCATTAATATTTTATATTTCTCTCTCAGTAGGGGAAAAAGAAAATGACTTCATGAGTAGGAATTTTCCTTTATTTTTATATATTTACAAGACTTTATGATTATTATTTTGCTTTTACAACAATTTAGCTCGCTACTAATTAATGGGGAATGCTAGGATTTTATTGAAATTGTGGCATCATAAAAGGGTGTTACATTTTATTTTGAATCTCTTTGCTCCTATGGCTAAAGCAAAATAACTTTTTTACCTGATCATTGATCTTTGTTTGGAAGTTATATTGAATTTGTTTGGTTGTTGGTTGACGTATTTTGAGCAATTGAAATGAGTATTTTGACCATTAGGGACTTGACTTAATGAATTAATTAATGAAAATATGTTGTCTGAAAGAAAAAAAAACTTATGCTTAACCGAAATATCAACAAATGAATAATTTGATAAGATTTCCATAATTTGGTTAAATTGATGATATTTTGTAAAATGAACCAAATTTTGAGATTTGATGGAATGAGTAATGAAAAAAGATTCCATATAAACTAGGTATTGTGGTTGTAACTGAAATGACTCACATGGGTGCATAAATTTTATTTGGTTAATATTGTTATTAGTAGTCCAAAGCTTATTAATCATTTATTTAGTTAATACAGAGCAATTGCGTGCTACTACTATGCAAGGCATGCAACTAGAGGTTTATACTATGTTGGAGTTATAGAAATAGTAGATGTGCATGAAGCTTCGAGACAAGATTCAAGAAGAAATATGCATGGAGCTTTGAGAGATGCGATAGTTTATAATAAAAATGACAAGTTCTGGCTAGAATTTAGTTCAATCTCCACAGAGTGATGCACTTTAGCCTGGTGACATATATGAATGTATATTAACAATTTTGTAGAATTTTTTATTATCAAATATATATCAGGTTTTGAAATGTAAATTTAAATGTCAAGTAATATAATATTTTCATATTTGCTTCATTATTCGATTTAAAAAATATTTGTATTTCATCCAATTAAAATTTAGAACTAAAAAAATAAATTAAATAAAAAATATTACAAATTAAAAAATAACACTTAGGGATTAGCGACGAGTTTACTCGTAGCTATTTAGCGATACTCGTCGCTATTTAGCGATAAAAATTCATTGCTAAATGTTTATCTTCAATAATGGATCAAGCCATTTAGTGACGGAATTTCCGTCGCAAATTTTTTCGTTGCCTTAGTCACCTTATTAGTTGCTGTAACCACATTTTAGCGACTGGAATTCCATCTCTAAGTCCATCACTAAATTTAGCGACAGAATATATATCCGTCACTACAAGTTTGCGAGGAGCAAAATTGCAACAGATTTGTTCCATAGCAAATCCGTTGCTAATTTATATAGCAACGGATTTTTTGACTTTAGCGACAAATTTATGCCGTCGCTAAATGATACTTTTCTTGTAGTGTAGAGTACCGAATAAACCAATACAACTGATCCAAAAATACTTCATTCCACTGTATCATTTGGGCCCAAGGACAAATCAAGCCATCATCAACCATTTCCAAAGATAATTTCATTTCACACAAAGGTTCATTCATAGAATGCAATTAGAATCATTCCAAATTTAATTTTGCAATTGCCATAAAAATTAAAATACACATACCTTGGCAGCCGACTTCTAAGCTATTTTTCCCCACTCTTAATTTATTTTTGGATCTTCTCTTCTCCCTTTAGCTCGCTGCCTTTTCGTCCTCCTTTGTGAGGCCGTGGCTTTTCATGCAACAAGTTACGCAATTTATGCTATTTCCATGCCTAATTTATTAACTTGCTTCCAATTTATATTAATAACTCATCCTTCATCTCAATTAAGGTTTAATTAACTCAATTTTATTATTTATTTAGTAGAGCTGGTCAAAATTAGCATAAACTTAAGGTTGCCCCTATATTGTTTTCATCAATTCCAGTCCGATTAATAATTCTACCTTACCAATTTTTCATCTCATTATTTCCCACAAATTTTCATCAAATAGGCAGCCCTAAAATGGTTCAATTTGTCACGGGTTCCCCTTATCCCATGGCTGTCCAAAATTATTGTTAGTTCTATAGTTCATTTCTTTTAATCGATCGCTCCATTTCAAGCCGTTGCACTGTCGATTGCTAATTCCAACTACTAATTGAATTTTCCCTAATTCCTACCAAACAATCAGCTCCAAATTGTTTCAAAATTCCAGATTTTTTTCCCTAATTCAAGTCTTCCCAAAAATCAGTCCAAGGTCCCTTAATCTTTTCCTCCAGTTCTTACTCAATTCACAGTTCCTTTAACTTCAATTTCTAGTCTTTAGCTTTAATTCAAGTTTTTCCCCTAAAATTTCTACAAACTCTCATTCATTTCAATTTTTTTTCGTTCAATTTAATTTTCAACAAATTAAAGATGGAAAATGCTTATTAGCTGTGGCTTATCAAAGAATTGCAGAGAAAATATTTATTTCTCACTCATCTTTGTTGGGTTTAAATTAGGCCGTACCACCCCTTGCCACCTCTTTTTTTTTTTGTTCCTACTCCCCTTGCTCAATTGTAACTCTCTCCTAGCTGGTCAGCCCCTTCTCTGTGGTTGTTTGCATTTTCCTCCAAAAAAATTCGCCATGGCTGATTATATGGAGCTTTCTCTCTCATATTTTACTTTTCCTTTTTCACCCAATTCTTGCTCCCTTGCATCTAAATTAAGCTTTCCATCTTTTTATTTTCTTGTTTGGCCGTGAATCAATGGAGGAAAAAGGGCTTGATTTGCTGCTGGTTATAGTGGAAATGGTGATGGTGGCGGTTGAGAATGGGAAATGAAAAAATGGTGAACATAATGATGAAATGGTCCCATCTTTGCTTATATATGTGAATTAAAATTTTCATTAAATTAATTAATGGAAAATTGGTGTTGTGATTGGTCAAATAATAGGTAATGAGGAATTAAATATATTAATGACGGCAAATTACCATTTTGGTCCTTATTCTTTCCTCTTTTTTAACTTTACCTCAGCACTTTTTACTTTTTGCAATAAAGTCCATTTGTGGATTTTCTTTTTCTCAATTCATGCACCAAACTAAATAAATTTCACCAATGCTACATCAATTACTCCATTTAATACTCCCATCTATTAATTAATTTAATCATTTCAATTATGCTCCTAATTAAATTATGTTTTTCTTCGATTTAATTCAATTCCTTTGATTTCTCTTAAATAATTCAAAATTAAAATTTCTATTTTTATTTATAATTATTATATAGTCTAAATTTAGACTTCGATTTGTTTTGAGCATCCAATTTTGAAACCTGTGCAAAATTCTATATGTCTAGAATATCTAGTTTCAAAATATGATTGCAACTCGGGATTTAAACTAGCGGATGTTACATGTCTTGTAAAAGAGGCAACTTCCGTCCAATTTTGAGAAGCTTAAGTGTTTTGGGTTTTAATTTATTTTGGAAATATTTCTAATGATTACGGAAGTATTTTTCATGATCTGAAAGCTTTATTTAAGGTCTTAAAATAATTAGGAATCAAATCAAACAAGAAATTTTCACTTTTCTTCCATTTTTTTGATCAAACACCTCTATAAATAGGTTTCTCCCTTCAAATATAATTTTAATATTATTATTGATGGTTTTGCTAATAATTAGATTCTACAACTTGGCAAATTTTAACATTAAATAGTTAATAGGTTTTGGACTTAATGTGATTCACTCAAATACCTTTGCTTTTGTAGCTATTTTGGTTCATGGAAGGACGTTATTGCTATCTTGTTCATGTTAAAGTTCTTTAAGTTATTCCTTTCGATTTTCTTTATTTTTTGGTAAATTTTAAGGACCTTGAATCATTCATTTTCTCTCTATTTTTAAATCTTCATTTTAATTTTATTTATTCAATTAACTATACATGATTATGGGTAAATTCTCAAATCAACTTTAGAATGGTTTAATTAGGATTTTCAAATCTCTTTTTAATCATCATGCATTGTCTCTTTATTTTTAACACCATAATCATTATCTTCTCTTCTTTTTCTCATGATGATCATGGGTGAATGGAGCAGTTTATTGAATAATATTTATAGTTCTTGAATTTATATTATTTAGGACTAGTGGTTTATTATTTTGTAGCTCTGCCCTCCTCTCTCTCTCTATCGGATTTTTATTTTTATTTTATAATGTATTTGCATATTTTCTTCTTAATTCAAATGGTTGTAATAATTAATTAGTTTTAGGTTTTATTTTTATGCTTGTATTTATATTTTAGTGAATGTTTTATTTGACTTATTTGTTTGATATGATTTAATTATTATATATTGTGTTGCATATTTAGTTTAAAGGCTATTGCTTGATACAAAAATAAAGTAAATTATTAAGCATTAAGGATGTTATTAACCCAAATTCCATTCTTCTCTAAGAATTGGTAACTGGTGCCCCTTTACAGAGATGTATTGATTCCAGTTTCATTTGAGAGGTGACTAGTGATCACTACAAGAAAATTGTAAAATAGCAATAAAATTTAGTGACGAATTGACTCCATCAGTAATTCTATCACAATTTTAAATTTAGCAACGAATTTATATCTGTCACTAGTTTTTTCTTTAATATTTGATAAAATTAGCGACAAAAATATTGTCGTTGGTGATGTTTTTGATTTGCTTATATGACATTGTTTAGCAACGGAATAAATCCATCGCTAAATATTTGTAATGGAATTAGCGACGAAATATTGTGTAAAAAATAAAAAATGATCTGTTTAGTTTATAATAAAACGATGCCGTTTTGTTCCTTTTTAATCACAAAAAACCTTTTCTTCCCTAACATTAAAGTTCTAGAAATTGGAAGTTGGAACCCATCGTTCCCCTCTCCCATTTGGCATGTCTTTGCTCCATCCACGTCGTTCCCACAACTCGCCATTCCCATAGCTCACCGTTCCCACAACCCGCGGTCTCGGTTATCTCTCCCAGCTCAAGGTTCCAACTCACGGCCCCAACTCGCATCTCCCAACTCGATGTCGCTGCTGTCGCCAGAGGTAATGCCGCCTGCAAGGTAAACTTGTCAATTCCTCTTCCTTTATTTTACATTTATTTTTTTATTTACTTCTACCATTTAGCTTACATATTCAAAATTTCATAGAAAAATGGTTGTTTTGCAGGAAAAAAAATAATTTATTAATTTTGAATAATTAGAATTAAAAAGAAATAGCTAATTTTAGGCTAGAAAAAAAATACTAAAGAAAAAAAAACTTATGTTAAAATTGAAATTAATATGATATCCAACTAAACTAAATGATATTAATAATTAATATCCAAAAATTGCTAAATTTATAAATATTATACCTCAGAACTATATAACCAAAAAAAAAACAAGGATAATGATTAATAAAAAAATCAATATCACATATTTATAAATTGAAATCTAAAATGATAATTATTTTTTATGGACATATTTAAAAATTGAAAGTGAAATTTGAAATTAATTAAAAAAATATCAGCTCTAATTACTCAATTATAATGAATATTTAAGTTTTATTATACATTTTAAAAAGGTAAAATCAAATTTGTTTTAATTTATTTTCTGCTTTTTATTTATTAATAAATTAGTTTTTGTAGGGTAGTCCATTAGGATGACTCACAACCCCTTTTGGAGTGTTATTTTAATTTGTCATAATATCCCAGAATCACACAAATAGACAAAAAATGATGTGTTGGAAATTTTAATTACAATAGTTCAACTCAACCTTCCAATTAATTAAAAAAATAAATTTCCTCCCATTAATAAATTTTAATTACAATAGTTCATATAAAAAATAAATTTGATTACAATAGTTAAATTTAACCTTCTAATTAATAAAATGCAGAAATTTTTAAAACAAAAATTCATATCAAATTCATCCAATTTGCCAAAATTTCTTGTACAGTAATTTATTTAATAATTGAGAAAACAAAAAAGAACAAAATGATGAATTTTCGTATTATAATAATTAATGTCTCCTTTTGCGCAATTTTTTTATTATGATCTTTATGTACATTTCACATTGATGTGATGTGTTCACAAAATATACTTTAAAATATTATTTTTCCACAAAATCAATTAATTAAAGGAGAGTTATTTAAATTAAAATAATATATTTTGCTATATGAACTAGAAGGGCACTAATTACTTCCATACTTCTTTAACTTAAAGTTATCATTATACACAGTTGTGGGGCATTTTACCTCCATTTAAATTTTACACATTAATGAACTTATTTCGTAAATTCAATCCAATTTTAAGAAGTGAACCTAAGAAAAATAATTATTTAACTCATTATAAGTAACATTTGTTTGATAATTTTTAATATGTCTCCCTTTGATATATTATCATATTAATTGATTTGCAATAGTATACTGAACATCTCTTGCTTTGATATATTATCTGATTAATTAAATTGCAATAGTGTATTGAACATCTCTAATGACGAACTTTGTTCTTAACTCACATGCTATGAAACAAAATAGAACTATAGTTAATGCATTAGGCTAGCTTTTATTTGTCTGTATCCATTAGTGGTAGTAATTAACTAAGTAAGATAGGAATGATCTAATATTTTTCTTGATTTAAAAGAGATAATAAAGAATGAGATTAAATCATTTATGAATGTATAATCGGTTGAAAGATAGTCTTCTAAATCTAGAGTTTATGACTGACATGATACAATTCATAAAATTTGTATGCATTTATCCAGAATTAATGGACAAATATAGGATAAAGTGTCCATATAACCATGCAAGTGTAAGAATCGCATATTTCATGAAGTAGATACAGTTAAGTTGCATCTATATAAAAATGATTTTATTCTGGATTATTATTGATGTTAACAAATTAAAACTCGCAAGTGCACGAGCCAGTTATAATGTGTCAAGACACCCCCGAAGTCGATCTATCAAGGAGTCACTAGCTTAAACTCCAAACAAATTTGATTACCAACTGAAACAAAATTAAACTAAACTTTTTAATCATGTTTGAATCAATGTTGTTATTAATCTAAATGAACTAAAATCACTATAATTTAAATGCAAGAAAAGTCCTAAGAATCAATTAAAAAGAAGAAGTAGGCGGTCAGTTTTGCATCCTCCAATCTTGCATTTATCTCTAACCAACTAAGTTCAAAGAATCATTATTATACTTGACGTTCACTCTATGCATTAGCTAATCAAGTTAATAAATTAACTAACGTTCAATTCAATTTCTAAGTTAGATTATAGATAATATTTCTAATAACCATACCCCAAGATATGCATTCCTAACTTTAACAATCAATGGTTAATCAATCATTAAACTAAAAATTAAATAAGCACAACTGAATTGAAAGAAATATAATGTTTCATTCCATAAAAAAATAAATTGAAGTTTATACAAGACTAGGGTTGTTAATTGAACACCCTTAAGAAAATTAGCCTATCATTGAAATCAATAATATCAAATCAATAACAAACTCTAAACAAAATATTACAGTAGAGAAGAGGTAGAGACTACAAAACTCCCTTAAACTAATGGAATCTGAAATTTTGAAAGTAGTTGGTCTCCAATCCTCCAAACTCCAAGTTCCTCAATCTTCAAAAAGCAAAATAACTCTCCAATAGATAACCCAATCTGCTGGAATGAAAAACACACTCCAAAAGTTCTCTTGTATGCACAAAGATTGCAGAAAATCAAAAGATGAATGAATGAATCTCACTAATGTGGCTTAACCTATTTTCTAAGAAAAACATGAATTAAATACTTCATAGAGTTCTAATACTAGTCTACTTCCTAAAATACAATGATTCCCTTTTATAAATACCCAAAAATCCCAAAACATATGTAAACATCCAAGCTACAACGAAATTTCACGATTTTGTAGCAATAGGGATCGTCACGTGCATTACAGTGAGCTTCAGAGCGTCGTGCGTGTGACAACGAGGATCCTTGCAGTCTAGCCTCGTGTGCTCGCGACACCACCCTCACATGCATGATGATTCTCACTTGTAATGCCTCTAAACACCTTCATTTACTTTATCATCCTCTATTTAAGCCCAAGTATGCACTATTTGCTTCCAAATTACCTCTTTTTTCACCACCTCAACCATTCTATTACCTACATTGATAAAAGCCACTACTAAGTATCAAATTAAACCAAAAATCATCACAAAAACACATAATTCAAATACTAACATATATACCTATCAAAACTATCACAAAGTTTGACACATCAAACTCCCCACGGTTAGACATTGTTTGCCCTCAAGCAATACCTAAATATAGAAGCTAAAGCATTCAAATAACTAAACACAAGAAATCATATGTAAACAATGTACCACCTCATATACTCAAAATTTCAAGTATTGTAAACTCTATAGCCTCATTAGTGCAACAAAATACATTTAATTCAAAAACACATTAATCAACTAAAACTGAAATAAAACTAATATCAAATCCAATTCCCGATTCGCTAAACAAACCAATACAATTGCATTATTGCCTCAAACATATAGAGATCAATACTCTAGCTAAATATTAATTCTTAAATATCGAAATTAGAAAACATATTTTACTTTTATTATTATTGTTATTTTTCTCTTTTTTCTGGGTTAAAACTCTTCCCTAAGTCATAATGCACTTCCTATTTTGCATTAATTTTCACTTATTTGTTTTTTTTCGAGGAGTACATTACACACATTTAGGGTACTTTGCTTACTCATATCCTTGGCTACTAACAGACCAAGAACAATGGAGTAGATAAGGTGAGCGCATTTTATGTTCCATCTCACTATTCTTGCAAACCCTTTAACTTTATTTTCTTATTTTGCTAAGTGAGTGCATTTTAATCTCCATCACACTAACGACTTGTTAAATGCAATATATTTGATACTTTTAATTAATAGCCTAACTATCATATGAATAACTATATTTATAAGGAAAATCAATTCTAATATTGGAAGGTTTTCAAAGCAAGTCTTCTCATTAACATTAACAACATTCCAATCTTAATCAATCAAATGAATTTTTAAATTAGGTATATTCAAGCAATCTTTCATCAACTAAGTAAAGGATAGACATAACCAGAAATCCAAGCATATGAGATAGAAAAGCCATTCACATTTATACTAATAAAAATCTGCAAAAAGATATAGAACCAGAACCAAAACATTAAACATAATTTCATCAATTCAAACAACCCTTAAATCAAAATTATCCCATTCCTCGCACTTAAACAAAACATTTTTCTCAATGGAAATAAATTACTTGAATAAACAAAAGTGGAAAAAGAAATACTTCCCAAATGTGTCATGGCTCATGGTGACGAAGGTGGAGATGGGACCTAATGACCTGTAAGTTGGAAGAAACACTTGAGCTTGAAGGCCTACCTTCACTGCTCCCTCTCTATCTGATCTAACTTTGCATTCAATATGGCATTACTAGCATACATAGTATTAAGCCTAGCTAAGAATTTTTTCCTTCCCACTTGCTCATCAAATCCACCATTCCGAACATCATAAGGTCGTAGAGGTTCGTTAGGTGAAGACAGAGGAAGATTCTCATCAGCTTCAGAGGCTAATTTCGTCCACCTCAATCCTTTTCTTATTTCTATCAAACAAGATCTCTGCAAAGCAAGAAGATCTAGGTTTCCATTATTCAGAACCATGGTTAAGTGAGTGTTCTCAGGATCAACATTGCAAAAATATACAACAAAAGCAGTAACGAGATGTCCTAAGATAAGTTGTGATCGTGGATATTGAAAAGTGAAAAAAATTGCGAAAAATAAAAGATGAGGTGAATACTTTTTCCTTTTTCATCATACACGATAATATGAACAAGTCAACCCTAGTCACCTTAGAACTTTCACTTTTTTCAAAAATAGAATGACACATAAATTTATGGAAGAGAATTAAACATGGATCTTTAAAGCTCATATTGGAAGCATTTTTGCAATCAAACCCAAACTCTCCTATTAAATTTTTCCAAACCTTTTCTCCATAAACTTTATTTGGAACATCCATCATGCCTATTTTAAAGAAACCAAAAAGCTCATGCATCAATGTAAAATCAACAACACAAGTCTTACCTATCAAACAAAATTGGATTTTAGAAAAGGTCTTATTAATTCCTAAAGTGGAATAAAACTCAACCATTAATTCTTTAAAACCAGGATACTGAATGTCAAGAAATTGCAACCATCGTAACTTTCTAACAAAATATTTCATTTTTTCGAAACTACCCAATTTCTCTAAGACCCTGAAATCTAAAAAATGACATGTGTTCATAGGTTTATCCATATCATTACTATATCCCTTACCCTCTACCTCATTATAAATTAGAAAAGGTGCACCATACTTACCTGAGATATCCAGAGGTGATGAAGGGGTAGAATTCTCACCCATTGGACATTTTCCCTTTGATTTTGTCATATGGTGAGGAGGTTCTTCACGCATAACCATTTGCTTTTCTTCGTGCGGCTTTTCAGGTTGTGCTTTGCATGGTTTCTCATATGGAGGCTTGTAAGCTTGGCATTTTAGGTGAGGCTTGATGGAAACCTGCAAAAAAAAAGATGGGAATGACGACTTTGAGTTGGGTAGTATCGATTTGTGGTGGATTTGGGTGGAGGGTGAGAGTTTTATGTGGATTTAGGGGGTTAGGTTTTGATGAAGGAAAAAGGGGAGAGAAAGAAGAAGAAGAAAAGGAAGAAGGGAAGGAGAGTGGGTGACATGAGTTCATAAACAGAGAGGGAAAGAGAGATTTTGAAATATATTAGGGCAAGCATAAAGAAAACAAAAATAAAGAACAAAAGAAATGTGTATGTTGCCTAGCGTCGCGCGTGCAAGGCTACTGTCGCACAGGTGACAGCATCACACGCATGAGGCTGCCTTTGAACCCACGATAGAGGCTATCAATAATGCAAGTTAAAAATTTAAAACTCACCTCATCTTGCTGCAAGCTTGCTTATTTGCTCTAAAACTTCTTTTTCCCTATGCTTCAAATATGTGTCTAGTTGTTAGATGTCCTTTTTCTCCTTTAAACCTATTTCTAAAATAAAAAAAAATTAACAACCATTCTATAACAAAAAATATCTTGACAATCTAAAACTAAAATTAAAGAAAAGAATGCAAAGTAGAAAACTTGGGTTGCCTCTCAAGAAGCGCTAGTAAAGCATGACAATCTCATGTTGGGTTTTGAACAATAAATCATATTCATAAACGCAGCGAAAAAATAAAATTTTCAAAACTCGAAACAAAAGATCATACTTGTGCCATTAATACTAATTTATATAAATATAAAGGTTAGAAATTATACCTTGTAATTTCTTATTTATTCTTTAAATCTTCACTTTGTTAGGTTGCAGCAAACCACAACAATCCACATTATGATGTCTATAATGATAATCACACAAACAATGAAGAAAAAACTATCAAAAGAAATAGTTTGAATAAATTCAAAGTGCTAGCTTTGAAAGTGTTCTTGATAGAATTTTTGTTATGTCCTAAAAATATTTTTTTCACAAAAAAAAATATTTTCATGTCTATTTTCTGCCATTTGATGTCTTTTCTATTTGAATCAAATTCAAAGAAAAGATGAAAAGTCAAAAATGAAGAAAAGGAAAATGAATGAATATTAATTGGCCATATTGGCCTAATTAAGGCCAAAATCTGTCGTTGGCCAACGGGAGGGAGGCAGCACCGCACTGAGCCTGCTGTGGGCTGCTGCTAGGTAGGCTAGCAGCCACACAGGCCCGTACAATCCCGTGACCCTTTCGAATGATTTTTTTGTGTCATCTCATCGCGATCTATTCCGAAATAATCTCTCATATTTTGGATCATATCCAAGACCTCCATATCTTTAATGCGTGTGACCCATTAGGTTCCCAGTTATGTTGGCCACTTAAATTAATAATTAATTTAAGCAAGTCATGAGCAGTATCTAGCAACACATCATGACCCCCAATTGACTGGAAAGTCAATTGTTCGACTACAAATCTTTCCATAAACAATTTCCGTGTAATTATTCCTTTCACCATTCTATACCCCATTTGGTTCAGAGTATGGACATGTGTCAACTCCTACTAGACTGACTACGTCACGTCTAATCCAAGTAATGTTAGTTCTTGTCATTGAGGCTCATTACTCTATTAGATATCTCATTGAAGACTATCTTTGTGACATTTCCACTCCGACTAGAGATTATAGAGTAATGACCAAGAACATTTTACTCATTCTCCATATCTTCAATGCGTGTGATCCATTAGGTTCCTGATTATGTTGGCCACTTAAATTAATAATTAATTTAAGCAAGTCATGAGCGGTATCTAGCAACACATCATGACCCCCAATTGACCGGAAAGTCAGTGGTTTGACTACGAACCTTTCCATAGATAACTTATGTGCAATTATTCCTTTAACCATTCTATACCCCACTTGGTTCAGAGTATGAACATGTGTCAACTCCCACTAGACTGACTACATCACTTCTAGTCCAAGTAATGTTAGTTCTTGTCCTTGAGGCTCATTACTCTATTAGATATGTCATTGAAGACTATCTTTATGACATTTCCACTCTGGCCAGAGATCCTGAGTAATAACCACGACAAGAGGCCATAGGTATACACTCCTTCTATCAAGAGTGGTGAATCCTTTGTCGGTTATCCAATTACCTTCGAATACCTCAAGTTGTAACCAATCACTACCCTATGAGCTACCTCTTTGAGACAATAAGGAATAGTGTCAAAATACAGATCAATATTCAAGATATCCTTGAGTACCTCAAATCTAAGGATACTTGTACCATTGCTATAATGAGACTATCACTGACATTTGAATGAATTATCCATATGATTGTCTTATACTTTGTCATCCAATGTACTTAGCTACATTTAGCAAGGATCCACATATTAACTTAAACATCTCATGTTTATAGATTATGAGATCTACTACCCGATCCAATCAAGGAATGTAACATATGCTAGTCTGTCTGGATTAATAATGTCTCATCTCATTAATCCTATGACTAGGGATAATTTTGATACTAACATAATTATACATGATAAGAATCTCAATATCATGATCTCATCATGATTTCCTTCATGTTATGTTATGTATCAAAGACTTCATTAATTGATTTAAGATCACTTATCAATTCATATATCAAATGAACATCAAATTAATGAAAAAGCCTTTTTATTAATCAAATAAATTTGTACAATAAGTGCTAAAGGTGATTGCCTTTAGAGCACTCCTCTAACAAGCTCCCGCTTACACTAAAGCCAATCGCCTCTGTATTTAATTCCATAGGCGAGTACATGAGAATCATATTTCTTTTGGGGAAGTGGCTTAATTAAAGGATCAACAATTATTTGATTAGTGGGCACTCTTTCTATCTTTACATCATTCCTACCAATAATTTCTCTAATCAAATGATATCTTTTGAGTACATGTTTGGATCTCTGATGAGACTGTGGCTCCTTTGCTTGCGCAATGGCTCTATTATTATGACAATACAATTGTATTGGATCAATAATGCTGGGAACCACTCCAAGTTCTGTGATGAATTTCTTTATCCAAACTGCTTCATTTGCTGCTTCAGAAGTTGCAATGTACTTTGCTTCGATTGTGGAATCAGCAGTCATTTCCTGTTTGAAACTCTTCCAACTAACTGCTCCATCATTTAGTGTGAATATATAACCTGACTGAGATTTTGAGTCATCCTTGTCAGATTGGAAGCTAACATCGGTATAACTGCTCACAATAAGATCTCCATCTTCATATACCAAGAATACATTCTTAGTTCATCTTAAGTACTTAAAGATATTCTTGACAACCACCCAATGACCCTCACCAAGGTCCGATTGGTATCTGCTCATAACACTCAGAGCATATGATACATCGGGTCTTGTACATATCATAGCATACATGATTGATCCTATAGCTGAAGCATATGGAATCAAACTCATGTGTGTCCTCTCATCTTATGTATTTGCACACAAAGATTTTGAGAGAGTAATTCCATGGGTCATGGGAATATATCCCCTCTTGGACTGCTCCATGCTAAACCTCTTTAGCATTTTATCTATGTATGTAGACTGTGAAAGACTAAGCAATCTTTTAGATCTATCTCTATACATCTTTATCCCTAAAATATAGATTGCTTCTCCAAGGTCTTTTATAAAGAAATTCTTAGATAACCAAATTTTGATTGATTGTAAGGCTGAGACATCATTTTCCATTAACAATATGTCATCTACATATAACACAAGAAATACAATTCCACTCCCATTAACCTTTTTGTAAACATAAGGTTCATCCGAATTTTGTAAGAAACCAAATTGTTTGATTGTCTCATCAAATTGAATATTCCAACTCCTAGATGCTTGCTTTAATTCATAAATGGATCTTTGAAGCTTACATACCTTTTTTCCATCTTTGGATATGAAGCCTTCTGGTTGTGTCATGTACACATCCTCAGTCGGATTTCCATTAAGGAAAGTTATCTTCACATCCATTTGCCATATCTCATAATCATAATGAGTAGCAATGGCTATAAGTAACCTTATGGATTTAAGCATAGCTACTGGGATAAAAGTTTCATCATAGTCAATTCTTTGTCTTTGACGATAACCTTTAGCAACAAGTCTATCTTTATAGGTAATCACATTACCTTCCATGTTAGTTATCTTTTTTAAAACCCACTTGCACCCTTATAGGCTTTATTCCTTCGGGTGGGTCTACCAAAGTCCATTTATTGGTTTTTATACATGGAATCCATTTCTTACTTCATGGCTTGAAGCCATTTGTCAGATTCTGAACTATTCAGAACTTCTTCATAGGTTGTAGGCTCATCGTTTTCTATGAGCAATACGTCATTCTATTCACTAATGAGAAATCCATATTTCTCTGGAACAATACGTATCCTACTTGACCTACGAAGCTATTGTGCTTTAGAAGATTGAGTTGTTATATCATCTGCCTAGCAGTCTGCCTAGCCCGCACAGGTCCGTGACCCTCCCGAATGAATTTTTCGTGCAATCTCATCGCGATCCAACCCGAAATAATTCTCTCATATTTTGGATCTGATCCAAGACCATTTTACTCATTCTCCATATCTTCAATGTGTGTGACTCATTAGGTTCCCGATTATGTTGACCATTTAAATTAACAATTAATTTAAGCAAGTCATGAGCGGTATTTAGCAACACATCATGACCCCCAATTGACTAAAAAGTCAGTGGTTTGGCTACGAACCTTTCCATAGACAACTTCCATGCAATTATTCCTTTCACTATTATATACCCCACTTGGTTCAGAGTATGGACATGTGTCAACTCATACTAGACTGACTACATCACGTCTAGTCCAAATAATATTAGTTCTTGTCCTTGACGCTCATTACTCTATTAGATATGTCATTGAAGACTATATTTACGACGTTTCCACTCCAGCTACAGATTCCAGAGTAATAACCACGACAAAAAGGCCATAGGTATATACTCCTTCTATCAGGAGTGATGAATCTTTTGTTGGTTACCCAATTACATTCGAAGACCTCAAGTTATATCCAATCACCACCCTATAAGCAAACTCCCTGAGGCAACAAGGAATAGTATCAAAATACAGAATCAATATTCAAGATATCCTTGAGTACCTTAAGTCTAAGGATACTTGCACCATTGCTATGATGAGACTATCATTGATATTTGAATAGATTATCCATATGATTGTCTCATAGTTGGTCATCCAATGTACTTAGGTACACTTAGCAAGCATCCATATGTTAACTCTAAACATATCATGTTTATAGATTATGAGATCTATTACTCGATCCAATCAAAGAGTGTAACATGTGCTAGTCTGTCTGGATTAATACTGTCTATTAATCCTATGACTAGGGATAATTTTGATATTAACATAATTACACATGATAAGAATCTCAATATCATGATCTCATCATGATTTCCTTCATGATATGTTATGTATCAAGGACTTCATTAATTGATTTAAGATCACTTATCAATTCATATATCAAATGAACATTAAATTAATGAAAAAACCTTTTATTAATCAAATAAATTTGTACAATAAGTGCTAAAGGTGATTGCCTTTAGAGGACTCCTCTAACATCTCAGCTCTTAGCTTTATGGGGAATGGATAAACACGCTCTCCACTTCCTTTGCCACAGAAAGGCCTTCATAGTATGGCTTCACATGATGGTCATTTACTTTAAACTTCTCATTTGTTTTTGTGTTCATTAATTCAACAGCTCCATAAAAAAACACCTCTATAACCTCAAACTCCTTTTTGACCTTAATTTTCTTGGAAAAATTTTAAAATGTGAGTTAAACAAAAAAAACTTTCATTCCAGGAATTAAAGGATTATGCAATAGGAACTTGTTATGAATTTTCTTGGTCTACTCTACCTCATGTAGAAGCTCCTCTAACTCCTGTAATTGTAACAACCATTCTTCTCAAGCTTCACTCATTTCCAAGTTTAATGCTTTGATGGCCCAAAAGGCTTTATGTTCAAGTTCCACCGGTAGGTGGCATACTTTCCCAAATACCGACTTATAAGGGCTCATATGAATAGGCATTTTATAGGCTTTTCAGTTTGCCCATAAGGCATCATTCAATTTTGCAGCCTAATCCTTCCTTAAAGGCTTCACAGTTTTTTCCAAAATAGACTTTATTTGTTTATTACTTACCTCAACTTGGTCGGATATCTGTGGATGATAAGGGGTTACAACTCAATGTCAAACTCCATATTTCATCAGCAATGGGGGAAATCATTTTTGTAATAAGTTATATAGCTCTAAGCATCCCGAATTGCTAAAATATTATCCTTCATAAACTTGACAACTACATTAGCATCATTGGTACATGTTGGAATAGCCTCAACCCATTTGGGCACATAATCCACTGTAACAAGTATATACTCATAACTATTGGAATAAGGGAAAGGACTTATAAAATCAATACCCCAAACATCAAACAATTTCATAACTAAATTATATGTTTGTGGCATTTCATTTGTTTTTCATATAGTCCCAGTTCTTTTACACTTATCACATTTCAAACAATAATTATAAGCATCTTTAAATAGAGAGGGCCAGAAGAAACTTGATTGTAAGTCCTTGTGAATAGTTTTCTTACCCTTGAAATGTCCTCCACACTAAATCTCGTAACAAAAAGCTAGGATAGTTTGTTGCTCTTCCTCTGGAACATATTGTCTGATAAATTGGTCCAAACAATACTTGAAAAGATACGATTCACCCTAAAAGTAGTTCCTACATACAGATAAGAATCTCTCCCTCTCTTAGAAGCTCATATAAGGTCTTAGCATATAATACTTAACAATATCAGCTTACCAAGGCTCATTGTTCATAGCAAGCAAGTGTTCATCAAGGAACGTCTCAATAATAACCTTTTTGTAGCTAAATAATCAAATTCAGAAATTAGCCTTGACAGATGGTTAGCTACTAAGTTCTCACTACCTTTTTTATTTCTAATTTCTAGGTCAAATTCCTGTAGCAATAAGACCTATCTCATAAGTCTAGGTTTAGTATATGGCTTGGTTAAAAGATACCTCAAAGCTATATGGTCGGTATACATAATTATTTTAGATCCTAGTAAATAAGATCTAAACTTATCCGAAGAAAATACAATAGCTAAAAGTTCCTTTTCAGTGGTAAAATAATTGACTTGGGCATCATCTAGGCTTTTACTTGTATAATATATAATGTGTAAAGACTTATTTACCCATTGCCAAAGCACAACCCCTATAGCATAATCACTAGCATCACACATGATCTCAAAGGGAAGTGACCAATCTAGTGCCACAATCACAAGTGTAGTGGTTAGTTTCTCTTTTAAGATATTAAAAGCAACAAGGCAATAATCATTAAAGGTAAAATCAACATCTTTAGCAAGCAATTCAGTTAAAGGATGTCTGATTTTAGAAAAAATTTTAATGAATTGCCTATAAAATCTTGCATGTCTAAGAAAACTTCTAATACCATTAATAGATGACAGTGGTGGTAATTTAGTAATCAATTTCACCTTCACCTTATCTACTTCAATTTCTTTACGTGAAACTATATGCCCCAAAACAATCCACTTTTTTAACCATAAAATGACATTTTTTCCCCAAGTCAATGTCAAATTACATTTAATACACCTCTTAAGTACATTCGTTAGGTTATTCAAACATACCTCAAAGGAAGTACCAAAAAATAGAAAAATCATCCATAAAATTTTCAATGAATTCCTTAAGCATATATGAAAAGATAGAAAACATGCACCTTTGAAATGTAGCTAGGGCATTGCATAACCCAAACGACATCCTTCTGAAGGCGAATGTTCCAAATGGACAGGTGAAAGTGGTCTTCTCCTAATCCTCTAGTGCTATAGGCACTTGGTAGTAACTTGCAAAGACCATCCAAAAAACAATAAAAAAAACGTGTCCAATAAATGTTCTAAAATCTTATCAATAAAAAGGAGAGAAAAATGGTCCTTTTTAGCCATATTATTAAGCTTCTTATAGTTAATACAAATTTTCCATCCCGTGGTAGTCCTAGTAGGCACTAACTCTCCTTTCTCATTTTTCACCATAGTAATACCAGACTTTTTGGGCATTACATGAACTAGACTAACCCATTTTCTATTAGAAATAGGATAAATGATCCTCTCATATAACAACTTCTAAACCTTTTTTTTTACTACCTCCTACATATTAGCATTAAGCTATCTCTGGTATCCCTAACTGTTTTAGTATTATCCTCTAAAATTATTTTATACATGCACATTATAGGACTTATGCCTTTGATGTTTAAGATTCCCTAACCAATGGCCTTCCTAAGTCTGCTTAACTTCCTAACCACAAATGACTCTTCACTAGGGGAAAGGTCTGATGCTACAATAACTAGATAGGTGTTTCCTTCTACTAGAAAGACATACTTAAGAGTAGAAGGGAGTTTCTTAAGTTCTACTCTTCGTGCTTCAGGCTCATCTTTCCTTTTTATACATATGATAGGAGTCATATCCATATTTTCTACTAATGGTTCAACTAAGTCTAGATTTTCTTGAATTTCTTTCACTTCTATTTCTAAAGACTCAACCAACCCATCAATTGTCAGAGCTAATTCCATTTTATCTAGTATATCCTGCAAGTAAACATCATAAACACATACATCTAAACAATCTATATAAGAACATTCATTAGAAACTGGGTTAGGTGAACATGTCAGAGAATCAAAAACTTTAAATTCTACTATTTCTCCTAAAACAGTCATAGTGAGCTTGCCATTGTGTACATCTATCACTATTTGAGTAGTGGCCATAAAAGGTCTACAAGAAGAATGGTTTGCTCTTTTTCTCTCAAAGGAGAAGTTTTCATATCCAGAAAAACAAAATGGATATGAATAATTAACTTACCAATTTAAACTAGCAAGTCCTCAATGATACCCCTAGGGTATTTTACTAACCAGTCAACAAGTTGGACACATATAGTAGTAGGTTTCATTTCACCCACTCAAAGTTGAGCGAAAATTGAATGTGACATCAAATTGATACTTGTGCCCAAATCAAGCATGGCTTTGCTACCTTCCTACCTCCTATAGTGATATAAACAATAAAACTTATTGGGTCCTTCATTTTCTAGGGCAAGTATTGCTGAAGGACAACACTTGTTGTTTCTGACACTAGCATTTTCTCATTATTGTCATACCTCCTATTGTTGGAATTTAACTTCTTGAAGAACTTAGCATAGGCAGGCATATTCCTAACAACATATAACAATAGCAAGTTAATTTGAACTTTAGAAAGCATATTAAAAATTTCAGTAAATTGCTTATTATGTTTACTTTCCTTCAGTTGGTTAGGAAAAGGAATGGGCGGCTTGTACGACTCGTTTTATTTATGGAACTCATATCTAGAAAATGCCCCATTCATTTTTTCTTTCTCAATGTCCTTATCTTCCTCCCAGTATGATTGTTGCATACCTTGCTCAACTTGTTTCTCCTTCCTTTTTTCTCCATCCAGTTCTCCTATATAAGAGAAATCAAACCAAATTAGTTGGTAAATCATCTTTATTATCATATACCTTACCATTTCAAAGCACGATAACAACTTTATCTTACTCAGGTTGATTTGACAATTTTCCTTTTCTATTTTTCTGAACTGCTACAACGATTTGCCCAATCTAAGTCTCCAACCTTTTTAGAGATGCTTCAATAGAATCCTTCTTGGTATATGTTCTCTCAGTCTTATCTTGAGTAGTGGCTATAAAACATTAAAGGGATTCTTCTAAAGAAGGTTTCCTAAGAGTATTTAAAGGTCCAAATTGGTTATGAGTGGGGTATGAAGGCTGATTTCTTTAAAGTTGAGGTTCTTAGTATTGTTATAAAGCATTGTTTGAATTTCTATAACCAAAAGGAGGGTTTGGCTCATTGTTCTCCCATGACAAGTTAGGGTGATTTCTCCGGCCATGGTTATATGAATTAGAGTAAGGGTTATTTTGACCCTTTGGCTAGAAAGAGTTCATGGCTTGAACTTGCTCCACCTCATTACCTGTAAAAGGGTCAAAGAAGAACACATGTTAACTCCATGTCATATATGTCATATATACCATATACCTTATTAATGGGCGCATTTTTGTTGTTGACCAACATTCTGACTTATTTAGTCAGCTCTGCTATTTGATAAGTCAACTCACTCCTATTTGACACCTCATTAAATGTTGCCCTTTTTCTTCTAACACTCTTTTGTTGAGAATTTGCTCTTAACAACTTAAAAATATTATAAACTTCATAAGTTGTCTTCTCTCCCATTGCAAATTTAACTGCATTATCTACCATGCATTGGTACTATTAAGGCAGACCATCATAGAATGATTGATTCGTCATAGGAAAAGGATAGCCATGATGAGCACATTGAAGCAAAAATATCTTAAACCTATCCCATGCCTCATGAAAAGATTTCAAAATCCTTCTAGTAAAAGTTATGTATTTTTTTCTCTCAATTCCTTTGTCTTCTAGTGGGAATAGAACTTACCTATGATGAGAGTTGGGTGACAATGTCATCAACCATACTTGGGCTCTATCCTTCAATGTATAGGAAAAATATCTCATTCTCAACCGATCCTTGTTAAGACCACTCAAAGGGCTTATGAATGTCAGAGTGTCTTTATTTAGCATCCCATAGAAAGTTGGGAGCATGTTTAGATGTATACTCTTGAGCACATAATTTCTGGCTGCCTCCCTAAGGACTATGCAGGAAATGTATTGCCAATGATAGGCCTAACATAGTCCTTTCTGGCTAATTGTTACTCTACACGATCCCTAGGCTGGTTGTCCATATCCTCAGCTACTTGCTCAAATTTTTCTTCAATTTTCTCTGGATGCCTTGGTAACTCCAATTTTTCCTCAAAAGATAGCTCTTCAGATTTTTGAACCCTTGATCTAAGGTCGTAATGTATTTGATTGGAAGAATCTCTTAATTTGTCTTTTCTGCTAGTACCTGGCATATAACAAGAATTCAGTACTTAAATGAAAATTTAAGTGCAAACAAAAACACATAAAATAAGAAAACGAATGAACAATGCTAGTAACCAAACTCAACTAAGAATCTCATTAGTAATTCCTCGGCAATGGCACCAAAAACTTGATGTTAATAAATTTAAACTCACAAGTGCATGAGCCAATTGTAATATGGAAAGACACCCTCAAGGTCAATCTCTTAAGGAATCACTAGCTTAACTCCTAACTAATTTGATTACCAATTGAAACAAAAAAAAAAAATACTCTAATTGTAATATCCGCTAATTTAGACATCAAGTCGATCGTGTCGCGAAATTGACACGTTTGACCGATGAGAGTTTAAATTTGAATTTTTAATCGGAATTAATCAAGTAATGACTAAATTAAATGATATACTCCCAATTAAGTGATTATAAAGTTTAAAGAAATTGATTTACGATAAAGGACTAAATTGCACATTTTGATAAGTTTTGGGGTCAAATTGTAATCTACCAAAAATTTGGAGGATCAATGAGATTGTTTGCTAATTAACATAAGAGATGGGGCATTTTAAATTGGTTTGGCCGGCCATAGCATGAGGAAGAACAAGAATTAAATGTGATTAAGCCTAATGTCAAGAATTTGTCAAAGATTGTGGGTCCCACATGAGGACTTTTATGTTTTCCTTTCTTTTCTGCTCTCTCCTTATTTTCTGCTCTCTCTTTTCTCTCTTTTCCATCTAGCTATGCCAGCCTTATTTTCTCCATAGCCAAACCAGAATTTTAGAGAGGGAAAGGAAGAGAAGAGGAGGGAAAAGATCAAGAGCAAGTGATTTTCATTGTCTATAACTCTTAAGGAAGCTGGGAAGAGCAAGAAAGGGGAAGAAAAATCAAGTTTGGTGGAGAGAGAAAATCTCCAAAGTTGTGATCAAGTGAAGAAAATAGTAAGGTAAGAAGTGATTCTTCTTCTTCTTCATCTTTTCTTAAAGAAATTTGAATTTTGAGCTCATCCAAGACTCATATGGAAAGAGAGAGAAATTAGGGTTTTGAGAGAGAATAAGAGAGTTTAGGGTCTTAAGAAAATCATATGATAATAATGATCTATGATGTTGTAGGAGTTATAAGTGATAAGGAACAAACACTAAGGAGCAAAGGAAAAAAGAAAGCTACCTAGAATAGTGAAAGAGAAAGATTAAGATTTGTGCATAATTTAAGGCAATAACCTATCTTTGTTTGAAATAATGCATGTTTAGTATGATGAACGATGATTGAAATGCATTAATGATGATTATGACATGAAACCATATGTTAGAGATAAAGAATGAGTTTTCTTGTGATTTGTTGAATTAAGTGATGCATGTTAGAGAATTTAATTATGATTAAGGCATTTATATGTATTAGTCATGATATGTTGAATAAAGGAATCAAGAAATGCATGAGTTGTGTTTTGATATGATTTGGTGTAATTAGAATGAATGAAATGTGAATATGTAGATTTCCTACCGAAAGTCATGGGCGTAACTATCGAGTCACGGGCGTGAACCTGACGGTTCATGGTTGTGACTGATTTGTATCATGGTTGTGACTTGCATGTGAAAATGGTACTATTCATTTCAGAAGCGTTCATGATTGGGAATCATGGGCGTGAACTCATTCACGGGCATGAATGAGTAATCACGACCGTGAATGCTTTTGGCACGATTCATTCCAGTAGCGTTCACGGCTTTGGATTACGGGCGTGAACTAATTCATGGGCATGAATTAGTAGTCACGGCCGTGAATGCTTTGTTTTCAAATAAATTATGAATATGATTATCTACTTATGTATCTAGTTAAACAAATAAAAAGATGTTATCCAGTATGTATGAGCATGATGAGATGTTTGCAAAACAAGAAAATTGAGATGTTTATACTTGAGAATATTAATGTGTCAAAATTTAAGAATGATAATGATGATATGTAAAATATTAGGATGATGAAATGGATGTAAATTAAAAAAATTAAATAAAGATATATGATTAATGTGAAAATACGAAGATGCCCATTACTCTACCTACGGACTAGAAATAGGATAAATGACTTGTCATTAAGGGGGCGAACGGTACCATACTATATGAGATATTCTTCAATCAATGTGGATTAAACTCAGAGAGCGCCATTGATCTGAGATGCTCGGTCAATGTGGCTTAAGCTCAGAGAGCGTCATTGACTTGAGAAGCTTTGTGCAGCACATATAAATTGTGGACAAGGTGGCTTAAGCTCGGAGAGCACCCTTGGTCCGGTTATTCATCTATGATAAAATAATACTCAATCAATGTGGTTTAACCTCGGAGAGCGCTATTGATTTGAAAGCTCTGTTGAGCTAGATAGTGGACAGAGTGGCTATAGCTCTAGGAGCGCTTCTGATCCATAATCTGCATTCAGTCAGTCCAAATTTAGAGTGATGTTGGCAAGATAATGAAGCTAAGTCGGAAAATAAAAAAAGAGAAAAAAATGATGATGATGATGATGATATGATATTGAGATATAATAATAAAGAGATTAACAGAGTAACTTACCATCAAAGATAAATGAAAATAACATTGTATATGTGAGCATGATATTCATACTTTTATGACATATGAACTTGTTGATAGGAATAGCATGTAAAGATTTTAATGCATAAAATGATACATGTTAATGCTTGTTGCATGATATAGTATATTGCCTTATTTATATGCACCACTAAGCTTAGAGTTTAGCGTGGGAGTTTCTTTCCGTGTAGATATAAAAAGGTAGCTAAAGTTGGTAGATAAAGCAAGCGGCGATCCTATTCAAATTAAAGTAGCCGATCTCGAAATAGTGGGTCACAAACTTTTGAACTCTTGATTTTGTTTTTCGCATTATATATACTTATAAGTTGTAAATTAGTTTTCAAAGTTTGTTAATTAGTAAATTTTATTTACAAATACTATCTTATGTAAATAAAATGTACATTATTTATTATATATATATAGCGATTTAAAGAAGTAAACAAGACAGGAAGTAGCGCCCCCGCATCCGGGCACATACAATTCGGGTGAGTGGGTGCTACACTAATCACGTTTGAATCAATGTTGTTATTGATCTAAATGAACTAAAATCACCATAATTTAAATCCAAGGAAAATCCTAAGAATAAATTAATGAGAAGAAGTAGTCAATCAGTTTCGCATCCCCCAATCTCGCATTTACCTCTAACCAACTAAGTTCAAAGAATTATTATTATCCCTAGCATTCATTCTATACATTAGCTAATCAAGTAAATGAATTAACCAATGTTCAATTCATTTTTTAGGTTAGATTATAGATGATATTTCTCATAACACACCCCAAGATATTCATTCCCAACTTTAACAATCAATGGTCAATCAATCATTAAACTAGAAATGAAATAAGCACAATTGAATTGACAGACATAAAATGTTTCATTCCATAAAAAAATAAATTGAAGTACATACAAGACTAGGGTTGCTAATTGAACACCCTTAAGAAAATTAGCCTAGCTTTGAGATCATGAATATCAAATTAATAACAAACCCTAAAAGAACATTATAGTGGAATCTAAGAGGAGGTAAAGACTACAAAACTATCTTAAACCAATGGAATCTGGAATTCTGAAAGTAGTTGGTCCCCAATCCTCCAAACTCAAAGTTTCTCAATCTTCAAGAAGCAAAATAGCTCTACAATAGATAACCTAGTCTGTTGAATTAAAGAATGCATGCCAAAAGTTCTCTTGTATGCACAAAGATTGCAGAAAATCAAAAGATGGATGAATGAATCTCACTAATGTGGCTTAACCTAATTTCTAAGCAAAAGATTAATTAAATACTCTATAGATTCCTAATACTAGTCTACTTCCTAAAATACAATGATTCCCTTTTATAAATATCCAAAAATCCCAAAACATATGTAAAAATCTAAGGATTACAAATAAATTTCACGATTATGCAACAACAGAGATCATTGCACGGGTGACAATGAGCTTCAGGACATCGCACGCATGACACTATCTGCACACATGACAATGGGGATCCTTTTAGTCCAGCCTTGCATGCTTACAATACCATTCTCAAGTGCACGATGATCCTCACTTGTAATGCCTCTAAACACCTTCAATTACTCTATCATCCTCCATTTAAGTCCGAGTATGCGTTCCGTGCTTCTAAATCACCTATTTCCCCCTCCTCAGCCACTCTATTACCTACATTGATAAAAATCACAACCAAGTATCAAAATAAACCAAAAATCATCACAAAAATATATAATTCAAATACTAACATACCCATCAAAACTATCACAAAGTTTGACATATCAATCATGATTGGATGTTACATGGGGAACAAGTAGTTGGGTTTAACTTGAATTGTGATGGTAATTATAACGATGAATGTGGACAATTATGAAGAATCATCTAATCGATACCATTCTATGGTTATGAACTAGCCATACATTCAATCCAACTTACATGGAAGAAACACCGAATCTAGAGGCCCAAATGTTCTATGATATGCTTAGGGCTACAGATGAGGAATTATACCTTGGATGTAAAAGTCATTCACGGTTATCATTTGTTGCTTAATTAATGCACATAAAGTTAGAACACCATATGTCTGAAAATAATTTTGATGAGATGGTTCCATTAATGAAAAAGATTACTTCTGAAGGAAGTCTGATGCCTAAAAACTTTTATAGAATAAAGCAATTAGTATATAACATGGGTTTTCAGTTGAAAAGATTCACTATTGCAACAATGGGTGCACAACATATTAGGTGAAGACAGTATATTGACTAGTTATAAGTTTTGTGGTGATCCTCAATATAAGAGGCAACATCAAAGTAGCGAAATAGTTGCTCCTCATAAGAAAATGTACTACTTCCCTCTCACTCTTAGATTACAAAAATTGTTTGCATCTAATGTCATAACAACGTATATGAGGTGGCATGCTAAGCATGAAATTGAAGATAGGGTTATGTGCCACCTTTTGGATTCCCCTGCATGGTAACATTTTAATTACATGCATCCAAAATTCACATTAGAGACTCAAAATGTCAGATTTGGTCTTTCAATTGATGGTTTTTAACCATTTGGGCAATCTGGACAACAATATTCTTTTTGGCCAGTTATTGTGACTCCGTACAATTTGTCCTACTTTATTATTATCTTATAAATTCAATGGCATTTATTCTAGGCACACAATCCAATGAACAACATATCCAATCAGTTCATTAAAGACATATCAAAAGGTCCATTACCCAAAATTATATCTTACTCAGGTTATTATGTTAATGGATACAAATTTCACACTGAATTGCATGGATATGGTAAAATACTATGAATAATGGTGGTTACATAAAAGGCCAAACTACAGTACACATGAAAGTGACTATTATGGTTGGTTGATTGAAGTTGTATAGTTGGAATACCCTGTATTACCAATTAAGAGAACTGTGTTATTCAATTATTAGTGGTTTGATCAAATGCTGAATATGGGTACATAAGTCCATTCACAGTATAAGTTGGTCGAGGTGAATAAAAAATGTAGATTTAATAGATATGAGCCATTTATGATGGCGACTTAAGCACGTCAAGTGAATTTTATCACATATCTAAGTGTGAAACGTGAAAGAAGTGAGTGGTTGGCTATTTGCAAAATTAAAGCTAGAGCTGAATTTGAAATTCCACAAGCAACATAAGAGAGTCAAGTTTCCAATGCATCACCAGCCTTTCAAGAAGATGACATTGATAGTCATTATATAGATATAGAAGAAGATGAAAGCGACAATTTGATTGATCCAGTTGGTGCATATATTGACATCGAATAGGATAATGAAGAAGGAGAAAAGCCTAAGCTTGAATTTGAATCAAATGATGATGATGAAAAAACTGATGAGGATGAGTAGGATTCAAAAGATTATAATAGTGATTACGTGTAATGTGTAAATCAATGATGTTATTTTCTTTTTTATATTATGTATTGTTTACAATTATTCAATGTCACTTTTATTAGTGTTATTTATTTGAACTTGTAATTGATATTTGTATTTATTTTTGTCTTTGATAATGTTAACTATAATTGAGTGGTTAACATGTAGATGGGTAGCACATCATCCGGTGATATAATATACGGAAGAGAAGAGGTCCTTCAAATCGAGGAAAGAGATCGATGAATAAGAGTAATATGTCATATCGACCATCGATACCTCCAATTTGTGTACCACCACATTCGACATCAGATGTAGGATCATTTTGAATACCACTATAACCATCGCCACCATCACATACATCACAAAATCCATTAACACCACTTCAGACATCACCATCAATTCCTTCTACATCCACATCTCCCACATCACATCTTGTTGCATCATCAAATGTCGTTGGTTCATCCCAACCTTTACAATATGAGGCATCAATGGCAAAGTCAACTAATGGTAGATGATAAATCGATCTCAATCCTCGAAGGTTATGTTACTATCGTATTTCTTCAGATATTTCAATTATGATTTAGTCAATGTTTGATGTGTTGTGCATAATGGAAGTTTTATTCAGTCTCATGCGATTTCTATGGCTATCACTTGTGGTTTTTTGCTACATTTGAGTGATAAAAGACATGCTTGGAAGAATGTACCTAACAATGTGAGGGATTTCTGTTGGCATGAGTTTCAGGTAAATTTCAAATAAATGTTTGATTGGTTGTTAAAGGCCTTGTAATTTTGGTCAACTTAACTATATTATAAATGAAACTCTGCTTTTTGTGTTTGATTGGTTGTTAGATGCCTAAAACTTAGGTTACTTATGTTATAGATTAAACTCTGTCAAAATTTTAGTTTGATATTAAATGTGTAATTTATGAAATCGAGTTACTTATGTTATAAACAAAACTTTGCTTCTTATTTTTGATTGGTTGTTAAAGACCTCATAATTGATGTCAGATTACTTATGCTATAGGCGAAACTCTACCGAAATTTTAGTTTGATTTTGAATATTTTAATCTCTTTAAATTGATTGGTTGTTACAAGTTTTGTACTTAAAATCAGGTTACTTATGTCATAGATGGAACTCTGTTAAAATTTCAGTATAATATTAAATATTTAATCTTATATGTTCGTTGCATTCCAAAAAAGTCTAATATTTTAATTTTTTTCTATTTCATAAGGAATTTACTTGGGATCCAAAGCTTGAAAGTGCAATCAAGTGTAGATGGTTCCAACAGGCTGCATCACGTTATAATGACATTTTAAGTAGGTAGAGAGTATCTAGCAATAAACCACCATGAGTCTCACATGATGTTTAGGAGAGTTGGTAGAAAGAATGATCCACTCATTAGTTCAAGCAGTGATCTCCAATTGCCTACAAGAACAGACTTAATGAGATGAGTGGCTTATGTTCAGGTCATTTACAATATACAAGAGGTTTTATATATTTGGTTGAGCGTAGCACGCAGATGGTGTATTGATTATGGAAAAGTTATTTGAATTTTTTATTCATTTAAATATTAAGTCTATAAAATGTATGTTAATATTTTTTTTACTTGTTTATGTGTTGTGCTTGTAATATTAATGTTATTGAATACATTTTTTGTCTGTTTCTATCAGACAAAAGATTTAGGACATGAACCAGATTCTATTGAACTTTTTGAGGCGACACACACTAGGAAGACTGCTTTAGGAATTAAGTACATAGACCAATGGTCTAAGGCTGTTGTAATAGTGTTTACTAAACTCATAAATTCTCCCTATGTAAATATTCAATGGTTAATTAGCCTTTTCAATTAATCTTGTGCAATTCATAATTTTGCATGTCAAAATTTGTATTGTAAGATCAAGTTCATGCTCTTAGAGAAACTGCTTCTCAACCAGTGGAGGGATCCAACGAGCCACATCATCCGGATTTATGACAACTATTTTTGGAGGCAATTGACAGCCAAAAAAAAGGCAAGTATACAGGATGAGCACTAAGGCACCACATTTCTATAGTAGTACCTCATCCTTTTGCTCTACTTCCACCTCATCTAACACTAATACAGAGCAATTGCAAGCTACCATTATGGAAGATATGCAACAATGTGAGAAGAGATGTGTATGGATATTCATGAAGAGATGTGCATGGAGATTCAGGAAGAAATGCACATAGATCTTCAAGAGATGAGACAATTGATAGCAGAGATATCTTGTTCTGCCCAACATTTAACTCAAACTTCACATAGAGATTCACCTCACTCTGAGAGCATGAAAGATAATGTAGTAATGATATTTTAGGATTTTTAATTATGAAATATTTATATAAATTTAAATGTTAACTTATAAATTATTTTACTATTTATTTCATGAGTAGTTTTTTTAAAAAAAATTGTATTTTTTCCAATTGAACTTATAAACTGAAAAAAATTAAATAACAAAAATTATTGAAATTTAAAAAATTTTGGGTATTAGCGATGGATTTTTCGTCGCTAAATCTCTAGGTAAATTTGTCATCAGTATTTAATCCGTTGCTAAAATCTCAAGTCAAATTAGTGACGAAAATTTTCTATCACTAACTTGTGATGGAATTTCTGTCACAAGTACATTGCAATTTTGTCTCTTACTTCTTTGCGTTTTGGCTATTTTTTGCAACAAAAATGTTGTTGTTAAAGTTAGTGATGGAATAATAATCTGTTACTAACTGTTTTGAGAAGAACAAAAATGCAATAGAAATTTTTCGTTTCCGGATTTCATCTATCGCTAATTTGTAATTTTCTTGTACTGGATAGTGACTACGATGTTAATGGTAGAATTGGTTTTGGTGATGAAGTGGTAATAAAGAGAAAGAAGGATGAAGAAATGGGGATCTAACTTCATCTTATTTTCACTATTTTCTTTTTGGTCGGTAGGTTCCATTCACTACAAAAATTTTGAGGTCACTAAAATACTGGTTGTTAAGCCAATTTAGTAACCATAATTTACTATGGTTGTTAAATTATGACTACATTGGTCTCATTGTGGTAGGTAATTTCAGACCATGATGAGACCAATGATGACCATATCACAACCAAATAGCGACCGACATTAGTTTTCACAAAAAGTTAATTGCTAACATAGTAGCAAAAGTTAGTCACGTTACATAATACAGTAATTTAGAAGCGACATATAGCAACTACATGTAGTTGGTCACTACGTTGCTACCACTTAGAACCCACCTAACAACAAAGGAAGACCAACATTTTTTTATTTGGAATTTGAGACTACACTTTGACCAATCTACAACCACTTAGCGACCACAATATGTGGTCGGTAAATGATGCCATATATAGTGATCATAGAACAACCACTTAGGGCAATTGCACAGTGACCACATTATGTGCATTAAATTGAGAGTCATTGACCATATACAACTTATGGTGTCATTTATGTCAAGATGCTTAGTGACCACAAGATATATATGAGGTCGCTAAATTTAATAACACTCAGCAACCACTCCCATATGTGGTTGCTACTATTTATTTTGCGACCATTTTATTGTGGTCATTGGGTGGTAGTAAGTGAAACAACAGTTATTTCATTTATTGCAAGGTAGTGACCACAACCACTACAACCATTAGTAATTTAGGGACAAATTTTTAGGCAATATTTCAAATAACGTCTCAAAATGTGTATAATTAGCTACATATTTGAACAAACGTCCCAAAAGAGTCTTAAAATTTAGGCATTTGAAAAAATTGCACCCTAAGCTTGGAGGAAAATTTTGGGATATTTTTTCAATTATAGAAAACTAATTTAATATGTTAGAAAATACTTAATTTTCAGAAACGTTATTTATAGTGGCCAAAACAGGAAAATAAATTGGGACGTTCCTATTTGATCGCTTTTAGTTATTTATATATTAAAATATTTATTTTTATATATATAGTGACGAAACAAGATTCATGGAAAAATAGTTCTATATAAAGAATTTTTTTATTTCCTCATTTCGGCAGAGAGGTATGTTTCTCTTTCTTAAAATCTAATTTTTTTCCTCTTTCCCATCGTATACCTTAACCTAATCGTTTTCTTTTACAATTCTCATACTCATTTTGCAATCATAAGCAATTCTCATCTCTCACAGGTTAGATTCTCGTACTCTTTATTTTTTTAAAAGTTTCATCAGGATTTTTTTGACATTTTACCCCCAGCACCAACTTGAAGAGGGGTGCCACCAAATTGCATTATACATGCTTCCTATAAATAAATAAAAAATTTAACATAAAAAATCTGTAAGAGAATCAATAACATAAGACCAAACCTTTAATTATTAGCTTTGATTCCAAAGTTAGCATTGTGAGGGATATAATAACTAAGTTTGTTTCATTTGATCTGTGTCCCCTGCTTCTTATTTTGTTAGTCTACATTACAGGCAGTTTTGAGTTTACTTGTATTAATATGGGGCCTTCGGCCGGGATTATTTCTATTGATGAGGTATTAATAATATGGCCTTATGTGAAGACTCTTTCCTTCTTCATATGCACTTCTAGTTGATCATCATCTCCAATTGTTAGAATTTTTGATTGTTGTCTGATAAATTGTGACTTGCCAAATTGGTGCATTTTTTTGTCTGTTGTTTTATTATCATACAAGTCTTTTTATTCAAAGTTCAAATTTATTTTATTCCTTCACAGTACAATTAAGATTAATTATTGCTCGTGTGTTTGTTGCTTTGGTTGTTCTTTTTTTTATTTGTTGCTTTTTCTACTTAGTTACTTTGATTTTTCTCAAAGTCTATAAATGGGAATAATGTTATCTTGATCTTTTTTGAGTAATAACATTTAGTGTAAGACAATTATTGTTGATGACCCACTAAGACAACTATTTTATCAATTTTAAGATTTAGGAAGGTGAATACTGTGTGGAAGTCTTAAATAAAATTCCAATGTAGAGTGACGAGCTTCAGTGGTGGCCCATATATGAGGAGCCAGAGCATGAACTCATTGGCAGAATACAGTTATATATAAACTATTCGACTACAATATATAGATGATAGCAATCAGCCTAAGGTATACTTTTGGATTTTATTCTCTTAATTGTTGTTAGGAGTTTTTATATGTGACGAGTCTGCTCTTACTGGTCCTTACATGAAGCTCTATGAGGATAAAGATGATTATTTTCCATCAATAATTCACTCCTTGATCCAGTGTGGTTGTATTGCAGAAACTGTAGCATATGACTTTCTATTGGAATTTGCAATGAAATTTCAACATTTTCAGCAAAGAAATTTATTGCTATATGGCCCATGGAAGTGGTTAGTGACTGAATTTGCTTCTTATTGTGGGGTATCATATGCATACACCAAATTAAGGTATTATCATGTGGCAGAATGCTTGGTTTCATAATAACAACTAAGATATTTTGCTCATATAGTACTGTTTTCAAACTCCTAAATTATTGCCTATTTTTGTAATACTTGTAGATACCTTTTCTATGTCATGGATGTGGCTACACCCACCAAAGACTGTCTTGACTCGGAACATGATTTGTGCAACCTGTAATCAAGAAAGGCAATAGGAATAGTGTACTAAGTCCTTGATTTACCTTATTGGTTCCTCATCTACTATAGGGATTACAGCTGCTGCTCTTTGGCCTTTTGCTCTAATAAAGATCAATGTTTTACCTCAGTCAGATCCTGGATTAATAAGTGAAGTTCGTGATATTAGAGGCTTGCCTGATGGACTTCTCAAAGTTTTCAGACACATAGGATATCATACCATGTATGAATATGGATTTCCTCAAAGATTTGTTTCAGGAAATTCCTTTTAGTTGCATTTAGGGAAGGAATGGAAAATTAGCCCTAGAGTTTCTTGTACTTAAACATTGTGTAGACTTGAAAGACCAAATTTGTTACAAAATTATGCCTAGGATCACAAATATTATCACATTACTTATTACATATAACAAATTGTATCATAAATCATAGCCTAGATAGATTCTCCTTTTGATCTTCACCGGAAAACTAGTTGACAAATACATGACAAAGGTGAAGTTGAGAGATTTGCAACTTTTTACATAACCTGAACTTCCACACAATGTGAATGTAGCAACTACTTAGGCAGTTACCTACTTGCATCCCTATTTTTGTTATTATTTTTATTTATTATTTTCTACATTGCATGGGCCATTTTACTTCAGATGAGAATACGAAAGCTAATTTATTTTAGCAAAGGTTGTGCAACAAATTTATTATTATTTATTTTCCAGTAGTTGCTAGATGTTGTCTCTTTGCTAGACCTAGTAGGAAAGGGTGGATAACTAGTGAACTAGTAGGAAAGGAGCTTCTTTTTAGTCAGGTGGAAGGCACACTGTGTTTTTTTTCAAATCTGTCAAAAAATTGATAAGCTTTCATTTGAATAAGCTATCACGTGATTGCAAGTAATGATACATAGTTGTGAATTTTCTTTGTGAACATTTATATGCAATGCTAATTGCATTGTCATTTGATGAGTGCACTAAGTTCTAAAATAGAGAAGCATTTGTTCAACTGGGTATGACAAATGACCGTTAATGTATGCTACTTGGCAAGAAACTATTATGATTAAACCATTAATTGACACAGTAGCTTAACAGAAATTTCATTTGCAGTGTATCTACTTTTTTCTTTGCGGAAAAAGAAATGTGTTAGTTTCTTCTAACATTTTTTGTACATCTACATGAAAACTTTGTTAACTCCCTTTTATGGAAACTAATTTGGTTGCTCTAGCATCATGCATAAAAGATAAAAATTAATTTTCTTGCATGTCATTCTGTTGAAGAGGTTTTCTTTTTTCCAGAGGAGAAATTAGGTTGTGGTTGATATTGCGTGAGTCGGTTCAATGTGCAACCAAGATATTGTTGAACTTATTAGGTGTTATAGCTGATTGGGCACTGGGAGAGTTAAGAGCTTTTATTGTCTCAATAGAATTCAAGTGAGATCTAAACTTACTTCTACTTGGTTTTGCAGAAAAACCCATTAAGGATTTAAAACTATGCTTGTGGATCTTTTGGTGATCAAATTATTCTTTTTTGGTCCAAAAATAGTCTTAATACATCCCAGAACTATTGAATCATTGAATGTTATATATGGTGGTTATTTTTGTATTGCCCTGATTTTCTATTTATATATGGTGATTGTTTTTTTGTGTATCTAACCATCAGCAGCTTTGTACCAAGGGGTTTATGATTCTTTCTAAAAAAGATGGATACTTCTCAGCAATATTTGGTGTCATTGGCTTCTTGAGTTTTATGTTGATCCATATTATTCTTGAAGATGATATATTTTGCTAATGTATTTATATATATGATTTATTGTCTTAATTTAACTTAATTGTAGGCTTTTGTTCTAATATACTAGGTTTTGGAAGATCTCTACTTATAATGATGGAAGAAGGAAATGAAAGATGTGCACTTTTTGCAACTTTAGAGATCTAAAACTTTGTAAAACAATTATGAATATTTTTGTTCGTAGTACAAATGATCTATGTACTTTTTATAGGTCAAATTTGAACAAAATTTTGTTAATTATATGTTAATTAGAATAAATTTTTATGTCACCTTTATTGTGATGAATGTTAAATATATTAATTTTGTATATATGGAATGAAAAATAAAAATAAAAAGAATTTTAGAAAATTCAATAAATAAAAAAAAGGCATAAAATATGTATAAATTGCTGTAGAAGGGGAAAAAATGTTGCTAAAAATACCATTATGGGACAAAAAATACATCCCCTATCATCTTATAATCGTCACCACATCTACCTTTAGGCATATTTTATGACTTTGGACAACATTATAAAACGTTCTAAATAATTTAAAAATGCAACATTTTATAATGTGTCCCAAAATGAATTAAGTTTGGCAACGTTATGTTTCGTCATCAAAATTATTTTATATATAATAATAACATTAGTTATAGGCGACGATTTGAAGTTTTTTGAGACATTTTCTTTAACAATTTTTCAACATTTAGTTTTCATCTCAAATAAGATAATTATGGAGCATGATTTACATTTTTTGTTGCCTAGAATAATTAGCGATGTCGAATTCGCGACATCAAGAATGACATTTTTTTCATCCTAATTAAAATTTAGCAATATTTCTTTAATTTTTTGGAAAGAATTTTTACGTTATATAAAATTTTATTTCTTGTAGTAAATTGTTGTGTTCACTATCTTGAATACAACAACCACTTTGTTGTGGAAGCTGAATTGCTTAAAGTGAAATGATATATATTATGTTGTTTCTATTTAAATTTATTAGAGATTTATGTATAAGCATCACTTGCATGTTTATGTGCTTAAGATGAAGAAAAATAGCTTCCCGATAAGGATTTTTACATAGTTTGATGGATACTTAGTTAATTTTTACATTTGCAGCATAGGGAAATAGTTCATACTAAGGGATTCACCCTCCGTTGCAGAGTGGTTAAAGCATCTTTGAGTGAAAGTGCTTATACTTCTGAAGACCAATCAATAAATTTATCTTTTTACTTGTCATATTCTTCTCTTATATTTTATTATATAGATTTTAAACATTTTATATTTTCCATAAATGTCACATTGATTTAGTTTGTGCTTTTTGAAGTCATGTATGGAAGTGGAGTTATATTTTTTATATGAAATTTTCATAGTGGATATATGTTGCCTAATTAGTTTTTGATTAGTTTGATAGGGTGTTCTAGGGATTAATTATATTTCAATATGAGATCTTTTTGTCTATTCTAGAAAAGGATATGAGATTTTAAGAGATGGATGGTGAAAATGAAGGATTTTATTTCCTTTCCTTTCCTTTCCTTTTTTTTTAAATGTGTTGATGGATGATGAAAATAGATTTTATGCAGTAGTTTAAATACTACAGGTGAACATGTAGCCTTTCTTACTTATGCATTATAAATCTTTCTCATAGATATTAGTTAGTATATATTTTTATATTAAAGTTTTACACTGCAATCCAACTTCTCTTAGGTATATACTTGTGATCTGCACCTTATGCTTGGGCTTTTAAATCTACTATTCTATAAGCTTTTCCTTGAGAGATTGTGATTTGCACACTTCATTTCTATCAAAACTAAAGAAACTACTGCTAAAATTAGGGGTGTACACGGTCCGGTACAATTCGGGGATTGAAAAATCTCCGGTATTGTCTTGAAAATTCGGATATTTATAAATCTAAGTTTTGTATTATATTGAAAATAAAAAATTTTCGTATTGTATTGTCTTGAAAATTCGGAATAATTCGGTACGGTTCTTTGGTTCTTTCGATACTAAATAATACAGTACAAAATAATCCAATACTCGGATATTTTGAACTAAATAAAAAGTACATAAAATCTAAAATTGGTATTTAATAGTATTATAAAAAATCCGTAATCATCACATAAAAATTCTCATAATAAATGATCAACTAGATAAAAATAGAAAATAAGTAGAATGAGATTTGAGGATGATGGATATGATGGAAAATTAATAAAAATAATTTTTAGGAATTTTTATGGAATTATTGGGAATTTTCCATAATTATAGCCAAATTTTTGAAAAAAATATATTTGCATGATTTGTGCCTTAAAATGATGATAATGGAGATATATGAAAATTAATTTTTGGAATGGGAGAAATTTTTAATAGAACTTTTGGTGAATTTTTGGATTTTTGGCATAATTATTTAAAATTTTTATTGGAAATTATTGAATGTAATTTTGGTGAAATTGGTGATGGAAAATAAAAGATAATGGGTCATAGCAATTACAAAAATCTAGTTGGAATTTTTAAACTATTTATTGAATTAATAGAAAATTTTGAGTTTGAAATAGATTTTTGGAGGAAAAAATGAAAAATAAAAATATGAAGGAAAAAGTAAATATATTGAAAAAACAATTAGAAGACAAGAGAAAAATTTAATTAATTTGGAAATTTCGCTTTAGTAGTGTATAGGGTGAAATAAGACTGGTAGAAAAATATCCGTAAATGTGAAAGTCGGAAAAATTAAATAAGTAGTTTAATTTTTATTTAAATTTAGTAATTTGTATTTGCTTGATAACCAATTAGGAATTTAATAGTTATTCAGGTACACCGTCAAAGCAGGTATCAGGAGTTGGAAGAGGAAACGATATAAGTCTATTGCAATTTAAATTAATTTTTATATGATTTTTGATATGAAATTTATTTATATTTTAGAAAAATATTTGTATATAACATTTATGAAAATATTAAATATTTAGAAAGTTCGTGGAAATATATTTTATGATAAAAATAAAATGTTTTGGTAAAGAAAATGTATTGGTATGAAATAAATATGTTGATATGAGATTTTAATAAAATAAATTTATTTTTTTCATGTGGTGAATTTTTATGCTATTAAATAATTATATGAAAAATTGATAACGATTATATTTATAAAAATTTTGGTAATATAAATGATTTAATATTTTATGTATATTGATAAACTCATATATTATTGACATACCAATAGAGTAGAAACTTCATGGCTTGTGGATATATTGGTCATGAGATGTATTATATGACTCATGTGGTTATCTTGGACCATATATATTATTTAATTACCGATAATATAGTTATTTTGGATCGAAACTGGTCTTGTAGTTATCTTGAATCAGATGTTATTATTTGGGATTATGTGATTATTTTAACCATGATCTTGTGGTTATCTTAGATCTTGAGATTTCCGTCATTTAATAGTATATTTTGTTTTTTTAGAGGTAAGTCTATGGTCTATTGATATATGAGTTGGATAAAGTTTTTATTTTAATGAATGATTAAAATTTTTATTGCATTTATTACATACTTGTGGTATTAATACCAATGACTTTGATTTTAGTAAATTTTTATTTAATAATATATATATATATATATATATATATATACTTTTATGTATAATTAAATAATTTATTAATAGTGTTGATATATGAATTTTTTTTCAGAATTTTGTTGATTTAGTGTATTTTTCATTTAAAGTGACTTTTTATTATAAATTTTTGCACCATTTAGTTTTATACTGAACAAAAGAGTTTGTTTTCTCTTGCGTAGCTTTTAATAGAGTTAAACAACAAGAGATGTGTACATAAAATTCATCTCTAGTATCAGTGGATCTCACTTATAAAGCCAAACAACAATGACAGTCACTCCGTAAAGATCGGTTTTTGCTATATATGTATTTTATATATTTCACTTAATGTATTTTAATATATATATATATATATATATATATATATATATATATATATATATATATAAAAGTTATTTGCATTAGAATATAAATTAAAACCATAATAAAAGAATAGTGAGAGAACAAAATTTTATCTTATTTTGTTAAATTAATATATTATTTTATTAAGTTTTATTAATGTAAATATATATATATATATATATATATATATAAGTTTTAATAATATATTATCTTAAACAAATATATCTTGTAGTATTTTTTATCTGTCCGTGTACGATAGTGCATACGGTAGATAAGAAGTATTATAATATTAATTATATATATATATTATTTATTAATATAATTTAGATTACTATATAAGTTTAATATAATATAATTGTATTGATAAAAAAATAATATAATATATATAATAAGCTATGCATATATTAATATTTAAAATTTGAATTATTAGATATATAAACTCAAAAGTATAGATATATAATTATAAAGTAAAAATATGCATATTTTTGATTATTTAATAGTGTGCACATTAATTATAAAAATATATAAAATATATAAGTTTATTAAATATATTATCAGTTATATTTATGACATATATATAATTATAATATTTTTACTAATTATAAAAGGATATAAACTTATTAAGTATATCAATTATATATATTATTTAGTATGCAAGTTTAATATAATATAATTGTTTTGATAAAAAAAATTATATAATATAATATATATATAGTAATATTTAAAATTTAAATTATTAGACATATAAACTCATAAGTATAAGTATAAGCATATAACTATAAGTATATAATATAAATTATAAGTTTATATGTTTGTGATTATTTAATTTTAATATATATATATATATATAGTGTGCACATTAATTATAAAAATATATAAATATATAAGTTTATTAAGTGTATAATTACTTATATATATGTTTTATTTATTAATATAATTTATATTAGTACAAAAACTTAATATAATACAATTATTTTGACAAAAAATCATATAATATAATTAGTACAAATCATAATTTATATTGATTTATGATATAATTATAGTACATTTATTATAAATTAAGTTACTTTATAATTGATTTACTTAAATTAATTTATCAAATAATTAATATAATGTAGATTTATTATATAATACAATTAAAATAAATTATAAATGCTAAAAAATATAATTAGTGATGAAAATTTTATAGTAAAAAATGAAACTAGCAATATATTATAAATAATTTTTTTATTTATATAATAATAACAAAGATAGTTGATTAGATTGATGATGAATTTATCTTAAACTTACACGAAGATTATGGATTCAATTTTCTACACAATCATCACAAAAATTTTAGTATTTAAAATTTTCAATTATTTGTATTCTTTACTATTATAAATGTCATATAAATTTTATTATAATTTAATCTTATGGATTAAAGTATATTTAATTAAAATTTTAAGTTATATTATATTTGTGTAATGATATATAAATTATTTCATTTTTATAAATTATTATATATAGTAAAATTATAAATATTTAAATATTAGTTCTTTCAATACAGTTCGGTTATAAAAAAATTCGGTGCAATTCAATACAGTTCTCGGTCCAAATATCACTAAAAGATCCAGATCTGTCAAAATGACAATCAACGGTACAATACAGTTCGATTCTAGTCAAAAAGTCAACAATACAATTCGGTTCTTGATCTTTTTTTTCGATTTTTCGGTTCAGTTCAGGAAGATACCGAATCCATGTACAGCCCTAGCTAAAACCATGTTGAAAACTTCTAGGTTACAATATCATGAAAAGTTGGCACTACTAAGTTTACTCTTTTGCAGACCTCGTCATGTTTTCTATAATCACTATGAGAAGCTTAATGTTGAGGATCGTAAGGCTGAAAGTTTTTTTTTTGAATTGCTCCTAAAATAGTCATTGTCGGTTATTAAAATCGAATTAAGTCAATATTATGTTGAAGCAAAGACAGGGAAACTATTGATTTTTTTTTATTGTGGTAGAGTTTGAAGCATATTTTAAAACACTAGAGCACACGCAGTGGAAGTTTCAACAATAGACTTGATATGAAGGAGAATTGCGCTAATTTCTCCAAAACTCTTATGATTTGCTTTGGTATGATTTCCGTTTTTTTTTTACCTTATCCACAAGCATTGTGACAACACACTTAGTTCATGGTCTTGTACTCTTGAGGAAGAGTCCTAAAAATCTTGCAGTCAACCTAGCTGTCATATTGATTATTGAAGATATATTTAATAGTTGATAGGGAAGAGATTTGAAGAAGTGGGGGAAATCAGTCTGGCTTTGATATCAAGTTAGTGTATGACATAATAAACATAGTTTGTATAGGAAGTAGAAACAGTAAAACAATGAGAAAGAACAGATGATTTAATATTTGGATAACAAAGAAATTTAGAATTTTGAGACATTAGTTTTCACAATTTAGTTTTGCTAATGAAGTTTTGAAACATATAGCCTTTTCAGGATTCTTTATGATGTAATGAATCAGGACTAGTTTAGGGTTGAAATATGGCAAATAATAGATATAGTTAGGTGTTAAATTTTATATTTGTGGTATTTTAATAGTATTGATATAAGTGACATGAAAGAAAAGATGACTAGAAAGAGAATTTAGAAAATGGAGGACACTATTTTAGTTAAGCATGCTTCCATGACCAAATCAAATTACTCATAATTTCAAGATCAATTTTTTTTTTTATCTACATATGTATAGAGATGGAGAATACTCCTCATTCTATTAGAACCAGTAATCCCAGCTTGAAAATTTTATTTACCAACATTAAATTTGACGCCTACAAATTTCACAATAAATATCATAGATAAGACTTTTCTTACTATGACACATATTCTTCATTACTTGGTGCCAGGATGAGAGTCAATTCTTTTATTTTATGGAATGCTTGTCTTACTTTAGATGTGGTGTATCTGAAGATTAGGGAGAGTAGGACAACATTTGGAGTCAAAGGTTAAGGGAGGAGGGATTATGGAATTGTACTTGTGCATGTTGGCTTTAGTTCAAGTTGTAAGATTTTTCTTGGAATTGGTGTTTAAGCAGGTGTTTTACAATTTTTTTTTCTTTTTGGGTAATCAAGATAAATGTATAAAAACTGTAGGAAAATGGCGAGAATATTGCTTCTTGTTGCACAAACCACAATAATCTGGAATGAATCTTTTAGGTCAGACAAGTTTTCTTTTATGGGGTGTATTATGCTTTGATTACATAACTTGCCATGTTTTCCCCCTTTCCATTAAAACATGTTCTTTGTTTTTTTTTTTTAATGTTTTTGATGATATAATGTTGGTCTAATGATCTAAAAAGTCTTGAACATTGCACACTGTTTCAAGCATAATATTCGCTTGTCATAAAATTGATTTTGAGTTATCAAATATCTCTATTTCCGAACTCTAATTTTTTTGAAAAAGCATATGAAAGGCTCATGCTTCATAGTTGGACAACCCCCACCAATTCATAATTTTATATCTTCATTAGAATAATATAATTGTCTTAGAGTAAGTCCTTAATGTAAACTGTCTTACAATTGTAATATGCTTTAATATAGCCTTGATTTTGCTCTGATTATAACATATCAATAATCCCCACAATCATGTAACTTTTCCCTTTGTTTATATGTTTTACTTTTTATGATTAGTTTCTTGTTGTACCTATATATAATGGACAATGTGTATAAAAGGGCAAGGATTCAAATCAACATTTTTGAGATTCCAAAAAATAGTTGTCTCTCTTATGATTATCACGATATCAGAGCTGTGATAAATCAAAATTCTTTGTTGCTTTGGAGATTATTTTGTTTTGGCTCTTCAACTATCAAAAGCAATTCAGCATTGCTATTTCTAATCAACAAACCTTGTCTTCAGCATTTGATAATTTCTAAGTACAATCTATACCTCGTATAACTCTATGGATTGTGAAAAAATTGACTCCATATTTGTTAAGTTCAATGGGAAGAATTATCCTCTTTGGGAATTTCATTTTCAAATTTTTATAAAAGGAAAATAATTATCAGGAATTTTAGATGGGTCATTGCATGAACCAACTAATGACAAAGAAAAAGCTAAATAGAAACAAATAATGCTAAAATTATTACTTGGATTTTGAATTCTGTTGAAAAAAAAATTGCTTTGAGTTTAAGGTCTTTCGGTACTACTAGTGTGATTTGAGCTCACCTTAAGAAAGTGTATTCTCAAATAAACCAAGCCAAACAATTTGAAATTGAATATATGATTGCTAAACTCAATCAAGATGGTAGGGACATAAGGATCTTTTACTCTGAATTGTTAGGATTATGGACTGAATTAGATATGATATCTTTAAATATTGTTGAGGATTTAACTTTTCAAGAGCTAAAGAAAGAAAGAGATAGAAGTATATTACTTCAACTCCTAATGAAACTTAGGCCTGAATTTGAAAATGCTAAAGCCAATATAGTTGATCGAGGATTAAATGATATTGATTCAGTTTTGGGAGAACTCTTTCGAGAGAAAAATCGACTATGCACTTAAGCTAATTTGGATGCTAAAACTAATTATTTTGATGTTGTTCTTTTAACTTCTTGTGGCGGGTCCCAAATGAAAAATCAAATGGAGATTACAGTAAGACCCAATGACAATTTTGCAATAGCATTGGACATATACAAGAAGAGGAATGAATGCAATTATTGTAAAAAGAAGGGGCATGTGATCTTTGAATGTTGATTGTTGCAAAAGAATAAACAAAACCAACCTACATTTTAGCAAAACCAACATGCATTTCTTACTATTGGTTCACGTCAAGAACATAAATATTGATGGCTCAAATAATACTTCTTCAGCTCTCATGCAAGAGACCATACAACATATGATTCAAACTACTATAGAAATTATTGTTCCATGTGTTATTTCAACTACTTTCTCTACTGCTGGCTTATTAAGTAAAACAAACCAAATCTCTCTTTGGTTCCTCGACTCTGTAGCCTTTAATCACATGTCTAACCGCACATGTCATTTTTCAAAACTTCAGCCATATCCACCAAATAATTTTGTTATTATTGCTAATGGGAAAAATGTACCTATTAAAGAGGTTAGAACACTTTCTTTAAACAAATCTATTCCTCTTTCTCATTCTTTTTATGTCCCAAATTTAACTACAAATTTAATTTTTGTTAGTCAATTTGTTGATCAAAATTTTTCAATTAATTTTTCTTCTTCTAGTTGTTCTATACAGGACCTTCAAACTGGAAAGGTGATTGGGAAGGGGCATAAGCAAATACTTCTATTTCACTTGAACCTAAATAATTCAACCTCTCCTAATCATAAGGATCATCAGTCTTCTCTTCCATTTTGTTGTATGTTTCTTTTCTAAATAATGTTTTGTTTGCTAATAAAAAGTGGTACCTTTGGCATTGATGCCTTGGGCACCCTCATGCAAGTAAACTCAAAAAAATGTTTCAGTCCAATGTTCTTCTTGTTCAGTTGAATGTTAACGTTGACTTTTTAAACTAAGACTATGAAACTTGTTCTCTTGGAGAAGGCTACAAAGTTACCTTTTGCTCTTAGTTCTTTTAATGTAGATGCACCTTTTGATTTAATACATGCTGATTTATTGGGTCCATCATCTTCTGTGTCTAGATTAGGATATAGATATCTTACATTATTCATTGATCATTACACACAATTTACTTGGGTATTCATTTTGTGAGCTAAATCTAAGCTTACCAACATTGCAAAAGCCTTAATCAAAATGATTGAGACACAATTTGGCAAAACCATTATGATTTTTCGCTTCGATTCTAGTGGAGAATTTTGTTCTTCTCAACTCACAAATTTCTTTTAAGACAAAAGAATTTTTCATCAATTATTATGTCCTTAAACCCCAGAGCAAAATGGAGTCATTGAAAGAAAAAATCGTAATGTTATTGAAATTACTCATACTCTCTTACTTGAATCCCATGTTCCACATAGTTTTTAGGTAAAAGCTATTCATACAACTGTGTTTCTAATCAATCAACAGCCTACACATGTGCTTAAAAATAAAATACCATGGTTTTTTCTATACAAGAAACTTCCTAGGTACTCCCGTTTTAGAGTCTTCAGTTGTGTTTGTTTTGTCCTTTTACCTCCAAATGAACGAATGAAGTTATCTCCTAAAGTAGCAAAATGTGTATTCTTTAGTTATAGTGACAAACATAAAAAGTACGTGTTATGATTTTCTAGCAATAAGGATGTGTATTTCTCACCATGTCATTTTTATGAGAATTTCTATTATTTTGCCTCCCCTTCTGTGACTCCTAATCCCTTTTTTGATACATCAATATCTTTTCTACCCTCATTTTCTGATAATGTTTTTCCATTAGTTCAAAAATTGATTTTTTAGGTTCAATAGATAATATATAGCAAATGCCTCATCTCGATCATAATTTTGAAGGTCCACAATCCTCACAAACACCGGCCACGCCTTTTTATCCTTCAACTCAACAACATCACTTAACCCGTTCGAACTTTGGACAAACTCCTACTTGGTATGGTTATTCTCCTGAATGGTATGGTCTATCTACTGCTTATCTTAGTACTCTTGAATCCATTTCCATGCCATCTACCTATAAGCAAGTAACAAATAATACATGTTGGAAAAGTGCCATGGAAGAAGAAATTTCTGCTCTTGAGACAAACCATACTTAGGACTTAGTTCTCATGCCACCTGATGTCTTTTTAATTTGTAGTAAATGGATTTATACTATTAAACTCAAATTTGATGGTTTTCTTGACAAGTATAAAGCTAGATTAATGCCTTCAGGATGCACACAAGGGGTACAACATTCTAGTTGCAAAAATGACCACAGTTAGAACTTTATTAGCTGTTGCATTTGCCAAAAGGTGGCCCTTGTATCAAATGGATGTTAAGAATGCGCTCTTACATGGTGACTTAAAAGAAACTATGTACATGAAACCTCCACTAGGGTATCAATTATAAAATACAAATTTGGTATGTAAACTTCGCAAGTCTCTTTATAGGCTTAAACAGGCTCCTCGTGCATGGTTTGAGAAATTCTCTTCTACTATTAAACAAGCTGATTTTTGACAAAGCAGTAATGATCACTCATTATTCATTCCTCATTCTTCTAAGTATCATTGCTTTTCTACTATATGTCAATGATATGGTTATAACAGATGATGATTAGCAAGGTATCAACAAGTTAAAAGAATTTCATCAATCCTCTTTCCATATGAAAGATCTTAGGAAATTGACCTATTTTTTGGGTTTGGAAGTTTCTCAATCAGAAGATGGGTTATATCTCAATCAACGAAAGTATACTGTAGACTTGATAATCAAAATTGTGCTCCACCAACGGAGCTTAATATGAAATTAGCTAAGGATGCTGGTTTGAAATTAACTAAGGATGCTAGTTCCTTATTGCCCCGATCCTACTTTATACAAACATTTTGTTGGCAGCCTCATAAATCTTACAATCACTCGTCCTCGCATTTCATATGTTGTCCAAGTAGTGAGCAAGTTTGTTTGAGTCATATTTTTCCGCCCTTCATTAAATCATTTGGTATCTTAAAGATACCATGGGGTGAGGTTTATTTTTTCCTTCCACTTCTTATCTAGAACTAGTGGCTTTTGTTGATGCTAATTATGTTAGGTGTATTAATACATGACATTCTATTACTAGTTGGTGTGTTTTCTTGGAATCAACACCTATTACATGGAAGTGTAAAAAGAAAGACCGTGTTGCAAAATCTTCTATTGAAGTTGAATATCGCTCCATGTCATTTATTAGTTCAAAAATTGTTTGGCTTCGTCGACTTCTTTTGGATTTTGGTGTTTCATCTGATCAACCTACATCTCTTTATGCTGATAACACAATCCTGTCCACCATGAACGTACAAATCATATTGAGATTGTTTGCCATTACATTCGTGAATTGGTGCAAGATCAAATTCTTCATCTTCATTATGTGCTTCTTTAAGATCAAATTGTAGATTTGTTGACCAAGTCCATGGCATCTACTTGACATAAGTATCTAATTGACAAATAAATGTTTGTTGACACTTAACATCAATTTGAGGGGAGGTGTAAACTGTATTACAATTGTAATATGCTATAATATAGCCTTGATTTTGCCCCGATTATAGCATATCAATAGTCCCCTCAATCATATAAATTTCCTTTTATATGTATTTTTTACTTTTTATGATTAGTTTCTTGTTGTAACTATATAAAGTGGACAATGTATAGAAAATGGCTAGGATTCAGATCAACATTCTTCAGATTCCAAAAAATAGTTTTCTCTCTTATGATTAGCACTTAATTGCATACTTACATGTTGAAGGAAAGAGAAAAAGGAAGACAGTGATAAGAACGCTCAAAATGCATGTAAGAAAACTTCATCTGCACCTGCATCAAAGCTTGATATTCAAGAGGCAGAAGTTGATGCTAAGGAGCCTAAGAGAAGTAATTCTAATGAATCAGATGATTCAACGTAGTTGGATGCATTAAACGAAACTTTTTATGTTTAGGATGGCAGATGATTAGCTGAGTTGGAATTAAGGTAATGACATTAATTCAATATCTTTTATGTTTTATGCATATAATGGAGCAAAACTTATTTGTAAATTCTTCTTCTACGTTTTATTTAGGCATCTAATTGATAGAATCTCACCAACGACAATCTCGCATTAGAATTAGTGAGTAATACATTTTTACCTTCATTATCTCATCTCATTGGTTACTGATTATCAATAAGGTCATTTGTGATTTAATAAACACATTCCCTTATTTTTTTCAAATTTTATAAGCAATTGAGTTTTACAAGTGATTGAAAAAATAATTCTAGTTTTATAAAATAATTGTCAAACAAAGAAGAAATGTTGCTTCTAGCCATATGATAAATATATACTCACACCAGACTTATTCATATTTCATCTTTAAAATTGTGAGGCTATTGGAGCTCTCTAAAAGTGTGGAGTTCTAAGTTTGAATTTGAAATCCTTTGAATTGTATTTTTTTTTATTTATTAAATTCTCATGTCATTTACTATTAAACATTAAAAATTTCTTTAATTAGGAAAATAAAATAAAACATGATGCAATTGTGTTCTATTGAAATTTCAAATAGTAAGCACAACTTGTACTATTAAGGGAAAAAAATAAAATAAGATTTTTGATCTATTATACTAGCATCTCCTGAAATTCAAAAATTATACGATCGGATCTACTTATTTTTATCATATTTTACTAATATGTTATTTCATTAGATTTTCTATTAGAAAGATATTATATTATGGTGAAATAACAAATAAAAAAATTATTATATTAGTACCCCTTGAGAAAAAAATATATTGTTTCTAACTAATGGTAAATGCCTTAAAATTTAATATAAAGACTATATAATCTAACAGAGATAAAATATAGGGAACTAATCGTATAATTTTTGAATATAATGAGATACTAATACAATAGGTTATATCTCACGAGTAAATAATAATTTTCTAAAAAAATATACTAGGAGATGGGAGCTTGAAGGGTTAAATAATGTGTTTAGTCAAATTGTAGTTTATGATATATTCTCTGTACTGCCAGGATGAAATGATACGAAGTATTGCTAGTTAACATAAAGTGTAATGTATATACTTGAAAAGAAAAGCAAATCCAACCAAATATAAGAAGGCAAAGCAGGGAAGGGTGAGCTAAAAAGGTAATAAGTGTACATAAGGAAGTGAAATGAAGAAAGAAAGACAAACAAACAGGAAGCCAGCAAATGCAATGGCTCATCCTTCTATGGTTGCCCCTATAGAGGGGACATACAACTCACTGAGTCACTGTCAATGCCTCGAATCGATCAGCTCTTTCAACTTTCATTTACTTGTACTCATGCTACCCCACATTCCTCAGCAAACAAAACACTCTTCTTTTTTCTTTTATAATAATAATAATAATAATAATAATAATAATAATAATAATAATAATAATACAAACCTTATATGGGAATCAGTTAAAACTTGTTTTATTTTATTTTTTTTACTCATTGGATGTTACTACGTACGAGAGCCATCCCCTTTTTGTTCTTTTTGTCGCAGAATCCATTCTTTCTGTTTATCATGATATCTCATCTCATGGATGAGCAAAGATTCAGTAAGTTTGTTCTTAGGTTCTGTTATCAAGTTAAATTTGATTTGAGCATCTCAAATACACAATGGTGTTGAGTTCGAGTGTTAATTTAAAAGTAAAGTTCAACTGAGCAATTTTTGAGTCTTGAATTTTTAGAGGGGTTTGAATTTGAGTGTTAATTTTTAGAAGTAAAGTTCAATTTTTGAAATTGATATTATATTTGGTACAAGCGAATTCTCAATAAAACTAGTGGAATTTATCTACAAATTTTTATTTAAATATAGTCTCAAATTAATATATATATTTTTGTTATATCTGCATTTTTGTTTCTTAATTTTTGAAGATGTGATTCAAGATATTTACAAATACATTAATTTTTATAGATTAAAATTTCTTTTTATATTTGTCAAATATGATAGCTCATGCCCAGATAATTTTAGCTATTCTCTTTTAAATGAACAATTAATATTAAATTTTATTAAATAGTTTTACTTTTTCATAATTAAATAAACGGACTAAAATTTTCCTAACATCAGCTAACATATTTCGTGAATATGAGAGAATTTTCATTTAATTTTTATAGTTAATTTTAAAATAAATTATATCAATAATAGAAAATTTTGTTTGTGCTAAAACAGACTTTATAGGCTCAACTTAACAATTACATCCTAGCTAGTACATCTCCTATAAAAAAATTTTACTAATATTGTGTTTAGCATTGCGATTGTGTTTAGCATTGCGATTGGAAAATATATTTTCTATAAAAAAAATATTTTTATTTTTTAAAATTTTTAAAATTATTTTTTAAAAAATAAATATATATTTTTTTACATAATTAAATTTATAAAAAATTCAAAAAAATCAGTTAATTAAACTAAAAAATTTTATACCTACTTTTTAAAGTCTAACAACCATCTCAAATATCCCTAAATAATTTTTCTGAGTTCTTTTTATCTGTATTCACTTTTATTACGAGGAGATAGTGCTAGTGCAAATAATAGAACTTATTGAAAGGGAATTGTTGATAACATTTACCCACCTTAAAGATAACAATAGAAAATCATAAATCAGTTTTTTTAAATAAAAAAAAAACATAAAATATCATTGGAACGAAGATGGATACGAAGAAGGAGAAAAGAACTGAGAACGCTGACAAAGAATCCTTTTAGCTCGTCTTTATGCTTTATCAAATCCAGTGAGTTGGCTGTGTAATTAATAAGCATCTGTCATTTTATGACATATTAAAATGTCTGTCAATCCTCGTGCTACCGCCTCATAACTTCTGCTTGCCAAAGAAGTATAAATTGCTGAACTGAACTGCATTATCAGAACAAATCGATTCGATTTGATTATTTTTTATTCGATTTGGGTTTTGGACAACCCCTAGGTGGATGGATGCTGCTGCTGAAAATTGTTTTAGTACGTTGTTTTTATATGGCTTAGGACTTTTTGTATTTGAATTGTTATGCTTCGATTGGTCCTATACAGGGTACGGCTAGAATTTTCCAGTACGGATCTGTTTAAAATCTCATAAACTTATATTAGAATTTTGAAACGGATTTAAAAAGTAATATTTAACCTATTACGGATTCGAATAACACACAGAGAGTGAGAGTCATGGATATCTATTATCCGATTATATATATATATATATATATATATATATATATATATATATATATATATATTCAATTTATATTTATTGTAATTTATTGAATGTAAAAATATTATTAATTATATATTTTTGTATTTTTATATATTGATAAATTATAAATATGATTATAAGTTGGAAATTTAAATTTTTTTGTGTGTTTTTATTATTTTTTTTGTGCGTTTTTATTGTTTTAATGTTATTTACAAAAAATGAAGTTTCATTTCCATCTATGAGAAATAGAGTTAAGTTAACATAAGATTTTAAAAGTTCTGTTCATAGATCTGTGAAAATAAGGTGAAAGTAATTGTTCCACCGTCCGTTTCTCCTGCATGATTGTGATAAAAAAATTTTGAAAAGCATATTACTATATTATTGGCAAAATCTGTTTTTTCCTGGTCTTAAATTAACTCTTCTCACAGAGTTACTCTTTAACATAATTGGCAGTATTCTGATTTAGTATTAGTTTGTTTGATTTGGCTTGTTGAATTAAATTACATAATGACTTAGTTTGTTCTAATGATTACTCAAGATATGCATGCACATTTAAAATTTTGATTTTTTGGAGTTTTTTGTAAGTTTAGATTCATTTGAACAGATTTGAAATTATTGCAATTATTATGGTTCATAACTAAACGACTACATATTTGTTATCTTTGGGACTGATTCCAATAGAAGCCCAGTGTCATAACATGCAAGAAAATTAGCTTATTATAGATTTAAAAAAAGCTAGATTTTAAAGATGTTTTTAATGTTAGTTTTTTGCTATTGAATATCCTGTTTTATTCTTACGATTGTTTTTTAAGTTCCAATGGTTACTAATTCTTTTTGTAAAAAATTATTTATAGATGTCAATAATTCAGATTCTCCTTGGAACTGTCCTTGATGTTGTTTTGGCAATCTTCCAATCCCACATCGGAAGTGGGAGAGGGAAGAAGAAAAATTTTAGCCTATAAAAAAACTTTATCCCCTCTTAACAATTCATCCCAAATATCAATCCCTCTACTTCTAAGATTGATTATATTTTCTCTATCTCTCTTGTAATATTTCACTTTGTAATATTTCTTTGAAATAGTAGAATATTATTTTAGTAGTATCCGAAAATGTAGGTATAATTGGCCGAATCTCGTTAAATTCTGATGTTCTCTTTATTGTCTATTTAATAGCTATTGTCGGGTCATTTACTTAGTGATATATCGTGCTTTAAATTATCTGAGAAAAATTCTGTTACCAAGACTCTAAGAGTCTAAGAAAGTTGGTTTTTAAGAGAGACCATTTGTGACTCCACTAACTACCTGAAAATTTTTCTTTGTCTTAATTTTTGGCACAATTATTCACTTTGGTGGAAACTAACCCGATTTCCACAACAATTGATATCAGAGCCAAGGTTACTGAGTTATATGCTCTGTGGTTGCGACGTAAGCTGATCTTCCACATCAGAAAGGTTTCCTTGGATTCTTGGGTATTCCACATTTGAAAGCAATTAAATAGTCTTAAAGAGGAAATGACAAGAGACGGACAAAAGTCCCCGATGGACACAACAGCTTCTACTTCATCAATTTTGGCGAGAATTGTTGTAGCAAATACGAGAATTGCAGTGGCGATTTTTGATGGTACAAGCCATTTCGGCATGTGGCAAGGTGAAGTTCTAGACGCCTTATTTCAGCAAGGTTTAGACATTGCCATTGAGGGAGAAAAGCCAGAAGGTGCAGATGAGAAGGAATGAAAGACAATCAATCGTTTGACATGTGGTACAATTCGATCGTGCCTATCCAGAGAGCAGAAGTATGCCTTTTGTAAAGAAACTTCTGCAAGTAAATTGTGGAAGACACTGGAGGAAAAATTCTTGAAAAATAGCAGTCAAAATAAGCTTCATATGAAGACAAGGCTATTCAGATTCACATATGTTCCTGGTACCACAATAAATGATCACATCACCAATTTCAGTCAACTTGTAGCAGATCTGATGAATTTGGATGTGACTTTTGAAGAAGAAGATATGACCCTAATGCTGTTGGGATCCCTTCCTGAGGAGTTTGAGTTTCTAGAAACTACTCTACATCATGAGAAAGCTGAGGTGTCTCTTAATGAAGTATGTGCTGCACTATACAGCTATGAATTGAGAAGAAAAGACAAGAAGGATAGCACCAGTGGAGTAGCACAAGCTTTGATAGTAAAAGGTCGTTCAAAAAATAAGAACAAGGGAAAGAAAGACAGATCAAAGTCCAGAGTGGGCAAAGATGAATGTGTCTTTTGTCGAGAAAATGAGCACTGGAAGAAAGATTGTTTTAAATTGAGAATCAAATCTGGCAAAGGCAAGGCTGTTACAAATTCAAATATAGCTGAATGTGATGATTCATATTTTTCATTAGTATTGATGCCATCAATAAGCAGTTCGACTGCTTGGATCCTGGATTCAGGCTGTAGCCACCATATGTGTCCCAATCGGGAATGGTTTTTCGATTTTAAATAAATTGAAGGTGGAGTTATCTATACAGCAAATGACAGTCCTTGCAAAACAACTGAAATTGGTTCAGTCCAGTTGAGGAATCGAGATGGATCAATCAGAACTCTGACAGACGTAATATATGTGCCCAGTCTGACGAAAAATCTCATTTCTATGGGAATCCTTGGGAGAAAGGGTTTCACTATAATCATTAAAAATGAAGTAATAAAAGTTATATCTGGAGCACTTGTGGTGATGAAAGGAGTTCAAAGGAGCAAAAACTTGTATTAATATGAAGGCAATACAGTCGTTGGAACAACAACAGCAGTTTATAGTGATGACCAGGAGCTAGAAACAACCAGATTGTGACATATGCGCTTGAGGCATGCAGGTAAAAAATCCTTGAAACTTTTGGCGAATCAAGGATTATTGCAAGGAGTACGAACCTGCAAATTAGACTTCTGTGAGCATTGTATCAAAGGGAAGTAGACAAGAGTGAAGTTTGGCACTGCAATCCATGATACCAAGGGTATTCTGGATTATGTTCACTCAGATGTATGGGGTCCTACCAAAACTGCTTCAATGAGAGGTAAACACTACTATGTTACCTTTGTTGATGATTGTTTAAGAAGAGTATGAGTGTATACAATGAAGACAAAGGATGAAGTGTTGGGAGTTTTTCTCATCTGGAAAAAGATGGTAGAAACTCAGACGGGCAGAAAGATCAAGTGTCTTCGAACAAACAATGGCGGAGAGTACACAAGTGATCCCTTCATGAAAGTTTGCAGAAATGAAAGAATTGTTCGACATTTCACTGTCAGAAATACACCACAACATAATGGGGTGGCTAAATGCATGAACCGAACTCTACTGGAGAAAGTTCGGTGTATGTTGTCTAATGCTGGATTAGGCAGACAATTTTGGGCTGAGGTTGTAACATATGCATGTCATCTCATTAATCGTTTTCCATCAACTGCTATCAATGGAAAAACACCATTGGAGGTGTGGTATGGAAAACCTGCTACATATTATAATTCCTTACATGTGTTTGGTTCCACTGCATTCTATCATGTTAAGGAATTGAAGTTAGATCCAAGGGCAAAGAAAACTATCTTTATGGGGATATCCTCTAGTATCAAAGGATATCGTTTATGGTGCCTAGAGACGAAGAAAATAATATTTAGTAGAGATGTTACCTTTGATGAGTCTACCGTGTTAAAAAAAGATAACAGAGGAGCAGACAGATGGTTTTCCACAACATGTGGAGGAAACTCCCAAACAGGTGGAGTTTGATAGAAGAAGAATTATTGATCCATCAATTGTAAAGTTTGATAAAATTACTCCTATGGCAGAAGATGAGATAATGGTAGAAAATGGATCAGATGAGGAAGCAGATGTTTCAACACAAGAACCTCCTCAGCAACTTGAGCCAATTGCACTACGAAAGCCGAAAATGAATATTAAGAAACCTGCTCGACTTGAAGATATGACTAATTACACATCTTCAATAGATTATGAGATTCTTTCCACTTATTGTGAAGCTATTCAAAGCTCAGAAGAAGAAAAGTGGAGAAAGGCTATGGAAGAAGAGATGCAGTCCCTTGAAAAGAATTAGACATGGAAGCTAGCAAGTCTGCCAAAGGGAAAGAAAGTGATTGGCTGTAAATGGGTTTATGCAAAGAAAGAAGAATTTCCTGATAAGAATGATGTCCGCTACAAGGCAAGATTGGTAGCTAAAGGTTACGCTCAGAAGAAGGGAATTGATTATAATGAAGTGTTTTCTCTAGTTGTAAGACATTCCTCCATTAGAATACTGTTGGCCTTGGTAGCACAATTGGATCTGGAATTAGTTCAGCTGGATGTAAAAACTGCATATTTACATGGAGACTTAGAAGAAGAAATCTACATGACTCAGCCAGAAGGATTTAAAGTTGCTGAAAAAGAAAATTTGGTGTGCAAGTTGAGAAAATTGTTGTATGGATTGAAGCAATCTCCAAGACAATGGTACAAACGATTTGATAAGTTTATGATAAGACAGAAATACACAAGAAGCAAATATGATCATTGCGTATATTTGCGCAAGCTATGAAATGGTTCCTTTATTTATCTTCTCCTTTATATTGATGATATGTTGATAGCTTCAAAAGATGATTGAAAGATTCAGAAGTTAAAAGCTCAATTAAATCAGGAATTTGAAATGAAGGATTTAGGAAAAGCTAAGAAGATTCTCGGTATGGAGATATGTAGAGACAGAAAATTGGGGAGACTTTGTTTGACTCAGAAACAATATCTGAGAAAAGTTCTAAAGCGTTTTGGGATAAATGAGAAGACAAAACCAGTTAGTACTCCACTTTCTCCTCATTTTAAGCTCAATGCATCTTTATCTCTGAAAAGTGATGAAGAACGAGAATATATGTCAAATGTTTCATATGCAAATGTTGTTAGTAGCTTGATGTATGCAATGGTGTGTACGAGACTTGACATTTCACAAGCAGTTGGAGTTGTGAGCAGGTACATGCATGATCCTGGAAAATGACATTGGAAAGTTGTGAAATGGATTCTACGGTATATTCAGAATACTGTAGATGTTGGTATAATGTTTGAGCGGGATGAGAAAATTGGTCAGTATATAGTTGGATATTGTGATTTCGACTATGCAGTTGATTTAGACAAACGTCGATCTACTACCGATTATGTGTTCACACTTGCAAACTCACCGGTTAGTTGGAAGTCCACTTACAATCAACGGTTGTTTTGGCTACAACAGAGGCAGAGTACATGGCAGATTCATAAGCTGTTAAGGAGGCAATTTGGCTTCAGGGGTTGTTGAATGACTTGGGAATTGGTCAGAAGCATGTCAAAGTGCATTGTGACAGTCAAAATGCTATTTGTTTAGCAAAGAATCAAGTTTATCATACAAGGACGAAGCATATCGATGTTCAATATCATTTTGTACGAAAAATTCTTGAAGATGGTGGGATACTACTTCAGAAGATTCTAACTGCTGAAAATCCCGCAGACATGACAACAAAAGTTGTGACAGGTGTCAAGTTTCAATATTATTTAGACTTGATAAATATTCTCAGAATTTGAAATTTGGCGCTTCGAAGCGCATTTGGAGACATTACTGAAATTTGTAATATAAGAGTCTAGAGAGTATTTGTTTGGAATTGTGAGATCGCCAAGGTGAAGATTTGTTGTTTTGGCAATCTCCCAATCCCACATCCGAAGTGGGAGAGGGAGGAAGAAAAATTTTAGCCTATAAAAAGGTTTCATCCCCCTCTTAACAATTCATATCTCAAACACCAATCCCTCTACTTATAAGATTGGTTGTATTTTCTCTCTCTCTTGTAATATTTCACTTTGTAATATTTCTTTAAAATAGTGGAATATTATTTTAGTAGTGTCCGATGACGTAGACATAATTGGCCGAATCTCGTTAAATTCTGGTGTTCTCTTTATTGTCTATTTAATAGCTATTGTCGGGTCATTTACTTTGTAATATATTGTGCTTTAAATTATCTGAGAAAAATTCTGTCACTATGACTCTAAGAGTCTAAGAAAGTTGGTTTTTAATGGAGACCATTTGTGACTCCACCAACTACTTGAGAATTTTTCATTATCTTAATTTTTGACACAATTATTCACTTTAGTGGAAACTAACCCGATTTCCAACACTTGATGGTATCTCAAAACAATGAGGAATCCCCTCAGCCACATTTGACTCTCAAATTTCAACCGAAGGCACATTCACATGCACTGTTTATTATCCACACCAAGATAGCAATGGCTGTAGGTTTTTATCCTATAGTGTTGGTATAAGTACAAACAATGCTTTGGAGGCTAAGAACATGGCAGCCATGATTGCTTTAGACCATATCAATTCTTTGTATGACATTGAAATTATGGATTATAATTACTGTGACCTCATGATGCACAAGCACAACGCTGAAATAGCTGTAACTGCTGAACTGGCAGCCTTGAGAGCAACATATGAACACTTTACATCTGATTATCTTTCGCTGACTAGAAACTGTGAAAAGCTGGCGAAGATAATGAAAAAGGTTAAGAGTATTATGGAAGGTCTTGCCCATTTGGTTTAACCGACTTCAATCGGAAGACTTGGAACATCTTTTTTTTTTGTTTGGGACATCCATGGCTTTTTCTAAATCCAATGTTTTAGAATTCCATATATCTGATCTTGGCAGCTTGCTTTCTTATGTGAAGTCTTTTTGTTTTTGTTTTTTTTTTGTTACTAAAAGTGAATGTCTACAAATCAATGTTTAATATTGAAAGTTGAATATATCCAGCTACTGCTCTTGCCAAGTGTATCTGCTTGAAGTTTAATTTCCTTTTCCATCTATCCCGCTCTCTTTTAGAACCAGCTGTAATTTTTATTTTTTTTGACAATGTCCATATAAATTTTTAGCTTAATGATGAGCTTCCAAGATGTTTAATTCTTTTGCCTTTTATTTTAATCTCTTATTAATCCCCGGTTTATTTTGACATTACTGTTTTATTGGCCTATATGGACATGTGAAATGAATGCTCCTCCCTAAATTACTCCATCTATATAACATATAAACGTATGAAAAAGGCATAAAACAGGCATAGCAAAATATATATATATATATATATATATATATATATATATATATATATATTATTTAATTTTAATATTTTTTAAATACATTTCATGAATCTGGAGAAAAATTAAAATAACTCGATCTTTATTCAAGAAAACACAAGAACGACTTACCTTGAAACAGGCCATCAGGAAAGGGTTCAATTAAAATAAATTTGGAATCAGATGTCGAAGGACAAAGACTTGAAATCAACAAATGAAAGACTTAATCCAGTATATAAGTTCAAACAGCCATTTATGAGCTTAAAATAAGTTTACATTATTAGTTATGGACCATCAACATATATCGTTATCTTTCATACTAGAAATATTTATACTTCTTAATTCTCAATACTATTAATTATTATGGGAACCAATATACATATAATTTTAATTCTCAATGTTTAAAAAAATTACTTAATTGAGTTTTAATAAATTAATTCTCATAAACAATACGCATATAATTTTTTCTAATAGAAGATTGAAAAAAAAAATGTCCCACATAAAAATTTGATGCTTTCTCAATTCTAATACTCAAATCTTTTAATTAATTGAGAGTTGCATGCTTCCATTTATATAATATATACTCAACAAATTATATATTTCATATTTTGATAAATACTTCTAAGCTTATCCGATTAAACCAATCTAAGAGCCATTTGTTCATATTTAGCAACGTTTTACGTCGACCAGTAATCTCCATTAAATAAAATAAATTTAAACCATAAATTTAATTAAATTATAACTTTCTTTTCCAACCTACTTCTGATTTATTTTTCAAAATCTTAAAACGCCAAATTAATAAGTGATAATGACTTTTCTTTTGATTTAAAAAAAAAGAACTAATAATGTTTTTTATTGGATTGAATAGCTAATAAAATAGATCCAAGTCCGTAAGGATCTTTTTATCATTTTTTCACAATGTTTCATTTTTATAGATTTCATTTCATATTATAATTTCATCTTCTCGAAGCAAATTTGCGTGAAGAAAACAACCGATATCTTATCACTAGATAAAACACATTATGCAATCTTCATTTCTCACTTGATTATACTAAGATTTTCAATAGAAATGTCATTCAATTCAGCATTTCAATGTTGGTTACTTGCTACATTTTAATAAAAAAAAAAAAAAAACAAACGTAACATACAATTTAGCTCACTAGACAAGTATAGTCATCTCTTCAATTTAGCCTTAACAATTAATTTTTTTAAATTTTTCTGATTGTTTTTTAACTTTTATTCTCAAATTTTAACTTTTTTTTTTAAATTAAATAGCTTTATTTTTTAAAGACATGCCTATTAAATGTTACTAAATTTCTGTTATAAAACATATCACTACTCAGTTGTTGTACTTAATCCAATGCACTTTTTTATTTGTAACCATGTAACTTTTAAATTTTTAATTTTTTTTAAAAACATAACCTACAATTTTTCATTCCTATAAAATCAGAATTTCGATCAAATCACCAAAAAACTCATATTCGGCAGGGTAAATGCATTAAAAAGGGACAAGTTTTAGCAAATGGTGCCGCTACAGTTGGTGTGTTATTGGGATAGGTGAATTCTTATAGATCCATCCTCCGAAAAAACCGGACATTATAAATTTTCATCATCCGGCTCATAACTAATGGAATGCGTAGGGTATCCTCATTGCCCGATAAAATGATCTTGTTTGATTGTATTTATTAATACTAAGGCATAAACTATTTCATCCAATATTTGTTTTTCTTTTCTTTTTTAAACATTGTTCTTGCAGTTCTTTTCATCCGCTTCTCTGTCCTCTATCCATCATTGACTACAAAAAACTTATTACTTAAAAGGTTTGTCTTTTATGGCGATTATCTATTTAATTAAAATACTTTCATGCAAATATTAGTTTTTGATGATGAATGTCTACGATATTTATTCATTTATACCTTCTCTATAATACTTAGTTTGCTAAAAAAAATTACTCTTTCTAATTTATTTTGTAATTATATGTTTGTTTATAATACAATAAGACCTATTTGTTCTTTTTTTAATTTGTAGGTTTTGCTGTGTGGATACTTTTTATACGCTTCTCTGCACTTTATCAACCATTAACTACATACTTATTACTCAAAAGATTTTTCTTTTATGATATTCATCTATTTAATTTAGATTCTTTTACGCAAATATCATTATTTAATGATTTATATCTACAATATTAATTTATTTTTTTGAATATTTTTTTACTTGATAAAAATATGCTGTCTACTTTTTTTCAGTATAACAATTCTTTCGTTGGATGTAAATTCCCTCAATGTGCTATTTATTATTATGTTTTCTTTGCTTACCCTTTATTACAAATTGTTTATATTAAAAGTACATGAAGAGATCAAGACGTTCCGCTTTTTTCAATCCGCCCTTCCAACATAAATGTGTCTTTGAATTTAATTGCAAAAAAACTAGTTCGAGTTCTAAAGAAAGAGCTAATGATCACACTTATTCAGGTATTTAATAACTAAAAACAAATTTAATGATTATGCATATACTAATTACAATTTTTAAATATCATTACATTAAGCTTCTATTTCTTTATTTATAGTGCAACCTGATGACCAAAATACTATTAGTCCATCATCTATAATCATAGACGACTATGATAACAATGAACAACGCAATATCAGCTACACACGCGATTTAAGTAAAAACTAAAATTATCCTATTTCCTTTTTCTTTTTTTTTTCCCAATACTTGTCAACATTGTTTTAATTCTCTTCTAATCCCTCTTTTACTTTTGCATAGGATGCTATCTTAACAAATTATATTTAGGAATGCCAAATAATGAATGCACATATTGTCATGTTTTTGCACTGGCGAGATGAATGCCCAAAAAATAGATCAAAATCTTCTCGATTTTTCTATTCCATTTGTTGTAAAAAAGGAAATATACAATTGCCATTGCTAAAACAAACTCCATCATTTCTTGATAGCTTATTAAGTTACCATGGAGGCCCAATGGCTTCAAAATTTAGAGAAGAAATAAGAATTTACAATTCTATATACACCATGACTACAATTGGAGGGAAAATTCATTATGAGAGAAACAAAAAAATCAAGCCCTTATGTATTTAGAATTTGTGGTCAAAATCATCTCCTAATTGGTTCGTTGTTGCCTCTAGCTAGCAAGAAACCAAAATTTGCACAATTATATATTTATGACATTGAGAATGAAGTAAACAATAGAATTTCTTCTTCTGTTTTTGATGATACACATACAATTATCAATAAAATAATAGTAGATGGATTAATAAAAATGTTTGACAAGTATAATAAATTAGTAAAATCTTTCAAAATGATTAGATAATGATTTCCAACCAACTAATTTAAGATTAATTGGTCAACAAAATAAAGATAACTATCAATATACATTGCCTTCATGCTCAGAAATAGTAGGTTTGATAGTGGGAGATTTTGGCTTATATGATAAGAGTAGAGATATTATAGTCGAACATATGTCCCAAGGTTTAAAATGAATAAGTTCTTTGCATCCAAGTATCATGTATATGCAGCATTCTATTCTTTTCTCATTGAGGGAAGAAGGTTACAGAATTGACATTGAATGTATAAACAATACTAGATCAAAATCAACTTCTAGAAAATGTCTTATAATGCATGAATGCTATGTTTATAGATTGCAACAATGACATTGTGAAGGTCAAACTTTATTAAGAGGTGGACGTTTGTTTTAATAATCATCCATGTGTTAAAGAAGAAAGACTAGACTATATTAAGTGAAATCAAAAAGAATTAAGTTCTGAATTCTATATGGATATTAAAAATGCTATTATAAATGATAATGCAAATGCTAACAATACTGGCAAATCTATTATTGTGCTTCCTTCAAGTTACATAGGTAATCCACGATATATGATTGAATATTATCACGATGCTATGACAATTTGTAAATTTTAAAGTCATCTCGATTTATTTATAACATTTACTCGTAACTCTTTATGATCCGAAATTCAACACATGCTAAATTATATCTCTGGACAAAAGGCCTAAAAATAGATCAGATATTATCAGCTATGTTTTTAAAGTAAAGGCAGGCCACTTAATTGATGACATTAAAAAAAATTAACATTTCGGTAGAGTCATAGCTTTATTATACACCGTTGAGTTTCAAAAAAGAAGTATTCCTCATATCCACTATTTAGTTTAATTGCATAAAGATGATAAACCAAATACACCAGTTGATACAGATTTAATTATATTTGTTGAATTGTCTTATAAAGATAAGGAGCCTAATGCATATAATATTGTTTCAAAGTTTATGTTGTATGATCCATGTGGTTATATTAAACCTTCTTCACCTTGCATGAAAAAAAAATAAATGTTCTAAATTTTTTCCTAAAAAATACCAACAACAAACAATTATTGATGCTAATGGATTTGAAGTATATAGGTGCGGAGACGATGAAAATTCTTCCATAAAAAATTGATAATTGTTTTGTTGTTCTATATAACAAAAATTTAGTCTATAAGTATGAAACTCATATCTGCATTGAATATTGTTGCAAGTTAACAATTGTCAAATATTTATTTAAATATATTAATAAAAGAACATATAGAATTCGTGCCATTATTGAGATATTTGGAAATACTCCTCAAAATCAAAGAAAACAATGGCTTCAAAATCATTGATGAGATTAAAACATACTTAAATTGTCGTTATATCTCATCCTATGAATCAACTTAGAGATTATTTGAATTTTTTATACATTATAAAGAACTTGATATCGAAAAGTTAACAGTTCATATAGAAAATATGAACATGATCTTATTTGATTCCACACAAAACTTAAACCATATTGCTAATGATATGCAATTTAGATGAACTATGTTTACTGAATGGATGCATACAAATAATATATATGAAGATGCTCGAACTCTTACACATGTTGAGTTTCTAACTAAATGGGTTTGGAATAGTAAAGATAAAATATTGACAAGATACTAGAAAGGTTATTGCATAGGAAAGATTGCTTATACTCATCCGCGTTCAGATGAATTATATTACTTAAGAATGCTTTTAAATATTATAAAGGGTCCTTAAAAATTTTGACGTCATTAGAACAGTAGATGAGATTTTACATGCTACTTACCAATTTGCATGTAGTGCACTTAATTTATTTGGAAATGACAACGAGTGGATCTCTGCAATGAAAGAAGTCATTTCATATGCATCTTCCTTTAAACTCTATCATTTATTTACAATACTAATACTTTTTTGTAAAGTTAGCCAGCAAGATAAAATTTTCAATTTATTTTGGAAACATTTATATGATGACATAAAGTATGACATGTGTATAAATATTCAAATTTCAGATAATAATATCTCAAAAAATTATCTGAAAAATTGAATTTTATTTGAACTTGAAAAAATTTCAATAAAAATTCATGTTATCTCATTGACTTTAACCTCCTTGCACCTAATAGATCCTTTTTGTACAATAATACTAATAGATTAATAGTTGAAGAACTTAGCTATAATATTATGGAATTAAATACAAAACACAATGAAATGATTATAACTTTAACTAATGAACGACACACTATATATAATGATATAATTAACGTCGTTAAAAATAATATGAATGATCTGTTTTTTGTTTATAGTCACAAAGGCACAAGTAAAACGTATCTTTATGAAACTATTATAGCAAAACTTAGATATGAGGAAAAATAGATATAGTTGTTGCATCTTCTAATATATCAACGATATTATTACCAAGCGGAAGAACAACTCACTTTAGATTTAAAATTCCAATTGATTTGACTAAACACTCAACACGTGAAATAAAAAATGTATCCAATTAGCACAATTAATAAAACAAGCTTCTTTGATTGTTTAGGATGAAGCTCCAATAAGCCATAAATATTGTTTTGAAGCATTTGATAGAACCTTAAGAGATATCCTTAGTACTGTTGATAATGACATGAGTACAATTCCTTTTGGAGGTAAAACTTTAGTATTAAGAGGCAATTTTTGTTACCTGTAATTATTAATGATAGTAAAGAAGATATTATTGATACATCATTAACAAGATCCCATCTATGGAAACATTTTAAAGTTCATAAATTAACAACTAATATGAGGTTATTATTCAATCCTAAAAACCCACATGAAAAATAGTAAATTAGCTAATTTTTCTAATTGGATTCTAGGTGATGACACAATCTCATTTAAAAAAAATTGTAGAGTTTGATGATGAAAACAATTGGATTGAAATACTCACCAAACTTGTGGTTAACAATGCTAATGAATCACTTGATAAAATTATCTATGAAACATATCATTTATTTTACGGAAAAATATATTGACCATTTTTATATAAAATAAACGTGTCATACTTACACCTACAAATGAATTAGTTAATACAATTAATAAAAAAATGCTAGATCAGTTGCATAAAAAAAAATATAATACAATTTTGATTCAATATGTAAAACATCAAATAATGTTGATGCATTACAAGTTCTTTATCTTGTTGAATTTCTAAATTCTTTGAATTTTAATGGATTTCCAAAGCATGAACTAAAATTAAAAAATATTCCGATAATGTTGCTTATAAACATAAATTCAAGTATTGATCTTTGCAATGAAACAAGATTGATGATGATAAATCTAGGAACAAATGTCATTGAAGCTGAAATTCTTACAGGATCACATAGATAAAAAAAAATATTTATCCCTCGAATTGTATTATCAATTAATGAAGAAAAATGACATTTTACATTGAAAAGAAGATAATTCCCAATTAGAATATGCTATGTATGATAATAAATAAAAGTTAATAACAGACTTTAAAACATGTTTTCCTTTATTTGTATGATCATGTTTTTTGTCTCAGACAATTATATGTTGCACTTTCAAGAGTTACATCGCATAAAAGTATAATAATAATTAATAATAATAATAATAATAAATAAATAAATAAAAATTCTAAACATAATGTTGACTTATCAAAATATACAAAAAATGTTATTCATCGAGAAATATTTGATGATTTATTTAATTATTTAAAATAAACATATTAATATTTACTCATTATATGCAATTAATTGTTGTTATTCTTTGAAAAACCATATTACCTCCCAAATATGTCACATGTTTTTATATCAGAAATTGATAATCACACTAGAAACATACAGCTGAAAGTTCATATAACAAGAGTTTGAGATTTTAACAATATTTATAATCTTTCTGATTTATACAGTCTCAAATTTTTTATACTTGATGAAAAGGTACATTTTTTTCGAATTTAATTAATACATTGCATATTGTACTATTTGTTTGATTTTTAACTCACTTTATTTATATTTCAATATATAAACAACGAGGTAACATTATGCATGATACAATTTCAAAACAACTTGAAAATCATTTTAGGCATTTGCTCATTGAAGGCAAAGTTTTTCATATTTCTGGATTTGTTATAATTTCTACCCAACTAAATTATAGAATAAGTCATTATTCATTTCGAATTAAACTTCTAAAAAATGTGCTTATCAAAATTGTTGATGAAGATGATCTATCAATTTCTTTTGATATATTTGATTTTTTAGAATTTGAAAAAGTTAGAGTTAGGGAATGAGATAAGATGTACACAATAAGTATTATTTAATAACTAAATAAAAATTTATCTATATATGTTTAATTGTCCTATAAGTAAAATTACTTTTAACATCATTTTTTCCAAATGTAATTGGCCAAATTACTCTACTTGGAGACATCAAACAAGTCAATGTTCTTGATAGAGTTGGTGATAAGCAGAAAATTCAAATAAAAAATCATAAGCAAGCATGTTCATACATTCATTTTCTTTTAATTAATTTTTTATTTCCTTTTTTTATATATATGTGAAGTCGTTTTAATTAAACGCAGTGATGACAAATTGGATATCACCCTTTGGGATAAAAGTGACTATAAATTTTACATTCAGATGAAACAAATGGTGTAGTAATTGTTGTATTTACTATTATGAATGTAAAAAAATATACAGGTAATAAAAATTTAAATGTAAGACAAGCAAATACAAAGTCATAAAGTTTCACATCTATAGATTCCTTTCTAATTTTGAATTAATCTTTTATATAAGTACATTTGTTTTTATTTTTCTTATTTTATAGATGATGCATCTATAAACAATTTAACAGACACAAATTTTTTTATTAATATGCAAATACCGAATTTATTAAATTTCAAATAAAGGTAAATTATTATTTTTTATTTGTTACTTTAATTTGTTCATCTCTTAAATACAATTCATACTACATACTACATGAACTAGTTGAAAAAAATTATTCGTTTATAAGTATAAATATAACCTATTAAGAACATTGAACTAGAAAAGAGCAACAACATAAAAACAATTGTAGAGTTGTTGAGTCTTGATATCCACACTGATAAGCTAAGTTACTTAATTATCACACATTAACAATTATTTTAAGGAAAACAAGATAAATATCATATATTTATTACAAGATATCAAATTCACTTGCATAACTATAATTTTTTATATTGACCCATCTGTTGGATGATGGTATTGAGCTTGCCTCCAATGCCAGAGCTAGTGAATAAATATGGTGCAATAATTGCGACATACTTAATGATCCATCAATTTGTTAGTATACTAAAAATAAAGTTTATTAATTAAATATTTTATCCTATAAGTAATAACTTAAATTATGTTTAATCTTTTCAAATAAGTATAAATTGAGTACAATAATTGAGAATGACACTAGATCAACAACATTTATCATATTCGGCAGACTAGCTGCAAAGTTGATTGGACTAGCAGCAAACAATTTAGTTCCTAGTTTGAAAGATAGGTACACATTACCACCAATGATTGGTAAAATTTATGGAATTAAAAAAAATATTCTAGGTGGTTATCAGCAATTGAGTTGATGATCCTTGTAATTTATCTTTTAAAGTTATCCATAATTTTAAAGATAATTGATCATTTTCCATGAGTCAATCTACTGGAAGATCATCAACAAGTAGGGCTGTTTTGTTAAGAAATCCTTTAATCAAAGAAGATATATCATAACTTCTTGTTCATGATCAAAAAATAAATACACCTCAAGTACGCAATCTAATCCAATTAATTCTTAGCATAGAAAGAGATGTATATCCAGAGGAAGCCCCTGTGAAAAAATAATGTATCAGGTAGCTATATGTTATTAATCAAATATGCTTATATACTAAACATTCAATTATAAAAAATAATTAAAAAAATCTTTTAATGTCAAAGGACTCATTGTTGCTCAACTAATAAAAAAAATTTGAGTAATGTTTTTGCTATCTTCTTCAAGGTATTGATTTTTTTCAATAATTATAATTATTGCTTTTTATATATTATTATTCTTATAAAATACATGTTATTAACCTTGATGTCATTTTTCATTTTTTCATTTTTTTCAGTGCTCAAAAATATCAAAAGGGCTCCACTTCTACAACTATCATCAACAGTCTTTTTTGTTTTTCCAAAATTAATTAATAATAATAAATAATGGAAAAAACGATTAAGACAACTTCCCATATCTATCTTTTCTTTCAGATGATTAATACTTTTAAGTGATACAAATTTATATAAGTACTTCCGGCTTTCTTATATATTTTCATATTTATTGTGCTTTATTTAAAACATGCTCATCTATTATTTGTATTTATAATCACATATTATATTTTTCTACGCAAAGCGAGGGTTTCTATCTAGTTTGACATTAGAGCACATTATGTACGGTTTATATAGCTATAATTTTGAAGTGCCATTTCCCTTAGGTTTACTGTTTCTTTAACTAGGTTAAGGCCTATGGGCAGTGGAATCTTTGTCCCACCAAGTCATGTGAATTATTGAAAGAGTTCTTGTATATCTTCTCTTTTGTTAGAGAGAGAGAGAGAGAGAGAGAGAGAGAGAGAGAGAGAGAGAGAGAGAATTCCAAGAAAGAATTTAAAAAAAAACACAGACGATCACATGAGGGGAAAATGAAACAAAAAGAACTGCTAAAGCTAATATCAAATCGCATTTGGAGTGAAGGCCTCCTGCAAGGCTCACACTTTGGCTGGCACGAGTAGTTGCCCTTTCATTTTCATAGGCTACTGCACTGTGATAATAATAATAAAGGCGAATACTACACATATTCAGAAAGACAAGTAAACGCCTACATATCTAACGCTAACAAAATCTGCCCTCTTATAGCCTCTCGTTTTTAATAGCTTGAGCTATCCTTTCCCTTTTTCAACTGGATTTTTTAGCTTTATCTATCTGATTTTCACCTTTTCTTTTCACCTCATTTTTGGGAACTGAGCAAACCTAAAGTCAAAATTAATTAATTCATAAATGGTACCGATCATGACCCTAGCTCCACTTAACATTCCTTCTTCAATTCTTCTCTCTCTTTAGTATTCGCATTGAGTATTATGTTCAAAAGAATCCAAAGTTGAAATCTTTATCCATCATTACTATGTATTTGTCCCTTTTGATGCTTCACCTTTCGTTCTCACTTTTGCCCCTTAAGCTTCTACTTCGACTGGTTCTTTTCCTATAAAGCTAACCCTTTTCCGTGTTCTGCTTTTAATCGCGGAGAATTAAGGGGAAAAGAGAGAAATTCAAGGGAATTTGGAGAATATGGATGTTCAATCTAGAAGAAGTAGAGAAAGAGAAAGCAGTCCTGATAGGGCCAAAGTGTTCATGAAGATGCCGCAACCAAAGGTCAAACCCATCAAGAAGGTTCAAGTTGTTTACTATCTCTCTAGAAATGGTCAGCTTGAGCACCCACATTATATGGAAGTTACCCATTTGGCCAATCATCATCTTCGTTTGAGAGGTGACACTAAGTTCATTTCTTCATTTTTGGTTAATTTTGGTTGGTTTTTTTTTCGTTTTAATCACTCTTCTCTGCTGTACAATCAGATGTTAAGGATCGTCTCACTGTTCTTAGAGGCAAAGGCATGCCTTCTCTATATTCATGGTCTTGTAAAAGGTATACACATACAATTAATTAGGCCTTAATCAAGGAATTAGCTTTAGTTATTTCCTTAATTAATTTTAGTTTATGGGTTTTGCAGAAGCTACAAGAATGGGTATGTGTGGAATGATTTGGCAGAAAATGATGTAATTTACCCATCAGATGGAGCTGAGTACGTACTCAAAGGGTCTGAATTAGTTGAAGGATGTTCTGGTGAGTTTCTTTTTTTAATTATTAATTGTGATTTGTGAATTCTTAATTAACATTCATTCTTCTTATAATTTGAAAGCCCACATGCATTAATTACTGTTTCTTCTGCAGAACGGTTTCAACAGCTTCAGGTTACTAACAACAGACAAATAATTGAAGAACCTAGTCTCCATGCAAAAGGGAAGCAGCTCAGTCCGAGTCAACGTAAACAACTCGACGAAACTCAATACCAAGGATTCATCCAAGAAGAAGAAGAGCAAGAAGAGGAATCACCGGAAGAATATGAAGATGAAGAGAAAACAAGCTACACATCCTCCACAACTCCTCACTCTCGTTGTTCAAGAGGAGTCTCTACAGATGAGTTAGAAGACCAACCACCCAACAGAAACCCCACCACTGAGCCTACTCATCATGACTCGTCCCCACTACCACCACCAAAACCAACTCCAACACCTTCCATCAAAACCAACCAGAACATAACAAACACTGCTTCCCAAAGATTTGAAGATGGTGACCCAATAATCAACTCAGTAAAGACTCGTAACTCGGTCCTACTCCAGCTCATTTCATGTGGAAACTTACCAGTGGCTAAACCGAAGAACAATGAACCCAGTTTAAGGCAACAATCGGCAGAGGTGACCGGTAATTCGATTATAAAAAGGAGCGAAAGCAATCTACACAAAGGGGTTTTGTACAAAACTGCAATCAAGGTAGCTGAAGAGGATGTGATCATTCGATACATGTCTGAGAATCCTAGGTTTGGGAACTTACAGGCTGAAGAGAAGGAGTATTTTAGCGGCAGCATTGTTGAATCAACGAGTAAGAACCGAGATGTGGCCGAGTCTGCTGGGTTGAAGAGATCAAATTCGTATAATGAAGAAAGGTTAGTAACTCCTGATTTCGTTCAGGGAAATTACATATCTAAACTCGAATTATAAATTTTGTCCCGAACCCATTAATAACTAAAAATAATGGCGATTTTACATACCTATCAAGTTGTATATAATTTGTGGGATTGACTTTGATTTATGATTGGTCAGGAGCAAGAAGGGAGAAACGGAAGAAGCAGCCAAAGAAGAAATTAAAGAGAAAGTAGCAAGAGGGAAATGTATACCCAAAGTGTTAGTATGATCTTCAGGAGAATCAAGACAAATCAAGAAATGAGAGAATGATCATATGTAATAATTGGAGGTTGATGAGTGGGAGTAGTTGCCACAGTAATTAATTATAAGCAGTTATAATTAGTTTAAGTACTGGTTTTAATCGTTATAATTAAAGTTAGTGGTGTAGTAAAAGATTCTGTTTATATTTGAATCATTTGATTTGGTTGGAGCAGGAATCATGTGAAAATCTGACAAGGTTAAGGCTTTAATGTTTTGTCTTGGTGTTCTTTAATGTGATATTAATGATCTTAATTATAGTCGAAAGATATTGTGGATCACCCATCACTTATTCTTCTGTTTGGTGTTTCGTCAATCAGTCCCTCAGATTTTTCCGGATTAAGAATTTGACAATTTTTTACATGTTTGATGTTTTCTAAGTAAAAAAATAATTAAAATTTTAAAATTTTAGGGATCTTTCTTTTTTTTAAAAAAAAAAATTGTCTGAAAAAACTATTTAAAGGACTGAAAATCATCAGTGTTTTGCCCTAGCTAAAACAAAACAATAGCTAAATTATTTTTCAATTCAGATTTGTGAAATTTAAAATTGAACATTTGGTAAAACAATAATAAAAGCTAACTTTGGCAAGGGCTTTTGTTCTAGGGGTTTTGCCTGGAATGAAGGATATCGAATCCGATGTTCAATCTTTTCTATAGTAGTGGACAAATAATTATCTCTCCAGATAAAATAATAAATATTAGCTTTTAAAATTTTGAAAGTTGGTGTCTTTTAAAATTTATACGAAGCGGCTTTTTAGATATTTAATAACTAAAAGTAATCTTTTTTCTTTTTATATTAACTTATAATAATTTTTATTTATTGACTAAAAATTTTTATTTTTATTTAATTAATTATTTTTATATTATGTATGATGTGGATTATAATAAATAAAAAAGCATATGTATTTACATAAATAATATAACAAAATTTATTAATAATTAATTCATAAATTATGATTGATTTTCAACTGCTTATTAAAAAAAATTAAAACTAGTTATAGATACTAATAGTTGATTGTCACTATTAACAGTTAATAATTAACCGCAACTATTGTTAATTGATGCTTTACCACCATCATTATTAGTTAACAATTGATCACCTTCGTTAAATCAAACAGGTCAAGACCAAGGCCCAGGCCCAACTTTGAAGAAAGTTTTTTGTTAAGAGCTGGTTATCCAGTATTTCCAAATTTCCACTATAATCAAGATAGAAAATTTGCTCATTATCCAGATCTTTCACCAGAAAGGTATGACCCGAATAATTGGTCACCTCCAAATCCAAATAAACCAGATGATCTTAATGATTGGTCCGGCCCCAGAATGATCCGATTGTGACACTTGAAGATCTTAATATGTCACCATTACATGAACCCATCAGGAAATAGTAGAATGTTCACCACTAAGTTTGTCGTTATATGCTTTTGTAAAAATAATTCAGTTGGTATAATAACAACCGAATAGTGTGGTTTGCTTTTTTACTTTTGCTTTAAGTCTTTAACATTACTGTTTAAAAATCTTATCCTTAATGATGTAAGCAGTGATGCATGTATCCATTGCTCAAGTATTATAAATAATTCTTCAATAGATGGAAGAGGGCATCGAGTGTTTAACTTTTATTTTCCCCTGTGAAATAAAAATATGTACTTAAACTCTCTCTCTTTTCCTCTGATCCTTAAATCAGTCATATCAAATAGTCTATGATCGTACAATAATCTCTAGCTTGAAAATTATTTGAGATTTCTTGAATCAAGTATCATAACAGTACAGTCTCACTAGTGGCTAAGAGAGAGCTTTCAGGGATAGTCATACTTTGATTCTTGATTCTTGTCTTCTCCTTTAATTTTCACAATCAAGATCTGTATTAGTCCTTATAAGGTTTATAGGCTGAAAATTGGAATTGATAGGCCTATTGGATAAAAGGGCGGATATATGAGGTTCTAGGGTTTAAGATCTAGTCTACACTGCTGTGTTCCTGTACAACGTCATGAACAGGATTAGTGCTGATCCCCCCTTTAGTGGTATCAGAGCCTTATAGATTGTTTGTTCTTGGTTTGATTTATGGTGACGAGCAACTTTTTCTCCCATAATTGCAAATCTCATAAGAATGTCGCGTTCTACTTCCTCTTCTTCTTTATCTCTTCAACCTTCTCCCTCTACTTCTAAAAATCTCAGTCATCTCTATGAGCTTTCATTCCTCCCTGAGGATCAAAAAGTTCAAGAAACTAATATTCCCTTCTTAAACCTTTACCACACTTTTCAAAAACACAAATCCTCTATTACCACCTCCATTAAGTCCTTAATCCGTCAAAAACCTTCATCTATAAAGGAGTATGCACAATCTTCTTCCATTGACCAGTGTCCTATTCAAGGTACTGGTGAAAAACAATTCATCACTCTGGAGATACCTTCTGAGTTTCCTACTCAGTGGGTTAGTCATGGATACACTCACATCCATTTTGGAGCTATTCGTCTTGCTCTTACTTATCATGGTAGGAAAGGGTTACCAGTTGTGGCTCGCATAACACTTCTAGATACCAGATTTCTGGAGTATCAACATGTCGTTATTGGAACGATTCAGACTACTTTGAATGCTGAGACAATACTCTATACTTTATATCCCAATTTCAACATGAAACTACAAGATCCACATACTTTCACCACTCTCAAGGTGCAGATTTAGATCATTGAAGTAAAAAATGTAGCTACTACAGATATAGCTAATCTTCATTACCAAATGATTTACAAGGTTCAGAACTTTGTAATGCATCTTTGCACTCCGGCGTCTACGGATTGAACAAAGAAGATATTTTTTAGATTTTCTCCAATCCTGGTTGATAGACTATGAACTTCTTCATCAGAAGAATCATCCAGTATGTTCAACTAAGCCGCTTTTTATAAAGCATAAAGATGGAAGGGTTGAGACTCAGTTCTTATCTCCTGATGAGAATGAACCCTAGGCTAGTACACCAGTATAGTTTTCTACGCAGTTCATGATGTAACCTGTCTCTTCTTATGAAAAGATTCCTATTCTTGCTTTCTCAAACTCAGCACAGTCTATATACCAATCTCATAATGGAAATCACAATTACTTTGACATATGTGATTGTGATGACTGTTATGCAGATCGCATGGAAGAAAAAAAATGAAGAATGTAATAGAAAGGCCAGAAAGTCTAAAAGGAAAATTAAGTGTTCAGAACAACAGTTCTTTGAGAAATATGAAGATGAAGATCCTTTTGTTGGTCTGTTAGGACAACCGTCAGGTAAATATGACTATGTGGTTTCCTATTCTCCACCATCTCACTATAAAAATCTTTTACCACCTTCACCACTCTTGTGGGATGATCACCCAGATCCCTTACCACCAAAACCACCAGAAAAGCCAAAACCTTTACCCTGTTATAAGCTTGTTCAAAAACCTAAACCTGTTACACCAAAACCCATACCCATGATTGCTATGTACTAACCACCTTCTTCCCCAACTTCTTATGAAACAGAATTTCCACCTCTTCAAGACCACATAGATCCTGTGTCACAAGTCAGGACTGCTCCATATGTCCGACCTACGACAGTAACACCTTAAGGAACGTCTAAGCCTATTTCTGTAGCAGAGTCAACGTTGAATTGGCAGACTCAAAATGCACAAGTGCATAACAAAGTCTCTGTTTTAGACAATACACAGACAACACAATACGAAGCATTGTATCGACTGTTGAGACTGCTTGAAAGGCAATAGACAGAGTTGAAAGGAGAATTGATGAACGTGATTTCTACAAGAATGTATGATTCAACTTTTGATGCAAAAGCAGTAAAGTTACAAAAGCTGGAAAGAGAGATTGCTTCTTTAAAGCAAGATCTCAGGTAGGACAATCTTAAGTCTCTTGGACTTTCAGATCTACTGGGATTGTTTACCTCTCTGCATCTTCCCATTTCTCACCAACCACTATATACACCTCCACATGTTCACCAGCCTTCAAAGAGAGAACTGGAAAGGTTTGGTCTTGCATCAGAACTATTCCATAAATAGTTTATGGAACAACTCAATCTAGGCCCAAAACCTACTCCTAAACCAAAGCCAGTACTGTTTCAACTCAGCCCAATACTATTCCAGCCCAAACACCTATTGTTATAAGGTCTGAAACCCCACCTACTATTACCTTTGGACCAGATCCATCAATTCCTGTTTCCCAACCAACATCCCAGAAACAAAAAGAAGTAGCCCATTCTCATATGGCCCAAAAAACCAAGCCTATAAATACTATCACAAATTTCTTGGAAAAACAAGCACTTCAAACTCTCCCTCATTTTGAGAGCCCATCTACAGAAATACCTTACCTTTTTTTTAATAGCTCAGAATCTGAATTCTCAGATCATGAGTTAGACCCAAAACATTTTATACCTTCAATCTAGTTTATGGCAGACCCAGTCACTTCACAGCAGAGTGGTACAACTCATGAACAACCTGCTTATCATACAAAAGAACTTGAAGAAGAAATGGAAACAAATGTTCCAGAGGAAGGTCCTCGAATTCCTCCTATGCCACAGAATGGTCTGTGGTTCACCTTCAATGATATCCCTCCACATAAAAGAGAGATAGGATCCAAGAATTTTATGCTTGGATTGAAGTTCAACAAAGACGCCCTAATTCCATATTTCCAGCAATAATCTTGGAATTCACTTCTAGATTTATATGAGCATTAAGGGATTGGTATGTTAGGCTTCCAGAAGTAGTAATGTTATGATTTTATCATGCCCAGTCAATTGTAGAGATACTCTTCATCAAGAGTTTGTTGGCAGTACAACGGAGTATGATGATATGGCTAGAGATGAGTATTTCAAAATGAAATGTTGTTCTCTTTTGAGAAAGGATCTTGATAAGCACTATCAGCGAATGACTAAAAGATTCTATTTGCTTTGAGGAGCAAATGATGCAAACTTGAAGCAAACATTTCTGATGTCTTTTCTAGAAAGTATTTCTAATCATATTCAGTTCCAACTTCATGAGAAGAATATTGATTTGAATTCTGTCAGCCTTGGAGAGATTTATCAGAGAATCTTGTTATCAGTTGACAAGATTTGTGCTCAAAAGAAGATGGTCAAAGAGCTGATGACTTTTGATCATGATACTTCCTGGAAGATGGCATGCAAGAGACTAGATTTGTAGATTAAGTGTAAAGAAAACAAATGTATATGACCCTCTCGAAAATAAAAAAAACTATCACAAATGGAGACCTCCGAATGATTACAAGTCTAGAAGGCACAGGAGAAAGAAGTTTAAGTTCTTTTAAAAAAGGAAGCACAGATTCAAGAAAGGTGACAGATGTTATGTTTGTAGAAAAAAGGTCATTTTAAAAAAATTGCCCTAATAAGCCAAAGAAAGCAGTGAAGATCATTCAGAAGATCCATCAAGTTTCTCAAGTGGATCTAAAGGATCCTGATATAGAATCATTGTTTTCCCTGGATGATGAATTAGACTCAAGAGCATTGTTTGCAGCTGAATTCTCATACTCTAAATTAGAGACAAATGAAGAATTGTTTGAAGAATTACCTTCTCAGAATTCAATCTTTCCAGAACATTACATTCCACCCATCTATAACATTGATATTTTTCCTCTCATTCCAGAAATAATTCCTTTAATAGATTTAACTTTATCCACTCTACCAACTGTTTGTTCTACCTAAACGCTATATCCAATGCCATTGGTCCCAATTACAGTTTTCCCTCACAAATATGCCAAGCCCATAAAGATCATTGCACTCATAGATACTGGTGCTCACAGGTCTATGATGAATCCTTCTATTCTTCTAGATAGATATTGGATTCAACATGATCAACATTTCTAGGCAGCTAATGGAAAAGTTTTTACCACAACCCTGAGAACCAGACACCCTATTAAATTGCAAATCTTTCCTGAGCTTACCATTTGGACACATGTCCTTGGATCAAAACTTTCAGATAAGGATTTGGTCTTAGGATTTGATCTTTATTTCAGATTAGATAAACTATCCATTTTACCCATAGGATTGCGATTCAAGAACCTGCTATTACCCTACACTACAATACCTTCCCTTTTTGCTTTACAGCCTTCCCAATCATTACTTTCACTATCCCCAGAATTGGTACAATAGCTTCAAGACTCTTATTGTACTCTTTCTCACATAGAATTTGCACAGAAATACCATTCTCCACTTTGGACTAGACCAAAATTCTTCATCACATTTCCATTCAAGAATTCATAAGATTTGAATCCAACAAAGGCTTCACACCCAGGAATGTCCCCAGAAGATATGAAGCTTGCAGTGCAAGAATGTTTGCAGTTATTGGCAGAAGGTCTTATTCAACTTACAAAGTCCAACTGGGCATGCCAGGCATTTTATGTCAATAAAAGATTAGAACAAGTTCAAGGAAAAAATAGACTTGTTATTAATTACAAGCCATTGAATCACTTCCTGAATGATGACAAGTATCCTTTTCCAAGGATAGATTCCATGTTTCCTATCATGGCTTCAGCAAAAATATTCTCAAAGTTTGATCTTAAGGCAGGATTTTGGCAATTAGGTATTATTCCAGAAGATAGATACAAAACAACGTTCTGTATTCCTAATCACCACTATGAGTGGACAGTGATGTCATTTAGACTCAAAGTGGCACCCTCATTATTTCAGAAAGCTATGATTCATATCTATGAACCATTGTTACATATAGCCCTGATCTACATCAATGATATTCTGCTATTCAACCCAGATATCAGTACTCATCATGAGACAGTTAGAAGATTCATAGAGTTAACAAAGGGTCATGGAGTGATGCTTAGCCCAACAAAGATGCAGTTGGCCCAGAAGACTATTGATTTTCTTAGGATACAGTTTTCTAATGGTACTTACAGGCCTCAACCCCATTTGACCCAAGAACTGTTAAAATTCCCATATGAGAATTTAACAGTTAAGCAGATTCAACAGTTTCTCAAAATTGCTAATTATATCCGACAGTTCATATCAGGATACAGTAAGTTGGTAAAGCCATTATATCAACTTTTGAAAAAGAAGCATCTACCATGGTCGGCCATTCACACCAGATCGGTTCAACAGATCAGATTGATTCAACCGATCATATCAGTCATTCAAAGCTTGCCCCATTTGCAGATTTCTTATACAGGAAAAAGATTGTTGCAGACAGATGCGTCATATGAATATTGGGGAGCAGTACTCTTTGAGATCAATGGAGATAAGAAAGAAGTTTGTGAATATGCAAGTGGTCATTTCTAAGACAGTGAGTTTCATTATCATTCAACCTTCAAAGAAATTTTAGCCATTAAATATGGAATCAAAAAGTTTGAGTTCCATCTGATTGGTCATCATTTTACAGTTGTGATGGATTGCTCATCTTTTCCACGCATGCTTGATTTCAGGCAGAAAACTATTCCACATCCACAGTTGCTAAGATGGAAATAGTGGTTCAGCATATACAACTTTGAAGTGCAACATATAAAAGGGGATAAGAACCTCATCCCTGACTTCCTATTCCGACCTTCACCTTCTTAGATTGACCTAATCTCATCCTCATCAGAGATATCTCTCATTTTTATGGCTTCCAGTTCAGAATCAAGCACTCCATTCCTTAGTCTTTCAGACTTCCCTCCAAATTGTCCAAGAGGACCATATCTTAAGCAGATAAGGAGTTTTGCTCAGAAGGTTTTTCACCTATATGATATTGTTTCAGGATAAGCTGGGAATTTCAAGAAAAATTGTCTATTGCCCTGCGGAATACCCTTAGGTGATTGTTTATCGACTCGCTCCAGAGCACATGTTACTTGAGCAGTTATGGTACTTATGGTGTCAGTCGACACTATATTATCATGCAATGCAAATAAGCCTGATAGATTTTCTCCCATTCATTTGCAACAAGGAGAATATACTATCCCCACAAATTAAGTTTTTGACATGGTTCTAGCCATTCAGTTATTGGAAAAAATTATTTGCAAAACTAATTGTAGATAATTCAACTCCTAGAGTTCCAGAAATATTGTTGGAATTTTCATATTCCATCATGCTTACACTCACATTGCAGGAACTACTATAGTTGTAACACTGGGAAGTTCTCAATTATGGAAAATAGTGTGTCATGAAAATCCAATGAGTTTGGAAGAAGTGAAATCAGCGCTTCATTTAGAGTTAAGGCGAAGGAATAATTATTTCCATTTGCCTCCAACAAGTTTTACTTCTCTTGGTCCAGATCCCTGCAAAAGAATCAAGATGATACCATGACCTCCTACTCTTAAACCTAAGATTATATAGGAGGATGAAGACTAGGTTATCAATCAAGACTCACAGTAGGTTTTGGGCCTAGATTAAGCTGTTCCATAAACTATTTATGGAATAGTTCTGATGCAAGACCAAACCTTTCCAGTTCTCTCTATGAAGGCTGGTGAATAGGTGGAGGTGTATACAGTGGTTGGTGAGAAGTGGGAAAATGCAGAGAGGTAAATAATCCCAATGGATCTGAAAGTCCAGAAGACCTGAGATAGTCCTACCTGAGATCTTGCTTTAAAGAAGCAATCTCTCTTTCCAACTTATGTAACTTTACTGTTTTTACATCAAAAGTTGAATCATACATTCTTGTAGAAATCATGTTCATCAATTCTCTTTTCAACTCTGTCTATTGCATTTCAAGTTGTCTTAATAGCCGATACAATGCTTCGTATTATGTTGTCTGTGTATTGTCTAAAACATAAACTTTATTTGCTACCTTATCTACTTTAGTCTCAATTCTTTGAAGCACTTTGTTCTGCACTTGTGCATTTTGAGTCTGCCAATTCAACACTAACTTTGCTGCAAAAATAGGCTTAGACGTTCCTTCAGGTGTTACTGTCGTAGGTCGGAAATATTGAGCAATCCTGACTTGTGACACGAGATCTATGTGGTCTTGAAGAGGTGGAAATTCTATTTCATAAGAAGTTGGGGAAAAAGGTGGTTGGTACATAGCAATCATGGGTATGGGTTTTGGTGTAATAGGTTTAGGTTTTTGAACAAGCTTATAACAGGGTAAAGGTTTTGGCTTTTCTGGTGGTTTTGGTGGCAAGGGATCTGGGTGATCATCCCACGAGGGTGGTGAAGGTGGTAAAGGATTTTTATAGTGAGATGGTGGAGAATAGGAAACCACATAGTCATATTTACTTGATGGTTGTCCTAACAGACCAACAGAATGATCTCCATCTTCATATTTCTCAAAGAACTGCTATTATGAATACTTCGCTTTCATTTTAGACTTTCTGGCCTTTCTATTCATTCTTCATTTTCTTCTGCCATGCGATCTGCATAACAGTCATCACAATCACATATGTCAAAGTAATTGTGATTTCCATTATGAAATTGGTATATAGGTTGTGCTGAGTTTGAGAAAGCAAGAATAGGAATCTTTTCATAAGAAGAGAGGTTGCATCATGAAATGCATAGAAAACTATACTAGTGTACTAGCCTGGGGTTCATTCTCATCAAGAGAGAAGAACTGAGTCTCAACCCTTCCATCTTTATGCTTTATAAAAAGCGGCTTAGTTGAACATACTGGTTGATTCTTCTGATGAAAAAGTTCATAGTTTGTCAACCAGGATTGGGGAAAGATTTGAAGAAGATCTTCCTTGTTCAACTGCTTGGGAATTTGTACCACTTTTGGAACTTAAGTGGAATCCACCGTAATGCTTAAAGCATCCGTAGACGCCGAAATGCAAAGATCCATTGCATGGTTTTGGATCCTGTAAATCATTTGGTAATGAAAGTAGTTATGTCTGTAGTAGCTACATTTTTTACTCTAGTGATCTGAATCTGCACCTTGAGAGTGGTGAAAGTATGTGGACCTTGTAGTCTCATGTTGAAATTGGGATAGAAAGTACAGAGTACTGTCCTAGCATTCAAAGTAGTCTAAATCATTCAAATAACAGCATGTTGATACTCAAGAAATCTAGTATCCAGAAGTGCTATGCGAGCCACAACTGGTAACCCTTTCCTATCATGATAAGTAAGAGCAAGTCGAATAGCTCCAAAATAGATGTGAGTGTATCAATGACTAACCACTAAGTAGAAAACTCAGAAGGTATCTCCAGAGTGATGAACTGTTCTTCACCAGTACCTTGAATAGGACATTGGTCAAAGGAAGAAGACTGTACATACTCCTTTATAGATGAAGGTTTTTGACGGATTAAAGACTTAATGGAGGTGGTAAGAGAGGATTTTTGTTTTTGAAAAGTGTGTTAAGGGTTTAAGAATGGAATATTAGTTTTTGAACTTTGTGATCCTCAGGGCGGAATGAAAGCTCATAGACATGACTGAGATTTTTAGAAGTAGAGGGAGAAGGTTGAAGAGATAAAGAAGAAGAGGAAGTAGAACGCGACATTCTTATGAGATCTTCCATGATGGGAGAAAAAGCTCCTCGTCACCATAAATCAAACCAAGAACAAACAATCTATAGGGCTCTAATACCACATACAATAAGTTAATATTTTCAACTGAATGATGAAGGATGGACAATTGCCATAAAAATTTGACAATTTGGCTTAAATCATTCAGTTAAAATGAGGAAAAAAATAGATTGGTCTAATCATATATGTATGTGATAACATATAGAAAATGCAATTTCCTTAACCTTAGACCAAGCCTAACCCTATATGTCATATCCGCTAATTTAGGCCCCGAGTCACACGTGTTGTGAAATTGACTCGTTTGACTGATCAGAGTTTAAATTTGGATTTTGACTGAAATTAATAAAGTAATGATTAAATTATGCTGATATATGCCTAATTAAGTGTTTATAAAGCTTAAAAAAAATTAAATTGCGATAAAGGACTAAATTGCAAAATTTGATAAGTTTTAGGGTCAAATTGCAATTTATCAAATTTTGGAGGATTAATGAGATTATTTGCTAATTAACATATTAATTTTTGGACATTTGAAATAGGTTGGTCGGTCACTCAATAAGAAAAATAATGAGATTAAGCTTAATTAAGCCTAAAATCAATATTTTGGTCAAATTTGGTGGGTCCCACATGAAGACTTATTTCTTCTTCTTTCTTCCTTTTCTTCATCTCCTCATTTCTTCTTTCTTCTTGCCCAAAACAGCCAGTCATGCTAGCCCCTTGTTCTCCATTTCCAACCTTGAAATCTAGAGAGAGAAAGAAAGAGAAGAGAGGGAAAAGAACAAGTCAAAGCCATTTTCATGTACTATAAGACTTGGAGAAATTAAGGAAGGGAAGAAGGGAGGAAAAAGAGGAAGAGAAGAGGAGAGATAAAACCTTCAAGTGTTGATCAAGAAGCGGAAAAAGTATAGGTAAGGAGCTCTCCTTCTCCTCTTCAACTTTCATAAAATGAAAACATGGTTTTGGACTTATTTAGAGCTTGATTATGTAAAGAGAGAGTTTAGGGTTTCATGAGAGAGATTTTAGGGTTTCATGAGAGTTTTGATAATATAAGGTTTTGATGATGTTTTTGTGTGTTTTAGGAGCTCAAGGAAAAAAAGGAAAAAAGAAAACTAACTAGAGAAAGCGAAGGAGATTAATAAGAGGTTTGTGCATAAATTAAGGCAACAGCCTATGTTTAATTTCAAATTGCATGATTTGAGAATTTGGCATGTAAATTAACATTATTTTATGATAAAATTATGGGTATGCAAGTTTGCTAGACTTATGAGTATATTTGGCAAAAATTAAATTAGGTGATTGTGTGTGTGAAATGCTGAAATTTATGGAGTAGTAAGTGTATATATTGTTATAACTTGAGCTATATAATTCGGATTAATGTGTTCTTAGTTGCATATGAAATATAAGACATAGAGCTTTAACTTTTATTCAGACCATAGAATCTAAATATGTTTGTATTTTTCCAGAAAAATATATAGTTTTCAGACCTAGAATATGTCCAGCAAATTTTTGGGCGAAATTGTTAGTGAATAGTTGGTGTTCAATTAGTCATAAATTTTTTTAAAGAACTCCAAATTTAGTGATTTAAGTTGCATATGAAAGATAAGACATAGGGAATTAACTTTTATTCAGACCATAGAATCTAAATATGTCTGTATTTACCCAGAACAATATATATATTTCAGACCTAGAATCTGTCCAACAAATTTCTAGGCAAAATTGTTAGTGAACAGTTAGTGTTCAATTAGTCATAACTTTTTCTACCGAACTCCAAATTTAGTGATTCAAGTTTCATATTAAAGATAATATTGAGATATAAAATTTATAAGAAAACTCTTTAATTTAATTCAGACTGTAACACGATCAACATTAAGGTCAAAAATAGAATTCGAATTCTGCCTGAAACAGGGCAGAAAAAAAATGAAATTTAAATATTTAAATAATATTAGGTTAATTGTTATAATATGAATTTTTTCCCAAATGAGGTATATGAAAAATCAAATGAATTTTTAGACTCAAAAAAATGATGTGCAAATAAAATCATAGTTGAGTATTTTGTGATTGAGAATATATAAATGAATATATATACTTTTATTTCTTATGATTTTGAATTTTAATGATATTAATTAAGCCCTAGAACACCTAGCTTAGAACTAGAATTTTGGATAGTTTGGCATGCCAATCAGGGGAACTATTAATGCTTATGGTGGCACGATTAATGAAGCCGGTGATGACACTATAATTAAAGCCAATAATAGCATTATTATTAATGTCGGTGATGACAACTATATATATATTTCGGTGATGACACTTGTATGCGCATACCGGGTGACACACATAAATGCCTGGATGGAAATCCCATTATCTTTGTTAGTGGTTCCTAGGTGTTATGGGTATAAATGAGTTAATGAACTTATAAGAGATCATGATAAAGAAAAATAAATATAAGAAAAATATTTGGAATTGATATATATATATATATATATATATATATATATATATATATATATATATATATATATATATATATATATATATATGCTAGTGATCAACAAGATAATAATTGTATGAAAAATACTCACTATAAAAGCATGATGAAATATATTGCATGAATATTTATATGTTATGAACAACATGATATAGTATATTGTCTTTATCTTTATGCCTCACTAAGCTTAGAGCTTAGCGTGGGAGTTTCCTTCCCCGCAGATTTAGAAAGGTAGTTGAAGCTTGTAGATAGAGCTAGTTGTGGCCTAATCCAGTAAGGCAGACGACAGAGAAAATCGTGGGTCACAACACTTTTATATTTTGTATTATATTTCCTTATTTTGGATGTATAAATTATCTTCTATGGTTTTGTAATTATTTTGAAGTTTTGTAAATATTATTTTATGTAAATAAAATATAAATTATCTCTTTTATATCTTTGAGCTTTGTGTAAAAAAAATGTATGTATTTTTAACATTTATTAAATAAGGATTTTAAGAAGTCGGTGTAGCACTCACTTATCCAGATATTTTAGGCTGGGGTAAGGGGGTGTTACAGTTTTTGGTATCAGAGTCCGGTTTAGGCAGTTTTGGGATTTTAAAAATATTTTTCAAAAATATTTATCGCATGTGAGTACCCACATTTGGATATATATAAGTTGCTGCTTACTGATTAGGGTCATTGTGTTATGATATAGGTAGGTTATGGCTTATGAATCATGACAGATAGTGGCTGAAGAAGCTGAAAGTAATGAACCTACAGAGACAAGGGCTTCATGGCCACCAAGTCATCACCGAGCTACTGCATCAAGATCTGGTGCCAACTAATCACATGGGCAGTCAGCTACTAATACAGCACAGACAGAGTTGATGAGGAATATGGTAAGTCTGTTACAGAGGGCAACACAACCAGTTCCATCGGTGCTACAATTTGAGAAAGTTAGGGGCACCTGATTTTTATGGGAAAAGAGAGGATGATCCTTCCCTAGCAGAGTTCTGGTTAAGAGCGAGCTGAAAGGATTTTTGATCAACTGCACTGCACAGATGAGCAGAAATATGAGTATGCAGTATCTTTGTTACAGGAGCATGCTTTATGATTGGTGGCGATCAGAGTCACAAAGCTCAGAAGCACTCGACCCTATGACATGAGAGTTCTTTCTAGAGAAGTTCAAGGAGCAGTATATTCCTTTTATTTATACAGATGACAAGAAGAGAGGGTTTCTGGTGCTGAAACAAGGAAACATGTCAGTAACATAATATGAGAGGGAATTCACACATTTATGCAAGTATGCTGAGGGCATTGTATCTAAAGAAGCTGATAAATGTCGATGTTTTGAAGATGGGTTAAGGGATCCAATTAAGTTACAAGTTTAAGCTCTACGTCTGGTGAGTTTCCCCAGTTTACTAGCATCTGCTAGAACAGTTGAAAGAATCTTAGTGACATAGCAGCCAGTACAGGTTAGTGGGGTTAGTAGGCCCACACCACAACCAAGTGGGGGACAGTCCAGTGGTAAGAGAGCCAAATCTTTTAGTAGTCGATTTCAGGCTAGAGGTTCCAGTATATCTCCTTTTTACAGACGGGGACAACCCACAAGATCTATTTCATCAGCAGCCAGTGCACCGACACAAGCATCCTGCAGATCTACCCCTCTACCAGAATGTCAGCCTTGTGGACGTTCTCATCCAGGAGAGTGTTGGTGGATAACATGAGTGTGCTTAAGATGCGGCTCCATGAACCATCTTAGAAGAGATTGTCCATTGCTACAGTTTGGCAGAGGTTCAGGGAGTGCTGAGTCAGTACCGATACAAACTATGGAACAAGGTAGAGGTCGAGGCCGAGGACAAGGCAGAGGACGCCGAGCAGGGCCAAGCTAGTTTAGGTCAGACATTGTGGAGAGGCTGGAAGGCAGAAGAATTGCTCCAGCAAGAGCTTATGCCATCCGAGGCCGGGAGGAGCAAGATGCACCTGATGTCATAGTGGGTAAAATCCTTCTCTTTAGCTTTTATATACATGCATTGATAGATCCGGGGTTGACACATTCATACATATGCACACCACCACTGGGACGAGAGTTTTAAAACCAGAGACTTTAGAATATGAGATTCTTGTGACTAACCTGCTAGGCCACGATGTGTGGGTTAGTAAAGTTTTTCGAGGTTGCCTAATTGAAATTCAAGACAGGAAATTCCCAGCTGATCTGATAGAGTTACCATTCCATGAGTTTGATGTGATCTTAGGAATGGATTGGCTAGCTCGTCATAGAGTAATAGTAGATTGTGGAAGAAGGCAGATGAGGATTAGAGTTCCAAATTTAGAAGAAGAGATAGTGGTGATGGGTGAGAATAGAAAATATCCAGATAATGTGATATCGGTGCTAAAAGCTCAGAAACTCATCAATAGGGGATGTGAGGCTTACTTAATGTATGTGATTGATACAAGAAAGAATTGTCTGAAGTTAACCGACATCCCAACTGTTAGTGAGTTTCCAGATGTGTTTCCTGAGGAGTTGCCAAGGTTACCACCTAACTGAGAGATAAAATTTTCTATTGAGTTAATACCTGGCACCGCTCCTATATCTATTACACCATATCAGATGGCATCTATGGAGTTGAAAGAGTTGGAGGTGCAGTTGCAATAATTGTTGGATAAGGGATTTATACGACCCAGTGTATCACCATGGGGTTCTCTAGTGTTGTTTGTAAAGAAGAAAGATGGCATCTTACGGTTGTGCATCGATTATAGGCAACTTAACAAGGTGAATTTTAAGAATAAGTATCCATTACCTAGGATTGATGACCTTTTTGATCAACTGAAAGGTGCAAGCATATTTTCAAAGATAGATCTTCAATCAGGGTATTATCAACTGAAGATCAAGGAGTTAGATGTACCGAAAACTGCATTCAGGACTCGTTATGGACATTATAAGTTCCTGGTGATGCCATTTGGTTTGACGAATGAACCAGCAGTATTTATGGATCTGTTGAACTGAGTGTTCAAGCCATATCTTGATCATTTTGTAGTGGTGTTCATTGATGATATTCTGGTATACTGTAGAAGCAAAGAAGAGCATGATCAGCATCTCAGAATAGTATTGCAGAACTTGAGGGAGAAACAACTGTATGCAAAGCTATCTAAATGTGAGTTTTGGTTGGAATCAATTAGTTTTCTTGGTCATGTGGTATCAGTACAGGGTATTCGAGTTGATCCTGGTAAGATTGAAGCTCTTCTTAATTGGAAACCACCTCATAGTGTGACTAAAATGAGGAGTTTCCTTGGATTAGCCGGATATTATAGGAGGTTTATGAAGGAATTTTCATCCATAGAGACTCATTTGACCCGATTGTTGCAGAAAGACATTCAGTTCAAATGGACAGACAAATGTCAGGCTAGTTTTGATAGACTTAAGACAATGTTGACTGAAGCACCAGTCTTAACTCAGCCTACTCCAGGAAAAGATTATGTTGTATATAGTGATGCAAGTCACAATGGGCTAGGTTGTGTTCTTATGCAAGAGGGAAAAGTGATTGCATATGCCTCAAGACAGCTTAAACCTCACGAGCTTAACTATCCAATTCATGATTTAGAGCTTGCAGCGATAGTTTTTGCTCTTAAGATCTTGAGAAATTATCTGTATGGAGAAAGATGCTACATTTATACGGACCATAATAATCTTAAGTACCTGCCTTCACATAAAGAGTTGAACTTGAAGCAACGAAGATAGTTGGAATTGATTAAAGACTATGATTGTGTGATTGACTACCAGCCAGGAAAAGCAAATGTGGTGGCTGATGCCTTAAGTAGAAAAATGTTAGCTGAGTTGCAAGTGGAGCCTACTTTAATGCAAAGGATTAAATGGGATCAGAGGCAAGATGAAAGGCTAGTAAAGATAGTCGAAGCTGTGAAAAATGGAGAAAAATCATAATTTTCTTTAACAAATGATGGTACCGTGTATTTCAAGAACCGGATTTATGTACCGAGTATAGAAGAGTTGAAGTCAAAGATTTTAAAGGAAGCTCATGAAATGGTTTAGACTATGCATCCAGGTGGAAACAAAATGTACCAAGATTTGAAATCACAGTTTTGGTGGTCAGGGATGAAGAAAGATATCACCGAGTATGTTGCTAAGTGTCTAACCTGTCAACAAGTGAAAGATAAACATCAATTACCCATAGGATTACTACAACTGATTTCCATACTAGAATGGAAGTGGGAAAGAGTTATGATGGATTTTGTGTTCGGATTACCTGTAACTCAGAGGAAGCACGATGCAGTGTGGGTAATAATGGATCGACTAACAAAGTCAGCACATTTTCTACTAGTTCGGATTGAACAAGCTAGCTGAGATTTATATGAATGAGATAGTGAGATTTCATGAAGTGCCTATATCTATTATATCTGACAGAGATCCCAGATTTACATCACAGTACTGGAAGAGCTTAGAGCAGGCTTTGGGAACTTGACTTAGTTTTAGCACGACCTTTCATCCGCAGACAGAAGGAAAATCAGAGTGAGTTGTTCAGTTATTAGAAGACATGATGAGAAGTTGTGTGCTCAATTTTGAGAGAAGTTGGGATCAATATTTATCTTTTATGGAATTTGCCTACAATAATAGTCATCAGACAAGCATTGGCATGGCTCCTTATGAGGCTTTGTAGGGAAGAAAGTGTAGGACACCAGTTTGTTAGACCGAGTTAAACGAGAAAAAGTTGATCGGACCAGAGATAGTTCAACAGACCGAAGAGAAAGTTAGAGTGATCAAAGAAAGATTGAAAGTGGCACAAGATCGACAAAAGTCATATGCTGACCTAAAAAGACGAGATATAAAATATGCTATAGGTGATAAAGTTTTCCTTAAAGTTTCACTTTGGAAGAAGGTATTAAGATTTGGCAAAAAGGGCAATTTGAGTTCAAGGTTTATTGGTCCTTATCAGATTCTGGAAAGAATCGGACCAGTGGCATACCGATTAGCCCTTCCACCAGAGTTATATAGAATTCACAATGTTTTTCATGTTTCGATGCTAAGGAGATATCGTTCGGACCCGACTCATATTATACCAACTGAAGATATAGAAGTGCAGACAGACATGTCTTATGAAGAGGAACCACTGGCTATTCTAGCACACGAAGAGAAAGTTCTCAAGAATAAGAGAGTCCATCTAGTTAAAGTCTTATAGCGGAATCATGCAGTTGAAGAAGCCACGTGGAAAGTGAGGAAACAATGAAGAGACAATATCCACACTTGTTCAGTACAAAATGAACAAGTAAATTTCGAGGACGAAATTTATTTTAAGGGGGAGAGAATGTCATATCCGCTAATTGAGGCCCCGAGTCACACGTGTCGCGAAATTGACTCGTTTGACTGATCGAAGTTAAATTTGGATTTTGATCGAAAATAATAAAGTAATGATTCAATTATGTTGATATATGCCTAATTAAGTGTTTATAAAGCTTAAAAAAAATTAAATTACAGTAAAGGACTAAATTGCAAAATTTAATAAGTTTTGGAGTCAATTTGTAATTTATCAAAATTTGGAGGATTAATGAGATTATTTGCTAATTAACATATTAAATTTTGGACATTTTAAATAGGCTGGCCGGCCACTCAATAAGAAAAAGAATGAGATTAAGCTTAATTAAGCCTAAAATCAATATTTTGGTCAAATTTGATGGGTCCTATATGAAGACTAATTTCTTCTTCTTTCTTCCTTTTCTTCTTCTCCTCATTTCTTCTTTCTTCCTACCCAAAATAGCCAGTCAAGCCAGCCCCTTGTTCTCTATAGCCAACCTTGAAATCTAGAGAGAGTAAGAAAGATAAGAGAGGGAAAAGAACAAGTCAAAGCCATTTTCATGCACAATAAGACTTGGAGAAGTTAAGGAAGGGAAGAAGGGAGGAAAAAGAGGAAGAGAAGAGGAGAGATAAAACCTTCAAGTGTTGATCAAGAAGAGGAAAAAGTATAGGTAAGGAGCTCTCATTCTCCTCTTCAACTTTCATAAAAGGAAAACATGGTTTTGGGCTAATTTAGAGCTTCATTATGTAGAGAGAGAGTTTAGGGTTTCATGAGAGTTTTGATAATATAAGGTTTTGATGATGATTTTGTGTGTTTTAGGAGCTCAAGGAAACAAATGAAAAGAGAAAACTACCTAGAGAAAGTGAAGGAGATTAATAAGAGGTTTGTGTATAAATTAAGGCAATAACATATGTTTAATTTTAAATTGCATGATTTGAGAATTTGGAATGTAAATTAACATTATTTTGTAATAAAATTCTTGGTATGCATGTTTGTTAGACTTAGGAGTATATTTGGTAAAAATTAAATTAGGTGATTGTGTGTGTGAAATGCTGAAATTTATGGAGTAGTAAGTTTATATATTGCTATAACTTGAGCTATATAGTTTGGATTAATGTGTTCTTAGTTGTATATGAAAGCTAAGACATAGAGCTTTAACTTTTATTCAGACCATAGAATCTAAATATGTCTGTATATATATATATATATATATATATATATATATATATATATATATATATATATATATATATATATATATTTTGGACCTAGAATCTGTCCAACAAATTTCTAGGCGAAATTGTTAGTGAATAGTTGGTGTTCAATTAGTCATAACTTTTTGTACAGAACTCCAAATTTAGTGATTCAAGTTGCATATGAAAGATAAGACATAGGGCTTTAACTTTTATTCATATAGCAGAATCTAAACCTATCTATATATATTTCGGACCTAGAATCTGTCCAGTAAATTTTTGGGCGAAATTGTTAGTGAACAGTTAGTGTTCAATTAGTCATAACTGTTTCTACCGAACTCCAAATTTAGTGATTCAAGTTGCATATTAAAGCTAATATTGAGATATAAAATTCATAAGTAAACTCTTTAATTTAATTCAGACTGTAACATGATCAAAATTAAGGTCAAAAATAGAATTCGAATTCTGCCTAAAATAGGGCAAAAAAAATGAAATTTAAATATTTAAGTAATATTCGGTTAATTGTTATAATATGAATTTTTTTCCCAAATGAGGTATATGAAAAATCAAATGAATTTTTAGACTCATAAAAATGATGTGCAAATAAAATCATAGTTGAGTATTTTCTGATTGAGAATATATATATATATATATATATATATAAATGAATATATATACTTTTGTTTCTTATGGTTTTGAATTTTAATGATATTAATTAAGCCTTAGAACACCTAGCTTAGAACTAGAATTTTGGATAGTTTGGCATGCCAATCAGGGGAACTATTAATGCCTATGATGACACGATTAATGAAGCCGGTGATGACACTATAATTGAAGCCAGTAATAGCATTATTATTAATGTCGGTGATGACCTATATATATATATATATATAAATGCCGGTGATGAGACTTGTATGTGAATACCATAAATGCCCGGGTGACACTCATAAATACCTGAATGGCAACCCCATTATCCTTGTTAGTGGTTCCTAGGTGTTATGGGCATAAATGAGTTAATGAACTTATAAGAGATCATGATAAAGAAAAATAAATATAAGAAAAATATTTGGAATTGATATATATATATATATATATATATATATATATATATATATATGCTAGTGATCAACAAGATAATAAATTGTATGAAAAATACTCACTATAAAAGCATGATGAAATATATTGCATGAATATTTATATGTTATGAACAACATGATATAGTATATTGCCTTTATTTTTATGCACCACTAAGCTTAGAGCTTAGCGTGAGAGTTTCCTTCCGCGCAGATTTAGAAAGGTAGCTGAAGCTTGTAGATAGAGCTAGCTGTGTCCTAATCCAGTAAGGTAGACGACAGAGAAAATCGTGGGTCACAACACTTTTGTATTTTGTATTATATTTCCTTATTTTGGATGTATAAATTATCTTCTATGGTTTTGTAATTAATTTGAAGTTTTGTAAATATTATTTTATGTAAATAAAATATAAATTATCTCTTTTATATCTTTGAGCTTTGAGTAAAAAAAAATGTATGCCTTTTTAACATTTATTAAATAAGGATTTTAAAAAGTCAGTGTAACACTCACTTATTCAGGCATTTTAGACTGGGGTAAGGGGGTGTTACACTATATCTTTCCAATGTCTATAATATAGTCTCGATTATGTGATGCTCAAAGCATGGCAGTGTTTGAAACCACGTCTCAAGCAAGCCACAAGGCTATACAATATCCTTAAAAGACGCAACACCACTCTCCATTTCCTTACATTGCACACGTGACCATGTTTACCCCACTTCTACAACAACCACTTACATTCAGGATAACCACCCATCACTTTGAATAACCATCTTAAATGATCCAAAAGGTATGGATCAGCCCTCAAAAGTAGAGCTATCAAAAATTCTTGCGACACTATAATGGACATGAATATGATTCATTTAAATCACACAATTAATAAATGGATTTGGTGTGAGTTGAGTCTCTTAATACAAGGTGACACAATTACATCCTGTTTAACATTAAAACTAATATTTTAGCTATTTTTGAACAATCATCTTAATATAAAATATAAATTATGTGTATTTTTAAGTGGTTTAACAATTATTTATAATTTTTTTTGCAATAATTAAACAATATATGTTTTAATTTAAGAGTATAAAAATTATAAATAGTTTAAAATAATATTATTTTATGGAATTTAACATATAATAGTGATGAACATATTAAACAAGTCAAACCGTTTACGATATGACAATAAATGAGTTGGGTGCGGGTTAAAAAAATCAATATGATATTAATTGAATTGACATGACATGCATAAATTGACAGCTCTACTCAGACGATTCTCTTCCTCTCTATCCCATCTATCTTCTTCCCTTCTTCCCCTTCTCTTTTCTTATTTTTTTTATATGTGTAATGTAACGCCCAATTTTTAAGGTTTATAAGTTAGATGAGTTGAATAAGAAAGATAATGGAAAGATTAATGGTTTAAAAGGTTGAAAATAGTTAGAAATAATGCTTTCATGGTCGTGGGTTCTTCTTTTTGGCTATGACATTCATGCATTAATAGATGTGTGATTGATGAATTTTTACATGTGCACACCTCCCAGTTGAGAGGGTTTAAAGCCAAAGGCTTTAGAATATGATATTATAGTGACTAACCTGTTAAGGCACAGTGTAAGGTTTAACAAAGTATTCATGGGTTGCGCAGTCAAGATATAAGGTATGCAGTTTCCTACAAATTTGATAAAGCTACCATTTTAAGAGGTCAACGTGATCTTGGGGATAGATTGGCTAGCTAGCAACAAAATAGTGGTAGATTGTGGAAAAAGACAGGTGATTATTAAAATTCTAGAACAAGATGAGATAATGATGATAGGTGAGAATAGAGGATATCCTGAGAATGTGATCAATGTTGACAGCTAAAAAACTCATCGATAAGGGATGAAAATTAGCGTATGTGGTTGATACGAAGAAAAGTAGTTCGAAGTTAGCTAACATACATATTGTTTTGTGAATTTCTAGATGTATTTCTAGATGATCTGTTAGCGTTACCACCATATTGAAAGATAGAATTTGCTATCGATTTAGTACTTACTACTCCTATGTCCATTACCCCATACAAAATGACATCTACTAAGTTGAAAAAACTTGAGGTCAGCTTTAAGATTTTCTTGATAAGGGTTTTATTCTACCCAATGTTTCATCATAGGGTGCTTCAATGTTGTTGTGAAGAAGAAAGATGACACTCTACACCTCTGTGCAAATTATAGACAACTTAATAAAGTGACGATTAAGAATAAGTATTTGCTGTCAATAATTGATGATTTATTTGATTAGTTGAAAGGAGGAGTGTTCTCCAAGATAGGTCTTCGTCCGGGATACCATCACTTGAAGATCAAAGAGTCGGACATACCTAAGTTAACTTTTCAAGACTTATTATGGTCACTATGAATTCTTGGTAATGCCTTTTAGTCTAACGAATACACCAGTTGCATTTATAGATTTGATGAATTGACTGTTTAGACCCTACCTAGATCAATTTGTGGTGGTATTTATAGATGATATCTTGATGTATTGAAGAAATAAGGAAGAGCATGATTAGAATCTTAGAGTAGTGCTGTTGACATTGAAAGAGAAGCAGTTATATGCTAAATTGTCGAAGTGTGAGTTTTGGCTAAATGAGGTTAGTTTCTTAGGCCATATAATATTAGCTAAAAGAATCTGTGTGGATCATAACAAGATGTAAGCTATTCTCAATTGGAAACCATCTAGAAATGTGACTGAAGTAAGAAGTTTTCTTGAATTAGATGGCTACTATAGGTAGTTTATAAAGAGATTTTCTTCCATAGCTACTCATTTGACACAATTGATATGAAAAGATGTTTGTTTGAATAGATAGACAAGTGTTAAACAAGCTTTGATCGATTAAAGATTATGTTGACAGATGCACCAGTTTGACTCAGCCCACTCTTGGGAAAGAATTTGTGGTTTACATCAATGCTTAACATAATAGTCTAGGTTATGTATTGATGTAAGAAGGGAAGATTATTGCATATGTTTCTTAGCTATTAAAGCTGCATGAGCCTAATTATCCTACTCATGACCTAGAATTAAATGTTATAGTATTCACATTGAAGATTTGGTGACATTATCTATACAAAGACAAATGTTATATCTTTACAAATCACAAGAGTCTAAAATATATTCCTTTATAGAAGAAGCTAAATTTGAGGCAAAGGAAATGGCTAAAGTTGATCAAAATTTATAATTGTGTAATTAACTACCAGCTAGGTAATGCTAATATGGTAGTCGATGCCTTAAGTTGAAAAATCTTAGCTGAGATGTGAGTGCAATCTACCTTGATATAAAGGATCAAAGAGGCTCAAAAGCAAGACATAAAGTTGTTGGAGATCTTTGAGGCAGTGAAAAAGGGGGAAAGGTCAGAATATTTAGTAGAAGGTGATGGTACTGTGTATTTTAAGAATAGAATATGTGTGCTTAACTCATAAGAGCTAAAGTTGGATATTCTGAAGAAAGCACATGAGATAGTGTATAGTGTACATGATGTATCTCGATGGTAATAAGATGTATCAAGATTTGAAGGCTCACTATTGGTGGCCAGGTATGAAGGAGGATATCACAAAATATGTTATAAGATGTTTGACGTACCAATAAGTAAAGATAAAACACCAGTTGCCTATAGAGTTGCTGTAACCGATAGTCATACCAAAGTGGAAATAAAAACAAGTCACCATGGATTTTGTTTCAGGTCTACCCGTGACTCATAAAAAGTATGATGCAGTTTAGATAGTAGTGGATTGATGAATAAAGTCAACATATTTTCTACCTTCACAATGAACTATTCACTAAACAAGCTAGCTGAGATCTATGTGAACGAGATAATAAGGTTACATAGTGTACTCATGTTCATTATATCTGACAGAGATCCCAAATTTACTTTTCAATTATGTAAGAGCTTACAACAGGCGATGGGTATCCGACTCAATTTCAGTATGACGTTCCATCCACATACATACGGACAGTCAGAATGGCTGATTCAGCTGTTAGAAAACATGATGAGAAGCTACATACTTGAATTTGAGGAAAACTGGGATACATATTTATCTCTCACGGAATTTGCTTACAATAATAGCTATCAACCTAGCATTGGCATGACTCTTTATGAGGCTTTGTATGGAAGGAAATGAATAACACTGTATGTGTGGATAGAGTTGAGTGAGAAGAAATTGATAGGACCAAAATTGGTACAACAGATGGAAGAAAAGGTAAATATTATCAAGGAAAAACTAAAGGAAATCAGTGTCATATATGTTAATTTAGGCCTCGAGTCTCACATGTCACTAAGTTGACGCAACACACCAAACAAAGTCTAAATTCAGATTTTGACCAAAATTATTCAAAATAATGATTAACAATTATGAAACATGACTAATTAAGTGCTTACAATGCTTAAATAATTTGACATGTTTTAGGGTCAATTTATAATTTATCAAAAATTAGAGGATTAAATGAGATATTTACTATTTAAACATGATTATGGGACATTAAAATGCATCTTGGTCGGTCACCTTATGAGAAGAAGAGATGAGTATGTTAATTAGCATTAAGTTAAGAATTAGTCAAGATGGGGGTCCCTTCTACCTTGTTTCTGTTTCTTTTCTTCTTCTCCACTTCATTTTCACTTTATTTTTCAAGACACAAAACCAGCTCCACTATTGCCCACAAAACCTTCATAGCTAAAGCTCATCTAGATAGAGAAAAAGAAAAGGTAGAGGGAGAAAAATAAGGGAAAGACCATTTACATGCATAACAAGGTCTAAGGAAGATAGTAGGAGTAAAAAGAAAGGAAGAAAAGTGTCATATCCGCAAATTTAGGACTTGAGTCGCATGTGTCATTAAATTGACACGTTAGACTGATTAGAGTCTAAATTCGTATTTTGACTGGAGAAAATTTAAAATAATGACAAAAAATTATAAAAAATTCCTAATAAATTATTTAAAATATTAAAATATGTTATTTTAGGGTGAAGGACCTAAATGCAAAATTTAAAAAGTTTTGGGATAAATTGGCAATTTACCAAAAATTGGAGGATCGAGTGAGATATTTATTGATGAAATGAATAATTTTGGACATTAAATACAAGATTTGGCCGGCCACACCAAGTGGCAAACATTAAGAAGCTAATTAACTTCTAAATATCTAGATATTTATATTTAGGTGGGACCATCTTTAATTAATTTTAGCATTTTCTTATTCTTTCATTCTTCTTCTTCCTTCCTTTTCTGTTTTAATCTAGATTTTTCTATACTTATCTTATTTCCCACGTTCCTCCACCTTCCTCCATAACCAAAACTTCCTTCTAGTAGGAGAGAGAGAAAGTGAGAAAAGGTCATTTTCTTGCATAACAAAGCTTAAGGAAGTTTGAAAGAGCAAAAAGAGAGAGAAATAAGCAAGAAAAAAAGGGGAAAATAAAACCTTAGGGTTTGACCATTGAAGCAAATAAGTGAAGATAAGGTGATTTTTCTTCTCTTCCATGCTTTCTCTAAAGAAATATAGTCATTAGAGCATGTTATGGAGGAGAGAGAGTTTAGGGTCTAAAGAGGGTTTGATAAAGAAAGGTTGCTGATGAGGTTTCTTATTTGTTTTAGAAGCTCAAATTGATAAAGAACAAGCTCAAAGTATCAAAGAAAAAGAAAAAAGAGAAGTGAAGAGAAAGGAATCAACATAAAGTTTAAAGTGAGTGCATAACTTAGGGTAACAACCTATATTTTATTGTCAAGTTGTATGATATGAGCATTATGTATATAATTAAAAATTAGTAGTATTTTGTGCTAAAATTTTGGGGATACGTATTTACTAGACTTATGATTAATTTTTGTAAAAATTGAATTAGGTAATTATGTGTTCTTTACTGGATTTTGTGAAATAATCAGTACATATATTGCTATAATCTAAGCTTTTGAATTCTGATTAATGTGTTCTTTGTTGGATTTGAAAGAGACATAGGGCTAAAAATTTCATGAAGAATGTGAGACCTAATTTAGATGGTAGCTATGTTAAAAATTAGTTTGAATATTGAACCTAAAATTTTCCCCAAAATTCTGGGAAAAAATTTTAATAATCAGTTTCATTTAAGCATATTTTTTCTAAATAACTCCAAATTAATTGACTTGAATTGAAAATTAATGCTAAGATCTTGGGCTATAAATCTCTAGAAGACAACTTATTCGAATTCGAACTGTAACATAATTGAGTTAAACTAAAAAATATAAAATATGCTAGTAACAGGGCAGAGTAGAAATTGAAGAATTTAATATGTCAAATAATGTGGATATTGTTATATTATGAAAATTATATTTTTATTTTAGTAATTATGTGATTAATTGAGTTATGAAACCCATAAAATGTGTGAATTAGAGAATTATGATATTTATGAGGAGGAAGCGTATAGGATGAATGAAATAAATAAAGAAAAATGAGATTGACAAAGGAATGAAATGAGAATTTGATTATAACATGTATTAAGCCTTTGAACACCTAATTTAGAGCTAGAGTCTTGGATAGTTGGCATACCAATCAGGGGTCTATTAATATCGATGATAATACTCATATGCGCATACTATTATGCCCAGGTGGCAACTTCATTACGTCTGTATGGTCAACCTTGTTATCCTATTTATTGGTTCATAGGTGTTATGGACACAAATAAGTTAAAAATGGCCTGAGAATTTGATATAGGATAATTTGGTATGTTAACTAAATTAGTATAATCAAAATACAAGTAATGAAATGAGATGATAAATTATATATGTGAAATGTTTGTTTATGTAGGTATGGATATGAAATAAGAATGTAATAGTAAAATGAGTATGTGACATTTATATGTATATAATTGGCATGTAAGTATGCTAGGAAACAATTGCACATTGCATGATATAGTATACTGCCTTATTTATATGCACCACTAAGTCTAGAGCTTAGCATTAGAGTTTCTCTCGTGCAAATATAGTGAAGAATAAGCCAAAGATAGTAGAGAAAGCTAATAGTGACTGATCTAGTAAAGCAACTTATTCTTGACACTGTAAGTTACACAACTTTTTGTACTTTTGATTTGACGTTCTTTTATAATATTGTAGTAAACTTTATATTTTGTACAAACATAAGTATTTTGCAAATAAGACTTTTGTATATAAAATGTGTTTTCTTTTATATAAAAATAATAACCTACATCATTTTTCATTAATTATTAAATTATGAATTTGATTGAAGACATCATAGCACTCTCTCATTTGGGCATGCATTGTTGGGGTGAATGGGTGTTACAAAAAGTAAGAGAATAGGAGAGATAAATCTCTAAAGTGCTGATCAAAAGGATAAAAGAATATTGGTGAGAAGCTTTTTTTTTTCTCTTTTATAATTCTTTCTAAAGGAAGAGATAATTTAGAACTCATATAAAATATATTTTTTAAAAGAGAGAGAGAGATTACAATTTCTAAAAAGAGAAGACAGGGTTTAGAGAGTTTTGATGAAACAAGTATTTAATAGTTGTTTTATGATATTTTAAGAGATCAAAGTGACAAAGATCTAGCTCAAAGAAGTAAAGAAAAAGAAAAGGAAGCATAGAGAAGGTGAAGGAGAACATGAAAAATGTTTGTGCATAATTTAAAGCAATAGCCTATTCTTAAATATAAATTGCATGACTTGTATGTTAACATGTTAAATAATGACTAAAATATATTCAATTATGAAAAATTGCTTGAAACCTATTTATTTACATGAAAAAGATTATACTTTGTGTATATTTGGTTGATAAAAACATGCTAGGATTTGAGATAGATAAAGGCATGAAAATATAGATAAAAACTATTGTAGTAATAAAAACCTATAAATGAATGTTAGTTGTGTTGTTAAATGGCTTGAATAGGCCTAAAGTGAAGAATGGATGTGAAAGTGCAAAATTTCTGCAGTTAGTCAGAGTTGTGATAGCTGGTTCATAGGTGTGAATGGACAAATTCATGGGTATGACCATATTAAATCACGGGTATGACTTTTTGCATAGAAATGACACTATTCCTTCCAGAATCGTTCATGACTTGAGTAACAGTTTGGGTAACAAGTGTGAGCTTATTCACGAGTGTGAATTAATAGACCACGATCGTGAGTTAGTGTATTTGGCATGGTTCATGGGTGTGAATGCGGAGTCATGACCATGAATACCATGTTTTTCATAAATTGTTTATTTGGAAGGTATATAAAATTATTGAATAAAAAGAAAGTGATATGCTATGTATGGAGTTATATGAAAAGAATTGTGAAATGGTTAAAAAGAGATAGAATATAATGAATGGTATGAATAAAGAAGAATGAGCTTGATCAAGAAAAGAAATGAAAACTTGATAGTAACATAAATTAAGCATTTGAACACTTAGCTTAGAACTAGAATTATGGATAGTTTGACATGACAATCAGGGGGATATATTAAATGTCAGTGATGTCACCTATATGAAATGCATGTGATGGCACCTATATTAAATGTCAGTGATGACACTTGTATGTGTATACCGTAATGCCCGAGTAACACTTTTAAATGTCTAGATGATGAACTATGTTATCCTAATTAGTAGTTCCTAGGTGTTAGAGGTGAAAAAAATTAAAAAAAGATTGTTGTGTGAATGAGTGTTATGGGTACAATCAAGATAAACATGAAATAAAAAGAGTTATGTGTGCATATAAGTATTATTAGTATACAAGAATGTGTGATGATAAAATAATTGCATGAAAATAGTTTATTGCCTTACCTTTATACACCACTAAGCTTCAAGCTAACCGTGAGAATTTAAATCTCGCACAGATATAGAGAAAAAGAAAAGTTAAGGTTGACAGATGAGAGCGAACGGTGATCCTATCAAGTAAAGTAGCCAACTCAAATATGTGGGTCATATATTTTTGAAATTTTGGTATATTGTTTTATTAAACTGGTACTTATTTTGTATATTGAATATTTTTTTTGTAAATGTTATATTATGTAAATAAGATATGTTTTAGTTTCTTTCTCAATGAAAAAAAAATATTATACTACTTTTATTTATTTTCCCATTATGAAAAATATTTTAAATGATGAAGTTAGCGTAGCTTTTCCTTGCCTAAGCATGTGAGCTGGGGGTGGGGCGATGTTACAATTTTTGTTATTAGAGTCCGGTTTGGGTAGTTTTTGTTTTCAAAAATGAGTTTTCAAAATATTTATGACATGAGTATACCCACAATTGAGAATATGAGTTACTTCTTATTGATTCGGGCTATTGTTTTTATGCTATAGGTAGTTTATGGCTTTGGGATCACCACAGATCGTAGCCGAAAAAGCCGAGAGTGATGAGCCTATTGAGATAATGGCTTCATCACGATCAAATTGTCGCTGAGCTATAGCATTGAGATCCGGTGCCACCTTATCACGTGGGCGATCAGTCATTAATATAGGACAAACAGAGCTTATAAGAAATATGATAGATTTGCTGCAGAGAGCGACACAACCAGCTCCATCAGTGTTACAATTTAAGAGGCTACAGAAGTTAGAGGAACTAGATTTTCATAGAAAGAGGGAAGATGATTCTTAGCTTAATTTTGGTTAGGGCAGACTGAGAGAGTTATTGTCCAGCTACATTGCACAGGTGAGAAAAAGTACAAATATGTAGTATCTTTACTGCATGATCATGTATATAATTGGTAGTGGTCAGAGTCACAAAGATCAAAGGCATTTGTTCCTATGACATAGGAGTTTTTCCTAGAAAAGTTTAAGGAGTAGTACATTTTTTATATTTATACAAATGATAAAAAAAGAGAATTTTTGATGTTGAAGCAGGGGAACATGATAGTATCAAAATATGAGAGAGACTTTACACATCTCTACAAATATGTTGGAGGCATTGTATCCATAGAGGCATATAAATGCCAAAAATTTGAGGATGGGTTGAGATATCCGATTAAGTTACATGTCTCAGCCCTACATCTGATGAATTGTCCTAGCTTTCTAGCATCTGCCAAAATATTTGAGAGAGTTCTAGCAGGATAACAATGAGCACAGGATAGAGGGTTCATAAAACCCATGCCACAGTCGATTGGAGAATTAGCGAAGGGCAAAAAAAACCATATCTTTTAGTGGTCGATTCCAGGTTGAGGGTTCTTATAGGTATTTTTCTTTCAAATGGGGAGAACCTATAATATTTTCTTCCTCAATGGCTAGTACACTGACACAGGTATCACATAGATATGTACCTTTACCATTGTGTCAACACTATGGCTGTCCTTATCTAGAAGAGTGTTGGTGGATGATAAGAGCTTGCTTAAGGTGTGAGTCCAAAGATCATTTGAGAAGAGATTGGTCATTATTACAGTTTGGTAGAGGTTTGAGGGGGTGTTGAGCCAGTATAAATACAGGTTTTGGGACAAGGCAGAGGCCAAGGTCGATGACAAGGCAAAAGAGGTCAAGTAGGGCCTAGTCAGTTCAGATTATAGATTGTGGAGAGGGCAGAAGGTAGTAGAGCTGCTACAACCAAGGTGTATACTGTGCAAGGCTAAGAGGAGCAGGATGGACTTGATGTCATAATTGGTAAATTCCTTCTCTTAAGCATTAACATACATGAATTGATAGATCTGGGGTTGATGCATTCATACATATGCACACTGCCATCGAGTTGAGAAGGGTTAGAATTAAAAGATTTAGAATTTGAAATTATTGTGACTTGTTAGAGGAGTGCTCTAAAGGCAATCACCTTTATCACTTATTGTACAAATTTATTTGATTAATAAAAGACTTTTTTATTAATTTGATGTTCATTTGATATATGAATTGATAAGTAATCTTAAATCAATTAATGAAGTCCTTGATACATAATATAGCATGAAGGAAATCATGATGAGATCATGATATTAAGATTCTTATCATGTGTAATTATGTTAGTATCAAAATTATCCCTAGTCATAGGATTAATGAGATGGAACATTATTAATCCAGACAGATTAGCACATGTTACACTCATTGATTGGATCGAGTAGTAGATCTCATAATCTATAAACATGAGATGTTTAGAGTTAACATGTGGATGCTTGCTAAGTGTAGCTAAGTACATTGGATGACCAACTATGAGACAATCATATGGATAATCTATTCAAATGTCAATGATAGTCTCATCATAGCAATGGTGCAAGTATCCTTAGACTTGAGGTACTCAAGGATATCTTGAATATTGATTCTGTATTTTGACACCATTCCTTGTTGCCTCAGAGAGGTAGCTCATAGGGTGGTGATTGGATACAGCTTAAGGTATTCGAAGGTAATTGGTTAACCAACAAAGGATTCACCACTCTTGATAGAAGGAGTGTATACCCATTGCCTCTTGTTGTGGTCATTACTCAGGAGTCTCTACCCGGAGTGAAAATGTCATAAAGATAGTCTTCAATGACATATCTAATAGAGTAATGAGCCTCAAGGACAAGAACTAACATTACTTAGACTAGACATGATATAGTTAGTCTAGTGGGAGTTGACACATATCTATACTCTAAACCAAGTGGGGTATAGAATGGTGAAAGAAATAATTGCACGAAAATTGTCTATGGAAAGATTCGTAGTCAAACCACTGATTTTCCAGTCAATTGGGGGTCATGATGTGTGGTTAGATACCGCACATGACCCTTTTAAATAAATTGTTAATTTAAGTGGCCAACATAACTGGAAACTTAATGGGTCACACGCATTAAAGATATAGAGAATGAGTAAAATGGTATTGGATAGAATCCAAAATATGAGAGAATTATTTTGGATGGATTGCGATGAGATCGCACGGAAAAATAGTTCGGGAGGGTCACAGGCCTGTACGAACCCACGCGGGCTAGGCAGGTTGCTGGCCTACCTAGCGAGCCCGCTGAGCTGCCCAGTGCACTACTGCCTCCCACCCGTTTGCCAACGGGAGTTTTTGGCCTTAATTAGGCCAATTATGACCAATTACTATTCATTCATTTCTCATTTCTCCATTTTTGACTTTTCATCTTTTCTTTGAAGTTGATTCAAATAGAAAAGATATCAAATGGTAGAAAATAGACATAAAAATATTTTTTTGTGAAAAAAACAAAAAAATATTTTTAAGACACAAAAAAATTATCTCAAGAACACTTTCAAAACTAGCACTTTGAATTTGTTCAAACCATTTCTCTTGGTAGTTTCTTCTTCATTTTTTGTGTGGATTATCATTAGAGACATCCTAGTGTAGATTGTTGTAATTTGCTACAACAAAACAAAGTGAAAATTTGAAAAACAAATAAAAATTACAAGTATAATTTTTAACATTTATATTTATATAAATTACTTTTAATGGTACAAGTATGATCTTTTGTTTTGGGTTTTGAAAATTTTATTTTTTTTGCTTCGTTTATGAATATGATTCATTATTCAAAACCCAACATTGGTATCAGAGCCTCATTGTATCCATTAAAATTAATTTAATTGAAAGTGCAATGAGATTGCATGTTTTTGATGATTTTGGATCAATAGGTTTTGAAAAATTGAAATTAATTTGTAAAATATGTTTTACACATTTTTCTTTCTTTAATATAATCATAGGGTGATTAAGAATGATTATTTTAATTGGAAAATGATTTGAATGTGATTCAAATAATTAATTTCGTATTTATTTCAAAAATGCCTAAAATTGCCTTGTTTATGAACATGTGTTATTGTTTGGCTTAATTGATGAGATTGGTTATATTTTTCTTGTAATTTAATTATGAAACAATTATTTAGACATATTGAGAATATTTTTATGCCTCTATAGGTGTCCAATAATTAATTAAAAATTATTTTAATTAATTTTTCAAACAAATACAAAAAGGGGACTGTTTAAGCATACCCGATAGAGCTATTTTGTTTTATTTTCTTTGTATGTGTTTATTTTATTTTCAGCACCTTGAAATAATTTTTATGTGATTAAAAATATGTTATTTTGATGTTAGATGCATTCCAAAATTATTTTGTAAGCATTTGAAATTTTAAAAATTCTAGATATCGAATTAGTCATTTTGAGCGTCCAAGTGTGTTGTTCGTTTGTCTTAGTAATTTTTGCTTATGCCAAAAATATTTTGATGAACTTGAGCTGACATAAAGATAATTAGAATGATAATTTGATGTTATAGAAATTTTTAGAATTTTTGGAAATTAATTTTGAATTAATTTAAGTTATGCAATTGTAATTCTAGTATGATTAGAAATTGGTATGTATATTAAAATTAAATTGTTTAATTTTAACATCATAATATTCTGATTTTAAGGAGAATTATTTTTGAATTATTTTTGGAAATATATAATTTAATTTAATTTGATTCAATATTAAATTCCACTTTAAAATGACATACAAAATTAAATTAACCGAAAGAACACATATAGGCAATTTCGATTCAAGCGTTGAATCGATTTACAAATTGAAATCCAAAATTGTTATTTTTATTTTGTGCATTAGAGAATGCATGTTAGGGGTGTATGAAAAGGCATGATAGATGATTATGGACTTAGGCCCAATGTGATTGAGCATGCATGGAATTATTTTGTTTTATGGTAAATAGGGTATGTGTGTCCCTACCTCTTTTTCTTTCTTATGTATTTCTCTTCTCATCTTACTCCCTTCAAATGTAAATTGAGGTTTTCTATAATTTGAAGTATGTAATTAGATTACATAGGATTAGGATAGAATGAAGATACAAAGGAGCAAGAAGCAAAGGAGATGGTACCATAAACAAGAAGATTTAGAAATAGTAATTTGATTTCTATTTTGGGTTGTAAATTCATGCATATACCTAGATAAGACCTAGTCAATTTCTCTTTAGCTCAAGAGATTGACTTTAGTATGTCCATAATCATGTCATATAGTTAATGTAACTATAAGTCTTACGCCTTCCATTACTAAATAAATAATTAAGTCTTATGTGTTCCATTAATATGGGGAGAACTAGAGTTCTTCTAAAGTTAGGGTTGTTAAGTTGCCTCAAGCTCACTCTATAAGAATATGTTCAATCCATTGAAATTATATTTCACGATTAATGGGTTAGACTTAACCGATATTATTAACTTGTTGGATTTGCGCCAAGGTTAATGTGTATTGGAGGTGAAGTTGGGTTTTTATACATGAGATGTACATATATCAAGAGTCGATAGCCCATTGTATATGCACACATCAATAAGTTGATAGCACAAGATTCGATAGTTGCATGAATAATGCAATTGATATGAATTAGATACCTATTAACAAAACTATGGATAGCTTGTTGAGTTGCCTCAAGGTTATTCTTAGCTAGTTAGATATCGACCCATTAGGAGAACTTCCATATAAGTTCTCTCGGGTTCATAGTGAGGGCTATGAATTCGCAATAAAATAGTGAGAGCCATAATGCGATTTATTAAAGACCTAATAAACATGAATTTTATGTACATTCTAACATGTTCTATTTTACATCTAGGTTGCTAGAATCATCATTATGACAAGTGTGAATTTGCGATCGCTAATGGAATCAAATAAGTTGACTGGGCCCAATTTTTTGGATTGGCTAAGGAATCTGAGAATAGTTCTCAAATCTAAAAAGATTAGCTATGTCATATATGAGGCACTCCCTAATCCCCCTGCTACTAAAGCTTTTGAAGATGTTTAGAAGGCATATCAAAAACATCTCGATGATAGTGAGATGGAAAGCTGCATTATGTTTGTTACTATGTCAGCTGAGTTGCAAAAGCAGCATGAGGCTATGGATGCTAATTCCATAGTATACCATCCAAGAGAGCTTTTTGATGAGCAAACATATTCCGAAAGGTTCAAAACTTCAAAGTTGCTCTTCCGCACTAAGATGGTTGAGGGGACATCTCCAGTGCAATATGCATTGAAGATGAATGGCTATATTGAGAGGTTGGCCACCTTGGGATTTGTGATGGACCATGAATTAAGTATTGACTTAATTCTAACTGGTTTGTCTGATAGTATTCACATTTTGTGCTTAACTATCGGGTGAACAAAATCTCTACCACTATTCCTGAGCTGATTAACTTGCTTAAAATAGTTGAGCCATCTGTCAAGAAGGATAGTAAGGCTATGATGCTGGTGGAATCTTCAAGTTCAAAAGGGAAGAACCTTAAGAAGAAGAAGAATTCCATGAAGCCTAAGGGAGGTGTGGCCAAGAAGAAGGCTAAGGAGATTGTTCCAAAAGGGACATGCTTCCATTGTGGCAAGGATGGCCATTGGAAGAGAAACTGCAAGACTTACTTGGAGCCCTTGAAGAAGAAGGCATCTGATGCCCCATCTACTTCAAGTATTTTTGTCATTGAAATTAATATTGTTTCCAATAATAATATAGGGGTATTAGATACCGGTTGTGGCTCACACATATGTACTGATATGCAAGGCCTAAGGAATAGTAGACAACTCAATAAATGAGAATCAGACATACGCATTGGAAATGGAGCAAGGGTTGTTGCATTAGCTATAGGAACATATGTATTGATCCTCCCTAGTGGGCTTATATTAAATTTGGATAATTGCTATTATGTATCTGCTTTGACTAAAAACATTATTTCTGTTTAAAGTCTAAATAAATATGGTTTCCTTTAAGCTTTTAGTAACAATTGTTGTTCTATTATGCTGAATGGAATTCTTTATGCTAATGGTACATTATGCAATGGAATATACATATTAGATATGTCAAATTCAATTTTAAACATCAATGATAATAAAGGCAAAAATAAGATATTTTGAAATCATCTTATTTATGGAATTGTCGTCTTGGTTATATAAGTGAGAAACGCATGGCTAAGCTACACAAAAGTGGTAGTTTGGGGTCATTTGATTATGAATCATATGATACATGTGAATCTTGCTTATTAGGCAAGATGACTAAATTACCCTTTTAAAGGAAATGGTGAACGTGCTAATGGACGTTTAGACTTAATACATTTAGATGTATGTGGTCCAATGTCTACACACGCCAGAGGTGGTTTCATCTACTTCATTACTTTTATCGATGACTACTCACTATATGGGTATGTGTATCTTATGAGATACAAATCTGAAGCTTTTGAAAATTTTAAAGAATTCAGAAATGAAGTAGAGAAACAACTTGGCAAAAGTATTAAAACACTTCGATCAGATTGAGGAGGTGAATACTTGAGCCAAGAGTTTCTAGATTATCTTAGGGATAATGGGATTTTATCTCAATGGACTCCACCTTACATGCCACAACACAATGGTGTGGTTGAAAAAAGAAACCAAACCTTGTTAGACATGGTAAGGTCTATGATGAGTTTTGCGGAATTGCCTAAATCCTTTTGGGGTTATGCACTAGAGACTGCCATTTATATATTAAATGGAGTTCCTTCAAAGTCAGTTGATGTTATAACAAGAGGCTCACATTTTCTTACATGAGAATTTAGGGTTGTCCTACTTATATGAAGCGACCAATGTCAGATAAGCTAGAAGCTAAGTCTGACTGATGTCTTTTTGTGGGATATCCAAAAGCATCATATGGATATCAAATTTACCACCCCTTGGAACAAAAGGTTTTTGTTTCAAGACATGTTATCTTTTTAGAGAGAGAATTCCTTCTAAAAGGAGATAGTGGGAGCAAAATTGAACTTGAGGAAATTTAAGATGCTCAAACAGATGCTGATCAACTGCCTGAACCCGAGCTTGTTACTCATACAAATGATATAATAGCTCAACCTTCTGAAGCACAAGAGCTTCGTAGGTCAAGCAGGATACGTATTGTTTTAGAGAGATATGGATTTCTCATTAGTGAACAGAATGATGTATTGCTCTTAGAAAATGATGAGCCTACATCCTATAAAGAAGTTCTAAATAGTTCAGAATCTGACAAATGGCTTCTAGCCATGAAGTCAGAAATGGATTCCATGTATGAAAATCAAGTATGGCCTTTGGTTAACCCACCCGAAAGAATAAAGCCTATAGGGTGCAAGTGGGTTTTCAAAAAGAAAACTGTCATGGATGGTAATGTGATTACCTATAAAGCTAGACTTGTTACTAAATGTTATCATCAAAGACAAGGAATTGACCACGATGAAACTTTTATCCCAGTAGCTATGCTTAAATCCATAAGGATACTTTTATCCATTGCTACTCACTATGATTATGAGATATGACAAATGGATGTGAAGACAACTTTCCTTAATGGAAATCTGACTAAGGATGTGTACATCACACAACCAAAAGGTTTCATATCCAAAGATGGAAAAAAGGTATGTAAGCTTCAAAGATCCATTTATGGATTAAAGCAAGCATCCAGGAGTTGGAATATTAGGTTTGATGAGACAATCAAACAGTTTGGTTTCTTACAAAATTCGGATGAACCTTGTGTTTACAAGAAGGTTAGTGGGAGTGCAATCGTATTTCTTGTGTTACATGTAGATGACATATTGTTAATGGGAAATGATGGCTCAGCCTTACAATTAGTCAAAATTTGGTTATCCAACAATTTCTCTATGAAAGACCTTGGAAAAACAGTCTATATTTTAGGGATAAAGATCTATAAAGATAGATTTAAAAGATTGTTTGGGTAAGATGCTAAAGAGGTTTAGCATGGAGCAGTCCAAGAGGGGATATATTCCCATGACCCATGGGATTACTCTCACAAAGTTTTTGTGTCCAAAGACACAATATGAGAGGACACACATGAGTTTGATTCCATATGCTTCAGTTATAGGATCAAACATGTATGCTATGATATGTACAAGACCAGATGTATCATATGCTCTGAGTGTCACGAGTAGATACCAATCGGACCCTAGTGAGGGTCATTGGGTGGCTATCAAGAATATCCTTAAGTACTTAAGAATAACTAAGGATGTATTCTTGGTATATGGAGATGGAGATCTTATTGTGAGCGGGTATACCGATGCCAGCTTCCAATCTGACAAGGATGACTCAAAATCTCAGTCAGGTTATTTATTCACACTAAATGGTGGAGCAGTTAGTTAGAAGAATTCCAAACAGGAAATGACTACTGATTCCACAACCGAAGCAGAGTACATTGCAGCTTCTGAAGCAGCAAAGGAAGTAGTTTGGATAAAGAAATTCATCACAAAACTTGGAGTGATTCCCAACATTATTAATCCAATACAATTGTATTGTGATAATAATGGAGCCATTGCTCAAGCAAAGGAGCCATGGTCTCATTAGAGATCCAAACATGTACTCAGAAGATACCATTTGATTAGAGAAATCATTGGTAGGAATGATGTAAAGATAGAAAGAGTGCACACTGATCAGAATATTGTTGATCCTTTAACTAAGCCACTTCCCCAAAAGAAATATGATTCTCATGTACTCGCCTATGAAATTAAATACAAAAGCGATTGGCTTTAGTGCAAGTGGAAGCTTGTTATAGGAGTGCTCTAAAGGCAATCACCTTTAGCACTTATTGTACAAATGTATTTGATTAATAAAAGGCTTTTTCATTAATTTGATGTTCATTTGATATATGAATTGATAAGTGATCTTAAATCAATTAATGAAGTCCTTGATACATAACATAGCATAAAGGAAATCATAATGAGATCATGATATTGAGATTTTTATCATGTGTAATTATGTTAGCATCAAAATTATCCCTAGTCATAGGATTAATGAGATAGGACATTATTAATCCAGACAGACTAGCACATGTTACACTCTTTGATTGGATCGAGTAGTAGATCTCATAATCTATAAACATGAGATGTTTAGAGTTAACTTGTGGATGCTTGCTAAGTGTAGCTAAGTACATTGGATGGCCAACTATGAGACAATCATATGGATAATCTATTCAAATGTCAATGATAGTATCATCATAGCAATGGTACAAGTATCCTTAGACTTGAGGTACTTAAGGATATCTTGAATATTGATTCTGTATTTTGACACTATTCCTTGTTGCCTCAGAGAGGTAGCTCATAGGGTGGTGATTGGATACAGTTTGATGTATTCGAAGGTAATTGGGTAACTAACAAAGGATTCACCACTCTTAATAGAAGGAGTGTATACCTATGACCTATTGTCGTGGTTATTAATCAGGAATCTGTGCTCGGAGTGGAAATGTCATAAAGATAGTCTTCAATGACATATCTAATAGAGTAATGAGCCTCAAGGACAAGAACTTACATTACTTGGACTAGACGTGACGTAGTTAGTCTAGTGGGAGTTGACACATGTCCATACTCTGAACCAAGTGTGGTATATAATGGTGAAACAAATAATTGCATGAAAATTGTCTATGGAAAGGTTCGTAGTCAAACCATTGACTTTCCAATCAATTGGGGGTCATGATGTGTTACTAGATACAGCTCATGACTTGTTTAAATTAATTGTTAATTTAAGTGGCCAACATAACCAGGGACCTAATGGGTCACACGCATTGAAGATGTGGAGAATTATTTCGGGATGGATCGCGATGAGATCGCATGGAAAAATCGTTCGGGAGGGTCACGGGCCCAGCGGGCTAGGCAGGCTATTGGCCTGCCTAACGGGTCAGCTGGGCTGCCTAGTAGCAGCCCGCAGCAGGCCCAGCACGCTGCTGCCTCCCATCCGTTGGCCAACGGCAGTTTTTGCCCTTAATTAGGCCAATTATAGCCAATTACTATTCATTCATTTCCCTTTTCTCCATTTTTGACTTTTCATCTTTTCTTTGAATTTGATTTAAATAGAAAAGACATCAAATGGTAGAAAATAGACATGAAATTATTTTTTTGTGAAAAAAATACAAAAAAATATTTTTAATACACAACAAAATTCTCTCAAGAACACTTTTAAAGCTAGCACTTTGAATTTGTTCAAACCATTTCTCTTGATAGTTTCTTCTTCATTCTTCTCATGGATTATCATTAGAGACATCCTAGTGTGGATTGTTGTGGTTTGCTACAGCCCAACAAAGTGAAGATTTGAAAAACAAATAAAAATTACAAAGTATAATTTTTAACATTTATATTTATATAAATTAGTTTTAATGGTATAAGTATGATCTTTTGTTTTGCATTTTGAAAATTTTATTTTTTCCGCTGCATTTATGAATATGATTCATTATTCAAAACCCAACATGACTAACCCATTAGGGCATAGTGTGAGGGTTAGCAAAGTGTTCAGAGGTTGTCCAGTTGAGATATAAGGCAGAAAATTCCTAACAGACTTCATAGAGCTACCATTCCACGAGTTCAATATAATTTTGGGAACAGATTGACTAGCTCGTCATGGAGTGGCAGTGGATTGTGGAGGGAGACATATGATTATCAAATTCCAAAACAAGATGAGATAGTGATGATGGGTGAGAATAGAGGATATCTAGACAATGTGATATTAGAGTTGAAAGCTTGGAAACTCATCAGTAAAAGATGTGAAGCATATGTAGCATATGTGATAGATACAAAAAGAGTAGTCCAAAGTTGGCTGACATTCCTATTGTTAGTGAGTTTCCTTATGTGTTTCTAAAAGAGTTGTTAGGTTTACCAACTAACCAAAAGATAGAGTTTGCTATTCACTTGGTACCTAACATTGATTTTATATCTATTACACCATATATGATGGAACTAACAAAGTTGAAGGAATTAAAGGTGCAGTTACAAGATTTATTAGATAAATGGTTTATATGACTAGTGTATCACCGTGGGTGTTCCAGTGTTGTTTGTGAAAAAGAAAGATGGTACCCTATGTCTTTGCATATATTATAGGCAGCTTAATCAGGTGACTATTAAGAATAAGTACCTACTACCAAGGATCGATGATTTAGTTGATCAGCTGAAAGGTGCTGACATATTTTCAAAGATAGACCTTCGATCAGGATATCATCAGTTGAAGATAAAAGAGTCAGATATATCTAAGATGAGACATTATTTATATGCAAAAAGATGTTATATTTATACAGATCATAAGAGTCTCAAATATTTGTCTTCACATAAAGAGCTGAACCTAAGGCAATGAAGATGGTTAGAGTTAATTCAAGTTAGGATTGTGTAATGCTCGATAAGTTAGAGCTAACCCGAAAAAGCTAATGTTGTAATTCTCGATAATTTAGGTCACAGTCACGGGTGACTGAAATCTAGCGTGTCCAACTGATCGGGATCTAATTCGAACATGAAAGAATAAAATAAAATAAAAATAAAATACAACAAAAGTATTTTGGATATTTTAATTGAGAATTTTGAGGTTTGGAGCTAAAATTTAGAAAAATATAATTTTTCGTTGAACGAAATTTGAATTTACAGTGTTTTTGACACATATATTTTAAGAAAGAATAAAAATAGAATATTCTTTATCTAAGGAATGAAATATTCTTTGGATTAAAATAGAGTAAGATTAATTTAAATTAATGGACTAATGAGAGACAAGATTATCTAATTAATCCCAACCACCCACCCACCCAATCTAACTATAAAAGTCAAATTTTCACGTTTTGTCTTAATTTCTTCTTTTTCCTCATCTTAAGCAAAAAAAAAAAATATCTCTCATTATCTCTCCTTTTCCGTAACCATCATCTCCCCCATTCTTCTTCTTTTTCTTCAATTAATGCTGAGATTTAGATAGAAAAAAATGGATTAACGCAAGATCAATAAGAAAGTAAAGCAAAGTTAGCCAAACAAAGTAAGAGGAAAGAAGAAAAGAAGAGAAAGAGAAGGAAGGATTTTGGCCATCTTGCATATCGAAAAAGGTGAGGTTAGATTCTTCATTTTCTTACTTTTCTCTTCCTCTTTACTCCCATTTTGAGGTTAGTTACCATTATGGTTGGTAATTTGGGATTATTAATATGTTAATGGTGATTAAGGTTTGATTAGTGTATTTAATACTTGATTATTATGAGTTAAGGGTTAATGATAGATTAGAAGAGTAGTTTATGGATTTAAGATGGGGTAGAGGTGATTAGTGGTTTAAGTGAGTTTTATATGCATATGTAACATTAAAGTATAAGATATAAATTGAAGTGTATGTGTGAAATTATTGTTAGGCCAAAGAGGTGAGCAACCTTTCAACCATAATAAAAAAGGAAATAAGGGAAAGGAGAAAGTGGACTTTTTGAGATATGTACTTTTGGAAAAAATTCAATATGGTAAAATAATATTAATTGTTCATTGTACTATTATGTTGAGTATGATATTATGTATAATTGTATAAGTAATTATTGATATTTTAATTGAGTTATGAAATGGTGATAAAGTGATGCCATGAATGTGAAAATAAAATTTAGATTATGCTGATAATGCATGAAGATAGGAAATTGTGTGATTTAATGAAGTTGCTGCAAATTCATTTTACGAACAGTGTCTATATTTTAGGGCATAATGTGAGTTATCGATATGATTTTTAAGTGTTTCTTATTGAGTTGGAAATTTAAGACATATGAATTCAACTTTTATTGAGACAATTAGATTTGAATATGTCTATATTTAGGTTTAAAATTGACTCAAATTTCTGACTAAAAATCTCTACAGTAAAATACTGGGAAGAATGAATATGAACATAGATACTTGTAAAATCCATAACTTTTGCTAAAAAATTCGGTTTGATATAATTTCATTTAGTAATTAAAGATAAGTCATTCACCTATATTTTGTTAATTGATCACTTGTCTGAATTTCATTTAAAAATGGATAAAAAAAATGCAAGCAATAAGAGACATTAATTTTGTCCTGAATAGGACAGCTTGTTTATATGATCATATTGTTGAGTTTTATGATAGAAAAATATTTTATTTGACTTTTCTAATGTTTATAATGATTTAATGAGTGAGTCTGATATTGTAATATATTTAATAAAGATTATTTCATTTATGTGAAATTATATTAGCATTACATATATATAATTGATGTAAATAACAATAAAAGTAACAAATATGATTAAGCTCTAAAACATCTAGTCGAAAACTAAAAGTTTAGATAAGTTGACATGTTAATAAAAGGTATAAATGTAGGCAGTACTGAGATTTAATTTATGTAGACGCAAAAATAGTGCTGAGTTTAAAATTACGTAAGCACCGAAAATGTGCTGAGTTATTATTGAGAATATAAGCATTAAACACCGAGTTACCAAATAATTAAGTAGGTACCGAGTATACTGTCGAAGAACGGAAACTAAATATCCAGTGTTTAATTCTAATATAAGATGTCATGAACTATCAAATAAATAAGGAGAAAAAATATAAATTATTAAAATAATATTATAATTGTATGTCTTGTATTATTATTACCAAATTTCAGTATGTTTAATGAATGAAATGTTATAACTGATTAATTATATATTTTGCATGATTTAAATAGTGTTTGATTTAATTTAAATATTTTGGCATATCTAGAAAATTAATTATAAATGATAAAAAAAATTTTAGAGATAATTGTATAATTATTGAACAGTTGCCAAAAGTATCATTAAGCTAGTAGTTTAGCGCATGTGTTTTATGCGCAAGTTAGTAGAAATAACTGTTGCGTTAGTACTGACCAAAGAAAGGAGAACTCTAAGATCAAATCGTAGCAGTTTTTCTTTTTGTATATTTTGGTTATTATATTGTATAAATAAATGTTAAGATTTTTTTTGTTATAAATATGTGGTATATAGGATTTATAAAAATGTAAATTTGTAATATTTGTAAATGTATTTCTAAATATTATAACTTCATGTATGAATACTTTTAAATCAAGAAATTTTACGATCAAAATATTTATATCACTAGATACATATTTAAATGAAATAATAAATATAAAATATATATAATAATAAATATTCCGCAAATATCAAACTCAAATGAAAAAAATAAATAATAAATTAAGCATCGGTTTTCAAATAAGTTAGGTAGCACTTCCCTGCACTATTAACATAGTAGGGTAAGAGAACATTACAAATGTTGTTGATGATACTTTAAGTAGAACAATTATAGCTGAGATGCAAGTAAAGTATACTTTGATGCAAAAGATTAAGGAAACTTAGAAACAAGATATGAAACTAAGAAAGATAGCAAAAGTGATAGGAAAAGGAGAAAAGTTTGAATTTTTAATGATCGAAGATGACACGATATACTATAGAAACATAATTTGTGTGCTAAGTAAGGAAGAGCTAAAGTCATATATTTTAAGGAGGCACATGAGATGACATATACCATTCATCCAGGCGGGAACAAAATGTATCAAGATTTGAAAACTCAATATTGGTGGCCAGGAATGAAGAAATATATTATCAAATATGTGACAGGGTGTTTAATATGTCAACAAGTGAAAGCTAAACACTACTTACCCATATGATTACTGCAACTAATACCGATACCAAAATGGAAGTGGGAGAGAATTATTATGGATTTTGTATCGGGATTACCAATGACTTAGAAAAAGCATGACATAGTGTGGGTAATAGTGGATCGATTGGCAAAGTCAACTCATTTTCTACCAATCTGAATGGATTATTCGTTAAACAAGCTTGCTGAGATTTATATAAATGAGATCGTGAAACTACATGGAGTACCAATGTCCATCATTTTCAATAGAGATCTCAGATTTTATGTTGCAATTTTGGAAGAGTTTACAACATATTTTGGGAACTCGACTAAATTTTAGTATGACTTTTCATCCACATATAGATGGACAATCAGAACGGATTATCCAGCTGTTAGAGGATATGATGAGAAGCTGTGTGCTCAAGTTTGAAGGAAGTTGGGATCGATATTTACCACTTATGGAGTTTGCCTACAGCAATAGCCATTAGATAAGTATAGGCATGGCTCCTTATGAGGCATAATACAAAAGAAAGTGTCGAACACCAATTTCTTAGGTCGAGTTAAATGAGAAAAAATTGGTAGGACCAGAGTTAGTTCAGTAAATCAAAGAAAATGTTAAAGTTATAAAAAAAAGCTGAAGGTAGCACAAGATCGATAGAAGTCAAATGCTAACTTAAAGAGACGAGACATTGAATATACAGTAGGTGATAAAGTATTTCTTAAAGGTTCTCCTTGGAAGAAAGTATTGAGGTTCGACAAGAAAGGAAAGTTAAGTCTGAGATTCATTGGTCCTTATGAGATTCTGGAAAGAATTAAGTCAGTGGCATATCGTTTAGCACTTCCACTAGAGTTAGAAAAGATTCATAATGTATTTCATATTTTTACGTTCATAAGATACCGATGAGTTCCGACTCATGTTCTCACAATTGAAGAAATTGAAGTTCAACTAGATTTGACATATGAGGAAGAACCAGTTGCTATATTATCACATGAAAAGAAAGTTCATCGGAACAAGAGTTCCTTTAGTGAAAGTTTTATGGTAGAATCACGCGATTTTCTACTTGTCAGAATTGACTATTCACTAAACAAGCTAGTTGAGATCTATGTGAACGAGATAATAAGGTTACATAGTGTATATGTATCCATTATATTTAACAAAAATCCCAAATTTACTTTTCAATTCTGGAATTGCTTACAACAGGCGATGGGTACCAGACTCAATTTCAGTACAACGCTTCATCCACAAACACACATACAATCAGAACAGTTGCTTCAGTTGTTAGAAGATATGACAAGAAGTTGCGTACTTGAATATGAGGAAATATGGGATATATATTTACCTCCCATGGAATTTGGTTACAATAATAGCTATCCGACTAGCATTGGTATGACTCTTTATGAGGCTTTGTATGGAAAGATGCATGACACCTATATGTGTGGACAAAATTAAGTGAGAAAAAATTGATAGGACTGAAATTGGTACAACAGATGGAAGAAAAAGTAAAGATTATCAAGACAATCAATATCATATTCGTTAATTTAGGCATCGAGTCGAAAGTGTCATTAAGTTGACATGACAAACCAAATGGAGTTTAAATTCGGATTTTGACTGAAATTAATCAAAATAATAACTAATAATTATGAAACCTATGTAATTAATTGTTTATAATGCTTAAAGAAGTTAAATTATGGTAAAAAACTAAATTATAAAATTTGATAAATTTTGTGATCAATTTATAATTTATCATAAACTGGAGAATTAAATGAGATATTTACCATTTAAATAATATTATGGGACATTATAATTCAAGTTGGTTGGCCACCTTAAGAGAATAAGAGATGAGTTTGTTAATTAGCATTAAGTTAAGAATTAGTCAAGATGGGGGGTCCCATATGTGGACTTTTGGCTTTCTTCCATATTTCTTTTTCTTTTTCTTCTTCTACACTTCATTTTCACTTTTTTTTCTACACACAAAACTAGTTCCACCATTGCCCACAAAACCTTTATAGCCGAAGCTCATCTAGAGAGAGAAAGCAAAAAGGTAGAGGGAGAAAAATAAGGGAGAGTGGAACATCATACCTTATGCATTTCAGAAAAATCTATCTCTATGTCTAGCACTCACATATGACATACAAGTAAGTTGAATGAACCTATTAACATTGACTATAATTTTTTTTTATCATCATTTAATAAATCTGCAAATGAACATATCTCATATATATTAAAACTTAAATTTTACATCTAAGATTTACTAGTTGCATCCATTTACATATCATTGTACAATTCTAAGTAAATATACATGTATATTCATATAAATCCAAAATGTAAATGAGATAACTCCATGTTGGTGTGGAATGCAAGGAGAGAGTGGTGAGGCTCAGCCGGTGACCTATGTTCCATGTTTTCTATATGTCACTCAAATAAGCCATCACTTTCCTTTACTCGAAATATTATGCAATTTGATGAGGTGCAGGTCAGTGAGATCAAACGAGCTCTAAAATACCAAGAAACTCATAGTAACAAATCACAAATCTAATGCATACCACATATTCCATTTCATTCATCAGAATCATATAGTTACCAGTAAAATTAAAGCATATAATCATTACTCTTTATGTATGCACATGTTTTGCTTATTTTATTTTGTTGTGACCAAGTTAAATAGACATTGCCCTGGGTTTTCATGTGAACATTTGTATGTGAAGATTTGAATTTTCTAGCTATCTTGATTATTTGTTTCATTGCACATTTGTTGGGTCATAGGCCTCTTCTTTTGCTTTACAATATCGATTAACTAGTCACAACGCCTTTTTAATCCATAAGCATATGCATTTGTAACCAAGCATTCATCAACCATTGTATTTTTTTCATATATACCATACATATATCACATATACCACAAATATAATTCACATATACTATACATAAACCATATATCAAGTATGTCAAACATATATCTCAAATATACCACACATATACCACTTATATGTACCACATATATCACAAATTATCCACCATCTCATTATCAAGATCAAATTATAACAATCATATGAATCACATAACCATAAATCATCTCACATATCACATAGTAAGCAATATTCATATTCACTAAAGAAATTGTTTGATAATTATACTCACATTTCTTCTTTGATTTCGACCCTTAACTTATTGTCTATCCCCTCCTTATGAGTCTCTAATATATTGTGAGCCTAATATGGAAATATAATCGACTAATTTATGACTAAAGAAACTTAATGTGTTTTAAACAAATTAATATTGATTCCGACCCTTAACTTATTGTCTATCCATTCCTTGTGGGTCTCTAATATGTTGTGAGCCTAATATGGAAATATAATCGATTAATTTATTACTAAAGAAACTTAATGTCATTTAAATAAATTAATGTGCATAGTTTATATATATAGTTAGGGTTTTTTCTATAGGGCAGTGTAACCTTATGAGACTGATTAGTCAATAACTTTTTCTAGAATTGTCCAATTTATGTGATTGTTGTTCCTAATTAAAATTAACATATAATTATATAACATACTCAAATCTCAAAGAAATTGGAGTATTGTACAATTTTTTGTGGAATTTCCAATTGTGTTCAATTTTCTGCCCTGAATTTATAATTTTAGGGTACCAACTTTGGTCATTCATATCTTACAATATGTAACTCATATTATAATGAAACTTGGTATAAACTTATATAGGTTAAAATGGAACATTTTTCAAGTTTACAGCTTTTATCATTTATATCTCTAAGGTCCTCAAATTATAATAAATATTTCACTAATCTAAAATAGAGTTAGCTTCTGAACCAGTATAATTTTTGAAGGCCCTATCTCACTCTATACATAACATATTATGGTGATATTTATACCCAAATTTAGCTAAGACATAAAAATATAACTGTTATATTTTGAGTTTCCTAAAATACGGCTCTATCATATTAAAACCCAATAAATATAGTAGCTAACTCAGCTAGGGTTCACAACCAAACCAGTTCTTCTAAGATGCCAATATCTTTTCATATATACAAAATATTTCAAAAATATTTACGCATCCATAAACGTAAGACATAAATGAACAACTTTTATGTTTTTCACTTTTCCAAATTAGGTTTGTAAGATCATCGAAACTGTGGTGAAAGACACTGCCTATTTATGAACTCTAAACACCATCATCAAGATTAACACAAAAGAAATATTTACTCACCTATAACCAGATTGCCCAGGGCCAAAATTGCATCTGAAACTCTCTAAAGAAGTAAGAAAATGGAAATATGATGACTGTTACTGTGCTAGAGAAGGGAGAACGAATTTGGAGGTAAAAAAGAAGTGATCAGAAATGGAATAGATAAGGCCACAATTATTATTATTATTATTATTATTATTATTATTATTATTATTATTATTATTATTATTATTATTATTATTATTATTATTATTATTATTATTATTATTATTATTATTATCTCTTCTACATATTTGCATGTATCTAGTCCTACTAATCAAAACCACAATTACAATTTAATCAAGTAGTCCCATTTGATTATATTGACAAAGTAAAATTTTTTCATTAAAACAATCTAGTCATTTTTTTCACTTAATTTTAATTTTATTTCATCATCAACTAAATTATAGAATGGACACGCACAACTCTACACAATTGTAAAATCCATAGACACGTAGCTAGTACGTGTCATGAACTTGTCCCTATAAATATACATATAAAATGCACGTTTTCAAGTGAAATATATGCAAATGCATGTGTCCAAATGAAATGCATGTAAAAATACATATGTGGGAGGAAGAGGATGTTACAATTCTCCTATCCTTTTAAAAATTTCGTCTTCCAAATTTAATACTTGGAAATAGGTGTAGATATTGTCTTTTCATATTTTCTTTTGTTTTCCATGTTGTCTCTTCTTGTGAATGGTTTCTCCATAATACCTTAACTAAAGGTATTTCTCGGTTTCTCAGTTGTTTAGTCTTGTATTTAATAATTTCTACTGTTTCTTAGACATAACTCATATTATCTGCAATTTCAATGGCTTGATCGTTAAGCACATGTGTGAGGTCTGATTTGTATCTTCTAAGCATGCTCACATGAAACACATTATAAATATAAGTCATCTCAGGTGGTAAAGCCAATTTGTATGCCAACGGACCAACCTTCTCAAGAATTTCATAAGGCCTTATGTACCTTAGGCTTAATTTACCCTTCTTGCCAAATCGAATTACCCCTTTTCATGGAGATACTCGTAGAAAAACCTTTTCACCTAACTCATATTTCATTTCTCTGTTATGCTGATCAACGTAACTTTTTTGTCTATCTTGTGTTGCCTTTAGCTTGTTCTTGACAATCTTGATTTTATCCACTGTGTCTTGAACTATCTTTGGCCCTTCTAATGCACGTGCTCCTTCTTCATCTCTAATGATAGGGCTTCTACACTTTCTGTCATACAATGCCTTATATGGTGCCATCTGGATACTATTATGATATTGATTGTTGTAAGCAAATTCTATCAATATTATATATTCATCCCAAGCTCCTCTGAATTCCATAGAACATGCCCTAAGCATTTCTTCCAAGGTCTGTATAATCCTTTTTGATTGTCTGTCAGTTTGTGGGTGGAATACAGTACTGAAGTTTAATTTGTTCCCAGTGCATCTTGTAGACTCACCCAAAAATGTGAAGTAAACCATGAATCTCTATCAAACACAATAGACACTGGAATACCATGTAATTTGACTATCTTATTCACATATAATTTTGCCAAGCTCTCGAGTGTACACCCCCATCTGATGGGCAAAAAATGTGCTGACTTGGTTAATCTATCAATAATTACTCATATTGCATGAATTTTTCATAGAGTTCTTGGAAATCCATAAACAAATCTATCGTTACCTTCTCCCATTTCCATTCTGGCATTAGTAATGGATGTAGCTTACCAACTGGTGCCTCAATTTTAATCTGCTGAAATGTCAAGAATTTAGAAACATATTCTGTCATGTCTTTCTTCATTATTGGCCACCAGTAATGAGGTCTTAAGTTGTGATACATCTTGTTCATCCCTGGGTGCATTGCATAGGATGCATTGTGTGTCTCTTCCATTATTTCCTAATGGAAATTAACTGTGTCTGGAACACATATGTGCGACTTCAACATCAATGTGTCATCCTGCAAATAAAACTCCGTATTGTTTCCCTGCTTTACCATCCCAATTTTCTCACATAATGGAGGATCTCTACCTTGTGCTTCTTTAATCGTCTCCTTTAATATAGGTCTGACTTGAAGAGTAGCAATTAGTTATCCTCTATCATGCATATTTAATTCAATATTCATAGATCGTAATTGACTCGAATATGGAAAAAATGATGCTTGCAAGTGAGCTACACTACTACAGGACTTTCTACTCAATGCATTTGCTACTACATTGGCTTTCCTTGGATGATATTCAATTATGCAGTCATAATCCTTCAATAGCTCTAACCATCGCCTTTGTCTCATGTTTAACTCTTTCTGTGTCAGCAAGTAACCCAAACTTTTATGGTCTGTAAAGATCTAGAATGTCTCACCGTATAGATAATGCCTATAAATCTTTAATGCAAATACAACTACAGCCAAGTTTAAATCATGCACTGGATATGAGATCTCATGTGGTCTCAACTATCTAGATGCATAAGCTATCACCTTGCCATATTGTATCAATACACATCCTAAGCATAAGTGAGAAGCATCATTATATACCATAAATCCACTTGTACCTATAGGAATAGCTAACACTGGTACTGAGGTTAACCTCTGTTTTAGCTCATCAAAACTCATTTGGCATTCTAGAGCCCATTTGAAAGACATATTCTTTCTAAGTAATTTAGTCAAAGGGCTAGCAATCAATAAAAATCCATCAACAAATCTACGGTAGTATCCTGCTAAACTTAGAAAACTACACATTTTTGAAACATTTTTATGAGCTTCCCAATTTACCGTAATCTCTATTTTCTTTGGGTCTACCTATATGCCCTTACCTGATACCACATGTCCAAGAAATACCAAATGATCCAACCAAAACTTGTATTTACTCAATTTAGCATACAGTTGTTTCTTTCTCAAAGTTTGCAACACAATTTTTAAATGTTGTTAATATTCTCCCCTACTTTTTGAGTACACCAATATGTCATCAATAAATATTATCACGAAGTTGTCTAGATATGGTTGAAACATTTTATTCATTAATGTCATAAATGTAGTTGAGCATTAGTCAATCCAAATGGCATTACTAAAAATTCATAATGTCCATGCCTGGTTTGAAAGGTAGTCTTTAAAACATCTACTTCCGCTACATTCAGCTGGTAATAAATTGAATTCAAATCAATCTTAAAGAATATTTGGGCTCTTTTCAACTAGTCAAACAAATCATATATTATAGGTAATAGATATTTGTTCTTCAATGTCATTTTGTTTAATTGCCTATAATCAATGTACAATCTCATTGTTCCATCATTCTTTTTAACAAATAATGCTGGAGCTCACCAATGTGTTACACTAGGTCTCATATACCCTTTATCAAGCAAACTCCTGTAATTGGGCCTTCATTTCTTTCAACTCAACTGAGGTCATTCTGTAGGGTGACATTGATATTAGTGTTATTTCTGGTACTAGTTCAATAGTGAATTTTATCTCTCTATCTGGTGGTAAACCAGATAGATCATCTGGTATTACATAGAAAATTTCCCTCACCATTGGTATTTTTTCAAGCAAGCTATCAGTGGTTCTAATATCAGTCACATATGCCGAATATGTTTCACATCCTCTTTTGATCATCTGAAATACTTTTACAGATGAGATTACACATGTAGGTACAAGTTTTCTTTCACCCAAAAATACAACCCTTGGTTGGTTCAGTTATTCTAAAATTACTTCCTTAATAAAGCAATTCACTATTGCATGATGTCTAGTTAACTAGTCCATTCCCAGTATCACATCAAATTCATATAACGATAATAAGATCAAATCAGCTATTAATTCACCTTTATCAATGCACATCAAGTAATCACGATAGATATTATTCACAACTACTATTGTTCCTAACGGAGTACTCATATTTATGTCAATCCCTAAAGGCTCATGCGTTTGATGTAATTTAGATGTCATATGCAATGATATAAATAAATGTATGGAACCAAGGTCAATCAATGCATATGCTAATTTTCAGAATTATAAATATTACCAGTGACTACTTCGGGAGCATAAACTACCTCCTACCTAGTCATGGCAAATACTCTAGCCTGTGCAGAGGGTCTAGAACTTTGACCTTTAGATCTGGTCACTCCTCTGCCCTATGTCCCACTAGTAGGATAGACCCTCGATGCCTCAACTGTAATCTCAGATACTCCTCTACCTCTATTGCTCTCTGCTAGTTTGGCTCTTTCCGGACAATCTCTATACATGTGCTCCATTGACCCACATAAATAACACACTCCTATGAGTCTTCTGCATTCGTCCGTATGTTGTCCACCACAATGAGTACATGTAAGTCTTTGTTCAGCATATTGGCTCTGTCTTTTTCCTGGGTAAAAGGAAGTTGTAGCATGACCTTTAGAGCTTGAATATCCACCTCTATAACCAGACTGTTCTGGCATATATCTACCTCTCTTTTTCGGCATTCTGGTAGACTCTTTAGAAAACTCATGTGCTGCCTTTTTAATTTGTTGTTCTCCAGCTTCTTCATTAACCTTTCAACTCTAATTGTAGCAGCTCTGAGTCGAGTATAGCTATCAAGATCAGTAGTTGTGATTTTGTTTTTGATCTCATATTTGAGGTCTTCCTTAAACTTCCTACATTTGTCTCTTTTAGTAGAAAACATGAAAGTGGCATTGTGGGAGAGCTTGTTAAATTGCACCTCATACTCAGTAATGGACATGTTCCTCTGTTTTAAATTCAGCAATTCCTTTCTCTTCTCATCTTTATATAACTCAAGCATGTAATTATTTTGAAATTCTTGAAGGAAATAAAAAGGAGTTATGTGTGAATGAGTGTTAGGGGTATAAACAAGATAAACATGAAATAAAAAGGAGTTATGTGTGCATATAAATATTATAAGTATACAATAATGTGTGATGATAAACTAATTGCATGAAAATAATTTATTGTTTTATCTTTATGCATCACTAAACTCTAAGCTTAGCATGAGAATTTAAATCTCACGCAGATATAGATAAAAAGAAAAGCTGAGGTTGATAGATGAGAGCAAACGGTAATCCTATCAAGTAAAATAGCCAACTCAAATATGTGGGTTATTTATTTTTGAAATTTTGGCTACTCGTTTTGTATATCAAATATTTTTTTGTAAATGTTATATTATTTAAATAAGATAGGTTTGGTTTCTTTCTCAATGAAATATATATATATATATATATATAATATTATACTACTTTTATTTGTTTTCTCATTATGAAAAATATTTTAAATGATGAAATTAGCGTAGTATTTCCTTGCCTAAGCATGTGTGCTAAGGTGAGGGGGTGTTACAATCAGAGTTTGATATAAGTCGCATGCTGATATGATGAAACAAGACATAGAATATGTGGTGGGTGACAAAGTGTTTTTAAAGGTATCACCATAGAAGAAGGTATTTAGATTTGGTAAAAAAGGGAAGCGAAGTTCAAGATTTATTGGCCCATATGAAGTTTTAGAGATGATCATACCTGTAGCTTATCGATTACCTCTACTGCTCGAGCTAGATAAAACTCATAATGTTTTTCATGTATATTTGGTAAGAAAGGGAAGTTGAGTCCAAGATTTATTGGCTTATATGAAGTTTTAGAGATGATCATATCAGTAGCTTATCGGTTAGCCCTACCACCCGAGTTGGATAAAATTTATAATATTTTTCATGTATCTATGTTGAAGAGATACAAATCAGATACATCTCATATCAAATTAGTTGAAAGTATAGAAGTTCAACCAAATATGATATATGAAGAAGAGCTTGTAGCTATCCTTGCTCGAGAAAATTAAAATGTTTCAAAATATGAAAATTTTGATAGTAAAAGTGCTATGGTTAAATCATTTGAAAGAGAAAACAACTTGGGAGAGTGAGAAGGTGATGAAAAGATAATATTCTCAACTTTTTGATACCAATTAAGTTGGAAAATTTCGAGGAAAAAAATTTATTGAAGGGGAGAGAATGTTACATCCATTAATTTAGGTCTCAAGTTGCACGTCTAATAAAATCAATGCATTGAACCGACTAGAGTCTAAATTAAAAAATTTCCATGTTAACAATAAAATAATGGTAAAATAATTATAGAAGTAATTAATTAAGTGTCTAGTGTATGGAAAAGTAATGAAATATGATAAGAGACTTAATTGCAAAAGATAAAAAGTTTTAGAAAAAAGTGTAAAATTGAGGGACAAATTTTTTATAAGGTTGGTTGGCCATAAGTGAGTGAGAAACAACTTTCCAACACTTATCCATTAATAATGTATGATTTTGATATAATTAAGCCATAATTAAATGTGTGGATCCATATGTTGGAAATTATCTTAATTATTCTTATTTTCTTCCTTTATTTTTCATTTTAAACTTATATTTTCTACAAAACACTAGCCATGCACATTCACAACTCCATCTCCATAGTTAAAATTTCATTTTAGAGAGAGAAGGTGAAAATAGTAAAAGAAAATGCAAGAAAATAGTGGTTTATGCACCTAGGGACCAAGAGAAACCTAAAGAGAGAAGAAATAAGGGGAGAAAAAGCTTGAACATAAGAGAGAGAAAGCTCACAAGGATGACCATGGAAGGTGTCAAGTGAAAGTAAGTTGTTCCTTAATTTCTTTATTGAGAAAATGTGGTGTTAGAGCTCTTTAAGGGCTCTATATTATGAGATATAATCTAAGAAGTAAGAGAGGGTTAGAAGGATTTATGGTGGTGAATAAAATAGTTTAAGAAGTATTTAAGGACTTTTAAAAAAATAAAAAGAAGAGTTTAAGTTAGAAAGTTTTAAAGGAGGCAAAATCTATGATATATATGGAGAGAGAGAGAGAAAGAGAGAGAGAGATGATATTTGATTTATGATGGAAGGATTTTTACTTATTTTAGGTGCATATTTAGGAGAGAAATATATACAAGAAGGGAGAGAAGCAAAGGGAAAGAGAATAAGGCCTAAAGGTCAAAAGGCCAAAAGAGAGAAATAAAGTTTGTGCATGCTTTAAGAAATAAGCTATAAATTTATTATTTTGAGTAGTATTAATATTGTGTTTATTGTTAAAAATAATATAAATGATTCATTTATCAAATTAATTGTTTGCAATGAATTTGTTATAGTCATAATAATAATAATAATAATAATAATAATAATAATAATAATAATAATAAAATTATGAATAAACATGTTTATAAAATGTATGTTATAAGAGTCGAGTCATGTAAAAAAGGTGGAATAGGTAATTATATGATAAAGAAATTATTTGATGTGAAATATTTGTAGTTGGTTTGATTTTGTATGATGATAAATTTTGTTGGGTCATGAATACTGCGTGTATATTTTAGCATGTTGAATGCATATATTGTTGATCTAATTAATTAAAAATTAAAAATGGAAAGGTGTAAAGATAAATATCATTTGATTGATACTTTATATGAAAAATAATTTGATTAAGAAATAATTTTTGTTTCCATCCATACATACATCTCAAGAAGTTTTGTTCTCCTTTGACTTGGAATAACATTATCTATAGAGAACCAAGGACCATTTGAAACTTTTGGATGTTGTGGTTGTGAATGGAATTCAGATTCTCCCATTGCTTCTTCTTCTTGTGGTTCTTCCACAATAGGAGTTGTTGGTGGAGGTGCTGCATGTGTTATACCTGACCTGGCTAAAGATTTTGTTGGACCGTCCATCTTGATTGATGGAAAAGATTCTTCAGTATTTATGGACTCATTTTCTGACAATGTTTCAGAAAAGTCAGATTGTCAATGTTCTTGAATTTGCTGAGGTTGATCTTGATCAATATAGGTTTGAAGGAATGGGGTATCTCATTCTGCTGTGTTTGAACCATGTACTGATAAAGATCCTGAGAATCTTGGAAATGATCTAAAGCTGGCTGTTTATTAGGTCTTTGTGGAATAAGAGCAGTGTCTGAGGACAAAGTAGTAGATGGAGAAACAGTAGGCATTACAGAAAGCATAAATACAAGAGCAATCCCTTCAGAAAGAAATACAAGAAATTCAAGTATTTCAGAAAAAGAAATAGAAGGTTCGAAAAATCTGATTGTTGTTATCTCTGTGGAAAGAAAGTACATTTTGTGAAACATTGTCCAAACCAACCTAAACAAGTGATTCAGCTGATTCAACTTTTAGAGTAGCAATTTGATATCAATCTTGATGATGCTGATATTGAGTCATTGTTCTCAGTTGATAAAGATATGAGTCAGGACTCTCTTATGGGAATTGAAGCTCTGAGTCTTTCTTCAGATTCAAAGGAAGGAGAATGTTACTTTGTTACAAAATTAAGCCCAAGTCAAGAAGTCAGCACAGACTCAACCCAAACAATTACGGTAACTCAAAAACAGGTAGTTTCATACTATCCAATCCAACTGTTTGCTAGTAAATATGAAAAGTTCATTAAGGTTATAGCTTTTATTAATACGGGAGTCCATAGAACCATTGCAAACTCAAAACTCTTTACAAACCACTTCTGGAAAGCCCATAAAGAATTTTTCAAAGCAGCAGACGGTGAATTATTTTCAATAGATTGGATTACAGCCAAACCCATTAAAATCCAATTTCTTCCAAACTGTTTCATATGGACCAAAGGTTTAGGTTCATATCTGCCTAAAAAGGATATTTTGATTGGTTTTGACGTTCTTAGTCAACTACCAAACATATTCATCACTGCTCATGGTCTTAAAAGCAAAGAAATGGTTCCTTCCCTAGACCTCCACTCCAAACTTATTTATGGCTTCCATATCCAATCCATTTTGGAATATCCAAGCCCAAATCATAAAATAGAGTTGTGCAGACAATCATATGGAAATCCTCAAAAAATGTCAAAATCCACTCTAGACCAGAAAGGAATTCTACATTTCTCTTCCATTCAAGCGGAACGAAGACATTAATCCTACAAATGCCGCCAAACCCATTAAAATCCAATTTCTTCCAAACTGTTTCATATGGACCAAAGGTTTAGGTTCATATCTGCCTAAAAAGGATATTTTGATTGGTTTTGACGTTCTTAGTCAACTACCAAACATATTCATCACTGCTCATGGTCTTAAAAGCAAAGAAATGGTTCCTTCCCTAGACCTCCACTCCAAACTTATTTATGGCTTCCATATCCAATCCATTTTGGAATATCCAAGCCCAAATCATAAAATAGAGTTGTGCAGACAATCATATGGAAATCCTCAAAAAATGTCAAAATCCACTCTAGACCAGAAAGGAATTCTACATTTCTCTTCCATTCAAGCAGAACGAAGACATTAATCCTACAAATGCCGCCAAACCCATTAAAATCCAATTTCTTCCAAACTGTTTCATATGGACCAAAGGTTTAGGTTCATATCTGCCTAAAAAGGATATTTTGATTGGTTTTGACGTTCTTAGTCAACTACCAAACATATTCATCACTGCTCATGGTCTTAAAAGCAAAGAAATGGTTCCTTCCCTAGACCTCCACTCCAAACTTATTTATGGCTTCCATATCCAATCCATTTTGGAATATCCAAGCCCAAATCATAAAATAGAGTTGTGCAGACAATCATATGGAAATCCTCAAAAAATGTCAAAATCCACTCTAGACCAGAAAGGAATTCTACATTTCTCTTCCATTCAAGCGGAACGAAGACATTAATCCTACAAATGCCACTCACCTTGGTATGAATCCAGAAGATCAAACAATGACAGTTCAAGAATGTTTCCAAATATTTCAACAAGGTCTTATTGAATCAACAAAATCAAATTGCGCATGTCAAGCATTCTACATGAATAAACGATCTGAACATATTAGAGGAAAAAAAAAGATTGGTGATTGATTACAAGCCTTTAAATTATTTTTTAAATGATGATAAATTTCCTTTTCCAAAAATTTCAGCATTATACTCATTCTTGAATGATGAAAAGATATTCTAAAAATTTGATCTCAAATCAGGATTTTGGCAATTGAGAATACATTCTGATGATAGGCACAAGACAACCTTCTGCATCCCAAGTCATCATTATCAATGGACGATGATGTCTTTTGGTATTAAAGTTATGTCATCGCTCTTTAAAAAAGCAATGACAAGAATCTATGGTCCGATCTTATCTTCAACATTGATCTACATAGATGACATTTTGCTTTTCTCCAAAGATGTTGATAGCCATAAAGAATTATTAAAGCAGTTTGCATATTTGACAGCACAACATGGAGTGATGATATCAGAAAAGAAAATGCAATTAGCAAAAGATGAGATAGAATTCTTGGGAATGAAATTCAAAGATGGGACTTATGAACCTTGTCCTCATAGTGGCATTGAATTATTAAAGTTTTCTGATGGAGAGATGACAAAAAATTAGGTACAACAATTTCTAGGAATTGCTAATTATGTCAGAGATTTTATTCCCCACTTTACAAAAGTTGCACAACCACTTTGGTAATTATTGAAAAAAGACGTTCCACCATGGTCATATGCACAGATGACAGCTATAAAAGAAATAAAGCAGATTTTTAATGATCTTCCCCACTGCACATGCCGACAACGAGAAAAATGATACTCTAGAAAAGTGATGAGTATTGGGGAGCTGTCCTATTGGATGAAAAAGATGGTCAAAGACAAATATGTTCTTATGCAAGTGGACGATTCAAGGAATCAAAATGTCATTATCATTCTACATTCAAAGAAATACTAGCGGTGAAGTATGGTATTAAAAAATTTGAATTTCATTTAATTGGTCATAACTTTACTGTTTTGATGTATTGCTCGTCCTTTCTAAAGATTTTAAATTTTAAAGGTAAGCAAGTCCCTCACTCACAATTATTGAGATGGAATGACTAATTTTCAAAGTACAGTTTCAATGTTGAGCATATAAAAGGAGATAGGAATCTCATTCCTGATTTTCTATCCAAACCTTTCACAAAGCAATTAAGTCTCGTTACAGAAACACAGACCATTCCTTTGATATTCATGATGGCAAGCTCAAGTTCCAATGTTCCCTCATACTATGGTTCAAGTTTTTCTGCATATCCATCCTCTTCTATTAGGGTAATAAATAAGGAACAAAGAATGGCACTCGTTGTGGATTCCCAGCTGACCGCAATAAGAAAGCATGGAGAGACTTTTTTGAAACCTGAAGCATTTCACCAAGACTATCCATTCATGGATGTTTTCAAACTCCCTCTTGTTGAACAATTTCCAAAGGAATCACTACAGATGTTATGGTATATGTATATCATGTACCATATGGCTTTTGAATTTTGTCCAGTCAAATGGTATAATGCTATTGCTTCCAATACTTTACCAGAAAATTCAAAAAAGTTTATTGGATGGTTCAAACTGATTGCTATTTGCAATAATCTCTGTTTCGTCTTCTTAAAGAGAATTGGGATGTGAAAGTGCAGGCAAATAAGATGCATTCCATAATCATTATGCATTGGGATGAACATTTCTCCACCTTTGAGGTATATAAAACTTATTCTTATTCACTATGGGAAAATTGTACTTCTCACCCACATGAGGTTCATGAACTTCAAAGATCTCTAGCAGCGAGGTATCAGTATATTCCAAGGAAAATCTGGCCAAAATACGAAGATAGCACTCGTTGGGAGGCTATACCTTCAGCATACATGGAAGGACTCATAAGAGAAGAAGAAATCCACCAATCAATCATTTCTGCTGAACAAATGTCTCAACCGACACATGATATATGAGGGCCTTTCAAACATTATGGACTATGATTCAAATGACTACAGGGAGATGAACATTTCTCCTAATCATGAACCAATATAACATAAAGACTAGAGGATGGTCCTACTTATCTTATGTATAATTAAGTATGTTTTGTAAGCTTTGTAAAAGTAAGATAATATTTCTATCATATCTTTACTTTATTTTGTTTTATGTTGTTACTCTAGATTTTATAAAGTAGTTTTTGTAAAAATAAGGATCAGGAGAATCTTTACTTTAATAATTGTATTTTGTTTGTTTCTCTTTGAGCATCTATATAATGAGGCTCAAAACTTTGTAAGAGGCAAAATGGCTTAGAACGAATTTGAGAAATAAAATTTTGTGTGCTTTCATAAAAATAACTCTCTAAGTTTCCCTCTCCTCTTTCAATCTTAAGATAGTTGCAATCTATCCTTATTATAGTTTCTTTTCTCAGATAAGTCATGGCAAATATTCTGTATAGTCATCAGGATGATGCTATTGATGCACCAAAGTAGATAGTTAAAAGGCAAGCCGTTGAATGCCCAAAAAAGGTCGTGTTGGCTAGCATATCTGTTGTCTATGCTTGAAGCATCCGTAGTGGTCATCAGAGATCTTATTAAATAAAAATCTTTTCAAAAATATTTATTTAATTTTAAACATATATAATAAAAGAAATTTAAAATATATAAAATAAAATATTATGCAAACATCTCCTAATTACAACTTTTTTTTTTACATATACATATACATACCATAATAAAATTTTAAAAACTTATTTATATATCAAAATTCAATAAAAAAAACCAACCCGCTAGGGATGACTACCGTTGTTACTGCTATGCTCCATCATGCGGGTCCCCAAATCAACATCTCTTATCTACAAGTCCAAACACTATTTACTACTCTTGTAACCTACGCAAGAGATAACAAACTCATGCTGAGTATATAACTCAGTGGTGCAAAATTCTTATAATAATAGTCATTAAAATAAAACATACATTTAAAGTGAAATCAATTCAAAATTTAAATCTCTTTTTGTAAATGCAAGAATATAATATCTCTATAATTCATTTAATTCATAATTGAATATATTTCTAATTTCTTAATAATATCTTTTTTACATATCCACATTTTATAATATCCTAGACTTGCTCATAGAAAAACAAAAGGGTATCATATCACATATCAACTTAGAATCCATAGAAATGCACATAGGTGATCTACAGAAATGCATCAGATCATCATATTTTATTGGTACACAGAAATGCACATGACCGTAATTTCTACTCTATTGGTATACCAACAATATCCTAATTCACATCTAAGCTAACGTTTGGGCAAAATTTCTCATATTCGTAATTCAGCTCATTTTTCTATAAAATCGATAAATAATATTTTTATGCCAAAATAAATATCATAAATCATTTGAATATAAAAATTTCTTCATTACTTCATATTTTTCCAATTTTCTTTTATTACTTACTTATATATATATACCCACTATTATAAGGACAATTGTACTGATTTTTTTATACTTTGTTGGTATTTGCCGGCTTTTTTCTCTTATCTCGCAGTAGCGCCTGTCCCGACGTCACGTCTAGAGATAGTCAATTTCAATTAGTTATTGAACCTCACATGATATAAAATTTAATAAAATTTAAATTTTTCGATAATTCCTCGCTCTCACGTATATTGAGATCTTATAATTAAAATTTTTCTCATTATGCATTTTTAACGCATAAATCCCGATTTTGGTCGTCATCACGCTTTCCGGTGTGACTAAAAATTCAATTATTAATTTTTTCTTTCATAATATTTTATTTTATTTATTTTTTCACCTCCAAAATATTTTTCTCTATTTATTTTTATTCTTCTAATGTTCATTTCCAATTCAAAAATTCTCATTAATTCAATAAATACTCTAAAAATTCCAAATAAATTTCTATAATTACTTTAACTCATTTTTTTCATTTTCCATCATCAATTTCACCAAAATAATATTCAATAACTCCTAATAAATTTTTCCATAATTAGGCTAAAAATCTAAAAATTCACCAAAAATCCTATTAAATATTTCTTCAATTTCAAAATTTATTTTCTACTTCTAAACACTCCAATTAATTCCATTATCTTCAATTTAAGGAAAAATTCCTCCAAAATAATTTTTTTTAGAATTTAACCATAATTATGGAAATTCTCTAAAAATTTCACAAAATTTTCTAAAAATTATTTCCATCAATTCTTCACTATATTCATCATCCTCAAGCCTTATTCTTTTCATTTCCTATTTTTATCCAATTGTTCATAAACCCTAACTTTCCATCAACCAATATCACACCACAACTCAAAAGAAAAAATATGACAATAATCAAACCAATAAAATTAAATGGAGAAACGAACAAAATTATCACCTTCTTCAAATAGATATTAAGCTAAGTTTGAATTTTTTTTTTTTTTTGCCAAAACTTCCCCCTTTTACTCTTTTTATTCACACCAATACTACCTTAATTCTTTTGATTGTTGAATAATTATGATTTAAAGATGAAAAATTGAAGGAATCAAGGGATTTGAAGCTTGGAGTGGTTCATCCATGGTGGAGAGAAAAGGAAAAAGATGAAGAATTGTCTTTTTGGATAGAGAATTTTAATTAACTTCCTATTTATACCCCAATTAACTTAGTTAATTTTAATTAATTTCTTAATCAATACCCTAATATTGGCACATGGCCCAATCACAATTTAGTTAATTTTGACTTCACAAATTTCCAACCAATCACAAATTTTCCTTCATTTTAATTCATAATTAAATTTAATTCTCCAAAATTCAACTTCTAAACAATTTAATTCCATCAAATTAAATATTCCAAAAATTATCAAATAATTTTCTCTTCAAAACGGTCTCTTCGATTTTGCGAAACGACCACCAGTGAAAAAATCATATTTTTACGATTTAATCATTTTTCTTAATTTAACCTGTAAAAATTCATCCATAATTCGATTTCTAATTTATCAGTTGTAAAAATGTCAAAATTAAATTTCGATCACATCGACTTCATTGCGATCGTGAACACATCTCTCTAACTCCAATTCCAAAATATTAAACTGTAAGCCTACACTGAAGATCATATTTCTACAATTCAAACCCTTAACCTTAAAATTTTACCTTATAACTCCACCTATGACCTTAAAATAATATTTTACATATTTTTGTATGCTTAAATTATAAATTCACTACAGAGTGAAAAATCCAAATTCTGATCCGGGATGTCTCGATTTGTGTGCATAACACGAAATTACATTGTTTCATTTGATAAAATTCATATTCATTTTATCATATTAATATAATTTTTTATATATTTATTTAACCTTATTTAAACTCTGATCGTACGTCTCTATACTGCAATATAAATTATCGCAATACACGTATACAGTCAGGGTCTAACTCACGGATGTGACAGTGGGCTAAAAAGGGTTTAATATGCTTGCATAGTGTATTTCTTCTTACTATAATGTAAGCTACTTCTCTGCCAACTGTTGGATTAGGGAGAAAGGATATATGGAAATAGAACTGCACAATATTGCTAAAAGCAAAAATCCTCTAGACACTAGGGCTCAAATCAACTTAGTGTTCCAAGTGTTCGAGGTCCGAGTGCTTTTCCAGTTCCTCCACAGTAGCCTATGGTTGGTTTAGTAGATCAAGCCTAGAATCTTTTGATGCAAAAATTAATAGCTCTTCTATAGAAACTCGTATAATACCACAAACAATTCCACCTCCACCACTAAGACCCAGGATACAGATTGATAAGCTTCCAAAATATTCGGCTACTAATTTTCTTGGTAAGGGTGAGGACGATCCTGTTGCAGTTGAGTTTTGGATTGAAAAGACTAAAAGGGTCTTTGAGAAATTAGAGTGTGTTGAAGAGCACAAGGCCATATAAATTGTTTCTCTCCTACAGGAACACACTTATGACTGATGAAAGATAGTTTTGCTGAAATTGAAGGCTCCTCAACCTTTGATATGAGACTTCTTTATTGCCGAGTTTAATGAACAGTACATCCCTATAGTGTACATTAACGAAAAGAAAATGGAGTTCCTAAACCTCAAACAAGGAAGGATGACAGTACCGAATATTATAGGAATTTACTCAACTAAGTAAATATGCAGTGAATCTGGTCATTGACAAGATCGACAAGTGTTGTAGATTCAAAAATGGCCTTAATCAGATATTAGAGATTTTATGATGGCATTCTAGCATGTTAGTTTCTCGAAGCTAGTATCCTCCATTATTAATATGGAGAAGAGGAAGAGAAATAGAGTAGAGGAAGCTCCCAAGAAATCAGCGACCCTAGTGGTCTAGACTTCAAATGATAGATGTCATTTCCTTTCAGGGCATTCACAAAGCATAGGATCAAGATAGAGTCATTCCTAGACAAGTTTTTTAGGAGGGGACCAGCCTCTAGGACTACATCTATCGTCACCAACACTTAGTCAACTAGGGATAGTGCCCTTTTTTGCAAGGCATGTCACAAATTTCATAAAGGAAAGTGTCATATATTATCATGATATTGCTTTAAATATGAGGCTCAGGATCAGATGAGGAGAGATTACTCGTTATTGACAAATGTTGCACCTACACAAACTAAAGGGAAATGGGAGCAGGTTAGAAAAAAGATCTTAGAGTGTCTAAGGTGGGGCCAGGAAGGTCTCTTAACGCCCGTCTCCACCCCGTAGGAACTACGAGATCACCCCAAGGATGCCTTCGGCATCCAGGGGTCGCGGACCAACCATAAAACCCTGTTCAATAAGTGGAAGGCATTAGTTGTCCGCTCTCAGGTTGGGCAGTAAGGGTTGGAGAAGGGCAATCACTCATTCTTAAAACCAACATTCTTAAGACCAAAATGTGGGCGGAAAGAGGGGGGGCTCTCCGTTCCTGGTTTTCCTATAGAAAGAGGTAAATACCATGAAATAAGGTTTGATCCTATTTATGGGGATTCCATAAATATTCCATTCAAAAAAAAAAAGAGAAAGTTCGAAACAATTGGGATTTTTTTGGAGATTGGATGCAGTTACTAATTCACGATCTGGCATGTACAAAATGAAAACTTCATTCTCGATTCTACGATAATTTTTATGAAAGCCTTTCATTTGCTTCTCTTCGATGGAAGTTTTATTTTCCCAGAATGTATCCTAATTTTTGGCCTAATTCTTCGATGAATATATATTTTCCATATAAGTCTAACTTCAACACAATTCTACCAATTTCATCTTCATTCCTCTCCTTCCCAAAGATAGCCTCCATTTCTTCATCCTCCCTCCTAAGATTTGCATCAAAATCACTTCAAAAATATTTATTCTTGGTAAGTAATCTCTTTTCTATTGTTCTGTATTATTTAAAGCTATTAGGGTTATATTATATTAGTATTTTACACTCAAATTTTGATGGTCTTATGAATCAAATTTTGAGAAATGTCAAATATAAAAATTATTAATTTATGTCTTATTTATATGTCTATTAAATAGTATTGAATGATTTTGAGTATATAAAGAGAAATTGTCATTTGAATGAGACTGGTTCTTATAAGAGTATCAACAGAATATCACACAATATTTGCTTATTTTGATTATCTTAAAAGCCGAATTAAAAGAAACTCAAAACATAAAAGTTGTAGAACTATGTATGATATATTTGTCTAAAATATTTCACATAAATATATTTTGTGTATGTTGCATGCATTATAGTAAAAGGAACTATAGTTATTCTTTGATTGAGTTGTTTCTTTATACTTGTGCAGCTCTAGCAAATTCATCTTTATGTTTGAGTTGTTTGTAAATCTAATTAACCCAAGTGAAAAACAAAAAATTATGTCTTTTGTAAAATGACTCAAGTTTTTAGGGTATTATAATAGTATTCTAATCTGGGTAGAGTATCACACAAAGATAATTTAAAATTTCTTTTTCACAAAATGAAAGATTATGATCAGAAATAATTATCTGTGAAATTAGTTTTTATCAAATAAATTACCTCTTTTACTTGCAACAAAAACTTCAAACAATTTAAGCACAAATGAAATTTGTAAAAACACTTTTAAATGTTTTTTTCACTTAAAAAATAAGTCTTCGATTTTTCAAACAAATTAGAATGTTAAAGTTGAAAATAAGAGAAGTGAGAATAGCTTAACACGTTTGAATTTATAGTAGTTCGGCCTCTTGCCCACATCTACTCTTTAAGACACAATTTTGAGAGTTTTTCTTTACTAATAATTATTTTCAAGGATAATAATCAAGTTAAATACAACCTTAGAGTTCTAACTAATTCTCTTAAACGCAAACCCGAGTTTTTGCAAAATAAAATTTGAAAAATACTTAATTAGCTTTATCCAAAGGTGTTAAACAACCCAACAACCAGATTTTAAAGTTTAACTTGAAAACTTTACATAAAAATATATCACTCATAAACTCAAAAATAAAATACAGAAAGAAGAATTAGAGTCAAGATGAAAGATATCTAAGAATGAAACCCAATATGTAAGGAAAAGGATTTAAGGAGAGTATAACAATTTTTTCTTGTAAAATATTTGATTTTCCAACATTTAAAATATCATTATGACATGCATTTATACCTTTGGTGCCAAAAATTAGCTAGTAGAGATATATTTTCATTTTATAAAAACTAGCTATTATTTTATTTTTTTGTAAAATTATACTTTATTAGAATATTCTGTTAAAAAATTACTTTTCTGACTAGTAAAAAATAGTTAATCTTAAAACTTTCATACTTTGAGTTTCACTTTTAGACATACATCATAATTACTTTACATTAATAACCTAATGAACCTATTGTTCTACATGTGCCTCTTTTCTTGAATATGTCTTTTACATCCAATTCTTATATAACATAAACTGAAATTCAAACACATATATAACAAATTCTAATTCCCAAATTATAATTTTAGAATCATCAAAATTAGGAATACAAGTATTGTAACCTTTGAGCCAACATTCTCCTCATTTTTTTATGATGACAAAACTTTGATTATATTTCTTAGAATTTGGTCCATAACACACACAAAAATCTCTCCCTTAATCCATGCATGGGGATGTGAAGAAAATTTCAGAAAAGTATCCACAAAATATATGCAATTTTATTTAATTGATAGAATATAAATTCTATCAAAATACCAATTATAAACTAAGAAATATTCTATTAGAATTTAGCTCTATTCATGCATTCTCAATCAAATTAAATCACAAACAAATTCATTCTTCAATCTATTTCAGCATGATGATCTATGTAATCAACATATCTCTCCCCTTTTTGTGCACTCTTTCAATCTCAATCGGTAATCAACATATTTCTCCCCCTTTTATCATCAATCATAAAGGGTGTGTAATCACCAAATAAGTATAAACTAAGTTCATCATATGCACATCCAATTCAATTTCAATATATCAACATATAAATTCAGATCTCAAATATATTCACTTCATTCAAATATTTAAACAATTTCATCCATTTTAAACATATACAACATATGCAAATTTAACTTGCCATCAATATAACAACAAAAATATTTCAATTATCCAATTCAAAAATCCAAAGGTTCAAATAACACAAGCACAATACATTTCAATTTGTTAATAATGTATCTCAACCAAAAAGTTTAATAAACTATTCAGTATATCCAGCACATCTATCTTTCATTCCATGACATTTTTCATTTCAAACATCTATCTTGTATTTTAATTATTCAATGTGCCATACTTTTTCTACTATCATATTGCAAAGTCAAGTATCAATCAATATTCCATACTAAAAATCAGAGTTCAAAGGCTAGATACATAAATAAGCACAAAATATTTCAATGTCAATTTCAAATACAAAATATTAACTATAAAAAATCAATCTAATTGAGTATCACAATAATTCTTATTACTCATGTCAGATTAGGTATTTATAATATCAGCAAACCATTTTCATATAATCAGTCTCAAAATCAATTATAAGCATCTCAAAAGGTTAAGCATATATATTACTCAAAACAATCCAAATCTCCAATATATCAGAATAAAACATATCAAATTAGAATCAAAATAACATATATTTCTCATCCTTTTTGTTATCTATCACATAGAGTTATCAAAGTTCAGTTCCACCAATTCAACCTAAAAGTTCAAAGGTTTTTCATATTCAAAAGGTTCAAAAGTTCATTCATCACAAATTTAATTGTCATACGAAAATATCAGCTCATATCCAATTTCAAATATTCAAATAGTTCAACCTTAAAACAGTCTCAAAATATCCAAAATAAATTAAAGTTTAAACATAATCCAATGATTTACAAATTCCATATATAATCTAATTTCAAATCTCGTCATCTCCCCCATTTTGCAAGAGCTACACCATCATTTGGAATATTGAAAAACTTGGACAAAATCTTAATGGTCAGTTCAATCTTTTTCAGTTAACTTTCCTTTTAGGTTCAGATATGTCTACTGAACTTTGAAAAAATTATCTGATTAATATTAATTTTCATTAAATTATTTCAATTTCTTTTTAATTAATCCAATAACAAACTTTACACAATGCCCATTTATTTTTCAAAAATTTTGCAATCCACAAATTTCAAAATCACTAGAGAATGAGATTACCCGGTCGGTGTTGGCACTTTGATCTTTAGATTTTTGAACCATTGAATCAGATCCACATTTTCTTGTTCCTTTCGAATTTGAGTTCCCATCATCAGATCCCATTTTGTTTTCCACGACATTGTTCATTATTGGAGCACAAATTTCCTTAAGTGGAAGAAGATCCTTGCAATTTCTCACTACCGAGACAAACCCATAATGATTTTGACCATCATTTTGTGAATTTTCAGCATCTAACCTCTTTTAATTATCAGATCCATCATTTATTTATGGAAAATCATGACCAGAGTGTGTTTTTAGTGGAGAATCAGATATGCCGCTGTTATTGACTGAAGCCAAGCTTTTGAAGATGTTGAATCAGTGGTTGTTGTGAATTTTCATGGAAATCATATCTACGTTGCTATGGTAGTGAGGAGAAGAGGCCGAATGAGACAGAGAATGGGGGGAAATGAGCTTTTTATTTTGGCAGAATGAGTGAAGACCAAATTTTGAATGAACGGGTAAAAAGAGAAGCAGATGAGAGAGCGAACCGATTTTTAAAGACTGACGGAAGAGATTATTCACGTTTTTTGAGAGCAATTAATGAAGTTTTATTTTTTACTTACTAAAGCAGATGAGAGAGGTTTGGTGGAGACAGAAACATGAAAGTATCAGAAGACATTGAAAAAATGTGGTCACATGATTTTTATATTGAATGTTTTTTCATTTTTAATGCTTTTTATTGGAACTTTGAAAAAATTTTCCGAAAATTACCACCATTTTAGCAAATCACGAGCTTATATTTTCCAGAAAAAGGAATATTTTTGCATACAGAAAATACAATACATGGCATTTAGCAGTGGAGAAAAATATAGAGAAGAGAAAGATTTGGATAGCTAAATTACAATATTATCCCCATTTTTAAATTTTTACTCTTACTCTCAGGGATAAAATTGTAAAATAATTAATTTTCAAACACTGCCACCATTTTAGTATCTAAAAAGTTCTCATTTCGCTGAATTTTAATCTCTATTGGTAAAAACAATTTCAGGCATAAGTATTTGCATGTGTATTGCAGTAGAGTGAGAAAATACGACAGTAATTTCAACTAGTTAAAAGACTACTTTTACTCCTAGTTTTAAATTTCAGCTTTCTATATGCAAGGATAGAGATTAAAACTGCAAATATTTAATTTTAACTCAAATAATCATAATAGATATTCAAATAAACCCAACTAATTAGAATTCCAACTAAACAAGTATTCTAAGGTACCAGTATTCTAACAAAATTCTAAAAAATTATGTAGCATTAAAAAATTATGTACAACAATTAAAATTCATACTTATCATGCAATTTTCATGCTAACACTTAAAATATAAGTTATCAGAAATACCTCAATAAATTGAAATCATTTTATTGTAGTATTCATACTAAAAAATTCTTCTAATTTTGCAAGATTTTCTTTTTTAAATTGTAGCTTTGAGCCATAGCATGCTCATGTCATATATTTTGAGCATTCATTATTCAAATAACAATTTATCATACTTGAGTTGCTCTTTAAATAAATTTATAAGAAATCAAGTTGATTTTGGTACCCAAGCTAACATTTTCCTCTCATCCATAAATCATATTCATTCATGTCCATTCTCTTTCTTTGGTACCATTTATATATTTAATGACATGTCATCTATCCTATCTCTAGTCCTAGATTATACCAATAAACTTATTTAAATTGAGTTTATACATACATTTATTCATATCCATAGATTCATACACATCTTTCACAATATAAAATGTTCATGCCTTGTTCCCACACCATTTACTCATAAAACTGTGTATTATAATTCATGTCATCATGCTTTTCATTTCTAGATTCAAATATCATGGGTACATGTTATTCCATTCAGGTCACTAATTTATATCATACACAACTTCTATCATATTTCTAAGTTTCCAAGAGTTAAACCATATATTTTACCATTTTAGAATCTCTCTTTGATGATTTAAAACCTTTACATATCATTTAGAAATCGTATGTAACACCCTCATATATAATTAGTCTTACACCAATTATATAAGTGAGTGTTACGAGACCTTTCTTTTTCAAAATGTGAATCAAATAAAATTTTTCTTTAAATTGCTTTGTTTGCATCAAGGTTATTATGATTATTTTAAAATCAATACAAAGAAAAGTAAAAGAGAAAATAAAATGATTGTTTCATTATATGGAAACATTATATATGCTTTAAAAAAGCCTCAGAGTTTACAAATCATACCCCAAAGGGAAAATACAAATCTTTTTTAACACATAAAACTTAAAACCTAATACATCCTAATGTATCATACACTCATCTGTGTTTTGTTCTATGATTCATTTTGTGGCTCTCATCCTCTATTAGCGACCGTCCAACTAGCTTCAACCTGTATGTGAGAAACACTCACATACTAAGCAACTCATGTGTGTGTGTGTGTGAGAAACACTCACATACTAAGCAACTCATGTGTGTGTGTGTGTGTGTGTGTGTATATATATATATATATATATATATAGTCATGAATTCCCTAAGCTTTCATGTATGTATACTATTATATCATGTTAAGACATTACTTGACATATATCTAAAACATGCATAAATAACCATGTACATTATATGTTCCCATACTCATGTTCATTTTATTTAATTTGTGATCATGCATAGGTACTCATATCCTAAAACTTATATACTTTTCTATAGTATTAAGATACAAATTTAACATTTATATCATACATAATAGTATATATTCACTATGATCCTTACCTCTATATTTGTATTCATTTTACATCGTATATTAGTTCACATAACAATACAACATGTATTCACTACCATTCATACATTTATAACATGACAACATATCTTTTTTTGCATAAAAACCATCGTAGACAAATTCCATATATCAGATATACCATAACCATAATACGTGTATTTCAACCATTTCTGTATTTTCATTTTATCATAACCTTTTTGCATTACTTTGTCCAAAACTTTAAGTTGGGCTATCTGAATATAGGTTATAAAATAGGGATGCTTTCTAACTTCAGCCACCATATCCACTAACTATGAGTATGTTCTTCCGAGCTCTTCAAGTCAAGAGCACTTTCTGAGCTTTAACCATATATAACTGAAGACTAATGGCGCTCTTCCAGCTTCAGCCACCTTGTCTTTATATAAATACTATGGTATTGTAAACCCATTCAATGTTATGTAATATATTCTATGTTAGTCCCAGACTAGAGAAAAGGACATTTAAAGAATCATATCCTTTTTTATTTATGTATTCACATGCAATAACATTATTCACCACTTGTTTATATCAACATATCATAGTCTCAAAGCCATTTGTCATTTCATACCAAGTCTTAGGGTTTCATATATCCTCATATTTTATATTATCTTATGTCATACTTATGTTTTTATATGCATTCACCCTTCATTTCATGTCCAAATGAATTACAAATGTAATGGGAGTTTGAAATTTGAAATATAATTTTTTCTATCATAATGAACAATATTTAATTTTATTGTTTTAATATTATTTTTGAATAATTTGAAGATTTATTTTAATTTGAATGTGTTGAATTAGATTTTATGTTTTATTTATTTTATTTTATAGTGATTTATGATAGATTGTTTGTATATTTTTAAATTTTAATTATTTAATTAGTTTGAATTTTATTTAATTTAATTTTTCTAATAATAAACGGGTAATTAAGTGGATTTTAAGTATTAATCGGGTAATGTTAATTGGATTTGAGATGGATATGAGTATTAATATTATAATTTTAAAGGGTTCACGTAAATATGTATATATAATTGGGTTTAGATTTGAGTAAAGCAAATTTTGCGGGTTTTTACCTGTTACTATCCCTATGTGTGAGGGATATAAGGTTGTAAGAAATATGTGCTACTTATTATTTGAATCCATGATATATATATATATATATATATATATATATATATATATATATATATATATATATATATACACACATATGGCTATATATCATCAAGCATTATTCGAGCATGTTGTAACCATCTTGCTCTTGGGATTGTAAATTAAAGAAGGAATGTGTGTTACTCAAAAAATCAAGTTGTGTCAAGGAAAAACATCTGATCAATTCATATTCCCTAAAATCTTTAAGAAGAATCCTTTCTTATACAAAGTGGAATCCATATATGAAAACCATAAAAATATGATAGGGAAAATGATGAAAAAATCAATTATTAAAGAGATGGGTACAATTACAATAATTCTCATACAAAAAGTTTTGAATTCAAGAAAGTCAATAATGAGATCATGCAAATGTTTGGTCATGAAATGCTTCATTAAAAAAGGTTGAGGCAACTCATTGGTGAATCTTCCCTTAATTAAAAGACATGTGAGAAAGAGAATAAAGGAAGCTAGCTGCAATTTACCCATTTTAGGGAACTACTTCTAAAGGTTCTTGAAAAACTCCAAACGAATGTTGCAACCAGTGAAACCTAAAGGTGGGCCCATTCCATTTAAAGTTGATACTTCTTTTTATTGCCATTTCTATAAAAAAACATGACCATATTACAAATAACTATGTCCATTTGTGTCATGAAATCCAAGAATTCATAGATTCCAATAAAAATCCTAAAGGAATTATAACTTAAATAACTAAAGAAATTCATGTTTCATCTCAATAGATATAGTTACATAAAGATATTATGGAACAAAAGAAGAATAAAATGTATGGCCTTGAAGGAATTATGTTAGGTATGCCTAAATTCAATAAGAATGGTGATCTAGAAAACCATTTGAGAAATTATGAAGCATTTGAAATAGTCATAGGCATGACACAAAACCATATGTTAAGAATATTTGCCTTATCCATGAAGGGAGAAGCTACTAATTAGTATATGGATCAAAAAGAAATCATTAAGGAGAATTGGGTGTAGATAAGTAGAAGTTTCCTAAGATACTACTGGCATAAATTATTGATTATAAAGGAAGCAATGGAGCAAGACGTGAGAGATTCATTCAAATAGCTTGGTAGAAAAGTTGTGACTTTGAACAAGAAGACTAAGGTTGATAAAGCATGTAAAAGCAAAGCTCAGCCTAAACTTAACAAAATCTCTACAAATCTACACTTAGTGGCCTAACATGAAAAAGAAATATGAGAGTTCACTAAACTGAAGATGCCTTTGTCAGTACAAAAATATGGTCTCTCACAACCTAAAAGCCAAGGCCCTTAACTATATATATATTGGCTAAATGGGATATTTGCCTATATTGTCAGTTTTAAACAAGTCATTAGGCATCATACATACAGGTGCTGCAAACATCATCATGAAATCTAAGACCTCATTAATAAAGACACAATATCTAACCCCACAAATGCGTCATTTAACACTTGGTGGGAGTTTATATCAGCATAAAGGATTGGATGAAATAAAGAGATAGAAAAAGAAATTGATTGAATGAGGGAATAAATTTTGATTTTGTAATAGCTATACAATTTTCATTACATGTGACATTTATTTCTTCTTAATGAAATGAAATTTTATTTTTATGATTTCTGTAATTTCTATATTTGTTAAATTTTCCATAAATATTAATTGTTTTTGATAACCACTCTTGAATGCAAGATGAAATATGAAAAAAAAAGGAAGAACAAAAAAATGATAAAATTAATATAATAAAATGTAGAAAAGGGCATAGGTCTAAAATCTCAATATGTCAAAGGGGTGTTTTGTTCAATTCACAGTATGAGGGGGCAATAATAGGGAAGAGTAAGGAATAAAATATATCATAAAAATTAGGGGGCATATAAGGAATAAGAGTTATAAAGCTTAAGAACATAGAAAGAAAAAAAAATGGACTTAAGCTTAGGAAAAAGAAAAATTAGGAAGTAAGAGAATCATAGATAATAATATCTTATTGTAAATCATGTGATCAAACTGCTCTAAAATAGAAAGTTTGTATGCTGCATTCTAAATTTCCAATAATAAACTAAAAATGAAGGCAAATATGGAAAAGAATAAGAGAGAGAAAAGGAAAAAAGAAGGAAAGCCAAAACAAAATGAGTGTATGTTGCATTCTAAAATTCCTTAGAAGCATAGACATTATGGGTAATGTTGAAAGGAATTTTTGTGAATTAGAATAGGGAGAGATGGATGTGGGTAGTTGACATCCCTAAATAAAGAAAGAATAAAGAGAGAGAGAGAGAGAGTTTCTATTTACCAACAAAGGATTTGGAAAGAAGATATGAAAACCTTAAGGCACCGACCTTCCAAAAGAGGGGAAAAATATAAAGTCATGTTAGATCGATCAAATAATAGAATGAGTTTAGTCAAAATTAATGATATGACAGTGACAATCCTACTATATCAATCATTTAATAGAATGAGTCTAGAGAAAAGTTAGGGATAATAGAGAGAAAATGTTTAGTTGAAAAATCCAAAAGTATAAGCTAAAAACAAAAGTGGTTATTAAGCATAATGATATTTGTTGTAATGTTAATTGAGTATAAATTTATAGAATTGTTGTGTAATCATTATGCATGATGTTAGAAATATGAGTGTTACATGTTTATTTATAAATAGGGAGAATAGAAAAGAAAAAAAAAAAGAAAAAAATGAGGAAAAGAAAAATGAAAGTTCACTAGATCAAAAACCTAAAAAGGCGGTTTAGGAAAAAGTTAGGGCAAGAAAGAAAAAGTGAAAAAAGGAAAAAGGATGGAAAAAAAAATAAAGGAAAAAATGAAGAATTGTTTTTTATGTGAATTTTACACAAATAGTTTCACCATTTTTTGGTATTTGGGGGCCATTTGCACTCCAATTAAGTTGATTTTGGAAAACATGTTGAAAACACATGGTTCTTCAATTTGAACGCTATAAATAGTGATTAAAAGTTTAAAATTTAAGTTATGTCTTTCTAAATATTGTTGTTCATATGGAAATTTTTAGAACATACCAATTTATGCTTTTGCATGATTGAGCAATTATTTGTGGTCTAATTAGGCTGATTTTTGGTGGGCATATTGATGACTTATGGTTCCTTAATTTAAATATTAGAAATTAGGTTTAAAGGCTGTGAGTTTCAGTTCTAATTCTTCAAAATGTACCATTCATGATAAAATTGGACAACATAGGTCTATTTTGGATTTTAAAATGACTATATGGTATTGTTTTTAGTTTGATAAAGTTGATCTTTAGTGAGCACCTTAGAAGCAAATGTATATTTAATTTGAATGGTGGAGATCACCTTTGGACAACCATAACTCATTCAGATTGACATGAACAATAGTTTTCTTAATGATTCATCAATTAAATGTTCATTGTATAACCTTCTAGATGAAGAGTTATTTCTTCTAAGAATTTTTTTTGAAATTGGATGATTTGAATTTAGCTTGGTCATCATAAGGCAAGATTTCTTACAGCTAGAGGAGATTGCAAATGGAGTATTTCTTAGAGATAACCTTCCAATGAAGATTAAAAATAAAATTTTGGAGAAATTGGGAAGCACTGAGCTTCTGTATATTGTTGTGAGCATTACTACATGCATTGTTTTTTAATCATTGCACTCCGAAAAGGAATGGATGCCAAACTTATATCAAGAAGGAATAAGAGTGTAAATAAGTCAAGCTACTCGTAAAATATTCAAATTTGATTTATAAATAATTGAGTTGAGCTTAAACTCAAGTAACTTGAATAGTTTATCGAGTCAAGCTCAGGTATCATAATATCAGGCTCGTAAAACTCGTGATCTTAATTAAATAGTTATTTTTCATTATTTATTAAATTATTTTTATATCTTCAGCATTTAAATATATTCGAGCTTAATCAAGTTGAGTTAACTCAAGTTGATTTCAAGTCGAGTCAAGTCAAGTATACTATTTATTAAAAAATTTTGTTGATTCGAGCTTTATAGAGTCAAGCTCGGGTAACTCAAATATTTTTCTAGTCAAGTTTTGAACAAGTAAAAATAAACTTGATTGAGTTCGAGTTGAGTTTTTTAATTGAATCGAGCTTGAGTATGATATTTTATCGATTCGATTATACCCCTAGGAAGGGGTTCACTATTAAACCCTCATTATTTGTGCTTAACCTTTTAGAAGCCTTTACAATTAATTCATGCCAAAACTTATTCTTTCAATTCACATCTTCGAATGAGATTTTCTCAATATGTTAGTCCCAAAGGAGAGATGATTATATATTAATACTAAATGGATTAGGGATGAATATGAGTAATATGAAAATAATTTTATACTAGTCTAAGATGAGTTTGAGTGCTTTAATTTTAAATGAATTTAGGTTTGGATAAAGTATAAATTTTTTATCAATAATTTTTTCAATTGCCATCTCTAGTCATCTAAGCAATCAAGGTTCTAATGTCACTCTCGCCCTCTCCTCACTTGAAAAAAAAATTGCATTTCTTATACTAGTCGATGTATATTTTTCCCTTATAGGTCATCAATAAACCAGTCTTCACAAAACTATCAAGCTCCCCCTCCTCATTAGAGTTAGAGATGACAATAATGAATACGATATGAACCCAATTCAAAATTTGCTAATTAGAGTTGAGGTTTATAATATTCATGTCACAATCGTATTAATCCAATAAATCGTGTTACGAGTTGATCTGCCAACACGAAAAAATATATTTAACTAGTTAATAATTTGTATTATGTCAGGTTAACACCTTTAACCCAATATATTTTTAACTCATATATATATTAACTAAATAATATTATAGTTATTCAATTCAATTTATTGATTAATCATATTAAATGCGTTGTATAATATTATGTTAACACGTGTAATCCAATACGTTTATAATTTATATACACATTAACTAGATCATGTTATATTGATTCAATTCAATTTATAGAGCAATTATGTTAAACGTATGTGTGTGTTAATCTATTTATTTAGTGAGTCGTATTTGTATTTAAATTTAAATTTTAAACATGATTTATTTATTTTGTTGTGTATAGATTGATCTTTATAGTGTTATAAGTATATTAAAATAAGATACAAATGTAATCCACTAGCACGAATTGCACCCTAATTAGAGTGTGTTATGTCCTTTTTCAGATAGTACTGGAATATAAAACTCTTGTTTGGCTATATAAAAATAAAAATTAAATGAAAAAAGAGAGAATTTAATTTTAAAATCGATTCACTTCAAAGATATTTTTATTGTTGAATGGTGTCTAATCCAAGGTAAAAAAAAATCTTTTGTTCAAAATTTGATTTTTACCATATTAAGACCCCTAAATCCGTCTACTTGTGATTCAGTGAAAACATAAATGTTAAATATCTTATCTTATAATTTTTTTTTACTTTTTTGTTATTACTTATAAATGACACATTATAATTTTTTTTCATTTTAGTTTACTATGAAAATTAATTAAATTATAATAAAAACTTAGAAAAGTGATTATATATCAATTATAATTCCACATAATAAATATAATAATAATGAGAAGGTAAAAAAAAACGTATTAAAAATTTCTCTTAACGAAATACTTTTCTAGATCTAGTAGTCATCAGCTAGTGATTAGTTCACCTGAATTATAAAGTGAATTCCTCTGAAATCTCAACTTGAACCTAACGGAAATAATCAAATTTTGGCTTGGTTTGTTCCATTAGAAAGTTTGATTATCAAATGACAAAAGATAATTATCCATCTCAATTGACCTGAATCGAGCCAAAGTCAAACTATAACATTAACCCTCCTAAAATCCAACTCAAACTAAATCAAATAGTCCAAACAAACTAAATCCAAGTACAATTTCAGTTTGATTTAATTGATTTTTTCTATTCAATTTTAGCACGACTCTGTCTACATAAAAGCTAAGAATAAATTTATAAAGATCACAACTAGTTATATATTTTAAGGCTAAGAATAAATAATTATTTTAAGTGTAATATATAAATCTATGATCAGTTTGGTTGATCAATTTATTTATTCATGGATCCAATATAATCAAGAAAAATCCATTGAAGGGTATTGAACAGTACACAAATTGAGAATTGACTATTCTTTTCTGGAATGGGCTTAGCTAGCTAGTAGGTCATTATTCTTAAATTTGTTCGTCTAAATGATCTCCACCAGACAAGCTGGTTAAGCACTAATGTTGAGTTTAAATTAAAATTTCTGAATGCAATATGTATATTTTGTCCTTGGGACCCCTAACATGCATTAATTTCTCTTTATATTTGAAAAACTTAGTTTTAACCTAACTAGCTTTTTATACAAGATAAATGTTAAAGACATTCATCTCCTCCTCATGGGTTAGTTAAATGCTAAAGAAATTTATCTTTTTATTGGTTAATAAAAATAAAAAAAATTTAAAAATAAAAAAATTTAAAAATTTTAAATTTTTTTTATCAATTAATTAGGTGAGTGTTGGGAAGATTAACAGTTCCTCTTGTATACAAATTTTTTTTCTAAGATTATCTTCCATCAATTTAGCTTGGTGCACATGCCCATGTACTCAAATTTATAATTTTAGAGATCCAAAATTCATAAACATCATCAATGGGTGCGACAAAAGAATCAATCAACCGACACTAATTAATTCCCGGAGACTAAAACTCCGAAAAATTTTCAATCTTTGAGCAATATAGCTAATGTGAAACATCTACTTCCTCCTCTTCTTCTCCCTCTATTCACATCTATTTAATTCAACTCGAAAAACTCAACATTTACTTCACTTTTTCTTACTTTCTATCTACATATCATCGTGGCTAAGTAGCTGCTGTTGTTTCTCGCGCTCTTTTCTTTCTGTCTACTCCCAGTGCCGGCTAGTGCTGGGCTAGTATGCAGACTGTTTTTCATCTGCAGCCGCGTCTACTGCGACACTTTTCGATGTGGCTTTGAGACCAAAAAAGACCACTTATGTCCCTGGTATACCGACCTCATTGTTTCTTTATTCCATTTATACAAGGTTAACAGCAGATGAAAAAGTGCCTAACAAAGTGACCCATTTCTGCTCTCCCCAACCCAACAGTGGTGTCAGATCTTAGGCTCTGCATCGGTGTTTCGTTGGAGTAGAAGCCTCGCCGTTTGTGAGGGTCTCCACCTGATCTGGTGGGAGCTTTAGCTCGTCCTTGTTTTTTTCTTTAATTTTCTGAGTGTAGATTCCTCTGTTTTTAGATTACCTTTACTCCTTCCCAGTTAGCTCAGATTCAAGTTAGATTTAAGTTGTCTTGCTTGTAATGTCTGCTTTACTACAACTATAAATAAGGAAGCATTTCGATCCTCTGTGCTTAATTTTCCACATATGATGAATAGGGTGGATATAAAGTTAGTGGGCAGAAACATTTTCCTTTTTAGATTTAGGTTTCTGGTTGACAAACAGAAAACTTTGGTTGGAGGACCGTGGAGTTTTGATAATTTGTTTGTAAAGTGTTGAAAGAACAAAAAGTGATAGAGATTGAGTTTACCCATGTTGGATTCTTGGTACACTTTTTTAGATTTTTAGGTATTGTTGAGCATTCATGCTACATCTAGGTTACTAAAATTGGACTTAAAATTACATTACAAATGATTTTTATCCTCGAAGGATAATGAAGAAAATAATACTAGATTTTTTTCAGATAATTTTCAAAGGTGAGAGCAATTAACTAATGAGTGAAATTTTATTAAATAACAAACTGTCATATTTATATTAAAATAAATAAATTTAGGTCAGATCAAGTTCATATGGCAGTTTATATTCATAAAATTCAACATATCTCATTTGCCTATAGTAATGGATTTGACTTATTCCAAAATTATCATTTCAAATTTCAAATTTGAATAAAAAATCTTTCATACAGACGAACAAATTTTGTAATTTGAAGCACGGGAAATAATAAGAGTTTCAATATACAAATCTAATCATAAGTTATATAGGTGACATCAACCTAACGATGTAATTAGTTCCAATAATGTGTTTATTTATCCCAATTATTTTTTCTTAATACACCTGATTGAGTATCATTCAATTCCTTAAATTTTCATACTGAAATCACTCTTACGATTACTAGTATTCTAAATTACTTCAAACTTCATCAAACGAAATCATTTCAGGCGGTGAATACAAGCTGCCAGTAGATGAGAAAAAATACTTTTTTTTTTACTTTCATATCAATTAGATTTGAATTATCCCACTTTTGTATGAATGTTATATTAAGTTGAATCATCTCATGACTATACGATATATTCTAACATAGCCAACATTAATTTATCATATCATGATATAGTCAAAAGTCACACAGAGTAAAAATGTTTGAAATCCATTTTTAGGATTTCTAAGACTCACATAGTGAAGAAGTAGGGATATATTCTTTCGCTTCCTAATAGGTCGTATAACATATGCAGTATGAAATGCATGATATGGTAGATCTACTCTTTTTCTTGACAAAAGATAAAAGAGTACGTTTCACTCTTAGTTTAAAACAAATAACATCATATGAGTCTTAATCTTATCGCTATATAAGTGTCAAACTTAAAACTTTTATTTATACATTCAACAATGTTAAACAATAAATTTCACACTCAATTTCCTTTAAGAAAAGTTATCTATTTTGATTATTATAAATATGAAGAATCTCATTTTGAACCTTATCAAGGTGACCTTAAATAGTGAGACCAAGATCGCTCCACTGCGTTTTAGTTATTCACTTAATGTCTCTGCATTTATGGTATCATCTCTACTTGTTCCATAGCACTAGAGGTGATTACTTATGTGAGTAAGTCAATGTAAGTCTATCGACATACTTCATCAAATTGTGCTAACTGGTATTTATAATATATTCATATAATGAAAAATCATAAAACAATTAAATAATGAGAAATGATATAAAGTATTGTTAATAAAACCAAGTGGTCTATCACAATATACAAGTTGGTCACATTCTACATAAGCCTAGGGATTTCACATGTCTAACAAATGCATCCCTAGCTATTGGCTTGGTAAATGGATCTGCTACCTTTTTATTTCTAGAAATATGTTTCAGAACCATTTCCTTTTTTGCAATCATATCTCTAACACAGTGATACCTAATCTAAATGTGTTTGGTCTTTCTATGATATTTCAGATCCTTAGCATAAACTAATGTAGTCATACTATCACAATGGATTGTTACGGGTTTTGATGTTGTCTTGACAATCTCTAAGTGCTGCAAAAACCTCTTTAACCAAACTGCGTCTTGTATAGCTAAGGAATATGCTACATATTCAACTTTCATAGTTGATAAAGCTATACAAGATTGTTTCTTACTACTCCATGAAATTGCACAATCATTGAGTTAGAATGCATATCCAGAAGTCGATTTATGCTGATCAATATCACCTCTCCATCAACATCTATATAACTAATTAAGCGTAAAATTTTTCCCTTGATAGCACAAAATATAGTTTGAAATTTCTTTCAGATATCTCAATATTCTCTTGGTTGTCATCCAGTGTTTCAGACCTGGATTAGATTGAAATCTGCTTATTAGCTCAACGACATAGCAAATGTCTAGATATGTGCACATTATTACATACATTAAACTACCGACAGCACTGGAGTAGGGTACTTTGGACATTCGTGCTTTTTTATCTGATGTCTTGAGACATATATCAAGATTAAGGCTTAGATTCCTTTCGATAAGGGTATCCATGGGCTTGCAATCATGCATATGGTAGCGCTCCAATATTTTCTTGCTATAAGTCTCATGAGTTAGACCCATAAGCCTTTTGAAGCGATCTTTTAGGATCTTAACACCAAGTACATAACTGGTTTCACCCATATCTTTCATTTTGAAGTTTGATGATAACCATTTCTTTGTAGTATCAATCAAATTTTTATCATTTCCAGCTATTAAAATGTCATCGACATATAAGGATAGAATTATAAAACCATTGTTAGAATGTTTAACATACATGCAATGGTCTTCCTCCATCATCGTAAAACCATCCTTTAACATGGCTTGATGAAATTTGAGATTTCATTGTCTTGATCCTTTAAGTTTAAAACCTAAAGGTTGATCCATAGAGATCTCTTCATCTAGTTCTCTATTGAGAAAAACAATCTTAATATCCATTTGATATAACTCTAAGTCCATTTGTGCTACTATAACTAAAATTAGGTGAATTGACACAAACCTGACCATAGGTGAGAATGTCTCTTTATAGTCAATTCCTTCTTGTTGTGTGTAGCCCTTGACTACTAAACAAGCTTTATATCTTTCAATTGTCTTATCCGCCTTACGTTTTATTTTGAGAACCCATTTATTCCCAATAGTCTTACGACTTGGTAGTAAATTAACTAAATCCCAGACTTGATTAGATTTCATCGAATTTATTTCCTCTTCTATAGCTTTAATCCATTACTTAGCTTTAGAAACAGAGAGAGCTTGTTGTATTGTTTTAGGCTCTTCTTCATCTGGACCAATCATAAAAGCTTCTCCCTCAATCTCAAATCGATGACGGGTAATGTTGTCACTATTACTACATTGAGGTTGAAATTGCTCATGTTTTTGCTCCATAGGAACAAAATCAGGTAAATTTTCACTCCCACTTGCTTTAGGAGGAGCATGATAATCAATATCATCTTGCTTTATGGGAGCTAAATCAATCATTCTTTCGCTCCCACTAGTCTCAGGTATTCTATTTCATAAAGTTGGAAATCTTATTTATTTCACATCTTTTAGGAAAGTTCTCCTCTAAGAAAATGACATCTCGTGACTCAAGTTTCTGTTATTCTTCCATTTGTATCTTCCCCCAAAAATATGTATCCTTTAGAGAATTTTGAGTATCTTATAAAGATACATTTCTTCCCCCTTGGACCAAGCTTTCCATATTCATAGGAAGTGTTATGGATATAAGTTGCGCATCCCCATGGGCGCAAATTGCTTAATTCAGGCTTTTCGCCTTTCATAATTCATATGGTGTGGAAGTAACAGATTTTGATGGCACACAATTAAGAATATAGGTAGCAGTTATTAGTGCATCTCCCCAAAAGGAAAATGGGTAAATTAGCTTGCGCCATCATTGACCTAACCATATTCAATAAGGTTTTATTCCTTTTTCTGTCACACCATTTTGTTGCAGAGTGGAAGGAATAGTTAGTTGTCTAGCTATACCCTTATCATCACAATAACTTTTGAATAAATCAGATAGATATTCACGCCCTTAATCGGTCTGCAAAGCTTTGATATTCAAATTTAAGTAATTCTCTATCAATTTACTATAATGTATGAAGCAATCCAATGCTTTAGATTTATGGGAGATTAAATAAATGTGATCGTATTTGGTGAAATCATCTATGGAAGTGATGAAATAGTGACCACCATATCTTACTCTCACATTCATTGGGCCACAAATATCATAATGTATAAGCTGTAAAATGTGGCTCTTTTGGTTTTGCCAAATGGTAATCTTATTGTTTTTCCAGTTAGGCAATGCTCACAAACCGACAAATCTATTTTCTCAACAGATTCTAAAAGATCAGCATTTGCTAATCTTTTTAATCAATCTTTCCAAGTGTATCCTAATCTAGCATGTCATTTAACATTATCATTTAATAAACTATTACTAGAATTGCCAACAACAAATATAGATTGATTAATATCCATAAAGATAGTGTCTAGCACTATAAAACTATTCAGCATATAACTAGAACCATAAAAAATATTGTCCAGAAGTAAATTCACACAACTGTCTTCAAATACAATTTTAAAACCAAGTCATAGTAGAATAACAATAGAAACTAAATTTCGTCGAACATCAAGAGCATAAAGCACATCATGGAGATAAAGCGTGTGACATTCCCGTGACACTAGCTTGCAAGTACTGATTCCAAGCACAACAGCGGAAGCATTATTCCCCATATAGATTTTTCTACTCCCTTTTGGAATTCAAAGAAATTCTACAAAGGCAGGTCGGTTCCTTCCTGTATGGTTAGTTGCTGTTGAGTCTACAATCTAATAAGAAACAGTTTCAGCTAACATCAAGCAACTACTAACATATAAATTAGAGGGACAAATTTGGCCATACAATACTTTTGGCTCAGTGCAATCACGAGCAAAGTGACCAGACTTCCCACAATTGAAGCAATTCATGTTCTTGCCTTTCTTGTCACCGCATTTCCCACGCTTGTATTTATTTTCACTAAATTTGGCTTCCAAAAGCTTGGCAACAAAGATGAAATTGGACTCAGTCATATAAGTCTCTCCATTAGGCTTATCAATGAGAAAATGATCATCCTCTAGCTCAACATATCAAGCAATATCATCAAAAGTTTTGTTGTTGTTATTATGGATAAGATTGACATGCATGTGTTCCCAAGCTTTTGGAAGATAGCATATTACAACTTGGACCTGTTTCTCATCAATTATCTCATGACTAGCACTTTTCAGTTCACTTATCATATTAGACATGACTTTAAGATGTTGCCTTATAGTATGAATAGAATTTTTCTTATAGGCATCAAATTTTAGAGTTAACTGACGCAGCCTTGTTATTGAGGCTCCACCAAAATAAACCTTAATAGCATCCCAAACTGCTTAGGCTGAGCTGTGCTTCTCAAACTGTAGCATCAAGTCATTTCTCTTGCTACTCAGCATCAATATGCGAGCAATTCTGTCCTTACACTTGTAGGCTTGATATGCCTCCATATCTTACCTATGTTGAGCAGTGTTTTCATGCATAGGCTCAACCATTTTTTGTGCTATAATTTCTAGCATATTTTGCTCTTCTAAGATATACTGAATTTTTCGATGCCAAATGTCATAGTTTTTATCATTCAGCTTATCTCCTTGGTTCAAGTCAGAAATTATGCTTTTTGTTGCAATCATTTCAACTATTTAGAAACAATGATCATAATTAGGATTAACATAATTCATTATCATATTAATCATTTCATGTCACAATATTTAAAATTAATCAATAACAACCTAACACAAGCAACATAAACAAAAACATTATTGAACAGCCTAATCAATTCCTACTGTCATAGTCAAGTTATCGTTGTTTAATTTAAATATGTGCCAATTCATTATATTAGATGAGATTCACTAATCTACCAATATAATATTCTCACAATATTACATACATGCACAATTTCATGTAACATAACAATATATATATATATATATATATATATACACACATTCATGAACAAAATAAACATTAATGATAATTCATATGAGCATTCATTACATGTTTAAAATAAAAGTAATGCTAAATGAATTCAGAAATAACACATTATCACATAAGAAAAAAGTCCTAATGTTAAGTTCAATTCATTCATCATCTGGTTGAGTCAATGGTTCTTTTTCAGCATATTCTCTTTTTGCCAATGTATCATATATATATATATATATATATATATATATATATATATATATATATATTTATACACACATTCATGAACAAAATAAACATTAACGATAATTCATATGAACATTCATTACATGTTTAAAATAAAAGTAATGCTAAACGAATTCAGAAATAACACATTATCACATAAGAAAAAAGTCCTAATGTTAAGTTCAATTCATTCATCATCTGGTTGAATCGACGGTTTTTTTTCAGCAAATTCTCTTTTTGCCAATGTACCAGACACCTTTCTCATCCATGGAAAACCATTCTTTGACTTGTTAGATCGCCTAATACTATATATATATATATATATATATATATATATATATATACATTCATGAACAAAATAAACATTAACGATAATTCATATGAACATTCATTACATGTTTAAAATAAAAGTAATGCTAAACGAATTTAGAAATAACACATTATCACATAAAAAAAATGTCCTAATGTTAAGTTCAATTCATTCACTATCTGGTTGAATCAATGGTTCTTTCTCAACAAATTCTCTTTTTGCCAATGTACCAGACATCTTTCACATCCATGGAAAACCATTATTTGACTTGTTAGATCGCCTAATACCATCTTGTATCCGGTGCTCTAGTTTTCGAGTCAATTCTTCCTCAAGATTTATATAAATTAAGTCGCTTAGTCTTTTTTTAAGCATCTTCCTTTCCGCTTCCCATGAATCAGGTAAAAAATAAAGAACTATGAATATCTATTGTCCTATAGGTAAATCATATTCATCACTACATATTACATAAAAAGTCCACAATTTATAAAACATCTCATCGATATGTTGAGCTAGAGAGTATTCTGGATCTTTTCTATATACATATAATCACTTCAAAGCAATAAGCATCAGATTCTTCACTACATGTTTGAATAAATCAAAAGTAACATTAGACATCATTAAATATAATATATTTCTTGTGATAATTTTTTTTATACATGCTTATTGTATTTATATCTTAATAATTATGTTTTAATTTGCATGTTTTTCTCCAAATTTTACATTAGAAAATCATCCAAAAAATTATGGAAAAATATCTATTAAATAGGGAATTTAATTTTTAGCATTTAAAAAAAAATTGTGACAAACAAGGACCTCTCACGCGCTGAGGGAAATCCGCTCACACACGATACAAACATCCACGCACTATTTGGCTACTTCACACTTGCACATGCTCCAACTCACCTGTAACATAAGCACCACATCAGCGACCAAATGGACCAATCAAATGGTTCCATGTGGAAGACCTTAGCCACGTGTCAATGACACGTGTATAGCCACATCATTGCAACTATCCACGTGTCTTTTTAAAAATTGACATGTGTCCAACAATGACACATGTCATTGCCAGATGTTATGTTTGGCGCATGTAACACATGCGCTGCCTTCAAGTGATATTTTTTAACGGTGTTTTAATTTTTCCACGTTTGGACAATATATACCATTCCCAAAAGTGGAAATCACATTAAACATAGTTTTTCAGAAATTAAACAAAATCCTAATTTTGATCAAAAATTTTAAAAATTCATATAAAATCAATCACTCATCGGAAAAATATACAAAAATACTCGTTAGAAAGCTTGTAATGAGAGCTTTCCAACAATACCAAATTCAAACCATGAAATAGAAAAAACAAATTCATGAAAAATTAAAGAAATTTTGGATTTTCATGGTTAATTACTTAAAAATTATTTTAATTCTAAATTCATGCACAAAAACACACATTCCAAGCTTTGATACCAATGTTAAACTTTTCGGGCAACGAAAACTTACTTGTTTAGTGTTTATGGTATATTTTCAATATTTCAGGTAGATATGATTATTAGAATTGGGCTTAAAATCATAATACGAATACCTTTGATCATCTTGAGATTAAAGGATTATGAAGAAAATGAGACTGAATTTTTTCAGAGAATTTTCAGAGAAGAAGAGTAGTTTTCTCTTTTTTAGTTATTTATTTGAACAATTTTTATTGAATAAAAAACTGTCATATTTATATTAAAGTAAATGGGCTTGGGCTGGGTCAAGCCCACATGGGTGGCCTAGACCCATAAAACCCAACAAGTTCCATAATCTCCCAATTGGTTTTATGACAGAGGCAATAACATTGGAACTGGGAAATAGAGTGAGTGAAGTGATTGAGGTGGAGAAATCCGAAATTGGGGAATGTGTGGGGCGGTTTCTAAGAGAACAAATTTGGGTGGATATCAGAAAATCTATTAGAATGAGCTTAATGTTCTAGTTCTCCTATCTTACAAAAGATTACCAGAATTTCGCTACAAATGCGAGATTATAAGGCACAACAACCGAGACTACTTGTTGAACATGGATAATTTTATACCATTAGAGTAGTGTATTTTATAGGTCATGGTTGAAGGTTGTGGTACAAAAAGGAAATAGAAAGAAGGGTAATTCCTCTCAAGGAAAATCAAATAAGAGTTTCACTCGAGGCATGACTGATGTTTCGACCTCTATGAATGCAGAACAATAGAGGGCTAGTAGAGTTAAAAGCCATTCTAAAGAAGAAGAGCAAATGATCCAAGGGAATATTAATAAAAATAAAGCCAATAAGGTTGAAAAAAGCAAAGAAGACATGCGATGAAACTTTAGTACTATAGAGAGTTGTGATAATACTGGAATGATAAAAAAAGGAAGTAAGGAGACTGTACGAGGCATAAGAGGGGTAGCAAAAGAAGAAAAAAATAAAGTTGAGAGTACAAATTCCATCATTTTAGAAGTGAAAGACAAGTATCACTCAGAAGCTTAGGAAATAATGATAATTGAGGAGGTAGGAAAAGATGAGTAGCCAACAAATACTCAGACAAGCAAAAAAGGAAAAGATAATGATATCATCAAATGTAAATGGAAAGGTAGGAAAGAAAAATCACTTGTCTTCTTGACAATCAATCAGCAAAAAAAAAAAAAAAACTTAGCTAATTCCTTAGGCTTATCTTCAATTATGCATGGAAAAAATCTATTCAGTGAGATTAAGGAGGAATATAAGGTAATTGGAAATTGTTTGAAACTTTAAAAGACAACTAAATTGATATTTAATCCAATAGTGGAGGTTACTAAACAACCCTACAGATAGCAATAAATTGCATTTTCTGAAACGCTCGAGGACTTAGTAACCCTCGAGTGGCTAGAAAGCTTAAAAGATTGATTAAAGAACATGATCCCAAATTAATGAACAGGATCCCAATTTTATTTTTATTTGCGAGTCCAAGTTATCATCTATACAGTGTAAGAAGTTTTAATTTTCTTTTGGTTTTTCTAATAAGTTTATGGTAAATAGTAAGGGAGCTAGTGGAGGTTTAATTATGACATGGAAACAACCTTTTGAAGTATCTATCAAACCCTTTTCAGTGGGGCACATTGATTCTATTGTTAGATGGAATGATAAAAGTCTAGAGATTTGTTGGGTTTTATGAAGTGAAACTTCCTTGAGATACATGACATGGGATCAAAATAGGAGGTTTTATCCAATACCATAATTCATCTCTCTTCCTTAGTTATAAAGGACGAATTTAATAAAATCTTGTTCATTGCTGAAAAAAGAGGAGGTCAACCGAGATGCTTCAATAAAATATGAGAATTTTAGGAGTGTCTAGACTATTATTCCTTGAGAGAATTAAGAAACTAGGGCCCAAGATTCACTTGGATGAATATGCATCTCAATTCAAATTTAATTCAATGTCGACTGGACATGCTTATGTGTAATGAGAGCTGGTTGGAAGATTTTTCGGGGAAGGATTTTGAGATGCTAGATTTTAATGGGTCGTCTTATAGGGCTATAAAATTAATGACAACATATATGTTGAGATCAGGGAATGGCAATAGTCAAAGATCTGAAGGTGAAATATTCATATCGAAATCTTTCTAGACTACATATGAGCAATGTGAACCAATTATTAAGGATGCCTAACAGAAATATGATGGTGAAAAATTCCTTAATATTTCAGAAATATTAAAGGCGTATGCGAGGATCTTAAAGGTTTGGAGCTGAGGCAAGTACAAATGATTTCCTTCCAGAATTAAAGGGTTAAGGTTAAAGATTGCAAAGCTAAAAGAGGATGACGCTTTAGAGGAATCTTGGCAACAAGTAGTTTCTTTAGAAAAAGAATTAGAGATTTGTTAAGAAAAGACGAAATATATTGGCTTCAACAATCTAGGGTAGATTGGATGTTACATGGAGACAAAAATTTGAAAATGTTCCATAACAACTTATGCTACAAGGAAGACAAACAAAATTCAAACTCTATACAATAAAGATGGGGATGTGGTTACTTCTCAGAGTTCTATCTTTTCTATCATTTCCAATTATTTTGCTAAATTGTTTTGCTTCACTCATCCTTGTCCAATGTTTTCTAACCAAACGTTGAATGTAATCAAGCTGATAATATCTACTAAAATTAATCAAAATCTCTCGACCCCATCGATATCAGAAGAAATTAGAAAAATAGTATTTGATAGGGCTCTAGAAAAAGCTCTAGTCTCAAATGGGATGTCAACATTGTTCTATCAAAAGTATTGACGTGTCATTAGTGAAGAACTCCGGAAGGAATGGTTGCAAATTTGAATGAGGGGAATGACTTCCTAGAATGAAATTAAACACTAGTTACTATTATTCCAAAAGTCAAGAAGCCTAAGACAATGCAGCAATTACGTCCTATTAGCCTATGCAATGTCAAGTATAAAATTGTTTCTAAGGTTTTGGTTAATAGAATGAGATTGATTATGTCTATTGTAATTGATGAAATCCAATGTGTTTTTATACTTGGTTGTCTTATATTTGATAATGTTCTTATTGGTTTTGAGTGTGCCCATTAGATTAGAAATGTGAAAAAAGGGAAAAATGTTTCTTTTCTCTAAAATTGGATATGAACAAAGCATATGATCATGAGGAATGAGGGTTATAAAGAAGGTTATTGTTGAACCTTGAGGGGTATTTCTGTCATTTTGATGATAACAAATAAAATAGCAATATTGTATTTAACATACTTGTTTTCTAAGTCTATTGAACAGGGTATGAAATATGTTAGCAAAAATGGAGAATAGAAGATTAATCTTCTAAAGATAAAAAATTGAAGAAGTGGCATGTTCACGCCCGTGACCCTATGTGTCACGCCCGTGATGAAGCTAACTGCCAACAAACCAACATTTAAAGTTCACGACTATGAAGGAAGATAGCAACCGTGAATCAACTTTTCAGTCACGCCCATGAACAAACATGATAAATTCTTCCAGAGAGTTTCACAACCAAAGTCACCACTTGGACCACGGCTTGGAAGGTTATCACGCCTGTGAACAAACATTTCCAAAACCTTCCAGAATGCTTCACGGCCAAGGTCACCACTTAAGTCACGACTTGGAAGAACAGTCACGATCGTGACATACAGAGTCACGACCGTGAACGATGAAAGAGAAAAATGCCAGACGCGATTATTAGGGTTGGTGCAACGACAAGTTTCATAATAAATGCACTCTAACGGCTATAATTTGCTATGGAAGTATAAATGCAAGTCATTTATGCATCCAGAATAACAAGAGAAAAAGAGAGTGAACAAGGAGAACAAAAGAACAAGTCAATTGAAAATATTTTGAATCAAAACCTTATTGTAAGCCATTTTGTGCATTTGATATTTATTTTCTGTAAAAAGTCTTTTTGCTCATCATTTATTGAACAATAAATATTTGTAAGTGCGTCTCTCTGCAATCATTTACTCAAGTGAGTTTTGGGTATTTCTAGGTTAAAAGTAGAACACTTATAAGGGTTAGTTGTGTGAGCCTCTAAAACACAAAGAAAGGTTGTTTGTGTGAGCCTGTAAAACACAAGGTAAGGGTTGTTTGTATGAGCCTGTAAAATACAAGGTAAAGGTTGTTTGTGTGAGCCTGTAAAATATAAGGTAAAGGTTGTTTGTGTGAGCCTGTAAAATACAAGGAATTGGTTATTGTGTGAGCCATCAAAACACAAAGGATTTCTGGGTTAGGTGTGAGCCATTGTGAGAAACACCATAGTTGGGAGTGAGCTTGTAAAACTCCATTGTAACACTTAGTGTGTTAGTGAAACTCCCAGTTGCGATTGGGGAGAGGAGTAGGGTTTGTTAATACCCGAATCTCTATAAAAATCCTTGTGTCAAATTTCTCTATCTCTCCTAAACTTAACTTTTTATTTCCGCACTTTAAAGTTAAATTTTTAAACTCCAATTCAACCCTCCTTCTTGGCTCAATAGCTGGGCAACAGTTATGATCAAAATGGGTTTTTGTGGTGTCTGGGAAAATTTAATCACGAAATGTATTTGTTCAATGTAGTATTTTTTTCCTTAATAAATGGGCACAAGAATGGCAAGGTTACTCCTACTAGGGGTTTGAAGCAAGGTGACCTCCTTTCTCTATATTTGTTCATAATTTGTGCACAATGATTATCCTTTTTTATTTTGGAGGTTTGTTACTCTGGTTCCTTTCGAGGAGTGCAAATTGCTAGAAACAACCCTTCAATTACACATTTATTCTTTGCTAATGACAATCTTAATTTTGGTTTGGTTTCAAGAAAGGAATGTGAAATTCTTAAAAAGATTTTGAGAGACAATGAAATAGTATTAGGGCAAGTAACTAATTTTGAAAAATATGCATTGTCTTTTAGTCTGAATGTGTGTGTGAATGATATACAAATGGTACAAAACTTATTTAGCATTAAGGGAGGTTAATGGACATCAGATTTATTTAGGAATTCCTACTTTCTATTTAAGGAACAAATGGGTACAATTTGGGTACTTGTGTGACAAAGTAATACAGAATATAAAAGGATGGAATTTCAAGTCCTTTTTAATGGAGGGCAGAGAGTGCCTGGTGAAATCAGTTTTGCAAGCTTCCCACTTATGTCATGTCATGCTTTTCGTATACTATTGTTTGTATTGACCAACATAGAAGACAAATTTCTAACTTTTGGTGGGGAATGAAAGAGGAATGACATAAAATGCACTGGAGGTATGGGGTAATATGTGTCAATCAAATATGATAGGTTGCACGGGTTTTCGAGAGATGGACATTTTTAATTAGACTTTACTTGGAAAACAAGCGTGGAGATTAATTTTTAGACCTGAATCTTTAGTAATCCAGATCCTAAAAACACGTTACTTTCCCCATGACGATTTTCTAGATACAGATTTGGGTAACAAAACTATCGTTCATATATCATAGTATATTTTGAAAGGAATGAATTGGTGTGTTTTTTTCTGTGCAAGAGAAACACAAATCCCTCACACTAAGCACTAAACTTAATAGGGCATGCTAGGAGACAATAAAATATAAGACAATCATAAGGTATGCATTCATGTATATGCAAGAATTCATAGACAAATTACCAACATAAATATTATAGGAACAATATATATGAATTCTAGTCTAGGTTAGACACAAGTATTGGGCTCAATTACTTTTCATCTTGCACATTATTAACATATATTTATGGTTCAACCACATATTTTTTTCTTTTTCTCATAACATAATCATTATGTTTGATATTAACCATTTTATACTATATATGTATCATTTTTATTCATTTTCATGCCTTTGTACACTTAGCATATCATATTTGTAGGCATACTTGAATTTATATAAACACTTAGTTAACAAATAGATTTCCTTTAAAAATAAAGTACTCACGGCCATGACACATATGTTCACACCCATAACTAAACTACTTCACAAGTGTGAGAAAATATCCCAACCTGTGAACAACATTAGACTTATTTCATGGTCATGACAAATCTTTCATGCCCATGATACTTTGTTTGTTTCAAGCCGTAAATGAATCTAGAATGAATAGTAACTTTTTAAAGCAAGGTTCACACCCATGGAATGAAGATTTGATTAGGAGCAATTTTTTTGCTTTTAAGGCTGATCTAATGTTAACAATCCTAAGACCTAGGTTTCCTTTAACCGATTCACTTTGCTAACACTTTCAGTTTAGAGGCTTATACTTAATTAGAAGTGGCTACAGATTGGGTTTAGAACTACTAGGAAATGAAAAACATCCCTCATCCTTAAATATGTGTGGGTAGTGAAAAATGATTTGGAATCTGAATTGACCACTAAAAATTCAAGTCTTTCTTTGGGAATTATATTCTAACTTACTCTTAACAATGGTGGCATTGCACTGCACCATGTATTGGTGGAAGTTTCCTATTTTTGGTGTGGATATATCACTAAAATGACATCACATACACTTTTCCATTATCGGGTTTCCAGAAAAGCTTGGATGTAAGTCCTTTTGCCTTATTGATTTCTCAGATTCATTCTGACAAGATGTTTGATGTATTACACCATATTAAAAATGAAGTAGCTGTTGATGAGTTCTTATTATTTGTACTTTCTTATGGTGGTTGTGGTTATGGAGGAATGAGGCCTTACATGGTGGTGGATTAGAGGAGCTCAAACAATTATATTTGAAAGTCTATTCATATATAGAGTCTTACAATTTAGTGAAAATAAAATGCACTCCAACAAGCCCTTTTTCTCCTAATGCTTCATTATGGTGTAAACCACCTAAAGGTGTTTCTAAGATTAACATAGACAAGAGCTATAAATCTCAGTCGGAAACTGGCGGTAGTGGTGTAATTATTTAGGACTAGAGGGGGTATTGTATTATAGTTTGGGCAAGCCCAATATCACATTGTGTTTCAGCTTTAATGGCATAATGTATAGCCTTACTGTAATATTGGCAGCTAAATTAAATTTAAAATAAGTTTTGATGGAATCAAATTCTAAGGTACTAAAAGGCTTGTTTGATATTGATATGATGGTTGTAAATATTGGAGCCTTACTATCGGATATTCATGTTATGTGTATAATTTGTGAGTGTCAGAGATTTACGGTTATTTTAAGACAAATAAAGAGGTTGCAGTTGGTTTGGCTAGTTATGATCTACCCTTACAAGATGAGATCATTTAGTTTGATGATGAGGGTCCTGAGTGGGTCCATTACCTTTTATCTTACGATATTTTGTAATTTTCTGACTCTTTTTCATGCTAGGGGCAATCTTTTTCCTTAAAGGAGTTTTTTCCTTTGGGTTTTACCTTCTAAAGTTTTTTAACGAGACCTCTTATTTGTATTAGTCTCAGCTTTCTAAATGAAATCCTTTTTAAAGTTTCCAAAATAAAATAGATGGAAAAGTGCTGGCAACATATTATAACAATTTGGAAAACAAGAGTAAATGTTAATCCACTATCATAGATAATAATTGCAACTTTAATACATAGTATAACAGTTTTATGTTGATATATTACATATATGTTTTTGGAGGCTATAATATGTAATGCCCTTTGATATAATTAAAAATAAACCTAATTATACAAAAAATTATTACGATGCATAAGATTTCAAAACACCATAAATTAAAATGTTGATTCGTCATGGCCATGATGACTTATTAAAATCATAAAATGTCATTACAGACTTAGATACAATAAAAGATTTAATACAACAAACAAATGGGCAAATCATTAGCCCAACGATTTTACAAAATGGATAGTTATAAAATTACATGTCCCTGAAAATAAAAGTATGTACATCTATAATTATCCAAATTCAATAAAAATAACAAAATACAACAGTTGTATCACTCACTCCAAGTATAAATCCTTAACTCTACTCTTGAATGTCCTCCTCTGTTAATCAAGGCCTAGACTATGAACCTGCACATAGGAGCACTCATATGCTACGCAACCTAATACTTAATGGTACATAACAACATGAAAAACACAATATACATATACAAAATGCATGATACACTTACCGTCATACCAATATGACTTACCTCTCCACACATACAACCTACTATGTATTTATGATGTCATGCTTCAATGTTCTTAATGCAAGACTTAAGTATGCATGACATAACAATATAAATAAGCATAAAACATACAAGTATATACCACACATAGAAATTATTAATTATATTTTTCCTTGTTCGCTTTACTCTTAACTAGACTAAATTAGATACAAGTAATTTACAGCTCTCACCCGAGCCCTCAAGACATCTGCTTAAGCTTCATAGAATACATGTCTAAGGAAAAAGAGTGTGCGCATATTAAACACCAAGGGAAGCACACCTGGCTTAACCCTGGTCTTAAAAAATCTCTAATGTGACCAACCTAGGTCACCTGGTACCAATTTCCCCTTAATGACATATCATCTCTTCTAGCTCTAGTCATAGTTAGAGTATTGGGCTTAACCATTTATCACATCACATACCATTTTCATAAGGTACATCATCCATGATTCTCATAATCATAACCATAACATGCATTCTCATAACATGATATAACCATAAAATATGTTAATGACTGTGATCCACCCATCATGGACGTGAACCAAACCGTTATCCCAATTGTGAAGCTGCTCGTGAAAGGGTTTTCTTTAGCAACAAAACTTATATTCATGACATTCATGCCCGTGAACTATGGATTTACGACCATGACTCTAAAAATTTTCCAGAAAAACAGAGTATCAACAAAGCATCCAACTTTCACATGCAATATCACTACGATTGACTAATGTCAATCCCCCTATCAATAATCCAGCATTGTAACACCATTCAATATAATTAAGAATAAATCAAATTATACTAGAAGATGTTGTGATCCATATGAGTTAAAACGTCACAAATTTAAAACTTTTATGTACCATGGCTATGATGACTTAAACAAAATAAAAGTATTCTTAAAATCATGAAATCAAGTTCAATATAATAAAAGTTTAACTATAAACTCATCCAGGCATGCACAAGCCCAAGGTTTTACAAAATGAGTAGTTATAAAACTATATGTCTCTGAAATACAAGATATAAAACTATAACTACCCAACCCATAATAAAACAACAAAAATTATATACAACAGTGTATCACCCACCTCGAATGTGTATCATTGGCTCTGATCATTGGACGCTTCTTATGTCAAACCTTCCTTAAGCTCCAAACCTATGTATGGAAAGCTCATGCACTAAGCAACTCGTGCCTAGTGGTACATAATAACGTGCAAGGCATACAACAACATATAAATAATATGCATGATATATTCACCAAGCTACTATAATGACTTATCTTGAAGCCCGCACATACAGTAACTCGTATACTACATGACATGTCATCAGAATTATATATATATATATATAACACCACATGGTATCTTAAATAATCTCTCAGTGTCATACACGTGTTTATTACACATAAAATTTATCAATTATCTTACCTTTGCCCACCTTACTCATAACTACACTAAAATGGATACAGAGACTCTATAGCTCTCGCTAGAGCCAAATAACCCATTAAGGAAGCTCCCATTGTCTACCTTTAGGCCTTCAAGTATCTCAACATAATCCACCGAAGAAAAATGAGTGCACGAAATAGCTATAAGGGAAGCACAACTGACTAAACCTCGAGCCTTTTAAATAGCTTGTTAATCTTCAAAATATCTAAGCATAAATCCACCAAAGAAAAATGAGTGCACAGAACAGCTTTGAGGGAAACACACCTGGCTAAACCCCGAGACTTCTAAACATCTCGTAATTCTTCAAAATATCTTAATCATGACCAATATAGTCATCTGGTATTGATATCCCACCTTAATGGCATGTCATCTATCCTAGATCTAGTCCTAGTTAGAGTATTAGACTTAAAATGTCACCACGTGTACCATGCATATAATCATATTATCCATTTACCATATTTTATATAAATTCCATGATTTTCACAATCATTTCCACAACATATATTTCCATACATTGCTATAAGCATACAACTGAGGTCTACCGCCTCACAACAAATTACTCTTGATTCATATGCAAACATACAAATTTTTTAAGATAAACAACTTCATTCTCTTGAATAACCATTCACGACCGTGAAGCACTACTTCATGGGTAGTCCCCTGTGAACCAAGCCGTGATTCAACCTATGAATCAACACACGTTCACAACCGTAATCACCCCTTCACGAGCGTGAACCAAACTGTGAACCCAACCGTGAAGTTGTCTGTGAATGGGTATGCTTCAGCAACAAAGATGCATTTCCTTAACGATCGTGATCTGGAAATTTTTATAGAAAATAAAGCATCACAACTTCATGCCATTTACACATGCAATACTCTTTATGGTTGACCAATGTCAGCCACTTTACCAACATTCTAGCATGCATTTAAGCTATCTATCACAATTATTAACTTTCTATTCATCAATATAACTTAGAATAGTTCCTTAAACATGTCAATTTAACCATATTCATATTGATTCCCATCATGCATATCAATCCCACATTTTTCCATTTAACTACACACTGGTCATTTTCAAAATCTATTTAAATTCATTAACATAGAAATATCAATTTATTTGCCTAAAGGGTTGTTATGTACAAACCTTACATCTAGGATGGAGATTAGCTAAAGTTTGAGCTCTTCAAGCTTATCCTCTCCCTTGGGATCAACTTCTAGCACCTCTACCAGATCCTAGTAGGATGAGAAACATCCTCTTACCCTTTGAAATACGAACCACATTCCAAAAAAAAAAAAGAAAGTTGAGCTCTTATCTAAACTCACAACCTCCCTTTTTCTCATTCTTCTTTCTCACTTTTCCCTCACAAAACATTGATCTTCTAAGCTTCTCCAATGGAAGAAGATGAATTTTGGAGGAAGAAGATGATACAAATACATGTTTGGTTGGTTAACAAAGAATGGAGAGCAGATTTAAAAGGGATGGTGGAGAGGAAAATGTGATTGCCTCACCTGCTCTGTCTGCCCAGGCTTGAAGGTCATGACTCCTCTTTTATGAGCGTGAGCCTCTCCTTCACAGTCATGAAACAATTCTTTACAGTTGTGAAATACCTTATCATAGCTGTGTACTAAAATTCGATATTCACAATCGTGACACCCATTGTCATGGATGTGAAATATTTCTCTCCTTCTTCTGAGAATATTGTGCCCTTATCACTTCTTTGCTTTCCCATGTTGCTTCTTCAAATGTATGGCTCTTCCATAACACTTTTACTTGCAAAACTCACTTATTATTGAGCTCTTTTACCTCACAACATAAGATCTCGACTAGCTCCTTTAGAGGTCTGCATAGGATTTCTCTATATCGGAAGCTATTTTTAGTCAATCTCTAATGATTTTCACTTTTTCTTCTGTCTCTTGTACCATATTTGGCCCTACTAACTTTCTCTTACTGATCTCAACCTAACACAACGATGTCTGACACTTTCTACAGTAAAGTGCCTTATATGGAGTCATCTGAATACTGGATTGGTACCCAAAGCTTGTTGTAGACTATCCCAAAAATGAGATGTTAACCACGAATCTTTATCTGAAATGATGGAGAGTAGAACTCCATGAAGACACACTATCTCATTCATATACAACTCTGCCAACAGGTTTAAAAGATATTCTCTCTGAATAGGTAAGAAGTGAACCGATTTTGTTAACCTATCATTGATCACCCATATGGCATCGTATTGCTTCGATGTCAACGACAATCTAATCACAAAATCCATAATGATTCTCTCTCATTTCCATTCTAAAATTGTAATATGTTGTAGTAATCTTGAAGGTATCTGATGTTCGACCTTTACCTGCTAACACATAAGATATCTAGTTGTGAACTCTGTGATATCTTTCTTCATCCTTGACCACCAGTATACCCCTTTCAAGTTCTGATACATCTTGTTACTGCCTGGGTGCATTGAAAATCTCATCTCATGGGTCTTCCTCATAATCCTTTGACTCAACTATGAGACTTCTAGTATACATAATCTATCATATTAGTGTAAACTACCATTTGGCTCAACTGAGAAACTCCGCCTCTCCCCCTTTGGAGACTAAGACGACCAATTCCACTAGTTTTCCATTAAGCTTCTATGCATCTCTAATCTCTTGACTCATGGTTGGTCGGATGTGCAACTCTGCCACGGTCTTCCTATTAAATGCCTCGGCCACCACATTGGCCTTCCCCGGATGATAATCAATCACACGGCCATAATCTTTTATGAATTTTAACCATCTTCTATGCCTCAAATTAAAATTCCGCTGTGTAGGAAGATACTTCAAACTCTTTTATAATCAGTGTAGATGTAACACTTCTCTTCATATAGATAATGATGTTGTATCTTCAATGCAAAGACGATGACCGCTAATTCTATATCATGCATTGGGTAATTCTTCTCATAAGGCTTTAATTGTCTGAAGGCATAGGCGACAACTTTCCCTTCTTGCATTAACATGCAACCAAATCTGTTGTGTGATGCGTCACTGTAAACCATATATTCCTTGTCCGGAATCAGCTGTGTTAACATTGAAGCTTCTGTCAGAAAACTCTTAAGCTGATCAAAACTATTCTGTAACTTATCCATCTAGTCAAACTTGATATCCTTCTATAACAACCTAGTCAATAGAGAAGCAATCATGGAAAACTCTTTGATGAACCTTTTGTAGTATCCTGCTAAGCCGAGAAAACTCCTGATTTCAGTAACATTCCATAGGGTTTCTAATCCAATATTGCATCGACCTTACCAGGATCCACTCTAATCCTATCGACTGATATCACATGTCTGAAAAAGACAACCTCATTTAGCTAAAACTCACACTTAGAGAGTTTGACATATAGCTTCTGCTCCTTAAGAGTTTGCAAAACTGTTCTCAAATGCTGCTCATGCTCATTCTTGTTTCTCAAATACACCAAGATGTATGAACATTACAATAAAGTGATCCAGAAATGGCCTGAAGATTTGGTTCATCAGATCTATAAAAGCTATCAGAGCATTGGTCAACTCGAAGGCCATAACTAAGAACTCATAATGACCATACCTGGGTTTGAAAGTTATCTTATCGACATCGTCCACCTTGATTCTTTACTGATGGTACCCCCGATCTTAAGTCAATCTTAAAGAATACCCTTGCACCTCTCAATTGATTGAAGAGATTTTCGATCTATGGTAATAGATACTTGTTTTTAATGATCATCTTATTCAATTGTCTGTAGTTTATACACAACCTCATAGACCCGTCTTTCCTTTTAACAAACAACACTGGTGCACCCCTTAGAGATGCACTTGGTCTGATGAAGCCCTTATCTAGCAATTTGTGTAACTGTGCCTTTAACTCTTTCATCTCTGATAGAGCCATCCTATATGGTACCACTGATATAAGAATTGTACCCAGAGTAAGCTCAATTGAGAACTCTATCTCTTTTTCTGAGTGTAGCCCTATAAACTCATCTGGAAATACATTTAGGAATTTCTCCACCGTTGGAATATCCCTAAGGTTTGGGCTCTCCCTCATGTTGTCAATCACGTGAGCCAAATAGGCATCACACCCCTTTCTGATCATCTTCTGTGCTTTCATCGTGGAGATGATCCTTGTTTGTTGTGAGGATCTCTCCCCCCTAAACAACCACTATCTCATCTTTTAAAGTTCTCAATTCTACAGTTTTCATCTTGCAATCCACCATTGCATCATGCTAAGATTGCCAATCCATATCTAGGATAACTTCATACTCATGAAAGGGAAACTCAATCAAGTCTGCAACGAACTCTTTTCCTTGAACCATAATTGGGCAATTTTTATACACCCGGTTTACCACTGTGCTATGCCTCAAAGGGCTAGTCACCTCTATCTCATAATCTAATCTCTCTGCTAACATGTTATATCATTCAACTATATTGGTACATATATAAAAATATGTATAACCCAAATCTATCAAAGAAATTAAAACTGAGTTAAAGAGAATAAATGTACCAATAACCACATCCGATGCACTCGAATCATCTTTGGCCCTCATAGCATAGACCTTCATTGGTGCTCTACTAGGTCTTAGCCTATTCACTGTCCCTAATACGACCAGTCTAGATCCACTTCTACCTCAACTGACCTATTTTCGACCTCTGGCTTGTGTTGGTACTGGACCTTAAGTCTGGGTGGGAGCCTCAACCATCTATAATAGATAGTCTCTCTTATAATGATCTCGATACCCATATATGTAGCAAGACCTAGTGCATCCCCAACACTTTCTTCTATGCATCCTCCCACACATTATACACTATAGTACTGTCTCTCTCTATGTCTAGTACTGACTACTGGCAGCAGTAGAAACTGTTATTAAAGATGGTGCCTGTGTGGTGTGCCCCGTTTGACCTCGACCCTGTCCACATTCTCTAAACTGGAAGGGTCTAAAACTAGTGCGAGCCTTCTTGCTCAATGACTGTGCGGCATTGTATACTAAACCTCTGAAGTCTCTTCTGGAAGATTCCTCTGCCCTCTTCAACTTTACCCTCTTTTCTATAGTAATAGAAGAAGATACCAACCTTGCGAAGTCCTCATACTGCTGTGAGAACATATGGAACCCAATCTCATCTCTTAGACCGTCCTTAAATCAGCAACACTTGTCTGCCTCATCCTTAATGATATTAGTCTCATACATGCTCAACCGGGTAACCTCTCTATCACACACTATCACGGACATGTTTTCATATCATAAGTTTAGAAATTCTCATTTTTCTCATTTGTATACACCATTGACACATATTATTTCTTGAACTCGGCTATGAAGAAATCCTAGGTAATCATATCTAGAATCTGTGATTTCTGTAAAACTGACTTCCACCAATCACAGATATGCTTTTAGAAAAGTGAAACAACATACCTAATCTTGTAATCCTTGACACAATCCAGCTCTTCGAAGATCCTCTTGTTCTTCTATAACCAGAACTCAACAGCTATCGGATCATCCTCAATACCACTTGTGAAGTCTGTAGCTCCACACTTCCTTAGCTTGTCTATTTGAACCCTACATGTAACATCTTTTTCCGTATGCATTTCTGCAGCATCTCATTTGTGCATATGCATTTTGCATATATATATATATATATATATATATATATATATATATATATATATATATATATATATATATATATATATATATATATATATATATCACATGAACACATGCATAATATGCATTTTTATTTAAATATATTCATGACATACAATTAGTTTATTTTCAAATATTTTACAATTGTATAGAAATGCATATGTTTGTTTTATAATATAGATGAAAATGACATGAAATTAATATTTAAGTGAATAATGAGATTAGATTGAATTAATAAAAATTTGACATAATTAATTTAATTAAATTAAAATAAGTAATTAAATTATATATTTATTTATTATTAGTTAGTAAAATTTGATAAATGTATAAATGTATACATGAATGTATGTATGTATGTATGTATGATGATGATAATAAAAATAAAAATAATAATAAAAATTAAAAAAAAGCATACAACAAAAGAAAAAGAAAAAGAAAAGTAAAAAAAAAGGAGTCAAAAAGAAGAAGAAAAAGGGACGGGTGAAAGAAAAAGAGAAAGGAAGACAATTTTTAACTTAGACTAAGTCTTCTTCTTCCTCCTCTTTTCTTTCTCTTTGCTTCATTCCATTTTTTTGAATTCCAGCAACATCTTCATCTCTTTTTACTCTAGAAATTACACCAACAAGGTTAGCCAATGGTGATTATAGGTGAGTAAACAATTAATTTGTATTAAGCCTGGTTATGGTATTTAGGGTTCATAAATAGGAAGTATTTTGTACTACGGTTTTTATGATCTTAGAGGTCAAATCTGGAGAAGTGTAAAACACATAAGTTGTTCCTTTATATCTTAGATATATGGATATATAAATATTTTTGCAAGATGTGGTGTATATAATACGATATCCTCTCTTTACTGAAACTGGTCCGGATGTGAACCCTAAGTAAGTTAGCTACTATATTTGTTAGTTTTGAATATGCTAAAGCCATTATTGGAAGTATCGCAAAACATAAAAGTTGTTGATATATGTGTTATGTATCTGTATCCCCAATCGCAGATTCATATGTCCTGTACATATGGAGTTATGGTGAATGGAACCATGACTGTTCTATGATTTGAACTGCCTACTGAGTACCCTGTACAGGTCTAGAAAATGGTTTAATTATTTTGGGCTTCTTATAGATTGATTTTGTAAATGATCAAAACAAGCACGTTATAGATATATGTCTTAGATAAATATTATTACTACTTTCAGCTTAATATGTTATGTAACGAATGAGTTATGGCTTTTGGAAGTCATACTGGTCCGGAAGCCAATTCTATTATGGACCAGTAAAATGTTTGTTATAATTTTAAGACCTTAGAGACATAATTGATAAAAGTTGTAAACAGGAAAAATGTTACATATGAACCCATATAAGTTTCAGTAAATGTTCATTAAAATAGGACATATTGATTATAAGTTATGATGAACCCAAATGAGTACCCTGAAACTACCTAAGGGCAGAAAACAGGACATAAATCAGAATACGTTTAGCAATTCTACCAAAATTTGTACAGTGATCCAATTGGTCTGAAATTTATATATATATATATGTTAATTTTAATTAGGAATAAGAATCAGATTAATTGGTCTAGTACAGAAAAAGTTATAGTTAAAACAGTCCCATAAGGTCACACTGTCTCATAGGAAAAATTTTAATTATTGATATGAATAATGTATATTAATTTGTTTAAGCCATATTAAGTTTCTATAGTTATAAATTAACCAATTATATTTCAATATTAGGCTCAAGACAAATTGGAGATATAAAAGAAGGGGGTAAACAATAAGTTAAGGGTTGGAATCAAAGGAAAAAGGTGAGTCTAATTATCAATTGAATTCTTTAGTGCATATGAATGTTGCTTGCTATGTGATTGTGATATTTGTTCTTGAAAATATGATGATGAATAATTTGTGACATTTGTGGTACATATAAGTTTGTGTACTTGTGGTATATTTGAGGTATATGTTTGACATAATATATATATACATGGTATATGTATAGTATATGCAAGGTATATGTGTTGACATATGAGGTATATATGTGGTATATGTATGGTATATGTGTTGCATATGAAGTATATATGTGGTATATGTATGGTATATGTATTTCTTATGAAGTATATATCTGATAAGATACAATGGTTGATGAATATGTAAGTACAAGTGCATATGCATAATGACTTAAAAGGCGTTGTGACTAGTTAATCGACATTGCAAAGCAAAAGAAGAGGCCTATGACCCAACAAAAGTGCAAATGAAACAAATGATCAAGCTAGCTAGCAAATGCAAATGCAAATGTTCACATGGAAACCCGGGGCAATGTCTGTTTAACCTGGTCACAACAAAATAAAATGAATAAGCATAAGCATAAGTAAAGAGCAACTATTGAATACTTGATTTTATCTATATTTATATGTTATTGAATGATGAAATGGAGTATAAAGTATGTATTAATTATACTTGTTATTTGCTATTATGAAATGCTTGGTGCTTTAGGACTCATTTGATAGTTATTCTCACTGAGTCGCAACTCACCAAATTGCATCATTTTTCAGGTAGAGAAGATTAGTAGTTCATATTGAGGTGCATATAAAAGTCATGGATCAAAGGTCACTGGTCGAGCCTCTTCACTTTCTCTCCTTGCATTCCACATAAGCATAAGAACATTTCATTTATGTTTGGGGGTTGAATACTTGCATATGTATAATTACAATGAATGTGCACTAAGATATATATATAAATGGATTCAACTTAATGTTTCATTTATTAATATATGTGATGTTATAGGCTATAATTAAAGCTTCCATATTGATTGTGAAATTATTGTTGATAATATGAGATGAGTTAAAAAAAAAATTACTCTCGCTGTAAACTTGAATTTTATTTAATCTTGTTTCATACGTGATAACAATATAAAATCGGTATATGCGGTATATAGTTGTATAAGGTGTTAGGTGTTACATTTTTAGTATCAGAGCAGGGATAGGTTCCAAGGGAACATGCATATGCATATAAGCATGATAACATATGCATAATATGTGTTGAACATTATGTAGTGACATAATTTCAATTATTTTAGCGTCATCATAAGACATGATTCACCAAGGAGAGATAGGCCGGCTGAAATGCATCCTCATGAGGCATAGTCTCATTTGCATAGAGATCAACCAGTACCAGGAGCTAAGGCTCCTGCACGTGCATCAAAATCATCACATGCCGAAGTACCTTATGAAAACCCAGAACATGAAGTGCATGGTCCTGCAATGTATAGGGAAAGACGATATGATAAGCAAAGAAAACAGGGTGCAATTGATTTTTATGGCTCGACTGATCCAGTTGAAGTAGAAACATGGCTTAAAAGGACACAGAGGGTATTGAATATGATGAGATGCACTCCATAGGAGAAGTTTAATTATGCGGTATCTTTGCTTCAAGGCAATGCTATTGAATGGTGAGAGACAGTTCTCGATATTGATGCATAACCACCAGTTCTGACATGGAATGATTTCCTCCTAGAATTTCAAAACAATTACATGCCTGAGGCATATAAAGATGAGAAGAGAAAGGAATTCCTGAATCTAAAATAGGGAAACATGTCTGTTGCGGAGTATGAAATACAATTTAATAAACTTTCCCATTATGCCACCTTCATGGTCTCTACTGAAAGAGACAAATGCAGAAAGTTTGAAGAGGGTCTCAAGTATGAGATCAGAAATAGAATCACAATTACTGTAAGGGTTAAGAGAAGAACACTTGTAAGGGTTAGTTGTGTGAACCTTCAAAACACAAATTAAAAGGTTGTTTGTGTGAGCCTGTAAAACACAAAGTATAGGTTGTTTGTGTGAGCCTGTAAAACACAAAGTGTAGGTTGTTTGTGTGAGCCTGTAAAACACAAAGGAATTAGTTATTGTGTGAGCCATTAAAATACAAGGGATTTCTGGGTTAGGTGTGAGCCATTGTGAGAAACACCATAGTTGGGAGTGAGTTTGTAAAACTCCATTGTAACACTTAGTGTGTTAGTGAAACTCTCAATTGGGATTGGGGAGAGGAGTAGGGTTTGTTAATACCCGAACCTCTATAAATCTTTGTGTCTGATTTTCTCTATCCTTTCTAAAATTAACAATTTTATTTCCGCACCTTAAAGTTTAATTTTTTGAAACTCCAATTCAACCCCCCTTCTTGGTCTAATATATGGGCAACAATTGGTATCAGAGCCTTGTCTAGCATTGAAGCCTAAAAAGCGCTAGTAAAGAGTAAGATATGGCCAGTGAAGGATTCCAGAGTCTCAAACCTTACTTTTATGGAGCAAATTATGCCCATTAGAAGTTTAGGATGGAGACATACTTGGATAGTGAAGGAATTGAAGTCTGGGATAGTGTACGAAAAGAATGGACACCACCAACCAGAAGAGTAGCTGATGGTGAAGAGGAAATCCTATTAAGAGATGATTGGACAGAGCCCCAAAGAAGAGCAAATTTCAAAAACAAAAAGGCAATGACAATTCTATTAAGCTCATTATCTATTGAAGAATGTGGGAGAATACAACACTGCTCAACAACATATAGTATGTGGAAGACATTGGAGAACTATCATGAGGGAACTAAGCAAGTCAAATCCAAGAAGATTCAACTTCTAACCTTAGAATATGAGCTCTTCAAGATGAAATCAAATGAGTCAATCATTGACATGACCAACCGTCTTCTATCCATTATAAATGGAATGAGGAAACTTGGGAAGCATCTGAGTTTGGAAGATGTAAACAATAAAATCCTGAGAAGTTTTCCTCTTAAAGACTATGGTTCAAGAGTTGCTGGCATAGAAGAAGGAAATGAAGATATGAGTATCATGAATACTGATGTGCTGATTGGCAAGCTTCTCACACATGAGATGGCAGTAAAGAGAGATAGAGAGCTTGAAGCAGAGCCAGAGAAAAGAAAACCCTTAGCACTCAAAGCCTCTACTTCAAAAGAAGAAAGTGAAGATGATGAAAAGATGAGTGATGATGAAAATGAGGACATCGCTATGCTTTCAAGAAGATTAAAAAGAATCATTGAAAAAAAGATGAGCAATTCCAGAAGATTCAAGCAAAGAAACCTCAAACAAACTTCAAATGATACACACAGAAGTAAGGAAGAGGTAAAATGCTATGAATGTGGAAAGAAAGGACATATCAAACCAGAATGTCCAAGGCTCAAGAAGCATAAGAGCAAATACCAAAGAGACAACGGGGAGAAAGGTCACAAAGCCACATGGGATGATGAAAGCACTTCAAGTGAAAAAGATGATAATGAAAGTGAAGAGGTCAACCTATGTTTCATGGCTATTGAGGATCACATCTCGGACAAAGTAAGATCACTACACTCATACTCTTTCAATAATGATAGTAGTGATAATGATAGTGATGATGATGATGATGATGAGCAAAGCCTAATAGAAGAATTAAATATAGAATTATAGAAATATAGAACTAAATTTAGTATCTATAGAAATAATATCTCTAATTTGAAAAATAAGATAGATGGCTTAGAAAAGGAGAACATAAAGCTTAAATCATCTAATGAATCTCTTCAAAAGTCATTAGATGAATACTCATCAAGACCCTCAACAGCTTCACTGTTAAAAGAAAATAACACTTTGAAAAATGAAGTGGAAGAACTTAGAAATTCCATTTCTAAATTTCACAAGGGTAAAGAGAGCTTAGATACTCTCATTGTGTCTCAAAGACCACCTTTAGTTAGACATGGTCTAGGGTTTAAGGACACATCATCATCTTCTCACAAAACTATATTTGTAAAATCTAAAGAATCTCACATCTCCACACCTGTTAAAACAACTCCAAGAAATAAACATGTTAAACCTTCTATACAGAAAAAGAATAATCATGCCTTTATGTATAAGAAGTATGCATCTAGAAAAATGAAAATTAATCATAATTGTGCATGTCATTGTTCTCAAAATCAGTCTAATAGAATTATGGCATTCAAATACATTGTAAGACTAAAAAGCAAGTTTAGACCGAAACAATGTAATTATTGTATGAAAATTGGTCACGTAAATAAACATTGCTGGATAAGGAAGGCTCATTGGCAACCTTCATGTGCTAACCCCCAAGGACCCAAACTCATTTGGGTACCTAAATATCATACTTGATTTGTAACTCTGTAGGTATGCCTCAAGTCCACAATAAACAAAAATGCATGGCTAGTAGACAGTGGATGCTCAAGGCATATGACAGGAGACAAAGAACTCTTCAATGAAATCAAAAGTATTGATGGAGGTAAAGTTACCTTTGGAAACAATGCAAAAGGTAAGGTAATTGGCATTGGTTCTGTTGGTGTTAATGGTACTACTTTTATTAAGGATATTTTACTTGTTGATGGCTTGAAACATAACTTGTTAAGTGTAAGTCAATTATGTGATAAAGGAAACAAAGTAATCTTCACTTCAAATGAATGTCTTGTAATCTCTATTGATGGTCAAGAAATATTTAAAGGAAATAGAGATATCAATACGTACATAATAAACTTACATGAACTATCTAACCATTCCTCTAAGTGTCTTGTGACTACTAGTGATGAATCTTGGCTGTGGCATAGAAGACTTGGTCATGCTAACATGCATTTAATACAAAGTCTCAGCACAGGAGAGCTAGTAAAAGGATTACCAAGAGTTAAATATGAAAAAGGCAAGATATGTGATCCTTGTCAAAGAGGAAAGCAACACAAGTCATCTTTCAAAGCCAAAAACATAGTAAGTACTTCAAAACCCCTTCAACTCCTACATTTAGACTTATTTGGACCTACTAGGGTTGCTAGCTTAGGAGGAAAACATTATGCATTTGTCATCGTAGATGATTACTCTAGATTTACTTGAGTAATTTTCTTAGCTCAAAAGAGTGACGCTTTTGAAATTTTCAAAAACTTTACTAAAAGAGTTCAAAATGAAAAAGGGTACTGCATTTCAAAAATAAGAAGTGATCATGGGAAAGAATTTGAAAATGAAAACTTTGAAAGTTTTTGTCTTGAACATGGTATTTCACATAATTTCTCATCTCCTAGAACACCTCAACAAAATGGAGTAGTTGAAAGGAAAAATCGAACATTAATTGAAATGGCAAGAACAATGCTTAATGAATATGAATTACCAACTTATTTTTGGGCAGAAGCCACAAACACTGCATGTTATATTTCAAATCGAGTTTTCAAAAGACCTCTTTTAAACAAAACCTCATTTGAGCTATGGAATGGAAGAAAGCCCTTGGCATCATACTTTAGAGTATTTGGATGCAAGTGTTTTATATTGAACACCAAGGACAATCTTGGAAAATTCTCCTCTAAGTCTGATGATGGTATCTTTTTAGGATACTCTACAACCAGCAAAGCATATAGAGTATTTAATAAGAGATCATTAACAGTGGAAGAATCCATGCATGTTGTTTTTAATGAATCTAGTAGACTTGATCTTGTGAAAGGTAGTGCTCTTGATGATGTTGTAGATAATATGGAAAAACTTGTCATTGAAAATGGAAAAGAAGAAAACGATCAAGAAAAACTACTACCTCAAAATCAAGAACAAATGGAGCAAGAACTTCCAAAAGAATGGAGAATGAACAGAAATCATCCAAAAGAGCAAATAATTGGTGATCTATCAAGGGGAGTAAGTACTAGATCTCATTTCAAGCATTTAGTCACTGACATAGCTTTTATTTCACAAATTGAGCCTAAAAACATTGATGAGGCTCTTAATGATGAAAGTTGGGTAATTGTCATGCAAGAGGAACTCAACCAATTTGAGAGAAATAAGGTATGGAACCTAGTACCAAGACCCAAGAATCATCCAATCATAGGCAGCAAGTGGGTATTTAGAAATAAGTTAGATGAACAAGGGTTAATAACCAGGAATAAAGCAAGACTAGTTGCAAAAGGATATAATCAGGAAGAAGGTATAGACTATGATGAAACATATGCACCGGTAGCTAGATTATAAGCTATAAGAATACTCTTAGCATATGCATGTCACATGAATTTCAAACTTTTTCAAATGGATGTGAAAAGTGCATTTCTAAATGGCTATATAGATGAAGAAGTGTATGTAGAACAACCACCAGGTTTTGAAAGCTATGATTTGACAAATCATGTTTTTAAACTTTCAAAAGCTTTGTATGGTTTAAAACAAGCTCCAAGAGCTTGGTATGAGAGACTAAGTTCTTTTTTACTAGAAAATAGCTTCACAAAGGGAAATGTTGACACTACACTGTTCATCAAAAACATAAGCATGAGATACTAATTGTTCAAATTTATATTGATGATATAATATTTGGTTTTACTAATGAGCTACTTTGTCAAGAATTTGCTAAGTGCATGACTAGGGAATTTGAAATGAGCATGATGGGAGAACTTAAGTATTTCCTTGGTCTACAAATCAAACAAAGCAATGAGGGCATATTCATCAACCAATCCAAATATGCCAAAGACTTAATCAAAAAATTTGGTATGGAAGGATGCAAAAATTCCAAGACTCCTATAAGTACATCAACAAAATTGGACAAAGATGAAAAGGGTAAGAGCATTAATGAAAAACTTTATAGAGGTATGATCGGATCACTTTTATATCTCACTGCTTCTAGACCCGATATTATGTATAGTGTTTGCTTATGTGCGCAATTTCAATCATGTCCCAAAGAATCTCATCTAAATGCTGTAAAAAGGATTTTAAGATATTTACATGGAACATTGCATTTAGGTTTATGGTATCCTAGGAATTCATCTTTCGATATTATAGGATATTCAGATGTAGACTATGCTGGTAGTCTTTTGGATAGGAAAAGCACTTCAGGTACTTGTCACTTCATTGGAGAATGTTTGGTTTCTTGGTTTAGCAAGAAACAAGTTTCAGTTGCTTTATCAACTGCTGAAGCTGAGTATGTAGCAGTTGGATGTTGTTGTACACAAATTCTTTGGATAAAACAATAACTTAAGGACTATGGTCATGAGATGAACCATATACCTATAAAATGTGACAACACCAGTGCTATAAATCTTTCAAAGAATCCTATTCGACACTCTAGAAGTAAACATATTGACATTAGACATCACTTTATTAGAGATCATGTTCAATATGGAGATGTTGAATTAGAATTTGTATGCACAGAAAAGCAATTAGCAGATATTTTCACTAAGTCTCTAAATGAGGAAAGATTTAATTTCATTAGAAGAGAACTAGGTATGATTGATGGATTAACCTTGTGATTACAAAAATATGACATTTTTAATTGTTGATCTTAAAACATCTCACAAGTTATAAGATAAAGTTTTTTGATGAGAATTTATGCTTTATGAAGTAAAATATTTGTTGAAATGATTTAGTCTTGTTGCAGAACTTAATTTCAATTTGATGAAAATTATAGGGGAGTCACGCCCGTGACTTATACTCACGCCCGTGACTTAAGTGGCTCAAAGAGGCAGTGTCGTTCACGACTTTGGTTCACGACATGCTTCACGGCTTCAAGTAGTGAAACATTATTTCATGCCTTGAGTCACGCCCGTGGATAAGAATATTCATGCCCGTGACGCTTTTTCACTCCCGTGAACTATTACGCCTCAAAAACTCACAGAAGCTTTCACGCCTTGTGTCACGGCTTGCTTCACGGGTATAAGTAGTGAAATTCAACAGTTCACACCCGTGACAATATATTCACCCCCGTGACCTATGATCATGCACGCCAGTGATGTTCATGGATCACGCCCATGAACGCATTCTCGCTTTCATTCACGGGTGGAACACTGCTTCAGCAAACCGTGAACACGACTATTCACGCCCGTGACACCCTAAGCCACGCTCGTGAAGGTATAAAATATAAAAGAAAACATCCAGTTACAATCTTCATTTCAACTCTCCATCTTCCAAAACCGCTCTCATTTACTCTCATTCATTGAGACATTGAAGATTCTGACTCCAAAGCCTTGATATTTCACTATAAATACCATCAAAAAGTTCGAATCTTCAGCAGAAATCATACACTTCTAGGGTCTTTTATCAAAATTTCTGTCAAAATCTTCTTCAACTCCATCAACTACTAAATTTCTTCAAATATGGAATCTGCTTCATCAAAGGGAAAGAGAAAGAAGTCTCATGCACCAAAGAGGTATTCAGATTACCTCATGAACATCATTCCAGAAAGTTGCCATCCTCGGTATGCAACTTTGAAGAAGAGACCTATTTTATCATTAAGGTCCTTCGAATGGCAGACAGTCCGTAATCTCGGACTCGAGATGGCTATAACAGAGCAACTTCAAGCCTATCATCTAAGAGAATTTGTTGAAATTCATCTGCTAACCCTACGGGAGCCAATGCTGGAATTTCTCAGCACCTTGCAGGTTTCACCAACTGGAGTGGTGAAATTCCAACTCTGCAACAATGAAAACACCCTCAGCGCCATCGCTTTTGGAGAATTATTCAACCTACCATCTGATGGCGTTCTGAATGAGATTGAGGTAGAATTCTCTTCCCCTGCAGCCTAGACTCATTTTGGATATAACTGTAGCTAGGACGTAAAGAAGATGAAGAGCACTCATCTCGTAGCCCCAGTACACATGTACTTGCATAGGTTTCTAACCTATAGCATCTTTGCTCGGGGAGAGAGCAATGGAACTATTAGGAAGTCAGAACTCTTCCTCTTCGAGATGGCTCACAGGGGAGTCACAGTGGCACTTTCCAGATGGTTTGCAAACCATATTCTCTCCATCGCCACCAAGCCTACAGGAGATATCCTGATTGGAGCTTATGTCACTCATATGGCAGTGAAGCTCAATTACTTGAAGCTGGATAACCATCACTTCAACATCATTCCTGCACACCCACGAGATAGGCTGGATATAGAGTCATTCATCAAGATGGGAGCAGCTGTCAGAATCATTTTTCAGAATGATATCTTCTACCGCTTCACTGATACTGCTGGAGAGATTATCTGGGAAGATCATGACACGGAGGATTTTAAAGCAGGCCTCTAGGGAGTCCAGCAGAAAAAGAGTGCTAGGATTGAGGAAGCAACTCCAGCCATCGAGCAGGACATTGGACAGTCCTCAACCTCCACACCATCTTTAGCGCAGCAGGTGGTCGACCTCTTGGCACCACGTTTCGAGCAGTTGCAGACTTCCATGGATGAGGGGTTGAAAAACCTCAAGGACTTCATGGAGTCTCGGATCGACAGTCTTGAGGCTGAAGTAGCTAGGCTTCGTGATAGGATGTCTGGCTAGGATATAGGCTAGAGTGTAGCCTACATTTGTTATGTTTGATCATTTTTTTTTGTTTGTTTGCTTATGTAGGAAATCTTAAATTTTGTTTCTTAGTTTGTATCCTTTCCTTCATAATATATATATTTGCTTTTGTTTACTTTAATCTACATATTCTTTTTGATTGATGACAAAAGGGGGAGAAAACTAGCAATATATGATATATAATATATGATAAGGGAAAGTAGTATCAAACTAGCAATAATAAGAATAGTGAATCAAAAAGTGAAACAGACTTTGAATTGATTTAAAAATCTTGATTCAACTTTTCAGATGCAAAGTAGATAATTGAAAAACTGAGCTTCTATATACTTTAAATATACCCTAAGTATACTTTGCATACACCTTAAAGGCAAGTTACAACATGCCATGATATATCTTAAATACACCTTACATATACTTTATGTCTTGAAAAGGAATTATGGTATGTATTGGATATACTTCTCATATAACTTGCATATACTTAAAAACTAGTTAAAATGCTACATCTTTATTTACTATTCTTGCATATTATATTTTTTATTCTAAGTATATTTTGAGGGGGAGACTTCTCAAAATCACATATTGCTAGATTATTTGTCACCATCAAAAAGGGGGAGATTGTTAACCTTGAGGGGTATTTCCGTCATTTTGATGATAATAAATAATATAGCAATATTGTATTTAACATACTTGTTTTTGTAAGTATATTATACAGGACATGAATTAAAATAGCAAGAATGGAGAATTGGAAGAATAATCCTTGAGAAACAAAAAGCAAGAAGTAGCATGTTCACTGCCGTGACTCTAGGAGTCACTCCCGTGAAGCCAACTAGCCGTTACCAAGAAACCAACATTTGAAGTTCACGACCATGAAGGAAAACCAAACCGTGGAGTAAGCATTTCAGTCACCCCCGTGAAGAAAGGTGTCACCCCCGTGAAGCTTTATGCAAATTTCATTCCAGAGAGCTTCACGACCAGAGTCACCACTTGGGTCACGGCTGGGAAGATGTTCACCCCTGTGAATGAATGTGTCACCCCCGTGAAGGCTTCATTGAATTTCATCCAGAGAGCTTCACGACCAGAGTCACCACTTGGTTCACGGCTGGGAAGAGTGTCATGCCCGTGATTGATTAAAGTCATGCCCGTGACTCTATATGTCAAAACATACCAGAGAGCTTCACGACCAAGGTCACCACTTCAGTCACGGCTTGGGAAGAACTGTCACCCCCGTGACAAGCATATTCATGCCTGTGAACAATGAAAGAGAAAAATGTCAGGCGCGATTTTTTGGTTGGTATAACGGCTAGTTTCTTATTTAATGCACCCCAACGGCTATATTCAACCATGAGAGTATAAATGGAAGTCATTTATGCATTAAGAAACAAGAGAATGACAAGAAAAACAAAAGATTAGCATATACTTCAAATCACAAGCTATCTTATACTTTTATACTTTGAGAACAAATTCATTCTCTGTAAAAATCTTATTGCTCCTCATATTTGAGAAATAAAGATTTATAAGTAGTTCTCTCTGTAATCTTTACTCAAGTGAGCATTGGGTAGTTCTGGGTTAAGAGAAGAACACTTGTAAGGGTTAGTTGTGTGAACCTCCAAAACACAAATTAAAAGGTTGTTTGTGTGAGCCTGTAAAACACAAAATGTAGGTTGTTTGTGTGAGCCTGTAAAACACAAAGTATAGATTGTTTGTGTGAGCCTGTAAAACACAAAGTGTAGGTTGTTTGTGTGAGCCTGTAAAACACAAGGGATTTCTGGGTTAGGTGTGAGCCATTGTGAGAAACACCATAGTTGGGAGTGAGCTTGTAAAACTCCATTGTAACACTTAGTGTGTTAGTGAAACTCCTAATTGCGATTGGGGAGAGGAGTAGGGTTTGTTAATACACGAACCTCTATAAATCTTTGTGTCTGATTTTCTTTATCCCTTCTAAAATTAACAATTTTATTTCCGCACCTTAAAGTTTAATTTTTTGAAACTCCAATTCAACCCCCCTTCTTGGTCTAATATCTGGGCAACAATTAGAAGGGCCAGAGATAGTACAAGATACAATGGATAAAATCAAGGTTGTCAAGATTAAGCTAAAAGCAGCACAGGATAGACAGAAAAGTTATGCTGATCAACATAGGGAGATGGAATATGAGTTGGGTGAGAAGGTATTTCTACGAGTATCTCTATGGAAAGGAGTAATCCGATTTGGCAAGAAAGGTAAATTGAGCCCAAGATACAAAGTGTCTTACGAAATTCTTGAGAAGGTTGGTCCACTGGCATACAGATTAGCTTTACCACCAGATATGACTCAGATTCATAATGTATTTCATGTGAGCTTGCTTAGAAGATACAGGTCATATCCTACACATGTACTCAAAGATCAAGCCATTGAGATTGCAAATGACATGAGTTATGTTGTAGAACCAGTGAAAATCATCGGATACCAGACTAAACAGTTGAGAAACTGAGAAATACCTTTAGTTAAGGTATTATGGAGAAACCATTCACAAAAAGAGGCAACATGGGAAATAGAAGAAAATATGAAAAAGCAATATCCACACCTATTTCCAGGTATTATATTTAGAGGATGAATTTTTTAAAAGGATGGGAGAATTGTAACATCCTTGACTTTTTCCATATGCATTTCAGCAGCATCTCATTTGTGCATATGCATTTTGCATATATATATATATATCATTTGAACACATGCATAATATGCATTTTTATTTAAATATATTCATGACATACAATTAATTTATTTTCAAATATTTTACAATTATATAGAAATGCATATGTCTGTTTTATAATATAGATGAAAATGACATAAAATTAATATTTAAGTGAATAAAGAGACTAGATTGAATTAATAAAAATTTGACATGATTAATTTAATTTAATTAAAATAAGTAATTAAATTACATATTTATTTATTATTAGTTAGTAAAATTGGATAAATGTATATATGTATACATGAATGTATGTATGTATGTATGTATGATGATAATAAAAATAAAAAAAATAATAATAATTAAAAAAAACATATAGCAAAAGAAAAAGAAAAAGAAAAGTAAAAAAAAAATGAGTCAAAAAGAAGAAGAAAAAGAGACGGGTGAAAGAAAAAGAGAAAGGAAGACAATTTTTAACTTAGATTAAGTCTTCTTCTTCCTCCTCCTCTTCTTCTTTCTCTTTGCTTCATTCCATTTTTTTGAATTCCAGAAACATCTTCTTCTCTTTTCACTCCAGCAATTACAGCAACAAGGTTAGCCAAGGGTGATTATAGGTGAGTAAACAATTAATTTGTGTTAAGCTTGATTATGGAATTTAGGGTTCATAAATAGGCATTATTTTGTACTACGGTTTTGATGATCTTAAAGGTCGAATAGGAAGAAGTGTAAAAAACATATAAGGTGTTCCTTTATGTCTTAGATTTATGGATATATAACTATTTTTGCAAGATGTGGTGTATATATTGAGATATCCTCTCTTTACGGAAACTGGTCCGGATGTGAACCCCAAATAAGTTAGCTACTGTGTTTGTTAGTTGTGAATATGCTAAAGCCATTATTTGAAGTATCTCAAAACATAAAAGTTGTAGATATATGTGTTATTTATATGTATCCCAAATTTTAGGTTCATATGTCCTGTAAAGTTTGAGTTATGGTGAATGGAATCATGTATGTTCCATGTTTTGAACTGCCTACTGAGTACCCTATACAGGTCTAGAAATTTGTTTAATTATTTTTAGCTTCGTACAAATTGATTCCGTAAATGATCAAAACATGAACATTATAGGTATATGTATCTAAATTTTGGTACTAATTTTAGCTTAATATGTTATGTAAAGAATACGTTATGGCCTTTGGAAGTCATACTGGTCTAGAAACCAATCCTATTCTGGACCAGTAAAATATTTGTTATACTTTTAATACCTTAGAGACATAATTGATAAAGGTTATAAACATGAAAAATGTTCCATATAAACCCATATAAGTGTCTGTAAATGTTCATTAAAATAGGATGTATAGATTATAAGTTATGATGAACCCAAATGAGTACCCTGAAACTGCCTAAGGGCAGAAAACAGAGCATAAATCAGAATACGTTTAGAAATTCCACCAAAAATTGTACAGTGATCCAATTGGTCTGAAATTTTAATATGTTATATATATATATATATATATATATATATATATGTTAATTTTAATTAGGAATAAGAATCAGATTAATTGGTCAAGTACAAAAAAAAGTTATAGTTAAAATAGTCCCATAAGGTCACACTGCCTCATAGGAAATATTTTAATTATTAATATGAATAATGTATATTAATTTGTTTAAGCCACATTAAGTTTCTATAGTCATAAATTAACCAATTATATTTCAATATTAGGCTCAAGACAAATTGAAGATATACAAGAAGGGGGTAGACAATAAGTTAAGAGTTGGAATCAAAGGAAAAATGTGAGTCTAATTATCAATTGAATTCTTTAGTGCATATGAATGTTGCTTGCTATGTGATTGTGATATTTTTCCTTGAAAATATGATGATGAATAATTTTGTGACATTTGTGGTACATATAAGTTTGTGTACTTGTGGTATATTTGAGGTATATGTTTGACATAATATATATATACATGGTATATGTATAGTATATGCAAGGTATATGTGTTGACATATGAGGTATATATGTGGTATATGTATGGTATATGTGTTTCATATGAAGTATATATGTGGTATGTGCATGGTATATGTATTGCATATGAAGTATATATGTGATAAGATATAATGATTGATGAATATGTAAGTACAAGTGCATACGCATAATGACTTAAAAGGTGTTGTGACTAGTTAATCGACATTGCAAAGAAAAAGAAGAGGCCTATGGCCCAACAAATGTGCAAATGAAACAAATGATCAAGCTAGCTAGCAAATGCAAATGCAAATGCAAATGCAAATGCAAATGTTCACATGACTAATGTTCACATGGAAACCCGGGGCAATGTCTGTTTAACCTGGTCACAACAAAATAAAATGAATAAGTATAAGCATAAGTAAAGAGCAATTATTGAATACTTGATTTTATCTATATTTATATGTTATTGAATGATGAAATGGAGTATAAAGTATGTATTAATTATACTTGTTATTTGCTATTATGAAATGCTTGGTGTTTTAGGACTCATTTGATAGTTATTCTCACTGAGTCGCAACTCACCAAATTGCATCATTTTTCAGGTAGAGAAGATTAGTAGTTCATATTAAGGTGCATATAAAAGTCATGGATCAAATGTCACCGGCCGAGCCTCTTCACTTTCTCTCCTTGCATTCCACATAAGCATAAGAACATTTCATTTATGTTTGGGGGTTGAATACTTGCATATGTATAATTACAATGAATGTGCACTAAGATATATATATAAATGGATTCAACTTAATGTTTCATTTATTAATATATGTGATGTTATAGGCTATAATTAAAGCTTCCATATTGATTGTGAAATTATTGTTGATAATATGAGATAAGTTAAAAAAAAAATTACTCTCGCTGTAAACTTGACTTTTATTTAATCTTGTTCCATACGTGATAACAATATAAAATCGGTATATGCGGTATATAGATGTATAAGGTGTTAGGTGTTACACTACATGTAACACCACATCTTATACATTTGAGTTCAACCTATCTCTGTATCAAATAATCACATATAGCATGCTGGAAAGTCAAAATATCCTGTTAACAATGATAGTAAATTTTTTTTCATATCTTGTAATCTCATTTAATAACTCTGCAAGTCTCATATACTGTAATATCATTCAATGACTTTGCAAGTCTCATACCCTGTAATATCATTCAATGACTTTGCAAGTCAACACTGAGGCTTTCGCCACAATACGATATATCACATATATTAAAACATAAACTTTACACATAAGTATTTACGAGTTACTTTCGTTTATACATTTTTAAAACTCATTCCAAACTGACTATACATATTCAACCATGTAAATACAAAATGCAGATGACATATTTTCATGCTCGAGTGGTATACAAGGAGAGAGAGTGATGAGGCTCGGCCAGTGACCTGTGCTCCATGTCTTCTATAAACTACTCAAAATGAGCTATCACTTTTGTTTACCTGAAAAATGATACAAATTGATGAGTTGTGGCTCAGTGAGAATAATCATTTAATGAGCTCTAAGTACCAAACAACTCATAGTAATAAATCACAAATCCAATATATACCATATATTCCATTCCATTCATCAGTATCATATAAGTATCAATAAAGATGAAACATATAATCATTACTCTTTATGTATGTAAATGCTTTGCTTATTTCATTTTGTTGTGACCAAGTTAAACAGACATTGCCTCGGGTTTCCATGTGAACATTTGCATTTGCTAGCTAGCTTGATCATTTGTTTCATTTGCACATTTGTTAGGCCATATGCCTCTTCTTTTGCTTTACAATATCGATTAACTAGTCACAACGCCTTTTAAGTCCATATGCATATGCACTTGTACTTAAGCATTCATCAATCATTGCATCTTATCACAAATAACATACATATACCGCATATATGCCTCATATGCCACGCATATACCTCGCATATACTATACACCTTATATATATATCACATATGTCAAACATATACTTCAAATATATCACAAGTATACCACTTATGTGTACCACAATGTCACAGATTATCCATCATCATATTATCAGGGGAAAATCATGACAATCATATGAATCACATAGCAAGCAACATTCATATACACTAAAGAATTCAATCGATAATTAGACTCACCTTTCTCCTTGGATTCCGACCCCTAAATTATTGTCTATCCGCTCCTTGTGGGTCTCCAATATGTTGCGAGCCTAATATGAAAACATAATCGATTAAATCATAATTAGAGAGACTTAATGTGGCTTAAACAAATTTATATGCATTGTTCATATCAATAGTTAAGATTTTTCCTATAAGGCAGTGTGACCTTATGGGACTATTTAGCCTATAAACTTTTCTATACTTGACCAATTAATCTGATTCATATTCCTAATTAAAACTAACATATAATTATATAAAATATTAAAATTTCAGACCAATTGGATCATTGTACAATATTTGGTGGAATTTCTAAGTGTGTTTTGTTTTCTGCCTTATTTTCTGCCTTTAGGCAGTTTCAGGGTACTCACTTTGGTTAATCATAAATTATAATATATAAGTCCTATTTTAATGAAAATTTATAGACACTTATATGGGTTCATATATAACATTTTTTATGTTTATAACTTTTATCAATTATGTCTCTAAGGTCTTCAAATTATAACAAAATTTAACTGGTCCAGAATAGAATTGGCTTTCGGAACAGTATGACTTCCAAAGGCCATAACTTAGTCTATACATAATATATCAAGCTTAAATTAGTACCAAAATTTATCTAAGACATATACCTATAACTTTAATGTTTTGATAATTTACAAAATCGATCTCTTAGGAGCTCATATTATCCAAAAACATTACTGGAGCTGCCCAGGGCACTAAGTAGACAGTTCAAACCATGGAACAGTCAGGGTTCCATTCACCATAAATCAAAATCCACAAGACATATGAACCTGAAATTTGTTATAAAGCTACATAACACATATATATACAACTTTTATGTTTTGAGATATGTTGCCCAGATATATTAAGCCAAGAATGGGGATTGAATTGGAGTTTTAAAAAATTAAACTTTAAGGTGCAGAAATAAACAATTAATTTTATGAGGGATAGAGAAAATTTGACACACAGATTTATAGAGGTTCGGGTGTTAACAAACCCTACTCCTCTCCCCAATTGCAACTGGGAGTTTCACTAACACACTAAGTGTTACAATGGAGTTTTACAAGCTCACTCCCAACTATGGTGTTTCTCACAATGGCTCACACCTAACCCAAAAATCCCTTGTGTTTTAATGGCTCACACAATAACCAATTCCTTGTGTTTTACAAGCTCACAAAAACAACCTTTACTTTGTGTTTTTACAGGCTCACACAAACAACCTTCATTTTGTATTTTTACAGGCTCACACAATAACCTTTTGATTTGTGTTTTGAGGCTCACACAACTAACCCTTACAAGTGTTCTACTCTTAACCCAGAAATACCCAAAGCTCACTTGAGTAAAGATTACAGAGAGAACCACCTACAAATCTTAATTGCTCAATAAATGAAGAGCAAAAAGATTTTTACAGAGAATAGATTTTGTTCTCAAAGTATGAAAGTACAAATAGCTTAAATTCGAAGTATATTCTATTATATTGTTATTCTCTTCATTCTCTTGTTCTTAATGCACAAATGACTTCCATTTATACTCACATGGCTGAATATAGCCGTTGGGGTGCATTAAATACGAAACTAGCCGTTGTACCAAACAAAAAATCGCGCCTGACATTTTCTCTTTCATTGTTCACAGGGGTGACATTTCTTCCCAAGCCGTGACTGAAGTGGTGACCTTGGTCGTGAAGCTCTCTGGAATGTTTTGACATATAGAGTCACAGGTGTGACATACTCATTCATAAGCCGTGACTGAAGTGGTGACTTTGGTCGTGAAGCTCTCTGGATGAAAATGCATAAATCTTCACGGGGGTGACACCTTTATTCACGGGGGTGACTGAAATGCCCATTTCACGGTTTGTTCTTCCTTCATGGCCGTGAACTTCAAATGTTGGTTTTGGTAACGGTTAGCTCCTTTCACGGGAGTGACTCATAAAGTCACGACAGTGAACATGCTACTTCTTGAATTTTGTCTTTTAAGGATTATTCTTTCAATCTCCATTCTTGTTATTTTAATTCATGTCCTGTATAATAGACTTAGAAAACAAATATGTTAAATACAATATTGCCATTTTATTTGTTATCATCAAAATAATGGAAATACCCCTCAAGGTTTAACAAGATACTTCCAAAAATGACTTTATCATATTCAAAACTAATAAACACAGTGGCTAACTTACTTAGGGTTCACATTCGGACCAGTTTTAGTACAAAGAGGATATCTCATTATATACACCACATCTTGAAACAATGTTTATATATCCATAAATCTAAGACATAAAGGAACAACTTTTGTGTTTTAAACTTTTCCAGAATCAATTTCTATTAATATCAAAATTGGGGTGCAATTCAGTGCCTATTAATAAACCTTAGCAACTCAAATAAACCTTATCGCAATAAGAATTGATTACTTACCAAGAACAAACTTGCAAGGGATCAATTTGCCTCAAAAACCAAGTGAAACAAGGAATAATTGAGTTCTGGAATGGAGGAAGATGAAGAAGAAAACGGGGCTGAAGTGAAAAGGCAGAAATGGGGGAGGAAGATAAAGCTAACTTTTTGTTTTTGTCTTTTTATCTTTTTCTTTTCATCTCTTCTCTTTTCTCTTTTCTTTTCTCTGTTCTTTTCTCTTCTCCTTTCTTTTATTTTCCTTTTGTTTCATTTTCATTTTATTTTGTCTATATTATTATTATTATTTACATATATTTATAATTCCACTAATTCACACAATAATACAACTTAATCATTTGGCCCGATTTAACTAAATTAACAATGTAAATGTTTACTAATCATAATCTAATCATTTTCTTACTTTAATTTAGTCACCTTATTCAATTTATTTCTAATGCTTTGTTATCCTCATTAGGGTTATAAGTATACACGTGTGACTCGATACAATTGCCAAATACTAGGACACGTAGATAGTGGGTGCTATGAACTTGTTTCTAAGAAAATATGTATGAAATACACGTGTTCAATTGGATTATATGGAAGATGCATATGTTCAAATGAAATGCATGTGGATATGCATGTGGGGAAGGTCGAGGATGTTACACTACATCTCGGCGGTGACTAAGGAGGTGGTGGTGGCAGCAGTGGCATAGCCTATACTAATCACAGTAGTAGAGCAACAAGATTATACATCAAAGGATCTTGTATCTGATCCGATTGACTAGCCATCGGCTACTGTAAAGGAGGGGTACTAGTCGCCCCTTGAACACTAGTTTGGCTTGGCTGATTTTGAGCTTTAACATCTGAAGGACTGTTATTTTTGGCTGCATCATACGGTTCGATCTCTATACTTTCCTTTTAGCCTACACATTGATAGAGAATAGCCCACATCAGAGTCATATAGGATAACACTCACACACATGATACACCCATCCCACCTAGGTTCAGAACTATAAAAATCTAGGCTTTGATACTACTAAATATAACACCCTTCGAAATAATTAAGATTAAATCCAATTATACCAAAAGATGCTACGATGCATATGAGTTAAAATATCACAACTTTAAAACTTTCATGCATCATGGCCATTATGACTTAAACAAAATAAAAGCATTCTTAAATCATGAAATCAAGTTTAATATAATAAAAGTTTTACTACAAATGCATACGGGCATGCACAATCCTAAAGTTTTACAAAATGAGTAGTTATAAAACTACATATCTCTAAAATACAACATGTAAAACTATAACCATCCAACCCATAACAAAACAACAAAAACTAGATACAGTAGTGTATCACCCACCCTGAATGTATATCCTTGGCTCTGATCACTGGGCGTCCTCATCTATCAAACCTTTCCTAAGCTCCAAACCTATGCATGAAAAGCTCTTACGCAAAGTAACTCATTCCTAGTGGTACATAATAATGTTCAAAGCATACAACAACATATAAATAATATGCATGATATACTCACTGAGCTACTATGATGACTTACCTTAAAGTCTGTGTATGCATTAACTCGTATACTATATGACATGCCATCAGAATTATATATATATATATATATATATATATATATATATATAGTGTATAATACCACAAGGAATCTCACATAATCTCTCAGTGTAATACACATGCTTATCACATATAAAATTTATCAATTATCTTACATTTTCCCACCTTACTCATAACTAGACTAAAATGGATATGGGTACTCTACAGTTCTTGCTAAAGCCAAAATAATCTACCGAGGAAGCTCTATTTTCTTACCTATGGGCCTTCAAGTATCTCAACATAATCCACTAAGAAAAAATGAGTGCAATAAATAGCTACGAGGGAAGCACACCTGGATACACCCCGAGCCTTCTAAACACCTCATTAATCTTTAAAAACTCTCAGCATAAATCAGCTAAAGAAAATGAGTGCATGGAATAAGTGCGAGGGAAGCCCACCTAGCTAACCCCGTGCCTTTTAAACATCTCATAATTCTTCAAAATATCTCAAGTGTGACCAATATACATCACCTGGTACCAATCTCCTCCCTTAATGGCATGCCATATATCTTAGATCTAGTCATAGTCTTAGTATTGGGCTTATAATGTCATCACGCATACCACACATAATCATGTTATCCATTTACCATATTTTATATAAATACCATGATTTCCACAATCATTTCCACAACATATATTTTCTTACCATGGTATAAGCATAAAATTGAGGTTTACCACCTTGCAACAAATCACTCTTGATTCATATGCAAACGTACAAAATTTTTATGATAAATAGCTTCACGCCCATGAATAACCATTCATGATCGTGAAACACTACTTCACGGGTAGTCTCCCCCATGAACCGAGCCATAATTCAACCTGTGAATCAGCACCCCTTCACGGCTATGATCCAAACCGTGAACCCAACTGTAAAACTGTCAGTGAATGAGTCTACTTCAGCAACAAAGATGCATTTCATGATCTTCATGCCCGTGAACCCTTCCCTTCACAGCCGTGAATTTGAAAATTTTTCTACAAAACAGAGCAACACAACTTCATGTCATTTACACATGCAGTACTTTCTATGGTTGACCAATGTCAGCCACCCTATCAACATTCCAACATGCATTTAAGCTATATATCATAACTATAAACTTTTTATTCATCAACATGACTCAGAATAGTTCCTTAAACATGTCAGTTTAACTATATTCATACCAATTCCTGTCATGTATATCAACCCCATATTTTGCCATTTAACTACACATTGGTCATTTTCAACATGTATTTAAAGTCATTAACACAGAAACATCAATTTATTTTCCCTAAGAGTTGTTATGTACAAACCTTACATCAAGGATAGAGATTAGCTAAAGCTTGAGCTCTTCAAGCTTGTCCTCTCCCTTGGAATGAACTTCCAACACCTCAACCAGATCCTAGCAAAATGAGAAACATCTTCTTAGCCTCTGGAATACGAATCAAAGTCCAGAAAAAGAAAATCAAGCTCTTCTCTAAACTCACAACCTTCCTCTTCTCACTCTTCTTTCTCACTTTTCCCTTATAAAATACTGATCTTCCAAGCTTCTCCAATGGAAGAAGATGGAGTCTAAAGGAAGAAGATGATACAATTGTGTGTTTGGTTGGTTAACAGGGAGTAGCGAGCGAATTTAAAGGGGATGATAGAGAGAAAAATATATATGTCTCACCTATTCTGTCTGCCTAGGCTTCACAGCCGTGACTCCTCTTTCATAGGCATGAGCCTCTCCTTCGCGGTCGTGAAACAACTTATCACGGCTGTGTACTAAAATCCGATATTCACGGCCATAACACCCATTATCACGGGCATCAAATATTTGATTTTAGCCACTCTTAAACTTTCCAAAACTTTACTCAATCCCTAATTCCCACTAATCAATAGTATAACTTATAGACCCTAAATACAGGCATTAAAAGCATGGTATCTCAATTACTAGCATATCAAAATCCAAACAACAAAAGCTTATAACATGTAATTTCCAATATAAAACAACCATTAACACAACAATAACATATTTAACCCTTAATATGCCATTAACCTGAAATCATACCATATAACCAACCCTATCAATTTACAACATGCATCAACAATAAATAACACATAAACATGCAACTTGAGTCTTTGAATGAGATTATGTATAAACATTTCACATACGATGAAGCCTAACTAAAATTCTCTAAGTTTGTCCTCTCCCTTTAGATGGACTTCCATCAGCTCTACCAATTTATAGCAACAAGAAACTGTTCCCTTAAACTTTTATGAACTGGAACCAAAAGCAAGAATACCGAAACCAACCCTTTCCTTACAACTCACAATCCTTTCTTTCTCACTATTTTCTCTAATTTTACTCTCATAAAACTAGGTCTTTGAAACTCCAAAAATGGAGAAGAAGGGTTTCTAATAACAAAAGAGACTGGAGGTGGCATGTTTAGTTGGTTAACAAGGAATGAGAAGCAAATTTTAAGAGAATGACAACAGAGAAAATTGTGGTTGTCTCACATATTCTATCTATCCGGAATTCATAGCCATAACTTATTCTTCACAAACGTTAACCACCCATTCCCAATCGTGATTAATCTTCACAGCTTGTTTACTGAAAACTCGATATTCACGACCATGATACCATTTGTCATAAGTATGAAACAGCAAAATCAACAACTTTAAAATCTTTTAATACTCTTCTTAATTTCTAACTCTCACCTACAATTTACACAACTTATAGACCTTATATATAGACGTTACATAATATGGTTTGTGTTTTTTTATATATGGTAATTTCAAGTGCAAAAGTGAGGATAATATGTGAAGATAAGACAAGTTTACAACTAAAATACAATAAAGAGGGAGTAACAGACTCAACGTGAACATTCAATATAATGGTAGATGATGATCATAATGATGACATGTGCTATATTGTACTTGTTAGTAGTCTATAGACTAATTGTAAGACTACAATCTAGGACTCCGTCGCAACCACATTATACTTACCCTAATAATGGTGTCATTACCAACCTTCATTATGCCAATTCCATGGGATTTTTTAGGGATCAATCAATGTCTAGTTGAGCGAAATTAGTTAAACAACTTTTGGAATATAATGAATAAATTAATTTTTAACTTTTTGCTTAATTAGTTATTAGTTTGCTTAATCCCATTTCTATTAATTTGTGGCAATATTAATTGTTGTTTTCGTTTTTGGGTTTGATCTCTTAATTCTTATCCTATTGATGGTGTTGGAGTATGTCTCTCTTGAGTCTATGCTGAAGATGCAATGTTCCCCTATAGGTTTTGTGCCTTAATTTCGAGATTGAGATTAAACTCTATATTCCACCTTATTTTTTAATGAATGCAAAAAATCTGAAAATTCAATACAAAACTAAATTGAAAAATTTTAGATTAATCTGTCAACTTATTTTGATTTTATTTTTAATTTTTATTGATTTCTTCATTGAATGGCTAATTGCCAAGAAAGGAATACAATCCTCGAGCGGAAAATATTTGACCTAAATCCATGCAAAAACATTCCATAAATTTTAACAAAATCGGACATTCTAATTGCTTAGAAATAAACTTTCTTCTAGTAATCTAAGCAAAACTTGAGAAAATTTTTGTTTTGAGAGCTTGAAGACCTTTTATTTTTGCAATTAGGGAGAATCAGTAACCCTCCCAAACAATACAAAATAAATTTGTAAATTTAAGGCTGAAACCAAATAGATATGAGAAATATAGCTTCTCATAATAAACTCTAAAACGAAAATATTATGTTGCGTTTATTATTGGAAATTAAGTGAAATTTAAATTCAAAAACTCGCAATTCAAAACTCTAATCAATAAATGAATGTTATTAAATTAAAATTTATTGATATGTTTTAAATTGAATGTATGTATTTTTATTGATATTTTATAATTTTATAATTTTCATTCGTATATTGTATTTTTAAATAAAATATTTTTTAGAGTGAACAATCACTTTAATTTTTATTTGCGTACTGTACAGTAAAATTTTGACAATTGCTTGTAGTTATTATACTTTATTTTGTATTTTGGATTGAGCTGTTACTTAATTTTGCAACATTTTGTATTTTAAATTGACGAGTTATCAATTTTTAATTAAAAATTAAAATGTAATCATAAAAATCAAATATTTGCAATGACCAAATTTATAATGAAGAATTGTTATAAACAAATTGGTAAAAAACCCTCAAAAATAAACCCCCAACATTAAAAAAAAATACGGGAAGCAAATATGAATGGGTTGATGCTGAAGAAAAGCAGTGAAAAGGGCTGACCTGCCTCTCCTCCTCTTCCATTGAAAGCCTTCATTTTCTTCAATTAACTCAATCATCTCTCTCATTTTCTCATTAACTTTTTCTTCTATTAATTAATTTTCAAATTCTCCTATTTTCAAAAAAAAAAAAATCAATTTCTCTTCTATCTACCGTTATAAATTATAGCCCTTCTGGTCTTCGTTACCTTTTGTCACCATTGTCAGTTTTTCTTTCCTTACTTATTACATCTCTTCTAATCTTTTAATGGGTTTTGTTTTAGCCTTTCTTTACTGACTCTTTTTTTGTCTTTATAATCTAATTTGTATTTTTGGTGTAGATGGGTTTGTCAGTTTTTGACCGGTGTTCAAGTTTTAGTTTCTTCGTTTGTTTTTTTGTCTTTTAGCCAGGCTGACAGAGCAATTGAATCTAACGTGGGAGTTTAATATGATTATTGTTGCAATTACGCAAAGTAAATTTCTATGTTATTTTCAAGCCTTGTACTTTAGCTGGAATTTGACGAATTAATTTTGTTTGATTTGAAAGATTTTTTCTTTCTTCAAAGTTCAAACTTAATGCTCCATTAAACCTCTGCCTGAAAACCTAGGAGTTCCATTGAATTTGCTTTATGGGCCCATTAAGCAGCTAATTCTGTTTGCAGAGTGATTAGGGTTCTAGATTGGAGCAATAATTACTTTCAATAAGATTTGTGAATCAATAACCAAATGAACTTTCATCTTGTGAGCTAACGACATAATCTGTTTATTATTTTTAATCTCAGTTTGAGTAAGGATGGATGCTGGTACCATTGAGGCTGTTCAGCTACGTAGTCACAGCAATGTCTATGGCTCTTTCAAGAAATTCAGAAATTGTTCATTGCAATTTATCTCAAAAGGTTTTGCAGTTGATGTTAAACTACTGCCCAAAAGGAATCTGTAATTCTAAAATACGTTTGCTATATTCATCATCTTGTTATGCGTCAGCAGTGGACCCTGTTCTGTCTACATCATACTCTACCAGCAATTTTAATCAGGAGGCATCAAGTAAGCAGGTTTTTCCCATTATAAGCTTGATCTTCAAACATAACATCTTAATACATCTATGTTTGCCTTGTTTTTATATTTGGTGAGTTCAAGATTTTGAAATTGAAGAATGAACTTAATATTGAGTATTCCCAGACTAAGTTTTATTAAAATCTGCAGTTGTAAATATTCATAGCTTCTGAATGGTGTGTCTGCAATTGAGGTTCCTCACTATTGCTTCAATTAATTTTATAGACTGATTTTTATGAAGGAAAAAAAAAAAAGAAGAAATCCGACAATTTCTAGTCCCTGCATTTGATTGGATTGTGTAACAATTTCTAGTCCCTGCAATTGAGGTCTCTTGTTGTGTTTCAATTAAATTTTAGGTTTGGTGTTCTCTGATAGTTGAATTTTCTTTGATATTGATTCGACATGGTGAGTCTATGTGGAACGAAAAGAATTTGTTCACTGGCTGTGTTTATGTGCCTTTAACCAAGAGGGGTATTGAGGAAGCCATTGAAGTTGGTAGGCGGATTAGCAACATACCAGCGGACATGATCTACACATCTGCATTAATTCGTGCTCAGATGACAGTTATGCTTGCCATGACTCAGCACCGCCACAAGAAGGTACATGTGCTCTTGTTATCAAACCTGCATATCACTAGATATGTTGATCGTTTAAAATCTCAAAAAAGAGGATGTTTTTTTCTTTATTTGTGAACTTATGTTCTTAGATCCATCCCTTCCTTCGAACTGGTGAAGACAGATATTCACAAGAGTAAGGTTCAACAGGGGTTGATGGAATTTTGCAATTCTTTTGGGGTGTTTTGGTTGAGTCCTCATTGCCTCTGTACAGGACAGTCAAAGGAAGTTAAGTTTGGACTTTGCTTGGTGATCTATGATTTTTGTTTATTTGCCCCTCTTGAAAATGAAAATTCAGCAAGAAAATCTTGCAAAATGTAACCTAATGTTAATTTTATTTAATTGCATATGAATAGTATCTTTTAACCTAATGCCTATTCACAGGTGCCTATCATTATGCATGATGAGAGTGAGCAGCCAAAGACATGGACTAAAATTTTCAGTGAAGAGACCAAGAAACAGTCTATTCCAGTTATTACTGCTTGGCAATTGAATGAAAGAATGTATTCTATGTTCCTCTTTCTTTTTTTTTTACATCTAAAATTTGAGATGGGTAGTAATTTTGGCCTTTTTTCTCTAGGTATGGTGAGTTACAAGGTCTTAATAAAGAGGAGATGGCCAAAAGATATGGCAAGGAGAAAGTGCATGAGTGACCCCGGAGTTATGATATTTCTCCCCTAAATGGTGAAAGCTTGGAAATGTGTTCTGGAAGGGCTGTTGCCTATTTTAGAGAAAAGGTAATCACAATAGCATTCTTTCTTTGTTTTGTGGGTTGTTACTCGTATTTTTTATCAATTGCTTAGAACTTTCACAGTTGGTATTAATCAATTGCAATCAAATGGCTAAAATTTTTTGTCCGTTATGACGTGCATAAGTGATATTCTTGGTCTTAAAATGCTCAGACTTTGTTTAATATGCACACATTAGTTAATTTTGTTTGGACCGGCATGTGTTTAGCATTTTACCTCCTGGACTTTGTGCATTGGTGGGTACTTGAACATTTGGTGCAATCAAGAGCAATCACTTTATTCTCGATTCACTTTGGTTCATTTTGCTGAGATCATGACTTCTATACAGGCTTAAAAAAGGATGAAGCTTTTCACTCTGTAAGAAATGCCTTTATAACTTATTTATTATTTTGGGTGGGATGGGAATGGCTGGGGATTTTTATCCTGTAGGTCTCCCTTCTCTTCACCATTACCTTTTGTGACTAAATTGACCAGAAAATTTGCTGTTACGAAGACAGTGCTCTTTCTATCATCATTTTAACAAGATTCAAATGGTCACATATATGCATTCATCTTCCACATTCTTCTAGCGAGGAGTTGGTGAAAATATAATAAACCTTACACATTTTTTATTTGCCTGTGAAGAAGTGATGATACTTTGAGAGTTGTATTCTTTTCCTTTTTCTCTCTTTTTAATATACTTATTGAAGTTTCTCATGTCACCTTATCAACTTCATGAACACATCACACATATAAATTGTAAACCTGTTTCAAGCTTCCTCCTTTTTAGATACACAGGAGAAGCGGTCACTTTGAAATTAATTTCATTATCGATTACTGAACTTTCGCTGATTTGCAGTAAAATAAATATAAAATTTTTCATCACACTATAGTAACTAATGAATTTGTTTCTCATTAAAATTATTTCCGACGACTGAAGGCAACTCAGCACCCGAAAAGCTGAGATGGACGCCGACATGGCATCAGATTTCAGCCATAAACTTATATTGTAATTACATTTCAGTCATAAAAGAAAATTCAATTTTCAATTTTCTCTTCATTATACTCAAAATGTTAAGTAGAGTTGACAATTTTTAATACGACACGATTAAATAATATGAAACGACACAAATTTAAATATATATGAATTTGAACTAAATGAATATATGTTATAACCGTATTAATATGTTTGTGACATGAAAAAAAATTGGGTCGTAAATTGATTTTACTTAACCTGTTTAGATACTATACAAATGAATTGTCAACTCTACATTCAAGTATTTTTTTCATTCAATTTTCACTCAAAAAAGAATTTAAGAAAATATCTCAAAGTTTTGGGTACAATGATGGTGAATTGAAAAAATATTTTTTTTCCTAATTGAAATGTAATTAGAGTACAAGTTTACCACTGATGAAATTAATTTTGTCCACATGACATTACCACATGGACATCTGACGTGGCAACCAAAATTAGTGTTTGTGCAACATATAATCTGACATGGCAAAATCTGGCACGACGGTAGTAGCCACATCACATTTCCGACTATTGACTTAGCAAAGATTGTCAGAAGTAATTTTAGTGGGAAAAAATTCTTTAGTTACCATGGTGTGACAAAAAATTATATATTTATTTTACTGCAAGATAGCAATAATTCAATAACCGTTGGTGAAATTAACCTGTTGGTGATATTCCATGATGGTAGGTTTTATTTTATTGGGCCAATCTATCATATCTTCTGTTCATCATTCATGAATCACAGTTGACAAACATATTATCGCATCTCATTACTTCTACATTTTCTAATCTCAATGCAGAGTTTGGCTCTTTATAGGCAAAAATTGGATGAGATGTTGGGATAAAGATGAAGGACTAGTAGATTTTATGCTTGTTTGCTTTTTAGACCTGTCAAAAAATAAATCATCAATATTTGAAATCTTTCATTATGTAATTTTGTGTGTTGGTTGTAGGAGACAACCTGTTTAAATCTTTCATTTCTCTTTGGGGCCTTGTGGATGTTATAGAGCCAATGAGGCTTTTTACCTAAGAACTATGATTCTTTAGCGGACACCCATGGAAGCTTTTTTTTTTGGGTCAAGCTGCAATGGTTTACCGAGGCGCGAGCATGGACCAAACAACGAAAGTGCAAGCATGAACATATGATAAAAATGAATAAAGTAAATGTGGAAAAAAATCATTTTGTACCTTTGTGACTAGCAATGTTTGTGTTTTTATCAATTGACAATTTAAAAGAAGTGTAATTATAGAAGGATAATATAGTTTAGCAATTATTTCTGAGATAGATGCAAGCAATTTTTTACTACTCACTATAGCTTGCATTGTTTGTAAGTGCTAGCAGGGAGAACAAACAATAAAGGAACCTCCAATATTGGAATCTAGCAATAGGAAGATGAGTAGATCTTTATATTTGCAATGGCTTGTATTCACATTTACTGCTAGCTTGATAGGGTCTAGAGGAGCCTTATCTATCTAATACATTAAAACTGGGTTTGTTTTGGAATGTAGTTATTATAGTGAATTAACCAAAATTGCTCTCTAACTAAACGACACCATTTCTCTTTTTGTTTTTTTCCAAAAATCCAAATTAAAATGATACTGTTTTATAAATATTTCAGCACCTCTTCAAACATTAATAATGCAACCATTCTTTGTATTGTAGCTCAAACAAATGGAGACGTCGTCTTTGGCTTAAGGTAGCCATTGCTACCATCCACAATCTTTAGTTTCTTCTTATCTGGTGCAGGACTGAAACCAATCCTAACCCGATCATCTCTTACTCTACTCTTTTGCTCTTTGAAACAATGAAATGAGGTTAAGAAAGGAAGCATTGAAGGAAGGGAAACATGTTCTGTTATGGCTGAAAAAAATTGTATTTTCTAGGAAAATTTTGGAAATAAGATACACAGAGAGGGAAAGAAAGAAGGTTAAGGAGAAAAAAATGGCAGAAGGGATGGAAATAGTGTTGTAAAAACTGGATCGACCGAACTGGTTCAACCGAAAATCGGCTCTCAGGCCGGTTGGTTTTGAGCACCTAACCCAATAATGATATAGTCCGATCAGAAACCAGTGACCTGGCCAGTTTAACCAAAAACTGGTCAATCCGGTCACGGTTCATCTGGTTTGACCGGTTTAAAAATGTATGGAAAATATGGAAAATTGCTGTTGCTACTAGGGGGGTTTGAACTTGGGTGTTGAAAGTATAAATGTAAACCTTTAACCATTGCACCACATACAAAATATATTAAATACATTATTTAGTACAATTTATTTGAAAATTTAGTACATTTTATTTCTATAATAAAAAAAATTAGTTTAATTTGAAAACGAATTAATGGTATTTTTTACTAAAATTTTTTGATATAATTAGTAATATATATATATATATATATATATATATATATATATATATATATATATTAAAAAATATTTATTTTAATTATCCATAAAATTATTCACATTATTTAATAGTTGTATTCAACATTTGTATTTTCAGTATTAATTAATATACAATATTACAAAATGTTACATATAAATTATTTTGATTTATATTGAAAATATATTTTTAATTGACAAAATTGATACTCTAACAAAATATTTAAAAATTATTATCTATTTTATATTTAAAAATAAAAAAAATATATAAAAAAATATGATATTAAATTTTTTTTTAATATGATCATTTATTAATTTAAAATATAAAAATTATGAATATTAATATTTTGAACATATAATTATGCATAAAATATATTTAATATATTTATTTTTTTTATATTTTTATAGTGTATTGACATGTTAAAAATTATACTTTTAGAAAATTTTACATGGATCGGTTCAACCTTAAACTCTTAACTAGTTGTCTTTTTCAATTTGTTGACTGGACTGAGTTTAATAACTTTTGATGGAAAAAGCCATAAATGACAAAACAAAAGAATAGTTTAAATAGTTTCACAATAAAAAAAATAGTAAGGTTTTTTTTGAGTTGAGAGATTTTAAAATTCATGGATTTCATAAAGTTCATTGATTTTAAATCAATATACTGTGAAATTTATGGATTTATAAAAATTTTATCGTTTCGTTTGAATATAAAATTCATGGATTGATAAAGTAATTTTTCTTGGATTAATATTTGATTCAATGACCACAATCTATAGATTTAACAATTAATTTTCAAATTTATCATTTACTAAATATTGATAATTTATCATTAATTAAATATTTTCTAGTTTTTGTAACGCCTGTAATTAGGGCTTAGTAAATAATACAGATTAAGGAGGTAGAAGTATGTAATTAAGGGTTAAGGAAAAATAATTAAAAAAAGACGAGAATGTGAAATGTCACAAGGTTCACACCCGTGACAATATTTTTCACGACCGTGAATCATTGCGAGATGAAATTCTAGGTTTAAGCAGATTTATGGTCGTAATAATAGTTGTCACACTCGTAAACATCATCAGAAATAAAATTTTAACAGTAGTTCTTTCTTTATTTTACGACCTAAAATCAAAAGTGAACCCTATAATTCGAAGTTTTCTCATTCCAGAGACCAATGCTTTATATTTTTTTGATTCCCAGCCCTAAACACCTAAACCAAAGCAAAAAATCAAAGTTTAAGCAAATTTTTCTACGAGATGAGCATAAAGAAGATGTATTTTTGAGGAGGGGCGAACCATAAGAGGAAGAGAGGAGATGCATCTTCTATCCTAGTTGTGTTTCCTTCGATTGAAACAAGGAATCACATTTTTCTTTCGCTTCTACAAGTTTTCATAGCTTTAATCGTGTCTAGTTTGTTATGGTAGAGATCCATTTCCAAATGACTTAGAGTTTTAGATGATCAATGAGTTATCATGGCTTAAGATCCCTCTTTAAGTTGTTAAAGGTTATAACATACGTTAGTAAGAAATTATATGAGATTAAGGTTGTCAAAAAGGGTTTAAGTTGGGGTTTTTTTAAGAGTTATAGATTTTGATATAAATATATTATATGTGATAGAAGTTGAAAGAGAAGGTGGTGAAACTCACCAAAGGGATAAACAAACTTAAGAGAAACTTGCTTTATGAGGTTTATGAGGCTCCATTGGAGGTATATATATATATATATGCATTTAAATCCCAAATAATGGCATGATGTGTGTTAAATGTGTGCTAAAGATGAATTATAACAAGTACAAATGATGTAAGTAAATGCCATGATAAAATGAGTAATTGAATGAAAAATGTAAGTATGCCTTAAATGAGCATTAATGATTCTTGTAGTATTATATACAATAAATATCCCTAAAGATATATTAAATGGAGTGCTGAATGATGATGCCTTAATGAGTGAAAGAGGTAAGTAAGAATGATTATATGCATATGGAAACATGAATGCTTGATAAGATGACTTATGAGCGTGAAAAAGGGTAAATGGAGTGATTATATGTTTAATTATACTTTAGCATGTTTTAACGCATGTTTGAGATAAATGTTGATAGAAAAAGGTTATTATGGGACAATTATTAGAAACCTTACATGTGATTTGTAATAAATGCATGTTTTAATAATGTTAATTGCTGAAAAACTCAGATTCACGCTCGTAACTAGGGGCTCACGACCGTGAATCTCATATCACGAACAATGTCATGCTTGTGACTATATTCTTCACACCCATGAAGTAAGTGTACAAAATGGATATAAGCTTTCACGACTAAGTTTACAGTTTGGTTTACGAGTAGGGGTGCCCGTGAATGAAAATTCACGGTTGTACCATATAGTTCACACCTATGAAGACTGTTAAAATAATATATGTTATTTTCTTAAATAGTTACAATACAATGACTATATACATGCCTTCATGATGATATATTTAAAGTACGCTTTTATAAATTCCTGCACAAGAATGTTACATGATGAATTTCTATATGAACAAAGTATATATGATATATGTTATGAATGTTATAGTGAAGTATACAAAGAAGACACATAAAAAGCAAAGTTCAGACTCAATACTAAGACTAAAAGCAAGATATATGACATGTCATTAAAGGGATTTAAGGTACCGTAGTTATATGAGACACAGAGATTCTGTAATGCCCGATAATTTAGGTCAATGTCGCGGTTGACCGAAATCCGACGCGCCAAACCGATCTAGGTCTAAATTTGGATATAAAAGAAAAAGATTAAAATAATAATAAGGTATGAGAAAACTATTTTGGATATTATTAATTGAGAATTTTGAAGTTCAGAATCAAAATTTGGAAAAAAATAATTTTTTGCTAAACGAAATTGGAAATTGCAGTGTTTTTGACACAGATATTTTAAAAAGGCATAAAAATAGAATATTCTTTATCTAAGGAAAAGAATATTTTTTTGATTAAAATAAAGTAAAAGTGATTTAAATTAATAGACCAATGAGAGACAAAATTATATATCAATCTTAACCACCTACCTAATCCAACTATAAAAAGTCAAATTTCCACTTTTTGGTCATTATTTCTTCTTCTTCCTCATCTAACCAAAGAAAATTCTCTCCCTTTTCTCTCTTGTAGCCGTGGCTTCCCTTTCCCCTAGTTCTTTTTTTTTTCTTTCTTAAATCAAAGTTAAAGTTAGATGGAAAAAGGGTTGGATTAGTAAGATCAATAAAAAAAAAGTGAAGCTAAGTGAGCATAACTAAGGAAGAGGAAGGAAGGAAAGAAGAGAAAAAGAAAAGAAAAAAATTTAGTCATTTTGAAGATCTTTAAAGGTGAGGTAAGATCTTCCATCCTCTCGCTTTTCTTCTTTTCTTTTCTTTGATTTTGGGGTTAGTTGCTATTAAACTTAGTAATTTAGGATTATTATTATGTTAATGGTGATTAAAGGTGGATTAGTGTGATTAGTGTTTCATTAGAGTAAAATTTGTTGTTAGGACAAGGAAGTGAATAAACTTTGAACCAAAATCAAAGAGGAAGTAAGGGCAAAGAGAAAGCTAGCTAGGAAGAAGATAAAAGTGAAGAGAAGTGAATTTTGTGAGGTATGTACATTTGGCAAAAATTCAATATAGATAAATGTTGATTTTGATTTTGTGATATTTGTGAAATTGTGTATGAAATTCTGAATATTTGATTGAGTGATGAATTGGTGATTAAATTATTCCATGAATGTAAAAATAAAAATTAGAATATGAGGTTCATGCATGAAAATGGAAATTGTATGAATTAATTGATATGCTGAAAAATTCGTCTTATGAACAATGTCTAGTTTTCTGGTCATAACTTGAGTTTTGTAAATTATTTTTGAGTGATTCTTGTTGGTTTGGAAATTTAGACATAGAGCTTCAACTTTTATTTATAACATTAGACATGAATATGCTTGAAATTAGGTGAAAAATAGACTCAAAAGTTGAACTATAAATCTGTCCAGTAATTGCAGTGAACGTATTTTAAAAAAAAATTCATAATTTTTGCTAAAAAATTCGATTTAATGTGATTCCAGTTGAAAATTAAAGATAATACATATACTTACATTTTTTTAGCGATCACTTGTCCAAATTCTATCTAAAAATGGATAAAAAAAATACAGGGCAAAATAAGGCAGAAATGTTGTCCAAAATAGGACAACTTGTAAATATGTATTGATTGTGAAATTTTGTGATAGAAAATATATTAATCAATTTTTTTTTATAGTTATAATGATAAAATGAGCAAGTATGAGTTTGTAAAATATTTAATGAAAATTATTACATTTATATGGAATTTATATTAATGTTACCTATATAATTTATGTAAATAATAATAAAGGTAACAAATATAATTAAGCTTATAACATCTAGTCGAGAACTAAAAATTATGATAAATTGACATGCCAATAAAATGGTAGAAATATAGGCACTAGGAAATAATGCTGAAATTTAATTTATATAAGCACTAAGAAATAGTGCTGAGTTTGAAATTACGTAGACACCAAAAATGTGCTGAGTTATTATTGAAAAAGTAGGCATTAAATGCCGAGTTATAAAATAATTATGTAGGTACCAAGTATAGTACCGGAGAGTAGAAACTTGTATCCAATATTTAGTTTCAGTATAAGATATCGTGGGCTATCAAATAAATAACAAAAATAAATGTAAATTATTAAATTGATATTTCAAATTGTATATCTTATATTGTTAAAATTTCAAGCATGCTTAATAAATGGAATGTCATAATTGATGAATTATATATTTTTACATGAAAATATTTTTACTATTAATTGAATATTTGGCATACTTAATAAATTAATTGTAGTTTCTAAAATTCTATTTTAGAAATATTTATGCAATTATTTGATAGTTGTCAAATGTATCATTAAGCTAGTAGTTTAATGCGTGTAAATAAATAGATATAGCTGTTACGTTAGGGCGACAGAAGATAAGGAAAATCCCAAGATCAAATTGTAGTAATCTATTTCCTTTTTATATGTTTTGGAAATTTTATTGTAAACATTAAATTTTAAGAATTTCTCTTGATGTAAAATTGTGGCATGTAGGATTTATAAGGATTGAATTTTGTAATTTATATATTTGATATTATTGTAAATATATTTCTAAATATTATGGTTTAATGAATAAGTTTTTTTAAATCAAAATATTTACATCACTAGTTCCATATTTAAATGATATGAAAAAAAGAAATGTAGTAATAAATATTCCACTAATAATAAACTCGAAAAAAATATATATTATAATAATTTGAGAATTGATTATTTTTATAAAAATAAATAAGGTTAGTAGCATTTTCATACTCTATTAATGACTAGTAGGGTAAGAGAGCGCTACAGATTCTTAAGGACAAAGTGGCTTAGGCTTAGACAAGTGCTTTTGATCCTATATTGCATGCAAAATATATATGTTTACTTAGTCAATGTAACTTAAACTCGGAGAACACCATTGAATTGAGGAGCTTGGATTGACACATATGATTACAGATAATGGGACGAGTGCTTTATTCACTGGTTTAACGTTGTTAAGCAATGATTTTAAAGTGATTAAAGAATAAAATGAAATGGAAAAAAGAGGTTCAAAGACATAAATATACATGATTACATCGTTGAGATTTATATGTTATGGTTATTTTATTATATCTAATGACGTTATCTAATCTCATAAGGTAAGGTATTTCATATGATTTGATGTATTTACTGTCATGCTATGATATTTTATATGATGCTATAATTATGTATGACATTGAAATTGCATGTTGCATTTCTATGCATATATGTATCACTAGACTTTCAATAACTCAGTGTGCGAGTATTTTTTCCACGTAGGCCATACTCTATTAGATAAAGATAGAAGTTAATCAAAAGAAGTTAACCCAATATTAAAGAAAACAGATCAAATCTTAAGAGGGTTAGTGATATCACATATCACATTTTTTTTGCATTTTTTTGTACATATCATAGTGTAAACCCCTAGACAAGGGTTAGTCACATTTTTATGAAATTTGTAATTTTAAATGTTAAGTTAAACATTATCTTTACTTTTATATTTGATGCAAGTCATAATGACTATGATGTAAAAAAAATTTAAAATTTTTATAGATTTTTCGCATACCAGTTGTGTGACACTCGTTCGTTTAATTGGACTAATTCTAGTTAAGTGAGAGAGCGCTACAGTTTTTTTTTATCGTACTTATATTTAATTGTGAAATAATATAATTTAGAGTAAATTTTCTAAAAAATGCAATTGATAAAATTATCATTATTATCAAATTTAAAATAATTACAAATATTTTTCTCGAAATTTTATATAAACTTATTATCTATGCTATGTTTATGAATAAATTAATTCATTAATATTTTTCTTTTTTGAAATAACTCATTAATATTTTTTAATTGATATTCAAACTAATATATATAAAATAAGTGAAAATAAAATAAAAAAATTGGCAAATGATTTTTGTTATATTTTTATGCTTAAAAATCGTTTTGGAATACTATTAATTTATTAGGTACAGTCTTGGGATAAAAAAATTTGACAACAATCCTTAATTGATAAAAAAATGATGAATTTTGGATTTTTCTATTTATGAGGCGAGAAATCAAATCATTCAAAAATGAGAAATTTTGGTGGGTGATGAATTTTCTAAAATCTATGAATTTTGACATTTTTAATTACTCAAAAAATAAATTTAACATAAATCCATAATTGTTAAAATTTTCTCATTCAAAATACCTAAATATCCACCAAAAACAAAAGTAGCAAATAGCAATATTTTTGTTTACGAATCAGTAAGCGTATTTATTTATTTAATATAATATAATAATAAAATTAATTTCTAATTAATAATAAATTATCAATTAATAATAATATAATTTTTACTTATTATAATATAATAATTAAAGTTATTTAAAACTTAAACCTTGCTTAGTGATAGCGGATATGATGGTTAGGGTGATTAGGAAATAGGGGACGTGTGGTAGATTTATTAAGAATCTAAAAAAAACGTTTTTTGAAATTTATTTTTAATTTTATTTTTAAAATTTCTTTTAAGTAAAATAGATAAATAAATATTTTTTTAAAAAACAGAAAAATATTTGATAAAAATTTTAAAAAATGAATCAAATAATTAAAAAAAAATTACATTTAATTTTTTTTATGCCCAACCGTTATTCCAAACACTCATAATTCATACGTCGAGTGTAGATTGGTATTTCACAAAATACAATAAAAGGGAGCCGGGTTTCACATTCATTGCCATACACATCTTCTTTGAATTGGGGAATTGTGTTGGTTTTATTTTTATGAATCAGGCTCTTTCTCTTTATCCATTGAAGATAAGTTTTATGTAATTTATTATTCCTCTATTGAAATTTTTAATGAAAAAAGAATTTCAGCTGAAAATTTCCTGATTAGTTTTTATTTCTTGTTCTACTGTTATGCTATAATTATAAGTTATTATTTAATTTATTATCCAAATTTTTTCCTCCCAACGCAACATCACAGTTAAAATTTAAATTGGTTTGACCAAGTCAACCAATTTTCTCCTTGTGTGTGTGTTTTCCCTTATTTAGCTCTCCTTCCTTTATATATGATTTGTTTTTTTTTTCTCCCATTTCCGCTTTCTTACTCCTAATTTGATTAATATAGTTGATTAAAGAATTAAAAAAAATCCATTTCCATTTTAGAAAATTAATGAAACTTTTTCATTTCCATTTTCTTTCTTTTTTTCGTGATTTATTTTTTCCATTTTCATTTTTTATTCCTACCTTGATTAATAAGTTTAATTAAACTATTAAGAAAATATTTCCATTTTATTTCATTATTCCCTTTTCATTTGTCCCAATTGAATATAATTAATTATCTTCTAAAAGTCTAGTATGCTCAACAATTATTGATTCTTTTTTTTTTAAAAAAAAATGCATCATCTTAATCCATTAATAGCTTTCTAGAATGATTTTATATCCTAACTACTCTCTATAAATGTTTTTTAAAAACGACATTACAATAATTCTTAATTACTTTTCATGATCCCATTATTATAGTTTACTGAAAAAAATGAAATATAATCATTCTAATATCACAACATTTTTAGGTTGTGCATTTTTTTCACTTTGAAAATAAAATAACAATGATTTTTTTCTATGTAATTGAAAATCATAATTTAGGATTTTAGTATGAGTATCATCTGAATGTCATCATAATTAAGAGTCTTTTGTATAATAAGTTGAACCTAAGTGAGTGATTAAAATATTTGCATTAGGCTATCAAATAGCTCATTTTTCTTTTGGACCTATTTCATTTGGATTGAACCTCTAATTCTTGATTATTTTGCCTTAATTAGATATTTGATATTTATCGAGCTGACTGTGAGAACTTTGGTGAAATTTCTTACAAAATCCACATATGATGCGTAGAAATCTCATCACATATTAGGCGTGGCAATAGGTAGATTGTAATATTATTTGTTGTTTTTGGGCAAATAATTATAATAAAAATGATATATTAAGAGAGAAACTTTATTAATAGCATTAAATAGATTAAATAATTTATTAACATTCAAATGAATCTTGATAGTATATACATTTATATCACATAGATCTAAGACTCCAAAACCTTTGACATCCTATTTATTAAAGAAGGAAAGATTAATAAATCAATAAATAAAAGAAAAGGCCTAAAATCTTACTAAAATAATCCAATGAGGCAGCAGCTCTCTTTCTCAAAAGAAATTTCGAACTGTGAAGTAGTAAAGTCATTGTGAAGCAAGTTTCCAACGGTCTCTCCGTTTACATTCCCAAGTTCCCCGAAACCAATGGCGCCAAAATCTCAGCCTTCTTAACAGATCATAAAATCATTTCATTTGTTTTCCCATTTTCATTAAACAAAAACAATATGATAAAAAAAAACAAAATGCATAATTCGTGCCTAATGCAAAAACCCAGAAATTTGTCTTCCTTACATACTTCAAATCTCTTTAATTTTTTTTTAATTTTTAATTTTTTTTAAATGTCAAAGGAGGCCATTGAAACATTGATCCAAGATTCACTTTCTTTAATGGAATGAAAGTTTCAAGATAGAAAATGACCAACATGGAAATATTCAAAGCCGATTACCCTATCAGTACTAACCCTGAAAATTCTGTCAGGGGTGAGAGGAAAAAGAAGGTATTTATTTATTTATTATTATTATTTTGTGCTTTTTCTTGATTTTTCATTTTTTTTCTTTTGTTCAATTTAAGTGTCTTGATTCAAAAAAAGAATATGCAAACATAGACAGAAGATCATGATTTTCTTTCTTTCCATGTATTTTTGATGGTGCAGTCTATCATTCCAAAGATTTTCAGTTCTAAGCGAAGCGGCAAAAGCTTCAATGTTGATATAGACTCATCAGAAGATGAAGTTCCACCTGGTATCTATTGCCTTCTTTATAAAGATCATCTTATTTTTTTGATATTTATGTTATATGTTTTTTTATTTGTATAAATTCTTGTTTTTTAATTTTGGGTTTGGTTGGTAGATTTGGAGAATAAGATTGATGCAAGGAGACAACCATTCACAGAATCATCTCCTCACATGAGGAAAAGTTTCTCAGGTACATTTAATTAACTATTATCTAGGTGCATTCAGGCATATTTTCCATAGGATAATATTATAAAAATAAGGTGTATATATATATATATATTATAATTGTTTTTATTAAAATCCATTGTGATGAGAAGAAGCTATGTAGTCATCAAAAGGAAACTTAAATTCACCTTATCTCGTATAATCTTGGTAGCTAACCTAACATTATGATGAATTTTGATAATTAGTTACATATTTAATTATAAATTAGAGGGAAGAAAATATAATGGAGATATGAAAGTTTTGTCATTTTTGATATTGACTTGTAGTCTTTGTCAATGAGAACCTATCGATTTTGGACTTAATATGAATTAAATAATAAATTAAACAACTTTGTTAATTTATTAATTTCCCATCTCCTTGCAGAAGCACAGACTAGTCCATCAATTGAAGGCCTGAACTTATCAAGTTTTGAGCAGACTATGGCATTAGACACAGAAGTCAAAGAATTTAGGCATGAAATTCTTCTTGCCATTTCTTGGTTTCGGGTTGTTCTGGTTCGGGTACCCGACCGTGCACACCCCTAGGACTACTGTTTAGATGCTTTTTCTTCTCTTATTGAGTCAGGCTCATATTCCTTGCAGGATATTTGTGGGAACATGGAATGTGGGAGGAAGGACCCCCAATAGTGGCCTTAATCTTGAAGATTTCTTGCAGGTGGAGGGCTGTGCTGATATCTATGTTTGTGGGTATGATAAAATTCAACAAATTTCCGTTGATCTGATTATCTATTTATTTATTTTTTGTCTAAAATCAGAAAAATTCAGTCTATAAACTTCTTTTCTTCAGATTTCAGGAAGTCGTTCCACTCAGTGCTGGAAATGTATTAGTGATTGAGGACAATGAACCTGCTGCAAAATGGCTAGCTCTGATAAATCATGCACTTAACAAGCCAAGGCATGACCATTCCATCTCTGTCAATTCTGATCCAAGCCTGAGTTCAAGAATCCTGAAAAACAATAGTACTAAGGACGTCTTTCACAAGCCTTCTCTCAAGCAACTCAGAAAAAGTTTGAGGGCTGACGCTAGTCTTCTCAAGCTCTGCAATTGTACAGTGGAGTCCCCAATTCAAGAAAGACATAGACTAAGAAAGCTTTGTGGTGGCTCCATTGAGAAAGTAGACCCAGAAACCGAAGTTCGCCATCAGGATAAATGCAACAATGGCTCCATTTATACATCTGAACTTCCTACCTCTCCCTGCTCACCTGCAGGGATGACTTACAGCCTTATAACAAGCAAGCAGATGGTTGGCATTTTCGTATCGGTATGGGCTAGAAAGGAGCTGGTGCCTCACATTGGCCATCTCAGAGTCTGCTCCGTAGGAAGAGGAATAATGGGGTGTCTTGGTAACAAGGTAAATGTACTTGGTTTTTCTTCTTCTGAACCTGAAGAGATAAATAAAAACTGACAAGGAAAAATTTTGCAGGGTTGCATATCAGTGGGCATGTCATTGCACCGGACGAGCCTCTGCTTCGTCTGCTCTCACTTGGCTTCTGGAGAGAAGGAAGGGGATGAGCTGAGGAGGAATGCTGATGTAGCTGAGATCCTCAGGAGCACACAATTCCCCAAGATTTGCAAGAATTTAAATCCTCCAGGTCCTGAAAAGATCATCGAACACGAGTATGTATATACATTGTTCCTACGTACTTCTATCTCTATTTATTGAAGCTTCTGCTATTGATTTAATCTTTCATCTTTCAGCCGGATTATTTGGCTTGGAGATTTAAATTATCGAGTTTCTTTGAGCTATGAGGAAACAAGGAATCTATTGGAGGATAATGATTGGGACACCTTGCTAGAGAAAGATCAGGTTTGTTAATTTCTTACATTAGAGTAAAAATGGAGAATTGAATTAATTAATTAATTAGAGTGAGTGGAGTTGTTTATAATATTAATTGGTGAATGCAGTTGAACATTGAGAGAGAAGCAGGAAGGGTATTTAAAGGGTTCAATGAAGGAAGAATATTATTTGCTCCAACTTATAAGTATTCTCAGAATTCAGACTCTTATGCTGGAGAAACTGTTAAATCCAAGAGAAAACGCAGAACCCCAGCTTGGTATATTATATTATATTTATATTTATATTTCATTTTTTCTTTTTATATATTATAACAAGAAGCTGCAGAAAGTATTCAGATTGAAAAGTTTGGAACTTTCAGGTGTGATAGGATATTGTGGCGAGGCAAAGGCATTGAACAGTTATCATATATTCGAGTAGAGTCAAGATTCTCCGATCACCGGCCGGTATGTGCCGTCTTTGCTGTGGAGGTGGAAGCAAAGAACAGAAATAACACCAAGCTTAGAAAGGGTTACTCATGTGCAGCTACCAGATTGGAATATGATGATTGCATACCTCAAAGGCATAGCTTTTATGGGATCTAAAAAAGAAAAACCATGAAAATTAACTTGTGTTTTTCATCGGGTTCTCATTTTTGACGAAGTTTCCATCTTTACTGTTTTCCTTTCATTTTTTTTTTTCTCACCTGAAATTAAAATTGCTTGATTTTGGTTTTACAGGCAAACCCATGTAGTAAAATAGTATATTTAACTACGAAAGTAACTGCTAAATGTATAGTCGTGTAATACTATGGATTCATCACACAGTTAATACCCAAACACTAATACTAAACACGTTACATTTTTATAAGAAATTAAATACTATTAGAAGAAAGAAGAAGAAGAAGAAGAAGAAGAAAATAAGTAGCAGAAGCATTTCAAAAAACAAGTGCATGTAATGTGGCAATTAGCCAATTACTCTCCTTGTGATTTGCGGGCAGCAGTAGTCCACTCATTTCCCAAATCCCAAATTGAAGTTACTCCTTGATCATTGACATTGTGATTCAAATCCAAGACTTCTCTCTGGTTTTCAATTGTAAAATCTTCAATTCCAGTTCCCCAGTAACTTGGATACTCTTGCATTTTGAAGCCAAGCTCTTCTCCAATGTCCAACGTAGTTTGCTTGTTACTATTAGGATTAGCATTTGCTAGCACAGAATTTGCCCAATCAGTTATACTAAAAACAACCCTATTCTCATCCACATTTGCACTGACCATCTGAGGACTAATCAGGAGCTCATCAAGCAAGGGAATCATGTTCACAATGCTGCCATCATCGGTTTCTTGGCTATTATCGCTTTCCTCTGCTCGATAAGCACACTGAAACTCATGATCAGACCTTAAGCTTTTATTCACAAAGCCTAAACTCATCTCACTCTGTAGACACAATGAATTCTGGCAAGCACACAGTCTATCCATAACATCTGTATCAAAAGTACACTTCCTTTTCTCAGTTATAGGTTGTAGATCAATAGTGCCTCGACCTTCTTCCTCCTCTTTGTCAACGTCATTGACCTTAAGGCACTTTTCTGTAAGTTGGAGAAGAGCTACTTCTTGATTAACAACTTTAGACCAAGTTGCACTTTCTTTTGCAGTCATCTTTGATTGAAGACACTTTGATTGAGTGACTAAACGTCGAACACGATCGAAATTAGGAGACATATGCTTGACGATTGCAGCTAAAAGACTAACCTTCCATGCCTTTTTAAGATCATGAGGCTTCTTATAAGGAGGAGGGCCATGTTCTTGTGATGGCCCTTGCTCACCCCACCATAGTTCTTTCCCAGTTGGCCACCATGGAGGAGCTATGCCCCTCTCTAATGGAAATCTTCTTTGAGGAGGTGCGCACCTTTGCATAAGAGCTGAAAGAAGAGACCCTAAAGTTGTATCTTGAAGATCTTGAAGAAGATGCATACATGAAGCTGGATCCAATGCACTTTTCTCTAAGGCTGGTACGAATTGAGCAAGAGCGAGAGGAGCATTTTGATCGAATCGGATCTCTTCTTTCCACCATTTTCGTAAACTATCAGAAGATCCAGTCACAGGCTTACCCTTTTCCGGTACGATCCCATAAACGAAACCTTTAGCTTTGCATACTTCCATTATCTTCACCATGTATTTGAGGATGGAATCCTGAGCTCTTGACATTTTCTTTCGAGAAGCTTCTTGCTTCGACACTGGTTCAGGTTCTTGCTCATTGCTACGCTTCTCTTTAAGCTTTTGCATCCACAAACGGTCCTTCCACATTCTCTTCTTGAGGTCATCATAGCTTATTTCTTGTTCTTCTTCTTCAAGTTCTATTTCATCTTCTCTAGTGCAGATTGGAGAGTCCCCCTCACCATGAAATCGCACCATGATTATTAGACTATATAAACTAAATTGATGCAATGTTTCTTATATCAAATATGGAAGCAATGTCGCTAAATTGTTACAAACACACACACACACACATATATATATATATATGGAGAACAATGGCGGTGAATAGAAAGTGATTATGTTAAAGGCTAGGTAAAGACCAATTAATGCTACAAGTTCCAATATGTACGAAAGAAAGAGAGCCGCTTAATTGATTGCTAACAGAGGATATATGTACGAAAATTTAAATGTTTGATGTTTGTTAGGCCTTCACCTTTGGTGTTGAAGAGGCAACTTATGTTGGAGATGAATGAAGCAATAATGGGCGAAGAACTAAGGCAAGAGTCAATTAAGCTTACATAATACGATGTTATATGCGTGACAGCAAGAAAGACACTTGTGCCTACTAATTTGATTGTTAAATCTCAAAATTGACAAATAATTGGTGACCCCAACTCTCATTTAGTACAAGCATGTGATGAGGACATGAATTTGTTGTAGGAAATTTATGAAGGATGACATAATAACGAGTGATACAAGAGGGCGTCTATGGCGTTCAACCTTTTGACCATTGAGAGGGGGCAGCCCCGACCTATCCCCCTATAAGAATTATATGCTTGAGCTTGAAGCAAATTCACATATATATCTTGCCAATATTCTACAACCTTCCAACTTTTTAACACATAACAATACTTTTACCTACGTGTGCTTATTATATATATAATGATAAATAGTGTAACCGCGAAAAAATGCCATATCTAAAATTAAATATATTTAAAATTTAGATATTTAAACTTATTTTTGAATCCGTTTAAAATTACCCATATTTCAAATAAAAAACTTTATAAATAATTGAGTAAATTATTCCGACATTTTGAAATTTGGCTAAATACACTAATTCGTTCATCCATTTTTAGAAATATAATATAAAATTCATTAAGTTCGTTTTTATTAACTAAAAAATCATTTGTTACTTTTAAAAGAAATATTATGTTAGTTAACTAGAATCTTGTTAAAAATAGTCAAAATTAACTTTAAAATACCAAAAAAACAATATTTGACAAATTTGACATTTTGTTAACTTAAAAATACATTAAAAAAGAGCAATTTTAACATTTTTGTATCAAGTTTATGATATTGGTATTTGTTAAGATAAAAAAGAAAGGTAAATTTGATATTTTCTTCATATGTAATGACAAAATTAAATATAAATATAATATAGTGTATTCAATCAAATTTTATGGACGTTATAATACATTTTTAAAAATAGATAGACAAATTAGTATATTTAACCAAAATATAAGAAATTTGGAGTAATTTACCGCAAATAATTAAATTAAATTAAATGCATACAATAAACAATGAAATAAGTATCTCACTAAATTACTACACATTAAAAACCATGAAAACATAACCAAAAAAAATGTTTAAGGTTTTCGAGAATATAAGTGGTAAAATACGAGGTACCCATTACCCAATTTAACATATTGATGGTAAAATACAAGCCATTGAACCTCAACCCATCATAAATGATGAAAATTTTATGGAAACCGATTTAAAACCCATTTCTCTAAATCCGTCTACTAGGATCGGAGCAAATCAAATACACAAAAAAAAAAAAGACACCTTATACATTTTTTTTCAAAAAAATTCCAGTTTAACTTTCATTTTTTTTTTATGACCAATTTATCTTTTCCGTGTTTTACTTTTTCCATTTCTACTTTTTTTTTTTTGAAGTAGTGGTAAGTGACAGTTCATCTTCGTTTTTTTTGTTCTCTCACAATTTTCTTTTCTATATTTTTTGGACATTTATATCAGTAGCGGCAGTTCTGGTGAGATTCCAGCAGTGGTGGTGGTGGAGGCGGTTGTGCCGAGGGTTTCAAGTGTAGTTGAATTACAATCTGAGCTTGAAAGGAAAAGGAAAAGGAAAAGGAAAATGAAGGGCACAGATGGAGGAGGAATAGAGACAGTTTTTCAATTATCTGCATAATTTTCTGAGTAATTTCAATTTTATCATATATTATTTGTATATTTCATATGTATATTCCAAGAGTATACATATAGTGTATATAAATTATATGTATATTTTACATATAACTCACATATACTTTTATCTTTTGTGATAATTGTATCGTATATTTAACAAACATATACAACATATATATTTTATACTTTTAACTATGCATTTAATAAGTGTGGGTTACCTAACAGATATAAATTATATATAATAAATACTAGTCGAATATATTACTGCATATCTTTTAAAATTAAAATTCAAAATAAATATTTTTTTTTAATTATGAGAATGAAAATTTTTTGTTGCTAGTTATTTTCAATAATAGAAACATATTTGTTTTATACTCAGTGTAATAGATTGATTTAGTATACTTATCATATACTTTTCAATATATATATATATATATATATAAAACATATTCTGATATATAAGTATCATATAATTCACATATACTTTTACTATTATATTAATTAAACTCAATCTCGTGAAAAATATAGAGGTAGAAATCTATATGCATAAACTGAAATTTAAAAAACAATAACCATTTTTCTATAATATATATATATATATATATATAAACAACATTTTGATAACTATTTTTATTTTTATTTTTGCAAAGAGTAGAGTTTAAATGCAAAATCCACTTCATATTAATTAAAAATATGAGAATACTGAAAATGAAAATGCGTGTATTAATTTTGAATTAATTAAGAGAAATCAAAAATCCGGATTAGCAAAATTGAAATTGGTGTTTCATAGGATAATTTATGGGAGAAAAATCATATGGTGTATTATTATTGAAAGTTATATAATTTGGTACTCAAATTGGGGAAAATAATTTTTTCTATGGACTAAATTGAATGAAATAGAAATTGGAGGATTAAACAGAATTTTAGGAAAAAAAGAATAAAATAATAATTTGATTAGGTTAAGTTAAGCTTGATTAAAATAAATTAAGATTTCCTAATATTATTCCATGGTGCATGTGTGCCATGTATAACTATTATATGCTAAATAATTTTTAATCCAAGTATAAAAGGTGAATAGATGACCATTTTACATCAAAAGAAAATTCTATAACTTTCTTTCACCGTTCATAATATTTATCTCTATTTCATAAGCTTTATCCGAAACCATCTTTTCCTCCTTCCAATTTAACACTGGCCACCACCATGGGAGAGAGGATGGAACCTTGATCAACGAAGATTGTATGATGAAGTGAAGGAGAAAAAAAGGGAGAAAAAAATTAATGGAATAAATATCTTAACACTACCTTTTTTTTTATTTGATTTTAAACGTGATGATGATGATAGCCGGGAAGAGGTATTACGGTGAGAAAGTGGAGGAAGCGGAGGAGGCTACAAGGTTTCGTGAGATTGTGAAGGAAATATTTCAATTTGCTGGCACAAAGTGCAGTAACCGTTAGGTAGCAGTATAAAATTGGGAAAAAAAAACCTTACCAAAAAGATTTTTTTGGCAATGTTTTAATTCGGGAATAAAACGGAAAAGTTGTTGATATTTGTCACATTTGTGTCCTTGTGCCATTCCTAGATACAAGTAGGCCAGGCTAAGCAAAAATTAGAGACGCACCTTCAAACTAAAATATGAGCAAAGCTAATACCCGTCACAAAATTGGACCTGAACTTTCAAAGTCAGGTCCAAACTTCAAAATGAAGATTGCACTGAGCAAACATATTAGATAATGGGCTTGAAACCCAAAAATAAGTTAAAAAGTACTTTTTTAATTGTTTTATTATTATTATTATTATTATTATTATTATTAAAACAAATTACAGTTAAATTTGTTGAGATTTAACAAATTACAATTAGAAACAAACTTTTAACAATAAAATTTTAAAAAATTAACGGTTTACCCCCTTATTTTTTGATAAAAATATTATTTGAGATAACAATTAGGAAGATTGAGATTTGAATGTGCTGGTTGCTCTGCAGTTACAATTGTTGGTAACGAGTAAAAACCTTAAATCTTTATAAAATATCATTAAACTACACATGAAACTCTAAATAATTCACACAAAAACAACTCAAATAAAGAAAAATCATACGGTATATTGTATTATAATTTTTGAAATTCATACAGTATTAAATGAATTACATTTTATCAAAAGACAAGAGATAAACTGTTAGTTTTTTAAAAGTTTGTTTCTGGTTATAATTTGTTAAAAGATCAGGAGGGTAAACTATAATTTGTTCCCTTGTTCATCATCTCCGAGGTCATAAGTAATCGATGTGCCCGATCTGCTATTATCCTTTCTTAGGATAAATTGTCTCCAAATAAAAGCTTCATGACCTAAAGCAACTATTGAGATGAGGTAACTTTTCATTTCTCTCTTTCGAGATTGAATAATCCTTTTTATCTCTATGTATTCTACCTCTAATTTTGTATATTTACACTTCAACTTCAAGAGAAGGATTTGATGTTAATAGAAATCAAAGAGCCAAATTTGGAAGCCTCATTTAGAATTACATATTGTTTTTTTTTTTAATGAAACTGATTCTCTTAGGCATTCTTTCATTTATAATTTACAGGATTCATTTTGAATGAAATTTTCTCTATGTTACCTTTGCTTATTAATTTATGTGTTTTTGGTTGGCTTGCATAATTAAGATATGAATGAATGCATAATTCACATGTTAAAGAGAAATTATTGAGTTGGTTAAATTAAGCATTATATTGTATATGTTCATCTGGATATAGTAACAGAAAAATCTATATAATTACATATATGTATTTCTAGTTTAAAAATGTTTTTCTTTACATTTTTCTAGTTACTTTTGTGTTAGGCTATATTAGGTGTTGCTTGACTGAGAGATATTGGGTGTTAGACGAATGCTTTGTCAAGGATAACACCACCAAAGATGAACTTTGCTTATTGAATTTTTATAGATTTTGGCATCAAAATAGATTTTTATAGATTTTAGATTTTACTATTTACCTTTGGGATGATAGGGTAAAATATTAGTTGCTATCTATATCATTACCGATGGTGACAGATACATAAATGCATGTGTCCACAAAAAGATGTCAGTGATGGTGCCTTAGTTAATGCTAATTGAGTGAGTTTGGATTTTTAGTAGAGAGAAGGAAGGAAATGGAGAGAGAGAGAAGACGAGGAGGAGAAGGAAGAAGAAATGAAGAGCAAAAGGAAAAAGGGTCCACAATAGAAAAAAAATGTCACGTGTCGGTCTTTTATTAATAACTAAGTTGAGCTAAATGATTTTGTTAGTGGGATAAATGATAGTGGTTTAACAAGGGCTCAAATGTGCTTAATTCAATGTTAAGGGACATAATTGTATTAAGTTATAGTTTGGGGTCTTAGTTATACACTATTCTATACTTTAAGGGCTAATATTCATATTTTGGCCATTTTTTTTCCAACGATGTGATTTATATGATGTGGTTCACATTAATTCAATTTAATTAAGTAGTTTATAAATAAAAGAAAAAAGTATGCATTAACATCATTAGAAGGAGGATATAATTGAATTAATTAAAGTCAAAGTGGGGAAAGAAAAGATTTTACATACTAAGTTTGTAATGACCTATAATTTAGGCTCCAAATAATGAGTGCACCAAAAAAGGCGCAACTGTATTTATTGGAATCTAAGTTCAGATTAAAAAGAGAATTTGAACATTAAAGTGAGTATTTGATATGAATACTTGATTAATAAATAAGGAAAAAATTTAATCAAAGGCATTATTAGAAGAAATACATGAGTAAGGGCATAATAGTCATTCCATATGTACAAAAATTTTATATTAATAAGTTGACTTTGGACTTTAATCTTATTGGTTGAAGAGATATGTGATGGAGATTAATGGGAGATGTGGCATGCTCTAAACCATCCATCATGGTATATAAAAGAGGGAGGAGAAACTCTTCACGACAAAAAAAATCTACACCAACCACCTCTCATTCACTTTCATGCCAACCTCACCTATTTCCTTATCCTTCTCCATTTTCTTCTACATCTAAGCACAAAACCCAACTTTTTTGAAGGTGAAATCTTCATCTTTTGCTAGAGAATTGAAGAAAATGGAATAAAAGAGGAGATTAGAGCTAAGTGAGAACGGGCTAAAGGGGAAAAGGAAGAAAAGAAGTTGTATAAGAGGCTCATACCCATATTTGAAGGAAAACACAGGTGAGAGCGAAAACTTATACCTTTCTCCTCCATTTTCATTTAAAACACATGAAAATCCATAAAAGGTCACTTTTTCTCCTCACTCACATTTTCTTCTAAGAAAGTTAGAGTTTTGAGTATAGTTTAGGCTTTGAGTAGTAAACCAAGCATTAGTGTCCATTAAAGCTAGAAAAAGTGCCTTAAGGGATTTAATACTATAAAAAGTGGAATCTTAGGGTTTAAATAAAAAGAGCAATTTTATGCTTTATAAGAGTTAAAGAAAGTAAAAGTGTCATTTTGATGCCTTAGAAGCAATAATAGATGGTGAAGGCAACCTCCAAGAAGGAGGAAGATTGTAATAAGGGCAATAAAGTGAGTTTTGAGGCTTCAAATTGAGGTATGTACACACTGACATTCAAACTTGTCTTTGGCATGACTTGTATGATATTTTGTATACATTTTGTTTGTAAAAAAGGTTGCTTGCTAAATTTGAAAAAAACATGTTAGATTAATGGATATATGTTTGATTAATGTTTGAATATTGATATGTTGTGGCCTTATGAGAGGCTTATTATGTGGTAGTATGACCTAGGGCTATGATATGACATATGAAATGAATTTGAACATTTTATGTCATATGTTTAAGTTGGATTAGCATGAAATTAAGTGATAAGATATTGTGGTTATTTATGATGAAAATGTGAAGATTCAAGTACTTGATGCATGATAAATGGTTTAAGAGCCATTTGGCTTCAAAAGGTGATAAAAATGGCAGTTTCACATTAAGAATGTTTGGGATGTATGCTTGAATCATTGGGATAAGAAAATGTGTTTTGAAGTGTTGATATAGTGCAGGTGTACTATAAATTTTGATTGCACTCCTCAGTCGTGATAAGCCAATCACGATTGTATTTCCCCTTTCGCAATTGCTATCATGGCTACAAAGACAGTTTTGATCATGGGAGTAGAATGATCATGACATGAGTTGCGATGCTTAATCGTGATCATGCTCAGAAAATTATGATCATGATTGATCACTTGTATGCATATTTAAAATAGCGTAACAGTAAAAAAGGTTCACGGGCAAGAGTGCAACTACAAATAAGGATTACAAAACACAAAGCATTGTTGTGCTTTTAAAAGGGTGATTGTGATTTGAAATCTGTAAAAAGAAAATGTAATAATAAACAAATAAGTTAGTGGGCACAAGCACTACCGCGAAAACGACCACTAAAGGTAAGTCTTAACCGCGATTCCAAAGTAGTGCCAGTGATTTTGGTCTACCCCAAAATAAACTAAGTTATATACTTGCAACATTGAATGAAGATTTGTAGATGTACATTGTAAGCATTATTGAACATAAAAATGTGATATTATGATATATGATGTGAACCAATATAACATGAGTCATGCAACATATGTATAAAGCTACCTCTTACCAAATAAGTATGAAGTAATAGTAATATCATATAACATGAATACGTGAGTAAAATGATAACTTAATTTGATATCCAGCTTGTCTGAGCATATAAAGATTATGATGATTGTAACATGCCCTTACCCTCCTATATAATAGTTAGGTAAGTTGATGTCATTGTCTATCTGTTTGGTCAAACTCATTTAATATTATTAAATATACATGTAAATGTATATCATCATATGCACATATATATCTATATACTCATCTCTAATTACAAACCCTTGTATAATACAATAAATATACATTTCATATATGCATATGGCAATTTTTTTTAATTTATATATTTTTATTTTTATAGAACTTTCTACAACCCAAACGGGTCATAAATATTTACAAATTATTTATTTACATATATATTAGTAATACAAAAAGAAACCAACCCTATTGAATGGTTGTCATTGCTGCTCTGCTCCATATGTAAGGTCCACTGGTCTAGCAGCTCTATTAGCTAACTTACCACTCTCAAATCTTGTCTTGATATTTGCGTGAGAGAAAAATAAATTATCGCGCTGAGTTTTAGCTCAATGGTGCAATAACTTATAATAATGGTCATTTTAGAAGAATATATAAAATTGAAAACTAATGAAATTTCTTTTTGCGTAAAACAAAATCTTTTATAAACTCTTATGTTTATATACATAAATAAGCAAAAAACATTTCGGATAAATGGATGTAATAGTAAAATTTTCTAGAGTTAAACCCATCAGTGTGCTATATAACAAGCATATAATATCAAAAGATAAAAACTACTTCCATTTTCTAAATAAAAACTTTGTCCAACCCATATATTAAGATGTCATAGATCTAATCCTAGGAAACAAGGGGTAACGTCAATTGACGAAAATATCAGGATCCAAGATAACCATAGGACCATGGTCAAAGATAACTACATGACCCAAAATAATATCATCTAATCTAAGATAACCACATGATCAGTCTCAATCCAAGATAACTACAAAATTAGTAAATAAATAATATGTATAGTTCAAGATAACTACAAGAGCCATACAATACTTCTCATAACCAAGATAATTATATACCATAGAGTTCCTACCCTATTGGCATACCAACAAATCGCTGAGCCAAGTCTAAGCTAATATGTGGGTTAAAATATATCAATTTCTCAATAAATATTTAAATTTCTATAAATGTTGTATAAAACTAATTTCATACTCATTTATTTTTCATTTAAAATGTGATACAAAAATCAAACTCATTTGATTAATGATCAATATTATAAATAATTGCACAAATCTATTCTAAACTTTCCTCTCGTCTGTTGACCCTTTTTTTTTTATCTGACACAGACACTAGGCTTTTATAAAATAATATTTTTGGACAACTAAAAGACAATTATTTAAAATAATACCCGACGTCTCTCATGAAAATTCAGGATTTCAAGGTTCAGGTTATTAATAGTTTACATACTTATGTATAATATTCATTACAACACAATTTTATCTTACATTTATTGAGACATGTTTGTTTTATCTTTATTATTTTAACTTCAATTATTATTAATCTTTGCTTTTGTGCCTTGAACCTCTTGGCTATTTTTGTATTCAACTTAAATGATTTTCTTTCTTTCATTAAGATTTTGGTTAGGTCATAATTTAACTCAATTTCCCCCGATATATGTCCATTTTGTTCCATTAGATAGCCAAAATATTATTTTCATTTCTTTGGCTCTCGGTTAAGCCACTACATATTAAATCACCACTCCAAAGTTCACGGTTCCTCAAGGTTTTGGGTCCACAATCTTAAGATTTCAAATAATACTTCAATTCCTTACAAAGGGTCTCAGCCAAAGTGATTTATTTACTTAACTTCAATTTTTAACTCTCTTAATTATAAAGCTATATTTTAAATTGGTTCATACAAATTCAACACCTAACCAAAGTCACAATCCAAGTTCAAATATCCAATTTCCAAATAGGTTCTATAATTCATTAAAACAATTCAAACTAATCCTTCACATATGTCTCGGCCACCATCCACCCTTTACTTCTACCATTATAAAACAATCACAAGGTTCAACAACACAAAGAAACAAGGAAAAAAAAAGAATTTAGAATTCATTTTCAATGAAAGGGGAAGGAAAATAAAACAAAGGAGGTTAAGATACAAAAATTTGGAAGCTTCGGCCTAAAAAAAATCTCCTTACCTTTGTTTCTTCACCACCCGAGACCACCCACTCACTATTCTCCTCTCTCTAACTCAAATCTCCTCCTTACAAGGCCTTTTTTTACCTCTCTTTCTTTCATGCACCACCTCAAAGCCACTTAACTCATCTTACACGAGCCACATGTTTCCTTTTTCTTTACTTATTGGTTCAGTCTTGCTGGATTAACATCACCCATATGATCTTCTACTTGCATCTAATGAACTCGTGGCTGGATTAAATGTTAATTCTAAAAGAAATGTTAAAAGAAATGGAGAGAGAATGACGGGAAATAGGTTCAGTTTTGGGGGAGGAATACATGGCTGACAATGCTAAATAAGATGAAATGTGTATGTTAGATGTGTAAAAATAGTAAAAAGAAAATGGGACCAAATGGGCTTTTATATGCTATTTAGTGTAAATTTAGGTTGCATGCATGACAAATGTCACTTTGCATGTTTGATTTATGTTAATTAAATTAGGTTAAGTTTAATTAATCTTATTCTACTTTAATCCTCCAAATTTTGGCTATTTATACATTTACCACACTTTATATTTTTATTTCTTCAATTTCAAGCCATAAACAATTTGATCTCCTGCAATTAAATATATCAAAATTTATAAAATAATTTACTTTATACATTGGTGCATTTGGTTTCGCAATTGGGACACTAGAGCAAAAATTACGTTTTTCAATATATTTGCGGAACCACACTTCAAATTTTACTTATTCGATCTCGTGTCGTAAACATTGGAGTTTTGACACAAAAATTTGCCATAAAGTTTATCTCAATATTCTCTACGTCATAGTCTCATTCGTTCACGATTTGCTAATAGTGGAAAAATCGTGTATTTTTATGGTCAGGCCTCATTTAGCTCAACTTTCATGTAAATTTCAACGTTACTTATTCAAAATTAATTTTTTTCATTTGCGATTATCCAAATTTAGACTCTTTTTGTACTAGCTTTGTTCCGATCGCGAATGTGCTCTATTTTCTGTCGGTCTAATGCATCCGATGGCGAAACACACACATGAACTGGGGTCTAAATTAGCGGACATGACAATGATGATGAGATGTAATGCATGAACCTAAGACAAATAAGCCTATAACTCTAACTAGGACTAGAATTAGGATAGATAACATGTCATTAAGCAAAAAGTCGGTACCGTGAAATCTAAAGGCATGTGTGTACCAAGTTTGAACTTTTTATGCGAGAACTTTTAATTAATAAAAGTTTGCGTGAGCAATTCTAATTTGTAGAGTTTGTGTGAGAAACTCTTAGGCTGCGAACAACCACCACATATCTTGCATAGGACAGTTTAGAGTGTCATAGGCAAACTACTAAATAATAAGTGACCTTAATCATGTTTATGATATAGTTAATGATTAATGAGTTTTAATATGTATGATGTGACATGGTTGCTCTATGGTATTGTTGCACTAAGTATGTGTAGCGCCCCTATCATCTAATTAGGATAAGCTCAACTAAATGAGCAAGTGTCATATGCTCATATTAGTAAAAACCTATGAAAATTTAAATATTTTTCTTTTTCTTGGAAACACTTTGTTGCATAAACTCTTTTGCATATAAAACTTGTTAACCATATCATATTCATAAGCATCCATTAAAGAACATCTTTGATCCAAAGATGTTAAAATTCTTAACAGTAATAAAAGGCCACGTCATATTTCTTCCATTATCATCAATTTGATATGTGTCTCTATTAGCAGGCAACTGCCGGTGAAGCAGAACCAATGGGTAAAGGTGCCAAAGAAGTGGAAATAAGACCAAGCCCTAGCGCCAAGAACGAGTGAACCAAAACCAAGTCAAAGGATTATTTCGTTCCGGATAGTCATTTCTTTAATCGACGGGTTGTTCAAGGATAGTGGATCCATAAAATCATCAAATCAAATCAATTAAACTTAAACTATGATTTAAATAACTATGATTTAAATTTGTATTTTTGTCATGAAGAAAAAGAATCTGACGATCAAGTAGATTTTGGAAAAAAAACCAAAAACATCATATATAAAAATATCATGTTTGGGTTCAATCGACTCGATGTTTATAAAAAATATATGACTTAAACAAAAATTACATGTTTCTTTGAAATAAAAGACATGTATAAAAGTAAATAACTCAAAACCCTATGTCATGTACAAAAAAAATGCAAAATATGACATGAGATATCACCAACCCGAGTCAGGTTTGCTCTGTTATCTTTGAAGGGTTGGTTCTTCTAATCAACCTCTATCTCTATCTAGTGAGTTCCAAGAATTGTGTGCAGGAACACTGGCATGCTAAGCTACTGAAAGCTTAGTGGTACACATGGACATAAATATTCATACATGCACTAAGCAATTCACATCATGATATTCATGTTCAGGTCATAAACAAATATACATCTTGTATGCCAATGCATGGCATGAAAACACTTAATCATATAACATACTATTCTTTAACCATACATAAGTGATCAATACAAAGCATTACTAATATGTGACATATAAAATGTGTATCATAGAAAACTTGTATCACTATACCTTTTTCATTATATCATATTCATTAAGTATTTTTCGCTAAAAAACTCTCTATATTAACTATTTGGATATGGATTGTGAATAGGGGCACTCTCCGAGCTTAAGCCATCCTGCCACTGTCTATGATCATGTGTACTTGTTCAAGCTCCTCAAGTCGAGTGCTTTCCAAGCTTAAGCCATTTTAACTGCGTAAAACATATAATTTGCATGCAATATAGGATTATCATCTAATTAGGATAAGCTCAACTAAATGAACGGGTGTCATATGTTCTTATTACTAAAAACCTATGAAATTTTAAATCTTTTTCTTTTTCTTGGAAACACTTTGTCACATAAACTCTTTTGCATATAAAACTTGTTAACCATATAATATTCATAAGCATCCATTAAAGAACATCTTTGATCCAAAGATTAATATCATATATAAAAATATCATGTTTGGGTTCAATCAACTAGATGTTTATAAAAAAACATGACTTAAACAAAAATTGCATGTTTCTTTGAAATAAAAGACATGTATAAAAGTAAATAACTCAAAACCCTATGTCATGTATAAAAAAAATGCAAAATATGACATGAGATATCACCAACTCGAGTCAAGTTTGCTCTGTTATCTTTGAAGGGCTGGTTCCTCTAATCAACCTCTATCTCTATCTAGTAAGTTCCAAGAATTGTGTGCAGGAACACCCGCATGCTAAGCCACTGAAAGCATAGTGGTACACATAGGCATAAAAATTCATACATGCATTAAACAATTCATATCATGATATTCATGTTCATGTCATAAACAAATATACATCTTGTATGCCAATGCATGGCACGAAAGCACTTAATCATATAACATAATGTTTCCCAGATATTAAACCAAGAAGGGGGGTTGAATTGGATATTAAAAATTTAACTTTTAAGTGCGGAAAGAAAAAGTTAAGTTTAGTAGGGATAGGAAGAAATCACACAAGAATTTTTATAGAGGTTCGAGTGTTAACAAACCCTACTCATCTCTCCAATCGCAATTGGGAGTTTTACTAACACACTAAGTGTTACAATGGATTTTTACAAGCTGACTCCCAACTATGGTGTTTCTAACAATGGATCACACCTAACCCAGAAATCCTTTGTGTTTTAATGGCTCACACAATAAACCAATTCCTTGTGTTTTAAAGGCTCACCCAAATAACCCTTACAACTGTTCTACTCTTAACCCAAAATACCCAAACTCACTTGAGTAGCAGATTACAAAGAGAAACACTTACAAATCTATAATGCTCAGAGAATAATGAGCAAAAAGATTTTCACAGAGAATAAATGTTTGCTTTGAAAGTATTAAATGCACAAATGGCTTACAATAAGATTTTGATTCGAAGTATTAGCTATCCTCTTGTTTTGGATTTATAAATGATTTGCATTTATACTTCCATGGTGAATTATAGCCGTTTGGTTGCATTTAATGAAAAAATATCCGTTGCACTAACTCTTATTTTAGCATCTGACATGTTTCTCTTTCCCCTTTCACGGTCGTGAGTATGAGTGTCATGGTCGTGACTGTTCTTCCAAGCCGTGACTTGAGTGGTGACTTTGGCCGTGAAGCATTCTAGAAGGATTTGAAGTGTTTGATCACGGGCATGACATTATATATTCATGGGCGTGAACATCATTCCTAGCCATGGTCCAAGTAGTGACTCTAGCCGTGAAGCTCTCTGGAGGAATTTGTCATGTCTGCTCACGGGCGTGACTTTTTTTCACGGTCGTGACTAATATGATCATTCACGGTTGCTATCATTCTTCATGGCCGTGAACTTTAAATGTTGGATAGTTGGCGCTAAGCTTCATCACGGGCATGACATATAAGGTCACGGGCGTGAACATGCTATTTCTTCATTTGTTTTGTCTTTTTAAGATTAGTCTTCCATTCTCCATTCTTGCTATCATGTTCCATACCATGTTCAATAAAATTAGAAAACAAGTATGTTAAATACATTATTGCTATTTTATTTGTTAGCATCAAAATGATGGAAAAACCCCTCAAGGTTCAACAATCTCCCTCTTTTTGATGGTGACAAATAATCTAGCAATATGTGCTTTTGAGAAGTCCCCCCCCTCAAAAGATGCTTAAGATAAAAATTTTACTGAAGTGCAAGAATTGTAAAGAATGATGAAGTATAGAATCAAAATATGCTTCCTAGTTTTAGGTATATGCAAGTTATATGCAAGGTATATCCAATGTATACGAAAATTTTTTCTTAAAACAAGTTAAGTATATGCAAAGTATATTCATTCATGTAACTTTCATCAAGGTATATGCAAAGTATACTTAAGGTATATTCAAAGTATATCAACTCATTTGAATACTTGCATATTCATTTGATTCAATTTTGTATTTCAAATATATTGCATTTAACTTTAAATATAATATATTGCTAGGTTCTCCCCCTTTTGTCATCAACAAAAAGAATATCAAAAAGATAAATCATAATGGAAAACAAAAGCAATTATATTAATATAAAAAGACAAACACAAGGATTTGAAAAGAAATTGAAATTCCTCCATCAAACAAGCTAAATAAAAACATAGCTAACATCTAGTCTAGCTAGATTTTGAGACGGACATCCCATCTCTAAAGGGAGCTACTTCCGCCTCGAGGCTCTCCATGTGAGACTCCATGAAATCCTTAAGGTTCTCTAACCTCTCATCCATCGAAGCTTGCAATTGCTCAAACCGTGGTGCCAAGAGATCAACCACTTGCTGAGCCAAGTTTGGTGTGGAGGCAGAGGATTGTCCAATTTCCTGCTCAACCTCGGGAGGCACCATCTCAACTTAAACTCTCTTCCTCTGCTGGATTCCTTGGAGGCTAGCTTTGAAGTCATCCGAGTCATTGTCCTCCCAAATAATCTCACCAGCAGTATTGGTGAAGCGGTAGTAGATGTTGTTCTCATGTACTATACGAACAACCGCTCCCATTTTGATAAAGGACTCGAAGTCTAGTCAGTCTCAAGGATGTGCTAGTATAAGGTTGAAGTGGTGCTCCTCTACCTTTAAATACCCCATCTTGATAGCAAGGTGAGTCACGTACCCACCAATCAGAATGTCTCCGGAGGGCTTGGTGGCAATTGACAGAAGATGGTTTACAAACCATCGAGATAAAGCCACTGTTAGGCCTCTTCGGGCCATCTCCAGAAGTAAGTGCTCTGACTTCCTAATCGATCCGTTGCTGTCTCCTCTGGAAAAAATGCTATAGGTTAGAAACCTATGCAAGTACTTGTGCACTGGGGATCGAAGGTGGGTGCTTTTCGTCTTCTTGACATCCCAGCTGCAGTCAAGCCCGAAGTGAGTCCATGCCTGAGTAGCATAGAACTCCACCTCACTCTCATTCAGGATACCGTTAGAGGGAAGATTGAACATGTCACCAAACTCTGTGGCATTGAGGGTGTTCGGATGCTTGCAAAGTTGGAATTTTACTGTGCCGATAGGAGAGACTTGCAGGCTACTCAGGAATTCTAGAGTTGTTTCCCTCAGTGTCGGTTGATGGATATCAACGAAATCTTTCAGATGACAAGCTTGGAGTTGTTCTGTCATGCTTGTCTCGAGACCGAGGGTTCTGATGGTTTTCCATTCAAAAGATCGAGAGGAAAGGAGTGGCCTTTGTTTGAGAATCGAGTATCTTGGATGACAGTGCTCCGGAATAATGTTTAGAAGGTAGTCCGTGTACCTTCTTGGAGCATGAGATTTCTTTCTGGTACCTTTGGAGGAGCTGGTTTCCATTTTTGATTGATGAATGTATTTTTGAAGAGTGAAAATTTGATGGAAATTTTGGAGTTGAACCTAAGGTGTTTTGATTTCTGATGATAGAGAGAGTTTTTGAAGGTTTTTTTTATAGAAGGAATGAGTTGCTAAAGGGCTGGAATCTTCAAAATGGTATTCAATGGTGATAAATGAAAGAAGTTGAAAGAAGTTAGAGAGTTGGAAATGAGAGAAATAATGGCAGAAACGTTTTATAGCCGACATAATCACGGGCGTGAAATCTAAGTCACAAGCGTGAAATGTCGTGTTCACAGTTTGCTGAAGAGACGCTCTACCCGTGAAGAGATATGTGAAACTATTCACGGTCGTGACAATTAAAGGTAACGAGCGTGAATGATGAACTATCATGGTGGTGACAAATGAGTCACGGGTGTGAAGTACAATCTTCACTACTTGTGATTGTGAAACAGAGTGTGACACCAAGCATGAACACTTCTGTAAGTTTTTGGTGGAAATATTCATGGTCATGAATAAGTGTCACGGGCATGAACAAAGGGTTTCACGAGGGTGATAGAAAAAGGTTATGGGTGTGAAACATAGTCTTCATCACCTTCAACCATGAAGCATGTCGTGAAGCAAGACGTGAAAGCTACTGGAGCTTTTGGCGATTATGATCACGGCCGTGAATATATGTCACGGGCGTGAATTGCCTAAAATCCTCATTAAATAAAATTAAGTCTAAAACAAGACTAAAGCATCTCTAAGGAGCTTCTATCCCCTATAACATATATTTCTATCAAGTTAGCTACTTTCTATCTAAAAAGATGAGACAAAAAACACAAGATTATCAATCAAGGTTCGACAATTTTGGCAATCATAAAGTTAATCCATCAATCATACTAAGCTCTCTTCTTATGAAATTAAATCTTTCCTCATTTAGAGACTTAGTGAAGATATCTGCCAATTGATTTTCTGTGCTTATAAATTCCAATACATCTCCATATTGAACATGATCTCTAATAAAATGATGTCTTATGTCAGTATGCTTACTTCTAGAGTGTTGAATGGGATTTTTAGATAGATTTATAACACTTGTATTGTCACATCTAATAGGTATATGGTATACTATGACCATAATCCTTAAGTTGTTGTTTCATCCAAAGGATTTGTGTACAGCAACATCCTACTGCTACATACTTCGCTTCAACAGTAGAAAGAGCAACTGAAACTTGTTTCTTGCTAAACCAAGAAACTAAGTATTCTCCAATAAAGTGACAAGTACCTGAAGTACTTTTTCTATCTAAAAGACTTGCAGCATAATCAGCATCTGAATATCCTATAATGTGAAAGGATGAATTTTTAGGATACCATAAACCTAGATGCAATGAGTCATGTAAATATTTTAAAATTCTTTTTACTGCATTTAAATGAGACTCTTTAGGACATGATTGAAAGCGAGCACATAATCATACACTATACATTATGTCAGGTCTAGAGGTAGTAAGATATAAAAGTGATCGGATCATACCTCTACAGAGCTTTTCATTAATGCTCTTACCCTTTTCATCCTTGTCCAATTTTGTTGATGTGTTCATTGGAGTCCTAGCATTTTTGCATCCTTCCATTCCAAATTTCTTAAGTAAGTCTTTGACATATTTGGATTGGTTGATGAATATGCCCTCATTGCCTTATTTTATTTATAGACCGAGGAAGAATTTTAGCTCACCCATCATGCTCATTTCGAATTCTCTAGTCATACATTTAGCAAATTCTTGACAAAGCAATTCATTAGTAGACCCAAATATGATATCATCAACATAAATTTGAACAATTAGAGTATCATGCTTATGTTTTTTAATGAATAATGTAGTGTCAACATTCCCCTTTGTAAAATTATTTTCTAAGAGAAAAGAATTTAGTCTTTCATACCAAGCTCTTGGGGCTTGTTTCAAACCATATAAAGCTTTTGAAAGTTTAAATACATGGTTGGGAAAATCATAGCTTTTAAAACCTGGTAGTTGTTCTACATAAACGTTTTCTTCTATAAAACCATTTAAAAGGCACTTTTTACATCCATTTGAAAGAGTTTGAAATTCATATGGCATGCATAAGCTAAAAGTATTCTTTTGGCTTCTAATCTAGCTACAGGAGCATAGGTATCATCATAATCTATTCCATCTTCCTGATTATATCCTTTTGCAACCAACCTAGCCTTATTCCTAGTTATTAAACCTTGTTCATCTAGTTTATTTCTAAATACCCATTTGCTTCCTATGATTTGATGCTCCTTGGGTCTAGGTACTAAGGTCCATACCTTACTTATCTCAAATTGATTGAGTTCCTCTTGCATAGCAATCACCCAACTTTCATCATTAAGAGCCTCATCAATATTTTTAGGCTCAATTTGAGAAACAAAAGCAAGGTCAGAAACTAAATGTTTGAGATGAGATCTAGTACTTACTCCCCTTGTAAGGTCACCAATGATTTGCTCTTTGGGGTGATCTTTTCTCAATCTCCATTCCTTTGGGAGCTCTTGCCTGTTTTCGTCTTGAGGTTGAGGTAGAGAATCATCTTGATGTGAATCTTCTTGATCATTTTCTTCTCTTTCATTTTCAAGATCAAGTCTTTCCATGGTACCTACAACATCATTAAGAACACTACCTTTCACAAGATCAAGCCTACTAGATTCATCAAAAACAACATGCATAGATTCTTCAATAGCTAATGACTTTTTATTAAACACTCTATATGCTTTGCTAGTTGTAGAGTATCCTAAAAAGATACCCTCATCAGATTTAGAGGCAAATTTTCCAAGGTTATCCTTGGTATTCAATATGAAACACTTGCATCCAAATACTCTAAAGTATGATATCAAGGGCTTTCTTCCATTCCATAGCTCAAATGAAGTTTTTTTTAAGAGAGGTCTTTTGAAAACTCGATTTGAAATATAACATGTAGTATTTGTGGCTTCGGCCCAAAAGTAAGTTGGTAAACCATACTCATTGAGCATTGTTCGAGCCATTTCAATTAAAGTTCGATTTTTCCTTTCGACTACCCCATTTTGTTGAGGTGTCCTAGGAGATGAAAAATTCTGCGAAATGCCATATTCAAGACAAAAGCTTTCAAAGTTTTCATTTTCAAATTCTTTTCCATGGTTACTTCTTATTTTTGAAATACAATATCCTTTTTCATTTTGAACTCTTTTAGCAAAATTTCTGAAAATTTCAAAGGCATCACTCTTTTGAGCTAAGAAAATTACCCAAGTAAATCCAGAGTAATCATCAACGATGACAAAGGCATAGTGTTTACTTCATAAGCTAGCAATTCTAGTAGGTCCAAATAGATCTAGATGCAGGAGTTGTAGAGCTTTTGAGGTACTTACAATGTTTTTGGATTTGAAGGATGACTTGTGTTGTTTTCCTCTTTGGCAAGGTTCACATGTCTTGTCTTTTTCAAATTTGACTTTTGGCAGTCCCTTTACTAGCTCTCCTATGTTGAGGCTTTGAATTAAATTCATGCTTGCATGACCAAACCTTCTATGCCACAACCAAGATTCATCACTAGTAGTGACAAAGACACTTAGAGGAATGGTTAGATATTTTGTGTAAGTCTATTATGTAGGTATTGACATCTCTATTTCCTTTAAATATCTCTTGACCATTAATAGAGGTTATAAGACATTCGTTGGAAGTAAAGATTACTTTGTTTCCTTTATCACATAATTGACTTACACTTAACAAGTTATGTTTTAAGCCATCAACAAGCAAGACATCTTTAATAAAAGTAGTACCATTAATACCAATAGAGCCAATGCCAATTACCTTACCCTTAGTATTATTTCCAAAGGTAACTTTACCTCTATCAATACTTTTGATTTCATTGAAAATATCTTTGTCTCCTGTCATATGCCTTGAGCATCCACTGTCTACTAGCCAAGCATTTTTGTTTATTACGGACTTGAGGCATACCTGTAGAATCACAATTCAAGTATGATTTTTAGGTACCCAAATGAGCTTGGGTCCTTGGGGGTTAGCACATGAAGGTTCCCAATGAGCCTTCCTTATCCAGCAATGTTTATTTATGTGACCAAATTTCATACAATAATGACATTGTTTAGGTTTAAATATGTTTTTTGGTCTTACAATGCTCTTGAATGCCATATTTCGATTAGATTGAGTTTGAGAGCAATGGCATGCACAATCATGATGAATTGGTGCTTTTCTAGGTGCATGCTTCTTATTCATAAAGGCATGATTAGCCTTTTGAGGTTTCTTTTTTAGGCTTACCAATCCTTGATCATCCCTCTTATGTATAGAAGATTTAGTGTATTTTGTGCTCTTAGCCCTAGGGGCTGTTACAACAAATGTGGAGACGTGAGGTTCACTTGACTTAACAAAAGTAGTCTTGTGATAAGATGATGATATACCCTTAAATCCTAGACCATGTCTAATTAAGGGTGGTATTTGAGACACAATGAGAGTATCTAAACTCTCATTTCCCTTGTGAAATTTTGAAATGGAGTTTCTAAGTTACTCAACTTCATTTTTCAAAATATGGTTTTCTTTAAGCAAGGATTTAGTTAAGGGTCTTGAAGAGTATTCATCTAATGACTTTTAAAGAGATTCATTAGATGATTTAAGCTTAAAGTTCTCCCTTTCTAAAGCATCCATTTTGATTTTCAAATTAGAAATGTTATTCTTATAAGTATTGAATTTACTTCTATATTTATCTAGTTCTAGATTCAATACTTCTATTAGGCTTTTCTCATCATCATCTTCACTATTACTATCATTGTTACTACTATCATTATTGAAAGAGTATGAGTAAAGTGATCCTACCTTATCTGAGACATGATCCTCTATAGCCATGAAGCATAGGTTGACCTTTTCACTTTCATTGTCATCTTTTTCACTTAAAGAGCTTTCGTCATCCCATGTGGCTTTGTGACCTTTCTCCCCATTGTCTCTTTGGTATTTGCTCTTGTGCTTCTTGAGCCTTAGACATTCCGATTTAATATGCATTTTCTTCCCATATTCATAGCACTTTACCTCCTCTTTACTTCTTTGTGCATCATTAAAAGTCTATTTGAGGTTTCTTTGCCTGAATTTTCTAGAGTTGCTCATTCTCTTCTCAATAATTCTTTTCAGTCTTCTTGAGAGCATAGCAATGTCCTCATTTGTATCATCACTCTTTTCTTCATCATCTTCAATTTCCTCTTGAGATTTTGAAGTAGAGACTTTTAGTGCTAGAGGCTTTCTTTTTTCTGGCTCTGCTTCAAGCTCTCTATCTCTTTTCACTGCCATTTCACGTGTAAGAAGTTTGCCAATAAGCACATCAGTATTCATCATGTTCATGTCTTCATTTGCCTCTTCTATATCGATAACTATTGAACCGTAATCTTTGAGACGAAAACTTCTCAGAATTTTGTTATTTACATCTTCCAAGTTTAGGTGCTTCCCAAGTTTTCTCATGCCATTTATGATGGCTAGAAGATGGTTGGTCATGTCAGTAATTGACTCATTGGATTTCATCTTGAAGAGCTCATTCTCTGAAGGAAGAAGTTGAATCTTCTTAGATTTAACTTGCTTTGGTCCTTCATGACAGTTTTCCAATGTTTTCCACATGCTGTAAGTAGTTGGGCAGTGTTGTATTCTGCCACATTCTTCAATGGATAATGAGCTCGAGAGAATTGTCATTGCCTTCTTGTTTTTGAAGTTTGCTCTCCTTTGAGGCTCTGTCCAATCATCTCTTGGTAGAATTTCTTCTTCACCATCAACTCCTCTTCTAGTTGGTGGTGTCCATTCTTTCCGAACACTATCCCAGACTTCAATTCCTTCATTATCCACATATGTCTCCATCTGAAACTTTCAATGAGCATAATATGCTCCATCAAAGTAAGGCTTGAGACTTTAGAATCCTTCATTGGTCATATCTTGATCTTTGCTAGCGCTGTTTAGGCTTCGATGCTAGACTAAGCTCTGATACCAATTGTTACCCAGATATTAAACTAAGAAGGGGGGTTGAATTGGATATTAAAAATTTATCTTTTGTGGAAAGAAAAAGTTAAGTTTAGTAGGGATAGGAAGAAATCACACAGAAATATTTTTAGAGGTTCGGGTGTTAACAAACCCTACTCCTCTCCCCAATCTCAATTGGGAGTTTCACTAACACACTAAGTGTTACAATAGAGTTTTACAAGCTCACTCTCAACTATGGTGTTTCTAACAATGGATTACACCTAACCCAGAAATCTCTTGTGTTTTAATGACTCACATAATAAACCAATTCCTTGTGTTTTAAAGGCTCACACAAATAACCCTTACAACTATTCTACTCTTAACCCAAAATACCCAAACTCACTTGAGTAGTAGATTACAAAAAGAAACACTTACAAATCTATAATGCTCAGAGAATGATGAGCAAAAAGATTTTCACAGAGAATAAATGTTTGTTTTGAAAGTATTAAATGCACAAATGACTTACAACAAGATTTTGATTCGAAGTATTAGCTATCCTCTTGTTCTGGATTTATAAATGACTTGCATTTATACTTTCATGGTGAATTATAGCCGTTTGGTTCCATTTAATGCGAAAATAGTCGTTGCACCAACTCTTATTTTTGTTTCTGACATGTTTCTCTTTCCTCTTTCACGGTCGTGAGTATGAGTGTCACGGTCGTGACTGTTATTCCAAGCTATGACTTGAGTGGTGACTTTGGCCGTGAAGCATTCTAGAAGGATTTGAAGTGTTTGATTATGGGCGTGACATTATATATTCACGGGCGTGAACATCCTTCCTAGCCGTGGTCCAAGTAGTGACTATGGCCATGAAGCTCTCTGGAGGAATTTGTCATGTCTGCTCACAAGCGTGACTTTCTTTCACGGTCGTGACTGATATGATAATTCATGGTTGCTATCATTCTTTATGGCCATGAACTTTAAATGTTGGATAGTTGGCGCTAAGCTTCATCACGTGCGTGAACATGCTACTTCTTTTTTTTTTTTTTGTCTTTTTAAGATTAGTCTTCCATTCTCCATTCTTGCTATCATGTTTCATACCCTGTTCAATAAACTTAGAAAACAAGAATGTTAAATACATTATTGATATTTTATTTATTAGCATCGAAATAATAGAAATACCCCTCAAGGTTCAACAAATACTATTCTTTAACCATACATAAGTGATCAATACAAAGCATTACTAATATGTGACATATAAAATGTGTATCATAGAAAACTTATTATCACTATACCTCTTTCACTATATCATATTCATTAAGTATTTTCCGCTAAAAAACTCTCTATATGAACTATTCGGATATGGATTGTGAATAGGGGCGCTCTCCAATCTTAAGTCATCCTACCACTGTCTATGATCATGTGTACTTGTTCAAGCTCCTCAAGTCGAGTGCTCTGCAAGCTTAAGCCATTTTGACTGAGTAAAATACATAATTTGCATGGAATATAAAAGAAATTTGGACCACTTATCACTATGGTACCATAAACCCTTTTAACGGCATGCCACCTATCCTACAGTCGTAAACACCTAGTCTTGGGCATGAATTTGGATTTTCCAGTAATTATCAGCATCAAACAATATATTTAATAAAATCACATGCAAGGGCTCTAATAGTTGTCCAATGACAACCTCTTCCTATCAACGCTCTCATCAAATCAAACATTTAAATATATTATAACATCAATTAAACACACAAGAATACATAATATCACAATTTGTCCTTCGAAGCTCATTAATTAACATATCATGCATTTATGATTGAACAAACCTTTATAATTTCATTAACATTACCTCTTCTAACCACATTAGCCATCAATTAACAACATCCACATAAATACACCTTAGGCATATTTATTACTAGATTACTATCATGACATCATTAATACTCATTCTAAACATCTTTAATATTTGTAACACTTTTTTATTAAATACTCATATCATCATAGCTTTCATTACACTTTCTATCTCATTACATTCAAGAATTAGAATTTATAGCACACAGTGGCATTTAATACACACAACATGCCATAAGCTAGAATTTAAATGTATATATGTACATACGTTTAATGGAGCCTCAAAACTAAGCTTTAACTATAACTTTCTTATCCTTTTGGTGGATTTCATGACCTCCTCTTTCAACTCCTATAACATCTCTATCTATCCATAAAATTAACTTAAAACCATAAAAGTTAAAACTCTAACTTTAAACCTTTTATAAAACCTTAAACTCATTTAACCCCTTTTAAAAGCATACTATAACCTTTAATCAAGTTTCAAGAAGGGTCTTTAACCATAAAAACTCAAGCTTGAACTAAAATCTAACCCATTTGGAAATGGATTTCTATATAAAAAAAGGGGAATATACATGAAAATGGTATGAAAACTTGCAATGATGAAGGAAAAATGTGATTCATTACTAGAAACAAAAGAAAGATAATTTTGATTAAGATATATGAACTTTCCTCCCTTTCTCTAAGTCTACCTCCTCAAGAACAAAGCTTTATTTCACTTCTCTCTCTTAAGAACTATGTAAAACTTATTTTTTGCTTTAGGATTTGGTGTTTTAGGTTTGGAATTGAAGAGAAATGGTGGAAAAATATCTATGATTAGGGTGAATGAGAGAGAAAAAGATATGATACCTTTTTTTATATCCTACGATGTTTATAAGCATAATCAACCTATCACTAGCATGAATATCTACATTCATAGCCTTGACATTTACTTCACAGGTGTGAATGTAGAACACTTAACTTTTTCATCTCTTTTTATCTCTTTTTCCTTAACCAAACCTTTAAACACACCTATAACCTCTTTAAACCATCTTATAAGCTAGGCTTTACTTAACAGGCGTCACATTTCTCTCCTCTTAAAAAGAATTTTGTTCTCAAAATTACTTGATGTGTTGTGTCAGAATAGCTAGGGGTATTGTTCCATCATCACCTCTTCGTTTTACCATGTAGCCTCTTCCACTATATGATTCAACCATAGGATTTTGACTAACAGTACTTGCTTATTCCTAAGCAGCTTGAATTTTCGAGTTAAAATCTCAATCAACTCTTCTTCATATGTAATGTTTAGTCTCACCTCTATGCTTTTTGGCTGTAATGATGTGCGAAGGATCTAACCTACATCTCCTCTACATGGAGACATGAAAGACATTGTGAATCTTACTCAACTCTGGCAGTAAAGCAAGTCTATAGGCAACTGATCCAATCCTCTTTAAGATCTCATACGGTCCAACAAATCTAGGGTTTAAGTTGCCCCTCTTTCCAAACCTTAAGACCTTCTTCCATAGAGAAACTTTAAGAAACACCTTATCTCCCACTTTGTACTTTATATCTCTCCTCTTGAGATCTGCATACGATTTATGTCTATCTAAAGCTACCTTTAACCTTTTCTGTGTGATCTTCACCTTTTCTTGTCTCTTACATTAACTCTAGCCCCACTAACTTTCACTCACTAAGCTCTATCCAACATAATGGTATCCATCACTTTATACCATATAATGTGTCATACGGAGCCATATGGATACTAGACTGATAGTTGTTATTGTAGGCAGACTCTACCGATAGTAGATATTTCTCCCAACTAACTTTAAACTCCACAATTTTTCATCATGTCTTACCAAGTCTGTATCACCTTCTTCGATTGACCATTTATGTGTGGGTAAAAAGTCATGCTAAAGTTGAGCTTGGTACCCAGCTCGCTGTAGATTTTCCTAAAATTGAGATGTGAATCATAGATCTCTATTTGATATGATGGATACTAGCAATTTATATAGCCATACGATCTTGTTCATATATAACTCTACTAACGTATTCAAATGACAGTCTCTCCTAATAGGTAAGAAGTATGCTGACTTCGTTAATCTATCCAGTATAACCCAAACGACGTTAAACTTTCTCTGTGTTGGTAGCAACCCAATCACAAAACCATCGTGATTCGTTTCCATTTCCATTTTAGTATTGTGATTGGTTGCATCAACCCTGAAGATACTTGATATTATATCTTGAGCTATTGGTATGTCAAACATTTTGTTGTGAACACTATGATGTTTTTATATAGATCATGGTACGTTTTATTGCTTCATATGGAAAATCTAGTTTCATAAACATTAGGCACGTATAAACGACTTTGGTAGTATAAAATGCCATCGGATTCAACAGTGTACTTTGGTCTCTCCCTCTTAAAGACCAACTCAGCTATCTTTATTAGCTTATTATCTTGCCTCTATGAATATTTGATTTTCTGGTTGAGTGTGATGGGTTTTAGACCATGTGTCTCATATATAAGGTAGCAAAAAATTAAAATTTATTTAACCCGAAACCCATAGATCAAGCCTATATAATTCAACATTGGATACAAACCATCAAATGGATGAAAAAGATTACCTTTGATATATCAACTTTTGATTTGAGAGTTTTCCTTTTTGTTCGATTGTAGCAAACCACAACAATCCAAAGTTAGGATTATCTCTAAGAGTATCCATACAAACGATGAAGAAGAAAACCTCAGAGGCGATGGGTTGTTGATAATCCAAAGTGCTAACAATGGAAGATCAACTTATAAAGAGATGGGAGAGATATTAGAGAGATAACTTTTATCTCTAGTGATGAGGCTGCTACAAAATGACCCTATAATAGGGAATTTATATGTCTTCTAATCCAAATTAGAGATGGACACTTATACCCCTAGGGTTGGCTTCCCATTAATAATGAAAATTTTGAAAAATTGCATAGGTCGCATGCATGTGAAGGGCCTTATGAGCATGATAACCTTCTGCATAACTATGAGCACGTGTGTGCATCGGGCTTATTGTCGTGTGTGCGAAACAACCCTCCTATGGGTGGGATAAATCCTCATGTGCTCAACATAATGTCATTCAGCACTTGTCACATGCACGTGAACAAGTTCTTTTGCTTGCAAACACAAAACTATTTCACGCAACTTTGTCTCTCAAGTTTTTGGATCCAATCCAATGCCCATTTCACATTTCTTTTATTCCTTTTATGTGTGTGACCTATTAGGTTCCTAGTTATGCGGATGCTGAAATCATCTCATGATTCTGAATATATCATGAGCGGTATCTAGAAATACATAATGACCACCCAATTAACCTGAATGTAACACCCCTACACCTTAGCAATACGTGCTCGGATAAGGGAATGTTATGTTGTCTTCAGTCAAATTCAATATTTAATAATCAATCGAAATGCACCCATTTTTAAAAAAAATATAAAGGAAACAATATACATTTATATATAAAAGAACTATTTACAAAATTGACTTCAATCAAAATCATCATTTAATATACAATGATAGTGACACCCTTTATACTTATATGTCTTTTTTCCTTTTTCATAGAACAAAGAAAAGAATTTACATTTTATATATAAAGTAATATTTACAAAACATTTGTATTCTTTCAAAATGTAATGGGATCAGGTACCTCTATACATTGTGACTCCGACTGCCATAAGTCAAATACATGATCTTATAGCAAAGACATTGCATATTCATATTTCTATTTGTTTGTGCAATGCAACTGGTCAAAAACTCTTTTTTCTCATCTCAACTAGAGTTCTACCACAAAAGGGTCATCTTCTCGTGTTCCATAAAAATCTAGAGCTCCCAACTTCCTCAACCTCTCAAATTAAACCACTGATGGGGCTAACTATGATGCCATTTTTAACAAATCTATCATGTTCCTCAAAAGCTCCATTTATCCCGTACTAGTGATAGATTGCTCACATGATGAATTGGCATTGGATCTCGATGCAGTGGCTCAGCGATGACTTAGTCACGATGAAGCCTTTATCTTTGTAGGATCATTACTTTCGGTCTCTTTAACCACTATTTGCCATGATTCATAAGCCATAACCTTCATATATTATAAAACTAATGGTCTTAATCAGTAAGCAACAACTCATATGTGTAAATAAGGGTACACTCGTGTCATAAATATTTATAAAACTTCTTTTTGACAATCCAAAACTGCCCAAATCGGGCTCCGATACCAAAAAACACTATAACACCCTCTCACCTTTGCAACATGTGCTTGGATAAAGGAGTACTACGTTGTCTTCAGTCAAATTCAACATTTAATAATCAATGGAAATGCAACCATTTTTTTAAAATAATATAAAGGAAACAATACACATTTAAATACAAAAGTACTATTTGCAAAACTGATTTCAGTTAAACCATCATTTAATATATAATGAAAAGTAACACCCTTTATACTTATATGTTTTTTTTTCCTTTTTCATAGAACAAAAAAAAAAGAATTTACATTTTATATATAAAGTAATATTTACAAAATATTTGTATTCATTCAAAATGTAAAATTCCTTTATAACCATACAAAATAAAACTCATGAGCAAAAATACATAAGTTGTGTAACCTATGGTGTTCAAAGTAGGATGGTTTACTGGAAGGATCACTGTTAGATTTATCTACTCTTTCAAGCTCTATTCTTGCTATATCTGTGTGAGAGGAACTCCCACATTAAGCTTGATGCTTAATGGTGCATAAAAATAAAACAATAAAATATATTATGTAAGATGCAATCATATGCTGCCATACACATATACCAAATGATAACATTATTCTATTATTTTTTTCCTTTCTTTATATACATTTTTCTCTTGTACAATGCATACATTACATGATCATGTTATATAATAACATTATCATTTCCTAAAACATTTCACATTTAAAACCCTTTTACCATTGTTAACTTAGTTATGCCCATAATACCAAGGAACCAATAATAAGGATAACAGGGTTGGCCATTCAGACATAATAAAAGTGTCACTCGAGTATATTGGTATGCACATACAAGTGTTATCATCAGTATTAGTATATGTAAGTGTTATCAAAGACATTAGCATATGTAAGTGCCATCACCGATATTAGTATGTGTGTCATTACTTGCATTAATAGACCCCCTAATTGGCATACTAGGTGTTCTAGGGCTGAATCCTTATTATTAATTAATTCATTCATTCACACATCTTCTTTGTCAATCTGATACTTCTTTTTATTTCATTCATAACATACTTCTTCCTTTTATCAATCTCACTTTTCTTTGTTCTTTTTATTGCATCATATTATTACCTAATATGGCATTATACAATAATCTCACATTTACTTTCCTTACTTGAAATTCCACATGATTGCTCAAAAAATAAATTACTAAAAATAGAGCATTCACGACCATGATTTGATGTTTATGCCCATGAATAGTTCAAGACACACTGCCTCAAGGGCATGATCGTAATGTTCACGCCCATGACCAAGTTCAAGCCTATGATTCAAGCCCTGTTCCAAACCTGAACGCTTCTGGAGTGAATAATGTCTTTTCCATACAAAAGTCATGCCCATGATGTGATTTAGTCATACCTGTGACTAACGGTTGGAAAACCACACTTTCACTTTCCATATCCATTTCAAGTTTCATAAAACTATAAGAATTCCAAAACATGCATTTCTAAAGTTATTAACTTAAGATATAATTTTTTTATAACATTTGGAAGCCTTTAACCTAATCAAGTTTTTAACATGCATCACTTAGATCAATGTATTCAATATCACTTCTATGATCTGAAACCCTTTGTTTTATGCCATAACTTAATATCAAATGCATTTTCATATACTTTTTAACATTTAAAATGTTCATGTCATGCAATTTCACAATAAATTATAGGATATTGCTTAAGTTATGCACTAACCTCTTATCTTGCTTATATCACTTCCTAGGTTCCTTCTCATTTCCTTTGCTTGTTGGACTTGGTCTTTCTCAACTTGTGCTCTTAAAACATATAAAAACATAATAAGAAACCTTGTTCCTTCATATCTCTCTTAATTAACATGTTAATTTTCTTATTTTCCTAATGATAGCCAACCAACATATATTTAGATGTCCAAAATTATTCTTTTAATTGGAAAACATCTCATTTGGTCCTTTAATTTTTGGTAAATTACAAATTAACCCAACAAATTTTATATTTTAATCCCTCACCGTAATTTAACATCTTTAAACACTTAATTAAATATTTTTTATTATTTTAATTATTCTCTGGTCAAAATTCGAATTTAGACTTCGATCGGTTAGACGCATCGACTTAGTGACACCTGCAACTCGGTGCCTAAATTAGTGGATATGATAGCCTCTACCCTTTAAAATAAATTTTGTCCTCAAAATTTTATCTATTCATTCCGTATTGAATAACTGTGGATACTTCCTCCTCATTATCTTCTTATTTTCCCAAATGGCTTCTTCAATAGAATGATTTTATCACAATACTTTAATTAGAAGAACTCTTTTATTTCGAAGAGCTTTCTTTTCATGTTCTAAAATAGTCATTGATTCTTCGTCATATGTCAAATATGTCTGTACCTCTCTCTCCTCAGCTGGAATGATATGAATCAAGTCCGAAAAATACGTTCGTAGCATCGAAACATGAAATACATTGTGAATTCTATCCATCTCTGGCAAAAGGGCTAGTCAATACAAAAATTATCCATGGAAAGGTTTGTAGTCAAACCATTTACTTTTTGGTCAATTGGAGGTCATGATGTGTTGCTAGATACCACTCATGGCTTGCTTAAATTAATTGTTAATTTAAGTGACCAACATAAGCAGGAACCTAATGGGTGACACGCATTGGAGAAATGGAGAATGAGTAAAATGGTCTTGGATATGATCCAAAAATATGAAAGAATTATTTCAGGTCGGATCGGGATGACATCACATAAAAAATTACTTGGGAGTAGTCACGGGTTCATGTAGGCCCACTGGCTAGGCAGGCCAGCTGAGCCTGCCCAGCAGCAAGCCCAGCGTGCGTAGCACTGCGCGCTGCAGCATGCTGTTGGCGTTAGGCCATAATTGGCCTTAATTAGGCCAATTATGGCCATTACTATTTATTCATTTTGTTTTTCTTATTTTTTGACTTTTAATCTTCTTTTCAAATATGATTCAAATTAAAAAGATATCAAATGGCAAAAAAGAGACATGAATTTTTTTTGGTGAAAAATAATTTTTGGGACACAATAATTCTCTCAAGAACATATTTAAAGCTAGCATTTTGAATATTGTTCAAACCATTTTTTTTGTAAGTTTCCTCATTCTTCTTGTGAATTATCATTAAAGATATCCTGGTGTTTATTGTTGTGGTTTGCTACAACCCAACAAAGTGAAGATTTTAATAACAAATCAAAAAATTACAAAGTATAATTTATAATCTCAATATTTAATAAATTAGTTTTAATGGCACAAGTATAATATTTTGTTTCGGATTTTAAAAATTTTATTTTTTTACTGTGTTTTATTAATGTGAGTCGCCTTCAAACCCAACAGTAGTATCAGAGCCTCTTTGTGTCCATTAAAATTAATTTTAATTGAAAATGCAATGAGATTGTACGGTTTTGATGATTTTGGATCAATAGATTTGAAAAAATGAAATTAATTTGTAAAATTTGTTTTACATATTTTTATTTATTTGATCTAATCATGAGATAATCAAGTGTGATTATTTTGATTAAACAATAGTTTGAATGTGATTCAAATAATTAATTTAGGATTTATTTCAAAAATGCTGAAAATTACATTGTTTATGAACATGTGTTTTTGTTTGGATTAATTAATGGGGCTGTTTATATTTTTTTTATAATTTGATTATTGAAAAATTATTTATATATATTGAGAATATATTTCAGCCTCTAGGAGTATTCAATAATTAATTAAAAATTTTTTAATTAATTTTTCAAACAAATATAAAAACGAGACTGCTTTCGAATATCCGGTGGGATTGTTTTGTTTAAATTTTTTGTATATGTTTATTTTATTTTAAGCACCTTAAAATACTTTTTATGTAATTAAAAATGTATTATTTTGATGTTAAGTTCATAAAAATATTATTTTGCTCGAATTTAAAATTTTAAAAAATTCTAGATGTCGAATGAGTCGTTTTGAGCGTCTAAGTGTATTGGTTCATTTGTCTTAGTAATTTTAGCTTATGCTAAAAATATTTTGATGAATTTGAGCTGACATAAAGATGCTTAGAATGATGGTTTAAAGTTCTAGAAATATTTGGAAATTAATTATGAATTAAGTTAAGTTGAGCAATGGTAATTCTGGTATGACTAGATATTGATATGTATATTAAAATTAAACTATTTAATTATAAATCATAATAATTTGATTTTAAGGTGAATTAATTTTGAATTAATTCTGAAAATATGAAATTTAATTTAATTTGATTAAATATTAAATTCGATATTGAAATGATATACAATTAAATTAATCGAAATAATACAAATAAGCAATTTCGGTTCAAACGTTGAATCAATTTTCAAATTGAAATACAAAGTTGTGATTATTTAATTTTATTTTATGCATTAGAGAATGCTTGTTAGGGGTGTATGAATAACATGATAGATGATTATGGACTTAGACCCAATTTGATTGAGCATGTATGAAATTATTTTGTTTTATAGTAAATAGGACATGCGGTTCCCTATCTCTCTTTCTTTCTTATGTATTTCTCTTCTCATCTTACTCCACTCAAATATAAATTGAAATTTTCTATCCTTTGAAATATGTAGTAGATTATATAGGATTAGGATATAATGGAGATACAAAGGAGCAAGAAGCAAATGAGGTGATGCCATAAACAAGAAGACTTAGAAATAGGAATTTGATTTCTATTTTGGGTTGTAAATTCATGCATATACCTAGATAAGACCTAGTCAATCTCTTTTTGGCTCAAAAGATTGAATTTAGTATGTCTATAATTATTCCATATAGTTAATGTAACTATCTTTATATATTCTTAGTATAAATGTATGTTATATACAAGCATGCAATAATAACATAGTGAGACTTAACAAAGAAATCCCCCACTAAATAAACAATTAGCTCTTATGCCTTCCGTTAATGTGGGAAGAACCATAGTTCTTTAAGATTTAGGGTTGTTGAGTTGCCTTAAGCTCGCTCTATAAGAATATATTCAAACCATTGAAATTATATTTCACAATTAATGGGTTGGACTTAACCAATATCATTAGCTTGTTGGATTTGTGCCAAGGTTAATGTGTATTAGAGGCAAAGGTGGGTTAGTGTACATGAGATGTACACATATCCAGAGTTGATAACATAATGTATGTGCACATATCAATTGGTTGATAGCACAAGATTTGATAGTTGCCTGAATAATGCAATTGGTATGGATAAGATACCTACCAACCAAACTAAGGATGGCTTGTTAAGTCACCTCAAGGTTATTCTTAGGTAGTTGGAATTGACCCACTAGGAGAACTTCCTTATAGGTTCTCTCGGGTTCATAGTGAGGGCTATGGATTCGCAATAAAATAGTGGAAGTTATAATACAATTTCTTAAAGACCTAATAAACATGCATTTTCATATATATTTTAACATGTCTATTTTACATCTAGGTTTCTAAAATCATCATCATGTTTGACAAGTGTGAATTTGTGATCATTAATGGAGTTAAATAACTTGGTTGGGCCTAATTTTTGGGATTGGCTAAGGAATTTGAGAATAGTTCTCAAATCTAAAAAGATTGGTTGTCCTAGATAAGCCACTATTCAATCCCCATACTGCTGATGCCTCTAAAGATGTTCAAAAAGCATATAAAAAACATCTCGATGATAGTGAGATGGAAGTTGCATTATGCTTGGCACTATGTCAGCTAAGTTGCAAAAGCAGCATGAAGCTATGGATGCTAATTTCATAGTCTACCATCTAGGGGAGCTTTTTGATGGGCAAGCATGTTTTGAAAGGTTTGAAACTTTAGGGGTGCTCTTTCATACTAAGATGGATGAGAGGACATCTCCAGTTAAATATGCACTGAAGATGAATGACTATATTGAGAGATTGGCCACATTGGGATTTGTAATGGACCATTAATTAAGTATTGACTTAATTCTAACTGGTTTGTCCAATAGTTTTTCACATTTTGTGCTTAACTATAGGATGAAAAAAATCTCCACCACTATTCCTGAACTGATCAACATGCTAAAGACAACTGAGCCATTTGTCAAAAAAGACAGTAAGACTGCAATGCTGGTGGATTCTTCTAGTTCTAAAAAGAAGAACCTTAAGAAAAAGAAGAAGTCCATGAAGCCTAAGGGAGATGTGGCCAAGTAAAAGGCCAAAGAGACTGCTCCAAAGGGGATATGTTTCCATTGTGGCAAGGATGGCCATTGGAAGAAAAACTGCGACTTACTTGGAGTCCTTGAAGAAGAAGGCATCTTATGCCCCATTTACTTCAGGTATTTTTGTCATTGAAATTAATGTTGTTTTTTATAACAATATATGGGTATTAGATACCAATTGTGGCTCATACATATGCATTGAAATACAGGGCCTACAGAACAGTAGGCAACTTAATAAGGGAGAGTCGGACATGTGCAATGGAAATGGAGCAAGAGTTGTTGCATTAGCTGTAGGAACTTACGTATTGACTCTCCCTAGTGGGCTTATGCTAACTTTGGAAAATTGTTATTATGTACCTTCTTTAACTAAAAATATTATTTTTGTTTCTAGTTTAAATAAAGATGGTTTCCATTTAGCTTTTAGTAACAATTGTTATTTTATTATGTTGAATGACATTCTTTATGCTAGTGGTACATTATTTAATAGAATATACATATTAGATATGTCAAATCCAATTTTAAACATCAATGAAAATAAAAAGGCAAAAACAAGATATGTTGAAATCATCTTACCTATGGTATTGTCGCCTTAGTCATATAAGTGATAAATGCATGGCTAAGTTACACAAAAGTGGTAGTTTGGGATAATTTAATTATGAATCATATGACACATGTGAATCTTGCTTATTAGGTAAGATGACTAAATTACCATTTAAGGGAAAAGGTGAACGTGCTAATGGGATTTTAGAATTAATATATTCAGATGTATGTGGTCCAATGTCCACACATGCTGGAGGTGGTTTCATCTACTTCATTACTTTTATCGATGATTACTCATGATTTGGGTACGTGTATCTTATGAGATACAAATTTGAAGCTCTTAAAAAGTTCAAAGAATTCATAAATGAAGTAGAAAATAACTTAGCAAAAGTATTAAGACACTTTGATTAGATCGATGAGGTGAATACTTGAGGCGAGAGTTTCTAGGTTATCTTACAGATAATGGGATATTATCGCAATGGACTCCACCTTACACGTCACAACACAATGGTGTGGCTAAAAGGATAAACTGAACCCTGTTAGACATGGTAAGGTTTATGATGAGCTTTTCGGAACTCCCTAAATCCTTTTAGGGTTATGCACTGGAGATTGCCATTTATATATTAAATGGAGTCCCTTCGAAGTCAGTTGATGTTACTCCATATGAGATGTGGAATAACAAAAAGCCCACACTTTTTTACATGAGAGTTTGGGTTTGTCATGGTTATGTGAAGTGGATAATGTCCGATAAGCTGAAAGCTAAATCTGACTGATGTCAGTTTGTGGGATGTCCTAAAACATCATATGGATATCAATTCTACCACCCTTTAGAACAAAAGGTGTTTGTTTCAAGACATGTTATCGTTTTAGAAAGAGAATTTCTTCTAAAAGGAGATAGTGGGAGAAAAATTAAAATTGAGGAAGTTCAAGATGCTCAAGCAGATGCTAATCAACTACCTGAACCCGATCCTGTTATTCATACAGATGATATAATAGCTCAACCTTCTAAAGCACAAGAGCTTCGTAGGTCAAGCAAGATATGCATTATTCCAAAAAGATATGAATTTCTCATATTGAACAGAATGATGTATTGCTCATAATAAATGATGAGCCTACGACCTATGAAGAATTTTTGAATAGTTCAGAATCTAAATGGCTTCAAGTCATGAAGTCAGAAATGGATTCCATGTATAAAAATCGAGTATGGACTTTGGTTGAACCTCCCAAAGGGCTAAAGCCTATAGGATGCAAGTGGGTTTTTAAAAAGAAAATTGACATGGATAGTAATGTGGTTACCTATAAAGCTAGACTTATAGTTAAAAGTTATTATCAAAGACAAGGAATTGACTATAAGGAAACTTTTAGCCCAATAGCTATGCTTAAATCCATAAGGATACTCCTAGCCATTGTTGCTCATTATGATTATGAGATATGACAAATGGATGTGAAGATAACTTTCCTTAATGAAAATCTAATCGATGATGTATACATGAAACAACTAGAAGGCTCCATATCCAAAGTTGTCAAAAAGGTATGCAAGGTTCAAAGATCCATTTATGGATTAAAGCAAGCATCCAGGAGTTGGAATATTCAGTTTGATGAGACAATCAAACAGTTTGGTTTTTTATAAAATCCGGATGAACCTTATGTATATAAGAAGGTTAGTGAGAGTGCAATCATATTCTTTGTGTTGTAGGTAGATGACATACTGCTAATGGAAAATGATGTCTCAGCCTTACAATCAGTCAAATTTTGGTTATCCAATAAATTCTTTATGAAAGACCTTGGATAAGCAGTCTATATTTTGGGGATCGAGATTTATAGAGATAGATATAAAAGATTGCTTGGTCTTTTACAGTGTACATACATAGACAATGTGCTAAAGAGGTTTAGCATGAAGCAGTCCAAAAGAGGATATATTCTCATGACCCATGGGATTACTCTCTCAAAGTCTATGTGTCCAAAGACACAAGATGAGAGAATGCGCACGAATTTGATTCCATATGCTTCAGTTATAGGATCAATGATGTACGCTCTATTATGTACAAGACCTGATGTATCATATTCTCTAAGTGTCATGAATAGAAACCAATCGAACCCTGGTGAGGGTCATTGGGTGGTTGTCAAAAATATCCTTAAGTACTTAAGAAGGACTAAGGATGTATTCTTGAAAGGATGACTCAAAATCCCAATCAGGTTCCATATTCACATTAAATGGGGGAGCAATCGTTTGGAAGAGTTCCAAATAAGAAACGACTGCTGATTCCATAACCCAAACAAAGTACATTGCAACTTTTGAAGCAACAAAGGATGCATTTTGGATAAAGAAATTTATCATGGAACTTGGAGTGGTTCCTAGCATTATTGATCCACTACAATTGTATTGTGACAATAATGGAGCCATTGCATAAGCAAAGGAGCCACTGTCTCATCAGATATCCAAATATGTACTTAGAAGATACCATTTGATTAAAGAAATCATTAAATATTGCTGATCTTTTAACTAAGTCACTTTTCCAAAAGAAATAAGATTCTCATGTACTCACCTATGGAATTAAATACAAAGGTGATTGGCTTTAGTTCAAGTGGGTGGTTGTTAGAGAACTGCTCTAAAGGCAATCACCTTTAGCACTTATTGTACAAATTTATTTGATTAATAAAAGACATTTTCATTAATTTGATATTTATTTGATATATGATAAGAAAGTGGTCTTAAATCAATTAATGAAGTACTTGATACATAACATAACATAAAGGAAATCATGATGAGATCATGCTATTGAGATTCTTATCATGTGTAATTATACTAGTATCTAAATTATCCCTAGTCATAGGATTAATGAGATGAAACATTGTTAATTCAGATAGACTAGCACATGTTATACTCCTTGATTGGATCAAGCAGTAAATCTCATAATCTGTAAACATGAGATGTTTAGAGTTAAAATGTGGATGCTTCCTAAGTGTAGCTAAGTACATTGGATGATCTGCTAGAAGAAAATCATATGGATAATCTATTCAAATGTGAATGATAGTCTTATCACAACAATGGTGCAAGTATCCTTTGACTTGAGGTACTCAAGGATATCTTGGATATTGATTCTGCACTTTGACACTATTACTTATTGCCTCAAGAAGGTTACTCATAAGGTGGCAATTAGGTGCAGCTTGAGGTATTCGAAGGTAATTGGGTAACCAACAAAGGATTCGCCACTCCTGGTAGAAGAAGTGTATACTCATGTCCTCTTGTCGGGGTCATTACTCAGGAATCTCTAACTGAAATGAAAATATCATGAAGATAGTTTTCAATGACATGTCTAATAGAGTAATAAGCCCCAAGAATAAGAACTAACATTACTTGGACTAGATGTAATGTAGTCAATCTAGTGGGAGTTGACACATGTCCATACTCTGAACCAAGTGGGGTATAATATGATGAAAGGAATAATTGTACAAAAATTATCTATGGAAAGGTTTGTAGTCAAACCATTGTCTTTTCGGTCAATTGGAGGTCATGATATATTGCTAGATACCGCTCATTTCTTGCTTAAATTAATTGTTAATTTAAGTGGCCAACATAACTGGAAACCTAATAGGTCACACGCATTGGAGATATGGAGAATGAGTAAAATGGTTTTGGATAGGATCCAAAAATATGAGCGAATTATTTTGGATCGGATTACGATGAGATCGAGGGAAAAATTTTCTTAGGAGTAGTCATGGGCTAGCTGGCCAGGCAGGCTATTGGCCTGCTGGGCTTGCCTAGCAGCAGACCCAATGTGCACAACACTATGCGTTGTAGCATACTATTTGGCATTAGGCCATAATTGACCTTAATTAGGCGAATTATAGCCATTACTATTCATTCATTTTATTTTTCTTCTTTTTTGACTTTTAATCTTCTTTTTGAATATGATTCAAATTGAAAAGACATCAAATGCCAGAAAAGAGACATGAAATTTTTTTTGCTAAAAAATAATTTTTGAGACATGACAATTCTCTCAAGAACATATTCAAAGCTAGCACTTTGAATATTATTCAAACTATTTCTTTTCTAAGTTTCTTCTTCATTCTTCACGTGGATTATCATTAGAGACATCCTAGTGTGGATTTTTGTGGTTGCTACAACCCAATAAGGTGAAGATTTGAATAACAAATTAAGAAATTACAAGGTATAATTTCTAATCTCAATGTTTAATAAATTAGTTTTAATGGCACAAGTATGATGTTTTGTTTCGAATTTTAAAAATTTTATTTTTTCGTTACATTTTATGAATGTGATTCCCCTTTAAAACCCAACAGTCTTATGGGATTTTAAAATATCTAACTTCAACTCACTTATACTTGCACACAAATTCAGTTTCTCGAGTATATTGTGCCATTTGTTTCACTGAATATTTTGGCCTCTTTTTTTATTCTATAGCTTCAGCTATCTTTGTCAATCTCTCATCTTGCTTATAGGCCTTTTTAATTCTCTACATCAAGGTAAATTCTACTCACATCTGAGCTAATATCTTCCTGATTAATGCATCAACAACCACATTAGTTTTCCCTGACTGGTAGTTGATCACACAATTATAATATTTGATCAACTTTAATCATCTTCTTTGCCTTAAATTCAACTCCTTATGTGAGTGAAGATACTTAAGACTCTTATGGTCTATGTAAATATAACATATCTCCCCATATAAATAATGTTTTTAAATCTTTAAAGTGAAAACAATAGCAGTTAACTCCAAATCATGTGTCAGATAATTAAGCTCATGTGGCTTAAGCTATCTAGAGGAATACATAATCACCCTTTCTTCTTGCATAAGGACACAATATAGGCCATTATAGATGGCATCACTATACACCATAAAATCTTTCCTTGAAGTAGGTTGAGTCAAGCTTAGTGCTTCAATCAACATTGCCTTAAGTTAGTTAAAAATTGCTTGGCATTTATCTGTCCATTAGAACTGGACGTCTTTTCATAGCAGTTGTGTCAAAGAAGTCACTAAGGATGAAAATCTTTTCACAAATCTTCGATAGTATCCGGCTAATCCAAGAAAACTCATTTATGTCACATTCCGAGGTGGTTTCTAATTAAGAATAGCCTCGATCTTTCTAGGATCAACTCAAATACTTTCGACTGAAACTATATGTCCCAAGAAACTGATTCCTTCAAGTCAAAGCTCGCATTTAGATAGCTTTCCATACAACTATTTTTCCCTCAATGTCTACAACACTATTCTGAGGTGGTGATCATGTTCTTCTCTATCCCTAGAATATACAAGGTTGTCGTCAATAAACACCACTAGAAATTGATCAAGATATGGCATGCACACTCAGTTCATTAGGTTTATAAAAGTCGCTAATGCTTTCGTCAAACCAAATGGCATTACTTGGAACTCATAATGACAGTAACGAGTCTTGAATATCATCTTAGGTACATCTAAGTCTTTGTTCTTCAGCTGATGATACCTGATTGAAGATCTATCTTTGAAAATATGTTTGCACCCTTCAGTTGATCAAAGAAGTCATCAATTCTAGGAAATAGGTACTTATTCTTGGTAGTCACCCTATTAAGGTATCGATAATCGATGCACAGACGTAAGGTACTGTCTTTCTTCTTTACAAACAATACTGAAGCACCTCATGATGATACATTGGATCGTATAAAATCCTTATCTAGTAAATCCTACAACTGTACCTTCAACTCTTTTTGTAAGACCACATCTTATGCAATTAAGTATAACCTATCCTTGTATCAAGTAATCATACATAGTAGACTGGAAAGGCAAAATACCCTGTCAATATTGGTAGTAAATTTTTTTCATATTCTGTAATATCATTTAATGACTTTGCAAGTCAACTTTGAGGCTTTCGCCACAATACGATATATCCCATATATTAAAACATAAATTTTGCACATAAGTATTTACAAGTTTCTTTCATTTATACATTTTTAAAACCCAATCCAAAATGAATATACATATTCAAACATGTAAACACAAAACGCTTAGGACATATTTTCATGCTCATGTGGAATGTAAGGAGAGAGAGTGATGAGGCTCGGCTAGTGACCTGTGCTCCATGTCTTCTATACGCTACTCAAAATGAGCTATTACTTTTCTTTACCTGAAAAATGATGCAAATTGATGAGTTATGGCTCAGTGAGAATAACCATCAAATAAGCTCTAAAGTACCGAACAACTCATAGTAATAAATCATAAATCCAATACATACCATGTATTCCATTCCATTCATCAGTATCATATAAATATCAATAAAGTTAAAACATATAATCGTTTCTCTTTATGTATGCAAATGCTTTACTTATTTCATTTTGTTGTGACCAAGTTAAACAGCTATTGCCCTGGATTTCCATGTGAACATTTGCATTTGCTAGCTAGCTTTATCATTTGTTTCATTTGCACATTTGTTGGGCCATAGACCTCTTCTTTTGCTTTAAAATATCGATTAACTAGTCACAACACCTTTCAAGTCCATATGCATATGCACTTGTACTTAAGAATTCATCAACTAGTATATCTTATCACATATAACATACATATACCGCATATATGCCTGATATGCCATGCATATACCTTGTATATATATCACATATGTCAAACATATACCTCAAATATACCACAAGTATACCATTTATATGTTCCACAATGTCAAAAATTATCCATCATCATATTATCAAGTACCAATCATGACAATCATATGAATCACATAGCAAGCAACATTCATTTGCGCTAAAGAATTCAATTGATAATTAGACCCACCTTTCTCCTTTGATTCCGACCCCTAACTTATTGTCTATCCACTCCATATGGGTCTCCAATATGTTGTGAACCTAATATGAAAATATAATCGATTAACTCATAATTAGGGAGACTTAATGTGGCTTAAACAAATTAACATGCATTGTTTCCTATGAGGCAGTGTGACCTTATGAGACTGTTTACCTATAACTTTTTCTATACTTGACCAATTAATCTGATTTTTATTCCTAATTAAAATTAACATATAATTATATAACATATTAAAATTTCAGATCAATTGGATCATTGTACAATGTTTGGTGGAATTTCTAAATATATTATGTTTTCTTCCCTTTGGCAGTTTCAGGGTACCAACTTTGGTTCATCATAACTTATAATATATAAGTTATATTTCAATGACAATTTACAGAAACTTATATGGGTTATTCATATTTAAAACTTTTATAATTATATCTCACTGGTTTAGAATAGAATTGGCTTCCGGACCAGTATGACTTCCAAAGGCTATAACTTAGTTTATACATAACATATTAAGCTGAAATTAGTACCAAATTTATCTAATACATATAACTATAACTTTCATTCTTTGATAATTTAGAGAATATATCTCTAAGGAGCTCAAAATGGCTACATAAGTTTCTAGAACTGCCCAGGGCACTGAGCAGTCAGCTCAAACTATGGAACAGTCATGGTTGCATTCATAATAACTCAAAATCCACAAAACATATGAACCTGAAATTTGGAATACAGATACATAACACATATATTTGAGATACTTCAAATAATGGCTTTAACATATTCAAAACCAAAGAACACAGTAGCTAACGTGGCTAGGGTCACACCTTGACCAAGAGAGAGGAGTTCTCTTCCTATACACCACATATTTCAAAAAGGTTTACATATCCATAAATATAAGACATAAAGGAACAACTTTTCTGTTTTAAACTTTTCCAGAATCAATTTCTATTGATATCAAAATTGGGGTGCAAGTCAGTGTCTATTAATGAACCTTAGCAACTCAAATCAACCCTATAGCAATAAGAATTAATTACTTACCAAGAATGAAATTGCAAGGAAGAATTGAGGTTTGGAATGGAGGAAGATGAAGAAGAAAATGAGATGGAGTGAGGAGGCAGAAATGGGGGAGGAAGATAAAGCTAACATTTTTGTCCTTTTCTCTTTTTCTCTTCTTCTCTTTTCTTTTCTCTTCTCTTTTCTTTTATTTTTATTTTTTTTTCATTTTCATTTTATTTTATCTATATTATTATTATTATTATTATTATTTACATATATTTATAATTCCACTAATTCACACAATAATACAAATTAATCATTTGGCCCGATTTAACTAATTTAACAATGTAAATGTTTACTAATCTTAATCTAGTCATTGTGCTTACTTTAATTTAGTAACCTTATTTAATTTATTTATAATGCTTTGTTATCCTCCTTTAGGTTATAAGTACACATGTGTGACTCGATACAATTGCCAAATAATAGGACAGGTAGCTAGCGTGTGTCATAAACTTATTTCTAGGAAAATATGTATAAAATGCATGTGTTCAATTGGATTATATGGAAGATTCATATGTTCAAATGAAATGCATATGGATATGCATGTGGGGAAGGTCGATGATGTTACACTTTTTACTTGGCAGGTGCCATTCGGTACAGTGTAATGGATATAGGAGTAGTGTCAGGCATCAAGTCGATGGTAAACTTTATCTCTCGGTCAGATGGTAATCTTAGCAACTCTTTGGGAAACACATCTAGAAATTCACAGATAGTAGGGATATCATCCAACCTCACCCTACCCTTTTTCGTACTGATCACATATGCCAAGTAGGCTTCACATCCCTTACTAATGAGTTTCTGAGGTGTCAATACTAATATCACCTTATTTGGATATCCTTTATTCTCACCCATCACCACTATCTCTTATTGTTCTGTAACTTTAATACTCGTCTATTTCTTTCCACAATCCACTATCACTCTATGATGAGCTAACCAATTCATTCCCAAGATCATATCGAATTCGTGGAATGGTAGCTCTATCAGGTCTGCTGGGAATTGCCTGTTTTGTATATTGACTGGGCAACCCTTAAACACCTTGCTAACCCTCACACTGTGCCCTAATAGGTTAGTCATAAGAATCTCAAATTCTAAAACTTCTAGTTCTAAACCTTTTTGACCTAGTGGTGGTGTGCAATATGTATGAATGTGTCGACTTTATATCCATCAATGCATGTATGTTAGACCCAAATAAAAGGAATTTACCGACTATGACATTGGGTGCATCCTTTTCCTCACAGCCTAGCATGGCATACATCTTGGTTGGAATAACTCTATTGCCTTCCAGCCTCTCCACTATCTCTGATGTAAACTAGCTAAGCCTTCTTCGGCCTTCTCTACCTTATCCTTGACCCCGATATCTACCTTATCCCAAAGCCTATATTTGTATGGGCTCAACACTCTCTGAACCTCTATCATAATGTAGTAATGGACAATTTCTTCTTAGATGATCTTTGGAGCCACACCTCAAGCAAGCTCTCGTTGTCTACCAACACTCTTCTAGATGAGGAATATTACAGTGTTAACAAATTGGTAGAGGTATGAATCTAAATGATGTATGTGTCAGTGTACTAGTTGCTGAAGATACAAATCTCGAGGGCTATCCCCATCTAAAAGATGAAAGCCTGATAGAACCCCCAGCACTGTAAGATCAAGCTCTCTTACCACTTGATAGTCCCTTACTTAGCTATGGCATGGGTCTCTTGACCCTTCTATCCTATGCTGGTTGTTATGCTGCTAAAACTCTTTTGACTGTTCTAGCAGATGCTTGTAAATTAGGGAATTTCATCAGACGTAGGGCTAAGACTTGTAGCTCAATCGAATCCTTCATTCCATTTTCAAATCGTCAGCATTTATCACACTCAGTGGATACAATGCTACTAGCATACTTGCATAGGTGTGTAAATTCTCTCTCATATTCTATTATCATCATATTCCCCAATTTCAGTGTTAGAAAGTCACTATTCTTCTCATCTGTGTAGATGGGGGAATGTATTACACTTTAAACTTCTCCAAAAAGAACTCCTAAGTCATGGGATCAGGTGCCTTTGAACTTAGTGACTCCGATCGCCACCATTCATATGCATGATCTTGTAGCTGAGACACTGCATATTCATATTTTTGCTGGCCTGTGTAATGCAAATGGTCAAAAATGCTTTCTGCTTGTTCCAACCAGAATTCTGCCATAGAAGGTTCATCTTCTCTTTTTCCATAAAAATTTGGGCCCCCCAAATTCCTCAGCATCACAAATTGTAACACTGATGGGTTTGGCTGTGATACCCTTTGTAGCAAATCTATCAAGTTCCTCAAAAGCTTCGTTTGTCCTGTACCAACGATAAATTACTCACTTGATGAATTGGCACTAGATTTTGATGCAGCAACTCGATGATGACTTGGTCACGATGGAGCCTCTATCCTTGTAAGCTCATAACTTTCAATCTCTTCAGCCACTATTTGTCGTGATTTAGAAGCCATAACCTACCTATATCATAAAAATAATAACCTTGGTCAGTAAGTAGCAACTCATATGTAAATGTGGTTACACTTATGTCATAAATATTTTTAAAACTCCTTTTTTAAAATCCAAAACCACTCAAACCGTGCTATGATACCAAGAGCACTGTAACACCTCATCACCTCAGTAATATGTTCTCAGATAAAGGAATGCTACATTGTCTTCAGTCAAATTCAACATTTAATAATCATTGGAAATGCACCCATTTTGTTTAAAATAATATAAATGAAATGATACACATTTAAATACAAAAGTACTATTTACAAAACTGACTTCAATCAAAATCATCATTTAATATACAATGAAAAACGACACCTTTTATACTTATATGTTTTTTTCCTTTTTTTTATAAGACAAAGAAAAGAATTTACATTTTATATACAAAGTAACATTTACAAAACAATTGTATTCTTTTAAAACTTAAAATTCCTTTACAACCAAGTAAAAGAAAACTCATTAGCAAAAATATATAAGTTGTGTAACCCTCGTGTTTGAAGTAGGTTGCTTTACTTGAAGGATAACCGTTACCTTTGTCTACTCTTTCAAGCTCTATCGTTGCTATATCTACGCAAGAGGAGCTCCCATGCTAAGCTCGAAGCTTAGTGGTACATAAAGATAGTGCAATAAACTATATCATGCAATATGCAATCATATGCCGCCATACCTATACACCAAATTATAACATTATTCCATTATTGCTTTTCCTTTCTTTATATACATGTTTCTTTTATACAAATGCATGCATTACATAATCATGTTATACAATAACATTATCATTTCCTACTTAAACATATGTGAGCAAACATTTCACATATAAAAACCTTTTTACCGTTGTTAACTTGGTTATGCCCATAATACCTAGGAACCAATAATTAGGATAATAGGGTTAGCCATCCAGGTATAATAAAACTTCCATTCGGGTATAATGGTATGCCCATATAAGTGTCATCATCGACATTAGTATATGTAAGTGTCATCATCGGCATTAGTGTATTTGCCATCATCGGCATTAATAAAAGTGTCATCACCAGCATTAATAGACCCCTAATTGGCATGTCAAACTATCCAAAACTCTAGTTCTAAACTAGGTGTTCTAAGACTTAATCCTTGTTATTAATTCATTAATTCATTCTCATTTCTTTTTTGTCAATCTCATATTTCTTTTTGTTCATTCGTCACATACTTCTTCCCTTTATCAATCTCACTTTTCTTTGTTATTTTCATTATATCATATCTTTACATAATATGACATTATACACGTAATCTCACATTAAATTTTCTTACTTGAATTTCCACATGTTTGCTCAAATAAATAAATTTCTCAAAAAATAGAGTAGTCACAGCTGTGACTCCATGTTCATGCTTGTGAACAATTCAAGACACATTGCCTCACGGTCGTGATTGTAATGTTCATGCCCATGACCAAGTTCACGCCCATGATTTAAACCATGTTCCAAACTGTGAATGCTTCTAGAATGAATAGTGCTTTTTCCAAGCAAAATTCTTACCCATGAAGTGATTTAGTCACACCCATGAATTTATCAATTCATACCCGTGACTAAACATTCACGTTAATACTAGCGGTTTGAAAACCACACTTTCACTTCCCATATCCATTTCAAGATTCATAAAACTATAAGAATTCCACAACATGCATTCCTAAAATTCTTAACTTAAGATACAATGTTTTTATCACATTTGGAAGCCTTTAACCTAATCAAGATTTTAACATACATCACTTGGATCAATGTATTATGCAATATCACTTCTATGAACCTAAACTCCTAGTTTTATGCCATAACTCAATATCAAATTCATTTTCATATACTTTAACATGTAAAATGGTCATGTAATGCAATTTCACAACAAATTATAGGCTATTACCTTAAGTTATGCACTAACCTCTTATCTTACACCTCTATCATGTTAGAGGAGTGCTCTAAAGGCAATCACCTTTAGCACTTATTGTACAAATTTATTTGATTAATAAAAGGTTTTTTCATTAATTTGATGTTCATTTGATAGATGAATTGATAGTGATCTTAAATCAATTAATGAAGTCCTTGATACATAACATAGCATGAAGGAAATCACGATGAGATCATAATATTGAGATTCTTATCATGTGTAATTATGTTAGTATCAAAATTATCCCTAGTCATAGGATTAATGAGACAGGACATTGTTAATCTAGACAGACTAATACATGATACATCCATTGATTGGATTGAGTAGTAGATTTCATAATCTGTAAACATGAGATGTTTAGAGTTAACATGTGGATGCTTGCTAAATGTAGCTAAGTACATTGGAGGACCAACTATGAGACAATCATATGAATAATCTATTCAAATGTCAATGATAATTTTATCATAGCAATGGTGAAAGTATCCTTAAACTTAAGGTACTTAAGAATATCTTGGATACTGATTCTATATTTTGATATTATTCATTGTTGCCTCAGGAAGGTTGCTCATAGGGTGGTGATTGGATACAACTTAAGGTATTCGAAGGTAATTGGGTAACCAACAAAGGATTTACTGCTCCTGATAGAAGGAGTGTATACCTATGGCCTATTGTTGTGGTCATTACTCAAAAATCTCTGGCCGGAGTGGAAATGTCATAAAGATAGTCTTCAATGACATATCTAATATAGTAATGAGCCTCAGGGACAAGAACTAACATTACTTAGACTAGACATGGCGTAGTCAGTCTAGTGAGAGTTGACACATGTTCATACTCTGAACCAAATGGGGCATAGAATGGTGAAAGGAATAATTGCATGAAAATTATCTATGGAAAGATTTGTAGTCAAACCACTGACTTTCCTATCAATTGGAGGTCATGATGAGTTGCTAGATACTGCTCATGAATTGCTTAAATTAATTATTAATTTAAGTGGCCAACATAACCGAGAATCTAATGGGTCACACGCATTGAAGATATGAAAAATGAGTAAAATGGTCTTGGTTGGGATCCAAAATATGAGAGAATTATTTCGGGATGGATCGCAATGAGATCGCACAAAAAATTGTTCGGGAGGATCACGAGCCCGCAAGCTATTGGTTTGCCCAGCGGCAGCCCGCAGCAGGCCCAGCGCGCACTGGTGCCACCCTTTAGCCAACAGGTCAATTTGGCTTTAATTAGACCAATTATGGCCATTAAGCACATTCACTATTCATTCAATTCACTTTTCTCCATTTTTGACTTTTGATCTTTTCTTTGAATTTGATTTAAATAGAAAAGACATCAAATGACAGAAAATAGACATGAAAATATTTTTTTGTGAAAAAAATGTTTTTAAGATACAATAAAATTCTCTCAAAAATACTTTCAAAGTTAGCACTTTGAATTTGTTTAAACCATTTGTTTGGTAGTTTCTTTTCATTCTTTGTGTGGATTATCATTAGAGACACCTAGTGTGGATTGTTGTGGTTTGCTACAACCCAACAAAGTGAAGATTTGAATAACAAATAAAAAATTACAAGGTATAATTTCTAACCTCTATTTTTATATAAATTAGTTTTAATGGCACAAGTATGATCTTCTGTTTCGGATTTTAAAAATTTTATTTTTCTGCTGCATTTATGAATGTGATTCATTCTTCAAAATCCAATAGTGGTATCAGAGCCCCCTTATGTCCATTAAAATTAATTTTAATTGAAAGTGCAATGGGATTGCATGTTTTTTATTATTTTGGGTCAATAAGTTTTGAAAAATGGAAATTAATTTGTAAAATATGTTTTACACTTTTGTTTTCTCTTATCTGATCATGGGATGATTAAGGATGATTATTTTGATTGAAAAATGATTTGAATGTGATTCAATAATTAATTTCGGATTTATTTCAAAATGCTTAAAATTTACTTGTTTATGAACATGTGTTGTTGTTTGGCTTAATTGATGAGAATGATTATATTTTTTTGTAATTTGATTAAAAAACATATTGATAATGTTTTTATACCTCTCAAAGTATCCAATAATTAATTAAAAATTATTTTAATTAATTTTTCAAACAAACACAAAAATGGGACTGTTTTAGCATACCCAATGGGACTATTTTGGTTGATTTTTTAGTATATATTTATTTTATTTCTAGCACCTTGAAATATTTTTTATGTGATTAAAAATATGTTATTTTTATGTTAGATTCATGCCAAAATTATTTTGATGAAAATTTCAAAACTTCTAGATGTTGAATGAGTCGTTTTGAGCGTCTAAGTGTGTTGGTTCGTTTGTCTTAGTAATTTTGGCTTATGCCAAAAATATTTTGATGAACTTGAGATAATCTAAGGATGATTAGAATGATGATTTGAAGTTCTAAAAATTTTTAGAAATTTTTAAAATTAATTTTGAATTAATTTAAATTGAGCAATTGTAATTCTAGTATGACTAAAAATTGGTATATATATTAAAATTAAATTGTTTAATTTTAACATCATAATATTATGATTTTAAGGAGAATTAATTTTGAATTAATTCTGGAAATATGAAATTTAATTTAATTTGATTAAATATTAAATTTTACTTTATAATGACATACAAAATTAAATTAACTGAAAGAACACAAGTAAGCAATTTTGGTTCAAGCGTTGAATCAATTTACAAATTAAAATCCAAAATTGTCATTTTTTATTTTATGCATTAGAGAATGCATATTAGGGGTGTATGAAAAGGCATGATGGATGATTATGGACTGAGCCCCAATGTGATTGAGCATGCATAGAAATGTTTTATTTATGGTAAATAGGGTCTGCGTGTCCTTATCTCTATTTCTTTCTTATGTATTTCTCTTCTCATCTTACTCCCCTCAAATGTAATTTGAGGTTTTCTATACTTTGAAATATGTAATTAGATTACATAGGATAGCGATAGAATGAAGATACAAAGGAGCAAGAAGCAAAGAAGGTGGTACCATAAACAAGAAGACTTAGACATAAGAATTTGATTTCTATTTTGGGTTGTAAATTCATGCATATACCTAGGTAAGACCTAGTCAATTTCTCTTTGGCTCAAGAGATTGACTTTAGTATGTCCATAATCATGTCATATAGTTAATGTAACTATCTTTATATATCCATGTGATGAATGTAAGATATATAAAAGCATGAAATAATAACTTGATGAGACTTAACAAAAAAATCCCTCGCTAAATAAACAATTAAGTCTTATGTCTTCTATTAATGTGGGGAGAACCAGAGTTCTTCTAGAGTTAGGGTTGTTAAGTTGCCTTAAGCTCACTCTATAAGAATATGTTCAAACCACTGAAATTAGATTTGACGATTAATGGGTTAGACTCAACCGATATTATTAACTTTTTGGATTTGTGCCAAGGTTAATGAGTATTGGAGCCGAAGTTAGGTTTGTATACATGAGATATACACATATCAAGAGTTGATAGCCCAATGTATGTGCACACATCAATAAGCTGATAGCACAAGATTCGATAGTTGCATGAATAATGCAATTGGTATGGATTAGATACCTACCAACCAAACTAAGGATAGCTTGTTGAGTTACCCCAAGGATTTTCTTAGCTAGTTGGATATCGACCCACTAGGAGAACTTCCATATAAGTTCTCTTGGGTTTATAGTGAGGGCTATGGATTCACAATAGAATAGTGGGAGTCATAATACGATTTATTAAAGTCCTAATAAACATGCATTTTATGTACATTCTAACATGTTCTATTTTACATCTAAGTTGCTAGAATCATCACCACAAGTGTGAATTTGCGATCACTAATGGAATTAAATAAGTTGACTGTGCCTAATTTTTTTGATTGGCTAAGGAATTTGAGAATAGTTCACAAATCCGAAAAGATTGGCTATGTCCTAGATGAGGCACTCCTTAATCCCCCTGCTGCTAATGCTTCTGAAGATATTCAGAAGGAATATCAAAAGCATCTCGATGATAGTGAGATGGCAAGCTGCATTATGCTTGCTACTATTTCAGTTGAGCTGCAAAAGCAGTATGAGGCTATGGATTCTAATTCCATAGTATACCATCTAAGAAGCTTTTTGATGAGCAAGCATGTTCCTAAAGGTTTGAAACTTTGAGGTTGTTCTTCTGCACTAAAATGGTTGAAGGGACATCTCCAGTGCAATATGCATTAAAGATGAATGACTATATTGAGAGGTTGGTCACCTTGGGATTTGTGATAGACCATGAATTAAGTATTAACGTAATTCTAACCTTTTTGTCTGATAGTTATTCAAATTTTGTGCTTAACTATAGGATGAACCAAATCTCTACCACTATTCCTGAGCTGATTAACTTGCGCAAAACAGCTGAGTCATATGTCAAGAAAGACAGTAAGGCTGTGATGCTGGTGGACACTTCAAATTCAAAAAAGAAGAACCTTAAGAAGAAGAAGAAGTCCATGAAGCCTAAGGGAGTCGTGGCCAAGAAGAATGCCAAGGAGATTGCTCCAAAGGGAACATGCTTCCAATGCAGCAAGGATGGCCATTGGAAGAGAAACTGCAAGGCTTACTTGGAGTCCTTGAAAAAGAAGGCATCTGATGCCTTATCTACTTTAGATATTTTTGTCATTGAAATGAATATTGTTTCCAATAATAATATATGGGTACTAGATACCGGTTGTGGCTCACATATATGCACTGATATGCAGGGCGTAAGGAACAGTAGGTAGCTCAATAAGGGATAGTCAAACCTACGCGTTGGAAATGGAGCAAGGGTTGTTGCATTAGCTATAGGAAATTATGTATTGACCCTCCCTAGTGGGCTTATGTTAAATTTGGATAATTTCTATTATGTACCTACTTTGACTAAAAACATTATTTTTGTTTCAAGTCTAAATAAAGATGGTTTCCATTTAGCTTTTAGTAACAATTGTTGTTCTATTATGTTGAATGGAATTCTTTATGCTAGTGGTACATTATGCAATGGAATATACATATTAGATATGTCAAATCCAATTTTAAACATCAGTGATAATAAAAGGCAAAAACAAGATATGTTGAAATCATCTTACTTATGGTATTGTCGCATTGGTCATATAAGTGAGAAACACATGGCTAAACTACACAAGAGTGGTAGTTTGGGGTCATTTGATTATGAATCATACGACACATATGAATCTTACTTATTAGGCAAGATGACTAAATTACTCTTTAATGGAAAGGGTGAATGTGCTAATAGATATTTAGACTTAATACATTCAGATGTATGTGGTCCAATGTCTACACACGCTAGAGGTGGTTTCATCTACTTCATTACTTTTATCGATGACTACTCACGATATGGGTATGTGTATCTTATGCAATACAAATCTGAATCTTTTGAAGAGTTCAAAGAATTCAAAAATGAAGTAAAAAAACAACTTGGCAAAAGTATTAAAACACTTCGACCAGATCAAGGAAGTGAATACGTGAGCCAAGAATTTCTAGATTATTTTAGGAATAATGGGATTTTATCTCAATGGACTCCATCTTACCCACCATAACACAATGGTGTGGCTGAAAGGAGAAACCAAACCTTGTTAGACATGGTAAGGTCTATGATGAGTTTTACAGAACTCCCTAAATCCTTTTGGGGTTATGCACTTAAGACTGCCATTTATATATTAAATGGAGTTCCTTCGAAATCAGTTGATGTTACTCCATATGAGATATGGTATAACAAAAAGGCCACATTTTCTTACATGAGAATTTGGGGTTGTCCTGCTTATATGAAGCAGACAATGTCAGATAAGCTAAAAGCTAAGTCTAACCGATGTCTATTTGTGGGGTATCCAAAAGCATCATATGGATATCAATTTTACCACCCTTTTGAACAAAAAATTTTTGTTTCAAGACATGCTATTTTTTTAGAGAGAGAATTCCTTCTAAAAGGAGATAGCGGTAGCAAAATTGAACTTGAGCAAGTTCAAGATGCACAAATAGATGTTGATCAACTGCCTGAACCCAAGCTTGTTACTCATACAAATGATATAACATCTCAACCTTCTGAAGTACAAGAGCTTCATAGGTCAAGTAGGATACGTACAGTTCTACAGAGATATGGATTTCTCATTAGTGAACAGAACAACGTATTGCTCATAGAAAATGATGAGCTTACAACCTATGAAGAAGTTCTGAATGGTTCAGAATTTGACAAATGGCCTCAATCCATGAAGTCAGAAATGGATTCCATGTATGAAAACCAAGTATGGACTTTGGTTGACCCACCCGAAGGGATAAAGCCTATAGGGTGCAAGTGGGTTTTCAAAAAGAAAACTGATGTTGCCCAGATATTAAGCCAAGAAGAGGGGTTGAATTGGAGTTTTAAAAATTAAACTCTAAGATGCGGAAATAAACAATTAATTTTAGGAGGGATAGAGAAAATTTGACACACAGATTTATAGAGGTTCGGGTGTTAACAAACCCTACTCCTCTCCCCAATCGCAATTGGGAGTTTCACTAACACACTAAGTGTTACAATGGAGTTTTACAAGCTCACTCCCAACTATGGTGTTTCTCACAATGGCTCACACCTAACTCAGAAATCCCTTGTGTTTTAATGGTTCAAACAATAACCAATTCCTTGTGTTTTATAGGCTCACACAAACAACCTACTTTTTGTGCTTTACAGGCTCACACAAACAACCTATACTTTGTGTTTTATAGGCTCACACAAACAACCTACACTTTGTGTTTTACAGGCTCACACAAACAACCTTTTAATTTGTGTTTTAGAGGTTCACACATCTAACCCTTACAAGTGTTCTACTCTTAATCCAGAACTACCCAAAGCTCACTTGAGTAAAGATTACAGAAAGAACCACTTATAAATCTTTATTGCTCAAATATGAGGAGCAAAAAGATTTTTACAGAGAATAGATTTGTTCTCAAAGTAGCAAAGTACAAATAGCTTGTAATAAGAATTAAATTCGAAGTATATGTTATTCTTTTGTTTTTCTTATCATTCTCTTGTTTCTTAATGCATAAATGACTTCCATTTATACTCTCATGGCTGAATATAGCCGTTAGGGTGCATTAAAAAAGAAACTAGTCGTTGTACCAACCAAAAAATTGCGCTTGACATTTTTCTCTTTCATTATTCACGGGCGTGACTATGCTTGTCATGGGGGTGACATTTCTTCCCAAGCTGTGACTGAAGTGGTGACCTTGGTCGTGAAGCTCTCTGGAATGTTTTGACATATTGAGTCACGGGCGTGACATAATCATTCACATGCGTGACAATCTTCCCACCCGTGATTCAAGTGGTGACTCTGGTCGTGAAGCTCTCTGGATGAAATTGCATGAACCTTTACGGAGGTGACACCTTTATTCACGAGGGTGACCGAAATGCTTACTTCACGGTTTTTTTTCCTTCATGGCCGTGAACTTCAAATGTTGGTTTTGGTAACGGTTAGCTTCCTTCACGGGAGTGACTCCTAGAGTCACGATAGTGAACATGCTACTACTTGAATTTAGTTTCTCAAGGATTATTCTTCCAATTCTCCATTCTTGCTATTTTAATTTATGTCATGTATAATATACTTACAAAAACAAGTACGTTAAATACAATATTGCTATATTATTTGTTATCATCAAAATGATGGAAATACCCCTCAAGGTTTAACAATCTCCCCCTTTTTGATGGTGACAAATAATTTAGCAATATGTGATTTTTGAGAAGTCTTCCCCTCAAAATATACTTAGGATAAAGATTATAATATGCAAGAATAGTAAATAATGATGTAGCATTAAACTAGATTTTAAGTATATGCAAGTTATATGAGAAGTATATCCAATACATACCATAATTCCTTTTTAAGACATGAAGTATATGTAAGGTATATTTAAGGTATATCATGGCATATATTTATTTGTAACTTGCTTTAAGGTATATGCAAAGTATACTTAAGTTGTATCTAAGGTATATAAAGCTCCATTTATATACTTTGCATATTAAATGTTGAATCAAGATTTTTAAACCATTTCAAAGTGCTAGTTTGATACCATTCTCCCTTATCATATATTACCTATCATATATTGCTAGTTTTCTCCCCTTTTTTTCATTAATCAAAAAGGATATGAAGATTGAAGTAAACAAAAACAAATATATATATCATAAAGGAAAGGATTCAAACTAAGAAAGGGAATTTAAGATTTTCTACACAACCAAACATAAAAAAAATGACAAACAAGCTAAAAATGATCAAATTTAGGCTACACTCTAGCCTATCTCCTAGCTAGACATCCTATCACGAAGCCTAGCTACTTCAGCCTCAAGGCTGTCCATCTGAGACTCCATGAAGTCCTTGAGGTTCTCCAACCTCTCATCCATGGAAGTCTGCAGCTGCTCAAAACATGGTGCCAAGAGGTCGACCACCTGCTGCGCTAAGGATGGTGTGGAAGCTGAGGACTGTCCAATGTCCTGCTCAACTGCTGGAGGTGCTTCCTCAACCCGAGCCCTCTTTTTCTGCTGGACTCCCTGGAGGCTTGCTTTAAAATCCTCCGTGTCATTATCTTCCCAGATAATCTCTCCAGCAGTGTCAGTGAAGCGGTAGAAGATATCATTCTGAAAAACGATTCCGACAGCCGCTCCCATCTTGATGAACGACTCGACATCCAGCCTATCTCGATGATGTGCAGGAATGATGTTGAAGTGATGGTAATCCAGCTTCAAATAATTGAGCTTCACTGCAATATGGGTGACATATGCCCCAATCAAAATGTCTCCTATGGGCTTGGTAGCAATGGAGAGAAGATGGTTTGCAAACCATATGGAAAGCGCCACTGTGACTCCCCTGCGAGCCATCTCAAGGAGGAAGAGCTCTGACTTTCTGATTGTTCCATTACTTTCTCCCCTAGCAAAAATGCTATAGGTTAGGAACCTATGCAAATATCTGTGTACTGGGGCCACAAGATGAGTGCTCTTTGTCTTCTTCACGTCCCAGCTACAACCGATGCCAAAATGTGTCCAGGCTAGAGGAGCAAAGAATTCTACATCATTCTCATTTAGAATGCCATCAAATGGTAGTTTGAACAATTCTCTAAATGCGATGGCGCTGAGGGTGTTAGGATTATTGTAGAGTTGGAATTTCACCACTCCAGTAGGTGAAACCTGTAAGATGCTAAAAAATTCCAGTGTTGGCTCCCTTAGAGTCGGCTGATGAATTTCAACAAACTCTTTGAGATGACAGGCTTGTAGTTGCTTTGTCATAGCCATCTCAAGCCCGAGACTACGGACTGTCTACCAATCGAAGGACCTTGATGATAAAAGAGGTCTCTTCTTCAAAGTTGCATACCGAGGATGGCAATTCTCCGGAATGATGTTCATGAGGTAATATGAATACCTCTTAAGTGCATGGGACTTCTTTTTCTTTCCCTTAGATGAAGCAAATTCCATATTTGAAGAAATTTGTTGATGGAGTTGAAAATAATTTTGACAGAAAATTTGATGTAAAACCCTAGAAATGTATGATTTCTGATGAAGATTCGAACTTTTGGTGGTATTTATAGTGAAATTTCAAGTCTTTGGGGTCGGAATCTTCAATGTCTTAATGAATGAGAGTAAATGAGAGCAGTTTTAGAAGATGAGGAGTTGAAATGAAGGTTGTAACCGGCTATTTTCTTATATATTCGATACATTCACAGGCGTGACTTATGGTTTCACGGGCGTGAATGGTCATGTTCACGGTTTGCTTAAGGAGTATTTCACCCGTGAATAAAGGCGTGAATATGTTCACGGGCGTGATGTTTGAACATCACGGGCGTGAATGATCATCGGTCACGGGGGTGAATAAATGGTCACTGGCGTGAACTGTTGAATTTCACTACTTATGCCCGTAAAGCAAGCCGTGACACAAGGCGTGAAAGCTTCTGTGAGTTTTTGGGGTGTAAATGTTCACGGGAGTGAAAATTCATCACTGGCATGAATGTCCATTTTCACGGGCGTGACTCAAACCGTGAAACTAAGTTTCACCACTTGAAGCCGTGAATCATGTCGTGAACCAAAGTCGTTAACGATACTGCCTCTTTGGGCCACTTAAGTCACGGGCGTGAATATAAGTCACGAGCGTGAATATAAGTCACGGGCGTGACTCCCCTACAATTTTCATTAAATTAAGTTCTACAACTAGACTAAATCATTTCAACAAAGATTCTACTTCTTAAAACATGAATTCTCATCAAAATTTCTATCTTATAACTTGTAATATGATCAACAATTAAAATTTCATATTCTTACAATCACAAGATTAATCCATCCATCATACCTAGTTCTCTTATAATGAAATTAAATCTTTCCTCATTTAGAGACTTAGTGAAAATATATGCTAATTGATTTTCTGTGCTTATAAATTCTAATTCAACATCTCCATATTGAACATGATCTCTAATAAAGTGGTATCTAATGTCAATATGATTGCTTCTAGAGTGTTGAATAGGATTCTTTGAAAGATTTATAGCACTTGTGTTGTCACATTTTATAGGTATATGGTTCATCTCATGACCATAGTCCTTAAGTTGTTGTTCATCCATAGAATTTGTGTACAACAGCATCCAACTGCTACATATTCAGCTTCAGCAGTTGAGAGAGCAACTGAAACTTGTTTCTTGCTAAACCAAGAAACTAAACATTCTCCAATGAAGTGACAAGTACCTGAAGTACTTTTCCTATCCAAAAGACTACCAGCATAGTCTGCATCTGAATATCCTATAATATAAAAAGATGAATTTCTAGGATACCATAAACCTAGATGCAATGATCCATGTAAATATCTTTAAATCCTTTTTACAGCATTTAGATGAGATTCTTTAGGACATGATTGAAATCGTGCACATAAGCAAACACTATACATAATATCGGGTCTAGAAGCAGTGAGATATAAAAGTGATCCGATCATACCTCTATAAAGCTTTTCATTAATGCTCTTACCCTTTTCATCTTTATCCAATTTTGTTGATGTGCTCATAGGAGTCTTGGCATTTTTGCATCCTTCCATACCAAATTTCTTGATTAAATCTTTGGCATATTTGGATTGGTTGATGAATATGCCCTCATTGCTTTGCTTTATTTGTAAACCAAGGAAATACTTAAGTTCTCCCATCGTGCTTATTTTAAATTCCCTAATCATGCACTTAGAAAATTCTTGACAAAGCAACTCATTAGTAGAACCAAATATTATATCATCAACATAAATTTGAACAATAAGTATATCATGCTTATGTTTTTTGATGAAAAGTGTAGTGTCAACATTTCCCTTTGTGAAGTTATTCTCTAATAAAAAAGAACTTAGTCTCTCATACCAAGCTCTTGGAGCCTGTTTTAAACCATACAAGCCTTTTGAAAGTTAAAAAACATGATTTGGCAAATCATAACTTTCAAAACCTGGTAGTTGTTCTACATACACTTCTTCATCTATATAACCATTTAGAAATGCACTTTTCACATCCATTTGAAAGAGTTTGAAATTCATGTGACATGCATATGCTAAGAGTATTCTTATAGCTTCTAATCTAGCTACAGGTGCATATGTTTCATCATAATCTATACCTTCTTCCTGATTATATCCTTTTGCAACTAGTCTTGCTTTATTCCTGGTTATTAACCCTTGTTCATCTAATTTATTTCTAAAAACCCATTTGCTACCTATGATTTGATGATCCTTGGGTCTAGGTACTAGGTTCCATACCTTATTTTTCTCAAATTGGTTGAGTTCCTCTTGCATGGCAATTACCCAACTTTCATCATTAAGAGCCTCATCAATGTTTTTAGGCTCAATTTGTGAAATAAAAGCAATGTCAGTGACTAAATGCTTGAAATGAGATCTAGTACTTACTCCCCTTGAGAGATCACCAATTATTTGCTCTTTTGGATGATCTTTCGTCATTCTCCATTCTTTTGGAAGTTCTTGCTCCATTTGTTCTTGATTTTGAGGTAGTGAATTTTCTTGATCGTTTTCTTCTTTTCCATTTTCAATGACAAGTTTTTCCATATTACCTACAACATCATCAAAAGCACTACCTTTCACAAGAACAAGTTGACTAGATTCATTAAAAATAACATGCATGGATTCTTCAACAGTTAATGATCTTTTATTAAATACTCTATATGATTTGCTGATTGTAGAGTATCCTAAAAAGATACCTTCATCAGACTTAGAGGAAAATTTTCCAAGATTGTCCTTGGTGTTCAATATAAAACACTTGCATCCAAATACTCTAAAGTATGATATAAAGGGCTTTCTTCCATTCCATAGCTCAAATGAGGTTTTGTTTAAAAGAGGTCTTTTGAAAACTCGATTTGAAATATAACATGCAGCGTTTGTGGCTTCTGTCCAAAAATAAGTTGGTAATTCATATTCATTAAGCATTGTTCTAGCCATTTCAATTAATGTTCGATTTTTCCGTTCAACTACCCCATTTTGTTGAGGTGTCCTAGGAGATGAGAAATTATGTGAAATGCCATGTTCAAGACAAAAGTTTTCAAAGTTTTCATTTTCAAATTCTTTTCCATGATCACTTCTTATTTTTTAAATGCAGTACCATTTTTCATTTTGACTTCTTTTAGCAAAGTTTTTGAAGTTTTCAAAAGCATCACTCTTTTGAGCTAAGAAAATTACCCAAGTAAATCTAGAGTAATCATCTACGATGACAAAAGCATAATGTTTTCCTCCTAAGCTAGCAATTCTAGTAGGTCCAAACAAGTCTAAATACAGGAGATGAAGAGGTTTTGAAGTACTTACAATGTTTTTGGCTTTGAAAGATGACTTGTGTTGTTTTCCTCTCTGACAAGGATCACATGTCCTACCTTTTTCATATTTGACTCTTGGTAATCCTTTTACTAGCTCTCATGTGCTGAGACTTTGTATTAAGTTCATGTTAGCATGACCAAGTCTTCTATGCCACAACCAAGATTCTTCACTAGTAGTCACAAGACACTTAGAGAGATGGTTAGATAGTTCATGTAAGTTTATTATGTACGTATTGATATCTCTATTTCCTTTAAATATTTCTTGACCATCAATAGAGATTACAAGACATTCATTTGAAGTGAAGATTACTTTGTTTCCTTTATCACATAATTGACTTACACTTAATAAGTTATGTTACAAGACATTCCTTAATAAAAGTAGTACCATTAACACCAATAGAACCAATGCCAATTACCTTACCCTTTGCATTGTTTCCAAAGGTAACTTTACCTCCATCAATACTTTTGATTTCATTGAAGAGTTCTTTGTCTCATGTCATATGCCTTGAGCATCCACTGTCTACTAGCCAAGCATTTTTGTTTATTACGGACTTGAGGCATACCTGTAGAATCACAATTCAAGTATGATTTTTAGGTACCCAAATGAGCTTGGGTCCTTGGGGGTTAGCACATGAAGGTTCCCAATGATCCTTCCTTTGCGTTTTTCTAGATGCATGCTTCTTATACATAAAGGCATGATTATTATTTTTATGTATAGAAGGTTTAACAATCTTATTTCATGGTGCAGTTCTAACAGGTGTGGAGATGTGAGATTGTTTAGATTTAAAAAATATAGTTTTGTGAGAAGATGATGATGTGTCCTTAAATCCTAGACCATGTCTAACTAACGGTGGTCTTTGAGACACAATGAGAGTATCTAAGCTTTCTTTACCTCTGTGAAATTTAGAAATGGAATTTCTAAGTTCCTCAACTTCATTTTTCAAAGTATTATTTTCTTTTAACAATGAAGTTGTTGAGGGTCTTGATGAGTATTCATCTAATGACTTTTGAAGAGATTCAGTAGATGATTTAAGCTTTATGTTCTCTCTTTCTAAACCATCTATCTTATTTTTCAAATTAGAGATATTATTTCTATAGGTACTAAATTTAGTTCTATATTTCTCTAATTCTATATTTAATTCTTCTATTAGGCTTTGCTCATCATCATCATCATCACTATCACTATTACTATCATTATCACTACTATCATTATTGAAAGAATATGAGTGTAGTGCTCTTACTTTGTCCGAGATGTGATCCTAATAGCCATGAAGTATAGGTTGACCTCTTCACTTTCATTATCATCTTTTTCACTTGAAGAGCTTTCGTCATCCCATGTGGCTTTATGACCTTTCTCCCCATTGTCTCTTTGGTATTTGCTCTTATGCTTCTTGAGCCTTGGACATTCTGGTTTGATATGTCCTTTCTTTCCACATTCATAGCATTTTACCTCTTCCTTACTTTTATGTGTATCATTTGAAGTTTGTTTGAGGTTTCTTTGCCTGAATTTTCTGGAATTGCTCATTTGCTTCTCAATGATTCTTTTTAATCTCCTTAAAAGTATAGCGATGTCCTCATTTTCATCATCATTCATCTCTTCATCATCTTCACTTTCTTCTTGAGATTTTGAAGTAGAGGCTTTGAATGCTAAGGGTTTTCTTTTCTCTGGCTCTGCTTCAAGCTCTTTATCTCTCTTCACTGCCATCTCATGTGTGAGAAGCTTGCCAATCAGCACATCAGTATTCATGATGCTCATATCTTCATTTGCTTCTTTTATGCCAGAAACTTTTGAACCATAGTCTTTAAGAGGAAGACTTCTCAGGATTTTATTGTTTACATCTTCCAAACTCAGATGCTTCCCAAGTTTCCTCATTCCATTTATAATGGATAGCAGTCGGTTGGTCATGTCAGTGATTGACTCATTTGATTTCATCTTGAAGAGCTCATATTCTGAGGTTAGAAGTTGAATCTTCTTAGATTTGACTTGCTTAGTTCCCTCATGATAGTTCTCCAATGTCTTCCACATGCTATATGCTATTGAGCAGTGTTGTATTCTTCCACATTCTTCAATAGATAATGAGCCTGATAGGATTGTCATTGCCTTCTTATTTTTGAAATTTGCTCTTCTTTGAGGCTCTGTCCAATCATCTCTTGATAGGATTTCTTCTTCACCATCAGCTCCTCTTCTGGTTGGAGGTGTCCATTCTTTTCGTACATTATCCCATACTTCAATTCCTTCACTATCCAAGTATGTCTCCATCCTAAACTTCCAATGGGCATAATTAGCTCCATCAAAGTAAGGTTTGAGACTTTGGAATCCTTCACTGGCCATATCTTACTCTTTACTAACGCTTTTTAGGCTTCGATGCTAGACAAGGCTCTGATACCAATTGTTGCCCAGATATTAAGCCAAGAAGGGGGGTTGAATTGGAGTTTTAAAAATTAAACTCTAAGATGCGGAAATAAACAATTAATTTTAGGAGGGATAGAGAAAATTTGACACACAGATTTATAGAGGTTCCGGTGTTAACAAACCCTACTCCTCTCCCCAATCGCAATTGGGAGTTTCACTAACACACTAAGTGTTACAATGGAGTTTTACAAGCTCACTCCCAACTATGGTGTTTCTCACAATGGCTCACACCTAACCCAGAAATCCCTTGTGTTTTAATGGTTCACACAATAACGAATTCCTTGTGTTTTACAGGCTCACACAAACAACCTACTCTTTTTGTTTTATAGGCTCACATAAACAACCTACACTTTGTGTTTTACAGGCTCACACAAGCAACCTACACTTTGTATTTTACAGGCTCACACAAACAACCTTTTAATTTGTGTTTTGGAGGTTCACACAACTAACCCTTACAAGTGTTCTACTCTTAACCCAGAACTACCCAAAGCTCACTTGAGTAAAGATTACAGAGAGAACCACTTATAAATCTTTATTTCTCAAATATGAGGAGCAAAAAGATTTTTACAGAGAATAGATTTGTTCTCAAAGTATCAAAGTACAAATAGCTTGTAATAAGAATTAAATTCAAAGTATAAGATATTCTTTTGTTTTTCTTATCATTCTCTTGTTTCTTAATGCATAAATGACTTCCATTTATACTCTCATGGCTGAATATAGTCGTTGGGGTGCATTAAAAAAGAAACTAGCCGTTGTACCAACCAAAAAATCGCGCCTGACATTTTTCTCTTTCATTGTTCACGGGCGTGACTATGCTTGTCACGGGGGTGACATTTCTTCCCAAGCCTTGACTGAAGTGGTGACCTTGGTCGTGAAGCTCTCTAGAATGTTTTGACATATTGAGTCACGGCCATGACATAATCATTCACGGGCGTGACAATCTTCCTAGCCGTGATTCAAGTGGTGACTCTGGTCGTGAAGCTCTCTTGATGAAATTGCATGAACCTTCACGGGGGTGACACCTTTATTCACGAGGGTGACCGAAATGCTTACTTCACGGTTTGTTTTTCCTTCATGGTCGTGAACTTCAAATGTTGGTTTTGGTAACGGTTAGCTTCCTTTATGGGAGTGACTCCTAGAGTCACGACAGTGAACATGCTACTACTTGAATTTAGTTTCTCAAGGATTATTCTTCCAATTCTCCATTCTTTCTATTTTAATTTATGTCTTGTATAATATACTTACAAAACAAGTATGTTAAATACAATATTGCTATATTATTTGTTATCATCAAAATGACAAAAATACCCCTCAAGGTTTAACAACTGACATGGATGGTAATGTGATTACCTATAAAGCTAGATTTATTGCTAAAGGTTATCATCAAAGACAAGGAATTGACTATGATGAAACTTTTAGCCTAGTAGCTATGCTTAAATCCATAAGGATATTTCTAGCCATTGCTACTCATTATGATTATGAGATATGACAAATGGATATGAAGACAGATTTCCTTAATGGAAATCTGACTGAGAATGTGTACATGACACAACCAGAAGGCTTCATATCCAAATATGGCAAAAAGGTATGTAAGCTTCAAAGATCCATTTATGGATTAAAGCAAGCATCCAGGAGTTAGAATATTTAGTTTGATGAGACAATCAAACAGTTTGGTTTCTTACAAAATTCGGATGAACTTTGTCTTTACAAGAAGGTTAGTGGGAATGCAATCGTATTTCTTGTGTTGTATAAAGATGGCATATTATTAATGGGAAATGATGTCTTAGCCTTACAATCAGTCAAAATTTGGTTATCGAAGAATTTGTTTATGAAAGACCTTGGAGAAGCAGTCTATATTTTAGGGATAAAGATCTATAGAGATAGATCTAAAAGATTACTTGGTCTTTCATAGTCTACATACATAGATAAGATGCTAAAGAGGTTTAGCATGGAGTAGTCCAAGAGGAGATATATTCTCATGACCTATGGGATTACTCTCTCAAAGTCTTTGTGTCCAAAGATACAAGATGAGAGGACACATATGAGTTTGATTCCATATGCTTCAGCTATAGGATCAATCATATACGTTATGATATATACAAGATCCGATGTATGATATGCTCTGAGTGTCATGAGAAAATACCAATCAGACCCTGTTGAGGGTCATTGGGTGGCTATCAAGAATATCCTTAAGTACTTAAGAAAAACTAAGGATGTATTCTTGGTATATGGAGATGGAGATCTTATTGTGAGCGGGTATACCAATGCCAGCTTCCAATCTGACAAGGATGATTCAAAATCTCAATCAGGTTATATATTCACACTAAATGGTGGAGCAGTTAGTTGGAAGACTTCCAAACAGGAAACGACTACTGATTCCACAACTGAAGTAGAGTACATTGTAGGTTCTGAAGCAACAAATGAAGCAGTTTGGATAAAGAAATTCATCACAGAACTTAGAGTGGTTCCCAGCATTATTGATCCAATACAATTGTATTGTGATAATAATAGAGTCATTGCACAAGCAAATGAGCCAAGGTCTCATCAGAGATCCAAACATGTACTTAGAAGATACCATTTGATTAGAGAAATCATTGGTAGGAATGATGTAAAGATAGAAAGAGTGTCAATAGATCAGAATATTGTCGATCTTTTAACTAAGCCACTTCCTGTAATGGCCTAAATACCAGGTTTATCGTAAATTGTAGTTTTTGAGATTGATCAACATACTCGGGGTAAACAATACACCCATGAGTGAAAAATATTTTATTTGATCATCAAAAAATATAAATTATGACTAGTCCGGGGGTAAAATTTGGAATGAAAATGAGGACAAATAAATCCTCAAAAGTCAAAACTAAGAAAAAATGGGATCCGGTTTAATTAAATAGTTAGTTGGTCATACTTTGATCAAGCTATAAAAAATAGCAAACATCTAAAAATTTATTTTAAGTCATGGATAGACTCTAAATAATATTTAGGATTATTTGATAGTGAAAAATAAATTTTACAGTAATACTGAAAATTGAATTATCAGTTCGATTTGAGTGAGCTAGACAGAAAACGTACTCCGAATGAGTTGAAAATTTTTGTATAGACATATAAAAATATTTTATAAATTATGGAATTAAATTTGGGTGAAATTGAGCTTGGAAAGTTAGAAAAATAATTTATAGTGCATAATTGGGCCTAAATGGGTTGGGCTTTATTTGGCCCAAGCGTACCCAATTTATACCACTATAAATAGGCTCAATACCATAATTCTCTAGATATAAATCTGCTCCATCATCTGCTTCCTCTCCTCCCTCGTGGCCGAAACTGTCTTCTCCCATTTCTTCTCCAATTTTCTTCAATTTTCTTCAAAATCAACCACCCAAAAATATTTTCAGCCTCTCTAGAAGCTAATAGAAGTTTGTAATCTTCATTTGGAGAGCTAGAGTAGAAGAAAATCAAAAGAAAAAAGTTAGAATATCAATTTGAGGTAAGTAAAATTTATAGTTTTAAATTAGTTTAATGGTTCACATAAGTAGTATAAGGTATGTAGATGATAAATATAAACTTTATTTGAGTTAAGGAAGCAAAATAATGGTGGATTAATGAAGGGAAAATTTTGGCCATGGTAGGTTCAAGAGAAAATGAAGGTGCTTCCAAGGGAAAGACTAAGAAAAAGACTAAGGAAAAGGAAGCCTGGGAAGACCAAAGCAAGAAATTAAGGTTAGTGATTTCAAAATCTATTTATTTTCATTAATTAAGAATGATTTAATGTTATGGAAATTTTGAAATTTGTGTGTTTTGCATTTAATTGCTAATTAATTCTTAAAACATGATTAAGGGATTATGAAAAGTGAATTAGAATGGTTAATTTCAATTAATAAATATGACCTTATTATGTGAAAAATGAATATTAAGGAATAAATATATTTTATTGTAATATTATGATACATATGGAATAATTAATATATAAATTAGTGAAATAAATAATTAGAATGTGAAAGAAAAATTTTAATGATGAAAATTTATTTATAGGTCGAAAATTGAAGAAGGAAAAATTAATATTTTTCTTGCTAATTAAATGAAAATTTAGTCATCAAATGCAAGGAAATATGATTATGAGTGTGTTTAAATTTATTAAGAAGTTTTAAATGTGTTGCCCTGACATTTTTCTCTTTCATTGTTCACAGGCGTGACTATGTTTGTCACAAGGGTGACATTTCTTCCCAAGCTGTGACTGAAGTGGTGACCTTGGTCGTGAAGCTCTCTGGAATGTTTTGACATATTGAGTCACGGGCGTGACATACTCATTCACAGGCGTGACAAGCTTCCCAGCCGTGATCCAAGTGGTGACCTTAGTCGTGAAGCTCTCTGGATGAAATTGCATGAATCTTCACGGAGGTGACACCTTTATTCATGGGGGTGACTGAAATGCCCACTTCACGGTTTGTTTTTTCTTTATGGCCGTGAACTTCAAATGTTGGTTTATTTAACGGTTAGCTTACTTCACGGGAGTGACTCATAGAGTCACTGCAGTGAACATGCTACTACTTGAATTTTGTCTTTCAAGGATTATTATTCCAATTCTCCATTCTTGCTATTTTAATCCATGTCCTGTATAATATACTTAGAAAACAAATATGTTAAATACAATATTGCTATATTATTTGTTATCATCAAAATGACTGAAATACCCCTCAAGGTTTAACAATCTCCCCCTTTTTGATGGTGACAAATAATTTAGCAATATGTAATTTTGAGAAGTCTCCCCCTCAAAATATACTTAGGATAAAAAAATTTATAATGTGCAAGAATAGTAAATAATGATGTAGCATTAAACTAGATTGCAAGTTATATGAGATGTATATCCAATATATACCATAATTCCTTTTTAAGACATGAAGTATATGTGAGGTAAATTTAAGGTATATCATGGCATATTTATATTTGTAACTTGCTTTAAGGTATATGCAAGGTATACTTAAGGTATATCTAAGGTATATAAAGCTCAATTTTCCAATTATATACTTTGCATATGAAATTTTGAATCAAGATTTTTAATCCATTTCAAATTCAATTTTAATTATTTGATTCAAAATTCATTTACCTTAATATATATTGCTAGTTTGATCTTATGTTGCTAGTTTGATACCAATTCTCCCTATCATATATTGTCTATCGTATATTGCTAGTTTTCTCCCCCTTTTGTCATCAATCAAAAAGGATATGAAGATTGAAGTAAACAAAAGAAAATATATATAGCATAAAGGAAAGGATACAAACTAAGTTAAAATATTCAGAAAGGAAATTTAAAAATTTCTTACACTCAAGCAAACATAAATATAACAAACAAGCTAAAAAATAATCAAATTTAGGCTACACTCTAGCCTATCTCCTAGCCAGACATCCTATCACGAAGCCTAGCCATTTCAACCTCAAGGTTGTCCATCCGAGACTCCATGAAGTCTTTGAGGTTCTCCAACCTCTCATCCATCGAAGTCTGCAGTTGCTCAAAACGTGGTGCCAAGAGGTCAACCACCTGCTGCGCTAAGGACAGTGTGGAAGCTGAGGACTGTCTGATGTCCTGCTCGGCTGCTAGAGGTGCTTCCTTAACCCGAGCCCTCTTCTTCTGCTGGACTCCCTGGAGGCATGCTTTAAAATCCTCCATGTCATTATCTTACTAGATAATCTCCCCAGCAGTGTCAATGAAGTGGTAGAAGATATCGTTCTGGAAAACGATTTTGACAGCCGCTCCCATCTTGATGAACGACTCGACATCCAAGCGATCTCTAGGATGTGCAGGGATGATGTTGAAGTGATGTGCATCCATCTTCAAATAATTTAGCTTCACTGCGATATGGGTGACATATGCCCCAATCAAAATATCTCATGTGCGCTTGGTGGCAATGGAGAGAAGATGGTTAGCAAACCATCTGGAAAGTGCCACTGTAAGTCCTCTCCGAGCCATCTCAAATAGGAAGAGTTCTGACTTCCTGATAGTCCCGTTGCTTTCTCCCCTAGCAAATAAGCTATAGGTCAGGAACCTATGCAAATACCTATGCACTGGGGCCCGAAGATGTGTGCTCTTTGTTTTCTTGACATCCCAGCTGCAATCGGTGCCAAAATGTGTCCAGGCTGGAGGGGCAGAAAATTATACCTCAGTATCATTCAGGATGACATCAGATGGTAGGCTGAACAATTCCCTAAATTCGATGGCACTGAGGGTGTTGGGATTGTTGCAGAGTTGGAATTTCACCACTCTAGTAGGTGAAACTTGCAAGGTGTTGAGAAATTCCAGTGTTGGCTCCCTCAGAGTCGGCTGATGAATTTCAACAAAATCTTTGAGATGACAGGCTTGTAGTTTCTCTGTCATAGCCGTCTCATGCCCGAGACTTCGGACTGTCTGCCAATCGAAGGACCTTGATGACAAAAGAGGTCTCTTCTTCAAAGTTGCATACCGAGGATGACAATTCTCCGGAATGAGGTTCATGAGGTAATCTGCATACCTCTTAGGAGCATGGGACTTCTTTCTCTTACCCTTGGATGAAACAGACTCCATTTTGAAGAAATTTGTTGAAGATGAAGTTGGAAAGATTTTTGACAGAAAATTTATGGAAAACCCTAGAAATGTATGATATTTGCTGAAGATTCGAACTTTTGGTGGTATTTATAGGCAGAGTTTAAGTCTTTGGGGCCGGAATCTTCAATGTCTCAATGAATGTGAGTAAATGAGAGCGGTTTTGGGAGTTGGAGAGTTGAAATGAAGGTTGTAACCAGTTGTACTCTTATATATTCGATACAATCACGGGCGTGAATGGTCATGTTCACGGTTTGCTGAAGGAGTGTTCCACCCGTGAATGAAGACGTGAATACGTTCACGGGTGTGATCTTTGAATATCACGAGCGTGAATAATCATCAGTGACGGGGGTGAATAAATGGTCACGGGCGTGATCTGTTGAATTTCACTACTTATGCCCGTGAAGCAAGCCGTGACACAAGGCGTAAAAGCTTCTGTGAGTTTTGGGATGTAATTGTTCACGGGCGTGAAAGTCTCGTTTCACGGGCGTGACTCAAGCCATGAAAATAAGTTGCACCACTTGAAGTCGTGAACCATGTCGTGAACCAAGTCGTGAACGACACTGCCACTTTGGGCCATTTAAGTCACGGGCGTGACTCCCTTAAATTTTCATCAAATAAAAATTAAGTCCTAAAACAAGACTAAATCATTTCAAAAAAGATTCTACTCCTTAAAACATGAATTTTCATCAAACTTTCTATCGTATAACTTGTGATATGATTTAAGATCAACAATTAAAATTTCATATTTTTGCAATCACAAGGTTAATCCATCAATCATACCAAGTTCTCTTCTAATGAAATTAAATCTTTCCTCATTTAGAGACTTAGTGAAAATATCTGCTAATTGATTTTCTGTGCTTATAAATTCTAATGCAACATCTCCATATTGAACATGATCTCTAATAAAGTGGTGTCTAATGTCAATATGTTTGCTTCTAGAGTGTTGAATAGGATTCTTTGAAAGATTTATGGCACTTGTGTTGTCACATTTTATAGGTATATGGTTCATCTCATGACCATAGTCCTTAAGTTGTTGTTTCATCCAAAGAATTTGTGTACAACAACATCCAGCTGCTACATATTCAGCTTCAGCAGTTGAGAGAGCAACTGAAACTTGTTTCTTGCTAAACCAAGAAACTAAGTATTCTCTAATGAAGTGACATGTACCCGAAGTACTTTTCCTATCCAAAAGACTACCAGCATAGTCTGCATCTGAATATCCTATAATATAAAAAGATGAATTTCTAGGATACCATAAACCTATATGCAATGATCCATGTAAATATCTTAAAATTCTTTTTACAACATTTAAATGAGATTCTTTTGGACATGATTGAAATCGTGCACATAAGCAAATACTATACATAATATCGGGTCTAGAAGCAGTGAGATATAAAAGTGATCTGATCATACCTCTATAAAGCTTCTCATTAATGCTCTTACCCTTTTCATCTTTGTCCAATTTTGTTGATGTGCTCATAGGAGTCTTGGCATTTTTGCATCCTTCCATACCAAATTTCTTGATTAAATCTTTGGCATATTTGGATTGGTTGATGAATATGCCTTCATTGCTTTGCTTTATTTGTAGACCAAGGAAATACTTAAGTTCTCCCATCATGCTTATTTCAAATTCCCTAGTCATGCACTTAGCAAATTCTTGACAAAGCAACTGATTAGTAGAACCAAATATTATGTCATCAACATAAATTTGAACAATTAGTATATCATGCTTATGTTTTTTGATGAATAGTGTAGTGTTAACATTTCTCTTTGTAAAGCTATTTTCTAATAAAAAAGAACTTAGTCTCTCATACCAAGCTCTTGGAGCTTGTTTTAAACCATACAAAGCTTTTGAAAGTTTAAAAACATGATTTGGAAAATCATAGCTTTCAAAACCTGGTGGTTGTTCTACATACACTTCTTCATCTATATAACCATTTAAAAATGCACTTTTCACATCCATTTGAAAAAGTTTGAAATTCATGTGACATGCATATGCTAAGAGTATTCCAATAGCTTCTAATCTAGCTACAGGTGCATATGTTTCATCATAATCTATACCTTATTCCTGATTATATCCTTTTGCAACTAGTCTTGCCTTATTCCTGGTTATTAACCCTTGTTCATCTAATTTGTTTCTAAATACCCATTCGCTACCTATGATTTGATGATCCTTGGGTCTAGGAACTAGGGTTCATACCTTATTTCTCTCAAATTGGTTGAGTTCCTCTTGCATGGCTATTACCCAACTTTCATCATTAAGAGCCTCATCAATAATTTTGGGCTCAATTTGTGAAATAAAAGCAATGTCAGTGACTAAATGCTTGAAATGAGATCTAGTACTTACTCCCCTTGATATATCACCAATTATTTGCTCTTTTGGATGATCTTTCGTCATTCTCCATTCTTTTGGAAGTTCTTGATCAATTTGTTCTTGATTTTGAGGTAGAGTGTCATTTTGTAGCAAATTTTCTTGATCATTTTCTTCTTTTCCATTTCCAAAATCAAGTTTTTCCATATTACCTACAACATCATCAAGAACACTACCTTTCACAAGATCAAGTCTACTAGATTCATTAAAAACAACATGCATGGATTCTTCAATCGCCAATGATCTTTTATTAAATACTCTATATGCTTTGCTGGTTGTAGAGTATCCTAAAAAGATACCTTCATCATACTTAGAGGCAAATTTTCCAAGATTGTCCTTGGTGTTCATTATAAAACATTTGCATCCAAATACTCTAAAGTATGATATAAAGGGCTTTCTTCCATTCCATAGCTCAAATGAGGTTTTGTTTAATAAAGGTCTTTTGAAAACTCGATTTGAAATATAACATGCTGTGTTTGTGGCTTCTGCCCAAAAATAAGTTGGTAATTCATATTCCTTAAGCATTGTTCTAGCCATTTCAATTAAAGTTCGATTTTTTCTTTCAACTACCCCATTTTGTTGAGGTGTCCTAGGAGATGAGAAATTATGTGAAATGCCATGTGCAAGACAAAAGCTTTCAAAGTTTTCATTTTCAAATTTTTTCCCATGATCACTTCTTATTTTAGAAATGCAGTACCCTTTTTCATTTTGAACTCTTTTAGCAAAGTTTTTGAAATTTTCAAAAGCATCACTCTTTTGAGCTAAGAAAATTACCCAAGTAAATCTAGAGTAATCATCTACGATGACAAATGCATAATGTTTTCCTCCTAAGATTGCAATTCTAGTAGGTCCAAATAAGTCTAAATGCAGGAGTTGGAGAGGTTTTGAAGTACTTACTATGTTTTTGGCTTTGAAAGATGACTTGTGTTGCTTTCCTCTCTGACAAGGGTCACATGTCTTGCCTTTTTCATATTTAACTCTTGGCAATCCTTTTACTAGCTATCTTGTGCTGAGACTTTGTATTAAGTCCATGTTAGCATGACCAAGTCTTTTATGCCACAGCCAAGATTCATCACTAGTAGTCACAAGACACTTATAAGAATGGTTAGATAGTTCATGTAAGTTTATTATGCATGTATTGATATCTCTATTTCCTTTAAATATTTCTTGACCATCGATAGAGATTACAAGACATTCATTTGAAGTAAAGATTACTTTGTTTCCTTTATCATATAATTGACTTACACTTAACAAGTTATGTTTTAAGCCATCAAAAAGTAAGACATCCTTAATAAAAGTAGTACCATTAATACCAATAGAATCAATGCCAATTACCTTACCCTTTGCATTGTTTCCAAAGGTAACTTTACCTCCATCAATACTTTTAATTTCATTGAAAAGTTCTTTGTCTCCTATCATATGCCTTGAGCATCTACTGTCTACTAGCCAAACATTTTTGTTTATTGTGGACTTGAGGCATACCTATAGAATCATAAATAAAGTATGATTTTTAGGTACCCAAATGAGTTTGGGTCTTTGGGGGTTAGCACTTGAAGGTTCCCAATGAGCCTTCCTTATCCAGCAATGTTTATTTATGTGACCAATTTTTATACAATAATTACATTATTTTGGTCTAAACTTGCTTTTTGGTCTTACAATGTATTTGAATGCCATAATTCTATTAGACTGATTTTGAGAACAATGGCATGCACAATCATGATTAATTTGCATTTTTCTAGATGCATGCTTCTTATACATAAAGGCATGATTATTCTTTTTCTGTATATAAGGTTTAACATGCTTATTTCTTGGTGATGTTCTAACAGGTGTGGAGATGTGATTTTCTTTAGATTATACAAATATAGTTTTGTGACAAGATGATGATGTGTCCTTAAATCCTAGACCATGTCTGATTAAGGGTGATCTTTGAGACACAATGAGAGTATCTAAGCTCTCTTTACCTTTGTGAAATTTAGAAATGGAATTTCTAAGTTCCTCAACTTCATTTTTCAAAGTATTATTTTCTTTTAACAATGAAGCTGTTGAGGGTCTTAATGAGTATTCATCTAATGACTTTTGGAGAGTTTCATTAGATGATTTAAGTTTTATGTTTTCCTTTTCTAAACCATCCATCTTATTTTTTAAATTAGAGATGTATTTCTATAAGTACTAAATTTACTTCTATATTTCTCTAATTCTATATTTAATTCTTCTATTAGGCTTTGCTCATCATCATCATCATCATCACTATCACTATTACTACCATTATCACTATTATCATTATTGAAAAAGTATGAGTGTAGTGATCTTACTTTTTGCGAGACGTGATCCTCAATAGCCATGAAGCATAGGTTGACCTCATCACTTTCATTATCATCTTTTTCACTTGAAGAGCTTTCGTCATCCCATGTGGCTTTGTGACCTTTTTCCCCATTGTCTCTTTGGTATTTGCTCTTATGCTTCTTGAGCCTTGGACATTCTGGTTTAATATGTCCTTTCTTTCCACACTCATAGCACTTTACCTCTTCCTTACTTCTATGTGTGTCATTATAAGTTTGTTTGAGGTTTCTTTTCCTGAACTTTCGGGAGTTGCTCATTTTCTTATCAATAATTCTTTTTAATCTCCTTGAAAGCATAGTGATATCCTCATTTTCATCATCACTCATTTCTTCATCATCTGCACATTCTTCTTGAGATTTTGAAGTAGAGGCTTTGAGTGCTAAGGGCTTTCTTTTCTCCGACTTAGCTTCAAGCTTTCTATCTCTCTTCACTGCCATCTCATGTGTGAGAAGTTTGCCAATCAGCAAATCAGTATTCATGATGCTCATATCTTCATTTGCTTCTTTTATGTCAGCAACTCTTGAACCATAGTCTTTAAGAGGAAGACTTCTCATGATTTTATTGTTTACATCTTCCAAACTCATATGCTTCCCAAGTTTCCTCAATCCATTTATAATGGATAGAAGTCGGTTGGTCATGTCAGTGATTGACTCATTGGATTTCATCTTGAAAAGCTCATATTCTGAGGTTAGAAGTTGAATCTTCTTGGATTTGACTTGCTTAGTTCCCTCATGATAGTTCTCCAATGTCTTCCACATGCTATATGCTGTTGAGCAGTGTTGTATTCTCCCACATTCTTCAATAGATAATGAGCTTGATAGGATTGTCATTGCCTTCTTGTTTTTGAAATTTGCTCTTCTGTGAGGCTTTGTCCAATCATCTCTTGATAGGATTTCTTCTTCACCATCAACTCCTCTTCTGGTTGGTGGTGTCCATTCTTTTCTTACACTATCCCAGACTTCAATTCCTTCACTATCCAAGTATGTCTCCATCCTAAACTTCCAATGGGCATAATTTGCTCCATCAAAGTAAGGTTTGAGACTTTGGAATCCTTCATTGGCCATATCTTACTCTTTACTAGCGCTTTTTAGGCTTCAATGCTAGACAAGGCTCTGATACCAATTGTTGCCCAGATATTAGACCAAGAAAGGGGGTTGAATTGGAGTTTAAAGAAATTAAACTTTAAAGTGCAGAAATAAATAATTAATTCTATAAGGGATAGAGAAAATCAGACACAAAGATTTATAGAGGTTCGGGTGTTAACAAACCCTACTCCTCTCCCCAATCACAATTGGGTGTTTCACTAACACACTAAGTGTTACAATGGAGTTTTACAAGCTCACTCCCAACTATGGTGTTTCTCACAATGGCTCACACCTAACCCAAAAAACCCTTATGTTTTAATGGCTCACACAATAACCAATTCCTTGTGTTTTACAGGCTCACACAAACAACCTTCACTTTGTGTTTTTACAGGATCACACAAACAACCTTCACTTTGTGTTTTACAGGCTCACACAAACAACCTTTTAATTTGTTTTTTGGAGGCTCACACAACTAACCCTTACAAGTGTTCTACTCTTAACCTAGAAATACCCAAAGCTCACTTGAGTAAAGATTATAGAGAGAACCATTTATAAATCTTAATTGCTCAAATATGAGGAGCAAAAAGATTTTTACAGAGAATAGATTTGTTCTTAAAGAATGAAAGTATAAATAGCTTGTAAAAAGAATTAAATTCGAAGTATGTGCTATTCTATTGTTATTCTCTTCTTCTGAATGTATAAATGACTTCCATTTATACTCCCATGGCTGAATATGGCCATTGGGGTGCATTTAATACGAAACTAGCCGTTGTACCAACCAAAAAATCGCACCTGACATTTTTCTCTTTCATTGTTCACGGGCGTGACTATGCTTGTCACGGGGGTGACATTTCTTCCCAAGCCGTGACTGAAGTGGCGACCTTGGTCGTGAAGCTCTCTGGAATGTTTTGACATATAGAGTCACGGGCGTGACATACTCATTCACGGGCGTGACAAGCTTCCCAGCAGTGATCCAAGTGGTGACCTTGGTCGTGAAGCTCTCTGGATGAAATTGCATGAATCTTCACGAGGGTGACACCTTTATTCACGGGGGTGACTGAAATGCCCACTTCACGGTTTGTTTTTCCTTCATGGCCATGAACTTCAACTGTTGGTTTTGGTAATGGTTAGCTTCCTTCACGGGAGTGACTCATAGACATGTATGAATAAGATCCTTGTGTGACTTTGAATTAATGATGCATGTTAGAAAATCTTGTATGATTAAGGCATGTACATGTATTGAAAAGTAATAAGTTGAGTAAAGAGCCTTAGAAATGCATGAAATAGAATTTGGTATGATTTGGATGATGTTAGAATGAAAGAAATGTGAATATGCAGATTTCCTGCAGAAAGTCACGGGTGTGACTATTGAGTCACGGGCGTGAACTTAAGGGTTCACGGTTGTGACTGATTGTGTCACGGATGTGAATTTCTGGGTGGAAATGGTACTATTCATTCCAGAATCGTTTACGGGTTGGAATCACGAAAGTGAACTTATTCACGGACGTGAATGAGTAATCACGACCGTGAATGTTTTTGGGTGATTCATTCCAGTAGCGTTCACGGCTTGGGATTACGGGCGTGAAAGTAGTAATCACGGTCGTGAATGCTCTGCATTTGAAATTATGAATGTGGTTATTAAATGAGGAATTCAGGTAAGTAAATGAAAGTTATTGTCTATCCAGTGAAATAAGAATGATAACAATATAGATATATGTATATTTATATATTGATGTGAAAATGTGATATGTTGTAATATAGAAAAATGAATTGATGTAGAAAAATGAATTTGTCATGGATGATATATGAAATCTGATGCAGATGATAAACATGAGAATATTGATGAATCTAATAAATGAATGAAAAGATGTATGAGTATGACTATATGCTTGTAAAACAAGAAAATTGAGATGTTGATAAATATGAGAAAAAAAATGGATGTGTTGAAATTTGAGAATAATGATTGATGTGAAAATATAAAGAAGTCCATTACTCTACTTGCGGACTAGAATCAGGATAGATGACATGTCATTAAGGGGGCGAACGGTACCGTACTATACCTCAACCAATGTGGCTAAAGCTTGTGTGAGCGCCATTGGTCTAGGATGCTCAGTCAGTGTGGCTAAAGCTTGTGTGAGCGCTACTGCCTTGAGAAAGCTCCGATGAGCACATATAAATGAGGACAAGGTGTCATAAGCTTGTGTGAGCGCCCTTGATCTGGTTATTCATCTATGATGAAATTATACTCAATCAATATGGCATAAGCTTATGTGAGCGCCATTGATTTGAGAAGCTCTTATGAGCCAGATAGTGGACAGGGTGGCATAAGCTTGTGTGAGCGCTCCTGATCCACAACCCGTATCCAGTCAGTCCAAAAATTTAGAGTGATGTGGGCAAGATAATGAGGATATGTCGGAAAAATAAGAAAAAGAAAGAATAAGAAAATGATGATGATATGAGATTGAAATGTAATGATAAAGAGATTTACAGAATAATTTGCTATTAAAGATAATGAAAATAACAATGTCTATATGAGCATGACCTTTATACTTTTATGAAATAGGAATATGTTGATAGTCATGCATGCAAACATTTTAATGCACGAAATGATAATTGTTAATGCTTGTTCCATGATATAGTATATTGCCTTCCTTATATGCACCACTAAGCTTAGAGCTTAGCGTGGAATTTAATTTCCATGCAGATATAGAAAGGTAGCAGAATACACTAGATAAAGCAAGCGGTGATCCCATTCAAGTAAAGCAGCCGAATCTTGATAAAGTGGGTTACAAGTTTTGAAATTTTTGTATTTGACTTTTATATTAAAGAAATATTTGAGTTTGTAAAACTTACTTTTAAAGTTTGTTAAGAATTACTCTGATGTTAAAAATTACTATTTTATGTAATTAAATTGTACTCTGATTTTTATTTATATCCATATATACATGAGTAAAAAAAATAAAATAAAATAAAGTATGAGAAAGACAGGACATTAGCGCTCCCTCATCCGGGCACGTATGTTTCTAGTGAGGAGGTGCTACAGTTTTTGGTATCAGAGCACAGTTTTGGTGTTTCTGGATATTGATATTAAAGCCGGTTTGGATTTTAAAGTGAATTTTGAAAATGTTTTTCTTAAATGTACCCACTATTGCATTTTTTTTGGAGTTGCTACTTTATTGATTAGGGTCGTTGTCTTTATGTTATAAGTAGGATATGGCTTCAGGATCAAGACGAATAGTAATAGAAGAAGCTGAGAGTAATGAGCCCTCAGAGGCAAGAGCTTCGTCGCGACCATGTCATCATCGAGCTGCAGCACTGAGATCTAGTGCCAACTCACTTCGTGAACATTCAGCTATTAATATGGGTCAAACTGAGCTCATGAGAAATATGATAGATCTGCTACAAAGAGCATCACGATCAGATTCATCTGGATTACAATTTGAGAGACTGATGAAATTAGGGGCATCTGATTTCTATGGTAAATGGGAAGATGACCCCTCAGTGGCAGAATTTTGGTTGGAACGAGCAGAGCGAGTATTTAATCAACTACACTGCATAGATGAATAGAAATATGAATATGCAGTATCATTGCTACAGGAGCATGCATATGATTGGTGGCGATCTGAATCACAGAGTACAGAGGCTCTTAACCCTATGACATGGGAATTCTTTCTAGAGAAGTTTAAGAAGCAGTATATTCCTCTTATTTACACAGACGACAAAAAAAGAGAGTTTCTGATGTTAAAACAGAGGGATATGTCTGTAACAGAATATGAGAGAGAATTCACTCATCTTTGCAAGTATGCTGGTGGTATTGTATCCACTGAGGCAGATAAGTGCCGAAGATTTGAAGATGGATTGAGGGATACTATCAAGTTACAAGTTTCAGCCCTACGACTGATGAGTTTCCCTAATTTACTAGCATTTGCTAGAACAGTTGAAAGAGTCTTGGCAACACAACAGCCAGTACAGATTAGTGGGGTTAGTAGACCAACACCACAACCAAGTGGAGTACAGTCTAGTGGCTAAAGAGCTAGATCTTTTGGTGGTCGATTCCAGGCTGGGAGTTCCAACAGATTTCATTCTTATAGACGGGGACAGTCCGTAAGATCTACTTCATCGGCAGCCAGTGCACTGACACAGGCATCCCGTAGGTTTACCACTCTACCGGTCTATCAGCATTGTGGTCGTATGCATCAAGGAGAGTGTTGGTCGATGACAAGAGCGTGCATGAGATGCAGCTCTAAGAACCATATTAAAAGAGATTGTCCATTGCTACAGTTTGGCAGAGGTTCAGGGAGTATTGAGTCAGTGCCAATACAGACTATGGGACAAGGCAGAAGACGAGGCCGAGGACAAGGAAGAGGAGGCCATGCAGGGCCAAGCCAGTTCAGATCAGATACAGTAGAGAGACCTGAAGGCAGTAGAGCTGCTCCAGCAAGAGCTTATGTCATGTGAGGCCGAGAGGAGCAGGATGCGTCTGACGTCATAGCAGGTAAATTCCTTCTCTTTGGCTCTTGTATACATGCATTGATAGACCCTGGGTCAACACACTCATACATATGCACACCACCATCGGGTCGAGAGGGTCTAAAACCAGAGACTCTAGAATATGAGATTTGTGTGACTAACCCATTAGGACACAGTGTGCAGGTTAGTAAAGTGATTAGAGGTTGCCCAGTCGAAATTCAAGGCAGGCAATTTCCAGCAGATCTAATAGAGTTACCATTCCGCGAGTTCGATGTGATCTTAGGAATGGATTGGCTAGCTTGCCATGGGGTGGTAATAGATTGTGGAAAGAGGCAGATGAGAATTAAAGTTTCAGAACAAGAAGAGATAGTAGTGATGGGTGAGTATAGAGATATCCAGATAATGTGATATCAGTGATGAAAGCTCAAAAACTCATCAATAAGGGATGTGAGACTTACCTAGCGTATGTGATTGACACCTGAAAGAAAAGTCCAAAGTTGGTTGACATTCCAACTGTTAGTGAGTTTTCTGATGTATTTCTTGAGGAGTTACCAGGACTACCACCTGATCGAGAGATAGAGTTTGCTATTGAATTAATACCTGACACCGCTCCTATATCTATTACACCATATAGGATGGCACCCATAGAATTGAAAGAATTGAAGATACAGTTACAAGAAATGTTAGATAAAGGATTTATACGACCTAGTGTATCTCCATGGGGTGCTCCAGTACTATTTGTGAAGAAGAAAGACGGTACCTTACGTTTTTGTATAGACTACAGGCAGCTTAATAGGGTTACTGTTAAGAATAAATACCCACTGCCTAGGATTGATGATTTATTTGATCAGCTGAAAGGTGCAAGTATATTTTCAAAGATAGATCTTCGATTGGGGTATCATCAACTGAAGATCAAAGAGTCAGATGTATCTAAGACGGCATTCAGGACTCGTTATGGTCATTATGAATTCTTGGTGATGCCATTTGGATTGACGAATGCGCTGGCAGTTTTTATGGACCTGATGAACCGAGTGTTTAGGCCATATATTGATCAATTTGTAGTTGTATTCATTGATGACATTCTTGTCTATTCAAGAGATCGAGTAGAGCATGACCAACATCTCATAAAAGTATTACAGACCTTGAGGGAGAAACAATTGTATGCAAAGCTATCTAAGTGTGAGTTTTGGTTAGAAGCAGTTAGTTTTCTGGGTCATGTAATTTCACCAGAAGGTATTCGAGTTGATCCTAGTAAAATCGAGGCTATTCTTAATTGGAAACCACCTCGAAATGTGACAGAAGTGAGAAGTTTTCTTGGATTAGCCGGATACTATAGGAGATTTGTGAAAGGATTTTCATCTATAGCGAATCCTTTGACACGACTGCTGCGAAAAGAGGTCCGTTTCGAATGGACAGATAAGTGTCAAGCAAGCTTTGATCAATTAAGGGCAATATTGACTGAAGCACCAGTTTTGACTCAGCCTACTCCAGGAAAAGATTATGTTGTGTACAGTGATGCAAGTCACAATGGGCTAGGATTTGTTCTGATGCAAGAGGAAAAAGTGATTGCATATGCCTCCAGACAGCTTAAGCCTCATGAACTTAACTATCCGACGTATGATTTAGAGCTTGCAGCGATAGTTTTTGCTCTTAAGATTTGGAGACATTATTTGTATGGAGAAAGATGCTATATTTATACAGACCACAAAAGTCTTAAGTATCTTCCTTCACAGAAAGAGTTAAATCTGAGGCAACGAAGATGGTTGGAATTGATTAAAGACTATGATTGTGTGATAGACTACCATCTAGGAAAGGCTAACGTGGTTGCAGATGCACTAAGCAGAAAGATTTTAGCTGAGATGCGAGTGGAATCCACATTGATGCAAAGAATTAAAGATGTCTAAAAACAAGATGAGAAGTTAGTAAAGATGGTTGAAGCCTTGAAAAATGGAGAAAAGTCAGAATTTTCTTTAACAGAAGATGGTACTGTGTATTTCAAGAACCGGATTTGTGTGCCAAGTATGAAAGAGTTGAGGACAGAGATTTTAAAAGAAGCTCATGAAAAAGTCTATACTATGCACTCAAGTGGGAACAAGATGTACCAAGATTTGAAAGGACAATATTAGTGGTCGAGGATGAAAAAGGATATCACTGAATACGTTGCTAAATGTCTAATCTGTCAGCAAGTGAAAGCTGATTATCAATTACCCACAGGATTACTACAATCAATTCCCATACCAGAATGGAAGTGGGAGAGGATCACGATGGATTTTGTGTCTGGTTTACCGGTAACTCAGAGAAAGCATGATGCAGTGTGGGTGATAGTGGATCGATTGACGAAGTCAGCACATTGTCTACCAGTCCGAATGGATTATACTTTGAACAAGCTGGCTGAGATTTATATGAATGAGATAGTGAGACTTCATGGAGTGCCTGTATCTATCATCTCTAACAGAGATCCCAGGTTTACGTCACAGTTCTGGAAGAGTCTACAGCATGCTTTAGGAACTCGACTAAATTTTAGCACGGCATTTCATCCGCAAACGGATGGACAATCAGAGCGAGTTATACAGTTGCTAGAGGATATGATGAGATGTTGTGTACTTGAATTTGAGGGAAGTTGGGATCGACATTTACCTCTTATGGAGTTTGTCTATAACAACAATCATCAAATGAGCATAGGCATGGCTCCTTATGAAGCTTTATATGGGAGAAAATGTAGGACACCGATATGTTGGACCGAGTTGAATGAGAAAAAATTGATTGGGCCAAAAATAATTCAACAAACTGAGGAGAAAGTTAAAGTGATCAAGGAAAGGCTAAAAGCAGCACAAGATCGACAAAAATCATATGCCGATTTAAAGAGGCGAGATATAGAATATGCAGTAGGAGACAAAGTATTTCTTAAAGTTTCGCCGTGGAAAAAGGTATTGAGGTTCGGTAAAAAGGGAAAGTTAAGCCCAATATTTATTGGTCCTTATGAAATTTTGGAAAGAATAGGACCAGTGGCTTTCCGATTAGCTCTTCCTCCGGAGCTAGACAGAATTCATAACGTGTTCCACGTTTCAATGTTAAGAAGATATCGTTCAGACCCAACCCACATTATACCGATTGAGAAAATAGAGGTACAGACAGACATGGCTTATGAGGAAGAACCAGTGGCTATAATAGCATATGAAGAGAAAGTTCTCCGGAACAAGAGAGTTCCTCTAGTTAAAGTTTGGTGGCAGAATCATACAGTTGAAGAAGCCACGTGGGAAAGTGAATAAGTGATGAAGAAGCAGTATCCCCAGTTGTTCAACCCCGAATGAACAGGTAAATTTCGAGGAAAAAATTATTTTAAGGGGGAGAGAATGTAATATCCGCTAATTTAGGTTCCGAGTCGCACGTGTTGCGAAATTGACGCATGTGACCGATCAGAGCCTAAATTCAGATTTTTACAAAAATTGATTAAGAAATGGTTAAACTAAATAATAAATGCCTAAATAAGTGATTATAGAGTTTAAAGAAGTTGATTTACGGTAAATGACTAATTTGCAAAATTTGATAAGTTTTGGGGTCAATTTGCAATTTACCGAAAATTGAAGGATTAATGAGATTAATGGCTAATTAACTTAAGAAATTTGGACATTTAAAATTGGGTTGGCCGGCCATGATATTAAAGGAAGATGATTAATATTGATTAAGTGTAAAATTGGGAGAAAATGGTCAAATGATGGGTTCCACATGAAGACTTTTTGGGTACCCTATTTAAGGCTTTCTTTTCGTCTTCTTCTTCTCTTCATTTTCTGCTCCTTCTCTCTTTTCTCTACCAGTCACGCCAGCCACAATTTTCCTCCATAGCTCACCTTGATTCTAGAGAGAGAAAGGAAGGGAAGAGAAGGGAAAAAGCAAGACAAGGTGATTTTCATGTTCCATAACTCATAAGAAAGCTGGAAAGAACAAAAAAGAGGAAGAAAAATCAAGTTTGGTAGAGAGAGAAAATCTCCAAAGTGGTGATCAAATGAAGAAAAGTGTAAGGTAAGAAGTATTTCTTCTTCTTCATCATCTTTTCTAAAGGAAGTTCGAATTTTGAACTCATCCAAGACTTATGTGGAAAGAGAGAGAAACTAGGGTTTTGAGAGAGAAAAAGAGAGTTTAGGGTCTTGAGAAAATCATATGGAAATAATGATTTATGATGTTGTAGGAGTTCCAAATGACAAGGAACAAGCTCTAAGGAGCAAAGGAAAAGAGAAAGCTACATAAAAGAGTGAAGGAGAAAGATTAAGGTTTGTGCATAATTTAATGCAATAGCCTATTTTTGTTTGAAATAATGCATGCTGAACATGATTGTAGAAAAATGCAATTTCAAGAATGATGATGATTATGGCATGAAACCATAGGATTAGACATGTATGAATGAGATCCTTGTGTGACTTTGAATTAATGATGCATGTTAGAAAATCTTGTATGATCAAGGCATGTACATGTATTGAAAAGTAATAAGTTGAGTAAAAAGCCTTAGAAATGCATGAAATAGAATTTGGTATGATTTTGATGATGTTAGAATGAATGAAATGTGAATATGCAGATTTCCTGCTGAAAGTCACGGGTGTGACTATTGAGCCACGGGCGTGAATTTAAGGGTTCACGGTTGTGACTGATTGTGTCACGGTTGTGAATTTCTGGGTGGAAATGGTACTATTCATTCCAGAAGTGTTCACGGGTTGGAATCACGAAAGTGAACTTATTCACGGGCGTGAATGAGTAATCATGACCGTGAATGCTTTTGGAAGATTCATTCCAGTAGCGTTCACGGCTTGGGATTACGGGCGTGAACTAATTCACGGGCATGAAAGTAGTAATCACGGCCATGAATGCTCTGCATTTGAAATTATGAATGTGGTTATTAAATGAGAAATTCAAGTAAGTAAATGAAAGTTATTGTCTATCCAGTGAAATAAGAATGATATGAATATAGATGTATGTATATATATATATATTGATGTGAGAATGTGATATGTTGTAATATAGAAAAATGAATTGATGTAGAAAAATGAATTTGTCATGGATGATATATGAAATCTGATGCAGATGATAAACATGAGAATATTGATGAATCTAGTAAATGAATGAAAAGATGTATGAGTGTGACTATATGCTTGTAAAACAAGAAAATTGAGATGTTGATAAATATGAGAAAAAAATGGATGTGTTGAAATTTGAGAATAATGATTGATGTGAAAATATAAAGAAGCCCATTACTCTACTTGTGGACTAGAATCGGGATAGATGACATATCATTAAGGGGGCGAACGGTACCGTACTATACCTCAACCAATATGGCTAAAGCTTGTGTGAGCGTCATTGGTCTAGGATGCTTAGTCAGTGTGGCTAAAGCTTGTGTGAGCGCTACTGACTTGAGAAAGCTCCGATGAGCACATATAAATGAGGACAAGGTGTCATAAGCTTGTGTGAGTGGCCTTGATCCGGTTATTCATCTATGATGAAATTATACTCAATCAATGTGGCATAAGCTTGTGTGAGCGTCATTGATTTGAGAAGCTCTTATGAGCCAGATAGTGGACAGGGTGGCATAAGCTTGTGTGAGCGCTCCTGATCCATAACCCATATCCAGTCAGTCCAAAAATTTAGAGTGATGTGGGCAAGATAATGAGGATATGTCAGAAAAATATGAAAAAGAAAGAATAAGAAAATGATGATGATATGAGATTGAAATGTAATGATAAAGAGATTTACAGAATAATTTGCTATTAAAGATAATGAAAATAACAATGTCTATATGAGCATGACCTTTATACTTTTATGAAATAGGAATATGTTGATAGTCATGCATGCAAACATTTTAATGCACGAAATGATAATTGTTAATGCTTGTTGCATGATATAGTATATTGCCTTCCTTATATGCACCACTAAGCTTAGAGCTTAGCGTGGAGTTTAATTTCCACGCAGATATAGAAAGGTAGCAGAAGACGCTAGATAAAGCAAGCGGTGATCCCATTCAAGTAAAGCAGCCGAATATTGAGAAAGTGGGTTACAAGTTTTGAAATTTTTGTATTTGATTTTTATATTAAAGAAATGTTTGAGTTTGTAAAACTTACTTTTAAAGTTTATTAAGAATTACTCTTATGTTAAAAATTATTATTTTATGTAAATAAATTGTACTCTGATTTTTATTTATATCCATATATACATGAGTAAAAAAAATAAAATAAAATAAAATATGAGAAAGACAGGACATTAGCGCTCCCTCATCTGGGCACGTGTTTTTCGGGTGAGGAGGTGCTACAATTACTGCGGTGCGGGTCATGGCGACTCCATTATATAGGTCAATGACGATCTATTTTAGTGATATTGATCAAGTAAATCAGTTTACAGTGTAGTGCTCGAGTAGTTCTTCGAGATTACTTTTGAGTGTAGTGGACGTTTGGGTCCATGTCTCATGTATCTGGTCCGAAGATTTTCTATCGGATAGAAACTGGGGGCAAAATTTGAATAAAAGTAGTAATAATGATAAAAGTGAAAAATAAGTGAAAAACATGATAAGAATGATAAAATGGTATAATTGTAAAAGTGATAAAAGTGACAAATCTGAATAAAATGATAAAAGTGAAAAATATGAGAAAAAATAAAAATGAAAAATATGATAAAAATGACATAAGTGATAAAATTGATAAAACTGATAAAATTGATAATAATAATAATAATAATAATAATAATAATAATAATAATAATAATAATAATAATAATAATAGAAGTGATAATTGTGACAAAAGAAAAAAAATAGTAAAATTGAAAAATGAGAAATAAGTGAAAGAAAATGAAAGAAAATGTTAAATTATGTAGTTAAAAGGTAAATAAATGAAAAATAAAATTTACTAGTAGCAAAAGTGTAAATAAATATAAAGTAGTGACATAAATGTAAATAAATAGAAATTTAAGAATTAAAGTGAAATATGTAGCTAATTAAATGAAAAATTGAAAAGAATGATTAATTAAAGAAGTAAAGTGAAAAATGATTAAATTGAAAGGAATTGAAAAAAAACACAAACTATGAGATAAAATGAGAAATATTGTTAATTGAATAAAAATATTAAATAATGAATTAGGAATAAAATATTGATAAAAGAATAATAAATATATATTAAATACAAAATTTGAATAATGTATTAAAAATGTTATTGCATATCTAAATGCATGAAAATATAGACAATGAAAATTTTTAAATTAGTAATCACCACTGAGCATATTAATGCTTAGCACGTAGTTATTTGACTATGTGCAGATAATACCGAGAAAGCCAGAAGCAAACATACAAATTTTGGGAGCTGATGAAAGAATAAATAATAGTAGGTTAATATACAGAATGACATGTATATATATATATATATATATATATATACAGAGTTGTACGAATGAAATATTGTACATATTATGATAAACAATATTTGTGAATTATTATTATATAAGTAAATAATGAAATATGGATTTATGGATGAATGGAGAATATATTGTATTATATGTGTATTGTTGTGCCCAAAAATGGGCTGAGAATTGTTTGCTTTGCAGGTGGAATAATTAGTTTATAACCATTATACTGTTGAAATTTTTAGAAAAATGAAAAGAATTAATTAAATGCTAATAATTGTATGGTCATTAAATTAAATTAAATTAAGCAAAAAAATTTGGCACACATCGATTATAATCGTATTAACTAACGTAATATATGTATAAAATGATTATTATAAGGGTGTCACAGTTTTAGTGGTATCAGAGCGTGGTTAAGATGATTCTAAAATCGGAGTGGGAATTAAGTGAATGGATTATATATATATACATGCCAATTGATCGATGAAGTGTGTTATAAGTCTAACATATGCTTAGTCCTTTCCTGTTTTATAGTGAATGATGGCATCCCAACAAGGTCAAGGTGTTGGGGACGGTGAAAGTGAAGTGTCGGTTAGTGTTGGGCAAGCTGAAGCCTTGCAACAGAATGTCACTCCACCAGTTGCACCACATCTTTTGCCACAGCCAAATTTTCTCCATCTCATGGCGATTATATTCAACACAGAATGCAAGCTGAATAAACTCAACAGCCACAGCTAGCAACACAGGTACAACCTCAGGCTCCACCTAAAAGAAAGCCTATTTTGGAGCAGTTAAAGAAATTGAGAGCTAAAGATTTTTATGGACATGATCCATTGACCCCTGTACAAGTTGAGGAATGGTTATTCAAGATAAATAGGTTATTTGAAATTACTCACAACCCGCCATAAGAGAAATTTGAAGGTACTGTGGCATTACTTCAGGGTCTTGCATTCATTTGGTGGGATTCAGTACGTAAGCATACATCAGGTGAACGATTAAATTGGGATTTCTTCTTGGCCCAGTTTGAAAAGAAATATATAGGGTCAAAGTATAAAGTAGAGATGCAATATGCTTTCTGGAGACTCTGACAGAGAAACAAGACAGTAGCAAAATCAGACAGATAGTGCCTACCTTGATGATTATCAGTTGACAGAGAAAAAACTATGTCAGAGATTTGAGAGGGGTCTCCATAACAAGATCAGACAGATAGTGGGTGCACAACAGCATCAAAATTTGCGTGCCTTGGTAGAAGCAGCTATTAAAGTGGAAAGTATTCAATCAGATGAGGCTAACAGGCAAACTCGATTTTAGCAGAAGAGGAAGTCGGTACAGTTCAGTGGTTTGGGGCTCATAGTAAGAAATCTAGGGGACCAACTCTATCACAGAGTCGTACATCAGTTGCACTAGGGCATGGGCAAGGAAATACATTTCGTGGCAATGCCTCAGTCATTTATGTGGGTAGTACACCTAGAGGCAGAGGGCAGATACAGTTCAAACTTATAGCCATTGTGGTAGATCTCACCCAGGAGAGTGCAGACATTTGACTGGTGTTTGTTTCAAGTGCGGTTCAAAAGATAATCAGGTCAGGGATTGTCCTATGGCTTAAGCTTCTACGGCTATGTCACCAGCACCTGGTATTGGATCTTTCCCATCCAAAGGTCGAGGTAGGGGAGCAGCCCTTAACCCATCAACATCTAGACCTTCTGCATAACCACCTCAAGGTTAGGGACGAGCTACAGGCCGTACTTATGCAGTGAGAGCTAGAGAAGAGGAGGATTCTCCTGATGTGATAGTAGGTAAATTCATGCTTATGACTTATTCTGTTTATGTACTTGTTGATCCTAGTTCCACACATTCCTATATAAATACTGATGTTGCAAGGGGGAAAGGGTTAAAAGATTCACAATTAGACCAGGACATCCTAGTGAGCAATCCTTTAGGGAATAGTGTTGTGGAGAACATGGTGTATAGGAATTGTCCCATTAGTGTGCAAGGTTATAAATTCCTAGCTAACCTAATTGAACTCCCATTCCGCGAGTTTGATGTGATATTGGGGATGGATTGGTTATCCGCCCATTAAGCAACAGTAGATTGTAAACGAAAGAGAGCGACACTTAAACTCTCCGATGATCAGGAAATTACTATTATGGGTGAAAGGACAAACTTCTTATCATATGTGATTTCAGCTACAACTACCAAGAGACTTATAAGAAAAGGGTGCATTACTTATTTTGTGTTATGCAATGGAAGCTAAAAAGGAAGATCTTAAGATTTCAGATGTGCCTACAGTGAGAGATTTTCCAGATGTCTTTTCTGAGGAACTACTAGGCTTGCCACCTGACAGGGAAGTCGAATTCACTATTGATGTAGCTCTAGGCACAACACCTATTTCAATTGCACCATATAGGATGGTCCCTACAGAACTGAAAGAATTGAAGATTCAACTGCATGAATTGCTGATAAAGGCTTTATCAGACCTAGTATTTCACCATGGGGGGCACCGGTACTTTTTGTAAAGAAAAAAGGATGGGTCTCTCAAATTATGCCAGCTGAATAAGGTGACAATCAAGAACGAGTATCCCCTTCCATGTATTAAAGACTTATTTGATCAATTGAAGAGAGTAGGTGTATTTTCAAAGATTGATCTACGATCGGGCTATCATCTGTTGAAAGTAAAAGAAGCAGATGTACCCAAGACTACTTTTTGCACGAGATACAACCACTATGAATTTTTAGTCATGCCATTTGAACTTACGAATGCCCCAGCAGCATTCATGGATCTAATGAATATGATCTTTCATCCTTATCTAGATCAGTTCGTAGTGGTATTTATTGATGATATTCTAGTGTATTCGAAGATGCTAGAAGAACATGACAAGCACTTACGAATTGTCTTATTGATATTGAGAGAGAAATAATTGCATGCAAAGTTCAATAAGTGTGACTTCTAGTTGAATGGAGTATCATTCTTGGGTCATGTAGTTTCATCTGAAGGGATAAAGGTGGATCCAAAGAAGATTGAAGCAATCTTTCAGTAGAGAATACTTAAGACTGTTACAGAAGTCAGAAGTTTCATAGGTTTGGCTGGATATTACAAGAGATTTGTAAAAGGTTTTTCTACCATAGCAGTGCCGCTCACTCGACTGTTACAGAAGCACAGTAAGTTTGAGTGGACGGATAAATGTCAAGGAAGCTTTGAGAAGCTTAAAAACATGTTGACAGAAGCTCTAGTATTAACTCAACAAGAATCTGGCAAGGATTTTGTGATTTACAGTTATGCCTCCAAGAATGGGTTAGGCTGTGTATTGATGCAAGAAGGTAAAGTGATTGCATATGCTTCCTGACAACTTAAGACTCATGAGAAAAACTATCCTACTCACGATCTTGAGCTTCCAGCAATTGTACTCGCCTTGAAAATTTGGAGACATTATCTTTATGGTGAAAAATGTTACATTTACACAAATCACAAAAGTTTGAAATATTTGCTCATATAGAAGGAACTTAATTTGAGACAGACGTTGGCTTGAATTGATAAAAGACTATGACTGCCTAATTGACTACCATCCAGGACAGCCGAATGTAGTAGCTGATGCATTTAGTAGAAAATTTATGGCAACCCTTCAGGTGATGAATGTCAGATTGAATATGGCACATGATGGAGTGATAATAGCAAAAATGCAAGTAAAACCAAACTTCCTTCAGTAAGTGAAAACGACACAAAAGTTAGATGATCGCTTGATTGCCATAGTGAACATGGTAAAAGATGGCAATGAAGGTGATTATTCTTTGGGTGATGATGGAAGTCTTTATTTCAACCGGAGGTTATATGTACCGTATCAAGATGAATTGAGAAAGAACATTCTCATAGAAGCTCATCATAGCAGCTACGCGATACATCCTAGTGGTAACAAAATGTATCATGATTAGAAAGTACACTATTAGTGGCTAAGAATGAAACATGATATGACAAAATTCGTGAGTAAATGCTTGATATGCCAATAGGTGAAAGCTGAACATCAAGTTCCATCGGGTTTACTTCAGCCTATCGCGATACTAGAGTGGAAATGGGATTGAGTGACCATGGATTTTGTGACGGGATTGCCTCTAACGGGAAAGAAGCATGATGCTATCTGGGTAGTCATTGATAGACTCACGAAATCAGCCCATTTCATACCAATACAAAAGGACTATCCATTAACCAATTTGGCAAAAATCTACATTAATGAGATAGTGAGACTCCATAGAGTACCATCCTCCATTATTTCAGACAGGGATCCAAGATTTACTTGTCAGTTCAGGAAGAAGTTGCAAGAAGCATTGGGGACAATACTTCATTTCAGTACAACTTTTCATCCTCAAACTAATAGACAGTCGGAGCGTATGATTCAGATACTTGAGGATATGTTGCAATGTTGCATCCTTGAATTAGAAAGTAGTTGGGAAAAGTATTTGTCATTAGTCAAATTTTCTTACAACAACAGCTATCAGTCCAGCATCAAAATGGCACCATATGAAGCACTTTATGGAAGGAAGTGTAGAACTCCTTTATGTTGGACAGAATTGAGTGAAAAGAAGCTAATGGGGACTGATTTGGTTCAAAAAACTAAAGAGAAGGTACGGGTGATCAAAGATAGATTGAAAGAAGTCATGGACCGACAAAAGTCATATAAGCCCAATCTTAGAGATGTAACAATTACTCGAAGAGAAGAGTCCAGGCCCAGGCCCAATCACCATTCCATCCCAAGCTTCAACTTCAAAAATGATGATGGGTTGTTCCATTTTGTTGTAAGGTAGCTGGATCTACCATGAACTGGGTCTTGACCATCTCATGATGAGAGTTGATGTCTAGGTTGAACAGTAAAATATCATCAATGTATATAGAATTTTAGGTTGGAGATCAAGTATTTCTAAAAGTATCACTCTGGAAGAAGGTTATGAGATTTGGCAAGAATGACAAACTAGATCTAAGATTTTTAGGCCCTTATCAGATTATACAGCGAGTGGGACCCGTAGCCTATCGATTGAAGCTGCCTCAAGAGTTAGAAAAGATTCACGATGTGTTTCATGTGTCAATGCTACGGAGGTATAGGTCAGACCCTAGCCCCATAATCAAGCCAGAAGAAATTCATATAAAGGTTGATCTGACTTATGAAGCGAAACCATTAAAGATCCAAGCTAGAGAGGTTAGACAACTCAGGAACAAGCAAATCCTACTAGTGAAAGTGTTATGGAGTCACAACAATGTGGAAGAAGCCACATGAGAGCTAGAAGCTGCAATGAGGCAACAGTATCTACAATTGTTTAATACAGGTAAAATTTCGAGGATGAAATTTTTATTACTAGGGGAGAATTGTAATGGCTCAAATACCAGGTTAGTCGTAAACTGTAATTTCCGAGATTGATCAGCATATCGGGGTTAAAAATACACCTGTGAGTGAATAATATTTTATTTTATTATCAGAAAATATAGGTTATGATTAGTCCAAGGGTAAAATTTGGAGTGAAAATGATGTCAAATAAGTCCTCAAAAGTTAAAACTAAGAAAAAAATAGGACCCGATTTAATTAAATAGTTGGTTGACCGTACTTTGATCGGGGTATAAAAAATAGCAAACGACATCTAAAAATTTATTTTAAGTTATGGATAGACTTTAAAAAATATTTAGGATTATTTCACAGTGAAAAAAGAATTTTACAGTAATACCAAAAATTAAATTATCAGTCCGATTTGAGTGAGCTAGACAGAAAATGGACTCCGATTGAATTGAAAATTTTTGTGTAGACATATAAAAATATTTTATGAATTATGGAATCAAATTTGGGTGAAATTGAGCTTGGAAAGTGAGAAATATAATTTATAGTGCATAATTGGGCATAAATGGGTTGGGATTTGTTTGGCCTAAGCCCATCCAATTTAGACCACTATAAATAGGCTCAATATCAAAATTCTCTAGAGATAAATCTGCTCCATCATCTTCTTCATCTCATCCCTCATGGCCGAAACTACCTTCTCTCATTTCTTCTCCAATTTTCTTCAATTTTCTTCAATTATTACACCAAAATCAACCATCCAAAAATATTTTTATCCTCTCTAGTAGCTAATAGAAGTTTTTAATCTTCATTTGGAGAGATAGAGTGAAAAAAAATTAAAAGAGAAAAGTTAGAATACCAATTTGAGGTAAGTAAAATTTATAGTTTTAAATTAGTTTAATGGTTCAAATAAGTAGTTTAAGGTATGTAGATGATAAATATGAAGTTTATTTGAGTTAAGAAAGCAAAATAATGGTAGATTAATGAAGGAAAAATTTTGGTCATGGTAGGTTCAAGAGAAGGTGAAGGTGCTTCCAAAGGAAAGACTAAGGAAAATGATGCCTAGGAAGGTCAAAGCAAGAAATTAAAGATAGTGATTTCAAAATATATTTATTTCCATTAATTAAGCATGAATTAGAGTTATGAAAATTTAGAAATTTGTGTGTTTTGTATGTAATTGCTAATTAATGCTTAAACATATGATTAAGGGATTATGAAAATTGAATTAAAATGGTTAATTTTAATTAAAAAATTAATTAGTGGAAATTATGAAATATGACCTTATTATGTGAAAAATGAATATTAAGGAATAAATATATTTTATTGTAATATTATGATACATATGGAATAATAAATGTATAAATTAGTTAAATAAATAATTAGAAGGTGAAAGAAAAATTTTAATGATGAAAATTTATTTATAGGCCGAAAATTGAAGAAGAAAAAATTAATATTTTTCTTGCTAATTAAATGAAAATTTAGTCATTAAATGCAATGAAATATGATTTTGAGTGTGTTTAAATTTATTGAGAATTTTTAAATGATATATTGAATATTTTTCTAATTATTGATTTTATTAAGCATAAAATGAAAAATAATGATTAAAGTGTGTTTAGTGGAGCTTAATAAATTAATTGAATATTCATAATGAAATATCGATATAGTAGAATGAAAAATGTGAAAAGATTATGGTAGAGATAAAATTGTATGGATAAATAAAATGTTGAGTGATTAATAATGTAAAAATAATGGAAATTATGAATTTATTAGAAATTGAATTAAAGAAATAAAATAATACCCTTAGTTATTTTTTTGATGGTTAAATCTAGCCCATGATATAATTGGCTAGCTATAGGGACACTATTACCGCGGTGCGGATCATGGTGACTCGCTTATATAAGCCAATGACGGTCTACTTTAGTGATATTGATACAGTAAATTAGTGTATAGTGCAGTGCTCGGGTGGTTTTTCGATATTACTTTTGAGTGTAGTGAAATTTTGGGTCCATGTCCCATGTATCTGGTCCAAAATTTTTCTATCGGATGAAAACTAGAGACAAATTTTGAATAAAATTAGTAATAATGATAAAAGTAACAAATCTGAATAAAATGATAAAAGTGAAAAAAATGAGAAAAAAAAATGAAAAAAATGAAAAAAATGATATAAGTGATAAATTTGATAAATATAATAAAAGTGATAAAGATAATAAAATGGTATAATAATAATAATCACTTCAGTTGAACTACTACCTAATTCCAACATTTTTTGTTATATTAGTCCTTGGAATGATTACTTTTGTATATTAATTAGCAGAAGTCTTTGCTATATTATGGAAATGCTAGAGACATTTGGATAAATTTAATGTCACATAGTGATAGATGTAGCTAACTAAAAAAATACAAAATGTTTTATTAATTTCTTACAAACAGCTGAAAAATTATTTTTCTAAAGAGTGAAAACAAAAAAAAAAGAATTACTTTCTGCTTTAGTTCATATAATGACTTACTAATTGTTTAATATTTACTATGTCATTTAGCATCTCAGCAACTTTTTTAGTTAGCCACTCTTTTGGACAACCATGACATTGGCTACTATTGCACTATAAGAAAACTTAAATTTACCAACAGATTTTATCAACGGATAATATTCGTTGGTATTTACTAACGGATTACCAACAGATTAGCAATGAAAAAGATGTGAAAAAAATTATAAAATAATATCAACGGATTATCAACGGATTACTAACTAGCATTTACCAACGGATTAATATCCGTTGGTAAATATTGCGTGAATAGTCGACGCCAAATTTATCAACGGATTGCTAACAAAAATTACCAACAGATTAAAATTCATTGATATTCCGTTGTTATTTTTTTGTTTACTAATGGAAAATTCTATTGATACCAATGGAAAATTTTGTTGATAATTACCAATGAAATTTTTTGTTGGTAAACACAAAAATAACAATGGACACATGACCATAGGTAAATACCAACGGACATTTTCTGTTGCTATTTGGAAATGAGTCTGTTGGAAAATACCAACGGATAGTAATCCATTGGTAAATTATTTGAAACAATTTTTATTTTTTTTATAATAAAAGCAATGTTTTAAAAATTAATTGAAATTAATTAATTAAAATTAAATAAATAAAATTAGTGTTCAATTATTAATTAATTTAATAAATTAAACCATAATTTTAGACAATTTTATCAATTAAATCTCAATTTATTCAAATGATTTCTAATTTAATTAATCTGAGTACAATTAAAGTTATTTAATTTAAATTAATTAATTGAACATCAATTGAAGTCAATGTAATTTAATTACTTAATTGAATCCCAATTTATGGAAATTTAATTAAATTATTTAATTGATTCTCAATTTAAATATTAATTGAGGTTCTAATTAAGAATAGTTAGTCAATTTATTTAATTGAACTCTAATTTAAAAAAATTAAATTCACCAACAAAATTCTTATTTAATAAATTGAATTTCAATTAATCAATTGAATTGCAATTTGATCAAATTAATTAATCTCAATTTAAAAATAGTTTCATCAATTTAAGTTCAATTAATAAATTGAATTTCAATTTAATAAATTGAAGTTCAATGCTGAATTTAATCAATTTAAGTTTATTAATAAATAGAACTCTAATTTGAACACTTAAACTATAATTTTAGACTATTAAATCAAATTATTCAACTAAATTTTAATTTAATCAATTGAACTCTAATTTAATCAGTTAAATCTTTTTTTAATCAATTGAATCTCAATTTAATCAACTAAAATTTAATTTAAGAATGGTTTAATCATTTTAACTTTAATTGATCAATTGAACTCAAATTTAAGTAAAATTTAATCAATTTAATTAATAAATTGAACCATAATTCGAACACTTGAACTATAATTTTTGACTATTAAATCAAATTATTCAACTAAATTTCAATTATATCAATTGAAGTTTGATTAATCAATTGAATTTCAATTTAAATATGACTTAATCAATTTAATTAAGTTCAACAAATCAATTGAACTCTAATATAATTAATTGAAGTTCAATTTTGTGCTCAATTTAATCAATTTAAGTTCATTAATAAATTGAACCATAATTTAATCAATTAACTCTAATTTATGTCAATTGAATCAAAGTAATCAATTAAACCCTAATTAATCAATTAGATTGATAAAAAAATTGAAATTTTATAACTAAATTAATAAAATTAAAATTGATTAATTAAACTTAAATAAAATAATTTTTTTTCAAATTATTAATTGAATTGAATTTTAATTAAATTAATCAATTGAATATCAATTTAAGCAAATTTAATCAATTAATGTTCATTTTAAGTATGACTCATATTATTCAATTAAACTCTAATTAGTCAACTAATTCAATTAATCGATTAAACTCTAATCAATCAACTGAATCAAATTCATCAACTAAACTCTAAATAATCCACTAATTGAATTAAAAGTTGGAATTCAATGACTTAATTAATTAAATTTAAATAGATTAATTATAACTTAAATAAATTGAATTGGTGTTGAAATTATTTTCAAATTAATCAATTTAAGTCAATTTAAATTTATTAATAAATTGAACCATAATTTAATCAATTAACTCTAATTATGTCAATTGAATAAAAGTAATCAATTAGATTGATAAAAAATTGAAATTCTATAACTAAATTATTTATCCTTATTTTTTCTTTTTTCTTTTTTCTTTTACTCTCTCTCTCATTTTACTACTTCTCTCTCCCTCCCACTTTCTCCTTCTCTCACATCACCCACGCCGACCGCAACCTCCCATCCACCGACCATTCTTCTTCTCCATCGATCAATTGCACCTTCTCAAGATGCTACCACCTCGCCTTCATTTTCGATCCTCTAATCCTATCTCCCAAAACCGACTAGTCGCCCCTCCTCACCATTTGATGCTAGCCATTTCTCCTCTTTTCTTTGCATTTCAAAACCTAGCTTAAAGAACAGACCCAAAGACGACCTCGCTAAGGGTGGTTACGGGATAGGTGCTGTTGTTGGTATTTTATTCTATTTTTTTCTTTTTCTCTACAGACCCATGCTTCAAATATCTTAGTTTTTTTTTCGATTCTCTTTTTCTGGTATGTTTTACATCATTTACATCATTAATTCCTGTAAATTGGATTTGTGTATGCATATTGTCATTTGATTTGATATTTCAGATATTATAGATTGTTTTTCTTATCTATTATTGTTTAATATCTCGCTTTGTACATATTTGATTTTAGATTTTTCTTCTTAAGTATCTTTTTGCTGCATAAGTCTATGTTCTATGACTTTTGTTGAAGGAGTTCCTGGGAATTATGTGTTTTAGATCTCAATTGATAACTGCTTAAGTTATATTTAGTTTATTATTGATTGAAGTCAAGAAAGGAATTAGTGTTCAGTATCTATAAAATTAAAGAGGAAGAAAAAATCGGAGTAGGCTAAAGTATGGGTAAAATGTCTACAAAAGATAGGGATTCAAAAACCCCAAAGCAGAAATGACAGTTAAGAAGCTCAAGTAGCTGGTATCTGAAACAAGGTACCCTTGCTCAGATTTGCTATAACAAGGTTTCTACTTCATAGTGTGCAACCAGTTTAACGGGTAATATATCTCCCTCTTTTGTGTTGTTAGCTAATTCATCAATGACTTTTTTATATCATTGAATTATTGAATTTATTCTTCCTCCTTTGCCCTGTTAGCTAATTCACCATGTTATTTCATGTTGTCTCTACCTATATATAATTATGATTTTTTTTTTTGGATAAAAGAAAGTGATTTGTTGTTATTGTTAATTTCTAATGACTGAAATGGTACTGAGTTCGTTTGCTATATGTCATTTTCAAGAGGAAGTAGGATTTCCTTTGTGATTTCTGGATGAGCTATTATCAGAGCCTAAGAAAAACTGTGGATGTAATAGATTTTACACACACCGCTTAAAGATTTTAAATGGCTTATCTATTTAACAAAAGCTATGTGACTATATTTTCTTTGATTTGATTTGATTTTGTTTGAGCTATAAAGAAACACCATGATGCTCACTTTGTACCTGTTCTTACGATTGCTTGCATTAGCCTTGACTTGGTGTTTCTAGCTTAATGCCATATTTAGTTATTTAATGATGTCCTACACATCCGTGTGGTGAATTCATGGGCTCCACATATATGATTGTCTTTTGTAGGTATAATTGCAAAATTTTATATGGAAAAAAGATATAGCGATGGAGAATTAAATTAAATAATTTTTGGTAAAGACACTATGTAGATGATATTTCATAAGGCCTTATGTTTGCTTTCTGTTGTGTTTGCTTTCTGTTGTGTCAGTTCAAGAGTGCTCTCTGATCACCCAAAATTTGAACTTGAAATATGTGATCAAGTCAAGATTTTATGTGTCAATATATAACTCAATCCTATTTGAGAATTCCACATGTTGCCTACTGTATGTTCTTATTACATCAAAACTTGATAAACCTTTTCTTCATTTTTGTATTTTGGTTTCTGTATCTTCTAGAGTTTGATTCGGCTATTTTTTTCTCCTTGACATTAGAAGTCAGATACTGTCAATGCGGTAGGAAACATGAAGGCTTTAGAAGATGATCTGACTTGTAGTGTGCCTGGAGCAAGTTAATGTGGGAGAACTGATTTGTACCCTGTCATGTTTGCATCAGGTTCATCTGCTTTCTCCTTTGTTTTTAACTTTTTATTTTGTGTTTTTTAATTGAAGTAGCTTCACAAATGAATTTGATGAAAAAAGAGAGAATTTAACCTAATTTAGATAGTGATATTAACTAAATAAAACACTCCCAAAATAACTAGTATAAGTTGATTCGCCTGTTATTGTTGTGTAACTAATTTGTAAAAATAGAATGTTCATTTTACTTCATTAACTAGAATATTGACTAGTATATTTATCTGTATTATACTTGTTGGCTGCATTCTTCTACTTGGTGGGTTCTAGTTGTTGAAGCTGTAATATAGAGCTAGGGGTGTCCATTTGTTTAAAACCAACTAATCAAAAGAAACTGGCTTTAAGCAGCTTGTTTTTTATGTCTTAATTAATTAAATCAATTGTTAAAAAATAAATTAACAAAATTAATACTCCATCTACTAGTCATTAACATATTCTTAATTCAATCATTAAAATATTATTTTTTTCATTTGTCTAATGATAAAATCCAACTTATTTTTTCATTTTGTTTGTTACTTACTTTGGTCTCTTTGTTGTAACCTCACACATATATACTATAGGTGTATCTTTCTAAGTTATCAAGAGAAAATTATATTTTGTAGAGGGAGGAAGAGATAGAGCGACAGATGAAACAAAGACAGAAGCTAAAGAAAAGCATGAGAAAATGAAGGCTATGATCCAAAGCTTTTGAGTGACGTTACAGGCATAGTTGTATCTATTAATTTTCCAATTACCAATGATAATGAATAAGTTGAGGATCATGATTAGGACTAAATCAATATGATACTAATAAAATATTATCTTTGAACTTTATTAATTTACATTATGTTTAATACATGATACTTATTGTATTAAATTTGATAAATACAATCTAAAATATGTTATGTTTAATATTTAATATTTCGCATTCGATAAATTTTACATAATATGTGTTATATTTATTGTTTTTATTAGCAGGTTAATTAATTTAATTTTTCACATAATTAAAACTAAAATTTTCAAATAGATCAGTAAATTACCAATGGAAAAATTCAGTTGGTAATTTAGCAACGGACATATTTTCATTGGTAATTTTCCAACAGACAAATTTACCAACGGAAAAAATTCCGTCAATAAATTACCAATAGATTACCAACGAATTACTTAGCAAAATTAAATTTTTTTTACCAACGGATTTAATTTAACAACGGAAAAATCTGTTGGTAAATTTACTAATGAATATTTTTTGCGTCGGAAAATTTAACGATGAACACTTTACCAACGAAAAAATTTCATTGATAATCTATTGGTAAATTGATTTACCAACAGATTTTTTATTTACCAATAGAATTTTTCCGTTGGTAAATCATGATTTTGTTGTAGTGTTGAATGTTCTTTAAGTTTGTGGCTCACCGTGTGACCTTCTACTTTTTGCTAGACAGATACAAATCATGTTGGATATTTAGCTTTGCAATAGCTGTTGTGATTGTGGATCTTTGCTTAATCTGATTTCTTTTTTGGTGGTTTTAATCCACTTATAATAGCAATCATATGTATTTGTTGCATATAATATTATTCAGAATATGTATATCTTTATGGTTATCTACCGTTTTATTTTCCATTTAATATGATTGATATTATGATCAAATAAAATTATGTGACTTGTATGTGCCTTTTAACATATGGTTTTGATATGGCTTTTAACAAAAAAAAATCAATCAATATATATTTAACTTAGGCCTATGAAACAATGACAAGTGACATTAAAGTTAAGATGAAACTGAAGAAAGATTAAATGACAATTTGTCAACACTTAAAAAAATCGGAAACATATTACAATGAATAAATAAATAAAAATTTAAACATGACAGTTAACTGAAAAAGAATATAAAAAATAAATTGAATTTGCTAATGGTCATTGTATAAACTTTGAAAAATAAATTATGTGACTTCGGTAATTATAATTAAACTTCAATGAATAAAAAAATAGTCAATTTTTAAAAAAATGCAAATTAGCTAAAAATATGGATTTTATTAAGACCATAGTTTAATGAATTATAAGATAATCAAAAAATTAGAATATAATAAAAAAATGTAGAAGGGAAAAACTGAAACTTAATTATAGTCATTGTTGGATTTTTTTAAAATATATAATTCGTATTTTCTAAGTAATGTGTACATAGAACTAATAAATTACCAAAATCAAAAAATATATATTAATAATAATATTGGAACTTTTTATTTTTTTTATAAACTTATTTTATATAAATTATAAGAGTTATTAAACTTTTATATATCATTAAAAAAAATTGGATACTGTCTAATTAAAAAAATAGTCTTTCCAGTTGAATAATTACGATTATGTGATATCCGAATAAACTAAAATAATTAGTATTTAACATTATGTAAAAATAACCACTTTTGATTGGGTTTTAAAATTTTGCCTTTTTATATAAAAAAAAAACTAGAATACTTGATAATGTAAAGAAAAAAAATATTTGATTACAATTTAAATTATTAAAATTGTATAAATTAATTATTAAATTAATCAAAACTAAACATGTAGTGGCGCATATAAAAATTCATTAACTAAATAGGTAACCATATATGTTATAACTAACTTAGATATTATCTAAGTATAAATTGAGTACTGGTTGATCATGATATTGGAACAACAACATTAGCTGCCAAGTTAATTGGATTACTACAAAATTAATTGGATTACTAGCTAGTATTTTGATATATGGTTTAAAGGATAGGTATACATTCCCACCAGTAAGATTTATGGAATGAATAAATTATTTCAAGTGGCGATAAGCAATCGAGCTGAAAATTTTTACAATTTATTTTTTAAAGTAAATCATATTTTTAGATTCGATATTCAATTATTATCCATAAATCAATTTACTGGAAGACCATCCTTATGAGGTGTTGTGATTTTGAGAAATTTTTTTTTAAAAGAAGAAAGATTGTTTCTTCTTGCAGGATGATGCACAATCAATAAATGCATCTCAAGCACCAAATTCAAACCAGTCAATTCTTAACATAAAGAGAGATGCACCACCTCAGGAATTACCACTCAAACAAATTGTGTATTAGATAACTTTGTATTATTTATCAAATATATATATATATATATATATATATATATTTACTAACTAATATTTTTTAAAAATACAATAGCAAAATAATTTTTTCAATATATAGGCTTGATCGTTCCTCATTCATTCAAGAAAAAATTGAATAATATTAGTATTATGCTTTTTGAGGTATTCATTTATTTACAATTGCTATGATTTTTACTATTTATATATCAATAACCCATATTTATTATTTATTTTATTTACAGTGCTGCAAAAATAAATACATATCTTGGTTTATTTGAGTTGCCAACACTCAATTTCTACTATCCATTTCCTCTTTTTCTCTTACAAAATTGTATTAATAATAATGAACTATGCAAAAAATATCAAGACATTTTTTTTACCTCTCTAGTATTTTAACTAATTATTTCTCAAAATGATGCAAATTTATATTAAATATTTTGTGTTGTATTTAATAAATATCATATTCACTATATATATATATATTTACTTATAATGTATTTATCTATTAATTATTGTTTATAATTGTATGATATTCTTATCGATGCGAAATTATAATTGTTCACTCATATATATATATATATATATATATATATATAGTCAGAAAATTCTTCTCAATATATGGTCAGCCAATTCTTCTCAAAAGGGTAATTCAACATGACTAATAAAGAAGTCTTAAAGTCGCATATAAGGGATCCACAAAAACGGATCTTAGTTCATGCTCTGAAGATTAAAAAAAATAATGAAAAAGTTAGGGTTTATAAATTGCATATGCTGTCAAGCATTTGAAGTGTCAATTTATTTTAGATATTTATTGGTACTTTCTATACTTGTTTGTCAGGTGCTGAAACGTTAGGAGTATTTACAATAACCCTACTTTTTTTATTTTAAAAAATTATTTTATAAAAAATTTTAATAATATAATTATTTTTAAAATTTAAAATAGATAGTAAATTTTAATTTTTTTTATATCTATAGAACCAAATTTTGTTATCTATTCTAACTGTAATTAATATATTTTTATTTTTTATACATATTCTATTATTTTATTAGAATATTTTTCTAAAAATATTTTTTTATTTTTTTACAATAGAAGTTATTTACTTTTTTATTTTTAATAAATATTAATTTATATAGAATAAAGTAAAATAAAATTAAAAATATAAATAATATATTCGACTTGTAAACAAAATTTACTCTTTATGTTTTAATATACTTTAAAATACTTTTTTTATTATACAAAAGATATTCTTTAAGATAAAAATTACTATTAGAGATACTCTAATTAGTTAATTTTATAAATTTGTAAAAGTTAATAAGTGTTTTTACATTTTATACAGATAGTTTTTTTAAAAAAACTTTGGAACTGTTATTGTACAAACCTATTTGTATAAAATCAAAATCTACAAACTCTCATTATAAATATTATAAAATAACTTATTTATTTCTTAATAAAAAATAAAAATCTTAAGCTTTAAAATTTTTTTCCTCTCTAAGTGCTGGGAAAGAAAAAAATCAATTAATTTTATCAACTTAGAGAGAGAAAACTTTTAAATCCTATAATTTTTACTAAAAATAAATGAGTTATTTTACATTATTTATTGTCTAAGTTTGCATATTTTGAACAAATAAATTTGTATAGATAGTTTTTTTTTCAATATATATATAAAATGTGTGTTTGAGAATACTGTTATGTGTTCAAAAAATAAATTTAAAATTTTTTTGATTTAATTGACTGTTTTTTTAATTTTTTATAAACTGTTTTTCTCAAATTTATTTCTGGAAAAAATATTTATTCAACTGTTTCTCTCAAACAATATTTTTCAAAATTCAAAAAAATTAAAAATAAATTTTTTTCTCCAAAAGTGTTTTTGCCAAACGTAATACCAAATGGTTCCATAGACACACATTTGTGGCAACCGAAAGTTCTACAGAATTTCAGTGCTTTCCACTATGCCATTTCTCTTGATTTTAGTCTACATAAATAAAACTCATTCCTTTTTTTTCTTTTTCTTTTTTTTTTTCAGAGAAAAGAATTGTCAAAAGAGAAATTACAAATTACATATTTTTTTTTTGAGAATTTTCAAATTACAGTCAGAAATAAATTTTTAAAAAATTTACAGTTTGTTATCTGTTATTTAAAATAATATTTATTCATTTGATACTTTATGAATTTTAAATATTGCAGTGCAATATACTATATGATTTTTCTATATTTGAAATATTTTTTATGAATTTTTTAAGATTTCATGCACAGTTTAATGACATTTCATAAGAGTTTAGAGTTTCTGCTTATTACCATTAATATATTCAAATATCAAATTTTCTAATTATTATATCAAATAATATTTTTTTATCAAATGATGAAGGGATAAAAATTATTATATGATTTTTCTATATTTAAAATATTTTTTTATAAATATTTTAAGGTTTCATGTACAGTTTAATGACATTTCATAAGAGTTTAAAGTTTCTACTTATTACCACTAATATATTCAAATCCCAACTTTTATAATTATTATATCAAATAACATTTTTTTTTATCAAATGGTGAAGGTATAAACTATTAGTTTTTTAAAACTTTATTTATGGCTATAATTTATTAAAATCTTATAGAATTTTTCTGTAATTTGTTGAAAGCGAAAACTTCAACTAATAAAAACTAGGATGTGAAAAAACCGAACCAAAAATTAAACATAACCAAATTGATTTCTGTCTATTCGGTTCGGTTATTTATAAAAAATTTTGATTTATTTAGTTGAAAATGTTGAAAAATCGATTAGATTGAACCGACTGAATTTAGTTAAAAAATTATAGTTTAGGATAATTAATTTTGATATATGATAGTTTATAAAATAATGAACTATGAAAATTTATTTTAATTTTTATTAACTAAATTTAACTCATGGTAATTAATAAATATATGATAATTTTTATACTAATTTACAAAGTTTTAATTTTCGTTATAGTCATTTATAAAATTATGATAATTTATTTTAATTTATGTTAATTGATAAAGTTATTATAATTGATTTTAATTTTTTATAATTAATAAATATAATAATAATTATAATTTTATAATAATTAATAAATTAATTTAAAAAAACTGATTAAATCGAATTGAAATATTTAGATTTGATTCTAAATATACTTAAATTTAGTTTAATTTTTTATAAATAAATCGGTTTAATTTTATTTATTTGAATTCGGTTTGGTTTTAAACCGAACCAAACCAATACTAACACCTTGTAAAAACCCACTGCCACTGCGGTTGTCCCAAAAGTCAAAATTCAAGTTTTACTTTTCTATTTTTACTCTTTTATTTATTCATTGAAATAGCCAAAAATATTATCAATAATGTACTTTTTGTGTGTGCGTGTTTTTAAACACATTAGTGTTTGGATTTTATAAGTAAGTGTAATTAAATATTTTAATATAAATATTGAGTAATTGAATTCCTTAGTTATAATTTTATTCAATTAACTCTTAAATTTATTCAATAAACTTAATTATCGGTCAATTTGACATAATTTAGCCTCTTTTTTATATAAGAAAAAGTTGGCATAAAATTAATAATAATTAAAAAGGACAATTAAATAAAATTTCAATTTATTTAATATAAAAAATACTTAATATTTAATCCATCATAATTAATTAAATAAAATTTTAATTGAGGGACTAAATTAATTTAAAAATAATAATTATTAAAATCATTAATTGAAATGATTTCAATAGAATAATTTAATTAACAAATAAGTTCAAAAAATAAAATATTTGTGTTTCCACTAAATGCAACCATTAACCATGCAACCCTAAACAACAAATTAATACCTATCATTATTTTCCTTTTCTCTTCCCTTCATCACATGCATTACATGTTTCTCCTCTTTTTGTTTTCCTTCTTACTTTTAAGCTTTAACATTTTTTTTTTGGCTTATCTGCTAAAGTTCCCTTCTTTTTAGACTCTTTGGCAGGAAAACCAATGAATTTACGCTAAAATCTTACATTAAAAAATTAATAAGAGATTAAAGATATATTAGCTCATTAATATTCCATGTCAGCAAACCATCTTCATGTTCGCATTAAGATTCTGTCCCTAATTAAGAAAAAAAAAATTCCAATCCACAGACATTCTCTCCCAAGTTATTTTCTATAGCACATAGACTAATTATAGCTTCCACTCCACTGAATATTAAATTTGATAGCAATCTCAAATTAAAATTAATATAAAAAATCACTAGATCAATTAATGGAACCTTTCGATTTGATTTTTTCATTAATCAAAAATTTTTTAATTGTTTTCATACTATTGCACTAGCAAGTGCAGAATTGAAATCCCACTTGCAGGTGCCAAAATGAGTTGGATGGATTATATTTGTGTCGCGATTAGTATCAACATGAACACAATTAATTTACTAATCATGTCATAATATTTTAACGTTAACTCCATCGAAAAATTAAACGGATTATATGAATACAATATATATAATATGTTTGCATTTGCGTCTACTAAGCCCTCTTTAGATAGATCTATATAGAAATAAACTATTTCTGCTTAAATATAAACTTACAAAATTTAAAAAATTTTAAGCATATTTACAGTTACACTTATAATTATTATTTATAATATTATAGAATTTAATAAAATTTACGTAATATTATACTATTATTATTTATAAAATTATATTAAAAGCATATTTAACTCTAGTAAATCCATTTGGACTAAATCTATATAAAGTCTTGAAATTTTAATTATTATTTATAATATTATGTAAAATATAAAATTTCCACTACTTGTTGTTATAAAATATAAATGTATTATTTATTTAAATATTCATTTTTTTGTCAAATAACACTAATAATTTTGATATTAATATAAATTTATATATATTATAAATAGATTATATCTGATAAACACAATCTAACATAATACATAAAAATTAAATAAATTGTAACGGATTTACCAATCTAACATTAGCCTAGCCAAATAAATCAACCTATTTCTGAAGTAAATTCGTATATATTCAATTCTAATTCACCAATTCTACGTAGCAAATAGAAATAATGTGTCATAGCGCATTTTGACACTCATTCCCACTGTCTCCATCTCTGCCAAACCCCAACTACAATTTCATCATAATCTAAAAAAAATCACTTCATAGTTCATATAATATAAATATTCAAAGTTATTTTCGCTTAATTTTTGTTTTTTTTTTAAAAAAAAAGAAAAAGTGACTCAATTCCCAGAAAAACCGGATTTTAAGGAGCCGTTAAAGAATCCGTGGGAAAACCTAGGGGTAATTGTGTCAATCTACACATTTTCCAATAAAACCTGTTCTCTCTGACCAAACAATTAACTCGTAATAGAATACTACTAGAAAGAAAAAGGAAATTTGCTCCAATTCTGCTCCTAGAAGCGGAGACTCTACTTGACACTTTGACAGAATACAGAAAATCTGAATCTAATTTCCATTTTTCTTTTTTGTTATAATTCAATTAATCTTTTTATTGTTTGTTTTAATGAACTGGGATTGAAGTCTAGAAACACAACCAAACAAGCACAAGCACTCACACAAATCGAGGTTACCTTTCTTATCTGCACCAACTGTTGCAGATTCCTCTTTCTCTCTCTCTCGCTCTGCTTTTTGGCGTTTCTTTTTCTTGCATTGTTGCAGCTCCTCTCTTTCTCTGTCCAAAATCTTAGCATTTCGATTCTGATGACTGATGCTGCTTAGGCCTCGCTTTCATTGCTTTCAATCTTTTGCGTTTCCGTTAATGGCTTCGATTTTATGATTTCTCAACTACTCTTTGCTCTTTAATGTTAACATCTTCCCTGTTAAGGACTGCTCTAGCTCTGCTTTCTAACTTTTTGCTCTGTTCTGTTCTTCCCCGAGAGAAAAGTCCAACCATTTTTTTTTCGTTTTCAATTTTCACTGTCTGGGTCTCGTCTCAATCCTACCATCAGAGCTTTCTCCATGTGGGTTTCTCGTTTCTTGTAGAACGCATCTGTATCTGTGTCTGCAAAAGGTTGCTTTGTTTTGTTCTGTTCTAAACCAAAGTTGGATTTTTAAGGAGAAAAGACTTTTGCTTTTTTCCGTTCTATCATTTCCTTTATATTCTTCTTCGTTGAACTGGCTTTCTACTTTTATAGGACTCCAAAAAACGAAGTTTAAGCGTTGAAGCTGCTGTATCCGGTGAAATTATTCTGTGACGTTTTGGGAAGAATTCCTGTTTGCTCACCAGGAAAATGCAGTTGGTCTCATTAACTGGTCTGTGCAGTTTCCAGTGAGAAAAGTTTGAATTTTTTGAACTCTTGCCTTGATTTTACGATATTCTGTTTTAGATACTAAAACATGGAGTTCATTTGATGAACTGGGTCCTCATATTTCCACTCCAAAATGGGTTCTGTAAGCTCCAAACCTGAGAAGAATGAAGCCTTGCGTATGTGCAAACAACGGAGGAGATTCATAAAGCAAGCAATTGATTCAAGGTACAATCTCGCAGCAGCTCATGTCTCTTATATCACCTCACTAAAAAACATTGGCATTGCTCTTCGGCGATTTGCCGTGGCAGAGATTTTGATAGAGTCGTCGTTATCAACAACCTCAGCTACTGAGCTTGAAAAGACCCCATCACACTCCTCATACCCCTCCCCCTCTCCCTCTCATCTTGCAGAGGTTTCAGATTCACCTTTGAACAATGAAAGCCCCATTTCACCAGGAGTGATGAATTTGAGCTATATGAGAGCTGGGGTTCCCACTAATCCATTGACTGTCAAGATTAATTTGAGCAATGGTACCGATGCTTTGGTGGAGGATGAATCATTAGGGTTTTCTATGCCAATGCCACCACCGCCACCTCCTTTTGTTTCTGATGGCTCTTGGGATTATTTTGATCCAAGTGATAACTGTGAAAGTTTTAGGTTTGTGAGGGGAAATGAATTGGATGTGGATTTTGATGATTTGAGAGGCTGGAATGAGTTTAGGGGTGAAATGCTTAGCATTGATCATAATGTAGTTGATGCAAAGGGGAAATGGACCAAAGTTGGTTTATATAGAAATAGCCAAGAACATGAAGAAATTTTAAGGCCTGGATTGGAACAAAAGAGTTCAGAAACATCTTCATCTTGTATCTCTGCCACAAAAAATGGTAGTTATGGTGTTAGGGGAGAAAGTACTGCCCATTCAATTAGGATGATGGAAGTCGATGGTTCTACTAAGCAACCCATTGATATCCAAGTTAGACCAGCAGAAATGGCGCAAAATGTCAACGGTTCGAAGCGAGAGAAAGCAGTGGCTGTGAAAGATTTATCTGCTGAGAGAGAAGATCCATCAGAGTTCATTACCCATAGAGCTAAGGATTTTCTTTCCAGCATAAAGGATATAGAACATCGTTTCTTTAGAGCCTCTGAAGCTGGCAAGGAGGTTTCGAGGATGATGGAGGCAAACAATATAAGGGTTGGATATTCTGAGGCATATGGTAATTGCTTTTGTTCATGATTTTAGGCTTTTATGATTTTCAAATTTTGTTGATCTTAAGTTAATTTTATTGATAAATCTTTATGCAAACACTCCTTTATAACTCTGATTCTCTTAGGGAGTTCATCTACCTCAGCATTTCTTACAGCTCTCAAGGTTTGCTGCCGTGGAAACGCTTCACTTGTTTCTCATGGTAAGCTTTAGCTTCAAGAGAATCAGGCCTTACATCCACTATTAAGTTTTTAAGAAAAAATTTCAAGGTTTTTAAATATAATGTTTATTTCATTAGTTGTCAACTGTGCTAATGCAAGCGAGGGATAACCTGCTAAATTGGTATAAACTGCTATTCGCATTGTGCCTGGCACGTCCAAAGTCAAAAATACATTTTTCAAATGTTAAACAATTTAATAATCATTTACTTATTTCTGAAGAAAATTAATTCTTGGCATTTATAGCCATCAGATTTATATACCACCTGCAAGGCATTTTGTCAGCGGTTGATTTAAACATACTGGCAGGTTTATTTGATGCAGTATTTAGCATGAGTTTAATGGATGTGATATTTCTGGCCTTTTCATGCCATTTTGTGTTCTCCAATTTTTTAGAACCTGCAGAACATGTTACTAAGGTCATTACTTGGAAGCGGACAGCATCTTCAAGGTCATCTTCATCAAGAAATCCACTTGCCACTGCAACAAGAGATGATGTCTCTGACAGCGGTAGTAGTGATTTTGTTGAAGAGTTCTGCATGATTTCGGGAAGCCATTCATCCACCCTTGATAGGCTGTATGCATGGGAAAGAAAGCTATATGATGAAGTAAAGGTACTTTGTGAACACCTCTTTGATTATATGAAAGTGAATATCATATTGAACCCAAGTCAAATAAGTGAATATCTACAATCTAATGTTGCATGACGAATGAAAATGGGATTCTTCACTCTCTGGTTGCTTCTTGATTATCCATGATATAGAGTGGCATGCTGAATATAAATGGATGGCTTCTTTAATCGCTTTTGTTTCTCTTAATTCGTGGTACATAAATTGTCTATCAACAATGCTTATAGTACTTAATGAAAACAAAGCATTTTCATGCCCTATCAGACGGACATGATTTACATCTTTAATTTGTGTTAATCTTTTTTTTTGTGACCTAACCAATTGTTCAAATTTATTTCACTAATTTGTAGAATGAGATAATAGTTCATAATATCATAAATAAATTATAAATATATGTTATCTGTAGTACTAGATCATAGGTAGCAGATAGTTATTTAATGAAAGGATTGTTGCTTCCATAAATGATTATGTTACTAGTTACTTCTACTCCTAAAACTTTTATTAGACGAGGATGCTACAATAGGTTTCATTTTCTGATGTTGCTAATCAATGAATGAGGTGAGGAGCATGAGTAGAATGTAATGATGTAGATATAAGTAGGTGTCATAAATGAATCAATTGTGCTTCCCCACTGGTTGTATCCCTTGATTTGGCAATCTTTTCCACTCTTCTTATCACTCTATGTATATCTCCAATTAGAAAACTCTGCCCACCCAATGACAACTGGCTTTTTGTTTAGTATATCTTGAATTGTGAAGATGTAAGTAGCTATTGCTTATGAAAGAAATTGTTTATTTGAAGACATTGCATTTTATACATATGATTATAGTTTTTTCTAATAGCTTAAGCCTTTTAACACTATAGTTTATATAAGGATAATTTAACTTCATCTTTTCAACCTAAGAGCCAAATCAACCTAACGGTCCAATCATCTATAGCATCTTCCAAATACCTGGTTATTAATCACATCGGAGGCAGAGTCCGAACTATGTATGAGGTGTAATGACTATTTTGCTGAAGCCATCAAACAGTTCAATTGGATCTTCCTACCTCCTTTATGGTAGCCAACTGAAATTCATAATTCATAAAAAGCTTCAATCTTTCATGTCTCTTTGCTATCCTTCATCTACATTACTTGGACACTTCAAAAATGAAGAAGTGCCCGTACTGTATCGGATATTTACAACATAGGTATGGGTATGAGATCTTTATTGAATCATTCACTTTAAGAGTGGGTACATCCAAGTATGAAAACTTGTTGATTGAACTTTAAAAACGAGTCATTATTAGTTTATTTAATGCTAATTTGAATCACAAATTTAATCTGGCATACATATAATTATCTCGATGTTGGTTCATTCAATGCAATACTGAAGAATCTTTGTAAATAGTATAGTACTTAAAATTTTCAATCATGAGAAAATTTTCGTACATCAGTATTTCCAGATACTTTAGAAAATCTCTTTAATCTTCTCAGAAGCTTCTACTTGCTCCAAACTTGAGCTGACTTGGCAATTATTTTGTTTTCTGTTTTCCAAATATATTACTGTTGTCATCCTGACATTAAGACTCATTTACAAATTGGTCTTCTATAGGCCAGTGAATCTATCAGAAAAGAGTATGATCGGAAATGTGACCATCTTAGGCACCAATTTGCCAAGGATCATAGTGCTCAAGTGATTGACAAGACTCGGGCATTTGTGAAGGATCTACACTCTCGGATAATAGTGGCAATTCATTCTGTTGACACAATATCAAAGCGGATTGAGAAGATGAGAGATGAAGAGTTGCAGCCGCAACTGCTGGAGTTAATTCAGGGGTAAATACTCACTTTGTTTTCTTATTTATCTCAAATAAATTTAATCATTAAAGATCTAATATTTTAGCCACTTTATGCATACAAACACTCGCAGACAATGTATGCATTTCCTTCAAATATTCCAAGTATTATATTTTTGAATACTTAGCCGATGCAGGCTGATCAAGATGTGGAAGGCCATGCTTGAATGTCATCATGCTCAATACATCACAATCTCACTCGCATACCATACAAGAAGCACAACAGGAACTCCACAGGGAGACACTCGCAGGCAGATACTGGCTCAGCTTCTGGAGGAGGTAGAGTGCTTTGGCTTGAGCTTTGCAAACTGGGTTAACAGCCATGCGTCCTATGTGGATGCCCTCAATGGGTGGCTTCAACACTGCATCCTGCAACCACAGGAGCGATCCAGGAGCAGAAAACCTTTCTCCCCTCGTCGAGCCCTCGCCCCACCCATTTTTGTTCTCTGTCGTGATTGGTCAGCTGGCCTCAAAGCACTACCATCTGAGGAACTTAGTAATGCTATCAAAACCTTCTTATCTGATCTGTACCAGTTGATGGAGCAACAAGCAGAACAATCACGAAAGAGAGAGAAATTAGATGATGCAAACAATGGAGAACCAGAGAGCAAAGATGATGAGAAAAATGAAGAGGCATCTTCAAACTTGTGCAGCATACATGCAAGTTTGACGAAGGTTCTTGATAGACTCAATAAATTTTCTGAGGCTTCACTGAAAATGTACGAGGACATCAGACAGAAAAGCGAAGCGGCTCAGATAGCTTACTTGAGTGGCAGGCCGATTAGATACTAAAGGTTGTGTAATTATATGTAATTATAAAGCATTTATAATTGTGGCTGGAATTGGAAATGAAAGTAGATATCTGTAAATGTCAAAGGTATCATATCAAAGAGCTTTTGAGAAGAAGAGTTTTTTTAGTAGAGCTGAAAACATTTTGCTGCTGAAACTTGAAACATGGATGGAGCTCCGGTTATTTTTCTTGCATTGTTGTTCGTGCTAAAATTGCCTTAATGAGCAGTTGAAAATGAATTTCTTATTTTGTTTCATTGAAGTAGAGCATTATGACATGAAAGTTAAAATGGATTTATAAACTTACAAATTTGGTATAAAATAAAATTTGTAGAAATGGACAAATTCACTTGTAAACTTATAATATATTTGTCATTTTTACATTCACACCTGTTAAAAAAAAGCATGGATGTGAAAGAGAAAAAAAAGATAGATATATTAATTTTTAAATTAAATTTAACAGAGATTTATAAATAAACTTGTACTGAAAAATACCAATCAAATCAATTGAGATTTCAACATTAAATCATATTTACTTGTTAACATCATTCACGTTGGAAACTCTCAACGAGCACAAGAAGCTTTCTACAAGGGAAGGATATATAAATACATTTTTGCTTTGACCATTATTAGTTTATTACAGCAAATATATATATATACTGCAGAGGGAAATATTACAACAATGAATACAAGTTTCTTTCAATTTTTGACCATTATTCTTCCCTCAATTCAAATAAGTTTTAGCGAGGAGTGGAAATACAAAAATAAGGAATAAAAGTACTAATCTCCATTTTCCCAAATAGGCCTCTTAAATTTTCAAACTTGTCATCTGTTGGCATTGCTTCCTCTAAAATTTAGAATCCAACGTACTGAGTGTACTGAGCATAGGCATCAGACTTCATGGCAATGGGAGCCCGGGTAACATTATCCGGAAGATCGAATGCATCGACAAGTTCCCCTGCAATATTCCGCACTTGGAAGCAAAGGTATTCTGTGAGCTTGTGGATTGCCTGCGCAAGGTCACATAAAAGAAAATCCTCTCCATTATTGAAAGAAAATATATTCAACAACTATGGTTTTCTCGTGAAAGCATGTATGAGACATAACTGGCATTCAGTACAAGATATCCTGATATTTTCTGTTTAGAAAATGGAATCAGGGACTAAAATATACCTTAGCTTTGTTTGGTGCAACATAGTCAACGTTGCGGTATGTTCCTATATCATTCCAAATTCGATCCAAGGCATAGAGATCACAAAGAAGTTTCAAAGCAGCTCTAGAATTTGTATCAGGACAACTGGCACATGATAGAGGTGCAAATCAAAAACTTATCAAGTAAACAAAGAGGACAGAGAATGCCCAAGGCAGAGATTAGAAAGTACTTCTGCACAGCTTCAATAAACTTTGCAAGGATAACAGATTCTATATGAGATTCTGAAAGTGTAAGAAGGTGATTCAAGCATCGGTTCCAAGCACCAAAGCTCCCAAGAGACTTAGAGTGCTTGTGCAATCGGACAGCAACACTTTGAAGCAATCGAGATGTTCGGTACTGCAAAAACATTCAGACTGTAAATTTAAGTAGATTATTCCATACATGATCAAGAATTTTACATAATGAGTCCATTGCAGCACTCACTCTGAAGGCATCCAACTGGAACTTAGGATCTCTCAGATGTTCTTCACCTTCCCATCTTGCAGTTACAGGGTTGGGCTGAGATAGATACGCATTCATGGATTCTTTCAAGTAGTTCCACGTAACTGCTAGTGTCCCACCTTGGAACTTTTCCTTGTATTGCTTCAAGAGATCAGCTGCTACCTGCATAATAACTAAAACTTCAGATATGCCATAAATAAGATTTCCCTGTGACAGGATCCCAGTTATTACCATGAATTTTCCAAAATAGTTCAGTTATATATGAAAGTTTCTTCTAAAAATTTTTCCCCAAGAATGAAAAAATCAACTTTACATAACCTTAAATGGCCATCAAAAGCCATTGGTTTGAAATTAGCACCAATGAATCCATAAAAAAAAAGGACAACGAGAAGTCCCAACTAAACAGCAGTCCTGTCTGCAAAGTGAAAAGCTAAGATTCCCTATAGTGATCCCCAGTGCATAAAAATCATCCATGAGAGGACGATATATGAATAGCCTCAGAGCAGCTAAGAAGTGAAAGGATCATGTCCCCCAATCTAACAACTAAGTGTGATGGTGAAATGGGTTGGTCAAGAAACCTTGATAGCAATCTCAGACCAAACATAGGATCGGGCTTCTTAAGATTCACTGCTCACTCAAAACTAAAATCTGACTAGCTTTGAAGCAGAGGTGAAGCTGGGTGAATGACTTGACACATAATAAGTTGACACACATACAATTGCAATTTCTTCCCATTTCTTACCCATCCAGGACTAGAACACCATGACTTCAGCTATCTTCATGTTTTATGCAGTGAATAATCCAAAGTGCAAATTTAAATCATCAAGCAAGGATGTCAAGAAGTGGAGTTTCATGCAACCTGCTGTAGAAGCACTGTGTTGTCCCCTTCAAATGTCTGAAAAACGTCATGATCATTTCTCAAAATACCAAACCGGTTGACAGCTGCATAACCATGGCCTCCACATGCTTCCCTGCAGACACTCAATGACTTTGCTGTATATGATGTTACATATGCCTTAAGGCCAGCTGAAAGTGCATGGACATCTGCTACTAATTGATCATCGTGGGTCTTTTTCATCTCAGAATATGTTTGTACCAAATGTGAAGTGGCAAAATGGAATGCATAAGTTGAAGCTAGCATTGGCATGAGTTTGTGCTGTTGAGACTGATAATCCAGAATAGTAACTTCAGGCTGCTTGGGGGGGCCAAATTGCTGGCGCAGCAAAGAATATCGGATGGCAATTGTTCCAGCAAGCTTGAGAATAGCAACTGAAGAATATGCAAGAGCAACCCTTCCACCAACAAGTTCCCCTAGTGTGGCAGCAAATCGTTTATTTATGGTTGGCAGGCTACTAGTGTACTTCCCATCCCGAGAAACATCTCCAAACCGATTAAGAAGGTTATCTCGGGGAATTCTTACATTAGTGAATCTCAATGCTCCATTATCTACCCCATTCAAGCCAATCTTGTGGCCGCAGTCATGTATTTCAATTCCTGGAAGTGTCTGGTGGGTCTTCAAATCCCTTATTGGAACAATGAAGGCATGGACACCCATATCAGAAACACCCTTTGAATCATGAGTAGGCAACAGTAGCCTGGCGAAAACGGTACCAAACTTTCCATGAACTGCAGCATTGCCAATCCACCATTTGATGGCTCCATCACTAGGAGTACTGATTACAAATTCATCTGTAATTGGATCAAATTTTGCTATGGTTTGGAGGCCTTGAACATTTGATCCTGCATAACGGAAAAGTGGTACACTATTTAGACTATACAAACAAAAATAACGAAGAATTTGTTAATGAAATAGAGCTAAAATACTAACAATGTAATACATGTGGAGATTCATATACAAGTCAAATAGATGTCTGTAAAACACACAGAAGTGCAGATGCAGGCAAACCCACACACATGAAAAGAAAAAAAAAGGGAAAACATGAAATATTAATAAATAATAATTATGACGGCCTAGAGCCTCTAAAAATAGAGATTCAGATAAAATGAGATACAAAAGTTATATGGCCTTTGACATAATTTTGCAGGATCTACAGAACTTCTACATCGCACAGCAAGATATGTATTTCCATAAGGAGCCTGACCTATAATTTTGCAGTTTAACATTAAAAAGAAAAAAAAAAATTCGTGACTTGCTGAAGTTTGCAAGAGAAAAAGAAGTTATGTGCCCTTTGTTAATGAGCATTTAATAGATTATAATAAGGGAAGAGATCATGACACCATAACGATTGATGTACCATTGAATATCATAGAACTGAAAAAAATCAAGAAACTAATGCTGGTAGAAGAGCTTACCATGATGTAGCTCTGTCATAGCAAAACATCCTGGATAGTCCAAATTGTCAATACCATCAAAATATTTATCCCAATGCTTTTTAGTTCCTAAATTGAGCACTGTACCTCCCCAAAGACTGCATGAACACAAATTATTTCAGTATTTTATTGAACAGATGAAAAGTGAAGAGATGACTGAAAACGATAATGCATGCACTACAATTTTTGTAGGGCAAAACAATTCCACTGAGAACTGGCATTCCATTTTATAATGATAATCCCACTAAACCTAAGAAGCTTAGAAGAACAGAACGGAAGAAATTGTCCAGAAAAAGCTTCAGATTCTTATATTTCTTACGCTCATGTACTGATGTAGGACTAGAACACAAGCATTTATCTTTAATGTTATAACGAAAATTTTCAGCCTATAGTGATAATTCTTAAATATGCCAAATACTAGATCTGGTCTTTGAAAATTCAAGGCACAATACAGAGGATAAAGCCCCAAGACTACAAACTTAACGCTATCAAGAAAAATATTTTTAATTATGCTTTGATGGCAGAACATCATTAAATTCTATTTTCCTCAATTTAACTTGTTTTCATAATTCTGTCCCCACCTGTACTTTATTTCACAGGTGAGAAAGTATTACCACAGGATTTGTGCATTAGCATCTTGGCAGTGGTTTTGAAAAATAAAATCAAAGTTGAAGGATAAAGCACGGAAAATTTGAAAAAAGAAGATCAGCATTAGCATGTACAAGTTCAGCAACAGGTAATAAAGTAGAAACCACATTTCAACCATTGTTGTTAAAGCACAAAGTTCTATAGATCAAAATGGGACACAGTTATCCCAAAGCTAAGAAACTAAGAAAGATTACCAATCCGAAATCAACATACCTAATAGCAGCATATTTAAACCGTCATAATATCATCATCAAGACCTAATATAAGGCCAAAACGAAGCTAATAAAAAAGGTAAAATACCCAACTTCGCAACGTAGAGTCTGTTGTAAAAGATAAACCTAAATCCCCCAAAGTTAAACAATTATAGACCATATGCAACAGAAGAAACAAAGCCAAATACGAATTCAAAATCAAAAGCAGCAATTTTCCGGGCTTTTGACTTAAATAAGTGAAAAAAAAATTAAAAATTACCAAAATTTACCCAAATCAAACATATTTCCCAAACTTTGCGTTTTTTTGCCAGGTGAAGAGGGGAAGGCAGTCTCATACCATTCATCGCCAGTCATATTGGCGGTCTAAGCCATTATAATCGGTGATCTTAGGCAGAACATATTCTCACCTATACCAGCGACCTGCTTCCACGCCTAGCTCTGCACTCTCCAGTTAGCTATCGTAGCGATCTTACACAGAACCGTATTTTTTACATAGTGACGATCATTCGCCTGAGAAAACACCTCCTGTTCACCTAGCATAAAAACGCATAATTGGGAAATATGTTTCATTTCGGTACAAATGGGTTTTTTTTATTTTTTTGACTTGTTTATGTATAAAGCCCCAATTTTCCTATGCAGATTAACACCTACCTACAGGCAGGAAGAAACTGAAAACTGAACAAAATCCAAGAAAAATTGCCACCTATATCTATTCTGGCTAAAAAAAAAAGGTCCAAAGACAAGGCAAGGCTCACCTATACTGGACTCCCATCTTGATTGCAAGAGATATATCAACACTCCCAACAGCCTCAACAATAGCAAAATACTTGGCGGGATCATCCACCATATATTTAAGAGGCCTAGCCCCAGCCTCTCTCACCAAACCAGCTAGCTGCCTCCAGCAGAGCTCCCTATGGTCATCTTTGGATATTTCCACCGGAGTTTGCAACTCCGGCCGGGAGTTAAAGTAGTAAAACACCTTCTCCTGTATCTCCCTATGTTTTCCTCTTATGTACAACGATAATTTCTCGATATTTACATCCAACTTCACTCTTGCGCAACTCATCATCCCCAGCTGATGGGATTCTTCGCAGAGAGATCGCGGAATTGGGAAGAGATGCAAAGACAGCCGTTGGATGCGACGAGAAGTGATCTGGCTTTCATACTCAGCCGTCTGATTTGGGTTTTTCGGTTGCATTTTCGGGATAAAGATGGATAATTTTTTGGTTTTTTGATTGAGAGAAGAAGAAGCAATTGGCAAATGGCAATGATGATTGAGCACCAGAGTGGGAAACTTTTACATCGTTTACTAAAAACATTCAATGGGTGACGTGGGGCTTTGTTCAATTTGCCGCGTGGGAGCCCACGATTGGGTGGAAGCTTTGGCAGTTTATGCTTGCGCGCCATCCATTCTTTTTTGGATTAGGTTTATTCGTTGGACTCTGGATTTCTATTTTGAGGAAGGGTGAAGGAGAAACAAAATTTTGAAATGGAACTAATCCATCTAAAATAATGAAATTAAATGCTAATTAAAATTAAAATTACAACCTTCTAATTGAACTTTCTCTAAGTCCAACCTAACATAAGAAAAGCTCAATTACAACCTTCTAATTGAACTCTCTCTAAAGTCCAACCTAATATAATCTTTTTTTTTTATCAACTTAAAGATTAATAAATATAGTATTTATCAAATCTAATTCACCCTCAAAAGTTAGCTGACGGAGAAGAAATGCTTAAGGAGCACTCAAGCACTTTTGGATCTTATGACCAACCCATGTTGGATATCTCAACTAGCAAGCTGATTAATCAAATTCTTTCTCCTATTCGAAGAATTATGGAAAAGTAAAGGGTGATTTCGGTTTAAGTTTATGAGATAATGAATCAAAATCTCCCAAAGATCAAAATATAAAACCAATTCTTTATTTCTTATGAAAATATACATTTTAGTTTCAACAGTGCCTTAAAAACCTAATAGTGCCTTAAAAACCTAACAATACAAAACCTAATAGTGCCTTAAAAAAGACATAAAACCAAATATTTGGGTTAATTGCACTTTTCAGTATTTGAATATTGAACCTTATAATTCAACCATCCTTGAAGTAAAATTGTAATGGTAGACTTCTAGAACTTTAATTTGCTTTCAATTGCCATGGACAAAAAATTATTTTACTGGTTACCTTTTAATCCTTGAACTATTGCATTTTTTTATTTAGTCCTTAGATATTTAAGGTGTTCCATATTTCTATTGAGTTTCTAAATATTTTTTTTACAATATATAAACAGTAACTCTATATTGAGAGCAAATGATTATTAAGCCATAAAATAAATGTTTTTCCATAGTAATATTTATGCTTTATCAAAGTCTTGAAAAAACAGTACAAATAGCATATTTATCTTATCTAAATTTAATATAAAAATTTCATATTATACTTAGTATTTGATTTTTATAGTTATTTTAATTCTAATAAAGTAAGTTTTATTTTGTTAATAATCAGGCCTTGAATCGGAATATCACTACTTGTAATTGATGGACAAAGTGCTTGAACTAAAAGTAACCACAATGACAATTCTAGTATCTAAAACGATAAACGCGAGGTTTATTTTTCGCAAGATAATCAGCTACTCAGTCCCGTTTGTGTTTTCTTACGACCTTGATTCCTCTTCTGAAACGTTGTCAAAACCAGGCATCGAATCGGATGGTTAGCCGATTCAATCAAATTCAACTAAATTTTTAATTTTTTTTTTATAAGAATTCAAAAATTCATGTAAAAAAAATATTTATCTACAACTATTAGAGACAATTATGCCATTAAACATAATTAGAATAGAACCAGACTTATTAAAATAGAACCAAACTGAACCAATTTAATTTAAGAAATTAAATGGAAATACTTTTCTCCATTCTTAAACCTTAGACATAAATTAATCAGTTTATTTATTCGGTTTTCAATATCAATTACATCCTATTTAACATTTTGTTTGGAAAAAAAACTTTTAATTTTTTTTTAATTTCAAAAACTATTTTAGAAAAAAATAAATAGATAAATTTTTTTTCTAGAAATAAATGTTAAAAAAAAATCATTTTACAAAAAAAAAAATAAAAAAATCAGAGACTGGCCATTATTTGATCAAAGTCGAAAAGCCCCTCTCTAAGCCATTTTATAATTTAGAGCATATTTAATTCATCTGTGAATTGTTACTACCGAGTTTGTGACTGAAAAACGGTCAAGAAAATAAAAATAGTCAATGATCAACAGTAAAAATATACAATTTATAATAATTATTTAAGTATCTAATAATTTAATTTGTATACTATTATACAGTTATTAATATAAATGATTATTAAGGAAATTTTATGTTATATTGTTTACATTTGAATTTTGGAACTATATATAAGTATATTTGTATTTATTTTAATATTAAAGTAAAATTTTTTATTATAAATTGATATAAGTATAAACAAAAAAATTATTTCAAAAAATTGAATATTTAAAATATAATTTTTAATTATAAAAACTAGTATTTTAAATTTTTATAGAAAGTGATTAGTTTTTCATACCAATTTTAAAAGCATATAGTTGAAATTTATATTTAATGACTTTTGTTAATCTATTATTTAGCGTAAATAATTATTATTAATAAAAAGAAAATGATGTTTTAAACCATATTTAAGATTTTTAAAATAATATTAAAAATATAATATTTAAATAATTATTGTTAAGAAATTATATTTTTTTGGTAAATTTAATTTTACATTCTCAAAGAAATTAAACCATTTAAGTTACAGGAAATATTTATAATATAAAATTTCAAATTGTTGAATTTTTATTGAAATCAAAGAAAAACTTCATTGTTACCTAAGATAGTATTTCTTTTTAACTATTATTTTTGCTCAGAATTTGTAGCGTCTTGCTAATCCCAATCCAAGAAATTTGACTTTTAACTTTTAAACCAAAAGATTTGAGATTGAAGACATGATATAAAATAAAGATTTATACCAATTAAGATGTTGAGCTCAACAATTTGATCTAATCAAAATGAAAAGAAAATCACAATAAACAAACAGAAAATAGCAATTATCGAGATATGCAGAAAGAAAACAAAGAAAACCCCCCAATTAGTTGAAATGAATTCGAAAGAAGGGGAAATATAGAGTCTGAGTACCTGTATTGAACTCCGAATTTGATCCCAAGCGACACATCTAAGCTCCCAACAGCTTCAGCAATGGCGAAATACTTAGCAGGATCCTCCGATACATATCTCAAAGGCCTAATTCCAGCCTCTCTCACGAATCCTAATAGCTGCCTCCAACACAGCTCTCTATGCTCATCTTTCGATATTTCCACCGGAGTTCGAAGTTCCGGCCTCGATTTAAAGTACTCAAACACCTTCTCCTGTATTTCCCAGTGTTTCCCTCTGATATACATCGCCAGTTTCTCCCGCTCCACTTCCAACTTCCCCTTGCCTCCTCCGCACGCTGCCATACACAGCTGCTGCGACTCGTTACAGAGCGGCCTCAGGTGGAAGGTCAGCCGTTCGATGCGCCGGAAAACTATCTGCTTTTCATCCTCGGCCGTCCGATTGCAGCTTTCCGGTTCCATTTTCTTCATAATTGAAGATAAAGTAGAAGAAGAAGAAAAAGAGCAAAAATTGAATAAATTTTTTTCTTTTCTTTTAGAGCGAGCCGGAGAAGAAAGAGAAGAAATGGGCAGAGACTATTGAGTAGAAGGATGAGAAAAACTGTTCCCCCATCTTTATAAGACGCAGAGTGTGACGTGGGGGTTGTTAAAATTGACACGTGTTTGTGATTGATTGGATAGAGATCTTGCAGTTAATGTTGGCGCGCCTTCCAACATCTTATTTAGTTTAATATTCCTTTGAAGATTGGATCAATTGACTGCAAACATTTTTCCTTTTTTTTTTAAAACTAACTTTATTCCCATGCCTTGCACGGATTATATGACATTTTTTTTTTCAAATGGTGAGACTCGTTGTGCTCGTGTTTCGTAACCCTCAGTAGCATATTTTTTTATTTAAATAATATATGATATTTTTTTTATACTAATATATTTTTAATATTATTTTCACTCGTTGGTTAAAGTAAAATTTTAAATCAAAAAATTATTTCCAAACTGCATTATTTTTAATATTATATCTCATCCTAAATTAAACTAAAATGAAAAATTAGAAAATATTTAAAATAGGAAGTTGAATAATTGATTATTTTATTTGAGTTCAATTAAATGGTTTATATATTAATATGTTTTTTCATTGGTAAAGAGAAATCCGCAACGGACTTCCCTCGAATTCTTTTCTACTCGTTAATCCCATAAATTCACAATTATCTACCGATGTACAATTTTTTGAATGGAGGTATTTTTTCTCTGCTCACAGCAACTCACAGTTATGTGTCAATAGATGTCATGTAGGTCAGTATCATTGCTGGCTCACTTCAGCACATTTCATATTTTTCAGTTACAAATGCAAACCAGTACAAGTAGCTAGTTTTGTAGCTGTATTTACTCACGTCTTCAAGTGCAATTGAATCTTTTTTTCCACATGGTACAAGAGCATTCAGTCGTTCTTGATTTTCCTTCTTCTTGATAACTGTCTTAAATTGTTCTTTAATTTTCCTTGATTATCTTTCCTTTTGAACAAACAATACTCTCTCTTTTGATTCTGTTTTAATCTTTATCTTATTTTTCGAGATAAACATCATAGTGTGAATTGATGAAACGTTTATTGATCCTTACTTTTTATATCCCAAATGAAAAATTCCTTCTTGTTTTGATTATGTTAAATGGTTGTTCAATGAAGATGGCTTTGAGATCAAAGAATAAACTGAAGTTTGTTTGATGGGTCAATCAAAATCCCATAAGAAACAAATCCATTGTATCAGGCTTAGAAATGATGCAATATTATGGTGGTTTCTTGGCCGATAAATTCAGTCACTCCTTCAATAGTATAGAGTATTATTTGGTTGGAGACCACTTCAAAGATTTGGAGGGATTTACAAGATTGTTTTGCCAAGAAAGATTCATTAAGAATCTTAGATTTGCAACAAGAGATAACAACATATGCTCATGGTGAACAATCAATTACATATTATTTTACACATCTACAAGTACTTTGGGATGAATACATTAGTTTGAGGCTATTCTTGGTTGTGTATGTGTACCATCTTGTCGATGCAATGTTATGGAAATTGTTAAAGGGTATCAACAAACATATCATGCCATCAAATTCTTGAGAGGTCTAAATGATAATTTTTATATTGTAAAGTCGCATATCTTGTTAATGGATCTTATGCCAAGTATGAACAAGGTGTTTTCTTTAGTGATTCAACATGAATGACAGTCGAATGTTACTAGGTTGGAACCATTAGTTCCACAGTCTTTGCTGCAAGAATGGTGAATTATGATAATCAATTCATATCATTTTCAAAAGATTCTCAAGGCAAGCAGAATATTAACTAAAATAATAATCAAGGTAAGAAAGTTTATCCATTTGATCATAAAAAGGCATGTAGGTGTTTTATGTGACATTAATGGGCATACAATGGATCGTTGCCATAGGAAGCATGGTTTTTAGAGCTATAACAATAGGTATAAAGGGAATTTTGGTAATAGGCAACAAAGTGCTCAAACAAATCAAGTCTAGGTTTTCAATGTTGAATCTCATGTCATACAGTCATCTGATCATATTGAATAAACTTTTTTTTTCATAAGTGATTATTTTTCCTTTACAAAGAATTAATATGCTAACTATTGGCTTTAATTCAAGATACTCATAGTTCTCTAAATGGCTCAACTATAGCCAATATGATCACTACAACAGTTGCTTCACAATCTCACATGATTCCTTAATAACATTCTTTTGATTATGGTATATGCTTTTTATTTATTTATTTCTAGTCTCTCTTGTAAGACAGTTTGGATACTTGACATAAAAGCATCAGATCAAATTATGTGTGATCAACAATTGCTTCTTAATCCTAAACCTGTATCTCAGATTAACATTTCATTGCCAAATGGAAATCATGTGTTAGTCACTCATATTGGAGAAGTCAAACTGACCTCTTTTATTCTATTGCACAATGTTCTATTTGCTCATTCATTGTCGTATAACCTCATTTCTATGAGTAAACTAACCTCTTTTACACCATGTCTTGTTACTTTTCACTAATTAGTTGTGTTCTATATAGGATTTGCACAACAAGAAGATGATTGGTACAACTAAATTGCAAGAAGGCTTGTACCATTTCATTCCAACCCACAAATCAATTTGATCAATCCAAAATAAAGTCAACTTAGTCACTGCTTCTGCCTTTGATATATGACATTTTCAATTAGGTCATCCTTTTAAACATAGAATCAATACACTAAGTTAGCTATATCTAGATATTTCTATAAATAATTCTCTCATTTTTTATATATGTCACCTAACTAAGTAAAAAAAAACTAGCTTTTCCTTATAGTAGTAATGTTTCTAGTAAATGTTTTGAGTTGTTATATGTAGACATTTGAGGTTCAACTGTAAATTCTATTGATGGTTATAGATTTTTTTTTCCTTTAAAATTGTTAATGATTTTGTTATAAATTCAATGGTTAAGTTTTATTTAATGGTGCAAGTTCAATTTGATGAAAATATTCAAGTAATTAGATTAGAAAAGGGGGAGGAATTCGATTAGCCCCATTTTTATGATGAAAGGGGTATTATTCATCAAACCACTTGTAATGCCACTCCTCAGCAAAATGGGGTTACTGAGAGAAAGCATAAGTGTAACACATTTTGTTATAATTAGAAATAAACACAATTATACTAAAAAATATTACGATGCATATGATTTCAAATGTCCTAAATCAAAACGCTAATGTACCATGACGATTATAACTCATAAAAATAATAAAATATCAATAAAAGACTTAAATACAAATAAATATTTAATACAATAACAAATGAACAATACACTAGCCCAATGGTTTTACTAAATGGATAGTTATAAAATTACATGTTTATGAAAATAAAAACATGTATGTCTATAACTACCTAACCTAACAAAAATAACAAAATACAATAATTGTATCACGCATTCTAAGTGTATGTCCTTGACTTTGCTCTTGGATGTCCTCTTTTGTCGATCAAGATCTAGACTTCAAACCTGCTCATGAGAACACTTATATGTTCTGCAACCTAATGTTTAGTGGTACATAACAACATGCATATATAAAATGCATGATACCCTTTTTATCATACCAATATGACTTACCTTGCTGTATGCACATAAAACATACCATATATTTATGATATCATGTATCAATGTTCTTAATACACTGCTCAAATATGCATAACATAACAATGTAAATGACCATTAAACATACAAGTGTATACCATACATAGAAATTATTAATTACCTTCTTTTTTATCTATTTTACTCATAACTAAACTAAATTGGTATGGGTAATCTACGACTCTCACTTAAGCCCTCAAGTTACCTGCTTGAGCTTTCCAATATATATGTCTGAGAAAAAAAGTGTGCACATATCAAGTACCAAAGGAAACATGTTTGGCTTAACCCCGACTTTAAAGAATGTAACATCTGTCGATATAGCTAGAAAAATCTTCACCAACTGTACAGATAGATGTTACAGTGTTGTTTTATTGAAAACTCATCAAATTAAAACTTTCAAATTTAAGACATGTTTAAAATATTATGATGCAGTTTAAGGCATCAAAATCCATCATAATATTAAAATCCCGATCCATCAATCGATATCATAGCATATAATATATGTTTCTGGCTTCACTAGCCTTATATTACAAAAATCAATTATAAAATACCATTACATGTTCTTAAACATCCAAGATATGTAAAACTGTTAAAGAAGTGCTCTAAAATCAATCACTTTTATCACTTATTGTAAAAATTTATTCGATTAATGAAAATTCTTTCTATTAATTTGAAGTGTAATTATGTTAGTATCTAAATTATCCATAGTCAAATGATTAATGAGATGAGATATTGTTAATCTAAATAGACTAATACATGTTATACTCCTTGATTAGATTAAGTATTAGATCTCATAATCTGCAAACATAAGATGTTTAAAGTTAACATATGGATGTTTGCTAATTGTAGTTAAGTACATTGGATGATCTACTATGAGACAATCATATGGATAATCTATTTATATATTAATAATAGTCTTATCATAGTAATGGTGCAAGTATCCTTAGACTTGAGAAAATCAAAGATATCTTAGATATTGATTCTGTATTTTGACACTATTTCTTATTGCCTAAAGGAGATTGCTCATCGGGAGGTGATTGAGTGAAACTTAAGGTATTTAAAGGTAATTGGGTAACCAACAAAGGATTTACCACTCCTAATAGAAGGAGTGTATACTCATGGCCTCTTGTTGGGGTCATTACTCGGAAATATCTGGCCGAAGTGGAAATGTCATGAAAATAGTTTTCAATAACATGTCTAATAGAGTAATGAGTCTCAAGAACATGAACTAATATTACTTTGGCTAGATTCGACGTAGTCAGTTTAGTGGGAGTTGACATATGTTCATACTCTAAACTAAGTGGGGTATAAAATGGTGAAAGGAATAATTGCAAGAAAATTATCTATGAAAATGTTCGTAGTTAAACTACTGACTTTTCGGTCAATTGGAGATTATTATGTGTTGCTAGATACTGTTCATGACTTGATTAAATTCATTGTTAATTTAAGTGACCAACATAACCGGGAACCTAATGGGTCACATGTATTGGAGATGTAGAGAATGAGTAAAATGGTCTTGGATATGATCCAAAAATATAAGAAAATTGTTTAGGATCGGAGCACAATGAGATCACGAAAAAAATTGCTCGGGAGGTGTCACAGACCCACTAGCTAGGCAGGCTATTGGCCAATTAGCAGGCCCATGTGGGCTGCACTGTGCACTGATGCACGCAATGCCGTTAGGCTATAATTGGCCTAGCCTTAATTAGGCTAATTATGGTTATTACTATTCATTCAAGTCATTTTTCTTCTCTTTTGATTTTGATATTCTTTCTAAATTTGATTTAGATGAAAAGGCAGAAAAAAGATATGAAAATTATTTTTTATGAAAAATAATTTTTGAGACACAATAATTCTCTCAAGAATATATTTGTTTCTTATTCATATTTTCACGCAGATTATCATTAGTGACATCATAGTACAAATTATTATAGTTTACTACAATCCAATAAGGTGAAAATTTGAATAAAAATCAAGAAATTACAAGATATAATTTCTAACATTTATATTTGATAAATTAGTTTTAGTGGCACAGGCATGATCTTTCATTTCGGATTTTGAAAAATTTTATTTTTTCACTGCGTTTATGAATGAAATTCGCCTTCAAAATCCAACAGTAGTATCAAAGCCTCATTGTATCAATTAAAATTAATTTTAATTGAAAGTATAATGAGATTGTACGATTTTGATGGTTTTGGATCAATAGGTTTGAAAAATTGAAATTAATTTGTAAAATATATTTTATATATTTTTCTTTCTTTGATATGATCATGAAATAATTAAGGATGATCATTTTGATTTAAAAATGGTTTAAATGTGACTCAAATAATTAATTTCGAATTTATTTCAAAATTATGAAAATTGCATTATTTATGAACATGTGTTGTTGTTTGGGTTCATTAATAGAGTTGTTTATATTTTTCTTGTAATTTGATTATAGAAAAATTATTTATACATATTGAGAATATGTTTAAGCCTCTGAAAATGTCCAATAATTAATTAAAAATTATTTAATTAATTTTTCAAGAAAATACAAAAAACGAGATTGTTTTGGTATACCCGGTGGGATTATTTTATTTAATCTTTTGTATATGATTATTTTATTTTTAGCACCTTAAACTAATTTTTCTGTGAAAAAATATATTATTTTGATGTTAGATACATGCCAAAATTATTTTTCTCAAATTTAAAACTTAAAAAAATTCTAGATATCCAATAAGTTGTTTTGAGCATGTAGGTGTATTGGTTCGTTTGTCTTAGTAATTTTAGTTTGTGCTAAAAATATTTTGATGAACTTGAACTGAATTAAAGATGTTTAAAATGATGATTTGAGATTCTGATAGGTCCAATGTAATTGAGTATACATGGATTTGTTTTTGTTTTATAGTAAATAGGACTTGCATGTCCCTATCTCTCTTTCTTTCTCATGTATTTCTCTTCTCATATTACTCCCCTCAAATACAAATTGAAGTTTTTTATACTTTGAAATATGTAATTAGATTATATAGAATTATGATAGAATGATGATACAAATGAGTAAGAAGCAAAAGAGGTGGTGTCATAAACAAGAAAACTTAAAAATAATAATGTAATTTATATTTTGGGTTTGTAAATTCATGCATATATCTAGATAAGACCTATTCAATCTCTTTTTGACTCAAGAAATTGACTTTATTACATTCATAATCATGTCATATAGTTAATGTAACTATCTTTATATATCTATGTGATGAATATATGATATATAAAAGCATGCAATAATGACATAATGAGACTTAACAAAGAAATCTCTCGCTAAATAAACAATTACGTCTTACGTCTTCCATTAATATGGGAAGAACCAAAGTTTTTCTAGAGTTAAGGTTGTTGAGTTGCCTCAAGCTTACTCTATAATAATATGTTTAAACCATTGAAATTAGATTTCACAATTAATGGGTTGAACTTAACAGATATCATTAGCTTGTTGAATTTGCACCAAGGTTAGTGTTTATTGAAGGTAAAGTTGGGTTAGTGTACATGATATGTACACATATCAAGAGTTGATAGCCCAATGTATATGCATATATCAATTATTTTATAGCATAAGATTCAATAGTTGAATAAATAATGCAATTGGTATGGATTAGATACCTACTAAACAAACTACGAATGGCTTGTTGAGTTGCCTCAAGGTTATTCATAGCTAGTTGGATATCAACCCACTAGGAGAATTTCCTTATAAGTTCTCTTAGGTTCACAGTGAGGGCTATTGATTATCAATAAAATAGTGGGAGTTATAATGAGATTTATTAAAGATCTAATAAACATGCATTTTTATATCTATTCTAACATGTTATATTTTACATCTAATGAATACATGGATATAGATATATGAATTTATCTTGTGAATTATGGCTTATATATATATTAAACCTGTAACCAGGTACATGGAACCATAAAATGGAAATTTATGTTATATGATATGGATGTTATTTGGATATGGTTATATAAATCTACTTATGTGTAATATGACTTATATATGCCTTAAACCAGTAGACCGGGTATGTAATGCATTTTGTAATGATATTTGATGGCATGACTGAATGCACAAGGTAAGTATAAATTTTGTATTGAACAACAATGTATGTTTGCATGTTAGAATTTTTATGCATATATGTATCAATAAACTTTCAATAGCTTAGAGAATGGGTTCTCCTGCATGCCGAATTGGAGTTAATAGATAGCTGAGCTGACTGGAAAAGAAGTCTAAACCCATCAAAGCAGTTACAGCATACCCATATTTGGGTCGGTTTCATTTTCATCCATTTTTCATTTTGTTTATTCCTCATGACATGGGACATGGATATTTATTATATTCATGTTTTATCAATAATGACATATAATTGATTTGATTATTTTTAAATAAGGATTATTTGTAATAAATGGCTAGTGTATGACCTTACCAATTTATTTTGAAAATAAGGATTTAGTTTTGATACAGACACAAGAAATTGGGTTTATTCAATACGTGGTTATGAAATGTTTTGATTATTCAGACTGTACAGATTATGAGTATATTTTAATTAAGATTGAAAAGTTTTTAAATGGAACATGTTTATGAGGTAGTCATTTATATGGCATTCACTTATATAGTGTAATTATATCCTACTATATGAGTAGTGTTACAACCTTGTTATCCTAATCAGTCTAGTTTAGAATGTTATGGGTTAACAAATGAAGAACTAATGTAAATTTATTATGATATATGATGTTGATAAGGAATCATGGATATAATATGAATAATATAGTCATGACATGATGCTAATTTCTCTATGAATGATCTTGTGTGAAATATGTATCATTAGATAATTGTTGACTATGATGTGCTTTTGCAAGATGAAGCTAATGTTTAAAAAAAAATGTTACATGAACCTTTGTATGATAATGGATGCCATGATTAATATTATGGTTGAATGCTACAAGTATATAAATTACAAACGGTATGCTTTCTTATATGCGCATTTATATTGGCATTGTGTACTCACTACAAGAAAATTCATATTTACCAACGGATTTTACTAACAGACATCATCTATTGGTAATTACCGACGGATTAACAATAGATTACCAATAGAAATTATGTTAAAAAAGTTGAAAAAAATTATCAACGGATTACTAACGGATTACCAACGGAATTTTATCAACGTATACAAATCCGTTGGTAAATTTTGTGCGCCTCATTAGTGCCAAATTTTCCAACGGATTATCAACGGACATTAACAACGGAAAATAGTCCATTTGTAATCCGTTGTTATTTTTAACAATTATCAACAGAATATTATGTTGGTGTTTACCAACAAAAACATTTAATTAATAAATTCATAAATACCAAAGGAAAAAAGTCCATTGGTAAATACCAACAGACTATTTTCTGTTGGTAAATACCAACAAAAGTGAATCCGTTGGTAATCTGTTGGTATTAATGATTATATAACTTGAGTTAAAATTAATTAATTATTGATAAATCAATTTAAAAAATTAAATTATAATTTGATTAAATTTAGTAAATTTAATATCAATTTAATCAATTGATTCCTAATTTAATAAATATAAATACAATTAAAATTAGTTTAATTAAATAAATCAATTCAACTTTAATTTAAGTAAATTAATTAAGTGAACTATAATTTTAGCCAATTTAATCAAATTATTTAATTTAATTTTAATTTAATTAATTGAAATTCAATTTAAGAAAGTTTTAATCAATTTAAGTTTAATGTATCACACTTAACTCCAATTTAATCAATTGAAATTCAATTTATTTTCAATTTAATATGTAATCAATTGAACCATAATTTTATCAAATTAAGCTAAATTTAATCAATTTAAGTTAAATTAATCAATTAATCCTTATATTAATCAATTAAATCTCAATTTAAGTAAATTTAATCAAATTATTCAGTTGAATCTTAATTTATTCAATTGAATTCAATTTAAGAATGATTTAATCAATTTATATTTAATTAATCAATTGAATTCCAATTTAATAATTTGAAGTTCAATTTAAATTTAATTAATCAATTGAATTCTAATTTTACATTATTTATGATATTAAAAATTAATAATAAAATTTTACATGTTTTAATTTAAATACGTAGTTTTCCACTCTTAATTAAAATGGAAAGAAAAATTTAAGTCATTTCTTTTGTCGATGAAATGACACCGTTTAATTTTTGGCGGTCTTCTTTATTTGCTGAAAATTTTCCAATTGAAAACACTCATTTCTTCCGCCTAATTGAAAATTATCTTGCTTGAAAATGTAACCTAATTGAAAGAAAACGTTCTTAACTTCTCCTTTTCACACACGACTGCTGGCGGTGCAAAGGTCCTTCATGGCTTCGATCAGGTCTCCTTCCTTGCGAAAGGCTCTGGTCTCTTCTTCAGTTGCTGGTTCGACTTTTGCGAAATGCTCCGGTCTCCTTACTACCCAGTTAGTGTTCTGCCTTTCATCTTATAATCTCACATCCCTGTCAGTTTTGTATTTGTTTGTCTTTCTCTTGGGATTTGATTGTTGAAATTTTAAAGAAAAGTTGAAAATATCTTTGCAATTATAGTGTACATTTTAACTTATTGATTTTTATTGATCTATAAATATAATCCCCTTCCTCCCATCCTTTATTCTCTCTCCAGATTCTACCATTGCAATACAACGGAATGAGATTAGTATCTAACTAAGACTTTTCTTTTTCTATTTTTTTTCAAGTATTCCAATTTTAGGTATTGTATTTTGTCTCCTTTCTTGTTTAAGTTTTGTTTTTTTGGTTCGTTTTTTGTTTTGTATCATCTCCTTTGGCACTATAGTAAATCCTCTTTGAAATGCTTTTAAGGGTTATTTATCTATTTCTTGGAATTTTGTTTCATATGATCTCATTGCTTCTAATTTTATGCTGACAATCACATTTTCAGAGCTGATGTCTGATGTGTGACTCAGATGAAGTTTGATGGAACACTGGAAGGAAGTGGTGAAGCAAGATACCTTCGAAAGTCTTTGGAGGAAATGGTTGTTAAGTACAAGAACACCTTATAAGGGAATGTTGGCTATAACTAAAAATGCCCTAGTAGCAATTATGGAAAGGTCAGATGATATTTGTGCAAGGTTTTTCAAAGTATAAATACCTTTCATTTCTTTGTTGCATTGATGAAATAAATTTTTTTGATTACATTGGAACATTCTGCATGGATTTATGGTATTTATATGTTTGAAATATACTTGGCAAGCTTTTACAGATCGAATTATCTCCAAAATGGCAGACTCAAATGGTAAAGGTGAGGGAATTGCAGTATCAGCCTCCAAAACCTCTCCCAAATCAGCTGATGCTGATGCAGCAACAAAGGGAACCTGCTAATGATGTTGCGAGATGCAACTCTACTCAGTATTTTAAGAGCTTTTAGATTGACTTCTTCTTATTTATCCATACTTCTAGTCTTAACATTAGATTATGATGCAGTCAAGGTCAAGTTATAATGTGGGGCAGCTTCTGTATCCAAATCATGCCTCATTTTTGAAAGCAGCTACATTGGGTGGCTAATATCCAGGGTAATTTTTCATATGTTATTCTGCCTCATTTTTTTAAAGCAGTCATTTTGGGTGACATGCCTCATTTTTGTTTTTATTGCAATGACTATGTTATTTTGGCTTCATTGTCCCAATTTGGAAGCCGAAAGTTCTTTTTACTGTTGTTATTATTATTATATTTTGGGGTTGCAAACACTGCATTGTACACATTCAAAATGAAAGAATTCCTTATAGCTCAATATTATCTAATTATACAGTTCTATTTATACCTTTATTTGTCTTGTGTGAGGTGTACTCACACCAATGTTGTTGTTCTTAAAAATTCAAGAACTTTGTTCAATCTTTAAGATTTCATAATTCAAAGTTTCTTTCCAAAATCCTTATTTAATCTTTACTTGTATATGAGATTTATGATATCATTAATCTTAAAAAATTGTGCTAATTGTGGAGTTATTTCCTAGTTTGATTTTTCATTTACTTATCCTATCCCCCCTAATACCAACAAAAGAGTGTGCAGGGGTAGCCTGAAACTTTTGATTATTTATTTCCCTTCTATATTCATTTTCTTTCTCATATTTCATAATTAAATCTCTAAAAATAAAGGTGTCAATTCAAAATTTGAGAAAAATAATTTGAGAATATCAAAGATCAGGATGCCATATTGGGATGTGATGGGTGCATATAGGAATGCTCTTAATTGTGTTGTTGATATCATAATGTGGAAATATGCAACCACATCTTAAAGATCATGAATTAATTCCTAAGCCTTTTGGGAAGCATGTGTATTTTTTATTTTCATTCTCATTTTATCTATTACTCATTGCATCATTCAAGTGGCCCATTTTATTGCATTTTGTGTGTTTGAATCTCAGAAAAATAATCAAATGTTTGCTAAGGGCAATATGTGAACTGACCGTTTTGCATATACATCAATTCTAAGCATCTTTGGAACTTTGCAGTATATATTATATATGGGGTTCATCTATATAGATCTCATTCTTGCTGAAAAGTATGTATTAGAGTGTTGAATGATGATAGTATGGTATATACATTTCTTGTTTCCTTGAAGTGTTTTAAAAAGGAGTTGTAAGGACAGTTTGTGTGGTCTGGATGGTATATTGATATCTATTGGCTATCTGCTTTAAATAAACTCCTAGCTTTTGCATCAATAAGTACGCTACTGAAGTTGACTAAGCTAGCTCCAAGTACTTATTTATGTCTACTTAAGTAAAGTTATTTAAGAATCCAAAATTGACTACTTTAGCAGATGAGCTAATAAACTTAATTCCTTTTGAACTTTTGGTCATTTTTGTTCGCAATATGGTGATTTTAGTAATAGCCAGTGATTGCTTCACCATGACACTTGGTCTTTGCAATTAGCTTTCTGTTTGCATTAATATCTGTCTAAAATTACCAAATTCTAATGAAATTTGAAATGTTAGAATAATTTTTTTATTTATTTGTAGATTTTTTTAAATTTCTGCAGTAGCTAATTATCTATATGTTATTTTCTTGGCATTGTTTCTCATTATTGTCCACTATTGCTTATTAAGACTTCATATGAGCCTGGAGTTATTACAAGCTATGTAGCTATGTTTGCACCTGATGCTAGCCTAATGATTTGTAGATGGTAGATTTGAACTTTCATAATTTCATATGGTTGTATACTTATATATAGTTGAATGTTTCACTTTTCCAAGTAGTAAATGTTCCTATTCCAGATAAAGGACCTTGAAAGCATCCTCAAATGTTCACTTTTCCAGGTAGTAAATGTTCACGATTCAAAATATCCAATAGCCAGAAATGGTTGCATATAGTTGATGGTTGATAGTAAAAAAATATACAGTATTTGGTAATAATTTGTTATCTTTATTTATATGTTAAATAACTATAAATGGTATAATTTTTTTTATTTTTAAATAGATTTAAATATAAGTTAATGAGAAATAAAAATATTGTTTATCTTATTATAATAAGAATGAACATTATAAAAACTTTAATTATTATTAGTTTATGCTTGAAGATTTGACTCCTTTAAACTAATATTTAGAGATAAATTTTTGTTTTAATTTATTGTATTGGCTATTGCTTCACTACCCATAAGCATTGGTACACCTAAATATTTAAGATTCCGGTAATAGGCAATTCAAACCAAAGCATATGATCAGTTTTTTTTTAAAAAAAAAACCAATTTTGATGACATTGTGAATTTTCATCTTTTAAAATAAATTATCTTAATTATTAGTGATTACGATAAATATAGGATCTATGAAGAGGTTCGAGATGCAGCCGAGATGAGCTTTGAGAGACAGTGTGAGAGGAGATGAGGTAGAGGGAGGAGGAGATGGAGCGATAGATGCGACAAAGATAGCTGAAGATGAAGCAATAGATGAAGGCTATGATACAAAGGCTTTTGAGAGGTGTTGCATCTACTGATTTTTACCTTACCAATGATGATGAAAATGTTGATGATATTAACTAGGATTAAATCAATATAATACTAATTAAGTATTATCTTTATACTTTATTAATATACATTAGTGTAATGCATAATACTTGTTTTACATATAAATACTACTTAAAATACATTATGATTAATATTTAATATTTCACATTTGATAAATTCTACTTAATATGTGTTATATTTAATGCATTATATTAGCTTTTAATTAGCAATCTATTCAAATTAATTTTCTATATAATTGTAATTAAAAAATTCTAAAAGGATGGATTTAGCTAAATTTATCAACGGATTAACAATGGATTAAAATTTATAAATTATTAAATTACCAATGAATTAGAAATTTATAAATTACTAATTTACCAATGAAATTTTGTCTATTGGTAATTTACCAACGGAAATAATTCTGTTGGTAAATTACCAATGGATTTTCAACAGATTTATATAGAAAAATAAACTATTTTTTACCAATGAAAATTTTTGTTGGTAATCCGTTGCTAAATTACCAACGGATATTTTTTCATTATTGATAATCCGTTGGTAAATTTACCAACGGAATTTTTTTTGCATTGGTAAAATTACCGACGAGCACTTTAACTAGAGAATTTTTCCGTACCAACGGATTTTTCTGTTTACCAACGGAAATTTTCCGTTGGTAAATCTTGATTTTCTTGTAGTGACTACTAAGTATTATGATTAGCGTGTGAGTAGTCTCACATATAGGTAGAGCAGTGTAAATAGAGTCTTGACGACAAGAAAATACAAAGTCCGCCATACACAGTCCTATAGAAAATAGAGAGTATATGTCACTTTGGTGATTTTAGGTATAACTATACTTTTGATTTTTGTCCATGTCATTTTTTAGAACATGTGATTTTGATTTGAGTATAGATATATTATACCAATTTGTAATTTTCGGAGTTAAACTCGTTTTGTATACTTAAGGGCTGGTTGAAGCCCAAACCTTATATTTTATTATATTTAAGATATATTTATATTGATTACAACTTCCGTGTTTTATGATTTCAAAATGTAAATGAAGAAATTTGTTACTTTCACGAAAGATAAATTTAAAAATAGATTTAATTAGATATGATATTTTCTAATACTGATGAAAGAAAGAAGTTTTAACAAACCTCAAATTCATGTTTTAAAGATTAAGAATTCTGATCATAAGCATTAGGTTGTGTGACATTTCTGTATATAGTTGTGAATATTTCAGCTATATAAGAAGGTGTTACACAAAATACTCTCTCAAGATCTTCCATATAAGCTGAATATAGAGCTCCTACTACTTTAGCTGTAGAAATTTAGTGGCTCTTATATTTATTTACTTAATGATTTGCAGAAATGTCATGATTCCCTAGCTCTTATATTATGTGATAACTTGTCTGCTATCAATCCAGTACACAATCCAATTTTACATGAAGAACCAAATATGTGGATTTGGATTGTCATTTCATTCGAAAAAAGATTGCTTCAGGTGTAATCAAGCTCCTACTGCCAATCAACTAGTAAACCTATTCACCAAGGCACAACATGTCTCTACCTTCATAGTCCTCAGCTCGCAGGGGGTGATGGAGCTATTTTTCCTCTGCTCACAGCAGCTCACAGCAGCTCACTTAGTTAGTTAATTATAGATGCAAACTAGTATAAGTAGCTGGTTTTGTAGCTATATTCACTTACTTTGAAATGCAATTAAATCTTTTCTTTCATGATAAACAAAAATAAAAGGAAGAATTATAATCTAATAAAAGTCAAAGTTCAATGGTAATTTCTTCCGTTGGCTTCAGGATTGCTTGGTTTCGGGGTAAGTCTCTCGCTCCTTTGCTTCTAGCGCTGGCCTCTGTCTTTGATCTTGGCTTCAGCTGTGTGCTCTCCTCTCCTTATGTGAGAGTGACTGCTTGAAGCATCTCGTATAAAATAGTCTCTTTCTCAAGAAAAGCTTTTTCCTCTTCCTTTTTATAGATTAATAATAGCTTTAATGAGCTCTGATTTAATTGTTTTCTCAAATCAAATTTTCATTTCTTCAAGAAATGATTTTCTAAACCATAGAAAAATGTCAATAAGTCCAGTACTTTGATAATTATATTAAAATTTCAGTACTTTTTATATTTTAATTTTGAAATTATTTGATAAATATTAATTACATATCACTTAAAAGTATTAATCTAAATTTTTCTAAAAAAAATATTAAGTCTTAATATTAATTTTAAATTGAGTTAATTGACATGTAATTTTGCTTTCTAAGTAATATAATTTTGTTAAAATATTAAAATTTTTATAAATTCCTATTTTGAAATATATTTTTTTAAGCTGTGATCAAACCATACCAACAAAAAAAAAAGATTATTACATTATAAGCAAGATTAGTTTAATAACATCCCAATGGAATAAATAATTATGATAATAACTTTTATATTAAGGAACCAAAAGTTGAGTGTTAAAACTCTCTTGCAAAAATATTTTCTCTATATGTCCTCTCTATCAAGTTTCTACTTAATTGATCTTCTTTAGGTATTACAGGTTGATGCTTCATACAATAGGTAAATGATGGATTTTGCTATTTTTTTTTAAATAATTTTGTAGACGTTTATGCTAGTTTTTTTTTTTTTTTTTTTTATCATCTAACGTGATAAATTTTGTGTAGATTTTGTTGATTTTGTACTCCTTGCATATCTTATTTGTAAGGTGAGAAAATCAAACCAACTCAATTTGATAATTAAGTTTAGTTCGAATTAATCAAATTATGCGACATTTTATTAGAAAGTTAAATTCATTTGTTTTGTTCGCATTGGACAAAATTCAATCAACAGATTGATTCGATCTGAAATTTTAATTAGATCGAACTAAAATTTTAAGAGATTATTTATTTAATTCATATTGATCTCTAATTCATATAACTAAACAAATTGATCTCTAATTCATATTGATTGAATTAAATTAAAATTGATCTCTAATTCATAATCTCTTGTATTGTTATTAAATCATTAGGTAATTCGATTGAATGTGATTTAGAAATTTGGATTTAGTTACCTTTCTTTAATATAAGAGATTGTTTGGTTGAATTGAACTTTATTTAAGATTTAATTGAGAAATCTTAAATTTATAATTGAACCCTACAATATCACAGTCGATTAAATTGGATATGATTTTTAGTTTTTAATTCAATTGCGCTAATTCATTTAGCTAATTACACTAAATCCCTATATTATATTTTTCTTTACTGAATTATGTAATCAATCTAATTGAATATGATATTTTACTCAATTGCTTTTATTTGTTGACCTTTTCAATGATAAATTGATTGAATTAAGCTCGATGCACAATTGAAAATATTTAATTTCATAATGGAATAATGAAACCAATCTAATATTGTTATGATTTGTAATAAATAATTATGATAATTGAATCATGTACTTACTGTAATTTAATATATCTTTTAATGTTTGATTCAATTATCTGATCCATGTAACTATTCACATGTGTTAATTAAATTAAATTCGATTATTAAATTTAAAGACCATTTTGACAATTTCTCATTCTATTATTTAGTAAATATCAACCAACCGAAATAATTTATGCTTACTTTATAATAAATAACTAGAATGTAACCCAAGCATTGTGTTGGATGTAAAATGTATGAGAAAAATAATATAGTTTTTTATATTCTCTTTGACAAAAATAATATAGTTTTTTATATTCTCTTCTTTTTCTCTCATACCACAAAAATATATTATTTTTTAATTTTATCATAAGAATAATTAATTAATATATAATTAAAATTATAAATTCTAATTGTATTTTAAAAATTTCCCGGATCCACAATTAAAGAAATTATCACATTATTATTACTTACTATTATATTATAAATTGATCCAAGTATCAATTTATTTTTTAATTTTTTAATCATCGGTTTATTTCAAAATTAACTTCCGAATCCATTTAATATGAAATCTAACTTTTTGCAAAATTATTGCTTTATCGCTTATTATATTCTATATTTCCTTTTTTAAATTATTGTCATAATTTTTATATGATATATAGTCACAATTAATTGATTATATCTCCTAATTGATTTTCACCTGGATCAATAGTACTAAAATAATTTTAAATTTGACATATAATTATATTTAGTTGGATTGATCCATATTAATATGCTCCCATCATTTTATATATATTCAGTTTCTTTAAAAATAAATTTTAAATTTGATTAATATAAAATTTAAATACTATAACTCATCTATCTCGTCTCATTTGTATATAATAAACTTAAATTACAATTTAAAATGTTGATATAAAAAAAATCTAGAAGCAAAAAAATGCTTCTAATATATAGAAATTTTTTTAATAAATTTAAATAAAAATCTCAGAAAAAAAAATTCTACTATAAAAAATACGATATTATAACTCATTTCTAAATTTAATAAGGGAACAATTACACTCAAATTTTCTTTCTTCACTCTCTTTTATCTCTCTATTGTTTTTTATCTTGTGGGACCCTTCAATGTTTTTGATACTGCTCACTTATTGTGTCTTCAAATTCTTGTATATGAAGCCTATTTATAGGCACAAAATTGTTGAATATATTGCCAAAATATTATGGTCAAATTTTCAGGATAAAAGTTGCTATTGGTGGTGAGCCCACCAAATATTCCACCGAATCTTCCAGTAAATGAAGGAGTGTTTGGTTATTCCAGGCGTTATAGATATTATATAACGCCATTTTAGTCTTGAGCCCAGGAAAAAAATAACAGAAAACAATGCCATTTTGTTCTAAGAGTATTTTGACCACTACACTGTAGTAGTTGCAGTATCCAATGGACTCAACTTTAATGTATTACATAAAATATAGATTGTAAAACATTTTATTAAGAACATGAGAAAATAAAAATGGATTATGATATACATTTGTTCACTAATCATTTGATCATATGATCACATATCTGGCCATACATCCCATTGTCATTTGCCAGTAATAATATATTTATTTTATTAATAATTTATTTCTATTATGCCCTGCTTTTAATTATTATATTAACGAACTTAGAAGAAAAATCTCATTTCATAAAATTATTACTCAATAATAATAAGAATATTAGTATAATACAAAAATTTTCATAATTATCATGTTTGATAAAAAAAATAATTAATTTCAGCTTGATTGGTCCAACTAAGTTAATTTAGCCAACATGTCAAAATTGACAATTTTTTTATTTACATCAAATTATTTCTTATTTTAGCCACCAATTTATTGAAATAACTTTTTTTATAGACAAAAATGAAAAATTCCTGAAAAATAGAAACTGCAAATCTTTTAAAGAAAGAACAATAAAATATAGTTTTTATTATTTTAAATAAAAATAAGAATATTTAAATATATTTGATGTTTTAAACAAATTAAAAGTTATATTTTTGGTTCTCACTTTTAACCTTTGGCTAAAATTAAAAGTAATTAACCAAGTGAGGCTAAAAATATAAAATTAAAATTTATAATAAAAAATCGTAAAAATATTTTGAATTTTTTGTGGACGCAGCACTTATTAAATTACAACATTTTCCAATTTCATAATATGTCTATCTAAATAAGGGATAATCTTATATAGAAAACTTTCAATAATTTATGCTAAAAATTAGGATAGATTAAAAAAATTCTCAGCCCTTGAATGCATTTTCAATTAATATTTTATTTTTTTATAATTCAAAAAATAATTTTCACAATTTTTTTAATTCAACTATTATATGAGATTTTTGTATGAAATTATGTCTGCACATTCAATTACCACATTTCAAAATGTTAATAATATTAATTATTAAAAAATTTAATTTTTATATGTACATGTATAAGGATTCAATGTTCACCAAAACGACCGGCGTTGAAGAGATCTAGGCAGACGAAGAAGGAGGTTCAAAATAAAATTGGAGAAATAGACAGAGGGGACGGTTTCGGAAAATGGAGGCACTAGACAACGGGGGAAGACGACTGATATGTGGAAAGTGGGTGGAAGAAGATGAAGACAGCCGGATCTGGTCTCGACAGTGTTGAACGGCCGGCACGCGCAGCGAAAAGGGAGTTACTGGGACTGGAATGTGATGGAAAATCGTTTGATATGGTCGGTGTATGTTGGAGGTCAGTTGAAGAGAGGAATAAATTAGGGAGAAGAGGGTGGGATAGGGAGAGGAATGGGGGCGGCGGTGAAGTTTGTGATGGGTCCTTTTTTTTTTTTTTTGAGAGAGAGAAATGATTTGACTTTGAGGGTGCTTAAGGGAACCAGGTAAGGTTTGAGGCATTAAAGACCAAAATAGCGTTAGGATGGGTGGGGCTGTTGTTTGAGTGGGGAAGGGGTAAAGCAGATAAATATGACGCCGTTTTGTTGGTTGAAAAAAAAAATACACACCAAAACGGCGTCGTATTGTTTGAGGGTGTTTCTGTCCTAACACTTTAATGATATTAATAGATTTTATCATTCAATCATATAATAACATCTACTATAATTTTTAATATTTTGATTCTATTGGTTTTAATACATCTAACCAATCAGGATGGATTAATTAGATTAAACTCTATTAATAATTCAGAATTTAGATTTAGAATTTTATAATAGAATCACGTACTAGATTACATAATTCAATTGCCATGATTTCTCTACTTAGTCATGACAAATTGATAGATCGCCTTGAAACATAGTTTAAAATCCCTAATTTCACAAATGAGTGATATAATTATCTAAATTAAATTGAAATTAATTAAACTGAGATTCAATTGATTAAATTAAATTTAAATTTATTTCCAATTGATCAAACTAAAATTAATTAATTGAACTTAAATTAAGTAATTTAAAGTTTAATCGATTATATTGACGTTGATTATATTGATGTTAATTAATTAAACTTAAATAAATAAATCATCCCCCGTATTATTGTGTCCCCTAATTTTCATTTTTGGCTTTATTAAATCCTTTTTTGGCAGCGTTAACAAGAGTATTACATTTTCTTTTAAATGGCGCGCAGGTGAAATTTTATATGAAAAAATTATAATAAAATTGTATAAAATAGTACCTCAAGTTAAAAAAAATAAAAATTAAAGATAAAAAACGACCGCGCTTTGCATCCCACATACATGATTGTTTTTATTTAATAACAAATACTACTAATTTATTAAAAATATTATATGAATTTACAATATATATATATATATATATATAATTATTTACATTATTGAAAAAAATAATATATATATATATATAGAATAATGTAAATAATTTTATGAATAATTAAAATATATGTTTTTATAAAACTTTGTAAAAATCACATCATATATAAAGCATGAAGCACACAAATTAAAATATACTACAAGAAAAATACGAATTAACAGACGGAAAAATTCGTCGTTTGTTAAGAATTTTATCGCTAATATCAATAAGCGACGGGTTTGTGATAAAAATAATCCGTCGTGAATCTCAAGACAACAATGAATATGAAGTCCCCAATTGGTGGTCAAAGTATCAATGACAATTTTTAACGAGTGGGGTTCAAATCCCCCAAACTCTAACAAAACAACATTTTAACATTTTTTACAAGCTGCTTCCAGCCGGTCCAACCTAGCATACTGATACAATTTGCGAGTCCAACCAGACGATTTGTGAGTTTAAAGCTAGTTGTTAAGTCAATCGGTTTTGAGGTATGAACCAATCTAGCTCCAAAGCTGGTTTAGAATATATTGATTGAACTGGTTGGTTTAGATCGGTTTACAATCATGGTTCAATTGATTAAATTGAAAATGATGGATTAAATCGATCAAATTGTGATTCAATTGATTATTTGATCTTAAATTAATTAAATTGGGATTCAATTAATTAATTGAGCTGAAATTAGATTTAATTAATTAAATTAGATTTTAATTTATTAAACTAAACTTAAATTGATTAATTGAATTGAACTGGTTTAAATTGAGATTTAGTTAAATTAAATTAGAGTTCAATAGATTAATTGAATTTAAATTATACTTAAATTGAACTTAATTGAATGAAATTGGGACTAAATTGATTAACTGAACTCATATCGGTTTAATTGAGCTTAAATAGAATTTATTCAATTTATTGATTGAACTTAATTGGATTAAATTGGATTCAAAACATTATTAATTAAACTGAATTTCAATTGATCAAATTAAAATTGATTAATTGAACTTAATTGGATTAAATTAAGATTTTGTAACACCAACTCATATAGTAAAACATAATCTCATTATACTAGTGAATGTCACATGACTGGATGTCTTATAAATATGTTTTATTTAAAAAAATTCTCTATCTTATACATTGTATCTATATAACATGCATAATCCATATATTTCACATACTATATACCGTAATAAATAATTTTTTGTGTCTGAATCACAATCCAAATTCATATTCATAAAATAAATTGGTTTGGAGCCACAACAACCCTTTATTACAAAATAATATTTATTTAAAAATAATCAAATCAATTACATGTCCTTATTAGCAAAAACATGAATTAAAAAAAATTCTCATGTCATGATAATAAAACAAATGAAAAATAAATGAAATGAAACTGACCCAAATATGAGTCTACTCTGACATGTTTGGACTTCTATTCACGTCAGCTTAACTGTCTATAAGCTCTAAACATGTATGCAGAAAAACTTATACACTAAACTACTAAAATTTTAGTGATACTATATGCATAAAAATTCTAGTATGTAATCAAACATAGGCATAGCGTATAAACTTCGTACATACCTTGTGAGTTTGAGGATGACATAATATAGTAATATAAATTATAGCATATTTAGTTTACAAGATTAAAGTACAAACATGCCACAATACAAATAAGTGAATCTATTTAATCATTTCCATATAGCATTCATATCATATAATACAAATTTTCATTTCCAATTTTCATATATCTAGTTATTAGTTTCTTTTATTCCTTTTGTAGTTTATAGGCTACTACTTTAAATTCGGATTATTCGGATATGAGTTGTGAAACATGAGTGCTTTCATCCCAAGATTAAGTCACTATGCTCACTATATGCATCTGTCTGTATAAATGATTGTTAACCTTGAGGGGTATTTCTGTCATTTTGATGATAACAAATAATATAACAATATTGTATTTAACATACTTGTTTTTGTAAGTATATTATACATGACATGAATTAAAATAGCAAGAATGGAGAATTGGAAGAATAATCCTTAGAAACAAAATTCAAGTAGTAGCATGTTCACTGCCGTGACTCTAGGAGTCACTCCCGTGAAGGAAGCTAACCGTTACCAAAATCAACATTTGAAGTTCACGGCCATGAAGGAAACACAAACCGTGAAGTAAGCATTTCAGTCACCCCTGTGAATAAAGGTGTCACCTCCGTGAAGATTCATGCAATTTCATCCAGAGCGCTTCACGACCAGAGTCACCACTTGGATCTCGGCTGGGAAGATTGTCATGCCCGTGAATGAGTATGTCACGCCCGTGACTCAATATGTCAAAACATTCCAAAGAGCTTCACGACCAAGGTCACCACTTCAGTCATGGCTTGTGAAGAACTGTCACCCCCGTGACAGGCATAGTCACGCCCGTGAACAATGAAAGAGAAAAATGTCAGACGCGATTTTTTGGTTGGTACAACGGCTAGTTTCTTATTTAATGCACCCCAACGACTATATTCAGCCATGAGAGTATAAATGGAAGTCATTTATGCATTAAGGAACAAGAGAATGATAAGAAAAACAAAAGAATAGCGTATACTTCGAATTTAATTTTTATTACAAGCCATTTGTACTTTGATACTTTGAGAACAAATCTATTCTCTGTAAAAATCTTTTTGCTCCTCATATTTGAGCAATAAAGATTTATAAGTGGTTCTCTCTGTAATCTTTACTCAAGTGAGCTTTGGGTAATTCTGGGTTAAGAGTAGAACACTTGTAAGGGTTAGTTGTGTGAACCTCCAAAACACAAATTAAAAGGTTATTTGTGTGAGCCTGTAAAACACAAAGAGTAGGTTGTTTGTGTGAGCCTGTAAAACACAAGGAATTAGCTATTGTGTGAGCCATTAAAATACAATGGATTTCTGGGTTAGGTGTGAGCCATTGTGAGAAACACCATAGTTGGGAGTGAGCTTGTAAAACTTCATTGTAACACTTAATGTGTTAGTAAAACTCCCAATTGCGATTGGGGAGAGGAGTAGGGTTTGTTAACACCCGAACCTCTATAAATCTGTGTGTCAAATTTTCTCTATCCTTCCTCAAATTAATTGTTTATTTTCACACCTTAAAGTTTAATTTTTAAAACTCCAATTCAACCCCCCTTCTTGGCTTGATATCTGGGCAACAATTGGTATCAGAGCCTTGTCTAGCATCGAAGCCTAAAAAGCGCTAGTAAAAAGTAAAATATGGCCAGTGAAGGATTCTAGAGTCTCAAACCTTACTTTGATGGAGCAAATTATGCCCATTGGAAGTTTAAGATGGAGACACACTTGGATAGTGAAGGAATTGAAGTCTGGGATAGTGTACGAAAAGAATGGACACCACCAACCAGAAAAGGAGCTGATGGTGAAGAGGAAATTCTATCAAGAGATGATTGGACAGAGCCTCAAAGAAGAGCAAATTTTAAAAACAAGAAGGCAATGACAATCCTATCAAGCTCATTATCTATTGAAGAATGTGAGAGAATACAACACTGCTCAACAGCATATAGCATGTGGAAGACATTGGAGAACTATCATGAGGGAACTAAGCAAGTCAAATCTAAGAAGATTCAACTTCTAACCTCATAATATGAGCTCTTCAAGATGAAATCCAATGAGTCAATCACTGACATGACCAACCGACTTCTATCCATTATAAATGGAATGAGGAAACTTGGGAAGCATTTGAGTTTGGAAGATGTAAACAATAAAATCCTGAGAAGTCTTCCTCTTAAAGACTATGGTTCAAGAGTTGCTGGCATAAAAGAAGCAAATGAAGATATGAGCATCATGAATACTGATGTGTTGATTGGCAAGCTTCTCACACATGAGATGGCAGTGAAGAGAGATAGAGAGCTTGAAGCAGAGCCAGAGAAAAGAAAACCCTTAGCACTCAAAGCCTCTACTTCAAAATCTCAAGAAGAAAGTGAAGATGATGAAGAGATGAGTGATGATGAAAATGAGGACATTGATATGCTTTCAAGGAGATTAAAAAGAATCATTGAAAAGAAAATGAGCAATTCCAGAAAATTCAGGCAAAGAAACCTCAAACAAACTTCTAATGACACACATAGAAGTAAGGAAAAGGTAAAATGCTATGAATGTGGAAAGAAAGGACATATCAAACCAGAATATCCAAGACTCAAGAAGCATAAGAGCAAATACCAAAGAGACAATGAGGAGAAAGGTCATAAAGCCACATGGGATGACGAAAGCTCTTCAAGTGAAAAAGATGACAATGAAAGTGAAGAGGTCAACCTATGCTTCATGGCTATTGAGGATCACGTCTCAGACAAAGTAAGATCACTACACTCATATTCTTTCAATAATGATAGTAGTGATAATGATAGTAATAGTGATAGTGACGATGATGATGATAAGCAAAGCCTAATAGAAGAATTAAATATAAAATTAGAGAAATATATAACTAAATTTAGTACCTATAGAAATAATATCTCTAATTTGAAAAATAAGATAGATGGTTTAGAAAAAGAGAACATAAAGCTTAAATCATCTAATGAATCTCTTCAAAAGACATTAGATGAATACTCATCAAGACCCTCAACAGCTTCGTTGTTAAAAGAAAATAATACTTTGAAAAATGAAGTTGAGGAACTTAGAAATTTCATTTCTAAATTTCACAAAGGTAAAGAAAGCTTAGATACTCTCATTGTGTCTCAAAGACCACCCTTAATTAGACATGGTCTAGGATTTAAGGACACATCATCATCTTCTCACAAAACTATATTTGTTAAATCTAAAGAATCTCACATCTCCACACCTGTTAGAACTGCATCAAGAAATAAGAATGTTAAACCTTCTATACAGAAAAAGAATAATCATGCCTTTATGTATAGGAAGCATGCATTTAGAAAAACGCAAATTAATCATGAATATGCATGCCATTGTTCTCAAAATCAGTCTAATAAAATTATGGCATTTAAACACAGTGTAAGACCAAAAAGCAAGTTTAGACCTGAACAATGTAATTATTGTATGAAAATGGGTCACATAAATAAACATTGCAGGATAAGGAAAGCTCATTGGGAACCTTCATGTGCTAACTCCCAAGGACCCAAACTCATTTGGGTACCTAAAAATCATACTTGATTTGTGATTATATAGGTATGCCTCAAGTCCACAATAAACAAAAATGCGTGGCTAGTAGACAGTGGATGTTCAAGGCATATGACAGGAGACAAAGAACTTTTCAATAAAATCAAAAGTATTGATGGAGGTAAAGTTACCTTTGGAAACAATGCAAAGGGTAAGGTAATTGGCATTGGTTCTATTGGTGTTAATGGTACTACTTTTATTAAGGATGTCTTACTTGTTGATGGCTTGAAACATAACTTGTTAAGTGTAAGTCAATTATGTGATAAAGGAAACAAAGTAATCTTTACTTCAAATGAATGTCTTGTAATCTCTATCGATGGTCAAGAAATATTTAAAGGAAATAGAGATATCAATACGTACATAATAAACTTACATGAACTATCTAACCATTCCTCTAAGTGTCTTGTGACTACTAGTGATGAATCTTGGTTGTGGCATAGAAGACTTGGTCATGCTAACATGGACTTAATACAAAAGTCTCAGCACAGGAGAACTAGTAAAAGGATTACTAAAAGTTAAATATGAATAAGGAAAGACATGTGATCCCTGTCAAAGAGGAAAGCAACACAAGTCATCTTTCAAAGCCAAAAACATAGTAAGTACTTCAAAACCTCTTCAACTCCTGCATTTAGACTTGTTTGGACCTACTAGAATTGCTAGCTTAGGAGGAAAACATTATGCATTTGTCATCGTAGATGATTACTCTAGATTTACTTGGGTAATTTTCTTAGCTCAAAAGAGTGATGCTTTTGAAAATTTCAAAAACTTTGCTAAAAGAGTTCAAAATGAAAAAGGGTATTGCATTTCAAAAATAAGAAGTGATCATTGGAAAGAATTTGAAAATGAAAACTTTGAAAACTTTTGTCTCAAACATGGCATTTCACATAATTTCTCATCTCCTAGGACACCTCAACAAAATGGGGTAGTTGAAAGGAAAAATCGAACATTAATTGAAATGGCTAGAACAATGCTTAATGAATATGAATTACCAACTTATTTTTGGGTAGAAGCCACAAACACTGCATGTTATATTTCAAATCGAATTTTCAAAAGACCTCTTTAAAACAAAACCTCATTTGAGCTATGGAATGGAAGAAAGTCCTTGATATCATACTTTAGAGTATTTGGATGCAAGTGTTTTATATTGAACACCAAGGACAATCTTGGAAAATTTGCCTCTAAGTCTGATGAAGGTATCTTTTTAGGATACTCTACAACCAGCAAAGCATATAGAGTATTTAATAAAAGATCATTAACGGTTGAAGAATCCATGCATGTTGTTTTTAATGAATCTAGTAAACTTGATCTTGTGAAAGGTAGTGCTCTTGATGATGTTGTAGGTAATATGGAAAAACTTGATATTGAAAATGGAAAAGAAGAAAATGATCAAGAAAATTCACTTCCTCAAAATCAAGAACAAATGGAACAAGAACTTCCAAAAGAATGGAGAATGACGAAAGATCATCCAAAAGAGCAAATAATTGGTGATCTATCAAGGGGAGTAAGTACTAGATCTCATTTCAAGCATTTAGTCACTGACATTGCTTTTATTTCACAAATTGAGCCTAAAAATATTGATGAGGCTCTTAATGATGAAAGTTGGGTAATTGCCATGCAAGAGGAACTCAACCAATTTGAGAGAAATAAGGTATGGAACCTAGTACCTAGACCCAAGGATCATCAAATCATAGGTAGCAAATGGGTATTTAGAAATAAATTAGATGAACAAGGGTTAATAACCAGGAATAAAGCAAGACTAGTTGCAAAAGGATATAATCAGGAAGAAGGTATAGATTATGATGAAACATATGCACCTGTAGCTAGATTAGAAGCTATAAGAATACTCTTAGCATATGCATGTCACATGAATTTCAAACTTTTTCAAATGGATGTGAAAAGTGCATTTCTAAATGGTTATATAGATAAAGAAGTGTATGTAGAACAACCACCAGGTTTTGAAAGTTATGATTTGCCAAATCATGTTTTTAAACTTTCAAAAGTTTTGTATGGTTTAAAACAGGCTCCAAAAGCTTGGTATGAGAGACTAAGTTCTTTTTTATTAGAAAATAACTTTACAAAGGGAAATGTTGACACTACACTATTCATCAAAAAACATAAGCATGATATACTAATTGTTCAAATTTATGTTGATGATATAATATTTGGCTCTACTAATGAGTTGCTTTGTCAAGAATTTGCTAAGTGCATGACTAGGGAATTTGAAATGAGCATGATGGGAGAACTTAAGTATTTCCTTGGTCTACAAATAAAGCAAAGCAATGAGGGCATATTCATCAACCAATCCAAATATGCAAAAGATTTAATCAAAAAATTTGGTATGGAAGGATGCAAAAATGCCAAGACTCCTATAAGCACATCAACAAAATTGGACAAAGATGAAAAGGGTAAGAGCATTAATGAAAAGCTTTATAGAGGTATGATCTCACTGCTTCTAGACCCGATATTATGTATAGTGTTTGCTTATGTGCACGATTTCAATCATGTCCTAAAGAATCTCATCAAAATGCTGTAAAAAGGATTTTAAGATATTTACATGGAACATTGCATCTAGGTTTATGGTATCCTAGGAATTCATCTTTTTATATTATATGATATTCAGATGCAAACTATGTTAGTAGTCTTTTGGATAGGAAAAGTACTTCAGGTACTTGTCACTTCATTGGAGAATGTTTGGTTTCTTGGTTTAGCAAGAAACAAGTTTCAGTTGCTCTCTCAACTGCTGAAGCTGAATATGTAGCAGTTGGATGTTGTTGTACACAAATTCTTTAGATGAAACAACAACTTAAGGACTATGGTCATGAGATGAACCATATACCTATAAAATATGACAACACTAGTACTATAAATTTTTCAAAGAATCCTATTCAACACTCTAGAAGTAAACATATTGACATTAGACACCACTTTTATTAGAGATCATGTTCAATATGGAGATGTTGAATTAGAATTTATATGCACAGAAAATCAATTAGCAGATATTTTCACTAAGTCTCTAAATGAGGAAAGATTTAATTTCATTAGAAGAGAACTAGGTATGATTGATGGATTAACCTTGTGATTGCAAGAATATGAAATCTTAATTGTTGATCTTAAATCATATCACAAGTTATAAGATAGAAATTTTGATGAGAATTCATGTTTTATGAAGTAGAATCTTTGTTGAAATGATTTAGTCTTGTTGTAGAACTTAATTTCAATTTGATGAAAATTATAGGGGAGTCACGCCCGTGACATATATTCACGCTCGTGACTTAAGTGGCCCAAAGAGGCAGTGTCGTTCACGACTTTGGTTCACGACATGATTCAAGGCTTCAAGTGGTGAAACTTAGTTTCACGGCTTGAGTCATGCCCGTGAAAATGGACTTTCACGCTCGTGACGCTTTTTCATTCCCGTGAATAATTACACCCTAAAACTCACAGAAGCTTTCACGCCTTGTGTCACGGCTTGCTTCACGGGCATAAGTAGTGAAATGCAACAGTTCACGCCCATGACGTTATATTCACCCCCGTGACCTATGATCATTCACGCCTGTTAAATTCATCGATCACGCCCATGAACTTATTCACGCCTTCATTCATGGGTGGAACACTGCTTCAGCAAACCGTGAACACAACCATTCATGCCCGTGAAACCATAAGTCACGCCCGTGAATGTATCAAATATATAAGAAAACAGTCGGTTACAACCTTCATTTCAACTCTCCATCTCCTAAAACCGCTCTCATTTACTCTCATTCATTGAGACATTGAAGATTCCGACCCCAAAGACTTGAAATTTCACTATAAATACCATAAGAAGTTCGAATCTTCAACAGAAATCCTACATTTCTAGGGTTTTACATCAAATTTTCTGTCAAAAATTATCTTCAACTCCATCAACAACTAATTTCTTCACATATGGAGTCTGCTTCATCTAAGGGAAAGAGAAAGAAGTCTCATGCACCTAAGAGGTATACAGATTACCTCATGAACCGCATTCCGGAGAGTTGCCATCCTCGGTATGCAACTTTGAAGAAGAGACCTCTTTTATCATCAAGGTCCTTCGATTGGCAGACAGTCCGTAGTCTCGGGCTTGAGATGGTTATGACAGAGCAACTTCAAGCCTGTCATCTTAAAGAATTTGTTGAAATTCATCAGCCGACTCTGAGGGAGCCAACGCTGGAATTTCTCAGCACCTTGCAGGTTTCACCAACTAGAGTGGTGAAATTCCAACTTTGCAATAATCCTAACACCCTCAGCGCCATCACATTTGGAGAATTGTTCAATCTACCATCTGATGGCATTCTAAATGAGATTGAGGTAGAATTATTTGCTCCTCCAGCCTGGACACATTTCGTCACCGGTTGCAGCTGGGATGTCAAGAAGACAAAGAGCACTCATCTCGTGGCCCCAGTACACAGATATTTGCATAGGTTCCTAACCTATAACATTTTTTTCTAGGGGAGAAAGTAATGGAACTATTAGGAATTCAGAACTCTTCCTCTTTGAGATGGCTCGCAGGGGAGTCACAGTGGCACTTTCCAGATGGTTTGCAAACCATCTTCTCTCCATTGCCACCAAGCCCACAGGAGATTTTTTGATTGGGGCATATGTCACCCATATTTCAGTGAAGCTCAATTATTTGAAGCTGGATGACCATCACTTCAACATCATTCCTGCACATCCTCGAGATAGGCTGGATGTCGAGTCGTTCATCAAGATGGGAGCGGCTGTCAGAATCATTTTTCAGAACGATATCTTCTACTGCTTCACTGACACTGCTGGAGAGATTATCTGGGAAGATAATGACACGGAGGATTTTAAAGCAGGCCTTCAGGGAGTCCAGCAGAAAAAGAGAGCTCGGGTTGAGGAAGCACCTCCAGCAGTCGAGCAGGACATTGGACAGTCCTCAGCTTCCACACCATCCTTAGCGCAGCAGGTGGTTGACCTATTGGCACCACGTTTTGATCAGCTGCAAACTTCCATGGATGAGAGGTTGGAGAACCTTAAAGACTTCATGGAGTCTCGGATGGACAACCTTGAGGCTGAAGTAGCTAGGCTTCGTGATAGGATGTCTGGCTAGGAGATAGGTTAGAGATTAGCCTAAATTTGATCATTTTTAGCTTGTTTGTCATTTTTATGTTTGGTTGTGTAGGAAATTTTAATTTTCCTTTCTTAGTTTGTATCCTTTCCTTTATGATATATATATTTGCCTTTGTTCACTTCAATCTTCATATCCTTTTGATTGATGACAAAAGGGGGAGAAAACTAGCAATATATGATAAGGGAGAATGATATCAAACTAGTAATATAAGAATTGACATCAAAAAGTGAATTAATATGCAAAGTATATAAATTGAGCTTTATATACCTTAGATACAACTTAAGTATACCTTGCATATACCTTAAAGCCAGTTACAAATAAAAATATGCCATGATATACCTTAAATATACCTTACATATACTTCATGTCTTAAAAAGGAATTATGGTATGTATTGGATATACTTCTCATATAACTTGCATATACTTAAAATCTAGTTTAATGCTACATCATTATTTACTATTCTAGCATATTAAAATCTTTATCCTAAGTATATTTTGAGGGGGAGACTTCTCAAAATCACATATTGCTAGATTATTTGTCACCATAAAAAAGGGGGAGATTGTTAACCTTGAGGGGTATTTCCGTCATTTTGATGATAACAAATAATATAGCAATATTGTATTTAACATACTTGTTTTTGTAAGTATATTATACAGGATATGAATTAAAATAGCAAGAATGGAGAATTGGAAGAATAATCCTTGAGAAACAAAATTCAAGTAGTAACATGTTCACTGTCGTGACTCTAGGAGTCACTCCCGTGAAGGAAGCTAACCGTTACCAAAACCAACATTTGAAGTTCACAGCCATGAAGGATACACAAACCGTGAAGTAAGCATTTCAGTCACCCCCGTGAAGATTCATGCAATTTCATCCAGAGAGCTTCACGACCAGAGTCACCACTTGGATCACGGCTGGGAAGATTGTCATGCTCGTGAATGAGTATGTCACGCCCGTGACTCAATATGTCAAAACATTCCAGAGAGCTTCACGACCAAGGTCACCACTTCAGTCATGGCTTGGGAAGAACTGTCACCCCCGTGACAGACATAGTCACGCCCGTGAACAATGAAAGAGAAAAATGTCAGACGCGATTTTTTGGTTGGTACAACGGCTAGTTTCTTATTTAATGCACCCCAACGACTATATTCAGCCATGAGAGTATAAATGGAAGTCATTTATGCCTTAAGGAACAAGAGAATGATAAGAAAAACAAAAGAATAACATATACTTCGAATTTAATTTTTATTACAAGCTATTTGTACTTTAATACTTTGAGAACAAATTTATTCTCTGTAAAAATATTTTTGCTCCTCATATTTGAGCAATAAAGATTTATAAGTGGTTCTCTCTGTAATCTTTACTCAAGTGAGCTTTGGGTAATTCTGGGTTAAGAGTAGAACACTTGTAAGGGTTAGTTGTGTGAACCTCCAAAACACAAATTAAAAGGTTATTTGTGTGAGCCTGTAAAACACAAAGAGTAGGTTGTTTGTGTCAGCCTGTAAAACACAAAGAGTAGGTTGTTTGTGTGAGCCTGTAAAACATAAGGAATTGGTTATTGTGTGAGCCATTAAAACACAAGGAATTTCTGGGTTAGGTGTGAGCCATTGTGAGAAACACCATAGTTGGGAGTGAGCTTGTAAAACTCCATTGTAACACTTAGTGTGTTAGTGAAACTCCCAATTGCGATTGGGGAGAGGAGTAGGGTTTGTTAACACCCGAACCTCTATAAATCTGTGTGTCAAATTTTCTCTATCCTTCCTCAAATTAATTGTTTATTTTCACACCTTAAAGTTTAATTTTTAAAACTCCAATTCAACCCCCCTTCTTAGCTTGATATCTGGGCAACAATGATCAACCGAGTTTCTCAAGTCATGAATACTCTCATCCGAACTTATGTCACCTTGTTTCTTAAAAATATAAATCCATGTGATATAACCAACGGTATTGTAACCCCCTCAATAATATGTCATCTATCATATACTAGTCCTCGTATAGAGAATGAGCATTATTAGTTGAAATTTGGTTGTTTATCTCATCTCATAATCCTTTTCATATTTTTCATGTGATATCCACATAATACTTCATAAATTAGAGCATATAAGCATTTTTATGTCCATGTTCATGTAATCATACTATATTCAAACATATCTCTTTATTTTAGGTGTGTGTGCATACATACCCCATGTCATTTAATCATTAAAATCGATTTATAAAACTATATCCAGGTTTTATAAGCGTAAATGGTCATTCACAACCATGAAAACTTCATTCATAGATTGTCAACTCGTGACCCAAGTCATGAACTATGTTGTGAACAAATCTATTCACTTTTGAAAGATTATTCATGAGCATGAACGTGACCCAAGTCATGAACTATGTTGTGAACAAATCTATTCACTTTTAAAAGATTATTCATGAGCATGAACCTATTGTCATGGTCGTGAATCTGCATTCTGCACATTTTTCAACACTAAAACGAGACAATTATGTACACTACATGCAAAGACTCTAAGGCTAACTAATGTTAGCCACTCATATAAACACTTTTCAATACTTTACATCATCTCACAAGCCATAATCATACATAATATATCAAATAATCATTCAATCTAGTTTTCATGCTTCAATCATCAAGCCATAATATCATTAAACCTCAATTATCAACATTCCTTATACATTCTAAATTTAACATATCATATATTCATATTTCTAGCATCTTAATTACTAGTTCAATCCAACTAACATCTCCATCTCACAAATCATCACACAATATGCTAAAATTGCGAATTCAAAATTATATATGTATAAACCTGAATTGAAGCCTTAATTATCAATATCTCTAGCGTCTCTAATCTTTTTGGAGGATTTTTTTCACATTCTTTTTCATCCCCTAACATGTAATCAGAATCGAAAAACATTGTTTATATGAGTATAAACCTTCTTATGTCATTATCAATACAAGCCCTAACTTAATCATCTATTAAAGGTCTTTAAACTCAAATTCTCATCTAGAATCGAATTGAACTAATGCAATAACAAAGGAAAACATGATTACTTACATATGTTTCATAGAATCAGAATGGGTTAGGATCCAAAAATCGTTCTCTCCTTTCTCCCCACTTCTGCCCTTAACGATATGGTGAAAACCGCTAATTCTAATCAATTTTGGTTTTATTTATGGTAGAGATTTTGTATTGTTAAATCTTGAGGGGTATTTCTGTCATTTTAATGATAACAAATAAAATAGCAATATTGTATTTAACATACTTGTTTTCTAAGTCTATTAAACAGGGTATGGAATAAAATAACAAGAATGGAGAATGGAAGATTAATCCTTGAAAGATAAAAATATGGAAGTAGCATGTTCAAACCCGTGATCCTATGTGTCACGCCCGTGAAAAAGCAAACCGTCACCAAAACCAACATTTGAATTTCACGGCCATGAAGGAAGACAACAAACCGTGAAATGCACATTTAAGTCACGCTCATGAATTAAATGTCACGCCCGTGACCCTTCATGACAATTTCATCCAGAGAGCTTCACGACCAAAGTCACCATTTGGATCATGGTCGAAAAGTTTGTCACGCCCGTGACCCAATGTTTCAAAACCTTCCAGAGAACTTCACGACCAAGGTCACCACTTCAGTCATGGCTTGGAAGAACAGTCACGCTCGTGACAAACATAGTCACGCCCGTGAAAGATGAAAGAGAAAAATGTCAGGCGTGATTATTTGGGTTGGTGCAACGGCTAGTTTTGTATTAAATGCACTCTAACGGCTATAATTAGCCATGGGAGTATAAATGCAAGTCATTTATGCATTCATTACAAAGAGGATAGCAAATAATTTGAATCAAAATCTTATTACAAGCTATTTGTACATTTAATACTTTCATAACCAATATCTATTCTCTGTGAAAATCTTTTTGCTCATCATTTATTGAGCAATAAAGATTTGTAAGTGTTTCTCTCTGTAATTATTTATTACTCAAGTGAGTTTTAGGTATTTCTAGGTTAAGAGTATAACACTTGTAAAGGTTGTTTGTGTGAGCCTGTAAAACACAAAGTAAAGGTTGTTTGTGTGAGTCTGTAAAACACAAAGTAAAGGTTGTTTGTGTGAGCCTGTAAAACACAAGGAATTAGTTATTGTGTGAGCCATTAAAACACAAGGGATTTCTGGGTTAGGTGTGAGCCATTGTAAGAAACACCATAGTTGGGAGTGAGCTTGTAAAGCTCCATTGTAACACTTAGTGTATTAGTGAAACTCTGAATTGCGATTAGGGAGAGGAGTAGGGTTTGTTAACACCCGAACCTCTATAAAAATCCTTGTGTCAAATTTCTCTATCCCTCATAAAATTAATTTTTATTTCCGCACTTTAAAGTTAAATTTTTAAAACTCCAATTCAACCCCCATTCTTGGCTTAATATCTGGGCAACAATTGGTATTAGAGCTTTGTCTAGCATCTAAGCTTAAAAAGCGCTAGTAAAGATTACGATATGGCCAATGAAGGATTCCAAAGTCTCAAACCTTACTTTGATGGAGCAAATTATGCCCATTGGAAGTTTTGGATGGAGACATACCTAGATAGTGAAGGAATTGAAGTCTGGGATAGTGTACGAAAAGAATGGACACCACCAACCAGAAGAGGAGCTGATGGTGAAGAAGAAATCCTATCAAGAGATGAATGGACAAAGCCTCAAAAAAGAGCAAATTTCAAAAACAAGAAGGCAATGACAATCCTCTCAAGCTCATTATCTATTGAAGAATGTGGAAGAATACAACACTACCCAACAGCCTACATCATGTGGAAGACATTGGAAAATTATCATGAAGGAACTAAGAAAGTCAAATCCAAAAAGATTCAACTTCTTACTTCAGAATATGAGCTCTTTAAGATGAAATCCAATGAGTCAATCACTGACATGACCAACTGTCTTCTAGCCATTATAAATGGAATGAGGAAACTTGGGAAGCATTTGAGCCTGGAAGATGTAAACAACAAAATCCTGAGAAGTCTTCCTCTTAAAGACTACGACTCAAGAGTTGCTGGCATAGAAGAAGCAAATGAAGACATGAGCATCATGAATACTGATGTGCTGATTGGAAAACTTCTCACACATGAAATGGCAGTGAAAAGAGATAGAGAGCTTGAAGTAGAGCCAGAGAAAAGAAAGCCTTCAGCACTCAAAGCCTTTACTTCAAAATCTCAAGAATAAAGTGAAGATGATGAAAATGAGGACGTTGCTATGCTTTCAATAAGACTGAAAAGAATCATTAAGAAGAAAATGAGCAACTCCAGAAAATTCAGGCAAAAAAACCTCAAACAAACTTCTAATGATGCACAAAGAAGTAAGAAAGAGGTAAAGTGCTATGAGTGTGGAAAGAAAGGACATATCAAACCAGAATGTCCAAGGCTCAAGAAGCATAAGAGCAAATACCAAAGAGACAATGGAGAGAAAGGTCACAAAGCCACATGGGATGACGAAAGCTCTTCAAGTGAAAGAGATGATAATGAAAGCGAAGAGGTCAACCTATACTTCATGGCTATTGAGGATCACGTCTCGAATAAGGTAATATCACTATACTCATACTCTTTAAATAATGATAGTAGTAATAATGATAATGATAGTTATAGTGATAATGATGATGATGAGCAAAGTCTTATAGAAGAATTAAATTTAGAACTAGAGAAATATAAGAGTAAATTCAGTACTTATAGAAATAACATTTCAAATTTGAAAAGCAAAATGGACGCTTTAAAAAAAGAGAATCTTAAGCTTAAATCATCTAATGAATCTATTCAAAAGTCATTAGATGAATATTCATCAAGACCCTAAACTGCTTCCTTGCTTAAAGAAAATAACACTTTGAAAAATGAAGTTGAGGAACTCAGAAATTCCATTTCTAAATTTCACAAAGGTAAAGAGAGTTTAGATACTCTCATTGTGTCTCAAAGACCACCCTTAATTAGACATGGTCTAGGATTTAAGAACACATCATGATCTTCTCACAAAACCATCTTTGTTAAGTCTAGTGAACTTCACATCTCCACACTTGTTGGGACAACACCAAGAAATAAGCATATTAAACCTTTTATACATAAAAAGAATAATCATACCTTTATGTATAAGAAGCATGCATCTAGAAAAGCATCAATTAATCATGACTGTGCATGTCATTGTTCTCAAAATCAATTAAATAGAAATATGACATTCAAATATATTGTAAGACCAAAAAGCAAGTTTAAACCGAAACAATGTAATTATTGTATGAAAATTGGTCACATAAATAAACATTGCAGGATAAGGAAAGCTCATTGGGAACCTTCATGTACTGACCCCCAAGGACCCAAGCTCATTTGGGTACCTAAAAATCATACTTGAACTGTGATTCTATAGGTATGCCTCAAGTCCACAATAAACAAAAATGCTTGGCTAGTAGACAGTGGATGCTCAAGGCATATGACAGGAGATAAAGAACTCTTCAATGAAATCAAAAGTATTGATGGAGGTAAAATTACCTTTGGAAACAATGCTAAGGGTAAGGTAATTGGCATTGGTTCTATTGGTATTAATGGTACTACTTTTATTAAAGATGTCTTACTTGTTGATGGCTTGAAACATAACTTGTTGAGTGTTAGTCAATTATGTGATAAAGGAAACAAAGTAATCTTTACTTCCAATGAATGTCTTGTGATCTCTATCGATGGTCAAGAGATATTTAAAGAAAATAGAGATGTCAACTCATACATAATAGACTTACATGAATTATCTAACCATTTCTCTAAGTGTCTTGTGACCACTAGTGATGAATCTTGGTTGTGGCATAGAAGGCTTGGTCATGCTAACATGGACTTAATACAAAGCCTCAGCACAGGAAAACTAGTAAAAGGACTACCAAGAGTCAAATTTGAAAAAGACAAGACATGTGAACCTTGCCAAAGAGGAAAGCAACACAAGTCATCCTTCAAAGCCAAAAACATAGTAAGTACCTCAAAACCTCTTCAACTCCTATACTTAGATTTATTTGCACCTACTAAAATTGCTAGCTTATGAGGTAAATATTATGCCTTTGTCATTGTAGATGATTACTCTAGATTTACTTGGGTAATTTTCTTAGCTCAAAAGAGTGATGCATTTGAAAATTTCAAAAACTTTGCTAAAAGAGTTCAAAATGAAAAAGGGTATTGTATTTCAAAGATAAGAAGTGATCATGGCAAAGAATTTGAAAATGAAAACTTTGAAATTTTTTGTCTTGAACATGACATTTCACAGAATTTCTCATCTCCTAGGACACCTTAACAAAATGGGGTAGTTGAAAGGAAAAATTGAACTTTAATTGAAATGGCTAGAACAATGCTCAATGAGTATGGTTTACCAACTTACTTTTGGACAGAAGCCATAAACACTGCATGTTATATTTCAAATCTAGTTTTCGAAAGACCTCTTTTAAACAAAACCTCATTTGAGCTAGGGAATGGAAGAAAGCCCTTGATATCATACTTTAGAGTATTTGGATGCAAATGCTTTATATTGAATACCAAGGATAACCTTGAAAAATTTGCCTCTAAATCTGATGAAGGTATCTTTTTAGGATACTCTACAACTAGCAAAGCATATAGAGTATTTAATAAAAGATCATTAATTGTTGAAGAATCTATGCGTGTTGTCTTTAATGAATCTAGTAGACTTGATCTTGTGAAAGGTAGTGTTCTTGATGATGTTGTAGGTAACATGGAAATACTTGATCTTGAAAATGGATCTACAACTAGCAAAGCATATAAAGTATTTAATAAAAGATCATTAATTGTTGAAGAATCTATGTGTGTTGTCTTTAATGAATCTAGTAGACTTGATCTTGTGAAAGGTAGTGTTATTGATGATGTTGTAGGTAACATGGAAATACTTGATCTTAAAAATGGAAAAGAAGAAAATGATCAAGAAGATTCATATCAAAATGATTCTCTACCTCGAGCTCAAGAAGAAAACGGGCAAAAACTCCCAAAAGAATGGAGAATGACAAAAGATCATCCAAAAGAGCAAATCATTGGTGATCTCTCAAGGGGAGTAAGTGTTAGATCTCATTTCAAACATTTAGCCATTGACCTTGCTTTTATTTCTCAAATTGAACCTAAAAATGTTAATGAGGCTCTTAATGATAAAAGTTGGGTAATTGCCATGCAAGAGGAACTCAACCAATTTGAGAGAAGTAAGGTATGGACCTTAGTACCTAGACCCAAGGATCATCAAATTATAGGTAGCAAATGGGTTTTTAGAAATAAACTAGATGAACAAGGTTCAATAACTAAGAATAAAGCTAGATTAGTTGCAAAAGGATATAATCAGGAAGAAGGTATAGATTATGATGAGACCTGTGCACCTGTAGCTAGATTAAAAGCCATAAGAATACTTTTAGTTTATGCATGTCACATGAATTTCAAACTCTTTCAAATGGATGTGAAAAGTGCATTTCTAAATTGTTATATAGAAGAAGAAGTTTATGTAGAACAACCACCAGGCTTTGAAAGCTATGATTTGCCAAATCATGTCTTTAAACTTTCAAAAGCATTATATGGTTTGAAACAAGCCCCAAGTGCTTGGTATGAAAGACTAAGTTCTTTTCTCTTAGAAAATAACTTTACAAAAGGAAATGTTGACACTGCATTATTCATTAAAAAGCATAAGCATGATATACTAATTGTTCAAATTTATGTTGATGATATAATATTTGGTTCTACTAATGAATTGCTTTGTTAAGAATTTGCTAAGTGTATGACTAGGGAATTTGAAATGAGCATGATGGGAGAGCTTGAGTATTTCCTTGGTCTACAAACAAAACAAGGCAATGAGGGGATATTCATCAATCAATCCAAATATGCCAAAGATTTAATTAAAAAATTTGGAATGGAAGGATGCAAGAATGCCAAGACTCCTATGAGCACATCAACAAAATTAGACAAGGATGAAAAGGGTAAGAGCATTAATGAAAAGCTCTATAGAGGTATGATCGGATCACTTTTATATCTTACTGCTTCTAGACCCGACATAATGTATAGTGTTTGCTTGTGTGCATGATTTCAATCATGTCCAAAAGAATCTCATTTACATGTAGTAAAAAGAATTCTAAGATATTTACATGGATCATTGCATCTAGGTTTATGGTATCCTAGAAATTTATCCTTTTATATTATAGGATATTCAGATGCAGACTATGTCGGTAGTCTTTTAGATAGAAAAAGTACTTCAGGTACTTGTCACTTTATTGGAGAGTGCTTAGTTTCTTGGTTTAGCAAGAAACAAGTTTTAGTTGCTCTTTCAACTGTTGAAGCAGAGTATGTAGCAGCAGGATATTGTAGTACTCAAATTCTTTGGATGAAACAACAATTTAAGGACTATGATCATGATATGAACCATATACCTATTAAATGTGACAATACAAGTGCTATAAATCTTTCAAAGAATCTCATTCAACATTCTAGAAGTAAGCATATTGACATTAGACACCACTTTATTAGAGATCATGTTCAATATGAAGATGTTGTATTAGAATTTATAAGCATAGAAAATCAATTGACAGATATTTTTACTAAGTCTCTAAATGAGAAAAGATTTAATTTCATTAGAAGAGAACTTGGTATGATTGATGGATTAACCTTGTGATTGCTAAATTATCAAATCTTAAGTGATAATCTTGATTTTGTATCATATCACTAGATATAAGGTAGTAAATTTGATGAAAATTTTATGTTAAAAGGGATAGAATCTTCATAGAAATGATTTAGTCTTGTTTTAGGACTTAATTTTATTTGATGGAAATTTTAGGCAATTCACGCCCATAACATATATTCACGTCCGTGAATTAAATAGCCAAAAGAGGCAATGTCTTTCACGACTTGATTCACGACATCGTTCACGGCTTCAAGTAGTGAAGCTTCTGTTCACAACTTCATTCACTCCCGTGAAAAGCCTTGTTCACGCCCGTGACGCATTTTCACGCCCGTGAACATTTTCACCTAAAACTCATAGAGACGTTCACGCTTTGAATCACGTTTTGTTTCACGGGCATAAGTAGTGAAATTCAACCATTCACGCTCGTGACTATTCTTTCACCACCGTGACAGTTCATCATTCACTCCTTTATTCACGGGTAGAGCACCCCTTCAGCAAACCGTGAACACGACTTTCATGACCGTGAATACATATTTCACGCCCGTGAATGCATCGGGTATATAAGAAATCAGCCGATTATTCTTCATATTTCAACCTTTCAACTCGCTCTCATTTACATACATTGAATGGTGCATTGAAGATTTCGGCCCCCAAGTCACAAAATTTTGCTATAAATACCATTAAAAGTCCCTTCCTTCATCAAAAATCATCCTTCTTTAGGGTTTCCTCAAATTTTCTGTCAAATTTTTCCAAACTCTACAAAGTTCATTTCTTCAATCCAAATGGAAACCGGCTCATCAAAGGGTACTGAGAAGAAGTCTCATCCTCCCAGGAGGTACTCAGACTACCTCATGAACAGAATCCCGGAGCATTGTCAAAAAAGATTTAATTTCATTAGAAGAGAACTTGGTATGATTGATGGATTAACATTGTGATTGCTAAATTATCAAATCTTAAGTGATAATCTTGATTTTGTATCATATCACTAGATATAAGGTAGTAAATTTGATGAAAATTTTATGTTAAAAGGGATAGAATCTTCATATAAATGATTTAGTCTTGTTTTAGGACTTAATTTTATTTGATGAAAATTTTAGGTGAATTAAATAGCCAAAAGAGGCAGTGTCTTTCACAACTTGATTCACGACATCGTTCACGGCTTCAAGTAGTGAAGCTTCTGTTCACAACTTCATTCACTCCCGTGAAAAGCCTTGTTCAAGCCCGTGATGCATTTTCACGCCCGTGAACATTTTCACCTAAAACTCACAGAGACGTTCACGCTTTAAGTCACGCTTTGTTTCACGGGCATAAGTAGTGAAATTCAACCATTCACGCCTGTGACTATTCTTTCACCACCGTGACAGTTCATCATTCATGCCCGTGACATTCAAATGTCACAACCGTGAACCTTTTCACGCCTTTATTCACGGGTAGAGCACCCCTTCAGCAAACCGTGAACACAACTTTCATGACCGTGAATACATATTTCACGCCCGTGAATGCATCCGGTATATAAGAAATCAGCCGATTATTCTTCACATTTCAACCTTTCAACTCCTTAAACCGCTCTCATTTACATACATTGAATGGTGCATTGAAGATTCCGGCCCCCAAGTCACAAAATTTTGCTATAAATACCATTAAAAGTCTCTTTCTTCATAAAAAATCATCCTTATTTAGGGTTTCCTCAAATTTTCTGTCAAAATTTTCCAAACTCTACAAAGTTCATTTCTTCAATCCAAATGTAAACCGGCTCATCAAAGGGTACTGGGAAGAAGTCTCATGCTCCCAGGAGGTACTCAGACTACCTCATGAACAGAATCCCGGAGCATTGCCATCCTCGGTACTCAACCTTGAAGCAAAGGCCTCTCATTTCATCAAGGTCCTTTGAGTGGAAAACCGTACGCACTCTCGGGCTTGAGATGACAATGACAGAGCAACTCCAGGCCTGTCATTTGAAGGAATTTATGGATATTCATCAGCCCACTTTAAGGGAGCCAACCCTGAAATTTTTGGGCACTTTGCAAGTGTCTCCTACTGGAGTGGTGAAATTCCAACTCTGCAGCAATCTGAACACCCTCAATGCCCCAAAATTCGGGGACTTATTTAATCTACCCTCGGAAGGCATCCTCAATAACAGCGAAGTGGAATTCTTCGCGACTCGAGCATGGACTCATTTTGGCACTGATTGCAGTTGGGATGTCAAGAAGACCAAGAGCACTCATCTCCGGTCCCCAGTGCACAAATATTTGCATAGGTTTCTAACCTATAGCATATTTGCTCAGGGAGACAGCAATGGCACCATCAGGAAGTCAGAGCTATTTCTCTTTGAGATGGCCCGATGAGGTCTCACAGTGGCGCTCTCTCGATGGTTTGCAAACCATCTTCTATCCATTGCCACCAAGCCCTCCGGAGATATACTCATTGGTGGATATGTCACCCATATGGCCTTGAAGCTTGGCTATTTGAAGTTGGATGACCATCACTTCAATCTCATCCCAGGGCATCCTCGAGATCGATTGGATGTCGAGTCCTTCATTAAGATGGGAGCGACTGTCAGAATTGTTCATGAGAACAATATTTACTACCGCTTCACAAACACAGCTGGTGAAATAATTTGGGAAGATAATGATTCGGAGGACTTCAAAACCGGCCTCCAAGGGATCCAGCAGAAGAAAAGGGCTCGGGTTGAGGAAGCACCTCCAGCGGCTGAGCAGGACATCAGACAATCCTCGGCTTCCACACCGAATTTGGCACAGTAGGTACTTGACCTCTTGGCACCACGATTTGAGCAGCTGCAGGCTTCGATGGACGAGAGGTTGGAGAACCTCAAAGACTTTATGGAGTCTCGGATGGACAACCTTGAGGGAGAGGTTGCTTGACTTAAGGATAGGATATTCGGTTAGGTGTTAGGCTAGATGATAGCCTTAATATGATTGTTTCTTTTGTTTGTTTGCTTGTTTTGCTTGTTTTTAGGAAATTTTAAATTTCCTTTCTGACCTTTACTTTGGTTTGTACTTCTCTTTAAATATTAATATATTTGCTTTGTTTTTTGTTTGGTATCTTTATATTCTTTTTTTTATGACAAAAGGGGAAGAACCTAGCAATATATTAAGATAAATAAATTTTGAATCAAAAATAAGAACCTACAAAAATATTGAGTTAAGTAGGGAGAAATTAGCAATACTTAAAAATTTGATTCAAAATGAATATGCAAGTAAGAAATTGAACTTTATACACATTAGATATATCTTAAGTATACTTTGCATATACCTTAATGCAAGTTACATAAATAAATATGTCTTGATATACTCTAAATATACCTTACATATACTTCATGACTTAAAGAGAATTTTGGTATATATTGAATATACTTTGCATATAACTTGCATATACTTAAAACTAGAAATTTTATTTCAATGCTACATCATTCTTTACAATTCTTGCATTTCATCAATTTTTATCGTAAGTATCTTTTGAGGGGGAGACTTCTCAAAAGCACATATTACTAAATTATTTGTTACTATCAAAAAGGGGGAGATTGTTAAACCTTGAGGGGTATTTCCATCCTTTTGATGATAACAAATAAAATAGCAGTATTGTATTTAACATACTTGTTTTCTAAGTCTATTAAACAGGGTATGGAATAAAATAGCAAGAATGGAGAATGAAAGATTAATCCTTGAAAGATAAAAATAAGGAAGTAGCATGTTCACGCCCATGATCCTATGTGTCACGCCCGTGAAAAAGCTAACCATCACCAAAACCAACATTTGAAGTTCACAGCCATGAAGGAAGACAACAAACTGTGAAATGCTCATTTAAGTCACGCCCATGAATTAAATGTCACACCCATGACCCTTCATGACAATTTCATCCATAGGGCTTCACGACCAAAGTCACCACTTGGATCACGACCGGGAAGTTTGTCACGCCCGTGAAGATATATGTCACGCCCATGACCCAATGTTTCAAAACCTTCCAGAGAGCTTCACGACCAAGGTCACCACTTCGGTCACGGCTTGGAAGAACAGTCACGCCCGTGACAAACATAGTCACGCCCGTGAAAGATAAAAGAGAAAAATGTTAGGCGCGATTATTTGGGTTGGTGCAATGACTAGTTTTGTATTAAATGCACTCTAACGGCTATAATTGGCCATGAGAGTATAAATGCAAGTCATTTATGCATTCAGTACAAAGAGGATAGAAAATACTTTGAATCAAAATCTTATTACAAGCTACTTGTACATTTAATACTTTAATAACTAATATCTATTCTCTGTGAAAATCTTTTTGCTCATCATTTATTGAGCAATAAAGATTTATAAGTGTTTCTCTCTATAATCATTTATTACTCAAGTGAGTTTTGGGTATTTTTGGGTTAAGAGTAGAACATTTGTAAATGTTGTTTGTGTGAGCCTGTAAAACACAAAGTAAAGGTTGTTTGTGTGAGCCTGTAAAACACAATGAATTGGTTATTGTGTGAGCCATAAAAACACAAGGAATTTATGGGTTAGATGTGAGCCATTGTGAGAAACACCATATATAACATCCTCAACCTTCCCCACATGCATTTCATTTGAACATATGCATCTTGCATATAATTAAATTGAACACATGCATTTCATACGTATTTTCGTAGGAACAAGTCCATGACACGCACTAGCTACGTGTCCTAGTACATTGCAATTGTATCGAGTCATACATGTGTATTTATAATCTAAATGAGGATAAAAAGTATTAAAAATAAATGAAATAAGGTGACCAAATTAAAGTATGCAAAATGACTAGATTAAGATTAAATTGGATATTGTGTTGAATTGTGTAATAATAATAAGAATAATTAGAATAAAATAAAATAAAATAAAAAATAAAAACAAAAAGTCAAAAAAAGAAAAAAAAAAGAAGTGGACGAGTGAAACAAATGGTGGTGCCTTTTAACATATTAGGCAGCCACCATATTCATTTCCATCCGCACCTTCTTCTTCTTCCTTGCTTCATTTCTTCAACCTATTTTCTCTCAAGTTCCAGCCACCGTTTCTTCCCTCTTTCACTCTAAAGATTGCAGTAACAAGATTAGCCAAGAGTGATTATAGGTGAGTAAACATTTATTTTTGTGTTTAGCTTGATTTTGGTGTTTAGGGTTCATTAATAGGTAGTATTTTGTTCCATAGTTTTGATGATCTTAGAGATCGAATATGAACAATCTTAAAACACAAACGTTGTTCCTTTATGTCTTATATTTATGTATATGTAAATATTTTTGCAAGATGTGATGTATAGAGTGAGATATCCTCTTTGTACTGAAACTGGTGCAGATGTGAACCCTAAGTAAGTTAGCTACTATGTTTGTTAGTTTTGGATATGATAAAGCCAATATTTAAAGTACCTCAAATATAAAAGTTGTAGATATATGTGTTATGTATCTGTATACCAAATTTCAGGTTCATAGGTCTTGTAAATTTTGAGTTATGGTGAATGGAACCATGACTATTCCATGGTTTGAACTACTTACTGAGTGCCCTAGGCAGATCTAGCAAATTGTTTGCCTAATTTGAGCTCGTTAGATATAGATTATGTAATTGATCAAAATAAGAACGTTATAGGTATATATCTTAGCTCAATTTTGGTACTAATTTCAGCATGATATGTTATGTATAGACTAAGTTATGACCTTTGGAAGTCATACTAGTCTGGAAGCCAATTCTATTCTGGACCAGTGAAATGTTTGTTATAATTTGAAGACCTTAGAGACATAATGGATAAAAGTTATAAACATGAAAAATGTTCAATATGAACCCATATAATTTTTTGTAAAGTTTCATGAAAATAGGACTTATAGATTAAAAGTGATGATGAACCAAACCAAAATGGGTACCCTAAAACTGCCTAAAGGCAGAAAACAAGGTAGAAAATAGAACACACTTAGAAATTCCACCAAACATTGTACAATAATAAAATTGGTTTGAAGTTTTAATATGTTCTATAATTATATGTTAGTTTTAATTAGGAACATAAATCAGATTAATTGGTCAAGTATAGAAAAAGTTATAGGCTAAACAGTCTCATAAGGTCACACTGCCTCATAGGAAAAATCTTAACTATTGATATGAACAATGCATATTAATTTGTTTAAGCCACATTAAGTCTCCCTAATCATAAGTTAATCAATTATATTTTCATATTAGGCTCACAACATATTGGAGACCCACAAGGAGCAGATAGACAATAAGTTAGGGGTCGGAATCAAAGGAGAACGGTGAGTCTAATTATCAATTGAATTCTTTAGTACAAATGAATGTTGCTTGCTATGTGATTCATATGATTTTCATGATTGGTCCCTGATAATATGATGATGGATAGTTTGTGACATTGTGGTACACATAAGTGGTATACTTGTGATATATTTGAGGTATATTCTTGACATATGTGATATATATACAAGGTATATGTATAGTATATGCGAGGTATATGTGTGGCATATGAGGCATATATGCGGTATATGTATGTTATATGTGATAAGATGCAATGGTTGATGAATGCTTAAGTACAAAATGCATATGCATATGGACTAAAAAGGCGTTGTGACTAGTTAATCGATATTGTAAAGCAAAAGAAGATGCCTATGGCCCAACAAATGTGCAAATGAAACAAATGATCAAGCTAGCTAGCAAATGCAAATGTTCACATGGAAACCCGGGGCAATATCTGTTTAACTTGGTCACAACAAAATGAAATAAGCAAAACATTTGCATACAAAAAGAGTAATGATTATATGTTTCAACTTTATTGATACTTATATGATACTGATCAATGGAATGGAATATATGGTATATATTGGATTTGTGATTTATTACAATGAGTTGTTTGGTACTTTAGAGCTTATTGGATGATTATTCTCACTGAGCCGCAACTCATCAATTTGCATCATTTTTCAGGTAAAGAAAAGCGATAGCTCATTTTGAGTAGTGTATAGAAGACATGGAGCACAGGTCATTGGCCGAGTCTCATCACTCTCTCTCCTTGCATTCCACACAAGCATGAAAATATGTCATCTATGTTTTGTGTTTACGTGTTTGAATATGTATAGTCATTTTGGAATGAGTTTAAAAATGTATAAATGAAAGCAACTCGAAAATACTTATGTGTAAAGTTTATATTTTGATATATGTGATATATATTATGTTGTGGTGAAAATCTCAGTGTTAACTTAGCAAAGTCGTTGAATAATATTACAGGATATGAGACTTGCAAGTCATTGAAGAGACTTGCAAAATCATTGAATAATATTACAGGATATAAAAAAAAATTTACTATCACTATTAACAGGATATTTTATTTTTCTAGCATGCTATGTGTGATTATTTGATATAGAGATAGGTTATACTTAAATGCATAAGATGTGGTGTTACACCATAGTTGGGAGTAAGCTTGTAAAGCTCAATTGTAACACTTAGTGTGTTAGTGAAACTCCCAATTGCAATTGGGGAGAGGAGTAGGGTTTGTTAACACCCGAACCTCTATAAAAATCCTTGTGTCAAATTTCTCTATCCCTCCTAAAATTAATTTTTATTTCCGCACTTGAAAGTTAAATTTTTTAAACTCTAATTCAACCCCCTTCTTGGCTTAATATCTGGGCAACATATATTAACATGACTAAGATCGAAGAAAATGGAGAGAAAATCATTTATGGTATTGGAAGAATCTAGTTGCTAGGATTTTGAGGTGGAAAAATGTAAAAGTCTAACAAAATATGAAATTACCCATTTTAAACTGCAGAATTTTACGGGTATGACAACACATTCACAGTTGGAAAGTACCAGTCAGGGGCATGAACCCTTCGACACCTCACTGTTTTATTTTTTTTAATTATTTTGATCTTTCAAGACCCATAAACACTTATTTACTTCTTATATACACTTAATACATATTATTTGTAGGCTTTAACTTGCGGCCATTACATTTCTTTCCCCCTTAAAGAGTTTTATCATTGAAACTACCTAATGTATTGTCTCTGAATAGCTATGGATGCTGAATTGTTATCATTTTTTCACTTTTTCATGTAGCTCTTATATTGCATTATTCTTCTATAAGATTTTGGCTAATGATACTCATTTGTTCCTGAATTTTCTTGATCTATCTAACTAGAATTTGAACTGACTCTTCTTATAAGTAAGATCTGATCTCATCTTGATGCTCACAACTAGAATAATGTCAAAGGGAATCGACTTGTATCCCCTCAATATAGATACATGGAATACATTATGTATTTTTCTCAACTCTGGTGGTAGAGCGAACTTATAAGTAACTGGACTAGCTCTCTCTAGAAGCTCATAAAGCCCAATGAATCTTGGGCTCAATTTGTCATGGAAAAACTTTAATAAAAACTTTGTCTCCCACTACATACTCTATATCTCTCCTATTGAGATCCATATATGCCTTTTGTCTATTTAAAGCTACCTTTAATCTATCTTGGATAATTCGTACCTTTTCCTCCATTTCATGTACTAAGTTTGGACCCATTAGCTTTCTTTCACTAAGTTTTAGAGGTGTTCAACACTTTCTACTATAAAGTGTCTCATAAGAAGTCATCTCAATACTAGATTAATAGTTATTGTTGTAAGCAGACACCAGTAAAGAAAGATATTTGTCCTCGAACTCGATAACACAACTCTTCATCATATCCTCTAGTATTTGTATAACTCTCTCTGATTGCTCATATGTTTGGGGATGAAAAGTTGTGCTAAAACTGAACTTGGTACCTAAAGCTCTGTATAAACTATCCTAAAATTAAGAAGTAAGCTTGGGGTTTCTGTTTGAAATAATACTGGTACTCCATGAAACTATACTATCTCATTAATATAAATCTCTATTAGTATGCTCAAAGGATAATCCTTCGGATATGTAAGAAGTGGATTGACTTTGTAAGCATATCTACTATAACCTATATGACATCATATCTCTTAAGAGTCATTGACAACCCAATCATAAAATTCATGGTAATCCGCTCACATTTCTATTTTGGTATGGTAATAGGCTGCAGTAACTCTAATGGTACCTGATGTTCTGCCTTGACCTGCTAATAAGTCAGACATCTGGTTGTGTATTATGTGATGTCTCTTACTAATAAGTACTCTTCAGATCATGATACATCTTATTGCTTTCTGGATGCATAATATATTTGGTTTCATATGCCTCTTAAAGGATTCTCTATCTCAACTAATTAGCATTGGGCACACATAATCGACCCTAATAATATAGCCCACCATTTAACTCAACTGAATAGTTAGGTCTCTCTCCCTTAGAGACTAATTCAGTTGTCTCAATAAACTTAATATCTTGTCTATGTGCATTTATAATCTCCCAGTAAGAGTAGGTCAGATATGCAACTTTGTTACCATTTTTCTGTTTAATGCATTGGCCACTATATTGGTCTTGTCTAGATGACAATCAATAATACAATTATTATCCTTAATCAACTCTAAATACTACCTCTATCTCATATTAATATTTGTTTACATATAAAAGTACTCCAGACTCTTATGGTTTGTATGGATAAAATAATTTCCCCATAAAGATAGTGGCACCATATATTCAATGCAAAGATAATGATAGCCAAATCTAGGTCATGTGTGAGATAATTTTTCTTATGTGTCTTCAATTGCCTAGCAGTATATACCAGTACATTGCCCTTTTGCATTAGTATACACCCCAGTTTATTATGAGAGGCATCATTGTAGATGATATACTCTTTAGCAGGGTCTAACAGTGTCAAAATGGTAGCATATGTTAACATCTTCTTAAATCTGTCAAAATTATCCTTACATTTCTCCGTCTACTCAAATTTCACATCTTTCCTCAGTAATCTGTCAAATAAGAAACAATCATTGAAAAACTCTTAACAAACCTCCTGTAATAGTCAGCCAAACAAGAAAACTTTTGATTTCTATCGCATTGTGAGGAGGCTTCCAACTCATAATTGTCTCAACCTTACTAGGATCAACCCTTATGCTATCTACTAACACAATATGTCTAAGAAAAGCTATCTCATCAAGCTAAAATTCAAATTTTGAGAGCTTGACATACAATTTCTACTCCTTAAGTGTAACACCACATCTTATATATTTGAGTTCAAGTTATCCCTGTATCAAATAATCACACGTAGCATACTGGAAAGACAAAATACCCTGTTAACAATGGTAGTAAATTTTTTTCATATCCTGTAATATCATTCAATGACTTTGCATGTCAACTTTGAGGCTTTCGCCATAATATGATATATCACATATATTAAAACATAAACTTTGCACTTAAGTATTTACGAGTTGCTTTCATTTATATATTTTTAAAACTCATTCCAAAATGACTATACATATTCAAACACGTAAATAAAAAATATAGATGACATATTTTCATGCTTGTGTGGAATGCAAGGAGAGAGAGTGATGAGACTCGGCTAGTGACTTGTGTTCTATGTCTTCTATACGCTACTCAAAATGAGCTATCACTTTTCTTTACCTGAAAAATGATGCAAATTGATGAGTTGCGGCTCAGTGAGAATAATCATCAAATGAGCTCTAAAGTACCAAACAACTCATAGTAATAAATCACAAATCTAATACAAACCATGTATTCCATTCTATTCATCAGTATCATATAAGTATCAATAAAGTTGAAACATATAATCATTACTCTTTACGTATGCAAATGCTTTGCTTATTTTATTTTTTTGTGACCAAGTTAAACAGAAATTGCCCCGAGTTTCCATATGAACATTTGTCATATGAATATTTGCATTTGCTAGCTAGCTTGATCAGTTGTTTCATTTGCACATTTTTTGGGTCATAGGCCTCTTCTTTTGCTTTACAATATCGATTAACTAGTCACAATGCCTTTTAAGTCCATATGTATATGCACTTATACTTAAGCATTCATCAACCATTACATCTTATCATATATAACATACATATACCGCATATGTGCCTCATATGCCACACATATACCACGCATATACTATAGATATACCATATATATATATATATATATATCACATATGTCAAATATATACTTCAAATATACCACAAGTATACCACTTATGTGTACCACAAATGTCACAAATTATCCATCATCATATTATCAGGGGAAAATCATGATAATCATATGAATCACACAGCAAGCAACATTCATATGCACTAAAGAATTCAATTGATAATTAGACTATATTTCTCCTTTAATTCTGACCTCTAACTTATTGTCTATCCACTCCTTGTGGGTCTCCAATATTTTGTGAGCCTAATATGAAAATATAATTGATTAACTCATGATTAGGGAGACTTAATATGGCTTAAACAAATTAATATGCATTGTTTATATCAATAACTAAGATTTTTCCTATGAGGCAGTGTGACCTTATGGGACTGTTTATACTATATATTTCTCTATACTTGAACAATTAATCTGATTCTTGTTCCTAATTCGAATTAACATATAATTATGTAACATATTAAAATTTTCGACCAATTGGATCATTGTGCAACTTTTGGTGGAATTTCTAAATTGTTCTATTTTTTGCCCTGTTTTCTGCCCTTAGGCAATTTCAGGGTACCAATTTTGGTTCATCATAACTTATCATATATAAGTCATATTTAACTGAAACTTCACATACACTTATATGGGTTAAAATGGAACTTTTTTATGTTTACAACTTTTATCAATTATGTCTCTAAAGTCTTAAAATTATAAGAAACATTTTGCTGGTCCATAACAAAGTTGGCTTCCGGACCAGTATGATTTCTAAAGCCATAACTTAGTCTATACATAACATATTAAGCTGAAATTAGTACCCAAATTTACATAAGATATATACCTATAACTTTTATGTTTAATAATTTGCATAATCTATCTCTAAGGAGCTCAAAATAGCCAAAAATATTGCTGGATCTGCCTAGGGCACTAAGCAGTCAGCTCAAACTATGGAACAATCATGGTTCCATTCACAATAACTCCAAATACACAAAATATATGAACTTGAAATTTGGTATAAAGATAAATAGAACATATATATACAACTTTTATATTTTGAGATACTTCAAATAATGGCTTTAACATATTCAAAACTAAAAAACTATAATCTATATCTATATTAAGCCTATATTTTTATACAGTCCAACTTTATACACTAGACTAACAAAAATGGATAGTATGATACAAAGAAATATACAGTAGCTAACTCGGCTAGGGTTCACACCCTAACCAGTTTCAGTAGAGAGATGATATCTCTTCTTATACACCAAATCTTGAAAAAATGTTTACATATCCATAAATATAAGACATAAAGGAACAAAGTTTGTGTTTTAAGATTTTCCAGAATCAATTTCTATTGATATCAAAATCTGGGTGCAAGTCAGTGCCTATTAATGAACCTTAGAAACTCAAATCAACCTTATAGCAATAAGAATTGATTACTTACCAAGAACAAACTTGCAAGGGATCAATTTGCTGCAAAAACTAAGTGAAACAACAAAGAATTGAAGGCTGGAATGTAGGAAGATGAAGAAGAAAACGGGGCTGGAGTAAGGAGGCAGAAATGGGAGGAAGAAGATAAAGCCAACTTTTTCTTTTTGTCCTTTTTATCTATTTTGTTTCTTCTTTTCTTTTCTCTTCTCTTCTCTTTTATTTTTCTTTTGTTTCACTTTCATTTTATTTTATTTATATTATTATTATTATTTGCATATATATATATATATATATATATATATATATATAATTTCACTAATCCACACAATAATACAACTTAATCATTTGGCTTAATTTAACTAAATTAACAATGTAAAATATTTACTAATCTTAATCTAGTCATTTTGCTTACTTTAATTTAGTCACCTTATTCAATTTATTTCTAATACTTTGTTATCCTCATTTAGGTTATAAGTACACACGTGCGACTCGATACAATTATCAAATACTAGGACACGTAGCTAGTGCATGTCATAAACTTGTTTCTACTAAAATACGTATGAAATGCCCGTGTTCAATTAAATTATATGCAAGATGCATATGTTTAAATGAAATGCATGTGGGGAAGGTCGAGGATGTTACATTAAGTGTCTTCAACACTATCCTCATGTGTTGATTAAGCTCATTAGGTGTCTTAAAATATACTAAAATATCATTTATAAAAACCATAATACACTGGTCTAGATAAGACTTGAATATCAAGTCCATCAAGTCTATAAAGACTGCTAGAGCATTGGTCAACCCAAAAGGCATAACCATTAACTCATAATACCCATATCTAGTTCTGAACATTGTCTTAGCTGTGTCCTCTGCCTTAACTCTCAATTGGTAGTACCCTAATCTCAAATTAATTTTTGAAAAAATATCTGCGCCTTTCAACTGATCAAACAAGTCATCAATTCATGGTAAAAGATATTTGTTCTTAATTGCCACCTTATTCAGTTGTTTGTAGTCTATGCATAGCCTTATAGACCCATCTTTTTTTTTTTTACAAATAACACTAGTGCACTCTACAGAGATATATTCAATCTGATAAACCCCTTGTCTAGCAACTCCTTCAACTGAGCTTTCAACTCTTTCATTTTAGATGGTGCCATTATGTATGACACTATTGAGATAGGTGTTGTGCTTAGGGTGAGCTCTATAGAGAACTCAACCTCTCTATTAAGTGGTAACCCCGGTAGATCATCTGGAAAAAGTTCAAAAACTCATTAACTCTAAAGATATCCTTAAAATCTGGACCTCATTTTCTAATGTCGATCACATAAGCCAAGTAGGCTTCATATATGTTTCTCATCATTCTCTTGACTTTAATCATAGAAATAACCTAGGGAGGTTGTAGGAATAACTCACCTTCCACTGCTACATCTCCTTGTCTAGCTATTTTAAAAACTACATCCTTTGCCTTGTAGTTTACTACTACCCATGTTGTGAAAGTCAATCCATGCCTAAAATAACATCATATTCATGAAAATACAACTCTATCAGGTGTGTAGGGAACTCTCTCCTATGTACAATCAATGGGCACCATATGTATACCTAATTCACTATCATATTGTGACCTATAGGGGTTTGTGATTTCTATCTCATACTCAAGTTTGTCACTAACCATATCATGTTGTTTAGGTGTGCTTGTGCATATATATGAATATATAGAATCTGGATCAACTAATTCACAAATATATGAGTCATGTAAAATAAATACCCATAATCACATTGGTAGCTTCCTAGTTCTCTTAGGCCCTCATAGCATAAGCTTTGGCTAGAACTTGACCTAGTTATAGCATGTTAACTGTCTCTGAGGCAACCTGGTAAGGTCTTAAATGACCTCCTTTAGTTTAGTATCTGGTCTGAGCTGGAGCTGACCGTATAGTCTGAGTAGGTCCACTGCTAGTAATTAAAGGACAATCCCTCTTCATATGATCCTTAGATCTACACCTTTAATTTTATTATTAAAATACTGTCAACTTATTTTCCATGTCATACTAATTGAAAAAAATTGGTTCTCATCGCCAACATGTTTCATTGCAAAACACCTGCCTTTAATTGTAGAGCACACATCTGCCTTTAATTGTAGAGCACGCATCTGTAAATTAAGCAATCAACTAAAATAAATAAGAACAAGAAATTATGGAGTTTTATTTCCTAATATATTTATAAAAAAGAAAATGCATATTTTTCTCCCGTAATCAGGAAAGATATCATAAAACTTTAAAAGAAAATAAATAAATTAGCATATATATAATAAAATATTTTAGCTTTTTTTATCTGCAAAAACTTAGTTCATAATTCACTCACACTACAAGCACGCAAATTTTCAAATTTTCATTTTATTTTCATTTCTTTCCTTTGAAATTTTAAATCAAACACCAAAAAAATGTGCAAAGAAAAAACTTCTTATTAACATTATACCCCAATATTTTCAAGAACAATGGTTTCTAAATTGAACCAGTAAAAGTAAAATTATATAAAAATATAACCTTTAACATGTTTGTACATAGCAAAATATGAAAAATATATATACTAAATTTGTTTCATGCAAAATAATATATTTAAAATACTAATATTTATAATTCAAATTAATACATAATTATGTTTAAAATATTATCGAGTACTTATTTACGATTTTAATAATAATACAATGATTAAATTATAAACTTTCAACTTTTCAAAATCAAAATGAGCAAAAAAAAAATTAAAAAATTACATTATAATATTTATTTGTCAATTAAAATAACATTTTTAATAGAAATCAAGATAATTTTAAAAATAATTTGAATAAATTTTTTTATAATGTATATTAATAATGAAATTACAAATTAACTAATTTTCATTAATTTTTTTATTATTTTAATATTAAATATTAACTACTAATTTAATAATTAAATTCAAAATTAACTTTTATGAACTATTAATAGAAACAGAATTATTGTTTAAAAAAAATCCTCTTACAAAATAATTAGTAATTTTGAATTCAATTATTTAAATTGGGCTTAATTGGGTAAAATTGAACTTGAATTAATTAAATTAGGTTCAATTTTAATGTATTAAATTAAACAATTGAAGTTCAATTATTTTAACTTGAAAAATAGAGTTAAATTGATTAAATAAGAATGGTATGTTAAACTTAAATTTATTAAATCGAGTCATTCGATTCATTAATTAAACTCAAACTGAATTTTAATTTATTAAATCAAAAAATTGAATAATAAATTTTAATTTAATGAATTTAAGTCCAATTAATCAATTGAACTCAATTTCATTAATTGAAGTTCAATTTAAGCACAATTTCAACAATTCAAGTTCATTAATTAATTGAACTCAAATTTATTCCAATTATATTTTATTAATCAATTTAAGTTTTTAATAAATTGAACATCATATTTAATCCTATTAATTTCACTTAAACAATTGAAAATGTTCAATTTAAGCTCAACTAAACCAATTTAAGTTAAATTAATCAACTTGACCTCAATTTAGTTCTATTTTATTTTATTTTGATCAATTTAAGTTTAATTAATCTATTAAATCCTGATTTAATCTAACTAAATCCCAATTTAATTCAGTTAAGTTCAATTAATCAATTTAAGTTTAATTTAACAAATTGAACCACAATTTAATTAAATCCAATTCAAGTTCAATTAATTAATTGAATTCTAATTTAATAAATTTAAGTTTAATTATTCAATTGAATATATAACACTCGCAAATTAGGGTCTAAAAATAACATGTATTAAGTGTATATAATTGATAAATAAGTATTTATGGGTTTGGAATATGAAAACAGTAAAAAAGATATGAAATTGTGAGGTGTCACAAGGTTCATGTCCGTGACTATTACCTCATGACCATAAATATTGTGAAATCAGGAATTCAGAAGTTTGACAACTTCATGACCGTGAATGTATTGTCATGTTTATGAAGCCTTGCAGTTTAAATTATACAGTTCCATATTTTATTAGACTTTTACATTTTTCCATCTCAAAACCCTAGCTACAAGATTCTTTCAACATGAGAAACCATTCTCCGTCAAGTCCCTTTGATCTTAGTCATGGTAATATAAAATCTCCACCATAAATAAGATTAAAAATGATTACAATTAAGGGTTTTCACTATATCATTAAGGGCATAAGTGGGGAGATGAGAGAATGGTTTTTGAACCCTAACCTATTATGATTCTATGAAACAAAGGTAGTAATCACATTTTCCTTTATTCTTCCATTAGTTCAATTTGGTTCTGGATGGAGATTTGAGATTAAAGACCTTTAATGAATGATTAAGTTGGGGCTTGTATTCATAATGGCATATAGAAGGTTTATACTTGTATAGACAATGATTTTCGATTTGGATTACGTGTTAGGGGATGAAAAAGAAGGTGGACAAACCCATTATAGGGATTAAGATGCTAGAGAGGTTGATAATTAAGGCTCTAATTTAGGTTTGCATATATATTCATTTGAATTCACAATTTTGGCAAATTGTGTGATGATTTGTGATATGAACATGTTATTTGGTTTGAACTAGTAATTAAGAAGCTTGAAATGTGAATATATGACATGTTAAATTCATAATGTATAAGGAATTTTGATAATTGAGATTTAATGATATTAAGGCTTGATGATTGAAGCATGAAAACTAGATTGAATGGTTATTTGATATATTACGCATGATCATGGCAAGTGATATATATAAATTGTTAAAAAGTGTTGATAGGAGTGGTTAATATTGGTTAGCCTTAGAGCCTTTGTATGCAATGTGCATAATTGCCTTGTTTTGGTGTTCAAAAATGTGCAGAATGCATATTCATAGTCGTGACAATAGGTTCACACCTGTGAATAATCCCTCAAAAGTGAACAAACTCCTTCATGACTTGGGTCACGAGTTGACAACCCGTGAATGAAGCCTTCGCATCCGTGAATAACCATTCACATTCGTGAAGTCCTTATACAATTTTATAAATCAATTTTTTGATTAAATGCCATAGGATATGTACGCACACACCTAAATGATGAGATATGCTTGAATATATTATGATTACGTAAGCATGAACATAGAAATGCTTATATGCTATAATTCATGAAGTATTACGTGGATATCATATGGAAAACATGAAAAGGAATATGAAATGAGATCAATAACCAGATTTCAATTAATAATGCCCATTCTTTATACGAGAACTAGCATATGATAGACAATATATCATTGAAGGGGTTATGGTACTGTAGGTTATATCATATGGATTTATACTTTTAAGGACAAGATGACTTAAGTTTAGGTGAGAGCGTCATTGATCCCATATGCATGCAATTATTATTTATACTCAGTCAAGGTGGCTTAAGCTCGGGTATAATCTCTCTTGGCTTGGAAAGCTCAATTGAACATTTATACAGACAAATACAAATAGTGAGCAGAGTGGCTTAAGCTTGGATAAGAACGCTCTTGTTTCACAACCTGCATCCAGATAGTCCTAGTTTAGAGTATTGGGCTATAAACTATAAAAGGAATAAAGAAAACCAATAGACAGATATATGAGACAAAGAAATGGAAATTCTTATTATATGATACGAATGGTAGTTGAAAATGGTTAAACGGATTCACTTATGTGTATTATGCCATTTTTGTACTTTAATCCTATAAACTAAATATGTTATAATTTATATTGCTATATTATGGCATAATTAAACTCATAAGGTATGTACAAAGTTTATATGTTATGACTATGTGTGATTGTATGTTAGAAATTTTATTCATATATGTACCACTAAGCTTTTAGTAGCTTAGTGTGTAGATTTTTCTGCACGTATGTTTAAAGCCATTGGACAGTTGAGTTGACATGAAAAAGAGTCTGAGCCTATTAGAGTAGTCGGAGCATACTCGTATTTGGGTCTATTTTATTTCATTTATTTTTCATTTTATTTTATTCTCATGACATGGGAAAAATGACATTTATTTTATTTATATTTTTACTAAATAAGGACATTTAATTAATATCTTTTACCATGGATTGATGACTTGTTTTTAAATGAGGATTATTTTTGTAATAAACAATTGTTGTGGCCCCAAACCAATTTATTTTATGAATATGGATTTGGATTGTGATTCAAACACAAAAAATTATTTATTACAATACATGGCATATGAAATATATGGATTATACATGTTATACAAATACGGTGTATAATATAGAGAAAAGTTTTAAAAAATGGAACAGATTATAAGACATTAAGTTATATATCATCCACTTGTATAGTGAGATTATGTCCTACTATATAGGTGGATGTTATATTTAGTGGTATCAGAACTTAGATTTAGGCAGTTCTAGACTTAAGTAGATAATAAGGTTTACCATGCATGCATAAGTGTGTCTCGTCTAACTCTAACATGAACTACTTCTCTGTCAACTTGTATGACTATAGTGAAATAGTGTCTAAATCGAATGATATTGTTGAGAGTCATAGCTCTCCAGATAAGAGGCATTGAACTAGCCCAGTGCAGTTAGTGTTCAAGGTTTAGATGTTGCACTAGTCCCAACCCAACAAGCTTCTGGATAGGCCGATCAGGGTCAGATCCCTTTGATATAGTAGATGGAAGACTTGCTGCAATAGATTGCTAGAGTTGCAGTACCAACTTCTCCATCTCCACCACTAAAGCCAAAAGTACAACTAAACAAACTCTATAAGTATGGAGCCACAAAATTTCTAGGAACAAAGAATGATGACCCAACTATTACAAAAGTATTAGATAGAAAAGGTTGAGAGGGTCTGTGATGAGCTTAGGGTCACTACTGACCAAAAAGTGAATTATGTCATATCTCTACTATAGGAGAATGCCTATGAGTGGTGGAAATCAGTCCTGTTAAAACCAGAGCTCCCCCAGCTAATAACATGAGACTATTTTGTTGCTAAGTTTAAAGAGCAATATGTCCCTCAAATCTACATAGATGAGAAGAAAAGAGAATTTCTAAGCCTCAAGCAGGGCAATATAACTGTTACAGAGTATTAGAGAGAGTTTACTCGACTGAGTAAGTATGCATCAAGATTAATTATAGATGAGATAGATAAGTGTTGTAGATTTAAGAATGACCTCAATACAGAGATTGAAGATGATGTGATTGTACTCTAGCATGTCAATTTCACTAAATTGGTATCATCTGCCATTAGTGTGGAGAAAAGAAAGATAACAGAGAATAGAGAAAACTTTCAGACAGACAACAGTTCCAATGGCCCAGACTATAGGCAAGAAGGGCCAGTACTATTTAGGACAATCACATGGAATTAATCAGGGCCAGAGTAGGAGCCACTCACAAGGTGGACCATATAGGATGGGCTAGTCCTTCAGGGTTACACTCAAACACAAGCTACTACGAAGAGTGCACTAGTTTGTGGCACTTGCCACAAAAGTCATAAAGGAAATTATTGGATGAATACAGGTGTTTGATTTAGGATACAATAAAAATTGAGCTGACATTGATTATTAGCAGGGATGGTAACAAACGAAAAGTATCATATCTAAATCTGAATCATATTATGTATACTTCTATCCGAATTTGTTTTAAATTATAATATTAATATTCATATCTGTTTTAAATTCGATTGATATTATCCTATTAATATTTGAACTAACATAATTATTTGTTTATAATTAAAAAATATAAAATAAAATAAAATAAAATTCAAACTAACTAAACAATTAAAAATTTAAAAATATATAAGTAATTCACTATAAATTTTACTACAAAATGAAATAAAATATAAAAATCAATTCAACACCTCAAATTAAAATAATTCATCAAATTGTTCAAAAATAATATTAAAAAAATAAAAACACACAAAAAAATATAAATATTCAATTTCCAACTACATTTGTAATTCATCAACCTATAAAAAGACAAAAAAATATAATTAATTATATCATTATATTCACATTATATATATATATATATATATATATATATAACGGGGTAGCAGATATCCGATACCCTCTATGCATATTCTACTTAAACCTGTGACATGTTTAAATATTATTATTTAAATTCATTCCAAAATTCTAATAAAATTATTCATTAGAATTTAAATAAATTCGGATCAAAGGGTTTACCAGCAAACCTAAGGTCAAATTTGTACCTTAATCCTTGTTATTATTATTATTACTGAAAGTATCTAAATTTTGGACAAGTTTGAATTCATAATTGACATTTTTTAAGGATGCCTTACCCATTGCCATTGTTAATTTCACTTTTATATTTAATATTCAAAATTAAGGTAAAAAATTTAACTTTCTCATTTAATTTTCAAAATAGAGGTTAAAAATTTCATACTGCACAATTTCCTTAGTGTTTTCATTGTTAAATTATTATTTTTACTATTATAACGGTTTAGTTTTTGAATTTATGCTCAATTATGTACTTGGATAAAAATAGAAGCTATTTAACTTAGTAGGTGGTGCATATCTTAATTTGAGTAAGGTCTCAAATTCAAAATTTTCTCCCCGAATTAAAAGAAAAAAGAAAAGCTATTTGAGGCGGAGCCAAAATAAATTAAAAATTAAAGAAATAATATTAAAACTCCAAGTACAGGTAAACTCGCACACAATCAAATACCAAATTACCAATTATCATGTGGTAAAAGAAGAAAAGAACAGAAACCCTTATCTGGGAATTTATACACATAAATCTAAAAGATGGGTCAAATATAAAGTAACCCTAAAAATTAGTGTTTGAATGATTAAAAAAAAATTAAACATTGAGATATTTTTTCCAAAAAATCCGAAAGTGAGCGGGCTCCTTTCATGACCCGCTTTCACATGGTTCATTCCCGCGCCTTCAAAATTTGGAATCACTAAAAGGTTCATATGAGAGATACATTAAAGTTTGCAGATCCTGATGTTATGCTTCCATCTCTCTAAATCACTCGTAATTCTATTATTCTTCTCTTCAAGGTCACTATCTTCAACCTGCCAGTGAAGATTTCAAGGTAATTTGCTATATTTTTCTCGATTCTAGTGCTCTAGTTGCATAGCTGGGTTTATTCAAAATTTGGTAAAATGCTTGATTTTTTCCCTTTTTTCCTTTTTGAATTGATTAATTGGAATTAGTTATTTAGATCTAAAAGTCGACTTCTCATTTGACATATTTGTTTTGTTCTCCCTTTTTGGACGCTTGCGGATCAATTCAGTTTATCTCAATTCTTGTACAGATTGGGTGGGTTATTGTTGGTTTCCTATTTGATGAATTTGGATTCCACTATTTTTTTTCTTTGTCCATTTTGAGAGTGATTATACAATTTATATTTATAGGATATGTTTCCTTGTTGTTAGACTGATGAATGATGATTGGAGATAATTTCACCAAAGAAGTTTCTCAAGCGCCTGCCGTTTTGGGAGATCTAACCAATCGGCCTATAAAAAGAGAGTTTGCGTCCATTTCAGATTATTTAGGGCTTAAATCAGGAAATGGGCATCATAAAAAAGTGGTCACTTATGCTGAGGATTTACGTTTTGCCAAGCAAGTATGTTTAGGAGTTGAAAATTTAGTCAAAGAGAAATGCAAAACCAAAATTGGAGATGATATTGCCAACAAGAAGGGCTTATCTCTCTTGGAAGATAAGCAAGCTTCTGATTCGTCGGCTACTGATAGTGATGTTGATACCTCACAGGGTAATTCTGTTTCTATTATCACACATAGGCCTAATGAAAATAAGGAAACACCTAACTTATTGGATAGCAGCGTCAATTTTCTCAACAGAGGTACAGTAACAAAGAGTGTTGACGAAGTTGGGGATGCATCAAGAGATAGTTGCGCATCTACTGGCTCGATGCCCCCAAACTTTTGGTCCTGCAAGAAAGATTGTGATGAGGAAGTGAGATTCTCTTCTGACGCTAAGAAAAAGAATTCAGCAAGTAATGTTTGTACAAGTGTTGGAAAAGATCTCGGTGTTGGTAGATTGGCCAACAGTAAATGTGGATCTATTGCGTGGTCAATGTTGCCCAAGTCACAGGGTTCCAGATCATTTGAGTTGGATAGATGCATAGCACTAAAGAATGATGGTTGTGCTAATTTCAGTACAGGTGCTGACTTACTGAAAACTTGTTCGTGTTCTTTTTGCATGAAAGGTGATAAAAAAAAAATCTGCTTCTGTTACTATTTGTTTATTGTGCCATTTGTTATGGGACCTTCGACATATATTCTATCTAAATGGAATGCGTTGTTTTGCAATTTCTCATTCAGCTGCCTATATTTGGTCAGACCTCCATTACCAGGACATCAAAGGACGAATAGCTGGTAAGCTTGTGCTGAACAAGTAAATTATTACTTGCATTAACAGTTCTATTTTTTTTTTCCTTTTCTCAGTTAGTATGTCGACTTTGAATATACCTGTTTTTGTTTGTCAATATTTGTTATATGTATTTGTCCTTCTAGCATTAAAGAAGAGTCAGAAAGAAGCAAGTATCTTGGCTAGTAAATATGCCAGGGGAAATCAGACTGAAACTCACAGCCTAACAATGTCCAACAAATCCTCAAATTTAGAATCTAACCTCACAGCTCAGTGGAAGTCTCTTTTTCATCGCATGGAGGATATATTTGTTCATGAAAGCAATCAGCTTGTGAGTGTAATTTCTGCTTTTGGCAATTGTGTTTGTCATCATTGTAAATTTCCTATTGCCTCTTATTTCAGTTCTTGTGACTGACAAAAAAAACATGGTTTTCCCGAGAAATTCTATTTTATATTTCTGGTTGTAAGGGTTTGTTTGAACCATTTATGTGGCAACTGCCTCGTCCCTGATTTATTGTTTGAAGGATCCTATGACAGTTTTGATCAATGCTCACATGAGGTTACCAATGAATTGAGTTTAGGAGTTCGCATAAAACTTTACTATATTTCTCTTATCCTGAACTGACTCTCTTACTTGACTTTGTGTTTTAACATTCTCAACCTGCTTTGCAGCAAGCTGGGTATTTGACATTGAAAGATTTGAGAGAAAATTGCAAAATGGATCTAGAGAGAACTACTGGCGTGCCTTCTGACAAGTACTAGTGATAGCTTTTCCTCTGGTTATTGTCAGCTTTTCTTGTCACAGTAATTGTACAGAGTATTCGTGAATCTGCCAATGAGACCCAGCTTGTTTGGAAAGTTCTTTCTAAGTTTTCCTACTCATGCTTATATACTACCATGTACTATGTAATATCCATTGTTGCAGTTACCATCTGCATTAGCAAAATTTCAATTATGAATGGAAGTTATGGTTTTTGTCCACCTGTGTTTGATGGTTGATTCTTTTCTCAATGAGTTTATTTGATTTGCCTATAGCTCTTTAGACAGTTCTCCTAAATAAATTGCAGGGTGTAAGCTTTTCCTTATTTATTTATTTATTTATTTTTCTGTTCAAGGTTTGAACCAGTGAAGAGACCTCATCTATTCTCTTGTAGTTCTATTCTATTGATTAGTTTCCTCACTCCATTGCCTATGTGATGGTTAGCCTTGTCTACTTAAGTCTAACAGGTTCCAAGTGCATGAACAACAAACAATTACATGATTCAAAAATTTCTGCAACAGTTTTGCTATGGCTGAACTTGTTCAATATATGAATTAATGAACGTTATTTGTAGCATTGTTATGTCTGAACATGCAAAAATTTTGTGATAGTGCATGATGTAAAATGTGACCACCTCTCAGGGGAAATATGATTTCCTGGTTCAAGGAACAATATGATAACTAATTTGTAGGCTAATTAGTTTATTATGCTTGGATTTTTGTTGTCCCACCATGATTACCTAGATATTCAAATTGCTGAATTATGTATCTGATTGCCAGCTCTGTAAAATTTTAAATGACCTCTACACGTGTGAAGATTGAGCAGTGTATTTGACATAATTTGTTAATAGTCAAACTCTACTAAGTGATTTTTGATTTCTAGAAAAGATGAGGGAGGGAATAGATACTCACTGGGATTCAGCTGTTCAGGAATTCATCTATTGAAATAGTGTTTTTTTTTTAATATAAAAGACAAAGGATGCTTGTACTATTTATGAAATTTCTGGTTTAAGATATTGGGTTTTACTGTTGTTGAGCAATTTCATTTTAGTTTACGACAAATGGAACTAGGCTGATTTTATTTTATTTTTGATTTTCCACATCAAGTTCATGAAATGTAAAGCACAGTTGAAGAATAACTTTGCTGTTGATCTTTTAGGCTTAGTCTAGATGCGAAATGAGCCTGCTGGGTTATTTGATTGTTTGGTTCAGATATGATTACTATTAAATAACTAGTGATTGGTGTAATTTGTTGAATTTTTCCTATTGCTTGCTTTTCTTTACATTAATAGGATATTGTTATATAGAGTCATGAGTTTTTTTGTGCAAGCTCTCCTTTTGACAAAACAAGGTCTTCTTCTTACTTCTGGGTTCTAGGTTTACCTAGCTAAAAGATCTAAAAGGGTCAACTGTGCCTGACAGACAGATCATGTGGCAAGATATTGATATGAATTAGAAGGAAAGATTAGTTGTCATAGTAAGATTTTTTCCCTTTACATGCTGTGCATTTCAACGATTTATAATTTCTCAAAGTTTAATGTGCTGAATATATGAACAATGATGACTTCCAAGTAAAGCTTCCTTTGATATGTTGCTAATAAATATCTATCATGGTGCTAAGCTGATGGCACAGCCTGGGGGGTGGGGGTGGTTGTTGTCTTGCTATATAAGCAACCTGATACTAACTATTCGCATTTTCTGAGATCTTAGATAGGACAACTAACATGGGACTGAAGATGTAGGCTTGTTTACGTTTTGGATTTCCTTTGTAGAAGTGTGATCATTTTTGGATCCTTGTAGACGATATCTATTTGCACTGTAGGTAAGGATCTGATTTCTCGATTACAATGAATTTGCAAATTAGTTTAAAATGAAAAGGAGTAATCACAATATACCTTGAGATTTATGTAGGTGAAAATGACCTTATCGTGTTATACAAGCAGCAATGGCCTTGGATTCTGTAGTCTGTTGTTCTGCTAGTCTAACGGTAAGATTTTCTGTTTCCCCTTTTCGTGTTTTGGTTGGGAGTTTAATTTAACTGGATTCAGGTCTGTAAAGCAATCCCATGACTTCATGCTGCTATATGTTGCCCTGCAATTTTTGATTGTTTTGCAATAACATGATTAGGTTTTCTGGTCTTTTTCATGTTTAAGTTTTCTAATGTTGCAGAAGTAACTTGATAATGACTTCAGGCCTGATGTTTTATTGGTTTGGTACCGGTCCATATGGTTTTGTTGTGCTGTGGTTTTATATTTGCATTTGAGGTGGCCTGACCATGTCAATCTTGGGTTCAATTGGTTTGAATATTTGGTAGTCATAATTTTCAAAGTAAATCCATTGAAATGCTCTAGAGTCAAACCTTGAATACTGGGTTCACGATTGAATTAGGCTTCATTATAGGTATGTATGCATGTTGTGGATGCATGTGACCAATGATTAGTCTCAAAAATATTAACTGATTTCTGCATTATGCAACTAAGTGTCATGAATTTTATTACTGAACAATAAGAGTTCTGTTCCATCTCATTATTTTATTTTTAAATTTTGAGAAAAGAAAAAGAAATTGTTATTTTTCTTTTACAATGATCTGGTGGCTTAAATTCTAGAATGCAACTATTCAAGCAACTCGACTTTGTCTATCTGGTTTCTGATATTGACTTCATATGGGCATTTTCTATTTTCTAAGGATAAACATATAGAAAGGCCAATACCTAAATATGATTTATGAGTGCGACTCAATTCATTAATAGCCACTTATGTCGCATTTGAGTTATAATAATTGCAGCAAAACCCTTCTCCACTCTAGCTTTAGGTTAGAGAGCATCTTCAAAAGTCAAAACAAGAGTATTATTTTTATCTCGCATGCCATCATGTGCACTTGAGTGCGCCACGTTTCAGCCAACTTGATTTCTCTATCATTATTAAGATTGACATTCGAGAGTCAGCTGTTTAAATAATATCATCGCTTATATTATATGCATAATGGGCATATATTGGTTACCAAAAATTGTGGAAGGTATTAAAAAAAATCAGCTTCCAAAAGGGAGTCAATGACATGTTATTTTATGAGTTGTGAATTGTGGGCTATGCAGGTTATTGCTGGATCAAAATCCTTGGAAAATGAAGGAAGTCAAAAGCCTGATTGCCCAAACGAATATGTAGTCTGGTTGGACAAGAAGGTTATTGTTAAGAACAAGAAGAAATCAAGATAGAATAAAATCAAAACGGTGAGATGCCACCATACCTAACTTTTCATTCCCATTTGGAGCTAATGAAATGACACTATTTAAAAGTTGCAGGGTAATTATATTGTAAAAGGTAGTGTTGATCCACGGTCATGGTGAGAAAGGAAAATAGATAATCTGTGTGTGTCTCTAGTACTGCTCAAAGTTGGTGGTGGATTAATTTGTGACTCGATTTCTTCAAGTTTTTATGCAATTATAAGTGGTATACTGATGGGAAATTCTTCGAGAGGCTATTAAAAAAAAAGTTGTATGTAGATTATTTGAGATGAGAGAAAAAAAAAAAAAAAAAGGCAGGGCGCATTACGTAAGATGGGAGATTGCTTTCTCCATTACTATATTTTTTATGTAGTTTTCATCATAGATGTCACACCACGTAATTTTTTATGTTTCCTTGTTAGGTTATTTACCTTTTAATTTTTCTTGCATTCGTCTTGTTTTTTCATACTTTTTTAAAAACATTTTGTCTTGCTTTTTCATAATTTTTTTTATGGGAGACATCATTCAAAATTTAAAATTATCCGAACCTAATTTATTTTTTTTGATACATCGGAAGGGAAAAACTCATCACAACTCGAACCTAATTTATTTGAGAGTATAATTGGCAAAGTTCAAAGGTAAAGAAAATGTCAAAAATTTGAAAAAAAAACACTATTATTTAAAACCAAAAAAATGATATTGTATCCAATGGAAGGTTAAAAATATACATAATTAATTTTAGAAAAAAAAGTCTTTAGAAGAAAAAAACTCAAAGAAGAGCTGATGAGAGCAGGTCCAGCTGCATTATAGGATGATGTGGAAGAAAAGTGATATGAGTAGGCATAGGAATGAAGAGGGGGTTTGGTGAGGAGTTTTTCATCTTTTTTTCCAATCTTGATATTCTGTTCAGTTTTCCAATCTTGTTTCATTCTTCTTATGAGAAAAATTTTGGATATCATTTCTATACCAAACGGCGACCCTAATTCGATTCTCTATTTTTATTAAAATTTTTTATTTTATTTTAATGTTAATTTTATTTTATTTTTTATTTTAATTAATTAATTTTTTAAATAAAAAAATATTTTTTACTTTAAATGTTTTATTTTTTATTTTATTTTTTAAAAAAAATATTAATTATATTGAAATATAAATAATAATTATATATATATATATATATATATATATATATGGTATTCTAGATGAGATATATATCATTCCGCAATAAAAAAATTCAAAATAAAAATTATAAAAAATTAACTCCATTCAAAATAAAGCACAAAAAAAGCAAATTCAATTATCATCTCTCTAAGCACAATCCCCTTTTTCTATCTTTAAAACCCAACGGAAAACCTAAAACAGATTTATGGTCTCTATGCAAAACCTCATGCTTGTCCTCGCTTTTCCTTCACATTTTTTGCTTTTTCTGCCATGTTCATGCTCTCTCTCTCTCTCTCTCTCTCTTATATAATTGAGAAATTCGATTCATTTGACTAATTCTTTATTAAAAAAAACCCTTTTAACTTAAATTTATGTTAACTTATGCCAACATGAAATAAATGATTATTCATTGATTTTTTAAAAATTATGAATGAGAATATAATTAATTTCTAGTTAAAAAAACATGATTCATTTAGCAAGTATTAAATTATAGTAATTTTTGTTTGGAACAATTATGATTTATCATTACTTCTAAAATTTTTTGGGTACAAATTTCTAAATTCTAATACCCTTAAAAAAATTAAACAATTAGTAAAAAAAATGACTTTATGTAGTATGTGATAAACTTTTTCTCTTGGCAGATGCTTAATTTAACATCGATATATATATATAACTTTAACTGAAAAACCCAAAAGTATGAAAAGAAAAATTAGAGTTTAGACTTTGCTGAGAGAAAAGCAAAAGTGAGGGACCAATCTTAGATAACCCCAAGTCAAGAGCAGCCAATGCAATGCCCCATTATTAAAATAATTAAGAAAAAAAATTCAAGTGGCTGCTTATCTCATACCTAAATATTAAACATGCACGATTAGAAGTGTTCATCCGATTAATTAGCCATTAAGCTTTCAGCTATACTAAAATAATTTTAATATTGCAACCAAAGAAAATAAATTTAATATAAATTTTTTGAAATATTTGATTGATTAATGGAAAACTAAAACTGAAAATTTAGACACTAAAAATCGAACGTGAAACTAATGGTTCGGTTATTTAATTTTTAATTTTCTGTTTCATTGTTTTTAAAAAAATAGGTAGTTTTTTACAAAAAAAAAATATATGATGGGAAATAGCATAGTACATAGATAGAGCAAAAGAAGGGGGGAGGTACTGGTACTTTGCTTGTGCTATAAGTGAAGTCCACGTTGGATATTACGTGTAATAGCGTCAAAGTGGGGCCCTTTTTATTAAAAATAATAATTCTAGTGGTCCAACAGCACGGACGACCCAAAATTGATCCTTTGGCTTACTTGTAACGCAACTTTTTAACCACGTCCTTCTCATCTCTCGTGTCCGCTCCACCCTTTTCTTGACTTCTATTCACTAATCACGCTTAATTTTAATCAGTGTTTTCCAAAAATCGGATTCATCATTCAAATGATATGAATATCGATTTAATTTACTATTTAAGTTAAAATATTTTTTCCTAATTTTAAAAGCGTTTCATACTAAATATTCGAATTTAAAAACTCTTCATTAAACAAAAAATATTTTTTATATCTCATCTCAATCTCTTGAAAATATATTTATAATATTTTTTATATGTCATGTATAAATAATGGATATTAAATTTATATATTTTTTAATTTTTATTAATGAGATAAATATAGAATATGATACCTATAAGAGTGAATAAAATGATATGAGTCTATTTCAATTTAACTAAATGTATCGAATTTAAATTTCGAATAAACCGTTACTTTAAAATTTATGAAAAAAATATTTTTCATTCTTGAAATTATATCTAATATAAATATAATTAATTTTAAAATATAATTTTATTGACTAACAGAAAATATATATCGTTTTAAAAAACAAACATTAGGCGTCATCTAGTGGGAAGAGTAAGTATTTGGTACTAATAGAATCATCGCATTACATTGTTATATTTTCTATAATAATTTTAAACCATGATTAAACTAACTAGAAGTGAAGTGTGAACCATAGATTGAAGTGAGGGAGCAAAATTGAAATTGACCCTTCACCAAATTTGAGAATCAAATTCCCGTGTCTCTCTATCTCTTTGCTGAGACTGTGGCGCCGCAATCGACGATTCTTTGTCCAGCCTGCGAATTGTCGTCATTGGTCACGTGACTACGCTCCCTAACCCAACTCTAACCATAGGTTAAATCCTTAACTAATCTTGGTTAACTGTCTCTTTCATTTTTATATTTGGATTCTCATTACCTTTCTTTTTTTAGCTTATCTTAAAAACAAACTTCCGCATCCTCATTTTTTTCCCTACTCCTCCCGATACTTGTATAATTAATTTATTATCAAGGAGGCGGATTTAGTAATTATGACTAAATTTAATAATATTTTTTTGATGAGTACTAGATTTAGCTCACAGTTTGATAGTTCGGATAAGTATGATGCTTTTAACTTTTATATCTAGCCATTTGCTTATGATAATGAGGGTTTTTAACCAAATGCCTTGTTTTATGATCCCACCATTATGACATTTTCTATGTACCAGGAATTAGATTCTTTATATTTTATTGCACGTAATTATTTTTAGGACAATTTTCATAAAATAAAAACTATTTTCACTTTTTTTTTTAAAAATAATCATATTTTTAACTTTTAAATATATATATTTTTAATTTCATATCACATCGTAGTTTTTGAAAAATTTAATTTAGTTTGACAATAATGTAATACTCGTAACCTTTTTTTTTCATTTAGTGTTGTTGATGTGTATATATATATATAATATTTATTTTTAAAATATGTATGCACTGATCTAGTTATATAAATGACTCTCATACTAAAATTACGTTTGCTTTGATCTGGTTATATCTATATAGATCTAGCCTATATAAGATTAGTTTTGAGCATATATATTTATATTTATATATATCTAAACTGTTTTTGAGTTTTTTTAACTAAGTTATTCAATAACTAGTTCTGCATGGATTTAGATATATTTTCGAAAATCTAGTTCATTTTGAGTTTTGAGTTAGTTCTTGCAAATTTAGATATTTTTTTTAACTTATTAATATATGTCAGCAGTGTCAAATAAAAATAATTAGGTTAAAAGTGTCATGTTACTATCAAATCAAATTAAAATCTCTCTAATACTTCATTTTATGTGAAATTGAATATATATATATATATATATATATATTTAAAAGTGAAAAAAAAAGGAATATAATTATTTTTTATACAAAAGTGAAAATACATACATAGTTTTTTATGCAATCTTCCCTTATTCTTATTACTACATAATGTTTGATAAAAAATCTAATTGTATTTGATTTTTCCTATTCTAATTGTATTATAATTATAGTTGTACTTTCCTACTTCAACTAAATTTGTATTTTTATTTTAAATCTTCGTTTATTTGCAGAACATAATATATCTGAAAAATATTTTTCAAAAAAAATTTCCTATAATTGCTTGCAATGCTAGAAAATAATTGGAAAATATTTTCTGGTATTTGGTTGGCAATAGATTTTTTTCTAATTAATACTAATAAAATTATATATATATATATATATATATATATATATATAACTGTCAGCAATTATATGAAAAATATAATAAAAATTATATTCTACGTATAATCATATCAATTATATATTTAAATATAGTTGCAAGAAATTATATATTTAAATATAATAAATGACATATAATTATCGATAATTATATGGAATAACATAATAAAAATCATATAATTATTAGCAATTATATAGTTAGATATATAAAAAGTGAAATATAATTGCAAGCAATTATATAAAAAAATATAATAAAAATCATATAATTTAGCAATTATATGCTTATATATAGAAAATGACATATAATTTATCAATTATATGAAGGAATACAAAAATCATATAGTTGCTAGTAATTATATGATTGATTATACATAGAAAAATGATATATAACGGTCAATAATTATATTAAAAAATTTAATAAAAATTATATAATTATTAACAATTATATGATTATATATAGAAAATGACATATATTTAAGATTGATTTTGATGTATTTTTTACCATAATTTCCTATCTGAATTTTTATTGTTGATGTAAAAAAAAAGAATTATGGTATTTGCACCTTACAAATTACATTGTTTGCTCAATTTATAGCATTGGACTTACACTAGTTTTTTTTTTTAATTTATTTTATATAGCCAATCAAGTGGACATTGGTATTTTTTAAGTAAATTAGAAAAAATTAAGTATCATAATTTTGCTATCTAAATTTTTATTGTTGATGTGGAAAAGAGAATTATGTTATTTGCACTTCAGAAATTATACTGTTTGCTCAATTTTTAGTATTGGGCTTATACTAGTTTTTTTAAAAAATTTATTTTATATTGTTAATCAAGTGGACATTATTTTTTTTAAGTAAATAAAGAAAATAAAAGAAGTGAAGTTAATGGTTCTCATGACAAGAACAATTCTACCATGTGCTTAATTTTTTTTTTAAAAAAACTGTTTACTTTTGTTATTAGAAAATAAAAAAAACCAAAAAAAATGAAAATAAAAATTTCTTTCTTTATATGAGATAAGTTAAACATTGAAAAATATTTTCACATTCTTAGAACATGAAGTTATTTTTTCTTGTTTTGACATTTTTTTTTTGCTAACTCAAATATTGGAAAATAAGAGAAAATATTTTTCACAAACAAATAAATTCTAAGTGAAATTATATATATATTCACAATCAATGAAATTAAAGTTTTCATTCATAATATGGCATCAGAGTCGTAAGAGATCTAATAACTTAGGTTTTTCATCTTTTTTTGGTCTTTTTTCATCGCCTTTCACTATAGCAATGCTACCGACATTGTTTCTAGATCATTATCTTTTATATCCATGACTTAATTACCAATTAAACTTTATCCTAACGATTATTTTCTATATAAAACCCAAATCATTCCAATGCTTAAAAGTTTATGGCCTTTATCATCATTTAGATAGTCCTGAAAGCCTAGCTTCACTGCCAAATGAGTAACATAACTCCCAATGAGAATGTCATCAATAGGCTTTGTGGTGATGGAAAGGAGATGTGAGGCAAACCATCTCGATAAGGCTATTGGCTCATTTTTCCAAGCCCATTCCAGCAAAAGCAATTCAAACTTGTGTATTGAGTCATTATTGTCCCCTTAAGCAAAGATAAATTATGTGAGAAACTGGTGGATGTAGTGGTGAACCGAATTGGTCAAATGTGTGCTTTAGTCTTTTTCACGTTCTAACAACATTCACTACCATAAGTGCCCTAAACTAAGGTGAGATAGAAGTATTTTGCCTCATTCTAATGAATCAAACCCTTATGTGGTAGCTTGAAAATGTCAACAACTTCTATGGAAATGAGATTCTTCTCTTGTTTGCACAACTAGAATGAAACCTTGTCGATTGGAGAGACTTACCTAGTGCTTAGGAATTCTAGGGTTGGCTCATTGAATTTAGTTTGGTAAATGTTGACGAATTCCAGCAAACCACACTTCTTCAGCCATAGTTTCATATTTGATTTCAGGCCTAGAATCCTAATGCAATCCCAATTAAAAGTTATGGTAGAGAGAGTGAGATGTTTCTTGAGAATGTTGTACTTGAAAATCAAATTCACCCAACATTCAATTTTTAAATTCTCATTTTTAAAAATTTTAGAATTCAATTGCAATTATATCGACACCATTTCAATCATGAATGCATATTTCTAACTTTTGGTTGAAAAATCAGACTATTAATTTGCACCACCGATTGTATCTTCGCAATTTCAGAGCTTTTAATTTCAAACTCTTGCCATCTAACTTTATCTATGACCTTAAAATATTATTCTCCATGCTCCAGTGCACTTAAATCAAATTTTCTTCACTATAAAAAACTTCATATTTTTCGTCCGATCTATCATCTCGATTTACGTACTAAGCACGAAATTGTAATAATGTGCCTTTATTCTCTAGTCTTCATATCACATATAACACTACCATCTTGAATTAAAATTTTCTTACTTACATGATCAAATTTAAACTCAGATAATAACTATAGCACTCTCTCACCTAATAAAAATTAACTCAACTAAACGAACGGATACTACATAAACTGGTGTGCAGAAAACATGTGAAATTTTAAAACTTTTATTTTCTTTAGAAAACCTCTTTTCATAAATACTTCATTTGCATATGAAACTATACTACAATATCTCTTACATAAAATCGTCCATAAAGAAATATTTTGATCCAATAGAAACATCATCATATATATATAAGAACTAACATGTTTAAGGCTCAAAAAACTCGATGTTTACAAAAATACATGCATTTAAAAAAGCTACAAATATATATATAAATGCAAGACATATATACAGGTATACAATCTAAATTCCTATGCCATAAACAAAATGAAAAAGTATGACATAATATCATCGACCTGTGTCACGTTTGATCTGTTATCTCTGATGTTGGGTTGACTTATTTTGTTTAACTTCCAGTTTATATACAAGGCTCCAACCCACGTGGAAAAACACTTGCATGCTAAGATACTAAAAGCTTAGTGGTATATATAAGTCATTAAACAATTCATGGCAACATATAAAACACCATGACATGACAATGAATTCATACTATCATGTAAATACTTTACTTTATGGGATGAACTAACTCATTGAACATTGAATTATATGAAAAGGAACATCTAATTTTTGTTTAATTCTTATATACTTGTATTTTTGAACCTCTTTTTCATTTCATTATGCTCTTAAATCACTTTGATATGATTGATTGAATGATTGCCTAATAACTCTCAATATGGGCTATTCAGATACGAGTTGTGAACATAGGTGCTCTCTAAGCTTAAACTACCATTTTCTTGACCGTCTCATGATGAGAGTTGATGTCTGGGCTGAACAACAAGATATCGTCAATGTAGATCAGGGCCGTATGCAATAGAGGCTCATATATTTGAATCATAGTCTTTTGGAATAGGGATGGCACCACTTTGAGTCCAAATGGAATGACAGTCCACTGTTAGTGGTAGAAGTAATAGTAGGAGGTATGTCAGGCCTTATAACAATGGGTGTTTAGGCTGGTGGAATAGTTTGGGCTGGAACAGTCTAGGTTGGAACAGTACTAAGCTTTGGAACCCAGTGGCTTAATAGTGTATATTCCCACATCCACTTTGGAGTTATCAGACTTGCTCTGGGGAGGACTGAGAATTCTTTCAAAAGGATCAAGGTATGACTAAACCTAAAGGTTTTTCTGGCCACTGGTGGGTTTATCCTGAATAGTCTTTTATTTAAAATCTAGCATACGTGGAAAGGATGAACAATCCATGACCACTGTAAAATGATGTCTTATCAAATTGGGCATGCCAAATTTTCTACGTGAATAAAAGATCAAAACAGATATGTGGAAAAAAGAGACTTGTCGTCATCTAATGAGAACATTGATTCTATATCAGCATCTTCTGGGTCTACTTGTGTTAGTCAAGGCATCTCAGTCAATGACGCTCCTAGAGCTTAAGCCACATTGCCTAGTATAAAATTATTGTATCATAATCATTACAACACCTAACCCCCTCAATGGCATGCCACATATCTTACTTCTAGTCCTAGTATCGAGCTTGGGCTTTACTTGTTCATATTACCTTATTACACTTCATCATAACATTTATATCTTATAACATATATACGTTGATCACATGTAAACTCATCATGTAACATTCGTGTATTGATATTCATAGAAGCATACTCTAAACATATCATATAGAAAGCATGTCAAAGTCATTGCATTATAATTATTAAACCTACAACATATATCATTTAAACCAGGCTTCACTAGAAAAACTAAACCATGAACTAAGTCATGAAATCTTCTATTCAGTTTTGTGCACAATCTTCACAAATGTGAAAAAATAGGCACATGTATGATCTTGTTCATGGGATGAGATTCACGATTGTGAATACCTAGTCATGGGCATGAATTTGAGTTTTTCTACAATATCTGATGATGTTCGTGAGAGAAAGAAAGAACAATTATTAAAATTTTATATTTGATAATATTCACGAGTGTTACAACCACTGTCACAGTTGTGAATCAGCTTAAACCCAGAATTCTATCTCGCGATGGTTTATAATCGTGAAAGCATTGTCACATGCGTGAATAATGTGACATTTCATTTTCTTGTTTCTTTTTAACTCTCTCTATATATCTTAACTCTTAAACATATACTTAACTTTTTTTAATCCCTCTTATTTACTAGACCCTAATTACGAGCATTACAATAATGTCAATCATATCGGTCAACCTTTGTCAACTTAACTATGCCAAAAATAGAGTGCATCGACCAAATAGGGCCTAAATCGGCGATCGTGATAATTCTTCCCCTCTTAAAAAAATTTCTTCCTCAAAATTATGCCTAGGTAGCTTATATTCAACTATTAAACTTGTTGACTTTATTTCCCTTTATATCTATTCAATTTTTTTACCCTTTCATTATATATCTCTTTCTTGTTATCCTAAATTTGTTTTTGTGTTCCACCTATATCCTTTCTCTTTATGATTCGCCCTTCTAAAATCTATAGCTTACCATTTTCCCTTGTGTTGGTGTCATTGTTCTCATCTAGCTTACCTAACTACTAGATGCATCAAATCATCTCGAAAATCAAATAGTAAAGGCATTTGTTACACAAAATAATTAATGAAAGAGAAAAATTTTACCTCGTCTATCTTTTGATTTTTCTACCTCATTTTTAACCTGCATTATATAAACCCTTGTTGGGGCTACCTTACTCCCCTGTAGTCTATCTACCATCTTGGATATCATTTGGCTGGCCCCTGTCTGACATCCTTTACCTGACCTCTAGTCGGTATTGATTCTCGTGTTTGATTGGGTCTTGCATCAGTAGTGCCTATGCTCTGACTCTGTAAGAGGCAATCTCTCTTGAGGTGATCAGTACTCCCACACCTTATACATGTACCTAACATCCACCAGCATTCCACTAGGTAACGTCTGCCACAATGTTAACATAAGGGATAGGTAGTCGATCTTTCAGTTGATGGAGTAGGTGCACTGGCTAAAGATGGTACGAGTCCTACAACATGGCCTTTCCTAGAAGATGAAGTCTAACTCACAGCCTCTGGTATACACAACTCCTAACTAATCTAATTCTTTTACTGGCTAGGGCATCTGACCTATCCTGAGTCAATAACCTCTTGTCACCTATCTCAGATGCTTTTTTATATATTCATCTGCTAGTGCCTTCTCAACACTCTCTATTGTAGTCACTAGACTAGAGAAATTATCTATCAAAAAGGCAAATATCCTGGTCCTAATAGGAGCTCCTAGTTCCTTTTCAAATCATTGGCATCTATGATCTCATCCTAAATAATGCCTCCTGCATATTTACTAAGTCGAATATATTCTTTCTCATACTCACTAACAGTCAAAGTATCATTCCTCAAGTCCAAAAACTTCCACTTCTTTTTATCCATGAAAGTCCTCAAAACATATCTCAACCTGAACTATTCTAAAAAGAACTCTCATGAAGGCTGATTAGGTGTTTAGGGCCTTATGAATATCGTTTTCCACCAATCATATACTCCTTTTTATAATAAGGATTTAATACATCTATGCTTTTCCACAAAGGTATAATCCATCTGCCTAAGTGCCCTCTTCATTCTCTCGAGCTAGTATTCAGCAACGGTCGCATCGTCCTTCTTGCGGCTATAAAAATTAGTGGCTTACAGACTTCAGCTCTGTAACTACAAGTCGTTATGATCTTTTCAGTATCTCTGCCATATCCTCTAATAACTCCTTATCTTGTCGCACAATTGGAACTGATCTATCAGTAGATGCATTACCCTTGTGGGTTTTTCATCGTCGCCTCTAGTGAAAAGACACTTATGTATCAGAAAATCCACCCCTATCTATATCCTTTTCCATAATTTGCCTAGGGTCCAAGTCTGAATCCATAGCTACTTATAAAATCAGAAACAATGACATTCATGTTGTTTATAGTAACCTTATACCATATTGTGTTGACATTCATATGTATGTGCAAACTTAACTCTATCCTAGGACCAATTAAACCTTGCTCTAATACCACTAAATGTAACACCCTTTAATCTAACAGAATCCCTGTAAGGTCAAGTGGTGTCCCCAACTGACTTACTTATACACTTTCGCATGACTTAAAACCATATACTAAAATTCGTTCATAATAAACAACATGCATACATAAAACTTTGATGTATCAAAAAAGTTATAAAATGTCATAACTAATTTTTTTTCTTTTTAAAAATACAATATGAAACCATTTAAAAACAAAATGTGAATAACCAGGTCACTGTTGCTTTGCTCTGATGTGAGGCCCATCGATTCTGCAACGCTATCTACAACTCTTACCACTCTGCAACCTTCTATGTACAACCTACGTGAGAGAAAAACACTCTCATACTAAGTATAACACTCAGTGGTACAAGTTTTATAGTAATAATACTTTTATAACAATTATTTTATTCCATTTATATCTTATCATACTCTTAATGTTTCTAACATATGTTTCTTTCATATATTTATTTATAATTACCATAACATACTTTTTAAATTTATATCATAAATATAAACAATCAGCATAATTAAATAACATCATCACTCATATAACATGCCAATTTGTAGAACACACAAATGCAACATGTACATGTATAACTTTATGCATTTCATGTTATTGGATAGTTATGGCCTTATTTACCTGATTAACCCATTAATTTAATTACCTAGATCATATTCTAGGAAGTCATGAGGGGTATTCAAATGAAAAAGACATTTGTTCGTATGTAGATGCCAAATATTTGTTTATTTGTATGTTCCAGTCATGCTGGATAATCCGTATAACCCTATTGACATGTCAACAAACCTATCATATTCTATCTTAGTTGAGACTCATTTATGGAGTAATGTGATGTTCGGCTATATATATATATCACATACCCATGTATCAAGTAACATTTATACAAAACATATTCATTACATATCATGTTAATAATCATATTAGAAATCACATTACCACATTAACTCTTATTATTTACTAGAAGTCATATTATATTTCATATATTAACAATAATAATTATCATTATTATCATGATTATTGCTATAAAGCATGTACATACCTATATATGCCTTTCTATAATTTACTAGGTCATTACCCTTATCTACTCTCGGTATCTGTTTTGTCATTGTGTCTGATAATAATTAAATTTTTAATTACTTATTTCCATCAATAAATATTAATATTTCTTTTTAAAATTTAAACCACTTCATAGAGTTTCCCAACTCGCATTTGCTGAAATTCTACATTGGCGTTATTGCATTACATGCATTTAATACATAATTGACCATTCCTAGTTGCCTGATATATATTATGGTGCAACCACTTATTCTCTAATAATATTTCCTTTTTTCTCATCTTTTTGCCATATTTTCATATAATTAGTCTATTGTCTAAGAATTTATCTCCAAAAATTCTATTTAATTTAATTTCTTTATTTTCCTTTATTTTTTCTTCTCCATATAATTTTCCTTAATTTATTTCCCATTTTCTTAATAATAATAATAATAATAATAATAATAATAATAATAACAATAATAATAATAATAATAATAATAATAATAATAATAATAATAATAATAATAATAATAATAATAATTATTATTATTATTATTATTATTATTATTATTATTATTATTATTATTATTATTATCCACTAAAAACTTTCCATTAATTAATCAATTTGTCTAAAAATTTATATAAATTTCAATAATTATTTCAATCCATTTTCTTTTAATTTTCAACTAAAAAATTTTATTTAATTAAGTCCAAATATTCACAAATTAATTTTTTAATAATTCGGCCATACTTTGAAAAGTTTCCAAAAAAAATATTTCTCCACTCCAAAATTTATTTCACACATCCAATATCCCAAATAACTCCAATTTCATCAAATCATGTCATGGTTCACCCAATATCTTCATCTGAAATTTCGGACATAATTATAAAACCTTTTAAAATTTTACAAAAATTATTTTTACCCATTTCTTATAACTTCTCATCAATTCTATATCTAAATTCCTCATTTTTTATTTTTATCTAATTTTTCCCTAATCTCCTTATAAAACTATATTTTCAAACCATATAAAATTCACAAAAAAAACTTAAAATCAAACCAAAATAATCACTTTAATAAACTCAAATCCATAAAAAATTAAGGAAGAAATTAAGGGATCTAACCTCTAAAAATTTAGAGAAATTTGGCCAAGAGTAATTTTTCCACCAAAATTATTTCATTTACCTCCCAATTAATTTTTCTTATTCCAAAGGCTTGATTAATTTAAATCTTGTGGATTTGGAGTGAAAGAGAAACTTAAACAATCTTCCATGGTGGATGGCTAAATGAGGGTGAAGATGAGGGCTTTTTGTTTGATATATTTAGTACATAATTCTAGATTAAGGAGAGGTATGAGTATTTGTCTTTATATAGCTAAATTAAATTAAATTAATCTTAATTAATTCTGTAATTTTCACTACTATTGTCAATTAAAATTTAATTAGGTACTTAAATTGATAAATGTCCCAATCACAACCTAAATAAATTTGACTTCCCAAATTTTCATCAATCAAATAATTTCTTTGAATTAATTCAAGATATAATTTATCTTCCTCAAATTCGATCTTTAAACAATTTAATTCCGTCAAATTGAATATACTTAAAATTATAAAATAATTTTCTCTTCAAAACTCTCTTTAATTTTGTGAAATGACATTTGGTGTAAAAATCATATTTTTAAGGTGTAGTCATTTTTCTTAATAGGACCTATAAAAATTCACCCTATGTCCGATTTTTCAAATTCTCAATTTTAAAAATCTTAGAATCCAATTGCGATTGCATCTTCACTTTTGCAATCATGAACACATATTTCTAACTTTCGGTTGGAAAATCGGACCGTAAAATCACACCACCAACTGTATCTTTGCAATTTTGGAGCCCTTAATTTCATAGTCTTTCAATCTAACTCTACTTATGAACTTAAAATATTATTTTTCATACTTTAGTTTACATAAATCAAAATTTTTTTCCAAACAAAACATCGTATTTTTCATTCGGTCCATCACCTTGATTTACATACCAAGTACGAAATCATAATAGTGTGCCCTTATTCTCTAGTTTTTATGTCGCATATAACACTATCATCTTAAATTAAAATGTTCATACTTATATGATCATATTTAAATCCAAATAATAATACCTCCATACCGGTTAACCCTTATCGACTTAACTGTGCTAATCAAGGAGCGCACAAACCAGACAAAGCCTAAATCGATAGACAAGATTAGATAAGAGGGTGTTACATTATTAATCGTTTGCCTATGTTTCAATTGAACTATATTTCTTCCTTTGAACGTCTATTCAAGCAAAAACCTTATTATAATTTTCATAAAATTTTTGGTTGTGCATGTTATCCACGACTTCTATCTTACTGAAAATCAAAATAAGATTTTCATTCAATGTGTTGCATTTCTTTGGTTTATAGTAAACTTCATAAGACACATAAATGTTTTGATCCAATTACCAATAAAATCTATATCTCACATCATGTGATTTTTTATGAACATATTTTTCCCTCCACAAGAGAGATGACAACAATTGGGTCCATTAGTCAAGATATTTTTCTAAGTTTTATTCACATTCCATCTCCATATTTCACTACTGTTGCTCTTATTTGACAGTCATTTCACCACCACCCCCAATAAGACCTAAGATACCATCATCTCCAACAACCTTTTTGCATATCACAAGGACCATGAACAACTCACATGGTCTTTTTCTAGTCGTTGATCTTACCAAATATGGCCTTCCATCATCTTCAAGTAATGCTGATGATTTTATAGCTCAAAATGCACCTCAATGTTCTCATTGCATGGTCACTCATTTTCCAACTGGGCATTTAAAACTGCAACAACCAAGGTCAATGCTTGATGCCACTATTTCTTTTGATCCTATAACTTACATGGATACCTTTAAATTTGCTCATTGGTGCCAAACAATGGGAGAAGATTATGATGCATTTATCGTAAATCATAATTAGGATTTGATTCCACATTCACAAGCTTAAAATGTTATTGGTTATAAATGGGATTTTTAGACCAAAACCAAACGGATAGTTCCATTAATCGATATAAAGCTTATTTAGTTGCAAAAGGTATCATTAATGCTCTGGAGTTTATTTCAATGACATTTGTAGTATGGTTTTCAAGATTTCTACAATTTGGATACTATTATCTATTGGTGTTCGATTCGGTTGAACTATGCACTAACTTGATATCTCTAATTCATTCTTTCATGGTTCTCTTGAAGAAACTATTTTCATGAACCAACTATTGAACTTCATTGAAAAGAAATATCCAACTCATGTTTATCGTCTTAAAAAATCAATCTACGGCCTTAATCAAATGCCATATATGTGGCACAAATGCCTCAATGATGCTCTTTTGTGATCTTGGATTGTAATGTTAAAAAATGAATACATCATTCTACTACTACTATCAAAAAACTTATTTTAATTTATTTTTTCTTAAATATGTTAAAGACATCATAGTTCTAGGCAGTAATGAAACATTGGTCTCTTAACTTGTTCAACAATTGCAAACCTCTTTTGCAATTAAAGACTTTATCAAATTACATTTTTTCCTTAGAATTGAAGTTCAGTGGCATAAAAATTGTGTACGACTTTGTCAAACTAAGTAAATTGGTATACTTTTAAAGCGCATAAATATTGGTAATCACAAACCAGTCTCCACTCCTTTTGTAACACCCTTTTTACTTAAAGTAATTCTATAAGATATAAGTGTATTCTGATAATAATTCACTATTTATGATGCATGCACATGACTTATTTACTAACATAAATTAATCTATGCACAATATATGATACTAGATAAATATATATGCATAAAATGTTTTCTTGTTTTTTTATAAAATCATAATAATTTAAAACTCATTTACAACAATTTTCAAATCAAAATTTTTTAAAATGTAATAATAATATTTTTACTCACATGACATGTTTTTCATAAGTACAACTGTTTTTCTTTTTGTGAGATCTCTGGATCGCTCACCTCATGTTTCTAAACTTTATTGTTATTCTCTCTTTGATACCTATGTGAGAGAGAACACTCTTACTATCATATTCGTAAATTTATGCCCCAAGTCGCACATGTCGTTAAACTGATACGTTAGACTGATCGAAGTCTAAATTCATATTTTGACTAGAAAAAATTAAAGTATTTAAAGATATTAGTTTACGATGAAGGACCTAAATGCAAAATTTAAAAAAATTTAGGGTCAATTTATAATATACCAAAAATTGAAGGATTAAGTGAGATAATTATTAATTAAATGAATGATTTATGGACATTAAATATATGTGATGGCTGGTCAAACCAAGTGCCACAAATTAAGAAGCTAATAAACATAAATATCTAGATATTTATTAAGAAAATGGGACCCATCATTAACAATTTTGGCATTTTCTTCTCATTTTCTTTTTATTCTTCCTTCCTTATCTCTTTTCATTTAGAATTTTCTGCCTTCCTAAACTAGCCCCATGTTTCCACAATTTCTTCCATAGCCAAAGCTTCCTTCTAGTGAGAGAAAGTGAGAAAAGAGTAGAAAAAAGTGAGAAAAAAAAAACCAGTTTCTTGCACAACAAAGCTTAAGGAAGCTTGAAATAGCAAAAAGAGAGAGATAAAAAAGAAAATAGGAGAGAGAAACCTCCAAAATTTCAACCATAAAAGGGAAAAGCTTGAGGAAAAGTTTTCTTCATATTTTATTTAAGTTTCTCTAAAGGAAGATGATGTTTTAAGAGAGAAATTTTAGGGGTTGTAGAGAAAGAAATAGGAGTTCGAGATATATGATGAAAGAAATGTATTTAATGAGTTTCTTGTATATCTTAGGTACTCAAGAAGAGAGAAAAGATAAGAGAAAGGAGAATGAGGTATAAAAGATTAAAGATAAAGAAAATAAAAAAGTAAGTGAATAACGTAATGCAATAGCCTATATTATATCATCAAGTTGCAGGATTTTAGCATTTGACATGTAAATGATTATAAATTAGTAGTATTTTGTGATATAATTTTAGGAATACATGTTTTCTAGACTTAGGATTAATTTTGGTAAAAATTGAATTAGGTAATTATGTGTGTCCTTTGCTGATTCTATAGAGCAATTAGTATATAAATTGCTATAACTTGAGTTATGAAATTCTGATTGATATTTTATTTATAGGGTTTGAAAGTTAAGATATAGGGTTAAAATTTTTATGAAGAATACAAAATGTGATTTTTAAAGTAATTATGCTTAATTTTGGCACAAAAGTTGGAATAGAAAATTATCTATGAAATTCTAGACAACGATTTTAATGATCAGTTAGTGTTCAATTGATCATATCTTTTGCTACATAACTCAAAATTAAATTATTCAAATTTTATATTAACGATAAGATCTGTGGCTATAATTCTTAAGAAGACAATTAAATAAAATTCAAAATGTAATGGGATAAAAAATGAGATTAAATACATAATATGAAATATGTCAGTAATAGGACAGAATAAGAATTGAAAAAGTTAATATGTAAAATTATGTGGATCTTTTTATATTATGTAAATTATATTTTTATTGAGTAATTATGTGTTTGATTAAGCCATTAAACCTATTAAATGTATGAATTAAAGAATTATAAAATTTATGAAAAGGAAAAGTATATGATGAATGAAATACACAAAGAAAAATGAGAATTTGATGATAACATGTATTAAACTCTTAAACACCTAAAGCTCTTAAACACCTAGTATAAAACTAGAGTCTTAGATAGTTTAACATGCCAATCATGAGTCTCTTAATACTGATGATAACACTCATTAATATCGGTGATGACATACATATTAATGACGGTGATAACACTCATATTAATGTCGGTGATGACACATATTAATGCCGGTGATAACATATATTAATGTCGGTGATGATAGTTGTATGCACATACTATTATGCTCAAATGATAATTTTATTATGTCTGGATAGTCAACCCCGTTATTCTGATTATTAGTTCCTAGGTATTATGGGCACAAATATGTTAAAAATTTATGAGAATTTAATATAGGATAATTTGTGATAATTAATTTAGTATATTAACTAAATTAGTATAATCAAAATACAAATGATGATATGAGATGAGAAATTATATATGTAAAATGTTTGTTTATAAAGGTATGAATATGAAATAGCAATGTATTAGTGAAATTGGGTTTGTGACTTATATATGTATAAAATTGGTTTAGAAACAATTGCACATTGCATGATATAATATATTGCATTATTTATATACACTACTAAGCCTTAACATGAGAGTTTCTTTCGCGCAAATATAGGAAAGAATAAGCCGAAGATAGTAGATAAAGTTAACGGTAACCTGACCTAGTAAAACAGCTCACTCATGACACCGTGGGTTATACTAATTTCATCAAAATATAAAGTTAACTATAATACTGTAAGAGAACTTTGAATCTCGCCCATATATAGGGAATAATAAGCTGAAAATAGTAGATAAAGTTAACGGTGATCTGACCTAGTAAAGTAGCTCACTCCTGACACCGTGGGTTACACTACTTTTTATACTTTTGATTCAAACTTCTCTTACAGTATTGTAGTTAACTTTATGTTTTGATTAACATAATTGTTTTGTAAATACTACTTATTGTATATAAAATATATTTTGTTCCCTTATTATGATTTCTTTTACACTATAAAGAAAATGAATAAAATATATATATATATATATATATATATATATATATGAGCTACTTTATTTTATATATATATGAAATAATATTTTAATTGATAAAGTTAGTATAACACTCCCTTATCGAGACATGTGTTGCTGGGGTGAGAAGGATGTTACACTCATGCTGAGTTTTCCAACTCAGTAGTGCAAAACGTTACAATAACAATCATTAAAAAATTAAATAAGTTTAACATCTATACACCTTAAACTTGCCTCTAAGGATATAATGAGGTATCATCAAACAATTGAAATTTTATGATCCAAAATAACTACAGAACCAAGGTAAAAAATAAACACATGACTCAAAATAATATTATCTGATCCAAGATAATCACAAAATCAATTTCGATCTAAGATAACCACATTATCGGTAAATAAATAATATGTATAATTCAAGATAACAACAAGAGCTATACGATACATCTTATGACCAAGATAAACACATATCATTAAGTTCTTACCCAATTGGCATGCTAATAAATTCCTAATTTGTAGTCTAGGCGAATACTTAGACTCAAAATCATCAGTTTTTAACTTTTATTTTTTCAAGTAATTTTTAAATATTTATTTTCTATTTGACATCATGCACATTATCTTTTTTTTTTTCTTCAAAATACAAATATAACAAATATTCATTTTTTTATATCTCATGCAACTCAAAATGTACTAATAATCATATTTCACCAAAAAACATATAAAATATTATTTCCAAATCATTTCATTTAAAATATATCTTAACATTTAATTTATATTACTATAAAATAATACCATAATATAAAAACATTAAATTCAGCCAATATATATGTAAAATATTTTCATGTCAAAATTATTACATTGTCATTTAAAGGCCAAATCTAATAATTTCTTGCACCAATAATAAATTTTTTTCCATGAGTTTTATTTGACTTTATAACGGTATATTTTATTATATTCTATTAATTGAAATTTATTTAATATCATATTTGATCAATCACAAGTTATCTATCACACTTTTATCAATTTGATTGCATATAAATTCTTTTCATATTATTTCATAAAATTCAATTCACAATTTTTTTTATCATACTTATATCTTTTTTTTCTCTCATTGAAGTGCTTATTATTGATTTTACGACTAAGAAAATTTTCAAAAATTCTCAACAAATATGTTAATTACAAAAATTTATTAATTATTTTTTGACTTTTACTGTAAATATTTTATACAAATCTATTTTCTTTTAAAATTATGGAGGTTCATTGGCTTTTTTCCTCTTGTCCATTCTCAGTGCATGTTCTAACGTCAAATTTTAGTAAATTCCTGAGCAAAGGACAATTACAACTTCTAACATAAATTAATATACCTATAAATTTTGAAACTTTTGTGCTTACCGATATTCTTATCTATATTAAATTACACTACGTGTGTTTTATGTGTAATTTACTTTTATGGTCGTCTGACATACATTTCAATGCGATCAAAATTTTTTCAATAATATTTTCTTTTATCTTATTTAATTTTCATATTTTTCTTTCTCTATTATTATTTTTGTTTTTCATTTTTCTTCTAATGTCCATTTTCAACTAAAAAATTATTCTTAATATAATAAGACTCTAAAAATTCTAAATAAATTCTAATAATTACTTTAACCCATTATCATTAATTTTTCATTACTAATTTCACCAAATTGCTGTCAAATAATTCTCAATAAATCATCAAATAATTCAACCAAAATTCAAAATTTTTCTCAAAAATTCTCTTAAATTTTTCTCTTTTTCCAAAAATTATTTTTTACCTTCAAATATTCTAAACAACTCCAATTTTATCAAATTAAGTCTTAATTCTATCAAATATTCTACCTAAAAATTCGACCATAATTGTGAAAAATTAATGAAATTTCAACAAAATTTCTTAAAAAATTATTTCTTAAAACTTTTCTTCAATTCCACCATTCACAAGCTTCAATCAACTCATTTTATATTTTATTCAATTAATTCTCCATTTTCCCCTCAAATCCTAATTTTCTATTTTAATAAACTCATATCAATTCTTCTCAAATTCTTACAATAACTTAAAGTAAACATGCTCAACAACTTCATGATATGAAAAAAAAAGTAGAAATTGGAAAAATTTCTCACCTTCAATTTTTTTAAAAATATTTGCGAATCTCTTTTTGTTGTAAATAATTTTTTTTTCATTCTCACTTAAAATCCTTGCTCCTTAATGCTTGAATAATGTGAATTGAAAGAAAATAAAGAGTAGAAAGGAAGAGAGGTTCGTCCATGGAAGGAAATGAAAAAGATGAGAGTTTTTTTTTGAATTTATCTTATGAAAAAATCAAGAATAGTAATCCAAATTTGACTTTTATAGTTCAACTAATGATTAATTAATCTCAATTACCTTAATTCTTACTCATATTGGTTAATTAAAGTTAATCAAGAAGATATTTTGACTTTTATTTAATTTTAATTCAAAAGAAATTTTGACTTTGAACTTTTTCTATTAAATTTTTTCACTTTTCAATTCCACCCTTAAGTAGGGATGATAATGAGGCGGGTTCGGGGCAAAGTTTTCCGTCCCCATCCCCAACCCCGACCTCCGCCACCATACCCCGACCTTGTCCCGAACCCCTACGAAAAAACTTTTTGAATCCCCATCCCCGCACCACACAGGGACGAGGATCCCCGACCCCGCCCCAATCTCCGAATTTTATTAAATTTATTAATTAGTTAATTATATAATTTTTAAATAAAAAAATATTTTTTACTTAAAATAAGTATTATATTTTTATTTTATTATTATTTTTAAAATATTAATTATATTAAAATATAAATAATTATTATATATATAAATAATATAAATATATAATTATATAAATATATTTTCGGAGCGGGGATCGGGGTGGGGGATATATATACCATCCCAGCCCCGTCCCTGACAAAAACAATTCGGGATCGGGGCGGAAAAAAGTAAAACTTGAAAAAACCGCCATGTTCGGGGCAGGGTCGGGGCGGAGGAAAATTGCCATCCCTACCCTTAAGTAAATTTATTTTTTTAAATTCCATGTCATAAATAATTTTTTCTCATCAAATTGAATACTAATATTCTTAAAATAATTTTCTTTTCGAAATAGTTTTATTGATTTTGTAAAACGATCACCGGTTCAAAATTTATTTTTTTGCGATTTAGTTTTTTTCTTCTTAATTTGACCCATAAAAAAATCATCTAACATTCGATTTATAAATTATCAATATTAAAAATTTTAGAAATCAATTGTGATTGCATCGACATAAATTATGATCACGAACATATATTTTTAGCTTCCAATCAAAAAATTGAACTATAAACCAGCAACGAGAACCGTATTTCCGCAAATCGAAATCCTTAACCTTAAAATCTCTCCATATAACGTCACTAATAGCCTTAAAATATTATTCTTTGCACTCCGACATACTTAAATTGTATTTCCATGTTTGGACAACAATTCTAAATTTCAGCCCCGATTCATTGCATTGATTTGCGTGTATGACATTAAATCATAACGTTTCATCAAATCAATATTTATATTATCCTCCTATTATCATATTAAAATAAAAGTTTCATATTTATTTATCTGTATTTAGATTTTGATTAGTATGTTTCTATACTACGATACATAAGACTGCATTACCCGTATATGGTCGATGTCTAGATCGCGAACGTGATACTTGTCTCCTACATATAAAATTCTATTGGTGATATCCCTTCTTTCTCCAATCTCTCCTTTTTTTTTTTTTAGTATCATTGGAAGCTTACAATATTTGTTTCACTCGAATAGATATTGCCTTTGCAATCAATAAGCTTGCTCAATTTATGCATGACCCCACCAAATTGCAATGGCAATCAACAAAAGCATCTTTTGTGCTATCTTTATGGCACCTCCCATAATGGTATTTTCTTGACTAAATCCTTCCAATTTTCTTTGTGTGCCTACTTTGATACGGATTAGGGTGGTGTTTTTTATGATTGGAAATCAACCACTGACAATGGCGTTTATATTGCAATAATTTAATTTCTTGGAGCTATGGCAAACAATAGTCGGTTTCAATATCTTCTATTGAGGTTGAATACCACACTATTGCCACTGCCACCTCAAAACTCATTTGGTTAGAGTTGCTTCTCATGGAAATTGGTTTTTCTTTAATTCCAAATCCCACTCTATGGCGTGATAATCTTAGTGCAAATTCCATTCACGGTCCAATCACATTGAAATCAATTTCTATTTTGTTCAGGATCGTGTTTACAAGAAACAATTATATATCCGATATATCAATTCCGAAGATTAAGCTGCATATGTTGACACTAAGCATTTACTCAAATCTCCCTTTTTTCTATTTCGTGACAAATTGATAGTGTTTCCTCCTCCAGTTCAACTTGCAGGAGGGTGATAAATAATTTAACCGTATTCTACTCTTCATATTCTAATTGCAGTTGTACTTTCCTATTCCATCTATACTTGTATTCTTATTTTAAGTGAGACTTTTGTATATATTTATAATATTCACAATCAACAAAATTAAGATTTTCATTTATAACAATTTTAAGACTTCGCAATGATAAAATATAATTGAATTATTTTATAAATTTATTAATGTGTAAATTAAGTCTAATGAAAAAAAAATATTTAATGTTCTTGAAAGACAATTGTTATCATTCACATTAACGGCTCTATTTTCGTTGAAGCATTTGTTAAGAAAGTTACTAAAAAACTGCAAAGCACCAAATCAAAACTCACTAAAAATTTATTAAAAGTGACGTGGCGCAGCATGAACGTGCTGCAACGGTATAAAAGACAAATACCACATTAAATTCCAAAAGCAGATAACTGATACCCAACCCAACCCAACCAATATAGTCTACTAAATTACCAACAAATCCAGAGGAAACACGTGTAAAGCCACGTTTTATTACCGACACCTGCCGGTCATCATACATACGTGGCGAGTATACATTGGATATCCCAGATCGGACAGGGGCATCTTTGGAGCTGATGAAAAAAATTATGATAAATATGGTTTAGGAGAGAGAAAAACCAGAAGGGTAAATTAAAACTTAAATTTGTAGGCTGGAGTTATATAAGAAAGGGTAGAGAGGAGAATGTGAAACACAAAGAGCGTAAGCACTAAGTGAGGCCACATAAAAATTAGTCATAGAGAGGAAAATATCTCTCGTTGTTTGGCTTTCTCTGCAACTGTGTTTGATAAAAATCTTTTCTTTTTCCTTCCCCCCTTTCTCTGATTCCCCGCTTCTCTGTATCCCATTCTGTCAATCGTCTGTCTTTCCAAGGGAAATATATGTTTTTGGGGTTTGTTTTCTTGGTGGGTTTGAGTGGAAATTTGTGTCTAAATAAGAAACAAGCAAAACCCAAAACTTTGTGTATATCTTGAAAGCCAGGTGATTTCAGAATAGAGATCCAGGTTGATTTTAGTTTTTGTTTTATAATTTTAGTTTAATCAACTGCAAGGGTTTATTTTTGTTCCTTCAAGGTTAGTTCTTTTTTCTCTCTTTTCAAGTTCTTGTGTAAAAAACCTCATCTTTTTATCTGGGTTTTTTTTTCCTTTTCTTTTCTGCTATATAAAATCTAGTATTTCCTGTTGAATTTTGTTAAGTAACAGGTTAATTATCTGGATCCTTGGTTTTTGTTTTGTGTTTAGATTGAGAAAAATATGGCAGCAGCTATAGATATATACAGTAGCAGTACAACACCAGTTTTTTTAGATCCTTGTAGTGAACTTATGAAAGCACTTGAGCCTTTTTTGAAAAGTGCTTCACCTACCTCTGCTCTAACTTCTTCTTATTCTTTATCTTCTCCCTCTTTCTGTTCTTCTTCTTCTTCTCCTTCCCCAACTTCTTGCTCTTATGACTCTCCTTTCTCTTTACAGCCTAATTTGTACGCTGATTTTTGCTCCCCATCGAGCACCCATATGTTTTCTCAAGGGTTCTCTAGCTTTAACCAAATGGGTTTAGAGCAAACAGGTTCAATTGGGCTTAATCACCTTACCCCATCTCAAGTCCTTCAAATCCAAGCTCAATTTCACCTTCAGCAGCAGCAGCAGCAGCATCAAATTCATAACCAAAGGCTTAACTACTTGGCTCCAAAACCAGTCCCCATGAAACAATCTGCCTCTCCTCCTAAGCCAACAAAACTCTACAGAGGAGTTAGGCAGAGGCATTGGGGCAAATGGGTTGCTGAGATCAGACTCCCTAAAAACAGGACAAGACTCTGGCTTGGTACCTTTGACACAGCTGAAGAGGCAGCCTTGGCTTATGACAAGGCAGCTTACAAGCTAAGAGGAGAATTTGCCAGGCTTAATTTTCCCCATCTTCGCCACCAAGGAGCTCATGTTTCTGGAGAATTTGGTGACTACAAGCCTCTCCATTCCTCTGTTGATGCAAAGTTGCAAGCTATTTGTCAAAGCTTGGCTAACTCGAAGAAACAGGGGAAAACAGGGGAGTCAAGTTCGATTGCTAATTCGAAGAAAAATCTTTCAGTTTCTTTTCAGGCAAAGAAGGAAGATAATTACTCTGTTAAAGGTGAATTAAAAAGTGAGATTGATAATTATGGAGTTGAGGATTATAGCGTGAAGATATCATCAGCATCTGAATCACCAGCACCAGCTTCATCTGAAGAATCATGTGTGGGTTCCTCTTCACCGCAGTCTGAAATTTCATTCTTGGATTTCTCCGATTCCTCTTCACAGTGGGAAGAAACAGAGAACTTTGGTTTGGAGAAGTACCCATCAGTGGAAATTGATTGGGCAGCTCTTTAAATTTCAATTATCACGTAATAATCTTTGAAGCATCTTTTATTTATTTATTATTTTTTTTTTGTGGGTCAGTTTCATTTCAGGTTGAAATTTGGTGTCTTAGGTAGCTCCTGCAATGAAGTTTTTGGCATTTGCAGAGCTGCAATTAGGAGTAAGTGGTCATATATGTCGTATGTCGATGTTATTATGTAAAAGCTCTCTCCATGTTTGGTCTTGCTGGTACTTTTTTCCTTTGCTTGACCTCATGAGAGTTTGTAATTTTATTTTATTACTGTTAGGTCACTGTAATTAAAACCCCCAGTCTTTGAATTTATCAGTTTATATGTTCTTTTACTGCAATTTTTCTTTTATATGTTTAAATATGGTAAGCATATGATTGTGTTTGCTTTTGTTTTCTGGTCTCAATTTGTTTATAAAATTATTTCTTCATATTGTAGAGTAAAGATTCTTCTAAGTCTTAATAGTTAATACCATGAGTTAATCTAAATCTACTATCAATCTATTGTCTGAATCATTTTAATATAATATAAATGATTCTAATAAAAATTGAAATAAAATTTTTTAGTATTTTTATATACTTTTTAACTAGAGATTTAACACTTTGCATATTTAATTTCCAATTAAAACAATAATAAATAATTCGAATGACAATAAAAATTAAAGACTGATCAGGTTTCAAAAATTCATCAATATTCTCTATCCGAGCCCATTTGTAAAACTAATTCGAATCTGACCCAAAATCTGTTATAATTGAAATGGATCAATTTGAAATTGATCCGAAATTTTTAAGGTTGATTAGGGTCAGTTTGAAGATAACACGAAAGTGACCCAAATGGATCGGGTAATGAGTCAATCCCATTGATTCAATTTTTAAAAAATTTTAAAATCTAAATAATATTTAGTTTGTAATTAATTTTAATATTTTAATATTAATTTATTTAATCTCATTAGTCATAAGTATTATATTTATTTTAATAATTTAATTCAAATTTAACTTCCACGAGATATTAATAAAATCAAAAATATTATTATTAAATAATTAATAATTTTGCATTTAATTAATTCAATTCAAATTAAATTGAATTTTAATTTATTAAAATAAAAATTTTCCAATGATGCTAAAATAACTCGTTACAAGAAATTGCACTTTTTGCGGAAATTTTTTTTTGTCTATTACTGTATAAAATCGTCACTAATGAGTTTATATGACGAAAAAAATTTCTCCACTAATTCACCACTAAAACTGTATCACTAAAATTTTTAGTGGGGAAATTGTAATTCGCCCGTTGATTTTTTTTATGAAAAACTTTATATTTGCTACAAAAATTCCGTAATATCTATATTTTTAGCAGCAAAATTATTTCCTCACTATAAGAACAAATAATTTGTTGAGAAATGTATTCGCCATCAATTCTATAAGGAAATATTTTTTCACTAAATGGGAAAATATTGTTTCCTACTAAAATGATGTTTGCCATGAAACATGTGTTTTCATAATTATTGAGTTGAACATTAGCTAGCTAATGGTAGAAAAGTAAAAATCTCTCGCCTAATAAAAAATAACCATAAATTTTTTATTAAATAAAACCATCAATTATTAAAAAATAAAATTTTCAAATAAAAATATATTATTAATTTAATACTTTGAATTTTTTTAAAAAAATCAATAAATAATTAAAAAACTATTCAGTTTAATTATTTGAAAACAATTCAATTTGATTATATAAAAATAACCCAAACAAATTTAATAGAAGAGGTTCTAATTCGATTAAATTTGAAAAATATCTAAATATGAATGTGAATCCTTTTGATCCAATTATAAGATACAGATCTAATCCAATTTAAAAATGACACGAAAGAAACCTGAACCTAAATCCATTTCACCCAACGTGAATGATATATCTAAATTTCAGAGATAAATTAAAAAAAAGGAGATTTTTCAAGAGGGAATTTTCTAAAGACAAAATCCAGAATATAACAAATGTGTAATTACAACCATTCTCGCTCTGATTTACCGACATAAATAATATAAGTAGTCGATGATGAAGAGCCACGAAAAAGAAAAATGTCTATTGGGACTAATAATTTGTTTTATCATTTAAAACGTTACATTTTGTGGTGGTAGAGAATGCTATCAAATTGAACTCAATTTCAAGGGGGTGACCAATTAAACACAATTTTTGTTTTTTTTCTTTTTCTTTTTTAGAAAAAAAAGAATTTAATTATTGTTTTTGTAAGGTTAGGACCACAACTTGAAATGTAATCCTAAAACGACACCCATAAACAAGTTGTGATCATTTATGAACTTTTCAATTTAGTCATCCAAATTGCATACGAAATTATGCAAAATGTCATCTCAATTCTCAAATAGCCAAATGTCAATCAAATTGGGTCCAATTATCGCATATTAATCCATTGACTTAAGGTGCACATGAAGAGATTTTTTTTTTAAATTTCTATTTTTTGTGGGGTTTTCAATTAGCTACACTTAACTTCATGTGCTTCGTGTGTAGATCCGGAATAAAATTCTTTTGTACTAAAATGAAAATTGGGTCCATGGTAAAAATTTTTTTTGGGTCATTTAAAAAAAAGAATGTATTTTATGTGTCTTAGACATTCACATGAAGGGATTCCACCTTTATAACCCGAATAAATTGAATGATTCAACGACCAAAGATATGTTTCTTGAAGCTTCCAATAATTTTATTCAGCCATAAAGAAAAAAGTCATTTTTATGAAATGTTCTCATCATGTTAAAGATGCTCGGGAAAAATTATAATTCTCTTTTTAATATATATTTTTAAATTTTTAATTTGAATTTCGTTTAATGTTTTATTTTTTATATTTTAAAAAAAATTCTTACATATATCCAATTCATAAAATATTTTATATATTATGCTAATTATAAATTGAACATATTATTTTAGGAGAAAAAAATACGAAACGAAATAATTGTGTAGTGGAAGCAACTGGGATCTCCTCATCACTTCAGAGGGCAGGGTTGATTTTGATTGACAAGTGAGAAAGGCAAAGCCATAGCTCTGCAAATTGCAAGTGATCACTCTTTTTTCAGTACACGCAAAATTGAAAAAAAAAAAAAACAAGAGGACCTTATCCCTTCAAGTCTGATATTTTTGGAGAGATTAGCAGAAGTCCTTTCTGGGCCCATTAGGAATCATCACACCTATTTTCTTTCATGAACATTAATGTTTTTTTAATAATAATAATAATATATTGAAATATATATTTTTAATTTTTCTTTCCTTAACCTTAAAATCTTGTATGAAGCATCCAATGGAAGGGGCGCGAATGCTATTCAAATAATTCATTCCAAAGCTATTGAAGGATTCCCTTAATGGAAGAGAAAGGTATTGATCCTCCAAATTGTTATTAGTTATTGTGCACTTTACAGGTTTTAATGATATGGCATTGAGGTGTAGAGTTTATTCCAAAATCTAATTAAGCTAAGAATCTAAGTCTACATTATGCATGGGCATATTAAGCCGTTATTATCAGTTGATGTAATATTTTAGGATGCTTCTTGTCTTAATAACATTTTAGACATTTGTTTATTTAGGTTGTAAATTATTCTATATTATTGTTATTGAGTCACTAAAATAAATTCTAAATATATTTGTATATTTGTTATCGAGTAATTCTTAAATGTATTGGAATGCGTTCATAAATATGTATGTATATTTTCATTTTAGTTATCCAATTTATAAATACATTATTTTTTTAACATATGTATATATGTTATTGTATACCGGTAAGCATTCTTGCTTAGCATATAGATTCTTTCTCAGATGTAGATTTGGAACTGAGTAAATAAAATTTTATAAAGAAGAGGAGATGCACCTCATAGTCTATATATAGATAAGTTCATGCAATCATTGGGGAATTTGTAATCTTCTAAAATCTATGATTCATCGTGTTAAAACATATTTTAATTCAGATACTTAATGAATATAAAATAAAGTTATGCATATAGTGTGTGTGGTTTTTATTAAGTGAAGGGAATAATGATACCCAAGCTTTGTATGTTAGTAATATATGAAGAATATGAGGTTATATAGATGACATTATGTTGACTTTTTTTTTGAAATACTCATGGAAATACAATGTTTTGAAATAAAGCGTTTTCCTTAAAGAAACTAAGTTTTTAATACTTTTATAAAATCATGTTTTAAAATTTACCAATTTTTTAAATGTCTTTGTAACACTTTTGTATATGGTTTGATATTCTCGCTATATAAGAGAGTGTTACAAAATTATTCGTCACTAAATGGTAACATTTTTTGTAGTGTAGCTCAATCAGATCTAGGACTAGATATAGGCTATCTGCTTGAATTTTGTTTATAACATTCAAATGCTCTATGTTATTGGAGGAGGCTTAAGTTTGTGGACAAAGTAGTCTAAATCCTTGATAGATCTCCCTAAATATTTACATTGTGAACAAGGAAAAACTAACTCTTTTAGTCGTTAATAGATTTTTGCATATGCCAAAAAAGTTTACGACTAGAATATGCTTGGATAAGCGCCTAGTCTTCATCTTTATGACACTTCAAATAAAGAAAGATCTAACAAATAACTGCTCGCCAACATTTCACACCTCTTGTACAATGCTTTAAAGGCATGCAAATATATGTCATGCATTTGGAACTATTAAACATGAGAAATATTGTACCTTACCAAATAAAACAAACAAATATCAACAAAAGTAGTTGTATGCCAATCACAAAGAACTCTTCATAAAAAATAACTTGATTTGATCCTAGGTCTTGATTTGCCTTTGTTGAATATTGAGGGGTATTTCTATTATTTTGATGATTACAAATAAATGGACAATAAAAAATATAACCACATTTTGTGATATAAGTATATTAGACATGTAACACATTCCTAAGACAAGTTGATTGAAATTATTTGAAGTTCAAAAGAATGAAAATCAGTAAAGATTCACGCTTGTGAAGAAGATATTCATGCTTGTGAATAATGTCATGCCCGTGGTAAAGAATCACCACTATTGTAAAAGTAGCAATTCATGCCCATGGCTCATGGAGTAACACTAGTGAATGAGTTAGTGTCCAAACTATTTATTCAAATATTCATGACAGTGAAGCATTGGACCACCCGTGAAGCTTGACTAAGTCATGCTCGTGAAATACCTTTCATTTCTAGACATAATCAGTCACGACTAGCTTTACAACTTCAGTCATGGCTATGAAGAACATTTGCGTCTGAATATTAAGTCACGCCCATGAACCTGGAAAGAGAAACTTGTCAAATGCGAACAGGAAAGTGATTGAACAAATATTTTTGTATTAAATGCATCCCAAACGACTATATTTATTAGGAAAAGTATAAATACAACATATTTATGTCTTCTAAAGGCTAGACAACTAGAAAAAAATGTGCATTCAATCTTCTAATCTTGTATAGCCTTGGACATTTAATTGATTCTACCAATCTTCTATTTTTATCTTAGAAAAACCATAATTGCTTAGAATTGTTGAGCTTTTTGGTTGGTGAGTGTTTTTATTTTTATAATCAATTACTCAAAAGTGAGTTGGGTTATGAGTGAAGCACTTGTAAAGGTTTTTGTGTGAGCCATAAAAAAATACAAGGATTTGGTTGTTGTGTTAGCCTTTAAAATACAATAGTTTTTTTTTGGGTTAGTTGTTAGCCAAAAGAGAAACACTATAGTTGGGAGTGAGCTGGGAAAAACTCTATTGTAACACTTCAAGTGCTAGTGAAATACCCAATTGAGATTGGAGAGAGAAATAGGGTTTGTTAATACCTGTACCACTATATCTTTTTCTCTTTCACAAATCATTCTTTGGTAAAATTGCCTCAAGCAAATTTTTTATTTACCAACCAATTCAACCCCCTTCTTGGTTATTGTTTTGGGCAATAATTGATATTAGAGTTAAGTCTAGCATTCAAGCTTAACAAGCGCTAGTAAAGATCAAATGATGGCCAACAAAGAATTTCATAGTTTTAAGTCATTTTTTGATGGAGCTAACTATGCAAATTGGAAATTCAAGATGGAGATTTATTTTGAAAGTGAAAGAGTAGATATTTGGGAGTCCACTTAAAAAGAATGGACACCTCTAACAAGAAAAACTTCAAAGGAGAAAAAGAGATCATCCCAAGAGATGATTGGACTGAAACTCAAAGGAAAACAAATGGCAATAATAATCTCCTTACTCCTTGAATAGTGTGGTAGGATTCAACATTGTCTTATCGCTTATTCCATTTGGAAGACATTAGAAAACTATCATGAAGCCACCAAACAAGTGAAGTCCAAGAAGGTTCAACTTCTTATCACTGATTATGAGCTCTTTGTTAAACCTTAAGGGGTATTTCCGTCATTTTGATGATAACAAATAAAATAACAATATTGTATTTAACATACTTGTCTTCTAAGTCTTTTATACAGGACATGGATCCAAATAGCAAGAATGGAGAATTGAAATAATAATCCTTGAAAGACAAAATTCAAGAAGTAGCATGTTCACTGCCGTGACTCTATGAGTCACTCCCGTGGAGGAAGCTATCCATTACCAAAACCAACATTTGGAGTTCACGGCCATGAAGGAAACACAAACCGTGAAGTAAGCATTTTAGTCACCCCCATGAATAAAGGTGTCACCCCCGTGAAAAATCATGCAATTTCATCCAGAGAGCTTCACGACCAGAGTCACCACTTGGATCACGGGTGGGAAGATTGTCACGCCCGTGACTCAATATGTCAAAACATTCCAGAGAGCTTCATGACCAAGGTCACCATTTCAGTCACGGCTTGGGAAGAACTGTCACCCCCGTGACAATCATAGTCACGCCCGTGAATAATGAAAGAGAAAAATGTTAGGCGCAATTTTTTGGTTGGTACAACGACTAGTTTCTTATTTAATGCACCCCAACGGCTATATTCAGCCATGGGAGTATAAATGGAAGTCATTTATGCATTAAGGAACAAGACACTGATAAGAAAAACAAAAGAATAGCATATACTTCGAATTTAATTCTTATTACAAGCTATTTGTACTTTGATACTTTGAGAACAAATATATTCTCTGTAAAAATATTTTTGCTCCTCATATTTGAGCAATAAAGATTTATAAATGGTTCTCTCTGTAATCTTTACTCAAGTGAGCTTTGGGTAATTCTGGGTTAAGAGTAGAACACTTGTAAGGGTTAGTTGTGTGAACCTCCAAAACACAAATTAAAAGGTTATTTGTGTGAGCCTGTAAAACACAAAGTATAGGTTGTTTGTGTGAGCCTGTAAAACACAAAGGAATTGGTTATTGTGTGAGCCATTAAAACACAAGGGATTTCTGGGTTAGGTGTGAGTCATTGTAAGAAACACCATAGTTGGGAGTGAGCTTGTAAAACTCCATTGTAACACTTAGTGTGTTAGTGAAACTCCCAATTGAGATTGAGGAGAGGAGTAGGGTTTGTTAACACCCGAACCTCTATAAATCTGTGTGTCAAATTTTCTCTATCCTTCCTCAAATTAATTGTTTATTTCCACACCTTAAAGTTTAATTTTTAAAACTCCAATTCAACCCCCCTTATTGGCTTGATATTTGGGCAACAATTGGTATCAGAGATTTGTCTAGCATCGAAGCCTAAAAAGCGCTAGTAAAGAGTAAGATATGGCCAGTGAAGGATTCCAAAGTCTCAAGCCTTACTTCGATGGAGCAAATTATGCTCATTGGAAGTTTCAGATGGAGACATATTTGGATAATGAAGGAATTGAAGTTTGGGATAGTATTCGAAAAGAATGGACACCACCAACTAGAAGAGGAGTTAATGGTGAAGAAGAAATCCTGTCAAGAGATGATTGGACAGAGCCTCAAAGAAGAACAAATTTCAAAAATAAGAAGGCAATGACAATTCTCTCAAGCTCATTATCTGTTGAAGAATGTGGCAGGATACAACACTGTTCAACTGCATATAACATGTGGAAAACATTAGAAAACTATCATGAAGGCCACAAAGCCACATGGGATGACAAAAGCTCTTCAAGTAAAAAAGATTACAATGAAAGCGAAGAGGTCAACCTATGCTTCATGGCTATAGAGGATCACGTCTCGGACAAAGTAAGATCACTACACTCATACTCTTTCAATAATGATAGTAGTGATAATGATAGTAATAGTGATAGTGATGATGATGATGATGAACAAAGCCTAATAGAAGAATTAAATATGGAATTAGAGAAATATAGAACTAAATTTAGTACCTATAGAAATAATATCTCTAATTTGAAAAATAAGATAGATGGTTTAGAAAAAGAGAACATAAAGCTTAAACCATCTAATGAATCTCTTCAAAAGTCATTAGATGAATACTCATCAAGACCCTCAACAGCTTCACTGTTAAAAGAAAATAATACTTTGAAAAATGAAGTTGAGGAACTTAGAAATTCCATTTCTAAATTTCACAAGGGTAAAGAGAGCTTAGATACTCTCATTGTGTCTCAAAGACCACCTTTAGTTAGACATGGTCTAGGATTTAAGGACACATCATCATCTTCTAACAAAACTGTATTTGTTAAGTCTAGAGAACCTAACATCTCCACAACTATTAAGAAAGCACCAAGAAATAAGAATGTTAAACCTTCTATACAGAAAAAGAATAATCATGCCTTTATATATAGGAAGAATATATCTAGAAAAATGCAAATTAATCATGATTGTGCATGCCATTGCTTTCAAAATCAGTCTAATAGAATTATGGCATTTAAATACAGTGTAAGACCAAAAAGCAAGTTTAGACCTAAACAATGTAATTATTGTATGAAAATGGGTCACATAAATAAACATTGCTGGATAAGGAAGGCTCATTGGGAACCTTCATGTGCTAACCCCCAAGGACCCAAACTCATTTGGGTACCTAAAAATCATACTTGATTTGTGATTCTATAGGTATGCCTCAAGTCCACAATAAACAAAAATGCTTGGCTAGTAGACAGTGGATGCTCAAGGCATATGACAGGAGACAAAGAACTTTTCAATGAAATCAAAAGTATTAATGGAGGTAAAGTTACCTTTGGAAACAATGCAAAGGGTAAGGTAATTGGCATTGGTTCTATTGGTGTTAATAGTACTACTTTTTATTAAGGATGTCTTACTTGTTGATGGGTTGAAACATAACTTGTTAAGTGTAAGTCAATTATGTGATAAAGGAAACAAAGTAATCTTTACTTCAAACGAATGTCTTGTAATCTCTATTGATGGTCAAGAAATATTTAAAGGAAATAGAGATATCAATACGTACATAATAAACTTACATGAATTATCTAACCATTCCTCTAAGTGTCTTGTGACTACTAGTGATGAATCTTGGCTGTGGCATAGAAGACTTGGTCATGCTAACATGGACTTAATACAAAGTCTTAGCACAAGAGAGCTAGTAAAAGGATTACCAAAAGTTAAATATGAAAAAGGCAAGACATGTGATCCTTGTCAAAGAGGAAAGCAACACAAGTCATATTTCAAAGCTAAAAACATAGATACTCTACAACCAGCAAAGCATATAGAGTATTTAATAGAAGATCATCAACGGTTGAAGAATACATGCATGTTGTTTTTAATAAAACTAGTAGACTTGATCTTGTGAAAGGTAGTGCTCTTGATGATATTGTAGATGATATGGAAAAACTTGTCATTGAAAATGGAAAAGAAGAAAACGGTCAAGAAAATTTATTACCTCAAAATCAAGAACAAATGGAGCAAGAAGTTCCAAAAGAATGGAGAATGATGAAAGATCATCCAAAAGAGCAAATAATTGGTGATCTATCAAGGGGAGTAAGTACTAGATCTCATTTCAAGCATTTAGTCACTGACATTGCTTTTATTTCACAAATTGAGCCTAAAAACATTGATGAGGCTCTTAATGATGAAAGTTGGGTAATTTCCATGCAAGAGGAACTCAACCAATTTGAGAGAAATAAGGTATGGAACCTAGCACCTAGACCCAAGAACCATCCAATCATAGGCAGCAAATGGGTATTTAGAAATAAATTAGATGAACAAGGGTTAATAACCAGGAATAAAGCAAGACTAGTTGCAAAAGGATATAATCAGGAAGAAGGTATAGATTATGATGAAACATATGCACCTGTAGCTAGATTAGAAGCTATAAGAATACTCTTAGCATATGCATGTCACATGAATTTCAAACTTTTTCAAATGGATGTGAAAAGTGCATTTCTAAATGGTTATATAGATGAAGAAGTGTATGTAGAACAACCACCAGGTTTTGAAAGCTATGATTTTCCAAATCATGTTTTTAAACTTTCAAAAGCTTTGTATGGTTTAAAACAGGCTCCAAGAGCTTGGTATGAGAGACTAAGTTCTTTTTTATTAGAAAATAGCTTCACAAAGGGAAATGTTGACACTACACTATTCATCAAAAAGCATAAGCATGATATACTTATTGTTCAAATTTATGTTGATGATATAATATTTGGTTCTACTAATGAGCTGCTTTGTCAAGAATTTGCTAAGTGCATGACTAGGGAATTTGAAATGAGTATGATGGGAGAACTTAAGTATTTCCTTGGTCTACAAATAAAGCAAAGCAATGAGGGCATATTCATCAACCAATCCAAATATGCCAAAGACTTAATCAAAAAATTTGGTATGGAAGGAAGCAAAAATGCCAAGACTCCTATAAGCACATCAACAAAATTGGACAAAGATGAAAAGGGTAAGAGCATTAATGAAAAGCTTTATAGAGGTATGATCGGATCACTTTTATATCTCACTGCTTTTAGACCTGATATTATGTATAGTGTTTGCTTATGTGCACGATTTCAATCATGTCCTAAAGAATATCATCTAAATGTTGTAAAAAGGATTTTAAGATATTTACATGGAACATTGCATCTAGGTTTATGGTATCCTAGGAATTCATCTTTTTATATTATAGGATATTCAGATGCAGATTATGCTGGTAGTCTTTTGGATAGGAAAAGTACTTCAGGTACTTGTCACTTCATTGGAGAATGTTTGGTTTCTTGTTTTAGCAAGAAACAAGTTTCAGTTGCTCTCTCAACTACTGAAGCTGAATATGTAGCAGTTGGATATTTTTGTACACAAATTCTTTGGATGAAACAACAACTTAAGGACTATGGTAATGAGATGAACCATATACCTATAAAATGTGACAACACTAGTGCTATAAATCTTTCAAAGAATCCTATTCAACACTTTAGAAGTAAACATATTGACATTAGACACCACTTTATTAGAGATCTTGTTCAATATGGAGATGTTGAATTAGAATTTGTATGCACAGAAAATCAATTAGCAGATATTTTCACTAAGTCTCTAAATGAGGAAAGATTTAATTTCATTAGAAGAGAACTAGGTATGATTGATGGATTAACCTTGTGATTGCAAGAATATGAAATCTTAATTGTTGATCTTAAATCATATCACAAGTTATAAGATAGAAATTTTGATGAGAATTCATGTTTTATGAAGTATAATCTTTGTTGAAATGATTTAGTCTTGTTATAGCACTTAATTTGAATTTGATGAAAATTATAGGGGAGTCACGCCCGTGACTTAAGTGGCCCAAAGAGGCAGTGTCGTTCACGACTTTGGTTCACGACATAATTCACGGCTTCAAGAGGTGAAACTTAGTTTCACGGCTTGAGTCACGCCCGTGAAAATGGACTTTCACGCTCGTGACCCTTTTTCACTCCCGTGAATAATTACACCCCAAAACTCACAGAAGCTTTCACGCCTTGCTTCACGGGCATAAGTAGTGAAATTCAACAGTTCATGCCCATGACGTTATATTCACCCCCGTGACCTATGATCATTCACGAATGGAACACTACTTGAGCAAACCGTGAACACGACTATTCACGCCCGTGATTGTATCGAATATATAAGAAAACCGCCAGTTACAACCTTCATTTAAACTCTCCATCTCCCGAAACCGCTCTCATTTACTCTCATTCATTGAGACATTGATGATTCCGACCCCAAAGACTTGAAATTTCACTATAAATACCACAAAAAGTTCGAATCTTCAGCAGAAATCATACATTTCTAGGGTTTTTCATCAAATTTTCTGTCAAAAATTTTCTTCAACTCCATCAACAACTAATTTCTTCGAATATGGAGTCTGCTTCTTCAAAGGGAAAGAGAAATAAGTCCCATGCACCTAAGAGGTATTTAGATTACCTTATGAACATCATTCCAGAAAGTTGCCATCCTCGGTATGCAACTTTGAAGAAGAGACCTATCTTATCATCAAGGTCCTTCAAATGGAAGGCAGTCCGTAGTCTCGGGCTTGAGATGGCTATGACAGAGCAACTTCAAGCCTGTCATCTCAAAGAATTTGTTGAAATTCATCAGCCAACTCTGAGGGAGCCAACGCTGGAATTTCTCAGCACCTTGCAGGTTTCACCAACTGGAGTGGTGAAATTCCAACTCTGCAATAATCCTAACACCCTCAACGCCATCACATTTGGAGAATTGTTCAATCTACCATCTGATGGCATTCTAAATGAGACTGAGGTAGAATTCTTTGCTCCTCCAGCCTGGACACATTTCGGCACCGGTTGCAGCTGGGATGTCAAGAAGACAAAGAGCACTCATCTCGTGGCCCCAGTACACAGGTATTTGCATAGGTTCCTAACCTATAGCATTTTTGCTCGGGGAGAAAGTAATGGAACAATCAGAAAGTCAGAGCTCTTCCTCCTTGAGATGGCTCGCAGGGGAGTCAAAGTGGCACTTTCTAGATGGTTTGCAAGCCATCTTCTCTCCATAGCCACCAAGCCCACCAGAGATATTTTGATTAGGGCATATGTCACTCATATCGCAGTGAAACTCAACTATTTGAAGCTGGATGCCCATCATTTCAACATCATTCCTGCACATCCTCGAGATCGCCTGGATGTCGAGTCATTCATCAAGATGGGAGCGGCTGTCAGGATCATTTTCCAGAACGATATCTTCTACCGCTTCACTGACACTGCTGGGGAGATTATCTGGGAAGATAATGACACAGAGGATTTTAAAGCAGGCCTCTAGGGAGTCCAGCAGAAGAAGAGGGCTCGGGTCGAGGAAGCACCTCCAGCAGTCGAGCAGGACATTGGACAGTCCTCAACTTCCACACCATCCTTAGCGCAACAGGTGGTCGACCTATTGGCACCACGTTTTGAGTAGCTGCAGACTTCCATGGATGAGAGGTTGGAGAACCTCAAGGACTTCATGGAGTCTCAGATGGACAACCTTGAGGCTGAAGTAGCTAGGCTTCGTGATAGAATGTTTGGCTAGAAGATAGGCTAGAGTGTAGCCTAAATTTGATCTTTTTTTGCTTGTTTGTTATTTTTTATGTTTGCTTGTAGGAAATTTTTAAATTTCCTTTCTGAACATTTTAACTTAGTTTGTATCCTTTCCTTTATGTTATATTTTCTTTTGTTTACTTCAATCTTCATATCCTTTTTGATTGATGACAAAAGGGGGCGAAAACTAGCAATATATGATAGGCAATATATGATAGGGAGAATGGTATCAAACTAGCAACATAAGATTAAAATAGCAATATATATTAAGGTAAATGATTTTTGAATCAAATAATCAAAATTGAATTGACTTTGAAATGGATTACAAATCTTGATTCAAAATTTCATATGCAAAGTATATAAATTGAGCTTTATATACCCTAGATACAACTTAAGTATACCTTGCATATACCTTAAAGCAAGTTACAATTAAAAATATGCCATGATATACCTTAAATATACCTTACATATACTTCATGTCTTAAAAAGGAGTTATGGTATATATTGGATATACTTCTCATATAACTTGCAAACACTTAAATCTAGTTAAGTTTATTTCAATGCTACATCATTATCTACTATTCTTGCACATTATAAATTTTTATCCTAAGTATATTTTGAGGGGGAGACTTCTCAAAATCACATATTGCTAGATTATTTGTCACCATCAAAAAGGGGGAGATTGTTAAACCTTAAGGGGTATTTCCGTCATTTTGATGATAACAAATAAAATAGCAATATTGTATTTAACATACTTGTCTTCTAAGTCTTTTATACAGGACATGGATCCAAATAGCAAGAATGGAGAATTGGAAGAATAATCCTTGAAAGACAAAATTCAAGAAGTAGCATGTTCACTGCCGTGACTCTATGAGTCACTCTCGTGAAGGAAGCTATCCGTTACCAAAACCAACATTTGAAGTTCACGACCATGAAGGAAACACAAACCGTGAAGTAAGCATTTCAGTCACCCCCGTGAATAAAGGTGTCACCCCCGTGAAGAATCATGCAATTTCATGCAGAGAGCTTCACGACCAGAGTCACCATTTGGATCATGGCTGGGACGATTGTCACGCCCGTGAATTAGTATGTCACGCCTATGAATCAATATGTCAAAACATTCCAAAGAGCTTCACGACCAAGGTCACCACTTCAGTCACTGCTTGGGAAGAACTGTCACCCCCGTGACAATCATAGTCACGCTCGTGAACAATGAAAGAGAAAAATGTTAGGCGCGATTTTTTGGTTGGTACAACGGCTAGTTTCTTATTTAATGCACCCCAACGGCTATATTCAGCCATGAGAGTATAAATGGAAGTCATTTATGTATTAAGGAACAAGAGAATGATAAGAAAAACAAAAGAATAGCATATATTTCGAATTTAATTCTTATTACAAGCTATTTGTACTTTGATACTTTGAAAACAAATCTATTCTCTGTAAAAATCTTTTTGCTCCTCATATTTGAGCAATAAAGATTTATAAGTGGTTCTCTCTGTAATCTTTACTCAAGTGAGCTTTGGGTAATTCTGGGTTAAGAGTAGAACACTTGTAAGGGTTAGTTGTGTGAACCTCCAAAACACAAATTAAAAGGTTATTTGTGTGAGCTTGTAAAACACAAAGTGTAGGTTGTTTGTGTGAGCCTGTAAAACACAAAGTGTAGGTTGTTTGTGTGAGCCTGTAAAACACAAAGTGTACGTTGTTTGTGTGAGCCTGTAAAACACAAAGGAATTGGTTATTGTGTGAGCCATTAAAACACAAGAGATTTCTGGGTTAGGTGTGAGCCATTGTAAGAAACACCATAGTTGGGAGTGAGCTTGTAAAACTCCATTGTATCACTTAATGTGTTAGTGAAACTCCCAATTGCGATTGGTGAGAGGAGTAGGGTTTGTTAACACCCGAACCTCTATAAATCTGTGTGTCAAAGTTTCTCTATCATTCCTCAAATTAATTGTTTATTTCCACACCTTAAAGTTTAATTTTTAAAACTCCAATTCAACCCCCCTTATTGGCTTGATATCTGGGCAACACTCTTGAAAATGAAGCCAAATAAGATCTTAACCTAAATGACCAATCTTCTTCTTACCATTGTTAATGGTATGAAGAAGCTTGGAAAACATTATAGTTTGGAAGACATAAACAACAAGATTTTGAAGAATCTTCCAATGAGAGATTAGTTGTGGAAATATAATAGGCTAATGAAGACTTAAGCGTAATCTTCACTGATGTGCTAATTGGTAAAATTCTCATTCATGAGATGGTTTTAGTAAGGGAAAAGGAAAATAAATGAGAAAATGAGAGGAAAAGACCCCTAACACTTAAAACTTCAACTTCCACACCTATAGATGAAGATCTCCTTAGTGATGAAGAGTTGGTTGATGAAGGAGATGATCAAATTGCCTTGCTTTTTAGGAGAATCAATAGGTTGATCACCCATAAGAATGACTCAATTAAGAACTATAAGCAAAAAGCCTCAAGATTCCCTCCTAGAAACTCCTCATCTAACAAAGGCAAAGCGAAAGTCATGTGCTATGAGTGTGGAAAGAAGGGACACATTAGATCGGAGTGCCCTATAGTCAAGAAGTACAAGAGGAGACCTAACAAAGAAGATGAAGAAGAGGGACACAAAGCCATATGGGATGATGAAATCTCTACATTCATTAAAGAAGAAGAAGACGAGGTAGCTAACTTGTGCTTTATGACGATTGAGGATAACTCTAATGATGAGGTATGTCTACATCCCAATCTTGTGATGATTTGTATGATTTAATTGATGATGATGATATAGTTGAAATGCTAAATTTAAAGATAGAAAGGTACAAAATGAAACTTTATCTTTATAGAAAAAATAGATTTAAACTCAAAAATGATTTTAATAACCTTCAAAAGGTAGTTGATGAGCTAAAAATCTCAAATGACTACTTAAAGAAGTCATTGTATGAGATTTCATCAAAACCTTCAACCAATTTTATAATGAAAGAAAACAATGCTTTAAAAAATGAGGTTGAAAAGGTTAGAAATTCTATTTCTAGATTTCACAAAGGGAAAGAGATTTTAGACACTCTAATCATATATCAAATAGCTCCCTTATTGAGACATGGTCTAGGCTTCAATAGAGCATCATCATCCTCTCTATCTAAAATCATTTTTGGTAAATCAAACACACCACAAACTTCTACCATTGAGGCAATAATCCCAAAGGCAAAAATGCTTGGCTAGTGGATAGTGGATGCTCAAGGCACATGATTGGAAATAAAAGCCTTTTCACTCAAATCAAAAGAATGGATGGTGGTAAGGTAACCTTTGAAAACAATGCAAAGGGTAAGGTAATTGGCATTAGCTCAATTGGCTTGAATAATACTTCTTTAATTGAAAAATGTCTTACTTGTTGATGGCTTAAAGCATAATATATTAAATGTGAGTCAATTATGTGATAAGGGAAATTAAGTCACCTTTACCTCTAATGAATATCTTGTGACCACTTTAAATAGTCAAAATATATTCAAAAGAGATATGGATGACAATACTTACATAATAGATTTACACAAGCTATCTAACATTTCCTCTAAGTTTCTTATATCAATTAACAATGAATCTTGGCTATGGCATATAGGGCTTGATCATGCAAAAGTCAAGGAGATCTAGTGGATGGATTAGCAAAAGTCAAATTTGCAAAGCATAAGACATGTGAACTATGTTAAAGTGGAAAACAACACAAAACATCATTCAAGTCTAAGAATGTAGTACAATGGATAAGCTTGGTCTTGATCATGAAGAGGATGGTGAGACTTCAAAGAGAGACAATAATGATGATCAAGAAGAGCAACAACAAAAGCAACATCAAGATAATCTACTGCCTCAAGCTCAAAAGAAAGGCACCCAAGAGCTTCAAAAGGAATGAAAATTTATAAGAAACTACCCTTTGAATCAAATCTTTGGTGATCCCACTAAGGGTGTAAATACTAGATCTAATATTAAAATTTTAGATTCTAATCTTGTTTTGTCTCTCAAATTGAGCCAAGGAATATTGATGAGGCTCTTAGTGATGAAAATTGGGTTATTGCTATGCAAGAGAAACTCAATCAATTTGAGAGAAATAAGGTTTGGTCATTAGTTCTAAAACCTAAGGACTATCCAATCATTGGTAGAAAATGGGTCTTTAGGAACAATTTAGATGAATAAGGTCATATCATTAGGAACAAAGCCAGATTGGTTATGAAAGGATACAACCAAGAGGAAGGCATATATTATGATGAGACCTATACTCCAATTGCTAGATTAGAAACAATTAGAATTCTTTTAGCTTTTGCATGCTGCATGAACTTTAAAATTTTTCAAATGAATGTCAAAAGTGCCTTTTTAAATGGTTTTATAGGGGAGGAATTTTATGTTGAACAACCTCATAGTTTTGAAAGTCATGTATTGCCAAATCATGTATTTAAACTCACTAAGGCCTTATATGGTTTGAAACAAGCTCCAAGAGCTTGGTATGAAAGACTTAGTGCATTTTTTTAGAACTAATTTTTCAAAAGGACATATAGACACTACATTTTTCATTAAAAAACATAAGCATGACATATTATTTGTTCAAATTTATGTTGATGATATTATCTTTGGATCAAATAGTGGATTGTTTTATCAAAAATTTTCTGAGTGTATGACTAGAGAATTTGAAATGAGCATGATGAGAGAGCTCAAGTTATTTCTTAGTCTTCAAATCAAGCAAAGCACGAATGACATCTTCATCAACCAATCCAAGTACACCAAAGAGCTATTAAAGAAATTTGGAATGAAATGATGTAAGAGTGTCAAGACTCCAATGAGCACATCAACAAAATTGGACAAAGTTGAGAAGGGTAAGACTATAAATGAAAAGCTCTATAGAAGTATGATTGGATCTCTTTTATACCTTACCGCTTCTAGACCTGATATAATGTATAATGTATGCTTATGTGCTATATTTCAATAATTTCCTAAGGAATCTCATTTGAATGTTGTGAAAAGAATTTTAAAATATATTCATGGCAGAATGCACTTAAGTTTATAGTATCCTAGGAATACTTCATTTTCAATCATTGGTTTTTCGGATGCCAATTATACTAGTAGTCTTCTAGATAGAAAAATCATATCCGGAACTTGTATCTTCATTGGTGAATGTTTAGTTTCTTAGTTTAGCAAGAAATAAGTTTCGGTTGCCTTGTCCACTACTGAATCATAATATGTAGCAACGGGTTGTTGTGGTAGTCGAGTTCTTTGGATGAGACAACAACTCAAGGATTATGGTCAAGAGATTGATCACATTCCTATCAAATGTGACAATACAAGTGCTATAAATCTTTCTACAAATCCCATTCAACATTTTAGGAGCAAACACATAAATATTAGACATTATTTTATATGAGATCATGTCTAAAATAGTGATATTGTGTTAGAATTTATTGACATAAACAATCAATTGGCTAATATTTTTACAAAGTCTCTCAATGATGAAAGGTTTTATTTTATAAAAGGGGAGCTTGGTATGCTTTATAGAAGCATTTTATCTTAAAAAGGATTTAAAATACATACATTACATTAATTATGTATTTTGATGTGAACCCTGAGTGATATGTCTCATATTTGATGATTTTCATGTTTAATTTGTATGATAGATGATTAATCTTCATAATAAAGCATGTTTAATTATTTTAGGAAGGAGTTTAGTATCACATCCTATCGTTTGAATTTTTTTTCCATATTTTAGGTCTTCATGACCATGAATTAATATTAAAGTAGCCAAAAACGGCAGTAGCGTTCATGTTTTGGTTCACGTTTTGCATCACAATTTTATCTCATGAATATTCTTTTTCATGCCCGTGACTATTTTATGTCACGACTTTTAACATAACATGCTTCAAATAGTAGAAGTGTTCATGCCTTTGGTCATAGGATGGCTCACTATTTGGTCTTCCCATGAATATGATTATTCACTCCCATGAATATTTCTTCACGGTCGTGAATCGATCGATATAAAGCCTGAAACTTCACTATTTCTCTCTATTCTCTCTCTTCAAACTCGCGACAACTACACCTTCTTTCCCATTTGCGGCCAAATCTGACCTTCCAAACACCATTTCACAATAAATCATCATTGAATTCATCCTCTAGACATTGCAAACATCTATTTCATCCATTTTCTTTGAGATTCTTTTAGTTTTCTCACAGAAATAAAACCATAGGTGTCATCTTAATCCCTTTTGCCTTTCTTCAAAGTTTTCGACCACAACAATGGCCTATACAGTTGGTTCCTCCAAAGGGAAAAGAATGAGCACAAGCCCAAAGCTCTATATAGAGTATCTACTCAATGTTTTATCCCGACAATACCATTAGAATTATCTTTCTCTCAAGAAGTGGCCTATTTTATCCACCTGGATGTTCGATTGGAATTGTATCAAGGCTTTTGGCATTGAATCTGACATGAAAGTCTGGTTTTAGAAGTGTGGCGTTCTCAAATTTGTTGACATCTACAAGCCCACTTTCAAAAAGCCAACTCTAGAGTTTCTGAATACCTTGCAAGTTGGTAAGGTCTCCTTTTAGTTTTGTATCAAAATTTATGGATATCTTCAAGCTATCGCATGAGGGATTGATAAATGAAAGTGAGGCAAAGGAATTCAACCCCTCTTTAGTATGGCATAATTTCGGTAGCAATTGTAGCTGGGATGTCAAAAAGACCAAAAGCACTCATTTGAAGAATCTAATTCTCTGCTACATTCACCGATTTCTGATTTACTCGATCTTTGCCTGAGGATATAACAATGGTGCAATCAGGAAGTAAGAATTAATTTTTTTTGAGATGACTTGAAATAGTGAGTCCATTACCCTGTCAAGATGGTTCGCATCCTATCTTCAGTTGATATCCTCGAAGCCATCAGGTGAAATTCTTGTAGGTGGATACATTACTCACTTGGAAATTGAGCTTAGCTTGAAGGATCTTAATGATTATAACTTTAACATTATCCTGACATCCCTCAGAGATCGACTAGACATCAAATCCTTTATCAAGATGAGAGCCACAGTAAGAATTCTATTTCAGGATGACACCTACTACTGGTTTATCACCCCTGCAGGGGAGATTGCATAGGAACTAGATGATCCAAAGGCATTCAAAGCTGTTCTTTAAGGGCCACAACAAAAGAAAAGGGCTAGAATTGAACTTCCTGGAGCTTCGATAGATATACCTAATACCCCAGTAGCTGGTGGCACATCTTCATCTCAACCGGATATGACTTAATAGCTTATGGAACTTCTCACTCATTACTTCGACATACTTTAAGAAAGCATGGATTCCTTCAAACAATCCATTAATAAGAAGCTTAAAAATCTCAAGAATTTCATAGAGTCATGAGTTGATAGCCTCGAGGGGGAGATAACTCGTCTTCATGAGCAATTATCTGACTTTAAGCCATGATTTCTTTATATTTAGTTTCATGCTTTAGAATATTGTTTTAGGATCCTTAGGATCATTGGATAGAAAAGCATATCTTGTTTGTGCTCAAACTCATATATGTACATTTTTTTGCTTATGCAATGAAAAAAATGAGATTTGCTTTATATTGTCTCATTTCTTCTCTTATATTTGTTACTTGTTTCTTTTTGATTTTGAAAAAAGGGGAAAAGAAATGCAATATGTTTAATATATGCTTGAAATATACTTTGCATATGCTTAACATAAATGTCATTTAACATAAAATATACTTGACATATACTTATGGTATAATTGGCATAAATGCTATGATCAATGCTTATTTGAATCTTTTTTGAAACTTCTTTTTTTATATGCTTATGCTTTGAAATGTGGTATCCTTATTCTCTTTATAATTCATATTTATTAAGCATCATTTGAGGGAAAGAAATTTATTTCTCCTTACGCCATATATTGCATAATTATTTGTCACCATAAAAAAGGGAGAAATTGTTGAACTTTGAGGGGGTATTTCTATCATTTTGATGATCACAAATAACTGGGCAATAATATTTATAGAAGTTCAAAAGAATGAAAATCATGCCTGTGAATAACGTCATGCCTTTGGTGAAGAATTGCCACTACTGTGAAAATAGTAATTCATGCCTGTGGCTCATCGAGTAATGTCCGTGAATGAGTTAGCGCTAAGACTATTCATTCAAATGTTCATGACTGTTAAGCATTGGACCACCTATAAAGCTGACTAAGTCATGCCCATGAATAAATGTGTCACACCCATGAAATATCTCTCATTTCTAGACAAAATCGGTCACGACCAGCTTCACAACTTTAATCATGGCTATGAAGAAACATTCATTCCTTTGAACATTAAGTCACACACGGGAGCTTGGAAAGAGAAACTTGTCAGGTGTGAATGGATATTTTCGCATTAAATGCATTCCAAACGGTTGTATTTGTTAGGAAAATTATAAATACAACATATTTATGACTTCCAAATAACAAGAAAAAATATGCATTCAATCTTCTACTCTTGTATAGTCTTGTGCATTTAATTGATTCTACCAATCATCTATTTTTATTTTTTAAAAACCATCATTGCTCATAATTGTTGAGTTTTTTGGCTGGTGAGTGTTTTCTTTCTTGTAATCAATTACTCAAAATTGAATTTGAGTAAGTTGGCTTATGAGTGAAACACTTGTAAAGGTTTTTGTTTGAGCCATAAAAAATACAATGATTTATTTATTGTGTTAGACATTAAAACACAAGAGTTTTTCTGGGTTAGATGTTAGCCAAGAGAAAAACACCATAGTTGGGAGTGAGCTAGAAAAAATCTATTGTAACACTTCAAGTATTAGTGAAACACCCAATTGAGATTGGAGAAAGGAGTAGGGTTCGTTAATACCTGAACTTCTATAAATATTATGTATGAAATATATTTTTCTCTCTCATAAATCATTCTTCGGTAAAATTGCCTCAAGCAAAATTTTATTTACCAACCAATTCAACCCTTCCTTATTGGTTATTATTTTGGGCAACAACATTAAAATATCTTCAAGAGTTGAAGAAGTGACGTCTAGAAAAATATAACGTTGAGTAGCAAGTTTGCTTTCTTTATCATCAATAGTCTCTAAAAAAAACCCCAAAATTTTAAATTATATTTCTTTGACTTATCTTCACCACCTAAGAAATAATTCTCACATCTTCCTTGATCATCTTCGACGACGCTAAAAGATTAATAGCTATTTGAGTAATGTTAAGAGTCAATGTCAGCCCAAATCATCATGCTTAAAGTCAAAACCTAAAGTCTTACATGAATGCTCATGAAATTTATTAAAACCCATGAAAAATTCTTAACATGTATGAAATAAATAATATTTTATTGTAGCTACAATTATTAAATTTGTTGTAAAATTAGGTACACTCACTTCCACCAATTTATTGAAAAATTAAGTACATGTTAGGTACATATACCTCCACCAAATTTGTTAAAAAAATTAATCAAATGTTAGATACATCCACCACCACCACCAAACTTTCCACTAAATAGTATATGGTGTGGATTTAAACAAATATGTGGTGTAGATTTAACACATGTACCTATAAATAAGTACACTTCGAGGGTTTAAATAATTAAAAAGTGAATGAAAAAATAAGACTATAAGTCTTTAGTGTTTTGTGAGAATTGAGAGATTTTTTTTGTGAATTTCTTTTTTAAGATTTAAATTTAGAGTTATACATTCTAAAATTTTCTCAACAATTGGTATCAAAGCCTAACTTAGATGTTAATATTTACTTATCGTATGTTATGCAACTGCCATAAATAAGTGGATCATTCACATTAGAAAATAAGTTAAATTTATTATTCACATTTGAAGATTGGTATCAGAGAGAGATGATTAGAGATCATTCTTGGTAAAACTATATTGAGTTGTGAGGAGTTTGGTACATTGAAATTTTGTTCATCAAGCTTATTTGGTATAGTCAAAATTGGCATAGTCAAAATTTTATCCACACGATGGGTGACCTTCAAGTAGTCAGAGAAATCAAAAAGCTCAACAACAAAAACTACAACACATGGAAAACATGTATGGAGTCTTACCTACAAGATCATGACCTTTGGGAGGTTGTTAGTAATAGTGAAGTTACACAACCAGCGACAGAAGATGCCTTGCAAAAGTAGAAGATTAAAGGAGACAAAGCGATATTTGTTTTAAAGACCACAATTAAAGAATAAAAGTTAGAGCACATCCGGGATGCCAAAATACTAAAGGAAGCATGAAATATTTTTGTTACACTTTTCTTAAAGAAAAATGATACAAGACTGCAACTTTTTTAGAACAATTTGACATGACGATTGCCCAATATTTTTACAAGTTGAAGGTGATATTTTTGCAAAATTTTAGAACTAGATCTGACAGCTCCTATTGGGAAAACTGGGATAAAGAGAATAATTATCCATGGTTTGAAACCCAAATACCGAGGGTTCATTTCCACTGTAGAGGGATGATCAACATAACCGTCACTTGTTGAGTTTGAAAATTTGCTTACAAGTCAGAAAGCTATGGCTAAGAAAATGGGAGAAGTCTCGTTAAAGGGTGAAGAGGAAACACTCTTTACCAGCTAAAACAAAGACACTTTCAAGTGGCACATTGGCAGTAGATTTAAAAAGGATTGTAACAAGGTGAAAATTCAACAAGGGAAAGGAGGCTCTCATCCAAGGAGAGCTTTAAAGAATTGCGGTAAAGGTGGAAAGTTCGATGGCAAGTGTTATAACTGCAGGAAGATGGGCCACATAGCAAAATATTGTTGAACCAAGAAAAATCCTATTGAAAGTAACACTGCTACTTCCAGTTCTAAGGAGAATAATGAAGATAGTTAGGATAATGAAGGGTTATTCGCTATGGAGGAAGAAAAATTAACTCTTACAGTAACATTGGAATAAATTGACTATAAGAATGACGAGATTATAGATTAAGGCTTCTTAAATAATATAATGGGTGATAAACATAAGTTACAAAATCTGTTTGAATATAAAGGAGGTTGTATGGTAGTGACATCCAATAACTCAAGGTTACTGATTGCTCACATCGTTAAGACAAGAGTTACACCTTGATATAATTCTAACTAGGTGTCACTTTAAGATGTTTATCATATCCAAAAATGAAGAAAAATTTGCTATTTATGGCTCATTTGACATCATTAGGTGACTGTCTTATTTGTTCCCTAAGATATGAAGGTGTATCATGCCTCAAAATCTCAGAAACACCAACAATGAAATGATGAAGATAGGAGTCAATTTATGTAATGTTAGCAAAATATGCATATGTAGATAGGATAAGAAAAGAAATGAGATATCAACTTTATGGATCATACAGTTAGATCATGTTATTTATTCCAAGCTAAGTGTGATGATGAAGAAATTAATGCTTAAAGGGCTTCCCCAACTTGACTTGTGAATAAAACAATATATGCAGGATGCCAGTACGGTAGAGCACATCAACTACCATATGAAGAATCAGAGTTTAGAGCAAAAAAATCATCAGAGTTAGTTCACTTTAATGTATTTGAATCAATTAAGATATCATCAATTGGCGGTGACATTCATTGATGACTTCTCAAGGTATTTGTGAGTTTTTTTATGAAAGAAAAATCTTACACATTCTCAAAGTTTAAAGAGTTAGCCGAAGGAGAAGTGGGAATGCTTACGCACATACAACAAGAGATAATATAGCTCAAGTGAGTTCTCAAAAATACCTAAGGGAATGCCGAATACGTCATCAGTACACTTGTGCCAACACACTACAACAAAATGGTGTAACTAAGAGAAAGAATTGACATCTTATAGAAGTTTGTCAAAGTATGTTACATGTAAAGAACATATTAGAAAGCTTTTTGGGCTGAAGTAATGAGGACTGCAACCTTTGTGATCAACATACTTCCTTAACCAATGTTAGAATTTGTTTAACCTTTTGAGAAATTGTGGAATATGAAATCTATAGTTAGCTACTTTCGAGTATTTGGTTGTGTATATTATGCATTTGTTCCTAATCATTTACTGAGCAAGTAAAACAAGAAAGCTATTAGAAGTATCTTTATGGGACACAACATCGATAAAGCGTCATCTAAATGGGTCAATTGATAGGTACAAAGCATGATTGGTAGCTCATAGTTTCTCTCAATAGTATGAACTATATTATGATAAAACGTTTAGTCCATTGGTGAAACTTACAATAGTACGAGTTCTACTTGCACTTGCAGCCAACAAAAACTGGAATATATGGCAAATTGATGCGAATAATGCTTTTCTTCATGGAGAGCTAGATCGAGAGATCTACATGATCCAACCAATGGTTTTGCAGAGCCAACATCATGCTAAATATGTATGTATGCTGTAGAAAACACTCTATAGATTGAAACAAGCACTTAGAGTGTGATATGGTAAGATTGCTAAATTTGTGACACAAAGTAGTTATTTAGTAATACATATAGATTCTAGTTTGTTTTTCAAAGGCAATGAAGGAAATCTTGTAACACCCCTTTACCCTACTAATAGTAGCAAAGCAAGGGAGGGCTATCTTACTCTTGATTTCATGTCTAACTTGCTTATACAATCACTTAGTTTATTCTCATTTCAAAATATCTGAATATAAATTCAGATTATAGTCTCCCATTTATTTTAAATATGCATATATTTTATACCAATTTATATAATTCATCCATAATAAACCATTTCATTTTGTAAAAGATTACATACAAAGTTCTACTACTTAATATTTTATTTACAGACCCAAAATATGAGTATCACATAATATGAAAATAAAACTTGCTAATTGGTTTTACAAAAGTTAATACATGGGAACAAAAAGATATTCAAATGCTGCTATCCATTATTTGGCGTTCTTATCTTTCTGGCAGCTTCATCCTTTATTTACTAACTACTTTAGTACCTACGCATGGGAAAAACCACATGCAGTAAGCTACTAGCTTAGTGGTGTTTTATATGACAAAAACTTAATATGCAATTTATAAAATCTCACACATTCATACATTTAAAATCAATTAAAAGGAATATCACAAATTTATCAGTAATAAATTAATTTGCAAGTTAATTGCTAGTACACAAATTTCTTTTACATATGATAATTATGTTAATTGCTATTATTATTGTATAATATCATTTTTAACCATAGCTAGTGTTATTATTATTGGTATCACCATATTTTACTCATTTTATTATTCAATAATTATTCCCAACAAGTAAATTTTATCATATCTTATTTTGTCTTGTTTATTCAAATTTATGCCCAACACCAATAAATAGAACTACCAGATAGGATACGGGGCATTATCTACTAGCAAATCTTAACTCAGTACATGACACTTACATAAATCAACTCGGCACAATATAGTACCTACATATATCAACTCGGCACATTTAGTGCCTACATAAATCAACTCGGCACATATAGTGCCTACATAAATCAACTCGGCGTTTTACGCCTACATATAAAAGAAATTTGTCTTTCCTACCCCTTATTGGCATGCCAATCTATCCTTTTACCCTAGTTCCTAGTTAGGTGTTTTAGGCTTAATTGCTTCATCTCAATTTATTCAAGTAATCTCTTAAAATTCCATTATGGTCAAAATATACACCAAACAATTATTTCCTAATTTTATTTTCTCAATAATTTTATGGCTTAATGGCTTATATAACTTAATAATCACTCATATAAATATCATTCATCTCATATCATAAGACCCAACTCAATTTACATGTAAAACTCTAGCTTTTTCAATAGCCTTGTTCTAGACAAATTTCGGGCTCTGTTTTGGATCTCAATTTTGACCTTATTATTGGTCGAATTTAATTAAGTGGTCTTATGATAAATTTTATCCATAGATATTATATATAATTTCCATTTTTAATCAACTAATTTTGATCTGTGTAGACAAAGTTATGATTGATTGAGTACTGATTGCTCAGCTAAAATCTGCCCAGGAAATTCCGAGGCAGATTTCAAGTCTCATATTTATGTCAAATTTTAACATAATTACAGTTATAATTAGATCTCATGTTCTTCATGAAAGTTTTAGATATATGTCTTAAGTTTCCAAAAAATTAAAGAAAACCAAATTTAGAAATCCAGAACTTAAGTTATATAATTTTTAATTCATGCTACTTTATGATAAAATTTCCAGCAACACATATAACAACACAACCCCTCATTTAATCATGCAATTAACACAAGATTTAACAATAAAATCAACATATTAAATTTTTGTCATACAAACACATAACATATTAATCTATTCTCCCTTTCCTAGGTTTTTTCCTTTCCTTTCTCTTCCTCAAGCTTGCTTCTACCCTTGTCCTTGGTTTGCCCTAAAACCATCAAACATATCTCATATCATCAAACCAATTTCTTTTTGTTTCAACCCACCATCACCTAGGCAACCCCTTTTTCCTGATTTCTAACCTTAATTATCATCACTTTCATCTCAATTAATAAAGAAAAGTAAGAGAATTGAAGAAGAAAACTTACCCAAAGAATTGTTTTCTCTTTTTTTTTTCTTCCTTTCTCTTTCTTTCTTCTACCCTTTGTAGGGGCTTCCTTTATTTTCTTGAGTTTTCACTCTTAGATCCTTTCTTCCTCTCTTTTGCTAGCTAAGTTTGAAACAAAATGGTAGAGAATTGGTGGAGAGGGTGGCCGACCATACAAGATAAGGATGAGGGGATTTTTGTTTTGATTGTTTTTAATGCCTCCTTAATGAGGAAGCTTCTAGGTTTAGGATAAGGTTGATTGGATTTTAATGTTATTAATTAGTAAGATAAGGATTAGGATAAGGCTCATTAATGCCTCATAAATGAAGAAATTCTAGAATGGATGATTAGGCATATGACTCATTAAATGGAAGATTCTAAATTCTAGATTTGTTTCTTATTTAGCTTAATATTTTTGGGCCCCCCATCTCCTTAACCTCTTCTCCTATTGGTCAATTTAATTAATTAATCATAATAAATTTTAATCTTTTAATAATACATCATTTAGCTCATAATCTCCTCCTTTTACAAAATAATCCCAAACTATTCCATAAATCCTCATTTAATCCAAAGAGTGATTTTATTTCAACTAATTCTAGTACTAAACTTTTAAATTCCCAATTAATAATGTCCTTAATAAATATCCCTTAAATATTATTATTTTTCTGTGCATCCGAATTTAGATTCCGATCGATTCGGTATGCCTGACTCGGTCACATGCGATCAGTGTTTAAATAATCGGATGCTACAAATCTAGCTAATGTGCTAGTGTATGTGGATGACTTAACTATAATCGGTGATGATGAGGTAGAAATTTTTCATACAAAAGAGAATCTATCAATTCGTTTCGAAATGAAGGAACTTGGACAACTCAAGCACTTCCTTGTTTTAGAGATTGATCAAACACAAGAAAAAATATTTCTTTGTCAACAAAAATATTCTAAAGATTTGTTAAGAGGTTTGGAATGCTCGAATGGAAACCGATTTTGATGTCAATGGAACCAAATGCTAAAATGTATGCACATAAAGGAAAAGATTTGAAAGATGTGACGATGTATTGACAATCAATATACAATCTAATTTACCTAACTTTGACTCACCATGACATTTCTTATGCAGTTAGTATGATGAGGTGGTACATGAAAAATCTAAAGAATGCTTATTTGGAAGTAGTTCGACGAATACTGAGATATATGAAGAGTACAATTGACTATAGTCTTTTGGACAAGAAAGGTGAAGACTGCAAGTTATTTTGTTATTGCGATGCTAACTGTATAGGAGATCATTACACCAGTAGATCAACAACTGATTACACGTTTAAGCTTAGTTCTAGGTACAACAAGAGACAACCGATGATATCATTATCAACCATTGAAGCTGAGTATCGAGCTATGGAAATGGCAGCTCAAGAGCGTACATGATTGATAAAACTAACGAATAATCTACGTCAACCAGTATATTAAACATTTATGTTGTACTATGACAATCAATCAGCAATTCGTTTGGTGGAGAATCTGGTCTTTCATGCAAGAACTAAGCATGTTGAAGTGCATTATCATTTTATCAGAGAAAAGTTCTATAGGAAGAAATTGAAATGGACAAATCAAAATGGATGATCAAGTTGCAAACCTGTTCACAAAAAAGTCTAAGTATAAGTAAATTCAAAATATTTTGTCGATAGCTCGACATAATATGAATAATGGGAGCTGACATTGAGAAGGAGTGTTACGAATCAATTTTGACCCAAATCATTATGCTTAAGTCCAAACTCAAATGATGTAACCCAAAATCTTACCTCAAAGCTTATGAAATTTGTTGAAACCCATGGAAAAGTCTTAACATGTGTGAAATAGATAATATTTTGTGGTAGCTACAATTATTAAGTTTTTTATAAAAGAACGTATACCCACTTCCACTAATTTGTTGAAAAATTAAGCATATATTAAGTATACTCACCTTCACAAAATTTGCTGAAATATTAAGCACATGTTAGGTAACACCCACCACCACTAAACTTTCCACTAAAAAATTTATGGTCTTGTTACATTCACTAATACAGCCAGAAAACTCTCACTAATTGTATCGATGGATGCCACAGTGTTATTTTGAGGAAAACTCATTAAATAAAGGCTTTCACATATAAACCTCATAATGCAATTAATGCGTAAAACCATCATAAATAAAATTTCGATCCAAGGATTGTTATCATAACATAAAATCCATTTCTGGCTTCATTAGCCTCATATTACAAAAATACATTATAAGATATTATTACATGTTCTTAAAACCAAAAGACATGTAAAATGTTATCCCAAAATATCCTATAATATAAACAAAATATAAATATAACATGAATGATAATACACCTAAATAGGGCATTCTAACTGAACTCTAGTGGGTTGCTACTGTTTGAGTCAACTCCTATTTACCGGCTCCGAACTTGTATGCAGAAAATCTACACACTAAGCAAACTAATCTGTAGTGGTACATTTGTGCATAAAAATTCTATATTTAACTCGTGTCATACTAAGTCATGCAGTTCACCTCATGATCATTCATAGAATTATACATTCTAGGTGTTTCATGCCTCAATGCAAGTTCACATACCTATTAATACCATAGACATCATATAATATTATCATGTATATTATACACATATACATACATCACATTTTCAATGCCATATCATTTTCCTTGCTATTAGTGTTTCATTGCACATCTTTACAATACCATCATTTCCTTTTTATATTCATTTAACTTCCATTTTTATATTGCCTGAGACTCTCTAAGCTTTCATTATTTTAACTGTTTCAGCCTCAAAACTCTAAACTTGTTACATCAATTTTACTTGGCCCAAGATTCTCTAAACTTTGACTATCCAGATGTGGGACATGAGATAAGACCGCTCAACAACCTGAGCTTAAGCCATCCTGCTCACAACATTTATCAACTCATCTGAGTCTTTCAAAGTCAATGATGCTCAACAACCCAGACTTAAACTAGATTGACTGAGTAAAATATCATGCTAGTATATCCAGGATCAAGAGCTCATAATTTCTGAGTCATTTTGTCCTTATATAAAAAGAAGCTCATACGGTACCATTTACCTCCCTCAATAGTATACCATATATCATATGCCAAGTCTAGGGCTAGAGAACTAGGCTTTTTATCTCATAACCATTTATCTTTCGATTCATTTTAAACACATGTTATTACCAACATTCACTTTATCATATGCTATTACCAGTATTACATTCAATTTATGCATTCTCATTCCAATACATAAATGCCATATCATGTTATCCACTTGTTATATTCCATGTATACCAACATTCTATAGCATGAATTAAGTCAACCTATCACCATAGGTCATAAAACAAAATGTACACATTTTACACTCAAGTAGCTTCACAGGCGTGAACTATTTATTCATGACTGTGAAGGAATATTCATGGTTACCTTACCTGTGAACCATCATATGTATCACCATATAATCATCAGGGGCCATGACACCAACTCGTGAGAAAACTTGTGAAATTTTGGGTTCAGGTAGTTCATACAATTTTGACATTCATAGTTGTGACACCCTTGTTCAAGAGGGTGAATCATTCATTTCCAGCAAACTCAAACAGAGCATTTTATGCATTTCACACAAAATTTCAAAGATTAACTAGTGTTAATCACTCCTTTCAACACACAAGGCTTATGGCATACCCATAACATGTCTTAATACTCTTAAAACACATTAAAATCTACCAAACATACCATTTTATGTCTTAATACTCTTAAAACACATTAAAATCTACCAAACATACCATTTTATCTCATTAATACCATAATATACATTTTACTCATTTAATCACATTATTAGTCACCATAACATTCCATATTTCATTTTATTTTACATCTCATAACATGTAAAACATACCAGATGCATGAAAATGAATTTAAATGCCCATATGTACATACCTTTCACTAAAAAAAGGAGCCTTAATTATCCCTGCAAGCTTTTCAAGGTTGATTTCCTTTTTGTGAGGTGTTTCCTTGTCTTTTAGTGTAACCTAACATCACAAACATGTTCTTATTAGAACCTTATAACCATAAACAACCTAAAACAACCCTAAGAACTGAGTTCTACCTCAACTTTATCAAACCTCAACCAAGCTCCATTTTCTCAAGCTTTTAAGCTTCTCCAATGGTGTTTAGGATTTACAAGGTTGGGGAAGATGACTACAACATCCTGGAGTGTGTTAGAAGTGATAAGGGGTGGTGGAAGTGGTTTTAAAGCAAGATTTGGTGTAGAGGAAACAGAAAAGTGCAACTGCACATTGCCAACCGACATGTGTTCATGAGCAAGACCCTTAACCTCATAGGTGTGAAATGTCATTCACAGCCATGACTAATCCATTCATAGGCGTGAACATCATTTCTTCTCAAAAAAACTCCCACCATGTCTAAAACTCTAATGTTTGAACCATAACATAACCTTTCATGGGCGTGAAAGCTTTCCTTTTTTTATTTTTTATTTTTTTTACAAAACTTAAACTTTAAAACACTTTAAAACCCAATCCTTTCCCACTCTAAACACATATATAACTTATAGGCCCTATTTTATGGGCATTACATTTCTCTCCCCCTTAAATAAATTTTATCTTGAAATTTACCTGTTGTCGGGTTGAAACAACTGAGGATACTGAGTTCTCATAACATCCTCACTCATCCATGTTGCCTTTTCGGTAACATGATTATGCCATAACACTTTGACTAGTGTTATCTATTTGTTCCTCAACTCATTGACTTCTCGAGCCAAAATCTCAATTGGTTCTTCTTTATAGAATAAGTCGGGTCGAACCTCGATGCTTTCGACTAGAATAATATGAGAAGGATCCAATCTGTACCTTTTTAATATAGATACATGGAACACATTATGTATCCTACTCAATTATGGCGGTAATGCCAGTCTGTAAGCAACTGGTCCAATCATTTCTAGGATATCATAAGATCCAATGAATCGAGGACTCAACTTGCCATTCTTTCTGAACCAAAGAAATTTCTTCTATGGAGAGACTTTAAGAAACACTTTGTCTCCCACATTGTACTTGACATCTCTTCTCTTAGATTCACGTACAACCTTTGCCTGTCTGAAGCTGATTTCAAATGATCGTGAATGATCTTTACTTTTTTTTTCTGTCTCTTGCACTAATTCTGGCCCCACTAACTTCCCATTGTTAAGTTTAGTCCAACATAATGGTGTCTAACACCTTCTACCATAAAGGGCCTCATAGAGAGCCATCTGAATGCTCGACTGGTAATTGTTGTTGTACGTAAATTCCATTAATGGTAGATATCTTTCCCAACTCCCCTCAAATTCAATAACACAATTTCCCATCATATTTTCTAATATTCGTATCACCCTTTCTGACTGGTCGTCCATCTGTGGGTGAAATGTTGTACTAAAGTTGAGCTTCATAGCTAAAGATCGCTATAGACTTCCCAAAACTGTGATGTGAACCTCAAATCTCTATCCAATATGATGGAAACCAGAACTCTATGAAGTCTTACCACTTTGTTCATATACAATTCTGCTAGTCTATTCAACTGATAATACCTCTTTATAGATAAGAAGTGAGCTGAATTTATTAACCTATTAACAATGACCCATATGGTATCATACTTTCTTAATATCAGAGGTAAACCAATCACAAAGTCCATTGTGATCCTTTCCCATTTCCAATCTGGAGTAGTGATCAACTGCAGTAACCCAAATGGTACTTGATGTTCTGTCTTGACTTGCTGACATGTCAGACATCTTGTAGTGAATTTTGTAATTTCTTTCTTCATTCCTAACCACCAATATCTTATCTTTAAATCTTGATACATTTTGTTGCTTCCTAAATGCATCACATATTTCATCTCATATGCCTCCTTTAGTATCCTCTATCTCAATTCTAGGACATTCATCACACATAACTATCGTTGATAGTATAACCCATTATCTGACTCAACTGAAAACTCAGTTATTTTTCTCTTGGAGACTAACTCATTCAACTCAACTAATCTGATATCCTGTCTCCATGCATCTCTAATCTCTTGATTCAAAGTAAGCTGAACACGCAACTCTGTTATAACTTTTCTACTCAACACGTCGGCCACAACATTGGCCTTACCTGGATGATAATCGATTACACAATTGTAATCATTGATCAACTCCAACCACCTTCTATCTCAAATTCACCTCTGAGTAGGAAGATATTTCAAACTCTTATGATCGGTGTAGATAAAAAAATTTTCCCCGTATAGATAAGATGTCAAACTTTTAATGCAAAGACTATAGCTGCCAATTCTATATCATAGGTCAGATAACTATTCTCATGAGGTTTCAATTGCCTAGAAGCGTAGGCAACAACCTTTCCTTCTTGCATCAAACAAATCCCAAAACATTATAAGAAGTATCACTATAAATGATATACTCCTTATCCGGAATTGGTTGTGTTAGAACTGGAGCCTCTGTTAACAAAGTCTTAAGTTGATCAAAACTATGTTGACACTTATCTAACCATTCAAATTTTACATCCTTTCTCAACAATCTGGTTAACGGAGAAGTTATCACATAAAATCCTTTAACAAATCTCTTGTAGTAACCCGCTAAACTAAAAAAACTCATAATCTCTGCCACATTCTTTGAAGGCTTCCAATCCAATATTGCCTTAATCTTACTGGGATCCACTCTAAATCCTTCTACTAATACAACATTTCTAAGGAATGCCACCTCATCCAACCAAAACTCGTAGATAGAGAGTTTGGCATACAACTTCCAATCCTTGAGAATTTGTAACACTGTCTGTAAGTGTTAATCATGATCCTCCCTGTCCTTGGAATAAACCAAGATGTCGTTAATAAAAACCACAATAAATTGATCAAAATATGGCCTGAAGATTTGATTCATCAGATCTATGAAGGCTGCCAGAGCATTGGTCAACCCAAATGGCATAACCAAAAATATGTAGTGGCCATATCTACTCCTGAAAGTTGTCTTTGCCACATCAATTAACTTAAAATTCAACTGATGGTACCCTGACCTGAGGTCTATTTTGGTGAAAACTCCTACACCCTTTAATTGATCAAATAAATCATATATCCGTGACAATATATATTTATTCTTGATAGTAGTTTTGTTCAACTACCTATAGTTGACACACAACCTCATCGACCCATCTTTCTTTTTAATGAACAACACCGGTGTGCCCCATGGGGATACACTCGGCCTGATAAAACCTTTATCTAGTAATTCTTACAACTGTATCTTTAACTCCTTTCACTCTGAAGGCGCCATCCTGTATGGTATAACTGATATTGGAGTTGTACCTAGTACAAGCTCTATGGAGAACTCTATCTCCCTATTTGGAGGTAATCCTGGTAAGTCATCTGAAAATACCTCTAGATATTCCTCCACTATCAGGAAATCTTGAAGATATGTTGCTTTCCTCCTCGTATCAATTACATGAGCTAAATAAGCCTCACATCATTTTCGAATCATTTTTTGAGCCTTGATCATGGAAATGACTTGGGCTGGCTAAGCAAATCTCTCACCATCCACTATTATCTCTTTTCGATATGGGGTTTTAAGAATAAAATTCTTAGACTTGTAATTAACTATTGCCTCATGCTAAGAAAGCCAATCCATGCCCAAAATGGCATCAAACTCATGGAAAGGTAACTCGATCCAGTCTGTGGGAAACTCCCTCTCGTGTACAACCAACGGACAACCCTTATACATCCCATTCACATTCACACTGTGACCTAAAGGGTTCATGACTTCAATCTCATATTCTAAGTTCTTAACTATCATATTGTGATGGCTAGGTGTTCTCGTGCAAATATAAGAGTGTGTAGATCCAAGATATATTAAAGCATATAAACATAAGCCATAGAGAGAAAATGTACCCATGATAACATTTGTGGCCTCGTGATCCTTCTGTGCTCTTATAGCATAAGCTTTCGCTGGAGTCCTTCTGGATTCTAGTCTATCGACCATCAATGATGCAGTATGTCTAGGTCCTGACCAACATTTTCGGTTCTGTTGTCGACTCGGTATCAGAGCTAATCCCACTATTTATGTAAGCACTGTATTGCCCAACAACGGGCAATCTCTCTTTAGATGATCTCTGGACCCATATCTGTAATAAGCCTTGGTGTTCACCCAACACTCACCCTTATAGCTCTTATTGCAAGTCCCACATACTAGTACAAATCCTTTCATATTCTGCGATTGTGAACTAGCAGCGGTAGAAATAGCTCTAGAAGGTGCTCCCCTCCAAAAAGAATTTGACTATGGAAAGCCCTGGCTGTTTTCCCCTGAACTGTGACTGTCCGGAGAAAAAGCAACCCTTCTTACCTGAAGGTTTTGCCTTGTTAGTTGATGGCTTCTTGGAAGTAACCCTTCTTAATCCTACAAGTTGACAAAGTATCAGTCCACGTTAGAGTCATATGAGACATAATGAATGCATGATTAAAAACCTTTTACCCCACTTAGGTTTGAAAATTCCTAAACCTAAGCTTTGATACCAATAAATGTAACACCTACCGATACAAGCAGGAAACCCTCACCAATTGTACCAATGGATGCCACGGTAATATTTTGAGAAAAACTCATTAAATTAAAATTTTCACTTTAAAAACCTATTTAAACCTCATATACAATTAATGCATAAAACCATAATAAATAAAACCTCGATACAACGATTGATATTATAACATAAATACGTTTCTAGCTTCACTAGCCTCATATTACAAAAATACATTATAAGATATTATTACATATTCTTAAAACTAAAAGGCATGTAAAACGTTATCCCAAAATATCTCATGACATAAACAAAAAATAAATATGCCATGAATTATAACACAACCAAATAAGGCATTCTAACTGAACTCTAATGGTTTACAGTATTTTTAGTCAACTCCTATTTATCATCTCCAAACTTGCATGCAAGAAATCCACACGCTAAGCAAACTAATGTTTAGTGGTACATATGTTCATAAAAATTCTACATTTAACTTGTGTCATACCATATCATGCAATTAACCTCATGATCATTCCTAAAATTATATATTCTAGCTTTTTCATCCAGAATGCAAGTTCATATGCCTATTAATACCATAGACATCATATAATATTACCATGTATATTATACAAATATACTTACATCACATTTTCAATACCATATCATTTTACTTGCTATTTTTGTTTCATTACACATCTTTACAATACTATAATTTCCATTTTATATTAGTTTAACTTCCATTTTTATATCGCTCGAGATTTCATTATTTCAACTGTTTCGGCCCCAAAACTTTAAATTTATTACATTAATTTTACTTGGCCCAAGATTCTTTAAACTTTGACTATTCGGATGCAGGATATGAGATAAGAGCGCTTAACAACCCGAGCTTAAGCCACCCTGTTCACAATCTTTAGCAGCTCATCCAAGCCTCTCAAAGTCAATGATGCTCAACAACTTGAGCTTAAGCCCCATTGACTAATTAAAATATCATGCTTGCATATCCAAGATCAAAAGCTCATAATACTTAAGTCATCTTGTCCTCATACAAAAAGTAGCTCATACAGTACCGTTTGCCTCCCTCAATGGTATACCATCTATCCTATGTCAAGTCCAAGACTAGAGAATTGAGCTTTTTATCTCATAGAAATTAATCTTTTGATTCATTTTAAACACATCTTATTACCATCATTCACTTTATCACATGCTATTACTAGCATTACATTCCATTTATGCATTCTCATTCCAACACATAAATGCCATATCATGTAATCAATGTAGTATATTTTATGTATACCAACATTCTATAACATGTATTAAGCCAAACTATCACCATAGGTCATAAAACAAAATGTATACATTTTACACTCAAACAACTTCACGGGTGTGAACTATTTATTCACTGTCGTGAAGAAATATTTCACGGTTATCTTACGGATGAATCACCACATAATCATCACGAGCGTGAATTACTTATTCATGACTATGACACCATTCTATCACGGTTTTCCAACCCATGACACAACCCTTAAAATTCTAGGTTCATGCAATTCATGCAATTTTGACATTCACGGTCAAACCTTGTTCACAGGCGTGAATCATTCATTTCTAGCAAACTCAAACAGAGCATTTTATGTATTTCATGCAAAATTTCTAAGATTAACCAGTGTTAATCACTTCTATCAACACATAAGACATATGACATACCCATAACATATCTTAATAGCCTAAAACACATTAAAATCTACCAAACATGCCAAACATACCATTTTATCTCATCAATACCATAATATACATTTTACTCATTTAATCACATTATTACTCACCATAACATACCATTTTTCATTTCATTTTACATCTCATAACATGTAAAACATACCAGATGCATAAAAATGAATTTAAATGCCTATATGTACATACCTTTCACAAAAAAAAGAGCCTAACTATCCCTTTAAGTTTTTCAATCTTGATTTCATCCTTGTGATGTGGTCCCTTACCCTTTAGTCAAAACTAACATCACAAATATATTTTTATTAGAACATTATAACCATAAACAACCTAAAAAAATTCTAAGAAATGAGTTTTACCTTAACTTTGGCAAAACTCAACGAAGCTCCATTTTTCTCAAGCTTTTAAGCTTCTCTAATGGTGCTTAGGGTTTACAAGGTTAGGGAAGATGACTAAGATGTCTTGGAGTGTGTCAGAAGTGATAAGTGATGGTGGAAGTGGTTTTAAAGCAAAAATTTGGTATAGAGGAAAGAGAGAAGTGCAGCTGCACACTTCCAATCGACCTACGTTCACGAGCTTGAACCTCAATCTCACGGGTATGAAACGTTATTCATGGCCATGACTAATCCATTCACGGGTGTGAATGTCCTCTCTTCTCAAAATACTCCTGCCATGTCCAAAACTTTACAGTTTGAACCATAACATGTTCTTTCACGGGCGTGAACAAATATTCACAAGCGTGAAAACTTTCTTTGTTTTTTTTACAACACTTAAAACTTTAAAACACTTTAAATCCCATAACTTCCCACTCTAAGCATATATATAACTTATATGTCCTATTTTATTGGGATTACAGGTGTAGAATTGAACAAATATGTGGTGTGGATTTAGTACTTGTGTGTATAAATATGTACACTTTCAAGGTTAAATTATCAAAGAGTGAATAAGAAAATAAGACTACAAGTTTTAAGTGTTTTTGTGAGAGTTGAGAGCTTTTTTTTAGTTAATTTTTTTAGATTTAAATTTAGTGTTGCACATTCTAAATTTTTCTCAACATGTAACCATTAAAAAATATAAAAGAAAAAAAAGGGAGAAGATAGGAAAATTTACTTACAGATTGAAAAGATCTTTGAAAAAACATGAATGAAGGGGTCAGAGTGCACTACAAGAATTTATAGATTTTGTGATAAAATTTTTAGTTGCAAATATAATTTCATCAGTAAATATTCTTTGTGGTGAATTTTTTAAATTGTCACTATATATGAGTTTTTGTGACAAGAATACTTATGTTGTTGCATCCAAAAAATTTATCACTATTACATCTATTTTGAAATGATGATAGATATTTATTATGATTAGCTACCATGAAAACATTTCCCACCTATTTTTTGGAAGGAAAAAATTTGGTGACAAAATAATGATGATTGTGATAAATAAGGAAGTCACAAAAAATTTCACAAATATATTTTACTATATGTTGATTCAAAAATATTTTATCACAATACAACCAGTTTCATATATTGTAATGAATATATTTGTGATGTTATAATTGTGTCACTAAAGTTGCTATTATTGTGACAAATTAACAGCATGTGATGAAATTGGTAATAAATATTTAGATTTTGTAACTAAATTTTTTGTAACCATACAAAATTGGTAAAAACATGTAATGACAAAATTTTTCATCAAATTATTTTGTCAAATATGTTTTTGACAATCTTCTGTCACCAATATGGAATATATATTGGTGACCAAAAAAAAGTTTTTCAACAATAGTATTTTTGTCGCTGCATATAATTACATAATTTTTGGGATATATGTATAATTACGTAAAAAAATCATTTTAGTCCCTATATATTTTGTGACAATGGATTATGTTACAATATGTTGGACAAAATTTCATATTTTTATTTGAGATAAATAATATAGTAACAAAATAATAATATCTTGATTAGATAATATTATCGTGACAAAAGCATGAGCTTTTAAAAAGTTTTTAGAAATAAATAATTTTGTCACTATTTATGAACTAGTAATCAATTTTTGCTGGTGGTGGGTTTTAAACTCATTACCCCATCAATCTACTTATCAGTTACCACTAAGCTATATTAGTAGCTTTATTAATTTTGAGGAACATAAAAAAATTTTTGCTAGTAATTTCAATATTATTTATAAAGCTAGGAACATAAAATATTATGCTAGCAATGTTTTATTTTCTTAAAGATACTTTCTACTCATGAGTTAAGCTTAAGCATATCTTGATCCTTTGTTTTCTTTTGTTTTTGTTGTTTTTATTCTTTATTAATATGCTTACACATGCACTCAAAAATGTTTATGGGCTTTCAACACCAAGGTCCAAGGTTTCCATCTATTGCTGTTCAAACATCAGGGCATCTTTTTCATGGCTTCAGTCATCCAGAATTTTTTAGCACCATATTCATACTAATTCTCTACATGTACACTAATCTCAAATGTAAAAAATACTTGAATTTTATCTCAAATGTATCTCATTGTTTGTATTTCTTACCTATTTAGTATAAATATTGTTATCAAATATTGTGCAATACTAATAGACGTATTTATTTTTTATTATTTTTGTTTCATTAATAACTTCTTTGTATGCAAGCAAATATTATAGATATTGGTAAGGGCTATAGACTTATCTAAATTAGTGAAAGTGAAAAATTAGAATTATTTTTGTCGCTATTATTAGAGTTTTGATAAAATTGATTTTGTTGCTATACAAAATTATAAATAAAATCGTTTTGTCACTATAGTCACAATGACAAATTAATCCGTCACAATTGCAAATTTTTGACAAAATTGATTTCATCATATAAGAAAACTTTGAAAATACTATTTTGTCACCAATATCGTCAATTGACTAAATAAGTATCGTCACAATATAAACTTTTGTCACTATAACGCTAATTTTTTTATTAATATTTGAATAATTGTGATAAAATATTACAAGTTGGGTTGTTGATATTTTTTAATTGAGACAGTTTTCGTGGCAAAATGCTCATTGTCATAAGTCTTATGATTTGGTGACAAACTACAATTTTGTAACGATATACTTGTTAAGGCAAGCTCATTGTGAGCATCTCAATGATAAAGATAATTCATCACAAGTAATTTATTATGACAAAACAGAGACTTATGACAAATTAGTTTGTCGCAATAGGCGTAAATCCAAAAGTTTGAGACTTGAAAAAAAAAGTAGTAAAAAGTAAAAATGAGAAGACTAGGTAGATGGATAATATTTATAAAACAATGAAGTTGTTGAAATCTTCACTATGGTTCCCAATGAGATGCAAGTATGGGGTGGAGACATGTGGTGGAATAGGGATGGCGTTCAAAACATTGCGATGGCTTGATGAGACAAGTATAGCAAGAAAAACAGCTCCTTAGATCTCGGGAACCGCCAAAAACTGAAAATTCGAACCACAAATTTGGTAGTTGCGATCTAACTCTTGATCTTTAAGGATGATCTGTAGGAGTCGAAGCACTAATCAATTCCAGCTAATAGGTTAATGGCAATCACCCAAACGGATCAATTCAGCATGATTTGATTCAATATGCCAAATGTGAGTAAGAAAATTTCTAATAGTCTATTTTATTTAAGTTTTGTTATTTAGTTTAAAAAGTCATGACATAAAATAAAATAAGTTTATAACAAATTTTTTATCTTTAAAATTTATATCCAGAGAGTGAGTTTGATTTTCTATATTTAGAGAGTCAAAGTACACTCTCTATTCTAATTGTAATCAATGTACAGGGCGGAGTTTCATGAGGACATAGATGAGCCATGACCAGAGCTGTAAACAAGCCGATTGGAGCTGAATATTAGTGAGCTTGAATTCGGATCATTTAAGTTTATTAGCTTGAGTTCAATTCAAACTTTTATACTTAAATTTGAACTCGGCTTGTTTGAAAACTTATTAAATTCATGAGCAGTTTAGAATTTATTCGTAAAAAACTTATTTATTATATGTAATGAGTTTAGCTCGAGTTCGGTTCGTTAACTAATAATGACAAAAAGTCAAGTTCAAACTCAAGATCGATAACAAAATATAACATCAAATGAACTATAACATTCATAGGCTCTTAAATAAACATATTCGCGAACTTTTAAATGAATATATTTGCGAGATCGTAAACGAACATGTTCATCAGTTTTTAAATAATTTATTTGCGAGCTCATAAATGAACATGTTCGCGAACTAACGAACCAAATAATATTAATCTCCAACTCAAGTTCGAAAATATTTTCAAACTCATATTTGAGTTTAAGTTCGGCTTGTTAACAGTTCAAACAAATTTTTTTCATTTACAGCCCTAGCCATGGCCCGCGAGCAGCTTGATTCATCTACAACCCTAGTCACGACCTGTCAAAAATTTTGAATTATTTATTTATATAATATAATGAAAATTTATAAGAAATATTTTCATGTATTTTTAATATTTGAAATAAAACTAAATAAATACCAATGATAAAGTGATATATACATACCAAATTTTAATTAAATTTTTTACTTGATTTTATATTAAATTACAAACATGTATGATTAGAGAATTTAATAAATTAAGTTTTTTTAATCTTTCAAAACTATCTAAAACTTACCAACTACATTTCTAATAGAACAAAAAAAAAGTATCTTATAGATAAGTTAGTAGTTCATATTGAAAAACGAAATTACTAAAACTTGTGATTCAGACTCTATTATTGATGACTTCAAAATCTTAAAAAAATATAAAGTAGCATTTTAAATTAAATGATTATATTTGTTATTTTGTAAGTTATTTATAGTTCTTTTTTTTTTTTTGCTTTTAGTTTAGTGATTTATATGCTTTTAATATGTCCCTTTAAAATTTGGAGTCAAGATCCGTTACTGTCAATGCACATCCATATTCTATTATATTTTTTATTGGTATATTTCTGTAAAAATATTTTTTCTTTCCTTGTAACAAAAGTCATTTACTTTTTTTAATAAATATTAATTTATATGAGATAAAGTAAAATAAATAGTAAATATATAAAGAGTCTATTGGACTTATAAAAAAATTGCATTTTATATTTAAAAATACTCTAAGATGCTCATTATTCTAGAAAAATACTATTTAAAATAAGAAAAAGTGTAACATGCTCGACTATCTCCATTTGCATTTCTATATGCATAACATTTGAACATATACTTCTTGTATATATTTCATTTGAACATATGCATTCCACATATAATTTCATGGGAACAAGTTCATGATACGCATTAGTTATGTGTCTAAGTATATTGTAATTGTATCGAGCTGCACGTATATACTTATAACCTAAATGGGGGTAATAAGGCTTTAGGAATAAATTAAATAAAGTAACTAAATTAAATTAAGTAAAATGACTTAATTGAAATAAATTTTTTTTTGACATAATTAATATAATTAAATTGGACTACATGATTAAATTGTAATTTTGGTATTCACTAGTAGAATTAGATACATAATAATAATAATAATAATAATAATAATAATAATAATAATAATAATAATAATAATAATAATAATAATAATAATAATAAAAGAAAAAGAAAAGAAAAGAAAAGAAAAGAAGGAAAAGACAAACAAAAGAGAAGAGTCAAAGAAATATATGTACTTATCTTCTTTTTAAGAAGGTAAGTCTTCTTTCTTATCATATTTTGCACCTACTATCTACCTCATCTTCATTCTCTTTTTCTTCCACCACCAACTCAACATCTTTTCATCTTGATTTCACTCCAAAGATTGCAAGAACTTTAGCCTTATCAGAACTAAGTATTGGTAAATGATTATCTTTAATTGTTTTTAACATTGATTGGGGTAGTTTATAGATTCTAAATGACAAAAAATAGTAGCACGATTTTGATTATCATAGAGGCAGATTTTGAAAAAATTTTAAAATATAAAACTTGTACATCTATATCTCATATATGTTTCTTTAAAACAGTTTTGCAAGATTTGATGTATTTGAAGAAAAATAATTTTTTGAGTGAAACTAATGTTTGTTCAACTTTCAGCAGATTATCCTACTATTTTTGTCTATTTTGACCATCTCAGAAGTCTAATTAGATAAAATATAAAACAAAAAAGTTGTAGATTTATAGGTTATATACATGTCTATAAAATTTTGTAATAAAATTTAGTATGATAAAGAGATATCAATGAACAAATCATGAATGTTCTTTTGATTAAAGTTGTTTTCATTGTACCTGTGCAGTTCCAGAAAATTAATCCTAATTTTTGAACTATTTATAAATCAAATTTTGACAAGAAAAAAACATGAAAATTTTAAAGTTATGTCTTAGCTAAATTCTAGTGAAAGTATTACCTTAATATGTTATATAGTTTATAAGTTATGATATTAACCAAAAAAAAGGTCTGAATGTAGCATCTATACATGATCAATCATTAGTTTTCGATTGTTTCAAAGCCTTAGAGGTATAATTAAAAAATGTTATAAACATGAAAAATATTCATTTGTGTCTTGTCTAAGTATTTAAAAAGTTTCATAATAATTAAGTATAGATGTTGTAAGATATAAATTATTAAAATTGGCATCCTAAAACTACCTAAGGGAAGAAAATGGGGCAGAAAACATAATACAACTATAAATTATACCAAATATTGTATAATATTCCAATTGCTCTAAAATTTCAATATGTTATATAATTGTACATTAAATTTAATTAAAAATATGAATTAGACAAATTATATTAGTGTAGAAAAAGTTATAGGCTAATCAGTCCCATAATATCACACTGCCTCATAAGAAAAATACTAACTAATGATATGAACTATGCATATTAATTTGTTTAAGGCACATTATGTTTCTCTAGTCATGAATTAATCAATTATACTTCCAAATTAGGCTTATAATAAATTAGAGACCCACAAGGAGAGGATAAAAAATAAGTTAAGAGTGTAATCAAAGGAAAATGTGTTATCAAATGAATTCTTTAGTGCACATAGACATTGATTGCTATGTGAAATGTGAAATGACTTTTGGCATATGATTCATATGATTATCATAATTTTACCTTGACAATGAGATGATAAAGATCTTATGGCATATGCAGTATATATATGTGGTATATGGATGGTATATATGAGGTATATGTGTCGTTTATGAGGTATATGGATGGTATATGTAAGGTATATATGTGTCATTAAATGGTTAATGAATGTCTGGCTACAAATACATATGCATAAGGATTTACAACTCATTATGACTAGTTAATCAACATTTCATGGCAAAAGAAAAGGGTTGTGGCCCGACAAATGTGTAGATGAAACAAATGATCAAGCTAACTAGCAAATGCAAATGTTCACATGGAAACCTAAGGCAATGTTTGTTTAACTTGGTCACAAAAAAATAAAAAGAGAAAAGCATGAGCATAAGTAAAGTATAATGATCATATGCTTTTATTTTACTTGTATGTAAGGTGTATATTTGTAATTTCTTACTATGTGTTACTTAGTGCTTTAGAGCTTGTTTGATGATTATCCTCACTGAACCATAACTCATTAAGTTGTATAATTTTTCAGGTAAAAAAAGTGAGCTCATTTTTATTGACATATAGAAGACATGGAACAAAAGTCATAGGCCGAACCTCACAACTTTCTCTCCTTACATTTCACACGAACATGAAATCATGTCATCTATATTTTGAATTTCTATGGTTGTACATGTATAACTACTCAGGATTGATTCTAAAATGTGTAAATGGATGCAACTCATAAATCTCTAGGTGTAAAGTTTAAGTTCTAATAAATGTGATATATTGTGTTGCAGTGAAAACTTCATTGTTGATTTACAAATTCATTGAATGATACTATAGGATGTGATAAAAAAATTTTTATTGTCATTGTTAACAAGATCTTATGTCTTCCTAGTATGTTATGTATGATTATTTGACATAAAGATAAGTTTTACTTAAATATATAAGGTGTGATGTTATATTTTTTGTATTAGAGTAGGGATATATTCCATGGGAACATGCATATGCTTATGAGCATGATAACATGTGCATCATATGTGTTGAACATTATGTAATGACATAATTCTATTTATTTTAGGGCCATGAAAAGACACGATAGACCAAGGAAGGAGAGGCCTGCTGAAATGTATACTCATAAGACATCACCTTATTTGCATAGAGATCAACTAGCACAAGGAGCTAGGGCTCCAACACATGCATCACAATCATCATATGCATAAGTACCCTATGAAAACCTAAAATAGGAAGTATAAAGACCTAAAATGTATAGAGAAAGTGTTAGAAAAATTATCTAAAGGCATTCTCTTTTAGCACTTATTGTACAAATTTATTTGATTAATAAGAATATTCATTTTATATTCATTTGATATATGAGTTGATAATGATCTTAAATCAATTAATGAAGTCTTTAATACATAACATAGCATGAAGGAAATCATGATTATATCATGATATTCAGATTTTTATCATATGTAATTATGTTAGTATCTAAATTTTTCCTAGTCATAGGATTATTGAAACAAAATATTATTAATATGAATAGACTAGCAAATGTTATACTTCTTAATCGGATCGAGCAACATATCTCATAATATGTAAATATGAGATGTTTAAAGTTAACATGTAGATATTTGCTAAATGTAGCTAAGTACATTGAATGACATGCTATGAGACAATTATATGGATAATCTATTCAAATATCAATAATAGTCTCATCATAGCAATGATGCAAGTATCCTTAGACTTGAGGTACTCAAGGATATCTTGGATACTTATTCCGTATTTTGGTACTATTCCTTGTTGCCTCAAAGAAGTTGTTCATAGAGTGGTGATTAGATACATTTTGAAGTATTAGAAGTTAATTGGGTAACCAAAAAATAATTCACCACTCTTAATAGAAGGAGTGTGTCCCTATGGCCTCTTGTTGGGTCATTACTTGGAAATCTCTAACAGGATAGAAAATATCATAAAGATAGTCTTAAATGATATATCTGATAGAGTAATAAGCCTCAAAGATAATAACTAACATTACTTGGGCTGATATGACATAATTAGTCTAGTGAAAATTGACACATGTGTATACTCTGAACCAAGTGGGGTACAAAATGGTAAAAGGATTACTTGCATAGAAATTGTCTATGGAAAGGTTCGTAGTCAAACTACTGACTTTTTGGTCAATTGAAAGTCATGATGTGTTGCTAGATACAACTCATGACTTGTTAAAATTAATTTTTAATTTAAGTGGCCAAAATAACCAGGAATCTAATGGGTCACACGCATTGGAAATATGGAAAATGAGTAAAATGGTATTGTATAGAATCTAAAAATATGAGAGAATTATTTTGGGTCGGATTGTGATGAGATCATGAAAAATAATTACTTGGGAGGGGTAATGGGTCCGTATGGGTCCTCTAGCCAGGTAGGTTGCAGGCCTGCCAATCAGGCCCATTTCGCGTTGCATTGCATACAGTGCACGCGCAATGTTGTTTGGCCAATTTTGGACTTAATTAAGCCATTAAGTATTTTTGTACATTTTCTTCATTTGTGATTTTTGATCTACCTTTCTCATTTTCATTTAGATCAAAAGGACATTAAAAGGAAAAAAGGACACAAGATAATTATTTTTGCTGAAAAATAATTTTTGAGACAATATTATTCTCTTAAGAATATTTTCAATACTAGCACTTTGAATTTTGTTCAAACCATTTCTTTTGTAAGTTTTTCTTCATATTTTTGTGTGAATTAATATTAGAGACGTCCTAGTGTGGATTCTTGTGGTTGCTACAACAAGATAAAAATTTAAATAACAAATCAAGAAATTCTACAATATAATTTCTAATCCTTATATTTTGATAAATTCGTTTTATTGCCACAAACAAGATCTTTGTTTTGGATTTTATTTTTTTGTAATTTTCTACTGCATTTATGAAAGAGATTCATCTTCAAAACCCAACACTGGTATCAGAGCCCCATTGTGTCCATTGAAATGAACTTTAATTGAAAGTGTAATGGGATTGCACGATTTTGATGGTTTTAGATCAATAGATTTGAAAATTTGAAATTAATTTATAAAATTTGTTTTATATATTTTTATTTCTCTGATCTAATAATGGGATGATTAATGATGGTCATTTTAATTGAAAAATAGTTTGAATGTGATTCAAATAATTAATTTCTAAATTATTTAAAAAATGCTAAAAATTGCATTGTTTATGAACATGTATTGAGAACTTTCAAACAAGGATCAATGTATGACTAACCCTAAAGGCTCTTCTGGCCACTGGTGGGTCTATCTTGTTTTGATTCTTAATTCAAGCATTTTCAAATATAACCTGGGATTGTTATACGGTTGTGAGACTATTTGGTATGGCTTAATCTAAGATCAGAGGAAGAGAGATAAGTTTAAGAAAACATATATATTTGTTATTTCACAATAGGGAATTACACGAGGTAAAACTCTGAATGCCCCTCCTTGTACATCATAGAAGCTTATATAGACTTAAAGGCAGTTGTCACATGTGTCACTGTTTACATCATCAATCACTAAAGATAAGATAGTGATGTAATCTCTATGATAGAGACTTAAAGCAAAAAGTAAAAAGCAAACCACACTATTATAGGTAGGGTCAGCTGTCATCATATCAGCTGAATTATTACAACTTTTATAATAGTATAATATAGTGGCAAACATTTCACTATTTATGGATTGGCTTATGTGATGGTGATAGGTTAAAATCTTTAAGAGTAGGTTCCTCGTCTCTTTTAGGCCAATCATCGATGTCTTCAGTTTCCTCAATACTTTCTGGTTGGGGGGGGGTCTAAGAAGTCAACATCTTGATTGTAGTGGAAGTTTGGGAACTGTGGAACTTCATTTCTAAAGTTGAAGCTTGGGCCTGAATGGAGATTGGGCCTGGGCCTGGACTCTTCTCTTTGAGTAATTGTTACATATCCAAGATTAGGCTTGTAGGTTTCTTCCTTTTGTGAATCTTGATCAATCACTGGGTCTTCATCTTCAAGTCTAAGCTTGGGCTTGAGCAGAGGCAGCCACAAAATCATCTTAATTCATTTACAGGGATCTGTGCCAAGTGATGTGTAACTTGTTGGAGGTAGATGATAGTAGTTGTTCCTTTGTCTCAGTTCTAGGTGGATTACTAATTTTAATTTTTCTAAACACATGGGGTCTTCATGACAAACTGTTCTCCAAAGGTTGATGTGTCCAAGTGCTATGACTGTATTTGTTCCTGCAATACGTGTGTAAGGACGATGGAAAATAAAAATTCCAATGATATCCTTTGGAACCTTAGGATTTGAATGATCTACAATCAACTTGGCAAATAGCTTTTTCCAATAGCTTAGGGGCTGGAATCACATAAGAAACTTGACCTGTGGAGATTGTAAATTTTGTCGATTGCATATAAATGGGAGAAAATCTATCAAATGGATCTAGACTGTAGGATAGTATAGTGTCGACTAACACCATAAATACCATAACTGCTAAGAAAGCATAAGCTCTGTAGAGAGCCTACAGATGACTACCCAAGGGTACTTTGTAGGGCAGTAAACAATTTTCCTTGGAAGACCTATCTTGTCTTGAAATAGCATCATGTAAGTGAACAACATATTTTGGGCAAAGCTCCCGATTTGCTTGAGATTTGGACCTTTTGGACATTCTGGTGGGAAGTTTGAAAGACTAAGAACTAGAGTGTTTGATTGGGAACTGGAAGCCATAAGTATGAGAGGAATTTCTGATGATGATGAGATGAGATCAATTTGTGAAGGTCGGGATAGAAAATCAGGGATGAGGTTCTTATCTCCTTTTATATGTTGAACTTCAAAACTGTATCTACTGAACCAATATTTCTATCTCAACAACTGTGGATGAAAAATAGTTTTTTGTCTGAAATCTAGCATGCATGGAAAAGATGAACGATCCATGACAACTGTGAAATGATGTCCTATCAGATGGAATTCAAATTTTTTGATTCCATATTTAATGACTAAGATTTCTTTGAACGTCAAGTGATAGTGAAGTTCACTATCCTTGAAATGACCACTCGCATATCCACATATCTCTTTCTTATCTCCATTGATCTTAAAAAATATTGCTCCCCAATGTTCATATGATGCGTCTGTCTGTAGCAATCTTTTCTCTATGGAGGGAATCTATAAATGTAACAGACTTTAAGTGATTGACTTGATCATTTGAACTGATTTGGTATGAATGGCCGACCAAGGTGGGGGCTACTTTTTTAAAAGCTGATATAATGGTTTCACGTGCTTACTATAGCCTGAAATGAACTATCGGATATAATTGGCTATCCCAAGAAACTGTTGAATGTGCTTAACTGTTAAATTTTCATATGGGAATTTTAGCAGTTCTTAGGCCAAATGAGGCTGAGGCCTGTAAGTCCAGATTGAGAATTGCATTCCTAAGAAGTCAATGGTTGTTTGGGCCAACTGCATCTTTGTTGGGTTGAGCATTACTCAATGGGTCTTTATAAGATACAAAAACTTCTTGATCGTCTCATGATGAAAGTTGATGTCTGACCTGAATAGCAAAATATCATTAATGTAGATCAGGGCCGTATGTAATAGCGGCTCATATATCTGGATCATGGCCTTCTGGAATAGTGAGGGTGCCATTTTGAGTCCAAATGGCAGTCCACTCGTAATGGTAATTAGGAATACAGAACGTTGTCTTGTATCTGTCTTTTGGAACAATGCCTAGTTTCCAGAATCTCATTTTCAAATCAAACTTTGAAAATACTTTGGCTAAAGCCATGAAAGGAAACATTAAATCTACCCTCGGTGGTGGATACTTACCATCTTTCAAGAAGAGATTCAAAGGCTTGTAGTCAATGACAAGTCTCTTTTTTCCACAGAGCTGTTATGATCTTTTATTCAAAGAGAAAGCCTGACATGCCCAATTTGATTTTATAAGTTGAATTAGTCCTTCTAACATTAACTAAGAACATTCCTGTATTGCAAGCTCTATGTTTGCAGGAGACATTCCTATATGTGAAGCTTTTGTTGGGTTGAGGTCCTCTAGGTTCTTGAATGGGAGTGTAATAAAGAACTCTGATTTGGTCCAGAGAGGCGAATGGTGTTTCTGTGAAAATTCTATATGAGGCAGGGCGCAACAGGAATCTTGAAGTTTCTATACTAGCTCTAGGATAAAGAAGGAAACGGTAGGGAAGACTGCAAGGTAAACAGGGAAGGTATGGAAGTGAAAGGTAGTAACTGCTTCTTGTATTGCAATCTTATGGGTAAAATGGATAGTTTGTTTAATATGGAATAAAGGTCAAATCTTAAGACCAAATCATTATCTGGAAGTTTTGATCCGAGGACATGTGTCCAAATTGTGAGTTCAAGGAAGATTTGCAATTTGATAAGGTTTCTGGTTTTTAAGGTTGTGGTGAAGATTTTACCATCGGCTGCTTGAAAGTGCTGATCATGTTGAATCCAATATCTGTCTGGGAGAATGAAAGGATTCATTATAGATCTGTGAGCTTCAGTGTCTATGAATGCAATGATCTTTATGCATTTGGCATACTTGTGAGGAAAAATTATGATTGGAATAAGTGGAATCAGGTGAAGTGTTTGGGTAGAACAAACAATTGGTAAAGTGGATAGGGTTAGGTCTGTTGAGGGAGTTGTATCGAGTAGAATAGGGAAAGGGGTAATGGGATAAATAGGTGAAAGGTAATGGTCTGGAAATATTGAGTTTTGGGAAGGTAGTTCTTCATTTGTCTCTGATTTATAATCTGAGAATTCAACTGCAAACAACACTCTTGAATCTGATTCATCATCCAGAGAGAATAGTGATTATATATCAGCATCTTCTAGGTCTATTTGAGTAACCTGATGAATCTTCTGTATGATATTTGCTGCTTTCTTTGGCTTGTTAGGACAATTCTTTGCAAAATGACCCTTTTTTCTGCAAACATAGCATCTATCACCTTTCTTGAATATGTGCTTACACCTTTTAAAGAATTATAATTTCTTTCTTCTATGCCTCATTGATTGGAAATTATCTGGAAGTCTCCATTTGTGGTATCTCTTTAACTTTCGAGGGGAACACGTGCATGTCTTCTCTTTGCATTTGATATGCAAGTCTAGTCTTTTGCATACCATTTTCTAGAAGGAATCATGATTAAAAGTCATTAATTCTTTAACCATCTTCTGTTGTGCACAAATCTTTTCAACTGATAGTAAGATTCTCTAGTAAATCTCTCCAAGACTGAGAGAGTTTAGATCAATATTATTTTCTTGAAGCTGGAACTGGATATGATTAGAAATACTTTATGGGAAAGACATAAAAAATGCTTGTTTTAGATTTGCATCATTACCTCCACCAAATAGATAGAATCTCTTTGTCATCCTCTGGTAGTGTCTGTCAAGATCTTTTCTCAAAAGAGAGCAACATTTCATCTTGAAGTATTCATCTCTAGCCATGTCATCATACTCTGTTGTGTTACTAACAAACTTTTAATGAAAAGTTGTAAGTACTTTTGCAATTGACTGAGCATGATAGAACCTTAACATAACTGGTTCTGGTAATCTTACAAACCAATCTCTTAATGTCCCTGTGAATCTGGAAGTGAATTCCAAGATTATGGTTGGAAATCTAGAATTTGGACGTCTTTGTTTTATTTCAATTCAAGCATAGAATTCTTGGATCCTATCTCTCCATTTGTGAGGAGGAATATCATCAAATGTGAACCACGGGCCGTTCTGTGGCATAGGAGGAACTTGAGGACTAGCTCTTGGGATGTTTGTATCCATTTCCTCTTCTAGTGGTTCTTTAGTATGATAAGCAGATTGCTTATGGGTTGTTCCACTCTGTTGTGAGGTAGCTGGATCTGCCATGAACTGGGTTGGAGGAAAGTGTTTTGGGTCGAGCTCATTATCTAAGAGTTCATATTCTAAGCTTTTAGAAGAAAGGTAAGGTATTTCTAGAGATGGGCTTTCAAGTTAAGAAATATTTTGAAGGGCTTATGTAACATCCTCAACCATCCCTACATGCATTTCATTTGAACATATGCATCTTGCATATAATTAAATTGAACACATGCATTTCATACGTATTTTCGTAGGAACAAGTCCATGACATGCACTAGCTACGTGTTCTAGTATATTGCAATTGTATCGAGTCATACATGTGTATTTATAATCTAAATGAAGATAAAAAGTATTAAAAATAAATGAAATAAGGTGACCAAATTAAAGTATGCAAAATGATTATATTAAGGTTAAATTGCATATTGTGTTGAATTGTATAATAATAACAAGAATAATTAAAAAAATAAAATAAAATAAAATAAAAAAATAAAAATAAAAATAAAAAGTCAGAAAAAGAAAAAGAAAAAAAAAGAAAAAGAAAAAAAAGGAAGTGGACGGGTGAAACAAATGGTGGTGCCTTTTAACTTATTAGGCAGCCACCATATTCATTTCCATCCTCACCTTCTTATTCTTCCTTGCTTCATTTCTTCAACCTATTTTCTCTCAAGTTCCAGCCACCATTTCTTTTGTCTTTCACTTGAAAGATTGCAGCAACAAGATTAGCCAAGAGTGATTATAGGTGAGTAAACATTTATTTTTGTGTTAAGCTTGATTTTTCTGTTTAGGGTTCATTAATAGGCACTGATTTGCAACCCGATTTTGATGCACATAGAAATTGATTATGGAAAATATTAAAACGCAAACGTTGTTCCTTTATATCTTAGATTTATGGATATGTAAATATTTTTGCAAGATGTGATTTATAGAATGAGATATCCTCTTCGTACTGAAACTGGTCAGGGTATGAACCCTAACCAAGTTAGCTACTGTATTCTTTGATTTCGAATATTTTAAAGCCATTATTTGAAGTCCCTAAAAAAATAAAAGTTGTATATATATGTGTTATATATCTTTATACCAAATTTCAGGTTCATAGGTCTTGTAAAGTTTGAGTTATGGTGAATGGAACCATGACTGTTCCATGGTTTGAACTGCCTACTGAGTGCCCTGGGCAGAGATAGAAATGTTTTTGGATAATTTGATCTCTTTAGAGCTAGATTCTGTAAATGGTAAAAACATGAAAGTTATAGGTATATGTCTTAGTTAAATTTGGGTACTAATTTAAGCTTAATGGTGTATGTATAGACTAAGTTATGGTCTTTATAATTCATACTAGTCCGGAAGCCAATTCTGTTCTGGACCAGTGAAATGTTGCTTATGATTTGAAGACCTTAGAGGCATAATTGATACAAGTTTAAAACATGAAAAATGTTCCATTTGAACCCATATGAGTTTCTGTAAAGTTTCATTAAACTATGAATTATATATTATAAGTTATGATGAACCAAAATGAGTATCCTGAAACTGCCTAAAGGCATAAAACAAGGCAGAAAACAGAACACTCTTAGAAATTCCACCAAATATTTTAAAATGATCCAATTGGTCTGAAATTGTAATATGTTATATAATTATATGTTATTTTTAATTAGGAACAAGAATAAGATTATTTGGTCAAGTTTAGAAAAAGTTATAGGCTAAACAGTCCCATAAGGTCACACTGCCTCATAGGAAAAATCTTAACTATTGACATGAACAATGCATATTAATTTGTTTAAGCCACATTAAGTCTCCCTAATCATGAGTTAATCAATTATGTTTTCATATTAGGCTTGCAACATATTGGAGACCCACAAGGAGTGGATAGACAATAAGTTTGGGGTCGGAATCAAAGGAGAACCGTAAGTCTAATTATCGATTGAATTCTTTAGAGCAAATGAACGTTGCTTGCTATGTGATTCATATGATTGTCATGATTGGTCCTTGATAATGTAATGATGGATAATTTGTGACATTGTGGTACATCTAAATGGTATACTTGGGTCATATGTGATATATATACATGGTATATGTATAGTATATGCAAGGTATATGCGTGACATATGAGGTATATATGAAATATATGTATGTTGTATATGATAAATATGCAATGATTGATGAATGCTTAAATACAAATGCATATGCATATGGAATAAAAAGGCGTTGTGACTAGTTAATCGATATTGTAAAGCAAAAGAAGAGGCCTATGGCTCAACAAATGTTCAAATGAAACAAATGATCAAGCTAACTAGCAAATGCAAATGCAAATGTTCACATGGAAACCCGGGGCAATGTCTATTTAACTTAGTCACAACAAAATGAAATAAGCAAAGCATTTTCATACATAAAGAGTAATGATTATATGTTTCAAATTTATTGATACGTATATAATACTGATGAATGGAATGGAATACATGGTATATATTGGATTTGTGAGTTATTACTATGAGTTGTTTGGTACTTTATAGCTCATTGGATGGTTATTCTTACTGAGCCGCAACTCATCAATTTGCATCATTTTTCAGGTAAAGAAAAGTGATAGCTCATTTTGAGTATTGTATAGAAGACATGAAGCACAGGTCATTGGACGAGCCTCATCACTCTCTCTCTCCTTGCATTCCACACAAGCATGAAAACTTGTCATCTGTATTTTGGACTTATATGTTTGAGTATGTATTATCACTCTAGATTAGTTTTGAAATGTATAAATGGAAGCAATCCGTAATCCTTCGGATGTGAAGTTTTTGTTTTAATATATGTGATATATCGTATTGTTGTTTTTAATGTTGACTTGAAAAGTCATTGAGTGATATTACAGTATATGAGACTTGCAAAATCATTGAATGGAATTACAGGATATAAGACTTGTAAAGTCATTAGTTGATTTTACAGGATATGATATAAAAAAAATTTACTATCATTGTTATCAGGGTATTTTCTCTTTTCAACATGCAGTATGTGATTATTTTATACAGAAATAGGTTATACTTAAATGCATATAATGTGGTGTTACAACTTATTTTTCTAGAAAGGCTGTGATGGTGTTTGTAGACTTGGGTTGTTGAACCATATGGGAATGGACTATTTCTTTTTGTTTATGAGGCTAGGACACTATTTGAGAAACAAAAATTGATTGATCCAGTCCAAAAGTAACAGTAGGAGGTGTCTCAGGCCTTATAACAATAGGTGTTTGTGTTAGAACAGTATTGGGCTGGAACAGTACTGGGCTTTGGTTTAGAAATAGGCTTTGAGCCTAGGTTGAGTTGTTCCCATGAATTGTTTATGGAAAAGTTCTGATGAGACACAAAATCATTCTAGTTCTGCAAGTGAGGGTTAATGAATAGGAGGTGGTGTGTATAACAGCTGATGTGAAACATGAAGGTGTAAGGAAGTGAACATCCTTAGAGGATCTGTGCGTGAAGGAGATTTGAGATAATCCTACTTGAGATCTTGCTTCAATGAAGCAATCTCTCTTTCAAGTTTCTGCAATTTGACTGTTTTTGGATCAAATGTTGAATCATACAACTTGGTAGAGATCATGTTCATCAATTCACCTTTTAGTTCCATCTCCTGTCTTAACAGCTTGTACAATGCTTCATACTGTGTTGTTTGCCTATTGTCCATAACAGAGACTTTATTTGTAACCTTGTCAACCTTAGTCTTAATTCTCTGAAGCACCTTATTATGCACGTGTGCATTCTGGTCTGCCAGTTTAATATTGATTCTGTTGCAGAAATGGGCTTAGATGTTCCTTCAGGTGTAATTGTCATGGGTCGGACATATGGAGCAGTTTGGACTTGTGATATAGGGTCTATGTGTTCTTAAAGAGGGAAAAATTCAGTATCATAAGCAGTTGGATAAGATGGTGGTTGGTACATGGCAATCATAGGTATAGGTTCAGGTTTAATGACTTTAGGTTTTGAAATGTGTTTGTACCAAGGTAAGGGTAATGGTTTTGGTTTTTCTGCTGGTTTGGGTGGCAAGGGATCAGGGTGATCATCTTATGAGGGAGGTGCAAGTGGTAATGGATTTTTATAATGAAAAGGTAGGGAATAAGACACCACATAGTCATATTTACTTGACGGTTGTCCCAACAACCCAACAGAAGGATCTCCATCTTCATATCTTTCAATGAATTGTTTCTCTGAGCACTTTATCTTTTTCTTGGATTTTCTGTTTTTTCTATTCCATTCTTCATTTTTTTCTACCATCTGATATGTATAGCAGTCATAACAATCGCATACATCAAAGTAATTGTGATTTTTGTTATGAGACGGATAAATAGGCTGTGCTAAGCTTGAGAAAGCAAGAATAGGAATTTCTTCATGAGAGAAAACAGGTTGCATCATGAACTGTGTAGAAAACTCCATTGGTGTGCTAGCTTGGGGTTCATTTTCCTTAGGGGAAAGGAACTGAGTCTCAACTCTGCCATCCTTGTGCTTTATGAAGAGTGATTTTGTTGAACTTACTGGCTGGCTCCTTTGATGAAGAAGTTCATAATTTGTTAACCAAGACTGAGGAAAGATCTGAAGAAGATCTTCCTTGTTTAGCTGTTTTGGAATCTATACTTCCCTTGGCACATGGGTAGAATCCACCTTAATACTTAAGGCATCAGCAGAGGCTGGGATACAAAGGTCTATTGCATAGTTTTGCACTTTGTAGATCATCTGATAGTGAAAAGTAGCTATGTCTGTAGTAGCTACGTTCTTTACTCCAGAGATTTGAACTTGTACCTTTAATGTAGTAAAGGTGTGAGGATCCTAAGGCCTCATGTTGAAATTTGGGTAAAAAGTACAAAGGATAGTTCTTACATTAAGAGAAGTCTGGATTGAACCAATTATAGCATGTTGGTATTCCAAAAATCTAGTATCCAATAGGGCTATCCGAGCAACAACGGGTAATCTTTTTCTGCCGTGATAGGTTAAAGCAAGTCTGATGGCTCCAAAGTGGATGTGGGAATATCCACTGTTAAGCCACTGAGTTGGAAAGTTAGAGGGGATCTCAAGAGTGATGAAATGTTCCTCACCAGTACCTTGAATAGGGCATTGGTCAAAGGAAGAAAACTATACATTCTCCTTTACAGAGGAAGGTTTTTGATGGATTAAGGTTTTGATGGAGGTTGTGAAGGAGGATTTATGTTTTTGGAATGTGTGATAAAGATTTAAAAATGGAATATTTGTTTCTTGAACTTTTTGATCTTCAGAAAGGAAAGAAAGCTCATAGAGATGACTTAGATTTTTACAAGTAGAACGAGAAGGTTGAAGAGATAGAGTAGAAGAAGAAGAAGAAAAAGAAAAAGAAGAAGAAGAAGAAGAAGAAGAAGAAGAAGAAGAAGAACGAGACATCATTAGAACTTTTGACATGATAATTAAGAAGAAGACTCCTCTTCACCATAGATTAAGCCAAGAACAAACAATCTCAAGGCTCTGATACCAATATAGGAGATGGATGAGAACTTTCAAACAAGGATCAAGGTAGGGCTGTTTATATTTTTCTTATAATTTAATTATGAACAAAATACTTATATATATTGAGAATATGTTTAAGCTTCTGGAAGTGTCCAATAATTAATTAAAAATTATTTTAATTAATTTTTCAAAACCCAAAAAGAGACTATTTTGGCATATCAAATGGAATTGTATTGTGATTATTTTATTTTTAGCATCTTAAAATAATTTTTATGTGACTAAAAATATGAGATTTTGATATTAGATTATGCAAAAATCATTTTGTTCAAATTTAAAATTTTATAAAAATTCTAGATATCGAATGAGTCTTTTTGAGCAATTAGGTGTATTGGTTCATTTGTCTTGGTAATTTTAGCTTGTGCCAAAAATATTTTGATGAACTTGAACTGATGTAAAGATGATTAGAATGATGATTTGAAGTTTTGAAAATTTTTGGAATTTTTAAAAAGTAATTTTGAATTAATTTCAATTAAGCAATAATAATTTTAATTTGACTAAAAATTGGTATTTCTATTAAAATTAAATTATTTAATTTTGACGTTGTAATAATTTAATTTTAATGTGAATTAATTTTGAATTGATTATAGAAATATGAAATTTAATTTGATTTGATTAAATATTAAATTTCACATTGAAATGATATACAAAATTAAATTAACCCAAACAACAAAAGTATGCAATTTCCGTTCAAGCGTTAAATCAATTTTTAAATTGAAATCCAAAATTGTCATTATTTTATTTTATTTTATACATTAAAAAATGCATGTTAGAAGTGTATAGAAAGAAATGATGGATGATTATAAATTTAGGCCTAATGTAATTGAGCATGCATAATATTATTTTATTTTATGGTAAATAGGGTCTGCATGTTCCTGCCTTTTATCTTTCTTATGTATTTTTCTTCTCATCTTACACATCTCAAATATAAATTGAGATTTTTTATACTTTTAAATATGTAATTATATTACATAGGGTTATGATATAATAGAGATACAAAGTAGCATGAAGCAAAGGAGATGGTCCCATAAACAATAAGACTTAGAAATAAAAATTTTATTTTTGTTTTGCATTGTAAATTTATCCATATACCTATGTAAGACCTAATTAATCTATTTTTGACTCAAGAGATTGATTATAATATGTTCATAATCATGTCATTCAGTTAATGTAATTATTTTTATATATTCGTCTGATGAATGTATTTTATATAAAAGTATGCAAAAATAACATGATGAGATTTAAGAAAGAAATTTCTCGCTAAATAAACAATGATAGTGAGATGGTAAGTTACATTATGCTTTCTACTATGTCAGTTGAGGTGCAAAACCAGCTTGAGGCTATGGATCCTTGTTCCATAGTCTACTATATAAGGGAGCTTTTTGATGAGCAAGCACGTTCTGAAAGGTTCAAAACTTTAATACTGCTCTTCTGCATTAAGATGGTTAAGGGGACATCTACAGTTCAATATACACTGAAGATGCATGACTATATTAAGAGGTTGGCCACCTTGAGATTTTATGATGGACATGAATTAAGTATTGACTTAATTATAATTGGTTTGTTGGATAGTTTTTCACATTTTGTGCTTAACTATAGGATGAACTAAATCTCCACCTGTCATATCCTCTAATTTAGGCTCTGAGTCACGTGTGTCACTTAGCCGATGCATTGACTCTAATTGAGGCTCTGAGTCACGTGTGTCGAAATCTAAATTATGATTTTCATAGAAAAATAATTAAAATAATAGAAAATAATTATGAAAAATACTTAATAAAGTGTTCAATGTATTTAAAGATGCCAAATTACGGAAAATGACTAAATTACAAAATTTAAAAAGTTTTGGAATCAATTTATTATTTACCAAAAATTGGAGGACTAGTTGAGATAATTAACAATTAAAGACATAATTTGGGGCTGGACACCATACACCAAAGAAAGATTAACATGTTAATCAACCAAATATCTAGATATTTTGGATTAAAATGGGACACATTTTTTTAATTTTTGTCTTTTCTTTCTTTCTTTCTTCTTCTCCTTCCTTCCTTAACTCTTTTAGTCTAGAATTTTCTACACTCATAAACCAACCCAACATTTCCAACATTCCTTTATAGCCAAAGCTTCCTTCTACTAAGAGAAAGTGAGCAAAGTGAGAAAAATCAATTTTCATGCATAAAAGAGCTTAAGGAAGCTTAAGGGAGAAAAAATAAAGGAAGACAAGCAAGTAAATTGGAGAGAGAAATCCCCAAAGTTTTGATCATAGAAGGAAAAAGCTTGAGGTAAACTATTTTTCATCTTCTCTTTAAGTTTCTCTAAATGAAAATGGGGGTTTAAGCTCATTTGAAGCTTGGTTTGAAGAGAGAGACTTTAAGGGTTGTAGAGGGAGAAAATGGGGATAGAGATATATGATGGAAAAAAGGTATTTGATGAGTTTAACCAAAGAGAAAGAAAAAAAAGGAAGTGTATAACTTAAGGCAAGAGCCTATATTTTATCATTAAATTGTATTATTTAAGTATTTGGAATGTAAATGATTATAAAGTAGTAGTATTTTGTGTTAAAATTTTGAGGATGCATGTTTAATAGACTTGAGATGATATTTGGTAAAAATTGAGTTATGTTGATTGTGTGTTCTTTGCTAGAATTATAAAGCAGTCTCTACATATATTTCTATAACTTAAGCTATATAACTCAGATTAATATGTTCTTTATTGGATTTTAAAGATAAGACATAGATCTAAAATTTTAATGATGAACATAAAATCTAATTCGGACCTTAACTGTGCTTAAATTGGGCACAAACATTGGACTAGAATACTGTCCAAATTTTGGAAAAAAAATTGTTAGTGACCAATCCAATTCAACAACTATATATTTTTTTATATCTAGATAGCCAACCCTGTTATTCTAATCATTGGTTCCTAATTGTTATGGACATAAGCAACTTAAGAATCATACGATATTCTTATATAAATTATAATTAATAATTATTGATGTGTGTGTTAATCAAACTAATATAACATAGTGCAAGTGTAAGGTAGTGACATGAGGTGTGTAAAGGAGGTTTATATATGTAATATTGTTTATATATGTGTGGAAAAAATTAATAATAGTGAACTTGTGTTCAATAATCATATGATAAAGGTATATGTGATATATATATATATATGCTGGTAGATAAGTACATATTGCATTAATATAGAATAATGCCTTATTTATATGCACCACTAAGTCTAGTACTAAGTGTGGGAGTTCCACTTGTGCAGATATAATGAAAAAGAGTCAGAGGATAGTAGAAAAAACTAACGGAAACATAATCCAGTACAACAACTATATTCTGACACTGTGGGTTCCATATTTTTGTTTATCTTTCTATGTATTTTCTTCTATGATGTATGTAAATAAACTTAGTTTTTAAGTAAGGATGAACATTTTGTAAATAATACTTTTGTTTATAAAACATGTAGTTATCTTTTATCATGACATTATTATATGTTTGATTTTAGAAAAAAAAATTAAAAATATATATGAAAGATAAATAAATAAATAATATATTGTCGTATAAGGTACCTATGTTCAATTTACCTTGATTTATAAACATTTTATTTGAAGAGCCAGTGTAACATCCCTTTAATTAGGCACTGGTTGCTAGGGTAAGGGGTGTTACTGAATTTTGGTATCAAAGCCCAGTTTGGGAGGTTTTGGATTTTCAAAATGAGTTTTAAAAATATATCAAGTATTATATAACCTGTGTGTACCCACATTTGTATATATACGAATTGCTGCATACGGATTAGAGTCTTTACTTTCATGGTATAGGTAGGTTACGGCTTTTGGATCAGGGCAAATTATTGCTGAATAGGCAGAGAGTAATGAGCCCATAGAGACAGAGGCATCATCGCGATTGAGTTGTCGCTGAATTGCTGCATCTAGATTCGATGCTAGTTATCCTGCAATCATCTAGTGCTAGACATATGGAGCTTTTGTGGAATGTAGTAGAGCTATTAGAGAGGAATGCATTGCCAGCCTTACTGGAATTACAATTTGAGAGATTGAGAAAGCTAGGGGCGCCAGATTTCTATGATAAATGATAAGATGACCCCTCTATAGTTGAGCTCTGGTTAGAGTGGGCAAAGAGAGTCTTTGGCTAGCTACACTGTACTCACAAATAGAAATATGAGTATGGCGATCAATGTCATAGAGTTCAGAGACACCTAATCCTTTGACTTGGGAGTTTTTCCTAGAAAATATCAAGGAGCAGTATATTCCACCTATTTATATGGATGACAAGAATAGGGAATTCTTAACTTTGAAATAGGGGAACATGTCAGTATCAGAGTATGAGCGAGATTCAAAGTGTGCTAGTGACATTATATCCACTGAAGCTGATAAATGTCAACGATTCAATGATGAGTGGGAGATCAGATCAAGCTACAGGTCTCAACCCTATATCTGATGAACTTTTCTAGTTTTTTAGCATCTATTAGAATAGTTGAGAGAGTTTTATCAGCTCAATAGCCAACACAGGATAGAGGGTTCAGAAGACTTATGCCACAACTGAGAGAAGGACCATCTGGCAGTAATAAGGTAAGAAATTTTGGTGGCAAATTACAAATTGGGAGTACTATCTGGCCTTCTTCTTTCAGGCAGGGACAACCCATGAGATTTACTTCTTTGGCAGCTAGTGCACTGACATCGATAGACCATAGGCCACCACTACCACCTCAACCCATATATCGACATTGTGGTCATCGTCACACAAAAGAGTATTGGTGGATGAAAGAATCCTATTTGAGAAGTGATTCTAAAGATCATTTGAGATGCAATTGTCCTCTATTACTGAGCCAGTACAGATATAAACTTCCAGATAGAGTAGAGGTTGATGCAGAGGAGGCCGAGCAGGGCCTAGCCAGTTCAGATAAGGGACTATGGAAATGCCAAAAGGTAGTAGAGCTGCTCGAGCTAGGGCATATGCTATGCAAGACTGAGAGGACCAGGATGCACCAGACGTCATAGTAGGTAAATTCCTTATCTTTGGCTTTGATATTCATGCATTGATAGATCTAAGGTCGATGCATTCATATATATGCACACCACCACCAAGTCAAGAGGGTTTAAAACTGGATGATTTAGAATTTGAGATTCTTGTGACTAACCGATCAGGGCACAGTGTAAGGGTTAGTAAGGTGTTCAGGAGTTGTCCAGTCAAAATATAAGGCAAAAAGTTCCGAGTAGACCTGATAGAGATACCATTACATGAATTTGATGTGATCTTAAGGATGGATTGTTTAGCTCATCACAGAGTGATAGTATATTGTGAAAAGAGGTAAATGATTATTACAATTTTAGAACAATAAGTGATAGCAGTGATGGCTGAGAATAGAGGATATCCAAAGAATGTGATATGAATGCTAAAAGCTTGAAACTCATTAGTGAGGGATGTGAAGCATATTGGGATATGTGACTGATGCGAAAAAAGACAATCCGAAGTTGGTTGACATTCCTACAATTTGTGAATTTTTTGATGTGTTTCCTGAGGAATTATCAGGGTTATCACCAGACTGAGAGATCGAGTTTGCTATTGATTTGGTACTTGACACTGCTCCTATTTCCATTACACCATACAGAATAGCACCTGTGGAGTTGAAAGAATTGAAAGTGCATTTGCAAAATTTGCTAGATAAGAGTTTTATTCGACCCAGTGTATCATATTGAGGTGCTCCAGTGTTTGTGAACAAAAAAGATGGCACCCTATGTCTTTGCATTGATTATAGGTAGCTTAATAGGGTGATTGTCAAGAATAAGTATCCACTGCCAATGATCGATGATTTATTTGATTAAGTGAAAGGTGCAGGCGTATTTCAAAGATAGATCTCTGGTAAGGCTATCATCAGCTAAAGATCAATGAGTCAGATGTACCTAAGATGGAATTTCAGACTCATTATGGTCATTATGAATTCCTAGTTATGCCATTTGGTTTAACGAATACACCAATAACTTTTATGGATTTGATGGGCCAAGTGTTTAGACCATATCTTGATCAATTTCTAATAGTGTTTATTGATGATATTCTTGAGTATTCTCGAGACAAAGAATAACATGATCAACACTTTAGAATTGTACTACAAACACTGCGAGAAAAGCAACTGTATGCAAAGCTATCAAAGTGCAAGTTTTGGCTTGAGGTAGTTAGTTTTTTAAGTCACATAGTTTCAGCTGAAGGTATCCATGTTAATCCTAGCAAGATCGAGGTTATTCTCAATTGGAATTTTCCTTGTAATGTGATAAAAGTGAGGAGTTTTCTTGGATTAGCTAGATACTACAATAGGTTCGTAAAGGGTTTTTCATCCATAACAACTCATTTGACTCGATTACTGCAAAAAGATGTTCGTTTTGAATGGACAGATAAATGCCAAGCATGCTTTGTGTTAAACCTTAAGGGGTATTTCTGTCATTTTGATGATAACAAATAAAATAGCAATATTGTATTTAACATACTTGTCTTCCAAGTCTATTATACAGGACATGGATTAAAATAGCAAGAATGGAGAATTGTAAGAATAATCCTTAAAATACAAAATTCAAGAAGTAGCAGGTTCACTGCCGTAACTCTATGAGTCACTCCCGTGAAAGAAGCTAACCGTTACGAAAACCAACTTTTGAACTTCACGGCCATGAAGGAAAAATAAACCGTGAAGTGGACATTTCAGTCACCCCCATGAATAAAGGTGTCACCCCCATGAAGATTCATGCATTTTCATCCAGAGAGCTTCACGACCAGAGTCACCACTTGGATCACGGTTGGGAAGCTTGTCACGTCCGTGAATGAGTATGTCACACCCGTGACTCTATATGTCAAAACATTTCAGAGAGCTTCACGACCAAGGTCACCACTTCAGTCATGGCTTGGGAAGAAATGTCACTCCCGTGACAAGCATAGTCACGTCCGTGAACAATGAAAGAGAAAAATGTCAGGCGCGATTTTTTGGTTGGTACAACGACTAGTTTCGTATTTAATGCACCCCAACGGCGTTATTCAGCCATGGGAGTATAAATGGAAGTCATTTATGCATTAAGAACAAGAGAATGAAGGGAATATCAATAGAATAGCATATACTTCGAATTTAATTCTTATTACAAGCTATTTGTACTTTCATACTTTGAGAACAAAATCAATTCTCTGTAAAAATCTTTTTACTCTTCATTTATTGAGCAATTAAGATTTGTAAGTGGTTCTCTCTGTAATTATTACTCAAGTGAGCTTTGGGTATTTCTGGGTTAAGAGTAGAACAATTGTAAGGGTTTGTTGTGTGAGCGTCAAAACACAAAGTGAAGGTTGTTTGTGTGAGCCTGTAAAAACACAAAGTTAAGGTTGTTTTGTGTGAGCCTGAAAAACACAAGGAATTGGTTATTGTGTGAGCCATTAAAACACAAGGGATTTTCTGGGTTAGGTGTGAGCCATTGTGAGAAACACCATAGTTGAGAGTGAGTTTGTAAAACTCTATTGTAACACTTAATGTGTTAGTGAAACTCCCAATTGCGATTGGGGAGAGGAGTAGGGTTTGTTAACACCCGAACCTCTGTAAAATCCTTATGTCAAATTCTTTCTACCCCTCCTAAAATTAATCATTTATTTCCGCACTTTAAAGTTTAATTTTTTAAACTCCAATTCAACCCCACTTCTTGGCTTAATATCTGGGCAACAATTGGTATCAGAGCTTTGTCTAGCATCGAAGCCTAAAAAGCGCTAGTAAAGAGTAAGATATGGCCAGTGAAGGATTCCAAAGTATCAAACCTTACTTTGATGGAGCAAATTATGCCCATTGGAAGTTTCAGATGGAGACATACTTGGATAGTGAAGGAATTGATGTCTGGGATAGTGTACGAAAAGAATGGATACCACTAACCAGAATAGAAGCTGATGGTGAAGAAGAAATCCTATCAAGAGATGATTGGACAGAACCTTAAAGAAGAGCAAATTTCAAAAACAAGAAGGCAATGACAATCCTATCAAGCTCATTATCTATTGAAGAATGTGAGATAATACAACACTGCTCAGCATACAGCATGTGGAAGACATTGGAGAACTATCATGAGGGAACTAAGCAAGTCAAATCCAAGAAGATTCAACTTCTAACCTTAGAATATGAGCTCTTCAAGATGAAATCCAATGAGTCAATCACTGACATGACCAACCGTCTTCTAGCCATTATAAATGGAATGAGGAAACTTGGGAAGCATTTGAGTTTGGAAGATGTAAGCAATAAAATCCTGAGAAGTCTTCCTCTTAAAGACTATGGTTCAAGAGTTGCTAGCATAGAAGAAGCAAATGAAGATATGAGCATCATGAATACTGATGTGCTGATTGGCAAACTTCTCACACATGAGATGGCAGTGAAGAGAGATAGAGAGCTTGACGCAGAGCCAGAGAAAAGAAAGCCCTTAGCACTCAAAGCCTCTACTTCAAAATCTCAAGAAGATAGTGAAGATGATGAAGGAATAAGTAATGATGAAAATGAGGACATTGTTATGCTTTCAAGGAGATTAAAAATAATCATTGAGAAGAAAATGAGCAACTCCAGAAAATTCAGGCAAAGAAACCTCAAACAAACTCCAAATGATACACAAAGAAGTAAGGAAGAGGTAAAGTGCTATGAGTGTGGAAAGAAAGGACATATCAAACCAGAATGTCCAAGGCTCAAGAAACATAAGAGCAAATACCAAAGAGACAATGGGGAGAAAGGTCACAAAGCCACATGGGATGACAAAAGCTTTTCAAGTGAAAAAGATGATAATGAAAGTGAAAAGGACAACCTATGCTTCATGGCTATTGAGGATCACGTCTCGGATAAAGTAAGATCACTACACTCATACTCTTTCAATAATGATAGTAGTGATAATGATAGTGATAGTGATGATGATGATGATGAGCAAAGCTTAATAGAAGAATTAAATATAGAATTAGAGAAATATAGAAGTAAATTTAGCACTTATAGAAATAACATCTCTAATTTAAAAAACAAGATAGATGGTTTAGAAAAGGAAAACATAAAGCTTAAATCATCAAATGAATCTCTCCAAAAGTCATTAGATGAATACTCATCAAGACCCTCAACAGCTTCATTGTTAAAAGAAAATAATACTTAAAAATAAAGTATGGACCCTAGTACCTAGACCCAAGAATCATCAAATCATAGGTAGCAAATGGGTATTTAGAAACAAATTAGATGAGCAAGGGTTAATAACCAGGAATAAGGCTAGACTAGTTGCAAAAGGATATAATCAGGAAAAAGGTATAGATTATGATGAAACATATGCACCTGTAGCTAGATTAGAAGCCATAAGAATACTTTTAGCATATGCATGTCACATGAATTTCAAACTTTTTCAAATGGATGTGAAAAGTGTATTTCTAAATGGTTATATAGATGAACAAGTGTATGTAGAACAATCACCAGGTTTTGAAAGCTATGATTTTCCAAATCATGTTTTTAAACTTTCAAAAGCTTTGTATGGTTTAAAACAGGCACCAAGAGCTTGGTATGAGAGGCTAACTTCTTTTTTATTAGAAAATAGCTTTACAAAGGGAAATATTGACACTATACTATTCATCAAAAAGCATAAGCATGATATACTAATTGTTCAAATTTATGTTGATGATATAATATTTGGTTCTACTAATGAGTTGCTTTGTCATGAATTTGCTAAGTGTATGACTAGGGAATTTGAAATGAGCATGATGGGAGAACTTAAGTATTTCCTTGGTCTACAAATAAAGCAAAGCAATGAGGGCATATTCATCAACCAATCCAAATATGCCAAAGATTTAATTAAGAAATTTGGTATGGAATGATGCAAAAATGCCAAGACTCTTATAAGCACATCAACAAAATTGGACAAATATGAAAAGGGTAAGAGCATTAATGACAAGTTTTATAGAGGTATGATCGGATCACTTTTATATCTTACTGCTTCTAGACCCGACATTATGTATAGTGTTTGCTTGTGTGCACAATTTCAATCATGTCCAAAAGAATCTCATTTAAATGCAATAAAAAGAATTTTAAAATATTTACATGGATCTTTGCATCTAGGTTTATGGTATCCTAGGAATTCATCTCTTTATATTATAGGATATTCAGATGCAGACTATGCTGGTAGTCTTTTAGATAGAAAAAGTACTTCAGGTACTTGTCACTTCATTGGAGAATGCTTATTTTCTTGGTTCAGCAAGAAACAAGTTTCAGTTGCTCTCTCAACTGCTGAAGCAGAATATTTAGTAGCTGGATGTTGTTGTACTCAAATTCTTTGGATGAAACAACAACTTAAGGACTATGGTTATGAGATGGATCATATACCTATTAAATGTGACAATACAAGTGCCATAAATCTTTCAAAGAATCCTATAAAACATTCAAGAAGTAAGCATATTGACATTAAACACCATTTCATTAGAGATCATGTTCAATATGGAGATGTTGCATTAGAATTTATAAGCACAGAAAATCAATTAGCTGATATTTGCACTAAGTCTCTAAATGAGGAAAGATTTAATTTCATTAGAAGAGAACTTGGTATGATTGATGGATTAACCTTGTGATTGCAAAAATATGAAATCTTAATTGTTGATCTTAAATCATATCACAAGTTATAAGATAGAAATTTTGATGAAAATTCATGTTTTAAGAATTAGAATCTTTGTTGAAATGATTTAGTCTTGTTTTAGGACTTAATTTTATTTGATGAAAATTTTAGGGGAGTCACGCACGTGACTTAAATGGCCCAAAGAGGCAGTGTCATTCACGACTTGGTTCACGACATGGTTCACGACTTCAAGTGGTGAAACTTATTTTTCATGGCTTGAGTCACAACCGTGAAAATAGACTTTCATGCCCGTGATACATTTTCACTCCCGTGAACAATTACACCCCAAAATTCATAGAAGCTTTCACGCCTTGAGTCACGGCTTGCTTCACGGGCATAAGTAGTGAAATTCAACATTTCACACCCGTGCCAATTATTTCACCCCATGACAGATGATCATTCACGCCCGTGATATTCAAATATCACGCCCATGACATTATTCATGCCTTTATTCACGGGTGGAACACTCCTTCAGCAAATCGTGAACACGACCATTCACGCCCGTGAACACCTACTTCATGCCCGTGAATATGTCAAATATATAAAAGAACACCCGGTTACAACTTTCATTTCAACTCTCCAACTCCCAAAACCGCTCTCATTTACTCACATTCATTGAGACATTGAAGATTCTGACCCCAAAGACTTAAACTTTTCCTATAAATACCACCAAAAGTTCAAATCTTCATCACAAATCATACATTTATAGGGTTTTCCATAAATTTTCTGTCAAAAATTTTTCCAACTTCATCTCTAACAAATTTCTTCAAAAATGGTGACTGCTTCATCCAAGGGAAAGAGAAAGAAGTCCCATGCTCCTAAGAGGTACGCAGATTACCTCATGAACCGCATTTTGGAGCATTGCCATCCTCGGTATGCAACTTTGAAGAAGAGACCTCTTCTGTCATCAAGGTCCTTTGAATGGCAGACAGTCCAAAGTCTCAGGCTTGAGACGGCTATGACAGAGCAACTACAAGCCTGTCATCTCAAAGATGTTGTGGAAATTCACCAACCGACCTTGAGGGAGCCAACACTGGAGTTCCTCAGCACATTGCAGGTTTCACCTACTGGAGTGGTGAAATTCCAACTCTGCAACAATCCCAACACCCTCAGTGCCATCGAATTTAGGGAATTGTTCAGCCTACCATCTGATGGCATCCTGAATGATACTGAGGTAGAATTTTCTGCCCCTCGAGCCTGGACACATTTTGGCATCGATTGCAGCTGGGATGTCAAGAAAACCAAGGGCACACATCTCAGGGCCCCAGTGCATAAGTATTTGCATAGGTTCCTGACTTATAGCATATTTGCTAGGGGAGAAAGTAATGGGACTATCAGGAAGTCAGAACTCTTTCTATTTGAGATGGCTCACAGAGGACTCACAATAGCACTATCTATATGGTTTGCAAACCATCTTCTCTCCATTGTCACCAAGCCTACTGGAGATATTTTGATTGGGGAATATGTCACCCACATAGCTGTGAAGCTTAATTATCTGAAGCTGGATGCGCATCACTTCAACATCATCCATTGACATCATCAAGATCGCTTGGATGTCGAGTCCTTCATCAAGATGGGAGCGGCAGTCAGAATCATTTTCCAGAACAATATCTTCTACCGCTTCACTGACACTGCTGGGGAGATCATCTGGGAAGATAATGACATGGAGAATTTTAAAGCAGGCCTCTAGGGAGTCCAGCAGAAGAAGAGGGCTCAGGTTGAGGAAGAACCCCCAGTAGCTGAGCAGGACATCGGACCGTCCTCGGCTTCCACACCGACTTTAGTGCAGCAGGTGGTTGACCTCTTGGCACCACACTTTGAGCAGCTGCAGACTTCGCTGGATGAGAGGTTGGAGAACCTGAAAGACTTCATGGAGTATTGGATGGACAACCTTGAGGCTGAAGTGGCTAGGCTTCGTGATAGGATGTCTGGCTAGGAGTTAGGCTAGAGTGTAGCCTAAATTTGATTGTTTTTTGGTTGTTTATTATATTTATGTTTGCTAGTGTGTAGGAAATTTTCAATTTCCTTTCTGAACATTACTTATCTTTGTTTGTATGTTTTTCCTTCACTTAATGAATTTTCTTTTGCTTATCTCTATGTTATCTTCTTATCATTTTTTGATTGATGACAAAAGGGGGAGAAAACTAGCAATATATGATAGGGAAAATGTAATATCCGCTAATTTAAGCCCGAGTCACACGTGTCGTGAAGTTGATGCATTTGACCGATCAGAGTCTAAATTCGGATTTTTACACAAAATTGATTAACTAATGGCTAAATTAAATGATAAATGCCTAATTAAGTGATTATAAAGTTTAAAGAAGTTGATTTACGATAAAGGACTAAATTGCAAAATTTGATAAGTTTTGGGGTCAAATTGCAATTTATCAAAAATTGGAAGATTAATGAGATTAATTGTTAATCAACATATTAATTTGGACACTTAAAATTGGGTTGGCCGGCTATGACACTAAAGGAAGAGAATTAATATTGATTAAGTGAAAAATTGGAAGAATATGGTCAAATGGTGGGTCCCATATGAAGACTTTTTGTGTACCCTATTTAAGGCTTTCTTTTCTTCTTCTTCTTCTTCTTCTTCTTCTCTTCATTTTCTGCTCCTTTTCTCTAATTTCTCTACCAGTCACGCCAGCCACAACTCCTCCATAGCCAATCTTGATTTCTAGAGAGAGAAAGGAAGAGAAGAGAGGTGAAAGAGCAAGACAAAGTGATTTTCATGTTCCATAACTCTTAAGGAAGTTGGAAAGAGCAAGAAAGAGCAAGAAAAATCTGGTTTGGTAGAGAGAGAAAATCTCCAAAGTTGTGATTTGATGAGGAAAAGTGTAAGGTAAGAAGTATCTCTTATTCTTCTTCATCTTTTCTTAAAGGAAGTTCGAATTTTGAGGTCATCTAAGACTTATATGGAAAGAGAGAGAAACTAGGGTTTTGAGAGAGAAAAAGAGAGCTTAGGGTCTTGAGGAAATCAGATGATGATGATAATAATTTATGATGTTGTATGAGTTCCAAATGACAAGGAACAAGCTCTAAGGAGCAAAGGAAAAGAGAAAGCTACCTAAAAGAGTGAAGGAAAAAGATTAAGGTTTGTGCATAACTTAAGGCAATAGCCTATTTTTGTTTGAAATAATGCATGCTGAACATGATTTGTGATAAATACATTTCAAGAATGATGATGATTATGGCATGAAACCATAGAATTAGACATGTATGAATGAGATCCTTGTGTGTGATATTGAATAAATGATGCATGTTAGAGAATATTGTACGATCAAGGCATTTACATGTATTGAAAAGTAATAAGTTGAGTAAAGAACCTTAGAAATGCATGAAATATAATTTGGTATGATTTGGTTGATGTTAGAATAAATGAAATGTCAATATGCAGATTTCTTGCTAAAAGTCACGAGTGTGACTATTGAGTCACGGGCATGAACTTGAGGGTTCACGGTTGTGATTGATTGTGTCACGGTTTTGAATTTCTGGGTGGAAATGGTACTATTCATTCTAGAAGCGTTCACAGGTTGGAATCACAGAAATGAACTTATTCACGGGCGATTCATTCCAGTAGCGTTCATGGATTGGGATTACAAGCATGAACTAATTCACGAGCGTGAAATTAGTAATCACGGCCGTGAGTGCTCTGTATTGTGATTATGAATGTGGTTATCAAATGAAGAATTCAGGTAAGTAAGTGAAAGTTATTGTCTATCTAGTGAAATAAGAATGATTGTATAATATATATATATATATATATATATATATATATATATATATATATATATATATATATATATATATATATATATATATATATATATATTGATGTGAGAATGTGATATATTGTAATATAGAAAAAGGAAATTGATATAGAAAAATGTATTGTCATGAATGATATATGAATTCTGATATTGGTGAAATACATGAAATCTGATGCGGATGATAAACATGAGATTATTGAAGAAATCTAGTAAATGAATGAAAAGATATATGATTATGAATATATGTTTGCAAAACAAGAAAATTGAGATGTTGATAAACATGATAATTATGATTGATGTGAAAATATAAAAAAGCCCATTACTTTACTTGCGGACTAGAATCAGGATAGATGACATGTCATTAAGGGGGCGAACGGTACCGTATTATACCTCAACCAATGTGGCTAAAGCTTGTGTGAGCGCCATTGGTCTGGGATGCTCAGTCAGTGTGGCTAAAGCTTGTGTGAGCGCTACTAACTTGAGAAAGCTCCGATGAGCACATATAAATGAGGACAAGGTGTCATAAGCTTGTGTGAGCAGCCTTGATCCGGTTATTCATCTATGATGACATTATACTCAATCAATATGGCTAAAGCTTGTTGTGAGTGCCATTGATTTGAGAAGCTCTTATGAGCCAGATAGTGGACAGGGTGGCATAAGCTTGTTGTGAGCGCCATTGATTTGAGAAGCTCTTATGAGCTAGATAGTGGATAGGGTGGCATAAGCTTGTTGTGAGTGCCATTGATTTGAGAAGCTCTTATGAGCCAGATAGTGGACAGGGTGGCATAAGCTTGTTGTGAGCGCTCCTGATCCATAACCCGTATCCAGTTAGTCCAAAAACTTAGAGTGATGTGGGCAAGATAATGAGGATATGCCGAAAAATAAGAAAAGAAAAGAATAAGAAAATGATGATGATATGAGATTGAAATGAAATGATAAAGAGATTTACAGAATAATTTGCCATTAAAGATAAATGAAAATAACATTGTCTATATGAGAATGACATTTATACTTGTATGAAATAGGAATATGTTGATAGTCATGCATGCAAACATTTTTATGCACAAAATGATAATTGTTAATGCTTGTTGCATGATATAGTATATTGCCTTATTTATATGCACCACTAAGCTTAGAGCTTAGCATGGAGTTTAATTTCCACGCAGATATAGAAAGGTAGTTGAAGACGCTAGATAAAGCAAGCGGTGATCCCATTCAAGTAAAGCAGCTGAATCTTGAGAAAGTGGGTTACAAGTTTTGAAACTTTTGTATTTGGCTTTTATATTAAAGAAATGTTTGAGTTTGTAAAACTTACTTTTAAAGTTTGTTAAGAATTCCGCTGATGTTAAAAATTACTATTTTATGCAAATAAATTGCACTATGATTTTTGTTTATATCCATATATACATGAGTGTTTTAAAAAAAAATATATAGTTTCCTGAAGAAGTATAAGAAAGACAGACAAACATTAGTGCTCCCTCATTCGGGCATGTGCTGTTCGGGTGAGGAGGAGTTGTCGCAGAAAATGTATCAAACTAGCAATATATATTAAGGTAAATTAATTTTTATGCAAAGTATATAATTGGAAAATTGAGCTTTATATACTTTAGATATACCTTAAGTATACTTTGCATATACCTTAAAACAAGTTACAAATATAAATATGCCATGATATACCTTACATATACTTCATGTCTTAAAAAGGAATTATGGTATATATTGGACATAATTCTCATATCACTTGCATATACTTAAAATCTAGTAAGTTTATTTCAATGCTACATCATTATTTACTATTCTTGCACATTATAAATTTTTTATCCTGAGTATATTTTGAGGGGGAGACTTCTCAAAATCACATATTGCTAGATTATTTGTCACCATCAAAAAGGGGGAGATTGTTAAATCTTAAGGGGTATTTCCATCATTTTGATGATAACAAATAAAATAGCAATATTGTATTTAACATACTTGTCTTCTAAGTCTATTATACAGGACATGGATTAAAATAGCAAGAATGGAGAATTGGAAGAATAATCCTTGAAATACAAAATTCAAGAAGTAGCATGTTCACTGTCGTGACTCTATGAGTCACTCTCGTGAAAGAAGCTAACCATTACCAAAACCAACTTTTGAAGTTCACGGACATGAAGGAAAAACAAACCGTGAAGTGGGCATTTTAGTCACCCCCGTGAATAAAGGTGTCACCCCCGTGAAGATTCATGCATTTTCATCCAGAGAGCTTCACGACCAGAGTCACCACTTGGATCATGGCTAGGAAGCTTGTCACGCCCGTGAATGAGTATGTCACGCCCGTGACTCTGTATGTCAAAACATTTCAGAGAGCTTCACGACCAAGGTCACCACTTCAGTCACGGCTTGGGAAGAAATGTCACTCACGTGACAAGCATAGTCACGCCCGTGAACAATGAAAGAGAAAAATGTCAGGCGCAATTTTTTGGTTGGTACAACGGCTAGTTTCGTATTTAATGCACCCCAACGGCGTTATTCAGCCATGGGAGTATAAATGGAAGTCATTTATGCATTAAGAACAAGAGAATGAAGGGAATATCAATAGAATAACATATACTTCGAATTTAATTCTTATTACAAGCTATTTGTACTTTCATACTTTGAGAACAAAATCAATTCTCTGTAAAAATCTTTTTGCTCTTCATTTATTGAGCAACTAAGATTTGTAAGTGGTTCTCTTTGTAATCATTACTCAAGTGAGCTTTGGGTATTTCTGGGTTAAGAGTAGAACAATTGTAAGGGTTTGTTGTGCGTCAAAACACAAAGTGAAGGTTATTTGTGTGAGCTTGTAAAAACACAAAGTGAAGGTTATTTGTGTGAGCCTGAAAAACACAAGGAATTGGTTATTGTGTGAGCCATTAAAACACAAGGGATTTCTGGGTTAGGTGTGAGCCATTGTAAGAAACACCATAGTTGGGAGTGAGCTTGTAAAACTCCATTGTAACACTTAGTGTGTTAGTGAAACCTCCAATTGCGATTGGGAAGAGGAGTAGGGTTTGTTAACACCCGAACCTCTATAAAATCCTTGTGTCAATTTCTCTCTATCCCTCCTAAAATTAATCATTTATTTCCACAGTTTAAAGTTTAATTTTTTAAACTCCAATTCAACCCCCCCTTCTTGGCTTAATATCTGGGAAACACTTTGATTGATTGGAGGCAATGTTAACTGAAGCACCAGTATTGACTCAGCCCACATTTGGAAAGGACTTTGTAGTGTACCACGATGCTAGTCATAATGGGTTGAGTTGTGTCCTTATGTTGGAAGGAAAAGTGATTGCTTATGCTTCTAGATAGCTTAAGCCACACAAGTTTAATTATCTAACACATGACTGGGAGTTAGCTGCTATAGTGTTTACTTTGAAGATTCAAAAATATTACCTATATGGGGAAATATGTTATATTTATAGTGATCATAAGAGTTTTAAGTATCTTCCCTCACAGGAAGAGCTAAATTTGAGGCAAAGAAGATGGTTGAAGTTGATCAAAGATTATAACTGTCTAATCAACTATCAGCTAGGAAAAGCAAATGTGGTTATAGATGCACTAAGCAGGAAGATTTTAGTTGAGATGCTAGTACAATCCACCTTGATACAGAGGATCAAAAATTCCCAGCAGCAAGATGAAAAGCTAGTAAAGATAATTGAGGTAGTGAAAAATGAATGAAAGCTTGAGTTTTCAATGACTAAAGATGGGACAATATACTTCTAGAATAGAGTTTGTGTGCCAAGTGTAGAAGAATTGAAGCAAAACATCTTAAAGGAAGCTCATGAGACGATGTATACTATGCATCCAAGCAAAGACAAGATGTATCAAGATTTGAAAGCTCATTACTGGTGGCCAGGAATGAAGAAAGATATTACAGAGTATGTTGCTAAGTGTCTAACCTGTCAACAAGTGAAAACTGAAAATCAATTGCCCACAAGATTGTTGTAACCAATACACATACTAGAACGAAAGTGGGAGAGAGTCACTTTGGATTTCATTTCAAGTTTGCCAATGACTCCAAAAAAGCATGACACAATATGAGTGATAATGGATCGATTGATAAAGTTAGCTCATTTTCTACCAATCTGAATGGATTATCCATTGAAAAAGTTGGCTGAGATTTATGTGAATAAGGTCATGAAACTACACGAAGTGCTAGTGTCCATCATTTTTTATAGAGATCCCAAATTTACTTCACAGTTTTATAAGAGCTTACAACATGCTTTGGGAACCCGACTCAATCTTAGCACTGATTTCCATTTTTAAACAGATGGACAATCTCAGCAGATAATTCTGTTGTTGGAGGATATGATGAGAGTTTGTGTGTTTGAGTTTGAAAGAAGTTGGGATCGATATGTACCTCTTATGGAGTTTGCCTACAACAACAGTCATCAAACGAGCATAGATATGGCTTCGTATAAGGCATTGTATGGAAGAAAGTGCAGGATACCGATTTGGTAGACCAAATTGAGTGAGAAAAAGCTGATAAGGTCAGAGTTAGTGCAACAAATCGAAGAAAAAGTTAAAATTATCAAAGAAAGACTGTAGGCAGCTCAAGATCAACAAAAATCATATACTACAAAAAAAGGCAAGACATAGAATATGTCATGGGTGATAAAGTATTTCTAAAAGTTTTGTTTTGAAAGAAAGTGTTGAGGTTTCGTAAAAAAGGAAAATAAAGCTTGAGATTCATTGGTCCTTATAAGATCTTGGAAAGAATTGGGCCAGTAGTGTATCGATTAGCTCTTCCGCCAGAGTTGGATAGAATTCATAACATGTTCCATGTTTTTGTGCTAAAGAGGTATCATTCGGACCCTACCAATTTTATTCCAGTTGAGGACATAGAGTTATAGACAAATTTAACATATGAAGAGGAATCAATATCTATCTTAGCACATAAAGATAAAGTCCTATGAAATAAGAACGTTCCTTCAGTTAAAGTACTGTGGCGGAATCATGCTATAGAAGAAGCCATATGGGAAAGCGAATAGATTATAAGGAAGCAATATCCACAGCTATTTAGTATAGAATAAGCAAATAAATTTTGAGGATCAAATTTATTTTAAGGGGGAGACATATCCGCTAATTTAGGCTTCGAGTCACGAATGTCGCTAAGCCGACATATTGAACTAATCGGAGTCTAAATTCGAATTTTGACTAGAAAATAATTAAAATAATGCCAAAAAATTATGAAAAATACTTAATAAAGTGTTCAAAGTACATAAAAATGTTAAATTACAGTAAGAGACTAATTTGCAAATTTTGAAAAGTTTTGGGATCAATTTTTGATTTACCAAAAATTGGAGGACTAGTTGGGATAATTACCAATTAAAGACATAATTTGGGCACAACACATGTGATGGCTGACCACCATACACCAAAGAAAGATTAACATGTTAATCAACCAAAATATCTAAATATTTTGGATTAAAATGGGAACTATTTTTTTAATTTTTCTCTTTTTCTTCTTTCTTTCTTTCTTTCTTCCTTCTTCCTCCCTTATCTCTTTTAGTCTAGAATTTTTTGTACTCCTAAACAGCCCCACATTTCCACCATTCCTGCATAGCCTAAGCTTCCTTCTAGTGAGAAAAAGGGAGAAAAAAAGAGAGAAAAGTGGGAAAAAACCATTTTCATGCAAAAAAGAGTTTAAGGGAGCAAAACGAAAGAAAGATAAGCAAGCATATATGAGAGAGAAATCCCCAAAATTTTGGTCATAGAAAAAAAAGCTTGAGGTAAAGTATTTTTCATCTTCTCTTTAAGTTTCTCTAAAGGAAGATGAGTTTTAAGCTCATTTGGAGCTTGGTCTTGAAGAGAGAGATTTTAGGGGTTGTAGAGAGAGAAAATAGGGGTTAGATATATATGATGGAAGAAAGTATTTGATGAGTTTCTTGTAGGTTCTTAGTACTCAAGAAGAGATAAATGATAAAGGAAAGGAGAAAGAGATATAAAAGACCAAAGAGAAAGAAAAGAAACAAAAAAGGGTAAGTGCATAACTTAAGACAATAGCCTATATTTTATTATTAAGTTGTGTTATTTAAGTATTCGAAATGTAAATAATTGTAAAGTAGTAGTATTTTGTGTTCAAATTTTGAGGATGAATATTTGCTAGACTGAGGATGATATTTGGTAAAAATAGAGTTATGTTGATTGTGTTTTCTTTGCTGAAATTATAGAGCAGTTTGTACATATATTTCTATAACTTAAGCTCTAAAACTTAGATTAATATATTCTTTGTTGGGTTTTAAAGATAATGCATAGATATAAAACTTTAATTATGAACATTAAACCTAATTTGGGCCTTAACTGTGCTTAAATTGAGCAGAAATATTGGACCAGAATACTGTCCAAAAAATTCTAAACAAAATTGTTAATGACTAGTCTGATAAAATGATTATAAATTTTACTACAGAACTGCAAATTAAGTGATTCAAATTTTATAGATCTATAATTCTTAAGAAGACTATTCAATTTCATTCGGATGATAACAGACCTAACATTAAGATCCAAAATAGAGCATAAAATTTCCTAAAAGCAGGACATAACATAAATTGAGTAATTTAATGTGTAAATTACATTGGACCGTATTGTATTAAGCAAATGATATTTTTATTGAGTAATTATTTGATTAATTGAATCATGAGACCCATGAAATGTATAAAGTAAAAGAGTTATAAATTTTATAATAACAAAGTTAAGCCCTAAAACACCTAGTCTAGAACTAGAGTCTTGGATAGTTTGGGATGCCAATTGGGGGTCATATTTATGCCGGCGATGACACACTTATATTTTGCTGGTGATGACACTCATATTTATGCCGGTGATAACACTCATATTTATGCCTATGATAGCACAATTATATTATGTCGGTGATGACACATGTATGTGCATATCACTATGTCCAGGTGGCAATTTTTATTATGCCTGGATGGCCAACCTCATTATTCTAATTATTGGTTCCTAGGTATTATGGGCATAAGCAATTTAGTAATGACACAACATTCTTATATAAATTATAATTGATAATTATTGATATGTGTGTTAATCAAACTAATACAACATAGTGCAACTGTAAGGTAGTGACATAAGGTCTGTAAAGAAGGTTTATTATTGCAATGTCATGTATATATGTATGGAAAATAATAATAATAATGCACTTGTGTTAAATAATCATATGAAAAAGGTATATGTGATATATATATATATATATATATATATATATATATATATATATATATATATATATATATATATATATATATATATGTATGTATGTATGTATGTATGCATGTATGTATGTATGCTAGTAGATAAGTGCATATTGCATGAATATAGTATGTTGTCTTATTTATATGCATCACTAAGCCTAGTACTTTGTGTGGGAGTTCTTATTGCACATATATAGCAAAAAATAGTTAGATGATAGTAGAAAAAACTAACGGAGACCTAATCCAGTACAACAGCTATATCTTAACACTGTGGGTTCTATGTTTTTGTTTATCTTTCTATGTATTTTCTTTTATGATGTATGTAACTAAACTCAGTTTTTAAGTAAGGATTAACATTTTGTAAATAATACTTTTATATATAAAGCATGTAGTTATCTTTTATCATAACGTTATTATGTGTTTGATATTAGAAAAAAAAAATAACAATATGCATATGAAAGATAAATAAATAAATAATATATTATCGTATAAGTTATCTATGTTCAATTGACCTTGATTTATAAACATTTTAATTGAAGAGCTAGTGGAGCATCCCTTTATTTGAGCACTAGTTGCTAGAGTAAGGGGGTGTTACACCACCATTATTTCTGAGCTGATCAACATGCTCAAAACAGTTGAGTCATTTGTCAAGAATGACTGTAAGGTTATGATGCTGGTGGACTCTTTTGGTTCTAAGAAAAAGAAGAAGTCCATGAAGCCTAAGGGAGGCATGGCCAAGAAGAATGCCAAAGAGACTACTCCAAATGGGACATGCTCCCATTGTGGCAAGGATGGCCATTGGAATAGAAACTGCAAGGCCTACTTGGAGTCCTTGAAAAAGAAGGCATTTGATGCCCCATCAACTTTAGGTATTTTTGCCATTGAAATTAATATTGTTTTCAATAATAATATATGAGTATCAGATACTGGTTGTGGATCACACATATACACTGATATGCAGGGCCTAAGGAATAGTAGACAACTCAATAAGGGAGAGTCGGACCTGCATGTTGGAAATGGAGCAAGGGTTGTTGCATTAGCTATAGAAACTTATGTATTGACCCTCCGTAGTGGGCTTATGTTAAATTTGGATAATTGTTGTTATGTACCTACTTTGAATAAAAACATTATTTATGTTTCTATTTTAAATAAAGATGGTTTCCATTTAGCTTTTAGTAACAATTGTTGTTCTATTATGCTGAATGGTATTCTTTATGCTAATGGTATATTATGCAATAGAATATACATATTAGATATGTGAAATACAATTTTAAATGTCAAAGATAATAAAAGGCAAAAACAAGATATGTTGAAATCATCTTACTTATGGCATTGTCGCATTGGTCATATAAGTGAGAAACGCATGACTAAGTTATACAAGAGTGGTAGTTTAGGGACATTTAATTATGAACCATATGACATATGTGAATCTTGCTTATTAGGGAATATAACTAAATTACCCTTTAAGGGAAAGGGTGAACATGCTAATGGGCCTTTAGACTTAATATAGTTAGATGTAAATGGTCAAATGTCCACACACGCCAGAGGTGGTTTCATTTACTTCATTACTTTTATTGATGACTACTTGCGATTTGGGTATGTATATCTTATTAGATACAAATATGAAACCTTTGAAAAGTTCAAAGAATTTAGAAAGGAAGTAGAGAAACAACTTGACAAAAGTATTAAAACACTTTTATCAAATCGAGTACGTGAATACTTGAATCAAGAGTTTTCTAGATTTTCTTGTGGATAATGAGATATTATCTCAATGGACTCCACCTTACACGCCACAATATAATGGTGTGGCTGAAAAGAGTGATCGAACCCTGTTAGAAAAGGTAAAGTCTATGATGAGCTTTGCGAAACTTTCTAAATCCTTTTGGAGCTATGCACTAGAAACTATCGTTTATATATTGAATGGAGTCCCTTTGAAGTCAGTTGGTGTTACTCCATATGAGATGAGGAATAACAAGAAGCCTATAATTTCTTACATGAGAGTTTGGGGTTGTCCTTTTTATGTAAAATAGACAGTAATAAATAAGTTAGAAGCTAAGTTTGATCGATGTCTGTTTATGGGATATCTATTCTACCACCCCCTTGGAACAAAAAGGTATTTTTTTCAAGATATGCTATCTTTTTAGAAATAGAATTTCTTCTAAAAAGAGATAGTAAGAGCAAAATTAAACTTGAGAGAGTTCAAGATGCTCAAGAAGATGTTGATCAACTACCTGAATTCGAGCTTATTAGTCATACAGATGATATAACAGCTCAACCTTCTGAAGCATAAGATCTTCATAGATCATGTAGGATACGTATAGTTCTAGAAAGATATGGATTTCTCTATAGTGAACAAAATGAAATTTTCTCATAGAAAATGATGAGCCTACAACCTATGAAAAAGTTCTTAATAGTTTACAATATGAAAAATGGCTTCAAACCATGAAGTCAAAAATGAATTTCATGTATAAAAACCAAGTATGGAATTTGGTTGACCCACTCAAAGGGATAAAGCCTATAGGGTGCAAGTGGATTTTCAAGAAGAAAACTGACATACATGGTAATGTGGTTACCTATAAAACTAGACTTATAGCTAAAGGTTTTCGTCAAAGACAAGGAATTGAATATGATAAAACTTTTAGCCCAATAGTTACACTTAAATCCATAAGGATACTTCTAGCCATTGTTTCTCATTATGATTATGAGATATGACAAATGGATATGAAGATGACTTTCCTTAATGGAAATATGACCAAGGATGTGTACATGACACAACCATAAGACTTCATATCCAAAGATGGAAAAAAGGTATGAAAGCTTCAAAGATCCATTTATAGATTACACAAAACATCCAGGAGTTGGAATATTAAATTTGATGAGACAATGTTTCGTACAAAATTCAGATGAACCTTGTGTATACAAGAGGGTTAGTGGAAGTGCAATTGCATCCCTTATGTTGTATGTAGATGACATACTGCTAATGGGAAATGATGTCTCAACCTTACAATCAGTCAAATTTTGGTTATCCAATAATTTCTCTTTGAAAGACCTTAGATAAGCAGTTTGTATTTTGGGGATAAGGATCTATAAAGATAAATCTAAAATATTTCTTAATCTTTCATAGTCTACATACATAGACAAGATGCTGAGGTGGTTTCGCATGGAGCAGACCAAGAAAGGATATATTCCCATGACCCATGGGATTACTCTCTCACACAAGATGAGAAAAGACACATGAGTTTGATTCCATATGATTTGGCTATAGGATCAATCATGTATGTTATGCTATGTACGAGACCCAATATTTCATATGCTCTGAGGGTCACGAGTAGTTACCAATCAAACCCTAGTGAGAGTCATTAGATGGCTATCAAGAATATTCTTAAGTATTTGAGAATGACTAAATATGTATTCTTGATATATGGAGATGGAGATCTTATTATGAGCAGGTATATCAATGTCAGATTCTAATCTGATAAGGATGACTCAAAATCCCAATCAGGTTATATATTCACACTAAGTGGTGGAGCAGTCAGTTGAAAGAGTTCCAAACAGAAAATGACCACTGATTGCACAACCGAAGCAGAGTACATTATGACTTCTGAAGCAGCAAAGGAAGCAGTTTGGATAAAGATATTCATCATAGAACTTGGAGTGGTTCCTAATATTATTGATCCAATATGTTGTATTGTGACAATAATGGAGTCATTGCACAAGCAAAAGAGTCACAGTCTCATCAAAGATCCAAACATGTAGTTAAAAGATACCATTTGATTAGAGAAATCATTTGGTAGGAATGATGTAAAGATAGAAAGAGTGTCCAATAATTAGAATATTATTGATCCTTTAATTAAGCCATTCCACCAAAAGAAATATGATTCTTATCTACTCGCCTATGGAATTAAATACAAAGGCGATTGACTTTAGTGCAAGTGGGATGTTGTTAGAGAAGTGCTCTAAAGGCAATCATCTTTAACACTTATTGTACAAATTTATTTGATTAATGAAAGATATTTTCATTAATTTGATATTCATTTGATATATGAGTTGATAATGATCTTAAATCAATTAATGAAGTCCTTGATACATAACATAACATGAAAGAAATCATGATGAGATCATGATATTGAGATTCTTATTATGTGTAATTATGTTAGTATCTAAAATTTTTCTAGTCATAGGATAATAAGATGGGACATTGTTAATTCGGACGGACTAGCACATGTTATACTGCTTGATTGGATCGAGCAGTAGATCTCACAATCTGTAGATATGAGATGTTTAGAGTTAACATGTGGATGTTTACTAAGTGTAGCTAAGTACATTGGATGACCTGCTATAAGACAATCATATGGATAATCTATTCAAATATTAATGATAGTCTCATCATAGCAATGGTGCAAGTATCCTTAGACATGAGGTATGGATAATTTATTCAAATGTCAATGATAATCTCACCATATCAATGGTGCAAGTATACTTAGACTTGAGATACTCAGGGATATCTTGGATACTGATTCTATATTTTGATATTATTCCTTATTGCCTCATAGAGGTTATTCATATAGTAGTGATTGGGTACATTTTGAAGTATTCGATGGTAATTGGGTAACCAACAAAGGATTTTCTGCTTATGATAAAAAGAATGTATACCTATGGCCTTTTATTGAGGTCATTAGTCAAAAATCTCTGGCTAGAGTGGAAATGTCATGAACATAGTTTTCAATGACATATTTGATAGTGTAATGAGCCTAAAGGACAAGAACTAATATTATTTGGGTTAGATGCACTAGTACAAAAATAACTTTAAGTACATTTTTGTAAATATGTCATAAATCTGTTAGTTATATGCATTTGTTAATATAAATGACAGACATATAAAATACAAGTTGTATTTTAAGCGTCTGTCTTTAGAAATTGCAGACGAATATTATGAAAAATAGATGTCCGGTAAGAATAAAGAGTAAACACTTATTGTTCACATGTAAATACCATTAACAATTTTGAAAATTATTCATTTTTGTCCAAATTATTAATTAAAAATTTTAATTAAAATATGACAAATTGATATTTAACGAAATACTATTTAAATTTAATTAAATATCAGGCTTGGTTAGCTAATAATATATATATATATATATATATATATATATATATATATATATATATATATATATATATATATATATATATATATATATATATATTAAAGATTGCCTATAATTATAGGTTTGTATTTGTAATAATAATAATAATAATAATAATAATAATAATAATAATAATAATAATAATAATAATAATAATAATATGGCAAGTGGCCATATATATTTATATATTAATTACCTTGATAATGACTCATGCATATAATAATTATAATAATTAAAAATATAGTGATGCGGATAATTAAGTTTAATTTATATGATATATTAAATATTAAATAAATATATAATAGACATCTGGTTTTATCTAATATCATATGCATAAAATAATTTTAGGCATCTATTTTTATTTAATGACAAACACATATGCTAATAATATGTGTCTGTTATACTTTAAGAAAGATGCTTATAAGTTTTTTTAAAACCAAAACACATGCGTCAATTTATTTATCGTCTGTAACAGTTAGCATATACATACATTTCATCTGCAACAAAACTCATGCTACTCTCTCTATGAAATATATGCAGCAAATGAGTCTTCGCCATTGGTTGATAATAAAATTGCACTCAACCACCGTTTCTCCTACACCAGAGATCTGTTTGCCAATGCACTGTGGTCACTATTTCTCATTTTGTAGTGTTTGAAGAGTTGCCTTTACCGGCCAACAAAGTACTCTCGCTCCATCAACCACAAGAGCTCTCCCATTTTAAGATTTTTGATTTTTTATTATTTTTTTATTTTTTAATGGGTATGATTTTTTTTTCCCACTGAATGTTGCTTGTGTTAATGATATGACTTCTTTTATTTTTCTCATTTTTGCCATTTTTATAATTATTTAATAGGTATGAAAAATGCATTTTAAAAACAAAAGTGGAGTAGAAATGACTAAAATTTTTTATTTAAAATTATTAATTATATATTAAATATTTTATAAATTAAAATAAATTAAAATTTTATTTAATTTAAGTTGATGAAATATTTTAATTATATATTTGTACCAGGTATATGAACCAACACTCAAATATATTATTATTATTATTATTATTATTATTGTTATTATTATTATTATTGTTGTTGTTGTTATTATTATTATTATTATTATTATTATTATTATTATTATTATTATTATTATTATTATTATTATTATTATTGACTTTGAAATATATTCTTCCCTTATCATATTTTGGAATAAAATATCATATACAAATTTTTTCAATTATTCCTATTTTGATTTGAAAGTTATAGAGAATTAAAAATGTTCATTAAAAGATTTATATGCGACCTAGTTGATTAAAAAATATAATTATATCATAGTAGCATTATATCACATGCAGTCTAGTTAATTATGATAATTCAATTTATATCATATTATAGCATTATATCATATTAATGAAATTAATTAAATTATAAAATCAATAATTAGAAATCATTGGTTTTTTGATATAGTATTTGCTTTCAACTAAAATTTAATTGAATCATTTGCATTGAGAACATAAAAAATATGAAAATTTTAATTAGCCTAAACACATGTTGCCTAGAAATTGAACCAAGAAGGGGGGAGGGGTTGAATTGGATATTTAAAATTATTAACTTTTAAGTGCAAAAAAAAAAAAGTTAAGTAAAGTAGGAATTGGAAGATATCACACAAGAATTTTTATAGAGGTTCGGGTGTTAACAAACTCTACTCCTCTCCTCAATCTCAATTGGGAGATTCACTAACACACTAAGTGTTACAATGAAGTTTTACAAGCTCACTCCCAACTATGGTGTTTCTAACAATGGATCACACCTAACCCAGAAATTCTTTTGTTTTAATGGCTCACACAATAAACCAATTCCTTGTGTTTTAAAGGCTCACACAAATAACCCTTACAAGTGTTCTACTCTTAACTCAATATACCCAAACTCACTTGAGTAGTAAATTACAAAGAGAAACACTCACAATTTTATAATGCTCAAAAAATAATGAGCAAAAAGATTTTTTACAGAGAATTAATGTTTGTTTGAAAGTGGTAAATGCACAAATGGCTACAACAAGATTTTAATTCGAAGTATTTGCCATTCTCTTGTTCTGGACTCATAAATGACTTGCATTTATATTTTCATGGCGAATTATAGTCGTTTGGTTGCATTTAATGTGAAAATAGTGATTGCACCAACTCTTAATTTTGCGTCTGACATGTTTCTCTTTCCTCTTTCACGGTAGTGAATATGTGTGTCACGGTCGTGACTATTCTTCTAAGTCGTGACTTGAGTGGTGACTTTCGCCGTGAAACATTCTGGAGGAATTTGACATGTTTTCTCATGGGCGTGACTGATATGATCATTCACGGTTGCTATGATGCTTCATGGCCGTGAACTTTAAATGTTGGATAGTTGGCACTAAGCTGCATCACGGGCGTGACATAACAGGTCACGGGCGTGAACATGCCATTTCTTCAATTTTTGTCTTTTTAAGGTTAGTCATCCATTCTCCATTCTTGCTATCATGTTCCATACTCTGTTCAATAAACTTAGAAAACAAGTATGTTAAATACATTATTGCTATTTTATTTGTTAGCATCAAAATAACAGAAATACCCCTCAAGTTTCAACAATCTCCTCCTTTTTGATGGTGACAAATAATCTAGCAATATATGCTTTTGAGAAGTCTCCCCCTCAAAAGATGCTTAAGATAAAAAAATTACTGAAGTGCAAGAATTGTAAAGAATTATGAAGTATAGCATGGATGTATGCTTCCTAGTTTAGGTATATGCAAGTTATATGCAAGGTATATCCAAATTTTTACTTAAAACTAGTTAAGTATATGCAAAGTATATTTAAGGTATAGTCAAGGTATATCAACTCTTTTGCATATTCATTTAATTCAAATAAGTATTTCAAATATATTGCATTTAAATTTAAATATAATATATTGCTAGGTTCTCCCCTTTTTTTCATTAACAAAAAGAAAAAAAAAAGATAAATCATAAGGGAAAACTAATGCAATTATATTAATATTAAAAGAAAAGTACAGGATTTTGAAAATTTATTTAAAATCCTACATTAAAAATACTAGAAATTAACATAGCAAAAATATAGTGTAGCTAGATTTGGAGCCGGACATCCCATCTCTAAGGCGAGAAACTTCTGCCTCGAGGCTCTCCATGCGAGATTCCATGAAATCCTTGAGGTTCTCTAACCTCTCATCAATCAAAGCCTATAATTGGTCAAAATGTGGTGCCAATAGATCAACCACTTGCTGAACCAAGTTCGGTGTGGAGGCCGAGGATTGTCCAATTTCCTGCTTAACCTCTAGGGTCGCCGTCTCAACTCGAACTCTCTTCCTCTGCTGGATTCCTTGAAGGCCAGCTTTGAAGTCGTCTGAATCGTTGTCCTCCCAAATAATCTCACTAGCTATGTTGGTGAAGCAGTAGTAGATGTTGTTCTCATGAACTATGCGAACCGTCGTTCCTATTTTGATAAACGACTCGACGTCTAGTTAGTCTCGAGGATGTGCTGGTATAAGATTGAAGTGGTGCTTCTCTAGCTTCAAATACCCAAGATTTATAGCAAGGTCAGTCACGTACCCACCAATCAAAATGTCTCCGGAGGGCTTCGTGGCAATAGACAGTAGATGGTTTGCAAACCATCAAGATAAAGCCATTGTTAGGCCTCTTCAGGACATCTCCAGGAGAAAGAGCTCAGATTTCCCAATCGATCCGTTGCCATCTCCTCTGAAAAAATGCTATAGGTTAGAAACCTATGCAAGTACTTGTGCACTGGGGATCGAAGGTGGGTGTTTTTCGTCTTCTCGACATCCCAGTTGCAGTCGAGCCCGAAATGAGTCCATGCTTGAGTAGCATAGAACTCCACCTCACTCTCATTAAGGATACCATCAGAGGGAATGTAACATCCTTGACCTTCCCCCACATGCATTTCATTGAACATAAGCATCTTGCATACAATTCAATTGAACAAATGCATTCCATACGTATTTTCGTAGGAACAAGTTTATCACACGCACTAGCTACGTGCCCTAGCATTTGGCACTTGTATCGAGTAGCACATGTGTACTTATAACCTATATGAGGATTATGAAGTATTATAAATGGATTGAATAAGTGACCAAATTAAAGTAAACAAAATGATTAGATTAAGATTAGTAAACATTTTGCATTGTTAATTTAGTTAAACCGAGCCAAAAGATTAAGCGGTATTATTGTGTAGATTAGTCGAATTATATATATATATGTAAATAATAATAATAATATAGATAAAATAAAGTGAAAATGAAACAAAAGAGAAATAGAAGAGAAGAGAAGAGAAAAGAGAAGAGAAATGAGAAATGAGAAGAGAAATGAGATGAGAAAAAGATAAAAAGACAAAAACATAAATCTACCTTTATCTTTATCTTTCCCATTTCTGCCTCCTCACTTCAGCCCCGAATTCTCCTTAATTTTCCCCATTTCAGACTTCAAATCTTCCTTGTTTTACCTAGTTTTTGCACCAAATTGATCCCTTGCAAGTTCGTCCTTGGTAAGTAATCAATTCTTATTGCTTTAGGGTTGATTTGAGTTGCTTAGGTTCATTAATAGGCACTGTTTTGCAACCCGATTTTGATGAACATATAAATTGATTCTGCACAAGTGTAAAACAAAAAAGTTGTTCATTTATGTCTTATATTTATGAATATGTAAACTTTTTTTCATTATTTAGTTTATAGAATTAGATATCCTCTTCGTACTGAAACTGGTCAGGGTGTGAACCCTAACCAAGTTAGCTACTGTGTGCTTTGATTTCGAATATGTTAAAGCCATTATTTGAAGTATATCAAAACATAAAAGTTGTATATATATGTGTTATGTATATTCATACCAAATTTTATGTTCATAGGTCTTTTAAATATTTAGTTATGGTGAATGGAACCATGACTGTTCCATGGTTTGAACTGCCTACTGAGTGCCCTGGGCAGAGACAGAACCTTGTTTGGATAATTTGAGCTCTTTAGAGCTAGATTATGTAAATGTTCAAAACATAACATTTATAGGTATATGTATTATCTAAATATTGGTACTAATTTCAGATTAATTTGGTATGTATAGACTAAGTTATGGTCTTTATAAGTAATACTGGTCCGGAAGCCAATTCTATTTTGGACCAGTAAAATTTTGCTTATGATTTGAAGATCTTAGAGGCATAATTGATGAAAGTTTAAAACATGAAATATGTTCCATATGAACCCATCTAAGGTTTTGTAAGTTTTTATTAAAATATGACTAATATATAGTAATTTATGATGAACCCAAATGAGTACCCTGAAACTGCCTAAAGGCAGAAAACAAGGCAGAAAACAGAACACTCATAGAAATTCCACCAAATATTATACAATGATACAATTGATCTGAAATTTTAATAGGTTCTATAATTATGTGTTATTGTTAATTAGGAACAAGAATCAGAGTAATTGGTCAATTATAGAAAAAGTTATAGGCTAAACAGTCCCATAAGGTCACACTGCCTCATAGGAAAAATCTTAACTATTGACATGAACAATGCATATTAATTTGTTTAAGACACATTAAGTCTCCCTAATCATGAGTTAATCGATTATGTTTTAATATTAGGCTCTCAACATATTGGAGACCCACAAGGAGCGGATAGACAATAAGTTAGGGGTCGGAATCAAAGGAGAACGGTGAGTCTAATTATCGATTGAATTCTTTAGTGCAAATGATTGTTGCTTGCTATGTGATTAATATGATTGTCATGATTGGTCCTTGACAATGTAATGATGGATAATGTGTGACATTGTGGTACATATAAATGGTATACTTGTGGTATATTTGAAGTATATGTTTGACATATGTGATATATATACATGGTACATGTATAGTATATGCAAGGTATATGTGTGGCATATGAGGTATATATGTAACATCCTTGACCTTCCCCCACATGCATTTCATTGAACATAAGCATCTTGCATACAATTCAATTGAACAAATGCATTCCATACGTATTTTCGTAGGAACAAGTTTATCACACGCACTAGCTACGTGTCCTAGCATTTGGCACTTGTATCGAGTAGCAGATGTGTACTTATAACCTATATGAGGATTATGAAGTATTAGAAATGAATTGAATAAGTGACCAAATTAATGTAAGCAAAATGATTAGATTAAGATTAGTAAACATTTTGCATTGTTAATTTAGTTAAACCGGGTCAAAAGATTAAGCGGTATTATTGTGTAGATTAGTCGAATTATATATATATGTAAATAATAATAATAATATAGATAAAATAAAATGAAAATGAAACAAAAGAGAAATAGAAGAGAAGAGAAGAGAAAAGAGAAGAGAAATGAGAAATGAGATGAGAAAAAGATAAAAAGACAAAAACATAAATCTGCCTTTATCTTCATCTTTCCCATTTCTGCCTCCTCACTTCAGCCCCGACTTCTCCTTCATTTTCCTCCATTTCAGACTTCAAATATTCCTTGTTTTACCTAGTTTTTGCACCAAATTGATCCCTTGCAAGTTCGTCCTTGGTAAGTAATCAATTCTTATTGCTTTAGGGTTGATTTGAGTTGCTTAGGTTCATTAATAGGCACTGTTTTGCAACCCGATTTTGATGCACATCTAAATTGATTCTGGACAAGTATAAAACACAAAAGTTGTTCCTTTATGTCTTATATTTTTGAATATGTAAACGGTGTTTCGTGATTTGGTTTATAGAATTAGATATGCTCTTCGTACTGAAACTGGTCAGGGTGTAAACCCTAACCAAGTTAGCTAATGTGTGGTCTGATTTAGAATATGTTAAAGCCCTTATTTGAAGTCTCTCAAAACATAAAAGTTGTAGATATATGTGTTTTGTATCTGTATACCAAATTTCAGGTTCATAGGGCTTGTAAATGGTGAGTTATAGTGAATGGAACCATGACTGTTCCATGGTTTGAACTGCCTACTGAGTGCCCTGGGCAGCTCCAGTACATTGGTTGGATCATTTGAGCTTGTTAGAGCTCGATTATGTAATTTCTCAAAACATGAAAGTTATATGTATATGTCTTAGATAAATTATGGTACTAATTTGAGCTTAATTTGTTATCTATAGACTAAGTTATGGCCTTTTGAAGTCATACTGGTCCGGAAGCCAATTCTATTCTGGAACAGTAATATGTTTGGTATAATTAGAAGACCTTAGAGACATAATTGGTACAAGTTTTAAACATGAAACATGTTCCATATGAACCCATATAAGTGTCTGTAAAGTTTAATTAAAATAGGACTTATAGAGTGTAATTTATGATGAACCCAAATGAGTACCCTGAAACTGCCTAAAGGCAGAAAACAAGGCAGAAAACAGAACACTCTTATAAATTCCACCAAATGTTGTAAAATTATCCAATTGGTCTGAAATTTTAATATGTTCTCTAATTATATGTTATTTGTAATTAGGAACAAGAATTAGATTAATTGGTCAATTATAGAAAAAGTTATAGGCTAAACAGTCCCATAAGGTCACACTGCCTCATAGGAAAAATCTTAACTATTGACATGAACAATGCATATTAATTTGTTTAAGCCACATTAAGTATCTCTAATTATGAGTTAATCGATTATGTTTTCATATTAGGCTCGCAACATATTGGAGACCCACAAGGAGCAGATAGACAATAAGTTAGGGGTCGGAATCAAAGGAGAACGGTGAGTCTAATTATCGATTGAATTCTTTAGTGCAAATGAATGTTGTTTGCTATGTGATTCATGTGATTGTCATGATTGGTCCTTGATAATGTAATGATGGATAATTTGTGACATTGTGGTACATATAAATGGTATACTTGTGGTATATTTGAGGTATATGTTTGACAAATGTGATATATATACATGGTACATGTATAGTATATACAAGGTGTATGCTTGACATATGAGGTATATAGGGAATATATGTATGTTGTATATGATAAAGATGCAATGGTTGATGAATGCTTAAATACAAGTGCATATGCATATGGGCTAAAAAGGCGTTGTGACTAGTTAATCGACATTGCAAAGCAAAAGAAGAGGCCTATGGCCCAACAAATGTGCAAAGCAAAAGAAGAGGCCTATGGCCCAACAAATGTGCAAATGAAACAAATGATCAAGCTAGCTAGCAAATGCAAATGCAAATGTTCACATGGAAACCCGGGGCAATGTTCGTTTAATCTGGTCACAACAAAATAAAATGTACAAGCAAAGCATAAGTAAATAACAATTATTGAATACTTGATTTTATCTATATTTATATGTTATTGACTGATGAATGGAATGGAATACATGGTATATATTGGAATTGTGATTTATGACTATGAGTTGTTTGGTACTTTAGAGCTCATTGGATGGTTATTCTCACTGAGCCGCAACTCATCAATTTGCATCATTTTTCAGGTAAAGAGAAGTGATAGCTCATTTTGAGTAGCGTATAAAAGACATGGAGCACAGGTCACTGGCCGAGCCTCATCACTCTCTCTCCTTGCATTCCACACAAGCATAAAAACATGTCATCTGTATTTTGGACTTATATGCTTGAATATGTATAGTCATTTTGGAATGAGTCTAAATATGTATAAATGAAATCAACTCGGAAATACTTATGTGTAAAGTTTATATTTTGATATATGTGATATATCGTATTGTGGTTTTAATGTTGACTTGAAAAGTCATTTAGTAATTTTACAGGATATAAGACTTGTAAAGTCGTTAGTTGATTTTACAGGATATGATATGAAAAAAAAATTTTACTACTATTGTTAACAGGGTATTTTGCCTTTTCAGTATGCAGTATGTGACTATTTGATACAGGGATAGGTTATACTTAAATGCATAAGAGGTGTGATGTTACATTTTTTTGGTATCAGAGCAGGGATAGGTTCCATGGGAACATGCATATGCATAAGCGCATGATAACATATGCATCATATGTGTTGAACATTATGTAGTGACATACTTTCATTTATTTTAGGGACATCATAAGACATGATACACCAAGGAGGGAGAGGCCGGCCGAAATGCATTCTCATGATGCATCACCTCATTTACGTAGAGAGCAACCAGCAATAGGAGCTAGAGCTCCAGTACATGCATCACAGTCATCTCATGCAGAAGTACCCCATGAAAACCTAGAACAAGAAGTATGTGGTCCTGAAATGTACAAGGAAAGATGTTATGACAAGCTGAGGAAACATGGTGCAACTGATTTCAGTGGCACAACAGACCCAGCAGAAGCTGAGACATGGCTGAAAAGGACACAGAGGGTACTGAATATGATGAGATGTACTCCAGATGAGAAATTTGATTATGCCGTATCCTTACTGCAAGGAAATGCTTATGAATGGTGGGGAACAGTCCCTGACAGTGATGCACAACCATCGGTGTTGACATGGAATGATTTTCTCCTGGAATTTCAGAACAATTACATGCCTGAAGCATATAGAGATGAGAAGAGGAAGGAATTCCTGAATCTGAAACAGGGGAATATGTCTATTGCGGAGTATGAAGTACAATTTAACAAGCTTTCCCATTATGCCACTTTCATGGTCTCTACTGAAAGAGACAAATGCAGGAAGTTTGAAAAGGGCCTCAAATATGATATCAGAAACAGAATCACGACTACTGATCTTGATAGTTATGCTAGGCTCAGAGCTGCTGCAATCAGAGCTGAACGGTTAATGAAAGAAGCTGGGGAACAACAAATAAAAAGGTCATCACGTGAATTCTTTGGCGAGTCTAGCAGAAGGTTGGGGAAAAGAGGTAGATATATGCCTGCACAAGCTGGTAACAGAAGTGGGTACTCCAGTTCTAGAGGTCGAGGAATGACTTTTTCTTACCCAGGCAGAGGGCAGAGCCAATATGTTGAACAAAGGCCCACATGTAGTCATTGTGGCAGACAACATACGGGCGAATGTAGAAGGCTCACAGGAGCATGTTATTTTTGTGGATCAATGGAGCACATGTATAGAGACTGTCCAAATAGAGCCAAACTAGCAGAGACCAGCAGAGGTAGAGGAGTATCTGAGACTACAGTTGAAGCTCCGAGGGTCTACCCTACTAGTGGAACACAGGGCAGAGGAAGAGGCAGGGGCAGGATTGGTACAATGGGCAGAGGAGTGACTAGATCTGAAGGTCAGAGTTCTAGACCCCCTACTCAGGCCAGGGTGTTTGCTATGACTAGACAAGAGGCAGTGGATGCTCCCGAAGTAGTCACTGGTAATATTTATATTTCTGAAATATTAGCATATGCATTGATTGACCCAGGCTCCACTCATTCATTTATATCATTGCATATGGCATCTAAACTACATCAAATGCATGAGCCTTTGGGGATTGACATAAATGTGAGTACTCCATTGGGAACAGTGGTAGTTGTGAATAATGTCTGTCGTGATTGCCTGATATGCATTGACAGAGCTGAGTTAATAGCTGATCTGATTTTATTGCCAATATATGAATTTGATGTGATATTGGGAATGGACTGTTTAACTAGACATCATGAAATAGTGAATTGCTTTACTAAGGAAGTAATTTTGGAATCACCAAACCAGCCAAGGGTAGTATTTCTAGGTGAAAGAAAACTTGTGCCTACATGTCTAGTTTCAGCGGTAAAGGCATTTCGAATGATCAAAGGGGGATGTGAAGCATATTTGGCATATGTGACTGATATTAGAACCACTGATAGCTTGCTTGAAAATATACCAGTAGTAAGGGAATTTGCTGATGTATTCCCAGATGATCTACCTGGTTTACCACCAGATAGAGAGATAGAATTCACTATTGAACTAGTACCAGGAACAGCACCAATATCAAGGTCACCCTACAGAATGGCCCCAGTTGAGTTGAAAGAGCTGAAGGCCCAATTGCACGAGTTACTTGATAAAGGGTATATCAGACCCAGTGTATCACCATGGGGAGCTCCAGTGTTATTTGTTAAAAAGAAAGATGGAACAATGAGATTGTGCATCGATTATAGGCAACTGAACAAAATGACGGTGAAGAACAAATATCTGTTACCCAGAATAGATGATTTGTTTGATCAGTTGCAAGGAGCCCAAATATTCTTCAAGATTGATTTGAAATCAGGCTATTACCAGTTGAAGGTAGCAGAAGCGGATGTTCCAAAGACTGCCTTTCGAACAAGGTATGGACATTATGAATTTTTAGTAATGCCATTTGGACTGACTAATGCTCCAGCTGCATTTATGGCATTGATGAATAAAGTGTTTCAACCATATCTGGATAGGTTTGTGATAGTATTTATTGATGACATATTGGTATACTCAAAGAACAGGGGAGAACATGAACAGCATTTAAAAGTTGTGTTGCAAACTTTGAGGGAGAAATAATTATATGCCAAATTGAGTAAATGTGAATTCTGGTTAGATCATTTGGTGTTTCTTGGACATGTGGTGTCGTGTAAGGGCATAGAGGTTGACCCAAAGAAAATTGAGGCTATGGTAAATTGGGAAGCTCCTAAAAATATTTCAGAAATGCGTAGTTTTCTGGGATTAGTCGGATACTACCGCAGATTTGTTGATGGATTCTCCTTAATTGCTAGCCCTTTGACTAAATTGTTAAGAAAGAATGTGCCTTTCAAGTGGACTCCAGAATGTCAGAGGAGTTTTGATGAACTAAAACACAGGCTAACCTCAGCACCAGTGTTAACCATCCCTACAGGTACAGGTGGGTTTATAGTATATAGTGATGCTTCTCACCAAGGCTTGAGATGTGTATTAATGCAACATGGTAAGGTGATAGCTTATGCATCTAGGCAACTGAGACCACATGAGATCTCATATCCAGTGCACGATTTAGAATTGGCTGCAGTTGTATTTGCATTGAAGATTTGGAGGCATTATCTGTATGGCAGAAAGTGCCGAAGCCCTATCATTTGGGATGAAGAAGGAGCACATGCATTAGAAGGACCAGAGATAGTGCAAGACACAGTGGATAAGATCAAAGTTATCAAGAACAAGCTAAAGGCAGCCCAAGATAGACAGAAAAGTTACGCTGATCAACATAGAAGGGAGATGGAATATGAGATAGGTGAAAAGGTATTTCTTCGTGTATCTCCATGGAAAGGGATAATTCGATTTGGCAAGAAGGGTAAATTGAGCCCAAGATACATAGGGCCTTATGAAATTCTTGAGAAGATTGGTCCATTGGCTTATAGGTTGGCTTTACCACCCGAGATGGCTCAGATACATAATGTGTTTCATGTGAGCATGCTTAGAAGATACAGGTCAGATCCTACACATGTACTTAAAGATCAAGCCATTGAGATTGCAGAGAACATGAGTTATGTTGAGGAACCAATGCAAATCATTGGATACAAGAATAAACAACTAAGAAATCGAGAAATACCTTTGGTTAAGGTATTATGGCGTAACCATTTACAAGAAGAGGCAACATGGGAAACAGAAGAAAATATGAAAAAGCAATATCCACAACTGTTTTCAGGTATTAATTTCGAGGACGAAATTTTAAAAGGAGGGGAGAATTATAACATCCTTGACCTTCTCCCACATGCATTTCATTGAACATAAGCATCTTGCATACAATTCAATTGAACAAATGCATTCCATACGTATTTTCGTAGGAACAAGTTTATCACACGCACTAGCTACGTGTCCTAGCATTTGGCACTTGTATCGAGTAGCACATGTGTACTTATAACCTATATGAGGATTATGAAGTATTAGAAATGAATTGAATAAGTGACCAAATTAATGTAAGCAAAATGATTAGATTAAGATTACTAAACATTTTGCATTGTTAATTTAGTTAAACCGGGCCAAAAGATTAAGCGGTATTATTGTGTAGATTAGTCGAATTATATATATATGTAAATAATAATAATAATAATATAGATAAAATAAAATGAAAATGAAACAAAAGAGAAATAGAAGAGAAGAGAAGAGAAAAGAGAAGAGAAATGAGAAATGAGATGAGAAATGAGATGAGAAAAAGATAAAAAGACAAAAACATAAATCTGCCTTTATCTTCATCTTTCCCATTTCTGCCTCCTCACTTCAGCCCCGACTTCTCCTTCATTTTCCTCCATTTCAGACTTCAAATATTCCTTGTTTTACCTAGTTTTTGCACCAAATTGATCCCTTGCAGGTTCGTCCTTGGTAAGTAATCGATTCTTATTGCTTTAGGGTTGATTTGAGTTGATTAGGTTCATTAATAGGCACTGTTTTGCAACCCGATTTTGATGCACATCTAAATTGATTCTGGACAAGTATAAAACACAAAATTTGTTCCTTTATGTCTTATATTTTTGAATATGTAAACGGTGTTTCGTGATTTGGTTTATAGAATTAGATATGCTCTTCGTACTGAAACTGGTCAGGGTGTAAACCCTAACCAAGTTAGCTAATGTGTGGTCTGATTTAGAATATGTTAAAGCCCTTATTTGAAGTCTCTCAAAACATAAAAGTTGTAGATATATGTGTTTTGTATCTGTATACCAAATTTCAGGTTCATAGGGCTTGTAAATGGTGAGTTATAGTGAATGGAACCATGACTGTTCCATGGTTTGAACTGCCTACTGAGTGCCCTGGGCAGCTCCAGTACATTGGTTGGATCATTTGAGCTTGTTATAGCTCGATTATGTAATTTCTCAAAACATGAAAGTTATATGTATATGTCTTAGATAAATTATGGTACTAATTTGAGCTTAATTTGTTATCTATAGACTAAGTTATGGCCTTTTGAAGTCATACTGGTCCGGAAGCCAATTCTATTCTGGAACAGTAATATGTTTGGTATAATTAGAAGACCTTAGAGACATAATTGGTACAAGTTTTAAACATGAAACATGTTCCATATGAACCCATATAAGTGTCTGTAAAGTTTAATTAAAATAGGACTTATAGAGTGTAAGTTATGATGAACCCAAATGAGTACCCTGAAACTGCCTAAAGGCAGAAAACAAGGCAGAAAACAGAACACTCTTATAAATTCCACCAAATGTTGTAAAATTATCCAATTGGTCTGAAATTTTAATATGTTCTCTAATTATATGTTATTTGTAATTAGGAACAAGAATCAGATTAATTGGTCAATTATAGAAAAATTTATAGGCTAAACAGTCCCATAAGGTCACACTGCCTCATAGGAAAAATCTTAACTATTGACATGAACAATGCATATTAATTTGTTTAAGCCACATTAAGTATCTCTAATTATGAGTTAATCGATTATGTTTTCATATTAGGCTCGCAACATATTGGAGACCCACAAGGAGCAGATAGACAATAAGTTAGGGGTCGGAATCAAAGGAGAACGGTGAGTCTAATTATCGATTGAATTCTTTAGTGCAAATGAATGTTGTTTGCTATGTGATTCATGTGATTGTCATGATTGGTCCTTGATAATGTAATGATGGATAATTTGTGACATTGTGGTATATATAAATGGTATACTTGTGGTATATTTGAGGTATATGTTTGACAAATGTGATATATATACATGGTACATGTATAGTATATACAAGGTGTATGCTTGACATATGAGGTATATAGGGAATATATGTATGTTGTATATGATAAAGATGCAATGGTTGATGAATACTTAAATACAAGTGCATATGCATATGGGCTAAAAAGGCGTTGTGACTAGTTAATCGACATTGCAAAGCAAAAGAAGAGGCCTATGGCCCAACAAATGTGCAAAGCAAAAGAAGAGGCCTATGGCCCAACAAATGTGCAAATGAAACAAATGATCAAGCTAGCTAGCAAATGCAAATGCAAATGTTCACATGGAAACCCGGGGCAATGTTCGTTTAATCTGGTCACAACAAAATAAAATGTACAAGCAAAGCATAAGTAAATAACAATTATTGAAGTGATAGCTCATTTTGAGTAGCGTATAAAAGACATGGAGCACAGGTCACTGGCCGAGCCTCATCACTCTCTCTCCTTGCATTCCACACAAGCATAAAAACATGTCATCTGTATTTTGGACTTATATGCTTGAATATGTATAGTCATTTTGGAATGAGTCTAAATATGTATAAATGAAATCAACTCGGAAATACTTATGTGTAAATTTTATATTTTGATATATGTGATATATCGTATTGTGGTTTTAATGTTGACTTGAAAAGTCATTTAGTAATTTTACAGGATATAAGACTTGTAAAGTCGTTAGTTGATTTTACAGGATATGATATGAAAAAAAAATTTTACTACTATTGTTAACAGGGTATTTTGCCTTTTCAGTATGCAGTATGTGACTATTTGATACAGGGATAGGTTATACTTAAATGCATAAGAGGTGTGATGTTACAATATATGTAGTTGTGAATAATGTCTGTCGTGATTGCTTGATATGCATTGACAAAGCTGAGTTAATAGCTGATATGATTTTATTGCCAATATATGAATTTGATGTGATACTGGGAATGGACTGGTTAACTAGACATCATGCAATAGTGAATTGCTTTACTAAAGAAGTAATTTTGGAATCACCAAACCAGCCAAGGGTAGTATTTCTAGGTGAAAGAAAACTTGTGCCTACATGTCTAGTTTCAGCTGTAAAGGCATTTCAAATGATCAAAGGGGGATGTGAAGCATATTTGGCATATGTGACTGATACTAAAACCACTGATAGCTTGCTTGAAAATATACCAGTGGTAAGGGAATTTGCTGATGTATTCCCAAATGATCTACCTGGTTTACCACCAGATAGAGAGATAGAATTTACTATTGAACTAGTACCAGGAACTGCACCAATATCAAGGTCACCCTACAGAATGGCCCCAGTTGAGTTGAAAGAACTAAAGCCCCAATTGCAGGAGTTACTTGACAAAGGGTATATTAGACCTAGTGTATCACCATGGGGAGCTCCAGTGTTATTTGTTAAAAAGAAAGATGGAACTATGAGATTGTGCATCGATTACAGGCAACTGAATAAAATGATAGTGAAGAACAAATATCCGTTGCCTAGAATAGATGATTTGTTTGACCAGTTGCAAGGAGCCCAAATATTCTCTAAGATTGATCTAAAATCAGGCTATTACCAGCTGAAGGTAGCAGAAGCGGATGTTCCAAAGACTGCCTTTCGAACCAGGTATGGGCATTATGAATTTTTAGTAATGCCATTTGGATTGACTAATGCTCCAGCTGCATTTATGGCATTGATGAATAAAGTGTTTCAACCATATCTGGATAGGTTTGTGATAGTATTTATTGATGACATATTGGTATACTCAAAGAACAGGGGAGAACATGAACAACATTTAAAAGTTGTGTTGCAAACTTTGAGGGAGAAACAATTATATGCCAAATTGAGTAAATGTGAATTCTGGTTAGATCATTTGGTGTTTCTTGGACATGTGGTGTCGTGTAAGGGCATAGAGGTTGACCCAAAGAAAATTGAGGCTATGGTAAATTGGGAAGCTCCTAAAAATATTTCAGAAATGCGTAGTTTTCTGGGATTAGCCGGATACTACTGTAGATTTGTTGATGGATTCTCCTTAATTGCTAGCCCTTTGACTAAGTTGTTGCGAAAGAATGTGCCTTTCAAGTGGACTCCAGAATGTCAGAGGAGTTTCGATGAACTAAAACACAGGCTAACCTCAGCTCCAGTGTTAACCATCCTTACAGGTACAAGTGGGTTTACAGTATATAGTGATGCTTCTCACCAAGGCTTGGGATGTGTGTTGATGCAACATGGTAAGGTGATAGCTTATGCATCCAGACAACTGAGACCACATGACATCTCCTATCCAGTGCATGATTTAGTATTTGCATTGAAGATTTGGAGGCATTATCTGTATAGTGAGACATTCCAAATCTTCACAGACCATAAAAGCTTGGATTATTTACTGACACAGAAAGAATTAAACATGAGGCAGAGATGGTGGTTAGAGCTATTGAAAGATTATGATTGTACAATTGAATACCATCCAGGGAAAGCCAATGTGGTAGCAGATGCATTGAGTAGGAAGGCCAGTAGCAGTGTAGCTCATTTACAAATATCATCTTTTCAATATTTGATTCAATTACGATCCATGAATGTTGAATTAAATATGCATGATAGAGGATCATTAATTGCTACTCTTCAAGTCAGACCTATACCAAAGGATAGGATCAAAGAAGCACAAAGCAAAGATCCTAAATTATGTGAGAAAATGGATGTGGTAAGGCAGGGAAATAATGCAGAGTTTGATTTGCAGAATGATACACTGATGTTAAAGTCATGCATATGTGTTCCAGACACTGAGAACTTGCATCAGGAAATAATGGAAGAGGCACACAATGCACCGTATGCAATGCACCTAGGGATGACAAAGATGTATCATAGTTTAAGGCCTCATTATTGGTGGCCAAGAATGAAGAAAGACATAGCATAATATGTTTCCAAATGCTTGACATGTCAGCAGATTAAAATTGAACATCAGGCACCAATTGGTAAGTTACATCCCTTGCCAGTGCCAGAATGGAAATGGGAAAGAATAACGATGGATTTTGTCTATGGATTGCCAAGAACTCCACAAAAAATGATGCAGTATGGGTAATTATTGACAGATTAACCAAGTCAGCACATTTTCTACCTATCAGATGGGGCTGTACACTTGAGAGTTTGGCCAAATTATATGTGAATGAGATAGTCAGATTGCATGACATTCTAGTGTCCATTGTGTCTGATAGAGATCCACGGTTTACTTCACGTTTTTGGGTGAGTTTACAGAATGCATTGGGAACAAAATTGAACTTCAGTACTGCATTCCACCCATAAACTGATGGACAATCAGAAAGGACTATACAGACATTAAAAGAAATGCTCAGAGCATGTTCTATGGAATTCAGAGGTGTTTGGGATGAATATATAGCATTGATTGAATTTGTTTACAATAACCAGTATCATAGCAGTATCCAGATGGCACCATATGAGGCATTGTATGGCAGAAAGTGCTAAAGCCCTATCATTTGGGATGAAGAAGGAGCACGTGCATTAGAAGGGCCAGAGATAGTGCAAGACACATTGGATAAGATCAAGGTTATCAAGAACAAGCTAAAGGCAGCCCAAGATAGACAGAAAAGTTACGCTGATCAGCATAGAAGGGAGATGGAATATGAGATAGGTGAAAAGGTATTTCTTCGTGTATCTCCATGGAAAGGGATAATTCGATTTGGCAAGAAGGGTAAATTGAGCCCAAGATACATAGGGCCTTATGAAATTCTTGAGAAGATTGGTCCATTGGCTTATAGGTTGGCTTTACCACCCGAGATGGCTCAGATACATAATGTGTTTCATGTGAGCATGCTTAGAAGATATAGGTCAGATCCTACACATGTACTTAAAGATCAAGCCATTGAGATTGCAGAGAACATGAGTTATGTTGAGGAACCAGTGCAAATCATTGGATACAAGAATAAACAACTAAGAAATCGAGAAATACCTTTGGTTAAGGTATTATGGCGTAACCATTTACAAGAAGAGGCAACATGGGAAACAGAAAAAAATATGAAAAAGCAATATCCACAACTGTTTTCAGGTATTAATTTCGAGGACGAAATTTTAAAAGGAGGGGAGAATTGTAACATCCTTGACCTTCCCCCACATGCATTTCATTGAACATAAGCATCTTGCATACAATTCAATTGAACAAATGCATTTCATACGTATTTTTGTAGGAACAAGTTTATGACACGCACTAGCTACGTGTCCTAGCATTTGGCACTTGTATCGAGTAGCACATGTGTACTTATAACCTATATGAGGATTATGAAGTATTAGAAATGAATTGAATAAGTGACCAAATTAAAGTAAACAAAATGATTAGATTAAGATTAGTAAACATTTTGCATTGTTAATTTAGTTAAACCGAGCCAAAAGATTAAGCGGTATTATTGTGTAGATTAGTCGAATTATATATAGGTAAATAATAATAATAATATAGATAAAATAAAGTGAAAATGAAACAAAAGAGAAATAGAAGAGAAGAGAAGAGAAAAGAGAAGAGAAAAGAGAAATGAGATGAGAAAAAGATAAAAAGACAAAAACATAAATCTGCCTTTATCTTCATCTTTCCCATTTCTGCCTCCTCACTTCAGCCCCGAATTCTCCTTAATTTTCCTCCATTTCAGACTTCAAATCTTCCTTGTTTTACCTAGTTTTTGCACCAAATTGATCCCTTGCAAGTTCGTCCTTGGTAAGTAATCAATTCTTATTGCTTTAGGGTTGATTTGAGTTGCTTAGGTTCATTAATAGGCACTGTTTTGCAACCCGATTTTGATGAACATATAAATTGATTCTGGACAAGTGTAAAACAAAAACGTTGTTCATTTATGTCTTATATTTATGAATATGTAAACTTTTTTTCATTATTTAGTTTATAGAATTAGATATCCTCTTCGTACTGAAACTGGTCAGGGTGTGAACCCTAACCAAGTTAGCTACTGTGTGCTTTGATTTCGAATATGTTAAAGCCATTATTTGAAGTATATCAAAACATAAAAGTTGTATATATATGTGTTATTTATATTCATACCAAATTTCATATTCATAGGTCTTTTAAATATTTAGTTATGGTGAATGGAACCATGACTGTTCCATGGTCTGAACTGCCTACTGAGTGCCCTGGGCAGAGACAGAAACTTGTTTGGATAATTTGAGCTCTTTAGAGCTAGATTATGTAAATGGTCAAAACATAACATTTATAGGTATATGTATTATCTAAATATTTGTACTAATTTCAGATTAATTTGGTATGTATAGACTAAGTTATGGTCTTTATAAGTAATACTGGTCCGGAAGCCAATTCTATTCTGGACCAGTAAAATTTTGCTTATGATTTGAAGACCTTAAAGGCATAATTGATGAAAGTTTAAAACATGAAATATGTTCCATATGAACCCATCTAAGTTTCTGTAAGTTTTTATTAAAATATGACTAATATATAGTAATTTATGATGAACCCAAATGAGTACCCTAAAACTGCCTAAAGGCAGAAAACAAGGCAGAAAACAGAACACTCTTAGAAATTCCACCAAATATTATACAATGATCCAATTGATCTGAAATTTTAATAGGTTCTATAATTATGTGTTATTGTTAATTAGGAACAAGAATCAGAGTAATTGGTCAATTATAGAAAAATTTATAGGCTAAACAGTCCCATAAGGTCACACTGCCTCATAGGAAAAATCTTAACTATTGACATGAACAATGCATATTAATTTGTTTAAGACACATTAAGTCTCCCTAATCATGAGTTAATCGATTATGTTTTCATATTAGGCTCTCAACATATTGGAGACCCATAAGGAGCGGATAGACAATAAGTTAGGGGTCGGAATCAAAGGAGAACGGTGAGTCTAATTATCGATTGAATTCTTTAGTGCATATGGCTGTTGCTTGCTATGTGATTAATATGATTGTCATGATTGGTCCTTGACAATGTAATGATGGATAATGTGTGACATTGTGGTACATATAAATGGTATACTTGTGGTATATTTGAAGTATATGTTTGACATATGTGATATATATACATGGTATATGTATAGTATATGCAAGGTATATGTGTGGCATATGAGGTATATGTATATTATATGTGATAAGATATAATGGTTGATGAATGCTTAAATACAAGTGCATATGCATGTGGACTAAAAAGGCGTTGTGACTAGTTAATCGATATTGTAAAGCAAAAGAAGAGGCCTATGGCCCAACAAATGTGCAAAGCAAAAGAAGAGGCCTATGGCCCAACAAATGTGCAAATGAAAAAAAAATGATCAAGCTAGCTAGCAAATGCAAATGCAAATGTTCACATGGCAAATGTTCACATGGAAACCCGGGGCAATGTCTATTTAACTTAGTCACAACAAAATGAAATAAGCAAAGCATTTGCATTCATAAAGAGTAATGATTATATGTTTCAACTTTATCGATACTTATATGTTGCTGATGAATGGAATGGAATACATGGTATATATTAGATTTGTGATTTATTACTATGATTTGTTTAGTACTTTAGAGCTCATTGGATGGTTATTCTCACTGAGCCGCAACTCATCATTTTGCATCATTTTTCAGGTAAAGAAAAGTGATAGCTCATTTTGAGTAGCGTATAAAAGACATGGAGCACAGGTCACTGGCCGAGCCTCATCACTCTCTCTCCTTGCATTCCACATGAGCATAAAAACATGTCATATGTATTTGGACTTATATGTTTGAATATGTATTATCACTCTAGATTAGTTTTGAGATGTACAAATGGAAACAACCTGTAATCCTTTGGGATGGGAAGTTTATGTTTTAATATATGTGATATATCGTATTGTGGGTTTTAATGTTGATTTGCAAAGCTAGTGAATAATATTACAGGATATGAAACTTGCAATTCATTGAATGAAATTATAGGATGTGAGACTTGCAAAGTCATTAGTTGATTTTACAGGATATGATATGAAAAAAAAATTACTACTATTGTTATCAGGGTATTTTCTCTTTTCAACATGCAGTATGAGATTACTTAATACAGGGATAGGTTATACTTAAATTCATAAGAGGTGTGACGTTACAGGGAAGGTTGAACATGTCACCAAACTCCGTGGTAGTGAGGGTTTTCAGATGCTTGCAAAGTTGAAATTTTACCGTGCCGGTGGGAGAGACTTGCAGGGTGCTAAGGAACTCGAAAGTTGGTTCCCTTAGCATTGGTTGGTGAATATCAACAAAATCTTTTAGATGACAAGCCTGGAATTGTTCTGTCAAGCTTGTCTCAAGACCAAGGGTCCTGACAGTATTCCACTCAAATGATCAAGAGGAAAGGAGTGGTATTTGCTTGAGAACCGAGTATCTTTGATGACAGTGCTCCAGAATAATGTTTAGAAGGTAGTCCGTGTACCTTCTTGGAGCATGAGACTTATTTATGGTACCTCTAGAGGAGTCGGGTTCCATTTTTTATTGTGAAAAAAATTTTTGAAGAGAGAAAATCTTATGGAATATTTGAATAGAACTTAGTGAGTTTTGGTTTCTGATGATGGAAATAGTTTTTGAAGGTATTTATAGATGGAGTGAGTTGCCAGGAGGCCGGAATCTATGAAATGGTATTGAACGGTGATAAATGAGAGAAGATGGAGAGTTGGAAATGAGAAAAATAACGGTAGAAAACGTTTTATAGTCGACATATTCACGGTCGTGAATGGTAAGTCGCGGGCGTGAAATATCGTGTTCACAGTTTGCTAAAGAGACGCTCTACTCATGATGAGGGATGTGAAATGATTCACGGTCGTGACAATTAAAGGTCACGGGCATGAATGATGAAATATCATGGTGGTGACAAAAAATTCACGGTCGTGAAGTACAATCTTCACTACTTGTGACCGTGACACAAAGTACGAACGCTTTTGTAAGTTTTTGGTAGAAATGTTCACGGGCGTGAATAAGTGTTACGGGCATGAACAAAAAGTTTCACGAGGGTGATAGGAAAAGGTTATGGGCGTGAAACATAGTCTTCACTACCTTCAACCGTGAAGCATGTCGTGAAGTAAGGTATGAAAGCTATTGGAGCTTTTGGCGATTATGATCACGGCCGTGAATATATGTCACGGGCATGAATTGCCTAAAATCCTAATTAAATAAAATTAAGTATAAAACAAGACTAAAGCATTTCTAAGGAGCTTCTATCCCCTATAACACATATTTCTATCAAGTTAGCTACTTCATATCTAAAAAGATGAGACAAAAAAAACACAAGATTATCAATCAAGGTTCGACAATTTTGGCAATCATAAAGTTAATCCATCAATCATACTAAACTCTTTTCTTATGAAATTAAATCTTTCCTCATTATGAGACTTAGTGAAGATATCTACCAATTGATTGTCTATGCTTATAAATTCCAATACAACATCTCCATATTGAACATGATCTCTAATAAAATGATGTCTTATTTCAATATGCTTACCTCTAGAGTGTTGAATGAAATTCTTAGATAGATTTATAGCACTTGTATTGTCACATCTAATAGGTGTATGGTCCATACTATGACCATAATCCTTACGTTGTTGTTTCATCCAAATACTATGACCATAATCCTTACGTTGTTGTTTCATCCAAAGAATTTGTGTACAACAACATCATGTTGCCACATACTCCGCTTCAACGGTAGAAAGAGCAACTGAAACTTGTTTCTTGCTAAACCATGAAACTAAGCATTCTCCAATAAAGTGAAAAATACCTGAAGTACTTTTTCTATCAAAAAGACTTCCAGCATAATCAGTATCTGAATATCCTATTATGTGAAAGGATGAATTTTTAGGATACCATAAACCTAGATGCAATGAGCCATGTAAATATTTTAAAATTCTTTTTACTGCATTTAAATGTGACTATTTAGGACATGATTGAAAATGAGCACATAAGCATATACTATACATTATATAGGGTCTAGAGGCAGTAAGATATAAGAGTGATCCGATCATACCTCTATAGAGCTTTTCATTAATGCTCTTACCCTTTTCATCCTTGTCCAATTTTGTTGATGTGCTCATTGGAGTCTTGGCATTTTTGCATCCTTTCATTCCAAATTTCTTAAGTAAGTCTTTGGCATATTTGGATTGGTTGATGAATATGCCCTCATTGCCTTGTTTTATTTGTAGACCGAGGAAGAATTTTAGCTTACCCATCATGCTCATTTCGAATTCCCTAGTCATACACTTAGCATATTCTTGGTAAAGCAATTCATTAGTAGACCTAAATATGATGTCATCAATATAAATTTGAACAATTAGAGTATCATGCTTATGCTTTTAATAAATAAAGTAGTGTCAACATTCCCTTTTGTAAAATTATTTTCCAAAAGAAAAGAACTTAGTCTTTCATACCAAGCTCTTGGGGCTTGTTTCAAACCATATAAAGCTTTTGAAAGTTTAAATACATGGTTGGGCAAATCATAGCTTTCAAAACCTGGTGGTTGTTCTACATAAACTTCTTCTTCTATAAAGCCATTTAAAAAAACACTTTTTACATCTAATTGAAAGAGTTTGAAATTCATATGGCATGCATATGCTAAAAGTATTCTTATGGCTTCTAATCTAGCTACAGGAGCATAGGTTTCATCATAATCTATTCCTTCTTCCTGATTATATCCTTTTGCAACTAACCTAGCCTTATTCCTAGTTATTGAACCTTGTTCATCTAGTTTATTTCTAAATACCCATTTACTTCCAATGATTTGATGCTCTTTGGGTCTAGGTACTAAAATCCATACTTTACTTCTCTCAAATTGGTTGAGTTCCTCTTGTATAGCAAGCACCCAACTTTCATCATTAAGAGCCTCATCAATATTTTTAGGCTCAGTGTGAGAAACAAAGGCAAGATCAAAAACTAAATGTTTAAGATGAGATCTAGTACTTACTCCCCTTGTAGGATCACCAATGATTTGCTCTTTGGGGTGATCTTTTGTCAATCTGCACTCTTTTGAGAGCTCTTTCTTGTTTTTCTCTTAAGCTCGAGGTAGAGAGTAATCTTGATGTGAATTTTCTTGATCATTTTCTTCTCTAAGATCAAGTCTTTCCATTGTACCTACAACATCATCAAGAATACTACCTTTCACAAGATCAAGCTTACTAGATTCATAAAAAACAACATGCATAGATTCTTCAACAGTTAATGAATTTTTATTAAATACTCTATATGCTTTGCTAGTGATAGAGTATCCTAAAAATATACCCTCATCAGATTTAGAGGCAAATTTTCCAAGGTTGTCCTTAGTATTCAATATGAAACACTTGCATCCAAATACTCTAAAGTATGATATCATGGGCTTTCTTCCATTCCATAGCTCAAAAGAAGTTTTGTTTAAGAATGATCTTTTGAAAACTCGATTTGAAATATAACATGCAGTATTTGTGGTTTCGGCCCAAAAGTAAGTTGGTAAACCATACTCATTGAGCATTGTTCGAGTCATTTCAATTAAAGTTCGATTTTTCCTTTCGACAACCCCATTTTGTTGAGGTGTCCTAGGAGATGAAAAATTATGTGAAATTTCATGTTCTAGACAAAAAATTTCAAAGTTTTCATTTTCAAATTCTTTGCCATGACCACTTCTTATCTTTGAAATACAATATCCTTTTTCATTTTGAACTCTTTTAGCAAAGTTTCTGAAAGTTTCAAAGGCATCACTTTTTTGAGCTAAGAAAATTACCCAAGTGAATCTAGAGTAGTCATCGATAATGACAAAGGAATAGTGTTTACCTCCTAAGCTTGCAATCCTAGTAGGTCCAAAAAGATCTAGATGCAGGAGTTGTAGAGGTTTTGAGGTACTTACAATGTTTTTGGATTTGAAGGATGACTTGTGTTGTTTTCCTCTTTGGCAAGGTTCACATGTCTTGTCCTTTTCAAATTTGACTTTTGGTAGCCCCTTTACTAACTCTCATTTGCTGAGGCTTTGAATTAAATCCATGCTTGCATGACCAAGCCTTCTATGCCACAGCCAAGATTCATCACTAGTAGTCACAAGACACTTAGAGGAAAGGTTAGATATTTTGTGTAAGTCTATTATGTAGGTATTTACATCTCTGATTCCTTTAAATATCTCTTGCCTATTAATAGAGGTTACAAGACATTCGTTGGAAGTAAAGATTTCTTTGTTTCCTTTATCGCATAATTGACTTACACTTAACAAGTTATGTTTCAAACCATCAACAAGTAAGACATCCTTAATGAAAGTAGTACCATTAATACCAATGGAGCCACTACGAATTACCTTACCCTTAGCATTGTTTCCAAAGGTTACTTTACCTCCATTAATACTTTTGATTTCATTGAAAAGTTCTTTGTCTCCGGTCATATGCCTTGAGCATCCACTATCTACTAGCCAAGCATTTTCGTTTATTATGGACTTGAGGCATACCTATAGAATCATAATTCAAGTATTGTTTTTAGGTACCCAAATGAGCTTGGGTCCTTGGGGGTTAGCACATGAAGGTTCCCAATGAGACTTCCTTATCCAACAATGTTTATTTATGTGACCAAATTTCATATAATAGTTACATTGTTTGGCTCAAAATATGCTTTTTGGTCTTACAAAGCTTTTAAATGTCATGTTTCTATTGGGTAGAGTTTGAGAGCAATGGAATGCACAAACATGATGACTTGATGTTTTTCTAGGTGCATGCTTCTTGTACATAAAAGCATGATTAGCCTTTTGAGGTTTTCTTTCTTAGGCTTACCAAACTTTGATCATTAGTATTGAAGATTTAGTGTATGTTGTGCACTTAGCCCTAGGGGTTGTTACAACAAATGTGGAGATATGGGGTTCACTTGACTTAACAAAAGTAGTCTTGTGAGATGAAGATGGTGTACCCTTAAATCCTAAACCATGCCTAATTAAGGGTGGTCTTTAAGACACAATGAGAGTATCCAAACTCTCATTTCCCTTGTAAAATTTTGAAATGGAGTTTCTAAGTTCCTCAACTTCATTTTTCAAAGTATTGTTTTCTTTAAGAAATGATTTAGTTTAGGGTCTTGAAGAGTACTCATCTAACAATTTTTGAAGAGATTCATTAGATGATTTAAGCTCAAAGTTCTCCTTTTCTAAAACATCCATTTTTATTTTTAAACTAGAAATGTTATTTTTATAAGTATTGAATTTACTTCTATATTCCTCTAGTTCTAGATTCAATACTTCTATTAGGCTTTGTTCATCATCATCTTCACTATTACTATCATTATCACTACTATCATTATTGAATGAGTATGAGTGATGTGATCCTACCTTATCCGAGATGTGATCCTCTATAGCCATGAAGCATAGGTTGACCTCTTCACTTTCATTGTCATCTTTTTCACTTGAAGAGCTTTAGTTATCCTATGTAGCATTGTGGCCTTTCTCTACACTGTCTCTTTGGTATTTTCTCTTGTGCTTCTTGAGCCTTGGATATTCCGGTTTAATATGTCCTTTCTTTCCACATTCATAACACTTTACTTCCTCTTTACTCTTTTGAGAGTCATTCAAGGCCTGTTTTAAATTTCTTTACTTGAATTTTCTAGAGTTGCTCGTTCTCTTCTCAATAATTCTTTTCAGCCTTCTTGAGAGCATGGTAATGTCCTCATTCGCATCATCACTATTTTCTTCATCATCTTTAACTTCCTCTTGAGATTTTGAAGTAAAGGCTTTTAGTGCTAGAGGCTTTCTTTTTTCTGGCTCTACTTCAAGCTCTCTATCTCATTTCACTGCCATTTCATGTGTAAGATATTTGCCAATAAGCACATCGGTATTCATGATGCTCATGTCTTCATTTGCCTCTTCTATACCAGCAACTCTTGAACCGTAATCTTTGAGAGGAAGACTTCTCAGAATTTTGTTATTTACATCTTCCAAGCTCAGATGTTTCCCAAGATTTCTCATGCCATTTATGATGGCTAGAAGATGGTTTGTCATGTCAGTAATTGATTCATTGGATTTCAATTTGAAGAGTCCATACTCTGAAGTAAGAAGTTGAATCTTTTTGGATTTAACTTGTTTTGTTCCTTCATGATAGTTTTCCAATGTTTTCCATATGCTATATGCAGTTGGGCTGTGTTGTATCTTGCCACTTTCTTCAATGGATAATGAGCATGACAGAATTGTCATTTACTTCTTGATTTTGAAATTTGCTCTTCTTTGAGGCTCTGTCTAATCATCTCTTAACAGGATTTCTTCTTCATCATCAACTCATCTTCTAGTTGGTGGTGTCCATTCTTTTCGAACACTATCCTAGACTTCAATTCTTTCACTATCCAGATATGTATTCATCCGGAACTTCCAATGTGCATAATTTGCTCCATCAAAGTAAGGCTTAAGACTTTGGAATCCTTCATTGCCATTTCTTGATCTTTGCTAGCGCTGTTTAGGCTTCGATGCTAGACTAAGCTTTAATACCAAATGTTGCCTAGAAATTGAACCAAGAAGGGGTGTTGAATTGGATATTCAAAATTCTTAACTTTTAAGTACAGAAAGAAAAGTTAAGTAAAGTAGGCATTGAAAGATATCACACAGGAATTTTTATAAAGGTTCGGGTGTTAACAAATCCTACTTCTCTCCCCAATCTCAATTAGGAGTTTCACTAACACACTAAGTGTTACAATGGAGTTTTACAAGCTCACTCCCAACTATGGTGTTTCTAACAATTGATCACACCTAACCTAGAAATCCCTTGTGTTTTAAAGGCTCACACAAATAACCCTTACAGGTGTTCTACTATTAACCCAATATACCCAAACTCACTTGAGTAGTAGATTACAAAAAGAAACACTCACAAATCTATAATGCTCAGAAAATAATGAGCAAAAATATTTTTTACAGAGAATTAATGTTTGTTTGAAAGTGGTAAATGAAAAAATGGCTACAACAAGATTTTGATTCGAAGTATTTGCTATTCTTTTGTTCTAGACTCATAAATGACTTGTATTTATACTTCTATGGCAAATTATAGCCGTTTGGTTGCATTTAATGTGAAAATAGTCATTGCACCAACTCTTAATTTTGCGCCTGAATTGTTTATCTTTTCTCTTTCACTGTCGTGAATATGTGTGTCACAGTCGTGACTGTTCTTCTAAGCCGTGACTTGAGTGGTGACTTTGACCGTGAAGCATTGTGGAGGAATTTGACATGTTTTCTCATGGGCGTGACTGATATGATCATTCACGGTTGTTATAATGCTTTATGGCCGTGAACTTTAAATGTTGGATAGTTGGCGCTAAGCTGCATCACGGGCGTGAACATGTTATTTCTTCAATTTTTGTCTTTTTAAGGTTAGTCTTCCATTCACCATTCTTGCTATCATGTTCCATACCCTGTTCAATAAACTTAGAAAATAAGTATGTTAAATACATTATTGCTATTTTATTTGTTAGCATTAAAATGATGGAAATACCCCTCAAGGTTCAACAATACCCATTCAAGATTTACTAATTAGGAGAAAGTTTTGAATAGTCCCCAGTTTGGGACTATTCTTAAAGATTAAATTTGACTTAGGATGTGAATGCATATATTGTTTTGGTTTCAATAAAAATTTTAGTGCCATTTTTCTAATGTTCTATATGTATATGTATGTAAATAGATCATTCTATTTACATTGTGTACTTGGAGAACTGAAGAGAAATGTTGTCGAATGTTTTTGGCATAGTGAGATCAGATTTTTAAGGATGGGTTAGGTTGGAGCGATAAGGATCTTATATATAATGTTTCTCCTTATTAAAAGCAACTAGGTTTATAGATATTTGCGGAGGAAAAGCAAATAAGGGAAAGAAAAGAAATGATTGTATGTCCTTGTGATGATTGTAAGAACATGAAATTTTTTTGTGATGTTCATATAGTGGAATCTCATATAATGAGGCATGGTTTTAAGGAAGGCTACACATGATGGATATGTCATGGTGAGAGTATTTTAACTGGGACACATTCCAATAATAATGAATTTGAAAGTCAATGAGAAAATAACATTGATAATGAAGAGAATGATCATATAGACGAGATGATAGATGATACGAAACATTTTATGGAGAGGTCGGAATACCTTTAGAGATTGTTAAATGATGCTGATGCACCTTTGTATCATGGTTGCACTAATTTCACAAAATTGTCCGCCATTTTTAAACTCTAAAACATGAAAGAAAAAAATGGGTGGAGTGATAAAAGTTTCACGATAATATTAGAATTGTTGCAAGACATGCTTCCGAAGGGAAACGAGCTTCCCACATCTGCATATGAGGCTAAGAAAATATTGTGTCCCATGGATATGGAATATAAGAAGATACATGAGTGTCCAAATGATTGTGTATTGTACCGAAATGAATATAAGGACTTGCATGAGTGTCCAAGGTGTGAGGTGTCATGCTACAAATTTGGGAAAGTTTATTTTGAGGATAGAAAAGGGCCTCCAGCTAAAGTATTATGGTATTTAACTATAATACCAATATTCAAACACTTGTTTGCAAATGGAAAAGATGAAAAAAACTTAAGGTGGCATACAGAAGGTAGAAAACATGATGGAAAATTGAGACATCCTACAGATTCTCCGCAGTGGAGAACAATTGATAGAATGTTCCCTGAATTTGGTGGTGAAGTTAGGAATCTGAGGCTTGGACTTTATATGGATGGAATCAACCCTCATGGCACACTCAGTAGTAAACATGGTGTGGTTTACAATCTGCCTCCTTGGCTGACTATGAAGTGTAAGTATATTATGTTATCATTTTTGATATTAGGGCCTAAACAACCGGGAGATAATATTGATGTTTAACTTGTACCACTTATTGATGATCTGAAACTGTTGTGGGATGAAGGTGTGTCGGTGTATGATGCTTACAGTGAAAACATGTTTACCTTATATGTCATGATATTTTGCATTATAAATGATTTTTCAGCTTATGGTAACTTATCTGGGTACACCTTGAAAGGAGCAAAAGTGTGTCCAATTTATGAAGAAAACACAATGGACCAACGTTTAAATCATAGCCAGAAAAATATTTATATGAGTCATCAGACATTTCTCCCTCTTAATCACCAGTATCTTAAGAAGAAAAAGTTTTTCAATGGACATACCGAAATGCGAGTAGCTTGTTTGTCGTTAATAGGAAATGAGGTTTATGAATGAGTTAGAGATATTGATAATGCATTTGGAAAACCTTTTAAGCCTACTCAAAAGAGTCCTTGGAAGAAGAGATCTATATTATGGGATCTTCCATATTAGGAATACTTACTGGTTCATCATTGTATTGATGTTATGCATGTGGAGAAAAATATTTGTGATGCTATAATAGGGACATTGTTGAATATACCAAGAAAAACAAAAGATGGTAGCAAAGTTAGAAAGGACATATAAGAAATGGGCATACGGATGGAGTTAGTACCTCAAGATACGGGAAAATGAACATATCTTCCCCCTGGCTTGTTATACGTTGTCTAAAAAAGAGAAAATAAGCTTTTGTGATTGTCTTTATGGTGTTAAACTTCCATATGGATTTTCATCAAATATAAAAAGTCTTATGTCAATGAAAGAATTGAAGTTGATAAGTATGAAGTCTCATGATTGTCATGTTTTGATGCAATAATTTTTATCGATAGCAATTTGAGGCATACTACCAAATCATGTGAGGAATGTTATTACATGACTTTGTTTTTTCTTTAACGCAATTTGTTATAAGCTGCTTGATCCAGAGAATTTGGATGACTTGCAAGCTAATATTTTTGTTACTCTATGTCAAGTTGAAATGTATTTCCACCTTCCTTTTTTTCCATAATGGTGCATTTGGTTATTCATCTTGTGAGAGTGATTAAAGTGTACAATCTGGTGTATTTAAGGTATATGTATCCTTTTGAGAGATTCATGGATATCTTAAAAGGGTTTTTGAGGAATCGATATTGACTAAAAGGTAGTATTATTGAAGGTTACTCGGTTGAGGAGGGTATTGAATTTTGCACAGACTAATTATCAAGTGTTGAATCTATTGGAATTCCTAAGTCTCATCATGAAGGAAGACTTGGAGGTAAGGAAATAATTGGATTTAAAATGGTATTACCCGATGCTTAGATGCATAAGAAAGCACATCTCCTTATGATGCACCACCTTACATAGGTTCATCCATATTTAGAAGAGCACATGTCCATTTTAAGGCATCTGAATCCATCTAAAGGTGAAATATGGTTGACAAATGAACATAATCATTCTTTTATTGGATGGTTTAAAGACTGAATGATGCATCAGTTATCAGAAGTACTAGAGGATGTTACTGATACCATAAAATGGTTAGCCTATGGCTCTAGGTTGAATATACGATATTATGAAGTATATGACATCAATGGATATACCTTTTACACTAAATGTCAAGATGACAAATGCACAATGCAAAATAGGGGAGTTACTTTAATAGCTTCATCACTAGAATTTTCTAGTGCTAAAGACACCATGCTAATATATGCTACAATGTCATATTATGGTGTAGTTGAAGACATTTGGGAGCTTGATTATAGGGAATTCAGGATTCCTCTCCTCCGATGTAAATTGATTGAAAACTGACGCGGTATTCGAGTGGATGAGTTAGGAATCACTTTGGTCTATTTTAGCTGGTTGGGTTATCATGATGATCCATTCATTCTTGCTTCATAGGCCAAACAAGTATTTTACATTGTTGACCCTGACGATAGTAAGTGGTCTATTGTTCTTCAAGGTAAGAGGCGTATTGTTGGTATCGATGATGTGGTAGATGACGAAGAATATGATCAATTTGATGAGACTCCCCTATTTTTTATTGGTTTACCTATGCCAATTGGGGAAGATATTTTAGATTCAAATTACATGTGTGATGATCATACTGAAGGCTTATGGATTGAAAATCACCAATAATTGATGCACACGTGTTTATGGTAAGTTTATTTAGAAATATGTAATATGATTAATATGGTTTATACTCATAATTACCAACTTTTGTTATTGTTTATCAAATAAATCTATTGTTTTTATTTCCCATTGAAATAAAGTGTTATTATTGTGGATTATACTAACATGTTTCTTTGTTATGCTTATGTTACAGAAAATCATGTCAAATGAATAAGTAGATTCCCAGCCATCAAGTAGCATGATAAAAAGGAAAACTAGGGGAGCTACCACGTGCAAAAAAATAAAGAAGAAAGGGGATGAACAAAAGACAATAGATTTCGATGAGTTTGATCACCCAATAGGAACATATGCCGACATATTTAGTTCCTACGTTGGCCTTGTATCACGTTCCCATGTGAACATCACAATAAAAAAAACTAAGATATGGTCGATAAGGGTCTTAAGAATATAATTTGGCAAGATATCAAGGTAATTTTCCTTTAAAATATTAACAAATTTGATAAAAAGGATTAAAACTAATTAATTTAAAATATTATTTTTGCAAAAAGAGTCCAGCATTCTGGATGATAAGAAAAATATTGTACTAAAAATTGTTGGAATGCAGTGGAAGGATTTTAAGTACCTATTGGTGGTTAAGTACATAAAGAATAAATCAATGCGAAAGTCATCATTTGAATTATATGACTTCATCACTAAGAAAGATTTAGAGGAGTTTAAACAAGCACATGAATTTGAAGAAAATAAGGTACTAATTATGAAGTAGAATGCAATTTACATTTACATTTATGCAAGACATGATAATGGATTCTTCATTATTATTTTTTTGGTTAACAGCAAATCAATGCCAAGGCAAAGACAAAGCAAGCAAAGAATGTGCATCCACTTTTCTTGGGTCGTGTAGGCTATGCCGAGAACAAGGCTCAATGGATTATTGCAAATCCCATCTCTTCTTTTTCATCATCAACATCTACGAGCTCTGATGTTACATCATCATATGATCGCAGTCTCAATTGGGTAAGAGCTAGAACAAAAAAGACAGAAGAAGGAAATTATATAATCTTAGTAGAAAAGAAAAAAGAGGTGGCAACAAAAATAGTAAGTATAACTTGCTAAACAAACATTAATTGTAATTATCTTTGTTTATCCATGATTGCTTGTAACATATTGTTTATTTGGTGAATAAAAGATATTATGAGAAGAAGTCGCCTAAGGTAGTTGGGTATCAGAGAGGCATGATGACTTATTGTCATGTGCACTTGAAAAAACCAAACATTCTGGCTTTGTGAGAGGTGTTGGAAGTGTTGTGACCATCAAGAAATTTTATGGTAATCTTGGAAAAAGGAAAGTATCAACATCCATCTCACCTAAAGTTATAAAAGAGCTTGAGACTAAAAAAAAGGCCAAATTATTTGCCAGATTCTCGACACATATTGCACATTTTAAAAGTATGATAGAGCAGAGGACTAGAAAGTTGTCTCAATTTGGCCCTGATACGGAGATGGAGATGGGTCCTACATATGCTCGCCTAACTCCTAGTAGTTGTCATTCTGTGGACCCACCTTTTCCAATATCATAAATACAGGTAAAAATTTTGAATTTCATTACTTCCACTTCCACTTTAATCTAGCTAATATTGATTTTTGTTGTTTTTACAGACACCTACACCATGCAAATTTGCTACTATTAATGAAGGTAAGCAAGTGATTGGGGCAAGGGGGATTGTTTATCCATCCCTTATTGATGTTATGGTGCACAATCGACCTATCATGCCCAATCATGTCAAGGTATCTGTAGATGAAGTATTATCTAGCTGTCACGAAGCCCAACTTCCTATGCCAACTGAATATTTAACTACAGTTGGGAAAGCATAAGGTAGTTTTGTTCAATGACCACAACATCTCATGGTTCTTGGAGAGATAATAATTCCTAAACTTGACATTAAAATTTAGATTATATTATTAATTGATAGGAACTCAAATCTAACCCATTAAAGAAGGCTCCAAAGAATAAATAAGGCAATGGTTTATGGAAAGATTCGACTACAAAGCAACATGGGCCTTAGTTAATGAGAAAATTTTGGCAATTTTGAGTAGTGACATTAAATTGATGCATGAGATGGTAGCTAAATTACCTACTAGGTACATTTTTGAAGTTCCTGTAGACATTACAGTGTTTAAGTATCCAGTAGATGATCTAATGATTCATTTCGGTATCGAAGACATCGCTCAAGTCTTCTTCATGGAATGGCTCGATGTCTCAATCATTCATATATTTATGATGTAAGATTATAACATTTCTTACTAATATTATAAGATCGATTTAAAAATTATGAAAATGATTACTTATGTATGTTTTGTGATTCATGCATGCCGTTACCTTAATAACTTGTGGAATACATTCTTTATATCGTTGATCATATTTTTTGTCCAGCAATACCTCATTTGATGTTCATAGAGACCAATGCAGCAGAAAGATATGAATTGTCAATCGGATTTATGTTTGCATAATTTTTATTCTCAACATTTTTACTAACTTCAACATATTTGCATATCTCTAGTAACCATTGGATGTTGATTGTATTTTGTTGTGAACATAGTGAGACATTTTTCATGGATCCTCTAGCTCATGGAAGTCGCAATATAAGTCTGAAACCTCATATTAACTTGTAAGTTATAATACTACTAGCTAATAGTTTCTACAATATTTGTAGAGTTTTCAATATTAATGTCAATTTTGATATACACTTATTTTTCAGAGCATATATAACTTATGCTATAAAAGGTGGAAAAAAAAGGGTGCAAGATTAAAATGGAATAACATTTCGGTGAGAATTTTATATTCCTAATTACTAGTTTGATTGAAGTTTTTATAATTTTATAATCCTTTATTTGGCTTTTTCTTTGTCATTTTTTCTATTTTAAGTGCCCTCAACAACAATAAGGTGTTGAATGCGGATATTACGTCATGAGATATATATACAAAATTGTTGTATATCATAACAGTGATACAACAATGCTTAAGGTATGTTCTTTCAAATACTAGTCAATTTATATTACAAGTATGATACATAACTAGCTATTAATTTATTAATTTTTAACATGTTTTCTATTCTTTGTTTGATTTGTCTTGTAGGCTTTTGAAAATGGATCATATAGTCAAGATCAAGTAGATAAAATTCAACATATGTGGTTAAATTACTTTATAAGAGAGTGTATGTAATCTCTTTATTTACTTTTATAAAATATTTCATATTAATAAGAAATGCAATTTTAAATTAATCAATTTTGAAAAATTTGTGGATTAATTGTTGTTATGTGAATTGGTTTAGGCATGTTGTGCTGTTTTGATTTATTGAATTTTTGTAGCTTGTGTTGTCTTGTGAATATTTTATGAATTGTTGATTATTAAGTATTTGTGACTTGAATGTTGGATGTCTATTGTGGCTTGAAATATTGAAGCAGATTTATTATGAATTTTGAAGTAAGTTATATGAATGGTAGCAGTATAATATGAGCTCTAATTTAAAAAAAAAAAGACAATAGGAGTCTGTTAATTCGTTGTGACAGACATGTATAACTTGATTATATATGTATTTTTAAAATAGCAGACACGTATAACTTGATTAAATGTGTCTGTCGTTAAAAATAGCTGACGCATATAACTTGATTATATGTTTCTATCGTTAAAAATAGCAGACGCATATAACCTGATTATATGCGTATGCTATTACTAAACGACAAACGCGTATAATTAAGCTATATGTGTCTGTCCCAACGATAGACACATAAAATTCATATTATATGCATCTCCTATATATGTGTCTATTATTTAACGGATGCATAAAGTACAAAATAACATATATGTCTAACTTTTTTCTGTATTAGTGATGTGACGTACTCAGTCTTATATAAATTGATAGATATCCATACTCTGAACCAAGTGGGGTATAAAATGGTAAAATGATTAATTGCATACAAAATATCAATGGAAAGGTTCGCAATCAAACCACTGATTTTTTGGTTAATTTGGTGTCATGATGTGTTGCTAGATACTTCTCATGACTTGCTTAAATTAATTGTTAATTTATATGGCCAGAATAACCAGGAACTGAATGGATCACACGTATTGGAAATGCAAAGAATTAGTAAAATGATCTTAGCTATGATCCAAAAATATAAGAGAATTATTTTGGGTTGGAAAAAAATTGTTCAGAAAGGGTTATGAGCCCGTGTGGGCCTACTAGCCAGGCAAGTTGCTGGCTTACCAAGCAGGCCCATATGCGCTGCGCTACACACAGTGCTATTAGGCCAATTTTGTCCTTAATTAGGTCATTAAGTATTTTTTGACCATTTTCTTCATTTGTGATTTTTCATCTGTCTTTCTCACTTTTTTTTAGATAAAAAAGACATTAAAAGGCAGAAAAGACACAAGAAAAATATTTTTGATGAAAAATCATTTTTGAGACAAAATATTATTCTCTCTAAAATATTTTCAAAGCTAGCACTTTGAATCTTGTTCAAGCTATTTCTTTTGTAAATTTCTTCTTCATATTCTCATATGGATTAATATTAGAAACATCCTAGTATGGATTGTTGTGGTTTACTACAATCAAACAAGATGAAATTGGAATAACAAATCAAGAAATTATAAGGTATAATTTATAAGCTCTATATTTTGATAAATTAGTTTTAATAGCACAAGCAAGATCTTTGTTTTGGGTTTTGATTTTTTTTAATTTCCTGTTGCATTTATGAATGAGATTCATCTTTAAAACCCAATAGAAAGACATAATGATAAGCTGAGAAAATAAGGTGTAGTTGATTTCTATGGGTCGACTGACCCAGTAGAAGCAGAGACATGGCTCAAAAGGACATATGGGGTATTGAATATGATGAGATGTGCTTCGAGTGAAATTTTTGATTATGTAGTGTCCTTGCTTATAGGTAATGCCTATGAATGGTGGGAGATCATCCCAAATAGTGATGCACCTACTCTCTACATATTTTGGACTGCTTGATTAAATTGTAATTTTGGTATCGACTAGTAGGACTAGATACATATAAATATGTAGAAATAATAATAATAATAATAATAATAATAATAATAATAATAATAATAATAATAATAATAATAATAATAATAATAATAAAGAAAAAGAAAAGAAAAGAAGAAGAAGACAAAAAAAAAAGAAGAGTAAAAAAAAATGTGGACTTATCTTCTTTTTAAGAAAGGAAGTTTTTTTTCCTTATCACATTTTGCACCTACTCTCTACCTCATCTTTGTTCTCTCTTTCTTCTACCGCCAAATCAACATCTTTTCTTCTTGATTGCAATCTAAAGATTGCAGCAACTTTAGCCTTATCAAAGCTAAGCATTTGTAAGTGATTATCTTTAATTGTTTTTAACAATGATTAGGATAATTTAGAGTCTCTAAATGATAGAAAATTGTAGCACGATTTTGATAATCATAGAGGTAGATTTTGAAAAAATTTAAAAATATAAAACTTGAATATCTATGTCTCATATATGTGTCTTTAAAACAGTTTTCCAAGTTTTGATGTATTTGAAGAAAATTCTTTAAGTGAAATTGATTATGGTTTAATTTTCAATAGATTATCCTACTATTTTTGTCTATTTCGACCATATTAGATGTTTAATTTGTTGTAACATAAAACATGAAAGTTGTAGATTTATAGGTTATATACATTTCTATAAAATTTTGTAATAAAATTCAGTATGATAAAGAGATATCTACGAACAAATTATGACTGTTCTTTTGATTAGAGTTGTTTTTATTGTACCTATACAGCTCCAAAAAATTAATCCTAATTTTTAAACTATTTATCGATCGAATTTTTACAAGTGAAAAATATGAAGTTTTAGTTTTTTGTCTTAATAAATTCCAGTGAAAGTATTACCTAAATATGTTAAATAGTTTGTAGGTTATGATACTAACAAAACAACTGGTCTAGATATAGCCTTTGTACAGGATTAGTCATAAATTTTCTATTGTTTGAAGGCCTTAGAGGTATAATTAGAAAATATTATAAACATAAAAAATTTCATTTGTGTCTTATATAAGTTTTTGGAAAGTTTCATAATAATTAAGTATAGACGTTTGAAGATATAAAATATTAAAATTGGTATCCTAAAACTACCTAAGGGAAGAAAATATGGCAGAAAACATAACATAATTAGAAATGATACCAAAAGTTGTACAGTATTCCAATTGATTTAAAATTTGAATATGTTATATAATTATATGTAAATTTAATTAGAAATAAGAATTAGACAAATTGGATTAGTGTAGAAAAAGTTATAGGCTAATCAATCTCATAAGGTCACACTGCCTCATAAGAAAAATACTAACTAATGATATGAACTATGCATATTAATTTATTTAAGGCACATTAAGATTCTCTAATCATGAATTAATCAATTATATTTTCAAATTAGGCTCATAATAAATTGGAGGCCCATAAGGAGAGAATAGACAATAAATTAAGAGTCAGAATTAAAGGAAAAATGTGAGTTTAATTATCAAATGAATTCTTTAGTGCACATAGACATTGTTTGCTATGTGAAATGTGAAATGATTTCTAGTGTGTCATTCATATGATTATCATAATTTGATCTTGATAATAAGATGATGGATAGCTTGTGGCATATGTGGTGTATATATATGTGTGTGTGTGTGTGGTATATAGATGGTATGTATGAGGTATATGTGTGGCATAATTGGTATATGGATGGTACATGTAAGTTATATGTGTGGCATATAATGATTAATGAATGCCTAGTTACAAATGCATATGCATAAGGACTTAAATTATAAGGACTTAAATAGGCATTCTGACTAGTTAATCAACATTGTAAGACAACAAAAAGGCTTATGGATAAATGTGCAATTGAAACAAATGATCAAGCTAGTTAGCAAATACAAAGGTTCACATGGCAAATATTCACATAGAAACCCTAGGCATTGTCTATTTAACTTGGTCACAACAAAATGAAATGAGCAAAATATGAGTATAAGTAAAGTATAATAATCATATGCTTTAATTTTACTTGTATCTATAGGATATTAGTAAATTAAATGGAATACATAGTATGTGTAGTGTATATCTGTGATTTGTTACTATGAGTTACTTAGTGCTTTAGGGATTGTTTGATGATTATCCTCATTGAGCTGCAAATCATCAATTTATATCATTTTTTAGATATAGAAAAGTGATAGCTTATTTTGATTGGCATATAGAAGATATGGAACAAAGGTCATCAAATCATGAACATAAAATCATGTCATTTGTATTTTGGACTTCTATGTTTGTAAATGTATAATTACTCAAGGTTGATTCTAAAATGTATAAATGGATGCAACTCATAAAATCCCTATGTGTAAAGTTTAAGTTCCAAATTCATTCAATGTGATATATTGTGTTGTGAAAACTTCATTATTGATTTACAAATTCATTAAATGATACTATAGGATGTGATAAAAAAAAATTTACTGTCAATGTTAACAAGATATTATATTTTTCTCGTATGCTATGTATGATTATTTGATATAGAGATAGATTGTACCTAAATGTATAAGGTGTGATGTTACAAAAAATGTCACCTAATACCTTTTTTTTTAAAGTTCCATTTTTATAGCTTTTTTTTTTACAGAAATATCTTTTTCATATGGGCACTTTACTTTTTTATCTTTTTTCAAATTAGTGGATAAGGTTCACATTTCCAATCATATATCCTTTCAAGAGAAGAAGAAAAGAGCTACTCTAACTTCGGTTCCTACTCTAACTTCACCACCAGTGACACTGGATACTTCCGTAGTGGTGATTTTTCCATCAATCATGTCACTGAATCTTCTCTTGATGTCTTGGGTTTCAAATCTTCTTCTGTTGATGTAGATTTGAACCCTAGTTATTCATAGAGTCTGCTCAGCTTGATCCATATTTAAAATGAAGCTAGTAATGGTTATAATGCAGCTGAAGATGGCATTGTCAGATGGTCCCATGCTTCCTCCACTTGGCAAGATGGAGTCAGATGAAGGATACATTTTTTGCAAATGTTGTCAGTGAGCATTTTTTAATTTTTTATCTCTTTTATGCCTTGTTTGGGAACTTTTTATAAGGGAGAGGGAAAATAAGGAGGGAAAATAAATTTTATTTTCCTTCCTCATTGTTGAACCTTGAGGAGAATTTCTGTCATTTTGATGATAACAAATAAAATAACAATAGTGTATTTAACAATGTTTGTGTTCTAAGTGTATTAAACATGATATACTTTGATTAGAACATGAAGCAAGATTGAAAGACAACTTTTGAAGATAAAATTCAAAGAAATAGCAAACTGTCACGCCCATGAATATTGCCTAGCGCCAATTTTCCACCATTCAAAGTTCACGGCCATGAAGGATCAAACCAATCGTGAATGATCAAACAAGTCATGTTCATGACCAAACATTTCCAATTCTTCCAGAGAGTGGCATAACCAAAGTCACCATTTAGATCACGGCTTGGAAGAACATTCACGCCCGTGACACATATAGTCACGACGCCTATGAACGAAGACAGAGAAACATGTTAGGTGCAATTTAAGAGTTAGTTCAATGGCTACTTTCGCATTAAATGCACCCAAGTGGCTATAATTCATAGAGGGAGTATAAATGCAAGTCATTTATGAATCCCAACACAAGTAGAAGAAGTAGAACAAGAAGAATAAGAGAACAACAATTATTTTTCATCTTTAATCTTGTTGTAGCCTTGTGCATTAATTATTTTTCAACAATCCTCTATTTTTTGTGAAAACCTAATTGCTCATAACTTCTGAGCATTGTAGGTTGATGAATGTTTTTCATTGTAACCAATTACTCAAAAGTGAGTTTGGGTATATTGGGTTAAGACTGAAACTCTTTTAAGAGTTTATTGTGTGAGCCATAAAACACAAGGAATTGGTTTTTGTGTGAGTCATTAAAAAACACAAGGGAATATCTGGGTTAGGTGTTAGCTATTGAAAGAAGCACCATCGTTAGGAGTGGGCTTGAAATACTCCATTGTAACACTTAGTGTGTTAGTGAAATACCTAATTGAGATTGGGGAGAGGAGTAGAGTTTGTGAATACCCGAACCTCTATAAATCTTGTGTGTAATATCTCTCATTCCTTGCTCTATTTTATTTATTCTGCACTTTCAAGTAAGCAAATTTTTCGTTGCTAACCAATTCAACCCCCTTCTTGGTTCATTGTCTAGGCAACAATTGGTATCAGATCTTGTCTAGCAACAAACCCTAATAAGCGCTAGCAAAGATCAAGAAATGTCCAATGAAGCATTTCAAAGTCTCAAGCCTTACTTTGATGGAGCAAATGATGCTCATTAAAAATTTCGAATGGTGACATATCTCGATAGTGAACGAATTGAAGTTTGGGATAGTGTTCAAAAATAATGGACACCACCAACCTAGAAAGAAGTTGATGGTGAAGAAGAAATTCTTTCAAAAGATGATCGGACCGAACCTCAACAAAGAACTAATTTCAAAAACAAAAAGACAATGACAATCTTTGCAAGCTCTTTATCTATTGAAGAATGTGGCAAAATCCAACATTGTCCTACTGCATATAACATGTGGAAAATATTGGAGAATTATCATGAAGGAACCAAGCATGTAAAATCCAAGAAGGTTCAACTTCTTACTTCGGAATATGAACTCTTCAAAATGAAATCCAATGAATCCATCACCGACATGATGAACCATCTTCTAGCCATCATCAATGCCATGAGAAAACTTGGAAAACACTTGAGCTTGGAAGATGTGAACAACAAAATTTTAAGAAGCCTTCCTCTCAAAGACTATGGTTCAAGAGTTGCGAGTATAGAAGAGACCAATGAAGACATAAGCATCATGTCTATCGATGTGCTTATTGAAAAACTTCTAACACATGAGCTGGCGGTAAAAAAAGATAGAGAACTTGAAGCTGAACCAGAAAAGAGAAAGCCTTAGCACTAAAAGTCTCTATTTTAAAATTTCAAGAGGTAATTGAAGATGATGAAGAGAAGAGTGATGATGAGAATGAGGATGTTGCCATGCTCTCAAGAAGAATAAAAAGAATGATTGAAAAGAGACTTGGCAATTCTCGAAACTTCAAACAAAGAACCTTCAAACACTCTTCAAATGACTCTCAAAGAAATAAAGAGGAGGTAAAGTGTTATGAATGTGGGAAGAAGGGACATATCAAACCAGAATGTCCAAAACTCAAGAAACACGATAAAAGAATTCAAAAAGATGATGGAAAGAAAGGTCATAAAACCACATGGGATGAAAAAAGCTCTTCAAGCGAAAAAGATGATAATGAAGGAGAAGAGGTCAACCTATGTTTCATAGCTTTAGAGGATCACTTCACGAATAAGGTAGGTCCTTCTTACTGATACTCTTTTAATGATAATAGTAGTGATAATAATAGTGATAGTGAAGATGATGATGATGAGCAAAGTTTAATAGAAGTGTTGAACATAGAATTAGAAAAATATAGGAGTAGATTTAAAACTTATAAAAATAATATTTTAGATTTGAAAAACAAAATGGAAGTTTTACAAAAAGAGAATACTGACTTTAAGACTTCTAATAAAAGTCTTCAAAAATCTTTATATGAGTATTCTTCTAGACCCTCAACTAAATCTTTGCTTAAAAAAAATAAAATGTTGAAAAATAAAGTTGAGAAACTTAGAAACTCAATTTCAAAGTTGAGAAATTTATATGCTCTCATAGTCTCTCAAAGACGACCTTTAATAAGACATGGTCTAGGCTTTAATGAAACTTCATCCTCATCTCACAAGACTATATTTGTTAAGTCTAGTGCTCCACAAACCTCCACAATTGAGGTAATAGTGCCAAGGGCTAAAAGCATAGCACACACAAAACACTCTATTCAAAAGAATAATAGTCAAAGGTCACTTGGCTTAAAAGGGAAACCTTAAAAGGCCAATCATGTTTTTATGTATAAAAGGCATACTCCTAGGAAAACACCTATTCATCATACATGTGTATGTCATTGCACACAAACTCATTCCAAAAGGATGTTAAGACCTAAAAGTATGTCAAAAATGAAAAACATATATAGAGCTAAACAATGCAATTATTGCATGAAATTTGGTCATATCAACAAGCATTGTTGGGTAAAGAAGGCTCATTGGGAACCTTAAAGTGCTAACCCCCAAAGATCCAAGTTTGCTTGGGTACCTAAAAACCAAACTTGAATTGCGGTTTTATAGGTATGCCTCAAGTCCATTATAATGGAAAATGTTTGACTTGTGGATAGTGGATGCTCAAGGTATATGATCGGAAACAAATAACTCTTCAATCACATCAAAAGAATTGATGGTGATAAGATAACCTTTGGGAACAATGTTAAGTGTATGGTAATTAGCATTGGCTCTATTGGTATTAAGAATACAACTTTTATTGAAAATGTTTTGCTTATTGATGGTTTGAAACATAATTTGTTAAGTGTACGTCAATTATGTGATAAGGGAAACCAAGTTATCTTTACCTCAAATTAATGTCTTGTAACCTTTTTAAGTGGCCAACAGATATTCAACGGAGTTAGAGATGTCAATACTTACATAATAGACTTACACAAAATATCTAACCTTTCCTCTAAGTGTCTTATGTCTATTAGTGATTAATATTGGTTATGACATAGAAGGTTTGGTCATGCAAGCATGAAATTAATTAAAAACCTTAGCAAACGAGAGTTACTGAATGGATTTCCAAAAGTCAAATTTGAAAAAGATAAGACATGTGAACCTTGCCAAAGAGGAAAACAACAAAAGTCATTCTTCAAATCTAAAAATGTAGTAAGTACCTTTAAACCTCTACAACTTTTGTATTTATATCTTTTTGGACCTACAAGAGTTGCTAGTTTAAAAGGTAAACATTATGCTTTTGTCATTGTTGATGATTACTCTAGATTCACTTGGGTAATTTTCTTAGCTCAAAAGAGTGATGCTTTTGAATCTTTCAAAAATTTTGCTGAAAGAGTTCAAAATAAAAAAGGCTATTTTATTTCCAAAATAAGAAGCGATCATGGCAAAGTATTTGAAAATGAAAATTTTGAAAACCTTGTTTAGAATATGGTATTTCACAAATTTTCAACTCCTAGGACACCTCAACAAAATGGGGTAGTAGAAAGGAAAAATCAAACTTTAATTGAAATGGCTCGAACAATCCTCGATGAGTATGGTTTACCAACAAACTTTTAGGCTGAAGCCACTAATACTGTGTGTTATATTTCAAATCGAGTTTTCAAAAGATCACTTTTAAACAAAACTTCTTTTGAGCTATGGAATGGAAGAAAACACATGATATCTTACTTTAGAGTATTTAGATGCAAGTGTTTGATATTAAACACCAAGGACAACCTTGGAAAATTTGCCTCTAAATCCAATGAAGGTATCTTCTTAGGATACTCTACAACTAGCAAAGCTTATAGAGTCTTTAATAAAAGGTTTTTATTTGTTGAAGAGTCTATGCATGTTGTTTTTGATGAATATAGTAAGCTTGATTTTGTGAAACGTAGTGTTCTTGATGATATTGTAGGAACAATGGAGAATCTTGATCTTGATCATGAGAAAGATGATAATGATCAAGAGAAACAACAACAAGATGTCTCTCTACCTCAAGCTCAAGAGCAAAACAACCAAGAGCATCCAAAGGAGTGGAAAATGATAAAGAATCACCCCAAGGAACAAATCATTGGTGATCCTACTAAGGGTGTAAGTACTAGATCTCATCTCAAACTCTTAGATTCTAACATTACTTTTGTCTCTCAAATTGAGCCTAAAAATATTGATAAGGCTCTTAATGATAAAAATTGGGTGATTACTATGCAAGAAGAGTTCAACCAATTTGAGAGAAGTAAGGTATGAACCTTAGTTTCTATACCCAAAGACCATCAAATCATTGGTAGTAAATGGGTGTTTAGAAATAAGTTAGATGAACAAGGTTCAATAACTAGGAATAAAGCTAGGTTAGTTGACAAAGGTTATAATCAAGAAGAAGGTATAGACTATGACGAAACCTATGCTCCAGTAGCTAGATTAGAAGCCATAAGAATACTTTTAGCATTTGTATGCCGTATGAATTTTAAACGTTTTCAAATGGATTTCAAAAGTGCATTCTTAAATGGTTTTATAGAAGAGGAAGTATATATATAACAGCCTCCGAGTTTTGAAAGCCATAACTTGCCTAATCACGTTTTTAAACTTTCAAAAGCCTTGTATGGATTAAAACAAGCTCCAAAAGCTTGGTATGAAAGACTAAGTTCTTTTCTTTTAGAAAATAATTTTTTAAAAGACAAGTTGATACAACTTTGTTTATTAAAAAGCATAAGCATGAAATTTTAATTGTTCAAATTTATGTTGATGATATCTTATTTAGGTATACTAATGAATTGCTTTGCCAAGAATTTGCTAAGTGTATGCCTAAGGAATTTGAAATGAGCATGATGGGTGAACTTAAGTTCTTCCTTGGTCTACAAATCAAGCAAAGCAATGAGGGCATATTCATCAACCAATCCAAGTACACCAAAAAGTTAATCAAGAAATTTGGAATGGAAGAATGCAAAAATTCTAAGACTCCTATGAGCACATCAACAAAATTGGACAAAGATGAGAAGGGGGAGAGCATTAATGAAAAGCTTTATTGAGGTATGATCAGATCATTTTTATACCTTACTACCTCTAAGCCCGAGATAATGTATAGTGTATGCTTATGTGCTAGATTTCAATCTTGTCCTAAAAAATCACATTCGAATGCTGTAAAAAGGAATTTAAAATACATAAATGGCACATTGCATCTAGGCTTATGGTATCCTAGAAATTCATCTTTCCATATCATAGGATATTCAGATGTAGATTATGCCGGTAGTCTTTTGGATAGAAAAAGTACCTCAAGTACTTGTCACTTCATTAGTGAATGCCTAGTTTTTTGGTTTAGCAAGAAACAAGTTTAAGTTGTCTTATCTACCGCTGAAGTGGAATATATGGTAGCAGGGTGTTGTTGCACTCAAATCCTATGGATGAGACAACAACTTAAGGATTATGGTCATAGTTTGGATCATATACCCACCAAATGTAACAATACTAGTGCCATCAGCTTATCTAAGAATCTCATTCAACACTCTAAAAGTAAGCATATTGACATTAGACATCATTTTCTTAAGGAACATGTTCAATATGGAGATATTGTGTTAGAATTTATTGATACAAATAATCAATTGCCAGATATTTTTACCAAACCTCTTAATGAAGAAAGTTTTTGTTTTATAAGAGGAGAGTTTGCTATGCTTGATGGATCAACATTGTATTAATTAATTTTTTATGCTAATTGTATGTCGTGTGAACCTTGAATGTTAATTCCTTCATATGTCGAACAAGTAGGTGTAACTGTTGAGTTCTATGGTGGTGAACTAAATGGAGTCAGTTATAGTGATCCTGCTACTGTGAAAAAATATGCTAGACGCGCTCAATTAGGCGAAATGTTTGAATTAAATCGTGGTTAACATGATAGAAATATATGTTTTAAGGCATAGAAACTCTTTATAAATCTTTTAGTCTTGTTTTAGACTTAAGTTTATTTTTTGAAGATTTGAGGTGGTTCACGCCCGTGACATATATTCATGGTCGTAAACAAAGACAGCAAAAAGTTCCAGAAGCGTTCACGCTTTGTTTCATGACTTGCCTCACAGGAAAAGGTAGTGAAGACTAAGCTTCATACTTGTTACTATATTTGTCATACCCGTGAAAAGTCTTCTTCATGCCCGTGTTGTTTAATGTTACAATCGTTTTCACCTTCTTTTTCAAGGCTAGAGCGCCCTTTCAACAAACTATCACCCCGATGTTCTATGCCTGTGACTGGTTATTCACAGCTGTGAATCTATTAACTATAAAATGAAATTTTATGTCTTTTCTCATTTCCATCTCTCCAAATTTTGGCATTTAACACACCAATTCAATATTTCTCACAAAATCTGGCCTCATCACTTACTTTTCCCTCTATAAAACCCTCTCAAACCCCTTTCTCATTAAAGAATCACAAGTTTCTCAAGGGTTTCAATCTTTTTTTTTTGCAAATCTCTTCTCTTCTTTTGTTCAAGCTATCAAAAAGATGGATTTTGGTCCCTCCAAAAGCACTAGGAAGAAAACAAACACTCCTAAACGCTACACCGATTTCCTATTCAATGTCATTCTGAACCATATTCATCCACGCTATGTCATTCTCAAGAAACGAGCTCTACTTTAATCACATTCCTTTGAGTGGAGTTGTATCAAGACTCTTGGTCTTGAAATGGGCATGATCGAACAACTATAAGCGTGTCACCTCTGAGAGTTTGTGGACATCTATCGTCTAACGCTAAGGGAACCCACTTTCGAGTTTCTTAGCATGTTGCAAGTCTCACCCACTATAACCATCAAATTCTAGCTATGCAAGCATACTTGCACTCTTTCTGCAGCGTAATTTGGCACCATTTTCAAGCTCCCTTCTAATGGCATCCTCAACGAAAGCAAGGTAGAGTTCTATGCTCATCCAGCTTTGACACATTTTGGCATGGAATGCAGCTACGATGTGAAAAAGATGAAGAGCACCCATCTTTGGACTCCTATGCATAAGTATCTACATTGGTTTCTCACTTATAGTATATTTGCTCTTGGGGGATAACAACGGTGCTATCAGGAAGTCAGCGCTCTTTTGTTGGAAATGGCACGTAGAGGACTATCCGTAGCCCTATCACGATGGTTCACAAATCACATCCTCTTCATCGCGATGAAGCCTTCAAAAGACATTTTGATTGGAGGATATGTGACACACTTTTCCATTGAGCTAGGTTATTTGAACCTTGACAAACATACTACACTCTCATTGCGGCACATCCATGAGATTGACTCAATGTCAAGTCATTTATAAAAATAGGAGTAGTTGTTTGTATTATTCATGAAGGAAACATCTACTACCATTTTACCACTCCAGGTGGTGAAATTGATTGAGAGGATAATGACTTTGAAGCTTTCAAAGCTGGCCTCCAGGGTTTCTAGCAATGGAAGTGAGCCCGTGATGAGACATTAACACCGACGGCGACTAAGGATGTTTATCAGACATCAGCCTCTTCCACATCCACTTTAGCATAGCAGGTTGTTGATTTTCTAGCACCTCACCTTGACATGATGCAGTTTCCATCGATGAGAGGTTAGAGAACTTCAAAGACTTTATGGAGTCTTGTATGGAAAGCTTCAAAGCGGAGGTAACAAGCCTTAGGGATGATTTGTTAGGCTTTAAGCCTACTTAGACTCCTACTTATCATGTAGTAGCTTTACATTTGTTGTAATAGGACTTTATCTTTATGCATTTTAATTTTCATGTAATCCTTGTCTTTTAATTTTTAATACAACTATCTTATTTATATTTCAATATTTTTGCCGGTGACAAAGGGGGAGAAACAAGCATATATGTGTTCAATATATAATGGCATGAATATGCAATAGACAATGTGTGGTTATATAATGAAATATGCAATTTTTATTTCAATTGATGATATGCATAAACTATATCTCACATCAACCTCACATATACCTTGCAACTTAAACTTATTTGAACTCATTTTATTTAATGCATAAAATATACTTAACATATATTTCACATATACTTTGAATACACTTGGTTATACATGTTTTATTTGATGAAATATAATTAAGATATACCTTGCATATACCTTATTAGTTTGCAAATACCTTTACTATATTTCTTTCAAATCTTACATTTTATTATTTTATCTTAAACACCTTTTAAGGGGGAGACTTCTCAAAAGCATATATTACTATATTATTTGTCACTATCAAAAAGGGGGAAAATTGTTGAACCTTGAGGGGTATTTCCGTTATTTTGATGATAACAAATAAAATAGCAATAATGCATTTAACAATGTTTGTGTTGTAAGTGTATTAAACATGATATACTTTGATTAAAACATGAAGCAAGATTGAAACACAACTTTTAAAGATAAAATTCAAAGAAATAGCAAAGTGTCATGCTCGTGACTACTAATGTCATGCTCATGAATATAGCATAGCACAAATTTTTCACTATTCAAAGTTTACGGCCATAAATGATCAAACCAATCGTGAATGATCAAATAAGTCACGCTCGTGAAAGTATAGTCACGCTCGTGACCAAACATTTCCAATTCTTCCAGAGAGTGTCACAACCAGAGTCACCACTTGGATCATGGCTTGAAAGAACATTCACGTCCGTCACACATATAGTCACGCCCATAAGCGAGAACATTCATGCCTATGATACATATAGTCACGCCCATGAACAAGGACAAAGAACCATGTCAGACGCGATTTAAGGGTTGGTTCAACGACTATTTTCACATTAAATGCACCCAAATGATTATAATTCACAAAAGGAGTATAAATGCAAGTCATTTATGAATCTCAACACAAGTAGAAGAAGTATAATAAGAAGAACAAGAGAACATCAATTATTTTTATCTTTAATCTTGTTGTAACCTTGTGCATTAACTATTTTTCAACAATCCTCTATTTTTTATGAAAATCTAACTGCTTATAACTTCTAAGCATAGTAGGTTGGTGAATATTTTTCATTGTAACCAATTACTCAAAAATGAGTTTGAGTACATTGGGTTAAGAGTGAAATAATTTTAAGGATTTATTGTGTGAGCTATAAAATACAAAGAATTGATTTTTGTGTGAGCCATTGAAAAACACAAGAGAATATCTGAGTTAGATGTTAGTCATTGAAAGAAATATTATAGTTGAGAGTGAGTTTCAAAAACTCTATTGTAACATTTTGTGTGTTAGTGAAACACTCAATTGAAATTGGAGAAAGGAGTATGATTTATTAATACCTAAATCTTTATAAATCTTGTGTGTGATATCTTTCATTTCTTCCTCTATTTTATTTATTCTGCACTTTCAATTAAGCAAATTTTTAGTTGCTAACTAATTCATCACTCTTCTTGGTTTATTATCAGAACAAACACTCATATTTGGATGAAAGTAAAATAACAAAGAAAATGAAGGAAAATAAAACTTCATGTTTGGATTTGAGTAAAATAACAAGAGATGAAAGAAAATAATATTGTATATTTACCATTTTGCCCATCACTTACTATATATTAAAGTTCTTAATGAATTTTTTTTTTTGAAAAAAAAAGGGAGTAGTGGTGCTTGGAAAAGTGTAGGGTAAGAGCAGAAAACTCAAGCAACTTTAGTGCCAATCTTACACCCAATGACATCAGCCTATGTTTTAATCGCTTTTGAATTATCCTGCCATTCTCTGCTAGCTAACTTCTCACTTGCTTCATTCTTCAACTTTTTGACGTACTTGCTCTATTATATACATGACACGTGCACCCCCTAAAAACACGGTGATTTTATCGTTTGGATTTAGATTGTGGTAACCGTTTAATAGTAAAAGGTATTTTTGGAAATATAATGCGGGAAAAAACATATATGGAGAAGATGAAAAAATTAAAAATTAAATGGAAAATTTTATGTCCAAATTGGGAATTTGTATTTTAATTTTTTAAAATAAAGAGTATTATTAGATATGTTCTAAACATATTCTAACTAGATTTAACTTGAATTCTTATTGGAAAGAAATTTGTAATTATAAAGAAGATAAGAAAAGATAAAAGAAAAATTTTACGATTTCTTAGAGATAGAAAAAAAAAAGATCAAAAGAAAATCATTCTTTTTTATTTTCTTTGGCGTTTCACCTTCTTAATCTTAAAAAATAGGAAAAAAAAGTTAAAGATGGAAATTACTAATTTAATAATGTATTTGTCTTTTAGATAATAACCAATTATTTGATTTTATCTTTAAAAATAAAATTTTATTATTTTATTAATTATTATAATTTTATACTTATTACACAATAAGTGTATATTTATAGTTTTTCAATTAAAATAAGGGTGTATATTTAATTTTTTGGGAGGGAAATAAAAAATTAATTTGCAAAATTTTATATATCATGCATTCATACTGTACTTCTTCCAAAGTATGGGGGCCAAGGCTCTTCTCAGTCTCCTTGTCTCCAGCACTGTGAACTCACAAAAAAATATATAAAGTGTATGTGTCGTTGAAATATGATCAAAATAATATATATATATATATATATATATATATATATAAAGAAAATAGTTAGTGATTCTCTAAGTGAGTTAAATTTTAATAAGTTAAATATGAGTATAATTTGACGTATTTATATTCCTAGCTGGAAGTAAAAATCTGCAGCAGAAAAAAATGATTTTGAGAATGAAATGAGAAAAGATAAGTATAATTAGAAAAATGCGTATTAATTAGGGTTAAAAGTTGATTTTAGATCAGATTGATGATCATTCAGCAGCCAATTTTTTGTGGGATACCTCTTTTGCTCACAAATTATATCATTTAAATGATGAAAGTTTTGATTTTTTGATATATATATATATATATATATATATATATATATATATATATATATATATATATATATATATATATATATATATATATATATATATATATATATATATATATGTACTCTTGCATTTAAAAAGGAAATTGAGTCCATAACACAATATAAAATGAATTCATGATATAAAAATTGTCTTTTGCTTGGGTCAATGTATAGTAGCCGCATTTCTCACTTGTTCATTTTAATCAGCCCTTTGGGCTATTAGAGAGTTATTATATCACAAATCTATGTTTATATTATTTAATTAATCTCATTCCTTCACAAAAATGTACATTTTTTATGAATTTAATTTTAGTAAGCTAACAAAAATAAAATATATTTATTAGTTATAACTTACAAATTTATCATTTTGAACTTAAAAATTTATTGTTTAGAAGTTATATATTCATCGTTTATAAGTTACAGATTTATTGTTTAGAAAAACTATATATTTATTTTTTAAAATTTATAGATTTATTATTTAAAACTTTTCATGACTTACAAATTTATTATTTATAACTTACAGATTCATCTTTGAAACTATAGATTTATCGTTTAGATTTTGCAGGTTTATCGTTTATATTTTACAGGTTCATCATTTTGAACATACAAATTCTTCTTATAAAATCTAGAAGTTCATCTTTTAAAACTTATAAATTTATTAAATTTATTATTTATAATTTGCAAGTTCATTACTTATAGATTTATTATTTCTACAAAATGCATAATTTTCAACCTTCAACAATATGATTTTCTCTTTTTATATTACTCATTTTTAGTTCAAATATCTTTATTTTCAATCATTTGCTTTCAAAAAAATCAAAATAAATGTTTTTATCCCAAACAATAATAAAAATCTTTACAATATTCAAAAATATTAAAAAAAAATTAAATATACAAATTAAAAAGTTTTATAAACTTAAAATATACATATATATATTTATCTTTATGAATAAGAAGAAAAGAAAATTAATAATAAGAAGATGAATACGCTAAAAAACTAAAAGAATATGACAAACAATTAATTAAAATGTTACAGTACCAATTAATGATACAAGTTAAAAAATGGTACTATATTAATTAATGACATAAAACATCAAATACATTCAGATTCATTATATAATTTGCAATTATCAAAAAATAATAAAGAGTTGAAGGCTCAAATTTAGAAAGTTGATTTAGCGTTTGATATACAATTTGGATTTAGTATTAGCATATAGTTCGGATACACAGATAAAGTTTCATTCAAGTTTGATATGTCAACTAGAATTATGCCCAAGGTTAATACTTAAAATGTTTAGTTTCAGAATATAGATTGGTCGAGAAGGTGTGAATTAGTCCTATTTGTATGGGCCAAAATTCAATCCGGTCTCTAAATCTTGTCTTAGTACAAGTACACCTCTAAATTAGAATTTTTAGTCCATTTGGATTGGACCCCTAAGCTATAGATTTAGCCTAATTATGTTCTCAGTGAGTACAAATTGCCATTTGTCCCATTACTGAAAAGTGGCTATAGTTTGATGCAATTAATGTCTTCTTAATGTCTGCTTAGTGATCCAATTGTTTTGAGTCAAAATTCTGGGACCGAGTTGCATTTTGCCCATACCATACAAGTTAATTTGTATTTTTCCGTATAAATTTAGTGTTAGATGGAAAAAATATGAAAAATTAAGGCTTGTTTTTTATTTAGGCCCAATGTAGACTAGCCTTGCCATTTTGGTTAGACCTAGCTTGGGTTAGCTTGGTTTGGGCCTAGTTTTCTTCGGGACTAAGTTCTTTAAAGAGTAGCCCATTGGAGTTTAGAACCCCATTTGAAAATTGGTAGGAGGATCCTGAACAACTTTTACAAGCATGATTATCCGCCACCTCGCATGGTTTATCAGTGAAGTTCAAGCCATCCAAATGCTCATTTCATTTGTTATTACTCTTTATGTTTTATGCTGTCTTCAAGCTGAACAGATATAACCATGAAATTATCTCCTTAAAACAAAGGAAAAAAAAATGGAAAACAGATTTTGAGTATTATACATTATTTGTGGCTTTGAAGTTATAGATCCATCATCATTTGTCATAAAATTGGTCTAGCCTAATAAAAGTTTTCAGTGAATAAATTTTAATATAACTTACTGGTACTCTTTTCATGATTAGTAGTGGTGTCTTGAGTTCGAATTTTTACCAAAAAAAATCTTATCTGATTTCTCTTACAACGGCCCAGAAACACTAATCGGGTAAGCACCCCAATTCAATCCTGATTTAAAACCCCAAGTGATCTTTATCTTTGAGTTGCTACTTCAAACGATCAAAGATAATCCAAGACTTTATTTTTTCCTCAGTTTAAATTTACACATTCAATTGAAATTTAAATCCGAATTTCTAGACTACTTTAGTGGCACAAAGCTAATCCCATTTTTCCTTTTTTTTTTTTTCTCAACATTATTCTGGTTGTTTAAAAAGATATAAACCAGGGCTCTCAATTAATGCTTTCCACATTTTTTTTAATAATTTGGATTTTTTTTTGACAGTATTGCACTATCGAAAGTGCCAATGACCTAAAATTTAGTTAGTTATAAATTAAACCCAAGAAATAAAAGTGCCCTAAATTCTCTACCAAATTACATTGAAAATACGTGTCTCTTTTATGCTTCATCTTTTTTTCTCTTTATTGACGAATTTCATGTCATTTTCAGCATGTTAGTATCTTAATAAAAATAAATAATACTGTCTTGTTAATGGGAGGGCAGTCAAATAATTCTAAGTTTACAAAATTAAGAAAAGAATAAAAGAAAAATCTGTAACATGGAAAGGGTAAAAAAAGGAAGAATAGAAAGGACTAGAAAATAGTGGAATAAAGTATCGACAAAGAACCCACGTACGAAATAGTCCATGTGAAGGACATATCAAAATCCTCATTCTCTGCATGACTCTTAGTTACTATTGTCATGTAAAAGCTAAGAACAAAATTCTTGATGACCTACGCCAACAAATGAAGAATAATATTGATGAGCTCAGAAGGAAAGAAACATTCTTTATGAGTTAAGACCGCTAGAGATCCTATCACTCAGATTTTGTTCCATCAAGAAAATTCCATTTTCCCATCATATTTCCTTTTCAAGATAAAAATTAATATACTATCGATACCTCATAATTTCAAAATTTTAAATTCACTTAAATACGTGTACGCACTTTAAGCTTCTCATGATTGGTCATTTTACTAATTGTATTAATTTTTTATACATATTATTCCATGTACATTTTTTTGTTACAATAATCCTAATTATTCCATTTAGGATTCAATTAACCTCATCAATTTAAAGGTGCATTAGTGTGATATGTGATTTGGTAAATATCTATATTCTTCTGTCGTGCCACCATTCCATTAATATATTATAACTAATTGAACCCGAAATTAAATAATTAAAGGACTGATTATAATAATAAAAAGAGTACAAGGACAATGTGTAATAAAAAATGAGTACAAATGATAAAGTGACCAATTGCGTCAAGTACAAGAATTCCACATACATTAAGCTTTTGAAATTCTCCACATGTAAGATTTTAAAGTAAATTTAATAATTTTGATGCATCATTGCTTTAAAATGATATAAACTAGTTTAAAGTTTATTATCCGTAATTATAAGTCCTATTAGTTAATTATATACTTGCGATGTTTGATTCGTTGTTCCAATACATTCAACTTGTTGAACAATTAATAAGATTTTCCTTTTATTTTATTTTATTATTTTTTTTATCACTTTGGTTCAATTGAAGATAAACCATTCAATTTATAAGGAAATTTGTGAAGGAAAAAAGAAAAGCCTAGTCTTTTTGTCTGACAAATATTTTTCTTTTGTTCATTACAAGGTGAAAAAATCAAGCAACCATGAGTATATCAAGAAAGTAACTCTTATTTCTTTTAACTCTTATCATATATAAAAGTCATAAACACCAATATATTGATAAATGATAAGATTGTAATTTGAATGCTTATCGCTCTCAAATACTGCTAAAAGAATATATGAAAGCAATAAAATTAGATTTGATTGACACGATGATAAATAAATATATATACATTCCATCATTTTTATGGTAGCTATATATCTATCCCACTTGACTTGATATATTACCTTAATCCACATGCTTCACATTAAAAATTCATGGTTTAAATAATTGCAAGAAGAAAAATCATATAATAAGATCATGAAGTAGATAGTAGAGGGAGTGTTAATTTTTTTTTAATTATATGGGCATTGTCAATTAAAGGAGAAGTAATTAAAGAATGATTAATTAAGAAGCCCCATGGCTTGCAGTAGAAGTGAGGTTTGTGATATCTCAAATCTTGTGTTGCCTAGCCATATGCAAGCTCTGAATCTTGCTTTCAACTTTCTTTTTAGCACGCGAATTTTGACATATATATATATAGTGGAGATTCTAGGCCACAAAATCAACTAAGGGAAAAAGAAAAAGCAAAAGGAAAAGCAACTTGTGATTTGTTTATGAGATCATTATCAAAATAGATCTTAATTGTGGGAAATTTAAAGTGTGAAGATAACAGGAATGAATTTTATAGACTGCTAGTTATGATATATGGATTTTTTAAATTTAACTCACTCTAAAAGTAATTCGAAAGAGAAAGACCATTCAAGTTATTTTAATAAGTATTTATGTATATTTTATAATTAATTCATATGGGATATTACACTATGATGATTGCTAGATAAAGTCTCATATTAGAAATATAAGAAACATAATAAAAATTTATAATTGTGATAAAGTTAACTTTAAAAATAACTCAAGTCATTTTAAAGTAATAGTAATTTCATAAAAATCTCTTACATAATTATAATATGATATTAAAGTTATAAGAGAATTAAATATTGAATGATGATAAATTCTGTGAATAAAAATATGCGATTATTTGAATTCATAATTATTAGATTCAATTCTCTATGTACATACAATTCCAACAAATGATGTATCCTTATAATCTTGCATGTTATAAAGAAACCTAAAAAACTGTTGAACCTTGAGAGATATTTCTGTCATTTTGATGCTAACAAATAAAATAACAATAATGTATTTAACATACTTGTTTCTAAGTTTAATTGAACAGGGTATGAAACATGATAGAAAGAATGGAGAATGGAAGACTAACCTTAAAAAGACAAAAAATGAAGAAATAGCATGTTCACGCCCGTGACCTTTTTTGTCATGCCTGTGATGAAGCTTAGCGCCAACTATCCAACATTTAAAATTCACGACTATGAAGAATGAAAGCAACCGTGAATGATCATGTCAGTCATGCCCGTGAAATAAAGTCATGCTCATGAGAAGACATGACAAATTCCTCCAGAGAGCTTCACGACCAGAGTTACTACTTCGACCACGAGTAGGAAGGATGTTTACACCCGTGAAATAATAATGTCACGCCCATGATCAAACAGTTCAAATCCTTCCAGAATGCTTCACGGACAAAGTCACCACTCAAGTCACGGCTTGGAAGAACAATCACGATCGTGACACTCATACTCACGACCGTGAAAAAGGAAAAAGAAACATGTCAAGCGCGAAATTAAGAGTTGGTGCAACGACTATTTTCGCATTAAATACAACCAAAGACTATAATTCTCCATGAAAGTATAAATGCAAGTCATTTATGAATCTAGAATAAGAGAATAGCTAATATTTCTAATCAAAATCTTGTTATAGCCATTTGTGCATTTAGTACTTTCAAAACAAACATTAATTTTTTATAAAAATATTTTTGCTCATTTTTTTCTGAGCATTATAGATTTGTGAGTGTTTCTCTTTGTAATCCACTACTCAAGTGAGTTTGGGTATATTGGGTTAAGAGTAGAACACTTGTAAAAGTTATTTTGTGAGCCTTTAAAACACAAGTTATTGGTTTATTGTGTGAGCCATTAAAACACAAGGGATTTCTGGGTTAGGTGTGATCCATTGTTAGAAACACCATAGTTGGGAGTGAGCTTGTAAAACTCCATTGCAACACTTAGTGTGTTAGTGAAACTACCAATTGAGATTGGGGAGAGGAGTAGGGTTTGTTAACACCCGAACCTCTATAAAAATTCCTGTGTGATATCTTCCTATCCCTACTCAACTTAACTTTTCTTTCTGCACTTAAAAGTTAAGAAATTTTAATATCCAATTCAATCCCCCTTCTTGGTAAAATATCTGGGCAACAATTGGTATCATAGTCTAGTCTAGCATCGAAGCCTAAACAACACTAGCAAAGATCAAGATATGGCCAATGAAGGATTCCAAAGTCTCAAGCCTTACTTTGATGGAGTAAATTATGCTCATTGAAAGTTTTGGATGGAGACATATCTTGATAGTGAAGGAATTGAAGTCTGGGATAGTGTTCGAAAAGAATGGATGCCACCAATTAGAAGAGGAGTTTATGGTGAAGAAGAAATCCTGTCAAGAGATGATTGGATAGAGCCTCAAAGAAGAGCAAACTTCAAAAACAAGAAGGCAATGACAATTCTCTCAAGCTCATTATCCATTGAAGATTTGGTAGAATACAACACTGCCAAACTGCTTACAGCATGTGGAAAACATTGGAAAACTATCATGAAGGAACAAAGCAAGTTAAATCCAAGAAGATTCAACTTTTTACTTCAGAGTATGAACTCTTCAAGATGAAATCCAATGAGTCAATTACTGACATGACCAACCGTCTTCTAGCCATCATAAATAGCATGAGAAAGCTTGGGAAACACCTGAGCTTGGAAGATGTAAATAACAAAATCTTGAGAAGTCTTCCTCTCAAAGATTACGGTTTAAGAGTTGCCAGTATAAAAGAGGCAAATGAAGACATGAGCATCATGAATACCGACGTGCGTATTGGCAAACTTCTTACATATGAAATGACAGTGAAAGAGATAGAGGGCTTGAAGCAGAGCCAAAAAAGAAAGCCTTTAGCACTACAAGCCTCTACTTCAAAATCTCAAGAGGAAGTTGAAGATGATGAAGAAAAGAGTGATGATGCAAATGAGGACATCGCTATGATCTCAAGAAGGCTGAAAAGAATTATTGAGAAGAGAATGAGAAACTCTAGAAAATTCAAGCAAAGAAACCTCAAGCAGACTTCTAATGAATCACAAAAAAGTAAAGAGGAGGTAAAGTGCTATGAATGTGGGAAGAAAGGGCATATTAAGCCGGAATGTCCAAGGCTCAAGAAGCACAAGAGAAAATACCAAAGAGAAAATGGGGAGAAAGGTCACAAAGCCACATGGGATGATGAAAGCTCTTCAAATGAAAAAGATGACAATGAAAGTGAAGAGGTCAACCTATGCTTCATGGCTATAGAGGATCACATCTCGGATAAGGTAGGATCACTTCACTCATACTCTTTCAATAATGATAGTAGTGATAATGATAGTAATGGTGAAGATGATGATGAGCAAAGCCTAATAGAAGTATTGAATCTAGAACTAGAGAAATATAGAAGTAAATTCAATACTTATAAGAATAACATTTCTAATTTGAAAATCAAAATGGATGCTTTAAAAAAGGAGAATTTTAAGCTTAAATCATCTAATGAATCTCTTCAAAAGTCATTAGATGAATATTCTTCAAGACCTTCAACTAAATCCTTGCTTAAAGAAAACAATATTTTAAAAATTGAAGTTGAGGAACTTAGAAACTCCATTTCAAAATTTCACAAGGGAAAGGAGAGTTTAGATACTCTCATTGTGTCTCAAAGACCACCCTTAATTAGACATGGTCTAGGGTTAAAGGGTACAACATCATCTTCTCACAAGACCACTTTTGTTAAGTTAAGTGAACCTCACATCTCCACATTTGCTGTAACTACCCCAAGGGCTAAGTGCACAAAATACACTAAATCTTCTATACATAAGAGGGATGATCAAGGATTGGTAAGCCTAAGAAGGAAACCTCAAAAGGCTAATCATGCCTTTATGTATAAGAAGCATGCACCTAGAAAAGCACCAATTCATCATGCTTGTGCATGCCATTGCTCTCAAACTCAACCTAATAGAAATATCGCATTCAAAAGCATTGTAAGACCAAAAAGCATATTTAGAGCTAAATAATGTAATTATTGTATAAAATTTGGTCACATAAATAAACATTGCTGGATAAGGAAGTCTCATTGGAAACCTTCATGTGCTATCCCCCAAGGACCCAAGCTCATTTGGGTACCTAAAAACCATACTTGGATTGTGATTTTATAAGTATGCCTCAAGTCCACAATAAACAAAAATGCTCGGCTAGTAGACAGTGGATGCTCAAGGCATATGACAGGAGACAAAGATCTTTTCAATAAAATCAAAAGTATTGATGAAGGTAAAGTTACCTCTGGAAACAATGCTAAGGGTAAGGTAATTGGCATTGACTCTACTGGTATTAATGGTACTAATTTCATTAAAGATGTCTTACTTGTTGATAAAGGAAACAAAGTAATCTTTACTTCCAATGAATGTCTTGCAACCTCTATTAATGGCCAAGAGATATTTAAAGGAAATAGACGTGTCAATACCTACATAATAGACTTACACAAAATATTTAACCATTCCTCTAAGTGTCTTGTAACTACTAGTGATGAATCTTGGCTGTGGCATAGAAGGCTTGGTCATGCAAGCATGGATTTAATTCAAAGCCTTAACATAGGAGAGCTGGTAAAGGGACTGCCAAAAGTCAAATTTGAAAAAGACAAGACATGTGAAACTTACCAAAGAGGAAAACAACATAAGTCATCCTTCAAATCCAAAAACATTGTAAGTATCTCAAAACCTCTACAACTCCTGCAATTAGATCTTTTTGGACCTACTAGAATTGCAAGCTTAGGAGGTAAACACTATGCCTTTGTCATCGTCGATGACTACTATAGATTTACTTGGGTAATTTTCTTAGCTCAAAAGCGTGATGCCTTTGAAACTCTTAGAAACTTTGCTAAAAGAGTTCAAAATGAAAAAGGATATTGTATTTCAAAAATAAGAAGTGATCATGGCAAAGAATTTGAAAATGAAAACTTTGAAAATTTTTGTCTTGAACATGACATTTCATAGAATTTTTCATCTCTTAGGACGCCTTAACAAAATGGGCTAGTCGAAAGGAAAAATCGAACTTTAATTGAAATGGCTTGAACAATGCTCAATGAGTATGGTTTACCAACTTACTTTTGGGCCGAAGACACAAATACTGCATGTTATATTTCAAATCGAGTTTTCAAAAGACCTCTCTTAAACAAAACTTCATTTGAGCTATGGAATGGAAGAAAGCCCATGATATCATACTTTAGAGTATTTGGATGCAAGTGTTTCATATTGAATACCAAGGACAACATTGGAAAATTTTCCTCTAAATCTGATGAGGGTATCTTTTTAGGATACTCTACAACTAGCAAAGCATATAGAGTATTTAATAAAAAGTCATTAACTGTTGAAGAATCTATGCATGTTGTTTTTGATGAATCTAGTAAACTTGATCTTGTGAAAGGTAGTGTTCTTGATGATGTTGTAAGTACCATGGAAAGACTTGATTTTGAAAATGAAAGAGAAGAAGATGATCAAGAAGATTCACATCAAGATGATACTCTACCTCTAGCTCAAGAGGAAAACAGGCAAGAGCTCCCAAAGGAATGAAGATTGACAAAAGATCACCCCAAAGAGCAAAACATTGGTGATCCTATAAGGGGAGTAAGTACTAGATCTCATCTCAAACATTTAATTTCTGATCTTGCCTTTGTCTCTCAAATTGAGCCTAAAAATATTGGTGAGGCTCTTAATGATGAAAGTTGGGTGATTGCTATGCAAGAGGAACTCAACCAATTTGAGAGAAGTAATGTATGAACCTTAGTACCTATACCCATTGAAAGCAAATGGGTATTTAGAAATAAACTAGATGAACAAGGTTCAATAACTAGGAATAAGGCTAGGTTGGTTGCAAAAGGATATAATCAGGAAGAAGGAATAGATGATGATCAGACCTATGCTCTTGTAGCTAGATTATATGCCATAGAATACTTTTAGCATATGCATGCCATATGAATTTCAAACTCTTTCAAATGGATGTAAAAAATGCCTTTTTAAATGGCTTTATAGAAGAAAAAGTTTATGTAGAACAACCACCAGTTTTTGAAAGCTATGATTTGCCCAACCATGTATTTAAACTTTCAAAAGCTTTATATGGTTTGAAACAAGCCCCAAGAGCTTGGTATGAAAGACTAAGTTCTTTTCTCTTAGAAAATAATTTTACAAAGGGGAATGTTGGCACTACATTATTCATTAAAAAATATAAGCATGATACTCTAATTGTTCAAATTTATGTTGATGACATCATATTTGGGTCTACTAATGAATTGCTTTGCCAAGAATTTGCTAAGTGTATGACTAGGGAATTCGAAATGAGCATGATAGGTAAGCTAAAATTCTTCCTTGGTCTACAAATAAAACAAGGCAATGAGGGCATATTCATCAACCAATCCAAATATGCCAAAGACTTACTTAAGAAATTTGGAATGAAATGATGCAAAAATGCCAAGGCTCTAATGAGCACATCAACAAAATTGGACAAGGATGAAAGGGTAAGAGCATTAATGAAAAGCTCTATAGAGGTATGATTGGATCACTTTTATATCTTACTGCTTCTAGACCCAATATAATATATAGTGTATGCTTATGTGCTAGCTTTCAATCATGTCTTAAAGAGTCACATTTAAATGCAGTAAAAAGAATTTTAAAATATTTACATGGCTCATTGCATCTAGGTTTATGGTATCCTAGAAATTCATCCTTTTACATAATAGGATATTCAAATGCTGATTATGCTAGAAGTATTTTAGATAGAAAAAAGACTTCAGGTATTTGTCACTTTATTAGAGAATTCTTAGTTTCATGGTTTAGCAAAAAACAAGTTTCAGTTGCTATTTCTACCACTGAAGCGGAGTATGTGGTAGTAGGATATTGTTGTACACAAATTCTTTGGATGGAACAATAACTTAATTATTATGGTCATAGTATGAACCATATACCTATTAGATGTGACAATACAAGTGCTATAAATCTATCTAAGAATCCCATTCAATATTCTAGAAGTAAGCATATTGACATAAGACATCATTTTATTAGAGATCATGTTCAATATGGAGATTTTGTATTGGAATTTATAAGCACAGACAATCAATTGGCAGATATCTTCACTAAGTCACTTAATGAGGAAAGATTTAATTTCATAAGAAGAGAGTTTGGTATGATTGATGGATTAACTTTATGATTGCCAAAATTGTCGAACCTTGATTGATAATCTTGTTTTTTTTTTTGTCTCATCTTATTAGATATAAGGTAGCTAATTTTATGGAAATACATGTTATAGGGGATAGAAGCTCCTTAGAAATGCTTTAGTCTTATTTTAGACTTAATTTTATTTAATGAAGATTTTAGGCAATTCACACCTGTGATATATATTCACGGTCGTGATCATAATCGCCAAAAGCTCCAGTAGCTTTCACGCCTTGCTTCACGACATGCTTCACAGTTGAAGGTAGTGAAGACTATGTTTCACGCCCATAACCTTTTTCTATCACCCCCGTGAAACCCTTTGTTCACGCCCGTGAACATTTCTACCAAAAACTTACAGAAGCATTCACGCTTTGTGTCACACTGTTTCACGGTCACAAGTAGTGAAGATTGTACTTCACGACCGTGACTTTTTTGTCTCCACTGTGATATTACATCATTCACGCCCGTGACCTTTAATTGTCATGACAATGAATCATTTCACATCCCTCATCATAGGTAGAATGCCGCCTCAGCAAACCGTGAACACAACATTTCACGTCCGTGACTTAGATTTCACGCCTGTGAAGATGTTGGCTATAAAACGTTTTCTGCCATTATTTCTCTCATTTCCAACTCTCCAACTTCTCTCATTTATCACCATTGAATACCATTTTAAAGATTCCATCCCCCTAGCAACTCATTCCATTTATAAATACCTTCAAAAACTGTCTCCATCATCATAAATCAAAAACCTTAGGTTCTACTCCAAAATTCCATTAGATTTTCTTTGTTCAAAAATATATTTCTCAATCAAGATGGAAACCGGCTCCTCCAAAGGTACCAGAAAGAAGTCCCATGCTCCAAGAAGGTACACGAACTACCTTCTAAACATAATTCTGGAGCACTGTCATCCAAGATACTCGGTTCTTAAGCAAAGACCACTCCTTTCCTCTCAATCATTTGAGTGGCAAACTATCAGAACACTTGGTCTCCAGACAAGTATGACGAAACAACTCCAAGCTTGTCATCTGAAAGATTTCATTGATATCCATAAACTCTAGAGTTCCTAAGCACCCTGCAAGTCTTTCCTACTGGCATGGTAAAGTTCTAACTTTGTAAGCATCTGAACACCCTCACTGCCATAGAGTTTGGTGACATGTTCAATCTTCCCTCTGATGGTATCCTTAATGAGAGTGAGATGGAGTTCTATGAGAACAACATCTACTCAGGCATGGACTCATTTCAGGCTTGACTGCAGCTGAGACGTCAAGAAGATGAAAAGCACCCACCTTCGATCCCTAGTGCACAAGTACTTCCATAGGTTTCTAACCTATAGCATTTTTTCTAGAGGAGACGGCAATGGATCGATTCGGAAATCTGAGCTCTTTCTCCTGGAGATGGCCAGACAAGGCCTAATAGTGGCTTTATCTTGATGGTTTGCAAACCATCTACTGTCTATTGCCACCAAGCCCTCCGGAGACATTCTGATTTGTGGGTACGTGACTCACCATGCTATCAAACTTGGGTATTTAAAGCTAGGGGAGCACCACTTCAACTTATACCAGCACATCCTCGAGACTGACTAGACGTTGAGTCATTTATCAAAATGGGAATGACTATTCGTATAGTTCATGAGAACAACATCTACTGCCGCTTCACCAACACAGCTGGTGAGATTATATGGGAGGACAACAATTCGGACGACTTCAAAGCTAGCCTCCAAGGAATCCAGTAGAGGAAGAGAGTTCGAGTTGAGATGGCACCTCCAGAGGTTGAGCAAAAAATTGGACAATCCTTTGCCTCCACACCCAACTTGGCTCAGCAAGTGGCTAATCTCTTGGCACCGCGGTTTGAGCAATTGCAAGCTTCAATGGATGAGAGGTTAGAGAACCTCAAGGATTTCATGTAGTCTCACATGGAAAGCCTCGTGGCAGAAGTAGCTCGCCTGAAAGACGGGATGTCCCACTCCAAATCTAGCTAGACTATATTTTAGCTATGTTATTCTCTAGCTTGTTTGATGTAGGACTTTCTATCACTTTTCAAATCCTTGTATTGTTCTTTTAATATTAATATCATTGCTTTTGTTTTCCATTATAATTTATCTTTTTGTTATTCTTTTTGTTGATGACAAAAGGGGGCGAACTTAGCAATATATTATATTTAAAGTTAAATGAGTTGATATACCTTGAATATACCTTAAGTATACTTTGAATATACCTTGATGCAAGTTACATGAATGAATATGCACTTGATATACTTTTAATATACCTTAAATATACTTTGCACATACTTAACTTGTTTTAAGTAAAAATTTGGTATACATTGGATATTCCTTGCATATACCTAAAACTAGGAAGCATATTTTGATGTTATACTTCATCATTCTTTACAATTCTTGCACTTCAGTAATTTTTTATCTTAAGCATCTTTTGAGGGGGAGACTTCTCAAAAACACATATTGCTACATTATTTGTCACCATCAAAAAAGGGAGATTGTCGAACCTTGAGGGATATTTCCATCATTTTAATGCTAACAAATAAAATAGCAATAATTTATTTCACATACTTGTTTTCTAAGTTTATTGAACAGGGTATGGAACATGATAGCAAGAATGGAGAATGGAAGAGAAACATGTCAAGCGTGAAATTAAGAGTTGGTGCAGTGGCTATTTCCGCATTAAATGCAACCAAACGGCTATAATTTGTCATGGAAGTATAAATGCAAGTCATTTATGAATCCAGAACAAGAGAATAGCTATTACTTCGAATCAAAATCTTGTTGTAGTCATTTGTGCATTTAATACTTTCAAAACAAAAATTAATTCTCTGTAAAAATCTTTTTGCTCATTATTTTTTGAGCATTATAGATTTGTGAGTGTTTCTTTTTGTAATCTACTACTCAAGTGAGTTTGGGTATATTGGGTTAAGAGTAGAATACTTGTAAGGGTTATTTGTGTGAGCCTTTAAAACACAAGGAATTTGTTTATTGTGTGAGCCAATAAAACACAAGGGATTTCTGGGTTAGGTGTGATCCATTGTTTGAAACACCATAGTTGGAAGTGAGCTTGTAAAACTCCATTGTAACACTTAGTGTGTTAGTGAAACTCCCAATTGAGATTGAGGAGAGAAGTAGAGTTTGTTAACACCCGAACCTCTATAAAAATTCATGTGTGATATCTTCCTATCCTTACTCAACTTAACTTTTCTTTCCGCACTTAAAAGTTAAGAAATTTTAATATCCAATTCAACCCTCCTTCTTGGTACAATATCTGGGCAACAAAAACAATTCCCATTTGCTTATTGAGACGTGATCTTTATATGGCCACATTTTACATTTGTTAAATTTTGGAACTGAATGCAACAGTACAAGTTAAACAATAGAAAATATCTTAAGAGAATTTTTATCAGACACTTGGCAGGTATAAGGAGTTGAAAACAAGTACACATTTAATTCTTAAGGCATAACTTTTTTAAACAATACATCAACAAATAACAACTCAAAAACAAAATAGCCAATAAATTAGGAACCAAGCAATTGATTTCTAAAGACTAGGATTACACAACATTAACTTAAAAAGTTGTAGTCAAAATCAAATTCTAGCTGTCAACAATACATCCCTTAAACTGAAAATTTGCAAACTTCATTTTAAAGATCATTCATAGTACAAATGCTAAACAACTTTCTTAATTTTTGAACTGCAAACAACTTCAGAGGCTTGGTCAAAAAGTCAGTCACTTGATCTTCACTCTTGTAAAAGATAAGATCAGTGACTCCATCTCTCATGAGATCTCTTAGAAAGTGAAACTTCACATCAATATGTTTACTCCTACCACATAGGACTAGGTTTCTGGATAGCTTTATGGTTGAATTGTTATCGTAATAAATTATTGTAGCTCTTCGTTGCTTGAAGTGTTATTCAACAAGAATATTCCTAAGCCAAATGGCTTGAAAAGTACATGAAGTAGCAACTATAAATTCAGTTTCAGTTGATGACAAAGTGACTAATTCTTGTTTCTTTGAAAACCAAGAAACAACCCTAGTACCTAATATAAAAACACATCCAAAAGTACTTTTTCTATCATCATGGTCTCCAACATAATCACTACCGGTGAACTCTATCAAATCTAACTTCACTCCCTTCTTGTAAAACAAACCATAATCAAGTGTACTCTTCAAATAACAAAGAATTCTCTTAGTAGCAAGTAGATGCATCTCATTTGGATTCTCCATATATATGCTAATTAAAACTCACTGCATACATAATATTCGGTCTTGTTGTAGTTAAATACATTAAGTTCCTAAAAAATTGCTTGTAAAGCGTATTGTCCACCTTTTCCCCTTTAGGCTCCTTAAAAAGCTAGAGACCGTATTTTGTTGGAGTAGAAACAGAGTTGCACATCTTCATTTGAAACTTGTCTAAAATATCTTGCATATATTTTTTGAGAAATACCACTGACTGATTGTATCACTTTTTCATTTTTCCAAGGTCAGTCTTTTCAAACTCAACATCATAAATCTTTTAAAATTTTCAACCATGGCACTATCATTTCTAGCATAAATTAAGTCATCCACATACTAACAAACAATCAACAATTTCCATCCACCATCACACTTCATATAAAGAGTATGCTCATATGAGCATTTTTGAAAACCTTCATTTTGAAAATAAGTATCTATACGACTATACCAAGCTCTAGGTGCCTATTTTAGTCCATATATGACTTTCTTTAATTTATAAACTTTATGTTATTCTCCAACTTTAACATAGCTAGGAGGTTTTTCAATGAATACCTATTCGTGTAAGTCTCCATGCAGAAAGGCTGACTTTATATATAATCGGTAGATAGGCTATGAGTTTTGAGCAGCCAATGCAATCACCAATCTAACTGTATCATGTCTTGCAACAGGGGAAAAAAATTCCTTGTAATTGACACCATACTTTTGTTTGAGCCCTTCGCTACCAATTGTGCTTTGTATTTGTCAATTTTCCCATTCTCCTTCAATTTGGTTTTGTAGACCCATTTGACATCAATCGTTTTATGTCCATCTGGAAGATCAAAAAGTTCCCATGTATCATTTTTCTCGATGGCTACTATGTCATCATCCATTGCCTTTCACCATTTTTCTCATTTGATAACACTTTCAAAGGTTATTGGTTCACAATATGAAAATAGAGCAAAATGAGTAAGAGGATATTCAGATTGATCAATTCCTGTTACCTGATAATTTGACATCCAAGCTGGCCTTCTTCAAACATGATGTGAACATGAATTAGCAATTGTGTCAATCTAGTTACCCACTCCTAGTGTGATTTCAAATCTTGAATGTTATCATTTTGGGCATTTTCAGAGGCAACAATTGTTAGAACATGCTGTTATTGGGGTTAAGTTACTGTTTCACCATTTTCTTCATCAAAGCTTATTGGAAACTGATCTCTAATGACATTTTTTTCCATGGCCATAACTTATTCTCATAAAAAAAACATCTCGAGTGATCAAATTTTTCTTAATGTTAGGATTATAAAGCTTACAAGCCTTTGATTAGTCATTAACACCAAGAAAAATGCATTTCTCTCCTTTGTCATCCAACTTCTTTCTCTTCTCAACTAGGATGTGTCAATATGCGATACACCCAAAAATTTTGAAGTGATCAACAGATGGTTTATGTCTACTCCAAGCTTTCTTCGGTGTCATATTATGAATAGCAAAGGCAGGACTTCTATTCAACATATGAATGCTCTAATTTACTACTTCAGGCCATAAAGTTTTCAGAATGCCACTCATTGTCAAAATACTTCGCACCATATTCAAATTGGTGCAATTTTTCCTATTGCATACTCCATTTTGCTGAGGTAAGTATGCATCTATTAGTTCCATTTCAATTCCATGAGACTTACAAAATTTTGCAAATTCATACGAGTTGTATTCTCCACTATAGTATGTGTGAAGGATTTTTATTGGACTCCCAATCTCTTTCTCAACAAATGCTTTATAGTTTTTAAGGGCTGTAAAGGCTTCAGATTTTTCTAGCAAAAATAGGCCCAAAATTTTCAACTATAATCATTAATGAAGGTGATTATGTATCTTTTACCTCCATTTGAGGATGGATTAATTAGGCCACATAAGTTAAAATACACCAAATTCAATGCCTTCTTTGCTCTCCATGAATTTTCTTTGGGAAAGATGTTACGATATTGTTTGCTAACAACACAATCTTCACTAACATTTGAGGGGCTATCTAATTGTGGAAGACTAGTTACCATTCCTTTTTGCTGCAGAGTTTTTAAGCCACCAAAGTTAAGAATAACATGTCAAAAATGCCAAAGCTAAGCCACCTCTTTCGATCTTACAAATAAGCATGAAAAACTAGTGTTTTGAAGATAAAGTGGGAATAACCGATTTGTTGACATTTTTGTCATGTCTACTAGTTTAGACTTCGATTGATATATGAGTTTTATGACCGGATGCGTCGGATTGACAGAAAAATGAGCTAATTCGTGATCAGAATAAAGCCTGTATGACTGGAGACTAAATTCAAACCATTACAAGTGAGAAAAAATTAATTTTGAATAAGTAACATTGAATTTTTTACGAAAATAGAGGAAAATGGGTCTTACTGTAAAATATGCGATTCTCATACTATTAGCGAATCATGAACGGAGAACACCAGAATGTAGAGAAATTGGGATGAACTTGCCAGTATAATTTCATGTCAAAACTTTAATGTTTGGGATACAAAACCAAAGAAATAAAATATGAGGTATAGTTCCACAAAAATATCGAGAAATGCAATTTTTACTTTGATATCCCAATTGTAAAACCGAAAATATTATTATGTGGAGTAAATTATTTTGTGAACACTGGTGTATTTAATTGCAAAAGATTAAGTTATTTCAGATTTGAAAATTGAAGAATTTAATAATTGTGTATGGAATAAATTAAAATAATAATGATAATGATAATAATATATAAAAAAATAAAATCAACTTCTTTCTCCCGTGCTATATGTGACCCATGTGATGGATGACCACAATATGGTTCTTCATATTATTATTATATATGTATTAGATGAGGACCATTTCCTTTACATTCTAACTAAATCCTTTCTCAATGCTAATTAAGCCATTTTCCCTTCACCAAACCGTCTACCCATTTTCTTATATGATATATGTACCATTGAATTTAAAATAAAGAAAAATGACATGGTGTAAGATATAGACATTGGCGGCCATACCCTATTTTCCTCCCCCAAGGTTATTCTATAAATTTATATTTCCTTTTCTCTTCTTTATTTCAATCAACAACCCTTTTTCTTCCTTATCTTTTCTTCTTCTTCTTCTTCTCATCCAACTCGAGCCATTGATTTTAAATTTTCTCCAAATTCTCAATTTTCCTCACCAAACTAAGATCATAACAAGAAAGTTGAAGAGAATTAATGTAATCTTGCTTACTTCCAAGCAAACTCGGGACAATATGTGAGAAAAAGAAATCCATTTTAAGTTCAACCAAAACTAGAAGTTAGTGAGAAGGTGGTTGTATGTTGGGTATACATTGAGTAGAAGGTAGAATAAACCACACAACTCAAGGATTAAACAAAAGGAAAGGAAAAGGGAGTGAGGAAGTCACAATTTTGAAGAATTACAAGGTTAGCTTAGTTTTGGTGAGCGATGATTATCTCTTTGGGGTTTTCGCCTAATTTCTTTTATCCTCCCTTTAGGAAATGATATTCTAATTCCCTTTTTGATGACTTTCATTTTTCTTGCTTGTTGTGATAATTGAAGTTTTTAGATGTAAAAAGGAGGGTTGGACATGTGGGAGTTGTGGGTGTTGATGAAGTGGAAGTGGCCGAAGCTGATATAAAGGAAAATGAAAGTTTGTTTCTTTTTATTGTTGCCCGGGACATTTGGGCTCCCTTTTCTTTTTATTTTCTTTCATTCTACTCTTCCTTTCCTTTTAATTTCTTTATTTTGTTAGTTGAATAATCCATATTTAAATTCATTTCTTTGTCATAATTGTAATGAATTGAGAGATTGTGAAGGAAGCTATCATGAAAAGGCAAGAACCAATTTATTTTGAGTCTAACCCGAAGCTCTGTGAAGGAGAAGTAGGGTTCAATAATTTTAGAGCTTTGGGGGAAGTTCATTATATGGACCCGAAATCACATTGATGATGTTGGAGGTGTTAAAGTTCATTTTTGATGCAATTGGATCAAAAATCCTAGAGAACCTATCACTTTTTTGTTACCAAATGTGAAATTGTGGACTAAATAATGAATTTAAATTAAGTTAGATATGAAATGAAGGAGGCTTGAAGCTATAATGGAATAATTGGAGGATTTTGAATAAATGAATGGTATTAATTTGAGACCCTGTGTATAGTAGCATTTCTAAACCAAGAATTGAGAAATATAATTAATGCCCGACTAAATTATTTAATTATCAAAAACATTAAATTTAAGCCCGTAAAATCTTTGAGACACTAATCGAATTGTAATTCAGGAACAATTAGTTACCTCGATTAATGTGTCACATTATTAATACTCGAGTAATAAGTTAACCATGTAGAATTCAAATTAAATAGAAATAGAGAAACATAAATTAACGTAAGAGATATTGGGTTTTATTTAAAAAAGGTAGACTTTGAATTATTAAAAGAATTACTACACCTCCGAATGTCTGATACTTAATTATGCATGTTTTGTTAGGCACACTTATGATGCTAGCACCCGTGTTAGATAAAGAAAAAAGGACTGACGGACGCAAAAAATGAATAATTAGATTTATGCAAACACTTATAATAATGGTCAAATACATATTTAATTTGATTATAATATTAAATATATCTTATGTTAAAAAATAAATTGTGTTATGAAATAAATTTTTTCTTTAAGAAATGATTATATGAATTGAAATGTATTTTTAAAATGATTCTTGAAATTTGTTTTATGATTTTAACCCATATATTAGCCTAGACATGAACTAGTATTTTATAGGCATACCAATATGGTGATTATTCTTTGGCTATGTGAAGGTCTTTGCTCACATGAAATGTAGCATCCTCAACCTTCCCCACATGCATATCCATATGCATTTCATTTGAACATATGCATCTTGCATATAATTCAATTGAACACATGCATTTCATACATATTTTCGTAGGAACAAGTTCATAGCACGCATTAGCTACGTGTCCTAGTATTTGGCAATTGTATCGAGTCACACGTGTATTCTTATAACCTAAATGATGATAACAAAGCATTAGAAATAAATTTAATAAGGTAAATAAATTAAAGTAAGAAAAATGATTAGATTAAGATTAGTAAATATTTACATTGTTAATTTAGTTAAATCAGGTCAAATGATTAAGTTGTATTATTGTGTGAATTAGTGGAATTATAAATATATGTGAATAATAATAATAATAATAATAATAATAATAATAATAATAATAATAATAATATAGACAAAATAAAATGAAAATGACACAAAAGAGAAATAAAAGAGAAGAGATGAGAAAAAGAAAAAAAGGCAAAAAACAAAAAGTTAGCTTTATCTTTCCATTTCTGCCTTCTTCTCCAGCCCGAATTCTTCTTCATTTTCCTCCATTTTAGAATTCAATTCTTTCTTGTTTCACTTATTTTTTGAAGCTAATTGATCCCTTTCAAGGTCGTTCTTGGTAAGTAATCAATTCTTATTGCTATAGGGTTGAATTGAGTTGCTTAAGTTCATTAATAGGCACTGATTTGAAACCCGATTTTGATGCACATAGAAATTGATTCTGGAAAAGTTTAAAACACAAATTTGTTCCTTTGTGTCTTATATTTATGTATATGTAAACTTTTTTGTATGATTTGGTGTATAGGAAGATAAATCCTCTCTCTACTGAAACTGGTCAGGGTGTGAACCCTAACCAAGTTAGCTACTGTGTTATTTGATTTCGAATATGTTAAAGCCAATATTTGAAGCATCTAAAAACATAAAAATTGTAGATATATGTGTTATGTATCTTTATACCAAATTTCAGAGTCATAGGTCTTGTAAAGATTTAGTTATGGTGAAAGGAACCATGATTGTTCCATAGTTTGAACTGCCTACTGAGTGCCCTGGGCAGATCCAGCAACTTGTTTGGCCCATTTGAGCTTGTTAGAGATAGATTATGTACATTTTCAAAACATGAAAGTTATAGGTATATTAGCTAAATTGTGGTACTAATTTCAGCTTAATTGGTTATTTATATACTAAGTTATGTCTTTTTGAAGTCATACTGATCCGGAAGCCAATTCTATTCTGGACCAGTAAATTATTTGTTATAATTTGAAGACCTTAGAGACATAATTGATAAAAGTTTAAAACATGAAAAATGTTCCATATGAACCCTATAAGTGTATGTAAATTTTCATTAAAATATGACTTGTATATTATAAGTTATGATGAACCAAAGTGGGTACCCTAAAACTGCCTAAAGGCATAAAACAAGGCAATTGGTCTGAAATTTTAATTTCTTATATAATTATATGTTAATTTGAATTAGGAACAAGAATCAGGTTAATTGGTCAACTATAGAAAAAGTTATAGGCTAAACAGTCCCACAAGGTCACACTGCCTCATAGGAAAAATTTTAACTATTGACATGAACAATGCATATTAATTTGTTTAAGCCACATTAAGTCTCCCTAATCATGAGTTAATCGATTATGTTTTCATATTAGGCTCTCAACATATTGGAGACCCACAAGGAGCAGATAGGCTATAAGTTAGAGGTCAGAATCAAAGGAGAATGGTGAGTCTAATTATCAATTGAATTCTTTAGTGCAAATGAATGTTGCTTGTTATGTGATTCATATGATTGTCATGATTGGTCCTTAATAATGTAATGATGGATAATTTGTGACATTGTGGTACATATAAATGGTATACTTGTGGTATATTTGAGGTATATGTTTGACATATGTGATATATACATGGTATATGTATAGTATATGCAAGGTATATGCGTGACATATGAGGTATATATGAAATATATGTATGTTGTATATGATAAAGATGCAATGGTTGATGAATGCTTAAATACAAGTGCATATGCATATGGACTAAAAGGGCATTGTGACTAGTTAATCGATATTGTAAAGCAAAAGAAGAGGCATATGGCCCAACAAATGTGCAAATGAAACAAATGATCAAGCTAGCTAGCAAATGCAAATGTTCACATGGAAACCCGGGGCAATGTCTGTTTAACTTAGTCACAAAAAAATGAAATAAGCAAAACATTTGCATACGTAAGGAGTAATGATTATATGTTTCAACTTTATTGATATTTATATGATACTGATGAATGGAATGGAATACATGGTATGTATTGGATTTGTGAGTTACTGTTATGAGTTGTTCGGTACTTTAGAGCTCATTTTATGGTTATTCTCACTGAGCCGCAACTCATCAATTTGCATCATTTTTTAGGTAAAGAAAAGTGATAGCTCATTTTGAGTAGCGTATAAAAGACATGGAGCATAGGTCACTGACCGAGCCTCGTCACTCTCTCTCCTTGCATTCCACACGAGCATGAAAACATGTCATCTGTATTTTGGACTTATATGTTTGAATATGTATTGTCACTCTAGATTAGTTTTGAAATGTACAAATGGAAGCAACCCGTAATCCTTCAGATGTAAAGTTTATGTTTTAATATATGTGATATATCGTATTATGGTTTTTAATGTTGACTTGAAAAGTAAATGAGTGATATTACAGGATATGAGACTTGCAAAGTCATTGACAGGTATTACAGGATATGAGACTTGCAAAGTCATTAGTTGATTTTACAGGATATGATATGAAAAAAAAATTTTACTACCAATGTTAACAGGGTATTTTGCTTTTCCAGTATGTTATGTGTGACTACTTGATACATGGATAGGTTTTACTGAAATGCATAAGGTGTGACGTTACATGAAATTATCTTTTTGATCAATCAAAACCTTTGAAGAAAAAAAATACATACTTTTTGTATAAATTTTTGTAAACATTTATGACCCATTTTGGTCATGTTAAGTTCTGTAAAAATACAAATATGTAAAGCATTCATATATGGGTTGTATATACTGTATTATACATGAGATTGTGATTAGAGATGAATATATATATTTACAAGTATATTTAATAATATCATACAAGTTTAACCAAACAGGTATACAGTGACATCAATTTACCTGACTATTACGTAGGAAGGTAAGGGGGCGTTACAACTTTGACATGAGTAATCATGCCCAATTTTTATCTCGAACATAACAAACTCCATTTTTAATTGAGATCTCGTATCATTTCACTTGAAATTGACCAATACTTAATAAATTGGTCTTTAAATCTGGTAAAAAGAAAACATTTGAATGATTATATTTTCTTTGGTATATATTTTTACATTACCCTTTCCCATTATAGAAACTTCAGAATTGTCGCTGAATGTCACTGTACTACAAAAAGATTCATCCAAATATGAGAATGCTGACTTATCTCTACACATGTGATTGTTGTAGCCAGTATATAAATACCACAAGAGTTGATGACTTTCATCCTGTAACGCCCATAATTAGGGCTTAGTAATTAATACAAATTAAGAGATATAAAAATGTGATTAAGAGTTAAGGGAAAGAATTGAAAAGAGACAAGAAATTAAAATGTCACATGGTTCATGCCCATGGCTATGCTTTCAAAACTGTGAACCATTGCGAGATGGAATTCTGGATTTAAATAGATTCATGGTCGTGACATAGTTGTCACGTTCGTGAACATCGTTAGATATAAATGTCATCAGTTGTTCTTTGCTAAGAAAAAGAAAAAACCCTAGAATTTGAAGTTCCTCACACTATATGCTAATGCCTTATGTTTTCCTTTGATTCCCAGCCATAAACACCTAAGCCAAAGCAAAAGATTATGGTTTCAACAAGTTATTGGGAAAAAGAGAGCATAAAGAAGTGGTATTCTTGAAGGGTCCGGGCTTGAAAATGAAGAAAGGAGTCAAATCTTCCTTTCTAGCCGTGTTTCTTTCATTTAAGGTAAGGAATCACATTTTCCTATAGTTTTACAAGCTTTCATAGCTTTGAACATGTTTAGTTCATTTATGGTAGAGACCCATTTCAAATGGGTTAGGATTATGGCTTGATTATGAGTTTCCATGGCTTAAGACTTCCATTTGAGTTGTTTAAAGGTTATTGCATGTGTTAGTAAAAGATTATGTGAGTTGTTTAAAGGTTATTGCATGTGTTAGTAAAGGATTGATGCCTGTGACGAGGTGGTCATGACCATGGATCTCATGTCACGAATAATGTCAAGCTCGTGACTATATTTCTTAATGACCATGAAGAAAGTGCACAAAATGGACAAAGCATTCATGACTTAATTAACAGTTTGGTTCACAAGTAGGGGTACTCATGAATGAAACTTCATGAACATGAATACATAGTTCATGCTCGTCAATCTTATTTTAAATGAAATATGCTAATTGTTTCAATGGTAGCAATACGATGGTTATGCACATGGTTCAAAATGATATGATTAAAGTATGCCTATATGATTTCCAACACAAGGATGTTACATGATGATTTTCCACATGAAAAAGTATAAATGTTATATGATATGAATGCTATATTGAAATATAATAAAGGCAATATGAACAAGTAAAGCCCAAACTAAATACTAAGACTAGCAGTAGGATAGATGGTGCACCATTAAGGGGGTGTACGGTACCATAGTTATATATATATATATATATATATATATATATATATTTACTCAATCAATGTGGCTTAAGCTCAGAAAGTACCATTAACTTAAGGAGCCTAGACTAGCATATATGGTTATCCAAAATATTTTTTTTGCAAAAGTGACATATTTATTCAGTCAATGTGGCTTTTAAGCTTAGAGAGTGCCATTGACTTGAGAAATCTAGACTGACACCCATGATTATTGTAATGCTCGATAATTTAGGCCACAATCACGAGTGACCGAAATCTAGCTCGCTGAATTGATCGGTGTCTAAATTCTGACATGAAAGAAAAAAATAATAATAAAATATGAGAAATTTTTTTTGGATATTATTAATTGAGAAATTTGAGTTTCGGAGCTAAAATGTAGAAAATAATAATTTTTCGTTGAAGAAAATTTGAATTTATGGTGTTTTTGACAAATATGTTTTTAAGAAGGAATAAAAATAGAATATTATTTGGATTAAAATAAAGTAAGATTGATTTAAATTAATGGACCAATGAGAGACAAGATTATCTAATTAATTATAACCACCCACCTAATCCAACTATATAAGTCAAAATTTCACTTTTTTATCTTAATTTCTTCTTGTTCCTCATCTTAAACAAAAAAAAAAATACTCTCTCATTTCTCTCCTTTTTTCGTGACCATCATCTCCCCCTTCCTTCTTATTTTTCTTCAATTAAAGTTAAGATTTAGATAGAAAAAGATGGATTAAGGCAAGAACGACAAGAGAGTGAAGTAAAGTGAGCCAAACAAAGGAAGATAAAGGAAGAAAAGATGAGAAAGAGAAGGAAGGATTGGCTATCTTGAAGATCTATAAAGGTGAGGTTAGATTCTTCATTTTCTTACTTTTCTACTCCTCTTTACTTTAATGTTGAGGTTAGTTACCATTAAGGTTGGTAATTTGGGGTTATTTGTATGTTAATGGTGATTAAGGGTTGATTAATATAATTAATGCTTGATTAGTGTGAGTTAAGGTTAATGATGGATTAAAAGAGTAGTTTATGGACCTAAGATGGGGTAGATGTGATTAGTGGTTTAAGTGAGCTTTATGTGCATATGTAACATTAAAGTATAAGATATAAATTGAAGTGTATGTGTAAAATTATTGTTAGGCCAAGGAGGTGAGCAACTTTGGGCCATAATCAAAAAGGAAAAAAGGGCAAGGAGAACGTCAATTAGGAAGTAGAGAAGAGTGAAGAAAAGTGGACCTTTTGAGGTATGTACATTTAGCAAAAATTCCTTATGGTAAAATAATATTAATTGTTGATTGCATTGTTATGTTGAGCATGATATTATGTATAATTGTATAAGTAATTATTGATATTTTGATTGAGTGATAAAATTTTGATTAAGTGATGCCATGAATGTAAAAATAAAATTGAGATTATGTTGATGATGCATGAAGATAGAAAATTATGTGATTTAATGAAGTTGATGGAAATTCGTCTTATAAATGTGTCTATATTTTAGGGCATAGCTTGAGTTTTTGATAGACTTTTTAAGTGTTTCTTATTGGATTGGAAAGTAAGACATAAGGCTTCAACTTTCATTTAGACCATTAGATTTGAATATGCCTGCATTTAGGTTTAAAATATATTCAAAATTCGGACTAAAAATTTGTCCAATAAAATACTGGGCAGAATGAATATGACCGTAGCTAACTTTAAAATCCATAACTTTTGCTACAAAATTCGGTTTGATGTGATTTAGTTCATATTAAAGATAAGGCATTTATCTATATTTTGTTAGATGATCACTTATCTGAATTCCATTTAAAAATGGATGAAAAATGCAGGGTAATATGATATATCAATTCTGTCCAGAATAGGACAACTTGTGTATATGAGTATATTGTTGAGTTTTATGATAGAAAAATATTGTATTTGACTTTTCTTATATTTATAATAATTTAATGAGTGAGTATGATGTTGTAATATATTTAATGAAGATTATTTAATTTATGTGAAATTATATTAGCATTACATATGTAATTGATGTAAATAATATTAAAGATAATAAATACGATTAAGTCCTAAAATATCTATTTGTGAACTATAAATTAGGATAGGTTGGCATGCTAATAAAATAGTAGAAATATAGGCACTAGAAAATAGTGCTGAAATTTAATTTATATAGGCACTAAAAAATAATGCTGAGTTTGAAATTATGTAGATACCGAAAATGTGCTGAGTTATTATTGAAAACGTAGGGGTTCAATGCTGAGTTATCAAATAATTAAGTAGGTACCGAGTATACTGCTAAAAAGCGTAAATCCTGTATTCAGTGTTTAGTTTTGGTCTAAGATGTCATGGGCTATCAAATAAATAAAGAGGAAAAATAATGTAAATTATTAAAATGATATTATAAATTATATGTCTTGTATAAAATGTTATAATTTATCAATTATATATTTTGCATGATTTAAATAGTTTTTGATTTAATTTGAATGTTTTGACATACTTAAAAAATTATTGTAATTGATAAAAATTTTATTTTTGAGATAATTGTATAATTATTGGATAGTTACTAAAAGTAGTAATAAGCTAGTAGCTTAGCGCGTGTTTTACATGCAGATTAGTAGAAGTAGTTGTTGCATTAGTATTGACCGAAAAAAAAAGGAACCCCAAGATCAAATTGCAACATTATATTGTATAAATAAATTTAAAAATTTTCTTTTTATTGTAAATATGTGACATGTATTTATAAAAGTGTAAATTTGTAATTAATATAATTTGTATTAATTGAAATATATTGCTGAATATTATAGCTCAATGTATGAGTACTTTTAAATTAAGAAAATTTACGATCAACATATTTACATCACTAGATATATATTTAAATGAAATAATAAATATAAAAAAATATAGTAATAAATATTTTGCAAATATCAAACTCGAATAAATAAATAAATAAATAAAATTAAGAATTGGTTTTCAAATAATGAGCTAGGTAGCACTTCCCTGCACTATTAACAGCTAGTAGGGTAAGGGAGCACTACAATTATAGACAGTGGAAGAGTGGCTTAAGGTCAGAGAGCGCCCCTATTCATAACTTGTATCCGAATAGTTTGTGTTGAGAGTTATTGAACAGTGAATCTAAAGTGACTAAAAAATAAAGGAAATGCAAATGAAGTTCAATGACACGAGTATACATGTTTTATTGTTAAGATTATATGCAATGATTACCTTGATATGTTTAATGGTTTTTACGTAATATCACATGTAAAGTATTTTATATGATATGATGTATTCAATGTCATGGCATGATCTACTATAAGATGCCATGACTTGATGTATGATACTATGACATTTTCTTAGGATGCCATGTATATGTTAATGTTTAATTGCATGTGGAATTTCTATGCCTATATATACCACTAAGCTTTCAAAAGCTTAACGTGTAGGTGTTTTTCTCATGCAGGTCAGAGTCTAACAGTTAAAGATAGAGTTTGATCAAGAGAAGCTAGCCCAATATCAGAGACAATAGAATAGGCCCTAAGAGGGTCAATGATATTTCATGTCACACTTTTGCATTTTGTACATATTTGTTTTTTAGGGGGTTGTTTACCCACATACATGTCTATAATGAAATTGTGATTTTAAATGTTTAAGTTAATGTTTTTTCTTTGCTTTATGTTTTATGCAAGTCATAATGGCTATGGTGCAAACTTTTTTTTTAATTTCATAGGTTTTTTGCATAAAGGTTGTGTGGTATTCGCTCATTTAGCCAGGCTAACCTTGGTTAGGCGAGAGGGCGCTACACATCTTTTGTATGGCATACCAACAAAAGCAAAATTTTTTCTTCTTTCTCTGCAAAATTTGATTATTCTCCACATTGCTTATTCAAATTGGTTTGTCACTCTAATTTTTAGTGACCATACTTGTGACACCTAAAACATTTAACTTTTAACTTGTCTATAAAATTTGGTTTGTAATTCAACCATTTCGATTTCTTCCTTTCCATAGGGAGTATTAATTATTCACATATTTCTTCTGTTGATGCCTTCGATCTTTATTTCCTCTTCCTTGATCTTCGTTGTTTGATAATGAAAAGTGATTATTTGTTGTTTCTTATAGTGCTTGTTCCTCGTCTTTTGCCCTAAGTAGTTTTCTTTCATGGACTCTTAAACAATTCTATAATTCATCAATAGTAAGTACATCGAGATCTTTAGATTCTTCAATTGAACAAACAATATGATTAAAATTTGCAATCAAAGACTACAAAATCTTATTAACAATCATCACATTCTCCATCCTATCTCCATTTCTATGCCTCTAGTTTATAATTGCTATCATTCTGCATAAAAAAGTCATCTACAGATTCTCTAGGTTTCATGTTTAAAGTTTCATATTTAGCACGAAATGCTTGGAGTTGCGCTCTTTTTTCTCTTACATTCCTTTGATATTTTTTCTTCATCGAGTCCAAAAATTTCTTGGAGTTATCTTTGTAAAGAATTGTCTCCAAGGTTGACAAATCAATTGCTTGGAAGAGCTAGTTCTTGGCTTTGAGATCCTTCAGATTTAAGGTTTCAAATTCTTCCTTTTGTTGTTGTGTAAGCACAGTTCCAACTGGTGGTTCAACTATACCAAATTTAACAACATTCTAATATTCCTTGGACCTAAAAAAATTTCCCATCAACATGCTCCAATGATCATAGTGACCATCTAAGTGTGGAATGGTTGGCTATAGAAAGTCCCTTCATATGCCATCTCTCCCTCTCACTAAAATTTTCTATCCATTGCGTGTTTTGCTCATAAGTGTTTAACTCACTAGTATATTACTAATAAGGCCCTGATACCAAATATTAAACTTTGGGATTGAAAATAACAACAAAAGTAGAACAATATAAAATATCTTAAGAGAATTTTTATCAAACACTTGGCAGGTATAAGGAGCTGAAAACGAGCACACATTTATTTCTTAAGGCACAACCTTTTTAAACAATACATCAACAAACAAAAATTCAAAATCAAAATAGCCAATAAAATAGGAACTAAGTAACTGATTCCTAAAGACTAGGATTACACAAAGTTAACTTAAAAAGTCCTAGTTAAAATCAAGTTCTAGTTGTCAACAACTTTAACCATGTGCAAATTTTTAAGATATAAAAATAGATAACGTGCGCATAATTGTGATTTAGGCTTATTCGATCCCTTAAGTATTTATTTTTATTTATTTAAATTACATGATTATGATTAACAAATGAATTTTTGATTCACAAGTTGAGATGTTGTTTTTATGGATTCTTTAGTGACAAGATGGGTGAAAGAAAATTTACATAAAATATAATTTACTAAATAATGCTCACTTAACAAGAATACCACTTTGTGAGGGTGTAGATAGAGACTTTTAGCTATCATTTGTAGAAAAAATAAAAAATGAAAGAAAAAAATGAAAATGAGATTTGTATTTCTTTTTAAGACTTGTATTTATATTATCACCAACCGTTTGTCGTTGGAATAAAAAAGGTAATCTTAATAAGATTACTTTTGAAACTATTGTGAAAAATGTTTGAATTAAACCCTAACAACCACTTCCATTATTGATTGTTTTTGTTGTTTGTTGATGTAACTCACACATTCTTTCAAAATTCAATCTTATTATTTATTTGTTAATATATCTCACACATTCTCTCAGAATCCAAGCTTATTGTGTTATTCTTTTATGGACAATAAGTTTTTCTGTACTTTGAGAATAAAGCCCATTTAGCAAGATATTATCCAAATAAGACCAATTAATATCTTAGTTGTTAGGTATGGCTTCTCTTTCCCCATATGGGTGTAGTGCTAGCTATGGAGAGTTTGCCTTATGTAAGAGAAAGGGAGAGGCAAGAGATAATAATTATTTCCCTAAAGGGACAACCATGAAATTGACTCTTAAAAAGGTATTTATATGGCCTCTAATCCTTTTTAGGGTAAGAGATGTCAAAACCCTAATGCAACAATTCTAATATAATTGGGATTTGCATTACTATAGAGAATCACAACTGCAACACGAGAATCACACCCGTGATTTCTTATGAAGTCAAAGAGCCTTAAGAAACATAACAACTTTGTTTCTTAAGCAACCATCCTTGCGAGGCAATTATGCGACCGCATCATCTTTTCGCTATCGTGAAAACCATATTGTGCCCACAAAATTGATTATCCATTCTCTTTCATATTTGATCCAATCCAAAACCCATTTTAGATTTCATTCCTTCCCTTTATGTGTGTGACATATTAGGGTTTTCTATCATATTAATAGTTAAAGTCTCAGGAGCAATTCCAATCCAATTAGGATCGTATGAGTCAAACTCTTTTGACCATAATTGATTTCCAAGTAATTTCATTTGACTTAGCATATAATGAGTAGTATTTTGCAATACATGACCATCCAAATAATCAGAAAGTTAGTGGTTTGACTTTTAACCATTTTATAGATAATTACCATACAATTCATCCTTTCACTATATTATATCTCATTTGATTTAAAGCATGAACTTTATGTCAATTTTAACTAGACTAATTACGTCACATTTAGTCCAAATGATATTAGTTATTATCTCTGAGATCCCTTACACTATTAGATATGATTCTAAAAAATCTCTTCAAGATATGTCTACTTTGGCCAAAGATTTCTAAGTAATGATCTTCCATATAAGGGCATAGGCATACTCGCATTCCACTAGGAGTGGTGAATCCTTTATTGATCATTGAACTATCTTTGAGTTCCTCATGATATTCCCAATTACCACTTTATGAGTGATCTCTAAGAGATAACATGGAATAGAGTTAAAGCATAATATTCAGTATCCAAGATAACCTTGAGTATCTTAAGTCTGATGATACTTGCACAATTGCTATAATGAGACTATCACCGATATTAAATAGATATCCATGTGATTGTCTCATGGCTAGATCATCCAATGTACTTGGCTACTCTAATAAACATGTATTTATTAACTTTAAACATCTCATGTCTATAGATAATGAGATCGATTACTTAACCCAATTAATAACATGTGCTAGTCTATCTGTATTAATAATGATCTTTCTTGTTAATGCTATGACTAGGGATAATTTATATATAAACATAATTACACATGATAAGAATCTCATTATTATGATCACATCGTGATTTTTCTTATGTGGTGTTACATATACCATGAACTTTATTAAATAGTTTAGGATAATTAAATGAACATTGAATAATAAATATGCATTTTATTAATAATAATAAATATGTGCAAATAGTGTCTAAAGGTGATTGCGTTTAGGACACCTCTCTAACAAATATTAATTAGTTTTAACATGGTATCAAAGCCATAACCTATCAATATGAGTACCACAATCACTGCCAATATAGCTCTAGCTGTGGCAATGCTGCCCTTTTTCCCTCTTTCTAACCCTACTATTTCCATAAATAATTTGTTTATCGTTAAATTAAATAACAAAAATTTTCTTGCAGGGAAGACTCAATTGTTCCTTAACTTGATTATCAAAACTTGCATGGATTCATTGTTGATTTCCTTTCTATTCTACCTTTTTGCTTTTAATGATAATGTTCCATCCATCAAAATCTAGACTATGAATCTTAGTTTAAGCGAGATCATATTCTTTTAACTTGGATTGTTAATTCTTTAACTGAGAAATTTTTTTCCCGTATTATTAGTGTTTCTACTTCTTTTGATGTATGAAAAGTACTTGAAAATGCATTTGGTTCAATTTCTTAAAATTGACAACTTTAATTGCACTTTGAATTACAAGAATTAAAGAAAAATGAACACATTGTTTCTTAATTTTTGCAAGGTATTAAGGTTTTAGCAAATGAAATTTGAGCTATTGGTCATCCTCTTACTCCGACTGAATTTAATGAGATTATTTATTTCAACATTCAGAGTAAATTTCACAACATTATAATAATCCTTAGTTTGTGTCCTAAGCCATTTCCTTTTCATGAACTTCATGGGCAATTGTGAGCACATGAATTTCTCATTAAGAGTACTTCTGAAGTACTTTTTCAATTCTATTAGTATTCTAGATCATTCTGCTTCTACTTAGATTAGTATTATAACATTCCTAGTCTAATAAAAGTATTTTTTTTCCTTTTGTATCTATGGTTATATTTGTATGAATACTTGATATAATATCACACTTAATCAATGCAATACAAATTACTTTGTCAATATTAGTTTGAACAAATATGTTATACATCGTGGTGGAATTTCCAAGGTATTCGTTGTAAATTATATAAGTTACATAGCATATCATCAATACATAGCTTTTCTAGGCCACAAAGAAGCTAGGTATAAATGAGTTTTTTTAATAAAAAGTTTTGTATAATTACATATATTGGTTTATTGTTCTTGTATAAGATTATATTTTCTTATATAGTTTAGAATTTTTATGATATTAGGTTTTTCTACTACAATTCTATGCTTAAGCCTTTAATTAGGAATAGCTTCAAAAAAATGCATAACATTCATCATTCTTTCAATTGGACACCTAATATTTATTTTTACTCAATTGAACAAGATGTGTTGAACATGATATGTTTTCAATTTTTTTTATTGGACACCTCTATAATGGAAGCTGGTGTGGTCTGATTTGAATGAGAATTCTAATTGAAAAAAGATGAAGTGTTAGGAGCTTTTATTTTTTATTTTTTTTTGATATGGTATATTTTAATTTTTTTGAATTATAGTATATTTTAATTTATAGTAAAAAATTTTATGTATTCTAATATTTATTATAACTCTAGTTCTAATTGAAAACAAATAATAGAGTAATACTTATTTTTTCAATATTTTTATTTTAAAATTTTCAAAAATTTTGTAAGGGAAGATGCGCACAAAAAGACGCACGAATTGGTGGTTTATTGAAGCTCATGAGGCTAATGGAATTCTTTTGTAGCAGAATATAATTTGGCAATGGACATGTAAGATAATAAAGAGATAGAGAGATTAAGCAAATAAGAATTTATAGTGGTTCGGGGGTTAACTAATCCTACGTTCACTCTCTAACTATAATTTGGATTTCTACTATAATTTCAACAAGTTACAATGATGGAGTTTTCAAGCTTATTCCCAACTTATCCTAGATTTTTTTAGGGCTAATTATCAACCTCAAGTGCTTTCATGGGCTCACTCTCTAACCCATACAAGTATTTTTCTAAGCTCACATTCAAATTCTTACAACTTGAGTTTTTCCAAGAGCTCACTTGAAACTCCTTACCAGTGTTTTTTCTAATGCTAATTCACAATATTTCCTAAAGTTTTTATAGGCTCACTTTGGACCTTTACCATAAGTATTTTATAGAAAAACACTTAAAACCATTTAATCATTCAAGAATACAACAAAAGATTACAAAATAGATAGAAAATTGGGCTAGCAATGCTTAGGCATGTAGTGCTCTCTCAGTTAATTAGGATGAACCCAACTAAATGAGTAGATGATACATGGTCCTGTTACTGGAAACCTATAAGAAAATTTAAAACTTTTTCTTTTATTGAAATCACTTTATCTCATAAACTCTTTTCCCATATAAAACATGTTAATTCAATTCATGTTCATATAAAAAAGGCAAGTATAAACTTTTGATCCAAATATCAACATCATATAAAATCATTTTTTGGGCTAAACTAACCTTGTGTTTACAAAAATATTTACACTTCCAAAATAAAGGTTACATGTTCCTCAAAATATGACTTGCACAAATCTATTCCCACATCCCATATGCCATGTACGAAACATAAACAAATGACATGAAATCTCACCGACCCGAGACTAGTTTACTCTGTGATCTCTATATGGGCTTTCTCTTTAGTCGATTATTGCTAGCTACTAGGCTCCAAGACCTGTGTATAAGAACACCCACACACTAAGCTACTTAAATCTTAGTAGTACATATAGATATAAAAATTCATACAAGACATATCATAATAATTCATGCTCATGTTGTTATGTCATATTCAATTATGTACACCAATGCATGTAATAAAACTTATACCTTATAAGCATATTTCATATCATACAAGAAATTATAACATCATATTCGATAACCATACATAGGTGATAATAGTTCAATCTATTAATGGCCAGTGTCATAAAAATTGTGCATCATAATAAATCATGTTTCATTATACCTTTTTCATTGTATCACATTCATTATATATTCTCGCCCAAAACACTAATCCTAGACTATTTAGATAAAGGTTGTGAACAGAGGGTGCTCTTCAAGCTTAAGTCACCTTGCCACTATCTATGTTCATGTGCACTCATATAAGCCCCTCATGTTAAGAGCATTTTCCATGCCTAAGTCACATTGACTAAGTAAAATATACATCTTGCAAGTAATATATAATTAACAATGCTCTCTAAACTTAAACCATTTTTCCTTAATAGAAATCCATGTATCATAATCCTCTTGTACTGTAAACCTCTTTAATGACATGCCATATATGTGACATTTACTCCTAGTATAGAGCAACAAGCATTACATGTTCATATTTATGTTTTTACACTTCATTATTATGTATTCCACTTATTGCATATACTTTTTTAGTCATATGCCATATTAACATGTATAAAATTCATGTAAACATGTTATTCATGCTTATGATTTATCATAAAGTATACATATGCATAATCATCACACCACATCATTGAAGAAAAATAACATTTGTCATATTAATAGGCTTTAAGGGCATGAACTACTTGTTTGTGACTATGAAAGTGACATTCATGGGTGCCCTAACGGTGAACCAAACCATGAACACTACTCGTGAATGCTAGTGTTTGTGAACTACGCATATTCATGGGCATGAAGAAAATAGTCATGGGTATGACTATGGTCTGAAAGAGTGATTCACAGCCATGAGACTTTTGTCACGAGCATGAATTCTGGGTCTATTCTACTTGAACTTTTCCAAGCATGATTCATGGTTGTGAACCCTTTCTAAAGGGTATGAATCTAGGTTTTCCTATAATGCATCCATAAAAACAAGTCATTTAATGCAAAACACATACAAAAAGCTCTAATGGTTGTCTAATGACAACCTCTTCCTATCAACACTCTTAACAATCATGCATTTATCATGCTATAACATCAATTAGACATACAAGAATTCATTCCATCATAATTGAACCCATATCATGCATTCATGTATGCTTAACTTATCTCTTTCCACACCCTAACCATCATCATTCAATGTTCTCCTCAACACATTTGGCCTATTAAATACAAGTTCCTATCATATCATTATAAATGCCCATATAAGGCATGCTTAACATTTCTTATCCAATCACTTACATTATTATGGCATTAATTACTACTTTTAATCTCATTATGATCATAAGCAACATTTATTACACATTTATCACATAACATGCCAAAATTTGGAATTTAAATGCCTATATGTACATACCTCTATTGAGCCTTAAAAACCAAGCTTAACTCAAGCATGCTTGTCTTCTTAATGGGTTTCACCGCCTCATCTATCACATATAACACAACTCTATCAACATCTATAAACCATAACTTAATCTTAAAACTATAAAGATAAAAGCCCTAACTTTAAACCCTCTTTATAACCTTAAACTCAAATAACCCCATTTCTAACACACACTATAACCTTAATCAAGCTTAAATGAAAGTCTTTAGCTATAAAAAAACTCAAGTTTGAACTAAAGCCTAACCCATTTGGAAATGAATCTCGACCAAAAATGAGATATGCATGTAAAAGGATATGAAAACTTGTAAAGATGAGAAAAAAATGTGATTCCTTACTAAATTTGAAGGAAACATAACTTAGATGATGAATTTCAAAATCCTCTCTTCTTCTTTGGGTCGACCTTCTCAAGAACGAAAGTCCTTTTCATCTCTCTCACTCAAAAACTTGATAAACTTAGATATTTTCTTAAGTTTTAAGTGTTTTAGACCTTAGGATCAAAGGAAAACAAAGGCATTTGGTCATTAGTATGAAGGAAAAAAAAATCTAGGGTTCTCATTCGGTATAGGACGTGTGAGAGAAAATGAATGAACTATTTGCATTTCATACCTGATAGCATTCACGGGCGTGACCCGATCAGCCACGGGTGTGAACTAACACAAAATATTATTCACTATCGTGACATTTAATTCATAGGTGTGACCACATACTCTTCACTATCATATTTTTCTTAACTTTTTTTGTTAAACAAAACCCTTAAGCACACTTATGGCTTCTCTAAACCATGTTATTAATTAGGCCCTATTTAACAGATGTCACAATGGTGATAGTGGTATAAATAGGTAGGGCTTGTATTTGGTACAAAAAAGAAAAAGAAAAGAAGGAAGAAGAAGAAAAGATGAAAAAGAAATGAAAGTAAAAAAGGATGGTCCCACTAATTTTGACAATAATATAAGATTTTTAGCTTAATCATAATTTCATAATATTAATGTGATAAACTTTGGGGGATATTTTTCCCATCTCATGGCTAGTCAACACTTAAAGAAAATGTGTTTAATTTTGGTTTATTGGCAAATATCCATTATGATCCTCTAATTTTGCCAAATTTGCACTTTTTCCCTAAAACTTTCTAACTTTTACACATGCATTTATTATCATATTATATCATTTTTCATATATTATTCACTATATTAAACATTTCCATAATTTATTTATCATTATTTTATCTTTTTCTCCAATCAAAATTCAAATTTAGACTCTAGTTGTTCTGTGCGTCAATTCCACAACACATGTAACTCGGGGCCTAAATTAGTGATTATGACACTTTCATTTTAATTTTTGAAACAATAAAATTTGAGTCATCAAAGAATGGATTGAGGAGGTGACTCCCCTCAGTTGCCATCTATGGTATTTTCTCTCATGATTAAGCCTTAAATGAGAGACCTATTCCTTGATTCCAACTCTTAGGGAAGATGCGCACCTAGAAAGGGGAGATGAATTGGTAGTTTGTTAAAACTTACGATGCTAATGGAATTCTTTTACAACATATAAGATAGACATATAAGATTTTATAATGGTTCGAGTGTTAACTAATCCTACATCTACTATCCAACCATAATTGAAATTTCTACTATAACTTCAATAAGTTACAATAATTGTGTTTCCAAAATCAGTCCCAACTTATCTTGGAGTTTTTACTACAGTTAACTCTCAACCTCAAGCATTTTCACAGGCTCACACTCTAGCTAGCACAAGTGTTTTCCTATGCTTATGCTTAAACTTTTACAAGTTGAGTTTTTCCAAGGGCTCACTCAAAACCCCTTACAAGAGTTTTTCTTATGGCTAACTCATAACCTTTCCTAGAATTTTTCCAAAATCACTATAAACCTTTACCCTAAGTTTTTTAGTTTTTTATGGACAAAAACTTAAAACCATTTCATCACTCTGTAATACAATAAACGATTACAAAATAGATGGAGAATTAGACTAGTAAGTGTAACACCCCCTCACCCTACCCAACCAATGGTCAGATAAGGGAATGTTATGATACCTCCTATCGAAAATCAATATTTGATATTGAAAACTAAAACATTATTATTATTATTATTATTATTATTATTATTATTATTATTATTATTATTATTATTATTATTATTATTTTAAACACATTTTTAAAATATAATGATTGCAAAAAATACATATTAATTAAAGAAAGAAAATTTAAATATATTTTTTTATACATAAAAGTATTGGTGTTGCTCAAAACAATAACCAACAAGAGAGAGTTGAATTGGTTAGTAAACAAAATTTTGCTTAATGTAAATTTACCAAAGAATAATTTATAAGAGAGAGAGATGATTCAACACACAAGATTTATAGAGGTTTGGTATTAACAAACCCTACTTCTCTCTCCAATCTCAATTGGGTATTTCACTAATATTCAAAGTGTTACAAATGGAGTTTTCTCTATCTCACTCCCAACTATGTTGTTTCTCTCTTGGATAACACCTAACCTAGAAAAATCCTTGTGTTTTAATGGCTAATACAACAACCAAATCCTTGTGTTTTAATGGCTCACATAAAAACCTTTACAAATGTTTCACTCACAACCCAACTCACTCAAACTCACTTTTGAGTAATTAATTAAAAGAATAAATACTCACCAACCAAAAGGCTCAACAACTATGAGCAATTATGGTTCTTACAATAAAAATGGTGAAAATAATTAAATGCTCAAGGCTATATAAGATTAGAAAATAGAATGCTCATTTTTCACTTGTTCTTTAACCTTTGTAAGTCATAAATATGTTATATTTATATTTTCTGTAACAAAAATAGCCATTTGGGACATTTTCAAGCCATAAGCATATAAGAGGTGAAGTTTCAAAAGAAATTCAAGTAAAGCATTTAATCATAACATTTATGCCAAGTATATGGAAGGTATATTTTTATGTTAAATGACATTTATATGTAAATAATATTGCATATCTTTTTCCCCTTTGGCACAATAAAAAAGAGACATAAATGAACAATATAATGCAAATCTTATATTCCATTACAAAAACAAATTACATATGGAAGTTTAAGTACAAGGAAGATTTACCTAATGATCCTAAGGATCTTAATGAACTTAAAAGAAACATGATCCTAAGGCAGGAATCTAAAACCAAAGAAAAGATAACTTATGGCTTGAAGCCATATACTTGCTAGTGAAGACAAGCTACCTCCTCTCCGAAGCTATCAACTCTCAACTCTCAACTCTTTAAAGTCCTTAAGATTCTCTAACTTCATATCAATGGAGTGCTAAAAAAAATCCATGCTTGCTTGAAACAAGTCAAAATGAGGAGTGATAAGTGCCATAAGCTGTTGAGCCATGTCCAGTTGAGACGAAGATGTTTCACCAACTGCTGGGGCAACCGGTGTTTCGGTCATGGCTTGAGGAAGTTCGCTCTAGCTCTCTTTCTCTATTGTGGCCTTTGAAGGCCAACTTTAAAATTTTTTAAATCCTCTAATTCCCATGCAATTTGACATGTAGGGGTGATAAACCTATAGTAGATTTTATCTTGAAAGAGAATTCTCATTGCGGCTCCCATCTTAATGAAGAATTCAATGTCCAGTCGATCTTTGGGGGATGTTGGGATGATGGTGAAGTTGTGATTGCTAAGATCCATCAACTTGAGTTCAATTGCTGGATGAGTAATGTAGCCACCAACTAGAATGTCACCTGATGGCTTTAAGGCAACCGACTGAAGATGGGATGCAAACCATTTTGACAGAGCTATTGTTCATTCTTCCAAGCCATCTCCAACAGAAGGAACTCTGATTTTTTGACTGCCCATTGCTATCTCCTCGGGCAAGGCAAAAATTGAGTATGTTAGGAATCTTTGAATGTAGCAGAAAACTGGGTTCTTCAAGTGAGTGCTCTTCATTTTCTTGACATCCCAGCTACAGTCACTACCAAAGTTGTGCCAATCTATGGAGGGATTAAAATTTTTTGCTTCACTCTTATTGATCAAGCCCTCATGTGGCAGCTTGAAGATTTCCACAAATTCTAAGGCAGTGAGTGAATTCTTTTGTCTACAGAGCTGAAAAGAGACCTTGCCAACAAGAGAAACTTGCAAGGTGCTCATAAATTCTAGGGTTGGATCATTGAATATGGGCTTATAGATGTTTATAAATTCTAGAAATTCATAATGTTGAAGCCACACTTTCATATCTGATTCAAGGCCAAGAGCCTTAATGCAATCCCAATCGAATGTCTGGGTGGACAAAATAGGCCACTTCTTCAGAAAAGCATACTTCTGATGGAAGTCTTGAGGTAGAACATTGAGAAAATGGTCGGTATAGATCTTTGAGGTTGTGCTTTTTCTCTTCCCTTTGGAGGAACTGACTCTGGAGGCTATAGAGGTGATTGAAATCCTTAAAGGAAATTAAAAGGAATGAAAAAACCTAGGGTTTGATTACTGCCTCAAAACTCAAAGAAAACTTGAGGAAAATGGATGAAGTTGATGATTTTGATGCTTAGATGATGAAAATAGCGAAGATATTAAGTGAAAAAAATGGTTGGAAGGTCAGATTTAGCCAGAAAGAGGAAAAAAAGGGAAAAATGTGTGACTTTTACGATTTTCAAGAGAGAGAAATGAGAGAAATAGTGAAATTTCAGGCTAAATATCGACCGATTCACGGCTGTGGATGAATATTCATGGGCGTGAATAATCATGTTCACCAGAAGACCAAATGGAAACCCATCCCATGATTGAAGACGTGAATGCTTCTACCATTTTAAGTATGTTAAGTTGATGTCCATGACATAAAATTGTCATGGGCATGAAAAAGGATATTCACAACATCAAACTGTGACCCAAGACATGAGCCAAAATGTGAACGCTTCTGCTAGTTTTAGCTACTATTTTCATGATCGCGAAGTTTTACTTATAGGCGTGAAGACTTAAAAAATGGTAAAAAGAACACATGATCCAAACATAAGGATGTGATATGCATTTTCGTCCTAAGTAAATGAGGCATACTTTTTCATGACAAATAATCACTCATCATACAAATTAAGCAAATAAATCATCAAAAATATGAAATATTGTTCAAGGTTTACAATTTGAATATCAAAGATACACATTTGACCAAAATGAATACAATTCTATAAACAAAATTTTAAGATAATGTGCTCCCATCAAGCATACCAAGCTTCATTTTTATAAAATAAAACCTTTCATCATTGAGGGGTTTGGTGAAAATATCAGCCAATTGATTGTTTGTGTCTGTAAATTCTAACATAACATCACCATTTTATACATGATGTCTTGACCATAATCTTTGAGTTGTTGTCTCATCTAAAAAACTTGAGTGCAATAACATCCATTGCTACATATTTTGCTTCAGCAGTGGACAAGGCAACCACAACTTATTTCTTGCTAATCCAAGAAACTAAGCATTCACCAATGAAGTGACAAGTTCCATATGTGCTTTTTCTATCTAGAAAACTTCTAGCATAATCAGCATCCGAAAAACCAATGATATGAAAAAAAGTACTTTTAGGATACCATAAGTCTAAATGCATTGTGCCATGTATATATTTTTAAATTATTTTCACATAATGCAAATGAAATTTTTTAGGACATGATTGAAATCTAGCATATAGGCATACACTATACATTATATCAGGTCTAGAAGTGATAAGGTATAAAAGAGATCCGATCATACCTCTATAAAGCTTTTCATCTATAGCCTTACTCTTCTCATTTTTGTCCAATTTGGTTGATGTGCTCATTGGAGTCTCGACACTCTTACATCCTTCCATTCCAAATTTCTTTAACAGCTCTTTGGTGTACTTGGATTGGTTGATGAAGATATCATTTTTGCTTTCCTTGATTTGAAGACCAAGGAAAAATTTGAGCTCTCCCATCATGCAAATTTCAAATTCTTTAGTCATATAGTTAGCAAATTCTTGACAAAGCAATTCATTAGTTGATCCAAAGATAATATCATCAACATAAATTTGAACAAGTAATATGTAATGCTTGTGCTTTTTAATGAAAAGAGTAGTGTCTACATGTCTTTTTGAAAAATTATTTTCTAAAAGAAATGCACTGAATCTCTCATACCAAGCTCTTAGAGCTTGTTTTAGACCATATAATGCCTTAGAAAGTTTAAATAAATGATTTGATAGTGTATGGCTTTCAAAATCGGGAGGTTATTCAACATAAATTTCCTCCTCTATAAAACTATTTACAAATACACTTTTGACATCCATTTGAAAAAGTTTAAAGTTCATATGGCATGCAAAAGCTAAAGAATTCTAATTGCTTCCAATCTAGCCATTGGAGCATAGGTCTCATCAAAATTTATGCCTTCCTCTTAGTTGTACCCTTTGGCAACCAATCTAGCTTTATTTCTAGTTATATGACTTGGTTTGAGGTGGTCACAAGATATTCATTAGAGGTAAAGGTGACTTGGTTTCCCTTGTCACATAATTGACTTACACTTAATAAATTATGCTTTAATCCATCAACTTGTAAAACATTTTCAATTAAAGAGACATTATTTAAACCAATTGAACCAATGCCAATTACCTTACCCTTTGCATTATTTCCAAATGTTACCTTACCACCATCAATTCTTTTTTATTTGAGTGAAAAGGCTTCTATTTCCAGTCATGTGCCTTGAGCATCCACTATCCACTCGCCAAGCATTTTCCTTTGATGTGGACTTGAGGCATAACTACAAAATGACAATTTAGGTTTGAATTTTAGGTACCCAAAGGAACTTGGGTCCTTAGGGGTTAGCATTAGAAGGTTCCCAATGGGCCTTCCTTATGAAACAATGTTTGTTTATATGCCCAAGCTTCAAGCCATAGTGTCATTTTTTGGATTTAAATATATTTTTCCACTTTGCTATTAGTTTAGACTTTATTACTCTCCTAGGAGGAGTATTTGCATAACGACATAAACATTTATATGTTGTGGGTGATTTCTTAGGTGTTTGCTTCTTGCATGAGAAAACATGATTGACCTTTTGTGATTTTGCTCTTGGACCATGTGACCTTTGACTACCCTTCCTTTGAGTAGTGGATTTTATGTGTGCTTTGCCATTAGCCCTTGGGGCTATTACCTCAATAGTAGAAGTTTGTGGTGTGCTTGATTTAACAAAGATAGATTTTGAAGATGATGCTCCTCCATAAAGCCTAGACCATGTCTAACTAAGGGAAGTCTTTGAGATATAATTAGAGTGTCTAAACTCTTTTTCCCTTTGAGAAATCTAGAAATAGAGTTTCTAAACTCCTCAATCTCATTTTTCAAAGCATTGTTTTCTTTTAAGAGAGAACTTGTTAAAGGTTTTGAGGAAATCTCATCCGATGACTTCTTTAAATAGTCATTTGAGGTTTTTAACTCTTGAACTACCTTTTAAAGGTCATTAAAATCATTTTTGAGTTTAGAGCTATTTTTTCTATAAAGATCAAGTTTCATTTTGTATCTTGCATTTCTAAATTTAGCACTTCAATTATATCATCATCACCATCAATTAAATCACATCAATCTTCACAATGTTGAGAAGTAGAGCATACCTTATCATTGGAATAATCCTCAATGGCCATAAAGCATAAGTTAGCCACATAATCTTCTTCTTCTTTAATGAGTGATGAGGTTTCATCATCTCAAGTGGCTTTACGACCCTTTTCTTCATCTTCTTTATTGGGTCTCCTCTTGTACTTTTGGACCATAGGGCACTCTAATGTAATGTGTCCCTTCTTTCCATATTCATGGTACTTGACATCCTCTTTGCCTTTGTTAGATGAAGAGTCTCTAGGAGGGAATTTTAAGGCTTTTTACTTATAGCTCTTAATTGCACCATACATATGAGTGATCAACCTTTTGATTCTTCTGGAAAGTAAGGCTATTTGATCATCTCCTTCATCAACTAACTATTCATCATTAATGATATCTTCATCTATAAGCATTAAGATTGAAGCTTTAAGTGCTAGAGGCTTTTTCTTCTCCTTTTCTCCTTCAAGCTTTGTTTCTCTTACTATAGCCATCTTATGAGTGAGGAGTTTGCCAATAAGTACATCAGTAGGAATTACGCTCAAGTCTTTATTGGCTTCCTCAATACTCACAACCCTTGAGCCATAATCTTTCATAGAAAGACTCTTTAAAATCTTGTTATTTACATCTTCCAAATTATAGTGCTTTTCTAAGCATCCTCATGCTATTGATAATAGTAAGAAGTCAATTGGTCATTTCGATTATGGTCTCATTGGGCTTGATCTTCAAGAGTTCATATTCAGTGACAAGAAGTTGAACCTTCTTGGACTTTACTTTTTTTGTGCCTTCATGGTAGTTTTTCAATGTTTTCCAAATGGAGTAAGTGGTTGGACAATGTTGGATTATGCCACACTCTTCAAGAGATAGAGAGCTTATTATAATGATTATGGCTTTCTTTGTTTTTTTTTGCGATTAGCTCTCTTTTGGGGCTCAATCCAATCATCTATTGGAATGATCTCATTTTCTCCTTTGACATTCCTTCTTGTTAAAGGTGTTCATTCTTTTTGAATAGTGTCCCAAACATCTACTCTTTCATTATCAAGATAGGTTTCCATCTTAAATTTTTAATTCGCATAATTTGCTCAATCAAAGAAAGACTTGAGATTGTGAAATCCTTTGTTGGCCATAATTCAATTTTTACTAGCACTTGTTAGGCTTTGAATTCTAGAGCCGCTCTGATACCAATTGTTTCCCAAAACAATAACCAAGAAAGGGGGTTGAATTGGTTAGTAATTAAAATTTTGCTTAATGCAAAATTTACCAAAGAATAATTTATGAGAGAGAGATGATTCAACACACAAGATTTATAGAGGTTTGAGTATTAACAAATCCTACTCCTCTCTCCAATATTAATTGGGTATTTCACTAATACTCAAAATGTTACAAATGGAGTTTTTCCTAGCTCACTCCCAACTATGGTGTTTCTCTCTGGCTAACAACTAACCTAAAAAAACCCTTATATTTTAATGGCTAACACAACAACCAAATTCTTGTGTTTTAATACATAAAAAACCTTTACAAATATTTCACTCATAACCCAACTCACTCAAATTGACTTTTGAGTAATTGATTACAAAAATGAAACACTCACCAACCAAAAGGCTTAACAACTCTGAGCAATTATGGTTCTTACAATAAGAATGGTAAAATAATTAAATGCTCAAGGCTATATAAGATTAGAAAATAAATTGCATGTTTTTCACTTGTTCTCTAACCTTTGGAAGTCATAAATATGTTATATTTATACTTTTCTTAACAAAAATAGCCATTTGGGATGCATTTAATGCAAAAATGTCCATTCAACAACTTTTCCATTTGTATCTGACAACTTTCTCTTTCCAGGTTCATAGGCGTGGCTTAATCTTCATAGGCATTACTGTTCTTCATAACCGTGAATGAAGTGGTGAAGCTGGCCATGAACGGTTCTGTCTAGAAATGAGAAGACTTTCACGAGTGTGACATATTTCTTCACAGGTGTGACTTAATCAAGCTTCACGGATGTGACTTAATCAAGTTTCATGGGTGATCCAATGCTTTACTGCCATGAATATTTGAACGAACAGTCCTTGGCATTAACTATCTCACGGTTGTTACTTATGAGTCATGGGCGTGAAAGGTTCATTTCACAGTTGTGGCAATTCTTCATCACGGGTATGACAATGTTCACTATCGTGAATATTAGCTTCATGAGTGTGAACCTTTGTTGAATTTCTTTCTTTTTAACTTCAAACAACTTCAATAAACTTGCTTAATAGTCTTAGGAATATGTAACATGTCTAATACACTTAAAACGTAAAATGTGATTAAATTTCTTATTGCCTAATTATTTATGATGATCAAAATGACGGAAATATCTCTCAAGGTTTAACAATTGGTATACAAAATTTTTTCAAACTTATACGAAAGCCAAATTTAACTTACATACAAAATGAAAGTATTAAATAACAAAAGATTCAAAAGTGTGAAACCCACCATATGGTAGCTTTGTTGTTTTACTGAATCAAGAATCCACTAGCTTTATCTATAATCTACTATCTATAAACTTTTCTTCTCTATATCTATGCAAGAGAACACTCCCACACTAAGCACTAAGCTTAGTGGTACACATGGAAAGACAATAAACTACAATATGCAACATACATTCAAATGCATCCTGACATTATATCTATGCAACTTCCATTTCTTTTTATTTTATTATATACATATACTTTTATTTTTTATTTCTTGTAATATCTACTATATTCTTATTTATTTGCATGTTCAAACATCAACACATATTGTAACCATTCAAACATTTATCTTTAATAAAAAGTTACCAAACCTTTCTCTTATTTATTATGTTATTGTACCAAAATACCCAGACTAGACACTAAAAGATAAAAAAGGAATAAATAAATGAGCACCATTGGACAATATATATCCAAAATAATATGGACAGTAAGCTATCTACGGGTGTTAAATGCCTACGGGCACTGTGACCTACGAGCTTTACAACCTATCATCCCTAATTGGAATCCCAACTTGTCTGCCTATTCTAATCTAGGTCAGACACATATTATAAACTCAATTTCTTCTCTTATAATGTCAATCCTTTTTTTGGTACAACCGCAATTCCATTTTATTTTCCTTTAATAATTTCATTATTATTGCATTTTAATTATTTCTTGCTAATTCCTTATTATTCCCACTTGCTCTCTACCCTTATACATGTAATATATCACATTTTAAAATTCTTTTCCTTGAATTATTTATTAATTAATAAATAAATTTAATGCTAAAAATATGGCATTCACAGTTGTAACTACATATTCACGCTCATGAATGAGTCAATTTAAAATATTTCATGGTTGTGAATAAGTATCATAGCCTATGAAAAACACTAAGGCTTTTTCATGGATGTGACTGATCTTCACACATGTTACCCTTGTTTTACTTTAAGCTGTGAATGAATCTGGATGGACGAGTAACTTTTCCTGACAAAGTTCATGCTCATTGACACCTATTGAAAATCTGCCTTTCCAAACCAAACTTCACTCTAAGGCTTACCAAAATTAACCCTAATGCTACCAAACATGCATTCTCAAAGTCAAATACATTTCCCATCCTAAATATAAAACATTTTTATTATCTCTATCACAATTTAATTCTACATACTGACTAATTAATCTATTTTGTCATAAAATTCCTACAGGGCTATTGTAAGGTTTGTATATAGGGCCTATAAGTTGTGTTAATGATTGGTGAGAGTAAATGTTAAGAAAAGTATTAAAAAGGTTTCAAAGTTATTGATTTTGTTGTTTCACACCATGACAAGTCATGACTATGAATATTGGGTCTTCAGTGAACAAACTGTAAAGGTTAATCACGATCGTGAATGGTTGGATCACGCTTGTGAAGGATGAGTCACGACTGTGAATCTTGGGTAGTCAGGGTAGGTGAGATAGCCACTATTTTCTCTCTCTACCATCCCTTAAAATCTACTCCCCACTCCCTGTTAACCAACCAAAAATGCCACAACCATTCCCTTTTATCACCAAAACACCTTCTTCTCCATTTTTGGAGCTTCAAAGACCTAGTTTTACTAAGTAAAATTAGATAGAAGAGTGAGAAAGAAAGGGCTATGAGTTGTAAGAAAATAGTTGGTTTTGGTGTTCTTGCTTTTGGTTCCAGTTCCAAAAAGCTTAAGGAGATGTTTTCTTATTGCTAAGAGTTGGTAGAGATGCTAGAAGTCCATCTCAAGAGAGAGGACAAGCTTAGAGAGCTAAAGATTTAGTTAGGCTCAATCATAGGTGAAATATTTATACATAACCATATTCAAAGCTTTAACTTGCATATTCTTGTGTTGTTTTTCTTGAATTCATGTTGTGGTGATTTCTGGGGTAAGATAGGGTATAATTTCGGGTAAATGACATATTGGGGGTTAAATATGTTATAATTGTGTTTTGGTGATTTTGGTTTGGAAATTACATGTTGGATGTTTTTAAAGTGTTGTTGTTTGGTTTTTGATATGTTGGTAGTTAAGATACCATACTAGATTATTGATTAGGGGGGATTGACATTGGTCAATCATAGTAATATTGCATGTGAAAGTTGGATGCTTTGTTGATGCTCTGTTTTCTAAAAATATTCTAGATTCAGGGTTTTGAATATAAGTTTTGTTTTTGAAGCATACCTATTGATGAGCAGCTTCACGATTGGGATCACATTCTGGTTCACAATAATAAAGGGGTGATCACGGCCATGAAATCATATGTGATTTAGAGGCCAAATCACAATGTGATTCATTGGTAAATTGCCCATGAAGGTTATTCACAGTTGTAAAAATGAGTTTATGGGCATGAAGCTATGAAATTGATTTTCTTGTGTTTTTGCATGTGAATTGAGTTTGATTCGGTTTGAGGTAAAGTACCTATGTCATATGGTTATAACATATTATGAGAATGCATGTGGTATGTACGTTATGAAAATGGTATGAGATGTGATAAATGGTTAAGCCCATTATTCTGACTTGGACTAGAGCTAGGAGAGATGACATACCATTAAGGGGAGATTGGTACCAGGTGCTCTAGGTTGGTCACATTTGATATTCTTGAGGATAGGGTTAAGCCAGGTATGCTTTATGAACACTCTTTTCCTCAGACAAGTGTTATGGGAAGTTATGACAGGTGTCCTTAGGGATTAGGTGAGAACTATAGATTACTCATATCCAATTTAGTCTAGTTATAAGTAAAGTTGACAATAAAAAAGGTAATTAATAATTTCTGTGTGGTATACACTTGTATGTTTAATGGTTATTTACATTGTTATGCTATTCACAATTGAGTATTGTATTGAGAATATTGAGACATGATATCATAAATACAGGGTATGTTGTATGTGCAGACAACAAGCTAAGTCATATTGATATGATAGTAAGTATATCATGCATTTTGTATATGTATGTTGTGCTTACATGTTGTTATGTACCACTAAGCATTAGGTTGCTTAGCGCATGAGTATTTTCATGCACAATTTCAGAGTCTAGGTTTTGATCGATAGAGGAGGATGCCCAAGAGCAGAGTCAAGGCTACACACTTGGGGTTAGTGATACAACTATTGTATTTTGTTTTTTTTTGTTGGGTTGGATTATTATAGATGTACATGCTTTTATTTTTAGAGAATAATTTTATAACTATCTTTTTTGTAAAACAGTTGGACTAGTGCATTGTCCATTTGTTATTGTGTTAAATTTTTATTTATATTTAAATCTTTATTGACGTTTTATGATATTTTTTATAAGTCATCATGGTCATGGTGCATCAATGTTTTAATTTATGGCATTTTGAAATCATATGTATCATAACATTCTTTGGTATAATTGAGTTTATTTCTAATTATATCTAAGGGTGTTACAACTATACTAAATTCCATTTCATGCCTTATGTTCATTCAATGCACATAATACACAATTCAATATGCAAATCAACCAAATAGCAAAATCATACTAATTTATAGGTTGTTGCCATAGAGTATGCACTAACCTTCTTTGTGTTCACTTCAACTTTTTCAAGCCTCATTTTCTTTCCCTTTTCACCTTCCTACTTCTTAAGCTTGGTTTCTTTCCACTTGAGCATTTAACATATGCTAAAAATACCATTAAAACATTGTTTTTCCTAGTTCTAAATCTCTCAAAACCCTAACTCTTATATAACCCTTTTCTATCTAAAACAAACTCTAAATGAGCTTAAAACATCGTTTTCCTTTAAAAAACCATGTAGAGATAAAGAAAATCTCTTACCTTCACTTATTTTCTACCATGTTTGAACTATAATAAAACTCTCACTCTTCTTTTTGAGCTTCTTTCCCACACCTATTAGCTTCCTTTAGTTTCTTCTAGGTCTATTGTGTATGAAAGGTCACTTTTCCTTGCTTTTCTTTCTTTTCCTTATGCTTTTTCTCTTTAACACTAGCTTGTGGCTATGGAGTTTGTGAGGGATGGTATGGAGCTATTTGGTGTAGAACTTTTGATGGAAAATAAAATAAAAAAGGAAAAAGAAGAAAGAAAGGAAAAAAAAACTAATTATCAAAGATGGGTCCCATATCAAATTAAAAATCTTAATATTTTGATTAATTAACACCTTAATCTCTTCTGACTCAATATAGCCAACCAAAATTAGTGATTTATGTCTTTAATTGATAAATATCATAATTAGTCATCTAATTTTTGATAAATTACAAATTTACCCGAAAACTTTTTAAATTTTGTATTTAGATCTTTTATTTTAATTTAAAATTTTTAATACCTTATATACTTCATTAGGAATTTTTAATAATTATTTGCCTTTATTTTAATTTTTCTCCAATCAAAATCCGAATTTAGACTTTGATCAATTTGATGCATCAATTTCGCAACACACGCGACTCGGAGTCTAAATTAGCGGATATAACAGTAAGCTTGGGGCATGAAGGCTTGTTTTCATTATATTCTAGCAACTGTGGAGGGAATATTTATAGTTTAAAATCTCTAAAATACAAGCATAACATTCCCATTCCAACAACTAGTTTTCTGTAGTTTTTTATTTTTTGTTGTCAGACCTATTATGGTTGCACTTTCCTTTTTTGTGGTCATGATTTCTTCTACTCTTCAATGACTAGTAGACATGGCTTGTTTTGATTGGTTATGAACCATAACGGTCGAGTCTTTATGAATTTTGTAGTTGTGATACCATTATCGCGAACAGTCTCGCGATTGTGGTTGTCACTACAAGCCATACTGTCCAATTTGGGTTTCTTCACTTGCTACAATCGCGATTGCACTTCTTTAGATTGCATTTATGATTTATTGTTAAGCTCCAAATCCTTGGGCATATAGCCTGTTTTGCTTAGTTTTTTCTTGGCAGGCTTGACATAAGAATTTTATAGTCATGACCTTGTGTCTTGTGGTCTCGATTCCTCTTTTGTGTCCAATTGCATGATTACTATGCTTGTCACAATCCCCACAAGAATTTTCACCCTTTTAGTACTATGAGAATTGCAATTGCTAAAGCTCTAGTGCGGTTGTGAAAAAGTCTTTTGCAGGCAATACTCTTTTTCGGAGTCGCGAATTGTGTGTTTACCAAATTTCTTCTATTTTTCACTAAATATTTATAAAAATTAAACCTAAAAAATAACTCTTAAATAAATACATTAGTTACCTCTCAATTTGATTGTCAAGATCAAAATATAGGGATATATCACTTAGGCTAACAATTTTGAAAAAAAAATTAAAAAAGAATATCACTCTTTTTATAGGAATCAAATTTAAAGCCAAACTTATCCCAAAAAAAAAATTAAAGCCAAACTAAAATTTTTATTTAAAATCACTAGTACAAAATAGCGTTATATGTGTTGCATTTTATGCGTCTGTCAAATAATAGACGCATATATAGGAGACGCATATGATGTAAATTTTATGTGTCTGTCGTTGTGACAGATGCATATAATCAAGTTATAGGCATCTGTTGTTTAGTAACAGTAGATGCATATAATCAGTTATACGCGTCTGTCATTTAATAATATCAGACGCATATAACTTGATTATATATATCTGTCGTTTAATAATAGCAGACACATATAATCAGGTTATACGCATATGCTATTTTTAACGATAGACACGTATAACTGATTATATGCGTCTGCTATTACTAAATGATAGACGCCTATTGTCTTTTTTTTTTTTAAATTAAAGCTCATATTATACTGTTACCATTCATATATAACCTGTTTCAAAATTCTTAATAATTCTACTTCAATAAGCCACAACAGGCATCCAATATTCAAGTCACAAATACTCAATAATCAAGAATTCACAGGATAACACAAACTAAAAAAATTAAATAAATCAAAGCAATACAGCATCATGCCTAAAACAATTCACATGAAAATAATTAATCCACAAGTTCTTCAAAATTATATAATTTAAAATTGTATTTTTCATTAATATGAAATATTTTACAAAAGTAAATAAAAAGGTTACATACACTCTCTCATAAAGTAATTTGACCACATATGTCAAATTTCATCTATTTGATCTTGACTATATGATCCATTTTCAAAAGCCTACAAGACAAATCAAACAAAAAAATAGAAAATATGTTAGAAATGAATAAATTAATAGCTAGTTATGTATCATACTTGTAATATAAACTGACTAGTATTTGGAAGAACATACCTTAAGCAATGTTGTATCACTGTTATGATATACGACAATTTCGTACATATACCTCATGATGTAATATATGCATTCAACACCTCCTTGTTGTTGAGGGCACTTAAAATAGAAAAAACAACAAAGGCTCATGCCAAATAAAGGATTATAAAATCATAAAAACTTTAATCTAACTAGTACTTCAGAATATAAAATTCTCATCGAAATGTCATTCCATTTTAACTTGGCACCTTTATTTTTTCCACCTTCTATGACATAAGTTATATGGGCTCTGAAAAATAAGTGTATATCAAAATCGGCATTAATATTGAAAACGCTACAAACATTATAGAAACTATTAGCTAGTAGTATTATAACTTACAGGTTAATATGAGGTTTCAAACTTATATCGCGGCTGCCACGAGCTAGAGGATCCATGAAAAATGCCTCACTCCATTCACAGAAAAATACAATCAACATCCAATAGTTACTAGAGATATACAAATATGTTGAAGTTAGTAAAAATATTGAGAATAAAAATTATGCAAACATGAATGTAAATATTTCTTACTTCTGGAAGTATGGTAGTAGAATGAAATATTTATCTCTTTGTTCCTTCAAAGCTTCTATAATATATCTTTCTGCTGAGTTAGTCTTTGTGAACATCAAACAAAGCATTGTTGGACAAAGAAATCCGATCGACGATATAAAGAATATATCACACATGTTATGAAGGTACCTGCATGCATGAATCACAATACATACATAAGTATTATTTTTGTATTTTTTAAATCAATCTTATAATATTAGTAATAAATAGTATAATCTTACATCATAAATATATGAATGATCGAGACATCAAGCCATTCCATGGAGAAGAGTTGAGCGATGTCTTCCATACCAACATGAATCATTAGATTATTTACCGGATACTTAAACACTGTAATGTCTGCAGGAACTTCAAAAATATACCCAGTAGGCAATTTAGCAACCATCTCATGCATCAACCTCATGTCACCACTCAAAGTTGCCAAAATTTTCTAATTAACTAAAGGCCCATGTTGCTTTGTAGCTGATTATTTCGATAAACCGCTACCTTGTTTATTCTTTGGAGTCTTCTTTAATGGTTTGGATTTAAGTTCCTATCAAATAATAATAAATTATGATATATTATGATATATGAAATGCGATAATCTATATTTTATTGTTTTATAAGTTTAGAAATTATTACCTCTCCAAGAACCACGAGATGTTGTGGCCATTGAACAAAACTACCTTCTGCTTTCCCAACTGTAGTTAAGTATTCAGTAGGCATAGGAAGTTGGGCTTCATGACAGCCAGATAATACTTCATCTATAGATACCTTGACGTGATTGGGCATGATAGGTCGATTGTGCACCATTGCATCAATAAGGGATGGATAAACCATCCCCCTTGCCACAATCACCTGCTTACCTTCATTAATGGTAGCAAGTCTGCATGATGTAGGTGTGCAAAAACACAAAAAATCAATATTAGCTAGATTAAAGTGGAAGTGGAAGTAATGAAATTCACAATTTTTACTTGTAATTCTGATATTGGAAATGGTCCACAGAGTGACAACTACTATGAGTTGGGAGAGCAAATGAAGGACCCATCTCCACCTCCATATCAGGGCCAATTTGAGATGACTTCCTAGTTCTCTCCTCTATCATACTCTCAAGAAGTGCAATATGTGCTGAGAATTTAACAAATAATTTGGCCTCTATTTTAGTCTCAAGCTCTTCTATAATTTCGGGTGAGATGGATGTTGCTAGTTTCCTTTTTCCAGGATTACCATAAAATTTTTTGATGGTCACAACACTTCCAACACCACTCACATAGCCAGAATGTTCGGGCTTTTCAAGTGCATGTGACAATATGTCATTATGCCTCTCTGGTACCCAGCTACCTTGGGCGACTTTTCCCTGTAATATCTCCTATTCACCAAATAAACAATATGTTATAAGCAATCATAGATAAAAAAAAAAAACCTTGATATCATTGTTTGTTTAGCAAGTTATACTTATGATTTTTGTTACCACCTCTTTTGTCTTTTCTACTGGGATTATATAATTTCCTTCTTCTATCTTTTTAGTTCTAGCTCTTACCTAATCGAGGCTTTGATCATATGATGATGTAACATCAGAGCTCATAGATGGTGATGATGAAAAAGAAGAGATGGGATCTTCAATAATCCACTGAGTCCTTTTCCCAGCATAGCCTACACGACCCAAGAAATGTGGATGCACATTCTTTGCTTGCTTTGCCTTTGCCTTGGCACTGATATGATGTTAAAAAAAATAATGAAGATCCCATTATCATGTCTTGCATAAATGTAAATGTAAACTGCATTAATCTACTTCATAATTAGTACCTCATATTCTTCATATTCATGTGCTTGTTTAAACCCCTCCCATTCTTGCTCGGTGATGAAGTCATGTAATTCCAATGGTGACTTTTGCATGGATTTATTTTTTATGTACTTAACCACCAATCGATACTTAAAATCCTTCCATCGCATTCCAATAGTTTTTAGTACAATATTTTTCTTATCATCCAGAATGTTGAACTCTTTCTGCAAAATAATATTTTAGATTAATTAGTTTTAATTCTTTACAATCAAATTTGTTAATAAATTTGAAGGAAACTTACCTTGATATCTTCCCAAATTGTATTTTTAAGACCCTTATCAACCATATCCCAGCTTTTTATTGTGATGGTCACATGGGAACGTGCTATAAGGCTAACGTAGGAACTAAATATATCGATGTATGTTCTTATTGGGTGATCAAACTCATCGAAATCTACTATCTTTTGTTCATTCCCTTGCTTCTTCAATTTTTTGCACGTGGTTGCTCCCCTATTTTTCCTTTTTGTCATGATACTTGATGGCTCAGAATCTGGTTGTTCATTCGACATGATTTCCTATAACATAAGCATAACAAAGAAACATGTTAGTATAATCCACAATAATAACACTTTATTTCAAAGGGAAATAAAAACAATAGATATATTTGATAAACAATAACAAAAACTGGTAATTATGAGTATAAACCACATTAATCATATTACACATTTCTAAATAAACTTAAAATAAACATATATGCATCAATTATTGGCGATTTTCAATCCATAAGCCTTCAGTATGATCATCACGCATGTAATTTGAATCTAAAATATATTTCCCAACTGGCATAGGTAACCCAATAGAAAACGGGGGAGTCTCATCAAACTGATCATATTCTTCCTCATCTACCACATCATCGATACCAACAATACGCCTCTTACCTTGAAGAACAATAGACCACTTACTATCGTCAAGGTCAACAATATAAAATACTTGTTTAACCTGTGAAGCAAGAATGAATGGATCATCTTGATAACCCAATCGACTAAAATTGACCAAAGTGATTCCTAACTCATCCACTTGAACACCGCATCGGTTTTCAATCCATTTACATCGGAAGAGAGGAATCATAAATTCCCTGTAATCAAGCTCCCAAATGTCTTCAACTACACCATAATATGACATCGTAGCATCTATTGGCATGGTGTCTTTAGCACTAGAAAATTCTCTTGATGAAGCTATCAAAGTAACTCCACTATTTTGCATTGTGCTTTTGTCATCCTAACGTTTAGTGTAAAAGGTATATCCGTTGATGTCATATCCTTCATAAGACCGTATATTCAACCCAGGGCCATAGGCTAACCATTTTATGGTATCAGTTACATCTTCTGGCACTTCTGATAACTGACACATCACTCGGTCTTTAAACCATCCAATAAAAGAACCATTATGTTCATTTGTCAACCATATATTCACCTTTGGATGGATTTAGACGCCTTAAAATGGACATGTGCTCTTCTAAATATGGATGAACTTGTGTAAGGAGGTGCAACACAAGGAGATGTGCTTTCTCACGCATCTGAGCACTGGGTAATACCATTTTAAATCCAATTGTTTCTTATATCCAAGTCTTCCCTCATGACGAGACTTAGGAATGCCAATAGGTTCAACACTTGATAAGTAGTCTGTGCAAAATTCAATACCCTCCTCAACCGAGTAACCTTCAATAATACTACATTTAGGTTGATATTGGTTCCTCACATACCCTTTTAAGATACCCATGAATCTCTCAAAATGATACATATACCTCAAATACACCGGACCACACAATTTAATCTCTCTCACAAGATGAACAACCAAATGCACCATTATGTCAAAAAAGGAAGGTGGAAAATACATTTCAATTTGACATAGAGTAACAACAATATTGGCTTGCAACTCATCCAAATTATCTGGATCAATGACCTTACAACAAATTGCATTGAAGAAAAACAAAGTCTTGTAATAACATTCCTCACATGATTCGGTAGTATTCCTCGAATTGCTATCGGTAAAAATTGTTGCATCAAAACATGACAATCATGAGACTTCATACCTATCAACTTCAATTCTTTCATTGACACAAGACTTTTTATATTTGATGAAAATCCATATGGAACTTTAACACCATAAAGACACTCACAAAAGCTTGTTTTCTCTTTTTTAGACAACGTATAACAAGCTGGGGGAAGATATGTTCGTTTTCCTGTATCTTGAGGCGCTAACTCCATCCGTATGCCCATTTCTAACATGTCCTTTCTTACTTTGATACCATCTTTTGTTTTTTCCGGTATATTCAACAATGTCCTTATTATTGCATCACAAACATTTTTCTCCATGTGCATAACATCAATACAATGACGAACTGGTAAGTATTCCCAATATGGAAGATCCTATAATATAGATCTCTTTTTCCAAGGACCCTTTTGAGCAGGTTTAAAAGGTTTACCAAATGCATTATCAATATCTCTAACTTGTTCAAAAACCTCATTTCCTGTTAACGGCAAACAAGCTACTCGCATTTTGGTGTATCCATTTAAAGAATTTTTCTTCTTACGATAAGGGTGATTAGGTGGGAGAAATGTCCGATGACTCATATAAACATTTTTCTGGCTATGATTTAAACGTTGGTCTATTATGTTGTCCTCACAAATCGGACACGTTTTTGCTCCTTTCACTATGTACCCAGATAAGTTACCATAAGCCGGAAAATCATTTATAGTGCGAAATATCATGACATGTAAGGTAAACATGCTTTCACTGTATGCATCATACACTGGCACACCTTTATCCCACAGCAGTTTCAAATCATCAATAAGTGGTGCAAGGTAAACATCAATATCATTTCCCGATTGTTTAGGCCCTGATATCAACAATGAAAATATAATATACTTACTCTTCATAGTCAGCCAAGGAGGCAGATTGTAAACTGCAAGAAGAACTGGCCACGTGTTATGTTTACTACTGAGTGTGCCATGGGGGTTGATTTCATCCGTACAAAGTCCAAGCCTTAGATTCCTAACTTCACCACCAAATTCTGGGAACGTTTTATCAATTATTCTCCATTGAGGAGAATCTGCAGGATGTCTAAGTTTTCCATCATGTTTTCTGCCTTCTGCATGCCACCTTAAATTTTTTGCATCTTTTGCATTTGCAAACAGGCGTTTGAATCTTGGTATTATAGATAAATACCATAATACTTTAACTGGAGGCCCTTTTTTATCCTCAGAAGAAACTTTCCCACGTTTGTAACGTGACGCTCCACACCTTGGACACTCATGCAAGTCCTTATATTCATTTTGGTATAATACACAATCATTTGGACATGCATGTATCTTCTTATATTCCATACCCATGGGACACAACATTTTCTTAGCCTCATATGTAGATGTGGGAAGATCATTTCCCTCCGGAAGCATGTCTTGCAACAGTTCTAATAGTTCCGTGAAACTCTTATCACTCCATCCATTTTTTGCTTTCATGTTACAGAGTTTAAAAACGGCTGACAATTTTGTGAAATTACTGCAACCGGGATACAAAGGTTTATCAACATCGTTTAACAATCTCGGAAGGTATTCCGGCCTTTCCACAAAATGATCATTCTCTTCATCATCAATGTAATTTTCTCCTTGCTGATCAAATTCATTATTATTAGAACGTGTTCTAGTTTAAACACTCTCACCATGCCATATCCATCTTGTGTAACCTTCCTTAAAACCACGCCTTATTATATGAGATTTCACTATATGAACATCTCAAAATTTTTTCATGTTCTTACAATCAACACAAAGACATACAATCATTTCTTTTCTTTCCCTTATTTGCTTTTCCTCCACAATTCTAATAAATTTCGCATCTCCATTCAAATATTCAAATGTAGTGCGTCTACCATACATCCAACTTCGATCCATATTTAACCACACAAAAAAAGGTTCAATATATATAAGCCTTATTGCTTTTTAATCAGGAGAAACATTATATATAATATCCTTAAACATCTAATGAGTAAATCTTGAATGTGTATTTAGGCTAATTAAAATTTTCATATTTTTTATGCTTTTTAATCAGACTAATCTCCTTCATCTCCTTAAACAATTCCAATGCCAACTCATGTTTATTATTCTTGCAATAGCTACCAATCAAGATATTTAAAGTAAACATATCAGGCCTGACTCTATCTTTCAATATCCTATCATAAATTCCCATATCCATATCATGCATATTTCCCGTACACATGAATTAAAACACTAATTCCTATAACACCACCATATTCAACATCACCACATTCACATCCACCAATACCATATCCAACATCAATACTAGCTCTAATTTGGGTAGCACCACCACCACTACTGCCACGTTCGTTAGTTTAAGCCTCAACCGACACATGGGTTTTACATGATTGGTTTTGGTGAGCTTGCTTACTGACAATAGATTATGATTGAAAGAGGGCAATTATAGAACACTTGTTGCATCGTGAAGGACCTTAAGAGTAGCTGGCAGATTGTCCTTAGAAAAGTAGTGGGAAATCTCTATGTACTAAATCTTAGTTCCTTTTTTGTAATCAAGAATGTAGTTTCAAAGTTATTGTCTTTTCCCAATTATATTGTAAATAAGATTTTAGTCAATAATGTGGTGTTCTAGCATAACAGACTAGGGCACCCCTCTAATTTTGTTTTCACAATTACATTTCATCAATAAATATATTTTTATCAGTTATGCCTTGTGATATTTGTTCTATGTCTAAGCAGGCTAAAACACCCTTTTCCATTAGTAATTCTAGAATAACTAAGCCTTTTGAACTTGTGTATGCAAGTATCTGGGGACCCAATTCACAACAATCTTTACATATGCAAATATCTGTTGGAATATGGTGGGCAAATTATACCCATTAAAGATAGCTAGCAATATTATGATTATACCCACTAACTCAGTTATGGATACACCAAAGGAACAACATATGCAAAATAAGCACTTCATCACATAACCATTTCGTCAAAAACTTTGCATACTAAAATAAAAGATAAAATCAAAAATTACCTAAAAATGGCTCAACAGTACTCGCGATCTTCTTTGCAGCAATACAAACAAAACCATCAATCTCTTCAACCCAATACCGTCGGCAATCACATCTTTAGTGTGGGAGAAACAATGGTCGAGCTCGATTTGTTGAGACGAAATATATGAGAGTTTTAGAGTAGCGTGCTTTGTTGCAGACGAAATGTCATAGTACTACGTAAGACGCTCGTTTTTGTTTTTAAAAAACTTATATAACATATATCTTTATATGTCTATCATTTATAATAACAGATGCATATAACTAATATATAGCTTGACATATTTACAAAAATGTCACTGCCTATTATATAGCATATACATTTGTCATTAATTAAAGACAGACGTCTATAACATTTTTATACGTCTAGCATTAGATAAAAACAAATGCCTATTATATCTTTATTTAATATTTAATATATAAAATTAAACTTAATTATATGCATAATAATATAATTAAGTAGGTAGCCTTTAATATATATATATATATATATATATATATATATATATATATATATATATATATATATATATATATATATATATATATATATATATATATATATATATATATAAAACTGAAAATAATAAAAAATTAAATTAATATTAATTAATTAATTCATCATATATGTATATTATTAGTTAACCAAACCTGACATATATTTAATTAATTAATTTAAATATTATTTGGTTAAATATTAATTTGTCTTTTTTAATTCAATTTTTTAATTACCACTATATATATATATATATATATATATATATATATATATATATATATATATATATATATATATATATATATATATATATATATATATATATATATATATATATATATATATATATATAGTACTGTTAGAGATGACAAATGAAAATGCCTGTATATTGGTTTTTAAAAAAATTATAGGTGTCGATTTTAAATTATAACAGATACTTATTATATAGAATATGTGTCTGTCATTTAATAAAGACAGACGTTTAGAACTTTATATGACTGACATTTATATTAAAAGATGCACAAGTAACATATTTACAAAAATGTCACCGTCTCCATTTTAAGCGTCTGTCATTTACACAACAAATATATATATTTTTTAATTTAAAGTTGTTATTGTACTAGTAAATGGATAGTGTGATTTTGGCGACATACATATATTTTAAATTCAAATTTAAAATGAATTTAACTATCATATAATAAGTGACACTTTTTTCCAAAAAAAAAATTATCATAAATTTTATAAAAAATTGAAATAAAAATAAAGGTCAATATATAATTTTTCAATAAATAAGTTATAAAAATATTAGAATATATATAATGTTATCTTATTAGTTAAAATATATCTTATAAGGACAAGTTTAAAGCCAATACATGATTTATGATATTTTCAACATTAGGTTTCTAATTGAAAAGTTTTTAATGTTTATGAGCAGAAAATTGGATAAAAGTGTCCAATTGAAAGAAAAATAAAAACTTATTGTGTCCAATTGAAAAAAAAAATGTTAGAAATCCAATTGAAAGAATGGGGAGACATTGGATTTTGTTTTTCTTTTTTGATGTTATTCCTAAATTTTATTAGGTACGTACTCTTGTTTTCTTTGTTTGCTTTTAAAAAATTTGACTCCTCATCAAAATAATTAAATCTTAGCATGAATAAAGTAGGGACTATGAGTTCAATACCCATACTCTTTGAAACTCTTTGTACCAAATAATAATAATAATAATAATAATAATAATAATCTTGCTTGTATAATTTTAGAGAATTAATATTAAACTTCTTAAAAATATTTTTGTTCGTTCTTGAAAATTGAACTAATAGTATCTCAATTTGCTTTTAAATTTTCTATGGGACAAATTAAAGGCAATTATTCTGTGATAATCTGTACATGGAATATACTGTTAATTATTAGATGGCATCAATTTAATTGGTCCTTCCATTCTTTAAGCTGGAGGATTTCGATCCATTTAAAACTATTAGGCTGCCAATTCATATGATATATTTTCCACCTCACATCTAATTAAAGTAATAAAGTAGTATTATTTTTCTAAAGAAACAACGAAAAAAACATAAATTAATTTACGTACACGTGAGATTTTATTTCACTTTATTTTTGCATATCGAAATCATGCATGATATCAAATCACCTTTTAAGATAATTAACTTTATAATATTTTCAAGAAAAAGAAAAATAAAACTTTATAATGCGGCCACCAACACATATTTGACTTGTTCTTTTACTAGTAGCCTGAAAAGCAAAAATCTTGATATTTGATTTAAATGATGATTAATTTTGGAAGATGAAATTTTTTTGAATTAACATAAAGAAAAATTATAAAAATAAGACATTGATGTCGGCTACGTGGAATTTCGTCATGTCGACCTGGACCTCAGTAGGAAGGTCCCAAATTAACATCAACTCACCAACTGTATTCAGTTGGAAATTATTACCCTAAAAAAAGTTTAAAGGAAAAAAGAAATGAAGGTTTTATCCTCAAATCTCCTTTTCAAAACCTATGATAACGAAGTTACATTAATATACAAACAATAACTCTCCTCTTTGCTAGCTAATGACGAGGATCATAATCATAAATTATTATTATTATTATTATTATTATTAGCTGTTACTGCAATTACCAACTTGGTGAGAAATATTTCAATATTGGACGGATTTGCCAACCATAATTATTTCTTAGAATAAGACAATCTGATTGATAATTAATGTAATGATGTGATTATCGTGATGATATGATAATGTGGACAAATTAATGGTGTGTGGTAAAATGGATAAGGACTGAATAATATTTAGAAATGGAGGCTGCATGTGAATTTATGATCATGTTAATTCTTAAAAAGAATATAATTAGATTGAGAAACTGTTAATTATTTAAAAAAATGTAACAGCAATTCAAATCCGATTTGGTTTTTGGATATTCAAAAAGTAACCTATTAGACTAACAACCCCCATTCTATGCATGGAATTGAAATGAGTTCTTCAATATCTGTCAACTTTCTATTGAATGATTTTGATATGATTCCTTTTTAAGTTACCTATTCCTGTTCATAGTCTCTTTTGCTTTTGAATCACCTACTATTTCTACCAAAAAAAAAAAAGATAAACTATTCTATGGGGTTCATGCTCGGCACTACTAAATGTTAATTTTTAAACTACTTAATGGTAAGATTTGAAAATTTTGATGGTGATTGATTCCGAACAAATATTAATTATGTATAGAGCTAACAATTTCAGATCCAATACAAAAATTCGATCTGAATTCGCTTAGAAAAAAGTGATTCAAACTCAACCTACAAATAAAATGTAGAGTTGAATTAGATGCGAACCCAAAATCTAAACTCCCGAAAATTATAATTTTTGCAACTACACAATTCAACTTTCTTTAATAAGACCATAATTTATCTCTTCCCACGTTCTTTGAATATATTACATAGAAATGTCAACACCAACAAATTGTCTAAGATTGCATGCATATGAAATTGTATTCATACGTGTATTTAAACATAAATTAGTTAAATTGTGTGTATATAATATAGTTTAATAATGAGAGTATTGTACTGATAAATGTTGAAGTACATCTAATTTTAGAATGACCCTTTTCACTTAATTATTGGGGTGCTTCTATGTTTCCATCGGCATGTTAAAATAAATAAATAAATAAATAAAAAGGAGAATTAATTGGAAAGGAAAACCATAACAATTTAGGAATAGGATAAAAAGGTAAATTAAAAAAAGTAAGAAAATGATTACTTTTGAAAGAATAGGAATCCGGTATTACTTTTCCATCTTATGGAAAAGAAAAGGAATAAAAAGACAAAAAAGGATACCACTTCAATAATTAGAAGTTATAAGTGGCAATAACTCATCGCCCATCCCTTCAAACTTCAAACACTCTCATTCTTTTGTTTTGTGGGTTCCGTCTCCTGTTTGCTTTGCTTTTAAATGTAAATATCATACTTCCAATTATTCCTTTTTATTTTTTTTAAAGAAAAATTTTCATATTTTTTTCGGAGTACATATATATGCTTTTCGTTGTAAAAACTAATAACGTCCCAACATGACAAACTAATTTCTAATTTTTTTAGTGATAATTTTTTTTTTTTTTAATTGTTTAAGAATAATTTGACCCAAAATAATGATGACCTTACTATTTTAAAAGTAATATTCTTTCTTCGTCTCAGTAAGATTGTCCAATTTAAGCAATTGACTATTGATAATTATCTTTACAATATGAATTGGCTAAAAGATACAAATGCCATAATAACCACCAAGCATTCCATTTTTATACAATTAATAAAGAAAGCTTCCAAAACTAGCCTTTTCATAACTGTTTATTCCAATTTTACAGTCTGTGCAACCGTCAATACTAAATTGGCAACAATTCCTTCTCTGCATAGACTCCTTTTCTATGCCAATATCTCTCCTAATCTCTAGAACCGTCCTCTTAAACGCCATTGTCAACTCCCATTCATATCTCATTCTTCGACAGCCTTCACTGCGTCATCAACTCTCATCCCTTCTCTGCAAATTCTGTTCAAAAAGATCTGAAGGTGTGGCTAGAGATAGTTCTTTCATCTACCCCTTCGTAGTATGACATCATCAAATATGAATATATGGCTTTTTTCTTGTTACCAATAATTTGAAATGCCAGTGCAATAGAATGATTAATTTCACAAATTCACATAAAATTAACGAAATAAAATTCTCTGATGTTATAGTGCTGTCAATGTGCCAACATTATGTGTAATTGTGTAAAATTTGTTGGATGTTGGAGTGTGAATGATACCAACAGTATAAGTATAGTTTTGAACCGTGAAATTATGGCTTTGTTGGCTATTGAGGTTTTTGAGGAAATCAATTCTCTGTGTTATAGTGCTGTCAATGATACCAACAGTATATGTAAAGTTTATTTTTGTTTAACCTGATTTATGTATCATTGACAGCACTATAACAAGATGATACCAACAGTATACATAACATCACATAATGCTGATTAACAGAGACATATGTATATGTATGTAAAATTTCTAAAGTATGAGTGAAGTATGTGAAAGGTATAGAAATATGAACAATATAATATATACCAATAAATTTCTGGTATACCATATCAATTCTGTGCTGTTTTTTTTAGGTAGAATTCAACAAAAAAAAAAGTACAAGTTTGTAAAAAAAATTGTAAAAGGGTATATGTTGAGTAGATTAGGAGTATATAAAACTTATATTTGATGCGGCATTTACAAATATGGATTCCATATTAGTTTTCATCTATCACAAATGTTAGTGGAAAGAAAGCAAAAACTATGTCAACTTCGAGGTTAACTGTATACTAATTCCAAATAATTGCAACTATTGGAAACTTTTGGAGATTGTTGGAAAAAAATTAAAGATAAGAAAAGAAGACATATTAATGGAGATAAAGTATCAAATGAAAAATTGTTACCCACCATTAAGGATTGAGAATGACAACAATGTTCAATTCTATTTGGAATTGAAATGGAAGGAACATGATTTCACAAAATACTCATTGTGCATTGATGTTACTCAATATTAGAAGAAATTTCAGCGAATGTGGAATTAAGTGACAACATTATTTATTTTGTTGATTTTGCAAACTTAATGAGCAAAAATATCACTAAAAGAAAGCACCTTGAAGCAACAACTAGAGGAAGAAGAGGGAAATGAAGAATGTTATGTAATTGAAAATAGAAGAGAGAAAGAAGTTGCAAAAGGGCAAGTCTACAAAGACAAAGAAACTTTAAAGTTAGTTTTGAGTTTTCATGCATTGATGAATCACTTCCAATACAAAGTGAAGAAATCATGCAACAAGCAATATTTTATCAAATGCTTAGATATTATATGCAAATGGTTATTGAGAGCATTAAGGTATGGAAAAACGAGTATGTTCAAGATCAGGAAATTCAATAACATACATACTTGTCTATTGGAAGTCAATGACCAATGCTAAGCTACTTCAAAAGTTATTGGGGATTGTATAAAATCAAAATATATTAATTTCAAAACCATATATACTCCTATATACATAATGAATGACATGAACCAGGAATTTGGCATAAATATCACCTACAAAAAAGTATGGAGGTCTAAAGAGAATACAATAGAATAAATAAGAGGAAGATAAGATGAATCATATAAAAAGCTACCAAATTTTTGTACATGGTTAAGAAAGCAAATCTGGGATCGATCGCTGAATTAGAAACAAAAGAGGGTAATACATTCCTCTATTTGTTTATGGCCTTAGATGCATCAATTAGAGGATGAGAATTTTGTAGACCTGCCATTGTTGTGGATGAGACTTTCTTGAAAATAGCTTATGGAAGAACATTGCTCTTGGCAAGTACATAGGATTGAGATTGAAGATTCAGGAAATGATAATGTTTGGAAATGTTTTTTTAAAACTATAAGAACTATTTTGGGTGCATGAGAAGGAATGTGTATCATATCATACTGACATAAGAGCACAGAGAAAGCAATAATGAAGGTATATTTCGTTAATAATTATTAAACATTTTTAAAAAAAATTAAATCTACTTAGTCTATGCATATTCGACTTATATTTCAGATATATGTTTCATATATTTGATTTCTCAATAATATTAATTGTGCAGTGAGAAGTATATAATACTCATATGTACATTATATGTTATATGACAGTTTAACATAAATTCTAATATATCAAAATATCTAACTTTTGAAATCTATCTTTTTTTTTCATATAGATATATCCTTAAGCAACACATGGAGTGCACCCCATTTGCTACACAACTTGAAGACCAAATTCAAGAAAAACTCAAAGAAAATCAAAAACTAATTCCTCTGAGCTATAAAAGCCTACACAATATCACAATTTCAACACCATATGGAATAGCTGGGAAAAATTGACAAAATAAATCAATGTTATCTCTTTGACATAGGGTACCAAAGATGGTGGATAGTGCATTCTACAAATAAAATATACTTCTTTAGGATTTCTAGTGCAAGAAATATAAAATAAGGTGAAGATCATACAGGAAAGGTTGAATGCAATTTCAAACAGAAAAAATTCTTATGGGGATGTCAAGAGGATGGATATAGAGTATAAAGAGGGAGACAAGATGTTCCTTAATTTTTATATAGAAGAAGGTTCTTAGGTTCGAAAAGAAAGGTAAGTTGAGTCCTAAGTTTATTTGACCTTATAAGATCTTAGAAAGCAATAAACCAGTTGCTTACAGGCCAACTCTACTACTAAAGTTGAGTGAGATCCATAATGTCTCCATATTGAGGGGGTACAGGTCAAAACCTTCTCACCTCATCCCAATATAGAGCATAAAAGTGAGACCGGGCCTAACATTTGAGGAAGAACCAATAGAGATTTTGGCTTGAGAAGTCAAATAGCTCTAAAACAAGCGAATGTTGTTAGTGAAAATCCTATGGATGAATCATACAACAGAAGATGTTGTATGGAAAAGTAAGGAAGTCATGATGGCACAGTACCTCCAATTGTTTTAGTGCGACTCATTAAATAAATTTCGAGAAAAAAATTTTTTAAAGGAGGGAGAAATGTAATATCCGCTTATTGGGGCCTAATTAATTATATGGATTAAGGGAATATAAGTTTATAATTAAGAGTTTTGGCATGTGTAAAGAAGTTAAAGAGAAATAAGAAAGTGAGGTGTCACAGGGTTCACACTCACAACAATATCCTCATTGTCGTAAACCATCATGAGTTGAAATTTTGAATTCAAGCAGATTGACAGTCGTGACAAATATTGTCATGCCCATGAACATCATTCAGGTTTTAAAAAAAAGTTTGTTCTTTCTCTCTCTCATATGTCCATTTCATATAAACCGTAATGTCTAAAGTTCTATCACACACTAGAGACACTTCCCACCCTTCCCCTTCAATTCAAAGCCTTAAAACAAAAAAAAATTAAGTGAAAATACGATTTTATCGAAGTGTTAGAATGAAAAAAGCAAAGATGGGGCATCTTTTCTATGAGGCAAACCTTATGGTAGAAGAAAAAGATAGAATCCCTAACCTATGCCATTTTCTTTAAAATTTAGTGAGGAAACACATTTATCCCCTTATATTTTCCATGTTTTATGCTCTTTCCTACCTATTTCATTTTGAGTAAAGACCCATTTTTAAATGGATTGGGGTTTCGGTTCAAGCTTGAGTTTTAATGGCTAAGACTCTCCTTAGAAGCTTGATAACAAGTAAAATTATGACCTTGATGAGGATTAGTTGATAAAAGGGTTAGATTAAAGGTTTAAAGTTAGAGTTTGGTCTTATATAGCTTTTGTGTTAATGTTTATGGAAAATAGGTGTTAATAGATGTGTTTTTATATGTTAGGATTTGGAAGAGAAGGTGGTGAGCACCATCAAGAGGATAGGCAAACTTGAAAAGCTTAGGTTTGTAAGGCTCCATAGATGTATGTATATATATGTAATTAAATTCTAAAATGTGGCATGTCTGAGTGTGAAAATATGTTTAATGCTTGAAAGATGTCAAAAGGCATGTTACTTATAATTGTGGGAATTTAAGGCAATGTGACATTAATGTTTTCTCAAGGTAATTATGAGTTGGTTTAGGTATCATTGTATGATTTAGTGTTGTTGTGCTTTTTAGTTGTTTAAATGGGTGATTGATGGCATAAAGGTATGATTAGGACCGTAAATGTACTTAGGATGTAATTGATGTCATAAGGGTTCCTAGAATTTAATGGTATGTGCTATATATGTTAGGTTATGTATTTAATGAGTTAAAGATGATGCTTTGGCATGAAAATTTATATAAATGTGTTCAATGAGGTTATAGCATGATTATGACATATAAATGTTGTTAAATATTGATAGGAGTGATTGACATTGATCAATGTATTATGGATAAGAATGCTTTGTTTTAGTATTGTATTTGATGGAAAATATAGATTCACGCTCGTGACTAGGGATTCACAATTATGAACCATGCCCAAAGGAAAGTTTAAGTAGAACATACCTTAGTTCATACCCGTGATACATTCTTCAAGCTTGTGAAAGTTATGCACTCACAACCAATAACATTCATAAGCATAGTCACGATTTGATTTATGACTATATCACCCTTGAAAGACAGTTTCATGGTCGTGAATGAATATTCATGCCTTTAAAACCTGCTATGATATGATATGCTAATTTTTATGATGATGCAATATGTTATGCAATATGATAGGTTTTATGGTTAATAACAAGCATGAATCATATGAAACATGAAGTATCACATGAGAATGTTATGTAAAGACCTTACATATATTCAAAAATATATGATATGTGATGAGTTACATGATGAATGATATGTAAAAGGGATATGAACAAGTAATGCCCATTTCTCTAATCTAGGACTAGCTATAGGATATGCGGCATGCTATTAAGGGGGTTACAGTACTATAGATTTATGAAATATGGATTCTATTAAGGACAAGGAAGCTTTAGCCCTATGAGTGTTTTGATCTTATTATGTATGCAACTACTTTATTTTACTTAGTCTACATAGCTTAAGCTCTAGGAGTGCTCTTGTTTCACAACCCATATCCAAATAGTCTAGGTTTAGAGCTTTAAACGAAATGTTAAAATGGAAAATGATAATTATGATGTATGGATTATGTCACATGGAATTGACATGTTGGTATACTAATAATGCATGTTAATGGAATTTGATATGCATGAGTTATGACTTCTCTCATGACATGTAATATGATCATAAGGTAAAACACTTATATTGCAATGCATTATAGTATAAATAATTATGAACATGAATAATAACATTAACATGAACATATCTTGTATGAATGTATGTACGAATTTTGATGCCAATATGTATCATTAAACTTTAGATAGCTTAATGTATCAGTATTTTCCACATATAGATTTTTGAGCCTAGTATATAGTAGGAGTCGACAAGAAGAAAAACATCTATACAGAGTCTAAAGAGCAAACCCTTAAAGAGTTGGTGATATCATGACATTTTTTTGTTTTGTTAATATGTCATTAGGAGATGGGTAGATACATTTTTCACATGTCTTATGTTAAAGAACATGTAATTTTGATTATGGATTCATGGATATGTATTTTGTTAACATTGGGTCAATGTAGCCCAAACATGAATTTTATCTATATTATTTCGATCTTTGGATCAACTTTTTATGCATGCTCATAAGTATGTGATAAGAACAATTAACATGTTTAATATGGAAAAAGAGGATTTGATATTTAAAGTTTTTACTAGAAAATAAAAGTTTTTAATTGGTACATTTTTTTAGTATTGAGATCTTATAACATTTGCTTGTATGGTGAGATTTAGACCTATTATATGAAAAAATGTTACACCACTTATTGACTATCTAACATAGAAAATATTGTATTTCGTCAATAGAGACTTAGCAAAATTTGACAAAGGAAGTTCTAGCACATTCTTGAAAAATTCATCATAAAATATTAGTTGATTCTCTGACCATTTTTTTATTATCAGTAAAGTCAATGGCAGGTTGCAATAATAAAAAAATATCTAGTAATGTTTTATTTGGAGTAGAAATGATCAATCTCTTTCTCAGATAACATATAAAATTAATTCTCTTGGTTGAAAGCTTTTCTTCTTCCCTAACAAGTCATCTTCTGCTAATTTAGAGAAAGAGGGGGAACACAAAGGATCTTGATGAACTAAATCCTTTATGGTTCACGGGCGTGACATAATCAGTCACGGGCGTGAACATGGTATTTTTTCTTATTTTGACCTTCAAAGGTTGTCTTTCATTCTTGCATCACATTCCATACCTTGTTCAACAAACTTAGAACACAAGCATTGTCAAATACATTATTGCTATTTTATTTGTTAGCCTCAAAATGACAGAAATACCCATCAAGGTTCAACAATCTCCCCTTTTTTTATGGTGACAAAAAATCTAGCAATATGTGCTTTTGAGAAGTCTCCCCCCTCAAAAGATTCTTAAGAAAAAAAGTAATAGAGTGCAAGAATTGAGCGATGTATAGCATGGATCTTTGCTTGCTAGTTAGGTATATGCAAGGTATATTCAAAGTATATCAAATTGTTTGCTTAAATAGTTAAGTCTATGCAAAGTATATTCAAAGTATATCAAATTGTTTACTTAACTAGTTAAGTATATGCAAAGTATATTCAAAGTATATCAACACATTTGCATTCATATATTGCTAGGTTCTCCCCCTTTTGTCATCAACAAAAAATAAACCATAAAGTGAAAATGATGTAATTATATTAATACCAAGTAGAAGAAGTACAAAGTTTGAAAATATGAATTAAAATCCTACACTCACAATACTAGAAACTAGTAAATAAAATGAAAAAGCTAGGACTCTAACTAGGCTTTGAGCCTGACAATTCATCTTTAAGGTGTGCTACTTCCGCCTTGAGGCTATCCATGCGAGACTGTATGAAATATTTGAGGTTTTCCAATATTTCATCGATGGAAGCCTGTAATAGGTCAAAACGAGGTGCTAAAAGATCAACCACCTGTTGTGCCATGTTATGTGTAGAGGCTAAGGATTGACCAACCTCTTGCTCAACCTCTAGGGTCGTCGTCTCAACTCAGACTTGTTTTCTTTGCTGGATCCTTGGAGGCCAGCTTTGAATTCATCCTGTTGAATCTTGAGGGGTATTTCTGTCATTTTGATGCTAACAAATAAAATAGCAATAATGTATTTAATATACTTGTTTTCTAAGTTTATTGAACAGGATATGGAATATGATAGCAAGAATGGAGAATGGACGACTAATCTTAAAAAGACAAAAAATGAAGAAATAGCATGTTCACGCCCGTGACCTTATATGTCACGCCCGTGATGAAGCTTAGCGCCAACTATCCAATATTTAAAGTTCATGGTCATGAAGAATGATAGCAACCGTGAATGATCATATCAGTCACGACCGTGAAAGAAAGTCACGCCCGTGAGAAGACATGACAAATTCCTCTAGAGAGCTTCATGGCCAGAGTCACTACTTGGACCATGGCTAAAAAGGATGTTCACGCCCGTGAATATATAATGTCATGCCCATGATCAAACACTTCAAATCCTTTCAGAATGCTTCACAGCCAAAGTCACCACTCAAGTCACGGCTTGGAAGAACAGTCACGACCATGACACTCATACTCACGACCATGAAAGAGGAAAGAGAAACATGTCAGGTGCGAAGTTAAGAGTTGGTGCAACGACTATTTTCACATTAAATGCAACCAAACGACTATAATTCTCCATGGAAGTATAAATGCAAGTCATTTATGAATCCAGAACAAGAGAATTGCTAATACTTCAAATCAAAATCTTGTTGTAAGCCATTTGTGCATTTAATACTTTCAAAATAAACATTTATTCTCTGTGAAAATCTTTTTGCTCATCATTCTCTGAGCATTATAGATTTGTAAGTGTTTCTCTTTGTAATCTACTACTCAAGTGAGCTTGGGTATTTTGGGTTAAGAGTAGAACACTTGTAAGAGTTATTTGTGTGAGCCTTTAAAACACAAGGAATTGGTTTATTGTGTGAGCCATTAAAACACAAGGGATTTTCTGGGTTAGGTGTGATCCATTGTTAGAAACACCATAGTTGGGAGTGAGCTTGTAAAACTCCGTTATAACACTTAGTGTGTTAGTGAAACTCCCAATTGAGATTAGGGAGAGGAGTAGGGTTTGTTAACACTCGAACCTCTATAAAAATTCCTGTGTGATATCTTCCTATCCCTACTCAACTCAACTTTTCTTTCCGCACTTAAAAGTGAAAATTTTTAATATCCAATTCAACCCCCCATTCTTGGTTCAATATCTGGGCAACAATTGGTATCAGAGCTTAGTCTAGCATCGAAGCCTAAATAGCGCTAGCAAAGATCAAGATATGGCCAAGAGATATTTAAAGGAAATAGATATGTCAATACCTACATAATAGACTTACACAAAATATCTAACCATTCCTCTAAGTGTCTTGTAACTACTAGTGATGAATCTTGGTTGTGGCATAGAAGGCTTGGTCATGCAAGCATGGATTTAATTCAAAGCCTCAATATAGGAGAGCTGGTAAAGGGACTGCCAAAAGTCAAATTTGAAAAAGACAAGACATGTGAACCTTGCCAAAGAGAAAACAACATAAGTCATCCTTCAAATCCAAAAACATTGTAAGTACCTCAAAACCTCTACAACTCTTGCATTTAGATCTATTTGGACCTACTAGAATTGCTAGTTTAGGAGGTAAACACTATGCCTTTGTCATCATCGATGATTACTCTAGATTTACTTGGATAATTTTCTTAGCTCAAAAGAGTGATGCCTTTGAAACTTTCAAAAATTTTGCTAAAAGAGTTCAAAATCAAAAAGGATATTGTATTTCAAAAATAGGAAATGACCACAACAAAGAATTTGAAAATGAAAACTTTAAAAATTTTTGTCTTGAACATGGCATTTCGCAGAATTTTTCATCTCCTAGGACACCTCAACAAAATGGGGTAGCTGAAAGGAAAAATCGAACTTTAATTGAAATGACTAGAACAATGCTCAATGAGTATGATTTACCAACTTACTTTTGGGCAGAAGCCATAAATACTGCATGTTATATTTCAAATCGAGTTTTCAAAAGATCTCTCTTAAACAAAACTTCATTTTAGCTATGGAATGGAAGAAATCCCTTGATATCATACTTTAGAGTATTTGGATGCAAGTGCTTCATATTGAATACCAAGGACAACCTTGAAAAATTTGCCTCTAAATCTGATGAGGGTATCTTTTTAGGATACTCTACAACTAGAAAAGCATATATAGTGTTTAATGAATAGTCATTAACTTTTGAAGAATCTATGCATGTTGTTTTTGATGAATCTAGTAGGCTTAATCTTGTGAAAGGTAGTGTTCTTGATGATGTTGTAGGTACCATGGAAAGACTTGATCTTGAAAATGAAAGAGAAGAAAATGATCAAGAAAATTCACATCAAGATGATTCTCTACCTCCAGCTCAAGAGGAAAACAGGCAAGGGCTCCCAAAGGAATGGAGATTGACAAACGATCACCCCAAAAAGCAAATCATTTGTGATCCTATAAGGGGAGTAAGTATTAGATCTCATCTCAAACATTTAGTTTCTGATCTTGCCTTTGTCTCTCAAATTGAGCCTAAAAATATTGATAAGGCTCTTAATGATAAAAGTTGGGTGATTGCTATGCAAGAGGAACTCAATCAATTTGAGAGAAGTAATGTATGGACCTTAGTACCTATACCCAAGGAGCATCAAATCATTGGAAGCAAATGGGTATTTAGAAATAAACTAGATGAACAAGGTTCAATAACTAGGAATAAGGCTAGGTTGGTTGCAAAAGGATATAATCAGGAAGAAGGAATAGATTATGATGAGACTTATACTCCTGTAGCTAGATTAGAAGCCATAAGAATACTTTTAGCATATGCATGCCATATGAATTTCATATCTTTTAAATGGATGTAAAAAGTGTCTTTTTAAATGGCTTTATAGAAGAAAAAGTTTATGTAGAACAACCACCAGGTTTTGAAAGGTATGATTTGCCCAACCATGTATTTAAACTTTCAAAAGCTTTATATGGTTTGAAACAAGACCTAAGAGCTTGGTATGAAAGAATAAGTTCTTTTCTCTTAGAAAATAACTTTACAAAGGGGAATGTTGACATTACATTATTCATTAAAAAGCATAAGCATGATACTCTAATTGTTCAAATTTATGTTGAAGATAACATATTTGGGTCTACTAATGAATTGTTTTGCTAAGAATTTGCTAAATGAATGACTATGGAATTCAAAATAAGCATGATTGGTGAGCTAAAATTTTTCCCGGTCTACAAATAAAACAAGGCAATGAGGGCATATTCATCAACCAATCCAAATATGCCAAAGACTTAAAAAATATGGAATGGAATGGTGCAAAAATGCTAAGACTCCAATGAGCACATCAACAAAATTGGACAAGGATGAAAAGGGTAAGAGCATTAATGAAAAGCTCTTTAGAGGTATGATCGGATCACTTTTATATCTTACTGCCTCTAGACCCGACATAATGTATAGTGTATGCTTATGTGCTCGCTTTCAATCATGTCCTGAAGAGTCTCATTTAAATGTAGTAAAAAGAATTTTAAAATATTTACATGGCTCATTGCATCTAGGTTTATAGTATCCTAGAAATTCATCCTTTCACATTATAGGATATTCAGATGCTGATTACGCTGGTAGTCTTTTAGATAGAAAAAGTACTTCAGGTACTTGTCACTTTATTGGAGAATGCTTAGTTTCTTGGTTTAGCAAGAAACAAGTTTCAGTTGCTCTTTCTATCGTTGAAGCGGAGTATGTGGTAGCAGGATGTTGTTGTACAAAAATCCTGTGGATGAAACAACAACTTAAGGATTATGGTCATAGTATGAACCATATACCTATTAGATGTGACAATACAAGTGTTATAAATCTATCTAAGAATCCCATTCAACACTCTAGAAGTAAGCATATTGACATAAGACATCATTTTATTAGAGATCATGTTTAATATGGAGATGTTGTATTGGAATTTATAAGCATAGACAATCAATTGGCAGAGATATCTTCACTAAGTCTCTAAATGAGAAAAGATTTAATTTCATAAGAAGAGAGCTTGGTATGATTGATGGATTAACTTTATGATTGCCAAAATTGTCGAACCTTGATTGATAATTTTATGTTTTTTGTCTCATCTTTTTAGATATGAAGTAGCTAACTTGATAGAAATATATGTTATAGGAGATTGAAGCTCCTTAGAAATGCTTTAGTCTTGTTTTAGACTTAATTTTATTTAATGAGGATTTTAGGAAATTCACACCCATGACAAATATTCACAGCCGTGATCATAATCGCCAAAAGCTCTAGTAGCTTTCACGCCTTGCTTCACGACATGTTTCACGGTTGAAGGTAGTGAAGACTATATTTCATGCCCATAACCTTTTTCGATCACCCTCATGAAACCCTTTGTTCACGCCCGTGATGCTTATTCATGACTATGAACATTTCCACCAAAAACTTACAGAAGCATTCACGCTTTGTGTCACGCTCTGTTTCACTGTCACAAGTAGTGAAGATTGTACTTCACGCGCGTGACTCATTTATAACCACCTCGATATTTCATCATTCATGCCCATTACCTTTAATTGTCACAATCATGAATAGTTTCACATCCCTCTTCACGAGTAAAACGTCTTTTCAGTAAACCATGAACACGACATTTCACGCCTGTGAAGATGTCGTCTATAAAACATTTTCTACCATTATTTCTCTCATTTCCAACTCTCCATCTTCTCTCATTTATCACCATTCAATACCATTTCATTGATTCCGGCCCCTTGGAAACTCATTCCATCTATAAATACCTTCAAAAATTGTCTTCATCATCAGAAATCAAAACACCTTAGGTTCTATTACAAAATTCCATCAGATTTTCTCTCTTCAAAAATATATTTCTCAATCAAAAATGGAACCCGACTCCTCCAAAGTTACCAAAAAGACGTCTCATGCTCCAAAAAGGTACACAGACTACCAGAAAGAAGTCTCATGCTCCAAGAATGTGTACAGACTACCTTCTAAATATTATTCTGGAAATCTGAGCTCTTTCTCCTAGAGATGGCCTGAAGAGGCCTAACAGTGGCTTTATCTCGATGGTTTGTAAACCATCTACTGTCTATTGCCACTAAGCCCTCCGAAGACATTTTGATTAGTGGGTATGTGACTCACCTTGCTATAAAACTTGGGTATTTGAAGCTAGAGGAGCACCACTTCAACCTTGTACCAGAACATCCTCGAGATCGACTAGATGTTGAGTCGTTTATCAAAATGGGAGCGGCGGTTCGCATAGTTTATGAGAACAACATCTACTACTGCTTCACCAACCTAGCTGGTGAGATTATTTGGGAGTACAACCATTCGGATGACTTCAAAGGTAGCCTTTAAGGAATCCAGCAGAGAAAGAGAGTTCGAGTTGAGACGACGACCCCAGAGGTTGAGCAGGAAATTGGACAATCCTCTGCCTCCACACCGAACTTGGCTCAGCAAGTGGCTGATTTCTTGGCACCACGGTTTGATCAATTGCAGGCTTCGATGGATGAAAGGTTAGAGAACCTCAAGGATTTCATGGAGTCTTGCATGGAGAGCCTCGAGGCAGAAGTAGCTCGCCTTAGAGACAGGATGTCCGTCTCCAAATCTAGCTAGACTATATTTTTAGCTATGTTAATTTCTAGCATGTTTGATGTAGGACTTTAAATCACTTTTCAAATCCTTGTATTCTTCTTTTAGTATTAATATAATTTCACTTGTTTTCCATTATGATTTATCTTTTTGTTATTCTTTTTATTGATGACAAAAGGGGGAGAACCTAGCAATATATTATATTTAAAGTTAAATGAATATTTGAAATACTTATTTGAATCAAATGAATATGCAAGTATGCAAAAGAGCTGATATACCTTGAATATACCTTAAGTATACTTTGCATATACATTGAATATACCTTAAGTATACTTTGCATATGCCTTGATGCAAGTTACATGAATGAATATGCTTGATATACATTGAATATACCTTAAGTATACTTTGCATATACCTTGATGCAAGTTACATGAATGAATATGCTTGATATACTTTGAATATACCTTAAATATACTTTGCATATACTTAACTAGTTTTAAGTAAAAATTTGGTATACATTGGATATACCTTGCATATAACTTGCATATACCTAAACTAGGAAGCATACATCCATGCTATACTTCATAATTCTTTACAATTCTTGCACTTCAGTAATTTTTTATCTTAAGCATCTTTTGAGGGGGAGACTTCTCAAAAACACATATTGCTAGATTATTTGTCACCATCAAAAAAGGGAGATTGTCGAACCTTGAGGGATATTTCCATCATTTTAATGCTAACAAATAAAATAGCAATAATTTATTTCACATACTTGTTTTCTAAGTTTATTGAACAGGGTATGGAACATGATAGCAAGAATGGAGAATGGAAGATTAACCTTAAAAAGAGAAAAATTGAAGAAATAACATGATTCACGCCTGTGATCTTTTATGTCACACTCGTGATAAAGCTTAGCACCAACTATCAAACATTTAAAGTTCATGGCCATGAAGAATCATAGCAACCGTGAATGATCATATCAGTCACGCCCGTGAGAAAACATGTCAAATTCCTCCAGAGAGCTTCACGACCAGAGTCACTACTTAGACCACGGCTAGGAAGGATGTTCACACCCGTGATCAAACACTTCAAATCCTTCCAGAATGCTTCACGACCAAAGTCATCACTCAAGTCATGACTTGGAAGAACAGTCACGACCGTGACACTCATACTCATGACCTGAAAGAGGAAAGAGAAACATGTCATGTAACACCACATGAAATGCATTTCAGTAAAACCTATCCCTGTATCAAGTAGTCACACACTGTATGTTGGAAAGAGAAAATACCCTGTTAACAGTGGTAGTAAAATTTTTTTTCATATCATATCCTGTAAAATCAACTAATGACTTTACAAGTCGTATATCCTGTAATATCATTTAATGACTTTTCAAATCAACATTAAAAACTGCAATACGATATATCACATATATTAAAACATAAACTTCACATCCGAAGGATTACGAGTTGCTTTCATTTATACATTTCAAAACTAATCTAGAGTGATAATACATATTTAAACATATAAGTCCAAAATACAGATGACATGTTTTCATGCTCGTGTGGAATGCAAGGAGAGAGAGTGATGAGGCTCGGCCAATGACCTGTGCTCCATGTCTTCTATACACTACTCAAAATGAGTTATCACTTTTCTTTACCTGAAAAATGATGCAAATTGATGAGTGGCGGCTCAGTGAGAATAATCATCCAATGAGCTCTAAAGTACCAAACAACTCATAGTAATAAATCACAAATCCAATATATACCATATATTTCATTCCATTCATCAGTATCATATATGTATCAATAAAGTTGAAACATATAATCATTACTCTTTATGTATGCAAATGCTTTGCTTATTTCATTTTGTTGTGACCAAGTGAAACAGACATTGCCCCGGGTTTCCATGTGAACATTTGCATTTGCATTTGCTAGCTAGCTTGATCATTTGTTTCATTTGCACATTTGTTGGGCCATAGGCCTCTTCTTTTGCTTTACAATATCGATTAACTAGTCACAATGCCTTTTTAGTCCATATGCATATGCACTTGTATTTAAGCATTCATCAACCATTGTATCTTATCACATATAATATACATATAAAACATATATACCTCATATGCCACACATATACCTTGCATATACTATACATATACCATGTATATATATCACATATGTCAAACATATACTTCAAATATACCACAGGTATACCATTTATATGTACCACAATGTCACAAATTATCCATCATTACATTATCAAGGACCAATCATGACAATCATATGAATCACATAGCAAACAACATTCATTTGCACTAAAGAATTCAATCGATAATTAGACTCACCGTTCTCCTTTGATTCCGACCCCTAACTTATAGCCTATCCACTCCTTGTGGGTTTCCAATATGTTGAGAGCCTAATATAAAAACATAATCAATTAAATCATGATTAGGAAGACTTAATGTTGCTTAAACAAATTAATATGCATTGTTCATATCAATAGTTAAGATTTTTCCTATGAGGCAGTATGATCTTATGGGACTGTTTAGCCTATAACTTTTTCTATACTTTACCAATTAATAGGATTATTGTTCCTAATTAAAAATAACATATAATTATATAACATATTAAAATTTCAGACCAATTGGATCATTTTACAATATGTTTTGGAATTTCTAAGTGTGTTCTGTTTTCTGCCTTCTTTTCTTCCTTTAGGCAGTTTCAGGGTACCCACTTTGGTTCATCATAAAATATAATATATAAGTAATATTTTAATGAAAATTTACATAAAATTATATGGGTTCATATGGAACATTTTTTTTGTTTTAAACTTTTATCAATTATGTCTCTAAGGTCTTCAAATTATAACAAACATTTTACTGGACAAGAATAGAATTGGCTTCTGGACCAGTATGACTTCAAAAGGACATAACTTAGTCTCTACATACCCAAGTAAGCTGATATTAGTACCAAAATTTATCTAAGACATATACCTATAACTTTAATGCTTTTAAAATTTACATAATATAGCTCTAACAAGCTCAAATGCGCTAAATAAGTTGCTAGATCTGCCCAGGGCACTCAGTTGGCAGTTCAAGGCATGGAACAGTCATTGTTCCATTCACTATAAAGAAAAATATAAAAGTAATATGATCCTTATATTTGGTATAAATATACATAACACATATATCTACAACTTTTATGTTTTGATATACTTCAAATAATGGCTTTAACATATTCGAAATCAAATAACACAGTAGCTAACTTGGTTAGGATTTACACCCTGACCAGTTTTAGTAGAGAGAGGATTTCTCTTCCTATACAAAAACTCATGAAACAATTTTACATATACATAAATATAAGACATAAAGGAACAAATTTTGTGTTTTAAACTTTTCTAGAATCAATTTCTATGTGCATAAAAATCGGGTTGCAAATCAGTACCTATTAATGAACCTAAGCAACTCAAATCAACCCTATAGCAATAAGAATTGATTACTTACCAAGAACGGGCTTGCAAGGGATCAATTAGCTTCAAAAAATAAGTGAAACAAGGAAGAATTAAGTTCTGAAATGGAGGAAAATGAAGGAGAATTCGGGCTGGAGAAGAAGGCAAAAATGGGGAAGGAAGATGAAAATAATGCCAACTTGTTTTTTGTCCTTTTCTCTTTTTCTCTTTTTCTCTTCTCATTTCTCTTTTCTCTTCTCTTCTATTTCTCTTTTGTGTCATTTTCATTTTATTATTATTATTATTATTATTATTATTATTATTATTATTATTATTATTATTATTATTATTATTATTATTATTATTATTATTTACATATATATGTAATTCCACTAATTCACACAATAATACAACTTAGTCATTTGGCCCGATTTAACTAAATTAACAATATAAATGTTTACTAATCTTAATCTAGTCATTTTGATTCCTTTAATTTGGTCAACTTATTCAATTTATTTCTAATACTTCATAATCCTCATATAGATTATAATTACACATGTGTGACTCGGTATAATTGCCAAATACTAGGACACGTAGCTAGTGCGTGTTATGGACTTGTTCCTACGAAAATATGTATGAAATACATGTGTTCAATTGAATTATATGCAAGATGCATATGTTCAAATGAAATGCATATGGATATGCTTGTGAGGAAGGGCGAGGATGTTACATGTCAGACACGAAATTAAGAGTTGGTGCAATGACTATTTTCGCATTAAATGCAACCAAACGACTATAATTCTCCATGAAAGTATAAATGCAAGTCATTTATAAATCCAGAACAAAAGAATAGCTAAAATAGTCACGACTTGTAAAACTCCATTGTAACACTTAGTGTATTTGTGAAACTACCAATTGAGATTGGGGGGAGGAGTAGGGTTTGTTAACACCCGAACCTCTATAAAAATTCTTGTATGATATCTTCCTATCCCTACTCAACTTAACTTTTCCTTCCGCACTTAAAAGTTAAGAAATTTTAATATCCAATTCAACCCCCCTTTTTTGTACAATATCTGGGCAACAAGGATGAATTTGCTGTAAAATTTAAGTGAAATAAGGAAGAAAAGAAGGTTGAAATGGGAAAGAATAAGAAGAAACAGAATTGGAGTGAGGGAAGCAAAATGGTGAGGAGGAAGATAAGGTCCACCTCCCACCTCCTCACTTTTGCCATCTTCTCTCTTTTGTTTCTTCCTTTCTTTTATTTTTCTTTCCTTTTTCTTTTGTTTTTTTTTTGTTTCTTTTTATTTTTCTTCATTAATTCGATCTAATAATTTTAATCACATAAATTTCAATTTCATGTCATCCTCAACTAAATTATAAAATGGATACGTGCAATTCAACACAATTGTAAAATACTCAGACACATAGCTAGTGTGTGTCATGAAGTTGTCCCTATAAAAATACATATAAAATGCACGTGTTCAAGTAAAATATATGAAAATGCATATGTCCAAATGAAATTCATATAAAAATGAATATGTGGGAAGTTGATGATGTTAAATAAACAATATGTTAATCACCAATCACGGATAAGCAAAGGCAATTGCAATTAATGTTTGTTTAGCAAGTTATACTTACCATTTTTTTGCCACCTCTTTTTGTATTTTCCACCAATATTATATAATTTCCTTCCTCTTTCTTTTTTGTTGTAGCTCTTACCCAATCGAGACTTTGATCATATGGTGAGGTAACAGTGGAGCTCATAGGCAGTCATGATGAAAAAGAAGAGATAAGATCTTCAACAATCCACTGGGCCTTTTCTTGGCATAGCCTATACAACTCAAGAATGTGGGTGCACATTCTTTGCTTGCTTCGCCATTGCCTTGGCACTAATTTGCTGTTAATAAAAACAAAAATAAGGGTGAATATTTCATTATTATGTCTTGCATAAATATGAATGTAAATTGCATTATGCTTAATAATTAGTACATTATATTCTTGTAATTCATGTGTTTGTTTAAACTCCTCCCAATCTTTCTCAGCGATGAAGTCATATAATTCCAAAGGTGACTTCTGCTCAGATTTATTCTTTATGTACTTAACCACCAAACGGTACTTAAAATCCTTCCATCGCATTCCAACAGTTTTTAATGCAATCTTCTTCTTATCATCAAAAAAGTTGAACTCTTTCTACAAAATAATATTTTGGATTCATTAGTTTTAATCACAACTTAATTATTTTTATCAAAATTCTTAATAATTTTGAAGGAAAGTTAGTTTGATATCTTCCCAAATTGTATTCTTAAGATCCTTATCTACCATATCCCATCTTTTTATTGTGATGTTCACATGGGAACGTGATATAAGGCCGACATATGAACTAAATATATGTTATAGGGGATGTAAGCTTCTTAGAAATGCTTTAGTCTTGTTTTAGACTTAATTTTATTTAATGAGGATTTTAGGAAATTCACACTCGTGACATATATTCATGACCGTGATCATAATCACCAAAAGCTACAATAGCTTTCACGCCTTACTTCAAGACATGCTTCACGGTTGAAGGTAGTGAAGACTATGTTTCACACCCATAACCTTTATTTATCACCCCCGTGAAACCCTTTGTTCATGCTCGTGATGCTTATTCACGACTGTGAATATTTCCACCAAAAACTTACAGAAGCTTTCAAGCTTTGTGTCACGCTCTATTTCATGGTCACAAGTAGTGAAGATTGTACTTCACGCCCGTGACTCATTTGTCACCACCATGATATTTCATCATTCACACCCGTTAGCTTTAATTGTCACGACCGTGAATAGTTTCACATCCCTCTTCACGGGTAGAGCGTCTCTTCAGCAAACCGTGAACACGACATTTCATGCCCGTGACTTAGTTTTCACGCCCGTGAAGATGTCAGCTATAAAACATTTCTACCATTATTTCTCTCATTTCCAACTCTCCAACTTCTCTCAACTTCTCTCATTTATCACCATTGAATACCATTTTGAAGATTTCGGCCCCTTAGCAACTCATTCCATCTATAAATACCTTCAAAAACTATCTCCATCATCATAAATCAAAACACCTTAGGTTCTACTCCAAAATTTCCATCAGATTTTCACTCTTCAAAAATACATTTCTCAATAAAAAATGGAAACCAGCTCCTTCAAAGGTACCAGAAAGAAGTCTCATGCTCCAAGAAGGTACATGAACTACCTTCTAAACAGTATTCTGGAGCACTGTCATCCAAGATACTCGGTTCTCAAGCAAAGACCACTCATTTCCTCTCGATCATTTGAGTGACAAACTATCAGAACACCAGGTCTCAAGATAAGCATGACAGAAAAACTCCAGGCTTGTCATTTGAAATATTTTGTTGATATCCATCAACCGACGCTGAGGGAACTAACTCTAGAATTCCTGAGCACCCTGCAAGTCTCTCCAACTGGCACGGTAAAATTCCAACTTTACAAGCATCCGAACACCCTCACTGCCACAGATTTTGGTGACATGTTCAACCTTCCCTCTGACAGTATCCTGAATGAGAGTGAGGTGGAATTCTATGCTACTCAGGCATGGACTCACTTCGGGCTTGACTGCAGCTGAAACGTCAAAAAGATGAAAAGCACCCACCTTCGATCCCCAATGCACAAGTACTTGCATGGGTTTCTAACCTATAGTATTTTTTCCAGAGGAGACAACAACTGATTGATTAGGAAGTCAGAGCTCTTTCTTCTAGAGATGGCCCGAAGAGGCCTAATATTGGCTTTATCTCGATTGTTTGCAAACCATCTTCTATCAATTGCCACCAAGCCCTCCGGAGACATTCTGATTGGTCAGCACGTGACTCACCTTGCTATCAAGTTGGGGTATTTAAAGCTAAAGGAGCACCACTTCAACCTTATACCAGCACATCCTTGAGGCTGATTAGATGTCGAGTCCTTTATCAAAATGGGAGCGGCTATTCGTATAGTTTATGAGAACAACATCTACTACCGCTTCACCAACATTGTTGGTGAGATTATTTGGGAGGACAATGACTCGGATGACTTCAAAGCTAGCCTCCAAGGAATGCAGCAGAGGAAGAGAGTTCGAGTTGAGATGGCGCCTCCAGAGGTTGAGTAGGAAATTGGACAATCCTCTGCCTCCACACCAAACTTGGCTTAGCAAGTGGTTGATCTCTTAGCACCACGGTTTGAGCAATTGCAGGCTTCGATGGATGAGAGGTTAAAGAACCTCAAGGATTTCATGGAGTCTCGCATGGAGAGCCTTGAGGCGGAAGTATCTCGCCTTAGAGATTGGATGTCCAGCTCCAAATCTAGCTATAATATATGTTAGCTATATTATTTTCTAGCTTGTTTGATGTAGGAATTTCAATTTATTTTCAAATCCTTGTACTCTCCTTTTTATATTAATTTAATTGCTTTTGTTTTCCATTATTTTTTATATTTTTATTATTCTTTTTGTTGATGACAAAGGGGGGAGAACCTAGCAATATATTGTATTTAAGTTAAATGCAATATTTTTGAATCAAATGAATATGCAAGTATGCAAATGAGCTAATATACTTTGAATATACCTTATGTATCATGCATGAATATGCACTTGATATACTTTGAATATACCTTAAGTATACTTTGCATATATTTTGATGCAAGTTACATGAATGAATGTGCACTTGATATACTTTGAATATACCTTAAATATACTTTGAACATACTTAACTTGTTTTAAGTAAAAATTTGGTATACATTGGATATACCTTACATATAACTTGCATATACCTAAACTAGGAAACATATTTTGATGCTATACTTCATCATTCTTTACAATTCTTGCACTTCAGAAATTTTTATCTTAAGCATCTTTTGAGCAAGAGACTTCTCAAAAGCACATATTGCTAGATTATTTATCACCATCAAAAAGGGGGAGATTGTTGAACCTTGAGGGGTATTTCTGTCATTTTGATGTTAACAAATAAAATAGCAATAATGTATTTAACATACTTGTTTTCTAAGTTTATTGAATAGGGTATGGAACATGATAGCAAGAATGGAGAATGGAAGACTAATCTTAAAAAGACAAAAAAAAATGAAGAAATAGCATATTCACGCTCGTGATGAAGCTCAGCGCCAACTATTCAACATTTAAAGTTCACGGCCATAAAGAATGATAGCAACTGTGAATGATCATATCAGTCACGCCTGTGAAAGAAAGTCACGCCAGTGAGAAGAAATGACAAATTCCTCCAGAGAGCTTCACGACTAGAGTCACTACTTCGACCACGGTTAGGAAGGATGTTCACGCCCGTGAATATATAATGTCATGCCCATGATCAAACACTTCAAATCCTTCCAGAATGCTTTATGGACAAAGTCCCCATTCAAGTCACGACTTGGAAGAACAGTCACGACTGTGACACTCATACTCACGACCGTGAAAGAGAAAAGAGAAACATGTCAGGTGCGAAGTTAAGAGTTGGTGCAACGACTATTTCCGCATTAAATGCAACCAAACGGCTATAATTCACCATGGAAGTATAAATGCAAGTCATTTATGAATTCAGAATAAGAGAATAGCTAATACTTCAAATCAAAATCTTGTTGTAAGCCATTTGTGCATTTAATACTTTCAAAACAAACATTTTATTCTCTATGAAAATCTTTTTGATCATCATTCTCTGAGCATTATAGATTTGTAAGTTTTTCTCTTTGTAATCTACTACTCAAGTGAGTTTGGGTATTTTGGGTTAAGAGTAGAACACTTGTAAGGGTTATTTGTGTGAGCCTTTAAAACAAAAGGAATTGGTTTATTGTGTGAGCCATTAAAACACAAGGGATTTATGGGTTAGGTGTGATCCATTCTTAGAAACACCATAGTTGGAAGTGAGCTTGTAAAACTCCATTGTAACACTTAGTGTGTTAGTAAAACTCCCAATTTAGATTGGGGATAGAAGTAAGGTTTGTTAACACCCGAACCTCTATAAAAATTCCTATGTGATATCTTCCTATCCCTACCCAACTCAACTTTTCTTTCCGCACTTAAAAGTTAAAATTTTTAATATCCAATTCAACCCCCCTTCTTGGTTCAATATCTAGGCAACACATCCGAATCCTGGTATTCCCAATCAATTTCACCAGCTGGAGTGGTGAAGTGGTAATAGACATTATTCTCATGGATTATTCAAACAACAACTCCTATTTTTAAAAAAGACTCGACATCTAGCCGGTCTCGAGGATGTGCTGGAATGAGGTTAAAATTGTGCTCATCAAGCTTTAGATACTCGAGCTCAATTGCAAGGTGAGTCACATACCAACCAATCAAGATATGTCCCGATGGCTTTGTTGTAATTGAGAAAAGATGATTTGCAGACCATCGAGACAGGGCCACGGTTAGACCTCTTCGTGCCATCTCTAGGAGGAAAAGCTCAGATTTTCGGATTGCACCATTGCTATCTCCTCTTGCAAAGATACTATAGGTAAGAAACCTATGTAAATATTTATGCATGGGAGGCTGAAGATGGGTGCTCTTAGTCTTCTTCACGTCCTAGCTATAATCTAATCCGAAATGAGTCCATGCCAAATTGGCATAGAATTCCACCTCACTCTCATTGAGGATACCATCTGAGGAAAGTTTGAAGATTGCTCCAAACGCCACTGCTATGAGAGTGTTTGGATGCTTACAAAGTTAGAATTTGATTATTCCGGTGGGAGAGACTTGCAAAGTGCTAAGGAAATCGAGCATTGGTTCCCTTAGTGTTGGTCGATGTATATCCACAAACTCCTTGAGATGACAATCTTATAGTTGTTCTGTCATGCTTGTCTCAAGACCGAAGGTCCTGACAGCATTCCATTCGAAGGAACGAGATGAAAGTAAAGGCAAACATATCTCGGATGACAATGCTCCAGAATAATGTTGAGAAGGTAGTCCGTGTAACATCTCGGACCATGGGATTTCTTCCTTGTGCCTTTTGATGAGCCAGGTTCCATTGATGATTTCAGAATGGGTTTTTGGTAAGTGAGTTTCTGATCAGGGATTTTGAGAATAACCTTGTGATGTTGTGATTTTTGAAAAAAAGAAAGGAGTTTTGAAGATTTTTATAGATGGAAAAGTATATGAAGAGGTCGGAATCTTGCGAGAAATATTGAATGAGGGTGGTAAATAAGAGAATTTGTAGAGTTGGAAATGAGAGAAAACGGTAGAAAACTATTTTATAGTTGACATAGTCATGATTGTGAATAGTAAATCACGGGCGTGAAATGTTGTGGTCACGGTTTGTTGAAGAGGCACCCTAGCCATGATAAAGGATATGAAATGATTCACGATTGTGACATTTAATAGTCACGGGGGTTACTTGTGAATTTTCACGATAGTGACAAAATGAGTCACGGTCCTGAAGTACAAAGCGTGAACGGTTCTGTAATTATTTGGTGTTAATGTTCACGATCATGAAGAAGTGTCACGGTCGTGAACAAAGAATTTTGCAGGAGTGAAAGAAAAGAGTTATGGGCATGAAATATAGTCTTCACTACCTCCAGCCATGAAGTATGTCATGAAGAAAGACATGAAAGCTAATGGAGCTTTTGGTGATTATGATCATGACCGTGAATATAAGTCACGGGCGTGAATTGCCTTAAGTCTTCAATAAATAAAACTAAGTCTAAAATAAGAATAAAAGATTTCTAAGGTGCTTCTATCCCTTATAACATATATTTCCATCATGTTAGCCACTTCATACCTTAAAATTTTAGACAATAAAAGACAATATATGAAGGAAATTAACATTCAAGATTCAACAAATTTGACAATCATACTTAAGATAAGGTTAATCCATCAAGCATACCAAGCTCTCTTCTTATGAAGTTAAATCTTTTTTCATTAAGAGACTTGGTAAAAATAATTGCCAATTGATTGTCTGTATTGATAAATTCCAATACAACATATCCATATTGAACATGATCTCTAAGAAAATGATGTCTTATGTCAATATGCTTACTTCTAAAGTGTTGAATGGGATTCTTAGATAGGTTTATGGCACTTGTATTGTCACATCTGATAGGTATATGGTCCAAACTATGACCATAATCCTTCAATTATTGTTTCATCCATAGGATTTGAGTACAACAACAGCAACTGAAACATGGCTCAACCAAGAAACTAAACATTCACCAATAAACTGACAAGTGCCCGAAGTACTCTTTCTATCTAAGAGACTTACAGCACAATCAGCATCTGAATATCCTATGATATGAAAGGATGAATTTCTAGGATAACATAAGCCTAGATGCAATGAGCCATGCAAAGATTATAAGATTCTTTTCACAGCATTCAAATGTGATTCTTTAGGACACAATTAAAATTGAGCACATAAGCATATACTATGCATTATATCGGGCCTAGAGCAGTAAGATATAAGAGTGATCCGATCATACCTCTATAGAGCTTTTCATTAATGCTCTTACCCTCTTCATCTTTGTCCAATTTTGTTGATGTGCTCATTGGAGTCTTGACATTTTTGCATCCTTCTATTCCAAATTTCTTGATTAAGTTTTTGGCATATTTGGATTGGTTGATGAATATGCCCTCATTGCTTTGTTTTATTTGTAGACCAAGGAAGAACTTAAACTCACCCATCATGCTCATTTCAAATTCCCTACTCATACAGTTAGCAAATTCTTGGCAAGCAATTCATTAGTAGACCCAAATATGATGTTATCAACATGAATTTGAACAATTAGAATATCATGCTTATGCTTTTTAATAAAAAAAGTGTCAACATTTTCCTTTGAAAAGTTATTTTATGAAAGAAAAGAACTTCGTCTTTCATACCAAGCTCTTGGAGCTTATTTCAAACCATACAAGGCTTTTGACAGTTTAAACACATGATCAAGCAAATTATGGCTTTCAAAACCCAGTGGTTGTTCTACATAAACTTCTTCTATAAAACCATTTAAGAAAGCACTTTTGACATCCATTTGAAAGAGTTTAAAATTCATATGGCATGCATATGCTAAAAGAATTCTTATGGCTTCTAATCTAGCTACCGGAGCATAGGTCTCATCATAATTTGTTCCTTCTTCTTGATTATATCCCTTTGAAACTAACCTAGCCTTATTCCTAGTTATTGAACCTTGTTCATCTAGTTTCTTTCTACATACCCACTTACATCTAATGATTTGATGCTCCTTAGGTCTAGGAACTAAGGTCCATACCTTACTTCTCTCAAATTGGTTGAGTTCCTCTTGCATAGAAATCACCCAACTTTCATCATTAAGAGCCTCATCAATATTTTTAGGCTCAATTTGAAAGACAAAAGCAAAATTAGAATCTAAAGGTTTGAGATGAGATCTAGTACTTACTCCTTTAGTAGGATGACCAATGATTTGTTCCTTGGGGTCATCTTTTGTCATTTTCCATTTCTTTGGGAGCTCTTGCTTGCTTCCTCTTGAGCTTGAGGTAAAGAGTCATCTTGATCATTTTCACCTTTTTCACTTTCACGATCAAGATTTTCCATTGTACCTACAATATCATTTAGAACACTACCTTTCACAAGATCAAACTTACTGGATTCATCAAAAACAACATGCATAGATTCTTCAACAACTAATGACTTTTTATTAAAGACTCTATAAGCTTTGCTAGTGGTTGAGTATCCTAAAAGATACCCTCATTAGATTTAGAGGCAAATTTTCCAAGGTTGTCCTTGGTATTTATTATGAAAAACTTGCATCCAAATACTCTAAAGTATGATATCATGGGTCTTCTTCCATTCCATCACTCAAAAGAAGTTTTGTTTAAGAGTGGTCTTTTGAAAACTCGATTTGAAATATAACATACATATTGGTGGCTTCGGCCCAAAAGTAGGTTGGTAACCCATACTCATTGAGCATTGTTTGAGCCATTTCAATTAAAGTTTGGTTTTTCCTTTCGACCACCCCATTTTGTTGAGGTGTCCTAGGAGATGAAAATTTTTGTAAAATGCCATGTTCTAGACAAAAATTTTCAAAGTTTTTATTTTCAAATTCTTTTCCATGATCGCTTCTTATTTTTGAAATACAATATCCTTTTTTGTTTTGAACTCTCTTAGCAAAGTTTTTAAAAGATTCAAAAGCGTCACTCTTTTGAGCTAAGAAAATTACCTAAGTGAATATAGAGTAATCATCGATGATGACAAAAGCATAGTGTTTACCTCTTAGGCTTGCAACTTTAGTAGGTCCAAAAAGATATAGATGCAAAAGTTGTAGAGGTTTCGAGGTACTTAAAATATTTTTGCATTTGAAGGAGGACTTGTGTTGTTTTCCTCTTTGACAAGGTTCACATGTCTTGTCTTTTTCAAAATTGACTTTTCGTAGTCCCTTTACCAACTCTCCTTGGTTGAGGCTTTAAATTAAATCCATGCTTGTGTGACCAAGCCTTCTATACCACAACCAAGATTCATCACTAGTAGTCACAAGACACTTAGAGGAAAAGTTAGATATTTTGTGTAAGTCTATTATGTAGGTATTAACACCTCTACTTCTTTTAAATATATCTTGGCCATTAAAAGAGGTTACAAGACATTCGTTAGAAGTAAAGATTACTTGGTTTCCTTTATCACATAATTGACTTACACTTAACAAGTTATGTTTCAAACCATCAACACGTAAAACATCTTCAACGAAAGTAGTATTATTAATACCAATAGAGTCAATGCCAATTACCTTACCCTTAGCATTGTTTCCAAAGGTTACTTTACCTCCATTAATACTTTTAATGTCATTGAATAGTTTTTTTATTTCCGGTCGCATACCTTGAGCATCCACTATCTACTAGCCAAGCATTTTCTTTTATTATGGACTTGAGGCATACCTATAAAATCACAATTCAAGTATTGTTTTTAGGTTCCAAAATGAGCTTAGGTCCTTGGGGGTTAGCACATGAAGGTTCCCAATGAGCCTTCCTTATCCAACAATGTTTATTTATGTGACCAAATTTTATACAATAATTACATTGTTTAGCTCTAAATATGCCTTTTGGTCTTATAATGCTTTTGAATGCCATATATCTATTAGGTTGAGTTTGAGAGCAATGGCATGCACAAGCATGATGAATTGGTGCTTTTCTAGGTGCATGCTTCTTATACATAAAGGCATGATTTGACTTTTGAGGTTTCCTTCTTAGGCTTACCAACTCTTGATCATCCCTCTTATGTATAGAAGATTTAGTGTATTTTGTGCACTTAGCCCTTGGGGCTGTTACACCAAATGTGGATATGTGGGGTTCACTTGACTTAACAAAAGTAGTCTTGTGAGAAAATGATGATGTACCCTTAAATCCTAGACCATGTCTAATTAAGGGTGGTCTTTGAGACACAATGAGAGTATCTAAACTCTCCTTTCCCTTGTGAAATTTTGAAATGGAGTTTCTAAGTTCCTCAACTTGGAGTTTCTAAGTTCCTCCACTTCATTTTTCAAAATATTATTTTCTTTAAGCAAGGATTTAGTTGAGGGTCTTGAAAAGTACTCATCTAATGACTTTTGAAGAGATTCATTAGATGATTTAAGCTTAAATTTCTCCTTTTCTAAAGCATCCATTTTGATTTTCAAATTAGAAATGTTATTCTTATAAGTATTGCATTTACTTCTATATTTTTCTAGTTCTAGATTCAATACTTCTATTAGGATTTGCTCATCATCATCATCTTCACTATTTCTATCATTATCACTATTATCATTATTGAAAGAGTATAAGTGAAGTGATCTTACCTTATTCGAGATGTGATCCTCTATAGCCATGAAGCATAGGTTGACCTCTTCACTTCAAGAAATTTCGTCATCCCATATGGCTTTGTGGCCTTTCTCTCCATTGTCTCTTTGGTATTTGCTCTTGTGCTTCTTGAGCCTTGGACATTCCAGTTTAATATTCCCTTTCTTCCCACATTCATAGCACTTTACCTCCTCTTTACTTCTTTGTGAGTCATTAGAGGTCTATTTGAGGTTTCTTTTCCTGAATTTCCTAGAGTTGCTCATTCTCTTCTTAATAATTCTTTTCAGCCTTCTTGAGAGCATAACAATTTCCTCATTTGAATCATCACTCTTTTCTTCATCATCTTCAACTTCCTCTTGAGATTTTGAAGTAGAGGCTTTTAGTGTTAAAGGCTTTCTTTTTTCTAGCTCTGCTTCAAGCTCTCTATCTATTTTCACTGCCATTTCATGTGTAAGAATTTTTCCAATAAGCACATCGATATTTATGATGCTTATGTCTTCATTTGCCTCTTCTATACCGGCAACTCTTGAACCATAATCTTTGAGAGGAAGACTTCTCAGAATTTTGTTATTTACATCTTCCAATCTCAGGTGTTTTCCAAGCTTTCTCATACCATTTATGATGGCTAGAAGATGGTTGGTCATTCATCTTGAAGAGTTCATAATCTAAAGTAAGAAGTTGAATCGTTTTGGATTTAACTTGCTTTATTCCTTCATAATAGTTTTTCAATGTTTTCCACATGCTGTATGCAGTTGGGCAGTGTTGTATTCTGCCACATTCTTTAATGGATAATAAGCTTGAGAGAATTATCATTGCCTTCTTTTTTTTGAAGTTTGCTCTTCTTTGAGGCTCTGTCCAATCATCTCTTGACAGGATTTCTTCTTCACCATCAACTCTTCTTCTAGTTGGTGGTGTCCATTCTTTCCGAACACTATCCCAGACTTCAATTCCTTCACTATCGAGATATGTCTCCATCTGAAACTTCCAATGAGCATAATTTGCTCCATTAAAGTAAGGCTTGAGACTTTGGAATCCTTCATTGGCCATATTTTGATCTTTTTCTAGCGTTGTTTAGGCTTCGATGCTAGACTAAGCTCTAATACCAATTGTTGCCCATATATCGTACCAAGAAAGGGGGTTGAATTGGATATTAAAATTTCTTAACTTTTAAGTGCGGAAAGAAAAGTTAAGTTGAGTAGAGATAGGAAGATATCACACAAGAACTTTTATAGAGGTTCAGGTGTTAACAAACCCTACTCCTCTCCCCAATCTCAATTGGGAGTTTCACTAACACACTAAGTGTTACAAGCTCACTCCCAACTATGGTGTTTCTAACAATGGATCACATCTAACCCAGAAATCCCTTATGTTTTAATGGCTCACACAATAAATCAATTCCTTGTGTTTTAAAGGCTCACACAAATAACCCTTACAAGTGTTCTTCTCTTTACCCAATATACCAAAACTCACTTGAGTAGTAGATTACAAAGAAAAACACTCACAAATCTAGAATGCTCAAAAAATAATGAGCAAAAAGATTTTTATAGAGAATTAATGTTTGTTTTGAAAGTATTAAATGCACAAATGGCTATAACAAGATTTTGATTCGAAGTATTAGCTATTCTTTTGTACTGGATTCATAAATGACTTGCATTTATACTTTCATGATGAATTATAACTGTTTATTTGCAGTTAATGTGAAAATAGTCATTGCACCAACTATTAATTTCACGCCTGACATGTTTCTCTTTCCTCTTTCACTATTGTGAGTATGAGTGTCATGGTCGTGACTGTTCTTCCAAGTCGTGACTGGAGTGGTGACTTTGGCCTTGAAGCATTCTGGAAGGATTTGAAGTGTTTGATCATGCGCATGACATTATTATTTCACGGGCGTAAACATCCTTCCTAGCCGTGGTCCAAGTAGTGACTCTGGTCGTGAAGCTCTCTAAAGGAATTTGACATGTTTTCTCACAGGCGTGACTTTCTTTTACGAGCGTGACTGATATGATCATTCACGGTTGCTATGATTCTTCATGGTCGTGAACTTTAAATGTTTGATAGTTGGCACTAAGCTTTATCACGGGCATGAATCATGTTATTTCTTCAATTTTTGTCTTTTTAAGGTTAGTCTTCCATTCTCCATTCTTGTTATCATGTTCCATACCCTGTTCAATAAACTTAGAAAACAAGTATGTTAAATACATTATTGCTATTTTATTTGTTAGCATCAAAATGATGGAAATACCCCTCAAGGTTCAACAATCCCTTTTAAGTTCGTTCTTGGAAAGTGCTCTTCTCTCCATTGGTTTAGTGTTGGTTTGAACTGTTAGGGTTATGTTGAAGCAGTGTTCTGCACTCTGATTTGGATGACATTATGGATCGAATTTGAAGAATTTTAAAACATAAAAGTTGTTAATTTATGTCTTAGGTTTGTGTATGTGTAAATATGTTTTCAAGCTTTGGTGTATATGAAAAGATATTGACATCTAATTAGAATTTGTACAGGTGTGAACCCTAGCTAATTTAGCTACTGTGTCCAATTATTTTCAATATGATATAGCCCTTATTTTAAGTATATTGAAAAATTAAAATTGTAGATAGATGTGTTATCCATATTTATACCAAATTTCATATTCATACATTTTTTAGATGTTGAGTTATAGTGAATGAAACCATGATTATTTCATAGTTTGAGCTGCCTGCTTAGTGTCCGGGACAACTCCAACAAATTTCTTGGTCCTTTTTAACTCATTCTAGATGGAATCTATACTTTTCAAAAACATGAAAGTTATAGGGTTATGTCTTAGATAAAATTTGGTAAAAATTTAACCTTAATATGTTATTTATAGAGTAAGATATGACATTCACAAGTCATACTAGTTCGGAAGCCAATACTATTATGGAACAGTGAAATATTTCTTATAATTTGAGGACCTTAAAGACATAATGGATAATAGTTGTAAACATAAAAAAATGTTCCATTTTAACCTCTCTAAGTTTATACCAAGTTTAATTATAATATGACTTACATTTTGTGAGATATGAATGACCAAAATTGGTACCCTAAAACTGCCAAAGGGCAGAAAATATAACACAATTGGAAATTCCACCAAAAATTGTACAATGCTCTGATTTCTCTGAAATTTGAATATGTTATATAATTATATGTGATATTTAATTAGAAACAATAATCACATAAATTAGACAATTTTAGAAAAATTTATAGGCTAATCAGTCCCATAAGGTCACACTGCCCCTATAGGAAAAACCCTAACTATGTATATGAACTATGCACATTAATTTGTTTAAGCCACATTAAGTTTATTTAGTCATAAATTAATCAATAATATTTCCACATTAGGCTCACAAAAAATTAGAGACTCACATGGAAGGGATAGACAATAAGTTAAAGGTTGGAATTAAAGGAGAAAGGTGAGTTTAATTATCAAATGATTTCTCTAGTGCTTATGGATATTGCTTGCTATGTGAAATGCGAATTGACTTATGATTATGTGATTCATATTATTTTCCTAATTTGACTTTGATATTGAGATGATGGATAATTTTGTGACATATTTGGCATATGTATGGTATATTTGAGGTATATATGTGGCATACGTGATGTATGCATGGTATTTGTGTAGTATATGTGAGGTATATGCGTGGCATATGAGGTATATATAAGGTATATGTATATATAATAAGGATACAATGGTTGATGAATGCTTAGTTATAAATGCATATGCATAGGACTTAAAAAGGCATTGTGACTAGTTAACCGACATTGCAAGGCAAAAGAAGAAGCCTATGACCCATTAAATGTGCAAATGAAACAAATGATCAAACTAGCTAGAAAATACGAATGTTCACATGACAACTATTCATATGGAAGCCCGGGACAATATCTATTTAACTAGGTCATAACAAAATGAAATGAGCTAAGCATGAGCATAAGCAAAGATTAGTGATTACATGTTTAAATTTTACTCGTAATTATATGATAATGGTGAATGCAATGGGTTTGTGATTTGTTACTATTAATTGCTTGGTACTTTAGAATTTGTTTGATGATTACTCTCACTGAGCTGCAACTCATCAATTTGCATGATTTTTTAGACAAAGAAAAGTGATAGCTCATTTTGAGTGCCATATAGAAGACATAGAACAACGCTCATCGACCGAGCCTCACCACTCTCTCTCCTTGCATTCCACATGAACATGGAATCATACCATCTAAATTTTGGATTTATGTGAATATACATGCATATTTACTCAGAGTTGTACAATGATATGTAAATGGATACAACTAGTAAACCTTAGATGTAAAGTTTAAGTCTTAACATATATGAGATTTGTTGATTTGCAGATTTATTGAATGATGATATGGATGTGATGATAAGAAAAAAAATTAATATCAATGTTAACAGGTTTTTTTAACTTACCTGTATGTCATATGTGATTACTAGACACAGGGATAATTTTTACTGAAATGCATAAGGTATGATGTTATATTTTGGTATCAGAGTAGGGATAAATTCCATGGGAATATGCATTTGCATAATATCATGATAACATATGTGTCCTATGTGTTGAACATTATATAGTGACATAATTCTATGTATTTTAGGACCATTATAAGACATAATTCACCAAGGAAGGAGAGGTAGGCTGGATTGCATTCTCATAAGCATCATTGCATAGAGATCAACCAGCACCAAGGGCTAGGGCTCTAGTACATCCATCACAATCATCACATGCAGAAGTACCCTATGAAAACCCCAAATATAAGGTACAAGGGCCTGAAATATATAGCAAAAGACATTATGACAAGTTAAGAAAACAAGGTGCAATTGATTTCAATGGCACAACAGACCCAGCAGAAGTAGGGACATGGCTTAAAAGAACACATAAGGTACTGCATATGATGAGATGCACACCAAAGAAGAAATTTGATTATGTAGTGTCCTTGCTTCAAGGCAATGCCTATGAATGGTGGGAGACAATCCCAAATAGTGATGTATAACCTCCAGTCCTGACATGGAATGATTTCCTTCGGGATTTCTAGAATAATTACATTCCTGAAGCATATAAAGATGAGAAGAGAAAAGAATTCATAAATCTAAAACAAGGGAGCATGTCTATTGTTGATTATGAGGTGCAGTTCAACAAACTTTCACATTATGTCATTTTTATGGTCTCTACAGAAAGAGACAAATGCAGGAAGTTTGAGGAGGGCCTCAAATATAAGATTAGAAATAAAATTACAACTACTAATCTTGACAGTTATAACATACTTAGAGTTGCAACAATTAGAGTTGAAGGTTAATGAAAGAAGTTGGAGAACAACAATTTAAAAAAAACAGTATGAGAGTTTTCTAGAGAGTATAGCAAAAGGTAGGGAAAGAGAGGAAAATACATGTTTGCATAGTCTGGTAACAGAGGTGGATACTCGAGTTTCAAATGTCGTGCTACTACTTTCTTTTATCCAGACAGAGGACAGAGCCAATATGCAGAACATAGGCCTACATATACTCATTGTAGTAGACAACATACGGGCGAATGCAGAAGGCTCACATGAGCATGTTATTTATGTGGGTCGATGGAGCACATGTATATAGACTGTCAAGAAAAAGCCAAACTAGCAGAGACTAGTAGAGGTAGAAGAGTATCTGAGACTACGGTTGAGTCACTGAGGGTCTACCCTACTAGTGGGACATATGGCAGAGGTAGAGGCAGGGACAGAATTGGTACAACAGGCAGAAAAGTGACCAAATTTGAAGGTCAGAGTTCTAAACCCCCTACACAAGCTAGGGTGTTTGCTATGATTAGGCAGAAGGTAGTTGATGCTCCTGAAGTAGTCACTAATTACATTTATATTTTTGATATATTAGCATATGCATTGATTGATTTTGATTCCACACATTCATTTATATCATTGCATATGGTATCCAAATTGCATCAAAAGTATGAGCCTTTGAGGATTAACATAAATGTGAGCACTCCACTAGGGACAATAATAACTGTGAATAATGTCTATCATGATTGCTTGATATGCATTGATAAAGCTAAATTGATAGCTGATATGATCTTATTGCCACTCTATGAATTTGATGTGATATTGGGAATTGATTGGTTAATTAGACATCATGCAATAGTGAATTGATTTACTAAGAAAGTAATTTTAGAATCACCGAACGAGCCAAGGGTTGTATTTTTGGGTGAAAGAAAACTTGTGCCTACATATCTAATCTCAGTTGTAAGAGAATTTTGGATGATCAAAAGAGGATGGAGACATATTTGGCATATGTAACTGATACTAGAACCATTGATAGCTTGCTTGAAAATATACTAGTGGTGAGGGAATTTTCTAATGTATTCCCAGATGATCTACTTAGTTTACCACCAAATAGAGAGATATAATTCACTATTGAACTAGTACCAGTAACGACATCAATATCAATGTCACCTTACAGAATGGCCCCAGTTGAGTTGAAAGAATTGAAGACCCAATTATAGGAATTGCTTATTAAATGGCATATCAGACCTAATGTATCAACTTGAGGAGCTCCAATATTATTTGTTAAAAAGAAAGATGGAACAATGAGATTGTGCATTAATTATAGGAAACTGAACAAAATGACAGTCAAGAACAAATATTTGTTGCACAGATGATTTGTTTGACCAGTTGCAATGAGCCCAAATATTCTCCAAGATTGATTTGAAATCAGGCTATTACCAGCTGAAGGTAGTAGAAGTAGATGTTCCAAAGACTGTCTTTCAAACTAGGTATGAACATTATGAATTAATTTGTTTAAGCCACATTAAGTTTCTTTAATCACCAATTAATCTATTATATTTTCAATTTAGGCTCACAAAAAATTGGAGACCCACAGGGAGGGGATAGACAAAAAGTTAAAGGTCAGAATCAAAGGAGAAATGTGAGATTAATTATCAACTAATTTCTTTAGTGCATATGGACATTGCTTGCTATGTGAAATGTGAATTTACTTGTGATTATGTGATTCATAAGATTTCCCTGATTTAACTTTGGCAATGAGATGATGGATAATTTGTGACATATGCTGTAACACCCCATCACCCCAGCAGTTCGTGCCTGAATAAGGGAGTGCTACACTGACTTCATCGGTTGAAATATCATTTTTAAATTTTGTATAAATGAACATCCCTCGTATATATATATATATATATATATTCCACAACTTATTTATTTATGCCCAAAACACCTATGAACTCCTAACTAGGATAATAGAGTTCTCATCTAGGCACTTAGGAGTTCCACTCGGGCAATATGATGTGCGCATATAAGTGTCATCATCGACTTTAATAACATTGTCATCACCGTCATTAATAATAGTGTCATCATCGGCTTCAATAATAGTGTCATCATCAGCTTTAATAATAGTTTCATCACTGGCATTAATAATAGTGTTATCACCGGATTCATTAATTATACCATTAATGGATTTCATCATACTCCCCCCTGCTTGGCATGCCAAACTATCCTAAGTTGGTTTTAGTTAGGTGTAATAGGGCTTACACAATCTCATTAAAATTCATAGCAAATAAATTCATATTTTTCATACATTTAATGTCTCAAAATAATCACATAATCACTCAATTAAAATAATATTTACATAATCTAACAAGGTTCTTGTCATTTTACTCTTTTAATTCCACAACTCATATGTTGCCTTATCACTGGTAGATTTCGTTCTCTGTATTGGACCTTAATTTTGGTTCTATTAAAATCTGAATTTAGTTATAAGGTCTTAAAAATTTTAGATCTAGATCTTAGCTTTAATATTCAACTTGAATCACTTAATTCTGATTTCTGTATCAAAAGATATGATAAAATGAACACTGACTGGTCACTAATAATTCTGTCCAGAATTTTCTAGACAGATTATAAGTCCTAGATTTATGAATTTTTGTGGACAATTACAGATATATCTGGATTTTGTGTTCTGAATAAAAATTATAGCCCTATGGCTTAGCTTTAAAATCCAACAAATAACATACAAAACCAAATTATATAAATTACGTTATAACAATTTAAGTGCTCACTGCTCATCCATTTCCAGCAAGGAACATACAAACTAATCACATTCAATTTTTACCAAATTAAATCCTAAATCTAGCAAACATGCATCCCCAAGATTTACAACTCAAAATACTATTAACTCAAAATTATCAACATGCCAAGTAATCAAATTTTGCAAATAAAAAAAAATAAAATAGGCTATTGCCTTAGGTTATGCACAAACCTGTCTGTTCTTTTCTTTTCTTTCTCTTTACTTCTCTTTCTCTTTTCCTTTGAGCTAAATTCTGGTCAATTTGAGTTTCTAAAACATAAAAGAGATAATTAAAATCATACTCATTGAAACTCCATAACCCTAATCTCTTTTTTTTTTTTTTGCTCTTTTATGCTTGAAAATGGCTTTTTCCCTTACTTTTTTCTCTCTTTTCTCACTTCCTTTCACTAGAAATAAGCTTTGGCTATAGAGGAACTTGAGGAAACGTGGGCTAGTTTAGGAAGGCAGAGATTCTCAATGCAAAAGGGATAAGGAAGAAGAAGAAACAGTCAAGAAGAAAATGACAAAAGTCATTAAGATGGGGACACCTAAGCATAATCTAGAAGCTTTCATTAATACCTAATTCATGCACATCAATTGGCTAATTGTTGTATGCCACTTGGTGTGTGGTGCTTCAAGAAAACATGGAAGACAACTTAATGATAGGAAATTCTAGATATGAAGTGATAAGGAAGGATGAAGGAACAATTAAGAGAATGAAGACAAACTTAATTAATTATGAGACACCTAAGCCCATTTGATTTTAATGTCTAATTCATGTATTCATGCATGTCAATTGGCTTCTTAAAATTTGCCACTTGGTGTGTCCAGCCTCCACATGCATTTTATGTCCCAATTCATGTTTTTAATTGATGGTTACCCAATTAACCCTCCAAATTTTGGTAAATTGCAAATTGACCCCTAAACTTTTCAAAATTTTCAATTTAGTCCTTTACTGAAATTTAATATCTTTAAATATTTTCAACACTTTATTATATATTTTCCATACTTAATTCCCATTATTTTAATTATTTTTTGATAAAAATTCAAATTTAGATTTCAATCAAACCGTCGAGTCGATTTAACAACTCGCGCGACTAGGGTTCTAAATTAGCGGATATGACATTCTCTCCCCCTTAAAATAAATTTTGTCCTTCAAATTTTTTTACCTGTTCATTCTTTGAACAACTGGGGATATTGCCTCTACATGACTTCTTCACTCTCCTATGTGGCTTCTTCCGTCGAATGATTCCCCCATAACACTTTAACTAATGGAACTTTCTTTTTTCGTAAAACTTTTTCTTCACGTGCTAATATATCTACCGGTTCCTCTTCATAAGTCATATCTGTTTGCACTTCTATCTCCTCAGTTGGTATGACATGAGTCGGATCGAACCTATATCTTCTTAACATAGATACATGGAACACATTGTGAATTCGGTCTAACTTCGGTGGAAAGGCTAAACGGTAAGCCACGAGTCCGATTCTTTCTAGAATCTCATAAGGTCCAATGAACCTTGGACTTAATTTTCCCTTTTTACCAAATCTCAATACTTTCTTCCAAGGCAACACTTTAAGGAATACTTTATCACCCACATCATATTCAATGTCTCGCCTCTTTAAATCGACATATGATCTCTATCGATCCTATGCTGCTTTTAGCCTTTCTTTGATCACTTTAACTTTCTCCTCAATCTGTTGAACTATCTCAAGCCCAATCAAATTTTTTCTGATTTAGCTCAGTCCAACAAACTAGGGTTCTACACTTCCTTCCATAGAAAGCCTCATACGGAGCCATGCCTATGCTTGTCTGATAACTGTTGTTATAGGCAAACTCCATAAGAGGTAGATATTTATTCCAATTTCCCTCAAATTCAAGCACACAACTTCTCATCATATCTTCTAGCAACTGAATAACTCACTCTGATTGTCTATTCGTCTACGGATGAAAGGTCGTGCTGAAACTGAATCGAGTTCCCAAAGCTTGTTGTAGACTCTTCTAGAATTGTGAACTAAATCTGGGATCTCTATCAGAGATGATAGATACTGACACTTCATGAAGTCTCACTATCTCACTTAAATAAATTTTGGTTAGCTTGTTCAATGAGTAATCCATTCTGACCGGTAATAAATGTGCCAATTTTGTCAATCGATTCACTATCACCCATACTACATCATGCTTTCTCTAAGTCATCAGTAAACTCGACACAAAATCCAATGTGATTCTTTCCCATTTCCACTCTGGAAGCGGTATTGGTTGCAACAATCTTGTGGGTAACTAATGTTCCACTTTCAATTGTTGACAAGAAACACTTAGCAATATACTCAGTGATATCCTTCTTCATCCCTAGCCACCAGTATTGAGTTTTCAAATCTTGATACGTTTTTTGCCCGCTTGGATGCATGGTATATATTGTTTCATGTGCTTCTTTTAATATCTCGGACTTCAGCTTTTCTATACTGGGCATACAAATCCTATTTTTGAAGTATACTGTGTCATCTTCCGTCAATGAAAACTCAAGTTTTTCTCCCTTTTTCACTGCCTCCATTATCTTTACTAACTTCTCATCTTGCTTCTGATCATCTTTGATCCTCTGCATCAAAGTAGATTGTATTCGCATCTCAACTAAAATCTCCCTGCTTAGTGCATCTGCAACCACATTAGCTTTGCCTGGCTGATAGTCGATCACACAGTCATAATCTTTAATCAACTTCAACCATCTTCGTTGTCTCAGATTCAACTCTTTCTGTGAGTGAAGGTACTTAAGACTTTTGTGATCTATATCGATATAACATCTTTCCTCATAGAGATAATGTCTCTAGATCTTAAGAGCAAAAACCATCACAGCTAACTCTAAATCATGCATCAGATAGTTAAGCTCATGAGGTGTAAACCGTCTGGAGGCATATGCAACTACTTTCCCCACTTGCATAAGAACACAACCTAGACCATTATGACTAGCATCACTGTACACAATAAAATCTTTTCTCGGAGTAGGCTACATCAAAACTGGTGTTTCAGTCAACATTGCCTTCAGTTGATCAAAGCTTGCTTGACACTTATCTTTCCACTCGAAACAGACCTCTTTTCGTAGCATTCGTATCAAATGAGTCGCTAAGGATGAAAATCCCTTCACAAACCTCCTATAATATCCAGCTAATCTGAGGAAACTCCTCACTTCTGTCACATTTCGTGGTGGTTTCCAATTAAGAATAGCCTCAATTTTACTAGGGTTAACCCGAATACCTTCTGCTGAAATTACATGACCCAGAAAACTTACTGCTTCAAGCCAAAACTCACACTTAGATAGCTTTGCATACAACTGCTTCTCCCTCAGTGTTTGCAACACTATTATGAGATGTTGATTATGTTCTACTCAGTTTGTAGAGTAGACAAGAATGTGATCAATAAAAACCACTACAAATTGATCAAGATATGGCTTGAACACTCGATTCATTAGGTCCATAGAAGTTGTTGATGCATTCGTCAATCCAAAGGGCATAAATAGGAACTCATAATGACCATAATGACTCCAGAATGTCATTTTAGGTACATCTGACTCTTTGATCTTTAGTTGATGATTGCACCCTTCAACTGATCAAATAAATCATCAATTCTGAGTAGTGGGTATTTATTCTTGATAGTCACCTTGTTAAGCTGTCTGTAATCGATGCAAAGACGTAAAGTGCCATCTTTTTTCTTTACAAATAATACTGGAGCACCCCACGATGATACACTGGGTCATATAAATCCTTTATCTAACAATTCCTACAACTGTATCTTAAGCTCTTTAAACTCTGCTGGTGCCATCCTATATGGTGTAATGGAAATAGGAGTGGTGCTGGTAACAAATCGATAGCAAATTCGATTTCTCTATTAAGCAGTAACCTTGGCAACTCCTCTAGAAACACATAAGGAAACTCACTAACAATAGGAATATTCACCAACTTCGAACTTGCTTTTTCCATATCCACCACATACGCTAAGTATGCTTCATATCCCTTACTAATGAGTTTCTGAGCTTTTTACACTGATATCACATTTTCTGGATGTCCTCTATTTTCACCCATCACCACTATCTCATCTTGTTCTGGAAATCCGATAATCATTTGTCTCCTCCCACAATCCACTATCACTCCATCATGAGCTAGCCAATCCATTCCCAAGATCACATCGAACTCGTGGAATTGTAGCTTTATCAAGTCTGCTAGGAATTGCCTACCTTGAATTTCAACTGGGCAACCCTTAAACACCTTGCTAACCCTCACATTGTGCCTTAACGGGTTAGTCACAATAATCTCAAATTCTAGAGACTGTGGTTCTAAACCCTCTCGACCCGGTGGTGGTGTGCATATGTATGAATTCGTCAACCTCGAATCTATCAATGCATGTATATCAAAGCCTAAGAGAAGGAATTTACCAATTAAGACATCAGGTGCATCCTGCTCCTCTCGGCCTTGCATGGCATATGCCCTAGCTGGGGCAACTCCACTACCTTCTGATCTCTCAACTATCTCTGATCTAATATGACTAGGCCCTTATTGGCCTCCTCTACCTTGCCCTCAACCTCGGCCTCTATCTTGCCTAGAAGTTTGTGTCTGTATCGGCTCCGTGCTTCCCAAACCTCTACCATGCTGTAATAGAGGACAATCCCTTCTTATATGATCTTTGGAGTCATATCTCAAGCATGCTTCTATCATCCACCAACACTCTTCTGGATGAGAATGACTACAATGCTGACATTCTGGTAGAGGTAGCGATCTATGTGATGTTTGTGTCGATGCACTGGCTACTGATGAGATAGATCTCATGGGTTGTTTCCGTCTAAAAGAAGAAGGTCTGCTAAAACCCCCAGTCTAAAATCGACCACTAAAGGATCTCACTCTCTTCCCACTCAACTGTACTCCACTCGGCTGTGGCATGACTCTCTTGGACCCTCTATCTTGTGGTAGGGATGAGACTTGTAGCTTGATTAGATCTCTCAATCCATCTTCAAATCATCGATATTTATCAGCTTCCATGGATAAAATACCATCACCATATTTGCAAAGATGGGTGAATTCTCTTTCATATTCTGACACCGACATATTCCCCTATTTTAAAGTCAAAAATTCCTTTTTCTTGTCATCTGTATAAATAGGGGGAATGTATTGCTCTTTGAACTTCTCTAAAAAGAATTCCCAAGTTATGGGGTCAGGTGTCTCTGTGCTTTGTGACTCAAATCAGCTTATTAAAAATTCTCTCTGCCCATTCTAACCAAAACTCTGCCACAGAGGGGTCATATTCCCGTTTACCATAAAAATCGGTTGCTCCTAGCTTCCTCAGCCTCTCAAATTGTAGCACAGATAAGGCTGGTTGTGATGCTCTTTGTAGCAAATCGATCATGCTCCTCATAAGCTCTATTTGTCCTATGCCAGCTATAAACTGCCCCCTTTATAGGCTAGCACTGGATCTAGATACAGTAGCTCAGCAACGACTGAGTTGCGATGAAGCCTTTGTTTCAATAGGCTCATTACTTTTGCCTCATTCGGCCACAATATGTCGTGACCCTGAAGCCATACTCTACCTATATCATAGAATAATAGCCCCAATCAGTAACCAACAACATTAATATTTAATTGTGGGTACACATATGTCATCATTATTTTTGAAAACCATTTTAAAGTCCCAAAATTGCCCAAACCAGGCTCTGATACCAAACACTATAATACCCCCTTATCCCAGTAGCTCGTGCCCAGATAAGGGAGTGCTACGCTGACTTCATCAGTTGAAATATCATTTTAAAATTTTGTATAAAGGAAAATCCCTCATATATATATATATATATATATTATTTTCCATAACTTCATTATTTATGCCCAAAACACCTATAAACCTCTGACTAAGATAATGGAATTTTCATCCAAGCACTTAGGAGTGCCACCCAGGTAATATGATGTCCGCATAATAGTGTCATCACAGGTTTTAATAATAGTGTCATCACCGGCTTTAATAATAGTGTCATCACCGACTTTAATAATAGTGTCATCACCGACTTTAATATTAGTGTCATCACCGGCTTCAACAATAGTGTCATCATCAGCTTTAATAATAGTGTCATCACCGGCTTTAATAATAGTGTCATCACTGGCTTCATTAATTATACCATTAATGGATTTCATCATACTCCCCCCTGCTTGGCATGTCAAACTATCCTAAGTTGGTTTTAGTTAGGTGTTATAGGGCTTACACAATCTCATTAAAATTCATAGCAAATAAATTCACACTTTTCATGCATTTAATGTCTCAAAATAATCACATAATCACTCAATTAAAATAATATTTACATAATATAACAAGGTTCTCATCATTTTACTCTTTTAATTCCATAACTTATATGTTGCCCTGTCATTGGTAGATTCCATTCTCTGTATTGGGCCTTAATTTTTGGTCTTATTAAAATCTGAATTTAGTTACAAGGTTTTCTTAACAATTTTAGATCTGGATCTTAGCTTTAATATTCAACTTGAATCAATTAATTTTGATTTTTGTATCAAAAGATATGATAAAATGAACACTGACTGGTGACTAACAATTCTGTCCAGAATTTTCTCGACAGATTCTAAGTCCGAGATTTATGAATTTTTCTAGACAATTACAGATATATTTAGATTTTATGGTCTGAATAAAAATTATAGCCCTATGTATTAGCTTTCAAACCCAACAAAGAACATACAAAACCGAATTTTAGAAATTAAGTTATAACGGTTTAAGTTATAACGGTTTAAGTGCTCACTGCTCATCCATTTCCAACAAGAAACATACAAACTAATCACATTCAATTTTTACTAAATTAAATCCTAAATTTAGCAAATATGCATCCCCAAGATTTTCATAAAAAAATACTATTAATTCAGAATCATCAACATGCCAAGTAATCAAATTTTTCAAATAAAAAAAAATACAATAGGCTATTGCCTTAGGTTATGCACAAACCTTTGTTTTCTTTTCTTTTCTTTCTCTTTACTTCTCTTTCTCTTTTCCTTTGCTCCTTTGAGCTAAATCCTGGTCAATTTGAGTTTCTAAAACATAAAAGAGATAATTAAAACTTTACTCATTGAAACTTCATAACCCTAATCTCTCTATCTTTCTCTTTTTGCTCTTTTATGCTTGAAAATGGCTTTTTCCCTTACTTTTTCTCTCTTTTCTCACTTCCTTTCACTAAAGCTAAGCTTTGGCTATGGAGGAACTTGTGGAAATATGGGCTAGCTTAGGAAGACAGAGATTCTCAATGTAAGAGGGATAAGGAAGAAGAAGAAACATTCAAGAAGAAAATGACAAAAGTCATTAAGATGGGGACACCTAAGCATAATCTAGAAGCTTTCATTAATGTCTAATTCATGCACATCACTTGGTGTTTGGTGCTTCAAGAAAATGTGGAAGACAACTTAATAATAGGAAATTCTAGATATGAAGAGATAAGGAAGGATGAAGGAACAATTAAAAGAATGAAGACAAACTTAATTAATTATGGGACACCTAAGCCCATGTGATTTTAATGTCTAATTCATGTATTCATGCATGTCAATTGGATTCTTAAAATTTTCCACTTGGTGTGGCCGGCCTCCACATGCATTTTATGTCCGAATTCATGTTTTTAATTGATGGTTATCCTAATTAACCCTCCAAATTTTGGTAAATTGCAAATTGACCCCTAAACTTTTCAAAATTTGCATTTTAGTCCTTTACCAAAATTTAACACCTTTAAATATTTTAAACAATTTATTAGATATTTTTCATACTTAATTGCCATTATTTTAATTATTTTTTGATAAAAATCCAAATTTAGACTCTGGTCGAACCGTTGAGTCGATTTAACAACTCGCGCAACTAGGATTCTAAATTAGTAGATGACATATGTGGCATATGTATGGTATATTTGAGATATATTTGTGACATATGTGGCACATATATGGTATATTTGAGGCATATATGTGGCATATGTGATGTATGCATGGTATTTGTATAGTATATGTGAGGTATATACATGGCATATGAGGTATATATAAGGTATATGTACGGTATATATAATAAGGATACAATGGTTGATGAATGTTTAGTTATAAATGCATATGTATAAGGACTTAAAAAGGCATTGCGACTAGTTAACTGACATTGCGAGGCAAAAGAAGAGGCCCATGACCCATTAGATGTGCAAATGAAACAAACAATCAGGCTACCTAGCAAATGCAAATGTTCACATGAAAATTGTTCATATGGAAACCCGGGATAATGTCTATTTAACTAGGTCACAACAAAATGAAATGAGTTAAGCATTGGCATAAACAAATATTAGTGATTACATGTTTAAATTTTACTCATAATTATATGATAATGGTGAATGTAATGGGTTTGTGATTTGTTGCTATGAGTTGTTTTGTACTTTAGAACTTGTTTGATGATTACTCTCACTGAGCTGCAACTCATTAATTTGCATGATTTTTTAGACAAAGAAAAGTGATAGCTCATTTTGAGTGTCATATAAAAGATATGGAATACAAGTCACCGACCGAGTCTCACCACTCTCTTTCCTTGCATTCCACATGAATATGGAATCATATCATCTACATTTTGGATTTATGTGAATATACATGTATATTTACTAAGAGTTGTACAATGATATGTAAATGGATGCAACTAGTAAACCTTAGATGTAAAGTTTAAGTATTAATATATGTGAGATATGTTGATTTGCAGATTTATTGAATGATGATATGGATGTGATGATAAAAAAAAAATTTACTATTAATGTTAACAGGTTCGTTTAACTTACCTGTGTGCCATATGTGATTACTAGACATATGGATAGGTTTTACTGAAATGCATAAGGTATGATGTTACAATTTATATGCTGAACATGAGACATTACAGGAAGAAGTCGCACAATGTAGTTGGGTACCAGAGAGGCATGATGACATATTGTCACGTGCCCTTGAAAAATCCGAACATTCTAGCTTTGCGAGGGGTGTTGAAAGTGTCATGACCATCAAGAAATTTTATGATAATATTGGAAAAAATAAACCATCAGCATTCGTCTCACAGAAAGTTATAGAAGAGCTCGAGAATAAAATAGAGACCAAATTATTTATTAGATTCTCGGCACATATCGCTCATCTTGAGATCATGATAGAGCAAAGGACTAGCCAGGCATCTCAATTTGCCCCTGAGATGGAGGTGGTGATGGGTCCTACATACGATCGCCCTAATCCTAGTAGTTGCCACTCTATCGACCCAGTGGTTCCAATATCAGAATTACAGGTAAAAATTTTGAAACTTTAATCTAGCTAATATTAACTTTTTATGTTTTTACAGACACCAGCATCATGCAAACTTGCTACTATTAATGAAGCATGTGATTGTGGTAAAAGGGATGGTTTATCCATCCCTTAACGATGCTATGGTGCAGAATCGACCTATCATGCCCAATCACGTTAAGGTGTTTGTAGACAAAGTATTTTCTAGCTTCCACGAAGCCTAACTTCCTGTGTCTATTGGATACCTCACTACAGTTGGGGAAACCGAGGGTAGCTTTATTCAGTGGCTGCAACATCTCGTGGTTCTTAGAGAGGTAACAATTTCTAAACTTATAGAACAATAAAATTCAAATTTTCACATTTCATATATCATAATATGTCATAATATATTATTAATTAATAGAAAATCAAATCAAATCCACTAAAGAAGGGTCCAAAGAATAAACAAGGGCAAGTTTGAGCAGTGACATGAGGTTGATGCATGACATAGTTGCTAAATTACCTACTAAGTACATTATTGAAGTTCCTGCAGACATTACGGTGTTTAAGAATCCAACATAAGATATTAAGATTCATGTTGGTATGGAAGACACCGCTCAACTCCTCTCCATAGAATGACTTGATGTCTTAGTCATTTCTTTGTCCAACCATGCTTCATTTGATGTTCACAGTGACTAATGCAGCAGAAAGATATATTATAGAAGCCATGAAGGAACAAAGAGACAAACAATTCATTATACTACCTACTTCCAAGAGTAAGAAAAACATTTACACTCATGTTTGCTTAATTTGTTATTTTCAACATTTTTACTAACTTCAACATATTTGTATATCTCTAGTAACAATTGGATGTTGATTGTATTTTTCTGTGAATGGAGTGAAGCATTTTTCATGCATCCTCTAGCCCACGACAGTTGTGATATAAGTCTAAAATCTCATCTTAACTTGTAAAGTTATAATACTACTAGTTAATAGTTTTTATAGTCTCTGTAGAGTTTCAATATTAATGCCCATTTTGATATAAACTTATTTTCCAGAGCCTATAGAACTTATACTATTGAATGTGGAAAAAATAAAGGTGATAGATTAAAATGGAGTGTCATTTCAGTAAGAATTTTATATTCCTAATTACTAGTTAGAATGAAGTTTTGATGATTTTATAATATTTTATTTGGCTTTTTCTTTGTTGTTTTTTTTTAATTTTAAGTGTCATTAACAAAAATGAGGTATAGAATGCAGATATTACGTCATGAGGTATATGTACAAAATTATTGTATATCACAACAGTGATACAACATTGCTTAAGGTATGTTCTTTTAAATACTAACTAATCAATTTATATTACAAGTATGATATATAGGTAGCTATTTGTATATTAATTTTTAACATGTATGTTTTCTACTCTTTGTTGAATTTGTTTTGTAAGCATTTGATAATAGATCATATAGTCAAGATCAAATAGATAAAATTCAGCATATGTGGTTCAATTACTTTATGAGAGAGTGTATATAAGAGATCAATTGAATCATATTGTCTTTAAATTGTTTTATGCATGTTGTGATAGATCATGTTAATCATATTATGTTAGTCTAATTGTTTTGATTACTTGAATTTTTGTCGTTTGTGTTGTATTGTGAATATTTTGTGAATTATTGATTGTCCAATATATTTGTGAACTTGTGTGTTTATAATTATTATGGCTTGTTACTTGTTTGTTGGATGCATATTGTGGCTTGCAATATTAATATTGAAGCATGTTATGATTTTTGAAGCAGATTATCGATGGTTGCTACATAATATAAGCTCAATATTTTTAAAAAAATCATAGGTGTCTGTCATTTATTTGTGACAGAAACGTATAATTTGCTTATACGTGTCTATCGTTAAGTAAAAGCAGACGCATATAACTTGATTTTATGCGTCTGTCGTTAAGAAATAGATTTGAGCCACTTACTAGAGCCAATCCCAACTCGGCCCAAGCCCAATTTGACAATGCGATTGTAGCGACTAAGTAGTTTGAATGGGAGTCTCCATCCTGTTGGATCATGAAAAATAACTTAATTAGTCTGAAACCCAATAAGGATTCAAAATCATTTTCTTATTGATACCTTGTTTGCACATTTATTCTTTCATTTTTATTTTTATTTTTCTATTATTAATCTAACATGCAATTGAAATTGGATATTCATGTCAAACATATATTTATCATCCATTCAACATAAAATAAAATCGTCCTAAAATAAAATAAAGACATAAAAATAAATAGAAGGGAAAGATAAGGAGAAACTACATACAACAATTGAGGAATAAATAAATAATTAAGTCACATCTAAAAATGGGGGGTTGCAATATATTAAACATCCAATATGGAGTAAAGAACACATTTAACAGTATAAATCATAAAAGAAATATAAAAAAAGACAAAATAATTTATAGTTCTCATGGACTCACAAATCATATATAGGGGATATTCGAATGGATATCTCTTGTTTAAGGCGAATCCTAGAAATAATTAAAAAAAAAATCAATACCACCTCAAATTATATATTTGCGTAGATATCTACCACATTTGTAATGATGCAATTCATCCTAGGCAAATCTTTGCTCCACTAAATACAAATCAACAAAAAATGAATTAGACCACCATAAATAATAAAATCACAATGAAAAAATGAAATGAACAAGAAGTACAAAATTTAAATAAATATGAACATAAATAAAATTAGATGAAGTATATAAATAAATTTCATTGTTCTGAGATGTATGTTTGAGCATACATAGACATATTCGTGTACATATACCTTATGGAAAGCAGGTTATGGACAACAGGCCAAATGCCCCAAAATACAAAAAAAAAATGGAATAAATAAATAAAACAAAAAAAATGGAAGAAGAAGAAGAAATGGGAGGAGGACCCTCATATTGCATGATTGTTTGACTATTACATCTTTCAAGGATTAATGAAAAAAAAAATGATGAAGTAAAGATTGGTGAGTGTTTGATTTGGCAAAGATTCAGTGTGATCTAAAAATTAACAATCTGATTCTATGGAAAATAGGTATTTATAGGTAAAGATGGGTATGTAAATATAAAAAGTCAACCATTTGATAACTACTATAGTAGGTAGGACATATGCACAAATGTAGAGGATAACCGCTTGGATGTGTGTGGTAGGTGGAATATCCACACAGATATAGACTATATTCATATTAATATTCGTGGTTTTGAAAAGAAAATCAAGTATGAGCGAACGAAAAACAACTATTTGGGGTTGGTGGCAATATCTGCACGAATATAGGAATGTTCGCAGAATGTAGATTTAAAAATAGGAGATAAAAATGAGAGCTAAAAAGTGACATATGCACGTATGTAGGGGACATCTGCGCATATGTGGATGACTGTGGAATTATCCGCACAAATATATGTTTAATTTCTTCATTTTAGGTCTTTTCTGGTATATTTTTAATTTTTGAGTTTTTAAATTAGTTTCGTTGGTTGTTTGATTATTTTTCATCATCTTCTTTTTGAAGAAGAGTCAGTCTCTAATTATCATCATCGGACTCATTTCTGTGTGTGAAAATCCACTGTCAACAGCGATATCAGGATTGCAAGAGTTCTTAAACTTTGAATCTTCCAAAGAGGCATGTTTATCCTTAAATTGGAAACATATCATTAGATATATCGTCTCAATTAGAATACATATTTCAAAGATTCTTTCTCTCCGGTGGGGAAAGATTCTTATTCTGATTCAATGCCTTGCCAAGAAAGTCACCATTAAATGGGAACCTTTTAATCTTATAAGTATAACCTAAGCACATCAACCGAGGTAGGTAATCGCTATTGATACAATTTCTAGATTTTTTTTAATTATTTTTTTATGCTCATAAGTTACAAACTTAAATATTAGAGTCTCTTCTGCCCCAAGCAAAATTTATCTTTTTTTATCTTACAGGCTAATTGTGAGTCTTACAGCATACAATCATATTTCCAAAATTTTTCTACTTACCAACTATAATATCCATCTAAGAAAATGTGAAATTAATAAGTTTTAAAAAAATTATGGAGTTTGAAAATTGTAAAGTATTTATCATGTAAAGATACAGTTGGAAAATTTGAAAAATTTATATATTATTTTTATAAAATCGACAATTATTTAAAATATAAATTTTCTATAAAATGGATAATCTTATTCATAGGTAGAGAGCAGTTTAGTTTTCTTATTTTCAGCTAATGCAAATAGCCACTAATAATATAGAAGCATAAGGAAAAAAAAAACATAAAAATACTAGTTTTTCGCTTTGAATTTTCCTGCATACCGTCTATTCCGTATGGTATAATTATGTAAATGGTGAATAGGAATATATGTGGCAAAACATTAACAGAGGTATCATACTATATATATATATATGTATATATATATATATATATATATATATAATGGTTTAGATATAAATCTTCATTTGTAAGATTCTATATATGAAGTACATCGTTGCTATAGTTCTCTATATATAGATTAAATCGATTACTCGATAATCTAATCGTAAAGATGTAAAAAGAATATGGCTCATGAATATGCTTTTTTTTTTTTTAATTTTAAGGGCATCTTTACAAAAAGATTTTAAATATATATATATATATATATATATATATATATATATATATATATATATTTTAAAATAATAGATTTAATCTACTCAATACAAGACAGTTATTTGATCATTAAATTAATAAGTTGTTTATTCGATATAAAATTAAAGATGGTAAATAAAGAGTTTAAATTCTATGTTTTGATTCAATCGGCATAGGATGTTGGTCTAAAGTTGGCAAAGTAAGAGAGACAAATAATTCTAATTCCATTATATCTTTAATTATCTAGTATTTGTCGGTAGTTATCATGTCTGTTTATACTGTTTGGATAAATTAACTAAAAGAATTGACTAAGGAGTTTGTCTTCATTAGTCAATTAAAGTAAAGAGCTTATGATGAGAATTTTCAAGAAATTTGGGAAAGTTGAATGCTATAACACAATAATAATAATAATAATAATAATAATAATAATAATAATAATAATAATAATAATAATAATAATAATAATAATAATAATAATTTTGAATTTATTTTTTATTTAATTACTCTTATATGATATTTGAAAATTTTTTTATTGATTATTATATTATTGTGATTTTTAATTTATTAAAATAAATAATTATATTAAATAAGTAATATATTATACTTTTTATTTATTTATTTATTATAAAATAATATATATTTTGAATTAAATAAATAATATTCTTATTGATAATTTTACATTCTAATTGCAACAATTCAATTATTTTTATCAAACAATAAGGAATAAACCGTTATTAGCCATCAGCTATCAATCATCAATTACCGTCAACAACTAAACTAGATGAGACTTTAATGTGTTAGGATTGAATATATATGATTTCGTATTAGAAATAGGACAATCCATTTACAACACGGCTCAAAGTGGATCATGTAAGGGGTTAACTCACAAACCTATTACAATTCATTTAATTTTTATGTATCATGTTGTATAACTCATTTATAATACGTATAAATTTGTAGTAATATTAAGATTAATAGTATCATTTGACAAAAAATAAATATCTAAATAAAATTATTAAAAAATGAAATGACAAAATAGATCACCAAAGAAATAACAAAAATAAAGAAAGAATAAGGAGGCTAAAAACATAAAAAATAAAAATAAAAATAAAAAAACCTAAAATAAAAGCTAAATTTAACTATAAAAACAAAACAAACTTTGAAATTTTCTTTCATCAAGACATCAAGCACTCTTTATTGCCTCTCTTTCTTTTTTCTCCTTGTCTCCTTCTTTTTCTATTCTTTTACAAACATCAACACGACACTATCCACTTTTTTCTTCAAATATAGATATCTCAAATCCTAGCAAGATAAATGTGTGGACACAAATTTGTATTTATTTGTAAGAATATTTGAACTTTGGTGTTGTAGTAAATTTATTTGGACTTTTTGTTGGTGCTTATTTTGGATCATAGACGATATATTTATTGATGAAAATAATTTTATAAAGTAATCGAATTTATAGATAATTTTTTTAATTATTTGAGTAATATTTGATAAGTTTCAGTTTATAAATGACATATAAGTTAAGTGGATCATTTTAATATGACACAAAAATTAAATATATTATAAAAATTAAATATGTTACACAGGTATATTTGTGTCGTGTAATCCAGTTAATTTTTATGTCGTATTAGGATTAAAATATTATGACACAATTTATAAATAAATTATATTTATATTGACCCTAATTATATCACCGGAATATATATTCAGGTTACAAATACAACTCACTAACTCATTTTGACACTCTTGTAATTAAGGCTTAATTAACTTTGCGCCAGTGTATTTTGCTCCTCATCTATAAAAATTACTCCAACAGAAGTGAAACGATAATAGTTTTCTTTTCTTTTTCAAAATTTTGTTTTAATCGCAATTAATTATGCATAATGGCGTAATCAAGATAAGAGCAATCAAAGTAACCCAAGAAGTCCACCTTTTTCCACCAAAAAAAACTAACTCAAGAAGTAAATGTCTGACACGATCAAGAATAATCATCATTCCTTTTTCTATTAAATTTGGTCCACGATAACCAGTAAAAAACCACATGATTAAGTGCATTAAAGAGAATAAATACATTTAACATTTGCTCAAGATCAAGAATAATCATTAAGAAGATTAATTAAGTAACCAAAATTCAAATTTGAACCCCTAAATAAAAGTAATTTTACATAAATTTAAAAACTATATAAAAGAACAAACAGAGGGGCGCTCAATTATTGAATCCAGCAAATATGAGAAAAAATATAAAATAAAATAAAAATTGGAAACAAAGGGAGTAAGATAATAAAGAAGGCAAAGAGGATATGCGGATTAGGGGGAGGCAAAGCAAAGGTAGGGTAAGCTTTTAACCCTTTCACCCTTTCAGCCAGGGGATGAGATGAGATTTACTGATTTAGAGCAAGAATCGGTAATGGGACCCACTTTTACTTCCTTCTCCACTGGCCCCACATTCTACAGTTCATCATGTGGGGTCCTCTAAATTTTATACATGGCAGTCGATTATCAAAAGCTACTTCTTTTAATGCGTCCCACTTATAACCGAAAGGTTGGGCTTTATGTCCGCGTGGCAGTTATTTCGGTTATTTTGTCATCTTGTGGGTTGGATTCTGATCGAGCGAGCAAATTCAAAGGTTCCTTTTTCTTTTCTTTTTTTTTTAAATTTTTTCCTGCCTTTTTATCTCAGTGTATGGTTTTGTGACCTCAATCCAATTTGTTTGTGTTGAAAAGGTTGTGTGCAATATGTGACCAATTTTTGTTTTCTAGAATTGGGATAGAATATTTTTATGGCTTTAATTTTCTGTTACTCAAATTTAAGAGGTGGACTCTTCTATGTACCAAAGCCTAAACGAATCCAGTGACCATATATGGACTCAGCTACATGAATCAGTAAATATACTGATTGTATTTTATATGCTTCGCACATTTTTTTAGGAAACTATATTAATGCATATCTTATGTCAATTATCATATGCCAAAAATCTCTATTATTTCTTTTTTGCCTTTTCATGTTTCAAATTAATATAATTTACAAATATAGTTTCATCATATGTGAAATTAATTTGTGATTATCTAACCATTTTGGAAGTTCTCTTGCGACATTAGGAGTTAAAAGAAAAGAAAATTTTGTGGTATGGATTTTTGAATATATAATTACATAGGCTTGAATCATCTTTGAATGAATACTATCTTATCCGCTACTAAAATGGTTTTAAAGATAATGGTTTCCTGTTTGGTCTCTGTATATTTTTACTTCTTTTATGCGCATATTTTTCTCTTCAAGTTTTAGCATTTTCAGTTTTGTTTCTTTGATTGTTCTTGAAATTCGTATCTTCTTCTATTCTCTATTATTTGTTCCTCCATGTTGTATGTAATCTTGTATTTTTTAGCTATATTGTATTAAGCTTTTTCTTCAATTTAATCTCAAATATATATATATATACACACATATTGTGTGGTCGCTAAAGGGGATTAGCGACCAAAATACGTGTTTGCAAAAAAATTGTACACTAAGCCAACTTAGCGACCTCATTTAGTTGTAGTCGCTAGAATTGTGACCACAGTAAAGTGGTCATTGTTTAGTACACACCTTTTCAACAAAAATAAATTGTGATCACAATTAAGATATTCAAGATTGATCATCATGGAGTTGGTTGGCCGCAATTCGGGCCTAGAGCATCGTAATAGCTCATCCTCCCTTCCATCATTTGCTCTATTATTTGACACATCTTTTTTTTTAGTCTGGCATATCCATACCTAGGACAGGCGAGTAATCTCCTCAAAGATATGAACGATGGCTTGAAGCACTTGTATATGCTCCAGCATTAGAGATTATATCACTTCAGGCTCTCTGATCCACTGATGAGCCGCCTTAAAACATAGGTATTGTGGAGGTTGAGGCGTCAAATGTAGACCTAGATATTTTATTTCGGTTTGTCTCACACATGTATATGTTCTATGATGAAGCATCAATAACTTGTAGGAAGATCAACTCATCTTCTTCCTAGTTGAGATCAACCTAGTTTTCGGATTCATCCTGGCATGTCTTGGTAATGAGTTCCTGAATATGTTCCTGCAATGCAATGCCATATCAAATAAGTAGTTATATCTTAATTAGCATGTAAAGAAATATATCGAGTACTTATCTCCATTTGTCTTATCCACTGGTCCACATGCTCTTTAGACCTATCAGGAGCTTTCTTCATATGTATTTTGTTTAATAGTCATGCCTTGCTAGGAGGGGTATCCTCTACTATCTCTTGAAAAAAAATAAATTAGATATGCATAAGTTGTTACATTTTATTAAAGTGTTAAAAAAAGTTCCTTACAATTTGTCTAGTGTGCTTAGCAAGCGAGATAGAGCCACAAGTGTATTGTCACAGCCTTGATCCTAGATTTCCAGTCTTACCAAGATAGTTTCTTGTTTCATGCACCTTCATCAATTGGAATGGGGCATCACTCCCTTCTGCTGCCAACTCTCCTAGATCGCCTCTAGCACAAATACAAGTCATCTCTTGGTTCTCTAGTGATAAAATATATTCATGTATCCTTTACTCATGAGCTGCTCCCATACCACCCAAGGCCTCATCCCATTCATAGCATTTCCGTCAATAATACATTTAGACAAATATTGTCAATATTGTCAATATACATATAATTTAAAAAAAAAAACAATTCGACATAGTCTCCCCTATAATTATCATAATAAAAATTTATTTTCAAGTTTTTTGAATCACAATTCACACTCACATCAATTCATAATTCCCAATCAATACCAACTTTCAATGCATTTTCCAATTACATCAATTCAAATTTCTTAAGCATTTTCAATCATATTAATTCTTAAGCAATTTTAAAGCAATTTTGAAGCAATTTCATTTTTATTATTTACAACAATTTATATCATAAATACAAGTTACATCAAGCTTTACATTTAATTTACTTGAAATTATCCCAATACATATCATGAACCTCCCATGACACCACTTTCCACCTATATCCTCTAGATCTAGTCTATCCTGAAATATACAGGATGTCTGAGTTGCCATATCATTGGACTTAATAATCCTATAGTTATAGAAATAGACAAATATTAAATTTAATCCAATTTCCCATCATGTAAAATAAACAAGTAAATGTCTTGCCCCCCATTATACAATCGTGGTCTCTTACACTGCTAGTATAACTGCTACATACGATTGTATTTGAACTAGGTATGCTAGGGATACGTGGCTATGACTTTACAATCCTTGTGGCTAGTCTTACTAAAGTAGATGGATCAAGTATCCCTATGGATAGTCCTGCAGAGTTAGATGGACCAACGATTGGGCCTGCAGAGGTGGATGGGCAAACTATCTTTGTGCTAGTTGCTAAATAGATGGCTTCTAATGTTATTGATGTAGAACCAATTAAAGTGGATAATGATGATCTTTGTCAGTGCATCATCCTCGGCCACCCCTCACAGGGACATCTTCAGCACGACCTCGACCCTTCATATTGGAAAAAAAATATAGCTAAGCACAATTAGCAAAATATTACACAGCTACTATTACCATTATTCACAGTCAGTATCATTCATATAATTTATATCAAATTCTTCATCTGAATTGGATGAAATTTTTTATTTAATTCTAGTTCTTGTTATTTAATATCATCAACATCTGTAATATTTTCTGGATACCTATCAGATCATTCAATGTCGTTTGTTGATCCTTTTCAGTAATGTCAATATTATGGATGTTGATTGACTATTCTTGAAATATGAGAGGTTCCTACACATGTTTACTCTAAGAAGAGCTTTTTGGTATGTCAATAACTCCTTTAGGATTAATTTTTGATATGACCCATCAATCAATTTTTTCTCATCTCAAACTTGAGTTGCTTGTGTTGCAAGGACTTAGGGTTCGTACTTATCGTATTGTCTTTTATGGTTTACCTCAACAATATTGTACTGCTTGTGAACCTCTGTACCCATATTAGGAGTTCCATCAAACCACTCGCACATAGAGAGAATTGTTTGCTTAATTGACTAATTACGATATTTCAATTGTACAACTTCCTTATCGTATCAATCATTTACAACATAGCTATAATTTTGGCTTTTTATACAAGCCCCACTGTTCATTGACATTGTGGTTACACTATGTCTGACTGTGTGAAGCTTATATCCTTTCACACAATAGCCATTATAAGTTGTAATAGTTCCCAGAAGATCTTACACAAGATATTTAAGGATATCATTGTTAGTACTAGAGTTTGGATCTTATGCTTGAAATAATAAGTTATAGTATTTTATACATGTGAAAAATATGACGTTTAATTTACAAGATGATAAAAGAAGGCTCATGTACGCTTTGAACCAAATAGCGAAGTCCACCTCAAGTTTAGCATCCACTTCTACATCAATAATATTTTGATTGAGGTGTTGCAACATTCCAATGTAAATCCTATCATTTGATAAAGTTTTAGACATGTTGATCAAGCTATATATGACTTGTAAATAGTATCATATATTGGAGACGTTTTGCATTAGGATCTTAACCTGACATATGATTCTACTTCTTCACAGTTTAGCAAAACATAGGGATGAGTAACCTTGCACTCTTAAGAAGTCATCGGTCTCATTTTGAAATAATAAAATGGCCTACCACTGTATTGAAAAATGTATAGATTTAGCGGGAATATATTTTCACCCACCTTTATAATTTTGAGGCATGATCCTTACTTTTTTTGTGTATGAATCTCAAAATAGTATGAACAGAACTTTGGTGCTTCCTCAATTAGATATGTATTGCATATCAATCTTTCCACCACTGCCTTGTTCCTGACATTGTTCTTCAATTTTCTAAAGATACCTGTAGAGTGAAAGTCTCAACAAGTTATATGGACTAATTAAATGTTATTACATCAGTGTTAATTGAAAACATTATATTTTACTAACCTTTCAAATGGATGCATCCATCAAAATTGTATGAGAGCAGCAATGTGTGCCTCATAGGGTAAGTGAACTAAAAGATGTTCAATTGAAATATATTCTTTCCAGCTTACATAAGATAATTGGGATGTCTACTTCAAGTCTTGTCATGTCTTCATTTGTAATTACTATTTCATTTAAAGTTATGAAGAACAAGCTCAACTCAGTGATAACCTTTCATACATTAGCATGTAGTAGCTTCTAAAATGCAATAGCTATCAACCTCTACTTGAAGACATAGCAGTCATGACTTTTCATGCCAAATAACCTCAATTTTGATTTATCTACATAGGTAGTAGTAAGCTTAGGGTGTTGCATTAATATGCATTGAATCCAACTTATCAAGCTTCGGTTGAATCCAACTTATCAAGCTCTAGCCTTTGATAATATGTAAGCTTTTGCCTTGACTTAAGAGTATCCTTTATTTTTCCAGGTATATTTAACACCATATTGAATAAATTATCCGACACATTTTTTTCAATGTGCATCACATTAAGGTTGTGTCAAATAAAATTATAGCTCCAGTAAGGCAAATCCAAAAATATGATGCATTTATTCCAACCACATGATTGACTAATCTTCCTATTAATTTCATCAACATTGACTTCCATTACCTTCTTCAAACTAAAATGGTTAATTATATTTAATATCTCTAAACCCAATCTAACTAAAGGTGTGACATCTGTTACTATTTTATTTTTTGGAAATGCATTCTTGTTGTGTCTAAAAAGATGGTAAGGTTCTAATAACTTCCTATGATTCTCAAACCAAAAAAGCTTACCACTCTTGCTTAGTTTAAAGGTATATGAGTCCTCCATACAATAAGGACAAGCCAAATGTCTTGCTATTTAGTCCATATTAATGTTGATGAAATTAATAGGAAGATTAATATGCAATGTTGTTTGGATTAATTTCATCAACATTGACTTCCATTACCTTCTTCAACCATATGCAGAGAAGTTGTTAATCGTCCATATTAATGTTGGCTATAGCTAAAAATTTGGATTCTAGAATATGTCAAATTCTTTAACCCCATAATCCCATAAAAGCTTTAACTTATGTATCAAAGCCTGTAAATACACATCTAGCTTGTCCTTATGATTCTGAGGTCCTGGAACAAGAAAAGTTAAGAACATAGATGTCTCCTTTATACACATCCATAGGGGTAGATTATACATAGTCACTATAACTAGCCAAAACGAATATTGTTGTCTAGACTGACCAAATGGTTGGAAACCATCGCTGCATAGGTCAAGACACAAATTTCCAATTTCCATTGCAAAATTAAGGTAAACATCATTAAAATGCTTCCAAGCCATAGAATCAAATGGGTGCTACATTACACCATCCTCAACCTCATATTCTACATGCCACCTTATATCATTAGCAATGACTTTAAATGCATATAATCTGAGGAGTCACAACATCAATGGGAAGTAAAATATTTTTTCAAGAGATACATCAATTTTAAACATGCTCAAACAGATGGTGTTCGGCCTTGATATTCAACATTCTAGCAGCCAGTGATAATTGTGAATGAGTTTGACACCTAAGCCATAATGGATTATTGGAAGCATCTTGCATCCCATAAAATTATTGCACCTTTGGATTAGGATTCTCCTTATACTCATAATTTTGATTGAATGAAAAACTGGCGATATCCATAACCATATTTTTGCTAACAAGATTAGAAGGACCCACCTCATTTATACCATGTTTATATATCATATCCTCTATTTTTTTGTGTCTATTCCATAACGAATATCCCGTTTTTAAACCATGTCTTAGCATATGATATATGACTATATGCATATCTTTAATTTTTTTTCCATCCATCCATTTCGGATAATGATACACAAATTTTATGAAATTTTCAAACCTAAAAACAATTTTCAGATTAAGGAGGTCATTTATCAACCTCTAGTATATCCAGTTTCTATCATCACTTATGATTGAAAACTACAGTATGTATCTCATAACTTTAGGTACACAACATAATGAGCTATTTTGGTAATTATGTTCATAGGGTGACAAGAAAATGACATTGTTGAATGGAAATATAGTTGTAGGTTCATATGGATTTTTAGAATTCATTAATTTATTTATTTTTTTTCATCTTTATCACTTATGTATTCATTATAACGGTAGGAACTTAACCTATTTAGGAATGCATCGTCTATATGCCATGACCATGCACGTTATATCCATACATATAAAGAAATTTCAGCAGCATGTCCCTTCCAATTCTTTAAGTGCATGATATGGAAAATTCCTTTGTGCACTTGAAGAATGAAGGGATATAATTCTGAATTTCTACATATGTATGGCATATGACCTGTAACAGTTAGACCTATGTGTTGGCAATGGAGCAAGAGTTGCTGCATTAGCTACAGAAACTTATGTATTGACACTCCCTAGTGGGCTTGTTTTATAATTAGACAATTGCTTTTACGTTCTAGTTTTAACTAAGAATATTATTTATGTTTCTTCTTTAAATAAAAAAAGGTTTTCATTTGATTATTAATGGCAATGATTGCTCTATATGGTTAAATGATTTTTTTATGGAACTAGCACATTATGCATTGAAATTTACATTCTTGACATGTCTAATTCAATCCTCAATATGAATAATAATAAAAGATAAAAGTTGGATAACCTAAAACCATTGTATTTATGGCATTGTCACCTTGGCCATATAAACGAGATGTGCATGACTAAGTTACACAAGAATGGTGACTTAGGTTCATTTGATTATGAATTATATGACACATGTGAATTGTTTTTATTAGGCAAGATGACAAAATCACCTTTTAGTGTAAAGGGTGAACGTGCCAATGGCTATTGGACCTTGTACATACAAATGTATGTGATCAAATGTCAGTGCACACCAGATGTGGTTTTATATACTTCATTACCTTTATCGATGAGTTTTCACGATTTGGGTACTTATCTTTAATGAGATATAAATCTGAAGCTTTTGAAAAGTTCAAAGAATTTAAAAATGAAGTAGAGAAACAACTTGGCAAAAGTATTAAAACACTTAGATCATATCAAGGTGGTGAATACTTAAGTCAAGAGTTTCAAGGTTATTTGAGAGATAATGGAATTTTATCTTAATGGACTCTGTCTTACATGCCACAACACAATGGTGTGGTCGAAAGGAGAAACCAAACCTTGTCAGAAATTATAAGATCTATGATGAGCTTTACAGAACTACCTAAGTCTTTTTGGGGTCATGTACTAGAGACTTTTGTTTATATATTAAACATATTCCCTTCTAAGTTAGTTGATGTTACTCTACATGAGATATGTAATAAAAAGATACCTATTCTTTCCTACATGAAAGTATGGGGTTGTCCTGCTTATGTGAAGTGGACAATGACAGACAATTTAGAAGATAAGTTTGATAAGTGATTGTTTGTGAGATATAAAAAAAAAAGTAATTTGGATATCAATTCTACCACACCTTGGAACAAAAGGTGTTTGTTTCAAAGTATGCTATCTTCTTTTATATCTTCTTAGAGAAAGAATTTCTTCTAAAACAAGATAATATAAGCAAAATAGAACTTGATAAGTTCAAAATGCTTAAACATATGCAAATCAACTGACTGAACCCGAATATGTTACTCATATAGATAAAGTAACAACTACACCTTCTGAAAGACAAGAACTTCATAGATCAAGTAGGATACGCATTGTTCATAAGACATATTGATTTGTTATAAGTGAACATAATGATGTATTGCTCATAGAGGATGATGAGCCTAATTCCTATGAAAAAGTTATGAATTGTTCGAAATCTGACAGATGGCTAAAAGCCATGCAGTGAGAGATGGATTCCATATTTGAAAACCAAGTGTGGACTTTGGTTGACCCAACTGAAGGGATTAAACCCATTGAGTGCAAATGGGTCTTTAAGAAGAAGATCAACATGGAAGGTAATATAGTTACCTATAAAGTTAGGCTGATAGCTAAAGGATATTGTCAAAGACAAGATGTTGGCTATGATGAAACTTTTTCTCCAATTGTTATGCTTAAATCCTTGAGGATAGTCCTAGCCATTTCTACTCATTATGATTATGAGATTTGGCAAATGGATGTGAAAACAACTTTCCTTAATAGAAATATAATTGAGGATGTGTACATGACACAACCTGAGGGTTTCACATCGAGTGATGGCTAAAAGATATACAAATTTCAAAGATCCATTTATGGAATTAAGCAAGCATCTAGGAGTTGGTTCATCCGATTTGATGAGACAATTAAAGAGTTTGGTTTCTTACAAAATATGGATGAACTTTGTGTTTATAAGAAGGTTAGTGGAAGTGCAGTCGTATTCCTAGTATTGTATGTAGATGACATACTTCTTATAGGAAATGATGTCTTAGTTTTTCAATAAGTTAAAATTTGGCATTCTAAGAATTTCTCAATGAAAGACCATGGAGAAATGACCTACATACTGGGGATAAAGATCTATAGAGATAGATCTAAAAGGTTGTTTGGCCTTTCTCAGTCTACATACATAGATAAGATGCTAAAGAGGTTTAGCATGGAACTGTCCAAGAGATGATTAATTCCAATGACACAGGGGATTACCCTCTCTAAGTCTAAGTGTCCAAAGACCTATGATGAATGGACACGCATAAGTAGGATTCCATATGCTTCAGCTATTAGATCCATTATGTATGTTATGTTATGTACTAAACCTAATGTATCATATACTCTAAGTGTCACGAGCAGATATAAGTTAGATCCCGATGAGGGAATTAGGTGGCTATCAAGAATATCCTTAAGTACTTGAGAAAAACTAAAGATACATTCTTGGTTTATGCAAATGGTGAACTTAAGGTAAATATGTATATGGATGCTAGCTTCCAAAATGATAAGGATGACTCCAAATCCTAGATAGGCTATATATTCACGTTCAATGATGAAACAGTCAGTTGGAAGAGTTCCAAGAGGAGACTACAGATTCCACAATAGAAACATAGTACATTATAACTTTTAAGGCAACTAAGGAAGTGGTTTGGATAACAAAAATTCATCACAGAATTGGAAATGGTTCCTAGCATTGTTGATCTAATACCCTTGTATTTAAATAAAAATGGAGTCACTACAAAAGTAAAGGAACCATGATCGTATCAAAGATCCAAACATGTACTCACATGTTACCATTTGATTTTGGAAATCATAGGTAGATATGATGTAAAGATAGAGAGAGTTCCCACTGATCAGAATATAATTGATCATTTCAGTAAGCCATTTCCACAAAAGAAATATGATAGTCATGTACTCGCCTATGGTATAATGTATTAAGACAATTGACTTTAATGCTAGTGGGAGATTATTAGAAAGGTGCCCTAAGGGCAATTAGCTTAGCCACTTGATGTACTCATTTATTATTAATAAAAGGAATTTTCATTATATGGTATTCATTGCATACGAATTAACATAGATCTTAGACCGTTTAATGAAGTCATTAGTATGTAACACAACATGAAGGAAATTATGATGATATCATGATGATGAGATTCATATCATGTGCAATTGTGTTTACACCTAAATGATCCCTAATCATAGGATTAACAAGATGGGACATTGCTAATCCGGATAAACTAGCACATGTTATACTCTTTGACTAGGTCAGCAGCTTATCTCATAAGTTGAAGACATGAGGAGTTTAGAGTTAATATATGGATGCTTGCTAGAATAGTCAAGTACATTCGATGACCTGCTATGAGATAATAACATGGATATCTATTCAATGTCAATGATAGTCTCATCATAGCAATGGTGCAAGTATTCTTAGACTTGAGATTCTCAAGGTTATCTTGGATACCAAATCCTACACTTTGACTCCATTCTTTGTGCCTCTAAAGAGGTTGCTCATAGGGTGGTGATTTGGTATAGCATGGGGTATTAGAAGGTAGTTGAGTAGTCAATAGAGGATTCACCACTCCTGATAGAAGGAGAGTATACCTATGGCCTCTTATAGAGATCATTACTCAGAAATCTTTGGCCAAAGTGGACATGTCCTGAAGAAGGTCTTCAATGACATATCTAATCAGAGTAATGAGTCTCAAATATAAGAACTAATATCATTTGGAATAGTTGTGATGTAGCCAGTCTAGTGGGAGTTGAAACAGTGTCTATACTCTGAACCAAATGAGGTATAGATTGGTAAAAAGACAAATTGCATAGTAATTGTCAATGGAAGGGTTAAAAGTCAAACCACTGACTTTCTAGTTAATTAGGTCATCATGATGCATTGCTAGATACCATTTATCATCTGGTAACTCAAGAGAAATTAATTACAAATCAAATATGTAATTGGATTAGGATTCTACTGGATTAGGATTCCTCTTGAGCCTTAAGCTACCAAGATTACCAAAAAACCTATTAGGTCACAGGCATAAAGGGAATGAAAAAAAATGTAAAATGGGTTTTGGATAAGATCCTAATGAGAAATAAAGAGAATTGGGTATTTTATAAGAGTTATAAAAATGGGCCAAATCTAATTTAGATTAGGATTGTTGACTTGGTCAATATTAGGCCTTACCTTAGGGAAATGGGCCCATTACGGATTTTCCTTTTCTAACCCTAAAAAGGATTAGAAAAAAGTATAAATACACTTTTAAAAGAGTTAATTTCGTGGTTTCTCCATTAAGAAAAATAAGAGTTATTTTTTTGCTCTCCCTTTTCTCTTTCATAAGATAATTTTCCATAACTAGCACTTTAGACCTTTGTCATGGCATCTCCTTAGAGATTTTCTTCTTGTTCCTTCACGTGAATACTCTTAGAGGAATTTTAGCTTTGGATTGTTATGGTTTGCTACAAGGAAAGAAGGAAAAGTTCACAACTTGGAAGATCAAAAGTTGCAAACAAAGACAATCAACTTCTCCCATTATATGGTATGATATGATTTTAAATTACATAGGGTGTTCTTTAGGTTTTGGTTTTGATAAAATTTTATATTTCCGTTGTGCCATGTATGAGATGCATGTTCAAAACCCAACATCAAGCTTGGACTTTAATTGTTCATATTATCTTATTATACTTCACATTTATATCTTATAACATATATACTTTGTTCATCTGGAAACTCATCATGTAACATTCAAATTTTGATATTCATAAAAAGCATACTTTAAACATATCATTTATAAAACATATTCATAACCTTTGCATTACAACCATTAAACATACAACATATATCATTTAAAATAGACTTCACAATCGTGAACTATATGTTCATCGCCATGAAGTCATATTCATGAATAACCCTACCCGTAAACTAAATGTGAACTTGGTCACTAAGGCTTCTATCTGTTTTGTACATATTATTAATGGGTGTAAAGAAATTGTCACTGGCATAAAGAAATTGTCTGGAGCATGACCTTGGTAGGAAGAGATTCACAGTCGTAAACACCTAGTCATGGACGTGAATATATGTTTTCCAACAATTAATAACATTAAAGACAAGCATTCATTATATGTCACATGTAAGGCTCTAAGAATTGTCCCATGACAACCTTTTCCTATTAACATTCTCATCACATCATGTATTAAAACATGCTAAAGCATCATTTAAACCCACAAGAACTTATTTCAACCAAAATTATCCTATCAACTCATTTATTGCCAATTCATGTATTTATGGTTTCACAACCTCTTTTATAACCTCAACAATATTTCCTCTTACCTTTCCATCATCATAACTTGGCATTCCATTTAAAGCACATACGACACACTTATAACAAGTTTCCTTTCAAGCATTTCCATTAAAACAAAACATACCATTTGCATTCATGTCTCATAATCTCAAGTCAATTATTGCAACACTTACTTTCATATCAACTATCAATTAACATTTAAGGCATTCAAAGAATTTGACACATACAACATGCCAAAATTGGAATTTAAATGCATAAATGTACATACCTATAATGGAGCCTTAAAACCACTCTTGCTTATCTTTTTTGGGGATTTCACCACCTCCTCTTTCAACTTCTAACATATATAACACATTTACATCAAAATATATAACCCATATACATAACCTTTAAAGCCATAAAAATATAAACCCTAATTTAAACCCTTTTTAAAACTTTTATGTCATATAACACCTTACTAACACATACCATAACCTATAAACAACTTAAAATGGGTTTTTAACCATGGAAATTCATTATCACCCGAAACCCCAACTCATTTGGAAATAGGTCTCTAACAAAATGGGTTTTGATTGGAAAAAGACTATGAAAGCTTGTAAAAATGAAAGGGAAATGTGATTCCTTACCACAATTGAAAGAAACATGGCTAGGATGGAAGATTCGGCTCCCCTCTTCCTCTTATGGGTCTATCTCCTCAAGAACACCTCTTCTTTATGCTCATCTCCTGCAAGAACTTGTTTAAACTTTGATCTTTGGTATTGGTTTAGGTTTTTGAGGTCTAGGAATCAAAAGGAACACAAGACTTGGTCTTTGATATGAAAGAACTTTAATTTCTAGGGTTTAATTTTATGTTTAGTTCATGAAAGAGAGAAAGAACAACTGTTGGGATTTTATATCTGACGATGTTCATAGGTGTGACAAATAAGTCACGGATATGAATATGGTACTCTTCACTTTTCTCATCTTTTCTTGTCTCTATTCCTTTAACCAAACCTTAAAATCACTTAGGGTCTTGCTAAACCGTGTTGTTAACTAGGCCCTACTTAGCGGTCGTTACATTTCTCTCCCATTTAAAAAGAATTTCTTTCTCAAAATTACCTGTAGTGCTGTGTTGAAATAGCTAGGGATACTAAGCCATCATCACTTCTTCCTTTTTTCCAGGTAGCCTTTTCTATTGCATGACTCCTCCATAGGACTTTAACTAACGATACTCGCTTGTATCTAAGCTATTTAACTTCATAAGCCAATATCTTAATCAACTCTTCCTCATATGTAAAGGCTAGTCTCACATCTATGCTTTCAGTTGTGATGATGTGTGATAGATCTGATCTTTACCTCCTCAACATGGAGACATGAAAGACATTATGAATCTTACTTAACTCCGATGGTAAGGTAAACCTATAGGCTACTAGCCTAATCCACTTTAAGATCTTATACGATCCAATTAATGTAGGGCATAGCTCGCCCTTCTTTCCAAACCTTAGGACCTTCTTCTATAAAGAAAATTTAAGAAATACTTTGTCTCCCACTTTATATTCTATATCTTTTCTTTTAAGATCTGCATATGATTTTTGTCTATCTGAAGCTGCCTTTAACCTGTCTTATACAATCTCCACTTTTTCCTCTATCTCTTGCACCAATTATGGCCCTACTAACTTCCGCTTAATAAGCTCTATCCAACATAACAGTGTTTGTTAGATACATATTTTGCACTTTTATTCTTGTTATTTTCTTTAGTTTCTTGGGTTTGATTTTCTTAAATTAGTGATTTTTGTCTTTCTTTATATCTTATAGTTGATTATAAGAGATGTGATTTATTTGAGCTTAATTTTGCAGCATTTACAAGTCTAATTGGAAGATATAGAATGTGAAAATTTGTGTTTGGAAGCCGAAAGAAGATAAAGTGAAGGCATGTCTTAAGTCAGACCCGCTATTTAATTATGGAAGGAAACTATAGACAATTTTAGTTAAAGTATTTCAGTTAAAGTGTAGGCATGTTTGTCGTTCCAAGTTACTTCTTAATTAGGAATCTTTGGTTAGGGTTAAATAAGGGTTATAAATATTCCTTTTCTAAGGCTGAAAAACCATCTTTTGACAAGCCACCTTCATATTTTTCAAATTTAAATATTTTTTCTTTTAGCTGTAATCTCCAATTCATAGAGAACTAAATTTATTTCTTATTGAAGGTTAATCAAGTTCTTAGAGTTTTCATTGTGATATCTATACTTATTTCTTTTATCTTTTCTATTTCAAGTATTTATATATTTTCTAATATGATCTTGATATAATTGTTTGATCAATGGAATAAAAGGTCTATTCTTTGATTTCTTATTGCAATTACTTGTTAATTACATTATCAAGTCCATAATTGTTTGATTTATCTAATATTAGTAACAAACAATATAGTTGATTATGGATAAGCTTTCGATTTATGTTGTGGAAATATATGATCAGACTTAAATAAACTGAGCTTATTTGTTTATTGGTTTGCATTGGTTGTCTTCCTTGTTTATAATGTTGTTCTGGAGTTAAATCCTAAGATCTTGTTTATGACTGCTAAATAACAAGAGAATAATTAAAGAGCATATTTTGATTATCAATTATCTAAGGGAAAGATTGGTTGCTAGAGCATGTTAGTGACTACAACCGATGTATTTGAAATATAATTGATTTTATTCGTATCAATGATCAATTGAATTTCTCCAAAGCTGATTACACTTTTGACTGGAGTTTTTCTCATATTGTTTAATATCATTTAATTTTTATGTTATTTAATTATTTCTAAAAATTACTTTAATTTCCATTTTAAATCCCCAATCTTTTTACTACTTGTTTTAAAGAAATAAATCCATATGTTCCTTCGGATTCGAAACTGCTTATCACTACTAAAATTTTAGAATTAGAATAGTAGGTAATTTATTTTTATTGGTTTCAAAACCCGACAATGTTCGACACTTTCTACTGTATATTGCCTTATAAGGAGCCATTTGGATGCTAGATGGATAACTGTTGTTCTAAGAAAACTCCATTAATGGTAGATATTTCTCCCAACTACCTTCAAACTCGATCACATAATTTCTCATCATGTCTTCCAGAATCTGTATCACCCTTTCCGACTGACCGTCCGTCTATGGATGAAAAGTCATACTGAAACTAAGCTTGGTACCCAAAGTTTGTTGTGAACTTTCCAAAAACTGACATATGAATTTTGGATCTTTATTCGATATGATGGAGACTTGAACTCCACATAACTGTACTATCTCATTTACACATAGTTCCACTAGCTTATTCAAGGAATAATCTCTTCTGATAGGCAAAAAGTGCACCGGCTTCAATAACCTATCCACTACAACCCAAACGGTGTCAAACTTTCTTGGCATTAGAGCTAACCCTACCATAAAATCCATCGTGATTCATTCCTATTTCCATTTCGGTATTGTAATTAGCTGCATCAAACTTGAAGGTTTCTGATGTTCTGCCTTGACTTGCTAACATATTAGGCATCTTGTCATTAACTCTGTGATTTCCTTTTTAGACATGCTCACTAATACCTTTCTTTTAGAACATGGTACATCTTATTACTTCCTGGATGCATGGAAACCTTGGTTTCATATGCTTCATTAACAATCCATTGCCTCAATTTCATAACATTAGGCACACATAAGCAACCTTTATAAAACAAACTATCGTTTGTTTCAACTGTGTGTTTTGGTATCTCCCCTATGGAGACCAACTTGGTGATCTCAACTAGCTTGCTATCTTGTATCTGTGCATCTCTAATTTTCTAGTTAAGTGTAGGTCGAACACACAACTCTACTATAGTCTTTCTGCTCAAGGCATCAACCACAACATTAGCCTTGTCTGGATGAAAGTCGATGATATAATTATAGTATTTGATCAACTCTAACTATCACTTTTGTCTCAAGTTGAGTTCCTTCTATATCGAAATATACTTCAAGTTCTTATGATTAGTATAGATAAAACACTTTTTCCAATATAAGTAGTGATGCCATATCTTTGGAGCAAACACAATGGCTGCATACTCAATATCATATATGGGGTAATTCTTCTCATGTGGCTTCAATTGCCTAGAGGCATAAGCAACCACTTCTCCTTCTTGCATCAAGACACACCTTAAACCATTGTGAGAAGCATCACTGTAGATGACACACTCTTTATCGGGAATTGGCTATGTAAGAATTGGAGCTTCTGTCAACATACATTTGAGCTTGTCGAAACTAACTTGACACTTGTAATTCCACTCGAGCTTCACATTTTTTTCTCAAAATTCTAGTCAAATAAGAAGCAATCAATAAAAAAAACTTTCACAAACCTCATGTAGTAGCCTGCCAAACCAAGAAAGCTCATAATTTCAGCCACATTATGGGGAGGCTTCCAATTCAAAATTGCCTTAACCTTAGTAAAATCAACTCTGATGTCATCTATTAACGAGATGTGTCCAAGAAAAGCTATTTTGTCAAGCCAAAACTTACATTTAGAGAGCTTAGCATACAGCCTATGATCCCTGAGGATTTGTTACACTCTTCTCAAATGTTGATTATACTTTACTTGATTTTGAGAATACACCAAGATGTCACCGATGAAAACAACTATGAACTTGTCCAAGCATGGCCTGAAGATCATATTCATCAAGTTCATAAAAGCTACTGAAGCATTGATCAAACTGAATGGAATAACCAAAAACTCATAGTGATCATATCTGGTTCTAAAAGTTGTCTTAGCTACATCCTCCTCGTTTATCTTCAACTAGTGATAACTCGACCTCATATTAATCTTGGAGAACACTCATGCACTCTATAACCAATCAAATAGATCATCAAACTGTGGTAATGGATATCAGTTCTTGATAGTCACTTTGTTTAACTGCCTGTAGTGTACACACAACCTCATAGACCAATTTTTCTTTTTTACAAATAAAATCGGTGCACCCCATGAAGATACACTTGGCCTGATAAAAATTTTGTATAACAACTTTTGCAACTAAGTTTTCAACTCTTTCATCTCTGAAAGTGCCATTCTATAAAGTGTTATGGATATCCGTGATGTGCCTAGTGTGAGCTCTATGGAGAAATCGACATTCCTGTTCGATGGTAATCCTGGTAGATCTTCTAGAAAGACATATATATTCACAAGTATGAACCCATGCATTCATGACTTCCTTAGCCATGATGCAAGGTGTGAAAGCTTCTGCCCATTCTAGGCATTTTTCTGAGTTCATGTTTTATAGGCATAACCCTATTTGTCATAGGCATAAAACATATCTGTGTGCAATATTCATGGGCATAAATTTTCAGGATTTCAAAACAAAAAATAGAACATACTCGAAAATCATGCATGGGTTTTTAAGATTGACCAATATCAATCACTCCTATCAACATTCAACGACCTATTATGCTAACAACATGCCTTTAACATAAAATAAAGGATTCAAAACACATGTCATGCCAAAAAGACAAACAAATCTCATCCTCTTCCTTACTTGATTCCATGCCTTATCACACATACAAATCCTACTAAAATCATGCCATAAATCTTATTATCATGCCTACATATCCTTATCACATATTCACATAATTTCATCATGTAAAACATGTCAAAATGCAAAAAAAGGTTGAATTAAAATGCCTATATATGCATACCTCTAAGCAATAGAGCTTTAACACTTCAAGCTCCTTAAGTTTTCCTAGCCCTTCGATGATCCTCCCATCTACCTCTCGCTCCTATCAATAAGAAAATGTATCTCTCTTAGATTCTTATACCAAAAAAGAACCCAAACCACACCAAACTCAAGCTTAGATTCAAACACACAACTCTCCTTATTACCTTTTTTTCAAACTTAACCTTACTCCCGTCTGATCTTTGAAACTTGGGTAAAAAAGAGAGAAAAGAAGAATAAGAAGAAAAAGAATAAGAAGAATAAGAAGAAGAAAAAGGAGACCCTAAAACTAGCATGCAATGAAGGTTTTTGAAACATAGGGTAGCTAAAGATAGCATAAAAAGGCATAGGGATCAGAGAGCAAATCGTGGCTCTACTCACCTACTTTGTTAACTATCATTTACGGGTATGAAGACATCTCCACTGATGTGAAAGCACCCTTTCTATCTATTTCTAATCTCTTAATCTATCCAAATTCTCTCACAACAACCCATCTAACTTATGGACCCTAAAAATTGGGCATTACAATGTTATCTCAAATAGCTACAACCTAATATGGTTTTGATGATAACCAAACAATAGAATTTGTGGTTTAACAATTATGTTTTGCAGTAATCAATAATGAAGAAAATCATAAGTAAATATAAAAGAATATTCATTGATGATCTTTTAGAAAAGAAAATCAAGAAAAATATAGCTGTGGATCCTGGAACATTTGTATTTATCTCATCTGGTGGTTCTTCATACTTGAAGATCTTAGGATTTAAATATAAAATCAAGATTTGAGGAGTGCATCTCATGCATAATATTTTCTAAAATAAAAAATAAAATAATTTCCATACATAAAGACAACTCATACAACAAAAGAATTTAACATTAAACAAATCTCATTTGAAACTTGATAGAAAATTAAACTCACATTTGTTCATCACATGTTCACAAATAATTTGCAAAAAAAAAAGAATATTTGCAATATATATATATATATATATATATATATATACCACTGATGTGAAAGCACCCTTTCTATCTATTTCTAATCTCTTAATCTTTCCAAATTCTCTCACAACAACCCATCTAACTTATGGACCCTAAAAATTGGGCATTACAATGTTATCTCAAATAGCTACAACCTAATATGGTTTTGATGATAACCAAACAATAGAATTTGTGGTTTAACAATTATGTTTTGCAGTAATCAATAATGAAGAAAATCATAAGTAAATATAAAAGAATATTCATTGATGATCTTTTAGAAAAGAAAATCAAGAAAAATATAGTTGTGGATCCTGGAACATTTGTATTTATCTCATCTGGTGGTTCTTCATACTTGAAGATCTTAGGATTTAAATATAAAATCAAGATTTGAGGAGTGCATCTCATGCATAATATTTTCTAAAATAAAAAATAAAATAATTTCCATACATAAAGACAACTCATACAACAAAAGAATTTAACATTAAACAAATCTCATTTGAAACTTGATAGAAAATTAAACTCACATTTGTTCATCACATGTTCACAAATAATTTGCAAAAAAAAAAGAATATTTGCAATATATATATATATATATCAAATGATTGTTTAGGCTCAACTAGCCCTCAAGTTTTACCAAAAGATATAATATTAAATACATGTTCTTAAAAGACTTGTACAAATCTTTGTATCAAAAACTTTACAACCCTTGTCCCATAACATAAAACAAAAACAAAAGGTGTCATGTATAAATATCACCAACCCAAAGTGACGGGCTTGTTCAATTTGACTTTTTGCGGACTTTCTCTTCTCTTGTCAACTTCTATCTACACTTGGCTCTGAACCTACATGTGAGAAAATAACTCACACGCTAGCAAATCTTGTTTAGTGGTACACAATGGCATACAAGATATGACATCCACACATCATGCACATATTCATACATGTATAACTAAGGATGTTCATAAACTGCCCAATCTGCCTAAAATCCAAACTATCTACACACACATAGATATATATATCATTCAATATAGATCATCAACATTATAAATATTTTTTTTACTAATTTGTTTTATTCCACAATGCAAAAATGAGTTTTTTTTTTATATTTTTTAGAATAGATGACCATCATTATATATAATGTTAATCTACCATAATATATCATTACATTTATTATTAACTTGAAAAAATTAAAAGATGATAGTTTGTATTTATTTATAAAATGACATATTAAATAATTAGAAATTTAAAAAATTATTTATAAATTTATAATTCATCTATGTTATGAATATAGAATCATTAAAAATTTAATTAATATAATTAAAGTTATTATTTTTCTAATAAAATATATATCAATTAAGACATAACAAGATATATTAAATAAATAAATGAAAAAAAATTACTAACAAAAATGACAAATAATTTGACAAAACTAAAAATAATATATATATATATATATATATATATATATATATATATATATATATATATATATGCTTATTATCTTTATGGATGGAGTAATTAATTAAAAATTAAAATGAACTCAAATTTAAAAAATGAAAAGAATATATGCTAAATAAAATATAAATATATAATTTGATAATAATTGGTTTAAAAGAAACAATAGATATGATATAAAATATAAATTAACAATTGGTCTAAAATATAATTTAATATATACTTTTTCTATTAAAAAAATGAAAAAAAAGAGGTTATTAAAACAATTAACAAGTAATCATGTTCTAAGTCGATTAACAAAAAAAAAGTTGGCCCTACCCTTGTACTTGTTTTATCGCATTCTATCATTAAGCTTTTTCCACATATTAAGATATTAAAGAACTATTCTCTTTTAAAGCTTAGAAAACCTTGGCAATTAGGTTTCTAAGCTGTAATTTCATTTAAACAAATTAAAGATTCTTTGCATTAATCAAATATTCTAATTTCTAAGCTCTACAAAAATGTTATCAATTCAATCCTTTAAACTATTACATTCTATGCATATTGCAATAAGTCATTTCTACTATTTTTATATTTAATTCAATTTTAAAATTGTGTTTTGTATTTTTATTTTTGTTGTAAAATCTGCTATTGTTATCTCACTTATGGTGTTGAATTCTTAGTGCTATAGATTTCTGATTACGCAATTTTCATACTATGGGTTACTATTAAGTAGTTTATGCAATAAATTAAAGGGTTGTGAATGTTTTTGAGCTTGGTAATCTAACTTTTGATTGTAAATCCTTATTTGGACAATGAATTTATTATTATTATTATTATTATTATTATTATTATTATTATTATTATTATTAAATAAAAGTAAAAACTATATAAAATTAAATTAATTGCAAACTGATCTAATCTGATTCGCAATCGTGGTTTGTATTGGATTGTTTTTTTTATATTCATGGGGTGTTGTATTGACAAATTTTCAATTCGTAAATTGTGGGTTGCATTGGATTGATAAATTTAAAATCCCAAAATTGAGGATTGGATTGAATGTTATGTTCATTACACAGCATATTATTCTCTAACATGCATATTTATATAAACATTGCCATAACAAAGCCTTGTTTAGCTAAAACAAGCATATCAATCTAATTCATACATAAACTTACTTTATCTCAAGACGATCAATAATATAACATATCACATAGCATCATGGTTTTTTTCCATATACTTGGTAATCAAATAAGCTCAATTCAAAAGATCGTTTATTTCTTAACAATTCACACATGACATTTTAGACTGAACTAAAAAGTACACAGATTATGGATCAAAAGTTATCACACGTACTTAAGACCCTTGCTCCATCTCTCAATAATTGCTCATCCGAGCTTTACTAGTTAAAAGCATTCACACAAGTTTAAGACTCCTTGACCTAAATTCACATTTGTTTATGCATGCATAATTGGATCGGGAGCACTCACACAAGCTTAAGACATCCTATCCATGAATTGAATCATTCATATAAATCATAACGAAGTAGGAGTGCTCACAAAGCTTAAGATGTCCTGTCCTTATATCAATTTTCATGGTACTATTCCCTTAACTATGTCATATATCCTAAATGTAGTCTAGGTTAGAGCAATGGGCATAAGTATCATTAAGTTTCATGCCTTGTATGTCATCGCCATATTCATTCATATCTCATAATTGTGCATACTTATGGTAAACATTGCAATTGCATAGCATGCTTTATGTCACTATTGTTCTCATCATGTCATTACATTATATACAAAAATGTCATGATTTCATATACATTCATGCATAAAACATAGTTTAGGAATAGATCAATTAACATATAATTACATATCTTATATCACTATTGACGCAAAATAAATTGTGGTTGCTACACTAAAGTCGTAGTCATAACTTTCTCTTCGCAACCAATTTCACAGCTGCATTTGTTCCCACGAACCTCTTTATAACTTTTTAGCATTTTCTGCATAGACCACCATTTACGGTCACACCATCAAAAATGCAGTTACCTTATTTTTCCATTATCTATTATACAACACACTCATACCTGCGAACTACACTATAACTCAAACAATTTTATCAAAACATATTGGTCTCAAACCTAGGTCGCTATTGGTGGATAGTAGTCATGAAATAGTAATCGCGATCGAAATTTTCCCCATTAAACTCTCTATAACTTAAGTCACAAGGAGGTGTGGTCGCAGCAAGAGAATTGTTGTCTCAAATTATAGTACATAACTCAAAATTCTAGATTTTTATGCAGCAAAACTCATCTGAACACTTCATACATTTTGTCTAAACTTAATGCATTCAATTAGGCACGTATGTGGCTAATTTTTTATGCATTTGGAACTAAAGCTCAACATATACATAAATAGGGCATTGCATACCTCAATTATCAAAACAAACATGTTACAAGGTTACTAACTGCCTTAAATCATTTAGCATCACATTTGATGCCAAAATCACATTCTTGTATCATCTACCACATGACAATTGCATACTACCTTAAATCATTCAACATCACATTTTATGCCAAAATCAAATTCTTACATGACTTACCACATGACAATGCCTCTCATAAGGCTCATCAAACATCATCATGCAATTTCAACATATAACAAATAATTAATTCAACATATACCTCCCAAGGCTGTTAAACTAAAATTTTATCAACAAAAAGCATGCATTTATCACACAAAACATATTAAAAGTAGACTTGGATTTTATAATGTGCATACCTTTTTAATGGAGCATTAACAAAACACTCTTAAGTTTGTCTCAAGCTTCTCTACCTCTTTAAAAGTTGACTCCAACACCTCTAGGAAAAAAATCATACTTTTACTTTCTATATAAAACACAAAGCACTAAAACGCTCTATTTGTTATGTCTAAACCCTAAGCTTCATATTCAAGGTTTCACTTTGAACCTTACATCTATTCAAGGTTCCTCTTTTTCTAACCATTAAGTTCTATTATTATGTTTATACAAATAAAAACTCTATTTTGGTCAATAAAACCAAACTTGGCCACAAACTCACATCTTAATTAACACAGATCTTCTCAAAGATGAAAATGGAGATGACAAAGAAGAGAAAAAGGAAAAAGTTTTAGCATTACTCAAAACCTAAAAAATCTTAGTATGGTCTCCCTTAACAGCCTTTATTTTTCATTTTTCTCTTTCAGAAATCATTCGTCTCACTAAAATGCATTCTTTCCTTGATTTACCTTACATTTTGATAATGGGTAGAGTTTTGTTTTTATATTTTTGAGTGTTAGAGAGGTGCCCTAAAGGCAATCATCTTAGGCACTTGATGTACTCATTTATTATTAATAAAAAACATTTTTCATTATGTGGTATTCATTACATATGAATTGATATAGATCTTAAACAGTTTAATGAAGTCCTTGGTATGTAACACAACATGAAAGAATTCATGATGATGAGATTCCTTTCAAGTGCAATCATGTTTATATCTAAATTATCCCTAGTCATAGGATTAACAAGACAGTATATTATTAATTCAGATAGACTAGCACATGTTATACTTTTTGACTCAGTCAAGTAGTTGATCTCATAAGCTGAAAGCATGAGATGTTTAGAATTAACGTGTGGATGCTTATTAAGAGTAGCAAGAACAATAGATGACCTACTATGAGACAGTCATATGGATATTTATTCAATGATAGTGATAATCTCATCATAGTAATGGTGCAAATATCCTTAGATTTGAGGTGCTCAAGGTTATCTTGGATACTAAATCCTATACTTTGACTTCATTCCTTGTTACATCTGAAGAGGTCACTCATAGGGTGGTGATTGGGTATAGCATGAGGTATTTGAAGGTAGTTCAGTAGTCAACAAATGATTCACTACTCCTAAGAAAATGAGAATATATTTATGGCCTCTTATAGAGGTCATTACTCAGAAATCTTTATCCAAGTTGGACATGGCTTAAAGAAGGTCTTCATGGACATATCTGATCAGAGTAATGAATCTCATAGAGAAGAACTAAATATCATTTGGACTAGATGTGATATAATCAATCTTATGGGAGTTGACACATAGTCCATACTCTGAACCAAATGAGGTATAGAATGGTGAAAGGACGAATTTCACAGTAATTGTCTATGGAAAGGTTTATAGTCAAACCACTAACTTTCTGGTTAATTGGAGGTCATGATGTGTTGCTAGATACCGCTCATGATCTACTTGAAATCATCACTTGAAATCATATGATGATTTGAGCTTCCAACATAACCAGAAACCAACATAACCAGAAACCTAATGGGTCACATGTATAGAAGGAATGAAGAAAATGTGAAATGGACCTTGGATTGGAAGAGGAACTATAAAGCCTATCTGGAGTCAATGATGAAAGAGAAGAAAAAGACATTGGATGCACCTTCTACTTCAGGTATTTATGTTATTGAGGTTAACACTGTTTCAATTAATAATGCATGGGTATTGGATACTGGATGTGACTCACACATATATACTAATATGCAGGACCTAAGGAACAATAAACAGCTAAAAAAATGAGTCAGACCTACGTGTTGGCAATAGAGCAAAAGTTATTACATTAGCTGTAGGAACTTATTTATTGACACTCCCAAGTTGGCTTGTGTAACATCCTTGACCTTCCCCACATGCATTTCATTGAACATAAGAATCTTGCATACAATTCAATTGAACACATGCATTTCATACGTATTTTCGTAGGAACAAGTTCATGACACGCACTAGCTATGTGTCCTAGTATTTGGCACCTGTATCGAGTCACACTTGTGTAATTATAACCTAAATGAGGATAACAAAGTATTAGAAATGAATTGAATAACGTGACTAAATTAAAGCAAGAAAAATAATTAGATTAAGATTAGAAAACATTTATATTGTTAATTTAGTTAAATCGGACCAAATGATTAAGCTGTATTATTATGTGAATTAGTGGAATTATAAATATATGTAAATTATAATAATAATATAGAAAAAATAAAATGAAAATGACACAAAAGATAAATAAAAGAGAAGAGAAGATAAAAGAGAAGAGAAAGGAGAAAAGAGACGAGAAAAGAGATGAGAAAAAGATAAAAAGACAAAAAAACAAAAAGTTAGCTTTATCTTCCCATTTCTGCTTTCTTCTCCAGCCCAACTTCTTCTTCATTTTCCTCCATTTTAGAATTCAATTCTTCCTTGTTTCACTTAGTTTTTAAAGCTAATTGATCCCTTGCAAGGTCGTTATTGGTAAGTAATCAATTCTTACTGCTATAGGGTTTATTTGAGTTGCTTAGGTCCATTAATAGGCACTGATTTGCAACCCGATTTTGATGCATATAGAAATTGATTATGGAAACATTTAAAACACAAACTTTGTTCCTTGATGTCTTATATTTATGGATATGTAAACTTTTTTACATGATTTGGTGTATAGGAAGAGAAATCCTCTCTCTACTGAAACTGGTCAGGGTGTGAACACTAACCAAGTTAGCTACTGTGTTCTTTGATTTCGAATATGTTAAAGCCATTATTTGAAGAATCTCAAAACATAAAAGTTTTAGATATATTTGTTTTGTATCTGTATACCAAATTTCAAGTTCATAGGTCTTGTAAATGTTGTGTAATGAGGAATGGAACCATGAATGTTCCATGGTTTAAACTGCCTACTGAGTGCCCTGGGCTGATCCAGCAACTTGTTTGGCTAATTTGAGCTCGGTAGAGCTAGATTATTTAAATGATAAAAACATAACAGTTATAGGTATATGTCTTAGCTAAATGTTTCTACCAATTTAAGCTTAATTGGTTATGTATAGACTAAGTTATGCCTTTGGAATTCATACTGGTCCGGAAGCCAATTCTATTCTGGACCAGTAAAATGTTTTTTATAATTTGAAGCCCTTAGAGACATATTTGATAAAAGTTGTAAACATGATATATGTTACATATGAACCCACATAAGATTCTGCAAATGTTCAATAAAATAGGACTTATAGATTATAAGTTATGATGAACCCAAATGAGTACCCTGAAACTGGCTAAAGGCATAAAACAGAACACATTTAGAAATTCCATCAAATATTGTACAATGATCCAATTGGTCTACAATTAGAATATGTTCTATACTTGTATGTTAGTTTTAATTAGGAATAAGAATCAAATTAATTGGTCAAGTATAGAAAAAGTTATAGGCTAAACAGTCCAATAAGGTCACACTGCCTCATAGGAAAAATCTTAACTATTGACATGAACAATGCATATTAATTTGTTTAAGCCACATTAAGTCTCCCTAATCATGAGTTAATCGATTATGTTTTCATATTAGCTCGCAACATATTAGAGACCCACAAGGAGTGGATAGACAATAAGTTAGGAGTCGGAATCAAAGGAGAACGGTGAGTCTAATTATCGATTGAATTCTTTAGTGCATATGAATGTTGCTAGCTATGTGATTCATATGATTGTCGTGATTTTCCCCTGATAATATGATGATGGATAATTTGTGACATTTTGGTACATATAAGTGGTATACTTGTGATATATTTGACGTATATGTTTGATGTTATACATATACATGGTATATGTATAGTATATGTGAGGTATATGCGTGTCATATGAGGCATATATGTGGTATATGTATGTTATATGTGATAAGATGCAATGGTTGATGAATGATTAAGTACAAGTGCATATGCATATGGACTAAAAAGGCGTTGTGACTAGTTAATCGATATTGTAAAGCAAAAGAAGAGGCCTATGGCCCAACAAATGTACAAATGAAACAAATGATCAAGCTAGCTAGCAAATGCAAATGTTCACATGGAAAATATTCACATGGAAACCCGGGGCAATGTCTGTTTAACTTAGTCACAACAAAATGAAATAATCAAAGCATTTGCATACGTAAAGAGTAATGATTATATGTTTCAACTTTATTGATATTTATATGATTGGGATGAATGGAATGGAATACACGGTATGTGTTGGATTTGTGATTTATTACTATGAGTTGTTTGGTACTTTAGAACTCATTGGATAATTATTCTCACTGAGCCGCAACTCATCAATTTGCATCATTTTTCAGGTAAAGAAAAGTGATAGCTTATTTTGAGTAGCGTATAGAAGACATGGAGCACAGGTCACAGGCCGAGCCTCATCACTCTCTCTCTTTATATACCACTCGAGCATGAAAAAATGTCATCTGCATTTTGTATTTACATAGTTGAATATGTATAGTCAGTTTGGAATGGGTTTTAAAAATGTATAAACGAAAGCAACTCGTAAATATTTATGTGCAAAATTTATGTTTTAATATATGTGATATATCGTATTGTGGTGAAAGCCTCAGTGTTGACTTGCAAAGTCATTGAATGATATTACAGGGTATGAGACTTGCAAAGTCATTGAATGATATTACAGTATATGAGACTTGCAGAGTCATTGAATGATATTATAGGATATAAAAAAAATTATTATCAATGTTAATAAGATATTTTATCTTTTCAGCATGCTATGTGTGATTATTTGATACAGAAATAGGTTACACTTAAATGCATATGATGTGGTACTACATATTTGGTATCAGAGCAGGGATAGATTCCATGGGAACATGCATATGCATAAATCATGATAACATATGCATCCTATGTGTTGAACATTATGTAGTGACATAATTTCATTTTTTTAGGGACATCATAAGACATAATTCACCAAGGAGGGAGAGGCCGGCTGAAATGCATTGTCATGAGGCATCACCTCATTTACATAGAGATCAACCAACACTAGGAGCTAGAGCTCCAGTACATGCATCACAGTCATCTCATGCAGAAGTACCCCATGAAAACCTAGAACATGAAGTATATGGTCCTGAAATGTATAAGGAAAGACGTTATGACAAGCTGAGGAAACATGGTGCAACTGATTTCAATGGTACAACAGACCCAGCAGAAGTTGAGTGTGGCTGAAAAGGACACAGAGGGTACTTAATATGATAAGATGTACCCCGGATGATAAATTCGATTATGCAGTATCCTTGCTGCAAGGAAATGCTTATGAATGGTGGGAGACAGTCCCCGACAGTGATGCACAATCACCGGTGTTGACATGGAATGATTTCCTCCTGGAATTTCAGAACAATTACATGCCTGAAGCATATAAAGATGAGAAGAGGAAGGAATTCCTGAATCTAAAATAAGGGAACATGTCTGTTGTGGAGTATAAAGTACAGTTCAACAAACTTTCCCACTATGCCACCTTCATGGTCTCTACTGAAAGAGACAAATGCAGGAAGTTTAAGGAGGGCCTAAAATATGAGATCAAAAACAGAATCACGACTACTGATCTTGATAATTATGCCAAACTCAGAGCTGCTGCAATCAGAGCTGAACGGTTAATGAAAGAAGTTGGGGAGCAACAAATTAAAAGGGCATCACGTGAGTTCTTTGGTGAGTCTAGTAGAAGGTCAAGAAAAAGAGGTAGATATATGCCTGCACAATCTGGTAACAGAAGTGGGTACTCCAGTTCTAGAGGTCGAGGCATGACTTTCTCTTACCCAGGCAGAGGGCAGAGGCAATATGTTGAACAGAGGCCCACATATAGTCATTGTGGTAGACAACATATGAGCGAATGTAGAAGACTCACATGAGCATGTTATTTTTGTGGGTCGATGGAACACATGTATAGAGACTATCCTGAAAGAGCCAAACTAGTAAAGGCTAGTAGAGGCAAAAGAGTATATGAGACTACAATTGAGGCACCGAGGGTCTACCCTACTAGTGGGACATAGGGCAGAGGAAGAGGCAGGGGCAGAACTAGTACAATGGGCAGAGGAATGACCAGAGCTAAAGGTCAGAGTTCTAGACCCCCTACTCAGGCCAGGGTGTTTGCTATGACTAGACAGGAGGTGATGGATGCTCCCGAAGTAGTTACTGGTAATATTTACATTTATGATATGTTAGCATATGCATTGATTGACCCAGGCTCCACTCATTCATTTATATCATTGCATATAGCATCTAAACTGCATCAAACATATAAGCCTTTGGGGATTGACATAAATATGAGTACACCATTGGGAATAGTGGTAGTTGTGAATAATGTCTATCGTGATTGCCTGATATGCATTGACAGAGCTGAGTTAATAGCTGATCTGATTTTATTGCTAATATATGAATTTGATGTGATATTGGGAATGGACTGGTTAACTAGGCATCATGCAATAAAGAATTGCTTTACTAAGGAAGTAATTTTGGAATCACCAAACCAGCCAAGGGTAGAATTTATAGGTGAAAGAAAACTTATGCGTACATGTCTAGTCTCAGTTGTAAAGGCATTTTTAATGATCAAAGGGGGATGTGAAGCATATTTGGCATATGTGACTGATACTAAAACCACTGATAGCTTGCCTGCAAAATATACCAGTGGTAAGGGAATTTGCTGATGTATTCCCAGATGATCTACCTGGTTTACCACCAGATAGAGAGATAGAATTCACTATTGAACTAGTACCAGGAACAACACCAATATCAAGGTCACCCTACAGAATGGCCCCACTTGAGTTGAAAGAACTGAAGGCCCAATTGCAGGAGTTACTTGACAAATGGTATATTAGACCTAGTGTATCACCTTAGGGAGCTCCAGTATTATTTGTTAAAAAGAAAGATGGAACAATGAGATTGTGCATCGATTATAGGCAACTGAACAAAATGACGATGAAGAACAAATATCCATTGCCTAGAATAGATGATTTGATTGACTAGTTAAAAGGAGCCCAAATATTCTCCAAGATTGATATGAAATCAGGCTATTACCAGCTGAAGGTAGCAGAAGCGGATGTTCCAAAGACTGCCTTTCGAACCAGGTATGAACATTATGAATTTTTAGTAATGCCATTTGGGTTGACTAATGCTCCAGCTGCATTTATGGCATTAATGAATAAGGTGTTTCAACCATATCTGGATAGGTTTGTGATAGTATTTATTGATGACATATTGGTGTACTCAAAGAACAGGGGAGAACATGAACAACATTTAAAAATTGTGTTGCAAACTTTGAGGGAGAAACAATTATATGCCAAATTGAGTAAATGCGAATTCTGGTTAGATAATTTGGTATTTCTTGGACATATGGTGTCGTGTAAGGGCATAGAGGTTGACCCAAAGAAAATTGAGGCCATGGTAAATTGGGAAGCTCCTAAAAATATTTCAGAAATACGTAGTTTTCTGGGTTTAGCCAGATACTACCGCAGATTTGTTGATGGATTCTCCTTAATTGCTAGCCGTTTGACTAAATTGTTGAGAAAGAATGTGCCTTTCAAGTGGACTCCAGAATGTCAGAGGAGTTTCGATGAACTAAAACACAGACTAACCTCAGCACCAGTGTTAACTATCCCTATAGGTACAGGTGGGTTTACAGTATATAGTGATGCTTCTCACCAAGGCTTGGGATGTGTATTAATGCAACATGGTAAGGTGATAGCTTATGCATCTAGGCAACTAAAACCACATGAGATCTCATATACAGTGCACGATTTAGAATTGGCTGCAGTTGTATTTGCATTGAAGATTTGGAGGCATTATCTGTATGGTGAGACATTCTAAATCTTCACATACGATAAAAAGTTTGGGTTATTTGCTGACACAAAAAGAGTTAAACATGAGACAAAGACGATGGTTAGAGCTATTAAAAGATTATGACTGTACAATTGAGTACCATCTAGGGAAAGCCAATGTGGTAGCAGATGCATTGAGTAGGAAGGCCAGTAGCAATGTAGCTTATTTACAAACATCCTCTTTTCCATATTTGATTCAATTGCGATCCATGAATATTGAATTAAATATGCATGATAGAGGATCCCTGATTGCTACTCTTCAAGTCAGACCTATGCTAAAGGAGAGAATTAAAGAAGCACAAAGCAAAGATCCTGAATTATGTGAGAAAATTGATGTGGTAAGGCAGGGAAATAATACAGAGTTTCATTTGCAGAATGATACACTGATGTTAAATTCACGCATATGTGTTCCAGACACTGAGAACTTGCGTCAGGAAATAATGGAAGAGGCACACAATGCACCTTATGCAATGCACCCAGGGATGACAAAGATGTATCACAATTTAAGGCCTCATTACTGGTGGCCAAGAATGAAGAAAGACATAGCAGAATATGTTTCCAAATGCTTGACATGTCAGCAAATTAAGATTGAACACCAAGCACCAATTGGTAAGTTACATCCATTGCCAATGCCAGAATGGAAATGGGAGAAAATAACGATGGATTTTGTCTATGGATTGCCAAGAACCCCACGGAAAAATGATGCAGTATGGGTAATTGTTGACAGATTAACCAAGTTAGCACATTCTCTACCTATCAAATGGGGGTGTACACTCGAGAGTTTGGCAAAATTATATGTGAATGAGATAGTCAGATTGCATGGCATTCTAATGTCCATTGTGTCTGATAGAGATTCACGGTTTACTTCACATTTTTGGGTGAGTTTACAAGATGCATTGGGAAAAAAATTGAATTTCAGCCCTGCATTCCACCCACAGACTGATGGACAATCAGAAAGGACTATACATACATTGGAAGAAATGCTTAGGGCATGTTCTATGGAATTCAGAGGTGCTTGGGATGAATATAGAGCATTGATTGAATTTGCTTACAACAACCAGCATCATAGCAGTATCCAGATGACACCATATGAAGCATTGTATGGAAGAAAGTGCTGAAGCCCTATCATATGGGATGAAGAAGGTGCACGTACATTAGAAGGGCTAGAGATAGTACAAGATATAGTGGATAAAATAAAAGTTGTCAAGAACAAGTTAAAGGCAGCACAGGACAGACAGAAAAGTTATGCTGATCAACATAGAAGGGAAATAGAATACGAGTTGGGTGAAAGGTATTTCTTCGTGTATCTCCATGGAAAGGGATAATCCGATTTGGCAAGAAAAGTAAATTGAGCCCAAGATACATAGGGCCTTACGAAATTCTTGAGAAGGTTGGTCCACTGGCATACCGATTGGCGTTACCACCAGAAATGGCTCAGATTCATAATGTGTTTCATGTGAGCATGCTTAGAAGATACAGGTCAGATCCTACACATGTATTTAAAGATCAAGCCATTGAGATTGCAGAGGACATAAGTTATGTTGAGGAACCAATGCAAATCATTGGATAGAAGACTAAACAGCTAAGAAACTGAGAAATACCTTTGGTTAAGGTATTATAGCGTAACCATTTACAAGAAGAGGCAACATGGGAAACAGAAGAAAATATGAAAAAGCAATATCCACACATGTTTTTAGGTATTAATTTCGAGGACGAAATTTTTAAAAGGAAGGGAGAATTGTAACATCCTTGACCTTCCCCACATGCATTTCATTGAACATAAGCATCTTGCATACAATTCAATTAAACACGTGCATTTCATACATATTTTCGTAGGAACAAGTTCATGACACGCACTAGCTACGTGTCCTAGTATTTGGCACTTGTATCGAGTCGCACTTGTGTAATTATAACCTAAATGAGGATAACAAAGTATTAGAAATGAATTGAATAAGGTGACTAAATTAAAGTAAGCAAAATGATTAGATTAAGATTAGTAAACATTTACATTGTTAATTTAGTTAAATCAGGCCAAATGATTAAGTTGTATTATTGTGTGAATTAGTGGAATTATAAATATATGTAAATAATAATAATAATATAGACAAAATAAAATGAAAATGACACAAAAGAGAAATAAAAGAGAAGAGAAGAGAAAAGAGAAGAGAAAGGAGAAAAGAGATGAGAAAAGAGATGAGAAAAAGATAAAAAGACAAAAAAAAAAAGTTAGCTTTATCTTCCCATTTTTGCCTTTTTCTCTAGCCCGACTTCTTCTTCATTTTCCTCTATTTCAGAATTCAATTCTTCCTTGTTTCACTTATTTTTCGAAGCATATTGATCCCTTGCAAGGTCATTCTTGGTAAGTAATCAATTCTTATTGCTATAGGGTTTATTTGAGTTGCTTAGGTCCATTCATAGGCACTGATTTGCAATCCGATTTTGATGCACATAGAAATTGATTTTGGAAAACTTTAAAACATAAACATTGTTCCTATATCTTATATTTATGGATATGTAAACAGTTTTACATGATTTTGTGTATAGGAAGAGAAATCCTCTCTCTACTGAAATTGGTCAGGGTGTGAACCCTAACCAAGTTAGCTACTGTGTTCTTTGATTTCGAATATGTTAAAGGCATTATTGGAAGTATCTCAAAACCTAAAAGTTGTAGCTATATGTGTTTTTAATCTTTATACCAAATATCAGGTTCATAGATCTTGTAAATGTTGAGTTATAGGGAATGGAACCATGACTGTTCCATGGTTTAAACTGCCTACTGAGTGCCCTGGGCAGATCCAGCAATTTGTTTGGCTAATTTAAGCTCGGTAGAGCTAGATTATGTAAATGATAAAAAAATAAAAGTTATATCTATATGTCTTAGCTAAATTTTGGTACCAATTTAAGCTTAATTGGTTATGTATAGACTAAGTTATGGCCTTTGAAAGTCATACTAGTCCGGAAGCCAATTCTATTATGGACCAGTACAATGTTTGTTATAAGTTAAAGCCCTTAAAGACATAATTGATAATAGTTGTAAACATGAAATATGTTCCATATGAACCCATATAAGTTTCTGAAAATGTTCCTTAAAATAAGACTTATAGATTATAAGTTATGATGAACCCCAATGAGTAACATGAAACTGCCTAAAGGTAGAAAACAAGGCAGAAAACATAACACACTTAGAAATTCCAAAAAATATTGTACAATGATCCAATGGGTCTGAAATTTGAATATGTTCTATAATTGTATGTTAGTTTTAATTAGGAACAATAATCCAATTAATTGGTCAAGTATAGAAAAATTTATAGGTAAACAGTCCCATATGGTCACACTGCCTCATAGGAAAAATCTTAACTATTGACATGAACAATGCATATTAATTTGTTTAAGCCACATTAAGTCTCCCTAATCATGAGTTAATCGATTATGTTTTCATATTAGGCTCACAACATATTGGATACCCACAAGGAGCGGATAGACAATAAGTTAGGGGTCGAAATCAAAGGAGAACGGTGAGTCTAATTATCGATTGAATTCTTTAGTGCATATGAATCTTGCTTGCTATGTGATTCATATGATTGTCGTGATTTGCCCCTGATAATATGATGATGGATAATTTGTGACATTTTGGTACATATAAGTGGTATACTTGTGATATATTTGAGGTATATGTGTGACATATGTGATATATATACATGGTATATGTATAGTATATACGAGGTATATGCATGGCATATAAGGCATATATGCGGTATATGTATATGTTATATGTGATAAGATGCAATGGTTGATGAATGATTAAGTACAAATGCATATGCATATGGACTAAAAAGGCATTGTGACTAGTTAATTGATATTGTAAAGCAAAACAAGAGGCTTATGGCCCAACAAATGTGCAAATGAAACAAATGATCAAGCTAGCTAGCAAATGCAAATGTTCACATGGAAAATATTCACATGGAAACCCGGGGCAATGTCTGTTTAACTTAGTCACAATAAAATGAAATAAGCAAAGCATTTGCATACGTAAAGAGTAATGATTGTATGTTTCAACTTTATTGATATTTATATGATTCAGATGAATGGAATGGAATACACGGTATATGTTGGATTTGTGATTTATTACTATGAGTTGTTTGGTACTTTAGAGCTCATTGGATAATTATTCTCACTGAGCTGCAACTCATCAATTTGCATCATTTTTCAGGTAAAGAAAAGTGATAGCTTATTTTGAGTAGTGTATAGAAGACACGGAGCACAGGTCACTAGCCGAGCCTCATCACTCTCTCTTTGCATACCACTCGAGCATGAAAATATGTCATCTGCATTTTGTATTTACATGGTTGAATATGTATAGTCAGTTTGGAATGGGTTTTAAAAATGTATAAACGAAAACAACTCGTAAATACGTATGTGCAAAGTTTATGTTTTAATATATGTGATATATCGTATTGTGGTGAAAGGTTCAGTGTTGATTTGCAAAGTCATTGAATGATATTACAGGGTATGAGACTTACAAAGTCATTGAATGATATTACAGTATATGAGACTTGCGAAGTCATTGAATGATATTACAGGATATAAAAAAAAATTATTATCAATGTTAATAAGATATTTTGTCTTTCCAGCATGCTATGTGTGATTATTTGATACAGGGATAGGTTATACTCAAAAGTATAAGATGTGGTGTTACAGCTTGTTTTAGAATTAGACAATTGTTATTATGTTCTAGTTTTAACAAAGAATATTATTTATGTTTCTTGTTTAAATAGAAAAGATTTTCATTTAACTATTAATGGAAATGGTTGCTCTATATGGTTGAATGATATTCTTTATGGAATTGGCGCATTATGTAATGGGATTTACATTCTTGATATGTCTAATTCAATCCTCAATATCAATAATAAAAGACAAAAGATGGATAACTAAAACCATCATATTTAGGGCATTGTTGTCTTGGCCATATAAATGCGAGGCGCATGTCTAAATCGCATAAGAATGGTGACTTAGAGTCGTTTGATTATGAATCATATGACACATGTAAATCTTGTTTTTTAGAAAAGATGACAAAATCACCTTTTAATGGAAAGGGTGAATGTGCCAATGGGCTCTTAGACCTTGTACATATAGATGTACGTGGACCAATGTCAGTGCACACCAAACGTGGTTTTATCTACTTCATTTCTTTCATTGATGATTATTCACGATATGGGTATTTGTATCTAATAAGATACGAATATGAAGTTTTTGAAAAGTTCAAAGAATTCAGAAATGAAATAGAGAAACAACTTGGCTAAAGTATTAAAGTACTTAGATTAGATCGAGGTAGGGAATACTTAAGCCAAGAATTTTAAGGTTATCTAAGTGATAACATAATTTTATCTCAATAGACCCCACCTTACACACCACAATATAATGGTATGGCTAAAAGGAGAAATTGAACCTTATTAGACATAGTGAGGTCAAGGATGAGATTTACAGAACTGCCTAAGTCCTTTTGGGGTCATGCACTAGAGACTTTTGTTTATATATTAAATAGAGTCCCTTTCAAGTCAGTTAAGGTTACTCCATAAAAGATATGGACTAACAAAAGACCTATTTTTCTCACTTGAAAGTGTGGGGTGTCCTGCTTATGTGAAGCAGACGATGTAAGATAAGCTAAGAGCTAAGTCTAATAAGTGTTTATTTGTGGGATATCCAAAAGAGTCATTTGGATATCAATTCTACCACACTTTGGAACAAAATGTGTTTGTTTCAAAGTATGATGTCTTCTTAGAGAAATAGTTTATTCTAAAAGAAGATAGTGGGAGCAAGATTGAACTTAATGAAGTTCAATATGCTTAAATAAATGCAGATCAACTGACAAAACCTGAATTTGTTACTCATATAGATCAAGTAACAACTACACCTTCTGATAAACAACAACTTCGTATATCAAGCAAGATACACATTATTCCTACGAGATATGGATTTCTCATAAGTGAACAGAATGACATATTATTCATAGAGGATGATGAGCCCACTACCTACATAGAAGTTCTGAATAGTTTAGAATTTGGCACATGGCTAAAAACCATAAAGTTAGAGATGGATTCCATGTATGAAAACCAAGTATGGACTTTGGTTGACCTACCTAAAGGGATTAAACCCATTGGGTGCAAATGAGTATTCAAGAAAAAGATTGATATGAAAGGTAATATAATTACCTATAAAGCTAGGCTGGAAGCTAAAGGATATCATCAAAGACAAGGTGTTGACTATGACAAAACTTTCTCTCCAATCACTATGCTTAAATCCATCAGGATACTCCTAGCCATTGTTGCTCGTTATGACTATGAGATTTGGCCAATGGATGTGAAAATAACTTTCCTTAATGGAAATCTAACTAAGGATGTGTTCATAACACAACCTGAGGGTTTCACATCAAATGATGGAAAAAATGTATGTAAGCATCTAGGAGTTGGAACATCCGATTTGATGAGACAATAAAAGAGTTTAGTTTTTCACAAAATATGGATGAACCTTGTGTTTATAAGAAGGTTAGTGGGAGTGTAGTTGCATTCCTAGTATTGTATGTAGATGACATACTTCTTATAGGAAATGACATCTCAGTTCTTTAATTAGTCAAATTTTGTCTTTCTAAGAATTTCTCCATGAAAGACCTTGGAGAAGTAACCTATATACTAGGGATTAAGATCTATAGAGATAGATTTAAAAGGTTGCTTAGTCTTTCTTTGTCTATATACATAGATAAGATGCTAAAGAGGTTTAACATGGAACAATCCAAGAGAGGATTAATTCCAATGATTCATGGGATTACTCTCTCTAAGTCCATGTATCCTAAGACACATGATGAACAGAAACACATGAGTATGATCCCATATGCTTCGACTATTAGATCCATCATGTATGTTATGTTATGTACTAGACCCGATGTATCATATGCTCGAAGTGGCACGAGTAGATATCAGTCAAATTTCGGAGAAGGGCATTGGGTGGTTGTCAAGAATATCCTTAAGTACTTGACAAGAAATAAGGATGCATTCTTAGTTTATGGAGAGGGTGAGCTTAAATTTAGCAGGTATATGGATGCTAGCTATCAAACTAATAAGGATGACTCAAAATCCTAGTCAGGTTATGTTTTCACGTTAAATCCTAGTCAGTTGGAAGAGTTCCAAATAAGAGATGACTACAAATTCCACAACTGAAGCAGAGTACATTACAACATCTAAGGCAGCTAAGGAAGCAGTTTGGATAAAGAAATTCATCATAAAGATAGAATTAGTTCCTAGCATTGTTGATCCAATATCCTTATATTCAAAGATCCAAGCATGTACTTAGACATTACCATCTAATTCAAGAAATCATAGGTAGACATGACGTAAAGATAGAGAGAGTTCCCAATGATCAGAATATAGTTGGTCCTCTCACTAAGATAGAGAGAGTTCCCAACAAGAAACATGATAGTCATGTACTCACCAATAGTATAATGTAAAAATGCGATTGGTTTTAGTGCAAGTGGGAGATTGTTAGAGAGGTGCCCTAAAGGCAATCACCTTAGGTACTTACTGTACTCATTTACTATTAATAAAAGGCATTTTTCATTATATGGTATTCATTGCACATGAATTGATATAGATCTTAAACTGTTTAATAAAGTCTTTGATATGTAACACATCAAGAAAGAATTCATGATGAGATTCCTATCATGTGCAATCGTGTTTATACCCAAATTATCCCTAGTCATATGATTAACAAGACGGGACATTGTTAATTTGGATAGACTAGCACATGTTATACTTCTTGACTAGGTCAAACAACTGATCTCATAAGCTGAAAGTATGAGATGTTTAGAGTTAACATGTGGATGCTTGCTAAAAAGTAGCAAGTACATTGGATGACCTGCTATGAGACAGGTACATGGATATCTATTCAATGTCAATGATAGTCTTATCATAGCAATGGTGCAAGTATCCTTAGACTTGAGATGCTCAAGGTTATCTTGGATAATGAATCATATACTTTGACTTCATTCCTTATTGCCTCTAAAGAGGTCGCTCATAGGGTGGTGATTGGGTATAACATGAGGTATTTGAAGGTAGTTGAGTAGTCAATAAAGGATTCACCACTCCTGAAAGAAGGAGAGTATACCCATGTTCTCTTGTAGAAATTATTACTCAGAAATCCTTGACCAAGGTAGACATGTCTTGTAGAAGGTCTTCAAAGACATATCTAATTAGAGTAATGAATCTCATGGACAAGAACTAAATATCATTTGGACTAGATGTGATGTAATCAATCTAGAGAGAGTTGACACACAATCCATGCTCTGAACCAAATGAGGTATAGAATGGTGAAAGGACAAATTGCACAGTAATTGTCTATGGAAGGGTTTATAGTCAGACCATTGGTTTTCCAGTCAATTGGTGATCATGATGTGTTGCTAGATGTCGCTCATGATCTAGTTGAAATCATGTGATGATTTGAGCAGCCAACATAACCAAAAATCTAATAGGTCACACACATAAAATGAATGAAGAAAATGTGAAATGGGGCTTGGATTGGATCCAAGACCTAAAAGAGAAATGATTTGGCCATGAACCATTTTTCACGACCATGACACTACTATTCACAGTCGTAAAAGCCCGGATATCAGTTTTTGCGATTTATGTTTTTCTATTTCGAATGGAACTCCTAGGTATGGGCTACATATGTCCAACCTAATATAATTATAAGACATATAAATAACCCTAAGGCCAAATTCATAGCTATAACCTTTAGGAATAAAAAGTTATTCTCTCTTCTTCTTCTCTTTCAAGTTGAAACACCATAGCTAGCACTTTGCTGCTTTGACACTCCATCTCCCATTAAGGTTATTTCTTTTGTTCCTTCATGTGGATTACCATTAGAGACAATCCAACCTTGGATTATTGTGATTTGTAACAATCCAACTTGAAAGAAAGGCTCATAAACTTAGAACATTGCAAATAAATAAACAAGGTAATCAACTTCTTCCATATTGATGGTATGATCCGATTTTAATGTTAATAGGCATTCAATGGTTTTTGAGTTCAATTAATTTTTAATTTTCCATTGTTCCATGTATGTGATGCATGTTAAGAACCCAACATTGAGTTAGGCATGTGTTAAAAGTGCAGAAAATGCATAAGGAAAGAAGAATGAGTGAGCTGAGTGAAAAATGAGATGGAAAGGAATCTATTTATGCAAACAATTGTGAAAGAAATAAGAGGAAAGAAGTTTTTATACTCATGGTCAAAATTACCGTCTTGTTTAATGATCCAAGGGCCTATATCATGCCATATCTCCCTTTAAATATCATCTACATGTTTAAATCAACCAATAAGAGCATGGTCAAACAAATATTATAAAATCATGCATATGCAAAATTACCATTATACCTTTACTCACGCATTTATTCAAATAAAAAAAAGCTCTTAATTAAAACCCTACCTCTTAATTAACCATTTATAACAACTTATTTATGATCTCAAACATCCAAATTATTATTTTATACTGAATTTAGACTCTGATAAGCGTGGTTGTGCTATTTAAATGTGTTTGTGATTCAATGTCTAAATTAGTTGGCATTACAGTGGTAAAGGCTTATGTTCGGTGAGACAAAATAATTTTTTGTAACATCCATCATTTTAGGCTTTGATAATTAGCATACCTTAGGGTCGTAGTTAATTTTATCAGAGTATAAATTTGGGTTAAAATATAATAAAATGATTTATAAGTGGATTTTAAAAATTATAGGTGGTTTATAAAGGATAAAAAGGTTGACTAAGTATAAAAAAAAAAGATAAAAATCAATGACCTAAGTAGGTATTTGGCAAAAATAATGAGAGATTTAGTTGGGTATTTGCCATGTGTATATAAAGGCCTTCTTTTCATCTTCCTCTCTTCATTCCACATGTTTCCATCTCTCTCTAAACCCTAAATTAGATTTTCCCCTCCCACTTTTCCATTATTTCTGCATCTTCTAACTCCCCAAAACCTAAGAGAAATCTCCCCTCTATACCGAATATTGAAAGAAAAAAAGAGAAAGAAGACTCCTTAAAAATGGTATAACCCATTTTCATATAGGGAGAAGGAAAAAAAGACCAAGATACTTAAACCCACACTCTTCTTTGGCAAAGAAAAGGTAAGAAAAGCTTATAACCTTCTTTTTCATCTTTTTCTTCCTTGTTTTTCACCATTTTCATTCTTAGTGGAGACCCATTTCAAATGGGTAAGGTTCTATGTGAAGCTACGGTTTTTATTCATTAAAGCCTCTCCTTTAAACATCTAGATGGATAAAAACTAGGGCTTGACATAGATTAAAGCTTAAAAGAGGTATCTTGATGGTTAAAGTTAGGGTTTGAGCTTAAGGTTAGATTATATGTTATATACATATATATATATATATATATATATATATATATATATATATATATTGTATGTGGTATAAAAGAGACAATTTTGTATCTTTGGAGGTGCTAAAGAATGTGATAGATATCATCAGGAGGAAGGTCAAGCTTAAGGGAGCTTAAAGTTGTTAAGATTCCATTTTGAGGTTAGTACATATGGGCATGTAAATTCATTTATTCATCTTATTTGCATTCTTAATGTGTCATATGCTTGGATTGATTATTATTATGACTTAGGTGTTTAAAATGTTGAAACTTGATGACAATTTGCTTATTGGCATGTTTAAAATTATGAATAGTTATATTATGTTTATTGCATGATTTTGGGTTATCAAAGTGTGTATGGCATGTTGATAGGGGTGTTAACATTGGTTAACATAGAGACTTGTATGTTATATGTATATAAAAAGAGGAAACTTTGGGTTTGAAATGATTTTAGGACTTGAAATCGCTGAAAATGGCTGGAAAACATAGGGGATTGCAAATGAAGGTCATGTCACGAGCGTGACACGGCCTGATGCTGCCAACATTGTGAGCATGATGAAGGCAGGAGTTGGGCTCCTACCATAGGCACAATAACTTGTGACACTAGCCCTACTAGGCTTATATTATGGATAGGACAACTGCATGCAAGGTAATGTCATAGACGTGACAAAATATCACACGTGTGATGAGTGTTGTTTCCTTCTGTTTGATTCAAATGACTATAAAATATATCTAATGATTTCTAATGAATTTATGAGATTTTTATGTCCCAAAAAGGTCAATTTTGGCATGATATACACACTCTAAATGGATGAACACCTAAGGGTTACTCTATGAACATGCAATACTATGTGGAATATAAAAGTATGTGACATGAATATAACATGTATCATGGAAAGCATCATGGACATGGTAAAATTAAATGAGATATGAATGTGTATGATTTAATATCATGGTAATATGGTACATTGAGATATATATGAGATTGATGGTATGAACATACTTACTATGAAATTATAAAATTAGTAAAGGATTAACTAAGTACGCCTATTTCTCTAATCTAGAACTAGATATAGGATAGATAACATGTCATTAGGGGGTTTACAATACCATATGATTATATGATGAAAAGGATTTTATATTATAAGGACAAGGTGGCTTAAACTCTAGGAGCACCCTTGATCTTACGATGTATGCAATAAATTATGTACTCAGTCAAGGTGGCTTAAGCTCTAAGAATGCTCTTGACTTGAGAAACTCTATTGAACATATATGTATTAGTGGACAGGGTGGCTTAAGCTTTAGAAGCTCCTATTTCACAACCCGTATTCGGATAGTCCCATTTAGAGTTATGGGCAAAAATACAAATGGATTATGATAAAACTGCTATATGAATTCTATTCTTATATATATTGATGGTATGTTTGTATGATATATATGACTTGTTATGACCCAATACATGAAATGTTTTATGTTAATATGTTAAGTATAAATATCGCCATATTCATGTGTATATATCCATAAACACAATTATAGTGGCATGATCATAAAAATTATTTCATTAAGTTATATAGATATATGTCACAAATTTATATGTACATATGTACCACAAAGTATTAGGTTGCTTAGCGTATGTATATTTTTCCATATGTAGCTTTGAAGGATGTAGATAGAAGTTAACAAGAAAGAAGAAAAGCCCATACAAAGTCGATAGAGCAAACCTAAAGATCAAGGGTTGGTGATATACATGACATCTTTTGATTTTGTACATGCCATGGGGAATATAGGTTTAGATAGATTGATTCAAAAGTTTGTACATGTCTTTTATGATGAGAACATATAATTTATATTGATACATGATTATTTTGTAAACACCAGGCTAGTGTAAGTCAAAATATGATTTTTAATTATATGGATATAATCTTTCATTCAAGAATATGATGTATGCTTGAATAGCATATGGTTAATATTGAACAAGTTATTAATATAAATGGATTAAATAAGTTATAGTTAATCATAAATGTTGCCTAGATATTGTACCAAGAAGGGGGGTTGAATTGGATATTAAAATTTCTTAAATTTCTTAACTTTTAAGTGCAGAAAGAAGTTGAGTAGGGATAGGAAGATATCACACAGGAATTTTTATAAAGGTTTGGGTGTTAACAAACCCTACTCCTCTCCCCAATCTCAATTGGGAGTTTCACTAACACACTAAGTGTTACAATGGAGTTTTACAAGCTCAATCCCAACTATGGTGTTTCTAACAATGGATCACACCTAACCTAGAAATCCCTTGTGTTTTAATGGCTCACACAATAAACCAATTCCTTGTGTTTTAAAGGCTCACACAAATAACCCATACAAGTGTTCTACTCTTAACCCAATATACCCAAACTCACTTGAGTAGTAGATTACAAAGAGAAACACTCACAAATCTATAATGCTCAGAAAATAATGAGCAAAAAGATTTTTTACAAAGAATTAATGTTTGTTTTGAAAGTATTAAATGCACAAATGGCTACAACAAGATTTTGATTCGAAGTATTAGCTATTCTCTTGTTCTAGATTCATAAATGACTTGCATTTATACTTCCATGGCGAATTATAGCCATTTGGTTGCATTTAATGCAAAAATAGTCGTTGCACCAACTTTTAATTTCGCGCCTGACATGTTTCTCTTTCCTCTTTCACGGTCATGAGTATAAGTGTCACAGTCGTGACTGTTCTTCCAAGCCGTGACTTGAGTGGTGACTTTGGCCGTGAGGCATTCTGGAAGGATTTGAAGTGTTTGATCACAGACGTGAACATCCTTCCTAGCCGTGGTCCAAGTGGTGACTCTAGCCGTGAAGCTCTCTGGAGGAATTTGACATGTTTTCTCACGGCGTGACTAATATGATCATTCACGGTTGCTATGATTCTTCATGACCATGAACTTTAAATGTTAGATAGTTGGCGCTAAGCTTCATCACAGGCGTGAACATTCTATTTCTTCATTTTTTGTCTTTTTAAGGTTAGTCTTCCATTCTCCATTCTTGTTATCATGTTCCATACCCTATTCAATAAACTTAGAAAACAAGTATATTAAATACATTATTGCTATTTTATTTGTTAGCATCAAAATAACGAAAATACCCCTCAAGGTTCAACAATCTCCCCCTTTAGATGCTGACAAATAATCTAGCAATATGTGCTTTTGAGAAGTCTCCCCCTCAAAAGATGCTTAAGATAAAAAATTACTGAAGTGAAAGAATTGTAAAAGAATGATGAAGTATAGCATGGATGTATGCTTCCTAGTTTAGGTATATGCAAGTTATATGCAAGGTATATCCAATGTATAAGAAATTTTTTACTTAAAACTAGTTAAGTATATGCAAAGTATATTTAAGGTATATTCAAAATATACCAAGCATATTCATTCATGTAACTTGCATCAAGGTATATGCAAAGTATACTTAAGTTATATTCAAGGTATATGAGCTCATTTGCATACTTGCATATTCATTTGATTCAAATAAGTATTTCAAATATATTCCATTTAACTTTAAATATAATATATTGCTAGGATCTCCCCCTTTTGTCATCAACAAAAAGAATAACAAAAAGATAAATAATAATGGAAAACAAATGCAATTATATTAATATTAAAAGGAGAATACAAGGATTTGAAAAGTGATTTAAAGTCCGACATCAAACATGCTAGAAATTAACATAGCTAAAATATAGTCTAGCTAGATTTGGAGCCAAACATCCCATCTCTAAGGTGAGCTACTTCCGCCTCAAGGCTCTCCATGTGAGACTCCATGAAATCCTTAAGGTTCTCTAACCTCTCATCCATCGAAGCCTGCAATTGGTCAATCAGCCACTTGTTGAGCCAAGTTCGGTGTGGAGGCAGAGGATTGTCCAATTTCCTGCTCAACCTCTGGGGTCATCATCTCTGCTGGATTCCTTGGAGGCCAACTGTGAAGTCGTCTGAATTTTTGTCCTCCCAAATAATCTCACCATCTGTGTTGGTGAAGCGGTAGGAGATGTTGTTCTCATGAATTATACGAACTGCTGCTCCCATTTTGATAAATGACTCGACGTCTAGTCAGTCTCGAGCATGTGCTAGTATAAGGTTGAAGTGGTGCTCCTCTAGCTTCAAATACCCAAGTTTGATAGCAAGGTGATTCACATACCCACCAATCAAAATGTCTCTGAAGGGTTTCGTGGCAATAGACAGTAGATGGTTTGCAAACCATCGAGATAAAGCCACTGTTAGGCCTCTTCGGGCCATCTCTAGGAGAAAGAGCTCAGATTTCTAATTCGATCTGTTGCCATCTCCTCTGGCAAAAATGCTATAGGTTAGAAACCTATGTAAGTACTTATGCAATGGGGATCGAAGGTGGGTACTTTTCGTCTTCTTGACGTCCCAACTACAGTCAAGCCCGAAATGAGTCCATGCCTGAGTAGCATAGAACTCCACCTCACTCTCATTAAGGATACCGTCAGAGGAAAGGTTGAATCATGTCACCAAACTTCGTGGCAGTGAGGGTGTTTGGATGCTTACAAAGTTGGAATTTTATCGTGCCGATGGGAGATACTTGTAGGGTGCTAAGGAACTCGAGAGTTGGTTCCCTCAGCGTCGGTTAATGGATATCAACGAAATCTTTCAGATCACAAGCCTAGAGTTGTTCTGTCATGCTTGTCTCGAGACCAAGTGTTCTGATAGTTTTCCACTCAAATGATCGAGAGGAAAGGAGTGGTCTTTGCTTGAGATCCAAGTATCTTGGATGACAGTGCTCCGGAATAATATTTAGAAGGTAGTCCATGTACCTTCTTAGAGCATGAGACTTTTTTCTGGTACCTTTGGAGGAGCCGGGTTCCATTTTTTATTAAGAAATATATTTTTGAAGAGAGAAAATCTGATGGAATTTTGGAATAGAACCTAAGGTGTTTTGATTTCTAATGATGAAGACAGTTTTTGAAGGTATTTAAAGATGGAATAAGTTGTTAGGGGGCCAGAATCTTCAAAATGGTATTGAATGGTGATAAATGAGAAAAGTTTGAGAGTTGGAAATGAGAGAAATAATAGCATGCGTGAAAGCTAAGTCACGGACGTGAAATGTCATGTTCACAGTTTGCTGAAGAGACGTTCTACCCGTGATGAGGGATGTGAAACGATTCACAGTCATGACAATTAAAGGTCACGGGCGTGAATGATGAAATATCATGGTGGTGACAAATGAGTCACGGTTGTGAAGTACAATCTTCACTACTTGTGACTGTGAGACAGAGCGTGACACAAAGTGTGAACTCTTCTGTAAATTTTTGGTGGAAATGTTCATGGTCGTGAATAAGTGTTACAGGCATGAACAAAGGGTTTCATGGGGGTGATAGAAAAAGGTTATGGGCGTGAAACATAGTCTTCACTACCTTTAACCGTGAAGCATGTCGTGAAGCAAGGCATGAAAGCTACTAGAGCTTTTAGCGATTATGATCACGACAGTGAATATATGTCACGGACATGAATTGCCTAATATCCTCATTAAATAAAATTAAGTCTAAAACAAGACTAAGCATTTCTAAGGAGCTTCTATCCCCTATAACATATATTTCTATCAAGTTAGCTACTTCATACCTAAAAAGATGAGACAAAAAACACAAGATTATCATTCAAGGTTCGACAATTTTGGCAATCATAAAGTTAATCCATCAATCATACCAAGCTCTCTTCTTATGAAATTAAATCTTTCCTCATTTAGAGACTTAGTAAAGATATCTGTCGATTGATTGCATGTGCTTATAAATTCCAATACAACATCTTCGTATTGAACATGATCTCTAATAAAATGATGTCTTATATCAATATGCTTACTTCTAGAGTGTTGAATGGGATTCTTAGACAGATTTATAGCACTAGTTTTGTCACATCTAATAAGTATATGGTCCATACTATGACCATAATCCTTAAGTTGTTTTTCAACCAAAGGATTTGTGTACAACAACATCCTGCTGCCACGTACTCCACTTCAGTAGTAGAAAGAGCAACTGAAACTTGTTTCTTGCTAAACCAAGAAACTAAGCATTCTCCAGTAAAGTGACAAGTACCTGAAGTACTTTTCTATCTAAAAGACTTCCAGCATAATCAGCATCTGAATATCCCATTATGTGAAAGGATGAATTTCTAGGATACCATAAAACTAGATGCAATGAGCCATGTAAATATTTTAAAATTATTTTTACTGCATTTAAATGTGACTCTTTAGGACATGATTGAAAGCGAGCACATAAGCATACACTATACATTATATTGGGTCTAGAGGCAGTAAGATATAAAAGTGATCTGATCATACCTCTATAGAGCTTTTCATTAATGCTCTTACTCCTTTCATCCTTGTCAATTTTGTTCATGTGTTCATTGGAGTCTTGCCATTTTTGCATCCTTCCATTCCAAATTTCTTAAGTAAGTCTTTGGCATATTTGGATTGGTTGATGAATATGCCCTCATTGCCTTGTTTTATTTGTAGACCGAGGAAGAATTTTAGCTCACCCATCATGCTCATTTCAAATTCCCTAGTCATACACTTAGCAAATTCTTGGCAAAGCAATTCGTTAGTAGACCCAAATATGATGTCCTCAACATAAATTTGAACAATTAGAGTATCATGCTTATGCTTTTCAATGAATAATGTAGTGTCAACATTCCCCTTTGTAAAATTATTTTCTAAGAGAAAAGAACTTAGTCTTTCATACCAAGCTCTTGGGGTTTGTTTCAAACCATATAAAGCTTTTGAAATACATGGTTGGGCAAATCATAGCTTTCAAAACCTGTTGGTTGTTCTCCACAAACTTCTTCCTCTATAAAGCCATTTAAAAAGGCACTTTTTACATCCATCTGAAAGAGTTTGAAATTCATATGGCATGCATATGCCAAAAGTATTCTTATGGCTTCTAATCTAGCTACAAGAGCATAGGTCTCATCATAATCTATTCATTCTTCCTAATTATATCCTTTTGCAACCAACCTAGTCTTATTCCTAGTTATTGAACCTTATTCATCTAGTTTATTTCTAAATACCCATTTGCTTCCAATGATTTGATGCTCCTTGGATCTAGGTACTAACGTCCATACCTTACTTCTCTCAAATTGGTTGAGTTTCTCTTGCATAGCAATCACCCAACTTTCATCATTAAGAGTCTCATCAATATTTTTAGGCTCAATTTGAGAAACAAAGGCAAGATCAGAAACTAAATGTTTGAGATGAGATCTAGTACTTACTCCCCTTATAGGATCACCAATGATTTGCTCTTTGGGGTGATCTTTTGTCAATCTCCATTCCTTTGGCTTGCCTGTTTTCCTCTTGAGCTAGAGGTAGAGAATCATCTTGATGTTTAATTTTCTTGATCATTTTCTTCTCTTGCATTTTCAAGATCAAGTCTTTCCTTGGTACCTACAACATCATCAAGAACACTACCTTTCACCAGATCAAGTTTACTAAATTCATCAAAAACACCATGCATAGATTCTTCAACAGTTAATGACTTTTTATTAAATACTCTATATAATTTGTTAGTTGTAGAGTATCCTAAAAAGATACCCTTATCAGATTTAGAGGCAAATTTTCCAAGGTTGTCCTTCGTATTCAACATGAAACGCTTGCATCCAAATACTCTTAAGTATGATATCAAGGGCTTTCTTCCATTCCATAGCTCAAATGAAGTTTTGTTTAAGAGAGGTCTTTTAAAAAATCAATTTGAAATATAACATACAGTATTTGTGGCTTTGGCCCAAAAGTAAGTTGGTAAACCATACTCATTGAGCATTGTTCGAGCCATTTCAATTAAAGTTCGATTTTTCCTTTCGACTACCCCATTTTTTTGAGGTGTCCTAGGAGTTGAAAAAGTCTGCGAAATGCCATGTTCAAGACAAAAATTTTCAAAGTTTTCATTTTCAAATTTTTTGCCATGATCACTTCTTATTTTTGAAATACAATATCCTTTTTCATTTTGAACTCTTTTAGCAAAGTTTCTGAAAGTTTCAAAGACATCACTCTTTTGAGCTAAGAAAATTACCCAAGTAAATCTAGAGTAGTCATTGACGATGACAAAGGCATAATGTTTACCTCCTAAGCTTGCAATTCTAGTAGGTCCAAAAAGATCTAAATGCAGGAGTTGTAGAGGTTTTGAGGTACTTACAATGTTTTTGGATTTGAAGGATGACTTGTGTTGTTTTTCTCTTTGGCAAGGTTCACATGTCTTGCCTTTTTCAAATTTGACTTTTGGCAGTCCCTTTACCAGCTCTCCTATGCTGAGGCTTTGAATTAAATCCATGCTTGCATGACCAAGCCTTCTATGCCACAGCCAAGATTCATCACTAGTAGTCACAAGACACTTAGAGGAATGGTTAGATATTTTGTGTAAGTCTATTACGTAGGTTTTGACATCTCTATTTCCTCTAAATATCTCTTAGCCATTAATAGAGGTTACAAGACATTCGTTGGAAGTAAAGATTACTTTGTTTCCTTTATAACATAATTGACTTACACTTAACAAGTTATGTTTCAAGCCATCAACAAGTAAGACATCTTTAATGAAAGTAGTACCATTAATACCAATAGAGTCAATGCCAATTACCTTACCCTTAGCATTGTTTCCAAAGGTAACTTTACCTCCATCAATACTTTTGATTTCATTGAAAAGTTCTTTGTCTCTTGTCATATGCCTTAAGCATCCACTGTCTACTAGCCAAACATTTTTGTTTATTGTGGACTTGGGGCATACCTATAGAATCACAATTCAAGTATGGTTTTTAGGTACCCAAATGAGCTTGGGTATTCATGATGCTCATGTCTTCATTTGCCTCTTCTATACCGGCAACTCTTGAACCGTAATCTTTGAGAGGAAGACTTCTCAGAATTTTGTTATTTACATCTTCCAAGCTCAGGTGTTTCCCAAGCTTTCTCATGCCATTTAAGATGGCTAGAAGACGGTTTGTCATGTCAGTAATTGGCTCATTGGATTTCATCTTGAAGAGTTCATACTCTGAAGTAAGAAGTTGAATCTTCTTAGATTTAACTTGCTTTGTTCCTTCATGATAGTTTTCCAATGTTCTCCACATGTTGTATACAGTTGGGCAGTGTTGTATTCTGCCACATTCTTCAATGGATAATGAGCTTGAGAAAATTGTCATTGCCTTATTGTTTTTGAAGTTTGCTCCTCTTTGAGGCTCTGTCCAATCATCTCTTGACAATATTTCTTCTTCACCATCAACTCCTCTTGTAGTTAGTGGTGTCCATTCTTTCCGAACACTATCCTAAACTTCAATTCCTTCACTATCCAGATATGTCTCTATCCAAAACTTCCAATGAGCATAATTTGCTCCATCAAAGTAAGGCTTGAGACTTTGGAATCCTTCATTAGCCATATCTTGATCTTTGCTAGCGTTGTTTAGGCTTCGATGCTAGACTAAGCTCTGATACCAATTGTTGTCCAGATATTGTACCAAAAAGGAGGGTTGAATTGATATTAAAATTTCTTAACTTTTAAGTGCGGAAAGAAAAGTTAAGTTGAGTAGGGATAGGAAGATATCACACAGGAATTTTTATAGAGGTTCGGGTGTTAACAAACTCTACTTTTCTCCTCAATCTCAATTGGGAGTTTCACTAACACACTAAGTGTTACAATGGAGTTTTACAAGCTCACTCCCAACTATGGTGTTTCTAACAATGGATCACTCCTAACCCAGAAATCCCTTGTGTTTTAATGGCTCACACAATAAACCAATTCCTTGTGTTTCAAAGGCTCACACAAATAATCCTTACAAGTGTTCTACTTTTAACCCAATATACCCAAACTCACTTGAGTAGTAGATTGCAAAGAGAAACACTCACAAATCTATAATGCTCAGAAAATAATGAGAAAAAAGATTTTTTTACAAAGAATTAATATTTGTTTTGAAAGTATTAAATGCACAAATGGCTACAACAAGATTTTGATTCGAAGTATTAGCTATTCTCTTGTTCTAGATTCATAAATGACTTGCATTTATACTTTCATAGAAAATTATAGTTGTTTGGTTGCATTTAATGCAAAAATAGTAGTTGCACTAACTCTTAATTTTGCGCCTGACATGTTTCTCTTTCCTCTTTCAGGGTCGTGAGTATAAGTGTCACGGTCGTGACTGTTCTTCCAAGCCATGACTTGAGTGGTGACTTTGGTCGTGAGGCATTCTTGAAGGATTTGAATTGTTTGATCACGGATGTGACATTATAATTTCACGGGCGTCAACATCCTTCCTAGCCGTGATCCAAGTGGTGACTCTAGCCGTGAAGCTCTCTGGAGAAATTTGACATGTTTTCTCATGGGTGCGACTTTCTTTCACGGGAGTGACTGATATGATCATTCATAGTTGCTATGATTCTTCATGGTCGTGAACTTTAAATGTTGGATAGTTGGCGCTAAGCTTCATCACGGGCGTGATATAAAAGGTCACGGGCGTGAACATGTTATTTCTTCATTTTTTGTCTTTTTAAGGTTAGTCTTCCCTTCTCCATTCTTGCTATCATGTTCCATACCCTGTTCAATAAACTTAGAAAATAAGTATGTTAAATACATTATTGCTATTTTATTTATTAGCATCAAAATGACAAAAATACCCCTCAAGGTTCAACAATAAAGATGAAAAAAGTTTTATTCTAACCAGATTTTCAGTAACAGGTTATGTGACATTCGCTTAATGTTTGGATTATTTCTGATGATACCCATAATGTCTTTCCCTTGAACAATGATATGCTTTAGTTAGTTTACATCTTCAAGACCCTACCACTGTGCATGTATACATTGGTGCCACTCACCATATGACTAACCATCCAAGTAACCTTAATATTTGTTCACCATATTATGTTACTAACACAGTACAAATAGGTGATGGCACACATCTTTCTATCTCTCACATTGGCCCTAAAGTTTTTCCTACCAATTTTCAAAATTTATTTTTAAAAATGTGTTTTTCTAGTTTGTGAAAAAATATTATTTCAATTCACCATTTTTCTTTTGATAATTATTGCTTTATGGATTTTGATCATCTTGGTTTTTCTATGCAAGATCCTCAAACACAGATAAATTCATTATATGGAATAGCTCTAATTTTCTTTATCCCTTCTCTACTGGTGTCAGTTGTTCTCTTTCACCTAAGGCTATGATTTCTCCCAAGCATTCCCCTTAATTATGGTATTGACTCTTGCATATCGAGGCTTACCGGTCCTAAAACCTTACTAGGGGAAATCCTCTTGAAAGAGAGGAATGCCTTCGGTAATGCGGGGCAGCTGCGGTCGAACTCTAATTCTTGAAATACTCCTGAGGAGAAGTTTGGTTTCAAACCCCGATTCGAACAGGAGAAGTACGCCTTGCTAATACAAGAATCAAATGAATCAAAGAGATCCATATAAAAAAATCTTGTACTTTCCTTTGGTGGTATCGTATACTAGAGGTAGTACTAGGATCTGGCTTTGTATAAATGTTGGGGCGGACGGACACTAAGATGGAATAGGCCCGCCAATATGCCCAATGTGCCTACATTGATGAGTAGCCACGTAACTCGTTCCAATCCTCGACTCGAGACTTCTTGAGACATAAGGTGAACCGGCAATCACGGTCTTCAGCTAACTTGCAGTGATAGACCCCTATTGTATTGGAATTAGGCAGCAGAGCATTCTTTAGTTGAGTTTCTCTTAGCAGTTCCCTACGAACATTTATTGAATAAAAATTCAAAGTTAGTTAATTAAGGAAAATTAGACTTCAATTGTCATTCTTCTTAATCAAGAAAGCATGTCAAGTTGTATTTTTTCGATTCAACTAAAAATAACCCAATTTCCATTAGAAATTATTAATTGTTTAGATGTGCAGTCATCTCTAGTTGCTTCACTTTCTGGTTACAAATATTATATCTTGTTTCTTGACGATGATACAAAATATTGTTTGGTTATATCCTTTGTGTTTTAAATTTGAAGTTTTTTCTCAAATTTCTTGAATTTAAATCTATGATTGAAAACCAACTTCCATATAAAATTAAGAAATTTCAATATAATCATGGGGATGATTTCCAAAATAATCACTTTAATTTTTTTTCCCAAAGTAGATTTCTTGCTTTATTTTTGTCATCAAACTCCTCAACAAAATAGCCAAGCTGAGAGAATACATAGCACCTTATTAATTATCATTCACGCTAATGCTTATACAAGCAAGTTTACCACCAAGAATTTGGGTTAAAGCCTTATTACGTGCAGTTTGTGTGGGGAACAAAATTTTCTATTCTTCAATTAATTTTAATGTACCATATGAACTCTTATTTGACAACTAACTAGATTTGTCCCTTTCAAGATTTTGTCTCATTATGCTACCCCACATATTTCCAGTCCCTTTCCCAACCTCACAAACTAGTACCATGTTCATATTTTTGTATATTTTTTTATGTGGAAAAAAGTACAAAGGCTATAGGTGTTTAGAACTCTCAACATATAAAATATTGTTATCTAGACATGTAACCTTTGATAAAACTTATTTTCCTTATCCAATTTTTCACCAAACATGGTTGCCTCTACTTATGCAACTCAAAGTGTACTCGCATGTGCACGAACCACTGTAGTATGGTAACACACTCTCGAGGTCGATCTCTCAAAAAATTGTTTGACTTAAATTTCTAATTAATTATAAATTACTAATGAACGAAAAAATTAAATCATAAATTCTTAAAACTCTAATCAAGTCTCAGTAAATTTAAGATTGAACTAATTAAATTAAAACTAGAGAAATTAGAAAGCAATCAAATTTAACGAATTAAAACTAATGAGACAAAACAGGTATTTAGCTCACCTCCCTAATTTGCAATCCCTTCCCCGATTCAATTTAGCACAATGAAGTAAGTTTTTAATTGCTTTCACCTTAATTCACCAACTACCCAAACTAATAGTATAACTAGTGCCCAATCCAATTTTTAGGTTAAATTAAAAATGATTTTTTTATTAATATAACTAATATGCTGATTCCAAATAAAACAAAAGGTAGTCAGTCAATCATTCAATATGAAACTAAATAAGCACAATTGAAATTAGAAAAAATCATACTTCATTAATAATAAAGGGAAGTTCATACAAATTGAGTTAGCTTATAAAACATCCCATGGAAATCTAGCCTAGCATTGATACTACAATGGTCTTGTTAATATCAAATATTATACTAAATATGCTATAGTAGAAATAAAGATAACAAAAACTAAGTTGCTCCATTGAAAGTTGATAAAGAATCCAACTCAAAACCGGTTGGTCCCTAAATCTTCAACTTACACTCTAAACCAATCTTTATGTGTCAAAATACCTTCTTCCAATGATGAAAATTTTTGTTGGAGTAATATGATAAAAGTGACGTATGAGTTCTTTTTAGCCACCCAGCCTTAAAAGTTGCAAAATTTACCCCCTTTTAATTCGAAAACGAAACTACGTTTATACTACTCAGAGTTTTAGTTGCATTCTAATTCTAAAGATACAATATTTTTTCCTTTTAAAAATATTATAAGAATCTCAAAAAATAAGCTCCAAAATCAATCCTCCATAATGTGGGCCCACTTGCATAAGGCAGACTTTCATCGCATATTGGAATCTGCAGGAGCACTGGTCATCGCGTGTGCTATAATGCTTCATGTACGAGATAAGTTAAGATAGCACAACAACATCAATCTCACAATACTTCATTTCGCTCATGATAACAAATTAGAGTTATGGCCTCAGCGCACCCGTAATAAAAAGATAAGCTTCAAGATCCTCAAGCCTATGCTAATGCTTCACATGCATGACAAGGAGATATTGTCAAGCTAGCTTTACGGGTGTGACATGGTGTCACACATGTGAGGCTTCCTCTTAATGTTGATCCTACTCACATGCATGATAGTGTGTCCCACTTGTGAGGGTATTCACTCCTGTATTTCTTTGCAACACCTACGATCACCACAAGTATAATAACTAAGTACATACACACAAGTAAAATTTATGATTAAATATTAAAAACATAAATAAAAACTATACTAAATAAGAACACATGATTGCCCCACACTTAAACATTCATATCCGCTAATTTAGACTAAAGTCACGCGAGTTGTTAAATCAACCCGTCGGTTTGACCGAAATCTAAATTTGGATTTTTGTCGAAAAATAATGAAATAAATGGCAATTAAGTATGGAAAATATCTAATAAAGTGTTCAAAATATTTTAAGATGTTAAATTTCGGTAAATAACTAAATTGCAAATTTTGAAAAGTTTAGGGGTCAATTTGTAATTTACCGAAAATTGGAGGATTAAATGGGATAATCATAAATTAAATGCATGAATTGGGACATAAAATGAATATGGAGGCCGGCCACACCAAGTGGCAAAGTTTAAGAAGCTAATTAACATACATGCATTTAGCATTAATTAAAGTTTCTAGAATGTGAGTTTAGGTGTCCCCATCCTTAATTGGTTTTTGTCATTTTCTCATCAATTGCTCATTCATCCTCTCTTATCCCTTTGTATCTAGAAATTCCTATCAATTATTTGTCTTACACGTTGCTTCTTGAATCACCATACATCAAAGTAAGATGAACACATTAATTGAACAATAATGAAAGTTTCTAGATGAAGCTTAGGTGTCCCCCTTCATAATGACTTTTGTCATTTTGTTCTTGATTGTTTCTTCCTCTTCCTTATCCATTTTTCATTGAGGAAAATTATGTTCTCCACACCAGCCACATTTTCCCCTTGGACAACCATAACCAAACCTTGTTCTAAGAAGAGAAAGTGAGAAAAAGATAGAGAAAGGCATGGAAAATTCCATTTTCATGCTTAAGAAAGCTTAAAATAGTAAGAAGAAAGAGAGAGATTAGGTTTCTAAAGTTTTAATAATCTGTTTATGAACTTTAGGAACTCAAAGTGACAAGGATCTAGCTCAAATGAGCAAAGGAAAAGAGAAAGAGAAGAAAAGAGAAAGAAAAGAGAAAAAGAGAGGTTTGTGCATAACCTAAGGCAATAGCCTATTTTATTTTTTTAATTGCATGATTTAATTATTTGGAATTTTGATGATTCTGAATTGATATTATTTTGTGATGAAAATCTTGGGGATGCATGTTTGCTAGACTTAGGATTTAATTTGGTAAAAATTGAATGTGATTATCTTGTATGTTCCTTGTTGGAAATTGATGAGCAGTGTTCACTTAAAACTGTTATAACTTAATTTCTGGACCTCAGTTTTGTATGTTGTTTATTGGTTTTGAAAGATAAGACATAGGGATATAACTTTCATTTAGACCACAACACCTGAATATGTCTATAATTATCCAGAAAATTAATAAACTTCGGACATAGAATCTGTCCAGAAATTCTGGGCAGAATTGTTAGTAATGAGCAGTAAGTACTTAAAATGTTATAAATTGAGTTATAGAGTTTGGATTTGTGTGATCTTTATTTGGTTTGAAACCTATGACATAGAGATACAATTTTTATTTAGACCATAATATATGAATATTTCTGTAATTGTCTAGAAAAATTCATAAAGTTTAGACTTAGAATCTGTCCAGAAAATTCTGGGCAGAATTATCAGTGACCAGTTAGTGTTAATATTATTATATCTTTTGATACCGAACTCATAATTAAGTGATTCACGTTAAATATTAAAGCTACGATCCATATCTAAAATTTTTATGAAGATCATGTAACTAAATTCAGAAATTAACAGGACCAAAATTAAGGTCCAAAACAGAAAACAGAATTTGTCAGTGACAGGGCAGCATGTGAATTGAGAAATGAAATGAGTAAAATGATGAGAAATTTGTTATATTATGTAAATATTATTTTAATTGAGTGATTATGTGATTATTTTGAGATATTAAATGCATGAAAAGTATTAAATTAATTGTTATGAATTTTAATGAAATTGTATAAGCCCTAGAACACCTAACTAGAACCAACATAGGATAGTTTGGCATGCCAAATAGGGGGGGAGTATGATGAAAATGATTAAATCCATTAATGGTATGATTATCTACGCCAGTAATGGCACTGTTATCTACACCGGTAATAACACTTTTATCTACACCGGTAATAACACTTTTATCTACGCCGGTAATGACACGATTATCTATGCCGGTAATGGCACGATTATCTATGCCGGTAATGGCAGGGTTATCTATGCCGGTAATGGCACGGTTATCTACGCCGGTAATGGCACTTATATGCGCACATCATATTGCCCGGGTGGCACTCCTAAGTGCCTGGATGACAACTCCGTTATCCGAGTCAGTGGTTCATAGGTGTCTTGGGCATAAATAAAGACAAATAAAAAGTCATGGAACATAAAAGAATTATTGAAAATAAAAATGAAATTATGAATTGTGGCATGTATAAAATGAAGATTTAGTGTTATACAATAAGGTGGCAATAAAATAAATAAGTATGAGATAATATAATATAATTTGATGTCTATACATGCTAAAATACCATGATTTGCATGAGAATGATGATTTGATTATGTTAAACAAAATGAGATACAATAAATTGATGTTATGCATACTAGAATATTATGAAATGTATGTTTGCATGATTTGATCATAAATTGTTATATGACAATGCATGCGACATTAAAAATAGTTTATTGCCTTATTTATATGCACCACTAAGCCAAGAGCTTAGCGAGGGAGTTTTTCTCATGCAGATTTAGTAAAGAATAAATAGAAGATAGTAGACAAAGCCAACGGTGACCTAATCCAGTAAAGCAGCCTGTTGCACACATTGTGGGTTACACAATTTTTGTATATTATCATGTAAATTTTATTTTGTAGTATTTGTAAAATAAACAGTATGTTCTGTAAAGAACATGTTACTATATGAAAAGGTCGTTTAACTTTTATGTTATATTTCTTTTATAAATGCAAAGTAAATAAATAGTGAATATTGGAAATGAAAAAAAAATGTATGAGTGATTTTGCTTTATATATAACTTATATAATGATATTTTAATCAATGAAATCAGTATAGCACACCCTCATTCGGGCACGAGTTGCTAGGGTGAGGGGGTGTTACATTATCCCTATGCAATATTTAAACTAAAAACAAAACACAAAAATAAACTAGCACAAAATAAAACATGAACACAACTAGACCAACTCATATGCTCAGAATTTGACTTTGGTGATCTCAAAGTCTCACTAATGCACTTAATAAGCTTAAATCAAAATCATATCAACTCATCATGTTCGAAATAAAATTAATATTAGTTTCAAGTCTCATTTCGCAGAAAAAGCCAATATAATCATATCATTACCTCAAAAATATAGAATCAATACTTTAGCTAAACTACCAACTTCCGAGTAACAAAAATATTTAATAAGCCCATTTTTTTCTCTTTTTCTTAAGGTTACAATTTTTCCCTAAGTCATAATGCACTTCCCATTTAAAAATTTTGATATTCATTATTTTTCTTTCTTTTCTTTCTTTAAAGGAGATACGTTATACATATTTAGGGTGTTTTGCATACTTATACCCTCGGCTACAATTAAATCAAGAATAAAGGAGTAGATACAATTAATGCATTTTATGTTTCATCTCACTATTTTTGTAAACCCCTTATTTTTTATTTATTTTCCTAATTGAGTACATTTTATGCTCCATCTCACTAGGAACTGACTAACTAAATGTATTGTAATTGATATTCATCTATTAGTAACTCAACTAACTTACTAAAAACTATATCTCAAGGCAATATTATTCTCATATTGGAATGTTCTGAAAAGCAACATATCATCAATATTAAAATCATCCCAAACTAAATCAATTGAATGTAATCTCAAAATAAGCATGCAATAGCACTCATTCATTGACTGTTATAGAGAAAAACAATATAAACTCCGAGCACATGAGAAGGTAAGCTAATTTTGTTAAAGAAAATAATTTTTTAAAGAAGATAAACCTAACACGATTCACACCACCATAAAATTAAGACCAAAACACTATCACCCACAAAAGAAAAATTCCCCTCCCCACACTTAAATCTAACATTGTCCTCAATGTCAAAGCAAACAAAAACAAAAATGAACAATGAAGCTCAAAACGAAAAAGGAATACTCCCCTAGGGTGAAGAAAAGACTACATAGTGATAGAGGTGATGATGAATGTTATGAGAAAAATGGAGAATAGAGGAAATATTTGAGGAAGAAGAACACAAACGTGAGAAACAAATGAAGATAACCTTGTTTTCCTACACAATTAAAGGACCACATGATAATACCCTATACAAAAGTCAAATGTCATGCATATGACAATGTGTCATATCCATGACACTTCTTCATTTAGCCATGATCTCACATGCATGATGGTGCCTCACACACTTGACAAATTTGTTAGTTCGTTTGTGCGTCACAGTCGTGACACCTTTCACACCTATGACAGGTTTGATTAGCAAGGGCATTGGCACAACTAATATCATTCTTTATTACCATAATTTAAAATGCTCTTTTTCTTTTGCAGGTTTATTCCCTAAACAAAATTTAGAATTAGAATGCAAATCAAAACTTACAAAGTAAACACAAAATTAATATAAAAACTAAAAATTGAAGAAAGAACATGGGTTTCCTCCCAAAAAGTGCCACATTTATTGTCTAAGCAATACATTGTTGATTTTAGTTTTCAAGGCGGATGGGTGGCCACCTCAAAGTGGTCATCAACCTTACACCAGTCAAAGTTCCTCCAAACTTATCCTGCAAACATGAATCATAAGCACTAGAGTTTAAATAATTACTATATGCACATTCCTCAAAGGATTGACTAAAAGGGTTAGGCAGAGGATCAAAAACTTTAAACTCAACCATCTCCCCCAAGACTGTCATGGTTAGTCTCTCATTATGAACATCAATAATTATTTCAGTGGTAGCCATAAATGGGCTATATATGAGAATTGTCTACTATTTATTCTTTATGGAAGAATTCTTCATATCAAGAATTACAAAGTCAACATGAATTATTAACTTATCAATTTATACCAATAAATCTTATATTATACCTTGGGGATGTTTAACTGAGCTATACACATACTAAAAATACATATTGGTTAGCTTTAACTTACTCAAACCAAGCTGAGTGTAAACTAAGTATGGCATCAGATTAATGCTAGCACCTAAGTCTAACATAGCTTTTACCTTTTTTCCATACACTAGCATGATATCTACAATAACGCTTCGTAGGTCTTTCTTCTTTTCAGGTAAACACTGCTTGAGGATTGCATTATCTATTTCTAACGTAATTATTTTCTCATTTTTCTCGTATCTTCTCTTGTTTAAGAGTAACTCTTTGAAAAATATTACATATGAAGGTATTTTCCTAACAACATCCAAAAGAGGCACTTTAATATAAACCTTAGAAGGCATTGAAAAAATATAATAAAATTATTTTTCTTGTTTATGCTCTCTAAGTCTACTAGGGAATGGAATTAGAGGCTAATGGCCTTATGGAATTCATGTTTAGAATAAGCCTTACTTTTCCTCTCTTTCATATCCCTTCTAGTTTCATTCTTCTCCCCATCCTGAATTTCCTCTCTAGGTACCTCCGGTAGCACACTTGTTGTCTCAATGGTATCATTGCTAAGAATATTGATTGATTTGCTTGCTCAATTTGATTTGGCAATTTTTCCTTTTTTTTTCTCTTGCCCAACCTCAACTATTTGACCTATTTGGATCTTCAATCTCTTCAATGAGGCTTCAAGAGAGTCAATCCTCATGTCAATCCTTTCATGCTTGTCTTGAGTAGCCATGATAAAATTATTCAAAGTTTCTTTTAGTGAAGGTTTCCTAGGTGCATTAGAGGGTCTAATTTAATTTGGAGAAGGGTAGGCAGGTGAATTCTAAGGCTCTATATGGTGGCACTATGGTTTTAGGTTCTGGTTTCTTAAGACTTGAGGCAGGTTTTGATCAATGCTTTTTTAAGAGAGATTAGGATGATTTCTCCAATGAGGATTGGAAGTGTTTGAATATGGGTTATCCCACTGTTGTTTTGGCTAGAAAGAATTCATCATGTTGACTTGCTCATATCCATTACCTACATAGGAGTAAAAAAGAGAGCAAACATTGGCACCATGATTATAAAATACCACATACCTCATTTGTAAGGGATATTTTTAGTGTTGACCAACATCTTAACTTCATTTGTTAATTCAACAATCAATGAAGCAAACTCATTCCCTTTTGAAACCTCATTAACAATTACCTTCCTCTCTCTCACATTCTTTTGCTGGGAATTGGCTCCCAACATCTCATAGATATCAAATACTTCTTTTGTTGTCTTCTCCCACATTGCTCCCACAGCTGTATTATCCACCATGCACTAGTACTACTGGGTTAGGCCATCATAAAAAGACTGATTTGTTACTGGAAAAAGGTAGCCATGGTGGGGGCACTGTAGTATAAGAAACTTGAATTTATCCCACACCTCATGAAACATTTTTTTTGAGTCCTTTTGATGAAAATTTGTGATATTTGATCTCAGATCCTTCATCTTCTGGTGGGAATAGAACTTGCTCATAAACTTATGGTACACTTCATCCTAATAGAGCATCGAATTATAAGGTAAATTCATCAACCATGCTTTGGCTCTATCCTTCAAGGTGTAAAAAAAACACCTCATCCTCAACTGATCTTCATGAAGCCCATTCAAAAGGGAAGTGCTAATGGTTATATAAAACTCCCTGATGAAGGTGAAAAGGTCTTCATTAAACAAGCCATAGAACGAAGGGAAAATATTAAGATGTATGTTTTTCAGCTCATAGTTTCTTGTTGCCTCCCTCGTCTATGCAAGAGGTAGTATTGGCAATGATAGGCCTAATATAATCTTTCATAACCATTTTTCTCTATGCACCGGCTTCTCTAGATGGATTAGACATCTCTCCATTTATTTTCTCTATTTCTTCTTCTATAAGCTTAGGATGTTAAGGTACTTCTTTTCCTCAAAGGACTACTCTTGAAGTCTTAAAGCCTTTGATCTAAGCTCATATGGTCTCTAAGTAGATGATTCTCCTAAATTCTAATTTTTGCTAGTACTAGCATAAAATCAAAATCAGCAATCTAAACAAAAACTAAATAAAATAAAAAACAAAACAGACATAAGACAATGTAAATAAACCAAACAAACTTTGGAAACCTACATTAACTAAGAATTCAATCAATAATTCCTCAGTAATGGCACCAAAAACTTGATGCAACTCAAAGTATATTCGCAAGTGCACGAAACACTGTAGTATGACAAGACACTCCTAGGGTCATTCTATCAAAGAATTGTTCAACTTGAATTTTTAATTAACTATAGATTACCAATGAACGAGAAAATTAAATCTTAAACACTTTAATCAGGTTTCAATAAATGTTAATGTTGAACTAATTAAATTAAAAACTAGAGAAAGTAGAAAACAATCAAATTTAATGAATTATAACCAATGAGACAAAACAAGTATTTAGCTCACCTCCCTAATTTGTAATCTCTTCCCTAATTCAATTTAGCACAACGAAGTAAGTTTTCAATGGCTCTCGCCTTAATTCACCAATTACTGAAACTAATGGTGTAACTAGTGTCCAACCTAATTTTTAGGATAAATTAAATATAGTTTTTCTATAAATATAACATAATATGTTCATTCCAAATTAAAAAAAATGAGGTATGCCAATTGTTCAATCTTAAAAATAAATAAGCACAATTGAAATTGGAAAAAAAATCATAATTCATTAATAATAAATGGAAGTTCATACAAATTGGGTTAGATCACTAAACACCACATGGAAATCTAGCCTAGCATTGATACTACAATGGTTATGCTAATATCAAATACTATACTAAACATGTTACAATAGAAATAGATAAAAGAACTAAGTTGCTCCCCTAAAAGTTGATAAAGAATCCAACTCAAAATTGGTTGGTCCCCAAATTTTCAATTTACACTCCAAACAACTCTTCAAATGTGAAAACAGTTTCTCCCAATGATGAAAAGTTTTGTTGGAGTAATATGATAAAGGTGGCTTATGAGTTCTTTTCATCCACCCAATTTCAAAAGTTGCAGAATGTCTCTCCTTTTAATTCTAAAAAGAAACTACATTTATACATCTTAGAGTTTTAGTTGCATCCTAATTATAAAGAAACAATATTTTTCCTTTTAAAAATATTATAAGAATCCTTAAAAATAAGCTCCATGATCAATCCTTTATAAGGTGAACCATTATCAATCCTTTATAAGTTAATAATACTCCAGTTTTAAATTCAACCTTACCCACAGCCAATTCCAATCTTGATCATAATTTTCCTTCATATACTATAGTTGAAACTTCTTCGATAATAACAAAGACAAATCAGCCCCAAAACATGACAATGTCATCCCTTTCTCATGATTCAACATGTGATGACTCCAACACATTCACCTCAACATCTGAAGCCACATGTTGCTGATGTACGTCCCATGATCAATAGAAACAAGTCTAGCAATCTCAAACCTAAAACCTTTACCTTCTTTTCCAATGAAATTATGTCTTCCAATTCTAATCATGATCATTTTGAACCAACCATGTTTTAGACTTCATCTAAGAGCAAGGTGTGGCAAGATGCTATGCAGTTTGAATATTTTGCATTACAAAGAAATCAAACTTAGACTCTTCTTCCTCCATCTTCTCTAACTATTAATGTAATTGGAAGTAAGTGAGTATACAAAATTAAGCAAAAATTGGATGGTAGTTTTGAAAATAAAAGGTGTGACTAATCGCCAAAAGTTACAATCAATAGGCTGGTATGGACTTTGATGAAACTTTCAATCTAATTGTAAATTCATCAATAATCCAATTGCTTTAATCTCTGGCTCTCTCTTATGGATTGGAAATAAATAGATTGATGTCAAGGACACATTCTGTAACACCCCCTCACCCCAGTAGCTCGTGCCCGAATGAGGGTGTGCTACACTGACTTCATCAATTAAAATATCATTATATAAGTTATATATAAAGCAAAATCACTCATACATTTTTTTTTCATTTCCAATATTCACTATTTATTTACTTTGCATTTATAAAAGAAATATAACATAAAAGTTAAACGACCTTTTCATATAGTAACATGTTCTTTACAAAACATACTGTTTATTTTACAAATACTACAAACTAAAATTTACATGATAATATACAAAAGTTGTGTAACCCACGATGTGTGCAACAGGCTGATTTACTGGATTAGGTCACCGTTGGCTTTGTCTACTATCTTCTATTTATTCTTTACTAAATCTGCGTGAGAAAACTCCCACGCTAAGCTCTTGGCTTAGTGGTGCATATAGATAAAGCAATAAACTATTTTTAATGTCTCATGCATTGTCATATAAAAATTTATGATCAAATCATGCAACATACATTTCATAATATTCTAGTATCCATAACATCAATTTATTGTATCTCATTTTGTTTAACATAATCAAATCATCATTCTCATGCAAATCATAGTATTTTAGAATGTATAGACATCAAATTATATTATATTATCTCATACTTATTTATTTTATTACCACCTTATTGTATAACACTAAATCTTCTTTTTATCCATGCCACAATTCATGATTCCATTTTTATTTTCAATAATTCTTTTATGTTCCATAACTTCCTTAATTATGTTTTCATTTATGCCCAAGACACCTATGAACCACTGAATAGGATAACGGAGTTGCCATCCAGGCACTTAGGAGTGCCACCCGGGCAATATGATGTGCACATATAAGTGTCAAATCCGGCGTAGATACCCGTGCCAAAGTTGGTGTAGATAACCGTGCCAAACTCGGCGTAGATAATAATGTCATACCCGGCATAAATAACAGTGTCAAACCCGGCGTAGATAACATTGCCAAACCCGGTGTAGATAATCATACCATTAATGGATTTAATCATTTTCATCATACTCCCCCCCTATTTGGCATGTCAAACTATCCTAAGTTGGTTCTAGTTAGGTGTTCTAGGGCTTATACAATTTCATTAAAATTCATAAAAATTAATTTCATACTTTTCATGCATGTAATATCTCAAAATAATCACATAATCACTCAATTAAAATAATATTTACATAATATAACAAATTTCTCATCATTTTACTCATTTCATTCCTTAATTCACATGCTGGTCTGTCACTGGCAGATTATGTTCTCTGTTTTGGATCTTAATTTTGGTCCTATTACGTTCTGATTTTAGTTACATAATCTTCATACAAAATTTAGATATTAGTCTTAGCTTTAATATTAAACTTGAATCACTTAATTCTGAGTTCTGTATCAAAATATATGATAATATTAACACTAACTGGTCACTGATAATTCTGCCCAGAATTTTCTGGACAGATTCTAAGTCTAAACTTTATGAATTTTTTTGGACAATTACAGACATATTCATATATTATGGTCTAAATAAAAATTGTAGCCCTATGTCGTAGCTTTCAAACCGAATAAAGAACACACAAATCCAAGCTCCAGAACTCAATTTATAACAGTTTAAGTACTTACTGCTCATTATTAACAATTCTGCCCAGAATTTCTAGCCAGATTCTATATCCGAGCTTTATGAATTTTTCTGGATAATTACAGATATATTCAGGTTTTATGGTCTCAATGAAAGTTATATCCCTATGTCTTATCTTTTAAACCCAACAAAGAACATATAAAACCGAGTTCCAGATATTAAGTTATAACAGTTTAAGTGAATACTGCTCATCAATTTCAAGCATGGAACATACAAGATAATCACATTCAAGTTTTACCAAATTAAATCCTAAGTCTAGCAAACATGCATCCCCAAGATTTTCATCACAAAATAATATCAATTCAGAATCATCAACATGCCAAATAATTAAATCATGCAAATAAAAAAAAAATAGGCTATTGCCTTAGGTTATGCACAAACCTCTCTTTTTCTCTTTTCTTTCTCTTTACTTCTCTTTCTCCTTTCCTTTGCTTCTTTGAGCTAAATCCTTGTCACTTTGAGTTCCTAAAGTTCATAAACAGATTATTAAAACTTTATAAACCTAATCTCTCTCTTTCTTCTTACTCTTTTAAGCTTTCTTAAGCATGAAAATGGAATTTTCCATGCCTTTCTCTCTCTTTTTCTCACTTTCTCTTCTTAGAACAAGGTTTGGTTATGGCTGTCCAAGGGAAAAACGTGGATGGTTTAGAGAATAGAGTGTTCTAGATGTTAGGATAAGGAAGAAGGATGAGTAATTAAGAGGAAGAAGACAAAATTAATCAATACTTTGACACATAGGCTATAAAAATCTAGATATTTTCCTTAGGTAATTAATATATTCATCTTTCTTTGATGTATGATAAGAGGAACGTGGAAGACAATGATGGGCAATTCTAGATACAAAGGATTAAGAAAGAAGAAGAAATAATCAAGAAGAAAATGACAGAGGTTATTAAGATGGGAGGGACACCTAAGCATCAATCTAGAAACATTTATTAATGTTAAATGCATGTATCTTAATTAGCTTATTAAACTTTGTCACTTGTTGTGTTATGCTTCAAGAAACTTGGAAGACACTTAATGATGGAAAAATTCTAGATCAAGGGTGATAATTAAGAAAGGATAAGCACTTAAGAACAAAGTGACAAAATTACATAATTAATGGAGACACCTAAGCATTTTCTAGAAACTTTTCATTAATTTCTAATTCATGTATGTCAATTGACTTCTTAAAATGTGTCACTTGGTGTGGCTGGCCTCCATATGCATTTTGTGTCCCAATTCATGCATTTAATTGATGATTATCCCAATAAATCCTCAAATTTTTGGTAAATTGCAAATTGACCCCTAAACTTTTCAAAATTTGCAATTTAGTCCTTTACCAAAATTTAACATCTTTAAATATTTTGAACACTTTATTAGATATTTTCCATACTTAATTACCATTATTTTCATTATTTTTCGATAAAAGTCCAAATTTAGATTTCGGTCAAACCGACGAGTCGATTTAATAACTCGCGTGACTTTAGTCTAAATTAGCGGATATGACACATTCTTGCATAGCAAAATAATTGAAGCAATTTATATCTCACAACCTTAGGGATTTTTGGATCCACAATATCCAGATTATGTTTGCAAATTTACAATGCCCTTTATGGCCTCTAGTAGGCACCAAGAACTTGGTTCACCAGGTTCACTTCCAATCTCAAGTCTATTGGTTTTCATGGTTGCAAATCTGATTATTTTATATCCAATTATAATAGTTCTTTTGGCAATGTTGTGTTACAGTTGTATGTTGATTATATAATCATTATTGCTTCTACTTTTATGTTATTGCAACATTTTGTTAACAATCCCAAATGTGAATTCTCTATGTCAAATCTTAGGCAGTTGAATTATTTTCTAGGCATGAAAGTACTTACAATAATGATGGTATTTTCCTATCTCAAAAGAAGTATGCATATGAAATTCTCAAATGGGTAAACATGTTTCATAGAAAACCTATGACAACTCCTTTACAAAGCAATCTGCATTTTGGAGACTCTCAATCATTTCATAATCCCAAACTCTATGGAAGCATCATTAGTGGCATGTAGTATTTAACCTTCACCTGACTAGATATTGGATTTGATATCAATTTGGTATGTCAATAGTTGCATAACTAGTGTATAAATCATTAGTTTACTATTAAAATGATCTTGTGATACATTAAAGGCATTATCTTGCATGGCATGCAACTCTATAAAAGGACAATTTGATGCTTTGGTAGCATGTAATGACACTAATTAGGATGGTTGCCATGATATTAGGTGTTCTACAACTGGTTACTCTATTTTTCTTAGGAATAATTTGGTTATTTATGTGCTAAAAAGCAACATACTGTCTCCAAAAGTAATGCTAAATTTGAATATCATGCCTTAGCTTTTGTTGTGGTAAAATTTACTAGTTGAAATCCCTTTTATGGATTTTAGTCTCTATGTTTGTTTATGGTTAAAGTTTATTGTGATAATGTTTCAGCTTCTTATTTAGCCACCAAAGTTATCAATCATGCTAGGACTAAGTATCTTGAAGTTGATTTACATTTTGTTTAAGAGTGAGTTCAATAATTTCAGTTATTGGATCATTTATAGACAAATAATGCGTTTGAAGATGACAAACCTAAATTTGTTCACTGCAATTGCAATAGACTTGGATTCATTTTCAATTGAACAACAAGTAATGGTTGGCTGCTTTTTATATTTTCATGAGTTTTAATTAAACTCTTTGGGTAACGAGTGTTCAAATTGCATAGAAACAAGTTTTGACTAGTATCTTTTATTTTTTCAACTTAAGTGAGGAGTTAAAAAATAAATTTTTCCCATATATACTCACCTTACCATTTCTACGTGGAACTATATTTTTTTAATCAAGAACATGTCTGGGAGAGGAGAGTAACACATAAAGTCCAAAAAATGCAGCACTCCCATCAATAATTTAAGATCAGACTCATCAAGCTCTAACAATGGTATTCACTCTCCTATTTGTAATTGGATTAGTTCAATCAATTTCAACATGGTATCAAAGCCCAATGGTCTCGTGGCACATGAAGATTCGTCCAAAAGTTTAAGAGTATAAGTCTAGACAAAGCAAAATAGAGACTTGAAGTCTTTAAGATTCAAATAGACATGTGACCTTTGATATTTAAAGAGTATAAGTCCAAGCAAAGCTAGATGAAAACTTAAGACCTCGAAAACTCAATGAATACAAGCTCATGATGTAAAAATGATGACAAGTCACAACTAACCCAATCCAGTTGGATTTGAGGGTAAATGTTGGAGATGTAAAAAAAAAAGAATAAATCCCATATCGGATAAAAAAGAAAAAGATGGGCAATTTATAGTAGTGAATCATAAATTATATTATAGACTCGGGTGCATGATATTTTGAGTGATATTAATTGGTACGACACCGTTTTTTAACTTTTTATTTATCGTATTCTTCTTTTTCTTCGGCATATTCTTCTTATTATTATTTTTTCTTCTTCTTCTTATTCACAAAAATAAAAGAAAAAAATTTTACACTTTAAGTTTGTTTTTAGAGAGAGATAATTTTTTAATTTCCATATTTGATTTTATTTTTAGTATTTTCAAATATTGTAATGATTATTATTATTGGTTGGGATAAACATATTTATTTTTGATTTTTTTGTGAAAGAAAATGGTTAAAAGTGAAAATACTTGAACTAAAAATGAGTAATATAAAGAAAGAAAATTGAGTTGTTAAACGTTAAAGACAATAAATTTGGTAAAAATAATGAACACGTAAGTAATGAATATATAAGATATAAACGATGAATCTATAAATGATTTTTATAAGTTTAAAAATGATGAATGCGTAGTTTCAAAAGTATGAACCGCAAGTTCAAAACGATAAACCTGCAAGTTGTAAATAATAAACTTGTAAATGTTGAATATGCAAAATCAAAACAATGAAAATGTAGTTTCAAAAAGAATGAATCTGCAAGTGATACATGTAAGTTTAAAAATGATTAACCTATAGTTTCAAGAAGATGAACATACAAGTTTAAAACGATGAATCTTCAATTTGTAAATAATAAACCTATAAATGTTGAATTTGAAAAATTTAAACGATAAACTTGTAGTTTTAAAAAAAAATGAATATGTAAAAGTTTAAAAATAATGAACGTATAATTTCAAAAAAATAAATTTGCAAGTTCAAAACGATAAAATTGCAAAAAGTAATGAACTTGTAAACGTAAAATCTGTAAAATCTAAATAATGAACATGTAGTTTCAAAATAGTAAATCTGTAAGTTCCAAATTATGAATCTTCAAGTTGTAAACGATGAATCTATAAATGATGAGGCAGCAAGTTGTAAATGATGAATCTGTAAGTTTTAAATGATAAATCTATATTTTCTAAACGATGAACATGTAAGTTCAAAATGATGAACATGTAGTTTATAAACATATGAATCTTCAATTTATAAATAATAAACCTATAAATGTTAAATTTACAAAATTTAAACAATGAACTTGTAGCTTTAAAAAGGATGAATATGTAAAAGTTTAAAAATAATGAACGTATAATTTCAAAAAGATGAATATGCAAGTTCAAAACAATAAACTTGCAAAAAGTAATGAACTTGTAAACGTAAAATCTGTAAAATCTAAATAATGAACATGTAGTTTCAAAAAAGTAAATCTGTAAGTTCAAAATTATGAATTTTCAAGTTGTAAACGATAAATCTATAAGTGATGAGACAACAAGTTGTAAATGATGAACCTGTAAGTTTTAAATGAGAAATCTGTATCTTTAACGATGAATACGTAAGTTCCAAACGATGAACTTGTAACTTTTGAACAATAAACTTTAAAACGATGAATTTGCAAGTCCAAAACGATTCTATAAGTTCAAAATGATAAACTTGTAAATGATAATTGATGAATTTATAAGTTCAAAAACGATAAACTTGTAAGTTATAATTGATAAATATATTTTATATTAATTAATTTACTAAAATTTATTTCCGAAAAAATGTACACTTTTGTAAATGAATGAATTTTATAATGCAATATGGATCTGGTTCCATAATATAATAATTTAATAGTGAATGAGGTCAAATCAAAATATTTTAAGATATTTTGTATCAAGACAATCCATCAACTCCAAACTCAATTGATAAAAAGCCCTTCCCCATTTATAATTGGATTAGGATCCACTAATTTCAATAAGTGAGAATGGGACATGAATTGTTCTCTAAAATTTTCAACCAATTAACTATAAAGTCATTACTTTCTATTTACAATGTATTTCTTCTAGTTTATTTCTCTTAAGATTCTAAATATGTGATTCTTCCTCTTTGGTTTAAGCTTCTCTTTTTTATATATATAAGAAAAAAATTAGTGAGGTCAATTTAAAATAAATATTTTAAAGAGAGGTAAATTTATTATTATAAGATAGACTAGATATATAATGGACATTATTTAAAAAAAAAAGATAAAAACAAAATGAAAAAGTTTCGAGGAGAGGTAAATTTCGATGTCCATGAGTGGGCCAAACTCCAAAGATTGAAAGAAAACAGAAAAACGAGGGTCCCATAATAAATTAATAATCCCGTCTCTTCAAAATCAAAAAAGAAAAAAAAAAAGGCTAGGCGATATTTATTTATCTTAGTGGCAATTGGCTGTCACCCAGCAAAACTCCATTTTATCCCCATATGATTAGTATAATTACTTGAGCCCTACTACTGACCAATTTATTTAGGTTCGAAGTCGTTGAATTTTTACATTGCTTTCCCTTGATGCTGACAGAAAACAGCTAGCTTAAGCCAAAGTGTGGGCCCCATTTGGGTCAATCTCACGTTTCCACGCATGAAAACAAAATAATAGTTGCACGCGCAGATAGATGATAGAAATATAGCTTAGGCCAAAGTTTAGGGGTTTTCTTTTTTCTTTTTTTTTGGCGCATATATTAGATATATGAATATATTTTTGAAGTATTCGGCCAAATCTTATTATGTATTTGATTTATATATATAAATCAATTCAAGAAAAGAATGAGTTATAGAAAATAACAATTTATATAATATTTTAGATTAATTCGTGATAAACCAAAATCAGATAATAAATTTTATAACTATTAAGGAAACAATTAATAAATTTATATAATTGATTAATAAATTTATTAATTTAGGTAATTATTTAAGTAACTCTTGTGCGTATTTCTAAATTATATTTTGATGAGTAAGGGATTTGGTCCATGAAAATTAGAGGGAAAGCCTTCTTTTGTGCTAACTCCACCTCTTCAAGGAGTTGAGAATGTCATTTCATGGACACCAACCTCTTCTTATTTTTCTCATGCTTTTTGAGCATGTCTTTTAGCTTTGGTCAAGCAGTCCATACCTAACCAACAGCATGGTTTTAAAAAAGGTCCCTTTAGTTACAAACTTTTCTTTCTTTCTTTTTTCTTTTCTGTTATTTTTTTTTTTACTTTACATTTGAATATCTAACCTTGACCTAATTTTTAGGTCACCAGTATGACCGAAGATGACCCTTTGAATTGAAATCTTAGGTTTCTAAAATAATGTTGGGACAACAAATTAAGAAAAAAACAAAGGACTAGCTTATGGAGTCTATAGTTCACTGTCAAGTATACAAGAGTAGACTACAATTTTAAATCCCATTATTGATTAATCTTTTTTTCAGCTATAATTAAAAGAAAATAATTTCTAAATAGATTGTGATAGTAATTATTAGAATTATTTATTTTTATCTAATTGAACTTAAATTGAGTGTCCAAATAGATTTTAATATTCCACTCAAGAAAATTGCAGAATTAAAATTCACGAATAAGGACCACTGATCATTATCGGATAACTCAATGTCCATTATATTTTACAAAAAATTTCCATATCCTATGTTTATTGAAATAAGAATCCCATATAAATTGTTAATATATGAAAAATATTATGGGTCTATATATAACTCGAAAATAATTACACCATTTAAAAATAAAAGTGGACTACAATATTATGAGACCTCAAAATTCTCACATTGTATCAGAGAGTCAAAATGGTTTAACAATCCAAAAAAATTCTGATTTCAATATTTCTTGACGGACTGAAAGTTAAATTATGATTCCAATATTTCCTGATGATAGATTGAAAGTTAAAAGAAGTTCAAGTGGATGAAGATGGATGACCAAGTATAGAATAGTCATCCATATTTGGCAAATGACAATTAAATTGGACCTAATAAGATCCTATATGCTAATAATAACAAGTCTTATAATTATTGATAAACAAACTCTAAGATGATTTAGACTATTATGATGCAATGATATACCATAATTATTAAGTCTAATTCAAAAACTTGCGTCCTAAATTAGACATAAGAGGAGGCGGTGGCGAAACTTTATGACAGCATGAAGGGGCTATGGCACTCCAAAATTTTAAATTTTTTTTATATATAATATAATTAAAAATTATGAAAAATATATAATTTCATGTATTTTTAATATTTGACATTTCTATAGTAAAGTAAAAATAGATATATATCAATATTAAAGTAACTCGTAGTTACTTAACTTTTATTAAATCTTTTACATTAAATTACTAGCATATATAATTAGAGGTTCTAATAAATTAGACTTTTAAACTTTTAAAGTTATCTAAAACTTATAAACTATATTTCTAATAAAAAAATAAAAAGCAGTATAAGTATCTCTCAACCCTTAAAATTTTTATTACCATTGTATAAAGTAATCCATGAAATTAGCAAAAGGAAAAAAACTCTTCTTGTCTTCTTTAATCTATTTTATTGTTTGAGATAAATTCAAGTTAAAATTATTACTTTTGCTCTTTTTTTAATTGAATTTGTTTAATTGTCAATTGTTTATTTATTTAATTTAGAAAAAGGTTTACATAATTTTACTCTTTTATTGATTTTGATTGATTTTAACTTGAAATTTAGTTTCTTCTTCTTTATTGTTATTTTTCTACTTTACTTTTGTTATACTTTGATGTAAAGTGTTATTCTTATTATTTGTTAAATATTTTTAGATTTTTCCATGATTAAAACAAAAACTATTGATGCAATTTTTAAGAAAAAGAATGCTGATAATTCTAAAGTTTAGTACCTTCATCTTTAACACAAATTCATGATTATCCAAATGAAAATGAGATTCAGTTAGAATCTCAAAAGAAAAAAGGACTGAAATTAAATAACTTCTTTCTAAGTTTTAAAGAGTGAAAACAAAGTGGATATCAGTTTTTTGGAACATGGTATGGAACTACTACGTTCTTAAATTTGCTTTTATTATAGTGGTTAATATATTTTTAGTTTGATTTCTCTAAAATTTGTAGTCAAAATCGGCTAATGAAAGGAGGTACATCAAAATTTTAATCTAATTTACGAGTATGTGCATTTTTTTTTTCCAGAAAATTTATGGTTGGAATGTTTTTTTCTATTTTACAGACATTATATTTTGTCCGATCGACAATTTACCATGTCTGAATTTTTGTTTAGATCCTCCGATAGACTGCATGAATCAACTAGAAGGAATCGAAGGAAAATCTCAAAACCTAAGACGAAGGAAATTGAAAATTTTGGAACTACTAGCTAACGTTTGAGACCTGACTTGTCATAAATTGTTGAACTCTCATATATATATATATATATCATCATAATCACGCATGATCATTATTATATAAATCGATCATGTGTAACTTTGATTCAATCCCATGTGGAGAAGGAATCATATGTAACCTTGTAATATATACGCACATTCTTTTTAATTCCACCATTCGATTCAAGCCGGGCAAAACATATTCACCTCGTAAATTGCACAAATTAAAACAAATAAAATTACAAACATTATTCCATTCCGCTCAATTCTTGGTAATCATGTTTATAAAGAGATGAAATTTCTTACCGGTGAATGACACATGTTTGTGTTTTATGTATTTATTCTCGAATCCACCGACCATGCAAGGAAAAGGAGAACTTTTTTTTTTTAAATCTATTTCTTTTTCTTTTTTATCTCTATCAGCATGTGGGTCTTTTCTAGAAGGTACACGCAATTATGTTTTGCCACGTGGAAAATCAAGTATGCGGTGGAGGTGGAGAAATAAATAGAAGGATGCTTGAGCACACGTGTGGTGTTGCCATTGACATGAACATTGCCCGTGTCTATGTAAGGAGCTTTCAACTCACATATATAACACGTGGCAAATGGACACGTACGTACTTAAATGAATGAGGCTCACACGTATACTTCTTTGTTTATTCTTTATATATATATATATATATATATATATATATATATATATATATATATATATATATATATATATATTCATGATAATTTGTATAATTTGCATGGATATTCGTGGGTGTTTCTTGTTGGCCGTATTATTTTTATTTTTTTTCAATGATTCTATCTTAGGGATTGGTAATTTATGTCGATGTGGTAAGATGGTGATTTGCTATTTTTTCTTTATTTTTTTATATACAGTCTCAAACTCGAGACATTGGAAAGGGGAAGAGATGACTTATGCCACAAGGCTTAGCGATTGCTAATGCTTTTTGTCAAATATTAAATTTTCATTTCAGATTAAAAAAAAAAAAGAAATGCAAAAATGAGAGTCTTTACACAACCTATTTGCTAAATCTAATAAGGACCTAATGGTTAAATAAAATAGAACAAAATAAAATTTATAATCATCAGCAAATAGCAAAACCTGATTAATTTTACTGTCGGCAAACAAAATATTATTTTTACAATTGCAGTAATTTTTTTTTCTTTTCTGAGCAAGATATTTTTCTATTTTTTCCTCATATGTATATCGTAGTACTAAAAATGAACTAGATAATGAAAAAATAAAAGAAAAGATAATATAGAAAAAATATTTAGCATTTCTTTGTGTAAAATTTTATTCTAAAAGCTTTAAAATTTTATTTAAATGACTGATTGAATTTACATTAGTAAGTTAGTAAGAGAAAATTGTGGACGAAATTTCCCAAATAATTAATTAAGTGTAGCATTTCTGACATAGTTTTTTCCATGATAATATAATTTATTGATAATTATTATTTTTTTATTTTAATCATTAGGTATCTTATATAATTCAAAAGCTACAGACTAATTTGGATTCACCCTAAATAGACTCATTAAGAGATAAAATATTTTCTTCCAAATTTTAAAGTTATTTCTTACATAGAACTCAAAACTTCTAATCAAAGAAAAATCAACTTCTACTTTCTTATCTCATTTCTTAGACATTTATTGATAATTATATTTGTGAACGGAGAATTAATTTTATTTGTTGTGGACGAATTTGTATGTTGGAAGAAAATCTGGAAAAAAAATGAGAATTGTTGCATACATTGACTTTAATTAAGGTACCTAAGATTCAAACAAACTTTTTAAATTAAGAGGTCATTGGATTAAGCTTTTTAAGCAGCCGTTATTTGATATCCAATAACTGTTAAAGTAATATTTAGTAAAATATTCTAACAAACAGTTGATAGTTGATTCTAGTTCCAATTAACTGCTAATTAAAAAAAATTATTTTTGAGTTTTTTCCATTATGTGGTAGCTAATTTAATTTGATTTTTTATTTGAACTATATTACCTTTATATATTTTTATTAATTACAAAATACTTACTTGCTTCAATTAATTTTTCAATCAATAAATTATTTGTTATTATTAATTTTTAATCGATAAATTATTTATAATTATCAATATAAAATATTATAAATAATAGTTAAACTAGTAATAGTTTTTATTTTTAAATTAAAAAAATATATACTATATTTTTAATTACTATATATATCATTTAATATATAAGCATAAATTATTATATGTATACATTTATTTATAATTTTATTGATAATTGATTATATTTTTATTATTTTAATTATAATAAATAATTATATTAAATAATTAATTTTTTTTATTCATACATCGTATAAAAATTTATATTTTAAATAAAATAAATTATATGTATATTGATAATTTTATATTATAACAGTAATTTTAAACTATCTATCTGTTGCACTAAATAGTTGAATCAAACGGACTAATTCTGCACTTTGGTATCTTCCAATATAGCAAAATAATTATGAAATAAACCTTTAAAATAAATAATCAAACTAGCCTTATCTTTCGAATTAATATCATTAGGAATCTAGAAATACGCTAATTTTTTAGATTTTTTTTCATTTATAATATTGTTATTGGCTGCGAAGCGATTCAGCACAATCAGAGGCTCTACAAGGAAGTGCGGGGAAGATTAATTAGGAAAATTAAAAGAAATAAAAGCGAAGATTTAGGCGAAGAACATGGAATCACTTTTAGATTAAGAAAATACTTCTTTGTACTTTTGAGTTTACTTTTGTTCCTGTACTAATAATTAATTTACACTTGCAACTTCAAAACCAGCAGTTTTCTAAGCATCTATGTGTATGACTAAAAGGCCACTTCTTTTGACTAATTAATAAAAAGAATAAACCCGAAGATCTTCCACATAGTGTGAACTATAACTATATAACTATATATATATAACCAACAATATTTGTTTTATAATTAAATAAACATATATTATACCAACCCATGTGAAAAATTCTGAACATCAAAGTCATCTCAAATCAGAGAATCACATACTTTCTTGTTTTTATTTTATTTTTTTCAGATTATTTAATTTAAGAAATTAACTAACAGAGAGACAAATATATTTATATATAATAAAAGCAAAAATATTCAAATCCTTGATTTCTTTAGTCAAATGGGAATCTTTTTCCTATATTCATATTCTTGGCATGCAAGTATCTTTTTTTTTTTTGGTTAATTTTGTTGCTCTCAGTAACAATAATTGTCACTTAGTTTAAATTTATAAGTTCATGTAACCAAAAATTAATAATTTCACATTATTTATTATAAATAATACAATTAACTTAAACTTTATTATAATATATAATAGTATTTAATTTGAATTTACAATTTTATTATCATTTTGCTAAATCAAAAGCAGATATCAACATCTTGGCTTCGCGTGCTCTGTTGTGCTCATTATGTTTTGAAATATTTAACCAAGGGGAAGGTAAGCCGTGTTTGGTTAGAAAGGAAACCAATTTTGAGTCTTTGACTTAGTTGTATACAGTACTAATAAAGTTAAGAGAGTAAAAAACAAACTGCATATATCTATATATAATTTATTTATTTATTTTTGTTTTGTTTAGGATGAACTGGACACAAATCCGACTTGTTTAAACTAAATATGCATGGACTTAGTCTAGCTTGAACTGAAAAAAATAGCTACATCTAGTTTGAACCTAAACAGAATTGAAATCAAACCGATAAAAATTGGAGTGACTAAATCAGAACCTAAACCTTAAAAGGGAACCAGATAAGTTTTCTTAATGCTACTAAATCAACTAATTATGCTAAAAAAACATCGATCAGATGAAATCACGATATAATTTGAATGGATAAATCTAAAATTAACTTTAAATATGATTGAATTAGGACATTGAAAGAATAACTCGAAAAGGTCAAATAATGGATTGACCCAATAACTCATTCAAAAAGCAATGATACAAAATATATATATATATATATATATATATATATATATAATTTTTAGGTCTATAAATGAATCAAATCGTTCGTGAGTTATTCGGTTTTCAGTTTAGAAAAAAGTTCGTTCAAAATCGTTTATTACTGTTAACGAGTTTAGTTTGAACTAAAATCCGAATTCGAAAACCTTATTAAATTCAAAGTTGAAAATCTAACCGAACTCGAATTCGAGTTTAATACTGTTTACTTCGTTAGCTCATAAATATGTTCGTTTTCGAGCTCACGAATATGTTTGCGAACATTTTCATTTTTGAAAGCTCGAAAATATATTCGTTTACGAGCTCCCGAACACGTTTACAAATATGTTCGTTTAAAAGTTCACGAATATGTTCGTTTAAAAATTCACGAACGTGTTCATTTACGGGTTCACAAACATGTTCGTTTAAAAGTTTAAGAACGTATTTAAATTTATTTAAAAGATTACAAATATATTTATTTAAAAACTTTTGAACATATTCATTTAGGGTTCATTTATGTTATAATTTGTTATCGACTTCGAATTTTTATCATTATTAGTTAACGAACTGAATTTGAACTTTTATCATTATTAATTAACAAACAGAACTCGAGTTCGGCTCGTAAAAATTCCTTAACTATAATAAACGGTGTTTTTACGAGTTGAACTTTAATCGCTCACGAACTTGATAATTTTCAAACAGAATGAACTCGAGTTCAAGTATAAAAATTTAAATCGCTTGAGACTGTAATAAACTTAAATGAATTGAACTCGAACTTACTAATATTCAGTTCGGCTTAATTCATTTATAATCTTAATAATTTTTATAAATATTTAATTTAAAATTTAATGAAATTTAAATATGTCAATTTGTAATGCATACTTGAATTCAAAATTTGTTTGAAGTTAATCTTCAAAAGATGGATTGACTTGTCCAATAAATCATCCAAAAAGCGATATACAAATTCATCTGATCCAATCTGATTATCAGATCTACACTTACATGCACTTACATAGAAATATTATTATTCTTATATTCACACGTTAGATTTTTATATATAATTTTTTTTATTTAAGTGCTAAGCGTCATTTTTTTTAATTTAAATAAGTGTTTGAAATTATTGTTGTTAATTGACTAATTTTTTTTTAATTTTATAAACTGTTTTTTTAAATATATTTCTGAAAAATATATATTTTGACTATTTCTTTCTAAAAATATTTTTTTAAAACTTAAAAAAATAAAAATTATTTTTCCAAAAAAATATTTTCCAACTAACTTGATTTTATTGATGTCTATTTGTGAATTTATATAAGAGAGTCGTATCTTGAATACAACACAAACATATATTGAATAAGAAGAATACATCGAAAATTAAATATTCCTATTTACATTATGTTAAGTTGTATATTCCTTCTCATTTTTCCATATTTTTTTTATTTAAAAAGTAATCACACTATCCCTAACTAATCATCTAAAAAATTGGAACTTAAATTTGCCTTAAACCTTCCCATGCATCGGAATTGATTAGTTTAGGACTAAAAACATAAACATTTAAAGCATGATTTAAACTAAATATGCAGAAAATAAAATTAAAATTTTCATACAAAAATTTGGTACAAATTCAAACATCTGTTGAACCTTGACGTGACCATGCTTTTTGATAACATTCAGAGGAGAGACCTAACAGCATTTTCTTGAACTTTTTTTCTAACTACCCACCACACATTAAATTAGTTAAAAAGGGTGGAAATTAAATATTAGTAAGATGATAATAGTAATTTCAAAGTTGTAAGAAATGAAAGAACAAACACACTAATCCACCCTAGTGGTAGGCCAGGTGGCTGCATCAGAGACTGGCTTAGGTACGTTCACATCCTATTTAAGCTTGGACAGAAAATGCTGGGTCACTGGACACGTGTGACAGTTGTTCAATTTTGTCTTGTCTCCCAAGAAATTGACTAACCACGGTATAAATACAAAATAAGAAGGATAGTTATTATTATTATTATTATTATAACTAACGAAGAAAAATGAATTTTGTTATTAGCTTATTGCTCGTAGATAGGGGAACAAGGAGAGATGCTTTTTTGAATTCTTGATTAACTAAGAAAGACAAAATTGGTAATGCAAGTCTTCAAATCATAAATAGGATGTATAGTTATACTAATGGAACTCCTTTTTGTATAGACAAAGTGGATAGCTTAGCAACTGGTTTTCCTTGTTAATTTTTAACATTTCTGATTTATAGCAAGGTCAGTATTTTCAAATCTTCATACTTTTAATAATTGAAAGCTGTAATTAAATTTTTTATAACTTTTGAAATATATATATATATATATATATATATATATATTACAAAATAGCCAATGGTTTATTTTTTATGAATAAAACCTTTAAAACAAGTATAAAATAATTTCATAGTATTCTCACATTTGTCTGTTATAATATATAAACGTTTTTCCATAAAAATGTTGACAATTTTCTCTTTTGAAGTAACTTTTTTAAATAAATCATATATGTTTTTCAAATATTGAGCAGACATTTAAAAAAATCGCTTTTTTAAAAAAAATAATTTTTTTAAAATTTAAAAACTGTTTTTAGGTAAAAAAATAAAAGAGATAAATGGATTTTTTTAAAAAAAATGATTTATAAGAAATTAAAAATTTAATCAATTAAATTAAAAAAAGTTTAATCTTGTTTTTTTAAAAAACCCAACAACAATCAAAACACTATTAATTTGACAGTGGAGTAGCATCATTTTTAGATTAAATTTTTTGAGAGAAAATTATGTGGGCCTAATAGCAAGAGGAAGAGGCAGGGAGTTATATAGCAGAGAATATCATATGCAAGTAAATTGCAAATGTTGGAGAAAGAGAGGAAAGGATTGGGAGCTGGTTTTGCAGAATTGCATATATAATTAATTAACGGGTTTAGGTTTCAGCTGTTGGTTTCCTTTTCACATTACAAGGGGCGTTTTCTGATCTCTCTCTCTACTTTTCCCCTTCATTACATTAGAGTTTTATATATATATATATATATATATTCATTTAAGGAAACCTAAACCTAAACTTAATTTCCTTTCTAACTCCATAACTCCGGTAAAGATCCAATTAAGGAAATACAAGGCTCCAAATGAACCCGTGGGTGGTAGTATTATTAGTTGTGTTGTTTGTCCGAAGCATGTGAATAGAGTTCACAAGTGTCAGAAATCCACGTAAGCATTGCATCAGCCAATGATTGTCGACCACGTAGAAAATCTATTATCTGGGTTGTGGAAGGGAAGACGGCTACTACTATTACCGGACCAGGCAGGCGGGCATTATATTTAGGCCAAAGCCTTTATTAAGCCCTTGGTGGGGTGGGGTCTACGTGAAGGTGGTGGGTCCAACATCAGGATTTCGGGCCCTTTTTATCCTTAATGGTGGGTCCCTACTATTTGGAGTTTTAGGAGAAGGTGGGTTCATCAAAGCTCTAAGGGCTCGTCCGTTAGTGCCTGCTTCTCAACTATAAAAATCCACCATTCACCTCTGTCTCTCTCACAAGCATACATACACTTCCTCTCTCACTTTTCCTTCTAGCAAATCCTTGTTTGCTTCACTTCTCTCTCTTTGACCTTAGTTTCTTTGAATCTCTCGTTAAATTTTTCTTCTTATCCCATTTTTTAGCTTGAAGATTTCATTTATAAAACAGAGCACTCTGTTTTTAGTTCCTCTGTTTTAGCATCCTTCAAGGTATCATTTTCTCCTATAGGTCTGGTTTTCATTCTTGATTCAGTTCCAGAATAACTTGTATCCTTTTCTTTTAAAATTTTATTTTCTCGTTACTAAGGAATAGACCAATTTTTGGTTGTTTTTGTAGGAGGGAAGATGACTAACCAAAATGTGGTAGTGCCTGATGCAAAATCCGGCATCAACTTATCAATAACAGTGCAAGTACCAAGCTCTTCTCTTTTCACCACGGCGGCGCAGAAGCCGCCGGCGGCTCCTGGTGGGTACAGCATCTCCATTTCAAGAAAGAAACTTCTAAATCTTGAAATCAATGGAGGAGCAAGGATTAATGGTTGGGTTGATTCAATGAGAGCCTCATCACCTACTCATATCAAATCCACACCTTCACTCACTGAAGATCAAGGCTCATGGATTGTGAGTACCCTGTAATAAACAATAACAACAATAAACATATCGAAACAAAATTACCAAAAAAAAAAGAAAGAAAAATGGGATTTTGATTCTGTTTGGTTTGGGCAATCCTGCTAATTATTTTATGACATTTAATTTGCAGCTCCACCACCCATCTGCTTTGGACATGTTTGAGCAAATAGTTGATGCCTCAAAAGGAAAACAAATAGTTATGTTTTTAGACTATGATGGTACCCTTTCTCCTATTGTTGATGATCCAGATCGAGCTTTCATGTCCAAGAAGGTCAGCCAGCTTCTCTTTTTTCATCCAATGCACAGTTTCTTCGATATTAAGAATATATTGATCAAGAAATAGTGCTATTAGTTACTCGAAAATACAATCTGCTTTTGTTCACAGATGAGAGCTACAGTGAGAAAGTTAGCAAGGTGTTTTCCTACAGCTATAGTAAGTGGAAGATGTAGAGACAAGGTACATTTCTGGTACTGTTTCTTTAATTTGGGTTCTTGTTTTATTTATTTATATTTTTGGTGAAATTCGGGTCGTTTTTTTGAATGCAAAGATCTCTACTTTTTTTTTTCTTTTTTTTCCCCTTTGATTCTTAAATTCCGATTTTTTTTTTTCTGGATTATAAAATTTTTGTATTCTTGTGTTAATTGTAGGTGTATAACTTTGTACGGTTAGCAGAGCTGTACTATGCAGGAAGCCATGGCATGGATATTAAGGGACCAGCAAAAGGCTCCAAATACAAGAAAGTAAGTCAGCTTCTAAGCACTAATTGCACTGGCTTGAAAGAGTATCATCAATTAACAAAAAAAGAAAAGAGAAGAAAAGAAATTATTATTATTATTATTGAAAATAACTTCGATTCATTTTTCTTCAGGGCAATGAAGCTCTTATCTTTCAACCTGCTAGTGAATTTCTACCCATGATCGATGAGGTTTGTTTTTCTTCACATCTTTGTGTTATACATTAACATTAACAATAAGAATCAAAGGGTATTCATTCTTTTTATTAATTAATGGATTTTTTCCAGGTTTATAAGGAATTAGTGGAGAAAACCAAATCAACTCCAGGAGCTAAGGTGGAGAACAATAAGTTTTGTGTCTCTGTCCACTTTCGCTGCGTTGATGAGAAGGTTAGGAATCAATCACAGTAATAATAATAATAATAATAATAATAATAATATACTTAGTAACTCCCTGTGCATGAAAAATACAGAAATGGAGTGAACTGGCACAAGTGGTTAGATCAGTGTTGAAAAACTACCCAAAGCTTCTACTTACTCAAGGGAGAAAGGTATGTGACTTGGCAGCATCTAATAATTTGTTAAATTAAAATATTGTCTTTATTTTAATTAATATAGAATAAAAAAAGATTTTTTAATTCTTTTTTTTTAATATTAATTGCAGGTACTTGAAATTCGTCCTACTATTAAATGGGACAAAGGGAAGGCTCTTGAATTTTTGTTGGAGTCACTTGGTAAGTTGTAATGCTATTATTAAGTTTAATTAATCAAATATGCTAAGCTATATATTTATTAAGATCTTTGTACATGTTTTAATATATAACTCAAACATAAAACACCATTACTCAATAGTCTTATATTACTTTAATCATGAAAAACAGTAAATTAAGGGGTTAATATAGTACTATATTAGCCATTAATCAATCAGTTCTAACTCTTTCCTTTCTTAATGAACCTTGATTTGATGTAGGATTTGCCAATTGTACCGATGTTTTTCCTGTTTATATTGGTGATGATCGAACAGATGAAGATGCATTCAAGGTATCCAATGCTTATAACAATAAAACAAATCTACTAATTAATTACTTATCATTGTTTAAATAGTAAATAAGATTAATTTTTGGCAATTTTTTTTTTTTAAAATTAAGATTAATGGGTTTGAATTTTTTAATGTCAATATATAGGTATTACGAGAAAGAGGACAAGGTTTTGGCATACTAGTCTCTAAATTTCCTAAGGACACTAATGCATCTTATTCTCTTCAGGAACCCACCCAGGCAAGTATTCGAACATAATTTTTGTTTATTTCGATTTTTGAAATACTCTTTTGAATGCCCATATAAATTATATAGTATAGTATATGAAGCTCATATACATATATGCATTTGGAATATTCTTGCAGGTTATGGATTTTTTGCAACGTTTGGTAGAGTGGAAAAGGGTATCATTTCAAGGGCATCCAAGGATGTAGAGAGAGTAGTAGAAGATATGATCACATATATATATATATATATATATACCCACTCATTAAAGAAATGTAATTAAGGGTGGGAATTAATTAGGGACTATGTAAATTTTCTTGTTCATGGTTTGGAAAGGATTGGGCAAGAAAAATAGACCCAAGAAAAATATAAAAAAAAAAATGGAAGTAACTGTTTCTTGGCCTTGTACATCTTGTAACTACCTGAGTACACGGGGGTTAAAGATTTGTAATTTTCCAAGTTGGCTAAATGCATAGAGGAAGTTTTTATTTTACTCTCTCATCTGGCTCAACTGTATTTTATATATATATATAACTTGAATAATGTTTCATAATTATTTTTTTTGGTCTTTCTATGAAAATCTAAATTGGAAGTTGGAACTACATTTTGTTGGATAATTAATTAATTATTGTGTTATTTATTCATATTGGCTTCTACATTTTGAATACAATTGCAAGTACAAAGCCCAAGACATACTCTTAATGGACAAAACATAAGTGAAGCCATTTATAATTAAGAATATGCTATCATATAAAAAAATAAAAAGATTGTATTATATATAAAAACATTTACAGTTAAACTAGGAAAAAAAATATTCCTATTTAAAAGTGACTTGCTATATAAAAATTATATTCCAAATATTTCAATACTCGTAAAGTGGAAATTACAATTTTACCATAATAAATCATTAAATAATATATCAAAAGAGATTACATATTCAAATCTCCTCAATGAAAAATTTATCTTTGCTCAATTGAAAAAAGTAGAAAAGCACAGCAATGAATATTGACCTCGGCAATTGAAAATTATATGAGAGGGGTATGGCGTTTAATTAAAAAGACATTTGAAGTTTGATTATAAGATTTTTCTTGTATGAACTAGACTTACAATAAATTCGTGAATACAATCATAATACAAAATAATAATTATTTAGCATAATGGTAAATTGTGATGAGATCGATTGATGAATTTATTTATGAACATAATCCAAATTAAGATAGAAAAGAATAGTGAAAGAAAATGCATTTAACCATAGTGATTGAGAATAATAATATGAATAAAGCTGCTCAAATTGTTTAAGTCAAAGGGAATTAAAGAATATACAATGCAACCTCTGAAATGTGCATCATAACCATGAGAGTGGATTTATAGTCAAATATGGTGAAGAGTTTTATTCCATTTTAGCATAGTAATGTACAATTTTGATAGGAATAAAACTTGAAGCAGAGAGGCCTTGACCTTTCGGTTTCAACCTCCAAAATCCATTGCCCATTGGTTTCCAAAATTACCATTTTATATGGACTCGATATTAATGAGATAGAGAGAGAGGTGTTAAATAAGCATTATTCAATATGAAAAATGCTAAAAATACTATTTAACACTTATTTTTGATTTGTTAGTGTAAAGAAAAAAATTATTTTTTTCTCTTTTCGCTGACCAATTAAAATGTGAATATTGGAAAGTGTTGAAAAATAGAGCGTCATTAATATTTTTCCATTCAATATATATCAATATATTTGGTGAGATGAATATATAGTTTTTTCAGTATAAAGAGTCAGATTAGAGATTAATATATAATTTCTAATATAATCTCTAGAATTCTCTCATTAATTGATTGCTCTAGCAACTTAATTATATGATCAAGGACGATAAAAATAAACCCTCGTAGCTCTCTAAGGCAAGAAGGTAAGGAAAAGGCTATAAGCAATGGTAATCAAATATTTGAATCAAAACCTTATTAATTCAAAGAATTCTCTTTTCTTCAATTCTTTTTTTTTTCCTCAAATCTTTCGAAGAAACGGTTCTATATAATCCTTTATAAATTTCAAATAAATGGACATATAGTGTTGTTACTAAAGGACACTATTACGAGCAAATGCAAGAAAAATTAAATAAGAGAAAAGTTAATAAAATAAAGTTTGATAAACATTAAACACACAGCTGAATGACAAATCATTAATTTAGAGATAAGATCATCTTAACCATTTATGATTGGATCAAAGGAGATTTGGGGGCAATGTGGAGGACCCATATTGAGGATCAAACATCTATCTTTTTTTTTTAAACTTTTAATTTTATCTCATGCTGAGTCAAAAGGACTAATTTATGAGGTGGATCATAGAAAAGATGGTGTACGTTTGGCTTCCCCCCATTTTATCATTTTCCTTTCATAAACACATCTCCAGTTTTTTAAATCTTTAATAAAAGAGTCAAGACAGACATATACCACTAGGATGCATCCATTGGATTCTTCCTTTTTAATTTTTAATTCATTTCCTTGAAGAAGGGTTGAGTACATTCATAGTAGATATCATAATGGAAACCAACAATTATTTTAACACAATTAGCCATAATATATATATATATATATATAAATATATCATAAATGATAGACCAATAATTGTTGAAACATAGGGAATTATAGGTTCTACTAAGGAAAAACAACCATTCCTTTTCTTTCTCAGATTCCAAGAAAATAACTACCCATAATCACACAAAGATAATTTAATTACATCTATCAAGAAATGATTTCCACATTGAAAAACAAATTTATCATTACAATGCCATACTCTTGAATTGAGGAGCTAGCTAGCTAGCCAGGCTGGATGTGTTCAATCATTCAAAATAACTTGTGTTTCTTTAACAATTTAATTATATATATCTCCATCTGTGATCAAATATAGTTGGAGTATAGTTAAATTATTGAGAAATAAACTTTATGGGGTTAAGATCATGGGATTAATCTTATTGCATTGTCCCCTTTTATGCATACTAAAGATCGATATACGCCCTTTTCTCAGACATGGGTGAGAAAAGATTTGGAACAATTTTAATAATATGCTTTAGAGATACCTTTCCTTACAAATAGAAAAATAAGTTGGCACTATAATAATACATAAAATGAACAATTTTTGTATTTCTGTCCTTTTTAGTATTTTTAATGAATAATTCATTCATGAATTAACAATATATATATATATATATATATATATATATATATATATATATATATATATATATATATATATATATATATATATATATATATATATATATATATATATATATATATATATATATATATATATATATATATATATATATATATACACACACACACAATAACTTAATTATTCGAGAAAATTTTTGTTGTAAATGATCTATACCAACCCCCACAAGCATGAATATATCAATATCGCTAAAATTTATGTGTAATCTTATAATTTTAAATATAAGTATTGTAATATTTGGGTCAAATTTCACTTATTGATGATTTTTTTTTCTTGCTTCATAAGGACACGGAAAAAAAACAGATAACCTTTTTGGTTAGGTTTTTGAAAGGGAAAACCACCAGGAGTAGGGCTCAGGAATCTATATGGTTGCAAAGAGGAGTTGTAACCCACTTAATTAGTTGTTTTGATGCGAAGAAAAAAACACATGGTTTTTTTATTGATCAAATAGGGACATTAACATGGTTCCAACCTTAATTTGACAACCTCGGTGTTTTTTCTCTTTGCTTTTAAACGTGGAAAGATGGAGTCCACTGGCTTCTACACTCATCATTTGCTGCCTTAACTGAAAAAGAAACTGTATGCTTCAATTATTGGAACAAAGGAAACAGATTCCTTCTTCCGATGAAAATTTTAAAAAAGTCATTCTTTTTTTCTTACCTCCATCATTAATTATACTATAGCTTTATTGTAGAAACTGTAAGAAATTAAGCTATATATCTACTATTATTACAGATCTTATGGTATTGTACTCTCATTTATATAATATATACTGAGTTCAGGGTATCTCTGAATCTCTGATGCATTGTTAGATTATGGCCACACTTGAATCCCTCATGCTCCCACCAACCCAAACCATAGAATATATATATATATATAACAAATATCTTTCATATGGACAAACGGCTACACCATATATCACCCAATTAATTGTAACAATTGAAAATTTTTATATACGATATGATTCCCATAATTATTTAATTAATCACCATATATAGGGCATAATATGGAGAGTAACATTAAGGCAATTATGGTGTCAGGAGTCAAGGCTGGCTTGGATTAGGAATGGTCCTGTGGCACATGTGTTATCACATACGTGTGTTGATCTAGGGAGCCGGTCCCCGCCTTGAGGGCCGCAACACCCACCAGAGAGGAGGAGGGTGGCGGAGGTTTTTTTTTAATTATTATTTTTATTTTCAGAGAAATAGCATTAATAGTGTTTGTGACTTTGTGTTCCTCATCGGTGGGAGGGTCACATGGAGACCCATGTACCCCAGATGGCTTTATTATGGGGAACCAAATGAATAGGCTTTTGTAAGTTAAAAATTAGGTTATTTGGTAGTATGCCTCTGACAATTTACGATTGATAGAGATTGATGAGAAATTCTTTTGAATAGTTGAGAATGTATTGTGAGCTCTTGTTTGTTCTCACTTCTTTGTGATCTATGCATGAATTTAAATTTATTGTCTTGATATTGCTTGCTTACTTATATACTAGGTCTTCTATATGCATTCGCTCAACCATAAAATTCTCATTGTGGAAATACACTCTAATTATTTAAGTGAAAGATTATGGAGTTCTGAAAAAATGGCTTCCAAAATATGTTATTTTCGATAACTTGTCATCTGCTAATCTGACAAGGGCTAATACACGGGATTTTAACAGAACTTCGAAACTAAAATATGATAATGATTTATTTAAGCTCACAGAATGTTAACTACTTTCAAATATCATTCTTTTGGGTAAAATAGTCCAATTAACGTGAAATTAAATAAAACTTCAACATTATTCTCAGAATAGGAATAATAGTTTAATTCTGATATGGCAGCTACCTAAGTACATTAATATAAGTTCAAATATCCTTTTATGAAAGAATCTATCTCTTGCCCATTACCTAATTCAATGTGACAAGAACACTTTCAAAATAATGGAGAGCAATGGCAATTGTCCCATCCTGCAGAAGTTAAGTGAATATAGCCTTAATTTGCATTTTCTCCCCTCCTTTTTTTTTTCCTTGAAAGTTTTTTTTTCCTCGTCTTATCTCCAATTTCAGCAAATTCAAAAGGCAAGATGTATTTGTCAAAAGGCATTTTCAATTCTATAATAATAAATTTACAAGTGTAATGATCATGGAACTCAAAAAGGAAGGGTTTGAGTATGCAATGTGAAAAATAGTTGAATTTGATGATGAGAAGGGAAATTACCTAAAGGATAAAGATATATATAAAATTAATTAATTATTAATTAATTTTGATTGAGAAATGATGGATTAAAAGAAGCACAAAAAAAAGTAGTTTTTATACTCCATTAGTATTCTAATAAAATAAAACATTATAGCTCCATAAAGAGAGGGAATAGGTTTCCAAGTAGAAGCATGTGCAAAGGCATATATTGTTAAGAAAAAGGTGGGGCAGTTCCTTTCCAAATTTACAGAATTACTAAGTTGAAAAGCAAAATTCTTTTAAAGGGAAACAGGAGCAGCCTGTTCTAAAGTTTTTATTGTCCATAGTCTAAATGGCTAATGCACTTTTGAGTTTCTTACCTTCAATCGAGCACTCCTTTTAAAGTACCACCATCTTCTAGCTACTTTTTGTTTCTTTTAATTTGTACACATAAATAAAATATCATAACAATATTTACCCTACATTGGTACTTCTTTGTTTTTTTAGATCTTTAGAGGAAACATGACTCAAAATTGCATCATATGTAGTTCGTTAAGATTTATGTGGAAAATTCATTAAAATAAATAATTTAATCACAATTTATTATTTATGTAAAGCAATCATCATTTTAATTTGATTGGTAATTAAATATATTCACGAATTTTATTTAGACAATAAAAAAATCTAATTAATAGACCTTTATTTTTCTATAATGTGCTTACTTGAAGAGTATTTGTCAATTTAATTGAAGTTTGATAGTGTTGGGCTTTATGGTAATGGGCCGCCCATGTGGGCTTGACTCAGCCCAGACCCATATTTTCTTATATATAAAGTTATAAAAAGATATAACTTACATAATGAAATGATATAAGAAAAAAAAAAAAATTTATCAACAGTTTTCTCTAAATTTCGGAAATTCTCGGAAAAAGAATTTCTTCATCTCCGTTCAATCACAAGAGAATCAAAGCATTCGTACTGTGGAACCGAGTCAAGTTCTAGTAATTTGTCTCCGCCTAAAGCATTGAAAGCGCACGATTCACTCTCAACAAGTAAATATCCGCTGCTCTAGTAGTTCCGACATTGGTATCAGAGCCCCTTTTGTGCATTTTTGTGCTTAAAATCAAAATTGTGGTGATTTTAGAGAAATTTACTATGCAAATTCGAAATTTCTTCAATTTTCGTTAAATAATTCTTCAATTTCATAATTCGAATTTGGTATCGTTGGAAATCCCTCATCACAAGCTTTCTAATGAGTATTTTTGCATAATTTTCTAATGAGTGGATGAATATTTATGATTTTTCAAAGTTTCTATATATATATATATATATTTTTTTTTTGAAAATGATCATTAAAACGATTCCCACTCTCAAATTGTGTATGTGTTGTCCAAACATGGCCACAAAGATGTTGAAACGGAATAAAAATGGTCCTAGTAGTTTTAAAACCATTACAAATTTGTAAAATTTCAAAAATTGGTGCAAAATAACCCCGGAAGACGGCGCATGACGCGCTGGCGATTGAAGAAAACGGTTTTCTGACGGTTTTGCCACGTGTTCATGACACGTGGCACACTTGGTCACGTGGATTCCTCCGGTTGGTCCACAAATGCTGACGTGGGGTGTGAGCGTGTGTGGCGCGTGTGACGCATGTCAGTGTGTGTCGGCGCATGTTAGCGCGTGTCGGCGAGTGTGAGCCCATGGAACAGACTTCGTTCGGCTCGTGGGGGCGCGTGAAATAATATTTTTTTGTCAAAATTTTTTTATAATTCTCAAAATTTAATTTCCAATTTAATGGATATTTTTTCAAAATTTTTTGTGACTGTTTTGATGAGAAATTTGGAGAAAAAAATGCAAATAGGAGCATAATTACATGTAAATTTTTTTTTGTCACATAACATATATGATATTTAATTGAGTCTAATGTTGGTTTAATTTATTCAAATATGTAGTGAGGAATCTGATAATTCATTTTTTGGAGCGATTATGTGCATATAAGAAAGATCCGGAATATTTTCTTGAAAAACATATTGATGAGATGTACCATAAAATATGGACTTTCTATATGATGTTTAGTGAAGACTATGACTTAGCTGTGGAACAACAGATGTCAATAGTTCTTGATTCCTTACCTAATTCATGGGAAGAGGAAAGGAAGACGCTTAAAGAAAGATTAAGCGACTTAACTTATGAAAATCTTGAAAAAGATTTGAATCGGAAACTGGAGCGTCGTATACAAGATGATATTAGACAATCTAGTAAATTGATAAGTAGTTTCCCACGGATGAAAAAATGTATCTGGTATACTGGCAAAAAGAGAATTTACTGAGAGGGAACCACAAGTTCAACCAGATGATGAATGAATTAAACTCAATATTAGAAAAATATTTATTTTTATGTGTGACAATATGTAATTTTTTTTGTTTTTTGTTTTGAACATGTAATTGATGTTTATCTTATTTTTAATGCATATATATATATATATATATATATTATTGTTGTTATATTATATTATATAATGAATGTAATGTGGGAATATTAGATTGGTAGATTAATGAATCTCATCTAATATAGAATTAATTGACGCATGTTTAAATTAAACAATGATAACTAGACTTTGTTAGTAGGAATTGATTGAACTGTATATATAGTTTTTTTTTTTGTTTCTACTACTTATGTTAGGTTATTATTGATTAATTTAAAATATTGTGACTTGAAATTGATAAAAATCAATAAAGAATTGTGCTAATTCTAATTATAATCATTGTTTCTAAATAGTTGAAATGGTTGCAACAAAAAGCATTATTGCTGACTTGAATCAAGGAGATAAGCTGAATGATAAAAACTATGACATTTGGCATCGTAAAATTCAGTATCTTCTGAAAGAGCAAGATATACTAGAAACAATAATACAACCAATGGCTGAGCCTGAGCATGAAAACACTGCTTAACATAGGCGAGATACGGAAACATATCAAGTCTATAAGCGCAAGGACAAAGTTGCTCTCATATTGATGCTGAGCAGCATGAGAAATGACTTGATACTACATTTTGAAAAGCACCGCTCAGCCCAAGCAGTTTGGGTGCTATTAAGATTCAGTTTGGTGGAACCTCAATAACAAGACTGCGTCAGTTAACTCTAAAGTTTGATGCCTATAGTCTGGGAACACATGCGTGTCAACCTTACCCATAATGATAATATAAAAAATTTTGATGATGTTGCCCGACATGTTGAGCTAGAGGAGGATCGTCTTCTCGCTGATAAGCCTGAAGGAGAGGCTTATATGACTGAGTCTAGAGGCAAATGGGCTTCTAGCTCTGGGCAAAAAAATGGAAAGGTAAGGGCAAATGACAAGGCAAGGGAGAAATAAGACAAAATTTAGTGGAAATAAGCACAAGTGTGGGAAACGCAGCGGAAAGAAAGGCAAGAACATGAATTGCTTCAACAGTGGGAATCATGGTCACTTTGTTCGTGATTGCACTGAGCCAAAGGTATTGTATAACCAAATTAGTCCATCAGATTTATATGTTAGTAGTTGCTTGATGTTAACTGAAATTGTTCCTTATTGGACTGTAGATTTAGTAGTAACAGACCAAATAGCAAGGGACCGATCTGCCTTTCTGAAATTTCGTCGAATTCCAAAGTGGAGTAGAAAAATCTATATGGGGAATAATGCTTCGGCTGACGTGCTAGGGATCGGTTCCTGCAGGCTAGTGCTGCGGGGAGGTCGCACACTTTATCTCCATGATGTGCTTTATGCTCCTGATATTTGATGCAATTTAGTTTCTATTATTGTTTTGCTTGGACTTGGCTTCAAAATTCTTTTTGAAGATGGTTGTGTTAAAATATTTTTGGACAAAGTTTTTTATGGTTCTGGACATATGTTGAATGGTTTTATAGTGCTAGACACTATTTTTATGGATGTTAAGCAATCAATATTTCTTGTTGAAAATTCCAATAATGTTTCATTAATTGATGATACTAAATGGCATGCTAGATTAGGACACATTGGGCAAGATCGTTTAAAAAGATTAGCAAAAGCTGGTCTTTTAGGATCTATTAAGAAAATAGATTTGCCTATTTGTGAGCATTTCTTAGTTGGAAAAGCAACAAGATTGTCATTTGGCAAAGCCAAAAGAGCCACATTTCCTTTACAGCTTATACATTCTGACATCTGTGACCCAATGAATATTAGAGCAAGACACGGTGCTCGCTATTTCATCACTTTCATAGATGATTTCACCAGATACGGTCACATTTATTTGATCTCCCATAAATCTGAAGCATTAGATTGCTTTATACGTTATAGTAAATTGGTTGAGAATCAATTGAATTTGAAAATAAAATTATTATGGACCGATCGAGGGCGTGAATATCTATCTGATTTATTCAAAAGTTATTGTGATGATAAGGGTATAGCTAGGTAGCTAACTATTCCTTCTACTCTGCAACAAAATGGCGTAGCAGAAAGAAGAAATAGAACCCTATTGGACATGATTAGGTCAATAATGGCGCAGGCTAATTTACCAATTTCTTTTTGGGGAAATGCATTAATGACTGCTGCCTACATTCTAAATCATGTACCATCAAAATTTATTCATTCCACCCCATATGAATTGTGGAAAAGCGAAAAGCCTGACTTAAGCCATATGCTCTCATTGGGTTGCGCAGCTTATATCCACAACACTTCCCATGAATATGGAAAACTTGATCTGAGGGGGAAGAAATGTATCTTTATAAGATACTCAGAATTCTCCAAAGGATATGTATTTTTGAAGGAAGACACAAATGAAAGAATAACAAAAATTGAGTCACGAGATGTCATTTTCTTAGAAGAGGACTTTTCCTGAAAGAGGTGAGATAAATAAGAATTTCTAATTTTATGAAATGGAAGATCATGAGACTAGTGAGAGTGCAAGAATATTTGATTTAGCACTCACAGAGCAAGAATTTATTGGTCCTCCTGAACCAAGTGGGAGTGAAAGAATGTCACTTTTTTGTTCCAATGGAGCAAGACCTTGAACAATCTCAACCTCGATGTAGTAATCGTGACAAGATTCCCCGTCGTCGATTTGAGATTGAGGATGAAGATTTTATGATCGCTCCAGATGAAAAAGAGCCTAAAAGAATACAACAAGCTCTTTCTGGTCCTAAAGCAAAAGAATGGATTAAAGCTATGAAAGAGGAAATGGATTCGATGTTATACAATCAAGTCTGAGATTTGGTTGAGAAACTGTTTGATTGTAAGACTATTGAGAACAAATGGATTCTCAAAATAAAATGTAAGGCGGATGGGACAATAGAAAGATTTAAAGCTCGATTAGTAGCTAAGGGCTATACACAAAAATAGGGAATTGACTATGAAGATACATTCTCACCTGTAGTCAGGTTTGCATCAATTCATCTCATTCTGGCTATAGTAGCACGAATGGACTTAGAATTATATCAAATGGACGTTAAAACTGCTTTCATCAATGGAGAACTAAATGAAGAGATCTATATGGATCAACCTTTAGGTTTTGAACTCAAAGGACAAGAGCGCAAAGTTTGCAAGCTCAAAAGATCCATTTATGGTCTTAAGCAAGCGTGAAGACAATGGAACCTCAAAGTTCATCAAGCCATATTAAAGGATGGTTTTACGATGATGGAGGAAGACCATTGCGTATATGTTAAACGTTCTAACAATGGTTTTTATAATTATGTCCTTGTATGTCAATGACATTTTAATAGCTAGAAATGATAAGAAGTTGATTGATACTACCAAGAAATGGTTATCATTGAACTTCAAAATGAAAGCTATGGGTGAGGCTAGTTATGTACTTGGTGTTAAGATCCTAAGGGATCGCTCTAAAAGACTTCTAGGTTTATCTCAGGAGACTTATAGAAAGAAAATTTTAGAGCGTTACCATATGCATGAATGTATGCCTATGGATACCCCTGTCAAAAGGAATCTGAGCCTTAGTCTAGATATGAGTCCCAAGACATCAGATGAAAAAAGAACGAATGTCTAGAGTACCCTACTCCAATGTTGTCGGTAGTCTGATGTATGCAATGATGTGCACACGTCCAGACATTTGCTATGATGTTGGGCTAGTAAGCAGATTTCAATTTAATCCAGGTCTAAAACACTGGATGACAGTCAAGAGAATATTGAGATATTTAAAAGGAACTTTAGACTATGTTCTATGTTATCAAGGGAAGGATTTGCGCTTAATTGGTTATATTGATGCTGATTGGGGAGGTGATATAGATCAGCGCAAATCGACCTTTGGATATGCATTCTTGCTTAATGATTGTGCAATTTCATGGAGTAGAAAGAAGCAATCTTGTATAGCTTTATCGACGATGGAAGTTGAGTATGTAGCATGTTCCTCAGCTATACAAGAAGCAGTTTGGTTGAAAAGATTTTTGCAGTACTTAGAAATTGTCAAGTCAACATCTAAACCTATGACAATCTATTGTGATAGTATAACTGCATTAGCTTATGCTAAGGATCCAAAATATCATGGAAGGACCAAACATATCCAGATTAGATATCACTATGTTAGAGACATGATTGCGAAAAAAGAAGTGATTCTGAAACACATTTCTACAAATAAAACGGTAGTAGATCCATTTACTAAACCAATAGCTAGGGATGCGTTTGCAAGGCACGTAAAATCTCTAGGCTTATGTAGAATGTAATCAATATATGTTATGTTAGATCACTTGGTTTTTATAAATGATATATCATTTTAATTGATTAATGATTTTTCAATTATATGAATATATTGCAAATACCAGTTAGCACAATTTGAATAAGTATGTCGATAGACTTAGATTAACTCACTCACATGAGTAATCGCCTCTGGCGCTATGGAGCGAGTAGAAATGAGACCATAAATGCAGAGGCATTAAGTGAATGACTAAGATGCAGTGGGAGCGGTCTTAGTTTTTATTCATTTTTATAAGGTCGCCTTGATGAGGACCAAGATGAGATTCTTCATATATATAAGAATCAATATGAATGACTTCCCCACCATTCATGTGTCTATATAGAGGAAGCTGAGTGTGAAATTTGTTATTTAATATTGTTGAATGTATAAATAAAAATTTCAAGTTTGGCGCATTTAGAGCGACAAGACTAATACTAATATGGTGTTTATTTATTTTGAACTAAGAGCAAGACATGCACTCTTTCATCTTTGACAAGAAAAGAGTAGCTCCACCATAGCATGCATTTCATACTGCATGTGCTATACGACCTATTAGGAAGCGAAAGAATGGATCCCTGCTTCTTCCCTGTGTGAGTCCTAGAAATCCTCGAAATGGATTTCAAACAACTTTTACCCTTTGTGACTTTTGACTATATCATGATGTGATAAATTAATGTTGGTTATCTTAGGATGTATCCTATAGTCATAGAATGATTCGACTTAATGGAACACTCCTAGAAAAGCGAGTTAATTCAAAACTGATTGATATGAGGGCAAACAAAAAGGTACTTTGCTTATGCACTCACAGCTTGTATTCACCGGCCGGAGTTATTACGCTTGATGAAGCGAGAAGTAACTTAGAATACAAGTGATTTTAAGAATGATTTGAGTATAGATTTATGAAGGATTGAATGATACTCGAATTAAGTGTATTGAGAAAGATACTTGGGGTAATTAAGCACATTATCGAAAATAATTACAACTTTGGGTTGATGTCTCCTATATGGCCTATAATTAGGTTTGTATTGGAGCTCCCACAATTTGTGTGCTTCAGGTCGCACGGTCCGTTCGCTTGTATGAAGGATTCTTTGTTTAAGTTTGAAGATGTGAGATGATATCTGGATTGAGCCAAACCCACTTTGAGCGAGTGGGAGATGTTGGACTTTATGGTAATGGGCCGCCCATGTGGGCTTGACCCAGCCCAGACCCATATCTTCTTATATATAAAGTTATGAAAAGATATAACTTACATAATGAAATGATATAAGGAAAAGAGATAACTTTTCATCAACAGTTTTCTCTAAAATTTGGAAATTCTCAGAAAAGGAATTTTTTCATCTTCGTTCAATCATAAGAGAATCAAAGCGTTCGTACTGTGAAACCGAGTCAAGTTCTAGTAATTTGTCTCCATCTAAAGCATTGAAAGCGCACGATTCACGCTCAACAAGTAAGTATCCGCTGCTCTAGTAGTTCCGACAGATAGGATTCATATATATGATATATCCTTTGAACTAAGAAGAAACATGAGTGGTCATAATTTGTTTAAGTTAAAACTTAGCAATACCATTTCATTAATTATAACAAACGATTTATTCTCATAAATTTGAAGTAAAACTTTATGTGCCTTACCCAAAATTAGTTATCCAACCAACTTACAAAACTCAAATCTTGTGCCTATTCAAAAGAATGGATTGCTAGAAAGAATATTCAATCCAACAAAGTAGATTTTCAAATATTAAACCATATATTACAAATCATTTTAAGAACACCATCAACCACTTTAATAAGTTCCAATAACACATCGGAGAGAAGTGCTCACTACTAGAAAATAACAAATTAGCGACGGACAAAATTTGTCACTAATAATGAAAAATCCATCGCTGACATGTATTTGTGAAGGATTTGCAACAGACACATTTCCGTTGCAGTTTTTCTCCTCGCAAAATAGTTAGGGACAAATTTATATTCCATAACTAATATTAGCGACTGAATTAGCAACGAAAATTCTATCGTTATTTTTCGGTCTCAACAACCCTTGTGTGACAAAAATGAGAGACAAGTTTATGATGGATTTTTCCATCGCAAATTAGTTATGGAAAATTTTTGTCACTAATTTACCTAAAGATTTTAGCGACAGATTTTTAGTTTGTGGCAAATTTTGTTTGGAACAATTAATGACGGAATTTCTGACGCTAATACCTAAATATATATATATTTTTTATTTTGCAATAATTTTGTAATTTATTTTTTTTTTCAAATATGTAATTTCAATCTGAAAAAATACAAGTTTAATATTGCATAAAAATTTGATATTGCATAAATATAATTTATAAGTTAACATTTAATTTAGATTTCATATCCTGATAAATATTTGATAATTACAAATTCTAAAATATTATTAATATATTATCTTACATGTTATTAGAGTGAGGTGGAGGTTGGCCTGAATGTTGGGTAGAACGAGACATCTCTACTATAAGTTGTCGTATCTCTTGAACCTTTGCGTGCATCTCTTCCCAAATCTCCATGAGCATCTCTTCAGGAATCTTCATACGTATCTCTTCTCGCATCTGCTGCATATCTTACATAATGGTAGTGTGCAGCTGCTCTGCATTAGTGTCCACTGAAGTGGCAGTGGAGCAAAAAGAGGAGGTACCATTATAAAAATATGGTAATTTGGTGCCCATTTTATACACTCACCTCTTTTGTGGCCACCAACTGCCTCTGAAAACGGCGTTGTTCTGTCGCTAACGTCTGTCACTAAACATTAACTCTATCAAATAACAAAAAAATTTAGTGACAGAACAATTTTTTGTTTTTCTATTTAAAACAATAGCGACAGATAAAATTCGTTGCAAAATTGACAATAGTGATAGAAAATAACCATCGCTATTTTAAAATTTCCTATTTCATTACTAAACCGTCGCTAATCTGGGCGCCATTTTTTGCCACCACATTTAGCTAGCACCATTAGTGACGGAATATATCTATCGTAATATTTAATAGCTAATATGTGTCTAATCTATCATATAATTTTTAATTGAAGTGTCACAAATTTCCGTCACTAGATCGTCGCATATGAGTGATGGATTAAATCCGTCACTAATTTCCGTCGCTATTTTATAATTTTCTTGTAGTGGCTGGTAGCTTAGTTAACAATGGGATTCAATGATTTTATTATCAACAGATCACATGTGCTTATTTAGTTTTGGGCATGAGCCAGGGAATATTATGTGGACTTGAGCCTTGAGGAGATTAATTGCTCCAAATTTATGGCCTCAAACGACATTGAAATAACAATGCTGATCCTTTTTCAAATTATATCATGTACCCGTGTTCATGATGTATCGTGTCATTTATTTATATGACAAATTTTTCTCTCACTAGGGTATTAATGTTCATGTGTGTTTTAGATATAATCAGATTCATCTGTTATAACTTACAGATGCATCATTTATAAATTACAGATTCATCCCCTATAACTTACAGGTTCATCATCTGTAAATTACAGATTCATTATTTAGAACTTACAGATTTATCATTTAAAACTTATAGGTTCATAGGTTAATCATTTATAATCTACAGGTTCATAGTTAAAATTTTGTGGGTTTATCGTTTATAACTTGCAGATTTATCATTTACAATTTACAGATTTATCGTTTAGAATTTACAAGTTTATTATTTAGAACTTGCAAATTTGTCATTTATAACTTACAGGTTCATTATTTAGTACTTGCAAGTTTATCATTTAGTACTTACAGATTAATCATCTATAACTTACATGTTCATCATCTTTTAACTTACATATTCATCATCTATAACTTATAAGGTCATCATTTATAATTTATAGGTTCATCATTTTTAACATAGAGATTCGTCATATATAACTTATAGATTCATCATATTTAACTTACAGATGCATCATATTTAACTTATATGATTATATCATCTATAACTTACAGATTTATCAACTATAACTTACGGATTCATAATCTATAACTTACAGGTTCATAATCTATATAAATTTTAATAATTTTTTTAGATATACGTATTAATTTTTTTTGTATTATTTATATAAAAGTGATAAGAAGAAATGGTCAAATTCCATGAATGCCAAAATAATTTCAATATTCTCTGCATACAACTCATGTAAAATATCGGTCTTGCAGAGTTAAGATTATTGTGATTCTAAATTACTTTATTTTAATTTATATGAGGAATTTATTTATTTAATATTTTTTCATTTCATTAATACATTTCTTTTTTATTTAGAAAAAAATTAGTGTTGGGTTTAAAATAAAAAAATACACAAAAAAAATAAAAATGAATTAGCAAGGACAATAAACTAATTGAGAATGAACTGGCATATGAAAATCTTCGTCTTTAATGTTTGGTTTGTTTCACACTAAAGTTTTCATATCCATAGTGCAAGATGAAACTGAGTCTATAATATAACATTCCTAATTCTTTTAAGGAGCTTCATCCCTAATTTATTTGGTTTTGATTATATGGGCCTACCTATTAACCAAATTCCTAATGGTATCTCCAATCTTTATTTGATGGGCCTCCATATGTGTATTTCTTGTAGGTTTATATTTGGCCCATAATTTTATTTTTCTAAGATGTACTTTTGCCTATTGTAAGCATTAGAAAATTAGATTTGGGTGACTATTTCTAGACTTCATGAAAAAAAAATGAAAAAAAGAAGAAGCAAGGGTGTATGTATATATAAACAACCATATATAAGAAGGTTAAAAAAAAACACAAAAATCAATTGAAGCTAAAGCACATAAATTATTGGAAACTAGATTGATATTGTTGAGATATAATGTCTTAGGCTAGCTGCAGCGCCTAAAGAAGTAACATTGAAATTACAAATTGTTACACATGGAAAATTTAAGAGATTTTTGGTACGATGCAGAGCGGTCGAATTTATCTATTTAGATTATAGGTATTTTCATAAAAATTTTAAAATGAGTCGCCACCAATCGAAATTATTGGATTGATTGGTTTTCCATTAATTATGGTCTATGTCATAGAGTAAGGATTCATGGATCAAATGAATGAGAAATGTATTAGCACCCCAATTCATCTAACTTTGTTATGATTTATTATTTTGATTCTTGTTTTTATTTGTATGAGTATTTTAGTGATATATTATCCAAATCCTGGATAAAAGTAATATAACTTAAAAATCTACATTGTAGAAACTAAATATATTTATTAATTCTACTGTTATATATTTTATTCATTTATTATCTTATATATATCCATTTTCTGAATATATATAAAATAAATACATTATTATCTTAAATTTTTTAAGAAAATGAGCTTTTACCACCAATTCCTAGATGTAACTTAAAATGTTATAAAAATTGAACTTGATTTAAATCGAGTGCCTATGTACCTATTAAAAGGGTCAAAGTTCGTATAGTTCGAATATTATTTATCATTTTTTTAAAAAAATTAATATTATTTGATTTTTTATAAATTTTATCATACTCAAATTCTGAATATGACAATAATAATAATAATAATAATAATAATAATAATAATAATAATAATAATAATAATAATAATAATAATAATAATAATAATAATAAAGAGAAATAACTTAACTATATATTTCATTTTACATACTTGTTTCTTTCATGTAAGAGCAAAATAGGAAATCTTACTTCACCTTGACTTTTTTGATTTTACATCCATAAGTTTTAACATACTCAAGTCAACTTCAACTTTTTATTAGTACCAAAACACCATGCTATACTCTTGTGATTTTAATGATATATATATATGTATGTATGTATGTATGTATAGTTGCCCCCCTTTGCATGTCTTCTTAGTTCGTACGAGTCATGCAAAGTTTTGCGAATGAATGTAATACTAAATTGAAGATATAGTAATTTAATGTAATTAAATCTTAACAAAGATCAATTAATTGTGATGTAGCTGCAATTAAGTCTGTAAAGAAATTTGGTTGAGATATAAATGCAACAAACATTGAAGTGTTGTCACTTACAAAGATTGAAAGATTAGCAAAAGTGTAGTTGCAATTAATTGTCATGCAAAAATTGATATGTTATTATACATTTTTAAAAAATTAGTGGAGACGTAACTGCCACTAATTAATTTCAAAACAAATGAGAAATATAAAAAATATTGGAGATATAATTGCTACTAATCTGTAAAAGGATTGACAATCATAAAAGTATTACCAAACACGACGTTTGAAAAATTAGTAGAGACAAAATATCAATAACTAAAAAAAAGAAAGGGAATGCATAACAATATCCTTAATTGGCCTTGCGTGAAATGACTGCATGTATGCATGTATGTAATTTAGAATTATTGTTATCTTTTTTTTATCATTAAAATCATTATATCAAGATAGCACTTGAATTCCCCTTTTTTCTTTTTATATTTTTTATTTTCTTCCAGGATTATGGGTCAAAATCCTTGAATGGGGTAAATCTCATAAAAAATTGCAACTCTCTTCTGCGTGATATTGTCATTACTTTCCTTTACTTTCTGATTTGTAGGTTGACTCAATCATTTATATATGCTAGCAACTACATCTAATTTTAATTTTATAGCTCAAAGTATATATAGTGTCATGAGACCCCTTTTCAATCGTTTCATGATTTTAAAATTTAACAAATACTTTTTTTTTGAGAAAAATTGTGTATCGAGGTATGAGAGAAATAAACTTAGGTAAAACAAGTGAAAAATTAACTTGAATTTGATAGCAACACATAAATTTTATTTTATTTTAACAAGTTAGTACATTATTTCATGCATAATACTTCTTGACAATATCTGAGTTAACTAGATTAGGGAGTTCTTTTCTATCCATATTTGTCAAAATTAAAGTCCCTTCTAAAAATGTCTTTTTCACGACGTAAGATCTTTCATATTTCGGAGTCCATTTCCCTTTAGGATCGACTTGTTTAGATGACATCTTTTTGATAACAATATATCCTTCTTGAAATTGGTGCGGTCTCATCTTATTTGGATGTGTTTTAATTAATCTCCTTTAGTACAATTGTCCATGACATAATGCAGTTAATATTTTTTTTATTTATAAGATTCAGCTGGTCATATCTTGCTTGTAACCATTCATTTTCATCTAGCTCAACCACTATGATGACTCTAAGAGATGGTATTTCTGCTTCAATGGATAAAACTGCCTCCATTCCATATACCAGAGGGAAAGGTATCACTCCCGTGGATGTCCTAATCGAAGTTCTATATCCATGCAATGCATACGAAAGCATTTCATGCCAATCTTTATAGGTTATCACCATTTTCTACACAATATTCTTGAGATTTTTGTTTGCAGCTTCAATAGCCTCATTCATCTTTGGACGATAAGGAGTTGAATTGTGATGCCTTATTTTGAATTGGCCACATATCTTTTCCATTGATTTGTTATTGAAATTTTTGGTGTTATATGTAATAATCCTTTCAGAAAGACCATATCTACAAATTATGTTATACTTGATGAACTTAATTACTACTTTCTTAGTCACGTGAGAATACGAAGCTGCTTCCACCTATTTTGTAAAGTAGTCTATTGCTACCAAAATAAATCGATGTCCATTTGACGCCTTAGGCTTTATAGGTCCTATTACATCCAAACCCCATATGCAAAATGGCCATGGAGCTACCATCACATGAAGTGAGGTAGGAGGAGTATTAATTTCATTAGCATATATTTGGCATCTATGGCATTTGTGGCATTTTCTCTCATACTCAATACAATTCGATTCCATTTTTAACCAATAATACCCAATTCTAAGAATTTTTGGAGCCAGATTAGGCCTCCCAAGATGAGTACCACAAAATCCCTAATGAACTTCCTCCATCAACCTTTGTGCTTGACGGTCATCAACACATCTAATTAATATAAATATCTCCACTTAAGAAGAACCCTAGTGCTAACCTTCGGATTGTTCTTTTGTCATTTTCAATTACTTTCGATGGGTAGCTCTTATCCTTAACATATCGCTTGATATCATGGTACCATGGTTTATATTGTAACAATATGCACAATCCCCTTTTGTTTCTATTTTAATTAGAGGTATTTTTCGGTAAGTTTCTATTTTAAACATAGCAGCTAATGTAGCTAAAGCATCAGTAATTTGGTTCTCAATTCGAGATATATGTTTGAACTTGATGAACTCAAAATCCTCAGACAATTTTAAGATGTATTCTTGGTAAGGAATGAGTTTTGAGTCTCTGGTTTCCCATTTGCCCCTTAATTGATTGATCACCAAAGCTGAATCTCCAAACACTTCTAAGGGCTTGTTTGATATTATGTTTGCCAAAAGCGCTTTTGGAGAAAAAAATTTATTTTAAAATTTTTTGAGTTTTGAAAACTGCTTCTTGAGAGAACCAGATAAACAGATGTTTTTCCCATAAGCAGGTTTGAGAAAAACATTTTATAAAAAATTAAAAAAGTCAGTCAATTAAATCAAAAAAATTCTAAACCTACTTTTTGGACACCTAACAGCAATTCCTAACACCCCATAAGTGTTCAAATTTTATATCTATTGCTGCTTGAATTCCTAGAGCACATGTTTCGTATTCAGCTACATTATTAGTGCAATCAAAACATAACTTTGTTGTAACATGATAATATTTTTCATCTAGCGATATTAGAATCACCCCTATCCTGTGTCCTAAGGCATTTGAAGTGCCATCAAATTTCATAATCTAATTTTTTTGACCTTTTTCTTCCTCACCAATTGCCTTGATATTCTCATATAGAAAATTCAACTAGATGGCTCGTAATCCTCAATGGCTCTATCAACTAGATAATCGGTTATAACACTCCCTTTTATTGCTTTTCAAGTCACAAAAACAATATCATACTCTGCTAACAAGACATGCCATTGAGCAATTCTTCCAATGAATGCTGATTTTTCAAATATATACTTTATGGGATCCATTTTGGAGATAAACCAGGTAGTGTAACATAACATGTAATGCCTTAGTTGACGAGTTGCCCATGCAAGTGCTCCATATGTTTTTTCCAAAATGGAATATTTGGCCTCATAATTTGTGAACTTTTTACTGATATAATAGATGGTTTGTTCCTTTTTCCCAGAAGAATCATGTTGTCCCAATACTGCTCCCATAGATTCTTCTAATACCGTCATATACAAACTAAGTGGTCTTTCGAATTTGGGTGGTTGAAGAATCGGTGGATTCTGCAAATATTGTTTGATTTTGTCAAATGCTTTTTGACATTCATCACTCTATCGTATGGAGTTATTCTTTCTAAAGAGTTGGAAGATTGGCTCACAAATTGCAATCAATTGTCAGATAAATCAAGCAATATAATTTATTTTTCCATGAAAACTCCTCATTTCTCTTTCTATTCTTGGTGGAGCCATTTCAACTATTGCTTTGATTTTTATTTGGGTCTATTTCTATTCCCTTTTCACTTATTATAAACCCTAGCAGCTTGCCTGAAGTGACTCCGAAAACACATTTTGTAGGGTTCAACTTGATTTGATACTTTTTTAATCTTTTAAAGAGTTTTCTCAAAACTGCAATGTGATATTCCCTTGGTCGTGATTTGGAAATCATGTCATCCATATATACCTCAATTTCTTTATGCATCATATCATGAAATAATGTGACCATTGCTCTTTGGTAAGTTGCCTCCACAATTTTCAAACCAAAAGGCATCACCTTATAGCAAAAGGTTCCCCAAAGGGTAATGAAAATGGTTTTTTCCTTGTTTCTATCCAAAGTCATCTTAATTTGATTATATCCTGAAAAACCATTCATGAGAGAAAACATATGATATCCCGCTGTATTATCCACCAAAACATTGATATGGGATAATGGAAAATTATTCTTTGGACTGACACAATTCAAATCTCGGTAGTCAATACATATTCTCACTTTTCTATATTTTTTAGGAACATGAACCATGTTTTCTATCCACTCCGGATACTTTGCCACTATGAGGAATCCTACATCAAATTGTTTCTTGACTTCCTCATTTATTTTCAAAATAGTATATGCCTTCATTTTTCTCAATTTTTGTTTCACAGGTTTGCATTCTGGTTTCAGTGGCAAGTTATGTGTTACTATGTTAGTATTTAGTCTAGGCATATCTTGATATGACTAGGCAAAATTGTCACTAAATTCCTTTAATAAATTGATTATTCTTTCACACATTTCTGAGGTTAAGTTCCCACTAATATTTACTTCCTTTCTATTATCTTCCGTGTCCAAATTTATAATTTCCACAAGATCTTTTATTTCCAAAATTGTTGTCTCTCTTTCCATTTCTTTTATAAATTATGGAGGCATTTCTTCATTTTCCTCTTCACCAAAGTCTATTTCAAATACTGGATTATCAAAATCAAACTTTTGATTGTTATCACTGTCAAATTCTTGATCATCATTGCATTCCCTAAGCATAATACAAAATAAATAAATAAAAAGGAAGGAAGAGACAAGTATAAGAAAATACGGGTAATGGAATGAAGAGAAATATAAAGAAGAAATATGCATTTAATAAATTATTAAAATCTTTGAAATTATTGAAAACAAACACTCATTTTCATTCTTCCTTAGACATTGAGCAGAGTCAAAGGAAAAATTACTTTGAACCCAGAGTTGGAAGTTGGTAAGCCTTCCAATTATCCAAATCATTCCTTACTGGAAAGGGTCGAACCCACTCTTCAGTTTCTGCACTTGATCCTTCTTCTATTATGGTTTCTATTGATAAATCGTCAACTAAATTTTCACTTGACACTTCTTGACCTGGAAGAAACAAACCAACACTTCTGAATGTTCACATTAAAGGTGGAATGACCATATTCTCAACAACAATTTCTCTATTTTCCAATTTGGCCAATATTTTTTCTCTTATTTCCTTTTGTGCCTTTTTTTTATATCTACTTTAGATAGTTTATAACCTAAACTAGCTCTACTTTCATTGATGAGAGGTTCAATGAATTGATTTATCCCCTGATTATTTCTTCCAAGTCCCGTGTATGAATAATATTTCTTTTTCATCATTTCTTTTGCAACCATATTAGATGCAGCAGATGACTTAGGCAATGGAACCTATGAACCCTCTCTCACATAAGAAATATTCACCACCTCAAAAGATTGAAAAGAACTTTCCAGAGCTTTCTCTGTTACTTCAATATATGGGGTTGTCATTGGTTTTGTAATAAGAAAATCATCTTCTCCTAAAACTTCGATCATTTTCCCATCAATAATGAACTTGATTTTTTGATATAGAGAGGAAGGTACAACACCAGCCAAATGAATCCAAGGTCTCCTTAGTAGAAAGCTGTATGCTAGAACAAAATCCATAACTTGAAATTTGATATCAAATGTGATTGGTCCCACTTGGATATGTATCTCAATATCTCCAGTTACTTCCCTCCTCATTCCATCGAATGCCCGAACCACCATAGTACTTGGTTGTATATATGTCACATCAACTGGTAACTTTGCCAAAGTGGATTTAGGCATGATGTTTAAGGATGATCCATTATCAACTAATACACGAGCAATGGAATAGTCTTTGCATTTGGCTGAAATATGCAATAACTTGATATGCCCCATCCCTTCGAAGGGAACTTCATCATCAGTGAAAGATATACAGTTTGTTGATATGACATTTCCAATCACATTATTCCAATTTTCAACTGAAATATTATGACATACGTGGGCTTGATTCAACATCTTCAAAAGTGCTGCTCTATGGGGTTCAGAAGTTAATATCAAGGATAATAGTGAAATATGAGCTGATGTTTTGTTCAGTTGTTCAATTATCTTGTACTCACTTTGCTTAATTACCTTTAAGAATTCATAGACTTCTTCTTAAATACAAGCTTATTGATTTCACATTGGAATTCTTGTAAATAACCATTTGAGGTTCATCATCTTGAGTTTCTTCAAGAATTTCTCCTTCTTTAACCTTACCTTTTCTCCATTTTTCTAATTATTCGGTTTGTCACATTTCAACTTCTTCTGGAGTATAACATCTTCTACTACGAGTCATGCCTCCTACTCTAGATACGTTTTCCACTACATTTATGATCACACTATTTTGAGATGGAATCATATCCTAGTGTGATCGGATCCTGAGCATGAATAATATTCCCATATTTCCATGGTATCTTTTTAGAGTATTTGTACTCGAAATTATTGGGTTTCGAAAATTAAATCATATTCATAAACACAGCAAAAAAATAAAATTTTCAAAATCCGAAACAAAAGATCATACTTATGTCATTAAAACTAATTTATATAAACATAGTGGTTAGAAATTATACCTTGTAATTTCTTATTTGTTATTCAAATCTTCACTTTGTTGGGTTGTAGCAAACCACAACAATCCATACTAGCATGACTCTAATGATAATCCACGCGAATAATAAAGAAGAAATTATCAAAAGAAATGGTTTGAACAAATTCAAAATGCTAGCTTTGAAAGTATTTTTGAGAGAATTTTGTTGTCTTAAAAATATTTTTTCCCAAAAAAATATTTTCATGTCTATTTTCTGGCATTTGACATATTTTCTATTCGAATCAAATTCAAAGAAAAGATGAAAAGTCAAAAATGGAGAAAAGGGAAATGAATGAATAGTAATTGGCCATAATTGGCCTAATTAAGGCCAAATTCTGCCGTTGGCCAACGAAAGGGAGGCAACATCGTGCTGGGCTTATTACGGGCTGCTGTTGGGCAGCCCAACTAGCCCACTAGGTAGGCCAATAGCCTATCTAGCTCGCGGGCCTGCATAGGCCCGTACCCTCCCGAATGATTTTTTCCCTGTGATCTCATCGCGATCCATCCCGAAATAATTCTCTCATATTTTGGATCCTATCCAAGACCACTTTACTCATTCTCCATATCTTCAATGCGTGTGACCCATTCGGTTCTCGGTTATGTTGGCCGCTTAAATTAAAAATTAATTTAAGTAAGTCATGAGCGGTATCTAGCAACACATCATGACCCCCAATTGATCGAAAAGTTAGTGGTTTGACTACTAACCTTTCCATAAACAATTTCCGTGTAATTATTATTTTCACCATTCTATACCCCACTTGGTTCAAAGTATGGACATGTGTCAACTCCCACTAGATTGACTACGTCACGTCTAGTCCAAGAAATATTAGTTCTTGTTCTTAAGGCTCATTACTCTATTAGATATATCATTGAAGACTATCTTTATGATATTTCCACTCCGGCCAGAGATTCCCGAGTAATGACCACGACAAAAGGCCATAGGTATACACTTCTTCTATCATGTGTGATGAATCCTTTGTTGGTTACCCAATCACCTTCGAATACCTCAAGCTGTATCCAATCACCACCCTATGAGCAACCTCTCTTAGGCAACAAGGAATAATGTCAAAATACAGAATCAATATTCAAGATATCCTTGAGTACATCAAGTCTAAGGATACTTGCACCATTGCTATGATGAGACTATCATTGACATTTGAATAGATTACCCATATGATTGTCTCATAGTTGGTCATCCAATGTACTTAGCTACACTTAGCAAACATCTATATGTTAACTCTAAACATCTTATGTTTATAGATTATGAGATCTACTACTCGGTCCAATCAAGGAGTGTAACATGTGCTATTCTATTTGGATTAATATTGTCCGGTCTCAGAAATTCTATGACTAGAGATAATTTTGATACTACAATAATTACACATGATAAGAATCTTAATATCATGATCTCATCATGATTTCCTTTATGCTATGTTATTTATCAAGGACTTCACTAATTGATTTAAGATCACTTATCAATTCATATATCAAATGAATATCAAACTAATGAAAAAGCCTTTTATTAATCAAATAAATTTGTACAATAAATGCTAAAGGTGATTGTTTTTGAAACGCTCCTTTAACAAGCTCCCACTTGCACTAAAGCCAACCGCCTTTGTATTTAATTCCATAGGCGAGTACATGAGAATCATATTTCTTTTGGGGAAGTGGCTTAGTTAAAGGATCAACAATATTCTGATCAGTGGGCACTCTTTCTCTCTTCACATCATTCCTACCAATGACTTTTCTAATCAAATGATATCTTCTGAGTACATGTTTGGATCTCTGATGAGACCATGACTCTTTTGTTTGCATAATGGCTCCATTTTTATCACAATACAATTGTATTGGATCAATAATGTTGGGAACCACTCCAAGTTCTGTGATGGATTTCTTTATCCAAACTGCTTCTTTTGCTGCTTCAGAAGCTTCAATGCACTCTGCTTCAGTTGTGGAATCAATAGTCGTTTCCTGTTTGGAACTCTTCCAACTAACTGCTCCACCATTTAGTATGAATATATAACCTATTTAAGATTTTGAGTCATCCTTGTCAGATTGGAAGCTAGCATCAGTATACCCACTCACAATAAAATCTCCATCTCCATATACTAAGAATACATCCTTAGTCCTTTTGAAGTACTTAAGGATATTCTTGACAGCCACCCAATGACCCTCACTAGGGTCCGATTGGTATCTGCTCATGACATTCAGAACATATGATACATCGGGTCTTGTACATATCATAGCATACATGATTGATCCTATAGCTGAAGCATAAGGAATCAAACTCATATGTGTCCTTTCATCTTGTGTCTTTGGACACAAAAGACTTTGAGAGAGTAATCCCATGTGTCATGGGAATATATCCCCATATTGGACTGCTCAATGCTAAATCTCTTTAGCATCTTATCTATGTATTAGACTGTGAAAGACCAAGCAATCTTTTAGATCTATCTCTATAAATCTTTATCCCAAAAATAGACTGCTTCTCCAAGGTCTTTCATAGAGAAATTATTGAATAACCAAAATTTGACTGATTGTAAGGTTGAGACATCATTTCCCATTAACAATATGTTATCTACATTTAACACAAGAAATACAATTACACTCCCACTAACCTTTTTGTAAACACAAGGTTTATCTGGATTTTGTAAGAAATCAAACTGTTTGATTGTCTCATCAAACCGAATATTCCAACTCCTGGATGCTTGTTTTAATCCATAAATGGATTTTTGAAGCTTCCATACCTTTTTTCCATCTTTGGATATGAAGCCTGCTGGTTATGTCATGTACACATTCTCAGTCAGATTTCCATTAAGGAAAGCTTTCTTTACATCCATTTGCCATATCTTATAATCATAATGAGTAGCAATGGCTAGGAGTATCCTTATGGATTTAAGCATAGCTACTGGGCTAAAAGTTTCATCATAGTCAATTCCTTATCTTTGACGATAACCTTTAGCAACAAGTCTAGCTTTATAGGTAATCACATATTTTTTTTTGGAAACCCACTTGCACCCTATAGGCTTTATCCCTTTAGGTGGGTCAACCAAAGTCCATACTTGGTTTTTATACATGGAATCCATTTTTGACTTCATGGCTTGAAGCCATTTGTCAGATTCTGAACTATTCAGAACTTTTTCATAGATTGTAGGCTCATCATTTTCTATGAGCAATACGTCGTTCTGTTCACTAATGAGAAATCCATATCTCTCTAGAATAGTACGTATCCTACTTGACCTACGAAGCTCTTGTACTTCAGAAGGTTGAGCTGTTATATCATCTGCATGAGTAACAAGCTTGAGTTCAGGTAGTTGATCAACATCTGTTTGAGCTTCTTGAACTTCCTCAAGTTCAATTTTTCTCCCACTATCTCCTTTTAAAAGGAATTCCCTCTCTAAAAAGATAACATGTCTAACAAGGTTCAGTTTCTTCTTTCAGCCACACCATTGTGTTGTGGCGTGCAAGGTGGAGTCCATTGAGATAAAATCCCATTATCCCTAAGGTAATCTAGAAACTCTCAGCTCAAGTATTCACCTCCTCAATCTAATCGAAGTGTTTTAATACTTTTTCCAAGTTTTTTCTCTACTTCATATCTAAATTCTTTGAACTTTTCAAAAGCTTCAGATTTGTATCTTATAAGATACACGTACCCATATTGTGAGTAGTCATCAATAAAAGTAATGAAGTAGATGAAACCACCTCTGGCATGTATAGACATTAGACCACATACATCTGAATGTATTGAGTCTAAAAGTCCATTAGCACGTCCACCCTTTCCCTTCAAGGGTAATTTAGTCATCTTGCCTAATAAGCAAGATTCACATGTGTCATATGATTCATAATCAAATGACCCCAAACTACCACTCTTGTGTAGCTTAGCCATGCGTTTCTCACTTATATGACCAAGGCGACAATACCATAAGTAAGATGATTTCAACATATCTTGTTTTTGCCTTTTATTATCATTATGTTTAAAATTGGATTTGACATATCTAATATGTATATTCTATTGGATAATGTACCACTAGCATAAAGAATTCCATTCAATGTAATAGAACAACAATTGTTACTAAAAGCTAAAAGGAAACCATCTTTATTTAGACTTGAAACAAAAATAATGTTTTTAGTCAAAGCAGGTACATAATACCAATTATCCAAATTTAATATAAGCCCACTAGGGAAGGTCAATACATATATTCCTACAGCTAATGCAATAACCCTTACTGCATTTCCAACGTGTAGGTTTGACTCTCCCTTATTGAGCTGCCTACTGTTCCTTAGGCCCTGCATATTAGTGCATATGTGTGACCCACAACCGGTATCTAATACCCATATATTATTATCGGATACAATATTAATTTCAATGACAAAAATACCTGAAGTAGATGGGGCATCATATGCCTTCTTCTTAAAGGACTCCAAGTAATCCTTGCAGTTTCTCTTCCAATGGCCATCCTTGCCACAATGGAAGCATGTCCCTTTTGGGGAAATCTCTTTGGCCTTCTTCTTGGTCACGCCTCCCTTAGGCTTCATGGACTTATTCTTCTTCTTAAGGTTCTTCCTTTTAGAACTTGAAGAGTCCACCAGCATCACAACATTACTGTCCTTCTTGACAAATGGTTCAGTTATTTTGAGCAAGTTAATCAGCTCAGGAATAGTGGTAGAGATTTAGTTCATCCTATAGTTAAACAAAAAATGTAAATAACTATCAGACAAACCGTTTAGAATTAATTCAATAATTAATTCATGGTCCATCACAAATCCCAAGGTGGCCAACCTCTCAATATAGCCATTCATCTTCAATGCATATTACACTAGAGATGTCCCCTCAACCATCTTAGTGCGGAAGAGCAACCTTGAATTTTCAAACCTTTCGGAACATGCTTGCTCATAGAAAAGCTCTCTTAGAGAGTATACTATGGAATTAGCATCCATAGCCTCATGCTACTTTTGTAACTCAGCTGACATAGTAGCAAACATAATGTAGCTTTCCATGTCACTATCATTGAGTTGATTTTGATATGCCTTCTGAACATCTTCAGAAGCATTAGCAGTAGGGGGATTATGGAGTGCTCATATAAGACATAGCCAATCTTTTAGAATTTGAGAACTATTCTCAGATCCCTTAGCCAATCCAAAAAATTAGGCCGAGACAACTTATTTGATTCTATTAGTGATCGCAAATTCACACTTGTCATGATGATGATTCTAGCAACCTAGATGTAAAATAGAACATGTTAGAATGTACATAAATTGCATGTTTATTAGGTCTTTAATAAATCGCATTATGACTCCCACTATTTTATTGCGAATTCATAGCCCTCACGATGAACCGGAGAGAACTAATATGGAAGTTCTCCTAGTGGGTCGATATCCAACTAGCTAAGAATAATCTTGAGGCAACTCAACAAGCTATCCTTAGTTTGGTTGGTAGATATCTAATCCATACCAATTGCATTATTCATACAGCTATCGAATCTTATGCTATCAACTTATTGATGTGTGCACATACATTGGGCTATCAACTCTCGATATGTGTACATCTCATGTATACAAACCCAATTTTGCCTCCAATACACATTAACCTTGACGCAAATCCATTAATTTAATAATGTCGGTTAAGTCCAACTCATTAATTGTGAAATCTAATTTCAATGAATTGAACATATTCTTATAGAGTGAGCTTGAGGCAACTCAACAACCCTAACTCTAGAAGAACTCTGGTTCTCCCCATATAATGGAAGGCGTAAGACTTAATTGTTTATTTATCGAGGGATTTCTTTGTTAAGTCTCATCAAGTTATTATTTCATGCTTTTATATATCATACATTCATCATATGGATATATAAAGATAGCTACATTAACTATATGACATGATTATGGACATACTAAAGTCAATCTCTTGAGCCAAAGAGAAATTGACAAGGTCTTACCTAGGTATATGTGTGAATTTACAACCCAAAATAGAAATCAAATTTCTATTTCTAAGTCTTCTTGTTTATGGTACCACCTCTTTTGCTTCTTACTCCTTTGTATCTTCATTTTGTCCTAATCCTATGTAATCTAATTACATATTTAAAATTATAGAAAACCTTAATTTACATTTGACGGGAGTAAGATGAGAAGAGAAATACATAAGAAAGAAAGAGAGGTAAAGACACATAGACCCTATTTACCATAAAACAAAACAATTTCATACACGGTCAATCACATTGGGCATAAGTTCATAATCATCCATCATGCCTTTTCATACACCTCTAACATGCATTCTCTAATGCACAAAATAAAATTGACAATTTTGGATTTCAATTTGTAAATCAATTCAACACTTGAACCGAAATTGCCTATTTGTGTTCTTTCGGTTAATTTAATTTTGTATGTCATTTTAAAGTGGAATTTAATATTTAATCAAATTAAATGAAATTCCATATTTTTGGAATTAATGCCAAATTAATTCTCCTTAAAATCTGAATATTATGACTTTAAAATTAAACAATTTAATTTTAATATACATGTTAATTTCTAGTCATACTAGAATTACAACTGCACAACTTAAATTAATTCAAAATTAATTTCAAAAAATTCTAAATTTTTTTAGAACTTCAAATCATCATTCTAATCATCTTTAGGTCAACTCAAGTTCATCAAAGTATTTTTGGTATAAGCCAAAATTACTAATACAAACGAACCAACATACTTAGAGGCTCAAAATGACAATTTCGACATCTAAAATTTTTTAAAATTTCAATTGCGTGCAAAATAAATTTGGCATGCATCTAACATCAAAATAACATATTTTTAATCGCATAAAAAATATTTCAAGATGCTGAAAACAAAATAAACACATACAAAAAAAATCAAACAAAACAGTCCAATCGGGTATACTAAAACAGTTCTGTTTTTGTTGAAAATTTAATTAAAATAATTTTTAATTAATTATTGGACACTTTCAGAGACATAAAAATATTCTCAATATGTCTAAATAATTTTTTCATTATCAAATTACAAGAAAAATATAACCAAGATAATTTTAGACATTTTTGAAATAAAACTGAAATTAATTATTTGAATCACATTCAAATCATTTTTCAATCAAAATAATCATCCTTAATCATCTCATGATCAAATTATAGAAAGAAAAATGTGTAAAAATATTTTGCAAATTAATTTCAATTTTTTAAAACCGATTGATCCAAAATTATCAAAACCATACAATTTCATTGCATTTTCAATTAAAATTAATTTTAATGGACACAATGGGGCTCTGATACCACTATTGGGTTTTGCAAAATGAATCATATTCATAAATGCAGTAAAAAAATAAAATTTTTTAAAATCCTAAACAAAAGATCATACTTGTGTCATTAAAATTAATTTATATAAATATGGAGGGTACAAATTATATCTTGTAATTTCTTTTTTGTTATTCAAATCTTCACTTTATTTGGTTGTAGCAAATCACAATAATAAACAATAGGATATCTCTAATGATAATCCATGTGAAGAATGAAGAAGAAACTATCAAAAGAAATGGTTTGAACAAATTCAAAGTGCTAGCTTTGAAAGTGTTATTGAGAGAATTTTGTTGTGTCTTAAAAATATTTTTTTCACAAAAAAATATTTTCATATCTATTTTCTATCATTTGATGTCTTTTCTATTTGAATCAAATACAAACAAAAGATGAAAAGTAAAAAATGGAGAAAAGGGAAATGAATGAATAGTAATTGGCCATAATTGGCCTAATTAAAATCAAATTTTGCTGTTGACCAACGGGAGGAAGGCAGCAGCACGCTGGGCCTACTGTGGGCTACTGCTGGGCAACCTAACTAGCTTGCGCGGGCCTGTACAGGCCCGTGACCCTCCCAAATGATTTTTTCTGTGCGACCTCATCGTGATCCATAACGAAATAATTCTCTCATATTTTGGATTCTATTTAAGACCATTTTACTTATTCTCCATATCTTCAATGGGTGTGACCCATTAGGTGCTCGGTTATGTTGACCACTAAATTAACAATTAATTTAAGCAAGTCATGAGTCGTATCTAGCAACACATCATGACCCCCAATTGACCGAAAATTCAATGGTTTGACTACGAACCTTTCCATAGACATTTTCGATGTAATTATTCCTTTCACCATTCTATACCCCACTTGGTTTAGAGTATGGACATTTATCAATTCCCACTAGACTGACTACGTCACATCTAGTCCAAGTAATGTTAGTTTTTATCCTTAAGGCTCACTACTCTATTAGATATGTCAGTGAAGACTATCTTTATGACATTTCTACTCCGGCCAGAGATTCCCAAGTAATGACCACAACAAGAGGCCATGTGTATACACTCCTTCTATCAGGAGTGGTGAATCCTTTGTTGGTTATCCAATTACATTCAAATACCTCAAGCTGTATGATTTTTTCAGGAGTGGTGAATCCTTTGTTGGTAGCCATGGGTACCCTCCCGAATGATTTTTTCCCTGTGATCTCATCGCGATCCATTCCGAAATAATTCTCTTATATTTTGGATCCTATCCAAGACCACTTTACTCATTCTCCATATCTTCAATGCATGTGACCTATTCGGTTCCCGGTTATGTTGGCTGTTTAAATTAAAAATTAATTTAATCAAGTCATGAGCGGTATCTAGCAACACATCATGACCCCCAATTGATCGAAAAGTCAGTGGTTTGACTACTAACCTTTCCATAGATAATTTCCGTGTAATTATTATTTTCACCATTCTATACCCCACTTGGTTCAGAGTATGGACATGTGTCAACTCCCACTAAACTGACTACGTCACGTCTAGTCCAAGTAATATTAGTTCTTGTTCTTAAGGCTCATTACTCTATTAGATATATCATTGAAAACTATCTTTATGATATTTTCACTCCGGCCAAAGATTCCCGAGTAATGACCACGACAAAAGGCCATAGGTATACACTTCTTCTATCAGGTGTGATGAATCCTTTGTTGGTTACCCAATTACCTTAGAATACCTTAAGCTGTATCCAATCAACACCCTATGAGCAATCTCCCTCAGGCAACAAGGAATAATGTCAAAATACAAAATCAATATTCAAGATATCCTTGAGTACCTCAAGTTTAAGGATACTTGCACCATTGCTATGATGAGACTATCATTGACATTTGAATAGATTACCCATATGATTGTCTCATTGTTGGTCATCCAATGTACTTAGCTACACTTAGCAAGCATCCACATGTTAACTCTAAATATCTCATGTTTATAAATTATGAGATCTAATACTTGATCCAATCAAGGAGTGTAACATGTGCTAGTCTGTCCAGGTTAATAATGTCTTGTCTCATTAATCCTATGACTAGGGATAATTTTGATACTAACATAATTACACATGATAAGAATCTCAATATCATGATCTCATCATGATTTCCTTTATGTTATGTTACGTATCAAGGACTTCATTAATTGATTTAAGATCACTTATCAATTCATATATCAAATGAACATCAAATTAATGAAAAAGCCTTTTATTAATCAAATAAATTTGTACAATAAATGCTAAAGGTAATTTCCTTTAGAGCACTCCCCTAATAGAAAGGAGTTGATACCTCAATTAACAGTTTAGTGACAAAAGGAGAAGATAAAGAAGAAGAAGGCATTAGTTTCTTTAGACAACATATATTTAGAGGTGTTGCTGTTATAAGAGTTTGAGAGCATCCATTATTAATGACATTTACCCAATCAATTTTTTCTTTTTTACTGCTAAAATTATGATTTTAGCATCCATTAATTCTTGCACTTTTTGTTTGAATTGGTAGCATTCATCTATCAAGTGATAAGTTGTATCAAAATAATATTCGCAAACTAAACCACTTTTAATCTTATTTTCCTTATTTTTAATGGTTTGAACCTCTATCATGCCTGCCTTGTACAAGATATGAAAGAGTTGTTGTCTTGACATGAGAACTTCATTCTCATTCATCTTGCATTCCCCTTCACACACTGAAAAATTCGCATTAACTTTTCCCCCATCATGATTTGGTAAAGGATTATTGTTGATATCAGGTGCTTTTACTCTTTGGTCAAATTTTAACCATCCCACCTTTATGAGAGTTTGGACCTTTTTCTTAAATGATGTACAATTTTTTGTAGAATATCCAATTGCTCCAGCGTGATAGTCACATTTTGCATTTGGATCATACCATTTAGGATATGGAGGATTCATAGGTTCAATTGGCATTGGAAATACTTGGTGACTTTGAATGAGTTGGGTAACAACTTAGTATATAATATAGGAATTGGATCAAATTGTTCCATCTTTCTTTCCCTTAGGCGATTCTCCTATTGATTATTATTGTTTCCAAATTTATTTTTATTGTTTGCCAATTGGGTAGGTGAACTTGTATTGGGATAACTATTTACTTGTTGAGGAACATGAGTTTGATATGGATAAACTCCTGATGCCACATTAGCAACATATGGTGTTTGTGAGGAGTAAAAGTGAGGATTAGTGTGTTTATGAGAAATCGGGGTATATCCTCTCACGATATGAGTTTCTCCTTTTTTCTTTTTGTTTGTGTATTGTCTTTTTGAGCTATTGGCCTCAGTTTGTTTATCCTTTATTTTTCCTCTTTTTATAACTTGTTCAATTCTTTCTCCTGCCAATACCAGGTCTGAGAAATTTGTTGTAGTATTTGCCAATAACATGTTGTAATATGGTGCCCCCAAGGTGTCAAGAAATTTGGAAATCATCTCTTTCTCTATCAAATGAGGTATTACTTGTGCCGCTTTATCTCTCCATCTTTGAGCATATTCTTTAAAAGTCTATTCGCATTTCTTTTCCATTGCCCTAAGATCATCTTGACTAGGAGCCATGTCCATATTATGCTTGTATTGCTTTAAAAATGTATTAGCTAAATCTTTCCATTTTCAAATATGGGAACGCTCCAATTGGATATACCACCTAAGTGCAGACCCTGTTAAACTCTCCTGGAACATATGGATTAGTAATTTTTCATTACTAACGTGTGCTGCCATTCTACTGCAATACATTGTTAAATGACTTTGAGGGCATGTGAAGCCATTATATTTTTCAAATTCATGAGTTTTAAATTTATGTGGGATAATCACATCAAGAACCAAACATAATTATGTGGCATCTATATATCATTCCATAAATATGAGTTCCTTCAATTGCTTTTAATCTTTCTTCTATTAATTTGATCTTTCTTGAAATAGGTTCAATGATAGGATTCCTAATGTTAGCCTGGATTTTTGGATCATCTAAATCTGGCACTCCTATTTGCTCATCCATTATATGTTGAGCAACGACTTTCGCGCAGTTCAATCCCTTGCTTCTTTCTTTCGAGCCAGAGGGTAGTAAAACAACGGAGCTAGTTCTAGCATTTTATGGTTTAGGTGGAGGCATAAATCTGGGGGGAAATGAAGGAGTTCCTGGAGTAACCATCGATGAATAATTCACAGTTGGAGCCAACACACTTTCTAGCAAGTTTTTTTCTTTAATGAATTCTAAAATTTTAGTCATCTGCTATTTCCATTCACCATGCATTCACTTAATTGCTTTTTTAGACAATTAACTTTGTGCCTAAGCTCTTTTTGCACTTGATTTTCCATATTTCTTACCCTTAAATGAGTCCTGTAAGAATTGGTTGAGTAATATTGTTTCTTAGGGTGACACACTATTTTGATATCCTGATTTTAAATAATGTATTAGATCATGCATTATATGAAGAAAACTTAAATTACTTCATTCATTAATTTGATAAAAATATTCTCAAACCAAATTGTAATACATAAAACAAAATGCATAAAATAACATAAGATCAAATCCTATCACAAAACACATGCATGCACGATAAAGTGCCTAAATGTTAATACAATTATGCAAAATAAAAAGATTGATTTGATCTCCATCACAATCTACTTGAAATCTCCATAATAAGCTAAATCACTGTGAATTTTGTCTAGAAACCACTATAGGCATTGCCCATGGGGATCAACAGGCACAAAGTTTTCCTTTAAGGATTCAACTTTTTTGGCCATACTATGAGCTTTCTTAGCCATCATTCTTAGCTTACTTGTAACTTGATCAATCTCTGTGCATACTCGAATAAAATTGTTTAGATGATACCAGAGGTTCTCACAACATTCATTCAACTGATTGAGCAATTGATCCCTTTCTATTTGTAGATGATCACAAATTTCTTTTATTCAAAAAGCTTCCTCCTGGTAAATTCTAATTGCTTGCTCTAAACCTTTAAGGATATTATGTGGATATAATGTTTTTGTTGCCAAAGATTCTATTGTGGTTTCTAGTTTTCTTTTATTAGATTTATAATTTTTTAGTTCCATTTTGAGTTTCCCGACTTCTTCTTTCAACTCATCATTCTCTTTCCATAGTACAAAAGCTTTCTCCTTAGCTTGAGTTGTGCTTTGGATCTAAGCAGCTATATCATCTTTTACTAGTTTAGTCATCTCTTTATCGATGCCCTTTAATGCTTCAGGTTGCAAGCCTGATGAAGATTCTTCAGGCATTTTTACTATAGGAGGGATAAAACCTTTGCCTCTTTTCATATCCCAACCAATATAATCAAGAGTTTCTATATCAGTATATGCTCCACTCTTCATAGCTCTAGCCTTTTCCCATGTAGCAACAATCTCCCATACTTTAGTCATGGCATGTTCTTCACCATATGCAAAGTCTGATTCTAATACCCCTGCTGTACACAGAATAAATTGCCTTGACCTTAATTGCCTTCTTGCCATACTCAAAGTATAAGTTGTTCCTCCCTAAGGTCCAAGCAAAGGTACCCAAGAAAATTTCCCACATCTGTATATCATATAATTCCTGATTTTCGATGTTACCAACCAACAAACATCTATTTCTTGCAAACTATGAAAAAATCTCAACCACTATTTCTTTGATGGTCCCCTTTTAAGCCATTCAGCCTTGCCATATTATGCTATATAGTTACCAAGTTTGTAGTAACTTGTGAATACATCAAACTTGGAAAATTAAAATGTTTTGGGCAATTTAAATGATTTACAATCCACATGCTCAATAAGGGTGCACAAGTGACAACTTTACCCCTTCCTTGTTTTCTGCTTATATTGAGGGTTTTGAACATCTCAGCCACTATACCCATAACAAGGTCAGCTCCTCGTTATACCTTTGTGAAAAAGGTAATTACCTTATTATCTATGTACCCTAGATTTTTTAGAAACAAAACTGCTCCATAGATGAGCAATGCCAAAACTTCCAAACCATTTTCTAAATGACTATTAGTGCTCACAAATTCAAGCAAGTATGAAATATCAATACCCTTTGATTCCTCATCTTCCCATTCTGCTATTGGGTTTGCCTTAAGATTCATAATTTTGGCTAATTGTTTCCTGCCAACTTCACTTTTATTACAAACATATGGCTTATTCTCTGAAATTAATGGTGTATTCAACATGATATGTACTCCTCTATCGTTGGAGTTAAATCTATCTTTCCAAAGGTGAAGCATCTATAACTTGGATCCCAAAAACATATTATGGCTTTTAACAAAGAAGGCAAGGCATGAATGCACATTAGTGAAACAATCCACCCAATTTTTTTTTGTGAAATTTGCAAGTCTTTGTGGAGATAATCCTTCCCATACTTGTTTATTTGCACTGTAGTTATTCTGATGAAAATCTATTGTTGTGATTTTCAGAAGCTTCAAATTGATCCCCAATGGCAGACTATCACCTTTAGATTTTTGTTTGAGTTCAGATTCTTCTAGTACATCATATTCTTTATCAATAGTGAGTTGGACTTTACGATTTTCCATGACAACAAATTGGTAGGAGATCAATAAAAAATCTTTTTCAATTAAGCAACACTGTATGAGCAAAGAAATCAAATAGGTTAGTGTAATGATGGTACTGATAACTAATGTAAATGCAATATGATGATTATCACAAACATTTTTGGCAAAAGGACTTCTTTCATTAATAATGGGAATATCAAATTACAACCTAATTCAGTAAGGGTTTCACATTGTTTGTCTAATTAAAAAAAAAATCTTGAGACAAACTATCTTATAAATTATTCCCTTTTCCATTATCTTTCTACTTTCTAAAGAAGGAGACCAATGATTGTCTAAGTGCAAAAAGTGTCTTTTTTAGACAAACTCTATTAAAGAAATGGACTCTTTTGCTACAATCATTTCCTAACCAAAGACATTCCCATTTCTGTTGTACCATTGGAAAGCCATTTTTCATGGAAGTGGATTAATAGGAACTGCTCCATTTTCCACTTGCACCATCATAGGCCTACTGTAAAATTCATAAGCCACCACGCTATATGTGTTGATAGTATAAAAAGGCAGATTAGGCACCCTCATCTTGATGTGCCCATCATGGTGATAAGATATTGGCTCAAGTAAGACTTGAGGTACCACTTCCATAGGAACATTATTAAAGATGGCAAAGTGCATGCTCAATCTCTTACATGTCATCGAGTCCTTGATTGGATCAATCATAGGATTTTCTCTATGATGCCTCCATATATCTATTTGCGGATAATAGTGGCTTGTCGTTGCTGCATTTCGCATTCCCAAATGTTCATTGATCTTAAAAGTTACAAACAAGCACGAATCTTCATTATTCTGTTCAAATACTTCTTCCCATTCATCACTGCTCATAAAGAGTGACAACCACTTATAGAAATAGGAGCTTGATCTGACCATGCATTCCATCGATTAAAACAAGTGGATAACCATTTTTTATCCAGGATGAATCCAATCTTATAATATTTAGCCAAATACCATAAAAGGCAATCTGTTTTCTTAGGAAATGTCACAATATCCTTATTGGAGACATAAAAATAGTTCAGAAATGGATACATTGGATGTCAATCCAAGAAATTTATAGGAGTATTATGAATCCTGTTCTGGTGTAATAGGAGTGATGATAATTCCTAATCATTTCAGCATCTCGTAAGGCTATGGTTTCATGCAGGTTAAGGAAAGCAAACTCTGGAGGTAGGTGTCCCACTACATTTTCAAGTCTAGGTATTGGGATGATATTCTCCATTTTTACTAAGAAGCCTTTTGCCCAAAAGTTTGTGACATTTTATGCATATACAGAACAAACAAGGCCAATTAGATTATAGAAATAAAAAGGAAAATTAAATAAGAAAAATAACTCTAATAGAATCATAAGAATATTAAATTATGAAAGAGAGTGTTCCCTTGTGTACCTAATTTGAGGTTCCTTAAGGGTGATTTGAAAGATCAAGGTGACTATTAGATTCTTTATTGTGAATTTAAGTTCTAACCTAACAAGGTGGACAGAGATAAAATGGTTTAGGGCTCTCAAGCCATGGCCAATTCGTTGTCATTTAATACCTAAATTAGTGAAGGCTCATTTGATCAAAACTTGACCAAAAGACAACTTGAGTGAAAACTTTTCATGAGCCCTACCAAATTTCTCACGGAGGCATCCCTATTTAGTTCTCATCCTAATCCTAATAAAGGTGGTAGATAAATGCTTGATCTTTAAATGTGTGTATGTTATAGCGTACATTGTGTGAGGGAACACTTACCTTCCCTAATCCACCAATGACAACAAACATACAAATAAATACATAACAATAATAAATTACCAATATTAGTTAGATCCATTTTTATTAAGAAGAAAGTCTCCAGTGGAGTCGCCAAGTTGTCGCACATTGAAAATCTAAGGAATTTTTGGTACGACGCAGAACGACCAACTCTACCTATTTAGATTATAAGTTTTTTATAAAAATTTTAAAATGAGTAGTCATCAATCGGAATTATTGGATCGATTAGTTTTTCATTAATCATGGTTTATGTCATAGAGTAAAGGTTCGCAAATCAAATAAATGAGGAAGGTATTAGCACCTCAATTCATCTAACTTTGTTATGATTTATTATTTTGACTCTTGCTTTTATTTGTATGAGTATTTTATTGATGTATTAACCAATTTCTAGATAAAAGTAATATAACTTAAAGATATAAACTGTGAAAAATATTTATTTATTATCTTATCTATATCCAATTCTTGGATATACATAAAATAAATATATTATCATCTTAAATTTTTATTTTTATTTTTTTTTAAAATGAGCTTTTACCTCCAATTCCTGGATGTAACTTAAAATGTTATAAAAATTAAACTTGACTCAAATCGAGTGCCTACATATCCATTTAAGGGATCAAAGTCTGCGTAGTTGAAATATTATTTTTATTTCATTTTTTATAAATTTTATAATAATAATAATAATAATAATAATAATAATAATAATAATAATAATAATAATAATAATAATAATAATAATAAGAAAGAGCTTAATTATATATATAATTCATTTTACATACTTATTGTTTCTTTCATGTTGGAGCAAAATAGAAAATCTTATTTCACCTTAACTTTTTTATTTTACATCCATAAATTTTAACATACTCAAGTCAACTTCAACTTTTTATTAGTACCTAGGGAGAGTAAAATATCATACTATACTTTTGAAATTTTAATGATATATATATATATATATATATATATATATATATATATATATATATATATATATATATATATATATATATATATATATATATATATATATATATATATATATATATATATATATAAAGATCCATGAATGCAATAAAAAAAAATCTTTAAAAAAATTTCATTTTTAAAATTATCTTTTGTCTTGCCTATAGATGGAAGAAAGTAGGATTTTATTTAACTATTAATTGTTATATTGCTTTCATTTTTATTATTAGTTTGGTTCATATTAATTTTTATTTGGGTATTTTCATAAATATTTATTTAACATGCAATATCATGTATTGATCTATAAAAAAAAGTTATTATAAATTTATAAAATTTTTCTAAAGCTATCTCATTATATACATTTTTATTTTATTATTATTTTTAAAGAAGTATTTTTTTTGTCATACAATCCATCAATACATCTTATAAATGAGGGTCACACTAATCCACTATTTTTTCATGCTAATGTTTCATAATATCAACATATTTCCATCATATTACAATAAAATAACAACTAAAATGCATAAATCACAAATATACAATAATAATAATAATAATAATAATAATAATAATAATAATAATAATAATAATAATAATAATAATAATAATAATAATAACAACAACAACAACAACAATAATAGATGAACAGATAAATAAATAAATCAAATAAATCACTAACTATAGAAGAAAAATATACATCTTTTTATGATAGATTGATAACTGATATCACAAATTACAATTTCTGTAATTTATGATAATAATCCTGGAAAATAAATGCTCAAATTGCTAGCAATAAAATCTTATCATCCTCTTTTCTTTTTTCTTTCTTTATTTCTCTCTTTTTTATTTTATTTTTCTCTTTTTTTCTCCTCTCTTTTCTCCTCTCCCTTTTTTCTCTCCCTTTTCATTCTCTTATCTTTTTTTCTCTCTCCCTTTTCTGTCTCCCTTTTTTCTTTATATTTTTCTTCTCTTCTCTTTTTTTCTCTCTCCCTTTTTTCTTTCTTTTTTCTTTCTCTTCCTATCCTCACTCATGTATGGCTTCTTTTATATGAAAAAAATAATTTTTCATGAGGGTTCAATCCTCACTCATACCAAAAGTGGCAGCTTGAGGGTCAATTTCTTTATTCATCATTTAAAAATCATTAAAATATGATTTAGATTTGTTAAGATATGGGGAGGTAAGAGAAATATGGATTTTGGTAGGGTTCACATGATCCTCATGCTGCCACTTTTTCCTTTTTTTAAAATTTAAAATAATATATATATATATATATATATATATATATATATATATAGACACACACACAAACAACATAGATAACCGTATTCCATAATTTCATCTTGAAAAGAACATTTTTCATTTCTAATACTAAAGCGATATGTCGTCTCACATTTTTGTCACCAATACTGCTTTCAATATCATGAGGCAATGCTCCAATATTTGAGCTGGTTAACCTTAATTGAAACTTCCTTAAACAATCAACGTCCTGATCAAATTCTGGGAAATTACCTCTCCCAATCTTGTTAACCCTAATATAATAATATTGCAATACCTTGAACAATCAACGTCCAATATTTGAGCTGGTTAACCCTAATATAATAATATTGCAATTCCATCGCTGCCATAACTGTTTTCAATATTGCTATTTCGATTCTTTACCATTTATTTGATATTAATGTAGGTTTTATTATTAGTAAAAGTTGGTGAAATCTTGATACTAACATGATTAATGGAGAAAGAAGGAACCTAGGGATGAAAAAGAATCTTAATGACACCCAATATTATTCCGACAATGGCAACAACCACAATCAATGTTATAATAGTACAAGAACACGGCTTTGGGTGGGGTCCCTCTCTTTTTCTCGAATTCTGGTAACATTCAGTCATAATGGCATTGGCGTAGGGATACTAAATATTTGATCCTTAGGAATTTGAATAACACAAATCTCTTGTTCAATGGATGGAGGAGACCATGGGTAACTATGCCAAAAAATAGGGTCATAGCTTTCTGGTGAGGGTACCGACAGAAGGGTCATCATCTTCGTGGTGGATAGTGGTGAGTGAGGCCGACAGCTGCTGCTCCTCCACCAAGAGGAGATGGAGGGGCAAGTACTTAATAGAGGAATGGTAAGTAATAATAATAAATGTGAAAGAGCGAAGTTAGGGTTTGCATGGTTACAACTTAGGAATTGGAGATTAGACAAACACAATTAATTGGTTATTTGATTTGTGGATAATTATTAGTGAAGATCTGTTATGCTAACCTGTTTTTTTTTTAAAAAATTATCATGGTCTTGATAATTGTTATTGTAGGAACTACTAAAGCAGCGGATATTTACTTGTTGAGCGTGAATCGTGCGCTTTCAATGCTTTAGGCGAAGACAAATTACTAAAATTTGACTCGGTTCCACAGTACGAATGCTTTGATTCTCTTGTGATTGAACGGAGATGAAGAAATTCCTTTTCTAAGAATTTCCGAATTTCAGAGAAAACTGTTGATGAAAAGTTATCTCTTTTTCTTATATCTCTCTTCTGAAAAGTTATATCTTTTCATAACTTTATATATAAGAAGATATGAGCCTGGGCTGGGTCAAGCCCACATGGGCGGCCAAATACCATAAAACCCAACATCTCCCACTCACCCAAAGTGGGCTTGGCTCAATCCAAATATTATCTCACATCTCAAACTTAAACAAAGAATATTTCATACAAGCGAACGGATTGTGCGACCTGAAGCACACAAATTGTGGGAGCTCCAATACAAACCTAATTATAGGCCATATAGGAGACATCGACCCAAAATTGTAATTATTTTCGATAATGTGCTTAATTACCCCAAGTATCTTTCTCAATACACTTAATTCGAGTATCATTCAATCCCTCATGAATATGTACTCAAATCATTCTTACAATCACCTGTATTCTAAGTTACTTCTCGCTTCATCAAGCGTAATAACTCCAGCCGGTGAACACAAGCTGTGAGTGCATAAGCAAAGTACTCTTTCTTTTACCCTCATATCAATCAGTTTTGAATTAACTTGCTTTTCTAGGAGTGTTCCATTAAGTCGAATCATTCCATGACTATAGGATACATTCTAAGATAGCCAAGATTAATTCATCACATCATGATATAGTCAAAAGTCACAAAGGGTAAAAATTGTTTGAAATCCATTTCTAGGATTTCTAGGACTCACATAACGAAGAAGCAGAGATCCATTCTTTCGTTTCCTAATAGGTCGTATAACACATGCAGTATGAAATGCATGCTATGGTGGAGCTACTCTTTTCTTGTCAAAGATGAAAGAGTGTATGTCTTGCTCTTAGTTCAAAATAAATAAACACCATATGAGTATTAGTCTTGTCGCTCTAAATGCGCCAAACTTGAAATTTTTATTTATACATTGAACAATGTTAAATAACAAATTTCGCACTCAACTTCCTTTATATAGACACATGAATGGTGGGGAAGTCATTCATGTTGATTTTTATATATACGAAGAATCTCATCTTGATCCTCATCAAGGCGACCTTATAAAAATGAATAAAAACTAAGACCGCTCCCACTGCATCTTAGTCATTCACTTAATGCCTCTGCATTTATGGTCTCATCTCTACTCGCTCCATAGCGCCAGAGGCGATTACTGATGTGAGTGAGTCAATCTAAGTCTATCGACATACTTATTCGAATTGTGCTAACTGGTATTTGCAATATATTCATATACTTGAAAAATCATTAATAAATTAAAATGATATATCATTTGTAAAAACCAAGTGATCTGACATAACATATATTGATTACATTCTACATAAGCCTAGAGATTTTGATTGCCTTGCAAACGCATCCCTAGCTATTGGTTTAATAAATGGATCTGCTACCATTTTGTTTGTAGAAATGTGTTTCAAAATCACTTCCTTTTCCGCAATCATGTCTCTAACATAGTGATATCTAATTTGGATATGTTTGGTCTTTCCATGATATTTTGGATCCTTAGTATAAGATAATGCAACCATACTATCACAATAGATTGTCACAGGTTCAGATACTGACTTGACAATTTCTAAGTGCTGCAAAAATCTTTTCAACCAAACCGCCTCTTGTATAACTGAGGAACATGCTACATACTCAGCTTTCATCGTCGATAAAGCTATACAAGATTGCTTCTTGCTACTCCATGAAATTGCGCAATCATTAAGCAAGAATGCATATCCAGAGGTCGATTTGCACTGATCTATATCACCTCCCCAATCAACATCAGTATAACCAATTAAGCATAAATCCTTCCCTTGATAACATAGAACATAGTCTGAAGTTCCTTTTAGATATCTCAATATTCTCTTGACTGCCATCCAATGTTTTAGACCTGGATTAGATTGAAATCTGCTTACTAGCCCAACAGCATAGCAAATGTCTGGACGTGTGCACATCATTGCATACATCAGACTACCGACAACATTGGAGTAGGGTACTCTAGACATTCGTTCTTTTTCATCCGATGTCTTAGGACACATATCTAGACTAAGGCTCAGATTCCTTTCGACAGGGGTATCCATATGCTTACATTCATGCATATGGTAACGCTCTAACATTTTTTTTATATAAGTCTCATGAGATAAACCCATAAGTCTTTTAAAACAATCCCTTATGATCTTAACACCAAGTACATAACTAGTCTCACCCATATCTTTCATTTCGAAGTTCGATGATAACCATTTCTTGGTAGTATCAATCAACTTCTTATCATTTCCTGCTATTAAAATGTCATCGACATATAAGGACATAATTATAAAACCATTGTTAAAACATTTAACATATACGCAATGATCTTCCTCCATCATCGTAAAACCATCCTTTAATATGGCTTGATGAAATTTGAGGTTCCATTGTCTTGACGCTTGCTTAAGACTGTAAATGGATCTTTTGAGCTTGCAAACTTTGCGCTCTTGTCATTTGAGTTCAAAACCTAAATGTTGATCCATATATATCTCTTCATCTAGTTCTCCATTGAGAAAAACAGTTTTAACGTCCATTTGATATAATTCTAAGTCCATTCATGCTATTATAGCCAGAATGAGGCGATTGATGCAAACCTGACTACATGTGAGAATGTATCTTCATAGTCAATTCCCTCTTTTTGTGTGTAGCCCTTAGCTACTAATCGAGGTTTAAATCTTTCTATTGTCCCATCCACCTTACATTTTATTTTGAGAATCCATTTGTTCCCAATAGTCTTACGATCAGACTGTTTCTCAACCAAATCCCAGACTTGATTGTATATCATCAAATCCATTTTCTCTTTCATAGCTTTAATCGATTCTTTTGCTTTAAGACCAGAAAGAGCTTGTTGTACTTTTTTAGGCTCTTCTTCATCTGAAGCAATCATAAAAGCTTCCCCCTCAATCTCAAATCGACGACGGGGAATCTTGTCATGATTACTACGTCGAAGTTGAGATTGTTCAAGGTCTTGCTCCATTGGAACAAAAACTGACATTCTTTCACTCCCACTTGGTTCAGGAGGAGCAATAAATTCTTGCTCTGTGAGTGCTAAATCAATTATTCTTGCACTCCCACTAGTCTCATGATCTTCCATTTCATAAAATTGGAAATCCTTATTTTCTCACCTCTTTCAGGAAAATGATTGAAAATATCGATTTCATATAATTGCTAAACTGTTAATGCAACTATCTGGAAACATAATATATATATATATATATATATATATATATATATATATATATATATATATATATATATATTTGGAAAATTTATATACACATGAAATTCAAGTAGGAATTATGCAACCATAATGACTAAAATCAATAGAAGGTTGATGATATTAAGATGAGGAAAATATACCTTAAGTGTTCTTGTATTTCAATACGGAAAACATGATGTGAGGAATGAAGCCTAGTCTGAGATCAAAATCTATCATATTATCAAGTAATTAATATGTAGAAGCAGTCATTCTTTAAAATAAAACATAAGAAAGTGAGGATCAAGATTAAAATTCATAAAATGGCATTGGGCACTCCCAAAATCAAAGCTGTCAACCATAATAGAGATAAGTTGCAAGCACATACAATGTGGCTAGTTGTAAGAAACCAATGTTGAATGGAATCTCTCCTGTTAGCTGGTTGAAGGACAAGTCCCTATCAATAGAAGGCATAATTGTAAAATTCAATCAATTAAACAAAGTGTTACAAGTATTTCAGTTTGCTGAGTTGGATGAAGTACATACAAGACCTGAAAGGAAGTACAATTGCCTATATTTTAAGAAATACTCCCAGTCAAGCTGTTGTTTCTCAAATCACTACAGTGATAATAAGAATCAGACTAAATAGGCAAACACGTGGCAAAATGATGACTAAAATAATTAAGCGCTTATAGTGACAGAATTTGGTACTGGAAACTTACAAATAGCACAGCCTAGTCAGCTGACACAAATCTGAAGAACATATTTTGGCTCAGGCTAAGGAGGAAAGCACAAAGATGATCAGGCTTGTGGCTACTTGTAAGAACCCAATGTTGAATGGAATCTCTCTTGTTAGTTGGTTGTAGGACAAGTCCCTATCAATAGAAGGCATAATTGTAAAATTCAATCAATTAAACAAAGTATTACAAGTATTTCAGTTTGCTGAGTTGGATGAAGTACATACAAGACCTGGAAGGAAGTACAGTTGCCTATATTTTATGGAATACTCCCAGTCAAGCTGTTGTTTCTCACATCACTACAATGATAATAAGAATCAGACTAAATAGGCAAACACGTGGCAAAATGATGACTAAAATAATTAACCACTTACAGTGACAGAATTTGGTACTGGAAACTTACAAATAGCACAACCCAGTCAGCTGACACAAATCTGGAGAACATATTTTGGCTCAGGCTAAGGAGGAAAGAACAAAGATGCTCAGGCTTGTGGCTACTTGTAAGAACCCAATGTTGAATGGAATCTCTCCTGTTAGCTGGTTGTAGGACAAGTCCCTATCAATAGAAGGCATAATTATAAAATTCAATCAATTAAACAAAGTATTACAAGTATTTCAGTTTGTTGAGTTGGATGAAGTACATACAGGACCTGGAAGGAAGTACAGTTGCCTATATTTTGTGGAACACTCCCAGGCAAACACGTGGAAAAATGATGACTAAAATAATTAAGCGCTTACAGTAACAGAATTTGGTACTGGAGACTTACAAATAGCACAGCCCAGTTAGCTGGCACAAATCTGGAGAACATATTTTGGCTCAGGCTAAAGAGGAAAGCACAAAGATGCTCAGGCTCAAATTCATGAGACCACATGAAACATTATGACCCAATTTATGAACCAAAAATGAAGCAAATCTTAGTTTAATTTATATAAGCTCAGTTTATGCAAAAATTTCACTAGCATGGTACCAGATTCAGAAGTCAAAGCAGTTTGGCGCCTCAATACACGACCAAAAGCAGAGAGAGCAACACTAGCTTCATATGCAATCTCTCATTGCAAGAACAACGTTCTGTAGATCACTTGCAAAAGACCAAGATCAGCACATCCAACCATGCACAAAATGATATTGAACATATAGTAAGCACAAAATTGGGATGGATTTGTCCACAATTGCATTCTTGGCTTCAATGAGCTCTTGTCCTTAGACTGAAATAGTTTGTTCCCCCTTTTACATCCATAAGGTCTTAGAATCCAAAAAGTTAAGTTCTTTTTTTTTTTGTTAGAGATATGAAAACCTATTCTTGGTATTTTTTACATGCTTGACCTTTAGAGTTGAGTGATTCCTTGACATATTATCATATAAAAACCAATTCCTTTTTAATGAAAATTTTTTTGTTTATCCATTTGATTTATTAAAAATAAAAGCTCAGCTTTATCAAGCACACAATTTTATACTTTGATTTTAATTGACAAACCAGAACTGAAACTTGTGGAAATAAAGTAAATAAAGAGTAAGCAAGCAATCACAAAATGAATATAGTGATTTATAGTGAAACTTGTCATTGATTGAGCCAATAAACTGGACAATATTGCAATTAATTTGTCGGCACACATGTGACCCACTAATCAAATCCAATTAAAAAAAGGTGGCTTTTGCTGGAAATCATGGACAAGATTTAAGATGTCCATTCCTTTGTCATGTTTAGTTTTCACTTTTGCTTGGGTGCGTTGACTTTGAATCTTACCTTTTACTGAAAATATAATTATTTTATTTTATTTCAACAACAAGTGATGGAGAAGAGAACCAACTCATATATTTGTAATTTATAGGATGAAAAACTAATGAAAGTGGCTTGCCTAATCATTACAAGAAGTATCCAAATCAACCCACTGCATTGACACAAGATAATTTGGGGATCTCCCTGTACATTTTTCCTCTAAATCTATATAAAGAAAATCTTAGTTTAATTTATATAAGCTCAGTTTATGGAAAAATTTCACTACTATCAACAATAATAATATGAAAGATACCCAGCTCACTCACCATCACATATCCATTTCTTTTACTTTTTTTATATCACTACAGTCATAATAATATGAAAGATACCCAGCTCACTCACCATCACATACCCAACTCACTATTTATTCTTAATCAATTCTCAGAGAATTAGTAAACCTAAGGTTTCAGTTGTGTTTTGGTTTCATTGTGGATTAAAAACAGAGAAGATTGATGATTCCATAACATATCTTTATTTGATGTACATTTGTTGAAAACATCAGTCAAAAAGACAGAAAGTTGAAAAGCAGGTTTTAATTATCAAGTGAGAAGATAAATAATTTACCAAATTGGAGGCAAACCCAGTAGCAGTTACTATTAGTGAAATGGATCCACTACGATTTGGTAATTGGAGGTCTTCATTGCAATTTCTTCTTTCTGTCCAACCAAATGGGTAATTACCAATTAATTACCATGTCTAATAAGACAAATTAATAGTAATACCTGGAAACAGAAGGAAATAAAAGGAGAGCAACCAAAGACCTAACTTATCAAGAACACGAAAAACAATTATATTTATGCCCCTCAAACAAATAGAAAGATTAAAGATTAAATCAATATAAAAAAATCATCGAAAGCAAAAGAAAGAAGCAGAAATATCAAACAACCCATATCATCAAAAACAAGAAGAATAAATAATAACCACATAATTAAAATTAAAATTCTAAAGTTTTTAGTTTTTACCATTTTCTCTTAGAATGTCAGATTGGACTCTCCCCTCCCCACATCCCATTTGATAAGCTCAATTTGTTGATGAGATGAAATGTATGAGAGAGTTTCAGATGATACTTTGTTGCAGACGATGAACACTGTGTAAGACGCTCGTTTTAGGTTTTTTAAAAAACTTATATGCGTTTGTCTTAAATAATAACTAACGCCTATTATAATAGCATATGCGTCTGTTATTATTTAAGACAGACGCTTAAACATTTATATGTCTGTCATTTATAATGACAGACGCATATCACTATAATAGCATATGCATCTGTTATTATTTAAGACAGACGCTTAAACATTTATATGTTTGTCATTTATAATGACTGACGCATATAACTATTCAAATAATTACAAAATAGTCATTACCTATTATATATCATATGCATCTGTCATTAATTAAAGACAGACGCCTATAAAATTTTTATGCATTTGGCATTAGATAAAACAGACGCCTATTATATCTTTTTTTAATATATAATATATAAAATAAAATTTAATTATCTGCATAATAATATAATTAAGTAGGTTGCCTTTAATATATATATATATATATATATATATATATATATATATATATTAATAAAAAATTAAATTAATATTAATTCATTCATTCATTCATCATATATGTATTATATATTAGTTAACCAAACCTGACATATATTTAATTAATTAATTTAAATATCATTTGGTTAAATATCAATTTGTCTTTTTTTTAATTCAATTTATTTTAGACGAAAATATATATATATATATATATATATATATATATATATATATATATATATATTAGGTACTGAAAAATTTATATGTGTCTGTTATTTATAATGACAGACGTCTAAACTTTATATGACTGACATTTATATTAACAGACGTATATAGCAAGTAATATATTTACAAAAATGACACCACCTCCATTTTAAGCGTCTGTCATTTATACAACAGACATATATAACCTTTAACTTAAAATAGTTATTGTACTTGTGAACATACTTAAAACATAACAATTACCATTCCATATGCAAAACCTAATGTTTACCAATGTAAGCTATATTATCAACACTCATTCAAGAATGAATTCTATCGTTTAATGTGCCAGTCATTAAAAAACCTGCATAAAAGTGATTTTAATTGTAACACCCCCTTACCCCAGTAGCTAGTGCCCAGATAAATGGATGTTACACTAACTCTTTAGATAAAACGTTTATAAATCAAAGTAAATTGGATATATATAACTTATATGGTAATATATATATATATATATATATATATATTTTTTTTTTTCGAAAATCAAACATATCATAATATTATGATAAAAGATAACTATATACTTTATATACAAAAGTATTATTACAAAAATGTTCATCTTTGCTTAAAAGCTAAGTTTAGTTTACATACATCATAAAAGAAATACATAGAAAAAGAAACAAAAACATGAAACCCACGGTATCAGGATATAGTTGCTATACTGGATTAGGTCTTCATTTGCTTTTTCAACTATCTTCTAACTATTTTTCGCTAAATCTATGTAAGAGAAACTTTCACCCTAAGCACTACGCTTAGTGATGCATATAAATACGAAAATATACTATATTACATGCAATGTACAACTATATACTATTTACATATGCTAAGACCCCTTTCCATAATGTCTAGCATGACCACAGGCTGTCATGTTATTATACATTTTGTTTCTTTCTCTACCTACATGCATCATGCAATAATCTCATACAAATACTTTATTTTATCATATTCATTTGTAGGTGTAAGCAAATAACATGTATAACACACATATAATATTCTTCATTTTGTTCTCAATGAAATTTCGCTCATAATACCTATGACCGAACCAATAATCAGGAGAATGAGATTGATCATCTAGGCATAATAAAATTGCTATCTAGGTATAATAGTATGCAAATACAAGTGTTATAACTGACATAATGAATGTGTTATCACCGACATAATATGAGTGTCATCACCGATATAATAAATATGTCATCACTAGCATAATATGAATGTATTATCACTGGTATAATATGAATATATCATCATCGGTATAAATAATTAGACCCCTGATTGGTATGCCGAACTATCAAAAACTCTAGTTTTAAATAGGTATTTTAGGGTTTACCCTTATTATTATAAAATTTATAACTCTTTAATTCATATATTTCATGGGTCTAATGGTTCAATTAATCTTATAATTACTCAATGTGTATATCATTCATGTTATATAATAAAGTTTAATGTAATTTGCATATTAAATCCCTCAAATTAAATTCTACCTTGTTACTGACAAATTCTATACTTTATATTTGATATCAAATTTTTTTCTATTATAGTCCGAGTTTAATTTAATAGTCTTCTTAAGAATTATAGCTCTAGATCTTATGTTTACTATTCAATTTGAATAACTTAATTTGGAGCTTTATAGCAAAAGATATACTCAATTAAATACTGAATGTTTATTAAAAATGTTGCCTAGAATTTTCTGGGAAGTTTTCTAGTCCAACATTTATGCCTAAATTAAACATAATTAAAGTTAGAATTATGTTTTATATTTTTCATAAAAGTTTTAGTCTTATGTTTTAAGTTTCAAACTCAATAAAGAACACAGAAATATGAATTTTAGAACTTAAGTTATAACAATTTATGTATAGAGTGTTCCATAAAATTCAGCAAAAACACAATCAACATAATTCAATTTTGACCAAATATCATCATATGTCTAGCAAACATGCATCCTGAGGATTTTAATATAAAAAATACTAATTTACAATAATTTATATGCAAAATACTCAAATCATGTAACTTGATGATAAAATATAGGCTATTGCCTTAAGTTAAGCACTTACCTCTTTATCTTTCTTCTCTTTAACTCTATGTTTGTTTTTCATTTCCTTTGCTCTTTTGAGCTTGTTCTTTGTCAACTTAAGTTCATAAAACATATAAAAATATCATCAAAATATTTCTTTCATCACATAACTCTAAATCCTATTTTCTCTCTTTTAAAACTTTAAACTATCTCTCCTCCAAAACATGTTATAAAAGAGTTCAAAACTTAATATTCTTTTCGAGAAACCTAAAGAGAAGTTGAAGAACACTTCACCTCAAGCTTTGTTCTTCAATGACTGAAATTTTGGGGGTTTCTCTCTCCTATTTTCTTGCTTATTTCTCTATTTTCTTTGCTTTCTCAAGCCTTCTCAAGCTTAGTTATGCATGAAATGATCTTTGCTTGTTTTCTCTCTCTACTTTCTCTCTTTCTCTCACTAGAAGCAAGCTTTGGCTATGTGGAAAGATGGAGGGACGTGGGACTAGTTCATGAGCAGAAAAATGGAAATAAAGAATGAGATAATGAAGAAGAAGAAAGAATGAAGGAGAAAGAGATAAAAAGTCTTGGTGTGGGCCCATCATTTGACCATTAACACATGATATTTTACTTAAAAAATTTTTAATCTCTCTTTTTTCTTAGGGTGGCTAGCCAACTTATATTTAGATATGCAAATTTATTCATTTAATTGATAAATATCCCTAATAATCATTCAATTTTTGGTAAATTATAAATTTATCCTTAACTTTTCAAATTTTGCATTTGGGTCCCTTATCATAATTTAACATATTTAAACACTTTAAATACTTTATTAGACATTTTTCATCATTAATTATTTTTTGGTCAAAATCTGAATTTAGATTTCAATTAATCCAACATGTCGATTTAACGATACGCGTGACTCGAGACCTAAATTAGCTGATATGACATTAATCCCCTAATCATGCCATGATTATCACTAAATATATTCTCATATCAATTTGCAATAATTCATACAATTCATTATCTACAAATGCAATTCTATCAACCTAGACATATCATCAACCTCTCAATATAACAATAATCCAATTCCTTATAATAAGAGTAAATTCAAACTCTTAAACATTCCACATCCATCTCTTATTTCACTCTCATCAACCATGCATTTAAGCAATTAAAGCACACAAAATTCATCAAATAGACTTTGGATGTGGTTATGTACAAACTTTAACCAAAAGAAAGCTCCAAGAACACTTCTCAAGCTTTTTTCATGCTAAAAGAGGGAAAACTTCCTCTCCAACAAGGGATCTTAACACACAATTACAAAAAAATAACCATTAAAACCAAGATTTAACTAATAGTTCCACCTCTCCTTACTCAACATACATAAAAAGAGGAGTTTTCCTAACCCAAACCCTAAATTAACCATAGTCAATCTCAAACCCACAAAAAAAACCATAATTGAAGATTAAAAGGGAGGAAAAAAACTACTTACTTGAACCTATAAATTATGGTGGCTAGGGTCTCAAAATTCCAGCTTCAAGCTCCACTTTTCTTCCCCTTTAAGTTATTCTCTCAAATAAACCTCTATTTTCTTTGATTTTCTCCCAAGATTAGTTGTTTTCCACTTAGTTTTGGTGGTTTGTGTGAAGGAATAAGTGGAAAGATGTCATATATCTTGAGGGGGTGGAGGAATTAGGGTTTGTTCTACCAAAAATGAAGAAGACAAATGACATTTTCCTTAAATACACTATGATTCATGACTGTGACTTATGATTCACGGGCATGAATCACCTACTGCATTTCTCCCTCTTTTCTAACTCGTGATTCATGGTTGTGACTCACTTTTCATGGGTGTGAATCACCTGCTATCTCATTTTCCTCTTTTATTTTTCTTATTCTATCCCTAATGCATCAACTCCTTTTGACCACTCACTTATTAATTAATAACCACATAACCGTCTTAACATCTATACCCTATATTATGGGCGTAATAATTCTCTCTCCCTTAAGAGAATTTTTTCCTCAAAATTTTTACTTGATTGGTCGGTTGCAAACAACTATAGATCTTTAGTCCGCATGATTTCTTCATTCTCTTAAGTGACCTCTTTCATAGTATGGTTCTTTTATAGTAGTTTTACTAAGGACACTCTTTTATTTCTCAACACCTTCATTTCTCATGCTAAAATATCCATCGACTCTTTCTCATAATCTAAGTAAGTTCAAACCTTGATGGATTCCTTTGGAATCACATGTCCAGGGTCCGACCAATACCTTCGAAGTATAGAGACATGAAAAAATATTGTGAATTTGTGCCAACACTGGTGGTATAGCAAACCTATATGCTACTAGCCCATCCCTTTCTAGAATTTCGTATGATATAATGAATCAAGGACTCCACTTCCTTTTCTTGCCAAAGCAAAGAACCTCTTTCACAGTGATACTTTAAGGAAAACCTTATCACCCACATTGTACTCGATATCTTTTATCTTCAAACCTACATAAGACTATTGCTAGTCTGATGCAATCTTCAACCTATCCTGCTAGTTCTGTCATTTTTCTCTGTATCTTACACCAAATCTAGTCCTATGAGTTTCTTCTCATTGAGCTTTATCCAACAGAGGGGTGTCTGACACTTCCTACCATAAAGTATCTCATATAGCGTCATGCCAATATTGGACTAGTGACTGTTGTTATATGCAAATTCCATAAAAGGTAAGTACTTTCCCCAACTTCTCTCAAACTCAATAATACAACACCTCATCATGTCCTCTAGAATTTGATTAACCCTCTCGATTGACTATCTGTCTGAAGATGGAAGGTCATATTGAAATTAAACTTGGTATTCAAGGTTTTTTGAAGACTACTCCAAAACTACGATGTAAACCTATGATTTATGTCTGTTAATGATAGAAAATGGGCACCCTAATGAGAGTAAAATAATTATTATTTTTAATCCATTTATATTTATTTTTAATATATTTTATTTGGTTTTTAGAGTTGATTATCATATTTATGTAATTAGAATTGGATTTAAGTCATTCATATGAAATTGTACTTATAAAGGAAATTCTTTTTATAGAGGCAAATTTGACCTTTGGAGCTTCAATAACAATTTTAGTGTCCTTTTTATTATAGAATGAAAGAGTGTCTTTATGACTTTTGAAGAGGACATCTTAAGTTTTCTAGGAAATTATGGTTTGAATAAATTTAAATTCATTTTTTTTTTCAAATGTTTAGTTGAAATCTGTCCAAAAATTTGCTCAGTACAGCATGAATACTTAGCATTAAAATGGACTTATCTTAGTTTTCTGATATCCAAATCAAGTGATTCAAAAGTTTCAATTGCACTACTCTTCCCCATCTACAATTTTAATGAGAGCACAAGTTTGAATTCTAAATATATCCAATCCAAAATTGGTTGTAATTTTAGGTTATTCCATACTAACTTTTGAAAAAATCTCACAAACCATTGGAAAAATCACACAAAACTTTAAAATATTTCATTTTGCAATTTGAAATAAATTGTATGGCCTTTTGTTTGAGCACAATTTTGGTGCATAAATAGGCCAATAATTCTTGTTGAGAAATATGAAGTGAGAGCAAGTGCGGGACATCCCAAGTGTGAGAGAAAAGAAAGATTTAGAGAATTTTGTTATTCTTCTAATTTTTAAGAGAGAGTGTAAATATACTCTCCTTAAATTTAGAAAGAAATTTTATTCTCTTATTTCTTTCATATCATTTTCTTTCAATTTTGATTTGTCTATGGAGATGTGTGGATATATCTTTCTTTTCAATTCAAAGGATTGTGAGAGTTTATTCTTAATTTAATACTATCTTTGTAATGAATGTTTTATGAATGTAGAGATAAATAACTAAGAGGCCTATTAGTTTGATATCTTTTGTATTCAATTGCTTAATAAATCTCTTAATCCGTAATTGTTGAGAAGGTTTATTGAAGAAGCAATTTGATAGCAATAATTATGGTCCAAATTTTTATTGATTATCTAAAAGAAACATAGAACAAATTAAATAATTCGCACTTATTGAATTGTTATTTGTTATTAATTGTCTTCTAGATCTTAATGCTATTTCTGATATGATTAGGATTGCTTGAATATTAAATTTGTTAGAAATAAGGATTAATTTGGTTGCTAGGATTGAATTAATTTAATTTAATCAAGGAAGAATAGAGTTTATTCTAATTTTAGATAAATTTATAGTAATTTAGAAAATAATAAAAAAAAGTAATTTTTACATGTATGTGATCGATTGATTTACAGCCTAAATGAATTTCCCTTGGATTGAAGTTTGTAATATTATGATTTTTAGTTAACTTTAATTTCATTGCTTTTTATTATGTTATTTAATTTTGATTTGCATTCAAACCTCCCTCATCCTTTATAATTAAAATTGATAAAAAAGTCTCTAGGGTTCGACCTGAATTTACCACTTCCACAAAATTTAGATTTTCAGTAAGAACAATTTTATTTTTTGTGATTTTGACACACATCAAATTTTGGCGTCGTTGTCGGGGACTAGTTCTTTCTTTATTGATTTTAATTTTTTATTTAATTGTGCTGATAGTTTATGTAAATTTTGTTTTTGATTGTGTTGAATTTTTATTTTTTAAATTTTTTTTGGTACTGTTGTTCCCAACAAAATTTTTGGTAGAATTCGGTGGTGAGTAAGAACTCTTTTCAAAGAAAACAATGAGCTGAACAAGACTAGTAAACCTATGGAGTTTCTTGAATTTTTAGATGAAGGTTGAAGTATGAAAGTGTCGATCAAACAATGTTAACCAAAGGTGCTGCTTGGGAGGCAACCTAATGATAATAAGATTTGATTTCTTTCCTAACTTCTTCAATTTTTCATGTCTTTTATTTAGTACGTTGATTGTATCTTACTTTGGGGATAATGTAAGATTTGAGTGTGGGGGAGGAGAATGAAAGATTTTTATTTATGATTTTTGGTTGTGATTAGTTTTGTTTTAGTATGAATTGTTAATATTTTTTTTTGAATACCTTATAATGCAAAACATTAGTTCTTAATCAATGCGAATATACTTCCAAACTTAATTTTGCAACAATCTTTTATAAAATCAGATTAAGTGTTATCAAGTTTTTAGTAGTCAATTGAAACAAGTATTTCTTGAGAAATTTTATGAATGGTGTTGTGAAGCGTGATTTTGAATTGTGTAACTTGTATTGATATTATTTCGCTTTAGTAGTTATGAATTCAAGGTTTAAGTAACTAAAGAAATAAAATAAGAAATAATGCACAAAAAAAACAGTAGGATGGAGCATAAAATACACCAAATGGCTAAAGAAAATTATTCTAGTGAGATGGAGCATAAAAACTCACTTAGAAGAAAAAATAAAGAAAATGCATTTACATAAGATGGAGCATAAAATGCACTTACTGGAAAAAAATCTCCAAATTACTACCAAATTTGTATTAGTATTGGGAAATGGTTGATGAACAAGTTGTGCATAACTTGATTATGATAATTACGTAGTCTATAGATATGAAAGATGGGAGACATCAGTTTATTTCCAATGTCTACTATATGCCCAATATAAAAAGTAACATCTTGAGTTTAGGATAACTGTTAGAGAAAGGTTATGATATTCATATGAAAGATTATAATTTTTTTTATAAAAGATGATAAGAATAACTTCATTGCTAAAGTGTCATTCTCAAAGAATAAAATGTTCTTGATCAACATATAAAATGACGTTGCAAAGTGCCTAAAAGCTTGCTACAAAGATGCATCATGGCTTTGGCATCTTCAGTTTAGGCGTCTAAATTTTAGAGGTTTAGAGCTGCTATCTAAGAAGGAGATGGTAAAGGGACTACCTCGCATCAACCATCTTGACTAGCTTTGTGAAAGGTGTCTAGTGGGGAAACAATTTAGGAAAAGTTTTCCAAAGGAGTCAGAGTCAAGAGCCAAAAAGCCACTCAAGCTCATCCATACCGATGCGTGTGGTCCGATCAAGCCAAGCTCTCTCGATAATAGTAGCTATTTTCTTCTCTTCATTGATGATTTTTCAAGAAAAATCTAGGTATATTTCTTGAAACAAAAGTCAGAAGTTTTCGAAGTTTTCAAGAAGTTCAAAATTGTAGTGGAAAGAGAAAGCGGTAAAAAAATCAAAGCCATAAGATCCAACCGAGGTGGAGAATTTACTTCCAGGGAGTTTCAAGAGTTCCATGAAGCAAATGGAATTTGTCAACCAATGACAGTTCCTAAATCCCCCCAGAAAAATGGCGTGGTAGAAAGAAAGAATAGAACAATCCTTGACATGACACGAAGCATACTCAAAAGCAAGAAATTACCCAAGGAATTTTGGCCAGAAGTAGTGGCGTGTGCAGTTTACTTATCAAACCGATCTCAAACAAGAAATGTATGGGGAAAGACACCTCAAGAGGCATGGAGTGGAAGAAATCATGGCATTTCCCACATGAGAATCTTTGGAAGTATAGCCCATGTTCATGTATCAGATGAGAGAAGAATGAAGCTTGATGATAAATGCGAGAGTTTTATGTTCATCGGCTATGATGCTAATTTGAAGGGCTACAAGATGTACAATCCAATAAGAAATTTGTGATTAGTCGAGATGTGGTATTCAATGAAGAAGGAGAATGAGATTTTAACTCTTATGCAGATGACTTCAATTTCTTTCCTCGGTTTGAAGAAGATGAGCTGACACTAATAGAACAACTTGGAGAAGCCCAACAAGAGCCAACAACTCCACCCACTTCACTAACCATTCAAGGAGACTCATCACCTTCGTCATCATCAAGTGAAAGAGTTGTGTCATGCACACAAAGTCTTAGAGATCTCTATAAGGTAACCGAACGACAAGATAACCTTACATTATTTTATCTGTTTGCCAATTGTGAACTAGTGAGCTTTCAAGAAGCAGTATAAGAGAAGAAGTGGAGAGATGCAATGGACAAAGAAATCAAGGCCATCGAAAAGAATGACACATGGGAACTCACCTCACTTCCCAAGGGACATAAGGCGATCGGTGTCAAATGGGTGTACAAAACAAAGCAAAATGCTAAAAGAGAGATTGAAAGGCACAAGGCAATGTTAGTTGCTAAATGATATAGTCAAAAGTATGGAATTGACTATGCTGAGGTATTTGCTCCTATTGCTCGATTGGAGACTGTTAGACTAATCATTTCTTTGGCAGCTCAAAACAAGTAGAAGATACATCAAATGGATGTAAAGTCTACGTTTCTAAATGGAGTTCTTAAAGAAGAAGTCTACATTCAGCAACCATCAGGCTAAGAAGTCAAAGGCCATAAAGACAATGTGTGGAAGTTGAAGAAGGCTCTTTATGGGCTAAAACAAGCACCAAGGCCATAAAATAGCTGAATCGACAAGTACTTCCAAGAGAATGGCTTCGACAAATGTCCCTATCATGCTCTATATATCAAGATCAAAGATGGAGATATTTTGATCGTGTGCCTCTACGTGGACGATTTGATCTTCATTGGAAGTGACCTAAACATGTTTAATGAATTCAAGGAAGTGATGACGAAAGAATTCGAGATGACACATATGGGGCTCATGGCGTACTACCTGGGCATTGAAGTTAAGTAACAAAAGGATGGAATTTTCATTTCACAGGAAAGCTATGCAAAGAGATCCTTAAGAAGTTCAAGATGGAGAACTGTAAGCCGATAAGCATACCAACGGAATACGGAATCAAGATGTCTAAACATAAAGAAGGCGAAAATGTAGATCCAACATTCATCAAAAGTTTAGTGGGAAGTCTACGCTATCTAACTTGCACAAGGCAAGATATTCTTCATGCAGTTAGATTGGCTAGTCACTACATGGAATCTCCAATAATCACCCATTTTAAAGTTGCAAAGAGAATTCTTCGCTATTTGAAGGGTATAATTGACTTTGGCTTGTTCTATTCAGTTTCTCATAAGTATAATCTTGTTGGATATAGCGATAGTTATTGGGGTAGAGACATAGATAATTGAAGGAGCACTACTGGATTCGTATTTTTCATGGGAGATACTGCTTTCACATGGATGTCAAAGAAACGACCGATTGACACATTATGTACTTGTGAAGTGGAATATGTTGCTGCTACCTCATGCGTTTGTTATGCAAATTTGGCTTCGAAATCTATTGAAGGAGATAGGTTAGATACAAGAAAAGCCGACCAAGATTTGTGTCAACAACAAGTCAGCCATTGCCTTATTAAAGAATCCAGTATTTTATAATCGAAGTAAACACATTGATATTTTCTATCACTATATAAGAGAGTGTGTTGAAAGAAATGAAGTGCGAGTTGAATATATGAAGTCATAAGATCAAGTTGTCGATATTTTTATCAAGCCACTGACAAGCAAAGACTTCATAAGATTAAGAAATGTTGCCCAGAAATTAAGCCAAGAAGGGGGGTTGAATTGGAGTTTCAAAAATTAAACTTTAAAGTGCGGAAATAAAAAATAATTTTAGGAGAGATAGAGAAATTTGACACAAGGATTTTTATAGAGGTTCGGGAGTTAACAAACCCTACTCCTCTCCCCAATCGCAATTGGGAGTTTCACTAACACACTAAGTGTTACAATGGAGTTTTACAAGCTCACTTCCAACTATGGTGTTTCTCACAATGGCTTACACCTAACCCAGAAAATCCCTTGTGTTTTAATGGCTCACACAATAACCAATTCCTTGTATTTTACAGGCTCACACAAACAACCTTTTATCTTGTGTTTTACAGGCTCACACAAACAACATTTACTTTGTGTTTTACAGGCTCACACAAATAACCTTTACTTTGTGTTTTAAAGGCTCACACAACTAATCTTTACAAGTGTTATACTCTTAACCCAGAAATACCCAAAACTCTCTTGAGTAATAAATGATTACAGAGAGAAACACTCACAAATCTTTATTGCTCAATAAATAAAGAGCAAAAAGATTTTTACAGAGAATAGATATTGGTTCTCAAAGTATTGAATGTACAAATAGCTTGTAATAAGATTTTGATTCAAAGTATTTGCTATCCTCTTGTACTGAATGCATGAATGACTTCCATTTATACTCCCTTAGCTGATTATAGCCGTTAGGGTGCATTTAATATGAAACTAGCAATTGTACCAACCAAATAATCGCGCCTGATATTTTTCTCTTTCATCATTCACTGGCGTGACTATGTTTGTCACTGGCATGACATTGCTTCCTAAGCCGTGACTGAAGTGGTAACCTTGGTTGTGAAGCTCTCTGAAATGTTTTGAAACATTGGGTCACGGGCGTGACATACATATTCATGGGCGTGACAAACTTCCTAGCTGTGATCCAAGTGGTGACTTTAGTCGTGAAGCTCTCTAGATGAAAATGTCATTAACATTCACGGGCGTGACTTAAATGTCCATTTCACGGTTTGTTCTTCCTTCATGGTCGTGAACTTCAAATATTGGTTTTGGTAACGGTTAGCCCTTTCACGAGCGTGACACAGAGTCACGGGCGTGAACATGTTACTTGCTTAATTTTGTCTTTCAAGGATTATTCTTCCAATCTCCATTCTTGCTATTTTATTCCATATCCTGTTTAATAGACTTAGAAAACAAGTATGTTAAATACAATATTGCTATTTTATTTGTTATCATCAAAATGACAGAAATACCCCTCAAAGTTTAACAATCTCCCCCTTTTTTATGGTGATAAATAATCTAGCAATATGTGCTTTTGAGAAGTCTCCCCCTCAAAAGATACTTAGGATAAAAAAAAATGATAAAATGCAAGAATTGTAAAGAATGATGTAGCATTGAAATAAACTTACTAGTTTTTAAGTATATGCAAGTTATATGTGAAGTATATCCAATATATATACCATAATTCCTTTTAAAGCATGAAGTATATGTAAGGTATACTTAAAGTATATCATGGCATATTCATTTTTGTAACTTACATGAAGGTATATGCAAAGTATACTTAAGGTATATCTAATGTGTATAAAGCTCAATTTCTCAATTTTATACTTGCATATTAATGTTGAATCAAAGTTTGAGTATTTCTAATTCCTTTTAACCTAACTCAATGTCAATGTATTTGTAGGTTCTTATTTTTGATTCAAAATCATTCTTTTAATATATTGGTAGGTTCTCCCCCTTTTGTCATTAATCAAAAAGAATATAAAGGTACCAAAGGATAAACAAAGCAAATATATGAAAAAAACACACACCAAAGATAATTAAAGTTCATAAAGGAAATACAATCAAACAAAAACAAAAAAAAAAACATATAACAAGCAACCACACAAATTTAGGCTATCATCTAGCCTAACACCTAGCCTAAACATCTAGCAGGACATCCTATCTCGAAGTCTAGCAACCTCTGCCTCAAGACTGTCCATCCAAGACTCCATGAAGTCTTTGAAGTTTTCCAACCTCTCGTCCATCAAAGCCTGCAGCTGCTCAAAATGTGGTGCCAAGAGGTCAACCACCTGCTACGCTAAATTCAGTGTGGAAGCCGAGGATTGTCCAATGTCCTGCTCAGCCACTGGAGGTGCTTCCTCAACCCGAGCCATTTTCTTCTACTGGATCCTTTGGAGACCGGCTTTGAAATCCTTTGTATCATTATCTTCCTAGATTATCTCCCTCGCAGTGTCTATGAAACGGTAGAAAATATTGTTCTCGTGAACAATTCTGACAGCCGCTCCCATCTTTATGAAGGACTCGACATCCAATCGATCTCGAGGATGCCTATGGATGAGATTGAAATGATGCTCATCCAGCTTCAAATAGCCAAGCTTCAAAGCTATGTGGGTGACATAACCACCAATGAGTATATCTCCTGTGGGTTTGGTGGAGATGGATAGAAGATGGTTTGCAAACCATCTAGAAAGTGCCACGGTGAGTCCTCTTCTAGCCATCTCAAATAGGAAGAGCTCTGATTTCCTGATGGTCCCATTGCTTTCTCCTCGAGCGAATATGCTATAGGGCAGGAACCTATGCAAATAGTTGTACACTGGGGACAGGAAATGAGTACACTTTCTCTTCTTAACATCCCAGCTGTAATCTAAGCCGAAATGGGTCCAAGCTCGAGTGGCAGAGAATTCTACTTTGCTATCATTGAGTATGCCATCCGATGGTAAGTTGAATAATTCTCCAAATTCAATGGCATTGAGGGCGTTCAGTTTGTCACAGAGTTGGAATTTCACCATTCCAGTAGGAGACACTTGTAAATTGCTCAGAAATTCCAATGTTGGCTCCCTCAATGTGGGCTGATGTGTTGCCCAGATATTAAGCCAAGAAGGGGGGTTGAATTGGAGTTTCAAAAAATTAAACTTTAAGGTGCGAAAATAAACAATTAATTTTAGGAGGGATAGAGAGAATTTGACACAAGGATTTTTATAGAGGTTTGGGTGTTAACAAACCCTACTCCTCTCCCCAATCGCAATTGGGAGTTTCACTAACACACTAAGTGTTACAATGGAGTTTTACAAGCTCACTCCCAACTATGGTGTTTCTCACAATGGCTCACACCTAACCTAGAAATCCCTTGTGTTTTAATGGCTCACACAATAACCAATTCCTTGTGTTTTACAGGCTCACACAAACAACCTTCACTTTGTGTTTTTACAGGCTCACACAAACAGCCTTTTAATTTGTGTTTTAGAGGCTCACACAACTAACCCTTACAAGTGTTCTACTCTTAACCCAGAAATACCCAAAGCTCACTTGAGTAATGATTATAGAGAGAAACACTCACCAATCTTAATTTCCCAATAAATGAAGAGCAAAAAGATTTTTACAGAGAACAGATTTTGTTCTCAAAGTATTGAATGTACAAATAGCTTATAACAAGATTTTGAATCAAAGAATATGCTATCTTCCTGTACTGAATGCATAAATGACTTCCATTTATACCCCCATGGCTAATTATAGTCGTTGGGGTGCATTAAATACATAACTAGCCGTTGTACCAACCAAATAATCGCGCTTGACATTTTTCTCTTTCATCATTCACAGGTGTGACTATGTTTGTCACGAGCGTGAAATTTCTTCCCAAGCCGTGACTGAATTGGTGACCTTGGTCGTGAAGCTCTCTGGAATGTTTTGACACATTAACTCACGGGTGTGACATACACCCTCACGGGCGTGACAAACTTCCCAGCCGTGATCCAAGTGGTGACCTTGGTCGTGAAGCTCTCTGGATGAAATGACATGAACATTCACGGGTGTGACAGTTTGATTCACGGACGTGACTAAAATGTCCACTTCACTGTTTTTCCTTCCTTTATGGTTGTGAACTTCAAATGTTGGCTTTGGTAACAGTTAGCTTCTTTCACGGGCGTGACACGTATAGTCACGGGCGTGAACATGCTACTTCCTTAATTTTGTCTTTCAAGGATTATTCTTCCAATCTCCATTCTTGTTATTTTATTCCATGTCCTGTTTAATAGACTTAGAAAACAAGTATGTTAAATACAATATTGCTATTTTATTTGTTATCATCAAAATGACAGAAATAACCCTCAAGGTTTAACATGATGTATGTCCACAAATTCTTTCAAGTGACAGGCCTGGAGTTGCTCTGTCATAGCCGTTTCAAGCCCGAGAGTTCGGACAATTTGCCATTCGAAGGACCTCGATGAAAGGAGAGGCCTTTTCTTCAAAGTGGAGTACCAGGGATGACATTGCTCCGGAATTCTGTTCATGAGATAATCTGCATACCTCCTAGGAGCATGAGACTTCTTTCTCTTTCCCTTTGATGAGGTAGTCTCCATTTGAGTTGAAGAAGTAAACTTTGTGAGTTTTGAGAAAAATATTTGACAAAAATTTGATAAAAACCCTAAAAGAGTATGATTTTTGATGAAGGAATGGAGTTTTGATGGTATTTATAGGAAAATTTTGTGACTTGGGGGTCGGAATCTTCAATAACTCATTGAATGTGTGTAAATGAGAGCGGTTTCAAGGATTTGAAAGGTTGAAATGAGAAATATAACTGGCTGTTCTCTTATATGCCCGATGCATTCACAGACGTGAAATGATTGTTCACGGGCGTGAATGGTCGTGTTCACGATTTGCTAAAGGAGTACTCTACCCATGAATAAAGGCGTGAATATGTTCACGGTCGTGACCTTTGAATGTCACGGGTATGAATGATGAACTATCACGGGGGTGAAACAATAGTCATGGGCGCGAAATGTTGAATTTCACTACTTGTGCCCGTGAAGCAAAGCATGACTCAAAGTGTTAACGCTTTTGTGTGTTTTTGGGTGAAAATGTTCACGAGCGTGAAAATTCATCACGAGCGTGAACAAGTCTTTTCACGGGAGTGAATGAAGCCGTAAATATAAGCTTCACCACTTGAAGCCGTGAACAATGTCGTGAATCAAGTCGTGAACGACACTGCCTCTTTTGGCTATTTAAGTCATGGGTGTGACTTCCCTAAAATTTTCATAAAATAAAATTAAGTCCTAAAAACAAGACTAAATCATTTCAATAAAGATTCTATTCCTTATAACATAAATTTTCATCAAAATTATTACTTTATATCTAGTGATATTATACAAAATTAAGATCATCAATTAAGATTTCATAATTTAGCAATCACAAGGTTAATCCATCAATCATTCCAAGTTCTCTTCTAATGAAATTAAATCTTTCCTTATTTAGAGACTTAGTAAAAATATCTACCAATTGATTTTCTGTGCTTATAAATTCTAATGCAACATCTCCATATTGACCATGATCTCTAATAAAGTGGTGTCTAATGTCAATATGCTTACGTCTTGAGTGTTGAATAGGATTCTTTGAAAGATTTATAGCACTTGTATTGTCACATTTAATAGGTATATGGTTCATTTCATGATCATAGTCCTTAAGTTGTTGTTTCATCCAAAGAATTTGAGTACAACAACAACCAGCTGCTACATACTCTATTTCAGCAGTTGAAAGGGCAATTGAAACTTATTTCTTGCTAAACTAAGAAACTAATCATTCTCCAATAAAGTGACAAGTACCTGAAGTACTTTTTCTATCTAAAACACTACCAGCATAGTCTGCATCTGAATATCCTATAATATAAAAGGGTGAATTTCTAGGATGCTATAAACCTAGATGCAAAGATCCATGTAAATATCTTAGAATCCTTTTTACTGCATTTAAATGAGATTCTTTAGGACATGATTGAAATCGTGCACACAAGCAAACACTATACATTATATCGGGTCTAGATGCAGTAAGATATAAAAGAGATCCGATCATACCTCTATAAAGCTTTTCATTAATGCTCTTACCCTTTTCATCCTTGTCCAATTTTATTGATGTGCTCATAGGAGTCTTGGCATTATTGCATCCTTCCATACCAAATTTCTTAATTAAATCTTTGGCATAGTTGGATTGGTTGATGAATATGCCTTCATTGCTTTGCTTTATTTGTAGACCAAGGAAATACTTAAGCTCTCCCATCATACTCATTTCAAATTCCCTAGTCATACACTTAGCAAATTCTTGACAAAGCAACTCATTAGTAGAACCAAATATTATATCATCAACATAAATTTGAACAATTAGTATATTATGCTTATGCCTTTTAATGAATAATGTGGTGTCAACATTTCCCTTTCTAAAGCTATTTTCTAATAGAAAAGAACTTAGCCTTTCATACCAAGCTCTTGGGGCTTGTTTCAAACCATAGAAAGCTTTTGAAAGTTTAAAAACATGATTTGGCAAATCATAGCTTTCAAAGCCTGGTGGTTGTTCTACATACACTTCTTCTTCTATATAACCATTTAGAAATGCACTTTTCACATCCATTTGAAAAAGTTTGAAATTCATGTGGCATGCATATGCTAAAAGTATTCTTATGGCTTCTAATCTAGCTATAGGTGCATAGGTTTCATCATAATCTATACCTTCTTCCTGATTATATCCTTTTGCAACTAATCTAGCCTTATTCCTAGTTATTGAACCTTGTTCATCTAGTTTATTTCTAAATACCCATTTGCTACCTATAATTTGATGATCCTTGGGTCTAGGTACTAAGGTCCATACCTTAATTCTCTCAAATTGGTTGAGTTCCTCTTGCATGGCAATTACCCAACTTTCATCATTAAGAGCCTCATCAACATTTTTAGGCTCAATTTGAGAAATAAAAGCAATGTCAGTGACTAAATATTTGAAATGAGATCTAGTACTTGCTCCCTTTGAGAGATCACCAATGATTTTCTCTTTTGGATGATCTTTCGTCATTCTCCATTCTTTTAGGAGTTCTTGTTCGTTTTCTTCTTTAGTTTGAGGTAGAGAATCATTTTAATATGAATCTTCTTGATCATTTTCTTCTTTCCCATTTCCAAGATCAAGACTTTCCATGTTACCTACAACATCATCAAGAACACTACCTTTCACAAGATCAAGTCTACTAGATTCATTAAAAACAACATGCATGGATTCTTCAACAGTTAATGATCTTTTGTTAAATACTCTATATGCTTTGCTGGTTGTAGAATATCCTAAAAAGATACCTTCATCAGATTTAGAGGCAAATTTTTCAAGATTATCCTTGGTATTCAATATAAAGCACTTGCATCCAAATACTCTAAAATATGATATCAAGGGCTTTCTTCCATTCCATAGCTTAAATGAGGTTTTGTTTAAAAGATGTCTTTTGGAAACTCGATTTGAAATATAACATTTAGTGTTTGTGGCTTTTGCCCAAAAGTAAGTTGGTAAATCATATTCATTGAGCATTATTCTAGATATTTCAATTAAAGTTCGATTTTTCCTTTCAACTATGTCATTTTGCTGAGGTGTCCTAGGAGATGAGAAATTTTGTGAAATTCCATGTTCAAGACAAAAGCTTTCAAAGTTTTCATTTTCAAATTCTTTGCCATGATCACTTCTTATCTTTGAAATGCAGTACCTTTTTTCATTTTGAACCCTTTTTTCATTTTGAACCCTTGAGCTAAGAAAATTACCCAAGTAAATCTAGAGTAATCATTTATTATGACAAATGCATAATGTTTTCCTCCTAAGCTAGCAATTCTAGTAGGTCCGAAAAAGTCTAAATGCAGGAGTTGAAGAGGTTTTGATGTACTTACTATGTTTTTGGCTTTGAAGGACAACTTGTGTTGCTTTCCTCTTTGGCAAGGTTCACATGTCTTTCCTTTTTCATATTTAACTCTTGGCAGTCCTTTTACTAGTTCTCCTGTGCTGAGGCTTTGTATTAAGTTCATGTTAGCATGACCAAGTCTTCTATGCCACAGCCAGGATTCATCACTAGTAGTCATAAGACACTTAGAGGAATGATTAGATAGTTCATGTAAGTTTATTATGTATGTATTGACATCTCTATTTCCTTTAAATATCTCCTGACCATTGATAGAGATCACAAGACATTCATTGGAAGTAAAGATTACTTTGTTTCCATTATCACATAATTGACTTACACTTAACAAGTTATGTTTCAAACCATCAACAAGTAAGACATCTTTAATAAAAGAAGTACCATTAATACCAATATAACCAATGCCAATTACCTTACCCTTTGCATTGTTTCCAAAGGTAACTTTACCTTCATCAATACTTTTGATTTCATTTAAAAGTTCTTTGTCTCCTGTCATATGCCTTGAGCATCCACTGTCTACTAGCCAAGCATTTTTGTTTATTGTGGACTTGACACATACCTATAGAATCACAGTTCAAGTATGATTTTTAGGTACCCAAATGAGCTTGGGTCCTTGGGGGTTAGCACATGAAGGTTCCCAATGAGCCTTTCTTATCCAACAATATTTATTTATGTGACCCATTTTTATACAATAATTACATTGTTTTGGTCTAAACTTGTTTTCTGGTCTTACAATATTTTTGAATACTACTTTTCTATCAACCTTATTTTGAGAATGATGACATGCACAATCATGATTAATTGATGATTTTCTAGATGCATGCTTCCTATATATAAAGGCATGATTATTCTGTTTATGTATAGAAGGTTTAATATGCTTATTTCTTAGTGCTGTTCTAACAGGTGTGGAGATGTGAGGTTCACTAGACTTAACAAAGATAGTTTTGTGAGAAGATGATGATGTGTCCTTAAATCCTAGACCATGTCTAATTAAGGGTGATCTTTGAGACACAATGAGAGTATCTAAGCTCTCTTTACCTTTGTGAAATTTAGAAATGGAATTTCTAAGTTCCTCAACTTCATTTTTCAAAGTATTATTTTTTTTAGCAAGGAAGCTGTTGAGGGTCTTGATGAGTATTCATCTAATGACTTTTGGAGAGATTCATTAGATGATTTAAGCTTTATGCTTTCCTTTTTTAAATCATCTATCTTATTTTTTAAATTAGAGATGTTATTTCTATAAGTACTAAATTTACTTCTATATTTCTCTAATTCTAGATTTAATTCTTCTATTAGGCTTTGCTCATCATCATCATCATCACTATCATCGTCATTATCACTACTATCATTGTTCAAAGAGTATGAGTGTAGTGATCTTACCTTATTCGAGACGTGATCCTCAATAGCCATAAAGCATAGGTTGACCTCTTCGCTTTCATTATCATCTCTTTCACTTGAAGAGCTTTCGTCATCCCATGTGGCTTTGTGACCTTTCTCCCCATTGTCTCTTTGGTATTTGCTTTTATGCTTCTTGAGCCTTGAACATTCTGGTTTGATATGTCCTTTCTTTCCACACTCATAGCACTTTACCTCTTCCTTAATTCTTTGTGTATCATTAGAAGTTTGTTTGAGGTTTATTTGCCTGAATTTTCTGGAGCTGCTCATTTGCTTCTCAATGATGCTTTTTAGTCTCCTTGAAAGCATAACAATGTCCTCATTTTCATCATCACTCATTTCTTCATCATCTTCACCTTCTTCTTGAGATTTTGAAGTAAAGGCTTTGAGTGCTAAGGGCTTTCTTTTCTCTGGCTCTGCTTTAAGCTCTAATCTCTTTGCCATTTCATGTGTGAGAAGTTTTCCAATCAGCATATCAGTATTCATGATACTCATGTCTTCATTTGCTTTTTCTATGCCAGCAACTCTTGAGCCATAGTCTTTAAAAGGAAAACTTCTCAGGATTTTGTTGTTTACATCCTCCAAACTCAAATGCTTTCCAAGTTTCCTCATTCCATTTATAATGGCTAGAAGACGGTTGGTCATGTCAGTGATTGACTCATTGGATTTCATCTTGAAGAGCTCATATTCAGAGGTCAGAAGTTGAATCTTCGTGGATTATTTGACTTGCTTAGTTCCTTATGATAATTTTCCAATGTCTTCGACATGCTGTATGTTGTTGGGTAGTGTTGTATTCTTCCACATTCTTCAATAGATAATGAGCTTGATAGGATTGTCATTGCCTTCTTGTTTTTGAAATTTGTTCTTCTTTGAGGCTCTGTTCAATCATCTCTTGACATGATTTCTTCTTTACTATCAGCTCCTCTTCTAGTTGGTGGTGTCCATTCTTTTTGTACACTATCCCAGACTTCAATTCCTTCACTATCCAGATATGTCTCCATCCGAAACTTCCAATGGACATAATTTACTCCATCAAAGTAAGGTTTGAGACTTTGGAATCCTTCACTGGCCATATCTTAATCTTTACTAGCGCTTTTTAGGCTTCAATGCTAAACTAAGCTCTGATACCAATTTTTTCCCAAATATTAAGCTAAGAAGGGGGGTTGAATTGGAGTTTCAAAAATTAAACTTTAAAGTATGGAAATAAAAAATTAATTTTATGAGGGATAGAGAAATTTGACACAAGGATTTTTATAGAGCTTCGGGTGTTAACAAATCCTACTCCTCTCCCCAATCACAATTGGGAGTTTCACTAACACACTAAGTGTTACAATGGAGTTTTACATGCTCATTCCCAACTATGGTGTTTCTCACAATGGCTTACACCTAACTTAGAAATCTCTTTTATTTTAATGACTCATACAATAACCAATTTTTTGTGTTTTACAGGCTTACACAAACACCTTTTATCTTGTGTTTTACAGGCTCACACAAACAACATTTACTTTGTGTTTTACAGGCTCACACAAATAACTTTTACTTTGTGTTTTAAAGGCTCACACAACTAACCCTTACAAGTGTTCTACTCTTAACCCAGAAATACCCAAAACTCTCTTGAGTAATAAATGATTACAGAGAGAAACACTCACAAATCTTTACTGCTCAATAAATAAATAGCAAAAAGATTTATACGGAGAATAGATATTGGTTCTCAAAGTATTGAATCTAGAAATAGCTTGTAATAAGATTTTGATTCAAAGTATTTCCTATCCTCTTGTACTGAATGCATAAATGACTTCCATTTATACTCCTTTGGATGATTATAGCCGTTAGGGTGCTTTTAATATGAAACTAGTCGTTGTACCAACCAAATAATCGCGTATGACATTGTTCTCTTTCATCATTCACGGGCGTGACTATGTTTGTCACTGGCGTGACATTGCTTCCCAAGCCGTGACTGAAGTGGTGACCTTGGTCGTGAAGCTCTCTGGAATGTTTTGAAACATTGGGTCACGGGTGTGACAAACTTCCTAGCCATGATCCAAGTGGTGACTTTGGTCGTGAAACTATCTGGATGAAAATGCCATTAACATTCACGGGCGTGACATTTTAATTTACGGGCGTGACTTAAATGTCCATTTCACGGTTTGTTCTTCCTTCATGGTCATGAACTTCAAATGTTGGTTTTGGTAACGGTTAGCTCTTTCACGGGCGTGACACATAGAGTCACGGGCATGAACATGCTACTTACTTAATTTTGTCTTTCAAAGATTATTCTTCCAATCTCCATTCTTGCTATTTTATTTCATACCCTGTTTAATAGACTTAGAAAACAAGTATGTTAAATACAATATTGCTATTTTATTTGTTATCATCAAAATGACGGAAATACCACTTAAGGTTTAACAAGAAACTTACTAGGGGTCACAAGATCAAGTTTAAGAGGGAGTGTTGGATCATAAACTTGATTCATTATGGGAGCCCAAACTCAAACCCAATCAAATTTGAGTCCAAATCTATAATCAAGGTCCAAAACTACAAGCCCTCTATCTAGAATCTTCTAAGGTGTGGTAATTATGCATGTAAATCATTTGGTAACTTAAAATATTATTAAAAGGATGGAGAAAAATGGAGAAGAATGAGGTGTATGGTTATTATAATTTTGGATTAGTTTATTTGTGTGGTGTAAGATTGTTCTTAAGTAGTATAAATATCCCTCTCCATTTTAGTTTAGGTATCAAGAAAAATTAAAAGCTTTTAAGTGAGTGAAAAAGTAAAGTTTTATAAGAGTTAGTTGTAATATCTTATTTTTTTTAGTGAGAGTGCTTTTGTAATAATTGTTTGAATTTGAATAAAAGTTGTTTGTATGAGTGTTTCATTTCCGACAGTATTACCACGATTTCTTATAGTTTCCTAATTAATGGCTCCCCTCATGGTTTTTTTAAGCCTAATAGAGAACTCTAACAAGGAGATCCTATCTCACCATATTTATTTGTTCTTTGTATAGGACTATCTTCTTTAATTTGACATCCTAAAAGTAAAGATGAGCTTCATGGAGTAAGGGTTAGGAAAGGAAACCTGTGTATTTCCCATCTCTTATTTGCAGATGATAGCATATTGTTTGCTAAAGCTAATGCTCGGGAATGCTTGATTCTTATAGATATTCTTCAACGATATGTTGTCGCTTTAGGCCAAGTGGTTAATTTTGATAAATCTGAAGTTTCTTTCAGCAAAAGTATTCCGCAGATGAAAAGGATTTTATTAGAGGCATTTTTGGTGTTAAAGAGGTGTACAGTCATGCTCGCTACCTTGGTATCCTAGTTTGACTGGTAAATTTAAGAAATCTATTTTTATCACTCTTAAAGAGAGGATTTGGAAAAAGTTAAAGGGTTGGAAAGAAAAGGCACTTTCAAAAGCGAGGAAGGAAGTTCTGATAAAATCTATGGCCTAAACTATTCCCACTAACATCATGAGTTGTTTTGTTCTTCCCTCAACATTTTATGAGGAAATCTAAAGCATGATTATCAAGTTTTGGTGGGGGTAGTATGTAGAATGATCATATAATTCATTGGGCTAAATGGGACAATCTCTGTTTGGCTAATAAGCTTGGAGGCTTGGGATTTTGCAATATACACTGCTTTAATCTTGCTCTTATTGCAAAGCAGGTTCGGAGAATTTCACAGAATCCATCATCCTTATTTGCTCGGGTTATTAAATCGAAGTATTTTCCTATATATAAATAGAATAGAATATAAATATAGAAATAGAAAATAAATTCAATATAAATAATATAATAAATTAAATAAAAATAAATAAAATAATAGAATTGACTTTTTGGGTGCTGATGAGAGGTACAAACCTAGTTTCTTCTGGCAGGGTATTAAAGATGTGAAATTCATCATTAAATCGGGTATGGGTTAGAGAATTGTAGATAGGTCTGAGGTGAGTATTTGGAATGATCCATGGCTATTAGAGTCCCCTTCCAAAAGGCTGTTGTTCCTAAAATTTTGCCTTTAGATGCCCAGATTAGTTGTTTGATTGATGTTGAGTAGAAATCCTTGAAAAGAGACCAGGTTCATAAGGCGTTTCTACCGTTTAAAGCCAAAAATATATTAAAGATCCCAAATAGTGTTCACCGCCCTAGAGATTCCAGCATCTGGTCGTTTGAAAAAATGGATCTTATTCTGTTAGATTTGGATATCACTTGGTGGTTAAACTTTTGGCTGATCTATATGACAGTCCTACCTCCGCTAATGCTAGAGTTTTATATTGGGGTCTGATTTGGAAAGCGGATGTCCTGCCAAAAATTAAACACTTCTGCTAGGTTTGTTGCTGGTTCTCTTCCTACATCAGATAATATAGCGAAAAGAGGAGTTAATTGTAGTGTAATTTGTCGTTATTGCAAGAGAGCACCATAAACAATTCTTCATGTTTTCAAGGAGTGCTCCTAGGTCCAAGGCATATGGTTTTGCAGAAAGCTGAACCTAATAAGTTGTTTGATGCGCTCTCATACTATTGTCGATTGGCTTTTAGAAGTTCATAAAGTTATTAATAGGGAGCTATTTTCACTTTATGGGAAATATGGAATGACCATAACTGGCTAGTTCACAGAAAAGCTTAAAAAGATCAACTCCTTTTTACTAAATTTGTTTCGAATCTTAGTGTTGAGTTTCTAAATACTAAAGGCAGGGAGAGGACGGTTGTTTCATCGGTGAGAAGCACTCGGAAACCTCCAGCGCTGGGTGTAGCTAAGATTAACATTGGTGTTACCCTTGATAGAAACTCGAGTAAAGAAGGTTTGGGTTTTGTGATAAAAGATGAGTATGCTCATGTTTTAATGTGTGGTGGTAAATTCATTTTTGAAACTTTGGATCCAGAATCGGCTGAAGCACTAGCTATTCTTTTTGGGCTATCAGTGGGTGGGAATGTGGTTTTACAAAGGTTGAGGTTGAGCCTAATGCACATTTGGTTATTTTCGATTCGTTCTCCTAAATCTAGAACTCAATTCGAGTACTTAAAGATGATAATGTTTATAAGAGTAGTAGTTTTTAGACTTGTGTCTTTTTTCTTTTTCTAGTTGAAGTTGTAATAAGGTAGCTCCTGAATTAGCTCATTGGGCTTCGTCTTTAAGCTTGATTTAGATTTTAGATTTTGATGGAGGATGCTCTCCATTGAGTTGAATCCGCTGTGTTGGATGATTTATCCTTCCTTTCTCTTTGTTAAAAACAAATAGTACACCGAGATTACCGATAACATATATTATATATTCCCTTTGTCAAATAAATAAATAAATAAATAAATAAATATATATATATATATATATATATATATATATATGAGAATGACAAGTAGTTATACAAATATTTAAAAAGAAAATTGGATTATTATTTTTTTAATAAAATTATGAAATTCATTCATAATAAAAAAAAAAATCAGTACAAATCTAAAATCAAACAAACATTAAATGACTTACCCAATAACATTTTGGGTTTAACAAACTTTTCAAATGACAATAATAATAGTAGCAATGAGGATTTAGCTAGTGTTAAGATAGCATAAAAAAATGCGATTATTGTAGCTGTCATTTCCAACAAATCAGGCTGTGAAGTGATTGTGATCTTAAACGACTCCAACTTAACAACTATCAGCAAAAAAATCTTCATCTACACATAAAAACCGCATCAAGGTATCTATATATGAGTGTTGTTATGACACCCTATTAATAATCATTTTATAAGTATATTACGTGGGTTAATATGATTAGAGCCGATATGTGTCAAAAAAAATTTCCTTAATTTAATTTAATAATCAATCTATTATTAATACTTAATTAATTTTTTTTATTTTTTAAAACTTTTGGCAGCATAATGGTTATAAATTCACAATATTTTTTAAAAATTTCATTCTACTATATCAATATTTCATTATTAATAATCAATTAAGACATTAAGCTCACTAAATACACTTTATTTCTTTTTTTTTTTTCATTTCATGCACAATAAAATCAATAATTAGAAAAATATTCAATATATCATTTAAAAATTCTCAATAAATTTATACACACCCAAAATCATATTTTCTTACAATTTATGACCACATTTTCATTTAATTAGCAAAAAAAATATTAATTTTTCATTTTTCATATTTCAGCCTATAATTAATTTTCATCATTAAAATTTTTCTTTTACCTTCTAATTATTCATTTCACTAATTTATATATTCATTATTCCATATGTATCATAATATTATAATAAAATGTATTTATTCCTTAATATTCATTTTTCACATAATAAGGTCATATTTTATAATTTCCACTAGTTAATTTTTGTAATTGAAATTGACCATTCTTATTCACTTTTCATAATTCATTAATCATGTTTTAAGTATTAATTAGCAATTACATGCAAAATACACAGATTTCTAAATTTTTATAAGCCTAAATCATGCTTAATTAATAGAAATAAGTATATTTTGGAATCACTAACCTTAATTTTCAACTCGATCAAAGTCTATTTTCTATACTGCTCACTCAAACCGGATTGATAATTCAATTTTCGGTATTACCATAAAATTTATTTTGCAATGTTAAATAATCCTAAATATTATTTAAATTCTATCCATATCATAAAATAAATTTTTGGATGTCATTTGATATTTTTCATATCTCAGTCAAAGTACGGTCAACCAACTATTTAATTAAACCGGATCCCTTTTTTTTTTTTTTTTTACTTTTGAGGATTTATTTAACTCATTTTCACTCTAAATTTTACCCTCGAACTAGTTATAATCTATATTTTCCGATAATCAAATAAAATATTTTTCAACCACAAGTGTATTTTTAATCTCAGGGTATGCAGATCAATTTTGGAAACTACAATTTACAACAAATCCGGTATTTAGGCCATTACAATTATACCTCACAATAGATGAAAACAAAACAAATCTCATAATAGTTGAGAATACAAATTTTCATTCTGAAGATGAAAAATAAAAGATCTGATATTATTATGCATAAAATTGGATTTTGAAGATAAAAAATGAAAAAAAAAATTAATTTTTATGAAGAAAAAAGTATAAGATTTCAAGGTTTTTGTTTTCTTTCTTCCCGAATAGTTAATAGCAACTTGAGCTGTATAAAAAATAATAATAATAATAATAACGACTTGATTTAATATAATAAATAGTATATTAAGGGACATCATAAAAACATTGCAAACATTGTAATATAATATAATAGGGGCATACTTTATTAAATTATGCTAATCCAAACAGAATGCGAATTCCAATCCAAGTTAATAACCTCTAGGAGTTTGATCAGCCGCCCTTTATGTCTTATCTATGCATCTTGAATTTATATATTAATTTATTTATGGATTAATCTAATAATATATTATTATCTAAAAATATTAATTAATATATATATATATAATAAAATTGTAAAAACTGTTTTTAATATGACAAGAAATTAATTATTGGCTTTGTTGATGAATAAAAATATAAATCGAAGTTTAAAAAAATTTCCATCATGCTATTGCAAATAACCAGCAAGGTCTTTTCTTTTCTTTTCTTTTTTTTTAATCCACCTTTTTTAAGGAGTAAAACGTGAGATGAAAACAAATTTAATCCTATTGCTCAAACTATTACGCACGAGGTCAATAAATTAAGAATTTTTGTAGCCGTTGTTTATGGAATAAAATTAATCTGAAAAGGCACACATCATTTTTTAATGGCTAGAAGAGAAAGGGACAACCAATGATGATTTATTAAGAAAATTTAGATCAACATTATATTGGTAGCTGAATTTTTTGAAAAAATTTGGTATGAGTCCCTATACATGTGTGTCCCACCACATATAAAATAAAATAAAAAAGTCAAAAGTTGTGGTAATTCAATTTCAAATTGAATTCCTCCAGCCAACAATTCAATTTCGAATTAAATTCGTCCAACCAATATTTTTTACTTTTTTGATTTGTGTTCAAACTGAATATTTTTTTCTATAAATATGCAGATTTTTTTTCATTTGAATTACAATAATCTCAATTCATTTGAGAGAGTTAAATTTTTGGAATTTTTCTAAAAATTAGAAAGTGACAAAAATAGTGAGGAAAATATTTTGGGAGTGTTTTTAGGAAACACTTGTATGCTACTATTTTTGGATTTATCTCAAAATTGTTATATTATCTCTAGCCTGTGTCTAGGAAAGACTCTCTTCTTGTACCCATTAATTTTTATTAGTAGAAGAAAAATATTCGGAGTGTTGTCCGTGTACGTACCCCAAATTAAAGGGTGAACCGCGTTAAATTATTAGTATTATTTTTGCTGATTATTTTATTTCACATTTATTTGTGTTATTTTATCCGCTATGCCCAACAAGTGGTATCAGAGTCAGCCTGTCAGTCTTATAAAATTCTTAGTATGCTCTGTGGTTGCAGTATTGACTGATCTTCCACATCATAAAAGATTTTATTAGTTTACTGACAGCAGAAGGAGTCTTATTTTGTTTTAAAGTAGAGACAAAGGGCACCAAGATGATCAGCTTAAATGACACAAATTACCACATATGGAGAAGCAAAATGAAGGATCTCCTATTTGTGATTATACTATCAATTTCACATCCCATGAGACCAGTTGAGTAATTGATAGTGGCGCTACCATTCATGCCACGTCTCAGAAGAAATTCTTCTCATTCTATACAATAGGAGATTTTAGCGCTGTGAAGATGGGAAATGATAATCTGTCAAAAGTTGTTGGCAGAGGAGATGTTTGTCTGGAGACTATTAATGGTACCAGATTAGTCCTGAGAGATGTAAGACATATTCCAAATATTCGTCTGAATTTGATCTCTGCAGAAAAACTCGATGATGCAGGTTTCTGCAGTACCTTCTCAAATAACCAATGGAAGCTTACCAAAGGTTCCATGGTGGTGGCTAGAGGCACAAGGCATGTTACCTTGTATGTGATGCATGCAAAGCTCTACAATGACACTGTAAGTGCTATGGAGAAAGATAGTACTATTGAATTATGGCACAGACGACTCAGCCATATGAGTGACAAAGGGATGACTACCTTTGTTAGAAGGAAGATGTTGCCCGGAATGGATGAAGTGCATTTGGATAACTGTTTAGCAGAAAAGCAAAACAGAGTTGCTTTCAAGAGTTCCCCTCCTTCCAGAATTAAAAATTGTTAGATCTGATCCATTTAGATTTATGTGGGCCAATGCCAAAGTCACTGGGTGGTGCTCTGTATTTTGTGACTTTCACTGATGACCATTCGAGGAAGACATGGGTGTATACTTTAAAGACAAAAGATCATGTGCTAAATGTCTTTAAAGAATTTCATGCCTCAGTTGAGAGACATACTGGGAAGAAGTTGAAATGCATCCGGACAAACAATGATGGAGAATACATTAGATCGTTTGATGCCTACTGCAAAGAACATGGTATTCGGCATCAGACAACGCCTCCAAAAATACCGTAGTTGAATGGCTTGGCTGAGAGGATGAATAGAAATTTGATGGAGAGAGTCAGATGTTTGCTCTCACATGCAAAGTTACCTAAAATTTTTTGGGGTAAAACTTTACTCACGGCTGTGTACGTCTCAAATTTTTCACCTTGTATCCCTCTAAAGCTAGATGTTCCAGAGAAAGCGTGGTTAGGAAAGGATGTTTCCTATGATCATCTGCGGGTATTTGGTTGCAAAGCCTTTGTGCATATTCCAAAAGATGAGAGGTCCAAGCTCGATGTCAAAACACGACAGTGTGTTTTTATTGGCTATGAAAAAGATCAGTTTGGCTACAGATTTTATGATCCAATAGAAAATGTTAACCTTGAGGGGTATTTCTATCATTTTGATGATAATAAATAATATAGCAATATTGTATTTAACATACTTGTTTTTGTAAGGATATTATACAGGACATGAATTAAATTAGCAAGAATGGAGAATTGGAAGAATAATCCTTGAGAAACAAAAAGCAAGAAGTAGTATGTTCACTGCCGTGACTCTAGGAGTCACTCCCGTGAAGCCAACTAGCCGTTACCATGAAACCAACATTTGAAGTTCACGACCATGAAGGAAAACCAAACCGTGAAGTAAGCATTTCAGTCACCCCCGTGAAGAAAGGTGTCACCCCCGTGAGGCTTCATGCAAATTTCATTCCAGAGAGCTTCACGACCAGAGTCACCACTTGGGTCACGGCTGGGAAGATGTTCACCCCCATGAATGAATGTGTCACCCCCGTGAAGGCTTCATTCAATTTCATCCAGAGAGCTTCACGACCAGAGTCACCACTTGGTTCACGGCTGGGAAGAGTGTCACGCCTGTGACTGATTAAAGTCACGCTCGTGACTCTATATGTCAAAACATACCAGAGAGCTTCACGACAAAGGTCACCACTTCAGTCACGGCTTGGGAAGAACTGTCACCCCCGTGACAAGCATATTCACGCCCGTGAACAATGAAAGAGAAAAATGTCAGGCGCAATTTTTTGGTTGGTATAACGGCTAGTTTCTTATTTAATGCACCCCAACGGCTATATTCAGCCATGAGCGTATAAATGGAAGTCATTTATGCATTAAGAAACAAGAGAATGACAAGAAAAACAAAAGATTAGCATATACTTCAAATCACAAGCTATCTTGTACTTTTATACTTTGAGAACTAATTCATTCTCTGTAAAAATCTTATTACTCCTCCTATTTGAACAATAAAGATTTATAAGTAGTTATCTCTGTAATCTTTACTCAAGTAAGCATTGGGTAGTTCTGGGTTAAGAGAATAACACTTGTAAGGGTTAGTTGTGTGAACCTCCAAAACACAAATTAAAAGGTTATTTTTGTGAGCCTGTAAAACACAAAGTGTAGGTTGTTTGTGTGAGCCTGTAAAACACAAAGTGTAGGTTGTTTGTGTGATCCTGTAAAACACAAAGGAATTGGTTATTGTGTGAGTCATTAAAACACAAGGGATTTCTGGGTTAGGTGTGAGCCATTGTGAGAAACACCATAGTTGGGAGTGAGCTTGTAAAACTCCATTGTAACACTTAGTGTGTTAGTGAAACTCCCAATTGCGATTGAGGAGAGGAGTAGGGTTTGTTAATACCCGAACCTCTATAAATATTTGTGTCTGATTTTCTCTATCCCTTCTAAAATTAACAATTTTATTTCCGCACCTTAAAGTTTAATTTTTGAAACTCCAATTCAACCCCCCTTCTTGGTCTAATATCTGGGCAACAATTGGTATCAGAGCCTTGTCTAGCATTGAAGCCTAAAAAGCGCTAGTAAAGAGTAAGATATGGCCAGTGAAGGATTCCAGAGTCTCAAACCTTACTTTGATGGAGCAAATTATGCCCATTGGAAGTTTAGGATGAAGACATACTTGGATAGTGAAGGAATTGAAGTCTGGGATAGTGTACGAAAAGAATGGACACCACCAACCAGAAGAGGAGTTGATGGTGAAGAGGAAATCCTATCAAGAGATGATTGGACAGAGCCCCAAAGAAGAGCAAATTTCAAAAATAAGAAGGCAATGACAATTCTATCAAGCTCATTATATATTGAAGAATGTGGGAGAATACAACACTGCTCAAAAGCATATAGTATGTGGAAGACATTGGAGAACTATCATGAGGGAACTAAGTATGTCAAATCCAAGAAGATTCAACTTCTAACCTCAGAATATGAGCTCTTCAATATGAAATCAAATGAGTCAATCACTGACATGACCAACCGTCTTCTATCCATTATAAATGGAATGAGGAAACTTGGGAAGCATATAAGTTTGGAAGATGTAAGCAATAAAATCCTGAGAAATCTTCCTCTTAAAGACTATGGTTCAAGAGTTACTGGCATAGAAGAAGCAAATGAAGATATGAGTATCATGAACACTGATGTGCTGATTGGCAAGCTTATCACACATGAGATGGCAGTAAAGAGAGATAGATAGCTTGAAGCAGAGCCAGAGAAAAGAAAACCCTTAGCACTCAAAGCCTCTACTTCAAAAGAAGAAAGTGAAGATGATAAAGAGATGAGTGATGATGAAAATGAGGACATCGCTATGCTTTCAAGAAGATTAAAAAGAATCATTGAAAAAAAGATGAGCAATTTCAGAAGATTCAAGCAAAGAAACCTCAAACAAACTTCAAATGATACACACATAAGTAAGGAAGAGGTAAAATGCTATGAATGTGGAAAGAAAGGACATATCAAACCAGAATGTCCAAGGCTCAAGAAGCATAAGAGCAAATACCAAAGAGACAATGGGGAGAAAGGTCACAAAGCCACATGGGATGATGAAAGCACTTCAAGTGAAAAAGATGATAATGAAAGTGAAGAGGTCAACCTATGTTTCATGGCTATTGAGGATCACGTCTCGGACAAAGTAAGATCACTACACTTATACTCTTTCAATAATGATAGTAGTGATAATGATAGTGATAGTGATGATGATAATGATGATGAGCAAAGCCTAATAGATGAATTAAATATATAATTAGAGAAATATAAAACTAAATTTAGTATCTATAGAAATAATATCTCTAATTTGAAAAATAAGATAGATGGCTTAGAAAAGGAGAACATAAAGCTTAAATCATCTAATGAATCTCTTCAAAAGTCATTAGATGAATACTCATCAAGACCCTCAACAGCTTCATTGTTAAAAGAAAATAACACTTTGAAAAATGAAGTTGAAGAACTTAAAAATTCCATTTCTAAATTTCACAAGGGTAAAGAGAGTTTAGATACTCTCATTGTGTCTCAAATACCACCTTTAGTTAGACATGGTCTAGGGTTTAAGGACACATCATCATCTTCTCACAAAACTATATTTGTAAAATCTAAAGAATCTCACATCTCCACACCTGTTAGAACAACTCCAAGAAATAAGCATGTTAAACCTTCTATACAGAAAAAGAATAATCATGCCTTTATGTATAAGGAGTATGCATCTAGAAAAATGAAAATTAATCATGATTGTGCATGCCATTGTTCTCAAAATCAGTCTAATAGAATTATGGCATTCAAATACATTGTAAGACCAAAAAGCAAGTTTAGACCGAAACAATATAATTATTGTATGAAAATTGGTCACGTAAATAAACATTGCTGGATAAGGAAGGCTCATTGGCAACCTTCATGTGCTAACCCCCAAGGACCCAAACTCATTTGGGTACCTAAATATCATACTTGATTTGTAACTCTGTAGGTATGCCTCAAGTCCACAATAAACAAAAATGCATGGCTAGTAGACAGTGGATGCTCAAGGCATGTGACAGGAGACAAAGAACTCTTCAATGAAATCAAAAGTATTGATGGAGGTAAAGTTACCTTTGGAAACAATGCAAAGGGTAAGGTAATTGGCATTGGTTCTATTGGTGTTAATGGTACTACTTTTATTAAGGATGTTTTACTTTTTGATGGCTTGAAACATAACTTGTTAAGTGTAAGTCAATTATGTGATAAAGGAAACAAAGTAATCTTCACTTCAAATGAATGTCTTGTAATCTCTATTGATGGTCAAGAAATATTTAAAGGAAATAGAGATATCAATACGTACATAATAAACTTACATGAACTATCTAACCATTCCTCTAAGTGTCTTGTGACTACTAGTGATAAATCTTGGTTGTGGCATAGAAGACTTGGTCATGCTAACATGGATTTAATACAAAGTCTCAGCACAGGAGAGCTAGTAAAAGGATTACCAAGAGTTAAATATGAAAAAGGCAAGACATGTGATCCTTGTCAAAGAGGAAAGCAACACAAGTCATCTTTCAAAGCCAAAAACATAGTAAGTACTTCAAAACCCCTTCAACTCCTACATTTAGACTTATTTGGACCTACTAGGGTTGCTAGCTTAGGAGGAAAACATTATGCATTTGTCATCATAGATGACTACTCTAGATTTACTTGGGTAATTTTCTTAGCTCAAAAGAGTGATGCTTTTGAAAATTTCAAAAACTTTGCTAAAAGAGTTCAAAATGAAAAAGGGTACTGCATTTCAAAAATAAGAAGTGATCATGGTAAAGAATTTGAAAATGAAAACTTTGAAAGTTATTGTCTTGAACATGGCATTTCACATAATTTCTCATCTCCTAGAACACCTCAACAAAATGGAGTAGTTGAAAGGAAAAATCGAACATTAATTGAAATGGCAAGAACAATGCTTAATGAATATGAATTACCAACTTATTTTTGGGCAGAAGCCACAAACACTGCATGTTATATTTCAAATCGAGTTTCCAAAAGACCTATTTTAAACAAAACCTCATTTGAGCTATGGAATGGAAGAAAGCCCTTGGTATCATACTTTAGAGTATTTGGATGCAATTGTTTTATATTGAACACCAAGGAAAATCTTGGAAAATTCTCCTCTAAGTCTGATGATGGTATCTTTTTAGGATGCTCTACAACCAGCAAATCATATAGAGTATTTAATAAAAGATCATTAACAGTGGAAGAATCCATGCATGTTGTTTTTAATGAATCTAGTAAACTTGATCTTGTGAAAGGTAGTGCTCTTGATGATGTTGTAGATGATATGGAAAAACTTGTCATTGAAAATGGAAAAGAAGAAAACGATCAAGAAAATCTACTACCTCAAAATCAAGAACAAATGGAGCAAGAACTTCCAAAAGAATGGATAATGAATAGAAATCATCCAAAAGAGCAAATAATTGGTGATCTATCAAGGGGAGTAAGTACTAGATCTCATTTCAAGCATTTAGTCACTAACATAGCTTTTATTTCACAAATTGAGTCTAAAAACATTGATGAGGCTCTTAATGATGAAAGTTGGGTAATTTCCATGCAAGAGGAACTCAACCAATTTGAGAGAAATAAGGTATGAAACCTAGTACCAAGACCTAAGAATCATCCAATCATAGGCAGCAAATGAGTATTTAGAAATAAGTTAGATGAACAAGGGTTAATAACCAGGAATAAAGCAAGACTAGTTGCAAAAGGATATAATCAGGAAGAAGGTATAGACTATGATGAAACATATGCACCGGTAGCTAGATTAGAAGCTATAAGAATACTCTTAGCATATGCATGTCACAAGAATTTCAAACTTTTTCAAATTGATGTGAAAAGTGCATTTCTAAATGGCTATATAGATGAAGAAGTGTATGTAGAACAACCACCAAGTTTTGAAAGCTATAATTTGCCAAATAATGTTTTTAAACTTTCAAAAGCTTTGTATGGTTTAAAACAAGCTCCAAGAGCTTGGTATGAGAGACTAAGTTCTTTTTTACTAGAAAATAGCTTCACAAAGGAAAATGTTGACACTACACTGTTCATCAAAAAGCATAAGCATGAGATACTAATTGTTCAATTTATGTTGATGATATAATATTTGGTTCTAATAATGAGCTGCTTTGTCAAGAATTTGCTAAGTGCATGACTAGGGAATTTGAAATGAGCATGATGGGAGAACTTAAGTATTTCCTTGGTCTACAAATCAAACAAAGCAATGAGGGCATATTCATCAACCAATCCAAATATGCCAAAGACTTAATCAAAAAATTTGGTATGGAAGGATGCAAAAATGCCAAGACTCCTATAAGGACATCAACAAAATTGGACAAAGATGAAAAGGGTAAGAGCATTAATGAAAAGCTTTATAGAGGTATGATCGGATCACTTTTATATCTCACTGCTTCTAGACCCGATATGATGTATAGTGTTTGCTTATGTGCGCGATTTCAATCATGTCCCAAAGAATCTCATCTAAATGCTGTAAAAAGGATTTTAAGATATTTACATGGAACATTGCATCTAGGTTTATCGTATCCTAGGAATTCATCTTTGGATATTATAGGATATTCAGATGCAGACTATGCTGGTAGTCTTTTGGATAGGAAAAGCACTTTAGGTACTTATCACTTCATTGGAGAATGTTTGGTTTCTTGGTTTAGCAAGAAACAAGTTTCAGTTGCTTTATCAACTGCTGAAGCTGAATATGTAGTAGTTGGATGTTGTTGTACACAAATTCTTTGGATAAAACAACAACTTAAGGACTATGGTCATGAGATGAACCATATACCTATAAAATGTGACAACACCAGTGCTATAAATCTTTCAAAGAATCCTACTCAACACTCTAGAAGTAAACATATTGACATTAGACATCACTTTATTAGAGATCATGTTCAATATGGAGATGTTGAATTAGAATTTGTATGCACAGAAAAGCAATTAGCAGATATTTTCACTAAGTCTCTAAATGAGGAAAGATTTAATTTCATTAGAAGAGAACTAGGTATGATTGATGGATTAACCTTGTGATTACAAAAATATGAAATTTTTAATTGTTGATCTTAAAACATCTCACAAGTTATAAGATAAAGTTTTTTGATGAGAATTTATGCTTTATGAAGTAAAATATTTGTTGAAATGATTTAGTCTTGTTGCAGAACTTAATTTCAATCTGATGAAAATTATAGGGGAGTCACGCTCGTGACTTATATTCACGCACGTGACTTAAGTGGCTCAAAGAGGCAGTGTCGTTCACGACTTTGGTTCACGACATGCTTCACGGCTTCAAGTAGTGAAACATTGTTTCACGGCTTGAGTCACGCCGGTGGATAAGAATATTCACGCCCATGATGCTTTTTCACTCCCGTAAACCATTACGCTTCAAAAACTCACAGATGCTTTCACACCTTGGGTCACGGCATGATTCACGGCTTCAAGTGGTGAAACATAGTTTCACGACTTTCGTCACACCCATGGCAAAGAACCGTCACGCCCGTGACAGAGTGGCACACCCGTGATTAATTACACCCAAAAACTCACAGATGCTTTCACGCCTTGTGTCACGGCTTGCTTCACGGGTATAAGTAGTGACATTCAACAGTTCACGCCCGTGACAATATATTCACCCCCGTGACCTATGATCATGCACGCCCGTGATGTTCATGGATCACACTCGTGAACGCATTCACGCTTTCATTCACGGGTGGAACACTGCTTCAGCAAACCGTGAACACGACTATTCACGCCCGTGACACCCCAAGCCACGCCCGTGAATGTATCGAATATATAAGAAAACATCCAGTTACAATCTTCATTTCAACTCTCCATCTTCCAAAACCGCTATCATTTACTCTCATTCATTGAGACGTTGAAGATTCCGACTCCAAAGCCTTGATATTTCACTATAAATACCATCAAAAAGTTCGAATCTTCAGCAGAAATCATACACTTCTAGGGTCTTTTATCAAAATTTCTGTCAAAATTTTCTTCAACTCCATCAACTGCTAAATTTGTTCAAATATGGAGTCTGCTTCATCAAAGGGAAAGAGAAAGAAGTCTCATGCACCAAAGAGGTATTCAGATTACCTCATGAACATCATTCCCGAAAGTTGTCATCCTCGGTATGCAACTTTGAAGAATAGACCTATTTTATCATCAAGGTCCTTCGAATGGCAGACAGTCCGTAATCTCGGACTCGAGATGGTTATGACAGAGCAACTTCAAGCCTGTCATCTAAGAGAATTTGTTCAAATTCATCTGCCAACCCTACGGGAGCCAATGCTGGAATTTCTCAGCACCTTGCAGGTTTCACCAACTGGAGTGGTGAAATTCCAACTCTGCAAAAATGAAAACACCCTCAGTGCCATCACTTTTGGAGAATTATTCAACCTACCATCTGATGGCATTCTGAATGAGACTGAGGTAGAATTCTCTGCCCCTGCAGCATGGACACATTTTGGCACGGATTGCAGCTGGGATGTCAAGAAAACTAAGAGCACACATCTCAGGACCCCAGTACACAGGTATTTGCATAGGTTTCTAACCTATAGCATTTTTGCTCAGGGAGAGAGTAATGGAACTATTAGGAAGTCAGAACTCTTCCTATTCGAGATGGCTCGCAGGGGAATCACAGTGGCGCTTTCCAGATGGTTTACAAACCATCTTCTCTCCATCGCCACCAAGCCTACAGGAGATATCCTGATTGGAGCTTATGTCACTCATATGGCAGTGAAGCTCAATTACTTGAAGCTAGATAACCATCACTTCAACATCATTCCTGCACACCCACGAGATAGGCTGGATATAGAGTCATTCATCAAGATGGGAGCAACTGTCAGAATCGTTTTTCAGAACGATATCTTCTACCGCTTCACTGATACTGCTGGAGAGATTATCTGGTAAGATTATGACACGGAGGTTTTTAAAGCAGGCCTCCAGGGAGTACAACAGAAAAAGAGGGCTAGGATTGAGGAAGCAACTCCAGCCATCGAGCAGGACATTGGACAGTCCTCAGCCTCCACACCATCTTTAGTGCAGCAGATGGTCGAACTCTTGGCACCATGTTTCGAGCAGCTGTAGACTTCCATGGATGAGGGGTTGGAAAACCTCAAGGACTTCATGGAGTCTCGGATCGACAGTCTTGAGGCTGAAGTAGCTAGGCTTCGTGATAGGATGTCTGGCTAGGATATAGGCTAGAGTGTAGCCTAAATTTGTTATGTTTGATCATTTTTTGTTTGTTTTGTTTGCTTATGTAGGAAATCTTAAATTTCCTTTCATAGTTTGTATCCCTTCCTTCATAATATATATTTGCTTTTGTTTACTTTAATCTACATATTCTTTTTGATTGATGACAAAAGGGGGAGAAAACTAGCAATATATGATAGATAATATATGATAAGGGAAAGTAGTATCAAACTAGCAATAATAAGAATAGTGAATCAAAAAGTGAAACAGACTTTGAATTGATTTAAAAATCTTGATTCAACTTTTCAGATGCAAAGTAGAAAAACTGAGCTTTTATACACTTTAAATATACCCTAAGTATACTTTGCATACACCTTAAAAGCAAGTTACAACATGCCATGATATATCTTAAATACACCTTACATATACTTTATGTCTTGAAAAGGAATTATGGTATAAATTGGATATACTTCTCATATAACTTGCATATACTTAAAAACTAGTTAAAATGCTACATCTTTATTTACTATTCTTGCATATTATATTTTTTATTCTAAGTATATTTTGAGGGGGAGACTTCTCAAAATCACATATTGCTAGATTATTTGTGACCATCAAAAAGGGGGAGATTGTTAACCTTGAGGGGTATTTCTGTCATTTTGATAATAATAAATAATATAGCAATATTGTATTTAACATACTTGTTTTTGTAAGTATATTATACAGGACATGAATTAAAATTGCAAGAATGGAGAATTGGAAGAATAATCCTTGAGAAACAAAAAGCAAGAAGTAGCATGTTCACTGTCGTGACTCTAGGAGTCACTCCCGTGAAGCCAACTAGCCGTTACCAAGAAACCAACATTTGAAGTTCACGACCATGAAGGAAAACCAAACCGTGAAGTAAGCATTTCAGTCACCCCCGTGAAGAAAGGTGTCACCCCCGTGAAGCTTCATGCAAATTTCATTCCAGAGAGCTTCACGACCAGAGTCACCACTTGGGTCACAGCTGGGAAGATGTTCACTCCCGTGAATGAATGTGTCACCCCCGTGAAGGCTTCATTCAATTTCATCCAAAGAGCTTCAGGACCAGAGTCACCACTTGGTTCACGGCTGGGAAGAGTGTCACGCCCATGACTGATTAAAGTCACGCCCGTGACTCTATATGTCAAAACATACTAGAGAGCTTCACGACCAAGGTCACCACTTTAGTCACGGCTTGGGAAGAACTGTCACCCCCGTGACAAGCATATTCACGCCCGTGAACAATGAAAGAGAAAAATGTCAGGCGCGATTTTTTGGTTGGTATAATGGCTAGTTTCTTATTTAATGCACCCCAACGGCTATATTCAGCCATGGGAGTATAAATGGAAGTCATTTATGCATTAAGAAACAAGAAAATGACAAGAAAAACAAAAGATTAGCATATACTTCAAATCACAAGCTATCTTGTACTTTTATAATTTGAGAACTAATTCATTCTTTGTAAAAATCTTATTGCTCCTCATATTTGAGCAATAAAGATTTATAAGTAGTTATCTCTGTAATTTTTACTCAAGTAAGCATTGGGTAGTTCTGGGTTAAGAGAATAACACTTGTAAGGGTTAGTTGTGTGAACCTCCAAAACACAAATTAAAAGGTTGTTTGTGTGAGCCTGTAAAATACAAAGTGTAGGTTGTTTGTGTGAGCCTGTAAAACACAAAGGAATTGGTTATTGTGTGAGCCATTAAAACACAAGGGATTTCTGGGTTAGGTGTGAGCCATTGTGAGAAACACCATAGTTGGGAGTGAGCTTGTAAAACTCCATTGTAACACTTAGTGTGTGAGTGAAACTCCCAATTGCGATTGGAGAGAGGAGTAGGGTTTGTTAATACCCGAACCTCCATAAATCTTTGTGTCTGATTTTCTCTATCCCTTCTAAAATTAACAATTTTATTTCCGCACCTTAAAGTTTAATTTTTGAAACTCCAATTCAACCCCCCTTCTTGGTCTAATATCTGGGCAACAGAAAAGAAACTTGTCAGAAGCCGTGATGCTATTTTCATTGAGAAGGAGAACATTGAAGATATTGTCAGGACAAAAAAAGATGTTCCTGATTCCAATGGTGACTCAACAAATTTAGAATTGATTCCTCCAATACTGGTGCCAATACAAGTTGGGAATGAAGATCATGTTGATTTGCCTGAAGAAAATAATGCTCCCATTGACAATCCGAAAAATGATGTTGAAGATGATGATGTTAATCATCAACCATCACCTGTGCACTCCCCAGTTCCTGTGAGACAGAGCAATAGAGGAAGACAATCGTCTTTGAGATATCCAGAAAATGACTATGTGTTACTCACTGATGGGGGAGAACCAGAAAGCTTTGAAAAAGCAATGACTGATGAGCACAGACAGAAATGGATTGAAGCCATGCAATATGAAATGAAATCCTTGCATGACAACAATACTTTTGAACTGGTGAAGCTGCCAAAAGGCAAGAAAACTTTGAAAAATAAATGGGTGTTCAGAATCAAGCATGAAGAGAACAGTTTCCATCCGAGATTCAAAGCTAGATTGGTCGTCAAAGGATTCAGTCAAAGAAAAGGAATTGACTTTGATGAAATATTCTCACCAGTTATGAAAATGACATCCATTCGTACAGTGCTGGGGTTACCAGCAAGTCTTAACCTGGAGGTTGAGCAAATGAATGTCAAAACTACATTCCTACATGGTGATTTGGAAGAGAAAATCTACATGGAGCAACTAGAGGGTTTCGAACATAAGGGAAAAGAGGAATATGTTTGCAAATTAAAGAAAATCCTATACGGCTTGAAGCGGGCATTGAGATAATGGTACAAGAAGTTTTAGTTTGTTATGGGGGAGCAAGGATACCATAAAACTACTTCAGACCATTGTGTTTTTGTACAGAAATTCTCATATGAAGATTTCATCATTCTTCTGCTCTATGTGGATGACATGCTGATTGTTGGCTGGAATGTTTCCAGAATTAACAACTTGAAAAAGCAGTTGAGTAAGTCTTTTGCTATGAAAGACTTGGGGCCAGTAAAGCAAATTCTTGGCATGAAGATTATCAGAGATAGGAATGCCAAGAAATTATGGCTGTCATAGGAGAAGTACATTGAGAAAGTACTTCAGAGATTTCAAATAGACCAAGCTAAAATGGTTAGTTGTCATCTTGCTAATCACTTTAAGCTGAGTTCCAAACAGAGCCCTTCTATAGATGAAGAGAAGGATGAGATGAACAAGATTCCATATGCTTCAGCAGTTGGAAGTTTGATGTATGTCATGGTGTGCACACGATCTGATATCGCTCATGCAGTTGGAGTAGTGAGCAGATTCCTTTCAAATCCTGGAATGGAACATTGGACTGCAGTAAAGTGGATTTTCAGGTATCTTCGAGGTACTTCGAAAATATGTTTATGTTTTGGAGATACCAAACCTGTGTTGATTAGATACACAGATGCAGATATGGCTGGCAATGTTGACTCCAGAAAGTCAACGTCAGGTTACCTGATCACTTTTGCAGGGGGAGCTGTGTCATGTCAATCGAAGTTACAGAAGTGCATTGCATTATCTACAACTGAAGCAGAGTTTATTGCAGCAACAGAAGCATGTAAAAAGTTGTTGTGGATGAAGAAGTTCTTGAAAGAACTTGGATTACAACAAGACAGATATCAATTATTTTGTGATAGTCAGAGTGTTATCCATCTTGGAAAGAATGTCTCATTTCACTCAATATCAAAACATATTGATGTGAGATATCACTGGATCAGATATGTGATGGAGAAGAAGCTACTACAGCTTGAGAAGATCCATACAGAAAAAAATGGATTAGACATGTTAACGAAGATTCTACCAAAATCATATTTTGAATATTGTCGATTAGCTACTGGAATGGTGGAGCCCTCACATTGTCGGGAGGGGGAGATTTGTTGGTAGCTGAATTTTATGAAAACATTTGGTATGGGTCCCTCCACATGTAGGTCCCACCACATATGAAATAAAATAAAAAAGTCAAAAGTTGCGATAATTCAATTTCAAATTGAATTCCTCCAGCCAACATTCGAATTGAATTCATCCAGCCAATGTTTTTGACTTTTTTGATTTGTGTTCACATTGAATATTTTTTTCTATAAATGGGAAAATTTCCTTTTATTTAAATTACAACAATCTCAATTCATTTGAGAGAATTTGAGAGATAGCTAATTTTTGGAAATTTTCCAAAAATTAGGGAGTGACAAAAATAAAGACGAATATATTTTGGGAGTGTTTTTAGGAAACACTTGTGTGCCACTATTTTTGGGTTTATCTCAAAATTGTGGTATTAACTCTAGCATGTGTCTAGAAAAGACTCTCTTCTTGTACTCATTAATTTTTATTAGTAGAAAAAAAATATTCGGAATGTTGTCCGTGGACGTAGCCCAAATTAAAGAGTGAACCACATTAAATTGTCAGTGTTATTTTTGCTAATTATTTTATTTCAAATTTATTTGTATTATTTTATCCTCTGTTCCCAACACATTAATAAACATCAACATGAGATTAATAAAGATTAAAAAAAACATTTAATAATTTAAACAGTTAGTAAAATTTCCTTCACAACTAGCTATATAAATATTTAAAAAGAAAATTGGATTATCATTTTAAGATAGATGAAAAAAAGGGAAATTAAATTAAATTTTTGGGAAAAAAAAAGTATAAGATTCCAACTTTTTTTATTTTTTGCTAAGTTTGGGAGCCTCCCTCCACCACTGCATAGATGCAAAAAAATTCCCTCTGAACTCGTATATCTTTATAATATGAATAAATACTTTGATCACTGAAAACATGTTTTAAACATAATATGAATGAAAATACGAATTGTTCCTATGAAAATACTTTTCATAGTACCTAATTCAGAGTGAGATACACCGAATATAGGATCATGCCATGCCTATAAAAGTCTAATGGATGCTTCTAGCTCTAGCCCATAAAAACTTGAAAACTCATAGTCGTGATATGGCATTTCCCAATGAAACTTATCTTAATCATGTCAATGAAGAGAAAGATGAAAACTTTGGGTACGCCATTCAGCTTGCAACGAGCTCAGTACTGCCTATGGCACTTCAGGCAGCAATAAAACTTGGGGTTTTTGAGATCATAGCGAATGCAGGTCCAGATGCCAAACTTTCTGCCTCAGAGATTGCGATGAAGTTGCCCACAAAGAATCCAGATGCACCCATGATGCTGGATCGCGTACTTTGCCTTTTGGCTGGTCACCAAGTTATTGGTTGCTCTTTGAAAGGCTTGGAGAGGCTATACAATTTGGTCCCTGTGTCCAAATATTTTGTGACTAACCGCAATGGTGTTTCACTGGCTCCCTTCATGACCTTGATTTAGGACAAGGTCTTCTTAAAGAGCTGGTAGCTTAATTACATTTTCATTTTTTTCAATGTCATTATTAATTTAATTATTTGTTTTTGGCTAAGGAATGTCAGTTCTTAATTGTTTGCAATTTACTTCTAGGTCCCAGCTGAAAAATGCAATACTTGAAGGAGGAAGTCCATTTAAAAGGGTCCATGGAACATATACTTTTGGATACTGTGGCAAGGACCCAAGGTTCAACCAAGTTTTCAATTTAGGAATGTTCCACCACACCAACATAGTCATCGAGAAAATCCTAGAGGAATAAAAAGGTTTTGAAAGCCTCAAGCAACTTGTCGATGTTAGCGGTGGGTTGGGTCATACTCTCAAAGCAATAACCTCTAAATTCTCTCATATTAAGGGTATTAATTTCGACTTGCCACATGTTATCGAACATGCCCCTACTTATCCTGGTAAGATAGACACATATTCTTACCTATACTAAATGTACATATATCATTATTCAAAAGGTAATTACCAAGGGTATTAAGTGCTTGTACTGCAGGCGTTGAACATGTAGGAGGAGACATGTTTGAAAGTGTTCCAAAAGGAGATGCCATTTTCATGAAGGTATTGCAATTGTTTCACAATAATTTCCAGATGTAATTTAAAGACAATGACTGATAATTTGTTATGAATATATATATTTTTGCAGTGGATACTTCATGATTGGAGTGATGAACACTGCTTGAGATTGCTAAATAATTGCTATAAAGCTGTGCCAGATGATGGAACACTAGTACAAAATAGTGTTATATGTGTCTGTTATTTTGCTTTTTATGCGTCTGTCAAATAGTAGACACATATATAGGAGACGCATATGATATAAATTTTATGTGTCTGTCGTTTTGACAGATGCATATAATCAATTATACGCGTCTGTCGTTTAATAATAGCAGACACATATAATAGCTATACGCGTCTGTCGTTTAATAATAGTAGAAGCATATAATAGTTATACGCGTCTGTTGTTTATTAATAGCATACGCGTATAACCTTGATTATATGCGCCTGAATCTTAGTAAACGACAGACACATATAATCAAGGTTATACGCGTCTGCTATTTATAAACGACAGACGCGTATAACTATTATATGCGTCTGCTATTATTAAACGACAGACGCGTATTTGCTTTTTGATTTTTTAGGTTCATATATATTATAATATGCTACCATTCATATATATATATATATATATATATATATATATATATATATATATATATATATATAACCTGCACACTTCAAAATTCATAATAATTCGGCTTCAATAAGCCATAATAGGCATCCAACATTCAACTCACAAAACTCAATAATATTCAAGAATTCACAGGACAACACAAACTAAAAAAATTAAATAAATCAAAGCAATAGCATCATGCCTAAAACAATTCACATTAATCTTTTAATCTACAAGTTCTTCAAAATTCTTTAATTTAAAATTGTATTTCTCATTAATATGAAATATTTTACTAAAGTAAATAAAAAATTACATACACTCTCTCATAAAGTAATTTGACCACATATGTCGAATTTCATCTATTTGATATTGACTATATGATCCTTTTTCAAAAACCTACAAGACAAATAAACAGATAATAGAAAATATGTTAGAAATGAAAAAATTAATAGCTAGTTATGTATCATACTTGTAATACAAACTGACTAGTATTTGAAAGAACGTACCTTAAGCAATGTTGTATCACTGTTATGATATACGACAATTTCGTACATATACCTCATGATGTAGTATCCGCATTCAACACCTCATTGTTCTTGAGGGCACTGAAAATAGAAAAAACAACAAAGGCCCATGCTAAATAAAGGATTATAAAATCATAAAAACTTTAATTTAACTAGTAATTCAGAATATAAAATTCTTAACGAAATGTCATTTCATTTTAACCTGGCACCTTTATTTTTTCCACCTTCTATAGCATAAGTTCTATAGGCTCTGAAAAATAAATGTATATCAAAATCGGCATTAATATTGAAAATGCTACAAACATCGTAGAAACTATTAGCTAGTAGTATTATAACTTACAGGTTAATATGAGGTTTCAGACTTATATTGCGGCTGCCATGAGATAGAGGATCCATGAAAAATGCCTCACTCCGTTCACAGCAAAATACAATCAACATCCAATGGTTACTATAGATATACAAATATGTTAGAAGTTAGTAAAAATGTTGAGAATAAAAATTATGCAAACATGAATGTAAATATTTCTTACTTCTCGAATTATGGTAGTAGAAAGAAATGTTTTTCTCTTTGTTCCTTCAAAGCTTCTATAATATATCTTTCTGTTGAGTTAGTCTCTGTGAACATCAAACGAAGCATTGTTGGACAAAGAAATCCAATTGACGATATGAAGAATGTATCGCACAAGTTATGAAGGTACTTGCATGCATATTAGCTGACTCAGAGTTCTGTAGCAAAAAGGACATATTATAGATATACGCACACAAATTGAGGAACATGCTTCATTGGGATATACACATTCGCTAGAAGTAGAACAATGACATTTTTCTACATAAACCTTACTAGTAGCAAAGACAAAACTTTAAAGAAATCAATATCAAGTAGGCCATGCCTATAAGTCAAAAAAATAGAAATTAGAACATAAAGAATGTTTGTGCAGGACAGAATTAAAGATTTTTTGAGACTAACAAATACTCCACACAGATGAAAGATTGCTTCTATGGCAAAAAAAAATGTATTTCAATAGCGTTTGTTTACCAAGTAGACCAGGCCCAACCAGCAAACAACCGACAAGTGAAAGACAATATCAGGGAAGAACTGAAATCAATCTTACCAACAAGAAATGAATTTTCAGATCAGCCACAGTTCTTCGAACACAAAAAGCTAAACAAGTTGGAGTATCTACAAGCAGCAATATGTGAAACGTTGAGGCTGTATCCTGTAGTGATGTACGAGCGCAAAGAAGCTTTGGAACGAGAGGTATTAATAATGCATATATATATATATATATATATATATATATATATATATATATATATATATATATATATATATATATATATATATATATGGTACTGAAAACTGTGAAGATATTTCTTATTAATTGAATAAAATGTGTCTTGTGATTTAACTCATTTCAAAAGTTAGCTTAAAAAGGAGAATGGTCAAACTATTACAAAGAACATTTGAATTAAAACCAATGATACAGTTTCTATATGAAGCCAAATTCTAATACCACAGCTATATTATGGATTGCTTGGCATACAACTATGCTAAGCTAATGCAGCTTGCTAGCAGGCTGCAAACCTATATCAGTATATTAGTATATGCTACAAATTTTTTCTCCTAAAGTTTGCAATAGCTAGGCCATTATCCGCCAATTAAATTTCCTTTATCACAGCATATATATGTATGGTGGTTAGTCATGTTAAGCATGTAAAATAAATTTCATTAGTTAATTAATACAACTAACTACATCATCAATTCCCTAGTTTCTTTTAGGGAGATGGATTCAAGATTCTTAGTTTGATTTCAATTCTTAACATTAGTATTCTTTGACCTAAAAGAAGCTTCAATGTTGAATTTTGATTTTACCAAAAATAGAAGATATCTTGCATAATTGCATTCACAAATTTGGCCAAAGGGAAACAGTTGGGAGAAGAAAAAAATTATAAGATAAACCATAAGAATTTTGTATTTAATCAAATTAGGAAAAGCTAGGGAGCAAAAGCAATGATGATAAAACATGAAACATTAACCATATATATGCATAATGACTTCGAAAAACTTGTAAAGTGATGCTGATTACTTAAAAAGAAAACAAATCATCAAAAACCCATATCATCGAATGCAAAAGAAAGAAGCAAAAATATCCAACAACCCATATCATAAAAAACCAGAAGAGTAAATAATAACCACAAAATTAAAATTAAAATTATAAGGTTTTAAATTTTTACGTACCCTTTTCTCTTAGAATGTCAGATTGGACTCCCCTTCTCCCCACATCCCATTTAACAAGTTTGATCTGTTGATGAGACGAAATGTATGAGAGAGTTTCAGATGAAAATAATTTGTTGCAGACGATACTGTGTAAAGAGGCTCGGTTTTAGGTTTTAAAAAAAATTATATGCGTTTGTCTTAAATAATAACTGACGTCTATTATAACATCATATGCGTCTGTTATTATTTAAGACAGACGCCTAACATTTATATGTCTGTCATTTATAATGACAGACGTATATTCTTTTATAGTTATATGCGAAGAACCAATATCAATATTAGTTTTATTAGTGTTGACTAGAAATATAAATGGGGCGTGGCCAAGTGGTAAGGCAACGGGTTTTGTTGTCTAAAGCTTTAAATAGAGGCGGTGGTAATTTTGTAAATATTTTAGTTGTTATATGCGTCTGTCATTATAAATGACAGACGTATATAATTATTTATATGCGTCGGTTATTTATAATGACAGACGCCTAAACTTTATATGACTGACATTTGTAAATGACAGACGTATATAACAAGTAAAATATTTACAAAATTGCCACCGCATCCATTTTAAGCGTCTGCAATTTAGACAACAGACATATATAACTTTTAACTTAAAGTACTTATTGTACTCGTGGAAAAGTGATAGTTGTGGATGCAGTTCTTCCAGTTATGGCTAAAACTAGTATTGCTGCTAAAGCAAACTTCCAAACTGATTTGATTGTGATGACTGTTTATGAAAGAGGAAAGGAACGAACAGAGCATGAATTCTTGGCATTGGCTATTAACACTGGATTCCGCGGCATTAGATATAAATGCTTTGTCTGTAACTTTTGGGTGATGGAGTTCTTTAAATAAATGTATCCCTCCTAAAATTGGAAGCTTGGTTATCTGAACTTTAGTGTTTGGTTGATGGTAGCCTTATGATTTAACCTATATGATGTACTTGATTTTGCCCTTTAATAAATTTGGATCTGTCTTTGATGTTGCAAATCGAGGATGTTTAAAATAAATTTTGTTTTGGAATTTGTGTTTCCCTTCCATCTCTTTTTTCAAGTTCTTCACAATGTTTGTCGTTATCTATGAAAATAAATATCTTTTTGAGTCATTTAGTTGGGCTTCTCTTAAAAATATGTCCATATATATTATCAGAATATCTGTACTATTTAAAGAAGTTTACAAAGTCATGGATTGCATTAGTTAATTAATTATAAATAGATAGTCGTGTTTATTTGTATAGGTGCAAATTTTCATAATTATTGTGAAAAATATTGTTGTACATGGATCTTGAATTTTTTCTTAATCAAACCGAAGAATTAAGAAAAAATATTCAAAACTAAATTGCATCGTTGATTTTTTTACTTGAACTGAAGTGAGTTGTATCATTGACTTTAGTTTTGACGGATCTATATCTTTTAATTTCTTAATCAAATTGAAGAACTAAAAAAATTATTCAGAACCAAATTGTATCATTGATTTTTTTACTAGAACTGAAATGAATTGTATTGTTGACTTTAGTTTTGACGGATCTAAATCTTTTAGTAATATCTGGACTCCAAACTATACTAAAATTTAATTATACCGAAAGAACTGATATTTAAATATTTTATAAATAATAATAAAATGATTTATATATAAAATAATTTAAAACATTTAATTATAACTTTATTATACAAATAGGATATTATTGGTTCAAAATGCTACAACTTTTAATTGGTGTTCATGATAACAAAGGAATGAAAAATATATCTCTATCATGAAATTTGTTGTGCAGAAAAGTTACAGCTGGAGAAAAGAAAGTTTCGTGGGACTCAAAGAAAAATTAGAGAATATATCATGGAGAGAAAAATCAAGAAAAGTATGAAAATCCTTAGGTATTATTATAAAACCAAATGAGGAGCTAAGTTTGCATTACATGCAAAATATTTTCTAAAAATGCAATATCCTCTCACATCATTAGGAAAAAACTCTAACTCAAACTTAACTCCTAAGTATACGAGCCAATTGTAATACTAACAAACTCAATCCTAATATCATTCTCCACAGTATTGTTCGGTTTAAATTCTTAATTAATTATAGATTATCAATGAACAAAAAAGCAAATCCTAAACACTCTAAACTAAACATGCCACAATAGAAAAGATAATAAATTAGGAAACTAAATCTCCCTGGAACTTAATAATTTTGAGTTCCCATGAATTGTTGGTCTCACTCTCCAATGCTTCAAGCTTTCAATCTCCAATGGTGAAATAGTTTCTCATGACGGTCAACAATATTTGTTGGAACAAATAGCAAAAGTCACCTAGGAGTTCTTTTTTACTGCTTTCTCTCCAAAGTTTTCAAAAGTCTCTCCCTATTCTAATTCTAAAGAAACTAAATTTACGTTCTTAGAGTTTAAGTTGCATTATAATTCTAAATATACAATCTTTCCCCTTCTAACATTATTAACAAAATTCCTAAAAAAAGCTCCCTATTATACAAAATCAATCCTCCATAATGTGGGCCTACATACACAAGGCAAGGTTTTTGTTGCACCCTGGACTCCAACATCGATAACGGTTGTGCATATGACAATGTAGCATGCCTGTGACTGGTTGGCTCAACATAACAACATCACGCTCGTAACACTCCAGCATGCTTGCAACAGCATATTGGAGTCATGGCCTCGATGCCCCAGCATTGCATCTGCCCTTCTGAGACAACACGCTAAAAACATATAATTAAACATTAAAATATGAAAAACAATTATGTTGAAAAGGAACACATCAAATTCTCCCATACATAAATATTGTTTGTCCTCAAGTAATACCTAAATATAAAGAAAAACTATAGACACAAATAAACTTAACTAATACATTAGATTTCAATCTCCATTATCTCTAACTCTCACTAATGTACCAACCTAACATATATCAAAATTACATATTCAACTATGTTCATGACCATCCTAATACTTATTCTATACTTATATTAAAAAACAAAGTTATAATACCCGATAATTTAGACCACGGTTGCAGTTGACCGAAATTCAGTTTGCTGAACTTATCAGGATCTAATTTCGAACATGAAAGAAAAAAATTCAAATGATAATAAAATATGAGATAAATATTTTGGATATTATTAATTTAGAATTTTGAAGTTCGGAATTAAAATTTGGAAAAAAAATTTCACTGAATAAAAATAGAAATTACAGTGTTTTTGGTACAAATATTTTAAGAATGCATGAAAAGAGAATATTCTTTATCTAAGGAAAGGAATATTCTTTGGATTAAAATAAAGTAAGAGTGATTTAAATTAATGGACCGATGGGGGACAAGATTATCTATTAATTTTAACCACCCACCTAATCCAACTATAAAAGTCAAATTCCACTTTTTGGTCATTTATTTCTTCTTCCTCATCTAAAACAAGCAAATTTCTCTCTTCTTCTCCTTGTGGCCATGACTCTTCTTCCCCCCATTGTTTTTCTTTTTTTCCCTTCAATTAAAGCTACGATTAGATGGAAAAAAGTTAGATTAAGGCAAGATCAACAAAGAAGTGAAATAAAATGAGCAAAACTAAGAAAGAGGAAGGAAGAAAGAAAGAGAATGATGATTTTAGTCATTTTGAAAGATCTACAAAGGTGAGGTTAGATTTTTCATCTTCTCACTTTTCTTCTTTTCTTTTCTTTGATTTTGGGGTTAGTTGCCCTTAAATTTGGTAATTTAGGATAATTATTATGTTAATGGTGATTAAGAGTGGATTAGTGTATTTAGTTATTGATTAGTTTGAAATTTGTTGTTAGGACAAAAAGGTGAACAATCATTGAACCATAATCAAAGAAGAAGTAAGAGCAAGGAGAAAGCTAACTAGGAAGAAGATAAAAGTGAAGGAAAGTAGATTTTGTGAGGTATGTACATTTGGCAAAAATTCAATATGGAAAATGTGATTTTTTATTTTGTGATATTATGTGTAATTATGTATGTATGTCTTGATATTTTGATTAAATGATTCCTTAAATGTGGAAATAAAAATTCGAATATGAGGTTGATGCATGAAGATGGAAATTGTAGGAATTAATTGAAGTGTTGGAAATTTATAGTCATAACTTGAGTTATGGAAATGTTTTTTGAGTGTCTCTTATTGGATTGGAAAGTTAAGACATAAGACTTCAACTTTCATTTAGATCATTAGATCTGAATATGCCTAAAATTAGCTGAAAAATATACTCAAAATCTGAACTAGAAATATGTCCAGGTAAATACTTGCAGAATTGAATGAACGTATCTTCCAAAAAAATTCATAACTTTTACTACAAATTTTGGTTTAATGTAATTCCAATTGTAAATTAAAGATAAAATATGTATCTACATTTTATTAGTTTATCACTTTTCCAAATTCTACCTAAAAATGGACAAAATGCAAGACAATACAAGGCAGAAATGCTAGCCAGAATATGACAGTTTGTATATATGTGTTGATTGTGGAATTTTGTGATAGAAAAATATATTATTTGAATTTTCTTATAGTTATAATGATTAAATGAGTTAGTATGATGTTGTAAAATATTTAATGGAGATTACTTCATTTATGTGGAATTTATATTAGTGTTACCTACATAATTTATGTAAATAATAATAAAGATAACAAATAAAATTAAGCCCTATAACATTTAGTCGAGAACTAGAAATTAGAATAAGTTGGCATGCCAATAAAAATGGTAGAAATGTAGACACTAGAAAATAGTGTTATGATATAATTTACAAAGACACTAAGAAATAGTGATGAGTTTGAAATTACGTAGGCTCTAAGAAATAGTGTTGAGTTAGAAATTACGTAGGCACCAAAAAGGTGCTGAGTTGTTATTAAAAATGTAGGCGTTAAACGCTGAGTTATAAAATAATTATGTAGGCACCGAGTATTCTATCGGAGAGCAGAAATCCTGTATCCAGTATTTAGTTTCGGTCTAAGATGTTGTGGGCTATCAAATAAATAGAAAAAATTGTAAATTATTAAATCGATATTTTAAATAGTATTCCTTGTATTGTTAAAGAATTTCAAGCATGTTAAATGAATAAAATATTATAAGTGATGAATTGTTTATTTTTGCTTGACGTAAATCATATTGATATTATTTAAATATTTTGGCATGTTTAGTAAATTAATTGTAGTTTCTAAAATTTTAATTTAGAAATATTTATATAATTAATGGATAGTTGTCAAATGTACCACTAAGCTAGTAGCTTAGCGCGTATGTTTTACTCGCATATAAATAGACGTAGCAGTTGCGTTAAGGCCACCGAAGATAAGGGGAACCCCAAGATCAAATTCCAGCAGTTTATTTTCTTTTTGTATGTTTTGGAAATTGTATTATAAAAATTAAATTTTAAGAATTTCTTTTGATGTAAATTGTGGCATGTAGGATTATGAGGACTGAATTTTATAATTAATATATTTGGTATTATTGTAAATGTATTTCTAAATATTATGGTTTAATGAATGAATTCTTTTAAATCAAAATATTTACATCACTAATTCTATATTTAAATGATATGAAAAAAAAGAAATATAGTAATAAATATTCCGCTAATAATAAACTTGAAGATTGGAAAAAAAATCATACAATAATTTGAGCATTTGTTTTTACAAAACAATGAGTTTAGTAGTACTTCCATACACTATTAATGACTAGTAGGGTAAGGGAGCACTACATTCAGTAGTATTAGAGCTTAGGCTAATTGATTCTCGAACAGTGGGTGTAAAATAGAAAGTGTGCTTCATGCATATGTAGAAAATGCTGCAATTATCTTATTTGGGTCCCTTCTTTTGGTTTATAGATAGATATCGATTCGGGATCGGAACAAGATTTCTCAGAAGATGAACTGAGTAACAGTCTTTCAGACTCAGCTGATCTTGGACAACCTCTATCATTGAGAGATTCCAAGGAAAGTGTAGTAGCTCTACCTAAAGTAGAGGGACGGGCTAATTTAGGACATGAACCTCTTATGGAGCAGATAGCAAATTTGTTGCAGTGAATAGTACAAGCAGTTCCATAACCAGCTCCAGCTCCACCTCCTCCTTCACCTCAACCAAAACCCGAATTGATAAGCTGAGAAAATATGGGGCCACAGATTTTATAGGAATGAGAGAGGATGACCCAACATCATTAGAGTTTTGGATGGAATCGACAGAAAGGGTGTTTGAGAAACTCTAGTATCCAGATGAACAAAAAGTCAGGTATGCAGTGTCCATTCTAAAAGATCATGCCTATGACTGGTGGAAATCAATCTTATCAAAGCCCCATACACTGAAACCACCTTCATGGAATTTCTTCAAGATAGAATTTAGTAAGAAATATGTTCCTAGAGTTTATGTTAAAAAAAAAAGGAGTTTCAAGACCTGAAGCAAATAAGCATGTCAGTGGCAGAATACGAGATGAAATTCCCCAGACTAAGCAAATATGCAACTGGAATCATTGCTGATTAGGCAGATAGATGTAGTAGATTTGAGGATGGGCTTAATGATGATATTGTAAATATGGTTACCGCCCTTCAACTTGAGGATTTTGCTACACTAGTATTCTCAGAAATCAGTGTGGAAAAACGGTTAAAGAGAAAGAGGATGTTTAGCATGGTCCAGACATCAGGAAAAAGGGGGCGGACAATGCCTTGGTTTTTCCAGTCACTGGGTTCTGGACCAACCTTTTTAGCTAAGCAAAGCCAGTAGTTAAGGGCAGAAGGGTCTACAACTAGTGCACCAGTTTCGGGTAGTAGGAGATTTATATTTGTCACAAGTCAGCATTGTGGAAGATAACATGTAGGTGATTGCTGGTGGATTACTATAGCATGTTTACGATGCAAGTCCACCGAGCACAAAGAAAAAGATTGCCCGAAAGGAAGAGGTATAGGTGGTGTAGAATCAGTTCAGGTTTAGAATGTCACTCGAAGAAAAGGCAGGGGACATGGACAGTCTAGAAGTGGAAGGATTGGGCAGAGTGTATCAGAATTCGTGAATAGAGCAGAAGATAGTTAAGCTCCAGCCCGAGCATATTCCATGAGAGCTCGTGAGGAGCAAGATGCCCTAGATGTCATTATCAGTAAATTTTCTCTTTATAATACTGATTTATTTGCACTGATAGATCTGGGTTCTACATATTCATATTTATGCATGCCACCACCTAGTCAAGGTAATATGGTAGTAGAGCAATTAGATTACGATATATTAGTGACAAATCCTTTGGGTCATGGAGTGAAAGTTAGTTGAGTCTATAAAAATAGTCTAGTCAAAGCTCAGAATGTAGAATTCCCAGCTGACCTAATAGAGTCATCGTTCTATGAGTTTGATGCAATATTGGGGACGGATTGGTTAACTCAGCATAGGGCGGTGGTGGATTGTCAGGATAGGAGAGTGACTTTCAAAAATTCAGGGCAGGATGACATGATTTTCTTGGGCGAGAATCGACCATACTTGACTAATGTAATTTCTGTGATGAAGGCATGTAAGCATATCAAAAAGGGATGTGAAGCATTTTTGGCACATATTATAGATACCAAAAAAGGGAGTCTAGATCTCAGGGAGATTTCTATAGTATGTGAATATACAGATATCTTCCTTGAGGAATTTCTAGGGTTACCACCTGTTAGGGAGATAGAGTTTGCCATAGATGTTTTTTTCCAAGCATAACCCTAATATTGATCACTCCTTGCAAAATGGCACCTGTTGAACTAAAGGAATTAAAAGTGCAGTTGCAAGAGTTGTTCGAGAAAGGGTTTATCAGACCTAGTGTCTCATCTTGGGGTGCTCCAGTTCTATTTGTGAAAAAGAAGGATGACACCTTTTGTTTGCGCATTGATTATCATCAGTTGAACAAAATGACAATTAAGAACAAATATATATTGCCAAGAATAGATGACTTGTTTGATAAGTTGAAAGGAGTAGGGGTATTTTCTAAAATTGACCTCAGATCAGGTTATCACAAATTGAGAATTAGAGAGTCAGACATTTCAAAAATAATATTTAGCACTCGGTATGGTCATTACGAGTTCTTAGTAATGCCTTTTGGCCTGACGAATGCCTCAGCAGCATTTATGGATCTAATGAATAAAATCTTTAGGCCTTATTTAGACCAGTTCGTGGTGGTGTTCATAGATGATATGGTGGTGTACTCTAGAAGCATAGAAGAGCATGATCAACATCTTCCTATTGTCTTAACCGATGGGATCAGAGTCAACTCCAACAAGGTAAAGGCAATCCACAACTAGAAATTGCCTTGGAATGTGACTGAGGTGAGAAGTTTTCTTAGTTTGGCTGGTTATTATTGGAGATTTGTGAAAGGATTTTCAATATAGCCTCACCACTAACAAAATTGCTTGGAAAGGAGACCAGATTTGAGTGGACAGACCAGTGTCAGTGTAACAGCCGCACCCCCTCACTCGAACCGCACAAGCCCGGAAAAGGGAGCGCTGCTCCCTGTCTTCTTTACTTCTTCAAATCGCTATTATTAATAATTTATCATTATTTTCTCAACATTCATATATACATAAATATATACTTAAAACTAGGGTACAATTTATTTATATAAGATAGAAAGTTTAAACATCAAATTAATTCTTAAACAAACTTTAAAAGTAAGTTTTACAAACTCTAAAATTCTTTAATATAAAAAGCCAAATACAAAATTTCAAAACTTGTAACCCACTTTTTCAAGGTTCAGCTGCTTTACTTGAATAGGATCATCGCTTGCTTTATCTAACGCCTTCAGCTACCTTTCTATATCTGCGCAGAAATTAAACTTCGCGCTAAGCTCTAAGCTTAGTGGTGCATATAAATAAGGAAATATACTATGTCATGCAACAAGCAACAACATGTGTCATTTTTTTCATATTAATGTTCTTTCATGCAATTCTATTCCTTATGATCCTTTCTCATACAATTATGACTGCATGCATACATGACAATTATCATTTTCATTTCTAGCATTAATTATAAATATCTCTTTTATATTATCAGTCATATAATTATATATGTATACCACTTTCCATTGTTTCCATATACATATATATATTAGCCCACAACACCTATAAACTCCAGAATAGGATAACGGAGTTGCCATCCAGGCACTTAGGAGTGTCACACGGCAATATGATGTGCGCATATAAGTCTCATTACCGGCGTAGAAAATCGTGCCATTACCGGCATAGTATTCATAATCCGTGCCATTACCGGCGTAGAAAATCATTCCATTAATGGTTTTCATCATACTCCCCCCTGTTTGGCATGCCAAACTATCCTCAGTATAGTTCTAGGTAGTTGTTCGAGGGCTTATTCAATATCATATAATTCATATATCTCTATTTACTTATAATCACATCCATATCAATACTCATGTTTATTATCTGTATTAGTTCACGTATGTCGTTCGTATCATATTTCATATATCATCCGTGTCAATTTACATATTTCATCCATATCATATTCCATATATATCATCCGTGTCAATTCATATATTTCATCCGTATCACAATACAACACGTTCTCACCTCAATACATATATATATATATATGTAACATCCTTGACTTTTTTCCATATGTATTTCTGCAACATCTCATTTGTGCTTATGCATATTGCATATATATATATATATATATATATATATATATATATATATATATATATATATATATATATATATATATATCACTTGAACACATGCATAATATGCATTTTTATTTAAATATATTCATAACATACAATTAGTTTATTTTCAAATATTTTACAATTGTATAAAAATGCATATGTTCGTTTTATAATATAGATGAAAATGACATAAAAGTAATATTTAAGTGAATAAAAAGACTAGATTGAATTAATAAAAAAAATTTGACATGATTAATTTAATTAAATTAAAATAAGTGATTAAATTATATATTTATTAATTATTGGTTAGTGAAATTGGGTAAATGTATATATATGTATGTATGTATCTATGATGATAATAAAAATAAAAATAATTAAAAAAAAGAAAAAAAAAAGAAAAGAAGAAAGCATTCAGAAAAAAGGAAAAAAAAAAGAAAAAAAAATAGTGGACGGCAATGAAGAAGAAAGAAATCAAATGGGTTAGGTGAGTTTTAACCTATTAGGCTCCATTATCTTCCTTTTCTTTTCTTATCTTCTTCTTCTTTTCTTATCTTCTTCTTCTTTTCTTCCTTTCTTCAACCTATTTTTTCTCAAGTTCCAGCCACAAATTCTTCCTTGTTTCACTTGGTTTTTTAGGCAAATTGATCCCTTGAAAGTTTGTTCTTGGTAAGTAATCAATTCTTATTACTATAAGTTTGATTTGAGTTGCTAAGGTTCATTAATAGGTACTGATTTGATCTCCAATTTTGATATCTATAGAAATTGATTCTGGAAAATCTTAAAACCTAAAGGTTGTTCCTTTATGTCTTAGATTTATGGATATATAAATAGTGTTGCAAGATGTGGTGTATAGAATGAGATATCCTCTTTGTACTGAAACTGGTCCGGATGGGAACCTTAAGTAAGTTAGCTACTATGTTTGTTAGTTTTGGGTATGTTAAAATCACTTTTGGAAGTAATGCAAAACATAAAAGTTGTAGATATATGTGTTATGGATCTGTAAACCAAATGTCAGGTACATAGGTCTTGTACCATTTGAGTTATGGTGAATGGAACCATGACTGTTCCATATTTTGACCTGCCTACTGAGTGCCCTGTACAGGTCCCGAAAATTGTTTAATTATTTTGAGTTTCTTAAAGATCGATTCTGTAAATTATCAAAACATCACAGTTATAGGTATATGTCTTAGTGAAATTTGGGTACTAATTTTAGCTTAATATATTATGTAAAGAATAAGTTATGACCTTTGTAAGTCATACTGGTCCGGAAGCCAATTCTATTCTAGACCAGTAAATTGTTTGTTATATTTTGAAAACCTTAGAGACATAATTGATAAAATTTTTAAACATGAAAAATGTTTCATATGTACCCATATAAGGTTCTGTAAATTTTCATTAAAATAGGTCATACAGATTATAAGTTATGATGAACCCAAATGAGTACCCTGAAACTGCCTAAGGGTAGAAAACAGAGCAGAAATCAGAACACGATTAGAAATTCCACCCAATATTGTATAGTAATCCAATTGCTCTGAAATTGTAATATGTTATATATAAAGATGTTACTTTGAATTAGGAATATGAATCCGATTAATTGGTCAAATACATAAAACGTTATAGTCAAAACAGTCCCATAAGGTCACACTGCCTCATAGGAAAAATTTTAATTATTGATATGAATAATGTATATTAATTTGTTTAAGCAACATTAAGTTTCTATAGTCATAAATTAACCAATTATATTTCAATATTAAGCTCAAGACAAATTGGAGATATACAAGAAGGGGGTAGACAATAAGTTAAGGGTTGGAATCAAAGGAAAAAGGTGAGTATCAAAGGAAAAAGGTGAGTATAATTATCAATTGAATTCTTTAGTCCATATGAATGTTGCTTGTTATATGATTGTGAGTATAATTATCAATTGAATTCTTTAGTGCATATGAATATTGCTTGCTATGTGACTTATATGATTGTGATGATTTTTCCTTGAAAATATGATGATAAATAATTTGTGACATTTGTGGTACATATAAGTTTGTGTACTTGTGGTATATTGGAGGTATATGTTTGACATATGATATATATACATGGTATATGTATAGTATATGTAAGGTATATGTGTTGACATATGAGGTATATATGTGGTATATGTAAGGTATATGTGTTGACATATGAGGTATATATGTGCTATATGTATGGTATATGTGTTGCATATAAAGTATATATGTGGTATATGTATGGTATATGTGTTGACATATAAGGTATATATGTGGTATATGTATGGTATATGTGATAAGATACAATGGTTGATGAATATGTAAGTACAAGTGCATATGCATAATGACTTAAAAGGCGTTGTGACTAGTCAATCGACATTGTAAAGCAAAAGAAGAGGCCTATGGCCCAACAAATGTACAAGGCAAAAGAAGAGGCCTATGGGCCAACAAATGTGCAAAGCAAAAGAAGAGGCCTATGGCCCAACAAATGTGCAAATGAAACAAATGATCAAGCTAGCTAGCAAATGCAAATGCAAATACAAATGTTCACATGGAAACCCGGGGCAATGTTCGTTTAACCTGGTCACAACAAAATAAAATGTACAAGCATAAGCATAAGTACATAGCAATTATTGAATACTTGATTTCATCTATATTTGTATGTTATTGACTGATGAAATGGAGTATAAAGTATGTATTAATTATACTTGTTATTTGCTATTATGAAATGTTTGGTGCTTTAGAACTCATTTGATGGTTATTCTCACTGAGTCGCAACTCACCAAATTGCATTATTTTTCAGGTAGAAAAGATTAGTAGTTCATATTGAGGTGCATATAAAAGTCATGGATTAAAGGTCATCGGCTGAGCCTCATCACTCTCTCTCCTTGCATTCCACATAAGCATAAGAACATATCATTTATATTTGGGGATTGAATACTTGCATATTTACTAACTTTTTAAACGTAATGTTTAAGTTATTAATATATGTGATGTTATGAGCTATAATTAAAGCTTTCGTATTGATTGTGAAATTATTGTTGATAATATGAGATGAGTTAAAAAAAAATTACTCTCGCTGTAAACATGAATTTTATTTAATCTTGTTTCATACGTGATAATACAATATAAATATAACATATACGGTATATAGATGTATAAGGTGTTAGGTGTTACATTTTTGGTATCAGAGCAAGGATAAGTTCCAAGGGAACATGCATATGCATATAAGCATGATAACATATGCATAATATGTGTTGAACATTATGTAGTGACGTAATTTCATTTATTTTAAGGCCATCATTAGACATGATTCACCAAGGAGAGAGAGGTCGGCTGAAATGCATCCTCATGAGGCATCGCCTCATTTGCATAGAGATCAACCAGTACCAGGAGCTAGGGCTCTTGCACGTGCATCACAATCATCACATGTCGAAATACCTTATGAAAACCCAGAACATGAAGTGCATGGTCCTGCGATGTATAGGGAAAGACGATATGATAAGCTAAGAAAACAGGGTACAGTTGATTTCTATGGCTCAACTGATCCAGTTGAAGCAGAAACATGGCTTAAAAGAACACAAACGGTATTGAATATGATGAGATGCACTCCAGAGGAGAAGTTTGATTATGCGGTATCTTTGCTTCAAGGCAATGCTTATGAATGGTGGGAGACAGTTCCCGATAGTGATGCACCAGTTCTGACATGGAATGATTTCCTCTTGGAATTTCAGAATAATTACATGCCTGAGGCATATAAAGATGAGAAGAGAAAGGAATTCCTGAATCTAAAACAGGGAAACATGTCTGTTGCGGAGTATGAAGTACACTTTAATAAACTTTCCCATTATGCCACCTTTATGGTCTCTACTGAAAGAGACAAATGCAGAAAGTTTGAAGAGGGCCTCAAGTATGAGATCAGAAATAGAATCACAATTACTGATCTCGATAGTTATACCAAACTCAGAGCTGCTGCAATTAGAGCTGAAAAGTTAATGAAAGAAGCTGGAGAACAACAAGTAAAAAGGGTGACACGAGTGTTTGCTGGAGAGTCTAGTAGAGGATATGGAAAGAAAGCTAGATATATTTCAAGCCAGTCTAGCAACAGAAGTGGGTACTCCAGTTCTAGAGGTCGAGGCATGACTTTCTCTTACCCAGGCAGAGGACAAAGCCAGTATACAGAACAGTGGCCTACTTGTATTCATTGTGGTAGGCAACACACCGGTGAATGTAGAAGGCTCACAGGAGCTTGTTATTTCTGTGGGTCCTTAGATCACATGTATAGAGATTGCCCAGAAAGAGCTAAATTAGCAGAAACCAGCAAAGGCAGAGGAATATCTGACACTACAATTGAAACACTAAGGGTTAACACTACCAGTGGGACACATATCAAAGGCAGAGGCAGGGGAAGAACTGGTGCAGTAAGCAGAGGAGTGACCAGATCTGAGGGACAGAGTTCTAGACCCCTTCCATAGGCCAGGGTATTTGTTATGACTAGGAAAGAGGCAGTTGATGCTCCTGAAGTGGTTACTGGTAATATTTACATTTATGATATACTGGCATTTGCATTGATTGACCCAGGATTCACACATTCATTTATATCATCACATATGACATCCAAATTGCATAAAAAACATGAGTCATTGGGATTTGATATAAATGTGAGTACTCCACTGGGAGCAGTAGTAGTTGTGAATGAGATATGTCATGACTGTTTGATATTCATTGATAAAGTTGAATTGAAAGCTGATTTGATCTTATTATCATTGCATGAATTTGATGTAATATTGGGAATGGACTAGTTAACTAAACATCATGCCATAGTGAATTTTTTTTCTAAGGAGGTAATTTTAAAGTCCTCGGATAAACAAAGGATTGTGTTTAAAGGAGAAAGGAAGTTGGTACCTGCATGTTTGATTTCAGCAGTTAAAGCTTTTAAGATGGTGAAAGGAGGGTGTGAGGCTTTCTTAGCCTATGTGACAGACACAAGAACTCAGGATATTATGTTAGAGAATATTGCAGTAGTGTGTGAGTTCCCATATGTATTTCCAGATGATTTGCCTGGATTACCACCAGATAGAGAGATAGAATTTACTATAGATTTGGTGCCTGGGGCTGCACCTATTTCTATATCTCCTTACAGGATGGCACCGATTGAGTTAAAGGAACTTAAAACTCAATTGCAAGAGTTACTTGATAAGGGATACATTCTACCTAGCATATCACCTTGGGGAGCCCCAGTGTTGTTTGTAAAAAAGAAAGATGGAACGATGAGATTGTGTATAGACTATAGACAACTCAACAGTGAAGAATAAGTATCCTTTACCTAGAATTGATGACTTTTTTGATCAGTTACATGGAGCTCAAGTATTTTCTAAGATTGATCTGAAATCGGGCTATTATCAGCTTAAGATAGCTGAGGTAGATATTCCTAAAACTGCATTTCATACTAGATATGACCATTATGAATTTCTAGTCATGCCATTTGGATTAACCAATGCACTAGCTGCTTTCATGGCTTTGATGAATAAGGTATTTCAACCTTATCTGGATAATTTTGTTATTGTCTTCATAGATGACATTCTGGTGTACTCTAAAAGTAAAGAGGAACATGAGATGCATTTAAGAACAGTGTTGCAGACTCTGCAGGAGAAATAATTGTATGCAAAGTTTAGTAAGTATCAATTCTGGCTTGATCATGTTGTGTTTCTTAGACATATAGTATCGGGAAAAGGCATAGAGGCTGACCCAAATAAAGTTATGGCCATAGTGAGTTGGCAAGCACCCAAGAATGTGTCAGAATTACGTAGTTTTTTGGGTTTAGCCTGATACTACCGTAGATTTGTTGATGGGTTCTCATTGATTGCTAGCCCTTTGACCAAATTGTTGAGAAAGAATGTGTCATTCAAGTGGACTCCTGAATGTCAAAGGAGTTTCGATGAACTAAAACACAGGTTAACTTCAGCACCAGTGTTAACCATCCCTACAGGTACATGTGGGTTTACAGTATATAGTGATGCTTCTCACCAAGGCTTGGGATGTGTGTTGATGCAACATGGTAAGGTGATAGCTTATGCATCCAGACAACTAAGACCACATGAGATCTCATATCCAGTGCATGATTTAGAATTGGCTGCAGTTGTATTTGCATTGAAGATTTGGAGGCATTATTTGTATGGTGAGACATTCCAGATCTTCACATACCATAAAAGCTTAGGTTACTTGATGACACAGAAAGAGTTAAACATGAGACAAAGATGATGGTTAGAACTGTTGAAAGATTATGATTGTACAATTGAATACCATCCAGGGAAGGCCAATGTGGTAGCAGATGCATTGAGTAGAAAGGCCAGTAGCAGTGTAGCTCACTTGCAAGCATCATCTTTTCCGTATCTGATTCAATTACGGTCCATGAATGTTCAATTGAATATGCATGATGGTGGATCATTGATTCTGCTCTTCAGGTCAGACCTATATTGAAGGATATGATCAAAGTTGCACAGAGTAAAGATCCTAAATTGTGTGAGAAAATTGAATTAGTAAGGCAGGGAAACAGTAAAGATTTTCAATTGCAAGACAATACATTGATGTTAAAGTCACGCATATGTGTTCCAAACACTAAGAACTTACGTCAGGAAATAATGGAAGAGGCACACAATGCACCCTATGCAATGCACCCAGGGATGACAAAGATGTATCACAGCTTAAGACCTCATTACTGGTGGCCAAGAATGAAGAAAGACATAGCAGAATATGTTTCCAAATGCTTAACATGTCAGTAGATTAAGATAGAACATCAGGCACAAACTACATCCTTTACCAGTGCCAGAATGGAAATGGGAAAGGATAACGATGGATTTTGTTTATGGATTGCCTATAACTCCACGGAAAAATGATGCAATATGGGTAATTATTGATAGGTTAACAACGTCAGCACATTTTCTACCTATCAGATGGGGGTGTACACTTGAGAGTTTGACCAATTTATATGTGAATGAGATAGTCAGATTGGATGGCATTCCAGTATCCATTGTATCTGATAGAGATCCATGGTTTACTTCACATTTTTGGGTGAGTTTACATAATGCATTGGGAACAAAATTGAATTTCAGTACTGCATTTCACCCACATACTGATGGACAATCAGAGAGAACTATACAGACATTAGAAGAAATGCTTAGAGCATGTGCTATGGAATTCAAGGGAGCTTGGGATGAATATATAGCATTGGTGGAGTTTGCATACAATAACCAATATCATAGCAGTATTCAGATGGCTCCATATGAGGCATTGTATGGCAGAAAGTGCAGAAGTCCTATCATCTGGGATGAAGAAGGTACACGTGCATTAGAAGGACCAGAGATAGTACAAGATACAGTGGATAAAATCAAGGTTGTCAAGATTAAGCTAAAGGCAGCACAGGACAGACAGAAAAGTTATGCTGATCAACACAGAAGGGAGATGGAATACGAGTTGGGTGAAAAGGTATTTCTACGAGTATCTCCATGGAAAGGAGTAATCCGATTTGGCAAGAAAGGTAAATTGAGCCCAAGATACATAGGGCCTTACGAAATTCTTGAGAAGGTTGGTCCATTGGCATACAGATTGGCTTTACCACCAGATATGACTCAGATTCATAATGTGTTTCATGTGAGCATGCTTAGAAGATACAGGTCAGATCCTACACATGTATTTAAAGATCAAGCCATTGAGATTGCAAATGACATGAGTTATGTTGAAGAACTAGTGGAAATCATCGGATACAAGACTAAACAGTTGAGAAACCGAAAAATACCTTTAGTTAAGGTATTATGGAGAAATCATTCACAAGAAGAGGCAATATGGGAAACAGAAGAAAAAATACGAAAAAGCAATATCCACACCTATTTCCAGGTATTAAATTTTGAGTACGAAATTTTTAAAAGGAGGGGAGAATTGTAACATCCTTGACTTTTTCCATATGCATTTCTGCAGCATCTCATTTGTCCATATGCATTTTGCATATATATATATATATATATATATATATATATATATATATATATCACTTGAACACATGCATAATATGCATTTTTATTTAAATATATTCATGACATACAATTAGTTTATTTTCAATTATTTTACAATTGTATAAAAATGCATATGTCCATTTTATAATATAGATGAAAATGACATAAAAGTAATATTTAAGTGAATAAAAAGACTAGATTGAATTAATAAAAAAAATTTGACATGATTAATTTAATTAAATTAAAATAAGTGATTAAATTATATATTTATTTATTATTGGTTAGTGAAATTGGGTAAATGTATATATATATACATGAATGTATATATATGTATGTATGTATGTATGATGATAATAAAAATAAAAATAATTAAAAAAAAAGAAAAGAAGAAAGCATTCAGCAAAAAGAAAAAAAAGAAAAAGAAAAAGAAAAAAAAAGAGAGTGGACGACAATGAAGAAGAAAGAAATCAAATGGGTTAGGTGAGTTTTAACCTATTAGGCTTCATTATCTTCCTTTTCTTTTCTTATCTTCTTCTTCTTCTTTTCTTCATTTCTTCAACCTATTTTCTCTCGTGTTCCAGCCACAAATTCTTACTTGTTTCACTTGGTTTTTGAGTCAAATTGATCCCTTGAAAGTTCATTCTTGGTAAGTAATCAATTCTTATTGCTATAAGGTTGATTTGAGTTGCTAAGGTTCATTAATAGGTACTGATTTGAGCTCCGCTTTTGATATCCATAGAAATTGATTCTGGAAAATCTTAAAACATAAAAGTTGTGCCTTTATGTCTTAGATATATGGATATGTAAATATTTGCGCAAGTTGTGGTGTATATAATGAGATATCCTCTTCGTACTGAAACTGGTACGGATGGGAACCTTAAGTAAGTTAGCTACTGTGTTTGTTAGTTTTGGGTATGTTAACATCAATTTTGTAAGTAACCCAAAACATAAAAGTTGTAGATATATGTGTTATGGATCTGTGAACCAAATTTCATATTTATAGGTCTTGTACGGTTTGAGTTATGGTGAATGGAACCATGACTTATTCAATGTTTTGACCTGCCTACTGAGTGCCCTGTACAGGTCCCGAAACTTGTTTAATTATTTTGAGTTTCTTAAAGATCGATTCTGTAAATTATCAAAATATGCAAGTTATAGGTATATATCTTAGTGAAAGTTTAGTACTAATTTAGCTTAATATATTATGTAAAGAATAAGTTATGACCTTTGTAAGTCATACTGGTCTGGAAGCCAATTCTATTCTGGACCAGTAAAATATTTGTTATAATTTGAAGACCTTAGAGACATAATTGATAAAAGTTTTAAACATAAAAAATGTTCCATATGAACCCATATAAGGTTCTGATGAACCCAAATGAGTACCCTGAAACTGTCTAAGGGCAGAAAACATAGCAGAAATCAGAACACGATTAGAAATTCCACCAAATATTGTACAGAAATCCAATTGGTCTGAAATTTTAATATGCTATATATGAAGATGTTAATTTTAATTAGGAATAAGAATCAAATTAATTGGTCAAATACAGAAAACGTTATAGTCAAAACAGTCTCATAAGGTCACACTGCCTCATAGGAAATATTTTAATTATTGATATGAATAATGTATATTAATTTGTTTAAACCACATTAAGTTTCTATAGTCATAAATTAACAATTTATATTTCAATATTAGGATCTAGACAAATTGGAGATATATAAGAAGGGGGTAGACAATAAGTTAAGTGTTGGAATCAAAGGAAAAAAAGTGAGTATAATTATCAATTGAATTCTTTAGTCCATATGAATGTTGCTTGTTATATGATTGTGAGTATAATTATCAATTGAATTCTTTAGTGCATATGAATGTTGCTTGCTATATGACTTAGATGATTGTGATGATTTTTCCTTGAAAATATGATGATGAATAATTTGTGACATTTGTGGTACATATAAGTTTATGTACTTGTGGTATATTGGAGGTATATGTTTGACATATGATATATATACATGGTATATGTATAGTATATGCAAGGTATATGTGTTAACATATGAGGTATATATGTGGTATATGTATGGTATATGTGTTGCATATGAAGTATATATGTGGTATATGTATGGTATATGTGTTGCATATGAAGTATATATATGGTATATGTGTTGAAATATAAGGTATATATGTGGTATATGTATGGTATATGTGATAAGATACAATAGTTGATGTATATGTAAGTACAAGTGCATATGCATAATGACTTAAAAGGCGTTGTGACTAGTCAATCGACATTGCAAAGCAAAAGAAGAGGCCTATGGCCCAACAAATGTACAAGGCAAAAGAAGAGGCCTATGGCCCAACAAATGTACAAGGAAAAAGAAGAGGCCTATGGCCCAACAAATGTACAAAGCAAAAGAAGAGGCCTATGGCCCAACAAATGTATAAGGCAAAAGAAGAGGCCTATGGCCCAATAAATGTGCAAAGCAAAAGAAGAGGCCTATGGCCCAACAAATGTGCAAATGAAATAAATGATCAAGCTAGCTAGCAAATGCAAATGCAAATGCAAATGTTCACATGGAAACCTGGGGCAATGTTCGTTTAACCTGGTCACAACTAAATAAAATGTACAAGCATAAGCATAAGTAAATAACAATTATTGAATACTTGATTTTATCTATATTTATATGTTATTGACTGATGAAATGGAGTATAAAGTATGCATTAATTATACTTGTTTTTTGCTATTATGAAATGCTTGGTGCTTTAGAACTCATTTGATGATTATTCTCACTGAGTCGCAACTCACCAAATTGCATCATTTTTCAGGTATAGAAGATTAGTAGTTCATATTGAGGTGCATATAAAAGTCATGGATCAAAGGTCACCGGCCGAGCCTCATCACTCTCTCTCCTTGTATTCCACATAAGCATAAGAACATATCATTTATATTTGGGGATTGAATACTTGCATATTTACTAACTTTTTAAACTTAATGTTTAAGTTATTAATATATGTGATGTTATGAGCTATAATTAAAGCTTTCATATTGATTGTGAAATTATTGTTGATAATATGATATGAGTTAAAAAAAAAAATTACTCTCGCTGTAAACATGAATTTTATTTAATCTTGTTTCATACGTGATAATACAATATAAAGACAACATATACGATATATAGATGTATAAGGTGTTAGGTGTTACAATATATATATATATATATATATATATATATAATTATTCTTATTTCCCTGGATAGACAATAACTTCATTTACTTACCTGAATTCCTCATTTAATAACCACATTCATAATTACAGATACAGAGCATTCACGACCGTGATTACTAAGTTCACGCCCGTAATCCCAAACCGTTAACACTACTGGAATGAATCGCCCAAAAGCATTCACGGTCGTGATTATTCATTCACGCTCGTAAATAAGTTCACTTCCGTGATTCCAACCCGTGAACGCTTCTAGAATGAATAGTACCATTTCCACACATAAGTCACAATTGTGAAACAATCAGTCACAACCGTGAATCCTCAAGTCCACGCCCGTGACTCAATAGTCACGCCCGTGATTTTCAGCAGGAAATCTGCATATTCACTTTTCATTCATTCTAACATTATCCAAATCATACCAAATTCTATTTCATGTATTTCTAAGGTTCTTTACTCAACTTATTACTTTCCAATACATGTAAATGCCTTGATCATACAAGATTTTCTAACATGCATCATTAATTCAATGTCACACAAGGATCTCATTCATACATGTCTAAACCTATGATTTCATGCCATAATCATCATCATTCTTGAAATGCATTTATCTAAAATCATGTTCAGCATGCATTATTTCAAACAAAAATAGGCTATTGCCTTAAGTTATGCACAAACCTTAATCTTTCTCCTTCACTCTTCTAGGTAGCTTTTTCTTTTCCTTTGCTCCTTAGAGCTTGTTTCTTGTCACTTGGAACTCCTACAACATCATAAAGCATTATTATCATCTGATTTTCTCAAGACCCTAAACTCTCTTATTCTCTTTCAAAACTCTAATTTCTCTCTCATTCCACATGAGTCTTAGATGAGCTCAAAATTTGAACTTCCTTTAAGAAAAGATTAAGAAGAAGAAGAGATGCTTCTTACCTTACACTTTTCTTTACTTGATCACAACTTTGGAGATTTTCTCTCTCTACCAACTTGATTTTTCTTCCTATTTCTTGTTCTTTCCAACTTCCTTAAGAGTTATGGACCATGAAGATCACCTTGTCTTGCTCTTTCCCTTCTCTTCTCTTCCTTTCTCTCTCTAGAAATCAAGATTGGCTATGGAGGAATGGGGTTGGCGTGACTGGTATAGAAGAGAGAGAAGAAGACAGAAAATGAAGAGAAAAAGAAGAAGAAAAGGAAGTCTTAAATAGGGTACCCAAAAAGTCTTCATGTGGGACCCACCATTTGACCATCTTCTTCCAATTTTATACTTAATCAATATTAACCCTCTTTCTTTAATGTCATGGACGGCCAACCCAATTTTAAGTGTCCAAATTTCCTAAGTTAATTACCAATTAATCCCATTAATCCTCCAATTTTTGGTAATTTGCAATTTGACCCCAAAACTTATCAAATTTTGCAATTTAGTCCTTTACAGTAAATCAACTTCTTTAAACTCTATAATCACTTAAATAGGCATTTATCATTTAATTTATCCATTACTTAATCAATTTTTGTAAAAATCCGAATTTAGACTCAGATCGGTCAAACGTGTCAACTTCTCGACACGTGCGACTCGGGGCCTAAATTAGCGGATATTACAGCCAAACTGTTTTGATAAGTTGAAGAACGTTGACACAACCTACTGTGGGAAAGATTATGTGATTATAGTTATGGTTCCCTTAATGGTTTAGGCTACATACTAATGCAAAAAGGCAATGTGATCGCTCATGCTTCCAGACAACTTAAGCCTCACGAGAGAAATTATCTGACACATGATCTAGAACTAGCAGCCATTGTGTTTGCATTGAAAATATGGTGACACTACCTGTATGACGAGCAATGTTATATCTATACATACCATAAAAGTCTGAAATATTTGCCTTCACAAAAAGAACTCAATTTGAGACAGAGGCGATTGGCTAGAATTAATCAAAGACTACAATTGTATCATTAATTATCAGTAGGGTAAGGCAATGTGGTAGTAGACACTCTTAGTAGAAAAACTATGGCAAGTAAACGTTAAAACTTAAATTTATTAAGTGAACAAGATTAAATAACAAAAAAATAAAATAATAAGTAATTTATATATTATTTTGGCAGAATTACGAATTCAACCGGCATTGATTCAACAAGTAAAGGACAATTAGAAGCAGGACACAAAATTAAAACCAGAATTTACTATTGAAGTAAATAGGAGTTTAAGGCATAAGGGAAGGTTATGTGTACCAGACATACCAGAATTGAAATAAGATATTTTGAAATAGGCTCATAATGGTATTTATGCAATGCACCCGGGAAGCAACAAAATATATCATGACTTGAAGGTATATTACTGATGGCCAGGAATGAAAAAAGATATCACTGAGTATACTACCAGGTACCAAGTGGATTATTGCAGTCAATTTCAATTCTAGAGTGGAAATGGGAAAGAGTTACAATTGATTTTGTTTCAAGGTTGCCTTTGACATAAAAAGGGCATGATGCAGTATGGGTAGTGGTGGACCAACTCACCAAATCAGCTCATTTTCTACTGATCAAGTTGGATTATCCACTTAACCATTTGGCAGAGATCTATGTTAATGAGATAATTCATTTACATGGTGTGCCAGTTTCAATTATTTCAGATCGAGACCCGAGATTCACTTTACAATTTTGGAAAAGTTTGCATCAAGCAATAGGTACTTGACTCAATTTCAACACAACATTTCACCCATAAATATATGGACAATTAGAAAGGGTCATACATATATTGGAAGATATGTTAAGGAGTTGTGTGATGGAATTTGATGGCAGTTGGGACAAACATCTTCCATTGACAGAATTTGGCTACAATAATTGTCACCAAACCAGTATCGATGTCGCACCATATAAAGTCTTGTATGGGAGGAAATGTAGAACGCCTCTATATTGGACTGAGCTTAGTGAAAAGAAATTAGTGGGCCCAGATTTAGTGCAGCAGACAAAAGAAAAAGTGAGAGTAGTAAGAGTTAGGCTGAAAGCTGCTACTGATAGACAGAAATCATAAGTAGATTTGAAGATGAGATATATTGAGCATATAGTTGGTGATAAAGTATTCTTAAAAGTCTCACATTGGAAAATGATTTTCCGATTTGGAAAGAAAGGAAAATTGAGTCCTAGGTTCATTGGACCATATGAGGTACTTGAACGCATAGGTCCCGTGGCATACAAATTAGTTTTACCACCAGAGTTAGACAAGATTCACAACGTATTCCATGTATCCATGTTGAGAAAATATATATCGGATCCATCTCATATCATATCAGTAGAACCTATAGAGATACGACCAGATATAACTTATGAAGAGGAGCCAGTGGAAATTCTAGCTCGAGAAATGAAAGAGCTATGAAATAAGAAGGTACCATTGGTAAATGTTCTGTGGAAAAATCATAATTCGTTAGAGGCGACTTTGGAAAATGAAGATGATGAAGGCTAAGTATCCACAAATATTTCACTCTAGTTAAAAAGGTAAATTTCTTGACGAAATTTTTTTTTAAATAGAAAAAATTGTAATGCCCGATAATTTAGGCCAAGGTTGTGATTGACCGAAATTCGACTTGTCGAACCGATCGGAGTCTAAATTCTGACATGAAAGAAAAAAATTAAAATGATAAAAAATATGAGAAAAATATTTTGGATATTATTAATTTAGAATTTTAAAGTTTAGAATTAAAATTTGGAAAAAAAATTCGCTAAACGAAATTGGAAATTGCAATGTTTTTGGCACATATATTTTAAGAAGACATAAAAATAGAATATTCTTTATCTAATGAAAGGAATATTCTTTGGATTAAAATAAAGTAAGAGTAATTTAAATTAATGGACAAATGGGGAACAAGATTGTCTATTAATCTTAACCACCCACTTAATCCAACTATAAAAGTCAAATTCTACTTTTTGGTCATTTATTTCTTCTTCTTCCTCATCTAAAACAAGCAAATTTCTCTCTTCTTCTCCTTGTGGCCATGACTCTCCTTCCCCCCATTGTTCTCCTTTTTTGTTTCTCCAATCAAAGCTAAGCTTAGATGGAAAAAAGTTGGATTAAGACAAGATCAACAAGGAAGTTAAGAAAAGTGAGCAAAACTAAGGAAGATGAAGGAAGAAAGGAAGAGAAAAAGAGAAAGAAAATTTTAGTCATTTTGAAGATCTACAAAGGTTAGGTTAGATTTTCCATCTTCTCACTTTTCTTCTTCTATTTTCTTTGATTTTGGGGTTAGTTTCCATTAAAGTTAGTAATTTAGGGTAATTATATTAATGGTGATTAAGGGTGAATTAATGTGTTCAGTGCTTTATTAGTTTTAAATTTATTGTTACGACAAGAAGGTGAAAATTCTTTGAACCACAATCAAAGAGGAAGTAATGGCAAGGTGAAAGCTAACTAGGAAGAACAGAAAAATGAAGAGAAGTAGATTTTGTGAGGTATGTACATTTGGCAAAAATTCAATTTGGAAAATATGATTTTTGATTTTGTGATATTATAAGTAATTGTGTATGTAAGTCTTGATATTTTGATTAAATTGTTCCATAAATGTGGAAATAAAAATTTGAATATGAGGTTAATGCATGAATATGGAAATTGTAGGAATTAATTGAAGTGCTGGAAAATTCAACTTATGAACAGTGTCTAGTTTTATGGTCATAACTTGAGTTCTGGAAATATTTTTTGAGTGTCTCTTATTGGGTTAGAAAGCTAAAACATAGGACTTTAACTTTTATTTAGACTATTAGACCCGAATGTGCCTAGAATTAGCTGAAAAATAAACTCAAAATTCGAACTATAAATCTGTCCAGTAAAATACTGGACATAATGGAATGAACACATCTTACAAACAAATTCATAACATTTGCTACAAAATTCGATTTAATGTAATTTTGGTTGTAAATCAAAGATAAGACATGTACCTACATTTTGTTAGTATATCACTTGTCAAATTCTATCTAAAAAGGGACGAAAAATACGGGATAAAATAAGGCATAAATGCTGGCCAAAATAGGGTAGCTTGTATATATGTATTGATTGTGAAATTTTGTGATAGGAAAATATATTATTTGACTTAATTTAGATTATTGCATTTATGTGGAATTTATATTAGTGTTACCTATATAATTTATGTAAATAATAGCAAAGGTAACAAATAAAATTAAGCCCTATAACATCTAGTCGAGAACTAAAAATTAGGATAAGTTGACATGCCAATAAAAATGGTAGAAATGTAGGCAATAGAAAATAGTGCTGAGATTTAATTTGTATAGGTACTAAGAAATAGTGATCAGTTTGAAATTATATAGACACTAAGAAATAGTACTGAGTTTGAAATTATGTTGGCACCAAAAAGGTGCTGAGTTGTTATTGAAAATATAGGCGTTAATTGCCGAATTATAAAATAATTATGTAGGGGTCGAGTATACTGCCGAAGAGCAGAAATCCTGTATCAACTATTTAGTTCTGGTCTAAACTGTCGTGGGCTATTAAATAAATAGAAAAAAATTATAAATTATTAAATCAATATTTTAAATGGTATGTCTTATATTGTTAAAGAATTTCAAGCTGTTAAATGAATGAAATGTTATAAGCGATGAATTGTTTATTTATGCTTGACGTAAATCGTATTAATAAATTAATTGTAGATTCTAAAATTTTAATTTTGAAATATTTATAAAATTACTGGATAGTTGTCAAACATACCACTAACCTAGTAGCTTAGCACGTGTGTTTCATGCGCAGATAAATAGACGTAGTTGTTGTGTTAGGGCGACTGAAGATAAGGGAAACCCTAAGATCAAATTGCAGTAATTTATTTTCTTTTTGTATGTTTTGGAAATTGTATTGTAAAAATTAAATTTTAACAATTTATTTTGATGTAAATTGTGGCATGTAGGATTATAAGGAGTGAATTTATAATTAACATATTTGGTATTATTGTCCTTGGTATTTAATATGAAACACTTGCATCCAACTACCAAGCTCCCACACTTATTTTCTTTATAGTCTCTGTTGAACCTTGAGGGGTATTTTTCATCATTTTGATGATAACAAATAATAGTAATAATGTATTTAACAATGTTTGTGTTCTAACTTTGTTAAATAGGATATACTTTGGTTAGAACATAAAGCAAGATTGAAAGATAACTTTTGAAGCTTTAAAATCAAAGAAAAAGCAAAGTGTCATGTCGTGACTACTTTTGTCACGCTCATAAATATAGCTTAGCGCCAACTCTTCAACATTCAAAGTTCACAGCCACGAAGGATCAAACCAATCGTGAATGATGAAGCAGTCACACCCCTGAAAGACAGTCATGGCCATGACCAAACATATCCAATTCTTCCAGAATGCTTCAGAGCAGAGTTATCACTTGGATCATGGCTTGGAAGAATATTCATGCCTGTGAAAATATTAGTCACACCCGTGATCAAATACTTCTAATTCTTACAGAGAGCTTCAGGGCTAGAGTCACCACTTGGACTACAGCATTAAAGAACATTCACAACTGTGACACATATATTCATGCCCGTGAACGAGGATAGAGAAACATGTCAAGTGCGAAATTAAGAGTTGGTTCAACGACTATTTTCACATTAAATGCACCAAAATGACTATAATTCACAGAGGGAGTATAAATGGAAGTCATTTATGAATCCCAACAAGAGGAACAACAATTACTTTACATCTTTAATCTTTGTTGCAGCCTTGTGCATTAATAATTTTCCCAATAAACCTCTATTCATTGTGAAAACCTAATTGCTCATAATTTATGAGAATTATAGGCTAGTGAGTGTTTTCATTGTAATCAATTACTCAAAAGTGAGTTTAGGTATATTGGGTTAAGAGAAAAACACTTGTAAGGGTTTATTGTGTGAGCCATAAAACACAAGGAATTGGTTTTTGTGTTAGCCATTGAAAAACACAAGGGAATTTCAAGGTTAGGTGTTAGTCATTGAGAGAAATACCATAGTTAGGAGTGAGCTTAAAAAACTCCATTGTAATACTTAGTGTGTTAATGAAATACCCAATTGAGTTTGGGGAGAGGAGTAGGGTTTGTTAATACCCGAACCTCTATAAATCTTGTGTGTGAGATCTCTCATTCCTTACTTTATTTAATTTATTCCGCTCTTTCAAGTTAAGCAATTTTTAGTTGCTAACCAACTCAACCCCCTTATTGGTTCATTGTTTGGGCAACAATTTGTATCAAAGCTTGTCTAACAATAAAGCCTAAAAAGCGCTAGTAAAGATCAAGAAATGGCTAGTGAAAGATTTCAAAGTCTCAAGCCTTACTTTGATGGAGCAAACTATGCTCATTGGAAATTTCGGATCGTGACATATCTCGATAGTGAAGGAATTGAAGTTTGGGATAGTGTTTGGAAAGAATGGACGCCACCAACTAAGAGAGGAGTTAATGGTGAAGAAGAAATTCTTTCAAGAGATAATTGGACAGAGCCTCAACGAAGAGCTAACTTCAAAATAAAAAAGGCAATAACAATCCTCGTAAGCTTTCTATCTATTGAAGAATGTGGCAGAATCCAACATTGTCCTACTACATATAGCATATGGAAAATATTGGAGAATTATCATGAAGGAACCAAGTAGGTAAAATCCAAGAAGATTCAACTTCTTACATTAGAATATGAACTCTTCAAGATGAAATCCAATGAATCTATCACCAACATGACGAACCATCTTCTAGCCATCGTCCATGGCATGAGAAAGCTTGGAAGATGTGAACAACAAAATTTTAAGAAACCTTCATCTCAAAGACTATGGTTCAAGCGTTGTGGGTATAGAAGAGGCCAATGAAGACATGAGCCTCATGCCTACCGATGTGCTTATTGGCAAACTTCTAACGCACAAAATGGCGATAAAAAGAGATAAAGAACTTGAAGCTGAACTAGAAAAGAGAAAACATCTAGCACTCAAAGCACCTACTTCAAAATCTCAAGAGCTAATTGAAAATCATGAAGAAAATAATGATGATGAAAATGAGGATATTGCCATGCTCTCAAGAAGAATAAAAATAATAATTGGCAATTCTCGAAACTCCAAACAAAAAAACTTCAAACACTCTTTAAATGACTCTCAAAGAAATAAAGAGGAGGTAAAGTGTTATGAATTTGGAAAGAAAGGACATATCAAACCAGAATTTCCAAAGCTCAAGAAATACAAGAAAAGATTTCAAAAGGATGATGGGGAAAAAGGTGACAAAACCACATGAAATGATGAAAACTCTTCAAGCGAAAAAGATGATAATGAAGGAGAAGTGGTCAACTTATGCCTTATGGCTTTAGAGGATCACTTCACGGAGAAGAGGTCAACCTAATCTATTTTTAGCACTCTTAAAGAGCGGATTTGGAAAAAGTTGAAGGGTTGGAAAGAGAAGGCAATTTCAAAAGCGAGGAAGGAAGTTCTGATAAAATCTATGGCCTAATCTATTCCCACTAACATCATAAGTTGTTTTGTTCTTCCCTCAACATTTTATGAGGAAATCTAAAGCATGATTATCATGTTTTGGTGGTGGTAATATGTAGAATGATCATATAATTCATTGGCTAAATGGGACAATCTCTGTTTGGCTAACAAGCTTGGAAGCTTGGGATTTCGCAATATACACTACTTTAATCTTGCTCTTATTGCAAAGCAGGTTTTGAAAATTTCACAGAATCCATCATCCTTATTTTTTAGGGTTATTAAATCAAAGTATTTTCCTAGAATTAACTTTTTGGGTGCTGATGAGAGGTACAAACCTAGTTTCTTCTGGCAGGGTATTCAAGAGGTGAAATTCATCATTTTTATTATATTTCTTCTGGCAGGGTATGGGTTAGAGAATTGTAGATGGGTCTGAGGTGAGTATTTGGAATGATCCATGGCTGTTAGAGTGCCTTTCCAAAAGGCTGTTGGTTCCTAAAATTTTTCCTTTAAATGCCCAGGTTAGTTGTTTAATTGATGTTGAGCAGAAATCCTTGAAAAGAGACATGGTACATGAGGAGTTTCTACCGTTTAAAGCTAAAAATATCTTAAAGGTCCCAAATAGTTTTCGCGCCCTAAAGATGCCAGGATCTGGTCGTTTGAAAAAATGGATCTTATTTTGTTAGATTTGGATATCACTTGGTGGTTAAATTTCTGGCTGATCTATATGACCGTCGTAGCTCTGCTAATGCTAGAGTTTTATATTGGGGTCTGATTTGGAAAGCGGATGTCCTGCCAAAAATTAAACACTTGTGCTGGAGGTTTGTTGCTGGTTCTCTTCCTACATCAGATAATATAGCAAAAAGAGGAGTTAGTTGTAGTGTGATTTGTCGCTATTGCAAGAGTGCACCAGAAGGAATTCTTCATGTTTTCAAGGAGTGCTCCTAGGTCCAAGGCATATGGTTTTGCAGAAAGGTGAACTTAAGAAGTGGTTTGATGCGCTCTCATACTATTGTCGATTGGCTTTTAGAAATTCATAAAGTTATTAATAGGGAGCTATTTTCACTTTATGGGAAATATGGAATGACCATAACTGGCTAGTTCACGGAATAGCTTACAAAGATCAACTCCTTTTTACTAAATTTGTTTCGAATCTTAGTGTTGAGTTTCTAAATACTAAAGGCAGGGAGAGGAGGGTTGTCTCATCGGTGAGAAGCACTCGGAAACCTCCAGCGCTGGGTGTAGCTAAGATCAACATTGGTGTTACCCTTGATAGAAACTCGAGTAAAGAAGGTTTGGATTTTGTGATAAAAGATGAGTATGCTCATGTTTTGATGTGTGGTGGTAAATTCATTTTGGAAACTTTGGATCCAGAATCGGCTGAAGCACTGGCTATTCTTTTTGGGCTATCAGTGGGTGGGAATGTGGTTTTACAAAGGTTGAGGTTTAGTCTAATGCACAATTGGTTATTTTCAATTCGTTCTCATAAATCTAGAACTCAATTCGAGTACTTAAAGATGATATTGTTTATAAGAGTAGTAGTTTTAGACTTGTGTCTTTTTACTTCGCTAGTTGAAGTTGCAATAAGGTAGCTCATGAATTAGCTCATTAGGCTTTGTCTTTAAGCTCTCCATTCAGTTGAATCCGCTGTCTTGGATGATTTATCCTTCCTTTCTCTTTGTTAAAAAAAAAAAAATAGTACACCGAGATTACCGCTAACATATATTATATATTCCCTTTGTCAAATATATATATATATATATATATATATATATATATATATATATATATATATATATATATATATATTTATGAATGAATTTCATGATTTTATTAAAAAAAATAATAATCCAGTTTTCTTTTTAAATATTTGTATATAATATATATATATATATATTATATACAAATATTTAAAAAGAAAACTGGATTATTATTTTTTTTAATAAAATCATGAAATTCATTCATAACAAAAAAAAATCAGTACAAATCTAAAATCAAACATACATTAAATGACTTACCCAGTAACATTTTGGGTTTAACAAACTTTTCAAATGACAATAGTAATAGTAACAATGAGGATTTAGCTAGTGTTAATATAGCAAAAAAAAAAAAAATGCGATTATTGTAGCCGTCATTTCCAACAAATCAAACTGTGAAGTCATTGTGTTCTTAAACGACTCCAACTTAATTAACAGCTATCAACAAAAAAATCTTCATCTACGCATAAAAACCACAACAAGGTATCTATATATGAGTGTTGTTGTGACACTCTATTAATAATCATTTTATAAGTATATTACGTGGATTAATATTATTAGAGCCCATATGTGTCAAAAACAATTTTTCTTAATTTAATTTAATAATCATTTTATTATTAGTACTTAATTAATTCTTTTTATTTTTTTAAAATTTTGGCAGTATAACGGCTATAAATTAAATGTCACACCTACAATGTAAATAATACACAACCTATTTTTGGACACAATAATAGACATATCATAGAAAATAGTTTTCATTCAACCATAAGTCAACATTTAATTGTTCACACATATAATAATTTACAAATATTTTTTATCAGAACATATACATTATTTTAATTCTACAACTTTATATCCATATATATATATATATATATACATGTCATTTTTAATACTAACCTACTATTATTTATTCTTCAATTCATCAGCTTTTAAAATTTATATGCTTGCTCCTACCTCTTTTTCAACTACTAGCTGCACGTAATCAAATAACTATATGTTGAGAATTAATATGCCAATGAGTGATTACTAATCTAAAAATTTCAATTGAGTTATTTTTTTATACATTCATACATACAATATTATATTTACTGCACTATTCAATTTTTTTCTTTAATACATTTATTATTTTTTTAACAATACTTTAATATTCTTTACCATTAATTTACTATTTAATATTTTCATTCAATTAACAATATTTCTTAATAAATAGTATAGTTTTATTTCTTTTCAATTTACTATTGAACTTTTATTTTTTTTCAATTTAGTCCATTTTCTCACCTTACCACTCCAATGAACTCTTTTTTTTTTCTTCTCTTTTATTTATTATTTATTAGTTATATTTATTCATATATATTTTTCCAATCTTCTATTTAATTAAAACAAATTCACTTTGGTTACTAAAATTCTAATTATTTACAATTTTGTTATTACTTTACATTTATTTACTCTTTTGCCACTCACTATTTTTATTTTTCATTTATTTTCTTTTTAACTACATAGTTTAACATTTTATTTCATTTTATTCCACTTATTTCTCATTTTTCAATTTTACTTTTTTTTTCACAATTATCATTTTTATCATTATTATTATTATACCATTTTATTATTTTTATCACTTTTTCACTTTTATCCTATTTATCACTTATATCATTTTTATCATATATTTGTTTTCCACATTTATCATTTTTATTATATTTATTTTTTTATCATTTATCTCATATTTTTCGCTTTTATTATTACTCTCACATTTTTCACTTATTTCATTTTCATCATATTTTTCACTTAAATTATTTTTATCACATTTTCCACTTGCATTTTTTATCACATTTTTTAATTTTTTTTTACTTAAATCATTTTTATCTTATTATTCATTCTTACTACTTTTATTCACATTTACTTATAGTTTCAATCCAATAGAAAATCTTCAGACCAGATACATGGAACGTGAACCCAAAGGTCCACTACACTGAAAAGTAATCCCAAAATATCACCCGAGCACTGCACTATACACTGAATCACTATATCAATATCACTGAAACAGACCGTCATTGGCCTACATAAACGAGTTGCCATGACCCACTCCATGGTAATGGTGTTTTTATGACTAGTCAATTATATTTTGGGTTAGATTTAAATATTATAAAAATAACTAAGGACGTGATTTTATTCCTTTAACTCAATTTCTATTAAATTCATAAATTCCATTATTTTTATATTATTAATCACTTAATATTTTATTCATCCATATAATTTTATTTCTACCATAATATTTTCACATTTTCCATTCTACTATATCAATATTTCATTATTAATAATCAATTAAGACATTAAGCTCACTAAATACACTTTATTCATTGTTTTTTTTTTTCATTTCATGCACAATAAAATCAATCATTAGAAAAATATTCAATATATCATTTAAAAATTCTCAATAAATTTCTACACACCCAAAATCATATTGTTTTGCATTTTATGACTAAAGTTTCATTTAATTAGCAAGAAAAATATTAATTTTTTCCTTCTTCGTATTTCAGCCTATAATTAATTTTCATCATTAAAATTTTTCTTTCACCTTCTAATTATTCATTTCACTAATTTATACATTCATTATTCCATATGTATCATAATATTATAATAAAATGTATTTATTCCTTAATATTCATTTTTCACATAATAAGGTCATATTTTATAATTTCCACTAGTTAATTTTTTTAATTGAAATTGACCATTCTAATTCACTTTCATAATTCATTAATCATGTTTTAAAAATTAATTAGCAATTATAGGCAAATCACATAAATTTCTAAATTTAGATAACCCTAAATCATGCTTAATTAATGAAAATAAGTAGATTTTGGAATCACTAACCTTAATTTTTTGTTTTGGCTTTTCTAGAAGCTCCTTCACCTTTTTTTGAACTTACCATGACCAAAATTTACCCCTCATTAATCCACAATTATTTTGCTTTCTTAACTCAAATAAACTTCACATTTATCATTTACATACCTTAAACTATCTATTTGAACCATTAAACTAATTTAAAAATATAAATTTCACTTACCTCAAATTTGTATCCTAACTTTCTCCTTTAATTTCCTTCCACTCTAGCCTTCCAAATGAAGAATAAATGCTTCTACTATGTACTAGAGATGCTGAAATTATTTTTGGATCGTTGATTTTGGTGTAAAAAGTGAAGAAAATTGAAGAAATTTTGGAGAAGAACAAGGGAGGAGTGGTTCAGCCATATGGTAAAGAAAGAGGAAGAAGATGAAGCAGAATGATAATTTGGATCTTATATAGTAGTCTAAGTTGGTTGAGCTTGGGCCAAACAAAGTCGAACCCATTTAGGCCCAATTATGTATTATAAATTATATTTCTCACTTTCCGGAAAAATAACGTTAATTTCCCTATAATCAGATTTATAAGAAAGTGAAGAGAATGCAAAATAATAAAATACACACAAATTGATAATGAAATTTGGCCAATTATATTTATGTCTTTGGACTGCTGCAGATCTTACTGAAAGAAAAAAAAATTATAAAGTGTTTACAAACATTTACAACTTACAACTTCTCACTAAAGTTTTTCTAAACTTTTATTTTTCTCTCACTTTTGAATGAAATATAAATGAGATACCACACAAATAAATTCCTAAGGCTATATATAGGCATCCATATTCTCAATGGACGACCAAAATTAATTCTCACCAACTCAAATGGATGGATTAGATCATTTCTCAACTACCGTCTTACCTACCAAATGGATGGTCAAGATTAATCTTCATCCACCAAATAGATGATCAAAATTAATCTCTACCCACTAAATGGATAGTTAAGATTAATTCTTATCTATCATCGTACCTATCAAATATTTTATCAACTAATTATTAATTAGTTTAACAAAAGATGCACTATCCATCTTTATTGTTATTTATTTCTAGTGCATGTATAGTTTGACCAACAATCTCCCACTTGAAGACTGATTTCAATCTGTCTTCACATCTCGATTAATGCAGCAACCTTTCTGGTCTTGTTACTCTAGTAGACCAATTGAAGTTGTACACAACTTCAATTTGTCAATAGTCATCGCCTTTGTCAACATATGCATTGGATTCTTACTTCATTGGATCTTCTCCAGTACTAACACATCATCTTCCTCTTTTACCCGGTACATCCATTTGTTATGAAGTGTCTTCTTCCCATGGGTAACTCAACTAGTTTCCATATCTGATTGGAGATCAGAGATTTTATCTCGTCTTTCATGGCAAGCTCCCATTTACTAGTATTTCTAGTTTGACAAACTTCATCATAGCATTCAGGTCCTCCATCAATCAACAAGAGATAGTTCATATATCTATTATTAGGCACATAAGGCCAAAAAGACCTTATTAATACAGGAGATAAAGTAGAAGGTTGTGGTGTGTTGGATTGATGCACACTGTTTGGTCCAACAAGTTCCTCTAGCTGTGGACTTGCTACAATCGGTTCTGTCATGGAACTATATGGGACATCATCTGCATCTGTAAATACTGACCCATTCTGTTTTGAGTTGCTGGCGACTGTTTTATGTATGTCCTTGTACATCACCTTTTTGTCATCTCAAATACAGTAGCCAAACTCATCCCTACCATAGCCAATGAGAGTGCATTTATTGGATCTGGGATCAAGTTTATTTCTTCCTTGATCATTGATATGCACATATGCTACATAGCCAAAAACTTTTAGATGTGATAGTTTTATCTCTTTTTGGCTCCATACCTCCTTTGGTATTATGTGCTCCAATGGAACCGATGGTCCTCGATTGATTAAGTAAGCTGCTGTGTTGATTGCTTCTGCCCAGAATTGCTTCGGTAGACCTGACTGTATACGAATACTTTTGGCTCTTTCTATCAACGTTTGGTTCATTCGCTCAACTATACCATTGTGTTGAGGTGTGCCTGACATAGTTCTCTCCATTCTGATATCATGCTCATAGCAGAACTTCTTGAATCTGGTGTCTTCATATTCACCACCATTGTCAGTTTTGAGCTTTTTGATCTTTAGACGTGTCTTATTTTCAACCATAGCTTTCTATCTTTTGAAAACCTCAAACACTTCAGACTTATACTTTAGGAAGTAAACTCATACCTTTCGAGAGTGATCATCGATGAAAGTCACGAAGTAGTGCTTTCCACCAATGGATGAGACTGTCGTTGGTCCCCAAACATCAGAGTGAATGAGCTCTAGCCTTTCTTTCTTTGGGGTTCTGCCACTTGTTTGAAAACTGACCATTTTCTGCTTTCCAAGTATGTAATCTTCACACATGTCTATTCCACTGGTTGTAGACTTGGAAGTTTCCCCTTTGAATGCATAATCTTCATCCATTTTTCACTCATATGACTTAGTATCTAGTGCCATAGATTGAGATTTTCATTTTTAGCTGCAACTATAATTGAACAGTGAGCTTCTACTATCATGTAAAAAGTGCCACTCTTTTTGCCTCGAGCAACCATCATTGCGTCATTTGAAATCTTTTGATCATCACCATGAAAGATTGTAGTATAGCCTTCGCTAGCCAATTGCTCTACTGAAATTAAGTTCTTTCTCAGATCGGGAATATGTCTCACATCATTCAGCTCCCAAACAGACTCATTCAACTTAATCATCACTACACCTTTACCAATAATAGTGCAAGGTTAATCATCACCAAGGTATACCTTTCCAAGAACATACCTCTCAAATAATTCTTTTTGTGAAGTGGCATGGAACAATGCTCTAGAGTCTAACACCAAAGACTCCTCCTTACTTTCTAAAGAGCATATCAATGCATCATTGCCTCATGAGGTGGAAGTAACATTTGCCTTTGCCTTTGTCTTTGCTTCCTAGTCTTTCGGTGCACTCTTGAACTGATTTTTATAGTGCCCAATTTTTCCATAATTCCAACATTCTACAGTCTTCGAGTTATGAAAATTACTGAAATTTCTAGATTTGGACCTGATGTCATATGAATAGTAATCACCCGAAAAAGATAGAAGAAATGCAACCAATGCTCCGATACTAGTTGTTGGGAAATAACGCCAATTTTCCTATAATCAGATTTATGAAAAAGCGAAAAAAATACAGAATAATAAGATACACACAAATTGATAATGGAGTTCGGCCAATTATGCCTACGTCTCCGGACTGCTGCAGATCTTATTAAAAGAAGAAAAAAATTCACAAAGTGTTTAGAAACCCTCACAACTCACAACCTCTCACTAAAACTTTTTTAAGCTTTTATTTTTCTCTTTCAAGGCTATATATAGGTCTCCACTTCCTTAATGGACGACCAAAATTAATTCTCACCTACTCAAATGGATGGTTGAGATTATTTCTCACCTACCATTTTACCTACCAAATGGATGATAAAGATTAATGCCCACCCACCAAATGGATGGTAATAATTAATCTCCACCCACTAAGTGGATGGTTAAGATTAATCCTCACCTACCATCTTACCTACCAAATATTTTGTTAACTAATTATTAATTAGTTCAACAAAAGATGTATTATCTATCTTTATTATTATTTATTTCTGATGCATATGTAGTTTGACCAACAAGAACAATATGAGAAAATTGTGCATGCTATTCAAGGTAGGCATGCTCCCCAGTCATCTACTGTTGTACAACAACCTCAAGGTTTATGGCAATAGTGACTACTTCTACTGCAAATTTTTTAACTCCTTTTCATGATAAAAATGCAACATCAGATCTAGATCAATCAATTGCTAGTGGTAAAGTGCTTTCTGGTACATACTCAAACCAAAAACCCTGGATTATTGATATTGAGGCTACCGATCTCATATCTTATTCTAAATCTTGGTTTACTACTTTGATTCCTACTGAAAGATATAATATCAAATTTCTTAACAATGAAAGAATCACAGTTTCTTTTACAGGAATAGTTAAACTTGAGCACAATCTTCTTTTACTCAATGTGTTCTATGTACTTGGGTTCAACTTCAATTTGATCTCAGCTAGTAAACTTACCTCCCAAAATAATTTTTGCCTTTTGTTTACTAATGAGAATTGTGTCATTTATGATTTGTAGAATTGGAAGAGGATTGGTATAGCTAAACTTAGTCAAGGCCTATACACCTTGGTGGTCATTTCACCAATCAATTGTACCACTGTTTCATCTTCAAATTTCTATTTTAACATTCAACAATCAAAACAACCAGACCTATGGCACTACAGAATAGGCCATGTGTCTTTCAAATGGATCCAATAATTGTAGAATATACACCCATCCACTTCTAGTAAGCCAATAATAGCATTTGATATATGTCACTTCGCCAAGCACAAAAAACTTCCATTTCCAGAAAGTTATAGCAAATCAATTAGTTGTTTTGATCTTGTTCATGTAGATATTTGGGGACCAATAGAGAACTCTTACTATAGTTGAGGATTTTAGTAGATTTACTTGGCTTTATTTTTTGAAAACCAAAAGTGAGGCTAGACAGCAAGTTTAATCATTTTGTATCCTTGTACATACTCAATTCAATAAAAAAGATCAAGTCTATTCATTTTGACAAATGACCAAAATTTAACATGCCATAATTCTATTTTGATCATGGAATATTACACTAGACCTCTTGTGTAGAAACTCCCCAACAAAATGGGATTGTAGAAAGTAAACATCAACACATTCTCAATATTGCTAGAGCACTAAAATTTCAAAGCCACCTCTCAAACTCATACTTTCCTGAATTTGTTTCTCACTCAGTCCATTTAATAAATAAAACTCCAACACCTATCCTCCAAAATAAGACTCCTTATAAGGTCCTATATAATAAAGTTCCAGATCTTAGCCACATTAGAGTTTTTGGCTGCCTGGCTTATGTCTCCACCCTCTCCCAACATAGAGCTAAATTAGACAGTAGAGCCCACAAGTGTCCTTTTCTTGGTTATAAGTATGGTACAAAGGGATTTAAGCTGCTAGATTTACACAACAACCATATCTTTGTTTCTCGACATGTGACATTTCATAAGGATATTTTTCCTTACTCCTTTCAACATAATTCCTCATTTGATTTTGTTTTTCCTGTTCCTTATCATCATTCTACTTTAGACTATTCTCTTTCTCCTACTGTTCATATTCCTCCACTTATTTCAAACCATGCATCATCACATCATTCATCCTCTTCATTACATACTACTTCCTCAACACTACATAAATCCTCTAAACCTCATTATCCCCCATTTTACCTTCAAGACTATCATTGTGCATTAGCTCGCACTATGCATCATATTGATTTTTCCTCTTCTAAAGATGCAACTTTATCAGGTACTCCTCATACTCTTTCCAAGGTCCTTTCCTATGATAACTTTAGTTCTGCTTATAAACACTATGCTCTTTCTATTTCTGTTCTTGTTGAGCCTAAATGTTATAATCAAGTTGTTAAGTCTCCACAGTGGCTTTAAGCTATGAATAATGAGATCCATGCCTTACAAGACAATTTCACCTAGGATGTTGTTCCCCTACCAGCTGGAAAAACTCCTATTGGATGTAAATGGGTATATCAAATAAAATACAATGTTGATGACTCCATTGAAAGGTTCAAAGCCAAGTTAGTGGCAAAGGGATTCACTCAACAACATGGCGTTGATTATGTTGACACCTTTTCTCTTGTAGCCAAAATCACCACTATCAGAACCTTATTAGCAATAACATCTATGAAAATTTGGTATTTAGAGCAACCTGATATCAACAATGCATTTCTCCATGGCGATTTGCATGAGGAGGTTTATATGAAATTGCCTTAGGGTTTTCATACCAATATTCCTAATACAGTGTGCAAGCTCAACAAATATTTATATGGCTTAAAACAAGCCAGTTGACAATGGCATTCAAAGCTATTAGATTTTTTTCTTCAACAAGGATTCTCCCCAGGCAGCAGCTAATACTTATTTGTTTATCAAAATAATAGCCAACTCTTTCATTGCTCTTTTGGTCTATGTTGATGATGTAATCCTTGCCAGTGATTCTTTGGATTAAATTGCTGTTATCAAGAGTTATCTTCACTTAACGTTTTGAATTAAAGACTTAGGCCCTTTGAAATTCTTTCTTGGTTTTAAAGTGGCTAAAAATTCTATTGGAATTAGCATTTGTCAGTGCAAGTATACTTTGGAAATCTTGAGTGATCATGGTTTTCTAGGTAGTAAACCATCTAAAACTCCAATGGTATGCATAAGATCCTGTTATAATATTGATTCTCTTCCTTTGTCAAATAAATCTTCTTCTAGGAGGCTTATAGGTAAGCTTATTTATCCTACAAACACTCAACCTTATCTACTTTTGCTATTCAACATCTTAGCCAATTTATAGACTAGCCTACCCATTTTCATTTATCAGTTGCCCATCATATTTTAAGGTACTTGAAAGGCACCATTGGCCAAAGATTATTCTTTCTTTCTACGGGTTCTCTTGAATTGAAGGCTTTCTTTGACTCTGATTGGGCTACATGTGCTCAAACATTAAAGTCCATCATCAGTTACTGCGTGTTCTTAGGTTCCTCTTTAATCTCCTAGAAATTTTAAAAGCAAACAACTGTCTCCAAGTCATCTGTTGAAATAGAGTATCGTGCCATGACCAGTACCACTTGTGAGTTGCAATGGCTACTTTATCTACTTCATGACTTGTGCATTCCTTATGCTAAACCAGCTCTTATGTATTGTGATAATCAATATGCCATGCACATTGCATATAACCATGTTTTACACGAACGCACAAAACACATTGAGCTTGATTGTTATGTGGTTCGTGAGAAAGTGAAGAAAGATATTTTGCATCTCTTGTCTGTTTCTTCCAAAGATCAACTTGCCTACTTCTTCACTAAAAGCCTATATTTTCTTGAGTTTTCTCGTCTTTTATTCAAGCTCAGAGTCCTCAACTTATCTACTCCCAGGTTGTGGGGTGGGGACGTTCCTGCAGCAGTATTAAAGCTATTGATAAAAGCTACAAAGGTTTTTATACAAGGAGTAGCTCATGTGATCACCTAGAATAGTGACAAGTACTTATTGTGTAACTTAATTTATTGAATATTTTATCTTCCTCTTTTTTAGGGATTAGTTTTCAGCTAGTTATGCACATGAACTTGTTAACTGTTTAGCTTTATATATAGAGCTTTAGCTTCTGTATTTGGCAGTTACTCAATTAATAAATTTCCCTCCAAATTTTATATAGTGTAATACTAGATTCTCCTCTAGGGGTTTTATAAACTCAAAATATTCGCCCAGTGTAGCCTTCTTCCCCTTTTCAGCATTTGAAAAATTTCGTTGTTGAACAATAGGTATTCCCTTTTTTACACGTAAATTATTACTTATTCTTTTTGACCCCCGACCACTTGTATTATGGGATCCACTACTGCCAGCTACCCTTTTATAGTGTTGGTCCTCTGCATGGTCATCCATGTCATCATTAACCATGTAAGGGTTCTCTGGATTTTCACCGTCTACAACAAATGTTTTTCATCATCTTTTAGGATTCCATAGCGTGACCCTAAAGGAAAATCTGTCTCCTTTTATGTTAACTTTTCTTTTACTTTTGAAATTCTTCATTCATGAATACCTATGATATTTTTTAGTACAAAAAAAAGAACCTAACAGAGATAGGAGACTCCAGCTAGATCATCCATCAACCACGAAAGAATTCCTTGTGGTAGGGTAGACAAAACATGAGAACCAATTGGATAGTCATGAACAAGGTGCGAATGATGATCAGCCGCAAAGTTGGCTTCCCGCATCACATGATCATATCGTAAAGGAGTAAAAATTGGTAGCTAATTTTTTTATTTGAAAAATTATAGTATGAGTTTGAGTGTTCAACAAACATTTTCCTTGAATCATCCTCACTACTGTTAGATTATCACATTCAATTGCCATTGAGTTAACCCATTCTGTCCAAGTTAACTTCAGACCTTCTAGAACTGCTCTTGCTTCTGCCCATTGGATCAGACATCACCCAAAATTAAAAACAAAATCGATCTTCCAACAACCTAGATGATCTCTGATCAAACCGCCTCCTACTGCTAGCTTAGTGATTTGGTGGATGGACGCATCTGTATTAAGTTTAAAAACCAAGTAACGAGGGCATTGCCAAAAAACCCATTGCTTTTCGTTCTTTATCTTGCTTGTAATTTGGAGCTTCTCAAAGGCTACATCATTAATGCAAGCTTGGTTGACAACTTCATTAACCAAAGAAAAAATGGGCCTTTGAGAATTATTAAAAATGACAGCATTACTATTTTTCCAAAGACACCAGCATCCAAAATCGAAAATAGTTGACCAAACTGCACCGCTCGGCAACTTGAGAGAATTGGAAATATTTCCAGCAATCCAACTATTAACATCATTATTCCCATCAAATATATCACTTATAAGATTGTAAGGAATTAATAGCATCCAAAATTGGACAGCTATGTAGCAGTCCTGTAGCACATTTAAGGCATCCTCGTCATGTACGTTATAGATACACTAGTATAAAATAGTGTTATATGTGTCTGTTATTTTGCATTTTATGCATCTGTCAAATAGTAGACACATATATAGGAGATGCATATGATATAAATTTTATGTGTCTGTCGTTTTGACAGACGCATATAATCAATAATACGCGTCTGTCGTTTAATAATAGCAGAGACATATAATAGTTATACGCGACTGTCGTTTATTAATAGCAGACGCGTATAATGTTGATTATATGCGTTTGTCGTTTAGTAAACTAATGTTGAATGGAATCTCTCCTGTTAGCTAGTTGTAGGACAAGTCCCTATCAATAGAAAGTATATTTAGTAAAAATTCAATCAATTTCAGTTTACTGAGTTGGATGAAGTACATACAAGACTTGGAAGGAAGTTGTGTTGCCTATATTTTGTGGAATACTCCCAGTCAAGCTGTTGTTTCTCACATCACTACAGTGATAATAAGAATCAGACTAAATAGGCAAACACGTGGCAAAATGATGACTAAAATAATTAAGCACTCACAAAATCTTGAATTTGGTACTGAAAACTTACAAATAGCACAATCCAGTCAGCTGACACAAATCTGGAGAACATATTTTGGCTCAGGCTAAGGAGGAAAGCACAAAGATGCTCAACAAATTCATGACACCACATGAAACATTATGACCCAAATTAGGAACCAAAAATGAAACTGATTCAGCAAATTTGCATTTTTAAGTTTAGATCAATATGGTTAATAAATATATTGATAAGGAAAATGATTGAAACTGGAGTTATTCCATGGAGATCCCAATTATAAACACTTTTACTATTTTCACCTTTTATAAAGGACTCAACCAAGCTGAAATGATACTAATATAATTTTGATATCGCTAATAGCAGTCTAATATCTGCATTACTAATGAAAAGAAAAGTATAAACTCCATAAATAATAAATGGAAGGACTGACTCTCATAGACCATGACAGAAAACCAAACAAGCGAAATTCCAGCAATGACAATTCTGAAAATATTGAACCTGAAAATATTCCAGCAATGACTCTCAGGGCTTGGTTCTTTTGGCTTGTAGCAAACAGCCAACAAGTGAAAGACAAGATCAGGGAAGAACTGAAATCAATCTTACCAACAAGAAATGAATTTTTAGATCAGCCACAGTTCTTTGAGCCCAAAAAGCTAAACAAGTTGGCGTATCTACAAGCAGCAATATGTGAAACGTTGAGGCTGTATCCTGTAATGATGTACGAGCGCAAAGAAGCTTTAGAGCCAGAGGTATTAATAAGGCATATATATATATATATATATATATATATATATATATATATATATATATTTGGTACTGAAAACCGTGAAGATATTTCTTATTAATTGAATAAAATGAGTCTTGTGATTTAACTCATTTCAAAAGTTAGCTTAAAAAGGAGAATGGTCAAACTATTACAAAGAACATTTGAATTAAAACCAATGATACAGTTTCTATATGAAGCCAAATTCTAATACCACAACTATATTATGGATTGCTTGGCATACAACTATGCTAAGCTAATGCAACTTGCTAGCAGGCTGCAAACCTATATTAGTATATTAGTATATGCTGCAAATTTTTTCTCCTGAACACAATATTTAAAGACTGAGAAACACTAATTCCAAAAACTATTATAAAAAGGTCTTCGAATTGTCTTGACCAGCAAAAACCAAACAAAAAATGAACTACCTTAACTCATTTAGTTGAGATGAAGTCTTCATCAGGTTCAGTTCATACTTCGAAAGATTTTCTTAATGCTAAGTTTTTCTAACGGAGAGCCAACAGAAAGTCTACTGCAATTAATAGTCTATGTCTCATTTTCACTGACAACCTGTGTTTAGACAATCCATTTCTGATTCAATTACTGAACTTGTTTGAGCAAACCATTAGAATATATCCCCAAAAATAGTCTAACAATACTAAATTATTCATATCTACATTAAAAATTCTTTTATAGGTAGAAAGAAACAATAACCATCTATAAATATAAATATGGAGCCATAAAAAATCCATCAACCTAAACATCTTCAATATCTCCATTATGTTCATCAAGCTTGAAGTGTGGAAAACATTTTGATTGAAGAATTCCTAATCCCATATCAAAAGAAAACTCAAGCTAAAAGCTCCACCTTGTACGTGACAGAACATAAAAGCAATGTATGTGGCATATAAACTTAATGAACACAACATATAAGACCTAATCATTTCTTCAATGGCATTCCTAAAAAATCATCAAAAACCCATATCATCGAAAGCAAAAGAAAGAAGCAGAAATATCCAACAACCCATATCATCAAAAACCAGAAGAGTAAATAATAACCACAAAATTAAAATTAAAATTATAAGGTTTTAAATTTTTACGTACCCTTTTCTCTTAGAATGTCAGATGGGACTCATCCCCTCCCCACATCCCATTTAACAAGCTTGATCTGTTGATGAGACGAAATTTATGAGAGAGTTTCAGATGAGTATCATTTGTTGCAGACGATGATAACTGTGTAAAGAGACTCGTTTTTAGGTTTTTAAAAAACTTATATGCGTCTGTCTTAAATAATAACTGACGTCTATTATAACATCATATGCGTCTGTTATTATTTAAGACAAACGCCTAACATTTATATGTTTGTCATTATAAATGACATATGCATATTCTTTTATAGTTATATGCGTCTGTCATTTATAATGACAAACGCATATTCTGTTGTCTAAAGCTTAAAATGGATGCGGTGACAATTTTGTAAATATTTTACTTGTTATATGCGTCTGTCATTATAAATGACAGACGCATATAACAAGTAAAATATTTACAAAATTGTCACCCATATAATTATTTATATGCGTCTATTATTTATAATGATATACGTCTAAACTTTATATAACTGACATTTGTAAATAACATACGCATATAACAAGTAAAATATTTACAAAATTGTCACCGAATCCATTTTAAGCATCTGCAATTTAGATAACAGACATATATAACCTTTAACTTAAAGTACTTATTGTACTATATAGTACATAAAGGATTAGCTCCCATATGTCTAGAGTAACGGTAATTAATCTCATATGTAAAGGATTAGCTCCCAGATGTTAAGATATGCCGTTACTCTAAATACTTACGATTTTATTGTAATGGAACTTCGTATAGAAAAAAACAAGTGCATGTTACATTCAAATGATAAAAAAATAAAATAAAAATTAAAATGATGTGTAAAATGGTAATTAATCTCATATATAATTATTAATTCTTGACATTTATCTTTTCTCTAATTAAGTTTTAATTTTTAGATTTAGTAATCTTTGAAGAGTGCCATTACTAAGTCCCCCAATGGTTCTCAAAGTTGGCCATTCATGTATAATTATCTAATCATTGTCACCCATAGGCATTCACAATTGGATTAATCTCCAATGGAGAATAAATTGCTAAAATAATGTTGATTCTATGTATAATTAGGTTTAATAGTTTTATTTATATTACTGTTATTCCCTTTTATCTCTTTTTTCTCTTATGTACGAGTGTGATGTACAAATCTATATTTTATTGGGATTATAACAGTTGATAAATGGGAAAACACAACTGCTTGCACAATACAAAATTACCAAACAAACAATCATACCAATGTTAAAAACAATATCGAGTATAAATTGATTATGAGATTTGTTAATTAGTTTTAAGATCTCACCCTTCAAAAGATTTTTTTTTTGCCAGTACGAGGTTAAGATTGCGTTGACAAATGAGAGTAAGTGCTGCTATAGAGGCATGATATATCGTATCCAAGGATTGAAAGCTTAATTAAGTTTGTTGACAAGGATAAGAACTTTACTTCTATATCTACTCTACCTATACTCTCTATATATCTATTCTACTTCTACTTGGCTTTGTACTCTTAACTTCTCACGAACTCTTCATGTATAAATATGTATCAATTTCATCAATAATATTTGAAGAGCCTTATTGCTAACATGGTATCAGAGCAAAACAAAGGTCTAACCACCTAATTTTTTTATTTTTCGCTCCACCGTGACTTCCTCAAACGAAATTGTTTCCAACACATCCTCAGTTATTAACAGTCCCATGCCAAACCTTGTGCACCAAATGCCCATTAAACTCTCTTCCACCAATTTCTTGTTCTGGAAAACACAAATTGTTCCTATGCTCTAAGGCTTTGGACTTCATCATCACTTAGATGGATCTGGACCTCCTCCAAATAAGCTTCTTAACAACAATCAAATAAATCCAGCTTTTCTTAACTGGGAACAACAAGATCAACTTGTTTTAAGTTGGATTGTTGCTTTGGTTACTGAAACCACTCTTCAGCAGATAGTTGGCGTTAAAACAACTTCTGAAGTATGGAATCGTTTGGTTCAAGCTTATGCAAAAGGATCAAAACCTCAAATACGTGAGTTAAAATCACGTTTACATAACTTGCATCAAGATAATGATAATATTACTGTATATGTTCAGGAAGCGAAGGCTATTTCAGATCAATTAGCTGCTCTTCATCATCATGTTTCTGAAGATGATCTTGTTGAAGCCATTCTTGAGGGCCTTAATCAAATATATCGCCCCTTTACCAGGAATCTTGATGCACGACATGAAGACATCTCATTTGACGATTTATTTGGTCTTTTACAGAAAAATGCCAACTTACTCGACATGGTCTCCTTGAATCATCTGTTCCAACCACAACTGTTACTCAAACTGCTCAATTTGCAGCACGACAAAATGCTCTGGATGTGTCTCCTATCGTGTTCGTGGTTCTAATCGCGGCTGTGTCGCAATGCTGGATTCAATTCTTCCTTCCAGTCTTCAACTGGTCGTGGAGCTTCACCCACTTCCTTCAATGGATCTCGACTGTATTACACCACTCATCGTACCTATGGGTCATCATCTGACACCATGGAATCATCAAACATCACTTGTTTTAACTGTAATAGTTCAGGTCATTTAGCCAATGTTTGCCCCTCACCAGGCAAAAACTGCACCTCTCAACCAACCTCAAATCACACTCGAACCAATATTCGCCCACAATCTTGGCTGTTGGATTCAGGGACAACACATCACCTTACTTCAGACTTGGAAAATCTTTCTCTTTAATCAGAATATCAAGGTCTTAAAGAGGTTGTTGTTGGTAATGGCTCTTCTCTCCCTATTCTTCATACTGGTTCTTCCACTTTCACAAATGGCACTCACAAATTTTTATTTCATGATATTCTCCATGTTCCTCATACCACCAATAATTTATTATCCATCAGTTCCTTTGCTAAGTCTAAAAATGTCTCTGTTGAATTTTTTCCTAACTTCTTTTTGATTAAGGATTTGGCGACCAAGCAAATACTATCCACAGGCCGGAATGAAGGTGGCCTATATGTCATGCCGTTGACTACTCAAGTTTCTCCATCTGCTCATATTGCAACACTATCTACATGGCACATCGTTTAGCACATGCCTCTTATCCTATTGTTAAGAAAACATTGCAAGCTAGTTCCATTCCATGTTCTAGTCCTAAGACTCTCAATTTATGTCATGATGGTTCTGTTAGCAAGAGTCACAAGTTACCATTTCCAATTTCTACCTTTCAAGCGTCCCAACCTTTAGAATTAATCTGTTCAGACCTTTGGGGCCCAACTTCTGATGTTTCAATAGTTGCTTTTCGTTATTATTTAATTTTTTTTATGATCATTATAGGAAGTATTTATGGATTTATTTTCTTAAATTTAAATCTGAAGTTCCACAAATGTTTATTCATTTTCGCAACTTGGTGGAGAAATACTTTGGCTTACCTATTAAAATCTTTCAGGCTGACTGGGGTGGTGAATTTCAGGCACTTCAGTCTTACCTTTTGATAATGGCATTTCACAAAGGGTATCATGTCCATATACACCTGAGCAAAATGGGTGTACCGAACGCAAACACCGCCACATTATTTAAACTGGTTTAGCCTTGCTATAACATTCCTCTCTTCCAAAAACTTTTTGGACATTCGCTTTTGATACCGCTGTTTATATTATTAATCATCTCCGCATGGCTCAATTAAACTATTCCTCTCCTTATACCTGTCTTTTTCAGCAACAACCAGACTCCCACTCATTAAAAATATTTAGTTGTGCTTGTTATCCATGGCTTAGGCCATATTCTAAATCTAAATTGGATTTCCGTTCTCAATGTTGTATTTTTGTGGGATACATGAAATTGCATAATGGATATAAGTGTTTTAATCCTCAAACTCAGAAATTCTTTATCTCACGTCATGTAATCTTTGATGAACAGGTTTTTCCTTTTGCGAGTATGGTTCCTTCAGCTGAATCCATGCCAACAGCCTCTTCTTCAACTATCATTCAACTCCCATCATCAGTACTTCAAAATCCAGTTACCCAGCCCTCTTTGACCACACCAGCAAATATCTCAACTCCTTCCTCATCATCAGTACAACCATCTTCAACTACAAGTCCTTCACCTCTTGTTGTTGACCTCACCCCATTTGGCTCATTGACCAATACAGTTTCTACAAGTGAACATGATGACACTATAGTTCATCAGGGTCCTGCCCGTAGTCATCCTATGGTCACAAGATCCCAAACTGGTTCTTTAAAACCACGACCTCCACGGTCTTTTCATATGGCAAATGCATATCCACCCGATCCTATAAGCTACACCACTGCTGCTAAAGTTGATCATTGGCGCAAAGCCATGAAAGAAGAGCAACTTTAGCGGGTGTAAGTGGGTGTTTCGAACTAAAACATAATCAGATGGTTCTTTAGATCGGTATAAAGCTCGTCTCATAGCCAAAGGCTTTCATCAACGACCTGGAGAGGACTACAATGAAACATATAGTCCTGTGGTAAAGCCTTCCACAATTAGACTTCTTTTATCTCCTGGTGTTCAATTTGGCTGGACAATGCGTCAATTGGATGTATCCAACGCATTTCTTCACGGTACTCCTGATGAAACTGTTTATATGCAACAACCCATGGGGTTTATCGATCAGCAACACCCTGAGCATGTTTGTCGTTTAAACAAGTTAATTTATGGCTTAAAACAAGTGTTTAACTGATGCCTTATGTCAACTTGGTTTCAATGCATCTAAAACAGACTCCTTTCTTTATTATCTACATTCAGGAGATTCATTGCTATATTGTCTCATATATTTTGATGACTTGGTCATATTAAGCAGCTATTCTACATTGGCCTCAAAACTAATTGCACAATTACAACAAAAGTTTGCATTAAAAGATCTTGGCAGGCTGCATTATTTTCTTGGAATAGAGGTTTCTTGGCACCGTAATGGCATTCAATTAAGCCAAAAAAAATATATTCAGGAACTTTTCAAATGTGTTATTATGGTCACTTGTCAGGTAGTCTCTACGCCAATGACTCCTACTGACAAGCTCCATTTAGGTGACAGCCCCACTTTCTCTGATCCAACCTTGTTTTAAAGTATCATTGGTGGACTTCAGTATCTGTCATTCACTCGTCCTGACATCGCATTTGCTGTTAACAAGTAGCATAATACATACACAAACCCACAGAACTTCAATGGCAACTTACTAAAAGACTTCTGCAATATTTGCAAGGCACCTCTGCTCATGGTCTTTTTCTTACTAAATCAGCTGATATTTCCATCCATGCTTTCTCATATGCAAATTGGGGTGGGTGCTTAAATAGTTGCAAATCCACTACTGGCTATGCTATCTATGTAGAACGTAATTTAATCTCCTGGTGTTCTCGGAAGCAAAACTCACTCTCTCGTTCCTCAACGGAAGCAGAGTATCGCACTATAGCCTCAGCTACTTCAAAGCTCATTTGGCTTCAATCTCTTCTCCAGGAAATCAGATTTCCCTTATCCCAATCACCCATCCTGTGGTGTGACAATTTGAGTGCTACATATTTGTCTGCAAACCGAGTTTTTCATTCTCGGTCTAAGCATTTAGAAATCAATTTTCATTTTGTTCAGGATCGTGTTCAGAAAAATCAGTTGAAGGTTTAATATCTCCGCTCTAAGGATCAAATTGATGATGTGCTTACCAAACCACTTCTCAAATCTCCATTTCTCTTCTTACGGGACAAGCTTAATGTGTTTCCTCCCCCAATTTAGCTTGAGGGAGGATGATAAAGATAAGAAATTTACTTCTATATCTACTCTATTTATACTCTGTATATACTGATTCACTTCTACTTGACTTTGTACTCTAACTTCTCACGAACTCTTCTGGGGTGTTTGGGATTGCTGTTGGGAGTTCAAAAACAGGTTTAGAATTTTTTTAATTTAATTGACTGATTTTTTTAATTTTTTATAAACTGTTTTTCTTAAATCTGCTTCTAGAAAAAACTACTTACCTGTTTTTCTTAAAAAGCAGTTTTCAAAATTCAAAAAATTTAAAAATAAATTTTTTTTCTCCAAATGCGCTTTTGACAAACGCAATGCCAAACAGACCCTTCATGTATAAATATGCATCAATTTCATCAATAATATTTGAACAGCCTTATTGCTAACATATGTAACATCACAAAAACATCAAAAATTATCTTAAAAATTAGCTGACATTCACTAAGAGTTTGTAAATAATAATTTTTTTATATCATGGTTGCACCATCTTTAAATACGGTCGCATTTTGTGTTTCACAATCTTTATTCATGGTCAAACTATTGCCCACGAACCTTTTTGATCTTGGCCAATTTAATTATTCCCTATAGGTGTTCAATCGTAGTCGTGATTAAGCATTAGAGATGATAATTAGACCCATCTTTGCTATGTTTCACCTTGATTCTGAATTTTTTTGTGACATAAATGGTATGTATATACTTCACCCCGTTCCCGACCCAATACATATATATATATATATATATATATATATAGGATTGGGGATCTCTGTCCTCATGTAGTGAAGGGATAGAGATTTATAATTTTTTTCTATCAAGGAATAAGGTGCAATCGGGTTGGATTTTTGAGGTCAAGGTCAGAAAAAATGAACTCCGCTCCATTGCCACTCATGTTAAGGATTGCAGCCTATGTCGCAATTGATCGCAGCTATGATAGGCAGGGTCATACAGCACTGTTGCACTTGGCTTATGGTGACTGTAATTGTAGTCATGCTTCTTCTTGAAAACTACTATGTTTGTTAAGCCATATTTTGGCACAATCTTGATTTACAATGCAGAAAAACGATTTCCACATTTTTCGCTATCATTTATACATTTATCTCAACTACTCTATATGTAAAGTCTTATCAAAATAACTCATTTCTACAAGTTAAAAGGCTTTAGAACAAACAACTAACACTCATATACTCAACCCAACATACTCATCGTAATATAGAATGAAAAATAATACTTCTCAAGCTCAAATCCGTACAAACTCAAGTACTCAACATAAACATGCTTAATTTGGCATTTCATACAACAAAATCCTTGATTCATGCTATCACACTTCAAGCCTCGCATAAGGCCATAGCACATCAAAATCCCATTCTCATTCTTTTAAATCATCATTTGCACACAAAATCATCATTAACTTGACATACATATCCTCAAATTTATCAAACTAGCATTTTCACACATAAACATACAAGTTCATATCAAAACATGTTACAACCTCATTAAGGCTTTGCCATTGTGTACATATACCTCAACTTGGAGCCTCAAAACTCACTATACTAAGTCTTGTTCAAACACCTCCTTTGTCTTGGGGCTTGTTCCTTGCCTTTAGGGTTTTCCATAACAAAATACCTTTTTAATTTCTAGTTCTCATTTATATCACAAAATCACTCTTTCATGGTCTAGCCCATGTTTCCATACTCAATTCTTTTTTTTTTTTATTATTAACTTCTGAGCTTTATTATTGGGTTTTCTTATTGCCCAAAATAATAACTAAGAAGGGTTGAATTGGTTGACAAATAAAACTTTGCTCTAAGCAAATGACTAAGAATAAATAAAAAGAAGTAGAGAGATAGAGACACAAGATTTATAAAGGTTCGGGTGTTAATAAATCTTACTCCTCTCCCTAACCTCAATTAGGTATTTCATTAATATTTATGATGGAGTTTTTCTAGCTCACTGCCAACTATGGTATTTTACTCTTTTAGCTAACACCTAATCCAATAACAACCCATGTATTTTAATGGCTAACACAACAACCAAATCCTTGTGTCTTTGGTGGCTCATATAAAAATCCTTAAAATTATTATACTCACTACCCAAATTACTCAAACCCACTAATGAGTATTTGATTATAGGAATGAAAGCACTTACTAACCGAAAGAGCTTAATAAATTGAGCAATAATAGTTTTACAACAAAGATTGTAAGTAGACAAAATTTTAACAAATGCACAAATGGCTTTGCATAGATTATATGCTGGATAAATTATTGTCGAACCCTTGGAAGTTTATAAATGAGTCATATTTATCCTTCATCTGAGAAATAAAGTCGTCTGGGATGCATTCAATGCAAAACTAGTCATTCAACCACTTTATCATTCATGTCTATCAATATTAAATATGTAGGTTCATGGGTGTGACTGAAGTTTTACGAGTATGACTGTCTTGTTGAAGCCATGACTGAAGTGGTGAAACTAATCGTAAACGCTTTTATCCATAATTTGCAAAACCCTTCTCGGGCGTGACATTTTATTTTTCACAGGTAATTCATATGCTTCGCAGTTGTGAACAATTGAATATCAAGGTTTGACATGTACAAACATCATGAGAGTGACCTTGTCTTCAACAGGTGTGAAAATGCAGCTTCATGGGGGTGGTTGTTTGCATTAACGGGTGTGATTTGGATTCACGAGCATGAATGACTTCTCAATTTCATGCTTTGAACTTTAATCCATTTGAATAAACTAGCTTTGTGGTTTAAGGAATATTTAACCTATCTAAACACTTAGAAGACAAAATATAGTTAACTTTTCTATGTCTAATTATTTATTATCATCAAAATTATGGGAATACCCTTTAAGGTCCAACAATCTCCTTCTTTTTTAGGGTGACAAATAATTGTGCAATATGTGGCTTAAGGAGAAATTATTTTCTCCTTCTCAAAAATATGCTTATAAAGAATTTAATATAGATAAACACAAGCATGTCACAAACTTAAACCAAAAGCATAAATATAAAGAAGTTCACTTTTCCCATAAATATACTATGTATATTTTAATTAAAACAAAATGCATATATCATATCAATAGAACATAACTCGTGCATAAATGGCATATATAAAGCATAAATAATATACATATTGCATATTATTCTCCCTCTTTTGACACAATAAAAAAGAAATAAGTAAAAAGAGAAGGAAAAAAAAAAGCAATAAACAAGATGAAGACAATAACATCTACATTACTAAACCAAAAAGATACACAATTTGATTACAAACTCAAAAAGTTTGATTACATAAAAAAGATGTCCTTTCTATCATAATGTTCTTAAGTCAAAAACTAAAGCTAGGATATATCATGGTTTAATGCCAGATAATTGATCACATAGACGAGCCACTTCATCCTTAAGGCTTTCTAGTTAAGACTCAATAAAGTCCTTTAGATCCTCCATCTTCTGATCAATGGACCGTTGAAAGGAATCCAAGCTTGGCTGAAGAAGGTCAAAATGAGCACCAAAAAAGTCCATCAACTGCTCTGTCAACTCTGGTGTAAAAGAAGAGGTTTCCTTGCTAGCTACAAGGCATTAGTACTACCTACTGAAGCCTCTAGAAGCTCCGCTCGAGTTATATTTCAATGAAATCCTTGTAATCCAGCCTTGAACTTATCAAAGTCATTGGCCTCTCAAGCAATCTCTTCTATTGATGTGGTAAACTTGTAGAAGACAACAACTCCCATTTTGATAAAAGAATCTACATTCATGAGGAGAAGTTGGGATGATAGTGTAGGAATGATCCTGAAAGTCCATAAAGCATGGCTTTACCACCAAATAAGTAACATAGCTCCTAATGAGAATTTCACCGGTAGGCTTTGTGGCGATGAAAAGGAGATGTGAGACAAACCACATTGATAAGGCTATTGGCTTATCCTTCTGAACCCATTCCAGTAAGAGCAATTCAGACTTCCATATCAAGCCATTGTTGTCCTCTCGAGCAAAGATAGAGTATGTAAAAAATTGGTGGATTTAACAGTGAACCATATTGGTCCAATTGGTGGATAAAAGAAATAAACAATTGGTGGATCTAACAAAAGTACCCCATACTGAGGTGGGATATAAGTCTCTTGCCTCACACTCATGAATCAAGCCCTCATGTGGTAGCTTGAAAATATCAATAAATTTTGTGGCAATGAGAGTCTTTTTATGTGTGCATAGCCGGAACAAAACCTTGTCAATCAAAGAGACTTGCAAGGTTCTCAGGAATTGTAGGGTTGGCTTCTTGAAGGTAGACTGGTAGATATTGACAAATTCTAATGAACCACACTTCTTCAACCATTCATTCATATCTTTTTTCAAACCCACGACCTTGATACAATCCCAATCAAAAGATTTGAAAGATAAAATGGGGAATTTCTTGAGAATATTGTACCTGGAATGGTAGTGGTTGCTGAGAACCATGTACATAGAATCAGTTGGATACCTTGGAACAATGCTTTTCTTATTTCCTTTTGAAGAACTGGCTCTTGAAGCCATGGTGAAGGCCTAAAAGGATGAAAAAGCTTAAAGAGATAAAAAGAACCGACTGATCGCTACCGTCGGAACCAATAAACTAAAACCCTAGAGTCGGCGAAACCTTTAACAAACTTGAGAAAACTTGAAAAACAAACAAGGGAAAAAAGGGAAGAGAGAGTTTAGATGATGAAAAATGGTTGAGATTTGGTGTGAAAAGGTGAGAAAATGATCAGATTTGGTCAGGAGACGTGACTGCCAGCGAGAGAGAAGATAGAAAATCGAGAGAAAATAGTGAAGAATAGATTTTATATCGCTCAATTCATGGCCAGTAATAACTGTTCACGGGTGTGAATACTAAATGTTCACATGAAAGATACTGTGAGCAAGGGCGTGAACGGATCTGTAAATAAAAGCTCATATGTGTCACAGCCGTGAATAAATATTCACGGGCGTGAACATCGATTTGCACAATTTTAAAGCCGTGACTCTAAGCGTGAACTAAAATGTGAATGACTATAGAATTTTTAGTCCAAAAACATTCACAATCGTGACTCACTAGTCACAGGCGTGAAGCCCTAAAAAATAGAAAATAAAAAATAAGTTCCAAAAAGAATTTTTGTTTCACAAATATTCTTCCTACGTAAATAAAACATATTTTTTCGTGGTATACAGACATATATCACATAATTTGAACAAGTATATTATCAAAATATGGTATAACATTGAAGGTTCACATAAAGCACCAAAATGCATAATTAAATGCAATGTATACCTTTCAAAAACAATTTTCAAGACAAGGTGCTCCCATCAAGCATACTATGCTCCTTTTTTATATAAAAAAAATCTTTTATCATTGAGAGGCTTGGTGAAGATGTTAGCCAATTGATTGTTTGTGTCAATAATTTCTAATATGATCTCTTATGAAATTATGCCTAATGTTTATGTATTTGCTCCTAGAATGTTGAATGGAATTTTTAGAAAGATTTATAGCACTTGTGTTGTTACATTTGATAGGAATGTGATCAATATCTTGACCACAGTCCTTGAGTTGTCGTCTCATCCAAAAAACTTAAGTGCAACAACAACCTGTTGCCACATATTCCACTTCAGCAATGGACAAGGTAGCTGAAACTTGTTTCTTTCTAAACTAAAAAAACTAAGCATTCACTAATGAAGTGACAAGTTCTAGATGTGCTTTTCCTTATCTAGAAGATTATCGACATAATCGGTGTTCAAAAAACCAATAATATGAAATGAAGTGTTTCTAGGATACTATAAGCCTAAGTGCATTGTGCCATTAATGTATTTTTAAATATTTTTCACAATATTTAAATGAGATTCTTTAGGACATGATCGAATTCTAGCATACAAGCATACACTAAATATGTTGATTATGAGAGATGTGATTTATTTGAGCTTAATTTTGTAGCATATGAGAAATCTAATTGGAAGAAATAATGTGTGAAAATTTGTGTTTAGAAGCTGAGAGAAGATAAAACAAAGGCACGTCTTAAGTCAGACCTGCTATGTGGCGCCCACTTATATATTAGGGATAATCCCATATATATAAGAAGGGTACCACAAGATTTACTAGATAAATTTGTCTGAATTAATTTTTTAATTTAAAGTAATTCATTTATTTATTTTGAATTAGGCTTATCATTCTAATTATCAATATATATAAATATCACCATATATATATCACCATGTCATATATGTATATGGTAGTTGATTAGATTACATAGTTGATCATTCGTGGTATACTAGCCTCACATATAACTGTTTACAAATATAATATTAAAATATAAGACAAGTTCTTTAACCAAATACATGAATGTCTACCAAAACTCATATGCATAGTCAAACTCAAAAAGAAAAGTGATAAATAACAAACCCTCTAACTAAATCTCTTGTGTTTCCTCTAATATGAATTTGAATTTCTTCTTGACTATCTTCACAATATACTATATAGCTCCAATATCTGCGTGAGAAGAACCAACACTAAGCTATCTCTAGTTTAGTGGTACATATAGATATTAAACTTTTCCTCAATCAGTCATACAAATGCATGTCTCAAATAAAATTGTTACAATAAATTTTATTTCAAATTTGACATATAAAAGAAATAAGTACGTTACATAAAAAGAAATAAACATAATAACTTCATTCAATAATTAAATTCTCTCTACTTTGTAAAAGCATTTCATAACTTGTTACTTATGTGAATAAATAAATTTTCATATTTCATTTCATAATTCATTAGCCTAAAATCTCATTCTCAGACTGTCTGGATATGGGGTATAAGATAGGGGCTCTCACGGAGCTTCAGCTACCTTGACTGAATATAATCACATCATATATGTAATTAGAATTAGGGGCGCTCTCGAAGCTATAGCCACCCTGTCTTTAAATCATATCAATATTGGTACCGTAACTTCCCCTTAATGATACACCATCTATCCAAAATTAGATCTCAAATCGAAAAATGGGCAATTAAAATCATTAATTAATTGGTTTTAATCATGTCTTACTTGTCATAACCAATTCTCCTTTCATATCAACATAATTACAGGTTCACAATCTATTTCAAACTCATATAATAACATGATATTTCATTAAATATTACCATAGTATTACATTCCTAGTTAATAATATTTTTATAATTTAAAAATATGTAATAGTATATTATTTAATCATGTTGACATATAATTTATGTCATGCACACACAAACATGCATTAGGGCATAATATAATACATATATGTACAAAACTTGATAGCGTTTTTCTTTTCCAAATCTAAACTTGGAGCTTATTCACTTTTATTGTTCTTTTTCTTGTTGAAATTCTAATTTGAAAATATAATTAGTCAATAATTTGTTAAAATATTTGTTCTTAATATAGTTTAAATAAATAACTAAAATTTTTCTTAAATGGGAATATGACCTCTTAGGACTATTGACTTTATAACTTTTTCTACACTTATTCAATTTATATGATTCTTATTTATAATAACATTCAACATGTAATACTATAATTTACTAAAATTTCAGAATTTTTGGACCATTACACAATTTTTACTGCAATTTTAATTATTGTTTTTTTTCTATCCTTAGGCAGTTTTGGAGTACTATATTCAAAACTTTATATATTTCAACATGTATATTTAATTATTATTAAAAAAATTTTAAAACTTAGATAAAGTAATTTGAAACATTTTTCATATTTACTATGTTTTCAAACTCAGTCTCTAAGGTATACAAACAATAAAGAATCTATAACTAGTTCATAATAGAATGATAACCTGACCAGTTCAGTTGTTAAGGTTATAACTCACAAAATAAATAATATTTTAAGGGAATACTTTTATAGAAACTTAGCTAAGATATAGAATTAATACTTTTATATTTTTAAATTTAGCTAATTCGATCTAAAAATAGGTCAAATATGAGGATGAAATTACCAGAGCTACACAGGTATATAAAACCAACTTAATTAAGGAATAGTCATAGTTCATTTTACTATAACTCAGCCTACACAAGAGATATTTATACGAAACTTTTTTAGAGACCTATATCCCACATAGATCTACAACTTTTATATTTTAAGTTACTTTAGATTCAACCTTTAAGATTATCAAATTAAGTAAAAGTCGTAGGGTTGTTAGTACTTCTCCCTGAACTAGTCTCACTTAAAAGAGTTTATATATTTATATACTCAGAATCATTCTATGTCATTTGATAGGAATATAAATAAGACATAAATAAACAACTTTTATATTTGGAACTTCTCCAAATTCGATTAATAAGACTAACAAAATTAAAGTGTAATATATTGATACAATACAACCCTAATAGCTCTAAATAACACAAGAACAATGGAGAAGAAATTACTTACCAAGAACAAATTTATTTGGAGTGATTTTGATGCAAATCTTGAGTGGGATGATGAGAAATTTGGGGCTGTTATTGGGAGAAAGGAGAGAAATGAAGATGAAATGGGTAGAAATATGTAGAAGCTAGGTTATATAAGACAAAGGGAAGTCTTCACCCAACTTTCCCATTTCTTTTCCTTTTTTTTTTTGGCTCTGCCCAGTTTTTTTTTCTGTGCCCACTTTTTCCTTTTTTTCATTATTTATTTTTTAAAAATTTTATTTATTTATTGTTATTTTCATATATTTGCCTATATCTAGTCAACTTAATTTACCAAAACTACAATTTAAATTTGTGATATAATTTAATCAAATTTGTCATGTCAATCAGTTTAATTTATTTTAATTTCTAATTTGGTTATTTATTCAATTTATTTTAATCTATATTGTCTATCATGTGGTTTCTATGCATATCATACACTTATTCTAAATAGACTCTAATTAGTGGCCGTTACATGCTATTTAATTCTGAAAGGAAATTGAAGATGATTTTCAGTTAAAGCATGGACACATTTTTATTTTGAGTAAATACTTAAATATGACTCTTTGTTTAGGGTTAATGAGGGATATAATCATTCTTTTTATGGTAGCTAAAATTATCTTTTGACAAACCACCTTCATATTTTTCAGACCTAAATATATTTCTTTTAGTTGTAATCTCAAACTCATGGACACTAAACTCTTATCTAGCTGAAGGTTAATCAAGTTCTTGGACTTTTAATTGTGATATCTATGTTTATTTCTTTTATCTTTTCTATTTTAAGTATTCATATATTCTCTGAACTTATGCTGATATAATTGTTTGATAAACTGAATAAGATGCATATTATTTGATTTGTTATTGTAATTACTTGTTAATTAGATTGTCAAATCCGTAATTGTTTGATTTATCTAATATTAGTAACAAATAATATAGTTGATTGTGGATAAGCTTTCGATTTATGTTGTGGGAATATATTATTATACTTAAATAAACTGAGTTTATGTGTTTATTAGTTTGCATTGGTTGTCTTCCTTATTTATAATGATATGTTGAGTTAAATCTTAAGAGCTTGTTTAACACTACTTAATAATAAGAGAATAACTCAAGAACGTGGTTTGATTATCAATTATCTTAGGGAAATATTGGTTGTTAGAGCATGTTAATGACTAGAACTGGTGTACTTGAAATATAATTAATTTTATTTGTATCGATTATCAATTGAATATCTCCAAAGTTGATTATATCTTTGACTAGAGTTTTTTTCATATTGTTTAATCTCATTTGATTTTTTATGCTATTTACTTATTACTAAAAATTATTTTAATTTCAGTTTTAAAACTCCCATCTTTTTATTAATTATTTTAAAGAAATAAATCCATCAGTTCTTTGGGATTCAACCTTGCTCATTGCTACTACAATTTTATAATTAGAAGAGTTAGTAATTTATTTTTGTTAGTTTCGATACCCAACATTTTGCCTGATTATTGATATCTTGATTTATTTTTGTTTCTTTTTCAATGAAGGGAAAACCTATAAATTTATAGTTTCAATGATATTAATTAAATTTTTTTAATATGTGATTGTAGTTAAATTTTTGTATTTTTATCAATTATATTATCCAAATACCAAATCGTTTGTATTGTATTGTTTATCACCGAAAGACCCCAAAAACTGTACCAAACTGTCCTGAATTTTTGGAACAATATAATATGGAGAGTTATTTTTGTCAATACAATACAAGACTTATGCTTAAAAATTTCCGACTTTTCAATACAGTTCTATAGATTTTTCAATCCCAGATTGGACCAGACAGTATACACCCCTAAACTCTATTGCAATAGATTTCTAGAGCTGTACCACAGCCAATACCCATTCCTCCACGACCACCACCGAAGCCAAGGGTACAGCTAGATAAGCTCAGTAAGTTTGGAGCTAGTAATTTTCTGGGAACGAATGATGATGATCCTGCTGTTGTAGAGTACTGAATAGAGAAGATAAAAATAGTTTGTGATGAGTTGAGGTGAGCACTAATTAAAAGGCCAAATATAATACTCTATTACCCTTATGTATCTCAGTCAAGTAAGGCGGTATTTCTAACTGACAAACTGATACACTTGTGCAGGACTTATAGACATACAATTCATATAAACCAAATCATGACTTAAAATGAAAATAATTAATTATTTTATATACATACACGAAAATATACTTTTATAGACACATATTTTATTTAAAATGTTCATAATGCATGTAACAATTTTTTTTATGAGCATGACATAACTATCACTATTACTATTACTGATGCATTTCTCTGGTGGAATTACTGAATTTACAAATTTTTGCTTACCCATACGCTGCTGTTACTGGGAAAACTAAATCTGCACGAGAAAAAGACAACTTCTACGCTTAAAATTAACTTAATGGTGCAAACTTTATAGAAACAATCAAATTTTTGCATAAATAAAAAAATTCACTTATCATTCTAATATGTTTTTCAAGAAAAAGAACATTAAATGTATAGCATCCCATTTTAGACCGTCATATATAAAAATTAGAAGAAAATGCTTCAATACTAAAATTTAAAATTCCAATTTTACCTATAATTTATCAGTTTTATTTTGAATATTTTAACTTTACAGTATTCTGTCATTTCAATTTTTCAGTCTCAAACTAATTCATATCATAATATCACAAAATATGTATCTACAGATTTCTAGTATATATATCAATCATTAACTTGTATAATGACAAATATTTTATATACTCTATTGACATCATATAATAAACAATTTTACAAAATATTTATCTCAATTAATAATACAATATAAGATATTGTTATTAATAATAATATTATTATAATTAGTATTATTACTTTTATGACTATTGTTATAAAGCTTACACAAACCTAATTAGACTTCTTTCTTGTCAATAAGGACATTGACTTAAGTCAGATTACGACTTCTTCAATGTTAGTATACCTAATACAGATTTTAACGAACAACAAATAACATTATACACCAAAATTCAAATTGACTATTATATAACAACGGGTTGACAACTGTTAATAATTCTATACTATTCTCTTGTAAGCAAGTCACAATTTTGTCCTTCAAATATTTCGGTCACATGTTGTTCTTCTCCTATTTCCAACCTCACTCTTCTTTATTCACTTAATTAGCTTAATCTTATCTTAATTAGATTATATAACAAGTTAATTAATTACTTTTCTAAACTTTAAAGAATTTGGTTCTATTTTAACTTTACAACTCAAAGTTGGGCTCTCCCTTATCCATATCTCGGCTACACATATTTGAGCGTCCAGCAAGAATTGAATTTCTTGTTTTTTTTTTTTAACAGCAAACAAATTAATAAATAACTATGCATAACACATACTTCGACTAACAAATAGAGAAAAGACAATTTTTATTGATACAAAACTCAATATAAAAATTATAATAAACTTCAAGAAAATACCCCACATCCATATGATATCAACTCCATTGTACAGTATAATTTAACAAGTGCATGGGGAGTTCTATGATAAAATGATAATTATTTTTTTAATTATTATTTCTTAATTACGGCGAACTATAAAAATTAGTATTAAGAAAGTGGCTCTCACATTCCCATCAAAGGAGCAACGAAGGCATCTATGATGTACCTGTAACCCATTTATTTAATTTTGATAAAAACATTGACCCTTTCCTATGTACATCACAGAGGCAGCATGAATACATAAACACGTTTTTGTTATTTAATATTAGTTTTGTACAATTATGTCTATATGACATCAATAATTTTTTATTAACATATAATAAATTAATAAAGATAACTAATTCTATTGAGATGAATAGCATTACTAATATATTGATATTCATTTTCTTTGTATTTTCTCAACTCTGTAAGGATTATTTTTCTGACTTTCCTTCATTCTTTCTCACTTTAATCATCACTTTATTCAACCTTCATAGCTAACCCACAAGATTCATTTAATTCATTACTTAATTCCTAGGTCCTTCACTCGGTTAATCACAATAACATGAACCAAAGACAAAAAAAAAAAAAAAAACAAGGGAAATCATAGATGGTGTTAAGAGAAAATCAATTACCCTCTCCTAGGCCAAAGCACCACATCTCTCTAGTTCCTTTTTTATTTTCGCTTAATTACAAGCTTCCTTTAAATATCAGCCCCCATGCTTGATGAATTCTCAATTTTTCTTCGAAAACCTTCCATGGCCGTGATTTAGTTCTCCTTCTTTTCTCCTTTCAACTTTAGTCCTTTCTTCTTAATTTGTTCTGGTGATGGCCAAAACAAATTCCTCCAAATTGGCTTTCTAACAAACTCTGAGCTAGCTAATCTCTAGCAATTAAATACACCAATATTCTCACCAAACTGCACTTTAAATTTTATTTCTTTGATTTCAACCCTAAATATTGGAATTTTGATACAAAATTATACCAGCATACTCGTCTTAATATTATTTATGTCTTGGTGTCCTCAGTGTACGATTCGCTGACAGTGCGAAAATCGCAAAATTTGCGATTTAGCCCTATTTAATCAAATTTTCGTGTAAAATTTAAAATCACATGTTTGTAATTAATTTTCTCATTTGTACATTGTCCAAATTTAGACTTTGATCGTATTGTTTTTATTTCGGTCATAAATGTGCTCAATTTTATGTCAATTCGGCGCATTTGGTCACACAGCCTAAGGTTGGTAGAAAAATATAGGCGTCTATAAGAGGTGATGCTAGGCATCTAGATAATAGAACATTAACAATTGTCACGTATAGCCACAGTTTCCTTGCTACAACATGCAAAATTGTAGCTAATTTATTGTATTAGCTACAAAAGCTAACTGATTGTAACTATTTATAATTTTAGTAATTTGCTTAGTCACAAAAATAAATGACATGTAGCAAATACTTCATATTTATTATGATATTTTAACATTGTGGCTATACTTAATTATTTAGCTATAAGTTTCTAGCTACAGTGGTAAAATCATAACTAATTAATTTAATTAGCTACAAATATCAAAATATCATAGCAATAGCAATTAAACAATCATAATATTTGTCACGTGAATAAATTAGTAACTAAAGTTAATATACAACTACTATAGTTTTCTACTTGTGGCAAATTGAAACATTTTAAAATCTAAGTACTCATGAATTATAGCATACGTAGCTATAGTTAATGTTATATATTCCGTAACTAAATAATTACAAAAATAATAACCACAAGTAAAAAATGAAAATGTGGCTTTTACAATTTTGGATTCGTTTCGCTAAATTTTTTTATTCGATATCTTTTAGATCATTTATTTTGGTTTTTATTAGTTTTTTTCTTCTAAATGGTTAATTTCTAACAATGCCAAAATAATATTTTATTTTTTCTCGTAAACTTCTTATTTTTCTTAATCTATAGCATCTATTGATGAAAGTTTTAGGGGTAATATGTTCATCAACTACATGTGGAATATTCATTCACACATCATTTTGTGCATATTAATTTTTTTGTGGATTCTTATAATTTGTTAAAAAATGATCTGAAAATGCCTATTTGCTCACCATCATGAGTTGTATATGTTTATTTGTTGCTTAAATTTTCAATAATTGCTTGAGAATACAACAGTTTGCCTCTATAGTCATGGAATGAATCGTAACTAAACGTGAAAAATTTTGTGGCTAGACACTTTAGCCACAATGCATATTATCATAACAAGAAATGGCGTAGCCAAAAGTTAGCCACATAGTTTATTAATTCTATGGCTAAGCATGAAGAATTCTTGCTATGATAAATTTTTTTATGGCTAAAAGTTTAGAATATTTTGTCACAAAATTATAGATTTATAGCAAATAATTAATTTTATTAGCTACAGTATATAAATATGCATAACTATGTCATACATTTTAATTATGATATAATGAATCTGTAGCAAAAAGTTTAATGTACTTGCCACATATATGTATACTGTGGCAAAAATAATAATACTTTAGCTACAAATTAACAAAATCATGACTAAAACTTATGTTCATTTGCTATGGCTATTACATAGTGGCTAAATAAAAGGTGTTCATAGCAATTAAATTTAACTTTAGTCACACAAGAAATAATTTTATGTTTAATTTATTAATATTTTTAGCTTCGAATGAAATAAAATTTGTGGCAAGAATCAACTTGTAGCTTTTAATATTTAGTCACACAATATATTGAATTTGTAGCTAAAACTAGCATTTGCGTGATAAAAAGATTTAATATATAGGGACATGTGACCCTAAAGAAATGACAAATTATTTATTTAATTATGAAAATAAAATAAATTAAAAGAAATCATAATAGAATGAAAAAAAAAAAGAGAATAAGTGTTAAGAAACTTCAATACATTGCAAATTGTCAAGAAAAGAAAATATAAAAATTTTCTTCACAATAAATTGAAAACAATTCAAATAGTCACAATTGCCAATTTTTTTCATGAAATATAAAATAAAAACTAAAAATGCATTTTGTATCATGATATGTTTCATGTCCATTTAGATCTTCATAACCTGTAAAAAAAAAGACTTTTGTAAGAACATATATTTTATAACTATTTTACTCTACTAATAAAAGAAAGTAATAAATAAGAACATATTACAACTTACTATTCAAGTGCTAGAGACTTAGTTATTCATTGAGCTATGCTGAACTTGGCTAGCAAATTTTATTTTAAATCTTTCTTCCCACTGTCTATTCATCTCTGCAATTTTTTTGTCCATTTATTTTTCCATTTGATTTTTAATTTCTTCAACTCGTTCATTTGCTTCTTTTTTTGCGAGTTCCACTTGCTCACTTGTTTCTTTTCTAGCTGCTTCAACTTGTTTCATAAGCTCAAACTTACTTTGTCTAACTCCAAAATATTCAGTTATGCTTTTTCCAGGTCCATAAGCTCTTAGATAACCACTTTTTTCTGGTCCAAGCACCTCACGAAATATTTGATCATCATTCATTGCTATTTGTCCTTCTTCTCGTTGTTTTTTTAATTGATCAAAGTGATTCTGATATAATTATAATTATTTAGTTAGATATGTCATTCATATACTTTTTCATTTTAAATAAAAAAAAACTCCAACTAAAACTTACAATGGCATTTTGAGAAGAATGATTAACTTCTTTTCCATTCTTTCTCATCCGTGATTCAACCCAAACTTCAAGACGGGAAGGCTCCTTTCCATTTTCTTTTTTCTATCAATCCAAACAATAAAGTTACATATATTTTTTTTATAAACAAATAACATTAAATTATTAGAATATGGACCATAAAATTATATAAATTGCAGTTAACCTTTTGATTACTAAAATATTCATAAATTAAATGCACAAACCAATTAACTCTTGCCTTAAATAATTTTTAAATCCCAAAACTAAATTAAGATATACATTAGTGAAAATGAAGCACAACAGCCCTTAACCAAGAAAATAATAAAAAAAAAAAAGTAGAGAGAAAATGATTTCAATCCTTACCATTTGGTGTCTTAACTGAGCAAAACTTTTAGTTCCTTTATATGGAGGCATGGAGCGGTTATGATTATTTTGTTGATTTTTCATAATTTTCTCCTACAAAATGATAAAAACATAACTTTGTTTTTATTTTAATAGGCAAACAATTTAATAAATATCAATTATTTGTATTAAAAATAAATAAATAAACCAATTAAAAGTTTACTAACCTGAAATGTTTTCTCGCTCCAAAAATTGACCAAATACTTCCAGTCATTCACATTGACATTTTTAGGCTTATTCTTAATGCGATTCTGATAGGTTGTTTTTGTGTCAAAATATTTTTTCTTCATTTTGTGCCTATAATATCGATACAAAGCATTCATATGACCCATAATAGCTTCATTTCTCCCATCTAGAATCTCAAATGTGAATTTTTCCTAAAATAAATAATCAAGATACAATAAGAAAGAAATAGTTAAAAATAGAAAAGGGAGACAAAATAATAGAGAGAATAGGCTCATTGCTTAATGTAGAAGACATGTTACAATATTCAAAAAAAGTGCGTGTATAGGTAAATTGCAAGAAAAATAAGGATAATGTAAATAAACTAAAAAACTAAATTTCAATTTTATTATTTTCTATTTTTTAACTTACCAGCACAATGTTCCACATATGTTCAATATAATCTTGTCCAATATCTTTCCATTGCTTGACTTGCAAAGGGGAACATGATCTATTGCGAACGGTTTGTCCTAAGTGTTGAAATATGACAATCCCACATCGGAAAGATTTCAATTTTCCACCATAGCATTAGCCTATAAAAGGGCTTAATCCCCCTCTTAACAATTCATCCCAAAAACCACCAATCTCTCTACTTCTAAGATTGGTTGTATTTTTCCTCTCTCTCTTGTAATATTTCACTTTGTAATATTTCTTTGAAATAGTGAAATATTATTTTAGTAGTGTCCGAGGACGTAGGCATAATTGGCCGAACCTCGTTAAATTCTGGTGTTCCTTTTATTTCTATTTAATAGCTATTGTCGGGTCTTTTACTTTGTGATATATTGTGCTTTAAATTATCTTAGAAAAATTCTGTCACCAAGACTCAAGAGTCTAAGGAAGTTGGTTTTTAAGGGAGACCATTTGTGACTCCACCAACTACCTGGGAATTTTTCTTTGTCTTAATTTTTGGCACAATTACTCATTTTGGTGGAAACTAACCCGATTTCCACAACAATTGGTATCAGAGCCAAGGTTACTGAGTTATATGCTCTGTGGTTGCGGCGTAAGCTGATCTTCCACATCAGAAAGGTTTCCTTGGATTCTTGGGTATTCCGCATTTGAAAGCTATTAAATAGTCTTAAAAAGGAAATGGCAAGAGACGGACAAAAATCCACAATGGACACAACAGCTTCTACTTCATCAATTTTGGCGAGAACTGCTGTGGCAAATACGAGAATTGCAGTGGAGATTTTTGATGGTACAGGCCATTTCGGCATGTGGCAAGGTGAAGTTCTAGACGCCTTATTTCAGCAAGGCTTAGACATTGCCATTGAGGGAGAAAAGCCAGAAGGTGCAGATGAGAAGGAATGGAAGACAATTAATCGTTTGGCATGTGGTACAATTCGATCGTGCCTGTCCAGAGAGCAGAAGTATGCTTTTTGTAAAGAAACTTCTGCAAGTAAATTGTGGAAGGCACTGGAGGAAAAATTCTTGAAAAAGAGCAGTCAAAATAAGCTTCATATGAAGAAAAGACTGTTCAGATTCACATATGTTCCTGGTACCACGATGAATGATCACATCACCAATTTCAATCAACTTGTAGCAGATCTGATGAACTTGGATGTGACATTTGAAGATGAAGATTTGGCCCTAATGCTGTTGGGATCCCTTCCTGAGGAGTTTGAGTTTCTAGAAACTACTCTACTCCATGGGAAAGCTGAGGTGTCTCTTAGTGAAGTATGTGCTGCACTATACAGCTATGAATTGAGGAGAAAAGACAAGAAGGATAGCACCAGTGGAGCAGCTGAAGCTTTGATAGTAAGAGGCCGTTCGAAAAATAAGAACAGGGGAAAGAAAGACAGATCAAAGTCCAGAGTGGGCAAAGATGAATGTGCCTTTTGTCGAGAAAAGGGGCACTGGAAGAAAGATTGTCCTAAGTTGAGAAGCAAATCTGGCAAAGGCAAGTTTGTTGCAGATTCAAATGTAGCTGAATGTGATGATTCAGATTTTTCATTAGCATTGATGCCATCAATAAGCAGTTCGACTGCTTGGATCCTGGATTCAGGCTGTAGCCACCATATGTGTCCCAATCGGGAATGGTTTTTCGATTTTAAAGAAATTGAAGGTGGAGTTGTCTATACAGCAAATGACAGCCCTTGCAAAACAACTGGAATTGGTTCAATCCAATTGAGGAATCGTGATGGATCAATCAGAACTTTGACAGACGTAAGATATGTGCCCAGTCTGACGAAAAACCTCATTTCTATGGGAATCCTTGGGAGAAAGGGTTTCACTATAATCATTAAAAATGAAGTAATGAAGGTTATATCTGGAGCACTTGTGGTGATGAAAGGAGTTCAAAGGAGCAACAACTTGTATTACTATGAAGGCAATACAGTTGTTGGAACAACAGCAGCAGTTTCTAGTGATGACCATGAGCTAGAAATAACCAGATTGTGGCATATGCGTTTGGGGCATGCAGGCGAAAAATCCTTGAAACTTCTGGCGAATCAAGGATTATTGCAAGGAGTGCGAACCTGCAAATTAGACTTCTGTGAGCATTGCATCAAAGGGAAGCAGACGAGAGTGAAGTTTGGCACTGCAATCCATGATACCAAGGGTATTCTGGATTATGTTCACTCAGATGTATGGGGTCCTTCCAAAACTGCTTCAATGGGAGGTAAACACTACTATGTTACCTTTGTTGATGATTGTTCAAGAAGAGTATGGGTGTATACAATGAAGACAAAGGATGAAGTGTTGGAAGTTTTTCTCATCTGGAAGAAGATGGTAGAAACTCAGACGGGCAGAAAGATCAAGTGTCTTCGAACAGACAATGGCGGAGAGTACACAAGTGATCCCTTCATGAAAGTTTGCAGAAATGAAGGAATTGTTCGACATTTCACTGTCAGAAATACACCACAACAGAATGGGGTGGCTGAACGCATGAACCGAACTCTACTGGAGAAAGTTCGGTGTATGTTGTCTAATGCTGGATTAGGCAGACAGTTTTGGGCTGAGGCTGTAACATACGCATGTCATCTCATTAATCGTTTGCCATCAACTGCTATCAATGGCAAAACACCTTTGGAGGTGTGGTATGGAAAACCTGCTACAGATTATAATTCCTTACATGTGTTTGGTTCCACTGCATACTATCATGTTAAGGAATCAAAGTTAGATCCAAGGGTAAAGAAAGCTATCTTTATGGGGATATCCTCTGGTATCAAAGGATATCGACTATGGTGCCCAAAGACGAAGAAAATAATCTTTAGTAGAGATGTTACCTTTGATGAGTCTACCATGTTAAAGGTAACAAAGGAGCAGACGGATGGTTCTCCACAACAGGTGGAGGAAACTCCCAAACAGGTGGAGTTTGATAGAAGAAGAATTGTTGATCCAGCAATTGTAGAGTCTGATAAAATTACTCCTACGGAAGAAGAGGAGATAATGGTAGAAAATGAATCAGATGAGGAAGCAGAGGTTTCAGCACAAGAACCTCCTCAGCAACTTGAGCCAATTGCACTACGAAAGCCGAAAAGGAAGATTAAGAAACCTGCTCGACTTGAAGATATGACTAATTATACATCTTCAGTAGATGATGAGATTCCTTCCACTTATTGTGAAGCTATTCAAAGCTCAGAAGAAGAAAAGTGGAGAAAGGCTATGGAAGAAGAGATGCAGTCCCTTGAAAAGAATCAGACATGGAAGCTAGCAAGTCTGCCAAAGGGAAAGAAAGCGATTGGCTGTAAATGGGTTTATGCAAAGAAAGACGGATTTCCTGATAAGAATGATATCCGCTACAAGGCAAGATTGGTAGCTAAAGGTTACGCTCAGAAGGAGGGAATTGATTATAATGAAGTGTTTTCTCCAGTTGTAAAAACATTCCTCCATTAGAATACTGTTGGCCTTGGTAGCACAATTTGATCTGGAACTAGTTCAGCTTGATGTAAAAACTGCATTTTTACATGGAGACTTAGAAGAAGAAATCTACATGACTCAGCCAGAAGGATTTAAAGTTGCTGGAAAAGAAAATTTGGCGTGCAAGTTGAGCAAATCGTTGTATGGATTGAAGCAATCTCCAAGACAGTGGTACAAACGATTTGACAAGTTTATGATAAGGCAGAAATACACAAGAAGCAAATATGATCATTGTGTATATTTACGCAAGCTACGGGATGGTTCCTTTATCTATCTTCTCCTTTATGTTGATGATATGCTGATAGCTTCGAAAGATGAAGGAGAGATTCAGAAGTTAAAAGCTCAACTAAATCAGGAATTTGAAATGAAGGATTTAGGGGAAGCTAAGAAGATTCTCGGTATGGAGATATGCAGAGACAGAAAATTGGGGAGACTTTGTTTGACTCAGAAACAATATCTGAGAAAAGTACTAAAGCGTTTTGGGATAAATGAGAATACAAAACCAGTTAGTACTCCACTTGCTCCTCATTTTAAGCTCAGTGCATCTTTATCTCCGAAAAGTGATGAAGAACGAGAATATATGTCAAAGGTTCCATATGCAAATGCTGTTGGTAGCTTGATGTATGCAATGGTGTGTACGAGGCCTGACATTTCACAAGCAGTTGGAGTTGTGAGCAGGTACATGCATGATCCTGGCAAAGGACATTGGCAAGCTGTGAAATGGATTCTACGGTATATTCAGAATACTGTAGATGTTGGTATAATGTTTGAGCGGGATGAGAAAAGTGGTCAATATATAGTTGGATATTGTGATTCCGACTATGCAGGTGATTTAGACAAACGTCGATCTACTACCGGTTATGTGTTCACACTTGCAAAGGCACCGGTTAGTTGGAAGTCCACCTTACAGTCAACAGTTGTTTTGTCTACAACAGAGGCAGAGTACATGGCAGTTTCAGAAGCTGTTAAGGAGGCAATTTGGCTTCAGGGGTTGTTGAATGACTTGGGAATTGGTCAGAAGCATGTCAAAGTGCATTGTGACAGTCAAAGTGCTATTTGTTTAGCAAAGAATCAAGTTTATCATACAAGGACGAAGCATATCGATGTTCGATATCATTTTGTACGGGAAATTCTTGAAGATGGTGGGATACTTCTTCAGAAGATTTTGACTGCTGAAAATCCCGCAGATATGACAACAAAAGTTGTGACAGGTGTCAAGTTCCAACATTGTTTGGACTTGATAAATGTTATTAGAATTTGAAATTGGGCGCTTTGAAGCGCATTTGGAGACATTACTGAAATTTGTAATATAAGAGTTTAGAGGATGTTTGTTTGGAATTGTGAGATTGTCAAGGTGGAGATTTGTTGAAATATGACAATCCCACATCGGAAAGATTTCAATTTTCCACCATAGCATTAGCCTATAAAAGGGCTTAATCCCCCTCTTAACAATTCATCCCAAAAACCACCAATCTCTCTACTTCTAAGATTGGTTGTATTTTTCCTCTCTCTCTTGTAATATTTCACTTTGTAATATTTCTTTGAAATAGTGAAATATTATTTTAGTAGTGTCCGAGGACGTAGGCATAATTGGCCGAACCTCGTTAAATTCTGGTGTTCCTTTTATTTCTATTTAATAGCTATTGTCGGGTCTTTTACTTTGTGATATATTGTGCTTTAAATTATCTTAGAAAAATTCTGTCACCAAGACTCAAGAGTCTAAGGAAGTTGGTTTTTAAGGGAGACCATTTGTGACTCCACCAACTACCTGGGAATTTTTCTTTGTCTTAATTTTTGGCACAATTACTCATTTTGGTGGAAACTAACCCGATTTCCACAACACTAAGAACCAAACAAAATCTGTGGAATTATCACCAACAGGTTGATGGTCCTCATCGAATTCTACTGGCAGCTTTTGCCCACTCTCTAATGCAATAAGTCTCATGCAACGTGTAGGTCCTCTTGTTTTTCTCTTCACATTGTTTGAAGCTATTAAATTAAGAAAATAAAAGAAAATGTCATTATTAAATATATTATGAGATTACCTAATATGGATATCACAAAATAAGTTAGAAAAGACAAACCTGGCTCATTCTTCTCAGCCTCTTGCTCCTCAACATTCTCATCACTCATTATCCCTATATCATTATTTCTAAAATCCTCATGGACACTATTAGGTTGGATATCATATTTGTCCAATAGAGTATATATGTCAATAGGTTTGGAACCAAATTTTTCATAACTATGAAGCATTTTGTATACATCTCCATCATCGTGAACTTGCACCAATGCATCAAAATTATTAAGAGTACTTGATGGATTTAGATAATAAAATTTGTCACCTCTTATAAAGTCAAATCCACATTCTTTTTTTAAAGTGGCCAACACATCAAAATATGACACATAGTCAATGTCAATATTTTCCACTTTCACTTTTCCATTTTCATACACTCTACCATGTGAAAATGTAAAGTAACCTCCGTAGTGGCACCTAAAAGTTTTCATATTCAAATTGTTTGTAATTCCTCCTGCAACTAACAGAACTAATGAGTGCTATAATATAATAATGAAAATTAAAATATAAAATCTATGTCAAAAAATTTTAATTAAATTGTAACATTTAATTAAAATATATTAGAATTGTGAGAGAGTAACGATTACCAGATTCATTCAAGCTATTTGTGAGCTGGGATTCAAATGAATGTGAATGAAGACTTACTTCAAGTGAAGCTTCTTTTGCAACATTGTTCTCCTTGTTGCTATTTTTAGTTTTTTCTTTTTCTTTTCTTCGTCCTAAACCTCGATACCTAGGCATATTTCTATAGTACTAAAATCAAACAAAGAAAATCAAAGTGGAAACAAAGTCATAAAATATTCAATTCCTCAAAAATTTATCACTGACAGAGACGAAGAATCTTTATAAAAGAGCAAGTTTAAAAATTCTGTAAAAATACAATAATAATAATATTATTATTGTATGCACTCCAATTGCTTTTAACATTTTAAGAACATGTGCTTTTAGTAAAAAAAAAAAAACACTTAAGGCACTGCCTCCTAATTTGTAAATGGATAAAAAACATTTCAAAGTTTTCTTTCAAATGTGGTATTGATGTTTTGTTTTTACTAGTGCATGTAAATAATAAAGCCACCTTGATAAAGAAAAAAAAAACTACATGCAAATGCTTTTAATTTAAATGAATTAATAAGTGCATGTCAATAATTTTATATTGGAGCTGAAATAAATTAAGTCCTTAAATTTTAATTTTTATATGATGTGTTGGATTCCCTCAGCCAAGATTCCTCATTGGAAATTTCATAAACAATATTTCCTGTTAGTTGGCCTTTTTTAAATAGGATTCCCAGATCAATGTACTGTTGCCATTTATTCTTCCTCTAACATAAACAACCAATTTATTATGTTATATATTCTGTTGAAATCAAGTCTCAGTCGCAAATCTGTTCTCAACAGGTACCAGGTGGCTATTTTAATTGGGATTAGATCTCAGTATCAAGTTTTTTTTTAAAAAAATTTTCATGTATGGCTTTAAATTTTCTGCTATAAATCAATTAAAAAATATAACAATTGCATTAGGTATTATCAAAAACAAAATTTAAAGAAAGACTATAAAATAACATCAATAGCAAAAATATTGATTGAGTTCATAGAAATTAAGAAAATCTATAGAAATAAGATAAATTAACATACCTTAACCGACTTTTAATGAAGAAAGAGATTGAGCAATTAATGTATCAAACTTAAAGAAGACTGTAAAGAGAATTTTTTAGGTTGTTAAGAGAATTTGGAGATTAACCCACGTTAAAAGAGATAGAGGTTTTAGTGGGATATTGAAAATTGGAGGGAATCATGCATTTTTTTCTTTTTGATTTCCCTCCCAAATATATATATATATTTTAAGGTTCTGTAAGGGAAGGAGGCGTCAATATATATCTAATAAAAAATTGAGTTTAGAGTAACTGATGTTGATGTTAAAATAGTCTTAATTTTAGTTAGAGAATTAAGTTAATTGATGTTGAATGTCTATCTCTATTAGAGTCCTAATTTGATGTTAACTATGGATAGATATCATTAATTAAAAAAATTATGGATAAATAGAAGGAAATCAAACTTAGAAATTTTATATAAATAGAAGGAAATTAAAATTGATTTTTTATTTAAAATAATTAGTACTATATGATTAACCCAGACAAATCAACCAATAAATAATTTGGAAATATCTGAATGGTTTGATAAAGTCTAATAATATATTGGATGACTTCGAAAATACAAAATTTAATCTAATTAATTTTAGAAATTATCTGCCTAACAACATGAAACCATAATTTTATATGGCAAGGAATTTCAGAACTGATCCTTGTCGTGTACTGTATTCAAATTTATTATGTTTTAAACTGTTCATGTAGGCATTGTGGGAGTCTTTTCTTCGTTGTGTTAATTTTTCAAAATCTACCAAGTATTTTCATCAAACGACAGTGCCACTTTCCATTTGGTGCTATATATGCAAGGATTTTCATTAAAACGACAACACTACTTTCCATTTTGTTGCTATATATTTTTTATGCATTTTTTTTGTTTATTCGGAAGAATCCTTTTTTCTCAAGGCTATATGGTTGGGTCTTTCTCATGTTCCATATAGAAAGCCAGTTCATGCGCACCAACTGAGAAGCCTTTTTTTTTGTTTACTTCCTGCCACTAGATCAATTTATCCCATTTGCACTTTCCCGATCCACTAACCACATTTGAGGCATATGATAAGAAAGATCTAGGAATCTCCTTCGGAGAAAGTAAGTAATTTTTTTTCCTCAAATCACATGTTTGATATTGTTTTTCATATTCTCTGGATCACTTTGAGTAAATGTAATTCTTAGTTCTACCTCAAATAAGCTCTGAATTATTTTTAATGAATTTTTTAAATATAATATTCTATTTATGATTAAAATTCGAAATTCTAGTTTTAATTGAATTAATGAGGTATAGGTCTGATTTAATGTGATGAATGCTTAAAGTGATGAAGAAGGAGTGATAAATCATTTAAATCTTAGCAGAAATAAAAATATTATCATGAAATAAAAATATTAGCATGAAAAAATTCCATAAATATCAAAATTACTGATGTGAAATGACTTTAGTCTTGATTTAATTGTTAGCTTAGTAGTGATTTCTTATTAGACAAATGCTTATTTGAATTTGGACACATTAATTCATTTATTTTTGCTTAAACGATATAGATGCCAGACAACAGTTGTATAGCTAACTTCACTAATCTTTAAGCATATTACTGATATAACGAGGGAAACCAGAACCATAACATCACAGTAGTTACCTCACTGAAGTTATTAGCGAGATAATGAAAGGACAAATAACTGAACCAAGTTCTTGAATAGCAGCATCACACAAATCCATCGTAAAAGATCCAAAGAAACTTGTCAGCAAACTTAGCATCACAAAACATAATTGCAGTGCTTTTGCCAGAAGCACATTAAAAAAATGGTGCAAACTAGTCACCATTCTGAGTTGGAAGGCTCTTGGTTTTTATCAACTGTTCAACAAAAATTTAGTTTCACAAAAAGCAGCATGAAATAATATGGCATCTGCTCAAGCACAAATGATATAAAGAAAAGGAAAAATGACATTTTCGTAAAATAAAAAATATATCATATATACAATGTCCACCTCGTAAAAATAATTCTTCCGAAGTTTGATCGTTGTGCGTACACATCTTTTAACACGGATAGTTTGCTTTGAGTTACATTGTTCTTTTTACATTACTTTATGCAGCAACTATTATAGTACACTTTTGAAAATATGTTTTATGCGGTTAAACCTAGTGCTTTCAATAACTATTCCTTATCTGTTATTATAATAAATTCGTTTGCTATTAGATTTGGAAGAAATAATAAGAGAGGTATAAGGGATATTATAATCTTCTAAATATTTGGTCAGGTGGTTTTTTCTTTTCATATTCTTTCATTTATTTTTCGCCTTCAAGTTTGATTAGTTGATCATATTGCTACTTTTATTTTTTCTAGAAACTTTTTTATTGTGTATTATATAATTTTGTTATTGTTCACTTGTATTCCTAAATTTTAATCAAATTAATATTTGTTGTTGATTGAACAGATTTTATAATGGATAAACGATGGATGACTTGTAATCGAACCAGTGATGAGTATGATAAAGGAGTAAATGATTTTCTTGACTTTGCATTTCATAATACAAGACTGGGAGATGTCATAACTTGTCCTTGTATTAAGTGTAACAATGCCTTACTACAGACTCGAGATGAGGTTAAAGAACATCTTATGGTAGATGGAATAGTCAAAAGCTATACACGTTGGTTATATCATGGAGAGTCTACCTTTGACAATGTTAATGACAAAGTACAAGTTGAAGGATGTGATGATATATTTGCCATGATCCATGATGCAGCTGGACCTGAAGTAATGGATGCTATTATGCAAGATGTTTTCGAGCAAGAGCAAGGTGAGTCTAATATTCCAGCTGAATCACTTATTTTAGATGAAAATCCATATAAGCTTCCTAGTCTCAACAAAGAAACTTCTAAATTTTTGAAGCTATTAGAGGATGCCCAACAAAACCTTTATCCTGATTGTAAGAACTTTACTAAGTTGTCTTTTATTGTAAAGTTCTTTCAACTTAAATGTCTTTATGGATTGAGTGATGAAGCAACTAATGGTTTGATGCAACTCTTTAAACAAGCCCTTCCTGATGGTGAAACTTTACCTAAAACTTTTTATGAAGCAAGGAAAATAATTCGTGATTTGGGTCTTACCTATGAGAAAATAGATGCTTGTGTTAATGATTGCATGCTGTTTTGGAAAAATAATGCTCATCTTAATAGTTGCTTGAAATGTGGAGAGTCTAGATGGCAATCAAATAATAGTGAAAAGGGTAGTAAAAAAGTTCCTAAAAAGGTATTGCGTTACTTTCCATTAAAACCAAGACTACAGAGGTTATTTATGTCATCTAAGATAGCTGTTGACATGAGGTGGCATCATGACCAACGTCTTAAAGATGGAATTCTTAGGCATCCAGCAGACTCTTTTGTTTGGAAATCCTTTGATGAGTCTAATCCAGGATTTGCTGTAGATCCTCGAAATGTTAGACTTGGATTATCCACTGATGGAATCACTCCATTTCGTAATATGAGTGTTTCACATAGTACTTGGCCTGTGATTATAACTGTATATAACTTACCACCATGGATGTGTATGAAGCAACCTTATTGTATGTTGACTTTGCTGATACCTGGGCCTAAAGCTCCTGGAAATGATATTGATGTGTATTTGCAACCTTCGATAGATGAGTTAAAAGATTTATGGTATAATGGAATTCATACTTATGATGCTTCAAAGAAAGAAGACTTTTGTATGCGTGTTGCAGTTCTATGGACCATAAGTGATTTTCCTACATATGCTTACTTGTCAGGATGGAGCACAAAAGGTACATTAGCCTGTCTTTTATGTAATAAGGAAACTCCTTATTTTCGACTTAAGTATAGTCGAAAATTTTGTTATATGCATGCTCGTCGATTTTTGCATAAAAAGCACAAGTGGCGTGTTAATAGAAATGCTTTTGATGGAACAATTGAAAAAGGTCTTCCACCCTATACACTATCTGGTGATGATTTCTTAAATCAACTTTGTAAGCTTCAACCTGTTGTATTTGGAAAATCTGTAAAAAAGTCAAAAGGTGGTAAAAATAAAGATAGCCTTAATTGGAAGAAAAAAAGTATTTTTTTTTTAGCTACCTTATTGGAGAAAAATTATTTTACGTCATAATCTTGATGTCATGCATATTGAGAAAAACGTATGTGAAAATATTTTTAGCACTTTATTAGATATAGAGGGAAAAACAAAAGATGGTTTGAATGCACGTCGTGATTTGAAGGAAATGGGTATTAGGAGAGAATTGCATCCATATCAAAAAGCTGGAAAGTGGTATTATCCAGCTGCATGTTTTAGTTTATCTAATGAAGAAAAAACCAAAATATGTAAGTTCTTGAAAGATTTAAAAGTTCCATATCGTTTTTCTTCAAACATCTCTCGATGTGTGAATTTGAAAGAAAGGAAGATATATGGACTTAAGAGTCATGATTGTCATATTCTTTTAGAACACGTTCTTCCTCTTGCCATTTGTGGGATAGTACCTTCTAATGTGTATGATGCAATTATGGAGTTGAGTATATTTTACAAAGAGTTGTGCTCCAAAGTGTTAAAGGTGGATGAGTTACAGCGACTTGAATCACAGATTCCAATTACATTATCCAAGTTGGAAAAGATATTTCCACCTTCTTTTTTTGATGTTATGGTGCACTTGACAATTCACCTTGCAACAGAAGCTAAATTTGCTGGTCCTGTACAGTATCGATGGATGTATCCGATTGAAAGGTAATATTTAACATAAATTCATGTTTTAGTTATAGGTATCCTCTATTTAATTTTTGTTTTTATTTTAGAATTTTTTTATTATTTTAATGTTGCAAAAATAACTGATTAAAATTTATATATTTAGGTTTTTACGCAAATTGAAATGTTATGTTCGTAATAAAAGTCGGCCTGAAGGTTCCATTGCTGAAGGGTATATTGTGGAAGAAAGTCTAATCTTTTGTTCAAGGTACTTGCATGGTATAGAAACGAAGTTTAACCAACCAAAACGAAATTGTGAAGGAGATTGCAACAATTTAGAAGAAGGGCTATCTGTATTTGCTCAAATTGGTTATCCTTTAACAAAGGATAAATCTAAGTCTTTAGAAGATACAGAAATAAAGCAAGCTCATGATTATGTCTTAAAAAATTGTAAAGAAATTCAACCGTTTTTGAAGTATGTTATTTCATTCTCTCTTATTGATATTTTTTTTTGTATACAATATATACGTATGCAATTCTTTTCTTATTTGGTTTCTTTTATTTTACAGTGAATATGAGCAAATTGTGAATGATACGGACTTCTCTAGTTGGCTGTATGATAGAGTACGTTTTTTTATAATTTTCTTAATACAATTTCTAAAAGGAAAAGTATATTTATTGTTACTTTTGTTTTAATTACATAGGTTAAACAATTGCACAAAGAAGGAGACATTACAGTAAGTGAGGAGTTATTGTCATTGGCTCAAGGTCCTCTTTGTGGTGTTCAACGATTTATGGGGTATGTCATAAATGGATTCAGGTTTCATATAAAGAAACTTGAAAGAAAAAGGGTGAATCAGAATAGTGGTGTTCTTGTGAAAGGAGTGATGGGTTCTAAGTGTGTAGACTATTATGGTGTCCTTACTGAAATACTAGAACTTCAGTATTTAGGAGGAAAAAGAATTGTTTTGTTTAGATGTGATTGGTGTGATGTTGATAAAATTGGAAAGGGAATCAAGATAGATAAACATGGTCTTGTAAGTGTTAATACTTCTCGGAAGTTAATAACTAATGAACCATTTGTACTTGCATCTCAGGCAGAGCAAGTTTTTTATGTTAAAGATGGCAACAATCCTGATTAAAAGAATTGTTTTGTTTAGATGTGATTGGTGGGATGTTGATAAAATTGGAAAGGGAATCAAAATAGATAAACATGGTCTTGTAAGTGTTAATACTTCTCGGAAGTTAATAACTAATGAACCATTTGTACTTGCATCTCAGGCAGAGCAAGTTTTTTATGTTAAAGATGGCAAAAATCCTGATTGACTTATTATTTTGAAAAGTCAACCTGAGAACATTTATGATTTTTTGTCAAAGGATGAGCCTGAGATTGATATGATACGTGCTAGTGAAGAAGTTTTTCAGCAAAATATTTCTTATTTTTCTCAAGAATCATCAACTATTGATGAGGATGATGACTTGATAAATTTGGAAAGAGGGGATATGAATGAGTTTACTGCTGATATAAATCCTATTTCTCAGATTTTAGTTGAAGAGGATATAGAATCTGATCCTGAAACTGATGATGAAGATTTACTGCTATAGACAGACTATGAATGGAATGAAGTATATGAGGTACTAATATTATTACTTGTTATTTATTCATTTTTTATTTTTTTTTGTATTCTTGCTTTTTTAAAATGTAAATACTTTATTTATTTATTTTAACTTTGGTTGTTTTACACATATATATATTAGGTATATTTATTATTTGTTTGCAGGAATTCGGGGTATATCATAAAATTTCTGGGGTGATGCTTACTTCATCTAGTTCATCAACAACCACAAAATGTTTTAAGTTGTCAGCTTTGCTATTTTGTTTTGATTATTGGTTTTTCTCTTCTTTGGTTTTTTCATACTTCTAATTGTTGTGTTCATGTGGTTTCTGTTGTCCACTTTCTACTTGTGGTGATATTTTGCTAGTGTATAGAGATTTTCTTCTATCGGTTTTGTTTTATGCTAGTGCAAATATTACAAAACAAATAAACCTCTTTGCATCATATTTATTAACGTTTGGTCTCTGTTCACATTTATATAAAAGTTATGAGTTAGTCATTCTTTGAGCAACTATTAATTTCTCTATTGGAAATTTTGTTTTATAGCAAAAAGTTTTTAAATTTAAAGTTTCAATTTGTTGAGACTATTTAAATGATAACCAGGATCAACAATTTTATTTTAGCAATTGTATTAGTGGGCACAATACATCTTGTCATGGATACATAAATCTTTGTTTGAGATTGTCCATGAGCATGCAATGAAAAAAATGATTGCAAACTTAAATAATTGATCATTTGAATAGATTGACATATTTACTACTTTTAAAGAAACTAAATTCTCCTTGCTCTTGATTGACATATCTTGATCTTGCATAATTTTACTGATATTTTTTGTGGGCAAACTCTCTGGTGAATGATGCTATTGACAATTGTGCAAATGATAGAAATAAAACAAGGAAAATGATAAAGCAATTTATAGATTGACATCATAAATGTAAAATTTTAATGCTTGTATTCTCAAGCAATTATTGAAAATTTAAGCAACAAATAAACATATACAACTCATGATGGTGAGCAAATAGGCATTTTCAGATCATTTTTTAACAAATTATAAGAATCCACAAAAAAATTAATATGCACAAAATGATGTGTGAATGAATATTCCACATGTAGTTGATGAACATATTACCCCTAAAACTTTCATCAATAGATGCTATAGATTAAGAAAAATAAGAAGTTTACGAGAAAAAATAAAATATTATTTTGGCATTGTTAGAAATTAACCATTTAGAAGAAAAAAACTAATAAAAACCAAAATAAATGATCTAAAAGATATCGAATAAAAAAATTTAGAGAAACGAATCCAAAATTGTAAAAGCCACATTTTCATTTTTTACTTGTGGTTATTATTTTTGTAATTATTTAGTTACGGAATATATAACATTAACTATAGCTACGTATGCTATAATTCATGACTACTTAGATTTTAAAATGTTTCAATTTGCCACAAGTAAAAAACTATAGTAGTTGTATATTAACTTTAGTTACTAATTTATTCACGTGACAAATATTATGATTGTTTAATTGCTATTGCTATGATATTTTGATATTTGTAGCTAAGTAAATTAATTAGTTATGATTTTACCAGTGTAGCTAGAAACTTATAGCTAAATAATTAAGTATAGCCACAATGTTGAAATATCATAATAAATATGAAGTATTTGCTACATGTCATTTATTTTTGTGACTAAGCAAATTACTAAAATTATAAATAGTTACAATCAGTTAGCTTTTGTAGCTAATGCAATAAATTAGCTACAATTTTGCATGTTGTAGCTAGAAAACTGTGGCTATACGTGACAATTGTTAATGTTCTATTATCTAGATGCCTAGCATCACCTCTTATAGACGCCTATATTTTTCTACCAACCTTAGGTTGGGTGACCCTTCGTGTCTCCTTAGTATCAAGTTTAGGTAGTAAATTATGGGCTCAACAGCAATGCTCTAATATATTGTGTGAAATATATTTGCTATGTAATTGTGCCATGAGTGGTTATCTAATTTAAAGGTCTGATTATTTGCTTTTAATTATGTAATCTGAGATTAACAAGGAATGTTAGGCATTTTGACTATGTTTAATATTATTTTGTTAACCTATTTCAATAAAGCTTGCACCACTGAGCTTTGCTTAGCACCTGAGTTGTTTTTCTCTCACGCAAGTAGTAAACAGAAGGCTGACAGTGGCATGCTAGTAGAAAAAGCTGCAAAGGCCCAATTAGACTTGAGCAGCAGCTGTAGCAATAGTTGTCTAGCTATGATGGGTTTTTTTTTTTATCATGCCTTATATATATATATATATATGTGTGTGTGTGTGTGTGTGTATTAAGCATTTCATGCATCATCCGCATATGTAGCATGTAATACTGCAGTTATGAAATGCACATCAACAATTGTTCAACTACTTTTATTGTATATTATAAATAATGTTTTTCTCTACGAATAGTTTATATTCATTTATATTTATTTAAAAGATGATAGTTGTTGTTTGTAAGTCCTGTACAGATAAATCAGGGAGTTAGTCTGTGACACTATCTTACCTAGTTGTATATTAGAAAGGTAAGAGACTGTTACAGGAAGTCCTATCTTGTGCAAGTGGGCCCACATTTTGGAAATTTGATTCTAATTATCTGAGAGCTTATTTTTAGGGATTTTGTTAACATTTTTAAAATGAAAGAGATTGTAGTTTTAGAATTGGAGTACAACTTAGACTCTAAGGAGTACAAAAGAGATAGAGACTACCGAATTAGGAGATACATAAACTTTTTTGCCAAAATTGGAGGTTAAATGGTTAGAGAGAACTCATAGGCCACTCTTATCATTCGTTCCAACAAACATTATTGAATGTTTAAGGAAGTTATTTCACCATTGGAAATTGGAAAGCTTGAAGCTTTGGAAGGTGGAGATCAACCATTCAAAGGAGCCTTAATTTTTTATTCTATTATCTTATCTACTGTAACATGTGTAGTTTGAGATTTGCTACAAACTAGATCTTGGAAATAGCAATGCTAGGCTAGATTTTTATTGGATGTTTAGTAAGCTAACTCAACTTGTATGAACTTTCCATTTATTATTAATGAAGTATGATTTCTATTCCAATTCCAATTGTACCTATTTAATTTCAAATTGGATAATTAACTGGTCATTTCTTATTTAATTTGGAATGAATATATTAGGGTTAAATTATTAGAAATATCATCTTTAATTTAATCTAAAAATTATGTTGGATATTAGTTACACCATTGGTTTGGGTAATTGGTGAATTAAGGCGAAAATTATTAGAAGCTTACTTAATCGTGCTTAATTGAATCAGTGAATGGATTATAAATTAGGGGAGTTGAATACCTACTTAATCTTATTGGTTTTAAATTCATTAGATTTGATTGCTATATAGTTCATCTAGTTTTAATTTCATTAGTTTAATATAAGAATTCACTAAACATGAGTAGAGTGTTTAGGATTTAATTTCTTTTATTTATTGGTAATTTAGAATTAGTAAAAAAAAATTTAAATTGAGCAATTTCGTGGGAGAACAATCACGAGATATCTTGTCATTCTATAATTGGCTCATATACATGCGAGTTAATTTTGAGTTATATCAGGGCAAATCTGAGCAAAAGGTGTTGAGTCTTATATGGAGGGTGAATTGTAACATCTATTGGCAAATCTCACATCGGAAAAATACAAGAGAGATGTTGAATATTAAATGTATGAACTTAAACTTGAGGATGTGCTAGCTTGACAAGCTAGCTTCCCAATTTTATATAAAAAATAAATGAGAAATGAAAATAGATTTATTAATCCATGCACCAATTACTGGTAATAATTTGGATTAACTATTTTATGTTACGTGATTTAACTATTTACAGGTAGTTCAAGACAATTGGGTATGAGATGTTACAATTATACTTATAAATACCCTAGGCATATATTTAGGGAAGCAATAGAATTATTGTTCAATCTATATGCTAAGTTTGGTATGATTTTATCGTCATCAAGAAGTGGAAGATTATTAGCTCAAGACTACAATATCTTTTTTGATAATAATAAAACCTTATTCAAACTTGTTATTGTGTGAAATGATAGTTTCAATGCATGACTGAAAGGTAAAATGATGAAGATTGTCAAGCATTGAAGATATGCGAGACCTCAAAATTTTGGAGAGATTATGGAAGATTTGAAGACTCAAATTGCTTACAAAAATACTATAAAATTAAATTTTGAGGAACTTGAATCATGCGTTATTTATTTAAAACTATATTAAAATTTATTTTACATGCATTAAATCAGATTTACAAACGTAATTTTTTCTTTATTTCTGATCTAACAAAAATATGTTCTGAAAGGTTTACTATAAACTAAATATTAATCTAAAAATGTGTTATGAAGTATATCACAAAACAATGCTTTAAACATATTCAAATTTTGAAAAAGTGATTGTTAGCTAAAAGACAAAAAAACAAACTACTTTTTCCAGCTCTTTAGAAAAATATGTATATGTCATTAACAGCTAGTCTTTTCAAAGAAACTATAAATATGAATTCATTTTGAGCATTTTATGGTTAGAAAAACTTTAAGAGAGCAAAAAGTATTTTGTTATGTTCGAAGTGTATTTTGTTTTAATCATTCATTAAATACTTTTGTTTCATTCGTTCTTCATCTTCCTCAAAATTTGATTCTAGTTTATGGTGTAATCATCTTTGAGAAGAAAAATTAAATTGTACTTTTGAGCGATTGAGCTTCATAGGTTGGCAGCACCTAAGATTAGAGCTAGTTAATGTTTAACCATCTTTGTCAGAAGATTGCAATTATAGGCTTAGGTAGATTAAGCATGTAATTGTTTCGACTCTTAACCCTTAAAAGAGTTAGTGAAAAGAGAAAGCTCAAGACAATATCTTAGAGAGCGGATGTAGTAGGCTTGTTGTCCAAACCACTATAAATTTGGTATGTTAGTTATATTGTCTCCTATATTCTATTTTTCTTCTTCATTTCTTGTCGTCGAAAATTTGATTTTAAAATTTGAACAAAATTTGATTGGACATGCTTAATTAAATCTCAATTTTTGTGTATCGAAAATCTTCTTTTAATTTATGTCTAGAAATATAAATTTTTATAAGTTTAATTTTTATTATATCAGATCAGAAATTATTTCTCTTTCTTTTTACAAAATACTTCTTTTAACTTTACACTTCAAAGTCTATATTACACTCCTACTTGAACTCAAATAGAATATATTTTAGATCAGTGAGTGAAAATTAAAAATTTTAGATTAGAGCCAGAAGATGTAATACACTCAATTGACCCTCCTTTCTTCTGTGCATTTGGGACAATCACTTATGACTAAATTTTAATTAGAAGAAACATAATTATCTAATTGCTTATCCATCCTTTTTTTTTTCTTCTTGTGTAAATAAAGGTGCACTAGGCACAAAAACTGGTAACTAACGAACAACAACACGATCATGCAACATGCAAGACAACAGACCATCAGAACGCTGCTCAGGAATAAACAAAAATCCAGCTTAAGTTTCTTGATCTTCCGACGCAAGTTCTAGTATTATTGCAGATACATAACCCGGTTGAAAATGGAGTGTATTTTTAATATATATTATTATATAAGATTTTTATATGCTAAGAAATATGCTTTTACAAAGAGCACGAGTTCTATTTCCTTCAATGTCTTTTATTCGTAATTAGAGATAGCAGTTGCATCCATCTCCTGAAATCTTTTATGTCGAAGACGGAGCATCCGGCAGGGAAGGGGACAGGGTTTCAGAGTCGAGAACAGGAAACTTCGTCTCAAATTCGCCCTTTTGTCATTTTTATTCGAGATTTAAAAAAAAGAACTGATAAAGAAATTAATTTCATTCCAAAGAACAAAATTCTTCAAAGGTCTTGTAGAAAAACCGAGACAAAATCTTAGCAATCCACATCAGCAGCTACGCATTTTCCAGATGAATTTGATTTAACATATTAATGAAGTTACTGTAACTATTTCTTGCATCATCAAAAATTATCATAGAATTAGTCCCCATAATGGTCTGCTCAACGATAATTCAAATTATATTCTGCAGCATAATGAGTTGTAGAATATGTACTAAATGGTCTACATAGAGAAAAATATAGAATTAAAAAAAAAAAAAAGAATATCACGCATATCAGAATATGAATGATTGAGAAATGGTAACGGTTTCTACCGAACTTTTTTGCAAACCACATGCCTTTTATTTATTCATAAAAGCTCCTTTAGTTGTCTGATAACACTATATTTTCCACAAAAACAGCTCAATTTACCCCATTGTCAAAATTAAGCTACAATTTTCTTTGCTAAGAACTTACCTGACTTAATTTAAAAGTTTATTCAGAAATTGAAGAGGCATGCTCTTTGAAATTAATTTTTTTTTTTTGAGGAACTGTGAAAAAAAAATTGATAATCGAACCTCTATCTAATAATTAGAATTAATTATGGAAAAAAAAAGCTAAATTAGGTGGTGTATAAAGCTAAAAGTGCGCAAGAATGATCATAATATGAAAGCAGAAACACAATAATTGGGTAGAAAATGTTATTCATGCACATGCATGATAGACACAACCCAACCGAAAGAAAGAATTCACAAGATGATCCTAATAGATCCAAAGTTTGTTGAAAAGCTACCACAACATAAACAAAATAAAAAAATTAAAAATAATAAAAAAGGGTGGAACCATCTTGCATTTTCAATATTTCTCCCTTTTTATAAAATTTAAACCACATTCTTCCATATCACTTTGTCAAAGATTTTGCTTAAAGATCATGTCTCCTTCAGTATTTGTTGATACTTGATGGTGTAATTTTATTGGGGCTAAGTCATTGTTACGTATAAAAATAAGTATGTGTATTGCATTTTCCTATCTTCTTTAATCATGAATATTCTTTATAACTATATCTATAAATTGAAATTGAATGCATTTTTTACTCTAATTTATGATTTATCACAAATAATTATATATGTGCTCTAGAAACAACTTGACCTCTCTCCTCTCTTATCCCCGTGACAACTTTAGGAATCCTTCAAAATATTAACTGCCTCTACGTCATCCAAATTCGTTGCTTTCTCCGATAAACTTTGCTTTTTATTTTAAAATATCCACCCCTATTTTTTAAATTTTAAAATAAAAAATGAATTTAACTACATATATTTAAAGAGTCAAATTTTATTCTTTATTATAATCATAATTAATATATTTTTCACTTTATATATATATATATATTTTTATTATTTTATTATTTGTATATTTCTCTAAAAATATTTTCTTATAATAAAAGTCATTTATATACTTTTTTTCTTTTTCTAAATATTAATGTATATAAGATACAATAAAAAGAAAACTAAAAATATAAAAAATCTATTAAATTTGTAAAAAAAAATTTACTTCTAATTGTAGAAACTATTAGAGCAGCGGATACTTACTTGTTGGGCGTGAATCGTGCGCTTTCAATACTTTAGGTGAAAACAAATTACTAGAACTTGACTCGGTTCCACAGTACGAACGTTTTGATTCTCTTGTGATTGAACAGAGATGAAGAAATTCCTTTTCGAAAATTTCCGAATTTCAGAGAAAACTATTAATGAAAAATTATCTTTTTTCCTTATATCATTTCATTATAAGTTATATCTTTTCATAACTTTACATATAAGAAGATATGGACCTGGGTTGGGCCAAGCCCACATGGGCGGCCCAATACCATAAAGCCCAACATCTCCCACTCGCCCAAAGTGGGCTTAACTCAATCCAAATATCATCTCACATCTCAAACTTAAACAAAAAATCTTTCATACAAGCGAACGAACCGTGCGATCTGAAGCACACAAATTGTTGGAGTTCCAATACAAACCTAATTATAGGTCATATAGGAGACATCAACCTAAAGTTGTAATTATTTTCGATAATGTGCTTAATTACCCCAAGTATCTTTCTCAATACACTTAATTCGAGTATCATTCAATCCCTCATGAATCTATACTCAAATCATTCTTACAATCACTTGTATTCTAAGTTACGTCTTGCTTCATCAAGAGTAATAACTCCGGCCAGTGAACACAAGCTGTGAGTGCATAAGCAAAATACTCTTTCTTTTGCCCTCATATCAATCAGTTTTGAATTAACTCACTTTTCTAGGAGTGTTCCATTAAGTCGAATCATTCCATGACTATAGGATACATCATAAGATAGCCAATATTAATTCATCACATCATGATATAGTTAAAAGTCACAAAGGGTAAAAGTTGTTTGAAATCCATTTCTAGGACTCACATAGCGAAGAAGCAGGGATCCATTCTTTCACTTCCTAATAGGTCGTATAGCACATGCAGTATGAAATGCATGCTATGGTGGAACTACTCTTTTCTTGTCAAAGATGAAAGATTGTATGTCTTGCTTTTAGTTCAAAATAAATAAACACCATATGAGTATTAGTCTTGTCGCTCTAAATGCGCCAAACTTGAAATTTTTATTTATACATTCAACAATGTTAAATAACAAATTTCACACTTAGCTTCCTCTATATAGACACATAAATGATGGGAAAGTCATTCATGTTGATTCTTATATATACGAAGAATCTCATCTTGATCTTCATCAAGGCGACCTTATAAAAATGAATAAAAACTAAGATCGCTCCCACTGCATCTTAGTTATTCACTTAATGCCTCTGCATTTATGGTCTCATCTCTACTCGCTCATTCGTCAGCTCCCAAAATTTATATGTTTGCTCCTGCCTCCTTTTAAACTACTACCTGCACGTAATCAAATAATTATGTACTGAGAATTAATATGTCAAGTGGTGATTACTAATCTAAAAATTTCCATTGATTTATTTTTTTCATACATTCATACATACAATATTATATTTACTGCACTATTCAATTTTTTTCTTTAATAAATTTATTATTCTGTTTATCAATACTTTAATATTCTTTTCCCTTAATTTACTATTTAATATTTTCATTCAATTAACAATATTTCTCAATAAATATTATAGTTTTATTTCTTTTCAATTTACTATTGAACTTTTATTTTTTTCAATTTAGTCCATTTTCTCATTTTACCACTCTAATCAACTCTTTTTTTTCTTCTTCTCTTTTATTTATTTGTTTATTATTTATATTTATTTATATATATTTTTTCCAATCTTCTATTTAATTAAAAAAAATTCACTTTGGTTACTAAAATTCTAATTATTTACAATTTTGCTATTACTTTACATTTATTTACTCTTTTGCGACTCACTATTTTTATTTTTCATTTATTTTCTTTTTTAACTACATAGTTTAACATTTTATTTCATTTTATTCAACTTATTTCTCATTTTCAATTTTACTTTTTTTTTGTCACAATTATCATTTTTATCATTATTATTATTATACCATTTTATTATTTTTATCACTTTTTCACTTTTATCCTATTTATCACATATATCATTTTTATCATATATTGTTTTTCCACATTTATCATTTTTATTATATTTATTTTGTTTATCATTTATCTCATATTTTTTGCTTTTATTATTAATCTCACATTTTTCATTTATTTCATTTTCATCATATTTTTCACTTAAATCATTTTTATCATATTTTCCACTTGCATTTTTTATCACATTTTTTAATTTTTTTTACTTAAATCATTTTTATCTTATCATTCATTCTTACTACTTTTATTCACATTTGCTCATAGTTTCAATCCAATAGAAAATCTTCAGACCAGATACATGGGACGTGAACCCAAAGGTCCACTACACTGAAAAATAATCCCAAAATATCACCTGAGCACTGCACTATACACTGAATCACTATATCAATATCACTGAAGCAGACCGTCATTTGCCTATATAAACGAGTCGACATGACCCGCACCGTGGTAATGGTGTCTCTATGGCTAGTCAATTATATTTTAGGTTAGATTTCAACATTATAAAAATAACTAAGGGCATAATTTTATTTTTTTAACTCAATTTCTATTAAATTCATAAATTCCATTATTTTTATATTATTAATCACTTAACATTTTATTCATCCATATGATTTTATCTCTACCATAATCTTTTCACATTTTTCATTATACTATATCAATATTTCATTATTAATAATCAATTAAGACATTAAGCTCACTAAATACACTTTATTCCTTGTTTTTTTTTCATTTCATGCACAATAAAATCAATAATTAGAAAAAAATTCAATATATAATTTAAAAATTCTCAATAAATTTCTACACACCCAAAATCATATTTTTTTTGCATTTTCTGACCAAATATTTATTTAATTAGCAAGAAAAATTTTAATTTTTCCTTCTTCATATTTCGGTCTATAATTACTTTTCATCATTAAAATTTTTCTTTCACCTTCTAATTATTCATTTCACTAATTTATACATTCATTATTCCATATGTATCATAATATTATAATAAAATATATTTATTTCTTAATATTCATTTTTCACATAATAATTTCATATTTTATAATTTCCACTAGTGAATTGTTTTAATTGAAATTGACCATTCTAATTCACTTTTTATAATCCATTAATCATGTTTTAAGCATTAATTAGCAATTACATGCAAAACACATAAATTTCTAAATTTCTATAACCCTAAATCATGCAACTAGATTTTGGAATCACTAACCTTAATTTTTTGCTTTGGCTTTTCTAACCTTCCTTTTTCTTAGCCTTTCCCTTGGAAGCTCCTTCACCTTCTTTTGAACTTACCATGGCCGAAATTTACCCCTCATTAATTCACAATTATTTTGCTTCCTTAACTCCAATAAACTTCACATTTATCATCTACATACCTTAAACTATCTATTTGAACCATTAAACTAATTTAAAACTATAAATTTCACTTACCTCAAATTTGTATCCTAACTTTTTGCATATAATTTCCTTCCACTCTAGCCTTCCAAATGAAGAATAAAGGCTTATACTAGGTACTAGAGATGCTGAAATTATTTTTGGGTGGTTGATTTTGGTGTAAAAAGTGAAGAAAATTGAAGAAATTTTGGAGAAGAACAAGGGAGGAGTGGTTCGGCCATAAGGGAAAGAAAGAGGAAGAAGATGAAGCAGAATGATAATTTGTGTCTTATATAGTGGTCTAAGTTGGTTGAGCTTGGGCCAAACAATGTCGAACTCATTTAGGCACAATTATGCACTATAAATTATATTTCTCACTTTCCAATTTCAATTTTACCCAATTTTCATTGCATAATTCATAAAAGAGTTTTATATATCTAAAAAAAAAATTTCAACTCGATCGGAGTTCGTTTTCTGTACTGTTCACTCAAACAGGACTGATAATTTAATTTTTGGTGTTACCATAAAATTCATTTTGCATTGTCAAATAATCCTAAATATTATTTAGATTCTATCCATGTCATAAAATAAAATTTTGGATATCGTTTGATATTTATCATATCTCCGTCAAAGTACGGTCAACCAATTATTTAATTAAACTAAGTCCTATTTTTTTCTTTTTTTTTTGACTTTTGAGGATTTATTTAACTTATTTTCACCCTAAATTTTACCCTCGAACTAGTCATAACCTATATTTTCTGATAATCAAATAAAACTTTTTTCAACCACGAGTGTATTTTTAACCTCATGGTATGCAGATAAATTTCGGAAACTACAATTTACAACTAACCTGGTATTTTGACCATTACAGTTATACCTCATAATAGATGAAAACAAAACAAATCTCATAATAGTTGAGAATACAAATTTTCATTATGAAGACGAAAAATAAAAGATCTTATATTATTATGCATAAAATTGGATTTTGAAGATAAAAATGAAAAAAAAATAATTTTTAGGACGAAAAAAGTATAACATTTCAAGGTTTTTGTTTTCTTTCTTCCCGAATAGTTAATAGCAACTTGAGCTGTATAAAAAATAATAATAATAACAACGACTTGATTTAATATAATAATTAGTATATTAAGGGACATCATAAAAACATTGCAAATATTGTAATATAATATAATAGGGGCATACTTTATTAAATTATGCTAATCCGAACTGAATGCGAATTCCAATCCAAGTTAATGACCTCTAGGAGTTTGATCAGCCGCCCTTTATGTCTTATCTATGCATCTTGAATTTATGTATTAATTTATTTATGGATTAATCTTATAATATATTATTATCTAAAAATATTAATATATATATATATATATATATATATATATATATATATATATATATATATATATATATATAATTGTAAAAACTGCTTCTAAAAAATATAAATCGAAGTTTAAACAAGTTTCCATCATGCTATTGCAAATAACCAGCAAGGTCTTTTATTTTTTTTTTTTAATCCACTTTTTTTATGGAGTAAAACGTGAGATGAAAACAAATGTTAATCCTAATGCTCAAACCATTACGCACGAGGTCAATAAATTAAGAATTTTTGTAGCTATTGTTTATGGAATAAAATTAATCTGAAAAGGCACTCACATCATTTTTTAATGGCTCGAAGAGAAAGGGACAACTAATCATGATTTATTAAGAAAATTTAGATCAACATTAATCAACATCAACATGAGATTAATAAAGATAAAAAAACATTTAATAATTTAAACAGTTAGTAAAATTTCCTTTACAATAGCTATATAAATATTTAAAAAGAAAATTGGATTATCATTTTAAGATAGATGAAAAAAAGGAAAATTAAATTAAATTTTTGGGAAAAAAAAAGTATAAGATTCCAAGCTTTTTTTTATTTTTTGCAAAGTTTGGGAGCCTCCTGCATAGATGCTCCTTCTGAACTCGTATATCTATATAATATGAATAAATACTTTGATCAATGAAAACATGTTTTAAACATGTTTTTTTTTTCTCTCCTTTTCATAGTACCTAATACAGAGTGAGATACACCGAATATAGGATCATGCCATGCCTATAAAAGTCCAATGGATGCTTCTAGTTCTAGCCCATAAAAACTTGAAAACTCATAGGCTTGGAGAGGCTATACAGTTTGGTCCCTGTGTCCAAATATTTTGTGACTAACCGCAATGGTGTTTCACTGGCTCCCTTCATGACCTTGATTCAGGACAAGGTCTTCTTAGAGAGCTGGTAGCTTAATTACATTTTCATTTTTTCAATGTCGCTATTAATTTAATTATTTGTTTTTGGCTAAGGAATGTCAGTTCTTAATTGTTTGCAATTTACTTCTAGGTCCCAGCTGAAAAATGCAATACTTGAAGGAGGAAGTCCATTTAAAAGGGTCCATGGAACATATACTTTTGGATACTGTGGCAAGGACCCAAGGTTCAACCAAGTTTTCAATTTAGGAATGTTCCACCACACCAACATAGTCATCGAGAAAATCCTAGAGGAATACAAAGGTTTTGAAAGCCTCAAGCAACTTGTCGATGTTGGCTGTGGGTTGGGTCATACTCTCAAAGCAATAACCTCTAAATTCTCTCATATATTAAGGGTATTAATTTCGACTTGCCACATGTTATCGAACATGCCCCTACTCATCCTGGTAAGATAGACACATATTCTTACTTATACTAAATTGTACATGGATGTAAAAAATAATGTTGTACATGGATGTTGAATTTTTTCTTAATCAAACCGAAGAATTAAGAAAAAATATTCAAAACTAAATTGCATCGTTGATTTTTGTACTAGAACTGAAGAGAATTGTATCATTGACTTTAATTTTGACGAATCTAGATCTTTTAATTTCTTAATCAAATTGAAGAACTAAAAAAAAATATTCAGAACCAAATTGTATCATTGATTTTTTTACTAGAACTGAAATGAATTGTATTGTTGACTTTAGTTTTGACGGATCTAGATCTTTTAGTAATATCCGGACCCAAAACTTTACTGAAATTGAATTATGCCGAAAAAACTGATATTTAAATATTTTTTAATTAATAATAAAATGATTTATATATAAAATAATTTAAAACATTTAATTATAACTTTATTATACAAATAGGATATTATTGGTTCAAAATGCTACAACTTGTAATTGGTGTTCATGATAACAAAGGAATGAAAAATATATCTCTATCATGAAATTTGTTGTGTAGAAAAGTTACAGTTGGAGAAAAGAAAGTTTCGTGGTACTCAAAGAAAAATTAGAAAATATATCATCGAGAGAAAAATCAAGAAAAGTATGAAAATCCTTAGGTATTATTATAAAACCAAATGAGGAGCTAAGTTTGCATTACATGCAAAATATTTTCTAAAAATGTAATATCCTCTCACATAATTAGGAAAAAACTCTAACTCAAACTTAACTCGTAAGTGTACGAGCTAATTGTAATAGTAACAAACTCAATCCCAATATCATTCTCCATAGTATTGTTCAGCTTAAATTCTTAATTAATTATAGATTACCAATGAACAAAAAAGCAAATCCTAAACACTCTAAACTAAACATGCCACAATAAAAAAGATAATAAATTAGGAAACTAAATCTCCCTGGAACTTAATAATTTTGAGTTCCCATGAATTGTTGGTCTCACTCTCCAATATTTCAAGCTTTCAATCTCTAATGGTGAAATAGTTTCTCATGACGGTCAACAATATTTGTTGGAACAAATAGCAAAAGTTACCTAGGAGTTCTTTTTTACTGCTTTCTCTCCAAAGTTTTCAAAAGTCTCTCCCTATTCTAATTCTAAAGAAACTAAATTTACGTTCTTAGAGTTTAAGTTGCATTATAATTCTAAATATACAATCTTTCCCTTCTAACATTATTAACAAAATTCCTAAAAAAAGCTCCCTATTATACAAAATCAATCCTCTATAATGTCGGCCTACATGCACAAGGCAAGGCTTATGTTGCACCCTGGACTCCAACATCGATAATGGTTGTGCATATGACAGTGTAGCATGCCTGTGACTGGTTGGCTCAACATAACATCATCACGCTCGTAACACTCCAGCATGCTTGCAACAGCATATTGGAGTCATGGCCTCGATGCCCCAGCATTGCATCTGCCTTCATGAGACAACAATTTGGGCTTCAAAATCATCACGCCGGCAACACCTTTGTATGTCCACAACATGCAGTCAGTGAGGTAAGCTTCCTCATAGCATGCTATCACGCACATTATAGTATGTTCATGCCAGCATAATTCCTATATTTCCTCTAATACCTATAAACACACAAAAAAACAACTAAGTACCTAAAACATGCCAAAAACATATAATTAAACATTAAAATACGAAAAACAATTATGTTGAAAAGGAACACATCAAATTCTCCCATACATAAATATTGTTTGTCCTCAAGTAATACCTAAATATAACGAAAAATTATAAACACAAATAAACTTAACTAATACATTAGATTTCAATCTTCATTATCTCTAACTCTCACTAATGTACCAACCTAACATATATCAAAATTACATATTCAACTATGTTCATGACCATCCTAATACTTGTTCTATACTTATATTAAAAAATAAAGTTGTAATACCCGATAATTTAGACCACGGTTGCAGTTGACCGAAATTCAGCTTACCGAACTGATCGGGATCTAATTTCGGACATAAATGAAAAAAATTGAAATGATAAAAAAAATATGAGAAAAATATTTTGGATATTATTAATTTTGAATTTTGATGTTCGGAATTAAAATTTGGAAAGAAAAAATTTCACTGAACGAAAATGGAAATTGCAGTGTTTTTGGCACAAAGATTTTAAGAATGCATAAAAAGAGAATATTTTTTATCTAAGGAAAAGAATATTTTTTGGATTAAAATAAAGTAAGAGTGATTTAAATTAATGAACCAATGGGGGACAAGATTATCTATTAATCTTAACCACCCACCTAATCCAACTATAAAAGTCAAATTCCACTTTTTGGTCATTTATTTCTTCTTCCTCATCTAAAACAAGCAAATTTCTCTTTTCTTCTTCTTGTGGCCGTGACTCTCCTTCCCCCCATTGTTTTTCTTTTTTTTTTTGTTTTCCCCTTCAATCAAAGCTATGATTAGATGGAAAAAAGTTAGATTAAGGCAAGATCAACAAGGAAGTGAACTAAAATGAGCAAAACTAAGAAAGAGGAAGGGAGAAAGGAAGATGAAAAGAGAATGATGATTTTAGTCATTTTGAAAGATCTACAAAAGTGAGGTTAGAATTTTCATCTTCTCACTTTTCTTCTTCTCTTTTCTTTTATTTTGGGGTTAGTTGCCATTAAATTTAGTAATTTAGAATTTTTATTATATTAATGGTGATTAAAAGTGGATTAGTGTGTTTAGTTCTTGAATAGTTTGAAATTTGTTGTTAGGACAAGAAGGAGAACAATCATTGAACCATAATCAAAGAAGAAGTAAGGGCAAGGAGAAAACTAACTAGGAAGAAGATAAAAGTGAAGGAAAATAGATTTTGTGAGGTATGTACATTTGGCAAAAATTCAATATGGAAAATGTGATTTTTGATTTTATGATATTATGTGTAATTGTGTATGTAAGTCTTGATATTTTGATTAAATGATTCCATAAATGTGGAAATAAAAATTCGAATATGAGGTTGATACATGAAGATGGAAATTGTAGGAATTAATTGAAGTGTTGGAAATTTCTTGTCACAACTTGAGTTATGGAAATATTTTTTGAGTGTCTCTTATTGGATTGGAAAGTAAGACATAGGGCTTCAACTTTCATTTAGATCATTAGATCTGAATATGCCTAAAATTAGCTGAAAAATATACTCAAAATCTGAACTAGAAATATGTCCAGTAAAATACTTGCAGAATTGAATGAATGTACCTTACAAAATAATTCATAACTTTTACTACAAATTTTGGTTTAATGTAATTCCAATTGTAAATTAAAGATAAAATATGTACATACATTTTATTTGTTCTTTTCTAAATTCTACCTAAAAATGGACGAAAAATGCAAGACAATAAAAGGCAGAAATGCTAGCAAGAATAGGACAGCTTGTATATATATGTTGATTGTGGAATTTTGTGACAGGAAAATATATTATTTGAATTTTCTCATAGTTATAATGATTAAATGAGTAAGTATGATGTTATAAAATATTTAATGGAGATTACTTCATTTATGTGGAATTTATATTAGTGTTACCTACATAATTTATGTAAATAATAATAAAGGTAACAAATAAAATTAAGTCCTATAACATTTAGTCGAGAACTAGAAATTAGAATAAGTTGGCCAATAAAAAGGGTAGAAATGTAGACACTAAAAAATAGTGCTAAGATATAATTTACGTAGACACTAAGAAATAGTGCTGAGTTTGAAATTACGTAGGAACCCAAAAGGTGGTGAGTTATTAAAAATGTAGGCGTTAAACGCTGAGTTATAAAATAATTATGTAGGCACCGAGTATTTTACTGAAGAGCAGAAATTATGTATCCAGTATTTAGTTCCGGTCTAAAATGTCATGGGCTATCAAATAAATAGAAAAAATTTGTAAATTATTAAATCGATATTTTAAATAGTATGTCTTGTATTGTTAAAGAATTTGAAGCATGTTAAATGAATGAAATATTATAAGTGATGAATTGTTTATTTTTGCTTGACGTAAATCCTATTGATATTATTTAAATGTTTTGGCATGTTTAGTAAATTAATTGTAGTTTCTAAAATTTTAATTTAGAAATATTTATATAATTAATGGATAGTTGTCAAATGTACCACTAAGCTAGTAGCTTAGCGCGTATGTTTTACTCGCATATAAATAGACATAGCAGTTGCGTTAAGGTGACCGAAAATAAGAGGAATCCCAAGATTAAATTGCAGCAGTTTATTTTCTTTTTGTATGTTTTGGAAATTGTATTGTAAAAATTAAATTTTAAGAATTTTTTTTGATGTAAATTGTGGCATGTAGGATTATGAGGACTGAATTTTATAATTAATATATTTGGTATTATTGTAAATGTATTTCTAAATATTATGGTTTAATGAATGAATTCTTTTAACTCAAAATATTTACATCAATAATTCTATATCTAAATGATATGAAAAAAAAAAAGAAATATAGTAATAAATATTCCGCTAATAATAAACTCGAATATTGGAAAAAAAATCATACAATAATTTGAGCATTGGTTTTTACAAAAAAAAATTAGTTTAGTAGTACTTCCATACACTATTAATGACTAGTAGGGTAAGGGAGCACTACATTCAGTGGTATTAGAGCCCAGGCTAATTGATTCTTGAACAGTGGGTCTAAAATAGAAAGTGTGTTTCATGCATATGTAGAAAATGCTGCAATTATCTGATTTGGGTCCCTTCTTTTGGTTTATAGATAGATATAGATTCAGGATCGGAACAAGATTTCTTAGAAGATGAACTGAGTGACAGTCTTTCAGACTCAGCCGATCTTGGACAACCTCTATCCTTGAGAGATTCCAAGGCGAGTGTAGTAGCTCTACCTAGAGCAAAGGGACAGGTTAATTTAGGACATGAACCTCTTATGGAGCAGATTGCAAATTTGTTGCAGTGAATAGTACAAGCAGTTCTACAACCAGCTCCACCTAAACCAAAACCCCGAATTGATAAGCTGAGAAAATATGGGGCCATATATTTTATAGGAATGAGAGATGATGAACCAAAAACATTAGAGTTTTGAATGGAATCAACAAAAAGGGTGTTTTAGAAACTCGAGTGTCCAGATGAACAAAAAGTTAGGTATGCAGTGTCCCTTCTAAAAAATCATGCCTATGAATAGTGGAAATCAATCTTATCGAAGCTTCATACACTGAAACCACCTTCATGGAATTTCTTCAAGGCAGAATTTAGCAAGAAATATGTGCCTAGATTTATATTAATGAAAAGAAAAGGGAGTTTCAAGACCTGAAGCAAAAAAGCATGTCAGTGGCAGAATACGAGAAGGAATTCACCAGACTGAGCAAATATGCAACTGGAATCATTGCTGATGAGGCAGATATATGTCGTAGATTTGAGGATGGGCTTAATGATGATATTGCAAATATGCTTATCGCCCTTCAACTTGAGGATTTTGCTACACTAGTATCCTCGGCCATCAATGTGGAAAAAATGTTGAAGAGAAAGGGGATAGAAGAGCCACCCCAGAGATTGACAATTACCATGGCCTAGACATCAGGAAAAAGGGAGTGGACAATGCCTTGGTTTTTCCAGTCACTGGGTTCTGCACCAACCTTTTCAGCTAAGCAAAGACAGCAGTCAAAGGCAGAAGGGTCTACAACTAGTGCACCAGTTTAGTGTAGTAGGAGATTTATATTTGTCACATGTCAGCATTGTGGAATATCACATGCAAGTGATTGCTGGTGGATTACTGGAGTATGTTTGCAATGCAGGTCCACTGAGCACAAACAAAAAGATTTCCTGAAAGGAAGAGGTACAGGTGGTGTAGTATCGGTTCAGGTTCAGAATGTCACTCAAAGGAAAGGCAGGGGACATGAACAGTCTAGAAGTGGAAGGATTGGGTAGAGTGTATCAGAATTCGTGAATAGAGCAGAAGATAGTTGAGCCCCAGCCCGAGCATATTCCATGAGAGCTCGTGAGGAGCAAGATGCCCTAGATGTCATTATTAGTAAATTTTCTCTTTATGATACTGATTTATTTGCACTGATAGATATGGGTTCTACACATTCATATTTATGCATGACACTACCTAGTCAAGGTAATATGGTAGAGAGGAATTAGATTATGATATATTAGTGACAAATCCTTTGGGTCATGGAGTGAAAGCTACTCGAGTCTATAAAAATAGTCTAGTCAAAGCTCTGAATGTAGAATTCCCAGCTGACCTGATAGAGTCGTCATTCCGTGAGTTTGATGCAATCTTGGGGATGGATTGGTTAACTCAGCATAGGGCGGTGGTGGATTGTCAGCATAGGAGAGTGACTTTCAAAAATTCAGGGCAGGATGACGTGACTTTCTTGGGCAAGAATCGACCATACTTGACTAATGTAATTTATTTGACGAAGGCATGTAAGGGATGTGAAGCGTTTTTGGCACATATTGTAGATACCAAGAAAGGGAGTTTAGATCTCAGGGAGATTTTCTACAGTATGTGAATATACAGATATCTTCCTTGAGGACTTGCCAGGGTTACCACCTGTTAGGGAGATAGAGTTTGCCATATATGTTTTTTCCAAACACAGCCCTAATATTAATCACTTCTTACAGAATGGCACCTGCTGAACTAAAAGGAATTAAAAGTGCAGTTGCAAGAGTTGTTCGATAAAGGGTTCATCAGACCCAGTGTCTCATCTTGGGTGCTCCAGTTCTATTTGTGAAAAAAAAGGATGACACCTTTCATTTGAGCATTGATTATCATCAGTTGAACAAGATGAAAATTAAGAACAAATATCCATTGCCAAGAATAGATGACTTATTTGATCAGTTGAAAGGAGTAGGGGTATTTTCTAAAATTGACCTCAGATCAGGTTATCATCAATTGAGAATTAGGGAGTTAGACATTTCAAAAATAACATTTAGCACTCGGTATAGCCTCACCACTAACATAATTGCTTAGAAAGGAGACTAGATTTTAGTGGACAGACCGGTGCCAGACTGTTTTGATAAGTTAAAGAAAATGTTGACAGATGCACCAGTGTTGACACAGCCTACTGCGGGAAAGACTATATGGTGTATAGTTATGCTTCCCTTAATGGTTTAGGCTACGTACTAATGCAAAAGGCAAAGTAATCGCTCATGCTTCTAGACAACTTAAGCCTCATGAGAGAAATTATCCGACACATGATCTAGAACTAACAGCCATTGTGTTTGCATTGAAAATATGGTGACACTACCTGTGTGGCGAGCAATGTTATATCTATATAGACCATAAAAGTCTGAAATATTTGCCTTCACAAAACGAACTCAATTTGAGACAGAGGCGATTGGATAGAATTAATTAAAGACTACAATTATATCATTGGTTATCAATCGGGTAAGGCCAATGTGGTAGTCGACACTCTTAGTAGAAAAACTAGGGCAGGTAAACGTTAAAACTTAAATTTATTAAGTGAATAAGATTAAATAACAATAAAATAAGATAATAAGTAATTTATATATTATTTTGGCAGAATTGCGAATTCAATCCACATTGATTCAAAAAGTAAATGACAATTAGATGCAGGACACGAAATTAAAGGAAATCTTTGAAATGATGAAAAAAAGTGAAAAACCAGAATTTACTATTGAAGCAAATAATAGTTTAAGGCATAAGAGCAGGTTATGTGTACCAAACATACCAGAATTGAAACAAGATATTTTGAAAGAGGCTCACAATGGTATTTATGCAATGCACCCGGGAAGCAACAAAATATATCATGACTTGAACGTATATTACTGGTGGCCAGGAATGAAAAAAGATATCACTGAGTATACTAAAAGATATTTAACTTGTTAGCAAGTGAAGGCTGAGCATTAGGTACCAAGTGGATTATTGCAGTCAATTTTCAATTCCAGAGTGGAAATAGGAAAGAGTTACAATGGATTTTGTTTCTGGGTTGCCTTTGACATAAAAAAGGCATGATGCAGTATGGGTAGTGGTGGACTAGCTCACCAAATCAACTCATTTTCTACTAATCAAGTTGGATTATCCACTTACCTATTTCGCAGAGATCTATGTTAATGAGATAATTCATTTACATGGTGTGCCAGTTTCAATCATTTCAGATCGAGACCCGAGGTTCACTTCACAATTTTGGAAATGTTTGCATCAAGAAATAGGTACTCGACTCAATTTCAACACAATATTCCACCCACAAATAGATGGACAATTAGAAAGGGTCATACATATATTAGAAGATATGTTAAGGAGTTGTGTGATGGAATTTGACGGTAGTTGGGACAAACATCTTCCATTGATAGAATTTGCCTACAAAAATAGTCACCAAGCCAGTATCGATGTGGCACCATATAAAGTCTTGTATGAGAGGAAATGTAGAACGCCTCTATGTTAGACTGAACTTAGTGAAAAGAAAGTAGTGGGTCCAAATTTAGTGCATCAGACAGAGGAAAAAGTGAGAGTAATAAGAGATAGGATGAAAGCTACTACTGATAGACCAAAATCATAAGCAAATTTGAAGAGGAGGGATGTTGAGTATATAGTTGGTGATAAAGTATTCTTAAAAGTCTCACATTGGAAAAGGATTTTCCGATTTGGAAAGAAAGGAAAGTTGAGTCCTAGGTTCATTGGACCATATAAGATACTTTAACGCATAGGTCCCGTGGCATACAAATTAGCTTTACCACCAGAGTTAGACAAGATTCACAACGTATTCCATGTTGAAAAAATATCTATCGGATCCATCTCATATCATATCAGCAGAACCTATAGAGATACGACCAGATATAACTTATGAAGAGGAGCCAGTGGAAATTCTAGCTCGAGAAATGAAAGAGCTATGAAACAAGAAGGTACCATTGGTAAAAGTTCTGTGGAAAAATCATAATTTGTAAGAGGTGACTTAGGAAAATGAAGAGGTGATGAAGGCTCAGTATCCACAAATATTTCACTCCAGTTAAAAAGGTAAATTTCGTTAACGAAATTTTTTTTTAAAAAGAAAAAAATTGTAATGTCCGATAATTTAGGCCACGGTTGCGATTGACCGAAATTCGACTTGTTAAACTGATCGGGGTTTAAATTCGGACATGAAAGACAAAAATTAAAATGATAAAAAAATATGAGAAAAATATTTTGGATATTATTAATTTAGAATTTTGAAGTTTAGAATTAAAATTTGGAAAACGTTTGCTAAACGAAATAGGAAATTGCAGTGTTTTTGGCACATATATCTTAAGAAGACATAAAAAAAAAAGAGTATTCTTTATCTAAGAAAAGAAATATTATTTGGATTAAAATAAAGTAAGAGTAATTTAAATTAATAGACCAATAGGGAACAAAATTATCTATTAATCTTAACCACCCACTTAATCCAACTATAAAAGTCAAATTCTACTTTTTGGTCATTTATTTCTTCTTCTTCCTCATCTAAAACAAGCAAATTTCTCTCTTCTTCTCCTTGTGGCCATGACTCTCCTTCCCCTCATTGTTCTCCTTTTTTTTCTTCAATCAAAGCTAAGATTAGATGGAAAAAAGTTGGACTAAGAGTTGGAAAAAAGTTGGACTAAGACAAGATCAACAAGGAAGTTAAGCAAAGTGAGCAAAACTAAGGAAGATGAAGGAAGAAAGAAAGAGAAAAAGAGAAGGAAAATTTTAGTCATTTTGAAGATCTACAAAGGTTAGGTTACATTTTCCATCTTCTCACTTTTGTTCTTCTCTTTTCTTTGAATTTGGTGTTAGTTGCCATTAAAGTTAGTAATTCAGGGTGATTATTATATTAATGGTGATTAAGGGTGAATTAATGTGTTTAGTGTTTTATTAGTTTTAAATTTATTGTTAGGACAAGAAGGTGAACAATCTTTGAACCATAATCAAAGAGGAAGCAAGGGCAATGAGAAAGCTAACTAGGAAGAACAGAAAAATGAAGAGAAGTAGATTTTGTGAGGTATGTACATTTGGCAAAAATTCAATTTGGAAAATGTGATTTTTGATTTTGTGATATTATGTTTAATTGTGTATGTAAGTCCTGATATTTTGATTAAATTTTTCCATAAATGTGGAAATAAAAATTTGAATATGAGATTAATGCATGAAGATGGAAATTGTAGAAATTAATTGAAGTGCTAGAAAATTGAACTTATGAACAGTGTCTAGTTTTCTGGTCATAACTTGAGTTCTGGAAATATTTTTTGAGTGTATCTTATTGGGTTGGAAAGTTAAGACATATGAATTTAACTTTTATTTAGATTATTAGACTCGAATGTGACTAGAATTAGCTGAAAAATAAACTCAAAATCTGAACTAGAAATCTGTCCAGTAAAATACTGGACATAATGGAATGAACACATCTTACAAACAAATTCATAACGTTTGCTACAAAATTCGATTTAATGTAATTTTGGTTGTAAATCAAAGATAAGACATGTACCTACATTTTGTTAGTATATCACTTGTCAAATTCTATCTAAAAAGGGACGAAAAATACGGAATCAAATAAGGCATAAATGCTTACCAAAATAGGGTAGCTTGTATATATGTATTGATTGTGAAATTTTGTGATAGGAAAATATATTATTTGACTTAATTTAGATTATTGTATTTATGTGGAATTTATATTAGTATTACCTATATAATTTATGTAAATAATAGCAAAGGTAACAAATAAAATTAAGCCCTATAACATCTAGTCGAGAACTAAAAATTAGGATAAGTTGACATGCCAATAAAAATGGTAAAAATGTAGGCACTAAAAAATAATGCTGAGATTTAATTTGTATAGGTACTAAGAAATAGTGATCAGTTTGAAATTATATAGACACTAAGAAATAGTATTGAATTCGAAATTATTTTGGCGCCACAAAGGTGCTGATTTGTTATTGAAAATGTAGGCGTTAAACGCCGAATTATAAAATAATTATGTAGGGGCCGAGTATACTGCCGAAGAGTAGAAATCCTGTATCCACTATTTAGTTCTGGTATAAACTGTCGTGGGCTATTAAATAAATAGAAAAAAATTGTAAATTATTAAATCGATATTTTAAATGGTATGTCTTGTATTGTTAAAGAATTTCAAGCTGTTAAATGAATGAATTGTTTATTTATGCTTGACGTAAATGGTATTAATATTATTTAAATATTTTGGCATGCTTAGTAAATTAATTGTAGATTCTAAAATTTTAATTTTGAAATATTTATAAAATTATTGGATAGTTGCCAAACGTTCCACTAATCTAGTAGCTTAGCACGGGTGTTTCACGCGCAGATAAATAGACGTAGTTGTTGCGTTAGGGCGACTGAAGATAAGGGAAACTCTAAGATCAAATTGCAGTAATTTATTTTCTTTTTGTATGTTTTGGAAATTGTATTGTAAAAATTAAATTTTAAGAATTTATTTTGATGTAAATTGTGGCATGTAGGATTATAAGGAGTGAATTTTATAATTAACATATTTGGTATTATTGTCCTTGGTATTTAATATGAAACACTTGCATCAAACTACCAAGCTCCCACACTTATTTTCTTTATAGTCTCTGTTGAACCTTGAGGGATATTTTTTTGTCATTTTGATGATAACAAATAATAGTAATAATGTGTTTAACAATGTTTGTGTTCTAACTCTATTAAACAGGATATACTTTGGTTAGAACATACAGCAAGATTGAAAGACAACTTTTGAAGCTTAAAATCAAAGGAAAAGCAAAGTGTCATGCCCATGATTACTTTTGTCACGCTTGTGAATATAGCTTAGTACAAACTCTCCAACATTCAACGTTAACAGCCATGAAGGATCAAACCAACCGTGAATGATCAAGCAGTCACACCCGTGAAAGACAGTCACGACCATGACCAAATATGTCCAATTCTTCAAGAGAGCTTCACAGCTAGAGTTATCACTTGGACCATGGCTTGGAAGAATATTCACGCCTGTGAAAATATTAGTCACGCCAGTGAAAATATTAGTCACGCCTGTGATTAAACACTTCCAATTCTTACAGAGAGCTTCAAGGCTAGAGTCACCACTTGGACCATGGCTTTAAAGAACATTCACAACCATGACACATATATTCACGTCCGTGAACGAAAATAGAGAAATATGTCAAGTGCGAAATTAAGAGTTGGATCAATGACTATTTTCACATTAAATGCACCAAAACGACTATAATTCATAGAGGGAGTATAAATGGAAGTCATTTATGAATCCCAACAAGAGGAACAACAATTACTTTACATCTTTAATCTTGTTGTAGCCTTGTGCTATAATAATTTTCCCAACAATCCTCTATTCATTGTAAAAACCTAATTGCTCATAATTTATGAGCATTGTAGGCTGGTGAGTGTTTTCATTGTAATCAATTACTCAAAAGTGAGTTTGGGTATATTGGGTTAAGAGGAAAATACTTGTAAGGGTTTATTGTGTGAGCCATAAAACACAAGGAATTGATTTTTGTGTGAGCCATTGAAAAACACAAGGGAATTTATGGGTTATGTGTTAGCCATTAAGAGAAATACCATAGTTGGGAGTGAGCTTAAAAAACTTCATTGTAATACTTAGTGTATTAGTGAAACACTCAATTGAGTTTGGAGAAAGGAGTAGGGTTTGTTAATACCCGAACCTCTATAAATCTTGTGTGTGATATCTTTCATTCTTTACTTTATTTAATTTATTCCGCACTTTCAAGTTAAGTAATTTTTAGTTGCAAACAATTTCAACCCCCTTCTTGGTTCTTTGTTTGGGTAACAATTGGTATCAGAGCTTGTATAACAACAAAGCCTAAAAAGCGCTAGCAAAGATCAAGAAATGGCTAGTGAAGGATTTCAAAGTCTCAAGCCTTACTTTGATGGAGCGAACTATACTCATTGGAAATTTCGGATCGTGACATATCTCAATAGTGAAGAAATTGAAGTTTGGGATAATGTTTGAAAAGAATGGATGCCACCAACTAAGAGAGGAGTTAATGATGAAGAAGAAATTCTTTTAAGAGATAATTGGACAGAGCCTCAACGAAGAGCTAACTTCAAAATCAAAAAGGCAATGACAATCCTCGTAAGCTCTGTATCTATTGAAGAATGTGGCAGAATCCAACATTTTCCTGCCGCTTATAGCATATGGAAAACATTGGAGAATTATCATGAAGGAACCAAATAGGTAAAATCCAAGAAAATTCAACTTCTTACATCAAAATATGAACTTTTCAAGATGAAAATTAGCTCATTGGGCTTTGTCTTTAAGCTTGATTTATATTTTAGATTTTGATGGAGGATCCTCTCCTTTCAGTTGAATCCGCTGTGTTGGATGATTTATCCTTCCTTTCTCTTTGTTAAAAAAAAAAATAGTACACCGAGATTACTGCTAACATATATTATATATTCCCTTTGTCAAATATATATATATATATATATGAGAATGACAAGTAGTTATACAAATATTTAAAAGAAAACTGGATTATTATTTTTTTTAATAAAATCATGAAATTCATTCATAACAAAAAATTCAGTACAAATCTAAAATCAAACATACATTAAATGACTTACCCAGTAACATTTTGGGTTTAACAAACTTTTCAAATGACAATTATAATAGTAACAATGAGGATTTAGCTAGTGTTAATATAGCAAAAAAAAAAAAAAATTGCCATTATTGTAGCCGTCATTTCCAACAAATCAAACTGTGAAGTCATTGTGTTCTTAAAGGACTCCAACTTAACAGCTATCAGCAAAAAAATCTTCATCTATGCATAAAAACCGCATCAAGTTATCTATATATGAGTGTTGTTGTGACACTATTAATAATTATTTTATAAGTACATTACGTGCGTTAATATGATTAGAGCCGATATGTGTCATAAAAAATTTCCTTAATTTAATTTAATAACCATTCTATTATTAGTACTTAATTAATTTTTTTTTATTTTTTAAAAATTTTGGCAGCATAACAGCTATAAATTAAATGTCTCACCTACAATGCAAACAATGCACAACCTATTTTTGGACACAACAATATACATATCATACAAAATAGTTTTCATTCAACCATAAGTCAACTTTTCATTGTTCACACATTTAATAATTTACAAATATTCTTTATCATAATATATACATAATTTTAATTTTACAACTTCATATTCATACATATATACATATCATTTTTAATACTAACCTACTATTATTTATTCTTCAATTCGTCAGTTCTCAAAATTTATATGTTTGCTCCTGCCTTCTTTTAAACTACTATCTGCACGTAATCAAATAACTATATACTGAGAATTAATATGTTAAGGGGTGATTACTAATCTAAAAATTTCTATTGAGTTATTTTTTCATACATTCATACATACAATATTATATTTACTGCATTATTCAATTTTTTTCTTTAATATATTTATTATTCTTTTTATCAATACTTTAATATTCTTTACCCTTAATTTACTATTTAATATTTTCATTCAATTAACAATATTTCTCAATAAATATTATAGTTTTATTTCTTTTCAATTTACCATTGAACTTTTATTTTTTTTCAATTTAATCCATTTCTCATCTTACCACTCTAATCAACTCTTTTTTTTTTCTGCTTCTCTTTTATTTATTTATTTATTATTTATATTTATTGATATATATTTTTTCCAATTTTCTATTTAATTAAAAAAAATTCACTTTGGTTACTAAAATTCTCATTATTTACAATTTTGCTATTACTTTACATTTATTTACTTTTTTTTCACTCACTATTTTTATTTTTCATTTATTTTCTTTTTAACTACATAGTTTACCATTTTATTTCATTTTATTCCACTTATTTCTTATTTTTAAATTTTACTTTTTTTTATCACAATTATTATTTTTATCATTATTATTATTATACCATTTTATTATTCTTATCGCTTTTATCATTTTTATCCTATTTATCACTTATATCATTTTTATCATATATTTTTTTCCACATTTATCATTTTTATTATATTTATTTTTTTTATCATTTATCTCATATTTTTCGCTTTTATTATTACTCTCACATTTTTCACTTATTTCATTTTCATCATATTTTTCACTTAAATCATTTTTATCATATTTTCTACTTGCATTTTTTTTATCGCAATTTTTAATTTTTTTTACTTAAATCATTTTTATCATATTATTCATTCTTACTACTTTTATTCACATTTGTTCCTAGTTTCAATCCAATAGAAAATTTTCGGATCAGATACATGGGATGTGGACCCAAAAGTCCACTACACTAAAGAGTAATCCCAAAAAACCACCCGAGCACTGCACTGTACACTGAATCACTGTATCAATATCACTGAAGCAGACTCTCATTGGCCTACATAAGCAAGTTGGCATGACCCGCATCGTGGTAATGGTGTCTCTATGGCTAGACAATTATATTTTGGATTAGATTTCACCATTATAAAAATAACTAAGGGCATAATTTTATTCTTTTAACTCAATTTCTATTAAATTCATAAATTCCATTATTTTTATATTATTAATCACTTAACATTTTATTCATCCACATGATTTTATCTCTACCATAATCTTTTCACATTTTCCAATCTACTATATCAATATTTCATTATTAATAATTAATTAAGACATTAAACTCACTAAATACACTTTATTCCTTGTTTTTTTTTTCATTTCATGCACAATAAAATTAATATTTAGAAAAAAATTCAATATATAATTTAAAACTTCTCAATAAATTTCTACACACCCAAAATCATATTTTCTTGCATTTTATGACCAAATTTTCATTTAATTAGCAAGAAAAATATTAATTTTTCCTTCTTCATATTTCGGCCTATAATTAATTTTCGTCATTAAAATTTTTCTTTCCCCTTCTAATTATTCATTTCACTAATTTATACATTTATTATTTCATATGTATCATAATATTATAATAAAATGTATTTATTCCTTAATATTTATTTTTCACATAATAATGTCATATTTTATAATTTCCACTAGTTAATTTTTTTCATTGAAATTGACCATTCTAATTCACTTTTCATAATCCATTAATCATCTTTTAAGCATTAATTAGCAATTACATGCAAAACACATAAATTTCTAAATTTCTATAATCCTAAACCATGTTTAATTAATGGAAATAAGTAGATATTGGAATCACTAACCTTAATTTTTTCCTTTGGCTTTTCTAACCTTCCTTTTCCTTAGCCTTTCCCTTGGAAGCTCCTTCACCTTCTTTTGAACTTACCATGGCCGAAATTTACCCCTCATTAATCCACAATTATTTTGCTTCCTTAACTCAAATAAACTTCACATTTATCATCACATACCTTAAACTATCTATTTGAACCATTAAACTAATTTAAAACTATAAATTTCACTTACCTCAAATTTGTATCCTAACTTTTCTCATTTAATTTCCTTCCACTCTAGCCTTCCAAATGAAGAATAAAGGCTTATAGTAGGTACTAGAGATGCTGAAATTATTTTTGGGTGGTTGATTTTGGTGTAAAAAGTAAAGAAAATTGAAGAAATTTTGGAGAAGAACAAGGAAGGAGTGGTTCGGCCATAAGGGAAAGAAAGAGGAAGAAGATGAAGCAGAATGATAGTTTGGGTCTCATATAGTGGTCTAAGTTGGTTGAGCTTGGGCCAAACAAAGTCGAACTCATTTAGGCCCAATTATGCACTATAAATTATATTTCTCACTTTTCAAGTTCAATTTTACCCAATTTTGATTGCATATTTCATAAAAGATTTTTATATATCTATAAAAAAAATTTCAACTCGATCGGAGTCCCTTTTTCTTACTGCTCACTCAAACCGGACTGATAATTTAATTTTTGGTGTTACCATAAAATTCATTTTGCATTGTCAAATAATTCTAAATATTATTTAGATTCTATCCATGTCATAAAATAAATTTTTGGATATCGTTTGATATTTTTCATATCTCCGTCAAAGTACGGTCAACCAACTATTTAATTAAATTGAGTCCTATTTTTTTTTTTGACTTTTGAGGATTTATTTAACTCATTTTCACCCTATATTTTACCCTCGAACTACTCATAACCTATATTTTCTGATAATCAAATAAAAAATTTTTCAACCACGGGTGTATTTTTAACCTCAGGGTATGCAGATCAATTTCGGAAACTACAATTTACAACTAACCTGGTATTTAGGTCATTACAGTTATACCTCACAATAGATGAAAACAAAACAAATCTCATAATAATTGAGAATACAAATTTTCATTATGAAGACAAAAAATAAAAGATCTTATAGTATTATGCATAAAATTGGATTTTGAAGATAAAAATGAAAAAAAAAAAATTTTTTAGGACGAAAAAAGTATAACATTTCAAGGTTTTTGTTTTCTTTCTTCCCGAATAGTTAATAGCAACTTGAGCTGTATAAAAAATAATAATAATAACAACGACTTGATTTAATATAATAATTAGTATATTAAGGGACATCATAAAAACATTGCAAATATTGTAATATAATATAATAGGGGCATACTTTTATTAAATTATGCTAATCCGAACTGAATGCGAATTCCAATCCAAGTTAATGACCTTTAAGAGTTTGATCAGCCGCCCTTTATGTCTTATCTATGCATCTTGAATTTATGTATTAATTTATTTATGGATTAATCTTATAAGATATTATTATCTAAAAATATTAATATATATATATATATATATATATATATATATATATATATATATATATATATATATATATATAATTGTAAAAACTGCTTCTAATATGACAATAAATTAATTATTAGCTTTGTTGATGAATAAAAATATAAATCGAAGTTTAAACAAGTTTCCATCATGCTATTGCAAATAACCAGCAAGGTCTTTTATTTATTATTTTTTAATCCACTTTTTTTAAGGAGTAAAACGTGAGATGAAAACAAATGTTAATCCTAATGCTCAAACCATTACGCACGAGGTCAATAAATTAAGAATTTTTGTAGCTATTGTTTATGGAATAAAATTAATCTGAAAAGGCACTCACATCATTTTTTAATGGCTCGAAGAGAAAGGGACAACTAATGATGATTTATTAAGAAAATTTAGATCAACATTAATCAACATCAACATGAGATTAATAAAGATAAAAAAACATTTAATAATTTAAACAGTTAGTAAAATTTCCTTTACAATAGCTATATAAATATTGAAAAAGAAAATTGGATTATCATTTTAAGATAGATGAAAAAAAGGAAAATTAAATTAAATTTTTGGGAAAAAAAAGTATAAGATTCCAAGCTTTTTTTTTTATTTTTTGCAAAGTTGGGAGCCTCCTGCATAGATGCTCCTTCTGAACTCGTATATCTATATAATATGAATAAATACTTTGATCAATGAAAACATGTTTTAAACATGTTTGTTTTTATCTCCTTTTCATAGTGCCTAATACAGAGTGAGATACACCGAATATAGGATCATGCCATGCCTATAAAAGTCCAATGGATGCTTCTTACCTTAATCATGTCAATGAAGAGAAAGATGAAAACTTTGGGTACGCCATTCAGCTTGCAACGAGCTCAGTACTACCTATGGCACTTCAGGCAGCAATAGAACTTGGGGTTTTTGAGATCATAGCGAATGCAGGTCCAGATTCCAAACTTTCTGCCTCAGAGATTGCGATGAAGTTGCCCACAAAGAATCCAGATGCACCCATGATGCTGGATCGCGTACTTTGCCTTTTGGCTGGTCACCAAGTTATTGGTTGCTCTTTGAAAGGCTTGGAGAGGCTATACAGTTTGGTCCCTGTGTCCAAATATTTTGTGACTAACCGCAATGGTGTTTCACTGGCTCCCTTCATGACCTTGATTCAGGACAAGGTCTTCTTAGAGAGCTGGTAGCTTAATTACATTTTCATTTTTTTTCAATGTCATTATTAATTTATTTATTTGTTTTTGGCTAAGGAATGTCAGTTCTTAATTGTTTGCAATTTACTTCTAGGTCCCAGCTGAAAAATGCAATACTTGAAGGAGGAAGTCCATTTAAAAGGGTCCATGGAACATATACTTTTGGATACTGTGGCAAGGACCCAAGGTTCAACCAAGTTTTCAATTTAGGAATGTTCCACCACACCAACATAGTCATCGAGAAAATCCTAGAGGAATACAAAGGTTTTGAAAGCCTCAAGCAACTTGTCGATGTTGGCGGTGGGTTGGGTCATACTCTCAAAGCAATAACCTCTAAATTCTCTCATATTAAATGTATTAATTTCGACTTGCCACATGTTATCGAACATGCCCCTACTTATCCTGGTAAGATAGACACATATTCTTACCTATACTAAATGTACATATATCATTATTCAAAAGGTAATTACCAAGGGTATAAAGAGTTTGTACTGCAGGCGTTGAACATGTAGGAGGAGACATGTTTGAAAGTGTTCCAAAAGGAGATGCCATTTTCATGAAGGTATTGCAATTGTTTCACAATAATTTCCAGATGTAATTTAAAGACAATGACTGATAATTTGTTATGAATATATATATTTTTGCAGTGGATACTTCATGATTGGAGTGATGAACACTGCTTGAGATTGCTAAAGAATTGCTATAAAGCTGTGCCAGATGATGGAAAAGTGATAGTTGTGGATGCAGTTCTTCCAGTTATGGCTAAAACTAGTATTGCTGCTAAAGCAAACTTCCAAACTGATTTGATTGTGATGACTGTTTATGAAGGAGGAAAGGAACGAACAGAGCATGAATTCTTGGCATTGGCTATTAACGCTGGATTCCGCGGCATTAGATATAAATGCTTTGTCTGTAACTTTTGGGTGATGGAGTTCTTTAAATAAATGTATCCCTCCTAAAATTGGAAGCTTGGTTATCTGAACTTTAGTGTTTGGTTGATGGTAGCCTTATGATTTAACCTATATGGTGTACTTGATTTTGCCCTTTAATAAATATGGATCTGTCTTTGATGTTGCAAATCGAGGATGTTTAAAATAAATTTTGTTTTGGAATTTGTTTTTCCCTTCCATCTCTTTTTTCAAGTTCTTCACAATGTTTGTCGTTATCTATGAAAATAAATATCTTTTTGAGTCATTTAGTTGGGCTTCTCTTAAAAATAAGTCCATATATATTATCAGAAAATCTGTACTATTTAAAGAAGTTTACAAAGTCATGGACTGTAGTGTTTATTTGTATAGGTGCACATTTTCAGAATTATTATAAAAAATAAAATTGTACATGGATCTTGAATTTTTTCTTAATCAAACCGAATAATTAAAAAAAATATTCAAAACTAAATTGCATGGTTGATTTTTTTACTAGAACTGAAATGAATTGTATCGTTGACTTTAATTTTGACGGATCTAAATCTTTTAATTTCTTAATCAAACCGAAAAACTAAAAAAAATATTCATAACTAAATTGTATCATTGATTTTTTTTACTAGAACTGAAATGAATTGTATCGTTGACTTTAGTTTTGACGGATCTAAATCTTTTAATGACGGATCTATAATTCACAGACGGAGTATAAATAGAGGTTCTTTATGAATCCCAACAAGAGGAACAACAATTACTTTACATCTTTAATCTTGTTGTAGCCTTGTGTATTAATTATTTTTCCCAACAAACTTTTATTAATTGTGAAAACCTAATTGCTCATAATTTATGAGCATTGTAGGTTGGTGATTGTTTTCATTGTAATCAATTACTCAAAAGTGAGTTAGGATATATTGGGTTAAGAGAAAAATACTTGTAAAGGTTTATTGTTTGAGCCATAAAACACAAGGAATTGATTTTTGTGTAACCCATTAAAAAACACAAGGGGATTTCTAAGTTAGGTGTTAGCCATTGAGAGAAATTTCATAGTTGGGAGTGAACTTAAAAAATTTCATTGTAACACTTAGTGTGTTAGAGAAACACCCAATTGAGATTGGGGAGATGAGTAGAGTTTGTTAATAGTCGAACCTCTATAAATATCTTGTGTGTGATATCTCTCATTCCTTACTCTATTTAATTTATTTTGCACTTTCAAGTTAAGCAATTTTTAGTTGCTAACCAATTCAACCCTCTAATTCATTCATTGTTTGGGCTACAATTAGTATCAGAGCTTGTCTAGCAATAAAACCTAAAAAGCGCTAGCAAAGATCAAGAAATGACTAGTGAAGGATTTCAAAGTTTTATGCCTTACTTTGATCGAGTGAACTACGCTCATTGGAAATTCTGGATCATGACATATCTCGATACTGAAGGAATTAAAGTTTGGGATAGTGTTCGGAAAGAATGTACGCCACCAACTAAGAGAGGAGTTAATGGTGAAGAAAAAATTCTTTCAAGAGATGATTGGACAAAGCCTTAACGAAGAACTAACTTCAAAATTAAAAAGTGTATGACAATCCTCGTAAGCTCTCTATCTATTGAAGAATGTGGTATAATCCAACATTTTTCTATCGGATATAGCATAGGAAAAATATTGGAGAATTATCATGAAGGAACCAAGTAGGTAAAATCCAAGAAAATTCAACTTTTTACTTCAGAATATGAACTCTTCAAGATGAAATCTATTGAATCTATCACCAACATGATGAACCATCTTCTAGCCATCATCAATGACATGAGAAAGCTTGGAAAGCATTTGAGGTTGGAAGATGTGAACAACAAAATTTTAAAAAGCCTTCATCTGAAAGACTATGGTTCAAGAGTTGCAGGTATAAAAGAGGCCAATGAAGACATGAGTATCATGCCTACTGATGTACTTATTGGTAAACTTCTAATGCACAAAATGGCGGTAAAAAGAGATAAAGAACTTGAAGTCGAACCATAAAAGAGAAGCCTCTAGCAATCAAAGCCTTTACTTCAAAATCTTAAGAGGTAATTGAAAATGATGAAGAAAAGAGTGATGATGAAAATGAGGACATTGTCATGCTCTCAAAAAGAATAAAAAGAATAATTGAAAAAAGATTTGGCAATTCTCGACACTTTAAACAAAGAACCTTCAAACACTCCTCAAATGACTCTTAAAGAAATAAAAAGGAGGTAAAGTTTTACGAATGTGGGAAGAAAGGAGATATCAAACCAGAATGTCCAAAGTTCAAGAAACAAAAGAAAAGATTTCAAAAAGATGATTGAGAGAAAAGTCACAAAGCCATATGGGATGACGAAAGCTCTTTAAGCGAAAAAGATGATAATGAAGGAGAAGAGGTCAATCTATGCTTCATAGCTTTAGAGGATCACTTCACGGATGAGGTAAGTCTTTCTTGCTCATACTCTATTAATGATAATAATAGTGATAATAATTGTAATAGTGAAGAAGATGATGATGAGCATAGTTTAAGAAAAGTATTGATCCTCGAATTAGAAAAATATAGAAATAAATTTAAACCTTATAAAAATAATATTTTAGATTTGAAAAACAAAATGGAAGTTTTACAAAAAGAGAAATTTGATTTTAAAACTTCTAATGAAATTCGTCAAAAATCATTATATGAGTATTCCTCTAGACTCTTAATTAAATATTTGCTTAAAGAAAAAAATATTTTGAAAAATGAAGTTGAGGAACTTAGAAACTCAATTTCAAGGTTTCATAAAGGGAAAGAGAATTTGGATACTCTCATAGTTTCTTAAAGACCACTTTTAAAATGACATGGTATAGTATTTAATGAAACATCATCTTCATCTTACAAGACTACATTTGTTAAGTCTAGTGCACCACAAACCTCCACAATTGAGGTAATAACCCCAAAGGCTAAAAGCATAACACACACAAAACCCCCTATTCAAAAGAAAAATGGTCAAGGATCACTTAGCTTAAGAGGGAAACCTCAAAAGGCCAATCATGCTTTCATGTATAAAAGACATGCCCATAGGAAAACATCGAAAAATATATATAAAGTTAAATAGTGCTATTATTGCATAAAATTTGATCATATCAACAAACATTGTTGGATAAGGAAGGCTCATTGGGAACCTTTAAGTGCTAACCCCCAAGGACCCAAGTTCATTTGGGTACCTAAAAACCAAAATTGAATTATAGTTTTATAGGTATGCCTCAAGTCCACTATAAAAGAAAATGCTTGACTTGTGGATATTGGATGCTCAAGGCATATGACTGGAAACAAAGAACTCTTCAATCACGTCAAATGAATTGATGGTGGCAAGGTAACCTTTGAGAACAATGCTATGGGTAAGGTAATTGGCATTGACTCTATTGGTATTAATAATATTACTTTTATTGAAGATTTGTTGCTTGTTGATGGTTTGAAACATAATTTGTTAAGTGTAAGTTAATTATGTGATAAGGGAAACCAAGTTATCTTTACCTTAAATGAATATCTTGTAACCTCTTTAAGTGGCCAAGAGATATTCAAGGGAGATAGAGATGTCAATACTTACATAATAGACTTATACAAAATATCTAACATTTCCTCTAAGAGTCTTATGACTATTAGTGATGAATCTTGGCCATGGTATAGAAGGCTTGGTCATGCAAGTATAGAATTAATTCAGAGCCTCACCAAATGAGAGCCAGTAAGTGGGCTTCCAAAAGTCAAATTTGAAAAGGATAAGACATGTGAACCTTGCCAAAGAGGAAAACAACACAAGTCATCCATCAAATCCAAAAATATAGTAAGTACCTTTAAACTTCTACAACTTTTTCATTTAGATTTTTTTGGACCTATTAGAGTTGCTAGTATAAGAGGTAAACATTAAGCTTTTGTCATTGTTGATGATTACTCTAGATTCACTTTGGTAATTTTCTTAGCTCAAAAGATTGATGCTTTTGAAACATTCAAAAACACAATTTTTCAACTTTTAGGACACCTTAACAAAATGGGATAGTAGAAAGGAAAAATCAAACTTTAATTGAAATGGCTTGAACAATGCTCAATGAGTATGGACTGTTGTGGAAAAAAATATTTTTAAGACACAATAAAATTCTCTTAAGAACACTTTTCAAAGATAGGACTTTGAATTTGTTCAAACCATTTCTTTCAAATTGTGTATGTCTTAAAAATATTGTGTCTGAACAAATTCAAAGTGCTAGCAACACATCATGACCCCCAATTGATTGGAAAGTCAGTGGTTTGACTACGAACCTTTCCATAGACAATTTTTGTGTAATTATTCCTTTCACCATTCTATACCCCATTTGATTCAGAGTATGGATATGTGTCAACTCCCACTAGACTGACTACGTCACATCTAGTCCAGGTAATGTTAGTTTTTGTCCTTAAGGCTCATTACTCAATTATATATGTCATTGAAGACTATCTTTATGACATTTCCACTCCAGCCAGAGATTCTCGAGTAATGACCACGATAAGAGGTCATGGGTATACATTCCTTCTATCATGAGTGGTGAATCCTTTGTTGGTTACCCAATTACCTTAGAATATCTCAAGCTGTATCCAATCACCACCCTATGAGCAACCTCCCTAAGGCAACAAGGAATAGTGTCAAAATACAAAATCAGTATCCAAGATATCCTTGAGTAATCTCAAGTCTTAAAATACTTGCACCATTTCTATGATGAGACTATCATTGACATTTGAATAAATTATCCATATGATTGTCTCATAGTTGGTCATCCAATGTACTTAGCTATACTTAGCAAGCATCCACATGTTAACTCTAAATATCTCATGTTTATAGATTATGATATCTACTACTCGATCCAATTAAGGAGTGTAACATGTGCTAGTTTGTCCGGATTAACAATGTCTCGTTTTATTAATCCTATGACTAGAGATAATTTTGATACTAACATAATTACACATGATAAGAATCTCAATATCATGATCTCATCATGATTTTCTTCATGCTATGTTATATATCAACCACTTCATTAATTGATTTAAGATCACTATTAATTGATATATCAAATGAACATCAAATTAATGAAAAAACCTTTTATTAATCAAATAAATTTGTACAATAAGTGCTAAAGGTAATTGCCTTTAGAGCACTCCTCTAACATGGACTACCAACCCACTTTTGGGTCGAAGCCACCAATACCACGTGTTATATTTCAAATCGAGTTTTCGAAAGACCACTTTTAAACAAAACTTCTTTTGAGCTATAGAATGGAAGAAAACCCATGATAACCTACTTTAGAGTATTTGGATGCAAGTGTTTTATATTAAACACTAAGGACAACCTTGGAAAAATTATCTCTAAATCCGATGAAGGTATCTTTTTAGGATACTTTACACCTAGCAAAACTTATAGAGTCTTTAATAAAAGGTCTTTAGTTGTTTTTGAATCTATGTATATTATTTTTGATGAATCTAGTAAGCTTGATCTTGTGAAATGTAGTGTTCTTAATGACATTGTAGGCACAATGGAAAAGCTTATAAAGATGATGATGATCAAGAGAAACAACAACAAGATGTCTTTCTACCTCAAGCTCGAGAGCAAGACAACAAAGAGCTTCTAAAGGGATGGAAAATGATAAAGAATCACCCAAAGGAACAAATCATTGGTGATCCTACTAAGGGTGTAAGTACTAGATCTCATCTCAAAATCATAGATTCTAACCATACTTTTGTCTCTCAAATTGAGCCTAAGAATATTGATAAGGCTCTTAATGATGAAAGTTGGGTAATTGTTATGCAAGAGGAACTCAACCAATTCGAGAGAAGTAAAGTATGGACCTTAGTTCCTAGACCCAAAGACCATCAAATCATTGGTAGTAAATGGGTGTTTAGAAATAAGTTAGATGAACAAGGCTCAATAACTAAGAATAAGGCTAGGTTAGTTGCTAAGGGTTATAATCAAGAAGAATGTATAGATTACGATAAAACCTATGCTCTGGTAGCTAGATTAAAAGCCATAAGAATACTTTTAGCATTTGCTTGCCATATGAATTTTAAAATTTTTCAAATGGATGTCAAAAGTGCTTTCTTAAATAGTCTTTTAAAAGAGGAAGTTTATCTAAAACAACCTCTGGGTTTTGAAAGCCATAATTTGCCTAATCATGTTTTTAAATTTTTCAAAAGCCTTGTATGGATTAAAACAAACTCTAATAGGTATGAAAGGCTAAGTTATTTTCTTTTAGAAAATATTTTAAAAAAAAAAAGACATGTTGATACAACCTTGTTTATGAAAAAACATAAGCATGACATTTTAATTGTTCAAATTTATGTTGATGATATCATATTTGGATATACTAATGAATTGCTTTGCTAAGAATTTGCTAAGTGTATGACTAGGGAATTTGAAATGAGCATGATGGGCGAACTCAAGTTCTTCCTTAGTCTACAAATCAAGCAAAGCAATGAGAGCATATTTATCAACCAATCCAAGTACACCAAAGAGTTAATCAAGAAATATGGAATGGAAGGATGCAAAAATGCTAAGACTCCTATGATCACATCAACAAAATTGGACAAAAATGAAAAGGGCAATAGCATAAATGAAAATCTCTATAGAGGCATGATTGGATCACTTTTATACCTTACTGCCTCTAGGCCTGATATAATGTATAGTGTATGCTTATGTGCTAGATTTCAATCTTGTCCTAAAGAATCACATTTGAATGCTGTAAAAAGGATTTTAAAATACTTATATGGCACATTGCATCTAGGCTTATGGTATCCTAGAAATTCATCTTTCCATATCATAGGATATTCGAATGCAGATATTTTCAGTAGTCTTTTGGATAGAAAGAGTACCTTAGGCACCTGTCACTTTATTGGTGAATGCTTAATTTCTTGGTTTAGCAAGAAACAAGTTTCAGTTGCCTTATCTACCGCTGAAGCGGAATATGTGGCTACAGGGTGTTGTTGCACTAAATTCCTATAGATGAGACAACAACTTAAGGATTATGGTCATAATTTGGATCATATACCCATCAAATGTGACAACACTAGTGCCTCAATCTATCTAAGAATCCCATTCAATACTCTAGAAGTAAGCATATTGCCATTAGACATCATTTTCTTAGGGATCATGTTCAATATGGAGATATTGTGTTAGAATTTATTAATACAAATAATCAACTGAGAGATATTTTTACCAAAACTCTTAATGAAGAAAGTTTTTTCTTTATAAGAGGAGAGCTTAGTATGCTTAATGGATCAACTTTGTCTTAATTTTTTTTATGCCAATTGTATGTAGTGTGAAGCTTGAATATTAATTCCTCCATATGATGCATTTTTACATAACTGATTTTATGGTATGAAGTAGTTAAAATGATAGAAATATATGTTTTAAGGGATAGAAACTGTTTTAGAAATTTTATAGTCTTGTTTTAGACTTAGTTTTATTTTTTGAAGATTTAAGATAGTTCACACCCGTGACATATATTCACGATCGTGAAGTTAATAGCAAAAAGTTCCAGTAGCTTTCACGCTTTGCTTCATGATGTGCTTCATGGGTAAAAGTCATGAAAACTGAGTTTCATACCCGTCACTCTATTTATCACACCCGTGGAAAGCTTTCCTCACGCCCGTGACATATCATCATGACTGTGACCAAAGACAACAAATAATTCAAGAACCATTCACGCTTTGTTTCATGTCTTGCTTGATGGGTAGATGTCATGAAAACAAATTTTCATGCCCGTTACAATAAATATCACTCCCATGAAAAACCTGATTCACGCCCGTGACTGTTTAATGTCACGATCATGACTCGATTCATCTTTTTCTTCATGGCTAAAGCGCCCTTCAACAAATCGTGACCCCGATTATTCACGCCCGTGACTGGGTATTCACGGTTGTGAATCTATTGACTATAAAACAAAATTTTCTGTCTTTTCTCATTTCCATCTCTACAAATTCTCTCATTTAACACTCCCATTCAATATTTCTCACAAATTTTGGCCTCTTCACTTACATTTCCATCTATAAAACCCTTTCAAACCCCTTTCTCTTTGAAGAATCACAAGTTTCTCAAGGGTTTTCAATCCTATTTCAAAAATTTCTTCTTCTTCCCTTATTCAAAGCTATCAAATGGAATATGGTTCCTCCAAATGCATTAGGAAGAAATCACATGCTCCGAAACGCCACACTGATTATCTACTCAACATCATTCTGGATCATTGTCATCCGCGCTATGTCGTTCTCAAGAAACAATCTCTACTCTCATCACAATCCTTCAAGTGGAGTTGTATCAAGACAGTTGGTCTTTGAAATGAGCATGATTGAACAATTATAGGCATGTCATCGTCCAACACTAAGGGAACTAACTCTCGAGTTACTTAGCATGTTGCAGGTTTCACCCGCTGAAACCATTAAATTCCAGCTCTGCAAGGATCCTAACACTTTCACTATAATGGAATTCATCACTATTTTCAAGCTCCCCTCGGATGGCATCCTCAATGAAAGTGAAGTCGAATTCTATGCTCATTCAGCTTGGACACATTTTGGCTCAGAATGCAGCTGGGATGTGAAAAAAACAAAGAGCACCCACCTTTGGTCTCCTGTGTATAAGTATATACATAGGTTTCTCACCTATAGTATATTTGCTCGAAGAGATAGAAATGGGGCAATCATAAAATCAGAGCTCTTTTATTGGAGATGGCACGAAGAAGATTATCCATATCATTGTCATGATGATTTGCAAATCACCTCATTTCCATTACAACGAAGCCATTGGGAGATATTTTGATTGGCAAGTATATGACTCACCTTGCCATTGAGCTAGGGTATTTGAACTTCGACAAACACATTTACACTCTCATTCCAGCTCATCCACAAGACTGAATCGATGTCAAGTCCTTTATAAAGATAGGAGTAGCTGTCCGTATTATTTATGAAGATAATGTCTACTACCATTTCACCACTCCAGCTAGTGAAATTGATTGGGAGGACAATTACTCTGACACTTTCAAAGCTAGCCTCCAGTCTGTCCAGCAGTGTAAGCGAGCCCTTGATGAGACATCGACACTGGTGGTAGTTGAGGATGTTGGTCAGTCATCGGCCTCTACCACATCCAATTTGGCACAGCAGGCTGCTAATCTTATAACACCTTGCCTCGACATGATGCATGCTTCCATCGATGAAAGGTTGAAAAACCTCAAAGACTTTAAGAAGTCTCATATGGACAACCTCGAAGTGGTGGTAGCACGCCTTAGGGATGATTTTTCAGGCTTGAACCTATCTAAAGTCCTAGTTTCTTGTAGTAGCTTTACTTTTGCTGTTATTTATCTTTTAATGCATTCTAATTTCAATGTAATCCTTCTCCTTTAATTTTAATACAATCATCTTATCCATATTTCAACTTTTTGCTGATGACAAAAGGGGGAAAACTTAGCATATATGTGATCTATACATGAATATGATTAAGCAATATGCAATGTGTGGTATGAAATATGTAAACTTTATTTTAATTGATAATATGTATAAGATATACCTCACATCAACCTCATATATACTTTGCAAACTTGAACTTATTTTGAACTCATTTTAATGCATAAGATATACTTAACATATATCTCACATATATTTTGAATACACTTGGTTATACATGTGTTAATTGATGAGATATACTCAAGATATACCTTGCATATACCTTATTAGTTTGCAAAAACCTTTGCTATATTTCTTTCAAATCTTGCGCTATATTATTTTATCTTAAGCACCTTTTGAGGGGGAGACTTCTCAAAAGCACATATTGCTAGATTATTTGTCACCATCAAAAGGAGGAGATTGTTGAACCTTGAGGGGTATTTTCCCTCATTTTGATGATAATAAATAATAGCAATAATGTATTTAACAATGTTTGTGTTCTAAGTGTGTTAAATAGGATATACTTTGATTAGAACTTAAAAAAAGATTGAAAGACAACTTTTGAAGATTAAAATCAAAGGAAAAGCAAAGTGTCACGCTCGTAAATATAGCTTAGCATCAACTCTCCAACATTCAAAGTTTACGGCCATGAAGGATCAAATCAACCATGAATGATCAAGCAGTCACGCCCATGAAAGACAATTATGCCTGTGACCAAACATATCAAATTCTTCCAGAAAACTTCATGGTCAGAGTCACCACTTGGACCACAGCTTGGAAGAATATTCACGCCCATGAAAGTATTAGTCATGCTTGTGATCAAATACTTCCAACTCTTCCAGAGAGTTTCACGGCTAGAGTCACCACTTGAACCACGACTTTGAAGAACATTCACAACTGTGGCACATGTATTCATGCCTGTGAACGAGGATAGAGAAACATGTCAAGTGTCAAATTAGTTGCCTCCCATTTTTTTAGAAGCTCAATATTGCGAGCCATTAGTTGATCAAACATTGCTCTATTGGTAGCCTCTATTATCTCAAGTTGAAAAAACACCAATTGTTAGCCAGAGGGTGACGGTCGTATGAATGAATGTGCCTTGTCCATGCATCCATTCATACTTGCCACCCAATGCACAAATCAATTTAGACTTTTTCAATGCCGCAACATTAAAATCACCCAAACTTGGCACAACGATTAGCTCGTAGTATTAGGATCAAAACTACATAAATGAATAGAAAAAGTAGTTATAATGTTCCCTAAACTAAGATGATAGTTAGGTTGATTAATGGTGTAAATGATACTCCTAAAAGAAATGCAGAAGTACACACTCAAATTTTCTTATGCATACACCACAGTAAAAATAATTCATTACCAGACACCTTGCTGCTTTTATTTCGGCCAAAAACGGCATGACACATGAACTTATGCATAAGAATGGTGTAAGAATCTTGAAATTTGACATTAGATGCACATTTAGGATTAGAATTGTCCCCCCAACAAAGAAAAGCCATGCATTACCAAATTAAAAATCATTCGAAGGGGCTATGGAACCTGTTTTGTAAAATTCAAAAATATTTTACATAACATGTAAATCAATAATGCATTTGGGCCCTAACAAACAAAATGTGATCTTTTGCAAATACTTTTTAGTGACTATAGTTGCATAAAATTCAAACAATAATTCTCATTAACATGGATACTTTAAATCAATGAATCTTATCCAACCTAAGTTCTTAGCATAGTCTCTAATTGTATATAAACTCTCTAACTTGTTCAAGATATCATAATCTAAAAAATGGCATGCATTGAGACCACGAGTAAAGGAGTGTACACAACCTCTACCCTCCTTCTCTGTGTATATTAGGAAGGGAGCATCATAATCATTCTCAATATTCACTTCTGGCTTGTCATGCCCGATTGTCTAAAGTTGATCAATGCGCGCATTCCGAGATTGGATGCACCAATTGAATAGAAATTGAGCGCTTCCATTATCATAATAGTGCTGATTTGATTGATATCTACATTCAAACCATGTGCAAATGAAAAAAATTAATAATAAATATGTGATGTTAAATTTTTGCATGAAAACCAAGAAAAACAAGAATGAGCTAAAAATAAGCAATTTTTGCGCTGACAACAAATCGCAAACTAAGAAGACCAAGATATAGAGAATATTAAGAAGAATATCAAAAAAATATGATTTATTGCTCCAGTGTGCGAATTTTGAAACTAAAAACGTTAATACACAAAATAAATTGTAACGAGAATTTCCGTATATTTAATTTTAGAAAATTAATTAGTTTAGGACTTGAAATTAGAGAAATTAAAATAGGATGCAATTTAATTTAAAAAATAAATTTTATTTCGGTGTAAAATTATTGCAATTAAATTAAGTGATAGGTAGAATATTTAATGGAGAAATTTATGATTGATGGAAAATTAAGAATTGGGTAAAAGAAAATTATTTTATGGAATAAATTTAAAAACACAAAAATTTAGTGCGCCAATTAATGGAAATTGAAAGATTGAAGCGTAAAAGAGATAAGTGTCAATTAATTAAATAAATTAAGAGTTGTTGCCCATTTTACACCGGTGCATGTCGACTTTAAATTAAATTAATTTAATTAATATTTGAGCCATGTATAAAATGGTAAGGTGGGTCCAAATCTCCCTTTTTTTTTTCTTACAAAATCATGAAACTTCCATTCTTTGTCCTTTCTTCAACCTTTCACCCTCCCACCTTCATTGCTATATTCCTTATGGTTTCACTCACCATGAAACCTCTTATATTTTTCCACGATTTTGATGAGAATTGGAGGATAAGAAGTTTTAGCAAAACGTTGGAGGCAAAATCAAGTGAAGATTTAAATATAAGGGAAAAAATGGGTGTGTGTGAATAGGTTCAGCCACCATGATATATACCTAAGGTAAACTTGATTTTCTTTCAATTTATTTTTCCTCTTTGAGTTTAGTTGAGATTGAAGCCTATCTATATTTGGATTTTGAGAATTTGGTGATTTAAGGAAAATTCAAAATTGAAGGAAAATATGAAAAATTAATTAAATTAATTTTTTAATGGATGGGAAATTGGGAGAGAAAGTGAGAATTGATGGAAGAAATAGTGAAGACGAGATGAAATGAAGAAACCGTGACTTATGGAGTGGAAATTGAAGGTTGCTCAAACTAGACACGAGGGAAAAACAAATAAAATTCCATAAATTGTTCAGTCAAAAAATTAAAGAAAGATGCGGTTAATAACTTGACAAATTAGAAGTAAACTACCTCAGTCGAGACTTAGGAAGGAACAATTGAGAAGTTGTGCTAAACAATTTTACACATAATTTGAAGAGAATAGAGGAACTTTTATTAAGAACATAACTAAATGTAATGAATAAAATAATTATATAATTAATTTATGAAAAAATAATTTATGTCATGCGCTTTGACGCCACGAGTGGTCGAGCTAGATAAGGGCAATAATCTAATAGACGTGGGGAAAACGTAAATCAGATTTGTGAAAAATTTATGGCAATAATCATAAAAGTACAAATATTAATTATAATAATATTATTAGTATTATTAATAATATAAATTAATATAAATATTTTGTGAAAAGTTTATTTATATATGTTATATATATAATGTCGACTGAGAATATGGAATGTCAATTAGTATGATTTGTTATATATGTATATATCTATGATACATGTGGTACATGTGTATATATGGTATATAACTAGTATGTGAAAACTAGGACATATTTTTGCACATGTACGTGATATATGTGTTACAAGTAAAAATGTATGAATAATGGTAACATATATTGGAATTATGGTGTACTATGTATATGTATATACAAAAGGAGTGTATGTGTGTTAAGAAAAGTATATGATATAAAAAAATATATTTTTAGTGAACTTTATATGTTATTATATGTCATATAACATCAATAGATAAATGTAACATGAGTTCATAAATGGGCATAGACTATAGTAAGGTAGACTTGGTGGCATGTCAATGATTATACGGATATATACGAACTATCTAGCTCAACTGAAATATACGATTACATCCGATTCAATTCGATTATGTAGATATTAGAGATGTTTGACATCCATACTTATAGGAGATTTTTTTATATGGTTATTCCTTGTATCTCTCTATAATCATGTTTAGATAATCAATTTAGGACACAACTGGTAAGCAACTTGAGATGTGTTTTGTAATGTTGATATGTCAAATATATATATAAGGTTTTAATAGTTATTACATTATTTATCATTTATAGGTACTATTTTTTAATCGTTTGATAAAAAAATATAATGGTCATAATTAATTATACAATAATTATGACAATTTAATATTATATCATTTAATGTTATTTAATATTATTTAATACTAAGGTTTATGATTATTACCCAGAAAGTCGTAACTATTGAAATAAATATATTATTGTTTATTATGAGAAATATGATAATTTAATGATAGTGTATGATATGTATATTTATATACATATTTATTTTATTAAACAGGAAGGTTAAAATTTTTTTATGAAAATTTTAATTGAGTAATATTAGTGAAATATGATGATTTAATAACAATAGGTGAAATATATATTTTATTCACATACATGTCTTGCTATCTTTCTTACAATGAGAGTATCTAAAATAAAGTATTGAACTTTTAATTAAACAATAATTAACTATTACTATGAAATTTGCATGGCGTGAGAGTTGTCTTTCTCTCGTGTAGGTTTAGTTCCCGCATCAAAGATGGATTATGGGCAAGCAAGGTTAGCAGATTTAGTAATTCCATTAGAATAACACATAAGTGACTAACACTACTACAAAAAAAAAAATCTACTTCAGCACTTGAGTTTAATTGCATAATGTAATAAAACTGTTGCATAAGATTTCTTGCGGCCAAACACTAACTGCTACATACAATCTCGTTGCAATAGGTTAATGCAAGGTTTTACTCCAATTATGACAGTGGTTTGAAATTAGTTGCATAAAACATTTTATAGGTCATGTCTTTTGCAACATTTTATATTTTATATCGGTTATTTAGTATATATTGCAACGCTTTTGCGTAAGAGAATATGCAAAGATTTTTCAAATTATTACAATAGTTTGTATGTGCAGCACTTTTCAAAACATATTTGCAATAGTTTTATATAAAGATTTTACATTACTTTTTGACTCGTATTTCAGCGGTTTATTATATATATGTTGCAACAATTATACTTTTAGAATATACAACGTTTTTTTTTCAATTGCAGCATTTATATTATAAATATCATATAATAATTTTTGGCATATATTGCAATAGTTCAATAAATGTATTGCAATGTTCAACAATACGTATTGCAACATTTTATATTATGTGTTACAACAATTAAAATTTTCAATTAATTTGTTTATATGGATTGTTAATTAAAATTTGAAGATAATTCAAAACAGAGTTATAATAAAATTTAAAACATAAAAAAAATTAAGTATAACAAATTTAGATTATCAAATTAATGGATGCATATTTTTGCACAAGCATCAAATAAATAGAAAAGAAAACAAGAGCTTCCAATTCCATTATTAAACAAAAAGGCCACCTTTTTATTTCTAAATTCATAATATTGTTGTATAAATTACAACAATATTATTATGATAAGCAAAGCAAGGAGTGCTACTCTCTATCTCACAAAATGACGATAAAATAAATATAAAAATGTCAGACTGGCCAATGTTGCTCCAAAACTATTACAGAGAATCAACCGCAACTCACAACCACGTTTAAGGAAGACATTATCTGTGAAATCAGAATCAGGTGAGGAAAAAATATCAAAAATCAAAATTCTAATTAGTATATGGTAAATTGCATGATTAATTAGATTATTGTCATAACATAGTTCTAATAATTTGCAACTTGCATAACATGGCCAAGTTATAAAATGATTTCACAACTTTAAGATACAGAAAAGAAATTACACAAATCTCACTAATAAACCATCAAATTCAGATAATATATATATATATATATATATATATATATATATATATATATATACATTACAAAAATCTTAGAAGCCAAATAATCGGTAGCAGATTTTATATTTAATTCTTTATTAATTTATTTTTTGATAGTTATATATAAGTACATTAGTAGTACTAATTTTTTTCTCTTAAATAAGTAATCTAAAAAAACTTAAAGAAATAAGAGATAGGAGTAAACATCTATCTACGGTTGATATGAGGTCTAGTAAAATTGCAAATAAATCACCCAGAATCTATGAACTCTGCCTCATAAGTGTTGTTTCAAACCTATTCTTTATAAATTATATAAAAACTAGTTGTTCCTTATGATACTGATATTCTAAAATTCCTCACAAATGATAGCAAAAAGATTGTATTCTCATTTACTGTTCACCTATTTACAGAGAATATACATGGAAGCTTCTATTTAAAGATTTGATTTGAAAGGTGAAAATATATTTTCCATTTTATTAATCTACCACATCGGCCAGGAGAATAGGTAATCTCTTTGAGTGTGTACCACTATCATTTCCAAGTCTTGAAACAAAATTTGCTTCTTATACTACTTTTTTTTTTCTTTTTTTATCAAAATTAAAACTTTCCATATTAAGATGAAACAAGAAAACCAAAAGAAAAACCAGAGAGTTTCTCCAAAGCAAAAAAAAAAAAAAAACACAGGTAGTGATATGCACTTCATAACCACAAGCAAGGGAATCAATGATTTGGAGAACAGCTCAATTGCAATTCTTTCTCTTAATTGATGATACTTATCTGTCCTCTTTGAACATCTTCAAGCTTCAGACCACGCAGAAGAAGATCCGCATTGTCACCAGCCTAGAAAACTATGGAAAAAAAACCCTTCAAATGCTAAACAATTTTTCTTAGATTCCCGTTGTATTCCTCCACAGGAACGTGTTGCCTATCACTATTCTCCCTTTTAGAGCTTCATCATTGGCCACAAAGAATATTGTGCTAGCAGGTAGAGGTTTTGTGGCATCCAATGTTAAAAATCAATGTCAAATAATTTGTTCAAATATTAGGTATACCCACCACCAATTTGTTGAAAAATAAAGTTTATTGTGTTGAAAAATTAAGTAAATATTAGGTACACTCATCTCCACCTAATTTGTTGAAAAATAAAGTCTATATTAGGTACACCTATCATATTAAATTTTCCACCCAATGTATAGTGAAGATTTGAATAAATATATGATGTAGATTAAACTTTGAGCCTATAAATAGGTACACTACAAGTCTTGAGTATTTATGAGAGTTGAGAGCTTTCTTTGTAATATTTCTAGGTTAGTGAAGTTTTTGTTGTGTCTCCAATTTTTGAGTGAATTTCTTCTTTGAGATATTTAATTTAAAGTTGTTCATTCTAAATTTTTCTCAACAATTGGTTTCAGAGCCTAACTTGAGTTTTAATATTTACTAATTGTATGCTTTGTGGTTGCCACTAATAAGTGGATCCTCCACATCAGAAAATAAATTAAATTATTATTCACTCTTGAAAATTGGTATTAGAGAGGGACGATCAGATATCGTTCTTAGTAGAGCTATCTTGAGTCGTGAGAAGTTTGGCATACTGAAAGTTTGTTGATCAAGCTTGTTCGGTATAGTTAAAATCATATCGATACGATGGGTGACCTTCAGGTGCTCGGAGGAATCAAGAAGCTCAACAACAAAAACTACAATACATGGGCAACATGTATGGAGTCTTACCTATAAGGTCAAGACCTTTGGGAGGCTGTCGGTGGTAGTGAAGTTATACAACTAATGACAGAAGATGTCTTGTGAAAGTGGAAGATTAAAGCAGACAAAACGATATTTGCTTTAAAAACCACAATTGAAGAAGAAATGTTGGAGCCCATTCGAGATGTCAAAACACCAAAGGAAGCATGAGACACTTTGTTACACTCTTCTCAAAGAAGAATGATACAAGACTGCAATTTCTTGAGAACGATTTGCTATCAATGGTGCAACGTGACATGATGATTGCCCAATATATTCACAAGGTGAAAGCAATATGCCGCGAAATTTCAGAGCTAGATCCAACAACTCCTATTGGAGAAACCAGGATAAAAAGAATAATTATCCATGGTTTGAAATCCGAATACAGCGAGTTCGTTGTTGTTGTACAGGGGTGGTTGACACAACCATCACTTGTTGAGTTTGAGAATTTGCTTGCAAGTCAGGAAGCTATGACTAAGCAAATGGGAGAAGTCTCGCTCAAGGGTGAGGAGGAATCACTCGTTACTAGCAAAAGCAAAGACACTTTCAAGCGGTACATTGGCAGTGGATCTAAAAAGAATAATGACAAGGGAGGCTCTTGTCTAGGGGGAGCTTCAAAGAATCGCGGTAATAGTAGAAATTTGGATGGAAAGTGTTACAACTGTGGAAAGATGGGTCACATGGCGAAAGATTGTTGGACCAAGAAAAAATCTATTGAAAGTAACACTGCTACTTCCAGTTCTAAGGAGAATAGCAAAGATGGTTGGGATGCCGAAGCATTATTTGCTATGGAGGAAGAAGAATTAGCTCTCACGGTAACAACATCAGAACATATTGACTACAAAAATGACTGGATCGTAGATTCCGGTTGCTCAAATCATATGACAGGTGACAAAAAAAAGTTGCAAAACTTGTCTGAGTATAAAGGAAGTCGTGTGGTAGTGACAACCGACAACTCAAAGTTACCGATAGCTTATATCGGTAAGACGATAGTTACACCTCAATATAATTCTAACCAGGTACCACTTCAAGATGTTTACCATGTCCTAGGAATGAAGAAACCTTTGTTGTCTGTGGCTCAATTGACATCATCAGGCCATTATGTCTTGTTCGGTCCTCAAGATGTGAAGGTATATCATAACCTAAAAATCTCAAAAACACCAACAATAGAGGGGCGACGATTGGAGTCTATCTTCGTGATGTCAGTAAAATCTGCATATGTAGATAGGATGAGGAAAAATGAGACATCAGATCTATGGCACATGCCGTTAGGTCACGTTAGTTATTCCAAGCTAAGTGTGATGATGAAGAAATTGATGCTTAAGGGGCTTCCTTAACTTGACGTACGAACAGACACAGTTTGTGCAGGATGTCAATATGGCAAAGCACACCAACTGTCATACGAGGAATCGTAGTTTAGAGCAAAAAAATCATTAGAGTTAGTTCACTCTGATGTATTCAGATCAATTAAGCAACCGTCAATTGGTGGTATGCGATACATGGTGACATTCATTGATGACTTCTCAAGGCATGTGTGAGTTTTCTTTATGAAAGAAAAATCTGACACATTTTCAAAATTTAAAGAGTTCAGAGAGTCAGTCAAATGAGAAGTAGGAAAGAAGATCTGTTTCTTATGCATAGACAACGGGGGAGAATATAGCTCAAATGAGTTCTTTCAATACCTAAGGCAAAGTGGAATACGTCATCAATACACTTGTGCCAACACACCGCAACAAAATGGTGTAGCTAAGAGAAAGAACCGACATCTTGCAGAAGTTTGTCGAAGTATGCTACATACAAAGAATGTACCGGCAAGGTTTTGGGCTAAAGCAACGAGGACTGCAGCCTTTGTGATTAATAGACTTTCTCAACCAAGGTTAGAATTTGTTTCTCCCTTTGAGAAACTACAGAACATAAAACCTACAGTTACCTACTTTCGAGTATTTGGTTGTATATGTTATGTATTTGTTCCTAATCATCTACAGAGCAAGTGTGACAAGAAAGCTGTTAGATGTATCTTTGTGGGGTGTGACAGCCAAAGAAAGGGGTGGAAATGTTGTGATCCAATGAATGAAAGATGTTATACTTTACGAGATGTGGTGTTCGATGAAGCCTCTTCTTGGTGGTCTTCAGAGAAGGAGGTGTTGCCAGACTCTAGAGAATTTGGAGACAAAGTACAACAAAAGATGGAGGAGCATATTGTTTAACTTCAACCAAGTTCGAATGAATCAGGAGATCAAAACAGCGATGATGTCGAACAAAGAGTGACTTAGAGTCATTGGCAAACTGGCGTGTATCAACAACCAAATGATGAAGGTGAGCCCAATGAAATTGAAGAATCAACTCTGCAATCTCAACTCCAAAGGTTAATAAGAACACGAAGGCCAAATCCCAAATATGTCAATGTAGCCATAGTCGCAGAAGACACTATAATAGAACCTGAAACATTTGAAGAAGCATCGCAGAGTTCTGAATGGATGACAGCCATGAAAGAAGAGATTGATGCACTTGAGCAAAATCAAACTTGGGATCTGATGTTAAAGTCAAAAGATGTGAAACTCATATCCTGTAAGTGGGTTTACAAGATAAAACGTCGTCCAGATGGGTTAATCGAGAGGTACAAGGCCCGATTGGTAGCTCGTGCTTTCTCTCAACAGTATGGACTAGATTATGATAAAACATTTTGTCCAGTGGCAAAACTTACAACAGTACGGGTTCTACTTGCACTTGCAGCCAACAAAGATTGAAATTTGTGGCAGATGGATGTGAAGAATGTTTTTCTTCATAGAGAGTTGGATCGGGACATCTACATGATCCAATCAATGGGTTTTCAGAGCCAATATCATCCTAAATATGTGTGTAAGCTTCGGAAAGCACTCTATGGATTGAAACAAGCACCCAGAGCGTGGTATGGTAAAATTGCTCAATTTCTAACACAAAGTGGTTATTCAGTAACACCCATGGATTCCAGCTTGTTTGTCAAAGCTAATGAAGGAAAGCTAGCCATTGTACTAGTATATGTGGATGACTTAATCATAACAGGTAATGATGATCCAGAAATTCTTCAGACGAAAGAGAATTTATCAATTCGTTTCCAGATGAAAGAACTTGGACAACTCAAGCACTTTCTTGGTTTAGAGGTTGATCGTACACAAAAGGGAATATTTATTTGTCAACAAAAATATTCTAAAGATTTGTTGATGAGGTTCGGAATGCTCGAATGCTAAAATGTGTGCACATGAAGGAAAAGATTTGGAAAATGCGACAATGTATCGACAATTGGTAGAGAGTATGATTTACTTAATCTTGACTCGTCCTGATATTTCTTATGCAGTTGGCATGATGAGTCGGTACATGCAAAATCCAAAGAAGTCTCATTTAGAAGCAGTTCGACGAATACTGATATATGTAAAGAGTACAACTGACTATGGTCTTTTGTACAAGAAAGGTGAAGACTGTAAATTAATTGGTTATTGTGATGCTGACTATGCAGGAGATTATGACACAAGGAGATCAACAACTAGGTATATGTTTTAGTTTGGTTCTGGAACAATTTCTTGGTGTAGCAAGAGACAGCCAACGGTATTATTATCAACCACTGAAGCTGAGTATCGAGCAGCGGCAATGACAACTCAAGAGAGTACATGGTTGATACAACTAATGAATAATCTACATCAACAAGTAGATTATGCAGTTCCATTGTACTGTGACAATCAATCAGCAATTCGTTTGGCAGAGAATCCAGTTTTTCATGCAAGAACTAAGCATGTTGAAGTGCACTATCATTTTATCAGAGAAAAAGTTCTGCAAGAAGAAATTGAGAAGAGACAGATCAAGACAGATGATCAAGTTGCGGACTTGCTCACAAAAGGTCTAGGTACAAGCAAGCTCAAAATATTTCATCGACAGCTCGACATTGTACAGAGAATGAGAGTTGACATTGAAGAGGAGTGTTAAAAATCAATGTCAAATAATTTGTTCAAATATTAGGTACACCCACCACCAATTTGTTGAAAAATGAAGTTTATTGTGTTGAAAAATAAAGTCTATATTAGGTACATCTACTATGCCAAATTTTCCACCAAATGTATGGTGAAGATTTGAACAAATGTATGGTGTAGATTAAACTTTGATCTTATAAATAGGTACACTTCCAAGGTTTAAACCATCCAAGAGTGAAGATTACTAGTTTTGAGTATTTGTGAGAGTTGAGAGCTTTCTTTGTAATATTTCTAGCTTAGTGAATTTTTTGTTGTGTCTCCAATTTTTTGAGTGAATTTCTTCTTTGAGATATTTAATTTAGAGTTGTTCATTCTAAATTTTTCTCAACATCCTAGCAGCATCAATGCCAATTAACAATATATACACTTAAAATTCCACAAAGAATATTGATTCAAAACTGATAGAAAAAATAATCCACTAAAGATAAACAACTCATTAGAGGGAAAATGTGATGTAACAAGAACAGAGCCCATCTAGTGTTGTGACCACCATATCCACAAACCAACACATCAGCCTATGAATACGGATCAAGATCGATAAATGAAATAAAAAATTACATAAGGGATACGTTCAATAACTAGCTAGGGAAAAGAAAAAAAAAAGGAACATTAAAGGAAATTTTGATGAGGAAGGAGAATAACATGCAGGAGTAGGCGTCAGTGAGGGAAGCTCCCCAGCCGCCTTATCCAAAAGACTGCTCTGTTATTGAATCTCCAAATAACACGATCTGTGGCCTCATTGTCTCTGCTTTTTTCTCCATTTATTTTGCTGCTGTGATTTTAATAATGGCGCCGCTTTCTTGAGTTACCTTTTTCTGTGTGCTGATTCTTTGGTCACAATACTCTGCCAGCAGTATCAACAGATGCAAACTCAGATCCTGAGACATAATTAGACCCATGGGTAGTGAATTTCCGACCAGAAGATAATAGAAATGACAAACTATTTAAGGACTGCAAGGGAGAAGCTTTACTATTAGAAGAAAAACCAATACTACTTGGATCAAATAGTGATGATGGCATCCAAGCTGCATTTTCTTCAAGTTTCTCATCATCATGGTTGGTCTTCAAAGTTGCTTCAATCGATGGATCAACATCCTTAGCTACACCCCTACCAACGGCTGTCAAATCCTTCCTTTTCCTACTGACTTTTTTAAAGATGAATCATCGTTATTTTCAACAAAATGGCCAGTGTTAGAATTCTCCAAAGATAAACCCCACTTTTTACGACTGAATGACCGGGATACCCTTCTTTTCCCTCAAAATGCTTGTTGACTCAAAAGATACAATTCTTGTTTTGATGATTCGAAATCCATAATTGAAGTGTTATAATTTGTTATATTATTATTATTATTATTATTGTAATTTTATATTTTAATGTATAAAAAGTTGGAAACAATGTGAACCTTCAAGAAAGAGGAACAAGTGCAACAAAAAAATATATTATGATATAAATGTAAAATCATATTGATTGGTGTCTAAAATTGAAAGTCAAAGTATAAAAGAATTTTAGATAAAGTATTTTTCTCACCAGTCAGAAACGTAACTTTCTAATAGATTATTCTAATTGAGTATTTTAATACAATATTCTAATTGAATATTTTAATTTTGTAACTGACAGTTTTTTACTAAAAGATAAAATAACAGCTAATTTTTGTAAAATATGAATCTGTTTCTACTAGCTAGTTTTTGAGATCAAAACTATAAATACTTGTTGAAAAAATATTTCAAATATTGAAAAATCAAAGATTTCACAAGAGAAAAGTCTTATACTCTCAAATTATTTTCCTTCTATATTGAGTTTCATTTTTAGATATTCTCTATCTTGGCTCTAGTTTTTCTTTATGTAATTCGCTGTTGAGCCTATGAGTGATTATTTTCTATTATAGTTCGTAAATTGAGCATAAAAACTTGTTGTGGGGTTTTTTAGCACTTATGAAGAAAAGATAATCAAGTGATTTCAAATTTTACTTTGTAAAAATTTGGGTTAAGCTAAAAAAAGTTAGGTAGAACTCTAGGGCTATAATTGACTTAATTCTTGCCCTTGAAAAGAATCATTAGTGGAAAGAAACTATCAAGATTGAGTCTTAAGGAGTAGATATAGGCAAGAGACCAAACTACTATAAATCCAAGTGTGTTAAGATTATTCTTCCTTCTTTTATTTTTAAATTTGACATTTCAATTTGCTGAAAAATGTTTTGATTTGATTTTTATATTAAAAGTGTTTAGAAAAAGTCCATTTATACTTAAATTTGTTTGATGTTTTTGTTATAAATAAAAAGGTGATTTACTTGACAAAAAATGATTTTAGATATTTATAAATATTTCTAGTTACAAACTTTGATTTTGCAGAAAGAAATTTGAAATTATTTTTATGAATGTTTTCTGCTCAATGTTAGAATGCTTTAGCATATTGAGAAATGAGAGTCATTTTGCAAATGCCAAAAATTCTTAAAAACTCAATTCACCTCCCCTCTTGAGCTATTTCAGAACCTACATTTGGTATCGAAGCCAATCTCCTTTCACCTAAGGTCTCATAACCTTGGAGAGATCCAAATCTATGGCATCAACCTCAAACAATATCATTCCTCCATTCTTTGCTACTTCATTTCAAGAAGGTCAATCCATCATAAGGCCTCCTCTATTTTTAGGAGTAAATTATGCATATTGGAAGGCAAGGATGACCCATTTTCTTCAAATTATCTAGATTGTTGGGAATCAGTTTTGGAAGGTTATACATATCCAACAAAGGAAGATGGAAAAAAGATAAAGATAAAGGAGATGACCAAAGATGAAATGCAAGCAACAAAAGCAAACTCAAGGGCTATGAACTTTTTATTTTGTGGCTGGATACAAATGAATTCAATAGAGTATTTGGATGTGACATGACAAAGAAAATATAGGACAAGTTGGAGATAACTTACGAAGGAACTGAAGGAGTGCGAGATTCAAGGCTTTATGTGGTGATGAATGACTTTGAAACATTTCAAATGAAGCAAGATGGAAGCATTTCTTATGCATGTGATAGATTCGTGAACCTCACAAATGCACTCAAAGCTCTTGGAGAACCCATTAGTGAAGTTAATCAAATCAAGAAGTTCTTACGATCTTTGACAAAAGATGAGAATCAAAAGTGGCAATTTTGCGAGACAATAATATCCATAATTTGTCATATTATGAGGTAATTGGATCTTTATTATCACATGAAATGCTTATTAATTGTCAAATTCTTGATGTAGATAAAAAAAAAAAGGAAGAAGACAAAGGAATTGCACTTAAAGTTTCATCAAGTGATAGTAACAACTCACTTTCAAATGATGACGAGTTGGAAAGGATGCTTAAAAAAGGAAAAGGAAAATCTCACAAGAAGCACAAAAATAAGAGAAAATCTAAAAAATCATAAAAGTATCAGTATAGTCAGAACAACAATAATGTTGTTGCTATGAATGCAACTAGTCTGGGCACATTAAAAGAAAATGTCCAAAGCTGAAATATAAAGGAAAGTAGCAAAAGAAAAGAGTTATGGTCGTAACATGGAGCAATAGGGAAGAATTATGCTTAAGTTCAACTAAATTGCAAGATAAAGAAACCATCAATATGGCGTTAATGGCTCACATTAAAGAAGTTCAAAGAACATAAACTTTGGACTTCAATCTTGGTGAAAATTATGGGTAAGTGATTATAACTCTTCTAGTAATTATGGCCTTTGGAGGTGTTTTGAAGAGCTACATTATAATTATGGAAAGTTAAAGAAAAAAGCATAACATTTTGGAAAATTCATATGCGGATTTGAAAATATTACATGATGATATTTTGAAAAAATATGATGATTTTATTAAAGAGGTTGAAAAATCTATTGAAAATGAATTGAAAGCAATTGATCTTCATAATGATATTGCAAGACAAAATATTTTGTTGCATGAAGAGATAGAAAAGAAAAAAATGATATTGAAAAACTTTTATATGAAAAATGTGCTCTAAATAAGGATCTTAGATATCATAGATGTTCAAACAGATTTGGAAAAGATAAAAGGGTTGTTGTTGATGGTTTTGCAAAAATATGTTAAAGATAATGCATATTTTGATAAAACCATTTCACATCTTTTTCCTCACATTACATGCTTTTATTGCAACAAAAAGGATCATATCTCTAGATATTGTTATTTGAGAAATGATGTTAATGTGAAAAAGATATGGATTGTGAAAGAAATATATCCTTTACAAACTAGTCATGAAAAATTGAAAAATTAATTTAACCAAAAAGGAACCAAAGTAAAATGGGTACCAAAATTGTTTTAATTTCTTGCAGATTTTTCTAAAGAGCAATCAAGTATGATTAATTGTTATTTGCATAATGGTTGCTCAAGATATATGACATGAGCATTTATATGGCTCAAAGCTACAATCAAAAGAAAATCTTACAAAATTAGAAGGATTTTTGGTATAGATATTGCTTTAAAATGATTTTAATCTGTTGAGATATTCCTGATAATTCATCCTTAATATATTTATGTGAAAATCGCATGATATGTGTGAATTTTAATTGTTGTACATGATTTTGTAATATTGCATAAATATTAGAATTCTATTAGAATACAATTTTAAGCTAGAATTCTAATTGATTGGGCTTACATGGATCTCTGTTATGATTATTTGAGTTAAAATTCAATATTTATAATTTTACATTTCTATCCTTGTGTGGAGAAAGTTGAAATTTAATATTAGGGATACAATAGTCTTTTTGAGATAAAATACTGTTTTTGACTAGTTGAGCTTGCTGTCATATTTTCTCTCTCCATTGCAACATGTATACACAATATTTTTCTTACTACTTTTCTCTATAGATAATTCTTAATCAAAGGAAAAGTTCAAATTTTCTGGAAAATTTAAGCTTTATGGGTCCTAAAATGGAGATGGATTTTAATAAAATTTCAATCTCCAATGGTGAAATATTTTCTCATTACGGTCAATAATATTTGTTGGAAAAAATAGCAAAAGTCAACTAGGAGTTATTTTCTGCTGCTTTCTCTCCAAAGTTTTTAGAAGTCCCCCCCTATTCTAATTCTATAGAAACTAAATTTACACTTCTTAGAGTTTAAGTTGCATTATAATTCTAAATATACAATCTTTCCCCTTCTAACATTATTAACATAATTCCTAAAAAAAACTCCCTATTATATAAAAATCAATCCTCCATAATGTGGGCCTACATGCACAAGGCAAGACTTATGTTGCACCCTGGACTCCACCATCGATAACATTTGTGCATATGACAATGTAGCATGCCTATGACAGGTTGGCTCAGTATAACAACATCACGCTCGCAACACTCCAGCATGCTTGCAACAACATATTGGAGTCATGGCCTCGACGCCCCAACACTGCATCTGCCCTCTTGAGACAACAATTTGAGCTTCAAAATCATCACACCAGCGACACCTTTGTATGTCCACAACATGGAGTCAGTGAGGTAAGCTTCCTCATAGCATTCTATCACTCACATTATAGTATGTTCATGCCAACATAATTCCTATAATTCCTCCAATGCCTAAAACACACAAAAATAAGCAAGTACCTAAAACACGCTAAAAACTATAATTAAACATTAAAATACGAATAAAAATTACGTTGAAAAGGAACACATCAAATTCTCCCATAGATAAATATTGTTTGTCCCCAAGTAACACCTAAATATAAAGAAAAATTCCAAACACAAATAAACTTAACTAATACATTCGATTTCAATCTCCATTATCTCTAACTCTCACTAATGTACCAACCTATCATATATCAAAATTACATAGTCAACTATGTTCATGACCATCATAATACTTGTTCTATAGTTATATTAAAAAAAAACCTGTAATGTCCGATAATTTAGACCACAGTTGCAGTTGATCGAAATTCGGCTTACCGAACTGATTGAGATCTAAATTCGAAAATGAAAGAAAAAAATTCAAATGATAAAAAATATAAAAAAAATTCAAATGATATTATTAATTTAGAATTTTAAAGTTGGGAATTAAAATTTGGAAAGAAAATAATTTTTCACTGAACAAAATTGGAAATTCCATTGTTTTTAGCACGAATATTTTAAGAATGCATAAAAATTGAATTTTCTTTATCTAAGGAAAGGAAGATTCTTTGAATTAAAATAAAGTAATAGTGATTTAAATCAATGGATCAATGGGGGAAAAGATTATCTATTAATCTTATCCACCCACCTAATCCAATTATAAAAGTCAAATTCCACTTTTTGTTCATTTATTTCTTCTTCCTCATCTAAAACAAGTAAATTTCTCTCTTCTTCTCCTTGTGGCCGTGACTCTCCTTCCCCCCATTGTTCTCCTTTTGTTTTTCTTCAATCAAAACTAAGATTAAATGGAAAAAAGTTAGATTAAGGCAAGATCAATAAGGAGAGCAGAAATCATGTATTCAGTATTTAGTTCCGGTCTAAATGTCATGGGCTATCAAATAAATAGAAAAAAATTATAAATTATTAAATCGATGTTTTAAATAGTATGTCTTGTATTGTTAAGAATTTCAACCATGTTAAATGAATGAAATGTTATAAGTGATGAATTGTTTATTTTTGCTTGACGTATATGGTATTAAAATTATTTAAATGTTTTGGCATGTTTAGTAAATTAATTGTAGTTTCTAAAATTTTAATTTAGAAATATTTATATAATTATTGAATAGTTGCCAAATGTACCAATAAGCTAGTAGTTTAGCACGTGTGTTTCACGCGCATATAAATAGATGTAGCAATTGCGTTAGGGCAACCGAAGATGAGGGAAACTCTAAGATCAAATTACAGCAATTTATTTTCTTTTTGTATGTTTTGAGAATTGTATTGTAAAAATTAAATTTTAAGAGTTTCTTTTAATGTAAATTGTGGCATGTAGGATTATAAGGATTGAATTTTATAATTAATATATTTGGTATTATTGTAAATGTATTTCTAAATATTATCATTTAATGAATGAATTCTTTTAAATCAAAATATTTACATCACTAGTTCTATATTTAAATGGTATGAAAAAAAAAAGAAATATAGCAATAAATATTCCACTAAAAATAAACTTGAAGATTGGAAAAAAAATATACAATAATTTGAGCATTGGTTTTTACAAAAAAAATGAGATTAGTATTACTTCCATACAATATTAATGACTAGTGTGTTTCATGCATATGCAGAAAATGCTGCAATTATCTGATTTGGGTCCCTTCTTCTGATTTATAGGTAGATATGGATTCGGGATCGAAACAAAATTTCTCGGAAGATGAACTGAGTAACAGTCTTTCAGAGTCGGTTGATCTTGGACAACCTCCATTAGTGAGAGATTTTGAGGTGAGTGTGGTAGCTCTTCCTAGAGCAGAGGGACCAATTAATTTAGGACATAAACCTCTTATGGAGCAAATAGCAAATTTGTTGCAGCGAATAGTACAAGCAGTTCCACCTCCTCCTCTACCTCAGCCAAAATCCCGGATTGATAAGCTGAGAAAATATGGGGCCACAGATTTTATGGCAAAAAGAGAGGATGACCTAACAACATTAAAATTTTGGATGGAATCGACAGAAATGATGTTTGAGGAACTCGAGTGTCCAGTGGAATAAAAAGTCAGGTATGCAGTGTCCCTTCTAAAAGATCATGATTATGACTGGTGGAAATCAATCTTATTGAAGCCCCAGACTCCAAAACCATCTTCATGGAATTTCTTCAAGGTAGAATTTAGCAAGAAATATGTGCCTAGAGTTTATGTTAATGAAAAGAAAATGGGGTTTCAAGACCTGAAGCAAGGAAGTATGTCAGTGGCAGAATACGATATGGAATTCACCAAACTGAGTAAATATGCAGCTGGAATCATTGCGGATGAGGCAGATAGATGTCATAGATTTGAGGATAAGCTTAATGATGATATTGGAAATATGGTTACCGCCCTTCAGCTTGAGGATTTTGCTACACTAGTATTCTCGGCCATCAATGTGGAAAAATGGTTGAAGAGAAAGAGGATAGAAGAGCCACCTCGGAGATCGACAATTAGCATGGTCCAGACATCAAGAAAAAAGGAGGTGGATAGCACCTAGGTTTTTCCAGTTACGGGGCTCTGGACCAACCTTTTCAACTAGACAAAGCCAACAGTCAAGGCCAGAAGGGTCTATAGGTAATGCACCAGCTTCGGGTAGTAGGAGATTTATATTTGTCACATGTCAGCATTGTGGAAGATCAAATGTAGGTGACTGTTGGTGGATTACTGGAGTATGTTTATGATGCAGATCTACTGACCACAAACAGAAAGATTACCCTAGAGGAAGTGGTACAGGTGGTGTAGTATCAGTTTAGGTTCAAAATGTCACTCGAGGGAGAGGCATAGGACATGGACAGTCTAGAAGTGGAAGGATTGGGCAGAGTGTATCAAAATTCAAGAATAGAGCAGAAGGTAGTTAAGCCCCAGCCCGAGCATATGTCATGAGAGCTCGTGAGGAGCAGGATGCCCTAGATGTCATTATCATGAAAGTTTTTCTTTATGATACTAATCTATTTGCACTAATAGATCCAGGTTCTACACATTCATATTTATGCATACCACCACCTAGTCAGGGTAATATGGTAGTAGAGGAATTAGATTACGATATATTAGTGACAAATCCTTTGGGTCATGGAGTGAAAGTTAGTCTAGTCTATAAAAATAGTCTAGTCAAAGCTCATAATATAGAATTCCCAGCTGACCTAATAGAGTTGTCATTCCGTGAGTTTGATGCAATCTTAGGGATAGATTGGATAACTCAACATAGGGCGGTGGTGGATTGTTAGTATAGGAGAGTGACTTTCAAGAATTTAGGGCAAGATGACATGATTTTCTTCGGCGAGAATCGACCATACTTGACTAATGTTATTTCTGTGACGAACGCATGTAAGCTTATGAAAAAGGGATGTGAAGCATTTTTGGCACATATTGTAAATACCAAGAAAGGGAGTCTAAATCTCAAAGAGATTTCTACAGTATGTGAATATCCAGATATCTTCCCCGAGGACTTGTCAGGGTTACCACCTGTCAGGGAGATAGAGTTTGCCATAGATGCTTTTCCAGGCACAGCCCCAATATTGATCACTCCCTACAAAATGGCATATGTTGAACTAAAGGAATTAAAAGTGTAGTTGCAAGAGTTGTTAAAGAAAGGGTTGATCAGACCCAGTGTCTCACCTTGGGGTACTCCAGTTCTATTTGTGAAAAAGAAGGATGACACCTTTCGTTTGTGCATTGATTATCGTCAGTTGAACAAGATGACAATTAAGAACAGATATCCATTGCCGAAAATAGATGACTTGTTTGATCAGTTGAAAAGGAGCAGGGGTATTTTCTAAAATCGACCTCATATCATGTTATCACCAATTGAGAATTAGAGAGTCAGACCTTTCAAAACTAGAATTTAGGACTCAGTATGGTCATTACGAGTTCTTACTAATGCCTTTTGGCGTGACAAATGCCCCAACAACATATGGATCTAATGAATATAATCTTTATGCCTTATTTAGACTAGTTCATGGTGGTGTTCATAGATGATATCATGGTGTACTCTAGAAGTAGAGAAGAGCATGATCAACATATTCGTATTGTCCTCCATACCTTGAGAGAGAATCAATTAAATGCGAAATTGTCAAAATGTGCATTCTGGTTAGATGAAGTGACCTTTCTAGGGCATATTGTCTCAACCGATGGGATCAGAGTTGACTCCAACAAGGTAAAGGCAATCCTCAACTGGAAACTGCCTCTGAATATGACAGAGGTGAGAAGTTTTTTTAGTTTGGCTGGTTATTATTAGAGATTTGTGAAAGGATTTTCAATGATAGCCTCACCACTGACAAAATTGCTTAGAAAGTAGACCAGATTTGAGTGAACAGACCGGTGCCAGACTAGTTTTGATAACTTGAAGAAAATATTGACAAAGGCACTAGTGTTGACACAGCCTACTGCGGGAAAAGATTATGTGGTGTACAATGATGCTTTCCTTAATGGTTTAGGCTGCATACTAATGCAAGAAGGAAAAGTGATCGCTTATGCTTCCAGATAACTGAAGCCTCATGAGAGAAATTAACAGACATATGATCTGGAACTAGCAACCATTGTGTTTGCCTTGAAAATATGGCGACACTACCTATTTGGCGAGCAATGTTATATCTATACAAACCATAAAAGTCTGAAACATTTGCCTTCACAAAAGGAACTCAATGAGACAAAAGCGATGGCTAGAATTAATCAAAGACTACAATTATATCATTGATTATCAGTCAAGTAAGGCCAATGTGATAGCTGACACTCTGAGTAGAAAAAACTATGGCAGGTAAATGTTAAAATTTAAATTTATTAAGCGAACAAGATAAAATAACAAAATAATAAAATAATAAGTAATTTATATATTATTTTGGAAAAATTATGAATTCAACCCACATTGATTCAACAAGTAAAGGACAATTAGAAGCATGAGACGGAATTAAAGGAAATCTTTGAAATGGTGAAAAAAAGTGAAAAAACAGAATTTACTATTGAAGCATATGGGAGTTTAAGGCATAAGGGAAGGTTATGTGTACCAGACATACCATAATTGAAACAAGATATTTTGAAAGCGGCTCATAATGTTATTTATGCAATGCACCCGAGAAGCAACAAAATATATCATGACTTAAAGGCATATTACTGGTGGTCAGGAATAAAAAAAAGATATCACAAAGTATACTACCAGATATTTAACTTGTCAGCAAGTGAAGGCTGAGCATCAGGTACCAAGTGGATTATTGCAGTCAATTTCAATTCTGGAGTGGAAATGAGAAAGAGTTACAATGGATTTTGTTTCTGGGTTGCCTTTGATACAAAAAAGGCATGATGTAGTATAGATAGTGGTGGACCGGCTCACCAAATCATCTCATTTTCTTCCAATCAAGATGGATTATCCACTTAACCATTTGTCAGAGATCTATGTAATAAGATAATCCATTTATATGGTGTGTCAGTTTCAATCATTTCAGATCGAGACCTGAGATTCACTTCACAATTTTGAAAAAGTTTGCATCAAGCAATAGGTACTCGACTCAATTTCAGCATAGCTTTCCACCCATAAATAGATAGACAATCAAAAAGGGTCATACAAATATTGGAAAATATGTTAAGGAGTTGTGTGATGGAATTTGAAGGCAGTTGAGACAAACATCTTCCATTGATAGAATTTACCTACAATAATAGTCACCAAGCCAGTATCGGTATGATACCATATAAAGTCTTGTATGGGAGAAAATGTAGAATGCCTATATGTTGGACCAAACTTAGTGAACAGAAAGTAGTGGGTCCAGATTTAGTGCAGCAAACAGAGAAAAAAGTGAGAGTAATAAGAGATAGGCTGAAAGCAGCTACTGATAGATATAAATCATAAGCAGATTTCAAGAGGAGGGATATTGAGTATATAGTTGGTGATAAAGTATTCTTAAAAGTCTCACATTGGAATTGGAAAAGGATTTTCCAATTTGGAAAGAAAGGAAAGTTGAGTCCTAAGTTCATTGGACCATATGAGGTACTTCAATGCATAGGTTCCGTTACAAATTAGCTCTACCACTAAAGTTAGACAAGATTCATAACGTATTCCATGTATCCATTGTGAGAAAATATCGATCGGATCCATCTCATATCATATCAACAGAACCTATAAAGATACGATCAGATCTAACTTATGAAGAAGAGCCAGTGGAAATTCTAGCTCGAGAAATGAAAGAGCTACGGAACAAGAATGTACCATTGGTAATGGTTCTAGGGAAAAATCATAATTCAAAAGAGGTGACTTGGGAAAATGAAGAGATGATGAAGGCTCAGTATCCACAATTATTCTATTCCAGTTAAAAAGGTAAATTTTGAGCACGAAATTTTTTTAAAGAGGAAAAAATTGTAATGCCCGATAATTTAGGACATTGTTGCGATTAATCGAAATTTGACTTGTCGAACCGATCGGGGTCTAAACTTAGACATGAAAGAAAAAAATTAAAATGATAAAAAAAATATGAAAAAATTATTTTGGATATTATTAATTTAGAATTTTGAAGTTCATAATTAAAATTTGGAAAAAAAAAATTTCGCTAAACGAAAATAGAAATTGCAGTGTTTTTGGCACATATATTTTAAGAATGCATAAAAATAGAATATTCATTATCTAAGGAAAGGAATATTCTTTAGATTAAAATAAAGAAAGAGTGATTTAAATTAATGTACCAATAGGAGACAAGATTATCTATTAATATTAACCACCCACCTAATCCAACTATAAAAGTCAAATTCTACTTTTTAGTCGTTTATTTCTTCTTCTTCCTCATCTAAAACAAGCAAATTTATCTCTTCTTCTCCTTGTGGCCATGACTCTCCTTCCTCTCATTGTTCTTTTTTTTTCTTCAATCAAAGCTAAGATTAGATGGAAAAAAAGTTGGATTAAGACATGATCAACAAGGAAGTTAAACAAAGTGAGAAAAACTAAGGAAGATGAATGAAGAAAGGAAGAGAAAAAGAGAAGAAAAATTTTAGTCATTTTGAAGATCTACAAATGTGAGGTTAGATTTTCCATCTTCTCATTTTTTTTCTTCTCTTTTCTTTGATTTTGGGGTTAGTTGTCATTAAAGTTAGTAATTTAGGGTGATTATTATGTTAATGATGATTAAGGATAGATTAGTGTATTTAGTGCTTTATTAGTTTGAAATTTGTTGTTAGGACAAGAAGGTGAACAATCTTTGAACCATAATCAAAGAGGAAGTAAGGGCAAGGAGAAAGCTAACTAGGAAGAAGAGAAAAGTGAAGAGAATTAGATTTTATGAGGTATGTACATTTGGCAAAAATTCAATATGAAAAATGTAATTTTTAATTTTCTGATATTATGTATAATTGTGTATGTAAGTCTTGATATTTTTATTAACTTATTCCATGAATGTGGAAATAAAAATTTGAATATGAGGTTGGAGCATGACGATGGAAATTGTAGGAATTAATTGAAGTGTTGGAAAATTTGTCTTATAAACAGTGTCTACTTTTCTGGTCATAACTTGAGTTCTAGAAATGCTTTTTGAGTAACTCTTATTGTGTTGGAAAGTTAAGACATAGGGCTTCAATGTTTATTTAGACCATTAGACTTGAATATATCTGAAATTAGCTGAAAAATAGACTCAAAATCCGAACTACAAATCTATTTAGTAAAATAGTGGGTAGAATGGAATGAATGTATCTTACAAACAAATTCATAACACTTGCTACAAAATTTGGTTTAATGTAACTCTAGTTGTAGATTAAATATAAGACATGTACCTATATTTTATTAGTTTATCACTTGTTAAAATGTTATCTAAAAATGTACAAAAAATATAGGATAAAATAAGGAAGAAATGCTTTCCAGAATAGGGCAACTTATATATATGTGTTGATTGTGGATTTTTGTGATAGAAAAATATATTATTTGACTTTTCTTATAGTTATAATGATTAAATGAGTAAGTATGATGTTGTAAATATTTAATGGAGATTGTTTCATTTATGTGGAAATTATATTAGTGTTACCTACAGAATTTATGTAAATAATAATAAGGGTAACAAATAAAATTAAGCCCTATAACATCTAATCAAGAACTAAAAATTAGGATAAGTTAGCAAGCCAATAAAAAGGTTAGAAATGTAGGCACTAGAAAATAGTACTGAGATTTATTTTACATAGGCACTAAGAAATAGTGATGAGTTCAAAATTATGTAGACAATAAGAAATAATATTGAGTTAGAAATTATGTAGGCATAAAAAATGTATTGAGTTGTTATTGAAAATGTAAGCGTTAAACGCCGAGTTATAAAATAATTATGTAGGCGCCGATTAAACTGCCAGAGAGCAGAAACCCTATATCCAGTATTGAGTTCCAATCTAAGTTGTCGCAGGCTATTAAATAAATAGAAAAAAATTGTAAATTATTAAATCGATATTTTAAATAGTATATCTTGTATTATTAAAGAATTTCGAACATACTAAATGAATGAAATGTTATAAGTGATGAATTGTTTATTTATGCTTGACATAAATGGTATTGATATTATTTAAATATTTTGGCATGCTTAGTAAATTAATTGTAGTTTCTAAAATTTTAATTTTGAAATATTTATAAAATTATTGGATAGTTCTTAAACATACTATTAAGCTAGTAGCTTAGCACTTGTGTTTTACGCGCAGATAAATAGATATAGCTGTTACATTAGGGCGACCGAGGATAAAGAAAACTCCAAAATCAAAATTCGGTAGTTTATTTTTTTTGTATATTTTGGAAATTGTATTGTAAAAATTAAACTTTAAGAATTTATTTTGATGTAAATTGTGGGATGTAGGATTATAAGGAGTGAATTTTATAATTAATATATTTGGTAATATTTTAAATGTATTTCTAACTATTATGGTTTAATGAATGAATTATTTTAAATTAAAATATATACATTACTAGTTCCATATTTAAATGATATGAAATAGGATATACTTTTGTTAGACAAGATATACTTTTGTTAGAATATAAAACAAGATTGAAAGACAAGTTTTGAAAATTAAAATCAAAAGAAAAGCAAAGTGTCACACTCGTTACTACTTTTGTCACGCCCATGAATATAGCTTAGCTTCAACTCTCTAATATTCAAAGTTCACAGCCATGAAGGATCAAACCAACCATGAATGATCAAGCAGTCACGCCCATGAAAGACAGTTACGACTGTGACCAAATATGTCAAATTTTTTTAGGGAGCAGAAAAAAATCTCAATTATTGTAGCTGTCATTTCCAACAAATCAAGCTGTGAAGTCATTGTGTTTTTAAATGACTCCAACTTAACACCAATCAGCAAAAAAATCTTCATCTACGCATAAAAACCACATCAAGGTATCTATATATGAGCGTTGTTGTGACACCCTATTATTAATCATTCTATACATACGTTACATGGATTAATATGATTATAGCCGATATGTGTCAAAACAATTTCCTTAATTTAATTTAATGACCATTATATTATTAGCACTTAATTAATCCCTTTTATTTTTCAAAACTTTTGGCAGCATAACGACTATAAATTAAATACTCCACATGCAATGCAAACAATCCACAACTCATTTTTATGCATAACAATACACATCTCATACAAAATAGTTTTCATTTAACCATAAGTCAACCTTCCATTCTTCACACATATAATAATTTACAAATATTTTTTATCAGAACATATACATAATTTTAATCATACAACTCCATATCCATACGTTTATATATATGTCATTCTTGGTATGTGGACCCAAAGGTCCAATACACTGAAGAGTAATCCCGAAAGATCATCCGAACGTTGCACTGTACACTGAATCACTATATTAATATCACTGAAGCAGATCGTCATTGGCCTACATAAGCGAGTTGCCCCGCATAATGGTGTCTCTATGGCTAGCCAATTATATCCCATATTAGATTTAACCATCAGAAAAATAACTAAGGACATAATTTTATTCTTTTAACTCAATTTCCATTAAATTTATAAATTCCATTATTTTTATATTATTAATCATTTAAAATTTTATTCATCAATATAATTTTATCTCTACCATAATCTTTTCACATTTTCCATTCTATTATATCAATATTTCATCATTAATAATAAATTAAGTTATTAAGCTCACTAAATACACTTTATTCCTTTTTTTTTCATTTCATGCACAATAAAATCAATAATTAGAAAAATATTCAATATATCATTTAAAATTTCTCAATAAATTTCTACACACCCAAAATCATATTTTCTTACATTTTATGACCAATTTTTCATTTAATTAGCAAGAAAAATATTAATTTTTCCTTTTTCATATTTCTGCTTATTATTAATTTTCATCATTGAAACAAAACAAATCTCATAATAGTTGAGAATACAAATTTTCATTCTGAAGATGAATAATAAAAGATATGATATTATTATGCATAGAATTGGATTATAAAGATAAAAATGAAAAAAAAAATTTAATTTTTAGGACGAAAACAGTATAAGATTTCAAGGTTTTTGTTTTCTTTCTTCCCGAATAGTTAATAGCAACTAATAATAATAATAACGACTTTATTTAATATAATAATTAGTATATTAAGGGACATCATAAAAACATTGCAAACATTGTAATATAATATAATATAATAGGGGCATACTTTATTAAACTATGCTAATACAAACTGAATGAGAATTCCAATCCAAGTTAATAACCTCTAGGAGTTTGATCAGCCGCCCTTTATGTCTTATCTATGCATCTTGAATTTATATATTAATTTATTTATGGATTAATCTAATAATATATTATTATCTAAAAATATTAATTAATATATATATATATATAATAAAATTGTAAAAACTGTTTTTAATATGACAAGAAATTAATTATTGGCTTTGTTGATGAATAAAAATATAAATCGAAGTTTAAAAAAATTTCCATCATGCTATTGCAAATAACCAGCAAGGTCTTTTCTTTTCTTTTCTTTTTTTTTAATCCACCTTTTTTAAGGAGTAAAACGTGAGATGAAAACAAATTTAATCCTATTGCTCAAACTATTACGCACGAGGTCAATAAATTAAGAATTTTTGTAGCCGTTGTTTATGGAATAAAATTAATCTGAAAAGGCACACATCATTTTTTAATGGCTAGAAGAGAAAAGGACAATTAATGATGATTTATTAAGAAAATTTAGATCATCATTAATCAACATCAACATGAGATTAATAAAGATAAAAAAACATTTAATAATTTAAACAGTTAGTAAAATTTCCTTCACAAGTAGCTATATAAATATTTAAAAAGAAAATTGGATTATCATTTTAAGATAGATGAAAAAAAGGAAAATTAAATTAAATTTTTGGGAAAAAAAAAATAAGATTCCAAGCTTTTTTTATTTTTTCCAAAGTTTGGGAGCCTCCCTCCACCACTGCATAGATACAAAAAAATTCCTTCTGAACTCATATATCTATATAATATGAATAAAATACTTTGATCAATGAAAACATGTTTTAAACATAATATGAATGAAAATACGAATTGTTCCTCTTCTACATGTTTTTTTTTTCTCCTTTTCATAGTACCTAATACAGAGTGAGATACACCGAATATAGGATCATGCCATGCCTATAAAAGTCCAATGGATCCTTCTAGTTCTAGCCCATAAAAACTTGAAAACTCATAGTTGTGATATGGCATTTCCCAATGAAACTTACCTTAATCATGTCAATGAAGAGAAAGATGAAAACTTTGGGTACGCCATTCAGCTTGCAACGAGCTCAGTACTGCCTATGGCACTTCAGGCAGCAATAGAACTTGGGATTTTTGAGATCATAGCGAATGCAGGTCCAGATTCCAAACTTTCTGCTTCAGAGATTGCGATGAAGTTGCCCACAAAGAATCCAGATGCACCCATGATGCTGGATCGCGTACTTTGCCTTTTGGCTGGTCACCAAGTTATTGGTTGCTCTTTGAAAGGCTTGGAGAGGCTTTACAGTTTGGTCCCTGTGTCCAAATATTTGTGACTAACAGCAATGGCGTTTCACTGGCTCCCTTCATGACCTTGATTCAGGACAAGGTCTTCTTAGAGAGCTGGTAGCTTAATTACATTTTCATTTTTTCAATGTCGTTATTAATTTAATTATTTGTTTTTGGCTAAAGAATGTCAGTTCATAATTGTTTGCAATTTACTTCTAGGTCCCAGCTGAAAAATGCAATTCTTGAAGGAGGAAGTCCATTTAAAAGGGTCCATGGAACATATACTTTTGGATACTGTGGCAAGGACCCAAGGTTCAACCAAGTTTTCAATTTAGGAATGTTCCACCACACCAACATAGTCATCGAGAAAATCCTAGAGGAATACAAAGGTTTTGAATGCCTCAAGCAACTTGTCGACGTTGGCGGTGGGTTGGGTCATACTCTCAAGGCAATAACCTCTAAATTCTCTCATATTAAGGGTATTAATTTCGACTTGCCACATGTTATCGAACATGCCCCTACTTATCCTGGTAAGATAGACACACATTCTTACCTATACTAAATGTACATATATCATTATTCAAAAGGTAATTACCAAGGGTATTAAGTGCTTGTACTGCAGGCGTTGAACATGTAGGAGGAGACATGTTTGAAAGTGTTCCAAAAGGAGATGCCATTTTCATGAAGGTATTGCAATTGTTTCACAATAATTTTCAGATGTAATTGAAAGACATTGACTGATAATTTGTTATGAATATATATATTTTTGCAGTGGATACTTCATGATTGGAGTGATGAACACTGCTTGAGATTGCTAAAGAATTGCTATAAAGCTGTGCCAGATGATGGAAAAGTGATAGTTGTGGATGCAGTTCTTCCAGTTATGGCTAAAACTAGTATTGCTGCTAAAGCAAACTTCCAAACTGATTTGATTGTGATGACTGTTTATGAAGGAGGAAAGGAACGAACAGAGCATGAATTCTTGGCATTGGCTATTAACGCTGGATTCCGCGGCATTAGATATAAATGCTTTGTCTGTAACTTTTGGGTGATGGAGTTCATTAAATAAATGTATCCCTCCTAAAATTGGAAGCTTGGTTATCTGAACTTTAGTGTTTGGGTGATGGTAGCCTTATGATTTAACCTATATAGTGTACTTGATTTTGCCCTTTAATAAATATGGATCTGTCTTTGTTGTTGCAAATCGAGGATGTTTAAAATAAATTTTGTTTTGGAATTTGTTTTTTCCTTCCATCTCTTTTTTCAAGTTCTTCAAAATGTTTGTCGTTACCTATGAAGATAAATATCTTTTTGAGCCATTTAGTTGGGCTTATCTTAAAAAAGTCCATATATATTATCAGAAAATCTGTACTATTTAAAAAAGTTTACAAAGTCATGGATTGCATTAGTTAATTAATTATAAATAGATAGTCGTGTTTATTTGTATAGGTGCAAATTTTCAGAATTATTGTAAAAAATAAAGTTGTACATGGATTTTGAATTTTTTTTAATCAAATCGAAGAACTAAGAAAAACATTCAAAACTAAATTGCATCGTTGATTTTTTTACTAGAACTAAAATGAATTGTATCGTTGACTTTAGTTTTGACGGATCTAGATCTTTTAATTTCTTAATGAAACCGAAGAACTAAAAAAATATTCAGAACTAAATTATATCATTGATTTCTTTACTAGAACCGAAATGAATTGTATCGTTGACTTTAGTTTTGACGATTCTAGATCCTTTAGTGATATCCAGATCCAAAATTGTACTAAAATTAAATTATGCTAAAAGAACTAATATTTAAATATTTATAATTAATAATAAAATAATTTATATATAAAATGATTTATAACATTTAATTATAACTTTATTACACAAATAGAATATTATTGGTTCAAAATGCTACAACTTCTAATTGGTGTCCATGATAACAAAGGAATGAAAAATATATCTCTATCATGAAATTTGTTGCGTAGAAAACTTACAGTTGGAGAAAAGAAGGTTTCGCATGACTCAAAGAAAAATTAGAGAATATATGATGGAGAGAAAAATCAAGAAAAGTACGAAAATCTTTAGGTATTATTGTAAAATCAAATGAGGAGCTAAGTTTGCCACACGCAAAATATTTTCTAAAAATGTAATATCCTCTCGCATGAATAGGAAAAAACCCTAACTTAAACTTAACTCGTAAATATACGAGCCAATTGTAATACTAACAAACTCAATCCCAATATTGTTCCCCACAGTATTGTTCAGTTTAAATTCTTAATTAATTTATATTACCAATGAACGGAAAAGGAAATCCTAAACACTCTAAACAAGTTTATTGAATCCCTTAGTCAAACTAATGAAATTAAAACAAGGTGAACGAGATAGCAAACAAATCTTAACAAATTAAAACTAGTGAGATGAAGCAGGAATTTAGCTTGTGTTCCCAATTTGTAATTTCTTTCCCAATTCAATTAAGCATGATAAAATAGATTTTCAATGGTTCTCGCCTTAATACACCAATTATCCAAACCAATGGTATGACTAGTGTCTAACCCAAATTTTAGATTAAATTAAAGATGATGTTTCTATTAATTTAACTCTAATATGTTCTTTCCAAATTAAACAAAAATTTGGTCAATTAATCATTCAATTCGAAACTAAATAAGTACAATTGAAATTAGCAAAGATTTTATACTTCATTAATAATAACTAGGAGAGTTCATACAAATTGGGTTAACTCACTAAATACCCAATAAAAAGTCTAGCCTAGCATTGCTACTATCATGATCAAATCAATAGCAAGCCCCAAACTAAACATGCCATAATAGAAAAGATCATAAAATAGGAAATTAAATCTCCCTGGAACTTAATAATTTTGAGTTCCCGTGAATTGTGGTCCCACTCTCCAATGCTTCAAGCTTTCAATCTCTAATGGTGAAACAGTTTCTCATGATGGTCAACAATATTTGTTGGAATAAATAGCAAAAGTCACCTAGGAGTTCTTTTCTGCTGCTTTCTCCCCAAAGTTTTCAAAAGTCTCCCCCTATTCTAATTCTAAAGAAACTAAATTTACATTCTTAGAGTTTAAGTTGCATTATAATTCTAAATATACAATCTTTCCCCTTCTAACATTATTAACAAAATTCCTAAAAGAAGCTCCCTATTATACAAAATCAATCCTCCATAATGTGGGCCTACATGGACAAGGCAAGGCTTATGTTGCACCCTGGACTCCAACATCGATAACGGTTGTGCGTATGACAATGTAGCATGCCTGTGACAAGTTGGCTCAGCATAACAACATCACGATCATAACACTCCAACATGTTTGCAACAAGATATTGGAGTCATGGCCTCAACACCCCAGCACTGCATCCGCCCTCCTAAGACAACAATTTGGGCTTCAAAATCATCACGCCAGCGACACTTTTGTATGTCCACAACATGTAGTCAGTGAGGTAAGCATCCTCATAGCATACTGTCACACACATTATAGTATGTTCATGCCAGCATAATTCCTATAATTCCTCCAATGCCTAAAACACACAAAAATAAGCAAGTACCTAAAACACGCTAAAAATCAATAATTAAACATTAAAAATATGAATAAAAATTATGCTGAAAAGGAACACATCAAATTCTCCCATACATAAATATTGTTTGTCCCGAAGTAATACCTAAATATAAAGAAAAATTCTAAACACAAATAAACTTAACTAATACATTCGATTTCAATCTCCATTATCTCTAACTCTCATTAATGTACCAACCTAACATATATCAAAATTACATAGTCAACTATGTTCATGACCATCCTAATACTTGTTCTATACTCATATTAAAAAACAAATCAACTCAATTATAATATTGCTTTAAATATATAGTAAAAAGCAATCTAGCCAAGCTACGTATCATAAACATTAAAAACTCATACATTAAGCTTCCACACTTATTTTCTTTATGGTCTCTTTTTTTACACATATCATCTTATTTTTCTTAGAGTTAACAATTTTTCCCTAAGTCATAGTACATTTCTATCCTTTACTTTGAACTTTTAGTTTTTGTTTTCTTTTTTGGTGTGAGAAAAATTTACTATGTTCATCTAGGATGTTTTGTATACTCATATCCTTGACTATTTAGACAATTTGAGGATAGCAGAACAGATAAGTCAAATGCATTTTATGCTCCACCTTGTTATTTTTATTAACTTCATTATTCCACTTGTTTTTTTTTATCTTTAATTTTATTGTGATTAGGAACATAATATACTAGTAGCCAATATTTACTAATTCATAGCCTAATTAGATTGCTAATACTATATACATGAGGTTACAAATTATCAAATTGAAATGTCTTTCAATATAAGCATGTCACTAGCATTAAGATTATCCAAAATTTCATCAAACAATGCAAATCTACAAGGTTAACATTTAGCATTCATTCATTAACTTATGTAAGAGAAAATAAAGGAAGGAAACTGAGCATAAAAGCTTAAAACAAAAAATAAAACAAGTCATAAAACACACTATCAAAACACATAATTTATTAAACTTAAACAATTTAGACATAAATTACTAACACTATAAAACTACACTCCAAAAAGATCGAATTCCATCCCCCACACATATTTCAGACACTATCCTCAATGACTCACAAATGAGCATAAAAGAAATAAGCCAGAGGAAAAAGAATACTCCCTTAGAGTGAAATTGAAAACTCAGCATGGTGAAGCAGATGGTGATGGAGATGGCACTTGAATTCTGGTGGCCTCAGTATACTTAGTTAATTTGAATGTTTGATAGTCTTGCACTTTTTCCACACACTACTCGCCCCTGTAACTCCTCAAGTTGATCCTAGTTAGACTTGTTAGTTGCCTCCCATTTTTGTAGAAGCTCAATATTGCTAGCCATTAGTTGATCAAACATTGCTCTATTGGTAGCCTCTATTACCTCAAGTCGAAAAAGCACCAATTATTAGCCAGGGGGTTCAATTGAACTACTACTAGCAGTTGGCTAAGCTGGTTATGTTTATGACAGTCGTATGAATGAATGTGCCCTGTCCATGCATCCATTCATACTTGCCACCCAATGCACAAATCAATTTAGACTTTTTTAATGCTGCAACATTAAAATCACCCAAACTTGGCACAACGATTAGCTTAGTAGTATTAGGATCAAAACTACATAAATGAATAACAAAAGTAGTTATAATGTTCCCTAAACTAAGGTGATAGTTAGGTTGATTAATGGTGTAAATGATACTCCTAAAAGAAATGCAGAAGTACACACTCAAATTTTCTTATGCATACACCACAGTAAAAATAATTCATTACTAGACACCTTGCTACTTTTATTTCGGCCAAAAATGACATGACACATGAACTTATGCATAAGAATGGTGCAAGGATCTTGAAATTTGACATTAGATGCACATTTAGGATTATAATTGTCCTTCCCAGCAAAGAAAAACCGTGCATTACCAAAATAAAAATCATTCGGAGGGGCCATGGAACTGGTTTTGTAAAACTGAAAATATTTTGCATAACATGTAAATCAATAATGCATTTGGTCCCCAACAAACGAAATGTGATCTTTTGCAAATACTTTATAGTGACTACAGTTGCATAAAATTCAAGCAATAATTCTCTATAACATGGATACTTTAAATCAATGAATCTTATCCAACCTAAGTTCCTAGCATAGTCTCTAATTGTATATAAACTCTCTAACTTGTTCAAGATATCATAATCTAAAAAATTGCATGCATTGAAACCACGAGTAACGGAGTGTACACAACCTCTACTCTCCTTCCCTGTGTATATTAGGAAGAGAGCATCATATTAGTCTCAATATTCACTTCCAGCTTGTCACGCCCGATTGTCTAAAAATTGATCAATGCGCTCTTTCCGAGATTGGATGCACCGATTGAATAGAAATTGAGTAGAAATTGAGCGCTTCCATTATCAAAATAGTGCTGATTCGATTGATATTTACATTCGAATCATGTACAAGCGAGGAAATTAATAATAAATATGTGACGTTAAATTTTTGCATGAAAACTACGAAAAATGAGACTGAGCTAAAAATAGGCAATTTTTGCGCTAACAACAAGTCGCAAACTAATAAGATCAAGATATAGAGAATATTAAGAAAAATATCGAAAAATATGATTTATTGCTCCAGTGTGCGAATTTTGAAACTAAAAACTTTAGTACACAAAATAAATTATAACGAGAATTTCAGTATATTTAATTGTAGAAAATTAATTAGTTTAGGACTTGAAATAGTAGAAATTAAAATTAGGATTCAGTTTAATTTAAAAAATAAATTTTATTTCGGTGTAGAATTATTGCAATTAAATTAAGTGATAGGTAGAATATTTAATGAAGAAATTTATGAGGATATTATTGATGGAAAATTAATTAATTAGGTGCTTGAATTGGGTAAAAGAAAATTATTTTATGGAATAAATTTAAAAAGACAAAAATTTAGTGCGCCAATTAATGGAAATTGAAAGATTGAAGCTTAAAAGAGAAAGTGTCAATTAATTAAATAAATTAAGAGTTGTCGCCCATTTTACACTGGTGCATGTCGACTTTAAATTAAATTAATTTAATTAATATTTGAGCCATGTATAAAATGGTAAGGTGGGTCCAAATCTCCCATTTTTTTCTTACAAAATCATGAAACTTCCATTCTTTGTCCTTTCTTCAACCTTTCACCCTTCCATCTTCATCGCTATATTCCTTATGGTTTCACTCACCATGAAACCTCTTATATTTTTCCACGATTTTGATGAGAAGTTTTAGCAAAATCAAGTGAAGATTTAAATATTAGGGAAGAAAATGGGTGTATGTGAATTGGTTCAGCCACCATGATATCTACCTAAGGTAAACTTGATTTTCTTTCAATTTATTTTTCCTCTTTGAGTTTAGTTGAGATTGAAGCCTATCTATATTTGGATTTTGAGAATAATTATATAATTAATTTGCAGTAGGATTTTAGTATAATACACGTTGACAATTTATGAAATAATATTTTATGTCAGGCGCTTTGACGCCACGAACGGTCGAGCTAGATAAGGGCAATGATCTAAAAGACGTGGGGAAAACATAAATTGAATTTGTGAAAAATTTATGGCAACAATCATAAAAGTACAAAAATTAATTATAATAATATTATCTATTATTATAAATTAATATAAATATTTTGTGAAAAGTTTATTTATATATGTTATATATATATATAATGTCAGACTGAGAATATGGAATATCAATTAGTATAATTTGTTATATATGTATAGATGTATGATACATGTGGTACATTTAGTACGTGAAAACTAGGACATGTTTTTTCACATGTGTGATATATGTGTTACAAGTAAAAATGTATGAATAATGATAATATATGTATATGTGTATACAAAAGAAATATATATGTGTTAAGAAAAGTATATGATAATAAAAAAATATATATTTTTAGTGATCTTTATATGATATTATATGTCATATAACATGAACAGATAAATATAACATGTGTCCATAAATGGGTATAGACTAGAGTAAGGATATAGGAACTACATATCCATTGGCCTTAATGGCATTGTTGTGTTTATTTAATATTGAGGTACTACTACTATGTAATTTTATAATAAAAAATATACATGCAAGATTCATGAAACACCAAGAACAAAATAAATTCAACCTTTTTTCTTAAATTCAACCTTTTTTCTTCTATTTGAGACCCATAATGATGATAGATGTGATTAGGTTTGGTAGATTGAGTTTATGTTGCAAAATTGGAAGTAGAAATTTAAATTTGTGATTAGTTGAGGAAAGTTGTAGTTAAGCTTTGAATTGATGATAATTGATGTTAATTAATTGTTCTATCACTTAAAAACTAGAGAAATATGATGTCAATGGATGAATGAGGGGCTGCAATAATTAAATAAATTTGGAAAAAATTGAAATTAGCATAGAAGCACAACAATTGGTGATAGATTAACTATGATTTGAGTGTTGAATTGAAAAAAATGAATTGGGAACTAGGATATATTTTTTGGGAAGCCATAACATATTAAGAGAGAAGTTTAATCTTAGTACATTTTAGCTAAATTAAGGTATAAAATATATTAGGAGCATTAGAATATTATGTAGACATGAAAAACATTAAAAATGTATATTGAAATTGAGATATGGTATGGTTGTGTAAGAAAATCAAGTGAACAAGTGAGAGGCTCTCAAGGAGGTGACAAAGGCAAGGAGAAAGCTAGCTAATAAGAAAAGAAAAAGAAGGGTTAAGGAATGAGCTAAGGCTGATTAGGTATGTGTTTCATTGATAAAAATTTTACATGTTAATATATATATGGAATTATGCATTAAGGTTTGATATGATTGTGCTTTTGCTATGTTATGTGATTTGTTGTGGCTTTCAATATTTTATATGGCAATGGGATGAAATGGTATAAAATAATTGAGATATATGAATGTAGTTAAAATCTGAAAATTTTAGTATAAAAATAAATGCAAATGATGAATGTGGTTGAGAATTGGATTGATGCTAATTGATGACCCTGCTGTCGGAGACAAGGTATTTTTGAACTACATTCATAAAAAATTTTAGATTTTAACTGCATTCATATGTCTCAATTATTTTATACAAATTCATCCCATTGCCATATAAAATATCAAAAGACACAACAAATCACATAACATATCAAAAACACATCATATCAAATCTTAATACATAATTCCATACATATTAACATGTAAAATTTTTATCAATGAAGCACATACCTAATCAGCCTTGGCTCTTCCCTTAGTCATTCTTTTTCATTCCTTATTAGCTAGCTTTCTCCTTACTTTTGTCACCCTCTTAGGGGCCTCTCACTTGTTCACTTGATTTTCCTACACAACTATACCATATCTCAATTCTAATATCAATTTTCAATACTTTTCATGTCTACATAATATTCTAATGCTCCTAATATGTTTTATACCTTAATTGAGCTAAAATATACTAAGGTTAAACTTCCTTCTTAATATGTTATGGCTACCCAAAAACCATATCCTAGTTCCCAATTCATTTTCTTCAATTCAACACTCAAATTATAGTTAATCTATCACCAATTGTTGTGCTTCTATGCTAATTTAAATTTTTCCCAAATTTATTTAATTATGGAAGCCCCTCAGTCATCTATTAACATCATATTTCTCTAGTTTTTAAGTGATACAACAATTAATTAACATCAATTATCATCAATTCAAAGTTTAACTATAACTTTCCTCAACTAATCACAAACTTAAATTTCTACTTCCAATCTTGCAACATAAACTCAATCTACCAAACCTAATCACATCTATCATCATTATGGGTCTCAAATAGAAGGAAAAAGTTGAATTTAAGAAGAATAAACTCACCTTAAGATTTTTCCAAAGCTGACCGAATTTCCACTCAATTTTTCTCTTTTATTTCTCTTTTTATGGTTCGTAGCTCCACATCTCAAACATACCTAGTCAACCACCAACACTCTCCTGTATGAGCTCTACCACAATGCTAACACATAACAGGAGTTGGTCTCTTAGAAAGTAATGCTAGTGAACTAGCAGATAATGCTGCGGGTCTGAAATGTTGACCCTGCCTACCAAAAAATGTCTGCCCAGCAACCCGTGACTGAAATGATCTGGGTACTATCCGCCATTTCCTACCAGATGTCTGCGCTACACTAGCTGTCGATTTCTTGGAGAACTCTTCTGTCTTCAGCTTTTTCCTTCTTTTAACACTAATAGAAGAGGACACTAGTGTAGCAAAATATGTATGCTAGTGGGAAGCCACTAAATATCCAATATCCTCATCAAGGGCATCTTCAAATCTACGATATTTGTCAGCTTCATCTCTAATAATCCCCGTGTTGCTCAGCTTGGTGAACTCCATCTCATATACAGCTACTGTCATACTCCTTTGCTTCAAATTCAGAAATTCTCGCTTTTTCTCATCCACATAAACTCTTAGCACATATTTCTTTTTAAACTCTACCACAAAGAAATCCCATGTCTGAGGGTTTGGAGTCTGGGATTTCACTAACACCAACTTCCACTAGTTATAGGCATGCTCCTGAATGAGGGACACTGCATATCTAACCAAATTAATTTTATCAATCTATTTTGTTCATTTTTATTTCTTATTTAATAATTTACTCGATTTATTTTAATCTCTAATGTTAAAATTATAGTTTCTATGCATATCATACACTTATTCTAACTATACTCTAATTAGTGACCATTACAATTCTCTCCCCCTTAAGATGTTTCGTCCTCGAAACATACCTATTGTGTTATCATTGAACAAGTAGGGGTATTGAGCTTTCATCGATTCCTCGTTTTCCCATGTGGCTTCTTTGATTGCATAATTTCTCCATAACACTTTAACCAATGGTACTCGCTTGTTCCTAAGCTCTTTAATTTCTCTAGCTAGGATTTGTACTGGTTCTTCTTCATATGTCAAATCCTGCCTCACTTAGCAGGTATGATGTGCTTAGGATATGATTTGTATCGTCTTAACATTGATACATGAAACAAATTGTGAATCTTCTGTAATTTTGGTGGTAAGGCCAACGGTAAGCCACTGGACCCACACGTTCAATTATTTTGTATGGTCTAATAAATCTAGGACTCAGTTTCCCCTTTTTACCAAAACGAAGTACTTTCTTCCAAGGTGAAACTTTCAAAAATACCTTGTCTCCTACAACAGGGTCATCAATTAGCATCAATCCACTTCTCAACCACATTCCTCATTTGCATTCATTTTGATACTGAAATTTTCAAATTTTAACTACATACATATATCTCAATTATTTTTATACCATTTCATCCCATTTCCATATTAAATATCAAAAGCCACAACAAATCACATAACATATCAAAAACACAATCATATCAAACCTTAATGCATAATTTCATACATATTAACATGTAAGATTTTTATCAATGAAGCATATACCTAATCAGCCTTGGCTCTTCCCTTAATACTCCTTTTTCTTTCCTTATTAGCTAGCTTTCTCCTTGCCTTTGTCATCCTTTTGAGGGCCTCTCACTTGTTCACTTGATTTTTCTACACAACCATACCATATCTCAATTCCAATATATATTTTTAATGCTTTTTCATGTCTACATAATATTCTAATGCTCCTAATATGTTTTATACCTTAATTTAGCTAAAATGTACTAAGGTTAAATTTCCCTTTTAATATGTCATGGCTACCCAAAAACTATATCCAGTTCCCAATTCATTTTCTTCAATTCAACACTCAAATCATAGTTAATCTATCACCAATTGTTGTGCTTCTATGCTAATTTCAATTTTTCCCAAATTTATTTAATTATGGCAGCCCCTCATTCATCCATTAACATCATATTTCTCTAGTTTTTAAGTGATATAACAATTAATTAACATCAATTATCATCAATTCAAAGTTTAACTACAACTTTCCTCAACTAATCACAAATTTAAATTTCTACTTCCAATCTAGCAACATAAACTCATTCTACCAAATCTAATCACATCTATCATCATTATGGGTCTCAAATAGAAGAAAAAATGTTTAATTTAAGAAAAAATCTCAATCTTCTCACTCTTTTTCTTCTCTTTTCTTTGATTTTGGGGTTAGTTGTCATTAAAGTTAGTGATTATTATGTTAATGATGATTAAGGATAGATTAGTGTATTTAGTGCTTGATTAGTATGAAATTTGTTGTTAGGACAAGAAGGTGAAGAATCTTTGAACCATAATCAAAGAGGAAGTAAGGGCAAAGAGAAAGCTAACTAAGAAGAAGAGAAAAGTGAAGAGAATTAGATTTTATGAGGTATGTACATTTGGCAAATATTCAATATGAAAAATGTAATTTTTTATTTTGTGATATTATGTATAATTGTGTATGTAAGTCTTGATATTTTTATTAACTTATTCCATGAATGTGGAAATAAAAATTTGAATATGAGGTTGGTGCATGACGATGGAAATTGTAGGAATTAATTGAAGTGTTGGAAAATTCATTTTATGAACAGTGTCTACTTTTCTGGTCATAACTTGAGTTCTGGAAATGATTTTTGAGTGTATCTTATTGGGTTGGAAAGTTAAGACATAGGGCTTAAATGTTTATTTAGACCATTAGACCTGAATAGGTCTGGAATTTGCTGAAAAATAGACTCAAATTCTGAACTAGAAATTTATCTAGTAAAATAGTGGGTAGAATGGAATGAATGTATCTTACAAACAAATTCATAACACTTGCTACAAAATTCGGTTTAATGTAACTCTAGTTGTAAATTAACTATAAGACATGTACCTATATTTTATTAGTTTATCACTTGTCCAAATTCTATCTAAAAATGGACAAAAAATATAGTAAAAATAAGGAAGAAATGTTGTCCAGAATAGGACAACTTGTATATATGTGTTGATTGTGGATTTTTTTCATAGGAAAATATGTTATTTGACTTTTATTATAGTTATAATTATTAATTAGTAAGTATGTTGTTGTAAATATTTAATGGAGATTATTTCATTTATGTGGAAATTATATTAGTGTTACCTACATAATTTATGTAAATAATAATAAGGGTAACAAATAAAATTAAGTCCTATAACATCTAATCAAGAACTAAAAATTAGGATAAGTTGGCATGCCAATAAAAAGGGTAGAAATGTAGGCACTAGAAAATAGTACTGAGATTTATTTTACATAGGAACTAAGAAATAGTGATAAGTTTAAAATTACGTAGACAATAAGAAATAGTGTTGAGTTCGAAATTATGTAGGCACCAAAAATGTGCTGAGTTGTTATTGAAAATGTAACCGTTAAACGCCGAGTTATAAAATAATTATGTAGGTACCGAGTATACTGCCAGAGAACAGAAACCTTATATCCAATATTTAGTTCCAATCTAAGCTGCCATGGGCTATTGAATAAATAGAAAAAATTGGTAAATTATTAAATCGATATGTTAAATAGTATATCTTGTATTATTAAAAAATTTCAAACATTTTAAAGGAATGAAATGTTATAAGTGATGAATTGTTTATTTATGCTTGACATAAATGGTTTAGTAAATTAATTTTAGTTCCTAAAATTTTAATTTTGAAATATTTATAAAATTATTGGATAGTTGTCAAATGTACTACTAAGCTAGTAGCTTAGCACTTATGTTTCACGCGTAGATAAATAGACATAACTATTGCGTTAGGGGGACCGAGGATAAGGAAAACCCCAAGATCAAATTTCAGTAGTTTATTTTTTTGTATATTTTGGAAATTGTATTGTAAAAATTAAATTTTAAGAATTTATTTTGATGTAAATTGTGGCATGTAGGATTATAAGGAGTGGATTTTATAATTAATATATTTGGTAATATTGTAAATGTATTTCTAAATATTATGGTTTAATGAATAAATTATTTTAAATTAAAATATTTACATTACTAGTTTCATATTTAAATGATATGAAAAAAGAAAAGAAATATAGTAATAAATATTCCGCTAATAATAAACTCGAAAATTTGAAAAAAAAATTATATAATAATTTGAGTATTGGTTTTTACAAAAAAAAATGAGTTTAATACCACTTTCATATACTATTAACGACTAGTAGGGTAAGAGAGCGCTACAAAACTAACTCTATTATAATATTGCCTTAAATATATAGTAAAAATCAATCTGGCCAAGCTACGTATCATAAACATTAAAAACACATACATTAAACTCCCATACTTATTTTCTTTGTAGTCTCTGTTGAACCTTAAGGGGTATTTTCAGTCATTTTGATGATAACAAATAATAGTAATAATGTATTTAATAATATTTGTGCTCTAACTATGTTAAACAGGATATACTTTTGTTAGAACATAAACAAGATTGAAAGACAACTTTTGAAAATTAAAATCAAAAGAAAAGCAAAGTATCACGCTCGTTACTACTTTTATCACGCCCGTGAATATAGCTTAACGTCAACTCTCCAATATTCAAAGTTCACAACCATGAAGGATCAAACCAACCGTGAATGATCAAGCAGTCACGCCCATGAAAGACAGTTACGTCTATGACCAAACATGTCAAAATTTTTTAGGAAGCAGAAAAAAATGCAATTATTGTAGCTGTCATTTCCAACAAATCAAGCTGTGAAGTCATTATGTTCTTAAACGACTCCTACTTAACACCTATTAGCAAAAAAATCTTCATCTACGCATAAAAACCACATCAAGGTATCTATATATGAGCATTGTTGTGACACCCTATTAATAATCATTCTATACGTACGTTGCATGGATTAATATGATTATAGCCGATATATGTCAAAACAATTTCCTTAATTTAATTTATGACCATTATTTTATTAGCACGTAATTAATAGCATAACGACTATAAATTAAATACTCCACATGCAATGCAAACAATCCACAACCCATTTTTACGCATAACAATAAACATATCATACAAAATAGTTTTCATTCAACCATAAGTCAACATTCCATTCTTCACACATATAATAATTTACAAATATTTTTTATCAGAACATATACATAATTTTAATCCTACAACTCCATATCCATACGTATATATACATGTCATTCTTAGTATATGGACCCAAAGGTCAACTACACTGAATAGTAATCCCGAAAGATCACCCGAACACTACACTGTACACTGAATCACTGTATTAATATCACTGAAGTAGATCGTCATTGGCCTACATAAGCGAGTTGCCCCGCATAATGGTGTCTCTATGGCTAGCCAATTATATCTCGGATTAGATTTAACCATCAGAAAAATAACTAAGGACATAATTTTATTCCTTTAACTCAATTTCCATTAAATTCATAAATTCTATTATTTTTATATTATTAATCATTTAACATTTTATTCATCCATATAATTTTATCTCTACCATAATCTTTTCACATTTTCCATTCTACTATATCAATATGTTATCATTAATAATCAATTAAGTTATTAAGCTCACTAAATACACTTCATTCCTTATTTTGTTTCATTTGATGCACAATAAACACTAGTACAAAATAGAGTTATATGTGTCTGTTATTTTACATTTTATACCTCTGTTAAATAGTAGACAAATATATAGGAGACACATATGATATAAATTTTATGTGTTTGTCATTATGACAGACGCATATAATCAGTTATACGCTCTGTCGTTTAATAATAGCAGACGCATATAATCAGTTATATGCGTCTATCGTTTAATAATAGCAGACGCATATAATCAGGTTATACGCATCTGCTAGTTTTAACGATGGACAAGTATAACTGATTATATGTATATGCTTTTACTAAACGACAGACGCCTATTATCTTTTTTTTTTTAAAATTAAAGCTCATATTATACTGCTACCATTCATATATAACCTGCTTCAAAATTCATAATAATTCTGCTTCAATAAGCCACAATAGGCATCCAACATTCAAGTCACAAATGCTCAATAATCAATAATTTACAGGACAATACAAACTAAAAAAAATTAAATAAATCAAAGTAATACCTCATCATGCCTAAAACAATTCACTTGAAAATAATTAATCCACAAGTTCTTCAAAATTCTTTAATTTAAAATTGCGTTTCTCATTAATATGAAATATTTTACAAAAGTAAATAAAAAGATTGCATACACTCTCTCATAAAGTAATTTGACCACATATGTCGAATTTCATCTATTTGATCTTGACTATATGATCCGTTTTCAAAAGCCTACAAGACAAATCAAACAAATAATAGAAAATATGTTAGAAATGAATAAATTAATAGCTAGTTATGTATCATACTTGTAATATAAACTGACTAGTATTTGAAAGAAATACCTTCAGCAATGTTGTATCACTGTTATGATATACGACAATTTCATACATATACCTCATGATGTAATATCTGCATTCAACACCTCCTTGTTGTTGAGGGCACTTAAAATAGAAAAAACAACAAAGGCCCATGCCAAATAAAGGATTATAAAATCATAAAAACTTTAATCTAACTAGTAATTCAGAATATAAAATTCTCACCGAAATGTCATTCCATTTTAACCTAGCACCTTTATTTTTTCCACCTTCTATAGCATAAGTTCTATAGGCTCTGAAAAATAAGTGTATATCAAAATCGACATTAATATTGAAAACGCTACAAGCATTGTAGAAACTATTAGCTAGTAGTATTATAACTTACAGGTTAATATGAGGTTTCAGACTTATATCGCGGCCGCCACGAGCTACAGGATCCATGAAAAATGCCTCACTTCGTTCATAGAAAAATACAATCAACATCCAATGGTTACTAGAGATATACAAATATGTTGAAATTAGTAAAAATATTGAGAATAAAAATTATGCAAACATGAATATAAATATTTCTTACTTCTGGAAGTATGGTTGTAGAATGAAATGTTTATCTCTTTGTTCCTTCAAAGCTTCTATAATATATCTTTCTGCTGAGTTAGTCTCTGTGAACATCCATCGAAGCATTGTTGGACAAAGAAATCCAATCGACGATATAAAGAATGTATCACACAAGTTATAAAGGTATCTGCATGCATGAATCACAATACATACATAAGTATTATTTTTGTATTTTTTAAATCAATCTTATAATATTAGTAATAAATAGTATAATCTTACATCATAAATATACAAATAATCGAGACATCAAGTCATTCCATGGAGAAGAGTTGAGCGATGTCTTCCATACCAACATGAATTATTAGATTATCTACTGGATACTTAAATACTGTAATGTCTGCAGGAACTTCAAAAATGTACCCAGTAGGCAATCTGTGAAGGTATTCCAACCTTTCCACAAAATGTTCTATTTCATCTATCATCTCGTCTACACGATCATTCTCTTCATCATCAATGTTATTTTCTCCTTGCTGATCAAATTCATTATTATTAGAACATGTCCCGGTTAAAACACTCTCACCATGCCATATCCACCGTGTGTAACCTTCCTTAAAACCACACCTTATTATATGAGATTTTACTATATGAACATCTCGAAATTTTTTCATGTTTTTACAATCAACACAAGGACATACAATCATTTCTTCTTTTTCCCTTATTTGCTTTTCCTCCGCAATTCTAATAAATTCTGCAACTCCATTCAAATATTCAAATGTAGTGCGTCTACCATACATCCAACTTCGATCCATATCTAACCACACAAAAAAATGTTCAATATATATAAGTCTTATTGCTTTTTAATCAGGAGAAACATTATATATAATATCCTTAAATATATAATGAGTAAATCTTGAATGGGTATTGATGATTTTGAATTCATTGTTGATTGAAAATATCGGTTTCATATCATTGCTAAACTGTTAATGCAACTACCTGGAAACATAATGTGTTAAAGCATGTCTTTATTATTTATTTATTTTTTAACAAAAATCAATTTTGCATTTATAAAGATGGAAAATATCATTTTCAGGAAAAGGTTAAAGTTTATTTTTTCATTTTAATACAATTTGATCGCATTAAATGATTTTGTTTTTATGTTTTTGCCTCAATGTTACACTTCTCCTACCTTTCTACTATAACAAAAAAGCACATATTTGACTAGTTCACAGCCTAATGAACACATGCATAGGTACATCTAGTTTTTGACATCACAATTCCTAGTGTAAATCCCTGCAACTCTTCCCAATGAATTTTTTATATCCCAAAATAAACAGTTCTTCATATGGATGCCATAATTAATCCAATGATCCTACGTCATTTTTCTGAGGAATAAGCATGCACTACAACTCATGCTCCATTGAAACTTAAATCCCTAATCACAATTCAATTTTATTTGAAAACTAGTTGTTTAAAGGTATCCACCATTACCATTTGAACCCACAGCACTAAATAACACTTGTTAAGAATGTGCACCGATCATTTTTTTTTTTTTTTGAGAGAGAATTGAATATCCCCAACTTGTATTAGTTTCCCTTTCTTTTAGGAAAATTTAGGAAATAGGAGAATGATTAAAAACATTTCCTACTTGAAAAACATCTTATATCCTATTTTAACACTTTTGAAAGAACAATATCAATAGGTTTTGTCACTATAAAAACACCAGACAAAAGCAATAGATTCACCAGCTAAAAAAGATAAGGATGTATTGTTAATTATTTAATGAGAAAAATGAAGTGATAAATTACTTTCTCGATTGACACAAATTAAGATTTCATAAAATAATTTTCACAAGAACTTTAAGGTGGTGATAGCACAAAAAAACCTATCACGGACTCTCACTATATTTGAATACCTGCCTACATTCCATAAGCAAACTTCAAATTTATTATAATTCAAACAGAAAATTCGTTGGAAATTTGAATTTTATATTGCGAAGAAAACAAAAAAACGTTGAAGGAAATTAAAAACAAAAAAGAAAAGATAAAATCAAAAATTACCTAAAAATGGCTCAACAGTACTCGTCATCTTCTTTGCAGCAGTACAAACAAAACCATCAATCTCTTCAACCCAATACCGTCGTCGAGCACATCTCTAGTGTGGGAGAAACGATGGTTGAGTTCGATTTGTTGAGACGAAATGTATGAGAGAGTTTCAGAGTATCGCGCTTTGTTGCAGACGAAATGTCATAGTACTGTGTAAGACGCTCGTTTTGGTTTTTAAAAAACTTATATGCGTCTGTCTTAAATAATAACAGACGCCTATTCTGATAACATATGCGTCTGTCGTTAAATAAATACAGACACTTAAACCTTTATATGTCTGTCATTTATAATGACAGACGCATATAACTATTGACATATTTACAAAAATGTCACTGCCTATTATATATTATATGCGTTTGTTATTAATTAAAGACAGACATCTATAACATTTTTATTCGACTGGCATTAGATAAAAACAGACGCCTATTATATCTTTACTTAATATTTAATATACAAAATTAAACTTAATTATCTGCATAATATAATTAAGTAGGCTGCCTTTAATATTTATATATATATATATAACTAAAAATAATAAAAAATTAAATTAATATTAATTAATTAATTAATTCGTCATATTATATATATTATTAGTTAACAAAACCTGACATATATTTAATTAATTAATTTAAATATTATTTGGTTAAATATAAATTTGTTTTTTTAATTACAACTCTTACTCTCCAAATTAATTAATTTATTTTAGACTAATATATATATATATATATATATATATATATATATATATATATATATATATATATATATATATAGTACTGTTAGAGACGACATTTATATTAATAGACGCATATAACAAGTAACATATTTACAAAAATATCACCGTTTCCATTTTAAGCGTCTGTCATTTACACAACAGACATGTATAACCTTTTAACTTAAAGTTGTAATTGTACTTGTGAAAATCAATAATTAGAAAAATATTAAATATACTATTTAAAAATTCTCAATAAATTTCTACACACCCAAAATCATATTTCTTGCATTTTATGACCAATTTTTCATTTAATTAGCAAGAAAAATATTAATTTTTCATTTTTCATATTTCGGTCTATAATTAATTTTCATCATTAAAATTTTTTTTCACCTTCTAATTATTCATTTCACTAATTTATACATTAATTATTCCATATGTATCATAATATTACAATAAAATGTATTTATTCCTTAATATTCATTTTTCACATAATAAGGTCATATTTTATAATTTCCACTAATTAATTTTTTTGATTGAAGTATACCATTTCAATTCACTTTCATAATCCCTTAATCTTGTTTTAAGCATTAATTAGCAATTACATACAAAACACACAAATTTCTAAATTTTCATAACCCTAAATCATGTTTAATTAATGGAAATAAGTAGATTTTGTAATCACTAACCTTAATTTTTTTGTTTTCGCCTTCCTAGGCTTCCTTTTCCTTATCATTTCCCTTGGAAGCTCCTTCATCTTCTCTTGAACTTACCATGACCGAAATTTACCCCTCATCAATTCATCATTATTTTCTTCCTTAACTCAAATAAACTTAATATTTATCATGTACATACCTTAAACTACCTATTTGAACCATTAAACGAATTTAAAAATATAAATTTCACTTACCTTAAATTTGTATCCTAACTTTTCTCCTTTATTTTTCTTCCATTCTAGCTTTCCAAATAAAGAATAAAAGCTTCTACTATGTACTAGAGATACTGAAATTATTTTTCGATGGTTGATTTTGGTGTAAAAAGTGAAGAAATTTTGGAGAAGAACAAGGGAGGAGTGGTTCGGACATAAAGGAAAGAAAGAGGAAGAAGATGAAGAAGAATGATAATTTGGGTCTTATATAGTGGTCTAAGTTGAGTGGGCTTGGGTCAAACAAAGCTCAACCCATTTAGGCCCAATTATGAACTATAAATGATATTTCTCACTTTCCAAGCTCAATTTTACCCAATTTTGATTTCATAATTCATATAATATTTTTATATGTCTACACAAAATTTTTTAACTCGAACGGAGTCCGTTTTCCGTCATACTCACTCAAACCGGACTGATGATTCAATTTTCGGTGTTACCATAAAATTTATTTTTCACTATCAAATAATCCTAAATATTATTTAGATTATATCCATATCTTAAAATAATTTTTGGATGTCGTTTGCTATTTTTCATATCCCGGTCAAAATACGGTTAACCAACTATTTAATTAAATCGGATCTCATTTTTACTTATTTTTTACTTTTGAAGATTTATTTAACTCATTTTCACTCTAAATTTTACCCTTGAACTAATTATAACCTATATTTTCCGATAATCAAATAAAATATTTTTCACCCACGGATATATTTTGAATCCCTAGGTATACAAATCAATTTCGGAAACTACAATTTACAACTAACTCAATATTTAGACCATTACAGTTGTACCTCACAATAGATGAGAACAAAACAAATCTCATAATAGTTCAGAATACAAATTTTCATTCTGAAGATGAATAATAAAAGATATGATATTGTTATGCATAGAATTGGATTATAAAGATAAAAATGAAAAACAAATAATTTAATTTTTAGGACGAAAACAATATAAGATTTCAAGGTTTTTGTTTTCTTTCTTCCCGAATAGTTAATAGCAACTAATAATAATAATAACGACTTTATTTAATATAATAATTAGTATATCTTGTATTATTAAAGAATTTCAAACATATTAAATGAATGAAATGTTATAAGTGATGAATTGTTTATTTATGCTTGACATAAATGGTATTGATATTATTTAAATATTTCGGTATGCTTAGTAAATTAATTGTAGTTTCTAAAATTTTAATTTTGAAATATTTATAAAATTATTGGATAGTTGTTAAACGTACTATTAAGCTAGTAGCTTAGCACTTATATTTTATTCGCAGATAAATAGACATAGCTGTTGCATTAGGGCGACCGAGGATAAGGAAATCCCCAAAATCATATTTTAGTAGTTTATTTTTTTTGTATATTTTGGAAATTGTATTGTAAAAATTAAACTTTAAGAATTTATTTTGATGTAAATTGTGGCATGTAGGATTATAAATTCCAACCGACTAGGCGTATTGTGTCGATTCTTTTGAGTAATATATCTGGACGGGATAGAAAGATTTGAAAGAACTCTACTCTACGCTTGTTGAAGGTGAAGTTTATAAATAAAACAATTCCTTCTGTCGGGTATCCCCGATTAATGATCTTTTTTTACCCCGAGGAGTGAATTTTATAATTAATATATTTGGTAATATTGTAAATGTATTTCTAAATATTATGGTTTAATGAATGAATATTTTAAATTAAAATATATATATTACTAGTTCCATATTTAAATGATATGAAACAGGATATACTTTTGTTAGACAAGATATACTTTTGTTAGAATATAAAACAAGATTGAAAGACAACTTTTGAAAATTAAAATCAAAAGAAAAGCAAAGTGTCACACTCATTACTACTTTTGTCACGCCCGTGAATATAACTTAGCGCCAACTTTCCAATATTCAAATTTCACAGTTAAGAAGGATCAAACCAACCATGAATGATCAAGCAGTCACGCCCATGAAAGACAGTTACGTCTGTGACCAAATATGTCAAATTTTTCTAGGGAGCAGAAAAAAATCTCAATTATTGTAGCTGTCATTTCCAAAAAATCAGGCTGTGAAGTCATTGTGTTTTTAAACGACTCCAACTTAACACCAATTCGCAAAAAAATCTTCATCTACGCATAAAAACCACATCAATGTATCTATATATGAGCGTTGTTGTGACACCCTATTAATAATCATTCTATACATATGTTACATGGATTAATATGATTATAGCCGATATGTATCAAAAAAATTTCCTTAATTTAATTTAATGACTATTATATTATTAGCATTTAATTAATCCTTTTTATTTTTCAAAAATTTTGGCAGCATAACGACTATAAATTAAATACTCCACATGCAATGCAAATAATCCACAACTCATTTTTAGGCATAACAATACACATATCATACAAAATAGTTTTCATTTAACCATAAGTCAACCTTTCATTCTTCACACATATAATAATTTACAAATATTTTTTATTAGAACATATACATAATTTTAATCCTATAACTCCATATCTATACGTATATATACATGTCATTCTTGGTATGTGGACCCAAAGGTCCACTACACAGAAAAGTAATCTCGAAAGATCACTCGAACACTGCACTATACACTGAATCACTATATTAATATCACTGAAGCAGATCGTCATTGGCCTACATAAGCGAGTTGCCCCGCATAATGGTGTCTCTATGGCTAACCATCAGAAAAATAACTAAGGACATAATTTTATTCCTTTAACTCAATTTCTATTAAATTCATAAATTCCATTATTTTTATATTATTAATCATTTAAAATTTTATTCATCCATATAATTTTATCTCTACCATAATCTTTTCACATTTTCCATTCTACTATATCAATATTTCATCATTAATAATAAATTAAGTTATTAAGCTCACTAAATACACTTTATTCCTTTTTTTTTTCATTTCATGCACAATAAAATCAATAATTAGAAAAATATTCAATATATCATTTAAAATTTCTCAATAAATTTCTACACACCCAAAATCATATTTTCTTACATTTTATGACCAATTTTTCATTTAATTAACAAGAAAAATATTAATTTTTCCTTTTTCATATTTCGGCTTATTATTAATTTTCATCATTAAAACAAAACAAATCTCATAATAGTTGAGAATACAAATTTTCATTCTGAAGATGAATAATAAAAGATATGATATTATTATGCATAGAATTGGATTATAAAGATAAAAATGAAAAAAAAAATAATTTAATTTTTAGGACGAAAACAGTATAAGATTTCAAGGTTTTTGTTTTCTTTCTTCCCGAATAGTTAATAGCAACTAATAATAATAATAACGACTTTATTTAATATAATAATTAGTATATTAAGGGACATCATAAAAACATTGCAAACATTGTAATATAATATAATATAATAGGGGCATACTTTATTAAACTATGCTAATACAAACTGAATGAGAATTCCAATCCAAGTTAATAACCTCTAGGAGTTTGATCAGCCGCCCTTTATGTCTTATCTATGCATCTTGAATTTATATATTAATTTATTTATGGATTAATCTAATAATATATTATTATCTAAAAATATTAATTAATATATATATATATATAATAAAATTGTAAAAACTGTTTTTAATATGACAAGAAATTAATTATTGGCTTTGTTGATGAATAAAAATATAAATCGAAGTTTAAAAAAATTTCCATCATGCTATTGCAAATAACCAGCAAGGTCTTTTCTTTTCTTTTCTTTTTTTTTTAATCCACCTTTTTTAAGGAGTAAAACGTGAGATGAAAACAAATTTAATCCTATTGCTCAAACTATTACGCACGAGGTCAATAAATTAAGAATTTTTGTAGCCGTTGTTTATGGAATAAAATTAATCTGAAAAGGCACACATCATTTTTTAATGGCTAGAAGAGAAAAGGACAATTAATGATGATTTATTAAGAAAATTTAGATCATCATTAATCAACATCAACATGAGATTAATAAAGATAAAAAAACATTTAATAATTTAAACAGTTAGTAAAATTTCCTTCACAAGTAGCTATATAAATATTTAAAAAGAAAATTGGATTATCATTTTAAGATAGATGAAAAAAAGGAAAATTAAATTAAATTTTTGGGAAAAAAAAAATAAGATTCCAAGCTTTTTTTATTTTTTCCAAAGTTTGGGAGCCTCCCTCCACCACTGCATAGATACAAAAAAATTCCTTCTGAACTCATATATCTATATAATATGAATAAAATACTTTGATCAATGAAAACATGTTTTAAACATAATGTGAATGGAAATACGAATTGTTCCTCTTCTACATGTTTTTTTTTCCTCCTTTTCATAGTACCTAATACAGAGTGAGATACACCGAATATAGGATCATGCCATGCCTATAAAAGTCCAATGGATCCTTCTAGTTCTAGCCCATAAAAACTTGAAAACTCATAGTTGTGATATGGCATTTCCCAATGAAACTTACCTTAATCATGTCAATGAAGAGAAAGATGAAAACTTTGGGTACGCCATTCAGCTTGCAACGAGCTCAGTACTGCCTATGGCACTTCAGGCAGCAATAGAACTTGGGATTTTTGAGATCATAGCGAATGCAGGTCCAGATTCCAAACTTTCTGCTTCAGAGATTGCGATGAAGTTGCCCACAAAGAATCCAGATGCACCCATGATGCTGGATCGCGTACTTTGCCTTTTGGCTGGTCACCAAGTTATTGGTTGCTCTTTGAAAGGCTTGGAGAGGCTTTACAGTTTGGTCCCTGTGTCCAAATATTTGTGACTAACAGCAATGGCGTTTCACTGGCTCCCTTCATGACCTTGATTCAGGACAAGGTCTTCTTAGAGAGCTGGTAGCTTAATTACATTTTCATTTTTTCAATGTCGTTATTAATTTAATTATTTGTTTTTGGCTAAAGAATGTCAGTTCATAATTGTTTGCAATTTACTTCTAGGTCCCAGCTGAAAAATGCAATTCTTGAAGGAGGAAGTCCATTTAAAAGGGTCCATGGAACATATACTTTTGGATACTGTGGCAAGGACCCAAGGTTCAACCAAGTTTTCAATTTAGGAATGTTCCACCACACCAACATAGTCATCGAGAAAATCCTAGAGGAATACAAAGGTTTTGAATGCCTCAAGCAACTTGTCGACGTTGGCGGTGGGTTGGGTCATACTCTCAAGGCAATAACCTCTAAATTCTCTCATATTAAGGGTATTAATTTCGACTTGCCACATGTTATCGAACATGCCCCTACTTATCCTGGTAAGATAGACACACATTCTTACCTATACTAAATGTACATATATCATTATTCAAAAGGTAATTACCAAGGGTATTAAGTGCTTGTACTGCAGGCGTTGAACATGTAGGAGGAGACATGTTTGAAAGTGTTCCAAAAGGAGATGCCATTTTCATGAAGGTATTGCAATTGTTTCACAATAATTTTCAGATGTAATTGAAAGACATTGACTGATAATTTGTTATGAATATATATATTTTTGCAGTGGATACTTCATGATTGGAGTGATGAACACTGCTTGAGATTGCTAAAGAATTGCTATAAAGCTGTGCCAGATGATGGAAAAGTGATAGTTGTGGATGCTGTTCTTCCAGTTATGGCTAAAACTAGTATTGCTGCTAAAGCAAACTTCCAAACTGATTTGATTGTGATGACTGTTTATGAAGGAGGAAAGGAACGAACAGAGCATGAATTCTTGGCATTGGCTATTAACGCTGGATTCCGCGGCATTAGATATAAATGCTTTGTCTGTAACTTTTGGGTGATGGAGTTCTTTAAATAAATGTATCCCTCCTAAAATTGGAAGCTTGGTTATCTGAACTTTAGTGTTTGGGTGATGGTAGCCTTATGATTTAACCTATATGGTGTACTTGATTTTGCCCTTTAATAAATTTGGATCTGTCTTTGATGTTGCAAATCGAGGATGTTTAAAATAAATTTTGTTTTGGAATTTGTTTTTCCCTTCCATCTCTTTTTTCAAGTTCTTCACAATGTTTGTCGTTATCTATGAAAATAAATATCTTTTTGAGTCATTTAGTTGGGCTTCTCTTAAAAAAGTCCATATATATTATCAGAAAATCTGTACTATTTAAAGAAGTTTACAAAGTCATGGACTGTCGTGTTTATTTGTATAGGTGCAAATTTTCAGAATTATTATAAAAAATAAAATTGTACAAGGATCTTGAATTTTTTCTTAATCAAACCGAATAATTAAAAAAAATATTCAAAACTAAATTGCATCGTTGATTTTTTTACTAGAACTGAAATGAATTGTATCGTTGACTTTAATTTTGTCGGATCTAAATTTTTTAATTTCTTAATTAAACCGAAGAACTAAAAAAAATATTCATAACTAAATTGTATCATTGATTTTTTTACGAGAACTGAAATAAATTGTATCGTTGACTTTAGTTTTGACGAATCTAAATCTTTTAATGACGGATCTATAATTCACAGACGGAGTATAAATGGAGGTTCTTTATGAATCCTAACAAGAGGAACAACAATTACTTTACATCTTTAATCTTGTTGTAGTCTTGTATATTAATTATTTTTCCCAACAAACCTCTATTCATTGTGAAAACCTAATTGCTCATAATTTATGAGCATTGTAGGTTGGTGATTTTTTTCATTGTAATCAATTACTCAAAAGTGAGTTTGGGTATATTGGGTTAAGAGAAAAATACTTGTAAAGGTTTATTGTTTGAGCCATAAAATACAAGGAATTGGTTTTTGTGTAAGCTATTGAAAAATACAAGGGGATTTCTAGGTTAGGTGTTAGCCATTGAGAGAAATTTCATAGTTGGGAGTGAACTTAAAAAATTTCATTGTAACACTTAGTGTATTAGAGAAACACCCAATTGAGATTGGGGAGAGGAGTAGGGTTTGTTAATAGCCGAACCTCTATAAATATCTTATGTGTGATATCTCTCATTCCTTACTCTATTTAATTTATTCTGCACTTTTAAGTTAAGCAATTTTTAGTTGCTAACCAATTCAACCCTCTTATTCGTTCATTGTTTGGGCAACAATTAGTATCAGAGCTTTTCTAGCAATAAAACCTAAAAAACGCTAGCAAAGATCAAGAAATGGCTAGTGAAGGATTTCAAAGTTTTATGTCTTACTTTGATGGAGTGAACTACACTCATTGGAAATTCTGGATCATGACATATCTCGATAGTGAAGGAATTAAAGTTTGGGATAGTGTTCGGAAAGAATGTACGCCACCAACTAAGAGAGGAGTTAATGATGACATGAGTATCATGCCTACCGATGTGCTTATTGGTAAACTTCTAATGTACAAAATGGCGGTAAAAAGAGATAAAGAACTTGAAGTCGAACCAGAAAAGAGAAACCTCTAGCACTCAAAGCCTTTACTTCAAAATCTTAAGAGGTAATTGAAAATGATGAAGAAAATAGTGATGATGAAAATGAGGACATTGTCATGCTCTCAAAAAGAATAATTGAAAAAAGATTTGGCAATTCTCGACATTTTAAACAAAGAACATTCAAACACTCCTCAAATGACTCTTAAAGAAATAAAAAAGAGGTAAAGTGTTATGAATGTAGGAAGAAAAGAGATATCAAACCAGAATGTCCAAAGCTCAAGAAACACAAGAAAAGATTTCAAAAAGATGATTGAGAGAAAAGTCACAAAGCCACATGGGATGACGAAAGCTCTTTAAGCGAAAAAGATGATAATGAAGGAGAAGAGGTCAATCTATGCTTCATGGCTTTAGAGGATCACTTCACGGATGAGGTAGGTCCTTCTTGCTCATACTCTATTAATGATAATAGTTGTGATAATAATTGTAATAGTGAAGAAGATGATGATGAACATAGTTTAATAAAAGTATTGATCCTCGAATTAGAAAAATATGGAAATAGATTTAAACCTTATAAAAATAATATTTTAGATTTGAAAAACAAAATGGAAGTTTTACAAAAAGAGAAATTTGATTTTAAAACTTCTAATGAAATTCTTCAAAAATCATTATATGAGTATTCCTCTAGACTCTTAACTAAATCTTTGCTTAAAGAAAACAATATTTTGAAAAATGAAGTTGAGGAACTTAGAAACTCAATTTCAAGGTTTCATAAAGGGAAAGAGAATTTGGATACTCTCGTAGTTTCTCAAAGACCACCTTTAAAATGACATGGTCTAGTATTTAATGAAACATCATCTTCATCTTATAAGACTTCATTTGTTAAGTCTAGTGCACCACAAACCTCCACAATTGAGGTAATAGCCCCAAAGGCTAAAAGCATAACACACACAAAACCCCATATTCAAAAGAAAAATGGTCAAGGGTCACTTAGCTTAAGAGGGAAACCTCAAAAGGTCAATCATGCTTTCATGTATAAAAGACATGCACATAGGAAAGCATCGAAAAATATATTTAGAGCTAAATAGTGCTATTATTGCATGAAATTTGATCATATCAACAAACATTGTTAGATAAGGAAGGCTCATTGGGCACCTTTAAGTGCTAACCCTAAGGACCCAAGTTCATTTGGGTACCTAAAAACTAAAATTGAATTATAGTTTTATAGGTATGCCTCAAGTCCACTATAAAAGAAAATGCTTTGCTTGTGGATATTGGATGCTCAAGGCATATGACTGGAAACAAAGAACTCTTCAATCACATCAAATGAATTGATGGTGACAAGGTAACCTTTGGAAACAATGCTATGGGTAAGGTAATTGGCATTGGCTTTATTGGTATTAATAATATTACTTTTATTGAAGATGTGTTGCTTGTTGATGGTTTGAAACATAATTTGATAAGTGTAAGTTAATTATGTGATAAGGGAAACCAAGTTATCTTTACCTTAAATGAATATCTTGTAACCTCTTTAAGTGGCCAAGAGATATTCAAGGGAGATAGAGATGTCAATACTTACATAATAGACTTATACAAAATATCTAACATTTCCTCTAAGAGTCTTATGACTATTAGTGATGAATCTTGGCCATGGTATAGAAGGTTTGGTCATCCAATCACCACCCTATGAGCAACCTCCCTAAGGCAACAAGGAATAGTGTCAAAATACAAAATCAGTATCTAAGATATCCTTGAGTAATCTCAAGTCTTAAAATACTTGCACCATTGCTATGATGAGACTATCACTGACATTTGAATAGATTATCCATATGATTGTCTCATAGTTGGTCACCCAATGTACTTAGCTATACTTAGCAAACATCCACATGTTAACTCTAAATATCTCATGTTTATAGATTATGAGATCTACTACTCAATCCAATTAAGGAGTGTAACATGTGCTAGTTTGTCCGGATTAACAATGTCTCGCTTCATTAATCCTATGACTAGAGATAATTTTGATACTAACATAATTACACATGATAAGAATCTCAATATCATGATCTCATCATGATTTTCTTCATGCTATGTTATATATCAAGGACTTCATTAATTGATTTAAGATCACTATTAATTGATATATCAAATGAACATCAAATTAATGAAAAAAGCCTTTTATTAATCAAATAAATTTGTACAATAAGTGCTAAAGGTGATTGTCTTTAGAGCACTCCTCTAACATGGACTACCAACCCACTTTTGGGTCGAAGCCACCAATACTACGTGTTATATTTCAAATCGAGTTTTCAAAAGACCACTTTTAAACAAAACTTCTTTTGAGCTATAGAATGGAAGAAAACCCATGATATCATACTTTATAGTATTTAGATGCAAGTGTTTTATATTAAACACCAAGGACAACCTTGGAAAAATTATCTCTAAATCCGATGAAGGTATCTTTTTAGGATACTTTACACCTAGCAAAGCTTATAGAGTCTTTAATAAAAGGTCTTTAGTTGTTTTTGAATCTATGTATATTATTTTTTATGAATCTAGTAAGCTTGATCTTGTGAAATGTAGTGTTCTTGATGACATTGTAGGCACAATGGAGAAGCTTATAAAGATGATGATGATCAAGAGAAACAACAACAAGATGTCTCTCTACCTCAAGCTCGAGAGCAAGACAACAAAGAGCTTCCAAAGGGAATGGAAAATGATAAAGAATCACCCCAAGGAACAAATCATTGGTGATCCTACTAAGGGTGTAAGTACTAGATCTCATCTCAAAATCATAGATTCTAACCATACTTTTGTCTCTCAAATTGAGCCTAAGAATATTGATAAGGCTCTTCATGATGAAAGTTGGGTAATTGCTATGCAAGAGGAACTCAACCAATTCGAGAGAAGTAAAGTATGGACCTTAGTTCCTAGACCCAAAGACCAGCAAATCATTGGTAGTAAATGGGTGTTTAGAAATAAGTTAGATGAACAAGGCTCAATAACTAAGAATAAGGCTAGGTATATAATCAAGAAGAAGGTATAGATTACGATAAAACCTATGCTCTGGTAGCTAGATTAAAAGCCATAAGAATACTTTTAGCATTTGCTTGCCATATGAATTTTAAAATTTTTCAAATGGATGTCAAAAGTGTTTTCTTAAATAGTCTTTTAGAAGAGGAAGTTTATCTAGAACAACCTCTGGGTTTTGAAAGCCATAATTTTCCTAATCATGTTTTTAAATTTTCAAAAGCCTTGTATGGATTAAAACAAGCTCTAATAGGTATGAAAGGCTAAGTTATTTTCTTTTAGAAAATATTTTTTAAAAAAAAGACATGTTGATACAACCTTGTTTATGAAAAAACATAAGCATGACATTTTAATTGTTAAAATTTATGTTAATGATATCATATTTGGATATACTAATGAATTGCTTTGCTAAGAATTTGCTAAGTGTATAACTATGGAATTTGGAATGAGCATGATGGGTGAACTTAAGTTATTCCTTAGTCTACAAATCAAGCAAAGCAATGAGGGCATATTCATTAACCAATCCAAGTACACCAAAGAATTAATCAAGAAATATGGAATGGAAGGATGCAAAAATGCTAAGACTCCTATGATCACATCAACAAAATTGGATAAAGATGACAAGGGTAAGAGCATAAATGAAAATCTCTATAGAGGCATGATTGGATCACTTTTATACCTTACTGCCTCTAGGCCTGATATAATGTATAGTGTATGCTTATGTGTTAGATTTCAATCTTGTCCTAAAGAATAACATTTGAATGCTATAAAAAGGATTTTAAAATACTTACATGGCACATTGCATCTAGGCTTATGGTATCCTAGAAATTCATCTTTCCATATCATAGGATATTCGAATGCAGATTTTGTCAGTAGTCTTTTGGATAGAAAGAGTACCTTAGGCACCTGTCACTTTATTGGTGAATGCTTAGTTTCTTGGTTTAGCAAGAAACAAGTTTCAATTGTCTTATCTACCGCTGAAGCGGAATATGTCGCTACAGGGTGTTGTTGCACTAAATTCCTATGGATGAGACAACAACTTAAGGATTATGGTCATAATTTGGATCATATACCCATCAAATGTGACAACACTAGTGCCTCAATCTATCTAAGAATCCCATTCAATACTCTAGAAGTAAGCATATTGCCATTAGACATCATTTTATTAGGGATCATGCTCAATATGGAGATATTGTGTTAGAATTTATTGATACAAATAATCAACTGAGAGATATTATTACCAAACCTCTTAATGAAGAAAGTTTTTGCTTTATAAGAGGAGAGCTTAGTATGCTTAATGGATCAACTTTGTCTTAATTTTTTTTTATGCCAATTGTATGTAGTGTGAACCTTGAATATTAATTCCTCCACATGATGCATTTTTACACAACTGATTTTATGGTATGAAGTGGTTAAAATGATAGAAATATATGTTTTAAGGGATAGAAACTGTTTTAGAAATTTTATAGTCTTGTTTTAGACTTAGTTTTATTTTTTGAAGATTTAAGATAGTTCACACCCGTGACATATATTCACAATCGTGAACTTAATAGCAAAAAGTTTCAGTAGCTTTCACGCTTTGCTTCACGATGTGCTTCATGGGTAAAAGTCATGAAAACTGAGTTTCATACCCGTCACTCTATTTATCACACCCATGGAAAGCTTTCCTCACGCCTGTGACATATCATCATGACTATGACCAAAGACAGCAAATAATTCAAGAACCATTCACGCTTTGTTTCATGTCTTGCTTGACGGGTAGATGTTATGAAAACAAATTTTCATGCCCGTTACAATAATTATCACTCCCATGAAAAACTCGATTCACGCACGTGACTGTTTAATGTCACGATCGTGACTCGATTCATCTTCTTCTTCATGGCTAAAGTGCCCCTTCAACAAATCGTGACCCCGATTATTCACGCCCGTGATTAGGTATTCACGGCTGTGAATCTATTGACTATAAAATAAATTTTTCTGTCTTTTCTCATTTCCATCTCTATAAATTCTCTCATTTAACACTCCCATTCAATATTTCTCATAAATTTTGGCCTCCTCACTTACATTTCCATCTATAAAACCCTTTCAAACCCCTTTCTCTTTGAAGAATCACATGTTTCTCAAGGGTTTTCAATCCAATTTCTAAAATTTCTTCTCCTTCTCTTATTCAAAGCTATCAAATGGAATCTGGTTCCTCCAAAGGCATTAGGAAGAAATCACATGCTCCGAAATACCACACTGATTATCTACTCAACATCATTCTGGATCATTGTCATCCGCGCTATGTCGTTCTCAAGAAACAATCTCTACTCTCATCACAATCCTTCAACTGGAGTTGTATCAAGACACTTGGTCTTTGAAATGAGCATGATTTAACAATTATAGGCATGTCATCGTCCAACACTAAGGGAACTAACTCTCGAGTTACTTAGCATGTTACAGGTTTCACCCGCTGAAAACATCAAATTCTAGCTCTGCAAGGATCCTAACACTTTCACTATAATGGAATTCAGCACTATTTTCAAGCTCCCATCGGATGGCATCCTCAATGAATGTGAAGTCGAATTCTATGCTCATTCAGCTTGGACACATTTTGGCTCAGAATGCAGCTGGGATGTGAAAAAAACAAAGAGCACCCACCTTCGGTCTCCTGTGTATAAGTAAATACATAGGTTTCTCACCTGTAGTATATTTGCTCGAAGAGATAGCAATGGGGCAATCATAAAATCAGAGCTCTTTTATTGGAGATGGCACAAAGAAGATTATCCATATCATTATCATGATGATTTGCAAATCACCTCATTTCCATTGCAACGAAGCCATTGGGAGATATTTTGATTGGCAAGTATGTGACTCACCTTGCCATTGAGCTAGGGTATTTGAACTTCGACAAACACATTTACACTCTCATTCTAGCTCATCCACAAGACTGAATCGATGTCGAGTCCTTTATAAAGATAAGAGTAACTGTCCGTATTATTTATGAAGATAATATCTACTACCATTTCACCACTCCAGCTAGTGAAATTGATTAGGAGGACAATTACTCTGACACTTTCAAAGCTAGCCTCCAGTCTGTCCAACAATGTAAGCGAGCCCTTGATGAGACATCGACACTGGTGGTAGCTGAGGATGTTGGTCATTCATCGGCCTCTACCACATCCAGTTTGGCACAGCAGGTTGCTAATCTTATAGCACCTTGCCTTGACATGATGCATGTTTCCATTAATGAAAGGTTGAAAAACCTCAAAGACTTTAAGAAGTCTCATTTGGACAACCTCGAGGTGGAGGTAGCACGCCTTAGGGATGATTTTTCAGGCTTGAACCCTATTTAAAGTCCTAGTTTCTTGTAGTAGCTTTACTTTTGCTGTTATTTATCTTTTAATGCATTCTAATTTCAATGTAATCCTTCTCCTTTAATTTTAATACAATCATCTTATTGATATTTCAACTTTTTGCTGATGACAAAAGGGGGAAAACTTAGCATATATGTGATCTATACATGAATATGATTAAGCAATACGCAATCTGTGGTATGAAATATGTAAACTTTATTTTAATTGATAATATGTATAAGATATACCTCACATCAATCTCACATATACTTTGCAAACTTGAACTTATTTTGAACTCATTTTAATGCATAAGATATACTTAACATATATCTCACATATATTTTGAATACACTTGGTTATACATGTGTTAATTGATGAGATATATTCAAGATATACCTTGCATATACCTTATTAGTTTGCAAAAACCTTTGCTATATTTCTTTCAAATCATGCACTATATTATTTTATCTTAAGCACCTTTTGAGGGGGAGACTTCTCAAAAGCACATATTGCTAGATTATTTGTCACCATCAAAATGAGGAGATTGTTGAACCTTGAGGGGTATTTTCCCTCATTTTGATGATAACAAATAATAGCAATAATGTATTTAACAATGTTTGTGTTCTAAGTGTGTTAAATAAGATATACTTTGATTAGAACTTAAAACAAGATTGAAAGACAACTTTTGAAGATTAAAATCAAAGGAAAAGCAAAGTGTCACGCTCGTAAATATAGCTTAGCATCAACTCTCCAACATTCAAAGTTTACGGCCATGAAGGATCAAACCAACCATGAATGATCAAGCAGTCACGCCCATGAAAGACATTTATGCCTGTGACCAAACATGTCAAATTCTTCCAGAGAGCTTCATGGCCAGAGTCACTACTTGGACCACAGCTTGGAAGAATATTCTCGCCTGTGAAAGTATTAGTCATGCTTGTAATCAAATACTTCCAACTCTTCCACAGAGTTTCACGGCTAGAGTCACCACTTGGACCACGACTTTGAATAACATTCACAACTGTGGTACATATATTCATGCCCATGAACGAGGATAGAGAAACATGTCAAATGTCAAATTAAGAGTTGGTTCAACGGCTTTTTTTTGCATTAAATGTACCCAAACGACTATAATTCACAAAGGGAGTATAAATTCAAGTCATTTATGAATCCCAACAAGAGGAACAACAATTACTTTACATCTTTAATCTTGTTGTAGGCTTGTGCATTAATTATTTTTCCTAACAAACCTCTATTCATTGTGAAATCCTAATTGCTCATTATTTCTGAGCATTATAGGTTGGCGAGTGTTTTCATTGTAATCAATTACTTAAAAGTGAGTTTGGATATATTGGGTTGAAAGGAAAACACTTGTAAGGGTTTATTGTGTGAGCCATAAAATATAAGGAATTGGTTTTTGTGTGAGGCATTGAAAAACACAAGGAAATTTCTGGGTTAGGTGTTAGCCATTGAGAGAAACACCATAGTTGGTAGTAAGCTTAAAAAACTTCATTGTAACACTTAGTGTGTTAGTGAAACACCCAATTGAGATTGAGAAGAGGAGTAGGGTTTGTTAATACTGAAACTCCTATAAATTTTGTATGTGATATCTCTCTTTCCTTACTCTATTTAATTTATTCCACACTTTCAAGTTAAGCATTTTTTAGTTGCTAACCAATTCAACCCCCTTCTTGGTTCATTGTTTGGGCAACAATCTCTTTTTTTACTTTTGCATATCATCTTATTTTTCTTAAAGTTAACAATTTTTCCCTAAGTCATAGTACATTTCTATCTTTTACTTTGAACTTTTAGATTTTTTTTTCTTTTTTGGTGTGAGAAACATATACTACTTTCATTTAGGATGTTTTGCATACTCATAACCTTGACTATTTAGACAATGCGAGGATAGCGGAATAGATAAGTCAAATGCATTTTATGCTCCACCTTGTTATTTTTATTAATTCTATTATTCCACTTGTTTTTTTATCTTTAATTTTATTATGATTAGGAACATAATATACTAGTATCCAATATTTACTAATTCATAGCCTAATTAGATTGCTAATACTATATACATGAGGTAACAAATGATCAAATTGAAATGTCTTTAAATATAAGCATGTCACTAGCTTTAAGATTATCCTAAATTTCATCAAACAATGCAAATCTAACAAGATTAACATTTAGCATTCATTCATTAACTTATGTATGAGAAAATAAAGGAAGGAAACTGAGCATAAAAGCTTAAAAACAAAATCAAGTCATAAAACACACTATCATAACACATAATTTATTAAACTTAAACAATTTAAACATAAATTACTAACACTATAAAACTACACTCCGAAAGATAGAATTCCATTCCCCACACATATTTGAGACACTGTCCTTAATGACTCACAAATGAGCATAAAAGAAATAAGCTAGAGGAAAAAGAATACTCCCTTATTGTGAAATTGAAAACTCAACATGGTGAAGGAGATTGGGATGGAGATGGCACTTGAATTATGGTGGCCACAATATACTTAGTCAATTTGAACGTTTGATAGTCTTGCACTTTTTCCACACACTACTCGCCCATGCAACTCCTCAAGTTGATCCTGGATAGACTTGTTAGTTGCCTCCCATTTTTTTAGAAGCTCAATATTGCGAGCCATTAGTTGATCAAACATTGCTCTATTGGTAGCCTCTATTATCTCAAGTTGAAAAAACACCAATTGTTAGCCAGAGGGTGACGGTCGTATGCATGAATGTGCCTTGTCCATGCATCCATTCATACTTGCCACCCAATGCACAAATCAATTTAGACTTTTTCAATGCCGCAACATTAAAATCACCCAAACTTGGCACAACGATTAGCTCGTAGTATTAGGGTCAAAACTACATAAATGAATAGAAAAAGTAGTTATAATGATCCCTAAACTAAGATGATAGTTAGGTTGATTAATGGTGTAAATGATACTCCTAAAAGAAATGCAGAAGTACACACTCAAATTTTCTTATGCATACACCACAGTAAAAATAATTCATTACCAGACACCTTGCTACTTTTATTTCGGCCAAAAACGGCGTGACACATGAACTTATGCATAAGAATGGTGTAATAATCTTGAAATTTGACATTAGATGCACATTTAGGATTAGAATTGTCCCCCTAACAAAGAAAAGCCATGCATTACCAAAATAAAAATCATTCGGAGGGGCTATGGAACCTGTTTTGTAAAATTCAAAAATATTTTACATAACATGTAAATCAATAATGCATTTGGGCCCCAACAAACAAAATGTGATCTTTTGCAAATACTTTTTAGTGACTATAGTTGCATAAAATTCAAGCAATAATTCTCATTAACATGGATACTTTAAATCAATGAATCTCATCCAACCTAAGTTCTTAGCGTAGTCTCTAATTGTATATAAACTCTCTAACTTGTTCAAGATATCATAATCTAAAAAATGGCATGCATTGAGACCACGAGTAAAGGAGTGTACACAACCTCTACCCTCCTTCTCTATGTATATTAGGAACGGAGCATCATAATCAGTCTCAATATTCACTTCTGGCTTGTCATGCCCGATTGTTTAAAGTTGATCAATGCGCGCATTCCGAGATTGGATGCACCAATTGAATAGAAATTGAGCGCTTCCATTATCAAAATAGTGCTGATTTGATTGATATCTACATTCAAACCATGTGCAAATGAAAAAATTAATAATGAATATGTGATGTTAAATTTTTGCATGAAAACCAAGAAAAACAAGAATAAGCTAAAAATAAGCAATTTTTGCGCTGACAACAAGTCGCAAATTAAGAAGACCAAGATATAGAGAATATTAAAAAGAATATCAAAAAAAAATATGATTTATTGCTCCAGTGTGCGAATTTTGAAACTAAAAACGTTAATACACAAAATAAATTGTAACGAGAATTTCAATATATTTAATTTTAGAAAATTAATTAATTTAGGACTTGAAATTAGAGAAATTAAAATAGGATGCAATTTAATTTAAAAAATAAATTTTATTTCGGTGTAAAATTATTGCAATTAAATTAAGTGATAGGTAGAATATTCTATGGAGAAATTTACGATTGATGGAAAATTAATTAATTAGGTGCTTGAATTGGGTAAAAGAAAATTATTTTATGGAATAAATTTAAAAACACAAAAATTTAGTGCGCCAATTAATGGAAATTGAAAGATTGAAGCTTAAAAGAGATAAGTGTCAATTAATTAAATAAATTAAGAGTTGTTGCCCATTTTACACCGGTGCATGTCGACTTTAAATTAAATTAATTTAATTAATATTTGAGCCATGTATAAAATGGTAAGGTGGGTCCAAATCTCCCATTTTTTTTCTTACAAAATCATGAAACTTCCATTCTTTGTCCTTTCTTCAACCTTTCACCCTCCCACCTTCATTGCTATATTCCTTATGGTTTCACTCACCATGAAACCTCTTATATTTTTCCACGATTTTGATGAGAATTGGAGGATAAGAAGTTTTAGCAAAACGTTGGAGGCAAAATCAAGTGAAGATTTAAATATTAGGGAAAAAATGGGTGTGTGTGAATAGGTTCAGCCACCATGATATATACCTAAGGTAAACTTGATTTTCTTTCAATTTATTTTTCCTCTTTGAGTTTAGTTGAGATTGAAGCCTATCTATATTTGGATTTTGAGAATTTGGTGATTTGAGGAAAATTCAAAATTGAAGGAAAATATGAAAAATTAATTAAATTAATTTTTTAATTGATGGGAAATTGGGAGAGAAAGTGAGAATTGATGGAAGAAATAGTGAAGTATGGAGTGGAAATTGAAGGTTGCTCAAACTAGACACGAGGGAAAAACAAATAAAGTTCCATAAATTGTTCAGTCAAAAAATTGAAGAAAGATGTGGTTAATAACTTGACAAATTAGAAGTAAACTACCTCAGTCGAGACTTAAGAAGGAACAATTGAGAAGTTGTGCTAAACAATTTTACACATAATTTGAACAGAATAGAGGAACTTTTATTAAGAACATAACTAAATGTAATGAATAAAATAATTATATAATTAATTTGCATTAGGATTTTAGTATAATACACGTTGACAATTTATGAAAAAATAATTTATGTCAGGCGCTTTGACGCCACGAGTGGTCGAGCTAGATAAGGGCAATAATTTAATAGACGTGGGGAAAACGTAAATCAGATTTTTGAAAAATTTATGGCAATAATCATAAAAGTACAAATATTAATTATAATAATATTATTAGTATTATTAATAATATCTATTATTATAAATTAATATAAATATTTTGTAAAAAGTTTATTTATATATGTTATATATATAATGTGGACTGAGAATATGGAATGTCAATTAGTATGATTTGTTATATATGTATATATCTATGATACATGTGGTACATGTGTATATATGGTATATAACTAGTATGTGAAAACTAGGACATATTTTTGCACATGTACGTGATATATGTGTTACAAGTAAAAATGTATGAATAATGGTAACATATATTGGAATTATGGTGTACTATGTATATACAAAAGGACTATATGTGTGTTAAGAAAAGTATATGATGTAAAAAAATATATTTTTAGTGAACTTTATATGTTATTATATGTCATATAACATCAATAGATAAATGTAACATGAGTCCATAAATGGGCATAGACTATAGTAAGGTAGACTTGGTGGCATGTCAATGATTATACAGATATATACGAACTATCTAGCTCAACTGAAGTATACGGTTACATCCGATTCAATTCGATTATGCAGATATTAGAGATGTTTGACATCCATACTTATAGGAGATTTTTTTTATATGGTTATTCCTTGTATCTCTCTATAATCATGTTTAGATAATCAATTTAGGACACAACAAGTAAGCAACTTGAGATGTGTTTTGTAATGTTGATATGTCAAATATATATATAAGGTTTTAATAGTTATTACATTATTTATCATTTATAGGTACTATTTTTTAATCGTTTGATAAAAAAATCTAATGGTCATAATTAATTATACAATAATTATGACAATTTAATATTATATCATTTAATATTATTTAATATTATTTAACACTAAGGTTTATGATTATTACCCAGAAAGTCGTAACTATTGAAATATATATATTATTGTTTATTATGAGAAATATGATAATTTAATGATAGTGTATGATATGTATATTTATATACATATACTTATTTATTTTATTAAACAGGAAGGTTAAAATTTTTTTATGAAAATTTTAATTGAGTAATATTAGTGAAATATGATGATTTAATAACAATAGGTGAAATATATATTTTATTCACATACATGTCTTGCTATCTTTCTTACAATGAGAGTATATAAAATAAAGTATTGAACTTTTAATTAAACAATAATTAACTATTACTATGAAATTTGCATGGCGTGAGAGTTGTTTTTCTCTCATGTAGGTTTAGTTCCCGCATCAAAGATGGATTATGGGCAAGCAAGGTTAGCAGATTCAGTAATTCTATTAGAATAACACATAAGTGACTAACACTACTACAAAAAAAATCTACTTCAGCACTTGAGTTTAATTGCATAATGTAATAAAACTGTTGCATAAGATTTCTTGCAGCCAAACACTAACTGCTACATACAATCTCGTTGCAATAGGTTAATGCAAGGTTTTACTCCAATTATGACAATGGTTTGAAATTCGTTGCATAAAACATTTTATAGGTCATGTCTTTTTGCAACATTTTATATTTTATATCGGTTATTTAGTATATATTGCAACGCTTTTGCGTAAGAGAATATGCAACGATTTTTCAAATTATTACAATAGTTTGTATGTGCAACACTTTTCAAAACATATTTTCAATAGTTTTATATAAAGATTTTACATTACTTTTTGACTCGTATTTCAGCGGTTTATTATATATATGTTGCAACAATTATATTTTTAGAATATACAACGTTTTTTTTTTCAATTGCAGTATTTATATTATAAATATCATATAATAATTTTTGGCATATATTGCAATATTTCAATAAATGTATTGCAATGTTCAACAATACGTATTGCAACATTTTATATTATGTGTTACAACAATTAAAATTTTCAATTAATTTGTTTATATGGATTGTTAATTAAAATTTGAAGATAATTCAAAACAGAGTTATAATAAAATTTAAAACATAAAACAAATTAAGTATAACAAATTTAGATTATCAAATTAATGGATGCATATTTTTGCACAAGCATCAAATAAATAGAAAAGAAAACAAGAGCTTCCAATTCCATTATTAAACAAAAAGGCCACCTTTTTATTTCTAAATTCATAATATTGTTGTATAAATTACAACAATATTATTATGATAAGCAAAGCAAGGAGTGCTACTCTCTATCTCACAAAATGACGATAAAATAAATATAAAAATGTCAGACTGGCCAATGTTGCTCCAAAACTATTACAGAGAATCAACCGCAACTCACAACCACGTTTAAGGAAGACATTATGTGAAATCAGAATCAGGTGAGGAAAAAATATCAAAAATCAAAATTCTAATTAGTATATGGTAAATTGCATGATTAATTAGATTATTGTCATAACATAGTTCTAATAATTTGCAACTTGCATAACATGGCCAAGTTATAAAATGATTTCACAACTTTAAGATACAGAAAAGAAATTACACAAATCTCACTAATAAACCATCAAATTCAGATAATATATATATATATATATATATATATATATACATTACAAAAATCTTAGAAGCCAAATAATCGGTAGCAGATTTTATATTTAATTCTTTATTAATTTATTTTTTGATAGTTATATATAAGTACATTAGTAGTACTAATTTTTTTTCTCTTAAATAAGTAATCTAAAAAAACTTAAAGAAATAAGAGATAGGACTAAACATCTATCTACGGTTAATATGAGGTCTAGTAAAATTGCAAATAAATCACCCAGAATCTATGAACTCTGCCTCATAAGTGTTGTTTCAAACTTATTCTTTATAAATTATATAAAAACTAGTTGTTCCTTATGATACTGATATTCTAAAATTCCTCACAAATGATAGCAAAAAGATTGTATTCTCATTTACTGTTCACCTATTTGCACAGAATATACATGGAAGCTTCTATTTAAAGATTTTTTTTGAAAGGTGAAAATATATTTTCCATTTTATTAATCTACCACATCGGCCAGGAGAATAGGTAATCTCTTTGAGTGTGTACCACTATCATTTCCAAGTCTTGAAACAAAATTTGCTTCTTATACTACTTTTTTTTTCTTTTTTTATCAAAATTAAAACTTTCCATATTAAGATGAAACAAGAAAACCAAAAGAAAAACCAGAGAGTTTCTCCAAAGCAAAAAAAAAAAAAAAAACACAGGTAGTGATATGCACTTCATAACCACAAGCAAGGGAATCAATGATTTGCAGAACAGCTCAATTGCAATTCTTTCTCTTAATTGATGATACTTATCTGTCCTCTTTGAACATCTTCAAGCTTCAGACCACGCAGAAGAAGATCCGCATTGTCACCAGCCTAGAAAACTATGGAAAAAAAACCCTTCAAATGCTAAACAATTTTTCTTAGATTCCCGTTGTATTCCTCCACAGGAACGTGTTGCCTATCACTATTCTCCCTATTAGAGCTGCATCATTCGCCACAAAGAATATTGTGCTAGCAGCTAGAGGTTTTGTGGCATCCTATGTTAAAAATCAATGTCAAATAATTTGTTCAAATATTAGGTACACCCACCACCAATTTGTTGAAAAATGAAGTTTATTGTGTTGAAAAATTAAGTAAATATTAGGTACACCCATCTCCACCTAATTTGTTGAAAAATAAAGTCTATATTAGGTACACCTATCATATCAAATTTTCCTCCCAATGTATAGTGAAGATTTGAATAAATGTATGGTGTAGATTAAACTTTGAGCCTATAAATAGGCACACTTCCAAGGTTTAAACCATTCAAGAGTGAAGACTACAAGTCTTGAGTATTTGTGAGAGTTGAGAACTTTATTTGTAATATTTATAGGTTAGTGAAGTTTTTGTTGTGTCTCCAATTTTTTGAGTGAATTTCTTCTTTGAGATATTTAATTTAGAGTTGTTCGTTCTAAATTTTTCTCAACAATTGGTATCAGAGCTTAACTTGAGTTTTAATATTTATTTATCGTATGCTCTGTGGTTGCCACTAATAAGTGGATCATCTACATCAGAAAATAAGTTAAATTATTATTCACTCTTGAAGATTGGTATCAAAGAGGGACGATCAGATATCGTTCTCAGTAGAGCTATCTTGAGTCGTGAGAAGTTTGACGTACTGAAAGTTTGTTGATCAATCTTGTTCGGTATAGTTAAAATCATATCGATACGATGGGTGACCTTCAAGTACTTGGAGGAATCAAGAAACTTAACAACAAAAACTACAATACATGGGCAACATATATGGAGTCTTACTATAAGGTCAAGACCTTTGGGAGGCCGTCGGTGGTAGTGAAGTTATACAACCAATGACAGAAGATGTCTTGCGAAAGTGGAAGATTAAAGCAGGCAAAACAATATTTGCTTTAAAAACCACAATTGAAGAAGAAATGTTGGAGCACATTCGAGATGCCAAAACACCAAAGGAAGCATGAGACACTTTTGTTACACTATTCTCAAAGAAAAATGATACAAGACTGCAATTTCTCGAGAACGATTTGCTATCAATGGTGCAACGTGACATGATGATTGCCCAATATTTTCACAAGGTGAAAGCAATATGCCGCGAAATTTCAGAGCTAGATCCAACAACTCCTATTGGAGAAACCAGGATAAAAAGAATAATTATCCATGGTTTAAAACCCGAATTCAGCGAGTTCGTTGCCGCTGTACAGGGGTGGCTGACACAACCATCACTTGTTGAGTTTGAGAATTTGCTTGCAAGTCAGGAAGCTATGACTAAGTAAATGGGAGGAGTCTCGCTGAAGGGTGAGGAGGAATCACTCGTTACTAGTAAAAGCAAAGACACTTTCAAGCGGTACATTGGCAGTGGATCTAAAAAGAATAATGACAAGGGAGACTCTCGTCTAGGGGGAGCTTCAAAGAATCGCGGTAATAGTAGAAAGTTGGATGGAAAGTGATACAACTGGATAATTATTGGACCAAGAACAAATCTATTGAAAGTAACACTACTACTTCCAGTTCTAAGGAGAATAGCGAAGATGGTTGGGATGCCAAAGCATTATTTGATATGGAGGAAGAAGAATTAGCTCTCACAGTAACAACATCAGAACATATTAACTACAAAAATGACTGGATCGTAGATTCCAGTTGCTCAAATCATATGACGGGTTGTAACACCCCCTTACCTTCCTACGTCACACTCAGGTAAGGTGATGTCACCGACTGCCTGTATAAATAAATTTGTATATATATATATCATCCTATATTCATATCCCATATTTATTTTTACACATATAGTCCATATGACCACAACTGGTTATAAATATATACAGACTGTTTATATGCATATATATAAGTGGTTACAAAAAGGAATCAACCCTATCCGGATGGCTACCACTGCTGCTCTGCTCCATTTGTGGGATTCACTGGACTAGCGGCTCACTCAGATAACTCACCGCTCTAAACCCTCGTCCTGATACCTACGCGAGAGAAAAATAAACTCTCACGCTGAGTTTTAAACTCAGTGGTGCAATGATATATAATAATAATCATAATTTTAAATGACTATATATATATAACTGAAAATCATTGAAATTCTTTTTCCATAAAACAATACATTTAAAAACAATTATACTTGTATAAATAAACTGGCATAACCATTTTCAATAAATAGAAGTAACAGTAAAATTATTATTATTATTTTTAAATATAATTTTGTTCATATGCCAAATTATAAGCACATACTTAAAACGCAATATTACAACTATTCATTAAAATAAAACTTTTATAAGCCCATATATTAAGACGTCGTAGACCCAATCATAGGGAAACACGGGGTACCGTCAATCGACAGAAAAGTTAAAGTCCAATAAATTCACAGGACCGGGGTCAAATCATAACCCCTCAGCTGATTTAAGATAACCACAAGATTAGTCTCGATCCAAGATAACCACAGGATCGGAATATATATTTATATAACATGTTTGGTCCAAGATAATCACAGGACCGGGGTTAAATCATAACCCCACAGCTAATCCAAGATAACCACATGATCAGACAATACCTCTCATGACCAAGATAACCACAGACCATGGAGTTGCTACCCTATTGGCATGCCAACAAATCCCTGAGTCAAGTCTAGGCTAATACGTGGGCCAAAATACAATAACTTTCATAAAATAAATAATTAAAACTTATATATATATATATATATATATATATATATATATATATATATATATATATATATATATATATTACACAAAACTATTCTCAAAATCATTTATTTCGATTTCATATATTATAAAATTTAATTCATTTATAAATGATCATTATTATAAATAATTAAACAAACCTAATTTATCGTCTTGTCGCGTCTGCAGGCTCATTTCCTTTACCCGATGTTGGCGCTTGTGTCGAATGTGCGCCTAATAAAATTATATTTAACTGTCAAATATTTAGAAGCGAATATTCTTCCAAATAGCGAAAATTTATTTATTTCTAAAATTTAACCCAACGTCGCTCAAGTTAATTTACGGGTATAAATTTTATATTTGTTTTTTTTTTGAAATCTACTAACTTATTATTTACTATAGTCAATTTATTCCTTATCTTTATTTATTTAAATCTTCATTTATCCCAACAATTAATTCAACTATTTTATTTTGTTGCTTAAATTACATTTTTCACTTAATTCACTAATTTGTTTAATTTAATTAATTATTATTATTTTATTATTATTACTAACTCATAATATTGTCTAAATTTTATTCCTTAAGTTTTGGTCCAATTTTATTTATTTATTTTACCTTTAGAATTTTTTATGTTTTAATTTTATTTATTATTTTATTTTACCTTACCCTTAATTAAGTGATATATGGTTTTAACTAACATAATTTTTTTTTCATTAAATTTATTGACCTTCATATGACCTTAATTGACTTAACTTTAGTTTATTAATTTAATAAATTTAGTTAATTTATTTGTTAACTTAATTAACACTAATCACTTCATTAACATAAATCACCAACACATCACCATTATTACTTATTTTAATTAAGTTATCTGATTTAACCATATCTTGCTTAGCTAACTAAACTTTATCTTACCATTACCTTATGGTTCTCGGCTAAAATATCCAAAGCAACTCAAACCCTCAACAACCCATAATACACCAATATTTTTAACTCAAGTAAAATCTCCTAAAATGATAACAATGGAAATAAACTTACATAAGAACACAAGGAAATATAAATAGAGAGCTTAGGCTATCGGGTACAAGAAAATAAAAATACAATCAATGTGTAAAATTTTCACCTACAAATAACCTCCTTCAACCCGATGCTACCTTGATCCCCAACATGCAAAACCTTCAAAATTTCAAGCTACCTTCGGCAGAGCCTTAAGTCTCCTCTTCTTCCACTTGTTGCTTCGGTTAGACTTATTTATCACCACCCATAAGATATTCTTCTTATACTATGATATTATGATTTAACTAAACCTAGGTTTTTTGAGAACTTTGTTGAAAAATATGGAAGAAGGGAAGGAAGGTATGGCTCGGTTTTGGAAGAAGAAAAAAAAAAGATGGAAGAAAATGATGGAAGAAAGAAAGAATAAGAAAAGAAAGAGATGGAAGAAAGAAGAAAAGAAAAGAGAGCTATTATGGCGAACCAACCAACCCAATTTGATATATTTAAACTATAAAAAAATTGAATTATAGAGGTGATGTGTTTGATGGATTTCCCATCATCTTCCACTGCTTTCTTTTTTATGGCCGAACTTGACTTTCTTGCTTTCTTTTTTTTTTTATTAGTTAATGGGGAACATCTACATGACATTAATATTATTATATTTTTTTTAATGGAGAGATGACTCATCTCTTCTTTTCATGGCCGAATTCCACTTCCTCTTATTATTATTATTATTATTATTATTATTATTATTATTATTATTATTATTATTATTATTATTATTATTATTAATTTTCTCCAAAAGTGTTAAATCCATAAATTCCAAGCCCAAATAAATAAATTTTCAACAATTAATTATACCATTTTTCATGAATTAATTTTCTCTATATTTCGGTATGTTCGGTTTCAAAATCGGAGTATCGGATCAAAAATCGCATTTTTCCGGATATTTTTACGGTACCGTAAGTTAAATTTTATCTATTTAATTTGGTGCTCTAAATAATTGCGTTTTGACACCAAATTGTACCTGGGAGTCCGCCTTAATATTCTTTACGTCTCGGTATGCTCCGTTTATAATTTTATGACAGTGCAAGAATCGCATATTTTACAGTCCCGAACTCATTTTCGTCGATTTTCGTGAAAATTTCAGTGTTACGTGATTAAAATAAAATCTTTCATTTATTCTCGGTCCCAATTTAGACTTCGGTCATATCGACTCAATTCTGACCCCGCACGCGCACGATTTTCGGTAAGACCGGCGCTTCCGGTCGCGAAACACCCGTGTCGACCGTGGCCTAAATTGATGGACGTGACAATTCTTTCCCCCTTAAAATATTTCATCCACGAAATCGTACCTGTTTGGTCATCATAGAAAAGTTGTGGATATTGGGTCCGCATGATTTCTTCACTTTCCCACGTTGCCTCCTCGACGGTGTGACTACGCCAAAGGATTTTCACTAGAGGTACCTGTTTGTTCCTGAGTTGCTTCACTTCTCTTGCCAGTATGGCTACTGGTTCTTCTTCATATGTTAAATCTAGTTGTACCTCTATACTTTCCACAGGAATGACATGAGATGGATCAGACCTATACCTCCTGAGCATAGATACGTGAAACACGTTATGAATTCTATCCAATTCTGGAGGTAAGGCTAATCTATATGCCACTGGTCCCACTCATTCCAGTACTTCATAAGGGCCTATGAATCTTGGACTCAGCTTGCCCTTTTTGCCAAAACAGAGCACTTTCTTCCAAGGGGACACCTTCAATAACACATTGTCACCTACTGCAAACTCTATATCTCTTCGCTTCAAGTCAGCATAGGATTTTTGTCTGTCACTAGCTGCCTTAAGCCTGTCCCTGATGATTCTGACCTTTTTCTCAGTCTGTTGGATCAACTCTGGTCCTACCATCTTCCGTTCACTGAGTTCTGTCCAACAAATTGGAGTTCGACATTTCCGTCCATATAGAGCTTCATAGGGAGCCATACCGATACTACTCTGATGACTGTTATTGTAAGCAAACTCCATCAAAGGCAAGTATTTGTCCCAGCTACCTTCAAACTCTATCACACAGCTTCGTAGCATGTCTTCTAGTAGCTGGATCACCCTCTCTGATTGACCATCCGTTTGGGGATGAAAAGTTGTGCTAAAATTGAGTCGAGTGCCTAATGCTTCCTGAAAGCTCTTCCAAAACTAAGAGGTGAATCTGGGATCTCTGTCAGAAATGATAGACATTTGCACACCATGGAGTCGAACTATCTCCTGCACATATAATTCTGCTAACTTGCTTAAAGAATAGTTCATCCGTATAGGTAGAAAATTTGCTGATTTGGTCAATCTATCCATAATTACCCATACAACATCATGTTTACTCTGAGTCAGTGGTAAGCTGGTTAAAAAGTCCATTGCGACTCTTTCCCACTTCCACTCTAGTATAGAGATAGGCTGTAATAGTCCTGAAGGTAATTGATATTCTACTTTCACCTGCTGACAAGTCAAACATCTGGTAGTAAATTCAGTTATGTCTTTCTTCATACCAAGCTACCAATAACATACCTTCAAATCTTGGTACATCTTATTACTACCTCGGTGCATAGAATAAACTGATTTGTGTGCCTCTTTTAATACTTCCTGCTTCAGTTCTGCCTTATCAGGTACACATAATCTGCTTTTAAAATACACACTGCCATCAGATTCTACAGAATAATAAGGTTTATCTCCCTTATGTACAACCGTAATTATTTCACACAGTTTGGGGTCCTGCCTTTGAGCTTCTTTAATTTTCTGAAGCAAAGTAGGTTGAATCCGCAATTCTGCTAGGGTCTTTCGACTCAATGCATCTGCCACTGCATTCACCTTCCCTGGGTGATAGTCTATCACACAATCATAATCTTTAATCAATTCTAACCACCGTCTTTGTCTGAGATTAAGCTCTCTCTGTGAAGGTAAATACTTTAAACTCTTGTGGTCTGTATAAATATAACTTTTCTCTCCATACAGGTGGTGTCGCCAAATCTTTAAAGCAAACACAATAGCTGCCAATTCTAGATCATGCGTGGGATAATTCAACTCATGGGGCTTTAGTTGTCTAGAGGCATATGCTATCATTTTGCCTTCTTGCATCAGTACACAGCCTAAACCATTTCGTGAAGCATCACTATATACCACAAAGTCCTTCCCTGAAATGGGTTGCGTCAGAACTGGTGCCTCTGTCAATAAAGCCTTCAACCGGTCAAAACTATCTTGACATTTCTCTGACCACTCAAACTTAACATCTTTTCGAAGCAATCGTGTTATGGGTGGAGCTATAGAAGAAAATCCCTTCACAAACCTTTTGTAATAGCTTGTTAATCCCAGAAAACTTCTAACCTCTGTCACATTCTGAGGTGGCTTCCAATCCAGAATAGCTTCTACCTTACTAGGATCAACTCTTATACCTTCAGTTGATACAACATGGCCCAAGAAGCCCACTTCTTGTAGCCAAAATTCACATTTTGACAATTTGGCATACAATTGTTTTTCTCTGAGAATCTGAAGCACAATTCTCAAGTGATGATCATGCTCCTCTCGTGTCTTGGAGTAGACTAGAATATCATCAATGAAGACTACCACAAACTGATCTAGGTATGGTCTGAATATCCTATTCATCATGTCTATAAAAGCTGCTGGCGCATTTGTCAAGCCAAATGGCATAACCAAGAACTCAAAATGGTCGTAACGAGTCCTGAAAGCCGTTTTAAATACATCACTCTCCTTAATCTTCAGCTGATGGTATCCTGTCCTAAGATCAATTTTAGAAAATACCCCTGCATCCTTCAACTGATTAAATAAATCATCGATTCTGGGTAAGGGGTACCTATTCTTTATTGTCATTTTATTCAGCTGCCTGTAATCTATGCACAGTCGTAGGGTTCCATCTTTCTTTTTCATAAACAATACTGGTGCACCCCAGGAGGATACACTAGGTCGGATGAATCCCTTGTCAAGTAATTCTTGCAACTGAACTTTCAATTCTTTTAGCTCGACTGGAGCCATTCTGTAAGGAGTAATAGATATAGGAGCTGTGCCAGGTAACAGATCTATTGTAAACTCTACTTCCCGATCTGGTGGTAAACCCGGCAAGTCCTCAGGAAAAATATCTAGAAATTCACATACCGTAGGGATATCCTGAAGTTTCGGACTCTCCCTTTTTGTATCCACCACATGTGTCAGATACACCTCACACCCCATTCTGATTAGTCGTTGTGCTTTCATAGCAGAAATTACATTACTTGATAATCTCTGTCTATCATCATGTATTTCCATGTCATCACGTCCTGGCCTTCTAAAGACTACCTTTTTGCTCTGGCAATCCACCAATGCACCATGTCGGGCCAACCAGTCCATGCCCAAAATGACATCATATTCACGGAAGGGGAGTTCAATAAGATCCGCTGGGAACTACTCACTCATAATCACTAGAGGCACTTGTCCATATACTATGTTTACTTTTACACTATGGCCTAGAGGATTTGTTACCATTATATCATATCCTAATGTCTCTATCTGTATCTTACCCCCATTCGGTGGTGTTGTGCAAATATAAGAATGTGTAGACCCGGGATCAATTAGAGCATATAAATCTGAGCCAAAGAGAGAAAATTTACCTACTATGACGTCTGGAGTATCCAGCTCTTCTCTAGCTCTCATAGCATATGCCTTGGCTGACGCTGCTCTGGTACTCCCAGCTCGATTTACTGTCTCTGTGGTAATCTGATTCGGCCCTATACGGCCCCCTCTGAACTGTCCCCAACCTCTGCCTCTAGCTGGTGCAGATCTCTGAGTCAATACTGGACTCGTCCCAACTGACTCTGTACCCTGACTATGGAATGGACAATCCTTCCTCATATGCCCTGCCGCTTCACACTGATAGCAAACTCTAGATGCCATCCAGCACTCTCCAGTATGATACTTACTACAGTACTGGCATAAGGGATATGTGGTAAATATGGCTCCTATTGCAGTTGGAGCACTAACATGTGAGGGTGTCGAGCCTCCGGGTTGACCTCGTCTACTAAAAGCACTCTGCCCCTGAGTTCCAGTTTGAAATCTACCTCCGAAGGATCTAGCCTTCTTACCCAATGAGAATCCTGTGGCTGGTGGGAAAAAGGGTCTCTTGCCATGGCTCTGAGCCGCTGTCTTTCTTTCATCTACATCAGCTTTTTCTACACTTTCTGCAGCTCTCACCAACCTGGTGAAATTCTCAATCCGAGATGCAGCTATTCTACCTCTAATATGTGCCCTGATTCCTCTCTCAAATCGTCGACACAAGTCAATCTCATCTTTAATAATCTCTTCTGCATATTTGCTAAGTCGACTATACTCTTTCTCATATTCACCCACTGTCATGTTATTTTGCCTCAGGTCTAAAAACTCTTGCTCCTTCAGATCTAAATACTCTCTGGGAATATATTTCTCTTTAAATTCCATTAAAAAAAAGTCCCAAGTGGGAGGAACTGGGGTCTGGGGTCTTCTTTTTATTGTCCTTCACCAATCTTGTGCCCCTTCCTGTAACAGAGACACTACATATCTATACTTCTGCTCCGTAGTGCAATTCATATCCTTAAACACTCGTTCAGTCCTGTCAAGCCAATATTCTGCTGTTGTAGCATCATCCTCTTTACGCCCAAAAAAATCAGTGGCTTCCAATTTGCGGAGTTTGTCAAACCTTAACTCTGTAATAGTAGGCCTGGCTGTTCTTCGTAGAATCTCTGCCATATCCTCAAGCAATCTCTCTCTATCTTGCCCTGTAGGTGAGACCTGTCTCTCTTGTCAGATGGATGATGTACTACCCCTAGCTACCTGTTGTTGTTAGGGACGATATGAAGAATCTGTACTAAACATCTCATTTAAATCAGGAATCTCGTCCCTTGCTCGCGGCATTCTCAACGTTCGTTCACCCTAAAATTTAGAACAGTGGTCCACATTAGAAAGCAGAAGCAGTAATAACTTAAGCATATAAAACATTTAAAATCAATGTATATGCATTTTATTAATTCTATCCCACTTTTGTCCTAAAACCGCCTAAACCTTGCTCTGATACCACTAATTGTAACACCCCCTTACCTTCCTACGTCACAGTCAGATAAGGTGATGTCACCGACTGCCTGTATAAATAAATTTGTATATATATATATCATCCTATATTCATATCCCATATATGCATAAAAAAATTAAGACTTTAATTTACATATTTATTTTTACACATATAGTCCATATGACCACAACTGGTTATAAATATATACAAAATTTTTATATGCATATATATAAGTGGTTACAAAAAGGAACCAACCCTGTCCGGATGGCTACCACTGCTGCTCTGCTCCATTTGTGGGATTCACTGGACTAGCGGCTCACTCAGATAACTCACCGCTCTAAACCCTCGTCCTGATACCTATGCGAGAGAAAAATAAACTCTCGCGCTGAGTTTTAAACTCAGTGGTGCAATGATATATAATAATAATCATCATTTTAAATGACTATATATACATAACTGAAAATCATTGAAATTCTTTTTCCATAAAACAATACCTTTAACAACAATTATACTTGTATAAATAAACTGGCATAACCATTTTCAACAAATAGAAGTAACAGTAAAATTATTATTATTATTATTTTTAAATATAATTTTATTCATATGCCAAATTATAAGCACATACTTAAAACGCAACATTACAACTATTCATTAAAATAAAACTTTTATAAGCCCATATATTAGGACGTCGTAGACCCAATCATAGGAAAACACGGGGTACCGTCAATCGACGGAAAGTTAAGGTCCAATAAATTCACAGGACCGTGGTCAAATCATAACCACTCAGCTGATCTAAGATAACCACAAGATCAGTCTCGATCCAAGATAACCACATGATCGGAATATATATTTATATAATATGTTTGGTCCAAGATAATCACAGGACCGGGGATAAATCATAACCCCACAGCTAATCCAAGATAACCACAGGATCAGACAATACCTCTAACCACAGGCCATGGAGTTGCTACCCTATTGACATGCCAACAAATCCATGAGCCAAGTCTAGGCTAATACGTGGGCCAAAATACAATAAATTTCATAAAATAAATAATTAAAACTTACATATATATATATATATATATATATTACACAAAACTATTCTCAAAATCATTTATTTCGATTTCATATATTATAAAATTTAATTCATTTATAAATGATCATTATTATAAATAATTGCACAAATCTAATTTATCGTCTTGTCGCGTCTGCAGGCTCCTTTCCTTTACCCGATGTTGGCGCTTGTGTCGAATGTGCGCCTAATAAAATTATATTTAACTGTCAAATATTTAGAAGTGAATATTCTTCCAAATAGCGAAAATTTATTTATTTCTAAAATTTAACCCAACATTGCTCACGTTAATTTACGGGTATAAATTTTATATTTGTTTTTTTTGAAATCTACTAACTTATTATTTACTATAGTCAATTTATTCATTATCTTTATTTATTTAAATCTTCATTTATCCCAACAATTAATTCAACTATTTTATTTTCTTTCTTAAATTATATTTTTCACTTAATTCACTAATCTGTTTGATTTAATTAATTATTATTATTTTATTATTATTACTAACTCATAATATTGTCTAAATTTTATTCCTTAAGTTTTGGTCCAATTTTATTTATTTATTTTACCATTAGAATTTTTTATGTTTTAATTTTATTTATTCTTTTATTTTACCTTACCCTTAATTAAGTGATCTATGGTTTTAACTAACATAATTGTTTTTTCATTAAATTTATTGACCTTCATATGACCTTAATTGACTTAACTTTAGTTTATTAATTTAATAAATTTAGTTAATTTATTTGTTAACTTAATTAACACTAATCACTTCATTAACATAAATCACCAACACATCACCATTATTATTTATTTTAATTAAGTTATCTGATTTAACCATATCTTGCTTAGCTAACTAAACTTTATCTTACCATTACCTTATGGTTCTCGGCCAAAATATCCAAACCAACTCAAACCCTCAACAACCCATAATACACCAATATTTTTAACTCAAGTAAAATCTCCTAAAATGGTAACAATGGAAATAAACTTACATAAAAACACAAGGAAATATAAATAGATAGCTTAGGCTATTGGGTACAAGAAAATAAAAATATAATCTTGGTGTAAAATTTTCACCTACAAATAACCTCCTTCAACCCGATGCTACCTTGATCTCCAACATGCAAAACCTTCAAAATTTCAAGCTACCTTCAGCAAAGCCTTAAGTCTCCTCTTCTTCCACTTGTTGCTTCGATTAGACTTATTTATCACCACCCATAAGATATTCTTCTTATACTATGATATTATGATTTAACTAAACCTAGGTTTTTTGAGAACTTTGTTGAAAAATATGGAAGAAGGGAAGGAAGGTATGGCTCGGTTTTGGAAGAAGAAAAAAAAAAGATGGAAGAAAATGATGGAAGAAAGAAAGAATAAGAAAAGAAAGAGATGGAAGAAAGAAGAAAAGAAAAGAGAGCTATTATGGCCGACCAACTAACCCAATTTGATATATTTAAACTATAAAAAAATTGAATTATAGAGGTGATGTGTTTGATGGATTTCCCATCATCTTCCACTTCTTTCTTTTTTATGGCCGAACTTGACTTTCTTTCTTTTTTTTTTATTAGTTAATGGGGAACATCTACATGACATTAATATTATTTTTTTTTTTTTAATGGAGAGATGACTCATCTCTTCTTTTCATGGCCAAATTCCACTTCCTCTTTTATTATTATTATTATTATTATTATATTATTATTATTATTATTTTAATTCATTTTCTCCAAAAGTGTTAAATCCATAAATTTCAAGCCCAAATAAATAAATTTTCAACAATTAATTATACCATTTTTCATGAATTAATTTTCTCTACATTTCGGTATGTTCTGTTTCAAAATCGGAGTACTAGAGCAAAAATCGCATTTTTCCGGGTATTTTTACGGTACCGTAAGTTAAATTTTATCTATTTAATTTGGTGCTCGAAATAATTGATTTTTGACACCAAATTGTACCTGGGAGTCCGCCTTAATATTCTTTACGTCTCAGTATTCTCCGTTTATGATTTTATGACAGTGCAAAAATCACATATTTTACAGTCCCGAACTCATTTTCGTCGATTTTCGTGAAAATTTCAGTGTTACGAGATTAAAATAAAATCTCTCATTTATTCTCGGTCCCAATTTAGACTTCGGTCATATCAACTCAATTCCGACCCCGTATGCGTACGATTTCCGGTAAGACCGGCGAGTCCGGTCGTGAAACACCCGTGTCGACCGTGGCCTAAATTGATGGACGTGACACGGGTGACAAACAAAAGTTGAAAAACTTATCTGAGTATAAAGAAAGTCGTGTGGTAGTGACAGCCGACAACTCAAAGTTACCGATAGCTTATATCGGTAAGACGATAGTTACACCTCAATATAATTCTAACCAGGTACCACTTCAAGATGTTTACCATGTCCTGGGAATGAAGAAACCTTTGTTGTCTGTGGCTCAATTGACATTATCAGGCTATTATGTCTTATTCGGTTCTCAAGATGTGAAGGTATATCATGACCTAAAAATCTCAAAAACACTAACAATGGAGGGGTGACGATTGGAGTTTGTCTACGTGATGTCAGTAGAATCTACATATGTAGATAGGATGAGGAAAAATGAGACATCAGATCTATGGCACATGCCGTTAGGTCACGTTAGCTATTCCAAGCTAAGTGTGATGATGAAGAAATCGATGCTTAAGGGGCTTCCTTAACTTGATGTATGAATAGACACAGTTTGTGCGGGATGTCAATATGGCAAAGCACACCAACTGTCATACGAGGAATCAGAGTTTAGAGCAAAAGAATCATTAGAGTTAGTTCACTCTGATGTATTCGGATCAATTAAGCAACCTTCAATTTGTGGTATGCGATACATGGTGACATTCATTGATGACTTCTCAATGCATGTGTGGGTTTTCTTTATGAAAGAAAAATCTGACACATTCTCAAATTTTAAAGAGTTCAGAGAGTCAGTCGAAGGAGAAGTAGGAAAGAAGATCTGTTTCTTACGCATAGACAATGGGGGAGAATATAGCTCAAATGAGTTCTTTCAATACCTAAGGCAAAGTGGAATATGTCATCAATACACTTGTGCCAACACACCGCAACAAAATGGTGTAACTGAGAGAAAGAACCGACATCTTGCAGAAGTTTGTCGAAGTATGCTACATGCAAAGAATGTACCGGAAAGGTTTTGGGCTGAAGCAATGAGGACTGCAACCTTTGTGATTAACAGACTTCCTCAACCAAGGTTAGAATTTGTTTCTCCCTTTGAGAAACTACGGAACATAAAACCTACAGTTAGCTACTTTCGAGTATTTGGTTGTGTATGTTAAGTATTTGTTCCTAATCATCTACAGAGCAAGTGTGACAAGAAAGCTGTTAGATGTATCTTTGTGGGGTGCGACAGCTAAAGAAAGGGGTGGAAATGTTGTGATCCAGCGAGGGGAAGATGTTATACTTTACGAGATGTGGTGTTCGATGAAGCCTCTTCTTGGTGGTCTTCAGAGAAGGAGGTGTTGTCAGACTCTAGAGAATTTGGAGACAAACTACAACAAAAGATGGAGGAGCATATTGTTCAACTTCAACCAAGTTTGAATGAATCAGGAGATTAAAACAGCGATGATGTCGAACAAAGAGTGACTCAGAGTCCTTGGCAAACTGACGTGTATCAACAACCAAATGATGAAGGTGAGTCCAATGAAATTGAAGAATCAACTCTGCAATCTCAACTCCAAAGGTTAACAAGAACACGAAGGCCAAATCCCAAATATGTCAATGTAGCCATAGTCACAGAAGACAATATAATACAACCTGAGACATTTGAAGAAGCATCGTAGAGTTCTGAATGGATGACAGCCATGAAAGAAGAGATTGATGCACTTGAGCAAAATCAAACTTGGCATCTGGTGTTAAAGCCAAAAGATGTGAAACTCATATCCTGTAAGTGGGTTTACAAGATAAAGCGTCATCCAGATGGGTCAATCGAGAGGTACAAGGCACGATTGGTAGCTCGTGGTTTCTCTCAACAGTACGGACTAGATTATGATAAAACATTTAGTCCAGTGGCGAAACTTACAACAGTACGAGTTCTACTTGCACTTGCAGCCAACAAAGATTGGAATTTGTGGCAGATGGATATGAAGAATGATTTTCTTCATGGAGAGTTGGATCGGGACATCTACATGATCTAACCAATGGGTTTTCAGAGCCAATATCATCCTGAATATGTACGTAGGCTTAGGAAAGCACTCTATGGATTGAAACAAGCACCCAGAGCATGGTATGGTAAAATTGCTAAATTTCTAACACAAAGTGGTTATTCAGTAACACCCATGGATTCCAGCTTGTTTGTCAAAGCTAATGAAGGAAAGCTAGCCATTGTACTAGTATATGTGGATGACTTAATCATAACCGGTAATGATGAGCCAGAAATTCTTCAGACGAAAGATAATTTATCAATTCGTTTCCAGATAAAAGAACTTGGACAACTCAAGCACTTTCTTGGTTTAGAAGTTGATCGTACACAAAAAGGAATATTTATTTGTCAACAAAAATATTCTAAAGATTTGTTGATGAGTTTCAGAATGCTCGAATGCTAAAATGTGTGCACATGAAGGAAAAGATTTGGAAGATGCGACAATGTATCGACAATTGGTAGAGAGTCTAATTTACTTAATCTTGACTCGTCCTGATATTTCTTATGCAGTTGGCGTGATGAGTCGGTACATGCAAAATCCAAAGAAGTCTCATTTAGAAGCAGTTCAATGAATACTGAGATATGTAAAGAGTACAACTGACTATGGTCTTTTGTACAAGAAAGGTGAAGACTGTAAGTTAATTGGTTATTGTGATGCTGACTATGCAGGAGATTATGACACAAGGAGATCAACAACTGGGTATGTGTTTAAGTTTGGTTCTTGAACAATTTCCTGGTGTAGCAAGAGACAACCAATGGTATCATTATCAACCACTGAAGCTGAGTATCGAGCAGCGGAAATGGAAACTCAAGAGAGTACATGGTTGATACAACTAATGAATAATCTACATCAACAAGTAGATTATGCAGTTCCATTGTACTGTGACAATCAATCAGCAATTCGTTTGGCAGAGAATCCAGTTTTTCATGCAAAAACTAAGCATGTTGAAGTGCACTATCATTTTATCAGAGAAAAAGTTCTGCAAGAAGAAATTGAGAAGAGACAGATCAAGACGGATGATCAAGTTGTGGACTTGCTCACAAAAGGTCTAGGTACAGGCAAGCTCAAAATATTTCATCGACAGCTCCACATTGTACAGAGAATGGGAGTTGACATTGAGGGGGAGAGTTAAAAATCAATGTCAAATAATTTGTTCAAATATTAGGTACACCCACCACCAATTTGTTGAAAAATGAAGTTTATTGTGTTGAAAAATTAAGAAAATATTAGGTACACCCATCTCCACCTAATTTGTTGAAAAATAAAGTCTATATTAGGTACACCTACCATACCAAATTTTCCACCAAATGTATGGTGAAGATTTGAACAAATGTATGGTGTGGATTAAACTTTGATCTTATAAATAGGTACACTTCCAAGGTTTAAACCATCCAAGAGTGAAGACTACTAGTTTTGAGTATTTGTGAGAGTTGGGAGCTTTCTTTGTAATATTTCTAGCTTAGTGAAGTTTTTGTTGTGTCTCCAATTTTTTGAGTGAATTTCTTCTTTGAGATATTTAATTTAGAGTTTTTCATTCTAAATTTTTCTCAACATCCTAGCAACATCAATGCCAATTAACAATATATACACTTAAAATTCCACAAAGAATATTGATTCAAAACTGATAGAAAAAATAATCCACTAAAGATAAACAACTCACTAGAGGGAAAATGTGATGTAACAAGAACAGAGCCCATCTATTTTTGTGACTACCATATCCACAAACCAACACATCAGCCTATGAATACGGATCAAGATCGATAAATGAAATAAAAAATTACATAAGGGATACGTTCAATAACTAGCTAGGGAAAAGAAAAAAAAAGGAACATTGAAGGAAATTTTGATGAGGAAGGAGAATAACATGCAGGAGTAGGCGTCAGTGAGGGAAGCTCCCCAGCCGCCTTATCCAAAAGACTACTCTGTTATTGAATCTCCAAATAACACGATCTGTGGCCTCATTGTCTCTACTTTTTTCTCCATTTATTTTGCTGCTGTGATTTTAATAATGGCACCGCTTTCTTGAGTTACCTTTTTCTGTGTGCTGATTCTTTGGTCACAATACTCTGCCAGCAGTATTAACAGTTGCAAACTCAGATCCTGAGACATAATTAGACCCATGGGTAGTGAATTTCCGACCAGAAGATAATAGAAATGACAAACTATTTAAGGACTGCAAGGGAGAAGCTTTACTATTAGAAGAAAAACCAATACTACTTGGATCAAATAGTGATGATGGCATCCAAGCTGCATTTTCTTCAAGTTTCTCATCATCATGGTTGGTCTTCAAAGTTGCTTCAATCGATGGATCAACATCCTTAGCTACACCCCTACCAACGGCTGTCAAATCCTTCCTTTTCCTACTGACTTTTTTAAAGATGAATCATCGTTATTTTCAACAAAATGGCCAGTGTTAGAATTCTCCAAAGATAAACCCCACTTTTTACGACTGAATGACCGGGATCGTCAAAATGCTTGTTGACTCAAAAGATACAATTATTGTTTTAATGATTCGAAATCCATAATTGAAGTGTTAGAATTTATTATATTATTATTATTATTATTGTAATTTTATATTTTAATGTATAAAAAGTTGGAAACAATGTAAACCTTCAAGAAAGAGGAACATGTGCAACAAAAAAAATATTATGATATAAATGTAAAATCATATTGATTGGTGTCTAAAATTGAAAGTCAAAGTATAAAAGAATTTTAGATAAAGTATTTTTCTCACTAGTCAGAAACGTAACTTTCTAATAGATTATTCTAATTGAGTATTTTAATACAATATTCTAATTGAATATTTTAATTTTATAACTGACAGTTTTTAACTAAAAGATAAAATAACAGCTAATTTTTGTAAAATATGAATTTGTTTCTACTAGCTAGTTTTTGAGACCAAAACTATAAATACTTGTTGAAAAAATATTTCAAATATTGAAAAATCAAATATTTCATAGGAGAAAAGTCTTATACTCTCAAATTATTTTCCTTCTATATTGAGTTTCATTTTTAGATATTCTTTATCTTACCTCTAGTTTTTCTTTATGTAATTCGCTGTTGAGCCTATGAGTGATTATTTTCTATTATAGTTCGCAAATTTAGTTTAAAAACTTGTTGTGGGGTTGTTTAGCACTTATGAAGAAAAGATAATCAAGTGATTTCAAATTTTACTTTGTAAAACTTTGGGTTAAGCTAAAAAAAGTTAGGTAGAACTATAGGGCTATAATTGACTTAATTCTTGCCCTTGAAAAGAATCATTAATGGAAAGAAACTATCAAGATTGAGTCTTAAGGAGTAGATATAGGCAAGAGACCAAACTACTATAAATCCAAGTGTGTTAAGATTATTCTTCCTTCTTTTATTTTTAAATTGACATTTCAATTTGCTGAAAAATATTCTGATTTGATTTTTATATTAAAAGTGTTTAGAAAAAGTCCATTTATGCTTAAATTTGTTTGATGTTTTTGTTATAAATAAAAAGGCGATTTACTTTGCAAAAAATGATTTTAGATATTTAGAAATATTTCTAGTTACAAACTTTGATTTTGCAGAAAGAAACTTGAAATTATTTTTATGAATGTTTTCTGCTCAATGTTAGAATACTTTAGCATATTGAAAAATGAGAGTCATTTTGCAAATGCCAAAAATTCTTAAAAAATCAATTCACCTCCCCTCTTGAGCTATTTCAGAACCTACATTTGGTATCAAAGTCAATCTCCTTTCACCTAAGTTCTCATAACCTTGGAGAGATCCAAATCTATGGCATCAACCTCAAACAATATCATTCCTCCATTCTTTGCTACTTCATTTCAAGAAGGTCAATCCATCACAAGGCCTTCTCTTTTTTTAGGAGTAAATTATGCATATTGGAAGGCAAGGATGGCCCATTTTCTTCAATCTAATTATCTAGATTGTTGGGAATCAGTTTTGGAAGGTTATACATATCCAACAAAGGAAGATGGAAAAAAGATAAAGATAAAGGAGATGACCAAAGATGAAATGCAAGCAACAAAAGCAAACTCAAGGGCTATGAAATTTTTATTTTGTGGCTGGATACAAATGAATTCAATAGAGTATTCGGATGTGACATGACAAAGAAAATATGAGACAAGTTGGAGATAACTTACGAAGGAACTGAAGAAGTGCGAGATTCAAGGCTTTATGTGGTGATGAATGACTTTGAAACATTTCAAATGAAGCAAGATGGAAGCATTTCTTATGCATGTGATAGATTCATGAACCTCACAAATGCACTCAAAGCTCTTGGAGAACCCATTAGTGAAGTTAATCAAATCAAGAAGTTCTTACGATATTTGACAAAAGATGAGAATCAAAAGTGGCAATTTTGCTAGACAATAATATCCATAATTTGTCATATTATGAGGTAATTGGATCTTTATTATCCCATAAAATGCTTATTAATTGTCAAATTCTTGATGCAGATAAAAAAAAAGAACAAGACAAAGGAATTGCACTTAAAGTTTCATCAAGTGATAGTAATAACTCACTTTCAAATGATGACGAGTTGGAAATGATGCTTAAAAAAGGAAGAGGAAAATCTCACAAGAAGCACAAAAATAAGAGAAAATCTAAAAAATCATAAAAGCATCAGTATAGTCAAAACAACAATAATGTTGTTGCTATGAATGCAACTAGTCTGGGCACATTAAAAGAAAATGTCCAAAGCTGAAATATAAAGGAAAGTAGCAAAAGAAAAGAGTTATGGTCGTAACATGGAGCAATAGTGAAGAATCATGCTTAAGTTCAACTAAATTGCAAGATAAAGAAACCATCAATATGGCGTTAATGGCTCACATTAAAGAAGTTCAAAGAACATAAACTTTGGACTTCAATCTTGGTGAAAATTATGGATAAGTGATTATAACTCTTCTAGTAATGATGGCCTTTGGAGGTGTTTTGAAGAGCTACATTATAATTATGGAAATTTAAAGAAAAAAGCATATCATTTTGGAAAATTCATATGCGGATTTGAAAATATTACATGATGATATTTTGAAAAAATATGATGATTTTATTAAAGAGGTTGAAAAATCTATTGAAAATGAATTGAAAGCAATTGATCTTCATAATGATATTGCAAGACAAAATATTTTGTTGCATGAAGAGATAGAAAAGAAAAAAATGATATTGAAAAACTTTTATATGAAAAATGTGCTCTAAATAAGGATCTTAGATATCATGGATGTTCAAACAGATTTGGAAAAGATAAAAGGGTTGTTGTTGATGGTTTTGCAAAAATATGTTAAAGATAATGCATATTTTGATAAAACCATTTCACATCTTTTTCCTCACATTACATGCTTTTATTGGAACAAAAAGGATCATATCTCTAGATATTGTTATTTGAGAAATGATGTTAATGTGAAAACGATATAGATTGTGAAAGAAATATATCCTTTACAAACTAGTCATCAAAAATTGAAAAATTAATTTAACCAAAAAGGAACCAAAGTAAAATGGGTACCAAAATCGTTTTAATTTCTTGCAGATTTTTCTAAAGAGCAATCAAGTATGATTAATTGTTATTTGCATAATGGTTGCTCAAGATATATGACATGAGCATTTATATGGCTCAAAGCTACAATCAAAAGAAAATCTTACAAAATTAGAAGGATTTTTGGTATGGATATTGCTTTAAAATGATTTTAATCTGTTGAGATATTCCTCATAATTCATCCTTAATATATTTATGTGAAAATCGCATGATATGTGTGAATTTTAATTGTTATACGTGATTTTGTAATATTGCATAATTCTATTAGAATACAATTTTAAGCTAGAATTCTAATTGATTGGGCTTACATGGATATCTGTTATGATTATTTGAGTTAAAATTCAATATTTATAATTTTACATTTCTATCCTTGTATGGAGAAAGTTGAAATTTAATATTAGGGATAAAATAGTCTTTTTGAGATAAAATAGTGTTTTTGACTAGTTGAGCTTGCTGTCATATTTTCTCTCTCCATTGCAACATGTATACACAATATTTTTCTTACTACTTTTCTCTATAGATAATTCTTAATCAAAGGAAAAGTTCAAAATTTCTGGAAAATTTAAGCTTTATGGGTCCTAAAATGGAGATGGATTTTAATAAAATTTCAATCTCCAATGGTGAAATATTTTCTCATAACGGTCAATAATATTTGTTGGAAAAAATAGCAAAAGTCAACTAGGAGTTATTTTCTGCTGCATTCTCTCCAAAGTTTTTAGAAGTCTCCCCCTATTCTAATTCTAAAGAAACTAAATTTACACTTCTTAGAGTTTAAGTTGCATTATAATTCTAAATATACAATCTTTCCCCTTCTAACATTATTAACATAATTCCTAAAAAAACTCCCTATTATACAAAATCAATCCTCCATAATGTGGGCCTACATGCACAAGGCAAGACTTATATTGCACCTTGGACTCCACCATTGATAACATTTGTGCATATGACAATGTAGCATGCCTGTGACAGGTTGGCTCAGTATAACAACATCACACTCGCAACATTCCAGCATGCTTGCAACAACATATTGGAGTCATGGCCTCGACGCCCCAACACTGCATCTGCCCTCCTGAGATAACAATTTGAGCTTCAAAATCATCACGCCAGCGACACCTTTGTATGTCCACAAAATGGAGTCAGTGAGGTAAGCTTCCTCATAGCATTCTATCACTCACATTATAGTATGTTCATGCCAACATAATTCCAATAATTCCTCCAATACCTATAAACACACAAAAATAAACAACTAAGTACCTTAAACACGCTAAAAACTATAATTAAACATTAAAATACGAATAAAAATTATGTTGAAAAGGAACACATCAAATTCTCCCATAGATAAATATTGTTTGTCTCCAAGTAACACCTAAATATAAAGAAAAATTCCAAACACAAATAAACTTAACTAATACATTCGATTTCAATCTCCATTATCTCTAACTCTCACTAATGTACCAACCTATCATATATCAAAATTACATAGTCAACTATGTTCATGACCATCATAATACTTGTTTTATAGTTATATTAAAAAACAAACCTGTAATGTTCGATAATTTAGACCAAAGTTGCAGTTGATCGAAATTCGGCTTACCGAACTGATTGAGATCTAAATTCGAAAATGAAAGAAAAAAATTCAAATGATAAAAAATATGAAAAAAATATTTAGATATTATTAATTTAGAATTTTAAAGTTGGGAATTAAAATTTGGAAAGAAAATAATTTTTCACCGAACGAAATTGGAAATTGCATTGTTTTTGGCACGGATATTTTAAGAATGTATAAAAATGGAATATTCTTTATCTAAGGAAAGGAAGATTCTTTGGATTAAAATAAAGTAATAGTGATTTAAATTAATGGATCAATAGGGGACAAGATTATCTATTAATCTTATCCACCCAGCTAATCCAATTATAAAAGTCAAATTCCACTTTTTGTTCATTTATTTCTTCTTCCTCATCTAAAACAAGTAAATTTCTCTCTTCTTCTCCTTGTGGTCGTGACTCTCCTTCCCCCCATTGTTCTCCTTTTGTTTTTCTTCAATCAAAGCTAAGATTAAATAGAAAAAAGTTAGATTAAGGCAATATCAATAAAGAGAGCAGAAATCCTGTATTCAGTATTTAGTTCCGGTCTAAATGTCATAGGCTATCAAATAAATAGAAAAAAATTATAAATTATTAAATCGATATTTTAAATAGTATGTCTTGTATTGTTAAAGAATTTCAACCATGTTAAATGAATGAAATGTTATAAGTGATGAATTGTTTATTTTTGCTTGACGTATATGGTATTAAAATTATTTAAATGTTTTGGCATGTTGAGTAAATTAATTGTAGTTTCTAAAATTTTAATTTAGAAATATTTATATAATTATTGAATAGTTGTCAAATGTACCAATAAGCTAGTAGTTTAGCACGTGTTTCACGCGCATATAAATAGACATAGCAATTGCGTTAGGGCAACCGAAGATGAGGGAAACTCCAAGATCAAATTACAGCAGTTTATTTTCTTTTTGTATGTTTTGAGAATTGTATTGTAAAAATTAAATTTTAAGAATTTCTTTTAATGTAAATTGTGGCATGTAGGATTATAAATGTTACCCTTTAGGGGTATTTCTGTCATTTTGATGATAATAAATAACATAGCAATATGGTATTTAACATACTTGTTCTTGTAAGTATATTATACAGGACATGAATTAAAATAGCAAGAATGGAGAATTGGAAGAATAATCCTTGTGAAACAAAAAGCAAGAAGTAGCATGTTCACTGCCGTGACTCTAGGAGTCACTCCCGTGAAGGAAGCTAACCGTTACCAAAACCAACATTTGAAGTTCACAGCCATGAAGGAAAAACAAACTGTGAAGTAAGAATTTCAGTCACCCCCGTGACTAAAGGTGTCACCCCCGTGAAGAGTCATTCAATTTCATCCAGAGAGCTTCACGACCAGAGTCACCACTTGGGTCACGGCTGGGAATATTGTCACCCCCGTGAATGAAGGTGTCACCCCCGTGAAGGCTTCATTCAATTTCATTCAGAAAGCTTCACGGCCAGAGTCACCACTTGGGTCACGGCTGGGAAGAGTGTCACGCCTATGAATGATAAATGTCACGCCCGTGACTCTATATGTCAAAACATACCAGAGAGCTTCACGACCAAGGTCACCACTTCAGTCATGGCTTGGGAAGAACTGTCACCCTCGTGACAAACATAGTCACACCCGTGACCAATGAAAGAGAAAAATGTCAGGCGCGAGTTTTTGGTTGGTACAACGGCTAGTTTCTTATTTAATGCACCCCAACGGCTATATTTAGCCATGATAGTATAAATGGAAGTTATTTATGCATTAAGAAACGAGGGGATGATAAGAAAAATAAAAGATTAGCATATACTTCAAATCACAAGCTATCTTGTACATTTATACTTTGAGAACAAATTTATTCTCTGTAAAAATCTTTTTGCTCCTCATATTTGAGCAATAAAGATTTATAAGTGGTTCTCTCTGTAATCTTTACTCAAGTGAGCATTAGGTAGTTCTGGGTTATGAGTAGAACACTTGTAAGGGTTAGTTGTGTGAACCTCCAAAACACAAATTAAAAGGTTATTTGTGTGAGCCTGTAAAACACAAAGTATAGGTTGTTTGTGTGAGCCTGTAAAACACAAAGTGTAGGTTGTTTGTGTGAGTCTGTAAAACACAAAGGAATTGGTTATTGTGTGAGCCATTAAAACACAAGGGATGTCTGGGTTAGGTGTGAGCCATTGTGAGAAACACCATAGTTGGGAGTGAGCTTGTAAAACTCCATTGTAACACTTAGTGTGTTAGTGAAACTCCCAATTGCGATTGGGGAGAGGAGTAGGGTTTGTTAATACCCGAACCTCTATAAATCTTTGTGTCTGGTTTTCTCTATCCTTTCTAAAATTAACTATTTTATTTCCGCACTTTAAAGTTTAATTTTTGAAACTCCAATTTAACCTCCCTTCTTGGTCTAATATCTGGGCAACAATTGGTATCAAAGCTTTGTCTAGCATCTAAGCATTAAAAGCGCTAGTAAAGAGTAAGATATGGCCAGTGAAGGATTCCAGAGTCTCAAACCTTACTTTGATGGAGCAAATTATGCCCATTGGAAGTTTAGGATGGAGACATACTTGGATAGTGAAGGAATTGAAGTCTAGGATAGTGTACAAAAAAAATGGACACCACCAACTAGAAGAGGAGCTGATGGTGAAGAGGAAATCCTATCAAGAGATGATTGGACAGAACCCCAAAGAAGAGCAAATTTCAAAACAAGAAGGCAATGACAATTCTATCAAGCTCATTATCTATTGAAGAATGTGGGAGAATACAACACTGCTCAACAGCCTATAGTATGTGGAAGACATTGGAGAACTATCATGAGGGAACTAAGTAAGTCAAATCCAAGAAGATTCAACTTCTAACCTCAGAATATGAGCTATTCAAGATGAAATCAAATGAGTCAATCACTGACATGACCAACCGTCTTCTATCCATTATAAATGGAATGAGGAAACTTGGGAAGCATCTGAGTTTGGAAGATGTAAACAATAAAATCCTGAGAAGTCTTCCTCTTAAAGACTATGGTTCAAGAGTTGCTGGCATAGAAGAAGCAAATGAAGATATGAGTATCATGAACACTGATGTGCTGATTGGCAAGCTTCTCACACATGAGATGGCAGTAAAGAGAGATAGAGAGCTTGAAGCAGAGCCAGAGAAAAGAAAACCCTTAGCACTCAAAGCCTTTACTTCAAAATCTCAAGAAGAAAGTGAAGATGATGAAGAGATGAGTGATGATGAAAATGAGGACATTGTTATGCTTTCAAGGAGATTAAAAAGAATCATTGAGAAGAAAATGAGCAATTCCAGAAAATTCAGGCAAAGAAACCTCAAACAAACTTCAAATGATACACACAGAAGTAAGGAAGAGGTAAAATGCTATGAATGTGGAAAGAAAGGACATATCAAACCAGAATGTCCAAGGCTCAAGAAGCATAAGAGCAAATACCAAAGAGACAATGGGGAGAAAGGTCACAAAGCCACATGGGATGACGAAAGTTCTTCAAGTGAAAAAGATGATAATGAAAGTGAAGAGGTCAACCTATGTTTTATGGCTATTGAGGATCACGTCTCGGACAAAGTAAGATCACTACACTCACACTCTTTCAATAATGATAGTAGTGATAATGATAGTAATAGTGATAGTGATGATGAGCAAAGCCTAATAGAAGAATTAAGTATAGAATTAGAAAAATATAGAACTAAATTTAGTATATATAAAAATAATATTTCCAATTTAAAAAATAAGATAGATGGCTTAGAAAAGGAGAACATAAAGCTTAAATCATCAAATGAATCTCTTCAAAAGTCTATAGATGAATACTCATCAAGACCCTCAACAGCTTCACTGTTAAAAGAAAATAATACTTTGAAAAATGAAGGTTAAGAACTTAGAAATTCCATTTCTAAATTTCACAAGGGTAAAGAGAGCTTAGATACTCTCATTGTGTCTCAAAGACCACCTTTAGTTAGACATGGTCTAGGGTTTAAGGACACATCATCATCTTCTAACAAAACAGTATTTGTTAAGTCTAAAGAACATAACATCTCCACACCTGTTAGAACTGCATCAAGAAATAAGAATATTAAACCCTCTATACCGAAAAAGAATCATGCCTTTATATATAGGAAGAATGTATCTAGAAAAATGCAAATTAATCATGATTGTGCATGCCATTGTTCTCAAAATCAGTCTAATCAAATTATGGCATTCAAATACATTGTAAGACCAAAAAGCAAGTTTACACCTAAACAATGTAATTACTGTATGAAAAAGGGTCATATAAATAAAAATTGCTGGATAAGGAAGGCTCATTGGGAACCTTCATGTGCTAACCCCCAAGGACCCAAACTCATTTGGGTACCTAAATATCATACTTAATTTGTAATTCTGTAGGTATGCCTCAAGTCCACAATAAACAAATTATGCATGGCTAGTAGACAGTGGATGCTCAAGGCATATGACAGGAGACAAAGAACTCTTTAATGAAATCAAAAGTATTGATGGAGGTAAAGTTACCTTTGGAGACAATGCAAAGGGTAAGGTAATTGGAATTGGTTCTATTGTTGTTAATGGTACTACTTTTATTAAGGATGTTTTACTTATTGATGGCTTGAAACATAACTTGTTAAGTGTAAGTCAATTATGTGATAAAGGAAACAAAGTAATTTTCACTTCAAATGAATGTCTTGTAATCTCTATTGATGATCAAGAAATATTTAAAGGAAATAGAGATATCAATACGTACATAATAAACTTACATGAACTATCTAACCATTCCTCTAAGTGTCTTGTGACTACTAGTGATGAATCTTGGCTGTGGCATAGAAGACTTGGTCATGCTAACATGGACTTAATACAAAGTCTCAGCATAGGAGGGCTAGTAAAAGGATTACCAAGAGTTAAATATGAAAAAGGCAAGACATGTGATCCTTGTCAAAGAGGAAAGCAACACAAGTCATCTTTCAAAGCCAAAAACATAGTAAGTACTTCAAAACCCCTTCAACTCCTGCATTTAGACTTATTTGGACCTACTAGGATTGCTAGCTTAGGAGGAAAACATTATGCATTTGTCATCGTAGATGATTACTCTAGATTTACTTGGGTAATTTTCTTAGCTCAAAAGAGTGATGCCTTTGAAAATTTCAAAAACTTTGCTAAAAGAGTTCAAAATGAAAAAGGGTACTGCATTTCAAAAATAAGAAGTGATCATGGAAAAAAATTTGAAAATGAAAACTTTGAAAGTTTTTTGTCTTGAACATGGCATTTCACATAATTTCTCATCTCCTAGAACACCTCAACAAAATGGGGTAGTTGAAAGGAAAAATCGAACATTAATTGAAATGGCTAGAACAATGCTTAATGAATACGAATTACCAACTTATTTTTGGGCAGAAGCCACAAACACTGCATGTTATATTTCAAATCGAGTTTTCAAAAGACCTCTTTTAAACAAAACCTCATTTGAGCTATGGAATGGAAGAAAGCCCTTGGTATCATACTTTAGAGTATTTGGATGCAAGTGTTTTATATTGAACACCAAGGACAATATTGGAAAATTTGCCTCTAAGTCTGATGAAGGTATCTTTTTAGGATACTCTACAACCAGCAAAGCATATATAGTATTTAATAAAAGATCATTAACAGTGGAAGAATCCATGCATGTTGTTTTTAATGAATCTAGTAGACTTGATCTTGTGAAAGGTAATGCTCTTGATGATGTTGTATATAATATGGAAAAACTTGTCATTGAAAATGGAAAAGAAGAAAACGATCAAGAAAATCTACTACCTCAAAATCAAGAACAAATGGAGCAAGAACTTCCAAAAGAATGGAGAATGAACAGAAATCATCCAAAAGAACAAATAATTGGTGATCTATCAAGGGGAGTAAGTACTAAATCTCATTTCAAGCATTCGGTCACTGACATTGCTTTTATTTCACAAATTGAGCCTAAAAACATTGATGAGGCTCTTAATGATGAAAGTTGGGTAATTGCCATGTAAGAGGAACTCAACCAATTTGAGAGAAATAAGGTATGGAACCTAGTACCAAGACCCAAAAATCATCCAATCATAGGCAGCAAATGGGTATTTAGAAATAAGCTAGATGAACAAGGGTTAATAACCAGGAATGAAGCAAGACTAGTTGCAAAAGGATATAATCAGGAAGAAGGTATAGACTATGATGAAACATATGCACCTGTAGCTAGATTAGAAACTATAAGAATACTCTTAGCATATGCATGTCACATGAATTTCAAACTTTTTCAAATGGATGTGAAAAGTGCATTTCTAAATGGTTATATAGATGAAGAAGTGTATGTAGAACAACCACCAGGTTTTGAAAGCTATGATTTGCCAAATCATGTTTTTAAACTTTCAAAAGCTTTGTATGGTTTAAAACAAGCTCCAAGAGCTTGGTATGAGAGACTAAGTTCTTTTTTACTAGAAAATACCTTCACAAAGGGAAATGTTGACACTACACTGTTCATCAAAAAGCATAAGCATGATATACTAATTGTTCAAATTTATGTTGATGATATAATATTTGGTTCTACTAATGAGCTGCTTTGTCAAGAATTTGCTAAGTGCATGACTAGGAAATTTGAAATGAGCATGATGGGAGAACTTAAGTATTTCCTTGGTCTACAAATCAAACAAAGCAATGAGGGCATATTCATCAACCAATCCAAATATGCCAAAGACTTAGTCAAAAAATTTGGTATGGAAGGATGCAAAAATGCCAAGACTCCTATAAGCACATCAACAAAATTGGACAAAGATGAAAAGGGTAAGAGCATTAATGAAAAGCTTTATAGAGGTATGATCGGATCACTTTTATATCTCACTGCTTCTAGACCCGATATTATGTATAGTGTTTGCTTGTGTGCGCGATTTCAGTCATATCCTAAAGAATCTCATCTAAATGTTGTAAAAAGGATTTTAAGATATTTACATGGAACATTGCATCTAGGTTTATGGTATCCTAAGAATTCATCTTTTTATATTATAGGATATTCAGATGCAGATTATGCTGGTAGTTTTTTAGATAGAAAAGGTACTTCAGGTACTTGTCACTTCATTGGAGAATGTTTGGTTTCTTGGTTTAGCATGAAACAAGTTTCAGTTGCTCTCTCAACTGCTGAAGCTGAATATGTAGTAGTTGGATGTTGTTGTACACAAATTCTTTAGATGAAACAACTACTTAAGGACTATGGTCATGAGATGAACCATATACCTATAAAATGTGACAACACCAGTGCTATAAATCTTTCAAAGAATCCTATTTAACACTCTAGAAGTAAACATATTGACATTAGACATCACTTTATTAGAGATCATGTTAAATATGGAGATGTTGAATTAGAATTTGTATACACAGAAAATTAATTAGCAGATATTTTCACTAAGTCTCTAAATGAGGAAAGATTTAATTTCATTAAAAGAGAACTAGGTATGATTGATGGATTAACCTTGTGATTACAAGAATATGAAATTTTAATTGTTGATCTTAAAACATATCACAAGTTATAAGATAAAAAGTTTTGATGAGAATTCATGCTTTATGAAGTAAAACCTTTGTTGAAATGATTTAGTCTTGTTGCAGAACTTAATTTCAATCTGATGAAAATTATAGGGGAGTCACGCCCGTGACTTAAGTGGCCCAAAGAGGCAGTGTCATTCACGACTTCGGTTCACGACATGATTCACGGCTTCAAGTAGTGAAACATAGTTTCACGGCTTGAGTCACGCCCGTGGATAAGATGTCTCACACCCGTGCCGAAGTTTGACGCCCGTGAATAATTACACCCAAAAACTCACAGAAGCTTTCATGCCTTGTGTCACGGCTTGCTTCACGGGTATAAGTAGTGAAATTCAACAGTTCACGCCCGTGACATTATATTCACCCCCGTGACCTATGATCATTCACGCCCATGATCTTCATCGATCACGCCCGTGAACGTATTCTTGTTTTCATTCACGGGTGGAACAATGCTTCAGCAAACCGTGAACACGACTATTCACGCCCGTGAAACCCTAAGTCATGCCTGTGAATGTATCGAATATATAAGAAAACAGTCAATTACAATCTTCATTTCAACTCTCCTTCTCCCAAAACCACACTTATTTACTCTTATTCATTGAGACATTGAAGATTCCAACCCCAAAGCCTTGATATTTCACTATAAACACCATCAAAAGTGCGAATCTTCAGCAGAAAACAGACATTTATAGGGTCTTTCATCATATTTTTCTGTCAAAAATCTTCTTCAACTCCATCAACAACTAAAATTCTTCAAATATGGAGTCTGCTTAGTCAAAAGGGAAGAGAAAGAAGTCCCATGCACCGAAGAGGTATTCAAATTACCTCATGAACATCATTCCAGAAAGTTGCCATCCTCGGTATGCAACTTTGAAGAAGAGACCTATTTTATCATCAAGGTCCTTCGAATGGCAGACAGTCCGTAATCTCGAACTCGAGATGGCTATGACAGAGCAACTTCAAGCCTGTCATCTAAAACAATTTGTTGAAATTCATCTGCCAACCCTACAGGAGCCAACGTTGGAATTTCTCAGCACCTTGCAGGTTTCACCAACTGGAATGGTGAAATTCCAACTCTACAACAATGCAAACACCCTCAGCGCCATCGCATTTGGAGAATTGTTCAACCTACCATCTGATGGCATTCTAAATGAGACTGAGGTAGAATTCTCTGCCCCTGTAGCCTGGACTCATTTTGGATATAACTGCAGTTAGGACGTAAAGAAGATGAAGAGCACTCATCTCGTGGCCCCAGTACACAAGTATTTGCATAGGTTTCTAACCTATAACATTTTTGCTCAGGAAGAAAGCAATGGAACTATTAGGAAGTCAGAACTCTTCCTATTCGAGATGGCTCACCGGGGAGTCACAGTGGCACTTTCCAAATGGTTTGCAAACCATCTTCTCTCCATCACCACCAAGCCCACAGGAGATATCTTGATTGGGGCATATGTCACTCATATGGCAGTGAAGCTCAATTTCTTGAAGCTGAATGACCATCACTTCAACATTATTCCTGCACATCCTCGAGATAGGCTGGATATCGAGTCATTCATCAAGATGGGAGCAGCAGTCAGAATCGTTTTTCAGAACGATATCTTCTACCGCTTCACTGATACTGCTGGAGAGATTATCTGGGAAGATCATGACACGAAGGATTTTAAAGCAGGCCTTCAGGGAGTCCAGCATAAAAAGAGGGATTGATGAAGCACCTCCAGTAGTCGAGCAGGACATTAGACAGTCCTCAGCATCCACACCATCCTTAGCACAGCAGGTGGTCGACCTCCTAGCACCACGTTTCGAGCAGCTGCAGACTTCCATGGATGAGAGGTTGGAAAACTTCAAGGACTTCATGGAGTCTCGGATAGACAGCCTTGAGGCTAAAGTAGCTAGGCTTCGTGATAGGATGTCTGGCTAGGAGATAGGCTAGAGTGTAGCCTAAATTTGATCTTTTTTTTTATGTTATGTTTGCTTATGTAGGACATCTTAAATTTCCTTTCTTAGTTTGTATCCTTTCCTTTATAATATATATTTGCTTTTGTTTACTTCAATCTATATATTCTTTTTGATTGATGACAAAAGGGGGAGAAAACTAGCAATATATGATAGATAATATATGATAAGAGAAAGTAGTATGAAACTAGCAATATAAGAATTGTGAATCAAAAAGTGAACAGACCTTGAATTGGTTTAAAAATCTTGATTCAACATTTCATATGCAAAGTATATAATTGGAAAATTAAGTTCTTATATACCTTAGATATATCCTAAGTATACTTTGCATACACCTTAAAAGCAAGTTACAAATAAAAACATGCCATGATATACCTTAAATATACCTTACATATACTTTATGTCTTGAAAAGGAATTATGGTATGTATTGGATATACTTCTCATATAACTTGCATATACTTAAAATCTAGTTTAATGCTACATCTTTATTTACTATTCTTGCACATTATAATTTTTATCCTAAGTATATTTTGAGGGAGAGACTTCTCAAAATCACATATTGCTAGATTATTTGTCACCATCAAAAAGGGGGAGATTGTTAACCTTGAGGGGTATTTCCGTCATTTTGATGATAATAAATAACATAGCAATATGGTATTTAACATACTTGTTCTTGTAAGTATATTATACAGGACATGAATTAAAATAGCAAGAATGGAGAATTGGAAGAATAATCCTTGAGAAACAAAAAGCAAGAAGTAGCATGTTCACTGCCGTGACTCTAGGAGTCACTCCCGTGAAGGAAGCTAACCGTTACCAAAACCAACATTTGAAGTTCACAGCCATGAAGGAAAAACAAACTGTGAAGTAAGAATTTCAGTCACCCCCGTGACTAAAGGTGTCACCCCCGTGAAGAGTCATTCAATTTCATCCAGAGAGCTTCACGACCAGAGTCACCACTTGGGTCACGGCTGGGAATATTGTCACCCCCGTGAATGAAGGTGTCACCCCCGTGAAGGCTTCATTCAATTTCATTCAGAAAGCTTCACGGCCAGAGTCACCACTTGGGTCACGGCTGGGAAGAGTGTCACGCCCGTGAATGATAAATGTCACGCCCGTGACTCTATATGTCAAAACATACCAGAGAGCTTCATGACCAAGGTCACCACTTCAATCACGGCTTAGGAAGAACTATCACTGGCGCAATGTCACCCCCGTGACAAGCATAGTCACGCCCGTGACCAATGAAAGAGAAAAATGTCAGGCGCGATTTTTTGGTTGGTACAACGGCTAGTTTCTTATTTAATGCACCCCAACGGCTATATTTAGCCATGGGAGTATAAATGGAAGTCATTTATGCATTAAGAAACGAGGGAATGATAAGAAAAACAAAAGATTAGCATATACTTCAAATCACAAGCTATCTTGTACTTTTATACTTTGAGAACAAATATATTCTCTATAAAAATCTTTTTGCTCCTCATATTTGAGCAATAAAGATTTATAAGTGGTTATGTCTGTAATCTTTACTCAAGTGAGCATTGGGTAGTTCTGGGTTAATAGTAGAACACTTGTAAGGGTTAGTTGTGTGAACCTCCAAAATACAAATTAAAAGGTTGTTTGTGTGAGCCTATAAAACACAAAGTATAGGTTGTTTGTGTGAGCCTGTAAAACACAAAGTGTAGGTTGTTTGTGTGAGCCTGTAAAACACAAAGGAATTGGTTATTGTGTGAGCCATTAAAACACAAGGAATTTCTGGTTAGGTGTGAGCCATTGTGAGAAACAACATAGTTGGGAGTGAGCTTGTAAAACTCCATTGTAACACTTAGTGTGTTAGTGAAACTCCCAATTGCGATTGGGGAGAGGAGTAAGGTTTGTTAATACCCGAACCTCTATAAATCTATGGGTCTGATTTTCTCTATCCTTTCTAAAATTAACTATTTTATTTCCGCACTTTAAAGTTTAATTTTTGAAACTCCAATTCAACCCCCCTTCTTGGTCTAATATCTGGGCAACAATAAGGATTGAATTTTATAATTAATATATTTGGTATTATTGTAAATGTATTTCTAAATATTATGATTTAATGAATGAATTCTTTTAAATCAAAATATTTACATCACTAGTTCTATATTTAAATGGTATGAAAAAAAAAAAGAAATATAGCAATAAATATTCCACTAATAATAAACTTGAAGATTGGAAAAAAATATACAATAATTTGAGCATTGGTTTTTACAAAAAAAAAAAAAAAGAGTTTAGTAGTGCTTCCATACAATATTAATGACTAGTGTGTTTCATGCATATGCAGAAAATGCTGCAATTATCTGATTTGGGTCTCTTCTTCTGGTTTATAGGTAGATATGAATTTGGGATCGGAACAAAATTTCTCGGAAGATGAACTGAGTAACAGTCTTTCAGACTCGGCCGATCTTGGACAACCTCCATTAGTGAGAGATTTTGAGGTGAGTGTGGTAGCTCTTCCTAGAGCAGAGGGACCGATTAATTTAGGACATGAACCTCTTATGGAGCAAATAACAAATTTGTTGCAGCGAATAGTACAAGCAGTCCACCTCCTCCTCTACCTCAGCCAAAATCCCAAATTGATAAGCTGAGAAAATATGGGGCCACAGATTTTATGGCAAGAAGAGAGGATGACCCAACAACATTAAAATTTTGGATGGAATCGACAGAAATGGTGTTTGAGGAACTCGAGTGCCAGTGGAACAAAAAGTCAGGTATGCAGTGTCCCTTCTAAAAGATTATGCTTATGACTGGTGGAAATCAATCTTATTGAAGCCCCAGACTCCAAAACCATCTTCATGGAATTTCTTCAAGGTAGAATTTAGCAAGAAATATGTGCCTAGAGTTTATGTTAATGAAAAGAAAAGGGAGTTTCAAGACCTGAAGCAAAGAAGTATGTCAGTGGCTGAATACGATATGGAATTCACCAAACTGAGTAAATATGCAGCTGGAATCATTGCGGATGAGGCAGATAAATGTCGTAGATTTGAGGATGAGCTTAATGATGATATTGGAAATATGGTTACCGCCCTTCAGCTTGAGGATTTTGCTACACCAGTATTCTCGGCCATCAATGTGGAAAAATGGTTGAAGAGAAAGAGGATAGAAGAGCCACCTCGGAGATCGACAATTAGCATGGTCCAGACATCAAGAAAAAAGGAGCCGGATAGCACTTAGGTTTTTCCAGTCACGGGGCTCTAGACCAACCTTTTCAATTAGACAAAGCCAACAGTAAAGGCCAGAAGGGTCTATAGGTAATGCACCAGCTTCGGGTAGTAGGAGATTTATATTTGTCACATGTCAGCATTGTGGAAGATCAAATGTAGGTGACTGTTGGTGGATTACTAGAGCATGTTTATGATGCAGATCTACTGACCACAAACAGAAAGATTACCCTAGAGAAAGTGGTACAGGTGGTGTAGTATCAGTTTAGGTTCAAAATGTCACTCGAGGGAGAGGCATAGGACATGGACGGTCTAGAAGTGGAAGGATTGGGTAGAGTGTATCAGAATTCATGAATAGAGCAGAAAGTAGTCAAGCCCTAGCCCGAGCATATGCCATGAGAGCTCGTGAGGAGCAGGATGCCCTAGATGTCATTATCAGTAAAGTTTTTCTTTATGATACTAATCAATTTGCACTAATAGATCCGGGTTCTACACATTCATATTTATGCATGCCACCACCTAGTCAAGGTAATATGGTAGTAGAGGAATTAGATTACAATATATTAGTGACAAATCCTTTGGGTTATGGAGTGAAAGTTAGTCGAGTCTATAAAAATAGTCTAGTCAAAGCTCATAATGTAGAATTCCCAGCTGACCTAATAGAGTTGTCATTCCGTGAGTTTGATGCAATCTTAGGGATGGATTGGTTAACTTAGCATAGGGCGGTGGTGGATTGTTAGTATAGAAGAGTGAATTTTAAGAATTTAGGGCAAGATGACATGATTTTCTTGGGCGAGAATCGACCATACTTGACTAATGTCATTTCTGTGACGAAGGCATGTAAGCTTATGAAAAAGGGATGTGAAACATTTTTGGCACATATTGTAGATACCAAGAAAGGGAGTCTAGATCTCAAAGAGATTTCTACAGTATGTGAATATCTAGATATCTTCCCCGAGGACTTGTCAGGGTTACCACCTATCAGGGAGATAGAGTTTGCCATAGATGTTTTTCCAGGCACAGCCCCAATATTGATCACTCCCTACAAAATGGCACATGTTGAACTAAAGGAATTAAAAGTGTAGTTGCAAGAGTTGTTAGAGAAAGGGTTGATCAGACCCAGTGTCTCACCTTGGGGTACTCCAGTTCTATTTGTGAAAAAGAAGGATGACACCTTTCGTTTGTGCATTGATTATCGTCAGTTGAACAAGATGACAATTAAGAACAAATATCCATTGCCGAGAATAGATGACTTGTTTGATCAGTTGAAAAGGAGTAGGGGTATTTTCTAAAATCGACCTCATATCATGTTATCACCAATTGAGAATTAGAGAGTCAGACCTTTCAAAAATAGAATTTGAGACTCGGTATGGTCATTACGAGTTCTTACTAATGCCTTTTGGCGTGACAAATGCCCCAGCAGCATATGGATCTAATGAATAGAATCTTTAGGCCTTATTTAGACTAGTTCATGGTGGTGTTCATAGATGATATCATGGTGTACTCTAGAAGTAGAGAAGAGCATGATCAACATCTTCGTATTGTCCTCCATATCTTGAGAGAGAATCAATTAAATGCGAAGTTGTCAAAATGTGCATTCTGGTTAGATGAAGTGACCTTTCTAAGGCATATTGTCTCAACCGATGGGATCAGAGTTGACTCCAACAAGGTAAAGGCAATCCTCAACTGGAAACTGCCTCTGAATGTGATAGAGGTGAGAAGTTTGTTTAGTTTGGCTGGTTATTATTAGAGATTTGTGAAAGGATTTTCAATGATACCTCACCACTAACAAAATTTCTTAGAAAGTAGACCAGATTTGAGTGAATAGACTGGTGCCAGACTAGTTTTGATAACTTGAAGAAAATATTGACAAAGGTACTAGTGTTAACACAGCCTACTGCGGGAAAAGATTATGTGGTGTACAATGATGCTTTCCTTAATGGTTTAGGCTGCATACTAATGCAAGAAGGCAAAGTGATCGCTTATGCTTCCAGATAACTGAAGCCTCATGAGAGAAATTAACAGACACATGATCTGGAACTAGCAACCATTGTGTTTGCCTTGAAAATATGGCGACACTACCTATTTGGCGATCAATGTTATATCTATACAAACCATAAAAGTCTGAAACATTTGCCTTCACAAAAGAAACTCAATTTGAGACAAAAGCGATGGCTAGAATTAATCAAAGACTAAAATTATATCATTGATTATCAGTCAGGTAAGGCCAATGTGATAGCTGACACTCTGAGTAGAAAAAACTATGGCAGGTAAATGTTAAAATTTAAATTTATTAAGCGAACAAGATTAAATAACAAAAAAAATAAAATAATAAGTAATTTATATATTATTTTGGCAAAATTATGAATTCAACCCACATTGATTCAACAAGTAAAGGACAATTAGAAGCATGAGACGGAATTAAAGGAAATCTTTGAAATGGTGAAAAAAAGTGAAAAAACAGAATTTACTATTGAAGCATATGGGAGTTTAAGGCATAAGGGAAGGTTATGTGTACCAGACATACCAGAATTGAAACAAGATATTTTGAAAGCGGCTCATAATGTTATTTATGCAATGCACCAGAGAAGCAACAAAATATATCATGACTTGAAGGCATATTACTGGTGGCCAGGAATAAAAAAAGATATCACAGAGTATACTACCAGATATTTAACTTGTCAGCAAGTGAAGGCTGAGCATCAGGTACCAAGTGGATTATTGTAGTCAATTTCAATTCTGGAGTGGAAATGGGAAAGAGTTACAATGGATTTTGTTTTTGGGTTGCCTTTGATACAAAAAAGGCATGATGCAGTATGGATAGTGGTGGACCGGCTCACCAAATCATCTCATTTTCTTCCAATCAAGATGGATTATCCACTTAACCATTTGTCAGAGATCTATGTTAATAAGATAATCCATTTATATGGTGTGTCAGTTTCAATCATTTCAGATCGAGACCCGAGGTTCACTTCACAATTTTGAAAAAGTTTGCATCAAGCAATAGGTACTCGACTCAATTTCAGCATAGCTTTCTACCCATAAATAGATAGACAATCAAAAAGGGTCATAAAAATATTGGAAAATATGTTAAGGAGTTATGTGATGGAATTTGAAGGCAGTTGAGACAAACATCTTTCATTGATAGAATTTACCTACAATAATAGTCACCAAGCCAGTATCGGTATGATACCATATAAAGTCTTGTATGGGAGAAAATGTAGAACGCCTCTATGTTGGACCAAACTTAGTGAAAAGAAAGTAGTGGGTCCAGATTTAGTGCAGCAAATAGAGAAAAAAGTGAGAGTAATAAGAGATAGGCTGAAAGCAGCTACTGATAGATATAAATCATAAGCAGGTTTGAAGAGGAGGGATATTGAGTATATAATTGGTGATAAAGTATTCTTAAAAGTCTCGCATTGGAATTGGAAAAGGATTTTCCAATTTGGAAAGAAAGGAAAGTTGAGTCCTAAGTTCATTGGACCATATGAGGTACTTCAATGCATAGGTTCCGTTACAAATTAGCTCTACCACTAAAGTTAGACAAGATTCATAACGTATTCCACGTATCCATTGTGAGAAAATATCGATCGGATCCATCTCATATCATATCAACAGAACCTATAAAGATACGATCAGATCTAACTTATGAAGAAGAGCCAGTGGAAATTCTAGCTCGATAAATGAAAGAGCTACGGAACAAGAATTTACCATTGGTAAAGGTTCTAGGGAAAAATCATAATTCAGAAGAGGTCACTTGGGAAAATGAAGAGATGATGAAGGCTCAGTATCCACAATTATTCTACTCTAGTTAAAAAGGTAAATTTCGAGCATGAAATTTTTTTTAAAAAGGAAAAAATTGTAATGCCCGATAATTTAGGACACTGTTGCGATTAATCGAAATTCGACTTGTCGAACCGATCGGGGTCTAAATTTAGATATGAAAGAAAAAAATTAAAATGATAAAAAAATATGAAAAAATTATTTTGGATATTATTAATTTAAAATTTTGAAGTTCATAATAAAAATTTGGAAAAAAAAAAATTCGCTAAACGAAATTGGAAATTGCAGTGTTTTTGGCACATATATTTTAAGAATGCATAAAAATATAATATTCATTATATAAGGAAAGGAATATTATTTAGATTAAAATAAAGAAAAAGTGATTTAAATTAATGTACCAATAGGGGACAAGATTATCTATTAATCTTAACCACCCACCTAATCCAACTATAAAAGTCAAATTCTACTTTTTGGTCATTTATTTACTCTTCTTCCTCATCTAAAACAAGCAAATTTATCTCTTCTTCTCCTTGTGGCCATGACTCTCCTTCCTCTCATTGGTCTTTTGTTTTCTTCAATCAAAGCTAAGATTAGATGGAAAAAAGTTGGATTAAGACATGATCAACAAGGAAGTTAAACAAAGTGAGAAAAACTAAGGAAGATGAATGAAGAAAGGAAGAGAAAAAGAGAAGAAAAAATTTAGTCATTTTGAAGATCTACAAAGGTGAGGTTAGATTTTCCATCTTCTCATTTTTTTTTCTTCTCTTTTCTTTGATTTTGGAGTTAGTTGGCATTAAAGTTAGTAATTTAGGGTGATTATTATGTTAATGATGATTAAGAATAGATTAGTATATTTAGTGCTTTATTGGTTTGAAATTTGTTGTTAGGACAAGAAGGTGAACAATCTTTGAACAATAATCAAAGAGGAAGTAAGGGCAAGGAGAAAGCTAACTAGGAAGAAGAGAAAAGTGAAGAGAATTAGATTTTATGAGATATGTACATTTGGCAAAAATTCAATATGAAAAATGTAATTTTTAATTTTATGATAATATGTATAATTGTATATGTAAGTCTTGATATTTTTATTAACTTATTCCATGAATGTGGAAATAAAAATTTGAATATGAGGTTGGTGCATGACGATGGAAATTGTAGGAATTAATTGAAGTGTTGGAAAATTTGTCTTATAAATAGTGTCAACTTTTCTGGTCATAACTTGAGTTCTGGAAATGATTTTTGAGTAACTCTTATTGTGTTGGAAAGTTAAGACATAGGGCTTCAATGTTTATTTAGATCATTAGACCTGAATATATCTGGAATTAGCTGAAAAATAGACTCAAAATCCGAACTACAAATCTATTTAGTAAAATAGTGGGTAAAATGGAATGAATGTATCTTACAAACAAATTCATAACACTTGCTACAAAATTCGGTTTAATGTAACTCTAGTTGTAAATTAAATATAAGACATGTACCTATATTTTATTAGTTTATCACTTGTTCAAATTCTATCTAAAAATGTACACAAAATATAGGACAAAATAAGGAAGAAATGCTTTCCAGAATAGGACAACTTGTATATATGTGTTGATTGTGGATTTTCGTGATAGAAAAATATATTATTTGACTTTTTTTATAGTTATAATGATTAAATGAGTAAGTATGATGTTGTAAATATTTAATGGAGATTATTTCATTTATGTGGAAATTATATTAGTGTTACCTACAGAATTTATGTAAATAATAATAAGGGTAACAAATAAAATTAAGCCCTATAACATCAAATCAAGAACTAGAAATTAGGATAAGTTAGCATGCCAATAAAAAGGGTAGAAATGTAGGCACTAGAAAATAGTACTGAGATTGATTTTACATAGGCACTAAGAAATAGTGATGAGTTTAAAATTACGTAGACAATAAGAAATAATGTTGAGTTCGAAATTATGTAGGTATAAAAAATGTACTGAGTTGTTATTGAAAATGTAAGCGTTAAACGCCGAGTTATAAAATAATTATGTAGGCGCCGAGTATACTGCCGGAGAGCAGAAACCCTATATCCAGTATTGAGTTCCAATCTAAGCTATCGCGGGCTATTAAATAAATAGAAAAAAAATTGTAAATTATTAAATCGATATTTTAAATAGTATATCTTGTATTATTAAAGAATTTCAAACATATTAAATGAATGAAATGTTATAAGTGATGAATTGTTTATTTATTCTTGACATAAATGGTAATGATATTATTTAAATATTTTGGCATGCTTAGTAAATTAATTGTAGTTTCTAAAATTTTAATTTTGAAATATTTATAAAATTATTGGATAGTTGTTAAACGTACTATTAAGCTAGTAGCTTAGCACTTGTGTTTTACGCGCAGATAAATAGACATAGCTGTTACATTAGGGTGACCGAGGATAAGGAAAACCCCAAAATTAAATTTCAGTAGTTTATTTTTTTTTTTTGTATATTTTGGAAATTGTGTTGTAAAAATTAAACTTTAAGAATTTCTTTTGATGTAAATTGTGGCATGTAGGATTATAAGGAGTGGATTTTATAATTAATATATTTGGTAATATTGTAAATGTATTTCTAAATATTATGGTTTAATGAATGAATTATTTTAAATTAAAATATATACATTACTAGTTCCATATTTAAATGATATGAAACAGGATATACTTTTGTTAGACAAGATATACTTTTGTTAGAATATAAAACAAGATTGAAAGACAACTTTTGAAAATTAAAATCAAAAGAAAAGCGAAGTGTCACGCTCGTTACTACTTTTGTCACGCCCATGAATATAGCTTAGCGTCAACTCTCTAATATTTAAAGTTCACAGCCATGAAGGATCAAACCAACTAAGAATGATCAAGCAGTCACGCCCATGAAAGACAGTTACGTTTGTGACCAAATATGTCAAATTTTTCTAGGGAGCAGAAAAAAATCTCAATTATTGTAGCTGACATTTCCAACAAATCAAGCTGTGAAGTCATTGTGTTTTTAAACGACTTCAACTTAACACCAATCAGCAAAAAAATCTTCATCTACGCATAAAAACCACATCAAGGTATCTATATATGAGCGTTGTTGTGACACCCTATTAATAATCATTCTATACATATGTTACATGAATTAATATGATTACAGCCGATATGTGTCAAAAAAAATTTCTAATTTAATGACCATTATATTATTAGCACTTAATTAATCCTTTTTATTTTTCAAAACTTTTGGCAGCATAACGACTATAAATTAAATACTCCACATGCAATACAAACAATCCACAACTCATTTTTAGGCATAACAATACACATCTTATACAAAATAGTTTTCATTTAACCATAAGTCAACCTTCCATTCTTCATACATATAATAATTTACAAATATTTTTTATCAGAACATATACATAATTTTAATCCTACAACTCCACATCCATACGTATATATACATGTCATTCTTGGTATGTGAACCCAAAGGTCTACTACACTGAAGAGTAATCCCGAAAGATCACCCGAACGCTGCACTGTACATTGAATCATTATATTAATATCACTGAATCAGATCGTTATTGGCCTACATAAGCGAGTTGCCCCGCATAATAGTGTCTCTATGGCTAGCCAATTATATCTCATATTAGATTTAACCATCAGAAAAATAACTAAGGACATAATTTTATTCTTTTAACTCAATTTTTATTAAATTCATAAATTCCATTATTTTTATATTATTAATCATTTAAAATTTTATTCATCCATATAATTTTATCTCTACCATAATCTTTTCACATTTTCCATTCTACTATATCAATATTTCATCATTAATAATCAATTAAGTTATTAAACTCACTAAATACAGTTTATTCCTTTTTGTTTTTTCATTTCATGCACAATAAAATCAATAATTAGAAAAATATTCAATATATCATTTAAAATTTCTCAATAAATTTCTACACACCCAAAATCATATTTTCTTACATTTTATGACCAATTTTGCATTTAATTAGCAAGAAAAATATTAATTTTTCCCTTTTCATATTTCGGCCTATAATTAATTTTCATCATTAAAACAAAACAAATCTCATAATAGTTGAGAATACAAATTTTCATTCTGAAGATGAATAATAAAAGATATGATATTATTATGCATGGAATTGGATTATAAAGATAAAAATGAAAAAAAAAATAATTTAATTTTTAGGACGAAAACAGTATAAGATTTCAAGGTTTTTGTTTCTTTCTTCCCGAATAGTTAATAGCAACTTGAGTTGTATAAAATAATAATAATAATAATAATAATAATAACGACTTTATTTAATATAATAATTAGTATATTAAGGGACATCATAAAAACATTGCAAACATTGTAATATAATATAATAGGGCCATACTTTATTAAATTATGCTAATACAAACTGATTGAGAATTCCAATCCAAGTTAATAATCTCTAGGAGTTTGATCAGCTGCCCTTTATGTTTTATCTATGCATCTTGAATTTATATATTAATTTATTTATGGATTAATCTAATAATATATTATTATCTAAAAATATTAATTAATTAATATATATATATATATATATATATATAATAAAATTGTAAAAACTGTTTTTAATATGACAAGAAATTAATTATTGGCTTTGTTGATGAATAAAAATATAAATCGAAGTTTAAACAAATTTCCATCATGCTATTGCAAATAACCAGCAAGGTCTTTTCTTTTCTTTTCTTTTTTTTAATCCACCTTTTTTAAGCAGTAAAACGTGAGATGAATAAATCCTATTGCTCAAACTATTACGCACGAGGTCAATAAATTAAGAATTTTTGTAGCCGTTGTTTATGGAATAAAATTAATCTGAAAAGGCACACATCATTTTTTAATGGCTAGAAGAGAAAAGGACAACTAATGATGATTTATTAAGAAAATTTAGATCATCATTAATCAACATCAACATGAGATTAATAAAGATAAAAAAAACATTTAATAATTTAAACAGTTAGTAAAATTTCCTTCACAAGTAGCTATATAAATATTTAAAAAGAAAATTGGATTATCATTTTAAGATAGATGAAAAAAAGGAAAATTAAATTAAATTTTTGGGAAAAAAAAATATAAGATTCCAAGCTTTTTTTATTTTTTTCAAAGTTTGGGAGCCTCCCTCCACCACTGCATAGATACAAAAAAAATCCTTCTGAACTCTTATATCTATATAATATGAATAAAATACTTTGATCAATGAAAACATGTTTTAAACATAATATGAATGAAAATACGAATTGTTCCTCTTTTACATGTTTTTTTTTTCTCCTTTTCATGGTACCTAATACAGAGTCAGATACACCGAATATAGGATAATGCCATGCCTATAAAAGTCCAATGGATGCTTCTAGTTCTAGCCCATAAAAACTTGAAAACTCATAGTTGTGATATGGCATTTCCCAATGAAACTTACCTTAATCATGTCAATGAAGAGAAAGATGAAAACTTTGGGTACGCCATTCAGCTTGCAACGAGCTCAGTACTGCCTATGGCACTTCAGGCAGCAATAGAACTTGGGATTTTTGAGATCATAGCGAATGCAGGTCCAGATTCCAAACTTTCTGCTTCAGAGATTGCGATGAAGTTGCCCACAAAGAATCCAGATGCACCCATGATGCTGGATCGCGTACTTTGCCTTTTGGCTGGTCACCAAGTTATTGGTTGCTCTTTGAAAGGCTTGGAGGGGCTATACAGTTTGGTCCCTGTGTCCAAATATTTTGTGACTAACAGCAATGGCGTTTCACTGGCTCCCTTCATGACCTTGATTCAGGACAAGGTCTTCTTAGAGAGCTGGTAGCTTAATTAAATTTTCATTTTTTCAATGTCGTTATTAATTTAATTATTTGTTTTTGGCTAAAGAATGTCAGTTCATAATTGTTTGCAATTTACTTCTAGGTCCCAGCTGAAAAATGCAATTCTTGAAGGAGGAAGTCCATTTAAAAGGGTCCATGGAACATATACTTTTGGATACTGTGGCAAGGACCCAAGGTTCAACCAAGTTTTCAATTTAGGAATGTTCCACCACACCAACATAGTCATCGAGAAAATCCTAGAGGAATACAAAGGTTTTGAATGCCTCAAGCAACTTGTCGACGTTGGCGGTGGGTTGGGTCATACTCTCAAGGCAATAACCTCTAAATTCTCTCATATTAAGGGTATTAATTTCGACTTGCCACATGTTATCGAACATGCCCCTACTTATCCTGGTAAGATAGACACATATTCTTACCTATACTAAATGTACATATATCATTATTCAAAAGGTAATTACCAAGGGTATTAAGTGCTTGTACTGCAGGCGTTGAACATGTAGGAGGAGACATGTTTGAAAGTGTTCCAAAAGGAGATGCCATTTTCATGAAGGTATTGCAATTGTTTCACAATAATTTTCAGATGTAATTGAAAGACATTGACTGATAATTTGTTATGAATATATATATATATTTTTGCAGTGGATACTTCATGATTGGAGTGATGAACACTGCTTGAGATTCCTAAAGAAATGCTATAAAGCTGTGCCAGATGATGGAAAAGTGATAGTTGTGGATGCAGTTCTTCCAGTTATGGCTAAAACTAGTATTGCTGCTAAAGCAAACTTCCAAACTGATTTGATTGTGATGACTGTTTATGAAGGAGGAAAGGAACGAACAGAGCATGAATTCTTGGCATTGGCTATTAACGCTGGATTCCGCGGCATTAGATATAAATGCTTTGTCTGTAACTTTTGGGTGATGGAGTTCTATAAATAAATGTATCCCTCCTAAAATTGGAAGTTTGGTTATCTGAACTTTAGTGTTTGGGTGATGGTAGCCTTATGATTTAACCTATATAGTGTACTTGATTTTGCCCTTTAATAAATATGGATCTGTCTTTGTTGTTGCAAATCGAGGATGTTTAAAATAAATTTTGTTTTGGAATTTGTTTTTTCCTTCCATCTCTTTTTTCAAGTTCTTCACAATGTTTGTCGTTACCTATGAAGATAAATATCTTTTTGAGCCATTTAGTTGGGCTTATCTTAAAAAAGTCCATATATATTATCAGAAAATCTGTACTATTTAAAAAAGTTTACAAAGTCATGGATTGCATTAGTTAATTAATTATAAATAGATAGTCGTGTTTATTTGTATAGGTGCAAATTTTCAGAATTATTGTAAAAAATAAAGTTGTACATGGATTTTGAATTTTTTTTAATCAAATCGAAGAACTAAGAAAAATATTCAAAACTAAATTGCATCGTTGATTTTTTTACTAGAACTTAAATGAATTGTATCGTTGACTTTAGTTTTGACGGATCTAGATCTTTTAATTTCTTAATGAAACCGAAGAACTAAAAAAATATTCAGAACTAAATTATATCATTGATTTTTTTACTAGAACCGAAATGAATTGTATCGTTGACTTTAGTTTTGACGAATTTATATCCTTTAGTGATATCCGGATCCAAAACTGTACTAAAATTAAATTATGCTAAAAGAACTGATATTTAAATATTTATAATTAATAATAAAATAATTTATATATAAATTGATTTATAACATTTAATTATAACTTTATTACACAAATAGAATATTATTGGTTCAAAATGCTACAACTTCTAATTGGTGTTCATGATAACAAAGGAATGAAAAATATATCTCTATCATGAAATTTGTTGCGTAGAAAACTTACAGTTGGAGAAAAGAAGGTTTCGCATGACTCAAAGAAAAATTAGAGAATATATGATGGAGAGAAAAATCAAGAAAAGTACGAAAATCTTTAGGTATTATTATAAAATCAAATGAGGAGCTAAGTTTGCCACATGCAAAATATTTTCTAAAAATGTAATATCCTCTCACATGAATAGGAAAAAACCCTAACTTAAACTTAACTCGTAAATATACGAGCCAATTGTAATACTAACAAACTCAATCCCAATATTGTTAAATCCTAAACATTCTAAACAAGTTTAATGAATCTCTTAGTCAAACTAATGAAACTAAAACAAGGTGAACGAGATAGCAAACAAATCTTAACAAATTAAAACTAGTGAGATGAAGCAGGTATTTAGCTTGTCTTCCCAATTTATAATCTCTTTTCCAATTCAATTAAGCATGATAAAATAGATTTTCAATGGTTCTCACCTTAATACACCAATTATCCAAACCAATGGTATGACTAGTGTCTAACCTAAATTTTAGGTTAAATTAAAGATGATTTTCTATTAATTTAACTCTAATAGGTTCATTCCAAATTAAACAAAAATGTGGTCAATTGATCATTCAATTTGAAACTAAATAAGCACAATTGAAATTAGCGAAGAATTTATACTTCATTAATAATAACCAGGAGAGTTCATACAAATTGGGTTAACTCACTAAATACCCAATAAAAAGTCTAGCCTAGCATCGCTACTATTATGATCAAATCAATAGCAAGCCCCAAACTAAACATGCCACAATAGAAAATATCATAAAATAGGAAACTAAATCTCCCTGGAATTTAATAATTTTGAGTTCTCGTGAATTGTGGTCCCACCCTCCAATGCTTCAAGCTTTCAATCTCTAATGGGGAAACAGTTTCTCATGACAGTCAACAATATTTGTTGGAATAAATAGCAAAAGTCACCTAGGAGTTTTTTTCTGCTGCTTTCTCCCCAAAGTTTTCAAAAGTCTCCCCCTATTCTAATTCAAAAGAAACTAAATTTACATTCTTAGAGTTTAAGTTGCATTATAATTCTAAATATACAATCTTTCCCCTTCTAACATTATTAACAAAATTCTTAAAAGAAGCTCCCTATTATACAAAATCAATCCTCCATAATGTGGGCCTACATGCACAAGGCAAGGCTTATGTTGCACCCTGGACTCCAACATCGATAACGGTTGTGCGTATGACAATGTAGCATGCCTGTGACAAGTTGGCTCAACATAACAACATCACGCTCATAACACTCCAGACGTCTAAAACTTTATATAAATGACATTTATATTAACAGACGCATATAACAAGTAATATATTTACAAAAATATCACCGTCTCCATTTTAAGCGTCTGTCATTTACACAACAGACATGTATAACCTTTAACTTAAAGTTGTAATTGTACATGTGAAACTCAATAATTAGAAAAATATTCAATATATCATTTAAAAATTCTCAATAAATTTCTACACACCCAAAATCATATTTTCTTGCATTTTATGACCAATTTTTCATTTAATTAGCAAGAAAAATATTAATTTTTTATTTTTCATATTTCGGCCTATAATTAATTTTCATCATTAAAATTTTTTTTCACCTTCTAATTATTCATTTCACTAATTTATACATTCATTATTCCATATGTATCATAATATTACAATAAAATGTATTTATTCCTTAATATTCATTTTTCACATAATAAGGTCATATTTTATAATTTCCACTAATTAATTTTTTTAATTGAAATATACCATTTCAATTCACTTTTCATAATCTTTTAATCTTGTTTTAAGCATTAATTAGCAATTACATGCAAAACACACAAATTTCTAAATTTTCATAACCCTAAATCATGTTTAATTAATAGAAATAAGTAGATTTTGTAATCACTTAACCTTAATTTTTTTTCTTTGGCCTTCCTATGCTTCCTTTTCCTTATCATTTCCCTTGGAAGCTCCTTCACCTTCACTTGAACTTACCATGGCCGAAATTTACCCCTCATTAATTCACCATTATTTTCTTCCTTAACTCAAATAAACTTAATATTTATCATCTACATACCTTAAACTACTTATTTGAACCATTAAACTAATTTAAAAATATAAATTTCACTTACCTCAAATTTGTATCCTAATTTTTCTCCTTTAATTTTCTTCCATTCTAGCTTTCTAAATGAAGAATAAAAGCTTCTACTATGTACTAGAGATACTGAAATTATTTTTGGATGGTTGATTTTGGTGTAAAAAGTGAAGAAATTTTGGAGAAGAACAAGGGAGGAGTGGTTCGGACATAAAGGAAAGAAAGAGGAAGAAGATGAAGAAAAATGATAATTTGGGTCTTATATAGTGGTCTAAGTTGAGTGGGTTTGGGCCAAACAAAGCTCAACCCATTTAAGCCCAATTATGAACTATAAATTATATTTCTCACTTTCCAAGCTCAATTTTACCCAATTTTGATTTCATAATTCATAAAATATTTTTATATGTCTACAAAAAAATTTTCAACTCGAACGGAGTCCGTTTTCTGTCATACTCACTCAAACCGGACTGATAATTCAATTTTCGGTGTTACCATAAAATTTATTTTTCACTATCAAATAATTCTAAATATTATTTAGATTATATCCATGTCTTAAAATAATTTTTGGATGTCGTTTGCTATTTTTCATATCCCGGTCAAAATACGGTTAACCATCTATTTAATTAAATCGGGTCCCATTTTTACTTATTTTTTACTTTTGAGGATTTATTTAACTCATTTTCACTCCAAATTTTACCCTTGAACTAATTATAACCTATATTTTCCGATAATCAAATAAAATATTTTTCACCCACGGGTATATTTTTAATCCATAGGTATACAAATCGATTTCGGAAACTACAATTTACAACTAACTCAATATTTAGACCATTACAGTTGTACCTCACAATAGATGAGAACAAAACAAATCTCATAATAGTTGAGAATACAAATTTTCATTCTGAAGATGAATAATAAAAGATATGATATTATTATGCATAGAATTGGATTATAAAGATAAAAATGAAAAAAAAATAATTTAATTTTTAGGACGAAAACAGTATAAGATTTCAAGGTTTTTGTTTTCTTTCTTCCCGAATAGTTAATAGCAACTAATAATAATAATAACGACTTTATTTAATATAATAATTAGTATATTAAGGGACATCATAAAAACATTGCAAACATTGTAATATAATATAATATAATAGGGGCATACTTTATTAAATTATGCTAATACAAACTGAATGAGAATTCCAATCCAAGTTAATAACCTCTAGGAGTTTGATCAGCCGCCCTTTATGTCTTATCTATGCATCTTGAATTTATATATTAATTTATTTATGGATTAATCTAATAATATATTATTATCTAAAAATATTAATTAATATATATATATATATATATATAATAAAATTGTAAAAACTGTTTTTAATATGACAAGAAATTAATTATTGGCTTTGTTGATGAATAAAAATATAAATCGAAGTTTAAACAAATTTCCATCATGCTATTGCAAATAACCAGCAAGGTCTTTTCTTTTCCTTTCTTTTTTTTAATCCACCTTTTCTAAGGAGTAAAACGTGAGATGAAAACAAATTTAATGCTATTGCTCAAACTATTACGCACGAGGTCAATAAATTAAGAATTTTTGTAGCTGTTGTTTATGGAATAAAATTAATCTGAAAAGGCACACATCATTTTTTAATGGCTAGAAGAGAAAAGGACAACTAATGATGATTTATTAAGAAAATTTAGATCATCATTAATCAACATCAACATGAGATTAATAAAGATAAAAAAAACATTTAATAATTTAAACAGTTAGTAAAATTTCCTTCACATGTAGCTATATAAATATTTAAAAAGAAAATTGGATTATCATTTTAAGATAGATGAAAAAAAGGAAAATTAAATTAAATTTTTGATGCTATGTGATGGGATTATGTAATCGCATGATATAAGATGTATGCAAGCATGATTAGTCACATGTGAATGATGTTTATGAGGCAATATTCCTATGGTAAATGCTTGATAGCATGTAATGTGGTAATGATAAATAATATGGTAATGGAATGTGTTTTAATGCTCAATTCTTTAATATTAGACTTGACATATGATATATGACATGTCATTAAGGGGGTTATGATACCGTAGGATATATTGATATTGATACTGATCTAAGGATAAAGTGGCTTAAACTCGGGTTATGAATGCCTTTAATCGTGGATTGCTAATATTATTATTTAACACTATATTATGGACCTAGGCTAATTGCATTATTTCCTCAGCGTAGAGGCCAATTTTTTTGTGCAAGGTTGCTTCTTACTCAGTCAAAATATATGAATGACTTGTTGTGTAAATCGTAGACGAGTCAAGCAAATGACATCTCTACTCCATCAAGTCCCAACTCCAAGTTATCTCTATTCTCTAGCACATCATTTGATAATCCAAGTCTTTGTCGCATTGTGGTAGGAGGCCTACAATATTTATCTTTAACATGACCAGACATTTGCTATGCAATGAACAAAGTCTCCTAATTCATGCATAGCCTAATGACCAATCATTAGTGTGAAGTGAAAAGAATATTGCGGTATCTTCAATCCACAATACATCATGGCATCCTCATTTGCAAGTTTAATTCCTATGCCATTTCATCATATAGTAATGCTAACTGGGCTAGCTAATCCACAACTAGTTACACATTTTTTGTAAATAACAACCTCATTTCATGGACTTCTAGCAAGCAATGGTGTGTAGCTCGATCATCCACCGAGGTGGAATATCAAGCCTTAGCCACAACAATTCAAGAAATTCAATGGTTATAATCTTTTCTAAATGAACTTGGATATTGACATCAACATTCTTCTACCATATGGTGTGATAACCTTAGTGCTATGTATTTTACTAAGATGTCCATATTCCACTCCAGGTCAAAAGATGTGGAAATAGATTACCATTTTGTCAAAGATAAGGTTTTCAACAAAGCCCTAGTTGTCAAATACATTGCTTCAAATGATCAGATAGTCAATTCCCTCATGAAACCGTTACCCAATAAAACTTATTGCTACGGGACAAGTTGAATATTGTTGCCTCCCTTGTTCAACTTGCCGGAGAGTGATAAGGATAAATACTCCAACTACTTCCATCTGATATAACCAACTATATCTGATATATATTTCCAACTTACCATTATCGTTCTGTTGTAACAAACTTAGTATACTTGTATGTATTCTCAACATCAATACATAATATATGGCTAGTTGTTCTCTCCAAATACTTTTACAGATGTAAATATAATAATTAATAAATTTACATACATGTCACTGTATGATTGAATTAGTCTAATAAACTAAATCTATCTAAAAATTTCTTTAATTTCAATTTTACTGTTTAAAATGAGTTTGATATAAAAAATAATAATTAATTAGAAATTCAATGTGACAAAATCAAAATTTAAAAACTTTATGGCTAAAACATGGAAATTTTAAGGTGTCTTTTCCTTTCCGTTAAAAGGAGCATCAAACAAATTTCCCCAAGAAAATTTTCAAGCAAGCATACAACTATACATTTTTTTTTTCAGGTGTCTTTTGCTTTTCTGTTAAAGGAGCATCAAACAAATTTTCCAAGAAAATTTTCAAGCAAGCATACAACTATACATTTTTTAAAAAATAATAATAAAATAAAATAAAATTGGGCCAAGTATATTAATTTACATCACATTCTAAAAATGGTACCCAAATTTCCATCTCTATATTAAATAATTTTTTTCTCTAATTGAATGAATCATAGTTTTCTCCTTCACAGTCCCCAGCAATAGTAGTCAAATGGAGTCCCTTTGTGGTTTTAGTCGTAGAGGCCTCATTCTTCCTGGTTCCTGCAAGTTGTTGTCTTTCTTGTTGCTGCTATTTGGTCTCTTTCTAACTTCACATTATTCTCACCTGGTAAGCTGAGCCTTAGCTTCTATCAACCCATTATTAACCTCTTCATCTTCCGGTAATTCTCTCTGTAATATCTCATAATCTTGCAATGATGCTTTCCATTTTTCCAACTATTCACCAAAAATTTTATAATTTCAATTATATTAATTGAAAAAACAAAGAATAAGAAAGTGAGTCTATGTTTATGAGACAGAAGAAAATTCACCTTAGCGTAGCAATCTGCTCGTCGTAATCGAGCCTTGGAGTAAGTGGGGCGGACATTGAGGGCAGCAGTGCAATCCTCGACAGCCTTTTCAAACTGGCCAAGCTTACACCGGCAGGCGGCTCGGTTGCAGAGCAACAAAGAGTTGTAATGATCATGTTCAAGTCCTTCACAATATACATTAGATGCTTCATAGTATTTCCCTGCCTTAAAAAGCTGATTACCATTTGATCTAGCTGCTGCTACAGCTTTTGCTCTTCTCATTATCATGCTTGCTTCCTTACTGTTAGGGTCAAGCCTAGTTGCTCTTTGAGTCTTTGCCACTGCTTCATCAAATCTGTCCATCCAACGGTTCAAGCTTTATTACTATAATTGAATTGTTTATCTATAGAGATTAGAAATTTGAATACTTTTTAGAAATAATAATTAGAAATGCGTAAAAAGAAAATAAACAAGGACAATGATTTGGGAATATTTGAGCGGTGGGTAGGGATCAAAATATGAGCTAGGCCTTGACTTTTAGTATCCCTTTTGTTTCTCCTTTTTCCAGCAAGAATTAGCCTTTTGAGTTGTTCCCCATCAAAAGCTTCCAGTCATTCCTATTTGCGAGTACTTCTATTATGACCTATCTATACTACTGCATCAATTTTTCCTGTTTATTCAATTTTTTTTGAAATTGATTGATGGTAGGCTAAATTAATTAACGAGAAATACAAGATAGTATTATAAAAATTATTTTACTTACATAATACATTCTTATTGACTTAATTATATAAATCTCATTTAAATAAATATTTCCTTATATATATATATATATATATATATATATATATATATATATATATATATATATATATATATATATTGGACTTAATTTTGAAAAATATTTGTTTGAACTAATAATATGTGGGCTAAATCTGTTTTAATATGAGAGTCGTTTAAATATCTAGGTCAGTGCAATTTATTTGAAAAAAAAACTAAATATCACATTCACATATTCATAAATATTAACAATGTCAAATAAAAAAATCAACTCTGGAGTATTATTTTACTATCAAATCTAATTAAATCTCGCCCGAAGCTCCATTTATTATAAAATTGAAAATATGTATATTTACAAATTTTAAAAATAGAATTATTTTGATAGTATAGGGATTTTTTTATGGAAATTACCCAAAAAAAAAATTGATGAATTATCTTTCCACCACCTTCTAAAAAAAATAACTGATCTAAAATATAATAACTGGAAATTTAGGTATTGGTAAAATCAAATAATAAGTTAAGGGTTAATTAAGAATATAAAAGGCACGACTAACCTGCCAAAAGCCATATCAACAAGTGCTTGAATGGCTAACAAATTGGCGCTACCAATAGGGCCAAAATATCTAGTGCAGTCATCGTCTTCGAATTTAGGACCATTCTTCAGTGCGTCCTCAGCATCTTGATACCTATGCAGCTTTATCAATGCCTCAGCTTGCAATGCATATATCTGCACTCATTTCCATTTTAAAATTAACCTTCAAAAACAAATCCTCAGCAAATATTATGCAAGGCATTTTTAGCGACAAATTTCTTAGTCAGTCACAAGTTCATCCCTATTTAGCCCTTTCTAGCGAGGACATGGTCTCCTTCCTCCCAAATTTAACATTTTCTTGTGGTGATGCGTACTGCATTCATTTGCATTATATGCATGACCATAAAAAACAAATAAAACAAATAAATAAAATTTCATCAACTTTGATAGCTCACTTGTGGAGCTGAATCTGCACCAGAAGTAATGGCCGTCTTCGTCTCCTTGATTAGTGTATTCCAATCTCGCAGTTTTCTTGCCTCGGTGCACTTGTTTAGAAGAACCTGAAGACCTTTAGCTTTAGCAATGTCCACAGGTTCAGCTTCTGCGCCTGCATGGTTGTAGTGATACATTGCCTTTTCTGCATCCCCTAATCTATATGTACATAACAATAACAATTATTCTTCTTATAGAATAAGCTCATTTAACTGAGAAATTAAATTTCTGAAAAATTAATGTTAACATTTGCGTACCTTAAATACAGGTTTGCTAAACGATGATGAGCTCTGTGATAATGGGGTTCGATTCGAATGGCCTCTCTGCACTCAAAAACCGCCTCGAGAAGCCTACCTAAAGCTGTTAATGCAGCGCTCTTGTTGCTTCTGTAGGAAGCTTTATTAGGATCAATGGCGATGGCTGCATCATAAAGAGCCAATGCCTCTAAAAAATTCCCATTTCTGTAATCTTCATTCCCCATGATTTTCAATTGTTCAGGATCCATTCTAGTTGACAGAGCCCTACACAAGGACCCTCCACCTTCTTCTGCGTTACTTGGTTTCTCTTCTAGTTGTTTTCTCACCACATTGCCCATCACAGAATTTGGGTATTTGCCATTTGATGTAGCTGTTGGATTCTTGTAATCAGCCACATTGTAATATGGATTCATATTTGCTCCTCCTCCTTCTCCTCCTGGTTGTCTCAAGTTACCTAAATTGCTATAAAGCATCACATTGCCGGATGAAGCCCGAACAAGGTTGTTGTTTCCTTTATACTTTTGGTGATTGGCGATCATGCTCTCCAGCTCGCCGGAGATTCCAACCGCCTCCTTGGGTACCTTTCTGGCTTGATTCGGATATCCAAATTTCTGGTTCGCATTATTAGGCGGTACTTTTGTTGCTGCCTCTGCAGGTATTCTTGTATGATGAGGGTGTTGACGCTGCTGATGATTATGGGAATTGATTTGTTGCTGTTGAAATTGTTGTAAAGGTGAAATATTTGGGCAATCAGGAGCTTTGGTGATGGGTTTTATTGCACCATCCGATACGCTTGAAGAGATCTCTAGATATGCAGACTCATCGGAGCCGCTCCTCCTCCTCTTTGGCGGTGTATTTGGCTGTTTGTTTCCGCCGCCCACGGTGGTGAGTGAGATAACTGATGTGCTTCTTCCAGGCCAGAAACCTCGCTTCCCGAAAACTGCATTTAACAGGCCACAACCAGATTTCTTATCAGGCGATATGTCTCCCATTTGTGTTATGATCTCTTGAATGAATATTTCCTCAACTCTTATATAAATGCCAACAAATTGCATTCATTGGGTGTACATTAAAATCTGAAAATAAATGTGTAAACCTTATTTGATATTAAAATCCTAAAATTAAAAAAAAAAAAGAAGGAAATTTGAATGTAGCCAAGCCCCAGGAGATGATTTACAAGGCCTTCTCCTGGAGTGGCTGCCAAGAAATAAAGTTGTTGGGTTTTCTCAGTGCTTCAGTCAGAAAAATAATACAATATATCATAATGAGGGTGAGAAATAGAAAAATGAAAATGGGAAAAACCAATTTTCTTTTTTTAAAAAAAAAAAAAACTAAATGTTGCTTGCTGGTGTTGTACAATTGTTATTATTATTTTAATCAGGAAAGTGTAAGTTAAGGGTTTGATTGTTCATTTCTTTTTTTTTCTTCTTCTTTTTTGTGTTTTTAATTTTATTATTATTATTATTATTATTATTATTATTATTATTTATGGGTTTCTTGTGCAGTTGAAAAAGGAAGCAAAAGACTCGGTCTTGGATGAAATGTGGATCTCTAGATTTTTAGCAAAGTTAAAAAAGCAGTCTACCTTTTGTCTTTTCCATTTCATTTTGTAAAACTGTAGTGTGGGCCATCTCTTTCAAATTTCCCTTCATCCTTACACAGGGAGGAAGGCACGTTTGCATATTATATTTTATATAAATATATTCCACGTTTGTTGGACAGCTGTATAAACCAACCACGGAATGATTCTCCGTCCTTATTTCAAATTCTATCCCGTCCCATTTTCTATTGAAGAAAAATTTGAGATTTTTGTTTCCGTCCCACAGGAACGAAGATTTCCGATTCGGTCTCCTTCACTAATTTTTATTAATTTTTTTTATTTTATTTTAATATTAAACATATTTTTTTATATTTTAATTAATTAGTTAAATTTATAATTATTTAAATAAAAAATATATTTTATATTGTAAATGAGTGTTATATTTTTATTTTATTATTTTTTAATAAATATTAATTATATTAAATATATATCCCATCTCCATTATAAAAAAATCGAAATTGAGATAAAAAAAATATTAAAAAATTGTTTCTTTCGGAACTGGACGAAATTGATATCTCTACTCTTAATTCTCTAACATTTTCTCTCAAATGTCTCGGAATTCATTGGTACTAGGCTGACCAAAACTATACTGAAATTAAATATCCTTTCTATTTGATTTTTTTATTATTTTTTTGGTTCAAATGATTTAAATATTTTATAAATTTAAATTTTCGATTCGATTAATAATATTGAAAAACCAAAAAAAAAATCAGCCCCATGAAAATTTGATCATACTTCATGCCATTGTGTAAGCATTTCAGCTGGTTGGAAATCAAAAACTCTTTTAGCATTTTATTGATATAAATAAATGTCACGAAATTGACAGAATTTATTCATAAAAACTCTTTAACTTTTGATTAAAAAAATTAATATATTTATAATTTTTTTTATATTTATATCTTTAGGAAGGAGAAAGAATTAAAAAAGACAAATATATATATTAATTTTTAAATTAATTTTAGAAGGATTTGCTATTGAATTTTATTAATTTGTTTAATTCATTTATATTTAATCAAAATTACCAATATATTAAAAAATTTACTAAATTCTGTGATGGTATCAACTAATGTGCATAATAAATTAAGCAAGTAATCGATGATCATATACGTATATACGGAACATCATAAAATATAGAAAAAAATTCAAAAACAAAAACTGAACATTCACTGTTTTTTCAATCACCTATGAGTTTTTTTAAAGTTTAAAGTTTTCAATTAGATACCTCCATTCATTTTTTTTTTCATTTAAAATTTAACAGTTAACAATTTTAATTTTTTTTTGACATATTTCTCTAAGTAAAAGCATTACTTAGCAGAATTTATTAATTAATAAAATTTTTAACAGGGATTTCTTTAAAAAAATTTGCAAATTTTTTTTAAATTATTAACTATTAGATTTTAGATGAAAAAAATGGATAGCCATATCAGATTAACAAAATTTCAAACAATTACCTATGCAATTGACAGAAAAAAGAAAAAAATAAAGAAACCGATAAGAATCTGATTGAAAAGGAAGTGAAAGGTGTTTTATTTTTTGAACTTTTTCCTAAAATTTATGAACTTTATATTTCCTTTGTTTAACTGTGACTACAAAATATAATCGTCACAAAAAAAAAAAAAAGGAGAAAAAAATAATCACTGATACATCTTCCACCAAAATTGTAAGAAAGGGTGTGAATAAGACTACGAAAGGAAAATTAGGAGGTGGAATAAATAGCACACCCACCGGGCACCACATCTGTTAAAAGATTTTCTTATTCAGACAGAATTCATAAATAAATTCATAAAATAATTTAATTATAAAGTGTCATATATGATTATCTATCTGTCAAACAGTCAAAGAGGAAGGCCCATACAACTCTTTCAGCACATCAAATCTTACTGCGGGACTTCCATCCTAAAAATCTCCAAATATATGCTACGAGGGAAATATAAAAAAACAAAAAAACATTTACTCATTTAGATGGGAGGGGATTAAAATATTTCGAATTCATTCATTCAGATGCTTGAACATTTCTAGCATACTACTCAGTTGCTCCTCAGGCGTTTGCGATATCTGCTGTGTTTCACCACATTTGATCCTTCAAAGTTCAAACAATGAATCCTGGAACCTCCTCCATCCCCACAATATTTTGAGGAAATAAACAAAGATAAAAGTGATCATAACCATAACATCAAAATCGTCAGAGTGATTATACAGTGGCTTTTTTTATTTCTTTTAGTATTGCTTCTGATAGTTCATCTGCATTATACTCTACGCCAAAGCATCTCGCAACCTCCATGTTCGGGTTCATCAAGTACCTGCATGTTTAAATAAAAACTACTTTCACTTTTGCTATGAAGGCACTAGATGAACAAAATAAAAGAAGAGTAGTAGGAAACAAAGAAAGTTGTGGAGTTTGTCATACATGTTATGGGACGACTCAACAAGGTAATCTTCTCCTTCCTCTTCAACTTTTCTGAAATATACACGGTACTCTTGTGCCATCTGCCTTACAGCAGTGACAGGTCCTGTTAGTCCTACAATTCTCGAATCAAATTCTGCAGTCCTTCAACGAAAATTACAAGAACATTAATAAAATCAAGTTATTTAAACAAATTTAGCCAATTATTTAAAATATATTAAGTTGCATGAGTCTCCTAACCTTTAAGGTAGGCACAAAGATGAGGAGGAGTATCACGCTGAGGATCAATAGTGACAAATACTGGTAAAACCTTAAGATTCTCCTTTGATTCTTATACCAATTAATACACATGTTAGACATTCCACCCAAAAGGAATTCAATAAAAGGGAGTCGAATACGTTATTATTTAGAGCTACGAAACCGCCAAACCTAGTTTATCAATGGCCTCGGCCACGACTTGGACTTGATCAGGTCCAACATCTGGAGAGGATGTATAGCCAAAGTAAAGAAGAACCCAATTCCCACGAAAGTCTTGCTCAGTAACTACCCGATTCTCTGTATTCATCAGAGTGAATGGACCACCAATAATTGGTCCCTTCACACTGGGGCAATCACAATTGTTGCCTTCACCTGATTCAATATGCAAGACAGAAACTATGTTTTAGAGTAAGAAAAGTGTGAACCAACTACTATAAAGGCAGTAGATTCTAGTCATGCAATATGTGAAGGGGCAAATCACAATTGTTGCCTTCACCTGATTCAATATGCAAGACAAAAACTATGTTTTAGGCAAAAACTATATTATAAAGGCGGCACACACTAGTCATGCAATAATACAGAAATCTTTTATCTGACATATTTAATATTTAACCCAAACATTTCAAAAAAGACACCAAAATCCTCCAGTAGATGGTTAGATTAAACCTAGCATGACACATTATCAATTGATCAAATGTTTGAATGACATATTGAAATAAGAATGGAGAAAATGGATGTTATATTTGTCCAAAACTTCTTTCCTTCGTTATCTCTGTTTCTTTCATAAGTCCTTTCTTGCCTAAACATTTCTTTGGTCTTCAAAGCCGTGCAACAGAAAAGTTTTGACAAACATCTTCCAACTAATAGTACAAACTCAGATACAAAATTATCTTTATGTTACATTACAGCACAATCACAACTGTCACCCTATGTTTCATAATATTGTTATCCTGATCAGCATGATTAGTTCTGGGTGGAAATATTCCTTCACATTTTAGTTTACTTAGTTTCAAACAACAAGCATGTTGCGTTTAAAAAAAGAAATAAAACAGAAAGGAAAAACTAGAAGCATGTTCATTGTTTCATGTTTTTAGAAAATTCAAATATTTGTCAATATGGTAATTCTCAGGGACATCTGTAGGACAGCAAAGATGCTAGTGCTAGTTCTTTGAAGGTGTGAGCCCTGAAAAACAGTTTCATGCCAATACAGTAATTTTATCTCAAAACAATTTTTAAGACAATATTTACAATCTGACTAAAATCTACTTCTGCCAAGGCTATAAGAGAATTGCGGTTAAAAACAACCAAATTTTCATTGCTTTATTATTAGCCAAAGCTAGGCACCTACGCAGTCAGACAAGTCAAAAGTTTGATGCACATTTTACTGGCCCGAGGATTTGAATGTGGAGAAGTATCTGTTGCATTCTGTTTTTCTATTTATTTCATGTTTAGGAACATAACAGTAATTTGTTAATGCAATTGAGTGCAGAACACCACTTAACGAGCAACTAACACAAGAACAATGCAAATATAAAATAAGTTCAATCAATGATCCAATTAATAAACAATGCTTAGGCTCAACAGTCACAATCTCAAACATGATATGAGTAACAGAGGAAGCATTTGTCAATCCAGCAGTCCATTAGGAAGAGTTTGACTTAACTATGATAAGATTACTGATGCTGCAGAAATCTATGGCTCAATCTCAGACAAATATAACAAACAAGAAATCATTTAAAACTTTAGTAAGACTATTCTGAGTATTCTCAGCAGTTAATTGAAAAGAGTAAAGTTCCTAAATTAACCGAGGCAGTAAATTGACAATATTAGAGCATAACAGAGTACCTTTTCGAACTGCTCTCCGCTGATCATTATAATAAAAGAGAGATGTCAGTCCAGTAAATACAGCAACTGGCTGCAAAATTATATCAATCAAAACTTAAAAAAGAAAAAGTAAAAAGATGCAGCATTATGTTAATTACCAATGCAAAGTTATTACTTGAAATTAGAACAATCACTGATAATAAGGGAGCTAATAAGGCAGCATACAATTAAAAAGGTACTCAACGAGCGAGAATTATTTGTTTCCACAGGATTCACAGGTACAGGATGATTATGTAGCTCTCCTCGTTTGTGCCCAGTTGATTTTTTGTACGTACGAGATTGAATCCACTTCGATGAACCAAACCTACATTTTGATTTCATATAAACTCAAATGCCCCAATTAAAAAACAGAAAAATGAATTCACGTAGCAATTAACATTATCAACAGAGAAAAAAAATCATCCAACAATATAACAAATGAACAAGAAACAAACTGCTCATTAGCAAATAATAAACGAAACCGAAAATTAAATTTAAAAAAGAAAAAGAAAACAAAACAAAATACTGAAATTGAGAAAAAAAATTAAAAAAAACAAAACAAAACAAAACAAAATCCTGAAATGAGAAAAAACTATGTTGTAAAGCCTCCAAAGAAATTTCTCTTTCAAGAAAAGGAGCAACAGTAGGGCCTATATCGCAACAACCAAGATTAATTAGAGCTATGGGCAAAGGCTTCAAGAAAGGGTGTAGAAGGGTTTAAGAGTAAACCTTTGGTGTAGATTGAAGGATTGCATCGAGCGGTGTTTGAAGGAAAAGAGAAGCAACCGGGAAATGCGCATGATTTTTCTTTTTTTCGGATAAAATTTTTATGGGTTTATTAAAAATTGCTCTGCTGAGTATAAACCCATCTCAATTTTTACTCAAAATGAATATGTATCTTTCAGAACTTTTTGCCTTGACGACCAAGCACCGCCCCCCTTTTTGCCCAAGCCATTTTTTTTTTTCTGGTTTTGAATCTTGATAATATAAATAATTATTTCTGCAATATTTAAGACTATATATATAGGTTTCCCAAAAAAAAATAATATATATGCCATATTTTAAAAATGCAATATTTAAATTTAAAAAAAAAACAATATTTAAAATTATAATTTTTTCAAGTACGGGTAAAATTGATTGACCCATGACTTAATGCTCAAATCATTTTGAATCAACTCTCGGGTATACATTTGAATATTTTTAAATTAATTCGAGTTTGATTGAGATTTTTCGAAACCTATAAAAAAATTAATAGTTTAAATTTAAATAATAATTTTTAACAAGTAAAAAAAAGATATTTCATCACTATTTGTTAATTATATGATTTATTTTATCCAATTAAATGTGAATATGATCCATAAAATCTCAAACTCCCAAATTTTGTTATATTTAGTTTATTAATTATTGAAAAAGGTACGCAGAAATTTATTTTTGGACTGGATAACCAATACTTAGTTCTTATATTTTTATTGAAACACACACGAGCTCTCCTATCAAATTCGAACCCTCTTAGGTTGCAGCAAACATAATTAAAAAAAAAAAAAAAAACTTTTAGACCAAATGAACATTCTTTGAATCTCTCATCCTATGCCATTTTGCCTCAAATAAATAATCTCCCGTCTACCTTTTTCTCTCGCTAACCCCAAACGGCCTGGCCTTACCCTCTTAAACTCCCCAATCCACCTGCTCCTCTCTTAGGCCCCTAAAGCAAGTCCCTCTACCCGCTCATCTCGCCAGTCTACTCAAAATCAAAGCAAATGGAGGTTAGATAGATGTTACCATTTCGGTCTCACATTCCTTTTGATCTTGCCTTGTATTCCTTACTGCTTTTAATTATGTTTCTTTTGCGTGTTTAATCCACTTTAGCCATTTGTGCTTCTTCTCATATTCAAGAAAGGATATCCAAATCAATCCAACATGTTCAATTAGCACGATAAAATTAAAAAGGTTTGCGTAAATGAAATTACCTTGATTCCTCTTATGATGCCCCATTTAAAGTATGCAATATCCAAACTAATATCAAGAATGTCTTGGATACTGACGATCTCGCTTTTGACCACAAGAGCAAAATTATCAAGCAAGTAAAACCTAATTCTTGTTGTGTGGACTCCCACTTAAGTGGGTGGGACGCACATGAAGAATAATAGCTCTAATTCTATATTACGCATTAGATCTGTCTTTCATAATGATAGTTATTTGCAGCCTAAATATTATCTGATTGCAGACTGGGATGCCAAAATTTCATACGTGAAACATAACTCACCATATCTACGATGTCATTTAATCCTTTAATGACATGTTGTTTGTTATGACTATGGTTTTAGGTTAGGCTTTACGGGCTTATATTAGATTCTTATTCCATGCATATATTTCATGTATTCATGCAAGCTTTATGGCAAGCTGACTGTGTACTTAATTTCATGCTTCATGTCACATAATATCATCCAAGTATCACACTTCATCATTCATGATCACAATATGCATCATAATTTCATATATAAAGTTATTTACATGCATTCATGAAGATTGATTTGATATTAAAGACATTTAATACAATCACATTTTGGCATATCAAAATTGTGGTTATAAATTACTAGTCGCAATCGCAATGTTTTTCGCAGTCACAATTCACCGAGTACAGTTGGGATTTATTTTTGGAGATCCTTATTGCGGTCGCACTCTAGCTCGTGAACTGCACTATTTCTTTAGTCAATACAAGTCGCAGTCGTCAATTCCAAGTGCGGTCGTAAAAAGTATCGTAGTTTTTGTTGCAATCGTATTACTCCCCGCGATCTTCACTGATTTGAGCCATTTTATGGGTTGGTCGTGAAAAAACCTATTGCGTCTATACCCGCAATCTCCACTGTTCGCTAAGCTACATAGTGGCGCAATTGCAACAGCAATGACGTGATCGTAATTTACAATGTGTCTACTTAATTTTCCAGCAATTCAACTACAATACCCACATTCAAACGTTTCATGCATTCAATCCAATCATAGCATTAGCGAAACTACCCATGTTTCTAGTTGTTATTGAATATTGATTAAAATCTTAAATCAACATCCATTTACCAAGCATCTCATTTTGACCCCTTTTTCACTAAAAATGAGTACTTTAACCCATGTCTTTGCATTTTAACATGTCACATGTACACATGTCAATCTCATAGTTTCAACTCAATCAATAAATCAAGCTTAGGTACGTATCTCATCACAACTCAACTTTTTATCATCAACAACCGTCTCATGCGGCCATAACACAATAATACCACATAAGTATCCTTTAATAAACACCAAAAATTTCTTTCTTATAACATGTGTTCAATTTTCATTGATTCCATCTTTCTCATAACTAATTTTCTTTCTTATAATTGAATTTATTTTCGAGAAGAGATGGAATTAGAAAAATAAAATAAAAAATAAAAACCAACAACAACAACGAAAGGCACAACTTTCAATGATTGGGAGGGTATGTAGTAGGCGATGTGCAGAGGATCGTGCTAAAGAAAAATGAGGAATGGAACAAACGTTTTCAGAAATTAGAAGAGGACTCCAATCAATTGAAAGGGCAGATACCCACTGTCATAGAAAATGTCCCCAAATCATTTGGCATAACACAAACTTTACATTATTTTTATTTTAAGTTATTTGAATATTATAAATGTTTGAAGTAATAGATGAGCATATTATTTAAAAAAATTTTAGTTGGTTTTTTTTAATTTAATTATATATGTGCTCAGAGCTTGGGCTCTTCAATGATAATATTTTTTGAAAGAAAAGTGAATTGAAGAGAAGATGAGAGTTATGGTTTATATTTATAATGCTAGCCAGTTATAAAGAAGACGATCGAGAGAAATATGTTTAATGTTGGGTCAGATTACAATGTCTGACCTAGTAATTAGGATTAGGAATTAATAATTTTAAAAAATGGTGAAGCTTGTTTATAATATTACTATGCATTATTATGCTTTTAATATTGCATTATTTGTTTTAATTATAGGGATTGACTGAAGTAATATTATATTTTAATTTTAGTCAGCTTTGTATATGCTTTTGCATGGCCTTCATATCAATAGATTTCCATTTTATGGTCTAAAATACTTCTTTGAGTATTAAAGAAATGATTTTCATGTTTGCTTTGACTGCGTTAAATGACACAGTCAAAAATATTCCAAATTCCGTTGCTATATATATATATATATATTGTTAGTCCCTTATATATTTAATTAACCAGCAAACTATTTAACGTTAATTTCTAATTGGTTATGTGAAGTTTTTCCTAAAAAGGTGTTTTAAAGCTCGTTTCATAAATTGAAGAAATGGAAAATTAATATTTTGTTAATTTGACACTTTGAATTTAAGGTGATATTACAGAAAAAAGTTTAAAAATATTTTTTTTAAACATTTTTTGTCCTCAAATTTAAAACAATGACACATTTCAATTAATTTATACAGAAATATTGTAGACTTCTATTAAGTAGCATTTGCATGTAGACTACAAAAATCATTTTTATTAATTTAATTTTAGATATATATAGACATATAATAATATACTAAAGACATTGCAAATTTTATTTTTATGAAATGATAATTATGTCATATCACACATTAGATTGATCGGAGTCTGAATTCGGAATTTGACCAAAAAATAATTAAAATAATAAAAAATAATTATGAAAAATGCCTAAAAATTATTTAAATTGCTTAAAGATGTTAGATTACGATAAGTGACTAAAATGCAAAATTTAGAAAATTTTTGGATAAATTTACAATTTATCAAAAATTGGAGGATTAATTAGGATAATTACAAATTAAATATATATTTAGACAAAATTTTTGACTCGTCATGAGATTTGGAATAAGAGGGAAAGATAATTAAGGTGATAATAAGTCAAAATATTAAGATTTTTATTTAAGTATGTGGGTCCCTGAAAATTTTCATTTCTTCTTCATTTCTCATTTTTTTCTTCTTCCTTATCATTTTTTTCAGAACTCAAAATCATCACCCATGTTTTCTCCATCTTCCACCATAGCAACACCTTGAATAAGAGAGAGAACGTGAGGAAAATAATGAGAAAGTCATAGAAAAGTAGGTTTTCATGTATAAAAGAAGCTTGAAGAAACTTAGAGAAGCAAAAATGAAGATAAATAAGTAAACAAATAGGAGAGAGAAACTTCCAAAGTTTCACCCATAGAAGAAAAAAGCTTGAGATAAAGTGTTTTTTTATCTTCACATTAAGTTTCTCTAAAAGAAAATAAGATTTTGAACTCTTTTGGAGTATGTTTTGAAGAAGAGAGAGTTTAGGGTTTTAAGAGAGAGAAAATAGAGTTTAGAGACATGTGATGAAAGAGAGGTATTTGATGATATTTTTATGTATTTTAGGAACTCAAGTAGACAATGAAAAAGCTCAAATTATCAAAGAAAAAAAAAGAAAGAAAAGTGAAGAGAAATGAAGAAAGACAAAGAAATAAGTGCATAACTTAAGACAATAGCCTGCATTTTATCATGAAGTTGTATGATTTGAGTATTTAGAATGTAAATGATTGTAGAGTAGTAGTATTTTGTGTAATAATTCTGAGAATGCATATTTTTATAGACAATAGACAATGAAGTTGTATGATTTGAGTATTTAAAATGTAAATGATTGTAGAGCAATCGGTATATTTTTATAACTTAAGCTCTATAATTCTGATTAATGTTTTCTTTGTTGGATTTGAAATCTAATACATATAGCTACAACTTTCATAGAGAATATAAAACTTAATTCTGACTTTAATTATGCTTAATTTTAGCATAAATATAGGATCAAAAAATTGTCCAAAAAATTTTGGACAATATTTTTAATGTGCAATCAGTATTTAAATGAGTACAACTTTTGCTCCATAATTCTAAATTAAGTTATTCAAATTTCATATTAAATTTAATATCTATGACTAAAATTTTTAAGAAGACCTTGTAATTTAACTATGATGTTAACAAATTTAAAATTAAGATCTAAAATAGAGTAAGAAATTTGTGAGTAATAGGGCAAAATTTAAATAGAATGATTTAATGTGTAAATTACATTGGACCTTATTATATTAGACAAATAATAATTTTTTTATTGAGTAATTATATTATTAATTGAGTTAGTAGACCCATGAAATATATGAAGTAAAAGAGTTATAAATTTTATAATAACATTAATTAAGCTCTAGATTAATTAGCTTAGAACTAAAATTTTGGATAGTTTTACATGTCTAATTATTAATACCGGTAATGAAAATTATATATTAATGCCGGTGATAATACTTGTATATGCATACTATTATACCATGGTGATAATTTTATTAATTCTAGATGGTCAACTCGGTTATCCTGATTATTTGTTTAGTCCTAGATGTTATAAGCATAAATAAGTTAATAATGGTACGAGAAATTGAGATATGATAATTTGTAATAATTTCTTTTGCATGTTAACTAAATTAGTATAATAAAATACAAATAATGATATGAAATGAGAAATTATAACAAATAAATAAATAATATGGTGTATAATATAAATACATGATATTACATGTTGTATGATATAGTTTATTGTCATATTTATATGCACCACTAAGCCTAGAATTTAGTGTGGTTGTTTCTCTCGTGTATATATAATAAAGAGTAAGACGAGATCGATAGATAAAGCTAACGGTGATCCTACCAATAAAGCAGTCAAACTTGAACATTATGGGTCACTCAGTTTTTATACTTTTTGTTATAAGTTACTTTTGTATAGTTGTAAAGAAATTTTATATTTTGAAAAAATAACAATTTTATAAATATAAAATGTACTTTGTTTTATTATTATTATTATTATTATTATTATTATTATTATTATTATTATTATTATATATGCATCATTCTCCATTTATATGAGATGATATTTTAACTGATAAAATTAGTATAACACTTTTTTATCTAGACACATATTGATGGGGTGAGAGAATGTTACAGTTTTTAGTATTAGTATCTGGTTTGGGCAGTTTTGGATTTTCATAAAAGAGTTTTAAAATATAATTATGACATATGTATCGATATTTGAATATATAAGTTGTTGCTTACTAATTAGGGTCGCTACATTTATGATATAGGTAGGTTATGGGTTCTGGATCATGACAGATAGTGGTTAAAGAGGCCTAAAATAATGCGCTTATAGAAACAGAGGTTTCATCACGACCAAGTTGTCATCGAGCTGTTGCATCGAGATCAAATGCTAGCTTATCATGTGAACAGACAATTACTGGCATGAGATAGACTGAGCTTTTACGGAACATGGTTGATTTGATACAGAAAGCATTACAGCCAGCCCCGTCAGTGCTACAATTTGAGAGGTTGTAAAAGTTAGGGGCATCCAATTTTTATGGTAAACAAGATGATGACCCTTATGTGGAAGAATTCTAATTAGAGGGAGCTAAAAGGGTTTTTTACCAGCTACACTATATGGATGAACAAATATATGAATATGCAGTATCCTTATTGCAAGATCATGCATATGACTGGTGGTGGTCTGAATCACAGAGCTCAGAGGCACTAGATCTCTTGAATTGGAAATTCTTTTCTAGAGAAATTCAAGGAGCAATATATTCCTCATATCTATACAGATGACAAGAAAAGAGAGTTCCTGACATTGAAACAGGGGGACTTGTCAGTAAAAGAATATGAGAGAGAATTCACACATTTATGCAATTTTGTAATCCATAGAAGCTGATAAGTGCCAAAGATTTGAGGATGGATTTAGAGATCCGATCAGTTACAAGTCTCAACCCTACATCTAATGAACTTTCCTAGTTTGCTAGCATTTGCCAGAATAGTTGAGAGAGTTCTAGCAACACAATAACCATCATAAGATAGAGGGTTCAGGAGACCCATACCACAGTCGAGCAGGGGACCATCGAGTGATATAAGAGCCAAATCTTTTAATGGCTGATTCTAGGCTAGGGGTTCCAGTAAGCCTTTTTCTTTCAAGTGGTTACAACACGCGAGATCTATGTCTTCAGTAGCTATACACTAACACGTACATCACGTAGATCTATATCTCTACCATTGTGTCAGTATTACGGTCATCCTCATTCAAGAGAGTGTCGGTAGAAGATGGAAGCTTGTTTAAGGTGTGGTTCTAAGGATCATTTGAGAAAAGATTGTTCCCTATTTTAGTATGGCAGAGGTTCGGGGAGCACTGAGCCAGTACAAACACAGGTTGTTGGATAAGGCAGAGGCCGAGGTCGATGACAAGGCAAAGGAGGCCAAGCAAGGCCTAGCCAATTCAAATCATAAACAGTTGAGGGACCAGAAGGCAGTAGTGTAACACCCTTCACCCCAGCTTCAAGTGCCTAGATAAGGGAGCACGCTATACCCACTTCTTCAAATCATTTTTTTAATAAATGCTAGAAACCCATACATTTAAAAAAAAAACTCAAAGCTCAATGATATCAAAGAGATAATGTACATTTTATTTACATAAGATAATATTTATAAAACTTCAGGTTAATTACAAAACCATAAAAGATAATTTATAAATCCAAAATAAAGAAATATAAATACAAAATAAAAAAGAGTCATGACACAAGTTTTTTACTGTCAGCTGCCTTACTGGATTATGCCACAGCTAGCTTTATCTATAAGCTTCAGCTAGCTTTATCTACAAGCTTCAGCTACTTCTTTATATCTGCGCGGAAGAAAACTTCTACGCTAAGCTCTAGACTTAGTGGTACATATAAATAAGGCAATATATTATTTTATACAATATGCATTGTCATGTATATTATGTATCATATTATCTTATGCATAGACATTAAGTCCTATTTTTATATCTCATATTTATTCTACTTTATTATGTAATATCTTATATCTTATACTTATTTCACTTATCATATTATTTTTGCATACTCATACATAAACAACCATTTCGCATATCATAAATTCTTTTAATTTTATTAACTCATTTATGCCTATAATACCTACGAACTACCAACTAGGATAATGAAGTTGTCATCCGGGTATTTATAAGTATCATTTGGGTATTTATGGCATGCGCATACAAGTGTCATCACCGGCATTAATAATAGTATTATTACTTTCTTTAGTTATAGTGCCATTACAAGCTTCGTTAATTGTGTCATCATAAGCATTAATAATTTTTCTGATTGACATACTAAACTATCCAAAATTCTAGTTCTAAGCTAAGTATTTTGGGGCTTAATTAATGTCATTAAAATTCATAACTCTTAAATTCATACAATTCATGTGTTTAATAGCTCAATTAATCACATAATTACTCAATAAAATATTATTTGCATAATATAACAATATCTGCAATAGTTTACATAAAAAATTCTTCAATTTGTTTTGTGCCCTGTTATTGGGAAATTTCATGTTCTATCTTTGACATCAATTTTGGTCATATCAAATTCTGAATTAAATTACAAAGTCTTCTTAAAAATTTTAAACTGAATTTTAGATTTAATATACAACTTAAATCACTAAATTTGAAGCTCTGTAGAAAAAGATATGATCAATTGAACACTGACTAGTCACTAACAATTTTGCCTAGAATTTTTTGGATAAATTTCAAGTCCGAACTTTAGTATTTTTCTTGGCAAATGCAGATATATTTAGATTTTATAGTCTAAATGAAATTTAAAGTCTTATGTCTTAACTTTCAAACCCAACTAAGAACATACAAATATAAATTTCAGAACTTAAATCATAAATATTTTATGTACACACTGCTCCATAAATTTCAGCAAAGAATACACAATTAACATAACTCAATTGTTACTAAATATTATCCTAAGTCTAGCAAACATGCATCTTTAAAATTTTATTATAAAATACTATTAATTTTCAATCATTTACATTTCAAATACTCAAATCATGCAAATTGAGGATAAAACATAGGCTATTGCCTTAAGTTATCACAAACCTCTTCTTTTTCTCTTTCACTTTTTCTAGGTAGCTTTCTCCTTGTCATTGTTTTCTTGAGCTTGATCCTTGTCACTAGGAACTCCTAAAACATCATCAAAACCTTTTCTATCCTCAACTCTCAAAACCCTAAACTCTCTTTCATGAAACTTTAAACTCTATCTCTTCAACCACAAGCTTTAAATGAGCTCAAAATCCCAACTTTCTTTAAGGAAAACTAAGGAGAAGAAGGAATACATCTTACCTCAATTCTTTTCTCCCTTTGATCACTACTTTGGAGATTTCTTTCTCCTCTCCTCTTGCTCTTTTTCCTACTTTCTTCCCTTCCTTAGCTTCTCCAAGTCTTGTTGTGTATGAAAATGGCTTTGACTTGTTCTTTTCCCTATCTTCTCTTCCTTTCATTCTCTAGTATCAAGGTCTTGGCTATGGAGGTTAGAATGGCTAGCATGAAGCTGATTTTAGGATGCATAAAATGAAGTTAAAAGGTGGTAAAGAAAAAGAAGAAGAAAAGAAATAAAAAGAAGAAACAAAATTTCCACATGTAGGTCCTACCATTTTGACCATAAATTGATATTTTTGTGGTTGTTTTTAATGTCCAATATATGTATTTAATTGGTATTTATCCCAATTAATGCTCCAATTTTTGGTAAATTTGAAATTGACCTCAAAACTTATCAAATTTTACAATTTAGTCATTTGCTGTAATCTAACATCTTTAAGCACTTTTAACAATATTTTTCATAATTATTTACCTTTATTTTTATTTTTTTGGTCAAAATCCGAATTCAGACTCCAATCGGTTCAACGCGTTAGTTTAGTGACATGTGCGACTTAAGGCCTAAATTAGCGGATATCACATTCTCTCTCCCTTAAAATAAATTTCATAATCGAAATTTACCTATTCATTTTGTACTGAATGATTATGGATATTGCCTTTTCATCATTTCCTCACTTTCCCATATGGCTTCTTCAACTGCATCATTCTACCACAAGACTTTAACTAGAGGAACTCTTGTTTCGAAGAAATTTCTCTTCACATGCTAAAATAGTCACTAGTTCCTTTTCATAAGACATGTCTTTCTGCACTTCTATCTCTTCAGCTGGTATAATGTGAGTCGGGTCTGAATGATATCTCCTTAGCATAGATACATGGAATATGTTGTGAATCCTATGGTGGAAGGACTAATTGGTATGCCACTGGTCCGATTCTTTCAAAATCTCATAAGGACCAATAAATCTTAGACTCAACTTCCCTTTTCTTCCAAATCTTAATATCTTCTTCCAGGGAAAAACTTTAAGGAAGATTTTATCACCAACAACATATTATATGTCTTGTAACACCACATCTTATACATTTGAGTTCAACCTATTCCTGTATCAAAGAATCACACATAGCATACTGGAAAGGTAAAATACCCTGTTAATAATGGTAGTAAAATTTTTTTTTCATATCCTGTAATATCATTCAATGACTTTGCAAGTCAACTTGAGGCTTTCACCATAATATGGTATATCACATATATTAAAACATAAACTTTGCACATTAATATTTACGAGTTGCTTTCATTTATACATTTTTAAAACCCATTCCAAAATGACTATACATATTCAAACACGTAAATACAAAATGTAGATTACATATTTTCATGCTCGTGTGGAATGTAAGGAGAGAGAGTGATGAGGCTCGGCCAGTGACCTGTGCTCCATGTCTTCTATACGCTACTCAAAATGAGCTATCACTTTTCTTTACCTGAAAAACGATGCAAATTGATGAGTTGCGACTAAGTGAGAATAATCATCCAATGAGCTCTAAAGTACCCAACTCATAGTAATAAATCACAAATCCAACACATACCATGTATTCCATTTCATTCATCTGAATCATATAAATATCAATAAAGTTGAAACATATAATCATTACTCTTTACGTATGCAAATGCTTTGCTTATTTCATTTTGTTGTAACCAAGTTAAACAGACATTGCCCCGGGTTTCCATGTAAATATTTGTCATGCGAACATTTACATTTGCCAGCTAGCTTGATCATTTGTTTCATTTGCACAATTGTTGGGCCATAGGCCTCTTCTTTTGCTTTACAATATCGATTAACTAGTCACAACGCCTTTTAAGTCCATATGCATATGCACTTTTACTTAAGCATTCATCAACCATTGCATCTTATCACATATAACATACATATACCGCATATATGCCTCATATGCCACGCATATACTATACATATATATATATATATATATATATATATCACATATGTCAAACATATACCTCAAATATATCACAAGTATACCATTTATGTGTACCACAATTGCACAAATTATCCATCATCATATTATCAGGGGCAAATCATGACAATCATATGAATCACATAGCAAGCAACATTCATATGTACTAAAGAATTCAATCGATAATTAGACTCACCTTTCTCCTTTGATTTTGACCCCTAACTTATTATCTATCCGCTCCTTGTGGGTTTCCAATATGTTGTGAGCCTAATATGAAAACATAATTGATTAACTCATGATTAGGGAGACTTAATGTGGCTTAAACAAATTAATATGTATTGTTCATATCAATAGTTAAGATTTTTCCTATGAGGCAGTGTGACCTTATGGGACTGTTTAGCCTATAACTTTTTATATACTTGACCAATTAATCTAATTCTTACTCATAATTCAAATTAATATTTAACTATGTAACATATTAAAATTTCAGACCAATTGGAGCATTGTACAATTTTTGGTGGAATTTATAAATGTGTTCTGTTTTCTGCTTTGTTTCCTTCCTTTTTGGCAGTTTCAGGGTATCAACTTTAGTTCATCATAACTTATAATATATAAGTCATATTTTAATGAAAATTTACACACACTTATATGGATTCACAGGGAACATTTTTTATGTTTAAAACTTTTATCAATTATGTCTCTATAGGCCTCAAAATATAAGAAAAATTTGACTGGTCCAGAATAGAATTGGCTTCGGGACCAATATGACTTCTAAAGACCATAACTTAGCCCATACATAACATATTAAGCTGAAATTAGTACCAAATTTAGATTAGACATATATCTATAACTTTCACGTTTTGATAATTGACATAATCTAGCTCTAAGGAGCTAAAATTAGCCAAACAAGTTGCTAGATCTGCCCCGGGCACTCAGTAGGCAGTTCAAACCATGGAACAGTCATGGTTCCATTTACCATAACTCAAAATTTACAAGACATATGAACCTAAATTTTGGTATACAGATACATAACACATATATCTACAACTTGTATGTTTTAAGATACTTCAAATAATAGCTTTATCATATTCAAAACTAACAAACACTATGGCTAACTTACTTAGGGTGCACATCCGGACCAGTTTTAGTACAAAGAGGATATCTCATTCTATACACCACATCTTGTACAAATGTTTACATATACATAAATATAAGACATAAAGAAACACTTTTTGGTTTTAAGCTTTTTCATATTCGATCTCTAAGATCATTAAAAACATAGCACAAAATACTGCCTATTTATGAACCCTAAACACCATAATCAAGCTTAACACAAAAATAAATGTTTACTCACCTATAATCACTCTTGGCTAATCTTGTTGCTGCAATTCTTGAAGTGAAAGAGAAAAGAAAAGATGGCTGGAACTTCAAAGAAAATGGATTGAAGAAATGAAGCAAAGAAGGAGAAGAAGATAAGGAAAGAAAAGGAAGATAATGGCAGCCTAAAAGGTTAAAAGCCTCCACCACCATTTGCTTTTCCCTTTTCCATCCGTCCCTTTTTCCTTCTTTTTTTTCCTTTTTTTCTAACTTTTATTTTTATTTTATTTTTATTTTTTTATTTTTTTAATTATTCTTATTATTATTACACACATCAACACAATATGCAATTTAATCTTAATCTAGTCATTTAGCATACTTTAATTTGGTCCCCCTATTTCATTTATTTCTAATTCTTTTTATCCTCATTTAGATTATAAATACACATGTGCAGCTGGATACAATTGCAATGTATTAGGACACATAGCTAGTGCGTGTCATGGACTTGTTCCTACTAAAATACGTATGGAATGCACGTGTTCAATTGAATTATATGGAAGGTGCATATGTTCAAATGAAATGTATGTGGATATCCATATGGGGAAGGTCGATGATGTTACATGTCTCACCTCTTTAGGTTAGCATATGACTTCTGTCAATCTTGAGTGGCCTTTAACCTTTCTTTGATCATTTAACTTTTTTTTTTTTCCATTTGTTGCACTATGTCTAGCCTGATCAACTTCTTCTCATTCAACTCAGTCTAACAAACTGGGGTCCTGCACTTTCTTCTCTACAAAGCCTCATAAGGAGCCATACCAATGCTTGTTTAATAACTATTATTGTTTAATATCGATCCCAACTTCCTTCAAATTTGAGCACAAAACTTCTCATCATATCTTCTAGCAACTGAATAACTCACTCGAATTATCCATCCATCTGCAGATGAAAGGTCATGCTAAAACTGAGTCAAGTTCCTAAAGCCTATTGTAGACTCTTCTAGAACTGCGACATAAACCTAGGATCCCTATTAGAGATAACAGACACAGGTACTCTATGAAGTCTCACTATCTCCTTCACATAAATCTCAGTCAGCTTGTTTAAAGTGTAGTCCATTCGAATTGGTAGGAAATGTGTTGACTTCATCAGTCGATCCATTATCACGCACACTGCATCATGCTTCCTCTGAGTTACTGGTAAACTGGACACAAAATCCATTATGACTCTTTTCCACTTCCATTCTAGTATAGGAATCAGTTGTAGCAATCCTGTGGGTAGTTTATAGGCTAAACACTTAGCAACATACTTAGTGATATCCTTCTTCATCCCTGGCCACCAGTAATGTGCTTTCAAATCTTGGTACATTTTATTTCCACTTGGACGTATAATATAGGTCGTTTCATGAGCTTCCTTTAAAATCAATTACTTCAACTCTTCTATACTTGGTACACAAATTCGGTTCTTGAAATACACAATACCATTATATTTCAAAGAAAATTCTAACTTTTCTCCATTTTTCACGATTTCAACTATCTTTACTAGCTTTTCATCTTGCTTCTGAACCGCTTTAATCCTCTGCATTAAAGTAGACTCCACTCATAATTCGACTAACATATTTCTGCTTAAGGTATCAACCACCACATTATTCTATTACTGACATGTTTCCCTGTTTCAGCGTTAGAAACTCTATCTTCTTATCATCTGTGTAGATAGAAGGGATATATTGCTCTTTGATTTTCTCTAGAAAGAATTTTCAAGTCATGGGATCTGATGCCTCTATGCTCGGTGACTCTGATTGCCATCAGTCATTTGTATGATCTTGCAACAAGGACATTGCATACTCATATTTCTATTCATTTGTGCAATAAAGTTGATCAAAGACTCTCTCTGCCCATTCTAGCCAAAACTCTGCCATAGAGGGGTCATCTTCCCGTTTACCATAGAAATTGGGTGCCCCTAACTTCCCTTAATCTCTTAAACTATAACCCATATAAGGCTGGATATGATGCTCTTTGTAGTAGATCTATTAAATTTTCTCAAAAGATTTGTCTGTCTCGAACTAGCGATAGACTGTTCATATGATGAGCTGGCACTAGATCTCAATGCAGTAGCTCGCTGATGACTTGGTTGTGATGATTCCCATGTCTCTATAGGCTCATTACTTTCGGCCTCTTCAGACACTATCTATCGTGATCCAGCAACTATAACCTACCTATATCATAAGATAATGACCTTATATATATCCAAATGTGGGTACACACATGTCATAAATATTTTTTTGAAAACTATTTTTAAAATCCCAAAATATGGGTACACACATGTCATAAATATTTTTTTGAAAACTATTTTTAAAATCCCAAAACCGCCCAAACTGAGTTCTAATACCAAAAACTGTAACACTTGTTCAACTCGTCAATTTAGTAATATACGTGATTTGGGGCCTAAATTAGCGTATATGATAAGTAGAACTACACTAGCCAGGGCATATGCCATGCAAGGCCGAAAGGAGCAGGATGCACTAAACATCGTAGTGGGTAAATTCCTTCTCTTTGGCTTTGATACTCGTGCGTTGATAGATCTGAGGTTGACACATTCTTACATATGACCACCGCTACTGGGTCAAGGGGGTTTGGTACCACAAGCTTTAGAATTTGAAATTTTTATTACTTACCCATTAGGGCATTGTGTGAAGGTCAGTAAGGTATTCAAGAGTTATCCAGTCGAAAGATAAGACAGACAAATCCTAGTAGATGTTATAGAGCTACCATTCCATGAATTCAATGTGATATTGGGAATGGATTGGTTGGCTCACCATAGAGTGATAGTGGATTATGGAAAGAGGCATATGATCATCAAAATTTTAGAATAGGAAGAGATAGTGGTGATGGGTGAGAATAGAGGATATCCAAATAATGTGATATCGGTACTGAAAGCCTAAAAGCTCATCAGTAAGGGATGTGGAACTTATTTAGTGTATGTGATCGATACAAAAAAAGAGCAGTCCAAAGTTGGCTAACATTCCTACTATTTGTGAGTTTTTTGATGTATTTTTCGAAGAGTTGCCAAAGTTACCGCATGACCGAAAGATAGAGTTTGCTATTAATTTGGTACCCGATATCGCTCCTATATCTATTATACCATATAGGATGGCGCAACAAAGTTAAAAGTACAGTTACAAAATTTATTAGATAAGGGATTTATATGACCCAATGTATCTCTGTGGGGTGCTCGAGTGTTATTTGTAAAGAAGAAAGATGACACCTTACATCTCTGCATCGACTATGTATAACTTAATAGGGTGACTATTAAGAATAAGTACTTGTTGCTCAGGATTGATGATTTATTTGATCAATTGAAAGTATATTTTCCAAGATAGATCTTTGATCAGGATATCATCAGCTAAAGATCAAGGAGTTAGATGTATGTAAGATGACATTCATGACTCGTTATGGTCATTATGAGTTCCTGGTGATTCCATTTGATTTGATAAATGCACCGGCAGCTTTTATGGACTTGATGAATCGAATTTTCATGCCATATCTTAATCATTTCATAGTGGTGTTCATTAATGACATCCTTGTGTATTCCAGAGATAGAAAAGAATATAATCAACACCTAAGAATAGTACAACAAATATTGAAAGAAAAACAGTTGTATGCAAAGCTATCTAAGTGCAAATTTTAGCTTGAGGCAGTTAGTTTCTTAGGTCACATAGTTTCAGCTAAAGGTATTTGAGTTGACTATAGTAAGATTGAGGCTATTCTTAATTGAAAACCACCTCATAATGTGATAAAAGTGAGGAGTTTTCTCGGGTTAGCTGGATACTATAGAAGGTTCGTAAAAAGTTTTTCATCCATAGCGACTCATTTGACCCAACTACTACAAAAATATGTTTGATTTGAATGAACAGATAAATGTCAAGCAAGTTTTGAATGACTATAGATAATGTTAACTAAAGAACCAGTCTTGACTCAGCCCATTCCTAGGAAGGATTTTGTTGTATACACTAATGCCAGTTATAATGGATTGGATTGTGTTCTTATGCAAAAAGGGAGGATGATACCTTATACCTCTAGACAACTAAAGCCATATGAGCTTAATTATCCGACATATAATTTGGAGTTAACTGTTATAGTCTTTGCTTTGAAGATTTGGAGACATTATTTGTATGAGAAAAATGTTATATTTATATTAATCATAAAATTCTTAAGTATCTTCCCTCACAGAAAGAGCTAATTTTAAGGCAAAAAAAGATATTTGGAGTTGATCAAAGATTATAATGTGTGATTGACTATCAGTCAGGAAAAGCAAATGTGGTTACAGATTCACTAAGAAGGAAGATTTTAACTGGTAAGCTAAATAACTTTCCACTTTAAATTTGTGCATTATAGGTAATAGTATGATGGTACCTATAATTAACCCTAATAATGGCAGAGATACGAATACAATCCACCTTGATATAGAGTATCAAAGATGCTCATAAGCAAGATAAGAGGCTAATAAAGATAGTTAAGGTAGTGAAAAGGGGAGAAAAGCCTAAGTTTCATTAACAGAAGATGACAAAATATACTTCAAGAATAGGATTTGTGTGCCAAGTGTAGAAAAACTAAAGCTAGATATCTTGAAAGTAGTACATGAGATGGTATATAAAATACATCCAGGAGGGAACAAAATGTACCATAATTTGAAAGCCTAATACTGGTGGCCAAAAATAAAGAAGGATATCACAGAGTATGTTACTAAGTGTTTGACCTGTTAAAAAGTGAAAGTTGAGCATCAGTTGTCCACATGATTATTGAACCAATATCAATACCATAATGGAAATGGGAGAGAGTCATTATGGATTTTGTGTCAAGATTACTAATGACTCAAAGAAACATGCTGCAGCATGGGTGATAGTGGATTGATTAACGAAATCAACACACTTTCTACCGGTTAGGATGGACTATCCATCGAACAAGCTAGTAGAGATTTGTGTAAATGAATAGAGTGCTAATGTCTATCATTTATAATAGAGATCTTAGATTTATGTCACAAATCTGGAAAAGCTTACAACAATTTTTTGGAACCCAACTTAATTTTAGCATGACATTTCATCCACTGATAGACGAATAATCTAAGTAGAAGAGAAGTTGTGTGCTCGAGTTTAAAGAAAGTTGGGATCGATATCTACCTCTTATAGAGTTTGCCTACAACAAAAGTTATATGATAAGCATAGGTATGACTCCATATAAGGCACTGTACGAAAACAAATGCAGGACACCGATTTTTCGGATAGAGCTAAGTGGGAATACGTTGATAGGGCCAAAATTAGTACAATAGACATAAGAAAAAATTTAAAGTTATCAAAGAAATACTAAAGGCAGTTCAAAATCGATAAAAAGTCTTATGCTGAGTTAAAAATGTAACACCCTTCATACAGCCAGGGGCAAACCTCACTGCATAAGCGGATTCAATACTTTGGTAAATCCCTTAGTTTTAATCACTTTTAATTTCTTTTTAAGGGTTTGTTAGATATAAGAAAAGCCAAAACTCAATAGGAATGAAGGATATTTGGTTCTGGGGTTTCAAAGAATTGGCAGTTAGGGTTTTAGGTTGTGTTTTCGTGAGTTTTCTGCCAAAACACAAAATTGCCATATATATTCTGCAAGGTTTCATGGGCATGAACTATTGTGTCAAGACGTGAACCATAGTATCATGGCCGTGAAACGCCTTAGCTTTAGAATCTGAATTTCGCAACATTCACTACCGTGATTACCTCTATCACGGGCTGTGAACAATGAAAACTTCACTTTTTCCTATCTTTTTCATTATATTATGGTTTCTAACACTCATAACCATATATATATTTTCCATATACCCTTAATATACTTTTGTTTAACATATTAATTTCAGGCCCTAACTTATGGGCGTTACATTTCTCTCCCCTTAAAAGAAATTTCATCCTCCAAATTACCTGATGTACTGTCTCTAAACGGTTATGGATATTGGGTTTTCACCACCTCTTGATTTTCCCATGTAGCCTTTTTATTGCATGGTTTCTCCATAATACTTTGACTAATGGTACTTGTTTTTTTAGAGTTCCTTGATTTCTCAGGCAAGAATTTGAAATGGTCCTTCCTCGTATGTCAAATCTGCTCTCACCTCAATTTTCTCAACTGAAACAATATGAGAAGGATCTGATCTATATCTCCTCAACATAGAGATGTTGAACACATCATGAATCTTACTCAACTCTGGTGGTAAAGCAAACCTGTAAGCAACTAGTCCCACTCTTACTAGTATCTCATAAGACCCAATGAATCTCGAGCTCAATTTATCTTTCTTCCCGAATCTCAAAACCTTCTTCCATGGAAAGACTTTAAAAAAAATCTTATCTCCCATTGCATACTCGACATTTTTCTCTTGAAATTTGCATATGATTTATGTCTATCAAAAGCTGCCTTCAATCTTTCCTGAATAACCCATACCTTTTTCTCTATTTCTTGTACTAATTCTAGCCCCACTAGTTTTCTCTCACTAAGTTCTGTCCAACACAAGTGTGTTAGACTTTTTCTTCCATATAGTGCCTCATACGGAGCCATCTTGATACTAGACTGATACCTGTTGTGATAAGCAAATTCCATCAATGGAATATATTTATCCTAGCTACCTTTAAATTCAATCACACAACTCTTCATCATATCCTCTAGGATATGTATGACTCTCTCTAGTTACTCATTTGTCTTAGGATGAAAAGCAGTACTGAAACTGAGTTTGGTACCCAATGCTTTCTACATACTACCCCAAAACTGAGAAGTAAACCTAGGGTCCTTATCTAAAACAATAGAGACTAGCACTCTATGTAGTTGTACTGTCTCATTGACATAAAGCTTTGCTAGTCTATTCAAAGAAAAGTCCCTCCTGATAGGCAAGAAGTGAGCTGACTTCGTAACCTATCCATAATAACCCATACGACATCATATTTCCAAAGAGTCACTGGTAACCTAATCATGAAGTCCATAATAATCTACTTGTATTTCCATTTTGGTATTGTGATGGGTTGCAGTAACCCTGGTGTTCTGCCTTGATATGCTGACAAGTCAGACATCTTGTTGTGTACTATATGTTATCTCATTTCATACATGTCCACTAGTATTTACTCTTTAGGTCATTATACATCTATGTTTCTAGGATGCATAGTATACCAGGTCTTATGTGCTTCCTATAATATATTTTGTCTCAGCACAACAACATTGGACACACATAAATGGCCCTAGTAGTATAATCCACCATCAGACTCAACTGTATAATCTGATCTCCCAACTTGGCTATCTCCATAAGCCTACTGTCCTGTCTCTATGTATCAATAATCTTCTGGTTAAGTGTCAGCCAAATGTACAACTTGGTCACCATCTTCCTACTCAATGCATCAGCTACTACATTAGCCTTACCTGGATGGTAATCAATGACAAGTTGTAGTTTTTTTATCAACTCTAACCACTGCCTATGTCTCAAATTGAGATCTCTCTATGTAGGCAGGTATTTCATACTTTTATGGTCTGGATAAATGAAACATACATCCGCATAGAGATAGTGACACCATATATTCAATGCAAAGACAATGGCCGCTAGCTCTAAGTCATATGTGAGGTTATTCTTCTCATAAACCTTCAGCTGCCTAAACGCATATGCCACTACCTTGCCCTCTTGCATCAATACACACCCTAGTCCATTGTGAGAAACATCATTGTAGATGATATGCTCTTTATCATGAACTGGTTGTGTCAAAACTGGAGCCTCTATTAACATCTTTTTCAAACTGTTAAAACTCTCCTGGCATTTCTCAGTCCACTCATATTTCATATATTTTCTCAGTAGTCTGGTTAAAAGGATAAACAATCATGGAATCCTTTCACAAACCTCCTATAGTAACTAGCCAACCCAAGAAAATTTCTGATCTTTATCACATTGTGGGGAGACTTCCAATTCATCACAACCTCTACCTTGCTAGAATCAACTCGTATACCATCTGATGACATAATGTGTCCCAGAAAAGTGACCTCATTTAGCCAAAATTCGCATTTTGAGAACTTTGCATACAATTTTTGCTCCCTAAATGTGTGTAACACTATTCTCAAGTGTTGATCATGCTCGTCAGGTGTCTTAGAATACAACAAGATGTCATCAATGATGACCACAATACACTGGTCTAGGTAGAGTTTGAATACCCTATTCATCAAGTCCATAAAGATTGTTGGAGCATTGGTTAACCTAAAAGCCATAACCACAAATTCATAATACTCGTATCTGGTTTTGAACGTCGTCTTAGCTATATCTTTGGCCCTAACTCTTAATTGATGATACCTTGATCTCAAATCGATCTTCAAAAATACACCTGCACCCTTTAACTGATCAAATAAGTTATCAATCTGCAGTAACAAATATCTGTTCTTGATTGACACTTTATCTAGTTGTCTGTGATCTATTCATAATCTCATCGACCCATCTTTCTTTTTCACAAATAACATCGGTGCATCCCATAGAGATACACTCGGCCTAATATACCATTTCTCTAACAATTCCTACAGCTAAACCTTAAGCTCTTTCAATTCGGATGGTGCCATTTTGTATGTCATTGTTGATATAGGTGTTGTGCTTAAGGTGAGCTCTATTGAGAACTCAACCTTTCTGTATGGTGGTAATCCCGATATATTTTAAGGGAACACATCTATAAATTCATTTACTGTGGGGATACCCTGAAGTTTTAGATCTCACTTTCTAGTATCAACCACACAAGCCAAATAGGCTTTGCATCCTTTCCTCATCATTTTCTCTGCCTTTATGATTGAAAGAACTTGTGAAAACTGTGGGAATAACTCCCTTTCCACTTTCACGTCTCCTTATTCTATAATTTTCAGCATCACAAATTTTTTCTTGCAGTCTATAACTACACCATATTGTGCTAGCCAATTTATGCCTAATATGGCATCAAATTCCTGAAAAGGCAACTCTATCAAGTCTGTCGGGAACTCTCTCCCTTGTACAATCAAAGGACAACCTCTATATACCCGATTCACTATCATGTTGCTCCCTAAAGGGTTTGTAACCTCAATTTCATATTCAACACTTATCATATTATGTTTTCTAGGAGTGTTTGTGGATATATACGAGTTTGCTAAACCCAGATCAATCAATGCACATATACAAACAATCACATATATAGCTTTCTTGTCCTCTCTAGCCTTCATGGCATAAGCTCTAGCCAATGCTCAACATGGTCCTAACCTACTGACTATTTTTAGAGATTGCCTGGGTAGGTCATGTACGACCTATGGTCTGTTGCTTGGGGTGAGAGCTAGAGCTGATTGAGTAGTCTATGCTAGAGCACTGCCAGTTATCAGAGGACAATCTCTCTTCATATGCTCCATTGATCCATATCTGAAGAAAGCACATGTATTCTTTCAGCACTCTCTTTTGTGACTCTTGTGGAAGGTGCCACAAAATGGAATACTATCTATAGTAACACGTGTTTGATTATTACCTATTGCAGATGTAACCCTAGAAAACTGCCCCTTTTTGTATGAACCTTGCTGAGAATAACTTGCCATGAGATTATAGGTGAAATCAACCCTTCTTTCATGAAGGTTGGGTCAATACTTGTCTAGATGTTTCCTAAACTCTCTTTCTCTTCCTTTATTCAACACTAACAGCGGTTGTAATTAGCTTGGTAAAGTTATCATGCTGAAGTACATTAACAAAATTATTTATTTATGCATTGAGGCCATACACAAACTTTATGCATTTGTCCCTCTCACAGGTGATCATTTTTTAGGAATATTTACTCAATCGAGTAAACTCTCTTTGATACTCGGTCACTGCCATCTTACCTTGCTTGACGCTCAAAAACTCCTCATTCTTCTCATATACATAAATTAGAGGAACATATTGTTCCTTGAATTCAGCCATGAAGAAGTTCCAAATCATAGGCTGTGGAACATTTGGTTTTAGCAAGACTATCTACCACCGGTCATAGGCATCTTCCCGTAACAAAAAGACATTATACTTGACCTTTTGGTTAGTGGCCACCTTAAATTAATCAAAAACCCTCTCTATCTTTTCAATCCAATATTCTGCAATAGTAGGATCATTATCCTTTGTTCCTAGAAAATCAGTAGCCCTAAATTTACAGAGCTTGTTTAATTGTACCTTTGGTCTTAGTGGCGGAGGTGGAGGAGCTAGTGTTGGTGGTACAACTCTAGCTATCTGTTGCAGTAATCTTGCCATTTACTGCATTAATGGAATCTGGTCCTGGTTAGCTTGTTCAAGAGCCTATGGGTCAAGGACTAATAATGCACCTAAACCCTGAATACTAGCTACACTAGGCTAGTTTGGTGGCCCTTTATGTAAAGAGTTCTGGCTCTTAGCCATGTCATTCGATTCATATGCCATCTTACTCTAGTCATACAAGTTGATAGAGAAGTAGCCCAAGTTAGAGTCAAACAAGATATATATGTATGCGTGATAACCCTATAATCCACTAAGGTCTAGAACTGCCTAAACCTAAGATATGATACCACCGAATGTAACACTCTCGATATAGCAATGGATGAACCTTACTATAAGGGCAGACATCACATGACTAGATCTGTATCTATCTATCTGAATTAAAACTTTTCTAATTTATATATGTATTAATAGTATTAGTTCTAAATCAATCTAATACATATAAAAACATAAAACTTTCTTTTTTTTTTTAATTTGAATCACAACCATAGTCATATCAAATTATCCTTGGCATTAAAATCCCTTATTACAAAATCCATGATTCCTATGCTTATGAAAATCTATTACATGTCTTTATTTAAACATTGAAATAACTATATGTCTCTATCCCATGTCATGTGCAATAATCAATAATGAAATGAATGAGATAAAATAACAAACCCATCACGAGTCAACTTTGACTCATTTGACTAACTTGCTATTCACTTCTTGTTAACTCAATAGTTTACTAGCTCCAAACCTGCATGCAGGAAAACTCAATGCTAAGCTACTGAAAACTTAGTGATACATATAAATCATTCAAATTCTAATATTTATTCATATATCAATATATCATATAATCATATAGTATATCAATCATAGTCATATTGAATTTAATCATATATTGAAATAACAAGCTTTTAGTCTCATATATATAAATATATATATATATATATATATATATTACCTTTTTCATGATGTGACTGTATTCTGATTCACTAAATTTTGTATATCTTTATGGCAATGTTTTGCCTTAAATTTTTGTATACTGTATTACCAAATTCCAGTTTCTTAGCCCAATATTCTAAACTCAGACCAGCTGGATGCAGGTTGTGAAATAAGAGCACTCTAATACAAACTTAAGCCACCCTACTGACTATTGTATTTGTCTGTATTGCTACCATTGAGCTTCTCAAATTAGGAGTGCTCTAACATGAGCTTAAGCCACCCTGCTCACTACTGTATTTGTCTGTAGTGCTACCACTAACCTTCTCAAATCAGAAGCACTTTAACACGAGCTTAAGCCACCCTGATGAACTATGACTTCATGCATATGGATACAAGAGCACTCTAAGTCAAGCTTAAGTTACCTTATCCCTAATCTGGATATGCTACCACTGAGCTTCTCAAATTAGGAGCGCTCTGACACGAGCTTAAACCACCATGATGAGCAATTTAATAATCGCATGCATAAATATTATACAATACCGTAACCCCCATAATGACATGTCATTTATCCTAACTAGTCATCAAATAAATGGGCATATTTATTTTCATTCAGAATATCGTCATCGTTTAGATCACAATTCACATCTTTACATAATTATCGATATACTTTATATTATAAAAATACCTAATGCATATTCATAGCTCTCAATCATGTTATCACATTGCATATAATCTCATGTAATCATATCAAATGTGTATGTAATCATCCTCATGTAGCTCAAACATATCATTAAATTAATCATTTATGAATACAGGGCATTCACGAGAGTGAATGGTATATTCACGAGCATAAATGGTATATTCACGGGCATGAAGTCTTCTATCATGAATTGTCTAGTTGTGACTGGCTCATAATCGTTCACGGGTGTGAAATTCAGACTTTCACGGGCATGAAATACTTTCATGGGCGTGAGGCTTGGCTTCACGTGCATGATAGATCACACAGAAACATAATTTCAACATTGTTTGCAATCAATTCCACACACATAATCATGCAAAATGCGAAAGCTAACCAATGTTAGCCACAGTATCAACATTTCTCATATTCCACAATCTAAAATCAACCATAACACATGCATAATATCATATTTAATCATCGAAACTAGGCTTCATGCCTTATTTATCAATATCCCACATAAAGTTTCCAAATATCAAATGTTTTCACGCATCACAAAATATTTCCACTATATAACCCAATTCTAGCATATACCATATCAACATTTCTTGTCACTAAACATATCAGAATATAAAATTCACACCATAAGCACATTAAAAACAAATTAAAATGAGTATATGTACAAACCTCAATACATGGAGTCTTAACACTCAGCACTCTCGCATCTACTACCTTTGATGGGTGTCTCCACCTTCAACCTCAGTCCCTAATACGAAATCAGAGACTATATTATCATTTTAATACTACAATTAACCTATATATGTCATAAACTAATAAAACATTCAATTTTCTTAATTGATTTTTGCCTATAAATCCTTCAATCTATACAAACCCAAATTAAACCGTGTTGAATCTTGAGGGGTATTTCCATGATTTTGGTGTTAACAAATAAAATAGCAATAATGTATTTAACAATATTTTTGTTCTAAGTGTGTTAAACAGGATATACCTTGATTAAAATTAAAGCAAGATTGAAAGAGAACTTATGAAGATTAAAATCAAAAGAATTAGCAAATTCATGCCCGTGACTAATTATGTCACACCTGTGAATATAACTGAGTGCCAACTTTCCATCATTCAAAGTTCACAACCATGAAGGATCATACCAACCATGAATGATCATTCAGTCACGCTCTTGAAATAGTATTAACGCCCATAACAAAATGTGTCAATTCTTCCAGAGAGCTTCACGGTCAGAATCACCACTTGGACCACGACTTGGAAGAACATTCACAATCATGACAAATATATTCACGCCCGTGAATAAGGACAAAAGAACATATTAGGCACGAAGTTAAGAGTTGGTTCAACGACTATTTTCGCATTAAATGCACCCAAACAACTATAATTCACAAAAGAAGTATAAATGGAATTCATTTATGAATCTTAAAGGAGGAGAACAGGAAAAATAATTACTTTCTATCAATTAATCTTATTTTAGCCTTATGCATTAATTATTTCTCTCTACAAACTTCTATTCTTTGTATAAACCTAATTGCTCATAATTTCTGAGCATTGTAGGTTGGTGAGTGTTTTCATTATAATCAATTACTCAAGTGAGTTTGGGTATATTGTGTTAAGAGTGAAACACTTGTAAGGGTTTATTGTGTGAGCCATTAAAAAACACAAGGGAATTTCTGGGTTAAGTGTTAGCCAATTAAGAGAAACACCATAGTTGGAAGTGAGCTTGTAAAACTCCATTGTAACATTTATAGTGTTAGTGAAACACCCAATCGAGATTGGAGAGAGGCGTAGGGTTTGTTAATACCCAAACCTCTATAAATCTTGTGTGTGAATTCTCTCCTTTCCTACTTTATTTATTTTATTATGCACCTTAAAGTTAAGAAAATTTTATTTACTAACCATTTCAACCTCTTTCTTGGTTCATTGTTTGGGTAACAATTGGTATCAGAGCTTGTGAATTGTTTTGCCAAGAATTTGCTAAGTCTATGACTAGGGAATTTGAAATGAGCATGATGGGAGAACTTAAGTTCTTCATTGGTCTACAAATCAAGCAAATCAATGAGGGAATATTCATCAACCAATCCAAGTACTCCAAAGAGTTAATCAAGAAATTTGGAATAGAAATATGCAAAAATGCTAAGACTTCAATGAGCACATCAACAAAATTGGACAAAGATGAAAGGATGAGAGCATAAATGAAAAGCTCTATAGAGGTATGATTGGATCACTTATATATCTTACTGCCTCTAGGCCCGATATACTGTGTAGTATATGCTTATGTGCTAGATTTTAATCTTGTCCTAAGGAATCACATTTTAATGCAGTAAAAAGAATTTGTAAATATTTACATGGCACATTACATATAGGCTTATGGTATGCTTGAAATTCATCTTTCAATATCATAGGATATTCGGATGCAGATTATGCCGGTAGTCTTTTTGATAGAAAGAGTACTTCAGGAACTTGTCACTTTATTGGTGAATGCCTAGTTTCTTGGTTTAGTAAGAAATAAGTTTCAGTTGCCTTATCTACCGCTGAAGCAGGATGATGTTGTACTCAAATTCTATGGATAAGACAACAACTAAAGGATTATGGTTATAGTCTGGACCATATACCCATCAAATGTGATAACACAAGTGCCATCAACCTATCTAAGAATCCCATTCAACACTCTAGAAGTAAACATATTGACATTAGACATTATTTTGTTAGAGATCATGTTCAATATGGAGATGGTGTTAGAATTCATCGATACAAAAAATCAATTGGCAAATATTCTTACCAAACCTCTTAATGAAGAAAGTTTTTATTTCATAAGAAGAGAACTTGGTATGCTTGATGGATCAACATTGCATTAATCATTGTTTTGCAAATTGTATGATGAATCATTAACAATTGAATGATATTTCCTTAATTTGGTGCTCTTTACTTATATAATTTTTGCAATAAGAAGTGGTTGACATGATGGAAATATATGTTTAAGGGCATAGAAAATTCATTAGAAATCTTCTAGTCTTGTTTTAGACTTAATTTTATTTTTGAAGATTTAAAGTAATTCACACCCATGACATTTATTCACGGCCGTGAAGTAAATAAGAAAATAGTTCCAGTAGCTTTCACACCTTGATTCACAACATGCCTCACGGGCAAAAGTAGTGAAAACTAAGTTTCACGCCCGTGACAATATATGTCACTCCTGTGAAAAGTCTGATTCACACTTGTGATATTTAGTCACGACCGTGAATATTGACAGCAAATAACTCCAAAACCGTTCACACTTTGTTTCACACCTTGTCTCATGGTCAGAAGTAGTGAAGCCTAACTCTTCACGACCGGGACAAATTCTGTCACTTCCATGAAAGTTCTAGTTCATGCCTGTGACTATTAAATATCACAACCATGACTTGATTCATCTCCTTATTAACGGTTAGAGTGCCTCTTCAACAAACAGTGACCACAACTATTCATGCCTGTGATGGACCATTCACGTATGTGAATATATCGACTATAAAATAAAATATCTGCCATTTTCTCATTTCCATCTCTATAAATTCTCTCATTTATCACCATCATTCATTATTTCCCACAAATTCTGGCCTCCTCATATTCATTTCAATCTATAAAACCCTTTTCAAACATCTCTTTGAAGAATCACATCTTATCTCAAGGGTTTTTTCATTTTATTTTCGAAAATTTCTTCTCAAATCCTTTGTTAAATCTTTGTGAAAATGGAACCTGCTTCTTCCAAAAGCATAAGGAAGAAATCACATGCTTTAAGACATTACACGGATTATCTTCTCAACATCATTCCAGAAAATTGTCATCCGCGATATGTCGTTCTTAAGAAGAGACCCCTACTATCATATCGATTCTTCGAATGAAATTCTGTTAAGACTCTTGGTCTTGAGATAAGCATGATTGAACAATTGCAAGCTTGTCATCTAAAAGAGTTCATAGACATCTATCAACCAATGCTAAGGGAACTAACTCTTGAATTCCTTAGCACGTTGCAAGTCTCTCCCACCAACATGGTAAAATTCCAACTCTGTAAGCATTCTAACACTCTTACTGTAGTAAAGTTTGGCAATATTTTCAAGCTCCTTTCCAATGGTATTCTCAACGAGAGTGAAGTTGAATTTATGTCAATCCGGCTTGGACATATTTTGGCTTGGAATGCAGTTGGGATGTGAAGAAGACTAAAAGCACACACCTACGGTCCCATGTGCATAAGTATTTACATAGGTTTTTCACCTATAGTATATGTAACAACCCGGATTTTATTAATTTTGCTCAATTAAGATTTTTTTTAATTATTTTGGTGACTTAATAATTTTATTTGAGTAAAATTTTATTACAAATTTGAGATTTGTAAAAAAGTACAAAATTGCCCCTGAGTATATATATATATTGAGATTTCAAAGATATAAGTAAAAAAAAAAAATTCATTCTTTCTCATTTTCCCTACACGATCCCCATCTCCGTTCATTAACCAAACGACATCCGATCTTCGCCAAATTCGAACCAGAAGTAGTTCTCAATATTCTTATCACTTCGGCGACGTCTGATTTTCCAAAAACTGGTCGGATTTTCGAGATCGGAGAAGCAAAAATCGAATTTCGGGTTGCCCAATCATTTCACATATTTTCTGACTTTTTTTCTTAAATCTGACATCGGAAATGGACTCAAGATGTCGAAAAACCTTGGTATGTGTAATTTGAGCTCCGGGAACTGCAATTTAGGGGCTGATCGGAGTCGGAATTCCTCGCCGGAGCCGTGCGAATTTTTGAAGATCTACACGTTTTCAGCTACTTCCAAGCCATAAAACTTATATATTTGGACTCCTCACACCTCAAGCTTTTTTTTGGTACCAACCGATCGTCGATCCGCCGCCGTTTAAAATGTTCCGGTGACCGGAGTCCGGCGACCACTAATCGGGTATTTTGGACAGAATCTTCGGCTCGTTAAACCGAGTCATCTGGTATAAACCGCACCTCCTAGTTATTTTTAGATAGTGAGATATGAATTTATTTGTGAAGTTTAAGTATATTTTTATTATTAAAGTGATTAATTAATTTAGTTGAATTGCATAATTATTTGAGTTTATTGAAGATTATTTGGAGAATAATTGAATTTTATATTATTAAATGGAGGTAATTATTAGTTAAGTTAAAATATTAATATATTAGGTAATTAAATTAATAATCGATGATTATTAATTATGGAGTTGATTGGAGTGTTTAGAAGTAGAAGATAACTTCTGGAGTAGAATGGATATTTAATAGAATTTTTGGATTATTAGCTTAATTATGAAAAACATTTATTGAGAGTTATTGAATATTATTTTTGTGAAATTGACGATGAAAAATAAAAGCAAATGAGTTAAAATGATGATATAAATTTATTTTGAATTTTTACAGTATTTATTGAATTAATGAAAATTTTTGAATTGGAAAGGAGCCTTAGAAGAATAAAGGGAAATAAATTGAGAAAAATAGTTTTGGAGGAAAGATAAAGAAAATAAAATATTATTAAGAAAAATAATATTTGAAATTTTTGGTCGCACGGAAAAGCAAGTTGATGACCAAAACTGTAATCTATGCGTTAAACACACATAATGAGGAGAATTTTAAATATAGAATTTCGATATACGTGAGACCGAGAAATTAGCAGAAAATTTAAATTTTACTAGATTTTATATCGTAAGGGGTTCAATAGCTAATTGAAAATTTTCTATCTCTAGGCGCGACGTCGGACCAGACGCTAGCCCGAGATAAAGGGAAAGAGTCGGCCTATATCGGCAGAGCGTAAAAAGGTTAGTGTAATTATCCTTATAATATTAACCATATATATATATAAGTAAGTAATTAAAGAAAAGTATGAAGTAATAAAGAAATTATTAGATTCAAATAATTTATAATATTACATAAAATATATTATATATTTTATGTGAAAAATTGGAGTTTTTGTAATTATTGAGTTTGAAATATTTTATCTGTATTTCAAAAAAATTTAAAAGTTCGATATACTTTATGATGATATTTATTTTGACATGAAAATAATATTTTATCGATTTTATGGAAAATGATTAAGAAAATGACAGTAAAGTATTTTTGCGGAAATTATTATTCTGCTTTGAGATACAAAAATGAATTGAATTATGAATTTGAGAAATTTTGTCCACATATTAGCCTAGACGTGAGCTAGGGTATTGTTGGCATGCCAATAGGTTAAAAATGATGGTCCTGTGCATTTCTGTGGACCTATGAAATATTGTGATCCTGTGCATTTTTATGGATCACCTGATACATTTTTCAGTCCTGTGCATTTCTGTGGACTGAGTCATATTACATTTGGATCTTGTGCATTTCTGTGGATTCTAAATTAAGATGTAATATGATACTCCTTTGATTCCCTAGAAGCAAGTCTAGAATGTCATAATATGTGGGTATATGAAAAAGCTATTATATTTATTTATAAAAAGGAGATTCAAAATTTGAATTGATTATATTTTAAGTATATATTTTATTTTAATGACTATTATTATAAGAATTTTTGCACCACTGAGTTATATACTCAGCGCGAGAGTTTGTTTTCTCTCGCGTAAGTTACAAAAGTAGCAGACAATGTTTGGACTTGTAGATAAGGGACGCTGACTAGGGACCCACAAAATGGAGCACAACAGTAGCAGTGGTAGCCACCCAGAGCGGGTTGGTATTTTATAATATTTTGATATGTATATATACAAGTTTTTAAACTTCATTACAGTATGTATATAAATAAAATAGAAATGTGTGTATGTATAATATTTTAGTATATATATTTTAAATTTCTTATATTAAATATGTTTAAAATTAAAGAAGTATTTTTGAATAGTTTTATTTTCTGTAGCACCTCTTATCCATCCGGTATACAGATGAGTGTACAAAAGGGTAAGGGGTGTTACATTTTGATTGGTATGAGAGCGTGGTTTAGGCGATTCTAGGATAACGATGGGTAGAATCAAGATTGTTTGCTCATGCATTTATTTTTGAAAAATAATTTGAATCTATAAATATAACTTATACTGCTTCCTAATGTGGGTCACTGTTGTGCTTTATAGGGTTATAGATTTCAAATGCGGAGGGTTAGAGGAGAAACCCCAGATACTTATGAGCCGCTTGACACTGATGCTTCATACCCTTCATCACAACGAAGGACAGTTGAGGGCAGTGTATCCTCCCGTGGATCGGATAGATCACATAGACATGAGAGACATATGTCGGTCTCGGGTTCAGCTAGAGAGGAGCTGTTAGAGGATATGGCTGAGATCTTACGGCGTTCTGCCAGACCAGCCACTACTGAGATGGGATTTGAGAGACTTCAGAAATTGGGAGCTCCAGATTTCTATGGTCGCAGAGAGGATGACGCGACAGTTGCAGAATATTGGTTGGAGAAGGTAGAGAGAGTGTTCCGACATATGGATTGCACATTGCGAGATAAATATAGATATGCAGAGTCTCTACTGCAGGAGGGGGCTTATGACTGGTGGAAGACAATATTACAGCGCCCTCAGACATCTGATCCACCTTCATAGAGGTTCTTTCTAGAGCAGTTCAGAGAGAGGTACATTCCCTGGGCTTATATTGATAAGAATTCCTAGACCTCAGACAAGGGGATATGACCGTGGAAGAATACGAGAAGGAGTACACCCGACTTAGTAAATATGCAGGGGGTATTATTGCTGATGAGGTTGATAGTTGCAGGAGGTTTGAGAAGGGATTACGACCCCCTATTAGAGCTAGGTTGGCTGGAGCACAGATTAAGGAGTTTACTGTTTTGAGAACTGCTGCTGAGGCAGTTGAGGAGGCCATGGCTGAGGAGATGAAGACAGTAGTTTCGAGCCACCCTAAGAGACCCTATTTTCAGCCGGGTGCTAGTTCATCCATTAGTAAGAAGACCAGGTTTTCTGATAGCAGATTCTAGAGGGGATCTAGAGGTTCAGGTGCATCAACCTAGCGAGGACAGCCTGCTAAGGCAGCACCATCAGTTGCCAATACTCCGGGTTCAGTAGGGAGAAGATTTGTTCCACGCCCTCAGTGTCAGCAGTGTGGCAGATATCATACTGGTGAGTGTTGGGTGACATCCAGAGCCTGTTTTATTTGTGGGGCTACAAGACACTTCAGAAGAGATTGCCCCTACAGAGACCAGAGTGCAGAGCCTATAGGGGAAAGACTGATTTTGGCACAGGGATCAGTACCTGTTAGAGGCCGAGGCAGAGGTCAGGCTAGGGGAGGTCGTACTGGATCAGTGTAGGCCGGGTCGGAGACTATTAGTAGGCCAGGGGGTAGCCACACTGCACATGCTCGAGCATATGTTATGAGAGCACGAGAGGAGCATGATGACCCAGATGTTATCGTTGGTAAATTCTCTTTACTTGGGTTTGATACATATGCTTTAATTGATCTCGGGTCTACACATTCCTACATATGCACTACATTGTTGCCTAGGGAGCATTTAGAGGTTGAGAATTTAGAATTTGATATAGTAGTGACGAATCCCCTGGGTCATAGTACCAGGGTTAACAGAGTGCACCGACAGCTACCCTTAGTGAGTCAGGGTGAGCTATATCCCGCAGATCTGATTGAATTACCATTTCATGAATATGATGTCATATTAGGGATGGATTGGTTAGTACGACATGGTGCAATAGTAGATTGTACCGCCAGAAAGGTAATTTTTAAGAAGTCTGGGTGCAAGGATAGAGTGGTACAAAACATTAGAATGAAGATGTCATCTAATGTTATTTCTGTTTTGAAGGCTCAGAGGTTGATTAGGAAAGGAAATGAAGCTTATTTGGCATATGTGGTGGATACCAGGAAGGAGAGTCCGAGGCTTCAGGACATTCCTACAGTTTGTGAGTTCCCTGATGTGTTTCCTGAGGATTTACCAGGATTGCCTCTGGATAGAGAGATAGACTTTGCCATTGAATTGTTACCTGGTACTACACCCATATCCATCACACCGTACCGAATGGCACCAGCAGAGCTTAGAGAATTGAAAGTGCAGTTGCAAGAGTTGCTGGATAAGGGGTTTATTAGACCCAGTGTATCACCTTGGGGTGCGCCTGTATTGTTTGTGAAGAAAAAGGACGACACCCTACGACTGTGCATTGATTACAGATAGTTAAATAAGGTGATAGTGAAGAACAAATACCCACTGCCACGGATAGATGACTTGTTTGATCAGTTGAAAGGTGCAGCGGTATTCTCCAAGATTGATTTGAGATCGGGATATCATCGGTTAAAGGTTAAGGAGAGTGATGTGCCTAAGACTGCCTTTAGGACTCGGTATGGCCACTACGAGTTCCTAGTTATGCCATTTGGGCTAACAAACGTGCCAGCAGCATTTATGGATCTGATGAATAGGATCTTCAAGCCCTATTTGGATCAATTTGTTGTAGTTTTCATTGATGATATTCTGATATATTCCAAGAATAAAGAGGACCATAATCAACATCTTCGGATTGTGCTTCAGACTTTGAGGGAGAAAAAGTTGTATGCTAAACTATCGAAATGTGAGTTCTGGCTTGAGGAAATTGGGTTTTTGGGTCATGTGGTATCAGTAGATGGGATCAGAGTTGACCCTAGTAAGATTGAAGCCATTCTCAATTGGAAGCCGTCTCGAAATGTAACTGAGATACGAAGTTTTCTTGGGTTAGCAGGCTACTATAGACGATTTGTGAAGGGTTTCTCTTCCATAACAGCTCCCATAACAAGATTACTTCGCAAGGATGTTAAATTCGAGTGGACAGATAAGTGTTAAGCAAGCTTTGATATGTTGAAGACTATATTGATAGAGGCACCAGTTCTGACGCAACCTACTACAGGAAAAGAGTTTGTGGTATACAGTGATGCTTCACTGAATGGATTAGGTTGTGTACTAATGCAAGAGGGTAAAGTGATAGCGTATGCCTCTAGACAATTGAAGCCGCATGAGAGGAATTATCCTACGCATGATCTAAAGCTAGCAGCTATTGTTTTTTCCTTGAAAATTTGGAGACACTATCTTTACGGAGAGAAGTGTTATATCTATACAGATCATAAGAGTTTAAAGTATTTACCTTCACAGAAATAGCTAAATTTGAGACAGAGAAGGTGGCTAGAGCTTATTAAGGACTACAACTGTGTTATTGATTATCAGCCTAGAAAGGCCAATGCTGTAGCTGACGCTTTGAGTCGAAAGACTCTAGCAGAGCTTCGGGTCCTACCTACATTAATCTTTTGGATCAAAGAAGCTCAGAAGCATGATTCTAAGCTAATTGAAATAAAAGAATCCATTTCCAATGGGGAGAAACCAGAATACTCAGTTGAAGCTGATGGTGGTATCTATTATAGAGGCAGACTATGCGTGCCTGATGTCTCAGAATTGAGACGAGAGATATTGAAAGAGGCACATGAATCGACTTTTTCCATGCATCCTGGCAGCAACAAAATGTATCAGGATTTGAAGCCTTACTATTGGTGGTCGGGTATGAAGAAAGACATTTCAGAGTATACTATCAGATGTCTGAAGTGTCAAAAAGTAAAAGCAGAACACCAGTTGCCATCAGGGTTACTGCAACCTATTGCCATACCAGAATGGAAATGGGAAAGAGTTACTATGGATTTCGTGTCAGGACTACCATTGACTCAAAGAAAATATGATGCAGTATGGGTGATTGTCGATAAGTTGACAAAGTCTGCACATTTTTTACCAGTCAGGATGGACTACTCTATGGATCGATTAGCAGAATTGTATGTATAAGAGATAGTCCGGTTGCATGGTGTGCCATTGTCTATCATTTCAGATAGAGATCTCAGATTCACCTCACATTTTTGGAAGAGTCTACAAAGATCTTTGGGTAGTCGCCTTCACTTCAGTATTGCATTCCATCCTAAGACAGATGGACAATCGGAGTGGGTAATCCAGTTGCTTGAGGATATGCTTCGGAGTTGTGTGATTGAGTTAACAGGAAGTTGGGATAGGTACTTGCCACTGATGGAATTTGCATATAATAACAGTTACCAGACAAGTATTGCCATGGCTCTTTATGAAGTACTGTATGGAAGGAAATGTAGAACTCCAATTTGTTGGACCGAACTCAGTGAACGAAAGATAATGGGACTCGACTTGGTTCAACAGACAGAGGAGAAGATCAAAATTATCAAAGATAGACTTAAAGCAGCCAGTGATAGACAGAAGTCTTATGCAGACTTGAGACGCAGGGACATCGAATACGAAGTTGGTGACAAGGTGTTCCTGAAAATATCTCCCTGGAAGAAAGTACTACGTTTTGGAAGGAAAGGCAAGCTGAGCCCCAGATTTATTGGGCCTTTTGAGATAATTGAACGAGTGGGACCAGTAGCCTATAGGCTGGCTTTACCTCCCGAGTTGGAGAAAATTCACAATGTGTTTCATGTATCGATGCTCAGAAGATATAGGTCGGATCCGTCCCATGTCATTCGAGTAGAAGAAATCGAGGTGCAATAAAATTTATCTTTTGAGGAAGAGCCTATAGCTATTCTGGCAAGGGAAGTGAAACAACTACGAAATAAGCAAATACCTTTGGTAAAAGTCATCTGGCGAAGACATTCAGCTGAAGAGGCAACATGGGAAAGCGAAGAAATAATGAGGACTCAACATCCTCAATTGTTTAGTAATAACCTATCATGTATGATTTCGAGGGCGAAATCTTTTAAGGGAGGAAGAATGTAACAACCCATATTTTATTAATTTTGCTCAATTAAGATTTTTTTTAATTATTTTGGTGACTTAATAATTTTATTTGAGTAAAATTTTATTACAAATTTGAGATTTGTAAAAAAGTACAAAATTTCCCCTGAGTATATATATATATATGGAGATTTCAAAGATTGAAGTAAAAAAAAAATTCATTCTCTCTCATTTTCCCTACACGATCCCCATCTCCGTTCATCAACCAAACGACATCTGATCTTCACCAAATTCAAACCAGAAGTAGTTATCCATATTCTTATCACTCCGGCGACGTCTGATTTTCCAAAAAATGGCCGGATTTTCTAGATCGGAGCAGCAAAAATTGGATTCCTGGCTACCCTATCATTTTGCATATTTCCCGACTTTTTTTTCTTAAATCTGACATCGGAAATGGACTCAGGACGTCGAAAAACCTTGGTATGTGTAATTTGAGCTTCGGGAACCGCGATTTAGAGGCTGATCGGAGTCGGAATTTCTTGCCGAAGCCGTGCGAATTTTTGTAGATCTACATGTTTTCAGCTACTTCCAAGCCATAAAACTTATATATTTCGACTCCTCACACCTCAAGCTTTCTTTTGGTACTAGCCGATCGTCGATCCGCCGCCGTTTAAAATTTTCCGATGACCGGAGTCCGGCGACCACTAATCGGGTATTTTGGATAGAATCTTCGGCTCGTTAAACTGAGTCATTTGGTATAAACCTCACCTCCTAGTTATTTTTAGATAGTGAGATATGAATTTATTTGTGAAGTTTAAGTATATTTTTATTATTAAAGTGATTAATTAATTTAGTTGAATTGCGTAATTATTTGAGTTTATTGAAGATTATTTGGGGAATAATTGAATTTTATATTATTAAATGGAGGTGATTATTAGTGAAGTTATAATATTAATATATTAGGTAATTAAATTAATAATCGATGATTATTAATTATGTAGTTAATTGGAGTGTTTAGAAGTAGAAGATAACTTCTGGAGTAGAATGAATATTTAATAGAATTTTTGGAGAATTTTTGGATTATTAGCTTAATTATGAAAAACATTTATTGAGAGTTATTGAATATTATTTTTGTGAAATTGACGATGAAAAATGAAAGAAAATGAGTTAAAGTGATTATATGAATTTATTTGGAATTTTTAGAGTATTTATTGAATTAATGAGAATTTTTGAGTTGGAAAGGAGCCTTAGAAGAATAAAGGGAAATAAATTGAGAAAAATAGTTTTAGAGGAAAGATAAAAAAAAATATTATTAAGGAAAATAATATTTGAAATTTTTGGTCGCACAGAAAGGCAAGTTGATGACAAAAACTGTGATATATCCGTTAAACACGCATAATGAGGAGAATTTTAAATATAGAATTTCGATATACGTGAGACCGAGAAATTAGCAGAAAATTTAAATTTTACTAGATTTTATGTCGTAAGGGGTTCAATAGCTAATTGAAAATTTTTTATCTCTAAGCGCGACATCGGACCAGACGCCAGCCCGAGATAAAGGAAAAGACCCGGCCGATACCGGCAAAGCGTGAATAGGTTAGTGCAATTATCTTTATAATATTAACCATATATATATATAAGTAATTAAAGAAAAGTATGAAGTAATAAAGAAATTATTATATTCAAATAATTTATAATATTACATAAAATATATTATATATTTTATGTGAAAAATTGGAGTTTTTGCAATTATTGAGTTTGAAATATTTTATCTGTATTTCAAAAAAATTTAAAAGTTCGATATACTTTATGATGATATTTATTTTGACATGAAAATAATATTTTATCGATTTTATGGAAAATGATTAAGAAAATGACAGTAAAGTATTTTTGCAGAAATTATTATTCTGCTTTGAGATACAAAAATGAATTGAATTATGAATTTGAGAAATTTTATCCACATATTAGCCTAGACGTGAGCTAGGGTATTGTTGGCATGCCAATAGGGTAGAAATGATGGTCTTGTGCATTTCTGTGGACCTATGAGATATTGTGATCCTGTACATTTTTGTGGATCACCTGATACATTTTTCAGTCCTGTACATTTCTGTGGACTGAGTCATATTACATTTGGATCCTATGCATTTCTGTTGATTCTAAATTAAGAAGTAATATGATACCCCTTTGATTCTCTAGAAGCAAGTATAGAATGTCATAATATGTGGGTATATGAAAAAGCTATTATATTTATTTATAAAAAGGAGATTCAAAATTTGAATTGATTATATTTTAAGAGCATATTTTATTTTAATGACTATTATTTTAAGAATTTTTGCACCACTGAGTTATATACTCAGCGCGGGAGTTTGTTTTTTCTCGCGTAGGTTACAAAAGTAGCAAACCGCGTTTGGACTTGTAGATAAGGGACGCTGACTAGGGACCCACAAAATGGAGCACAACAGTAGCAGTGGTAGCCACCCAGAGCGGGTTGGTCTTTTATAATATTTTGATATGTATATATACAAGTTTTTAAACTTCATTACAGTATGTATATAAATAAAATAGAAATGTGTGTATGTATAATATTTTAGTATATAAAATTTAAATTTCTTATATTAAATATGTTTAAAATTAAAGAAGTATTTTTGAAGAGTTTTATTTTCTGTAGCACCTCTTATCCGTCCGGTATACAGATGAGTGTACAGAAGGGTAAGGGGTGTTACATTTTTATAGAAGAGATAGCAACGAGGCAATAACAAAGTTGGAGCTCTTCTTATTGGAAATGGCACAAAGAGGACTAACCATAGCCTTGTCTTAATGGTTTGCGAATCATCTCTTTTCCATTGCAACAAAACCATCGGGAGATATCTTGATTGACAGGTATGTGACTCACCTTGCCATTGAGTTAGGTTATATAAATCTTGATGAGCACAATTACAATCTCATTCTAGCTCATCCATGAGACCGACTCGATGTAAAATCCTTCATAAAAATAAGAGCAGTTGTCTGCATTATTTTTGAAAATAATGTCTATTACCGCTTCACCACTCTAGCTAAAGAAATTTACTGGGAAGACCATGACACTAATGATTTCAAATTTGGCCTCTAGGGTATCCAGCAACGAAAGCGAGCCCGTGAAAAAACATCAACACCGGTGGTACTAGAAGATGTTGGTCAATCATTGGCTTCTACCACATCCAGCTTGACGCAGCAGGTTGCTGATCTTATAGTACCATGCCCTTGACATGATGCAGGCTTCCATCGATGAGAGGTTGGAAAACTTCAAAGTCTTTATTGAGTCTCGTATGGATAGCCTTAAGGCAGAGGTAGCATGCCTTAGGGATGGTCTGTGAGGCTTGAAGCCTAACTAGAGTCCTAGTTTTCATGTAGTAGATTTATTTTTGTTATAGGACTTTATTTTATGTTTTTGAAACTTTGTAATACTTCTCCTTCTTTTAATATAATTATCTTATTATCAATTCATTTTTATGGTTTGTTTTGTTTATGACAAAAGGGGGAGAACCTAGCAATATGCAAATGTGTGGTTAGGTATACATATACTTTGCAAACTTAAACTTATTCATAGCTCATTTTAATGCATAAGATATACTTAACATATATCTCACATATACATTGAATACACTTGTTATATATGCATTAAAAGATGAGATATACTTAAGATATACCTTGCATATACTTTATTAGTTTGTAAATACCTTTGTAATACATCTTTCAAATCTTGCACTCCATTATTTTATCATAAGCACCTTTTGAGGGGGAGACTTCTCAAAAGCACATATTGCTAGATTATTTGTCACCATAAAAAAGGGGGATATTGTTGAACTTTGAAGGGTATTTTCGTCATTTTGGTGTTAACAAATAAAATAACAATAATGCATTTAACAATATTTTTGTTCTAAGTGTGTTAAATAGGATATATCTTGATTATAACTTGAAGCAAGATTGAAAGAGAACTTATGAAGATTAAAATCAAAAGAATTAGAAAAGTCACGCCCGTGAATATAGCTGAGCATCAACTTTCCACCATTCAAAGTTCACGGCCATAAAGGATCATACCAACCGTGAATGATCATTCAGTCACGCCCATAAAATAGTATTCATGCCCGTAACAAAACATGTCAATTCTTCCAGAGAGCTTCACGGTCAGAGTCACCATTTGGACCACGACTTGAAAGAATATTTACGTCTGTGAAAGTATAAAGTCATGCCTATGATCAAACACTTTAAATTATTCCAGAGAGCTTCACGATCAGGGTCACCACTTGGACCACAGCTTGGAAAAATATTCATGACCATAAATGAGAATAGAGAAACATGTCAGATGCAAAGTTAAGAGTTGGTTCAATGACTATTTTCGTATTAAATGCATCCAAATGACTATAACTCGCAGAGGAAGTATAAATGGAAGTCATTTATGAATCCTAAAGGAGGAGAACATGAAAAACAATTACTTTCTATTAATTAATCTTGTTGTAGCCTTGTGCATTAATTATTTCTCTCAACAAACTTCTATTCTTTGTATAAACCTAATTGCTCATAATTTCTGAGCATTATAGGTTGATGAGTATTTTTATTGTAATCAATTACTCAAGTGAGTTTGGGTATATTGGGTTAAGAGTGAAACACTTGTAAGGGTTTATTGTGTGAGCCATAAAACGCAAGAAATTGGTTTTTGTGTGAGCCATTGAAAAACACAAGGAAATTTTTGGGTTAGGTGTTAGCCAATTAAGAGAAACACCATAGTTGGGAGTGAGCTTGTAAAACTCCATTGTAACACTTAGAGTATTAGTAAAACACCCAATCGAAATTGGGGAGAGGAGTAAGGTTTGTTAATAAATCTTGTGTGTGAATTCTCTCCTTCCCTACTTTATTTATTTTATTCCGCACCTTAAAGTTAAGAAAATGTTATTTACTAACCAATTCACCCCCTTCTTGGTTTATTGTCTGGGCAACAAACTAGATCAAAGGATTCAAGGGAACATGATTTCTTACCTCTGTTTCATGTAACTAGATTGATACACTAGTTAAAAATCACGTTTTTACACATTGTTTTCGACGTCAATATGTTGGCAAGTCCCTTAGTTTTAATCACTTCTAATTTTGTTTTAAGGGTTGGTTATAAATAAACATAGGCAAAAGTCAATGGGAATAAAGGAGATTTGGTTTTGGGATTTCAGACAATTGGCAGCTAGGGTTTCAGGTTCGATTTTCATGAATTTTCTGCCAAAATACGAAATTACCATATATAATCTGCAAGGTTTCATGGGCGTGAACCATAGTGTCACTGTCGTGAAGCTCCTCAGTTTCAAAATCTGAATTTCATAACATTCATGGCCGGGATTAGCTCTATCACTGGTGTGAATGTTGGAAACTTCACTTTTTCTAATCTTTTTCATTATATTAAGGTTTCTAATACTTATAACCACACATACACTTTCTATATACCCTTAATATACAATTGTTTAACATATTAATTTTAGGCCCTAACTTATGGGCATTACAAAGAGGTGAGACATAAAGTATACTGTGGGAGATAAAGTGTTTCTTAAAGTTTCTTCTTGGAAGAAAGTATTGAGATTCGGTAGAAAATGAAAGTTGAGTCCAAGATTCATAGGTCCCTATGAGATTTTGACAAGAATTTGACCAGTGGCATATCATTTAGCACTCCCACTAGAGTTGAATAGAATTCATAATATTTTCCATGTTTTGATGCTAAAGAGGTATCGTTCTAATCCAACTCACATTATTCTAGCTGAAAAAATAGAAGTACAAGTAGATTTGACTATTGAAAATGAACCAATGACTATTTTAGCATGTGAGTAGAAAGTTTTACAGAATAAAAAAATTCATTTAGTTAAAGTACTATGACGGAACCATTCTATTAAAAAAAAGTCATCTGGGAAAATGAGGAGGTAATGAAAAGGTAGTATCCCCAGCTGTTCAATATGGAATAAACAGGTAAAATTTTGAAAACAAAATTTATCTTAAGAGGGAGAGAATGTTATATCTACAACAAAAATTTATCTTAAGAGGGAGAGAATGTTATATCTACTAATTTAGGCTCTGAATCATGTGTGCCGCAATTGACACATTATACCGATCAAAGTATGAATTCAGAATTTGACTAGAAAATAATTAAAATAATAAAAAATAATTATGGAAAAATGTCTAATAAAGTGTTTAAAGTGCTTAAAGATGTTAGATTATGGTAAGTGACTAAAATGAAAAATTTAGAAAATTTCGATTGGAAGATTAATTGGGATAATTACAAATTAAATATACATTTAGACAAAATTTGTGACCAGTTATGAGATTTGGAATAAGAGGGAAAGATAATTAAGGTGATATTAAGTCAAAATATCAAGATTTTTTTTAGGTATGTGGTCCCACCTTTGAAAATTTTGATTTCTTATTCATTTCTCCTTTTTCTTCTTCTTCCTTATCTCATTTTTTGCACTCAAAATCATCACCCACATTTACTCCATCTTCCACCATAGCCACACCTTGATTAAGAGAGAGAAAGTGAGGAAAATAGTGAGAAAGGCATAAAAAAATTAAGTTTTCATGCATGGAAAAAGCTTGAGGAAGTTTAGGGAAGCAAGAAGGAAGAGAAATAAGCAAGAAAATAAGAGACAGAAACCTCCAAATTTTTTTCCATAGAAGAAAAAAGTTTGAGGTAAAGTATTTTTCATCTTCACTTTAGGTTTCTCTAAACAACAATAAGATTTTGAGTTCTTTTGGAGGAGAGAAAATTTAGGGTTTTAAGAGAGCGAAAATAAAGTTTATAGACATGTGATGAAAGTGAGGTATTTGATGATATTTTTATGTATTTTAAGAGCTCAAGTGGATAAGGAACAAGCTCAAAACAGTAAAGGAAAAGAGAAAGAAAAGTGAAGAGAAATGAAGAAAAACAAAGAAGTAAGTGCATAACTTAAGAGAATAACATGTATTTTATCATTAAGTTGTATGATTTGAGTATTTAGAATGTAAATGATTGTAGAGTAGTAGTATTTTGTGTTAAAATTCTGAGGATGTATGTTTACTAGACTTAGAATAATATTTGGTAAAAATTGAATTATGTGATTGTGAGTTCTTTGTTGAATTCTATAGAGTAGTTAGTATTTATATTTTCATAACTTTAGCTCTAGAATTTGGATTAATGTTTTCTTTGATGGGTTTGAAAGCTAAGACATAGGATTAAATTTTTTAATGAGAACATAAAAGCTAATTTTGACTTTAACTATGCTTAATTTTAGCACAAACATAGGACCAAAAACTGTTTAGAAAATTTTGGATTTAATGGACAGTCAATATTTAAATGAGTATAACTTTTGCTACAAAACTTCAAATTAAATGGTTTAAATTTCATATTAAATTTAGGATCCAAACTAAAATTTTTAAGAAGATCTTGTAATTTAATTATGAAATTAATAGGTTTAAAATTAAGATTTAAAATAGAGCAAGAAATTTGTCCATAATAGCAAAACATTTAAATGGAGGGATTTAATGTGTAAATTTTATTAGACCTCGTTATATTATACAAATGAAATTTTTTTATTGAGTAATTATATGATTAATTGAGCTATTAGACTATGAAATGTATGAAATAAAGGAGTTATGAAATAAAGTCTAGTTATTAATACAGGGATGACGCTCATATTAATGCCGGTGATAACACTTATTAATACCGATAATGATACTCATATTAATTTCAATGATGATATCTACATATTAATATCGGTGATAACACTTGTATGTGTATACTACTATGCTCAGGTGACAATTTTATTATGTCTAGATGACCAACCATGTTATCCTAATTGTTTGTTCAGTTGTAGGTATTATGGGGATAAATAAGTTAATAATGGTATGAAAATTTGATATAGGATAATTTGTGATAGTTGTTTTTACATGTTAACTAAATTAGTATAATGAAATACAAATAATGATATGAAATGAGAAATGATAACAAAAAAAATGGTGTATAATATAAATACATGATATTGCATATTGCATGATATAATTTATTTTATGATTTATATACATTACTAAGTTTAGAGTTTAGCGTGAGAATACTTCTCATGTAGATATAGTGAAGAGCAAGATGAGGTCGATAGATAAATCTAATAGTGATCATATCAGTCGAACTTGAACATTATGAGTCACTCAGCTTTTGTACTTTTTGTTATAAGTTACTTTTGTATGGTTGTAAAGAAATTTTATATTATAGAAAAACGACGATTTTGTAAATATAAAATGTATTTTTTATTTCTTTATATATATATATATGCGTCGTTTTCTATTTATATGAGATGATATTTTAATCGATGAAATTAGTATAATATTCTCTTATTCAGGTACGTGTTGTTGGGGGTGAGAGAGTGTTACAAATTAGTTGTTCTATTTATAAGTTCTTTCTGATGATGAAAGTGAAACAAGAGAATAAAATGGTGATTGCTCATGATATACTTCTAAAGATGATTAATTTTTTTAAAAAAATTTAAGTTAATTTTTTCATATGTGAGAATTTTTTTTTTATGTATTTTAGCAGGATGATCAATTTAATGGATTTTCATATTTTTAAAGCTTTTGTTGCATTTAAAAAACCATCTCAATTTAATTTGAGACTTTTGAATTTATTTATTGATAATTTGCCTCCTTAATTATGAAATGACATTTTTTTACAATTAGTATTAGAGAATAGAGATGAAAACGGGTTACAAAAATAATTGATTGCTTTAACAAAAATTATTGTCGCAATAAATTGATAAAAATATTTTTCATGTGCAACAAACAAAAGTGGTTGCAAGAAATTATAAAAATGTTATATAGCTAATGCTCCTTGCGCGCGACAGAGGTATATTTATAGTTAAAAGTAAATTGAAAATAATAAAAAAAATATTTCAGAAATTTTTAAAATATAATATTAGTGATAGCATAATTATGCCATAACTAATAGTTTGCAACAACCAATATTCCTCGCAAATATGTATTGAAGTTTTGTAGCTTATAATTATTTGTCACAAGATTAAGTGGTTGCAACAATTCGGAGAAAAAAAATTTTGCAACAAAAAAAAGTCCCAAAAATGATTATAAAATGTTTGTCGCTACAAAAATGATTATAAAATATTTTACGGATACAAACGGAGTTATAATCTATTTTCGTTATTTTAACCTTTATTAGCAACAACATTCAAAATCGTTAATAGCATTTTTGCGACAACTTTAGAAAAATAACCATTGCAATTCAGCTTTTATAGTCTATTTTTGTTGTTTTAACGATTGTCAGAAACGGTCACATAACTAGCAACAAAAACTAATGAGCAACTTGGTTTTGATTTCTCGATTTGTTTTGCCCATCTTGCTAACGTGTCTAAAACAACAATCCAAACAAACGTGATGGAAAAATAATTTAAATAAAATATGATTACTCGTTGATTAATTGACATAAAATAAGGTAAAAAATCAGTGTTATTTTTTCTAATCTAGAGTAGTCTTTTGTTTTCTCTCTTTTTACTGGTGAGAGAGAGAGAGAGAGAGAGTTTGACAAGTGAGGTAATCTTAAAATCAACATGATGGACAAGGATTTGCCGTTGAAAGATATAATCAATAATTTTGATACTATGCTTAACGTTTTCTTCGGAAAAATCACCTATGAATAACCTACACTATACATTAGAAGTGAGTTCAGCATTACTTTAGCTACTACAATGTGCTCACTCATTTGTCCCTGCTATCTGTTCCATTCGCAAAACGACGACGTGTACTATCAGAGCAAAAACGACGCCGTATCCATTTGCAAGCCCTCGACCGCCATCTTTTTTCTTCAGCTGTCGATCTTCCTCTCACTTACCACGTTTAACTCTTTCGATATGTCGTACCTTTTGTTCCACTTTTCACCGCACTAAGAAAATCTTAATCACTGGGTTTGGAGTATCCATTATACTTTGGTATGCTTTATCTGGCTGTTTTGTTTCCCTTTTTTCATCTGTATTGTATAGCTTCTAGATTGTTCTTTGCTCATATGTTTTTTTAATATAGTTTTTGAATTTACAATATTTTAATTATCTTCGTTATTTTTTTATATGCATCTGATGAGTTTGTAATTTTATGGTGTTCTATTACTTTTTTTTTTTTTTTACTTTGAAAAATTGTATTTGAGGTATTTTTGTTACTGGAGTTTTTGATATTTTAACATGCATTTCCATTTTGATTAATTTGATTTTCTATTGGGATGCAATCTTCGTTATATTACCGGTTTTGATTTATTCTGTGTTTTTTTTAATTTTATTTTTCATGCTTTCCTATTTTTTCATAGTTTTTGTTCTTTGTTTCATGCATATAATGAATTTGTATTGTTTTTCCTCCTTTTTATGCATAATCCAATGTGGATTTCGGTTTGGTTAATTTGACTTAAAATGGGTTGCTGGACCAGCTTTTATGTGGATTGATTATGTTGTCTTTTCTCTATAACAAGCTGATTTTTTTTTTAATTCATTTTTCTTTCTCTTTCTGCATTTTTTTTAATTTCCCTTTTCTATTTATTTTTCTATAATGGCGTTATGCTTTATTCACTTGAATTTGAAATTCTATTGTTTTCCACTACTTTTTCCCCTCATCATTTTTTTGTTTTGCCAAAAACAAAATTTTTTGAGGTCCTGATGATGGAGAATTGAGTGTTCCAACAAGTGCAATCTCTGTTGGGCCAGCTGATTTGTGCATGGTTCCCAACCTCTGGCTGGGATTCTATTTCACCATTCCATTAATGAACGTAATGGACATATAATATTGTTTCCTTTGTACCTAGGGAAAACATAATTAAAAAATTAATATTTTCCTTTGTAACTAGGGAAAATATTAATTAAAAAATTAATATTTCAACTGAACTAATTTTATTGATGTTGTTCGAAATATGATTCTGTTAATCTAATGTCGAAATAATGCTTATTTTTTCTTATTCTGATATTAATTATTTAAATACAATGTTTTAGGTTTACTGATACTTGATCATTGTTCATAAACATCACTATCCGATTTTTCTTCTCGCTTTTTACAAAACTTCATTAATATTTATATGTTATATAAAACTGTTTAATGAAGTTGTGTTATTTTTTATACTAATGACTATAATATTGTTCCATATGATATTTTTATGAAATTTTGTATGTTATCCTTTCCGATGCAATGAAAAAACTACATACTATTATTTCTACATTTATCTTATTATGAGAAGTGGTCAATCGGCCAATCTAGAGAACCAAGTGCATAATAAAGGATTATTCTCGGGGCTTGAATCTGGATTCTGTTATTACCGCCGGTAAATTAGCAGTGATATATATTTTTTTATTTTTTTAAAAATAATTTTTTGGAAAAAAACTAATGTAGTTTTTTCTTATAGATGTTGAGTATGCTTGACAACGGGGTGGGGGACTAATCTCCATTTATGTCTCCATTTCTGTCTCCGCGGAGATTTTCATTTCCTGCAATTATTTTTTTAATTTAAAAAATAATATATATTAAATAATTAAATTAATTATATAATCAATCGGTAAAAAATGAAATCTGATCGATTTATTTGTTAACTAAACGATTATTAAACGTGTTGATACGATTAAGTATGATTGATTATATAATTAGTATGACCAATTTAATTATTAATTAATCTAATTGATTTATTTATCAATCAAATTATTTATAATTAACTAGTTGAAAAAATTATTAACCTATTTATTATTAAACCAGTTAATTAGTTACGATTTCATTTTATTAAATTGATTAATTAATTTTATATAGAAAATTTTTGGGTCATTTAATTTTAATAAAAATATATTATAAAATTACTTGTATATATATATTATAAAATATTTTAATATTTAAAATAATTATCGGGGCGAGACGGGAAGTATCATCCCTGTTCTCACCATGCGCTGTTCAATGGGGAAAAAATCTCCATTCCTGTTTCCACGGTGAGCTCAATTGGGGAATTCCCTACCCCATTGCCAAGCCTAATGTTGAGCACATAACCCAATTCATCATTAAAATTATTAGCAATTCAAATATGGTAACAATAAGAATTTTTTTCTTTACAAAACGTAAATATCTTTTACTAGGGTAAGGCTAGAGAAAACAGTAAATGTTAAATAGTACTCCGAGATGGGCCGAGTTTAACATAATATGAATGGAAATAAGGATTTGATGTTGAAAGACATAATCAATAATTTTGATATTATGCTTTTAATGCGAAAAAAGTTTTCATTGGAAAAATCACCTTAATGATACAACAAAAATGGACTAATATTTCTATATTTGTCTCGTAATGAGAAGCAAGTCAAGAGAAGCAACTTAATAAAGAAATTATTGCAAGAAGCCAGATTCTGTAGTAGAACATCTCCAATAATATTTTTTATTTTAAAAAGTATTTTCAGTAAAATAAAAAGTATCTTAAATTATTTTTAACAAACTCTTTATTTTAAAAAATTGTTTTATAAAAGTATTTCCAATAAATTATTTATCTTTAAAATTTAAAGTACAGAATGAATTTGACTCTTTACATTTAAATTGTCAAACTTCACTTTTTATTTTAATTTTAATTAATGTATATCCACTTTCCATACATATTCTATCTTTTTATTGGTATATTTTTCTAAAATATTTCTCTCTTTATAATAAAGTTATTCACATTTTTTTTGATTAAATATTAATTTGTGTGAGATCAAGAAAAATAAATAGTAAAATATAAAAAGCTCATTGGACTTTGTAAAAAAAAAATTTACTTTCTATGTTTAACGATTATCTAAAATATTATTTATTCTACTAAATATATTCTTTAAAATAAAAATCAAAAATTTATCTTTAAAGTATCTTTTCAAATTGAATTTTAATCAGTCAATGAAATCAAAAAATATAGGATTCCAAAAAAATTTAGAAATAATTTTAAAAAGCCCTTTGTAAATCAAAAATATAGGATCAAAAAATTTAAAAATAAATTTTAATCAGTCAATGAAATCAAAAAAATTATAAACTTATTTTTTGAATATATAACAGCAATCCCAAACACCCCTAGTATGATATAAGCAAAAAGCCCTTTGTTGATTAAAATTAATTCTTATGTTCACAACAGAAAATTTTAAAAAGGTACGCCCAATCTCCTTGAATAAAAAAAAAAAAAAAATTCACTAGTTGCTCATGTCATGCCTATAAAAGTCCAATGGATGCATCTAGTTCTAGCCCAGGAAAACTTGAAAACTCATGGCATTTCCCATTGAAACTTTCCTTGATCATGTCAATGAAGAGAAAGATGAAGACTTTGGGTACGCCATTCAGCTTGCAACGAGCTCAGTACTGCCTATGGCACTTCAGGCAGCAATAGAACTTGGGATTTTTGAGATCATAGCATATGCAGGTCCAGATTCCAAACTTTCTGCTTCAGAGATTGCGATGAAGTTGACCACAAAGAATCCAGATGCACCCATGATGCTGGATCGCGTACTTTGCCTTTTGGCTAGTCACCAAGTTCTTGGTTGCTCTTTGAATGGCTTGGAGAGGCTATACAGTTTGGTCCCTGTGTCCAAATACTTTGTGACTAACCACAATGGTGTTTCATTGGGTCCCTTGATGACCTTGATTCAGGACAAGGTCTTCTTAGAGAGCTGGTAGCTTAATTACATTTTCCTTTTTCTCAATGTTGATACTGAAGTCGATGTTGATCTTTATTAATTTAATTATTTATTTTTGGCTAAAGAATGTCAGTTCTTAATTGTTTGCAATTCCCTTCTAGGTCCCAGCTAAAAAATGCAATTCTTGAAGGAGGAAGTCCATTTAAAAGGGTCCATGGAACATATACTTTTGGATACTGTGGCAAGGACCCAAGGTTCAACCAAGTTTTCAATTTAGGAATGTTCCACCACACCAAAATAGTCATTGAGAAAGTCCTAGAGGAATACAAAGGTTTTGAAAGCCTAAAGCAACTTGTCGATGTAGGCGGTGGGTTGGGTCATACTCTCAAAGCAATAACCTCTAAATTCTCTCATATTAAGGGTATTAATTTCGACTTGCCACATGTTATCGAACATGCCCCTACTTATCCTGGTAAGATAGACACATATTCTTATCTATACTAAATGTACATATATCATTATTCAGTAAAAGGTAATTACCAAGGTTATTAAGAGTTTGTACTGCAGGCGTGGAACATGTAGGAGGAGACATGTTTGAAAGTGTTCCAAAAGGAGATGCCATTTTCATGAAGGTACTGCAATTGTTTGACAATAATTTCCATATATAAATTTAAAGACATTGACTGATGATTTGTTATGAATATATATATTACAGTGGATACTTCATGACTGGAGTGATGAACACTGTTTGAGATTGCTAAAGAATTGCTATAAAGCTGTGCCAGATGATGGAAAAGTGATAGTCGTGGATGCAGTTCTTCCAGTCATGGCTAAAACTAGTATTGCTACTAAAGCAAACTTCCAAGCTGATGTGATTGTGATGGCTATTTATGAAGGAGGAAAGGAACGAACAGAGCATGAATTCTTGGCATTGGCAATTAGCGCTGGATTCCGCGGCATTAGATATAAATGCTTTGTCTGCAACTTTTGGGTGATGGAGTTCTTTAAATAAATGTATCCCTCCTAAAGTTGGAAGCTTGTTATGTGAACTTTAGGGTTTGGTTGATGGTAGCCTTATGATTTATCCTATTGTCTACTTGATTTTTCCCTTCAATAAATATGGATCTGCTTTTGTTGTTGCAAACCTAGGATGTTCCAAATAAATTTTTGTTTTGGAATTTGTTTTCTCCTTCTATCTCTTTTTCAAGTTCTTCACAATTTTTGTCCTTCTCTATGAAGATTATTATATCTTTTTGAGACATTTAGTTGAGCTTGTCTTAAAAATAAATCCATATATTAATAGAGAATCTGTACTATTTTAAGTAGTTTACAAAGTCATGGATTGCATTAGTTAAATTATTATAAATAGATAGTCATGTTTATTTGTATAGGTGCTAATTAAGTGCAATTAACTTCTTTTCTTAATCTCTCTAATGATAGTCCATATAAAAAGTTTTAAATGAAAATTTCAAATTTTTAGAACTGTTGTCTATCATAGCATATGAACTATACTTGGATCTAGAATCTTTCCAAACATAACCTAAAAACTTAGAAAAAACATTTCAGAATCAAATTATACCGTTGACTTTTTTGGCTATATCTGAAACAAATTATATTATTGATTTTAATTTTGACGGATTTGAATATTTTATTAATATGTAAATAAAAAAACTGTATTAAATTGTAGCGAATTGTTCTAAAATCGAATTGAATTGAAAAATTTCTTATTTAAATATTTATATTTATAAATGAAATAATTTATATATAAAAATATTTGTAATTTTTATAATTTTATTATACAAATATAATATAACTTAAACTTAAAATGTTACACACTTAAATCTATAAATTAAAATTACTATTTTTTTTAATAGTTAACAAAATTAATATGACTTTTATAATAATAATGGATTCAAAAAATTGAAATTTTTTTATATGTTAAAAATAATTTTATATGCTAAAATATTAATGATGGTAGTATAAATTTAACTCATGCCTCATATAATTCCAAAAAAAAAACTCACCATCAGGCTAGTCAAATATCTTTTTTTTTAAAGCAAATAAAAAAATTATTAATAAGATATTGCTAGTTTTTATTTTTTACTCTATTTTTTATAACTAAAAAATTCATAATTTATTATAATTTTATTATATAATAAATTTAAATTAGATTACTATATGATTTGGTAAATCAATTTAAGTGCAATCCAGTATAAAGTAATCTAATTTAACATTTGTTTTGTAATAGCCAAGAGTATTATTCATCTTAGGAAGAATGTCTCATTTCAATCGAGATTCAAATATATTAATGTGAGATATTATTGGATCAGAAATGTAATAGAGAATAAACTATTATACTTTGAAAAGATCCATACAGAGAAAAATAGATTAGAAATATTGACAAAAATTTTGTTAATATCAAATTTTGAATTTTATCGACTAACTGTAGAAATAGTGGAGCTCCTATGTAGATGGGAGGGAATATTTGTTGGTCCCTCCAAATTATGGGTACACCGCCTAATAATTAAAAACAAAAAAGAAAATGTGGTTATGATAGGGCACATATGTGGCCATTTCTTTGCCACTTTTGATCAAGAATTCATGCCTATAACTATAACTAGGCATAGAATTCATGTCTTCAATACAAGACAATTGAGAAGAACAATTGCATGGGTAGGAGTTGCAAGTGAAAGGTAGCATACTGAAGGCTAGAGAAAATTTTCTTTTGAAGAGTATGTGAGATAGTTGGATTTTTTGGGAATTTTCCAAAAAGATGAATGACAAAAATAGTAAAAGAAATATTTTTGGAGTGTTTTTTTTATAAAAATTTGTATGTCATTATTTTTGGGTTTATCTCAAATTATTTTTTCTAGTCTATATCTAGAGAAGAATTTATCTTTATATCCATCAATTTTATTAGTAAAAGAAAAATATTCGGAATTTGTCTGTTGAACTTGTCCAAATTAAAAGAGTGGACCACGTTAAATTGTTAGCATCACTTTTTTTGCTGATTATTTTATTTCGCATTTATTGTGTTGTTTTAATTGTTGTGCCTAACATATTAAAATACATTATCCCTAAGACTAGTGCTAAGAATTTATGTTTTTTGTTTTTGTATTGAGGTGTCTTCTAGATCTGCTTCGTTGATTTTGTGCTTCTACACTTGAGGTTTCATTCTTGGATGCTTTGTGTTAGGATCTTCAATATTGAATGTTTAGAGTCCCAGCTAACTACATGTTTGCTTTAGTATGATTTAACTCTCTAGCTGTGATATGCTTGTCTCAATCTCTATTTTATTTAACTAAAAAGGATAGAAAGCTGCTTCAAACACTTCTGGCCGGTACTTATATCTATTCCATGGAAGTTGGGGTTTTAGGAAATCTTATAAATAATGGAATCTCATTGTTCTTTTAAGAAAAGGAAAGCATAGAAAATCTAAAAAGTTTGATGGTTGAATTTGGGAATGCTCTATTTTTAGTTCTTTTGGTTGAATAAAAAAGAATCAGAATTTCTTGCTGATAACTTAAGAACTGGAAGAGTTTGAACCCTTGTTTTAACATTTCTGGCAAAAACTTGAGAATATGAAGATTTTGAACCACTAGTAAACATGTATTCCAAAGTCGGGGGTGTTGTTGAGTTTTGTGAGTGCACAACGACTCAATAATTATGTGCAAGAGATATATTGCACATATAGGAGGTTCTATATCCATAGTTGAACATATAATGCAAAATATATATTGATCATGATAACTTGATTTAAATTTGTTATTTATTTATATATTAAGGTTGTAAAATGTATGTTAATATCTTTTTTTATTTACTTATATATTTTGTTTGTAATTTTGTAGTAAATGTGTTTTTTTTGTCCTATGATCATGCAAAAGTTTTGTGAGTATGCAACGACTCAATAATTATGTGCAAGAGATATATTGCACATACAAGGGGTTCTATATCCATAGTTGAACGTAGAATATAAGAGATATATTGATCATGATAACTTGATTTAAATTTGTTATTTATTTATATATTTAGGTTGTAAGATATATATTAATGTCTTTTTTTTATTTACTTATATATTTTGTTTGTAATTTTGTAGTAAATGTATTTTTTTGTCCTACGATCATGCGAAAGATTTAGGATGTGAACTAAATCCTGTATAACTTTTTGAGGCAACATATGCTAGGAAGACTGCCTCATGAATTGAGCATGTAGACTAGCAGTTTAAGGATGTTGCAGTAAATATTTACCAAAGTAAATAATTCTCCATATTTAAAAGTTTATTCGTTTTTTCAATTAATACCATACAACGGCCTTAGAGAGACTGCTTCTTAGTCAGTGGAGAGATCTAATGAGTTATGTATGCTAGATTTGAGCCAGTTATTTTTAGAGGTGGTTGATGGCTAGAAAAAACAAAAAGTATATGGGATGAGCACAAAAACACTACATTTCTATACAAATGTAGTACAAAGCATTATCTTCTCCTTTCACTCCACTACCATATCAAGAATATTAGTACAAATTAGTTATGTGCTACTATTATGCAAGATATGTAGCAAGAGATTCAGACTATATTAGAGTCACAAAAGCAAGAAATGCACAAAAAACTTCGATTTGAGCTTTGAGACTAAATTCATGATGAGATCCAAGACAAGATTTGGGATATAGTGCATGTAGAGAAGCGACTACTAATAGTATAGATGATTCATTTTGGCCATATTTTAGCTTCAACTCCATAGATAGATCCACCTCATTCTAAAGCAATAAAGCATTCTTAATGGGATTAATAATGTGAATTGTCTTACTGCCTAGAAGAGAAATTTCACCCGTAGATATTTTAATGCTTTATTGCTTTATTTATCTGTTTTTGGATATTTATGTTATTCCAACTAAGCTTAAAATACCTACTGATGTTGTCAGCTAGGAAATTGAATTGATGCTAAATATTGTGCAGTTTTCACACTTTGTTGTTCAAGACTTGAATGTTCAGTTCAAATTGTAATACTATCCTGAAAATTTCATATTGTGCAGTTGTCACAAATTTGTTGTTTAATTTGTTATTTAAGTCTAGCATGTTCAGTTCAATTATTGATTTAGAATCTAGTTTAGTACAAGTGTGATTAATTTTGTGAAATTTATTGAAGTGAATTTTAAATAATTTATCATTTTTCTGTTAGTTATTAGGGGTAGGGGTTCTGAAATTAAATCTATAGTCAAATTTTATAAAATTTAGTTATATATGTAATTGATTTTTTTTGGGAAGATCATAAATTGTTAAACACCAATAGTTAGTTTCAGTAGAGATGGTTCTGAACTTGTCTGTCTCAAATGAAGTGCAAGGTGGGCTTTAATCTTTAAAATGATCTGGACCACCATTTTCTTATAGGCCAACTCCAAAGTAATTATCAAACCAAACTCACTCCTTGTAATTATTTTATTTTATTTTTTTAAAAAAAGGTGGATGTAGCCAAAATTTAGTATGACTTAAAAAAAATGATGACCCATGTTGCATACAAAACTCACCAATTCTCTTCTCTCTTCAGTTCTGCAACGAACAACCATGTACTATTTATGGGCTCATCTCGTCATGTCATTGTTAAAAACAATATTTTTTCGCTTGTACATGTTTTTTTTTCTATTATGTTTACTTTTTCTTTTTTTAATTATCGATTGTTTTATTTAATTTGCTCTATTTTTGCTTACAAAATTAATTTCTGCTCTCTAGATGGCCAAATATTTTCACTGTAATCTAACTGAATTTGTGACCTAATCTTCTTTGTTTCAGGTGTGAAATTTTAAAGTTCTAGTTGTGATTCAATAAGATAATTTACAGGAACATAATGCATATGGATATTGTTTGTCAAAGAAAATGCAAAAAAAAAAAAAAAAAAATGCAGCTTGGTTATTGATTTTGAAGTCAGTCAAATTGTGGAAATGAGATCATAGTCATAGACTTCGAAGCTAGGGACATTCGATCTGTGTCCATTTTAATGGTTATATGTACATTTTGTTGTGTATATAATGATATTTAACCCTATGCATTTGTTGTAGTAAATTAAATTGGCTTAACAATTTTTTGGGATTTGTTATTACATGATGTTAATTTTTGATTAGCAAACTATTCAAATTAATTTTTTTATATAATTATAATTAAAAAAATTTAAAAAGAAGATTGAATTAGCTAAATTTATCGATGAATTCAAAATATTATCAATTGATTAAAAATATCAATATATAAATTACTAACATATTATCAACGGATTCAAAATCTATTACTAAATTACTAATGGATGACCAATGAATTTATTATTTATCAATGGAATATTATCCATTAGTAATTTATCGAAAAATAAAATCTGTTGATAATTTACCATTAGAAATAGTCTATTGATAAATCATCAATGGATTTTATGGGAAAAAGATAAACCATATTTACTTACGAATTCAATTTACCAATTGAATTTTCTATTGATAATTTACCAATAGACACCATTTTTGCCATTTGTATTCTGTTGTTAAATTTACCAAAAACTTTTTTGCGTTAGTAAATTTATGAACAAGCACTTTTGCAACAAAAAATTTCAATCTATTAATAAATGCATGAAAATATCTTTATTGATAAAAGTTTTAATTCAGAAGTTTTCAAAAGAAAAGATTTATAATATTCAAAAACTAAAATGTGTTGTTGAGTTTTTTACTAGAACTAAAATTAATTATACCATATATTTTAATTTTGATAGATTTAGATCTTTTAGTGATATCCTGATTGAAAATTGTATTGAATTATATTGAATTGTTCTAAAACTGAATTCTACCCAAAGACCGATAATTAAATAATTATAATTAATAATGAAATAATTTTTTTATAAAATAATTTATAACTTTTAATTAGACCTTTTTTATACAAGTAGAATATTATTGGCTCAAAAAAGCTACAACTTCTAACTGGTTTTAATGATAACAAAATAATGAAAAATATATCTCTATCGTGAAATTTGTTTTGCAGGAAATAACAATCGGAGAAAAGAAAATTTCATGGTACTAAAAGAAAAACTAGTTAAGATATTATGGAGAAGAAAATCAAGAAAAATATGAAGATCTTTATGAATTATTATAAAACCAAATGAGGAGCTAGGGTTGCATTATATTTAAAAAGTTTTCATAATAAAATCAAAAGTTTTCTGAAATGCAATACTTGAAAAATGTTTTCTGAAAATGCATGAAAATATATTGATTGATAAAGCCTTTAATATAGAAGTTTTCAAAAGAAAAGATTTATAAAGAGAAAAAATGTACTCTACCGAGTAAAGTGAAATGCTATTCTACCCACTGAAACTCCTTATAGATAGCTTTATTAAAAGAAGTCCAAAGTAGTTGAGCATTTAAATTCTTGTCTGGCAGCTGTAACGATCATGTTGGTTATATTTTTTACTTTCAATTATAAATATGACCTAAAAATATCAAATTAAACACAAAAAAAAATAGAGAGAAAGTAGAACATCATTTTGAAAAAAGTGTTCTACACCCATTTTTCATCTACTTTAATTATTTGAGCTTAACATCTTAGATTCCTCCTCATTTTATTTATAGATTGAGTTGTATATTCTATTGAAAGTGAGGAACAAATATTTCATAATTTTATTGTATTTGTTTGAGCAAGTTCCTAGTTTGAAGCATGAAAGATTTTCCTTTATTCTAGAAAAATGAAGAAGGTTTTAGGTTAGCCTTGTGTAAAACCTTGAATATTACAGTGAGAATGATTAGTCTAGGGTTTATAAATCACTAGGACTATAATTTGGCTTAATCCATTTTCCATTAAAAAGGTCACTGTTGAGAGAAACTCTCAACAAGGATTTCTTGAGGATTGGAGCCTGAACCACTATAAATCACTATGTTAATCCCTTTTTACTAGTTTCTGTCATTTTTTCGTTATTACAATAAACTTTTAATATTAGTTTATCAAAACAAAATCAGAGTTTGAAGAATCTTAAGCTTTATAAACTAAACTTTTTATTTTGGAAAGCTGCAAAGTCAAGAAAAATTTTCATATATATAAAGTTGAACTTTTTCAATCAAATATAGCGTGACAAGATATTTTCTGGTTGTTTATTATAAATTTTCCATAACGGTTTCATTTTTAACATTAAAATTTTAAGTAGATTCTTGTAGTAGAAATTTGTCATACTCTATTAACTAGAAATTTATATTCTAAATATATAGTAAAAGAGCAAAAGCGGAAAACAATATTCTAACGAGGAGAAAATTTTAAATCTCAATTTAGAATCCCTCTTAAACATATTTGGGACCTATAATTGGGATTCAAGTCTAGCTCAATCATATAAGGATTAACACCCTTTGGAGAGATCCAATGATGGCTTCATCATCTGGTTCTACATCGATTGTTGTAATATCATTCAAGAAAGGATAGTTAGTCACCTGATCTCTTTTCAATGGAGAAAATTATCCTTGTTGAAAAGTCAGGATAAGCAACTTCATTCAATCCATAGACTTACAAAGCTAGAAAGTCATTTTCTATGGATACACTCCTCCAACAAAAATAAAAGATGGTGTAACAACTCACAAAGCTATCAAAGAGATGGACGATGAAGAAAAGAAGCTATCTAAGGGTAATACTAAGCCTATGAGTTATTTATTTTGTACTCTTGATGTAAGCGAATTTAACCATGTTTCCACTTGTGAAATAGCTCAAAATTTTTTAAAAAGCATGAAAGAACATATGAAGCAACTAATCAAGAATCCACAACTTCATGTTGCAATGAATGAATATGAGGCTTTTAGAATGAAATTAGATAAGATTATATTAGAAGCTAGTGACAGATTCATCAATATCATAAACTCTCTCTGAGCTCTTGAAAGACCAGTCAGTGAAGAACATCAAATCAAAAAATTACTCTAATCTCTCATTCCCAAAGGGGAAAGTAAAGTGACAATTCTTCTTGATAAAAACGTTCAAAATCTCAGGTATGATGAGATTATTGGTTCATTACTATCTCACGAATTGTTGCTTAAGTGTTAAAATGCAAAACCAGATAAGAAAAAAAAAAAGGAATAATTTTAGTACTCCAAGATTAGCTAGGTTGAGCTTAATTACTGCAAACATAAAATATATATTCTCTTTGTAAAAAAACATATATATATATATATATATATATATATATATATATATAACAAAATGAATTCTTGGCCCAAGGCTTTTGCCCAGACCCAGTTGGGCAGATGCCATGGCAAAAGAAAAATACTTTTCAATAATAGAACAATTGTTACAGAGTAAACATTTAAAATCATCCAAATCCTCAGACTCAGGATTCATATCCTTAGTGCACCTAGGAAATGCCAATGAGGACCATTGCTTTGGGATATTTTCTCAGAGCAAATAAAATAAAAATAATAAAAAAAAAAGAAAATTTCCAAATTTAGAAAGTGAAAAGAAAGAAAAGTAAAATTCTAAATTTATTAATTTCCAAAATTTTGATATAATTTTCCAATAGAAGGAATATGTCAAAGTACAGTGTACAAGATAAGAATAATCTACTTTTGCACCAACTTGTTCCCCACTTGCAAAAGAAAAAAAAAAGATTTACTCCTAAAACTGCATTCTACTAATATATTTTCAAATTTTGATACCAAGTTTGCCGAAATATGGGTATAAAACCATTTTTATAGTTTCCTTTGGACAGTATAAGCAGATAGTTTTCTTTAGAGTGGAATTTTAAATATGATACGATTAAACGATATGAAACAAAATATATTGAAACATATATGAGTTTGAATTAAATACATATGTGTCATAAATAAATTTTTTCTACTTAATATATTAAGACATAATTAAACACATTTAAAAATATGTAAAATATTTAATAATTTTAGTGTTATTCAAACTCTATAAAGTATTCAAATATATATTGCAATTTTTTAAATATTAATATAAGTTTATATATGAATAAATTTATAATACATTATGTTAAAATTAATTATATTAGGATATGCAAATAAATATTAAGAAATTAATTGTGAAGCTATTATTTATTAACTTATATTATATTAATATTATACTAATATATTTACTAGTCACAAATACTATGTTTATGATAAAATTATTGTAATTATAGTATAAGTAGTAAATTTATAGTATAACTTGTATGATTGTTATATATTAATAGTATTAATTACATAATTAGTATAATTATTGTTTGTTTATGATGTTACATAAATGAATTTTGGATATAATATTGGGGCCAGTGGATTAATTGCTACTAAAACATGTGATGTTTTTAGTAAAAATGAAGAGACGAAATAAAATATTATTTCTGATTTGTTGGCTTATTAATAATTTTATCGATTTGGGGATTTTTTGGTTTAATTAATAGGAGTTCCCAGTTGTAGTTGGGAGGAGAAGTAGATCAAGAACGGACAAAGTGCTTACCAAGGAAGCCGAAGGCGATAAAGCAAGAAAGAGAATAATATCATTATTCTCTATGTATCACGGATATTTATAATATTTATAAAAATTATAAGATACGGATACACTGGAGAAGTGTATAAATATGAGAGTAAATTTATAAATAATTAAATTCAAGAGATTTAATTGTAAATTATTATTTTTGTATAAAATTAGACAAAAATGACAAAATCAAATATATTGACCAATGAATGGTGTCATACATCGGTTTTGGATTTTTTAAAAAGGGAAAAATATTTTTTTAACTTGAATATATATTTTTCTATATTTTAAAAAATTATAAAATACACCCAGGACGTTTTGTATCGGTGTCTGGTAAATGCAGGTGATGAAAACACGATATGCTATATAGTTGAAGTGTTTGTGCTTCATAGATTAATATATCTTGTTTAGTAACGAAACAAATAACTGATAGAGGAATCCCTCTTTAAGTTTGTATGTTGATAGTTAGTACTAGAAAAGAGCATGGGCAATAATTTGTTCTTCTACAGAATATTTGCCCCCGACAAGTTAGCTATGAAAATTGTCTCTAGATAAAATTGTCGCTAAATTTAGCTTGTGATACATGTGCCTTGCAAAATTTAATTAAGAGCACTTGACAAGAACTATCAATTCATGTCTTACATGTGTAAAAATGCAGTATCGCAATAAATATCGATTTAAACGTATCGTGTAATCATTTAACATATTTATAAATATATATACATACATATATATAATTTCAAACAACTAAAGTTAATATTATAAGTATACGTTAATTTTTATAATGGATTAATAATTTGGTATGGTATTAATGTATTCTTATATGTTCTAGTTTTTATTAATGTTTTTTATATTAAATTATGGGTTTTTATCATATTTAAATATTTAGTTGTTTTAATTTCATGATTGTAGGAAGAATAGTTAAAGTATAGAAAAAGAGACCATGACCTCACAAATGTGAGGAAGCCTCATGCATGTGATGAGAAAAAGCAAAATTTGGAGCTTCACGCGCATGACAATGTATCATGGGCTTGAAGGGTGTCTCCAGCTGTGAGCACTTTCTCCTTTCGTTCCTGTAGTTGGTTCATGGTTTTGATCGCGAGCGCAAAGTTTTTGAAGCTCAATTTCCTGTCGCTAGCATATGGTTTTGATTGTGGGCACATCACTGCTTTGTTTACCTGTCACACATGTGAATAATTATCACGATTGTACTGAAAAGTGTGTAACACTCGTGATACCTTGTCACAGGCGTTACGATCATTTTTGCTGCAGAAGTCCAATTGCATGCAAACTCTGTTTCGATCAAGTGAGGTTCAAATTTTGAAGATAAATATCTATCTGAATCATATATGGGGAAAATTATCTCTTAATCAGGAATAATTGTATATTTAGAATTAGAGTTTAAGTAGGACTTCTTAGATTATATATTCTATTTTTATTTTACGTTGAGATATATGTTCAAGCAGAAGGAGAGTTAAGAATTACGTGGTAGTTTTTCAGGAAGTTTTTCTTTATATATATATATATATTTATGTTTAACTTAGTCATTAGAATAGACATGAACAGTGTTATTAAGATGCTAGGCTAAATACTTTAATGGGTGTTTAGTGAGCAACCGAAATTTGTATTGTTCTTTTTTTTTTATCTATTTAATGAATGCATAATTTCTTCAGTTTTAATTATACTTAATAAGTTTTTGATTTAATAGTTGCTTGGTCGCCAATTATTTAATTTTAAATAGATATGTTAATAATAGATTATTAGACACATCATCTATAATTTAACCTAAAATTGGACTAAATACTAGTTAATTCATTGGTTTCATTAATTGGTGCTTAAAGGTGAGAGCCATAAAATCTACATTCATTGGTCCTTAATTCATTAAGGGATATGCAAATTGGGGGTGATGAGCTAAGTTTCTATTTCTTCTCTCATTGATTTCCTTAGTTACTTTTTACTACAATATTATTTTTTAGTTTCTTTTATAGCTTAATCATTAAAATTGGTTAGAGTGTTTAGGATTTTATTTCATTGTTTATTGTTAATTTAAAACTAATTAAGGATTTTAAACCATGTAGTTCTGTAAGAGATCGACTTCAGGAGTAAACTTATCATATACAATGGTTCGTGCACTTGCGAGTGCGCTTTGAGTTATACTAAGTTTTTGGCGCTATTGCTAGGGAACTATTTTTAGATTCTTCGTTAAATTAATTATGAACATTTGTCTTTTAAATAATTTTTTGTAATTTTTTTCTTTGCTTCCTTTTCATATTTTTCAGTTGCTAATTTTAGTTTTATGCTAGGTAACATTTACTCAACTAAGTTATGATTTAAGGTCTAAGACTTATAGACAATAAGAGAGACCCTCTCAAGACAAAGAAGAAATATTCAAAAATATTGAAAATTTATAAGAAAAATAAGTGACATAACTTATGGTAATTCCACGAAGAGAAGTTGAGTGAGGCATAAAGGTAATTGACCATGGAAGACTATGCTAAACCAATAATTGGTAGCACTACCTCATGTATCATTTTATAAGAGGTAGCAAGAAATTATGAGCTGAAAAGCATACATTTGAACATGCTACCATCCTTCTATGGGCTACCTAATGAAAACCATTTAATGTTCAAAATGAAAGTTTATGCAATTATCAACATTTTCCTTTTGAACGGGTAAAATGAAGACCAACTACAGATGATGTGTTTTTCTTATACCTTAAAAGATAGAGCAAATGCATGACTTATGAATTTATTCTCTAACTCTCTCAACTACTGGACTGAAGTTTATCACAAATTTATGGATAAATTGTATTCCTACTAGAAGAAAAAGGAGTCAAGAGCATAAATTAAAATTTTTACCAGAAAGAGTGAAACATTCTGTATGGTGCAGGATAGGTTTATAATGCTTCTTTTATAGTGCTTTCACCATGGGTACCCTCTTCCAGTAACAAATTAGTCCTTCTAAGATGGTTTGAGTCAACAATATCAATGCATGGTCGATAATGCAACTGGAGGAGCCATATAAGAAAAGATAGCAGCTGAATTGTATGACATATTTAAACTTCTAGGAGGTAATTATCAACAAAAGAGTGAGAGAGGAAGGAAAATGACAGTGCATGAAGTTTCCAGTGGTAATGAGTTGATTTTATAGATCGATAAGCTCACAAAGTAAGTTCGAATGTTAACCATTAAAGAATACATGTTTGCAAATCAGGTATGTAGAATTTGCAGTGTTTATGGATATGGAGCTATATGTGTTCTTGATTTGATTCTTTGACAGGAAATGACATGGAGCAAAAAAGTGCCTTAAACTCTTTCTAGCCAAGGCAATAAAATAATCCTTACTCAAATACCTACAACCCTTGCTAGAGAAACTACCCAAATTTCTTTTAGAGAAATTTTGATCAAAACTCACTATAACTCCTCAAGAATCAAAATCAACAGTATAATTACCAGGAGCCTTCAAATCAACAGTCATACCCACATCCAAATCCAATTGGACATGCTGGTACATCTAGGAAACCATCACTAGAAGAAACTTTAAATAGTTTCATACTAGTAACTCAAGACATACAAGAGAGAACAGATAATAGGTTGGATTCAATAGAAGCTCCATTGAAAAGGCTAGAGATTCAGATTGGACAAATAGTAAAGGTTGTACAATAGAATTAAAAAAAACAATCTACCAAGCCAAATAGAGCAAGCCAAGTCTATAACTACAGATGGTAATCCTTGTAATGATAAAATAATTTCTGCAACTGATATGAAGTATTGTTCTCTTGTAGGTACACGTGAAATACAACTCCAAGAATTAAAATCTCTAGAGATTGAAGCAAAATGGAAGGACAAAAAGGCTAAGGTTCCAACAACTCAATTGTATAAAATAACTGAGCCTTATAAGCTACCTTTTCTAAAATAGAGGGAATGTAATAAGGGTAAGACATCTTTCCATAGTAAGAGTAATTCATATGTTATTGAATATGTTAGAAAAGTAACTCCATTTACAAAGTTTGTACAATAACATGCTTTAACTGTGAAAAATAAGATAGAGAATCTTAAAAAGACATCGCCATTACCTAAAAAGAAGAAAGACCCTAGAAGTTTTACTATTAACATTACCTTAGGAAAAGCAACCAAAACAAAGGTCATGCTAGATTTAGGTGTTAGTATTAATCTAATCTCCTATTCCATTTTTAAAAAATTGGGTTTAGAAGAATTGAAGCCAACTACCATGGGCCTCCATTTAGTTGATGGTTTAATAAAATTTCCCTTAGGTATAGTTAAAAACCTCAAGGTTCAAATTAGTAAGGTAGTCGTGCTTGTTGATTTTGTGGTCATGGCTACTAAGAATGAAAGTTTAAAAGAAAGTTTAATAACACTACTTGGTAGACCTTTTATGACTACAGTAGACACCCAAATTAACGTGAAACATAGAAAATTAACTATGAAAATGTGATGTGTAACTAATGAAATTGAGGTATGGGACCTTTTAATTTTACCTATTCCATATCAACAATTTTCCATTCTTGTCATTGATAAGTTTGTTTCTAAATTAACCTCAGAGGTGTATGAGTACAGTGAAATTAAGAATAAACCATGAGTGTATGACAAACTCCAAATGACTTTCCAACCCCCTCAAAATGAGCATATTCACTAATGTCTTGCCTAGATAATAAATGTGGCACTTTTTGGAGGCAACCCATATTCTTTCTATTATTTTTAGTTTATTAGCTTCAATTTTCATTTTCATTTTTAGTTTGTATGCTTCTATTTGACTTCTAAGTCTAATTTGTGTTTAGGAATACATTCATAGAAATGAAAGACATATAGGAATTATCAAAACAAATAATTAAACCAAAATGGCAGGAGGAGATGGTGTTATGCCTGTGAGGAGCCCTCACATGCATGACAACTTAAGGTTTGGATTAGTTTCATGGACACAAGAGTTCTTAACGTGTGTGACACCCCATTCTTTCATTTTTTCTGATCAATTTCTAAAACCTACCTCTTAATTACCACTTAATTTCCCATTTTTAGTCCAAATTAGCACAAAATTTCACAAACCCATATAAGTTTTAGCCCTATATACCAATTTCCACTTGAAATCAACATGCCAAGACAAAAAGTTCATCTTAGACACATAGAGAGACCTCACGTGTGTGTGATCCATCACAACCATAACATTATGAGCATGATGAGGAAAATATCTCATGAAAATGTCGAGGAGGTTGAAGAACACAAAGAAATTGACATCTCCCTAAGATATGATGCTCCCTTTCTAATTTATTTGGCTGAAGAAAGAAAGATATGCATAGTATGTGTTTAGAACAATGGTTTCTTGTAGATTTTTTGACTTTGACACTTTAGAGCAATTAAATAGTCTAACACCATTAAAGCTTATGATAGGCGCCTAGGATGTACTGAATTCATTACCATGACAAACTCTAGTTTTAGAGAGTTGGTGTTAGAATTTTACAACACTTTGAAAATTAACAAAGCACCTACTCAAATGAAATTCAGATTATTAAGTAGATGGTGCTTAGTAACCCATAAAACTATGAGAAAATTTTTTAAATTCTTTATAGAAAAAGTTTAAGAAATGCTTAACAATTTTTATGCTTATGAAATTTGGAAAGTGTTGACTGGTGAACCTCATTATAGCCCTAGGAATGCATCAACTATGAGCTTAAGCATTCATGTGTTGCTCTCTTTCATAAGTTTATATGTCATTCAATTTCTAGAAAGTTAGAGAGTAATAAAGTTTTAAAGATTAAGCTATATCTGTTATGGTGTATGGATACTAGAACTAGAGTATGCACTTCTCTATTAATTTTTAAACATAAGCTATACACCATTAGACACCTCAGGGTTACACTTGGTCTAGGCCACATTATCACTACTTTCGTTAAGCATTTTTATGCTTTTAATGCACTAACACTGATTGCTAGCTAAGAAAATTTCAATAGTATTTCTTTGCAGCAATCTTATCTTGTTATCAAAGAAGGATATACTATTTGACAGTCAGTGCTACCAAGTGACAAAGATGAGTCTTCACAACAAAAAGTCAATGAAAAGCTAGTTGGGCAACAATCTTCACCATTGTCAAATGAACATAGGCAGTCATCCATACCTGAGGTGCACAGAGTATTGTAGCATCTAGACCGTATGGATTATAGGATTGACCACTTTGATGGTACTAGCGCCTAACATACTATTCTCATGTGTCAAATTCTAGAGCATCTTCTTCCTCCATCTCAGTTAAATGTTTTTCATACCAGGGAAGTATTCGTTTTCTTGTATTTTATTTTTTCTTTGGACAATGTATAAAATAAGTGTGGGGGAAGGAACTCTATTTTCTGAGGGTTCAAAACATTTGTGTGTTAGATTTTGTGTTAATATATATATAAAAACGTGTGTTGTGTTTTAATTGATATGTCTGATTTTTTTTCTTTATTTTCTCATAAACAAGTTAATGAAGGAATGTTAGATCTCAATTTCATGGTGGATCAACTAAGTTTGATAAAGTTTAAAATGGTTTTAATGCTAATTTCATACTTTAGACATTAAAGACATTTAAGTTTAGTTATTTAGTTGCCTCATGTATATAATATCAGTAATTTATTTAGGCTAAGGATTATTTAATGTTATTAACTTATATATTAATTCCTTAATCATTGAAACTTAAAGAAAAAAGCTCAGTTAAAAAATAAAGTTAGCAAAAAGAGTAAGATGGAGCATAAAAAGTACTTGTCTTATCCATTCATTGTCCTACCAATGAAAAGAGTATGCAAAATAACCTATATAAGCGTAATGTGTTTCTAAAAAAAGGAAAAAAAGAGAACAAATAAGTTCAAATAAAAGAAATGCATTATGACTTAAATAAGAATTATTAACTCTAAAGTAAAAAATCAAAAGTAATTAAAAAAAGAGCTATTGAAACAATAAGTGTGAAGATTTAATATATGACTGTTTGGCTAATAGTATTCGATAGTTTGATTATATTACTTTTAATTTTAATCATATGCTAATGCAATGATATGATTAAATTGTTTTGATTTTTTAGTTTTTGACTATAGAATTTGTATTATGATTGCTTGGGCTTAGTTAAACTATGTGAATTTGATATGAGTCAGGTCGATACATTAGTGAAACTTGGAGATTATAAAGATTAGAATTGTGCATATTAGTTGTAACTTGTTTTTAATATTTTTCTACAATTAGATATTACTTGAGGACAAGCATTGTTTAAGTGTGGGAGAGTTTGATGCGTTCTTATTTGATCTAGCTTTTATTAATATTTTCTTATGTTAAATTATAGGTTTTTATCATGTTTAGGTACTTAATTGTTTTAATTTTGTGATTATAGGAAGAAGAGTTGAAATGTAGGAAAAGAGACCCAGATCCTCATACATATGAGGAGAAGAAAAAAGGTTTGGAGATTCATGCACGTGACAACATATCATGGGTGTGAGGGGTGTTTTTGGCTGTACGGACTTTCTCCTTTCGTTCTTATCAATGGTACATGGTTTTGATCATACCCATAAAGTTTCTAAAGCTCAGTTTCCTGTTATTGGCATATGGTTTTGATTGTGGGCACATCACTACTTTATTTACCTATATAATGCTCGTAATTATAGCCTAGTAATTAATATGAATTAAGAGATATAAATATTTGATTAAAGGTTATGAGAAAAAGGTGAAAACACATGAGAAAGTGAAATGTCACAAGGTTCACTCTCGTGACAATACTTTCACGACCGCAAACTATCGTGAGATGGAATTCTGGGTTTAAGTAGATTCGCGACCATGATAGTAGTTGTCACGACCGCGAACAACATCAAATATAAATTTCATTAGTTGTTCCTTCTTTCTCTCATGACCGAATATTTTTTTTACGATTTGATATTGCTTAAGGACAAACATTGTTTAAGGACAAACATTGTTTAAGTGTGGGAGAGTTTGATACATTCTTATTTGTTTTAGTTTTTATTAATATTTTTTTATATTAAATTATAGATTTTTTTTATCATGTTTAGGTACTTAATTGTTTTAATTTTGTCATTGTAGGAAGAAGAGTTAAAGTGCAGGAAAAGAGACTAAGACCCTCATGCATATAAGGAGAAGAAAAAAAGTTTAGAAACTCATGCATGTGACAATGTGTCATGGTCATGAGGGGTGTTTCTGGTCGTGTGGACTTTCTACTTTCGTACTTGTCAATGGCACATGGTTTTGATCGTGAGCATAAAGTTCCTATAGCTCAATTTCTTATCGTTCGCATATGGTTTTGATTGCGGGTGCATCGCTGCTTTGTTTACATGTGTAATGCCCATAATTAGAACTTAGTAATTAATACGAATTAAGAGATATAAGTATGTGATTAAGGATTATGAGAAAATGGTAAAAAGATACAAGAAAGTGAAATATCATAGGGTTTACGCCCGTGACAAAACTTTCATGATCGTGATCCATGGTGAGATGGAATTCTCAATTTAAGTAGATTCACGATCGTGACAGTAGTTGTCACGCTCATGAACATCGTCAGGTATAAATTTTATCAGTTATTGTTTCTTTCTCTCATGACCTAAAATCAAAAGGAACCCTAAAATACGAAGTTTCCCCATACTAGAAGCTAATGCATTATGTTTTCCTTTGATTCCTATCCCTAAACACCTTATCTAAAGAAAAAGATCAAGGTTTCAACAAGTTATTAGGAAAAAAAGAGCATGAAGAAGTGGTATTCTTGAGGGGTCTGAACCTAAGAAGGAAAAGAGGAGTCGAATCTTCCTTTCTAGCTGCATTTTCTTAGATACAGGTAAGGAATCACGTTTTCCTTTCATTTTTACAAGCTTTTATAGCTTTAATAATGCTTAGTTCGATTATGGTAAAGATCCATTTCCAAATGGGTTAGGTTATGGCTTGATCTTGAAAGTTTATGGTTAAAGACCTCTCTTTAAGTTGTTTAAAGGTTATAATAAGTATTAGTAAGATGTTATATGAGAATAAGGTTGAAAAGGGGGTTAAAGTTAGGGTTTTCATCTTTATGGCTTTAAAGGCTAAGTTTAAATGTTAAGGATTATGATATAGAGATGTTATATGTGATAGGAGTTGAAAGATGAGGCGGTGGAAATCACCAGAGGGACAAGCAAGTTTGAGAGAAGCTTGATTTTGAGGCTCCATTAAAGGTATGTACATATATGCATATAAATTCTAAAATATGTCATGTTGTGTTAAATGTGTGATAAATGAATTGTAAGCTTTAAATGCTAGTTGATTACTATAATAATACAAAAAGTATAAATGAATGCCTTGATAAATATAATTAATTCAATGATATGAATGGATCTTAAGAGGTATTAATGAGCACAAGTTATGATGATTGAAAGGTAAGAAGAGGCTGTTGAACCATAAATGCATAAAAAGGTATTAAATGAATTGATAGAATAAGTTAAGTTAAAATATGTTTTTATATGTTTATATGATGCTCTAACATGTTTTAAATGTTGTTAATTGTTGAAAAACCTAGATTCACGTATGTGATTAGTTGTTTACGATCGTGAATCTCCAATGTCATGCCTGTGACTATATTATTCACGACTGTGAAGAAGGTGCACAAAATGGATAGAAGCATTGATGACTTAATTCATGGTTTGGTTTATGGGTAGGGGTGCCCATGAAAGAATCTTTATGGTCGTGAACATGTAGTTCTTGCCTGTGAATCTTGCTTTAAAGGAAATATACTAATTGTTTCAATAGTTACAATACAATGACTATGAACATGATTCAAAATGATATGATTGAAGTATGTCTGTATGATTTCCAGCATAAGGATGTTACATGGTGAGTTTTCATATAAAAAAGTATATATGTTATATGATATGAATGCTATATTGAAGTGTAATAAAGGTAATATGAATAAGTAAAACCCAAACTCAATACTAAGACTAGCAGTAGGATAGATGGTGCACCATTAAAGAGGTATATGGTACTGTAGTTATATATATATTTACTCAACCAATGTGGCTTAAGCTCGGAGAGTGTCATTGACTTGAGGAGCTTGGACTAGCACATATGATGATCGAAAGTATGTTATAAAAAAGTTATATATTTGCTTAGTTAATGTAGCTTAAGGTTAGAGAACCCCATTGACTTGAGGAGCCTAGACTGACACATATGATTATAGACAGTAGTAGGGTGGTTTAAACTCAGAGAGTGCCCATGTTCACAACTTGTATTCGAATAATCTATGTTGAGAGTTGTTGGGCAATGAATCAAAAGTGACTAAACGATAAAGAAAATGTAAAGGAAGTTCAATGACAAAAATATATATGTTTTATCATTAAGACTATACAATGGTTACCTTGATATGTTTAATGAATTTTGTATGATATCACAAAGTAAAGTATTTCATATGATTTTATGTATTCAATGTCGTGCCATAATCTACTATAAGATGTTATGATACTTCTATATGATACCATGATTAGATATGATTCGATATATGATGTCATGATATTTTCTTAGGATGCCATGTATATGTTAATGTTTAATTGCATGTGGAATTTTTATGCCTATATGTACCATTAAGCTTTCAAAAGCTTAGCATGTAGGTATTTTTCCCACGCAAGTCAGAGCCTAGTAGACAAAGGTAAAGGTTGATCAAGAGAAGCTAGCCCCATATCAAAGACAACAAAATAGGCTCTAAGAGGGTCGGTGATATTTCATGTTACAATTTGACATTTTGTACATGTCTTTTTTTTTTATGGGATTGTTTACCTACATACATATTTGCAATGTGAGGATCATATAATTTTTATCTAAGGCATGTATTTTTGTAAACCCTTAAATAAGGGTTAGTCATTTTAATGAAATTGTGATTTTAAATGTTAATTTAATGTTTTATCTTTACTTTATGTTTTATGCAAGTCATCATGACCATAGTGCAAAGAACAAATTTTAAATTTCACAGGTTTTTTGCATAAAAGTTGTATGACATTCACTCGTTTAGTTGGGCTAACCCTAGTTAAGCGAAGGCACTACAACCTATTATGCTTGCGAGAAATTATCACGATTGTACTGAATATTTTGTTGAAGAGTGTGTCACGCCTTTTTGCTACAAAAGTCTAATTACATGTAAACTCTTTTCCGATCAAGTGAGATCTAAACTTTGAAAATAAATGTTGATATGAAGATCATCTATGGGGAAAGTTATCTCTTATTAAGAATAATAGTATCTTTAGAATTAGAGTTTAAGTAGGACTTCTTAGGTTATATATTATAGTTTTATTTTAGGTTGAGATATATGTTCACTTAGAAGGAGAGTTAAGAATTATGTGGCAGTTTTTCAGGAAGTTTTATTTTCATCTTTTATTTTTTTATGTTTAACTTAGTCATTAAAATATACATGACTACTATTATTAAGATGCTAGGCTAAATACTTTAATGGATATTTAATGAGTAACCTTAGTTTATATTGTTCCTTTTTATCTGTTTAATAAATGCATGATTTCTTTAATTTGAATTGTGCTTAATAAGTTTTTGGTTTAGTAGTTGCTTGATATTAAAATAACTTTAAATGTATATATTAAGGCTAAATTATTAGACACACCATTGTAATTTAATTTAAAAATTGAACTGAATATTATTTAATTCATTGGTTTGATTGATTGATGCTTAAAAGTGAGAGCCATAAAATCTATATTCATTGGTTCTTAATTCATTAAGGGATATGCAAATTGGAGGTTGTAAGCTAAATTCCTATTTCTTCTCTTATTAATTTCCTTAGTTACTTTTTAGTGCAATCTTAGTTATTAGTTTCTCTTATATCTTAATCAACTAATTAAAATTACTTAGAATGTTTATGATTTTATTTTACTGTCCATTGGTAATTTAAAACTAATTAAGGATTTAGAACTACATAATTCCTTAAGAGACCGATTTCGGCGGTAAACTTATCATATTACACTAGTTTGTGCACTTGTGAATACGTTTTGAGTTACATTAGGTATAATATGTATATGTGCAAAATAATATTTATTATTATAATAAAATTTAGCATTTAATTATTTATACAATTATTATTAATACAAATTATAAAAACATTGTTTAGTTTTCTTCATATTTATTAATATATTTAATTATAATATAATATATTATAAATTATTCATAAATAAACTTATACATATATTTAAAAATATTAATATATAATTAAATAATTTAATTATTAGATATTTTATATATTTTTGAATGTGTTTAATCATGTTAAAAATATATTAGATGTAGTCGTATCGAGTCATAAAAAAATTTGTGTTGTCTCGTATCCAAAATTGTCAATTCTAATTGTAACATCGGCTCACCCCAGCAGCTCGTGCCCGAATGAGGGTGTGCTACGCAGACTTCATCGATTAAAATATCATTTTAAAATTTTTTATTTATATGAAAATCATTCATTTAATTTTTTTTCTTTATTTACTATTTATTTACTTTGCAGTATAAAAAAATATAACATGAAAGATAAACTATATTTTTATATAATAACATGTTCTTTATAAAAATATACTGTTTATTTTACAAATACTACAAAATAAAATTTAAAAGATAATATACACAAATTGTGTAACCCACAGTGGTTGAAATACGCTGCTCTACGAATCAGGTCACCGTTAGCTTTATCTACTACTTTCTACTTATTCTTTGTTATACCTGCGCGAGAGAAACTCTCACGCTAAGCCCTTGGCTTAGTAATGCATATAAATAAGCAATAAACTATTTTAATGCAACATGCATTGTCATACATCAATTTATGATCAAATCAATTTTTCATGCAAACATACATTTCATAATATTCTAGTATGCATAACATCAATTTGTTTTTTGTATCTCATCAAATCATCATTCTTATTCATTTTACAATTCATGATTTCTTTTTTTTTTTCAATAATTTATTTATATCTACAACACTCAATCATCTATTAATGCATGTCACAAATCATACTCAATCATTTTTTTCATGCAACTTACATTTCATAAATTTTATTCTTTTATATCTTATATCTATGTTACTTTATCAACTTATTATTATCCATAGCTTTTTATTGCCTATAACACTAAATCTTCTTTTTATCCATGTCACAATTCATAATTCTATTTTTCTTTTCAATAATTCATTTATGTTCAGTAACTTCTTTTTTTATGTTTTCATTTATGCCCAAGATACTCAATTATCTATTAATGCATGTCACAATTCATAATTCCATTTTTATTTTCAATAATTCATTTATGTTCCATAACTTCTTTATTTATGTTTTCATTTATGCCCCACACACCTATGAATTACTGACTAGGATAATGGAGTTGTCATTCAGACACTTAGGAGTGCCACCTGGACAATATGATGTGCGCATATAAGTGTCACTACTGACATAGATAACCGTGCCAAACTCGACGTAGATAACAATGTCAAACCCGGCGTAGATAACAATGACAAACCTGACATAGATAATAATGTCAAACCCGGTGTAGATAATCATACCATTAATATATTTAATCATTTTCATCATACTCCCCCTTATTTGACATGTCAAACTATCCTAAGTTGGTTCTAGTTAGGTGTTTTAGGGCTTATACCATCTCATTAAAATTCATTGCAATTAAATTCACACTTTTTATGGATTTAAAGTCTAAAAATAATGACATAATCACTCAATTAAAATAATATTTACATAATATAACAAGGTTCACATCATTTTACTCATTTCATTCCTCAAGTCATATGCTGCCTTGTCACTAGCAGATTCTATTCTCTATTTTGGACCTTAATTTTGGTCCTATTACATTCTACATTTAGTTATAAGGTATTCTTTAAATTTTTAGATCTAAATTTTATCTTTAATATGCAACTTGAATCATTTAATTCTGAGTTCTGTATTAAAAGATATGATAAAATAAAATAAACAACTTAATTTTGGTCACTAACAATTCTGCCTGCAATTTTCTCGACAGATTTTAAGGCTGAACTTTATGAATTTTTCTGGATAATTACAGATATATTCAGATTTTATAGTCTAAATGAAAGTTATATCCCTATGTCTTAGATTTCAAACCCAATAAAGAACATGCAAAACCGAGTTTCAAAAATTAAGTTATAATAGTTTAAGTGTTCACTGCTCATCCATTTCCAGAAAGGAACATACAAACTAATCACATTCAATTTTTACCAAATTAAATCATAAGTCTAGCAGACATGCATCCCCAAGATTTTCATCACAAAGTACTATTAAATCAAAATAATCAACATGTCAAATAATTAAATTATGCAAATAAAAAAAATAAAATAGGCTATTGCCTTAGGTTATGCACAAACCTCTCTTTTTCTCTTTTCCTTCTCTTTACTTCTCTTTCTCTTTTCCTTTGTTCCTTTGAGCCAAATCCTTGTTCCTTTGAGCCAAATCCTTGTCACTTTGAGTTCCTAAAGTTCATAAAAAGATCATTAAAAATCCATAAACCTAATTTCTCCCTTTCTCCTTACTCTCTTAAGCTTCCTTAAGCATGAAAAATGGAATTTCCCATGTCTTTTCTCTCTTTTTCACGTTTTATTTCACTAGAATCAAGCTTTGGTTATGGAAGAACAAGGGGAAAACGTGGGCTGGATTAGGAAGGCAGAAATCCTCAATGCAAAAGGGATAAGGAAGAAGAAGAAAATATCAAGAAGAAAATGACAAAAGTTATTAAGATGGGGGGACACCTAAACTCAATCTAGAAGCTTTTATTAATGCTAAATGCATGTATGTTAATTAGCTTCTTAAAATTTACCACTTGGTGTGGCTGGCCTCCACATGCATTTTATGTAATTCATGTATTTAATTGATGATTGTCCCAATTAATCCTCTAATTTTCGGTAAATTGCAAATTAACCCTAAACTTTTTAAAATATGCAATTTAGTCCTTTATCGAAATTTAACATCTTTCTTACTTTAAACACTTTATTAGAAAATTTTCATAATTAATTGCCATTATTTTAATTATTTTTCGATAAAAATCCAAATTTAGACTTCAGTCAAACCGACGAGTCGATTTAACAACTCGTGTGACTTGGATCTAAATTAACGGATATGACACTAACTTTAACTAAGGTGAATCATCCTTATCTAATCCCTAGCAAACCATAATTAGTTACAAATTTTACATTTAAAATAGAGATCTTTTCTAGGTAATCGTAATTTTCTTATAATTACAACCAATTTAGAGTTCAGTAGGACATTCGATACTTTATCTATTAGTTGTGATAAAAGTTAAAATCACATTGAATAGGATATGAGGGGTAAGAGTGTGTATGGTTTAGTCCAATCAAGAGATTAGAAAATCTTCAATTTTTTCTTGGAAAATCAGAAATTTTAAAATAAAGTCTTGAATAATCTTGAAAAAAAACATTTCATATCGTATTATTTCAAAAATTTTGTATAATTCAATATATATATATATAGTTTTAAATAATATAGTAGTAAACAATTCGGTATTCGGATAAAATTATAGTGGTATGCTATGCAATTTCAATTTGCTTTCGATTGAAAGAAGATTTTGTCCTTTTTAATCTTATGTAGCTCTTTCTTTGTTTCTTTCTTCTTTTTTTTTTTTTCCTTCTTTCCCTCTTTATTTCTCTTTAGCTAATTAACTTTTTTTTTTGCTTTTCTCTTTTTATAAAATATAGAATTGTCACCATAATTTATCTAAATCTATATTTCATTCTTTTTCAGTTTTCTCAGTTTTTTCTCTCAATATTTTCTTTTCTTGCCTTTAATTTGATTTTTTCTTTAATCTTCTTTGCTTTTCTTCTATTTTTTTTTTCATGAACATTATATATATATGGTGAACCATGTGTTGTTTGAATATCATATTGAGACAAACTTCTTCTATTTCATTTGTCTTCCCCTTGAAGGAGGTTAATATAGTATAATTGGGTACTAATTAGGATACTTGTCTTATATATTCCATATTAATTTATATTATATAATTAATAATTTAATATAGATTTCTAAATAGAGTTGTATTCCTAAATTAATAATTCAAGTAACTTCCAAATATTGCAATTGTATATATACTCATCGTGGAAATAAAAATGAGTTCTTTTAATACTATCTAAATTTCAAAATTCATGACTTTTTTTATTAATAAATATTATTTTTGTTATTTTTTTTAACTTGATATACATTATATGGGAGGAAATATATTAGCGATTTAACGTATCGAAATCCCTCACAACTTATAAAGAAAAATTTACCATCATCAAGTTGAAAAAACAAATTCGGTCAATTTAGTTAAACTCATCAAAATTTCAAAATAAATGGCCGCAACCATATATTCTCACGTGCAAGCAGCCTTTAGGAATGGATCAACTCTCTTAAACTCCCCAAATTAAATACCTATACGCAATAAACAATTAAACATAACATAAAAAATAAAATATTTAAATTATTAAATATTTTTTTTATCTTATTAGTCTCATGCCGATGTTGATTAACGTTGATATACATATTCTTAATATTTAAATTATACCTTTGTTCGTTTACCAATACATGACATAAAACTAAAGTAAGTAAACTGAACGATAACTAGAATGTGAAACTAGAATAAAAGAAACAAAAAAATATATAGAATAATGTAAAACTATTGAAAAGAAAAACATTGACAATCAAGTTAACTAATAATTTAATCAACAATAATTCCCTGATAACAATGCTAAAAACTAGATGTAGTTAAAAGTATGCTAGTAAGTACACGAGCCAATTGTAATATCGGTAAACTTACTCCTGAGATCGATCTCTTAATAAACTATTTGGCTTAAATTCTTATTTAAATTTAGATTACTAATGAATAGGAAAATAAATCCTAAACACTCTAATCAAATTTAATTAATTGGTAAACTAATAACAGTAAACTAACAGTAACTAAAATGCAATAAAAGTTGATAAATGTAACCAATGAGAGTAAACAGGTACTTAGATCGCATCCCCTAGTTTGTATTCCCCCTAAAAATTATAACTAATGAACTCAAATTTCATGGCTCTCACTTTATAGTACTATTTAATCAAACTAATGAGTTAACTAACATTTATTTCAATTTTTAGGTTAAATAAGAGGTGATGTTGCTAATAACTTAACCTTAACATTTTCATTTAAAGTTTAACAATTGGTAATCAGGCAACTATCAAACTAAAAATTAAATAAACACAATTGATACTGAAGGAAATCATTCATTCATCAGAAAAATAAATAAAGTTCATGCAAATTAGGGATGCTTACTAAGCACCCATAAAGTAATTTAGCCTAGCATCATAATAACAATGATCATATTTATTTTGATAATTAAGTTAAACATTACAATAGAGAATAAAGATATAAGAAACTACAAATATGCTCCCTGAATTGGATCTCAAGCTGAAAAGTTGCTCTGTTGAAAATCCAAAAAAAGAAAAATAAAGTCTACTGCTAATTAGAACCTCTTTTCTAATTGTTACATAAGTCTAAATTTATATTCGAAACATTCCTAGTTGAATTCTAACTCTAAAAAAAATAATATTTCCTAAACTAAAGATATAATTAACATCTCCTAAAAAGTCATTTTTCTCAAATAAGCATTTATCACTAAAGCCTAGCCCTCAGTCATTCAGAATATGTGTTTGAACACAATTGGACTTTGTTGTATAAACCATCATCATGCATGCTACAATTTTGCATACTCGATACACTTTTACATGGCTTAGCAATGTCAAGCCTGCACCATGGCTTCATGCTCGCAATAGTAGATTAGAGTCATGGCATTGACACACTCATGTTAAAACCATGTGCCCATGGAAAAAGCTTGGCTTCAAAATTATCGTGCCTGCATTAAATCCTCATGCCAGCATTGAAAGAAAAAAACACCAAGCACCTTTGATAAGGTTGCATGTCCGTGATATAATGTTGTTGTGGTTGGCATCCTCACGAGTGTGACACATTGTCATAACGTGACATTTCTCTTATAGTCTGCATTATTTCCTACAACACTTGTAAACATAAAAATAAATAATTAAGTACCTAAACCATGCTTAAAAACCTATGATTAAATATTAAAATATAAATAAAAACTTTACTAATTAGAGACACATTAAGTATGACCATTTTAGTATGGTTGCTAGACGACGCATTAAATGTTCAACTACTTTACACTTCATTTGAAAAGTTGTTTTCAAGGAGTTCTACTGGGTAGAACAACCTTTCACTTCTATTTAGTAGAATACATCTTTTCTCCTTATAAATATTTTCTTTTAAAACGTTTAGATTAAAACCTTTGTCAATCAAGATATTTTCATGCATTTTTTGTAGCACACAATAGTTAGGACCTATAAGATATGATGAAGATTAAAGAGAGAGAATGGGTAGACTAAGGTTTAAAAGTTGAAAGTAATGACAAAAGTGTTTTCAACACTCGTTAATACTTATTCATGCCTGTGAAAGTCTTTGGTCACGCTCATGAATTTGTTGTCATGGTTGTGAATGTCGAGGTTATGGTCACTCTTATGAGAGGTTCTGTCACAACTGTGAGAAGGGATTCATGCCTGTGAAAAAAGGTTAATCCTTGAATTCGAGTTAATTTGGAGCAGGTAAGGCATACATAATTTTCTCTCTCTTCCATCCTTTTATCTGCCACATACTTGTTCCCTACACCTTAAAATTCTTTCCTTCCACACCAAACCTCTTTCCTCCATTTTTTTTTCTCTTCCTCTATTTCTTTCACAAGGTTTCTAAGAGCAAACTTTGGGTTAAAGCTTGAATTGAAGAGGTAAGGATAATGTACTTGAGAGGATGAGATGGAGTTTGGCTTTGAGAATAGATTTGTGTTCATTATCTATTACTAGGATCTTATGATAACATTTTTGTGTTCTAGATGTTGGTAGAGGTGGTGAGTTTTAGGCTTTATTTTAGAGGCATATATATATATATATATATATATATATATATATATATATATATATATATATATATATATATATATATATATATATGCATATTAATTCAAATTCTTGAATTTTAGCATGTTTTATGCAATGAAATGAAACACATGGTAAATAAAATGAATGTCATTTAAATGCTAGAATGACATAAGTGCTGGTTATATAGTTAATGATAATCAAAAAGACATTTTTGGCATGATTTATTATTCAAATGCTTTCCATTTTGTTTATGGCATGAAAATGTTGCTAAATATTGATAAAAGTGATTGACATTGGTCAATCTTAGAAGCCCTTGCATAAGTTTTTAGTATGCTTTATTTTTGGCTTGGGTTCATGTTCTGTAAAAATCTAGATTCATGCTAGTGACACAAGGCTCATGGTCGTGAATTCTTATTCCAAAACAAGTTTCACACCCTGACATAGGGTTCATGCTCATGAAACACTTACCCAAAAATGCATAGCTCGAGTAGAGCCATTCATGGTTTGATTTGTGGTTGTGTTCATTGTAATGGTCACCAATTAGAGTTTAGTTAGAATAAGTGTATGATATGCATAGAAACTATATGATTAACATTAGAGATTAAAATAAATCGAGTAAATTATTAAATAAGAAATAAAAATAAACTAAACAGATTGAGAAAATTAATTTGGTTAGATATACAGTGTCCCTCCTTCAAGAGCATGCCTATGATTAGTGGAAGTTGGTGTTAGCAAAATCCCAAACTCCAAACCCTCAGCGATGGGATTTCTTCATGGCAGAGTTTAAAAAGAAATATGTTCCAAAAGTTTATATGGATGAGAAAAAGCTAGAATTTTTGAATTTGAAGTAGAGGGGTATGACAATAGCTGAATATGAGGTGGAGTTCACCAGGCTGAGCAAGTATGCCACGGGGATTATTGGAGATGAAACTGACAAATGTCGTAGATTTGAAGATAACCTTGATGAGGATATTGGATATTTAGTGGCTTCCCACTAGCATACAGATTTTGCTACACTAGTGTCCTCTTCTATTAGTGTTGAAAGAAGGAAAAAGCTGAAGACAAAAGAGTTCTCCAAGAAATCGATAGCTAGTGTAGCCTAGACATCTGGTACGAAAGGGCGGATAGTACCCAGACCATTTCAGTCATGGGTTGCTGGGCAGACATTTTCTGGTAGGCAGGGTCAGCATTTCAGACCCGCAGCATCATCTGCTAGTTCACCAACATCATTTTCCAAAAGACCAACCCCTGTTATGTGTCAGTATTGTGGTAGAGCTCATATAGGAGAGTGTTGGTGGTTGACTGGGGTATGTTTGAGATGTGGAGCTACGAACCATAAAAAGAGAAATAAAAGAGAAAAATTGAGGGGAAATTCGGCCAGCTTTGGAAAGATCTTAAGGTGAGTTTCTTTTTCTTAAATTCAACTGTTTTTCTTCTATTTGAGACTCATAATGATGATAAATGTGATTAGGTTTGGTAGATTGAGCTTATATTGCAAGATTGGAAGTAGAAATTTAAATTTGTGATTAGTTGAGGAAAGTTATAGTTAAGCTTTGAATTGATGATAATTGATGTTAATTAATTTTTGTATCACTTAAAAACTAGAGAAATAAGATGTTAATGGATGAATGAGGGGCTTCCATAATTAAATAAATTTGGAAAAAATTGAAATTAGCATAGAAGCACAACAATTAATGATAGATTAACTATGATTTGAGTGTTGAATTGAAAAAAATGAATTGGGAACTAGGATATAGTTTTTGGGTAGCCATGACATATTAAGAGGGAAGTTTAACCTTAGTACATTTAAATTAAGGTATAAAACATATTAGGAGCATTAGAATATTATGTAGACATGAAAAACATTAAAAATGGATATTGGAATTGAGATATGGTATGGTTGTGTAGGAAAATCAAGTGAACAAGTGAGAGGCCCTCAAGAGGGTGACAAAGGCAAGGAGAAAGGTAGCTAATAAGGAAAGAAAAAGAAGGATTAAGGGAACAGCCAAGGCTAATTAGGTATGTGCTTCATTGATAAAAATCTTACATGTTAATATGTATGGAATTATTCATTAAGGTTTGATATGATTGTGTTTTTGATATGTTATGTGATTTGTTGTGCCTTTTGATATTTTATATGGAAATGGGATGAAATGGTATAAAATAATTGAGACATATGAATGTAGTTAAAATCTGAAAATTTTAGTATCAAAATGAATGCAAATGATGAATGTGGTTGAGAAGTGGATTGATGCTGATGACCCTGCTGTCGGAGACAAGGTATTTTTGAAAGTTTCACCTTGGAAGAAAGTACTTTGTTTTGGTAAAAAGGGGAAACTGAGTCCTAGATTTATTAGACCATACGAAATACTTGAACATTGGGTCCAGTGGCTTACCGTTGGCCTTACCACCAAAATTGGATAAGATTCACAATCTATTTTATGTATCAATGTTAAGACGATACAGATCAGATCCTAAGCACATCAATACTGTTTTCAACTCAGCCCAGTACTGTTTTTGTCCAAAAGCCTTTAATCATTAAAGAACCCATTCCTCCTATTACTATAGAACCTATTCATGTTGAACAAATAACTCCTCAAAAACAAAAAGAAATAGCCCATTCCCATATGGCCCAAGAATCCAAAACCAATGTTATCACCTCTTTTCTGGAACAACAGGCACTTCAAACCTTACCTCAAGTTGAAAGCCCAAAAGTACCATGCCTCACGTCTGAAAGTTCAGAGTCTGAAGTTGAACTCTCAGATGATGACCCAGATGGAAAATACATGCCTCCCATTCAATTCATGGCAGACCCAGCCTCCTCACAGCAATACGGTACAACCCGCCAATAGCCTGAGTATACAATAGAGGAGCCTGAAGAAGAGATGGATACTAATGTTCCACAAGGAACAGGTCCACAGATTCCACCAACGTACCTTCTTTTTTACTTTACAGCCTTCCCAAACCTATCCAACACTTTCTCCTGATCTGGTAAAAGAACTTCAAGAGTTCTGTTGTGCTCTTTCTCACACAGAGTTTGCACATAAGCATTCATCTCCATTATGGACTCGTCTAGTTTTTCATTACTCTTCCATTCAAGAACTCTGAGTATATAAATCCTATAAAAGCTTCACACCCAGGAATGTCCCCAGATGACATGAATACTATAGTATAAGAATGTTCACAATTGATGGCAAAAGGATTAATCCAACTTACAAAATCCAATTGGGCATGTCAAGCGTTCTATGTCAATAAGAGGTCAGACAAAGTCAGAAGAAAGAAAAGATTAGTCACTGACTATAAACCCTCTGAACCATTTCCTGAAAGATGATAAATATCCTTTACCAAGGATAGATTCCATGTTTGCTTACATGGCCTCTGCAAAGATTTTCTCAAAGTTTGACTTGAGAGTAGGATTTTGGCAACTTGGTATCATACTAGAAGATAGATACAGGACAACTTTCTGTATACCAAACCACAATTACGAATGGATAGTAATCCCATTTGGTCTCAAGGTGGCACCCTCACTGTTTCAAAAAGCCATGATCATAATTTATGAGCCTTTGTTGCACACGACCCTAAACTACATTGATGATATCTTACTATTCAGCCCAGATGTTACTTCTCACAATGAAGCAGTTAAAAACTTTATTGAGCTTACAAAAGCCCATGGAGTTATGTTAAGCCCATCAAAGATACAGTTGCCCCAGACGATAATAGACTTCATTGGAATGCAGTTTTCTAACGGTACATACAGGCCTCAACCACATCTGGCCCAGGAACTATTGAAGTTTCCAGATGAAACTCTCATAGTAAAACAAGTCCAACAGTATCTTGGGATAGCGAACTACATCAGACAGTTCATTGTCAACTACAGTAAGTTGGTAAAACATATTTATCAATTTTTGAAAAAAGAGCCTCCACCCTGGTCGGCCATACACACCAAGGTAGTACAACAAATCAAATCAGTGACTCAAATACTACCCTACCTGCATATTCCATCTACAGGAAAAAAATTGCTTCAGATAGACACATTTGATGAGCACTGGGGAGCGGTACTGTTTGAGATATTTGGAGATCAAAAAGAAGTATGCAGATATGCTAGCAGTCATTTCAAAGAAAGTGAATTGCACTACCACTCAACTTTCAAGGAGATTCTAGCCGTGAAATATGGAATAAAGAAATTTGAATTCCATTTGATAGGACACCATTTCACTATTGTTATGGACTGCTTGTCCTTTCCAAGAATGCTAGATTTTAGACAAAAAACTATTCCTCATCCACAGCTGTTAAGATGGAAAGAGTGGTTCAGTCGTTACAGTTTCGACGTGCATCATATAAAAGGAGACAAGAACTTAATTCCAGATTTCTTATCAAGACCTCCTCCTTCAATTGATCTCATTTCTTCTTCTTTTTCTTCTTCTTCTTCTTCTTCTTCTTCTTCTTCTTCTGAGATTTCACTTATTTACATGGCTTCACCAAGTTCAAGTTCTAGTTCCAACACTCTAGCTCAATTTGATTTTCTCTTAGATTTTCCTCCCAACTGTCTAAAAACAGATCTCAAAATGATAATAAGCTTTGCACAAAACATGTTGTTCACATACATTATCATTTTCCAAGATAAAATAGGCACTCCCAAAAGGATTGTCTACTATCCAGCTGAGTATCTTTGGGTTATGGTCTATAGACTCACTCCAACTTTCATGTTTCCAGAACAACTATGGTATTTATGGTGTCAGTCAACATTGTATTACCAAGCAGTTCAGATTGAGCTAACTAGAATGTTTGTGTTCATTAACAAGAAAGAAAATGCTCAGTCTGCACAAGTCAGATTTTTGACTTGGTTTCAACCTCTCTCCTACTAAAAACAACTGTTCACAGACTTGATCAAATACAACTCAGCACCAAACAAGGTTCCACCTCATATTAATGCAATTTTTATTTTTCACAGGTCTTACACTACAGTTGCAGGAACATAAAAAATTGTTACTATTAGAAGATGCCAAGTTTGGAGAATCATGCCTCATGAAGACCCAGTAAGCCTAGATGAAGTAAAAACATCTATTCTCCAACAACTAAAAAGAGACAACAATTATTTTCATCTTTCGCCAATTAGCTTCACAGTTATGCGTCTACATCCCTATAATCACTTAAAGATGTTTCCATAGCCTCCAACCATGAAGCCAAACTTAGGGAAGAGGATGAAGACCAAATATTTGATCCAAACTCATAAGAAGATGAATTCTACAGGCCCAATGAGGAAGATGTTACAATCACAATTCCACAGCCTCAACCAGGATCTAGTTCAAGGCCCAATCCAATTCAAAAGCCTGGTTCAATGTTTCACACCAATGAAGATATGGATTTCACCTATGCACAGTATTGGGATCCTCCACCATAACTATTTCAGCCAAGAGTTATGATCCTAACAACTGGCCCCACATTCCAGATGAGCAAGCATATCTTGATGACTGACCCCAGCATGATCCAGATCCGTCACCCGAGGATCATAACATGTCACCATCTCATGAACCTATCCATAAGCACTAGAGTGTGTTTCCCACTTGTAGTTTGTTATTTTGTTAAAAAGCATATATGATAGTAACTTTAATTAGTGTGTGTTACTGTTTGCTTTTACTTTATGTCATTGTAAAATAGTATATGACACTATTAAAGAATCTTATGTTGTAAGTAGTGATGTCATATTCCACTGCCCATGTATTATAAATAGCTCTTCCTTCAAATGGAAGTTACAATAAACAATATGTTTGTTTAAGTTTCTTCTTCCTCAAAGCTATTAGTCAGCCACAGTAGCCTATATATCTCATCGATCATTCAAGTAAGCCATTATTTTCTGAAAATTATTTGAGTTTTCTTGAGTTGAGAATGCAAAACAGGATAGTTCCATCAATGGCCAAAAAGTGTGCCTTCAGGAATAGTCATACCTTGTTTCTTGATTCCTGACTTCTCAAGTGAGTTTCATCTTTATAAGTTAGTCTTAGTTCTTATAAGGTTTATAGGATGGAAACTAAACTCTGCGCTCTATTAGGGAAAAGGACGGTAACCATCCCATTGTGAGACTGGTGTAACAACGCCATGAACCTGTAAGGATTAAGGCTGGCTCATCCCCCCTAGTGGTATCAGAGCCATAGAGACATTTGGTTTGCTATTGGTTTGATTAATAGTGGTGAGGAACTTTTCTCACCATCATGGCAGATCTTACTAAGTTAAGTCGTTCATCTTCATCTTCTTCTCTATCCCTTCAACCTTTTTCTTCTACTTTTAAATCTCTTTCTCATCTGTATGAACTTTCCTTTCTTCCTAAAGATCAAAAAGTTAAGGAAACCAACCTTCCATATCTTAATCCCTACAATACCTTCTAGAAACATAAATATACTTTTACAACTTCCATCAAATCCTTGATCCGTCAAAAACCATCATTTGTAAAGGAATACATCCAATCTTCTTCCTTTGACCAGTGTCCTATTCAAGGAACTAGAGAAGAACAGTTTATCATATTGGAAATCCCTCCTAAGTTTCCTGCTCAGTGGAGCAGTCATGGGTATTCTCATATTCATTTTGGAGCAATCAGACTTGCTTTAACCTATCATGGCAGAAAAGGGTTACCAGTAGTGGCTCGTATAGCACTCCTGGATACCAGATTCTTAGAATATCAACATGTTTTAATTGGAACAATTCAGACAACTCTGAATGCTAGTATTGTATTATGTACTTTCTACCCCAACTTCAATATGAGGTTACAAAATCCTCATACGTTTACAACTTTGAAAGTACAGGTACAAATCACCGGAGTAAAAAATGTAGCAACCATAGACATAGCTACTTTGCACTACCAGATGATCTACAGAGTCCAAAATCATGCAATGGACCTCTATATCCCAACTTCCTTAGATGCATTAAGCATTACAGTTGATTCAACCCAGGTACCAAAAGTAGTTCAGATTCCGAAGCAGTTGAACAAGGAAGATCTTCTTCAGATCTTTCCTCATTCATGGTTAACAAATTACAAACTTCTTCACTAGAAGAATCAGTCTGTTAGTTCTACAAAGCCTCTATTTATCAAACACAAGGATGGTACTGTTGAAATGCAGTTTTTCTCACCTGAAGAAAATGAAGCTCAACCTGGAGCACCAGTGGAATTTTCCACTCAGTTCATGATGCATCCTGTTTATCCAAGGGAAAATATTCCTATTCATGCTTTCACGAATTCTGCTCAACCAATCTATGAATCTCATAATGGTAATCACAATTACTTTATCATATGTGATTGTGATGACTGTTATGCATATCGCATAGCAGATGAAGCTGATGATTGGAACAGGAAGCCAAGAAAGTCGAAAAAGAAAAATAAAGGTTATGAACAACAATTTCATGAGAGATATGAGGATGGAGATCCTTTTGTTGGTCTGTTAGGTGAACCATCAGGTAAATATCACTATGTGGTCTCATATTCCCCACCTTCTCATTACAAAAACCCATTACCACCATTATGGGACTTACCACCTGATCCTATACCTCCAAAACCACCTAAACCTAAACCACTTCCATGTTATAAGCTTGTTCATAAGCCTAAAGTTCAACCAACTTCACCAAAGTCAATCCCTATGATTGCAATATACCAACCACCCTCTTCACCTATCTCATATGATGCTGAATTTCATTCTCTTCATGACCATGTAGATCCTGTCTCACAAATCAGGACAACACTGTATGTTAAGCCCACAATGGTGACACCTGAAGGAACTACAAGACCAATTACTGTTGAATGCACAAGCACAAAATACAGTCCTTCACAAAATAGAAACAAAGATTGATAGGGTTGCAAACAAAGTTTATGTTCTAGATAGCACTCAGACATCGTAGTATGAAGCACTGTATGGACTATTGAGAAAACTTAAGCAGCAACAAGCAGATTTGAATAAAGAATTAATGGCAATGGTCTCGGCAAAAATGTATGATGCTACTTTCAATGTTATGGTAGTTAAGCTGCAAAAGCTTGAAAAGGAGAATGAATATTTGAAACAAGATCTCAGGCAAGACTATCTCAGGTCTTCTTCATCTTCTGATCCTCTGGATTTGTTGACATCTCTGTATCCTCCTACCTCTCACCAACTATTATATACATCACCCTCTGTTCATCGTCCTTCTCAATCAGAATTGGAAAGGTTTGGCCTAGCGTCAAAACTATTTCATAAGCAGTTACTGGAAGAGTCAGGATGTAAAAACGTAAGTGTTTCTGCAATAAACAATATGTTTATTTAAGTTTCTTCTTCCTCAAAGCTATTAGTCAGCCATAGTAGCCTATATGTCTCATCGATCGTTCAAGTAAGCCATTAGTTTTTGAAAATTATTTGAGTTTTCTTGAGTTAAGAATGCAAAACAGGGCAGTTCCATCAATGGCCAAAGAGTGCGCCTTCAGGAATAGTCATACCTTGTTTCTTGATTCCTGACTTCTCAAGTGAGTTTCATCTTAATAAGTTAGTCTTAGTTCTTATAAGGTTTATAGGCTGGAAACCAGACTCTGCGCACTACTGGGGCAAAGGACGGTAACCATCCCGTTGTGAGACTGGTGTAACAATGCCATAAACCTGTAAGGATTAAGGCTAGCTCATCCCCCTAGTTGACATATGAAGAAGAACCAGTTCAAATCCTAGCTAAAGAAATTAAGGAGCTTAGGAACAAGAGAGTACCATTAGGTAAAGTGTTATGGAGAAATCATGCAATCGAAGAAGCCACATAGGAAAATGAGGAAGCGATGAAAGCTCAATACCCCCACTTATTCAATGATAACACAATAGGTATGTTTCAAGGACGAAACATCTGAAGGGGGAGAGAATTGTAATGGTCACTAATTAGAGTATAGTTAGAATAAGTGTATGATATGCATTGAAACTATATGATTAACATTAGAGATTAAAATAAATCGAGTAAATTATTAAATAAGAAATAAAAATGAACTAAATAGATTGATAAAAAAAATTTGGTTAGATATGCAGTGTCCCTCCTTCAGGAGCATGCTTATGACTGGTGGAAGTTGGCGTTAGCGAAATCCCAGACTCCAAACCCTCAGACATAGGATTTCTTTGTGGTAGAATTTTAAAAAAATATGTGCCAAGAGTTTATATGGATGAGAAAAAGCGAGAATTTCTGAATTTGAAGCAGAGGGGTATGACAGTAGCTAAGTATGAGATGGAGTTCACCAGGCTGAGCAAGTATGCCACGGGGATTATTAGAGATGAAGCTGACAAATGTCGTAGATTTGAAGATGTCCTTGATGAGGATATTGGATATTTAGTGGCTTTCCACTAGCATACAGATTTTGCTACACTAGTGTCCTCTTCTATTAGTGTTGAAAAAAGGAAAAAGCTAAAGACAAAAGAGTTCTCCAAGAAATCGACAGCTAGTGTAGCCTAGACATCTGGTAGGAAAGGGCGGATAGTACCCAGACCATTTCAGTCACGGGTTACTGGGCAGAAACTTTCTGGTAGGCAGGGTCAGCATTTCAGACCCGCAGTATCATCTACTAGTTCACCAGCATCATTTTCCAAGAGACCAACTCCTGTTATGTGTCAGTATTGTGGTAGAGCTCATACAGAAGAGTGTTGGTGGTTGACTGGGGGTATGTTTGAGATATGGAGCTAAAGATCATAAGAAGAGAAATAAAAGAGAAAAATTTATGGCATTTTCTGCCAGCTTTGGAAAGATCTTAAGGTGGGTTTATTCTTCTTAAATTCAACCTTTTTCCTTCTATTTGAGACCCATAATGATGATAGATGTGATTAGGTTTGGTAGATTGAGCTTATGTTGTAAGATTGCAAGTAGAAATTTAAGTTTGTGATTAGTTAAGGAAAGTTGTAGTTAAGCTTTGAATTGATGATAATTGATGTTATTAATTGTTGTATCACTTAAAAACTAGAGAAATATGAGGTTAATAGATGAATGAGGGACTGGCATAATTAAATAAATTTGGAAAAAATTGAAATTAGCATAGAAGCACAACAATTGGTGATAGATTAACTATGATTTGAGTGTCGAATTGAAGAAAATGAATTGGAAACTAGGATATGGTTTTTGGGCAACCATGACATATTAAGAAGGAAGTTTAACCTTAGTATAATTCTTAAACCTTGAGGGGTATTTCTGTCATTTTGTTGATAACAAATAAAATAGCAATATTTTATTTAACATACTTGTTTTCTAAGTCTATTAAACAGGACATGGAATAAAATAGCAAGAATGGAGATTGGAAGAATAATCCTTGAAAGACAAAATTAAGAAAGTAGCATGTTCATGCTCGTGACTCTATGTGTCACCCCGTGAATGAGATAACCGTTACCAAAACCGACATTTGAAGTTCACGACCATGAAGGAAAAACAAACCTTGAAATGGACATTTTTAGTCACGCCCTTGAATCAAAATGTCACGCTCGTGAATGTTCATGCATTTTCATCCAGAGAGCTTCACGACCAAAGTCACCATTTGGATCACGGCTGGGAGGTTTGTCACGCCCATGAATATGTATATCACACCCGTGACTCAATGTGTCAAAACATTCCAGAGAACTTCATAAAAAAGGTCACCACTTCAGTCACGGCTTGAGAAGAAATGTCACGCCTGTGAATGATGAAAGAGAAAAATGTCAAGTGAAATTATTTGGTTGGTACAACGGCTAGTTTCGTATTTAATGCACCCCAACGGCTATAATCAGCCATAGGAGTATAAATGGAAGTCATTTATGCATTCAGTACAAGAGGATAGCATATACTCTGAATTAAATTTTCATTACAAGCTATTTGTATATTCAATACTTTGAGAACCAAAATCTATTCTCTGTAAAAAACTTTTTGCTCTTTATTTATTGAGCAATTAAGATTTGTGAGTGTTTTCTCTCTATAATTATTACTCAAGTGAGCTTTGGATATTTCTAGGTTAAGAGTAGAACACTTGTAAGGGTTAGTTATGTGAGCCTCTAAAACACAAATTAAAAGGTTATTGTGTGAGCCTCTAAAACACAAATTAAAAGGTTATTGTGTGAGCCTGTAAAAACACATAGTGAAGGTTGTTTGTGTGAGCCTGTAAAAATATAAATTGAAGGTTGTTTGTGTGAGCCTGTAAAACACAAGGAATTGGTTATTGTGTGAGCCATTAAAACACAAGGGATTTCTAGATTAGGTGTGAGTCATTGTGAGGAACAACATAGTTTGGAGTGAGCTTGTAAAACTCCATTGTAACACTTAGTGTTAGTGAAACTCCCAATTGTGATTGGAGAGAGGAGTAGGGTTTGTTAACACCCGAACCTCTATAAATCTTTGTGTCAAATTTTCTCTATCCCTCCTAAAATTAACTATCTATTTCCGCACCTTAAAGTTTAATTTTTAAAACTCCAATTCAACCCCCTTTCTTGGCTTAATATCTGGCCAACAATTGGTATCAAAGCTTTTTCTAGCATCAAAGCTTAAAAAGCGCTAGTAAATATCAAGATATGGTCAGTGAAGGATTCCAAAGTCTCAAGCCTTACTTTGATGGAGCAAATTATGCCCATTGGAAGTTTCAGATGGAGACATATCTGGATAATGAAGGAATTGAAATCTGGGATAGTATTCGAAACGAATGGACACCACCAATTAGAAGAAGAGTTAATGGTAAAGAAGGAAATCCTATCAAGAGATGATAGGACAGAGCCTCAAAGAAGAGCAAATTTCAAAAATAAAAAGGCAATGACAATTCTTTCAAGCTCATTATCTATTGAAGAAATTGGCAGGATACAACACTGTTCAACTGTATATAACATGTGGAAAACATTAGAAAACTATCACGAAGGCCACAATGCCACATGGGATGACGAAAGCTCTTCAAGTAAAAAAGGTGACAATGAAAGCGAAGAGGTCAACCTATGCTTCATGGCTATAGAGGATCACATCTCGGATGAAGTAAGATCACTACACTCATACTCTTTCAGTAATGATAGTAGTGATAATGATAGTAATAGTGATAGTGATGATGATGATGATGATGATGAGCAAAGCCTAATAGAAGAATTAAATCTAGAATTAGAGAAATATAGAAGTAAATTTAGTACCTATAGAAATAACATCTCTAAGTTAAAAAATAAGATAGATGGTTTAGAAAAGGAAAACATAAAACTTAAATCATCTAATGAATCTCTCCAAAAGTCATTAGATGAATACTCATCAAGACCCTCAACAGCTTCCTTGCTAAAAGAAAATAATATTTTGAAAAATGAAGTTGAGGAACTTAGAAATTCCATTTCTAAATTTCACAAAGGTAAAGAGAGCTTAGATACTCTCATTGTGTCTCAAAGGCCACCTTTAGTTAGACACGGTCTAGGATTTAAGGACACATCATCATCTTCTCACAAAACCATATTTGTTAAGTCTAAAGAACCTCACATCTCTACACCTGTTAGAACATCACCTAGGAATAAGTATACTAATCCCTCTATGCATAAAAGGAATAATCAAGGATTAGCAAGCCTAAGAAAGAATCCTCAAAAGACTAATCATGCCTTTATGTATAAGAAGTATGCATTTAGAAAAATGCAAATTAATCATGATTCTTCATGCCATTGTTCTCAAAATCAGTCTAATAGAATTATGACATTCAAAAATATTGTAAGACCAAAAAGCAAGTTTAGACCGAAACAATGTAATTCCTGTATGAAAATGGGTCACATAAATAAATATTGCTGGATAAGGAAGGCTCATTGGGAACCTTCATATGCTAACCCCCAAGGACCCAAACTCATTTGGGTACCTAAAAATCATATTTGAATTGTGATTCTATAGGTATGCCTCAAGTCCACAATAAACAAAAATGCTTGGCTAGTAGACAGTGGATGCTCAAGGCATATGACAGGAGACAAAGAACTCTTCAATGAAATCAAAAGTATTGATGGAGGTAAAGTTACCTTTGGAAACAATGCAAAGGGTAAGGTAATTGGCATTGGTTATATTGGTATTAATGGTACCACTTTTATTAAAGATGTCTTACTTGTTGATGGCTTGAAACATAACTTGTTAAGTGTAAGTCAATTATGTGATAAAGGAAACAAAGTAATCTTTACTTCAAATGAATGTCTTGTGACCTCTATCGATGGTCAGGAGATATTTAAAGGAAATAGAGATATCAATACATACATAATAAACTTACATGAACTATCTAACCATTCCTCCAAGTGTCTTGTGACTACTAGTGATGAATCTTGGCTGTGGCATAGAAGACTTGGTCATGCTAACATGGACTTAACACAAAGTCTCAGCACAGGAGAACTAGTAAAAGGACTGTCGAGAGTTAAATATGAAAAAGGCAAGACATGTGAACCTTGCCAAAAAGGAAAGCAACACAAGTCATCCTTCAAAGCCAAAAACATAGTAAGTACTTCAAAACCTCTTCAACTCCTGCATTTAGACTTATTTGGACCTACTAAAATTGCTAGCTTAGGAGGAAAACATTATGCATTTGTCATCGTAGATGACTACTCTAGATTTACTTAGGTAATTTTCTTAGCTCAAAAGAGTGATACTTTTGAAAATTTCAAAAACTTTGCTAAAAGAGTTCAAAATGAAAAAGGGTATTGTATTTCAAAAATAAGAAGTGATCATAGGAAAGAATTTGAAAATGAAAACTTTGAAAGTTTTTGTCTTGAACATGACATTTCACATAATTTCTCATCTCCTAGGACACCTCAACAAAATGGGCTAGTTGAAATGAAAAATCGAACTTTAATTGAAATGGCTAGAACAATGCTCAATGAATATGAATTACCAACTTATTTTTGGGCAGAAGCCACAAACACTGCTGGTTATATTTCAAACCGAGTTTTCAAAAGACCTCTTTTAAACAAAACCTCATTTGAGCTATGGAATGGAAGAAAGCCCTTGATATCATACTTTAGAGTATTTGGATGCAAGTGTTTTATATTGAACACCAAGGACAATCTTGGAAAATTTTCCTTTAAATCCGATGAAGGTATCTTTTTAGGATACTCTACAACCAGCAAAGCATATAGAGTATTTAATAAAAGATCATTAACGGTTGAAGAATCCATGCATGTTGTTTTTAATGAATCTAGTATACTTGATCTTGTGAAAGGTAGTGTTCTTGATGATGTTGTAGGTAATATGGAAAAACTTGATATTGGAAATGGAAAAGAAGAAAATGATCAAGAAAATTTACTGCAAAATGACACTCTACCTCAAAATCAAGAACAAATTGATCAAGAACTTCCAAAAGAATGGAGAATGACGAAAGATCATTCAAAAGAGCAAATAATTGGTGATCTATCAAGGGGAGTAAGTACTAGATCTCATTTCAAGCATTTAGTCACTGACATTGCTTTTATTTCACAAATTGAACCTAAAAATGTTGATGAGGCACTTAATGATGAATGTTGGGTAATTGCCATGCAAGAGGAACTCAACCAATTTGAGAGAAGTAAGGTATGGAGCCTAGTGCCTAGACCTTAGGATCATCAGATTATAGGTAGCAAATGGGTATTTAGAAACAAACTAGATGAACAAGGTTTAATAACTAGGAATAAGGCTATATTAGTTGCAAAAGGATATAATCAGGAAAAATGTATAGATTATGATGAAACATATGCACCTGTAGCTAGATTAGAAGCCATAAGAATACTTTTAGCATATGCATGTCACATGAATTTCAAACTTTTCCAAATGGATGTGAAAATTGCATTTCTAAATGGTTATATAGAATAAGGAGTGTATGTAGAACAACCACCAGGCTTCGAAAGCTATGATTTGACAAATCATGTTTTTAAACTTTCAAAAGCTTTGTATGGTTTGAAACAAGCCCCAAGAGCATGGTATGAGAGGCTAAGTTCTTTTTTATTAAAAAATATCTTTACAAAGGGAAATGTTGACACCACATTATTTATTAAAAGGCATAAGCATGATATACTAATCGTTCAAATTTATGTTGATGATATAATATTTGGTTCTTGTAATGAGTTGCTTTGTCAAGAATTTGCTAAGTGTATGACTAGGGAATTTGAAATGAACATGATGGGAGAGCTTAAGTATTTTCTTGGTCTACAAATAAAGCAAGACAATGAGGGCATATTTATCAACCAATCCAAATATGCCAAAGATTTAATTAAGAAATTTGGTATGGAAGGACACAAGAATGCCAAGACCCCTATGAGCATTTCAACAAAATTGGACAAGGATGAAAAGGGTAAGAGAATTAATGAAAAGCTTTATAGAGGTATGATCGGATCACTTTTATATCTCACTGCTTCTAGACCCGATATAATGTATAGTGTTTGCTTGTGTGCACGATTTCAATCATGTCCTAAAGAATCTCATTTAATTGCAGTAAAAAGAATTTTAAGATATTTACATGGATCTTTGCATATAGGTTTATGGTATCCTAGAAATTCATCATTTTATATTATAGGATATTCAGATGCAGACTATGCTGGTAGTCTTTTAGATAGAAAAAGTACTTCATATATGCTTAGTTTCTTGGTTTAGCAAGAAACAAATTTCAGTTGCTCTCTCAACTGCTGAAGCAGAGTATGTAGCAGCTGGATGTTGTTGTACTCAAATTCTTTGGATGAAACAACAACTTAAGGACTATGGTCATAAGATGAATCATATACCTATTAAATGTGACAATACAAGTGTTATAAATCTTTCAAAGAATCCTATACAACATTCAAGAAGTAAGCATATTGACATTAGACACCATTTTATTAGAGATCATGTTCAATATGGAGATGTTGCATTAGAATTTATAAGCACAGAAAATCAATTAGTAGATATTTTCACTAAGTCTCTAAATGAGGAAAGATTTAATTTCATTAGAAGAGAACTTGGTATGATTGATGGATTAACCTTGTGATTGATAAATTATGAAATTTTAATTGAGGAACTTATTTTTGTATCATATCACTAGATATAAGATAGAAATTTTGATTAAGATTTATGTTTTAAGGGATAAAATCTTTATTGAAATGATTTAGTCTTGTTTTTAGGACTTAATTTTATTTGTTGAAAATTTAAAGGGAGTCACACCTGTGACATATGTTCATGCCCGTGACTTAAATAGCCAAAAGAGGCAGTGTCGTTCACGACTTGATTCACGACATGGTTCACGGCTTCAAGTGGTGAAGCTTATTTTCACGGCTTCATTCACTCCCGTGAAAAGAGCCTTTCACGCCCGTGATGACTTTTCACTCCCGTGAACCTTAACACCCAAAAACTCATAGAGGCTTTCACGCCTTGAGTCACAGCTTGCTTCACAGGCATAAGTAGTGAAATTCAACATTTCACGCCCGTGACTATTATTTCACCCCCGTGATAGTTCATCATTCACGCCCGTGACATTCAAAGGTCACGACCGTGAAAATATTCAAGCCTTCATTTACGAGTGAAACACTCCTTCAGCAAACCGTGAACACGACCATTCACGCCCGTGAAACCACACTTCACGCCCGTGAATGTATCGAGTATATAAAAGAACAGCCGGTTATATTTCTCATTTCAACTCTTCAACTCCTAAAACCGCTCTCATTTACACATATTCAAAGATACATTGAAGATTCCGGCCCCCAAGTCTCAAACTTTTCCTATAAATACCTCCAAAAGTTCAAGTCTTCATCAGAAATCTTACATTCTTAGGGTTTCATTAAATATTTTCTGTCAAAATTTTTCCAAATCCATCACAAACCTATCTCTTCAAATCAAATGGAGACTGCTTCATCCAAGGGAAAGAGAAAGAAGTCCCATGCTTCTAGGAGGTATGCAAATTACCTCATGAACCGTATTCCGGAGAAATGCCATCCTCGGTACTCCACTTTGAAGAAGAGACCTTTACTATCATCAAGGTCTTTCGAATGGCAAGCAGTCCGAACACTAGGGCTTGAAACGGCTATGACAGAGCAACTCCAAGCCTGTCATTTGAAAAAATTTGTGGAGATTCACCAAGCAACTTTAAGGGAGCCAACACTGGAATTCCTCAGCACTCTGCAAGTATCACCTACTAGAGTGGTGAAATTCCAACTATGTGAAAATCCCAACAACCTTAGTGCCATTGAATTTGGGGAATTGTTTAATCTACCATCAGATGGGATCCTAAATGACAGTGAGGTAGAATTCTCTGCCCCTCGAGCTTGGACACATTTTGGCTATGATTGTAGCTGGGATGTTAAGAAGACAAAGAGCACTCATCTCCTGTCCCCAGTGAACAAGTATTTGCATAGGTTCATGACCTATAGTATATTCGCTAAGGGAGAAAGCAATGGGACTATCAGGAAATCGGAGCTCTTCCTATTTGAGATGGCTCGTAGAGGACTCACAGTGGCACTCTCTGGATGGTTTGCAATCCATCTTATGTCCATTGCCACCAAACCTATGGGATATATTCTGATCGGTGGATATGTCACCCATATAGCCATAAAGCTTGGCTACTTGAAGCTGGATGAACATCACTTCAACCTCATCCCTGGGCATCCTCGACATCGCTTGGATGTCCAGTCATTTATAAAGATGGGAGCAGCTGTCAGAATCATTTTCGAGAACGATATTTTCTACCGCTTCACCGACACTGCTGGGGAGATTATTTTGGAAGACAATGACACGGAGGATTTTAAAGCAGGCCTCCAAGGAGTCCAGCAGAAGAAGAGGGCTCGGGTTGAGGAAGCACCTCCAGTAGCTAAGCAGGACATCGGACAGTCCTCGGCTTCCACACCGACTTTAGCGTAGTAGGTGGTTGACCTCTTAGCACCACATTTTGAGCAGCTGCAGACTTCAATGGATGAGAGGTTGGAGAACCTCAAAGACTTCATGGAGTCTGAAGTTGCTAGGCTTCGAGATAGGATGTCCGGCTAGGAGTTAGGCTATACTATAGCCTAAATTTGCTTATTTTTGCTTGTTGATTTCTTTTTTGTTGTTGTGTAGGAAATTTTCAATTTCCTTTCTGAAAATTATTTCACTTTGTTTGTATTTTCCTTTATTAAGTACATTTGCTTTTGTTTATCTTATTGATATCTTTATCTCCTTTTTGATTGATGACAAAAGGGGGAGAAAACTAGGAATATATTATAGGGGAGAATAATGGTATCAAACTAGCAACTAAGCAATATATAAAGGTAAATGGATTTTGAATCAAAATTTAGAATTGAATTATGAATTGACATTGAAATAGATTAAAAGGGATTAGAAACCTTGATTCAAAAATTCATATGCAAAGAATAAAATTGACAAATTGAGCTTTATACACTTTAGATATACCTTAAGCATACTTTGCATATACCTTAATGCAAGTTACAAAAATAATTATTCCATGATATACCCTAAGTATACCTAACATATACTTCATGCTTTAAAAGGAATTATGGTATATATTGGATATACTTCACATATGACTTGCATATACTTAAAATCTAGTAAGTTTATTTCAATGCTACATCATTCTTTACAATTCTTGCAATTTATAAATTTTTTATCCTAAGTATATTTTGAGGGGGAGACTTCTCAAAAGCACATATTGCTAGATTATTTGTCACCATAAAAAAAAGGGGAGATTGTTAAACCTTGAGGGGTATTTCCATCATTTTGTTGATAACAAATAAAATAGAAATATTGTATTTAACATACTTGTTTTCTAAGTCTATTAAACAGGACATGGAATAAAATAGCAAAAATGGAGATTGGAAGAATAATCCTTGAAATAAAAAATTAAAAAAGTAGCATGTTCACGCCTGTGACTCTATGTGTCACCCCGTGAATGAGATAACCGTTACCAAAACCAACATTTGAAGTTCATGACCATGAAGGAAGAACAAACTGTGAAATAGACATTTTTAGTCACGCCCGTGAATCAAAATGTCACGCCCGTGAATGTTCATGCATTTTCATCCAGAGTGCTTCACGACCAAAGTCACCACTTGGATCATGGCTAGGAGGTTTGTCACGCCCGTGACTCAATGTGTCAAAACATTCCAGAGAGCTTCACGACCAAGGTCACCATTTCAGTCACGGCTTAGGAAGAAATGTCACGCCCGTGACAAACATAGTCACGCCCGTGAATGATGAAAGAGAAAAATGTCAGGCGCGATTATTTGGTTGGTACAACGACTAGTTTTGTATTTAATGCACCCCAACGGCTATAATCAGCACTGGGAGTATAAATGGAAGTCATTTATGCATTCAGTACAAGAGAATATCATATACTTTGAATTAAATTCTCATTACAAGCTATTTGTACATTCAATACTTTGAGAACCAAATCTATTCTCTGTAAAAATCTTTTTGCTCTTCATTTATTGAGCAATTAAGATTTGTGAGTGTTTTCTCTCTATAATCATTACTCAAGTGAGCTTTGGGTATTTTTGGGTTAAGAGTAGAACACTTATAAGGATTAGTTGTGTGAGCCTCTAAAACACAAATTAAAAGGTTATTGTGTGAGCCTGTAAAAACACAAAGTGAAGGTTGTTTGTATGAGTTTGTAAAACACAAGGAATTGGTTATTGTGTGAGCCATTAAAACACAAGGGATTTCTGGGTTAAGTGTGAGCCATTGTGAGAAACACCATAGTTTAGAGTGAGCTTGAAAAACTCCATTGTAACACTTAGTGTGTTAGTGAAACTCCCAATTGTGATTAGGGAGAGGCGTAGGGTTTGTTAACACCCGAACCTCTATAAATCTTTATGTCAAATTTTCTCTATCCCTCCTAAAATTAACTATCTATTTCTGCATCTTAAAGTTTAATTTTTAAAATTCTAATTCAACCCCCCTTCTTGGCTTAATATCTGGGCAACAATAATTTAGCTCAATTAAGGTATAAAATATATTAGGAGTATTAGAATATTATGTAGACATGAAAAGCATTGAAAATTGATATTGGAATTGAGATATGGTATGGTTGTGTAGGAAAATCAAGTGAACAAGTGAGAGGCCTTTAAGAGGGTGACAAAGGTAAGGAGAAAGCTAGCTAATAAGGAAATAAAAAGAAGGATTAAGGGAAGAGTCAAGGCTGATTAGGTATGTGCTTCATTGATAAAAACTCTTACATGTTAATATGTATGGAATTATGTATTAAGGTTTGATATGATTGTATTTTTTATATGTTATGTGATTTGTTGTGACTTTTGATATTTTATATGGCAATGGGATGAAATTGTATAAAATAATTGAGACATATAAATGTAGTTAAAATCTGAAAATTTTAGTATCAAAATGAATGCAAATGATGAACGTGGTTGAGAAGTGGATTGATGCTAATTGATGACCCTGTTGTATGGATTTTGGAACAGTCTTGACTATTTTAATTATAACTTGAGTTCTGGAATTCTTTTTTATATGTTTTTTTTATTGAAAATGAAAGCTCAGACACAGGGCTTTAATTTTTATTTTAGCTATAAAATCTAATTATGTCTGTGTTTGCCCATAAAAATATATGAAGTTCAAACCTAGAATCTATCCAGAACATTTTAGGCAGATATTTCTGTAATGATGCAGTATTCAATTGATCATAACTTTTGATAGGAAACTGGGATTTGAGTGATTATTGATGCATATGAAATCTAAGACAATAAGACAAAAATTGTTAGAAGACTATAACTCTCAATTCAAATTATAAATGAGCTAAAAATGAAGTCCAAAAACACGTATGAAAATATATCATAGGTAAAAATAAGAAATATTGGGCTTTTGCATGTGTTGTGATAATTATATGTAATAATTAATGTGAATATTTTCTTTAATGATAATTATAAATATTTAATAAATTATTTATGTGTGAGATTTTAGTGCAATAATAATGGGAATAAATAATAAAAATAAATAAGCATAATTATGATAATTGAATAATATTGTAATTTTTGAAAATATTGTGAATTAATATAAAAATAGTTAAGCTCAAAGACACCTAGTCTAGAACTAGAATAGAGAATAGTTTGACATGTCAATCAGGGGATTTAAGGCACTCGGTGCCAAATATAAATGCCGGTAATGACAAATTTATAAATGCGTTCGGCGCAAAATCATTAAACCGATAATGACATTATTATAAAAGCGTTCGGCACAATATTATGAAAACCAGAAATGACAACCTCGTTATTTCTATTAGTTAGTTCAGTTATAGGTATTATGGGCATAAGAAAAAAAAAAGAAAAATGATAATAATGTTAAAGTATGTTATTTTGAGAATGTTATATTAATTAAAATTGTTAAATGTGTAATGTTTGTTGAAATTTTCTTATTTGATGCCTTATTTATGAAATGATTAATTAAGATGTGAAAAAATTATATGTATGTAAAATTTTTATCATTGAAACACCACTAAGCTCGTAGCTTAGCGTGGGTGTTTCCTCTCGCGCAGGTTTTAGAATGGTAGTCGTAAGCAGCAAAAACTTTTGTTTTTTTTGGTGTATTTTATATTTAATTTTATAAATTAAATTATAGTTTTATTTCCTATAGTGTGTATTATAAACATGAATTATAATGTAAATTAAACTACTTTATAAATAAATAAAATTTTGAATTTTTGTACTTGTAATAATTTTTATTTCAGTGTTTACAATATTTTCGCAAAAAAAAATACTTTATTTTATTAATTTTATAAAACAGTTAGACGGATAATGTTCACTTACCTTGATGAACGAAAGTGGGATAAGGGGGTGTTACAGTGTGCATACCAGTTCTGTATTATTTATCATCAAATTTAGTGTAAAATTATGTTTTAGGGATTTATAGGAGTGAAAGGCAATTCACAATCGTGAATTCTTATTCGCATATTATTTCCCTATGACTTAAGTTATGAGCAAAATTGTGAATGTTTTTGTCCCTTTTTGCCACATACATTCATGAGTTTGAACATTCAGTCATAGTTGTGAATCATACATGTCACGGCCGTGAACAATCGTGCCATAGGTGTGAACCTACAGTTATTAGCAAAATCTATAGTAAATATCAAGTTTTGGCACACCACGCACATAGTCACTAAGGCTAATCAATGTTAGCCACTGCTACCAATACTTTCCAACATACCACAATATTTATATACCATGAACATGTATGTTATCATGTTTAATCAATGGAACTAGGTTTAATGCCCTATTTATCAATACTATACAACAATACATACTCAATTGTCATCATTCCTTATAGAACCAAGTCATATCATTTTACCAAGTTTCAATATAGCATTCAAGGTATCAAATCATGCCAAATTTCATAATACAACTTACAACAATATTTTAGTTCAAATTTAAATGTGTATATCTCCAAACCTAAAAATGGAGCTTAATCTCAATCTCCCGCATGCCTAGTGCCTTTACTGGTTGTCTCCACCTTCAACTTCAGTTCCTAATACAAGATTAAAGACTAAAATATAATTTAGTTATGCAAATTTAGTTATTTAAACCATTAACAAAGTAAAATCCTAACCTAAACCCCATAAACATCACATCTTATCTAAAATAAATTCAACCATTGAAAACATAATAGAAAACATAGTCTCTTACCTCTATATTGATGATTACAAATTGGTTCTAATGTTCAAAATTGTGTTCTAATACTCATTGATTCAAACTTCATTTTTTTTATAATGAAAGCTTTGTTTCTAATCCATTTTAAAACTCTTTCATAGTGAGGATTCTGTGCTTTATCAACCAAAGTTGAAAAGGATTAAAGGGGAAACAATTTTGGAGTTTGTTGGTTAGGGTTTAGGGGTGAAAATTTGTGTTTGTGGTTCAAAAAGACAAAGCTATCAAATTTATACTATAGGGATTTATGGGCATGAATTTTCATTCATGACCATGAATCTACTCAAATCCTAAAAATCTTATTTCACGATTGTTCACAAGTGTGAACATTATGTAACTTTATTTTTTTCATGCTCTTTTAAACTATTTTCAACTTTCAAAACCCATAACCATTTATGTACACTTAAAATACCTTTATTACATGTTAGTTTTAGGCACTAACTTGCAGTCATTATAGACTTCGAGTTAGGAGAAGAGTCATTTTCTGGCTAAGCAGGGAATCGTTTTGGGTCATGTAGTTTCTATTAGAGGAATTGAAGTAGATGAGGTAAAGGTAGACTTGATTGCTAAATTACCACCACCTATATTTGTAAAGGGTATTAGAAGCTTTCTTAGGCAAGCTAATTTTTTTAGGCATTTTTCTTAAGGATTGCTCAAAAATTGCATGCCTTTTAACAAACTTGTTTGCTAAAAAGATGTGGATTTTATGTTTGTTGATGATTTTGCTTACTGTTTTTTGAGAATTTGAAAGAAAAATTTGCCACTGCACCAATAATAATAACCCATGATTGCTCCTTGTCTTTTGAAATTATGTGTGATGCTAGTGATTATGCTATTGGAGATGTACTAAGGCAAAAGGTTAACAAAGCTTTGCATGTTATATATTATGTTAGTCGAACTTTAGATGATGCTCAAGTGAATTATTCTCCATTGAAAAGGAACTCCTGGTTGTAGTGTTTTCTTTAGAAAAAATTAGTTCTTATTTATTAGGATCTATGGTTATTGTACACACCAACCGTGTAGTTTTGAGGCATCTTTTGAAGAAACAAAATACAAAACCTAGGAGTGCTTTTATTTCAAGAATTTGACCCAGAAATTAGAAATTAAAAGGTTATTGAGAATTTGGTAGTTGATTATTTATCTATGTTAATTTTAGATTTTGATGCTTTAGCCTCTAAAAAAACTATTCTTGAAACATTCCTGATGAACATTTGTTCTTGGTAAATCATGCGCCTTGGTATGCTAATATTATGAACTATTTGGCGTGTGATATTTTGAGTCCTTATATGACTTTCCAAGAAAGGGAAAGATTCTTATCTAGATGCAGGAACTATATTTGGGAGGACCCCTATCTTTTCAAATTATATGCTAATAAGATAATTATGATATGCATTCTAGAGGATGAGTAGCAGAACATCCTTACCTTTTGTCATGAACTTTAGTGTGAGGGTCACTTTGGTGGTAAGAAAACAACATATAAGGCTGCCCAACCATATTTCTTATGGCCCATTATTTAAAGATGTCCACAATTTTTGTTTAAAATGTAATTAATGCCAAAGGAGTGGGAATATAAGTAAGAAAGATGAAATGCCTCAAAATTACAATCTTATTATAAAGTAATTCAATGTTTAGGGCATTGCCTTCAGGGGAACCTTTTCCTTTTGTAATGGTTTTGAATTTATACTTGTTGTTATAGATTATGTGTCTAAATGGATTGAAGCAATTCCAATCTGCACTAATGATGCTAATATGGTTGTGAAATTTGTGAATTACTAAATTTAAAGTAGATTTGGGACTCCAAGAAGAATCATTAGTGATGGTGGAAGCCATTTTTTGCAATAAGATTTTGATTTGCTCTTAAAAAAATTGGTGTCACTCATTAAGTAGCTACACCATACCATCCTTAAAATTTAGGCAAAGTTGACGTAAGTAATAGACAAATCAAGTCTATATTAGAGAAAACGACGTGACCTTCACAAAAGAATTGAGCATTAAAGTTGAATGACACCTTATAGGTATACCACATAGCCTACGAAACCCCTATTGGCATAAGTCCATATCAGCTGATATTGGGGAAAGCTTGTCATTTACCCATGGAGCTTGAGCATAAAGCATACTGGAAATTTGAAGCCCTAAATATAGAGTTAAATGAAGAGGGAGAAGAATGTTTATTTTAGCTACATAAGCTAGAGGAGCTTAGAAATGAGGCATATGAAAATGCAAAAATTTACAAATAAAGAACTAAAAAGCCCCATGACAAGTTTTTAACCCATAAGAATTTAATTTCTTGTATGAAAGTTTTACTGTTTAACTCTCATTTCAGGCTTTTTCCAAAAAAATTAAGATCAAGATGGAGTCGCCCATTTGAATTGGTTCAAGTGTTTCCTCATAAAGCTGTCGAATTGATGACATCTAAAGACTGAAGACAAGTTTAAAATGAATGACCATAAAGTAAAGCCATATTATGAAGGCATTCCATTGGTAAAAGAGGTGGTAACTATGTCCACCAATTCTCTAGATATCTAAATGATTAGTGAAGTTTTTCCTTGACAATAATTGTGGCGCTTCGTTGGAGGCAACTCAAGTTTAATATTGCAATTCTTATTTTTTATTTACTTTTGGCTTACAAAAGGGTTTTTAATTGTGTTCTAACTCTTTGTATTTATCGAAAGATATGAAGATGAATTTGTGCTTGAAGTGTATTTTAACCTTGAATTTTGAAGTACAAAACAACTAGAATTGAGTTGTGAGTTATTGCAGTGTTTCTAGGTAAGCATAGAGCTATGTCGCAAGCAAGCTACATTTTCATATCCATGACAGAGCAATGCCCAGTGGAGGGCATGCCTCTGTCACGAGCATGCCACTTCTATGCACGCGCAACACTAAGCTAGGGAAATAGTATAGCAATTGTCACTGGCATGACATGTAGTTTCATGCACAACATCTTCAAGCTTACAATTTATGTTGCGAGCGTCACATTTTGTCATGTGCGCGACACGTGACATATGTAATTTAAATTCGTTGCATATTTTTTCAACTCACATAACTATTTAAGTGTGCTAGTTAATGGGTTCCCTCATGTCTATGACCTTCTCTTCAATTCTTCCTCTAAATTATCTTCCCTATCTCTAATCTGAACTCTAAATCTCCTCAAGTTACACCTTCAAATCCTAAATCCATCACTAATTTCATTCACCAATCCAAATTTGGCCTCCCTATTATATTTTTAACTACAGCCACCATGCCTTGAATCTAACGACTTGCCACCAAGATCAGTGCAAACTGTCGCACATGAGAAAGTTGCTAGCATACCCAAACAACCTCTTCCACCCCTTTCTGCTAGCGACAATAGCAAGCGTAAAGGAGTTGCAATTGGGACTAAGCCTCAAACCGTACCTAAAGCCATGTAACACTCTCTTATCCTTTTATCCACCAATTAGTTAAAATGGTATTTATGACTGATTAATTGATGTGCTTGTGTAAGAATTATAAAAATACAATATATATAAATCAACTCATAATGAGACTAAATAGTCCTTATATACATACATGAAATCTATTTATATAGACTAAAAACTAGTATATACTTAATTTACAGTTGTGTATTTATTGTTGAACATATATATAATGGTAATGCATATAAAAATTTCTTTAAGAGCATGACATGACTTTTCAGTGTTTACACAACCACATAAAAGTTATATTACAATGTTTCTCTAGTAGCATTTTAAAAACCGTTACAATAGATCTCTTATCGCAACAATTTTGTAACAGAAGAATATTGTTACAAAAAAATTTTCAACTAAGTGTTTTATTAGATATAAACCATTGCAAAAACTTCTGCATATTTAAAAATATGCAGCAGTTATTAACAAGCACTGCATATTTATTGTAATGTAACGAACGACAACTGCTACAATAAATGTTATATGTAACATTTTTAAGAAATACTACATTTTTAATATAGGACAATAATAAATAAAAAAATTTGGTGCTCCATATATTACAGAAATATATTGCAGAAAAGAGATGTGTTGCAAAAAAATGGTGCAACACATCTCTTCTCCTTTATCTGTTCAAAAATCCCAAATTCAAAGAAACCTAAACAGAAATACGTCTTCTCCACCGATCTAGCATTCAATTCTCCTTCGGTCACTCACATCTTCTCCATCGCTCACTTCTCCTTCGATCTCTCGATTCAGCCCTCTAATCTCCATTCTCCTTTCATCGCGCAAAAGAATCTTCTCGTTTCGAAATCCCCAAACATGTTGCGCTGCGGTACATTTTCTCTAGCCCTCTTTCCTCACATCGCAGCATCGTAGTCACAGTCATTCTCGCCGGGCTCCAATCTCCAGCCATTCAACCATTTCTGAGGTATGTTTTCAAATTAGTCACAAATATTTTGCTTTCTTTATGTTTATTGATATAATTTTAAATGTTTTTTTTGTTTGTCATCATTTGCCTATCTATGCTCATTGTTGATAATTTTAAGAACAAATTTCAATTTTAATTAAACAAAATTTAAATTATTTTTGGTACTTTAATTAAATATGATGATGTCTCTTCTCTGGTTTTTCTCATTTTGTTCTTAGCCATTTATTTCCTAGTCAATGGTGATGGGAATCCCGATATTAGTAAAAGAAAGATGGGAATCATGGTTATTTTGAGTGTCTAAAGGTTAAGCAGAACGGTTCTGATGATCCAAAGAAAACATAAATGGTGAATCAAATTCAAGTAGGCATTGTAGGTCCCGAAATAGCTCAAGAAGAGGTGAATTGAGTTTTTAAGAATTTTTGGCCCTTGCAAAATGACTCTCATTTTTCAATATACTAACAATATTCTAATATTGAGAAGAAAATATTTCCAAAAATAATTTGAAATTTCTTTTCACAAAATTAAAGTTTGTAATCATAAATATTTCTCAACTTCTAAATCAGTTTTTATCAAGAAAATCACCTCTTTTATTTAGAAAAAAAATATCAAACAAATTTAAGCATAAATGGATATTTTCTAAACACCTTTTAATATAAAAATCAAATTAGAAAATTTTCCAGCAAATTAGAATATCAAATTTGAAAATAAAAGAATGAAGAATAATTTTGACACACTTAGATTTACAGTATTTCTTTCTCAAGACTCAATGTTAAGAGTTTCTCTCCACTAATAATTTTTTTCAAGGACAAGAATTAAGTCAATTAGAACACTAGAGTTCTACCTCACACTTTTGAGCTCAAACCAAAATTTTTACAATGTAAATTTTGAAAGCACTTGATTAGTTTTTTTCTTAAGTGCTAAACAACTCCACAACAAGTTTTAAAGTTAAACTTGCAAACTATAATAGAAAATAATCACTTACAGACTCAGCAACGAATTACATAAAGAAAAACTAATGCTAAGAGGGAGGATATCTAAGAATAAAACTCAATATGGAAGGAAAATAATTTAAAGAGAGCATAAGACTTTTCTCTTGTGAAATTTTTGATTTTCTAATATTTGAAATATTCTTTCAATAAGTATTTATAGTCTTAGTGCAAAACACTGGCCAATAGAGACAGATTCACGTTTTACAAAAATTAACTGTTATATTGTCTTTTAGTAAAAAATTGTCAGTTGTAAAATTAGAATACTCAATTAGAATACTATATTAGAATACTCTATTAGAAAGTTACGTTTCTGACCAGTGAAAAAAACAGTTTATCCAAAAAAATTTTATAAGCTTCACTTTTAAATACAAATTAATATGACTTTACATTTATAATCTAATATATCTCTTTGTTGCACATGTTCCTTTTTCTTGAAGGTTCACCTTGCTTCCAACTTTTTGTATATTAAAATATGAAATTACAACAATAATAATATAAAAAATTTTAATACTTTAATCATGGTTTTTAAATCATCAAAACAAGAATTGTAGCTTTTGAGCCAACATTCTCCTCATTTTTTATGATGACAAAAGCGTGATTATGTTACTTAGAATTTGTACCTAATTAGTTAAAAAAATATCTTTCCCTTAATCCATGCATAGGGATGTAAAGGAAATTTTAGCAAAGTATCCACAAAATATGTACACTTCCATTTAAATACTAGAATCTAAATTATATCCAAGAAGCATTCTGTTAGAATTCACCTCTTTTTATGTAGTCTTATTCCATTCAATTAAATCCAATTTAAATCATAACATGTTTCAGCATAATAATCACATAGTGAAAATGTGCACACTATCAATTTCAATTAGCAATCCACATAATCCACATGTTTCTTCTCCCTTTTGTAATCACAAAATATTTCAAATATGTACAAGCTAAGTTTCATCATATACACATTCAAATCATGAATTCAGATTGTTCAAAGCTCAAGTTCAATATACCAACAATCAGATCTCAATCATATTTTCTTAAAAAATTTTAGATATGTCAATATCAACATGGTTAAATATATCAATATCATTCAAACATATCCAGCACATATTTATCTTCATCTTGACAAATTTAACATATCACAAGCTTAAATAAACTTAGATATACAATATTTATTAACATAATTCAACTATTTCAATCCAACTTTTTAATGATATATCTACAAAATTATTTCAGTTTAAAAACCCAAAGTTTTAAATAACATAAGCACAATACATTTCATTTTGTCAATAAGACATCTTAACTTAAAGTTTTAGCAACCAATCCAATATATCTAATACTTAATAAATTCAATCATTCCACAATATTTTACATTTCAAATAGCATTTTAATTTTTCCAATGTGCCCTAATTTTTCCACTATCACATTGCAAACTCAAGTATCAATCATCACAATATTTCTCATCAGTTGTGTCAGACTGCATTTTTATAATATCATCAAACCATTTTTATAAATGTAGGTCCCGAAATCAATCACAAGCATCTCACAAGGTTAAACATACATATTACTCAAAACAACCCAAATCTCCAATATATCATAATAAAACATATCAAATTAGAATCAAAATATCACATCTTTCATCCTTTTTATTATCTACCACAAGGAGTTATCAAAATTCAATTCCACCAATTCAAGATAAAAGTTCAATGATTTTTCATATTTAAAAAGTTTAAGAGTTCAACTATCACAAATTGAATTTCCATATCCAGAATATCGATTCATAACCAATTTCTTATATTTAAGCATCTTATCCCTAAAATAGTCTCAAAATATTTAATATAAATTCACAAAGCTCAAATATAATTCAACAATTCATGAATTATTCAAAATATCAGTTCATATTCAACTTAAGATATGCAAACAATTCAGCCTTAAACACAGTTTGAAAATATGCAAAATAAATTCAATCTTCAACACAACACAACACAACTCAAAGTACAAATCTGAAATTAAAAAAAAAATTAATTAATATTTTATTTACTATCCATCCCATCACTTTGTAAAGATTTGCAGCTGGAATGGGTTTCTGTAAGTATCTTCGACACCAGAGAAATTAGATGAGGTAGCGTCGCTGGTCAGGGGCGAAATTGGCGAGCTGGTGGCATCGTCGTCTAAGGAGAGATCTGGAACAAGTGGCTTAGCTGTCCGAAGGGATATTTGGGGTTGTGCATCACTAGTTGTGTTGGACGGTAGAAGGGAAATAGAGATGATCTAAAGTTGTTCCGAGATAAGTCCGGTAATGGTGGCAATGCTGGGTATGACACGAGTGAAGGTGAGATCGCCGGTAGGAGTGGAACTATTGATTTCTTCACCATTGGTTTTGTTCGTGCCATGACTTGAGCTTTGGATGAGCTTATTTGGGCAGAGAATGAGTTCTGTGGCTTTGGGCAAATTAGAGGTAAAAGATGGACTTTCAAAGAGGAGATAATGTAGATGAAAGAGAAAATTGATCTTTGAACACAGAGTGATGGAGATGTGTTTCATGTTTTTGAGACAATTAAATATATTTTAATATATATAAATTTTTAATTAAAAGTTAGAAAGATTCTCTAAAAAGTTGACATAATTTTTTAATTTTGAAAAATTTTATTAAAATCCGTCTCCATTTTAAGATGCACAAAGCTTAAATTTTCCAGAAAATTTGAACTTTACCTCTGATTAAGAATTATCACAGAGCAAAGAAGTAAGAAAAATATTGTGTATACATGTTGCAGTGGTGAGAGAAAATATGACAACAAGCTCAACTAGTCAAAAACACTATCTTTGTCAAAAAGACTATTTTATCCCTAATATAAAATTTCAACTTTCTCCATACAAGGATAGAGATGTAAAACTACAAATATTTAATTTTAACTCAAATAATCATAGCAGATATTCATGTAAGCCCAATCAATTAGAAATCTAGTTTAAAAGAATATTCTAATAGAATTCTAATAATTATGCAATACTATAAAATTACGCACAACAATTAAAATTCATACATATCATGCGATTTTCACATAAATATATTAAGAATGAATTATTAGAAATACCTCAATAGATTAAAATCACTTTGATGCAATATCTATACTAAGAATCATTCTAATTTCATAGGATTTTCTTTTGATTGTACCTTTGAGCCATAGACATGCTCATGTCACAAGCAACCATTATCCAAATAACAATTAATCATACTTGAGTTGCTCTTTAGACAAATATGTAAGAAATTAAAATGATGTTGGTACCCATTTCACTTTGGTTCCTTCTTGGTTAGTGAACAAAAATTAATTTTCCACTTTTTGATGACTAGTTTGTAAATCCATATCTTTTTCACATTAACATCTTTTCTCAAATAACAATATCTAAAGATACGACCCTTTTTGTTGCAATAAAAGCATGTAATGTGAGGAAAAAGATGTGAAATAGTTTTATTAAAATATGCATAATCTTTAACATATTTTCCAAAACCATCAACAACAACCCTTTTATCTTTTCTATATCTATTTGAACATCCATGATATCTAAGATTCATTTAGAACAAATTTTTCATATAAAAGCTTTTCAATCTCCTTGTTTTTCTTTTATATCTCTTCATGTAACAAAATATTTTGTCTTACATTATTATTATGAAGATCAATTGCTTTCAATTTATTTTCAATAGATTTTTCAACCTCTTTAATAAAATCATCATGTTTTTTCAAAAGATCATCATATAATATTTTCAAATCAGCATATGAATTTTCCAAAACAATATGGTTTTTCTTTAACTTCCAATACTTATAATGTAACACTTCAAAACACTTCCAAAGGTCATCATTACTAGAAGAGTCATAATCACTTACCCAGAATTTTCAACAAGATTGAAGTTCAAAGCTTATATTCTTTTAGCTTCTTTAATGTGAGCCATTAATGTCATATTGATGGTTTCTTTATCTTGCAATTTAGTTGAACTTAGGCATGATTCTTCACTATTGCTCCATGTTGCAACCATAACTCTTTTCTTTTGCTTCTTTCCTTTATATTTAAGCTTTGGACATTTTGTTTTAATGTGCTCAAACTAGTTGCATTCATATCACACAACATCATTGTTGTTCTGACTGTACTGATGCTTTTATGATTTTCCAGATTTTCTCTTATTTTTGTACTTCTTGTGAGACTTTTGTAACATCATTGACCTTTCCCACATGCATATCCATATGCATTTCATTTGAACATATGCATCTTCCATATAACCCAATTGAACACGTGCATTTCATACATATTTTCTTAGAAACAAGTTCATGACACGCACTAGCTCTTAGTATTTGGCAATTGTATCGAGTCACTGGTGTATCCTTATAACCTAAATGATGATAACAAAGCATTAGAAATGAATTGAATAAGGTGACTAAATTAAAGTAAAAAAATGACTAGATTAAAATTAATAAACATTTACATTGTTAATTAAGTTAAATCGGGCCAAATGATTAAGTTGTATTATTGTGTGAATTAGTGGAATTATAAATATATGTAAATAATAATAATAATATAGACAAAATGAAATGAAAATGAAACAAAAGGAAAATAAAAGAAAGAGAAGAGAAAAGATAAGAGAAAAGAAATGAGAAAAGAGAAGAGAAAAGAGAAGAGATGAAGAGAAAAAGGATAAAAAGACAAAAAAACAAAAGATTGGCTTTATCTTCCTCCCCCATTTCTGCCTTCTCACTTCAGCCATCTTCCTCCATTCTAGAACTCAATTCTTCCTTGTTTCACTTGGTTTTTGAGGCAAATTAATCCCTTGCATGTTTGTTCTTGGTAAGTAATCAATTCTTATTGCTATAAGGTTGATTTGAGTTGCTAAGGTTTATTAATAGGCACTGCATTTCACCCCGAATTTGATATTAATAGAAATTGATTCTGGAAATGTGTAAAACAAAAACGTTGTTCCTTTATATCTTAGATTTATGGATATGTAAACCGTTTTGCAAGATGTTATATATAGAATGAGATATCCTCTTTGTACTGAAACTAGTCAAGATAGCTACTGTGTTCTTTGGTTTTGAATATGATACAACTATTATATGAAGTATCTCAAAACATAAAACAAGTAGATATATGTGTTACGTATCTATAAAATAAATTTCAGATTCATAGGTCTTGTAAATGATGAGTTATGTTGTATGGAACCATAATTATTCCATGGTTTGAACTACCAACTGAATGCCCTGGTCAGATCCAGCAAATTATTTGGCTAATTTGAGCTCAATAGAGCTAGATTCTGTATATTATAAAAACTGAAAAGTTATAGGTATATGGCATATCTAGATATGGGTACTAATTTCAGCTTAATATGTTATGTATAGACTAAGTTATGCCATTTGGAAGTCATACTGGTCTGGAAGCCAATTCTATTATAGACCAATGATATGTTTCTTATAATTTGAAGCCTTAGAGACATAATTGATAAAAGTTGTAAACATGAAAAATGTTCCATTTAAACCCATATAAGTGTCTGTAAAGTTTCATTTATAATGGACTTATATATTATAAGTTATGATTATCCCAAGTTGGTACCCTGAAACTGCCTAAATGTAGAAAACAAGGCAGAAAACAGAACATAATTATAAATTCCACCAAACATTGTACAATGATCCAATTGGTCTGAAATTTTAACATGTTACATAATTATATGTTAATTGGAATTAGAAAGAAGAATCAGATTAATTGGTCAAGTATAGAAATAGTTATAGGCTAAACAGTCCTATAAGGGCACACTACCTTATAGAAAAAATCTTAACTATTGATATGAACAATGCATGTTAATTTGTTTAAGCCACATTAAGTCTCCCTAATCATGAGTTAATCGATTATATTTTCATATTAGGCTCACAATATATTGGAGACCCACAAGGACAAAATAGAAAATAAGTAAGGGTCAGAATCAAAGGAGAACGGTGAGTCTAATTATCGATTGAATTTTTTAGTGCATATGAATGTTGCTTGCTATGTGATTCATATGATTATCATGATTTGCCTCTGATAATATGATGATGGATAATTTGTGGCATTGTGGTACATATAAGTGGTATACTTGTGATATATTTGAGGTATATATTTGACATATGTGATATATATACAGGGTATATGTATAGTATATGCGAGGTATATGCATGACATATGAGGCATATATGCGGTATATGTATATTATATGTGATAAGATGCAATGGTTGATGAATGCTTAAGTACAAGTGTATATTCATATGGACTAAAAAGGCGTTGCAACTAGTTAATCGATATTGTAAAGCAAAAGAAGAGGCCTATGGCCCGACAAATGTGCAAATGAAACAAATGATCAAGCTAGCTAGCAAATGCAAATGTTCACATGGCAAATGTTCATATGAAACTCGAGGTAATGTCTATTTAACTTGGTCACAACAAAATGAAATAAGCAAAGCATTTGCATACGTAAGAAGTAATGATTATCTGTTTCAACTTTATATGATACTGATGAATGGAATGGAATACATGGTATGTATTGGATTTGTGATTTATTACTATGCATTGTTTGGTACTTTAGAGCTCATTGGATAATTATTCTCATTGAGCTGCAACTCATCAATTTGCATTAGGTAAAGAAAAGTGATAGCTCATTTTGAGTAGCGTATAGAAGACATGGAGCACAGGTCACTAGTCCAGTCTCATCACTCTCTCTCCTTGCATTCCACACGAGCATGAAAATATGTCATCTATATTTTTGTATTTACGTGTTTGAATATGTATAGTAATTTTGGAATGGGTTTTTAAAATGTATAAATGAAAGCAACTCATAAATACTTATGTGCAAAGTTTATGTTTTAATGTATGTGATATATCGTATTGTGGCGAAAGCCTCAGTGTTGACTTGCAAAGTCATTGAATGATATTATAGTATATGAGACTTGGAAAGTCATTGAATGATATTACAGGACATAAAAAAAATTTACTATCAATGTTAACATGATATTTTGTCTTTCCAACATGCTATGTGTGATTATTTGATACAGGGATAGGTTGAACTCAAATGTATAAGATATGGTGTTACATTTTTGGTATCAGAGCAGGAATATGTTTCATGGGAACATGCATATACATAAGAGCATGATAACATATGCATAGTATGTGTTGAACATTATGTGGTGACATAATTTCATTTATTTTAGGGCCATCATAAGACATGATTCACCAAGGAGAGATGGGCCAACTGAAATGCATTCTCATGAGGCATCGCCTCATTTACATAGAGATCAACCAGCACTAGGAGCTAAAGCTCCAACAAATACATCACAGTCATCTCATGCAGAAGTACCCCATGAAAACCTAGAACATGAAGTATATGGTCCTGAAATGTACAAGGAAAGACGTTATGACAAGCTGAGGAAACATGGTGCAACTGATTTCAATGGTACAACATACCCAGCAGAAGCTGAGACATGGCTGAAAAGGACACAGAGGGTACTGAATATGATGAGATGTACCCCATATGAGAAATTTGATTATGCAGTATCATTGCTTCAAGGTAATGCTTATGAATGGTGGGAGACAGTCCCCGACAGTGATGCACAACCACCGTTTTTGACATGGAATGATTTCCTCCAGGTATTTCAGAACAATTACATGCCTGAGGCATATAAAGATGAGAAGAGAAAGGAATTCCTGAATTTAAAACAGGGGAACATGTTTGTTGCGGAGTATGAAGTACAGTTTAATAAACTTTCCTACTATGCCACATTCATGGTCTCTACTGAAAGAGACAAATACAGGAAGCTTGAGGAGGGCCTCAAATATGAGATCAAAAATAGAATCACAACTACTGATCTTGATAATTATGCCTGACTCAGAGCTACTGCAATCAGAGCTGAAAGGTTAATGAAAAAATCTGGGAAGCAACAAATTAAAAGGGCAGCACATGAGTTTTTTGGTGAGTCTAGCAGAAGGTCAGGAAAAAGAGGTAGATATATTCCTGCACAGCCTGGCAACAGAAGTGGGTACTCCAGTTCTAGAGGTCGAGGCATGACCTTCTCTTACCCAAGCAGAGGGCAGAGCCAATACATTGAACAGAGGCCCAAGTGTAGTCATTGTGGTAGACAACATACGGGCGAATGTAGAAGGCTCACAGGAGCATGTTATTTATGTGGATCGATGGAGCACATGTATAGAGACTGTCCAAATAGAGCCAAACTAGCAGAGACCAATAGAGGTAGAGGAGTATCTGAGACTACAGTTGAGGCACTGAGGGTCTACCCTACTAATAGGACACAGAGCAGAGGAAGAGGCAGGGGCAGGACTGGTACAATGGGTAGAGGAGTAACCAGATCTGAAGGTCAGAGTTCTAGACCCCCTACTCAGGCTAGGGTGTTTTCTATGACTAGATAGGAGGCAGTGGATGCTCCCGAAGTAGTTAATTGTAATATTTACATTTATGATATGTTAGCATATGCATTGATTGACCCAGGCTCCGCTCATTCATTTATATCATTGCATATGACATCTAAACTGCATCAAACGCATGAGCCTTTGGGGATTGACATAAATGTGAGTACTCCATTGGCAACAGTGGTAGTTGTGAATAATGTCTGTCGTGATTGCCTGATATGCATTGATAGAGCTGAGTTAATAGCTGATCTTATTTTATTGCCAATATATGAATTTTATGTGATATTGGGAATGGACTGGTTAACTAGATATCATGCAATAATGAATTGCTTTACTAAGGAAGTAATTTTGGAATCACCAAACCAGCAAAGGGTAGTATTTCTAGGTGAAAGAAAACTTGTGCCTACATGTCTAATCTCAGCTGTAAAGGCATTTTGATTGATCAAAGGGGGATGTGAAGCATATTTGGCATATGTGACAGATACTAGAACCACAGATAGCTTGCTTAAAGATATACCAATGGTAAGGGAATTTGCTGATGTATTCCCAGATGATCCACCTGACTTACCACCAGATAGAGAGATAGAATTCACTATTGAACTAGTACCAGGAATAACACCAATATCAAGGTCACCCTACAGAATGGCCCCAGTTGAGTTGAAAGAACTGAAGGCCCAATTGCACGAGTTATTTGACAAATGGTATATTAGACATAGTGTATCACCTTGGGGAGCTCCAGTATTATTTGTTAAAAAGAAAATGGAACAATGAGATTGTGCATCGATTACAGGCAACTGAATAAAATGACAGTGAAGAACAAATATCCGTTGCCCAGAATAGATGATTTGTTTGACCAGTTGCAAGGAGCCCAAATATTGTTCAAGATTGATTTGAAATCAGCCTATTACCAGCTGAAGGTAGCAGAAGCAGATTTTCTAAAGACTGCCTTTCGAACCAGTTATGGACATTATGAATTTTTAGTAATGCCATTTGAGTTGACTAATGCTCCAGCTGCATTTATGGCATTAATGAATAAGGTGTTTCAACCATATATGGATAGGTTTGTGATAGTATTTATTGATGACATATTGGTGTACTCAAAAAATAGGGGAGAACATGAACAACATTTAAAAGTTATGTTGCAAACTTTGAGGGAGAGACAATTATATGCCAAATTGAGTAAATGTGAATTCTGGTTAGATCATTTGGTGTTTCTTAGACATGTGGTGTCGTGTAAGGGCATAGAGGTTGACCCAAAGAAAATTGAGGCTATGGTAAATTGGGAAGCTCCTAAAAATGTTTCTGAAATGCGTAGTTTTCTGGGTTTAGCTGGATACTATCCCAGATTTGTTGATGGATTCTCCTTAATTGCTAGCCATTTGACTAAATTATTGAGAAAGAATGTGTCTTTCAAGTGGACTCCAGAATGTCAGAGTAGTTTCGATGAACTAAAACACAGACTAACCTCAGCACCAGTGACTATACCTACAGGTACATGTGGATTTACGGTATATAGTGATGCTTCTCATCAAGACTTGGGATGTGTACTAATGCAACATGGTAAGGTTATAGCTTATGCATCCAAACAATTGAGACCACATGAGATCTCATATCCAGTGCATGATTTAGAATTGGCTGCAGTTGTATATGCATTGAAGATTTGGAGGCATTATCTGTATGGTGAGACATTTCAGATCTTCACAGACCATAAAAGTTTGGGTTATTTGCTGACACAAAAAGAGTTAAACATGAGGCAAAGATGATGGTTAGAGCTATTAAAAGATTATGACTGTACAATTGAGTACCATCCAGGGAAACCCAATGTGGTAGCAGATGCATTGAGTAGGAAGGCTAGTAGCAGTGTAGCTCACTTGCAAGTATCATCATTTCCATATTTGATTCAATTACGATCTATGAATGTTGAATTAAATATACATGATGAAGGATTAATGATTGCTACTTTTCAAGTCAGACCTATACTAAAGGAGAGGATCAAAGAAGCACAAAATAAAGATCCTCAATTATGTATGAAAATTGATATGGTAAGGCAGGGAAATAATACAAAGTTTCATTTACAGAATGATAAACTGATGTTAAAATCACGCATATGTGTTCCAGACACTGAGAACTTGCGTCAGGAAATAATGGAAGAGGCACACAATGCATCTTATGCAATACATCCGGAGATGACTAAGGTGTATCACAGTTTAAGGCCTCATTATTGGTGGCCAAGAATGAAGAAAGACATAGCAAAATATGTTTCCAAATGCTTGAAATGTCAGCAGATTAAGATTGAACACCAAGCACCAATTGGTAAGTTACATCCATTGCCAGTGCCAGAGTGGAAATGGGAGAAAATAACGATGGGTTTTGTCTATGGATTGCCAAGAACCCCACGGAAAAATGATGCAGTATGGGTAATTGTTGACAGATTAACCAAGTCAGCACATTTTCTACCTATCAGATGGGGGTATACACTTGAGAGTTTGGCCAAATTATATGTGAATGAGATAGTTAGATTGCATGGCATTCCAGTGTCCATTGTGTCTGATAGAGATCCACGGTTTACTTCACGATTTTGGGTGAGTTTATAAGATACATTGGGAATAAAATTGAATTTCAGCACTGCATTTCACCCATATACTGATGACAATCAGAAAGGACTATACAGACATTGGAAGAAATGCTTAGGGCATGTTCTATGGAATTCAGAGGTGCTTGGGATGAATATATAGCATTGATTGAATTTGCTTACAACAACCAGTATCATAGTAGTATCCAGATGGCACCATATGGGGCATTGTATGGCAGAAAGTGCCGAAACCCTATCATATAGGATGAAGAAGGTGCACGTGCATTAGAAGGGCCAGAGATAGTACAAGACACAGTGAATAAAATCAAGCTTGCTAAGAATAAGCTAAAGGCAGCACAGGACAGACAGAAAAGTTATGCTAATCAGCATAGAAGGGAAATGGAATATGAGTTGGGTGAAAAGGTATTTCCATGAGTATCTCCATGGAAAGGGGTAATCCGATTTGGCAAGAAAGGTAAATTGAGCCCAAGATACATAGGACCTTATGAAATTCTTGAGAAGGTTGGTCCACTGGCATACAGATTGGCATTACCACCAGAGATGGCTCAAATTCATAATGTATTTCATGTGAGCATGCTTAGAAGATACATGTCAGATCCTACACATGTACTTAAAGATCAAGCCATTGAGATTGCGGAGGACATGAGTTATGTTGAGGAGCCAGTAGAAATCATCAGATACAAGACTAAACAGCTAAGAAACCGAGAAATACCTTTAGTTAAGGTATTATGGCGTAACCATTTACTAGAAAAGGCAACTTGGGAAACAGAAGAAAATATGAAAAAGCAATATCCACACCTGTTTCCAGGTATTAAATTTTGAGGATGAAATTTTTAAAAGGAGGGGAGAATTGTAACATCCTTGACCTTTCCCACATGCATATCCATATGCATTTCATTTGAACATATGCATCTTCCATATAACTCAATTGAACACGTCCATTTCATACATATTTTCTTAGAAACAAGTTTATGGCACGCACTAGCTCCTAGTATTTGGCAATTGTATCGAGTCACAGGTGTATCCTTATAACCTAAATGATGATAACAAAGCATTAGAAATGAATTGAATAAGGTGACTAAATTAAAGTAAAAAAATGACTAGATTAAGATTAGTAAACATTTACATTGTTAATTAAGTTAAATCGGGCCAAATGATTAAGTTGTATTATTGTGTGAATTAGTGGAATTATAAATATATGTAAATAATAATAATAATATAGACAAACTAAAATGAAAATGAAACAAAAGGAAAATAAAAGAAAAGAGAAGAGAAAAGAGAAGAGAAAAGAAAGGAGAAAAGAGAAGAGATGAAGAGAAAAAGGACAAAAAGACAAAAAAACAAAAGATTGGCTTTATCTTCCTTCCCCATTTCTGCCTCCTTACTTCAGCCCCGTTTACTTCTTCATCTTGCTCCATTCCAGAACTCAATTCTTCCTTGTTTCACTTGGTTTTTTAGGCAAATTGATCCATTGCAAGTTTGTTCTTGGTAAGTAATCAATTTTTATTGCTATAAGGTTGATTTGAGTTGCTAAGGTTCATTAATAGGCACTGAATTTCACCCCGATTTGGATATTAATAGAAATTGATTCTGGTAAAGTGTAAAACACAAACGTTGTTCCTTTATGTCTTATATTTATGGATATGTAAAATGTTTTGCAAGCTGTTATGTATAGAATGAGATATCCGCTTTGTACTGAAACTGGTTAGGGTGTGAACCCTAGCCAAGATAGCTACTATGTTCTTTAGTTTTGAATATGATACAACCATTATTTGAAGTATCTCAAAACATACAACTTGTAGATATATGTGTTATGTATCTGTATACCAAATGTCAGATTCATAGGTCTTGTAAATGTTGAGTTATGGTGTATGGCACCATGATTGTTCCATAGTTTGAACTGCTAACTGAGTGCCCTGGTCAGATCCAGCAACTTATTTGGCTAATTTGAGCTCAATAGAGCTAGATTCTGTATATTATAAAAACTAGAAAGTTATAGGTATATGGCGTGTCTAGATATGGGTACTAATTTCAGCTTAGTATGTTATGTATAGACTAAGTTATGGCCTTTGGAAGTCATACTGGTCCGGAAGCCAATACTATTACGGACCAATGATATGTTTCTTATAATTTGAAGCCTTATAGACATAATTGATAAAAGTTTCAAACATGAAAAATGTTCCATTTAAATCCATATAAGTGTTTGTAAAGTTTCATTTATATGTGACTTATATATTATAAGTTATGATGAATCAAAGTTGGTACCCCGAAACTGCCTAAAGGCAGAAAACAAGATAGAAAATAGAATATAATTAGAAATTCTACCAAATATTGTACAATGATCTAATTGGTCTGCAATTTTAACATGTTGCACAATTATATGTTAATATGAATTATAAAGAAGAATTGGATTAATTGGTCAAGCATAGAAAAAGTTATAGGCTAAACAGTCCTATAAGGTCACACTACCTTATAGGAACAATCTTAACTATTGATATGAACAATGCATGTTAATTTGTTTAAGCCACATTAAGTCTCCCTAATCATGAGTTAATCGATTATATTTTCATATTAGGCTCACAATATATTGGAGACCCACAAGGAGAAAATAGACAATAAGTAAGGGTCGGAATCAAAGGAGAACGGTGAGTCTAATTATCGATTGAATTCTTTAGTGCATATGAATGTTGCTTGCTATGTGATTCATATGATTGTCATGATTTGCCCCTGATAATATGATGATGGATAATTTGTGACATTGTGGTACATATAAGTGGTATACTTGTGATATATTTGAGGTATATGTTTGACATATGTGATATATATACAGGGTATATGTTTAGTATATGCGAGGTATATGTGTGGCATATGAGGCATATATGCGGTATATGTATGTTATATGTGATAAGGTGCAATGGTTGATGAATGCTTAAGTACAAGTGCATATGCATATGGACTAAAAATGGTTTTGACTAGTTAATCGATATTGTAAAGCAAAAGAAGAGGCCTATGGCCTGACAAATGTGCAAATGAAACAAATGATCAAGCTACCTAGCAAATGCAAATATTCACATGGAAACTCGAGGCAATGTCTGTTTAACTTGGTCACAACAAAATGAAATAATTAAAGCATTTGCATATGTAAGGAGTAATAATTATATGTTTCAACTTTATATGATACTGATGAATGGAATGGAATACATGGTATGTATTGGATTTGTGATTTATTACTATGCATTGTTTGGTACTTTAGAGCTCATTGGATAATTATTCTCATTGAGCCGTAACTCATCAATTTGCATCATTTTTCAGGTAAAGAAAAGTAATAGCTCATTTTGAGTAGCGTATAAAAGACATGGAGCACAGGTCACTAGCTGAGCCTCATCACTCTCTCCCCTTGCATTCCACACGAGCATGAAAATATGTCATCTACATTTTGTATTTACGTGTTTGAATATGTATAGTCATTTTGGAATGAGTTTTTAAAATGTACAAATGAAAACAACTCGTAAATATTTATGTGCAAAGTTTATGTTTTAATATATGCGATATATCGTATTGTGGCGAAAGCCTCAGTGTTGACTTGCAAAGTCATTGAAGGATATTACAGTATATGAGACTTGCAAAGTCATTGAATGATATTACAGGACATAAAAAAAATTTACTATCAATGTTAACAGGATATTTTGTCTTTCCAGCATGCTATGTGTGATTATTTGATACAGGGATAGGTTGAACTCAAATATTTAAGATGTGGTGTTACACTTTCCTCTTCCTTTTTTAAGCATGTTTTCCAGCTTCTCATCACTTGAAAGTGAGCTGCTACTATCACTTGATAAAACTTTAAGTGCAATTCCTTTGTCTTTTTTTTTATCTACATTAAGAATTTGACAATTAATAATTATTTTATGGGATAATAAAGATATAATTATCTCATCATATGAAAAATTATGAACATTCTTTTCTAGCAAAATCGCCACTTTTGATTCCCATCTTCTGTAAAAGATCTTAGGAACTTCTTGATTTGATTAATTTTACTAATGGGTTCTCCAAGAGTTTTAAATGCATTTGCGAGGTTCATGAATATATGACATGCATCATAAATTCTTTCGTCTTGCTTCATTCAAAATGTTTCATAGTCATTCATCACCATATAAAGTTATCTTCTGGTTGGGAATTCACTACCCATGGGTCTAATTATGTCTCATGATCTGAGTTTGCATCTGTTGATACTGCCAGCAGAGTATTGGGACCAAAGAATCAGCACACAGAAAAAGGTAACTCAAGAAAGCAGCGCCATTATTAAACTCACAGCAGCAAAATAAATGGAGAAAAAAGCAGAGTCAATGAGGCCACATATCGTGTTATTTGGAGATTCAATTGTAAGATATTTTATTTTAACATCTTATATTTATGGGCTTTTAATTGAAATATCAGAACAAATTACAAATAAAGGGTCTTAAGAATTTGATCAATTCTTTATTTAGGCATGAATTCATTTATTAATTAAGTGTAGGAGAATTAATGTGGGCTCAGATAATAATATGAGTATGATGGATAATCCATAATTATTATATATCGGTAAGCTAAGTCTCTTTTGTTGCTAACTCTAATGATTAAGCTCCTCTATATAAAGAAGAATAGAGGATAAGGAAATAAAAAGAAATAAGAATTCCATCATTCTGGAGTTAGAAAACGAGAGAAGATCTTGGTGCAAAAACTTCTTAGATTGTTTCTAAGACGATGGATTCGGCCAAATTAAGTACACATCTTCCTCTTTCTCAATTAAATTTCATTTATTTTGTGTTCTAAATAGCATGTATTAGATCATGGGGAGAGATCTGCCAGATTTCCGCTATAGATCTCTCCATCATCAATAACAGAACAGTCTTTTGGATAAGGCGGCTGGGGTGCTTCCCTCACTGACGCCTACTCCTGCAAGTTATTCTCCTTCCTCATCAAAATTTCCTTCAATGTTCCTTTTTTTTTTCTTTTCCCTAGCTAACTATTGAATGTATCCCTTATGTAATTTTTGATTTCATTTATCGATCTTGATCCGTATTCATAGGCTGATGTGTTGGTTTGTGGATATGGTGGTCACAACACTAGATGGGCTCTGTTCTGTTACATCACATTTTCCCTCATGTGAGTTGTTTATCTTTAGTGGATTATTTTTTCTATCCGTTTTGAATCAATATTCTTTGTGCATTGATGTTGCTAGGATGCCACAAAACCTCCAGCTGCTATCACAACATTCTTTGGGGTGAATGATGCAGTTCTAAAAGGGAGAATAGTGATAGGCAACACGTTCCTGTGGAGGAATACAACGGGAATCTAAGAAAAATTGTTTAGCATTTGAAGGGTTTTTTTTCCATAGTTTTCTGTTTCTTAGTTGATCAATTTTATTTTGTTCTTGGTGTTTCATGAATCTTGCATGTATATTTTTTATTATAAAATTACATAGTAGTAGTAACTCAATATTAAATAAACACAACAAAGCCATTAAGGCCAATGGATATATAGTTCGTATATATCCGTATAATCATATTGACATGCCAACAAGTCTACCTTACTCTAGTCTATACCCATTTATGGACTCATGTTACATTTATCTGTTCATGTTATATGACATATAATAACATATAAAGATCACTAAAAATATATTTTTTATTATCATATACTTTTCTTAACACATATATATTTCTTTTGTATACACATATACATAGTACACCATAATTCCAACATATGTTTTCATTATTCATACATTTTTACTTGTAACACATATATCACACATGTGCAAAAACATGTCCTAGTTTTCACATACTAAATGTACCACATGTATCATACATATATGCATATATAACAAATCATACTAATTGACATTCCATATTCTCAGTCGACTATATATATATAATATATATAAATAAACTTTTCACAAAATATTTATATTAATTTATAATAATAGATAATATTAATAATATTATTATAATTAATTTTTGTACTTTTATGATTGTTGCCATAAATTTTTCACAAATTTAATTTATGTTTTCCCCACGTCCATTAGATCATTGCCCTTATCTAGCTCGACCGCTTGGCATCAAAGCGCCTGACATAAAATATTATTTCATAAATTGTCAACGTGTATTATACTAAAATCCTACTGCAAATTAATTATATAATTATTTTATTCATTACATTTAGTTATGTTCTTAATAAAAGTTCCTCTATTCTCTTCAAATTATGTGTAAAATTGTTTAGCACAACTTCTCAATTGTTCCTTCTTAAGTCTCGACTGAGGTAGTTTACATCTAATTTGTCAAGTTATTAACCACATCTTTCTTTAATTTTTTGACTGAACAATTTATGGAATTTTATTTGTTTTTCCCTCGTGTCTAGTTTGAGCAACCTTCAATTTCCATTCCATAAGTCACGGTTTCTTCATTTCATCTCGTCTTCACTATTTCTTACATCAATTCTCACTTTCTCTCCCAATTTCCCATCAATTAAAAAATTAATTTAATTAATTTTTCATATTTTCCTTCAATTTTGAATTTTCCTCAAATCACCAAATTCTCAAAATCCAAATATAGATAGGCTTCAATCTCAACTAAACTCAAAGAGGAAAAATAAATTGAAAGAAAATCAAGTTTACCTTAGGTAGATATCATGGTGGCTGAACCAATTCACATACACCCATTTTCTTCCCTAATATTTAAATCTTCACTTGATTTTGCTAAAACTTCTCATCAAAATCGTGGAAAAATATAAGAGGTTTCATGGTGAGTGAAACCATAAGGAATATAGCAATTAAGGTGGAAGGGTGAAAGGTTGAAGAAAGGACAAACAATGGAAGTTTCATGATTTTGTAAGAAAACAAATGGGAGATTTGGACCCACCTTACCATTTTATACATGGCTCAAATGTTAATTAAATTAATTTAATTTAAAGTCGACATGCATCGGTGTAAAATGGAAGACAACTCTTAATTTATTTAATTAATTGACACTTATCTCTTTTAAGCTTCAATCTTTCAATTTCCATTAATTGGCGCACTAAATTTTTGTCTTTTTAAATTTATTCCATGAAATAATTTTCTTTTACCCAATTCAAGCACCTAATTAATTAATTTTCCATCAATAATATCCTCATAAATTTCTTCATTAAATATTTTACCTATCACTTAATTTAATTGCAATAATTCTACACCGAAATAAAATTTATTTTTTAAATTAAACTACATCCTTATTTTAATTTCTTCAATTTTAAGTCCTAAACTAATTAATTTTCTATAATTAAATATACTGAAATTCTCGTTATAATTTATTTTGTGTACTAAAACTTTAGGTTCAAAATTCGCACATTGGAGCAATAATGGAAGCGCTCAATTTCTATTCAATCGGTGCATCCAATCTCGGAATGAGCGCATTGATCGATTTTTAGACAATCGGGTGTGACAAGCCGGAAGTGATTATTGAGACTAATATGATGCTCTCTTCCTAATATACACAGGGAAGGAGAGTAGAGGTTGTGTACACTCTATTACTCGTGGTTTGAATGCATGCAATTTTTTAGATTATGATATCTTGAACAAGTTAGAGAGTTTATATACAATTATAGACTATGCTAGGAACTTAGGTTGGATAAGATTCATTGATTTAAAGTATCCATGTTATAGAGAATTATTGCTTGAATTTTATGCAACTGTAGTCACTAAAAAGTATTTGCAAAAGATCACATTTCGTTTTTTGGGGACCAAATGCATTATTAATTTACATGTTATGCAAAATATTTTTGAGTTTTACAAAACTAGTTCCATGGCCCCTCCGAATGATTTTTATTTTGGTAATGCACGGTTTTTCTTTGCTAGGAAGGACAATTATAATCCTAAATGTGCATATAATGTCAAATTTCAAGATCCTTACACCATTCTTATGCATAAGTTCATGTGTCATGTCATTTTTGGCCGAAATAAAAGTAGCAAGGTGTCTGGTAATGAATTATTTTTACTGTGGTGTATGCATAAGAAAATTTGAGTGTGTACTTCTGCATTTCTTTTAGGAGTATCATTTACACCATTAATCAACCTAACTATCACCTTAGTTTAGGGAACATTATAACTACTTTTGTTATTCATTTATGTACTTTTGATCCTAATACTACTAAGCTAATCGTTGTGCCAAGTTTGGGTGATTTTAATGTTGCAGCATTAAAAAAGTCTAAATTGATTTGTGCATTGGGTGGCAAGTATGAATGGATGCATGGACAGGGCACATTCATTCATACGACTGTCATAAACATAAACAGCTTAGCCAACTGCTAGTAGTAGTTCAATTGAACCCCCTGGCTAATAATTGGTGCTTTTTCAACTTGAGGTAATAGAGGCTACCAATAGAGCAATGTTTGATCAACTAATGGCTAGCAATATTGAGCTTCTAAAAAAATGGGAGGCAACTAACAAGTCTATCCAGGATCAACTTGAGGAGTTACAGGGGCGAGTAGTGTGTGGAAAAAGTGCAAGACTATCAAACATTCAAATTAACTAAGTATACTGAGGCCACCAGAATTCAAGTGCCATCTCTATCACCATCTTCTTCACCATGCTGAGTTTTGAATTTCACTCTAAGGAAGTATTCTTTTTCCTCTGGCTTATTTCTTTTATGCTCATTTGTGAGTCATTGAGGATAGTGTCTGAAATATGTGTGGGGGATGGAATTCTATCTTTTTGGAGTGTAGTTTTATAGTGTTAGTAATTTATGTCTAAATTAAGTTTAATAAATTATGTGTTTTGATAGTGTGTTTTATGACTTGTTTTATTTTTTGTTTTAAGCTTTTATGCTCAGTTTCCTTCCTTTATTTTCTCATACATAAGTTAATGAATGAATGCTAAATGTTAACCTTGTAGATTTGCATTGTTTGATGAAATTTTGGATAATATTAATGCTAGTGACATGCTTATATTTAAAAACATTTCAATTTGATTATTTGTTATCTCATGTATATAGTATTAGCAATCTAATTAGGCTATGAATTAGTAAATATTGACTACTAGTATATTATGTTCCTAATCACAATATAATTAAAGATAAAAAAAACAAGTGGAATAATGAAGTTAATAAAAATAACAAGGTGGAGCATAAAATGCATTTGACTTTTCTATTTTGCTATCCTTAAATTGTCTAAATAGTCAAGGATATGAGTATGAAAAATATCCTAAATGAACATAGTATATTTTTCTCACACCAAAAAAGAAAAAAAAAAACTATAAGTTCAAAGTAAAGGAAAGAAATGTACTGTGACTTAGGGAAAAATTGTTAACTCTAAGAAAAATAAGATGATATGCAAAAGTAAAAAAAGAGACCATAAAGAAAATAAGTGTGGGAGCTTAATGTATGAGTTTTTAATGTTTATGATACGTAGCTTGGCTAGATTGCTTTTTACTATATATTTAAGGCAATATTATAATTGTGTTGATTTGGTTTTTAATATGACTATAGAACAAGTATTAGGATGGTCATGAACATAGTTGACTATGTAATTTTGATATATGTTAGGTTGGTACATTAATGAGAGTTAGAGATAATGGAGATTGAAATCGAATGTATTAGTTAAGTTTATTCGTGTTTAGAATTTTTCTTTATATTTAGGTATTACTTAGGGACAAACAATATTTATGTATGTGAGAATTTGATGTGTTCCTTTTCAGCATAATTTTTATTCATATTTTTAATGTTTAATTATAGATTTTTAGTGTGTTTTAGGTACTTAGTTGTTTATTTTTGTGTGTTTATAGGCATTGGAGGAATTATAAGAATTATGTTGGCATGAACATACTATAATGTGTGTGACAGTATGCTATGAGGATGCTTACCTCACTGACTTCATGTTGTGGACATACAAAAGTGTCGCTGGCGTGATGATTTTGAAGCCCAAATTGTTGTCTCAGGAGGGTGGATGCAGTGCTGGGGTGTCGAGGCCATGACTCCAATATGTTGTTGCAAACATGCTGGAGTGTTATGAGCGTGATGTTGTTATGCTGAGCCAACTTGTCACAGGCATGCTACATTGTCATACGCACAACCGTTATTGATGTTAGAGTCCAGGGTGCAACATAAGCCTTGCCTTGTGCATGTAGGCCCACATTATGGAGGATTGATTTTGTATAATAGGGAGCTTCTTTTAGGAATTTTGTTAATAATGTTAGAAGGGGAAAGATTGTATATTTAGAATTATAATGCAACTTAAACTCTAAAAATGTAAATTTAGTTTCTTTAGAATTAGAATAGGGGGAGACTTTTGAAAACTTTGGGGAGAAAGCAGCAGAAAAGAACTCCTTGGTGACTTTTGCTATTTATTCCAACAAATATTGTTGACCGTCATGAGAAATTGTTTCACCATTAGAGATTGAAAGCTTGAAGCATTGGAGAGTGAGACCACAATTCACGGGAACTCAAAATTATTAAGTTCCAGGGAGATTTAGTTTCCTATTTTATGATCTTTTCTATTGTGGCATGTTTAGTTTAGGGCTTGCTATTGATTTGATCATGATAATGCTAGGCTAGACTTTTTATTGGGTATTTAGTGAGTTAACCCAATTTGTATGAACTCTCCTGATTATTATTAATGAAGTATAAATTCTTCGCTAATTTCAATTGTACTTATTTAGTTTCAAATTGAATGATCAATTGACCACATTTTTGTTTAATTTGGAATGAACATATTTGAGTTAAATTAATAGAAACATCATCTTTAATTTAACCTAAAATTAGACACTAGTCATACCATTGGTTTGGATAATTGGTGTATTAAGGCGAGAACCATTGAAAATCTATTTTATCATGCTTAATTGAATTGGGAAAGAGATTACAAATTGGGAAGACAAGCTAAATATCTGCTTTGTCTCACTAGTTTTAATTTGTTAAGATTTGTTTGCTATCTCGTTCACCTTGTTTTAGTTTCATTAGTTTGACTAAGGGATTCAATAAACTTGTTTAGAGTGTTTAGGATTTCCTTTTTCGTTCATTCATAATATAAATTAATTAAGAATTTAAACTGAACAATAATGTGGGGAACAATATTGGGATTGAGTTTGTTAGTATTACAATTGACTCGTATATTTACGAGCTAAGTTTAAGTTAGGGTTTTTTCCTATTCATGTGAGAGGATATTACATTTTTAGAAAATATTTTGCATGTGGCAAACTTAGCTCCTCATTTGATTTTATAATAATACCTAAAGATTTTCGTACTTTTCTTGATTTTTCTCTCCATCATATATTCTCTAATTTTTCTTTGAGTCCTGCGAAACCTTTTTTCTCCAACTGTAAGTTTTCTACACAACAAATTTCATGATAGAGATATATTTTTCATTCCTTTGTTATCATGAACACCAATTAGAAGTTGTAGCATTTTGAACCAATAATATTCTATTTGTATAATAAAGTTATAATTAAATGTTATAAATCATTTTATATATAAATTATTTTATTATTAATTATAAATATTTAAATATCAGTTCTTTTAGCATAATTTAATTTTAGTACATTTTTGGATCTAAATATCACTAAAGGATCTAGATTCGTCAAAACTAAAGTTAACGATACAATTCATTTCGGTTCTAGTAAAAAAATCAATGATATAATTTAGTTCTGAATATTTTTTAGTTTTTCGGTTTGATTAAGAAATTAAAAGATATAGATCCGTCAAAACTAAAGTCAATGATACAATTTATTTCAGTTCTAGTAAAAAAATCAACAATGCAATTTAGTTTTGAATATTTTTTTCTTAGTTTTTCGATTTGATTAAAAAAAATCAAGATATTTTTTACAATAATTCTGAAAATTTGCACCTATCAAATAAACACGACTATCTATTTATAATTAATTAACTAATGCAATCCATGACTTTGTAAACTTTTTTAAATAGTACAGATTTTCTGATAATATATATGGACTTATTTTTAAGATAAGCCCAACTAAATGGCTCAAAAAGATATTTATCTTCGTAGGTAACGACAAACATTGTGAAGAACTTGAAAAAAGCGATGGAAGGAAAAAACAAATTCCAAAATAAAATTTATTTTAAACATCCTCGATTTGCAACAACAAAGACAGATCCATATTTATTAAAGGGAAAAATCAAGTACACTATATAGGTTAAATCATAAGGCTACATTTATTTTAGGAGGGATACATTTATTTAAAGAACTCCATCACCCAAAAGTTACAGACAAAGCATTTATATCTAATGCCGCGGAATCCAGCGTTAATAGCCAATGCCAAGAATTCATGCTCTGTTCGTTCCTTTCCTCCTTCATAAACAGTCATCACAATCAAATCAGTTTGGAAGTTTGCTTTAGCAGCAATACTAGTTTTAGCCATAACTGGAAGAACTGCATCCACAACTATCACTTTTCCATCATCTGGCACAGCTTTATAGCAATTCTTTAGCAATCTCAAGCAGTGTTCATCACTCCAATCATGAAGTATCCACTGCAAAAATATATATATTCATAACAAATTATCAGTCAATGTCTTTCAATTACATCTAAAAATTATTGTGAAACAATTGCAATACCTTCATGAAAATGGCATCTCCTTTTGGAACACTTTCAAACATGTCTCCTCCTACATGTTCAACGCCTGCAGTACAAGCACTTAATACCCTTGGTAATTACCTTTTGAATACATTTAGTATAGGTAAGAATATGTGTCTATCTTACCACGATAAGTAGGGGCATGTTAGATAACATGTGGCAAGTCGAAATTAATACCCTTAATATGAGAGAATTTAGAGGTTATTGCTTTGAGAGTATGACCCAACCCACCGCCAACGTCGACAAGTTGCTTGAGGCATTCAAAACCTTTGTATTCCTCTAGGATTTTCTCGATGACTATGTTGGTGTGGTGGAACATTCCTAAATTGAAAACTTCGTTGAACCTTGGGTCCTTGCCACAGTATCCAAAAGTATATATTCCATGGACCCTTTTAAATGGACTTCCTCCTTCAAGAATTGCATTTTTCAGCTGGGACGTTGAAGTAAATTGCAAACAATTAAGAACTGACATTCTTTAGCCAAAAACAAATAATTAAATTAATAATGACATTGAAAAAATGAAAATGTAATTAAGCTACCAGCTCTCTAAGAAGACCTTGTCCTGAATCAAGGTCATGAAGGGAGCCAGTGAAACGCCATTGCTGTTAGTCACAAAGTATTTGGACACAGGGACCAAACTGTATAGCCTCTCCAAGCCTTTCAAAGAGCAACCAATAACTTGGTGACCAGCCAAAAGGCAAAGTACGCGATCCAGCATCATGGGTACATCTGGATTCTTTGTGGGCAACTTCATCGCAATCTCTGAAGCAGAAAGTTTGGAATCTGGACCTGCATTCGCCATGATCTCAAAAATCCCAAGTTCCTATATTCGGTGTATCTCACTCTGTATTATGTACTATGAAAAGGAGAGAAAAAAAACATGTAAAAGAGGAACAATTCGTATTTTCATTCATATTATGTTTAAAACATGTTTTCAATGATCAAAGTATTTTATTCATATTATATAGATATAAGAGTTCAGAATTGTATCTATGCAGTGGTGGAGGGAGGCTCCCAAACTTTAGAAAAAATAAAAAAAGCTTGGAATCTTATATTTTTTATAGGTAGATATGGATTTGAGATCAGAACAAGATTTCTCGAAAGATGAACTGAGTAACAGTCTTTCAGACTCAGCCAATCTTGGATAACCTCCATTAGTGAGAGATTCCGGGCTGAGTGTAGTAGCTCCGCCTAGAGCAGAGGGACAGGCTAATTTAGGACAGAAAACTCTTATGGAGCAGATAGTAAATTTGTGGCAACGGATAGTACAAGAAGTTCCACAAATCCCAGATTAATAAACTGAGAAAATATGAGGCCACAAATTTTATAGGAAAGAAAGAGGACGACTCAACAACATCAGAGTTTTGGATGGAATCGACAGAACGGGTGTTTGAGGAGCTAGAGTGTCCAAATGAACAAAAAATCAGGTATGCAGTGTCCCTTTTAAAATATCATACCTATGACTGGTGGAAATCAATCTTATCTAAGCCCCAGACACCGAAACCACCTTTATAGAATTTCTTCAAGTCAGAATTTAGAAATAAATATGTGCCTAGAATCTATGTTAATGAAAATGTTGCCCAGATATTGAGCCAAGAAGGGGGGTTGAATTGGATTTATAATAATTTAACTTTAAAGTGCAGAAATAAAAAGTTAAGTTTAGGAGGGATAGAGAAATTTGACACAAGAATTTTTATAGAAGTTCGGGTGTTAACAAACCCTACTCCTCTCCCCAATAGCAATTGGGAGTTTCACTAACACACTAAGTGTTACAATAGAGTTTTACAAACTCACTCCCAACTATGGTGTTTCTCACAATAGCTCACACCTAACCCAAAAATCCCTTGTATTTTAATGGCTCACACAATAACCAAAACTGCATAATTATAGTTTATAGTGCTTCACAGGAATGAATACCCATTCACGGCTATGAAGGTGCATTTCACGGGTGTCTTACCCATGAACCAATATATAAAAACTATTACATACAAAACACACGTTATTCACAGCTGTGAAAAATCCTTCATGGGTCAGAATCTATGTTTCACAGCTTCCTGACCGTGAAACTAATCGTGAAAATTTGGATTTGAACATGAAATCTATGATCTCAATGTTCACGATCGTGACCAAATTTTTATAGGTGTGAACTTTTGCATTTCATAACTTTTCTAGCTGTGATACAAGGTGTGAAGAGTTACTACAATTTCTAGGTTGTCATGGGCATGAAATTTTGTTTTATTCTTGCGTTCACTACTGTGAACCCTATATCACAGGCATGAATATGGGAATTTCATGGCAAAAATGAGCCAAAAATATAGCAACCCAAATTCACATCAAAGGCTCTAAAAATTGACCAATGACAATCATCATTGTCAACATGCAATCCATATTTCATACCATTATCATGCCTTAACAACATTAAATCCATAAATCATGCAAAAAAATACTACTTTAAACTTATTAAAATCATCACAAGCATTTTATGACATTTATGCATTTAAATATCACAAATAGAGACATACATATCACACATACTATATTTCGATACATTTTCATGCATAAATCATGCCAATGATGCAAGATTTCAAATTAAAATGTCAATATGTACATACATCTATAAAAATGGAGCCTTAACTAACTCTCCCATTGGAATGCATTTCCAAACTCTCTAACAGATCCTAAAAACTTGAAAACATCTGCATAAGATCTTTATAATTGAAACCAAGCTAAAACTAACCTAAAAACTAAGTTCTAGCTCAACCTTACAAGAACTTTCCCAAAGCTTTTATTTTCCAAGCTTCAACAATGGAGTATGAGCTTAAAATGAGTTAGGAAAGATGCAGAAAAAGTCCAATATGTGTTAGAAAGGGATTATAGGCAGTAGAAAGCAAGTAAAATAGAGATATAAAGTTGAGGAGAGAGAAAAGTGCGGCTGCAACATGGCCAACCGACATGCGTTCATGGGTGTGAAATGTCATTCAGGATCGTGACTAAACAATTCACAAGCGTGAATGTGTTTTCTACTTTTAAACATATAAAATGATAATGCCGCATTCAAAACTCTACCATTTTGAACCCTAACATGACTTTTACGGACATGAAAACTTTCTTTTTGTAAAAAACTAACTCTTAAACCCTAAACCATACATTATCTCTCACTCAAAAGGTTCAAGATAAACTCCTAAACCCAAACTTACGATGTTACAATTGGGGTGTAAAGACTGGTTATTATATGAAGTCAAGTAAATTACCAAGGGTAGGCCAAGACTGGTAGATGGTATAGGAGATGATGTAGTTATTGGGATGAAGACGATGACGATGTAGATGGTGAATGGAGTAGAATATTAGTTGTGTCGGGTGTGGTAGTAGGTGGTAATGGAGATGTGGGAAGATATGTTAGTAAAATAGGTGTGAATTGTGAAACTTGTTAAGCAATGGAGTGTGGAATTGTATTAACATCTTTTCGTTAAAAGGGAAATACTTGCTCATCAAAAATTACATAGTGTGAGACAATGATTTTGTAAATAAGTAAATCAATACATAAATAGCCTTTGTGAACCTTATTGTAACCAAGAAAGACACTTTTAGAGGACCTTAGAACTAACTTATTAAAAGCATAAGGATGTAACCAAGGAAAACAAATACACTCGAATACCCTGAAATCATTATAATTTGGATTTTGGTGAAAGAGTTTAGTGAAAAGAGTCATGTTGTTAATTGTTGGCGATGGCAAACGATTTATGACATAGGTGGTGGTTTTGAAAGCGTAGGTCTAATATTTGGTAGGTACAACTGAGTGATTTAAAAGTGAAAGTCTTGTCTCAACAATGTGGTGATGATATTTATATTAAGCATTTATATTAAGCACAATCATTTTGTTAGGGTGTATAAGGACAAATGCTTCGTTGTGTTATGCCATTTTCAATTAAATATTTGGTTAGGCTTTAAAATTCCCCACCTCAGTCAGATTGGAACATTTTTATGGACTTGCCAAAATATTATTCCAATGGTTTTAAACTTAATAAAAATGTTGCGAACTTCAAATTTATAGGTAAGAAAATAGATCCAATAATATTTGCTAAAATGGTAAAAAAAATGACATTATGTCGTTTATCATCAACAGTGGGAACCAGAGATGGTCCCCATAAATCTAAACAAATAAGCTATAAAGGTTCAGTAGCAACAAATTGAGAACTAGATAAATGAATTTTATGACTCTTACAAATGGAGCATGCATGACACAAAATAACATTATTATTATTGGAAGACTTGATATTAGACTAAGATAACACTTGTTAAATAGTACGAAAAGAGGCATGTACAAGTTGAGCATGCCATGTAGAGAGTGGATACACAAAAGCACATTTCGATGGTGAAGAGATTAGAACAAGAATCATGGCTAGAGAGTAGAGGCCACCATTGTTTTGGCTTGTGAATAGCAAATCCTTCATATGGATATCCTTGATCTCAAAGTTTGAAGGAAAAAATTCAATAAGCACACCGTTAGTCTTAGTAAAGGAAGAAATAGACAAAATATAATTGTAAATATCTAGAGCATGTAGAATATTATATAAATAAAGGGATTTATTGTGAGCAATGTGAGAGATTGAGAGTTTTTACCATTGCCAAGAGTAATGTCATCTGGACCATGATGGTCTTTTCGAATGCTCAAGTTGTCAAGATTAGAGGTAAGGTGGTGAGATGCACCAAAGTCCATAATCCATTGATGAGGACTTTGAGGAGTTATAGTGGCAAGATGTGATGAAGGTTTTTACTTGAAGGTTTTGGTATCATGATTCATTTTTGGTGAAGAGCAATTTTAAGCAATATGGCCTATTCCTTGGCAGTTGTGACAGGAACAATGTCTTAATGTTAGTGAAAAGGGAGTGGAATACTATTGCTATTGTGAAGAGAAAAGACTGAATGATCTGGGTGAAAAGCCTCATCCTTGCCCTCAATTAGTGGAAGAGTATCGTGGGTGTAAAAAGTTATTAGATGTGTTAGCAAAATAAGTTCTTTGTGTTTTTCTTTAGATGCGAGAATTGTTTCCTCACTAAGGAGAATACCATAGAGATCATCAAAGGAGACTGAGTCAAGTCTGTTTTTAAGAGATCTAACAAATGGATGATATTCTAATCCCAAACCATTGGTAACAACATGAACTAGATCATCCTCACTAACTAGGTGTTGAAGAGTTGCAAGTTGGCCATACATGCTCGTGGCACATTGGGTATAATTGGCTATTGACTCATTTGCTTCTTTCTGAAGTTTAAGGAAAGTTGTTTTAATTGTTCAATCTTAAGCTTTGGAACCGGACACATATGTTTTTGCTAATCTATCTCAAGCATCTTTGACACAAGATAGTCCTACCACTTGTGGAATAAAGCTTTCAATAAAAAAACATATTATCTAGAATATAACTATCAATGATAAAACCTATGATCCAACTTAATACCAATTGATCCTGACTAAACCAATATTCATAGTGTGGGTTTGGTTGATTGGTTTTGGTAGTTTTAGGTGGAGGAAGCAATTGACCATCAACAAGTTTTGCAAGATCATAATTGTGTAAAAGAGGTAATATTTAGGCCTGTTAGAGGAGGTCATTAGTCAAGTTTAGTTTAAGTAGTAGATGGGTGGCAATATTTGATAAGGTGGAGACTTAGGGAGTTGTATGTGTCATCATGGTTGAGGGTGTTAGAATTAAAGTTTGATTTATGGAGTTGTCTATAGCCATTAAAGAGCTGAGTTTTTAAATCTCTTCTAGCTCTGATACCATGTAGATGTATTTGGAGAGAACAACCAACCATATATTATGCGTTGATGTTGAGAATATATACATGTACACCAAGATTTTGTTACAACAGAACGATAATGATAAGTTGGAAATATACATTAGATATATTTGGTTATATCAGATGGAAGTAGTTGGAGTGTTTATCCTTATTAACATCTACCAATGTAAATAATAATAATAATTAATATTTATCGATTAAATTAGTTTACGAATGACATGATAAACTGAGTTTACCTAATAATTTCTTTAAAAATTAAATATTATACACTAATTATTATTTACCTGAAAAGTCTGAAATCGGTGTGTAAAATCTAAATTCATTTGTTTTTAATTTTTTTCATGGTCTTATTTGCCCTGAAGTATTAAAGATGAGAGATGAATGTCGGAATAGTAGTGTCATCAGAATTTCGGCGATGGATTCCAGATCAAAGGTTGTGAGGTTGAGCCTAATAGTTTTGTAATTGAAGATCACAATATTAATATTAGAGGATTAATGCTAAGGAAACTTTCAATTTTATATACTATTCAATACTTATTTTCTGTTTGGTTGGTGAGGAATTCAAAAAAAAATTTTTTTTTCTCTCTTTTAATTTTTAAATTTTTATCTCTCCTCACTAACCAATCAGGAAGTGAGTATTGAAGAATGTAATTAGCATTCCTCTTAATATTATAAAGTGCAGGCCACAAAAAATGGAAAAAAAAAAAGAGAGTTAAATAATGAAAGAAAGAGCCAATTGGAAAAAGAAATAAAAAATCAAATAAACTATTTAAGTGTCCCTACATAGTTTGCATGAAAAATGCTAAAATCCAACTAGTATACTGTAAATATACTATAGATATAATTTAAATATATTTGTGTATACATATAATATATTCTTTGTATATTAATATATTCAATATATCCTATTATAAAAAGGGTGTATTTTTGAAATAACAAATTTGAACAAATATATTTTTAAAAGAGAGTAAATAAGAAATTATATTCGTGTATGTACTTTTTTTTATAGTAGTTATGTGCAAATCCTTTGAATTTTAGTTAAAAATGGAAGACTAAGTCAAGTCCATTTTTAGATTATTAAGATTATTATTGAATTTGATCTTTAAATTGAATATGAATATTGGGTTGAATTTTTCAAGTTGGATTTTAAAACAAAATTAAAAATTGATATCATCGTTGGGATAATTAAAAAATTAGCAATGCTGGAAAAATTAATCGAAAACAAAATTCAACTTTTCATAAATTTGCAAGGTTTTAATTATAAAATATAAATTATGGAATTTAATATTAGCAATCAGTACATGTCCATTGAATTAAAAGACGAAGGCATAGTAATAAATCATGAATTTCATATTTTATGATTTTTTTAAAAGAAAAAAAAATAATCATTAGGGTAGAGAAAATTAAGGAAGGGAGGAAAGAAAAAGGAGAACAATGAAAGACGAAAAATTTAAGCCAAGTGATTTGATTCATGAATTATTGGGATTATTTCGAATTGATTCTTATTTAATCTAAAATTGTCTGAATTCGAACTTCGAGTAATTAAGGTTCAGGTAATATTTTGAATGAGCTCAAATAAAGTATTTTCTGAATAAAAATAATATATTTAGAGAATTATCTGATACTCAATTAATTGAAAAGTTCAAATTTTTTCAAAAGATGCATATTTGAATCTCACTATTTTCTCTATAATAATAATAATAATAATAATAATAATAAGTGACATCTAATTTGAAGTCTTATCAATATCTTGTGAAAGACAATAGCAAGGCCGGTTCAAGAATTTGTGAGACTCTAGTCAACAGTTTACTAGAGATTATTTTAATATTATGAACAAAAATTTTAAAGTTATTGAAAATTTACTTTTCTACTTGCTGAGATGCAAAATCACTAATTGAATTTTTATATTCAAGTTTAGAAAATAATTATTTTTCTATAAACAATAATGCAAAAATTATGTTTCAATTACACAAAGTATATTTAGGAAATAAAAAAAATTAATTTTAAGTAAATGAGTTATACAAGATTAAAAAGGAAAAATATGAAAAGTAAAAATAAAAAAAAATTATTTTTTCTATGCAAGTTGAGAGAAATAAAAGAGAAAAAGAGAAGTAGAAATTGGTAAGGGATAAGCCTTCTCTTCATTTATCTTCTCTTTAATTAAATTTGTATCAGCCCAACGTATCATTACTTAAGTGGTTATTTCTCTTTATCACTTTGTTGTAAACTCTCATGTATATATGCTGTACGAATACATTAAAGAAAAACAATAGAATTTATTCAACTTCAACTCCTGTTTTAACTTGGTATCAGAGCTATAACCTAGGCAAAATTACTCTCAAATGGCAACCTTATCTGAAAATACACAGCTTGCTTTACCAAACTCCTCTACCCCTTCCCTATCAATTTCTTCTTCGGCTCATCACTCCTTCACTGTTAAACTGACACCTAAGAATTATCTCATGTGGAAAACCCAATTTATTCCCCCTCTTAAATTGTCAAAAACTTAATGGCTATGTTGATGGCACTCTCTCACCTCCACCAAAAACTATATCTTCTCCAAATAATCCTACCGAAATGCACCCAAATAAGCTTCTGATGACTGGTTTCACAAAGATCAATTATTACTATCTTGGCTGCTTTCTTCCTTGTCTAAGGAAGTTTTTCCTTACATAATTAGTCTCTCTTCTTCTTTTGATGTATGGAATGCATTAGGAAATGCATTTGGTTCTGTATCTCAGAACAAACAGCTTCAACTTAATATTGAGCTTCAAGAATTAAAAAGAAATGATGAGTGTATCACAATATCTTTACCGTGCCAAAGCCCTTGCCGATGAACTAGCTACTGCTGGACGACAGATTACAGTAGCTGAATTCAATGCCATTATCTACTGCACCATCGGATCAGAGTTTCATTCTATTATTAAAACATTAAATCTTAGGCCAGAACCAGTCTCATTCCATGAATTACATGGGCAATTGCTAGCTCATGAAATTTTACTCAAAAGCACACAAGAAAATCCTCTAGCAAATGTTGCTTATTCAAAGTCAACCAACTCCTCTACACCGATTGCCTCCAATCCTCAAAATCGAGCTTTAGCCCAATCTTCATCATCTTCTCGTCAATTTAATGGCAATCGTCGTAAGGGTCCTTGTCAAATATGTGGACACTGCAATCACACCGCTGATTGATGCAAAACACGCTATCAACCGCGCTCATCTTCTAATCCACAAGTAAATATTGCATGGACTCATCCTCACCAACTTGCACCATCCACTCCATGGGGTGGAAATTTATCAAATTCTAAAAATGTCATGCCATGGTACCGACACTGGTGCCACACATCATATGATACCCGACATCTCAAATCTCAGTATTGCTCAAGAGTACAATGGAAGTGATAAAATCCGAGTAGGCAATGGTTAATGTTTGCACATATCTCATTCGGGTAAAACTTCATATAGCACTCCCCATAAAATTTTTCAATTAAAAGATGTTCTTTTGGTACCTAAACTCACAAAATCATTACTTTCAGTTCAAAATTTTGCTACTGACAATTCATGTTTCTTTAAATTTTGGCCTTCTCATTTTTTGATTAAGGACCAGGTGAGCAAGGAAATTCTATTACAAGGGCCGAGTAAGCAAGGGTTGTATATTTTTCCACCATTATTAAAAAAAGCTCTCCTAGCCGAGTCCATTCCATTTAAAGATTGGCATACACATCTTGGTCATGCCAATAATCGCAGTCTCTCAAATTGTCCGAGAAAATAATTTGTCTTTTTCATCTCTCGTCTCTTCTAATTTATGTTCTTCATGCATTTTAGGAAAAATGTCTAGAATTTCTTTAGCGTCTGTTGATCACAAAACTGTTGCTCCTTTTGAAATAATACATTCTGATGTCTGGGGCCCTACTCCTATTACGTCTTACTTCTCACTCAAAAAAAGTACATCACTGATATATTGCAACGGACCAACATGCTTAATTAATGCTAAGCGTTGCTCTACTCCTATGGCCACCACGCCTACTTTATCTAAACAACTTGGCTCTCTTTTACCCTATGGTGATAAGTATCGGCAAGTAGTTGGTTCTCTACAATATATGTCATTAACTAGGCCAGATATATGTTTCGTAGTCAATCGTCTTTGTCAATTCATGCATGCTCCCACCGATGTTCATTGGAAAGCTGTATAGCTAGCGACTACTTTGTTACTTAAAAGATACCTCCTCTCATGGGCTATTTCTTTCACACCATTCATCCCTTCAAATGCATTTAGTCATAGTGATTGGGGAGGCTGTCCGGATGATAGGCAATCCTGTTGGAAATAAAATACTCACACAAACAACTTTTATTCAAACTCAAACAAATATTACAAAAACACTTTCACTCAACAAACAAGAAACTACAACTCACTCTTATAAAACTTTGTTTCTTCATTCACTTAGAAGCTTTTAATTTTTCTTGATATCTAAACTAAAATGGGGAGGGGTATTTATACTACTTAAGAACAATTCTACACCACACAAATAAACTAATCCAAAATTATAATAACCATACACCTTATTCTTCTCCATTCTTCTTCATCCTTCTAATAATATTTTAAGTTATCAAATGATTCACATGCATAATTACTACACCCTATAAGATTCTAGGTAGATGACTTATAATTTTGGACTTTTATTATTAACTTGGACTCCAATTTGATTGGGTTTAGATTTGGGCTCCTATAATGAATCAAGTTTATGATCCAACACTCCCTCTTAAACTTGATCTTGTGACCCCTAGTAAGTTTCTTAATCTTATGAAGTCTTCACTTGTTAGTGGCTTGGTAAAAATATCGGCAACTTGATCTTGTGACTTCACATATTCAACTTGCACATCCTTTCTAGCAACACAATCTCTTATATAGTGGTAGCGAATATCAATGTGTTTGTTTCGATTATGAAATACTGGATTCTTTGCTAAGGCAATGGTTGACTTGTTGTCGACAAAAACCTTGGTCAGCTCTTCTTGTATTAAACCTATCTCCATCAGTAGATTTCTAAGCCAAATTGCAAGACAACCGCATGAGGTAGCAGCAACGTATTCCACTACACAAGTGGACAATGTGACAATCGGTTGTTTCTTTGACATCCATGTGAAAGCAATATCTCCCATGAAAAATACGAATCCAGTAGTACTCCTTCGATCATCTATGTCTCCACCCCAATCACTATCGCTATATCCAACAAGATTATAATTATTAGAAACTGAATAGAACAAGCCAAAATCAATTGTACCCTTCAGATAGCGAATAATTCTCTTTGCAGCTTTAAAATGTGTGGTTGTTGGAGATTCTATGTAGCAACTAACCAATCCAACTGCATGAAAAATATCAGGCCTCGTGCAAGTTAGATAGGGTAGACTTCCCACCAAACTTTTGAAGAATGTTGGATCTACACTTTCGCCTTCTTCATGTTTGGACATCTTGATTCCATATTCCGTTGATGTGCTTATCGGATTACAGTTATCCATCTTGAACTTCTTCAGGATCTCTTTTGCATAGCTTTCCTGTGAAATGAAGATTCCATCCTTTTGTTGCTTAACTTCAATGTCAAGGTAGTACGCCATGAGCCCCATGTCTGTCATCTCGAATTCTTTCATCATCACTTCCTTGAATTCATTGAACATGCTTGGGTTGTTTCCGGTGAAGATCAAATCGTCCACGTTGAGGCACACAATCAAAATATCTCCATCTTTGATCTTGATATATAGAGCGTGCTCATAGGGACATTTGTTGAAGTCATTCTCTTGGAAGTACTTGTCAATTCAGCTATTCCAAGCCCTTGGTGCTTGTTTTAGCCCGTAAAGAGTCTTCTTCAACTTTAACACCTTGTCTTCGTGGCCTTTGACTTCATAGCCTGATGGTTGTTGAATGTAAACTTCCTCTTCAAGAACTCCATTTAGGAAGGCAGACTTTACATCCATTTGATGTATCTTCCACTTGTTTTGAGTTGCCAAAGAAATGATTAGTCTAATAGTCTCCAATCGAGCAACAGGAGCAAATACCTCATCATAGTCAATTCCAACCTTTTGACTATATCCTTTAGCAACTAGCCTCGCCTTATGCCTTTCAATCTCTTTTTTAGCGTTTTGCTTTGTTTTGTACACCCACTTGACACCTATCGCCTTATGTCCCTTGGGAAGTGAGGTGAGTTCCCATGTGTCATTCTTTTCAATGGCCTTGATTTCTTTGTCCATTTCATCTCTCCACTTCTTCTCTTGTACTGCTTCTTGAAAGCTCACTGGTTCACAATCGGCAAACAGACAAAATAATGTAAGGTTATATTATCGTTCGGTTACCTCATAGAGATCCCTAAGACTTCGTGTGTGTGACACAACTATTTCACTTGATGATGACGAAGGTGATGAATCTCCTTGAGTGGTTGGTGAAGTGGGTGGAGTTGTTGTCTCTTGTTGGGCTTCTCCAGGTTGTTCTATTAGTGTTAGCTCATCTTCTTCAAACTGAGGAAAGAAATTGAAGTCATCTGTATGAGAGGTAAAATTCCATTCTCCTTCTTCATTGAATACCACATCTCGACTAATCACAATTTTCTTATTGTCTGGATTGTACAGCTTGTAGCCCTTCGAATTAGCATCATAGCCGATGAAGATAAAACTCTCGCTTTTATCATCAAGCTTCGTTCTTCTCTCATCTGGTACATGAACATGGGCTATACTTCCAAAGATTCTAAGGTGGGAAATGTCAGGCTTTCTTCCACTCCATGCCTCTTGTGGTGTCTTTTTTCATACATTTCTTGTCGGAGATCGGTTTAACAAGTAAATTGCACACGCCACTGCTTCTACCCAAAATTCCTTAGGTAATTTCTTACTTTTGAGCATGCTTCGTGTCATGTCGAGAATTGTTCTGTTCTTTCTTTCTGCCACACCATTTTGCTGGGGGATCTAGGAACTGTCATTGGTCACCGAATTCCATTTGCTTCACAGAACTCTTGAAACTCCCTGGAAGTAAATTCTCCACCTCGGTCGGATTTCATGGCTTTAATTTTTCTACCGCTTTCTCTCTCTACTACAACTTTGAACTTCTTGAAAACTTCAAAAACTTCTGACTTATGTTTCAAGAAATATACCCAGGTTTTTCTTGAAAAATCATCAATGAAGAGAAGAAAATAGCTATTGTTACCGAGAGAGCTTGGCTTGATTGGACTACACACATTGGTATGAATAAGCTCGAGTGGCTTCTTGGCTCTTGACTCTGACTCCTTTGGAAAAATTTTCCTGAATTGCTTCTCGACTAGACACCCTTCACAAAGCTGGTCAGAATGGTTGATGCGAGGTAGTCCCTTTACCATCTCCTTCTTAGATAGCAACTCTAGACCTCCAAAATTTAGATGCCCAATTTGAAGATGCCAAAGCCATGATGCATCTTTGTAGCAAGCTTTCAGGCACTTTGCAACATCGTTTTGTATGTTGATCAAGAACATTTTATTCTTTGACATCGGCACTTTAGCAATGAAGTTATTTTTATCATCAGTTTCCTTTCATGCTAAAAGAATAGTTTCTTTTTCATCTGTCTTCTCCTCCACGTAGTTGGTCTTCTCCTCAATTTTGCTATTGGGAGCTCTACATTCTGAAGCATAATGCCCAAACTTCTGACAATTATAGCATCGAACTTGAGATTTGTCATACCTTGAGTTTGGATTGATTCTTCTACGCCCTCATGTTGAGCTTTCTCTTTTCTCATAGTTGTTGTTGGAATTGTTGTTGTGGTAATTCCAACCTCATCCGCGACCACGACTTCCACCTTGTCCATGGCCTCTACCTCTACCTCAGCCACGTTGGTTTTTATCATTACTTTGACTTTTATGCATATCCTTGAGTTGCAGCTTGAGAAGTTGCTCAGTAAATTCTTGCTTCTTCTTATGTTTCTCTTCGTATGCTTGCAATAATCCTTGGAGTTGCTCGATCGCCATTTCTTCCAAGTCTTTAGTTTCTTCAATCATCACGACGATGTGCTCAAATTTGGGATCCAACGAACAAAGTATCTTCTCTATTATCCTCACATCTTCTAACTTTTCACCATTTCTTTTTAATTGATTAGAAACAGCTACCACTCTTGAGAAATAATCCGAAATAGACTCAGATACTTTCATATGTAAGGATTCAAATTCACCTCTTAATGTTTTGAGACATACCTTCTTCATTTGCTCAGATCCTTTGTAAGAGGTTTGCAGCTTCTCCCCCGCTTCCATAGCAGAGCTTGCACTCAAAATCTTTTCAAATCCATCATCATCTAAGTTGATAGATGAGGTAAAGAGTCTTCTTGTCTCTCTTTCTTGAATCCTTCAAAGTTGTCTTTTGATATAGTGTAAGAGTAGCAAAAATAGCATCATCCGCAGGCTCGTTATAGCTTTTCTCTACGATATCTCACACATCTTGTGATCCAAGAAGTGCCTTCATTTTGATATTCCAATTTTCGCAGTTGTTGTTGTTGAGTGTCGGGACTTGGAATGGTGTCATACCATTTGTCATATCTCTCAATATAATAAGAATTTGAAAAATCCGATTGCACGGATGAATCAGGAATGTCGAAAAACTTTGGAAGGGACAACTCGGTCAACTCAGCTCAACCTTGTGAGCTAACTTAGTTTTCTGGTAGCATTATTCCGGCGGCGCATTTGAACTCTGATCGGGGCAATTCTGACGGTGTCGAATTCCTCTTGTCGAGACCTTCGATTTGATATGCAATAGTGTATATTTTCCAACAAGCTCTGATACCACTTTGTTATAAATAAAATACTCACACAAACAACTTTTATTCAAACTCAAGCAAATATTACAAAAACACTCTCACTCAACAAACAAGAAACTACAACTCACTCTTATAAAATTTTGCTTCTTCACTCACTTATAAGCTTTTAATTTTTCTTGATGTCTAAACTAAAATAGGGAGGGGTATTTATACTACTTAAGAACAATTCTACACCACACAAATAAACTAATTCAAAATTATAATAACCATACACCTTATTCTTCTCCATTCTTCTTCATCCTTCTAATAATATTTTAAGTTATCAAATGATTCACATGCATAATTACTACACCTTAGAAGATTCTAGGTAGATGGCTTATAATTTTAGACCTTTATTATGAACTTAGACTCTAATTTGATTGGGTTTAGATTTGGGCTCCCATAATGGATCAAGTTTATGATCCAACAAATCCACCAGTGGTTTTGTGATTTAATGGGGCAAGTCTTTAATATCTTGGATGGAAAAGAAATAACCCACCATAGCTTGATCATCAACCGAAAGCGAGTATAAGGTGATTGCCAATGCAACTGTTGAATTATTATGGTTAAAATCACTTCTTAAGGAAAGTGGTGTTCGTTGTAATCACAAAGTTGTTCTTTGGTGTGACAATATTGGCACAATTTATCTAACAATTAATCCGATTTTTCATAATAGAATGAAACATGTGGAGCTTGATTATCACTTTGTCAAGGAGCAAATCAAAGCTAGATTTCTACAAGTTCGTTTTCTCTCTACTACAGATTAGCTTGGGGATGTATTTACCAAAGCCCTTAAGCACTCACCATTTTCAATTTCTGCGTGATAAGCTCCACTTGCTTGAGTTGCCTAAGGGTTTGTGGGAGGGTGTTAAGGGATAAGCCTTCTCTTCATTTATCTTATCTTTAGTTAAATTTGTATCAGCCCACCGTATCAATACTTAAGTGGTTATTTATCTTTATCACTTTGTTATAAACTCTCATGTATATATATGTTGTACGAATACATTAAAGAAAAGCAATAGAATTCATTCAACTTCAGCTACTGTTTTAACAGAAACTGACAAAAAATGAAATAAGAAAAATTATTTAGGGTTTAGTTTATTAAATAAAGTCAAAGACTATATGTATTTAAATCAATCTATTAGTTAACCGTTTAATCAATAAAAACTAAAAATATCTGTAAAGTTACACTCGTTTGAGCTAATGTAACACGTTTAAAATCTACTAAAATAATAAATTTATTTCTTTTATATAATTAATAATAAATTTAAAACCTCCAAAATATTTATATAATTAATGAAAAAAATTAGTTGCCTCAAAAATTGGGAGCTAGCTTTAATGGCCTGTACCTTAATCTGTCAGTGGACAATAGTTAGGCCATTAAAAATACCTCCCATCTTCCCACTCATTAAATCCATTCATGAACATAAAGACACTAATTAGATGCTACACTAACTTATACTTTATGATTATGCGCACACATTATTACCGTAACAAATTTGCTCCCTAACCCCCTTTTTTTTAAATTAAATAAAATTCACTTATAGTTTTTTTTATTTATCAAATCACTTAGTTAATATGCAAGCAATTCTCTTTTTGTCGAGACTAGATTTAAGAACATAATTCCAACCATTTCATTCAAAATAAATAATAGAAAATTAATTAATTTGGATTGCAATTATTCTGACAGAACTAACCATATTAATCTACAAATAAAACTATCCAAGCTCCACGCACATAACGATAGAATCGGTTTTCATGGAGAAGGGAAAAAGTGGATAAATAGCATTATTGATATTTAAAAAAAAAAAAAAAAACTCATAACAACATGTACAAAAGACCTAATATTCACAAAAGCAAGCAGCACAAATCACAAGGAAGTAGTTTTAACCCCAACCTGATCTCTCCGATCAGCAGGATAATAGGCACAATCACTCGTCGTACTGCCTTGAGCTGATGATGGAATCAGTTCCTCCCTTTGATGATCGAACCGGTCCTTATGTACAGAGTATAAACACAATCGTCATCCTGCGATTCAAAAAAAATCTGTTAGTAAAAAATGCATGTGTACAAATGCGGCGGTGGCAGTGGCCCAAGTGACAAAGGAAACTTACAGAAACAACGACGGTGGAAAAGACGAGGAGAAGCAGAAAAGGGAGAAAGTGAGTGGTGTTTAGTGCCATATTTAGACGTGGAGATATGACGCTAGGCTTATACAAATCCAATAAACTCTTTATATTTTTACTTTTTATTTTTTCTTTATTTCATATAAAATAATATTTATCAAAAAAAATAAATGACTTTTATTAAGAGAAATACACTAATAAAAAATAGAATATGTATAAAAATAGAGATATATTAATTACAATTAAAATATAAAATAAAATTTAACTCTCTAAATATATAAAGTCAAATTCGCTTTCTACTTTAAATTTTAAAAATAAAAAATTTATTGAATACTGTTTTTATTATATGATTTTTTCAAATAGAAAACATAAACTTAAATAAAAGAGTCTATTAAAAATACTCTAGCATTGTAATTACATAAAAATGTTATTTCATTTGTATCTAAGAAATGAAAAATGAAAAAGAAAATTAAGTTCCAAATGATAAGATGAAGCATAACTACCATTTAAGCCACACTTGTCTTGTTTGATAAAATTGAAGGAGAATGAAGTGTTCATACAATATATATTAAATTACCAAATTCAGCCTGATAAGTGTCTATCAAAAAATGCACAAACATAACAAGCATTGATCTGAATGTACAAATTGTTTCACATGGAAAATTTAAGAAATTTTCGGTACGACGCAGAGTGACGACTTAATTTATTTAGATTATAGATTTTTAAACAAAATTTTAAAATAAGTCACCACCAACCAGAATTGTTGGATCAATTGGTTTTCCATTAATTATGGTATACGTCACATAATAAGGATTCGATGATCAAATGAATGGGGAAGGTATTAGCACCCCAATTCATCTAACTTTATTAAAATTTATTATTTTGATTTTTGCTTTTATTTGTATGCATATTTTAGTGATGTATAATGACTATTTCTTGTGAGTTTCAAAAATCATAGTTAATACTATATATCCCAAGATAAACACCAACCATCAATTAAAAATAAATAATATTTAAATCATACATTTTACTTGATGCTTATGATAGTTTCTTGGATTTATTTTTTTATTAATTTGAGAATAAATGTGTACTGGTAATAATTTAAATGTTTATACCCTTTCATATGATAATAAAATAATAGCTAAAATGAAAATAAAATCAACATATGACAATAAAATATTAACTAAAATGCGTACATCACAAATATATGATGGTAATAATAATAATAATAATAGTAATAATAATAATAATAATAATAATAAAAGATGTACAAATAAATAAATAAGTAAACAAACAAATGAGCAACTATATAGGAAAAATTATCTCCTTTATAATAAACTGGTCATTGAAATTATAAATTACAATTCCTGTAATATGTGATAATAATATGAAGAAATGCTCAAATTGTTTTCAATAAACCTCACTTTCTTTCTTTTTTTCTCCTTTCCTTCTACTCTTTTTTTTTTCTGCACTCTCCTCCCCTCTTTTTTTTTTCTTTGTAGTGGTGGTGTTGGTCTTTTTTATAGGTACAAAACAGTTATTTTTGTCCTTTGGTCAACTTTTTTATCTATCATTTTAAAATTTTTAAACTATAATTTAGATTTGTTAAGATATGGAGAGATATGAGAAATATTGATTTTGGGGAGTTTTTTTTATAGGTTCACATGACCGCTTATGCTGCTACTTTTTCTCTTTTTTTTTTAAATAAAAAAATAATATATATACCTACAATTGCCCCCCTTTGCATGTCTTCTTAGTTAGTAAGAGTCATGCAAAGCTTTGCAGATGAATGAAATACTAATTTGAAGATATTAACAATTTAATTTGGTTAAATCTTGAAAAAAATAATTAATTGAGACATAGTTGCAGTTAAGTCTATAAAGAAAATTAGTTGAGGCGTCAATGCAAAAAGAATTGACAAACATTAAAGTATTGTCATTAATAAAGCTTGAAAAAAAATAGTAGAGGCATAACTGCAACTAAACTATCATGTGAACATTGATATGTTACCTATATATTTTTGAAAAATTAGTGGAGACATAATTGCCACTAATTAATTTTAAAACAAATGACAAACATTAAAAATTTTGAAAAATTAGTATAGATGTTGCCAAACATGAAATTGAAAAAATTAGTAGAGATTTAACTATCACTAATTTTCGACAAAATATTGATAACTAGAGGTAGAAAAATAAAAATACATGACAATAATCTTAATTGGCCTTGCATAAAATGACTACATGTATGCAATTTAAAATTATTGTTATTTTTTTATAATTAAAATCATTATATCAAGATAGCACTTGAAATCCCCATTTTTCTTTTTTTTTTCTTTTTTTCTCTATTTTTTATATTTTTCATTTTCTTCCAAAACTATAGGTCAAAAATCCGTGAATGGAGCAAATCTCGTAAGAAAGTGAAAATCTCTTACGCATGCTATTGTCATTACTTCCCTTGACATTTTGATTTGTAGGTTGATTCAATCATTTGTATATGCTAGCAATTGCATCATATTTTAATTTTATGGTTCAAAGTATATATAGTGTCATGAGGCCCTCTTCAATTGTTTCATTATTTTAATATTTAACAAATACATTTTTTTGAAAAAATATTGTGTATCAAGGAATGAGAGAAATAATTTTAGGTAAAACAAGTGAAAAATCAATGTGAATATGACAACAACACATATATTTTATTTGATTTTAACAAACTAGTAAATTATTTCATGCATAATACTTCTTGACAATATCTGAGTTAATTGGATTAGAAAAATCTTTTCCATCCATATTTATCAAAATTAAAGTCCCTCTTAAAAATAACTTTTTCACCTTATAATGTCCTTCATATTTCGAATTCCATTTTTTTCCAGGATCGGTGTGTTTAGAGAATATACTTTTGATAACAATGTCTCTTTCCTAAAATTGGCGCAGTCTCATTTTTTTTATATGTGTTTTAATTAATCTCCTTTAGTACAATTCTCCATGACACAATGCAGTTAATGTTTTTTCACCTATAAGATTCAGTTGGTCATATCTTGCTTGTAACCATTCATTTTCATCTAACTCAACCTCCATGATGATTCTAAGAGATGGTATTTATACTTTAATGGGTAAAACTGCCTCCATTCCATATACCAAAGAGAAAGGTGTTGCTACTGTGGATGTCATAAACAAAGTTCTATATCCATGCAATGCATACGGAAGCATTTCATGTCAATCTTTATAAGTCATTATCATTTTTTACACAATCCTCTTGATATTTTTGTTTGCAGCTTCAACTGCTCCATTCATCTTTGGACGACATTCATCTTTGGACGGTAAGAAGTTGAATTATGATGCTTAATTTTGAATTGGCCACATATTTCTTTTATTGATTTATTATTGAAATTTTTGGCGTTATCTGTGATAATTCTTTTAGGAAGACCATATCTACAAATTATATTATGTTTGATAAACTTAATTATTACTCCCTTAGTCACATGAGCATACGAAACTGCTTCCACCCATTTTCTAAAGTAGTCTATTGCTACTAAAATGAATCGATGTCCATTTGATGCCTTAGGTTCAATTGGTCCCATCACATCCAAACCCCACATGGAAAAATAGTCATGGTGCTACCATCACATGAAGTGAGGTAGGAGGAATATTAATTTCCTTAGCATATATTTGGCATTTATGGAATTCCTCACAAATGTAATACAATCTTATTCCATTTTTTACCAATAATACCCCATTCTGAGAATTTTTCGAGCCAGATTATCCTTCAAGAAGAGTACCACAAATTCCTTCATGAACTTCCTCCATCAACCTTTGTGTTTGACGATCATCAACACATCTAATTAATGTTGTGTCATGATTTATTTTGTACAAAACATCTCCACTTAAGAACCCTAGTAGCAACTTTCAGATTGTTCTTCTATCATTTTTAATTGCTTCTAATGGGTAGCTCTTATTTTTAACATATCACTTGATATCATGGTACCATGGCTTATCATCTGGTTCTTATTCTATATTGCAATAATATGCATGAACCCTTTTTGTCTCTATTTTAGTTGGAGGCATTTTTCCGCAAATATCTATTTCAAACATAGCAGCTAATGTAACTAAAGCATCAACAATTTGGTTCTCAATTCGAGATATATATTCAAACTCGATGAACTCAAAATTCTCAGACAATTTTAAGATATATTCTTAGTAAGGAATGAATTTTGAGTGTTTAGTTTCCCATTCGCCCATTAGTTGATTGATCACCAAAGCTGAATCTTCAAACACTTCTAAGCGTTTGACTTTAATATCTATTGCTGCTTGAATTTCTAGAGTGCATGTTTCGTATTTAACTACATTATTAGTACAATCAAAACATAACTTTGTTGTAACATGATAATATTCTGTTTGGCGATATTAGAATCACCCCTATCTCGTGTCTTAAAGCATTTGAAGCACCATCAAATTTCATAATCCAATTTTTCTAACCTTTTTCATCCTCACCAATTGCCATGATATTCTCATCTGGAAAATCCAATTGTATTGGCTCATAAACCTCAATGGTTGTATATGCTAGATAATCGATTATAACACTCCCTTTTATTGCTTTTTGAGTCACAAAAATAATATCATACTCTAATAACAAAACCAGACATCAAGCAATTCTTCCAGTTAATGCTAGTTTTTCAAATATGTACTTTATAGGATCCATTTTAGAGATTAACTAGGTAGTATAACATAACATGTAATGCCTTAGTCGATAAGCTGCCCATGCAAGTGCTGCATATGTCTTTTCCAAAATGGAGTACATGGCCTCATAATTTGTGAACTTTTTACTCATATAATAGATGGTATGTTCTTTTTTCCCAAAAGAATCATGTTGTCCCAATACTGCTCCTATAGATTCTTCTAATACCATTATAAACAAAATGAGTGGTCTTTCAGGTTTGGGTGGTCAAAGAATTGGTGGATTTTGCAAATATTGTTTGATTTTGTCAAATACCTTTTGACATTCATCACTCCATCGTGTGGGGTTATTCTTTTTAAGGATTTGGAAGATTGGTTCACAAGTTACAGTTAATTGTGAGATAAATTGAGCAATATAATTTATTTTTCTAACAAAACTCCTTATTTATCTTTTTGTTCATGGTGGAGCCATTTTAACTCTTGCTTTGATTTTATCTGGGTCTATTTCTATTCCATTTTCACTGATTATAAACCTTAGCAGCTTGCCCGAAGTGACTCCGAAAACACATTTTGTAGGGTTCAATTTGATTCGATACTTTCTTAATCTTTCAAAAAGGTTTCTCAAAACCGTAATGTGATCTTCTCTTGGTCGTGATTTAGCAATCATATCATCCACATATACCTCAAATTCCTTATGCATCATATCATGAAACAATGTGACCATTGTTCTTTGGCAAGTTGCCCCTGTATTTTTTAAATCAAAAGACATCACCTTATAGCAAAAGGTTCCCCAAAGGGTAATGAAAATAGTTTTTTCCTTATGTTCTACATTCATCTTAATTTGATTATATCCTGAAAAACTATCCATGAGGGAAAATATATGATATCCTATTGTATTATCCACCAAAATAATGATATGGGTAATGGAAAATTATCCTTGGGACTATCATGATTCAAATCTCGCTAGTCAATACACATTCTCACTTTTTCATCTTTTTTAGGAACAGGAACCATGTTTGCTATCCACTCAAGATACTTTGCCACTATGAGGAATCTTGCATCAAATTGTTTCTAACTTCATCCTTCATTTTCAAAAGAATATCTACCTTCATTTTTCTCAATTTTTGTTTTACAGGTTTGTATTCTGGTTTTAGTAGCAATTTATGTATTACTATGTCAGTTTTTAATCCAGGTGTAACACCCCACCTATATAATAGGAATAATCTTATTACATAAATAGAATGATATGGATGAGTTAAATAAAATTAGTTTGAGTTAAAACTTTTCATTTACTAACTTAATTGACTTTTTCATATCCAACTATATATATGAGTTCAATTATCAAAACATAGTATCATATTATATAAACATATTATACTTGGTATAACAATCCAAAATTAATGACTTCTAACTTACCAAACCTCACATTCAACTATTTATATATACATAATATCAAATATAAAACATGTTTTTAACTATATACCAAATATGTCTATCAAACTCATATGCATGATCATGGACAAAATGCAAAAATAACTTACATCTGACCCTCAAACCAAGTCTGACGCATCTCCTCTGGTATAGGCTTATACTTCCTCTATCAACTTTACAGTCTATTTCAAGCTTCAGTTCCTACACGAAAAACTCATGCTAAGTCATTTCTACATTAGTGGTACATATGTGCATTTAGGTTTTTTCATGCAGTCACATAACCATGTGACATAAATATCATGACATAATTTAAATAAATCACTGCACAAAATTCAGAAAATATTATAAATAAAATAAAATTCATTTTTTATTATATTAGTGTTAAGACATGAATTACATATATTAAACCATACATAATATATAAAATATTAAACATACTACTTTATCTCATGTTATCATAATTTATCATATTTCTTACCCCGTTCTTTAGATCATTTATCAAATTTTCACATATATTATTAATTTAAATAAATTTTTATCTTTTATTTTAATTTAATTAGTTTTCATATCTCATTTTAATTTAATTAATTTTTCTAAAAATGTTTTAATACAGTTAACTAAAATCTCATTCCATATAAGCATTAAAGTTTTAACATACTATTGCAATGATGCATGATAGATATTTCACAATAGTGTTCACATTAATTCAACATATATTATACAAGAATAAACACATGACAATGCAATATTACCAAATTTAATGATAATCTATCTAACTCGATTATCAAATATATATATATATATATATAACTCGATTATCAATTTTAACTTACCTTATTAAGTACTTACAATTCATCTCATGTCAAAACTCATATAAACAAGTCATGTTACCTTTTAACATGTACCTTTATGTCTTTTAATTAATTTTTATATAATATTTTAATATAAAATGGCTCAAATCTCATTCTCAGATTGTTCGAATATAGGCTGTGCAATAGGGCCGCTCGCCGAGCTTTAGCACCCTACTCACCATAGTCTTAAGTCAAGAGCACTTACGGACCTTTAGCCTATTGATCAAGTATAATCAAATCATCTATGTGTATAATTAGGATCAGAGACGCTCTCGGAGTTATCACCACCGTATTCCTAAATCATATCAGTATCGATACCATATTGCCTCCACAATGGTGCACTATATATCCCTAATTAGTCTACAGGTTAAGAATTGAACAATTAAGATTATTACATATTTATTTTCTTTATATATAAATTTTTTGGAATTGATGTTCACTTTACATATATAATGAAAATATGATTATAAAATTTAAAATCATGAAATTAGATGATATTTCATTATATTTAGCTATTTAAATAATGTTGGCATACTTTAATTAATTTTTCATACAATCAAGCCAACGAATCTTTAAACATAACCATGATTAATAATATTTTTATGACTCTTAGTATGCCATATAACTCCCTTTTTCATACCAAATGCATATGTCACATAAGTTTCAAACTTTACTCTTTATTATTATAATTATTCGATAATTAACCATTAACAATTATCATATTTTAATCAATCATGAGCTAACCCATATTGAAAAATCTACTATGATATATATTTCATATTCACACACCTTACAATCTTAAAATAAATTTTTATATATTTTATTAATCAATTTTTCTAGACATATTGTAACACATAATTTTATTATTTAAGCACTCAATACATTTCATTTAATCCTCAACCTAGGTCGCATGTTATGAAAATTACGCAATATTTAAGCAATAATTCAAGGTTCACAACAACTATATATATATATATATATATATATATATATATATATATATATATATATATATATATATATAACATCTTATTTATCATATTTTATATGCCACATTCATTTTCCACTCATTTATATTTTCTAATATACCATCTTATCCTTTGATAACCATTTCACATTTACACATTTTAATACCTCATTCAAATATACAATTTATTCAATTAACACACACATATGCAATAGAGGTAAACTAAAATGCATATATGTACAAACCTTAATGAAACTTTTCTAAAATCTAGAGTGTGTCTACTTTTGTTGCTCTTTCTCTTGTTGAGGACCTAATTTAAAAATATAATTCATTAATACCTTGTTAAAATACTAATTCTAAATATAGTTTAGATAAATAACTAGAGTTTCTCTTAAGTTGGAACATGACTTTTTAGCACTATTGGCTATATAACTTTTTTTACACTTATCTAATATATGTTATTCTTACTTCTAATTAAATTTAACATTAAAATTATAACATACTAAAATTTAAGAATATTTGGACTATTACACAATTTTTAGTGGAATTTTAACTGTTGCTCTATTTTTTGCCCTTAGGTAGTTTTGGGATACAATATTTAAAAATTCATATCTTTTAACGTGTATATTTAATTATTATGCAACTTTTTATACATTTAGATAAGGTAATTTGGAACATTTTTTTATGTTTACCACTTTTCCAAATTATGTCTTTAAAGTTCTTAAACACTAGAGAGTCTATAACCGGTTCAACATAGAATGACAACTGGACCAATTGCTAAATCTTTATCTATTAAATCTTTCCATTTTCGAATATGGAAATGCTCCAATTGCATATACCACCTAAGTGCCAACCTTGCTAAACTCTCCTAAAACATATGGATTAGTAATTTTTCATTACTAACGTGTGTTGTCATTCTCCTACAATACATTGTTAAATGACTTTGAGGGCATGTGAAGCCGTTATATTTTTCAAATTCAAGAGTTTTAAATTTAGGTGGGATAATCACATCAGGAACCAAACTTAATTGTGTGGCATCTGTCATTCTATAAATATGACAGGATTCCTAATGTTAGCCTGTATTTTTGGATCATCTAAATTCGGCACTCCTATTTGCTCATCCATTACGTGTTGAGATGGACCATAAGATTAGGTTCCCATGGAATGATACAATGGAGGGTGACCTTATGACTACAAAGGTGGCATATTAGGGAATAATACACCACTAGTTCCAACATCTTGTGTTTTAGGTGGAGGTGTAAATCCGGAGGGAAATGAAGGAGTTCCTGGAGTAACCATTGATGAATAATTCACGGTTGAAGCCAACACACTTTCTAGCAAGTTTTTTCCTTTAATGAATTCTAAAAGTTTTGGCATCTACTCTTTCCATTCACTATGCATTTCACTTAATTGCTCTTTTAGTCAATTAACTTCTTGCCTAAGCTCTTCTTGCTCTTGATTTTCCATATTTCTTACCCTTAACCGAGTCCTGTAAGAATGGGTTGAGTAATATTGTTTCTTAAGATGACATGCTATTTTGATATCCTAATTTTAAATGATATATTAGATCATGCCTTTTATGGAAAAAAAAAACTTAAATTACTTCATTGATTAATTTGATAAAAACATTTTCAAACCAAATTCTAATACATAAAACAAAATGCATAAAACAACATAAGATTAAATCCTATCACAAAATACATGCATGCACAATAAAATGCCTAAATGATAATACAATGTTGCAAAATAAAAAGATTCATATGATCTCCGTCATAATCTACTTGAAATCTTCGTAATAAGCCAAATCATTGTGATCTCTAGAAACCACTATAGGCATTGCCCATGGGAACCAATAGGTATATAGTTTTCCTTCAAGGATTCCACTTTCATTGCCATGCCATGAGCTTTCTTAGCCATCCTCCTCAGCTTACTTGTAACTTGATCAATCTTTGTGTATATCTGAATAAAATTGTCTTGATAATACCAGAGGTTGTTGCAAAATTACGTCAACTGATTGAGCAACTGATCCCTTTCTATTTGTAAATTATCACAAATTTCTTTTATTCGAAAAGCTTCCTCCTGGTAAATGCTAATGACTTGCTCTAAACCTTCCAAGCTATTTTTTTGATCTAATGTTTTTTCTTTCATTAATAATGGGAATATCAAATTACAACCTAATTTAACAAGGGTTTCACATTGTTTGTCTAATTACAAAAAAGATTCTTGAGACAAACTATCTTATATGTTCTCCCTTTTTCTACTACCTTTCTACTTTCTAAAGAAAAATATCAATAATTGTCTAAGTACAAAAAATGACTTCATTAGACAAACTCTACTAAACCAATGGTCTCTTTCATTACAATCATTTCCTAACCAAAGACATTCCCATTTCTGTTACACCATTGAAAAGCCATTTTTCATGGAAGCGGATTAATAGGAATTGTTCCATTTTCCACTTGCACCATCATATGCCTACTGTAAAATTCATGAGCCACCATGCGATATGTGTTGATGGTATAAAAAGGCAGATTAGACACCCTTATCTTGATGCCCCTATCATGGTGATACGATATTGGCTTAAGTAAGGTTTGAGACACCACTTCTATAGGAACATTATTGTTAACCTTGAGGGGTATTTCCATCATTTTGATGATAATAAATAATATAGCAATATTGTATTTAACATACTTGTTTTTTAAAGTATATTATACAGGACATAAAATGGCAAGAATGGAGAATTGGAAGAATAATCCTTAAAGAAATAAAAAGTAAGAAGTAGCATGTTCACTGTTGTGACTCAAGGAGTCACCCCCGTGAAGAAAGCTAACCGTTAGCAAAACCAACATTTGAAGTTCACGGCCATGAAGGAAAACCAAACCGTGAAGTAAGCATTTCAGTCACCCCCGTGACTAGAGGTGTCACTCCCGTGAAGAGTTGTGTAAATTCAACAAGAGAGTTTCACGACCAGAGTCACCACTTTGGTCACGGCTGTGAAGATGTTCACCCCCGTGAATGTAGGCGTCACCCCAGATTTATAGAGGTTCGGGTATTAACAAACAATTTCATCCAGAGAGCTTCACGACTTCAGTCACCACTTCTCTCACGGCTGGGAAGAGTGTCACGCCCGTGACTAATTAACGTCACGCCTGTGACTCTATATGTCAACATTCCAGAGAGCTTCACGACCAAGGTCACCACTTCAGTCACGGCTTGGGAAGAACTGTCACCCCCATGACAAGCATATTCACGCCCGTGACCAATGAAAGAGAAAAATGTCAGGCGCGATTTTTTTGGTTGGTATAACGGCTAGTTTCTAAATTAATGCACCACAACGGCTATATTTAGCCATGAGAGTATAAATGGAAGTCATTTATGCATTAAGAAACAAGAGGATGATAAGAGAATAATAAGAAAAACAAAAGATTAGTATATATTTCAAATCACAAGCTATCTTGTATTTTTATGCTTTGTGAACAAATCTATTCTCTGTAAAAATCTTTTTGCTCCTCATATTTGAGCAATAAAGATTTATAAGTGGTTCTCTCTGTAATCTTTACTCAAGTGAGCATTGGGTAGTTCTGGGTTAAGAGAAGAACACTTGTAAGGGTTAGTTGTGTGAACCTCCAAAACACAAATTTAAAAGGTTGTTTGTGTGAGCCTGCAAAACACAAAGTGTAGGTTATTGTGTGAGCCTGTAAAACACAAGTGTAGGTTGTTTGTGTGAGCCTGTAAAACACAAAGGAATTGGTTATTGTGTGAGCCATTAAAACATAAGGGATTTCTGGGTTAGGTGTGAGCCATTGTGAGAAACACAATAGTTGGGAGTGAGCTTGTAAAACTCCATTGTAACACTTAGTGTGTTAGTAAAACTCCCAATTGCGATTGGGGAGAGGAGTAGGGTTTGTTAATACCCGAACCTCTATAAATCTTTGTGTCTGATTTTCTCTATCCCTTTTAAAATTAGCAATTTTATTTCCGCACTTTAAAGTTTAATTTTAAAAACTCCAATTCAACCCCCCTTTTTGGTCTAATATCTGGGCAACAATTATTAAGGTGGAAAAGTGTATGCTCGATCTCATACCATGTCATTGGGTCCTTGATTGGATCAATCATAGGATTTTCTTTGTGATGCATCCATATATCTATTTGCGGATAGTAGTGGCTTGTTGTTGCTGCATTTTGCATTTGCAAATATTTATTGATCTTGAAAGTCACAAACAAGTACAAATCTTCAACATTCTCTACAAATGCTTTTTCCCATTCATCACTTCTCATAAAGAGTGACAACCACTTATAGAAATATTAGCATTGTTTTAGCCATGCATTCCATCGATTAAAACAAATGGATAACCATTCTTTGTTCATGATGAATCCAATCTTATGACATTTAGCCAAATACCATAAAAGGCAATATGCATCCTTGGGAAATGTCACAATATCCTCACTATAGACATAAAAATAATTCAAAAATGGATACATTGGATGCCAATCCAAGAACTTTATATGAGTATTATGAATCCCATACTAGTGTAGCAAGAGTTATTGATAATTCCTAATCATTACAGCATCTCATAAGGCTATGGTTTTTTGTAGGACATGGAAAGCTAACTCTGGAGGCAGGTTTCCCACTACATTCTCAAATCTAGGTACTGGGATGACATACTCCATTTTCACTAAGAAGCCTTTTGCCCAAAAGTTTGTGACATTTTATGCATAGACAGAACAAACAAGGCCAATTAGATTACAGAAATAAAATAAAAAGGAAAATTAAATAAGAAAAATAACTCTAATAGAATCATAAGAAATATAAAATTAAGAAAGAGAGTGTCCCCTTGTGTACTTAATTTTGGGTTCCTTAAGGGTGATTTGAATGATCAAGGTAGCTACTAGGTTCTTTATTGTGAATTTAATTTCTAAACTAACAAGGTGGACATATATTAAATGGTTTAGGATTCTTAAGCCATGACCAATTCGTTGTCATCTAACACCTAGATTAGCAAAGATTCCTTTGATCAAAACCTGACCAAAAGATAGCTTAAGTGAGAACTTTTCACAAGCCCTACCAAATTTCTCACGGAGGCATTCCTACTTGGTTCTCGTCCTAATCCTAAAAAAGTGGTAGATCAATGTATGATCTTTAAGTGTGTGTATGTGATAGCGTACATGTTCGGTTTTGAAGAATGAATCATATTCATAAATGCAGCAGAAAAATAAAATTTTCAAAATCCGAAACAAAAGATCATACTTGTGTCATTAAAACTAATTTATATAAATATAGAGGTTAAAAATTATACCTTGTAATTTCTTATTTGTTATTCAAATCTTCACTTTGTTGGGTTATAGCAAACCACAACAATCCACACTATGATGTCTCTAATGATAATCCATGCGAAGAATGAAGAAAAAACTATCAAAAGAAATGGTTTGAACAAATTCAAAGTGCTAGCTTTGAAAGTATTTTTGAGAGAATTTTGTTGCATTTTAAAAATATTTTTTTTCACAAAAAAATATTGTTATGTCTATTGTCTGTCATTTGATGTCTTGTCAATTTTAATCAAATTCAAAGAAAAGATGAAAAGTCAAAAATGGATAAAAGAGAAATGAATGAATAGTAATTGGCCATAATTGGTCTAATTAAGGCCAAATTTTGTCGTTGGCCAATGGGAGGGAGGAAGCAGTGCGCTAGGCCTACTAGGGGCTGCTGTTGGGTAGCCCACTAGGCAGACAAGTAGCCTACCTAGCCTGTGTGGGCCCGCACGGGCCCGTGACACTTCCGAATGATTTTTCTCATGAGATCTCATCACGATCCATCTCAAAATAATTCTCTCATATTTTGGATCATATCCAAGACCATTTTACTCATTCTCCATATCTTCAATGTGTGTGACCCATTAGGTTCCCGGTTATGTTGACCACTTAAATTAACAATTAATTTAAGCAAGTTATGAGTGGTATTTAGCAACACATCATGACCATCAATTGACTGAAAAGTTAGTGGTTTGACTACGAACCTTTCCATAAACAGTTTCCATGCAATTATTCCTTTCACCATTTTATACCCCACTTGGTTCAGAGTATGGACACGTGTCAACTCCCACTAGATTGACTACATCACGTTTAGTCCAAGTAATATTAGTTCTTATCCCTGAGACTCATTACTCTATTAGATATGTCATTGAAGACTATCTTTATGACATTTCCACTCCGGCCAGAGATTTCCGAGTAATGACCATGACAAGAGGTCATGGGTATACACTTCTTCTATCAGGAGTGGTGAATCCTTTGTTAGTTACCCAATTACCTAGAATATCTCAAGATGTATCCAATCACCACCCTATGAGCAACCTCCCTGAGGTAACAAGGAATAGTGTTGAAATACATAATCAATATTCAAGATATCCATGAGTACCTCAAGTCTAAGGATTCTTGCACCATTGCTATGATGAGACTATCATTGACATTTGAATATATTATCCATATGATTGTCTCATAATTGGTTATCCAATGTACTTATCTACACTTAGCAAACATCCACATGTTAACTCTAAAATCTCATGTTTATAGATTATGAGATCTACTACTCAATCCAATCAAGGAGTGTAACATGTCCTAGTCTGTCCGGATTAATAATGTTTCCTCTCATTAATCCTATGACTAGGGATAATTTTGATACTAACATAATTACACATGATAAGAATCTTAATATAATGATCTCATCATGATTTCCTTCATGCTATCTTATGTATCAAGGACTTCATTAATTGATTTAAGATCATTTATCAATTCATATATCAAATGAACATCAAATTAATGAAAAAGCCTTTTATTAATCAAATAAATTTGTACAATAAGTGCTAAAGGTGATTGCTTTTAGAGCACTCTTCTAACAAGCTCCCACTTGCATTAAAACCAATCACATTTGTATTTAATTCCATAGGTGAGTACATGAGAATCATATTTCTTTTGGGGAGTGGCTTAGTTAAAGGATCAGCAATATTATGATCAGTGGGCACTCTTTCTATCTTTACATCATTCCTACCAATGATTTCTCTAATCAAATGGTATCTTCTGAGTATATGTTTGGATCTCTAATGAGACCGTGGTTCCTGCAATGTACTCTATTTCAGTTGTGGAATCAGCAGTCGTTTCCTGTTTGGAACTCTTCCAACTAACTGCTCCACCATCTAGTGTGAATATATAACCTGACTAAGATTTTGAGTTATCCTTGTGAGATTGGAAATTGGTATCGATATGCCCGCTCACAATAAGATCTCTATCTCCATATACCAAGAATACATCTTTTGTCCTTCTTAAATACTTAAGGATATTCTTAACAGCCACCCAATGACCCTCACCAGGGACCGATTGGTATCTGCTTGTGACACTCAAAGCATATGATACATCGGGTCTTGTACATATCATAACATACATGATTAATCCTATAGCTGAAGCATATGGAATCAAACTCATATGTGTCCTCTCATCTTATGTCTTTGGACACAAAGACTTTGAAAGAGTAATCCCATGGGTCATGGGAATATATTCCCTTTTAGACTGCTCCATGCTAAACCTCTTTAGCATCTTATCTATGTATGTACATTGTGAAAGACCAAGCAATCTTTTAGATCTATCTTTATAGAACTTTATCCCCAAAACATAGACTGCTTCTCCAAGGTCTTTGATAGATAAATTCTCATATAACCAAATTTTGACTGATTGTAAGGCTAAGACATCATTTCCCATTAACAATATGTCATCTATATATAACACATGAAGTACGATTGCACTCCCACTAACCTTCTTGTAAACACAAGATTCATCTGGATTTTGTAAGAAACCAAACTGTTTGATTGTCTCACCAAACCGAATATTCCAACTCCTGAATGCTTACTTTAATCCATAAATGGATCTTTGAAGCTTACATACCTTTTTTCCATCTTTGGATATGAAGCCTTCTGGTTGTGTCATGTACACATTCTCAGTCAGATTTCCATTAAGGAATGTTATCTTCACATTCATTTGTCATATCTCATAATCATAATGAGTAGCAATGGATATGAGTATCTTTATGGATTTAAACATAGCTACTGGGCTGAAAGTTTCATCATTGTCAATTCTTTGTCTTTGACAATTACCTTTAGCAAAAAGTCTAGCTTTATAGGTAATCACATTACCATCCATGTCATTTTTCTTTTTGAAAATCCACTTACACCCTATAGGCTTTATCCCTTCTGGTGGGTCAACCAAAGTCCATACTTGGTTTTCATATATGGAATCCATTTCTGACTTCATGGCTTGAAGCCATTTGTCAGATTCTGAACTATTCAAAACTCTTCATAGGTTGTAGGATCATCGTTTTCTATGAGGAATACGACAATTTGTTCACTAATGAGAAATCCATGTCTCTCTGGAATAGTACGCATCATACTTAACCTACAAAAATTTTTTGCTTCAGAAGGTTGAGCTGTTATATCATCTGCATGAGTAACAAGCTCAGGTTCAAGTAGTTGATCAGCATCTATTTGAGCATCTTGAACTTTCTCAAGTTCAATTTTGCTCCCACTATCTCCTTTTAGAAGGAATTCTCTCTCTATAAAGATAGCATGTCTTGAAACAAAAACCTTTTGTTACAAGGGGTGGTAAAATTGATATCCATATGATGCTTTTGGATATCCCACAAACAGATATCGGTCAGACTTAACTTCTAGCTTATCTGACATTGTCCACTTCACATAAGCAGGACAACCCCAAATTCTCATGTAAGAGCCTTTTGTTATACCATATCTCATATGGAGTAACATCAACTGACTTTGAAAGAAATCCATTTAATATATAAATGGCAGTCTCTAGTGCATAACCCCAAAAGGATTTAAGCAGTTCTGCAAAACTCATCATAGACCTTACCATGTCTAATAAGGTTCGGTTTCTTCTTTTAGCCACACCATTGTGCTGTGGCATGTAAGGTGGAGTCCATTGAGATAAAATCCTATTATCCCTAAGATATCTAGAAACTTTTGGCTCAAGTATTCATCTCTTCAATTTGATCGAAGTGTTTTAATACTTTTGTCAAGTTGTTTCCCTACTTCATATCTGAATTCTTTGAACTTTTCAAAAGCTTCAAATTTGTATCTCATAAGATACACATATCCATATCGTGAGTAGTCATCGATAAAAGTAATGAAGGAGATGAAACCACATCTGACGTGTGTAGACATTGGACCACATACATCTGAAAGTATTAAGTCTAAAAATCCATTAGCATGTTCATCCTTTCCCTTAAAAGGTAATTTAGTGATCTTGTCTAATAAGCAAAATTCATATGTGTTATATGATTCATAATCAAATGACCCTAAACTACCAATCTTGTGTAGCTTAGCCATGCGTTTCTCACTTATATGACCAAGGCGACAATGCCATAAGTAAGATAATTTCAACATATCTTGTTTTTGCCTTTTATTATAATTGATGTTTAAAATTGGATTTGACATATCTAATATGTTATTCCATTGCATAATGTACCACTAGCATAAAGAATTCCATTCAACATAATATAACAGCAATTATTACTAAAAGCTAAATGAAAATCATCTTTATTTAGACTTGAAACAGAAATAATATTTTTAGTCAAAGCAGGTACATAATAACAATTATCCAAATTTAATATAAGCCCACTAGGGAGGGTCAATACATATGTTCCTATAGCAAATGCAGCAACCCTTGCTCCATTTCCAATGCATAGGTTTGACTCTCCCTTATTTAGTTGTCTACTGTTCCTTAGGCCCTGCATATCAGTGCATATGTGTGAGCCACAACCGGTATCTAATACCCATATATTATTATCAAAAATAGTTTTAATTTCATTGACAAAAATACCTGAAGTAGATGGGGCATCATATGCCTTATTCTTCAAGAACTCCAAGTAAGCCTTATAGTTTTTCTTCCAATGGTCATCCTTGCCACAATGGAAGCATGTCTCCTTTGGAGCAATCTCTTTGGCCTTCTTCTTGGTCATACCTCCCTTAGGCTTTATGGACTTTTTCTTCTTCTTAAGGTTCTTCCTTTTAGAACTTGAAGAGTCCACCAGCATCACAGCCTTACTGTCCTTCTTGACAGATGACTCAGTTGTTTTGAACAAGTTAATCAGCTCAGGAATAATGGTAGAGATTTGGTTCATCCTATAGTTAAGAAAAAAATGTGAATGACTATCAGACAAACCGATTAAATTAAGTCAATACTTAATTAATGGTCCATCACAAATCCCAAGGTGGTCAACCTCTCAATATAACCATTCATCTTCAATGCATATTACACTAGAAATTTCCCCTCAAACATCTTAGTGCAGAAAAGCAACCTCAAAGTTTCAAACCTTTCAAAACGTGTTTGATCATCATAAAGCTCTCTTAGATGGTATACTATGGAATTAGCATCCATAGCCTCATGCTGCTTTTGCAACTCAACTGACATAGTAGCAAGCATAATGCAACTTGCCATCTCACTATCATCGAGATGCTTTTGATATGCCTTCTGAACATCTTCAGAAGCATTAGCAGTAGGGGGATTAGGGAGTGTCTCATCTAGGACATAGCCAATCTTTTTGGATTTGAGAACTATTCTCAGATTCCTTAGCCAATCTAAAAAATTTGGCCCAGCCAACTTATTTGATTCCATTAGTGATCGCAAATTCACACTTGTCATGATGATGATTCTAGCAACCTAGATGTAAAATAAAACATGTTAGAATGTACATAAAATGCATGTTTATTAGGTTTTTAATAAATCATATTACGACTCCCACTATTTTATTGCGAATCCATAGCCCTCACTATGAACCCGAGAGAAGTTATATAGAAGTTCTCCTAGTGGGTCGATATCCAACTAGCTAAGAATAACCTTGAGGAAACTCAACAAGCTACCCTTAGTTTGGTTGGTATGTATCTAATCCATATCAATTGCATTATTCATGCAACTATCGAATCTTGTGCTATCAACTTATTGATGTGTGCACATACATTGGGCTATAAAATCTTGATATGTGTACATCTCATGTATACAAACCTAACTTCACCTCCAATACATATTAACCTTGGCGCAAATCTAACAAGTTAATAATATCGGTTAAGTCTAACCCATTAATCATGAAATCTAATTTCAATGGATTGAACATATTCTTATAGAGTGAGCTTGAGGCAACTCAACAAGCCTAACTCTAGAAGAGCTCTAGTTATCCCCATATTAATGGAAGGCGTAAGACTTAATTGTCTATTTAGTGAGAGATTTCTTTGTTAAATCTCATCAAGTTATTATTTCATGCTTTTATATATCATACATTCATCACATGGATATATAAAGATAGTTATATTAACTATATGACATGAGTATGGACATATTAAAGTCAATCTCTTGAGCCAAAGAGAAATTGACTAGGTCTTACCTAGGTATATGCATGAATTTACAACCCAAAAAAGAAATCCAATTTTTATTTCTAAGTCTTCTTGTTTATGGTACCACCTCATTTGCTTTTTGCTACTTTGTATCTTCATTCTATCATAATCCTATGTAATCTAATTACATATTTCAAATTATAAAAAATCTCAATTTATATTTGAGGGGAGTAAGATGAGAAAAGAAATACGTAAGAAAGAAAGAGAGGTAGAGACATGCAGACCCTATTTACCATAAAATAAAACAATTTCATGCATACTCAATCACATTGCACCTAAGTCTATAATCATCCATCATGTCTTTTCATACACCCCTAATATGCATTCTCTAATGCACAAAATAAAATTGATAATTTTGGATTTCAATTTGTAAATCTATTCAACGCTTGAACCGAAATAGGCTATATGTGTTCTTTCCGTTAATTTAATTTTGTATGTCATTTTAAAGTGAAATTTAATATTTATTCAAATTAAATTAAATTATATATTTTCAAAATTAATTCTCCTTAAAATCAGAATATTATGATATAAAAATTAAATAATTTAATTTTAATATACATACCAATTTCTAGTCATACTAGAATTACTATTGTACAACTTAAATTAATTCAAAATTAATTTCCAAAAATTCTAAAAATTTTCAAAACATTAAATTATCATTTTAATCATCTTTAGGTCAGTTCAAGTTTAACAAAATATTTTTGGCACAAGCCAAAATTACTAAGACAAACGAACCAACACACTTAGACGCTCAAAATGACTCATTCGACATCTAGAATTTTTTAAAATTATCAAAAATAACATATTTTTAATCACATAAAAAAATATTTCAACGTGCTGGAAACAAAATAAATGCATACAAAAAAATCAAACAAAACAGTCCAATCGGGTATGCTAAAACAGTCTCGTTTTTGTGTTTGTTTGAAAAATTAATTAAAATAATTTTTAATTAATTATTGGATACTTCTAGAGATATAAACATATTCACAATATGGCTAAATAATTTTTTTATAATCAAATTATAAGAAAAATATAATCAGTTCCATCAATTAAGCTAAACAACAACACATGTTCATAAACTAGGCAATTTTAGGCATTTTTAAAATAAATATGAAATTAATTATTTGAATCATATTCAAATTATTTTTCAATCAAAATAATTATCCTTAATCATCCCATGATCAGATTAGAGAAAGAAAAATGTGAAAAACATATTTTACAAATTAATTTCAAATTTTCAAAACCTATTGATCCAAAATCATCAAAACCATGCAATCTCATTGCACTTTCAATTAAAATTAATTTTAATTGACACAAGGGGGCTTTGATACCACTGTTGGGTTTTGAAGAATAAATCATATTCATAAATGTAGTGAAAAAATAAAATTTTTAACACCCAAAACAAAAGATCATATTTGTACCATTAAAACTAATTTATATAAATATAAAAGTTAGAAATTATACCTTGTAATTTCTTATTTCTTATTCAAATCTTCACTTTGTTGGGTTGTAGCAAACCACAACAATCCACACTTGGATGTCTCTTACGATAATCCACGCAAAGAATGAAGAAGAAACTATCAAAAGAAATGGTTTGAACAAATTCAAAGTGCTAGGTTTGAACAAATTCAAAGTGTTAGCTTTGAAAAATGTTCTTGAGAGAATTTTGTTGTATCTTAAAAATATTTTTTTTCACAAAAAATATTTTCATGTCTATTTTATATCATTAGATGTCTTTTCTATTTGAATCAAATTCAAAGAAAAGATGAAAGTGAAAAAATGGAGAAAAGGGAAATGAATGAATAGTACTTGACCATAATTGGCCTAATTAAGGCCAAATTCTGCCGTTGGCCAACGGGAGGGAGGCAACAGCGCACTGGGCCTATTGCGGATTGCTGCCAGGTAGCCCAGCTGGCCCGCTAGCCCACACGGGCTCGTGATCCTCCTGAACGATTTTTTCCATGTCATTTCATTACGATTCATCCCGAAATAATTCTCTCATAATTTGGATCCTATCCAATACCATTTTACTCATTCTTCATATCTTCAATGTGTGTGACCCATTAGATTTCCGGTTATATTGGTCACTTAAATTAACAATTAATTTAAGCAAGTCATGAGCGGTATCTAGCAACACATCATGACTCCCAATTGACCGAAAAATCAGTGGTTTGACTACGAACCTTTTCATAGACAATTTCCGTGCAATTATTCCTTTCACCATTCTATACTCCACTTAGTTTAGAGTATGGACATGTGTCAACTCCCACTAGACTGACTACATCACGTCTAGTCCAAGTAATGTTAGTTCTTGTCCCTGAGACTCATTACACTATTAGATATATCATTAAAGACTATCTTTATGACATTTCCACTTTGACTAGAGATTCTCGAGTAATGACCACGATAAAAAATCATTGGTATACATTTCTTCTATTAGGAGTGGTGAATCCTTTGTTGGTTACCCAATTACCTTCGAATACCTCAAGTTGTATCCAATCACCACCCTATGAGCAACTTCCTTGAGGTAACAAGGAATAGTATTGAAATACATAATCAATATTCAAGATATCCTTGAGTACCTCAAGTCTAAGGATTCTCGCACCATTGCTATGATGAGACTATCATTGAGATTTGAATAGATTATCCATATGATTGTCTCATAATTGGTCATCCAATATACTTAGCTACACTTAGCAAGCATCCACATGTTAACTCTAAACATCTCATGTTTATAGATTATAAGATCTATTACTCGATCCAATCAAGGAGTGTAAGACGTGTTAGTCTGTCCGGATTAATAATGTCTCGTCTCATTAATCCTATGACTATGCATAATTTTGATACTAACATAATTACACATGATAAGAATCTCAATATCATGATCTCATTATGATTTCCTTCATGTTATGTTATGTTTCAAGGACTTTATTAATTGATTTAAGATCATTTATCAATTCATATATCAAATGAACATCAAACTAATAAAAAAGTCTTTTATTAATCAAATAAACTTGTACAATAAGTGTTAAACGTGATTGCCTTTAGGGCACTCCTCTAATAGTACATTGTGTGAAGGAACACTTACATTTCCTAATCCATCCATGATAACAAATATACAAATAAATGCATAATAATAATAATAATAATAATAATAATAATAATAATAATAATAATAATAATAATAATAATAATAATAATAATAATAATAATAATAATAATAAATCAACAATATTAGTTAGATCCACTTTTATTAAGAAGAAAGGTCCCCAGCAGAGTTGCCAAGTTGTCACACATGGAAAATCTAAGAGATTTTTAGTATAATTCAGAGTTACGATCAACCTATTTAGATTATATATTTTTAAATAAAATTTTAATATGAGTCGTTACCAATCGGAATTGTAGGATCAATTGGTTTTTCATTAATTATGATCTATGTCACAGAGTAAGGATTCAGGGATCAAATAATGAGGAAGGTATTAACACTCCAATTTATCTAACTTTGTTAAAATTTATTATTTTAATTTTTGGTTTTATTTGTATGCATATTTTAGTGATATATTATCCAATTCTGGATAAAAAGTAATATAACTTTAAAATATATATAATGAAAAATAAATATATTTATTAATTCGATCGTTATATATTTTATTCCTTTACTATCTTATTTATATCCAATTCCAAGATATACATAAAATAAATATATTATTATCTAAAATTTTTATTTTTTTTAAAAAAAGAGCTTTTACATCCAATTCTTGGATGTAACTTAAAATATTATAAAAATTGAACTTAACTCAAATAGAGTACCTACATACCCATTCAAGAGATCAAAGTTCATGTAGTTCGAATAAATTTATCATTTTAAGAAATTAAACTTTGAATGTTTGAATTTTTGTCATATTCAATTCATGAATATGACTAATAATAATAATACATATTTATTTATTTACTATAATAGAAACTCCTCCTAAAACATAAAGTGAATTTAGCAAATATTATTTTTATATAAAAAAATCCTGCATAACAGACATTTACGGGTAAAGAATAGCCTAAAAAATAAAACAAAATAATTTTTTTACTCATCCTATCAACTTTCACTTTTACATGCTCTAGTCAAGTGTCAACTTTTCTACCTAGCAAATATATATATATATATATATATATATATATATATATATATATATATATATATATATATATATATATATATATATAATTCATTATTGTATTTTATAAATAAAGATCATACCAATCTAATAAAATCAACATATGACAATAAAATAATAACTAATATGTATCCCACAAAAAAAATAAAAAATCCTAATTGACTTATTTCAACTAGAGGTCCAAAGTTTCATTCCCAAAAATAAAACTAGTAAAAGCAATCATGGTTATTTCTTGTGAGCTTCAGAAATTATAGTCAATACTATATATCCCAAGATAAACACCAACCATCAATTAAAAATAAATGATATTTAAATCATACATTTTACTTGAAGCTTAAGATAATTGCTTGGATTTTTTTATTAATTTGAGAATAAATGTTTCAATTTAGTACTACAATTGGAAAAAATGAAAATGAGAGTACTGGTAATAATTTAAACGTTTATACCATTTCATATGACAATAAAATAATAAGTAAAATATATAGATAACAAATATATAATGAAGAAGAAGAAGATGATAATAATAATAATAATAATAATAATAATAATAATAATAATAATAATAATAATAATAATAATAATAATAATAATAATAATAATAATAATAATAATAATAAAAGATGTACAAATAAATAAATAAGTAAACAAATAAATGAGCAACTATGTAGAAAAAATTACATCTTTTATAATAAACTGGTTACTAAAATTACAAATTACAATTCTTGTAATCTGTATGATAATAATATGAAGAAATGCTCAAATTGTTTCAATAAACCTCACTTTCTTTCTTTTTTTCTCTCTATATATATATATTTTTTTTCTTTCTCCTTTCCTTCCACTTAATTTTTTTTGCCCTCTCCTTCCCTCTTTCTTTTTCTTTTTTCTTTTGTAGCGGTGGTGTTGGTCTCTTTTATAAGTAGAAAATAGTTTTTTTTTGTCCTTTGGTCAATTTTTTTATCTATCATTTTAAAATCTTTAAACTATAATTTGGATTTGTTAAGATATGGGGAGGTATGAGAAAGATTGATTTTGGGGAGATTTTTATGTAGGGTTCACGTGACCTTTCATGCTGCCACTTTTTTTCTTTTTTTTTGTAAATAAAAAAATAATATATATATATATATATATATATATATATATATATATATATATACACACACACAAATTAACAAAAGGCTAGAAGACAAAAGAGACTGAATTTTCTTAGCTAAAGATGCAATTATTATTGATTTGGTTTATTAATTTCTTAATTATGGTGCTAAAACAAATTGAAAGATGAAAAGGGATAACCCACCCCTTTTGATTTTAGAAAGAGAAATCCAGCATATCTTGTCTTTGAAGTAAGATTGCCAAAGTGAGAGTGGATTTTTTTTTTATGCTTCATTGCCTAATTTAACATCCCATATATTTTTATCTTTTAATTAAGCTAAAATTTGGCAGAAGTTTTTTTTTTCCCTTTAACTGAAAGAAGTTCAAAATAAAATATTAAAAGTAGCGAACATAAAATATGTCACAATTATCATCAAGTAATCAATTAGATATTTCTTGGAAAGGATCATATAGCAAGTGAGGGCCAATTGAGAAAGTGTTAGCTAATTCAGAGGAAATTTGTTCAGCCACTTAAAAGAATATCTTTACAGTATTTTAAAATATAGAGAGTAAAAAAAAATTTATAAGTCAAATAGATATTTTATATTTTTATTTTTCATTTTACTTTATCTTATAAAAATTAATATTTATTAATAGAAAATAAATAAATTTTATTATAAGGAAAGAAAAAATATTTTTAGAAAAATATATAAATAAAAAAATAGAATATACATAAAAAGTGTACGTATATTAATTATAATTATAATAAAGAGTGAACTTTGAATTTTTAGATATAAAAGCATATCTAACATGCTTTTTATTTAGACTATACTCTCTATTTAAAAAGTCATTCCATAGAAAGTGTTTTCAATGAACTATCTATCTTTAAAATTTATAGTAAAAAATAAGTTTGACTCTCTATATATAGGAAGTTAAATTTCATTCTTTATTCTAATTGTAATCAATGCACATCTACTTTCTATGCATATTCTATTTTTTTATTGGTGTGTTTTTTCTAAAATGTTTTTCTCTTTTTATAATAAAGGTATTTATTTTTTATTTTAATTAAATATTAATTTGTATGAAATAAAATAAAATAAAATAAAGTAAAATATAAATAGTTCATTAGACTTGTAGAAAAAAATTTACTCTATATGCTCTAAAATATTATTTATTTTACTAAAGATGTTATTTAAAATAAAAAGTATTGTTGAAGATGTTCTAAAGAGTTAAACTTACTCTCTACTTTAAAATTTAATGATAGAGAATTTACTAAAAACTCTTTTTATAGAATAACTCTTTACAATAAAAAAATAACAGTAAAAATATTTTGTACTAAATTTTTATAAATGTTAGAAATCAAATGATAGAATCACTTACTTGTTAATCCCAGATCAGTATGTTTCCCATACTTTCAGTGAAGTCCGATTATAAGAATCCAACTTTATTCCACAGTATAAATACATTTGATCCTCTTAATTTTTTATGGATGTGTAAGATTTTTCGGGAGATGATTTTTCTGTTCTATGTTTCTGTGTTAATGCACGTAAGCAATAATATTTCCAGAGGAACTGCTCCTCTTTTAAATGATTTTGAATTATATTTGGGTTAAGTCAAGCTCACATGGATGATTCAGACCCAAAAACAACAATAAAAATAATCAATGCCCTAAAATGCTAAATCAAACTCCTACTTAGAGATCTAGAAAACAATCTGCTACAAAATAAACCTTACAAAAAACATGGGGCATCCTGTACTGCTAGAAAGTCGTGAAGAGATTCCTGATGGCTTGGATTAAGGTAAACAGCTGACGGAATGCTTAGAATTACCCCAAACTAAAATAATAGGTAGCCAAAACTCGCCTTAATATAATGATTGTTTAGTTTCTTTTTTTCTCCTTCTCTGTCCAATAATGAACTTTTTCATGATAGAAAATGCTTCTTATTTAGTTGTTTTGAGTGTGCTCGAATCAGATGGGAAAATTTTATCTAAATCTTGCTATTTCTTGTATGGGCAGAGTGAAGACAGTTACTTACCTCTACTGCCCAATAAAATCTCAATAGAATTATATAGATCAAAGTGCAAATAAGCTATAAAGTATTGGCTGAAAAGCACATTGATTCTGATAAAATTCCATCTATTTAGTCTGCTAAATCGATTCAAGTAAAACTCTATATTAAAATTTTAAAATACATTATGATCCAAAAAATTATAGATTACTAGCTTTACATTGAAGAATAATATAAGTAACTTGAAACAAACTTTTATATTAAAAATAAAAAAAATAATCTAAAATTTTAATATATGCAATCAATTGATAGAATTTTACTATAAGAGTCAATATACTTTTTATTCCATACTTTAAAAACTTAATTACATCTTTCCCTAATTAAATATTATTTTGTTTGTTAAATATATATTTACTGTTAACATAATACATTTTATATTTATAGTCTAAAATATATAACTATATACTAAATTTTTCAATACATAATTAAAATTTAAAATTTAGCCCTTTTCTTTTATCTATCTTATTATAATTAACTATAAAAAACGCTAATTATAAGTATGTTAGTTACTGGCATAATACAATCCAACCCGACCGAGCTGAGACCCGCCCAATAACAATCCGGCCCATTTAACCTAATGCAGCTTTTAAAAAAAAAAAGGTGTGTTCTCAGAAATTGTAAAATGAAATAGTTTTGTCCAGAGTTTCCATAGCAAAGTATCATTTCCCACTACTTTAATTAGGATTGACGCCAACGCCACGAAACTTACATCAACCGCCTCATTTTTAAAGATACAATGTATAGCAAGCCAACATATGACATCCATTCAACCCCTTACTGCGACAGTTATTCATGGCGCTTATATATATAACAGAGTATGAAATTATGATTGTCTAACACTTAGAATTGTATGATTTTGATGATTAATCATGCCAAGAACTTTGTGGCTCTCAAGCTGCTCCAATGGCTGAGAAAAGCAAATGCGTAGTCTTCATTTGTGAATTGCATCTGCAGGATTCAGACTTTTGGGGCAGGTGGCCGTGCAATTCTTTATAGTCCTACATCTGTCGTATCCTCAGTCAATGCTTGCACCCTTTCATCCTTAAATTCATCTCGACTGCAATTAATCAAAACAAAAAAGTTTATGAAACGAAAATAATATTCTTGAAATTCTGCACCAAATTAGAAAATATACCCATCGGAAATCCATCTATAAGCAGGGAGCAAAGCCGCAGGTCCTAGAAATTCCTCAGGATTCCACCAATAAGAAGGGCATGAAGCACTGCAACAAGCACATAGTATACACTCGTATAGCCCATCAAACTTCTTTCTATAATCTGCCGCCGATTGCCTATATTCTCTGCCACCCTCTGGTTTCTTTCTTGTTTTAAGCCATGGCTCTATTAACCTGTTCAATTTCATCACAACCCAATTCACAATTTCAAGAATTCACACTGAAAAATGGAAATATTCAAGAATATTTAAAAGGGTAAAACAATTAAAGAAGAAAACATGTATTGGCTGTAGAAATTGGAGAGATCAAGAACAAGGTCTTTGATAACATACATGTGTGGCAAAGGAGTGATAACAGTAGGCTTACTAGTATCCCCATCGATAGGCTTAAGGCAAGCCACAGTATTAGTCCCATGACCCATCAATGTTAATGGAGCAAGAACCACATATTCCTTCTCTGCAGGACCTCCTGTAGCTCAAGGTCGTATCGTCTTCTGCCTTAATCTTCTGCAGTGCATCCAACACCATGGGACCACACTCGGAGAGGTTGCTGAAATAAGATTGGAGAAAGGGTTTATTGCTGGGATTGTCTGGATTCCATCTGTATATTCTAAATTCCTTAATTAGCTTGCTGAGGTTGTTAGTGACAGTGTCGTATGTTTGGATGGACTGTTGGGAATGTTGTTGGGCGGCAAGATGGTGGTCTAGTGTTGGAAAATTTTGCTTCTCAGGACTTTGTATCCCCAGCAAACGAGCTACCTTGTTGTAGCCATGGCGTAACCAGTTGCTTCCTTTCGACAATATCCCCATTAATTTCTCCACAACCAAATTTCACCCCTTCACAAAACATAAAATACCATGATGAAGTCAATTTAATGATTCATATCAACTTTCTTGAATGGCTAAAAACGAGTGTTTCCACTGCTGAAACGTGTTCAAATCATGATATCTTCAACCGCATGATGAAGTCAATTTAATGATTTAAATTAAAAAATTTCAAGTTGGTTTGAAGGTCCTATGTCATTTTCATTTAATTTTTACCATTATTTATGGGAAACAGTTAAAAATTAAATACTATAATGAAAAAGAGAGAAGATTATTTATTTTTTAAAGATAAATATTTAACATTTAATTTTAATTATTTATTATAATAAAAATTAATAAAAATTAAATGAATGTGAGCTATTGGTTCTAGTCAATTTAAAGGGATCTCTAATCCATTTAGATAATCAAATCTGTTTGATAGACACTAAAATTGGAGATTTAAGAAGAAGAGATGAAATAACAGGATTTCTACGTCTCGAATTTAGAATTTTGAATAGAGAAATACTTTTAAAAGTAAATAGGATGTATTTTACCTCCTTCGTGAGTCAACCTCCATATATTCATATTACTTTATAGTCCTTCTCGTTTAAGTTTGAAAAAGAAGGAATAATTTAAAATAATAATAATAAAACAAACCTATTGTAAAAGGGGATTTTTAATTTACTTTAACGTTTTTTTACTATTAATTCAAAGTTTCAAACCCTAAATTTTTATTTTACTTTCAATTTATACCCTCTCATTATCCATCTATCGTCCAATTGAAAGGACTGAATGTTGATCAAGAATGCTAACTAGGATTAAAATGTCATCATAGCCCATTAACTGTGCATCATGTTGGCTCTCCATCATTAAAAACCATAAAATAAGTTTTTCCAGTAGTGTAGTACGTAGCAATTTGAGAGAAGACCGGTTATATTTTCCCAATGTACCAGTTCAAAATATAAGGGAGAATAAGTCGAAGTGTCCCACAAACTATGAGCTAACATGACACATAATCCTAGTTAACATGTTATTAGATTGATGTGAAGCGTGCGAACTGAGTAAAATAAAATATTAATATTCAAATTAATAAATAAATAAATAAACCTTAGAATTTAAATTAAAAGTATTTTTGTATTGTCATTGGCATATTTGGTACACCAAAAAAATATGATTTCATAGAAAATTGAATCTTATTTCTATATTGGTGTTTCGAAATTTCAATATTTTTCTTAATTTGGTATGTTCATGTAATAAGAATTAAAATTTTATTTTTATATTCGGTATAATTTTGCTGAGAGTATTTTTAGAAATATAAAATATTTTATTTGAAAAATACCAAAAAAATCAAATACGAATAAATTTGAAATATTAGAAATTTTTATATAGTAATCAGAATTTTATTTTCAAATATTTTAGCTGATAAATTCAAATTTAGAATATAAATATTATTTATACTCCAAAGTAAGGTATGAGGACAAAAATGGAACCCCAACAATGGTCAAAGATTGAAAAAGTATTGAGATTTCGTTTGGGTTGAGAGATTTTCATAGATTTCATAAAATTTATAGATTTTAAATTAGTGAATTGTAAAATTTATGAATTATAAAAATTATATCATTTAGTTTAAATATAAAATTCGTAAATTGATGATGTAATTTCTCCTGCACTATCATATTCATCAATTGATTTTTTAAATTTGCATGTTGATCTTCAAACAGTCTGATGTAATTAGCTATTTTAAGGAACTTTTGAATTTATTTAACCGTCAAATTTTTATTAAGAAATTTTAATAATTTTTGGGTCAAATGAGGTTGTGACCTATATGTTCCATTGAAAACTACGTACCCAAAAAATCAATTGTAATCTGGGTCAATTGCTTTTGGGACAGCCATTAGGGAAGTATGACTATGTTATTTTCTATTCACCTCCTTCTCACTTTCAAAATCCCTTGCCTCCCATACCTCCACCATGGGATGATCCTCTACCTCCTAAACTTCCAGAAAACCCCAAACCTCTACTTTTGCCTTGTTACAAACAAGTTAATTTTCAATTTTACTATTTACTAAATATTAGTAATTTATCATTAATTAAGCATTTTCTAGTTTTTTTATCACGTTTATATTGAATTGTGAAATAATATAATTTATAGTAAATTATCTAAAAAAAATGCAATTAATGAAATTATCATTATTGTCAAATTTGAAATATGTTGCAAATTGTTTGCTCAAAATTATATATAAACTCATTATATGTATTATGTTTATGAATAAATTAATCAATTAATATATTTTTCTTTTTCGAATGAACTTATTAATATTTTTTTTAATTTATATTCAAGTCAATATAGATAAAATAAGTGAAAATAAAAAATAAAATTTGCAAATGTTTTTTGCTGTATTTTTAGACTTAAGGGTGAATAATATTAATTTATTAGGGATGATTTTGGAATAAAAATATTTGACAACAATGCATCATGGATAAAAAAAAATAGTGAATTTCGGTATTTCCCACATAAGAGGTGAGATATCAAATCCTTAAAAATGAGGTATTTTAGTGGATGAAAGATTTTCCAAAATCTATAAATTTTAATAGTTTTTAAGTAGCCAAATAATTAATTTGATGTAAATTAATAGAATGTTTTAATTTGCTCATTTAAAATCTCTCAATTCAAAGATAACCTTAATTATTGGAAATTTAAGGTACTTCCATTTTTATTTGGTCATTACATTCTTAGCTCCGATGCCGAAGAAGAAGAAGATATCCTCAACTGCCAAATTGTTACATACACCTACTAAACAAAAATCTCTTTTCCTTACATGTAATTCTCGAATAAAATCTTCCCCTTGACCACAATTTCTTTTAGACTTCTAACCATGTTTGACCAATTTTACATTTCAACAACGGCACCGTATATATGTTTTTCCCTTAAAAAAATAAAAATTCCTAGTTTTATACATTTCAGGGAAATGGCTTTATAGTCTATATATTACTGGGTTGTTAACTCCATTTTAGAGAATAACCTTATGCAAAAATGCCAAAAATAATCACTGTTAGCATTATACTTCAGTTTAATAAGTTTGGACAGCAAAAGCTTTTGGCTTTATTAGACTTTTTCTAATTTTTAGGCTTTTCTCTCTCTCTTTCATCTTCTCCTTTTTATATTAACTTTTTTAATTTGAGTCCAGTAAGCTATAAAATATTGAGTGATTTAAATTAAAAAAATACAAAATTATTTTTCGTGTTGTAGCACGATGATAAGATTTCTTTCAAAGCTGGAGAAGGTTCAGGTGTTGAGCTTCCCATATCTTCCTCCGTAGGTATGTTTGAGAATACAAAACTATATTATAATTTAGTTTAATCATAAATTTAAACTATTTAAACCAATAATCTATATTTGGTAAAATATATTATTTAGAAAAAAACTAAATTATAATATTCTAAAAAAATAGTAGAATTAACGTTGATCTTAAATGCTAGTAGAATATTATTTTTTTCCGTTTACTTTTTTTTGCTAAATGACATATATATATATATATATATATATATATATATATATATATATATATATATATATATAATAGAATGTTAGATGATAGGAGTGAAGTTATTTTGGTTTAAAATATTTAATATAATTTTTTATATTATTTAATATATATATATATATATATATTATATAATGTGTTTATATTATGTATTTAAATAGATTTTATATAGTTTTTTTAATTAATATAAGTATATCATTTTATAATTTTCAACTACATTTTCAATTAATTTTAACAAAAAAATATTAATTCAATTAATTAGATTATCAACAACTAGATTTACAGTTATTCAATTATTAGGTACAATTAGATTATCAGCTAGTTATGTCAAACAGTACCTATATGCATCTTCTATTACGAAAAAGAATTCTTACCTAAACTGGTGTATCAATAAAATTAAGAATTAATTCAATCATGATATACTATGATTCACAAATTTATTAACTAATCCGGTCTAAGTTAGTATTATTTACTAAATATGATGGGAATAAAAAGCGATCGTTCATTTACCCCATTTATTCCATAGTTGTCAATTTCATTCGCTCTCAAATTTGACTATAGACTGCCTATGTTGAAGGTGTTTAGTTCAAACATTGCTTTTATACATATACCTAATTAAATTGATCAAATTTCGTGTCTAGAAAAGGCAGAGAGCCATTTATTTATTACAGCTTTTTATTCGATGCTGAAGTTTATTTGTACGAATGAGTTTTGGAACAAATTAATCAAATTTCATGTTCATCATCTCTTGCTAGGGAAACCAAATTTGGAACAAATTTGTTTCTATAAACACCATTTTTGGACTGCAAATTTCCAAATAAATGACTTATTTATAGATGAGTTCTTAAATAAGTTGCTAATTTTATTTATATTATAGTGGTTCAGTTCTTCCATTATTTTTTTAAAAAAACTGTACAATCCTCAATTCAAAGATAAGAAAAAAAAATTATTTTCCTATGAAATTGGAAATTTAATTAAAGATTTTTGACATTTAATAGACGGAATCATGCCTTTGTGCGTATATACACCATTTTTTAAATATATATATATATATATATATATATATATATATATATATATATATATATATATATATATATATATATATAAAGAAATTCAGATTTGCAATTATAGAATGTTAAAAACAGCTTAGACGTTATTATTTACATAAAAAATTGATCTGTTAATTCTCTTTCTATTTATTCCTTGGCATTTGAAGAAAATGAATGGTGAAATATGTTAACCTGCAATGCAGTTTTTCTTTATTCTTTTAAAATAAATATAAATTAAAAAAAAAAAACAAAGTTAAAAAGGAAACTTATAAAGTTCATTTTCAACCAAAAAAAGGAAAAAAAAAAAAAAAAAAAGGAAACCTAAGCTTCCTTGTTATTGAAAACTAGGAGTCTGTATGCGCTTCGCGCAAAGAGTGAGAAAATTAATAACTTTTTAATAAATGTAAATATATTTAAAAATACATTTTATTCTTTTTATAAATTTTTACATTATACTAGTAAGTATTATTTTAAATAATTGAGTTCATGTTATTGAAATTTACACTTCATTTATTTGTCTTTTAATTCTAGACAATTTTGTTCGTTGATGTGATTTCCAAAGTGTTCATAGCTGGTGGATAAAACTTAATTAAAAACTATTTCAAGCAAAGTGAGTCCTAGTTCGTCCAAGCGAGGTTCTTCCGAGGAGAATGACCGGCCTAAGTTAATGAAGGATAATAAATAATAAATGAACAAAAGCAATAAATAGCAGAATGATACAAATAAAGAGCTTACAAACAAAAACAAAAGGAGCAAAAGTAAAAATTTAGCCCATAAATAGTTAGCGGATCCTACTATTAATAAATGTTGTCCTATTTATAGTTTCACATGTGCAACGTATGTGACTAATCATAACCTTGAACGACTTCTATGACTAATCATAATGTTTGTTCAATTTACGATTTACACAAAAGTAGGCATTTATCAAAATCTCATAGTGCTTTTAGGAGCGATAGGCTTGCCTCTTTGCTGCAATAGGCCCAATTTGAAATTAAATTCTCGTTGGACTAAATTATACTCTAATTGGGTCGATGCAAACAAATGTACCATTCGATTTGTAATTTGATAAAATTTGTAATATCTTCAAGTTAGAGCCTAGAAATAATATATAACAAGAGTATATGAAGGATATATTAGAGGTATTTGAGTGGTTATAGGTATTAGAAACATGAAAATAGTTAAAAATACCTAGAAAGTGAATTTTTTCAGTATTCATGCCTGTGAAAAATAGCATCACGGTCGTTAATGTTGTGAAATTTAGATTTTGAGAATGAGGAGCTTCACAGTTGTGATGCATATGATCATACCCGTAAACTCTGCAATTTAAATTGGACAGTTTTGTAGTTGACATAAATTTAAGAAATTTCAATCCAAAATCCCAACCAACAGATTCTCTAAACCCTAGAATCAATTCCTTTCTATTATTAACTTTGATTATACGAAACCAATCACATTACTAGAATCAAAGATTTCACCATTATATTGAAATCAGAATCAAGGAGAAGATTGAAGACGTTAACCTTAGAACCAATAGAGATTATGTGTTCCATTATTTCTTCAATAATTCAATTTTGTTCGGATGGGGTTTTGAGATTTAAGGGTTTAAGATATGATTTTATATTGTTTATGAAATAAATAACAAGTATGGCATAAATAGATGATAGTAAGATTTTTGATATTGTATTGTGAACCGAAACAGAGGGTGGAGAATCCCACCAAAGGGCTTAGGCATGGGAGATAGTTGAAATTAAGGCTCTAATTAAGGTTTGTACATATACACAATTTAATTCGAATTCTAGTATGCTTGTATGCTTAATGATGTAAATGTTGTGTTAATTGACATATATGGTTATGAGTGACCTGCTGAAATTAAGGTAATTGACATGTATGGTTGAGTTTTAGCACATCTTTTCATCCCTAGACAAATGGAAAATCAAAGAAGGTTATACAGATCCTAGAATTTATGATAAGAAGTTGTGTAATTGAGTTTGAAGGAAGCTGGGATGGATATCTTCCTTTGATGGAGTTCGCCTATAACAACATTATCATTCCAATATTGAGATTGTTCCTTATGAGGCATTATATGGCAGGAAGTGTCAAACACCATTATGTTGGACATAGTTCAATGAGATAATACTAGTGGGGCCAGATTTAGTGCAAGAGATAGAGAAAAAGATATGGGTTATTCAGGACAAATTGAAGGCAGCTTTTAACAGATAGAAATTATATGCGGATCTCAAGAAGAGAGATATAGAGTATGTAGTGGGAGACAATATTTCTGAAAGTTTTCCCACGGATAGGTTTTGAGATTCGAGAATAAGGGCAAGTGTAGTCTGAGATTTATTGGGTCTTATGAGATTTTAGCAAGAATGAGATTAGTTGCTTACAGGCTCGCTCTATTACCAGAGTTAAAAGTATGATTTATGATGTATTCCATGTCTCCATGTTGAGGAGATACAGGTTGGATCCCTTTTATATTGTTCCAACTGAAAAAGTCGAGGTGAGACCGGATTTGATGTATGAGGAAGTGCTAGTTTAGATTATAACTAGAGAAATCAAGGAACTCGGGAAAAAAGGAATACCATTAGTCAAAGTCTTATGGCAAAATCATACAATGGAAGAGGCTACATGGAAAAGTGAGGAAGTGATAAAAGCCCAACATCAACAATTATTCAGAGATAATATATTAGGTTATTTCGGGGGCAAATTCTTTAAGGGAGAGAAAAATATAATGCTCGCAAGTTAGGTCTAGGAATAACATGTAATAAGAGTATATGAAGGGTATATAGGAGGTATTTGAGTGGTTATGGGTATTGGGAACATGAAAATAGTTAAAAAGATCTAAAAAGTGATTTTTTTCCTATCTTTACGACATGAAAAATTGCATCACTCTTGTGAATATTGCGAAATTTAGATTTTGAAATTAAGGCACTTCACGGTTGTTGAATGATGTTTTAGACCACAATGCCATAGCCATGTGGCCGGTTATGGAGGTGGAATGAAGAGAAAACATTTCAATGATCCTAAGTCCACTTATGTTGAAGAGCTTGAGGCTAGGTTGCGAGATAAGGATGAAGAAAATCGCATGCTTAAGAAGCGCATGGAAGGAATTGAAGATTGAGAATGACTTCACACAATCCTCAACTGTTGATCCTACTATTAACAATGAGGTTCATCAGGTTTGATTCTTCTTCTTCCTTTTACTTACTCTTCTTCATCTTTGCTGCTCAGTTCTTGTGGTATTAAATTTTGAAAGAAAAAGAACAAAAAAACTTGGTTACATTGCTGCTTAATTTTGTTGTGTATTTTTGCTACCCCACTTGATTGTTGCTTATTCTATTAGCATTTAATAGTCATTTTTCTAAAGGGCTATTGTTGTTCTTTTATTCCTTTTGTTTTGGTTTTAAGATAAGGATGCTATTGTTGGACTAATGCTATCTTTTTCTTGCTTGTTTAAGGCTTTCTAACTGTTTGAGCCTATACTTTTAGGGCAACTGTTGCTGCAATTTTTCATATTGCCATGTTCTTTTTGTTTTTTGTTTTGTTTTCCATATTGTTATTAAACAATCTTCACTAGAATTATTGTGGTTACATTATTATTCTAGCTACATTTTTTGTTGGTATTACTTGATTCTTCATAGGCTAAGAATCAATTTTTTTTTTAAATGTTAAGTTTCTCTTCCTTATTTCAGGATAATGAAGCCAATTGATAGACTGGAGTACTTCTGCTCTTTTTGCTTATGATATTAGGTACACTCTTAATGATCTTACAAAGCATACTCTTTTTGTTGAGCTTGAGATCAAATATTGCTTGTGTGTGAGCATTATCTTACAAAGCATACCCTTTTTGTTTTATATTTTATAGGTTGACAAGAAGTTCACACAAGGAATATTGGTGTACTTGGTGGTTTTTTAGACAAGTATCAAATACTCCATGTATGTGGAACTCATACTTTTTGGATATTTGATGGACAAATACAAAGGATTAGAAGATATGAGAAATAAACTCTTAAAATCTTCTAATTTTTGATTTTTCATGTATATAAATTCTATGCCTTTATAAATACTACAGAGTGAAAAGATTAGAGAGATACAACTCTTATAATCTTGTATATTTTAATTAGAGTAATGAATTAAAATTATCTATTTTCTGATTTTCGGTATAATCAAAATGTTATATCATTACTATTTGGTTTGCATATAGTGATGGTATCTATTATAATGAGGATAAATGATGTTGGTAATGAAATTTCTAGTGATGGAAAAATTGTGCAGTGATGAGAGAAAATTTCCTAGTGATATCATTTTTAATGACAGGTAAAAGGCTAATTAATGAAAGAAAATTTCATTACCAATGTTTCTTTAATGAGGGAAAAAAGGTTAAATAGTGAGAGAAAGTTTCATTACCAATATATCTTTTAATGAGGGGAAAAATGTTAAATAATCAGGGGAATTTTCATTAGCAAAAGGATTTTTAATAATAGGATAAAATTGAAATAAAAAGGGTAAGTCGTAGCTGAAAAAGAATTTAGTGACGGAGGTCATATCACTATAAAGATGGTAAATTCTGTAGCTAATATATTTTTAACGACGGAAATAAAACTGTCATTAATACTTTTTAACAACGGACAGTAATTCCGTCATTAAATATTTTTAACAACGGACAGTTTTCCGTCATTAAATATTTTTAACAACGGACAGTAATTCCGTCATTAAATATTTTTAACAACGGACAGTAATTCCGTCATTAAATATTTTTAACAACGGAGGAAATACCGCTGGCAACGACGGGAAATTTACCGTCACTAAACGTTTTTAATGAGGGGTTTTATGCATTGAACGACCGGATTTACCATCGTTATAGAAAGATTTTCTTGTAGTGCACTAGCACATTCAGTATAATAATATATGACAATATAAAAGAATAATCTGGTTAATTGCACAATATGTCATCTCAGCGTTTTAGAAGAAAAAGTTAGTGTATCACTTGGTCAATGACCCTACATGGTTTTTACTATTCATTTATTTTATTTTTAATACCATAGATTTTATTTTTCTGACTGTAATATTCATTTATTCCATTCTATTCATGTATTTCCTTATTTTTGTAATATGGTATATTTATGTACGTACTCCATTTAATTTCTTTTTCTTTACAGTAGAGCAAAGTTATATGTACAGCTAATATTGAATTGAAGTGCAAATTAATTCGTATATATCCATCTTTTTAATTTGTCTGGATTCTATAGATGGATGGTGAAGAATAAGACCAAATTAAAGAAGTACCACCGAAAAAGGGAAATAAGAAAAAGGCAGAAGGAAAACAAATATATTCCTACGAGTTGTCTTGAAGAAATTCTGATTTAGGGAATATATTTGGAGAATGAGAATTTAATTAACCTTTCACTTTAACACCAAACATACAATTCAGTTCACACCTACTCCATGGAATCCAGAGACTTCTTTGGATTTGTATAAACTTTGTAGATAAGTTTTATAATTTCTGATATGGTTAAAAATGTTATACATGATGAGTTCCAATCACACTAAGAATTGTAAATGTATTGAAACTCTCTTTAGTCAAAGAAATGACATGCCCTTCAAATAACATTATTTGGCTATCTTTAAGAAGCCAATCAGAGACATCTTCAGCTTTAGTTATATTAAACAGGTCCTCTTGGTCTATTTCAGTACTTTTTTTTTTAGTTTATTTGCCAACGATTTTGTCAGGACATGACATTCATGAGATTTATTCGTTTTCTATTCTGCTAAGCATATTTCATCATCAGAATATTCTTCTGATCTTTATAGTAGGTTTCTTCAGAGGAGACTCTATTTTGCTATTCCTTTCTTAAGAGTTTCTCATATCCAGATGCCCTAGTCGTTAGGTCAAACATATCTTTAAACTGATATCTTTCAAAATACTCTTCAGAGTCTTTTCATTACTAAACCTATATAATTGGCTTTTATGATTGTCAATTGATAGGTGGTTCATAACTTAAAACGAATTGCTCAACCTATTCACTACATAGCTGTTGTACTCTAGCAAGATCAGCTAAAATAACTTCTAGCTGAGCGAGAAAATTCCATATGAAAATTTTCTTCTAGTTCCTACCAATTAATAATAGAATTAGGAGATAAATTCGTATACCATGTAAAAGCAGCTTAGGTCAAAAAATTGTCGAACAGTCACAACTTCCAAAAGTCATTACCTCTTGCTTCACCACATTGGATGGAAAATTAGGCAATTTGTTCGACAAGTGACTTATTTTCTTCTCGTTAAAACAATGTGAACTATAAATGGTATTGTGTACCCCTTTGATAAAGAATATAGCCATTCCATCCAATTGAGATATGACTTTTTATAGATCGGCCTGGATTTTGGCCGAAGGTCGAAACTCAACCTTTCGAGTTCCTCCATTAAATAATTCTTTCCCATGTCTTGTGGGAAAAATTCATATCTTGGCTGATAATTGTATTGACCACAATGAACTTCTAGCTCATTTTTTAATCTAGAAAACTGGATTGTTTACCTGTTTGGGGTAGTCAATTGCAAGAATATATAGGAGGCTGCTCGACTGGATTTGGCTGATTTTCATGTAATTTCCCTTTCATCGATCACTTCAATATTTGGACACCATTGTATAACAATCATTCATTGTCTCTTCATTGACCTTGTTGCTGCTAATTATTCTACTCTAGCAACCATGCTTCTGAAAGTTGCAGTAATCTTTTTGAGGACTGCCTAAGGTCCTTAACTGAAACTTGCATATCTTATTGAGTTCTCTCAGTTTGATCTTGGATCAGTCAAATTACAGCGCCATTTGTTCAATCAAGTCATTAAAAATTACATGATTCTCCTTGAGTACGTTATTTCGATTGTTAAATAGCCGGTTGAGGACAATCGAGATAGCTGAATCAGCTAAGTAGTGCAATCATATTCATTACCAGACTCAAGATCAATGCTTATTGCTTCTGCAATTATGGCAGCCAAATTTCCCTTAGTTTTGGAAGTGGAAGTCTTTGAATTACTTTCCTTATCTTTACCTGAAGATTCTTTCTTGGAATCATTAACCATTTTTTATCTAACTTTTTCAAAATAACCTTGGTATCTATCTAATGTTATACTGATGGGCCATATGACGTCTCTCACTATGGTTGCCGAGAAGATGTTTACCCCAAAAAGGTTCAAGAAAAATTCCAACATAGATAAAAAAAAGGTTCGTTGGTCCAATACTTAACACAAAATACCAAAATAGAAAGGAAACCTATAACTTTCGCCAAGTAAAATAAAGTTCTAGGACTACTAATTACAAGGGTTGTGAAAAGTAACTAAATGACACTTTGGGACTAGAAAACCTAGAAAGTACAAAACAACTCTAAGTGGATTACAAGGATTAGAACTAAGTTACTGAATTACTCCTAAGATAAAAATAGACGTAAATGTCTAGAAAGTTTCAATACTGTTTAATCCAAATATTTATAATACAACAGGCCAAAAAAAAAAAAGAAGAATCCCAGTACATTTATAATTCTTAGTGTGATTGGAACTCATCTTGCACGGCATTCTTCTCCCTATCAAAAATTACAAAACTTATCCAAAATGGTTAAATAAATCAAAAGAAGTTTCTAGAACTCCCCAACCGGTCATGGACTCGAGCTTTAGACCAAATCCTGGTCAATTATATGCTGATGTAAATAATAACATATACCTACTCCTTCATGAAATTGAAGATCTTGAATTGCTCTTCTAACTATTTGATCTACACATCCACAACATAATTCATGATTAAATAAAGCAAAATTAAGAATAGCGGTTGTGCTGATGCAATATATAATCATTATATGATACAATATTCATAAACTAGTACGACACTAATGAAAGTGACGTTTGAAAATGCCAGCCCCTCAACCCAACCTCGACCCCGACCCATCCACAATCACCCATCTTCTGCCAATATCTCTCCTTATCTTAACCAACCAGCCCATAAAACAAAATTTAGATACTTTGGATCTGAATGGAAGAAGAACTTCATATTTGTTTTCATTGACCACCTCAGCCTTGATGTGCAACACTCTGATCTATAACCATTTTCAGTAGATTTGGAAAAGTATATGATATCTTTATTCCCAAAAATTTCACAAAGCAGTACCAATGCAGGTATGGTTTTGTTCAACACAAGAATATATCACAAGCTTTATCTGTTGCCCAAATCTTCATGGTGCTCCTGTAAACAGCCAAAAAATCATTGTTAAACCTTACCCTCACATTCTAATAACCATCCTCATCTCCTTAAACCTCCAGCTTTTAGTTTATTATCTCATAAAACCGTCGCCGCAACCGTTAAATCTCAATATGCCTCTTGATACTATCCTCTGCATGTCAATTACCAAACCCAGGGTGACTTTTGACTACACGCAACCGCTCCCCTCCCCTCCCCCTTTGCTCCCATCTGGTTGATTGAGCTATTCTCTTTTTGGAGATGACGTCAAAAAATTCCCTATGTTAAAGAAAATTTTCCAAGATCATAATGTGAACTCCTGCCATATAGCTCTACTAGGTGGAAAAGGTGTGCTCCTCTCCTTTACAGATAAACAAACCTTTGATGAGTTTATGGCTTCTGATCACTCATGGCTTGTGATTATTTTAGTTTGATCAAAACAAGTTAGCCCAAGGATGTAGCCTCAGAAAAGGCTCGTTTGGCTGCAATGTGAGTTGTTACTGTTGTGAAAATCGGTTTAGTTTCCACCAAAATAAATAATTATGCCAAAAATTAAGACAAAGAAAAATTCTCAGGTAGTTGGTGGAGTCACAAATGGTCTCCTTTAAAAACCAAATTTCTTAGACTCTTAAAGTTTTGGTGACATAATTTTTTTCAGATAATTTAAAGGAAAATATATCACAAAGTAAAAGACCTGACAATAACTATTAAATAGAAATAAAAAGAATACCAGAATTTAACGAGGTTCGGCCAATTATGCCTACGTCCTCGGACGCTATTAAAATAATATTTCACTATTTCAAAGAAATATTATAAAGTGAAATATTATAAGAGAGAGAAAAAAATACAACCAATCTTAGAAGTAGAGGGATTGGTGTTTTTGGGATGAATTGTTAAGAAGGGGATGAAACCCTTTTATAGGCTAATGGTATGGTGGAAAAATAAAATCTTTCCAATGTGGGATTGCCACATTTCAACAAATCTCCACCTTGGCGATCTCACAATTCTAAACAAACATTCTCTTTACAAATTTCAGTAATGTCTCCAAATGCGCTTTAAAGCGCTAAATTTCAAATTCTGAGGACATTTATCAAGTCCAACCAATGTTGGAACTTGATACCTATCACAACTTTTGTTGCCATATCTGCGGGATTTTCAGCAGTCAGAATCTTCTGAAGTAGTATCCCACCATCTTCAAGAAATTTTCGTACAAAATGATATCGAACATCGATATGCTTCGTCATTGTATGATAAGCTTGATTCATTGCTAAACGAATAACTTTGACTGTCACAATGCACTTTGACATGCTTCTGACCAATTCTCAAGTCATTCAACAACCCCTGAAGCCAAATTGCCTCTTTAACAACTTCTGAAACTGTCATGTACTCTACCTCTGTTGTAGACAAAACAACTATTGACTGCAAGGTGGACTTCCAACTAACCGGTGCCTTTGCAAGTGTAAACACATAACCAGTAGTAGATCGACGTTTGTCTAAATCACCTGCATAGTCGGAATCACAATATCCAACTATATACTGACCACTTTTCTCATCCCGCTCAAACATTATACCAACATCTACAGTATTCTGAATCCATTTCACAGCTTGCCAATGTTCTTTGCCAGGATCATGCATGTACCTGCTCACAACTCCAACTGCTTGTGAAATGTCAGGCCTCGTACACGCCATTGCATATATCAAGCTACCAACAACATTTGCATATGGAAACTTTGACATATATTCTCGTTTTTCATCACTTTCCGGAGATAAAGATGCCCTAAGCTTAAAATGAGGAGCAAATGGAGTACTAACTGGTTTTGTCTTCTCATTTATCCCAAAACACTTTAGTACTTTTCTCAGATATTGTTTCTGAGTCAAACAAAGTCTCCCCAATTTTTTGTCTCTGCATATCTCCATATCAAGAATCTTCTTAACTTCCCCTAAATCTTTCATTTCAAATTCTTGATTTAGTTGAGCTTTTAACTTCCGAATCTCTCCTTCATCTTTTGAAGCTATCAGCATATCATCAACATAAAGGAGAAGATAGATAAAGGAACCGTCTCGTAGCTTGCACAAATATACAAATGATAATATTTGCTTCTTGTGTATTTCTGTCTTATCATAAACTTGTCAAATCATTTGTACCACTGTCTTGGAGATTGCTTCAATCCATACAACGATTTGCTCAATTTGCACACCAAATTTTCTTTTCCAACAACTTTAAATCCTTCTGGCTGAGTCATATAGATTTCTTCTTCTAAGTCTCCATGTAAAAATGCAGTTTTTACATCCAGCTGAACTAGTTCCAGATCAAATTGTGCTACCAAGGCCAACAGTATTCTAATGGAAGAATGTTTTACAACTGGAGAAAACACTTTATTATAATCAATTCCTTCCTTCTTAGCGTAGCCTTTAGCTACCAATCTTGCATTGTAGCGGATATCATTCTTATCAGGAAATCATTCTTTCTTTGTATAAACCCATTTACAGCCAATCGCTTTCTTTCCCTTTGGCAGACTTGATAGCTTCCATGTCTGATTCTTTTCAAGGGACTGCATCTCTTCTTCCATAGCCTTTCTCCATTTTTCTTCTTCTAAGCTTTGAATAGCTTCACAATAAGTGGAAGGAATCTGATCATCTATTGAAGAAGTATAATTAGTCACATCTTCAAGTCGAGCGAGATTCTTAATATTCATTTTTGGCTTTTGTAGTGCAATTGGCTCAAGTTGCTGAGGAGGTTCTTGTGCTGAAACCTCTGCTTCCTCATCTGATCCATTTTCTCCTCTTCTGTCGTAGGAGTAATTTTATCAGACTTTACAATTTTTGGATCAACAATTCTTCTTCTATCAAACTCCACCTGTTTGGGAGTTTCCTCCACCTGCTATGGAAAACCATCTGTCTGCTCTTTTGTTAACTTTAACATGGTAGACTCATCAAATGTAACATCTCTACTAAAGATTATTTTCTTCATCTCTGGGCACCATAGTCGATATCCTTTGATACCAGAGGATATCCCCATAAATATAGTTTTCTTTGCCCTTGGATCTAACTTCGATTCCTTAACATGATAGTATGCAGTGGAACCAAACACATGTAAAGAATTATAATCTGTAGCAGGTTTTCCATACCACACCTCCAAAGGTATTTTTCCATTGATAGCAGTTGATGGCAAACGATTAATGAGATGACATGCGTATGTTACAACCTCAGCCAAAACTGTCTGCCTAATCCAACATTAGACAAAATACACCGAACTTTCTCCAGTACAGTTCGGTTCATGCATTCAGCCACCCCATTCTGTTGTGGTGTATTTCTGACAGTGAAATGTCGAACAATTCCTTCATTTCTGCAAACTTTCATGAAAGGATCACTTGTGTACTCTCCGCCATTGTCTGTTTGAAGAAACTTGATCTTTCTGCCCGTCTGAGTTTCTACCATCTTCTTCCAGATGAGAAAAACTCCCAACACTTCATCCTTTATATTCATTGTATACACCCATACTCTTCTTGAACAATCATCAACAAAGGTAACATAGTAGTGTTTACCTCCCATTGAAGCAGTTTTGGAATGACCCCATACATCTGAATGAACATAATCCATAATACCTTTGGTATCATAGATTGCAGTGCCAAACTTCACTCTCGTCTGCTTCCCTTTGATGCAATGCTCACAGAAGTCTAATTTGCAGGTTCACACTCCTTGCAATAATCCTTGATTCGCCAGAAGTTTCAAGGATTTTTCACCTGCATGCCCTAAGCGCATATGTCACAATCTGGTTATTTCTAGCTCCTAGTCATCACTAGAAACTATTGCTGTTGTTCCAACAACTGTATTGCCTTCATAGTAATACAAGTTGTTGCTCCTTTGAACTCCTTTCATCACCACAAGGCCTCCAGATAAAACCTTCATTACTTCATTTTTAATGATTATAGTGAAACCCTTTCTCCCAAGGATTCCCATAGAAATGAGGTTTTTCGTCAGACTGGGCACATATCTTACATCTGTCAGAGTTTTGATTGATCCATCACGATTCCTCAACTGGATTGAACCAATTCCAGTTGTTTTGCAAGGGCTGCCATTTGCTGTATAGACAACTTCACTTTCAATTTCTTTAAAATCGAAAAGCCATTCCCGATTGGGACACATATGGTGGCTACAGCCTGAATCCAGGATCCAAGCAATCAAACTGCTTATTAATGGCATCAATACTAATGAAAAATCTGAATCATCACATTCAGCTACATTTGAATCTGCAACAGCCTTGCCTTTGCCAGATTTGCTTCTCAACTTAGGACAATCTTTCTTCCAGTGCCCCTTTTCTCGATAAAAGGCACATTCATCTTTGCCCAGTCTGGACTTTGATCTGTCTTTCTTTCCACTGTTTTTATTTTTCGAACGACCTCTTACTATCAAAGCTTTTGCTGCTCCACTGGTGTTATCCTTCTTGTTTTTTCTCCTTAATTCATAGTTGTATAGTGCAACACATACTTCACTAAAAAACACCTCAGCTTTCCCATGGAGTAGAGTAGTTTCTAGAAACTCAAACTCTTCAGGATGGGATCCCAACAACATTAAGGCCAAATCTTCACCTTCAAATGTCATATCCAAGTTCATCAGTTCTGCTACAAGTTGATTGAAATTGGTGATGTGATCATTCATCGTGGTACCAGGAACATATGTGAATCTGAACAGCCTTTTCTTTATATGAAGCTTATTTTGACTGCTCTTTTTCAAGAATTTTTCCTCCAGTGCCTTCCACAATTTACTTGTAGAAGTTTCTTTACAAAAGGCATACTTCTGCTCTCTGGACAGGCACGATAAAATTGTACCACATGCCAAACGATTGATTGTCTTCCATTCCTTCTCATCTGCACCTTCTGACTTTTCTCCCTCAATGGCAATGTCTAAGCCCTGCTGAAATAAGGCGTCTAGAAATTCACCTTGCCACATGCCGAAATGGCCTATACCATCAAAAATCTCTACTGCAATTCTCGTATTCACCACAACAGTTCTCACCAAAATTGATGAAGTAGAAGTTGTTATGTCCACTGTGGATTTTTGTCCGTCTCTTGTCATTTCCTCTTTAAGACTATTTAATAGCTTTCAAATGAGGAATACCCAAGAATCCAAGGAAACCTTTATGATGTGGAAGATCAGCTTACACCGTAACCATGGAGTATATAACTCAGTAACCTTGGCTCTGATACCAACTGTTGTGGAAATCGGGTTAGTTTCCATCAAAGTGAATAATTGTGCCAAAAATTAAGATAAAGAAAAATTCTCAGGTAGTTGGTGGAGTCACAAATGGTCTCCCTTAAAAACCAACTTCCTTAGACTCTTGGAGTCTTGGTGATAGAATTGTTTTCAGATAATTTCAAGCACAATATATTACAAAGTAAAAGACCCGACAATAGCTATTAAATAGAAATAAAAAGAAAACCAGAATTTAACTAAGTTCGGCCAATTATGCCTACGTCATCGAACACTACTAAAATAATATTTCACTATTTCAAAGAAATATTACAAAGTGAAATATTACAAGAGAGAGAAAAAATACAACCAATCTTAGAAGTAGAGGCATTGGTATTTTTGGGATGAATTGTTAAGAGGGGGATGAAGCCCTTTTATAGGTTAATGGTATGGTGGAAAAATAAAATCTTTCCGATGTGGGATTGCCACATTTCAACACTTACCTTCAAATGCTTGGAATGAAGATTTCTTCTCTTTGATTTCGACAAAGTGGGGTTCTTTTGTTACTGTGAATGGTGAAACTAAAAAGAAAACTAGATTGGATGCTGCCAAATTTGTGATCACTCCACCCATTAAAAGCTTCATCTCAGATACTATTACTATGAAGATTAATGGGAATGTCTTTACAGTCAAAATTACTGAGGAATACTGTCATACCTTTCACTTTGATGATGAGTTTTACTCCTCTAGCCTTCTATCTTGGATCCTGGAATCTGCTAATGATGATAACATCGCTGATGACGCTCCAAATTCTTATTGTCACGGAGTCTCTTTGACTCCTGCACCTGAATCAAATAATTGCCTTGAACTTGTATGGAGTAATAATTCACATATCGCAAAACTAAAAGTCAGTTGCTAAGGCCCCTTCCTATGCATATGTAACACCCTCATCACGTCCTATTATATAAGAGAGTATTAAGAAACTCTGTATTTAAAAAACAAATCCCTACAAAAATGAAATCTCTTTTATAAATCACCTAATTTTCATCATAGTCATAATAACTGTTTTAAATTCCATATAAATTAAATTAAAAGAAAAAAAATAAAATTTGATATTTTATTTAAATATTGTACTAGGCTTCAAATAGCCTTAATATTTACAATCATAATCACAAATGAGATATACATGACTTTTTAAACCAAAAAATAAAAAACAAGTGACATTTTAGGTGTATCATCCAATCCAAGTATATATTGTCTTATGACTCTTCTTTTGAACTCTAATTATCTGTCAGTAATCATATATCTAATACTAACCTCCTTGTGCTTAACGGTATATATATAAAACCAAATATACACATGCATATCAAACTATCATATGTGTACTCAAACATTTATCTTAACATTATTTCTTTTATTTTTATCAAGTTTATCTAATTCCACATGCAATGTCATTCATTTTATATCTTAGCTTACATTCATTTGTATTTATATGTTTACTTAGTTTTACATACAATAACATTCAATTTAGTAGATAATAATTATTCACAATATTAACTTTATTTGCCCCATAATATCCTAATCTAGACTGACTAGGATATGGATTAGCTGTTGCAGTCTAAAAATTTATCAGTCACTAGCTAGAGTAAGAATGTCTATCTCAGGCTATAATTACAAGTGTCATAATTGATTTTTATATCAATTGTACAGTCTATACCCTTAATGACATGTCATCTATCCTGATACTAGTGCTAAGTTATACGTTATGAGCAATTATGATAGGATTCTAAAATCTTCATTTATGTTATCGCATCATTTACAAATAGGCTCTATATAATAATTATATTAACATCATTATTATGACACACATTAATATCTCATAGTTAGTTTTGTTGTCTAGATATTGAACTAAGAAGGGGGGTTGAATTGGATATTAAAAATTTAACTTTTAAGTGGGGAAAAAAAGTTAAGTTTAGTAGGGATAGAAAAATATGACATAAGGATTTTTATAGAGGTTCGGGTGTTAACCAACCCTACTCCTCTCCCCAATCTCAATTGGGAGTTTCACTAACACACTAAGTATTACAATGGAGTTTTACAAGCTCATTCCCAACTATGCTGTTTCTAACAATGGATCACACCTAACCCAGAAATCTCTTGTGTTTTGATGGCTCACACAATAACCAATTCCTTGTGTTTTGAAGGCTCACACAAATAACTTTTACCTTGTGTTTTAAAGGCTCACACAAATAACCTTTCTTTGTGTTTTTGAGGCTCACACAAATAACTCTTACAAGTGTTCTACTCGTAATCCACTAGTACAAAATACCTTTAAGCGAAGATTATATGTGTTTGTTGTAAAAATATCAGAAAGATAAAATAGAGGCGGTGACATTTTTGTAAATATATGATAAAATGAAAAAGAATGTGTCTATTAATATAAATGACAGACATATAAAATTCAACTTGTATTTAGGCGTCTGTCTTAATAAAAAACAGACACATATGATATACTTTTAGTGTCTTTCGTAACAAACAACAGACACCTATTGTTTATTAATAACCAATAATTTTTTTAATTAATTATTCAAAAATATTTTTATTGGTATATACGTCTGTTAATATAAATGACAAATATATAAAATTCAACTTGTACTTTAAGTGTCTGTCTTAATAAAAAACAGACACATATACCTTTTACTTTAGGTGTCTGTCTTTTAAAAAGACAGAAGCGTAATATCTCTGCACTCATATGCGTCTAGCTTTAATAAAAGCAGACGCATATTAGTGTATAATAGGTGTCTGTCACGAGTAAAGACAGACACCTATAGTTCATTTTTTAAAACCAAAAAACACGATTTTTCTCAGTACTCTTTTATTTGAAACCCAACTGTATATATCTATTTCTTTTACTTTAGAGCTTAAAACCTAGTTGTATGCGCCAACCATCTTCATCTTCAGCTCTCAACATAAAGTTGGCTTGTAATACCTTCATCGCATCGATTTTGGACCTGTCTTAGTGGCGATGATAATGAAAAGAGCTACATTGTTCGTTGGTAGACAAAGATACGCATGAAAAAGGTATTCTTTTTTTTCTTTTTAGCTTTTTTTCTATATTTTTTGGCTACCATGTTCAAATTTGAGTCTCTATTTTTCAGCTAACATGTTCAAATTTGAGCCTCCATGTCGTAGCCACGACGATGATAAGAAAATATTTTTTTGTTGATTTATAAAATGAAAGTGGGTTTCATGCATTGGGAGGTTGTCTAAGGCATTTGGTAAGGAGAAAACAAGTTGGTTCTACACATGTTAAAGCTAATTTTCACCATCAATTAGCCAAGGAGTTGTATGTTCTCCACCTTATTACTATCGGTACTTGATCTTCTATTTTTTTTATGCAAAGAAGTTTATTTATCTTTTTTATTTTTTGTGTATTTTATTTTTGTTAATTTTATGTTCTAGTTTTTTTTCACTTAGTAGTTGCCTTTTTGTTATACAATTAGTTTTTTTATGAGTTTAAGTAATTTTTACGATTTGCTGTATATTTATCAATTTATAATATTTAAAAAAATTAACTATAGTTGTCTGCTATTTTGTAATAACAGACACGTATAATGAATTTTGTTTTGAAAAAAATGACTATAGATGTCTGCTGTTTTATAACAACACACGCCTATAATGAATTTTTTTTAAAAAAAATTGACTTTAGGTGTCTGCTGTTTTGTAATAACAGACGCCTATAGTCATTTTATTAAAATAAACTTTATGTGTCTGTCATTATATTTTAACAGACACATAAAATAATTATATGCGTTTCTCATTTTGACAAACGCCCAAAATCCAACTCATATATGTCTCTTTCATAGGCGTCTGTCATTTAACAGACACATAAAGTTCAAAATAACAGACACGTATAAGTCATTTTTGTACTAGTGACCCCGAAGTACCCAAAACTCATTTGAGTAGATGATTACAGAGAAAAAAACTTACAAATCTATATTACTCAATAAATGATGAGCAAAAAGATTTTCACAGAGAATAAATGTTTGTTTTGAAAATATCATATGCATAAAATGACTTACAACAAGATTTTGATTCAAAATATTAGTTATTCTCTTGTTCTCTTCTTTTTCTGGATGTATAAATGAGTTGCATTTATACTTCCATAGCAAATTATAGTCGTTAGAATGCATTTAATATGGAACTAGCCATTGCACCAACCCTTATTATCGCGTCTGATATGTTTCTCTTTCATCTTTTACAGTTGTGAATATGTGTGTCACAGTCGTGGCTATTCTTCCAAGCCGTGACTTAAGTGGTGACCTTGGCCGTGAAGCATTCTGGAAGGTTTTGAAGTGTTTGGTCACAGGCGTGACATTATATCTTCACAGGCATGTCATCCTTCCAAGTCGTGGTCCAACTGGTGATTATGGTCGTGAGCTTTCTGGAAGAATTTGTCATGTCTTCTCACGGGCATGACTTTAATTCATAAGTGTGACTGAAATGTTCATTCACGGTTGCTATCATTCTTCATGGCCATGAACTTTAAAAGTTGGATTGTTGGCGCTAAGCTTCATCACGGGCTTGACATATAAGGTCACGGGCGTGAACATGCTATTTCTTCCATTTTATCTTTTTATGATTAATCTTTCATTCTCCATTCTTGCTATCATATTCCATACCCTGTTCAATAGACTTAGAAAACAAGTATGTTAAATACATTATTGCTATTTTATTTGTTAGCATCGAAATGATGGAAATACCCCTCAAGGTTCAACAATCTCTCCCTTTTTGATGGTGAGAAATAATCTAGCAATATGTGTTTTTGAGAAGTCTCCCCCTCAAAAGATGCTTAGGATAAAAAATGCTGAAATGCAAGAATTGTAAAGAATGATGAAGTGTAGCATCAAAATATGGTTCCTAGTTTTAAGTATATACAAGTTATATGCAAAGTATATCCAATGTATACCAAAATTTTCTTTAAAGCAAGTTAAGTTTATTTAAGGTATATTCAGAGTATATCAAGTGGATATTCATTCGTGTAACTTACATCAAGGTATATGCAAAGTATACTTAAGATATATTTACTTAAGATATATTTAAGGTGTGTAAAGCTCATTTGCATAACTCTTAACTTTAAACAAATATATTGCTAGGTTCTCCCCTTTTGTCATCAACAAAAAGAATATCAAAAAGATAAAACATAATGGAAAACAAAAGCAAATATATTAATTTAAGAAAACCAAATACAAAAGTAATTAAAATTCTGAAAGGAAATTAGAATTTCCTACAACAAACAAGCTAGAAAATATAACATCTAACATAAAATCTAGCCGGACATCCTATCTCTAAGGCGAGCAACTTTCGTCTCGAGGCTGTCCATGCGAGACTCCATGAAATCCTTGAGGTTCTCTAACCTCTCATCCATCGAAGCCTATAATTGCTCAAACTGTGGTGCCAAGAGGTCAACCACTTGCTGAGCCAAGTTTGGTATGGAGGCAGAGGATTGTCCCATTTCCTGCTCAACTCGAACTCTCTTCGTCTGCTGGATTCCTTGGAGGCCAACTCAGAAACCTATGCAAATACTTGTGCACTGGGGATCGAAGGTGGGTGCTCTTTGTCTTTTTGACGTCTCAGCTGCAATCAAAACCGAAATGAGTCCATGCCTGAGTAGCTTAGAACTTCACTTCATTGTCATTTAGGATGCCATCAGAGGGAATGTAGAACAACTCTCCAAACTCTATAGCAGAGAGGGTGTTCGGATGCTTGCAAATTTGGAACTTCACCGTGCCGGTAGGAGAGACATGCAAGGTGCTCAAAAATTCTAATGTTGGCTCATTCAGAGTTGGTTGATGGATATCAACGAATTCTTTCAGATGACAAGCTTGGAGTTGTGTCCATCATACTTGTCTTGAGACCAAGTGTACGGATGGTTTGCCACTCAAATGATCTAGAGGAAAGGAGTGGCCTTTTCTTGAGCACTGAGTATCTAGGATGGCAATGCTCCGGAATGATGTTTAGAAGGTAATCTGTGTACCTTCTGAGAGCATGAGACTTCTTTCTTGTACCCTTGGAAGAACCGCTTTCCATTTTGATTGAAAGAATAAACTCTAAAGAGTGAAAAAATTTGATAGAAATTTTGGAGTAAAACCTAGGGTGATGTGATTTCTGATGATAGAAATGGTTTTTGAAAATATTTATAGATGGAACGAGTTGCTAGGAGGCTGGAATCTTCAAAATGGTATTTAATGGTGATAAATGAGAGAAGTTGAGAGATGTTAGAGAGTTGGAATGAGAGAAATAACGACAAAAATGTTATATAGCCGACATCTTCACGGGCATGAAAAACTAAGTCACGGGCGTGAAGTGTCGTGTTCACGGTTTGCTGAAGAGATGCTCTACCCATGAAGAGAGGCATGAAATTGTTCACGGTTATGAAATTTAAAGGTCACAGGCGTGAATGATGAACTATCACAGTGGTGACAAATGAGTCACGGGCGTGAATTTTTAAACTTCACTACTTGTGATCGTGAAACAAAGCGTGACACAAAGCGTGAATGCTTCTGTAAGTTTTTGGTGGAAATGTTCACGGTCGTGAAAAAGTATCACGGGCATGAATAAAGGGTTTCATGGGGGTGAATAAAAAAGGTTGTAGTTGTGAAACATAGTCTTCACTACCTTAAGTCGTGAATCATGTCGTGAAGCAAATCGTGAAAGCTACTGATTCTTTTGGTGATTTAGTTCACGGTTGTGAATATATGTCATGGGTGTGAATTGCCTAAAATTCTCATTAAATAAAATTAAGTCTAAAACAAGACTAAAGCATTTCTAGGGAGTTTCTATCCCTTATAACATATATTTCTATCAAATTAGCTACCTTATTTCTAGTAATATGAGACAAAAACAAGATTATCAATCAAGGTTTGGCAATTTGGCAATCAGAAAGTTAATCCATCAATCATACCAATATCTCTTCTTATGAAGTTAAATCTTTCCTCATTTAGAAACTTAGTGAAGATATCTACCAATTAATTGTCTATGCTTATAAATTCCAATACAACATCTCCATATTGAACATGATCTCTAATAAAATGGTGTCTAATGTCAATATGTTTACTTCTAGAATGTTGAATGGGATTCTTAGATAGATTTATAGCACTTGTATTGTCACATCTAATAGGTATATGGTTCATACTATGACATAATCCTTAAGTTGTTGTTTCATCCAAAAGATTTGTGTACAACAATATCATGCTGCTACATACTCCACTTCAGCGGTAAAAAGAGCAACTTAAACTTGTTTCTTGCTAAACCAAGAAACTAAGCACTCTCTAATAAAGTGACAAGTACCTGAAGTACTTTTTCTATCTAAAAGACTACCAGCATAATCAGCATCTGACTATCCTACAATGTAAAAGGATGAATTTCTAGGATACCACAAACCTAGATGCAATGAGCCATGTAAATATTTTAGAATTCTTTTTATTGCAATTAAATGAGACTCTTTTGGATATGATTGAAAGTGTGCACATAAGCATACACTATACATTATGTCAGGTCTAGAAGTAGTAAGATATAAAAGTGATCCGATCATACCTCTATAGAGCTTTTCATTAATGCTCTTACCCTTTTCATCCTTGTCCAATTTTGTTGATGTGCTCATTGGAATCTTGGCAGTCTTGCATCCTTCCATTCCAAATTTCTTAAGTAAGTCTTTGGCATATTTGGATTGGTTGATGAATATGCCCTCATTGCCTTGTTTTATTTGTAGACCAAGAAAATATTTAAGCTCACCCATCATGCTCATTTCGAATTCCCTAGTCATACACTAAGCAAATTCTTGACAAAGCAATTCATTAGTAGACCCAAATATGATATCATCAACATAAATTTGAATAATTAGAATATCATGCTTATGCTTTTTAGTGAATAATGTAGTGTCAACATTCCCCTTTGTAAAGTTATTTTCTAAAATAAAAGAACTTAGTCTTTCATACCCAGCTTTTGGGGCTTGTTTCAAACCATATAAAGCTTTTGAAAGTTTAAAAACATGATTAGGCAAATCATAGCTTTCAAAACCTGGTAGTTGTTCTACATAAACTTCTTCTTCTATATAACCATTTAAAAAGGCACTTTTTACATCCATTTGAAAGAGTTTGAAATTCATGTGGCATGCATATGCGAAAAGTATTCTTATGGCTTCTAATCTAGCTACAGGAGCATAGGTCTCATCATAATCTATTCCTTCTTCCTGATTATACCCTTTTGCAACCAATCTAGCCTTATTCCTAGTTATTGAACCTTGTTCATCTAGTTTATTTCTAAATACCAATTTGCTACCTATAATTTGATGATCCTTGGGTCAGGTACTAAGGTCCATACCTTACTTCTCTCAAATTGGTTGAATTCCTCTTGCATTGCAATCACCCAACTTTTATCATTAAGAGCCTCATAAATATTTTTAGGCTCAATTTGAGAAATAAAAGCATGGTCAGAAGCTAAATGTTTGAAATGAGATCTAATACTTACTCCCCTAGAAGGATCACTAATGATTTGCTTTTTGGGGTGATATTTTGGCAATCTCCATTCCTTTAGGAGCTCTTCACTTTATCTTGAGCTTGAGGTAGGGAATCATCTTGATGTGAATCTTCTTGATCATTTTCTTCTTTTCCATTTTCAAGATCAAGTCTTTCCATGGTACCTACAACATCATCAAGAACACTACCTTTCACAAGATAAAGTCTACTAGATTCATTAAAAACAACATGCATAGATTCCTCAACAGTTAATGACTTTTTATTAAATACTCTAAATGTTTTTCAAGTTGTAGAGTATCCTAAAAAGATACCCTCATCAGATTTAGAAGAAAATTTTCCAAGGTTGTCCTTGGCATTCAATATGAAGCACTTGCATCCAAATACTCTAAAGTATGATATCAAGGGTTTTCTTCCCTTCCATAGCTCAAATGAAGTTTTGCTTAGGAGAGGTCTTTTGAAAACTCAATTTGAAATATAACAAGCAGTATTTGTGGCTTCTGCCCAAAAGTAAGTTGGTAAACCATACTCATTGAGCATTGTTCTAGCCATTTCAATTAAAGTTCGATTTTTCCTTTCAACTATTCCATTTTGTTGAGGTGTCCTAAGAGATGAAAAATTCTGCGAAATGTCATGTTCAAGACAAAAAACTTTCAAAGTTTTCATTTTCAAATTCTTTGCCATGGTCACTTCTTATTTTTGAAATGCAATATCCTTTTTCATTTTGAACTATTTTAGCAAAGTTTTTGAAATTTTCAAAAGCATCACTCTTTTGAGCTAAAAAAATTACCCAAGTAAATCTAGAGTAATCATCTACGATGACAAAGGCATAATGTTTACCTCCTAAGCTTGCAATTCTAATAGGTCCAAATAAATCTAGATGCAGGAGTTGTAGAGGTTTTGAGGTACTTATTATGTTTTTGGATTTGAAGGATGACTTGTGTTGCTTCACTCTTTGACAAGGTTCACATGTCTTGTCTTTTTTAAATTTGACTTTTGGCAGTCCCTTTACTAATTCTCCTGTGCTGAGGTTTTGAATTAAGTCTATGATCGCATGACCAAGTCTTCTATGCCACAGCCAAGATTCATCACTAGTAGTCACAATACACTTAGAGAAATGGTTAGATATCTCGTGTAAGTCTATTATGTAGGTGTTGACATCTCTATTTCCTTTAAATATCTCTTAACCATCAATAGAGGTTACAAGACATTCGTTGGAAGTAAAGGTTACTTTGTTTCCTTTATCACATAATTGACTTACACTCAACAAGTTATGTTTCAAGCCATCAACAAGTAAGACATCTTTAATAAAAGTAGTACCATTAATACCAATAGAGTCAATGCTAATTACCTTACCCTTAGCATTGTTTCCAAAGGTAACTTTACCTCCATCAACACTTTTGATTTCATTGAAAAGTTCTTTGTCTCCTGTCATATGTCTTGAGCATCCACTGTCTACCAGCTAAGCATTTTTGTTTATTGTGGACTTGAGGCATACCTATAGAATCACAATTCAAGTATGAGTTTTAGGTACCCAAATGAGCTTGGGTCCTTGGGGGTTAGCACATGAAGTTCCCAATGAGCCTTCCTTATCCAACAATGTTTATTTATGTGACCAATTTTCATACAATAGTTACACTGTTTAGGTCTAAAAATGCTTTTTGGTCTTATAATGTTTTTGAACGCCATATTTCTATTAGACTGAGTTTGAGAATAATGGCATGCACAATAATGATTAATTGGTGTTTGCTTGATGCATGCTTCTTATACATAAAGGCATAATTAGCCTTTTGAGGTTTCTTTCTTAGGCTTACCAATCATTGATTATTCCTTTTATGTATAAAAGGTTTAGTGTACTTATCCCTTGGTGCTGTTCCAGCAAGTGTGGAGATGTGAGGTTCATTTGACTTAACAAAAATAGTTTTATGAAAAGATGATGATGTGTCCTTAAATCCTAGATCGTGTCTAATTAAAGGTGGCCTTTGAGACACAATGAGTGTATCTAAGCTCTCTTTTTCTTTGTGAAATTTTGAAATGGAGTTTCTAAGTTCCTCAACTTCATTTTTTAAAGTATTATTCTCTTTAAGCAAGGATTTAGTTGAAGGTCTTGAAGAGTATTCATCTAATGACTTTTGAAGAGATTCATTAGATGATTTAAGCTTAACGTTCTCCTTTTCTAAAACATCCATTTTGATATTTAAATTGGAAATGTTATTCTTATAAGTATTGAATTTACTCATATATTCCTCTAGTTCTAGATTCAATTCTTCTAACTATTGTTATCACTACTATCATTATTGAAAGAGTATGAGTGAAGTGAGTTTACCTTATCCGAGACGTTATCCTCTATAGCCATGAAGCATAGGTTGACCTCTTCGCTTTCATTGTTATCTTTTTCACTTGAAGAGCTTTTGTCATCCCATGTAGCTTTATGGCCTTCATGATAGTTTTCCAATATTTTCCACATGCTATATGCAATTGAGCAGTGTTGTATCCTACCACATTCTTCAATGGATAATGAGTTTGAGAGAATTGTCATTGCCTTCTTGTTTTTGAAATTTGCTCTTCTTTGAGGCTTTGTCCAATCATCTCTTGACAGGATTTCTTCTTCACCATCAACTCCTCTTATAGTTGGTGGTGTCCATTCTTTCCGAATACTATTCCAGACTTCAATTCCTTCATTATCCAGATATGTCTCCATCCGAAACTTCCCAGGAGTATAATTTGCTCCATCAAAGTAAGGTTTGAGACTTTTCAATCCTTCATTGGACATATCTTGATCTTTACTAGAGTTGTTTAGGCTTCGATGCTACTCTTTGCTCTGATACCAATTGTTGCCCAGATATTGAACCAAGAAGGGGTGTTGAATTGGATATTAAAAATTTAACTTTTAAGTGTGGAAAGAAAAGTTAAGTTTAGTAGGGATAGAAAAATATGACACAAGGATTTTTATAGAGATTCGGGTGTTTTACAAGGATTTAACACACCCTACTCATCTCCCCAATCTCAATTGGGAGTTTCACTAACACACTAAGTGTTATAATGGAGTTTTACAAGCTCACTCCCAACTATGGTGTTTCTAACAATGGATCACACCTAACCTAGAAATCACTTGTGTTTTGATGGCTCATACAATATCCAATTCCTTTTGTTTTAAAGGCTCACACAAATAACCTTTACCTTGTGTTTTAAAGGCTCACACAAATAACCTTTACCTTGTGTTTTAAAGGCTCACACAAATAATCTTTCTTTATGTTTTTGAGGCCCACACAAATAACTCTTACAAGTGTTCTACTCTTAACTCCGAAATACCCAAAACTCATTTGAGTAGATGATTACAGAGAGAAACACTCACAAATCTATATTACTCAATAAATGATGAGCAAAAAGATTTTCACAGAGAATAAATGTTTGTTTTGAAAATATCAAATGCATAAAAAGGCTTACAATAAGATTTTGATTCAAAATATTAGCTATTCTCTTGTTCTCTTCTTTTTCTGGATGTATAAATGAGTTGCATTTATACTTCCATAGCAAATTATAGTCGTTAGAATGCATTTAATATGGAACTAGCCATTGCACCAACCCTTATTATCGCGTCTGATATGTTTCTCTTTCATCTTTTACAGTTGTGAATATGTGTGTCACAGTCGTGGCTATTCTTCCAAGCCGTGACTTAAGTGGTGACCTTGGCCGTGAAGCATTCTGGAAGGTTTTGAAGTGTTTGGTCACAGGCGTGACATTATATCTTCACGGGCGTGTCATCCTTCCAAGTCGTGGTCCAACTGGTGATTCTGGTCGTGAAGCTTTCTGGAAGAATTTGTCATGTTTTCTCATGGGCGTGACTTTAATTCATAAGTGTGACTGAAATATTCATTCACGGTTGCTATCATTCTTCATGGTTGTGAACTTTAAAAGTTGGATTGTTGGTGCTAAGCTTCATCACGGGCGTGACATATGAGGTCACGGGCGTGAACACATTATTTCTTCAATTTTATCTTTTTAAGATTAATCTTCCATTCTCCATTCTTGCTATCATATTCCATATCCTGTTCAATAGACTTAGAAAACAAGTATGTTAAATACATTATTGCTATTTTATATGTTAGCATCAAAATGACAAAAATACCCCTTAAGGTTCAACAAGTTTAATTCTCATAATCAATCATCATTATCTAAACAATTATTCATTAAAAAGCCATACATCTTGTTTCCTTAACCTTAATTTGATTCACACAATTAGAATTTTATAAATATGCTATCAAGGTTTAATTACAACTTTGGTTACTTGAATTCAAGTTTTAATTTTCTAATTTTCTAGCATTTATGGCCGTGAACATATGGTTCGTGCCCAAGAACATGGCCTTCGCAGGTTTCAACCTATGAAGGTGATCCTGAACTTGCCATGAATGCTTTTACCAAAAACTTATATTATTGTAAAAATGTGATTCACGGTCGTGAATACTTATTCATGGGCATGAATATAAAAATTTTAGAATCCCCAATTCGTACCAAAATAGAACATATATTAACCCACATGCAAAAATCTCTAAAATTAGCCAATCTTAATAATCCTTATCAATAATCATTCATATATTTAACTTAAGTTCATGCCTTTAGTATATTTTGAACACATTTAATTTCTCAAACATATCATTATTCTTATTTCAACTTATCTATTACAATGGGTAATATTTATGGTGTAGGTCATTAACTTCACTAATTTACCAATTTATAACACATCAAATTCTCATCTTTACATTACTCAAAAATCAACAAAGCATCATAAATTTTCATATTGGTGGAATATGTACTAACCTTAATTTTGAAATTTTTAATTCACTTTTTCTTTCCTAATTTAAGCTTCACCTTCCTCTTGGAGAGCTTTTGCTCCTTTAAATCCTCTTTCAATCTTGTAGATTTTGAAATGAATCTTTTAGTAACCTCATTTTTTCTCCTTTTCTTCTTTTAATACTTATTCTCTTAGCTCAAGCAATTTTCTTTCTTTCTTCCTTTCTTAAAAACTTGACCAAATCTCACTTTATAACTACAAAATTGGTGTTTGGGGACTTAGAATCTAGAAAAAGTATGGGGTAAGCTCTCTGGTATGGTGAAAGAATATTGAAGGTTAGGATTTCTTTCAAAGTATCATGTTAGAGAGAAAACAAGTTTATTTTAAATATTCAGATCGAGGTTCAGGCGTAACTAGCACTTCACGGCTATGAATCTACTCAGATTCATAAATCTATCTTTCAATAGTTCATGACCGTGAAACTTCAGTCACGGGCTTAAAACCTATGACATCCCTTTTTTTAATTATATTTGCTCATCTTTTTTTATACTATTTTCATATGTCAATAACCTTAATTACATACTTGTTTTTTGTTAATCCAAATTATCAATTAGGCCCTGATTAGCTGGCTTTGCAACAGACATCACTATCAAACATTTTCTTGCACTGCCACTTTTAAAACTCATATCCCCTTATCGAAAAACTCATAAATGTCCTTCATCTCCTATTAAATCTCATATCCCTATGTACCTTTTTTTTCCTTTTTCTATTCTCGGACCCAATGCCCAACATTATTCTCCTCACAATCAATATCTATCCCCTTCTATTTCACTAGCCCTAGCCTAGTTTCAAAAAGCTTATTAATTTTAGTCTGTGAAGCCCTTTTTCTCCTCTCCCTACTTAGGAAATTTTAAAGCTTTCTCTTTTAACCTTGATTTCGAAGATACTCCCATCATACACTTTAGAAAAAAGAAATTCAATGGTAAGAAAAAATCAAAGAAAACTAGTTTCTCAAAAGGAAACTAGTTTCTCCCAATCTCATCTCTCAACCTAGCTATTTAGAAACTCTATCTCTAATGGCTATCATGAACAAAATAATCTTTTCCAAATTAAACCCCACTTCATACCATCAAATCCCAACCTTTTTACCTCATACCCTCAACTCTTCACTAGCTAAAAATGCATCCTCTCCATATCCTTCTACAACAAGTCAAATGGATTTCAACTAAATGTTGGATTTAGAAAAAGCAATTAGACTTAGTTGCTTTGGTTGAAATAAAACTTAATTTAATTAACCAATTACTGATTTGAAGTATGTGCAGTAATTTATATGTTGATTGAGTTTCAGTAGATGCAACACAATAGGCAGGTGGTATGCTGGTTACTTAGAAAAAGTCATCTTTCATGTGTTCTTCCTTTAATAAAGGTAATAATTGTACTGCTCTAAATGGTGTGTGGTCTAACCATTCTCTTAAATCTGTTGTTGTTGCAATCTATGGTCCTCATATTGAAGGTGAAAGAAATTCCTTATGGGATACCTTCTTCTATTTGAAATCCACACTTTGGGATCCATCGATTCTTATGGGAGATTTAAATAAAGTCCTTTGTAACTCTCTCTTCAGGCTCAAACCATCCTAATGCATTTATTAACTCTGTTGGTCTAATTAACTTACCTTTATTGGGTAGAAAATTCACATGGTCTAATTACAAATGCTCTGTCTCTATAAATCATGCATTTATTTATCATGAATGGTTGATTTCTTTTCCTTCTATTAAACAATGGAGCTCGAAAAATGGATTATAATTCACCACTTCTCATTAAGGTATGTTCAAACAATTGGGTTCCTAAACCAATTTGATTCATTGATTGCTGGTTTTCTCACCATGGCCTTATAAACATGATTAAATCTTGGTGGTTGCAACATAACTTATCATATTCTAATCAGAGAGCCATTTTTATAAGCTCATCTTTATAAAGAACAAACTGAAGCAATGGAATTACTCTAAGTTCAGCATTATCAGTAAAGTTATTACTGATCTAGAAGAGGAAATTGATACTCTTAATATCTCATTTCAATCCTTTACCCCATCAAGTGAGGATATTACAAAAAGAAAACTTTTATGGGTTGATCTTTAGCACAATAACAAACAAGAGGATTTATTTTTGAGATAGTAATCAAAGGTTAAATGGATAAAGGAAAGTAATTAAAACACAAAATTTTTCCACCTCTCAGCTTCTATGCACAAAAAACCAACTCTATCCATTGCATCAAAGAAGAAAGTTATGTTCTCACAACTCCACAAGATATCAAGAGAACCATACTCAAATACTTCTATGAAATATTCAAAAAATCTTATTCTTATATACCACAAATGTCGGAGCTATCTTTCAAAAAGTTAAACTTAGAATTGGTTAATTGTTTGGAAAATCCCTTATCTATGGATGAGGTTAAATATGTTATTTGGAGTTGTGATGTCTCAAAATCTTTTGGTCTCAAATGCTTCAACTTTAACTTCTTTAAGAAATGTTGGTTAATTATTGAAAAAAAGTTATGAACTTCATTTAAGCCTTTCATAGTTATGGTTTCTTCCTCAATCCTTTTGCACCTCCTTCATCTTTTTCATCCCCAAAGTTGAAGGTGCAGATAATCATAAAGACTTATAGCCCATCAATCTTATTGGTAGCCTATACAAAATTGTGGCTAAGATACTCTTTCTCAGACTTAGAGTTGTCATTAGGGAAATTATCAATGAAAGTGAATCAACTTTCATTAAAGGTAGATATATTATTGACAGCGTTCTTATCATAAATGAGGTTATTGACTCTTGTAAAAAAAAAAAAAGTCAGAGTCATTTTCAAACTAGATTTTCAAAAAGCTTTTGATTCTATTTTGTTCAACTTTGAGGGGTTTTCTGTCATTTTAATAATCATAAATAATGGAGTAATAAGGAATTTAACCATTATTGTGTTCTAAGTGTTTTAGACAGGTTATATATTTCTAAGACCATGAAGCAAATTGATTTAAATTAATTGAAGCTTAAAAGATTGAAAATCATCAAAGATTTATGCTCGTGAAAAGTTCATCATGTCCGTGAATAATGTAATGTCCATGGTCAATAATCACCACCACCGTGAAACTTCAGTTTCATATTTATATCTTTCATAGTCGCACCTGTGAAATCCTTAGTGTCAATTCTCTTAAGTTCAAATGTTCACGACTGTGAAATATTGGGCAAACCATGAAGCAAGACTTAGTTATGCCTGAGAAGAAATAGTCACATCTGTGAAAGATTGTGCATTCTTGAATAAAAGCATTCACAACCAACTTCACCACTTTAGTCACAGCTTCACTAAGAATAATCAGGCCCATGAAGAATCAATCACACTTGTGAACCTGTGTATTTAATGTTGGCAAGTGCAAACGAAAAAGAGGTACAATGGCTAGCAATCTAAACGACTTTATTTCTTAAAGAAAGTATAAATACGACTCATTTATGAACTTCTCAAGGTTAGATTATAAGAAATCAACCATTCAATATTTATAAAGTCATTTGTGCAATTATTCAATCTAATTTTTATAATTTCTGCTGTGAAAACCATTTTTGCTTAGTTTGTTGAGCTCTTTTGGTTATTGAGTGATTTCATTCCTATAATTAAGCAATCATTAATGGATTTTAGTGATTTGAGTAATGAGTGAAACACTTGTAAGGGTTTTTGTGTGAGCCATAAAAAACACAAGAATTTGATTGTTGTGTTAGCCATTAAAATACAAAAGTTTCTAGGTTGGGTGTTAGCCAATAGAGTAAACACACCATAATTGGGAGTGAGCTTGGAAAACCCCATCTGTAACACTTTGAGTGTTAGTGAAATATCCAATTGAGATTGGAAAGAGGAATAGGGTTTGTTAATACCTGAACCTCTATAAATCTTGTGTCCCCATCTCTTTACTTCTTCTCTATTTACTCTTAATCATTTGCTTGAAACAAAAATTTTATTTGCTAACCAATTCAACCCCCCCTTATTGGTTATTATTTTGGGCAGCAATTGGTATTAGAGCTAAGTCTAACATTCAAGCCTAACAAGAGCTAGCAAAGATCAAATTATGGCCAATGAAGGTTTCACAATTTCAAGCCTTTCTTTGATGGAGCAAACTATGTGAATTGAAAATTCAAAATGGAAACTTATCTTGATAGTGAGGGAGTAGACGTTTAGGGCACCATTCGATAGGAATGGACACCTCTAACACAAAGGAATGCTGAAGGAAAAGATCAAATCATTCTAAAAGATGATTGGATGGAGCTCCAAAAGAGAGCAAATAGCAAAAACAAAAAAGTCATAATTATTCTAATAAGCTTTCTATTAATTGAAGAGTGTGGTAGAATCTAATATTGTCTAACCGCTTATTCTACTTAGAAAATTTTGGGAAACTATTACAAAGGCACTAAGCAAGTGAAGTCTAAGAAGGTTCAACTTCTTGTCGCCGAATATGAATTCTTCACTATAAAGCCTAATGAAACCATAACTGAAATACCAATCAACTTCTTGCTATCGTCAATGGCATGAGAAAGCTTAAAAAGCATTAGAGTTTAGAAGATGTAAATAACAAGATTCAAAAGAATCTTCCAATGAAATATTATGGCTCAAGAGTTGCAGGTATTGAGAAAGTCAATGAAGACTTGAGTGTAATTTCTATCGATGTACTTATTGGTGCACTCCTCAATCATAAAATAGCTCTAGTACAAGAAAAATATATTGAAGGAGAAAAATAGAAGAGAAAGCCTCTAGCACTCAAAGCTTTAACTTTCATACCTATAGATGAAGATCTTTTTAGTGATGAAGAGTTGGTTAATGAAGAAGATGAATAAATAGCCTTAATTTGAACGAAAATCAAGAGGTTGATCACCCATAAGTATGACTCAATCAAAAACTACAAGCAAAAAGCCTCAAGATTCTCTCTTAGAAACTCTTCATCCAACAAAGGCAAAGAGAAAGTCAAGTGCTATGGGTGTGGAAAGAAGGGACACATTAGATCGGAGTGCCTAATTGTCAAGAAATACAAGAGGAGACCTAATAAAAAAGATGAAGAAAAGGATCACAAAGCCACTTGGGATGATGACACCTCAACATTCATTGAAGAAAAAGAGGAGGAGGTGGCTAACTTGTGCTTTATGGTTATTAAGGATAACTCCATTAATGAGGTATGCTCTACATCCCAACCTTATGATGAATTGTGTGATTTAATTGATAATGATGATGATGATGATGATGATGATATAGTTGAAATCTTGAACCTAAAGATAGAAAGATATAAAATGAAACTTGACCTTTATAGAAAAAATAGTTATAAACCTAGAAATGATTTTAATGGCCTTCAAAAGGTAGTTAAAGAGCTAAAAATCTCAAATGACTCATTAAAGAAGTCATGAGATGAAATTTCCTCAAAACTTTCAACCAATTCTCTATTAAAAGAAAATAATGTTTTAAAAAATAAGGTTGAAGAGTTTAGAAATTCTATCTCTAAATTTCACAAAGGGAATAAAAGTTTGGATACCTTAATTGTATCTCAAAGACCTCCCTTAGTGAGACATGGCTTAGGCTTCAATAGAGCATCATCATCCTCCTTATATAGAACTATATTTATTAGGTCTAGCACTTTACAAACCTCTTATATTGAGGTAATAGCCTCAAGGGCTAAGGGAAAAGAACACACAAAACTCCCTACTCAAAAGAAAAGTAATGAAGGGTCACATGGCTCAAGAGAGAAATCTCAAAAGGCCAATCATGCCTTCTTATATAAGAGACATGTACCTAGAAAAACACCCACTACACATGTTTACTCATGTTCTTGTGTGCATGATACCTCTAGAAAGGTTGTGAGGCCTAAACATCATGCAAAATGGCAAGGTCAATTTAAATCTAAACAATGTCACTTTTGCATGAAGCTTGGGCACATAAACATTCATTGTTTTATAAGGAAAGGTCATTGGGAACCTTCCAAAGCTAACCCCTAAGGACCCAAGTTCATTTGGTTATCTAAGAACCAAACCCAAATTATTATTTTGTAGGTGTGACTCAAGTCCACTTCAAAGGAAAATGTTTGGCTAACGGATAATGGATGCTCAAGGCATATGACTGGATATAAGACCTTTTTCACCCAAATTAAAAGGATTGATGGTAGTAAGATAACCTTTAGAAATAATGCCAATAGTGAGGTAATTGGCATTGGTTCAATTGGTTTAAATGATATTTCTTTAATTGAAAATGTTTTACTTGTTGATGGTTTAAAACACAATGTTTTCAGTATAAGTCAATTATGCAATAAGGGAAACTAAGTCACCTTTAGCTCTAATGGATGTCTTGTGACCACTCTAAGTGGTTAAGAGATATTCAAAGGAAAAAGAAATGGCAATACTTACATAATTGACTTACACAAGTTGACTAACCTTTCCTCTAAGTGTCTTATGTATATTAATGATGAGTCTTGGCTATGGCATAAAAGGCTTGACAATCAAACATGGACTTAATTCAAAGCCCTAGCAAAGAAGAGCTAGTGGATGGGCTACCCAAAATCAAATTCATCAAAGATAAGACATGTGAGCCTTTTCAAAAGGGAAAACAACATAAAACATCTTTCAAGGCTAATAATGTTGTAATTATTTCTAGACCTTTACAATTTTTGCATTGAGATCTTTTTAGACCTACTAGAGTTGCTAGTTTAGGAGGCAGACATTATACTTTTGTCATTATTGATGATTACTCTAGGTTTACTTAGGTAATTCTCTTAGCTCATAAAAGTGATGCTTTTGAATCTTTTAAATAATTTTCCAAAAGAATTACAAATGAAAAATGCTATTTTATTTCTAAAATAAGAAGCGATCATGGAAAAAAATTTGAAAATGAGCATTTTGAAAACCTTTGTTTGGAATATGGAATTTCTCATAATTGTTCAACTCCCAAAACACCTTAATAAAATGAGATTGTTGAAAGAAAAAATAGAACATTAGTAGAGATGGCTAGAACAATTCTCAATAAGTATAGTTTACCAACCTACTTTTAGGCTGAAGCCACCAATATCGCATGTTATATTTCTAATCATGTTTTCAAAAGGTTTATCTTAATTAAAACTTCTTTTGAGCTATAGAATGGAAGAAAACGCATGATCTCATACCTTAGAGTATTTGGATGCAAGTATTTTATATTAATACCAAGGACAACCTTATAAATTTTACTTCTAAATCTAATGAAGGTATCTTCTTAGAATACTCCACAACTAGCAAGGCCTATAGAGTCTTTAATAAAATATTATTAGTTGTAAAAGAGTCTATGCATTTTGTTTTTGATAAATCTAGCAAACTTGATCTTGGAAAAGATATTATTTTTATGATGTTATAGGATCAATGAGAAAACTTAATCTTGATCATGAAGAGGATGGTGAGACCTCAAAAAAATGATGATGGGTATCAAGAGAAACAATTGCCTCAAGCTCAAGAGCAAGGCACCGAAAAGCTACCAAAAAAGTGGAAGTTCATAAAAAAAACACCCAATGGAGCAAGTCGTTGGTGATCCCACCAAAAGTGTAAATACTCGATCTCATCTTAAATTTTTAAATTCTAATCTTGTTTTGTCTTTCAAATTGAGCTAAGGACTATTGAGGAGACTTTTAGTAATGAGAGTTGGGTTATTGCTATGCAAGAGGAACTCAGCCAATTTAAGATAAAATAAGGTTTGGACCTTAGTTTCAAGACCTAGAACTACCCAGTTATTGGTAGTAAATGGGTCTTTAGGAACAAGTTGGATGAACAAGGTCAAATCACTAGGAACAAAGCTATATTGGTTGCCAAAGGATACAACCAAGAGGAAAGCATAGATTATGATGAGATATATCCTCCGGTTGCAAGATTAGAAGTCATTAGGATTCTTTTAGCATTTGCATACCAAATGAATTTTAAACTTTTTCAAATGGATGTTAAGAGTGCATTTCTTAATGTTTTTATAGAGGAGGAAATTTATATTGAGCAACCTCCCAGTTTTGAAAGTCATGCATTGCCAAATTTTGTGTTCAAACTCATTAAGGTCTTATATAATTTAAAACAAGCTATAAGAGCTTGGTATGAAAGGCTTAGTGCATTTCTCTTAGAAAATAGTTTTTTTAAAAGGACATGTAGATACAACTCTTTTTATCAAGAAACATAAACATGACATTCTACTTGTTCAAATTTATATTAATGATATTATCTTTGGGCCTACTAATGAATTGCTTTGTTAAGAATTTGTTAAGTGTATGACTAGAGAGTTTGAAATGAGCATGATGGGAAAGCTCAAATTCTTCCTTAGTTTTCAAATCAAGCAAAGAAAAGAGAGCATTTTCATCAATTAATCTAAGTACACTAAAGAATTACTCAACAAATTTGGACTAGAAGGATGCAAGAGTGCCAAAACTCTAATGAGCACATCAACAAAGTTGGACAAAGATGAGAAGTGTAAAACAAAAGATAAAAAGCTCTATAGAGGTATGATCACATCCTTTTTGTACCTTACTACTTCTAAACCTGATATAATGTTTAATGTATACTTATGTGCTAGATTTCAATCATGTCCTAAGGAATTTCATTTGAATTTTGTGAAAAAGATTTTAAAATATATTTATGGAATAATGCACTTAGGCTTATGGTATCTTAGGAACACTTCATTTCATATCATTCGTTTTTCGAATGCCGTTTATGCTAATAGTCTTCTAGATAGAAAAAACACATCTAGAACTTATCACTTCATTGGTGAGAGCTTAGCTTCTTGGTTTAGTAAGAAAAAAATTTTAGTTGCCTTTTCCACTATCGAAGCAGAATATATGGCAGTAGATTATTGTTGCACTAATGTTTTTGGATGAGACAACAACTTAAGGACTATGATCAAGAGATTGATCACATTCCCATCAAATGTGACAATACAAGTGATATAAATCTTTCTAAAAATTCCATTCAACATTCTAGGAGCAAACATTTAGATATTAGGTATCATTTTATAAGAGATCATGTCCAAAATAGTGATATTGTGTTAGAATTTATTGATACAAACAATCAATTGTCTGATATTTTCACTTAGTCTTTCAACAATAAAAGGTTTTATTTTATAAAAAGGAAGTTTTGGTATGCTTGATGGAAGCATTTTATCTTAAAAAAAGGTCTAAAAGGAAAACATTACATTCGTTATGCATTTTGATGTTTAATTATGAACCTTGAGTGTTATGTCATGTTTTGATGATATAATTGTTCAAATTATATGATACATGTATGGATGCCATGCAAAAATATATTTTATTTGTTTAGGAAGATGTATAGTAGAACAAAAATTCTTTTTGGATTTTGTTTTTTGTTTTTTGTTTCTAAGACTTCATGCCCATGACTAGTTAGTCACAGTCTTGAATGTTGTTGAACTGAAATGTCTAAAGTCGTTCACATTTGAGTTCACACCTTTTGTCATGGTTTGAAACCGTGAATATCATTGTGCACGCCCGTTAATATAATTCATGGATATGACACTTATGAATCTTTTTCTTCCATATTCATTCACGCCTGTTTTCACAGTTAGTGTCACATTTAACAATATATTATGTTCTAAGTGTTTGAGATATGTTATATATTCCTAAGATATTGAAGCAAGTCAGTTCAAATTAATTGAAGTTCAAAAGACTGAAAATCAGCAAAGATTCATGCCCATGGTCAATAATCACCACCACTGTGGAACTTTAGTTTCATGCCCGTGTCTTTTATAGCCATACCCCGTGAAATTCTTAGTGTTAATTCTCTTAGGTTTAAATGTTCACGGCTATGAAGTATTGGAAAAACTGTGAAGTAAAACTTAGTCACGCCTGTAAAAAAATATTCATGCCCATAAAAGATTGTGTATTCTTAAACAAAAGCATTCACTACTAGCTTTACCAAGAATAGTCACACCCATGAAGACTAAGTCATGGCTGTGAACCTGCCTATTTAATGTTGAAAAGTGCGAATGAAAAAGTGATTCAACTACTAGTTTTGCATTAATTGCACCACAAACAACTTTATTTCTCAAAGGAAGTATAAATACGACTCATTTATGAACTTCCTAGGGTTAGAAAATAAGAAATCAAGCATTCAATATTTGTAAAGTCATTTGTGCAATTATGCAATCTGATTTTTATAATTTCCGTTGTGAATACCATTTTTGCTTAGTTTGTTGAGCTCTTTTGGTTATTGAGTGATTTCATTCCTATACTTAAATACTCATTAGTGAATTTGAGAGATTTGGATAGTGAGTAAAATACTTGTAAAGGTTTTTGTATGAGCCATAAAAAATACAAGGATTTGGTTATTGTGTTAGCCATTAAAATACAAGGGTTTATGGGTTAGGTGTTAGCCAAAAGAGTAAAACACCAAAGTGATGTGTGAGCTTGGAAAACTCTATTTGTAATACTTTGAGTGTTAGTGAAATACTCAATTGAGATTAAGGAGAGAAGTAGAGTTTGTTAATACCTAACCTCTATAAATCTTGTGTCTCAGTCTCTCTGCTTTATCTCTATTTACTCTTAATCATTTACTTGAAAGAAAAATTTTATTTGCTAACCAATTCAACCTCCCTTCTTGGTTATTATTTTGGGCAATATATTTCATGGGCTTACCTTCTTCAAGTTATGAGACACATGAGTTTTGGGGACAAATGGCTTTTATTGATGAATAAATGCTTCTGCCAAGCTTTTGCTTTTGTCCTTGTTAATAGTTCTATTGAATTTTTCAACCTACAAAAAAGAATCAAACAAGGAGATCCATTATCTTCAATAATGTTGTTGAATATCTATGCTAAATATTCAATAAAGCTATAATTTTGGGTCTAATTAGAGGCCTAAAAGTCATTAGAAATAGTATCTTCATCCCATTCTTTCAATTTGCTAACAAAACTATTGTTTTTTGTCTTGTTGATGTAGGCGTGCTTTTAAATGTCAAAAGAATACTTATATGTTTTGAAGTTATATTAGGATTAAAAGTAAATTATCACAAGAGTACTTTAGTGGGGTTGAATATGGATTAGGGATGGCTATTTGAAATGGCTAACGCTATAAAAAGCAATTTTTCTTCACTGCTTATTACGTATCTCGGTTTGCCTTTGGGTTTTAACCCTAATAGAAAATCCAGTTGGAAGTCAGTTATTGATAAGATCAAATCAAAGTTCTCTTTGGAAAGCCATACATTTATCCCTTATAGAACGTTTAACTCTTGTTAAATCGATACTCTCTAATCTCCTTATCTATTATCTTTCTCTTTTCAAAATTCTAGTGGGAGTAGCAAAAGAAATAGTTAAACTACAAAGCTCTTTCTTTTGGAATGGAAAAGTGGACCATAAAAAGATACATCTACATCTTGTCAATTTGGATATCTAAAAAAACTAAAGAATTGGGGGGGGGGGGGGAGTGGGGGACTAGGCATTGGCTATATTCTCAACAAAACATAGGTCTTCTTTTCAAATGGATCTAAATATTTGTAGCAGGACTATTGTGATAAAAGGTAAAGTGGGCATTAAAGATCTAATCTCTATCCAAGATGATAATAATGGTTCTTTAATCTGGAAAGATATTACCTCTACCATTTATGATAATTCTAGTGCAAACATAGTGGTGAAGAATGGGGTCAAATTTTGGATTGGTGATGGCAGTACAATTAAATTGTGAAAACATCCATGTTTGGGGATTTTCCTTTGGCTGATAGATTCCCTAGATTGTTCTCTGTTTGTACAAATCAAGATATTTTGGTGCGTGATGTAGGCTTTTGTTATGAGAGCAACTAGAAATGGAACTTATTATGGAGATGTTCCCTATTAAGTTGGGAAAATAATCTTCTTGCTACCTTATTGATGGAACTAGAGATTATCCATCCTAAACCTCTCTCAATGGATAAACTTTTCTAGAGTTATAACACAAAGGGTGATTAAAGTATGAAATATTTGTTGAACCTTGAGGAGTATTTCCATCATTTTGATGCTAACAAATAAAATAGAAATAATGTATTTAACAATACTTATATTCTAAGTTTGTTGAACATGGTATGGAATATAATGCAAGAATGTAAGACTACCTTTGAAAGTCAAAATATGAAGAAATAACATATTCATGCCCATGACTGATTATGTCATGACCGTGATATAGCTTAGCATAAACTCTCCAACATTTAAAGTTCACGGCCATAAAGGATCATAGCAACCGTGAATGATCAAATCAGTCACACCTGTGAAATATAGTCACACCCATGAAATATCAAATTCTTCTAGAGAGCTTCACAGCTAGAGTCATCATTTGGACCATGGCTTGAAAGGATATTCACACCTGTGAAAGTATAAAGTCACGCCCGTGATCAAACACTTCAAATTCTTCCAAAATGCTTCATGGCCAGAGTCACTACCTAAGCCACGGCTTGGAAGAACATTCATGATCGTGATACACATATTCATGACCGTGAATGAGGAAAGAAAAACATATCAGGTGAAAAATTAAGAGTTGGTGCAATGGCTACTTTCGCATTAAATGCATTCAAACGACTATAATTCGCTAAGGAAATATAAATGCAAGTCATTTATGAATCCTAAACAAGAGAATAAAAATTACTTTCGAATCAAAATCTTGTTGTAGCCATTGTGCATTAATTACTTTCAACAAAACTCCCATTCTTTGTAAAAATCTATTTGCTTATAAATTTTGAACATTATAGGTTGGTGAGTGTTTTTCTTTGTAATCTATTACTCAAGTGAGTTTGGGTATATTGGGTTAAGAGTGAAACACTTGTAAGGGTTATTTGTGTGAGCCATAAAATACAAGGAATTGGTTTATTGTGTGAGCCATTAAAACGTAAGGGAATTTATGGGTTAGGTGTTAGCCATTGATAGAAACACCATAGTTAGGAGTGAGCTTGTAAAACTCCATTGTAACACTGAGTGTGTTAGTGAAACTCCCAATTGAGATTGGGGAGAGAAGTAGGGTTTGTTAATACCAGAACCCCTATAAATTTCTTGTGTGATATCTTTCTATCCCTACTCTATTTAACTTTTTATTATGCACTTAAAAGTTAATAAATTTTTTAATATCCAATTCAACCCCCCTTCTTGGTTCATTATCTGGGAAACAGTTGGTATCAGAGCTTAATCTAGCATCAAATCCTAAAAAGTGCTAACAAAGATTAAGAAATGGCCAATGAAGGATTCCAAAGTCTCAAGCCTTACTTTGATGGAGCAAACTATGCTCATTGGAAGTTCTGGATGGAGACATATCTCGATAGTGAGGGAATTGAAGTCTAGGATAGCCTTCGAAAAGAATGGACACCACCAACCAGAAGAGGAGTTAATGGTGAAGAAGAAATCCTTTCAAGAGATGATTGGATAGAGCTTCAATATAGAGCAAATTTCAAAAACAAAAAGGCAATGACAATTCTCTCAAGCTCACTATCCATTGAAAAATGTGACAGAATACAGCACTGCCCAACCGCATATAGTATGTGGAAAACATTGGAAAATTATCATAAAGGAACAAAGCAAGTTAAATCCAAAAAGATTCAATTTCTCACTTCAGAGTACGAACTTTTCAAGATGAAATCCAATGAGTCAATCACCGATATGACGAATCGTCTTCTAGCCATCATAAACGACATGAGAAAGCTTGGGAAACACTTGAGCTTGGAAGATGTAAACAACAAAATTCTGAAAAGCCTTCCTCTCAAAGATTATAGTTCAAGAGTTGCTGGTATAAAAGAAGCCAATGAAGACATGAGCATCATGAATACTGATGTGCTTATATGCAAACTTCTAACACATGAAATGGCAGTAAAGAGAGATAGAGAACTTGAAGTCGAGCCAGAAAAAAGAAAGCTTCTATCACTAAGAGTCTCTACTTCAAAATCTTATGAAGAAGTTGAAGATGATGAAGAAAATAGTGATGATGCAAATGAGGACATTGCGATGCTCTCGAGAAGACTGAAAAAAATAATTGAAAAGAGAATGGGTAACTCTCAAAACTTCAAGCAAAGAAATCTCAAACACTCCTCAAATGAATTTCAAAGGAATAAAGAGGATGTAAAATGTTATGAGTGTGGGAAGAAGGGACATATCAAACCAGAATATCCAAGGTTCAAGAAACACAAGAACAAATACAAAAAATACAATGGGGAGAAAGGTCACAAAACCACATGGGATGACGAAAGCTCTTCAAGTGAAAAAGATGACAATGAAAATGAAGAGGTCAATCTATGCTTCATGGCTATAGAGGATCACGTCTCGGATAAGGTAGGATCACTTTACTCATACTCATTCAATAATGATAGTATAATAATAGTGATAGTGAAGATGATGATGAGAAAAGTTTAATAGAAGTATTGAACCTAGAACTAGAAAAATATAGATATAAATTCAATACTTATAAAAATAACATTTCGAGTTTGAAAAACAAAATGAAAGTTTTAGAAAAGGAAAATCTTGAGCTTAAGTCTTCTAATGAATCTCTTCAAAAATCATTAGATGAGTACTCCTCAAGACCCTCAACTAAATCCTTGCTTAAAGAGAACAATGTCTTGAAAAATGAAGTTGAGGAACTTAGAAACTCCATTTCAAAATTTCATAAAGGCAATGAGAGTTTAGATACTCTCATTATGTCTCAAAGACCACCTTTAACAAGACATGGTCTAGGATTTAAGGGAACATCATTTTTATCTCACAAGACCATTTTTGTTAAGTCAAGTGTACCCCACATCTCAACACTAGAAGTAAAAGCCCTAAGGGCTAAGTTCACAACATACACTAAATCTTCTATACATAAAAGGAATGATCAATGGTCGGTAAGCCTAAGAACACAACCTCAAAAGGCCAATCATACTTTTATGTATAAGAAACATGCACCTAGGAAAACACCAAGTCATCATGCATGTGTATGTCATTGCTCAAAAACTCTACCTAATAGGAAAATGGTAGTTAAAAGCATGGTAAGACCGAAAATCATATTTAGAGTTAAACAGTGTAATTATTGTATGAAATTTGGTCATATCAATAAACATTGTGGGATAAGGAAGGATCATTAGGAAACTTCATGTGCTAACCCCCAAGGACCCAAGCTCATTTGGGTACCTAAAAATAAAACTTGAATTGTGATTCTATAGGTATGCCTTAAGTCCACAATAAAAGAAAATACTTGGCTAGTAGATAGTGGATGCTCAAGGTATATGACTGGAGACAAAGAACTATTCAATGACACTAAAAGTATTGAGGGAGGTAAAGTAACCTTTGGAAATAATGCTAAGGGTAAGGTAATTGGCATGTGGCTCTATTGGTATTAATAATACTACTTTCATTGAAGATGTCTTACTTTTTGATGGTTCGAAACATAACTTGTTAAATATAAGTCAATTATATGATAAGGGAAACCAAGTAATCTTTACTTCTAATGAATGTCTTGTAACCTCTGTTAATTGCCAAAAGATATTTAAAGGAAGTAGAGATGTCAATACCTACATAATAGACTTACGCAAAATATCTAACATTTCCTCTAAGTGTCTTGTGACTACTAGTGATGAATCTTGGTTGTGGCATAGAAGGCTTGGTCATGCAAGCATGGATGTAATTCAAAGCCTCAGGAAAGGAGAGCTGGTAAAGGGAGTACCAAAAGTTAAAATGGAAAAATACAAGACATGTGAACCTTGCCAAAGTGGAAAACAACACAAGTCCTCCTTCAAATCCAAAAATATTATAAGTACATCAAAACCTCTATAACTTTTGCATCTAGATATTTTTGGACCTACTAAATGTAACATCCTTGACCATCCCCACATGCATTTCATCGAACATAAGCATCTTGCATACAATTCAATTGAACACGTGCATTTCATACGTATTTTCGTAGGAACAAGTTTATGACATGCACTAGCTACGTGTCCTAGTATTTGGCACTTGTATCGAGTCGCACGTGTGTAATTATAACCTAAATGAGGATAACAAAGTATTAGAAATGAATTGAATAAGGTGTATAAATTAAAGTAAGCAAAGTGATTAGATTAAGATTAGTAAACAATTACATTGTTAATTTAGTTAAATCGGGTCAAATGATTAAGTTGTATTATTGTGTGAATTAATGATATTATAAATATATGTAAATAATAATAATAACAATATAAAATAAAATGAAAATGAAACAAAAGAGAAATATAAGAGAAGAGAAATGAGAAATGAGAAGAGAAAAGAGAGGAGAAAAAGAGAAAAAGAGAAAAGGACAAAAAACAAGTTGGCTTTATCTTCATCTTTCTTCCCCATTTCTGCCTCCTCACTTCAGCCCCGTTTTCTTCTTCAATTTCCTCCATTTCAGACTTCAATTCTTCCTTGTTTCACCTATTGTTTAAATCTAATTTATCCTTTTCAAGGTTGTTCTTGGTAAGTAATCAATTCTTATTGCTATAGGGTTGATTTGAGTTGCTTAGGTTCAATATTAGGCACTGAATTGCACTCCGATTTTGATATTAATAGAAATTGATTCTGGAAATGTGTAAAACACAAATGTTGTTATTTATATCTTAGATTTGTGGATATGTAAACATTTTTTCAATATGTTATGTATAGGGAGAGATATGCTCTTCGTACTGAAACTGGTCAGGGTGTAAACCCTAACCAAGTTAGCTACTGTGTGGTTTGATTTCGAATATGATAAAGCCCTTATTATAAGTCTCTCAAACCATAAAAGTTGTAGATATATGTGTTTTTTATCTGTATACCAAATTTCAGGTTCATAGGTCTTGTAAATGGTGATTTATGGTGAATGGAACCATCACTGTTCCATGGTTTGAACTGCCTACTGAGTGCCCTGGGCAGATCCAGTACATTGGTTGGCTAATTGGAGCTTGTTAGAGCTAGATTTTGTACCTTCTCAAAACATGAAAGTTAGAGGTATATGTCTTATCTAAAGTTGGTACTAATTTCAGCGTAATTGGTTATCTATAAACTAAGTTATGGCCTTTGGAAGTCATACTGGTCTGGAAGTCAATTCTATTCTGGAACAGTAAAATGTTTGGAATAATTAGAAGACCATCGAGACATAATTGGTAAAAGTTGTAAACATGTAACATGTTCCAAATTCATCCATATAAGTTTCTGTGAATTTTAATTAAAATGGGACTTATATATTATAAGTTATGATGAACCCAAATGAGTACCCTGAAACTGCCTAAAGGCAGAAAACAGAACACTCTTAGCAATTCCACCAAATATTGTACAATGATCCAATTGGTCTGAAATTTGAATATGTTCTATAATTATATGTTATTTTTAATAAGGAACAAGAATCAGATTAATTGGTCAATTATAGAAAATGTTATAAGCTAAACAGTCCCATAAGGTCACACTGCCTCATAGGAAAAATCTTAGCTATTGACATGAACAATGCATATTAATTTGTTTAAGCCACATTAAGTCTCCCTAATCATGAGTTAATCGATTATGTTTTCATATTAGGCTCGCAACATATTGGAGACCCACAAGGAGCAGATAGACAATAACTTAGGGGTCGGAATCAAAAGAGAACGGTGAGTCTAATTATCGATTGAATTCTTTAGTGTAAATGAATGTTGCTTGCTATGTGATTCATGTGATTGTCATGATTGGTCCTTGATAATGTAATGATGGATAATTTGTGACATTGCGGTACATATAAATGGTATACTTGTGGTATATTTGAGGTATATGTTTGACAAATGTGATATATATACATGGTACATGTATAGTATATACAAGGTATATGCTTGACATATGAGGTATATAGGGAATATATGTATGTTGTATATGATAAAGATGCAATGGTAGATGAATGCTTAAATACAAGTGCATATGCATATGGGCTAAAAAGGCATTGTGACTAGTTAATCGACATTGCAAAGCAAAAGAAGAGGCCTATGGCCCAACAAATGTGCAAAGCAAAAGAAAAGGCCTATGGCCCAACAAATGTGCAAATGAAACAAATAATCAAGCTAGCTAGCAAATGCAAATGAAAATGTTCACATGGAAACCCGGGGCAATGTTCGTTTAATCTGGTCACAACAAAATAAAATGTACAAGCAAAGCATAAGTAAATAACAATTATTGAATACTTGATTTTATCTATATTTATATGTTATTGACTGATGAATGGAATGGAATACATGGTATATATTGGAATTGTCATTTATGACTATGAGTTGTTTGGTACTTTAGAGCTCATTGGATGGTTATTCTCATTGAGCCGCAACTCATCAATTTGCATCATTTTTCAGGTAAAGAAAAGTGATAGCTCATTTTGAGTAGCGTATAAAAGACATGGAGCATAGGTCACTGGCCGAGCCTTATCACTCTCTCTCTCTTTTCATTCCACACAAGCATGAAAACATGTCATCTGCATTTTGAATTATATGCTTGAATATGTATTATCACTCTAGATTAGTTTTGAAATGTATAAATGGAAACAACCCGTAATCCTTCGGATGGAAAGTTTATGTTTTAATATATGTGATATATCGTATTGTGGTTTTTAATGTTGACTTGAAAAGTCATTGAGTGATATTACAGGATATAAGACTTGCAAAGTCATTAGTTGATTTTACAGGATATGATATGGAAAAAAATTTACTACCACTGTTATCAGGGTATTTTCTCTTTCCAATATGCAGGATGTGATTATTTGATACAGAAATAGGTTATATTTAAATGCATAAGATGTGGCGTTAAACTAAAGTTGCATCTGAGCAGGGATAGGTTCCATGGGAACATGCATATGCATAAGAGCATGATAACATATGCAAGAAAATAAACAGTCATGGGCGTGAAAAAGACTTTTCATGGGTTAAACAAATATAGTAATGGGTGTGAAGCTTAGTCTTCACTACCTTTTTCTGTGAGGCAAGTCGTGAAACTAAGCGTGAAGGATTTTGAAGCTTTTTGCTGTCTTTGTTCACAGCCGTGAATATATGTCACGGGTGTGCAAAATGCTTTTCACGGGTCTGAAAAATATAGTAACGAGCGTGAAGCTTAGTCTTCACTACCTCTTCCCGTGAAGCAAGTTGTAAACAAGGTGTGAAAACTATTGGAACTTTTTTCTGTCTTTGTCCACGACCAAAAATATATGTCACATGCGTGAACCACCTCAAATCTTTCAAAACATAAAACTAAGTCTAAAACAAGACTAGAAGATTTCTAAAAAATTTATGTGCCTTAAAACACATATTTCTATCATGTTAACCACTTCATAACATAAAATCAACCATGTAAAATGCATCATATGAAGGAATTAACATTAAAGGTTCACAAAGATAATGTTGATCCATCAAGCATACCAAGATCTCTTTTTATAAAACAAAAACTTTCTTCATTAAGAGGTTTGGTAAAAATGTCTGCCAATTGATTATTTGTATTAATAAATTCTAACACAACATCTCTATAGTGAACATGATCCCTAAGAAAATGATGTCTAATGTCAATTTGCTTACTTATAGAGTGTTGAATGAGATTCTAAGATAGGTTGATGGCACTAGTATTATCACATTTGATGGGTATATGGTCCAAACCATGACCATAATCCTTAAGGTGTTCTCTCATCCATAGAATTGGAGTGCAACAACACCCTACTGCCATATATTCCGCTTCAGCAGTAGATAAGCAACCGAAAGTTGTTTTTGCTAAACCAAGAAACTAGGCATTAACCAATAATACGACAAGTGCTCGAGTTACTTTTTGCTATCCAAAAGACTACTGACATAGTCTGCATCCGAATATATAAATTCATTATTCAAGCATTCTCTCAAATTTTTAGGCTATCTTTCAAATGTACAAATAAATGCTTTGGTAGAAGTTTTTTTCCTAATGAATCGTAGGGACATCATAAGACATAATTCACCAAGGAGGGAGAGGCCGGCCGAAATGCATTCTCATGAGGCAACACCTTATTTACATAGAGAGCAACCAGCAATAGGAGCTAGAGCTCCATTACATGCATCACAGTCATCTCATGTAGAAGTACCCCAAGAAAACCCAGAACAAGAAGTATATGGTCCTGAAATGTACAAGGAAAGACGTTATGACAAGCTGAGGAAACATGGTGCAACTGATTTCAATGGCACAACAGACCCAGCAGAAGCTGAGACATGGTTGAAAAGGACACAGATGGTACTGAATATGATGAGATGTACCCCGGATGAAAAATTCGATTATGTAGTATCCTTAGTGCAAGGAAATGCTTATGAATGGTGGGAGACAGTCCCAGACAGTGATGCACAACCACCGGTGTTGACATGGAATGATTTTCTCCTGGAATTTCAGAAGAATTACATGCCTGAAGCATATAAAGATGAGAAGAGGAAGGAATTCCTGAACCTGAAACAGGGGATTATGTCTATTGCGGAGTATGAAGTAGAATTTAACAAACTTTCCCATTATGCCACCTTCATGGTCTCTACTGAAAGAGACAAATGCAGGAAGTTTGAAGAGGGCCTTAAATATGAGATCAGAAACAGAATTACAACTACTGATCTTGATAGTTATGCCAGGCTCAGAGCTGCTGCAATCAGAGCTGAACGGTTAATGAAAGAAGCTGGGGAACAACAAATAAAAAGGCCATCACGTGAGTTCTTTGGTGAATCTAGCAGAGGGTTGCGGAAAAGAGGTAGATATATGCCTACAAAATCTGGTAACAGAAGTGGGTACTCCAGTTCTAGAGGTCGAGGAATGACTTTCTCTTACCCAGGCAGAGGACAGAGCCAATATGTTGAACAGAGGCCCACATGTAGTCATTGTCGCAGACAGCATACAGGCGAATGTAGAAGGCTCACAGGAGCATGTTATTTCTATGGATCGATGGAGCATATGTATAGTGACTGTCCAAATAGAGCCAAACTAGCAGAGACCAGCAGAGGCAGAAGAGTATTTGAGACTACTGTTGAGGCACCGAGGGTCTACCCTACTAGTGGGACACAAGGCAGAGGAAGAGGCAGGGGAAGGACTGGTACACTGGGCAAAGGAGTGACCAGATCTGAAGGTCAGAGTTCTAGACCTCCTACTCAGGCCAGGGTGTTTGCTATGACTAGACAAGAGGCAGTGGATGCTCCCGAAGTAATCACTGGTAATATTTATATTTCTGAAATATTAGCCTATGCATTGATTGACCCAGGCTCCACTCATTCATTTATATCATTGCATATGGCATCTGAATTGCATCAAATGCATGAGCCTTTGGGGATTGACATAAATGTGAGTACGCCATTGGGAACAATGGTAGTTGTAAATAATGTTTGTCGTGATTGCCTGATATGCATTGACAGAGCTGAGTTAATAGCTGATCTGATTTTATTGCCAATATATGAATTTGATGTGATACGGGGAATGGACTGGTTAACTAGACATCATGCAATAGCGAATTGCTTTACTAAGGAAGTAATTTTGGAATCACCAAACCAGCCAAGGGTAGTATTTCTAGGTGAAAGAAAACTTGTGCCTACATGTCTAGTTTCAGCTGTAAAGGCATTTCGAATGATCAAAGGGGGATATGAAGCATATTTGGCATATGTGACTAATACTAGAACCATTGATAGCTTGCTTGAAAATATACCAGTGGTAAGGGAATTTGCTGATGTATTCCCAGATGATCTACCTGGTTTACGACCAGATAGAGAGATAGAATTTACTATTGAATTAGTACCAGGAACTGCACCAATATCAAGGTCACCCTACAGAATGGCCTCAGTTGAGTTGAAAGAACTAAAGGCCCAATTGCAGGAGTTACTTGACAAAGGGTATCTTAGACCTAGTGTATCACCTTGGGGAGCTCCAGTGTTATTTGTTAGAAAGAAAGATGGAACAATGAGATTGTCCATTGATTATAGGCAACTGAACAAAATGACGGTGAAGGAAAAATATCCATTGTCTATAATAGATGATTTGTTTGACCAGTTGCAAGGAGCCCAAATATTCTCCAAGATTGATCTGAAATCAGGTTATTACCAGCGAAGGTAGCAGAAGCAGATGTTCCAAAGACTGCCTTTCGAACCAGGTATGGACATTATGAATTTTTAGTAATGCCATTTGGATTGACTAATGCTCCAGCTGCATTTATGGCTTTAATGAATAAGGTGTTTCAACCATGTTTGGATAGGTTTGTGATAGTATTTATTGATGACATATTGGTGTACTCAAAGAATAGGGGAGAACATGAACAACATTTAAAAATTGTGTTGCAAACTTTGAGGGAGAAACAATTATATGCCAAATTGAGTAAATGTGAATTCTGGTTAGATGATTTGGTATTTCTTGGACATGTGGTGTCGTGTAAGGGCATAGAGGTTGACCCAAAGAAAATTGAGGCTATGGTAAATTGGGAAGCTCCTAAAAATATTTCAGAAATGCGTAGTTTTTTGGGTTTAGCCGGATACTACCGCAGATTTGTTAATGGATTCTCCTTAATTGCTAGCCCTTTGACTAAATTGTTGAGAAACAATGTGCCTTTCAAGTGGACTCCAGAATGTCAGAGGAGTTTCAATGAACTAAAACACAGGCTAACCTCAGCACCAGTGTTAACCATCCCTACAGGTATAGGTGGGTTTACAGTATATAGTGATGCTTCACACCAAGGCTTGGGATGTGTGTTGATGCAACATGGTAAGGTGATAGCTTATGCATCCAGACAACTGAGACCACATGAGATCTCATATCCAGTGCATGATTTAGAACTGGCTGCAGTCGTATTTGCATTGAAGATTTGGAGGCATTATCTATATGGTGAGACATTCCAAATCTTCACATACCATAAAAGCTTGGGTTATTTGCTGACACAGAAAGAATTAAACATGAGGCAGAGATGGTGGTTAGAGCTATTGAAAGATTATGACTGTACAATTGAATACCATCCAGGGAAAGCCAATGTGGTAGCAGATGCATTGAGTAGGAATGCTAGTAGCAGTGTAGCTCACTTGCAAGTATCCTCTTTTCCATATTTGATTCAATTAAAATATATGAATGTTGAATTAAATATACATGATGAAGGATCACTGATTGCTACTCTTCAAGTCAGACCTATACTAAAGGAGAGGATCAAAGAAGCACAAAGCAAAGATCCTAAATTGTGTGAGAAAATTGAATCAGTAAGGCAGGGAAATAGTAAAGATTTTCAATTGCAGGATGATGTACTGATGTTAAAGTCACGCATATGTGTTCCAGACACTGAGAACTTGCGTCAGAAAATAATGGAAGAGGCACACAATGCACCGTATGCAATGCACCTAGGGATGACAAAGATGTATCACAGTTTAAGGCCTCATTACTGGTGGCCAAGAATGAAGAAAGATATAGCAGAATATGTTTCCAAATGCTTGACATGTCAGCAGATTAAAATTGAACATCAGGCACCAGTTGGTAAACTACATCCATTGCCAGTGCCAGAATGGAAATGGGAAAGAATAACGATGGATTTTGTCTATGGATTGCCAAGAACTCCATGGAAAAATGATGCATATAGGTAATTATTGACAGATTAACCAAGTCAGCACATTTTCTACCTATCAGATGGGGTTGTACACTTGAGAGTTTGGCCAAATTATATGTGAATGAGATAGTCCGATTGCATGGCATTCCAGTGTCCATTGTGTCTGATAGAGATCCACGGTTTACTTCACGTTTTTTGGGGGAGTTTACAGAATGCATTGGGAACAAAATTGAACTTTAGCACTGCATTCCACCCACAGACTGATGGACAGTCAGAAAGGACTATACAGACATTGGAAGAAATGCTTAGGGCATGTTCTATGGAATTCAAAGGTGTTTGGGATGAATATATAGCATTGATTGAATTTGCTTACAATAACCAGTATCATAGCAGTATCCAGATGGCACCATATGAGGCATTGTATGGTAGAAAGTGCCGAAGCCCTATCATTTGGGATGAAGAAGGAGCACGTGCATTAGAAGGGCCAGAGATAGTGCAAGACACAGTGGATAAGATCAAGGTTGTCAAGAACAAGCTAAAGGCAGCACAAGATAGGCAGAAAAGTTATGTTGATCAGCATAGAAGGGAGATGGAATACGAGTTAGGTGAAAAGGTGTTTCTTCGTGTATCTCCATGGAAAGGGATAATTCGATTTGGCAAAAAAGGTAAATTGAGCCCAAGGTATAAAAGGCCTTATGAAATTCTTGAGAAGATTGGTCCATTGGCATATAGATTGGCGTTACCACCCGAGATGGCTCAGATTCATAATGTGTTTCATGTGAGCATGCTTAGAAGATACAGGTCAGATCCTACACATGTACTTAAAGATCAAGCCATTGAGATTGCAGAGGACATGAGTTATGTTGAGGAACCAGTGCAAATCATTGGATACAAGACTAAACAGCTAAGAAATCGAGAAATACCTTTGGTTAAAGTATTATGGCGTAACCATTTACAAGAAGAGGCAACATGGGAAACAGAAGAAAATATGAAAAAGCAATATCCACACCTGTTTTCAGGTATGAATTTCGAGGACGAAATTTTTAAAAGGAGGGGAGAATTGTAACATCCTTGACTTTCCCCCACATGCATTTCATCGAACATAAGCATCTTGCATACAATTCAATTGAACACGTGCATTTCATACGTATTTTCATAGGAACAAGTTTATGACATGCACTAGCTACGTGTCCTAGTATTTGGCACTTGTATCGAGTCGCACGAGTGTAATTATAACCTAAATGAGGATAACAAAGTATTAGAAATGAATTGAATAAGGTGTATAAATTAAAGTAAGCAAAGTGATTAGTAAACAATTACATTGTTAATTTAGTTAAATCGGGTCAAATGATTAAGTTGTATTATTGTGTGAATTAATAATATTATAAATATATGTAAATAATAATAATAACAATATAAAATAAAATGAAAATGAAACAAAAGAGAAATATAAGAGAAGAGAAATGAGAAATGAGAAGAGAAAAGAGAGGAGAAAAAGAGAAAAAGAGAAAAGGACAAAAAACAAGTTGGCTTTATCTTCATCTTTCTTCCCCATTTCTGCCTCCTCACTTCAGCCCCGTTTTCTTCTTCAATTTCCTCCATTTCAGACTTCAATTCTTCCTTGTTTCACCTATTGTTTAAAGCTAATTTATCCTTTTCAAGGTTGTTCTTGGTAAGTAATCAATTCTTATTGCTATAGGGTTGATTTGAGTTGCTTAGGTTCAATATTAGGCACTGAATTGCACTCCGATTTTGATATTAATAGAAATTGATTCTGGAAATGTGTAAAACACAAATGTTGTTATTTATATCTTAGATTTGTGGATATGTAAACATTTTTTCAATATGTTATGTATAGGGAGAGATATGCTCTTCGTACTGAAACTGGTCAGGGTGTAAACCCTAACCAAGTTAGCTACTGTGTGGTTTGATTTCAAATATGATAAAGCCCTTATTAGAAGTCTCTCAAAACATAAAAGTTGTAGATATATGTGTGTTTTATCTGTATACCAAATTTCAGGTTCATAGGTCTTGTAAATGGTGATTTATGGTGAATGGAACCATCACTGTTCCATGGTTTGAACTGCCTACTGAGTGCCTTGGGCAGATCCAGTACATTGGTTGGCTAATTGGAGCTTGTTAGAGCTCTCGCAGATATTTCGATTCCAGCGAATGATGATGCTATAGCTTCAATCCGATTAATTCTTAATAAATTAGTATTTGCAATTTGTGAGGGTCGTTCTAGCTATATACGAAATTCCTGATTAATAATAAGATAAATAAATTATTTTGTGAACTCCATAGATTTGATTTATGGAATCGGTTATTCTTCTTGCTGATCAACAATTATTACAATATCGGGTAACCCTGTCATATATTGAATCCCGCCCAGATATGTTTGCAAGTGAGCTAACTTCTGTACCTTCTCAAAACATGAAAGTTAGAGGTATATATCTTAGCTAAATTTGGTTCTAATTTCAGCATAATTGCTTATCTATAGACTAAGTTATGGCCTTTGGAAGTCATACTGGTCTGGAAGCCAATTTTATTCTGGAACAGTAAAATGTTTGGTATAATTAGAAGACCATAGAGACATAATTGGTAAAAGTTGTAAACATGAAACATGTTCCAAATTCACCCATATTAGTTTCTGTGAAGTTTAATTAAAATAGGACTTATATATTATAAGTTATGATGAACCCAAATGAGTACCCTGAAACTGCCTAAAAACATAAAACAAGGCAGAAAACAGAACACTCTTAGAAATTCCACCAAATATTGTACAATGATCCAATTGGTATGAAATTTGAATATGTTCTATAATTATATGTTATTTTTAATTAGGAACAAGAATCAGATTAATTGGTCAATTATAGAAAACGTTATAGGCTAAACAGGCCCATAAGGTCACACTGCCTCATAGGAAAAATCATAGCTATTGACATGAACAATGCATATTAATTTGTTTAAGCCACATTAAGTCTCCCTAATCATGAGTTAATCGATTATATTTTCATATTAGGCTCGCAACGTATTGGAGAACCACAAGGAGCAGATAGATAATAACTTAGGGGTCGGAATCAAAGGAGAACGGTGAGTCTAATTATCGATTGAATTCTTTAGTGCAAATGAATGTTGCTTGCTATGTGATTCATGTGATTGTCATGATTGGTCCTTGATAATGTAATGATGGATAATTTGTGACATTGTGGTACATATAAATGGTATACTTGTGGTATATTTGAGGTATATGTTTGACAAATGTGATATATATACATGGTACATGTATAGTATATACAAGGTATATGCTTGACATATGAGGTATATAGGGAATATATGTATGTTGTATATGATAAAGATGCAATGGTAGATGAATGATTAAATACAAGTGCATATGCTTATGGGCTAAAAAGGCGTTGTGACTAGTTAATCGACATTGCAAAGCAAAAGAAGAGGCCTATGGCCCAACAAATGTGTAAAGCAAAAGAAGAGGCCTATGGCCCAACAAATGTGCAAATGAAACAAATAATCAAGCTAGCTAGCAAATGCAAATGCAAATGTTCACATGGAAACCCAGGGCAATGTTCGTTTAATCTGGTCACAACAAAATAAAATGTACAAGCAAAGCATAAGTAAATAACAATTATTGAATACTTGATTTTATCTATATTTATATGTTATTGACTGATGAATGGAATGGAATACATGGTATATATTGGAATTGTCATTTATGACTATGAGTTGTTTGGTACTTTAGAGCTCATTGGATGGTTATTCTCACTGAGCCGCAACTCATCAATTTGCATCATTTTTCATGTAAAGAAAAGTGATAGCTCATTTTGAGTAGCGTATAAAAGACATGGAGCATAGGTCACTGGCCGAGCCTCATCACTCTCTCTCTCCTTGCATTCCACACAAGCATGAAAACATGTCATCTGTATTTTGACTTATATGCTTGAATATGTATTATCACTCTAGATTAGTTTTGAAATGTATAAATGGAAACAACCCGTAATCCTTCAGATGGAAAGTTTATGTTTTAATATATGTGATATATCGTATTGTGGTTTTTAATGTTGACTTGAAAAGTCATTGAGTGATATTACAGGATATAAGACTTGTAAAGTCATTAGTTGATTTTACAGGATATGATATGGAAAAAAATTTACTACCACTGTTATCAGGGTATTTTCTCTTTCCAATATGCAGGATGTGATTATTTGATACAGAAATAGGTTATATTTAAATGCATAAGATGTGGCGTTAAACTAAAGTTGCAAGCCTAGGAGGTAAACACTATGTTTTTGTCATCGTCGATGACTACTCTAGATTCACTTGGGTAATTTTCTTAGCTCAAAAGAGTGATGCTTTTTAATCTTTTAAAAACTTTGCTAAAAGAGTTCAAAATGAAAAAGGATATTGTATTTCAAAAATAAGAAGCAACCATGGCAAAATATTTGAAAATAAAAACTTTGAAAATTTTTATCTAGAACATGGCATTTCACAAAATGTTTCATCTCCTAGGACATCTCAACAAAATGGGGTGGTCGAAGGAAAAAATCGAACTTTAATTGAAATGGCTCGAACAATGCTCAATGAGTATGGATTACCAATTTACTTTTGGGCCGAAGCTACCAATACTGCATGTTATATTTGAAATCGAGTTTTCAAAAGACTACTCTTAAACAAAACTTCCTTTAAGTTATGGAATGGAAGATAGTTCATGATATCATACTTTAGAGTATTTGGATGCAAGAGTTTCATATTAAATACCATGGATAACCTTGGAAAATTTGCTTCTAAATCTGATGAGGGTATCTTTTTAGGATACTCCACGGCTAGCAAAGCTTATAGAGTCTTTAATAAAAAGTCATTAGTTGTTGAAGAATATATGCATGTTGTTTTTGATGAATCTAGTAAGCTTGATCTTGTGAAAGGTAGTGTTCTTGATGATGTTGTAGGTACAATGGAAAAACTTGTTCTTGAAAATGAAAAAGGTGAAAGTGATTAAGAAAATTCACATCAAGGTGACTCTCTACCTCACGCTCAAGAGGAAAACAAGCAAAAGCTCTCAAGAATGGAAAATGACAAAAGATCACCCCAAGGAGCAAATCATTGGTGATCCTACAAAGGAAGTAAGTATTAGATCTCATCTCAAACTTTTAGATTCTAATCTTGCCTTTGTCTCTCAAAATGAGCCTAAAAAAATTGATGAGGCTCTTAATGATGAAGGTTGGGTGATTGTTATGCAAGACGAACTCAATCAATTTGAGAGAAGTAAGGTATGAACCTTAGTTTCTAGACCCAAAAAGCATCAAATCATTGGAAGTAAATGAGTATTTAGAAATAAACTAGATGAACAAGGTTCAACAACTAGGAATAAGGCTAGGTTAGTTGCAAAGGGATATAATCAAGAAGAAGGAATAGATTATGATGAGACCTATGCTCCGTTAGCTAGATTAGAAGTCATAAAAATACTTTTAACATATGCATGCCATATGAATTTCAAACTCTTTCAAATGGATGTCAAAAGTGCTTTCTTAAATGGTTTTATAGAAGAAGAAGTTTATGTTGAACAACCACTAGGTTTTGAAAGCCATAATTTGTCTGACCATATATTTAACCTTTCAAAAGCTTTGTATGGTTTGAAACAAGCCCCAAGAGCTTGGTATGAATGACTAAGTTCTTTTCTTTTAGAAAATAATTTTTCAAAAGGAAATGTTGACACTACTTTGTTTATTAAAAAACATAAGCACGATATTCTAATTGTTCAAATTTATGTTGATGACATCATATTTGGGTCTACTAATGAATTACTTTGCTAAGAATTTGCTAAGTGTATGACTAGGGAATTTGAAATGAACATGATGGGTGAGCTTGAGTTATTCCTCGGTCTACAAATAAAACAAAGCAATGAGGGCATATTCATAAACCAATCCAAATATGCCAAAGACTTAATTAAGAAATTTGGAATGGAAGGATGCAAAAATGCCAAGACTCCGATGAGCACATTAACAAAATTGGACAAAGACGAAAAGGGTAAGAGCATTAATGAAAAGCTCTATAGAGGAATGATCGGATCACTCTTATATCTTATTGCCTCTAGGCCCGATATAATGAATAGTGTATGCTTATGTGCTCGCTTTCAATCGTGTCCTAAAGAATCACATTTGAATGATGTGAAAAGAATCTTAAAATATTTACATGGCTTATTGCATCTAGGCTTATGGTATCTTAGAAATTCATCCATTCATATCATAGGATATTCAGATGTTGATTACGCTAGAAGTCTCTTGGATTGAAAAAGTACTTCAAACAATTGTCACTTCATTGGTAAATGTTTGGATTCTTGGTTTATCAAGAAACAAGTTTCAGTTGCTCTTTCTACCGCTGAAGCGGAGTATGTGGCAGCAGGATGTTGTTATACTCAAATCCTATGGATGAAATAACAACTTAAGAATTATGGTCATAGTTTGGACCATATACCTATCAGATGTGACAATACAAGTGTCATAAACCTATCTAAGAATCCTATTCAACACTCTAGAAGTAAGCATATTGACATAAGACATCATTTTCTTAGAGATCATGTTCAATATGGAGATGTTGAATTGGAATTTATCAATACAGACAATCAATTGGCAGATATATTTACTAAGTCTCTTAATGAAGAAAGATATAACTTCATAAGAAGAGAGTTTTGTATGATTGATGGATTAACCTTATCTTAAGTATAATTGTCAAATTTGTCGAACCTTGAATGTTAATTTCTATCTTATGTTATTGTCTTATCTTTTAAGGTATGAAGTGGCTAACTTGATGGAAATATATGTTATAAGGGATAGAAGCATCTTAGAAATCTTTTAGTCTTGTTTTTATTTATTGAAGATTTAAGGCGATTCACGCCCATGACATATATTCACAGTCGTGATCATAATTGCCAAAAGCTCTAGTAGCTTTCACGTCTTGCTTCACGATATGCTTCACAGCTGAAGGTAGTGAAAACTATGTTTTATGCCCATAACTTTTTTCTTTCACTCCTATGAAACTCTTTGTTCACGATCGTAACACTTCTTCTCGACCATGAACATTAACACCAAATAATTACAGAACCGTTCACGCTTTGTTTTCACGCATTGTCTCATGGTCACAAGTAGTGAAGATTGTACTTCACGACCGTGACTCATTTTGTCACCACCGTGAAAATTCATTATTCACTCCCATGACTATTAAATGTCACGACTGTGAATCATTTCATATCCTTTATCACGGCTAGAGCGCCTCTTTAACAAACTGTGACCACGACATTTCACGCCCATGACTTACTATTCACGACCGTGACTATGTCAGCTATAAAACAGTTTTCTGTTGTTTTCTCTCATTTCAAACTCTACAAATTCTCTCATTTATCACCCTCATTCAATACTTCTCACAGATTTCGGCCCCTAATAGCCATTTCTATCTATAAAAACCTTCAAAAATCCTTTCTTTCTTCAAAAATCAGAACATCACAAAGTTAATCTTCAAAATCCCTGTCAGAAAATCTCTATCCAAAAACCCATTCTCAACTCAACAATGGAACCCAGCTCCTCAAAAGGCATAAGAAAGAAATCTCATGCTCCGAGATGCTACACGGACTACCTTTTCAATATCATTCTAGAGCATTGTCATCCGAGATATGTCGTTCTTAAGAAAAGGCTATTGATTTCATCACGATCCTTCGAGTGGAATGCTGTCATGACCTTCTGTCTTGAGACAAGCATGACGGAACAACTACAAGCTTGTCATCTCAAGGAGTTTGTAGATATCCATCAACCAATGCTAAAGGAACCAACTCTCGAGTTCTTTAGCACCTTACAAGTCTCTCCCACCGAAACAATAAAATTCCAACTTTGCAAGCATTCGAACACTGTCACAGCAGCAGAGTTTGGTGAAATCTTCAAACTTCCCTCAGATGGTTTCCTCAATGAGAGTGAGGTGGAATTTTATGCCAATCCAACATGGACTCATTTTAGATTAAACTGTAGCTGGGACGTGAAGAAGATGAAAAGAACCCATCTTCGGTCTCCAATGCATAAATATTTACATAGGTTTATGACCTATAGTATCTTTGCAAGAGGGGATAGCAATGGTGCAATCCGTAATTCTGATATTTTGATTGGTGGGTACATGACTCACCTTACAATTGAGCTCGGGTATCTGAAGCTCGAAGAGCACAACTTCAACCTCATTCCACCACATCCTTGAGACCGGCTAGATGTCGAGTCTTTTATAAAAATGGGAGTAGCGGTTCGAATAATTTATGAGAACAATATATATTACCGTTCACCACTCCAGCTGGTGAAATTGTTTGGGAAAATGAGGATTCGGATGAATTCAAAGCTGACCTCCAAGGAATCCAACAAAGAAAATGAGTCCAAGTCGAGACAGCGACCCCAGAGGTTGAATCAATCCTCAGCCTCTACACCTAACTTGGCTCAACAAGTGGCTAATCTTTTAGCACCTCGTTTTGACCTATTGTAAGCTTCAATCAATGAGAGGTTGAAAAACCTCTAAGATTTCATGGAGTCTCGCATGGATAGCCTCGAGGTGGAAATAACACGCCTTAGAGATGGATTATCTAGCTCCAAGCCTAGTTAGAGTCCAACTTTTTCATTTTTTTTACTAGTTTCTAGTATTGTGAATGTAGGATTTTAAATTACTTTTCCAAACTTTGTACTTCCTCCATTTGGTATTAATATAATTGCATCAGTTTTTGCTTTATGGTTTATTTTTATGATCTTTTTGTTGATGATAAAAGTGGGAGAACCTAGCAATATATATGAATATGCAAATATATGAATGCAAATATGTTGATATACTTTGAATATACTTTGTATATACTTAACTAGTTAAAAGCAAACAAATTGATATACTTTGAATATACTTTGCATATACTTAACTAGTTAAAAGCAAACAATTTGATATACTTTGCACATACTTTGAATATACTTTGCATATACCTAACTAGCAAGCAAAGATCCATGTTATACTTCCTCAATTCTTGCACTCTATTATTTTTTGTCTTAAGCATCTTTTGAGGGGGAGACTTCTTAAAAGCACATATTGCTAGATTATTTGTCACCATAAAAAATGGGGAGATTGTTAAACCTTGAGGGGTATTTCTGTCATTTTGATGCTAATCAATAAAATAACAATAATGTATTTAACAATACTTGTGTTCTAAGTTTGTTGAACAGGGTATGAAATATAATGCATGAATGGAAGACTACCTTTGAAAGTCAAAATATGAAGAAATAGCATGTTCACGCTCGTGACTGATTATGTCACATCCATGATATATGTTGAACCTTAATGGGTATTTACGTCATTTTGATGATAAAAAATAAAATAGCAATAATGTATTTAACATACTTGTTTTCTAAGTCTATTAAATAGGGTATGGAATAAAATAGCAAGAATGGAGAATGAAAGATTAATCTTCAAAAGATAAAATTGAAAAAGTGGCATGTTTACCCCTGTGACCCTATGTGTCACGCCTGTGATGAAGCTAACCGCTAACAAACCAACATTTAAAGTTCACAGCCATAAAGGAAGACAATAAACCGTGAATGAACATTTGCATCACGCCTATGAATGACATGTCACGCCCGTGAACTTACATGACAAATTCTTTCAGAAAGCTTCATGACCAAAGTCACCACTTGAATCATGGCTTGGAAGGTTGTCACGCCCGTGAAGATATATGCCACGCCTATGACCCAATATTTCAAAACCTTCCAGAATGCTTCACGGCCAAGGTCACCACTTCAATCACGGCTTGGAAGAACAGTCACGATAGTGACAAACAGAGTCACACCCATGAAAGATGAAAGAGAAAAATGTCAGGTGCAATTATTAGGGTTGGTGCAATGGCTAGTTTCGTATTAAATGCATTCTAACGGCTATAATTCACCATGAAAGTATAAATGCAAGTCATTTAAGCATTCAGTACAAGAGGATAGCTAATACTTTGAATCAAAATCTTGTTGTAAGCTATTTGTATATTTAATACTTTCAAAACAAATATTTATTCTCTGTGAAAATCTTTTTGCTCATCATTTATTGAGCAATAAAGATTTGTAAGTGTTTCTCTTTGTAATCATTTCTTACTCAAGTGAGTTTTGGGTATTTCTGGGTTAAGAGTAGAACACTTGTAAAGGTTAGTTGTGTGAGCCTCTAAAACACAAAGGAAGATTGTTTGTGTGAGCCTGTAAAACACAAGGTAAAGGTCGTTTGTGAGCCTATAAAACACAAGGTAAAGGTTGTTTGTGTGAGCCTGTAAAACATAAGGAATTGGTTATTGTGTGAGCCATAAAAACACAAGGAATTTCTAGGTTAGGTTTAAGCCATTGGGAGAAACACCATAGTTGAGAGTGAGCTTGTAAAACACCATTGTAACACTTAGTGTGTTAGTGAAACTCTCAATTGTGATTGGGGAGAGGAGTAGGGTTTGTTAACACCCGAACTTCTATAAAACTCCTTGTGTCAAATTTCTCTATCCCTCATAAACTTAAATTTTTATTTCTACACTTTAAAGTTAAATTTTTAAACTCCAATTCAACCCCCCCTTCTTGGCTTAATATGTGGGCAATAATTGGTATCAGAGCCTTGTCTAGCATCGAAGCCTAAAAAGTGCTAGTAAAGATTAAGATATGGCGAGTGAAGGATTCCAAAATCTCAAACCTTACCTTGATGGAGCAAATTATGTCCATTGGAAGTTTCGGATGGAGACATACTTGGATAGGGAAGGAATTGAAGTCTGGGATAGTGTACGAAAAGAATGGACACCACCAACCAGAAGAGCAGCTGATGGTGAAGAAGAAATCTTATCAAGTGATGATTGGATAGAGCCTCAAAGAAGAGCAAATTTCAAAAACAAGAAGGCAATGATAATCCTCTCAAGCTCATTATCCATTGAAGAATGTGGAAGAATACAACACTGCCCAACAGCCTACAGCATATGGAAGACATTGGAAAATTATCATGAAGGAACTAAGGAAGTCAAATCTAAGAAGATTCAACTTCTTACTTCAGAATATGAGCTCTTTAAAATGAAATCCAATGAGTCAATCACTGACATGACCAACCATTTTCTAGCCATTATAAATGGAATGAGGAAACTTGGGAAGCATCTGAGCTGGGAAGATGTAAACAACAAAATCCTGAAAAGTCTTTCTCTTAAAGACTATGGCTCAAAAGTTGTTGGTATAGAAGAAGCAAATGAAGACATGAGCATCATGAATACTGATGTGCTTATTGGCAAACTTCTCACACATGAAATGGAAGTGAAAAGAGATAGAGAGCTTGAAGCAGAGCCAGAGAAAAGAAAGCCTTTAGCACTAAAAGCCTCTACTTCAAAATCTCAAGAAGAAAGTGAAGATGATGAAGAAATGAGTGATGATGAGAATGAGGACATTGCTATGCTTTCCAGAAGGCTGAAAAGAATCATTGAGAAGAAAATGAGCAACTCCAGAAAATTCAGGCAAAGAAACCTCAAACAAACTTCTAATGATGCACAAAGAAGTAAAAAAGAGGTAAAGTGCTATGAGTGTGGAAAGAAAGGGCATATTAAACCAGAATGTCCAATGCTCAAGAAGCATAAGAGCAAATACCAAAGAGACAATGGGGAGAAAGGTCACAAAGCCACATGGGATGATGAAAGCTCTTCAAGCAAAAAAGATGACAATGAAAGCGAATAGGTCAATCTATGTTTTATGGCTATTGAGGATCACATCTCGGACAAGGTAAAATTACTACACTCATACTCTTTCAATAATAGTGATAATGATAGTAATAGTGATAGTAATGATGATGATGATGATGATGATGATGATGATGATGATGATGATGAGCAAAGCCTTATAGAAGAATTAAATCTAGAATTAGAGAAATATAGGAGTAAATTCAGTACTTATAGAAATAACATCTCTAATTTAAAAAAACAAAATAGATGCTTTAGAAAAGGAGAACATTAAGCTTAAATCATCTAATGAATCTCTTCAAAAATCATTAGATGAATACTCATCAAAACCCTCAACTAATTCATTACTTAAAGAAAATAATAATTTAAAAAATGAAGTTGAGGAACTTAGAAATTCAATTTCAAAATTCCACAAAGGAAAAGAGAGTTTAAATACTCTTATTGTGTCTCAAAGACCACCTTTAATTAGACATGGTCTAGGATTTAAGGACACATCATCATCTTCTCACAAAACCATCTTTATTAAGTCTAGTGAACCTCACATCTCCACACTTATTGGAACAACACCTAGGAATAAGTATATTAAACCTTCTATACATAAAAAGAATAATCATGCCTTTATGTATAAGAAGCATGCATCTAGAAAAGCTTCAATTAATCATGATTGTGTATGTCATTGTACTCAGAATCAGTTTAATAGAAATATGGCATTCAAAAATATTATAAGACCAGAAAGCAATGTTAGACCTAAAAAATGTAATTATTGTATGAAGATTGGTCATATAAATAAACTTTGTTGGATAAGGAAGGCTCATTGGGAACCTTCATGTGCTAACCCCCAAGGACCCAAGCTCATTTGGGTACCTAAAAATCATACTTGAATTGTGATTCTATAGGAATGCCTCAAGTCCATAATAAACAAAAATGCTTGGCTAGTAGACAGTGGAAGCTCAAGGCATATGACAGGAGACAAAGAGCTCTTCAATGAAATCAAAAGTATTGATGGAGGTAAAGTTACCTTTGGAAACAATGCTAAGGGTAAGGTAATTGGTATTGGTTCTATTGGTATTAATGGTACTACTTTTATTAAAGATGTCTTACTTATTGATGGCTTAAAACATAACTTTTTGAGTGTTAGTCAATTTTTACTTCCAATGAATGTCTTGACACCTCTATCGATGGTCAAGAGATATTTAAAGGAAATAGAGATGTCAACACATACATAATAGACTTACATGAATTATCTAACCATTCCTCTAAGTGTCTTGTGACTACTGGTGATGAATCTTGGCTGTGGCATAGAAGGCTTGGTCATGCTAACATGGACTTAATTCAAAGCCTCAGCACAAGAGAACTAGTAAAGGGACTGCCAAGAGTCAAATTTGAAAAAGGCAAGACCTGTGAACCTTGCCAAAGAGGGAAGCAACACAAGTCATCCTTCAAAGCCAAAAACATAGTAAGTACCTCAAAACATCTACAACTCCTGCATTTAGATTTATTTGGACCTTCTAGAATTGATAGCTTAGGAGGTAAACATTATGCCTTTGTCATCGTAGATGATTACTCTAGATTTAGTTGGGTAATTTTCTTAGCTCAAAAGAGTGATGCTTTTGAAAATTTCAAAAACTTTGCTAAAAGAGTTCAAAATAAAAAAGGATATTGTATTTCAAAGATAAGAAGTGACCATGGCAAAGAATTTGAAAATGAAAACTTTGAAAGTTTTTGTCTTGAATATGGCATTTCACAGAATTTTTCATCTCCTAGGACACCTCAACAAAATGGGATAGTTGAAAGGAAAAATTGAACTTTAATTGAAATGGCTAGAACAATGCTCAATGAGTATGGTCTACCAACTTACTTTTGGGCAGAAGCCACAAACACTGCTTGTTATATTTCAAATCGAGTTTTCAAAAGATCTCTTTTAAACAAAACCTCATTTAAGCTATGGAATGGAAGAAAGCCCTTGATATCATACCAAGGACAACCTTGAAAATTTTGCCTCTAAATCTGATGAAGGTATCTTTCTAGGATACTCTACAACTAGCAAAGCATATAGAGTATTTAATAAAAGATCATTAACTGTTGAAGAATCTATGCATGTTATTTTTAATGAATCTAGTAGACTTGATCTTGTGAAAGGTAGTGTTCTTGATGATGTTGTAGGAACTATGGAAAGACTTGATCTTGGAAATGGAAAAGAAGAAAATGATCAAGAAGATTCACATCAAAATGATTCTCTACCTCAAGCTCAAGAAGAAAACGGGCAAGACCTCCCAAAGGAATGGAGAATGACAAAAGATCATCCCAAGGAGAAAATCATTGGTGATCCTTTAAGGGAAGTAAGTACTAGATCTCATTTCAAACATTTAGCCACTGACCTTGCTTTTATTTCTCAAATTGAGCCTAAAAATGTTGATGAGGCTCTTAATGATGAAAGTTGGGTGATTGCAATGCAAGAGGAACTCAACCAATTTGAGAGAAGTAAGGTATGGACCTTAATACCTAGACCCAAGAATCATCAAATTATAGGTAGCAAATGGGTATTTAGAAATAAACTAGATGAACAAGGTTTAATAACTAGGAATAAGGCTAGATTAGTTGCAAAAGGATATAATCAGGAAGAAAGGATAGATTATGATGAAACCTATGCTCCTGTAGCTATATTAGAAGCCATAAGAATACTTTTGGCATATGCATGTCACATGAATTTCAAACTCTTTCAAATGAATGTGAAAAGTGCCTTTCTAAATGGTTATATAGAAGAAGAAGTTTATGTAGAACAACCACCAGGTTTTGAAAGCTATGATTTGCCAAATCATGTTTTTAAACTTTCAAAACCTTTATATGGTTTGAAACAAGCCCCAAGAGCTTGGTATGAAAGTCTAAGTTCTTTTTTCTTAGAAAATAACTTTACAAAGGGGAATGTTGATACCACATTATTCATTAAAAAGCATAAGCTTGATATTCTAATTGTTCAAATTTATGTTGATGATATCATATTTGGTTCTACTAATGAATTGCTTTGTCAAGAATTTGCTAAGTGTATGACTAGGGAATTTGAAATGAGCATAATAGGAGAGCTTAAATATTTCCTTGGTCTACAAATAAAACAAGGCAATGAGGGCATATTCATCAACAAATCCAAATATGCCAAAGATTTAATTAAGAAATTTGGAATGAAAGGATGCAAGAATGTCAAGACTCCAATGAGCACATCAACAAAATTGGACAAAGATGAAAAGGGTAAGAGCATTAATGAAAAACTCTATAGAGGTATGATCGGATCACTTTTATATCTTACTGCTTCTAGACCCGACATAATTTATAGTGTATGCTTGTGTGCACGATTTCAATCATGTCCAAAAGAGTCTCATTTACATGTAGTAAAAAGAATTCTAAGATATTTACATGGCTCATTGCATCTAGGTTTGTGGTATCCTAGAAATTCATCCTTTTATATTGTAGGATATTTAGATGCAGATTATGCCGGTAGTCTTTTAGATAGAAAAAGTACTTCAGGTACTTGTCACTTTATTGGAGAGTGCTTAGTTTCTTTGTTTAGCAAGAAATAAGTTTCAGTTGCTCTTTCAACTGTTGAAGCATAGTATTTAGCAGCAGGATGTTGTTGTACACAAATCATTTGGATGAAACAACAACTTAAGGATTATGGTCATGATATGAACCATATACCTATTAAATGTGACAATACAAGTGCTATAAATCTTTCAAAGAATCCCATTCAACATTCTAGAAGTAAGCATATTGACATTAAACACCCCTTTATTAGAGATCATGTTCAATATGGAGATGTTGCATTGGAATTTATAAGCACAGAAAATCAATTGGCAGATATATTCACTAAGTCTCTAAATGAGGAAGGATTTAATTTCATTAGAAGATAACTTGGTATGATTGATGGATTAACCTTGTGATTGCCAAATTGTCAAATCTTAAGTGATAATCTTGTTTTTGTATCATCTCACTAGATATAAGGTAGTAAATTTGATGGAAATTTATGTTATAAAGGATAGAATCTTCATAGAAATGATTTAGTCTTGTTTTAGGACTTAATTTTATTTGATGAAAATTTTAGGCAATTCACGCCCGTGACATATGTTCATGCCCTTGAATTAAATAGCCAAAAAGATCCAGTAGCTTTCACGACTTAATTCACGACACAGTTCACAGCTTAAAGTAATGAAGCCTATGTTCATGACTTCATTCACTCCCGTGAAAAAGCCTTGTTCAGGCCCGTGATGCATTTTCATGCCCGTGATGCATTTTCATGCCCGTGAACATTTTCACCAAAAACTCACAGAAACGTTCACGCTTTGAGTCACGCTTTGTTTCGTGGGCATAAGTAGTGAAATTCAACACTTCATGCCCGTGACTCTTTTTTCACCACCGTGATAGTTCATCATTCACTCCCGTGATATTCAAATGTCATGACCATGAATAATTTCACGCCTTTCCTCATGGGTAGAGCACCCTTTCAGCAAACCGTGAACACAAGACTTCACGCCCATGACTACATGTTTCATGCCCGCGAAGGGGTCGGCTATATAACATTTTTTCCGGTTATTTTTCACATTTCAACTTTCTAACTTCTTGAAACTGCTCTCATTTACACATATTGAATGGTACATTGAAGATTCCAGCCCCCTAGTCACAAATTTCTTCTATAAATGCCATAAAAAACCCCTTCCATCATCAAAATCATCTCTCCTTAGGGTTTTCTCACAAATTCTGTCAAATTTCTTCAACACTTCTAAAGTTCATTTCTTCAATCAACATGGAAACTAGCTCATCAAAGGGTACTAGGAAAAAATCTCATGCTCCCAGGAGGTATTCAAATTACATAATCAATATAATCCCAGAGAATTGCCATCCTAGGTACTCAACACTTAAAAAAAGGCCTCTCATTTCATCAAGGTCTTTTGAGTGGCAAATGGTACGCACTCTCGAGCTTGAGACAACGATGACAGAGCAACTCTAGGCCTGTCATTTGAAGGATTTTGTGGACATTCATCAGCCTACCTTGGAATTCTTGAGCACTTTGCAAGTGTCTCCCACTAGCATAGTGAAATTTCAACTGTGCAGGAATCCGAATACTATCTCTGCCACAAAATTCGGGGATTTATTCAACCTACCCTCAGACAGCATCCTCAATGACAATGAAGTGGAGTTCTATACAACTCAAGCATGGACTCACTTTGGTACGGACTACAGCTGGGACATAAAGAAGACCAAGAGCACTCATCTCCGGTCCCCAGTGCATAAATATTTGCATAGGTTTCTAACCTATAGCATATTTGCCCGAGGAGACAGCAATGACACCATTTGGAAGTCTGAGCTTTTTCTCTTGGAGATGGCCCGAAGAGGCCTCAAGTGGCACTTTCTCGATGGTTTGCAAACCATCTCCTATCCATTGCCACCAAGCCCTCCGAAGACATACTTATTGGTGGGTATGTAACCCAAATGGCCTTGAAGCTTGGATATTTGAAGTTGGATGACCATCACTATAATCTCATCCCAGGGCAACCTCGAGACCGATTGGATGTAGAGTCCTTCATCAAGATGGGAGCGGCTGTTCAAATTGTCCATGAGAACAACATTTACTACTGCTTCATCGACACTGCTAGCGAGATTATATGGGAAGATAATGACTCAAAGGATTTTAAAGCTAGCCTCCAAGGTATCCAGCAGAAGAAAATGACTCGAGTTGAGATGGCACCTCCTGAGGTTGAGCAGGACATCGGCCAATCCTCTGCCCCCACACTGAATTTGGTGCAGCAGGTGGTTGACCTCCTAGCACCAAGATTTATGCAGTTGTAGGCTTCTATGGATGAGAGGTTGAAGAACTTCAAAGACTTCATGAAGTCTAGAATGGACAGCCTCGAGGCTAAAGTTGCTCATCTTAGGGATAAGATGTCTGGATAGATGTTAGGCTTTATGTTAGCCTTGCAATGTTTGTGTCTATGTTTGCTTATTTGTTTGTAGGAAATTCTAAATTTCCTTTCTGAATTTTAATTACTTTTGTTTGTACTTCCCTTTTATAATTAATATAATTGTTTTGTTTCTCCATTATGGTTTATCTTTATTGATATTTTTTTTGTTGATGATAAAAGGGAGAGAAACTAGCAATATGTTGAGTTAAGTGCAAGCAATACTTAATTTTGAATCAAAATGGGGAACCTACCAATATATTGAGTTAAGTAGGGAGAAACTAGCAATATATTGAGTTAAATGCAAAGTTAAGTACAATACTTAAAATTTGATTCAAAATGAATATGCAAGTATGCAATTGAGCTTTATACACCTTAAATATATCTTAAGTATACTTTGCATATACCTTGATGCAAGTTACATAAATGAATATGCACTTGATATACTCTAAATATACCTTACATATACTTCATGATTTAAAGATAATTTTGGTATATATTGGATATACTTTGCATATAACTTGCATATACTTAAAACTAGAAAGTTTATTTTAATGCTACACTTCATCATTCTCTACAATTCTTGCACTTCATCATTTTTTATCCAAAGCATCTTTTGAGGGGGAGACTTCTCAAAAGCACATATTGCTAGATTATTTGTCACCATCAAAAAGGGGGAGAGTGTTGAACCTTGAGGGGTATTTCTATCATTTTGATGATAACAAATAAAATAGCAATAATGTATTTAACATACTTGTATTCTAAGACTATTAAATAGGGTATGAAATAAAATAGCAAGAATGGAGAATGGAAGATTAATCTTCAAAAGATAAAATTGAAGAAGTGGCATGTTCACGCCCTTGATCCTATGTGTCACGCCCGTGATCAAGTTAACTGCCAACAAACCAACATTTAAAGTTCACGACCATGAAGGAAGACAATAAATTGTGAATGAACATTTGCGTCACGCCTGTGAAAGCCATGTCACGCCCATGAACCTACATGACAAATTCTTCCAGAGAGCTTCATGACCAAAGTCACCACTTGGATCACGGCTTGGAAGGTTGTCACGCCCGTGACCCAATATTTCAAAACCTTCTAGAATGCTTCACGGCCAAGGTCACCACTTCAGTCACGGCTTGGAAGAACAGTCACAACCATGACAAACAGAGTCACACCCGTGAAAGATGAAAGAGAAAAATATCAGGCATGATTATTAGAGTTAGTGCAATGGCTAGTTTCGTATTAAATGCATTCTAACGACTATAATTCACCATGGAAATATAAATACAAGTCATTGATGCATTCAGTACAAGAAGATAGCTAATACTTTGAATCAAAATCTTGTTATAAGCTATTTGTACATTTAATACTTTCAAAACAAATATTTATTCTCTGTGAAAATCTTTTTGCTCATCATTTATTGAGCAATAAAGATTTGTAAGTGTTTCTCTCTGTAATCATTTCTTACTCAAGTGAATTTTGGGTATTTCTGGGTTAAGAGTAGAATACTTGTAAGGGTTAGTTGTGTGAGCCTCTAAAACATAAAGAAAGGTTGTTTGTGTGAGCCTGTAAAATACAAGGTAAACGTTGTTTGTGTGAGCCTGTAAAACACAAGGTAAAGGTTATTTATGTGAGCCTGTAAAACACAAGGTAAAGGTTGTTTGTGTGAGCCTGTAAAACACAATGAATTGGTTATTTTGTGAGCCATAAAAACACAAGGGATTTCTGAGTTAGGTGTGAGCCATTGTGAGAAACACCATAGTTGGGAGTGAGCTTGTAAAACCCATTATAACACTTAGTGTGTTAGTGAAACTTCCAATTACGATTGGGGAGAGGAGTAGGGTTTGTTAATACCTAAACCTCTATAAAAATCCTTGTGTCAAATTTCTATATCCCTCATAAACTTACTTTTTATTTTCGCATTTTAAAGTTAAATTTTTAAACTCCAATTCAACCCCCTTTCTTGGCTAACACTTAGTGTGTTAGTGAAACTCCCAATTGCGATTGGGGAGAGGAGTAGGGTTTGTAACACCCGAACCTCTATAAAAATCTTTGTGTCAAATTTCTATATCCCTCCTAAACTTAAATTTTTATTTCTGCACTTTAAAGTTAAATTTTTAAACTCTAATTCAACCCCCCTTATTGGATCAATATCTGGGCAACAATATAGCTTAGTGTCAACTCTCCAACATTTAAAGTTCAAGGCCATGAAAGATCATGGCAACAGTGAATGATCAAATCAGTCACGCCCATGAAAGATAGTCATGCCCGCGAGATAACATGTCAAATTCTTCCAAAAAGCTTCATGAGTCACCACTTGGACTACAGCTTGGAAGGATATTCACGCCAGTGAAAGTGTAAAGTCACGCCTGTGATCAAACACTTCAAATTCTTCTAGAATGCTTCACGACTAGAGTCACCACCTGAGTCATGATTTGAAAGAACATTCATGACTGTGATACACATATTCACGACCGTGAATGAAGAAAGAGAAACATGTCAGGCGTAAAATTAAGAATTGGTGCAAAGACTATTTTCGCATTAAATGCATCCAAACAGCTATAATTCGCTAAGGAAGTACAAATGCAAGTCATTTATGAATCCTAAACAAGAGAATAATAATTACTTTCGAATCAAAATCTTGTTGTAACCATTGTGCATTAATTACTTTCAACAAAACTCCTATTTTCTGTAAAAATATGTTTGCTCATAAATTTTGAGCATTATAGGTTGGTGAGTATTTTTCTTTGTAATATATTACTCAAGTGAGTTTGGATATATTAGGTTAAGAGTGAAACACTTGTAAGGGTTATTTGTGTGAGCCATAAAATATAAGGAATTAGTTTATTGTGTGAGCTATTAAAACATAAGGAAATTTCTGGGTTAGGTGTTAGTCATTGATAAAAAGACCATAGTTGGGAGTGAGCTTGTAAAACTCCATTGTAATACTTAGTGTGTTAGTGAAACTCCCAATTGAGATTGGAGAGATGAGTAGGGTTTGTTAATACCCGAACCTCTATAAATTTCTTATGTGATATCTCTCTATCCCTACTCTATTTAACTTTTTATTCTGCACTTAAAAGTTAAGAAATTTTTTAATATCCAATTCAACTCACCTTCTTGTTCATTATCTGGGCAACAATCTTTTTGTAAGTAGATGAATTTTAATGGTAATGATTTTGTCATTCTTTGCTGGCCTAACCTATGGAAAAGCATAGCTACACTCAAGATAGAACTTCTAGACTAGTTTGCTTTGCTTGATAATGTCAATACTAGAAGCAACCTTGCTATATTGAATATTACTGATCAAGCTTCTAATATATGCCCATTGTGTCAAAATTCTCTTGAAGATGTTAATCATCTCTTTCTTTTATGCCCTTTGACATGGAAAGTGTAGTGCAATATTTTTAATTAGTGGAATATCTCCTTGTGTATGCCAAACACAGTTGCTTCTCTATTTGAGGAGTGAGACTCTTTTTCTAGAAAAGGTAGTTTCCAAAACAAAAGTTGAAGACTAATCTTTTTTGTCGTAATCTATTCGATTGGCTTGAACGCAATAAAGTGATTTTCAATAATGCAAATTTATCTCAATCTCTCCTCTTCAACCTTATTCTAGTTAGGATATCCCATTGGATTGAAGCTTGTGATCCTTCTTTCCCTTACTCTCCAAACCAAGTTATCATATCTTCCATCTACCTTAAGAAATTGGGAGAATGTGAAAAAATATAGACCATACACCTTATGGGCTCCACCATTAGCTTCCTATTCCAAATGGAATGTAGATGCTTCATTTATTGGTAAACCAGGCCCTGCAGAGGTTGGTGGTGTTCTATGTTCCTCAAATAACTCTTTCTTGGTAGTCTTTTCTTCCGTATTGGTGTTAAAGATTCTAATAAAGCAGAACTTATAGTGATCTTAAAGGCCTTTGAGATTTTAGTTGCTAATAATTCTCTTGTTAATTCTTATATTTTGATGGAATCGGATTCTAATAATATTGTTTGTTGGGTTAACGGGTCATCAAATGAGTGCCCTTAGAAATTTTGGGACACTTTGTTCAAGATACAAAGATTATTTAGCACTACACTCTCTTTTTCTATTAATCATATTTTCAGAGAGACTAACTCCATTACTGATGGTCTAGTTAAGTCAGAAATATCTAGACAGTCAAATTTTATATCTTGGTTGTAATTTGTCTATAGTTTAGTCTCCGGTCTTTGTTCATGTTGTGTTATTCCATATGTTATTTGTTCCTTCTATGAAATTTTTTGATATGGGATTTGGAAGATTAGGTCTTTTCAGATGTTTTGGGGATGACCTGCTAGTCAGGATTAACTTTCTTCTATTATCCTATGTTTCTCCTCATTTTATTTAATAATATTTAACTCATTATCAAAAAAAATGATACAATATATATGAGAATTATAAGTTAATAAAAACAATATATTTATTATGTAATAAAAAGTAATGGAATAAATAAAATAAAGCTGAATATCAAAACCAAATATATAACATCAAGAAAATTGCTCCTCTTGAATTCAGGCAGATATGCGGAAGTGAAATGATTTTAATTTTTTAAAAGCCATAAAAAAATATTGGTGTAGAGCAACATATATTAATACCCTACTTCCTCTGATTTTTTTAAGAGTGTTTTCCTTAGAAAATCTTTTTGTTCCATTTTAAGTATATTTTAAAGAAATTAAGAAAGTACTAATAATATTTTTCAATTTTATCCATATTTTTTTATTGTTTACATTCTATTTATATTTTTCTTATCAGCATTCTCTATTTTTTTTAATTACAAAACTATTAAAACGTTATCTATTTTAACTAATAAAAGGATAATTTATTCAACTTTTCTATAGAATATTTAATTATTTCTTAATTGATTCTTGCGCAATTTTCCTAAAAGGCACTAAAAATAAAGGGGATGTTAAGATTCCGCATCAGCTTAATTACATATGCAAATGCTACTTATAATAGCATATACAATTCTTAGACCTTAAATTAGTAATTAGAGAATGAGACAGTTAAATTTACTGCCCATTGCAACATGATATTCAAGGCATGTTAAGATTTTATATTAGATGGTTATATAGTATAAGTTAGCAAGTGAGGTAATGTTTGGAGGTGAATTAGGTAAAAAAATTAGATTTTAAATTGGTAAGTAATTGTATAGAAGGTGAACTAGCTAGTTACTAAATACAAGCCAATCAGCCCTTAAAAAGGTGCACAACCTCAAAACTATAGGTTAGGGCGAGGCTATGAAATCAAGCCTAAGATTATACAATTAATGTCATAAATGTTCATTATGGAACCGCCATTTTGGTCCTTTGGCATCTCCATTAATTTACCAAAATGCCAAAAAAAAAAAAAAGAAGAAGAAGAATAAAATACTGATTTGGAGTTTTGACATTAATCAAATTTAGAAAATTTCAAAGAAAACAATCACTTATATATATTTATGAAATACATTTTTTTCTTTGTTTGCACTTTGTACGGTGATTAAATGTTTGTCTAATTTTTATGAACTCTGTTTGAGAGTTGAGACACATGGAAAAAAATCCCTTGAAGACTATTTAATACATACCTAAAGTATTATTAATTATTAAAATTAAAAATAAAATTACAAGGAAGAAAGAAAATAGAGAACAAAAAGTAAAAAATGATTTCATAACCATTTCAAACAAAGCAAACTATGGCAGGATTTTACACTTTAAAACAAAAGGATATATTTATGTTATTTTTTAATAAAATAAAATCTTTCTACATGTTCGGAAAAAACACTAAAATATAAAATATAATCAAATTTGACAAACAAAAGAAGCCAACAGTCAAATATATTAGCCGTGCAATTAAGCCCAATAAAATTATGACTTGTTCTGGAGGATTGGGAACTTAATTTGTTGAAAACAAATTAGATATCGTTAATAGAGTTTGTTACTATTGATGATTAGGGTTCAAATAGAAATTTTGACATAAATGTGTTGTTACAAACTTTTTTTAATTATTCTGTTTGCTCTTTGGTAGGGCTGAATATAATAGTAATTAAGTACATCAGACTGATGTTATTTTTAATTGGGGAGTATATACTAAATTAGAAAATACAAGTTTCTTTTTTCAAAATTAAAAATAAGTCCTATGTTTCGCTGACAATAATTTTCACACAAGGAAAAGTAAAAGGGAAAAAATAATGTCAGTTAGCATAACTGCAACTGAGATAGATATGTGTAATGTCTCATCATGTACAGAAAATAAACATAGGCTTATAAGTATCAAATTTTGTGCCTACATTAATATCAATTATTATCTTTTATAACTATCCAAACTATAAAATTATTTTTAACTATTATCAATTCTATATTTGTTCTGTTCAGATAAAAAAAATCTAGTTTTTTTCTCTTAAATTTTTTAAATTAAAGCAATGATTTTTTGGATTGAAAAAGCCAAATAATTAGCAATGCCTATCTCACTAAACACTGCTATATATTTTTTGGGTCTTCCTCTAAATCAAATATATACAGTCCTACAATAACTATCCATCCAGAAAATAAATAATATATATATATGAACATTTGACCCACGATTTAAAATTTTATTTTTGCTATATTCTCCTTTTGATATTTATTTAAATTTTTAAATAGATATTATTGTTACCTTAATTAAAATATGGCTTCATACATCAATTAGCAATTGAACTTGGCACATTTTGATATTGTGGTCCTCAAAATTTTTGAATGATTAATTTAGCATCTCAACTTGATTTTGTTGACCTTTTAAACACATTTTTTTTTAATAAAAATGGATGATTTCAAACCTAAATAATTTTTCAAACAACAAATTAAGCACCTTAACTTAATTTTTATATACTTTTTATGTACCATTTAAAATGTATATAAAAGACTTTATGTCATCAAAATTCTAATAAAGATGTATAAAACACCATTTAAAAGATACATAAAAGATTATATTTTATTAATTTACCTTACAAAGGTTTTTAAACGTACATAAAAATCAAATTGATCATTGGAATCAAATTAAATGTCAAATTGGTTATTCAAAAAGTCTTAAAACCGACATAACATATAGTATCAAGTTTAAAGATCAATTAATGTATTAATTCTTAAAATTTCCTCATAATTAATGTAATATAGAAAACAAAAATACAAGAAACAAGTAGGAGTGATCTCCGTAAGCACCCGTTGGAGCAGAAGATCCATACGTAAGAATAGGGAAAACTAAGTACAATCATTTAAAAAAGTAACTATTTAACACTGACATTTTAAATAGTTTTTTTTTTTTTCCGCCGATCAATTTAGCAGTAAATGTTATATGGTGACTTTCTCGCTACTGCTCAAATAAGAATATATATAATTTTTAGTGAGTTTGTTGACAGAAACCTTCATTAGCTGGCTAGCTATCAAAAGAAAATGGGATTTGAACATAAATACTATTTAAAAGCAACTATATACAAATATGCTTTCTTATTTATTTTATTTTGAAAATATACTTTTTTAAACTTGTTATTTTAAAAATATAACTTTTTAGGTTATTAGGACAACATATTATTTTTAAAATTTAAAATATAAAAGAGGGGTTTGTGGAAGATAAAATTTAAAAAAAAAAAGCATTTCTAAAAGATAAAAAAAATATAGAAATGAAATTTTTAATAAAACAATTTAAAAAGTATAAATCATGCAAATTTTTGAAAGAAAATCTCTGTCGATCCAACGGTCCAAGTAAATGAAGAATTTTTCATTTTTATTATAATCCCTCTCTCTCTCTCTCTCTCTCTTCTTTTTTTTTTTTTTAGTGTGCGTTTGCATCCTTATGTTAGCCACAGATTGATTGAAAAGGATGGAAGTCCTATCAATCCAAATTTTTGTAAGTGACTAGATTCACAGCTTTAAGTAAACTTTCAGTCAGGCACAATTAGGTAAGTGATTTTCAGACTAATTATATTTTGCCAGTGCTTAATTCTATGTACAAAATATTTAGTGACAATCATGGGTAACTGTCGTGAGCAGTAAAGATAATACATAACTAATAATTAGGGTTAATAATAATAATTCTTTTGGTAACTTCATTACGTTTACAACTGGAATATCTGATAATTCAGATCTTTAGGGTTAGGGTTTGGTGTTGTAGGGGCAAAAACAGACCACTGGCATAAAAGAAGATATATATATATATATATATATATATATATAAAGATTATCATATAACAAGTAGAATTGATAAAGACTTGATATTATAAAATTAAGTTGAGTGTAACAAAATCATCATTTAATATTATGGTACGGTTAAATATATCTGAAGGGTTCTAATTAACTAGTTAAAAGAATAGTATTATTATTTTAGTTTCTTCTTTTTGGCTTATTAGTTTTGATGGTTGCAGCGAACTTGAGATGTTGTTGAACCGAATTGTCCATCTTGATGATGAGATTGATTTTCTCTAAATAAATAAGAGTTTTTCTTTTCATATTTACAAGAAAGCATTAAAGAAGAAGAATTAAGAGAATGGAGAAGAATAAAGATAACAGAGAAGCATAAGTTTGAGTTGAAATACTGTGAAATGAAAGATTCTCTGAAGTTCTTCAATTATAACCTTCGATATATATGAGATTTTTTCCTTATGATATTGTACTCAGAATTTCTGACGACTTAGTCAAAGACTGTGGCTATGAAAATTATATTTTACATTTCATTAAATTAATACAGTCTGTATGTATAATAATAATAATAATAATAATAATAATAATAATAATAATAATAATAATAATATATGTAGTCTGTCACTCTGTTGTATTATGCCATTTAATCCGTAATCATAATCAATTGAGCATCGTTTAGACTAATTATTTTATAAGCTTTAAACTTAATTCCTCCTTATTGCCTTAATACAGACATAAAAACAAAATTTCTAACACATAAAATTCCTTAATTAGATCTAATTTAGTTGGTTTTTGATTTGAGACTAGTGGAGTGATATAGAGCTTTTTTAATTTGAATTTAACAATGAAATTCTTTCTCTTATGAGTAATATATTATGATATTTGATTTTTTTATTTTTTTATTCTAACACTAAGATATATATATATATATATATATATAAGGGTTTTGAAAAGTAATGGTGCTGATGGTTGTTTGTTCTACTTGATACCTTTCAACAACCATACTTCCCTAATTTGGTAGCTTGCCCATCTCATTTTTCCCCATACCAAAATCCTAAAAAATATAAAAAAAAATGTTTAATTAATAAAACAATAGAAAAAAGAAATATTTTTCAACAGCTCCCCTTCTTAAACCTCATTTCTTATTTTCTTCTTTTCACAATATGAATCAAAACCACAACTCTCACTTACTTTGATCTTTATCCCCACCACCAACCTCTCTCTCTTTCTTTCTCTGATCAATCTCTCCAATGGCTACCCCACACCTCTGAACCATAATTAAGCCTAATCCTTCATCTCCTGAAGAGAGAAGAAAAGAAACCCATCTCTGTCTCTTTCTTAATTCTGTTTTATGAAAACCCTAAATATTCAACTCAAACCCATATGAGGCAAAAATACAAAAGCAAACAGATACCAGTAGAGTTAAAAGAGTTAACTTCCATTTTTATGTCTATTCTCTTTCCATCTCTCTGCTGCCGCAACCATCAATTTCAACATCCGTGGGCTGTTTATTCTCTTCTTTATACATATATACCCTTTTGCCCAAAGACAAAGTTAAAACTAAGCCAAACACAGACTTCTTTGCAAATCAGAGCTTTAAAGACACTAACTTTGGGTACTTTCTGATAATCTGATACCTCTATTCTATTCTGTTTTTCCAGAAAGATATTATCTTTCTTTTGTGTATTACCTCATCATCTTCGATCATGCTTTGTTTTTTAGCTTACTTCTTTAATGGCTGTGTGTGTGTGAGATAACCCAAATCTCTCTCCATATCTCTGTCTTTCTTTCTTTCTTTTTGTTTTTTTTTGTTTCTCTGTGCGTTTGAAGAAAAATGGATTCTGGTAATAGTGGGAGTATGCAATCTTCAAGTGGTGGAGATGAGTATGATTCACGCGCCGAGTCAATCTCAGTTTTCTTGAACAACAATAACAACCCATTAACCCATGTTGGTCCCATGCCTAACCCACCACCACCATCAAACCACCACTACCAAACCCATCACCCCTCTTCATCATCCATATTTGACCCTTTATCGAATTACTTCGATCTTTTATCATCATCACGATCACCACCACCCCAATTCACAAACCCAAATTCACTTGTGAATCTTGATATGGTTTGGTCCAAAAACTTAAGATCTGATTCAAATTGCACTGATCTCGCCGGTTTCTTACCCTCATCATCACCCACCCAGCAATTCTTCACCGACCAGCCACAAACTAGACCCAATTTTCCTCCTCTTCAGATCCCACAAGCACCAGAAAATGGCACAAGAGCCTCAGCCTCAGCTTCTAATGATCAGACCAATAACACCAATACCGCCACCGTACGCAACCCAAAGAAGAGATCAAGAGCTTCAAGGCGAGCACCAACTACTGTCTTGACCACAGACACCACAAATTTCCGAGCCATGGTTCAAGAATTCACGGGGATCCCTGCACCACCTTTTACCTCCTCTTACTTTCCAAGAAGTAGGCTTGATCTTTTTAGCACTGCTTCCTTCTTGAGATCAGCTACCCATTTAGAATCTGCACCGCCTCCTTATCTTTTAAGACCTTTTGCTCAAAAATTCCAACCCCCACCGTCGTTTCTCTCTTCTTCTGCTTCTTCTTCTTCATCTTCAATGGTTGATGCTATGGCTTCTACTACTACAACTAACCTCAACTCTTCTACTAATCCTACTACTACTGCTACTACTTCTTCTATTGCGTTATCTTCTGAATTAGGCCTTCTAAAGCAGCCACATAATCTACTCAACATCAAGATGCAAAACCCAATTCTGAATTTCAATTCTCTCCTTCAACCTTCTCCAAAATTTCCACTTCCCAGTTCCGCCATTCTCGGCGCCGCCGCCGCCACCAATGATTCTCATCTGAAAATGAGTGTGTTTGAGGAGTTCGGATTGAGCCATGGCGGCGGCCATGTTAATAAGAACCTCACAGGGCTTCAGAATATGGTATCATCCTCATCATCTGATACTCATACTACGCTGCGTAGAAGTGATCAAAACAACTGGGGAAGAGATCATGAAGCTGATAATCAAGGTCATCTGATATCCATCAATGCTAATAATTACAGTAACTCACACAGAGTTGCTACTAATGGGAAAGTAATTAACAACTCGGCTTCTTCATCAGATTTTCATGGCGATAAGGGGCCTGAGAATGTTGCCTTAAGAACTGAAGGTATGATGGACTCATGGATTTGTTCTTCAGATTAGAAATATAAATTAAATTAAATTAAATTAATCTATATATATATATAGATATATATTATAATTAATTACTTATTTATTTTCACAATTAAGAAGTTTCATATATGAATGAGACCATCATCACAAAGAGAAGGGAAATCTAAAAAAGAAAAACGTCTGATGGTCAGTATCTTTGATGCATGAAAGAGAAGAATATTTTTTCTGTCTCTCCATCTTAACCATGACAATTCAACACAATTAGATTACTGTTTCTTTTTCTCCCCTTTGTTAATTAATTAATTTTATATGTAAATAATAGCCTCCTTTCTCCATTCATTTATATTTTCTCTCTCTTAATTTCTTTGGCATTTTGATCTGTATTAATTTATTTCTGATCCTCTTATACATCCCTGTACAAAGATCATGTCTTTTATCTTCTTCATGGCATTCTAGTATAATGTTTTTATTTTATTTTCTTGATTTTATTTGTTTGAATTTAACTAAGAATCAAGAATAGAAACAAGGGAGGTATGTAACTCATATCAAACTGTGTTCCTTCCTTGTACAATCTTTTTTGTTTTTTGTATAAATTCAAGAACATTTTAGAAAGTTTGTGGTTTATTAGTACACAGAATGGTGCTTTTACACAGAATGGTGCTTTTGTCTGGTTTGTTCTATCATTTTCATGATATATTTATTTTGTTTATTTATTTTATGTTTGCTGTTTATTAATATATATATATATATATATATATATATATATATATATATATATTTTATGTTTGCTGTTTATATATATATATATGAAAGCCTAGCTAGGAGTGATTGGTGGCAAGATTTGGGGAATCGTTGGCCTCCGCAATCTTGTATTTTCTGTGTTGTCTGATTTCTTATTAGAAGTCAGATATCATAATTCATAGAAATCGGGTCTGTATAGTTTGTGAAAATATTTTCAGTTTTTCTTTTTCAATTTTTATTTTTTTCATTAATTTTCTTATTTTTTATTTTTTAAGTAAAAATTAATTAGTAGTGGTAGCAAATTTCGTATTTTTAAATTAAAAAATGCACGTATTTTTATAAATAAAAATAGAAAAATATTTTTGAGTCTGTGTTTTAAATTTTTCAAATTAGAAAATAACACAATTAAATAATAGATTTTATTTTCTAGTTTTCTTCTATTTTTAGTTTTTTTAGAGCAATTTTCTGATATTATTTTTCACAACTAAACACACTCAAATATCTATTCATGTCATGTGGGTTTGTGTTTGTGTTTTCTGTTTTCTTATTAATTTGTTTGATGTGCTAGGGATTTTTTTTAAGCATATAGGTAGTATATTTTCACATGGACATCATATATATTACATTTTCATATGTATTGGAATTTTTTTTTAAAAAAATTACAAATTTAAATTTCACTTCTGAAATTTATGAAGAAAAATAATTATAAAAATGTTTTTAGAACAAACTTTCTTCATTATAAAATACATTATTGACAAAAGAACTATTATTGACTCATGTTGATTTTTTTAAAATTACGTTGTAATTATATTAAATTTGACCATCACAATATTAATATTAAATATTTTCCCCAGTGAGGGCATTTCACATGGTTGTGCTTAGTGTTGGATAGAACCTTTTTACTGTTCATGGTTGTGAACCACTGGGAATTGCACGCAAAATAAATATATGCTATTAGAATCAATAATTGCGAGACATGTTTTTGGCAAATCTCTCTCTCTCTCTCTCTATATATATAAACAATTTTAGTGAAGATATGAGATTTTTTGTCTAAAAAAGATTCAAAACATAGAGAACAAGATAATGGGAAGGTTCACATGTGTTGCTTGGCATCAAAAATCTTTTTGCAAGTTAGGTTGAAGACAGCCCATAAGGCATTTTATTGGTGATTTAGACTAGAAATATTAGTTTATCAAATAGCACTTGTAGGTCTTAATTAAAAAGCACACTATTCACATCAAATTTGAAAAAAAAAGAAAAGAAAAGACAGTTTGAATATAATAAATTGTTTTAGTTTTTGAAAATTTGAACTATTCTTAGTTGAATTTTAATCATTCACTTTAAAATAATTAAATTCAGTTGAATTTTAATAATTCACGTCAAAATTGAATGTTGGAAATTGATTCATGTTTTCTTATGAGAGGTTATAGTTCTATTTCACAAAGAAAACATCTTTAGTTAGTTTAGTTTAGAAATCTGCGTCAATTTAAAAATTTACTTGCTAAATACTGGCACATTGCTTGCATAAACAAGGTTTTTGATTTGAACAGGACATGCTTTAAATGCAGAAGTTTAATCAAAGTTGGGTATTACCATAACACATTGAAGTCACGTAATTCGGCACCGTTTTCCTCATCATTGATACTATTATATCTATTGGTGCCCACTAACCCTGTGATAGCCTTTTGTCATGCATTTATTTCTCTAATAATTACTTAATTACTAATTGCGTTGCCTTTATTGATTAAGATCCTGGTTGTGAGGCCAAATTATATCAAAGATGTATATCTCTTAATCTCACTTGGATAAATAAGAAAAATATTTAATACCATCCATGAATTGTCGTATATTACACCAACTAAATTGAATACTCCAACAATTTCAAAAATTATAGAGTTAAAAAGATAAAAACTCCATCAGAATTTAGAACTCCGTGAACAAAAAATCGTATTGTAGTTTATATTTTAGATTTTTTAATAAATTTGAAATTTGATAAAAATTGACTGTATCAATCCAAATCCTTAAACAAATTTGAATTTAGCTTTTAAAATATGAGTTGATTTAACTATCCGTCCAATTTATCCGACTCAGGAGCTGAAAGCAATTACTTGAAAATGATTTGAATTCAAAATGAATCTATCCACTTCCATTCAACTCGATATGATTGATAGATCTTGTATATTATGCTATTTAATATAGTAAAAAACTTGATTGCAAAAAATTTAATGAATATATGAAAGGACCTTTTTCTTCATATATATTTAAAATAAGTTTTTTTTTTCTTTTTTGGAAGTAGGTTTTGCATTCAAGTTTTTCTAAAAATCATCTATATGCTATCACACATAATAAATGAGAAAGATTAGGAAAAGAATATATAAATATATATGAAGAAAAAGGTCCTTTCCCGCCAAAATGGCATTGACAAATGACAGTAACCCTATGATGTTGCAATATTTGAAAGATCTCAAAATAAGAGAAAAAGTAAGATAAGCAAAGCACTCCTCTGAAATAGTTATGATTATGCAAAGTGTGGCAACATCTTTTACATGAAACGGTGATATAATATCCAAAAAAACTTGATAATCTTTTTTTCATCCCATTGATTGATAGATCATGATATTTTTCACTTCCAATTATACAACCTATTACACCTTTTAACCTTTCACGTTTAAATTTTGAATCATCAGCAATTAATTATGGTATACATTTTCAAAAAACTAAAAAGAAACAATATGCACATATATATATAAATTATGAATAATGGGGATATTAGGATTCTGGGTCCCCTCCTTCTCCTCACTGTATATCACCATCACATCCTTTTTTTTTTTGTAAATCCAATTCTTTCTCTCCCAAAATTATAAAATTCAAATGATTAGCCATGGGATTTTGGGGGATTTTAAGGGAAGGTTGGAATAGTAATTGTGGCTTTGTTAAATATCCCACATCTCATTGTATGGTACAAGTAATTTTTATTTTTGGATATTGTCTATACAAATTTTGTAATATTGGACTATTTGCATGTGTTTGATGTTATGATATATTAATTTTTTTAGTGTAAACATTGGTAAGCTTTAATTTAATGTTATTAGTCTTATAATTAAAATAATAATGTCTCAAATTTGAATTTTAATGGAATCTCTTTGATAATTAAAAAATAAATATTTAATCTGCACAATTTTACAAGTGAGTGTTTTCTTTTTAGCATCATGGTGGGGCACGCCAATGAATTGTTTACCTAGCCAATTGCTATGTAGCAATGATGGCTCTTCTCCTCACTTCCCCGCCCCCCTCTCAGGGCAGAGGGTTGTGTCAAAGGCTGTAACAGTGTGACATACTGGCAAAGGCATCATTTTCTCTTTTTGTGTTTTGTTTTGTTTTGTTTTTTTGTTTTTTTTATATGTTATAAAATAATTGAAATATATCAATTATGCCCTACAATTTTGAGCCAAACTCAAAAAGATATACAGCTTTATGGCATCCTAATTCCTAACCCCTCCTGACATGAAACCATTCCCTCGTTTGAAGAAAAAAATTTAGAAAAGAAGAAAGGAAAAAGCGTATATTCAAGTACCCAATAGGCCAACACTTCAGGCAAGAAGACAAACTTTTGTGTTATCTTGTATATTATTATTATTATGTTATATGTCTAATTCCGGCTATTAAGATACTATAATTACATTATTTTTGATCATATGGCCCTAATTAAGAAAACACATTCAACCTTAGGTTTGTTTTTGACTATTGTTATTATAAAAAAGCAAAACAATATTTCCTAAAATTTCCCTAGATATATAATACGTAAATTTACTACTCAAGCCTATATATATGGAGAGATATTTTTGGAGCCAAATCATATTTCTTTTAGATATTATTTTCTTTAAAATTTTTTAAATGTCGCTTTTGTTGAGTGGTCCACTTGTTAAAGCAAAAAAAGATGGCTCAACAGCAATTAAATCATGATGGAGATCATGTTAATTAGCTTTCTATATCATAATGTTTAGTTGAAATTAAAGATATTAAGTTACTATTGTGGTTACAGAACACTGCTATTTATTTTCCTTTTATATATATATATATATATATATATATATATATATATATATATATATATATATATATAACGGTGGGATAGCCGCTGGGGGCCCAATTATAGATAATTAAGTGCCAACTTCGATTAAAATTTAAGACATGATTTTAGTAAAAAAATAAAAAATAAATAAAAAGACTTATGATTATATAATTGTAGAGATTATTCAAAATTTATCAGTCAATAATGAATACTAACGTAGGATAAGGATTTTTAAGTTTATTTCCAAATTCCAATTCAAAGTCATTGATATTTATGTTTTTTTAAATGCTCAATAAGGAGATCTTTGTGTGTGTATATAAACATAGTTTTGGTACTTGCATGCTATTAAATTTGTTATGCATGTGAGAGTATAATCAACACCGAAAGTGAAGGCATATATAGGAGGAAACCTATCAACATTTTGAGCCGCTAAATGGCAAAAGGATATCTTTTGGTCTCTGTATTATTATAGAACATGGTAGATTTCTGCAGATTATGATGTTTGGTAACTCTTCGTTTTTAGGTTAAGCCTTAGAGAATACAATACACTCACATACAGGTGCTCGGAGATAATTATGGAGTCGCCAGCTAGCCATCTTAATTAGGAAAAGTTGTATGGCTAATTAAAATCCTTTGCAAGAAATCATTAACTAGCTGCTTACTTGGGTTCGGAATGATTCGGTTGGACAAAGAAGTGGATGGTAAACAATTTATAAGAAAAACTGGCGTTTCAAAAGCAAAATCCCAGTACTGTGACCTAATAAAGCTAGTCCAATGTCAACAAAATGTCTGAATTTTCGTTCTGCAGTGTCATTTTGCTTATGTATGTGAGGAAAAGAAATGCGATGAATTACTCTATTTTCTTTGAAATATTTTTGCAATGGTTTATATTCCTTTCCCCAATCAGAATTAAATTATTTAATTTTAGTGTCAAATTGACGTTCAACCATCAATTGAAATTGTTGACAAATGACAGCAACCTCACTTTTACATTTGATAGGATAAAACTAGGTAAACAGTGACTAGCCATCAATAAAAATTACATGGTATTTAAAACCAATAGAAGAACAAAATGGCGATGGACCCCAAATATCATAATGAATTAAATGCAATGGACTTGAACTATGATTATTTGTCAATGACAAGGAGTTGCAATGAAGTTTCCCCAAACAACAAGCATGACACTTATTAGAAGGAATTTTTGAGGAAGAACACGACAATTGAAAGCTTCAAATGAGACAATGAACAGTAGAATAATGCGGATGGCATAGTCTAACATGCCAATCCTCTAAAGTGGCAAGGTAGGCGGCAACATACACCAGTACAAATACGATTTTAAGTGAAAATTATATGTGTCTATTTTAGAAATAAAACAGTGACATTTTTGTAAATAAAAAATATAAAATGACAGGGCATATGCACCTGTTACTAAAAAAGACAAACATGTAAAATGCAATTTATATATTAGATGTTTGTCTGAGTAAATAACAGTCGCATATAATAGAATATTATACGTGTCTATTGTAAAAATAGCATACACATAAAGTAAATATGATGATATTTTTGTAAATATGATGATATTTTTGTAAATATAATGAAATGTCACGGTATATGCGTCTGTTTCAATAACAACAAATGCATATTGTTGTAATAATTTTGAAAGAATTAAATGAAGAATATTTTGGATTAATTAATTAATTCAAGAACATTTTAAATGCTAGCTAGCTTCACATATAATTTTGGGTTAATTTAAAATATTAATATAATTTTATTTTTTCAATATATATATATATAATGATTAAAAATTAATGCATTTAAATTAATTGAACAAATTAAATTAATTGAGATTGTATATAATTTAAAATTTTAATTAAAATAATGTAAATTAATATTTAAATTAAATAAAAGTCATGTTAATTAATAATTAAATAATATTTAAATAAACAATTAATATTCAAACTATTTTAGCTAAAAAAAAACTATACGTAGATAATATGTGTTTGTTTTTTAATAAAGACAGACACGTATTTTAAAAAATATTATAACATATACGCGTCTATTATTAGTTAATCACAAACACATAAAACAATACATATGCGTCTGTTTATAACTAATGACAGACACATATAATCAATACACATACGTATATGTAGTTAATAATTGACAAACACATTTGTATATTTTATGCATATATTATTAACTAATAACATATGTATATGTATTATTCTTTTTCTTTAAAATACATGTCATTCTCCCTTATATTTTCCACTTTCTCTATTTTGTACGCTGTTGCTCCCAAATCTACAGTCTCTCCCTTGAAAGTTTGAAGGATTTGTCTTCTTCGACGCATGTATCTCTCTTTGTCGTGAATGGAGAGCTACCTGCCCTTCACTACTGTAAATCTACAGTCGCTTAGTACCAAACTCCTACGCTTCCATTTCCCTATCTAAGCCGCTCACCGTTCACTAGCCATCATAGTAAATATTTTTTTTGTTTTTGTTTTTTTTTTATATGGGTCTGATTTGTAATGCATGCATTTGAAGATGGTTTCTACCTGAGTTAGAGTTTTTTTTAAAAAAAAAATCAGATTTTGCTACCTTTAATATTGGTTCATCACATTTTGAGATCATAAATATAAAAAAATAATAAAAAATAATGATATAAAATTTATTTCCCTATATAAGAATGCTATCAATAGCCATTAATTTTTTAGGAGAACATAATTTGATATTTAAAAAATTTTGTTATTGACAATCATTTTTTCAATTTATTATTACATATTTAGTATCTTATTATTAGATGACTTAATTACTTTAGTAATTAGGATATATTTGGTTTAAATTTCTAATTTTAATGGTTTCTATTTTGAGATTTTGTGGTTTTTAATTGCTATTTTTCAATGGGTATAAATTTCTATTTATGGTTCATGTTTCTAATTATTTTTGAATTTTAATATTATGTGAATGAATTGTATTTTCCCTAAAAATTAAATTTAAAATGAATATAAACAATATTTAAATTTCAATTCTAACTATTATATATATCACTGTAATATTAATTAATTTCAATTCTAAATAATATATCTCTAGGATTCATAAGGTATTACACTTAACATTAAATGTGTCTACGTACATTAATTCTTCAAACTCATATAATTCAATTAAATGTGGCTAGATTTAACATTGAATGCTTTTTAGAATTTAATTTAAAATAGATCGATCAAACTCATATATTAATTATAAATATACTTTATTTGTTGGTGCAAGGAGACAATTGAATAAGGGGAAATTTTTTTCTAGATTGCCACTTGAAGGAGGAGAAAAGCTAGTTGATGACTAAAAAAGTGAAAGGAGGAGAGCAACTGAGGTAAGTGTTTGAATGAAAAATACTTAATGAAAATTCCAATTGCATATAACTTAAATTAATTATGATATATTGTAGTTATGTTAGTAAAAGTGATACAAATTTGTAATGTAATTTTTAATTATTGTATGAATGTATTTCCTTAAAATATAGTTGATCTATGTAATGTTTATTTTTTAATTTGTATCAGAATTTATTTCGAACATATTTTTATAAATTAATCTATTACTTAGAAAAATATATATTCAACTGTATTGAAATAATAACAAAATTGAGTCTAGATATCTGTTTAAGATTTCAAATTCAATAATATATACATAAAATTTCAAATTCAATCATAATCCCAATCATATGTTCAAATTTAATTTCTATTTTAAATCTCAACCATAATTTCAAATTTAATAATATATACAGAAAATTTAGGTCTACCTTATTCATAAATAAATATCTCTCCTGTTTGGGACTATTGTTAAACATCAAATCTCATTTAGGATGTAAATAGATATATGGTTTTTAGTTCCAAGAAAAATCTTGTTGTCATTTTCCTAATGTTCTATGGATACATGTCTGTAAACGGATCATTCTATTTACATTGTGTATTTGGAGAAATGAAGGGAAATGTTGCTGGATGTTTTTTGGGATCCCAAAACTAGATATACATTCACTAGTGAGATTGGATGTTTAAGGATGAGTTAGGTTGGAGTGATAAGGACCCTATATATAATTATGATTAGAAGTAATGAGCTTTATATTGAACCTTTTTTTTTTTTGTGTTGTTAGATATGGATTGAAGTTGGATGTATGGTAGATGCACTACATAAGAATTTTTGAATGGAAATGAGGAATTTGTTAGAGTTGTGAAGGAAAAGAAAATGAGGGAAATAGAAGAAATGATTGTATGTCCTTATATTGATTGTAAGAACATGAAAAAATTCTATGATGTTTAGGTAGTGAAATCTCATATAATAAGGCATGGTTTTAAGGAAGATTACACACAATGGATATGAAATAATGAAAGTGTATTTATTGGGATACATTCCAATAATAATGAATTTGAAAGTCAAGGGGCAAATAACATTAACAATGAAAAGAATGATTGGGAGAATAATTGTGTAGACAAGATGATATATGATATGAAACATTTTATGGAAATACCGGAATACCTTTAGAGATTGTTAAGCGATGTTGAGAAACCTTTATATCCCGGTTGCGCTAATTTCACGAAGTTATTTGCCGTGTTTAAACTTTGTAACATAATGACAAAAAATGGGTGGAGTGATAAAAGTTTCACGACATTATAGAACTGTTACAAGACATTTTTCTAGAGAGTAACGAGCTTCTCATGTCTACCTATGTGACTAAAAAAATATGGTGTCCCATAGGTATGAAATATAGGAAGATACATGCATGTCCAAATGATTGTGTATTGTACCGAAATGAATATAAGGACTTTCATGAGTGTCCAATGTGTGGGGAGTTATGTTACAAGCGTGAGAAAATTTCTTTTGGGGATAAGAAAGGGCCTCTAGCTAAAGTATTATGGCATTTACCTATAATACTGAGATTCAAATGCCTGTTTGCAAATGGACAATATGCAAAAAACTTGAGATGACATGTAGAAGGCAGGAAACATGATGGAAAATTGAGAACTCCTGTAGATTCTCCACAGTGGAGAACAATTGATAATATTCCCTGAATTTGGTGAAATTAGGAATTTAAGGCTTGGCCTCTGTACAGATGGAATCAATCCTCATGGCATACTCAGTAGTTGACATAGCACATGGCCAATTCTTTTTGTAGTTTTTAATTTGCCTCCTTAGTTGACTATGAAGTGTAAGTATATTATATTGTCATTATTGATATCAGGACCCAAACAATTAGGAAATGATATTGATGTTTACCTTGCATCACTTATTAATAATTTAAAATTGGTGTGGGATGAAGGTGTGACTATATATGAAGCATACAATGAAAGCATGTTTGCCTTACATTCTATGATATTTTGCACTATAAATGATTTTTCAACTTATGGTAACTTATCTGGATACACTGTGAAAGGAGCAAAAGTATGTCCGATTTATGAAAACAATACAGTGGACCAATGTTTAAATGATAGCCATAAAAATGTGTATATAAGTCATCAGACATTTCTCCCTCCTAATCATCAGACATGTCTCAATGGACATACAGAGATGTAAGTAGCTTATTTGTTGTTAACTAGAAAGGAGGTTTATGAACGAGTAAGAGATATTGCTAAAGCATTTGGCAAACCTTTTTATCCTGCTCAAAAAGGTCATTAGAAAAAGAGAGATATATTTTGGGATCTTCCATATTGGAAATACTTACTGATTCGTCATTGTATTGATGTGATACACATGGAGAAAAATATTTATGATGCTATAATAGGAACATTGTTGAACATACCGAGAAAAATAAAAGATGGTATCAAAATTAGAAAGGACATGTTAGAAATGGACATACGACTGGAGTTAGCACCACAAGATACAAGAAAGTAGACATATTTTCCCCTTACTTGTTATACGTTGTCTAAAAAAGAGAAAACTAACTTTTGTGAGTGTCTTTATGGGGTCAAAGTTCCACATGGAATTTCATCAAATATAAAAATTCTTGTGTAAATGAAAGAATTGAAGTTGGTAGATATGAAGTCTCATAATTATCATATTTTGATGCAACAATTCTTATCGATTGCAATTCGAGGCATACTACCAAATCATGAGAGGAATGTTATAACAAGACTTTGTTTTTTTAATGCAATTTGTTGTAAGATGGTTGATCCAGATAATTTGGATGAGTTGTAGGCTAATATTGTTGTTACTCTATGCCAACTTGAAATGTATTTTCACCTTCCTTTTTTAACATAATGGTTCATTTGATTATTCCTCTTATGAGAAATATTAAATTGTGTGGTGTAGTGTATTTGACGTGTATGTATCCTTTTGAGAGATTCATGGGTATCTTAAAAGGGTACGTGAGAAATCGATATCGACTATAAGGTAGTATTATTGAAGATTACTCAGTTGAGGAGGGTATTGAATTTTGCACTTACTACTTATCAGGTGTTGAACCTATTGACATTCTTAAGTCTCGTCACGAGGGAAGACTCAGAGGTAAAGGAGCAACTGGATTTAAATGGTATTACGTAGTGCTTAATGCGTGAGAAAGCACATCTCCTTGTGTTGCACCATCTTATAGAGGTTCATCCTTATTTAGAAGAGAACATGTCTAATTTAAGGCATCTGAATCCATCCAAAGGTGAAATATAGCTGACAAATGAATACAATCGTTCTTTTATTGGATGGTTTAAAGACCGAATGATGTGTCATTTGTCACAAGTACCAGAGGATGTAACTGATACCATAAAATGGTTAGCTTATGGCTTTGGGTTAAATACACAATCTTATGAAGGATATGACATCAATGGATATACCTTTTACACTAAACGTTAAGATAACAAAAGCATAATGCAAAATAATGGAGTTACTTTGATAGCTTTTTCAAGAGAATTCACTAGTACTAAAGACACCATGCCAATAGATGTTACGATCTCATATTATGGTATAATTGAAGCATTTGAGAGCTTGATTACAAGGAATTCAAGATTCCTCTTTTCCGATGTAAATGGATTGAAAACCAACGTGGTGTTCGAGTGAATGATTTAGGAATCACTTTGGTTGATTTTAGTCAGTTAGGTTATCAAGATAATTCATTCATTCTTGCTTCAAAGGCTAAACAAGTCTTTAACATTATTGACCCTGGAGATAGTAAGTTGTCTATTGTTCTTCAAAGTAAGAGGTGTATTATTGGTATCGATGATGTGGTAGATGATGAAAAGTATGATCAGTTTGATGAGACTCTCCCATTTTCTATAGGGTTACCTCTGCTAGATAGGGAAGATTTTTTAGATTCAAATTACATGTGTGCTGATCATATTGAAGGCTCATGGGTCAATAATCGACAGTAATTGATATACATATGTCTATGGTATATTTATAATTAAATGTGTAATATGATTAATGTGGTTTATACTCATAATTACCAACTTTTGTGATTGTTTATCAAATAAATATTTTATTTTTATTTCCTATTAAAATAAATTGTTATTATTGTGGACTATACTAACATATTTCTTTGTTATACTTATGTCATAGGAAATCATGTTAAATAAACAAGAAGATTTGGAGCCATTAAGTAGCATGATAAAAAGAAAGACTAGGGGAGCTACCACATACAAGAAAATAAAGAAGAAGGAGGATGAACAAAAGACAATAGAGTTCGATGAGTTTGATCGCCCATAGGAACACATGCCAATAAATTTAATTCATACATCAGCCTTGTAACATGTTCGCATGTGAACATCATAATAAAAAGTTGGGATATGGTCAATAAGGGTCTTAAGGATACAATTTGGGAAGATATCAAGGTAACTTTCTTTCAAAATTATTAACAAACTTGATATAAATAATTAATTTATGATTAAAACTAATGAATCTAAAATATTAATATGTAGAAAGAATTCAACATTCCTGATGATAAGAAGAAGATTGTACTAAAAATTGTTGGAATGCGATGGAATGATTTTAAGTACAATTAGTGGTTAAGTAGATAAAGAATAAATCCGAGCAGAAGTCACCATTGGAATTATATGACTTCATCATTGAGAAGGATTGGAAAGAGTTTAAACAAGCACATGAATCAAAAGAATATAAGGTACTAATTATTAAGTAGAATGCAATTACATTCACATTTATGCTATACATGATAATGACTTCTTTAGTATTTTTATTTTTTTAATAGCAAATCAGTGCCAAGGTGAAGGAGAAATAAGCAAATAATGTGCACCCACATTTCTTGGGTTGTATAGGAAATGCTGAAAAAAGGCCTAGTGGATTGTTTAATATCCCATCTCTTCTTTTTCATCATCGTAATTTATGAGTTCCGTTGTTACCTCATTATATGATTGAAGTCTCAATTGGGTAAGAGCTAGAACAAAAAAGAAAGAGAAAGGAAAGTTTATAATACCAGTGGAAAAGACAAAAAATGGCAAAAAATAGTAAATGTAACCTCCTAAACAAATATTAATTGCAATTATCTTTGTTTATCGATGATTGCTTGTTAACATATTGTTTATTTGGTGAATAAAAGATATTACATGAAGAAGTCACCCAAGGTAGCTGGGTACCAAAGTGGCATGATGACATATTGTTAGGTATGATTGAAAAATCCATACTTTCTGGTTTCGTGAGGGGTGTTAGAAGTGCTGTAACCATCAAAAATTTTTATAGGAATACTAGAAAAAGGAAACTATCAACATCCATCTCACATAAAGTTATAGAAGTGCTTGAGAATAAAATATAGCTCAAATTATTTACCAAATTCTCGACACATGTTGCTCATATTGAGAGCATGATAGAGTAGAAGACTAACAAGGAATCTCAATTTGCCCTTGATATGGAGGTGGAGATAGGTCTTACATATGCTCACCCAAATCCTAGTAATTGCCACTCTATGGACCCACCATTTCCAATATCAGAATTATAAGTAAAAGTTTTGAATTTCATTATTGCTATTTCCACTTTAATCTAGCTAATATTATTTTTTTTTTGTTTTTATAGACACTACATCATGCTACTATTAATGAAGGTAAACATGTGATTGTGGCAAGAGAGATGGTTTATCCACCCCTTAACGATACTATGGTGCACAATCGACCTATCATGCTCAATCATGTCAAGGTATCTGTAGATGAAGTATTTTCTGGCTACCACGAAGCCCAATTTCCTATGCCTACTGAATACCTCACTATAGTTGGGGAAGCATAGGATAGCTTTGGTCAGTGGCCATAACATCTCGTGGTGCTTAGGGAGATAACAATTTTTAAACTTATAGAACAATAAAATTCAGATTTTTGCATTTCATATATCATAATATATGTCACAATATATCATTAATTGATAGGAAATCAAATATAACCCATTAAAGATGTCTCCAAAGAATAAACAAGGTAGCAGTTTATCAAAAGAATTAACTACGAAGAAACATGGGCCTTTGGTTAATGACAAAATTTTGGCAAGTTTGAGTGGTGACATGAGGTTGATGTATGACATAGTTGCTAAATTGCCTACTAGGTACATTTTTAAAGTTTCTGCAGATATTATGGTGTTTAAGTATCTGACAGATGATCTTAAGATTCATGTCGGTATGGAAGACACCACTCAACTCCTCTCCATGGAATGGCTCGATGTCTCAGTCATTCATATATTTATGATGTAAGATTATATTGTTTATTACAAATATTATAAGATTGATCTTCCATATTGGAAAATAATAACTTATATATGTATGTTTTGTAATTCATGCATGCAGATATCTTCATAACTTGTGCAGTACATTCTTTATATTGTCAATAAGATTTCTTTTTCCAACAATGCTTCATTTGATGTTCACATAGATTGATGTGGTGGAAAGATATATTATAGAATCTATGAAGAAACAAAGAGACAAACAATTCATTATACTACCATATTTTCAAGAGTAAGAAAATATTTACATTCATGTTTGCTTAATTTTTATTTTCAATATTTTTACTAACTTCAACATATTTGTATATCTCTAGTAACCATTGGATGTTAATTGGTGAAATGAGTAAGGAAATTTTCATGGATCCTCTAGCCTTTGGCAGCTGTGATATAAGTCTAAGATCTCATCTTAACCTGTAAGTTATATTACTGCTAGCTAATAGTTTCTTCAATGTTTGTAGAACTTTCAATATTAATGCCTATTTTGATATACACTTATTTTCTAAAGCCTATAGAACTTATACTATCGAAGGTGGAAAAAATAAAAGTGCTAGATTAAATTGGAGTGACATTTCGGTAAGAATTTTATTTTTCTTATTATAGTTAGATTGATTTTTTTATGATTTTTTAATACTTTATTTGGCTTTTTCTTTGTCCTTTTTTTTTTAATTTTAAGTGCCTTCAACAATAAGGAGATGTAGAATATGGATTTTACGTCATGAGATATATGTACGAAATTGTTATATATCATAACTGTGATACAACATTGCTTAAGGTGTGTTCTTTCAAATACTAGCTAGTTAATTTATATTACAAGTAAGATATCTATTAGTTTATTAATTTTTAACATGTTTTTTACTCTTTGTTGAATTTGTTTTATAGGCATTTGAAAATGGATCATATAGTCAAGATCAAATAGATGAAATTCGATATATGTAGTCCAATTACTTTATAAGATAGTGTATATAAGAGATCAAATGGATCATATTGTCTTTAAATTGCTTTAGGCATGTTGTGATAGATCATGTTGGTCATAGGTTATATTAGTCCAATTACTTTGATTACTTGATTTTTTATCATTTGTTTTGCATTGTGAATATATATTTTGTGAATTGTCAATTATTCGAGGTATTTGTGACTTGTGTGGTGGATAATTATTATTGTGACTTGTGACTTGTGTGTTATGAATTTTGAAGTAGATTCTAAATGGTTGCTGCATAATTTAAGCTCAATTTAAAAAAAATGCATTAGGTGTTTGTCATTTATTTTTGATAGACACGTATAATTGGATTATACGTGTCTGTCATTAACCACTAACAGATGCATATAAGTTGATTATACGTGTATGTCGTTAACTAAAAATAAATACGTATAACTGGATTATACTTGTCTGTTGTTAACTAACAACAAATGTGTATAATTAGATTATATACATCTGTTTTTGCTCAACAACATACTTATATAACATAAAGTTATACATGTATGTCAAAATGATAGACACATAAAATTCATATTATATTTATTTCCTACATATATGTCTACCATTTAATAGACGCATGAAGTACAAAATAATAGACATGTATAACCCTTTTCTATACTAGTGATGATGGTGATTTTTTGACTAAAGAATACTTGTTAATTGGTATAGTCCTAGCTCACTTGTTCTGCAAAATAGTACTTTTTGGTAACCTAATCTTTAATAAGACAATGATCAATATGGGATTTTTTTTAAAATTATTATTTCTGCATAACTTTTGAACTGACAACAATGGTTTGGTAATTGAAGGAACATGGAATACTTATGTAACTCAAATTGTACTCGCAAGCACACGAGCCAATTGCAAAACTAGGAAGCTACTCCCAATGTCGATTCTCAATTTTGTAGTTTAAATTACAAATGAACAGTCAAATATAATCCTAAATATTTTGGCCAAATTTGATGAATTGATTAAGCTATGAATTAATAATAACTAAGATTATTGTAAAAAGTAGTAAAAAAAATCAATGAGAGAAGAACATGAACTTAGCTCACAACTCTCAATTTGCATGCCCTTTAACGAATTAAAAACTAATGAATTTAGATTTTATGGCTTTCATTTTTAAGTACCAATTAATCAAACTCATAAATTAACCACTGTTCAACCCAATTTTTAGGTTAAATTATAGATTGTGTGTCTAATAATCTAGCCTTAAGATATCTATTTAAAATTTAATAATTGATTATCAAGCAACTATCACACTAGAAACTTATTAATCATAATAAAAATTGACGAAAATCATGCATTCATTAAAAAGATAAAAAAGAATCATACAAACTAGAGTTGGTTAGTAAGCACATATTAAAGTGTTTAGCCTAGCATCTTAATAACAATGATCATATCTATTTTGATGGATAAGTTAAACATTAAAGAAAATAAAAATAAAAGATAAAGCTCTCTGAAATTCAACACTACTGCTAAACTTCTTCAGAACTCTCTCCTTCCTAAGGTAAAACAAACTAGAATTTATAATCTGAAAAAGTCCTCCTTAAAACCTCAAATTAAAAGATAATCTCCCACAAAATTGTTCTTTAGATCGATATTTATCTTTAAAGTCTTTGCCCCACTTGATCATAATAGGAATTAGCACGCAACTGGACTTTGCAGCAAAAAAAGGCATCTTGCACGTAACATAGCCTCATGTACGTGACAGGTTCTTTAATTCAGCATTCGTGACATGCATGATAGGTGATTGAATATGGCAGCGACGTGCCTGCATCGATACACTCCAGTGATAGGAGGTTGGGCTCCAAAAACTTTGCACCCGTTATCAAAGTCTTATGCTAGTGACAAAAGTGGAGGAATTCACCACAATAGCCCCTCACATGCATGAAAACTCCTTACATGTATGGTAAAATAAATGTTTCAGTAACCTTGAAGAAGTTTATTTTTCTTTACTTTACCTCTAACTCTCACGTAACTCCACTTAAAGCAGAGAAACATGCTAAAGGTATCAAGAAGAATACACAATATTAGAAAAGAAATGAAAAGAATGGCATAACACAAGAATTTATTGTGTCAAACAATAGAAGAATTTACTAAATTTTCTATGAATTAACTCTTGACACATTCAGTCTTGCATCATTTCTATAAAAAATATATAAAGCATATCAAACAAACAAATTAAAGAAAATAACCAAAATATAAAGTTCAAATATCCAAAGTCCAAAATAAATATAGAGTACAACTGAAAAATAACATAATAATATTGTAAAATAGATGTTCTAGCAGCCTTGAAGAAGTTTATTTTTCTTTAGTTTGCCTCCAAATTTTATGTAACTCCACCAAAAGTAAAGAAACATGCCAAAAATATAAAAAAGGAATACAAAATATTAGAGAATAAATGAAAAAAAACCAAAACTAAATAGAAACAACATAAAAGGTAGAGAGCCAATTTGAATTGAAATATTTGGATGACCAATTTTACCATTTAAAGATGAAACATGCTTAAATTTTAGAATTTAAGAGGATGTCTAAGTAGATATTCACTAAAAAAAAACAACAATATAACAAACACTAGTTATGATCGCTATGTGGTCATTAAATGAGTTTTAGCAACTACAAAACGACCACAAAAAGGTGTTCACTAAATTGCTTGTTGCTAAGCTATTATAGTGACCCCAAATGACAATGGTTGCTCACTTTGTGAACCACACATATGTGGATGCTATATGTAGTGGCCATAAATGCGTGGTCTCAATTTAGCGACCACTTTATTGGTAGAAATATGGTCTTACAGTGGTCGATAAATCCTAATAATGGTAGAACCAAAGACCAAATACTGACCACATAATGACTGAAGACTGTGGTTGCAAATGATTGGTCATAAATGTGGTGACAAATATTGGTCATATATGGACCATAATGCTGTCGCAAAAATTTATGATAGCTAAGTACATAATTGTTATATATTAGTTTAGCAACCACAATATATCTTAGTTTAGTGACCACATTTGTGATTGCTAAGTCTAGCGACCATATTTAGAAACTACAAATAGTGGCCTTTATATTATTCATTATATTTATTAATTAATAATTCTATTTATTTATATTATTAATCATTATTTATATTATTATTAAATTTAAATAATAATTGAAAATATTAAAATATAATTGTCATATGTTAAATATAAAAAGTGAAATACAATAAATTTTTTAATAGAAAAAATGCACAATTTGGCATGAAATATAAAAACTCAAATAAAATAAAAAAAGAGATGCTTAGGATTGATTAGGAGATGCATCTGGTGATAACTGATTGTGGTTTGGGTATGAAACATTGTGATGGCTCTCATAGATCATCTACTCAATGATCTGAAGCATCATCTTCTCAGACTAGCTAATCATATCCTGCGTCTGACAACTAATGTACTTGGAGGTCTGAACGGTATTCTACAACAATTGTACCTATGATGCATAACTTTCTAGTTGTTTCTGCATCTGAGATATAGTCACTTTAAACTCTCTGATCTGCTGATAAGTTGCCTCAACTATGGGTGTTGTGGAGGTTGAGGCATCAAATACAAAATTGGATGTCTTATTCTAGCGTATCCCATACATGTACATGCTTTGCGATGAAGCCTCAACAGCTTAAAGAAAGATCTAGTCTTCATCTTCCAGGGGATATCAACTTGATACTTGAATTCATCTCGGCATGCCTTAACTAGGAGCTATTGAATCCATTCCTGCAACAAAAATGGCATATAAAATAAGCAGTTATGTTTTAGCATGTAAAGTAATTTATCAAGTACTTACCCTTGTCTGGCACGCAGGTCCACATAGTATCTCAACCCATCAAGAACTTTCTTCATATGTATTTCATTGAACAGTTGTGTCATGCAAGGGGAGCACCTTCTACCATATTTTGTTAAAAAAAATAGAAGTTAAATATGCAGAAGTTATTATATTTATTTAAATATTGCATAAAAAAATCCTTACAATCTGCCTGATGTGCTTAACAAGCAAAATAAAGCTGCAAGTGTGTCGTGATGGCTCCGATATAGGACCACCAATCTCACTAAGAGGTTTTTTGTTTGACTCTCCCTCACTAACTAAAATGAGACTTCATTTCACTTCCGTTGCCATCTATCCCATACTGCCTCTAGCATAAATGCGGGCCATCCCCTGTATCTCCACCTATAAAGCATATCTGTATATCTCTTATTAGTGAACTAATTCTATGCACCTCACCATCCCACCCAATGCCTCATCCCTCTCATAGTATTTCTATAAAAAAAAATACATCTAAACAAATATACAATTTCAAAAAAAAAAAATTGAACAGTCTCTCTTTTAGAATATGCATAATTTCAAATTTACCTACAAGTAATAAATCACATATCCCAAACAGTTTCAATCATATCAATCACAAGCAATTTCATTCATACAATTTCCAAAATGAAAATCGACAGAATCACCCATATAAAAGGCATAATCCTAAATTTACCTATAAGTAAGAAATTAATTCTCTAACAATTCCATTTATGTCAATTCCATTCTCATGAATTCAATTCACAAGAAATTTCATTCATAGTACAAGTGACATCAACATTTTGATATCTTTTATTTGAAATTTACCTCAATAAAGATCATGAACCTCATATGGCATCATTTTCAATTTATATCCCTTTTCATCTAGTCTCTCTTAAAATATTTTGGATATGTGGGTCACCATATTGTGTGACTTAACAAACCTATAGTTATAAAAGTAGGCAAGTATTAAATTTAACCCATTAATCATCATGTAAAGTAAGGAAGTATAAAATATCTCACATCCCATCATACAAATATAGTCTCTTATAAGTGCCACTTAACTACCACCTGTGACAATCTCTGAAGTGAGTGTGCTAGGGGTATATGGTTATGAATCAACTATCCCTATTGCTAGTCTTGCTGAGGTGGATGAATCAATTGTTCTTGATGATGGTCTTATGGTTGGTCCTGCAGAGGTCGAAGGATTAATTGTCCGTGTGGTCAATTCTGCATAGGTGGATGCAAATGTTGGAGATGTAAAAACAGATGATACAAGAGATGAACCTGCTTGTGTGGATGAAAGATACCCCTCGCAACACCATCGGCAGCATGACCTCGACCCATTATCCTGGAAAAAAAAAATGAAAAACAACTAAGCACAATTAACCTCATTTTAATAACTTAGCACAACTAAGCATAATTAACATCATTTCAAAAACTTAGCACAACTAAACATAATTAAAAAAATATATGAACAACTAAGTACAATTAATCACCATGTTAGAATTAACAACCTTATTCATAATATGACAAAGCTACAATTAACAAATTACATAAGTCAAAAAATAATCATATAACTACAATTACCTCTAGTCAATGTCATTCATATCATTAACATATAATTCTTCCTCTATATCATATGAACTTTCTAATAGTAATTCTAGTTCTTCTTCTTCAATGTCGTAATCATTTACAATATCCACTAGGACACTTGTCAGATCATTCAATGCGGTTTGTTGATCCTCTTCAGTAATTTCAATATCGTGGATGTTGATTGACTCCTCTTGAAATGGGAGAAGTGTTTGCGCACGTGTACTCTAAAAAGAGTTTTGTGAAAAATCAATAATTTCTCTTGGTTTGATTTTTGAAACCATTCTTCAGTCACTTTTGTCCCATTAGAGGCTTGGGTACAAATAGTAATACACCTAAACTACTTATGTTGCAAGGACAAAAGGTTCGTACTTATCATATCATCTTCTACAATTTATCTCAATAATGTTGTATTATTGCTCATGAAGCCTTGTATCCATATGAGGAGTTGGATCAAACCACTAACACATAAAGAGAAATGTTCGTTCAATTGGCCAATTAGGATATTCAGGTTGTAGCACACTCTTATATAATTAGAAATTATCTAACTATATAGAAGAATTTCACAAAAATGCATTTTAGAATCGGTAAAATTAAAATCCTTTTAAAACATGGTTTTATGAACACACTAAAACTTTAGTTACTTTTAAGGAAAAATGCATCTTCTCAAAACTTGGTGTTTCCTTAATCATTTCAAAAATCAATTTGTCATCATTTACTTAATCTAACGATAACAAACTTTAATAATTTCCATAGCTTGGGCATCAACAACCCTTTAATGGTTTGGAAAACCACACACACTGCATATACTACTCTATTTTCTAATTACTACATACCTAAAATAAAATATGATTTAAAACAAGAATTATATGCTAAAAGATTACAAAATTTCCTAATGGCATTATGAACTTCTTAGTGGACTCTGTGTGATTTTCTCTTCTCTATCAAATTCTATCAATGTGGCTCTAAAACCTACTTATGAAGAGACACCCACATGTGAGCAAAAATTATTAATGGAACACACGACATATATATACATGTAGATAAACATTCATATATTTGATTAACAGTCTCATTAGTACTAACCATTTAGTTGATAACTTAGTAGCTATAGCTATCATTATTTTATTTTCTAGCATAATCTTTACTTTACAACATGTATTTTCATATTGTTTTTCTCGAATCTTAATTTTAAGAGTGCTTCAATATATGTGTAGCATTTACTATATAAAGTGTTTCTCTAGCCAAAACATTTACTAATTTGTTAACCTAATTTCATTCTAGCATAAATGGTGTGAGATTTATATGTCATTATTTACGATTTTACTATAGTAATGTTCCTTTATTCCTATTCAATCACTCATTAACAAGGTAAGACCATCATTCTACCATATTGTCATCCATACTTATGCCATGTTTAAGACTTGAGGTTAACAACGTATACTTATTCCTTATTTATATTTACTACATAATTACAATTTCATTTAAAGTGTTTATCAAGCAATGCCATAATGATTCCTATACATAAATTCTATCTCGCATAAGAATCTTTATTGATAATACTAATAATAATTTCCTACATGGCATGCATGGTTCATATTAGTTTGCTTTCTTACATTGGCTCCCTTAATCATCATGTTTTAAAGCATAAAAAACAAAGCAAAGAACATACCTTTTCTTATTCATTTATGCTACATACTTCATCAAGCATGTTAAAAAAATAATGATTTTACATCATAGCATCTTATAATTCAATGATAACACTATGCATGTTGCCACAATTTATTCATATAAATCAACCATTATAAGATGTACACCACATTATACATATAGAATTACAATTATCTTTGTACTTCAATCATAATGTTTAACATAAAATATCATTTTGCTTAGCTTTTAGCTGGTTCACCTATACCACTCTAAATTAAACTAAATTGAATACGGGTCATGTATCAAGAGCGCTCACACAATCGTAAGACCTTTGTCAACATATCACAATATATGCTCAACCGAGCTTCTTAGGTCAGGAGCATTTGCTTATGCTTAAGACCCTCTAACCGAGTTCATAATTATACATACATGGATCTTTGGTGTATAAGAATTCACACAAGATTAAAACACCCATCGAATAATAACCAAAATCATTTATAGTAGAAATCATAAATCAGGAGTACTCATATAAATTTAGGGCCCTTTAATCGTATATTTTATGGAACCGTCTCCCCTTTAATGACATGCCATCTATCCTAACTCTAGTCCTAGGTTAGAGTAATGGGCATATTTTGTTTCAAATTAGGTTATCTCCATCATCATCCATTCTTTTTAAGGAGTTAATCATAATCATATTCTTTACATGCTCACCCAATCATAATAACATATTCAACATATCACGTATTTCATGCCATACTTTATATCTGTTGGGTTTTGAAAAATGAATCAAATTCATAAACGCAGCGGAAAAATAAAATTTTCAAAATCAGAAACAAAAGATCATACTTGTGCCATTAAAACTAATTTATATAAATATAAAGGTTAGAAATTATACCTTGTAATTTCTTATTTGTTCTTCAAATCTTCACTTTGTTGGGTTATAGCAAACCATAACAATCCACACTAGGATGTGTTTAATGATAATCCACACGAAGAATGAAGAAGAAACTATCAAGAAAAATGGTTTGAACAAATTCGAAATGCTAGCTTTGAAAATGTTATTGAGAGAATTTTATTGTGTCTTAAAAATATTTTTTTTAACAAAAAAATATTTTCATATCTATTTTCTGCTATTTGATGTCTTTTCTATTTGAATCAAATTCAAAGAAAAGATGAAAAGTCAAAAATAGAGAAAAGGGAAATGAATGGATAGTAATTGGTCATAATTAGCCTAATTAAGGCCAAAATCTGCGGTTGACCAACGGGTGGGAGGCAGCAGCGCGCTGGGCCCGTGCGATCTCATCGCAATCCATCCCAAAATAATTCTCTCATATTTTGGATCATATCCAAGACCATTTTACTCATTCTCTATATCTTCAATGCATGTGACCCATTAGGTTCTCGATTATGTTGGCCACTTAAATTAATAATTAATTTAAGCAAGTCATGAGCGGTATCTAGCAACACATCATGACTCCCAATTGATCAAAAAGTCAATGGTATGACTATGAACCTTTCCATAGACAATTTCCGTATACCCCACTTGGTTCAGAGTATGGACATGTATCAACTCCCACTAGACTAACTAGGTCATGTTTAGTTCAAGTAATGTTAATTCTTGTCCTTGAGGCTCATTACTCTATTAGATATGTCATTGAAGACTATCTTTATGATATTTCCACTCCAGCCAGAGATTCCCGAGTAATGACCATGACAAGAGGTCATGGATATACACTCCTTTTATTAAGAGTGGTGAATCCTTTGTTGGTTATCCAATTACCTTCGAATACCTCAAGTTGTATCCAATCACCACCCTATGAGCAACCTCCCTGAGGCAACAAGGAATAGTGTCAAAATACAGAATCAATATTCAAGATATTCTTGAGTACCTCAAGTTTAAGGATACTTGCAACATTACTATGATGAGACTATCATTGATATTTGAATAGATTATCCATATAATTGTCTTATAGTTGGTCATCCAATGAACTTAGGTACACTTAGCAAGCATCCACATGTTAACTCTAAATATCTCATGTTTATAGATTATGAGATCTACTACTTGATCCAATCAAGGAGTGTAACATGTGCTAGTATGTCTGGATTAATAATTTTATGTCTCATTAATCCTATGACTAGGGATAATTTTGATACTAACATAATTACACATGATAAGAATCTCAATATCATGATCTCATCACGATTTCCTTAATGCTATGTTATGTATCAAGGACTTCATTAATTGATTTAAGATCACTTATCAATTCATATATCAAATGAATATCAAATTAATGAAAAAGCATTTTATTAATCAAATAAATTTGTACAATAAGTGCTAAAGGTGATTGCCTTTAGAGCACTCATCTAACAAGCTCTCACTTCCACTAAAGCCAATCGCCTTTGTATTTAATTCCATAGGCGAGTACATGAGAATCATATTTCTTTTGGGGAAGTGGCTTAGTTAAAGGATCAACAATATTCTGATCAGTGGACACTCTTTCTAACTTTACATTATTCCTACCAATGATTTCTCTAATCAAATGGTATCTTCTGAGTGCATGTTTGGATCTCTGATGAGACAATGGCTCATTTGCTTGCGCAATGGCTCCATTATTATCACAATACAATTGCATTGGATCAATAATGCTAGGAAACACTCTAAGTTCTGTGATGAATTTCTTTATCCAAACTGCTTCCTTTGCTACTTCAGAAGCTGCATGTACTCTGCTTCGGTTGTGGAATCAGCAGTCATTTCTGTTTGGAACTCTTCCAACTAACTGCTCCTCCATTTAGTGTGAATATATAACCTGACTGAGATTTTGAGTCATCCTTGTTAGATTGAAAGTTGGCATCGGTATACCCGCTCACAATAAGATCTCAATCTTATTTATGTATGTAGACTGTGAAAGACCAAGCAATCTTTTAGATTTATCTCTATAGATCTTTATCCCCAAAATATAGACTGCTTATCCAAAGTCTTTCATAGAGAAATTCTTGGATAACCAAATTTTGACAGATTGTAAGGCTGAGACATCATTTTCCATTAACAATATATCATCTACATATAACATAAGAAATACGATTGCACTTCCACTAGCCTTCTTGTAAACACAAGGTTCATCTAGATTTTGTAAGAAACTAAACTGTTTGATTGTCTCATCAAACCGAATATTCCAACTCCTGGATGCTTGCTTTAATCCATAAATGGATCTTTGAAGCTTACATACCTTTTTTCCATCTTTAGATATGAAGCCTTATGGTTGTGTCATGTACACATCCTCAATCAGATTTCCATTAAGGAAAGTTGTCTTCACATTCATTTGCCATATCTCATAATCATAATGAGTAGCAATGGCTAGGAGTATCCTTATGGATTTAAGCATAGCTGCTGGGCTAAAAGTTTCATCATAGTCAATTACTTATCTTTGACGATAACCTTTAGCAACAAGTCTAGCTTTATAGGTAATCACATTACCATCTATGTCAGTTTTCTTTTTGAAAATCCATTTGCACCCTATAGGCTTTATTCCTTCGGGTGGGTCAACCAAAGTCCATACTTAGTTTTCATATATAGAATCCATTTTTGACTTCATAGCTTAAAGCCATTTGTCAAATTCTGAACTATTTAGAACTTCTTCATAGGTTGTAGGCTCATCATTTTCTATGAGCAATACGTCGTTCTGTTCACTAATGAGAAATCCATATATCTCTGGAATAGGAGTATCCTACTTGACCTACGAAGCTCTTGTGCTTCAGAAGGTAGAGCTATTATATCATCTGTATGAGTAACAAGCTCGAGTTCAGGCAGTTGATCAGCATCTGTTTGAGCATCTTGAACTTCTGCAAGTTCAATTTTTCTCCCACTATCTCCTTTTAGAAGGAATTCTCTCTCTAAAAAGATAGCATGTCTTGAAACAAAAACCTTTTATTCTAAGGGGTGGTAAAATTGATATCCATATGATGCTTTTGGATATCCCATAAACAAACATCGGTCAAACTTAGCTTCAAGCTTATCTGGCATTGTCCACTTCACATAAATAGGACAACCCCAAATTCTCATCTAAGAAAATATGAGCCTCTTGTTATACCATATCTCATATGGAGTAACATTTGTCAAACTTAGCTTCAAGCTTATCTGACATTGTCCACTTCACATAAACAAGACAACCCCAAATTCTCATCTAAGAAAATATGGGCCTCTTGTTATACCATATCTCATATGGAGTAACATCAACTTTGAAGGAACTCCATTTAATATATAAATGGCGGTCTCTAGTGCATAACCCCAAAAGGATTTAGGCAGTTTTGCAAAACTCATCATAGACCTTACCATGTCTAATAAGGTTCAGTTTCTTCTTTCAGTCGTACCATTGTTTTCTGGCGTGTAAGGCGGAGTCCATTGAGATAAAATCTCATTATCCCTAAGATAATCTAGAAACTCTTGGCTCAAGTATTCACCTCCTCGATCTGATTGAAGTGTTTTAATACTTTTTCCAAGTTGTTTCTCTACTTCATTTCTGGATTCTTTGAACTTTTCAAAAGCTTCAGATTTGTATCTCATGAGATGCACGTACCCATATCATGAGTAGTCATTGATAAAAGTAATGAAGTAGATGAAACCAACTCTGGCGTGTGTAGACATTGGACCATATACATCTAAATGTATTAAGTCTAAAAGTCTATTAGCACGTTCACCCTTTCCCTTAAAGGGTAATTTAGTCATCTTGCCTAATAAGTAAGATTCACATGTGTCATATGATTCATAATCAAATGACCCTAAACTACCACTTTTGTGTAGCTTAGCCATGTGTTTCTCACTTATATGACAAAGGCGACAATGCCATAAGTAAGATGATTTCAACATATCTTGTTTTTCCTTTTATTATCATTGATGTTTAAAATTGGATTTGACATATCTAATATGTATATTCCATTGCATAATGTACCACTAGCATAAAGAATTCCATTCAACATAATAGAACAACAATTGTTACTAAAAGCTAAAAGGAAACCATTTTTATTTAGACTTGAAATAGAAATAATATTTTTAGTCAAAGCAGATACATAATAGCAATTATCCAAATTTAATATAAGCCCACTAGGGAGGGTCAATACATATGTACCTATAGCTAATGCAGTAATTGTTGCTCCATTTTCAACACATAGGTCTGACTCTCCCTTATTGGGCTGTCTACTATTCCTTAGGCGCCCTGCATATCAGTGCATATGTGTGAGCCACAACCGGTATCTAATACCCATATATTATTATCGAAAATAGTATTAATTTCAATGACAAAAATACCTGAAGTAGATGGGGCATCAGATGCCTTTTTCTTCAAGGACTCCAAGTAAGCCTTGCAGTTTCTCTTCCAATGGCCATCCTTCCCACAATGGAAACATGTCCCCTTTGGAGCAATCTCCTTGGTCTCCTTCTTGGCCACATCTCCCTTAGGCTTCATGGACTTCTTCTTCTTCTTACGGTTCTTATTTTTAGAATTTGAAGAGTCCACCAGCATCATAACCTTACTATCTTTCTTGACAGATGACTCAGCTGTTTTGAGCAAGTTAATCAGCTAAAGAATAGTGGTAGAGATTTGGTTCATCCTATAATTAAGCACAAAATTTGAATAACTATTAGACAAACCGGTTAGAATTAAGTCAATACTTAATTCATGGTCCATCACAAAATCCCAAGGTGGCCAACCTCTTAATATCTTAGTGCAGAAGAGCAAGCTCTTAATATCTTCAATGCATATTGCACTAGAGATGTCCCCTCAACCATCTTAGTGCAGAAGAGCAACCTCAAAATTTCGAACTTTTCAGAATGTGCTTCCTCATCAAAAAGCTCTCTTAGATGGTATACTATGAAATTAGCATCCATAGCCTCATACTGCTTTTGCAACTCAGCTGACATAGTAGCAATCATAAAGCAGCTTGCCATCTCACTATCATTGAGATGTTTTGATATGACTTCTGAACATCATCAGAACCATTAGCAGCAGGGGGATTAGGGAGTGCCTCATCTAGGACATAGTCAATCTTTTCAGATTTGAGAAGTATTCTCAGATTCCTTAGCCAATCCAAAACATTAGGCCCAATCAACCTATTTGATTCCATTAGTGATCGCAAATTCACACCTATCATGATGATGATTCTAGCAACCTAGATGTAAAATAGAACATGTTAGAATGTACATAAAAAACATGTTTATTAGGTCTTTAATAAATTGCATTATGACTCCCACTATTTTATTGTGAATCTATAGCCCTCACTCTGAACCCAAGAGAACTTATATGGAAGTTCTCCTAGTGGGTCGATATCCAACTAACTAAAAATAACCTTGAGCCAACTCAACAAGCTATCCTTAGTTTGGTTGGTAGGTATCTAATCCATACCAATTGCATTATTCATGCAACTATCGAATCTTTTGCTATCAACTTATTGATGTGTGCACGTACATTGGGCTATCAACTCTTGATATGTGTACATCTCATGTGTACAAACCCAACTTCGCCTCCAATACACATTAACCTTGGCGCAAATCCAACAAGTTAATAATATCGATTAAGTCTAACCCATTCATCATGAAATCTAATTTCAATGGATTGAGCATATTCTTATAGAGTGAGGTTGAGGCAACTCAACACCCTAACTCTAGAAGAACTCTGGTTCTCCTCATATTAATGGAAGGCGTAAGACTTAATTGTTTATTTGGTGAGGGATTTCTTTGTTAAGTCTCATCAAGTTATTATTTCATGCTTTTATATATCATACATTCATCACATGGATATATAAAGTTAGTTACATTAACTATATGACATGATTATGGACATATTAAAGTCAATCTCTTGAGCCAAAGAGAAATTGACTAGGTCTTACCTATGTATATGAATGAATTTACAACCAAAAATAGAAATCAAATTCCTATTTCTAAGTCTTCCCATTTATGGTACCACCTCCTTTGCTTCTTGCTCCTTTGTATCTTCATTCTATCCTAATCCTATGTGTTAACCTTGAGGGGTATTTCCGTCATTTTGATGATAATAAATAATATAGCAATATTGTATTTAACATACTTGTTTTTGTAAGTATATTATACAGGACATGAATTAAAATAGCAAGAATGGAGAATTGGAAGAATAATCCTTGAGAATCAAAAAGCAAGAAGTAGCATGTTCACTGTCGTGACTCTAAGAGTCACTCCCATGAAGCCAACTAGCCGTTACCAAGAAACCAACATTTGAAGTTCACGACCATGAAGGAAAACCAAACCGTGAAGTAAGCATTTTAGTGACCCCCGTGAAGAAAGGTGTCACTCTCGTGAAGCTTCATGCAAATTTCATTCTAGAGAGCTTCACGACCAGAGTCACCACTTGGTTCACGGCTGGGAAGAGTGTCACGCCCATGACTAATTAAAGTCACGCCCGTGACTCTATATGTCAAAACATACCAGAGAGCTTCACGACCAAGGTCACCACTTCAGTCACGGCTTGGGAAGAACTGTCACCCCCGTGACTTTATATGTCAAAACATAGCAAAGAGTTTAACGACTAAGGTCACCACTTCAGTCACGGCTTGGGAAAAACTGTCACCCCCGTGACATGCATATTCACGCCCGTGAACAATGAAAGAGAAAAAATGTCGGGCACGATTTTTTGGTTAGTATAACGGCTAGTTTTTTATTTAATGCACCCCAACGGCTATATTCAGCCATGAGAGTATAAATGAAAGTCATTTATGCATTAAGAAACAAGAGAATGACAAGAAAAACAAAAGATTAGCATATACTTCAAATTACAAGCTATCTTGTACTTTTATACTTTGAGAACAAATTCATTCTCTGTAAAAATCTTATTGCTCCTCATATTTGAGCAATAAAGATTTATAAGTAGTTATCTCTATAATCTTTACTCAAATAAGCATTGGGTAGTTCTGGGTTAAGAGAATAACACTTGTAAGGGTTAGCTATGTGAACCTCCAAAACACAAATTAAAAGGTTGTTTGTGTGAGCCTTTAAAACACAAAGTGTAGGTTGTTTGTGTGAGCCTGTAAAACACAAAGTGTAGGTTGTTTGTGTGAGCCTGTAAAACACAAAGGAATTGGTTATTGTGTGAGCCATTAAAACACAAGGGATTTCTGGGTTAGGTGTGAGCCATTGTGAGAAACACCATAGTTGGGAGTGAGCTTGTAAAACTCCATTGTAACACTTAGTGTGTTAGTGAAACTCCCAATTGCGATTGGGGAGAGGAGTAGTGTTTGTTAATACCCGAACCTCTATAAATCTTTGTGTCTGATTTTCTCTATCCCTTCTAAAATTAACAATTTTATTTCCGCACCTTAAAGTTTAATTTATTGAAACTCCAATTCAACCCCCCTTCTTGGTCTAATATCTGGGCAACAATTGGTATCAGAGCCTTGTCTAGCATTGAAGCCTAAAAAGTGCTAGTAAATAGTAAGATATGGCCAGTGAATGATTCCAGAATCTCAAACCTTACTTTGATGGAGCAAATTATGCCCATTGGAAGTTTAGGATGGAGACATACTTGGATAGTGAAGGAATTGAAGTCTGGGATAGTGTACGAAAAGAATGGACACCACCAACCAGAAGAGGAGCTGATGGTGAAGAAGAAATCCTATCAAGAGTTGATTGGACAGAGCCCCAAAGAAGAGCAAATTTTAAAAACAAGAAGGCAATGACAATTCTATCAAGCTCATTATCTATTGAAGAATGTGGGAGAATACAGCACTACTCAACAGCATATAGTATGTGGAAGACATTGGAGAACTATCATGAGGGAACTAAGCAAGTCAAATCCAAGAAGATTCAACTTCTAACCTTAGAATATGAGCTCTTCAAGATGAAATCAAATGAGTCAATCACTGACATGACCAACCGTCTTCTATCCATTATAAATGGAATAAGGAAACTTGGGAAGCATCTGAGTTTGGAAGATGTAAACAATAAAATCCTGAGAAGTCTTTCTCTTAAAGACTATGGTTCAAGAGTTGCTAGCATAGAAGAAGCAAATGAAGATATGAGTATCATGAACACTGATGTGCTGATTGGCAAGCTTCTCACACATGAGATGGTAGTAAAAAGAGATAGAGAGCTTGAAGCAGAGCCAGATAAAAGAAAACCCTTAGCACTCAAAGCCTATACTTCAAAAGAAGAAAGTGAAGATGATGAAGAGATGAGTGATGATGAAAATGAGGACATCGCTATGCTTTCAAGGAGATTAAAAAGAATCATTGAGAAGAAAATGAGCAATTCCAGAAAATTCAGGCAAAGAAATCTCAAACAAACTTCAAATGATACACACAGAAGTAAGGAAGAGGTAAAATGCTATGAATATGGAAAGAAAGGACATATCAAACCAGAATGTCCAAGGCTCAAGAAGCATAAGAGCAAATACCAAAGAGACAATGGGGAGAAAGGTCACAAAGCCACATGGGATGATGAAAGCACTTCAAGTGAAAAAGATGATAATGAAAGTGAAGAGGTCAACCTATGTTTCATGGCTATTGAGGATCACGTCTCGGACAAAGTAAGATCACTACACTCATACTCTTTCAATAATGATAGTAGTGATAATGATAGTGATAGTGATGATGATGATGATGAGCAAATCCTAATAGAAGAATTAAATATAGAATTGGAGAAATATAGAACTAAATTTAGTATCTATAGAAATAATATCTCTAATTTGAAAAATAAGATAGATGGCTTAGAAAAGGAGAACATAAAGCTAAAATCATCTAATGAATCTCTTCAAAAGTCATTAGATGAATACTCATCAAGACCCTCAACAGCTTCACTGTTAAAAGAAAATAACACTTTGAAAAATGAAGTTGAAGAACTTAGAAATTCCATTTCTAAATTTCACAAGGGTAAAGAGAACTTAGATACTCTCATTGTGTCTCAAAGACCAGCTTTAGTTAGACATGGTCTAGGGTTTAAGGACACATCATCATCTTCTCACAAAACTATATTTGTAAAATCTAAAGAATCTCATATCTCCACACCTGTTAGAACAACTCCAAGAAATAAACATGTTAAACCTTCTATACAGAAAAAGAATAATCATGCTTTTATGTATAAGAAGTGTGCATCTAGAAAAATGAAAATTAATCATGATTGTGCATGCCATTGTTCTCAAAATCAGTCTAATAGAATTATGGCATTCAAATACATTGTTAGACCAAAACAATGTAATTATTGTATGAAAATGGGTCATATAAATAGAAATTGCTGGATAAGGAAGGCTCATTGGCAACCTTCATGTGCTAACCCCTAAGGACCCAAACTCATTTGGGTACCTAAATATCATACTTGATTTGTAACTCTGTAGGTATGCCTCAAGTCCACAATAAACAAAAATGCATGGCTTGTAGACAGTGGATGCTCAAGGCATATGATAGGAGACAAAGAACACTTCAATGAAATCAAAAGTATTGATGGAGGTAAAGTTACCTTTGGAAACAATGCAAAGGGTAAGGTAATTGGCATTGGTTCTATTGGTGTTAATGATACTACTTTTATTAAGGATGTTTTACTTGTTGATGGCTTGAAACATAACTTGTTAAGTGTAAGTCAATTATGTGATAAAGGAAACAAAGTAATCTTCACTTCAAATGAATGTCTTGTAATCTCTATTGATGGTCAAGAAATATTTAAAGAAAATAGAGATATCAATACGTACATAATAAAATTACATGAACTATCTAACTATTCCTCTAAGTGTCTTGTGACTACTAGTGATGAATCTTGGCTGTGGCATAGAAGACTTGGTCATGCTAACATGGAATTAATACAAAGTCTCAGCACATGAGAGCTAGTAAAAGGATTACCAAGAGTTAAATATGAAAAAGGCAAGACATGTGATCCTTGTCAAAGAGGAAGGCAACACAAGTCATCTTTCAAAGCCAAAAACATAGTAAGTACTTCAAAACCCCTTCAACTCCTACATTTAGACTTATTTGGACCTACTAGGGTTGCTAGCTTAGGAGGAAAACATTATGCATTTGTCATCATAGATGACTACTCTAGATTTACTTGGGTAATTTTCTTAGCTCAAAAGAGTGATGCTTTTGAAAATTTCAAAAACTTTGCTAAAAGAATTCAAAATGAAAAAGGGTACTGCATTTCAAACATAAGAAGTGATCATGGTAAAGAATTTGAAAATGAAAACTTTGAAAGTTTTTGTCTTGAACATGGCATTTCACATAATTTCTCATCTCCTAGAACACCTCAACAAAATGGAGTAGTTGAAAGGAAAAATCGAACATTAATTGAAATGGCAAGAACAATGCTTAATGAATATGAACACTGCATGTTATATTTCAAATCGAGTTTTCAAAAGACCTCTTTTAAACAAAACCTCATTTGAGCTATGGAATGGAAGAAAGCCCTTGGTATCATACTTTAGAGTATTTGGATGCAAGTGTTTTATATTGAACACCAGGGACAATCTTGGAAAATTCTCCTCTAAGTCTGATGATGGTATCTTTTTAGGATACTCTACAACCAGCAAAGCATATAGAGTATTTAATAAAAGATCATTAACAGTGGAAGAATCCATGCATGTTGTTTTTAATGAATCTAGTAAACTTGATCTTGTGAAAGGTAGTGCTCTTGATGATGTTGTAGATGATATGGAAAAACTTGTCATTGAAAATGGAAAAGAAGAAAACGATCAAGAAAATCTACTACCTCAAAATCAAGAACAAATGGAGCAAGAACTTCCAAAAGAATAGAGAATGAACAGAAATCATCCAAAAGAGCAAATAATTGGTGATCTATCAAGGGGAGTAAGTACTAGATCTCATTTCAAGTATTTAGTCACTGACATAGCTTTTATTTCACAAATTGAGCCTAAAAACATTGATGAGGCTCTTAATGATGAAAGTTGGGTAATTGCCATGCAAGAGGAACTCAACCAATTTGAGAGAAATAAGGTATGGAACCTAGTACCAAGACCTAAGAATCATCCAATCATAGGCAGCAAATGGGTATTTAGAAATAAGTTAGATGAATAAGGGTTAATAACCAGGAATAAAGCAAGACTAGTTGCAAAAGGATATAATCAGGAAGAAAGTATAGACTATGATGAAACATATGCACCGGTAGCTAGATTAGAAGCTATAAGAATACTCTTAGCATATGCATGTCACATGAATTTCAAACTTTTTCAAATGGATGTGAAAAGTGCATTTCTAAATGGCTATATAAATGAAGAAGTGTATGTAGAACAACCACCAGGTTTTGAAAGCTATAATTTGCCAAATCATGTTTTTAAACTTTCAAAAGCTTTGTATGGTTTAAAACAAGCTCCAAGAGCTTGGTATGAGAGACTAAGTTCTTTTTTACTAGAAAATAGCTTCACAAAGGGAAATGTTGACACTACACTGTTCATCAAAAAGCATAAGCATGAGATATTAATTGTTCAAATTTATGTTGATGATATAATATTTGGTTCTACTAATGAGCTGCTTTGTCAAGAATTTGCTAAGTGCATGACTAGGGAATTTGAAATGAGCATGATGGGAGAACTTAAGTATTTCCTTAGTCTACAAATCAAACAAAGCAATGAGGGCATATTCATCAACCAATCCAAATATGCCAAAGACTTAATCAAAAAATTTGGTATTGAAGGATGCAAAAATGCCAAGACTCCTATAAGTACATCAACAAAACTGGACAAAGATGAAAAGGGTAAGAGCATTAATGAAAAGCTTTATAGAGGTATGATCGGATCACTTTTATATCTCACTGCTTCTAGACCCGATATTATGTATAGTGTTTGCTTATGTGCGCGATTTCAATCTTGTCCCAAAGAATCTCATCTAAATGGTGTAAAAAGGATTTTAAGATATTTACATGGAACATTGCATCTAGGTTTATGGTATCCAAGGAATTCATCTTTCGATATTATAGGATATTCAGATGCAGACTATGCTGGTAGTCTTTTGGATAGGAAAAGCACTTCAGGCACTTGTCACTTCATTGGAGAATGTTTGGTTTCTTGGTTTAGCAAGAAACAAGTTTCAGTTGCTTTATGAACTGCTGAAGCTGAATATGTAGCAGTTGGATGTTGTTGTACACAAATTCTTTGGATAAAACAACAACTTAAGGACTATGGTCATGAGATGAACCATATACCTATAAAATGTGACAATACCAGTGCTATAAATCTTTCAAAGAATCCTATTCAACACTCTAGAAGTAAACATATTGACATTAGACATCACTTTATTAGAGATCATGTTCAATATGGAGATGTTGAATTAGAATTTGTATGCACAGAAAAACAATTAGCAGATATTTTCACTAAGTCTCTAAATGAGGAAAGATTTAATTTCATTAGAAGATAACTAGGTATGATTGATGGATTAACCTTGTGATTACAAGAATATGAAATTTTAATTGTTGATCTTAAAACATCACACAAGTTATAAGATAAAGTTTTTTTTAATGAGAATTTATGCTTTATGAAGTAAAATCTTTGTTGAAATGATTTAGTCTTGTTGCAGAACTTAATTTCAATCTGATGAAAATTATAGGGGAGTCACGCCCGTGATTTATACTCACGCTCGTGACTTAAATGGCTCAAAGAGGCAGTGTCGTTCATGACTTTGGTTCACGACATGCTTCACGGCTTCAAGTAGTGAAACATTGTTTCACGGCTTGAGTCATGCCCGTGGATAAGAATATTCACGCCCGTGACGATTTTTCACTCCCGTGAACCATTACGCCTCGAAAACTCATAGAAGCTTTCACGCTTTGGGTCACGGCATGATTCACGGCTTCAAGTGGTGAAACATAGTTTCACGACTTTCATCACGTCCGTGGCAAAGAACCGTCACGCCCGTGACAGAGTGGCACGCCCGTGATTAATTACACCAAAAAACTCACAGACGCTTTCACGCCTTGTGTCACGACTTGCTTCATGGGTATAAGTAGTGAAATTCAACAGTTCACGCCCGTGACAATATATTCACCCCCGTGACCTATGATCATTCACGCCAGTGATGTTCATAGATCACGCCTATGAACGCATTCACGCTTTCATTCACGGGTGGAACACTACTTCAGCAAACCGTGAACACGACTATTCATGCCCGTGACACCCCAAGCCACGCCCGTGAATGTATCGAATATAAAAGAAAACATTCGGTTACAATCTTCATTTCAAATCTCCATCTTCCAAAACCGCTCTCATTTACTCTCATTCATTGAGACATTGAAGATTCCGACCCCAAAGCCTTAATATTTCACTATAAATACCATCAAAAGTTCAAATCTTTAGCAGAAAACAGACATTTCTAGGGTATTTTATCAAAATTTCTGTCAAAATCTTCTCCAACTCCATCAACTACTAAATTTCTTCAAATATGGAGTCTGCTTCATCGAAGGGAAAGAGAAAGAAGTCTCATGCACCAAAGAGGTATTCAGATTACCTCATGAACATCATTCCCGAAAGTTGCCATCCTCGGTATGCAACTTTGAAGAAGAGACCTATTTTATCATCAAGGTCCTTCGAATGGCAGACAACCAGTAATCTCGGACTCGAGATGGCTATGACAGAGCAACTTCAAGCCTGTCATATAAGAGAATTTGTTCAAATTCATCTGCCAACCCTACGGGAGCCAACGCTGGAATTTCTCAGCACCTTGCAGGTTTCACCAACTGGAGTGGTGAAATTCCAACTCTACAAAAGTGAAAACACCCTCAGTGCCATCGCTTTTGGAGAATTAGTCAACCTACCATCTGATGGCATTCTGAATGAGACTGAGGTAGAATTCTCTACCCCTGCAGCATGGACACATTTTGGCACGGATTGCAGCTGGGATGTCAAGAAAACTAAGAGCACACATCTCAGGACCCCAGTACACAGGTATTTGCCTAGGTTTCTAACCTATAGCATTTTTGCTCGGGGAGAGAGCAATGGAACTATTAGGAAGTCAGAACTCTTCCTATTCGAGATGGCTTGCAGGGGAGTCACAATGGCGCTTTCCAGATGGTTTGCAAACCATCTTCTCTCCATAGCCACCAAGCCTACAGGAGATATCCTAATTGGAGCTTATGTCACTCATATGGCAGTGAAGCTCAATTACTTGAAGCTGGATAACCATCACTTCAACATCATTCCTGCACACCCATGAGATAGGCTGGATATAGAGTCATTCATCAAGATGGGAGCAGCTGTCAGAATCGTTTTTCAGAACGATATCTTCTACCACTTCACTGATACTGCTGGAGAGATTATATGGGAAGATCATGACACGGAGGATTTTAAAGCAGGCCTCCAGGGAGTCCAGCAGAAAAAGAGGGCTAGGATTGAAAAAGCAACTCCAGCCATCGGGCAGGACATTGGACAGTCCTCAGCCTCTACACCATCTTTAGCGCAGCAGGTGGTCGACCTCTTGGCACCACGTTTCGAGCAGCTGCAGACTTCCATGGATGAGGGGTTGGAAAACCTCAAGGACTTCATGGAGTCTCGGATCGACAGTCTTGAGGCTGAAGTAGCTAGGCTTCGTGATAGGATGTCTAGTTAGGATATAGGCTAGAGTGTAGCCTAAATTTATTATGTTTGATCATTTTTTGTTTGTTATGTTTGCTTATATAGGAAATCTTAAATTTCCTTTCATAGTTTGTATCCCTTCCTTCATAATATATATTTGCTTTTGTTTACTTTAATCTACATATTCTTTTTGATTTATGACAAAAGGGGGAGAAAACTAGCAATATATGATAGATAATATATGATAAGGGAAAGTAGTATCAAACTAGCAATAATAAGAATAGTGAATCAAAAAGTGAAACAAACTTTGAATTGATTTAAAAATCTTGATTCAACTTTTCAGATGCAAAGTAGAAAAACTGAGCTTTTATACACTTTAAATATAACCTGAGTATACTTTGCATACACCTTAAGAGCAAGTTACAAATAAAAACATGCCATGATACACCTTACATATACTTTATGTCTTAAAAAGGAATTATGGTATGAATTGGATATACTTCTCATATAACTTGCATATACTTAAAAACTAGTTAAAATGCTACATCTTTATTTACTATTCATGCATATTATATTTTTTATTCTAAGTATATATTGAGGGGGAGCCTTCTCAAAATCACATATTGCTATATTATTTGTCACCATCAAAAAGGGGGAGATTGTTAACCTTGAGGGGTATTTTTGTCATTTTGATGATAATAAATAATATAGCAATATTATATTTAACATACTTGTTTTTGTAAGTATATTATACAGGACATGAATTAAAATAGCAAGAATGGAGAATTGGAAGAATAATCCTTGAGAATCAAAAAGCAAGAAGTAGCATGCTCACTGTCGTGACTCTAGAAGTCACTCCCGTGAAGCCAACTAGCCGTTACCAAGAAACCAACATTTGAAGTTCACGACCATGAAGGAAAACCAAACCGTGAAGTAAGCATTTCAGTCACCTCCGTGAAGAAAGGTGTCACTCCCGTGAATCTTCATGCAAATTTCATTCCAGAGAGCTTCACGACCAGAGTCACCACTTGGTTCACGGCTGGGAAGAGTGTCACGCCCGTGACTAATTAAAGTCACGCCCATGACTCTATATGTCAAAACATACCAAAGAGCTTCATGACCAAGGTCACCACTTCAGTCACGGCTTGGGAAGAACTGTCACTCCCGTGACATGCATATTCACGCCCGTGACTCTATATGTCAAAACATACTAGAGAGCTTCACGACCAAGGTCACCACTTCAGTGACGGCTTGGGAAGAACTGTCACCCCCGTGACATGCATATTCACGCCCGTGAACAATGAAAGAGAAAAAATGACAGACGCGATTTTTTGGTTGGTATAATGGCTAGTTTCTTATTTAATGCACCCCAACGGCTATATTCAGCCATGGGAGTATAAATGAAAGTCATTTATGCATTAAGAAACAAGAGAATGACAAGAAAAACAAAAGATTAGCAGATGCTTCAAATTACAAGCTATCTTGTACTTTTATACTTTGAGAACAAATTCATTCTCTGTAAAAATCCTATTGTCCTCATATTTGAGCAATAAAGATTTATAAGTAGTTATCTCTGTAATCTTTACTCAAGTAAGCATTGGAGAGTTCTGGGTTAAGAGAATAACACTTGTAAGGGTTAGCTGTGTGAACCTCCAAAACACAAATTAAAAGGTTGTTTGTGTGAGCCTGTAAAACACAAAGTGTAGGTTGTTTGTTTGAGCCTGTAAAACACAAAGTGTAGGTTGTTTGTGTGAGCCTGTAAAACACAAAGGAATTGGTTATTGTGCGAGCCATTAAAACACAAGGGATTTCTGGGTTAGGTGTGAGCCATTGTGAGAAACACCATAGTTGGGAGTGAGCTTGTAAAACTCCATTGTAACACTTAGTGTGTTAGTGAAACTCCCAATTGTGATTGGGGAGAGGAGTAGGGTTTGTTAATACCCGAACTTCTATAAATCTTTGTGTCTGATTTTCTCTATCCCTTATAAAATTAACAATTTTATTTCCGCACCTTAAAGTTTAATTTATTGAAACTCCAATTCAACCCCCCTTCTTGGTCTAATATCTGGGCAACACTATGTAATCTAATTACATATTTCAAATTATAGAAAACCTCAATTTACATTTGAGGGGTGTAAGATGAGAAGAGAAATACATAAGAAAGAAAGAGAGGTAGGGACACGCATACCCTATTTACCATAAAACAAAATAATTCCATACATGCTCCATGATATTGGGCCTAAGTCCATAATCATCCATCATGCCTTTTCATACACCCCTAACATACAAAATAAAAATGACAATTTTGGATTTCAATTTGTAAATCGATTCAACGCTTGAACCGAAATTGCCTATATGTATTCTTTCGGTTAATTTAATTTTGTATGTCATTTTAAAGTGGAATTTAATATTTAATCAAATTAAATTAAATTCCATATTTCCAGAAATAATTCAAAATTAACTCTCCTTAAAATCAGAATATTATGATGTCAAAATTAAAAAATTTAATTTTAATATACATATAAATTTCTTGACATACTAGAATTACAATTGCACAACTTAAATTAATTGAAAATTAATTTCTAAAAATTCTGAACATCAAATCATCATTCTAATCATCTTTAGGTCAGTTAAAGTTCATCAAAATAATTTTGGCACAAGCCAAAATTACTAAGACAAATGAATCAATACACTTAGACGCTCAAAATAACTAATTCAATATCTAGAATTTTTTAAATTTTCAAATGCTTGCAAAATAATTTTGCATGCATCTAAAATTAAAATAACATATTTTTAATCACATAAAAATTATTTCAAGGTACTGAAAATAAAATAAACACATACAAAAAAATCAAACAAAACAACCTAACCGGTTATGCTTAAATAGTCCCGTTTTTGTGTTTGCTTGAAATATTAATTAAAATAATTTTTAATTAATTATTGGACACTTCCAGAGGCATAAACATATTCTCAATATGTCTAAATAAATTTTTTCATAATCAAATTACAAAAAAAATATAACCAGCCCCATCAATTAAGCCAAACAACAACACATGTTCATAAATAAGATAATTTTAGGAATTTTTGAAATAAATCCGAAATTAATTATTTGAATCACTTTGAAATAATTTTTCAATCAAAATAATCATCCTTAATCCTCCCATGATCATATTAGAGAAAGAAAAATGTGTAAAACATATTTTACAAATTAATTTCAATTTTTCAAAACCTATTGATCCAAAATCATCAAAACAATGCAATCTCATTGCACTTTCAATTAAAATTAATATTAATGGACAAAAGGGGGCTCTGATACAAATTTTGGGTTTTGAAGAATGAATCAAATTCATAAACGCAGCAGAAAAATAAAATTTTCAAAACCTGAAACAATAGATCATACTTGTGCCATTAAAACTAATTTATATAAATATCAAGGTTAGAAATTATACCTTGTAATTTCTTATTTGTTCTTCAAATCTTCACTTTGTTGGGTTATAACTATAACATTCAGTTATTTAGGCCCCGATTACGCGTGACCGTAGTGAGGTGCGCAAGTTCAATTGGAGTCTAAATTTGAACCCATAAAAAATGACTAATAAGAAGGAAAAATAATTAAGGGTATTATTATTTGGGAATTCAAAAGATTAGTGGTAGAATTAGAAAAAAATAAAATTACCTATGGACAAAATCGGTATTATAGAGATTGTTTGGGGAAAAAGTGTGAATATGGAGGAAGATGTGGCAAATATGGAATTTCTAAAAGTTTAAATTCCAATCAAGATTAATTAACTTAATGAACCAATAAGAATTAGAATTAATTTTAATTAGTGGGACCCACTTCTTAATTTAAGTATAAAAGTCAAAAAGATGAAGGAAATTCCACATTCTTCCATAAGCCATCTTCATCTTCTCTCTTTCTCCTCACTTTGCTGTCCACCATAGGCTCCCTAAAGCTCCATTTTTCCCTGCAAAGCAAGATTGAAAAAGTGAGGAAATAAATTAGTTTTGAGAGAGGAAAAATCAGAATTAAAGAGTTCTTACTACAAAGGTACCAAAGGAGCAAGAAGGAAGGAATAAGAAGCAAAAGGGAGAAGAGTGGGACAAATTTCGGCCCACCTTGAAGAAAAATTAAGGTTAGTTTATTCTTCTTAAATTCAACCTTTTTTCTTCCATTTGAGATCCATATTGATGATAGATGTGATTAGGGTTGATAGATATAGGTTATGTTGCAAGATTGAACTTAGAAATTTAAGTTTGTGATTAGTTGATGGAAGTGTAATTGAAGTTAGTTAATTGTTTCATGGCTTAAAAAATAAAGAAAATATAATGTTAAGGGATGAATGAGGGGCTTCCATAGTTACAGAAATTAGGGAAAATTGAAATTAATATGGAAACATCACAATTGGTGATAAGAAAAATGCGAATTGAGTGTTGAATTGAAGAAAATGAATTGGGAACTAAGATATGGTTTTTGGGAAGCCATGACATATTAAGAGAGAAGTTTAACCTTAGTACATTTTAGCTCAATTAAGGTGTAAAACATATTAGGAGCATTAGAATACTATGTAGACAAGAAAAGCATTAAAAATGGATATTGGAATTGAGATGTGGTATGGTTGTGTAGGAAAAATAAGTGAACAAGTGAGAGGCCCTCAAGAGGGTGATAAAGGCAAAGAGAAAGCTAGCTAATAAGGGAAGAAAAAGAAGGATTAACGGAAGAGCCAAGACTGATTAGGTATGTGCTTCATTGATAAAAATCTTAGATGATGTTCATATGTGTGTAATTATGTGTTAAAGTTTAATATGATTGTGTGTTTGATGTGTTGTAATTAGGTATTGTTTTTGATATTTTATATGGCAATGAGACCAAATGGTGTGAAATAATTAAGACATATGATTGTAGTTGTAATTCTGGAAATTTTAATATCAAAATGAATGCAAATGATGACTGTGGTTGAAATATAGATTGTTGGCTCGGGTACAGAATTCTAGGAACAACCCTGACTATTTTGATGATAACATGAGTTCTGGAACTCCTTTTTGTATGTTATTTGTTGGAAAGGAAAGCTAAGACACAACGTTTCAACTTGTATTTAGACTATAATATCTAATTATATCTATATTTTCCTAGAAAAATGCATGAATATCAAATCTAGAATCTATCCTGAAAATTCTGGGCAGGAATATTTGTGATGATACAATATTCAATTAACCATAACTTTTGATAGAAAAATGGGATTTAAGTGATTTTTAATGCATCTGATATCTAAGATAATAAGCTAAAAATGGTTAGAGGACCAGAGCTCCCAATGCGAATTATAAATGGGCTAACAATGAAGCCCAAAAATAGGTCCAAAATCTGTCATAGGTAAAAACATGAAATCTTGGGCTTTTGCATGTGTTGTGATTATTATATGTAATAACTAATGTGAATATTTACTTTATTGATAATTATAAATGTTTAACAAATTATTTATGTGTGAGATTTTAGTACGATAATAATGGAAATTAAGAACAAAAATAAATAAGCATAAATATGATAATTGAATAATATTGGCATTTTTGAAAATATTGGGAATTAAAACGAAAATAGTTACGCCCAAAGACACCTAGGCTAGAACTAGAATAGAAAATAGTTTGACATTCCAATAAGGGGATTTAGGCACTCGGTGCCAAATATAAAAACCGTTAATGATAATTTATAAATGCGCTCAATGCAAAAATTATTAAGCCGGTAATGACAATATAACAAATGACATTATTATAGAAGCGCTCGACGCTATATTATGATAGTCGAGAATGACAACCCCATTATTCCTATTAGATAGTTTGGTTATAGGTGTTATGGACACAAGAAAATAATAATAGTACTAATATCGAATTATGTGATTTCGATCAATGTTATATGAATTAAAGATATTACATGTTGAATATTTGCTGGAATTTATTGAATTTCTATAATTCTTTATTTTATACTTTATTTATTAAATGATTAATTAATATGAAATATATATATGTATGTATGTAAAATTTTTATCATTGAAACACCACTAAGCTATTAGCTTAGCGCGGGTGGTTTTCTCTCGCACAGATTTAGAAGAGTAGCCGTAGAAAATAGATTATTAGAAGAAGAAGGGTACCCGGAAAGAAGTAGCAAAAAACTTTGGGTTTTCTTTTTGGTATATTTTATAAAAAAAAATTTGTAAATTAAATTATGGTTTTATTTTCTATAGTTTGTATTATAGACACGAATGATAATATAAATTAATATACTTTATAAATAAATAAAATTTTAAATATTTGTGTTTGTATTAATTTTTATTTTAGCGTCTGCAATATTTTTGAAAGAAAAATGTTACTTCTTTTCATTAAATTTACAGAACAGTTAGACAGGTAATACTCACTTACCTTGCTGAACGGAAGTGGGGTAAAGGGGTGTTACAATTTTTGGTATCAGAGCTATAGGTTTTAACGATGCTTATTTAGTGTGTATGGGAAGATAAGTGAATATTTTCAGTATTTGCATTGTTTTAAGTTGTTATATTCTAATAAGGGACCCTTCTTCTGACAATATAGGTTTTTATGGATACAAAATCAAGGGGAAGTCACGAAGAGCAGGAGGGTGATAATATAGCTAATTCGACTACTCATAGACAGTCAACATCAATTAGAGTTTCGGAGCCTAGTGTTATAGCTCCACAACATGCTGAAGAACATGTTAACCCGGGTCAAGTACCCCTTATGCAACAGATGGCTACCTTGTTATAGTAGATAGCACAAGTTGTGCCACCACCAACTCAACCAGCTCCCCCACCTCAACCAAAATCCCAGATTGATAAATTAAGAAAATATGGGGCTACGGATTTTATGGGCAAGAAAGAAGATGACCCAGCCTAAAGAGAGATTAGTTGATCCTAAACTAGCAGTACCCATTCCGCTGGCCCAAACCAAAGCCCAAATGTCTCCAATTCTACCCACAGCAGAATTTTGGTTGGAAAAGACAGAGTGGGTTTTTGAGGAGCTGCAATGTCCGGAGGAGTACAAGGTTAGATATGCGGTATCCCTCCTTCAGGAGCATGCCTATGACTGGTGGAAGTTGGTGTTAGCGAAACCTCAGACTCCGACCCCTCGGACATGGGATTTCTTTGTGGCAGAGTTTAAGAAGAAATATGTGCCAAGAATTTATGTGGATGAGAAAAAGCGAGAATTGCTCAATTTGAAGCAGAGGGGTATGACAATAGCTGAGTACGAGATGGAGTTCACCAGGCTGAGCAAGTATGCTACTGGAATTATTGGAGATGAAGCTGATAAATGTCATAGATTTGAAGATGGCCTCGATGAAGAGATTGGATATTTAGTGGCTTCCCACTAGTATAGAGATTTTACTACATTATTGTCCTCTGCTATTAGTGTTGAAAGGAGGAAAAAGCTGAAGACAGAAGAGTTCTCCAAGAAATCAACAGCTAGTGTGGCCCAGACATCGGGTAGGAAATGACGGATAGTACCCAGACCCTTTCAGTCACGGGCTGCTGGGCAGACATTTTCTGGTAGGTGGAGTCAGCATTTTAGACCCGTAGCATTATCTGCTAGTTCACCAGCATCATTTCCCAAGAGACCAGCTCCGGCTATGTGTCAGCATTGTGGTAGAGCTCATACAAGAGAGTTTTGGTGGTTAACTGTGGCATGTTTGAGATATGGAGCTACTGACCATATGAAGAGAGATTGTCCCAGACTTAGTACAAGCAGTATGGCACCAACACAGACTATGGCACCGATACAGAGCCGCGGTAGAGGTCGAGGCCAGTTTAGAGGTGGTTGTACCAGACAGAGTCAGAGGGTATTAGAGACAGTTGACAGACCCGGAGTTAGTAAAGCTCAAGCTCGGGCATATGTGATGAGAACTCATGAGGACCAGGATGCACCAGACGTCATAGTTGGTAAATTGTCTTTATTTGATTTTGATTTACATGCATTGATAGATCCTAGTTCCACGCATTCATACATAAGCACAACTGCACTTAGACAAAGGAACATGATACCTGAGACCTTAGAATATGAGATAGATGTGACCAATCCGCTAGGACATAGTGTGAAAGTGAATCAGATTTCTAGAAACAGTTCAATAATAATTCAGGGTAAAGAATTTCCATCCGACTTAATAGAACTACCTTTTCATGAATTCGATGCTATTCTGGGTATGGATTAGTTGACAAAATACGGAGCTATAGTTGACTGCCGATCTAGAAACGTTGTACTTAAAATTCCCAGGCAGGATGACACTATCATTCAAGGTGAAGGTCAAACATATTTGACCAGTGTTATTTCTGCATTAAAAGCTCGGAAATACATTAGGAAGGGATGTGAAGCATACTTAGGCCATGTGATAGATACCAGGAAAGGAAGCCTGAAACTCAAGGACATCCCCACAGTGTGTGAGTTTCCATATGTGTTTCTAGAAGATTTGCCAGGGTTATCACCAGATAGGGAGATAGAGTTTCCAATTGATGTAATTCCTAGTACATCCCCGATATCAATTACTCCGTATAGAATGGCACCTGTAGAATTGAGAGTGTTAGATGAGTGCTCTAAAGGTAATCACCTTTAGCACTTATTGTACAAATTTATTTGATTAATAAAAGGCTTTTTCATTAATTTGATGTTCATTTGATATATGAATTCATAAGTGATCTTAAATCAATTAATGAAGTCTTTGATACATAACATAGCATGAAGGAAATCATGACGAGATCATGATATTGAGATTGTTATCATGTGTAATTATGTTAGTATCAAAATTATCCCTAGTCATAGGATTAATGAGATGGGACATCATTAATCTAGACAGACTAGCACATGTTACACTCCTTGATTGGATCAAGTAGTAGATCTCATAATCTATAAATATGAGATGTTTAGAGTTAACATGTGGATGCTTCCTAAGTGTACTTAAGTACATTGGATGACCAACTATGAGACAATCATATGGATAATCTATTCAAATGTCAATGATAGTCTCATCATAGCAATGGTGCAAGTATCCTTAGACTTGAGGTACTCAAGGATATCTTGAATATTGATTATGTATTTTGACACTATTCCTTGTTGCCTCAGAGAGGTAGCTCATAGGGTGGTGATTGGATACATCTTGAGGTATTAGAAGGTAATTGAGTAACCAACAAAGGATTCACCATTCTTGATAGAAGGAGTGTATACCTATGGCCTCTTGTCGGGGTCATTACTCAAGAATCTCTGGCCAGAGTGGAAATTTCATAAAGATAGTCTTCAATGACATATCTAATAGAGTAATGAGCCTTAAAGATAAGAACTAACATTACTTGGACTAGATGTGATGTAGTCAGTCTAGTGAGAGTTGACACATGTCCATACTCTGAACCAAGTTAGGTATAAAATGGTGAAAGGAATAATTGCACAGAAATTGTCTATGGAAAGGTTCGTAGTCAAAACACTGACTTTCCGGTCAATTGGGGGTCATGATGTGTTGCTAGATACAGCTCATGACCTGATTAAATTAATTGTTAATTTAAGTGGCCAACATAACTGAGAACCTAATGGGTCACACGCATTGAAGATTGGAGAATGAGTAAAATGATTTTGGATAGGATCCAAAATATGAGAGAATTATTTTAGGATGGATCGCGATGAGATCGCATGGAAAAATCATTCGGGAGTGTCACGGGCCCGTATGAGCCCGCACGGGCTGGGTAGACTACTGGCCAGCATTACGGGCCAGCTTGGCTGCCCAACAGCAGCCCGCAGCAGGCCCAGCGCGCCTGCAACTTCCCATCCGTTAGCCAACGGCTGTTTTTGGCCTTAATTAGGCCAATTATGGCCAATTACTATTTTTTTGTTTCTATTTTCTCCATTTTTGACTTTTCATCTTATTTTTGAATTTGATTCAAATAGAAAAGACATCAAATGGAAGAAAATAGACATGAAAATATTTTTAAGATACAACAAAAAATTATCTCAATAACACTTTCAAAGCTAACACTTTGAATTTGTTCAAACCATTTCTCTTTATAGATTTTTCTTCATTCTTCATGTGGATTATCATTAAAGACATCCCAGTGTGGATTGTTGTAGTTTGCTACAACCCAACAAAGTGAAGATTTGAAGAACAAATAAAAATTACAAGATATAATTTTTAACATTTACATTTATATAAATTAGTTTTAATGGTACAAGTATGATTTTTTGTTTTGGGTTTTGAAAAATTTTATTTTTCACTGCATTTATTAATATGATTCATTTTTCAAAACCCTACATTGGTATCAGAGCCTCCTTGTATCCATTAAAATTAATTTTAATTGAAAGTGCAATGGGATTGCATGTTTTTAATGATTTTAGATCAATAGGTTTTGAAAAAATTGAAATTAATTTGTAAAATATAATTTACATATTTTTATTTTTTTAATCTGATCAGGGGATGATTAAGAATGATTATTTTGATTGAAAAATGATTTGAATGTGATTCAAATAATTAATTTCTGATTTATTTTAAAAATTCCTAAAATTGCATTTTTTATGAACATGTGTTGTTGTTTGGCTTAATTGATGGAGTTGGTTACATTTTTCTTATAATTTAATTATGAAACAATTATTTAGAAATATTGAGAATATGTTTATGCCTCTGGAAGTGTCCAATAATTAATTAAAAATTATTTTAATTAAGTTTTCAATCAAATACAAAAACGGGACTGTTTTCGTATACCCGGTGGGACTGTTTTGTTTGATTTTTTTTATATGTGTTTATTTTATTTACAACACCTTGAAATAATTTTTATATTATTAAAATATATTATTTTGATGTTACATGCATGCTAAAATTATTTTGCAAGCATTTGAAATTTTAAAAATTCTAGATATTGAATTAGTCATTTTGAGCGTCTAAGTGTGTTGGTTCTTTTGTCTTAGTAATTTTGGTTTGTGCCAAAAATATTTTAATGAACTTGAGCTAACCTAGAGATAATTAAAATGGTGATTTGATGTTCTGGAAATTTTTAGAATTTTTTGGAAAGTAATTTTGAATTAATTTAAGTTTTGCAATTGTAATTTTAGTATGACTAGAAATTGGTATGTATATTAAAATTAAATTGTTTAATTTTAACATCGTAATATTCTGATTTTAAGGAGAAATAATTTTTTAATTATTTCTGGAAATATGGAATTTCTTTTAATTTTATTAAATATTAAATTACACTTTAAAATGACATACAAAATTAAATTAACCGAAATAACACATAGAAAATTTCGATTCAAGTGTTGAATCGATTTACAAATTGAAATCCAAAATTGTCATTTTTATTTTGTGCATTAGAGAATGCATGTTAGGGGTGTATGAAAAGGCATGATGGATGATTATGGACTTAGGCCCAATGTGATTGAGCATGCATGAAATTATTTTGTTTTATGGTAAATAGGGTCTGCATGTCCCTACCTCTTTTTCTTTTTTATGTATTTCTCTTCTCATCTTACTCACTCCAAATGTAAATTGAGGTTTTCTATAATTTGAAATATATAATTAGATTACATAGGATTAGGATAGAATGAAGATACAAAGGAGCAAGAAGCAAAGGAGATGGTACCATAAACAAGAAGACTTAGAAATAGGAATTTGATTTCTATTTTGGGTTGTAAATTCATGCATATACCTAGGTAAGACCTAGTCAATTTCTTTTTGGCTCAAGAGATTGACTTTATTATGTCCATAATCATGCGATATAATTAATGTAACTATCTTTATATATCAATATCATGAATGTATGATATATAAAAGAACGAAATAATAACTTAATGAGACTTAACAAAGAAATTCCTCACTAAATAAACAATTAAGTCTTAGGTCTTCCATTAATTTGAGGAGAACCAGAGTTCTTCTAGAGTTAGGGTTGTTGAGTTGCCTCAAGCTCACTCTATAAGAATATGTTCAATCCATTGAAATTAGATTTCATGATTAATGGGTTAGACTTAACCGATATTATTAACTTGTTAGATTTGCGCTAAGGTTAATGTGTATTGGAGGTAAAGTTGGGTTTGTATACATGAGATGTACACATATCAATAAGTTGATAGCACAATGTATGTGCACACATCAATAAATTGATAGCACAAGATTCGATAGTTGCATGAATAATGCAATTGGTATTGATTAGATACCTACCAACCAAATTAAGGATAGTTTGTTGAGTTGCCTCAAGGTTATTCTTAGCTAGTTGGATATCGACCCACTAGGAGAACTTCTATATAAGTTCTCTCAGGTTCATAGTGAGGGTTATGGATTCGCAATAAAATAGTGGGAGCCATAATGCGATTTATTAAAAACCTAATAAATATGCATTTTATGTACATTCTAACATGTTCTATTTTACATCTAGGTTGCTAGAATCATCATCATGAGAAGTGTGAATTTGTGATCGCTAATGGAATCAAATAAGTTGACTGGGCCCAATTTTTTGGATTGGCTAAAGAATATGAGAATAGTTCTCAAATACGAAAAGATTGGCTATGTCCTAGATGAGGCACTCCTTAATCCCCCTACTACTAATGCTTTTGAAGATGTTCATAAGGCATATCAAAAGCTAATAGTGAGATGGCAAGCTGCATTATCCTTGCTACTATGTCAACTGAGTTGCAAAAGCAGCATGAGGCTATGGATGCTAATTCCATAGTATACCATCTAAGAGAGCTTTTTGATGAGCAAGCACGTTCCGAAAGGTTCGAAACTTTAGGGTTGCTCTTCCGAACTAAGATGGTTGAGGGGACATCTCCAGTGCAATATGCATTGATGATGAATGGCTATATTGAGAGGTTGGCCACCTTGGGATTTGTGATGGACCATGAATTAAGTATTGACTTAACTCTAACCAGTTTGTCTAATAGTTATTCACATTTTGTGCTTAACTATAGGATGAACCACATCTCTACTACTATTCCTGAGCTGATTAACTTGCTTAAAACAGCTGAGCCATTTGTCAAGAAGGACAGTAAGGCTGTGATGCTGGTGGACTCTTCAAGTTCTAAAAGGAAGAGCCTTAAGAAGAAGAAGAAGTCCATAAAGCCTAAGGGAGGCGTGGCCAAGAAGAAGGCCAAGGAGATTGCTCCAAAAGGGACATGCTTCCATTGTGGCAAGGATGACCATTAGAAGATAAACTGCAAGGCTTACTTGGAGTCCTTGAAGAAGAAAGCATCTGATGGCCCATCTACTTCAGGTATTTTTGTCATTGAAATTAATACTGTTTCCAATAATAATATATGGGTATTAGGTACCGGTTGTGGCTCACACATATGCACTGATATGCAGGGCCTAAGGAACAGTAGACAACTTAATAAGCGAGAGTCAGACCTACGCGTTGGAAATGGAGCAAGGGTTGTTGCATTATCTATAGGAATATATGTATTGAGCCTCCATAGTGGGCTTATATTAAATTTGGATAATTGCTATTGTGTACCTGCTTTGACTAAAAACATTATTTTTGTTTCAAGTCTAAATAAAGATGCTTTCCTTTTAGCTTTTAGTAACAATTGGTGTTCTATTATGTTGAATGAAATTCTTTATGCTAATGGTACATTATGCAATGGAATATACATATTAGATATGTCAAATCCAATTTTAAACACCAATGATAATAAAAGGCAAAAACAAGATATGTTGAAATCATCTTATTTATGGCATTGTTTTCTTGGTCATATAAGTGAGAAACGCATGGCTAAGCTACACAAAAGTGGCAGTTTGGGTTCATTTGATTATGAATCATATGACACATGTGAATCTTGTTTACTAGGCAAGATGACTAAATTACCCATTAAGGGAAAGGGTGAACGTGCTAATGGACTTTTAGACTTAATACGTTCAGATGTATGTGGTCCAATGTCTACACATGCTAGAGGTGGTTTCATCTACTTCATTACTTTTATCGATGATTATTCATGATATGGATATGTGTATCTTATGAGATACAAATCTGAAGCTTTTGAAAAGTTCAAAGAATTCAGAAATGAAGTAGAGAAACAACTTGGCAAAAGTATTAAAACACTTCGATCTGATCGAGGAGGTGAATACTTGAGCCAAGAGTTTCTAGATTATCTTAGGGATAATGTGATTTTATCTCAATGGACTCCACCTTACACGCCACAACATAATAGTGTGGCTGAAAGAAGAAACCGAACCTTGTTAGACATGGTAAGGTCTATGATGAGTTTTGCAGAATTGCCTAAGTCCTTTTGGGGTTATGCACTAAAGACCGCCATTTATATATTAAATGGAGTTCCTTCAAAGTCAGTTGATGTTACTCCATATGAGATATGGTATAACAAGAGGCCCATATTTTCTTACATGATAATTTGGGGTTGTCCTGCTTATGTGAAGCGGATAATGTCAGATGAGCTAGAAGCTAAGTTTGACCGATGTCTGTTTGTGGGATATCCAAACGTATCATATGGATATCAATTTTACCACCCCTTGGAATAGAAGGTTTTTGTTTCAAGACATGTTATCTTTTTAGAGAGAGAATTCCTTCTAAAAGGAGATAGTGGGAGAAAAATTGAACTTAAAGAAGTTCAAGATGCTCAAACAGATGCTGATCAACTGCCTGAACCTGAGCTTGTTGCTTATACAAATGATATAACATCTCAACCTTCTAAACCACAAGAGCTTCGTAGGTTAAGTAGGATACGTACTGTTCTAGAGAGATATGGATTTCTCATTAGTGAATAGAACGACGTATTGCTTATAGAAAATGATGAGCCTACAACCTATGAAGAGGTTCTGAATAGTTCAGAATCTGACAAATGGCTTCAAACCTTGAAGTCAGAAATGGATTCAATGTATGAAAACCAAGTATGGACTTTGGTTGACCCACCCGAAGGAATAAAGCCTATAGGGTGTAAGTGGGTTTTCAAAAAGAAAACTGACATGGATGGTAATGTGATTACCTATAAAGCTAGACTTGTTGCTAAAGGTTATCGTCAAAGACAAAGAATTGACTATGATGAAACTTTTAGCCCAGTAGCTATGCTTAAATCCATAAGGATACTTCTAGCCATTGCTACACATTATGATTATGAGATATGGCAAATGGATGTGAAAACAACTTTCCTTAATAGAAATCTGACTGAGGATGTGTACATGACACAACCAGAAGGTTTCATATCCAATGATGGCAAAAAGGTATGTAAGCTTCAAAGATCTATTTATGGATTAAAGCAAACATCCAGGAGTTGGAATATTCAGTTTGATGAGACAATCAAACAGTTCGGTTTCTTACAAAATCTGGATGAACCTTGTGTTTACAAGAAGGTTAGTAGGAGTGCAATCGTATTTCTTGTGTTATATGTAGATGACATATTGTTAATGGGAAATGATGTCTCAGCCTTACAATCATTCAAAATTTGGTTATCCAAGAATTTCTCTATGAAAGACCTTGGAGAAGCAGCCTATATTTTAGGGATAAAGATCTATATAGATAGATCTAAAAGATTGCTTGGTCTTTCACAGTCTACATATATAGATAAGATGCTAAAGAGTTTCAGCATGAAGCAGTCCAAGAGGGGATATATTCCCATGACCCATGGGATTACTCTCTCAAAGTCTTTGTGTCCAAAGACACAAAATGAGAGGACACACATGAGTTTGATTCCATATGCTTCAGCTATAGGATCAATCATGTATGTTATGATATGTACAAGACCCGATGTATCATAAGCTCTGAGTGTCACAAGTAGATACCAATTGGACCCTGGTGAGGGTCATTGGGTGGCTGTCAAGAATATCCTTAAGTACTTAAGAAGAACTAAGGATGTATTCCTGGTATATGGAGATGGAGATCTTACTGTGAGCGGGTATACCGATGTCAGCTTCCAATCTGACAAGGATGACTCAAAATCTCAGTCAGGTTATATATTCACACTAAATGGTTGAGCAGTTAGTTGGAAGAGTTCCAAACAGGAAATGACTACTGATTCGACAACCGGAGCAGAGTACATTACAGCTTCTGAAGCAGCAAAGGAAGCAGTTTGGATAAAGAAATTCATCACAGAACTTGGAGTGGTTCTCAGCATTATTGATCCAATACAATTGTATTGTGATAATAATGGAGCCATTGAGCAAGCAAAGGAGCCACGGTCTCATCAAAGATCCAAACATGTACTCAGAAGATACCATTTGATTAGAGAAATCATTGGTAGGAATGATGTAAAGATAGAAAGAGTGCCCACTGATCAGAATATTATTGATCCTTTAACTAAGCCATTTCCCCAAAAGAAATATGATTCTCATGTACTCGTCTATGAAATTAAATACAAAGGCGATTACCTTTAGTGCAAGTGGGAGCTTGTTAGAGGAGTGCTCTAAAGGCAATCACCTTTAGCACTTATTGTACAAATTTATTTGATTAATAAAAGATTTTTTCATTAATTTGATGTTCATTTGATATATGAATTGATAAGTGATCTTAAATCAATTAATGAAGTCCTTGATACATAACATAACATGAAGGAAATCATGACGAGATCATGATATTGAGATTGTTATCATGTGTAATTATGTTAGTTTAAGTGGCCAACATAACCAGGAACCTAATGGATCACATGCATTGAAGATATGGAGAATGAGTGAAATGGTATTGGATATGATCCAAAATATTATAGAATTATTTTAGGGTGGATCGAGATAAGATCGCACAAAAATATCGTTTGGGAGTGTCACAGTACCGCGCGGGCTAGGCAGGCTGTTGGCCTACCTTGCGGGCCAGCTGGGCTGCCCAGCAGCAGCCTGCAGAAGGCCCAGCATGCCTGCAGCTTCCCATCTGTTGGCCAACGACTGTTTTTTGCCTTAATTAGGCCAATTATGGCCAATTACTATTTTTTTTGTTTCCATTTTTTCCATTTGTGACTTTTCATCTTATTTTGAATTTGATTCAAATAGAAAAGACATCAAATGGCAGAAAATAGACATGAAAATATTCTTTGTAAAAAAAAATATTTTTAAGACAACAAAAAATTCTCTCAAGAACACTTTCAAAGCTAGCACTTTGAATTTGTTCAAACCATTTCTCTTGATAGTTTCTTTTTCATTCTTCACGTGGATTATCATTAGAGACATCCTAGTGTGGATTGTTGTGGTTTGCTACAACCCAACAAAGTGAAGATTTGAAGAACAAATAAAAATTACAAGGTATAATTTTTGTTGAACCTTGAGGGGTATTTCCGTCATTTTGATGATAACAAATAAAATAGCAATATTGTATTTAACATACTTGTTTTCTAAGTCTATTGAACAGGGTATGAAATATGTTAGCAAGAATGGAGAATGGAAGATTAATCTTCAAAAGATAAAATTTGAAAAAGTGGCATGTTCACGCCCATGACCCTATGTGTCATGCCCGTGATGAAGCTAACTGCCAACAAACCAACATTTGAAGTTCACGGTCATGAAGGAAGATAGCAACCGTGAATGAACTTTTTAGTCACGCCTGTGAAAGAAATGTCACGCCCGTGAACAAACATGACAAATTCTTCCAGAGAGCTTCACGACGAAAGTCACCACTTGGATCATGACTTGGAAGGTTGTCACGCTCGTGAAGATATATGTCACACCCGTGACCCAATATTTCAAAACCTTCCAAAATGCTTCACAGCCAAGGTCACCACTTCAGTCACGGCTTGGAAGAACAGTCATGACCGTGACAAACATAGTCACGCCCGTGAAAGATGAAATTCAGGCACGATTATTAGGGTTGGTGCAATGACAAGTTTTGTATTAAATGCATTCCAACGGCTATAATTCGTTATGAGAGTATAAATGCAAGTCATTTATGCATTCAGAACAAGAGGATAGCTAATACTTTAAATCAGAATCTTGTTGTAAGCTATTTGTACATTTAATACTTTCAAAACAAATATTTATTCTCTATGAAAATCTTTTGGCTCATCATTTATTGAGCAATAAAGATTTGAAAGTGTTTCTCTCTGTAATCATTTATTACTCAAGTGAGTTTTGGGTATTTCTGGGTTAAGAGTAGAACACTTGTAAGGGTTAGTTGTGTAAGCCTCTAAAACACAAAGAAAGGTTATTCGCGTGAGCTTATAAAACACATAGAAAGGTTGTTTGTGTGAGTCTGTAAAACACAAAGTAAAGGTTGTTTGTGTAAGCCTGTAAAACACAAGGAATTGGTTATTGTGTGAGCCATCAAAACATATGGGATTTCTAGGTTAGGTGTGAGCCATTGTGAGAAACACCATAGTTGGGAGTGAGCTTGTAAAACTCCATTGTAACACTTAGTGTGTTAGTGAAACTCCCAATTACGATTGGGGAAAGGAGTAGGGTTTGTTAACACCCGAACCTCTAGAAAAATCCTTGTGTCAAATTTCTCTTTCCCTCCTAAACTTAACTTTTTATTTCTGCACTTGAAAGTTAAATTTTTAAACTCCAATTCAACCCCTTTTCTTGGCTCAATATCAGGGCAACAATTGGTATAAGAGCTTTGTCTAGCATCGAAGCCTAAAAAGCGCTAGTAAAGATTAAGATATGGACAGTGAAGGATTCCAAAGTCTCAAACCTTACTTTGATGGAGCAAATTATGGCCATTGGAAGTTTCGGATGGAGACATACCTGGATAGTGAAGGAATTGAAGTCTGGGATAGTGTACGAAAAAAATAGACACCACCAACCAGAAGAGGAGCTGATGGTGAAGAAGAAATCTTATCAAGAGATGATTGGACAAAACCTTAAAGAAGAGCAAATTTCATAAACAAGAAGGCAATGACAATCCTCTCAAGCTCATTATCCATTGAAGAATGTGGAAGAATACAACACTGCCCAATAGCCTACAACATGTGGAAAACATTGGAAAATTATCATGAAGGAACTAAGCAAGTCAAATCCAAGAAGATTCAACTTCTTACCTTAGAATATGAGCTCTTCAAGATGAAATCCAATGAGTCAATCACTGATATGACCAACCGTCTTCTAGCCATTATAAATGGAATGAGGAAACTTGGGAAGCATCTGAGCTTGGAAGATGTAAATAACAAAATCCTGAGAAGTCTTCCTCTTAAAGACTATGACTCAAGAGTTGCTGGCATAGAAGAAGCAAATGAAAACATGAGCATCATAAATACTGATGTGCTTATTGGCAAACTTCTCACACATGAAATGGTAGTGAAAAGAGATAGAGAGCTTGAAGCAAAGCCAGAGAAAAGAAAGCCTTTAGCACTAAAAGCCTCTACTTCAAAATCTCAAGAAGAAAGTGAAGATGATGAAGAAATGAGTGATGATGAGAATGAGGACATTGCTATGCTTTCAAGAAGGCTGAAAAGAATCATTGAGAAGAAATGAGCAACTCCAGAAAATTCAGGTAAAGAAACCTCAAACAAACTTCTAATGATGCATAAAGAAGTAAGGAAGAGGTAAAATGCTATGAATGTGGAAAGAAAGGGCATATTAAACTAGAATGTCCAAGGCTCAAGAAGCATAAGAGCAAATACCAAAGAGACAATGGGGAGAAAGGTCACAAAGCCATATGGGATGACGAAAGCTCTTCAAGTGAAAAAGATGACAATGAAAGCGAAGAGGTCAACCTATGCTTCATGGCTATTGAGGATCACGTCTCGAACAAGGTAAAATCACTACACTCATACTCTTTCAATAATTGTGATAATGATAGTAATAGTGATGGCTAAAACAATTCTAAATGAGTATGGCCTATCAACTTACTTTTGGGCAGAAGCCACAAACACTGCTTGTTATATTTCAAATCGAGTTTTCAAAAGACCTCTTTTAAAAAAAACCTCATTTGAGCTATGAATGGATGAAAGCCCTTGATATCATACTTTAGAGTATTTGGATACAAGTGCTTCATATTGAATGCCAAGGACAACCTTGGAAAATTTGCCTCTAAATCTGATGAAGGTATCTTTTTAGGATACTCTACAACTAGCGAAGCGTATAGAGTATTTAATAAAAGATTATTAACTATTGAAAAATCTATGCATGTTTTTTTAATGAATCTAGCAGACTTGATCTTGTGAAAGGTAGTGTTCTTGATGATGTTGCAGGAACTATAGAAAGACTTGATCTTGGAAATGGAAAAGAAGAAAATGATCAACAAGATTCACATCAAGATGATTCTCTACCTCAAGCTCAAGATGAAAACATGCAAGAACTCCCAAAGGAATGGAGAATGACAAAAGATCATCCCACGGAGCAAATTATTGGTGATCCTTCAAGGGGAGTAAGTACTAGATCCCATTTCAAACATTTAGCCACTAAGCTTGCTTTTATTTCTGAAATTGAGCCTAAAAATGTTGAATAGGCTCTTAATGTTGAAAGTTGGGTGATTGCAATGCAAGAGGAACTCAACCAAATTGATAGAAGTAAGGTATGGACTTTAGTACCTAGACCTAAGGATCATCAAATTATAGGTAGCAAATGGGTATTTAGAAATAAACTAGATGAACAAGGTTCATTAATTAGGAATAAGGCTAAATTAGTTGCAAAAGGATATAATCAGGAAGAAGGAATAGATTATGATGAGACCTATGCACCTGTAGCTAGATTAGAAGCCATAAGAATACTTTTAGCATATGCATGTCACATGAATTTCAAACTATTTCAAATGGATGTGAAAAGTGCCTTTCTAAATGGTTATATAGAAGAAGAAGTTTATGTAGAACAACCACCAGGTTTTGAAAACTATGATTTGCCAAATCTTGTTTTTAAACTTTCAAAAGCTTTATATGATTTGAAACAAGCCCCAAAAGCTTGATATGAAAGACTAAGTTCTTTTTTCTTAGAAAATAACATTACAAAGGGGAATGTTGACACCATATTATTCATTAAAAAGCATAAGCATGATATACTAATTGTTCAAATTTATGTTGATGATATCATATTTGGTTCTACTAATGAATTGCTTTGTCAAGAATTTGCTAAGTGTATGACTAGGGAATTTGACATGAGCATGATGGGAGAGTTTAAATATTTCCTTGGTTTACAAATAAAACAAGGCAATGAGGGCATATTCATCAACCAATCCAAATATGCCAAAGATTTAATTAAGAAATTTGGAATGGAGGGATGCAAGAATGCCAAGACTACAATGAGCACATCAACAAAACTGGACAAGGATGAAAAATGTAAGAGCATTAATGAAAAGCTCTATAGAGGTATGATTGGATCACTTTTATATCTTACTGCTTCTAGACTGGACATAATGTATAGTGTTTGCTTATGTGCACGATTTCAATCATGTCCAAAAGAGTCTCATTTACATGCAGTAAAAAGAATTCTAAGATATTTACATGGCTAATTGAATCTAGGTTTGTGGTATCCTAGAAATTCATCCTTTTATATTGTAGGATATTCAGATGCAGATTATGCTAGTATTCTTTTAGATAGAAAAAGTACTTCAGGTACTTGTCACTTTATTGGAGAGTACTTAGTTTCTTGGTTCAGCAAGAAACAAGTTTCAGTTTCTCTTTCAACTGCTGAAGTAGAGTATGTAGCAGCAGGATGTTATTGTAGACAAATCCTTTGGATGAAACAACAACTTAAGGATTATGGTCATGATATGAACCATATACCTATTAGATGTGACAATACAAGTGCTATAAATCTATCAAAGAATCCCATTCAACATTCTAGAAGTAAGCATATTGACATTAGACACCACTTTATTAGAGATCATGTTCAATATGGAGATGTTGCATTGGAATTTATAAGCACAGAAAATCAATTGGCAGATATATTCACTAAGTCTCTAAATGAGGAAAGATTTATTTTCATTAGAAAAGAACTTGGTATTATTGATGGATTAACCTTGTGATTGCCAAATTGTCAAATCTTAAGAGATAATCTTGCTTTTGTATCATCTTACTAGATATGAGGTAGTACATTTGATGGAAATTTATGTTATAAGGGATAGAATCTTCATAGAAATGATTTAGTCTTATTTTAGGACTTAATTTTATTTTATGGAAATTTTAGGCAATTCACACCCGTGACATATGTTCACGCCCGTGAATTAAATAGCCAAAAGAACCAGTAGCTTTCACGACTTGATTCCCGACATGGTTCACGGCTTCAAGTAGTGAAGCCTATGTTCACGACTTCATTCACTCCCGTGAAAAGCCTTGTTCACACCCATGATGTATTTTCATACCCGTGAACATTTTCACCAAAAACTCACAGAAGCATTCACGCTTTGAGTCATGCTTTATTTCACGGGCATAAGTAGTGAAATTCAACACTTCACGCTCGTGACTCCGTTTTCACCACCGTGATAGATCATCATTCATGCCCGTGACATTCAAATGTCATGACCGTGAACCATTTCACGCCTTTATTCACGAGTAGAACACCCCCTCAGTAAACTGTGAACACGACACTTCACGCCCGTGACTACATATTTCACGCCCATGAAGGTATCGACTATATAACATTTCTGCCGATTATTTTTCACATTTCAACTTTCCAACTTCTTGAAACTGCTCTCATTTACACACATTGAATGGTACATTGAAGATTCTGGCCCCCTAGTCACAAATTTCTTCTATAAATACCATCAAAAACCCCTTCCATCATCAAAAATCATCTTTCCTTAGGGTTTCCTCACAAATTCTGTCAAACTTTTTCAAACTCTTCAAAGTTCATTTATTCAAATCAACATGGAAACTGGCTTATCAAAGGGTACTAGGAAGAAATCTCATGCTCCCAAGAGGTATTCAGACTACCTAATGAACAAAATTCTGGAGCATTGCCATCCTAGGTACTCAACCCTTAAGAAAAAGCCTCTCATTTCATTAAGGTCTTTTGAGTGGCAGATGGTACGCACTCTCGGGCTCGAGACAGTGATGACAGAGCAACTCCAGGCCTGTCATTTGAAGGATTTTGTGGACATTCATCAGCCCACCTTGAGGGAGCCTACCTTGGAATTCTTAAGCACTTTGCAGGTGTCTCCCACTGGCGTAGTGAAATTTCAACTGTGCAGCAATCCGAACACTCTCTCTGCCACAGAATTTGGGGATTTATTCAACCTACCCTCGGACAACATCCTTAACAACAGCGTAGTGGAGTTCTATGCAATTCGAGCATGGACTCACTTTGGTACGGATTGCAGCTAGGACGTAAAGAAGACCAAGAGCACTCATCTCCGATCCCCAGTGCATAAATATCTGCATAGGTTTCTAACCTATAGCATATTTTCCCGAGGAGATAGCAATGGCACCATTCGGAAGTCTGAGATTTTTCTCTTGGAGATGGCGCGAAAAGGCCTTACAGTGGCACTTTCTCGATGGTTTGCAAACCATCTGCTGTCCATTGCCACCAAACCCTCTAAAGACATACTTATTGGTGGGTATGTAACCCACATAGCCTTGAAGCTTGGATATCTAAAGCTTGATGACCATCACTATAATCTCATCCCAGGGCATCCTCGAGACCGATTGGATGTAGAGTCCTTCATCAAGATGGGAGTGGCTGTTCGAATTGTCCATGAGAACAACATTTATATCGCTTCATCGACATTGCTGGCAAAATCATATGGGAAAACAATGACTCGGAGGACTTCAAAGCCGGCCTCCAAGGAATCTAACAGAGGAAAAGGGCTCGAGTTGAGGATGCACCTCCAGCGGTTGAGTAGGACATCGAACAATCCTCAGCTTCCATACCAAATTTGGCTCAGCAAGTGGTTAACCTCTCGGCACCACGATTTAAGCAGCTGCAGGCTTCGATGGACGAGAGGTTGGAGAATCTCAAAGACTTTATGGAGTTTTGGATGGACAGCCTTAAGGCAGAAGTTGCTCGTCTTAGGAATAGGATGTCCGGCTAGATGATAGGCTAGATGCCTCTATTAGCCTTACTAGGTCTGTTTCTAGCTTACTTGTTTATAGGAAATTTTAATTTCCTTTCTAAATTTTATTTACTTTTGTTTGTATTTCACTTTTCATCAATTAATATAATTGCTTTGTTTTTCTATTATGGTTAATCTTTATTCTTTTTTTTTTATGACAAAAGGGGGAGAAAATAGCAATATATTAAGATAAGTGCAAGCAATACTTAATTTTGAATCAAAATGAAGAACCTACAAATATATTGAGTTAAGTAGGGAGAAAATAGCAATATATTGAGTTAAGTGCAATACTTAAAATTTGATTCAAAATGAATATGCAAGTATGCAATTAAGCTTTATACACCTTAAATATATCATAAGTATACTTTGCATATACCTTGATGCAAGTTACATAAATGAATATGCACTTGATATACTCTAAATATACCTTACATATACTTCATGATTTAAAGAGAATTTTGGTATATATTGGATATACTTTGCATATAACTTGCATATACTTAAAACTATAAAGTATATTTTAATGCTACACTTCATCATTTTTTATCCTAAGCATCGTTTGAGGGGGAGACTTCTCAAAAGCACATATTGCTAGATTATTTATCACCATAAAAAAAGGGGAGATTGTTGAACCTTGAGGGGTATTTCCATCATTTTGATGATAACAAATAAAATAGCAATATTGTATTTAACATACTTATTTTCTAAGTCTATTGAACAGTATATGAAATATGTTAGAAAGAATGGAGAATGGAAGATTAATCTTCAAAAGATAAAATTTGAAGAAGTGGCATGTTCATGCCCGTGACCCTATGTGTCACGCCCGTGATGAAGCTAACCGCCAACAAACCAACATTTGAAGTTCACGGCCATGAAGGAAGATAGCAACCGTGAATGAACTTTTTAGTCATGCCCGTGAAAGAAATGTCAAACCCGTGAACAAACATGACAAATTCTTCTAGAGAGCTTTATGACCAAAGTCACCACTTGGATCACGACTTGGAAGGTTGTCACGCCCGTGAAGATATATGTCAAGCCCGTGACCCAATATTTCAAAACCTTCAAGAATCCTTCATGGCCAAGGTCACCACTTCAGTCACGGCTTGGAAGAACAGTCACGACCGTGACAAACATAGTCACGCCCGTGAAAGATGAAAGAGAAAAATGTCAGGCGCGATTATTAGGGTTGGTGCAACGACTAGTTTCGTATTAAATGCATTTTAACGGCTATAATTCGCAATGGGAGTATAAATGCAAGTCATTATGCATTCAAAACAAGAGGATAGCTAATACTTTGAATCAAAATCTTGTTGTAAGCTATTTGTACATTTAATACTTTCAAAACAAATATTTATTCTCTGTGAAAATCATTTTTCTCGTCATTTATTGAGCAATAAAGATTTGTAAGTGTTTCTCTCTGTAATCATTTATTACTAAAATGAGTTTTGGGTATTTCTGGGTTAAGAGTAGAACACTTGTAAGGGTTAGTTGTGTGAGGCTTTAAAACACAAAGAAAGGTTATTTGTGTGAGCCTGTAAAACACAAAGAAAGGTTGTTTTGTGTGAGCCTGTAAAACACAAAGTAAAGGTTGTTTGTGTGAGCCTGTAAACCACAAGGAATTGGTTATTGTGTGAGCCATCAATACACAAGGGATTTCTAGGTTAGGTGTGAGCCATTGTGAGAAACACCATAGTTGGGAGTGAGCTTGTAAAACTCCATTGTAACACTTAGTGTGTTAGTGAAACTCCTAATTGCGATTGGGGAGAGGAGTAGGGTTTGTTAATACCCGAACCTCTATAAAAATCCTTGTGTCAAATTTCTCTATCCCTCCTAAACTTAACTTTTTATTTCTGCACTTTAAAGTTAAAATTTTAAACTCCAATTCAACCCCCCTTCTTGGCTCAATATCAGAGCAACAATTTTTACCATTTACATTTATATAAATTAGTTTTAATGGTACAAGTATGATCTTTTGTGCTGGGTTTTGAAAAATTTTATTTTTCGCTGTGTTTATGAATATGATTCATTTTTCAAAACCCTACAGAGAGAGCTGAAGGTTCAATTGCAGGAATTGCTGGACAAGTGGTTCATAAGACCCAGTGTGTCACCATGGGGTGCTCCGGTGTTGTTTGTGAAAAAGAAGGATGGCACCCTGCAATTATGTATTGATTACCGACAATGAAATAAGGTGACAATTAAAAAAAAATACCCACTACCTAGAATTGATGATTTGTTTGATCAATTGAAGGGAGTAGGAGTATTTTCTAAGATTGATTTCAGATCCGGGTATCATCAACTGAAAATAAAAGAATCAGATGTGTCCAAAACAGCCTTTTGGACTCGATATGGCCACTATGAATTCCTGGTTATGCCATTTGGCTTAACGAATGCACCAGCTGCCTTTATAGATATGATGAACAAAATTTTTAGGCCTTACCTTGATTAGTTTGTGGTAGTTTTTATAGACGATATTCTGGTGTATGCAAAGGACAAGAGAGAACATGATAGGCATTTCAGAATAGTACTTCAGACTTTAAGGGAAAATCAATTGTATGTAAAGTTGTCAAAATGTGAGTTCTTGTTGGAAGAAGTGGGATTCTTAGGGCATGTTATTTTAGTTGAAGGAATCCGGGTTGATCCTAACAAAATAGAAGCCATTCTAAGTTGGAAGCCGCCTCACAATGTAACAGAAGTTCAGAGTTTCCTTGGATTGGTTGGCTACTACATAAGGTTTGTGAAGGGATATTCAAACATAGTTCCACCACTTACTAAGTTGCTCAGAAAAGAAGCTAAGTTTGAGTGGACAAATCAGTGTCAGCCAAGCTTTGAGAAATTAAAAGTCATGCTAACCGAAGCACCTGTTTTGACCCAACCTATGCCAGGAAAAGATTTTGTGATATACAGTGATGCCTCTCATAATGGGCTAGGTTGTTTGTATGACGAGCGGTGCTACATATACACAGATCATAAGAACCTCAAATATTTGCCCACACAAAATGAGTTGAATTTAAGGTAAAGACACTGGTTGGAGTTAATGAAGGATTATAATTGTATTATTGATTATCAGCCAGGCAAAGCCAATGTAGTAGAGGATGCTTTAAGTAGAAAAACACTGGTAGGTATAGTTTAAAATTTTCCTTAATTATAATATAATATATCTAAATTAATAGTAAATTAAAAAATTAGGCTCATAATTAATTTTGGCATAGTTATAGGTCCAACCTACCTTAAGGCAACAAGTGAGAGAAGCTTAGAAGTAAGATCCGAAATTGATGATAATTACTGAGGCAGTGAAAAAGGGGGAAAAACCTGAATTTAAAGTTGAAGATGATGGAAGCATAAGTTACAAAGGAAGATTGTGCATGCCAAATGACAGCGGATTAAAGCAAATAATTCTAAAAGAGCCACATAATACAACTTATTCCATGCATCCAGGAAGCAATAAAATGTATCAAGACATGAAGACTCATTGTTGGTGGCCAGGAATGAAGAAAGATATCATGGAATACACTACAAGATGCTTAACATGCCAACAAGGGAAAGCAGAACACTAGGTATCATCTGGATTGTTGCAACCCATTGCTATCCCAGAATGGAAGTGGGAAAGGATTACGATGGATTTTGTATCTGGTTTGCCTTTGACGCAAAAGAAACATGATGCAGTATGTATAATTGTTGATAGGCTTACTAAATCAGCTCACTTTCTGCCAGTTTGGATGGATTACTCGTTGAACCGGTTAGCAGAATTATATGTTAATGAAATAGTTCGACTACATGGGGTGCCAGTATCTATTATTTCTGATCGAGACCCACGGTTCACATCAAAATTTTAGAAAAGTTTACAGCAAACATTGGGGACCCGACTTACTTTTAGTACATCATTTCACCCACAAACAGATGGGCAATCTGAACGAGTTATTCAATTGCTGAAAGATATGCTTAGAAGTTGTGTAATTGACTTTGAGGGTAGCTGGGATAAGTACCTATCATTGATGGAATTTGCATATAACAATCACTATCAAACTAGTCTCGGCATGACACCATACGAAGCTTTGTAAGGAAGGAGATGTTGGACACCATTATGCTGGACATAACTTGGTGAAAAGAAGTTAATGAAATAGTTTGACTGCATGGGGTGCCAGTATCTATTATTTCTGATCGAGACCCACGGTTCACATCAAAATTTTGGAAAAGTCTATAGCAAGCATTGGGGACCCGACTTACTTTTAGTACATCATTTCACCCACAAATAGATGGGCAATCTGAAAGAGTTATTCAATTGCTGGAAGATATGCTTAGAAGTTGTGTTATTAACTTTGAGGGTAGTTGGGATAAGTACCTATCATTGATGGAATTTGCATATACCAATCGCTATCAAACTAGTCTCGGCATGGCACCATACAAAGCTTTGTAAGGAAGGAGATGTATGACACCATTATGCTGGACAGAACTTGGTGAAAAGAAGTTAATAAGGCCAGAATTAGTGCAGCAGATAGAGGAGAAGGTAAAATTAATCCAAGATCAGTTAAAAGCTGCAACTGATCAACAAAAGTCCTATTCTGACTTGAAGAGGAAAGACATTGAATATGCCGTCGGAGACAAGGTATTTTTGAAAGTTTCACCTTGGAAGAAAGTACTTCGTTTTGGTAAAAAGGGGACACTGAGTCTTAGATTTATTGGACCATACGAAATATTTGAACATGTGGGTCCAGTGGCTTACAGATTGGCCTTACCACCATAATTGGATAAGATCCACAATGTGTTTCATGTCTCAATGTTAAGGAGATACAGATCAGATCCAGCACATGTAATACCAGTGGAATCAATAGAGGTAAAACCAGACTTGACCTATGTAGAAGAGCCAGTGAAAATAATGGCTCAAGAAGTCAAAAAACTATGGAACAAGAAGGTACCACTAGTAAAAGTCCTATGGCGCAATCATGCAGTAGAAGAAGCCACTTGGGAGAGTGAAAAAATGATGAGAACTCAGTATCCTCAGCTATTCAGCTACACCTAATCAGGTAAATTTCGAGGAAGAAATTTTCTTAAGGGGGAGAGAATTGTAACATTCAGTGATTTAGGCCCCGATTGCGTGTGACCGTAGTAAGGCACACAAGTTCAATCGAAGTATAAATTTGAACCCATAAAAAATGACTAATTATAAGGAAAAATAATTAAGGGTATTATTTTTTGGGAATTAAAAAGATTAGTGGTAGAATTAGAAAAAAAATAAAATTTTCTATGGACAAAATTGGTATTATAGAGATTGTTTGGGGAAAAAGTGTGAATATAGAGGAAAATGTGGCAAATTTGGAATTTCTCAAAGTTTAAATTCTAATCAAGATTAATTAACTTAATGAACTAATAATAATTAGGATTAATTTTAATTAATGGGATCCACTTCTTAATTTAAGTATAAAAGTCAAAAAGATGAAGGAAATTCCACATTCTTCCATAAGCCATCTTCATCTTCTCTTTTTCTCCTCACTTTGTTGTCCACCATAGGCTCCCTAAAGCTCCATTTTTCTCTGCAAATCAAGCTTAAAAAAGTGAGGAAATAAATTAGTTTTGAGAGAGGAAAAATCAGAATTAAAGAGTTCTTACTACAAAGGTACCAAATGAGCAAGAAGGAAGAAAGAAAGAAGAAGAAAAATGGAGAAGAGTGGGACAGATTTCGGCCCACCTTGGAGAACACTTAAGGTTAGTTTATTCTTTTTCAATTCAACCTTTTTCCTTCCATTTGAGATCCATATTGATGATAGATGTGATTAGGGTTGACAGATATAGGTTATGTTGCATGATTGAACTTAGAAATTTAAGTTTGTGATTAGTTGATGGAAGTGTAATTAAGCTTTGAATTAATGATAATTGAAGTTAGTTAATTGTTTCATGGCTTAAAAACTAAACAAAATATAATGTTAAGGGATGAATAAGGGGCTTCCATAGTTAAAGAAATTAGGAAAAATTGAAATTAATATGGAAACACCATAATTAGTGATAAGGGAAATGTGAATTGAGTGTTGAATTGAAGGAAATGAATTGGGAACTAAGATATAGTTTTTGGGAAGCCATGACATATTAAGAGGGAAGTTTAACCTTAGTACAATTTAGCTGAATTAAATCTTGTGCATTTAGTACATATTAAATCTTGTTGTAAACCATAGTACATTTGTGCATTTAGTACATATTAAATCTTGTTGTAAGCCATTTGTGCATTTAATATTTTCAAAACAAACATTTATTCTCTATGAAAAGTTTTTTGCTCATCATTCTTTGAGCATTAAATATTTGTAAATGTTTCCCTCTGTAATCATCTACTCAAGTGAGTTTGGGTATTTTGGGGTTAAGAGTAGAACACTTGTAAGAGTTATTTGTGTGAGCCTTTAAAACACAAGGAATTGGTTTATTGTGTGAGCCATTAAAACACAAGGGACTTTTGGGTTAGGTGTGATCCATTGTTAGAAACACCATAGTTGGGAGTGAGCTTGTAAAACTCCATTGTAACACTTAGAGTGTTAGTGAAACTCCCAATTGAGATTGGGGAGAGGAGTAGGGTTTGTTAACACTCTAACCTCTATAAAACTTCTTGTGTCTTATCTTTCTATCCCTACTCGTCTTAACTTTTCTTTCCGCACCTAAAAGTTAAAATTTTTAATATCCAATTCAACCCCCCTTCTTGGTTCAATATCTGGGCAACAATTTGTATAAGAGTGAAGTCTAGCATCGAAGCCTAATCAGCACTAGTAAAGATAAAGATATGGCTAATGAAGGATTCCAAAGTCTCAAGCCTTACTTTGATGGAGCAAATTATGCTCATTGGAAGTTTCGGATGGAGACATATCTGGATAGTGAAGGAATTGAAGACTGGGATAGTGTTCAAAAAGAATGGACACCACCAACTAGAAGAGGAGTTGATGGTAAAGAAGAAATCTTATCAAGAGATGATTGGACAGAGCCTCAAAAAAGAGCAAACTTCAAAAACAAAAAGGCAATGACAATTCTCTCAAGCTCATTATCCATTGAAGAATGTGGTAGAATACAAAACTGCCTAACAGCTTACAGCATGTGGAAAACATTGGAAAACTATCATGAAGGAACTAAGCAAGTTAAATCTAAGAAGATTCAACTTCTTACTTCAGAGTATGAGCTCTTCAAGATGAAATCCAATGAGTCAATTACTGACATGACCAACCGTCTTCTAGCCATCATAAATGGCATGAGAAAACTTGGGAAACACCTGAGCTTGGAAGATGTAAATAACAAAATCCTAAGAAGTCTTCCTCTCAAAGATTATGGTTCAAGAGTTATCGGTATAGAAGAGGCAAATGAAGACATGAGCATCAAGAATACTGATGTGCTTATTGGCAAACTTCTCACGCATGAAATGGCATTAAAAAGAGATAGAGAGCTTGAAGCAGAGCCAGAAAAAAGAAAGCCTCTAGCACTAAAAGCCTCTACTTCAAAATCTTAAGAGGAAGTTGAAGATGATGAAGAAAAGAGTGATGATGCAAATGAGGACATTGCTACGCTCTCAAGAAGGCTAAAAAGAATCATTGAGAAAATAATGAGCAACTCTAGAAAATTCAGGCAAAGAAACCTCAAACAAATCTCTAATGATACATAAAGAAGTAAAGAAGAGGTAAAGTGCTATGAATGTGGAAAGAAAGGGCATATTAAACTGGAATGTCCAAGGCTTAAGAAACACAAGAGCAAATACCAAAGAGACAATAGGGAGAAAGGTCACAAAGCCACATGGGATGACGAAAGCTCCTCAAGTGAAAAAGATGACAATGAAAGTGAAGAAGTCAACCTATGCTTCATGGCTATAGAGGATCATGTCCCGGATAAGGTAAGATCACTTTACTCATACTCTTTCAATAATGATAGTAGTGATAATGATAGTAATAGTGAAGATGAGCAAAGCTTAATAGAAGTATTGAATCTAGAACTAGAAAAATATAGAAGTAAATTCAATACTTATAAGAATAACATTTTTGATTTGAAAATCAAAATGGATGCTTTAGAAAAGGAGAACTTTAAGCTTAAATCATTGAATGAATCTCTTCAAAAGTCATTAGATGATTACTCTTCAAGACCCTCAACTAAATCCTTGCTTAAAGAAAACAATACTTTGAAAAATGAAGTTGAGGAACTTAAAAACTCCATTTCAAAATTTCACAAAGGAAAGGAGAGCTTAGATACTCTCATTGTGTCTCAAAGTCCACCCTTAATTAGACATGGTCTAGGATTTAAGTGTACATCATCATCTTCTCACAAGATTACTTTTGATAAGTCAAATGAACCTCACATCTTCACATTTGCTAGAATAACACCAAGAGATAAATGCACAAAATACACTAAAACTTTTATACATAAGAAGGATGTTCAAATTCTGGTAAGCCTAAGAAAGAAACCTCAAAAGGCTAATCATGTCTTTATGTATAAGAAGCATGCATCTAGAAAAACACCAATTAATCATGATTGTGCATGCCATTGTTCTCAAACTCAGTATAATAGAAATATGGCATTCAAAAGCATTGTAAGACCAAAAAGCATTTTTAGACCTAAATAGTGTAATTATTGTATGAAATTTGGTCATATAAATAAACATTGCTGGATAAGGAAGGCTCATTGGGAACCTTCATATGTTAACCCCCAAGGACCCAAGCTCATTTGGGTACCTAAAAACCATACTTAAATTGTGATTCTATAGATATGCCTCAAGTCCACAATAAACAAAAATGCTTGGCTGGTAGACAGTGGATGCTCAAGGCATATGACAAGAGACAAAGAACTCTTCAACGAAATCAAAAGTATTGATGGAGGTAATGTTACCTTTGGAAACAATGCTAAGGGTAAGGTAATTGGCATTGACTCTATTGGTATTAATGGTACTACTTTTATTAAAGATGTCTTACTTGTTGATGGCTTGAAACATAACTTGTTGAGTGTAAGTCAATAATGTGATAAAGGAAACAAAGTAACATTTACTTCCAACGAATGTCATGTAACATCTATTGATGGTTAAGAAATATTTAAAGGAAATAGAGATGTCAATACCTACATAATAGACTTACATAAAATATCTAACCATTCCTCTAAGTATCTTGTGACTACTAGTGATGAATCTTGGCTGTGGCATAGAAGGCTTGGTCATGAGAACATGAACTTAATTCCAAGCCTCAGCACAGGAGAGCTGGTAAAGGGACTGCCAAAAGTCAAATTTGAAAAAGACAAGACATGTGAACCTTGCCAAAGAGGGAAGCAACATAAGTCATCCTTCAAATCCAAAAACATAGTAAATACCTCAAAACTCTACAACTCCTGCATCTAGATTTATTTGGACCTACTAGAATTGCAAGCTTAGGAGGTAAACACTATGCCTTTGTCATCATAGATGATTACTCTAGATTTACTTGGGTAATTTTCTTAGATCAAAAGAGTGATGCTTTTGAAACTTTCAAAAATTTTGCTAAAAGAGTTCAAAATGAAAAAGGATATTGAATCTCAAGAATAAGAAGTGACCATGGCAAAGAATTTGAAAATGTAAACTTTGAAAGCTTTTGTTTTGAACATGGAATTTTGCAGAACTTTTCATCTCCTAGGACACCTCAACAAAATGGGATAGTCAAAAGGAAAAATCGAACTTTAATTGAAATGACTCGAACAATGCTCAAGGAGTATGGTTTACCAACTTACTTTTGGGCAGAAGCCACAAATACTGCTTGTTATATTTCAAATCGATTTTTCAAAAGACCTCTCCTACACAAAACTTCATTTGAGCTATGGAATGGAAGAAAGCCCTTGATATCATACTTTAGAGTATTTGGATGTAAGTGCTTCATATTGAATACCAAGGACAACCTTGGAAATTTTGCCTCTAAATCTGATGAGGGTATCTTTTTAGTATACTCTACAACTAGTAAAACATATAGGGTATTTAATAAAAAATCATTAACTGTTGAAGAATCTGTGCATGTTATTTTTGATAAATCTAGTAGACTTAATCTTGTGAAAGGTAGTGTTCTTGATGATGTAGTAGGTACCATGGAAAGACTTGATCTTGAAAATGGAAGAGAAGAAAATGATCAAGATGATTCTCTACCTCAAGCTCAAGAGGAAAATAGGCAAGAGTTCCCAAAGGAATGGAGATTGACAAAAGATCACCCCAAAGAGTAAATCATTGGTGATCCTACAAGGGGAGTAAGTACTAGATCTCATATCAAACATTTAGTTTCTGACCTTGCTTTTGTTTCTCAAATTGAGCCTAAAAATATTGATGAAGCTCTTAATGATGAAAGTTGGGTGATTGCCATGCAAGAGGAACTCAACCAATTTGAGAGAAGTAAGGTATGGACCTTAGTACCTAGACCCAAGGAGCATCAAATTATAGGTAGCAAATGGGTATTTAGAAATAAACTAGATGATCAAGGTTCAATAACTAGGAATAAGGCTAAATTGGTTGCAATATAATCAGGAAGAAGGAATAGATTATGATGAGACCTATGCTCCTGTAGCTAGATTAGAAGCCATAAGAATACTTTTAGCATATGCATGCCATATGAATTTCAAACTCTTTCAAATGAATGTGAAAAGTGCCTTTTTAAATGGTTTTATAGAAGAAGAAGTTTATGTAGAACAACCACCAGGTTTTGAGAGCTATGATTTGCCAAATCATGTATTTAAACTTTCAAAAGCTTTATATGGTTTGAAACAAGCCCCAAGAGCTTGGTATGAAAGACTAAGTTCTTTTCTCTTAGAAAATAACTTTACAAAGGGGAATTTTGACACTATATTGTTCATTAAAAAGCATAAGCATGATATTCTAATTGTTCAAATTTATGTTGATGATATCGTATTTGGGTCTACTAATGAATTGCTTTGTCAAGAATTTGCTACGTGTATGACTAGGGAATTCGAAATGAGCATGATGGGTGAGCTAAAATATTTCCTCGATCTACAAATAAAACAAGGCAATGAGGGCATATTCATCAACTAATCCAAATATGCCAAAGACTTACTTAAGAAATTGGAATGGAAGGATGCAAGAATGCCAAGACTCCAATGAGCACATCAACAAAATTGGACAAAGATGAAAAGGGTAAGAGCATTAATGAAAAACTCTATAGAGGTATGATCATATCACTTTTATATCTTACTGCCTCTAGACCCAACATAATGTATAGTGTATGCATATGTGCTCGCTTACAATCATGTCCTAAAGAGTCTCATTTAAATGCAGTAAAAAGAATTCTAAATTATTTACATGGCTCATTGCATCTAGGTTTATGGTATCCTAGAAATTCATCATTTTACATTATAGGATATTTAGATGCTGATTATGTTGGAAGTCTTTTAGATAGAAAAAGTACTTCAGGTGCTTGTCACTTTATTAGAGAATGCTTAGTTTCTTGGTTTAGCTAGAAACAAGTTTCAGTTGCTCATTCTACTGCTGAAGCAGAGTATGTAGCAACAGGATGTTGTTGTACAAAAATCCTTTGGATGAAACAATAACTTAAGGATTATGGTCATAGTATGAACCATATACCTATTAGATGTGACAATACAAGTGCTATAAATCTATCTAAGAATCCCATTCAACATTCTAGAAGTAAGCATATTGACATTAGACACAATTTTATTAGAGATCATGTTCAATATGGAGATGTTGTATTAGAATTTAAAGGCACAGACAATCAATTGGCAGATATCTTCACTAAGTCTCTAAATAAGGGAAGATTTAATTTCATAAGAAGAGAGCTTAGTATGATTGATGGATTAACTTTGTGAGTGCCAAAATTGTCAAACATTGATTGATAATCTTATGTTTTCTGTCTCATCTTACTAGAAATAAGATAGCTAATTTGATGGAAATATATGTTATAGGGGATAAAAGCTCCTTTGAAATGCTTTAGTCTTGTTTTAGACTTAATTTTATTTGATGAGGTTTTTAGGCAATTCATACCCGTGACATATATTCACGACCGTGAACTAAATCGCCAAAAGAACCAGTAGCTTTCACGACTTGCTTCACGACATGCTTCACGGCTGAAGGTAGTGAAGACTATGTTTCACGACCATAACCTTTTTCATTCACCCCTGTGAAACCCTTTGTTCATGCCCGTGATGATTTTTCACGATCGTGAACATTTCCATCAAAAACTTACAGAAGCATTCACACTTTGTGTCACACTCTATTTCACGATCACAAGTAGTGAAGTTTGCACTTCATACTCGTGACTCGTCTGTCACTACCGTGATAGTTCATCATTCATGCCCGTTACCTTTAATTTTCATGACCGTGAACAATTTCACCTCTCTCCTCACAGGTAGAGCATCTCTTCAGCAAACCGTGAACACGACACTTCATGCCCGTGACTTAGTTTTTCATGCCTGTGAAGATGTCGGCTATATAACATTTCTGCCGTTATTTCTCTCATTCCAACTCTCCAACTTCTTTCAACTTCTCTCATTTATCACCATTGAATACTATTTTGAAGATTTTGGCCCCCTAACAACTCATTCCATATATAAATATCTTCAAAAACCATTTCCATCATTAGAAATCAAACATCTTAAGTTTTACTCCAAAAAAATTCCATCAGATTTTTCACTCTTCAAAAGTTCATTTTTCAATCAAAATGGAAACCGGCTCCTCCAAAGGTATAAGAAAGAAGTCTCATGCTCCAAAATGGTACACAGATTACCTTCTAAACATTATTCCGGAGCATTGTCATCCTAGATATTCAGTTCTCAAAAAAAGACCACTCCTTTCCTCTCGATCATTTGAGTGGCAAACCATCCGTACACTCGGCCTCAAGACAAGCATGACGGAACAACTCCAGGCTTGTCATCTGAAAGACTTTGTTGATATTCATCAACCAACTTTGAGGGAACAAACTCTAGAATTTCTGAGCACCCTGCAAGTCTCTCCTACCGGCACGGTGAAATTCCAAATTTGCAATCATCCATACACCCTCTCTGCCAGAGTTTGGAGACATGTTCAACCTTCCCTCTGAAGGTATCCTAAATGAGAGTGAAGTGGAGTTTTATACTACTCAGGCATGGACTCACTTCAGGCTTCACTGCAACTGGGACGTCAAGAAGATCTCTAGTGCATAAGTACTTGCATAGGTTTCTAACCTATAGCATTTTCACCAGAGGAGACAACAGTGGATCAATCAGGAAGTCAGAGCTCTTTCTCCTGGAGATGGCCCAAAGAGGCCTAACAGTGGCTTTATCTCGATGGTTTGCAAACCAACTTTTGTCAATTGCCACCAAGCCCTCCGGAGACATTCTGATTGGTGGGTACGTGACTCACTTCGCCATCAACCTAGGATACTTGAAGCTAGAGGAACACCACTTCAACCTCATACCAGCACATCCTCGAGATGGGAGCGGCTGTTCGTATATTGTTTGAGAATAACATCTATTACTGCTTCACCAACACTGCTAGTGAGATCATTTGGGAGTAAAATGACTCAGATGACTTCAAAACTGGCCTCCAAGGAATCCAGCAGAGGAAGAGAGTTTGAGTTGAGGTGACACCTCCAGAGGTTGAGCAGGAAATTGGACAATCCTCTGCCTCCACACCAAACTTGGCTCTGCAAGTGGCTAACCTCTTGGCACCATGGTTTGAGCAATTGCAGGCTTCGATGGATGAGAGGTAAGAGAACCTCAAGGATTTCATGGAGTCTCGCATGGAGAGCCTCGAGACAGAAGTAGCTCGCCTTAGAGATAGGATATCCAGCTAGACTTTATGTTAGCTGTGTTATTTCTAGCTTGTTTGGTGTAGGAATTTCAAATTTCCTTTTAGAATTTCAATTACTTTTGTATTTGTTTTTTTTTTACATTAATATATTTGCTTTTGTTTTTTGTTATGTTTTATCTTTTTGTTATTTTTTTTGTTGATGACAAAAGGGGGAGAACCTAGCAATATATTGTTTAAAGTTAAAAGCAATATTTATTTTGAATCAAATGAATATGCAAAGTATACAAATGAGCGTCATATACCTTAAGTATACTTTTCATATACCTTGATGCAAGTTACATGAATGAATATGCACTTGATATACTCTTCATATACCTTAAATATACTTGGCATAAATATAATTTGCTTTAAGGAAAAATTTTGGTATACATTGGATATACCTTGCATATAACTGGCATATACTTAAAACTAGGAAGCATATTTTGATGCTACACTTCATCATTCTTTACAATTCTTACACTTCAACATTTTTTATCTTAAGCATCTTTTGAAGACTTCTCAAAAGCACATATTGCTAGATTATTTGTCACCATCAAAAAGAGGGAGATTGTTGAACCTTAAGGGGTATTTCCATCATTTTGATGCTAACAAATAAAATAGCAATAATGTATTTAACATACTTGTTTTCTAAGTTTATTGAACAGTGTATGGAATATGATAGTAAGAATGGAGAATGGAAGACTAGTCTTAACAAGACCAAAAAATAAAGAAATAGCATGTTCATGTCTGTGACCTTATATGTCACTCCCGTAATGAAGTTTAGTGCTAACTATCTAACATTTAAAGTTCACTACCATGAAGAATGATAGCAACCGTGAATGATCATATCACTCACGCCTGTGAAAGAAAGCCACGCCCGTGAAAAGACATGACAAATTCTTCCAGAGAGCTTCATGGCCAGAGTCACTACTTCGACCATGGCTAGGAAGGTTGTTCATGCCTGTGAAGATATAATGTCACGCCCATGATCAAACACTTCAAATCCTTCCATAATGCTATATGGTCAAAGTCACCACTCAAGTCATGACTTGGAAGAACAGTCACGATCGTGATAACCATAGTCACGACCGTGAAAGAGGAAAGATAAACATGTTAGGCGTGAAAATAAGAGTTGTTGCAATGGCTATTTCCGAATTAAATGCAATCAAACGGCTATAATTCGCCATAGAAGTATAAATGCAAGTCATTTATGAATCCAAAACAAGAGAATAGCTAATACTTCGAATCAAAATCTTATTGTAAGCCATTTGTGCATTTAATATTTTCAAAACAAACATTTATTCTCTGTGAAAATCTTTTTGCTCATCATTCTCTAAGCATTAAAAATTTGTGAGTGTTTCTCTCTATAATCATCTACTCAAGTGAGTTTGGGTATTTTGGGGTTAAGAGTAGAACACTTGTAAGGATTATTTGTGTGAGCCTTTAAAAAACAAGAAATTGGTTTATTGTGTGAGCCATTAAAACACAAGGGACTTTTGGGTTAGGTGTGATCCATTGTTAGAAACACCATAGTTGGGAGTGAGCTTGTAAAACTCCATTGTAACACTTAGAGTGTTAGTGAAACTCCCAATTGAGATTGGGGAAAGGAGTAGGGTTTGTTAACACCCGAACCTCTATAAAAATTCTTGTGTCTTATCTTTTTATCCCTACTCATCTTTACTTTTCTTTCTGCACTTAAAAGTTAAAATTTTTAATATCCAATTAAACCCCCCTTCTTGGTTCAATATCTGGGCAACAATGAGTCAACTCAAGCTGGGGTGTTGTGGATGTCATGGTATTAGATGAAGTATTGGCTGTCACATTTGATTTGTCCTATACAAGTATTAATTTCCACTTGTATCCTTTTAGATGTAATAGCTCTGGAAATATATGGGATATCCGAGCAGCCCTATTATGGGACTCAACAAACTTACAGTTATAGAAATAAACAAGTATTAAAATTAAGGGAAAGTACAAAAAACTTACATGTAGTTTCACATTTTTGCAGTTTTAAGTACGAGATTTTTTTAGGAGCCAAATGGGGGCTCGTGGTCCTCATCATTAGTAAATTTAAGTTTTTAGCAATAATGGTATTAAACAATGTTTAGCTGGCAGAAAAAACCATAAAAAAATTCACTTATTCCCCTCTCCTCCCTACATTTTTTCTTTCTCTTTTCTCCCTCTCTCTACATTTCTTCTCTCTCTCTTTCTTTCTTTGTGTCTTTGTGTCTTTCCTCCTTCTCTATGTCTTTCTCTTTTACCTCTCTTTGTGTTTCTTCTTTCCCTTTCCCCTTGTCAAAAATTTCATTATTTTGAAAAATCCATTCAAAACTTTTATGGGTCTTTAATGAACTCATATTTGCCTTTTATCTCATTTCTCCTTTGAAGTCAGCGCTAAAGAAGAAAAAAGTTTCTAGGTTTTGTTTTCTTATGCATTTTTTTGGGATATTTCATTGCCATAATGTATTTAACAATACTTGTGTTCGAAGTTTGTTGAATAGGGTATGGAATATGATGCAAGAATGGAAGACTACCTTTGAAAGTCAAAATATGAAGAAATAGCATGTTCACACCCGTGACTGATTATGTCACGCACGTTATATACCTTAGCACCAACTCTCCAATATTTAGAGTTTACGGCCATGAAGGATCATAGCAACCGTGAATGATCAAATCAGTCACACCCGTGAGATAACATGTCAAATTCTTCCAGAGAGCTTCACAGCCAGAGTCACCACTTGGACAATGGCTTGGAAGGATATTTAGGCCCGTGAAAGTATAAAGTCACGCCCATGATCAAACATTTCAAATTCTTCTAGAATGCTTCACGGCCATAGTCACCACCTTAGCCACAGTTTGAAAGAACATTCACAACCGTGACACACATATTCACGACCGTGAATGAGAAAAGAGAAACATGTCAGGCGCGAAATTAAGAGTTGGTTCAACGGCTATTTTCGTATTAAATGCATCCAAACGGCTATAATTTGCTAAGGAATTATAAATGCAAGTCATTTATGAATCTAGAAGAAGAGAACAAACAATTACTTCGAATCAAAATCTTGTTGTAGCCATTGTGCATTAATTATTTTCAACAAAACTCTTATTCTCTGTAAAAAAAAACTATTTGCTCATAAATTCTGAGCATTATAGGTTGGCGAGTGTTTCTCTTTGTAATCTACTACTCAAGTGAGTTTGGGTATATTGGGTGAAGAGCAAAACACTTGTAAGGGTTATTTGTGTGAGCCATAAAACACAAAGAATTGGTTTATTGTGTGAGCCATTAAAACATAACGGAATTTCTGGGTTAGGTGTGAGTCATTGATAGAAACACCACAGTTGGGACTGAGCTTGTAAAACTCCATTGTAATACTTAGTGTGTTAGTGAAACTCCCAATTGAGATTGGGGAGAGGAGTAGGATTTATTAATACCCGAACCTCTATAATTTCCTTGTGTGATATCTCTCTATCCCTACTCTATTTAACTTTTTATTCCGCACTTAAAAGTTAAGAAAATTTTTAATATCCAATTCAACCCCCCTTCTTGGTTCATTATCTGGGCAACACATTTTTGCATTAAAGGTTTGTTTTTTAGATTAATTTGATTTTTTTTTTTGCTTTTTCTTGCTCATTTTCTTACTTGTATTTTCCCCTTAAAATTAACTTTACTGAGTATAATGTAAAATAAACAAGTATGAAACTCATTATGCAATCATAATCTCTTACGACTGCCACTGTAATTGCTCTCGATGACAATGTTTGAACTGGGAGTACTCGGGGTATGCAATTGTGACTATATTGTCCCTATGGCTAGCTCTGCAGAAGTGGATAGACCAAGTATGTTTGTTGTAGGACCTACAGAGTTAGATGGGCCAACAACTAGGCTTATAGACTGGATGGACCAATGATTGGGCTTGCAAAGTTGGATGGGCCTAATGTCTATGTGCCAGCTGTTGTAAAAGTGGCTCCAAATGTTGTTGATATAGAAGCTATTAATGTGGATGAAAGATGACCCTTACTAATGCCTTTTCATTAGTTGCCCCTCATTAGGACATCTCTAATATGACATCGACCTCTCATATTGGCCAAAAATAATAAAAACCCCTACTAAGCACAATTACCAAAATATTACCTAACTACGACTACCTCTATTCACTATCAATGTAATTCATATCATTTAAACCAAATTGATCCTTTGAATCAGATAAATATTTTGTTTGTAATCCAAGTTCTTCTTCAATATCCTCATCATTCGCAATATCTTATGGGTCAATTATCTAATCATTCAATGTTTTTATCAATCCTCTTCAGGAATGTCAATATTATGAATGTCAATTGACTCCTCTGGAAATAGGAGAGGTTTATGCACATGTTCAATGTGGGAAGAGCTTTCTAGCATGTCAACAACTCTTATGGGTTTGATTTTCGATACGACCCACCAATCACTTTTGCCCAATCACAAGCATAGGTACGAACAATAATACACTCGAGTTGCTTGCATTGCAAGGACAAAAGGTTTGCACTGGTCATATCCTTTTCTATGGCTTACCTCAACAATTGTGAACCTTTGTGCCCATACTAAGAGTTGGATCAAACCACTCACATATGAAGAGAACTGTTTGCTTAATTGGCCAATTACAATATTCTCACTACATTGTTGGGTTCTGAATATGCATGTCATAAATGGTGCAATGGAAATTTAAAATTTAATTAAACCCAAAACCTATGGAATGCCCTATGTATATCAAAATTAGAACAAACCATTGAATGGGAGAAGTTGATTACCTTTATTTGCAAATCATAAATTTCCAAGTTGTGAGCTTTTCCTTATTTATTGGGTTGTAGCAAACCACAATAATCCAAATGCTAGATTGTCTCTAAGTGAAATCCACGCCAAGGGTTGAAGAAGAAAACCACAATGGAGATGGAGTGATTAACGAATAATGTGTTAGCAATGGCGGTTAATCTTATGTGAGAGATGGAAGAGTGATATCTCTTATTTTTCTAAGGGGGTAGTCATGAAAATAACCTTTAATATTATAGGTCCTCTAATATATACTAGAGTAGAGTAAACAAAACCCTAGGTTTAAGCTTTTTATTCAAAATAAAATTGTTGTACCAATTTGATTTGCAACCATGACAGACATGTCATGCATGTGAATTCAGTCAACATCACAATAGTCATGACTATGAAGTACTTATCACGATCATAAAATTCCACAACACTAAATGGCATCGAAAAATAGAATAGTTCAGCAATTGCGAACCATATCTAGAATATCCTATCCACGATCGTAATACACTATCCCGATAGAGAACCAATCATGATTGTGAGATCTCATACGCAACTACAAATTTTTCTGGCCTAAATTTTCTCTCTCATATTTTTTGGATACAATCTAAGAACTATTTTATATCTTTCAATCCTTCTATGTGTGTGATCTTTAAGGTTTTCAATTATGTTGGCAACTCAAATCATCACATGATTTTGAGCAAATCATTAGCAGTATTTATCAATACATCATGACCACCCTAAATAACTAGAAAGTTAGAGGTATAACTGTATACCTTTCCATAGACAATTACCATGCAATTCATCTTTTTACCACACTATACCTTATTTGGTTTAGATTATGGGCCATGTGTCAACTCCCACTGAACTGACTATGCCACATCTAATCCAAATGATATTAGTTCTTGTTTATGCGACTTATTGATCTATTAGGTATGTCCTTGAAGAACATTTTCAAGTCACCTCCATCTCAACTAAGGATTTATGAGTAATGATCTCCACAATAGGCCATATATCAGAAGTAGTGAATCCTCTATTGACTACTTAACAACATTTGAATAACTTATGTTATACCCAATCACAACCTTATGAGTGACCTCTAAAAGGTAACAAAGGAATATAGTCAAAGTATATAATTCAGTATTTAAGATAACCTTAATCATCTCAAGTCTAGGAATACTTGCACCATTGCTATGGTAAAACCATCACTAATATTGAATAGATATCCATATGATATTCTCATGGCTAGATCATCCAATGTACTTGACTACTCTAGTAATCATCCACATGTTAACTTTAAATATCTCACATACCCAGTCAATGAGTATAATAGATGTTAGTCTATCTAAATTAACAATGTCTCGACTTGTTAATCCTATAACTAGGGATCATTTAGGTATAACACAACTGTATATGATAGGGATCTCATCATTATTCCTTTCATTATGTGTTACATACCATGAATTTCATTAAGTTTTCTAAGATGTAAATCAAAATCATATATAAATAAACACCAATATAATGAAATTTCTTTTATTAATAATAAATCTATACATATAGTGCCTAACGTGATTGCTTTTAGGGCACCTCTCTAGCATGCATAACTTCCCTTAATTGACCATATCAATCATTCACATTATGGTCATAGTTTTGGCACATTATATAGATCTAACTGTTTATTGAAATTATGGTTGTACCATGTTCAATGCTGTGAAACTTATATTCATTAACAAAATAGCCATTGTACATTGTAACAGTTACTAGTGAAACTTTTGCGATACCTTTGAGGAAGTCATTGTGAATACCAAAGTTTGGATCATGTGCTTGAAACAATACAATATTTTATACATGTTAAAAATGTGATGTTTAATTGACAAGTTGAGAAAAGGAAGGCTCGTAAAGGTTTTGAACCAGATTGCTAAGCCAACCTCAAGTTTAGCATCCACTTCTGCGACAGTAATGTTTGGATTAAGGTATTACAACATTTCAGTGTAAATCCTATCATTTGATGGTGTTTTGGATATGTTAATTAAGATATATATGAGTTGTAAATAGTATCATATATAGGAGAAGTTTGACATTTGGATACTAACCTAACATATAACTCTACTTCTTCATAGTTCAACAAAATGTAGGAATGAGCAGCCATGTATTCTTGAGAAGTTATATGTCTCATTCTAGAATGAGGAAGTTACCTACCATTGTTTTTAAAAATGGAATGGTTTCCGATGGAATATAATTTCCCCCACCTTCATAATTTTGATGCACAATTTTGCTTTTGTTTGCATGTGATCGTTAAAACAGTACAAACAAGATGTTGTTTCTTCCTCAACTAGATATGCATTGCATATCAAGCTTTCCATATGTGCCTTATTCTTGACATTGAACTTCAATTTTCGAAAATACCTTGTAGAGTGATATGCTGAATAAAATATAAGCACTAATGAAATATTATTACATCATTATGTTTTATAAGTTAATTTTTACTAACCTTTCAAATTTATATATCTATCGGAACTGCATGGGCCCAACAATGTTTGCCTCATTGGGCAAGTGAATTGGAAGATGCTTCATTGGATCGAAAGAGAGTATTCTTTCCAACTTGAATAAAATAATTGGAATATCTTATTGAAATCTTGCCATATCTTCATTTGTAATTATTGTTGCATATATAGTTTTAAAAAATAAGTTGAACTCGGTGATAGCCTTCCACACATTAGTAGGTAGCAATTTCTGAAATGCAATAGGCATCAACCTCTATATGAAGACATGACAGTTGTGACTTTTCATGCCAAATAGACTCAATCTCTATTTATCCACACATTTTCCCATGTTGGACAAGTATCTGTCCGAAAATTTTAGTTTGGTCACCTCTTCAAACAACACCTTCTTAGCCCTACTATCTAAGGATATCAAGCCTTAGGATATTTACTAGTTGAATCCAACTTATCAAGCTCCAGCCTCTGATAATATCCATTGAGCTCTTGCCTGGACTTAAGAGTGTCCTTTATTTTGCTAGAGAAATTCAACACCATATTGAATAAATTGTTGAACACATTTTTTTTCAATGAGCATCACATCAAGGTTGTGTCGAATTAGATTAGAGCTCTAATAAGAAAAATTCTAAAATATGTTGCATTTTTTCCAACCATATGATTGACTAATCATTCCATTAATTGCATCTACATTGACTTATGTTACCTTCATCAAATCCAGATGTCAATTATGCTTAATATCTTTGAACCCTACCTAAGTAGAGGTGCAACGTCCGTTACAACTTTATTTTTCATAAATGCATTATTGTTACATCTAAATGGATGATAAAGTTTCAAGAACTTCCTATAATTGTCAAACCAAAATTTATTACCACTCCTATTTAGTTAGAAGGCATATGAGTCCTCTGTGCAATAAGGACAAGCCAACCGTTCTACTATTGACCATCCAATCAATATTGCATGTGTAGGGAAATCACTAATTGTCCACATTAATATTGTTCACAACTGAAAGTTTTTATTCCAAGATATGTTAAATGAAATACCCCAAAATCCCATCAGAGCCTCAACTCATGTATCAACGACTGTAAGTGCACATCTAGCATGTCTTTAGAATTTTGAGGTCCTGAAACAATGATAGTCAAGAATAAGGATGTCTCCTTCATATACATCCAAGGGGTAGATTATAAAGAGTCATAATAACCGATCACCATGAGTACTGTTGCCCAGATTGACCACAAGGTTGAAAACTATCTGCGCATAGGTTGAGACACACATTTCTAATTTTTATTACAAAATTAGGGTGATCATTGAAATGCTTCCAAATAATGTAATCAGACAGATGCTACAATACATTATCCTCAACCTCTTGTTCTAGTTGCCACCTTATATCATTAGTGATGTGTCTATGATTGGTATAGTTTTTATAAATATTTTTATGCTTAATTGTGGTTTTTAAATATATTTTAGGTACTTATTTGTTTATTTTTGTATTTACAGGTGTTGTAGGAAATAATGTAGGCTAGTAGGAGAGTGTCATGTGCATGACAATGTATCATGCCTGAGAGGGTGCCACCCATAACAACCTTCTATTATGGTTGTGTAGACTTGTTGTGCACATGCGATGTTTTTACCAACATTCTATCATGGGCGTGCGAAAAGCCATAACTCTTATCTATTGTCATGAGCATATAGGAATGTTGGCATGACATCGATATGTTGTGCAGGAGTGTCAAGGGCGTGCCGAATTGTAGCATATGAGACAATGGTTTATGCGACAAAGTCCAATTATGTTCAAACACCTATTCTAAGTGAGTAGGGCCTAGGCTTTGGAGATAAATGCTGACTTGGGAGAAATTACTTTTTAGAAGATGATAATTATATCTTTAGTTAGGAAATATTGTCATAACCGTAAATTTAGGTCCGAGTCGCACATGTCATTAAATTGATGCGTCGGTTTGACCGAAATATAAATTCAGATTTTGAAAAAAATTAAAAATTTAAAAAATTAAAAAATTAAAATTAAAATAATGGAAAATAGTTATGAAAAATATTTAATAAATTTTTTAAAGTATTTAAAGATGTTATTTTACAGTGGAGGACCTAAATGCAAAATTTGAAAAGTTTTGGAGTCAATTTGCAAATTATCGAAAATTGGGAGATGAAGTCAGATATTTATTATTTAATTGTATGAATTGGACATTAAATGAATGATTGGGCTGGCCACACAAAGTGACAAACATTAAGAAGCTAATTGATATAAATATTTAGATATTTATTAAGGAAATGAGATAACTATTAATGACTTTGGTCATTTTCCCCTTAATTATTTTCTCTTCCATCCTTATCTCTGTCATCTAGCATTTTCTATTCTATAAACCAGCCCATGTTCCCAACCATTTCCTCCATGTCCAAAGCTTGATTTTAGGAAGAGAAAGTGAGAAAGATAGGGAGAAAGTCATGGAAGAATAGATTTCATGCATAGTTTATCAAAAGGAAGCTAGATAAAGTAAAAAGAAAAAAAATAAACTAGGAAATAAAAGAAAAATAAAACCTTAAGGTTTGGCTATGGAAGCAAGGAAGTGAAGGTAAGATTATTTTTCTTCTTTCCATGTTCTCTTTAAAGAAAGGTAGAAATTAGAGCATAGTTTAAAGAGAGAGAGAGAGAGAGGTTAGGGTTATGGAGTTTTAAGGAAGGTTTTAATGATCTCTTTTATGTATTTTAGGAACTCAAATTTACAAGGAACTAGCTCAAAGGAGCAAAGGAAAAGAGAAAAAAAGGTAAAGAGAAAGAAAAGTAAAATAAGAGGTTTATGCATAACTTAAGGCAATAGCCTATGTTTTGTCTTTAAGTTGCATGATTTGAGCATTGGGAATGTTTATGATTGTAAACTAATAATATTTTGTAATAAAATCTTGGGGATGCATGTTTGCTAGACTAAGGATTAATGTTGGTAAAAATTGAATCTGATTAATATGTATGTTCTTTGCTGAAAATTTAAGAGTAGTGAGTACTTAAACTGTTATAACAAAAGTTCTGGAATTCGGTTTTATGTGTTGTTTGTTGGGTCTAGAGGCTAAAACATAGGGCTATAACTTTTATTTAGACCATAAAATCTGAATATGTCTGTATATTTCCAGAAAAATACATAAAGTTTGGATATAAAATCTATCCAGAAAATTCTAGGGAAAATTGCTAGTGAACAGTCAGTGTTCTTTTGGTCATATATTTTGATATAGAACTCCAAATTAAAGTTATGCAACTTGCATATTAAAGCTAAGATCCAAATCTAAAATTGTTAAGAAGATCTTGTAATTAAATTCGAATCGTAACAGGAACAAAATGAAGGTCCAAAACAAAGCACATAATCTGCCCATGATAGGGCAGCATATTAGTTGAGGAATTTAATAAGTAAAATAATGTGAACCTTATTATGTTATGCAAATAATATTTTTATTGAGTGATTATGTCATGAATCGAGTCTTTAAATGCATGAAAAGTGTGAATTTTATACTATAAATTTTAATGACATTAACTAAGCCCTTGAACACCTAACTTGAAACTAGACTCAAGATAGTTTGATATGCCAAGCAGGGGGGAGTATGATGAAATCCATTAATTGTATGATTCATAAAGCCTGTAATGGCACTATTATTGAAGTCGATAATGACACTATTATTGAAGCTGGTAATAGCACTATTATTGAAGTCGGTAATGACACTTGTATCCTCACATTATATTACCCGGGTGGCACTACTAAGTGCTTGGATGACAACTCTGGTATCCTAATTAGTGGTTCATATGTTTGTCGGCTTAAAGAAGTTATGAAAAATAAATTGAATCATAACTTGTGATATGATTAATTATGATGACTAATATAATGATGTTTTAATTAAGTAAAACAGGTATGAGATAAAAGAATATAATTTGATGTTTATACATGCTAAAATATTATGAGATGTATATTTGCATAAAAAGATGATGGGGCATAAATTGATATATGACAATGCTTGATGTATGAAATAGTTTATTGCCTTATTTATATGCTCCACTAAACCAAGTGCTTAGCATGGGAGTTTCTCTCATGCAGGTATAGTGAAGAATTAATAGAAGATAGCAGATAAAGCTAGTGGTGACCTGATCCAGTAAAGCAACTCGTTTCACACACTGTGGATCACACAAGTTTTGTATATTTTGGTTTGAACTTTATTTTATAATGGTTGTATAATAACAACACATTTTGTAAATAATGCTTTACTATATAAGATGTATTTTATTTCCTTATTATAATTTCTTTTACACCATAAAGTAAATAAATAGTAAATAATAAATAATAATAAAGAAAAAAAATATACGAGTGTCTCATATTTATATATTTATATGAAATGATATTTTAACCGATGAAGTCAGCATAGCACTCTCTTATCCGGACATGTGTTGCTGGGGTGAGGGGGTGTTACAGTTTTTGGTATCAGAGCCCAGTTTGGGCAGTTTAGGGTTTTAAAAGAATGTTTTCAAAAATAACTATGACATGAAAATTAAGCATTAAAGTTGTTGCTTACTGATTGGGGCAGTTACTTTTATGAGGTAGGTAGAGTATGGCTTTAGGGTCACAACAGGTTATGGCCAAAGGAGGTGAAAGTAATGAACCTACTGAAATAGGGGCTCCATCGCAACCCGGTGATAGCCCATGAGGAACATGATAGATTTGTTATAGAGAGCATCACAACCAACCCCATCTGTGCTACAATTTGAGAGATTGAGGAAGTTAGGGGCACCCGATTTCTATGGTGAACAAGAAGATGACCCATCTATGGCAGAGTTTTGGTTGGAGTGGGCAGAAATAGTCTTTAATTAGCTGCATTGCATAGATGAGCAGAGATATGAATATGCAGTATCTTTATTGCAAGACCATGCGTATGATTGGTGGCGGTCGGAGTCATATAGTTCAGAAGCACCTGACCCCATGACTTGGGAATTTTTTCTAGAGAAATTCAAGGAATAATATATTCATCCTATATACACATATGACAAGAAGAAAGAGTTTTTTATGCTAAAACAAAGGGAGATGTCAGTAACATAATATGAAAGAGAATTCACACATCTTTGCAAATATATTGGCGATATTATATCCATAAAAGCTTATAAATGTCAACGATTTGAAGATGGGATAAGAGGCCAGATCAAGCTATAGGTCTCAGCCCTACACCTGATGAGTTTTCCTAGTTTGTTAGTATTTGCCAAAACAATTGAGAGAGTTCTAGCCACACAACAGCCATCACAAGATAGAGGGTTCAAAAGGCCCATACCACAGCCGAGTAGGGGACCATCAAGTGGTAAGAGGGCCAAATCTTTCAATGGTTGATTTCAGGCTGGGGTTTCCAGCAAACCTCCTTCTTGCAGGCGGGGATAGCCCGCAAGATCTATTTCTTCGGCAGCCAGTGCACCAACACAGGCACCACATAGGTCTCTACCTCTACTAGAATGTTTACATTGTGGTCGTCCTCATTCAGAAGAGTGTTGGTGGATGACAGGAGCATGCTTGAGGTGTGGCTCCAAAGATCATATGAAAAGAGATTGTTTTTTTATTACAGTATGGCAGAGGTTTGGGAAGCACTGAGCCGATACAGACGCAGGCTTCTGGGCAAGGCAAAGGCTGAGGTCGAGGGCAAGAAAGAAGAGGCCGATCAGGGCCCAGTTAGTTTAGATCAGAGACAGTTGAGAGGCCAGAAGGTAGTAGAGCTGCCTCAACTAGGGTGTATGCTAAGCAAGGTCGAGAGGTGTAGGATGCACCTAATGTCATAATTTGTAAATTCCTTCTCCTTTGCTCTAACATACATGCATTGATAGATTCGGGGTCAACACATTCATACATATGCACACCACCACCGAGTCAAGAGAGTTTAGAACCACAGGCTCTAGAGTTTGAGATTCTTGTGACTAACCCATTAAGGCACAGTGTGAGGGTTAGCAAGGTGTTTAGGGGTTGCCCAATAGAAATCCAAGGTAGGCAATTCCTAACAGACCTGATAAAGTTACCATTCCATGAGTTCGATGTGATATTGGAAATGGATTGGTTGGCTAGTTATAGAGTGGTAGTGGATTGTGAGAGAAGACAGATGATCATCATAATTTCAGAACAAGATGAGATAGTGGTGATGGGTGAGAACAGAGGATATCTAGACAAGGTGATATTAGTGTTGAAAGCTCGGAAACTCATTAGTAAGGGATACAAAGCATACTTAACGTACGTGGTTAATATGAAAAAAAAATCCGAATTTGGTGGATATGCCTACTATTAGTGAGTTTCCTGATGTGTTTCCAAAGGCATTGCTAGGGTTACAGCCGGATAAAGAAATCAAGTTTTCTATCGTTTTGGTACTCAACACCACTCTTATTTCCATTACACCATATAGGATGGCACAGTGGAGTTGAAAGAGTTGAAGATACAGTTGTATGAATTATTAGATAAGGGGTTTATACGACCTAATATATCACCATGGGGTACTCCAGTATTATTTGTGATATGTCTCTACATTGATTACAGACAGCTTAATAGGGTGACTATCAAGAATAAGTACCTGTTACCTAGAATCGATGATTTATTTGATCAGTTGAAAGGTGAAGCCATATTTTCAAAGATAGATCTTCGATTGAGGTATCATCAGCTGAAGATCAAGGAGTCAGATGTGCCTAAGACAACCTTCAGGACTCGTTATGGTCATTATGTGTTCCTAGTTATGCCCTTTGGATAGACGAATGCACCAGCAACTTTTATGGACTTGATGAACCAAGTGTTCAAACCATACCTTGATCATGGTATTTATTGATGACATCTTGGTGTACTCTAGAGACCGAGAAGAATATGATCAACATCTCAGAATAGTGCTGCAAACATTAAGGGAGAAACAGTTGTATACAAAGCTATATAAATGCGAGTTTTTGTTTGAAGCAGTCAGTTTTCTGGTTCATGTAGTTTTAGCAAAGGTATTCGGATTAACCCTAGTAAAATTGAGGTTATTCCTAATTGAAAACCACCTCAAAACGTGACAGAAGTGAGGAGTTTTCTCGAATTAGCGGGATATTATAGGAGGTTCGTAAAGGGATTTTCATCCATAGTAACTCTTTTGACATGACTCCTACGAAAAAAGATCTGTTTTGAATGGACAGACAGGTGTTAAGCAAGCTTTGATCAACTAAAGGCAATTTTGACTGACACACCTGTGTTGACTCAGCCCACACCTGGAAAAGTTTTTTTATGTACAGTGATGCTAGTCATAATGGTTTGGGTTGTGTTCTTATGCAAGAAGGAAAGGTGATTGCTTATGCCTCGAGACAACTTAAGTTCATGAGCTTTATTATTCGACACACGATTTAGAGTTAGCTGCTATTGTTTTTGCTTTGAAGATCTAAAGACCTTATCTATTTGGGGAAAGATGTTATATATATACAAATCACAAAAGTCTTAAATACCTTCCCTCATAGAAAGAATTCAATTTGAGACAACGAAGATGGTTGGAGTTGATTAAAGATTATGACTATGTGATCGACTACCAGCTAGGAGAAACTAATGTGGTTGCTGATGCACTAAGCATGAAGATTTTAGCTGAGATACAAGTACAATCCACCTTGATTCAGAGGATCAAAGATGCTCAAAAGAAAGATAAAAAGCTAGTAGAGATAGTTGAGGTAGTAAGAAATAGAGAAAAGCCTGAGTTTTCATCAACGGAAGATGGCAGAGTATACTTCCAAAATAGGATTTGTGTTCCTAATATAGAAGAGCAGAAGTGTTCCTTAAAGTTTCACCTTTGAGAAAGGTATTGAGGTTCGGTAGAAAATGAAAGCTAAGTCCAAGGTTCATTGGTCCTTATGAGATTATGGAAAAAATCGGACTAGTGCCATATCATTTAGCCCTTCCATCGGAGTTAGACCGGATTCACAATGTGTTCCATGTATCTGTGCTAAGAAGATATAGGTCCGATCCGACCCATGTTATACCTATTGAGGAGATAGAAATGCATACAGATATGACTTTTGAAGAGGAACCTATGGCTATATTAGCTCATGAGCAAAAGACTTTTCGAAATAAAAGAGTTCATATAGTTAAAGTTTTATGGTAGAATCATTCTACAGAAGAAACCATGTGGGAAAGTGAGGAGAACATGAAGAGGAAATATCCTCAATTGTTCACAGAAAGAACAGGTAAAATATCGAGGATGAAATTTATTTTAAAAGAGAGATGATGTCATATCCGCAAATTTAGGCTCGAGTCGCACGTGTCATTAAACTGAAGCGTCGATTTGACCAGAGTCTAAATTCGGATTTTGACAAAAAAATATTTAAAATAATGGCAAATAGTTATGGAAAATATTTAATAAATTTTTAAAGTATTTAAAGATATTATTTTATGGTGGAGGACCTAAATGCAAAATTTGAAAATTTTTTGGGTCAATTTGCAAATTACCGAAAATTGGGGGATGAAGTGAGATATTTATTATTTAAACGTATGAATTGGAAATTAAATGCATGATTGGGCTGGCCACACCAAGTGGAAAATATTAAGAAGCTAATTGATGTAAATATCTAGATATTTATTAAGGAAATGAGACAAATATTAATGACTTTTGTCATTTTCCCCTTAATTGTTTCCTCTTCCATCCTTATCTCTATCATCTATAATTTTCTATTCTCTAAACCAGCCCACATTTTCCATCATTTCCTCCATGTCCAAGCTTGATTCTAGGAAGAGAACGTGAGAAAGAGAGGGAGAAAGGCATGGAAGAGTAGATTTTCATGCATAGTTGATCAAAAGGAAGTTGGAGAAAGTAAAAAGAAAAAAAAATAAAATAGGAAATAAAAGAAAAATAAAACCTTAAGTTTTGGCTATGGAAGCAAGAAAGTGAAGGTAAGATGATTTTTCTTCTTTCCATGTTCTCTTTAAAGAAAGGTAGAGATTATAGCATGATTTAAAGAAAGAGAGAGAGGGGGAAGTTAGGGATACGGAGTTTTAAGGAAGTAAATTTTTAATGATATCTTTTATGTATTTTAGGAACTCAAATTGATAAGGAGCTAGCTCAAAGGATCAAAGGAAAAAAGAAATAAAAGTAAAACAAGAGGTTTGTGCATAACTCAAGGCTATGCCTATGTTTTATCTTTAAGTTGCATGATTTGCGCATTTGACATGTTTATGATTGTAAACTAATAATATTTTATGATAAAATCTTGGGGATGCATGTTTGCTCAACTTAGGATTAATTTTGGTAAAAATTGAATGTGATTAATATGTATGTTTTTTGTTAAAAATTTAGGAGTAGTGAGTAATTAAACTATTATAACTTAAGTTCTGAAATTCAGTTTTGTGTGTTGTTTATTGGGTCTGAAAGCTAAGACATAGGATTATAACTTTTATTTAGACCATAAAATATCTGCATATTTCCAGAAAAAATAAATAAAGTTTGGACATAAGATTTGTCTAGAAAATTATAGGCAAAATTGTTAGTGATCAGTCAGTGTTATTTTAGTTATATCTTTTGATATATAACTCTAAATTAAGTGATTCAACTTGAATATTAAAGTTAAAGTCTAGATATAAAACTTTTAAGAAGACCTTGGAATTAAATCCAGATTGTAATTGGACCAAAATGAAGGACCAAAACAGAGCATAGAATCTGCCAGTGACAGGGTAGAATATGAGTTGAGGAATTTAATGAGTAAAATAATGTAAACTTTGTTATGTTATGCAAATACTATTTTTATTGAGTGATTATGTGATTAATTGAGTCTTTAAATGCATGAAAAGTGTGAATTTTATACTATGAATTTTAATGACATTAACTAAGCCCTAGAACACATAACTTGAAACTACACTCAGGATAGATTGGCATGACAAGCAAGGAGGAGTATGATGAAATCCATTAATGGTATGATTAATGAAGCCAGTGATGACACTATTATTAAGGCCGGTAATGATACTATTATTTAAGCCGATAATGACACTATTATAGAAGCTGATAATGACACTATTATTGAAGCCTGTAATGACACTTGTATGCGCATATCATGTTTCTCGGGTGGCACTTCTAAGTGCCTGGATGGCAACTACGGTATCCTAGTCAGTGGTTCAAAGGTGTTGTGGGGTTAAAGAAGTTATGAAAAATAAATGGAATCATTACTTGTGATATGATTAATTATGATGGATTATATAATTATGTTTTAATTAAGTAAAATAGGTATGAGATAAATGAATATAATTTGATGTTTTAGCATACTAAAATATTACGATATGTATATTTGCATGAAAATATGATTGGACATAAATCAATATATGACAATGCTTGTTGCATGAAATAGTTTATTGTCTTAGTTATATGCATCACTAAGTCAAGAGCTTAGCGTGTGAGTTTCTCTTGCGCAGATATAGTGAAAAATAAATAGAAGATAGTAGATAAATCTAGTGGTGACCTGATCCAATAAAGCAGTCTGTTTCACACACTGTAGGTTACACAACTTTTATATTTTTTGGTTTGAACTTTATTTTATAACGGTTTTATAATAACAACACATTTTGTAAATAATACTTTACTATATAAGATGTATTCTGTTTCCTTATTGTAATTTTTTTTACATCATAAAATAAACAAATAGTAAATAATAAATAATAATAAGGAAAAAACTATATATGTGTCTCATATTTATATATTTATATGAAATGATATTTTAACCGATGAAGTCATATATATATATATATATATATATATATATATATATATATATATATATATATATATATATATATATATATATATATATATATATATATATATATATATATATATACTGTAATAGTTGCATTCAACTTAACATTTTCATTTGCTTACTTATTCTCCCCCTTTGTCACAATCAAAAAGAGATAAGAAATAGAGAATAAAATAAAATAAAATATATATCATTAGCCAAGTATTTTTCTTTGATATAGATTTAAGGCATACCTATAATACCATAATTTAGGTTTGGTTTTTAGGTACCCAAATGAACTTTGGTTCTTAGGGGTTAGCACTAGAAAGTTCCCATTTAGCCTTCCTTATAAAACAATATTTGTTTATATGTCCAATTTTCATTCAATAGTGACATTGTTTAGACTTATATATGTTTTTCCATTTTCCTAAGTGGTGTTTGTGCACAATAACATAAACATGCATTTGTGATAGGTGCTTTCCTAGGTGCATGCTTTTTGTATAAGAAAGCATGATTGGCTTTTTGAGGTTTTCCTTTTGAGCCAAATGACCCTTAATTACTCTTCTTTTGAGTAGAGGGTTTTGTGTGTGCATTACCTTTAGCCTTTGGGGCTATTACCTCAATTGTTGAGGTTTATGATGTGCTTGATTTAATAAAATATGGTTTTAGGTGAGGAGGATGATGATGCTCCATTGAAGCCTAGACCATGTCTCACTAAGGGAGGTCTTTGTGATATAATTAAAGTATCTAAACTCACATTCCCTTTGTTGAATCTAGAAATAGAATTTTTAAGCTCCTTAACTTCATTTTTCAAAACATTATTTTCTTTTAAAAAAGAATTTGTTAGGGTTTTGAAGAAGTTTCATCTAATAATCTTTTTAAATAGTCATTTCAAATTTTTAGCTCTTCAACTACCTTTTTATTTATGTTTTTTATGCTTAATTGTGGTCTTTTTAACATGTTTTAGGTACTTAGTCGTTTATTTTTATGGTTACAAGTGTTGCAGAAAATAATGCAAACTAGAAGGAGAGTGTCACATTCGTGACAATATGTCACGCCTATGAAGGTGCCACCCATAACAATGTTCTGTTACAGACATGCAGCTTGTCGCAAGTGCGTGGTGTTCTTGCCATGCAATGCTGGCACGAGGATTTAATGTGGGAGCAACAATTTTGAAGAAAATATTCTAATGCAGGTGCATCAATGCCATGACTCTTATCTACTGTCATGAGCGTGCATGAATATTGTAGACATGACATCGCTATGTTGTGCAAAAGTGTCGCAGGCATGCATAATTGTAGCTTGTATGATGATGGTTTACGTAACAGAGTCCATTTATATTCAAACACCTATTCTGATTGAGTGGGGCCCAGACTTTGGAGATAAATGTTGATTTGGTAGGAATGAATTTTTGGGAGATGGTAATTACATCATTAGTTTAGGAAGTGTTTCATTTTTAGAGTTAGAATTCAACTAGGACTTTTAGGATATAAAATCAGGATTATGGTACATTTAGAACAGAGGTTCTTGTTAGCAGCAGACTTATTTTTCTCATTTGGATTTTTTAGCAGAGTAACCTTTTAGCTTGAGATCCAATTCCTAAAGCATATTCTTAGTTTCTTATATCTTTATTCTCTACTATAATGTTTAGCATAGCTATTCATATTAATATGATTATTGTTATTATGATGCTAGACTAAATTACTTTATGAGTGCTTAGTGAGCAACTTCAATTTGTATGAACCTTATTTATCTTTTTAATGACTGAATGATTTCCTTTAATTTCAATTGTTCTTATTTAATTTTTAGTTTGATAGTTACCTAACCACTAATTGTTAAACTTTAAATAAAAGTCTTAGGGTTAAGTTATTAGGGTCATCACCTTTGATTTAACCTAAAAATTGGACTGAATGCTAGTTAAATCAATAGTTTGATTAATTAGTGCTTAAAGGCGAGAACCACAAATTCTGAGATTGTTAGTTCTAATTTGTCAAAGGGAATGCAAGCTGGAGGATATGATCTAACTACCTATTTACTCTCATTGATTACATTTATCAACTTCAACTACATTTTAATTATTGTCAGTTTATTGTTATTAGTTTAACCAAATTACTGAAACATGATTAGAGTGTTAAAAATTTATTTTTTCGTTCAATGGTAATCTAAATTTAATTATGAATTTAAGTTGAACAATTTCTTGAGAGATCGATTTCCGGAGTGAACTTGCCAATATTACATTTGGCTCGTGCACTAATGAGTACACTTTGATTTACATCAATTAACAGTGGTTTTAGATGCATATAATTTCAAGAGCTACAATGTCAATGGGAAGTAATATATTTTCTTGAAAGGTATGTTGGTTTTCATCTTCCCTCTTCCATCAATGTCATGACTTCCTTTAAAACGTGATTGATTATAGAATTTGCATAGAGTCATGTTCTTATATTCTCTCTAATAGATCATACATCTAGTAGTGTATCTTCTCCACTATTTAACCCAAACTCTAGACCACATGCATCGTTTCATAAAAGCTTTCAGTGACAAGATTCTCTTTCAGCATAAGCTCTTTGATCAGTTGACCGATTGCGTTGAATACATGCTAGTACATATGATGTTTGGCCCTGATATTCAACATTCTAACAACCAGTAATAAATGTGAATGATTTTCACACCTAGGCCACAACAAATTATTGGCAATATCTAACATGTTATAAAATTGTTACACCGTTTGGTTAGGATTTTCCTTATACTCATAATTTTGATTGAATGAAGGACCAACGAAATTCATAACCATTATCTAGTAATCAGTGTCTAGATTAGAAGGACAGGCCACATCCATACAATCTTGTTCACATATCACACCCTCAATTTTTTTGTGCTTATTCTACATAAAATATTCCGGTTTGTAATCATATCTTAGCATATGGTATTTCACTGTATCCACATTAAGAAGTTGACGATTTTGACACTTATTTTTAAAATACAGACACTTTATTTTCTCTCTATCCATCCACTCCAAATGACCACATGCAAATTTTATGAATTTCTCAATCATAGAAATAAATGCCCAATTAAGGTCATTTATCAGCCTATGGAACATCCAATTTATATTCTCACTTATAATTAACAACTGCAATAAGTATCTCATAATATTAGGGACATAACATAATGAGTTGTTTCTTCAAATTATGTTAATAGGATGACATTCATAAGCAAATGACATTTACATTGGTTAATGGAAATATAGTTGTAGGTTCATGTAGATTTTTCAGAATTCATTAATTTATTTACTTGATTGCTTCCTTTCACTCATGTATTCATTAGAAAGGTAGGAACCTATCTCATTCAAGAATGCATCATCTATATAACTCGATCTTGCATGTTATATTCATACATATGCAGAATTTTTAGCAACGTGTCCCTTCCTTCTTTTCAAGTGCATGATCTGACAATTTGTTTGTGCACTCAAAGAATGAAAAGGATATAAAATTGAATTTTATCCACATGTATGACATATAACACGTAATAAATCATGTACAGTTATATACACACGTATTTCCAAATTGTTTACATTGGACAATTTAGTAAATTCTCATAATCTAACGAAAAAGACAATAAACGACTTTCGATAACTAAAATATACTTATTTTAGTCATGTTATTTAATATACTTATTTTTATAAATCCAAGAAATTTTGACAAAGTTTCCTTTAAAAATAGTTAATTTCCAAATTTTATTTTATTTACCTACGAGTGTCAATCACAATTACAATTAAAGTTTCACAAACAATATATTCAAAAACACAAATAGTTTATGAACTATAAACAATTCAAAAAATATTGATTAATAATACCATTTCCACTACTATATTTCATGTCAAACTTCAATGATTCAATATTAAAGTCACTCATCTGTTATACCATTTTTTTTAATTGCAAACAACAAATTCAAGTTTATTTTTACATTATATTCAAGGAGATCAGTAATAAGTGTGCACTAACCTTTTAATTGGACTCTAAAACTAGATCCAATAAGCCTCAAGCCTCACCTTTTTCTTTCCCCTCCTTTGTTGCCTCACCAACTGTATGTCCTCCTTCACCACATCACAATACTTTCTTTCATAGTAACTCATCCCTAACCAGTTAGTAAAAACAACAATTTTTTTTTTTTTATTAAGAGGCATATTCCAGTTTATAAAGTAGATAACCTCACACTTGAAGGGAGTAAATAATCTCAATAGTCATTATTATTATTATTATTATTATTATTATTATTATTATTATTATTATTATTATTATTATTATTATTATTATTATTATTCATGCATTCTTAATTTCTTAAAGGCATAACAATCAAGCATGGTAATGCCACAATCATGGATGTTTTTAGCCCAAACCTTTTTTTTATTTAATGATCTAACCATATTTTCCCATTCATAAGCAATTATAGAAAAGGAAAAGAGTCAACAGTTTGTAAAATTCCACAAAAAATGCCACGACCAAACTTAAAATCTAGTTCAAATTTGCAAGGGTTCCTTCCACCATTAGGTCCCATAAGTTCAACACTTACGCATACATTTTTGTCACACAACCAGCAAGCTTTTATTCGAAAGTAAGAGATAAACCAACCTTTTCATTTACCATTCCTTCCCTACAAAAGTTATGACTTATACATGTATAGGTTGTATTGGAAGTGGCTTTTATAATTTCACACACAACTTAACTTAGTTGCACAAATCCCTCCCAACAACCCAAAGTGTATTTCCATAAACCATGTAATAGCTACTTAAGACAACTCCCCCATCTCTTTAATATGTTTCAATACGAAAAGTGAAAAAATTAAATTTATTGTTAGTTAATCTATTTTAAGAGTAAAAGCAAGTCTTTCAACAATCGTATAGTGTGGGTGAAAAGTACTCAATTCAAAGTATATGTCTATTTTAACTAATTATAATAATAATCTTTTTAAATCCAACTTTCATATAATAAATAGGTTATATTTCTGCGTAAGGATAAAGAGGTTAAAAATATGAGTAACTCTCAGGATTCAGGCTTTAGCCCTCTTTCTCCATTTCTAGGTAAGCATTAGAAAAAAGGGAAAAGTTGAGCACTAATAACATAGAGAATTAGGTAAAAAAAATTTCTCTCAAAAATGAAAAATATGAGGTTCATCAGTGGTGAGCTATGCTCATTGAAAAATGAAAAGGGTTGGAGAAAGTGATTAAAGGAAATGCCTGTGGATTTCCCTTTAATACAAAATTTATGACCAAACTACAGCCTTAATTTGAACCCTCTACTTTGTTGCTCTCATAAATGCAAATTTTGTTTCAATTTTGCAAAAAGGAAAAGAACACGAAGAAATCGATTTATTAATTTGTTATGATCGGCTATCTTCATAGAAATTTATCTACCTAATAATATAAAAAGTTAAAAGCTCTATTTCATTTTCAATTCAATGAATGGAATTCACTCTTTTCCAAAATATAACCTATTTCAGATTAGGATTTCGCTAACTTCACGTTGTTTGTCTATTTCAGATATGGATCCCAGCTCGAAAAGCTGAGCAACATCTCCTAAAAACTTTCAAATTTTTTCTTAATAAAAAAAATCTACATCTGGCCTTGAAATAGCTTTTACTTTTTAAACTTGGGATGTAGTCAATCATAAGATTCCTAATAATCTAAATTATATCATCAAAAACCAAAAAGAGAGGATTATGAATCGTTCCCAATTACACATTCGACCTCTGGCAAATGGCGACTGGCGATGATTTCAGACGGCAAATAATGACGTCTAGTGATTGCAACTTTTCCGGACGACTACAAGTTCTTACAATAAAGACATATATATATATATATATATATATAGAGAGAGAGAGAGAGAGAGAGAGAGAGAGAGATTAGTCTAGGGATTACGAAAAGAGAAGGGTGAGGGGAATTTGGGGTTTTCTACCAAGATTTAGTGACCACAATATGTGGTTGCTAACTGGTTGTCATATAAGTTTCCTTAAAGTGAAATGTGTCTCTCGTCTTTTCAGCTATTCCAACATTGCAATCTTAATAAAGTAGTCACTAAATAGGGACCACATCAACAGTGGTCACTAAGAACTGAAATTAAGTAAGCAAAACGATAAAACAAATGAAGTTTCACTTATTTCCCTTTAGTGACCACTGCCTTAGCTGTTGCTATGTAGTGACCATAGCCATAGTGGTCGCTAATTATGACTAAAAAATGGCGGACTTACTGTTGTTTCACCTATTTCTAATTAGTGAAAACTGACAATGTGGTCACTACTTCAATTTTAGCGATCACCATGCATGTGGTCGCTATTTCCGTTCAATACACCGCACATGAGGATGTCATTTTGAACTAACATTCTCACAAAATAGCTACCACAAGTAGTGCTCATTACTTTCCAATTGCAAGTAGTGGTAATGTAGTTGCAGCAACATTGTTATTTTTCAAGCCAAAAACAAGCGCCATATATAGTGACTATTGTTGTAGTCCTTAAGACTATGGTCGTACTACGTGGTTACTATTGCGTTGTTAATTTGAACGAATGAAAATTTGGTCTTCTTTTGATCACTATATGGTAGCTATTTAGAGACCATTCTTTTATGGTCGTTATTTTATTTATTTTGTAGTGAAATGGACAGAAAAAATGTATGTTTTATGTTTTGATTACAATGATTTAAAATATGAGGATTAAATGAGTCAATGCATAATATTGAGTTGACACAAACTTAGCATGCCACGAAGGAGTTATCATTATTAGTATTAACATTAAAGTTTCATATGCCAGTTTTATTAGTATATATATATATATATATATATATATATATATATATATATATATATATATATATATATATATATATATATATATATATTAATGGATGATTAAATGCCTCAACTTACTTATAATGATTTATTAGACACTTAAATTTATTTATAGTAACTCATTAATTAAATATATATTTGCTAAATCTAATATCAATCACTTGAAAAGTATATAGTACAAGCGAATTTGTGGATAAATTTAGATGAATCAAACCATATTGAAATAGAAAATTATATAAATCGAACAAATTGATTTGAACTTCCAGTTCTTGAATTCGGATCAATATAATTTTATCTGTAATTTGATTCTATTTAAAACGAATGTTGGCCCCCTAATTACTATCATCAACTCCTAATTCTTGACATCTATAATTTATATAAAATAGATCTATGATTTTCAACTCTCTTATTAATTTCAACTCCTAAAACCCAATTATTTGTATTTTAAATTCCCAACTCCATCAAACATTTGTCTCTTTAAACCATCATATTGCCCACCAACAACATTTTCATGTGCTTAAGCTTGAATAGTCCTTGCATCCCCTTTAATATCAACCCTTTTCTTACCCCCATTAATATCATATATAGCTACTTTATTAAAAACATTTCTATCACAACAATTATGCCTTATAATATCACTAAATAATTATGACAATACAACATTAACAACAATTAGACATTCATCAAATTGTTCACTAGTATAAGAAATGTCATTTTTAATCACAATATTATCAATCATAATAAATGTTTTTATCCTAGTCAATTGGATTTATATCATATTCATGATATATCAATGTAGTAGCATGTATAACATGGTTATTTGTTATGACACTAAAGTCTCAACCTATTTTGAGCAAAATAAGATCATGAACCTAATTTGTGTTAATGCTAAGGAATTTTTGATTTAGATTACTTTGAGTGAAATTATGGCTAGAGGCTCCCACAAGCTATAGCAATGACATTAAGAGACAATTAACCTTGACTGGGCTATTGGGTTGGAAATCCTTAGACACAAGTGAAGCAAAAAAATAGTTAGGTTGTTGGTGACGAGAGAGAGAGCCGACTCCTTCACTAGTTACTATATAGGTTACAAAGGCAATATGGGGATAGAGAGAGATAGAGAGAGACAATCGAAAAAGTTAGGATTCGAGAAAGAAGAAGGAAGAATTGGGAATTTTAATTTCATAAATAGCAACTACAACAAATGCTAGCTATCATGGTCTCTACTTTAATCAATTTAAAGTGAAACGACATGATTTACGTTGTTTCATCAAATGCTACTCAACGACCATGACTGATGTATTGAGCTTAGCGACTACAACTAATATGATCGTTAACTAGCTTTTAGGTGAAACAATTGAAGTCCTGTTGTTTACTTTATTGAAACCAACAACCATAAATATTGTAAACCATCTTATATATTAATTAGAATAATCCAACTATATAATAAAATATTACGATGCACGTGATGAAAATTGATAAATATAAATTTTTTAAAACTTAGATGTTGTATTATAGTCATGATGACTTTATAAAAACTCTTTCAAGAAAATATATAAAAACAATGTCAACTATATATTGAAATAAATGTTTAGGCTTTCACTAGCCCTATAGTATACAAAAGAAATTTCTCAAAATGAATTACATGTCCTTTGAATAAAGTATATGCAAAACATGTATCTAAACTCATTTCCCCATTGTATAAATAAAAACAAAAGACCATGGTTTATATCATTAATCCTATATAGGATTGTCCTGTGACTCTTTTAGTAGGCTTCTCTTATCTTGTTGATCTAACTATGAGTGGCTCTAACCTACGTGTGAGGAAAAAAAATCCTTATACACTAAGCAAAATTTGTTTAGTGGAACACAAAAGCATACAAAACATGCACATATATGTATATTTGTAGTCCTTGCATAAGACAACTCCATTAACACTTAACATACTTGTTATGCCAAAATATGTAAACATCACACATGTATTTAACTGATACCATCATATAAATCTCAAGCCAAACATACATAACAATATCTCCATACATATAGAAAACAAACATATGAGTCCAAACATTTGTCTTTTTATTTAATTTGTCCATGTTACTCTAACATCAATTTCCATACATTTCAACACTTAAACACTCCAAACAATTCATTTAACACATTTCAATTCACAATAAATAACTTAGGCAGTTATTAACACAACATGCATTAAATCCTCATAAATGCAAATAGGAACCCAAGACAACATTGTTTACCTATTTTAAACATGCTAAAAACACATTAAAGCATATAAAAAACCTTGAATGCCAAAGGGTACTAACCCTTACCAATTGGAGTCCAAAAACTCTCGTTTTTCCTTTGCTCAATCTTCTCCCTCTTGGGGAGATTTTATCTAGCACTAGGGTCTCATATAATATAAATTTTTTAAGACACTATAACTCATATCTAACTCAAAAATATAACCTTTAAGCATAACTCTTAGGTTTCATCTAAAAGTTTTTCTTAAGTTATTAACTACCTTAAAATCCCTTTTCTAGCTTTATTAGCATCATAGATGGGTTTTTCTAACTTAAAAACCCTAGCTTGAAGTTTAAAGCCCTAACTTTTCCATAGAGAATTTTTGTCCCATGAAAATGAAGCAAAGAAGAGTAAAACAACAAGAATAAATCATTCTCTTAGTCAAACCCATGAAAAAAATGGAAATGAGTTCCTATTTCCAAGCTTCTCCCTCTTATTTTCTCTTAAAAAATGCCCCATTATAGTTTTTCTTCCTCCCTTATATGTTTTTCCTGCAAAATGATGTTGTTTTCTCTTGATTTTTAGCTTAGATTTGTGGTGGGTTTGATGAAGAAATGGAGAGGTAGGGGGGAAGGAGTGGAATTGGCATGTAAAAGATATAAGAGGAATGAGTTTTTTGAAAAAGGAAGAAGGGGAAGGGAGAAGAAGAATCTCTTTTTATAGGTTGATGAGAAATTATGTTTTTAGTCCATGCCAAATTACCATCTAGGTACCCTTGATCTAAAAGTCCACATAAAAATGCATCATCTCCCTTGATTAGATTTAATTAATAATTCATCTCTTAATTAACCATCTTAATGGTTTAACTACCTCTTTAAATTTCAAAAATATTATTTTAACCCAAATTAGTGGGCATTACAAATATAGTGGTAGCTAAAATAAAATTACTTACAACATCTAGAGTGGTCGCTAATTACAAATAACTTCAGCAACCACATTTCTCATGGTTGCTAACCATCAAAATATAAGCGACAACATAAGTTGTCGATTCCTTTTAAAATAACCCTAATTTAATGACCACCACTTGTGGTCATTGATTAAAGATGACAATTTTGGTCACAAAATCGTCTTTATATCTCTCCGCATTTTATGGTGTGTATTATTGCAACCACTTTTATGGTCGCAAAGATCGTGGTCACATTGTGTTTACTGTTTGATCGTCATATGGTCGCTAATGCATAACATAAAATTTTGATATTTCTTAGGTTGCTATTGGATAGCTATTTAGCGACCATTGAAGAAATAGATGTTTTATGTTTAGCTGAACTTCCCAGCATAAGGATTAGAATCTCGCCGTAAAAATGAAAGTCATAAGCAAAAAAAAAACACATTTTTTGCGCATTATCTTACTTTTTTCAAACTCAAAGTCAAGCAACACTATACTTGAACACTTCAATTATGAATTTCATATAAAAATTAAATCGTGCCATAAAGTAGAAAGAGAAACTATTAATACGGGAAAATTGAATATGGCCAATTTTCATTGAACAGAAGCTTCAAATGGCTAAAAAAAACATAAATAGCCAAAGAGAAAATACAGTAAGAGATTAAATGAAAACATGACTAAAACATGTTATCTGTGATATTAATCATTCTTCATAAACAAAAAGAGATAAAAGTAAAACAAATTTGAAGTATACAACATATATATATAACCAATAGGAGAAATGAAATATAAATAAGATAGATACACATACAGAGATGTTCAATATGGTTTCAGAGTATAAAACATGTTATGATATATTCATATACAACATACAAAAAGATAAAACAATGGAATCATTAGAAGATAATTATAAGAAGATATAAAATTGAATACAAAGATGAAATAAATGTGAGACCTAAGTTGAATTAAATGGAACGTAAGAAGTGAAGAAGTTGATGAGAATAGATTTTGTGCCCTCAGAACTTACCGTTGTTTTACTTTTCATTTTTAAAAACAGAGGGCCAACGATGAAGGAGTACAAAACCTTTTAGAAAACAATGGAAATTATTAAAGAAAACCAAAACTAAATGTCCTACACCTAATTAGAAAAATGATTTCTGAATTGAATTACAAGGGTCTTATAATTGAAAATACACAGAATTCCTTGAGGAGAAGAGAGAAAGAGAAGGAGCGGAATTCTGCCTAAAAAGAGTGGAACCTTTAACTCTTCAGGCCTTCAACTATTCATAGATGAAAATTTGAGAATTCAGAGGTTCTAGATTATTTGAAATATCAGAATCTGCTTCAAAATGATTTGAAATTCAAACCCAGAAGAATTTTCTAAATTTAAGCTGAAAGTCTAGCTGAATATTGATGTCCAGCCAGACATCTTTTATAATGGCCAGACAAGAAAATAATGACCCGCAAAACAATATCTGGCCAGAAATTGTTCATGTCCAGCCAGACATCACCAGATATCCTTGATATCCAGGCAGACATCCAAGCTGACTTCCCCAAAACTCAATTTTATTGTTGTAAAATATTTTCAAAGCATTATTATTATTTTTTTTTTTTTTGATCTTCTTACCTTAATAATTTTGACTTCATTTTCTGTTATTATCATTGGGCTAAAAATGCAAGTGCAAAATCTGGATATCTCCAATTATTATGTTCTTTTTTCTGTTTAGTTCATAAAATTTTATTGTATTCTATTAGATCTTAAATACCTACTAAAATAATACATATCATTTTTTTTTCTGTTAATTCTCTATTTAGATCCAATTTTTGTTTAACTAAATCAAGTTCATGAACTTAATAAAAAGAAAATCATAAATTTGAAGGCCATAACCTTCAGTGGGTGAATCTCGTCAACGTTAGCTTACTTTTCTTGAAATTGTAGGAGTAGAAGTACTAAATAATCTCAACCACTTTCCAATGAGGAGCTATTCAAAGTAATAAGCAGATTAATTTTGTGTGCCAATGATAAAAGAGGTAATAATGGTTCCCATTGATTTGAAAACCGGATAAGAATGGTCTAATTCACGTAGGCTAAAAACCATTGTTATCAAAATCAGATCGAACGGCCCGATTAAACCACAAATCCATGATTGTGCTGGCCGTTTTGGTGAATAAAATCAGGAGAGAACTGATTTGTGTAATTGGAAAATTTCAACCATGCTTTTTAGCATGACAAGGTGATAAAAAGGGTGATTAGATATATTATTAATATAATTAATTTTTTTCATAATTTTGAAACCTTAAATTTTAAAATGAATTCATAATGAAAGATGATTGAAAATATATGAGAAAAAATAATTAATTTATATAAAAAAAGGTTTTTAAAATTGTATTATTAAAGTACCATTTATTAATAATTAACGCTTAGTTATATATAATTAATGTAATAAGATATATATATATATATATATATTATTTAATTTAAATTGAAAATGAAATCATGATTTTGATATTAATTCTATAGTATTAGACATTTTATATATTCATCATTATTTTAAAATTTACTATATTAAATATGATTATTATTGAAAATTTAAAATATATAAAATATTATTATTTGATATGTGTTTTTAGGTTGATATTTGAAGATGAATTAACATTATTTTTTATAGATAATTACCAATTTTAGAAATTTAGTATAACACTTTTTACCCTTTCGTACATTCATCCGTATACCGGACGGATAAGAGATACTACAGAAAATAAAAAAATTTTCAAAAAAATATTCCTTTAGATTTTAAAAATATCTAATATAAGAAATTTAAAATATATAAAATATTTTATTATGCACACACACCCTAATTACAATTTTATTTTTATATGTACATATCATAATAAAATTTTAAAAACTTGTTTATATATATATCCAAAATAAAATAAAATAAAAAGGTCAACCCACTCTGAGCAGTTGCTACTACTATTGTTGTACTCCATTTTGTAGGTTCCTAAGTCAGTATCTCTATCTACAAGTCAGAACGTTTTTTGCTACTCTGGTAACTTACGTGAGAGAAAATAAACTCTTGCGCTGAGTATATAATTCAGTGGTGCAAAAACTCTTATAATAATAATCATTAAAATAAAATATACTTTTAAAATGAAATCAATTCTAAATTTATATTTTTTTTCTGTAAATACCACAATACAATATTTGTATAATTCAATATATCGCTGAATTCTTAATAATATATTTTTCGTATACCCACATATTATAACATCCTAAACTTACTCCTAGAGAATCAAATGGTATCATATTACATCTCAACTTAGAATTCATAAAAATGCACCAGATCCAAATGTAATATGATTCAGCCCACAGAAATACACATGACTGACAATTATATCAGGTGATCCACAGAAATGCACATGATCACAATATTTCATTGGTCCACAGAAATGTACAAGACCATAATTTCTACCCTATTGGCATGCCAACAATACCCTAGTTCACGTCTAGGCTAACATATGGGAAAAATTCTCATATTCATAATTCACTTTATTTTTCATAAAATTAATAAATATTATTTCCATACCAAAATAATTATCATCATATAAAATTTTTAACATTTAAATTTTTTGGAATTAAAAAAAATATTTTCAACTCAATAATTGCAAAATTTCAATTTTTACATAAAATATATTTATATGACTAATATTATAAGGTTAGGTGCACTAACCTTTTTATATTTTACCGGTATCTGCCAACTCTTTTCCCTTATCTTGTGGTGGCACATATCTCGATGTCGCACTTAGAGATATAAATTTTTGATTAGCTAGTGAATCTCTTACGACATAAAATCTAGCAAAAATTTAAATTTTTTGCTCTCACAAATATCAAGATCCTATAATTAAAAATTTTCTTATTATGCGTTTTTAACGCATAAATCACGATTTTAGTTGTCATTACTCTATCCGGTGCGAACAAAAATTCAAATATAAATTTTCTTTTATAATAGTTTATTTTCTTTATTTTTTTGCCTCCAAAACTATTTTTCTCCATTTATTTCTTTTATTCTTCTAATGTCCATTTCCAATTCAAGAATTTTCATTAATTCAATAAATACTCTAAAAATTCTAAATAAATTTCTATCATCACTTTAACTCATTTTCTTTTATTTTCCATCATCAATTTCATTAAAACAATATTCTCTAAAAATTCCACAAAAATTCCTAAAAATTATTTTCATCAATTCTTCACTCAATACATTATCCTCAAGCCTTATTCTCTTCATTTCCTATTTTTCTCTAATTGTTCAAGATTTTTTCTATAAACTCTAATTTTTCCATCAACTAAATATCAACAAAATCACACCACAATTCAATAAATAATTATGGCAATAATCAACCCAATAAAATTACATGAAGAAAAGAGTAAAATATCACCTTCTTCAAATGGGTATTTGGTTAGCTTGATTTTCTTTTTTGGCAAAATTCCACCCCTTTTTTCTCTTTTTCTTCACACAAATCTAACTTTAATCCTTTTTAATTGTTGAATAATATGATTTGAAGAAGTAAAATTGAAAAACAAAAATCAAGGAATGGAAGCTTGGTGGTTCGGCCATGGAGGAGAGCAAGGAAGAAGATGAGAAATTTGTTATTTTGAAGAATTTTTAATTAATTTCCTATATATATACCCCAATTATCTTAATTAATCTTAATTAATTCCTTAATCAACCTCCTCATTTGCCAATAGCACAATTAATTAACTCTTAATATTGATACATGGCCTAATCACATTTTAATTAATTTTGACTTAAACATTTTCCCACCAATCACAATTTTTCTTCATAATAAATTTTAATTCTCCAAAATTCAACCTCCAAACAACTTAATTTTATCAAATTAAATATTCCAAAAATTATAAAATAATTTTTTCTTCGAAACGGTCTTCTCGATTTTGCAAAATGACCACCGGTGCAAAAAATTGAATTTTTACTGATTAATCATTTTTCTTAATTTGACCCTAAAAATTCATCCGTCGTCCGATTTCTAATTTATCAGTTTTAAAAATCTTAAAATTAAATTTCGATCTTATCGACTCTACTGCGATCATGAACACATTTCTCTAACTCTTGATCCAGAAAAAATCATATTGTAAACCTGTGCTGATAATCAATTTTCCACAATTCAAAACTTTAACCTTAAAATCTCACCTTATATCTCAACTTATAACCTTAAAATAATATTTTATATATTTTGGTATGCTTAAATTATAATTTCACTACTGCGCGAAAAACTCAAAGTCCGATCCGGGCATTCGCGTGCATAACACAAAATTACATTATTTCATTTGATAAAATTTCTATTTATTTTATCATACTAATATAATTAAATTTTTATTTATTTATCCGTATTTAGACTCCGATTGTATGCCTCTATACTGCAGTATAAATGATCGCAGTACGCGTATACGGTCAGAGTCTAACTTGCGGATGTGACAATTAGAAAGAAAAAAAAATCTGGTTGAATTCAGTCTAACCACCATGATTCAATTTTCACTCCAATTCAATGTATGATCCGGTTTTAAAAGCATTGCTAAAATCTCACTAAAAATCATTGAGAAAAACTAGTAGACTCTAAGATTGCACACTGTCTAATCCAATCTTAGACCTCTATAATTGCATTCTCTTAAAATTTCAGTTCAAACACAGCTAAGATATTCGACTCTTTTGAAGAGATTTTATATTATGTCCAAAGATACATTCTTTATTTTGCAATTTTAAATAATATGCAAGTTAAATCTTTCACTGTTTCACAAATATCACTTTATTTGAACTAAAAATATTAAATACTTAATTCAGATAAGAAACTCAAGTGTTTGAAACTATTATTCAACTACTAATTTGTAAATAATTAATAAAATCAGCATGAAATTAAATAAAAATATTAAAAATCACAGTCCAAATTAATCATCATTTCATTCTATATTATATGTATATATATATATATGTATATATATATATATTATATGTATATATATATATATATATGTATATATATATATATATATATATATTATATGTATATATATATATATATATTATATGTAAAATTAATTGCATTTTATAAAGACATCATCTTTGTAAATAATTAATAAAATCAGCTTGAAATTAAATAGAAGTATTAAAAATCATAGTCCAAATTAATCATCATTTCATTCTAGTTATTGGAAAAATATGTTAGTAGGGGAATATATATCATCATCATCATTATTATTATTGACAATCATTATAAAACAGTAATATATATCTTCTATATGTTAAATAGTATTTATTTTTTCAAAATGCAAATGTAATTATATAAAAATTGAGTAATATAAATATAATTATATGAGATTAAAGAAAAATATATGAAACATTTCATTCATATTATCTAAAATAAAATAAATAAATATTTAAATATTAATTTTTAAATTCAGTTTAATTCAATACGGTTGAATTCAATTCTCTATTTAAATGTTACCTCATCTCTAAATATATATATATATATATATATATATATATATATATATATATATATATATAAAAGCATACAATTTTCTCTGTATAATTTTAAAATCTTGAACAACCATGCATAGTCCTAAATCCTAATTGAATTTGACCTGTTCAACCGATTTTAAAAAGTACTAGAATGTACACATTTTCTCACATGTCTTATTACACTTTGATTCTTCAAGGCTTCAACTTATTATTTATTATATTTTGGTCAAGTAAACTTTACATTATTATATTCAAGCTCATTAAACTCTCTTATTATATTTTATTTATTAATTTTATATTATCAAGACTATTTAAATTTATTTATAGATAACCTCAGATTTTATACAATTAACTATAAAAAAATAGATGTAATAAAAGGAATAATAAAATAGATAAATAACTATATAAATTTTTAAATATATAATTAAAAGTTTAATATATATCTAAAATATAAAAGTAAAATGTATATTAGAAATATATATCCAATAATATTTTTAGTACTTATATATAAACTATATATCCAATAATAAAAGTTTAATATATATCTAAACTATAAAAGTTAAGAATTTATGTATTTATATAGTTATTGCTATATAATGTTTTATATGAAAATAAGAAAATGTTATTATGTTAATTTTATTATGTTTAAACTTCTTATGTTCATAAATATAATTAGTTCAATTGATTCAATTTCGATAAATCCCTTTAAAGTTTCAAGGAAAAAATAGAAAAATAAAATAAAATAAAAGGAGGGTTTTTTTTTTAATCTTGCTTAAAAAGTTCAAATCTTGACTTATGACCTGTGTGGCTTAGTGGGTCAGAAGTGATTTTCATGAAGACCACATCTGTCTGCCACTGTTGTTTTAAATTGTGAGCAGACAGTTTCAATCTAAGACCAAAATGTTTCATCATCCACATTAACCACCAAAGATTTAGATTATTAACTCTTCAGAATTTTGTCTTAATCATTAATAATAAAACTACATTTATTTTTCATTAGTTTAAAAGTTAAAAATATAATGAACGAGTGTTGCCTTTATGATTAAAAGTCTAATAATATTACTCATTCGCCACATTATTAACAATGCATGATTTGGATTTGGATTTTCAAAAAAGGTTCAAAATTATTGGGAATTTGACGGGTTTTTTTTTCTGTTTTCCTACATAATAAGATAATAATGAAAAAGGGAGTGATTCATATGTATACATATATAGCATAGCCATGATCAAATTTTGGTAATGATTCCTTTCTTACCATCATCATATACTCTCTACTTTGGGACTATTGAGATTTGCTAGAGGCCAATCAAATCCATCATTCTCAATGTACAGACATTGAGTAAGGATATATAAATAAGTTCAGTTTTTTAATCTATCTCAAAGTATAGATCTACTTTGATTTAAAAAAAAAAATGTAAACATCATTATGTCTTATTATTTTAAGGCATGCCCTAATTAATATAAAATTAAAAATAAAAATAAATTTATTTTTGTGTGACGAAAGGAAGTATCCACAAAAAAAAACTTCAAAATAGCATCCACAATTAGCAACTATATAGTTTTGATTTCTAAATAGAGACCAATTTGTATCCACATATAAACCACATTTTCATCTTATAGACTAGGCACAACAATGAGACCACTTAACGACAAAATAAACATAGCTGAGGTCGCTACATATAGCGCTAATATTTGGAAATGACTTTGCGACTACAACATGGTCATTACATAGCCACCACAGTCAGTGGTTGTTAACTAAAGGGTATGTTGGAGCAAAACGACAGTTTCTAGTGTTGTTTATCTACTTGAGAATACTGACCACTGCAAATGTAGTGGCTAACTACATAAGATAGTAACCGCAACAAATGGAGTGGCTACATGCAGGAAGAGGAACGATATTAATTGTTGCTGTTTCGCAAGCAAACATTCAGTGACCACGTGTTAAGTGGAGAGGAGAAATGGTAGAACGTTACATCATTTTGCTAACTCAAATTGCGACTACATTGATAGTGGGCGTTGTTTAGCGACCTTTCAGAAGTGGTCACAGATTGTGCCCACATTTATAGTCATCGCTGATATTCCCTAAAGCTAAGCGGCAGAATAGCTGTTATTTAGCTTTAAATTTGCGACCACTGTGCGACCTTCTTTTGTGGCCGCAATGCTGGGCAGAAAAGCCCCAAATTTTTTCCCTCCCTTTTGCGATCCTTAGCTCTGCACAATTCTCTCTCTCTCTATCTTTTTGGGCTCGCTGTCCGCCGCCGCTGGTGACTCCAACTCCAGTCTCAACATCGCCGGTGTGCAGGCAACTCTCCTCTCTCTCTCTTTTCTCACTCTTTCTCTGTTTGTGTTCTCTCTCACTCTTTCTCTTTCCTATGTGTGTTCTCTCTCACTGTTTACCTACTTTATGCTAGAAATGACGTGACACCCTTCAACTTGGTTTAGTTTTAGAAGGACACTTTGTCTAATCTTCACTTATACCACTTTGATGATGAGATTATTTACGTTGGTGGGAAAATCTTAGGGCATTCATGGTGATCATATCTATGTTGTTCCGATTACAAGAAAATTAGCGATTGATCAAAAAGTTTTAGAAGAAAATCAGTGTTGAATTGAGATTAATTTTACTTTTTTATTTATGAACAAACAACACCTGAAAATGATAAAAAAAAAAATTTGTCTAAATCAATTGCATATTTTTCATTCATTGATCCGAACAATCAACTTATTGTCAAGTTAAAATAATAGTTTTTTTTAAATTATATTAGAAATATGGCTCCAAACAAGATGAACAAAAGAATAATTTGTTAATAGATAATTATAAGAAAGTAAAATAAAATAAATAGTTATATAAAGTCATTAAATATTATTTAATGTGTCTATCTATTTTTATACGTGTTTTTGTTGAATGTATGGTTATATGTATGTCTATCTATATTTGTCTCTATTTGCATTTAATTATGCCTATATTTATATATGTCTTCACTAATCTGTATTAATATTTGCATTTTACTATATTTATTTTTGTTAGTGTCTATATTTGTGTTTATCTACATACTTGAGAATCGAGGCAAGCATTATTCATCCCACATGTGAATCCCATAAGCTATGAGTGGATGAATTCTAATGGAGATGGGGAGCAACGTATGTAATACTGTTGGCTAAAACACCAACATTAGGCATATATATTTTTTGAACTTCTTCATGTTTGGTTTCTTTTGGTCCTCACAAAATGAAATCTTTCAATGCTTCCCTTTAGCAATCCTCCTGTTGTGCTCAAAGATAGTAGTGTCCTTTCAGTGGTTGTCTTAGTGTCCTATTTTATTCTTCTATAAGTTCAAATGCAACTCCACTTCAAGCATTATAGCTAAAGTAATTAATAACATTTTAAAGATGGAACAACGTACTATAGCATCGCAAATTCAAACATGCCAATGGATAAGCTTTGGCTAAAATTGCCAATGCAATTTGTCATGGGCTTCGTCTTTTATCACTAAAGACCGTGTGGTTCTAACAAATGCTTTGGCTAGAACGCTAGTTAGCCTCTCTTTTGAATGCTAGTAAGATGAGTAAAGAAACTAAAAACTTTGAAAGGCTAAAAAATATGAAAATTTTGAAGAATGCTCTTATTACTCAAAAGAGCTTACAAATGTTATGAATTGTTTTGATAATTATAAATGAATTCCTTAAGACTATTATTTATAGGTCTCCACCTCCTCAATAAATAACCAAGATCAAATTGGTCTAACAGTGTACAAGGACCTTTTTGAATTCTCTACACAAGTCATCTACCTATTCAATGGACGACCAAGATCAGTTCTTAAAAAACCATATGAACCTACAACTATATTTCCATTAACTAATGTAAATGTAAGTTGCTCGTGAAGGTCACTCAATTAACATAATGAGAAGAAATAACTCATTGTGTTATGTCCATAATGTTATGAGATACTCACTGCAGTTGTAGCACCCTCTCATCTAATTAGAATTGACCCAACTAAATGAGCAAGTGTCACATGTACTTATCATGTAAAACCTATGAAAATTTAAAACATTTTTTTCCTTGGAAAACCCTTTTACCACATAAACTTCTAGTTTCATATAAAAAAAGAACCTATGAAACATAGCATAAACATGAACTTCCAAAAGGATATCTCTTATCTAAGAAAACAACATCATTATATGCATATAAAAATATCCCTATGTTTACAAAAATACATGTCTTTAAACAAAAGATTATATGTTTCTTTAAAATACAAGACATGTATGAAGGTAAACAACCCATAAACCCATATGTCATATACAAAATGCAAAATAAGATTTATCACCGACCTTTCTCAGGCTTGTTTTTTTTTATCTCTGATCTTAGGCTAGCTTCTTTGGATCAACCACTGTCTTTATCTAATAGGCTCTGACCTATGTAGGGAAATACTTACACGCTAAACTATTGAAAGCTTAGTAGTACACATAGACATATAAATTCAACCTGCATTCATATAATAAACATCACGTCATACATATACATGTCATTATAGTAAAACATCATGGCATGGCAATGAGATAATAATATCATTTAATATACTTCTTCTTATGGAAATGATAAAATACTATACTTTTACACTATGTTTAGGTAAGCACTTACCGGTGTTCGTAACATATAACATATTAAGCATTTGTTATCGCATACATGTGTTATTAAACCCTTTTTTCCATTATAATGTATTCATTTATTACTTTAGCATATTAGCCTAACAACTCTCAACCTAGACTATTTGAATATGAATTGTGAACATGGGTATTTTTCGAGCTTAAACCACCCTACCATTCTCTATAATCATGTATGCATGTATGAGATCCTCTAGTCAAGAGTGCTCTCTGAGCTTAAACCACCTTAACGAAGTAAATCATATATTTTTTGCATGCACATAGGATCAAGGACATTTTTTGAACTTAAGCCGCATTGTCCTTAAAAGAAATCACTATGTAATATATAACTACAGTATCATACGCCCCCTCAATGGCATGCCACTTATCCTACTTCTAGTCCTAATATCTAGCTTAGGCTTTACTTGTTCATATCCCTTTATTATACTATGTGTTAAGCTTTTATATTCAAACGTAACAATAATCTCTTGAACATATGTACTTTGATCATATGAAAAGTCTACATACAAAATTCATGTGTTTTCTTCATGGAAACATGTGTAATTTAATAATGTCATACCATTATAAAAACATATGCATTGCCATTGTTCAAAACATAGAAGGAACAACATATAATAAGTAAAACAAGATTCATAAGCATAAACTATATGTTCATCTGTGAAGGTTCATTTATGGGTACCCCCTACCCGTGAACCAAACTGTGAACTTAATTGCAAACACTTTTGTCCAAAAACTGCGTATTTCTTTATGGACATGAAGAATTAGTCATGAGCATGACTTTCATGATTCACGATTGTGAGTTATATGGTGACTCAAATCGTGACACATTCTACTTGAAATTAGTAGTTTTGTGATGATGATTCCTGACCGTGAACCATATGTCACGGGCATCAATCTGGGTTAGAAAAACAACCATAAAACAAGTCATTTAAAGCAATCCACATGCAAAGGCTCTAATGATTTTCCCAAAACAATATTTTCCTATCAACATTCTCATCAGACATGAATTATTATGTTATATCATCAATTAAACTCAAGGAAAACATAATTACACATTTCATCATTGTTGCCAAGATATTGAACCAAGAAGGGGGGTTGAATTGGATATTAAAAATTTTAACTTTTAAGTGCGGAAAGAAAAGTTAAGATGAGTGGGGATAGAAAGATAAGACACAAGAATTTTTATAGAGGTTTGGGTGTTAACAAACCCTACTCCTCTCCCCAATCTCAATTGGGAGTTTCACTAACACTCTAAGTGTTACAATGGAGTTTTAGAAGCTCACTCTCATCTATGGTGTTTCTAACAATGGATCACACCTAACCTAAAAATCTCTTGTGTTTTAATGGCTCACACAAATAACCAATTCCTTGTGTTTTAAAGGCTCACACAAATAACCTTTACAAGTGTTCTACTCTTAACCCCAAAATACCCAAACTCACTTGAGTAGATGATTACAAAGAGAAACACTTACAAATCTTTAATGCCTAGTGAATGATGAGCAAACAGATTTCACTGAGAATAAATGTTTGTTTTGAAAGTATTAAATGCATAAATGGCTTACAACAAGATTTTGATTCGAAGTATTAGCTATTCTCTTATTCTGGATTAATAAATGGCTTACATTTATACTTCCATTGCGAATTATAGCCGTTTGATTGCATTTAATGCAGAAATAGCCGTTGCACCAATTCTTATTTTCGCACTTGACATGTTTCTCTTTTCTCTTTCACGGTCATGACTGTTCTTCCAAGCCGTGACTTTAGCCGTGAAGCATTTGTCATGTCTTTTCATGGGCGTGACTTTATTTCACGGTTGTGACTGATATGATCATTCACGATTACTATCATTCTTCATGGCCGTAAACTTTAAATGTTGGATAGTTGGCGCTAAGCTTCATCACGAGCGTAACATATAAGGTCACGGGCGTGAACATGTTATTTCTTCATTTTTTTGTCTTTTTAAGATTAGTCTTCCATTCTCCATTCTTGCTATCATATTTCATACCCTGTTCAATAAACTTAGAAAACAAGTATGTTAAATACATTATTTCTATTTTATTTGTTAGCATCAAAATGACAAAAATACCCCTCAAAGTTCAACAATCTCCCCCTTTTTGATGGTGACAAATAATCTAGTAATATGAGCTTTTGAGAAGTCTCCCCCTCAAAAGATGCTTAGGATAAAAAATGCTGAAGTGCAAGAATTGTAAAGAATGATGAAGTATAGCATCAAGATATGTTTCCTAGTTTTAAGTATATGCAAGGTATATCCAATGTATACCAAAATTTTTCCTTAAAGCAAATTATATTTATGCCAAGTATATTTAAGGTATATGAAGAGAATATCAAGTGCATATTCATTCATGTAACTTGCATCAAGGTATATGCAAAGTATACTTAAGGTATATTTAAGGTATATGAAGCTCATTTCCATACTTGCATATTCATTTGATTCAAAATAAGTATTGCTTTTAACTTTAAACAATATATTGCTAGGTTTTCCCCCTTTTGTCATGAACAAAAAGAATAACACAAAGATAAGACATAATGGGAAACAAAAGCAAATATATTAATGTAGAAAAACCAAATACAAAAGTAATTGAAATTCTGAAAGGAAATGGAAATTCCTATAGCAAATAAGCTAGAAAAATAACATAGCTAACATAAAGTCTAGCTGGACATTCTATCTCTAAGGCGAGCTACTTCCGCCTCTAGGCTCTCCATGTGAGACTCCATGAAATTCTTGAGGTTCTTTAACCTCTCATCCATCGAAGCCTGCAATTGCTTAAACTGTGGTGCCAAGAGGTCAGCCACTTGCTGAGCCAAGTTTGGTGTGGAGGTAAAGGATTGTCCAATTTCCTGCTCAACCTCTGGAGGTGCCACCTCAACTCGAACTCTCTTCCTCTGCTAAATTCCTTGGAGGCCAGCTTTGAAGTCATCCGAGTCATTGTCCTCCCAAATGATCTCACCAGTAGTGTTGGTTAAGTAGTAGTAGATGTTGTTCTCAAAAACTATATGAACAACCATTCCCATTTTGATGAAGGACTCGATGTCTAGTCGGTCTCGAGGATGTTCTGGTATTAGGTTGAAGTGGTGTTTCTCTAGCTTCAAGTATCCTAGCTTGATGGTGATGTGAGTCACGTACCCACCAATCAGAATGTCTCTAGAGGGCTTAGTGGAAATTGACAAAAGATGGTTGGCAAACCATCGAGATAAAGCCACTATTAGGCCTATTCGGGCCATCTCCAGGAGAAAGAGCTCTGACTTCCTAATCGATCCATTGTTGTCTCCTCTGTTAAAAATGCTATAGGTTAGAAACCTATGTAAGTACTTGTGCACTAGGGATCGAAGGTGGGTGCTCTTCATCTTCTTGACATTCCAGCTGCAATCAAGCCGAAGTGAGTCCATACTTGAGTAGCATAGAACTCCACTTCACTCTCATTCAGGATACCTTCAAAGGGAAGGTTGAACATGTCTCCAAACTCTGTGGTAGAAAGGATGTTCGAATGCTTGCAAATTTGGAATTTCACTGTGCCGGTAGGAAAGACTTGCAGGGTGCTCAGAAATTCCAGAGTTGGTTTCCTTAGTGTTGGTTGATGAATATCAACAAAGTCTTTTAGATTACAAGCCTAGAGTTGTTCCGTCATGCTTGTCTCGAGGCCGAGTGTATGGATGGTTTGCACTCAAATGATCAAGAGGAAAGGAGTGGCCTTTTTTTGAGAACTGAATATCTAGGATGACAATGCTTTGGAATAATGTTTAGAAGGTAATTTGTGTACCTTCTTAGAGCATGAGACTTCTTTCTTGTACCCTTGAAGGAGCCGATTTCCATTTTGATTGAAAAGTGAACTTTTGAAGAGTGAAAAATATGACAGAATATTTTGGAGTAAAACTTAAGATATTTGATTTCTGATGATGGAAAAGGTTTTTAAAGATATTTATATATGGAATGAGTTGCTAGGGAGCCAGAATCTTCAAAATAGTATTCAATGGTGATAAATGAGAGAAGTTGGAGAGTTGGAAAGAGAGAAATAACGGCAGAAACGTTATATAGCCGACATTTTCACTGGTGTGAAAAACAAATTCACGGGCGTGAAGTGTCGTGTTCACGGTTTGCTGAAGAGACGCTCTACCCATGAAGAGATAGGTGAAATTGTTCATGATCGTAAAAATTAAAGGTAACGGGCATGAATGATGAACTATCAAGGTTGTGGCAGACGAGTCACGGGCGTGAAGTACAAACTTCACTACTTGTGATCATGAAACAGAGCGTGACACAAAGCGTGAATGCTTTTGTAGGTTTTTGGTGGAAATGTTCACAGTCGTGAAAAATCATCACGGGCGTGAACAAAGGGTTTCACGGAGGTGAATGAAGAAGATTGTTGTCGTGAAACATAGTCTTCACTACCTTCAGCCGTAAAGCATGTCGTGAAGTAAGTCGTGAAAGCTACTGGTTCTTTTGGCGATTTAGTTCATGGTCGTGAATATGTGTCACGGGCGTGAATTGCCTAAAAACCTCACCAAATAAAATTAAGTCTAAAACAAGACTAAAGCATTTCTAAGGAGCTTCAATCCCTTATAACATATATTTCCATCAAATTTGCTACCTTACATCTAATAAGATGAGATAAAAACACAAGATTATCAATCAAAGTTTGACAATTTTGGCAATCACAAAGTTAATCCATCAATCATACCAAGCTCTCTTCTTATAAAATTAAATTTTTCCTTATTTAGAGATTTAGTGAAGATATCTACCAATTGATTGTCTGTGCTTATAAATTCCAATACAACATCTCCATATTGAACATGATCTCTAATAAAATGGTGTCTAATGTCAATATGCTTACTTCTAAAATGTTGAATGGGATTCTTAGATAGATTTATGACACTTGTATTGTCACATATAATAGGAATATGGTTCATACTATGACCATAATCCTTAATTTGTTGTTTCACCCAAAGGATTTATGTACAACAACATCCTGCTGCCACATACTCCGTTTCAGCGGTAGAAAGAGCAACTGAAACTTGTTTCTTGTTAAACCAAGAAACTAAGCACTCTCCAATAAAGTGACAACTATTTGAAGTAATTTTTCTATCTAAAAGACTTCCAACATAATCAGTATCTGAATATCCTATAATGTAAAAGGATGAATTTCTAGGATACCACAAACCTAGATGCAATGAGCCATGTAAATATTTAAAAATTCTTTTTACTGCATTTAAATGAGACTCTTTAGGACATGATTGAAAGTGAGCACATAAGCATACATTATACATTATATCGGGTCTAGAGGTAGTAAGATATAAAAGTGATCTGATCATACCTCTATAGAGCTTTTCATTAATACTCTTACCCTTTTCATCCTTGTCCAATTTTGTTGATGTGCTCATTGGAGTTTTGACAATCTTGCATCCTTCCATTCCAAATTTCTTAAGCAAGTCTTTGGCATATTTGGATTGGTTGATGAATATGCCCTCATTGCCTTGTTTTATTTGTAGACTGAGGAAATATTTTAGCTCACCCATCATGCTCATTTCAAATTCCCTAATCATACACTTAGCAAATTCTTGACAAAGCAATTCCTTAGTAGACCCAAATATGATATCATTAACATAAATTTGAACAATTAGAATATCATGCTTATGCTTTTTAATGAATAATGTAGTGTCAATATTCCCCTTTGTAAAGTTATTTTCTAAGAGAAAAAAATTTAGTCTTTCATACCAAGCTCTTGGGGCTTGTTTCAAACCATATAAAGCTTTTGAAAGTTTAAATACATGATTAGGCAACTCATAGCTTTCAAAACCTAGTGGTTATTCTACAAAAACTTCTTCTTCTATAAAACCATTTTAAAATGCACTTTTCACATCCATTTGAAAGAGTTTGAAATTCATATGACATGCATATGCTAAAAGTATTCTTATGGCTTCTAATCTAGCTGCATGAGCATAGGTCTCATCATAATCTATTCCTTCTTCCTGATTATACCCTTTTGCAACCAATCTAGCCTTATATGCCATAGCCAGGATTCATCACTAGTAGTCACAAGACAGTTAGAGGAATGGTTAGATATTTCATGTAAGTCTATTATGTAGGTATTAACATCTCTATTTCCTTTAAATATCTCTTGTCCATCAATAGAGGTTACAAGACATTCATTGGAAGTAAAGGTTACTTTGTTTCCTTTATCAATTAATTGACTTACACTCAACAAGTTATGTTTCGAGCCATCAACAAGTAAGACATCTTTAATAAAAGTAGTACCATTAATACCAATAAAGCCAATGCCAATTACCTTACCCTTAGAATTGTTTCCAAAGGTAACTTTACCTCCATCAATACTTTTGATTTCATTAAAAAGTTCTTTGTCTCCTGTCATATACCTTGAACATCCACTATCGACTAGCCAAGCATTTTTGTTTATTGTGGACTTAAGGCATACCTATAGAATCACAATTCAAGTATGGTTTTTAGGTACCCAAATGAGCTTGGGTCCTTGGGGGCTAGCACATGAAGGTTCCCAATGAGCCTTCCTTATCCAGTAATATTTATTTATGTGACCAAATTTCATACAATAATTACACTGTTTGGGTCTAAAAATGCTTGTTGGTCTTACAATGCTTTTTGAATGCCATATTTCTATTAGACTGAGTTTGAGAACAATAGCATGCACAATCATGATTAATTGGTGCTTTTCTAGATGCATGCTTCTTATACATAAAGGCATGATTACCCTTTTAAGGTTTCTTTCTTAGGCTTACCAGTCCTTGAACATCCCTCTTATGTATAGAAGGTTTAGTGTATTTTGTGCATTTATCTCTTGGTGTTGTTCCAGCAAATGTGGAGATGTGAGGTTCATTTGACTTAACAAAAGTAGTCTTTGTGAGAAGATGATGATATACCCTGAAATCCTAGACCATGTCTAATTAAGGGCGGTCTTTGAGACACAATGAGAGTATCTAAGCTCTCATTTCCTTTGTGAAATTTTGAAATGGAGTTTCTAAGTTCCTCAACTTCATTTTTCAAAGTATTGTTTTCTTGAAGCAAGGTTTTAGTTGAGAGTCTTGAAGAGTATTCATCTAATGACTTTTGAAGAGATTCATTCGATGATTTAAGCTTAAAGTTCTCCTTTTCTAAAACATCCATTTTGATTTTCAAATCAGAAATGTTATTCTTATAAGTATTTAATTTACTTCTATATTTTTCTAGTTCTAGATTCAATACTTCTATTAAGCTTTGCTCATCATCATCATCTTCATTATTACTATCATTATCACTACTATCATTATTGAAAGAGTATGAGTGAAGTGATCTTACCTCATCCGAGACGTGATCCTCTATAGCCATGAAGCATAGGTTGACTTCTTCACTTTCATTGTCATCTTTTTCACTTGAAGAGCTTTTGTCATCCCATATGGCTTTGTGACCTTTCTCCCAATTGTCTCTTTAGTATTTGCTCTTGTGTTTCTTGAGCCTTGGACATTCTGGTTTAATGTGCCCTTTCTTTCCATATTCATAACACTTTACCTCTTTTTACTTCTTTTTGTATCATTAAAGGTTTGTTTGAGGTTTCTTTGCTTGAATTTTCTAGAGTTGTTCATTCTTTTCTCAATAATTCTTTTCAGCCTTCTTGAGAGCATAACAATGTCCTCATTTACATCATCACTCTTTTCTTCATCATCTTCAACTTCCTCTTGAGATTTTGAAGTAGAGGCTTTCTTTTTTCTGGCTCTGCTTCAAGCTCTCTATCTCTTTTTATTGTCATTTCATGTGTGAGAAGTTTGCCAATAAGCACATCAGTATTCATGATGCTTATGTCTTCATTTGTCTCTTCTATACCAACAACTCTTGAACCATAATCTTTGAGAGAAAGACTTCTCAGGATTTTGTTATTTACATCTTCCAAGCTCAAGTGTTTCCTAAGTTTTCTCATGCCATTTATGATGGCTAGAAGACGATTGGTCATGTCAGTAATTGACTCATTGGATTTCATCTTGAAGAGCTCATACTCTGAAGTAAGAAGTTGAATCTTCTTGGATTTAACTTGCTTAGTTCCTTCATGATAGTTTTCCAATGTTTTCCACATGGTGTAAGCTGTTGGGCAATGTTGTATTATACCACATTCTTCAATGGATAATGAGCTTGAGATAATTGTCATTGCCTTAATGTTTTTGAAGTTTGCTCTTCTTTGAGGCTCTGTCCAATCATCTCTTGATAAGATTTCTTCTTCACCATCAACTCCTCTTCTAGTTGGTGGTGTCCATTCATTTCAAACACTATTCCATACATCAATTCCTTCAGTATCCAGATATGTCTCCATCCGAAACTTCCAATGAGCATAATTTGCTCCATCAAAGTAAGGCTTAAGACTTTAGAATCCTTCATTGGCCATATCTTGATTTTTACTAGCGCTGATTAGGCTTTGATGCTAGACTTAGCTCTGATACCAATTATTGCCCAGATATTGAACCAAAAAGGGGGGTTGAATTGGATATTAAAAATTTTAACTTTTAAGTGCGGAAATAAAAGTTAAGATGAATGGGGATAGAAAGATAAGATACAAGAATTTTTATAGAGGTTCAGGTGTTAATAAACCCTACTCCTCTCCCCAATCTCAATTGGGAGTTTCATTAACACTCTAAGTATTACAATGGAGTTTTACAAGCTCACTCCCAACTATAGTGTTTCTAACAATGGATCACACCTAACCTTAAAATCCCTTGTGTCTTAATGGCTCACACAAATAACCAATTCCTTGTGTTTTAAAGGCTCACACAAATAACCCGTACAAGTGTTCTACTCTTAACCCCAAAATTGGTAGTCTCTTACTGAGGCTAAAGGGAGGTCAAGGGTTTGACCCTTGCCTTCAACAACCTACCTGTGGCAAACGGCATGGACCGCGATTCCAGGAGATGGGTTGGAGGTATTGGGCCATGAACCCCGACAGCCTGTTGGTCTCAGTGTGATGGCGGGTGGGCTCAGTCGTTGTGGGCCTGAGACTTGGGCTGAGACCCAGCCTACATAATTTATGTAACGGCTGGGCTACTGGAATCAGGGTCTCGACCCGTTGCCACAATAAGCCCACCCGCCATCTCACTGAGACCAACGAGCTACCGGGGTCCATGGCCCAATACCTCCAACCCATCTCCTGGAATTGCGGTCCATGTCGTTTGCCACAGGTAGGTTGTTGAAGGCAAAGGTCAAACTCTTGACCTCCCTTTAGGCTCAGTAAGAGACTACCAATTGTACCATGGTACAATTAGTAGTCTCTTACTGAGCCTAAAAGGAGGTCAAGGGTTCGACTCTTGACTCCAACAACCTACCTGTAGCAAACGACATGGACCGGGTTTTCAGGAGATGGGTTGGAGGTATTGGGCCATGGACCCCGGCAGCCCGTTGGTCTCAGTGAGACGGCGGGTGGGCCTACTGTGGCAACGGGCTGACACCCTGATTCTAGTAGCCCAGCCGTTACAGCTGAAGATGACATGGACAACCTCATATTTGTCAGACGAGGTATGGCTGCAAAAGTGGAATGATCTAGCATTCTAGATAGTGAGGGAGTGCTAAGCAAGAAATCGTCATAATGAGACTGGCGGTCCATAATTCGAGCTATCACTTGCATATCTATTTTTATTATTGAGCATGTCAAACGGATTGTAAGAAATCTAATTGTTTTTAACATTTTAATAAAATATCACTTGTGCATATTTAATATATAATTGTTTATTTTAGGAGATGGCATAGGGTGCCTTTCCTAACAAGACAAATTTCTTCAACAAAATGCATATAAGGAGAGCTCTTGATGGGTCTAAACAATACGTGGACTAGAGCGCGAGACAAGTTAGGATATGTGTTTTAATTGTTGTCTTTACATGCTATTTTATTTTGAGCTATGCTTATTTGACAAGAAGTTTCATTGCATGAATGGATTGAGGAGCTTAGTGCTCAAGCATCTCAAAATGAATATGGGAACCAAGTTTTTCTAACCTAAGAGGATTAAGACTAGATCTTCATACAGGATATTATGGGACAAGCCAGAACAAGGTATCTAGTTTTGCATCTGATCTATCAACCTCCTCACCTCTTGCTTGAGGCAGTTCATCAGTGAATTAAAGAGTTTGAGACATCACAATTTTAGTTGTAACAGCAAATACAAACACTTCAGACAAGTGTGGAGCAAGCACCGAAGGAAAGGATGCGTCAGATGATGAAACATCTTTTGGCGCTAAGCAGGTGCCCTCACCACCATCCACACCAGGACAACAGTGAGCCACCTCCAGATGATCAACAGCCATAAATGATTTTATTTGTTTATTTCATTGTTGTTCTTTTTATTAGAAATAGTACACTTTTATTTTAAATTTTTTATTGTATTTCAATTTTCTATTATTATTATTCAATAATATAAATAATAATAATTTATTTATTAAATAAATTTATAATATAAATAATTAATAATATAAAAATAATAATTCTTAATTCATTAATTAAACTTATTATTTAATATTAATAATAATTACTGATATAAAAAATAAAAAATAATGACATATACGTGGTCTCTATTTGAAGAGATTAAAAAATTATATTTAGCGATCATTTCTTTTAAGTCACTACATAGCGATCATAAAATGGTTGTTATATTGCGATCTCAAATATTGATCTCTACGTTGTGACCACAATAACGACCTCATTTAGCAACTGCAAAATTGTGATCGCTAAGTAGTCTGCTCCACTTGATCTTTCATATTTATACAACTTTGACCAAGGCAAGATAGTTTCACAACCATTTTTGTGGTCTCTGTCTACAATTTTGTTGCTATTTTTAGCAGCTACCTTGCAATATGGCCGCAAATCATGACCATTGAGAAAAAAATTGTCACTAAATTTACTTATCAAGTTTTGTTGATCATTGTTTGTGGTTGCTAAAACTGTTTAGCAACTATATATAGTTTTCGCTTTTTGTTACATTTTTTTGTGTTGATAAAAATACAATATTAAATTACAAAATTGATAATTATATTGAGTTTAACTCAAAATACGATGAAAAATAATATTGAAACTAACATGGAAATGCTCAATATTATAAAATAATAATAGAATCCTATATTAATAGTGATGAAATTTTCAAAGAACCCAATACCTATCGAGCAAGATAATAAAATGTGAAAATGGAAGGATGTGTCCACTCCAATAGTTGAAGGTTTTAAGAATAATGACTGTACGATGGATAGACTAAAGTTATGGATACTTCCGATAGTCAGATCTTTGCACTTTTTATAGGTTTGATGTCACGATTTTTATCGGATTTTGGGACTATATGAGTCTGAATTTTCTGAAGGATTAGACCTTCAATTATCGTGCATAAAAATCTTATTACTACACATTCACATAATGTGTGGAAAGAGGAAAAAGTCGATTGTTATTAAACTAGGAGTTTTATATTTAAAATATAAATAAGAATAAAGTGTGGATTAGATTTGTCTCCCCCACAGAAAAAGCCCACAAATAGTGAAAGACTTTGAGAATGAGAAGCACCAAGTAGAGACAAAAGGACAGTGTAGGGCCTTATCAAAGGCGACCATCCTTTCTATCATCATGCCAGTTCCCTTTCATCATACCATTTCCCTGTGGCCCCATTAAACATCTGACCCTACTGAGTTGAACCAAATCATTTGTGAGTCCCACTCTTATCTCCTTAGGATTTAGCTCCTATATCTGCTTTATTTTATTTAAGTTTTTTTTTCAAATCTTATTCTAAAAAATAAAATTTTTATTTTGTTTAAACCAGATCATAATGCAACATATTCATGTTTTATGTAATAGAGCAGACGTACATGAATTGTTATTATTAATTTTATCTGCAAAAATATGTTATTGCACTTAAGTTGTAATAGTTTTCCTCTTAACAATTTTAAGATTTACATATAGTTAAATCATCAAAAATAAAAAGTTTAAATTGTCCAACAAGTCAATTTTTGAAGTCATTATCTTCTTAAATAGATCCAGCTTGATAATTATTAACAAAAATATTTTCGTCCACAGGATTAAGGCACAATGTAAGACTATCAAATTTTACAGTAAATGAGGACAAAATAAAACTCATTGGAGTAAATAATCTTATAGAGGAGAATACATATATTCATTATGAAAAAGAAAATAGAATCACCAAAAGAATGGATAAAAAAAATACCTAAACAAAAAAAAAAATTAATGTAATCAAAATTGAGATTGTTGAAAAACTAATAAAAAAAAAAAGAACAAGAGAAGGTTGTCGTTGGCACTAGAAACCTAAACAACTAGGCATTAAAAAAAAGGTGTGGAATTTAAAGCTTAGCCTAAAGAAGAAGAAAATATTTTCTTACTTGGATCTATTTGCATAAACTTATGATTTAACATGAATATTTTGGGTTATGACAGCAAATGGATTTAGCACGATGAGATGTTCATATGCTTATCAAGATTTTATATATATAGATAAATAAATAAATAAATAAAAATATATATAAAAATTTTAACTCCCAGAATTCGAACTTAAAATCTCTAATTAAATTGATTAAAATAAACATATATGAGATAATTTCATTGAAACAACAATTGATATTTGATAATATGATATATGAGATAATTTCATTGAAACAACAATTGATATTTGACAATATGGTAGTTGCTCAGTCAATTTCGAGTCATTTTAAGTTAAAATATTATTTTTTAGATCGATTTAAGATTTCTAGTTAAGATATTCGATCAGATTATTGAATCAATTCAATTTTTAAAAATTAAATTTAAATAATTTTCAAATTTCAATGGATTCCAATTTATCCATTCAAATTTTAAATTAAATTAGAAATTATCACATCTAGATAGTGATAACTAATAGAATTTAATAATATATATAATTGGTTAGGAATATGACTGAATATGCTTTATCAGTACTATGCACAAAATCTCGATGCTGATAAAATATAACTATTATCAGTATTTGTTTCTTATAAATTAAGTAAAAAATGCATTAATTAAGATAATTATAATATATTTTTAAATGTTTAAGCAGTACTTAAAAGTTAATTGATTATCAGTAATGTTCACTTTTTTTTTTCTTTTTTGAGAAAGGGTAATTTGTTGTTAACAATTTTTAGTATAAAATATTTATTCAGATTTGAAAAAATACAAACACCTATTAAGTGGTAGGGAAAAACTCAGAAAGTTTTTGAAATATGTATTCAAATTATAATAAGATTTTTTTTCCCTGAAATAATGGCGCTCTACTTAAAATTGATTAAGAATAGAGCATTGAACAAATCAGTCCAGTTAAAAATAAGATTATAGCTTTTATCGAGTGATAATCAAGTATTCCAAGTTTTTTAAGTTCTCTTACTGAGGATTTTCCCCTTTTGTCTTCTTTGAAAGATCTTTCAAATTGAAACTATGCATGGTAGGACCGTAGGAGGTTCACATTTTGCTGGTAGCTTGATGAGGAAGTTGAATTTTGCATTTCTTTTCTCATTTTCTATCTATCTTCCGATTGAGTTAATTTTAATTATTTTAAAATTCTAGAAGGTTGGATGGGAAAACATGTATAAGCTTTTCAGTACAGTAATCCAATAGGACAAACATATATTGAGAAAGAGGCATCAAGTTTGTACATATGTATCCTTCTCTTATGAATATTGCGAACTATTAACAATAAGAGAAGGTTTCTAGAGAGAATGTGGTCATTGTGAAACCATATTCCATTTCTGGTTCCTATACTAAATTAAGGAATAAATCACAAACATTTTTTAGTTTTGAGTTGGTCCTATGTATCACTTTTACATCCAAGGTGATTCACTTGCTTTAATTTCCTAACAGTTGCTTAATTTTCATGTCTCCGGCATGGTTTAATGACTGCAACATTTACTTCTACAGAAAGTAAACCTTTCAGGTTGTCCACAAGTGACTTCAGTGATTCTTCCCCTCTCCTTGCCTCCTTCTTCATATTGCGTGGACTTCGCATTGAGAAAAAGCATTAATTAGTCTTTGGTCTCCCTTGAACATCTGAGCAGAGATCAAAATGGAAGTAGAATTTTGCATGGGTTGCCTCCAATTCTTTCTTTTGAAACAGTGGAGGAGATGGATATTTTAAAGTGTCCAAGGCTACATCTCGGATAGACCATTGAGTTATTTTCCAAGTCATTTCCATCTTCGAGGAAACTAAGAGCAGCATATCTTTTGAACTTTAAGACAATCACTTCATATAAATTGTCTACACATTATTAACCATTTAGAAAATAAATATGTAACTCAATTTTCTTCTGTCTCTCCTCCATAAGCCACTCCTTTCTTCTGTCTTCCTGCAAATCATTGCCACTATCAGCACCTATTTCTCTCTCTCATCCCAAAACATATCCATTATCTACTGTTAACTTATTCTAGATGAAGTGGGCATTTCTCTTAAGTGAGTTTAACCAAGTGTATAGTTAAAATTATACGGTATATATATATATATAACTTAGAACTATTAAATATACAATGAAAAGAATTAGACAAATATGTGTCCAATATATAGGAGGTATATAGGAGATATTATTTATTAAATATATAAAACAAATATGGTAAAAGATAAAAAATAAGAAATATATTTAATATCGGTAAGGTATACAATAATATATGATACAATCTATAATATTTATTAAATAAATAAAGCACTAGTCAATTACATTTTTTTTCCCTATCAATTGATAACCAACATATACTTTTAAACTAATATCAATCAAAGTTGTTCTAATCTTAAAAATGCAATTAATTTGAAAATTTTCTATATTCGAATTAGGGTAATGAATGAAACATAGATAGAGATTTTTAATCCAATGCAATTGTTGATTTCCAGTGATTTAATATTGAAGGTATTGTTCACAAAGGGACTTTCGCTCCTTGAATTGCTACTGTAAATTAAATTGTAATTAATTTTTAAAAATTGTATTTAATTTTAATGAAATAATTTTATTAGTTTTTGCTTTATTTATTCATTCAATATATATTTTATCACATATTTGTCTTATAGTTAACATATAATATTTTCTTTTTCAATATAACAACTATTACAATTAAAAAAAACCGATAAAATTCTGAAATATTAAAAGACAATCCCAATAATTTTTTTTTAAAAAAAATTTCAGAATTATTATACTTAGATTTATTAAAAATTATGTTACACAAATATATAAAACATATATTGTATATATAAGTATCATATATTTGTTATATGTATACTTTTTATTGTACGTCTAATAATTCCGAGTAATAAAAAGATATATAAAATATATACTGCATATATACATACTATATAATTCACACATATTTTTATACAAATTTAATAATTTGAGTGTATATATATAACCTACATTCAACTCTCTCTCTCTCTCTCTTTCATTTTTTTTTGGCATCATAGACTATATGATATATTCAAATCATTCAGAATATGCAAATCAGATATAAATAACACATACATTATGTTTTCTCTGTTCTAGGATATAATGCTGATATATATTTTCTATGCTCATTGTAAATGATAACGGCAAGATCAGGAGCCTCAAAGTTTTGTAAAGGGAAAAGAAAGGAAACTGACATTGTTACCTGAAGATCAAAATCAAAAGAAACTGAACCGCTTAAAGTTAACCAGAATTAGAAAGAACAAATGAACTCTATGCCACTACAAGCCCTTCCCAAAGTAATGCCAACTGATTTTGTCGCAATGCTAAGAGTTGGTACTTTGAAAAAACTCTGATTCTCAAATATCACCTCTGCCTTTTCTTATTCCCCGGCATGCCACCTTTTATTGAAATCTCTGAAATTGCCAATAGGTTCCTCGTTTCCATAGCATTCCTTTCAGCTTCTGCAGATGCAGCAATTTAGCCTATTCAAGTTAAACCATAATCCATAACTGCTAAAGCAAAATTTAGCAAACTAAACCAAACCAAACAAAATTCCTAATTACTCTAAATTTGAATTCCCTTTCTTTCTCAATTTGCATTGCCCATAGTACCTTAAAAATCTAAATTTTAGCATCTGAAACAGAGAAAAGCATAATAAAAAAAACTCTTGAACGCGATTAGAATCGAGCGGGTGATCTTCGACAAGGTCGATTAGCTTATCAAAGGCTTTGCTTTGTTGCTGCAAGTCCTTAGAGTCGGCAACTATCTCTATTCCTCCTTCATCTGCACCCTCCATATTCCTTTCCTTTTCCTTTTCCTTTCCTTATGTCAAGCTGAGATGGTGATTCAACTACGCATCCCTTGGCACAACCGACTCCGCCACCACCACTGCTGGAATCTCACCAGAACTGCCGCTACTGCTAGAGATGTCTCCATAACTAGTATCGCAATGAGAATCGTTGGTGCTCAGTATTGACAATAAGCCAGAGCTCGTTGATGCTATCTCGATGTCAGAAAGTTGAAAAAAGCTTCAAAACAGTAAAGTTTTAATAGGTAAAAAGGTATTTCTGTCCAACAAAAAAAAAATGAAGATCAAAAAGGAACTTTGAAAAAAAAAAAGATACTGAATCTGGATGTCATTTTACCTTGACTAAATTGCAACACATGAAAGCAAATTTAAAGTATTTTTTTATTTGGTGTTACTTATTTATGTATCATCATTATATTTAAAGCTTAAATTTTAGTGACAATCGATTAAATATATGATTAATTATTATATTAAAATATTAATAAACATGAATATGTGATAATATCATAATATCTATCATTTTATCAAGAATATACAACTTTCACCCTCTACTCTAGTTCTTACTTTCTCAAAACTCAGCAAAGTAAGTTATCTTTTTTACTTTTACTCTCTAGTTTTTACTTCCAACTTCTTGTAAAACCAAATTTCTTTTTAATTGTAGACTGGTAGAAGCTACTTAACTCTCCATTTACTTTGAATATTGACTGCGGAAATAACAATGACAAAAGAAGAAAGTAAAGAATGCAATCGAGAAATTCGTTTTAGCCTTTTAGGAATTTAATTTTTTTTTTTAATGGCAGGTTTCATTGACTGGAGAAATAGCTCCCACATATGAATTTTTTTTTTCAATAAAAAGATTTCCACTTGACCATCCGTGTAATATCCAAACCAAATTAATAAAAAAAGAAAAGAAAAACTTAAAATTCCTAGAAGGCTAAAACGACAATTTCTCTCTAATCCCTCCCTTCCATCTCCTGTATCTGTGCGAGCTATTTCTCCAATCAATGAAACCTGCCATTGAAAGGCATTGATGTTCTTGATGCGGTGCCATAAGCAAATCTCCAAAATGGTAAGTCAATGAAAATGAATACCGAGACCAATGCCACCGCAAGGCTGTGGATGGCTAGGATTAGGCTTAGTGAGACACGACAGTGACCGTGTCGATCTCTTATCACTTTCACTGGATGCAATCGAAATGTCTTTGTTTTCTTCTAGGATTTTTCGAGTTGATGATCCAAAAGACTTCTAATGCCATCAGGAGTATTAAAGGCTTACGGTTGTATGGTGGGATTTTGTTATTTGCTTAAGGTGTTCCAGGTTGTTATTTCAGCTAGGAGTTGTATCCCTAATAGCATTTTTCTAGTTTTCTAGTCTTTTGTCCTTAGTCATCGCATGTTCTGGGTCAAATTGTTCGGATCTAAATTGTTATTTGAGCTAGAAATTTTATTAGGGATTTGAGCTTGAAGTTTTTGATCTAAATTGTTTGTTTTATTTTAATCACTTATCAGGATTTTTTGTTTTCTAAATCTCTGTTCAGATCTTCAATTATGTATAAATTTTGCTTGTTTGGTAGCTAAAATTTATGATATGATAACTAGAGCCCCATAAAGGATTCACCTTTGAGGGTCGCAAATCAGCAATCGGTGATCAAGCTTGTGAAAAAAATGAATTTTTTTCAGTATGGCCTACCCGAATCTATCACAACAGACCAGGGTATGGTGTTCACAAGCAGCGAATTCATAGGTTTTGCTGAATAAACGGGGATCAGAGTGTTGCATTCAGCCTCATACTATGCATAGAGCAATGGGCAAGTCGATGCATCTAACAAGCTAATAATCAACAACATAAAAGAAGTCCATTGAGCACAAGCCTAGGGCATGGCATGAAACTCAAGTCGAATTCTTGTGGGCCAATTAGGTAAGTAAACAATCTACTCCAGGAGTTGGTCAAATGAATTGGTATATGGATAAAGTGATATATTCCCAACAGAGTTAACAATATTGTCAATTAGGAGGGAACATTGGAAAAGCTTGTCAGCCGAAGATTATGCCATTGCAATGAAGATGGAATTGATCAAATTATAGATAAGCGGCTAGTTGCCCTCAATCGGCTTAAAGTCCAAAAAACAAGGGCGGAACAGGCATATAATAAATGAGTCAATAAAAGATCGTATTGGGAAGGCAACTTAGTTTGGAAAGTTATTTTATCGGTTGGGTCTAAAAAGTAAGGCACATGGAGTGCAACCTGGGAGGGTCCTTTTATTATTGATCATTTTCTCGGAAAAAGGGTCTTCAACTTAGCCAATCTCGAACAAAAGCCTCACGATCGGCCTATTAATGTAAAATATCTGAAGCTATACGTGCCTTCTATTTGGGAAAGTATTGACAAGTATATCTTTAGGACGACTAATTGAGTTTGTTATTCTTTTGAGTTTAAGTTAGTTCGCCAATTATGTTATTTTTCGGTTACATTATTAAAGCAATCTAGTTTTTTCCAGGATATTTGATTGTAATATGACTCATTTTTACAGCCGAATCATAGTTACTAATGAAATGATAATCTCGACAAATTTACAAGTATAAACAAAAGATGGTACAAAGAAGCGAAGGAAAGCCTCTAACACGACAAACATCCAAAATAGGCCGAATAAATGGCAAAGAATGTGGCCTTATTGCCAATATCCTTGCAATCATTCAAAATATGTTGAAAATCAGCACAATCCATCGATTAAAATTAAATAAACATAGAAAAGAAATCAGATAACATGCTTTTCCGTGGCCGTAACATTTTCTTCATAAGATTTTGGGCTTTGGTCACTTTGGTCGCTATCTTGGATCGGACCTCTTTCAGCTAGGCCTTGAATTTGGCTTTTTCTTCGTTCAACATAGATGTAACATATTTTACGTCATCAACCAATTGATGACGGTAGTTGAATGCTTCATATCACTGAGTGCCTTCACGTCTTCTTTGGTTGAAGAGATCACCAAGTCAGCCGACCTTACATCTTCTTGCAGCATGGGGATATTATTTAAAAAGGATTATATGACATTTATTCCTTCTTCAGACAGATTGCCATGTTGTTTGAGATTATATCACCAATGAATTGACTAATTGCCCTATCATCTAAAAACAGGGAGGTTCCGAAGGTCTATAAGCTGACAATGCATGCTAGCTCGAAAGCCTGAAATTTCATGTCTTCAGTGTGCGGCTTCGAGAGGAGTATTTATTTACACCACTACAAATTCTATCGGCTTTAGGACTTTGCTTTAGTTAGGAATAGGATTTCTTGTAAGAATGGGATAGTTTAGGCCGAAATTAACTCATCTTGTATAGATTGTTATAAAATGTTATCCTTGTTGGGAAATATTTGTATTAGATTAGGAATCCTTGTCCCAATAGGACTCAACTTCTTGTACTATAAATAATTGTATCTCTACTGTAAATAACACATTTCATATTCCAACAAATCGCTATAATTTATTCTTCATTAGCATTATTCATAGCTTTATGATGTAGATCAATTGATAGACGAGCAAAACTTTCAGTTTCTAGATCATTTGGATATGAAACGGTTGGACTTCATGAGCAAATCAATTTTGTAAGGCCATAACTTTTGACAACATATGAGTTACGAGACCTATAATGTATCAAATCATAGCTCGTTTAGAGATCTATATGCAATACAATATTTACTTATAACGACCACTTTTAAAGCCCAAATTAAATTATTTGAAGCTGTTTTAGAAGCTTCAAAATATTTATTCAGTTTTTAGTGCTTATTTATTATTTTTGGGCTTTGTGTCAGATTTTATTTTGGTATTTTAGTAATTAGGGTTCTGTCCTTAATAATATAAATTTGTTTTTTTCTATGTTTGAGAGAGTTTTTCCATTTTGATAATAAGAAACTCTAAAGTTATTCCCAAACTTTGGTATTTCCTTGAAAATCAACGAATTTTGATGCATATTTCTTTGTATTCTTAGAAATAGAATCAACAGGATATAGGTCATTTCTAGTATTTGTGAGCGAATCAATATATTTGATAGTTTCCGCAATATAACTTTAGTTGTAGTCTTAAATCTTTCTCGTTACTCATTGCATTTTATTCTGCACTCGCCAAACCAATTAGTCTCGAAGTAGTGTTCAATTGCCTGTCACAACCCTTGTGGATTGTAACCTCAGGACGTAGTCCTTGCTTGGCGAATATAGGTTTCTTTATCATATTTGGTGTTTACAAATAGTGTATAATATATATATATATATATATATATATATATATATTTGGCTATGTTTTTTATCATCTTATCTTCAGAACATCTTGAGAGATTGTGACAAAAAAATATATATGAAATCATTACAAGAAAAATTGACCATTTCTTATAATTTCTTTAACATGTTTAGATTGTTGTGGTATTCCGTTAATTTGGTGACAGTTTCAAGAGGTTTGAATGGAATTGGACTTGCCAAAGTCATACTTGATTTTCAGTCCCTTGTGGCTGATTCCACTGATGATAGCAATCGCGGTACGATATTTGCATGGTTGCAGCTAACTGTAAATTTAAGCTCCATACCAAATGGTGGTGGGTAGATGGACGAAAATTTTGAATAAAAATGGGAAACAAATTTTCAAAAAGTGAGGCACCAAAATTGTTGAAACATGTAAAATTTTTGTTGAAATTTTCTACTAAAAATGGGAAACAAATTTTCAAAAAGTGAGTCACCAAAATTGTTGAAAAATGTAAAGTTTTTGTTGAAATTTTCTACAGTTTGTGCCTATAAAAAGATTCAAATAATCTTCATTTAAAACACAACAAGAATAGCAAGAGTTGAGTAAGTGAGAAAAAATTGATAGCAAAATTTTCAGGATATAATTGAGTTATGAGTATTTGTAAACACTTTGCAATTTTTCTTCTTTTCAGAAAAAAATCTGTAGTAATCCGGAGACGTAGGCATAATTAGCCGAACTCCATTATCAAATTTGTGTGTCTTATTATTCTGCATTTATTTTACTTTCTCATAAATTTGATTATAGAAAATTTGCATTATTTTCCAACAACTGATATCAGAGTTTGGTTCCATTTTTCTGTCTTTTTCAGAGTGTAAAATTTGATCGGCAATACCGATTTATCCACGGAGGTGTTCTAATACATAGTGGTTCTCATAAAATTGTGAGAAACGATTCAGAGAAAGTCAGATTCAAGTGGGAGCGATGACTACAGACGAAGGAAAAAGGAAAATTCAGAAGTTCAATGGTGCAGACTATGACTTTTGGAAAATGCAAATAAAAAATTATTTGTATCAAAAAAGTTTATATCAACCTCTCTCAGGGAAGAAGTCAAAGTCTATGAAGGAAGAAAATTAGATTATTTTAGACAGACAAACCCCCAGAGTTATCTGATTAACATTATCTTACAATGTTGCTTTCAACATAGCATAGAAAAAAATCAAGGCAGGTCTTATGGCAACTCTCTCCAGTATGTATGAGAAACCATTAGCCTCAAATAAAGTGCATCTGATGAGGCATTTATTCAATTTGTAAATGACGGAAGGCGCATCAGTAGCTCAACATTTCAATGAACTCATCACAGTCACAACCCAATTGAATTCAGTTGGAATTGAATTCGATAAAGAAATACTAGCATTGATACTTTTGTCTTCTCTACTAGAAAGCTAGAATGCAACTGCACTACTATGAGTAGCTCATTAGGAAGCACTAAGTTAAAATTTGACAATATTTGTGATCTGATTCTCAGTGAAAAGATCCGACGGAAGAAGTCGAGTGAATCATTAATCTCTTCAGTTTTGCATAGAGAGTCAAGAGAAAAAAATTTAACTAGAGAGAATGAACGCGACAAATCAAACTGTAGGGTTTTGAAGAATGAATCATATTCATAAACACAGCGAAAAATAAAATTTTTTAAAATCCAAAACAAAATATCATACTTGTACCATTAAAACTAATTTATATAAATGTAAATGTTAAAAATTATACTTTGTAATTTTTATTTGTTCTTCAAATCATCACTTTGTTGGGTTGTAGCAAACCACAACAATTCACACTAGGATGTCTCTAATGATAATTCACGCGAATAATGAAGAAAAAACTATCAAGAGAAATGGTTTGAACAAATTCAAAGTGCTAGCTTTGAAAGTATTATTGAGAGAATTTTTGTTATGTCTTACACGTCTATTTTCTGCCATTTGATGTCTTTTCTATTTGAATCAAATTCAAAAATAAGATGAAAAGTCAAAATGGAGAAAATTGAAACAAATGAATAGTAATTGGTCATAATTGGCCTAATTAAGGCAAAAAACAGTCGTTGGCCAACGAATGGGAAGCTGCAGGCGCTGGGCCTATTGCGGGCTGCCCAGCTGGCTCGCAAGGCTAGCCAGCAGCCTGCCTAGCCCGTACGGGCCCGTAACACTCCCGAACGATATTTCCGTGCGATTTCATCACGATCCATCCTAAAATAATTCTCTCATATTTTGGATCCTATCCAAGACCATTTTTCTCATTCTCCATATCTTCAATGCGTGTGACCCATTAAATTCCCGATTATGTTGGTCACTTAAATTAACAATTAATTTAAACCGGTCATAAGCGGTATCTAGCAACACATCATGACCCCCAATTGACCGGAAAGTCAGTGGTTTGACTACGAACCTTTCCATATACAATTTCTGTGCAATTATTCCTTTCACCATTCTATGCCCCACTTGGTTCAGAGTATGGACATGTGTCAACTCCCACTAGACTGACTACGTCACGTCTAGTCCAAGTAATGTTAGTTCTTGTCCTTGAGGCTCATTACTCTATTAGATAAGTCATTGAAGACTATCTTTATGACATTTCCACTCCGGCCAGAGATTCCTGAGTAATGACCACGACAAGAGGCCATAGGTATACACTCCTTCTATCAAGAGTGGTGAATCCTTTGTTGGTTACCCAATTACCTTTGAATACCTCAAGATGTGTCCAATCACCACCCTATGAGCTACCTCTCTGAGGCAATAAGGAATAGTGTCAAAATACATAATCAATATTCAAGATATCCTTGAGTACCTCAAGTCTAAGGATACTTGCACCATTGCTATGATGACACTATCATTGACATTTGAATAGATTATCCATATGATTGTCTCATACTTGGTCATCCAATGTACTTAGCTACACTTAGCAAGCATCCACATGTTAACTCTAAACATCTCATGTTTATAGATTATGAGATCTACTACTCGATCCAATCAAGGAGTGTAACATGTGTTAGTCTAACTAGATTAATAATGTCTCATCTCATTAATCATATGACTAGGGATAATTTTGATACTAACATAATTTACACATGATAGGAATCAGGCAGTTGATCAGCATCTATTTGAGCATCTTGAACTTCCTCAAGTTCAATTTTGCTCACACTATCTCCTTTTAGAAGGAATTCTCTCTCTAAAAAGATAGCATGTCTTGAAACAAAAACCTTTTGTTCCAAGGGGTGGTAAAATTGATATTCATATGATGCTTTTGGATATCCCATAAACAGACATCAGTCAGACTTAGCTTATAGCTTATCTGACATTGTCCGCTTCACATAAGAAGGACAACCCCAAATTCTCATGTAAGAAAATGTGGGCCTCTTGTTATACCATATCTCATATGGAGTAACATCAACTGACTTTAAAGAAACTCCATTTAATATATCTCATGTAAGAATGTGATTCATTCTTCAAAACCCCACATTGCAACTCAGCTAACATAGTAGTAAGCATAATGCAGCTTGCCATCTCACTATCATCTAGATGCTTTTGATATGCCTTCTGAACATCTTCAGAAGCATTAGCAGTAGGGGGATTAGGGAGTGTCTAATCTAGGACATAGCCAATCTTTTTGGATTAGAGAACTATTCTCAGATTCTTTAGCCAATCCAAAAAATTAGGCCCAGTCAACTTATTTGATTCCATTAGCGATCGCAAATTCACACTTGTTATGATGATGATTCTAGCAATCTAGATGTAAAATAGAACATGTTAGAATGTACATAAAATGCATGTTTATTTGGTCTTTAATAAATCGCATTATGGTTCACACTATTTTATTGCGAATCCATAGCCCTCACTATGAACTCGAGAGAACTTATATGGAAGTTCTCCTAGTGGGTCGATATCCAACTAGCTAAGAATAACCTTGAAGAAACTCAACAAGCTATCCTTAGTTTGGTTGGTAGGTATCTAATCCATACCAATTGCATTATTCATGCAACTATCGAATCTTGTGCTATCAACTTATTGATGTGTGCACATACATTGGGCTATCGACTCTTTATATGTGTACATCTCATGTATACAAACCCAACTTCACCTCCAATACACATTAACCTTGGCGCAAATCTAACAAGTTAATAATATCGGTTAAGTCTAACCCATTAATCGTGAAATCTAATTTCAATAGATTGAACATATTCTTATAGAGTGAGTTTGAGGCAATTCAACAATCCTAACTCTAGAAGAACTCTGGTTCTCCCCATATTAATGGAAGGCGTAAGACTTAATTTTTTGTTTAGTGAGAGATTTCATTGTTAAGTCTCATCAAGTTATTATTTTATACTTTTATATATCATACATTCATCACATTGATATATAAAGATAGTTACATTAACTATATAGCATGATTATGGACATACTAAAGTCAATCTCTTGAGCCAAAGAGAAATTGACTAGGTTTTACCTAGATATATGCATGAATTTACAACCCAAAATAGAAATCAAATTCCTATTTCTAAGTCTTCTTGTTTATGATACCATCTCCTTTGCTTCTTGCTCATTTGTATCTTCATTCTATCCTAATCCTATGTAATCTAATTACATATTTCAAATTATAGAAAACCTCAATTTACATTTGAAGGGAGTAAGATGAGAAGAGAAATACATAAGAAAGAAAAAGAGGTAGGGACACGTATGCCCTATTTACCATAAAACAAAATAATTTCATGCATGCTCAATCACATTGGGCCTAAGTCCATAATCATCCATCATGTCTTTTCATACATCCCTAACATGCATTCTTTAATGCACAAAATAAAAATGACAATTTTGGATTTTAATTTATAAATTGATTCATCACTTGAATCGAAATTGTCTATATGTGTTCTTTCTGTTAATTTAATTTTGTATGTCATTTTAAAGTGAAATTTAATATTTAATCAAATTAAATTAAATTTCATATTTTCAGAAATAATTCAAAATTAATTCTCCTTAAAATCAGAATATTATAATATTAAAATTAAACAATTTAATTTTAATATACATACCAATTTCTAGTCATACTAGAATTACAATTGTACAATTTAAATTAATTCAAAATTAATTTCCAAAAATTATAAAAATTTTCAGAACATCAAATTACTATTCTAATTATCTTTAGGTCAACTCAAGTTCATCAAAATATTTTTGGCATAAGCCAAAATTACTAAGACAAACAAACCAATACACTTAGACGCTCAAAATTACTAATTGATATCTAGAATTTTTAAAATTTCAAATGCTTGCAAAATAATTTTGGCATGTATCTAACATCAAAATAAAATATTTTTAATCACATAAAAATTATTTCAAGGTGCCGAAAATAAAATAAACACATACAAAAAAATCAAACAAAACAGTCCCACCGGATATGCTAAAACAGTCTCATTTTTGTGTTTATTTAAAAAATTAATTAAAATAATTTTTAATTAATTATTGGACACTTCCAGAGACATAAAAATATTCTCAATATATCAAAATAATTGTTTCATAATTAAATTACAAGAAAAATGTAATCAGCCCTATCAATTAAGCCAAAAAACAACACATGTTCATAAACAAGACAATTTTAGGCATTTTTGAAATAAATCCGAAATTAATTATTTGAATCACATTCAAATCATTTTTCAATCCAAATAATTATTCTTAATCATCCCATGATCAAATTAAAGAAATAAAAATGTGTAAATTATATTTTACAAATTAATTTTAATTTTTCAAAACCTATTGATCCAAAATCATCAAAAACATGCAATCTCATTGCACTTTCAATTAAAATTAATTTTAATGGATACAAGGAGGCTCTGATACCAATGTAGGGTTTTGAAGAATGAATCATATTCATAAACGCAGCGAAAAATAAAATTTTTCAAAACCCAAAACAAAAGATCATACTTGTACCATTAAAACTAATTTATATAAATGTAAATGTTAAAAATTATACCTTGTAATTTTTATTTGTTTTTCAAATCTTCACTTTGTTGGATTGTACCAACCACAGCAATCCACACTAGGATGTCTCTAATGATAATCCACGTGAAAAATGAAGAAGAAACTATCAAGAGAAATGGTTTGAACAAATTCAAAGTGTTAGCCTTGAAAGTGTTTTTGAGAGAATTTTTGTTGTCTTAAAAATATTTTTTCACAAAAAAATATATTTATGTCTTATTTTCTGTCATTTGATGTCTTTTCTATTTGAATCAAATTCAAAAATAATATGAAAAGTCAAAAATGGAGAAAATGGAAACAAATAAATAGTAATTGGTTGTAATTGGCCTAATTAAGGCCAAAAACAGTCGTTGGCCAACGGATGGGAAGCTGCAGGCGCACAGGGCCTACTGCTGGGCAGCCCAGCTGGCCCACAAGGCTGGCCAGTAGCCTACCTAGCCCGTACGGGCCTGTAACACTCTCGAACAATTTTTCCGTGCGATCTCATCGTGATCCATCTTAAAATAATTTTCTCATATTTTGGATCCTATTCAAGACCATTTTACTCATTCTCCATATCTTCAATATGTGTGACCCATTAGGCTCTCGGTTATGTTGGCCACTAAAATTAACAATTAATTTAAGCAGATCATGAGCGGTATCTAGCAACACATCATGACCCCCAATTGACCGAAAAATCAGTGGTTTGACTACGAACCTTTCCATAGACAATTTCTGTGCAATTATTCCTTTCACCATTCTATACCCCACTTGGTTCAAAGTATGGACATGTGTCAACTCCCACTAGACTGACTACGTCACGTCTAGTCCAAGTAATGTTAATTCTTGTTCTTGAGGCTCATTACTCTATTAGATATGTCATTGAAGACTATCTTTATGACATTTCCACTCCGGCCAGAGATTCCTGAGTAATGACCACGACAAGAGGCCATGGGTATACACTCCTTCTATCAAGAGTGGTGAATCCTTTGTTGGTTACCCAATTACCTTCGAATACCTCAAGCTGTATCCAATCACCACCCTATGAGTTACCTCTCTGAGGCAATAAGAAATAGTGTCAAAATACAAAATCAATATTCAAGATATCCTTGAGTACCTCAAGTCTAATAATACTTGCACCATTGTTATGATGAGACTATCATTGACATTTGAATAGATTATCCATATGATTGTCTCATAGTTGGTCATCCAATGTACTTAGCTACACTTAGCAAGAATCCACATGTTAACTCTAAACATCTCATGTTTATAGATTATGAGATTTACTACTCGATCCAATCAAGTAGTGTAACATGTGTTAGTCTAACTGGATTAATAATGTCACATCTCATTAATCCTATGACTAGGGATAATTTTGATACTAACATAATTTACACGTGATAGGAATCTCAATATCATGATCTCATCATGATTTCCTTCATGGTATATTATGTATCAAGGACTTCATTAATTGATTTAAGATCACTTATCAATTCATATATCAAATGAACATCAAATTAATGAAAAAGTCTTTTATTAATCAAGTAAATTTGTACAATAAGTGCTAAAGGTGATTTCCTTTAGATCACTCCTCTAACACAAACTACCAAGGTAGATCAAAGGATAAATGGTCCAAATCCAGAAATCCTAGTAATTCATATAACTCGAAGACTATTGAATGTTAGAATTGTAGGAAGACTGAACACTATAAAAATCAATGCAAGAGTGCATCGAATGACCAAAAAGCAAAGACAGAGGCAAATATTACTTCCACATCAGGAGGCAATGATGCATTGATATGCACTTTAGCGAGCAAAGAGGAGTGTTGGGTGTTAGACTCTAGAGCATCATTTCATTCTACTTCGCATAAAGAATTTTTCGAAAAGTATGTCCCCAAAAATCTTGGAAATGTATACCTTGGTGATAATCAACCTTGTGCTATTGTTGGTAAAGGTGTAGTAAAGATTATGTTGAACATGTATGTTTAGGAGCTGAAGGATGTCAGACATATTCCCGATCTGAGAAAGAACTTAATCTCTATAGGGCAGTTGGCTAGCAAAGGCTATACTACGATTTTCCATAGTAATGATTGGAAGATTTCAAAGGGTGCAATGAAGGTTGCTCGAGATAAGAAATGTGACACTCTTTACATGATAGTAGGAGCTTGTTGTTCAATTAAAGTTGCAGCTGAAAATAAAAATCTCAATATGTGGCACCAAATACTAGGTCATATGAGTGAAAAATGAATGAAGATTATGCATTCGAAGGGGAAACTTCCAAGTCTATAGTCAATGGAGATAGACATGTGTGAAATATTGCATACTTGAAAAGCATAAAAGAGTCAGCTTTCAAATAAGTGGTAGAACCCTAAAGAAAGAAAGGCTAAAGCTCATTTACTCTGATGTTTGGGGACAAACGACCGTCTCATCTATTGGAGGAAAATACTAATTCGTGACTTTCATCAATGATCACTCTCATAAGGTATGAGTTTACTTCCTAAAGCATAAGTCTGAAGTGTTCGAGACTTTCAGAAGGTGGAAAGCTATGGTTAAAAATGAAACAGGTCTGAAGATCATGTGCCTAATATGAGATATATGAGAGTGATCACTCTCATAAGGTATGAGTTTACTCCACCTCCTGTATTAAAAAAGTCTTTTTGGCCTCATGTGCCTAATATGAGATATATGAACTAGCTCTTGTTGACTGTTGGAGGAGAGCCTGAATGTTATGATGAAGCTTGTTAGACTAGAAATGCTAGTAAGTGGAAGCTTTCCATGAAAGACAAAATGAAAGTCTTTGATCTCCAAACGTACATGGGAACTAGTTGAGTTACCCATGGGGAAGAAGACATTTCATAATAAATGGGTGTACTGGGTAAAAGAGGAGCATGATGGTTTCAAGAAATACAAAGTCTGACTAGTTGTCAAAGGATTATAACAGAAGGAATGAGTTGAATATACCAACATTTTTTCTCCCGTTGTAAAGCTTAATACTATCATATCAATATTAAGTATTGTGGCAATTGAAGATCTTCATCTTGAACAATTAGACGTGAAGACCGCATTTCTTCATGGAGACTTAGATGATGAGATATACATGCACCAACCATAAGGTTTCTCAGAAAAAGGGAAGGAGAACATGGTATGTAGACTTAAAAAGAGTTTGTATGGCATGAAACAAATCCCAAGACAATGGTACAAAAATTTTAACGGTTTCATGCACAAGGAAGGTTTCCAGAAATGCAATGCCAACCACTGTTGCTGCTTTAATAAATATAAGTCCAATTATATTATTTTACTACTTTATGTTGATTATCTATTAGTAGCTTGTTCAGATATGGATAATATCAGAAGGTTGAAGCAGCAATTATCAAAGGAGTTTGACATGAAAGACTTGGGTCTAGCAAATAAGATTCTTGAAATGCAAATCACAAGGGATAGGTAGAGAGGGTTCTTGTAGTTATCTCAGGCAGAGTACATCAACCATATTTTACAGAGATTTAACATGGGTGATGCCAAACTAGTCAGCACACCATTGGCTAGCCACTATCACTTATTTAAGGATCAATCCCCTCAAACGGAGGAAGAAAGAGAATTCATGGCTAAGGTTCCTTATGCCTCAGCCATTGGGAGTTTGATGTACGCTATGGTCTGTATAAGACCAGACATTAGCTATGCAGTGGGAATTGTTAGCAAGTTTATGTCAAATCCAGGGAAAGCTCATTAGGAAGCAGTCAAGTAGATTTTGAGATATCTACGAGGCAACGCAGATAAGTGTTTGTATTTTGGTAAAGGAGAATTAAAAGTACAAGGCTACATAGATGCAAACTTTGGAGGTGAAGTAGATCACCAAAAAAGCATCACCGATTATATATTCACTGTTGGAACTACAGCTATTAGTTAGATGTCATAGATATAGAAGATTGTCACTTCATCTACTACAGAGGCTGAGTATGTAGCAGTGACTAAAGATAGTAAAGAGATGATATGACTTCAAGGTTTGTTAACTGAGTTGGGATTCAAACAAGAGAAGAATGTTTTGCAGAGTGATAGTTTGAGTGCAATACATTTGGTAAAGAATTCAACATTTTATTCCATAACTAAGCATATTGGGCTTCGTTATCACTTCATCAGATCTGTATTTGAAGATGATGTATTAATAATAGAGGAGATTCAAAAAAGTAAGAATCCAGTGGATATCTTGACAAAAGCGGTGACTATCGACAAACTGAAGTTGTATTCAACTTCAGTTTAACGATAGTCACCGCCTTTGTCAAGATATCCGCCGGATTCTTACTTTTTTGAATCTTCTCTAGTATTAGTACTAGAGAAGATAATGTATTAGTACTAGAGAAGATTCAAAAAAGTAAGAATCCAGCGGATATCTTGACAAAGGCAGTGACTATCGACAAACTAAAATTGTATTCAACTTCAGTTGGTCTGCTAGAGTAATAAGACAAAAAGGCTATTGCATTGATCGAGGTATGAAAATAAATTGAAATCATTCTTCAAGTGGAAGATTTGTTGAAAAGCCAGCAACCCACTTACCAAATGGTACGTGGGTAGATGAACGAAAATTTTGATTAAAAATGGGAAACAGATTTTCAAAAAGTGAGACACCAAAATTGTTGAAAAATGTAATGTTTTTGTTGAAATTTTCTACAGCCTATGCCTATAAAAAGGCTCAAATAATCTTCATTCAAAACACAACTAGAATAGCAAGAGTTGAGTAAGTTAGAAAAATTGAGAGCAAAATTTTCAGAGTTTAATTGAGTTGTGAGTGTTTGTAAATACTTTATAACTTTTCTCCTTTTAGAAAAAGATTTGCAGTAGCCCGAAGACATAGGTATAATTGGCCAAACTCCGTTACCAAATTTGGGTGTCTTATTATTCCACATTTATTTTGCTTCTCACAAATATGATTATAGGACATTTGCATTAGTTTCCAACAGGGTTGTGTTATGTGCTAATAGCCTCAACATCATTCATGGGGATAACTGGTTGGAGAGTTAACTTTCATTTGATTGGAATAATAAGTGTGTTGGTATTTTGGTTTGGCTCTTTGCCACTGATCCATGCTTTTTTGATACTGATACCCAATCTAAAAACCAAATTTTGGTTATGAAAATACCATATTTTCAAATACTAATAGGTCAAGGTGTCTAAGGATATCTTCCATTGTCGGCTTTATCATTTTGCCCATTGTGGTTAGAACTTATTGGCTTCTCCCACGCAAAAAAAAAATTCTTGACTTTTTTTACAATTGGTGGTTCCTTAGGTGCTGTCTTTGGAGGGATTATGGGAGATATCCTTGCTAAACACTTCCAATTTCTAGTAGGATAACCCTCTCGCAGATAATTTATAATGGCTCAAATACCGGAGTAGTCGTAAACTGTAATTTCTGAAATTGATCAGTATATCCGGAGGTCAAAAATATACATGTGGGTGAAAAATATTTTATTTGATCATTAGAAAATATAGGTTATGACTAGTTTGAGGGTAAAATTTAGAGTAAAAATAAGTTCAAATAAGTTCTCAAAAGTCAAAACTAAGAAAAAATGGGATCTTATTTAATTAAATAATTGGTTGACCGTACTTTGATCGGACTATAAAAAATGGCAAAAGACATCTAAAAATTTATTTTAAAACATGTATAGACTCTAAATAATATTTAGGATTATTTGACAGTGAAAAATTTTTATGGTAACACCGAAAATTGAGCTGGACAAAAAATATTCCGATTGTGTTGAAAATTTTTGTGTAGATATATAAATATATTTTATGAATTATGGAATCAAGTGAAATTGAGCTTAAAAAGTGAGAAATAATTTAGAGTGCTTAATTGCGCCTAAATGGGTTTGGCTTTATTTCGCCCAAGCCCACCCATCTTAAACCACTATAAATAGGCCAATGTGTCAGAATTCTCCAGATAGAACTCTGCTCCATCATCTTCTTCCTCTCCTCCCTCTTGGTCGAACCATGCCATCCATTTTTCTCTTCAGAAATTCTTCCATTTTCTTCAATTTTTACACCAAAATCAACCACTCTAATATAATTTCAGCCTCTCTAGTAGTTAGTAAAAGCCTTTAATCTTCATTTAGAGGGTTAGAGTGGAAGAAAATCAAAGGAGACTAGTTAAGATACAAAATTGAGGTAAGTGAAATTAAGAGTTTTAAATTAGTCTAATGGTTTAAATAGATAGTTTAAGGTATGTAGATGATGATTATGAAGTTAAATTGAGTTAGAAAAGTAAAATAATGGTGGATTAATGGAGTGTAATTTTTGACCATGGTAGGTTCATCTAGGGATGAGAGAGTACTAATCCTTATAGGTTCATGGCGTTGTTACACCAGTTCTATACTGATAAATTACAGCCTTTGGACCAGTAGCCTGCAAGATCTGGTTTCTAGCCTATAAACCTTATAAGAATCAATACTAACTCATATATTGGAAATCATATAAGAAGTTAGGAATCAAAAATCAAAGTATGACTATTCCTGAAGGCTCACTCTTGGCCACTAGTGGGATTGTCCTGTTATGATGCTTGATTCAAGAAATCTTAAACAATTTTCAAACAAATGGTTACTATACGGATCGTAGACTGTTTATTATGGCTGATTTAAGGATCAGAGGAAGAAAGAGTTTAAACAAACACATTTGTTTATTATACGAGGAAAATTACAAGCTCAACACTCGATGCCTCTTCCTTCTATAGAAGAGGTATATATAATACTTAGGCAGTGGAATTTTACATCACTGCTTACATTACAATATTCCTTAATAGTAACACAACTATGGGACAAGGACATAAAGCAAAAGTAAGACACACTATTCAACTATCACGCATGCTGAATTATTACAACTTTTTACAAAATGACAAACTTAGTGGAAGACATAGTGGCAAACATAATAAACACATTTTATTTTCTGATGGGTTCATGTGATGAAAACATATTGAGATCTTCAAGAGATGGCTCCGGATCATACTAGGGCTAGTCATCAAGATCATCCGACTCATTTGGAAATTCGGGCCAATTATCCGAGTCATATCTTTCTGGTGGAGGATCCCAATACTGTAGATGATTTACATATGTGTCTTGATTACCATGAAAATTTGGAAACACTGGATGACTAGCTCTTTGAAGAAAACTTTCATTATAGGGCCTAGACACTGGATTGGGCCTGGGCTGCAAACTTGAACTAGATTCCTCCATTGGCTTTGTAACAATGACATCTGCAAGATTGGGCTTGAAAAACTCATCTTCTTGTGAATCTTGATCAATGACTTGATCTTCATCCTCCTACCTGAGTTTAGGCTTAAGATTTGGAGGCCATGGAAACATTTTAACCCTTTTGGAAGGATCTAGACCAAGTGTAGTAAAACTGATTAGAGGTAAATGGAAATAATTATTTTCTCTTCTCAGTTTGTTCATGAGATATGTTTTGACATTTTCTTTGCTCATTAGATCTTCATGACTTATGACTCTCCATAGCTGAGATCTGCCAAGAGCAACAACTGTGGAAGTTCCAACAATATGAGTATAAGATATGTGGAATATAAAAATTCCAACGATATTGTGCGGAACTTTGTTGGGAGTTGAATTTTCTGTGATTAGTTGTGCAAACAACTTTTTCCAGTAACTGAGAGGTTGAAACCAAGTTAAAAACTTGACTTGTGGAGATAAGATATTCTCTTTGTTGCAAATGAAAGTGAGAAATTCTATCATCTCGATCTGCACTGCATGATAATATAATGTCGACTGACACCATAAGTACGATAGCTACTCAGGAAGCATAGGTTCTGAAGTGAGTCGATAGACAATCACCCAAGGATACTCTGCTGGACAGTAAATAATTTTTCTTGGACTTCCCAGCTTATCCTGAAACAAGACCATATAAGTAAAAAACATGTTATGGGCAAAACTCCTTATTTGCTTGAGGTCTGGATCTCTTGGACAATTGGGAGGAAAATCTGAAAGAGTGAGAAAAGGAACACTTGAACCGGAATTAGAACTAGAAGCCATGAGAATAAGAGAAATATCTAATAAAGAAGAGATTAGATCGATTTATGGAGAGGATGGTGGAGGCCTAGATAGGAAATCTGGAATCAGATTCTTGTCTCCTTTTATATGTTGAACCTTGAAACTGTAGCGACTGAACTATTCTTTCCATCTCAGCAACTGTGGATGTGGAATAGTCTTTTGTTTGAAATCAAGCATGCACGGGAAGGATGAACAGTCCATGACAACTGTAAAATGGTGTCTAATCAGATGGAACTCAACCTTCTTGATCCCATATTTAACGGCTAGGATCTCCTTAAATGTTGAATGATAATGCAATTCACTATCCTTGAAATGACCGTTTGCATATCCACAAACTTTTTCTAGTCTCTAATAATCTCGAAAAGTATTGTTCCCCAATGCTCATCAGACGCATCTGTCTGCAATATCCTTTTTCTTGTAGAAGGAATCTGCAGGTAGGGCAAACTTTGAGTGACTGAGTTGATTTGTTGGATGGATTTGGTGTGGATATCTGACCATGATAGAGGCTCATTTTTTAAAAGTTGATATAGAGGTTTCACCAACTAACTGTAGTCTGAAATGAATTGTCAGATGTAATTTGCAATATCGAGGAACTGTTGTATTGGCTTAACTGTTAAATTCTTATCAGGGAATTTTAACAGTTCTTAGGCCAAATGAGGCTGAGGCCTGTAAGTTCCATTGGAAAACTTCATCCCAAGGAAATCAATCGTTGTCTGGGCCATCTTTGTTGGGCTGAGCATCACTCCATAGGTCTTTGTTAATTCCATGAATTTTCTGACTGTCTCATGATGTGAATTTATATCTGGGCTGAACAATAGGATGTCGTCAATATAAATCAAGGTTGTATGCAACAATGGCTTATAAATTCTGATCATAGCTTTCTAAAACAAAGAAGGTGTCACCTTGAGACCAAATGGCATAACCGTCCATTCATAGTGATGATTTGGAATACAAAATACAGTATTGTATCTGTCTTCAGGTACAATACCTAACTACCAAAATCCTGCCTTGAGATTAAACTTTGAAAATATTCTTGCTGAAGCCATGAATGGGAACATATAGTCTATCATTGGCAAATGATATTTGTCATCCTTCAGGAAGTGATTCAATGGCTTATAGTTTATAACAAGTCTTTTCTTTCCACGAACTTGTTCTGATCTTTTGTTGACATAGAACACCTGACATGCCCAATTGGATTTTGTGAGTTGGATGAGTCCTTTAGCCAATAACTGAGAACATTCTTGAACTGCAATCTTTAAATCTTCTGGGAACATTCCTGGGTGTGAAGCTTTGTGGGATTTAGATCTTTAGAATTCTTAAAAGGAAGTATAATGAAGAATTCAGGTCTTGTCTAGAGTGAGGAATGGTGTTTCTGTGCAAATTCTATATGAGAAAGAGCACAACAAGAATCTTGAAGTTCATGTATCAGTTCTGGGGATAATGAGAGAAACAGTTGGGAAGGTTGTAGGGTAAACAGAGAAGGTATGGTAGTATAGGGTAGTATCTGGTTTTTAAATCGCAAACCTATAGGTAAAATGGACAATTTATTGAACTTAAAATAAAGATCAAATCCTAGGACCAAATCTTTATCTGGAGGTTTTGACCCAAGGACATGAGTCCAAATGGTAAGCTCAGGAAAGATTTGCAATTTAATAGGATTTCTGGTTTTTAGGGTTATGGTAAATACTTTTCCATCAGCTGCTTGGAAATGCTAATCATGTTGAATCCAATATCTATCAGGGAGAATAGAAGGATTCATCATAGACCTGTGAGCACCAGTATCTATGAGGGCAATGATCTTTATAGGCTTGGCATATTTGTCAGGGAAGACTGTAATAGGGACTAATGGAATCGGGTGTAAGGTTTGAGTGGAACAAATATTCGGTAGTGTAGATAAGGTTAAATCTATTGAAAGAGTGTTTTCTGGTATAAGGGGAAAAGGTTCAATGGTGTAGATTAGGGGTATATAGTAATATGGGAAATTTGAATTTTGAGAGGGTAATAACTCCTCATACAATTCCTCATCTGTTTCTGATTCTGAATCTGAGAATTCTACTGCAAACAAAGCTTTTGAGTCTGACTCATCATCTAACGAGAATAATGATTCAATGTCAGCATCCTCTAAATCCACCTGAGAAACTTGATGGATTTTCCGAATGATTTTCACCGCCTTCTTTGGCTTGTTTTGACAGTTCTTTCCAAAATGACCTTTCTTTCCACAGACATAACATTTATCTCCTTTCTTGAATCTGCCTTTTCTTCGTTTAAAGAACTTATACTTCTTTCTCCTTTCCTTCTTTAATCTGTACTCATCAGGAGGTCTCTATTTGTGAAATCTTTTGGACTTCTTAGAAGAACACGTACATTTTTTTTGTCTTTGCACTTAATATGCAAATCTGGCCATTTACATGCCATTTTCCATGAAGAATCATGATCAAAAGTCATCAACTCTCTGACCATTTTCTGTTGAGCACATATCTTGTCAACTGATAGAAAAATTCTTTGATAAATTTCACCAATGCTGAGAGAGCTTAAATCAATATTCTTTTCCCTGAGTTGGAATTGAATATGATTAGAAATACTCTCTGGGAAGGACATCAAAAATGCATATTTCAAATTTGCATCATTGGCTCCACCTAACAGACAAAATCTTTTCGTCATTCATTGATAATGCTTATCGAGGTCTTTTCTTAGCAAAGAACACATTTCATTTTGAAATATTAATCCCTAGCCATATCATCATATTCAGTAGTGCTTCCAACAAACTATTGATGAAAAGTTGTAAGAATTTCTGCAATCGACTGGGCGTGATAAAATCTCAACATTGCAGCTTGTGGAAGTCTTACAAACCAATATCTTAGTGCTCATATAAATATGGAAGTAAACTCCAAAACTATTGTTGGGAATCTAGAATTAGGACATTTTTACTGTACTTCAATCCAAGCATAAAACTCTTGGATTCGATCTCTCCATTTATGTGGAGGAATATCATCAAAGGTAAACCATGGACCATTAGATGGAATTGGTGGAACTTGTGGACCAGTTCCAGCTTATGGAACATTTGTTTCCATTTCTTCCTCAGGTCATTCAGTGTGGTATGCAGGTTATTGGTGGGTTGTACCACTTTGTTGGGAATAAGCTGGATCTGCCATAAACTGAATAGGAGCCATAAAAATTCTTTGGATATGGATCATCATCTGAGAGTTCTACTTCAGATTCTGAACTTGCAGAAGAGAGACAAGGTACTTCAGGAGATGATTTTTCAAAATGGGGTAAGGTTTGAAGTGCTTGTTGTTGTAAGAAGGCAGTAATGACATTGGTGGGTTTGGATTCTTGAGCAATATGGGAATGAGCTATTTCTGAGGTGCTGGTTGGAAAACAGGAATGGGCTCAGTAGTAACATGAGGTATTGGCTCAAATCTTATAACAAGAGATGTTTGGGTTGGAACAGTACTGGGTTGGATAGTACTGGGCTGAGTTGAAACAATACTGGGCTTTGGTTTAGGAATAGGTTTTGGACCTAAATTAAGTTGTTCCATAAACTGTTTATGGAATAGTTCAGATTGAAGACCAAATCTTTCCAGTTCTACCTGAGAGGGATGATAAACAGGAGGTGGTGTGTATAATGGTTGGTGAGAAGTAGAAGGGTGCAATGAAGTAAACAAACCCAAAGGGTCTGAGAAAGAGGGAGACTTGAGATAGTCTTGTCTGAGTTCTTGCTTCAAAGAAGCAATTTCTTTTTCCAGCTTCTGCAGTTTTACTGCCTTTGCATCAAAAGACGAATCATACATTCTGGTAGCAATCATATTCATCAATTCACCTTTTAACTCTATTTGCTGCCTTTCAAGCTGTCTCAACAGCCTGTATAATTCTTCATATTGTGCTGTTTGTGTATTGTCCAGAACAGAGACCTTATTAGCAACTTTGTCAACTTTAGTATTTATCCTCTGAAGCACTTTGTTATGCACTTGTGCATTCTGAGTTTACCAGTTCAATATTGACTCAACTGCAGTAATAGGCTTAGATGTTCCTTCAGGTGTTACTGTCGTAGGTCAGACATATGAAGCGGTCCTGACTTGTGTCACAGGATCTATATGGTCATGAAGTGGTGGAAATTTTGTATCATAGGAAGGTGGAGAAGAGGGTGGTCGATACATAGCAATCATAGGGATTGGTTCAGGGTTGGAAACTTTAGGTTTGGAAACAAGTTTGTAACAAGGTAAAGGTTTGGGTTTTTCTGGTGGTTTAGGTGGCATGGGATCTGAATGATCATCCCATGATCGTGGTGAAGGTGGTAAAGGATTTTTATAAAAAGAAGGTGAGAAATAAGAGACCACGTAATCATACTTGCTTGACGGTTCTCCCAAGAGACCAACAGAAGGATCTCTATCTTCATATCTGTTATGGAACTGCTTTCTTTTTAGACTTTCTTGCCTTTTTGAGCCAATCTTCATTTTCCTCTGCCATGCGATTTGCGTAACAGTCATCACAATCACATATGTCAAAAGTAATTGTGATTTCCATTATGAGACTGGTAAATTGGCTGTGCAGAGTTAGAGAAAGCAAGATTAGGAATCTTCTCATACGAACATACTAGCTACATCATAAACTGCATCGAGAATTCTACTGGTGTACCAGCTTGAGATTCATTCTTATCAGGAGAGAAGAACTGAGTCTCAATTGTTCCATCCTTATGCTTAATAAAAAGAGGTTTTGTTGAACTTACTGGCTGGGTCTTCTGATATAGAAGCTCATAATTTGTCAACCAGGAATGAGGAAAGATCTGAAGAAGATCTTCCTTGTTCAACTACTTCAATATCTGTACCACTTTTGGAACTTGAGTATAATCTACTGTAATACTCAAAGCATCATCAGACGCTAGAATGCACAGATCCATTGCATGATTTTGGACTCTGTAAATCATTTGGTAGTGAAGAGTAGTTATATCAGTTGTAGCTATGTTCTTTACTCTAGTAATTTGTACCTGTACTTTCAAAGTAGTAAACGTATGAGGATCCTGTAACCTCATGCTGAAATTGGGATAAAATGTACAGAGAACAGTGCCAGCATTCAAAGTAGTTTGAATAGTTCCAATCACTGCATGTTGATACTCCAGGAATCTGGTATCCAATAGTGTTATACGAACCATCACTGGTAACCCTTTTCTACCATGCTAAGTGAGAGCAAGTCTGATAGCTCCCAAATGAATATGAGTATACCCATGACTACGCCACTGAGTAGGAAACTCAGAAGGTATTTCCAAAGTAATAAACTGCTCCTCACCAGTTCCTTGAATAGGACACTGATCAAAAGAAGAAGACTGCACATACTCCTTTACATATGAGGGTTTTTTATGGATCAAAGACTTAATGGAAGTAGTGATGGAGGATTTATGTTTTTGGAAAGTATGATAAGGATTTAAGAAAGGAATATTAGTTTCCTGAACTTTCTGATCTTCGGGAAGGAAGGAAAGCTCATAGAGATGGCTAAGATTTTTAGAAGTAGAAGAAGAAGGTTGAAGAGATAAAGAAGAAAAAGAACTAGAATGAGACATTTTCATAAGATCTGTCATGATAAGGAAAACAACTCCTCGTCACCATAAATCAAACCAAGAACAAACAATCTAAAGGAGGCTCTGATACCACTAGGGATGAGAGAGTACTAATCCTTATAGGTTCGTGGCGATGTTACACTAGTTCTATGCTAATAAATTATAGCTTTTAGACCAGTAGCCCGCAAGATCTGGTTTTCAGCCTATAAACCTTATAAGAATCAATACTAACTCATACATTGGAAATCATATAAGAAGTCAGAAATCAAGAATCAAAGTATGACTATCCCTGAAGGCTCACTCTTGGCCACTGGTGGGACTGTCTTGTTATGATGCTTGATTCAAGAAATCTTAAATAATTTTCAAACTAATGGTTACTATACAGATCGTAGACTATTTATTATGGTTGATTTAAGGATTAGAGGAATAAAGAGTTTAAACAAACATATTTGTTTATTATACAAGGAACTGAGGGTGCTTGCAAGGAAAAAACTAAGGAAAAGGAAGTCTATGAAGACCAAAGGAAGAAAATAAGGTTAGTAATTTCAAAATTTACCTATTTGCATTGTTAAAGTATGAATAAGGGTTATGAAAATTAGGAATTTTGTGTGTGTTTGCATGTAATTGATAATTAATGCTTAAAACATGATTATGAGATTATAAAAAGTGGATTAGAATGATTAAATTCAATTAAAAAATTATTTAATGGAACTTTAAAAATATGACTATATTATGTTAAAAATGCATATTAAGGCATAATTACATTTTAGCGTAATATTATGATACATATGGAATAATGAATGTATATATGAGTGAAATGAATATTTAGAATATGAAAGAAAAAAATATAATGATGAAAATATAGTGAAGGCCGAAATATGAAGAAAAGAAAATTATTATTTTCCTTGTTAATTAAATGACAATTAAGTCATAAAATTCAAGAAAATATGATATTAAGTGCGTAGAAATTTATTGCAAAATTTTAAAATATATATTGAATATTTTTCTAATTATTGATTATTTTATGCATGAAATGAAAAATAATGAATAAAGTGTGTTTAGTGAGCTTAATGACTGAATTGATTATTCATAATGAAATATTGATATATTAGAATCGAAAGTGTGGAAAAGATTATGATAGAGATCAAATTGTTATGGATGAATAAAATGTTAGGTAATTAATAATGTAAAATAAATGAAATTTATAAATTTAATAAAAATTGAATCAAAGGAATAAAGTATAGCCCTTAGTAAATTTCTGATGGTTAAATCTAACGCAGTATATAATTGACTAATTATAGAGACATCATTACCGTGGTATGGGTCATGACGACTCGCTTATATAGATCAATGATGGTCTACTTCAGTGATAGTGATTCAGTGATCAGTGTATAGTGCAGTGTTCGGGTGGTCTTTCGGAATCACTTTTCAGTGTAGTGGACTTTTGGGGCCACGTTCCATGTATTTAGTCTGAAGATTTTCTATCCGATTGAAACTAAAGGCAAATGTGAATAAAATTAGTAAAAATAATGTAAGTAAAAAATATGATAAAAATGAAATAAGTGAAAAATGTGAGAAAAATGATATAAGTGATAAATATGATATATGTGATAAATATGATAAAATTGATAAAAATGGTATAGTAATAATAATGATAAAAGTGATTAATATGACAAAATAGTAAAATTGAAAAATGAACTTTAAGTGGAAGAAAAATATTAAGTTATGTAGTTAAATGAAAAATAAAATAGTTAGTGGCATGATTGTAAATAATTGGAAATTTAGGAACCAAATGAAATTTGTAACTAAACAAAAATTAAAAAGAAAAAAAGTAAGAAAAGAATGGTTAATTAAAGAAGTAAAGTAAAAAATGATTAAATTGAAAGAAAATGAAAGTTCATGAATAAATTGAAAAAAAAAACTATAAGATTAGTTAAGAAAAATTGTTAATTAAATGAAGATATTAAATAGTGAATTAAGGATAAATAATAGTAAAGTATTGATAAAAAAATAATAAATATATTAAAGAGAAAATCTGAATAGTGTAGTAAATATAGTATTGCATCTATGTATAAAAATATAAGTTAATGGAAATTCTTAGATTAGTAATCACCACTAGGCATTTTAATGCTCAGCACGTAGTTATTTGATTACGTGCATGTAGTAACGAGAAAGACACATGAACAAATACACAAATTTTGGGAGTAGACGGAAGAATTAAATAATTGTAGGTTATTATTAAGTAGGAAGAATTATATATATATATATATATATATATATATATATATATATATATATGAAGTTGTAGGAATGAAATTTTGTATATATTCTGATAAAAGATATTTATGAATTATTATGTGTAAAGAATGAAATGTTGACTTGTAGTTGAATGAAGAATATTTTGTATTATATTTGTATTGTTGTACCCAAAAATGAGTTGTAAATTGTTTGTCGTGCAGGTGGAGTAATTAATTTATGGTCATTAAAAATGCTGCTGAAATTTTTGAAAGAATAGAAAAGATTAATAAAATGCTAATAATATTATGATCATTAAATTAGGTTAAACTTTTTTTCCATACATCAGCTATAATCGCATAAATTTACGTAACATATGTATAAAATAATTGTTATGAGGGTGTCACATAATTTCTGGTTCAACCATACCATTCTTTTGGCAACAGTTTTGCTACTCAAGTATATATTTGATTCACATTGTCTTATCCCTTTTGTGTTCACAAGCTAATAGAGCATTGACTAGCTGAATTGGGTACTAATTGATAAGGAACAAGAGAAGAAAACAAATCATAACTTCATTATTTATGGTAGACAATTCAATAATTTTAATTAACATATATTGATCACTTCTATTGCACTCATATTGAGAAGAAACCTAGCGGAGGATAGAGCTGACTTTTACTGATATAATGTAAGGTCCCATGCGTTGATTCTTATTGCCAAATTGGCAAACAATTTTTTTTTTCTCAAAAGATGCTTATTCTAGATACCTCATTCAAATTATTCATTTTTTAATTGTTTCGAAGTATATATTTGGTTTTAACTTCATCTTTACCTTTATGATACCTGCAAAATCTCATCATTAGCCAATTATGATCCTACAAATGTTTTCTTGTTCTCCTTTTTAGACGCTTATAAAGGAATCATAACTATAATGATGAACCATGGACTTCTTCAATATGTCCTTACATATTCATAATGTTACATAGACATTTAGTCATCTTAGGCATGCAAGTCACATTGTAATTTAGCATTTCATTTTTATTTTCAGTTCACATGTTATGCATATATTTCATACTTTTGCATTCATCATAACTTTGCATGTTCATAGAGTATATTTTTGATGTTTATCTATTTAGAATGTGGGCATCAAGCCAAAATACATCTTTTTGAGTCATGCCAACCTTGTACTATCACTATAATCCTTTTTGTACTTCATTCGAAGTCCTTTTAATCATATCGAAGGAGACACCACTTGTCGTTCCCGTAACACTGCCTTGCTGGCTTTCGTCATGGTTGTGATAAAATCTCAGCTTCTACCCACGTCGCTCTAGCAGCAACTTGTTGTTGAAATGTGACAATCTCACATCGGAAAGAGAGGATTTTTCCACCATAGCATTAAGCTATAAAAGGACTTCATCCTCCTCTTAACAATTCATCCCAAAAACACCAATCCCTCTACTTCTAAGATTGGTTGTATTTTTTCTCTCTCTCTCTTGTAATATTTCACTTTGTAATATTTCTTTGAAATAGTGAAATATTATTTTAGTAGTGTCCGAGGACGTAGGCATAATTGACCGAACCTCATTAAATTCTGGTGTTACTTTTATTTCTATTTAATAGCTATTGTCGGGTCTTTTACTTTGTGATATATTGTGCTTTAAATTATCTTAGAAAAATTCTGTTACCAAGATTCAAGAGTCTAAGGAAGTTGGTTTTTAAGGGAGACCATTTGTGACTCCACCAACTACCTGAGAATTTTTCTTTGTCTTAATTTTTGGCACAATTATTCATTTTGGTGGAAACTAACCCGATTTCCACAACAATTGGTATCAGAGCCAAGGTTACTGAGTTATATGCTCTGTGGTTGCGGCGTAAGCTGATCTTCCACATCAGAAAGGTTTCATTGGATTCTTGGGTATTCCGCATTTGAAAGCTATTAAATAGTCTTAAAAGGGAAATGGCAAGAGACGGACAAAAATCCATAATGGACACAACAGCTTCTACTTCATCAATTTTGGCGAGAACTGCTGTGGCAAATACGAGAATTGCAGTGGAGATTTTTGATGGTACAGGCCATTTCGGCATATGGCAAGGTGAAGTTCTAGACGCCTTATTTCAGCAAGGCTTAGACATTGCCATTGAGGGAGAAAAGCCAGAAGGTGCAGATGAGAAGGAATGGAAGACAATCAATCGTTTGGCATGTGGTACAATTCGATCGTGCCTGTCCAGAGAGCATAAGTATGCCTTTTGTAAAGAAACTTCTGCAAGTAAATTGTGGAAGGCACTAGAGGAACAATTCTTGAAAAAAAGCAGTCAAAATAAGCTTCATATGAAGAAAAGACTGTTCAGATTCACATATGTTCCTGGTACCACGATGAATGATCACATCACCAATTTCAATCAACTTGTAGCAGATCTGATGAACTTGGATGTGACATTTGAAGATGAAGATTTGGCCCTAATGCTGTTGGGATCCCTTCCTGAGGAGTTTGAGTTTCTAGAAACTACTCTACTCCATGGGAAAGCTGAGGTGTCTCTTAGTGAAGTATGTGCTGCACTATACAACTATGAATTGAGGAGAAAAGACAAGAAGGATAGCACTAGTGGAGTAGCAGAAGCTTTGATAGTAAGAGGCCGTTCGAAAAATAAAAATAGGGGAAAGAAAGACAGATCAAAGTCCAGAGTGAGCAAAGATGAATGTGCCTTTTGTCGAGAAAAGGGGCACTGGAAGAAAGATTGTCCTAAGTTGAGAAGCAAATCTGGCAAAGGCAAGGCTGTTGCAGATTCAAATGTAGCTGAATGTGATGATTCAGATTTTTCATTAGCATTGATGCCATCAATAAGCAGTTCAACTGCTTGGATCCTGGATTCAAGCTGTAGCCACCATATGTGTCCCAATCGGGAATGGTTTTTCGATTTTAAAGAAATTGAAGTTGGAGTTGTCTATACAGCAAATGACAGCCCTTGCAAAACAACTGGAATTGGTTCAATCCAGTTGAGGAATCGAGATGGATCAATCAGAACTCTGACAGACGTAAGATATGTGCCTAGTCTGACGAAAAACCTTATTTCTATGGGAATCCTTGGGAGAAAGGGTTTCACTATAATCATTAAAAATGAAATAATGAAGGTTATATCTGGAGCACTTGTGGTGATGAAAGGAGTTCAAAGGAGCAACAACTTGTATTACTATGAAGGCAATACAGTTGTTGGAACAACAGCAGCAGTTTCTAGTGATGACCAGGAGATAGAAACAACCAGATTGTGGCATATGCGCTTGGGGCATGCAGGCAAAAAATCCTTGAAACTTCTGGCGAATCAAGGATTATTGCAAGGAGTGCGAACCTGAAAATTAGACTTCTGTGAGCATTGCATCAAAGGGAAGCAGACAAGAGTGAAGTTTGGCACTGCAATCCATGATACCAAGGGTATTCTGGATTATGTTCACTCAGATGTATGAGGTCCTTCCAAAACTGCTTCAATGGGAGGTAAACACTACTATGTTACCTTTGTTGATGATTGTTTAAGAAGAGTATGGGTGTATACAATGAAGACAAAGGATGAAGTGTTGGGAGTTTTTCTCATCTGGAAGAAGATGGTAGAAACTCAGACGGGTAGAAAGATCAAGTGTATTCGAACAGACAATGGCAGAGAGTACACAAGTGATCCCTTCATGAAAGTTTGCAGAAATGAAGGAATTGTTCGACATTTCACTGTCAGAAATACACCACAACAGAATGGGGTGGCTGAACGCATGAATCGAACTCTACTGGAGAAAGTTCGATGTATGTTTTCTAATGCTGGATTAGACAGACAGTTTTGGGCTGAGGCTGTAACATACGCATGTCATCTCATTAATCGTTTTCCATCAACTGCTATCAATGGCAAAACACCTTTGGAGGTGTGGTATGGAAAACCTGCTACAGATTATAATTCCTTACATGTGTTTGGTTCCACTGCATACTATCATGTTAAGGAATCGAAGTTAGATCCAAGGGCAAAGAAAGCTATCTTTATGGGGATATCCTCTGGTATCAAAGGATATCGACTATGGTGCCCAGAGACGAAGAAAATAATCTTTAGTAGAGATGTTATCTTTGATGAGTCTACCGTATTAAAGGTAACAAAGGAGCAGACAGATGGTTCTCCACAGCAGGTGGAGGAAACTCCCAAACAGGTGGAGTTTGATAGAAGAAGAATTATTGATCCAGCAATTGTAAAGTCTGATAAAATTACTCCTATGGCAGAAGAGGAGATAATGGTAGAAAATGGATCAAATGAAGAAGCAGAGGTTTCAGCACAAGAACCTCCTCAGCAACTTGAGCCAATTGCATTACGAAAGCCAAAAAGGAATATTAAGAAACCTGCTCGACTTGAAGATATGACTAATTATACATCTTCAGTAGATGATGAGATTCCTTCCACTTATTGTGAAGCTATTCAAAGCTCAGAAGAAGAAAAGTGGAGAAAGGCTATGGAAGAAGAGATGCAGTCCCTTGAAAAGAATCAGACATGGAAGCTAGCAAGTCTGCCAAAGGGAAAGAAAGTGATTGGCTGTAAATGGGTTTATGCAAAGAAAGACAGATTTCCTGATAAGAATGATATCCGCTACAAGGCAAGATTGGTAGCTAAAGGCTACGCTCAGAAGAAGGGAATTGATTATAATGAAGTGTTTTCTCCAGTTGCAAAACATTCCTCCATTAGAATACTGTTGGCCTTGGTAGCACAATTTGATCTGGAACTAGTTCAGCTTGATGTAAAAACTGCATTTTTACATAGAGACTTAGAAGAAGAAATCTACATGACTCAGCCAGAAGGATTTAAAGTTGCTGGAAAAGAAAATTTGGCGTGCAAGTTGAGCAAATCGTTGTATGGATTGAAGCAATCTCCAAGACAGTGGTACAAACGATTTGACAAGTTTATGATAAGGCATAAATACACAAGAAGCAAATATGATCATTGTGTATATTTATGCAAGCTACGGGATGGTTCCTTTATCTATCTTCTCCTTTATGTTGATGATATGCTGATAGCTTCGAAAGATGAAGGAGAGATTCAGAAGTTACTCAACTAAATCAGGAATTTGAAATGAAGGATTTAGGGGAAGCTAAGAAGATTCTCGGTATGGAGATATGCAGAGACAGAAAATTGGGGAGACTTTGTTTGACTCAGAAAAAATATATGAGAAAAGTACTAAAGCGTTTTGGGATAAATGAGAATACAAAACCAGTTAGTACTCCACTTGCTCCTCATTTTAAGCTCAGTGCATCTTTATCTCCGAAAAGTGATGAAGAACGAGAATATATGTCAAAGGTTCCATATGCAAATGCTGTTGGTAGCTTGATGTATGCAATGGTGTGTACGAGGCCTGACATTTCACAAGCAGTTGGAGTTGTGAGCAGGTACATGCATGATCCTGGCAAAGGACATTGGCAAGCTGTGAAATGGATTCTACGGTATATTCAGAATACTGTAGATGTTGGTATAATGTTTGAGCGGGATGAGAAAAGTGGTCAGTATATAGTTGGATATTGTGATTCCGACTATGCAGGTGATTTAGACAAACGTCGATCTACTACCGGTTATGTGTTCACACTTGCAAAGGCACCGGTTAGTTGGAAGTCCACCTTACAGTCAACAGTTGCTTTGTCTACAACAGAGGCAGAGTACATGGCAGTTTCAGAAGCTGTTAAGGAGGCAATTTGGCTTCAGGGGTTGTTGAATGACTTGGGAATTGGTCAGAAGCATGTCAAAGTGCATTGTTATAGTCAAAGTGCTATTTGTTTAGCAAAGAATCAAGTTTGTCATACAAGGACGAAGCATATCGATGTTTGATATCATTTTGTACGGGAAATTCTTGAAGATGGTGGGATACTACTTCAGAAGATTTTGACTGCTGAAAATCCCGTAGATATGGCAACGAAAGTTGTGACAGGTATCAAGTTCCAACATTGCTTGGACTTGATAAATGTTCTCAAAATTTGAAATTTGGCGCTTCGGAGCGCATTTAGAGACATTACTGAAATTTGTAATATAAGAGTTTAGATAATGTTTGTTTGGAATTGTGAGATTGTCAAGGTGGAGATTTGTTGAAATGTGACAATCCCACATCATAAAGAGAGGATTTTTCCACCATAGCATTAAACTATAAAAGGACTTCATCCTCCTCTTAACAATTCATCCCAAAAACACCAATCCCTCTACTTCTAAGATTGGTTGTATTTTTTCTCTCTCTCTTGTAATATTTCACTTTGTAATATTTCTTTGAAATAGTGAAATATTATTTTAGTAGTGTCCGAGGACGTAGGCATAATTGGCCGAACCTCGTTAAATTCTGGTGTTCCTTTTATTTCTATTTAATAGCTATTGTCGGGTCTTTTACTTTGTGATATATTGTGCTTTAAATTATCTTAGAAAAATTATGTTACCAAGATTCAAGAGTCTAAGGAAGTTGGTTTTTAAGGGAGACCATTTGTGACTCCACCAACTACCTGAGAATTTTTCTTTGTCTTAATTTTTGGCACAATTATTCATTTTGGTGGAAACTAACCCGATTTCCACAATACTTGTCACGCCCACGACACTAGCTGCATAAGTCTTTATCGTGTACTCAACATGCTTGTCACACCTACAATAAGGCCTTCCTCTGCACCCCTTTGTGTTTTAAGCAATTTCAAGTTCCTAAATCATTATAAACCCAAATTTTCACTTTTATAACATACAATAACATATAAATCTATATGTTAACCAATGTTAACTCACTTATCAACAAGCAATCAACACTTTGATACCAAAATCATGCCATCAACCATTTTTAACCAAATTTCACCACATTATAGCTCATAACATGCCACTTTCTATCGATATACATTTGAAACGCATTATTCAAGCAAATTAAGCATCCATTACAAACAAGCAACCACTTTTAAAACTTAACAAACATTCCATATACAAAATGACATGAAAGAGAGTTTGTAGGTCAATATGTACTAACTACTTAGCTTGATTTTATCTCAATCTCCCTCTTAGAGTTTATCACTATCTTCTCTAATACCTGTTAATATATAAAAATGTCTCTTTAAACTCATATATATTATATGGATAAATATAAACTCATTTTTAGGATTTAAATCCTAACTTAAATTATCAACTACCTTTTTTAAGCCTTAATCTATGTCAAGCTCTTATTTTTATCATGTTAAAAAGAAGATTTTCAACCAATAAAAACCCTAGCTTGACATAGAACTTTACCCATTTAAAATGGATCTCTACCAAACTCGAAAATGGTAGAAAACAAAGAACAAGAATAAGAAGAAGAAGGGTATAAGCCTTTCTTACCTTTCCTTTTTCGAGAAAGAATGTGGGTTTGGATATCTTGGTCTCTTCTTCCTTCTTTTTACTCGAAAATGGGTCTCACTTGCTTTTTAAAGCTTTTTTTTTTCTCTTTTCTCAATAAAAGTTGGCCATGAAGGGGAATTTTCTCTTAGGTTTTTGTCAATTTAGGTTTTTGGATGGTAGGGAATGGAGAAAGAGAGGAAGAAATATGGTTTTGGGGATTTGAGAGAGAGGGGAACGTGCATAACAAGGAGAAGGAGAGAAAAATGAGACCTTTTTTTTATTTTTTAATATCAATGACAATTATACACTTAAATCTCTTTTTGTTTTTGCCAAATATCCTCTTAGATAATTGGTTTTCATCTTTTTCTTTTTAAATTTACCCAACCTTTTTATATTTTTCATAAACCACCCATAACCTTATTAATCACTTAAAATCCTTTTATTAATTCTTAAACTGAAATTTTGACTTTGATTATTTTAATCACGACTTTAAGGTAAACTAATTATCTAAAACCTAAATTGACCGAGAGTTATAGTAGTAATTGATAAAAGAATAAAATATACATTCAACTTTGACTGAGACAATTGTACCAATTTTATTAAATAAAATAGTACATTACATTTATATAACTGTTTAATGTTATGCAACTTTCAATCCTAGCGGGTGATTTCGAATGCTACATTGCTTTGATATGGGTCCTATCAATTTCTGCTATACTATTTTAACCCCTCATCATTTCAATTGTCCAATTTGCCGCCTACACTAGAGAAATGATTTCGAATGCTACATTGCTTTGATATGGGTCCTATCAATTTCTGCTATACTATTTTAACCCCTCATCATTTCAATTGTCCAATTTGCCGCCTACACTAGAGAAAAATAGCTCTAGAGTTGAGCTTATACTTAGTAGTGCAAGCTTTACACAAATAGTCTACTAATTTACGTATATACTTATTTGAAATGTCACCCTAGCATGTCTTTTTAACAAAATAACAATAAAAATACATCATACCATAATTATGCTAACATAGGAAGTAAGAGTAAACTTATTTTATACCATTATCAGAAAAGCTCATAGATATCAGATTAGTAGTGCATATCAAAATTCTTACCTCTTATGCTCATAAATTTAGCCATCTAGACCAGACTCTAAAGAGACACAAGGGATAAATCCGACCTTTATTGATCATGATGAAAATAGATACTATCTCTATAGTCAAATATCATCTAGACGCCATGCATCTCCAAAACGAGCACAAAGATTGTAACTAGCTTGATCGGTGTGACCAGCTCGAAGGGTGTCTATTAGCATGCCACAAGTCAGCCCTATACTAGTCTAGGCTTAACTGTGGGATCAATTAATATATTTCCATGTTTCAACATGTGTTCACATATCACACATAATCAGTGTCACATTTATAGAATTTCTAATACATTGTCTCATCACTATATATACCCTTTATCTTGCAATACAATTAATGCATGTTCAAATCATTATGTACATGCACACACTTAACGTGAATGTTGTCATTGATTTCTAACATTGCAATGTGTTTCAAACAAATCATGGCATTTACACATTATTCGTTTCAGGCATAATCAATCATTAGCATGTCTTATTACATAGTTACTTAATATTACTATTTATCTCTCTTATATCAATTATCATGTCATGTTGTGCACCTTACCTTATATTCTATATATATTTCATACACTTTTATAGACATATCACAATATATACTTTAGTTAGTAGACATATACATAAACTTAACTTCACTAGTAATATTTACATTTTATTCATGCATGTCATTTAATCATTATTATCATATTGAGTTCATATACTTTTATGGCTATTGCTATAAAACTTGCACAAATCTAGCCACTTTATAACTAGATTCTTCCTTTTTTTCCCTCGTCTTCTATTCCTCTTGATGAGATAGCCATCTTTCCTTCAAAATATACATGTTTATCCGTTAATACTATACACAATTACTCTATCTTAATCTAGGCAGACTTGTTGCCTCATTTTGTACTAAAATTTCAATTAAGCGAACGACCTAATCTGAGGTTATTTTCTCTATATAAATTATATATTTATGTTTAAGCTTCTTATGTCATTTTGAATCATCAGTCCAAGCTATAGACAGTGATTTATAGTGGGATTACTAAGGACTGCTCAGTTATTAAAAACTACCAGTTTGGCAGCAGCCATTTCTGTCTTGCATCTCACTTTTCACCTTATTATCATAATATTTAGACTCCGTGGTCAACATGAAAGATGTAAAATTATGTCTAGTATATATGCCAGTTTTGGAATCTCCTCAATTAGTGCCCTAGGCGAGGACTTATGGTAAAAATACTCATGACTGCAGTTTAAAAAACTAGGTTCCATGGACAGCATGTCTGTCCTGTCCTGTATTTTAACCATTTTCAGCCTATCATTTGATAGAATTAGGTATTATATCCTTCACGAAAATTTTAGATATATTTCTATAGTTTACATAGAAACTTGAATTACCCTGATCCGTGACCTATAGCTCAACTTGTGGTAGTGAATCTACAAGCTGTTCAGAGTGACAATTGCTTATTTTATTATTATTATTATTATTATTTTACTCCAATTCCGTCCTTCACCTTAAGTTTGTCAATAACCCAATTTTATTTACTTTACGAGTTACAAAATTAATAATTGGATCCATAACAAGCTTGCATATCTCAAGGTTAGTTCTCCCACAAGCTACGGTCACAAGTGGTTCCTTCATTAAATTCCAATTCTTCACTTAATTCAATGTTTAATTTTAATTAATCCATCAACTCAACTTGATTTTGGCCCAATTTGATATTGTCTTTGGAAAAATTTCTCCTCTTCAAGTCACGGGTTCAAAGTTCCAATTCACCTCAAATTTCATCTCAACAAAGCTCAACACAAGTAACCCACATCTTCTAATGGTCTCCGCACTAAAATTCCCATATCTCAAATTTTGCCGTCAATAACCAAAGAAAGAAAAGGAAAAAAAGAGAAGGATTAGACTTCACTTATACTATGGCTTTTTGAAGTAAAAATAAGCAGTAATTGAGAGGGAGAGGTCTCGGCCACTTGAAGGATTTACAAGATTTCCTTCTTGCCCTCCAACTCCAAATTTTGATCAATCCACAGCCTCCTTTGCTTATTTTATCACTTTTCTTGCCTTAGTATTTCCTTTACCTAGCTCATCTCCTTCATGCAAGCTCCGTTTCTCTCTTTTCTAGCCTTGACGGATCCACACAATCTTTTTTATTTTATTTTTGATAGTCTCAGTTTTGCAAGGACGGATGGTGGTGAAAGTATACTTTCCTCAAACCCGTGTGCCTCTTATGTGCAACTAGGCCTTCTTGCCTTGATGAGATGTTGGAACAAGAGGGAATTGAGAGAATAAATGAAAGAAGGAAGAGGAGAAAAGGTCGGGTACACTTGTAGAAATTTTTTCTTATTAATTGGCTAGGTGGAAGAACATTTCGGTGTAGGAAGGATTGTTGTTAAGTTTTGTAGAAATGAATGTGAAGTGTGCCATCCTTTGAGTTTATATGAGGTGATTGGAAATGAGATTAGGTGCATGGTTGCCAAATGGATAACAAGCAAGTAAACTTAACTATCTTGAGTTATTTTAATTTAATAATCATTATTTAATTTATTGTTATTTTATTCTAATTAACCTCAATTTGTATTTAATCTTTAGTATTTAGTATGACTAAAGTAGAATTTAATTTTATTCAAGATGATCAGGTTTATAATATAAGTCTAATACTAAAATGCATCCTTCCACGTGTAAGTAAGGAATTTCTTACACAATTTTGGCTGTAAGATAATACTAGAGCAGCGAATACTTACTTGTTGAGCGTGAATCGTGCGCTTTCAATGCTTTAGGCGGAGACAAATTACTAAAACTTGACTCAATTTCACAGTACGAACGTTTTATTCTCTTGTTGTTGAACGGAGATGAAGAAATTCACTTTTCGAAAATTTTCGTATTTCAGAGAAAAACTTCTGATGAATAGTTATCTCTTTTTCTTATATCTTTTCGTTATATTCTTATATTCTTCAAGTTATATCTTTTCATAACTTTATATATAAGAATATATGGGTCTGGGCTGGGTCAAGCCCACATGGGTGGCCCAATACCATAAAGCCCAACATCTCCCACTCGCCCAAAGTGGGCTTGGATCAATCCAAATATCATTTCACATCTCAAACTTAAACAAAGAATCTTTCATACAAGTGAACGGACCGTGCGACCCAAAGCACACAAATTGTGGGAGCTCCAATACAAACCTAATTATAGGCCATATAGGAGACATCAACCCAAAGTTGTAATTATTTTCGATAATGTGCTTAATTACCCCAAGTATCTTTCTCAATACACTTAATTCGAGTATCATTCAATCCCTCATGAATCTATACTCAAATCATTCTTACAATCTCTTGTATTCTAAGTTACTTCTCGCTTCATCAAGCGTAATAACCCCGGTCGGTGAACACAAGCTGTGAGTGCATAAGCAAAGTACTCTTTCTTTTGCCCTCATATCAATCAGTTTTGAATTAACTCGCTTTTCTAGGAGTGTTCCGTTAAGTCGAATCATTCCATGACTATAGGATACATCCTAAGATAGCCAACATTAATTCATCACATCATGATATAGTCAAAAGTCACAAAGGGTAAAATTGTTTGAAATCCATTTTTAGGATTTCTAGGACTCACATAGCGAAGAAGCAGGGATCCATTCTTTCGCTTCCTAATAGGTCGTATAGCACATGCAGTATGAAATACATGCTATGGTGGAGCTACTCTTTTCTTATCAAAGATAAAAGAGTGTATGTCTTGCTCTTAGTTCAAAATAAATAAACACCATATGAGTATTAGTCTTGTCGCTCTCAATGTGCCAAACTTGAAACTTTTATTTATACATTCAACAATGTTAAATAACAAATTTCACACTCAGCTTCCTCTATATAGACACATGAATGGTGGGGAAGTCATTCATGTTGATTCTTATATATATTAAGAATCTCATATTGATCCTCATCAAGGCGACCTTATAAAAATTTAATAAAACTAAGACCGCTCCCACTGCATCTTAGTCATTCACTTAATGCCTCTGCATTTATGGTCTCATCTCTGCTCGCTCTATAGTGCCAGAGGCGATTACTCATGTGAGTGAGTCAATCTAAGTCTATCGACATACTTATTCGAATTGTGCTAACTGGCATTTGTAATACATTCATATAATTGAAAAATCATTAATCAATTGAAATGATATATCAATTGTAAAAACCAAGTGATCTGACATAACATATATTGATTACATTCTACATAAGCCTAGGGATTTTATGTGCCTTACAAACGCATCCCTAGCTATTGGTTTAGTAAATGGATCTGCTACCATTTTGTTTGTAGAAATGTGTTTCAGAATCACTTCCTTTTCTACAATCATGTCTCTAACATAGTGATATCTAATTTGGATATGTTTGGTCTTTCCATGATATTTTGGATCCTTAGCATAAGCTAATGCAGCCATACTATCATAATAGATTGTCACAGGTTCAGATGCTGACTTGACAATCTCTAAGTGCTGCAAAAATCTTTTCAACCAAACTGCCTCTTGTATAGCCGATGAACATGCTACATACTCAGCTTCCATCGTCGATAAAGCTATACAAGATTGCTTCTTGCTACTCCATGAGATTGCGCAATCATTAAGCAAGAACGCATATCCAGAGGTCGATTTGCGCTGATCTATATCACCTCCCCAATCAGCATCAGTGTAACCAATTAAGCGCAAATTCTTCCCTTGATAACATAGAACATAGTCTGAAGTTCCTTTTAGATATCTCAATATTCTCTTGACTGCCATCCAGTGTTTTATACCTGGATTAGATTGAAATCTGCTTACTAGCCCAACGGCATAGCAAATGTCTAGACGTGTGCACATCATTGCATACATCAGACTACCGACAACATTGGAGTAGGGTACTTTAGACATTCGTTCTTTTTCATCTGATGTTTTAGGACACATATCTAGACTAAGGCTCAGATTCCTTTCGACAGGGGTATCCATAGGCTTACATTCATGCATATGGTAACGCTCTAACATTTTCTTTATATAAGTCTCTTGAGACAAACCCAGAAGTCTTTTAGAGCGATCCCTTAGGATCTTAACACCAAGTACATAACTAGCCTCACCCATATCTTTCATTTCGAAGTTCGATGATAACCATTTCTTGGTAGTATCAATCAACTTCTTATCATTTCCAGCTATTAAAATGTCATCAACATACAAGGACATAATTATAAAACCATTGTTAGAACGTTTAACATATACGCAATGGTCTTCCTCCATCATCGTAAAACCATCCTTTAATATGGCTTGATGAAATTTGAGGTTCCATTGTCTTGATGCTTGCTTAAGACCGTAAATGGATCTTTTGAGCTTGCAAACTTTGCGCTCTTGTCCTTTGAGTTCAAAACCCTCAGGTTGATCCATATAGATCTCTTCATCTAGTTCTCCATTGAGAAAAGCAGTTTTAACGTCCATTTGATATAATTCTAAGTCCATTCGTGCTACTATAGCCAGAATGAGGCGAATTGATGCAAACCTGACTACAGGTGAGAATGTATCTTCATAGTCAATTCCCTCTTTTTGTGTGTAGCCCTTAGCTACTAATCGAGCTTTAAATCTTTCTATTGTCCCATCCGCCTTACGTTTTATTTTGAGAATCCATTTGTTCCCAATAGTCTTACGATTAGACGGTTTCTCAACCAAATCCCAGACTTGATTGTATATCATCGAATCCATTTCCTATTTCATAGCTTTAATCCATTCTTTTGCTTTAGGACCAGAAAGAGCTTGTTGAACTGTTTTAGGCTCTTCTTCATCTGGAGCAATCATAAAAGCTTCCCCCTCAATCTCAAATCGACGACGGGGAATCTTGTCACAATTACTACGTCGAGGTTGAGATTGTTCATGGTCTTGCTCCATTGGAACAAAATCTGACATTCTTTCACTCCCACTTGGTTCAGGATGAGCAATAAATTCTTGCTCTGTGAGTGCGAAATCAATTATTTTTGCACTCCCACTAGTCTCAGGATCTTCCATTTCATAAAATTGGAAATCCTTATTTATCTTACCTCTTTCAGGAAAGTCCTCTTCTAAGAAAATGACATCTCGTGACTCAATTTCTGTTATTCTTCCATTTGTATCTTCCCCCAAGAATACATATCCTTTGGAGAATTCTGAATATCTTATAAAGATACATTTCTTCCCCCTCGGACCAAGCTTTCCATATTCATGGGAAGCATTGTGGATATAAGCTGCGCAACCCCATGGGCGCATATGGCTTAATTCAGGCTTTTCGCTTTTCCACAATTCATATGGGGTAGAATGAACAGATTTTGAAGGTACACGATTTAGAATGTAGGCAGCAGTCATTAATGCATCTCCCCAAAAAGAAATTGGTAAATTAGCTTGCGCCATCATTGACCTAACCATGTCCAATAGGGTTCTATTTCTTCTTTCTGCTACGCCATTTTGTTTGGGAGTAGAAGGAATAGTTAGCTGCATAGCTATACCCTTATCATCACAATAACTTTTGAATAAATCAGATAGATATTCACGCCCTCGATCGGTCCTTAATGATTTTATATTCAAATTCAATTGATTCTCAACCAATTTACTATAACGTATGAAGCAATCTAATGCTTCAGATTTATGAGAGATCAAATAAATATGACCGTATCTGGTGAAATCATTTATGAAAGTGATGAAATAGTGAGCACCATGTCTTGCTCTAACATTCATTGGGCCACAGATGTCAGAATGTATAAGCTGTAAAGGAAATGTGGCTCTTTTGGCTTTGCCAAATGGTAATCTTGTTGCTTTTCCAGCTAGGCAATGCTCACAAATAGGCAAATATATTTTCTTAACAGATCCTAAAAAACCAGCTTTTGCTAATCTTTTTAAACAATCTTGCCCAATGTGTCCTAATCTAGCATGTCATTTAGTATCATCAATCAATGAAACATTATTGGAATTTCCAACAAGAAATATAGATTGCTTAACATCCATAAAAATAGTGTCTAACACTATAAAACCATTCAACATATATCCAGAACCATAAAAAAACTTTGTCTAAAAGTATTTTAACACAACCATCTTCAAAAATTATTTTGAAACCAAGTCCAAGTAAAACAATAATAGAAACTAAATTTCGTCGAACATCAAGAGCATAAAGTAAATCATAGAGATAAAGCGTGCGACCTCCCCGCAGCACTAGCCTGCAGGAACCGATCCCAAGCACGTCAGCCGAATCATTATTCCCCATATATATTTTTCTACTCCCCTTTGGAATTCGACGAAATTCTACAAAGGCAGATCGGTCCCTCGCTATGTGGTCTGTTGCTGCTGAATCTACAGTCCAATAAGGAACAGTTTCAGCTAACATCAAGCAACTACTTACATATAAATTTGAGGGACTAATTTGGTCATACAATACCTTTGGCTCAGTGCAATCACGAGCAAAGTGACCGTGCTTCCCACAATTGAAGCAATTCATGTTCTTGCCTTTTTTTCCGCTGCGTTTCCCACGCTTGTGCTTATTTCAATTAAATTTTGTCTTATTTCCTCCCTTTCCTTGCCATTTGCCCTTACCTTTCCATTTCTTTTGCCCAGAGCTAGAAGCCCCTTTGCCTCTAGACTCAGTCATATAAGCCTCTCCTTCAGGCTTATCAGCGAGAAGACGATCCTCCTCTAGCTCAACATGTCGGGCAACATCATCAAAAGTTTTTTATATTATCATTATGGGTAAGGTTGACACACATGTGTTCCCAGGCTTTTAGAAGAGAGCGAATCACAGCTTGAACTTGTTGCTCGTCAGTCATCTCATGGACAGCACCTTTCAGTTCACTTATCATGTTAGACATGACAGTAAGGTGTTGCCTCATTGTTTGATTAGAATTTTTCTTATATGCATCAAACTTTAGAGTTAACTGACGCAGTCTTGTTGTTGAGGTTCCACCAAACTGAACCTTAACACCATCCCAAACTGCTTGGGCTGAGCGGTGCTTCTCAAAGCGTAGCATCAAGTCATTTCTCATGCTACTCAGCATCAATATACGAGCAACTCTGTCCTTGCGCTTATAGGCTTGATATGTTTCCATATCCCGCCTATGTTAAGCAGTATTTCCATGCTCAGGCTCAATCATTGGTTGTGTTATTGTTTCTAGCATATCTTGCTCTTCCAGGAGATACTGAATTTTACGATGCCAAATGTCATAGTTTTTATCATTCAGTTTATCTCCTTGATTCAAGTCAGCAATAATGCTTTTTGTTGCAGTCATTTCAACTATTTAGAAACTCTGATTATAATTAGGATTAGCACAATTCATTATTGCTTTTATCAATTTCAAGTCACAATGCTTTAAATTAATCAATAATAACCTAACATAAGTAGTAGAAATAAAAAAACTGCATATTCAGTTCAATCAATTCCTACTAACAAAGTCCAGTTATCATTGTTTAATTTAAACATGCGCCAATTAATTCTATATTAGATGAGATTCATCAATCTACCAATCTAATATTCCCACATTACATTGATTATATAATGCAATGTAACAATAATAATATATATGCATTAAAACAAGATAAACATCAATTACATCTTCAAAAATAACAAATTAACATGTAATTATGTTCCTATTTGCATATTTTTCTCCAAATTTCTCATCAAAACCATCACAAAAAAATTTTCAAAAAATATCCATTAAATTGGAAATTAAATTTTGAGAATTTTACAAAAAATTTGGACCAAAAATAATTTTTCACGCGCTCCCACGCGCCACACACGCTCTGACACGTGTTCTCTCCACGTCATCATGGTGGACCAATCCTAGGAAGCCACGTGGCTGAACTGCCACATGTCACGGACACGTGGCACGACACGTGTCATAACCGTTGGAAACCGTTGCCACGTGTCATGCATACGTGCGTGACACGTGGCAAACCGTCAGAAACTGCTTGCCACGTGGCATGTACACGTGCGTGACACGTGGCAAAACCGTCAGAAACCATTTGCCACGTGTCATGAACACGTGCGTGACACGTGGCAAACCCGTCAGCAACCGTTGCCAACCGCTAGCGCGTCATGCGCCGTCTTCCGGGGTTGATTTTTCACCGGTTTTTGAAATTTTACACATTTTTTACGGTTTTATAACCACTGGGACCATTTTTATTCCGTTTAAAAAACATTTTGGTCGTGTTTGAACAACACATATACGATCTGAGAGTGGGAATAGTTTTAATGATAATTTTCTGAAAAAAATATTCTCATAAACTTTGAAAAATCATAGAAATTCAACACTCATCAGAAAATTATGCAAAAATACTCGTTAGAAAGCTTGTGATGAGAGCTTTCCAACGATACCAAATTCGAACTATGAAACTGAAGAATCAATTTTCGAAAAATTGAAGAAATTTCGAATTTGCATAGTAAATTTCTTAAAAAACATCACAATTATGATTTTAAGCACAAAAACGCACAAACGGGGCTCTGATACCAATGTAAGATAATACTAGAGTAGCGGATACTTACTTGTTGAGCGTGAATCGTGCGCTTTCAATGCTTTAGGCGGAGACAAATTACTAGAACTTGACTCAATTCCACAGTACGAACGCTTTTATTCTCTTGTTGTTGAACGGAGATGAAGAAATTCACTTTTCGAGAATTTCCGTATTTCAGAGAAAAACTTCTGATGAATAGTTATCTCTTTTTCTTATATCTTTTCGTTATATTCTTATCTTCTTCAAGTTATATCTTTTCATAACTTTATATATAAGAATATATGGGTCTGGGCTGGGTCAAGCCCACATGGGCGGCCCAATACCATAAAGCCCAACATTGGCTAACTTTCTCTTTTAATCCTCCTCAACTTGTCATTTTTAACAATTGATCTCCAAACTTGTACTCTTTACAACTTAATCTATATGTATAATTTTTTTCCAATCTAGTCTCCAAATTAAATAATCACCACCAATAATATACTCCACAAATTTCGTCTTAAATTATTTTACACATCGCTTAATTTAGTTATGTTAATCTCTCACTAGAATAAAATTCACAAATTTCCAAATTTGCTCAATTAATTAGTGTTAAATGTTTGTATTTTATTTTTTTCAATTTTATTAAGTATAAAATTAGACTCCGAGTGTTATTTGATGACGAACACAATTGGTTTACTATCGGTCCAATTCATTTTAGTCTGCAAAACACACGTGTGATCGGGGCTTAAGTAGCAGGCATGACACATTATCTGAAGTAGGAGACAAGTAAGTCGAAGCATGATGCAAATGCCCAATAGTAGTTGGTTTATTAAAAACTTGATCAAGCATCCCATTATTTTTACAATTATTTTTCTTCAATTTATTGAAGTTTTTGTCCTTCTAAAATTAAATATATTAGAAGCAAGTTATATTACCATGCATAATAATTACATCTTATACATCCAAATGAAAAATATATAATCTTATACCTTAGTAAACATTTGCCAAATTATCTTCAACAACAAATATTATGTTTGAATTAGAATCATAAGTAAAACCCATTTGATCTAATAGTTTTGAAAAATGTCGACACTAGCTTCAAAAACTTATCATATTTCCCATTTAACCTCTCAATTCCATATGTTTCCATAAATACTAAAAATAACTCTTCATCCATGTCTTGCCAATCAATAGACTTTAACATGTAACACCCCTTACCTGTATATATACACTACTATATATGGTCAGATAAGGAATGCTACAAGATAGTTATTTGAAATAATACATTATTAAAGTTTATATATATATTGACATGAAACAAATTTAATTAAAATAATATATTACGTTAACAAAAATAATTTTATATCCTCTCGCTATTCACATTCCTTAAACATAATTTACAAAATATGTTCATGTATTATAATAATTTTTTTTAAATATTTAAATACATCAAAAGAAATATGTAAAAATTATAATATAAAACTCACTCTTGTGGAGTGATTGCCTCTACTGTCCGGCTCTATCGATAGGGTCAACTGATTTCAGTGACGACTTCTATATATATACTTGTTTCTGCTTAATACTGTTAAAATCTACGCGAGAGAAAATAAACTCTTGTATTAAATATAAAATTCAGTGGTGCAAAAATTTATAATCTAAATATTTATGAATATGAATAATAATTGAAAATTCATGTATTTTTCCATAAATCAAAACTACTAATAAATTTTATACTAAAATAAACGTAAAATTATTTCTAGTAAATGAATGTAATAATACATTTTTTTTCAAAACCAAATACATTATTGCACATAAAACTAACATATAATCAAATCATAAAAATCATATTCATTTACTAAATAAAAACTTGCTCAACTCATGTATTAAAATATTATAAACCTATTTATAGGGAAATAAGGGATACCATCAATCGACAGAAATATAAAGGTTTAAGATAACTATAGGATCATGGTAAAAAATAACCACATGATCCAAAATAATATCATTTGATTCAAAATAACTACATGATCAATCTCGATCCAATATAACTACGGAATCAGTAGATAAATAATATGTATGATCCAAAATAACCACATGAGTCATACAATACATTTCACAAATAAGATAACCACAGGACATAGAGTTTCAATCCTATTGGCATGCCAAAAATTGTTCAGCTCACTGTCTAGGCTTATATATGAGTTTAAAATCATACATACAATATTAAATCATTTATTTCACCAACATAATTTTTATACCAAAATATTTTATTTTTTTATCATTAAATATATTTATGAACATTTAACATTTTCATAAATATTATATAAAACTATTTTCTAAATGACAAACTCATTTCATATACAAGAATATTTTTATTATGATTATTACATTTCACAAATACTATAATAATCAATTTCTCATAAAATATTTGATGCTAAAAAGAATATAAAATCAATTTAAAATATTAGTGATCTTTATTATAAATTATTGCACAAACATTTATTGTAATCTGTTGGAGAATGCTGACTCTTGTCCTTTTTCTACTCCTGGTATTTGATCTGACGGTGCACTTGAATAACTATTAAATTACTAATAAGTTATTAAACCAATAAAAATTACTAAATTTAAAAAGAAATTAAACTACCCATTTAATTTTTCCGGCTCTCACGATTTACTAACATTTTCTATTAGTATTATTTTTTTCCTGTTACACACTGCTAATGCAAAAATTTCTAAATATCTCAAATATTCCAAATTAATTGAATTTTTTCTTCTCTTCAAATTTCCTCAATTAATTTAATTTTTCTTGTTTTTCCTCATCCATAATTATTTTTTCCAATTAACGTCCATTTTCTCCATAATTTCCATTTTCAATTCAAAAATTCTATTTATTCAATAAATGCTCTAAAAATTCTAAAAATTTTAATTTTCAATAATTATGCCAAAAATCCAAAAAATTTCCAAAATTCCTATTAAATTTTTTTCCATTCCAAAATTTATTTTTCACTTTTAAATATTCCAATTAACTCAATTCTCATCATTACAAGGCACAAATTCTTCAAAATAATTTTTTAAAAATTTGGCTATAATTATGAAAAATTCCTAAAATTTATTTTCATCAATTTTTCATCATATCAATCATCCTCAAACTTTTTTTAACTCATTTTCCATTTTTATATAATTTTCTCAACTTTCTCTACCAAATCGTTTTTTTTTTCTTTTCTAATCCACTTCCAATCTCAACACAAATTCTAAATCTACTTCAAACAATCATCAAACTCAACTTAAAACCATAAAAATTAAAAAGAAAAGTAAAGAAGAGCTCACCTCCAATTTCTTGGAATTTTTGGCAAAAATGTGATTTTTCTCCAAATTTATTTTGTTTTCTTCACCCAAAAATTAATTGTTCTTACTCCAAATACTTGAATATTTGTAATCTAGTAAATTTAAAGTGAAGAAAGAAACTTAATTAAGCTTCCATGGTGGCCAGTCATATAGTGGAGAAGAAGGAGAATTTTTTGTAGATAATTCTAGAATATTAGGAAAAAAAATTTTATACCCTAATTTAATTTAATTAATCTTCATTAATTATTAATCTCTCATTCAATTGATAATTTAAAATTTTAATTAACTCATGAAGTTGACAAATGACTTAATCACACAGTAATCACATTTGACTTAAGCTAAATTCCACCGATCACAAATTTTTTTCCAAATTAATTCATGATTTAATTTATTTCTTCAAAATCCGACATCTAAATAATTTAATTCCATTAAATTAAATATACTAAAAAATATTAAATAATTTTATTTTTGAAACGGTCTCTTCAATATCACAAATCGATGTCCAATGAGAAATTTGTGTTTTTACATTATAGTCATTTTTTCTTAATTTGACCCGTAAAAATTCTTCCATCATCTAATTTTTAATTTATCAATTTTAAAAATCTTAGAATTCAATTGCGATCATATAGACATCATTGTGATCATGAACACATCTCTCTAACTTTCGATCAGAAAATCAAGCTATAAATCCGTACTGAGCATCTTATTTCCACAATTCGAGCCCTTAAGCTTATGATGAGAAAAACAGAGTCAGTACGTTAACAGAGACTGTGAGTCAACATTGAGGAATGGATGAGATAGATTATGGCTTAATGAATTGTTCTGAATTCATCGATGGAGAAACTGTAGAGGCGTTGATGCGGAGAAGTGATGAATTGGGTTTTCAAGAGAGGAATGTAGGATTTAAAAATTATAATTAAATAATCGTCATGACAGAACAAGCCAAGAGGTGGGTGAAGGTACATAGGATTTTTTTTATTTGTTGTTTTAATTAGCAGTGTTAAGTTGTTTCAATGCATTTTAATTAAATCAAAACACTAAAATAGGATATGTATTACCATGTCAGCAATCATTTTTTTTTTTACTTTATATCTTTTTGTTGTTTGTCCATATATTACTTAGTTTTCTTCATTTATAATTATGCCAATATAAAAATATTTTAATTTCATGTCTATTTGCAATGGTGGATAATTATTCTATCAATAAATTAGATAATCATTTTATTGAACTATCTTACATCTTGCCACTTTTCATGTACCACTTTCATCTTTCTTTATATTTTCTTAGAGCATGTTAATGCAGTTCTGAGTTGTTTCCTAGCTTAATTTTAGGCATAGTACATTTTCAACCGTCAATATGTATATTTTACTTCCAATCTTACTTTATTTTAATTTTGATGAGTTAAATTGATTATGAGATATGTGTGGATATATATATATATATATATATAGATGGAGGAAAGAATGGGATTGATGAAAATGCCAAAGATTGGACCGATTTTAGCAATTTTGTATGAAAAAGTTAAGAAAGATCCAAATGGAATACTTGTGTTTTGTCACTTTTTCGATCTATATCCTGACCGTAAATGCATATTACGGTCATCGGTATCTCAATAAAGGCGTATTGATCAAAATCTAAATAAAAACAAATAAATGTAAAAAATCTACTTTAATATAATAATGAGATGTTTAATATGAATATTGAAGTAAATTGATGAATCGTTGCTATTTCGTATTATACACGTAAATTAAGACAACAAAACCATGCTTGAAATACTAAATTTCCATTCGGCAGTGAAAATGTGATTTAAGCATATTTAAATGTAGAAAATATTATTTTAAAGTTATAAATGGAATGATAAGATGAGATTATATAAGTTTAATAATCTAATATTAAAGAAATAAACCAATAATGTAGCAATAATAAACAAATTCAGAAAAATTAATGGACAAATAATGCTTTAGAAATTAGAATTATGTGTTTAACCATATCAAATTTATCCAAAATTAATATTTTTTATTAATTCATTTTAAAAAAAATAAATACTTTTCCATTAATCCATCATATATGTAACAATGGTCATAAAACCCAGCGTAAGCAATTATGAGCTGATATGATGTATATTGAAACTCTCGCCACCTATGAAAATTGAAAAGAATTTAAACCTCCAAAAATTAGATGCATTAGTGCTACATAACTGATAATTTAACTTTAAGATTTTATTGGACGTCACTAATAACTAAGAGGTGAAAAATAAATTAGTTGCTCCAATAATTGAAGCTTCATAGAACATACTCTTTTCACATTAATTACATTAATATAATATATGAGATTTATTATTATTATTGACGGTTTTAAATCAACTTTTGAAGCATCAAGTATTAAATTATTAGCTTAAAAATTTAAGTAAACTACGTCATTAATTAGTAAGAATAATGCAAATCACAATCACCTGTTAACCTATAATACACATTGAAAACCTCAAGATGGGTGAATTGGTGTTTTTCAATAAGAAAGGGAATTTAAAAATTTAAGTAAAGGAAACAACACCCACTATGACTTTAGGTGCATCCTGCTCTTCATGATCTCGCATAGCATATGCTCTAGCTAGAGCTGCTCTACTGTCTTTCGGCCTCTTTACAGTTTTCGATCTAAATTGGTAGTGCCTTGCTCGGCCTCCTCTACTTGTTATCGGTCTCAGCCTCTACCTTGTCTCGAAACCTGCATTTGTATTGGCTCAATACTCTCTGAACTTCTACTATACTATAGTAACAAGCAATCTCTTCTCAAATGGTTTTTGGAGCCATACCTTAAGTAAGCTCTTGTAATCCACTAATACTCTCTTGGATGAGGATGACTGCAATGATGACACAATAGTAAAGGTACAAATATATGTGATGTTTATGTCGGTGCACTAGCTATTGAAGATGAAGAACTCGCAGGTTGTCACGGTCTAAAAGAAGAAGGCCTACTGAAGCCCCCAGCTTGGAATCAACCACTGAAAAATTTGGCTCTTTTGTCATTCGATGCTCCCCCATTCAGCTGTGACATGAGTCTTCTAAACCGTCTTTTTCGTGCCTATTGTTGTGCTACTATAACTTTTTCGACTGTTTTGGAAGATGCCAATAAACTAGGGAAGTTCATTAGTCATAGGGCGGAGACCTGTAGCTTAATTGGATTTCTCAATCCATTTTCAAATCTTCAACACTTGTCCGCCTCTGTAAACACAATGCTACCAGCATACTTGTATAGATGCGTGAAGTTTCTCTCATATTATGATACTGACATCTCCCCCTACTTCAATATTAGAAAATTCTCTCTTATTGTCATTTGTATAAATAGGAGGAATGTACTGCTCTTTGAACTTTTCTAGGAAAAACTCCTATGTCATGGAATCAGGTGCCTCTGAACTTTATGACTCTAATAGCCACCAATCATTTGTATGATCTTACAGCAAAGACAATGCATATTCGTACTTTTACTCGCTAGTGTAATGTAACTGGTCAAGGACCATCTCAGTCTGCTCTAACCAAAGTTCAGCCATAAAAGGATCATCTTTCCTTTCTCCATGAAAATCTAGTGCCCCTAAATTGTAACATTAATGGGGTTGGTTGTGTTGCTCTCTGTAGCAAGTCTATCATATTTCCCATAAGCTTCATCTGTCCTGTATCGATAGTTGATCACCCATGTGATGAGCTAGCACCGGATCTCGATGTTATAGCTCGACAATGACTTTGTCGTGATGAAGTATCTATCTCAGTAGGCTCATTACTTTCAACCTTTTCGGCTATGATATGTCATGATTCTGAAGCCATAAACTACCTATATCATAAAAGTAATGACCCTAATTAGTAAGCAACAATTCATATACTCAATTATGAGTACACTCATGTCATAAATATTTTAAAAATTTTAAACCGTCCAAACAAGACTTTGATACCAAAAATTATAACACCTTTTCATCCTAGTTGCATGTGTTTGGACAAATGAGCGCTACATCATTTTTTTTCAAATCTTTATTTAATAAATATAAGTAAGTAGTACATTTTTGAACTCCCAAAATACAAAAGAAATAACATATTTTATTTATAAATAAATCATTTACAAAACATAGAATTAATTTACAAAACCATATATATAAAAAATAATTTACAAGAAACAAAAGTACAAAAGAACACGATTTATTATTTTCAAAATCAGCTACTTTACTAGATTAGGTCATCGTTAACTTTTCTGAGAGGGAGTATAAATACTTTTCATTTATGTCTTTCAAATGTTAGAAAACAAGAGATTAAGTGCTATTTTACTTTTTATTCAATTCTCAAGAGCTTTGTGCTTTCAATTTTCAGCTACCTTCTTTCTCTCTTATTAATTTTCTATATGAGAACGATAAAAACTCAAGTGTTATTGAGTTTGTGAGTTGTTGAATGTTTTATCACTGTAATCAATTTCTCAATAGTGATATTGAGTGAGTTGGATTTGGATTAAAACTCTTGTATAAGGGTTTGAGTGTGTCTTAGATAAAAAATACTTGGGCGCTTCTTTAAACTTGTGAAGTGTTTAATCTACACGTTGAAGTAGATTGATAGTGTATCAAAATTCTCAATATTTTTTAAGGAGAAAAATGACCTTCGAGAGCTAAACATCTATAAAGTATTTCTTCTCTTTGGCTCTGACATCTATGTATTGATAGATCTAGATGCTACATATTCATATACATGAACACCACCATCGGGTCGAGAAGGGTTAGAACTAGAAGCTTTAAGATTTGAAATTCTTATGACTAACTCATTAAGGCATAGTATGAGGGTTAGCCAAGTGTTTAGAGGTTTTCCTTTTGAGATATAAGGCAAGTAATTCCTAGTAGACTTAATAGAGCTACCATTCCAGAAGTTCAATGTAATTTTAAAAATGGATTGACTAGCTCATCATGGATTGGTAGTGGATTATGCAAGGAGATAGATGATTATTAAAATTATATAACAAAATGAGATAGTGGTGATGAGTGAGAATAGAAGATATCCAAACAATGTGATATCAGTGTTGAAAGCTAAAAAACTCATGAGTAAGGGATAGGAAACATACTTAGCATATGTGATCGATATGAAAAAGGATAGTCCGAAGTTGGTATACATTCCTACTGTTAGTGCATTTCTTAATGTGTTTTTCGAAGAGTTGTGTAATGACCAAAATACCGTGTTAGTTGTAAACTGAAGTTTCCAAAATTAATCAGCATATCCGGGAGTTAAAAATATACTCATGGATTAAAAAATATTTTATTTGATCATCGGAAAATATAGGTTATGACTAGTTTGAGGGTAAAATTTAGAGTGAAAATGAAATCAAATAAGTCATCAAAAGTCAAAACTAAAAAAAACAAGACTCAGTTCAATAAAATAGTTGTTTTTAAGAAAAAACATTTAAAATTTTATTTTAAGATATGAATAAACTCTAAATAATATTTAGGATTATTTGATAGTGAAAAAGGAATTTTACGGTAACACAAAAAATTGAATTATCAGTCCAATTTGAGTAAGTTGGACAGAAAATGGACTCCGATTTAGTTGAAAATTTTTGTGTGGACATTTAAAAATATTTTATGAAATATAGAATCAAATTTGGGTGAAAATTGAGCTTGAAAAGTAAGAGAAATAATTTTATAGTGCTTAATTGAGCCTAAATGGGTTGGATTTTATTTGACCCGAGCCTACCCATCTTAAGCCACTATAAATAGGTCAAAATATCATAATTCTCTATAGACAATTTTGCAACTCCATCTTCCCCAAATCACCTAGCTTGGCCGACCCACTATTTTCCCATTTTCCTTCCAAAGTTCTTCCAATTTCTTCAATTTTTACACCAAATCAACCACCCTAATATAAATTCAGCATATCTAGTAGCTAGAAGTTTTTAATCTTCATTTGGAGGGCTAGAGTGGAAGAAAATTAAAGGATAAAAGTTAAGATACAAATTGGGGGTAAGTAAAATTAATAGTTTTAAATTAGTTTAATGGTTCAAATAGGTAGTTTAAGGTATGAAGATGATAAATATGAAGTTTATTTGAGTCAAGAAAGTAAAATATTGGTGGATTAAAGGAGTGTAAATTTCGGTCATGGTAGGTTCAAGAGAAGGTGAAGGTGCTTCCAAGGAAAAGGCCAAGGAAAAAGAAGCCTAGGAAGGCCAAAGGAAGGAAATAAGGTTAGTGATTTCAAAATCTACTTAATTTCATTGATTAAGCATGATTTAGGGTTATGGAAATTAGGAATTTTGTGTATTTCGCATGAAAATGATAATTAATGCATAAAACATTATTAAGGAATTATAAAAAGTGAATTAGAATGGTTAATTTCAATAAAAAAAATTAATTAGTGGAAATTTGAAAATGTGACCATATTATGTGAAAAATGTAAATTAAGGTATAAATACATTTTATTGTAATATTATGATATATATGAAATAATGAATTTATAAATTAGTGAAATGAATATTTAGAAGATGAAAGAAAAATTTGAATGATGAAAATTAAATATAGGCCGAAAAATGAAGAAGGAGAAATTAATATTTTTCTTGCTAATTAAATGAGAATTAAGTCTTGAAATGCAAGAAATATGATATTGAGTGTGTATAATTTATTAATAATTTTTAAATGATATATTGAATATTTTTCTAATTAGGATTTGAAAGCTCAATATTAATGGCCAAGAATAAAGAAAGATATTATTGAATACATGGTAAGGTGTTTGATTTGTCAACAAGTGAAAATTGAACATGAGTTATCCACAACATTGTCGCAACTAATACCAATACTAGAATGGAAGTGAGAGAGAGTCACTGTGAATTTTGTGTCAGGGTTACCAGTGACTCAAAGAAAGCATGACGCAATGTGGGTAATAATGGATCGATTGATGAAATCAACACACTTTCTATCAGTCGGGATGGACTATCCATTGAACAAGCTAGCAGAAATTTATGTAAATGAAATAGTAAAATTGCATAGTACAAATTTCCATCATTTCCGATAGAGATCCCAAATTTATGTCGCAATTTTGGAAAAGTTTACAACATGCTTTGAGAACCTGACTTAATTTTAGTATGACTTTTTATCCACAGACTGATGGACAATCTGAGTGGGTTATTCAGTTGTTAAAAGATATAATGAGAAGTTATGTGCTTATTGAAGGAAGTTGGGATCAATATTTTCCTCTTATGGAGTTTGTCTACAACAACAACCATAAGACTAGCATAGGCGTGGCTCCGTATAAGGCATTATATAGGAAAAAAAGTGCAAAACACCGATTTGTTGGATTGAGTTGAGTGAAAAAAAATTTAATAGGGTCGGAAATAATACATTAAATAAAAGAGAAAGTTAGAGTTATCAACTCAAGATCGACATAAATCGTATGGTGACCTAAAGAGGCAAGTCATAGAGTATAATGTGGGCGATAAAGTGTTTCTTAAAATTTTTCCTTGGAAGAAAGAATTGAGGTTCGTTAGGAAGAAAAAGTTAAGTTCGAAGTTTATTGGTCCTTATGAGGTATTAGAAAGAATTGGGTCAGTGATATATCGGTTAGCCTTTCCACCATAGTGGGATAAAATCCATAATGTGTTAATGTCTCTATATTGAGAATATATCACTCGGACTTGGCTCATATTATCGCAACAAAAGAAATTGAAGTACAAGCATATTTGACTTATGAAGAGAAACCAGTAACTATATTAGCACGTGAAGAGAAAGTTCTTCAAAATAAGAGAGTTTCTCTAGTTAAAGTACTATAGCAAAATCATACTATTGAGGAAGCCTTATGGGAGAGCAAGGAAGTTGTGAGGAGGCAATATCCTTAATTGTTCAACATAGAATAAATAGGTAAAGTTTTGAGGATAAAATTTATTTTAAGAGATAGAGAATGTCACATCCGCTAATTTATGAACCGAGTCACACGTGTCGCTAAGTTTATATAAACAACTAACCGGAGTCTAAATTCAGATTTTGATCCGAATTAATCGAAGTAATGATTAATAATTATGAGGTTTGCTAAATTAAGCACATTAAAATTGTAAATAAGTTGAATTACAGTAAAAAGACTAAATTGCAAAATTTAGAAAATTTTGGGATTAATTTATAATTTATCAAAAGTTAGAGGATCAAATAAGATGATTGCCATTTAAATATAAAAATTAAATGTAATTTTGGACATTTAAAGATGAGAGGGCTGATCACCCCATATAAAAAGGGAAATTAAGATATTAATTAAGTCTAAATATTAAAGTATATGGTCAGAGAGGTGGGCTCCATATGTGGACTTTTACTTTTTTCTTATTTCTTCTTCTCCACTTTATTTTCACCTTCTTTTTTTGCACACAAAACCAGCTCCACCATTGCCCATATTCCCTTCATAGCCAAAGCTTAATCTAGAGAGAGAAAAGAAAGGAAGTAGAAGGGAAAATATAAGAAAAAGTCATTTTCATGCATAATAAGGCTTGAAGAAGCTAAAGGAGCAAAAAGAAAGGGGGAATAAGCAAGAGAAGAGGAGAGATAAAACTCCGAAGTGTAGATTAAGAATAAAAAATAGTAAATGTAAGATGTTTTTTTTCTCCTTTATAATCTGTTCTAAAATATGATATGGATTTGAGCTTATTTAGAGCTTATATGTGAAGAGATAGAGTTTAGGATTTAAGAGAGAGAAAATAAAGTTTAGAAAGAGGTTTTGAAACAAGGTTTTGATTATGGTTTTATGGTATTATAGGAGCTCTAAGTGACAAAGAGCAAGCTCAAGGGAGCAAATGCAAAGAAAAAGAAACATAAAGAAGTGAAGGAGAACAAGAAATAGGTTAGTACATAACTTAAGACAATAGCCTATTTTCTTTATATAAATTATATAATATGCATTTTTGACATGATAATTAGCGATCGAAATACATTTATCAATGAATAATTGTGTGATAACTATAAAATTTATATAAGAGAGTGACATTGTGTGCTTAGTTGTTTGAATGGTTACATGTTAGGAAGTGAGTTTTGATAAAGACATGAGGGTATTGATAAAAACTTGTGTTGTTGTGTTGTTAACTTGAGAATGATTATTATTGGTGTTGAAATGGTTTGAAAAAACTTGAAATGAATAAGGGAACTGAAAGTACAAAATTTCAGCAATTAGTCACAGGTGTGAAGAGTTGTTCATAGGCGTGAATAATTACTCACGAGTGTGACTTTTTTATCTAAAAAAATAATTAGTGAAAATTAGAAAATATGACCTTATTATGTGAAAAATATAAATTAAGGTATAATTACATTTTTTGGGTAATATTATGATATATATGGAATAATGAATGTATAAATTAATGAAATAAATAATTAGAATGTGAAAGAAAAATTTTAATGATAAAAATGAAATATACGCCAAAAAATGAAGAATGAGAAATTAATATTTTTCTTGCTAATTAAATGAAAATTTAGTTATGAAATGGAAAAAAATATGATATTGAGTGTTTATAAATTTATTGAGAATTTTTAAATGATATATTGAATATTTTTTAATTATTGATTTTATTATGCATGAAATAAAAAATAATGAATAAAGTGTATTTAGTGAGCCTAATAACTTAATTGATTATTCATAATGAAATATCGATATATTAGAATGGAAAGTATGAAAAATTATGGTAGTGATAAATTGTATGGATGAATAAAATGTTAAGTGATTAATAATGTAAAAATAATGAATTTATGAATTTAATGAAAATTGAATTAAAGGAATAAAACAATGCCCTTAGTTATTTTTCTGATGGTCAAATCTAGCCTAAGATATAATTGGCTAGTCATAAGGACACCATTACCGCGGTGTTTGCTTATGTAGGCCAATAATGGTCTACTACAGTGATAGTAATTAAGTGAACAATGTATAGTGTAGTGCTCGGGTGATCATTCAGGATTACTTTTCAGTGTAGCAAACTTTTGGGCCCACATCCCGTGTATCTGGTCTGAAAATTTTCTATTGGATTGAAACTATGGGCAAATGTGAATAAAAATAGCAATAATGATAAAAGTGAAAAATAAGTGAAAAATATGATAGAAATGATGTAAATGAAAAATATAATAAAAATGAAATAAGTGAAAAATGTGAGAATAATAATAAAAGTAAAGAATACGAAAAAAATGATAAAAATGAGAAATATGATATAAATGATAAAAATGATAAATATGACAAAAAGGGTATAATAATAAAAATGATAAAAGTGATAAAGATGACAAAAATAGTAAAATTGTAAAATGGAATAAAAGTGGAAAAAAAAAAAAGAAAAGAAGAGTTAATTAAAGAAATAAAATTAAAAATGACTAAATTGAAATAAAATAAAAATTCAAGAGTAGATAATAATAATAATAATAATAATAATAATAATAATAATAATAATAATAATAATAATAATAATAATAATAATAATAATAATAATGATTTATGTATGCACTTATTGATAAATATGGCAAAAATGACAAGATTGGTAAGAATGGTAAGTAGCATATTAGTAAATTTAAAAATATGGCAAAAAAGGATAAAATGAAACAAAAAGATAATTAAAGAAATATAATGAAAATAGACTTAATTGAAAAAATAAAATAAAATAAAATAAAATAATATATATATATATATAATAAGTATAAAGTAGTGTCATAATTGTAAATAAATGGAAGTTTAGAAACAAAAATGTAATTTGTAGTTAAAGAAAAATAAAATGGATGATTGAAATGAAAAAGATAAAAATAAAAATAAATAGTTATAAGATTAATTAATTAAAATTGTTAATTTAATAAAGGTATTGAATAGTGAATTAATGATAAATAATAATAAAATATTGATTAAAAGGATAATTATATTCATGAAATAGATATTAAGTTTTAAGTATATTCTTAATTAATATATTGAAGAGTAAAATTGGAATACTGTTGTGAAATTTTTAGACTAATGAAAGTCTTTAGATTTGTAATCACCACTGAGTATTTTTAATGTTCAGCACGTAGCATGTAGTTATTTGATTACGTGCAAGTAATAGGTAAGAAGGTATTGGAGCAAAGTATACTACCTTTGGGAAAAAAATGGAAGGATAAAAAAATAGTAGAACACTACTAAGAATGACATGTATATATGAATATATGTATAGATATATGTATGAGAATGAATAACATTTTATATTATATTTGAATTGTTGTGCCCAATATGGGTTGTGAGTTGTTTGCAGTGCATGTGGGATAATTAGATTTATAGCTGTTATACTGCCGAAATTTTTGGAAAATAAAAAGAATCAATAAACAATTTAACAGTTAATCAGATTTAATAGTTTTTCAGGATAGCCAACTATATCTGACAATTTATTTCATGCTACAACAATCACGTGAAACCATTGTACATCACTATTTAGGAATCTTACTTTATCTTTAGTGCTTGATGATGTAAGCAGTGACGCATGTGTCAACTGCCTTTATGAAGTATCAGATAGGATATGATCAGTTTAAGCCTTGTAATACCCTATTGTGAAATAACAAATATCGACTTATAATTAATTTTACAAGATTACCAACAAACTTGGTAATTGCATAAGACTACGTAATGTACGTATAGAAGAATTATTATAAAGGTGTCACATGATGATATTTGTATGTGAATACCATAATATCGGGGTGGCACTCGTATAATGCCTAGATGGTTAATTCCGTTATCCTAATTAGTGGTTCCTAGATGTTATGAACGTAATTGAGATGAAAAGAGATATAAAAGAATTGAATGTGAATTAATTAATTGTTTATTTGTATATAAGAAAATATGAAAGATAAAGTAATTGTACAATTGAATGTATGATAAATGTATAGGTAAAAGAGAACAATGTGTGACAAAGAAATAAATGTTTTAATTTTAGAATAAGTAGAATATTTGAATGATGACATATAATTGCATGTTGTATAAAATAGTATATTGTCTTAATTATATGCACTACTAAACCTCAAGTTTAGCATGAAAATTTTTTTTCACATAGATATAGAGAAAAATGAGCGGATACTACTAGATAAAACTAACGGCGATCCAATCCAATAAAGTAGCTGATTTTAAAAATAGTGGTAAAGGCCATAATGTCAGAGGAATAATTACCGCAAGACATAGAGAATGAGGTCATAAGCATATATACTGTAAAATCAATTTTCAACGGAATGAAAAAGACATATATGGTAGAATCATGATCATAGAATATGACCTTAATCAAAATGCATACATTTGTCTCATACACTATGGGAATGGTAAGAATAAATATATTTTATATCCCACATGGGCTATAATTTGAGATACCATTATTTCTTGTACAAAAATTTCTATAAAAATGGGAAATATCCTACATTTGAGTGCAGTTTGAACTATTGATTTGTGTAATTGGAAGTAACCAATTAGGTTTATGATTAAACCTAGAAATCAATCACTAATCCAATTTGAGTACCTCTATAGGATAAATTTCAACAAAAAACTAAAGAGTAACGACAACAAGTGATTGAGTTTAGTAGTTTCTCATAAAAAATTATTAACTATAGATATATAGTAATATGGAGAAGAGAAAATTGTTTCAAGCACCGACAAAATCAAAAGCTCCCATTGTTTCAAAGAGAGAAGGACAAGTTATTCAAATGTCATTTAATGGTCAGAGGAGAATTAAAAGTTAAGCAGTGGTAATTCTAAAGATTTTCTGGGAACAAATAGAAATATCTTTTACATTACTCCTTTGTTACTCACCTTTTTATTAGTTGGTAAGTGATTATTTATAATACCCCTTTATCCTAACAGCACGTGCTCGAACAAGAGAACATTATATCGTATTTTTTAAATCTTTATTTAATAAATATAAGCAAGTAGTACATTTTTTTAACTCCCAAAATATAAAAGAAAATAACATATTTTATTTATAAGCAAATCATTTACAAAAACATAAAATTATTTTACAAAACTATATATAAAAAATAATTTACAAGAAACTAAAGTACAAAATAACGTAACACAACGATGTTGTTCATAGATCAAATTATTTTGTGTATTTCGTGTGTTGGATATCACTTAATAAATTATAATCAATATTAGGAATATTGCACTTATAGGAATGTAACTAGTCCTATATAGGGCTAATTACCATACACCTTATATATGCAATACACTTTTTTTTTAATTGCTAACAAAAATAAAATTGAAAACTCCTATGAATGAAAACTTGATATAAGATTTGAAGCCTTCATAAAAGCATGGACGATAATATAATATTTTGAAAACTCATGGTATATAAATCAACTTCGGTCATATCGCATTCAATTATCATTTCAATACAACACTTATTTTCTTATATTACATTGTTTAGTTCATGCATCACGTGCTAATAATAACAATAATAATAATAAATTAAAAAATAAAATGTTATGTTTGTGTATTCAATAAAAATAAAAAAATAAAAATGAACTGATAGTTAAATTGAACATCCTTTAGTAGGCATTTTGCTCCCTTTGCAATTTCAATTGTAGCGAATTAAGATGCATGACGTGTGAAATATAATTATTTTGAAAAAATGCAATAAGAAAAATTGTAAATAATATTTTAATTTTTGAGTAATTGTAAGAAAGAAAGGAAACCCATCACATTCAATATTAATCATAGTTGGTGGCGTATTTATAGGATGTGATGTGCTCATCTAGAAATATGAGTAGGGTTGTAAATGAATTAAATCGCTCGTGAGCTATTTGGATTTCGATTCGAAAAAAATTTATTTGAAATCATTTATTAGTATTAATGAGCCTAGCTTGAGCTCAAATTCGAATTCAAAAACCTTATTGAGGTCGAGTTTAATACTGTTTAGTTCGTCAGCTCGTGAATATATTTGTTTACAACTTCACGAACATGTTCATTTAAAAAACTCGTGAATGTGTTGTTAATGAGCTCGCAAACATATTTGTGAACGTATTCATTTAAAAACTTGAGAACTTGTTCATTTAAAATCTCAAGAATGTGTTCATTTAAAATTTTAAAATATTTTTATTTAGGGATCGTTTTATATTATATTTTGTTATCGAACTCAAATTTTTATCATTATTAGTTAACGAGTCGAACTCAAGTTTTTGTCATTATTAGTTAACTAGCTGAACTCGAACTTTTTTTACTATTAGTTAATAAATTGAACTCGATCTAAACTCGTTAAACATAATAAATGAATTTTTTACGAATCGAGTTCAAACTGTTCACGAACTTGATAATTTTCAAACGAGCCGAGCTCAAATTCAAATATAAAAGCTCAAATCAAATTTAAGTTTATAATAAATTTAAAGGAGCTAATCTCAAATTTACTAATATTTATTTTGGTTCGGTTCATTTATAGCACTAAAAATAAAAAGGAAAAACTAAAGAGAGAAAGTAAAAGGAAGAGCCATGTGTGGAAGTGGGTATGTGTTGTTTGAGTTAAGCACGCTTACCAATTTGATGACGTGATAGGGATGTGGTGCGTTTAGTAGGCTGAACGCTTATCGAGGTCCCTAAGTAAAAAAACGGCCAATGACGACTCATAATGATGTTAATAATGATATACGGACTTAACCCAAAAAAAAAAAAAAGAAGCGAAATCCAAATCCCATTTTGCAACTTGTACATTTCCTTTTTCTTAATAAACTAGCTAATTTGTAATTTACTTGTAAGTTGCAATTTCTTTCCAATAAAATAATGCTTTTGTCTTATCCTAATATGCTTTTATCTTATAGTAATATTCATGTTAATATATGTACTATATAAAAAAATTACATAGAAAAATCTTTTGTTTGTCTAAATTTTAAGGATGTTTGAAATTATTATTGAGTATAAAAATATATATTTATAAATTTTTTTTTAATTTAATTGACTGATTTTTTGAAATTTTTAAAAACTAATTTTTTCAAATATGTTTATAAAAAAATATTTATTTACATATTTTTTTAAAAAAATATTCAAAACTAATGTAATATTTTTTTCTTAAAAGCATTTTTTTCAAATACAATATTAAATAGGACCTAAGAGTATTCCATTGCACATTCAAATTTATTTAAAGTATATATTTTAATCAATATGTTTAGATTTGACATAATCAATGAACTGAGATATATAAATGGATAAAAGTCAGAGTTTCATCCAGTATCAAATCGATAATTAAATTTTATTAAATGATAACTTTTAATATTATATATATAGTAAAATATGAAAAAAAGTTATTTTTACTTAACTTATTTTAAGCACAATAATATATTTAAAAATAAAGTATATATATTAATATTCATAATTCAAATTAATACATAATTATATTAAAAAATTTCATATATAATAATGTATATATTTTATTTATTATTTTAATAATATTAGAATTGATTAAATTATATACTTTTAATTTTAAAAAATATTACATATTAACATTCATTTTTCAATTAAAATAATATTTTTTGATAGCAATGAAAGTAATTCATATTAAAATCTTATCATAATATATATTAATAATAAAAAATTAATTAATTAAATTTAACCTAATTAGGCGAGCTTTTTAAATATATAAAAATATAATGCATAAAATTTTGTAAAAAATAAAACATATAAGCTAATGTGGTCTAGTGGTTGAAGTATCAACATTTATGTCTCTTAAGCCAAGTTTAAAACCCGGTAGAAACATCTTACTATTTTCAATAATTTTACTATAGTGTAGAATGAAATATTATTTTCAATATTTTTACTGTAATGTATAATAAAATCTTATTCATATATTAGTATTACAAGAAAATATATTTATAAATGGAAAAAAATGGATGATTGGTAGAGGTGGATGACAACTTTATTTGTGAGCGAGTACAACTGGAATTAGAGGGGACATAATTGGCAAGTACAGTAAAAATAATCTCTTAACCGGTTCGGTTGGCTAGTTTTACTACCGGATGAAAACCTTCATGGTTTAAAAGTGCTAAGAAATCCGATTTTTTGCCCAATTTGCAAATTTACTAGTTGACCAAGTTTGTTCGGACCGGTTTAAATATAGGTTTTTAACAGATATGGAGTTATAAATTTTTTTCAGAGGCGTAAAAGAAGTGTCATTTAGTTTAATTTTTAATTTCAGCTTTTAACGGTCTAATAAACTAAAAATTAAATTGTGTATTTTGTTTTTATTAAATTTTTAAAAGTTAAAATAAGTATTTTTTTTTGGACAAAAGTAAAAATTAGTGTTTAGAAACTTTTAAAATTTATACTAAAAGTTAGTTTTTTTTTATTAAAAGCTAAAATTTTCATCTTTTCATAATAAAAACAAGCTCTTAGATTTTAATACATAAACTATTTTTTTATTTGTATTTTGATCAATTTATAATAATATATATTTTCTATTATATTTTTATAGTTAATTAATTATTTTTATATTATATACAATATGTATTATTAACAAATAAAAATTATTATATATATCTCATTAATAACATAATATGATTATTAATAATTATTTTATAAATTATAATTAATTTTCAACTATTGAATTACTAAACACTTAATTGTGAATAATTAATCAAACTACTTTCTCTTGATAGCTTACTGCCACTGTTGCACCAAAGACTTGAAATCATCCTTTTTTCACCCATCTTTACTTTTTACATGTTTAACACTTTGTTCTTATCTCTCTCCCCTTATTCGCTTTCCCTTTTTCATTGTCGATTCATGGTGTATGATATATTTGGAAGCACTTTTGGGATCTCTTTAGGTCCTCAATCTTCTAGTAGGTTGAAGGAAGGTGGAATGTCTAGTGTAGATTTTTTTTCTAGAACAAGATCCTTACTTCAGTAAAGGATGGTCACCCACTTCACCAATGTCTGATGGCATGAGACAACCACTAAAAGGTTTAATGGAAACGTTGAATTTATGGGTTTATGTGCATTGATAGGAGTGAGCAAAACCCAGTCAATAACTGATTAACTAAATTTACGGATCAAAAACTAACTAAAATGACAACCAATTAATCAATTATAAGCTTGGTTTGGTTAACTGTTAATAGTTTTAGTGATATTTTGGTTTGGTTAACTCATCGGTTCAATTAAGTTTACTGATTGGTTAAATGAAATTTCAAATAAACTTTATTATTTAAAAAAAAATCATTCTGGCTGTCTTAGTTGATAATAATTCTAGTTTTTTGCAATTAATATTTTTCAATCATTGCAATAGTAGTTTAGCACTTATTTTGTAATGAATATATTAATTTTTTTTATAACAATTTTGGTTTATATTAAATTATGTTATAATTTTTAAATATAATTTAATGAATGTGGATTGAATTTTTTTTCTATATTATTAGGATGTTAAATAATGGATTTTATATTGAGTTGATATATTTTAGGTGATTGAAAAATTTTAAATTAAAATTGAATGCTTGTTAAATGTTAATTACGATATATGACTTTTATGTTATAAAATTTGATTAACTGGTTAAAGTAACTGAATTAAAAGAAAATTATCAATGTAACATTCAACAATTTAGGCATAAAATCGCGAGCACGTCTTAAGGGCACAACTATGCTTGTCAAAATCTAAATTTGGACTTTAACAAGATGAAGATACAATCTGTTAGGGATGTATGACAATTTAGACGCACTAGTAGGATCAGTAGCCCTGCACCGCATCTCCACTTTCTTGTCAGAAGAGCATGTTGTCAGCTGATAAAGCTGGAATATGCTTCACCAGTGAGAGCATGCCACCACTAGTATAAGGGGATGGAATCACAACCAATTGCAAGAAGGATGAAAAATGTATAAAAATGGTTTATAGGTAGAAAGGTAAGAAAAACCCTAGACTCACAACTTCAACCCATTTTTCTCCATCTCTTTTTTCCTTCCCTTTACTAACTTAAACATCAGAATGGCTATACCAAAACAACTTGACACACCATTCTAACTTCTCTCTATCTTATAGGATCAGAAAGCTGGAGCCAACAATTATTAGGTAAATATGGGATAAATACGAATGAATTTTTTATGACTACTTTTGGAAGTGGTTTTTGTGGTGGTCTCGTGCATAATGGTGATGGGAGATTAATTCTATTTCTTTTTAACAATAATACTCAAGCACATGATAATTAAACCTATTATGTTGTAAGATACTAATTAATAGTAATATTCCTAATTAGGTGTAAGTATCTCTGAGTATCCCTAATTAGTTGTAATTAGTCTAATTACTGTGATTTATTTCCTATTTTCTATTCTTTAGGGCTGTATATAAATCTTCCATATGTAACAATGAGTAATAATCAAATTCTCTCGATTCTCTCTAATTCACATGGTATCAAATTTTCAGCCCTAGTTTCTTGTTTAATTTCCTTAACAATCTGCCCTAGAAGAGCAGACAAGTTGAAGATTTCGGGTCACCTTTTTTGAGTGACCATTGAGTCTCACCACCTTAACCAGTTGTTGTGCTACCTCCCAATCGACCAATTTGTAAAGTCCAGTTGCCTGACTTTTAAGGAGTACATCTCGCATGCCTATTGAAGTTTTATATTCCATCATCATGCACTAATGCATGGGCTATGTAACGCCCTATATAGAGTCTATAAGTTGTATTTATGCTTGGTAAGATTAGGAGTTAAGAAGAGTATTAACAAATTTTAAAATTGTTGGTTTTTATTTTTTCATGCCCATGACAAGTGGTGTCACGGCTGTAAATATCGGATCTATAGTGAACAAACCATGAAGGTTAATCACAATCGTGAATGGGTGTCTAATGTCCACAAGTTAGATCTAGGAATTCATATGTTAAATAAAGGTATATTGAGAGTATATGATAAGTATATGTGTGGTTATTAACCTTAATATAATGAAAATAATAGAAAAAAGTGAAGTTTCCAGCGTTCACATTCGTGAAAGAGGTAATCACGACCATGACTGTCGCAAAATTCAAATTCCGAAGTTGAGGAGCTTCACGACCGTGACACTCTGGTTCATGCCCATGAAACCTTGTAATTTATATATGAGAGTTTCGTATTTTGGCCAAAAACTCATGAAAAGGCAATCTAAAACCTTAGCTGCCAATTCTCTAAAACCCCATAACCAAATCTCCTTCAGTCCCAATTGAGTTTTAGCTTTGTTTATATGTAACCAACCCTTAAAATGAAATTAAAAGTGATTAAAACTAGGAGATTTTCCAAAGTATTGAAGTCAGAAATAAAGAGTATAACAATAATTTTTTAACTCATGTATCAATTTGGTTACACGAAACAAATGAAAGAAATTATATTCCTTTGATTCCTTTGATCCAGTTTAATTCGGGTTAGTATATACTAAGGGATTTATAGGCTAAAATCAATAAAAAGTTGAATGTTTTATTAGTTTATGGCATATATAGATTAACTGTAATATTAGAATGAATATAGTCTCTCATTCTGTATTAGGGACTAAGGTTGAAGGTAGAGACACCCACCAGAGGCAATAGACACGTGAGTGTCGAGTGTTAGGGCTCCATTTATTAAGGTTTGTACATATACTCATTTTAATTCATTTATAATGTACTTGTGCTATGAATTTTGTATCCTGATGTGTTTAATGATAAGAAATATTGATATGGTATATGATGGAATTGAGTTAAATGGCTAGTAACATTGTGATATGCATAAAAATGTAAATATGTGGATAATTGATGTGGGATATTGTTAAATAAGGCATGTAGCCTAGTATGAATGATTGAATATGATATTATACATGTTTATAGTTGATTTTATATTTTGGAATATGAAAAGTTTTGATAGGTACAACTAACATTGGTTAGCTTTAGAATTTTGAATGATTGTGTGTGAAATTGGTTGAAAACAGTGCTGAAATATTGTTTCTATATGATGTATCACATCCGTGAAGCCCAGATTCAAGCCTATAAAGATATTTCACGCCCGTGAAGCCAAGCTTCGCTCCCGTAAAAGTATGAATTTCACGTTTGTAAATAAATGTTCACGCCCGTGAATGATCATAACCTAGTCATGGTTGAGTCATTAGTAGACCACCCGTGACAGAAGGCTTCACGCTTGTGAATGCCCCGTATCCAAAAACTTATAAATTGATTTATGTGATGAAACAATATGAGTATGATATATATATATACACACACACCTGGCATGATAGAATGAGATTAATTGCAATATGATGCCATGATTATGGAACATGTGAATGCACTAGGTGCTATGAATATCATAATGATATTATGGAATATAATATAAATGATGTTAATTATCAAGAAAATTAATACATATGCTCATTCTCTATTCGAGGACTAGCTAGGATATGTGGTATGTCATTAAGAGGGTTATGATACCGTAGAATATTTAGGCATGCGATTTTTTTATTTCTCATAAGGGTGGCTTAAGCTCGTATCAAAACGCTCCTAATTTGAGAAGTTCAATGTTAGCATATTTGGATTATGAACAAAGTGGCTTAAGCTCATATCAGAGCACCTTTGTACCTATATTCATGCAATCATTACTCATCAAAGTGACTCAAGCTCGTGTTAGAGTGCTATTGATTTGAGAAGCTCAGTGGTAGCAATACTGAGAGATATAGTAGTAAGCATGGTGACTTAAGCTTGTGTTAAAGTGCTCCTATTTCACAACCCGCATTTAGGTGGTATGGGCCTAGAGTATTGAGCTAAGAAATCGGAATTTGGTAATATAGTAATATTGGAAAATTGTAAGGTAAAGCCTTGCCACAAAGATATACAAAATTCAGTAAATTAGAATTCAATGAAAGATTATATGTATCACTAAGCTTTTAGTAGCTTACCATGTGGATTTTCTTGCATGCAAGTTTGGAGTTAGTAAACTGTTGAAGGATGTACAGAGAAGACAAAGCTAGTCAAAGTGACCTATGTTGGGTATGTGTTATCATTTCATTCATTCCATTTGTTTTCCAGACATTATGGATTAGAAATAGATAATTGAGTTATATTTCATTAAGTATAAATTTTTGTAATAAGGGATTTACATTCCTAGGATAGTTTTGATATGACTATGGATGTGATCAAGTTATAAAAATTATTTTAAGACAGATTATGCTAGATGAATGTTTTAAATTTGCATAATATATAATATGATGAGATTAATATTTAGTTAATTTATAAAGTTTTAATTCAGACAGGTAGATTTAGATCTAGTCGTATAACATCCCCCTATATAGTGAGATTCGCCTGGTTGTGCAAAGGGTGCTACATTTGGTGGTATCAGAGCTTAGGTTTAGGTGGTTCTAGACTGAAGTGGATTTTGGGGTAATCATGCATACATATATATGTCTTGTCTGACTCTGACTATGGCTAATTCTCTATCAAATTGTAGGACTAGAGTGAGATGACATCTGAATCAAATGACATGGCTGAGAGCTAGAGCTCTCCATATAATGGGGCACCGAACTAGCCTAGTGTGGCTAGTATTCAAGGTTCAGGTGTAGTGCTAGTCCTTGACCCACGAGCTCCTGAACAGGCAAACTAGAATTAGATTTCATTAATGCAGCAGATGATAGGATTACTGCAGTAAATAGTTAGAGCTGTACCACCAGCACTAGCTCCTCCACCTCCACCATAATGGCCAAGGGTATAGTTAAACAAGCTCCGTAAATTTGGGACTACTGATTTTCTGGGAATAAAGGATGATGATCCTGCTGTTACGGAATATTGGATTGAAAAGATAGAAAGGGTCTATGATAAATTTGAGGTGGCCACTAATCAGAAGGCCAAGTATGCTATATACTTGTTACAGAAAGATGCTTATGACTAGTAGAAGACAATCTTGCTGAAACTAGATGTTCCACAGCCTATGACTTGGGACTTTTTCGTGGCTAAATTTAAAGAACAATATGTGCCTCTGATTTATGTGGATGAGAAGAGGAGAAAATTTTTGAGCCTTAGATAAGAAAAGATAACAGTGACTGAGTGCCAGAGAAAATTTACTTGACTGAGTAAATATGCCTTTGAGATGATCACTAGTGAGAGGGACAAATGCATAAGGTTTGAATATGACCTCAATGCATATATTGGGCGACTTTGTCACTCCACTTCAGCATGACAGCTTCACCAAGCTGATTGTAGCCCAGGCAATAAGGGTCAGTTTAACTCACAGTCTTATGGCAGGATTCAGGGACAAAATAGAGGTTATACAAGGAGGTTTATATAGGAGGGGGCATCCCTCCATGCTACATCTGCAATAGGTAACAATTAGACACAGGAAACCAGAGATAGTATTCCAGTTTGTTGCACCTACCATAAGAGTCATAAAAAAGAGTGTTGGAAGAATACAAATACTTACTTTAGATATGGATCAAAGGAACACGTGAGGAGAGATTGTCAATTAATGACTAGCAGTGCACTTGCACAGACTACATGGTCAACTTCAACTTAGCCTAGGCAGTAGACCAGGGGTCATACATGACCTACCTAAGCAATCTTTAAGATTGTCATATAGGTCAGGACTAGGTTGAGCTCAAGTTAGAGCTTATGCTATTAAGGTTAGACAGGACCGAGAGGCTAAAGATGTGATTGTTGGTATGTTTTCTCTTTCTGACTCTCATATATATATGCATTGATTGATTTGGGTTTAACACACTTTTACATATACACAAACACTCATAAACAACACAATATGATCAGTGAGAATCTTGAATATGAAATTGAGATCACAAACCCTTTAGGGCACAACATGATAATGAATTGGGTATATAGAGGTTGTCCTTTGATTGTACAAGGGAGAAAGTTCTTGGCAGACTTGATAAAGTGCTAAGAACTACAAAACATGAAAGGTGTAATGCTAAGAACTACAAAACATGTAATGCTAAGAACTACAAAACATGGAGATGTGAAAGTGGAAGGTGAGTTGTTCCCACAACTTCTACAAGTTATTTTAATGATTAAGGCAGAGAAAATGATGAGCAAAGGATGGAAAGCCTATTTGTCTCATGTAGTTGATATTAGAAAATGAGGTCTATAACTTTAGGATATCCCTACAATACATAAATTCCCAAATGTGTTCGCAAAAAATATATCAGGGTTACCGCTTATCAGAGAGGTTGAGTTCTCTATAGAGCTCACTCTAGGCACGACACCTATATCAATAACACCATACAAAATGGTACCATTTGGGTTGAAAAAGCTTAAGGCTTAACTGCAGGAATTGTTAGAGAAGGGTTATATCAGGCCAACCATATTTCCATGGGGTGCACCAATGTTATTTGTAAAAAAAAAAGAGGGATCTATGAGGTTATGCATAAACTACAGATAGTTGAATAAGGTGACAATTAAGAACAGAAATTCGTTACCATGGATAGATGACCCATTTGATTAGTTGAAGGGTGCATGTGTGTTTTCAAAAATTGTTTTGAGATCAGGGTATCCCTAGATGAGAGTTATGGCAGAAGATATAACCAAGACGACATTTAAAACCAAGTATGGGCATTATGAATTTGTGGTTATGCCTTTTGGGTTAACCAATGCTTCAGCGATCTTTATAGACTTAATGAACAAGGTGTTCAGACCCTATTTAGACTAGTGTATTATGGTCTTTATTAACGACATTCTGGTATATTCTAAGACACCTAAAAAATATGATCAACACTTGAGAATAGTGTTATAGACACTTAGGAAGCAGAAATTGTATGCTAAGTTTTCAAAATATAAAATTTGGCTTGATGAGATAGCTTTTCTGGGACATATTGTGTAGTGTAATAGAGTTCAGAAGTTTCCTTGGGTTAGATGGTTACTACAAGAGATTTGTTAAAGGGTTTTCTATGATTACTTCTCCTTTAACCAGACTATTGAGAAAAGATATGAAATATGAGTGGACCGAAAAACGTTAGGAGAGTTTTGATAGTTTGAAAAAGATGTTAACCAAGGCTCTGGTTTTGACACAACCAGTTCCTGATAAGGAATATGTAATCTATAGTGATGCTTCTCACAACGAACTGAGGTGTATACTTATGCAAAAAGGTAAGGTAGTGACATATGCATCCAGATAGCTAAAGGTTTATGAGAAGAATTACCCCACACAAGATTTAGAGTTGGTGGCCATTGTCTTTGCACTGAAGATATGGCGTTGTTATCTTTATAGGGAGAAATATTTCATCTATATAGACCATAAGAGTTTGAAATACCTACCTACATAGAGAGAACTCAATTTGAGATAGAGGTAGTGGTTAGAGCTGATAAAAGATTATGATTGTGTTATTGATTACCACCCAAGCAAGGCCAATGTAGTGGCTGAAGCATTGAGAATGAAGATGGTGGCTGAGTTGCACATCCAGTTGATACTTAATTAGGAGATTATTGATGCATAAAGATAGGATCATAAGTTTATAGAGATGGTCGGGTCAGTCTCTAAGGGTGAGAGATCATATTAGATAGTTGAGTCTGATGGTGGAATATACTATCAGGGTCATTTATGTGTGCCCATTGTTGTTAAGCTGAGACAAAGATACTACAGGAAGTATATGAGACCAAGTATACTATACAACCTAAAAGCATAAAGATGTATAACGATCTGAAGAGTAAGTACTGGTGGATAGGTATGAAATGAGATATCATAAAGTATACAACAAAATGCCTGACTTGTCAGTAGGTTAAGGCGGAACTTTTAGTACCATCAGGATTATTGCAACTTATCACTATACCAGAATGAAAATGACAGCATATTACTATAGAATTTATAATATGGTTGCCAACAACTCATCGGAAATATGCTGCCTTATGGGTTACTATGCATAGACTTACGAAGTCAGTTCACTTTTTGCCTATCAATAGGGACTTCCTTTGAACAGACTAGCAGAGTTTTATGTTAATGAGATAGTATGACTTCTTGGAGTGCCAGTCTCCATTGTTTCATATAGGAACCCCAAGTTTACTTTTTAGTTTTGGGGTAGTCTGCAGTGAATGTTGAGTACCAAGCTCAGTTCTAGTACAACATTTCACCCCTAGATAGATGGACAATCAGAGAGGGTCATACAAATCCTCGAGGATATGATGAGTAGTTGTGTGATTAAATTTGATGGTAGCTGGGATAAATATATGCCATTGATGGAATTTGCTTATAATAACAGTTATAACTATAGTACAAAGATGACTCTGTATGAGGCAATATATGGCAGAAAGTGTTGAACACCCTTGTGTTGGACAAAACTCAGTGACAGAAAACTAGTGGGGCCAGACTTAGTACAGAAAATTGAAGAAAAGGTACGGGTTATTAAGGAAAAATTGAAGGCAACTTATGATAGAAAGAAGTCATTTGTAGATCTCAAGAGAAAAGATATTGAGTATGTAGTGGAGGTAACTTAAAGTCTCTCTGTGGAAGAAGGATTTAAGATTTGAGAAGAAAGGTAAATTGAGCCCAAAATTCATTGGGCCTTGAGGTACTAGTAAGAGTGGGACCAGTTGCTTACAAGCTTGCTCTACCTCCAGAGTTAAACAAGATCCATGATGTGTTTCACGTCTCCATGTTGAGGAGGTACATATCAGATCATCCTTATATTGTTTCAGTTAAAGACACTGAGGTGAGACCAAATTTGACATATGAGGAAGAACCAGTTCAGATTCTTGCTAGAAAAATCAAGAAACTCATAAACAAACGAATACCATTAGTCAAAATATTATGGAGAAACCATGCAATAGAAGAGGCTACATGGGAAAGTGAAGAAGTGATGGAAGTCCAGTATCCACAACTATTCAGAAATAGTGCATGAGGTAATTTTGTGGACAAAATTCTTTAAAGAGGAGAGAAATGTAATGCCCTCAAGTTAGGGCATGGAATTAATATGTTAAATAAAAGTATATTGAATGTATATGGGAAGTATATGTGTGGTTATGGGTGTTAGGAACTTTAATATAATGAAAATAATAGGAAAAAGTGAAGTTTACAGCGTTTACACCCATGAAAGCGATAATCACAGCCGTGAATGTCATAAAATTTAGATTCTAAAGCTGAGGAGCTTCACGACCATGAAATTATGGTTCACGCCCATGACACTATAGTTTATGCCTGTGAAACTTTATGTTTTATATATGGCAGTTTCGTGTTTTGGTAGAAACTCATGAAAACACAATTTGAAACCCTAGCTTCCAATTCTTTGAAACCCCAAAACCAAATCTCCTTCAATCCTAATTGAGTTTTGGCTTTGTTTATATGTAACCAGCTCTTAAAACGAAATTAAAAGTGATTAAAATTAAAGGATTTGCCAAGGTATTGAAGTCAGAAATAAAAAGTATAAAAACATAATTTTTAACTTGTGTATCAATTTGGTTACACGAAACATAGGTAAAAAAATCATATTTCCTTGAGTCCTTTGATCCAGTTTAATTCAGGTTAGTATATATTGAGGGATTTATAGGCTAAAATCAATAAAAAGTTGAATGTTTTATTAGTTTATGGCATATATAGGTTAATTGCAGTATTAAAATGATAATATAGTCTTTGATTCCGTATTAGGGACTGAGGTTGAAGGTGGAGACACCCAACAGAGGTAGTAAACGCAAGAGTGTCAAGTGTTAGGGCTCAATTTATTAAGGTTTGTACATATACTCATTTTTATTCATTTAAAATATGCTTGTGCTATGAATTTTGTATCCTGATGTGTTTAGTGACAAGAAATCTTGATATGGTATATACTAGAATTGAGTTAAATGGTTGGTAGTATTTTAAGATGCATAAAAATGTTGATTTGTGGATAATTGATGTGGGATATTGTTAAATAAGGCATGTAGCCTATTTTGAATGATTGAATACGATATTATGCATATTTATGGTTGATTTTACATTCTGGAATATGAAAAGTGTTGTTAAATGTGGCTAACATTAGTTAGGTTTAGAATTTTGCATGATTGCGTGTGAAATTGGTTGAAAACATAGTTGGAATATTGTTTTTATGTGATGTATCATGCCTATGAAGTCAAGCTTCACACCCATAAAGGTATTTCATGCCCGTGAAGCCAAGCTTCACTCCTGTGAAAGTATGAATTCCACACTCGTGAATGATCATGAGCCAGTCATAGCTGAGTCACTAGTAGACAACCCATGATAGAAGGCTTCACGCCCGTGAATGCCCTGTATCCAAAAACTTGTAAATTGATTTATGTGATGAAACAACATGAGTATGATATATATAGACACATTTGGCATGATTGAATGATATTAATTGCAAAATGATATCGTGATTATGAAACATGTGAATGCACTAGGTGCTATGAATATCAAAATGATATTATGGAATATAACATAAATGATGTTAATTATCCAGAAAATGAATACATATGCCTATTCTCTATTCGAGGATAATTAGAATAGGTGACATGTCATTGAAGGAGTTACAGTACCATAGAATATTTATTGTTGCCCAAACAATGAACCAAGAAGGGAGGTTGAATTGGTTATATAAAAAAATTCTTAACCTTAATTGTGGAATAAAATAAATAGAGTAGAGATGAAGAGATATTAGACACGAGATTTATAGATGTTCGGGTATTAACAAACCCTACTCCTCTGTCCAATCTCAATTGGGAGTTTCACTAACACACTAAGTGCTACAATGGAGTTTTACAAGTTAACTCCCAACTATGGTGTTTCTCTCAATTGCTAACACCTAACCCAGAAAAATTCCCTTGTGTTTCAATGACTCACACAATAAACCAATTCCTTGTGTTTTATGGCTCACACAATAAACCCTTAAAAGTGTTTCAATCTTAACCTAATATACCCAAAACTCACTTGAGTAATAGATTACAATGAAAACACTCACTAACCTATAATGCTTAGAAATTGTGAGCAAATAGGTTTTTACAAGAAATAAAGGATTTGTTGAAAGTAATTAATGCACAATGGCTATAACAAGATTTTTGATTCAAAGTAATTATTTTTCTCCTTGTTAGGATTCATAAATGTCTTGCATTTATACTTCCTCAGCGAATTATAGCCATTTGAGTGCATTTAATGCGAAAATAGCCGTTGAACCAACTCTTAACTTCACGCTTGATATGTTTCTCTTTCCTCATTCACGGGCATGACTATATGTGTCACGATCATGAATGTTCTTCCAAGTTGAGGTCTAAGTGTGACTCTAGCGTGAAGCTTTCTAGAAGAACTTGAAGTGTTTGATCCCGGGTGTGACTTTATACTCACGGGGGTGAACATTGTTCCAAGCAGTGGTTCAAGTGGTGACTTTGACCGTGAAGCTTTTTGGAAAAACTTTACATCTTATGTCACAGGCGTGACTTTATTTTACGAGCGTGACAGGTTTGATCATTCACGGTTGGTATGATCGTTCATGGGTGTGAACATGCTATTTCTTTTTGTTTTGATCTTCAAATTTTGTCTTTCATTCTTGCATCTATTTCATTCAAGATATATCATGTTCAACAAAATTAGAACACATATTGTTAAATACAATATTGTTATTTTATTTGTTAGCATCAAAATGACGGAAATGCCCTTCAAGTTCCTCAAGGTTTAACAATCTCCCCCTTTTTGATGATGACAAATAATCTAGCAATATGTGCTTTTGAGAAGTCTCCCCCTCAAATGATGCTTAAGAAAAAAATAATAGAGTGCAAGAATTGAATGACGTATAACATGGATATTTGCTAACTAGTTAGGTAGATGCAAGGTATATTCAAAGTATATCAAATTGTTTGCTTAACTAGTTAAGTACATGCAAGGTATATGTGAGGTATATTCAAAGTATATCAAAATTTTGCTTAACTAGTTAAGTATACAACACATTTGCATATATTCATATATTGCTAGGTTCTCCCCCTTTTGTCATCAACAAAAATAAACCATAAAATGATAATGATGTAATTATATTAATATGAAAGAGAGGAAGTACAAAGTTTAAAAATGTGAATTAAAGTCCTATACTCATAATAATAAAGACTAGTACATAAACAAAAACATGAAAATGCTAGGACTCTAACTAGGCTTTGAGGCTGATAGACCATCTCTAAGGTGTGCTACCTCTGTTTCGAGGCTATCCATATGAGATTTCATGAAATCTTTGAGGTTTTCCAACCTCTCATCGATGGAAGCCTGCAATTGGTCAAAGTGAGGTGCTAAAAGATCAGCCACCTACTGTGCCAACCTAGGTGTAGAGGTCGATGATCGACCAACCTTTTGCTCAACCTCTGGGGTCACTGTCTTGACTCGAGCTCATTTTCTTTGCTTGATTCCTTGGAGGCTAGCTTTGAATTCATCTAAATCCTGGTCTTCCCAATCAATTTCATCAGCTGAAGTGGTGAAACGGTTCTCATAGATTATATGAATAGCTGGTTCCATCTTTATAAAAGACTCGACATCTAGCCGATCTTGAGGAAGAGCTGGAATGAGGTTGAAATTGTGGTCATCGAGCTTTAGATAGCCGAGTTCAATTGCAAGGTGAGTCACATACCCACCAATCAAGATATATCCCGATGGCTTTGTTGCAATTGAGAGCAGACGATTTACAAACCATCGAGACAGAGTCACAGTTAGACCTCTTCATGCCATCTCTAGGAGGAAAAGCTCTGATTTTTGGATTGCACCATTGCTATCACTTCTTGCAAAGTTACTATAGGTAAGAAACCTATGTAAATATTTATGCACGAGAGACCAAAGATGGGTGCTCTTAGTCTTCTTCACGTCCCAGCTACAATCCAACCCAAAATGAGTCCATGTCGAATTGACATAGAATTTCGCCTCACTCTCATTAAAAATACCATTTGAGGGAAGTTTGAAAATTGTGCCAAACTCCACTGTTGTGAGAGTGTTCGGATGCTTATAGAGTTGGATTTTTGATTGTTCCGATGGGAGAAACTTGCAAAGTGCTAAGAAACTCGAGAGTTGGTTCCTTTAGTGTCGGTCAATGGATATCCCCAAATTCCTTGAGATGACAAGCTTGTAATTGTTTCGTCATGCTTGTCTCAAGTCCGAGAGTCCTGACAGCATTCCATTTGAAAGAACGAGAAGAAAGTAGGGGCTTTTTCTTAAGAACCACATATCTTGGATGACAATGCTTCGGAATAATATTGAGAAGGTAGTCCATGTGGCATCTCAGAGCATGGGATTTCCTCCTCATGCCTTTTGATGAGCCGGGTTTCCATTGATAATCTCGGATTAAAAATTTTGGAGAGTGATTTTCTAATCAGTGATTTTAAGAATATCCTTGTGATGTTGTGATTTTAAAAAAAATTGAAGGATTTTATAGATGAAAAAGAATATGAGGAGGCTGGATTTGTGAGAGATAATGAATGAAACCTTTAATTGAGAGAATTTTTTAGGTTGAGAATGAGAAGAAATGGTAAAAATCTGTTTTATAGTCGACATATTCACGACTGTGAATCATCGCTCACAAGCGTGAATAGTCATGGTTACGGTTTATTAAAGAGGCGCTCTAGCCGTGACAAAGGATACGAATTGATTCACGGTCATGACATTAAATAGTCACGGGCGTTATGTATGAATTTCACGGTGGTGATAAAATGAGTCACGGTTGTGAAGTGCAATCTTCACTACTTATGATCGTGAAGTAACGCGTGAAACAAAGCATGGATGGTTCTATAATTATTTGATGTTTATATTCACGGTCATGAAAAAGTGTCACAAGCGTGAATGAAGAGTTTCACGGAAGTGAAAGAAAATTATTAAGGGAATAATACTTAGTCTTCACTACCTTCAACCGTGAAGTATGTTGTGAAGCAAGACGTGAAAGCTACTGAAACTTTTGGCCGTGAACATATGTCACGGGCGTGCATTTCCTTAAATTTTCATTAACTAAAACTGAGTCTAAACTAAGACTAAAGATTCCTTAGATGGTTCTATGCCTTATAACATATATTCCCATCATGTTAACCATTTCATACCTTAAAGTTTAGACAACAATAAACAACATATGAAGGAAAATTAACATTCAAGGTTTGACTATTTTGACAATCATGCTTAAGATAGGGTTAATCCATCAAGCATACCAAGCTCTCTTCTTATGAAGTTAAATATTTCTTCATTAAGAGACTTGGTGAAAATATCTGCCAATTGATTATTTGTATCGATAAATTCTAATTCAACATCTCCATATTGAACATGTTCTCTAAGAAAATGATGTCTTATGTCAATATGCTTGCTTCCAGAGTGTTGAATAGGATTCTTAGATAGATTTATGGTGCTTGTATTATCACATTTGGTAGGTATATGGTCCAAACTGTGACCATAATCTTTAAGTTGTTGTCTCATCCATAGGATTTGAGTACAACAACATCTTGCTGCTACATATTTTGCTTTAGCGGTAGAAAGAGAAACGGAAACTCGTTTTTTGCTAAACCAAGAAACTAAGCATTCACCAATAAAGTGACAAGTGCCTGAAGTACTCTTCCTATCTAAGAGACTACCGGCATAGTCTGCAACTGAATATCCTATGATATGAAAGGATGAATTTCTAGGATACCATAAACCTAGATGCAATGTGCCATTTAAATATTTTAAGATTCTTTTCACAACATTCAATTGTAATTCTTTCAGACATGATTGAAATCTAGCACATAAGCATACAGTATACATTATATCTAGCCTAGAGGCAGTAAGATATAAGAGTCATCCGATCATACCTCTATAAAACTTTTCATTAATGCTCTTACCCTTTTTGTCTTTGTCTAATTTGTTGAGGTACTCATAGGAGTCTTGGTATTTTTGCATCCTTCCATTACAAATTTCTTGATTAAGTATTTGGCATACTTGGATTGGTTGATGAATATCCCTCATTGCTTTTTTTTTATTTATTTATAGACCAAGAAAGAACTTAAGCTCACCCATCATGCTCATTTCAAATTCCCTAGTCATACACTTAGCAAATTCTTGGCAAAACAATTCATTAGTAGACCCAAATATGATGTCATCAATGTAAATTTGAACAATTAGAATATCATGCTTATGTTTTTTAGTAAATAATGTTGTGACAACATTTCCCTTTGAAAAGCTATTTTCTAAAAGGAAAGAACTTATCCTTTCATACCAAGCTCTTGGAGCTTGTTTCAAACCATACAAAACTTTTGAAAGTTTAAAAACATGATTGGACAAGTTATGACTTTCAAAACCTAGTGGTTGTTCTACATAAAATTCTTCTTTTATAAAACCATTTAAAAAAGCACTTTTGACATCCATCTGAAAGAGTTTAAAATTCATATGCTATGCAAATGCTAAAAGAATTCTTATGGCTTCTAATCTAGCTATCGGAGCATAGGTCTCATCATAATCTATTCCTTTTTCTTCATTATAACCCTTTGTAACTAATCTAGCCTTATTCTTAGTTATTGAACCTTATTCATCTAGTTTATTTCTAAATACCCATTTGCTACCTATGATTTGATGCTATTTGGGTCTAGGAACTAAAGTCCACACCTTACTCTTCTCAAATTGGTTGAGTTCTTCTTGCATAGCAATCACCCAATGTTCATCATTAAGAGCCTCATCAATATTTTTAGGCTCAATTTGAGAGACAAAAGCAAGGTTAGAATCTAAAAGTTTAAGATGAGATCTAGTGCTTACTCCTTTAGTAGGATCACCAATGATTTGATCCTTGGGGTGATTTTTGTCATTTTCCACTCCTTTTGAAGCTCTTGTTTGTCTTGCTCCTGCGCTTGAGGTAGAGACTCATCTTGACTTGGGTTTTCTTGATCATTTTCATCTTTCTCATAGTCAAGATCAAGCTTTTCCATTGTACCTACGATGGCATCAAGAACATTACCTTTCACAAGATCAAGCTTACTAGATTCATCAAAGACAACATGCATAGATTCTTCAACAGCTAATGACCTTTTATTAAAGACTCTATAAGCTTTGCTAGAGGTGGAGTATCCTAAAAAGATACCTTCATCGGATTTAGAGGCAAATTTTCCAAGGTTGTTCTTGGTATTTAATATGAAACACTTGCATCCAAATACTCTAAAGTATGATATCATAGGCTTTCTTCCATTCCATAACTCAAAAGAAGTTTTGTTTAAGAGTGGTCTTTTGAAAACTCAATTTGAAATATAACATGCAATATTAGTGGCTTCAACCCAAAAGTAGGTTGGTAGCCCATACTCATTGAGCATTGTTCGAGCCATTTCAATTAAAGTTCAATTTTTCCTTTCGACTACCCCATTTTATTGAGGCGTCATAGGAGATGAAAATTTTTGTGAAATACCATGTTCTAGACAAAAGTTTTCAAAGTTTTCATTTTCAAATTCCTTGCCATGATCGCTTCTTATTTTTGAGATAAAATAACCATTTTCGTTTTGAACTCTCTTAGCAAAGTTTTTAAAAGATTCAAAAGCATCATTCTTTTGAGCTAAGAAATTTACCCAAGTGAATCTAGAGTAATGATCGACAATCACAAAAGCATAGTGTTTACCTCCTAGCTTGCAACTCTAGTAGTCCAAAAAGATCTAGATGCAAAAGTTGTAGAGGTTTTGAGGTACTTACAATATTTTTGGATTTGAAGGAGGACTTGTGTTGTTTTCCTCTTTGGAAAGATTCACATGTCTTATCTTTTTCAAAATTGAATTTTAGTAGTTAGAGATTACAAGACATTCATTAGAGGTAAAGATTACTTGGTTTCCCTTATCACATAATTGACTTACACTTAACAAGTTATGTTTCAAGCCATCAACAAGTAAAACATCTTCAATGAAAGTAGTATTATTAATACCAATGGACCCAATGACAATTACCTTACCCTTAGCATTGTTTCCAAAGGTTACCTTACGACCATCAATACTTTTAATGTCATTGAATAGCTCTTTGTTTCCGGTCATATGCCTTGAGCATCCACTATCCACCAGCCAAACATTTTCTTTTATAGTGGACTTGAGGCATACCTATAAAATTACAATTCAAGTATTATTTTTAGCTACGCAAATGAACTTGGGTCCTTGGGGGTTAGCACATGAAGGTTCCCAATGAGCCTTCCTTATCTAACAATGTTTATTAATATGACCAAATTTCATACAATAATTACTCTGTTCAGCTCTAAATATGTTTTTCGGTTTTATTATGCCTTTAGCTACTATTATCCTATTAGGTGGAGCAGTTACATGCACATGCATGATGACTTGGTGCTTTACTAGGTGAATGCCTCTTATACATAAAAGCATGATTGACCTTTTGAGGTTTCCTTCTTAGGCTTACCGATCCTTGACCATTCTTTTTATAAATAGAGGATTTAATGTGTGTTGTGCACTTAGCCCTTGGGGCTATTACTTCCAATGTGGAGATGTGAGGTTCACTTGACTTAACAACTGTGGTATTGTGAGATGAAGACGATGTTCCATTAAATCCTAGACCATATCTTATTAAATGTGGTCTTTGAGACACTATGAGAGTATCTAAACTCTCCTTGCCTTTATGAAATCTTGAAATAGAGTTTCTAAGTTCCTTAACTTCATTTTTCAAAACATTGTTCTCTTTAAGTAAGGATTTAGTTGAGGGTCTAGAGGAGTACTTATCTAATAATTTTTGAAGAGTTTCATTAGAAGATTTAAGCTCAAGATTTTCCTATTTTAAAACTTCCATTTTGTTTTTCAAACTTAATATATTATTTTTATAAGTATTGAATTTACATTTATATTTTTCTAATTCTAGGTTCAATACTTCTATTAGACTCTGCTCATCATCATCTTCATTATCACTATTATTATCACTACTATCATTATTGAATGAATATGAGTAAGATGGTCCTACCTCATCTGTGACGTGATCCTCTAAAGCCATGAAGCATAAGTTGACCTCTTCACCTTCATTGTCATATTTTTCACTTGAAAAGCTTTCGTCATCCCATATGGCTTTGTGACCTTTCTCCCCATTATCTTTTTGATATTTTTATTATATTTCTTGAGCCTTGGACATTCTGGTTTGATATATCCCTTCTTCTCACACTCATAATATTTTACCTCCTCTTTATTCCTTTGAGATTCATTTGAGAGGTGTTTGAAATTTCTTTGTTTGTCATTTCGAGAGTTGTCAATTCTCTTTTCAATTATTCTTTTTAGTCTTCTCGAGAGCATTGCAATGTCCTCATTTGTATCATCACTCTTTTCTTCATCATTTTCAACTTTTTCTTGAGATTTTGAAGTAGAGGCTCTAAGTGCTAAAGGCTTTCTTTTTTCTGGCTCGGTTTCAAGTTCTCTATCTCTCTTTATTGCCATTTCATGTGTTAGAAGTTTGCTAATAAGCATATAGGTATTCATGACGATCATGTCTTTGTTGGCTTCTTCTATACCAACAACTCTTGAATTATAGTCTTTGAGAGGAAGACTTCTCAGAATTTTGTTGTTTACATCTTCCAAGCTCAAGTACTTTCCAAGCTTTCTCATGTCGTTTATGATGGCTAGAAGACGGTTTGTCATATCAGTGATGGATTCATTGGATTTCATCTTGAAGAGTTTGTATTCTGAAGTGAGAAGTTGAATCTTATTGGATTTAACTTGCTTTGTTCCTTCATAATAATTCTCCAATGTTTTCCATATACTATATGCGGTAGGACAGTGTTGGATTCTGCCACATTCTTCAATGGATAGTGAGCTTGCGAGAATTGTCATTGACTTTTTGTTTTTGAAGTTTGCTCTACGTTGAGGCTCTGTCCAATCATCTCTTGAAAGGATTTCTTCTTCACCATCAACTCCTCTTCTGGTTGGTGGTATCCATTCTATCCCAAACTTTAATTCCCTCACTATCGAGATATGTCTCCATCTGAAACTTTCAATGAATGCAGTTTGCTCCATCAAAGTAAGGCTCGAGACTTTGGAATCCTTCATTAGCCATTTCTTGATCCTCGCTAGCGCTTTTTAGGCTTTGATGCTAGACTAAGCTCTGATACCAATTGTTGCCCAAACAATGAACCAAGAAGGGGAGTTGAATTGGTTATATAAAAAAATTCTTAACCTTAATTGTGGAATAAAATTAAATAGAGTAGAGATGAAGAGATATCACACATAAGATTTGTAGAGGTTCGGGTATTAACAAACCCTACTCCTCTCCCCAATCTCAATTGGGAGTTTTACTAATACACTAAGTGCTACAATAGAGTTTTACAAGCTCACTCCCAACTATGATGTTTCTCTCAATGGCTAATACCTAACCCATAAATTCCCTTATGTTTTAATGGCTCATACAATAAATCAATTTCTTGTGTTTTATGGCTCACACAATAAACCCTTACAAGTGTTTCAATCTTAACCCAATATACCCAAAACTCACTTGAGTAATAGATTGCAATGAAAACACTCACCAACCTACAATGCTCAAAAATTGAGAGCAAATAGGTTTTTACAAGGACTAAAGGATTTGTTGAAAGTAATTAATGCACAATGGCTACAACAAGATTTTTGATTCAAAGTAATTATTGTTCTCCTTATTAGGATTCATAAATGTCTTGCATTTATACTTCCTCAGCAAATTATAGTCATTTGAGTGCATTTAATGCGAAAATAGCCGTTGAACCAACTCTTAACTTCGCGCTTGACATGTTTCTCTGTCCTCATTCACAGGCTTGACTATATGTGTCATGGTCGTGAATGTTCTTCCAAGTTGTGGTCTAAATGGTGACTTTGGCCATGAAGCTTTCTGGAAGAACTTGAAGTGTTTAATTATGGGCATGACTTTATACTTTCACGGGCGTGAACATTTTTCCAAGCCATGGTTTAAGTGGTGACTCTGACTGTAAAGCTTTTTGGAATAACTTGACATGTTATGTCATGGGCGTGACTTTATTTCACGGGCATGACAAGTTTGATCATTCACGGTTGGTATGATCATTCATGGCCGTGAACTTTGAATGTTGGTAAGTTGGCACTAAGCTATATCATGGGCATGACATAAGTAGTCACGGGCATGAACATGCTATTTCTTTTTGTTTTGATCTTCAAAATTTGTCTTTCATTCTTGCATCTATTTCATTCAAGATATATCCTGTTCAACAAACTTAGAACACATATTATTAAATATATTATTGCTATTTTATTTGTTAGCATCAAAATGGTAAAAATACCCCTCAAGTTCCTTAAGGTTTAACATTTATGTATGCGATTATTATATTGCTCATCAGGGTGGCTTAAGCTCATGTCAGAGTACTCTTAATTTGAGAAGCTTAGTGGTGACAAATTTTAATTAGGGACAAGGTAGTTTAAGCTCATGTCAGAGTGGTCTTGTACCCATATCATGTAGTAATTGCTCATCAAGGTGGCTTAAGCTCGTGTTAGAGCGCTCTTGATTTGAGAAGTTCAATGGTAGCAATACAAATCAATTTGTGAATAGGGTAGCTTAAGCTCATATTATAGCGCTCCTATTTTACAACCCCTATAAGGGTGGTCCGAGTTTAGAAATTGGGTTACGAAATTGAAATTTGGTAATACAATAATATGGAAAATTGTAAGGCAAAACCTTGCCACAAAAGATATATAGAATTCAATGAATCAAAATACAGTCACATCCTAGAAAAAAGATTGTGAAAACCAGTAATCATATGAATGATGTAAAAGTTTATTATTTTAGAATACAATGAAATTCAGTATAACTGTGATCATATACAATATTACTATATGATATGGATTCACTTATGATAATTATGCCACATTTGTAATTAGATAATGATATTTAATATGTATGTTTTACTTATATATATATATGGTATGGCTGAGTATGTTGATATTACATGTTTTGAATATTATGATAGTATTGTATAATATAGACAAGTTAGCATGGATAAAGTAAGTCAAAATGTGTTATGTATATGATGGTATGGATAAGTACACAGGTATGTTCTAATTATGAATGATACATGTTAGAATTTAAATGATTATATGTACCACTAAGCTTTCAGTAGCTTAGCATGTGGATTTTCTACACACAGGTTTAGAACTAGTAGACTATTGAAGAATGTACAGAGAAGACAAAGCCAATTAGAGTGACATATGTTGGGTCTATGTTATCATTTCATTCATTCCATTTGTTTTCCACACATTATGTATTAGAAACAGAAAATTGAGTTATATTTCATTAAGTATAGATTTTTGTAATAAGGGAATTAAATTCCTATGATAGTTTTGATATGACTATGGCTGTGATCGAGTTACAGAAATAGTTTTAACATAGATTATGCTTGTGAGATTGAGAGACCTAAGCTTGTCAGCTTGTAAGTGAGGAGTTTGGTTATGTATTTTCTGGGTACTGTCCAAGTTTCAGGAGACTAAGAGGACATTTTTCTTATTTCTAGGAGCTGGTAGAGGTGTTGGAAGTCCATCTCGAGTTAAAGGACAAGCTTAGAGAGCTAAAGCTTTAGTTAGGCTCCATACTAGGTGAAAGGTTTGTACATAACATCATTCAAAGACTCGAGTTGCATATTTATATGTTGTTGATACATGCTGCAAATGGTATTGGGTTGGTTATATGGCATGATTTTAGGTTAATAGTGATTTTTTGTTGGAAATCACATTCATGAGCATGAATGTCATGAGAATAAGTTTTGTTACTAAGGCAGATCCATTTATGGACAGATTCATGGTTGAGATCACAGTTTGATTCATAGGTAAACTATCCGTAAAAGTATATTCATGGGCATGAATCTACTTAATCTTGAAAAGTTGTATGTTTGCATATGAATTAATTTTGATTCGGTTTGAGGTGGAATACCTCTATTTTATGGTTATAGCATGTTATTAGAATACATGTTATAGTTATAATTATGAGAATCATGGATGATGTACGTTATGAAAATTGTATATGATGTGATAAACAGTTAAGCACATTACTCTGACTAGGACTAGAGCTAGAAGAGATGGTATGACATTGAGGGAAGATTAGTACTAGGTGACCTAAACTGGTCAAGTTAGAGATTCATTGAGGTTAGGGTTAAGCCAAGTGTGCTTATCTTAGTGCTTGATATGTGCACACTATTTTTTCTTAGAAATGTATTCTAGGAAGCTCAAACAGGTGTCTTGAGGGCTCGAGTGAGAACCGTAGATTAACTGTATCCATTTTAGTCTAGTTAAGAGTAAAGCGGGCAAGGAAGAAAGTAATTAATAATTTCTATATGTGGTATATACTTATATATTTGATGGTTGCTTATATTGTTATGCTATACATAATTGAGTATTATGTTGAGAACATTAAGGCATGACATCATAAATATATGATATATTGTATGTGCGGACAGTGAGGTAAGGCATATTGGTATGACGGTAAGTGTATCATGTATGTTGTTATATACCATTACGTAGGTTCAGAGCTTATGTCTTGATCGATAAATGAGGATGCCCAAAAATAGAGTTAAGGATACACACTTGAGATGGGTGATACAACTGTTGTATTTTGTTATTTTTATTGGGTTTGGTTGGAGAAGACTGAGAGGGTATTCGAGTAGCTGGATTGTGCTGAAGATCATAGGGCTAGGTATGTTGTATCACTCTTCTAAGAGTATGCCTAGAATTGGTGGAAGTCGATTTTATAAAAGCCTCAAATTCCAGAGCCACCTATTTGGGATTTCTTTGTAGGTGAGTGCAAGAAACAGTATGTGCTCAGGGCATATACAGATAAGAAGAAATGAAAATTCCTAAACTTATGACAAGGGAACATGACCATGACAGTGTATAAGAGATAGTTTACCATGTTGAGCAAGTATGCGATCGGTATTATTGGGGATGAGGCAGAAAAATGTCATCGTTTTGGGGAAGATTTGAGAGATGAGATCGGATTCTAAGTGATTTCACAGTAGCTTCAGGACTTTGTGAAGTTGGTATTTGCTACTATTATGATAGAAAAAAGATTTAACCTGAAGAGATTAGAGGAGTCATCTAGGAGAGACTTTAGGGGACCATATTTCAATGCGGTAAAAACCTTGAGTAAAAAAGCTCGTACTAGTTTTGAATACTTCCATCCTGGAGGACAAGGCCAAAGTCAGAGTCAGTCGGAGTTTACTCGACATGCATCACCATTTAGAGCTATTTCTACAGCAGTCAGTAGTCTGACATAGGCATGAAGAAACGTAGCACCATTGTATGCATCATATTATCAGAAACACAGAGGAGAATGCTGGGGACCCTCAGGGGCTTGCTATAGGTGTGGATCTCAAAACCACTATCGGATAGATTGTTCATTATAGACAGTAAAGGCATCCGCTCAGACTCAGAGTTTAGTGCCAACTTAAGCTAGGGGATGAAGTTAGACCTATTTTGACAAAGGTGGATTAAGGCCAGCCATTTTTGAAACGATGGAAATGTCAGGATCAAGTAGGGTGCTTGCAAGAGTCTACGCCATGAAAGCCATAGAAGATCAAGCGCCTAAAATGCTTATGATGGTGTATTTTTCTCTTCATGGTTACATTTTTCCTAGTTATTCAACTCGAATAACTGATTAAATTTCGCAGATGAAATTTCTTTTAGGGGAAAAAAATGTAACACCCGTATATAGGGTCTATAAGTCGTGTTTATATTTAGTGAGAGTTAGGAGTTAAGAAAAGTATTAAAACAAAAGTATTAAATGGTTTTAAAGTTACTGGTTTTTGTTGTTTTATACTGGTGACAAGTGGTGTCACGACCGTGAATATTAGGTCTGCAGTGAACAAACCGTGAAGGTTAATCACGATTATGAATGGGTGGATCACATCTGTGAAGGATGAGTCACAACTGTGAATCTAGGGTAGCTGAGACAACCGCGATTTTTTCTCTCTACCATCCCTTTAAATCTGCCTCACCATGCTCTAAAACCCAACCTAACATGCCACTTTCATCTTTTTCTAACTTTCAAATCACCACATTTTCATTTTGGGAGATTGAGAGACCTAGTTTCATTAGAGAAAGTGAGAGAGAAGAGTGAGAGAAGAAGCTTATGATATTATTAGTGAGGAGAACAATTTTGTATTTTTTGGGTTCTATCCATGTTCTAAGAGATTAAGAGGACATTTTTCTTGTGTCCGGGAGATGGTAAAGGTGTTGGAAGTCCATCTCAAGGGAAAGGACAAGCTTAAAGAGCTAAAACTTTGGTTAGACTACATCATAAGAGAAAATTTTGTACATAACACCATTCAAAGAGTTGAGTTGCATATTTGTGTGTTATTTGTCATTGATGCATATTGTAAATAGTATATGGTTGGTTATATGGCATGATTTCGAGTTAATGATATATTAGGGGTAAAATATGTTATTGTTGTGTTAATGGTGATTTTGTGTTGGAAATTATATGTTAAATGCTTTTAAAATGTTGTTGTTTGGTTTTTGATATCCTGGTAATTGAGATACTATGTTGGATTGTTGATAGGGGGATTGACATTGGTGAATCATAGTGATATTGCATGTGAAAGTTGGATGTTTTGTTGATGCTCTGTTTTTCTAGAAAAATTTCCATATTCATTGATGTGAACTAATAGTTCACGTGCGTGAATGCCATCAGAATAAGTTTTGTTGCTAAGGTAGACCCATTCATGAACATCTTCATAGTTGAGATTACAGTTTGATTTACGGATAAACTACCCATGAAGAGGTTCTTCACGGTTGTAAAAGTGTAATCATATGAGTGAATCTGTTTAATCTTGAAAAGTTGTATGTTTATTGTGAATTGAGTTTGATTCGGTTTGAAGTAGAGTACCTTTGTTTTATGGTTATAGCATGTTATAATAATACATATTATACTTATGATTATATAATTATGAATGATGTACATTATGAAAATGGTATGTGATGTGATAAACAGTTAATCCCATTACTTTGATTAGGACTAGAGCTAGGAGAGATGACATGCCATTGAAGGGAGATTGGTACCAGGTGACCTAGGTTGGTCACGTTCTATTAAGGCCAGGGTAAGTCAGGTGTACTTCCTTCAGTGTTTGATTTTTAGAGACATGTAATTTTATAACTATCTATTTTGTAAAACCTTTAGGCTAGTGATTTGCATATTTGTTTATTGTATTAAATCTTTATTTGTATCTAAGTTTTTTAATTATGTTTTATGATTTTATTAACTCATCATGATCGTAGTGCATCAACATTTTTAATTTATGACGTTTTGAAATCATATGCATAGTAATATTCTTTAGTATAATTGAGTATATTCTTTATTATATTGAAGGGTGTTACAAGTCGTCCATTTTGTCTCCTATCAATCTACTTCAAGTCATCATCTCTTCCTCATCATCATATATGTAACCCTTGTTGATCAAGAAATATTCTTCACTTCCTTATTTTGCCATTGTCTCAGTGTTACTGGTTTTTGGTCTTCCTTGTGTGAGTTATTGGTGTTGTGGTTGTTTAGGGTTGTTTAGTTGTTTATTGAGATTGTTATGATGACTGATGATAAGAAAAATATAGTTGTGACTGATGTTGTTCCCATATTGTCTAAAATTACTAATCACATATGGGTTTAATTTTCTTGACTGATCTAAGACTATGAAACTCTATTTATTAAGTATATCTCAGGAAGATGATCTCACTAGCGATCATCTGACAGACGATATTTGTCTAGAATGGTTAAAAATGATGCATGTTTAGTTTTTTGATTGGTCTTGATCCCCAGTTTGAAATTGCAAAATCTCAGGTTCTTACTAATTCTGAAATCTCTTTATTATATGAAGTCTTTACAAATATACTTCGTACTGATACCAATATAATTGCCACTCTAAAACCACCTAATGACTTTATTAGCCATATTTGTGAGACTATTCATTCCACCTTTCAGATGAATAAAGGAGGAGGTAATAGTAGTTGTGATACTGGAAATCAGAAATTAGAGGGAGTTGTTTACTATTATTGTCACGAACCTAGGCATACTAAATGCGCTTATTGAAAGCTCCAGGAGAAAAATTAGAGATCACAATTTGCAAATGTTGCTACAAATGCAGTTAGTGTTGTAAGTCAGTTCATGTTTGCTCCAACAGAGTGTTTACGAACTATGGTTTCACTCAAATAGAGTGTTTTTTAATGCAGATTGTGTATATTCCAAGATTGATCGAAGATCTACTAATGATTATTGTATATTTATGGGAGACAATTTGATTACATGGAAGAGCAAAAAATAAAATGTTGTGTCTCGATCTAGTATTGAATCAGAATATAGAGCAATTTCCCAATCCACTTATAAAATAATATGAATTTCTAATCTCTTAAGGGAAGTTTGTTTTAAGATCTCAACACCAGTAACGTTATAGTGCGATAATCAAGTTGTGATCCACATTACTTTTAATTAAGTTTTTTATGAGCAGGTTAAACATATAAAAATTGATTGTTATTTCGTTTGTAAAAATGTACAATAAAATTTGATTTCTACAAGGTAGATCAAAATTGGAGAATAACTTGGAGATGTCTTCACAGTAGCTCTAAATGGAGCTCGGGTCTTTTACATCTGTAATAGATTGGGTATGATCAATATTTATACTTCAACTTGAGAGTGAGTGTTGTGAGATACTAATAGTTGTGATATTCCTAATTAGGTGTAAATATCTCCGAGTATCTCTAGTTGTAATTAGTTTAATTAGTGTGATTTACTTTTCTTTAGGGTTGTATATAAATCTTTCTTCTGTATCAACGAGTGATAATCAAATTCCCTCCATTCTCTTTTGTTCGCATATTTAATTTAGCAAAACCACATGGATCACCATATCATGAATCTTATAACTTTTCAATTGATTCCCACGTCATTAATCAATTTCAAAACATTTGGACATTTATATATTGCCATCAATCTATATGTTTAGTGGTCAATTGCAAGGAATGTTGACTATTGAACGAATGGGAGAATTTCAACTCTTATACGGTTTTGATCTGATTTTGGTGGTGATGCTTTAGTTTTTGGAGAGTGAGGATTATAAGATTTTGAGCGAATCAAACGACCAGGTTTCAAAGCAGGGGCAAGAGGATAAAATAAAAGGAAAATTATTTTTCAAAAAAGAGCAATCGTGAGACCGACCTTAGATCAACATGAAAAAAGTGCAGTCCAATGAGAAACTGAATTCTGATCAAACCAAATTTTCAGTTGTACTATGGCTAAATTTATATATTTTATTGTTCCACCTTGAAAATGAAGCAACTAAATGCACTATTAGGTTTAAATTAAGGAATCAGGAGTGACAATCATCCTTATAACAAGAAAAAAAGGGCAAATAATGCCCATTTCAAGCCTGGAAAATCACAGCTTTCAAATTACAACACCATTTGCTCCCAAACCACCATAATATCACAGTTCAAAAAAAAAAACCTTCATATCAGCAAAGACTAATTTGATGATGAAAGTAGTCTTAATGGTTCAGTCAACCAACAGGGTTTTTATATACACAAAAGCTTCTTTAAAATCACTCCACCCCCCAAAAAAAAGTTTCCCATCCTCTGGGATACAATTGTTCTCCACACTCAAAACCTCTTTCATTTTCTACAGTTGAAATAAACAAGAATTGTGGTAACAAAATTTAAAGACATAAGATTATTTATGGGGAAGCTTCTACCCTTCTAAAGAAAATGATCAATTACATATCTCTGACAAACTTGCTACACATGAAACCAAGCAAGATGCAGTTGTCATTCTGGACCGAATTCGTCGAACAGGCTGACTTTTCATTAGATGGCATCTTTCTGTTCTCATTCAAATTCAAGATTCATCCTCCACGAGCTGCACATTATACCCGTGCTTTATGTCTGCACCAAGTCCAGGGTCCAATATAATATTTAAGAGTTCCATGGACACAAGTATGGAAATGTATAATTAAGCCCTGATCAAAGACAACAGGTCATCAAGAAATGAAATACATGCAGCATTCAAGTCGGAAGCTTGCCAACAAATGGAAAACTATGCACTGACAAAATGACAACATAATAGATCACTGATTCATTCCAATTCTTCCAGTGCCCAAGGATTAGTTTAAGAAGAAGTTATGACATGACAAATATATATCACTCTCACTGGTCTGTTCAACAATCAAATAATTAGAAACATTAGTGCAAAGCTCTCTGCTCCACACATCAACAGAACCACACCTTTGAAACAAATATGTAATATGTATATATGCCTCTGACATGAAGAAGCAGTGCACTTGGAGCAGCAGCATTCAATAATTTCTCATAGTAGGTTATATTTGGTAAGTCAATATTCGTCAGAAAGAATTATCTTCTGCAACAATAAATGTGAACTAAGTCTACGCCAACTTCAAATCCACTACCAAAAGGGACACCTCAAAAAATTAAGTATACTGCAAACTTGCACTAAATTCTCCCTTACCAATTCATCAAAGACATAAAAGCACTTCAAAATTATCAGACATCCCAGGAAGAATTTTCATAGTCTTCACTGTGATTTCCACTTTCTACAACATTTAAAAACTCAAGTAATGATTCTGAAGCGACCAAATCAACCCTTTAAAAGACTATAACCTATTAAGTTAAATTTCCTCAATAGTAAAAAATGAGATAACAAATTCATTACCATGATTCAATGGGGTTCACCATTAGAATCTCTTCATGAGACATTGCATGGACATGTATACTGACGTTTGCATTATTTCTTCTTTCAAACAAGTAAATAAAAAAACTTGCTAATGGAAAAGTTTAGTACCTTTTAATGATTGCTTATTGTACTTATCTTTCCTTTCATCCTCATTCTTCCATTCACTATCATCATCATCATCATCACCCATTTCATCTATCCCATCATTCCCAATATCACTTTCACTAGCTGTTTCCCATTCTGAATCATCACTATCCTGGCCATACATGTCAGCAGCATCACCCTCACCATGGACACCCCCATGTTTGATAGCTGCCTCTCTAAATAACCAAGCAGCACGCATCTGCTTTTTGACAAGGCGCTCAGCATAGTCAGGAACTCTATTTTGCCTCAAACATAAATCTGGATCATTTGACTGAGAGCATTCATTAATGAACAAAATGGCATCCAACAAGCTTTCTTTAGCCAATCCCAGCATATCATAAGCCTGCGCTCTTCTCCAAAGACTTTTTGCATGACGATTAAGAGGGTTGTGGAGACAAAGTGCACGTGTAGCATCACTTATGGCAGCCAAAGGTTGTTGTAGTAGAAGATGACACTGAGCTCGATTACTGTAAAGAACAACTCTTTCTTTCTTGGATCTCATTGGACACAATGACAATGCTTCAGAGTACTTTGATGCAGCTCCTGATATATTTCCTGACGAGAACAAGGAATTTCCTTCAAGCTTGACCACTAATGCTGCTGCCTGCTTAATATGTAGATCTTCTTTTGGCATATTCCTTTCCCATTTCAATCTCTGTTTTGAATTTAGCAGCTCCTCAATCATTTCTTTTGTCCGGTTACTGATAGAGCTATGCCCTGTTCCTTGTGATTGGATACAATCATGAAGAACATTAATAATGGAATCCCCCAGCTTTTTATGATCGCCTAGAGCTGTAATCTCTGCAAGGTCTATCAATGCAGGAACTGCCTTATCAATCACCTAGAAGACAGGTGAAAAAACAATAAGCAAAAAATAGACAGTTAACAATTTGCATATCCACAATAAATATCCAATTTTCATTACAACTCTCTGTAAAAGTGGGAAACATTATTCCAATCCAGTTAGGACTTGTTAAATAGAATGGCTGTTACATTTCGATTTTTTTTCTTCATAAAAAAAAATGATCAAAGCAAATGCAGAACTTATTAGTTTAAAATTAAACTTCTATTAATATATCAAATTGAAGAATATATAGCAATATGTTACAAATCTTGGAATAATGTATAAAATTGTGTTACCGTTACATGAACCTTACATTCTGAGGACCACACATAAAAAATGACCTGATTCAATAAATTTGAAGAATTTTATTTCCCTTTCTGCATGTCTCTTGCTCTATACAAGCATGCATGTACACAGACATGAACTTTATGCTAAGGCTTTTTCAACTTTTTCCTTTATGAATGCTCAGGAGATCAGTTGTACTGGGACTTATGGTTTTGAGAAATTATTTTTCCATATTATTATTGATGAATTTTTTGTTCCATCATCTAGGATGCTAGATCGTAGCATCCTAAAATCAGAGCCCTTGTATGTTCTATTTAACGCTTTTTATGCCTGAATAACTTGGTATCAAGGCTTTGTTTAGGTTCTGGTTCAAAAGATTTTGGACATGATGAAAAGTCTAGAATCTAGATCCTAAAAACAGACTAATTAAGGCCCCATTTTATTTAAAATTCTTGGTGAATGGAGTTCAGAAGATTTTCAACAACTTCTCATTCACTTATTTGTTCTAATATTTCTATGACAAGAAATCATATTCAATTTTTAATTTTCATGCTTTGATTTGATTCTTACAAGATTGTAAAGGGATGCAGACAAGCAGAAGTTAGGAGAAAAAGAGATAGAAACAAGGAACCAAAGAATCAATGAAATCCATAATAGAAAAAGAAATGAGGTTCCTTATAATGATTCATCTATGAACATATATCAGCCAACATGAATGGGAGCCTCCATAATTTCAAAAGTTTGAGCCTTCACTCCACCCACAAATTTTCCACTGTAAGCAAGATGGAACAAACAAACATAAAATCTAGTGTGGAGATCAACAACTTCTACATAAAAAACGTTTTTATATCATAATTAAAATTAAAATATGCAAAACAAGAGAGCATGGAGGTTGAAAAACACACAATTCAAGCAATCTCCAAGAAAAATATCAAGTAAACCTAGACAGGATTGTAACTTGGAGGATAACAACCATTGCAATTGCAATAATGAAAAGAAAATGAATGAATATCTCTTGTAGTAAAAAAAAAAACAAAAATACTAATTAAAAAAAGGATATTCTATTCACATTATGGCATGTAGTTGGATCTTGCAGCAGCCAAAGAAGACAATCTATAGCCATATACTGCCAATCATCTGATGAGCGAGCAATGTTGCACAATGCCTCAATAATTCCAGGACAACTAGCAACAGGTCCCCTTCCAAGCTTATGATGACAGATCATTCTTAATAAACCAATACCAGCAGGTGAATTTTCATTAGCAAGTCCACCCCACATGCCCGGCAGTTTTACTAAGAATTCAGGCTTGCATATGGTAGGAAGAAACTCAGATTTAAAAGCAAAACAATTAATTAGCTGAAGTGACCAACATTGCAATTGACTAGCCCATTCCTCAGCCTTCCTCGACTCCATTTCAACACCTCCCATGCCACGAGTAAGCAAATCACAATGATAACTTAGCCTTCTATCAACATACTGGTAAAAATGAGAGTAAACTATTTCTAGTGAACTCATTGCAAGTTGAATGGAAAGCTCAAGGATTTCACCATGACTTGCCACAGAAGGAAAAGTACTAGCATATGTAGCCAAGTGTCCTAGAGCTCGCACTGCCACTCTTTGCTCAACCCATGTCAACCGCCCCCTCAAAAGCTCAATCAATGATGGGATTACACCAGCATGAACAGCACGTTCTGCAAATTCTTCCATATTCATGGTGTAGGATCCAATAATATGAGCAGCATAATAAGGAATATAAATATTCTGATCATGAGAAAGCCACCTACGGTTCTTTAAGCCCTTCCATATGAGTGCAGCCATGCATTCAAATATTCCCAACTCAATGAACTCAGAATCATTTGGATGTGCCATGGCAGTGTTCCAAAGGCCACTGATTGTAAGAACCTGGCCATCGTCATCTTGTGAAGGAAGGTCTCTGAAAATTTTCAATATACTGGCTCTTCGCTTGCTTGGATTTCCTTCCTTCATGACACAGAAAAAGCATCCTGGGTATGGACAATCTGATGATACTTTATCCATGTTCTGATATTCAACTAGATAGAATTCACATGCTACCAAGTGAATTCTTCATAGATTAGAAAAATTGCAGAAAAGCTTACAGCACTGCACAAAAATGACTCATGAGACATATAAACACATTGGCAATACAATAACTGACTGTGTCAATACAGGAAAGGCCCGTTTGGTATTACGTTTTACAAAAACGCTTTTTGAAAAAAAAAAACTTTATTTTTAAATTTTTTGAGTTTTGAAAACTGCTTTTAGAGAGAAACAGATAAATAGATGTTTTTTCCAAAAACAGATTTGAGAAAAACAGTCTATAAAAAATTAAAAAAATCAGTCAATTAAATCAAAAAAATTCTAAATTTATTTTTTAGCCATTTAATAGCAATCCTAAACACCCTAAAGACTCACAACCTTGTCCTTCTGTGCAAGTTAAAAATAATTGAACTAAAGATCAAGTTCAAACAAACCATTATAGCTTTCATTTGATAAGTATAACTCCTAGGTTGCATATTCACTAAGTTGTACGTTGCAGATGTTGCAAATAATAATTAATAGTGCATAGAATTTCTACAAGTTGTTTTAGAAAACAAAAGCTGTTTTTTCCTCGTATTTCTATTTCCATACATTCATCAAATTAAAAAACAAAAATCTGTTTAATTGTCTAGATTCTAGATATTCATCTTGTTACCTCCATGAAACTTGGCAACACGCATTTACCAAAGTGTATATGCATGGAGATCCAGAGACTTGATCCTTTAATCATTATATCCAAATTTACATAAAACACAAAAGTGAAAATGCCAATTTTCTTTTTAATTTATAAAAAGAAAAAAAAATGCCATTTTTTTTTATTCCTGTTAACACACAACATCACAGTCTCTTCACATTCAAAGCAAGCAAATTAAATATATCTAAAAAAGAAGCAAACTTTAGTCTATTTAAACCACAAACAAAGCCGACCCAAAGTCCTTAAACAAGATCCAAATCCAAAAATCCTCCGATCCCTTAAAACAACAAAACCCATACATAACAAGAGAGGTATAATTAAAGCTATAAGATATATGCTACGTAATTCAACTCTGCTACAAGTGCAGAAAAGTTTACAATTTTGAAGACAACAAAACAAAAGCGGAAAACATTTTAATAATGAAAAAAAAAAAGAGAAATTGAGAAATGATATATACCTTGGATGAGCCAATAATCTCAAGGGCTAGAGAGAGAAGAACAATAGTAGCACTAAAACTCTCAAGCTTAAACTCAAAAAAGAAAAAAGAACACTTCTTTTTAGGTTGTCTGTTTTCTATGATTCTTGTTCTAGAGTGAAGGGAATAGATAAGAAAGTGACAGAGAGCAGAGCGGAGAGAGAATGGGAACGGAGGCTAGCTTTTTTTCAAATTTGTTTGATTTGGACAGCGGAGAAAGAGAGTGGGAAAGAGGAGGATCTTATTGTAATGAAATTAATTACTGTTTTAATGAAATAGCAAAAACAATAAAAAACCATTTTTATTTTATGAAGTACCCACTCTTCCAAAGTCCTCACGCGCGAAAATACTTTCAAGTATAGCAATGAATGAGGAGCGCGTGTCTTGAAAGATATACAGATAGAGCGTGGATATAGTAAGAAATGGAGGGATTATAAACACGGCCGAGGCATTTCGGGCAGCAGTGATAAAAGGTTGCCTTTAGTTTGTGTGCTTTGGTCCCATTTCCTTGCACGCTTGTCTCTTTGTTGGAGAAGAGGACTTTCCAGAACTAATAACTTTCAACTACCGCACCACCTTCTGAATCATGAGAAAATAAGTAACACAACTTTTAGAGGAATTTTAATAAACCGGCAGTGAGCACAAGAAAATGCTGAAATAATTATAGCAAATCTAATTTTAGTTATGATTCTAAATCATGCATTTAGATAGGCTTATACAGCCGAAATAAATATCAACAATTAACAAGACAAACACAGCATGATGAGATTATACTTTCAACAAAAAATAGAAGCTTAAGGATCAATATAACAAACTGTTAGAAAAGAATGGCTTTGAGGCGGGTAGGAACACTACCTTTTAAGTGTTAATTGTCCATACTATCTAGTTGTTACAAGAATAATGACAAATACGCTTTTAAGATACAACAAAGCCTAAGAAAATTGCAAGTAGCAAACTGAAAATTTTAATAGATGAATTCTATAGAGAAACAAAAAGAAGTAAGATATTGAAAATCATATCAATTTCCTCATTATCTTTGATATCAACCATTGCAATGTTTGATACTAATACTGTTTCATTTGAAATTTAAATTCAACCATTGCAACTCTTGTAATCATTGCAACCATTAGAACCATTGTAATTATTCCAACCATTGTAACGTTTAGCATTTCACAATCGCTATTTTCATATAGCGGTCGCAAAATCATTTTGCAGGCACACTCGCAGTCGTGCTGTACACCTCAAACCTTTTTATTTTCTTTTGATTTTTGATTGAACATAAATTGTTGTCACTATTTATTTAATGCGGTCGCAAAAAGTTTTGTGGTTAAAGTTCGCGGTCGCACATTGCACTAGGAATCTTTTTATTTCTCATAGCTATTTGACTTAATGAAAGTATGATCGTGATTACTAAAATAGCAGTTGTGATTTTTAAATATAAACTCTTCTCTCTAAATTGACTTCTACACAACCTATATACAACAATCCCTTACTTAGGTTGTGTATAATAAACACCAATAGCTTTGTTTATAGAAAGAAGGTGTTTCTCATATGAAACCTCTAATTAGTGTAAGAAATTCAAAGTTATAATCAAATTCTTTGTGGTAATGGCTTAAACCAAGATTCATTCTATTATAAATAGAAAATCCATGCAAGCAAAACTATTTAAATTTATAGAAATTCATCAAAAAATAACATCACTAATATGGTCGTATGCTACATCCTTAATTCATGAATATTTTTGAAGTTCTATATTTTACTTTAATAGGAGCGACACCACTTTCTATATTTATATAGGTGAAACTCTTCTTTTAGCCAATGTTTTGCTTCATTAAGAGTCTTCAAACTCACTTTCCAAAAAAATTAGTACATAAGTATTATCTCTCATTTATTAATAAATCATTGTTACCCTTTAAACTTCTAATTTAGAAATTGAGTTTCCATTATTGATAAATTTATTTAGAAAGGTTTCAAACTCATTCCAGTAGATGTAATTTTAGTTAAATCTTTCGAGAGCCCTTTCATAAATGGGTTTACTAGATTGTTACAAGATCTCACATAAATAATGGTAATCACTCCATCATTTATCAATTGTCTAATTTATTCATACCACAAACTAATATGTCTAGACTTATCATTGTATATTTTGCTTGTTGGGTATATCTCTATTTTGATCTTGACAATCAAACTAAGAATCATTTATGTATTTTATGAGTGTTATTTTTAGGGATTCATAAGATCGAGTGTATCACTATAGGGTGCACCAATTTTATTCATTAAGAATAAAGATGAGTCTTTAAGGTTATGCATGGGCTACAGATAATTAAACAATGTGACTATAAAGAACATATATTCCTTTCCATGGATTGATAATTTGTTTGACCAATTAAATGGTGCTGGAGTTTTCTTCAAGATTGATTTGAGATTGGAGTACCATCAATTGAAGATCAATGATTCAGATATTTCCAAGACAACTTTTATAAAATGGTATGGCCACTACGAGTTCTTAGTGATGCCTTTTGGTTAACTAATGCACTACTGACTTTCATTGACTTAATGAACCAGATCTTTAGTGTAACACTTATAATTAGGGCTTAGTAAATAAGATGGATTAAAAAAAGATAAGTATGAGTTTAAGGGTTATGAATGTGGAAAGAGTTGAAGTGTCACAGGATTCACATCCATGACAATGCTTTCAGGATCATGAATTATTGGAGATCGAATTCTAGATTTAAAGTGATTCATAGTTGTGACAATGATTGTTCTTTCCTTCTCTCACGACCTAAACTCAAAAGTAAACTTTAGAATTTGAAGTTTTCTCATACCAGAGACCAAGCCTTGTGTTTTTCCTTGATTCTTAGACAAAACACCTAAACTCAAATCAAAGATCAAAGTTTAAACACATTCTTATGAGAGAGGAGCATAAAGAAGTGTTGTTCTTGAGGAGGCTAACTCAAAAGAAGAAGAGAGGAATCAAATTCGGTATCTAGGTTGTGTTTCTTTCTATTGTGGTCAGGAATCATGTTTCCATTTCATTTTTACAAGCTTTCATAGCCTTAATCATGTTTAGTTCGTTTATGATAAAGATTCATTTCCAAATGGGTTAGGTTATGGCTTAATCTTGAGAGTTTATGGTTAAAGACCTCTCTTTAAGTTGATTATAGGTTATGGTATGTGTTAGTAAGGGGTTATATTAGATTAAGATGGTTAAGAGGTTTAAAGTTAGGCTTTGTATCTTTATGGATTTAAAAAGGTTAAATATATGGTTATAAATGTTGATATATAAGTGTTATATGTGATAAGAGTTGGAAGAAGAGGTTGTGGGACCCATTAAAAGGATAAACAAGCTTGAGAAAAACTTAGTTTTGAGGCTCCATTAGACATATATGCATTTAAATTCCAAAATATGGAATATTATGTGTTCATTGTGTGCTAAATGAGTTGTATGCCTTAAATACCGAATGTTGGTTGATATGAAAGTAAATGACGTAATTAATGCCATTAGTATATGAGTATTGAATGATATATGTATAAATATAAGGTTAGGCATGAATTGAATTCCATAAGGAAACTTGGAAGAAAGCTTTGCCATAAAGATGTCAAATGTGTTATATGGATATAATGAATGATGTGGTTATAGTGGTTGAAGAAGTAAGTAAGGTGACATAAATGCGTAAATGAGTATGAATGTGTTTTTAAGATTCATGGGTTCAATTATATTATAATATGCTCTTGTGGGTTAATTAATGATTTAACATATTTTAATGCATGATATGATGAGAGTGTTGATAGGAATAGGTTGCCATTGGACAACCATTAGAGCCCTTATATGTGACTTATAATAAATGATTGCTTTAGTGTTGTAAACTGTTAGAAAATCCAGATTCACACCCGTGACTAGGTGTTCATGACTGTGAATTTCATCTCATGAACAAAGTCATGCTTATGACTCTTCTTCATACCCATGAAGAATGTGATCAAAATGGATAGAAGTGTTCACGACCAAATTCACGATTTGGTTTACGAATAGGATTACTCGTAAATGAGCCTTCACGACCGTGAATATATAGTTTACGCTCGTGAAACCTGCTTAAAATGTAACAATTTGTTTCCTTCAATGGTTACAATGTGTTGTCTATACATGTGTTTCATAATGATATGTTTAATGTATACTTTTATGATTGCCAGTTCATGAATGTTACATGATAAGTCTCCATAAGATTAAATTATATATGTTATAAGATATAAATGTTATAATAAAGTATAATAAAGAGGATATGATCAAGTAAGACCCAGGTTTGATACTAGAACTAGAAGTAGGATAGGTGGCATGCCATTAATGGGGTTCATGACACCATAATATTATGATATAGTTATTCTTTTAAGCATAATGCAGTTTATGCTTTAGGAGTGCTCTTGATCTTATAATGCATGTAAAGATATATGTTTACTCAGTCAATATGGCTTAAGCTTTAAGAGCACCATTGACTTGAGAAGCTTGGACTGACACACATGATTATAAACAGTGGCAGGGTGGCTTAAGCTTTAGGAGTGCCCTGTTCACAACCTGTATCCGAATAGTCCATGTTGAGAGTTGTTGTGCAATTATATTAAAGTGATTAAAGAACACGGTAATATGAAAAGGATTCAAAGGCACAAATATGCAAAGATCCATAGTTAATAATTTACACGTTATAATCATGGTTCATAATGCTTAATGATCTATCACTTCCATAAGGTAAAATATTTATATGATATTATTATTTCACTATCATGCCATGAATACGTATGACTTGATGTATGATGTTTGATTGCATGTATGAATTTTTATGCATATATGTACCATTAAGCTTTTAGTAGCTTAACGTGTGGGTGTTTTCCCACACAGGTTCAAGCCTAGTAGATAAAGTTGAAGTTGATCCAAAGAAGCCAGTCCAACATCAGAGATAATAGATCAGACTCAAAAATGGTCGGTGATATTATCATATCATACTTTTACATTTTGTACATGACATAGAGATTAGGTTGTTAACTTGTATAAATGTCTATATTTAAAAGAAACATGTAATTTTATTAAAGCCATGTATTTTTTTATAAACATCGGACCAATTGAGTCCAAACATGATGGTTTTTATTTGTGATGATAAATCTTTGGATCAAATTTTCTTATGGATATTTAATATTATACGATTAATAGGTTCTATAGAAAAAGAAAGTTTATGTGACTAAAGGGTTTTCCCAAGAAAATAATTTTTTTATATAGGTTTTCTGCATACAGGTTCCATAGGATCCACTCATTTAGTCGAGTTTATCCTGATAAGGTAAGAAGGCGTTACATTTAGTGGTATAAGAGCTTAGGTTTAGGCATTTTTAAACCCAAGTGGATTAAGAGTTATCATGCATACATAGTACATGCCATATGTCTCTAATATGGGCTTTCTCTATCGACTTATAGGGAGTACTAAGTATAGATGAAGATAGAAGCACATGATATTTCCGAGAGCAATAGTCCTTAAGAGCATAGAGCTCCTAATCAGCCTAGTGCTTCGAGTGCTTAGGGTTCGAATGTTGCCGCAGTTTCTCAGCAGCAACCTATTGGACAAGCAGATCTAGGTGTGATACCAATCATGCAGTAAATGGCCGATATTTTATAGCAATTGGCTCAGGTTATACCATAGGTCGTACCATGAGCACCGCCACAACCAGCTCACAGTCGCCACCATAATAAGCATCTAAGATGAAGATTAATAGGCTCAAAAAATATAGGGCCTTTGATTTTCATAGTATAGGTGAGGATGATCCCGTCGCAACTGAGTTTTGGCTTGAGAAGATCGAGAGGGTCTTCGAAGAGTTAAAATGTGCCGATGAGCACAGGGCAAAGTATGCAGTATCACTTCTATAGAAACATGCATATGAGTGGTGGAAATTTGCTTTGAAGAAGCCATAGACTCTACAACCTCTGACTTGGGAGTATTTTGTTGCAAAGTTCAATAAGGAATATGTAATCCGAGTCTACATTGATGAGAAAAGAAGGAAATTCCTAAATTTGTGGTAAAGGACCAGGATAATCTCCGAGTATGCAAAGGAGTTCACACGGTTAAGCAGATATACCATCAGTTTTATAATGGATGAGAGTGATAAGTGATGTCATTTTAAAGATGGGTTAAATGATGACATCGGTTATCATGTCATTTCCCTATAGCTTGAGGACTTCTCAATCTTGTGTCAGCTGCCATTAGCAAAGAGAAGAGAAAAAAAAAAGAATAGAGGAGAATTATAGAAGACCCATAACCAGTGTGGCACATACAACTGACAAGAAAGGTCGATTCTTTTTAGGACAGTCCCAGTGTAGGGGACAAAGTAGAGGAAAAAGTCATTCACAATCTAGTTCTTTCAGGAGGGGATTGCCTCTCTAAGACTACATCAACCATCGTCAGCACGCAGACAACTAGGGATCTTGCTATCATATATGATACATGTCATAGAAACTACATAGAAGAGTGTCGGGTGAACACATGGGCTTGCTTTAGGTGCGGAGCCCTAGATCATATGAGAAGGAATTGCCCTTTATTGACAAATACTACAGCCACACAGACAACAATATCAACACAAGTTTAGAATATGAGCTAGACATGAGGAGGTCATATAGGACCTAGCTATGATGTGTCAGAAATAGTGAATAGGACGACACCCAATAAAGCTCTAACTAGGGCATATGCAATGAAGGCCCATAAGGACTAAGGAGCCACATATGTCATTATGGGTATGTTTTTGTTACATAGCTCAATTTTATATGCTTTGATAGATCCAGGCTCTACACATTCTTATATTTGCATAAGCATGCCTAGTCGACACAGTATGAAAATAAAGAAGTTAGAGTTTGAAATTGAAGTCATGAACTCTTTAGGCCACAATGTGGTTGAGAAATGGGTATACAAAAGTTGCCCTTTAGTTATGCATGGTAAAGAATTTCCTGCGGATCTTATAGAGTTGTTGTTTCACAAGTACGATGCCATATTAGGTATGAATTAACTCTCACAGCATGAGATAGTTGTGGACTATCGCTCTATGACAGTTGTTCTTAAGACTTTAGAATAAGAAGAGGTGGCAATTTAAGGTGAGAGCTTTCCTCGGCCTCCACAAATGTTTTCTAAGATGAAGGCACAAAGGATGATTCGAAAAGGATATGAGGCTTATTTGGCTCATGTAGTTGACACCAAAAAATGATGTCAAGATCTCTAGGATATCCCTATAGTGAGGGAGTTTCTAGATATTTTCCTAGATGATCTTCCAGGATTACCAACAAATAAGGATGTTTAGTTCTCCATAAAGCTCACACTAGGCACAACATCGATATCAGTAGCACTTTTTAGAATGACACATTCAAAGATGAAATAGTTGAAAAAATAGTTGCAAGATTTATTAGAAAAGGGTTTTATTAGACTGAGTGTATCTCCATGGGGTGCACCAGTTTTGTTTGTAAAGAAGAAAAATGGGTTTATGAGGTTGTGCATAAACTACAAGCAGTTGAGTAATGTAAATATCAAGAACCTATATCCATTACCACATATTGATGATATTTTTTATCAACTAAAAAGTGCATGAGTGTTCTCCAAGATTGATTTGAGATCGAGTTATCACCAGTTGAAGATAAAGAAAGAGGATATAGCCAAAACAACCTTTAAAACCATATATGGTCACTATAAGTTTTTGGTTATGTCATTTGGATTGACCAATGCTCCAATAACTTTTATGGATATGATGAATTGGATCTTCATGCTATACTTGGACCAATTCATAGTTATTTTAATTGATGACATCTTGGTGTATTCTAATAACCAAGCAAGCATAATCAACATTTTAGGACAGTGTTATAAATCCTTAGAGATCAGAAGCTTTATTCTAAGCTCTCTAAATGTGAGTTTTGGCTTGATGAAGTAGCATTCCTTGGACACAATGCATCAGTAGACAACATCAAAGTTGATTCTAGCAAGGTTGAGGCAATTTTGAATTGGAAGCCTCCCTATAATATGACTGAGATCAAAAGTTTTTCTTGGTTTAGCATGTTACTGCATGAGGTTTGTGAAATGTTTTTCATTGATTGCTTTTCTTTTAACTAGACTTTTGAGAAAAAGATGTAAAGTTTAAATGGAACAACAAGTGTCAAGCTAGTTTCAATAAGCTCAAATGTATGTTGATAGAAGCTTCAATTCTTACATAACCAATCCTCGATAAAGAGTGTGTCATCTATAATGATGTTTCTCATAACGGATTGGAGTGTCTTTTGATGCAAGAAGAAAAGGTCATTGCTTATGCTTCTAGGCAATTGAAGTCACATAAGAAGAATTGCCTTATGCATGATCTTAAGTTGGCAGCCATTGTGTTTGCTCTAAAGATATGGCATCATTATTTATATGGGGAAAAGTATTTCATCTACACCGATCACAAGAGCTTGAAGTATCTTCCTACACATAAGGAATTCAACTTAAGGTAGAGACGATGGTTAGAGTTGATCAAAGATTATAATTGTGTCATCAACTACCATTTAGGCAAAGCCAATGTTGTGGCCAACACTTTGGGCATAATACTATAACAGAGTTGCATGTTCAACTTACTCTTAATTAGAAAATTAGAGATGCATAGAGATAAGATAATAAGGTAGCTGAGATCACCAAGTTGGTCTCTAAGGAGGAGAGATTGAAGTATACAGTGAATCAAATGATCGTTTGTTTTACCAAGCCACTTATGCATGTTTAATATTACAGAGTTGAGACAAAGGATTTTAAAGGAAGCATATGAAACCAAGTTTTTCATGCATCCAGGAAGTAACAAGATGTACGATGATCTAAAAAGAAGGTATTGGTGGGCAGGTATGAAAAAGGATATCATAGAGTTCAAAACAAGATGCCTGACATATTAGCAAGTCAAGGCAGAACATCAGGTACCTTAAGGGTTGATGCAGCCAATCATAATACCATAATGGAAATGAGAATGAATCACGATGGATTTTGTGATTGGGTTGCCTATAATTCTGAGAAAGTTTGATGCCATTTGGGTGATCGTTGATAGGTTAACAAAGTTAGCACATTTTTTACCTATTAGGAGATATTATCTTTTGAACAAGCTTGCAGAGCTATATGTGAACGAGATAGTCCGGCTACATGGAGTACCAATCCCCATCATATATGATAGGGATCGAAGGTTCACATCTTAGTTTTGGAGAAGTTTACAACGAGCTTTGGGTACCAAGCTCAGTTTCAATACGACTTTTCATCGCCGAACGGATGACCAATCGAAAAGGGTGATATAAATTTTGGAAGATATGATGAAAAGTTATGTTATTGAGTTTGAAGGTAGTTGGGAAAAATATCTATTATTAATGAAGTTTGCCTATAACAACAGTTATCAATATAGTATCCAGATGGCTCCTTATGAGGCACTTTATGGTAGGAAGTGTCGAACACTGTTATGTTGGATAAAGCTCAGTGAGCGAAAGTTAATGGGGCCAGAGTTGGTGCAAGAGCAAATGAAAAGGTGAAAATCATATAGAAAAGGTTAAAGGCAGCTTCAGATAGACAAAAATCATATGTTGACATCAAAAGAAGAGATATAAAGTGTGATATGGGAGATAAAGTGTTTCTTAAAGTCTCTCCAAGGAAAAAAGGTCTTAAAGTTTGGAAAGAAGGGCAAATTAAGCCTTAGGTTCATTGGACTGTATGAGATTTTATAGTAGATTAAACCAGTCACCTATAGACTTGTTTTACTGCTAGAGTTGAGTAAGATTCATAATGTTTTTCATGTATCCATGTTGAAGAGGTACAGATCAAATCCTTCACATGTCATCATAACCAAAAACATAAAGGTGAGACTAGATCTTACATACGAGGAAGAGATGATTGATATATTGGCTTGGTAGATTAAAGAGCTTAAGAACAAACAAGTATCATTAGCAAAGTCTTATAAAGAAATCATGCAATAGAAAAGGCTATATGGGAAAGAAAAGAGGTGATGAAGACATAGTACTCCTAACTATTTCATCACACCACTATAAGTAATTTCGAAAACAAAATTCTTTTATGGGGGAGAGAAATGTGATGCCCATAATTAGGGCCTAGTAAATAAGATGGATTAAGGAAAGATAAGCATGTGTTTGAGGGTTATGGATGTGGAGAGAGTTGAAAAGAAATAAGAAAGTGAAGTGTCATAGGGTTCATACCCGTGACAATACTTTCACACTAATGAACCATCACGAGATGCAATTCTAAGTTTAAACTTATTCACAACTGTGATGGTGATTGTCACGCTTTTGAATATCATTAGATATAAAATCCCAATAGTTGTTATTTCCTTCTCTCACGACCTAAATTCAAAAGTGAATCCTAGAATTTAAAGTTTCCTCATGCCAAAGACTAATGCCTTGTGTTTTTCCTTGATTCTTAGACCAAAACATCTAAACTCATATCAAAGATCAAAGTTTAAACAAGTTCTTATGAGATAGGAGCATAAAAAAGTGGCATTTTTAGGAGGCCAAATCAAAGGAAGAAGAGAAAAGTCGAATCCAGCATCTATATTGTGTTTCCTTTGATTGTGGTAAGGAATCACATTTTCTTTTAGTTTTTACAAGCATTCATAGCCTTAATCATGTCTACTTTGTTTATAATAGAGACTTGTTTCCAAATTGGTTAGGTTATGGCTTAATCTTGAGATTTTATGGTTAAAGACTCATCTCTAAGTTGATTATAGGTTATGGTTTGTGTTAGTAAGGGGTTATATGAGATTAAGGTGGTTAGGAGGTTTAAAGTTAGGGTTTGTATCATTATGGCTTTAAAAAGGTTAAGCATATGGTTATAGAAGTTGATATAAATGTGTTACATGTGATATGAGTTGGAAGAGAAAGTGGTGAGACCCATCAAAAGGATAAACAAGCTTGAGAAAAGCTTAGTTTTAAGGCTCCATTAGAGGTATGTACATATATGCATTTAAATTCCAAAATATAGCATGTTGTATGTTAAATGTGTTTGAAATGAGTTGTATGCTTTAAATGCTAAATGTTGGTTGATCTGAAAGTAAATGATGTAATTAATGCCATGAATATATGAGTATTAAATGATATATGTATAAATGCTAAGTTAGACATGGATTGAATTCTATAAGAAATCTTGGAAGAAAGCTTTGTAATAAAGATGTCAAATATGTTATTATGGGTAAAATGAATGATGTGGTTATAGTGGTTGAAGAAATAAGTAAGGTGGCATAAGTGCATGAATGAGTATGACTACATTATTGAGATTCATGGGTTCAATTATGTTAGAATATGCTTTTGTGGGCTAATTGATGCTTTAATATGTTTTAATGCATGATATGATGAATGTGTTGATAGGAATAGATTACCATTGGACAACCATTAGAGCATTTACATGTGACTTGTAATAAATGATTGCTTTAATCCTATCAATTGCTAGAAAACCTATATTCACGCCCGTGTTTAGGTGTTCACGATTGTGAATCTCTTCTCACGAACAAAGTCACACCCTATGACTCTTCTTCACACTCATGAAAAATGTGGTCAAAATGGACAAAAGAGTTCACAACCAAATTCATAGTTTGGTTCATAGGTAGGGTTAGCTATGACTGAGCCTTCACGACCATGAACATATGATTCACAGCTTGCTTAAAATGTAACATGCTCTTTTCCTCAATTGTTACAATACATTGTCTATACATGTGTTTCATAATGATATGTTTAATGTATGCTCTTATGATTGCCAGTATATGAATGTTACATGATGAGTCTGCACATGATCAAAGTATATATGTTCTAAGATATAAATTCTATAATGAATTATAATAAAGAAGATATGATCAAGTAAATCTCAGGCTAGATACTCGGACTAGAAGTAGGATAGATGACATGCCATTAAGGGGGTTTACGATTCCATAATGATATGATACAAGTATTCTTTTAAAGACAAATGGCTTAAGCTCTAGGAGCACCCTTGGATCGTATAATGCATACAAAGATATATGTTTACTCAGTTAATGTGGCTTAAGATTTGAGAGCACCATTGACTTGAAAAGCCTGAATTGACACACATGATTATAGACAATGGCATTGTGACTTAAGCTTTGATAGTGCCCTTGTTCACAACCCATATCCTAATTGTCCGTGTTGAGAGTTATTGGATAATTATGTTAAAGTGATTAAAGAACACAATAATATGGAAAGTATTCAAAGGCACAATTATGCAAAGATCCACAGTTAATAAATTACATGTTATAATTCATAATGCTTAATGATCTATCACTTCCATAAGATAATGTATTTATATGATATTATGATTTTACTGCCATGCCAAGATGTGTTATATGATTCCATGAATATGTATGACTTGATTTATGATGTTTGATTGCATGTATGAATTTTTACACCTATATGTACCACTAAGCTTTTAGTACCTTAGCGTGCGAGTATTTTTCTATGTAGGTCAGAGCCTAGTAGATAAAGTTGAAGTTGATATAGAAAAGCCAACCCAACATCGGAGACAATAGATCAGACCCAATAAGGGTTGGTGATATTATCATGTCATACTTTTACATTTTGTACATGACATGGGGATTGGGTTGTTAACTTGCATACATGTTTGTATTTTAAAGAAACATGTAATTTTGTTAAAGCCATGTATTTTTTTTTTTGTAAACATTGAGTCAATTGAGCCCAAACATGATGGTTTTATTTATGATGATAGATCTTTGGATCAAGTTTTCTTATGGATGTTTAATATTATATGATTAACAAGTTTTATATGAAAAAGAAAGTTTATGCGACCTTTTCCCAAGAAAAGAAAATTTATTTTTTTCACTGATTTTCTGCATACATGTTTTGTAGCATTCGCTCATTTAATTGGATTTATCCTAATAAGGTGAGAGGCTGTTACATTTAGGCCATACTTGGACTAGTTTGTGGTGGTCTTCATTAATGACATCTTGGTTTATTCCAAAAATATGGAGGAACATCATCAACATTTGAGGATTGTCTTGCAAACTCTGCAAGAGAGGAAGTTATATGTCAAGCTATGCGAGTGTGAATTTTAACTTGGTGAAGTTGCTTTCCTTGGGCATATAGTATCAGTGGAGGGGATTAGAGTCAATCCTAGCAAGGTAGAGACCATCTTGAATTGGAGACCTCCTAAGAATGTAACGAAAGTAAAAAGTTTTCTTGACTTGACAGGGTACTACAGGAGATTTATAAAAGGTTTTTCCATTATTGCCTCTCAATTGACTAAGCTACTGAGAAAAAACATTAAATTTGACTGGAGCCATAAATGTTAGGCTAGTTTCGATAGGCTTAAGAGGACGTTGATAGAAGCACCAATTCTAACACAACCAGTTCTAGACAAGAAATATGTTATATATAGTGATGCTTCCTATAATGGATTAGGTCGTGTCTTGATTTAAGAAGGGAAAGTTGTAGCTTATACTTTCAAATAGTTGAAACCCTATGAATTAAATTACCCATCATATGATATGGAGTTAACGACCATTGTATTTGCTTTGAAGATATGGCGCCATTACCTATATGGGGAAAGATATTTCATTTACATCAATAATAAGAGCTTGAAGTTACTCATCACCCAAAAAATGCCAAAATTAAGATAGATAAGATGACTAAAGCCAATTAAGGATTATTTGTGTAATTGATTATAATTCATTTAAGGCGAATGTAGCGGTCGATGCTTTGAGCAAGAAGACCTTGGCATAATTGCACATCTTGCCCACTTTTAACTAATAGATTACAAATGCATATAAACGAGATGCAAAGTTAGTGGAGATGACTGAGTTGGTCACTAAGGGAGAGAAACCGAAACACACAATTGATTTAGATGATGGTTTGTAATACTAGAATTGATTATGTGTGCCCAATATGGAAGATTTGAAGCAGAGAATTCTAAGGGAAGCACATGAGACTAAATATGTTGTGCACCCTATAACAACATGTATTAAAACTTGAAGACAAAGTATTAGTGGTAAGGAATGAAGAAAGACATCACAAAATATACTACCAGATGCTTGACATGTTAGTAGGTCAAGGTTGAGCATCATGTCCCATCAGGATTATTACAACCAATTGCCATTCTAGAAAAAAATGGGAAAGAATCACCATGGATTTAAAAATTGGGTTACCAATAACATGATGTGTTATTATTTGTTCGAGTTTTTGTTAATGTTTTTAATGTTTAATTATTGGTTTTTATCATATCTTAGGTACTTAATTGTTTTAATTTCATTGTTGCAAGAAGAAGAGATGAAGTGCATAAAAAGACCAAGTCCCTCATGCACATGAAGAAGCCTCACGCACATGAGGAGAATATGCAAGCTTTGAAGTCACACGCACGTGAGGATAAGATGCAAGCTTTGAAGCGTCAAACATGTGATAATGTGTCATAGGCATGAGGGGTGCTTTTGGTCGTGAAGACTTTCTTCTTTCGTTCCTGTCATTGGTGCATGGTTTTGATCGCTGACACAAAGTTCCTAAAGCTCACTCTCTTGTTGTGAGTGTGTGGATTTGATTATGGGTGCATTGTTGCCTTGTTATACCTATCATGCATGTGAGGAATTGTCAAGATCATGCTGAGTGTTTTGCTGAAGAGTCTATCATACCCGTGACACCTTGTCACATGTGTGACACCCTTTTTACTGAAGAGTCCAGTGGTATGCAAACTTTATTCTGATAAAATGGGGTCTAGCCTTTGAAGATAAATGTCATTCTGAAGATCATCTTTGTGAGAAATTATCCTTTAATTAGGAATAATTGTATCTTTAGAATTAGAGTTTAAGTAAGACTTTTTAGATTAAAAATTCTAGTTTTATTTTACGTTGGAGGAGGAGAGACAGAGAAGAAAGGTTAAGAATTTTGGAAAAGTTTATCAACAGTGTTTAGGAAGGTTTTTTTAATCTTTTATTTTCTTTTATGTTTAACTTAGTCATCATAAAAGATATGATAATTGTTATTAAGATGTTAGGCTAAACATTTTTGTGGTGCTTAGAGCAATCCCAAATTGTGTTGTTTTTTTTATTAAATGAATGCATGATTTTCTTCAGTTTCAATTGTGATAAAACTATTTTTAGTTTAATGGTTGCTTGATCACCAATTATTTAACTTTAAATGGAAATATTAAAGGTAAATTATTAGAAGAACCATCTGTAATTTTACCTAAAAATTAGGTTGAACATTAATTAATTAATTGGTTTAATTAATTGTTGCTTAAAGATGAGAGCCATGAAATCTACATTCATTGGTTCTCAATTCATTAAGGGGTATGCAAATTGGAGGTTATGAGCTAAGTTTCTATTTATTCATTAGTTCTTAATTCATTAAGGGATATACAAATTGGGGGTTGTGAGCTAAGTTCCTAATTCTTCTCTCATTAATTTCCTTTATTACTTTTTACTGCAATCTTAGATATTAATTTCCCTTATTTTTACTACAATCTTAGTTATTAATTTCTCTTATAGCTTATTCAACTCATTAAAATAGGTTAGAGCGTTTAAGATTTTATTTCATTCTTCATGGTAATTTAAAACTTATTAAGAATTTAAAACCACAAAGTTCCTTGAGAGATTCACATCGGGAATAACTTGCTAGTATTACAACTGGCTTGTGCACTTGCAAGTACATTTTGAATTACATCAAGTGTTTGACGCCTGTTGTCGGTCAACTACTGCTTGTTAGATTCTTAGTAATTAAATTGCCAACATTTTGTCTTTTAAGTTGATTTTACATGTAACACCCACAAATATAATTAGCAATAAACTAATTATATAAGCGAATGTTAGCAATTTTTCTTCTACAAAAACCAAATAAAATAATCTTTCCTTTTAAAACACATTGTTTACATTATGAACATGATGACTAATTAAAATATCAAAATAAAAGTAAAAAAGAAAATCAATCCAAACTGTTTAATCACATTTAAATTTTATATTGGGCACTAAAAGGTCTCAAAGTTTACAGACAATATCCCAAAAGGGAATATACAAATCTTTTCAAACATGAAAACAAAACTTAAAGACTCATTGGGGTATCGCCCACCCAAATTGGATTTTGTCACGTGACTCTTCCTTCGGGCTCTCCTTCTCTATTAGCAATAACTATGTGGCTCCAACCTACATGTGAAAAATACTCACACGCTAAGCAACTTGTGCTTAGAGGTATATATATGTATATATAATGTAACAACATAATCATAATAATTTCTTTCAATATGCATCATTAACACATGAATACACATTATATTTTCTCACATCGATTAATATGCATTTATCAATTTATAATATGCAATTATGTGACCACACATTCTTAACCCATCATATATATACATACTGTGATAATACCTCTAGCTCATCTTGTACCATAACTTACTATTTATATATATATATATATATATATATATATGTTGTCACTATCAATATCATACATGTAATATATATGTAACACCCTTAATACAATCATTCTAAATGTACCATATGTTGTTTTAAGTGATTACCGTGTCCGATTGGTATATCCTAACATTTGATTATAGCCGATATACGTAAATTTTTTATTTATTTTTTTTACTTAATGACCACAAAGTTGATAACACTTTATTATCTATTTAACTGATTTATTTCTTTGTCGGTTGACCTATAACGGTCTCATTTTACTATTCTCTTTATTCAAAAATTTTGTCAGTATAACGACTATAAATCTAATTGTCCATCTTGTACTGCAAACAATCAGCAGCCCACGTTAGACACATCAATTTAAATATATTAGCAAACATTTATCATTTGGAATAAAACTTATCATTTCACACATTAGATATGATAGTCCATAAAAGTCCTTTCACAAAACAATTATATATATATATATATATATATCATTATGATAATATACATTTTTTTTGTTTCCTTCCAGATGCTCGTAATACAAGTATCAAATAACTGTGTGCTGATCATTAAAAATGTATAGTGATAGTTGCAAATCTAAAAAATTTCACTAGTCTGATTTAAATATGTAAATACATGCAAAATTATATTCACTACACTATTCCAATTTAATCTTAATTTACTCTTCAACATATTAACTAAAAATTTACTTAAAACATTCATAAATATAATCTACATACCTTAAATTTCTTATCAGAACTCTTAAATAAATTTAAAACTCTCAAATTCTCGTATTTAAATTTTATACCCTCATTTGAATCCTTTAATTTCTTCCACTTCTAGTCATTCAATTGAAGATTGGAGACTTCAACTAGCTAATAGAGGGGCTAAGATAACATTGAAGTGCTTGGATTTGGTGTAAAAATTGAAGAACAATGAAAAACTTTGAGTGCGAAGAAAAGAAGAAAGGTTCAACCAAGAAGAAGGATGAGTGGAAGAAGATGATGCAGAATTCTCTCTAAATAATTCTGATTTTTGGGTCCACTTATGGTGGCTTAAAATGGGTGGGTTTAGTGAAGTCAAAATCCAATCCAATTAGGCCTTTTTAACCACTCTAAATTATTTTTCTCAGTTTCTAATCTCAATTTAACCCAAATTTGATTACATAATTCATAAAATGTATAAATTAGCTCACATAAAAAAATTTTCAACTCAATCAAAGTTTGTTTCCTGTCCGGCTCACCCAATCTAATTAGTCAAATTTCAGTGCTACTGTAAAATTTATTTTTCTCTGTTAAATAATTATAAATATTATTTAAATGCTATCTATGTCTCAAAATAAATTTTTAAATATCGTTTATTATTTTTAATACTCCGATGAAAGTACAGTGAACCTAAACTATTAGTTAGACCATATCCCTTTTTTTAATTTTTTACATATGGGGACCTATTTGATATCATTTTTACTCCAAATTTTACCCCCGAACTAGTCATAACATATATTTTTCGATAATAAAATAAAATATTTTTTTACCAACGGATGTATTTTTTTATCTTGAATATACTGATCAATTTCGGAAATTACAATTTACGACTAAACCCATATTTGGGTCATTACAATTGTCCCCTACCAATAAAAATTTCATCCTCGAATTTTTACCTATATTGAACAGTTTGGATGTTGTTGTCTCATTATCGCTTATGGTTCCCACGTGACTTCTGCCAAATTATGGTGATTTTATAACACCTTCACTAGTGGGATTTGCTTATTTCTGAGCTGTCTAACCTCTCTGGCTAGAATTTTCATTGATTTCTCTTTATAAGTCAAAGAAGCTTATATCAGAATTTGTTGTGGCTTGATCACATGACTAGGGTTTGACTTATACCTCCGCAACATTGATACATGAAACATATCATGAATTTTTTTAACTTATGAGGCAACTTTAATCAATAAGCTACGAGTCCAACCGCTATATAATTTCATAACGACCTATAAATCTTGAATTTAATTTGCCCTTCTTGTCAAACCTTATAATCTTCTTCTAGAGAGATACCTTTAGAAACACTTTGTCTCCAACCTGGAACTCTATGTCTTTTCTTTTTAAATCTACATATGATTTCTATTGGTCCATGACTTCTTTGAATCTGTCTTTGATTACCCGTACTTTTTCTTCAGTTTCATGAATCAAATCAAACCCCACTAGTTTCTTTTCACTTAGTTCTATCCAGCATAAGGGAGTTCTACATTTTCTTCCATAAAGAGCTTCATATGACGCCATTTTGATGCTAGACTGATAGCTGTTGTTGTAAGCGAACAGTGACAAAATACTTTTCCAACTACTTTCAAACTTAAGGACACAATTTCTCAACATGTCCTTAAGTATCTGAATCACCCGCTCTAACTATCCATCAGTCTAGGGATGAAAAGTTGTACTAAAATGGAGCTTTATCCCCAATGTTTCTTGCAATTTTTTCCAGAACTGAAAAGTAAATCTTGGATCTCTATCTAAAATAATGGAAGATGGTACTTCATAGAGCCTCACTATATCAGTAATATAGATTTCTGCTAACTTGGTCGGTGGATAATCCATCCATACAGATAAAAAAAGGGCTGATTTAGTGAGTCTATCAATGACTACCCATATAGGATTATGCTTACTTCTAGTCAAAAGCAGTCCAGTCATAAAATCCATGGTCGCTTGATCCTATTTTCACTCTAGTATCGCAATAGGCTAAAGCAAACCCGATGGAACTTGGTGTTCTGCTTTCACTTAGTTGCATATCAAGCATTTTCTTACTAATTCTATCACAAGTTTCATTCCTAACCATCAAGAGTGTGCTTTCAAGTTCTGATATATCTTGTTAACACTAGGATGTATCGCATATCTGCTATGACGAGCTTTTGTGAGAATGTTCTTCCTCAATTCATCTTGATCCATTACACATAGGGTCCGTTTGGTACTGCGTTTATTAAAAGCGCTTTTGGAGAAAAAAATTATTTTTAATTTTTTTGAGTTTTGAAAACTACTTTTGGAGATAAGCAAATAAATAGATACTTTTCTTAAAAGCAAGTTTGAAAAAAGCAGTTTATAAAAAATTTTAAAAATCAGTTAATTAAATCAAAAAATTATAAACCTGCTTTTTGGATATCTAACAGCAATTCCAAACACCCCTATAACCTCCGATTGTAATAAAGATTGTCATCTGCACCTAAAAAGTAGTCACCATCATTGCCCTATTTTACTCGGTTCACTATGGTAATCAATCGATTATATAGCTTTTGTGTCATTTTCACTTGCTGAAGAAAGTCTAGTTTACTTACATTTCAACTATAATCGCTCCATCTTGTTCCATACTCAACCTAACATTCATTGCTCGAAAGGCTGCCATCAATTTTCTACTAAGTGTATCAGCTACCACATTCGTCTTTCCTGGATGATAGTCAATTAATCAATTATAATCTTTTATCAATTCAAGCCAATGCCTCTGTCTCATATTAAGTTCCTTCTGTGTGAGAAAATATTTTAAACTCTTATGATCTGTATAAATGTAGCATTTTTCACCATAAAGATAATATCTCCAAATCTTTAAAGCGAATACAGTTGTTGCGAGCTCAAGATCATGAGTAGAATAGTTCTTCTCATAAGTCTTGAATTGTCGAGAAGCATATGTAATCACTTTGCCTTCTTGCATCAGTACACAACCTAATCCATTCCTAGAGGCATCACTATAAATCACAAAGTCTTTGCCAGATTCTGGTTGAGTTAATATTAGAGCTTCTATCAATATGTTTTTAAGATTTTCAAAGCTTTCTTGACATTTATCCGTCCACTCAAACTTAACAAGCTTCTATAATAGTTGAGTGAGAGGCATTGCTATAGTGGAGAAACCTTTTGCAAATCTCTTGTAGTACACAGCCAAACCTAGAAAACTTCTAACTTCTGTAATATTCTTAGGTATTCGCCACTGTAAGATTGCTTCAATCTTCTTTGGGTCCACTTTTATCCCTTCAGCTGAAACTACATAACCCAAGAAAGATACTTCATTCAACCAAAAGTCACACTTGCTAAACTTTGCACATAATTGCTTTTTTCTCAATATTTGTAAAACAATCTATAGGTGCTTTTATGTTCTTCTGAAATCTTTGAATACACTAGAATATCATCAATAAATACCACTACAAACTGGTCCAGGTAAGGATGAATGTTCTTGTTCATCAAATCCATGAAAGTTGTTAGGCATTTGAAAGCCCAAATGGCATAATCAAAAACTCATAATGGCCATATCTAGTGCGAAAAAGCAGTCTTGGGTACATCTACTCCCCTTACTTTCAACTGATGGTAGTTTGATCTCATATCAATTTTTGAAAACACACTTGATCCCTTCAACTGATCAAATAAGTCTTCAATACGTGGAAAAAGATACTTGTTCTTGATTGTCACTTTAATCAGCTGTCTGTAGTCAATGTATAACCTAAGTGACCCATCCTTCTTCTTTACAAAGAGCATTGGTGCTCCCCATGGTGAAACACTGGGTCTAATAAAGCCTTTACCAAGCAATTTCTATAACTGAATCTTCAATTCTTTGAGTTCTATGGGTGCCATCCTAGAGGGAGCAATAGAAATAGGTGTTGTACTTGAAGCTACATCAATAGTGAACTCGACTTACCTGTTAGATGGCAAACTTGGTAGTTCATCAGGGAAGACATCTGGAAAGTCTCTCACTGTAGGCACATCTGACACCTTAAGATCTTGTCATTTAGCTTCCACTATATAACATAAGTAAACAATGCGCCCCTTCCTTATTAACTTCTTGGCAGCTGTAACTAAAATCACATCAAATAAAAAGTTTGTTCTTTCACCCACAATAGTGACCTCCCGGTCATTGAAAAGTTTAAATGTCATTATTTTTCATTTACAATTAACTGTCGCTTGGTGGTTGGATAACCAGTCCATCCCCAATATTACGTCAAATTCATGGAATGAGAGTTCAATTAGATTAGCCATAAAAACATAGCCTTGTGCACTAATGGGACACTCTCTGTACACTTTATTCACCATAACATTATTCCCTAAAGGATTGCTCACTGGAATATCCTTGTCTAACTGTTAATCTCTCAACCCTTTTCCCCATGCAACATCAGTATTTATGTAGGAGTGTGTGGAACTAAGGTTAACAAGTGCATATACATAATCATACATAAGCATAAATTTACCTACTATCACATCTGGTGCATCTTCCTCTTCTTTAGCTCTCATTGCATAAGTGCCGCTTATAGCTCATCCTTGGCCTTGGGGTGGTTGTGCAGAAGATTTAAATGCTAATGGGTTAGAGGTTGTTCCCCTACCTCGACCTCTAGGTGTTAAAGGTCCAACACCCGGTGCTGGTGATGTAGCTGTAGAAGCTTGGGCCACTAGACAATCCCTGACCTGATGATCCTTTGAACCACACTTGAAATAGGCATCCGTCAAATATCTGCACTCTCTTGGGTGAAATCTACTATAATGACCATAGGTCTGGACTGCACCTCCTCCTCTGCCTTTAGGTGTATTGCCTACAGAAGTAACTAGGGCATTGCCACGAAATTTATTTCCTTGTCCACGCCCTGGTGCAATTGATGCATGACTCTGTGATGGAGTTGGTCCCCCAAACTTCTTAATTTGGGTACTTGTACCATTGAACTGTCCTGGCTTCATCTTCTACTAGATCGAGTCTATCTATCAGCCTCATTCATCTAGATACTTTCCAACTTAATAGATGCTTCTACCAATGCATGCAAATTTGGATGCTTTTGAGCACCTACTATCTGTATGATTTTGTTATGGAGACTCATCTCAAACCTCTAGCATAACTTTTCCTTAGTCAATTGATAGTCATTAAGATAGGCGCTAAGGTGCTCAAACTTGCGCTCGTATTCCGCAGCTATCTTATTTCCCTACCCGAGTCTCAAAAAAACATCTTGCATCTCTGATTTATACTTCAACCTTATGTAATTTTTTTCAAACTAGCCCAAAAAGAATTTACAATTCAATTGCTCATTAGGGGTATGCCTGCGAACTGAGTCTCACCAAATAAATGTAGGACCTGAAGTAAAGCCATTGTATCCTCAAACATCTCTTCAGGCGGACTGTGAGTGATTTTAAATAATCTATTGGTTCTGAACAACCATTCTTCAACCTGTGCAGGTGTCAAGGGATCACACCTATAGAAATCTTTAGCTCCAATCTCTTTAATTGCTCCAAAATCGACTTCTTTTTAGGTGGCATAGGAGGTTGTGCCTACGCCAATGATTATTGAGCTTATTCAGCCTGCATTATATATTAAATATAATCAGCCATAAGATTGAGAAAGTCTGGCTGTTGAGGTGGAGGTGGTGCAACTGGTGGTGTAACATGTTGTAGGGCCTCAGCTTGCCCAACACTGAATGACGTTTCACTTTCACCATCCCCTCCACTATGACCTTGATTGGCTGACATCTTTCACTGTAAAACAATAAGGAACAAACATGCATTAGACTTATAACACTTTTCATTCAACAACTGCCATGTATATACATATAATCCATTTACTTAATCCTTACTTCGATCTCAGAATCGCCTAAATGGTGCTCTGATATCACAAAAAGTAACACCCTTTTTACAATTATTCTAAACTTATGTTACATTGTCTTAAGTGATTACCATGTCCAATTGATATATCCTAACATTAGATTATAGCCGATGTAGGTAAATTTTTTTTACTTAATGACCATAAAGTCGATAAAACTTTATCATTGATTTAATTGATTTGTTTTATTGCCGATTGACCTATAACAATCTCATTTTACTATTATTTGTATCCAAAAAATTTAGCAGTATAATGACTATAAATCTAATTGTCCATCTTGTACTACAAACAATCCGCAACCCATGTTGGACACATCAATTCAAATATATTAACAAACATTCATCATTCGGAATAAAACTAATCATTTCACTCACTCGATATGATAGTCGATAAAAGTCATTTCACAAATAGTTACATAATCCCAATCCATATATATATATATATATTCATTTTTTTTGTTTCCTTCTAGTTGCTCCTAATACAAGTATGCTGGCTCCGAGGACTTTTCTAGCTAATACCTGCACGCAGTTAAATAACTGCGTGCTGAGTATTAAAAATTTCCAGTAGTAGTTACAAATCTAAAAATTTTCACTAGTCTGATTTAAACAAGCACATACATGCAAAATTATATCCACTGCACTATTCCAATTTAATCTCAATTTATTCTTCAACATATTAACTAAGAATTTACTTAAAACCTTATACCTATTTCATAATTATAATTATCCTTTAATACCTTCATTAAATTAATAATTATACTTATTTATGCTTTTGCCACTAGTTTTTTCCATTTTAATATTTTTCCAAATTACCACTTGCCATTTTACTATTTTATCATTCTTGTCATTTTTGCCATATTTATCATTTTTACCATTTATGTCATATTTGCCATATCTATTTTTTTTTATTTATTAATAGAAATTTTTTTCCTAGAATCAATCCAGTAGAAAATCACCGGACTAGGTACATGGGACGTGGACACTATAGGTCTGCTACATTAAAGAGTGACCCCGAATAACTATCCAAACACTACATTGTACATTGAACCAATATCACTAAAGTAAACTGTCATTGACCTATCTAAGTGAGTTGCCATGACCTGCACTGCGGTTATGGTGTCTTTATGACTAACCAATTATATCTTGAACTAAATTTAACCATTAGACTACCACTGAGGGCAAAGAACTTATTCTTTTGATTTAATTTCCATTAAATTCATAAATTCTATTTATTTTACATTATTAATTACCTAGAATTTTATTCATCCATAACTGAATTTCAACTTTACATTATTCTTTTCACACTTTCCATTCTAATATACCAAATATTCGATATTTTTCTCAATTAAGTCATCAAACTCAACTAAGCACACCTTACTCATTATGTTCCATTTCATATATAAAGTAATCACTAACTAGAAAAATATTCAATAAATCCTAATAATTCTCAATCAATTCATATACACTAAATTTCATGTCTTCTTGCATTTTATGACTTAATTTTTATGAAACTAGCAAAGAATACACTAAATTCTTCATATCTACAATTTGGCCTACAAACTTTTCCATCATTAAAATTTTCCTTTCACCTTCTAACTATTTATTTCACTAACTCATACTTTCATTAATATGTATATACCATAATATTATACTAAATCATAGTTATACCTATAGGTACAAATATACATCATATGACCATTTTTAAAGTTCCACTATCTATTTTTTTTATTGGATTTAAACATTCTAATCTATTTTTTTATGTCCTTAATCATGTTTTAAGGTTTACCTTCAATTTAACAAGCAAAACACATACACATACCCAAATTCCATAACCCTAACTCAAGTAAAATCAATAAAAATAGTTAGATTTTGTAACCACTAACCTTTTTTTTTTTTCTTTAGCCTTTCTAGGCTTCCTTTTCCATGCCTTTTTCTTTTGAAGTTCTTTCTCCTTCTTGAGCTCCTACCATGGCTAAAAATATACAAGATAAACTCATCATCATTTTGGTTTCATAATTCAATCTAACTTCATAATTATAATCTACATACCTTAAACTTCCTATTAGAACCCTTAAATAAATTTTAAACCCCAAAATTCTCTTACCTCAGTTTTATACCCTCACTTGAATCTTTTAATTTCTTCCACTTCTAGCCCTTCAATTGAAGATTGAAGACCTCAACTAGCTAATAAAGGGGCTAAGATGACATTGAAGTACTTGGATTTGGTGGCTAAGAGGAAGGATGAGAAGAAGAAGATGATGTAGAATTCCCTTTAGAGAATTTTGATATTTGGGTCCACTTATAGTGGCTTAAAATGAATGGGTTTGGTCAAGTCAAAGTCCAACCTAATTAGGCTCATTTAACCACTCTAAATTATTTCTCTTATTTTACAAACTCAATTTCACTCAAATTTGATTCTATAATTCATGAAATATATAATTTAGCCCACATAAAAAATTTCAAGTCAATCAGAGTCTGTTTTCTTTCCGGTTGACCCAAATTGGTCAAATTCCTTTTTCTCTGTCAAATAATTTTAAATATTATTTGGAGTCTATTCACATCTCGAAATAATTTTTTAGATGTCGTTTACTATTTTTACACTCCGATCAATGTACAGTCAACCCAAATCTATTAGTTAGACCATGCCTTGGTTTTTTTGATTTATGGGGACCTATTTGATCTCATTTTCACTCCAAAATTTACCTCTAAACTAGTCATGATCTATATTTTCCTATAATCAAATAAAATATTTCATCCACGGGTGTATTTTTTTATCTCAGGTATACTGATTAATTTTAGAAATTACAATTTACGACTAACTCCGTATTTGGACAATTACAATATATCTATAATATAATTTAACAAATAGATATATATTCTTCAAAAGTGCAAAGGCTCACTATCGATGTCATACCTGTAATATAATTTGAACAAATAGACATACATTCTTCAAAATAATTTTTCATATCCGCTAATTTAGCTCGAGTCGCACGTGTCATTAAATTAATGTGTCGGTTTAACCAGAGTCTAAATTCGAATTTTGAAAAAAAATAATTAATTAAAATAGTGACAAATAGTTATGGAAAATATCTAATAAAGTATTTAAAATATTAAAATATGTTAGATTATGGTATTGGATTAAAATGCAAAATTTGAAAAGTTTAGCAGTCAATTTGTAATTTACCGAAAAATTGGATGATTAATTGAGATAACCATAAATTAAATGCATGATTGGGATATTAAACACATGGAGGGGCTGGCCACAGCAAGTGACAAATTGTAAGAAGCCAATTAACATGCATGAATACATGAATTAAACATTAAATTCATATGAGCTTAGGTGTCCCATTATTAATTATATTTATCATCTTTCTCTTAATTATCTCTTCTTCTTCCTTATCACTTAACATCTAGAATGCTCTAATCTCCTGAAACCAGCCCATGTTCTTCCCTCCCAAATCCTCCATAGCTAAAGCTTGAGTCTAATAAGAGAAATTGAGAAAGAAAGGGAGAAAAGCATGGAAGAGTAGATTTCATGCAGAGTTGATCAAAAGGAAGCTAGAAAAAGTAAAAAGAAAGAAAAAAAATAAACTAGGAAATAAAAGAAAAAGAAAACCTTAAGGTTTGGCTATGGAAGCAAGGAAGTGAAGGTAAGGTGGTTTTTCTTCTCTTCCATGTTCTCTTTTAAAAAAGGTAGAGATTAGAGCATGGTTTAAAGAGAGAGAGAGAGGGAGGTTAGGGTTATGGAGTTTTAAGGAAGTAAAGTTTTAATGATCTCTTTTATGTATTTTAGGAACTCAAATTGACAAGGAGCTAGCTCAAAGAGCAAAGGAAAAGAGAAAGAAAAGTAAAATAAGAGGTTTGTGAATAACTTAAAGCAATAACATATGTTTTGTCTTTAAGTTGCATGATTTGAACATTTGACATGCTTGTGATTGTAAAATAATAATATTTTGTGATAAAATTTGGGGATGAATGTTTGCTAAACTTATGATTAATTTTGGTAAAAATTGAATGTGATTAATATATATGTTTTTTACTGAAAATTTAGGAGCATTGAGTACTTAAACTGTTATAACTTAAGTCATGGAATTCGATTTTATGCGTTGTTTGTTGGGTCCGAATATAAGACATAGGGCTATAACTTTTATTTAAACCATAAAAATTTGAATATGTTTGTATATTTCCAGAAAAATACATAAAATTTGGACATAAAATTTTGGGCAAAATTATTAGTGACCAGTTAGTGTTCTTTTAGTCATATCTTTTGATACAAAATTTCAAATTAAGTGTTTTAATTTGCATATTAAATTTAAGATCCGGATCTAAAATTGTTAAGAAAACCTTGTAATTAAATTCGGATTGTAATAGGACCAAATGAAGGTCCAAAATAGAGTACAAAATCTGCCAGTGACAGGGCTTTAATGAGTAAAATAATGTCTCGTGTTATGTTATGAAAATATTATTTTTATTGAGTGATTATGTGATTAATTGAGTCTTTATATGCATGAAAAATGTGAATTTTATACTATGAATTTTAATGACATTAACTAAGCCCTAGAACACCTAACTTGAAACTAGACTTAGGATAGTTTGACATGTCAAGCAAGAGGGACATTATGATGAAATCCATTAATGCTATGATTAATGAAGTTGGTAATGAAACTATTATTGAAGCTGGTAATGACACTATTATTGAAGTTGGTAATGACACTTGTATACGCACATCATATTGCCCGGGTAACACTTCTAAGTGCCTGAATGATAACTTCATTATCCTAGTTAGTGGTTCATAGGTGTTGTGAGCATAAAAAAGTTATGAAAAATAAATGGAATCATAACTTGTGATATGATTGATTATGATAGATTATATAATGATGTTTTAATTAAATAAAATATGTATGAGATACAATAATATAATTTGATGTTTATGCATGTTAAAATATTATGAGATGTATATTTGTATGAAAAAATAATTGCACATAAATTGATATATGACAATTCATGTTGCATGAAATAATTTATTGTCTTATTTATATGCACCACTAAGCCAATAGTTTAGTATGAGAGTTTCTCTCGTGCATATATAATGAAGAATAAATACAAAATAGTAGATAAGTCTAGTAGTGACCTGATCCAATAAAGTAGCCTATTTCACACACTGTGGGTTACAAACTTTTGTGTATTTTGGTTTGAACTTTATTTTATAATGGTTGTATAATAACATGTTTTGTAAATAATACTTTACTATATAAGATGTATTTTGTTTCCTTATTATAATTTCTTTTACATCATAAAGTAAATAATAAATAATAATAAAGAAAAAATATATACGGGTGTCTCATATTTATATATTTATATGAAATGATATTTTAACTGATGAAGTTAGCATAACACTCCCTTATCCAAACATGTATTGCTAGAGTGAGGAGGTGTTATAGTTTTTGGTATCAAAGCTCAGTTTGGGCGGTTTTGGGATTTTAAAAAATATATATTTTTTCAAAAATAATTATGACATGTGTACCCACAATTAAGTATTAAAGTTGCTGCTTACTAATCAGAGTCGTTACTTTATGATATAGGTAGAGTATGACTTCAGGGTCACAACATATTGTGGCCCAAATAGGCAAAAAAGTAACGAGCCTACCGAAACAGAGGCTTAATTGTGACTCAGTCATCGCCGAGCTACTGCATCTAAACCTAGTGCTAGCCCATCAAGGAGGCAGTATATTGCTGGAACAGGACAAACAAAGCTTATAAGAAACATGATAGATTTGTTACAAAGAACATCACAACCAGCCTCATCTATGCTACAATTTGAGAGACTGAGGAAGTTAGGGGCACCCGATTTCTATGGTAAACAGGAAGATGACCCATCCATGGCAGAGTTTTGGTTGGAACGAGCAGAGAGAGTCTTTGATTAGCTGCATTGCACAACAGAGATATGAATATCAGTATCTTTATTGCAAGACCATGCATATGATTGGTGGCAGTTGAGGTCAAATAGTTCAGAGGCACTTGACCCTATGACTTGAGAATTCTTACTAGAGAAATTCAAGGAATGATATATTCCTCCTATCTACATAGATGACAAGAAGAGAGAGTTTTTGATGCTAAAACAAAGGGAGATGTCGGTAACAAAATATGAAAGAAAATTCACACATCTTTGCAAATATGCTGACAGCATTATATCCACGGAAGCTGATAAATGTTAACGATTTGAATATGGGTTAAGAGACCCAATCAAGCTACAGGTCTCAGCCCTACACCTGATGAGTTTTCCTAGTTTGCTAGCATCTGCCAAAACAGTTGAGAGATTTCTTGCAACACAACAGCAACACAAGATAGAGGGTTCAAAAGGCCCATATCATAGCCGAGTGGGGGATCATCAAGTGGCAAGAAGGCTAGATCTTTCAGTGGCTGATTTCAGGCTGGGGGTTCCAGTAGACCTACTTCTTACAGACGGGGACAACCCGTAAGATCTGTTTCTTTGGCAACCAGTGCACCAACATAGGCACCACATAAGTCTTTACCTCTACCAGAATGTCTGCATTGTGGTTGTCCTTATCCAGGAGAGTGTTGGTGGATGACAGGAGCATGGTTGAGATGTGGCTCCAAAGATTATATGAAAAGAGATTGTTCTTTATTACAGTATGACAAAGGTTTGGGAAGCACTGAGCCGATACAGACGTAGGCTTCTAGGTAAGGCAGAGGCCGAGGTTCAGGGCAAGGCAGATAAGGCTGATAAGGGCTTAGTCAGTTTAGATCAGAGACAGTTGAGAGGCCAAAAAATAGTGGAGCTGCCCTAGCTAGGACATATGCTATGCGAGGCCGAGAGGAGCACGATGCACCTAATGTCATAATTGGTAAATTCCTTCTCTTTGGCTCTGACATACATGCATTGATAGATCTGGAGTCAACGCATTCATATATATGCACACCACCACCGGGTTAAGAGAATTTAGAACCACAGGCTCTAGAGTTTGAGATTCTTGTGACTAACCTATTAGGGCATAGTGTAAAGGTTAGCAAAGCGTTTAGAGGTTGTCAGTCGAAATTCAAAGCAGACAATTCCTAGCAGACTTGATAGAGTTACCATTCCATGAGTTCAATGTGATATTGAGAATAGATTGGTGAGGGGATGTCACATAATTCCTAGGTGACCAAACCACAAGCACCACAATTTATTAAATATACTTACAATAGTCTCAATATTAAAAATACAATACATAAAATTCTAGTTAAATATTCTAGTTCTAAAGATGTATCTAATCATCGTTAGAATGTAAATATGTAGTAAACTATCCAGATGGAGGTTGTTGACTTGTATTTGATTTTTGGAAAGTGCCAACTGCATTAAGTTTTCCAACCATGAAATCCACTGGTCTCTCTCCTACAATTGTGTCTGTAAAGATGAGATCACCTAGTCTATCTCTTCACTCTCTTGCAATCGTGTCTCCATAGATGATATCAGTTGGTCTCTCTCCTGCAACGACATCTCCATAACTACAATACATCCCTCATATGTCTCTTGCATCCTTTGTCTCTGCTCCAACATATCCTCCATCTACCTCATGTTCATAAAGGTAGAGGAACTAGAGCCTGGACTAGAGGAACTGAAAGAGGATGACTTGTAACCCAGACCGTATAGTCGCTACTTCTTCTCGCCTCTTATGGTATCCATATATATTTTAGTATAATAAACTGGTTGAGGTTCTGTAAAACCCTCAACAGACTGAAAAGCAGCTGCCACACATTTCTCTATGTAATCCTGAGATAAAATAGAAAATAAATTAGAGTAATAGACACAAATGAATTAAAGTTTTTGACAATGTTAATGCCAAATTTTTTAACAGTTTATAATGTAAGAGTTACTTATAGCAACCTCCTTAGACTTGCTATCAACAAACTGACCATCTGACTTCTTCATGTATAGCTTCCTGAAGATCTCATAAGCATTGGGCTCTCAACCCAATTCTTTAGCCTAAAAAAATCATTTGTTCATTGGAAATTAACATCTACCAAAACATACAATTTTTTTGGAGGAATTAAAATTTTAAAATTGTAAATAATTTGGAGTTTAAAAGTTAAATATATTACCAAATCTCTTGTGTGCTCAATGGCCAACTTTGATCCTCCAGTGTGGCGAGAGGGGCCTTTAGCTGGTCCACTTACCTTGCTCCGCCGGTTTCTACTAGCTGCTTTTGATTTTGCACTTACTTATGACTTAGCCCAATACTCAAGCCAATGTAGTTAATCATCCTCAGATATGCTATCAGACCTCACTCATTTCCTCTTCCATATGTGGACCAAATCTGAGTACCGTTCAGTAGCCTAACTCTCTCATACTGTTCTCATACGACCATCAAATCGAGCATGCCAAGAACATTGCTTTTGTAAAAAGAAAAAAAAAATACAAAACAAACACGATAGATATATATGGCTATAGAACAAAAAAACAAATAAAATGTTTTAACTAATTAGATATTCAATTTTAATTTTAATTTTAATTTTGCTTATAGACCTCAAATTCTTCAAAGTAAGTTTGTTTAACCGATGCAGACACTTCTTCCATCCGAATGCTTTAGGCTCAGTCATTTTCTTTAAAGATTTTGTAATAATCGTCAAATACTTGTGAGATGGAATCAATATGCAAATAACATGAAACATAAGAAAATGTTTAATAAAAAAAATAAATCACAAAAACCAATACACTAATTTGACATATATTTATTAGTTATACCTCACACTTTTAATCTCTACCACAATCTTTTCACCAGCTGAAGATCCTGCAATAGATGACAATGTCGCTGGTGCTGTAAAAGGGGGAACAATAGTTGATGGTGATGGTAATGGTGTAGAATATAGGTGTAGAACCTGGTGCATCTGATGATGGATCCACTGTGTGTGTAGGAATGACAATAGATGATGGTCTTTGATCTAATAAAGGTGATGGGGTAGGGGATGGTGATGATAGTGACAACTGAAAAAGAAGCGAAGCACCATAATCTTGCCCACATCCTCGTCCATATCCACATCCAACTCTACCTCCATCACATCCGTATCCATGACCTGTATGTGTCATCTACGCTAGAATACAAAAAAAAAATATCACATACAACAAGTATATACCACAATCATGCATATTATAATGTTATAATCCTAATAAATGAAAAAAAATGTCTTTCAAGTTATAAATTTTATACAATTACAATAGTCTAATTATCACTATGATTATCAGTCTCTAATGAATCTTCAGACATATCATTTGATTTAGATGGAACTTCCAACTCATATTCAATGTCAATATGATTATCTTCAATTTCTATCAGACCACCATTTGAATCACATAAGCTTGTTGGAACTTCATCTATATGCACAAACTCAATATTATTTATATCATCATCTTGAAATGGTGGTGCAATTACCAACTTTGCACTACTTTGTGAAGAATTGGATACTTCAATATTTGATCGAGATTTTATTTTGCAAACAGCCCACCAGTCATTATTAACATGAGATAAATTCGGATATGTGCAGTAATAGACTTGAGTGACTTAAACTACTAGAACAAATGGTTCATACCGATTAAATTTGCGTTTATGGTTAACTTCAACTAGCTTATACACTGGATGAAAATTGGTACCTATGTTTGGTGTTGGATCGAACCACTCACATTTGAATAATACGGTCCTATTGTTTGCCAATCCAAGATACTCTAACTCAATAACTTCTATTAGTTGTCCAAAATAATCGCTCTTATTTACGCTATAATTTAAGCTTTTATGCAAACACCATTATTTATAGTTGCTCTATATGAACCATGACCTATTGTATAAAATTTATATCCATTAACAAAATAGCCAAGGTAGGTAGTCACAGTTCTAAGTGGTCCTTTGCTGAAATCCTATATGAATTTGTTACTAACATTGTTTGAAGGATCATTCACCTGTTTCGTATATTAAACAAATGTTTTTATTGAATATTTGAGACATTGATATATAAAAATATTAAAAACATTAAGTTAGAGTAGTTCTGACATATTTCTTGAACCAATACACAAATTCAGTTTCAAGCTCATAATCCACATTTTTTTGTGGAAATGGTTGGTTGTTTATGTTTTAACTAATCAATATAAACACTATAAACACAGACCCAACAATCTCATAAGGTTTTAATTATCCATATTTAGTTAACAGTTATCACATATTTCATACTCTCTATTTTTGTTATACATACTCAATATATGATGTGATCTCCTTGCAATTAAGTAAAATATAGCTTCTAGCTGTCTTGTACTCATCGTCCATCATAAATCTTGTTTTAGCTCTTCCAAATGCTCTTCCGGGGTTTTTGAAGACAGAAAGCTTGTCATCATATTCATCTTCTGTATACATGCGACCATCATTACTCTGAGGCACATTTTTATGTTTTGTACTGGCATGATCTTCAAAATAGTAAAAACAGAAAGACAATGCTTCTTCCACTAAATATGTTATAACACAAATGTAGTTATATATACCTCTCAAAAGGATACATCCACCTGTATTGCACTGGATCGACTATCCTAGCTTCGTAAGCCAGATGGACTGGTAGAAGCTCAATTGAGTCAAAGAAGCTTGGTGGGAATATTCTTTAAAGCTTATAGACAATAACAGGTATGTCACTTTCAAGTCTTGTTATGTCATATGTTCTGATGGTAGTTGCGGTTAGCTCTTTAAAAAATAGACTCAGTTTTGTAACCACCTTCCAAACATTTGGAAGAAGTAGTTCCCGGAATGCAATTGGTATTAATCTTTGTATAAACAGATAACAGTCGTGACTTTTCATTCAAAAGAAGAGTTCAATGATTATTATCAAGTGTGTAACAATCTTTAGGATATTTTCCTATCACTTCATTTTGTTTCAATTTAGGGTGACGACAGTAATCATTGAACTCTTCTTTTGATTTATAGGTGTCCTTTGTTTTCACATCCATATTCAAAACAATGTTGAACACATTATCAAACACACTTTTTCTATATGCAACACATCGAAATTGTGCCTAATCAAATTGAATCTCCAATATGGCAAATCACAAAAAATACTGCATTTCCTCCAACCATATGTTTTGCATATCGACCCATTAATTTCAGTAGCATCTAATTTGGTTACCTTCTTTAGACCCAAACTCTTAATATCTTTGAACATATCATCTCTTGAACATACAAAAGGCGGAGGTGTTGTCACTGTTTTGTTCTTAGTGAATGCAATTTTATTCCTACGAAATGCATGATCTACAGGTAGGAACATTCGATGGTTATCAAACCATGACTATTTGTCACTGAACTTCAAAGTAAAAGCATCAGATTTTTCTATGTAATATGAGAAAAGCTAACCGTCTTGCAGTACTCCAACCAGATAACATTGAATATGCAGGAAAATCACTTATTGTCCATATATGGGTTGCCCGCGTAATGAAATTCTGCTTGTTCGAACTATCATATGTGTTCACACCAACATCCCACAAATATTTCAACTCTATTTTAAGTGGCTGTAAGAAAATATCTAACTTTGGGATTTTTTGGCCTTGAGACCAATATAGACAAAAAGCTCCTTCATGCATAACCATGAAGGCAAATTATAAGGTGTAACTATAAATAGACATGTTGAGTATTGTTGTCCTGATTGTCCAAATGGCTGAAAACCATCAGTACAATGATCCAATCTCCATTCCGACTTTCAGATGTAAAATTATGATGCATCTGATTGAAATGCTTCCAAGCAACTGAATCTAATGGATGACACATTACTCATTCTTCAACCTCATGCTCAGCATGCCATCTCATATAATGTGTCGTAGCGTTAGATGCATACAATCTCTTCAATCGAGGAGTCAAAGAAAAGTAATACATTTTCTTATATGCTACTTTCGTCTTCTGTCATTTCTTAGTACCCCGATATATTTTTTTAAACCAAGGATGAGTACAAAACTTGCATTCAATTAATTCACTGTCAGCACCCCAATATAACATACACCTATTGAAACAACAATCAATCTTCTCTACCACTAAATCCATACCTCGTAGTAACTTTTTAATGTTGTAAAAGTTGTCAGGAACTATATTATTATCTAGAATAATCTCTTTCATCAATTGTGCAATATGGTCAAACAATTTTTCAGACATATGGTTCTCTAACTTCAATCTCATTAATCGAGCTACAAGTGATAATTGGGAATGTCTAGTACAACCAGGCCACAACTCATTATCTGCGACATTCAACATATCAATTCAACATATCATAAAACTTTTGAGCTTTAGGATTGGGTGGTTCTTCCATGTCATCCATATTGAAATATGGACTAGCAGCATTTATTACCATTATGTGGTAGGTATGAGTTGGTTCTTCACTATGTATATACGATTCCCCAATAACATTTTCATCATTGTCAATGAACACTCTACTTTCCCCTTGATAAATCCAAATTTGAATAATCTAGCACAAAATCGCATTTGGCCAAGTGGTATCTAACAATGTCCACATCATGAAATGACATATTTTAGCCCTTGTATTGATTATATGGATACTTAATCTTATTTCCATCTTATTTGCATCCATTCATCTTAGTTGACTATAAGCAAAGTTAACAAAATTTTATGTCATCTACAATTCTTGATTGAGTAAGCTATTTGTAAACTTTTTGTACATCCACTGACGATTTGAACTCATTTTACACTGTTATATTTGCAAATAATTTTGTTCAATAATCATATAACTAAGACATTTATAATGATGATTCATAATTTTTGTTTAAATAATTCCTATATAATATCAATTTTTTGGAAATATTAATTTAATAACTTTGTCATACTTATCACTCATGTATTCATTAGAAAGTTAGGAACCTATCCCATTCAAGAATGCGTTGTTTATGTCACGACCATACACGTTATATCCACACATATGTAGAAATTTCAGCAACATATCTATATATGTATGACATATAACGTATAAACAGTCATGTACAATTATATAGATATATATTCCCAAACTATCAATATTGGACAATTCAATAAATTCTCATAATCTAATGAGAAAGACACTGAACGATTTTCTATGGTTAAAAAGTACAAAAAAATGTACATTGAATTTTTGTTATTGTGGTCATGTTATTATCTATAAATCTACTAAAATTTTGATAGAATTTTTCCTAAAAATAGTTAATTTCCACAATTTACTCAATTCACCTATGGGTGTACACAACAATAATACATATATAAACAACCACAATTACAAAAGGCAGATTCAAAACCATAGATATAGTGACAAACCAATCAATAACATATCCCTCAATATATAAGATTAAGGTTGGGTGGAAAGTAAGTTCAGTTGCAGAGCATATATAGGTGATAGAACAAATGTATATGAGGATACTACGACAAACTTGCACATTAATCCCAAAGAAAATAATTTTTCATGATATACATTGTGTAACACAATGTATATCATAATAACTGTTTGGCTTGATAATTTGAACAATACTCTATATCCTCCCCTTAGGAAATGAACAATACCTACTAAAAGAGTTCACATTCATCTACTGTCCTAAATTTAAAAAATGAAAACCTGGTAGACTAGTAGTTATTTATTAGTTGAGATACTTGAATTTTTCTTCTTTTCTCATGAGGTGATGACAACTAGCTGACACAGTTTTTTGATCTAGGAGGGGGTGTACATATAGATATGTTGTATTATGCTGGGTTTGTTTGGATTCCCAATAACTTGTTAGAAGTGATTGATAAACTTGATATATATTATTCATATATATAGCTCTCACGATTCTGACAACTTATTTATTTAATTTTAGTTTTCATTCAAATTATATTGTACTTAAATTTATGAAATACAAATGAGTCTCACTAAATTAATTCTTCAACTCAATAATATTTTTATAATTATAGTAGATAATAAATAAAAACTAAATAATTATTAAATAACAATAAGGGATAACTAATATTTATTGTTACACTATAAAAATATGTGTACTTGTATTCATACACAAACTGAGATATAAACATAAACCAAAGCATATCCCAATAATGAAAACTCAAAGTTTACTGCTAATGCTAAGATTTTCCTTTCATTCTTCAATCATCTTCGACTTTTTTACCTGTTTCGTACAAAGGATTTCATGAAAACTCAGAGTTTATTACTAATACTTTCAATCTTAAATGTTCCCATTGAAAAGTAAGGTAAAATCACAAGTAAAAGGAAAAAAAAAGTAAACAATGAAAAATAGAGGAATCTAAAAGAGAGAATGAACGAGAAAACTAATCTAATAAAGATTAATAATGACGCAGAAAGAAAAACAGATAAATGTTGGAATTAATATTTTTAGATGGAATTCATAAATCAAATATTAACTTGAACAGAATATCCAAATATTAAATTAGTCACACGCTTCAAAATACTCTAAACTTTCTATAAAACTTTCATTTCATCTAAACTACGTGAATTTGAGATGCATTGGAATTTTATGCTTTTTGGGTATGTAATTTGATCTAATTAGTGTGACATATACATTGTATATTCTCATTTATTTTCTTTAGTTTTTTTTTTCTTCGAACTTCTTTTGGCTAACATGAAACAAACTTTACAATGTAAGAGAGCATTGATTTCATATAAATCTTTTATGGTAAAACTTATCATATGCAATTTTCGACTTTGATATGATTCTTATATTTTTATTTTGATAATCTGAGCCTTTGTATGATTATTTTGTTAATAATTGAGTCTTTTTTTAATTGAAAATTATGCTAATGTCTTGGGTAGCTAATATAAAATTATCTTTTAAGTTCAACTTAATTGAATTGATTATAATATGAATTGAAATATATAATTTACAAATTATTGTTAGTTGAATATAAGTCATTGGTACATTTCAATTCATATCATATTCAATTCAATCTAGAAAAAAATATATATATTAGCACACAGGCAACATTATTGAAATTTTCAAAACAATGGTTAAAAAGAGACTCTTATTAATAAAATAATAGTAGAGAAATTCAAAAATCAAATTAACAGTACAAGAATCATTTCATAAAAAGTCAAAAAATAGGAGAGCTAAATTTTGAATTTACCATCTTTTATTCCATTTATGTCTAACTTTGGAGGATGTTTCATGGTATTAAATTGGCCGCTGATCTTCATTTTTAGAGAAGGTATATATTGCTTCGGACACACCCTAGCTAAGTTGCAAAACCAACAACCAACAACACATCCAGTGTTGTAAAAACTAAATCCCAAAACCAAATACAACAAAGTTAAAAAAAAAAAAATAATACTCAGCTTACCTTATTTTGGCGATAACAATGGCATAAATATGAATGAGGCGGAGAACTGGCGAGACAGAGAGGAATGATCGGCAGAGGACCAGTGAGACAGAGCATGGGCATGTGAGGGCGAGAGTTGATCTGTTAACGACGACCGACTAGAGGTGACCGACAGAGGAGCGGTGAGACAAAGAGGGAGGTGATGGTGAGGAAGACGGAACTGGCAAGATAGAGAGGGAGAAGGGGTCGATGGTTTCTAATTAGGGTTCAGAGGATTTAATTAGCGGAGAAGAATATACGACGGCGTTTTAGTGGTTAAAAAATTAAATATTTAGCTACGGTATGCACCGTTTCTAAACCGTCGGTATATTATTATTATTATTATATAAATTTATTATTTGATATAAATATATTCAAAATATTTCTTCTATATTTCTTATATAGTTCTATTTTTTTTTCAAAATTGATTTAAAATACATGAATTTATTAATTATTGTTATAGTAATAAATATTTATTTTATTTTTATTTTATAATGTATTTATTTAAATATATATTTTATTATTTGAAATATATTTTATTAATATATATTTTTCCACATATTTACTTTATCTAAGTTTAATTTAAAATATTTAGTTTTTATTTATAATTAATGATATAATTGCATAATTTCATAATTACATAACTTTAATTATTTCATAATATCATTTTTTTTGTAAATATTTTAAAATATACAAATGTGTAAACTCATGTACTAATTAAGATTTTGAAACTAATTATTATTATTATTATTATTATTATTATTATTATTATTATTATTATTATTATTATTATTATTATTATCATTATTATTATTATTATTATTATCTCAAATTAATTAATATCACAATTAAAAAATTTATTATTTGATATAATTATATTAAAAATATTTCTTCTATATTTCTTATATAGATCTACTTTTTTTATTCAAATTTGATTTAAAATACATGCCTTTATTAAATATAGTTATATTAATAAATATTTATTTTACTTGTATTATATAATATATTTATTTATCTATATATTTATTTTTTGAAATATATTTTATTAATATAAATTATTCTACATATTTATTTTATCTAAATTTAATTTAAAATATTGACTTTTATTTATAATGATGTAATCACATAATTATATAAATTTATGCAAGTATTTATATAATTACAATTCTAGTGGAAAACTTTAAATCTGTCAATTCTAGGCCTGTGATAAGGTTATCATGTTGTGAATGTTGTATACAGACACGTTTCACACCCATGACAAAGGGAATCACGCCCACGAAATATGAATCTAGAAAATGCCTAGATTGGGTAAAAGCTTTCATACCTTGCATCACAGTTAAGGCACTTGTGAATACATGGGTTCATGCCTGTAAATATGCAGCCACAACTATGAACATATATTTCCACTTTTCACCCTTGATTTTCACGGTTTGAACTATGGTCATGAATGCTTAGTTTCATGTCTGTGAACATATAGTCACGATTGTGAATGAAGTATGTGTTTGAGATAGAAGCTTTCACGTGAATGGTCACGGTTTTGTTTATGGATAAAAAAGTAACGTCCATGAACATGTACTTCATACCCATGAATCTTGGTAGTTTTAATATATGCAATTTTGGTTTTTGATGTTATGTGATTTGTGAATAGATCACATGTTTTTTTTAATGCTAGTATGAGTTAATCGTATGAAAGAGATGATGATGAGGTTATATACTGGTATTGATGCTAGAAACAAGGTTATATAGGATGATGGTATTAAAAAGAGAGGAAAGATAAAAGTTAAGACTTTAAAAGCTCTTTTCTCTAAACTAGGACTTGACCTAGGATAGGTGGCATGCCATTGAAGGGGTTGCGTTATCGTAGAATACTTTTTATAAGAGGCCTTGGTAGCTAAAGATTAGGTTAAAGCACCCTTGTTTCTTGGTTTCATGTGATTTTAAAGAAAAAATGGTTGAAACTTGGGTTAGAGCACTATTGATCTGGTTTATACTCAGTCAAGGTGACTGAAACTCTATGAGCACCATTGATTTGAGGAGCTCAAGTGAGCTTTTATAGATATTGGATAGAGTGGTTAAAGCTCTGGGATTGCCTATGTTCCACAACCTGTATCCGGATAGTCCGATTTAGAGTTTTAGGTAAAAACATACTACCTGACCTTGCATCACTCATATTTTTTTCATTTTCACATATCTTTCAAACAGTTAGTTGTGGCATAAAAATCCATACAACTGCAATTTGTCAAACTTTTCATAATAGTTTTTTTTTTCAGTGGGACAAATGATGTGTATATGTAAAGGTTTTTTCCGTCATTTTTTCCTTTTTCTTCAAAAAATTTAGTTGAAAATCAGTAGAAAAATTTAAAGAGACAGAACCTACTACTTCTTCAACAATCAACAATTATTAGAAAATTGTGAAAAACCAGTTGGTGTTCCTCCCAGATCCCACAGGAGAGTGGCGAGCCGTTATAGCTAAGTTTCAATTTTAGCATATTCTATTATGGTAAGCTTTGGGTAAAAGCAAAATAATAGCAAAAAAAAAATGAAAATTGGCAAAGTGATGTCATAAGTAAAATAAGATGAACTAAAGGAAGATGTAAGGTTACTATGAACTAGTTGTATGAGAAAGCTTGTTATGTGTTAATGATGTTGATTGATATGATAATTGTATTGTTATGCATTATAATAGTGTTTATGGTATGATAGTATACATGAACATGCATAATATGCCACGATATAAATTGTATGGTTGTATATTTGAATTTTTATGCCTATATGTACCACTAAGCTTTCAGTAGCTTAGCGTGTGAGTTTCTTGTATGTAGGTTAGAGCCTAAGTGATAGCAGGAGTTGACTTAAGAGGAGAAGCACCCATTTTGAAGAGTCAGTGCACATTTCATTTTTTGCTTCTTTTTTTATATGACATGATTTTGGATTTTAATGTTTTGTATAAATTTGTATATTAAAGGATATGTATTAAATTTGAAAGTTGTATTTTTGTAAACAATGGGTGAATTAAGGCGAAGTGGACATCATTAGGGATTAAGGTTTATGAAATTTGCTTTACAAAGAAAAGTTTTAATTTCACATATTTTATAAAACAGTAACCAGTAACATCCACCTAATTAGTCGGGAGAAATCCTGATTAGCTAGATGGGTGTTACATTTTTTTGTATCAGAGCTTATGTTTAGGCATTTCTAGACCTAAGTAGGGTAAAGGGTTTGTCATGCATGTATGATTCATCTCGTCTTACTCTGACATGGACTACTTCTTTGTCAACTGTAGGTTGAGAGTGTGGGTTTTGGAGATAGAACCATCAAGTTGCTGAGAGCAACAATCATCTAAACAATTAGGCTCAAGGCTAGACTAGTGTTGCAAGTGTACGAGGTCTAAGTGTTGCACAAGTTCCTCCACAACAGCTGATGGCCAGTTTAGCAGGTCAGGCTTAGGATCTGTTGATGCAGAATTTAGCTACTCTTCTACATAGCTTAGGCAGTACCTAAAGCAGCATCATAACTAGTTCCACCGCCACCACCATAAGAGGCACTGAAGATGAAGATTAACAAGCTCCAAAAGTATAGGGCTATAGATTTCCTTAGTAAGAGTGAGGATGACCTAGTTACAGTTGAATATTAGTTGGAGATGTCAACTGTTCATCAACAGATGTATCAGCAGGAGGGGAGGGAAGTGACTATTCTAAGATATAGGCTATCTTTTCGGCTATGAGAAATATTCTCAAATTCCTTACCCAATTAAGGAAGTTTGGACCAATCAATTTGTTGGATTCGAGAATTAATCATAGGTTCACATTTGATGACATGATTCTAGCAACCTAGATGTAAAGAAAGATCATGTTAGAGTATGTACTATATGCATGACTATTAGGTCTTTAAAAAAGTGCATAATTACTCTCACTATTTTATTACGAACCCATAACCCTCACTATAATTCCAACAGAACCTATTGGAAGCTATCGTAGTAAGGCAGTATCCAACATCACTAAGTATCCAACACTAATTATATGGTCATGATTATGGACATATCTAACATCAATCATGTTGCCCAGATAAAGAGCCAAGAAGGGGGGGTTGAATTGGATATTAAATAAAAAATTCTTAACTTTAAATGCAGAATAAAATTAAATATAGTAAGGATGAGGAGATATCACGCATGAGATTTATAGAGGTTCAGGTATTAACAAACCCTACTCGTTTCACTAACACACTAAGTGTTACAAGGGAGTTTTACAAGCTCACTCCCAACTATGGTGTTTCTATCAATGGCTAACACCTAATCCAGAAAATTCTCTTGTGTTTTAATAACTCACACAATAAACCAATTTCTTGTGTTTTATGACTCACACAATTAACCCTTACAAGTGTTTCACTCTTAGCCCAATATACCCAAATTCACTTGAGTAATAGATTATAATGAAAACACTCACCAACCTATAATGCTCAAAATTTATGAGCAAATAGGTTTTTACAGAGAATAAAAGTTTTGTTGAAAGTAATTAATGCACAATGGCTACAACAAGATTTTTGATTCGAAAGTAATTGTTGTTCTCTTGTTTAGGATTCATATATGACTTGCATTTATACTTCCTCAGCAAATTATAGTTGTTTGGATGCATTTAATGTGAAAATAGCCATTGAACCAACTCTTAATTTCGTGCCTGATATGTTTCTCTTTCCTCATTCACGGTCGTGAATATATGTGTCACGGGCATGAATATTCTTCCAAGCCGTGGTTCAAGTGGTGACTCTGGTTGTGAAGCTCTCTGGAAGAATTTGACATGTTGTCTCACAGGCGTGACTATCTTTCACGGGCGTGATTGATTTGATCATTCACGGTTGGTATGATCCTTCATGGTCGTGAACTTTAAATGTTGGAGAGTTGCGCTAAGCTATATTACGGGCGTGATATCATTAGTCATGGGCGTGAACATGTTATTTTTCTTATTTTGACTTTCAAAGGTTGTCTTTCATTCTTGCATCATATTCCATACCATGTTCAACAAACTTAGAACACAAGTATTGTTAAATACATTATTGTTATTTTATTTGTTAGCATAAAAATGATGGAAATACCCCTCAAGGTTTAACAATCTCCCCCTTTTTGACGGTGACAAATAATCTAACAATATGTACTTTTGAGAAGTCTCCCCTTCAAAAGATGTTTAGGACAAAAAAGTAATAGAGTGCAAAAATTGAGTGATGTATAGCATGGATCTTTGCTTGCTAGTTAGGTATATGCAAGGTATATTCAAAGTATATCAAATTGTTTGCTTAACTAGTTAAGTATATGCAAAGTATATTCAAAATATATCAAATTGTTTGCTTAACAAGTTAAGTATATACAAAGTATATTCAAAGTATATCAACACATTTGCATTCATAAAACACATTTGCATTGCATTCATATGTATATCAAATTGTTTGCTTAACTAGTTAAGTATATACAAAGTATATTCAAAGTATATCAACACATTTGCATTCATATAACACATTTTCTTTGCATTCAAATATTGCTAGGTTCTCCCCCTTTTGTCATCAACAAAAAATAAACCATAAAGTTAAAATGATGAAATTATATTAATACCAAATAGAGGAAGTACAAAGTTTGGAAAATTGAATTAAAATGCTACACTTACAATACTAGAAACTAGTAAACAAAATGAAAAGAAAACTAGGTCTCTAACTAGGCTTTGAGCCTGACAATCCATCTCTAAGGCGTGCTACTTCCGCCTTGAGGCTATCCATGCGAGACTCCATGAAATCTTTGAGGTTTTCCAACCTCTCATCGATGAAAGCCTGCAGTAGGTCAAAGCGAGGTGCTAAAAGATCAGCCACCTGCTGTGCCAAGTTAGGTGTAAAGGCCAAGGATTGACCAACCTCTTGCTCAACCTCTGGGGTTGCCATCTCAACTTAGACTCATTTTCTTTGCTGGATTCCTTAGAGGCCAGCTTTGAATTCATCCGAATCCTGGTCTTCCCAATCGATTTCACCAGCTGGAGTGGTGAAGCAGTAATAGACATTTTTCTCATGGATTATTCAAACAACTGCTCCCATTTTTGTAAAAAATTCGACATCTAGTCGATCTCGAGGATGTGCTGGAATGAGGTTGAAATTGTGCTCATCAAGCTTTAGATATTTGAGCTCAATTGCAAGGTGAGTCATGTACCCACCAATCAAGATATCTCCCGATGGCTTTGTTGCAATTGAGAGAAGATGATTTGCAAACCATCGAGACAAGGCCACGGTTAAACCTCTTCATGCCATCTCTAGAAGGAAAAGCTCGGATTTACGGATTGCACCATTGCTATCGCCTCTTGCAAATATACTATAGGTAAGAAACCTATGTAAATATTTATGCACGGGAGACCGAAGATGGGTGCTCTTAGTCCTTTTCACATCCCAACTACAATCTAATCCAAAATGAGTCCATACCGGATTGGCATAAAATTCCACCTCATTATCATTGAAGATACCATCTGAGGGAAGTTTGAAGATTGCGCCAAACTCCGTTGCTATGAGTGTGTTCAGATGCTTACAAAGTTGGAATTTGATTGTTTCGATGGGAGAGACTTGCAAAATGCTAAGAAACTCGAGAGTTGGTTCCCTTAGTTTTGACCGATGTATATCTACAAACTCCTTGAGATGACAAGCTTGTAGTTGTTCTGTCATGCTTGTCTCAAGACTAAGGGTCCTGACAACATTCCACTCGAAGGAATGAGATGAAAGTAAAGGCCTTTTCTTAAGAACAACATATCTTAGATGACAATACTCCGGAATGATGTTGAGAAGGTAGTCCGTGTAGCATCTCAAAGCATGAGATTTCTCCCTTGTGCCTTTTGATGAGACGGGTTCCATTGATGATTTCAGAATGGGTTTTTCGAGAGTGAGTTAATGATAAGGGATTTTGAGGATAACCTTGTGATGTTGTGATTTTTAAAGAAAGAAAAGAGTTTTGAAGGTTTTTATAGATGGAAAAGGATATGAGGAGGCCGAAAGCTGTGAGAAATATTGAATGAGAGTGATAAATGAGAGAATTTGTAGAGTTGGAAATGAGAGAAAACAGTAGAAAACTATTTTATAGTCAACATAGTCACGGTTGTGAATAGTAAATCACGGGCGTGGAATGTTGTGGTCACGGTTTGTTGAAGAGGTGCTCTAGCCGTGATGAAGGATATGAAACGATTCACGGTCGTGACATTTAATAGTCAGGGGAGTTACTTATGAATTTTCATGGTGGTGACAAAATGAGTCACGATCATGAAGTACAATCTTCATTACTTGTGACCGCGAGGGAACGCGTGAACGGTTCTGTAATTATTTAGTGTTAAGTTCACGGTCTTGAAAAAGTGTCATGGTCATGAACAGAGTTTCACGAGAGTGAAAGAAAAGAGCTATGTGCATGAAACATAGTCTTCACTACCTTTAGCCGTGAAGTATGTCGTAAAGCAAGACGTAAAAGCTACTAGAGCTTTTGGCGATTATGATCATGGCCGTGAATATATTTTACGGGCATGAATTACCTTAAATCTTCAATAAATAAAACTAAGTCTAAAATAAGACTAATGAATTTCTAAGTTGTTTCTATCCCATATAACATATATTTTCATCATGTTAGCCACTTCATACCTTAAAAGATTAGACAATAAAAGACAACATATTAAAGAAATTGTTGAACCTTGATGGGTATTTCCGTCATTTTGATGTTAACATATAATTGCAATAATGTATTTAACATACTTGTTTTCTAAGTTTATTGAATAGGGAATGGAACATGATAGCAAGAATAGATAATGGAGAATGGAAGACTAATCTTAAAAAGATAAAAATGAAGAAATAGCATATTCACGCCCGTGACCTTATATGTCACGCTCGTGATAAACCTTAGCGCCAACTATCCAACATTTAAAGTTCACAGCCATGAAGAATGATAGCAACCATGAATGAATATTTCATTCATGCCCGTGAATAAAAGTCTCGCCCGTGATAAGACTTGACAAATTCCTCCACAGAGCTTTATGGCTAGAGTCACCACTTGGACCACGGCTTGGAAAGATGTCACGCCTGTGATCAAACACTTCAAATCCTTCAAGAATGCTTCATGGCCAAGGTCACCACTCAAGTCACGGCTTGAAAGAATAGTCACAACCGTGAAAGAGGAAAGAGAAACATATCAGACACGACAATAAGAGTTGGTGCAATGACTAGTTTCACATTAAATGCAATCTAACGACTATAATTCTCCATGGAAGTATAAATGTAAGTCATTTATGCATCAAGAACAAAAGAATAAGAGAATAGCTAATATTTTGAATCAAAATCTTGTTGTAAGCCATTTGTACATTTGATATTTTCAAAACAAACATTTATTCTCTGTGAAAATCTTTTTGCTCATCATTCTCTGAGTATTATAGATTTGTAAGTGTTTCTCTCTGTCATCATCTACTCAAGTGAGTTTGGGTATTTTAGGGTTAAGAGTAGAACACTTGTAAGGATTATTTGTGTAAGCCTTTAAAACACAAGGTAAGGGTTATTTGTGTGAGCCATTAAAACACAAGGTAAAGGTTATTTGTGCGAGCCTTTAAAACACAAGGAATTAGTTTATTGTGTGAGCCATTAAAACACAAGGGATTTCTGGGTTAGGTGTGATCCATTGTTAGAAACACCATAGTTGGGAGTGAGCTTGTAAAACTCCATTGTAACACTTAGTGTGTTAGTAAAACTCCCAATTGTGATTGGGGAGAGGAATAGGGTTTGTTAACATCCGAACCTCTATAAAAATTCTTGTGTCATATCTTTCTATCCTTACTCAACTTAACTTTTCTTTCCACACTTAAAAGTTAAATTTTCAATATCCAATTCAACCCCCCTTCTTGGTTCAATATTTGGGCAACAATTGGTATCAGAGCTAAGTCTAGCATCGAAGCCTAAACAATGCTAGTAAAGATCAAGATATGGCCAATGAAGGATTCCAAAGTCTCAAGCCTTACTTTGATGGAGCAAATTATGCTAATTGGAAGTTTTAGATGGAGACTTATCTGGATTGTGAAGGAATTGAAGTCTGGGATAGTGTTCGAAAAGAATTGACACCTCTAACTAGAAGAGGAGTTGATGGTGAAGAAGAAATATTATCAAGAGATGATTGGACAGAGCCTCAAAGAAGAGCAAATTTCAAAAACAAGAAGGTAATGACAATTCTCTCAAGCTCATTATCCATTGAAGAATGTGGCAGAATACAACACTGCTCAAAAGCTTACAGCATGTGGAAAACATTGGAAAACTATCATGAAGGAACTAAGCAAGTTAAATCCAAGAAAATTCAACTTCTTACTTCAGAGTATGAGCTCTTCAAGATGAAATCCAATGAGTCAATTACTGACATGACCAACTGTCTTCTAGCCATCATAAATGGCATGAGAAAACTTGGGAAACACATGAGCTTGGAAGATGTAAATAACAAAATCCTGAGAAGTCTTCGTCTCAAAGATTACGGTTTAAGAAATGCTGGTATAAAAGAGGCAAATGAAGACATGAACATTATGAATACTGATGTGCTTATTGGCAAACTTCTCACACATGAAATGACAGTGAAAAGAGATAGAGAGCTTGAAGTAGAGCTAGAAAAAAGGAAGCCTCTAGCACTAAAAGCCTCTACTTCAAAATCTTAAGAGGAAGCTGAAGATGATGAAGAAATGAGTGATGAGGCAAATGAGGACATTGCTATGCTCTCAAGAAGGCTGAAAAGAATTATTGAGAAGAGAATGAGCAACTCTAGAAAATTCAGGCAAAGAAACCTCAAACATACTTCTAATGATGCATAAATAAGTAAAGAAGAGGTAAAGTGCTATGAATGTGGAAAGAAAAGGCATATTAAACCGGAATGTCCAAGGCTCAAGAAGCATAAGAGCAAATACTAAAGAGACAATGGAGAGAAAGGTTACAAAGCCACATGGGATGACGAAAGCTCTTCAAGTGAAAAAAATGACAATGAAAGTGAAGAGGTCAACCTATGCTTCATGGCTATAGAGGATCACCTCTCGGATAAGGTAAGATCACTTCACTCATACTCTTTTAATAATGATAGTAGTGATAATGATAGTAATAGTGAAGATGATGATGATGAGCAAAGCCTAATAGAAGTATTGAATCTAGAACTAGAAAAATATAGAAGTAAATTCAATACTTATAAAAATAACATTTCTAATTTGAAAATCAAAATGGATACTTTAGAAAAGGAAAACTTTAAGCTTAAATCATCTAATGAATCTCTTCAAAAGTTATTAGATGAATACTCTTCAAGACCCTCAGATAAATCCTTGCTTAAAGAAAATAATATTTTGAAAAATGAAGTTGAGGAACTTAGAAACTCCATTTCAAAATTTCACAAAGGAAAGGAGAGTTTAGATACTCTCTTTGTGTCTCAAAGACCACCTTTAATTAGACATGGTCTAGGATTTAATGGCACATCATCATCTTCTCACAAGACTACTTTTGTTAAGTAAAGTGAACCTCACATCTCCACATTTGCTGGAACAACACCAAGGGATAAGTGAACTAAATACACTAAACCTTCTATACATAAGAGGGATGTTCAAGGATTGGTAAGCCTAAAAAAAAACCTCAAAAGGCTAATCATGCCTTTATGTATAAGAAGCATGCATTTAGAAAAGCACCAATTAATCATGATTGTGCATGTCATTGTTCTCAAACTCAGTCTAATAGAAATATGGCATTCAAAAGCATTTTTAGACCTAAACAATGTAATTATTGTATGAAATTTGGTCACATAAATAAACATTGCTGGATAAGGAAGGCTCATTGGGAACCTTCATGTGCTAACCCCTAAGGACCCAAGCTTGTTTGGGTACCTAAAAACCATACTTGAATTGTGATTCTATAGGTATGCCTCAAGTCCACAATAAACAAAAATACTTGGCTAGTAGATAGTGGATGCTCAAGGCATATAACAGGAGACAAAGATCTCTTCAATGAAATCAAAAGTATTGATAGAGGTAAAGTTACCTTTGGAAACAATGCTAAGGGTAAGGTAATTGGCATTGGCTCTATTGGTATTAATGGTACTACTTTTATTAAAAATGTCTTATTTGTTGATGGCTTGAAACATAACTTGTTAAGTGTAAGTCAATTATGTGAAAAAGGAAACAAAGTAACCTTTACTTCCAACGAATGTCTTGTAACCTCTATTGATGGTCAAAAGATATTTAAAGGAAATAGAGATGTCAATACCTACATAATAGACTTACACAAAATATCTAACATTTCCTCTAAGTGTCTTGTGACTACTAGTGTAACACCACATCTTATTCATTTAAGTATAACCTATCTCTGTATCAAATAATTACACATAACATGCTGGAAAAACAAAATATCCTGTTAATAGTGATAGTAAATTTTTTTTATATCCTGTAATATCATTCAATGACTTTTCAAGTCTCATATCCTGTATTTTTAAACTCATTCCAAAATGACTATATATATTCAAGCATTTAAATACAAAATACAGATGACATATTTTCATCTTGTGTGGAATGCAAGGAGAGAGAGTGATGAGGCTCGGCCAGTGACCTGTGCTCCATGTCTTCTATACGCTACTCAAAATAAGTTATCACTTTTCTTTACCTGAAAAATAATTCAAATTGATGAGTTGCGGCTCAGTGAGAATAATTATCCAATGAGCTCTAAAGTACCAAACAACTCATAGTAATAAATCACAAATCCAACACATACCATGTATTCCATTCCATTCATCTGAATCATATAAATATCAATAAAGTTGAAACATATAATATTACTCTTTACGTATGCAAATGCTTTGCTTATTTCATTTTGTTGTGACTAAGTTAAACAAACATTGCCCTGGGTTTCCATGTGAACATTTGCATTTGCTAGCTAGCTTGATCATTTGTTTCATTTGCACATTTGTTGGGCCATATGCCTCTTCTTTTGCTTTACAATATCGATTACCTAGTCATAATACCTTTTTAGTCCATATGCATATGCACTTGTACTTAAGCATTCATCAACCATTGCATCTTATCACATATAACATACATATACCACATATATGCCTCATATGCCACACATATACCTCGCATATACTATACATATACCCTGTATATATATCACATATGTCAAACATATACCTCAAATATATCACAAGTATATCACTTATGTGTACCACAATGTCACAAATTATCCATCATCATCTTATCAGGGGCAAATCATGACAATCATATGAATCACATAACAAGCAACATTCATATGCATTAAAGAATTCAATCGATAATTAAACTCATCTTTCTCCTTGGATTCCGACCCCTAACTTATTGTCTATCCATTCCTTATGGGTCTCCAATATGTTGCAAGTCTAATATGAAAACATAATCGATTAACTCATGATTATAGAGACTTAATGTGGCTTAAACAAATTAATATGCATTGTTCATATCAATAGTTAAGATTTTACCTATGAGACAATGTGACCTTATGAGACTATTTAGCCTATAAAGTTTTCTATACTTGACCAATTAATCTGATTCTTATTCTCAATTAAAGATAACATATAATTATATACATTATTGAAATTTCAGACTAATTGGATCATTGTAAAATTTTTGGTGGAATTTCAAAGTGTGTTCTTTTTTCTGCCTTTAGAAAGTTTCAAGGTACCCACTTTGGTTCATCATAACTTATAATATATAAGTATTATTTCAATGAAACTTTTCAGAAACTTATATAGGTTCAATTGGAATATTTTTCATGTTTACAAATTTTATCAATTATGTCTCTAAAGTCTTCAAATTATAACAAACATTTCACTGGTCCAGAATAGAATTGGCTTCTGGACCATTATGACTTCCGAAGGCCATAACTTAGTCTATACATAACATATAAAGCTGAAATTAGTACCCAAATTTAGCTAAGACATATATATATAACTTTAAAGTTTTGATAATATATAGAATCTAGCTCTAAGGAGCTAAAATTAGCCAAAACATTTGCTAGATCTGCCCAGGATAGTCAGTTGGCAGTTTAAGTCATGGAACAGTCATGGTTCCATTCACCATAACTAAACATTTAAAAAACCTATGAAATTTAAATTTAGTATACAGATACATAACACATATATCTACAACTTTTAGGTTTTGAGGTACTTCAAATAATGGCTTTATCATATTCAAAACTAACAAACACAGTGGCTAACTTACTTAGGGTTCACATCCGGACCAGTTTCAGTACAGAGAAGATATCTCATTATATACACCAAATCTTGAACAAAAGTTTATATATAAATTAATATAAGACATAAAGGAACAACTTTTGTGTTTTAAACTTTTCCAGAATCAATTTCTATTAATATCAAAATTGGGATGCAATTCAGTGCCTATTAATGAACCTTAGCAACTCAAATCAACCTTATAGCAATAAGAATTGATTACTTACCAAGAAAAAATTTTCAAGGGATCAATTTGCCTCAAAAACCAAGTGAAACAAGGAAGAATTGTGTTCTGGAATGGAGGAAGATGAAGAAGAAAACGGGGCTAAAGTGAGGAGGCAAAATGGGGGAGGAAGATAAATCTAACTTTTTGTTTTTGTCTTTTTATCTTTTTCTCTTCATCTCTTCTCTTTTCTCTTCTCTTTTCTTTTCTCTTCTCTTTTTCTCTTCTCCTTTCTTTTATTTTCCTTTTGTTTCATTTTCATTTTATTTTGTCTATATTATTTTATTATTTACATATATTTATAATTCCACTAATTCACATAATAATACAGCTTAATCATTTGACCCGATTTAACTAAATTAACAATATAAATGTTTACTAATCTTAATCTAATCATTTTGCTTACTTTAATTTAGTTACCTTATTCAATTTATTTCTAATGCTTTGTTATCCTCATTTAGGTTATAAGTACACATGTGTGACTCGATAGAATTGCCAAATACTAGGACACGTAGCTAGTGCGTGCCATGAACTTGTTCCTACGAAAATACATATGAAATGCACATGTTCAATTGCATTATATGGGAGATGCAAAAATTCAAATGAAATGCATGTGGATATGCATGTGGGGAAGGTCAAGGATGTTACAATTAGTGATGAATCTTGGTTGTGGCATAGAAGGCTTGGTCATGCAAACATGGATTTAATTCAAAGCCTCAGCACAGGAGAGCTAGTAAAGGGATGTGAACCTTGCCAAAGAGGGAAGCAACACAAGTCATCCTTCAAATCCAAAAACATAGTAAGTACCTCAAAACCTCTACAACTCCTGCATCTAGATTTATTTGGACCTACTAGAATTGCAAGCTTAGGAGGTAAACACTATGCCTTTGTCATCATAGATGATTACTTTAGATTTACTTGGGTAATTTTCTTAGCTCAAAAGAGTGATGCCTTTGAAACTTTCAAAAATTTTGCTAAAAGAGTTCAAAATGAAAAAGGGTATTGTATTTCAAAAATAAGAAGTGACCATGGCAAAGAATTTGAGAATGAAAACTTTGAAGTCTTGAACATGGAATTTTGCAGAATTTTTCATCTCCTAGGACACCTCAACAAAATGGGGTAGTTGAAAGGAAAAATAGAACTTTAATTGAAATGGCTAGAACAATGCTCAATGAGTATAGTTTACCAACTTACTTTTGGGCAGAAGCCACAAATACTGCTTGTTATATTTCAAATTGAGTTTTCAAAAAAACTTTCTTAAATAAAACTTCATTTGAGCTAAGGAATGGAAGAAAGCCCTTGATATCATACTTTAGAGTTTTTGGATGCAAATGCTTCATATTGAATACCAAGGACAACCTTGGAAAATTTGCTTCTAAATATGATGAGGGTATCTTTTTAGGATACTCTACAACTAGCAAAGCATATAGAGTATTTAATAAAAAGTCATTAACTATTGAAGAATCTATGCATGTTATTTTTGATGAATCTAGTAGACTTGATCTTGTGAAAGGTAGTGCTCTTGATGATGTAGTAGGTACCATGGAAAGACTTGATCTTGAAAGTGGAAGAGAAGAAAATGATCAAGAAGATTCACATGAAGATGATTCTCTACCTCAATCTCAAAAGGAAAACAGGCAAGAGCTCCCAAAGGAATGAAGATTGACAAAAGATCACCCCAAAGAGCAAATCATTGGTGATCCTACAAGGGGAGTAAGTACTAGATCTCATCTCAAACATTTAGCCTCTGACCTTGCTTTTGTTTCTCAAATTGAGCCTAAAAATATTGATGAGGCTTTTAATGATGAAAGTTGGGTGATTGCTATGCAAGAGGAACTCAACCAATTTGAGAGAAGTAAGGTATGGACCTTAGTACCTAGACCTAAGGAGCATCAAATTATAGGTAGCAAATGGGTATTTAGAAATAAACTAGATGAACAAGGTTCAATAACTAGGAATAAGGCTAGATTGGTTGCAAAAAGGTATAATCAGGAAGAAGGAATAGATTATGCTGAGTCCTATGCTCCTGTAGCTAGATTAGAAGCCATAAGAATACTTTTAGCATATGCATGCCACATGAATTTCAAACTCTTTCAAATGGATGTAAAAAGTGCCTTTTTAAATAGTTTTATAGAAGAAGAAGTTTATGTAGAACAACCACCAGGTTTTGAAAGCTATGATTTGCCCAATCATGTATTTAAACTTTCAAAAGCTTTATATAGTTTGAAACAAGCCCCAAGAGTTTGGTATGAAAGACTAAGTTCTTTTCTTTTAGAAAATAACTTTACAAAGGGGAATGTTGACACTACATTATTTATTAAAAAACATAAGCATAATATTCTAATTGTTCAAATTTATGTTGATGATATCATATTTGGGTCTACTAATGAATTTCTTTGTCAAGAATTTGCTTAGTGTATGACTAGGGAATTTGAAATGAGCATGATGAGTGAGCTAAAATATTTCCTCGATCTACAAATAAAACAAGGCAATGAGGGCATATTCATCAACCAATTCAAATATGCCAAAGACTTAAGAAATTTGGAATGGAAGGATGCAAGAATGCCAAGACTCCAATAAGCACATCAACAAAATTGGACAAGGATGAAAAAGGTAAGAGCATTAATGAAAAGCTCTATAGAGGTATGATCGGATCACTTTTATATCTTACTGCCTCTAGACCCGACATAATGTATAGTGTATGCTTATGTGCTCGCTTTCAATCGTGTCCAAAAGAGTCTCATTTAAATGCAGTAAAAAGGATTCTAAAATATTTACATGGCTCATTGCATCTAGGTTTGTGGTATCTTAGAAATTCATCTTTTTACATTATAGGATATTCAAATGCTGATTATGCTAGAAGTCTTTTAGATAGAAAAAGTATTTCAGGTACTTGTCACTTTATTGGAGAATGCTTAGTTTTTTGGTTTAGCAAGAAACAAGTTTTAGTTGCTTTTCCACCGCTGAAGCGGAATATGTGGCAACAGGATGTTGTTTTACACAAATCCTTTCGATGAAACAACAACTTAAGGATTATGGTCATAGTATGGACCATATACCTATTAGATGTGATAATACAAGTGCTATAAATCTATCTAAGAATCTCATTCAACACTCTAGAAGTAAGCATATTGACATTAGACACCATTTTATTAGAGATCATGTTCAATATGGAGATGTTGTATTGGAATTTATAAGCATAGACAATCAATTGGCAGATATCTTCACTAAGCCTCTAAATGAGGAAAGATTTAATTTCATAAGAAGAGAGCTTGGTATGATTGATGGATTAACTTTATGATTGCCAAAATTTTCAAACCTTGATTAATAATATTGTGTTTTTTGTCATCTTATTAGATATGAGGTAGCTAATTTGATGGTAATATATGTTATAGGGGCTAGAAGCTCCTTAGAAATGCTTTAGTATTGTTTAGACTTAATTTTATTTAATGAGGATTTTAGGCAATTCACACCCGTGACATATATTCTCGGTCGTGATCTAAATGGCCAAAAGAATTAGTAGCTTTCAAGACTTGCTTCACGACATGCTTCACGGCTGAAGGTAGTGAAGACTATGTTTCATGACCATAACCTTTTTCTATCACCCATGTGAAACCCTTTGTTCATGCTCGTGACGCTTTTTCATGACCGTGAAACGTTTCCACCAAAAACTTATAGAAACATTCACGCTTTGTGTCACGCTCTATTTCACGATCACAAGTAGTGAAGATTGTACTTCATGTTTGTGACTCGTCTGTCACCACTGTGATAGTTCATCATTCACGCCCATTACCTTTAATTTTCATGACCGTGAATAATTTCACTTCTCTCTTCACGGGTAGAGCGTCTCTTCAGCAAACTGTGAACACGACATTTCACGTCCGTGACTTAGTTTTTAATGCCTATGAATATGTCGGCTATAAAACATTTCTGCCATTATTTCTCTCATTCCAACTCTCCAACTTCTCTCATTTATCACCATTGAATACCATTTTGAAGATTTTGGCCCCCTAGCAACTCATTCCATCTATAAATATCTTCAAAAACCATTTCCATCATCAGAAATCACATCACCTTAGGTTTTACTCCAAAATTTCTATCAAAATTTTCACTCTTCAAAAGTTCATTTTTCAATCAAAATGGAAACTGGCTCCTCCAAGGGTACAAAAAAGAAGTCTCATGCTCTAAGAAGGCACACATATTACCTTATAAACATTATTCCGGAGCATTGTCATCCTAGATACTCAGTTCTCAAGAAAAGGCCACTCCTTTCCTCTCGATCATTTAAGTAGCAAACCATCCGTACACTCGGCCTCGAGACAAGCATGACGGAACAAATCCAGGCTTGTCATCTGAAAGACTTTATTGATATCCATCAACCGACACTGAGGGAACCAACTTTAGAATTCCTGAGCACCCTGCAAGTCTCTCCCACCGGCATGGTGAAATTCAATCTTTGCAAGCATCTGAACACCCTATCTACCATATAGTTTGGAGACATGTTCAACCTTTCCTCTGATGGTATCCTGAATGAGAGTGAAATGGAGTTCTATGCTACTCAGGCATGGACTCACTTTAGGCTTGACTGCAGCTGGGACGTCAAGAAGACGAAGAGCACCCACCTTCGATCCCTAGTGCACAAATAGCTGCATAGGTTTCTAACCTATAGCATTTTTGCCAGAGGAGACAACAATGGATCGATCAAGAAGTCAGAGCTCTTTCTCCTGGAAATGGCCCGAAGAGGCCTAACAGTGGCTTTATCTCGATGGTTTGCAAACCATCTTTTGTCAATTGCCACCAAGCCCTCCGGAGACATTCTGATTAGTGGATACATGACTCACATCGCCATTAAGCTAGGATACTTGAAGCTAGTAGAACACCACTTCAACCTCATACCAACACATCTTTGAGACCGGCTAGACGTCGAGTCCTTCATCAAAATGGGAGCGGTTGTTCGTATAGTATTGGAGAACAACATCTACTACCGCTTCACCAACAATGCTGGTGAGATTATTTGGGAGGACAATGAATCGGATGACTTCAAATTTGGCCTCTAAGGAATCCAACAGAGGAAGAAAGTTTGAGTTGAGGTGGCACCTCCAAAGGTTGAGCAGGAAATTGGACAATCCTCTGCCTCCACACTAAACTTGGCTCAGCAAGTGGCTGATCTCTTGGCACCATAATTTGAGCAATTGCAGGCTTCGATGGATGAAAGGTTAGAGAACCTCAAGGATTTCATGGAGTCTCGCATGGAGAGCCTCGAGGCGGAAGTAGCTCGCCTTAGAGATAAGATGTCTAGCTAGACTTTATGTTAGCTATGTTATTTTCTACCTTGTTTGCTGTAGGAATTTCCATTTTCTTTCAGAATTTCAATTTCTTTTGTATTTGTTTTTCTCTATTAATATATTTGCTTTTGTTTTCCATTATGTTTCATCTTTTTTTTATTCTTTTTGTTGATGACAAAAGGGGGAGAACCTAGTAATATATTGTGGTTAAAGTTAAAAGCAATAACTTATTTTGAATCAAATGAATATGCAAGTATGCAAATGAGCTTCATATACCTTAAATATACCTTAAGTATACTTTGCACATACCTTGATGCAAGTTACTTGAATGAATATGCAATTGATATACTTTGAATATATCTTAAATATACTTAGCATAAATATAACTTGCTTTAAGAAAATTTTTTTTTGGTATACATTAGATATACCTTGCATATAACTTGCATATACTTAAAACTAGGAAGCATATTTTGATGCTACACTTCATTATTCTTTACAATTCTTACACTTTAGCATTTTTTATCCTAAGCATCTTTTGAGGGGGAGACTTCTTAAAAGCACATATTGCTAGATTATTTGTCACCATCAAAAAGAGGAAGATTGTTGAACTTTGAGGGGTATTTTTGTCATTTTGATGCTAACAAATAAAATAGCAATAATGTATTTAACATACTTGTTTTCTAAATTTATTGAATAGGGTATGGAACATGATAGCAAGAATGGAGAATGGAAGACTAATCTTAAAAAGATAAAAATGAAGAAATAACATGTTCACGCCCGTGACCTTATATGTCACGCCCGTGATGAACCTTAGCACCAACTATCCAACATTTAAAGTTCATTGCCATGAAGAATGATAGCAACCATGAATGAACATTTCATTCATGCCCGTGAATAAAAGTCACGCCCTTGATAAGACTTGACAAATTCCTCCAGAGAGCTTCACAGCCTGAGTCACCACTTGGACCATGGTTTTGAAGGATGTCACGCCTGTGAAGATATAATGTCATGCCCATTATCAAACACTTCAAATCCTTCCAGAATGCTTCACAGCCAAGGTCACCACTCAAGTCACGACTTGGAAGAATAGTCACGACCGTGACACACATATTCACGACCGTGAAAGAGGAAAGAGAAACATGTCAGGTGCGACAATAAGAGTTGGTGCAACGACTAGTTTCACATTAAATGCAATCTAATGACTATAATTTTCCATGAAAGTATAAATGCAAGTCATTTATGCATCCAGAACAAGAGAATAAGAGAATAGCTAATATTTCGAATCAAAATCTTGTTGTAAACCATTTGTGCATTTGATATTTTCAAAACAAACATTATTCTATGTGAAAATCTTTTTGCTCATCATTCTCTGAGCATTATAGATTTGTAAGTGTTTCTCTCTGTAATCATCTACTCAAGTGAGTTTGGGTATTTTGGGGTTCAGAGTAGAACACTTGTAAGGGTTATTTTTGTGAGCCTTTAAAACACAAGGTAAGGGTTATTTGTGTGAGCCTTTAAAACACAAGGTAAATGTTATTTGTGTGAGCCTTTAAAACACAAGAAATTGGTTTATTGTGTGAGCCATTAAAACACAAGGGATTTCTAGGTTAGGTGTGATCCATTGTTAGAAACACCATAGTTGGGAGTGAGCTTGTAAAACTCCATTGTAACACTTAGTGTGTTAGTGAAACTCTCAATTGTGATTGGGGAGAGGAGTAGGGTTTGTTAACACCCAAACCTCTATACAAATTCTTGTGTCATATGTTTTTATCCTTATTCAACTGAACTTTTCTTTCCGCACTTAAAAGTTAAATTTTTAATATTCAATTCAACCCCCCTTCTTGGTTTAATATCTGGGCAACAGAAATTAACATTCAAGTTTTGACAAATTTGACAATCATACATAAGATAAGGTTAATCCATCGAGCATACCAAGCTCTCTTCTTATGAAGTAAAATCTTTATTTATTAAGAGACTTGGTGAAAATATCTGCCAATTGATTGTCTATATTGATAAATTCCAATACAACATCTCCATATTGAACATGATCTCTAAGAAAATGATGTCTTATGTCAACATGCTTACTTCTAGAGTGATGAATGAGATTCTTAGATAGGTTTATGACACTTGTATTGTCACATCTGATAGGTATATGGTCCAAACTATGACCATAATCATTAAGTTGTTATTTCATCCATAGGATTTGAGTATAATAACATCCTGCTGCCACATACTCCACTTCAGCGGTAGAAAGAGCAATTAAAACTTGTTTCTTGCTAAATCAAGAAACTAAGCATTCCCCAATAAAGTGACAAGTGTCTAAAGTACTCTTTCTATCTAAGAGACTTCCAGTGTAATCAGCATCTAAATATCCTATGATATGAAAGGATGAATTTCTAGGATACCATAAGCCTAGATGCAATGAGCCATATAAATATTTTAAAATTCTTTTCACAGTATTCAAATGTGATTCTTTAGGACACGATTGAAATCGAGCACATAAGCATACACTATACATTATATTGGGCCTATAGGCAGTAAGATATAAGAGTGATCTGATCATACCTCTATAGAGCTTTTCATTAATGCTCTTACCCTTTTCGTCTTTGTCCAATTTTGTTGATGTACTCATTGGAGTCTTGACATTTTTGCATCATTCCATTCCAAATTTCTTGATTAAGTATTTGACATATTTGGATCGGTTGATGAATATGTTCTCATTACTTTGTTTTATTTGTAGACCAAGGAAAAATTTAAGCTTACCCATCATGCTCATTTCAAATTCCCTAGTCATACACTTAGCAAATTCTTGGCAAAACAATTCATTAGTAGACCCAAATATGATGTTATCAACATAAATTTGAACAATATCATGCTTATGCTTTTTAATAAACAAAGTAGTGTCAACATTTCCTTTTGAAAATTATTTTCTAAAAGAAAAGAACTTAGTCTTTCATATCAAGCTCTTGGAGCTTGTTTCAAACCATACAAAACTTTTGATAGTTTAAACACATGATCGGGTAAATTATGGTTTCAAAACCCGGTGGTTGTTATACATAAACTTCTTCTTCTATAAAACCATTTAAGAAAACACTTTTGACGTCCATTTGAAAAAGTTATGGCATGCATATGCTAAAAGAATTCAAGGCTTCTAATCTAGCTACCGGAGCATAGGTCTCATTATAATCTATTCTTTCTTCTTGATTATATCCCTTTGCAACTAACCTAGCCTTATTCCTAGTTATTAAACCTTGTTTATCTAGTTTATTTCTAAATACCCATTTACTTCCAATGATTTGATGCTCTTTGGGTCTAGGAACTAAGGTCCATACCTTACTTCTCTCAAATTGGTTGAGTTCCTACTGTATAACAATCACCCAACTTTCATCATTAAGAGTCTCATCAATATTTTTAGGCTCAATTTGAGAGACAAAAGCAAGATTAGAATCTAAAGGTTTGAGATGAGATATCATACTTACTCCCTTAGTAGGATCACCAATGATTTGTTCCTTGGAGTGATCTTTGTCATTTTCCATTTCTTTGGGAGCTCTTGCTTGTTTTCCTCTTGAGCTTGAGGTAGAGAGTCATCTTGATGTGAGTTTTCTTGATCATTTTCACGATAAATCTTTTCCATTGTACCTATAATATCGTCAAGAACACAACCTTTCACAAGAAAAAGCTTACTAGATTCATCAAAAACAACATGCATAAATTCTTCAACAACTAATGACTTTTTATTAAAGACTCTATAAGCATTGCTAGTGGTGGAGTATCCTAAAAAGATACCCTCATCAGATTTGGAGGCAAAATTTTCAAGGTTGTCCTTGGTATTTAATATGAAACACTTGCATCCAAATACTTTAAAGTATGATATCATGAGCTTTCTTCCATTCCATAACTCAAAAGAAGTTTTGTTTAAGAGTGGTCTTTTGAAAACTCGATTTGAAATATAACATTGAGTATTGGTGGCTTCGGCCCAAAAGGAGGTTGGTAACCCATACTCATTGAGCATTGTTCGAGCCATTTCAATTTAAAGTTCAGTTTTTCCTTTCGACCACCCCATTTTGTTGAGGTGTCATAGGAGATGAAAATTTTTGTGAAATGCCATGTTCGAGACAAAAATTTTCAAAGTTTTCATTTTCAAATTCTTTGCCATGATTGCTTCTTATTTTTGAAATACAATATCCTATTTCGTTTTGAACTCTCTTAGCAAAGTTTTTAAAAGATTCAAAGGTGTCACTTTTTTGAGCTAAGAAAATTACCCAAGTGAATCTAGAGTAATCTTTGATGATGAAAAAAGCATAGTGTTTACCTCCTAGGCTTGCAACTCTAGTAGATCCAAAAAGATCTAAATACAAAAGTTGTAGAGGTTTCGAGGTACTTATAATATTTTTAGATTTGAAAGAGGACTTGTGTTGTTTTCCTCTTTGACACGGTTCACATGTCTTGTCTTTTTCAAATTTGACTTTTGGTAGTCCTTTTACCAGCTCTCCTTTTGCTAAGACTTTGAATTAAATCCATGTTTGCATGACTAAGCCTTCTATGCCACAGCCAAGATTCATCACTAGTAGTCATAAGACACTTAGAGGAAATGTTAGATATTTTGCATAAGTCTATTATATAGGTATTTACATCTTTAATTCCTTTAAATATCTTTTGTCCATTAAAAGAGGTGACAAGACATTCGTTAGAAGTAAAGATTACTTGGTTTCCCTTATCACATAATTGACTTACACTTAGCAAGTTATGTTTCAAACTATCAATAAGTAAAACATCTTCAATGAAAGTATTATTATTAATGCCAATAGAGCCAATGCCAATTACCTTACCCTTAGCATTGTTTCCAAAGGTTACTTTACCTCCATCAATACTTTTAAAGTCATTGAATAGTTCTTTGTCTCCGATCATATGCCTTGAATATCCACTATCTACTAGCCAAACATTTTCTTTTATTGTGGACTTGAGGCATACCTATAAAATCATGATTCAAGTATTTTTTTAGATACCCAAATGAGCTTGGGTCCTTGGGGGTTAGCACATGAAGGTTTCCAATGAGCCTTCCTTATCCAGCAATGTTTATTGATACGACCAAATTTCATACAATAATTACATTGTTTAGCTCTAAATATGCTCTTCGGTTTTACCATGCTTTTAACTACCATTTTCCTATTAGGTAGAGTTTGTGAGTAGTGACATACATATGCATGATGACTTGGTGCTTTCCTAGGTGCATGCCTCTTATACATAAAAGCATGATTGGCCTTTTGAGGTTCCCTTCTCAAGCTTACCGACCCTTGACCGTTCCTTTTATATATAGAGGATTTAGTGTTTGTTGTGCACTTAGCCCTTGGGGCTATTACCTCTAATGTGGAGATGTGGGGACTTGACTTAACAAAAGTGGTCTTGTGAGATGAAGATGATGTTCTCTTAAATCCTAGACCATGTCTTATTAAAGGTGGTCTTTGAGACACTATGAGAGTATCTAAACTCTCTTTGCCTTTATGAAATCTTGAAATGGAGTTTCTAAGTTCCTCAACTTTATTTTTCAAAATATTGTTCTCTTTAAGCAAGGATTTAGTTGAGGGTCTAGAGGAGTACTCATCTAATGATTTTTGAAGAGATTCATTAGAAGATTTAAGCTCAAGATTTTCCTTTTCTAAAACTTCTGTTTTGTTTTTCAAACTTGAAATGTTATTTTTATAAGTATTAAATTTACATCTATATTTTTATAATTCTAGGTTCAATACTTCTATTAGACTCTGCTCATCATCATCTTCACTATCACTATTATTATCACTACTATCATTATTGAAAGAATATGAGTAAAGTGATCCTACCTTGTCCGAGACGTGATCCTCTATAGTCATGAAGCATAAGTTGACCTCTTCACTTTCATTGTCATCGTTTTCACTTGAAGAGCTTTCGCCATCCCATGTGGCTTTGTGACCTTTCTCCCCATTATCTTTTTGATATTTGTTCTTGTGTTTCTTGAGCCTTGGACATTCTGGTTTGATATGCCCCTTCTTCCCACACTCATAATATTTTAACTCCTCTTTATTCATTTGAGAGTCATTTGAGGAGTGTTTGAGATTTCTTTACTTGAAGTTTCGAGAGTTGCCAATTTTCTTTTCAATTATTCTTTTTAGTCTTCTTGAGAGCATTGCAATGTCTTCATTTGCATCATCACTCTTTTCTTCATCATCTTCAACTTCTTCTTGAGATTTTGAAGTAGAGGCTCTTAGTGCTAGAGGTTTTCTTTTTTTTTTTGGCTCGACTTCAAGTTCTCTATCTCTCTTTACTACCATTTCATGCGTTAGAAGTTTGCCAATAAGCACATCAGTATTCATGATGCTCATGTCTTTGTTGGCTTCTTTTATACTAGCAACTCTTGAACCATAATATTTGAGAGGAAGGCTTCTCAGAATTTTGTTGTTTACATCTTCGAAGCTCAAGTGTTTTCCAAGCTTTCTCATGCCGTTTATGATGGCTAAAAGACGGTTCATCATATTGGTGATTGACTTATTGGATTTCATCATGAAGAGTTTGTACTCTGAAGTGAGAAGTTGAATCTTCTTGAATTTAACTTGCTTTGTTCCTTCATGATAATTTACCAATGTTTTCCACATACTATATGCGGTTGGGCAGTGTTAGATTCTGCCACATTCTTTAATGGATAGTGAGCTTGTGAGAATTATCATTGCCTTTTTATTTTTGAAATTCGCTCTACGTTGAGGCTCTGTCCAATCATCTCTTGAATGGATTTCTTCTTCACCATCAACTCCTCTTCTAGTTGGTGGTGTCCATTCTTTCCGAACGCTATCTCAGATTTCAATTCCCTCACTATCAAAAATGTCTCCATCCGGAACTTCCAATGAGCGTAGTTTGCTCCATCAAAGTAAGTCTTGAGACTTTGGAATCCTTCATTAGCCATTTCTTGATCTTTTCTAGCGCTTTTTAGGCTTTGATGCTAGACTAAGCTCTGATACCAATTGTTGCTCAGAAAAAGAGCCAAGAAGGGGGGTTGAATTTAATATTAAATAAAAAATTCTTAACTTTAAATGCGGAATAAAATTAAATATAGTAGGGATGAGGAGATATTACACACGAGATTTTTAGAGGTTTGGGTATTAATAAACCCTACTTCTCTCCCTAATCTCTATTGGGAGTTTCACTAACACATTAAGTGTTATAATGAAGTTTTACAAGCTCACTCCAAACTATGGTGTTTCTATCAATGACTAACACCTAACCCAGAAATTTTCTTGTGTTTTATGGCTCACACAATTAACCCTTACAAGTGTTTCACTCTTAACCCAATATACCCAAACTCACTTGAGTAATAGATTACAGTGAAAACACTCACCAACCTATAATGCTTATAATTTATGAGCAAATAGGTTTTTACAAAGAATAAAAGTTTTGTTGAAAGTAATTAATGCACAATGGCTACAACAAGATTTTTGATTCGAAAGTAATTGTTCTTTTGTTTAGGATTCATAAATGACTTGCATTTATACTTTCTCAGAGAATTATAGCCATTTGGATGCATTTAATGCGAAAAATAGCCGTTGAACCAACTCTTAATTTCACGTCTGACATGTTTCTCTTTCCTCATTCACGGTCGTGAATATATGTGTCACGGTCGTGAATGTTCTTCTAAGCCGTGGCTCAAGTGGTGGCCGTAAAGCTTTCTAGAGGAATTTGAAGTGTCTAATCATGGGTGTGACTTTATACTTTCACGGGCATGAATATTCTTTCAAGCTGTGGTCCAAATGGTGACTCTAGTCGTGAAGCTCTCTATAAGAATTTGACATGTTGTCTCACAGGTGTGACTATCTTTCACAGGCGTGACTGATTTGATCATTCACGGTTGGTATGATTCTTTATGGCTGTGAACTTTAAATATTGGAGAGTTTACACTAAGCTATATCACGGGCATGACATCATCAGTCACGGGCATGAACAAGCTATTTTTTCTTATTTTGACATTCAAAGGTTGTCTTTCATTCTTGCATCATATTCCATACCCTGTTCAACAAACTTAGAACACAAGCATTGTTAAACACATTATTGCTATTTTATTTGTTCGCATTAGAATGATGAAAATATCCTTCAAGGTTCAACAAATCATTCGAGCCATGAAAGGTTTGACTAGGTCTCACCTAGGTAGATGCATGAAATTACAACACTAAAATAGAAAACAATTTTCCATTCTAATGCTCGTTTGCTTTTGGTACAATCTCCTTGGATTCTTACTCTTTTGCATCTTAATTCTACTCTAATCTCATGTAATCTAATAACATAAATTATTAATAAGAAAATCTCAAGTTACATTTAAGGGGAGTAAGATGAGAAGAGAAATACAATAGAAAAAATAGAAAAGGTAGAGACTCGCAAGCATTATTTAATAAAAAAAATTTCATGCAAAATCAATCACATTGGTCAAGTCCATAATCATACCATCCTGTCATTCCATACACCCGTAGCATGCATTCTTTAATGCATAATTAAAGGTAATCTATTAAAGTAGCAATTTGGGTTCCCTTTATTTTAACTTTTAAAACTTTGTTTTGATTGTTTAGCCTTTAATGAAATTAATCATAAATTTATTATTTAATCTCATTAAATAATCATATGAACATTTAGAAACTGTTTCTAAAAGGAAATTATAGAAATTATGCATACATTTGATTATATCAAAAAGTTTTCTAAAATTGTCTACTTTGCCAACTAGGTTTTTATCAATTTAATGCATGCACCATTTAAAGCCGAATTTAATACATTAAATATTAAATCAAAATATGACCAGTAGTCAATTTATAATCAAATTACTTTAATTAATTATAGTTTTATATTAAATAGGATTAACAATCGTAGTTACAATTGCATACTAGAATCCTAGTCAAACTAAGATTTAGAAAACCCGTTTCTAATTCAAAGCAAACTAAGATTAACAACCGCTCCCATCTTTATGAAGGACTTGACATCCATGCGATCTCGAGGATGCCCAGGGATGAGGTTGAAATGATGCTCATCCATCTTCAAATAGCTAAGCTTCAAGGCTATGTGGGTGACATAACCATCAATGAGTATATCTCCTATGGGTTTGGTGGCGATGGACAGAAGATGGTTTGCAAACCATCTAGAAAGTGCCACCGTAAGTCCCTTTCTAGCCATCTCAAATAGAAATAGCTTCGATTTCCTGATGGTCCCATTGCTTTCTCCCCGAACGAATATTTTGTAAGTCAGGAATCTATGCAAATATTTGTGCACTGGGGACCTGAGATGAGTGCTCTTGGTCTTTTTGACATCCCAGTTGCAATCGGTGCCAAAATGTGTCCAAGCTCGAGTGGCAAAGAATTCTACTTCACTGTCATTGAGGATGCCATCTGATGGTAAGTTGAATAATTCCCCAAATTCAATGGCACTAAGAGTGTTTGGATTGTCACAGAGTTGGAATTTCACCACTCTAGTAGGTGACACTTGCAGAGTGCCAAGGAATTCCAATGTTGGCTCCCTCAATGTTCGCTGGTGAATCTCCACAAACTCTTTCAAATGACAGGCATGGAGTTGCTCTGTCATAGCCATTTTGAGCCCAAGAGTTCAGACGGTTTGCCATTCGAAAGACCTTGATGAAAGGAGAGGCCTTTTCTTCAAAGTGGAGTAACGGGGATGGCATTGCTCCAGAATTCTGTTCATGAGGTAATCTGCATACCTCCTAGGAGCATGAGACTTCTTTCTCTTTCCTTTTGATGAGGCAGTCTCCATTTGAATTGAAGAGATGAACTTTGTGAAATTTGGAAAATTTTTGACAAAAAAATTTTAAGGAAACCCTAAGGATGTATGATTTTTGATGAAGAATTGAACTTTTGATGGTATTTATAGGAAAAGTTTATGACTTGGGGGCTAGAATCTTCAATGTTTCATTGAATGTGTGTAAATAAGAGCGGTTTCGAGGAGTTGAAGAGTTGAAATGTGAAAAATAACCGGTTGTTCTCTTATATGCCTAATACATTCACGGACGTCAAATGTGTGTTCACGGGCGTGAATAGTCGTGTTCACGGTTTGCTCAAGGAGTGTTCCACCCGTGAATAAAGGCATGAATATTGTCACGATCATGACATTTGAATGTCACGGGCGTGAATGATGAACTGTCACGGGAGTGAATAACTAGTCACGGGAGTGAATAACTAGTCACGGGCGTGAAAGGTTGAATTTCATTACTTATGCCCGTGAAGCAAGCCGTGACTCAAGGCGTGAACTCTTATGTGAGTTTTGGTGTGTAAATGTTCACGGGTGTGAAAATTTGTCATGGGCGTGAAAAGGTCTTTTCACGGGAGTGAATGAAGCCGTGAAATTAAGCTTCACCACTTGAAGCTATAAACCATGTCGTGAATTAAGTCGTGAACGACACTACCTCTTTTGGCTATTTAAGTCACGAGCGTGAACATATGTCACGGGCGTGACTCCCCTAAAATTTTCATCAAATAAAATTAAGTCCTAAAAACAAGACTAAATCATTTCAATAAGGATTCTATCCCTTATGACATAAATTTTCATCAAAATTACTACCTTATATTTAGTGATATGATACAAAATTAAGATTATCAATTAAGATTTCATAATTTAGTAATCACAAGGTTAATCCATCAATCACACCAAGTTCTCTTCTAATGAAATTAAATCTTTCCTCATTTAGAGACTTAGTAAAAATATCTGCCAATTGATTTTCTGTGCTTATAAATTCTAATGCAACATCTCCATATTGAACATGATCTCTAATAAAGTGGTATCTAATGTCAATATGCTTACTTCTTGAGTGTTGAATAGGATTCTTTGAAAGATTTATAGCACTTGTATTGTCACATTTAATAGGTATATGGTTCATCTCATGACCATAGTCCTTAAGTTGTTGTTTCATCAAAAGAATTTGAGTACAACAACATCCAGCTGCTACATACTCTGCTTCAGCAGTTGAAAGAGCAACTGAAACTTGTTTCTTGCTAAACCAAGAAACTAAGCATTCTCCAATAAAGTGACAAGTGCCTGAAGTACTTTTTCTATCTAAAAGACTACCAGCATAATCTGCATCTGAATATCCTATAATATAAAAGGATGAATTTCTAGGATACCATAAACCTAGATGAAATGATCTGTGTAAATATCTTAGAATTCTTTTTACTGCATTTAAATGAGATTCTTTAGGACATGATTGAAATCGTGCACACAAGCAAACACTATACATTATATCGGGTCTAGATGTAGTAAGATATAAAAGAGATTCGATCATACCTCTATAAAGCTTTTCATTAATGCTCTTACCCTTTTCATCCTTGTCCAATTTTGTTGATGTGCTCATAGGAGTCTTAGCATTCTTGCATCTTTTCATACCAAATTTCTTAATTAAATCTTTGCCATATTTGGATTGGTTGATGAATATGCCTTCATTGCTTTGCTTTATTTGTAGACCAAGGAAATACTTAAGCTCTCCCATCATACTCATTTCAAATTCCCTAGTCATACACTTAGCAAATTCTTGACAAAACAACTCATTAGTAGAACCAAATATTATGTCATCAACATAAATTTGAACAATTAGTATATCATGCTTATGTTTTTTAATGAATAATATGGTGTCAACATTTCCCTTTGTAAAGCTATTTTCTAATACTAAAGAACTTAGCCTTTCATACCAAGCTCTTAGAGCTTGTTTCAAACCATATAAAGCTTTTGACAGTTTAAAAACTTGATTTGGCAAATCATAGTTTTCAAAGTCTGGTGGTTGTTCTACATACACTTCTTCTTCTATATAACCATTTTGAAATGCACTTTTCACATCCATTTGAAAAAGTTTAAAATTCATGTGACATGCATATGCTAAGAGTATTCTTATGGCTTCTAATCTAGCTACAGGTGCATAGGTTTCATCATAATCTATACCTTCTTCCTGATTATATCCTTTTGCAACTAATCTAGCCTTATTCCTTGTTATTGAACCTTGCTCATCTAGTTTGTTTCTAAATACCCATTTGCTGTCTATAATTTGATGATCCTTGGGTCTAGGTATTAAGGTCCATACCTTACTTCTCTCAAATTGGTTGAGTTCCTCTTACATGGCAATTACCCAACTTTCATCATTAAGAGCTTCATCAATATTTTTAGGCTCAATTTGAGAAATAAAAGCAATGTCAGTGACTAAATGTTTGAAATGAGATTAGTACTTACTCCCCTTGAGAGATCACCAATGATTTGCTCTTTTGGATGATCTTTCGTCATTCTCCATTCTTTTAGGAGTTCTTGTTCGTTTTCTTCTTGAGTTTGAGGTAGAGAATCGTTTTGATGTGAATCTTCTTAATCATTTTCTTCTTTCCCATTTCCAAGATCAAGTCTTTCCATATTACCTACAACATCATCAAGAACACTACCTTTCACAAGATCAAGTCTACTAGATTCATTAAAGACAACATGCATGGATTCTTCAACAGTTAATGATCTTTTATTAAATACTCTATATGCTTTGGTGGTTGTAGAGTATCCTAAAAAGATACCTTTATCAGATTTAAAGGCAAATTTTCCAAGATTGTCCTTGGTATTTAATATGAAACACTTGCATCCAAAAACTCTAAAGTATGATATCAAGGGTTTTCTTTCATTCTATAGCTCAAATGAGGTTTTGTTTAAAAGAGGTCCTTTGAAAACTTGATTTGAAATATAACATGCAGAGTTTGTGGCTTCTGCCCAAAAGTAAGTTGGTAAATCATATTCATTGAGCATTGTTCTAGCCATTTCAATTAAAGTTCGATTTTTCCTTTCAACTACCCCATTTTGTTGAGGTGTCCTAGAAGATGAGAAATTATGTGAAATGCCATGTTCAAGACAAAAACTTTCAAAGTTTTAATTTTCAAATTCTTTTCCATGATCACTTCTTATCTTTGAAATACAACACCCTTTTTCATTTTGAACTCTTTTAGCAAAGTTTTTGAAATTTTCAAAAGCATCACTCTTTTGAGCTAAGAAAATTACCCGAGTAAATCTAGAGTAATCATCTACGATGACAAATGCATAATATTTTCCTCCTAAGCTAGCAATTCTAGTAGGTCCGAATAAGTCCAAATGCAAGAGTTGAAGAGGTTTTGATGTACTTACTATGTTTTTGGCTTTGAAGGATGACTTATGTTGCTTTCCTCTTTAGCAAGGTTCATATGTCTTGCCTTTATCATATTTAACTCTTGGCAGTCCTTTTACTAGTTCTCCTGTGCTGAGGCTTTGTACTAAGTCTATGTTAGCATGATCAAGCCTTCTATGCCACAACCAAGATTCATCACTAGTAGTCACAAGACACTTAGAGGAATGGTTAGATAGTTCATGTAAGTTTATTATGTATGTATTGACATATCTATTTCCTTTAAATATCTCCTGACCATCGATAGAGATCACAAGACATTCATTAGAAGTAAAGATTACTTTGTTTCTTTTATCACATAATTGACTTACACTTAACAAGTTATGTTTCAAGCCATCAACAAGTAAGACATCTTTAATAAAAAAAAAGTGCCATTAATACCAATAGAACCAATGCCAATTACCTTACCCTTTGCATTATTTCCATAGGTAAATTTACCTCCATCAATACTTTTGATTTCATTGAAAAGTTCTTTGTCTCCTGTCATATGCCTTGAGCATCCACTGTCTACTAGCCAAGCATTTTTGTTTATTGTGGACTTGAGGCATACCTATAGAATCACAGTTCAAGTATGATTTTTAGGTACCCAAATGAGCTTGGGTCCTTGGGGGTTAGCACATGAAGGTTCCCAATGAGCCTTCCTTATCGAGTAATATTTATTTATGTGACCCATTTTCATACAATAATTACATTGTTTTGGTCTAAACTTGTTTTCTGGTCTTACAAGATTTTTGAATACCATATTTCTATCAAACTTATTTTGAGAATGATGACATGCACGGTTATGATTAATTGTTGATTTTCTATATGCATGCTTCCTATACATAAAGGCATGATTATTCTGTTTATGTATAGAAGGTTTAATATGCTTATTTCTTGGTGCTGTTTTAACAGGTGTGGAGATGTGAGGTTCTTTAGACTTAACAAAGATGGTTTTGTGAGAGGATGATAATGTGTCCTTAAATCCTAGACCATGTCTAATTAAGGGTGATCTTTGAGACACAATGAGAGTATCTAAGCTCTCTTTACCTTTGTGAAATTTAGAAATGAAATTTCTAAGTTCCTCAACTTCATTTTTCAAAATGTTATTTTCTTTAAGCAAAGAATCAGTTGAGGGGCTTGATGAATATTCATCTAATGACTTTTTGAGAGATTCATTAGATGATTTAAGCTTTATGTTTTCCTTTTCTAAATCATCTATCTTATTTTTTAAATTAGAGATGTTATTTCTATAAGTACTAAATTTGCTTCTATATTTCTCTAATTCTAGATTTAATTCTTCTATTAGGCTTTGCTCATCATCATCATCATCACTATCATCATCATTATCACTACTATCATTGTTCAAAGAGTATGAGTGTAGTGCTCTTACCTTATTCGAGACATGATCTTCAATAGCCATGAAACATAGGTTGACCTCTTCGCTTTCGTTATCATCTTTTTCACTTGAAGAGCTTTCGTCATCCCATGTGGCTTTGTGACCTTTCTCCCCATTGTCTCTTTGGTATTTGATCTTATGCTTCTTGAGCCTTGGACATTCTGGTTTGATATGTCCTTTCTTTCCACACTCATAGCACTTTACCTCTTCCTTACTTCTTTGTGCATCATTAGAAGTTTGTTTGAGGTTTCTATGCCTGAATTTTCTGGAGTTGCTCATTTTCTTCTCAATGATTCTTTTTAATCTTCTTGAAAGCATAGCAATGTCCTCATTTTCATCATCACTCATTTCTTCATCATCTTCACTTTCTTCTTGAGATTTTGAAATAGAGGCTTTGAGTGCTAAAGGCTTTCTTTTCTCTGGCTCTGCTTCAAGCTCTCTATCTCTTTTCACTGCCATTTTATGTGTGAGAAGTTTGTCAATCAGCACATCAGTATTCATGATGCTCATATCTTCATTTGCTTCTTCTATGCTAGCAACTCTTGAGCCATAGTCTTTAAGAGGAAGACTTCTCAGGATTTTGTTGTTTACACCCTCCAAACTCAGATGCTTTCCAAGTTTCCTCATTCCATTAATAATGGCTAGAAGACGGTTGGTCATGTCAGTGATTGACTCATTGGATTTCATCTTGAAGAGCTCATATTCTGAGGTCAGAAGTTGAATCTTCTTGGATTTGACTTGTGTAGTTCCTTCATGATAATTTTCCAATGTCTTCCACATGCTGTATGCTGTTGGGCAGTGTTGTATTCTTCCACATTATTCAATAGATAATGAGTTTGGTAGGATTTTCATTGCCTTCTTATTTTTGAAATTTGCTCTTCTTTGAGGCTCTGTGCAATCATCTCTTGACAGGATTTTTTCTTCACCATCAGGTCCTCTTCTGGTTGGTGGTGTCCATTCTTTTCGTACACTATCCCAGACTTCAATTCCTTCACTATCCAGATATGTCTCCATCCAAAACTTCCAATGGGCATAATTTGCTCCATCAAAGTAAGGTTTGAGACTTTGGAATCCTTCACTGGCCAGATCTTAATCTTTACTAGTGCTTTTTAGGCTTCGATGCTAGACTAAGCTCTGATACCAATTGTTGCCCAGATATTAAGCCAAGAAGGGGAGTTGAATTGGAGTTTCAAAAATTAAACTTTAAAGTGCGGAAATAGAAAATTAATTTTAGGAGGGATAGAGAAATTTGACACAAGGATTTTATAGAGGTTCGGGTGTTAACAAACCCTACTCCTCTCCTCAATCGCAATTGGGAGTTTCACTAATACACTAAGTGTTACAATAGAGTTTTACAAGCTCACTCCCAACTATGGTGTTTCTCACAATTGCTCACACCTAACACAGAAATTCCTTATGTTTTAATGGCTCACACAATAACCAATTCCTTGTGTTTTAATAGACTCACACAAATAACCTTTACTTTGTGTTTTACAGGCTTACACAAACAACCTTCACTTTGTGTTTTTATAGGCTCACACAAACAACATTTAATTTGTGTTTTAAAGGCTCACACAACTAACCCTTACAAGTGTTCTACTCTTAACCCAGAAATACCCAAAACTCACTTGAGTAATAAATGATTACAGAGAGAAACACTCAAAAATATTTATTGCTCAATAATTGAAGAGCAAAAAGATTTTTACAGAGAATAGATATTAGTTCTCAAAGTATTGACTGTACAAATAGCTTGTAATAAGATTTTGCTTCAAAGTATTTGCTATCCTCTTGTACTGAATGCATAAATGACTTCCATTTATACTCCCTTGGTTGATTATTTCCGTTAGGGTGCATTTAATATGAAACTAGACGTTGTACCAACCAAATAATCGCGTCTGACATTTTTCTTTTTCATCATTCATGGGAGTGACTATGTTTGTCACGGGCGTGACATTTCTTCCCAAGCCATGACTGAAGTGGTGACTTTGGTCGTGAAGCTCTTTGAAATATTTTGAAACATTGGGTCACGGGCGTGACATACATATTCACGAGCGTGACAAACTTTCCAGCCGTGATCTAAGTGGTGACTTTGGTCGTGAAGCTCTCTAGATGAAAATGCCATGAACATTCACGGGCATGACAATTTAATTCACGGGCGTGACTTAAAAGTCCATTTCACGGTTTGTTCTTCCTTCATGGTCATGACTTCAAACGTTGGTTTTGGTAACGGTTAGCTCTTTCACGGGCATGACACATAGGGTCACTGGAGTGAACATGCTACTTCCTTAATTTTGTCTTTCAAAGATTATTCTTCCAATCTCCATTCTTGCTATTTTATTCCATACCCTGTTTAATAGACTTAGAAAACAAGTATGTTAAATACAATATTACGATTTTATTTGTTATCATCAAAATGATGGAAATACCCCTCAAGGTTTAACACATCCTAAAGTAGATTGTTATGGTTTGCAACAACCACACAAGGTGAAATTTTGAAGAATAAATCAAGAAATTATAAAGTATAATTTCTTACCTCTATGTTTTGATAGACTAGTTTTAATAGTACAAACAAGATTCTTATTTTAAGTTTTGAAAATTTTATTTTTTTGCTATATTTTATGAATGATATTTATCTTCAAAACCCAACAGTAGTATCAGAGCTCCCTTGTATCCATGAAAATTAATTTTAATTGAAAATGCAATAAGATTGCAAAGTTTTGATGGTTTTGTATCAATAGGTTTAAATAATTGAAATTAATTTGTAAAATTTATTTTACACATTTTTATTTCTTTAATCTGATCATGGGATGATTAAGAATAATTATTTTGATTAAAAAATGGTTTGAATGTGATTCAAATAATTAATTTTGGATTTATTTCAAAATGCTGAAAATTGCTTTGTTTATAAACACATGTTGTTTAACTTAATTGATGGAGTTGTTTATAATTTTCTTGTAATTTGACTATGGAAAAATTATTTATACATATTGAGAATATGTTTATACCTCTTGAAGTATCTAATAATTAATTACAAATTATTTTAATTAATTTTTCAAATAAATACGAACATTATTTCTATTTCAAGTTTAAATAGAGATGGTTTCCATTTAGCTTTTAGTAACAATTGTTGTTCTATTATATTGAATGGAATTCTTTATGCTAGCGGTACATTATGCAATGAAATATACATATTAGATATATCAAATCCAATTTTAAACATGAAATATAATAAAAGGCAAAAACAAGATATGTTGAAATCATCTTACTTATGGCATTGTCGCCTTGGTCATATAAGTGAGAAACGTATGACTAAGCTATACAAGAGTGGTAGTTTAGGGTCATTTGATTATGAATCATATGACACATATGAATCTTGCTTATTAGGCAAAATGAATAAATTATCTTTTAAGGGAAATGGTGAATGTGTAAATGGACTTTTAGACTTAATACATTCGGAAGTATGTCATCCAATGTCCACACACGCTAGAGGTGGTTTCATCTACTTCATTACTTTTATCAATGACTACTCATGATATGGGTACATGTATCTTATAAGATACAAATCTGAAGCTTTTGAAAAGTTCAAAGTGTTAAAAAATGAAGTAAAGAAACAACTTGGCAAAAGCATTAAAAAAACTTTGATCAGATCGAGGAGGAGAATACTTGAGCCAAAAGTTTCTAGATTATCTTAGGGATAATGGGATGTTATCTCAATGGACTCCACCTTACATGCCACAACACAATGGTGTGGCTGAAAGAAGAAACCGAACCCTGTTAGATATGGTAAGGTCTATGATGAGCTTTGCAGAACTCCCTAAATCCTTTTGAGATTATGCACTAGTGACTGCCATTTATATATTAAATGGAGCCCTTTCAAAGTCAAATTATGTTACTCCATTTGAGATACGGTATTGTAAGAAGCCCACATTTTCTTACATGATAGTTTGAGGTTGTCCTGCTTATGTGAAGTGGACAATGTCAGATAAGCTGGAAGCTAAGTCTAACCGATGTTTGTTTGTGGGATATCTGAAAGAATTATATGGATATCAATTTTACCACTCCTTGGAACAAAAGGTGTTTGTTTCAAGACATGTTGTCTTTTTAGAAAAAGAATTTCTTCTAAAAGGAGATAGTGGGAGCAAAATTGAACTTGAGGAAGTTCAAGATGCTCAAACATATGTTGTTCAACTGCCTAAACCTGAGCCTATTATTCATATAGATGATATAGCAACTCAACTTTTTGAAACACAAGAGTTTTGTAGGTCAAGTAGGATATGTACTATTCCAGAGAGATATGAATTTCTCATTAGTGAACACAATGACGTATTTCTCATAGAAAATGATGACCCTACAACCTATGAAGAAGTTCTGAATAGTTCAAAATCTGACAAATGGCTTCAAGCCATGAGATTAGAAATGGATTCCATGTATGAAAACCAAGTATGGACTTTGGTTGACCCACGTGAAGGGATAAAGCCTATAGGGTGCAAGTGGGTTTTCAAAAAGAAAACTGGCATGGATGGTAATGTAGTTACCTATAAAATTAGACTTGTAGCTAAAAATTATTGTCAAAGATAAGGAATTAACTATGATGAAACTTTTAGCCCAGTAGGTATGCTCAAATCCATAAGGATACTCCTAGCTATTGTTGCTCATTATGATTATCAGATATGGCAAATGGATGTAAAAATGGTTTTCCTTAATAGAAATTTGACCGAGGATGTGTACATGACACAACTAGAAGGCTTCATATCCAAAGATGGAAAAAAGGTATGCAAGCTTCAAAGATCCATTTATGAATTAAAGGAAGCATCCAGGAGTTGGAATATTCGGTTTGATGAGACAATCAAACAATTTGGTTTCTTACAAAATTCGGATGAACCTTGTGTATATAAGAAGGTTAGTGGGAGTGCAATCGTATTCCTTTGTTGTATGTAGATGACATATTGCTTATGGGAAATGATGTCTCAGCCTTACAATCAGTCAAAATTTGGGTATCTAATAATTTCTCTATGAAAGACCTTGGAGAAGTAATTTATATTTTGGGGATAAGGATCTATAGAGATAGATTTAAAAGATTGCTTGGTCTTTCACAGTTTACATACATATACAAGATACTAAAGAGGTTTAGCATGGAGCAGTCCATGAGGAGATATATTTTCATGACTCATGGGATTACTCTCTCAAAGTCTATGTGTCCAATGACACAAGATGAGAGGACACGCATGAGTTTGATTCCATATGCTTCCGCTATAAGATCAACCATGTACACTATGATATGTACAATATCCGATGTATCATATGCTTTGAGTGTCATGAGCAGATACCAATTGGACCCTAGTGAGAGTCATTGGGTGGCTATCAAGAATATCCTTAAGTACTTGAGAATGACTAAGGATGTATTTTTAGTATATGGAGATGAAGATCTTGTTGTGAGTGGGTATACCGATGCCAACTTCCAATCTGACAAGGATGACTCAAAATCTCAGTTAGGTTATATATTCACACTAAATGGTGGAGCAGTTAGTTGTAAGAGTTCCAAATATGAAACGACTGTTGATTCCACAACCGAAGTAGAGTACATTGCAGCTTCTAAACTAGCAAAGAAAGCAGTTTGGATAAAGAAATTCATCATGGAACTTGAAGTGGTTCCTAGCATTGTTGATCCAATACAATTGTATTGTGATAATAATGGAGCTATTGCACAAGCAAATGAGTCACAGTCTCATTAGAGATCCAAACATGTACTCAAAAGATACCATTTGATTAAAGAAATCATTGGTAGGAATGATGTAAGGATAGAAAGAGTGCTCACTGATCAAAATATTGCTGATTCTTTAACTAAGCCACTTCCCAAAGAGAAATATGATTCTCATGTACTCGCCTATGGAATTAAATACAAAGGCGATTGACTTTAGTTCAAGTGGGAGCTTATTAGAGAATTGCTCTAAAGGCAATCACCTTTAGCACTTACTGTATAAATTTATTTGGTTAATAAAAGGTTTTTTTATTAATTTGATGTTCATTTGATATATGAATTGATATTAATCTTAAATCAATTAATGAAGTCTCTGATACATGACATAACATGAAAGAAATCACGATGAGATAATGATATTGAGATTCTTATTATGTGTAATTATGTTAGTATCTAAATTATCTCTAGTCATAGGATTAATGAGATGAGACATTGTTAATCTGGATATACTAGTACATATTACACTTCTTGATTGGATCGAGCAGTAGATCTCATAATCTGTAAACATGAGATGTTTGGAGTTATCATGTGGATTCTTGCTAAATGTTGCTAAGTACATTGGATAATCTATTCAAATGTCAATGATAGTCTTAACATATCAATGACGCAAGTATCCTTAGACTTGAGGTACTGAAGGATATCTTGGATACTGATTCTATATTTTGACACTATGCCTTGTTGCCTCGGGGAGGTTGCTCATTGGGTGGTGGTTGGATACAACTTGAGTTATTTGAAGGTAATTGGGTAATCAACAAAGGATTCACCACTTCTAATAGAATGAGTGTATACCTATGGCCTTTTATTAAGGTCATTACTTGGGAATCTCTGGCCAAAGTGGAAATGTCATGAAGATAGTATTTAATAACATTTTTAACAGAGTAATGAGCCTAAAAGACAAGAACTAATATTACTTGGACTAGATGTGACGTAGTCAGTCTAGTGGGAGTTGATACATATCCATACTCTGAACCAAGTCAGGTATAGAATGGTGAAAGGAATAATTGCACAAAAATTATCTATGGAAAGATTCGTAGTCAAACCACTGACTTTCTAGTCAATTGGGAGTCATGATGTGTTGCTAGATACTACTTAATTTAATTGTTAATTTAAGTGTCCAACATAACCTGGAACCTAATGGTTCACACGCATTGGAGATGTGAAGAATGAGTAAAATGATCTTGGATGGGATCCAAAAATATGAGAGAATTATTTTGGTATAGATCGCAATAAGATCACACTGAAAAATCGTTCAGAGGGGTTATGGGCCTGCATGGACTGTTGGCTTGCCCAACAAACTACTGGCTTGCAGCTAACCTAATTGGCCAATTAAGGCTAATTAAGGCAAAAACCCAAAATCCCTCCCCTTGTTTTATGTACTTTGTACCTAGACTATTTTTTGGGTAAAAATATTTTTAAAATATTTAAAAGTCTGAAAATTGTTTTTGGAAATTATGAAATTCAAAAAAAAAATTATAGTTATTTTCATATTCTCTCAAATTGAGCATATACCATTGCTAGCACTTTGAGGTGTGTTCAACCATTTCTCTTTTAGTTTCTTCTCATTTTTTTGCGTGGATTAACATTAGAGACATCCTAAAGTGGATTGTTGCAGTTTGCAACAACCCAACAAGGTGAAAATCTGAAGAATAAATCAAGAAATTGCAAGGTATAATTTCTTACCTCTATGTTTTGATAGATTAGTTTTAATAGCACAAGCAAGATTCTTGTTTCAGATTTTAAAAAATTTATTTTTTCGCTGCATTTTATGAATGAGATTCATCTTCAAAACCCAACACATGGCATAACAAAAATATAAAAATTAATCAAAACCAAAACCCAAGGAATGCCCTATGTATATTAAAATCGGATAATACCATATAATGAGAGAAGTTGATTACTTTTTCTTTGATATTTTGTTCTTCCAACTTATGAGCCTTTCTTTCAAGTTGGGTTATTGCAAATCACAAAAATCCAAGGTTTAATTGTGTCTAACAGTAATCCACACGAAGGAACAAAAGAAACAAATACAAGGGTGATGTGGCAATCAACCAGCAAAGTACTAGCAATGGAGGTTAATCTCTTGAGAGAATAACTGTTATTTTTTGAAGGAGATAGCACACTTTCTGAGCCCTTTTGAAGGTATTTATAAGTCATCTGATCATAATTAGGGTAGGATGCTAAAATTTTACATTTGGCTTTCCATTTAGACTGAAATTTGCATAATCACAAGTTGTCGCGCGCACAATAGCCTTGTTTAAAAGGGTTTGCTGTCACGTGCGTGGGATAGAATACCCTTGTACCATTGTGTGCATGCTAGAAATCCTCAGACACATGATAGAATGACACTCTGCACGTCACTTGCACACAACAACCATTGCTTGTACATGACACACAACCCTTTTTTCTCTTATACATAAAATTCTTTCATGCCACTCTCTCTTATGTTTTTAGATCCAATCCAATACCCATTAGGTTTCTGGTTATATTAGCAGCTCAAATCATTACATGATTTAAAGTAAATCATAAGCAGTACCTAGCAACACATCATGACCCCTAATTGATCGGAAAGTCAATGGTCTGACTATAAACCATTCCATAGACAATTACCATGCATTTTATCCTTATCTCTATTTCAAAGATTCATATTGGCTTTAGGGTTTAAAAATGATTTATTCCATGTCCTTAATTATGCCCACTATGAATGGTGAAAACCTTAATTCTGTCAATTTTAATCTTGTTAATAAGGTTCATTCGTGTTATCAAGGCTAGTACTCAAGGGAATAGAGGGATGACCATTTATGGGGTTCAAATTCTGGTGGCTAGGGTTTTGAGTATGGAAAAATATGAGTTTCTATAAAAAAAATGAAACTGTCAAATTTAAACTGTAGGTCTTTATGGGTGTGACTATGTTTGTCACGGTTATGAAGATGCTCATCTTTAGAATCTTATTTAACAACATTCATGACTATGATGATACATTCACGGGGTTGAATACTATGAACCTCTTTTTTTTTGTCTTTTTAACTATGTTCATATCCTAAAACCTATAACCACTTATAAAACCTAAGTATACTCTTATAATATTTTATTTCTCGGCCCTAACTTGCGGGCATTACATATGACCTGCTATGAGACAATCACTAAGCTATACCTCATTTGGTTCAGAGTATGAACTGTGTGTCAACTCCCACTAGATTGAATATGTCACACATAGTCCAAATGATATTAGTTCTTGTCTATAAAACTCATTACTCTATCAAATATGTCCTTGAAGACCTTCTTCAAGACATGTCCACCTCGACCAAGGATTTCTGAGCAATGTTCTCTATAAGAGGCCATAGGTATACTCTTCTTTTATCAGAAGTGATAAATTATTTATTGACTACTCAACTACCTTCGTATTCCTCATACTAAACCCAATCACCACCTCTGAGAGGAAATAAGGAAAGGAGTTAAAGTATATGATTTAGTATCCAAGGTAACATTGAGCATCTCAAGTATGCGGATACTTGCACTATTGCTATGATGAGACTATCACTAACATTGAATAGATATCCATGTAACTATCTCATAGCTGGTCATCCAATGTACCTGACTGCTCTAGCAAGTATCCACATGTTAACTCTAAATATCACTTGTGCTAGTCTATTCGGATTAACAATGTCTCATCTCTTTAATCCTATGACTGGGGATAATTTATGTATAATCACAATTGCACATGATAGGAATCTCATAATCATGATCTCATTATTATTTCCTTTATGCTGGGTTATATACGAAGGACTTCATTAAACAGTTTAAGACCTCTATCAATTCATATGCAATGAATACCATATAATGAAAATGCCTTTTATTAATAATAAGTGAGTACAACAAGTCCCTAAGATGAGGTATCTCTCTAACAAGGTATAATATTCTTTTATTAGGAGTGGTGAATCCTGTATTGCCTACTCAACTACCTTCGAATACCTCATGTTATACCTAATTACCACCTTATGAGCAACCTTTGAGAGAACAATGAATGGAGTCAAAGCATAGGATTTAGTATCCAAGATAACCTTGAGCATCTCAAGTCTAAGGATACTTGCACCATTACTATGATGAGACTATCACTGATATTGAATAGATATCCATGTGATTGTCTCATAGCAGGTCATCCAATGTACTTGACTTAGCAAACATCCACATGTTAATTCTAAACTCATAAAGTCTTCAACTTATGAGATCAGCTGCTTAACATAATCAATGAGCATAACATGTGCTAATCTATTCGGATTAAAAATGTCCTATCTTGTTAATCCTATAACTAGGGATAATTTAGGTATAAACACAATTGCACATGATAGGAATCTCATCATCATGATCTTATCATGATTTCCTTCATACTGTTTTACATACCAAAGACTTCATTAAACGGTCTAAGATCTATATCAATTCATATACAATGAATGCCATATACTGAAAATGCCTTTTTCTATTAATAATAATTGAGTACATCAAGTGGCTAAAGTGATTGCCTTTAGATCACATCTCTAACAACCTAGACTTTACTTGTTCATATTTTCCTTTATTAAACTTTTCATTACGTATCCATCATATAGCATAGTTATTTTGAACATATGGAAACTCACTATGTCCCATTCATGTATTAACATATATAGAAACATATGTCTTTTATTTTTAACATATCATTTGCATATTTAATGTGTTATACACATTTAGGTGCTCACACAAGCTATACACAGTTCTCATCATTTCGTGACTTCATGTAACTAGATGAGTCATACATACACAACTACATCATCATGATCTTTTATATGCTCACTTATAAATGTTCATACGATAGTTTCATTCATCAATTATGTCATTATGACATAACATATACCCATACAAATTTATGACATCTCATAGCAAGCCTTAGAATTTCATGCATAATTAAATCAAAATCTTATTATGTAATAGATACCTCTATAGGAATCACTTAACACCAACATCATGCCTCAACATCCTTTCAATCAAATGTTATACCATATAATACATCTTATTACATTTATCTTTTAGTCATACAAATCATCTTCATGTATTAATCTCATGTAAGACTTCTCGTAAACATGTTGTTCATGCTTATGGTTTGATAAAAGAAGTACATGTGCATAACCATTATATAACATTATGTTGAAAAATTGCCTATTATCATTTTACTAGGCTTCACAGCGTGAATCTAGGTTTTCCAGTAGTTGATAATATTCAACAAAGCATTTAATACCGACACATGCAAAGGTTCAAGTGGTTATCTAACGACAACCTCTTCCTATCAACACTCAACAAATCATGCATTTAAATAGGCTTTAACATCAATTAAACACATAGAAGCACATTTCATCTTATTTGAACTCATAACAACTCCAATTTACCCATTTCATGATCATCTATTTATCCCAACCATTATTTGTGATTCTATTTGCATTTATCCATTCTTACTTACCTTTTTAACCATTAAAAGCATCATCATTCATTACTCTTATTAATACTTCTTTGGCACATTTATAGCACTTTTAATTCAAGCATTATAACCATACTTATATGGACATATTCAACCTTTACAACTTTTCTTATTCAATTCAATTCATGCCTAACTTCGCATTTGTACATATATGTTTCAATTCAAGTAACTTAATGGCATTAGTGACATCTTTCAAGCTCATGCAATCATTCTATCATAATGAGCACATATATGAGAATCATGCCACCAATTCATACTAAGGATAATCTTTCAACACCAAGTTCATAACTAACATATGTTTCTTCCCAGCTTTCATTTCATACAATTAGAAGTTCCATTTCATATTTAACATATTTTCATGCCACTACTCAATCATTAAAGGCATTTTAGCATATAAGGACTCACCATTTGGAAGTTAAATGTAAACATGTATACATACCTCTATGGAGCCTTAAAGCTAAAGCTTAAATCAAGTTTGTTTATCTAATTGGTGGTTCTCCCCACCCTCTATTGCAACCTAACATATAGAAACACTACCTTTAACATCTTTGAGCCATAACTTAAAAATAAAAATATTAGATACTAAACCTTAACGTTAAACCCTTAAAGTTAATCCTTTTATCTACTAATCTCTTATATGGTCATGCTTTACTCGTTATTAAGCTTCTAAAGGAAGTTTTTAACCATAAACTCAAACTTGAACTGAAGCCCTAAATCATAGTAAATGGGTCTCCACCCAAAACAAGAATGATATGAAAAAGGCATGAAACATGTAAAAGAAAAAGGGAAAAACGTGATTCCTTATTGAAATTGAAGGAAACATCATATGGATTAGAGTTTTCGAACTTTCTTCCTCATCCTATAGGTCTACCATTTCTAGAACAAACTCCTTCTAGCCATAATCTCTAATGAAATTGGTTAAATCTTGTTCTTCGACTTATAGTCTTGCGTTTTTAAGCAAAAATTAAAGGAAATTGATGGAAGAATGTTTTTGGGGTGTAAACATAGGAATGGAGGCTAGGGTTTTCAGAAAAGTCATAAGAAAAAAGGAAAGAACAAACTGATTCTTTTTATACTGGGCGATGTTCACGGGGATGACAATAATTGTCATGGTCGTAAATTTGCTTGCCTCAGAATTGCATCTCATGATAGTTCACAGTCGTGAATATATTATCACGGGCGTGAACCCTGTGACACTTCACTTTCTTGTTTCTTTTTAAATCTTTTCCCATACCATAAACTTCAATCGCATACTTATATTTTCTTAATTCATCTTATCATCTAGGCCCTATTTAACGGGCGTTACAATACATTAGTTTATGTGTGTTTATGCTAATTTTACTTTAGCATTTATTCAAATTATTATTAGTTGTTGACTTGGTTTTATGCCATGTACTAGTAAATGAAAAAAGTCAAGAGAAACATCCACTCAATGAAGTTTTGAATTAGGTCTAAGACACATAGAGATGAAGAACAACCCCCCTGAAGAAAATGAGGATATTTTTGAAAATTCAAAGAATTTAGAGAAAAAAGTAGCAAATGAACTAATGACAATTCCACTAAGAGCAACTAATGAACAAAGGTAGTTAGCCATGAAGGACTATGCGAGACTAGTAATTAGCAATAATACCTCGTGTATTGTGTTAATAGAAGCGACTAGGAATTATGAGCTAAAAAATATACATTTAAACATGTTTCCATCCTCCTATGAGTTAACTAATGAAGACCCTCTAACATTCATAAGGGAAATGTATGCAACAATCAACACTTTCCCATTGAATGAGCTTAATAAAGACCAATTGAGGATAAAGTGTTTTCCCTACACCCTAAAAGACAAAGCCAAGGCATGGCTAATGACTTTACCTCCTAATTCTCTGAATAACTTAATTGAGGTTTATCACAAATTCATGGGTAAATTCTACTCCCATAAAAAATAAAAGAGTTAAGAGCTGAAATTACTAATTTTTATTAAAAAAAAACTTTGAAACATACCATAAAGCTTGGGATAGATTCAATATGCTTCTTTTGTAGTGTCCTCACTATGGGTACCCTCATCTAGTAATGAATCAGTTCTTCTATGATGGTTTGAGTCAACAATATCAATGCATGATTGACAATGCATTTGGAGGAGTTATGGGGGAAAAGACAGCAACTGACGTGTATGACATATTTGAACTTCTCGGAACTAATTTTCAACAAAAGAATGTGAGAAGATGGAAAATGATAGTGCATGAAGTTTCCAGTGGTAATGAGTTGGCTTTACAAATTATTGAGCTCACAAAGCAAGTCCTAATGTTAACCAATAAAGAACACACATCTGTAAATTAGGTATGTGGAATTTGCGGTATTTATGAACATGGAGCTAATATGTGTTATTCTTTTAATTCTTTAATAAGGAATAATGTAAAGCAAGTAAGTGCCTTAAATTCTTTCCAACCAAGAAAACAAAATAATCCTTATTCAAATACCTACAACCTTGGCTGGAGAAACCACCCAAAATTCTCTTGGAGAAATTCTTATTAGAACTCACCATAACTCCTCAGAAATCAAAATAAAAAACCACCGTATAATTACCAAGAGCCTTTAAATCAACAGTCATACCCATATCCAAACTAAATTAGATATGCTAGTACATCCAAAAACCATTACTAGAAGAAATATTATATAGTTTCATACTAGCATATCTAATTTAGTTTGGATAAGCATGAGAGAACAGATAAAAGGCTTGATTCAATAGAAACTTCATTTAAAAGGCTAGAAATTTAGATTGGACAAATAGCAAAGGCTGTACAAGAGAATGAAAAAGGGAAATTACTAAGCCAAATAAAGCAAGCCAAGTCTATAACTATAAATGGTAATTCCTGTAATGATGAAGTAAGTTTTAAAACTAACATGAAGTATTGTTCTCTTATAGGTACACATGAATTACAACTTCAAGAATTAAAATCTCTAGAAATTGAAGCAGAATGGGAAGACAAAAAAGCTGAGGTTCCAGCACCTCAATTATATGAAACAATTGAGCCTTATAAGCGACCTTTTCTAAAATAGAGGGAATGCAATAAAGGTAAGACATCTTCTCAAGGTAAGAGTGACTCACATTTGATTGATTTTGTCAGAAAAGTAACTCTACTTACAAAGTCTATACAAGAACATGCTTTAAATGTGAAAAATAAGTTGTCTTAAAAAGATATCATCATTACCTGAAAAGAAGAAAGACCCTAGAAGTTTTACTGTTAACATTACTTTAGAAGAAGGAACTGAAGCAAAGACTATGCTAGATTTAGGTACTAGTATTAATTTGATGTTTAAGCAACTAGGTTTAGAAGAATTGAAGCTAGCTACCATAGGCCTCCAGTTAGCTGATGGTTCAGTAAAACTTCCTTTAGGTATAGTTGAAAACCTCAAGGTTCAAATTGGTAAGTTAACTGTGCTTATTGATTTTGTGGTCATGGATGCTAAGAATGAAAGTTTAAAAGAAAATTCAATAATACTCCTTGGTAGACCTTTTATGGCCACAGTAGACACCCAAATTAATGTTAAATTTAGAAAATTAACTACGACAATATGGGGTGTGACTAATGAAATTGAGGTATGTGACCTTTTAACTTTACCTACTGCAAATCAATGTTTTTCCATTTTTTCAGTTGATAAGTTTGTTTTCAAAATAATCTTAGAGGTGTATGAGTACAATGAAATTGAGAATAAAGCAATAATGGATGACAAGCTTCTAATGACTTTCCAACCACCTTAAAGGGAGCATATTTAATAATGTCTTGCCTAGGCAATAAATGTGGCACTTTTTGAAAGGCAACCCATGTTCTTTCTATTATTTTTAGTTTATTAGCTTCAATTTTCCTTTTTGTTTTTAGTTTGTAAGTTTCTATTTGAATTCTAACTCTGATTTGTGTTTAGGAATACATTTGAAGCTAAAACAAGGAATGAAGACATGAATGGGATGAGGAGATGGTGTCACAGATGTGAGGGATCCTCACATATGTGACACCTTATTTTTTGTCTTTTTATTGCTCACGTGATGAATAAATTTATACAGATACTCTTCTTTTCTCACGACCGTGTCTTCTCTCCCAAAAATTTCCTTCTTCTTCTTTATTTTCTCTCAACCATTTCTAAACCCTAACTCCTAATTACCATTTAATTTCCTATTTTTAGTCCGAATTAACACCAAATTTCACAAACCTATAGGAATTTCGGCCCCATATACTAATTTTCAATAGAAATCAACATGCCTGAGACAAAAAGTTCATCTCAAAGGTGTGGAGAAACCTCATGCATGTGTGACCCATCACCACCACCACATCATGAGCATGAAGAGGAAGAAACAACACGTGACAGTGCTGAGGAAGTTGAAGAACACAAATAAATTGACATCTCCTTCAGGTATGATGCTCCCTTTCCAATTTATTTGGCTAAAAAAGGGGACAGATATGAACATTATGTGTCTAGGACAATGGTTGCATGCAGATTCTTTGATTTTGAGAGCTTAGAGCAATTAAATAGTCTAGACACCATTAAAGCTTATGCTAGGTGCCTAGGATGGTATGAGCTCATTACATCAGAAACCCTAGTTTTAGGGAGCTTATATTAGAATTTTACAATACTTTGATAATTAACAAAACTTGTACTCAAATGAAATTAAAATTATTAGGCAGATGGTACTTAGTAACTTATAAAACTATGAGAAGTATTTTTAAATTCTTTATAGAAGGAGTTCAAAAAATATGTGATAATTTTAATGCTAATGAAATTTGGCAAGTGATGATTGGAGATCCTCATTATAGCTCTAGGAATGCTTCAACAATGAGATTTAAGAATTCATGTGTTTCGCTCTTTCATAAATTTATGTGTTATTCAATATTTGGAAAATTTGAGAGCAATAAAGTTTCTAAGATTGAGCTATATATATTATGGTGTATAATTCTAGAATTAGAGTAGCACTTCTGCATTTATTTTTAAACATATGTTATACACCATCGGACATACTAGGACTACATTCAGGTTAGGCCATATTAGTGCTGCATTCTTATGCATTTTTTTGCTTTTAATGTTTCAATTATTACACTAATATTGATTCCTAGCCAAGAAAATTTCGATAGTATTTCTTTGCAGCAATATAACCATTTTATTAGAGAAAGAGATACTATTTAATGGTTAGTGCTCTTAAGTAACAAGGGTGAGCCTTCACAATATGAAGGTGATGAAAAGCCAGCTGGACAACAACCTCCACCATAGTCAAATGAGCATGTGCTGTCATCCATACTTGAAGTGTAGCGAGTAGTGCAACACCTAGATTGTATGGATCATAAGATGGACCATTTAGAATGCACTAGTGCCTAGCATACCTTCTTCTGCACCAAATTCTAGAGCATCTTTATAACAACCCCTTACCTTCCTACATAAGAGTCAGGTAAGTTGATGTCACTACCTATTTATTATATCAAACATATATAAAATCATAAGATACATAGGAGAAATATTTATGCATACTTGCTGACCAAAATCTATATAATATCATCAGATATATGATTATATGTATATTTAAGTAATTATATCAAATCACTCCCCTGTATGATACAATATAAATAACTATTTATCTACATGTCACCACTGTATGATACATTTTTTTATATTTAATTACAAACTATATATGAACATAGTGGATCATAAATGTTTACATTGATCCATACTAAAAGTAAGCTTATTATGAACTATTTATATGTATAGATATGTAAGTGATACAAAATGAAGCCAACCCTATATAGGTGACTACTATTGCTACTCTAGTCCATAACTAAGACCCACTAATCTGATGACCCTATTAGACAACTTGCCTCTCTTGGCCTTCTACACTGATACCTGCACGAGAGAAAAACAATTCACTCGCTAAATTTTATCTCAGTGGTGCAAACTTTATATAAATAGTCAAATCATAATTAATTTTAAATTCTCATTTTGTAATCCTAACATGCTTCCTTGTAGTAAACTATAAGCATACACATATAAATATATTACATACCGAATTGACACATCAACATTATAAAACACATTTCAAGTTACTCACCTGTTACGTCCATTGAATGATTACCTAGATCTAACTATAGGGAGATACAAGGGGTAATTGTATAAGAACAGGCGCTTGCAAGCATAGATGCCACGAATCCCTAGCAACTTATTTTTCTTTAATGGTTATTGGTTATTATAAGCAGGAAATGAGTAAATCACATATTTATTATTTTGCTTCTGCATCGGTTAGCTCTCTTTCTTTACTCAGCATGAGCACTTGTATGGTGGATGCATCTGACAAGAAGTATTTAAATAATTATTAGACATCCATAAAATAATACATCTTCTAGTAATTAAAAGACTACCCTTTTTAATAGTCTGATGTCTCTCATGGTAACTTATTGTTTTATGTGCCTTTATTTGAAAATCTACGCATAAGCATTTGACACATTAGTCATAAATCAATCACGTGGCACATGTATCAAAGTAAATACCTCATACTGTAGCTAAGAGAAATTCCAAATTAAATTTTTATATGGCTCTGTCATCTCTGTGTTTTAGGCCCAAATTATTTATCCTTATTTCCAAGTCTGAATATTATTTTATTTCATTTTAAACTCCTTTTTAGGCCTCACATGCTTCCAATTGCAACCAAGTTATTGGTCAACGTCAACAATACTTCTATTTATCACTTTGCTAGTTTCTCCAATTGGTATTTTATACCATGACCAACCATTTAATCCTGGCATTCTCCCGAATAATCCCAACTGGTCTTAACCTCATTTAACTTCATGTGTCAATTGTTTAGTTCATTCTCTCCAAAGTCCATTTCTTTGTCTAATTTCCCCTCTATTGTCTACTTAAGTTTCGGTCAACATTATATCTTTTTCAAATTTAATTATCTCTTCCTTCTTTCATTCTAACTTAAATCCTTTTTTTACAAGCCAATTCATATATTTTGCATACAATTAAAACTCAACTAATCTTTTGTTAAATCCCTTCCTTACTTCTAACTCACTTTTAATCCAAATATTATTTATAATGTCCAATAGGTCCTTATGTATTCATAGGTTTATCATCCAATCTCAAATAGGTCTAAAAGGCACAAAACTTCCAAATCCCACTCAATGGTGTCTCAGCCTAACCCCAACTCTCCATTCTAGACTTCAGGTTATGGAGTTTGTATAATAAATAATTTCGTTTAACCCTTATTTCCTCTCGGTCAAGCTAAGGAGAAAGGAAGGAGATTCTCCTACTAATTCATTGTCTCCACAACCAACACACAATAACAACAAAACACGAAGAAGTAGTTTACATATAAATTCCATAAATCAATGTGAAAGAAAATATAAAAAACAGAAAAATAAAACAAAGAAAAAGAACAAAAAGGAGGAGCTTTTAGCTCTCGGCAAAAAGTATAAAATTTTCTTTGTTGGTTTCCTTCCAAGGTTGTGACTCTAAGGGCTCCCTTTCTCTTCTGTCTTCTTCAATTGAGCATGTAATGCCCTCTTTTTCTTCTTCAACCTTCTACCCACACATGCATCAACATCCAACAATGAAAGAAGCTTTGATCGAACCTAGTTTTCTCCCACCATGTCTCGATCAAATGGGTTTCATAAGGAAGTTTACCTTTTTTTTTTCTTAGGATTTCCGCATACAACTCAAAGTTAATGCTTGGATATTGAGAAACTAAGAGAAAATTCAGAGAAATTGAAATAAAATAGAGTAAAAAGCAGGGAGATTAGCTTTGGGTTAGTGGTTAGCTAATGAAGATGAGAGAATGACTTTTGGAAGCTTATAAGAGAAATAATGAAGAAAAAGAAAAATGACAAAAACCTAACTCTTCCTTCACTATTCTTGGTCAAATATGAAGAAAAAAAGACGATAAGAATGAGAAAAAGTAAAAGAAGAGGGCCTTGCTTTCTTAATTTCGGTCAAGGTAGAAAAAGTTGACAAGAAAGAGAGAACATAACATTTAGCCTTTCTATACTTTAATTAATAAAAAAATTAATTTGCATGTGTGCCAAATGGCAGCCATGCAAAAGGTTATTAACTTTTAATTTTGATTAATTAACTTAACAAATCTCATTATACATAATCATGGCAAAGGTATCAAATGGTCTTTTAATTTTCGATTATTTATATTTTAAACCGCTTTTCGAATTTAATTCTATCAATTTTAACCCCTAAATGACTTAATCTCTTACAATTAAATATACCTAAATTTACAAAATAATTTATTCTATGTACTGATACTTTCGGTTTTGCGATTGGGATATTGAATCAAAAATTGTATTTTTTGATATTTTAGTGGAACCGTATCTTAGATTTTATTTCTCCAAATTTGTGCCGTAAATATTGGATTTTTGACGCCAAATTATATTGACAAACTCGTTTTAATATTATTTATGTCTTTGTATCCTCCGTTGATGATTCACTAACCGAATGAAAATTGTGTATTTTACCGTCGGATCTTATTTTTTTCGGTATTTGTGAAAATTTAATATCACATATTCGTAATTAATTTTCTTAAGTATTCTTGGTTTGAATTTAAACTACGGTCATATCCAATCTATTTCGATCGCGAACGCATTCGATTTCTAGTTGATCCGACTTGTCCCATAGCGAAATGCACATATCAGCTGATGCCTAAACTGACGGGCGTGACATTCTTTCTCTCTTATCTCAGTAAATTGTTCTTCATACCAGTGGAGTATTCCTTCTCTTGTTTTATTTATGCTTTTTATTGGCCATTAAGGACAATGTCTAAAATAAGTGTGGGGGGAAGGAATTATATCTTCTAGGGTTAAAGATTTTGTGTGTTAATAATTTATACATTAAAAAAGTACAAAAAATAAAAATAAAAATAAACAAATAATATAAAAACGTGTGTTGTGTTTTAATTGATATTATTTTCTTTAATTTCTCATAAACAAGGTAATGAAAGAATGTTAGCTTAGTTTGATTAAGTTTAAATAATTTTAATGCTAATTTCATACTTTAGAAATTAAAAGAGTTTTAGTTTAGTTATTAATAGCCTCATATATTTAGTATCAGTAATTTACTTATGTTTTGGATAATTAAATGTATTAAACTCATATATTAAGTCTTTAAAACACCATAAAATAATCAAAGGCTCAGTTAAAGTAATGATTTAATAAAAATAACAAAATGGAGCATAAAATGCACTTATATGATCTACTCCACTGTCCTACCATGGATAAGAGTATTCAAAGTATCTTATATGAGCATAGTGTGTTTCTAAAAAATGAAACAACAAAAAAGTTCAAATAAAGAAATAAACTATGACTTAGGGAAGAATTTAGAAAAGAAAAAAAATTAAAGGCAAATAAAAAGAGCTTTCAAAACAATAAGTGTGGGGGGTTTAATATATAAGTTTTTGGCAAATAATAATCAATAGGTTGGTTAGATTACTTCGCATTATATATGTTGAGGCAATGATGTGATTAAATTATTTTGAGTATGGAACCTGCATTAGGATTATTTTGGACTTATTAAACTATATGAATTTGATATAAGTCAGGTTGGTACATTAGTAAAATTTGGAAATGATTATCAGGTTTATTTCATTTACCCTAATCCCTTTCAAGTTCCTTTATGGCCTCACATACATATACCTAATTTCTTCTAACTCTTAGCTTAGGGTTAATTCAATTCTTACTCAATTTCATAGAAAGATTATGGAAAAAGAGTAGAAAGGAAATCTACAACCTTATAGGTTGCATAAAAATTCAATTAAAAATTCAAGGAGTTATTTGGTCACTCACCTTTCTTTCACCCAAACCTAGTCGCACCTGATCTCTTGACTGCTTCATCTCTTTTTTTTCTTCTTCTTTTCCTTCTTCTCTTTAGTTAAACTAAACAAGCTTCTTCATCTTCATGTAAGATTTTCCCCAAACATGGTTGATGTTCATTCTCTCTTTTTCTTTCTTTGTAGATTTCAGCTTTTGCAAAAATAACTGGAGACGGTTTATAGATTTTTCCATAAAGTTGGTCCCTCTCTTCCTATTTATGTGAATGTCAAATTGAGTTTAAAATGGGGGAGTATAAGATGGCGCATCACAAGAGTAGTTTAGTTAATTAATTATTATATTTTTTATTTATTTTGTTATTTTGTTAGTTGTTGTTGTTATTATTATTATTATTATTATTATTATTATTTTGTTATTTTGTTCATTATTTGAATTATCCTTAAATTCAAATTTAGACACCAGTCCACCTAGTGCATCTGACTTTTTTCTCTTGAACATGCATGACTCAAACCTAAATTAAATAAACAGACATGACATAATACTTATTGCAATAATTTTTGATTGTTGCATTATGATAAATATGTAGTACTTATAAAAAATATTGCATATAATATATGTTGTAACAATTTTATATTATTGCATTATACTAAAAATGCAGGAATTGTTAAAAGTGCAGCATATAACATGTATTGCAGTGGTTATTCTTCGTTGCATTACGATAAATATACAACGTTTATTAATAACCACTGCATATTTAAGAATATGTAATGACTTTTGCAATGGTTTATATCTAATGAAACATTTTGTTAAATTTTTTTTGTTATAATATTGTATCGTTGCAAAATTGTTGCAATTTGTTGTGCTTTTAAAAGCGTTGCTAGAGAAATGTTGCAATAGGACCTTTATGTATTAGTAAAATTTGTTTCTCATTTCTTTTGAATATGGGATTGAAAGTTGGCACCTCAACCTAGAATTTTTAAAGTTTAAGTTTAATTTGCTTAGGGATATTATAATACCACACAAAAATTTTAGAAAATAATATAACAAACTGTAAAAAGTAAACTTATAGTCACCAATTTAATATTTTAAGTGGCAATACAATGCAACTTAGAAACACTAAAAAGTATGTAGATAAGACTTTCGTAAAAGAAAATAAATTCTCAATCTATGAGGAAATAAAATTGTTTCAGATAATCATAAAGATATATATCGTCTTAAAAGCCTTTATTTGTGTTATCAAGGAAAACAACAACTCTTTTACATATACATGGAGGTCTCATTCACTAACACTAAGTAGCTATGCTCAGTTAGAAAGATACGTATTATTATTATTATTATTATTATTATTATTATTATTATTATTATTATTATTATTATTATTATTATTATTGTGGAGAGGCTTTATTGCATTTTAACACCATTTTTCATACCAAAAACCTAGAATACATGTTTCTAAGTCATTTTTGTCATGTTCTTTCATCAATCAGCACTTAAAACTCTACTCATCATGCATATAACCATCTCATATCTTTGATATATCATATTACTACCTAACATGCCTCATTCCATTTAAATACATTACAATTGCTTCCAAGACATAACTTTCATAATCTTAGCAGCTTAAATCCATCCTTACAACATTTAGCATAACACATTTCATCAATCAAACACGACAATTGTAACACCTCTTACCCTATAGCTTGTATACTATACATATAATAGTTGGATAAAAAATACTACGAGTTTTATTTTAAAAAAAGAACTATTATTAAAACATATATATTAATAATTAACATTATAGTATAAATAAACAAAATATATACATAACAAAAAAAAGATAATATGTTTACATACACTCTATATTATCACTCTAGTCGAATATCTACATGTCACAACCAAAATGCTTTTAAAACTATAATATACATCAAAATATATCAAAATAATTAAAATACAAGTAAAAGAGCCCACTCCCTCTAGGCGGCTACTAATGCTACTACAACTTAGATTCATTCGGTGGGGCCCACTATTTAACGATGCCTTTATCTATATACTTGTCACTTCAACCTATTCTTCTGATACATATGTGAGAGAAAACAAATACCTAGCTAAGTAATAAATCAGTGGTGCTAAATCTTATAATAATAGTCATAATAAAATATAGCCATAAATAACATTTTTGTTTTTACTATTCATTTAAGAACTACAAATTTTTTTTATTATTAAAATGTGGATGTGTTTTATCAATATATCAATCAAATAAGAACTCGGAATATCACTTATATTATTGTTATTAGAAAACTTGCAGAACATCACATTCATATACAAATCAAAGTTTTATATCATATCCACATATTACAATACCATAAACTTGCCCATAGATAATCAATGAGTCTCGCATAGCATAACACTAATCACCTAGTCTATAAATATCCATAGGACTCGGGTACATAAATCATATGGCTCACAGATATATATAGAAAATATAATATTATAATCTATAGAAATTCACAGGATCAAAAATAATTTCACAGGATCCATAAAATATGCACAACATGACTGGTTATGACTCTGGGTTGTGAATGAATATGTCAAAAACCACAACTTCGTTCCTTATAATTCACGATTGTGATATAGTATTCACATGCATGAATCTGAAAAGTTCCAGTGTAGTGAAATCGTGCCTAAAACAAAGCATTCTCATAAATCACACATTCAATACTAAATTGACTAATATCAACCACTCCTATCAATGCACAAATGCATACATAACATAATTTCATGCCTTTATACAACTCTTAACGCAATTAAAGCCTCAATCATGCTAAATCACTTCCCAAATCCAGTAAACACTAAAAAGAGCATTTATGGCATGCCACATTAATTACATTCAACTACCAAACATTTAACATACCTAGCATGCATTTAACTCATCAACATGTATTTCAAGTAATTGAACAATATATAACATACAAATAACACATAAATAAAATTGAATGCTCATATGTACTATCTAAGCCTCTATTTTTATCTTCAAAAGTGTGAAGTTCAAACCATCAAAGAAATGATTGAGTCGTTGACTACTTCAATTGCCATCTTAATCTTTGCTCTCATACTTAAGCCTTAATTGATAGACCTATGCTCTGACACCAATGTTAGATAAGATGCACACTAAGAAGAGGGCAGGAGTTGATAGATAATTGAAACTTTTATGGCTAATAGAATTCTTTGCAACAGACAGTTCTTTTGGAAATGGATAATTAAAAGATAAAGAGATAAAGATTAGAAGAAAGATGAACATAAATATTTTTATAATATGATTTTCCACTAATCTTCGATAAGATTATAAGATGGAGTTTTCAAGCTCACTCCTAATTTATCTAGAGTTTTCACTAGGGTTAACTTTCAACCTTACGTATTTTTTCAAGCGCTCATACTCTAATCCCACTTAATATTTTTCTTTAGGCTAACATCTAACCTTTTACAACAAGAGTTTTATTTAGGTAGCTCTCAAACCCTTCCTAGAGTTTTTTTAGAATCACTCTAAACCTTTTTTCTAAGTGTTTCATGGATAAATACTTCAAATCATTCCATCACTCAAGAATTCAATAAAAGATTGCAAGAAAATATAGAGAATTGAACTAGTAAATCTTATACATGAGGATATGTTCTTATTACATTATAAGGCCATTAAAAGGAGTATTTATAGCCAAAAATCTCCAAAAATTCGTTGCATAATGTACTCATTCCAATAACTAGTTTTTTATAGGTTTTCATATTTTTATTGTTAGACCTAAAATCACAGTCGCCCTTTCCCTTTCGTTATTGTGATTTCCTATGCTCTTTAACATTTAGTACATGTGGCTGGGGTCTGATTGGCTCCAGGCTCCAATGGTCAAGTCTATATGAATTTCATGCTTGAGCTTCTCTTGTCACGATTGCAATTTCATTGTTGCGTAGGTTTTTTAGCTATCATGATTCCCCTTTTGCAACGGATATCACGATTGATATTATGGTCACAAGTCTCTTGGAATTTTAACACCTTCAAAAGCCTACAAAATAAATCAAACAAAAAATAGAAAACATGTTAAAAATTAATAAACTAATAGCTAGCTACGTATCATACTTATAATATAAATTGACTAGCTAATATTTAAAAGAACATACCTTAAACAATGTTTTATCATTGTTATGATATATGACAATTTCGTACATATAACTCATGACGTAATATCCACATTTTATACCTCTTTATTGTTGAGGACGCTTAAAATAGAAAAAAAAAAAGACAAAGAAAAAGGCAAATAAAGGATTATAAAATAATAAAAATTTCAATCTAACAAGTAGTTAGGAATATAAAATTCTTACTGAAATATCATTCCATTTTATCCTAGCACCTTTATTTTTCCTCATTATATAGCATAAGTTTTGTAAACTCTAAAAAATATGTGTATATCAAAATGGGTATTAATATTGAAAACTCTATAAACATTGTAAAAACTATTAGCAAGTAGTATTATAATTTATAGGTTAAGTTGATATTTCAAACTTATATCGCGACTACCACGAGTTAGGAAATCCATGAAAAATGTCTCACTCAGTTCACAGTAAAATACAATTAACATCAAATGGTTACTAGAGATATACAAATAGGTTGAAGTTAGTAAAAATGTTGAAAATTTTAATCATGAATGTAATTTTTTTTTTACTCTTGAATGTGTGGTAGTAAAATGAACTGTTTGTCTCATTGTTCATTTATAGCTTCTCTAATATATTTTTCCATTGTGTTGGTCTCTGTGAACATCAAATGAAGCATCACTAGTCAAAGAAATCTGATCGATGATATAAAGAATCTATTGCATAAGTTATGAAGGTACCTACATTTATGAATCACAAAACATACATAAGTTATTATTTTCCAATATGGAAGATCAATCTTATAATAGTAATAAAAAATAATATAATCTTACATTATAAATATACGAGTAACTGAGACATCGAGTCATTTCATGGAGAGGAGTTGACTGATGTCTTCCAGACTTGCATGAATTTTAAGATAATTTGTTGGATACTTAAACACCATAATGTCTGTAGAAACTTCAAAATGTACCCAGTAGGCAATTTAGCAATCATGTCATGCATAAACTTCATGTCACAGCTCAAAATTGCCAAAATTGTCTCATTAACTAAAGGTTTATGTTACTTGGTAGTTGATTCTTTTAATAAACCACTACCTTGTTTATTCTTTAAAGCCTTGTTTAATGGGTTGGATTAGAGTTTCTATCAATTAATAATAAATTATGACACATTATGATATATGAAATGCGGTAACCTGAATTTTATTGTTATATAAGTTTGGAAATTGTTACATCTGTAAGAACTACGAGATGTTGTAGCCGTTGAACTAAGCTACCCTCCACTTTCCCGACTGTAGTGAGGCATATAATGGGTACAGAAAGTTGGGCTTCGTGGCAGCCAGAAAATACTTCATCTGCAGACACCTTGATGTGATTGGGCATGATTGGTCAGTTGTGCACCATAACATCGATAAGGGATAGATTAACCATCCTCCTTGCCATCATCACCTATTTATCTTCATTAATAGTAGCAAGTTTGCATTATATAAGTGTATGTAAAATCACCAAAAATCAATATTAGCTAGTTTAAACTGGAAATGGAAATAATGAAATTCGAGACTTTTACATGTAATTCTGATATTGGAAATGGTGGATCTATAGAGTGGCAACTACTAAGAGTTAGATGAATGTATGTAAGACCCATTTTCACCTTCATTTCAAGGGTGAATTAAGACACTTTGCTAGTCTTATGTTTTATCATGCTTTCAAGATGAGCGATATGTGCCTAGAATCTAACAAGTAATTTGCCCTCTATTTTGGTTTTGAGTGCTTCTATAAACTTTTGGTGAGATTGACATTGATGGTTTCCCTTTTCCAGGGTTACCATAAAATTTCTTAATGGTCACGATACTTTCAACACCCCTCACAAAGCTAGAATATTTGGGGTTTTCAAGTGCACATGACAATATATCATCATGCCTCTTTATAACCCAACTACCTTGGGTGATTTCTCCCCGTATTGTCTCTTTTTCACCAGATAAGCAATATATTCATAAGTAATCACATATAAACAAAGGTAATTGTGATTAATCTAATATTTATTTAACAAGTTATACTTACCATTTTTCACCTCTTTTTCTTTTCTACTGAAATTTTTTGATTTTTTTCCTTTGTCTTTTTCGTTCTAGCTCTTATCTAATCGAGACTTCAATCATATGATGAGGCCATATTTTTGGCATAGCCTACACCACCTAAGAAATATGGATGCATACTCTTTGTTTGCTTCACCTTCGTCTTCGCACTGATTTGCTGTTAACAAAAATAAAAATAATGAAGAAATAATTACCATGTTTTGCATAAATGTAAATATAAATTGCATTCTACTTCATAATTAATACCTCATATTCTTCTGATTCATGTGCTTGTTTAAACTCCTCCCAATCTTTCTCAATGATGAAGCCATATAATTCCAATGGTTTACATAAGGAGGTGTGCTTTCTCATGCATTTAAGCACTAGATAATACCATTTTAAATCCAATTGTTCATTTACCTCTGAGTCTTTTCTCTTGATGAGACTTGGGATTGCCAATAGGTTCAACACTTAACAAGTAGTCAGTGCAAAATTTGATATCTTTATCAACCAGGTAACTATTAATAATACTATTTTTGGTTGATATCGGTTCCTCACATTCTGAACAATACCTTTGTTGCATCCAATCATGAAATACATTGTGAATTTTATCCAACTCTGGCGGAAGGGCTTGTCAATATGCCATTGGTCCAATTCTTTCAAGAATCTCATTGGGACCAGCAAACCTCAGAATCAACTTCCCTTTCTTACAAAATCTCAATACTTTCTTTCAAGGTGAAACTTAAAGAAACATTTTATCACCAATAACATATTTAATGTCTTGCCTTTTTAGGTCAGCATATGATTTCTATTAATCCTGAGTTGCCTTTAGTCTCTACTTGATAATTCTAACTTTCTCTTTCGAATGTTGTTTTATCTCTAGCCCTATCAATTTATTCTCACTTAGCTCAGTCCAACAAATTGATGTCCTACACTTCCTTCCATACAATGTCTGAGAAGGAGCCATAATTATGCTCGTCTTGTGACTATCATTGTATGCAAACTCCATAAAAGGTAGATATCAATACTATTTTCCTTCAAACTCAAGTATACAACTTCTCATCATATCTTCTAATAGTTGAATTACCTTCTTTGATTGTTTGTCTATCATAAGAAATACATTGTGAATTTTATCCAGCTCTAGTGGAAGGGCTAGTCATTATGCCACTAGTCCAATTCTTTCTTGAATCTCATAGGGACAAATGAACCTCAAAATCAACTTCATTTCTTACCAAATCTCAATACTTTCTTCTAAGGTGAAACATTAAGAAACATTTTATCACTAACAACATATTTAATGTCTTGCCTTTTTAGGTCAACATAAGATTTCTGTCAATCCTGAGCTATTTTTAGTCTCTCTTTGATAATTCAAACTTTCTATTCTGTCTGTTGTACTATCTTTGGCTCTATCAATTTATTCTCACTTAGCTTAGTCCAACAAATTAGTGTCCTACACTTCCATCTGTACAATGTCTAATAAGGAGCCATACCTATACTCGTCTTATGACTATTATTATATGCAAACTCCATAAAAGGTAGATATCGATCCTAACTTCCTTCAAATTCAAGTACACAACTTCTCATCATATCTTCTAATAGTTGAATTACCTTCTCTGATTGTTTGTCTATCATATGAAATACATTGTGAATTTTATCCAGCTCTGGTGGAAGGGCTAGTCATTATGCCACTAGTCCAATTCTTTCTTGAATCTCATAGGGACAAATGAACCTCAGAATCAACTTCCTTTCTTACCAAATCTCAATACTTTCTTCTAAGGTGAAACATTAAGAAACATTTTATCACTAACAACATATTTAATGTCTCGCCTTTTTAGGTCAGCATAAGATTTCTGTCGATTTTGAGCTATTTTTAGTCTCTCTTTGATAATTCAAACTTTCTATTCCGTCTGTTGTACTATCTCTGGCTCTATCAATTTATTCTCACTTAGCTTAGTCCAACAAATTACTGTCCTACACTTCCATCCATACAATGTCTAATAAGGAGCCATACCTATGCTCGTCTTATGACTATTATTATATGCAAACTCCATAAAAGGTAGATATCAATCCTAACTTCCTTCAAATTCAAGTACACAACTTCTCATCATATCTTATAATAGTTGAATTATCTGCTCTGATTGTCCATCTATCACATGAAAAACATTGTGAATTTTATCTAGCTTTGGTGGAAGGGCTAGTCAATAAGCCACTGGTCCAATACTTTTTAGAATCTCATAGGGACCAATGAACCTCAGACTCAACTTCCCTTTCTTACCAAATCTCAATACTTTCTTCGAAATTGAAACTTCAAGAAACATTTTATCACCAACAACATATTTAATGTCTTTCCTCTTTAGGTCAGCATATGATTTCTGTCGATCCTAAGCTAGTTTTAGTCTATCCTCGATAATTCTAACTTTCTCTTCCATCTGTGGTACTATCTTTGGCCTTATCAATTTATTCTCACTTAGCTCAGTCCAACAAATTGGTGTCCTGCACTTCCTTCTATACAATATCTAATAAGGAGCCATACCTATGCTCATCTTATGACTATTATTGTAGGCAAACTCTATAAGAAAGAGATATTGATCCTAACTTCCTTCAAATTCAATTACACAACTTCTCATCAAATCTTATAATAGTTGAATTACCTACTCTGATTTTTCATCTGTCTATGGATGGAAAGTCGGGTTAAAATTGACTTGGGTTCCTAACGCCTACTGTAAGTTCTTCCAAAATTGCGATGTAAATTTGGGATCTTTGTTAGAGATGATTGACATTGGTACTCCATGTAGTCTCACAATCTCATTTACATAAATCTTGGCTAGCTTGTTCAACAAATAGTCCATCCTGACTAGTAAGAAGTGCATTGACTTCGTTAATTAATCCAATATTGCCTATATTGCATCATGTCTCTTTTAAATCATTGGCAAACTGGAAAAGAAATCCATAGTGACTCTTTCCCACCTCCACTCGAGTGTGGATATTGGTTGCAATAGTCTTATAGGAAACTAATGTTTTTCTTTGACTTACTGGCATATCAAACATCTTGCCACATATTTGGTAATATCCTTCTTCATTCCTGGTCACCAATATTGAGCTTTCAAATCTTGGTACATTTTGTTCCCACCTGGATGCATGGTATATGTCATCTCAAGTGCTTCTTTTAAAATATCTTGAACTCATTTATACATGGCACACAAATTTGGTCTCCTAAGTATATTATGCCATCTTCTTTTACTAAATATTCATGTCTCTCTTCTTTTTCTATAGCTTCAACTATCTTTATCAATCTCTCATCCTACTTCTGGGCCTTTTTAATTCTCTGCATCAAAGTATATTCCACTTGCATCTCAGCTAATATCTTTCTGCTTAATGCATCAACAACCATATTAGCTTTCTCTGGTTGGTAATTGATCATATAATTATAATCTTTGACCAATTCCAGCCATCTTTTTTGCCTCAAATTCAACTCCTTTTATGAGGGAAGATACTTAAGACTCTTGTGGTTTGTGTAAATATAACATCTCTCCCCATATAAATAATGTCTTTAGATTTTCAAAATGAAAACAATAGCAGCTAACTCCAAATCGTGTGTCAGATAATTAAGCTCATGTGGCTTAAATTATTTGGGGGCATATGCAGTCACCTTTCCTTCTTGCATAAGGACACAACCTAGGCCATTATGGCTGGCATCACTATACACCACAAATCTCTCCCTGAAGTAGATTAAGTCAAAACTGGTGCTTTTGTCAACATTGCCTTAATTCGGTCAAAACTTGTTTAGCATTTATCTATCTATTCAAATAGGACATCTTTTCATAGCAGTCTTGTAATATCTGTTAATTTATATATCGAGTTACACGTGTCGCGAAGTTGATGCGTTTGACCGATCGAAGTTTAAATTCGGATTTTCATCGGAATTAATCAAGTAATGACTAAATTATGTTGACATATTCCTAATTAAGTATTTATAAAGCTTAAGAAGTTGATTTACAGTAAAGGACTAAATTGCAAAATTTGATAAGTTTTGGGGTTAAATCGCAATTTACCATTATTTGGAGGATTAAAGAGATTATTTGCTAATTAACACATGAAATTTGGACATTTTAATTGGGTTGGCCGGTTTTCAAAAGGAAAAGAAAAGAATTAATGTTTATTAAGTCTAAGTAGCAAATAAATGGTCAAATTTGGAGGGTCCCACATGAAGACTTTTTATGCTCTTCTTCTTTCTTCCTTTTCTTCTTCTCCTCATTTCTCTTTTCTTTTCTATCCAACTTTCATGCCAGCCACTCTCACATTCTCCATTAACCCACCTTGAAATCTAGAGAGAGAAAAGAAGGGAAGAAAGGGAAAAGACCAAGACAAAGTGATTTTCATGATCTACAAGTCTTAAGGAAGGTTTGGAGAGCAAGAAGGAAGAGATATAAGCAAGTTTTGAGGAGAGAGAAATCTCCAAGGTTGTGATCAAGTGAAGAAAAGTGTAAAGGTAAGAATCTTTCTTCTTCTATTTCATCTTTTCTTGAGGAAGTTGGGGTTTTGAGCTTATTTAAAGATTATATGGAGGGAGAGAGAGTTTAGGGTTTCAGGATAGAAAGTTTAGGGTTTAGAAAGTTTGGAGAAAGTAAAGTTTTGATGATGAATGTATGATGTTGTAGGAGCTCAAAGTGTTAAAGAATGAGCTCAAGGGAGTAAAGGCAAAGAAAAAGCTACCTAGAAGAGCGAAGGAGAAAAATAGAGGTTTGTGCATGTTTAACATGATAATTAATGATTGAATTATACTAATGATGATTATGGCATGAAACCATGGGTTTAGATACAAAGAATGAGATTTTTGTGATATGTTAAGTGATGTATATTAGAGAATTGAGTTATGATAAAGGCATTTATATGTATTAGAACATGATATGTTGAGTAAAGGACCTTAGAAATGCATGAGTTGTATTTGGTATGATTTGATGTAGCTAGACATGAATAAGAAAATGAATATGCAAATTTCCCATAGATAGTCACGGACGTGACCTTTGGGTCACGAGTGTGAACTTGCTAGTTCATTGGTGTGACTAAATTGTATCACGGGTGTGACTTAGGTGTGGAAATGACATGATTCATTCCAGAAGCGTTCACGACTTTGAATCACGGGCGTGAACTAATTCACAGGCATGAAAGAGTGCTCACAGTTGTGATTGCTCTATTTTTAGTAATTACAAACATTTTTATCTAATTGAGGATTCAGGTAAGTAAATGAAACGAGATTGTTTATCCAATGAAATAAGGAATATTGATATGTTTGTAAAGATAATGAAGTAAAGATATATGAATAATGTGGAAATAAGGATATGCCCATTACTCTAACTAAACTAGAAACAGGGTAGATGACATGTCATTATGGGGGCGATCGATACCATACTATATGAGATATTTTTTGGTCAATGTAGCTTTAGCTTTGGGAGCACCATTGACTTGAGATGCTCAGTTGAGCATACATAAATCGAGGACAAGGTGGCTTTAGCTCTGAAAGCGCCCTTGGTCCAGTAATTCATCTATGATATATTACTCAATCAATGTGGCTTTAGCTCTGGGAGCGCCATTGATTTGAGAAGCTCTGTTGAGCTAGATAGTGGATAGGGTGGCTATAGCTCTAGGAGCACTCCTGATCCATAACTCATATCCAGTTAGTCCAATTTAGAGTGATGTGGGCGAACTAATGAAGTTAAGTTAAAAAGATATTGCAAAATAATATGAAATTAATATAGAATGTTTAAGAGATGAAAAAGTAACTTATAATTATAGTTAAATGAAAATAATATTGTACATGTATGCATGATGCTCATAATCGTATGAATTAGGGACATGAAGAGAAGAATAGCATGAAAAGATATTAATGCATAAAATGACATAAGTTAATGCTTGTTGCATAACATAGTATATTGCCTTATTTATATGCACCACTATGCTTAAAGCTTAGCGTGGGAGTTTTCCTTCCGCACAGATATAGAAAGGTAGTCGAATGTTGTAGATAAAGCAAGCGGTGATCCTAATCAATTAAAGCAGCCGATCTTGAAATAGTGGGTCACAAAATTTTGAATTTTTGTATCTTGCTTTTTGTATTATATATTTTTAATTTTGCAAATTTATTTTCAAAGTTTGTTAAGTAGTAGTTTGATATTTATAAATATTATCTTATGTAAATAAAATGTACATTATTTATTGTATGTCTATAAAAAAAATATGTATGGTTGTCTAGCAAATTTAAAAAAAATAGTGATTTGAAGAAGTAAGAAGTCAGTGGTAGCACTCCTTTATCTAGGCACGTGGTGTTTAGGGTGAATGAGTGTTACAAGTCATGTCAAATGAGTCACTATGGATGAAAATCACTTCACTAATCTCTTATAATATCCAACTAATCCAAGAAAACTCCTCACTTCTGTCACATTCATATATGGTTTCCAATTAAGAATAGCCTTCATCTTGTTAAGGTCAACTCGAATACCTTCAGCTGAAACTATATGTTCTAAGAAATTGACTTCTTCAAGCCAAAACTCCCACTTAGATAGCTTTGCATATAGCTACTTTTGAGGTATTAATCATGTCCTTCTCTATCTTTAAAACATACAAAGATGTCATCAATAAACACCACTACAAATTGATCAAGATATGGCCTCAACACTTGATTCATTAGGTCCATAAAAATAGCTAATGCATTGTCAAACCAAATGGCATTACCAAGAACTTATAATGATTGTAATGAGTCTTGATTATTGTCTTAGGTATATCTAACTCTTTGATTTTCAACTAATGATACCCTGATCGAAGATTTATCTTTAAAAATATGCTTGCACCCTTCAGTTGATAAAAAAGGTCATCAATTCTAGGAAATGGGTACTTATTCTTAATAGTCACCCTATTAAGTTGTCAATAATTGATGATTAAACATAAGGTAATGTCTTTCTTCTTTACAAACAATACTGGAGCACCCCTCGGTGATACGCTAGGTTGTATAAAACCTTTATCTAACAAATTCTATCACGGTACCTTTAACTCTTTTAACTCAACAAGTGCCATCTAGTATGGTGTAATGGATATGAGAGCAGCGCTGGGTACCAAGTCAATAGCAAACTTTATCTGTCGGTTAGGTGGTAACCCTCGCAACTTCTTAGGAAACACATCTAGAAAATTCACAGATAGTAGGGATATCAACTAACCTCAAACTACCCTTTTTTGTACTGATCACATACGCCAAGTAGGGTTCACATCCCTTACTAATGAGTTTCCAAGCTTTTAACTATGATATCACCTTATCTGGATATCCTATATTCTCACACATCACCACTATCTCTTATTATTCTTGAACTTTAATACTTATATGTCTCTTTCCATAATCCACTATCACTCCATCATGAGCTAACTAACCCATTCCCAATATCACATCAAACTTGTGGAATGGTAACTCTATCAGGTCTATTGGGAATTGTCTGCCTTGGATTTCAACTAGACAAGCCTTAAACACCTTGTTAACCCTCACACTGTGCCCTAACAAGTTAGTCACAAGAATCTCAAATTCTAGATCCTTCAATTCTAAACCTTCTTAATCTGGTGGTGGTGTTCATATGTATGAATGCGTCGACCCCAGATCTATCAATATATGTATGTCAAAGCCAAAAAGAAAAAATTTACCAACTATGACATCAGATGCATGCTACTCCTCTCGGTGTCGCATGGCATACACCCTCACTAGAGCAGCTTTACTACCTTTCAGCCTCTCAACTATCTCATATCTAAACTAACTAGGCCCCACTCGGCCTCCTCTACTTTGTCTTCTACATCGACCTTTTCCTTGGCCAGAAGCCTATATCTGAACTAGCTTAACACTTTCTAAACCTTTGCCAAATTGAATAGAGGAAAATCTCTCCTCAAATGACTTTTGGAGCCGCACCTTAAATAAGCTCGTTTCATCCACCAACTTCACCAACGTAAGGACCACCATAATGTTGGCATAATGGTAGAGGTAGCGATCTACATGGTGCCTAAGTTTATGCACTTGTTGCCGAAGAACCAGAACTCATGGGTTGTCCCCACCTGAAAGATGAAGACCTAATATAACCCTCAGCTTGGAATTAGCCACTGTTGCCACTCAACACTCCCCCATTCGGTTGTGGTATACGTCTCCTAATCCCACTATCATGTCTAGTTGTTATGCCACTAAAACTCTTAGCAAATGCTAGTAAACTAAGGAAGTTCCTCTGAAGTCAGTCTAAGACCTACATCTTAATCAAATCCCTTAACCCATCTTCGAAATGCCATTAGCATACTTGCAAGGTGTGTAAATTCTCTCTCGTATTCTATTATGGTCATATTCAGCTATTTCAATGTAAAAAATTCCTTATTCTTGTCATATGTGTAGATAGGGGGAATGTATTGCTCTTTAAACTTCTCCAAAAAACTCCTAAGTCATGAGATGAGGGGCCTCTGTACTTTGTGACTCCGGCGGCCACTAGTCATATGCATGATCTTGTAGTAAAAACACTGCATATTCATATTTTTATTTGTCTGTGCAATACAGTTGGTCAAAAATTCTCTCTGCTCATTCTAACCATAATTCTGCCATAGAAGGGTCATCTTCTCATTTGCCATAAAAATCGACGACCCTAACTTTCTCAACCTCTCAAATTGTAACACTGATGGGGATGGCTGTGATACCTTTTGTAGCAAATCTATCGTGTTCCTCAAAATTTCTATTTATCTTGTACCAACAATAAACTATTCATGTGATGAACTAGCATTGGATCTCAATACAACAGCGCGATGACTACTTAGTTGAGATGAAGCCTTTATCCTTGTAGGCTCATTACTTTTGGCCTCTTCAACAACTATTTGTCGTTATTCAGAAGCCACATCCTACCTATATCATAAAAGTAATAGCCATAATCAGTAAGCAGCAACTCATATGTGTAAATGTGGATACACTCATGTCATTAATATTTTAAAACTTCTTTTTGAAAACCCAAAACCACCCAAACAGAGCTTTGATACCAATAACACTGTAACACCCCTTCATCCCAGCAACACATGATCGGATAAGAGAGTGCTACGCTGTCTTCAGTCAAATTCAAAATTTAATAATCAATGGAAATGCACCTATTGTTTTCATAGAATAAAGAAAATAATTTATATTTTATACATATAGTAATGTTTACAACATTTGTATTCTTTCAAAACGTAAAATTCCTTTACAACCATATAAAAGAAAAATCATGACCAAAAATACATATATACCAAGTTAGCTTTATCTACTCTTTCAAGCTCTATCCCAGCAACACATGTTCAAAGTAGGCTGCTTTAGTGGAAGGATCAACATTAGCTTTATCTACTCTTCCAAGCTCCATCCTTGCTATATCTATGTGAGAGGAACTCTAAAGCTAAGCTTGGACCTTAGTGGTGCATAAAGATAAGGCAATAAACTATATCATACAATATGCAATTATATGCCACCATACATATATACCAAGTTATAACATTATTCTATTAATTTTTTTCCTTTCTTTATATACATTTTTCTCTTATACAAATGCATCCAGTGCATGATCATGTTATACAATAACATTATTATTTCCTACTCAAACATATGTGACCAAACATTTCACATATAAAATCCTTTTACCATTGTTAACTTAGTTATGCATATAACACCTAGAAACCAATAATCAGATAACGGGGTTGGCCATCCGGCATAATAAAAGTGCCACCCAGGCATAATAGTATGCGCATATAAATGTCTTAATCGATATTAGTATATGTAAGTTCCATCATCGAAATTAGTAAGAGTTCCATCACCAGCATTAATAAAAGTATCATCACCGACATTAATAGACCACCTGATTGGCATGCCAAACTATCCAAAAGTCTAGTTCTAAGCTAAGTGTTCTAGGACTTAATCCTTATTATTAATTCATTCATTCATTCTCATTTGTTCTTTGTCAATCTCATACTTCTTTTTGTTTCATTCATCACATACTTTTTCCCTTTATTAGTCTTACTTTTCATTGTTCTTTTCATTGTATCATATCTTTACCTAATATTACATTATACACAAAATCTCGTATATTTAATTTTATCACATGTAATTTTCATATGTATCAATATACAATATTTATAATTTTATTGAACATTATGTTGGGTTTTGAAAAATGAATCATATTCATAAACGCAGCGGAAAAATAAAATTTTCAAAACCCGAAACAAAAGATCATACTTGTGCCATTAAATCTAATTTATATAAATATAGAGGTTAGAAATTATACCTTGTAATTTTTTATTTGTTCTTCAAATCTTCACTTTGTTGGGTTGTAGCAAACCATAAAAATCCACATTAGGATGTCTTTAACGATAATCCACACGAAGAATGAGGGTAAAGCCACTAATACTATTTTTTACATTTCAAACCAAGTTTTCAAAAGACATATTTTGGATAAAACTTCTTATAAGCCATGGTATGGAGGAAAATCCAAAATATCATACCTTAGAGTATTTGGATGCAAATGTTTTTATATTAAACATTAAGGATAACCTTGGAAATTTTGCTTCAAAATCTTATGAAGGTATATTTTCAGGATATTCTGCATTTAGCAAAGCATATAGGGTTTTCAATAAAAGAACATTAGTTGTAGAAAAATCTATGCATGTTAATTTTAATGAAACAAGTAAACTTGATCTTAGAAAAGGTAGTTATATTAATGATGTTAAAGGTGAAATGGGAAAACACAATAGTAATTATGAAGAGATTGGTGAATCTTCAAAGAAAGAAGAAAAACATGATGATCAAGAAGAAGAAGAACAAAAGAAAGCTACACATACCCAAGAACTTCCAAGAGAATGGAAATTTGTAAGAAACCATCTAAATGAGCAAATCATTGGTGATCCCACCAAAGGTGTAAGTACTTGTTCTAAACTTTTAGATTTAATCTTGCCTTTACTTCTTAAATTGAGCTAAGGACTATTAATAAGGCTCTTAATGATGAAAGTTGGGTGATTACTATGCAAGAAGAACTCGACCAATTTGAAACAAACAAAGTTTGGACTTTAGTCCAAAGGCCTGATAAGTACCAGTTATAAGTAGTAAGTGGGTCTTTAGAAATAAAGTTGACAAGCAAGGACAAATAACTAGAAATAAGTCCATATTGGTTGCCAAAAGGGTATAACTAAAAAGAAGGTATAGATTATGATGAAACCTTTGCTCCAATTGTAAAATTAGAATCCATTAGAATTATTTTAGCATATGCATCTCATATGAATTTTAAACTAGTTCAAATGGATGTTAAAAGTGTTTTTTTAAATGACTTTATTGAAGAAAAAAATATATGTTGAACAACCACCAAATTTTGAAAATCATGAATTTCCTAATCATGTTTTTAAACTTACTAAAGATTTATATGGTTTAAAACAAGCACCTAGAGCTTGGTATGAAAGACTTAGTGCATTTTTTTAGAAAATGGTTTTTTGAAAGGACTTGTAGATATGACAATTTTCATTAAAAAACATAAGTAAGACACTTGAATTGTTCAATTTATATTGATGATATTATTTTTGGGGCTATTAATGAATTGCTTTGTCAAGAGTTTGCTAAGTGTATGACTAGCCAATTTAAAAAGAGTATGATGGGAGAACTTAAATTCTTTCTTGGTCTTCAATTTAAGCAAAACAAAGAAGACATTTTCATCAATCAATCCAAGTATACAAAGGAACTAGTAAATAAATTTGGAATGGAAGAATGTAAGAATGCAAAAACCCCAAAGAATGTAAGTGAGGACTTCAACAAAATTGGACAAAGATAAGAAGGATAAACCTATAGATGAAAATCTCTATAGAGGTATGATCGGATCACTTTTATACCTTACTGTTTCTAGACCTGATATCATTTATTGTGTATGCTTATATGCTAGGTTTCAATTTAGTCCTAAAGAATCACATTTAAATGTTGTAAAACGGATTTTAAAATTTCTTCATGACACGATGCATTTAGGTTTATGGTATCCTAGAAACACATCATTTCAAATAATTGTTTTTTTGGATGATGATTATGCTAATAGTCTCTTAGATAGAAAAAATACCTTCAGAACTTGCCACTTTTTTGTGAATGTTTAGTTTCTTAGTTTAATGAAAAACAAGTTTCAATAGCCTTATCCACTGTCGATATAGAATACATAATAGTTGGTTATTGTTGTACTCAGGTTCTTTGGATAAACAATTAAAGGACTATGGTCATATGGTTGATCATATTTCCATAAAATGTGATAACACTAGTGCTATCAATCTTTCAAAAATTCTCATTCAACATTCTAGAAGTAAACATATTGATATTAGACATCATTTCATTAGGGATCATGTGCAATATGGTGATGTAGTGTTAGAATTTATAGACACTAATAATCAATTGGATGATATTTTTACCAAACCCTTAAATGAAGAAAGATATTTTATAAAAAGAGAACTTGGTATGCTTGATGGAAGCACTTTATCTTAATTATAAAGCAAATATTGCATTTCTCGTGATTGTTTGATTATAGTGTTTATGCTTTTAATATTTTGAATAAACCTTGAGTGAATAATTTGATGATAATATGTTCATATTGTAAATTATTTTGAAATATATTTGTTATAAATAAAATGTTTTAAAAAAGATAATTCACGCCCGCAATTAAATAATCACGGTCATGACATGATAAATGTTTTATATGGCACATTTAGGCATCACAACTTAGTACTCGTGAAAAAGGTAATTCACGCCCGTAATTATATATTTGCAGCCATAAAGAATGCAATATAACCTAAATCTGCATCTGCATCTTCTTCCTCACTTTCTCTCTCTTTCTTCTCTGCCAGCTGCTATTCTTCTTTATGGTTTTCCACTATTTCTGTCATTTTCCCACCATTTTTTAGCCATTTTTACCTTTTCTCATCATTTTAATCAATTTTTCTTGCTATTTTTGATAGTTTTATCAAAGTTTTTGGAAGAAATCGAAGCACTCTTTTTAGGGTTACTACTCACTGATGAAAAAAGTTATAGTTCTTGTTATTATGGATCAAGAAGCTAGTCCTTCACAAAGAAGATAGGCCAGCGCCAGTAGACCTGTTTGAGATCCTATGGTCTCTTTGCTACCCTCTAGTGCCATTTGTAGGTATAATTTTTTGAAATCTTGTCCTTTTTCTCAATTTTAAAGCTTTTGATTAAGAATGTGTTAGAATTATAAGGATTAAGATTAAAGTCAATTATGGTTGACAAATTTGGGGTTGCTGGAGTTTGTGGATATTTTTTATCATACATTTCAGGAGCTTACCTTAGAGTTTTTAAGTACTTTGCACGTTGATAATTTTAGAAAAGTATCATTTTAGTTATATTTCAAGTCATGTAAGCTGATGGATAAAGAATTTGGTAGTATTTTTAAGTTATCAAGTGAGGGTCTGATGAATGAGATAAATGTTGTAGATTTTAATGTTGTTGATGCATGGAGTCATATTGGCAGAGACTTAGTTTAGGATGTTAGGTTGTCTAAAAGAACACATTTAGCCTCTCATTCTCTGAAATATATCCATAGATTTCTCAAGTACAACATTTTTACTAGGGGAGATAATAATGGGGTTGTCCGTAAGATGGAGCTCTTACTTTTTGATTATGCTAGGAGACAATAATTTATTCCTATGAGTTGATGGTTTGTGACCATTTTCTATCCATAGTTACTAGACCCACAAGAGGTATTTTGAAAGGTAGCTATGTGACTCACCTTGTAGTAGAGCTCCGACTACTTGACTTAGATAATCACTCTTACACTGCTCTACCTATCCTAGCTAAGGACAAGCTGGACATATAGTCTTTTGTGAAAATGGGGGTAGTTACTAGGATTATCTATTAGGGAGAGACCTTATATAGGTCTAAGAACCCCTAGGATGAGGTTATTTGGGAGAATGATGATTCGAATGCCTTTAGGGCAGGTTTGTTGGGTAGAGGTTAGTGTAAGAGAGCTAAAGTTGTGATTTTTGCTTCCCTAGCTGGAGAGACCTCCTCCTCCTCTACTACATACATGATTCAATAACTTATTATTAGTATGGATATGTTGTAGCAGGGTATTCATCAGCGCATTGATGCTTTCTAGTGACTTAGAGCACTTGAGCAGTATATTGATGGTCGGCTCCAGAGTACCGAGTTTGAGATTGCTAGTCTCCATCTGCATCAGACTCAATACCAACCATGATTTTCCAACCTTTCTTTATCCTTAATTTTTATTTTTCTTTTGAATTTAGTTCATTTCAGATTTTGGGTTGTATTTAAAACTTTTTACCTTTTATACTTGTGATAACTTCTTTTGAACAAATTTTTTCTCTTCTATAATAATTCAGTTTTGATAGTGACAAAGGGGGGAGAAAATGTTTGTTATGTGTATGTGATTTAACTTTATTCTTGTAATATGTGGTTGTGATTTTTTTTATAAATATCTGGTAAATGCATGACATATTTTTACATAAAACTTGTTATAACCTTGACTTGATAAATGTATGACATGTTTTCCATATCTACTTAATTTTTTTAAGCATCATTTGAAGGGGATAAATTTATTCTCTTTAGCCACATATTGCATAATTATTTGTCACCATTAAAAAAATGGAGATTGTTGAACCTTAAAGGTTGTTCCTATAATTTTGATGATAACAAATAATTAAGCAACAAGAAATTTAACCATACCTTGTGTTTAAGAGATTAAACCAGTTAAATATTAAATGGATCATCAAAGCCAAAAATAATCAAGTGAATATTTGAAAAAGGAAGAAGTTAATGCGCTAAAAAATTCAAAATCAAACACAATAAACAGAGAATACAACTATTCATGTTTGTGACTATTGTGTCACACCCATGAAGGTCAAGTGCAAAAAAGAAAAATGGTCAGAATTATTCACAGTCTGTTTCATTGCTTCATTCATGGTTTGAAGAAACTATTCACACTTGTTAAACTATTATTCATGTTAGTGAATGTTGCGATCTATAAATTTTAATTTTGAAGATCAAACAAGTCACTCTTATGAAAGCCTAGAAATTTGACCATTTCAACATGCTCTAAGGTTGTTGAACAACTATATTTTAAATTAATGCATCCCTAATGACTATATTTTGAATGAACTCTATAAATAGCTTAATTTCCTTAAGGAAGAATACACATTACAACAACAAGAGCTTCATTACATTGAGAAAACCTTTAGAAATCATCTTTAAGACTTTATGCATTAATTCTTTGTATTATTTCATCTTATTCTAATTTTTATTTTGTAAAGCCCAAGTAAAATTGAGTTTGAATGTTTTATTCTGTCAAGCAATTACTCAAGTGTGTGATTAGTGATTTGAGTTTGGATTAAAACACTTATAAGGGATTGTTGTGTGAGCTATAAAAAACATGGAATTGGTTTTTTTGTTATCCAGTTAAAACACAAGGAAAATTGGGTTTGGTGTAATCCAATAGTGAAACACTTAGTTTGGAATGAGCTAGCAAAACTCTTATATATTTTGTTAAGTGAGATAATACAAATACTCAATTATAATTGGAAAGAGGAGTATGGTTTGTTAACACCCGAACCTTTATAAATTATGTGTCAAATTTCTCTTCTCTTACTTCTTTAATATTTTGTTTATTTATCTTTGCGAGAAAAATTTTAGTTGTCCACCAATTCATCCCCCATTTCTTAGTGATTGTTTAGGTAACAATTACTATAATCATAATGGTCAACACTCTAAGTCTTATGGATCATCTAAAGCTCCTAAAAGTCAAGCAAATGTTTTAAGCATATGGGTCACCTCTTTTTTCCCGGCTAACAAGCAGTTTATTTCAAGCCCAAAAATTAAGATAATTTTTAATTCAAATGATTGGTGGCTAGATTCTTGGGCAATGTTCATTTGTGGGCTGATAGAAATTTATTTTCTCCATTTCAAATATCAGACATTAGAACTATGACTATGGAGAATGGAAGTGTGGCTCCTATCTTAAGAGAAGGCCAAATCATATTAGAATTATCATATGGAAAAACACTTACCTTAGAGAATGTTTGTTATGTTCCTAATATTAGAAAAAAAAATAATAAATGTATCCTTATTGGGTCAACATGGCTTTAGAATAGCTTTTGAGTCTAATAAAGTTGTTATTTCCAAGCATGGTAATTTTTTTGGTAAAAGTTATTTGTTGGATGGTAGTTATAAGTTGAATGCATTGAATTCTAATAATAATAAAAATTTTGATTGATTTTTATTTATTTCAAGTGTTGAATGTTATAATTCTTGACATAAAGACTTGGACATTTAATTTAAATACTATTAAATGAATGATGTATTTAGATCTTATTCTAAATTTGTTATTAATATGAAAGATAAATGTGAAATTTGTGTTCAAGATAAACAACCAAGAAAACCTTTTAAATCAGTAGAAACAAAAACTATATTATTAGAATTGATTCATGATGATGTATGTGATAGTAATAATGTGTTAACTCATGGAGGTAAAAGATATTTTGTGAAATTTATAGATGACTTTTCAAAAATTTTCTATGTTTATTTGATTAGTTCTAAAAGTGAATTTTTTGAAAAGTTTAAAATCTATGAAGCAAAGGTAGAAAATCAATCAGAAAAAAAAATTAAAGTTTTAAGATTAGATAGAGGTGGTGAGATTTTTTCTATATAAATAAATGAAGTTTGTGAAGCTAATGGTATTATACATGAAATGACACCACCTTATGCACCACAATCTAACAGGATAACTGAAAGAAAAAATAGGACATTATTAAATATGATTAATGTTATGTTAATTAGTTTTGGTTTGCCTAATAATTTGTGGGATGAGGCATATTCTGCTTGTCATATTCTTAATAAAATTCCATATAAGAATTTTGATTAAATACCTTTTGAATTATGGAAGAATAGGGAACTTACCTTGAGATATTTTAAAGTGTGGGGGTGCTTAGCTAAAGTTAATATTCCTTTAAATAAGAAAAGAAAAATAAGTCCTAAAACTATTGATTGTGTTTTTTTGGATTAGTCTTTATATAGTGTTACTTATAGATTTTTGGTGTTAAATTATGAAATTCCCAAAATTTCTATTAATACTACTATAGAATCTCGTGATGCTGTATTTTTTTAGGAATATTTTTCCTATGAACAATAAATTATTTGGACATGTTGATAATTCTATTACTAATGTTGATATGGAATCTTTGTCAACATCTAATAAAGAAGATCATTTTCAACTTAGGAAAAGTAAAAGTATTTGAAAAATAAAAAATATTGGATATAAATTTGTTACATTCCTATTAGGAAATGATCCTAAAACATATTCACTAGTTTAAAAAATTACTACTATTAGAATTTTAATTGTTATAAATTCAATTTACGTATTAGAAATTCATCAAATGTATATTAGGACTGCCTTTTTAAATAGTGACTTAGAGGAAGAAATTTATATGGATTAACCTGAAGGATTTTCAATAAAGGGATGAGAGAAAAACATTTGTAAACTTGTAAAATCTCTTTATAGATTCAAACAAGCTCTTAAACAATGACATGAAAACTTTGATTTTGTTATGCTTTCTAATGACTTTCATATTAATGATGTTGATAATTGTGTAGATATAAAGTAATGTGAAAGTTCTTGTGTTATTCTTTAATTATATGTTGATGATATCTTAATTTTTGGTAGTAGTGTAGATGCTATTAAAGATAAAAAGTCCTTTTATCTGACAATTTTGATATGAAGGATCTTAGTGCTATTAATACTATTTTAGGAATTAATTTATTAAGAAATAATGATAGAATTACTTTAACATAGTCTCATCATATTGATAAATTATTACAAAATTTTTAATTATGTTGATGTTAGTCTAACACTCGGTTTTTAGTGTCTATAAGTTAGTTGGGTTGGTTAAGAGAGAGCATAGTGGGATTAGAGTTTGAAAGGTTTAACATAGTGATAGAGAGGTTGTTCATGCCCATGAATAAGGGTTTCATGGTCGTGAATGTTATGTGTTAGGTTTTTCTATGAAAGGTTTGTCACACCTGTGAAAGATAGTTAGCAGAGTTATTGAATACAACCATTTTTTTCTCTCTTTTCCATGCCTTTTCAGCTACTTCACTGCCCCTATAACCTAAGTCTACACATCACATTCATCTTCTTTAGCTTCTTCTTCTTCTATTATACAAAAATCACCATTTTGAATCCTTATGGCAATTTGTACCTAAAAGATAAAAATGAGCTCTTGAGGTTTAAACCAAAGGTTGGTTTGAGAGTGAGTTTAGTGATTCGTTTTATATTTTATGGCTCTAAGATAAGATGTTTTTCTAAATGATAAGCGCTAGAGGTAAAGGTGAGGATCAACTAAGAGCTAGGCAAGCTTCAAGAGCTTGAAAAGTTTAGACTTCATTGTTAAAGGTTAGTACATATATGCATATTAATTCCCCTATTTTACATGTTGATGTGTTTTAAGTTATGAAATGTGTTGCATGATATGAATAAGTTTATGATATATATAAGCATGTGGATTATGTGATATATTTGTTAAAAATTCCATGTAAATAAGTTAGGGAGATCATGATACTCAAGAGGCATGTTGGCATGAAATGTGTTATGAATGTTCCTTTTTATATTAAAGGCATGTTGCTAGCTTGATAGGTAGTTGAATATTGGTATGAGTGATTGAAAATGGTCAATCATAGAGATCCTTTCATGTGGCTTTGTTATGCTTTATTTTTGAGTCTGGAAAACCTATAAATTCATGCCCACGATAAGGTTATTACACCCGTGAATATAGCACACATACATGTTTCACGGGCATGACTCATTTTGTCATGGGCGTGAAATGTATAATTCATGCCTTGTGTCATGCCCGTGATAAAACGAGTCATGCCCATGAAACATGAACCTAGAAAAAGCCCACAATGAGTAGAAGCTTTCATGCCTTGTGTCACAGCTAAGAAAATCATGAATGTATTTGTTCACACCTGTGAACACGTAGTCACAACTATGAACATCTATTTGTAGTTTTCACCCTCAGTTTTCACAGTTTGAACCATAGTCATGAATGTTTGGTTTCACACCTATGAATATATATTCATGGTTGTGAATGAAGTGTGTTTTACAACATATTTTTATGTGAACATCATTGTTTAGTTCACAGGTAAGGAAGTACCCATGAATGTCTTTCACATCCGTGAACATGTAGTTCACGCTCATAATCTTGGTAATTTTATTATATGGAGTTTTGGTTTTTGATGCTTTATGATGGGTGAATAGATCACATATTATTATCTGTATGCCAGTATGAGTAAATCATATGTAAGTGATAATGATGAGGTAATATACCGGTATTGATGTTATAAACATGGTTATACATGATGATTGTATTAAAATAAATGAAAGATAAAGATTAAGACTTAAAAAGCCATTTTTTTTTAATTTAGGACTTGGCCTAGGATAGATGGCATGTTATTAAGGGGGTTACGGTACCATAGAATATTCTTTATAATAGGCCTTGGTAGCTAAAGCTCATACTAGAGCACCCTTGATCCGGTTTATACTCAATCAAGGTGGCTGAAGCTCTGGGAGTGCCTCTGTTCTACAACCTGTATCCAGATAGTCTAACTTAGAGTTTTGAGTGAAAAAAAAGATAAAAAAAAATGGAATTATGGTAAGTTTTAGGTAAAAGCGAAACAATTATAAAATGGAAATAAAAATTGGCAAAGTAGGAAGTCATGAGTAGAATAATATGATCTAACGGAAGAGGTAAGGTTATTATGAACCAATTGTATGAGAAAGCTCATTATGTGTAATGTCGATATGAGATATGGTGATTGTATTGTCATGCATTAGTATAGTGTTTATGGTATGATAATATACATGAACATGCATAATATGCGATGATATGAATTGTATGGTTGCATACTTGAATTTTTATGTCTCTATGTACCACTAAGCTTTCAGTAGCTTAGTGTGTAGATTTGTTGGATGTAGGTCAGAGCCTAAACGATAGTAGCAGAAGTTGATTCTAGAGAAGAAACACCCATTTTGAAGAGTCAGTGCACATGTCATTTTTGTTGATTTTTTTTACGTGACATGGTTTTGGGTTTTAACCTTTTGTACAAACCTTTTTATGTTAAAAGCTTATATTTAGATAAAAGAATGTATTTTGTAAACATAAGGCCATTTTAGCCCAAGCATGAAAGTATGATTTATAGAAAAGATTCTTTAGATCAAGTTGATGTATATTAATGGTTCTTGATGTTCAAATAGGTTTATGAGATTAGATTTTCAAGGAAATGCTTTAATTTAAAAGGTTTTATGAAATAGTAACAGGTAACATCTGCCTAATTTGTCAGGAGAAATCCTAATTAGCTAGATGGGTGTTACAATTTGTCCCTTTGTAGTCCATTCAATGCTTTTATCAAATTTAGAAAAAAATATATTAGGGATAGTGTTGCTCAATATAAATATTCTCAAATCATTGGTTCTTTATTATATTTGACTAATTATTATAGACCTGATATAGCCTATGCTATTAGTAGATTGAGTAGGTATACTCATAATCCTAGTATGGAATATTGGTCAATTTTAGAAGGGGTATCAAAATATCATAAAGGGATTATAAATAATTGTATAACTTATTTAAGATTTCCAGTAATATTTGAAGGATTTTGTGATGTTAATTGGATTTCAGATTCAGATGAAACCAAATCAACTAATGGTTAGGTTTTTACATTGGGCGATGCTACTATATAATGGAAATCTATAAAATAATCTTTAATTTTTCGTTCTACAATGGAAGAAGAATTTACAGTTTTAGATACAAATAGTGTAGACGCTAAATGAATTAAAATTTTATTATATGATATTTCTGTTTTATCAAAATCTATTTCTCATATTTCTTTGCATTGTGATAGTTAAGCTACAATTTCTAAAGATAAGAGTAAAACTTTTAATGAGAAAAGAAGACATTTGAGATTGAAACATAAATATATTAAACATTTTATTTCTCAAGGTGTAATTTCACTTGATTTTGTCAGGCCTGAAAATAGAATTGATCGATTTGCTCATAAAGGGACTAGCTCGTTAGAAAGTTTTTCAATCATCGAGGGGAATGAGATTGAAGCTTATACACTAATCACTATAATGGAAACCCAACTTCAAATGAATGATAATCCCATTAATGAAGTTTAGTGGATAATAACAAAGTTACAAAAGTGATTGGTAAATCACTATTGAATTAGATATGGGTATTTCCTAAATTTCATTCCAATAGTGAAGTGCTTTTATTTGTGACGATGAGGAAGAGTTCTATTTTGAATTAATCTTGAAAGGCCTCAAGCACCAAGGGGGTGAATTGGTGATTTCCGTAAGGAATGGAAAATTAAAAATTAAAGCAAGAAGAAAAGTATGAAAGAAAAATAACATTAGGACTTATAAAGGTTTGGCCCTCAAAGCCTACGCCTTCTCCTTAAACATTATCGAGAGTTTAAACCACTAACAATTTACTTCTAGGTGTAGATTAAACCCTTACAAGTGTTTTCCTAGGCTCACCCTCAAACCCTTACAAGTATTTTTAATGGCTCAACACAAAACCTTACAAAGGTTTAGTTTCCCAACCCAATTCACTCAATCTTGTTGAACCTTGAGGAGTATTTCCGTTATTTTGATGATAATAAATAAAATAGCAATAATGTATTTAACAATGTTTGTGTTCTAAGTGTGTTAAATGGGATATAATTTGATTAGAACATGAAGCAAAATTCAAAGACAACTTTTGAAGATAAAAATTAAAGAAATAGCAAAGTGTCACGCCCGTGACTACTAATGTCATGCCCATGAATATAGCTTAGCACCAATTTTCCACCATTTGAAGTTCACAGCCATGAAGGATCAAACCAACAGTGAATGATCAAACAAGTGATTCCCATGAAAGTTTAGTCATGTCCGTGACCAAACATTTCCAATTCTTATAAAGAGTGTCACGGCCACGGCTTGGAAGAACACTCATACCCGTGACTAGACATTTCCAATTCTTCTAGAGTCACAGCTAGAGTCACCACTTAGACCACGACTTTGGAAGAACATTCACGCCCGTGACACATATAGTCACGCCCGTGAACTAGAACATGTTAGGCGCGATGTAAGAGTTGGTTCAACGACTACTTTTCGCATTAAATGCACCTAAATGAGTATAATTCACATAAGGAGTATAAATGCAAGTCATTTATGAATCCTAATAAGAAGAACAAGAAGAACAATAGTTATTTTTCATCTTTAATCTTATTGTAGCCTTGATTCCTGACTTCTCTGGTGAGTTTCATCCTAATGGTGTGTCAGTCCTCTATTTTTTTTGAAAACCTAATTACTCATAACTTCTAAGCATTTTTAGGTTGGTGATGTTTTTTATTGTAGTCAATTACTCAAAAGTGAGCTTGGATATATTGGGTTAAGAGTGAAAAAAATTTTAAGGGTTTATTATGTGAGCCGTAAAATACAAGAATTGGTGTTTGTGTGAGCCATTGAAAAACATAAGGGAATTTCAGGGTTAGGCGTTAGCCATTGAGAGAAACACCATAGTTGGGAGTGAGCTTGAAAAAATCTATTGTAACACTTAGTGTGTTAGTGAAACATCCAATTGAAATTGGGGAGAGGAGTAGGGTTTGTTAATAACCGAATCTCCATAAATCTTGTGTGTGATATATCTCATTCCTTCATCTATTTTATTTATTCCGCACTTTCAATTAAGCAATTTTTTATTTGCTAACCAATTCAACCACCAACAAAACCTAATAATCATTAGTAAGGATTTCAAAGTCTCAAGCCTTTCTTTGATAGAGCGAACTATGCTCATTGAAAATTCTGGATGGAGACATATCTCGATAGTGAAGGAATTGAAGTTTGGGATAGTGTTCAGAAAGAATGGACACCACCAACCAAGAAAGGAGTTGATAGTGAAGAAGAAATTCTTTCAAGAGATGATTGGACGGAGCCTCAAAGAAGAGCTAATTTCAAAAATAAAAAGGCAATGACAATCCTTGTAAGCTCTTTATCTATTGAAGAATGTGGCAGAATCCAACATTGTCCTACCGCATATAGCATGTGGAAAACATTGGAGAATTATCATGAATGAACCAAACAAGTAAAATCTAGGAAGATTCAAATTCTTACTTCAGAGTATGAACTCTTCAAAATGAAATCCAACGAATCCATCACCGACATGACGAATTGTCTTCTATCCATCGTCAATGGAATGAGAAAGCTTGGAAAGCACTTGATCTTGGAAGATGTGAACAACAAAATTCAAAGAAGCCTTCCTTTCAAAGACTATGGTTCAAGAGTTGTAGGTATAAAAGAGGCTAATGAAGACTTAAGCATCATGTCTATTGATGTGCTTATTGGCAAACTTCTAACACATGAGATGGCGGTAAAAAGAGGTAGAGAACTTGAAGCCAAACTAGAAAAGACAAAGCCTCTGGCACTCAAAGCCTCTACTTCAAAATCTCAAGAGGTAATTGAAGATGATGAATAGAAGAGTGATGATGAGACTGAGGACATTGCCATTATTTCAAGAAAAATAAAAAGAATGATTGAAAAGAGACTTGGAAATTCTCGAAACTTCAAGCAAAGAACCTTCAAACACTCTTCAAATGACTCTCAAAGAAATAAAAAAGAGGTAAAGTGTTATGAATGCGGGAAGAATGGACATATCAAACCAGAATGTCTAAAGCTTAAGAAACACAAGAAAAGATTTCAAAAAATGATGAGGAGAAAGGTCACAAAGTTATATGGGATGATGAAAGCCCTTCAAGCGAGAAAGATGATAATGAAGGAGAATAGGTGAACCTATGCTTCATAGCTTTAGAGGATCACTTCACAAATAAGGTAGGTCCTTCTTATTTATACTCTTTTAATGATAATAGTAGTGATAATAATAGTGATAGTGAAGATGATGATGATGATGAGCAAAGTATATAAGTGTTGAACCTAGAATTAGAAAAATATAGAAGTAGACTTAAAACTTATAAAAATAATAATTTAGATTTGAAAAATAAAATGGAAGTTTCACAAAAAGAGAATTATGATTTTAAGATTTCTAATGAAACTCTTCAAAAATCTTTAGATGAATACTCCTTTAGACCCTCAACTAAATCTTTTCTTAAAGAAAACAATATTTTGAAAAATGAAGTTGAGGAACTTAGAAACTCAATTTCAAAGTTTCATAAAGGGAAAGAGAGTTTAGATACTCTCATAGTCTCTCAAAGACCGCTTTTAATAAGACATGGTCTAGGCTTTAATGAAACGTCATCTTCATCTCACAAGACTATATTGTTAAGTCTAGTGCACCACAAACCTCCACAATTGAGGTAACAGTCCCAAGGGCTAAAAACTTAGCACACACAAAAGCCTCTATTCAAAAGAAGAAAAGTCAAGGGTCACTTGGCTTAAGAGAAAAACCTCAAAAGGCTAATCATGCTTTTATTTATAAAAGGCATACACCTAGGAAAACACCTATTCATCATGCATGTGTATGTCATTGCACAAAAACTCATTCTAAAAGGATGTTAAGACCTAAAAGCATGTCAAAACTGAAAAACATATATAGAGCTAAACAATGCAATTATTGCATTAATTTGTTCATATCAACAAGCATTTTTGGATAAGGAAGGCTCATTGGGAACCTTTAAGTGCTAACCCCTAAGGACCCAAGTTCATTTGAGTACCTAAAAACCAAACTTGAATCGTGGTTTTATAGGTATGCCTCAAGTCCAATATAAAGGAAAATGCTTGGCTTGTGGATAGTGGATGCTCAAGGCATATGACCAAAAACAAAGAACTCTTCAATCACATCAAAAGAATTTATGGTCGTAAGGTAACCTTTGAAAACAATGCTAAGGGTAAGGTAATTAGCATTGGCTCTATTGGTATTAAGAATACAATTTTTATTGAAGATGTTTTGCTTGTTGATGGTTTGAAACATAATTTGTTAACTGTAAGTCAATTATGTGATAAGGCAAACCAAGTTATCTTTACCTCAAATGAATGTCTTGTAACCTCTTTAAGTGGCCAAAAGATATTCAAATGAGATAGAGATGTCAATACTTGCATAATAGACTTACACAAAATATCTAACCATTTCTCTAAGTGTCTTATGTCTATTAGTGATGAATCTTGGCTATGGCATAGAAGGCTTGGTCATGCAGACATGGAATTAATTCAAAGCCTTAGCAAATGAGAGCTAGTGAGTGGACTTCCAAAAATTATATTTGAAAAAGATAAGACATGTGAACCTTTCTAAAGAGGAAAACAACAAAAGTCATTCTTCAAATTCAGAAATATAGTAAGTACCTTCAAACCTCTACAACTTTTGCATTTAGATCTTTTTGGACCTACTAGAGTTGCTAGTTTAGGAGGTAAACACTATGCTTTTGTCAGTTTTTATGATTACTCTAGATTCACTTGGGTAATTTTCTTAGCTCAAAAGAGTGATGCTTTTGAATCTTTCAAAAATTTTGCTAAAAGAGTTCAAAATGAAAAAGGCTATTTTATTTCTAAAATAAGACGCGATCATGGCAAAGAATTTGAAATTGAAAATTTTGAAAGCTTTTGTCAAGAATATGGTATTTAACATGATTTTTCAACTCCTAAGACACCTCAACAAAATGGGGTAGAAGAAAGGAAAAATTGAACTTTAATTGAAATGGCTTTAACAATGCTCAATGAGTATGGTTTACCAACCTACTTTGGGCCGAAGCCATTAATACTGCGTGTTATATTTCAAATCGAGTTTTCAAAAGACCACTTTTAAACAAAATTTCTTTTGAGCTATGGAATGGAAGAAAATCCATGATATCTTTATAGTATTTGGATGTAAGTGTTTTATATTAAACACTAAGTACAACCTTGGAAATTTTGCCTCTAAATCCGATGAATGTATCTTCTTAGGATACTCTATAACTAGCAAAGCTTATAGAGTCTTTAATAAAAGGTCTTTAGTCGTTAAAGAGTCTATACATGTTGTTTTTGATGAATCAAGTAAGTTTGATCTTGTAAAAGGTAGTGTTCTTGATGATATTATAGGTACAATGGAGAAGCTTGATCTTAATCATGAGAAAAATGATGATGATTAAGAGAAACAACAACAAGATGTCTATCTACCTCAAGCTCAAGAGAAAGGCAACTAAGAGCTCCCAAAAGAATGGAAAATGATAAAGAATCACCCTAAGGAACAAATCATTAGTGATCTTACTAAAGGTGTAAGTACTAGATCTCATCTTAAACTCTTAGATTCTAACCTTGCTTTTGTCTCTCAAACTGAGCCTAAAAATATTGATGAGGCTCTTAATGATGAAAGTTGGGTGATTGCTATGTAAGAGGAAGTCAACCAATTTGAGAGAAGTAAGGTGTGGACCTTAGTTCCTAGACCCAAAGACCATCAAATCATTGGTAGTAAATGAGTGTTTAGAAATAAGTTAGATGAACAAAGTTCAGACATCGGCCTCTTCCATATCCACTTTGGCATAACAGGTTGCTGATCTTCTAGCACATCTCCTTGACATGATGCAAGCTTCCATTAATGGGAGGTTAGAGAACCTCAAAGACTTTATGGATTCTTGTATGAAAAGCCTCGATGAAGAGATAGAATGCCTTAAGGATGATTTGTTAGGCTTTAAGCCTACTTAGAGTCCTAGTTATCTTGTAGTAGTTTTACCTTTGTTGTAATAGGACTTTATCTTTATGCAATTTAATTTTCATATAATCCTTGTCCTTGAATTTTTAATATAACTATCTTATTTACATTTCAATCTTTTTTCTAGTGACAAAGGAGGAGAAACAAGCATATATGTGTTCAATATATGATGGCATGAATATGCAATATGCAATGTGTGGTTATATAATGAAATATGCAAATTTTATTTCAATTGATGATATGCATAAGCTATACCTCACATCAACCTCACATATACCTTGCAACTTGAACTTATTTGAACTCATTTTATTTAATGCATAAGATATACTTATAATATATCTCACATATACTTTGAATACACTTGGTTATACATGTTTTATTTGATGAGATATAATAAAGATATAAATTGCATATACCTTATTAGTTTGCAAATACCTTTGCTATATTTCTTTCAAATCTTGCACTTTATTATTTTATCTTAAGCACCTTTTGAGAAAGAGACTTCTCAAAAGCACATATTGTTAGATTATTTTTCACCTTAAGAAAATGGGGAGATTTTTGAACCTTGAGGAGTATTTCTTTCATTTTGATGATAACAAATAAAATAGCAATAATGTATTTAACAATGTTTGTGTTCTAAGTGTGTTAAACAAGATATACTTTGGTTAGAACATGAAGCAAGATTGAAAGACAATTTTTGAAGATAAAAATCAAAGAAATAGCAAAGTGTCATGCCCATGACTACTAATGTCACGCCCGTGAATATATCTTAGCGCCAATTTTCCACCATTCAAAGTTCACGACCATGAAGGATCAAACCAACTGTGAATGATCAAACAAGTCGCACCCGTGAAAGTTTAGTCACGCATGTGACCAAACATTTCCAATTCTTCCAGAAAGTGTCACGACCAGAGTCACCATTTGGACCATGATACCCGTGACCAAACATTTCCAATTCTTACAAAAAGTGTCACAGCTAGAGTCACCACTGGGACTACGACCTTGGAGGAAAATTCACACTCGTGATACATATAGTCACGCCGGTGAACTAGCATAGAGAAACATGTCAGGCGCGATTTAAGAGTTGGCTCAACAACTATTTTTTGCATTAAATGCACCCAGATGGCTATAATATACATAGGGAGTATAAATGCAAGTCATTTATGAATCCCAATAAGAAGAACAACAATTATTTTTCACCTTTAATCTTATTGTAGCCTTGTACATTAATTAATTTTCAACAATCCTCTATTTTTTGTGAAAACCTAATTGCTCATAACTTCTGATCATTGTACGTTGGTGAGTATTTTTCATTGTAATCAATTACTCAAAAGTGAGCTTGGGTATATTGAGTTAAGAGTGAAATACTTTTAAAGGGTTTATTGTTTGAGCCATAAATATAAGGAATTGGTTTTTGTGTGAGCCATTGAAAAACACAAAGGAATCTCTGGGTTAGGTGTTAGCCATTGAGAGAAACACCATAATTGGGAGTTGGCTTGAAAATGGCATGAAAAACTCCATTGTAACACTTAGTGTGTTAGTGAATCACCCAATTGAGATTGAGGAGAGGAATAGGGTTTGTTAATACCCGAATCTTTATAAATCTTGTGTGAGATATCTCTCATTCCTTCCTCTATTTTATTTATTCCGCACTTTTAATTAAGCAATTTTTTATTTGTTAACCAATTCAACCCTTTTTTTAGTTCATTGTCTGAACAACAAATCTCACTATCGAGCAATTGTTTGCAAAAAAGAAGACACTCAAACAATTACATATTCAAGATCACTTAATCTTTACTCAACTAGAATTAGAATTGAAAATAGTACAAGAGAGATTTTAACAAAGAAATAAAGCATAAACTCTCACAAAATGATTTCTCAAGAATTTCTCAAACTAATTAATCTCTTAATGCTCTAATTGATGTTATTCCTTCAGAAATATAAGTTGTTTGTAGAGTTCCTTCAAAAATCTAGCCGTTAGAGATGCTTTAATTCGAATTATAGCTGTTCAACCACCTTATGAGTATACTACAATGATCATATTTCTAGGTTTTGCGGGTGTGAATTGCTTTACTCTTGATTTTTCAAATTTAAATTCAACATTCATGGGCATGAACAGTCATTCACATGCATGAATAGTATTCTAATTATTAATGAATTGAATTTTTGAATTTTTTAGCACTTTAACACCTTCATAGTCATGACACATGGCTTTATAGGTGTGAATAACATCTATTTTGCATATTTTAACTTTATTTTACTTGATTTCTTTGGTTGTGATGTTCAAATATAAATTTAGCCTATATAGTTGCTTAAAACATAAAGAATGGATAAATTTCTTATTGGTCAATTATTTATTATCATCAAAATGATAGAAATACCTTTAAAGTTAAACCAAATAACCCTCAAAGTTCAACAATCTCCCACTTTTTGATGGTAACAAATAATTGTGCAACATGTAGCTAAGAAAAAAAAAATTTCTCCCCCTTAGTAGGTGCTTATAAAAATAGAAATTGAAAATGCATAAGTATGCCACAAAAATATCAAGCCATAAATGCAATTAAGTTCAAAAAAATTCCATGATATAGTACACGGCGGGAATTCCAAAAAATAGGTTAAAAATTATTATATCATTTAATGCAAACATACATCTTACATATACCAATTAATCATCCATATACAAATAATAAAAAAAATTCTTTCCCCTTTGTCATATGTACAAAGAATATTAAGTTCTAGCAAAAATAAATAATATAAACATATGCACATTTCTTAAAACAATATATGCACATTTTTCAAAATAACATTTGCAAATTTTCTCAAAACAACATATGCATATTTTTCAAAATAATATATGCATAGTTTTTCAAAACAACATATGCATATTTTCTCCCCATTTGTCATTATGAAAAAAATCAATATAAAGGAGAAAAACAATTATAAAACATGTATAAAGTTTTAAAAGATTAAAAATACAATCCAAGTTTGTAAATTTTAAATACAATGTTCAAAAGTTCAGAAGTCCGAAATAAAAGATAAAAAGAATGAAATCATGCACATTTTTAAAACTTGGATTTTAAATAAGATTTTGGCAAAAATATTTCTACCTAAAAAAAATTTTAAAACCTTTTCACAAATATTTAAATATATATCATACAATAATTTCATCAAAATCAAAATAACACTCAAGTTCTAATTTATAAATAATTTTACATAGAAAATCATATTGAATTAGCATCTAACATGTCAATTTATCGCTCAATAAAATTAAGACGTTCTTCACATAGGAGTTTTGTAAAAATATCAGCCATTTGGTTTACAGTGTTAATAAATTTCGGTACAACATCACTTTTATGCATATGATCACGTAAGAAATGATGTCTTATATATATATGCTTGCTCTTATAATGTTGGACTGGATTCTTGGAAAGATTAATTGCACTAGTATTATAACATTTAATGGGAATGTGATCAACTTCCAAATCAAAATCCTTAGGTTATTGTTTAATCCATAACACTTGACCAAAACTATAACTAGTTGTAACATATTTAGCTTCAACATTAGATAATGCCACATAATTTGTTTCTTGTTAAATCATAAAACAAAAGAGTTTCCTAAAAATTGACATGTACATATACTTTTTCTATCAAGAATACTCATGGTATAATCTGCATCCGAATAAGCTATAAAATCAAATATTATGTTCTTAGGATACCATAAGCCCAAATGTTGAGCGCTAATGAGATATTTTAAAATTCTTTTAAAAGCATACAAATGTGATTCCTTAGGAAAATATTACAAAATGTGCACATAAGTATACAATAAATATAATATTAGGTCTACTTGCAGTAAGATAAAGAAGGCTACTGATCATGCCTTGGTATTTCTTTTCATCAACTGATTTACCATTCTCATCTTTGTCATGTTTGATGGTGGTGCTCATAAGAGTTTTGCTTGTTTTTCCTCCATCCATCCTAAATCTTTTTAGCAAATCTCGGTGTACTTTGCATGATTTATGAAGATTCCATACGAGTACTGTTTGATTTGAAGTCCCAAAAAGAGCTTAAGTTCTCACATCATGCTCATTTCAAATTTGTTTTGCATACACTTAGAAAATTCTACACACAAGCTTACATTAGTAGTATCAAATATAATATCATCCACATAAATTTGTACAATGAGAATGTCATTTTTGTGTTTTTTGATGAAAAGTGTTGTATTAACCTTGCCTTCTAAAAAACCTTTTTTCAGAAGAAAATTACTTAATCTTTCATACCAAGCTCTAGGGGCTTATTTTAAACCATATAAAGCTTTGGAAAATTTTAAAAATATGGTCTAAAATATCGTGATGTTCAAAACTAGAAGGTTGTTCAACATAAACTTCTTCAGTAAAATTGTTTTAATAAAATCAATTTGATATAATTTAAAATCCATGTAAGATGCATATGCAAGCAACATTCTAATAGCTTCCAACCTTGCAATAAGGGTAAAAGCTTCATCATAATCAATGCCTTTTTCATGGTTATAGCCTTTAGCCATTGATCTAGTTTTATCCCTAGTAATAGTACCAGATTCATCAAGTTTATTTCTAAAAACTCATTTCGTGTGTATTATAAGATAATCCTTAGGTCTAGAGACTAAATTCCATACTTTATTTCTCTCAAATTGATTGAGTTCTTCTTGCATGACAAGTACCCAACTTTCATCACATAATGCATCATCAACATTTTTAGGTTCAGTTTCAGATATAAAGGCAAGACTATTAAGAAGCTTAAGAGAGTGTCTAGTAGTTACTCATTTTGATGGTTCACCAATGATGAGGTCTTTTGGATGGTCTTTTTTGAAATGTCATTCCTTTGGAAGATCCTCATGAACATTTGAAGTTTGGGGAGCCATTGATGGTTCTTCTATTTCTTCTCTTGAAGGTTCTACTGCAACATTCTTTTGACATTCATTTTGTGAAGGTGAATTTTTTTGTTCATCATTTATACTGCCTTGTTCTTGATTTAATTCTTCAATAATATCTGCATCATTTTCGTCAATAACAACATTTCTTGGCTTATGGCAGTTAGATTTTTCAAACACAACATGCATTGACTCTTCTACTACTAAAGTTCTTTTATTAAAAACTTTATAGGATTTACTAGAATTAGCATAGCTAACAAATATACCTTCTTCAGTTTTGGCATCAACTTTTTCAAGATTGTCATTAGTGTTTAATATAAAACACTTGCATATGAATATTCTTATATAAGAGATCTTAGGCTTTCTACCACTCCATAGCTCATATGGAGTTTCTTTTAAATAAATCTAATAAAAATTCTATTTGAAATATAATATGCAACATTAACAGCTTTAACCCAAAAGTATTTTGGCAAATTATACTCATTAAGCATTGTTCTAGCCATCTCTACCAATGTTCAATCTTCTCTATCTGTGAATTATTTTAAAAGAATCATTTTCAAACTCTTTTCCATGATCACTCTATCATATCTGCTAATTTAGGCCATGAGACACACGTGTCACTAAGTCTCACGTTGGATCGATCGATGAATAATTAAAATAATAAAAAATAATTATGAAAAATACCTAGTTAAGTGTTTAAAGTTTTTAAAGATGATAGATTATGGTAAGAAACTAAAATGCAAAATTTTGAAAATTTTAGGGTCAATTTGTAATTTACCAAAAATTGGAGGACCAAATGAGATGTTTGCCAATTAAAAGAATAATTTTGGACATATAAATATATGTTGACTAATTATCATAAGGAAAATAAGAAAATTAACATGTAAATTACCCTAAATATCAAAGTATAAGGTCTTATAGTGGGTCTCATATGAGGACTTTTCCTTTCTTCTTATTTATTTTTCTTTTATTCTTCTCCTTATCTCATTTTACTTTCACTTTTGCATCAACGCCAGTCCTAGTTGTCCCTCATATTCCACCATAGCCAAAGCTTATTTTAGAGAGTGAAAGAGATAAGGTAGAGAGACAAAAGCCATTTTCATGCATAACAAGGTCTATGGAAGTTAAAGGGAGCCAAAAAGGAAGGAGAATAAGTAAGAGAATAGGACATAAATCTCCAAAGAGTTTATCATTAAAGAAAAATAAGGTTTTGAGCTCACTTAGAGCTTATGTTTGAAGTGAGAGTTTAGAGTTTGAAGAGAGAGAAAGTAGAGTTAAGGGAGATATGAAGGAACAAGGTTTCTTATTATGTTTTTATGTGTTTTAGAAGCACAAGTTGAGAAAGTCCAAGTCTAAGCAAGCAAAGGAAATGAGAAGGAAACCCAAGAAGTGATAGAGGAGCAAGATAAGAGGTTAGTACATAATTTAAGGCAATAGCCTATAATTTGTTATGAAATTGCATGACATGACATGAACATTTTACATGTTAAAGTGTATGAAAATGCATTTGATATTGAGTTATTGCATATAACTAAGAGTTTAGGTCAATAGAAGTGATGTTGCATAATACATTGATCCAAGTGATGTATGTTAAAAACTTGCTTAGAATAAAGGCTTTTAAATGTGATAAAAGCATTGTATGTTAAGTTAAGAACATTAGGAATGAATGCTATCGAAATCTTATAGTTTTATGAAGCTTGAAATAAATATGGAATGTGAAAGTGTGATTATCCAGTCGTTAGTCACAGACATGAATTGATAAATTCACGGGCCTGTCTAAATCACATCACTAGAATGACTTTTGCATGGAAAAGGCCATGTTCATTCTAGAAGCATTTATGGCTTGAATTACGGGCGTCAATATGGAGTCACGACCATGAATGCTATTTTTTTAGTAATTTATTTGTTTGACCAAACATGTGGAAATTCAAGTAAGAAAAATAAATGAGATATAATGTGTTAGAGGAGTGCTCTAAAGGTAATCACCTTTAGCACTTATTGTACAAATTTATTTGATTAATAATAATGTTTTTTCTTTAATTTGATGTTCATTTGATATATGAATTGATAAGTGATCTTAAATCAATTAATGAAGTCCTTGATATATAACATAACATGAAGGAAATCATGATGAGATCATGATATTGAGATTCTTATCATGTGTAATTATGCTAGTATCAAAATTGTCCCTAGTCATAGGATTAATGAGACATGACATTATTAATCTGGACAGACTAGCACATGTTATACTCCTTGATTGGATCGAGTAGTAGATCTCATAATCTATAAACATGAGATGTTTAGAGTTAACATGTGGATGCTTGCTAAGTGTAGCTAAATACATTAGATGACCAACTATGAGATAATCATATGGATAATCTATTCAAATGTCAATGATAGTCTCATCATAGCAATGGTGCAAGTATCCTTAGACTTGAGGTACTTAAGGATATCTTGAATATTGATTATGTATTTTGAAATTATTCCTTGTTACCTCAAAGAGGTTGCTATATGGTGGTGATTGGATACAACTTGAGGTATTCGAAGGTAATTGGGTAACCAACAAAGGATTCACCACTCCTGATAGAAGGAATGTATACCTATGGCCTCTTGTCGTGGTCATTACTCAGAAATCTCTGGCCAGAGTGGAAATATCATAAATATAGTCTTTAATGACATATCTAATAGAGTAATGAGCCTCAAGGACAAGAACTAACATTACTTAGACTAGACATGACGTAGTCAGTCTAATGGGAGTTGACACATGTCCATACTCTGAACCAAATGGGGTATAGAATGGTGAAAGGAATAATTGCACAAAAATTGTCTATGGAAAGGTTCGTTGTTAAACCACTGACTTTTCTGTCAATTAGGGTTCATGATGTGTTGCTAGATACCACTCATGACTTGCTTAAATTAATTGATAATTTAAGTAGCCAACATAACTGGGAACTTAATGGGTCACACGCATTGAAGATATGGAGAATGAGTAAAATGGTCTTGGATATGATTCAAAATATGAGAGAATTATTTTGAGATGGATCGCGATGAGATCGCACGAAAAAAATCTTTCGAAAGGGTCACGGGCCCACGCGGGCTAGGCATGCTACTGGCCTAAGGCTAGGCATGCTACTGGCCTGCCTAGCTAGGCCAGTTGGGCTACCCAACAGTAGCTTGCAGCAAGCCCAGTGTGCTACTACCTCCCTCTCATTGGCCAACGACAGATTTTGGCCTTAATTAGGCCAATTATGACCAATTACTATTCATTAATTTCTCTTTTATCCATTTTTAACTTTTCATCTTTTCTTTGAATTTGATTCAAATAAAAAAGACATCAAATGGCAGAAAATAGACATGAAAATATTTTTTTATGAAAAAAATATTTTTAAAAGACAACAAAAATCCTCTCAAGAACACTTTCAAAGTTAACACTTTGAATTTGTTCAAACCATTTCTTTTGATAGTTTCTTCCAAAAATAGGTTAGCAAACTGTATTCATTAAGCATTGTTCTAGCCATTTCAATTAAGGTTTTATTTTTTCTTTCTACAATCTCATTTTGTTAAAGTGTTGTAGGAGTTGAGAAATCATGTGAGATACTGTTTTCCAAACAAATATTTTCAAATTTCCTACTATGATCACTTTTAATTTTTGAAATACAGTATCCTTTTTCATTTTGAATTTTTTTAGCAAAATTTTTGAAAGAATTAAAAACTTCATTCTTATGAGCTAAGCACATTACCCATGTAAATCTTGAGTAATCAATAATAATTACAAATGCATAGAATTTACCTCCTAAACTAACAGTTCTATGAGGACCAAATAAATCCATATGTAAAAACTATAAAGGTTTAGATATATTTACAACATTCTTTGCATTGAAAGATGTGTTGTGTTATTTTCCTCTTTGACATGGTTCACATGTACTGTCTTTGATAAATCATACTTTTGGTAGTCCATCTACAAGCTCTTTTTTGCTAAGACTTTGAATTAATTCAATACTTGCATATCCAAGTCTTTTATACCAAAGTCAAGATTCATTGTTCAGTGGCATAAGACACTTGAAGGAAGTGTTAGATAATTGGTTTAAATCAATTATGTAAGTATTTCCATCTCCTTTTCCTTTGGATATCTCTTGACTATTTATGGTAGTTATTAGACATCCATTAGAATTAAAGGTGACTTAGTTTCTCTTATCACATAATTGACTAACACTTAAAAGATTATGTTTTAAACAATCAACAAGCAATACACCTTCAATTAAAGAAACACCATTTAGTCCAATGGAACCAATGTCAGTTACCTTACCTTTAGTATTATTTCCAAAGGAAACCTTACCATTATCAATTTGTTTGATTTTATGCTTTTATTATTAGTCATATGTCTAGAGCATCCACTATAAACAAGTCATACATTTTCATTTGTTATGGATTTTAGACTTACTTGGAAGAAAATAAATTACATTTTTGTTTTCAAGTACCAAAATGTACTTGGGTCCTTAAGGGTTAGATTTAGAAAGATTCCAATATTCCTTCCTTATCAGATAATGTAAATTAATATGACCATATCCCATGCAATAATGACATAGTTTAGTTTTAGAAGTTCCTGCCACATAGCATGAGGTTTAGGCCTTACTACTTGTAATGGTGCATGATGTATACAAGAACATGAATATGTAATATGTGGATTCCTAGGTACATACTTTTTATATTTAAAAGCATGATTGACTTTTTGAGGTGACCTCCCAATACTCTTTCTTTGAATAGAGGATTTAATGTGTGCCTTGTCTTTAGCTTTTAAAGTTATTACCTCATTGGAGGAAGTTTGTGGTGTACTAGATTTAACAAATATAGTACTAGGTGCATATGATGTTGATACCCCATTAAAACTTAGTCCATATCTCACTAAGGGAAGTCTTTGTGAAATAATAAGAGTATCTATTTTTTTCTTCCCCTTGTGAAATTTTGAAATATAATTTCAAGTTCCTCAACTTTATTTTTCAAAATATTATTTTTTTAAAGTAAGGTCTTAGTTGAGGGTCTTGAGGAAAGTTCATCTATTGATTTTTGGAGAGTATCATTTAAGGTTTTAAGTTCAAAATTTTCTTTTTGTAAAAATTCTAGATTCAATTTTTAACTTAGAATTGTCATTCTTATGAATCTTAATTTTATTTATATATTTTTCTAATTCTAGGTTTAAAAATTTTATAATACTAAGTTCATTATCATCATCGTCATAATCAACATTATCAATATCATTACAACAGTGAAGCAAAAAGGACTTACCTCATCCGTGGCGTGATCCTCTAAAACAATGAAGCATAGGCTTGCCATTTTTTCTTAGTTGTCCTCATTTTCACTTGAGGAGCTATCATCATCCCATATGGCTTTATGACCTTTGTCCTTATCTTTTTTACGGGACTTCTTCTTATGCTTATTGAGCTTTGGACAATATGGTTTGATGTGTCCTTTCTTTCCACATTCATAGCACTTTACCTCATTTTTTCTCTTTTGTGATGATTCATTTGAAGAGTGCCTTAAAGATTTTTGCTTAAAGTTATGAAAATTGTCAAACTTCTTTTTGATTATTCTTTTTATTTTTCTTGAGAACATGGCAATATCCTCATTTTCATCTTGACTTTTGTCTTCATCATCTTGAGTTACTTCTTAAGATTTTGAAGTAGAGACTTTAAGTGCGAAAGGTTTTCTCTTTTCAAGTTCTACTTCAAGTTCTCTATCTTTTTTGACTGTCATCTCATATGTTAGAAGTTTTCCAATAAGCACATCAGTAGGCATGTTACTCATATCTTCATTGGATTTTTCTATATCAATGACTCTTAAATTATAGTCTTTGAGTGGAAGACTTCTAAGTATTTTGTTATTGACTTCTTCTAAGTTCATATGCTTTCTAAGTTTTCTCATACCATTGATGATGGCTAGAAGATGGTTCGTCATGTTAGTGATGGATTTGTTGGGTCATCTTGAAGAGTTCAAACTCAAACATAAGAAGTTGAATCTTCTTAGATTTTACTTGCTTGGTTCCTTCATGATAATTTTCCAGTTTTTTCCACATGCTATACACGTTAAGATAGTGTTGAATTCTACCACACTCTTTAATGGATAGAGAGCTTACAAGAATTGTCATTGCCTTTTTATTTTTTTCATTTGCTCTTTTCTAAGGCTCTATCCAGTCGTCTTTTAGAATGAATTCATCTTCACTATTTGCTCGTTTCTTGATCGATGGTGTCCATTTTTTTCGTATGTTATCCCATACGTCGATCCCCTCACTATCAAGATATGTCTCCATTATGAACTTCCAATGGACCTAGTTAGCTCTATCAAAGTAAGGCTTGAGACTTTGAAATCATTCGTTGGCCATTTTTTGATCTTTATTAGTGATGATTAGGCTTTAATGCTAGACTTAGCTCTGATACCAATTGCTGCCCATACAATCACTAAGAAAAGAGGATGAATTGGAGGACAATTAAAAATTTTCTTGCAAAGATAAATTAACAAAATATTAAAGTAAGGGAAGAGAAATTTGACACACGATTTATAAAGGTTCTAGTGTTAACAAACTCTACTTCTCTCCCTAATCGCAATTTGGTATTTTCACTATCTCACTTAATAAGATACATAGGAGTTTTGTAGCTCACTCCAAACTAAGTGTTTCACTCTCGGATTTCCTTGTGTTTTAACTAGATAACACATAAACTAATTCCTTATATTTTATAGCTCACACAAGAACCCCTTACAAGTGTTTTAATCCCAACTCAATTCATTAATCACACTTTTGAGTAACTATTTGATAGAATAAAACACTCAAACTCAATTTTACTTGAGTTTTACAAAATCAAAATGAGAATAAGATGAAATAATACAAAGAATTAATGAATAAACTCTCAAAGATTATTTCTAAAGGTTTTCTTAATGTAATAAAGCTCTTGTTGTTGTAATATGTATTTTTCCTTGAGGAAAATGAGCTATTTATAGAGTTCCTTTAAAATCTAGTTATTAGGGATGTATTAATTCAAAATCTAGTTGTTCAACAACCTTGGAGTGTGTTGAAATGGTCATATTTCTAGGTTTTTATAGGCATGACTCACTTGATCTTCAAAATTCAAATTTATGTATCACGACATTCACGAGTGTGAATAGTTTTTTCAAACCGTGAATGAAGTTCTGAAACAAGCTGTGAATAATTCTAACTATTTTTCTGTTTTGCACTTGACCTTTATGGGCATGACATAATAGTCACGACCGTGAATAAATGTATTGTCAGTTTATTATGTTCGATTTTGAATTCTTTAGCGCTTCAAGTTCTTCATGGGCGTATGTAACACCCTCTATATATCAAAGAAACCCTATTATACAAACAGATGTTACATGACTAAATCCATATAATCTTGTTTTGAGTTAAAACTTTTTTTCTAACCTATATCGTTGTATCTATATAACATACATCTTTATAATAACCATATCTGGTCTAACGCATAAATACTCATCTATGTCTAATTAAATTCATAAATAATTCAAAATCAATTTTGGAAAATAACAACCCTTATTACAAAATTCATCCTTATTTAATATGAACCCATTTCATTACAAGTCTTTATTGAAACATGAATAACATTGTCTCTATCCCATGTCATGAAAGATAATTAAATAAATAAAATTTCATCATTCATATTCATAAACATACCTGGGTGCTTGACCATATCATCATATATATATAGATATACATATCCTCATAATCATTTATTCTGAATTGATTTGATTTCAACACATTCCTAGCATGCATCGCATAAGTGAATCCATGTAATCATAATCATAATACATTTCATTCATGGTATTTCTGTATTATCATAATTATGGAAAATTTCATCATATATTGCAATTATCTAACTTCTTATTCCATAAATCTGATTACTAGTTTCCACATTCCTTTGCCAAGATGAAACTGTATTCGGATTTCATAATATGATTTACTTTTTGTATTACTGGTTTACGATACCACTATGTACTACATCACAATTTACTATATTCTCTATTCCATAATTCACTGTTTGTTTGCCCAATAATTTATTGTGTTCCTCCCAATACTCTAGACTCGGATTACCCAGATGCGGGTTGTGAAATAGAAGTGCTCTAACCCGAGTTTAAGCAACCCTGCTCCCTAATTGTGTCAGTTTATCTCGCTACTATTGAACTTCTCAAATTAGGAATTCTTTAACCCAAGCTTAAGCCTCCCTGATGAGTCAATATAATATATGCATGTATATGGGTACAAGGGTGCTCTAACCCAAGCTTAAGCCACATTGTCCCTAAATATTAAGGAGCATTCTGACTTGAGTTTAAGAAACCCTCATTATATCATAATATAACCCCCTCAATAGCATGTCACCTATCTTAAACTAGTCATCGAAATAGAAAATGAACATATATAATCATGTTATGTTTATCTGTATCATTTATAAGTCATTTATGGTTCAACGTGTCCATTACATAACATTTTGTAATATAAAGCACCTAGTGCATAATCATTGTTCATAGTCAAGTATCATATTGTATATCATCTTAATTAATCATACCAAGTGTGTGTGTACAACAAACTCATGTAATTCCATCATAAGATTCAAATATTAAATTTCTGGATTTAAGGCATTCACGGGCATGAATGGTAGATTTACGAGAGTCAAGCCTTTTATCGCGGGTTGTCTATTCATGACTCAATTATGACTGGTTCTGTGTGGACATTCATAGGCATGACCTTTGGTTCACTAGCATAAACCTATTATGTGCAACAATTCATAAGTGTACAATACATTCATGGGTGTGAAAATTACTTTCATAGCTATGAAACATCAGTCTGTAAAAATATTTCAGCACTGTTTTAAGCCAAAATCAAGCACAACATACATTGGTACTAAGGCTTACCAATGTTTGTCACACCTATCAACAATTTCTAGTATTCATAAACATATTTCCAACATTTAAATCAAGTATAAACAATCCAACCCAATTAAGAATTCATTTACATTTAACCATGTCTCAACACAATTAATTGTCATATATCAATCTTTCATATGCATCTTAGAATTAGACAAGTCATTGATCTCCAATCCAGCAATTAAAATATCAAAATTTCGTGCCAATTAACATTCCATAATTTTATTTCATACCATAAGCATAATAGATTCAAATTAAAATGTGTATATGCACAAACCTTAATTGTTGGAGCCTTGAACTTAACTCTCACATGTCTAATGCCTCTAGTGGGATTCTCCACCCTCTACCTCAATTCCTAACACAATCAATTTCTATCATTCAAGCAATATAAACTATTAAAAATGGAAAGTCCTAACTTAAATCCTTAAACTCACCCCCATCAAAACCAAATTGACCCAATTAAAGAATAATGACAAACACAACCCTTACCTTTGTATCAACGATTACAGATTGATTTTAGGATTCAAAATTGTTCTAGCACTCCTTGGTTCTGATTTTAAAACTATAGTGAAAACCCTTGATATTTAATCTATTTAATCTCATCAATGATGAGGATTCATATTTTATCAATCAAAATCGAAAGGATAGAAAGAGAATTCATTTTTGGGGTTTCAGTGAATCTAATGGCTAGGGTTTTAGGTTAAAATTCATGAGTTTTTATCCAAAACATGAAATTACTCAACTTAACTATAGGGCTTCACGGGCGTTAACACCTGTGTCATGGTTGTGAAGATCCTTACCTTCAGAAACTAAATTTCACAACATTCATGACCATGATTGCATATGTCATGGGCATAAACAATAGAAATTTCACTTTTCATATTTTTTTTATTTATTTTCATGATTCCAAACCCATAACCATACATATATTGCCCATATACCCTTTATATACCATTCATTACATATTAATCATAGGCCCTAACTTGCGGATGTTACATTTCTCTCCCCCTTAAAGAATTTCATCCTCAAAATTACCTGGTGTATTGCCTCTGAATAGTTGTGAGTATTGGGCTTTCATCATTTTTCCACATAGCCTCTTCTGTTAAATGATTTCTTTATAACATTTTGACTAATGGTACTTGTCTTTTTCCTGATTCCATTGACTTCTCTAGGTAAAATCGGCATTGGTTCATCCTCATATGTCAAATTCGGTCTCACCTTAATGTTTTCAAATGAAACGACTTAAGAAGGATCTGACCTATATCTCATTAATATGGAGACGTATAACACATCATGAATCTTGCTCAACTCTGGTGGTAGAATGAGCCTGCAAGCAATTGGTCCCACTATCACTAGATCTCGTAAGGCCTAACAAATCTCAGGATCAACTTGTCTTTCTTCCCAATTTTCAAGACCTTCTTCTATGGAGAAACTTTAAGAAAAAAAATTTCTCCCACTACATATACTATATATCTCCTCTTGATATCTGCATATGATTTCTTCCTGTCTGAGGCTATCTTTAATCTATTTTGTATCACCTGTACCTTTTCCTCTATCTCTTGTACCAAGTTTGGCCTCGCTTGCTTTCTCTCGCTATGTTATACCCAATACGAGGATGTTTGACATTTCCTACCATAGAATGCCTCATATACCATCTTGATATGAGACATATAGCTATTGTTGTAACCAAATTCCATTAATGGAAGATATTTGTCCCAGCTACCTTTGAATTCAATCACACAATCTCTCATCATATCTTCTAAAATTTGTATAACCCTCTCAGACTGACCGTCTGTCTAAGGATGAAAATTTGTCATGAAACTAAGCTTGGTATCCAAAGCTCTTTATAGACTACCCTAAAACTAAGAAGTAAACTTGAGGTCCCAATCTGAAACAATGGAGACTAGTACTCTATGAAGTCGAACTATCTCATTAGCAAACATATTTGTTAGCCTATTCAAAAGGTAATCCCTCTTGATAGGCAAGAAGTGAGCTGACTTCGTAAGTCTATCAACAATAACCCATAAAGCATCATATCTCTGAGGAGTCACTGGCAACCCAATCACAAAATCCATCATAATCCATTCCATTTCCATTCCAGTACTATGATAGGCTATAATAATCCTGATGGTACCTGATATTCGACCTTAACCTATTGACAAGTCAGGCATGTGGTTGTATACTCTGTGATATCTTTTTTCATGCCTGTCTACCAATACTTACACTTCAGGTCATGATGTATCTTCGTACTTCCTAGGTGTATTATATACCTGGTCTCATGTGCTTCCTGTAATATCCTATATCTCAGCTCATCAACACTAGGCACACATAAATGGTCATGGTTCTCTTCCCCTTATAAACCAACTCGACTGTCTCAACCAACTTACCATCCTACTTTTTTGCATCTATGATCTCCAGGTTAAGTGTAGGCTTGATTTGTAACTCTACCACCATTTTTCCACTCAAAGTGTCAGCCACAACATTGGCCTTACTTAGGTGGTAATCGATAATACAATTATAATTTTTTATCAGTTCTAATCACCATCTCTGTCTCAGGTCATAGATATCTATAAAGGTAGTGATGTCATATCTTCAATGCAAAGACAATGGCTACCAACTCTAAGTCATGTGTGGGATAATTTTCTCATGTATTTTCAGCTTTCTAGATGCATATGCTATTACCTTACCCTCATGCATTAGTACACATCCCAGTTCATTGTGAGAAGCATCACTATAGATAACATACTCTTTATCAGGAATTGGTTGTGTCAAAACTGGAGCCTCTATTAACATCTTCTTTAGACTATCAAAACTCTCATGGCATTTGACTGTCCACTCAAATTTCACATCTTTCCTCAGTAGACTGGTTAAAAGAGAAGTAATCATTGAAAAATCCTTAACAAACATCATATAATAACCAGTTAATCCAAGGAAACTTTCGATTTGTCACATTGTGGGGAGGCTTCCAACTCATAATAGTCTCTACCTTGCTAGGATCAACCCTTATACCATTAATTGACACAATGTGTCCCAAAAAAGCTACCTCATCAAGCCAAAATTCACATGTTGAGAATTTGGCATACAACTTCTTCTCCATAAGTGTCTCTAACACCATTCTCAAGTGTTGACCATACTTCTCAGGTGTTTTAAAATATATCAGAATATCATCGATATACATTGGTCTAGGTAAAGTCTGAATACCTTATTCATTAAATCCATAAAGATTGTTGAAGCATTGGTTAACCCAAAAGGCTCACAAACTCATAATGCCTATATCTAGTTATGAACATCGTCTTGGCTATATCTTTTGCCCTAACTCTCAGCTGGTGATACCTTGATCTCAAATCAATCTTTGAAAACACACCTACACCTTTCAACTGATCAAACAGTCATCAATTGGTGGAAATGGATATTTATTCTTAATTATCACCAGATGCAGCTATCTATAATCTATGCATAGTCTCATAAACCCATATTTCTTTTTCATGAACAACACTGGTGCACCCCATAGAGATACACTTGGTCTGATCTAACACTTATCTAAAAATTCATGCAACTGAGCCTTAAGCTCTTTCAATTCAGATGGTGCCATTCTACATGACACTATTGATATGGGCGTTATGCCTAGAGTGAGCTCTATAGAGAACTCAATGCCTTTGTTAGATGGTAATCCCGGTATATCTTCAGGAAAAATATCTAGAAATACATCCACTGTAGGGATATCCTTAAGATCTAGACCTCCCTTTCTAGTGTCAACAACATAAGCCAAATTGGCTTCACATCCTGTCCTCATCATCCTTTATGCTTTCATTAATGAAATAACCTATGGAAACCTATGGCAACAACTCTCTTTGCACCTTTACATCTCCCTGTTCGGTTGTTTTAAGCATCACATATTTTTTCTTGAAACTAACTATTGCCCCATGCTATGATAGTCAATCTATGCCCAATATATCATCAAATTCATGAAACGGTAACTCTATCAAGTTTACCAAGAATTCTCTCCTATGTACAATTAAAGGACATCCTCTATAAACCCGGTTCACTACCATACTGTGCCCTAAGGGGTTTGTAACCTCAATTTCATACTCAAGGTTCTCACTAACCATGTTATGTTGTCTAGGTGTACTTGTGCATACATAATAATGTCTTGAACTTGGGTCAATAAATGCACATATATCTAAGTCATAAAAAGAGAATATACCAATAATCACATCCATAGCTTTATGATCCTCTTTGGCCCTCATAATATGAGCTCTAGTTGGTGTCTGACCTGGTCTTGGCCTGTTAACAGTCTCGGAGACTGCTTAGGTAGGTCATATATGACCTCATCTAGTATGTTGTCTAATCTAAGATGGAGTTAACAATTAATTTGAACTAGGACACTGCTAGTATTTAGAAGAAAATCCCTCTTCATATGCTCCTTAGATCTACATCTAAAACAAGCACCTATATTCCTTTAGCACTTTCCTCTATGACTCTTGTGGCAGATGCCACAAACTGGAACACTCTTTCTTGTATCCTGTGTCTAAGTACTACCGATAGTAGATATAGCTCTAGAGGGTTGCCATTCTCCTATGCGATCCACTTTGTGTATAATTTTTGTTATGTCTTTGACTCCAACTATGAGACTGTCCTGGGTTAAATCGACCTTTCTTGTTTAAAGGTTGGGCCACTAGAGTCATTATCTATTTGGGAGCTTCCTTTACTCTCTTTCTCTTTATCTACTCCACATTAACAATGAATGAAATCACTTGAGTAAAACTGACATGCTTGAATGCAGTCACAAAGTCATTTTTCTCTGCATTAAGGCCATACTCAAACCTTCTACACTTATCTTATCACTCGTGATCATTTATAAAGCATATTTACTCAGTTGAGTAAACTTTATCTAGCTTAGAAACTCCCTCTTCTTCTCATATATATAAATTGGAGGAATATATTGCTTTTTGAACTCAGTTACAAAGAAGTCCTATGTCATTAGCTAAGGGACATCTGGCTTTAGCAAAAAATTTTACCACTAGTCATAAGTATCTTCCTGTAGTAGGGATATGACATATTTGGAATTTTGATCAGTGGTCACCTCAAACTCATCATAAACCCTTTTTATCTTCTCTATCCAATACTCTGCAGCAACAGGATAATCATCCTTTATTCCTAGAAAATCAATAGCTCCAAACTTAGGGAGCTTGTCTAGTTGTACCATTTACTTTGGTGGTGGTGGTGGAGGAACTAGTATTGGCTATGGTACAGGTCTAGTAATCTACTACAATAGACCTACCATTTACTGCACAAAGGAGTCTGGTCCTAATCGACCTATTTCGCAGCCTGCTAGTTAAGGACAAATACTGAACCTAAACCCTGAACACTAGCTTAACTAGGTTGGTTCGATGCCCCAGTATGTGGGGAGCTATGGCTCTCAATCATGTCATTCTATTCAGATGTCATCTCACTCTAGTCCTACAAGTTGACAAAGAAGTAGCCTAAAGTCAAAGTCGAACATGATACATATATGCATGCATGATAACCCCATAATCCACTTATGTCTAGAACTACCTAAACCTAAGCTTTGATACCACAAAATGTAACACCTTTTGAACAACAGAGAAACTCCACTATACAGACGGATGCCACATGGTTGAATCTACATAATTCTATTTTGAATCAAAACTTTTTTATAACATATTTCATTGTATTTGTATAAATTCATCTTTATAATAACCATATTTGATTTACTACATAAATACTCATCTACATCTGATTAAATGCATAAACAATTCAAAATCGGTTTTGGGCAACAACTGCCCATATTACAAAATCCATCCTTATTTAATATGAACCCATGCCATTACAAATCTTTATTGAAACATGAAAAGCTACTGACTCTATCTCATTTCATGAAAAGATAATCAAATAAATGAAATGAGTGAAATAAATAGACAAACCCAATATAGGTCAACTCTAACTGTCTCAGTCTTCTCTTCATATCAACTTAACTGTCTACTAGCTCCAAACCTGTGTGCAGAGAAATCCACATGCTAAGCTATTGAAAGTTTAGTGGTACATATAAGCATTAAAATTCTAGCATGCATTCATGCATTAATTTTAACATCCAGTGATTTAGGCCCCGATTGTGCGTGACCATAGTGGGGTGCGCTGGTTCAATCAGAGTCTAAATTTGAACCCATAAAAAAATGATGACTAATGACAAGGAAAAATAATTAAGGTTATTATTATTTGGGAATTAAAAATATTAGTGCTAGAATTAGAAAAAAAAATAAAATTTTCATTCAACAAAATCAATATTATGACAATTGTTGGGGGAAAAAGTGTGAAGATGGATGACGATGTGGCAAATAAGGAATTTCTTAAAGTTTAAAATTTAATCAAGATTAATTAACTTAATGAATCAATGAAAATTAGGATTAATTTTAATTAGTGGGACCCACTCCTTAATTTGGGTATAAAAGTCAAAAGATGACAAATTCTCCATTCTTCCACCAAAATATCTAACTTACTTTCTTCTTCCTCTCTCCCACCTTTGGCCATCCACCTTAGTCCCCCCATAAGCCACCATTTTTCTTCAATAAAAGCTCGAAAAAGAGAGAAAAAAAATTAGTTTTGAGAGAGGAAAATTCAGAATTTAAGAGTTCTTACCATAAAGGGAGCAAATGAGCAAGAAGGAAGAAAGAAATAAGAAAAGGAAAAGGAGAAATTCTAAAGGGAATTTCGGCCCACCTTGGAGAACCCTTAAGATGAGTTTATTCTTCTCAAATTCAACATTTTTCCTTCCATTTGAGACCATAAGGATGATAGATATGATTAGGTTTGATAGATTGAGGTTATGTTGCAAGATTGGAACTAGAAATTTAAAGTTTGCATCTAGTTGATGAAAGTGCAGTTAAACTTTGAATTAATGATAATTGATATTAGTTAATTGTTTTATGACTTAAAAACTAGATAAATGTAACTTTAATAGAGGAATGAGAGGCTACCTTGGTTAAGTTAATTTGGCAAAAATTGAAATTAACATAGGAATAACACAATTGGTGATAAGTGAAATGTGAATTGAGTGTTGATTTGAAGAAAATAAATTGGGACCTATGATAAGGTTTTTGGAAAGCCATGACATATGAAGAAGAAAGTTTAACTTGGGTACATTTTGGCTAAATTAAAGTATAAAACATATTAAGAGCATTAGAATTTTATGTAAGCATGAAAAGTTTTGAAAATGGATGATAGGATTGAGATATGGTATTGGTTGTGTAGGAAAACCAAATGAACAAATGAGAGGTCCTCAAAAGGGTGACAAAGGCAAGGAGAAAGCAAATTAGTAAGGGGAGGAAAAGAATAAAAAAGAGAAGACCCAAGATTGATTAGGTATGCGCTTCATTGATAAAAATCTTACATGTTGTTCATATGTGTGTAATTATGTATTAAGGTTTGATATGATTGTGTTTTTGATATGGAGTGTGATTAGTTGTTGCTTTTGATATTTTATATGGCAATGAGACCAAATGGTATGAAATAATTGAGACATGTCAATGAAATTGTGATTTGAAAATTTTGGTATAAAAATGAATGCATATGATGAATATATTTGAAAGGTAGACTTGTGTCAATTGATAACTTTGTTACAAAATTCTAGGAGTAACCTTGACATTTTTTATCATAACTTAAGTTCTGAAATTCAGATTTGAGTGTTATCCCAGAAAAATATATAAAGTTCGGACCTAAAATCTGTCCAGACAATTCTGGGCAAAAAATTTTAATGATGATTTAGTGTTCGTTTGACCATAACTTTTGATAGAAAACTTGGATTTGGGTGATTTTTAATGCATCTGAAAGCTTAGAAAATAAGCTACAAATTGTTAGAAGACCATAGCTTCAAATTAGAATTATAAATAGACTAAAAATGAAGCCAAAAATGAAGGTCGAAATCTGTCATAGATAAAAACTTGAAATATTGGGTTTTTGCATGTGGTGTGATGAGTATATATAATAATTAATGTGAATTTTAAATTTAATTATAATTATAAATGTTTAATAAATTATTTATGTGTGAGATTATAATGCAATAATAATGGAAACAAAGAACAAAAATAAATAAGTTTATTTGTGAAAATTTAGTAAAATTATCAATTTTGAAAATATTGTGAATTAATATAAAAATAGTTAAGCCATAAGACACCTAATCTGGAACTAGAACAGAGAATAATTTGGCATACCAATCAGAGGATTTGAGGCACTTAGTGCCAAATATAAAAGCTTGTAATGATAAATTTATAAATATGTTTGACGCAAAATTATTAAGTAATGACAATATTACATAAATCAGTAATAACATTATTATAAAAGCGTTCGGTGCAATATTATGAAAACCGAAAATGGCAACCCCATTATTTATATTAGTTAGTTCGGTTATAGGTGTTATGGGCACAAGAAAAATGAAAAATAATAATAATATTAAATCTTGTCATTTTGATAATGTTATATTAATTAAAATTGTTAAATTTTAAATGTTTGATGAAATTTATTTGATTTCGTATAATTCTTTATTTTATGCCTTATGTGTTAAATTTATAAATGACATGTAGAAAATATATGTATGTAAAATTTTTTCATTGAAGCACCACTAAGCTAGTAGTTTAGCAAGAGTGATTTCCTCTCGCGTAGGTTTTAAAAGGGTAGTCGTAGATAGTATAGTTGTCAAAAAAAAGGATACCTAGACGAAAGCAGTTAAAAGTTTTGGATTTCTTTTTGGTATATTTTATCAAAAGTTTTGTAAATTAAATTATAATTCTATTTCATTTAGCGTGTATTATATATGTGAATTATAATGTAAGGAATATAATTTGAATGTTAATTAATGTATTTTATAAATCAATAAAATTTTGAATATTTATATTTGTAATCATTTTATTTTGGGTATCTGCAATATTTTCGCAAAAGAAAAAAAAATTATACTTCATTTCATTAAGTTTATATGACAGTTAGATGGATAATACTTACTTACCTTATGGAACTAAAATGGGGTAAGGGGGTATTACAATTTTTGGTATCAAAGCTATAGGTTTAAATAGTTCTTACTTAGTGGGTATAGGAAGATAAGTGCATGTTTTCAATATTTGCATTGTTTTAAACTGCTATATTCTGATAAGGGACCATTCTTCTGACAATATAGGTTTTAATGGATTCTAAATCAAGACAAAGTCACGAAAAACAAGAGGTTGATCATATGGCTAACTCGACTACTCATAGACAGTAAGCATCAATTAGAGCCTTAGAGCCCTATGTGATAGCTCCACAACATGCTGAAAAACAAATTGATTTGGGTTAGGTACCCCTTATGCAACAGATGGTTACTTTGTTACAACAAATGTTACAGATGTGCCACCACCAGCTCCACCACCTCCCCCACCTCAACCAAAATCCCAGATTGATAAACTAAGAAAATATGGGGCTACAAATTTTATGGGCAAGAAAGAGGATGACCCAGTAGCAGTAAAATTTTGGTTGGAGAAGACAGAACGGGTTTTTGAGGAGCTTTAATGCTCAGAGGAGTACAAGGTTAGGTATGCAGTGTCTCTTCTTCAGGAGCATGCCTATTATTGGTGGAAGTTGGTATTAGCGAAACCCTAGACTTCGAACTCTCAGACATGGGATTTCTTTGTGACAGAATTTAAAAAGAAATATGTGCTAAGAATTTATGTTAATGAGAAAAAGCGAAAATTTCTGAATTTAAAGTAGAGAGCTATGATAGTAGCTGAGTATGAGATGGAGTTCACCAGGCTGAGTGTGACACCCTTATAACAATCATTCTATATGTATATTACGTGGGTTAGTATGATGATAGCTAATGTGTGCCAAAAAACTTTTCTTAACTTAATTATAAGAATGACCATAATATTATTGGTACTTTATTAATTCTTTTATTATTCCAAAAATTTCGGTAATATAATGGCTATAAATTAACTATTCCACTTGTACTGCAAACAACTCACATCCCATTTTTGGGCACAACAACAAACATATAATATAAAATATTCTTCATTCACATAACTTAACGTATCGTTCCTTATATACATAATTTCAATCCAATTTACATATCCACACACACACATATATATATATACACATGTCATTCTTAATAATATCCTACTATTATTTTATTTTTCCGTGTGCTTTCAAAATTTATGTGTGTGCGACTGTCTTTCCCGCTACTACCTGCACGCAGTCAAATAACTACGTACTGATTATTAATATGTTTAGTGGTGATTACTAATTTAAAAATTTTTACTGATCTATATTTTTATGCATTCATACATACAATAATATTTTTAATACACTATTCAAATTTTTTCTTTAATATATTATTCTTTTTATTAATACTTTACTTTTATTTACCCTTAATTCGCTATTTAATATCTAAATAAATTTTAACAAATTTTCTCAATTAATTTAATTTTTTCAGTTTACTTCAGAATTTTCAATTTATTTCAATTTAGTCCATTTTCACTTTATTTCTTTAATTAACCATTCATTTCTTTCTTCTTTATTTATTTTAATTGTTTATTTAATTAGCTACAAATTTCACTTTAATTTTTTATTTTTATTTATTTGCAATTATGCCACTACTTTACATTTATTTACACTTTTACCACAAACTAATTTTATTTTTTATTTATTTACCTTTTTGACTACATAATTTAACATTTTATTTCATTTTCTTCCACTTATTTTTTATTTTTCATTTTACTATTTTTGTCACATTTATCATTATTATTATTAAACAATTTTTATCACTTTTATCATATTTATCCTATTTATCACTTATCTCATTTTTCTCACATTTTTCACATTTATCATTAAAATTGAATTTTTTTCATTTTTATCATTTTTTATTTTTCAATTAAATCATTTTTCTCACATTTTTCACTTATTTCATTTTTTTCATATTTTTCATTTTAATCATTTTTCTCATAATTTTCACTTACATCTTTTCTTACCCATATTTTTCACTTAAATTATTTTTATCATATATTTTCACTTTCATCATTTTTACTACTTTTTATTCACATTTTCCATTTTTATCATATTTCTCACTTCTATCATTTTATCATATTTGTCACTTTTAACATGTTTATCATATTTATTACTTATATCATATTATTATTATTATTATTATTATTATTATTATTATTATTATTATTATTATTATTATTATTATTATTATTCACTTTATTCATTTTTTCTCATATTTTTCTCATTTATTCACATTTATTCATTCTTATCGTATTTTTCATTTATTTTTCACTTCTATCATTATTGCTACTTTTATTCGCATTTATCATTTTTATCATATTTTTTACATTTATCCTTTTTATCATATTTTCACTTAAATCATTTGTACTCCTTTTATTCACATTTGTGCCTAGTTTCAATTTGATAGAAAATCTTCGGACTGAATACATAGGATGTGGACCCCAAGAATCCACTACACTAAAGGGTAATCCCCAAGGACTACCCGAATACTGTATTGTACACTAAATCACTATCATTAAAGTAAACTGTCATTGGCATAAATAAGCGAGTCGCCATGACCCGCACTACTGTAATTGTGTCCCTATGGCTAGCCAATTATATCTTAGGCAAGATTTAACCATCAGAAAAATAACTAAGGGCATTATTTTATTCCTTTAATTCAATTTTCATTAAATTCATAAATTCTATTATTTTTACATTATTAATCACTTAACATTTTATTCATCCATAACAATTATATCACTACCATAATTTTTTCATACTTTCCATTCTAATATGTCAATAATTCATTATGAACATTCAATCACTAAACACACTTTATTCATTATTTTTCATTTCATGCATAATAAAATCAATAATTAGAAAAATATTCAATATATCATTTAAAAATTCTCAATAAATTTCTATACATCCAAAATCATATTTTCTTGCATTTTATGACCAAATTTTCATGTAATTAGGAAGAAAAATATTAATTTTTCCTTCTTCATATTTCAGCCTATAATTAATTTTCATCATTAAAATTTTTCTTTCACATTCTAATTATTCATTTTACTAATTTATACATTCATCATTCCATATATATCATAATATTACAATAAAATGCATTAGGCTTCCTTATCCTTAGCCTTTCCCTTGGAAGCATCTTCATCTTCTCTTGAACCTACCATGGCCAAAATTTATCCTTCATTAATCTACCATTATTTTGCTTCCTTAACTCCAATAAACTTCATATTTATCATCTACATACCTTAAACTACCTATTTGAACCATTAAACCAATTTAAAACTATTAATTTCACTTATCTCCAATTTGTATCTTAATTTTTCTCCTTTGATTTCCTTCCACTCTAGCCCTCCAAATGAAGATTTAAGAATTCTACTAGGTATTAGAGATGCTAAAAATATTTTTGGGTGGTTGATTTTGGTGTAAAAAGTGAAGAAAATTGAAGAAGATTGGAGAAGAAATGAGAAGAAGATGGTTTGGCCAAGCAAGAGGATTTGGGGAAGAAGAAGCTGTGAGAATTCAAATATTTTATGCTATTTATTGTGGCTTAAGTTGTGTGGGCTTAGGCCAAACAAAGTCCAACCCATTTAGGCTCAATTAAGCACTATAAATTATTTCTCTCACTTCCCAAGTTCAATTTCACTCAAATTTAATTCCATAATTCATAAAATATTTTTATATGCATACACAAAAAAATTTCAACTCAATCGGAGTCTGTTTTCTATCCAGCTCACTCAAACCAGACTGATAATTCAATTTTTGGTATTACCGTAAAATTCTTTTTCATTGTCAAATAATCCTAAATATTATTTAGAGTTTATCCATATCTTAAAATAAATTTTTAGATATCGTTTGCTATTTTTCATAGCCCAGTCAAACTACAGTCAACTAACTATTTAATTAAACCAAATCCCATTTTTTCTTAGTTTTGACTTGTGATGACTTATTTGACCTCATTTTCACTCCAAATTTTACCCATGGGCTAGTCATAACCTATATTTTATGATGATCAAATAAAATATTTTTCACCCACGGATGTATTTTTGACCCCGGGTATACTGATCAATCTCGAAAACTACAGTTTATAACTAACCCAGTATTTGGGTCATTACACTGAGCAAGTATACAATGGGGATTATTGGAGATGAAGCTGATAAATGTTGTAGATTTGAAGATGGTATCGATGAGGAGATTGGATATTTAGTGGCTTCCCACCAGCATACATATTTTGCTACACTAGTGTCCTCTGCCATTAGTGTTGAAAGAAGAAAAAAGCTGAAGACAGAAGAGCTCTCTAAGAAATCAATGGCTAGTGTGGCTCAGACTTCTAGTATAAAAGGGCGAATAGTACCCAGACCATTTCAGTCATGGGTTGTTGGGTAGACATTTTATGGTAGGCAGGGTCAGCATTTTAGACCCGCAGCATCATCTGCTAGTTCACCAGCATCATTTTCCAAGAGACCAGCTCCTACTATGTGTCAGCATTATGGTAGATCTCATACAGGAGAGTGTTGGTGGTTGACTGGAGCATGTTTGAGATGTATAGCTACTGATCATATGAAGAGAGATTGTCCCAGACTTAGTACAAGCAATATGGCACCAGCACAGACTATGGCACCAATACAAAGTCGTGGTAAAGGCAGAGACCAGTTTAAAGGTGGTCGTATTGGATAGAGTCAGGGGCTATCCGAGACAGTTGATAGACCCAGAGGTAGTAGAGCTCTAGCTCGGGCATATGTGATGAGAGTTCGTGAGGACCAGGATGCACCAGACGTCATAGTTGGTAAACTTTCTTTATTCAACTTTGATTTACATGCATTGATAGATCCTAGTTCCACCCATTCATATATAAGCACAGCTGCACTTAAATAAAGGAACATGACACCTGAGACCTTAAAATATGAGATAGTTGTGACCAATCCACTGGAACATAGTGTGAAAGTGAATCAGATCTATAGAAACATTTCAATAATAATTCATGGTAGAGAACTTCCAGCCGACTTAATAGAATTACCTTTTCATGAATTCGATGTTATTATGAGTATGGATTGGTTGACAAAGCATGGAGCTATAGTCGACTACTGATCTATTAAAGTTGTACTTAAAATTCCCGGGCAGGATGACACTATCATTCAGGATGAAGGTCAAATATGTTTGACTAGTGTTATTTCTGCCTTAAAAGCTTAAAAATACATTAGAAAGGGATGTGAGACATATTTGGCCCATGTGATAGATACCAGGAAGGGGAGCCCGGAACTCAAGGACATCCCCACAGTGTGTGAGTTCCCAGATGTGTTTCCTAAAGATTAATCGGGGTTACCACCAAATAGGGAGATAGAGTTTGCTATTGAAGTGATTTCTAGTACAACCTTGATATCAATTACTCCTTATAGAATGGCACCTACAGAATTAAGAGAGTTTAAGGTTCAATTACAGGAATTGCTAGACAAGGGGTTAATAAGTCCCAGTGTGTCACCCTGGGGTGCTCCGGTGTTGTTTGTGAAAAAAAAGGATGACACCCTTCGATTATGTATTGATTACCAACAATTGAACAAGATGATGATTAAAAATAAATACCCACTACCTAGAATTGATGATTTGTTTGATCAATTGAAGGGAGCAGGAGTATTTTCTAAGATTGATCTCAGCTCTGGGTATCATCAACTGAAAATCAAAGAATCAGATGTGTCCAAAATAGCCTTCAGGACTCGATATGGCCACTATGAGTTCCTAGTTATGTCGTTTGGCTTAACGAATGCACCAGCTGCCTTCATGGATATGATGAAGAGGATTTTTAGGCCTTTCCTGGATCAACTTCTGGTAGTTTTTATAGATGACATCCTGGTGTATTCGAGGGACAAGAGAGAACATGACAGACATCCTAGAATAGTACTTCAAACTTTGAGGAAAAATCAATTGTATGCAAAGCTGTCAAAATGTGAGTTTTGGTTGGAAGAAGTAGGATTCCTAAGGTATATTGTGTCAATTGAATGAATCCGTGTGGATCCTAGCAAAATAGAAGTGATTCTAAGTTGGAAGCCACCCCGCAATGTGATAGAAGTCCGGAGCTTCCTTGGATTAGTTGGCTACTACATAAGGTTTGTGAAGGGATTTTCAAGCATAGTCACACCAATTACCAAGTTGTTCAGAAAAGAAACTAAGTTTGAGTGGACAAATTGGTGTCAAAAGTCATGTTAATCGAAGCACCTGTTTTGACCCAACCTACTCTAGGGAAAGATTTTATGATATACAGTGATGCCTCTCATAATGGGCTAGGTTGTGTATTAATGAAATAGGGTAAAGTAGTTTCTTATGCATCTAGGCAATTGAAGCCTCATGAGCTAAATTACCTTACTCATGATTTGGAGTTGACAGAATAGTGTTTGCTTTAAAAATATGGCAACATTATTTGTATGGCGAGCAGTGCTACATATATACAGATCATAAGAGCCTCAAATATTTGCCCACCCAAAAGGAGTTGAACTTAAGGCAAATACGCTAGTTGGAATTAAATAAGGATTATAATTGTATTATTGATTATCAGCCAGACAAAGGCAATGTAGTAGCTGATGCCTTAAGTAGAAAAACACTGGCAGGTATAGTTTAAAATTTCCTCATTACAATATAATATATAGAAATTAATAATAAATTAAAATGAGACTCATAATTTAGTTTGGCAGAGTTACGAGTTCAACCTACTTTAAGGCAACAAGTGAGAGAAGCTCAAAGGCAAGATCAGAAATTGATGATAACTGTTAAGGCAGTTAAAAAGGGGGAGAGACCTGAATTTAAGGTGGAAGATGATGGAAGCATAAGTTATAAGGAAAGATTTTGTGTGCCAAATGACAGCAGATTAAAGCAAATAATTCTAAAAGAGGTGCATAATACCATTTATTCTATGCATCCAGGAAGCAATAAAATGTATCAAGACATGAAGACTCATTATTGGTGGCTAGGAATGAAGAAGGATATCGTGGAATATACTACAAGATGTTTGACATGCCAACAAGTGAAAGCAGAGCACTAGGTACCATTTGGATGGTTGCAGCCTATTGCTATTCCATAATAGAAGTGGGAAAGGATTACAATGGATTTTGTATCTGGTTTGCCTTTGACACAAAAGAAGCATGATGCAATATGGGTGATTGTTGACAGGCTTATCAAATCAGCTCATTTTCTGCCAGTTTGGATGGAGTATTTGTTGAGACAGTTAGCATGGGGTGCCAATATCTATTATTTATGATCAAGACCCATAGTTCACATCAAAATTTTGGAAAAATCTACAACAAGCATTGGAGACCCGACTTACTTTTAGTACAACATTTCACCCACAAACAGATGGGCATTATGGTAGATTTCATACAGGAGAGTGTTAGTGGTTGACTGGAGCATGTTTGAGATGTGGAGCTACTGACCATATGAACAGAGATTGTCTCAGACTTAGTATAAGCAATATGGCACCAGCACATACTATGGCACCGGTACAGAGCTGTGGTAGAAGTCGAGGCCAATTTAGAGGTGGTTGTATTAGACAGAGTCAAGAGGTATCTGAGACAGTTGACAGACCTAGAGGTAGTAGAGCTCCAGCTCGGGCATATATGATGAGGGCTCGTGAGGGCCAGGATGCACCAAATGTCATAGTTGGTAAACTTTCTTTATTTGACTTTGATTTACATGCATTGATATATTCTGGCTCCACACATTCATATATAAGCACAGCTACACTTAAACAAGGGAATATGACAACTGAGACCTTAGAATATGAGATAGTTGTGACCAATCCGTTGGAACATCATGTGAAAGTGAATCAAATCTATAGAAACAATTCATCATATATATAGATATACATATCCTCAGAATACCTCATTCATTCTGAATTGATTTGATTTCAACACATTCCTAGCATACATCACATAAGTGAATCCATGTCATCATAGTCATAATACATTTCATTCATAATATTTCTATATCATCATAATTATAGAAAATTTCATCATATATTGCAATTATCTAACTTCATATTCCATATATCTGATTACCAGTTTTCACATTCTTTTTTTAGGATGTAACTGTATTCAGATTTCATAACTTGATTTACTTTTTGTATTACTGGTTTAAGATACCATTGTGTATTGCATTACAATTTACTGTACCATGTATTTCATAATTCGCTATTTTTTTGCCCAATAATTTACTATGTTTCGCTCAATACTCTAGACTCGGACTATCTGTAACATTCGCTAATTTAGGCCCCGAGTCGCACGTGTCGTGAAGTTGACGCGTTTGACCGATCGGAGTCTAAATTCGGATTTTTACACAAAATTTATTAAGAAATGGTTAAATTAAATGATAAATGCCTAAATAAGTGATTATAGAGTTTAAAGAAGTTAATTTACGATAAAGGACTAAATTGAAAAATTTGATAAGTTTTGGGGTCAAATTGCAATTTATCAAAAATTGGAGGACTAATGAGATTAATTGATAATCAACATATTAATTTTGGGCACATTTAAAAGTGGGTTGGCCGGCCATGACACTAAAAGAAGAAGATCAATATTGATTAAATGAGTAAATTGGGAGAAAATGGTAAAATGGTGGGTCCCACATGAAGACTTTTTGGGTACCCTATATAAGACTTTTCCACATGAAGACTTCTCTCTTTCTTTACCAGTCACGCCAGCTTCATCCATTCCTCCATAGCCAATCTTGACTTCTAGAGAGAGAAAGGAAGGGAAGAGAAGGGAAAGAGCAAGACAAAATGATTTTCATGTTCCATAACTCATAAGGAAGTTGGAAAGAACAAGAAAGAGGAAGAAAAATCAAGTTTGGTAGAGAGAGAAAATCTCCAAAGTGGTGATCAAGTGAAGAAAAGTGTAATGTAAGAAGTATTTCTTCTTCTTCATCATCTTTTCTAAAGGAAGTTCGAATTTTGAGCTCTTCTAAGACTTATATGGAATGAGAGAGAAACTAGGGTTTTGAAAGAGAGAAAGAGAGTTTAGGGTCTTAATGAAATTAGATGATGATGAAAATGATTTATGATGTTGTAGGAGTTCCAAATGACAAGGAACAAGCTCTAAGGAGCAAAGGAAAAGAGAAAGCTACCTAAAAGAGTGAAGGAGAAAGATTAACGTTTGTGCATAATTTAAGGCAATAGCCTATGTTTGTTTGAAATAATGCATGCTGAACATGATTGGAGATAAATGCAATTTCAAGAATGATGATGATTATGGCATGAAACCATAGATTTAGACATATATGAATGAGATAATTGTGACATTGAATTAAGGATGCATGTTAGAGAATCTTGTATGATCAAGGCATGTAAATGTATTGAAAAGTAATAAGTTGAGTAAAGAGTCTTAGAAATGCATGAAATAGAATTTGGTATGTTTTGGATGATGTTAGAATGAATGAAAGGTGAATATGCAGATTTCCTGCTGAAAATCACGGGTGTGACTATTGAGTCACGGGCGTGAACTTGAGGGTTCACAGTTGTGACTGATTGTGTCACGGTTGTTAATTTCTGGGTGGAAATGGTACTATTCATTCCAGAAGCGTTCACGGCTTGGAATCACGGCAGTGAACTTATTCACGGGCGTGAATGAGTAATCACGACCGTGAATGCTTTTGGGCGATTCATTCCAGTAGCGTTCACGGCTTGGGATTACGGGCGTGAACTAATTCACGGGCATGAAAGTAGTAATCACGGCCGTGACTGCTCTGCATTTGAAATTATGAATGTGGTTATTAAATGAGGAATTCAAGTAGGTAAATGAAAGTTATTGTCTATCCAGTGAAATAAGAATGATATGAACATAGATATATGTATATATATATATTGATGTGAGAATGTGATATGTTGTGATATAGAAAAATGAATTGATGTAGAAAAATGAATCGTCATGAATGTATATGAAATTCGATGCAAATAAACATGAGAATATTGATGAATCTAGTAAATGAATGAAAAGATATATGATTATGACTATATGATTGTAAAACAAGAAAATGGAGATGTTGATAAATATGAGATATTGATGTGTGGAAATTTGAGAATAATGATTGATGTAAAAATATAAAGAAGCTCATTACTCTACTTGCGGACTAGAATCAGGATAGATGACATGTTATTAAGGGGGCGAACGGTACCGTACTATACCTCAACCAATGTAGCTTAAGCTCGGAGAGCGCCATTGGTCTGGGATGCTCAGTCAGTGTGGCTTAAGCTCTGGGAGTGCTACTGACTTGAAAAGCTCTGATGAGCACATATAAATGAGGACAAGGTATCATAAGCTCGTGTGAGCGGCCTTGGTCCGATTATTCATCTATGATGAATTATACTCAATCAATGTGGCTTAAGCTCGGAGAGCGCCATTGATTTGAAAAGCTCTTATGAGCCAGATAGTGGACAGGGTGGCTTAAGCTCGGAGAGCGCTCCTGATCCATAACCCATATCCAGTCAGTCCAAAAATTTAGAGTGATGTGGGCAAGATAATGAGGATATGTCGGAAAAATAAGAAAAGAAAAGAATAAGAAAATGATGATGATTTGAGATTGATATGCAACGATAAAGAAATTAATAGAATAAATTACCATTAAAGATAAATGAAAATAACATTGTCTATATGAGCATGACATTCATACTTGTATGAAATAGGAATATGTTGATAGTCATACATGCAAACATTTTAATGCACAAAAATGATAATTGTTAATGCTTGTTGCATGATATAGTATATTGCCTTCTTTATATGCACCACTAAGCTTAGAGCTTAGCGTGGAGTTTAATTTCCACGCAGATATAGAAAGGTAGCTGAAGACGCCAGATAAAGCAAGTGGTGATTCCCATTCAAGTAAAGTAGCCGGACCTTGAGAAAGTGGGTTACAAGTTTTGAAACTTTTGTATTTGATTTTTATATTAAAGAAATGTTTGAGTTTGTAAAACTTGCTTTTAAAGTTTGTTAAGAATTCCGCTGATGTTATAAATTACTATTTTATGTAAATAAATTGTACTACGATTTTTGTTTATATCCATATATATATATACATGAGTATAAAAAAAATGTAAATATATATTTATGAAGTATGAGAAAGACAGGCGGCAGCGCTTCCTTATCCGGGCACGTATTGCGGTTCGAGTGAGGAGGTGCGGTCGCTACACTATCCAAATATGAGTTGTGAAACAAAAGCACTCTAACCTGAGCTTAAACCACCCTGCTCACTAACTGTATCTGTCTATATTGCTATTGTCGAGTTTCTCAAATTAGGAGTGTTCTAATTTGAGTTTAAGCAACCTTGATGAGTAAATATAATATTTACATACGTAAAGGTATAAGGGTGCTCTAACCCAAGCTTAAGTCACCTTGCCCTTAAATAATTAAGAGAGCTTTAACCCAATCTTAAGCCATCTTGATTATATAATAATAATATCCTACAGTACCATAACCCTCTTAATGACATGCCACCTATCCTAAACCAGTCCTCGAAATAGAGAATGGGCATATATAATCATATTCTGATTATCTGTATCATTTATAAGATATTCATGGTTCAACATGTCTATTGGATAATACTTTGTAATATAGCGCACTTGGTTCATAATCATTGTTCATAGTCAAGTATCATACTGTATACCATCTCAATTAATCATGCCAAGTGTGAGTGTACAACTAACTTATGTAATTCCATCATAGGATACAAATATCAAATTTTTGGATGCAGGGTATTCATAGGCGTGAAGCATTATGTCATGGATTGTCTACCCTAACTCAACTATGACTAGCTCTATATGGACATTGTCACGCACCGCAAAAGGTTTAACCACAATCCTCCACCAAATTCTAGTAATATGTAGATTGTCCTAGAATTTTCTAGAACATTGTAGATATGCGTAGAATATTTCATATAATTCTTGATATATGTAGAATTGAGTAGAATAATCTAAAAGATGAATGTAGACCATTAGATCAAATTAATCTTGGTCGTCCATTGAGGAGGTAGAGGCCTATAAATACCCTTAGGTAGCTCATTTATAACATATAAGAAAGCAATCCAAGAGTTTTAAGTAATACAAGCATTCTAAGTTTTCTTAAGCATTCTCCAAGTTCTCCACTTTTCTTTGTGTTCTTAGCATCTTTGCTCACTTATTAGTTTTGTCTAGCATATTTAGGAGAGGCTGACTAGTATCCAAGCGAGGAAAGTTTGCTAGTGGCATGCGGTCGTTGGTAGTAAAAGACCAAGCTCGTGACAGTTGGTATCAGAGCCTACGGTTTATGCAAAGATGGAAGGATCAAGTGAGATCACTAAGGTGGCAACTGATGAGAGCAACCAAACCAAAATAGGGAGATCAAGGTCAAGGGATGTCTTGGTGGACATGAATGCAAGGCTCGCAAAGATGGAGCTTGCTATCGTCGAAGAGCAAGAAAAGTTTGAGGAGGCGCACCAACGCATCTAGGAGCTTGAGAAGGAGAAAGATGGGCTCCAATGAGAGATGCAAGGTGTCGTGAACATTGTCATGATGACATGTCAAGACCAAGTGAAGGCCTTAGAAGAAACCCTTTATGCCGAGAATGTGGTATTCAAAGAGGACATTGTCATGGCTCAAGGAATGCGAAGGAGATTGACAACTTCTTATGGAGCTTGAAGTAATACTTTAACGCACTTGGCCTTGATGAGGGAAAGAAGGTTGATCATGCCTCACTCTACCTTATGGATACCGCAATGGTATGGTGGAGGAGTAGATGCAGCGACATGGAGAAAGGGACTTGCACAATCGATACGTGGGATGAGTTCAAGAAGGAACTTAAAAGGCAGTTCTACCGTGTGAATACAGAATATGAGGCGAGAGCCAAGCCTAGGCGACTCACTCATAAGGGGAGCATACGGGACTATGTAAAGAAGTTTTCTGAAGTGCTCTTAGAGATCCCCGACTATCCTGACAAGGAAGCACTATTTGCTTTCATGGATGGTTTGCAACATTAGGCCAAGCTAGAGATCGAGAGATGTGGTGCTCAAGATCTCGCCACTGCCATTTCCATTGCTAAATCTCTTATTGAGTTTAAAAGGAACGAAAAGCCGAAGTTTCATAAAAGCAATGGTGATAATGGAAAGAGTGGGGGAGACAACCACCAAAACAAAGAGAGCTCCCACAAGTATGACAAGAGAAAGAGCATCAAAGATGATAAAGGCGAAAGTAAGCCAACTATCCAATGTTTCTTTTGTGATGGGCCACACAAGGTAAGGGAATGCTCGAAGAAGGCCAAGTTATCCACCCTAGTTGAAGAAAAGGAGGAGCATGAGCGACGCGAGGAGACGAGGGTGGGATCCCTACAACTCCTTAATGGCCTCAAGGCCAAAGTTGAGATGCCAAAGTCTGATAGGAAGGGACGATTTTGTGGAAGCCAACATTGGCCAACAAACCGTGAAAGCATTGGTGGACACAGGAACAAGCCATAACTTTCTTGAAGTAAAAAAAGCCAATTAGCTAGGCATCAAATATACTGGCGAAAGAAGATGGCTTAAATCGGTAAATTCCAAAGCTAAGGCCACCTTCGAAGTTACTCGTGGAGTAAAGGTAAGCCTTGGTGGACGACATGGCTTAGTAGACTTTTCCATAGTGCCAACGGATGATTATGCAATTGTGTTGGGCATGGTGTTTATAGATCAAGTCAAAGTCGTGCTCATTCCTGGTGCAAACACAATGTACATATTGGAAGAAGACAATGTTTGCATGGTGCCTTTAGCAAGGGAAGTCAGTCCAAAAGCCAAGCAGATATCATCCATGCAGCTCTCCAAGGATGAGATGCTCCCTGAATTGCCTAAGAAACTTCCACCGAAAAGAGAGGTGGATGGAAAGATCGAGTCGAGTTCTGGTGCAACTGCCTATGAAATGGTGCCTCCCGAGTTTAAAGAATTAAAGAGGAAATCGAAGGCTACTGTTGCTACTCTAAGCCCAATAATTTCATTGGTGGATCACAGTAAAGCAACACTAGAGCAAAACCCACAAGCCAAGAGATCAGTAGAGTTGGCACGTCGCCGAAAGACTCGCCAATTTTGGCTTAAGAGTGGGGAGCTCACCAAGGAACATCGTAAATTACCAAGAACCATCAAGATTGCCAAAGGTTGGCAAGAGAGGCCAACCATGGCACCAGCGAATCAAGCCAAGGCCAAGAATAAGAGGAAGAAATGGGTCAATGCTAAAAAGAGGCCTTATGCAATGAGGGTGTCACCAGATTGAGTGGGGGAGAATATCACGCACCGCAAGAGGTTTAACCACAATCCTCCACCAAATTCTAGTAGTATGTAGATTGTCTTAGAATTTTCTAGAACATTGTAGATATGTGTAGAATATTTCAAATAATTCTTAATGTATGTAGAATTGAGTAGAATAATATAGAAGATGAATGTAGACTGTTAGATCAAATTGATCTTGGTCATCCATTAAGGAGGTGGAGGCCTATAAATACCCTTAGGTAGCTCATTTGTAACATATAAGAAAACAATCCAAGAGTTTTAAGCAATACAAGCATTCTAAGCTTTTTTAAGCATTCTCCAAGTTCTCCACTTTTCTTTGTGTTATTAGCATCTTTGCTCACTCGCTAGTTTTATCTAGCATATTTAAGAGAGACTAACTAGCATCCAAGCGAAGGAAGTTTGCTAGTGTCACACGGTCGTTGGTAGCAAAAGACCAAGCCCGTGATAACATTCACAGGCGTGAACCTATTATGTGCAACAATTCACAGGCATGCAATACATTCACTGACATTGGACTACCTTCACGACCGTGAAACATCAGTCTATAAAAATATTTCATCACTATTTTAAGCCGAAATCACACACAACTTGGTGCTAAGGCTAACCAATGTTAGCCACTACTATCAACAATTTCCAACATTTATAAACATATTTCAAACATTTAAATTACTATAAACAATCCAACCCAATTAAGAGTTCATTTACATTTAACCATATCTCAACACAATTAATTGTCATATATCAATCTTTGTTATGCATCTCAAAATTAGACAAGCCAATGATCTCAAATCCAAAAATTAAAATATCAATATTTTATGCCAATTAACATCCCATAATTTTATTTCATACCACAAGCATAATAGATTCAAATTAAAATGCATATATGCACAAGCCTCGATTGTTGCAGCCCTAAATTCAACTCTCACACATCTACTACCTCTCGTGGGATTTTTCACTCTCTGCCTCTGTTCCTAACATGACAATAGAGACCTCATTATAATGTATTTCTGTCATTCAAGTTATATAAACCATTAAAAATGGAAAATATAAACTTAAATCCTTAAACTCACCCTTCATCAAAATTGAATTGAAACAATTAAAGAATAACGACAAACACAAACCCTTACCTCTGTATCGTTGATTACAAATTGATTCTAGGATTCAAAATAGTTCTAGTATTCCTTGGTTCTGATTTCAAAATTATAGTGAAAACCCTTGATATTTAATTTGTTTTAATCTCGTCAATGATGGAGATTTGTATTTTATCAATCAAAATCGAAGGAAAAAGATGATAATTTGTTTATGGGGTTTCATGGAATCTGGTGAGTAGGATTTTAGGTTAAATTTAGTGAGTTTCTGTTAAAAATACAAAACTTTTCAATCTAAACTATAAGGCTTCACGGCGTGAACATCTGTGTCACGGCTGTGAAAATTCTCAGCTTCAAAAATTGAATTTCACGACATTCACGACCGTAATTATATATGTCAAGGCGTGAATAATAGAAATTTCATTTTTTTCATATGTTTTTAATTATTTTTATAATTTCAAATCCATAGTCATACATATACTTTCCATATATCCTTTATATACCTTTCATTACATATTTAATTCTAAGCCCTAACTTGTTGACATTACATCATGGGTGTGAGCATCTTCCTTTTATAAATATTGACTTTAATTGACTTGATTATTTTTGACTTTGATGATTCATTTAATATTTAACATGTTTAATTACTTTTATATAAAAGTATGGTTAAATTTTTTATTGCTCAATTATTTATTGTTATCAAAATTATGGAAACAACCCTCAAGGTTCAACAACAATCTTTAGCCATATAATTAGACCTTCCATGAACCCAACAAAACAACCCCTTTTTATAATTAACATATCATTGTTGTTCTTAAAACCATGTCTTTTAAAAAACGATATTTTTCGGTTTAAAACCATTTTTCTACAACATGAGCCTTGGCAAGAAAACCAGAGTTTTGCAAAGATTTTTGAGAAGTATGATGTTTATACTGAATCCTCAAAATAACAATCAAATCACTTAATGAAAGATTTTTCAGGTTTTTGTTTCAAACTTCTAGCGAATTCAAACATGAAGAAGACAATTTTTTTTATTGGAGAAATCACAAGTGCAGTTTCATTAATTTCAATACCATTCATTTTCATATCAAAAATAATATCTTCAAATTTATGAATTTGGTCTGAAACAGAGTTCCATCTACATTTTGAAAATCAAGCCATTTTTCAACTAAATATCTTTTTAAACTTTTCTCTTCAATACCATATTTATGTTCAAATGTTTTCCAAAGTCCAACAGCTGTTTTTGTATGACAAAAAATGTGATAAATATTATCAGACAAAGCACTTAAGATTCTACTATGGCATAAGATATCTTATCATTAAAGTCTAATTTTGTACTAGAAACAACCCCACTTGATTGAACAATATCAGTTGATTGTTTAAGACTATCAAAATTATGTCCATTGCTTATCACGGCAAAAATTGATTCACATTATCAAGTTATCATTTTATTATTTTATTAGATACTTTCTATAATTGATTCACATTATCAAGTTTAATTTATTAAATAAAGTAACAAATTTTATAAATTAAAATTTTGATAATATAAAGCAAGTGTTTGAAAAGAAAGTGTTAGTATTTTTCTTTTATCAACCCAATTACATATCCCATATCGCTAATGAAGTTGGAATTCAATGTATATTTGTCCACATTCAAAACCATTTCTACATGAAATTCCCAAAAAACAATCCTTTTATATTTATACTAGGAGGTAGTTATCGCATTTCATTGGAAGGAAAAAATTTTGATAATTCATTTATCAAGAACAACCTAAAATACAAATAATTTGACAATTCACTACAAATCATCTTAGTCATGAAAAAATGAAATTAAAGTAATGACATAATGAAATTAAAACTAAATGATGTCAAAACTTACAAACAAAAACAAGAAGATGTGTCATTTAAAGTCCACTGATTATTGAAAATAACATGCTGAACAAAAATATGGAACTCTAATTAGAAAGTAAGCATGATGATTAAATATTATGTGAATAAAAAGTCCCAGCAAATGGGACAATTTATCTCCATTTCTATAAGTTATGGTTAAATACTATAAATTTCCTTTTTTACTCTTCTTTTCAAGTCATTGCAACAATACACATCACTGTTTCAATGAGCAAATTGGCTGAATGGATTGGAATATGAATTCTAAATTTAAGCCTCATATATGCAAAGAGCTAAAGATTATTGATATGAATTAAGTTTTTAAGTTGAACACAAATAAAAACTTGTTATGCAACTTTTATTGCATGTTTTATAGTACATAGATTTTTAGCAAATTTTCTCTAATTCTAATTGTCTTTTCATCAATGGCTTCAGATTAGAATATATAATAGAATTGTCAGACTTAAGCTAGATAAAAATAGACTGCACTCATTAGGAATCAAACATCAAGTGCTTTGCATTATGCCCCGCGTCTTATATATCATAGCACAACTACTGTCAATCCAATAACATTTTACAGGAAGCGATCTGTAACAAATTCCCATTCATACATATAGCCACATATTCATAATGGCTTAGCCTTTAATAGGAAATCTAATAACTCCAGTACCATATTTTGTAGAATATACATTTATAAAATATCTGAAGTTTTTGAACCACAGGCTTCAATAAGTAAAAATTTAGTTTAGCGAAGAAGGATATATACAAAATTTGAAAAGAAGAAAGACACATGAGGAATGTCACCATGTTTCCAAGTAAGAGGTTTACAATATTTCTCAAACTATTTACTCTTAATCACGCAACGTGAAGCCAATACAGCAACACATATAAGTATGTATATCGCCAAGCTTGTGTGATGCGTGTTTGGTCTCATAAGAAGCATAGAAGTTCCAACAACCAATTCTAAGATGCAACCTCTAAAGTAGTAAATCTTAATAATGATTCCAAGGAAGGAGAAAAAAAAAAGCTTCCTCACCTAAATTTTTATATGAACTCCAGTTGTATGAGGAGCCAATAAAATATTGGTTCTATATATATAAATGAATTGTTGGGCAGTACGAATGGCCTTCACATAGTTTGTATATATGCTCATGTCAATGAGGACATTCTTCCCACACACCAAGTTCTGCCAACAAAATATTCAATAAACTCCAGTAAGTAGTTACATTTACATGCACAAATATACAAATATATACACAATAGACTCAAGAAGAAAAATATACGAGTCATTTACCATCAATCGAACATAATCTCACCTTACTTGTGGCTTCTCTTGGGTCCTTTGGGAATCCTCATAATTGGAATCTATTAAACGAAAAATCTGCATTATCATAAGGGAAAAAATATCTATTATGTTTAACAAACTACACACCAAATTAAGAACAAAACCAACCACCCCACTTTGGTCCTTGACTTTCTGACCGAGGTTTTATCGGCTTAAGGAGGGCAGCAGAGGAGAGAGTTTTGCATAAGGGCTTGTGAAGAGAGGCAGTTGAACAACCCACTTCCTATCATCGCTATTGTGGATGGTGGCATGGAACTACTAATTTGAATGGAGCAGGTTGGATCTTAAAAGCTTTCGCTTTGGTGATGGATTTTTTTTATTTTGTCTTGTGAAAAAAAAAAAAAAAAAAAAAAGAGATTGGCTTAAGGTGAGAGGGTAGAAGGAGGATAGAAGGGCAACAAAGAGGGCAACGAGGGGAAAGGATTTTGCATATGAGTTTGAGAGGAAAGACAACAAAACAACATTTTTTATCCGCCATTATTGGCATCAGACTTGCATGGAGGATATGATTAAAAGGAAAAAGAGAGAGAGACTAATATTAGTGAAAATGATGTAGGTCTACATCGAGGTAATGACTAAAAGAGCAAAAGAAGAAATACTCATCAAAAGATAGGTAGTTTGAGGGCACAAAAAGAGGGGTCCAGCAGAGAGTATGACTGTAAATGAACTGAACCGATCTGAATATTACTGAGTTTGAGCTCCGCTCATTTAAATTTATTACAGGTTCGAGTTTGACTCAAACTCGATTCGAACTTTTATACTTGAGCTCAAACTCCGTTCGTTTGAAAATTATTAAGTTCGTAAACAGCTCGACTTCACTCATAAAAAAAATTCATTTATTATGTTTAACGAGTTTAATTCGAGTTCGACTCGTTAATTAATAATGATAAAAATTTGAGTTCAATAATAAAATATAATATAAATGAACCCTAAATGAACATGTTTGCAAGTTTTTATCTTATAAATGAATATGTTTCCGAGCTTTTAAACGAATACCTTCTTAGACTTTTAAATGAACATGTTCACGAGTTTATAAACGAATATATTCGTGAACTTTTAAATGAATATATTCACAAACGTGTTCACGAGTTAACAAACCAAACAATATTAAATTCGAGCTCGATAAGATTTTCGAGTTCAGATTTGAGTTCGAGTTTAGCTCGTTAGCAGTAATAAATAATTTCGAATGAACTTTTTTACGAACTGAAACTCAAATAGTTTACAAACGATTTAACTCATTTACAGGAGAGCAGGAGAAGAGGCAGATCAAATGATGCATTTGTGTATTAGAGTTCGTGTAAAGACCAACAAGAGTTTGGTAGGCGTTGTTTTGAAGCAGGACTAAATATATCCATCTACTGTAGCAAGTTATAGCGTGTACCAGTACCATATTTATATATATTAATATATTATTCCAAGATTTTTATTGCAGTCAAAAACTTTTGAAGTGTTCGAATTTTGATCTCTCCATTCATATAATAATATGCTATGCGGCATATAATAAAATATGCATAAACATTATGAGTTAAATTTCAATTCCTCATATTTGCATTTAAGAAGAAAGCCTATAAAAAAAATTTAAAAGAAAATTAATCATGCATAAACAAGTGAAGGGTTGGATATTTTCTTTTTATTTTTATTTGTAATATTGATAACAGACATTGATTATATAAAAATTGAATACACTTGAAAATTTTCTATTCTAGTTCCCTTGTTCTAAAGCACCATTGTTCCTTGGCCAATGGCTAATTAAACTAACCCCCCACCCTCAAAAAAAAAAAAAAAGACTTATTTATTTTCGAAATAAAAGAAAAAAAATACATAAATTAATTCTTCTTACCCTCCTCCCCACCGTCTCCCAAATAAGCCTTCTTCTTCCTATCCAAATTAGCAAACAGACAAATGACAAGGAAACATGTGGCATAAATCCCATGAATCTTCCAATTAGTCTTAGGTGGCTGGTGCAACACCACCCTATGGAAAACTGCCACGTAGAAATGAAGCCCAACAGAAAAGCCCACAAAGAGCTGGCCCAGGCCCAACAACTTGGAGCTCAGCCCAGAATCAGTGGAGAACACGAGAATCAAGTACATCAATAGCAACAAGAGATACAAAACATAACCGAGAGTTTGCAGAACCATCAGACATATGTACGTAGACTGCGAAGTAGCATAGAAAAACCTCAAGGGTTCAAGCCCGGTAACTATGGAAGAAAAGCAGAGAATGGAGAAATAGATCGAGAGATAAACTTGAATGAAAATCACAATCTTTTGAATTGAGAAGTAAGCTTTGATGCGATTAATAACCAGAGAAACAAGGAGCAAAGGGATTAAAATGAAAGCGAAGGACACTACAGTAGCAGTAATGGATGCATACTTGTTACCAATAATAGGTTTAAACCCTTTGGTCATTTCTTTGTTGGCTTTCGTGAGGTATTTCTTGGAGGCAGTTGAGATTCTTTCAAAATCAGGCAATATGGTTTCTTGGAATTTGGATGGTAGATCTCTCAACTCAGACACCAAATCATCCTCAACATCTTGTTCGACCCAACTGGGTACTTTTTGTGCCTTGCTCGCCTTTTTCTGGATGGGTTTCTGTTTTTGAGATTGATTCGGATCTGAGAGTTTCTTCTCTTTAATTGGAGAAATGGGTTTGGTTGTTTTGTTTTTGGGTGGGCCTAATTTGAGTAGATCTGAAGTTTTCTTTGTAGAATTGTAAGACTTTGAAGAGGAGTTGAGCTTCTTCAACTGGGAAGTAGAGTTGAGCTTCTTCAACTGGGAAGTGGAGTTGAGCTTTTTAAGATGAGAAGTGGAATTGAGCTTTTTAAGCTGAGAAGTGGAATTGAGCTTCTTGATCTCCAGCTTGGACGAGGTAGTAGAAGAAGAAGAAATTGAATTTGTAGATTTTGCAATCTTGGTTTGGTTCTTGGCAGATGAGCTAGTATTAATAAGCTTAGTTTGGTTCTTAGTAGAAAGAGTGGGTTTGAGAAGCTTGGTTTGATTTTTGGCAGATAAATTGGTGCTCATTTTCTTGGGTTTGATTTGATCATCTTGATCTTTTTCCATCCCTAACATTCTTCTCCTAAAGACAAACTCTTTGCTCTCAATCTGAGAACTTTGAGATGAATTTACACACAGAAAAATGCAAGGGAAGAGAAACAAAACAAGATAAAGATGAAGTACCTTTCTCAAATTGAAGTACAAGAGTGGAGCCATTTGTATGAATTTAGGTCTATCTATGTATCTCTCTCTCTCTCTCAAGTCTCAACAAAGACTTGGAAAATAAAATCTTGAGCTTGGATATAGAACTAAAGGATCCAACTTTTCAAAGAGAGAGAAGAAAGAGATTTATATAGCAATTTATTTATATTTGGGTAAACTAAGGAAAGTAGCAAATGAAGATGAAGTGAGCTGAGCCACATGGGACAAGAAAGCAGTAGGGTATACAAAAATAGTAAAAGTGCCTAATAACGCGGTTCTAAGGACCTCGCGGCGGTGCTGCTGCTTGCTGGCAAAGCGTAGCCATATGTGCAATAATTTGATACTATTTTATCCCTTTTGTTCTTTTATTTTAAAATCCAAACTTGCCATAATTTTTTTATGAGAAAAATATTCTGATCCCTGAATTTTATAATTTTATGCAATTAACTCCATCAGTCGAAAATGTATTCAATTGAATCCATCAACAATTAATCTTTAACTATTTTAGTCTCTTGAAAATTTATTTATTTAACTATTATTGATGGGATGTTAAGTGTTTTATAAATAGAAACTAATCGAAAATAATTTAATATAATCCATTAAATATCATTAATCGGATACTAAAACGTTTCATAAAATTGATAATTAGGAAAAGTCTGATAAAATAATTTGATAGTTAGTGTGTTTGTACACTAGATTGCACAATTTTTTTTTTCTAATTTTTTAACTAATTAGTACGTTCATGAAAATGTCTTCAGTGGTCGGTCGTACGTTCCTTAATTTCTTTTTTTTTTTCCTGGTCACATATTTGACATTATTTAAAGAATGGCAAAGAAAGAAAAAGAAGAGAAGAAAAAGAAGAAATGATGAATTTCTTAATATTGTTTTAGAGTGAGCTAAAGTCCACACAAATTTATGATGAGGAATTTGGTATTATTTGAATCTTCAATATTTGACTTGAACTTGAACATTGCTTGCCACATCATGATCTGGCTGGATCTACTAAGAGACATTGCTGCTTTTTTTTAAAAAATCTAGAGTAAAGACCAAGAGTTGAAATAGTTGACTAGACCACACCCAATTCTGCATGATTTAAGATTTTCCAATATGAAAAAATATAAAAAAAATCAATAATTCCAAAAAACTTAATTTTATTATTATTATTATTATTATTATTATTATTATTATTATTATTATTATTATTATAATAATTATATTTGTTTGAAGAAATCTGATATGAAATTTAATGAAAATCGAATGATCAATCCGAAATTAATTTAAATTTAGTTTTAAAAATATGAATTATCTAAAAACATATCTTATTAAATTTACTCGAAATAAACTTGACTCGAAAGCGATCATCCAATCTAAATTTGTCATTCCAATCGATCTAATTAGAACTGTAATTAAACTAAGCTGAATTTAATATTTTAATGAACTCAAATTCGGTTCATTTAAATATATTATATGAGCTTGAGATTGATTCAAATTTTTATATTTAAATTCAAATTCGACTCATTTCAAAATTATTTAGATTGTGAGCAGTTCAAACTTGATTCATAAATAACTTATTTATTATACTTAATGAGTTAAATTCGAGTTCAACTCATTAACTAATAAATAATAAAAATTTAAGTTCGTTAGCAAAATATAATATAAATAAATTTTAAATAAATACGTTCGTAAATTTTTAACTAAACATGTTTATAAACTTTTAAATAAATATATTTACAATGTTTTAAACAAATATATTTGTAATCTAACGAATTAAATAATATTAAATTCGATTTTAAATTCAAAAAAATTTTAAATTCAGATTTAAATTTAAATTCAACTCATTAAATTTAACAAACAATTTTAAATCATTTTTTTTCGAATTAAGAGTTGAATATTATCGTTATTACTTAATTATCAAAATATTCTAAATCCCTTTTCTTTATTTATTTCTCCTTAAATAATGAGCCATTAGTTTAATGTATACAGCCGAACCATTAAATCAAGTCATGTTATAATCTTGAAATATGCGGGACCCAAGACTAAGCATCCAAAGAAGTAGGTCGGTCCCAGAGTTATACGTGTTTCATTTCCGATTTTCTTGATTTAGTGCTTTCTTTTATGCATACGTCCGTAGTTTGAAATATCATGGGAGTTTTTGAGATTGCTCGTGGTATAAAAAAAAAATTAGATTTATAATTTTTTTATTTTTTATAAATTATTTTTTTAAATATATCACTATTTTCTTCAAAAATAATTTTAAAAATTTTAAAAATAAAAATTTTTTATTCAAAAATATTTTTACCAAACATAATACCAAATGAATCCTACCTGAAATATAATGCAATATAATGCAGTGGATTGTAAATTGTCATATCGGCACTATTGTTGAGAACCATTGATTTGAGGCTATGTTTGAAACTAGAAAGAAAGAAAAAAAATGTAAATTAGAAAAACACCCTTGTTAAATTCAAATATGATACACTTTTTAGTTATCGGAAACATATGGATTATGCCCACTTTTTACAAATTAGTGGAACTTTAAGCTCAAAATCCATTAAAATTGTATCAAATAAAAATTTAAAAAATTTTATTTGATTTTCTAAATCCATTTTTTCTTCTTTGTCATTTGGGAGATGGAATCAAATATGCAATATTTACAGATAAAAATATTCGGTTATTGGTAAAAAATTAATATACTTTTAATATCGAATCAGGATCAAGTAGAACAGAAATAAAGCATTGGATCGAACTTTTCTTTAAGGGTTTCCACCCTTTCACTTATTTAAAATAACTAAAATTCCTTCTCTTCTTATTGTAGTAGTAGTAGTAATAATAATAATAATAATAATAATAATAATAATAATAATAACACTTTATTTTCAATTTTTTTATATTTACTCTATAATTAACCTAAATTTACAAAATTTGCTATTTTATTTAATAAATTAAATTTGATAATGTGATTAATTATAAAGTAAATATTTTTAAAAAATGTTGATATCATTTAAAAAAGAACATATTACAAAAAATATCTTTAAAATTTTCAAATTGCAACTAGAAACAAACTATTAAAAAATTAATAGTTTACCTTATTATCGCTTGAAATAATATTCATTCATTTAATAATATAAATTTCAAATATTACAAAGTAATATACTACATTATTTTTCTATATTTAAGATATTTTTATATGAATTTTTAAAATTTTATATATATTCTAATAACATTTTAAAGATTTAAAACTTTTACTCGTTGTCAATAATTGTAACTCCTTGACAATCAGTATATTCAAAACATAATATTTTTAATTATTATTTCAAACAATAATTTTATCAAATGACAATATAATATACTTAGTTTTTTTAAAATTTTATTTTTAACTATAACTTATTAAAATTTCAGAAATTTTCTGTAATTTATTTAAAATAATAATACATAAAAAAAGATAGCAAGGCAAAAATGGTTAAAATGTCGTTAGAAGAAACAAATATTCTTTGCAATTTAAACAGAACTGTGGAATTAAAAAGGACCCACATAGTTAAGCCAATTGGCCCAAACAGCTAATTCAAAATGCGGCTTTAATTGAACTGCCACCCAAATTTGCCACGCCACCGCCCCCCTCCTCTTTTTTTTTAAAAAAAATATTCTCATGTCCCTCATGATGAATCTTCTTGTAATTCCGAGCCACTCTTTGAATAACCAAATCATAAAAGTTTGTAGCACTTTAAGGATTTTTTTTATAAAAAAAAAAAAAACTACATATTTTAGAATTTTCAAATTTATTATGCGATTAGGTTACAATTGTCACAAGAAATATGAACTAAACCGTCAATATGTAAATAAAACTTTATAATTTGCTCCCATTAAGCATTCTTTGCACATTTCGATAAATGATATTTTAAGGTTTAATATCTGCAGAGTTTTTGCATTTAACTTCAATACACATTATTCTATGTACTTTTATTCTTATGAAAAAAGACTCCTAATTATTTAATTTTACATTCAATAAGCTCCAAATGTTTAAAACTCTTAATTATTTAATTTCATATTCAATACAATATATTGATATTGCATTGACGTAATAAGAGTACGAATAACAACCAAATTAGACTACACATCAACACCTAATAAAACTAATTAAACCCTAAATCAAATAATTAAGAGGTCAATTGTAAAAAAAAAAAGAAAAAAGAAAAAAGAAAAGTGTATATAGAATTATGTATTCCAAGAATAAATGTAAAGGGCAAACCAATCATAATAAACAAATACATAATAATATACTTATAAGAAGCTATATTTTTAATAAATTACAAAATAGAAAATTGAATGAAAATGGTTAATAATTAATGTCAAAACATAATAATGAGACGTGTATTGAGATGTGCAAAATTTATTACACAAGGGATATATATATATATACTCTGTCGGTGGTGGTGTTTTAGCATACGATGTTGTAAGAAGAAATGAAATTAATTATAGGGATTTGCCAACATTTACATTAGATTTCCACTTTGGTCCCTTTCAATCTATTTTGTCATTTAACATCCTTGGCTCATCCCGTCGGTGAATATATATGTCCCACAAAGAACATCAACACAATTTTTATGTGAAATTAAATATAGATAATCAACCAAGTTCTTTTTTTTTTTAATGCAATAGGTGAGACTGTAAGAGTGTATACGGTTCAATCCAATTCGGAGATTGAAAAATGTTCGGTATTATCTTGAAAATTTGGATATTTATAAATTTAAGTCTTATATTGTATTGAAAAGAAAAAAAATCTTCGTATTGTATTGTCGTGAAAATTCGGGACAATTCAGTACGGTTCTTCGGTTCTTTCGGTACTAAATTTACAAAATAATCTAGTACTAGGATATTTTGAACTAAATAAAAAGTGTATAAAATCTAAAATTGGTATTTAATAGTATTATAAAAAATCTGCAATCATCACATAAAAATGCTCATAATAAATTATCAATTTTTGAGGAGTAAGAAAAATTTATGAGAGTATTTTCTTTAAATCATTAAATTAAAATTAAATAATGCAATATTTTCTTATATAGAAAATTTATGAATTAAAAGATTTAATTATAAAGTATAAGTACATAAGTTTGTGAGTATTTAAATTATGTATATGACTTTAGTATTTACATTAATTATAAAATATATAATTATATAAGTTTATTAAGTATATCTGTCACGTCCGCAATCTAGACTCTGATCGTAAATGCGTATTTCAATCATATGTACTACAGTACAAAAACGTACTGATCAGAGTTTAAATATGAATAAATAAGTATGAGAAAAACTATTTTCATATGATAATATAAATGTTTAATATAAAAGTTTAATTGAATTGATTAATTGTTGTGATTTCGTGTTTGACATGCAAATTGAGACAACAAACTAGACTTGAAATAGAAGATTTTTCCTGACAATGAAAATGTGATTTGAGCAAATCAAAATATAAAAAATATTATTTTAAGATCATAGGTGAAATTATAAAGTTAAAGACCCGAATTGTGGAAATGTGGTTCTTAGTACAATTTTACAACATGATTTTTCTAATTACGAGTTAGAGAGATAAGTTCACTATCACAATGGTACCGATATGATCGCAATGAAATTCTAAAATTTTTTTAAAACTAATAAATTAGAAATCGGATATTAGAATAATTTTTATGGATCTGATTAAGAAAAATTATTATACCGTAAAAATACGATTTTCGCACCAAAAAATCATTTTATAAAATTTAAAAGACCATTTCGAAGAGAAAATTATTTTATAATATTTTTTATATTTAATTTAATAGGATTAAATTGTTTTGAGGTTGGATTTTGGAGAAATAAATTAAATCATGAATTATTTGGGAGAAAAATTGGTGATTGGTGGAAATTGGTTTAATTCAAATGGAATATGTACTTCAACTTAAGGAGTTAATTAAATTTTAAGTAGCCAATAGAGTATGAGATTAAAGGTTAATGTGGATTAATTAGTTACTAATTGGGGTATAAAAGTCAAATTTGTTTAATTTATTTTCATTTTTCATAATATAAAAATCAAACAAAAAGTTTCATCTTCTCCTTCTTCCTTGACCGACCCACCTATAGCTACTTTTCTCTAATTTTTTTTCTTTCTATTTCTCTCTTGCAAATCTTTATAATCAAGTTTTAGAGGTAAGAAGAATTTATTTGTGGGGGAAGAAAATTTATTTGGAGAAAAAGAGAGTTAGGCAAAAGTTTATAAGAAAATTTAAAAGTGAGAAATTCCTCCATTTCCTTATTATTTTCTTCATGCCATGATGTTGTTGATTTTGATTATCAGATAATTTTGCTAGAATTTGAGAAAAATTGGTGGATTTTGAAAGAACCATAAAATTAGGGTTTGGTAGAGAAAATTAGATAAAAATAGAAAATGAGTAGAATGGGGTTTGAGGATGATGGATATGATGAAAAATTGATGGGAATAATTTTTAGAAATTTTTATGAAATTATTGGAAATTTTTCATAATTATGGCCAAATTTTTGAAAAAAATATTTTGAATGATTTTGTACCTTAAAATGATGATAATGGAGATATATAGAGTGTTTGGAAGTGAAAATTAATTTTTAGAATGAGAGAACATTTTAATAGAAATTTTGGTGAATTTTTAGATTTTTGGCATAATTATTGAAAATGTTATTAGGAATTATTGAATATAATTCTGGTGAAATTGGTGATGGAAAATGAAAGATAATGGGTCATAGTAATTATAAAAATTTAGTTAGAATTTTAGACTATTTATTGAATTAATAGAAATTTTTGAATTGCAAATAGATTTTTGGAGGAAAAAATGGAAAATAAAAATATGAAGGAAAAAGTAAATAAATTGAAAAAAAATATAAGATAAGAGAAAATTTTAATTAATTTAGAAATTTCGCATTAATAGTGTATAGCGTAAAATATGACCGATAGAAAAATATCCGTAAATATGAGTGCCGAAAAAATTAAATGAGTAGTTTAATTTTTATTTAAATTTAGTAATTTGTATTAGCTTGATAATTAGAAATTCAATGGTTATTCAGGTGCACCATCAAAGCCGGTACTAGGAGTTGGAAGAGGAAATGAGTTGTCAGTCTCCGACAAGTTACTATAAAGATTTGTTTATTAACTTATGATATAAACCAATTGCAATTTAAATTAATTTTTTATGTTTTTTAACATGAATTTGATTTATATTTTAAAAAAATATTTATATATAATATTTATGAGAATATTAAATATTTAGAAAGTTCGTGGAAATATATTTGATGATAAAAATAAAATATTTTGATAAACAAAGTGTACTGGTATGAAATAAATACGTCGATATGAAATTTTAATGAAATAAATTTATTTTTTCTATGTGCTGAATTTTTATGCTATTAAATAATTGCATGAGAAATTGATAACGATTATATCTATAAAAATTTTGGTAATATAAATGCTTTAATATTTTATATATGTCGATAAACTCATATATTAGCCTATATAATAAGTTAGAAAATTGTTGGCATACTAATAGAGTAGAAACTCCATGGCATGTGGATATATTAATCATGAGAGATATTGTATGACTCATGTGCTTATATTTGACCATACATATTATTTAATTACCGATCCTGTGATTATTTTGGATCGAGATTGATCATATGGTTATCTTGAATTATATGATATTATTTGAGGTTATGTGATTATTTTTAACCTTAATCCTGTGGTTATCTTAGATTTTGAGATTTCCATAATTTGACGATACCTTTTGTTTTCTTAGAGGTAGATTTATGGTCTATTAATATATGAGTTGAATAAACTTTTTATTTTAATGAATAATTAAAATTTATATTGCATTTATTATATACTTGTGGTATTAATATCAATGACTTTGATTTCGGTAAATTTTATTTAATAATATATATATATATATATATATATATATATATATTTATGTATAAGTAAATAATTTATAAATAGTTTTTATACATAAAATCTTTTTCATAATTTTGTTAATTTAGTGTATATTTTCATTTAAAGTGACTTTTATTATAAGTTTTTTCACTACTGATTTTTATACTCAGCACATGTGTTTGCTTTCTCTTGTATAACTTTTAGTAGATCTAAGCACCGACAGATATATACATAAAATTTGTTACTAGTATCAGTAGATCTCACCTATATAATCAAACAGTAATGACAGTCACCCCGTAAGGATCAGTTTTTGCTATATATGTATTTTATATATTTCACTTGATGTATATATATATATAGTAAGGGGTGTTACAATATCAATTATATATTTTATCTTATTTTGTGTATACGGTAGATAAGGGGTGTTACAATATCAATTATTTATATTATTTATTAATATAATTTAGATTACTATATATGTTTAATATAATATAATTGTTTTGATAAAAAATAATATAATATATATAGTAAGCAATGCATATAATAATATTTAAAATTTAAATTATTAGGTATATAAACTCAAAAGTATAAGCATATAATTATAAACTAAAAGTATGTATGTTTGTAATTATTTAATATATATATATATATATATATATATATATATATATATATTAGTGTACACATTAATTATAAAAAAAATATAAATATATAAGTTTATTAAGTATATGTTCAGTTATATTTATGCCTATTTAATTTTAAATAATATATATAATTACAATATCTTCACTAATTATAAAGGATATAAACTTAAGTTTTGAAAAATAGAAAAACCTTGAGTGATTATAATTTCTTAAATAAAACATTTTGTACCATGTCATTTGATAATCATAATAATTATAAGTTTGAGGAATAAAATTATTTGAAAATCACTTGCTAGTGTGAATCTGTTGATTCCACTTAGCAGAGGTAATGATATTTAAATGAAAATGAAAATTTCTTGGATAAAGAAATGAAATAAGATGAACAAATCCTTCAGAAGCCAATGACGCTTCTTCATCATCCAAGGTTTTTACAAATAATCTAGTTGAATGAAGAATATAACCAGAAGGGATTCAAGATAGACTTTTACTAGAGCTGGGTTTAGATGGACTTTGATTATACAGGCTTGGGCTCTTTGGGCTTGAAGGCCTTATTAAAGCTGAAGAAAAAGGAAGTCTGGGTTGAGAAGATGGGGATCTAGGTCTTATTGGATAAAATGGGTTATGATTCACTAAAGAAGTTAGCCTTGAAGTAGATGGGCTAGTTTGGGCCTAAGTAGATGGGTTATTCTGTTTATTATATGTGACTTGTGAAAGAATCTGCTTATTAGAATTATTCTGATTAGAATTCATTTTCCCTATAAAAATTCACGTGAAAGAAAATCAGATAAAGAATTATTCTCTCCTTTTATAAATTCAATTTCAAAATCAAAATTACTTAATAAAGCTTGCATTTGGCGAAAATTTGTTTTGAAACCAAATTTTGAATATCTTTTTCTAAAACATATTTAGCTGCTAAACAATCAATTCTCAGTAAAAATCTTTTTAAATATAAATCATCTTCAAAATTTTTAATGTACAAAACAATGCTTAAAATCTCTTTTTTAATTGTTGAATAATTCATTTGAGTAACATTCCAACTTCCTGAATAATATCTAACTAAACTTTCTTTATTATTAAGTTTTTGTTTAAGAATTCCTTCAAAACGCTTATCGTTTGCATCTGTTTCTACTATAAGGAATGCATATGGGTGTGGTAGACTTAAACAAGATAAATTCTTAACTCTAGATTTTATTTCTTTAACTATTTTAGTATGCTCTTCTGACCATGATTTAGATTTCTTTTTTAACCTATCATACAAAGGTTTGCATAATATTCCTAAATCCTTAGAAAACTCATGAACATAATTTAAACATCCTAAAAATCTATGTAATTATTTTTTATCCTTAATTTCATCAAGAAATTTACTTGAAAATTCTAAACTTCTAACAATAGGTTTAATCGTACCTTGATATATATCATGACCTAAAATTCTTATTTTTGTTTGAAATAATTTCATTTTTGATTCTGACACTGCCATATCATTTGAATGTATAATATTATAGAATTTTTCTAAATGTTGTTTATATTGATTAATTGAATTTGAAAATATTAATACATCATAAATGTATGCAATTGAAAATGAATTAATTGGCCTAATAATATCATTCATTATATTTTAAAATTCTGAAGGAGCATTCTTAAGTCTAAAAGGCATTACATTCCATTCGTAATGACCAAATGACATATTAAATCCAGTTTTATATTTATCCTCTTATGTTATTTGAATTTGTCAGAATCCTGATTTCATATCAAACTTAGAAAATATATTGGCCTCATATAATTTCTTTAATAAATCTCTTTTATTTGGTATTGGATATCTTATCTATTGTAAAACTTTATTCAAAAGCTTATAATTTATAACTAATCTAGGGGTACCTCTTTCTATTTCAGCTGCATTCATAACATAAAATGCTAAGCATGACCATAGTGAATTTCTTGTTGAGATGTTTTTTCTAAATCTTGACTCATATGAATTGCCTTAGACTTAGTTGGTATTTTTAATTCATTAAAATCTTTAATATAAGGTAAACTTACAATATGCTGCTTCCTATTCCAAAAGGCATTAGGTATAGGTGCACATACATCTGTTTTAAATTTTTCTTCAATTCTTTTAATTTCTTTTTGAATATCGACAGTTTCTAATTGTTTATCTATTCTTATCATATTTATCTCATTTGATAATTGCTTCATATGTTGTTTTTTTATTTTTTTATTAAATTTATTTTCTGATTATTATTATTTTGTAACTAATTTATGTCTTTTGACTTAATAGGAAATGAAAATTCAAACATGATATCTTTTCCTAGTATTTTTGTACTTATACCCTTTTCTGTTACCGTAAAAGGGTATATCATAGTTATAAAAGGTGTTCCTAAAATTATATTAGTATTCAAATTTTTAACTAATATAAAATTAGTTTTAAAACAATAACCTTGATTGCAAATTTTAACATTTGATAATTTATAGTTTACTATAAGCCTAGAACCACTTGTTGTATGAAGTGTTTCTGATATTTTTTTCATAATATTTTATAGGTATTAATTCTTTATGAATACAATTTTGATCTGCTCCACTATCTATTAAAGCAGTAGTGACTAAGTTTGTATCATTTATTATTATATTTATTTTAACATACCATTTTTGATAATTTATTTTTTGTATACTATTAATATATTCTCTAGAATCACTAGTTCCTATATCTTTTTGTTTCATTAAATTTTCTAAATCTTTAGCCAAATTTTCTCTTTCTAATCTATTAACTTTTTCTTTTAATAATTCAATTTCTTCTTTTAATTCAATTTTAATATTTCTTACTTCTTCCTGTAATTCTTTTATTCCTACATATTTTTTAATTTGTTTAAATCTATTATATATTTCTTGAAAATTATAAGGTTCAAAATTCTTTGACTTCGATGTTGTTCCTATTATATCTTTTAATTTCATTAAACATGATCTCTTTATTTCTGGATCATCTATTTTCTCTATAACATCTAATAAAAATTCATTTTCAGTATTAAGTATATTAATTCTATTACAATTACACGGTCCTATACAATCACATTCTATATCACTATTAGATTTAGAATTTGATTCTTCATTTAATTGATTTAAATTATTTTCTGAATAATCTGATAATTCATCTTCTTGATTACTTTCAGATTTTTCTTCATTAATAAATATTTTTAAAATCTTATCTTTTAATTCTTCTGATAATTTTAATTCATTAATTCTTTGTTTTACTCTACAGTTTCTAGCATAATGTCCTATCTTACCACATTTATAACAAATTATTATATCTTTCTGTTTTTTACTACCTTTTTTACTAGTTTTCTGTTTACTAGATGAAGCTTTAGGCTTATAACTTTTATTTTGACTAGATTGTCTGGGCCTAGAATAATATCTCCTCTTATTGGGCTTATATTGAGGTCGTTTCTATTTTCTATATTTTTTAGATCTAACAGATGGGACCATAATAGTTTCATAACCATATTGTTGACAAAAATCTCCTAATTCTTTTCTACTAGAGATTGAATCTCTTTTTAATTTTGCTTTTAATTTTAAATCAAAACATATTGCTAATCCTTCATTATTAATATAATTAATTATATGTCCATAAGTCAATATATCATATGGTATTAAATTATTATGATCAGATTTTAATTTAGTTCTAACTCTTTCTACAAATAATTTAGGTAATCCTGCAATAAATCTTTCTTTCCAATATGCATGATTACAGTCTGACCTAGTAACAACCTTAGTTAGAAATACATCTTTATACCATCTAAAATCTTGTAATTTTGGACAAGTTAGATTTAATAATATTTCTGAATTCCTAACTTGATATTGACTAGGATGTTCTACAAAACATTTCATTATAGTGAATATTAAAGTATTTATTATATCATCAATTTGAGTTTGTATTTGAGTATTATTTTATGTTTTTACTATAATTTTCTTTGTTGATAATATTGTTTTTTTTCAGTAGTGAGATAGTAATTCCACCACCCCTTCAATTGGCTAGTGAATTCTGAAATAATCATCTGAAAAATTGAAAGATCATTATTATTATTAGCCTTATAAGAATTAGCTTCCATTGACATTTCTTGTAATAAATTTAAAATTTGATATTTTGCTAATCCATCTATATTACATTCATAAATTGATGTTCCATCATATTTTGCTTGAACAGCTTGAGCTCTTTCTTCAAATTGAGTATCTGGTGGTGTTGGTTTTAGATAATAATTTTCTGTTTCAGTTGTATAAGATCTTGAAGTATTTCCAAAATGTATTTTATTAATATTTATTTTTTCTTGAAATTGATTTTCAATCTTTTCTATTTCATCATCTGTATTATATTTTTCTGATATAAAAGCTAGAGACTTATATTTTGATTTACTAGATTCAGATTCTTGTATTATTATTGGTTTCTTAGAAATTTCTAATTGATTAAGCTGATTTTCTATTCTTTGTAATAAAGATTGATGTGATCTTAATTTAATTTCTGAACCTGGATAAAATTCAAAAGGTTTAAATAAAGGTTGTTCTGGTGAAATTTCAATTGATTTAGGAGTTGTTATTTCTGGTTGTACTAAAGTCTCTACTCTGTCTAACTGTTGTGCTATAATGGATAATATTTTATTTGTATAATTTTCTTGTAATTGTACATATTTGATTTCAGTTAATATAGCTTCATTCCTGGTTTTAAATTTACATTCTTAAGTGGCATAGCCATATAATTTATATCATCATGATTAAATACTATTTTACTTAAAGGTGGATGTACTGATACTATTTCTTCCTGATCTGTTGTAGTCCATACTTTGGCTATCTTAGTATGTACATTTACTGTTGAAAATGGATATTTTATTTTTTTACAGTGACAATCAATTTCAAACCATTCAAATAAAGAAATATTTATCTTTAAATTTTCCATATCTTTATACCATTTTGTTTTGAATTCTTCTAACTTTTCTTTAGGAAAAGAATTAAAATACCAAATTCTTTTTAACTTATTATGTTCTGCCTGCAAATCTTTTCTTAAAAATTCTTTATCAATTTCGAATTTTTTTATTTAATTAATTATCTTAATTAATTTGAGAAAAGGTTTCCATTTGTGATCTAGTAGGTGATAATGAATCATCTGATTTATTATCTGGAATATATGTAGGTTTAGGAATAGTTTTTGAAAATCTACTTCTTTTAATCTTAAGTCTTTAGTAGGTATATTTCTAGGTATTGAACTAGTAGATGGTCTATTATTTGAATAAATAGATACCTTAGACAAAAATGATTGATCTGGTAAAAATAAAATTTTTACAGATCCATCATTTCTTTCTATTATACTAGATGTTTGATTGTTTATATCTACCTTTTGAGGTTATGTTATTTCTGTTAATTCTCATGTTCATGATCTAGTTATTTCGTTCTATTTTAATCTTTTAGGAATTTGAATATTTGAATGCATTCTATTTCCTTCAAAAATTAAAGTTTCATCCCTTAATAAACTATTGTTGGCTCTGGGATTTAAAGTAGTTGTCATAACTTTATAATATATTCTATATATTATAGTTATTGCCCTAGTATTTTGTTTAAAATCTAAATTTTTTATTTTTACAGTTAAACTTAAAGTTTCAAAAATATTTGGGTCAAATAGACTTAATGAAAAATTAGGATAACAATTAAAATAAACTGGTCCATTTGCTAAATTTGTTTCTTCCATTGCTAAAAGTAAATTTGAAAAACTTATATGTCTTGCATCTCTCAGACACATTAAAAATGGTATATCTAATCCTAATTGAAATAATGGTTTAATAGCAATTTGTACTAAACCCAAATGTAAAAATTTGAATTTCTTCCTATGTTCTTTAATAAATTGTTCTGCTAATAATTGAATTGTTTCTAAATCTTTATTTAATGCTATAGTTTGTTATGTTGTTTTTTTATTGAATAATCATGAATAAATTCAAATCATCTAATTTTATAAATAGTTTTTATATCCTGTTTAGGTATAATCCAATCCAATAATTGATTCTCAATTTCTGCAATATTAATCTCAGTTGAATTACAATAATTAGGGTCATATGATATATTGGAGCTGCTAGGTTGATTCATTTTAGGTTCCTTAATTGATAATATTTTGGCTAATTTATCAATTACTTCAATTTTAACTTAATTAAATTTCGTTTATCTTAGACTTTTCAGGTAATCACAGGATCACCTAGTGTATTGGGACCACCTATTGCCATCTCGACTTATCACGCCTGACCAACGCTACACTCTTTGAGACTGACCAACGTTGCAAACCCAAATTGTCTAATTTAAACTCAATTTAATTTTCATTAAATCTGAAATAATGTTTAAATTATCCATTTATTATCAATTAATTTTCCTTAAATAAAGTACTTTGGCTCTGATACCATTTTCCCTTATGGATCTTTAATTAGCTAAATTCTCCAATGAGAATTATTTAAAGAAATACTTAGCAGATAATCAGAAATAAACTTAAACAAACTTTATTATATTATCTAAAATAAAATACAAAATCATACAGATATTAATTAAAGTAACTTCAATTACAATAGAAAATATGCATAAAATTAAAATAAATACTTCATTAGAAATTATAATCATTTCAGTATCGTTTTTATCTTATTCGTGGCGTTGTTATACCAGTTCTATGCTGATCATTTACAGCCTTTAGACCAATAGCCCACAAGATCTGGTTTCCAGCTTATAAACTTGATAAAGACTTATACTGGTTTAACGATTAAAATTTCTAATAAAAGATTCAACATAATAAATCATGGTATTAATAAAACTTATTCTTCTTGCATGCTCTCAGCAATCACAATTCATTTGTGCTAAATGCTCATAATGATGAATACGTTCAATATTATTTTTAAAATAATATAATGCATGACGGAGAGCCATAATTTTAGTTAAGTTTGAGAAATCAAGGAAAGAAAGTGTAGAAATAAAACTTTCTAAAAAAGAACTCATTTTAATGAGAAATGCCTTTATTATTATTATTAGAATTTGTTGATAATATAGTTGATGCTTGAGTATAATGTTGACACTGGTTTGAGAATACAAGCTGAAGGTCTAAATATTTTGAACATAAGGAAGTAGATATTACAAGAGGACATTTATTTTTCTTTTCTGGAATGGTTATGGGGATCCTTAATTCTCTATAGCTCTGAATGGCTCTGCCTTTCTAAATGAATGGGTTACAAATATATAGAAAGAAAAGACAGGTTGATGTTGAAGATTTTCGATAATTGTTGATAAAGTTTGGTGCTGAAAATAATTCTCTTTTGTTGTCTTGTTATAATGGAAGCTGATAAGGATGCTGAGTTGTCTTCTTCAAAAGTGGTTGCCGACATGTGAATAAATTTGCCTTGTCTTCTTCTGATAATAGAGTTTCCTATTGAAAAACTTTTTGACTTTTTTTTACATCATGCCTATGTAAGGCTTATTTACATTTTTTGATTATAGCTAAATTATAATATTTTTTACAATTCAAAATTATAATCTGGTTCTTGTGAGTCCAGAATAAAAATGAAAATCCTTTCTTCTGAACTACTAGAACTATGGACTTCACTTGAATAAATATTAAGTAATTCCTGCAGTTCTTTAGGATTTTTTACTGATGATAATTTCTTCAAAATATCTTCTTTTTCCTTCTTAAATCCTGCTATTTCTTCATTTATTTGCTTGGATGTTGAAGGAGCAAAATGATGGATAACAACATCTATATCTGTTTGGCTATTATTAAAGTTGTCCCACCACTTTGTCCTGAATTCCTGATATAAAGTAGAGAATCTTGTTTTTGTTCCTTGATCCAAATAATAGGTCCAAGTGGTGATCCATGAGACCCAAAAAGTAATAGTGAAATTGATTAAAATTTTTATTAAATTCGTTTCTAATGGAAAATAGCTTGAAAACTTATCATATGCTATTAAAATATCTTGAGGAAAAATCTCAACTAAACTGCTGAAATATGAAAACCAGATAAAAAACCAATTTGGCATATCAGCTAATAATTTGTTTGAAAAATAGAAAAATCATGAATGATTATAATTTCTTAAATAAGACATTTTTTTACCATGCCATTTGATAATCATAATAATTATAAGTTTGAGGAATAAAATTATTTGAAAATCGCTTGCTAGTGTGAATCTGTTGATTCCACTTAGCAGAGGTAATGACATTTAAAATTTTTACTTTTGAATAATCAATTTTTGTTGGATCAGCTCTATTAAAATTATGCTCAATTTCAACTGATCCAGTATCAATTAAAATATTTTGATAATATTCTCGAGTTTTGGTAGAATCACTTTCATGAAAATGAAAATTTATTGGATAAAGAAATGAAACAAGATGAACAAATCCTTCAGAAGCCAATGACGCTTCTTCATCATCCAAGGTTTTTACAAATAATCTAATTGGATGAAGAATATAACCAAAAGGGGTTCGAGATGGACTTTGACTAGAGCTGGGTTTAGATGGACTTTGATTATATAGGTTTGGGCTCTTTGGGCTTGGTGACCTTATTAAAGCTGAAGAAAAAGGAATTTTGGGTTGAGAAGATTGGGATCTAGGTCTTATTGGATTAAATGAGTTCTGATTCACTAAAGAAGTTAGCCTTGAAGTAGATGGGCTAGTTTGGGCCGAACTAGATGGGCTATTATGTTTATTATATGTGGCTCGTGAAAGAATCTGCTTATTAGAATTATTCTGATTAGAATTCATTTTTCATGTAAAAATTCACGTGAAAAAAATCAGGTAAAGAATTATTCTCTCAAAGTATATAAGGATTTGTAATTGATTTTATTTATAGTTAATAAGGTTGATTTTGTAATAAAGGCTGATGTTGCCCAAACCAGATTGCAGTCAGAACATGATTTTATTATGAGATCAATTCAGATATAGATGTAATTTTAAATTGCTTGATATAAGATTATATTGAAATTGATATGGCAATAAGTTAAAAAAAAGTTTTAATTCAGAACACGTTTAGACATATACAATTGTGTGACATTCGTCTGTAGAGCGAGATTTGTGCTAACTATATAGAGGGGTGTTACAATTATCTTTGTTTTCCCCATAACGACTCAAATCCAAACTAACTAGGATACGAGTGAACTGACATATATTGGATTTTTTGCTGATTGGCAGCTAGATTTGGAATGCCTTTCATAGGCTAGGGTGCCAAATACAATTATAATAATCTTTTTTACGTTACTATACTAACCCTTGATTACATGTCATATATCATATTGTGAGTCCTAGAGTTGATGTTATGGTCTCAATCGCCTTAATATCGAGTTTTGTTTATTCATCTTATAAGAAATCATTTCATTCAAATTCAAGTTATTGTAATCATGTAACATATCTTATTCACCCATTTGAAGAGTGATATACAATGTTATTATACATTGAATCCAGTTAACTTTGAAAAATCACAACATTTAAAATTTCTAGTGTGACTGCCTTTACGATCGTGATTTTGTAGTTCACAAGCTTGAAGGTGACCTTCACAGGTTGTTTACCCGTGAACTCGGCCCTGACTCTTCTTGTAAAGGCTACTAGTCTAAATCATGCATTTTGGAAAGACATTCATGGTCGGGAATAATTATTCATGGGCGTGAAGTTATGCTTTTACAACCTTTTGCTCGTGACTTTGGTGGTGACCTAAGCTGTTGACATTACTGTATCTCAACCCATCATGAGTAATAGGGATTCACAGTCGTGACACTATGTTTACGGGCATGAATCATGGGAAATTTTGAGTTTTGAGATTCAAACACATGAATCTTGGGAAATTTTGAGTTTCCAGATTCAAACAAAACAAAGTAAACACCATTTTTGCACATTCAAAACTCTACAATTGGCCAATGCCAATTACACTATCAAAACACAGTTACACAAGTGTTGTTTTACCATGTCTTAACATAACCTAACATAATAAAATTATAGCTTATTCATATTCATCAACTAACCCACATTTCCATTACAAAGGCACATATCAATTGAACTTCTCTTACATGTATTTATGATTTAATGGCCGCTAAATTATTAATTTCTACCACTATCATGCCATTAATTGAAATTTATAATGCATATTTATGAAGACAACACTTAAAGTGGGTAAATCATCAATTGTATACAAACCTTTCAATGAGCTGTATCAAAATCCTCCTCATTCTTGGAGGTTGCTTTTTGGGTCTTGGGGTGTCTTTAACATCAAAATCACAATATTTAATACACTACTCCTCTTCAATAACATAAATTACTCTCTTTTAAACCCTAGTTCCATGGCTTTATCCTAAAAACTAACTTTTATTCATTAACTTAGTTCAAGATTCCTCTTTTATTAACAAATGAGTTGGTTATATGAGTTTTCCCCACTAAAACCCCAACTTGGTAACTAAAAATCCTGGTTTGTTCAAGAATCACAAAAATTATAAGGTTTTACTTTTAAAAACGATGGTAAAAAGGAAGATAATAAAGAGATAATAAAGATTTCCACTCACCAAAACCTTTTCTTGAAGGGTTAGACAAAAACTCACCCTAAGTTGATTCAAATCTCTCTTATTTCCTTCTTAAATCTCTTACTTCTTACTTTTAAGTCTTGTTCCTTCTTTTTTTTCTTTGATTTTCCACTTAACCAAATTGAAGTCTAGGGTTTGGCAATAAAAATCACAATAAGAGGGGATGGTGTTGTCTGAATTAGGTATGGCAGAGATAAGAAAAAAATTATTATTTTTTAAAAAAAATGGTCTAGCACGATTTACAAAGTGACTTTTTTGTCATGGATGTGAAACTTGGGAAAATTTTAGATTTTTATTTTCTTTTATAATAATTGTTGCCAAATAATCACTGAGAAGGGGGAATGAATTGATGACTAATTAAAATTTTAACTAAGGTAATAACTAAGAAATAATAAAGAGATAAAAGTAAAGACGAGAAACACAAGATTTATAGAGTTTCGGATATTAAATGAACCTTACGTCATTTCTCCAATTGCCACTGAATGTTTACTAACTCAAAGGAGTTACAATTGAGTTTTACGTTGCTCACTCCCAACTGTAGTGTTTTTCCCTTTTGGCTAATACCTAACACAAAACTCTTGCATTTTAATGGCTAACACAATAACTAAATCCTTATGTTTTGATGGCTCACATAAAAACCCTTTCAAAATGTGTTTCACTCCTAACCCAACTCACTCAATATCACTATTGAGTAATTGATTACAAAAATGAATATACTCAACTTCTAGAAAGCTCAACAACACTTGAGCAATAAAGGTTTTATAATAGAAAATAGAAGAAGGTTGTTGGAGATTTAAATGCACAAGACTTTACTAAGATTGAATATTTGATAATTAGTTCTCTAACATTTGGAAGTCATAAATGTATAATATTTATACTTCATCAGAGAAATAAAACTGGTTGGAGTGCATTTAATGCAAAAAATAGTCATTCTATCACTTTTCCATTCGCGTATGACAACTTTAATTCTCAAAATTCACGAGCATGAATGTTATTGACAAGTTGTGACCTAAGTTGTGAAGTTGTTCATGAATGAATTTGGAGGTTTTGGCATGATATTTCATGGGCATGACTAAAACTTCACAGGTGTGAATGACCTGTTTCATGAGTATGTCATTTGTTTCACAGCAATGAATGATTGAGTTTAAATATTTGGCACCCTAAGTCTTCACAGGTGTGAAACTTTCTTTCATGAGTGTGAACGACTTGATTAACGAACATGACACTTTCTTTAATAGGCATGAATCACTTCATTAATAGGCGTGACACTTTCTTTAATAGGCATGAATCACTTCATTCATGGGTGTGAAAAATGTGCACAGGCGTGAATGTCTTTTGAATTTCACAATTTGAACTTCAAAGGACTTTATCCAACTTTTTTTTTATGGTTTAAAGGTCATTTAACCTGTCTAATCACTTAAAATACAAAGTATGGTTAAATTTTCTATTACTCAATTATTTGTTATCATCAAAATGATAAAAATAACCCTCAAGGTTCAACAACAATTTCCTTAAAGACAATTAGATACCTTATTATTATTCCTTTATTAATCTAGGTATCAGATAGGCCTAATTAGTGGGTGTGACATACCAACTGTAATCAATAGTTGAACCAAACAAAGTCTTAATCTTAGTGATTCATTGATAACAAATGGTAGAAATTGAAAGGGAAATTTGCATAAAAAATCATGTAGTTTCACTTTTGTATCAAAATAATCATATTATTTTATTTTTAACTTAAATACACGTACTTTTAATTTCATATCAAATGTAGTCTCAAGAGGGATTTAATTTGGTTTGATAATGATGTGTCATTCTGAACCTATTTTTTATTTGGTACTACTAACATGTATTAGTATATACAAATGACATTTTCTTAAAAAAAATAAAATCAAAGTTATAGTTTTGACCTAAAATAAATAAAATTAAAATTAAAGTGAGGAAAAGTGATGTTTTGAAACTAATTTAATAATTTGCTTCATGGGAGCCAGTTACTAAATGTTTTAAAATCACATAACTTTCCCTCACTTTAATTTGATTTTATTTTGGGTCAAAATGATCATTTTAAATTTTTTGATATTATTTTTTTAAGAAAATGTCATTCATACATACTAATACATGTCAGTTATACCAAATAAAAAAATATGTTTGGAGTGATACATCACTGAAAAATCAAATTAAATATCTCATAGGACTACATTTGATACGAAATTGAAAGTACGTTGTATTTAAAAGTTAAAATAAAAGAATAAGATTATTTTGATTCAAAAGTGAAAGTACGTTTATGTAAATTGCCTAAGTGAAACTAAATATAATCTATCATTTTCAACCCAACTTGAGGATGATGATTCACAATTTGGAAATGTCCTAAAATCTTTGTTAGGATAACAACTAATGAATCACTTCATTATTCTTCAATTTAATGCACAGAATAACTATATACATTAACTATCTCCTTTGATATAAGAACTATAATGATAACAACTAATGCTAAAGCTTTTAGAACCAAAGTGGAAACTTATCAATTTGAAATGGCATAAGCACAATTACACATGACAAAATGTGAAATGGGTTGCTAAAAGTCATGTAAGAAAGAATAAGACTCATATACTATAACTTTCTTCTTCTTTAAATAAAATCTAAAGTATCCTTTGTAAATCTTGGGGCTATATATATCTTCCAATGGGAACATTTAATTATATATACAAATTATATCAGAATGTTTGTATATTGTTAAGCAGGTAATAATACATAGTACTAGAAAGGAGGTACTCAGGTACATTTTTTTAATGAAGATAAAATAAAATTCATCATATAATGAAGAAGAAATTATGATAGGGGGAGGTACATTAATTCAGCTGCGGTATTTTTTAAATGATCATAAAAAGTGGAAGAGTGGCAGAAATATACCTTTAGCGTCAGTGCTAAAAGCATATGTTGGCTCATTTGTGTAAGTTTGTCACAAGAAAGAAAAATGAGACGAAAAAGTTAGGGTGAAGGCTCGAACTCTCGACCTTAAGATATCTCAGAAGCTATGACACATCCGTGCTAGCCAACTACACCACCGCCCCATTTGAGTGGCCCTTATTTCATATAAAATATTTAAATATGCATTCCTTTATATTTTGCCTATGTTCTTAATTTGATCTCTAAAATTTTTATGTCAAGCATTAGCCTCAAACTCTTACTTTTACTTGCATATAATCCTTATTTATTTCAGACATTCTTGAACAACTACCCGAATGAATCCACATAAAGTTACATGTGTATTTTTTCTTTTTATATATTATGGGGCAAATTGGCAACTTTTCACCCTAATAATGATACTCACTAACTTCTATAATTTTTCATTATCATTAAATTATTTTTCACAATTTCAACAAAAGTTTTTTTTATTAATTTTTTGATGGAATTCATTAAAGATTTTTCTTTTTTGACAAAGATTTATCAAAGAGATCATAAGTAGGTAAACATAAGAATTTAAAAGTTGAATGGAAAAAAGTTCACCCAAAAAAAATCGGTTCATTGAATAAAATTTAATAAAAGATATAACAAGTTTGATGGTCTAGTACTTTGTATTATACTAGACCAAAAGACCTATAAAATTCACTGAGCAAGGATCACATTCTGGGATTACTTTTTATAGGGGTTGTGACAAATATTGAACACTACTTTGGGATTAATCTGGTTAGTAAGCATGAAATAACATACAATAGGTCAGGTAGAATATTTAGAATTAACACTAAAGCTATAATAAAAGCTAATGAATAGTAAATTGTAGTGATTTGTAGGAATATTGATATGTGTTATTCATATAAAAGATACAAGTATTTATAATATAATAAGTTGTCTCATTAGGACAAGAATCCTAATTTAATACAATAAGTCTATCTACGAAAGATAGGATTTAACTTTAACTAGTACAAGATGAGTCATATTTGGCTTAAACTATCCCACATTTACTAGAACTATCAATCCTAGCCAAAATAGAATCCTGATGATGATAAAATTTGTGGTGGTTCAAACAATGCCCCTTCAAAGCAGAACATTGAAAATATGAAATTTTTGGCTTCGAGTCTAATATCGACAAATGGTTGAACTAAATATTCATCCAATTGCATTCCCCTCCTTAATAGGCTAGCCATTTTAAGCTTATAACCCTTCGAGAACTGCATGCACAATCTTACAATAACTTTTCACTTGATTTTGCCATTTCATATTCCCTGTGATGGTTAATAATTCTTTGTTGGTTACCATTTCACCTTCCTCTAAGTACCATTTTCACTTCATTTTACTTTTGCCAAAGAATTGCATAACACTAAAAGATCTCAAATCCTCTAAAATCTTTAAGAAGTTGTTCTTGTTGTTCATACATATTCAAGTTGTGTTCTTCAAATTCTTGTAAGTTTTTTCTTCTTGATATTTTCTTTCATAGTAAAATCATATTTCCTTATTTATTACTTGGTAACTAACGGTAGTCACAATTTCAGTTGAACTCCAATATGTGGAAATGAACTTAGTCCACTTCTCAAAGTAGCCAAGAGACCCTTTTGTCTATTTTTGAAAAAGCAAAAAGCCTCAAAAGCTATCACCTTAATTGGAACAAATGGGCAAATAATGGACTAAGTTCATTTCCACATATTGGAGTTCTAACAACCAACATGTTTGTTTCTGATATACTACAAAACAACAATCTTGTTTCTGATTCTTCAACTAACGAATCTAACAACCAACTTCTTTTGTAGGATCCTGCAAGACCAAAGGCATGCATATTTAAGAGATCCTTACTTTTGTAAAATTTTATGCCTTTAAGTTTATACCTTTCAATTAGCCTGTGATGGAGGAAAAAGTCCAGGAAGTGAAGGATAGACTTTTAAAAAAACATATGGATGCTGAATTTGAAGAATATTTAAAATTTTGCATCAAGGTAAATCCATTCGTACACAAAGAGTTCTTTCATAAACCTTTAGCACTTAAATGCTCGTTGATGCTAATGGCTCATTCTGGAGTTATTGGTCCATTGCCAATACATAAAGGAAAAAATCGATCGAGCTAGACATGCTTATACGAATGGGAGATTAGAGACATATCAATCCCTCTTAATAGCACTTACATTTTATTTAACTTACCCTCTGTTATAGGTAATCCTTCAATTTAATTAACCTTTCATCTTATTTCTAATCCTCATATTCTTTTCTACTATAGTGGCCATCCCAACTACCATTCTAGATATGTTAGAGCATCTTCAGTCAGAAAAAAAAGTATTCTTACATTCTCAATTAGCTAACAACTTCAACCAGTTATTTTTTATTAACATATCATCTTCAAACAAATGTGGGTGCTAGTTTAGCAGAGGTGAAACCCAAAAACCCTATGATCAAAATAAGAATGCCTAATCAGAAGTCTTATGTACTTATAAGTTCATCGCCTTTTACAACTAGTGTCCAACTAAAAGACACAACTCAAAAACATGCAAGCTCCAATATGCCACCAACCTTTCGTTCTCTTTTAGTCCAGCCGTTAATCAAACATTCTAGCACCTGGAAGACCACAGTTGCCTTAAGTTCTGATTCTTATCAAAGTGATGATGTTAAATCCAGTGGCTATTTTGATAACATCATCATAGAGCCCAAAGTTTCAAATGAAGAAGAAAAGTTAAAGGCTAAGGTGAAGAGCAAGAGGGATCGTATAATTGACTTGAAGGATGTGGAGGTGATGCAACACCCTTTGTTATAATTAAGACTAAACCCAATTATACCAAAAGATGCTACAATGCACATGAGTTAAAATGTCAATTTTTTTAAAATTTTCATGTACCACGACCATGATGGCTTAATAAAATAAAAGTATTCTTAAAATTGTGAAATCGATCTCACTAAATAAAAGTTCACTACAAATTATATGGGCATACAAAAGCCTGAAGTTTTACAAAATCAATAGTTATAAAACTACATGTCTCTGAAATACAACATGTAAAGTTATAACTATCCAATCCATGGAAAAACAACTACAAATAAGATACATCAGTGTACCACCCATCCCGAATGAAATATCCTCGTCTTTGATCACTAGGCATCCTCTTCTGTCGGTCCTCATCTAAGCTCCAACCCTATGCATGGAAAATCTATACTCTAAGCAACTCGTGCCTAATGGTACATAACAACATGCAAGACATACAACACATATAAATAATATGCATGATATACTCACTGATGTACTAGGATGACTTACCTAGAAGTCTGCACATATACTAGCTCGTATACTACATGACATGCCATCCGAATTATATATATATATATATATATATATATATATATATATATATATATATATAATGCACAACACTACATGGCAACTCAAACAATCTGTCAGTGTCATACATGTGTTTTTCACACATAACAATTTATTTATTTATCCTACCTTTGCCCACTTACTCATAACTAGACTAAAATGGATATGGGTAACTTAACCCACCGAAACACTTTGGTCCGCTAATCTCCGACTGTAAAATATATATAACCCACCGAGACACTCTAGTTCGCTAACCTCTAGGTGTTCAAATATATAACCCATCGAGGTACTTTAGTCCGCTAATCTCTGGGCCTTCAAATATGTATGACCAACATAGGTCACCTGGTATCGAACTCTTCCCTTAATGGCATGCCATCTATCCTAGCTCTAGTTCTAGTCAGAGTATTAGGCTTACAATATTATCATACACACATTCCTATTATTAATTGCCATATTTTATATAAATCTCATGATTTCTACAATGATATATTTCCATACCATGCTAATAACATGCATCCAAGGCCTACCATCACCCAACGAATCAAATCCGATTCAAAAACATATCAATTGTTTTTATCAAAAACAGTTTCACGCCCGTGAATAACCATTCACAGCCGTGAAGCACCACTTCATGGGTAGTATCCCCGTGACTCAAGCCATGATTCAACATGTGAATCATCACATATTCATGGCCATGATCACCCATTCACAGACGTGAACCCAACCGTGAACGGGTCTGCTTCAGCAATAAGAACATATCTCACGAAAGTCATGCCCATGAATCCACCTTTCACGGCCGTGAATCTAGAAATTTTTGTAGAAAAATAGAGCATCGCAAATCATGCCAATTCCATATGCAATACTCATTACAATTGACCAATGTCTACCACCTTATCAACATTTCAGCATGCATTCAAGCTATCTAACATGACTATATCATCTCTAATCATTAATAATAATCAGAATTGTTTCTTAAACATGTTGTTGAACCTTGAAGAGTATTTCCGTCATTTTGATGATAACAAATAAAATAGCAATATTGTATTTAACATACTTGTTTTCTAAGTCTATTAAACAGGGTATGGAATAAAATAGTAAGAATGGAGAATAGAAGATTAATCCTTGAAAGATAAAATTGAAGAAGCAGCATCATTCACACCCGTGATCTTATGTGTCACGCCCGTGAGTAAGCCTAGCGCCAACAAACAAACATTTGAAGTTCACGACCATGAAGGAAGACAATAAATCGTGAATGAACATTTGCGTCAGGCCCGTGACAGACATGTCACGCCCGTGAACCTACATGACAAATTCTTTCAGAGAGCTTCACGACCAAAGTCGCCACTTGGACCACGACTTAGAAGGTTGTCACACCCGTGAAAATATATGTCATACCCATGACCCAATATTTCAAAACCTTCCAGAATGCTTCACGGCCAAGGTCACCACTTCAGTCATGGCTTGGAAGAACAGTCATGACCGTGACACACAGAGTCACACCCATAAAAGATGAAAGAGAAAAATGTCAGACGCGATTATTTGGGTTGGTGCAACGACTAGTTTCGTATTAAATGTATTCTAACAACTATAATTCACCATAGAAGTATAAATGCAAGTCATTTATGCATTCAATACAATAGGATAGCTAATACTTTGAATCAAAATCTTGTTGTAAGCTATTTGTACAATTTAATACTTTCAAAACAAATATTTATTCTCTGTGAAAATCTTTTTGCTCATCATTTATTGAGCAATAAAGATTTGTAAGTGTTTCTCTCTGTAATCATTTTTTACTCAAGTGAGTTTTGGGTATTTCTAGGTTAAGAGTAGAATACTTGTAAGGGTTAGTTGTTGTTTGTGTGAGCCTGTAAAACACAAGGTAAAGGTTATTTGTGTGAGCCTGTAAAACACAAGGTAAAGGTTGTTTGTGTGAGCGTGTAAAACACAAGGAATTGGTTATTGTGTGAGCCATCAAAACACAAGGGATTTCTAGGTTAGGTGTGAGCCATTGTGAGAAACACCATAGTTGGGAGTGAGCTTGTAAAACTCCATTGTAACACTTAGTGTGTTAGTGAAACTTCCAATTGCGATTGGGGAGAGGAGTAGAGTTTGTTAACATTCGAACCTCTATAAAAATCCTTGTATCAAATTTCTCTATCCCTCATAAACTTAATTTTTATTTCCGCACTTTAAAGTTAAATTTTTAAAACTCTAATTCAACCCTCCTTTTTGGCTCAATTTTTGGGCAACAATTGGTATCAGAACTTAGTCTAGCATCTAAGTCTAAAAAGTGCTAGTAAAGATTAAGATATGGCCAGTGAAGGGTTCCAAAGTCTCAAACCTTACTTTGATGGAGCAAATTATGCCCATTGGAAGTTTAGGATGGAGACATACCTGGATAGTGAAGGAATTGAAGTCAGGGATAGTGTACGAAAAGAATGGACACCAACAACCAGAAGAGGAGCTGAGGGTGAAGAAGAAATCTTATCAAGAGATGATTGGATAGAGCCTCAAAGAAGAGCAAATTTCAAAAATAAGAAGGCAATGACAATCCTCTCAAGCTCATTATCCATTGAAGAATGTGTAAGAATACAACACTACCCAACAGCCTACAGCATGTGGAAGACATTGAAAAATTATCATGAAGGAACTAAGCAAGTCAAATCCAAGAAGATTCAACTTCTTACCTTACAATATGAGCTCTTCAAGATGAAATCCAATAAGTCAATCACTGACATGACCAACCGTTTTCTAGCCATTATAAATAGAATGAGGAAACTTAGGAAGCATCTGAGCTTGGAAGATGTAAACAACAAAATCCTGAGAAGTCTTCCTCTTAAATACTATGGCTCAAGAGTTGCTAGCATAGAAGAAGCAAATGAAGACATGAGCATCATGAATACTGATGTGCTTATTGGAAAACTTCTCACACATGAAATGACAGTGAAAAGAGATAGAGAGCTTGAAGCAGAGCCAGAGAAAAGAAAGCCTTTAGCACTAAAAGCCTCTACTTCAAAATCTCAAGAAGAAAGTGAAGATGATGAAGAAATGAGTGATGATGAGAATGAGGACATTGATATGCTTTCAAGAAGGCTTAAATGAATCATTGAGAAGAAAATGAGCAACTCTAGAAAATTTAGTCAAAAAAACCTCAAACAAACTTCTAATGATGCACAAAGAAGCAAGGAAGAGGTAAAATGCTATGAATATGGAAATAAAGGGCATATTAAACCAGAATGTCCAAGGCTCAAGAAGCATAAGAGCAAATACCAAAGAGACAATGGGGAGAAAGGTCACAAAGCCACATGGGATGACGAAAGCTCTTCAAGTGAAAAAGATGACAATGAAAGCGAAGAGGTCGACCTATGCTTCATGGCTATTGAGGATCATGTCTCGGATAAGGTAAAATCACTACACTCATACTCTTTTAATAATAATAGTATTAATAATGATAGTAATAGTGATAGTGATGATGATGAGCAAAGTCTTATAAAAGAATTGAATCTAGAACTAGAGAAATATAGGAGTAAATTCAATACTTATAGAAATAACATCTCTAATTTAAAAAACAAAATAGATGTTTTAGAAAAGGAGAACATTAAGCTTAAATCATCTAATGAATCTCTTCAAAAATCATTAGATGAATACTCATCAAAACCCTCAACTAATTCCTTGCTTAAAGAAAATAATACTTTAAAAAATGAAGTTGAGGAACTCAGAAATTCAATTTCAAAATTCCACAAAGGAAAAGAGAGTTTAGATACTCTCATTGTTTCTCTAAGACCACCTTTAATTAGACATGGTCTAGGATTTAAGGACACATCATCATCTTCTCACAAAACCATTTTTGTTACGTCTAGTGAACCTCACATCTCCACACTTATTGGAACAACACCTAGGAATAAGTATATTAAACCTTCTATACATAAAAAGAATAATCATGCCTTTATGTATAAGAAACATGCATCTAGAAAAGCTTCAATTAATCATGACTGTGTATGCCATTGTACTCAAAATCAGTTTAATAGAAATATGGCATTCAAAAATATTGTAAGACCAAAAAGCAATGTTAGACCCAAACAGTGTAATTATTGTATGAAGATTGGTCATATAAATAAACATTGTTGGATAAGGAAAGCTCATTGGGAATCTTCATGTGCTAACCCCCAAGGACCCAAGCTCATTTGGGTACCTAAAAATCATACTTGAACTGTGATTCTATAGGTATGCCTCAAGTCCACAATAAACAAAAATGTTTGGCTAGTAGATAGTGGATGCTCAAAGAATATGATAGGAGACAAAGAACTCTTCAATGAAATCAAAAGTATTGATGGAGATAAAGTTACCTTTGGAAACAATGCTAAGGGTAAGGTAATTGGCATTGGTTCTATTCGTATTAATGGTACTACTTTTATTAAAGATATCTTACTTGTTGATGGCTTGAAACATAACTTGTTGAGTGTTAGTCAATTATGTGATAAAGGAAACAAACTAATCTTTACTTCCAATGAATGTATTGTGATCTCTATCGATGGTCAAAAGATATTTAAAGGAAATAGAGATATCAACACATACATAATAGACTTACACGAAATATCTAACCATTCCTCTAAGTGTTTTGTGACTACTAGTGATGAATTTTGGCTGTGACATAGAAGGTTTGGTCATGCAAATATAGACTTAATTCAAAGCCTTAGCACAGGATAACTAGTAAAGGGACTACGAAAAGTAAAATTTGAAAAAGACAAGACATATGAACCTTGCCAAAGAGGGAAGCAACGCAAGTGTAACACCCCCTTACCCCACTTCCATTTAGCAGGGTATGTGAGTATTACCCATCTAACTGTTTTGTAAATTTAATGAAATGAAGTAACATTTTTTTTATGAAAATATTGCAAACACCGAAATAAAAATTATTGCAAGCACAAATATTCAAAATTTCATTTATTTATAAAGTACATTAATTTACATTATAATTCATGTCTATAATACATACTATGGGAAATAAAATCATAATTTAATTTACAGAATTTTTTTATAAAATATACCAAAAAGAAACCGCAATGCTTTTTGCTGCTTCTTTCTGGGTACCCTTCTTCTTCTTACAATGCTAATTTCTACGGCTACCCTTCTAAACCTGCGCAAGAGAAAACCACCCGCGCTAAGCTAATAGCTTAGTGGTACTTCAATAATAAAAATTTTACATACATATATTTCTTCACATATTAATTAACCATTTAATAAGTAAGACATAAAATAAAGAATTATATACTATTAATAAATTTCAGCAAATACTCAATATTGAACAACTTGGATTCATAGAACATTTATAAAAATCGCGTACTTCGATTTTATAATAATAATAATTATTTTTTTTTCTTGCGCCCATAACACCTATAACCGAACTAACTAATAGGAATAATGGGGTTGTCATTCCTGGCTTTCATAATATAGCGCATAACGCTTTTATAATAATGTCATTACCGACTTTTGTTATATTGCCATTACCAGCTTAATAATTTTGCGTCGAGCGCATTTATAAATTGCCATTACCGGCTTTCATATTTGGGACCGAGTGCCTAAATCCCCTGATTGACATGTCAAACTATTCTCCATTCTAGTTCTAGCCTAGGTGTCTTTGGGCTTAACTATTTTTATTTTAATTCCCAATATTTCAAAAATTGTCAATATTATTCAACTATCATAATCATGCTTATTTATTTTTGTTCTTTATTTTCATTATTATTGCACTAAAATCTCACACATAAATAATTTTTTAAACATTCATAACTACCATTAAAATAATTATTCACATTAATTATTATATATAATTATCACAACACAAGCACAACTCTAATATTTCATGTTTTTACCTATAACAAATTTCGAACCTATTTTTGGGCTTCATTTTTAGCCCATTTATCATTCAAATTTAAAATTATGGCATTCTAACAATTTGTAGATTATTGTCTTAGATTTTCAGATTCATCAAAAATCACTTAAATAACATTTTTCTATCAAAGTTATGATCAATTCACTACTGCATCATCACAGAATTTTCTGCCCAGAATTTTCTAGACAGATTCTAGGTTTAAACTTCATGCATTTTTCTGGGCAAATATAGACATAATTAGATGTTATAGTCTAAATAAAAATTAAATCTCTGTGTCTTAGCTTTCATTTCCAACAAAGAACATATAAAAATGAGTTACAGAACTCAAGTTATCATCAAAAGAGTCAGGGCTGTTCCTGGAACTCTGTACCCAAGCCATCAAATGACATTCATCCATATTTCGACCACATTCATCATTTGCATTCATTTTAATACTAAAATTTCCAAAATTTCAAATACATTCATATGTCTCAATTATTTCACACCATTTGGTCCCATTTCCATATGTAATATCAAAAGTCACAACAAAACACATAACATCTCAAAAACACAAACATAACAAACTTTAACATATAATTCCATACATATTAACAACATGCAAAATTTTTATCAATGAAGCACATACCTAATCAGCCTTGGTTCTTTCCTTAAACCTTCTCTTCCTTCCCTTATTAGCTAGCTTTCTCCTTGCCTTTGTCACCCTCTTGAGGGCCTCTCACTTGTTCACTTATTTTTCCTACACAACCATACCATAACTCAATTCCAACATCCAATTTCAATGCTTTTCATGTCTACATAATATTCTAATGCTCCTAATATGTTTTACACCTTAATTGAGCTAAAATGTACTAAGGTTAAACTTCCTTCTTCATATGTCATGGCTGCCCAAAAACTATATCCTAGTTCCCAATTCATTTTCTTCAATTCAACACTCAAATCATGTTTCACTTATCACCAATTGTTGTGCTTCTATGCTAATTTCAATTTTCCCCAAATTTTTTAACTATGGCAGCCCCTCATTCATCCATTAACATAATATTGTATTTAGTTTTTAAGCCATAAAATAATTCATTAACATAAAATATCATCAATTTAAAGTATAATTACAGCTTTCATCAACTAATCACAAACTTAAATTTCTATGTTCAATCTTGCAACATAACCTATATCTACCAACCCTAATCACATCTATCATCAATATGGATCTCAAATGGAAGGAAAAAGGTTGAATTTAAGAAGAATAAACTAACCTTAAGTGGTCTCCAAGGTGGGCCGAAATCTGTCCCACTCTTCTCCCTTTTTTCTTCTTCTTTCTTCCTTCCTTCTTGCTCCTTTGGTACCTTTGTAGTAAGAACTCTTTAATTCTGATTTTTTCTCTCTCAAAACTAATTTATTTCCTCACTTTTTCAAGCTGGATTTGTAGAGAAAAATGGAGCTTTAGGGAGCCTATGGTGGACAACAAAGAGAGGAGAAAAAGAGAAGATGAAGATGGCTTATGGAAGAATGTGGAATTTGTTCTTCTTTTTTGACTTTATATACCTTGATTAAGAAGTGGATCTCATTAATTAAAATTAATCTTTATTCTTATTGGTTAATTAATTTAATTAATCTTAATTAACATTTAAATTTTGAGAAATTTCATATTTGCCACATCTTGCTCCATATTCACACTTTTTTCCCCAAACAATCTCCATAATACCAATTTTGTCCATAGGAAATTTTATTTTCTTCTAATTCTACCCCCAAATCTTTTTAATTCCCAAATAATAATACCCATAATTATTTTTTCTTATTATTTGTCATTTTTTTATGGGCTTAAATTTAGACTCCGATTGAACTAGTGGACCTCACTACGGTCACGCGCAATTGGGGCCTAAATCACTGAATGTTACAACAAGTCATCATTCAAAGCAAAAAACATAGTAAGTACCTCAAAACCCTTACAACTCATGCATTTAGATTTATTTGGACCTACTAGAATTGCTAGCTTAGGAGGTAAACATTATGCCTTTGTCATTGTAGATGATTACTCTAGATTTACTTGGGTAATTTTCTTAGCTCAAAAAGTGATGCTTTTGAAAATTTCAAAAACTTTGCTAAAAGAGTTCAAAATGAAAAAGAATATTGTATTTCAAAGATAAGAAGTGACCATGGAAAATAATTTGAAAATGAAAACTTTGAAAGTTTTTGTCTTGAACATGGCATTTCACAGAATTTTTCAACTCCTAGGACACCTCAACAAAATGGAGTAGTTGAAAGGAAAAATCGAACTTTAATTGAAATGGATAGAACAATGATCAATGAGTATGGTCTACCAACTTACTTTTGGACAGAAACCACAAACACTGCTTATTATATTTCAAATCGAGTTTTCAAAAGATCTCTTTTAAACAAAACCTCATTTGAGCTATGGAATGGAAGAAAACCCTTGATATCATACTTTAGAGTATTTGGATGCAAGTGCTTCATATTGAATACCAAGGACAACCTTGGAAAATTTGCCTCTAAATCTGATGAAGGTATCTTTTTAAGATACTCTACAACTAGCAAAGCATATAGAGTATTTAATAAAAGATCATGAACTGTTGAAGAATCTATGCATATTGTTTTTAATGAATCTAGTAGACTTGATCTTGTGAAAGGTAGTGTTCTTGATGATGTTGTAGGAACTATGGAAAGACTTGATCTTGGAAATGGAAAAGAAGAAAGTGATCAAGAAGATTCACATCAAGATGATTCTCTACCTCAAGCTCAAGAAGAAAATGAGCAAGAACTCCCAAAGGAATGGAGAATGACAAAAGATCATCCCAATGAGCAAATCATTGGTGATCCTTCAAGGGGAGTAAGTACTAGATCTCATTTCAAATATTTAGCCACTAACCTTGCTTTTATTTCTCAAATTGAGCCTACAAATGTTGATGAGCCTCTTAATGATGAAAGTTGGGTGATTGCAATGCAAGAAGAACTCAACCAATTTGAGAGAAGTAAGGTATGGACCTTAGTACCTAGACCCAAGAATCATCAAATTATAGGTAGCAAATGGGTATTTAGAAAATAAACTAGATGAACAAGGTTCAATAACTAGGAATAAGGCTAGATTAGTTGCAAAAGGATATAATCAGGAAAAAGGAATAGATTATGATGAGACCTATGCACCTGTAGCTAGATTAGAAGCCATAAGAATACTTTTAGCATATGCATGTCACATGAATTTCAAACTCTTTCAAATGGATGTAAAAAGTGCATTTCTAAATGGTTATATAGAAGAAGAAGTTTATGTAGAACAACCACCAGGTTTTGAAAGCTATTATTTAGCAAATCATGTTTTTAAACTTTCAAAAGCTTTATATGGTTTGAAACAAGCCCATAGAGCTTGGTATGAAAGACCAAGTTCTTTTCTCTTAGAAAATAACTTTACAAAGGGGAATGTTGACACCACATTATTCTTTAAAAAACATAAGCATGATATTCTAATTGTTCAAATTTATGTTGATGATATCATATTTGGTTATACTAATGAATTGTTTTGTCAAGAATTTGCTAAGTGTATGACTAGGGAATTTGAATTGAACATGATGGGAGAGCTTAAATATTTCCTTGGTCTACAAATAAAACAAGGAAATAAGGGCATATTCATCAACCAATCCAAGTATGCCAAAGATTTAATTAAGAAATTTGGAATGGAAGGATGCAAGAATGCCAAGACTCCAATGAGCACATCAACAAAATTGGACAAAGACGAAAAGGGTAAGAGCATTAATGAAAAGCTCTATAAAGGTATGATTAGATCACTTTTATATCTTGCTGCTTCTAGACCCGACATAATATATAGTATTTTCTTATGTGCACGATTTCAATCATGTCCAAAAGAGTCTCATTTACATGCAGTGAAAAAAATTCTAAGATATTTACGTGGCTCATTGCATCTAGGTTTGTGATATCCTAGAAATTCATCCTTTTATATTGTAGGATATTCAGATGCAGATTTTGCTGGTAATCTTTTAGATAGAAAAAGTACTTCAGGTATTTGTCACTTTATTGGAGAGTGCTTAGTTTCTTGGTTTAGCAAGAAACAAGTTTCAGTTGCTCTTTCAACTGCTGAAGCAGAGTATGTAGCAGCAGGATGTTGTTGTACACAAATCCTTTGGATGAAACAACAACTTAAGGATTATGGTCATGATATGAACCATATACCTATTAGATGTGACAATACAAGTGCTATAAATCTTTCAAAAAATCCCATTCAACATTCTTGAAGTAAGCATATTGACATTAGACACCACTTTATTAGAGATCATGTTCAATATGGAGATGTTGCATTGGAATTTATAAGCACAGAAAATCAATTGGCAGATATATTCACTAAGTCTCTAAATGAGGAAATATTTAATTTCATTAGAAGAGAACTTGGTTTGATTGATGGATTAACCTTGTAATTGCCAAATTGTTAAAAGTGATAATCTTGCTTATGTATCATCTCATTAGATATAAGGTAGTAAATTTGATGGAAATTTATGTTATAAGGGATAGAATTTTCATAGAAATGATTTAGTCTTGTTTTAGGACTTAATTTTATTTAATGAAAATTCTAGGCAATTCACGCCCATGACATATGTTCACACTCGTGAATTAAATAGCCAAAAAGATCCTGTAGCTTTCACTACTTAATTCACGACATGGTTCACGGCTTAAAGTAGTGAAGCCTATGTTCATGACTTCATTCACTCCCGTGAAAAGCCTTGTTCATGCCCGTGACTCATTTTTATGCCCGTGAACATTTTCACCAAAAACTCACAGAAGCGTTCATGCTTTGAGTCACGCTTTGTTTCACCGGCATAAGTAGTGAAATTCAACACTTAACGCCCGTGACTCATGTTTCACCACCGTGATAGTTCATCGTTCACACCCGTGATATTCAAATCTCACAACTGTGAACAATTTCATGCCTTTCTTCACAGTTAGAGCACCCTTTCAGCAAATCGTGAACACAACACTTCACGCCCGTGACTACGTGTTTCACGCCCGTGAAGGGGTCGACTATATAACATTTATGTCGGTTATTTTTCACATTTCAACTTTCCAACTTCTTGAAACTGCTCTTATTTACACACATTGAATGGTACATTGAAGATTTTGGCCCCCTAGTCACAAATTTCTTCTATAAATACCATCAAAAACCCCTTCCATCATCAGAAATCATCTCTCCTTAGGGTTTTCTCACAAATTCTGTCAAATTTCTTTAACACTTCTAAAGTTCATTTCTTCAATCAACATGGAAACTGGCTCATCAAAGGGTACTAGGAAGAAATCTCATGCTCCCAGGAGGTATTCAGATTACCTAATGAACATAATCCTGGAGAATTGCCATCCTAGGTACTCAACACTTAAGAAAAGGCCTCTCATTTCATCAAGGTCTTTTAAGTGGCAGACGGTACGCACTCTCGAGCTCGAGACAACGATGACAGAGCAACTCTAGGCCTGTCATTTGAAAGATTTTTTCAACATTCATCAGCCCACCTTGAGGGAGCATACCTTGGAATTCTTGAGCACTTTGCAAGTGTCTCCTACTGGCATAGTGAAATTTCAACTATGCAGGAATCCAAACACTCTCTCTGCCACAGAATTCGGGGATTTATTCAATCTACCATCGGACGACATCCTCAACGACAATGAAGTAGAGTTCTATGCAACTCAAGCATGGACTCACTTTGGTACGGATTGCAGCTGGGACATAAAGAAGACCAAGAGCACTCATCTCCGGTCCCCAGTGCACAAATATCTGCATAGGTTTCTAACCTATAGCATATTTGCCCGAGGAGACAGCAATGGCACCATTCAGAAGTCTGAGCTTTTTCTCTTGGAGATGGCCTGAAGAGGCCTCACAGTGGCACTTTCTTAATGGTTTGCAAACCATCTCCTGTCCATTGCCACCAAGCCCTCCGGAGACATACTTATTGGTGGGTATGTAACCCATATGGCCTTAAAGCTTGGATATCTAAAGCTGGATGACCATCACTATAATCTTATCCCAGGGCATCTTCGAGACCGATTGGATGTAGAGTCCTTCATCAAGATGGGAGCGACTGTTCAAATTGTCCATGAGAACAACATTTACTACCTCTTCATCGACACTGCTGGCGAGATTATATGGGAAGATAATGACTCGGAGGATTTTAAAGCTGGCCTCCAAGGTATCCAATAGAAGAAAAGGCTCGAGTTGAGATGGCACCTCCTAAGGTTGAGCAGGACATCGGCCAATCCTTTGCCCCCACACCGAATTTGGCACAGTAGGTGGTTGACCTTATAGCACTAAGATTTGAGCAGCTGCAGGCTTCCATGGATGAGAGGTTGGAGAACCCCAAGGACTTCATGGAGTCTAGGATGGACAGCCTCGAGGCTGAAGTTGCCCATCTTAGGGACAAGATGTCTGGATAGATGTTAGGCTAGATGGTAGCCTTGATATGTTTGTTTGGTTGTATGTTTGCTTGTTTGTTTGTTTTTAGGAAATTTTAAATTTCCTTTCTGACTTTTAAATTACCTTTGTTTATATTTCACTTTTCATCAATTAATATAATTGCTTTATTACGGTTAATCTTTATTATTTTTATTGATGACAAAAAGGGGAAAAACTAGCAATATATTAAGATAAGTGCAAGCAATACTTAATTTTTGAATCAAAATGGAGAACTTAGCAATATAAAATTAAGTAGGGAGAAACTAGCAATATATTGAATTAAGTGCAATATTGAAATTTTGATTCAAAATAAATATGCAAGTATGCAAATGAGCTTAATATACATTACATATATCTTAAGTATACTTTGCATATACCTTGATGCAAGTTACATAATTCAATATGCACTTGATATACTTTAAATATACCTTACATTTACTTCATGATTTAAAGAGAATTTTGGTATATATTGGATATACTTTGCATATAACTTGTATATACTTAAAACTAGAAAGTTTATTTTAATGCTACACTTCATCATTCTCTACAATTCTTGCACTTCATCATTTTTTATCCTAAGCATCTTTTGAGGGGGAGACTTCTCAAAAGCACATATTGCTAGATTATTTGTCACCATTAAAAAGGGGGAGATTGTTGAACCTTAAGGAGTATTTCCGTCACTTTGATGATAACAAATAAAATAGCAATATTGTATTTAACATACTTGTTTTCTAAGTCTATTAAACAGGATATGGAATAAAATAGCAAGAATGGAAAATGGAAGATTAATCCTTGAAAGATAAAATTGAAGAAGCAACATCATTCACGCCCGTGAGTAAGCCTAGTGCCAACAAACCAACATTTGAAGTTCACGGCCATGAAGGAAGACAATAAACCATGAATGAAAATTTGCGTCAGGCCTGTGACAGACATGTCACGCCCGTGAACCTACATGACAAATTCTTCCAGAGAGCTTCATGACTAAAGTCACTACTTGGACCACGGCTTGGAAGGTTGTCACACTCGTGAAGATATATGTCACGCCCGTGACCCAATATTTCAAAACCTTCCAGAATGCTTCACGGCCAAGGTCACCACTTCAGACACGGCTTGGAAGAACAGTCATGACCGTGACACACAAATCACGCTCGTGAAAGATGAAAGAGAAAAATGTTAGGCACAATTATTTGGGTTGGTGCAACGGCTAGTTTCGTATTAAATGCATTCTAACGGCTATAATTCACCATGGAAGTATAAATGCAAGTCATTTATGCATTCAGTACAAGAGGGTAGCTAATACTTTAAATCAAAATCTTGTTGTAAGTTATTTGTACAATTTAATACTTTCAAAACAAATATTTATTCTTTGTGAAAATCTTTTTGCTCATCATTTATTGAGCAATAAAGTTTTGTAAGTGTTTCTCTCAGTAATCATTTTTTACTCAAGTGAGTTTTGGGTATTTCTGGGTTAAGAGTAGAACACTTGTAAGGGTTAGTTGTGTGAGCCACTAAAATATAAAGAAAGGTTGTTTGTGTGAGCCTGTAAAACACAAGGTAAAGGTTGTTTGTGTGAGCCTGTAAAACACAAGGAATTGGTTATTATGTGAGCCATCAAAACACAAGAGATTTCTGGGTTAGGTGTGAGCCATTGTGAGAAACACCATAGTTGGGAGTGAGCTTGTAAAACTCTATTGTAACACTTAGTGTAACATCCTTGACCTTCCCCACATGCATTTCATCGAACATAAGCATCTTGCATACAATTCAATTGAACACATGCATTTCATACGTATTTTCGTAGGAACAAGTTTATGACATGCACTAGCTACGTGTCCTAGTATTTGGCACTTGTATCGAGTCGCACTTGTGTAATTATAACCTAAATGAAGATAACAAAGCATTAGAAATAAATTGAATAAGGTGATTAAATTAAACTAAGAAAAATAATTAGATTAAGATTAGTAAACAATTACATTGTTAATTTAGTTAAATCGGGTCAAATGATTAAGTTGTATTATTGTGTGAATTAATGGAATTATAAATCTATGTAAATAATAATAATAATATAGACAAAATAAAATGAAAATGACACAAAAGGGAAATAGAAGAGAAGAGAAAAGAGAAAAGAGAAAAGAGAAGAGAAGAAGAGAAAATGAGAAAATGAGAAAATGACAAACAACAAGTTGGCTTTATCTTCATATATCTTTCCCCATTTCTGCCTCCTCACTCCAGCCCGACTTCTTCTTCAATTTCCTCCATTTCAGACTTCAATTATTCCTTGTTTCATCTAGTTTTTGAAGCTAATTGATCCCTTTCAAGGTTGTTCTTGGTAAGTAATCAATTCTTATTGCTATAGGGTTGATTTGAGTTGCTTAGGTTCAATATTAGGCACTGAATTGCACCCCGATTTTGATATTAATAGAAATTGATTATGGAAATGTGTAAAACACAAAAGTTGTTCCTTTATATCTTAGATTTGTGGATATGTAAACATTTTTGCAAGATGTTATGTATAGGGAGAGATATGCCCTTCGTACTGAAACTGGTCAGGGTGTAAACCCTAACCAAGTTAGCTACTGTGTGGTCTGATTTAGAATATGTTAAATCCCTTATATGAAGTCTATCAAAACATAAAAGTTGTAGATATATGTGTTTTGTATCTTTATACCAAATTTCAGGTTCATAGGGCTTGTAAATGGTGAGTTATGGTGAATGGAACCATGACTGTTCCATGGTTTGAACTGCCTACTGAGTGCCCTGGGCAGCTCCAGTACATTGGTTGGATAATTTGAGCTTGTTAGAGCTCGATTATGTAATTTCTCAAAACATGAAAGTTATATGTATATGTCTTAGATAAATTATGGTACTAATTTGAGCTTAATTGGTTATCTATAGACTAAGTTATGGCCTTTTGAAGTCATACTGGTCCGGAAGCCAATTCTATTCTGGAACAGTAATATGTTTGGTATAATTAGAAGACCTTAGAGACATAATTGGTACAAGTTGTAAACATGAAACATGTTACATATGAACCCATATAAGTGTCTGTAAAGTTTCATTAAAATAGGACTTATAGAGTGTAAGTTATGATGAACCCAAATGAGTACCCTGAAACTGCCTAAAGGCAGAAAACAAGGCAGAAAACAGAACACTCTTATAAATTCCACCAAATATTGTAAAATTATCCAATTGGTCTGAAATTTTAATATGTTCTCTAATTATATCTTATTTGTAATTAGGAACAAGAATCAGATTAATTGGTCAATTATAGAAAAATTTATAGGCTAAACAGTCCCATAAGGTCACACTGCCTCATAGGAAAAATCTTAACTATTGACATGAACAATGCATATTAATTTGTTTAAGCCACATTAAGTCTCTCTAATCATGAGTTAATCGATTATGTTTTCATATTAGGCTCGCAACATATTGGAGAACCACAAGGAGCGGATAGACAATAAGTTAGGGGTCGGAATCAAAGGAGAACGGTGAGTCTAATTATCGATTGAATTCTTTAGTGCAACTGAATGTTGCTTGCTATGTGATTCATGTGATTGTCATGATTGGTCCTTGATAATGTAATGATGGATAATTTGTGACATTTTGGTACATATAAATGGTATACTTGTGGTATATATAAGGTATATGTTTGACAAATGTGATATATATGCATGGTACATGTATAGTATATACAAGGTATATGCTTGATATATGAGGTATATAGGGAATATATGTATGTTGTATATGATAAAGATGCAAAGGTTGATGAATGCTTAAATACAAGTGCATATGCATATGGGCTAAAAAGGCGTTGTGACTAGTTAATCGACATTGCAAAGCAAAAGAAGAGGCCTATGGCCCAACAAATGTGCAAAGCAAAAGAAGAGGCCTATGGCCCAACAAATGTGCAAATGAAACAAATGATCAAGCTAGCTAGCAAATGCAAATGCAAATGTTCACATGGAAACCCGGGGCAATGTTCGTTTAATCTGGTCACAACAAAATAAAATGTACAAGCAAAGCATAAGTAAATAACAATTATTGAATACTTGATTTTATCTATATTTATATGTTATTGACTGATGAATGGAATGGAATACATGGTATATATTGGAATTGTGATTTATGACTATGAGTTGTTTGGTACTTTAGAGCTCATTGGATGGTTATTCTCACTGAGCCGCAACTCATCAATTTGCATCATTTTTCAGGTAAAGAGAAGTGATAGCTCATTTTGAGTAGCGTATAAAAGACATGGAGCACAGGTCACTGGCCGAGCCTCATCACTCTCTCTCTCCTTGCATTCCACACAAGCATGAAAATATGTCATATGTGTTTTTTTGTATTTACGTGCTTGAATAGGTATAGTCATTTTGGAATGAGTCTAAATATGTATAAATGAAATCAACTCGAAAATACTTATGTGAAAAGTTTATGTTTTGATATATGTGATATATTATATTGTGGTGAAAACCTCAGTGTTAACTTTGCAAAGTCAGTGAATAATATTACAGGATATGAGACTTGCAAGTCATTGAATGAAATTATAGGATATGAGACTTGCAAAGTCATGGAATTATATTACAGGATATGAAAAACAATTTTACTACTATTGTTAACAGGGTATTTTACCTTTCCAGTATGCCATGTATGATTACTTGATATTTGGATAGGTTATACTAAAATGCATAAGATGTGTGACGTTACATTTTTGGTATCAGAGCCAGGTTAGGTTCCATGGGAACATGCATATGCATAAGCGCATGATAACATATGCATCATATGTGTTGAACATTATGTAGTGACATACTTTCATTTATTTTAGGGACATCATAAGACATGATACACCAAGGAGGGAGAGGCCGGCCGAAATGCATTCTCATGAGGCATCACCTCATTTACATAGAGAGCAACCAGCAATAGGAGCTAGAGCTCCAGTACATGCATCACAGTCATCTCATGCAGAAGTACCCCATGAAAACCTAGAACAAGAAGTATATGGTCCTGAAATGTACAAGGAAAGACGTTATGACAAGCTGAGGAAACATGGTGCAACTGATTTCAGTGGCACAATAGACCCAGCAGAAGCTGAGACATGGCTGAAAAGGACCCAGAGGGTACTGAATATGATGAGATGTACTCCAGATGAGAAATTTGATTATGCAGTATCCTTACTGCAAGGAAATGCTTATGAATGGTGGGAGACAGTCCCTGACAGTGATGCACAACCACCGGTGTTGACATGGAATGATTTTCTCCTGGAATTTCAGAACAATTACATGCCTGAAGCATATAAAGATGAGAAGAGGAAGGAATTCCTGAATCTGAAACAGGGGAATATGTCTATTGCGGAGTATGAAGTACAATTTAACAAGCTTTCCCATTATGCCACTTTCATGGTCTCTACTGAAAGAGACAAATGCAGGAAGTTTGAAGAGGGCCTCAAATATGAGATCAGAAACAGAATCACGACTACTGATCTTGATAGTTATGCTAGGCTCAGAGCTGCTGCAATCAGAGCTGAACGGTTAATGAAAGAAGCTGGGGAACAACAAATAAAAAGGCCATCACGTGAATTCTTTGGCGAGTCTAGCAGAAGGTTGGGGAAAAGAGGTAGATATATGCCTGCACAAGCTGGTAACAGAAGTGGGTACTCCAGTTCTAGAGGTCGAGGAATGACTTTTTCTTACCCAGGCAGAGGGCAGAGCCAATATGTTGAACAAAGGCCCACATGTAGTCATTGTGGCAGACAACATACGGGCGAATGTAGAAGGCTCACAGGAGCATGTTATTTTTGTGGATCAATGGAGCACATGTATAGAGACTGTCCAAATAGAGCCAAACTAGCAGAGACCAGCAGAGGTAGAGGAGTATCTGAGACTACAGTTGAAGCTCCGAGGGTCTACCCTACTAGTGGAACACAGGGCAGAGGAAGAGGCAGGGGTAGGATTGGTACAATGGGCAGAGGAGTGACTAGATCTGAAGGTCAGAGTTCTAGACCCCCTACTCAGGCCAGGGTGTTTGCTATGACTAGACAAGAGGCAGTGGATGCTCCCGAAGTAGTCACTGGTAATATTTATATTTCTGAAATATTAGCATATGCATTGATTGACCCAGGCTCCACTCATTCATTTATATCATTGCATATGGCATCTAAACTACATCAAATGCATGAGCCTTTGGGGATTGACATAAATGTGAGTACTCCATTGGGAACAGTGGTAGTTGTGAATAATGTCTGTCGTGATTGCCTGATATGCATTGACAGAGCTGAGTTAATAGCTGATCTGATTTTATTGCCAATATATGAATTTGATGTGATACTGGGAATGGACTGGTTAACTAGACATCATGCAATAGTGAATTGCTTTACTAAGGAAGTAATTTTGGAATCACCAAACCAGCCAAGGGTAGTATTTCTAGGTGAAAGAAAACTTGTGCCTACATGTCTAGTTTCAGCGGTAAAGGCATTTCGAATGATCAAAGGGGGATGTGAAGCATATTTGGCATATGTGACTGATATTAGAACCACTGATAGCTTGCTTGAAAATATACCAGTAGTAAGGGAATTTGTTGATGTATTCCCATATGATCTACCTGGTTTACCACCAGATAGAGAGATAGAATTCACTATTGAACTAGTACTAGGAACAGCACCAATATGAAGGTCACCCTACAGAATGGCCCCAGTTGAGTTGAAAGAGCTGAAGGCCCAATTGCACGAGTTAATTGATAAAGGGTATATCAGACCCAGTGTATCACCATGGGGAGCTCCAGTGTTATTTGTTAAAAAGAAAGATGGAACAATGAGATTGTGCATCGATTATAGGCAACTGAACAAAATGACGGTGAAGAACAAATATCCGTTACCCAGAATAGATGATTTGTTTGATCAGTTGCAAGGAGCCCAAATATTCTCCAAGATTGATTTGAAATCAGGCTATTACCAGTTGAAGGTAGCAGAAGCAGATGTTCCAAAGACTGCCTTTTGAACCAGGTATGGACATTATGAATTTTTAGTAATGCCATTTGGATTGACAAATGCTCCAGCTGCATTTATGGCTTTAATGAATAAGGTGTTTCAACCATGTTTGGATAGGTTCGTGATAGTATTTATTGATGACATATTGGTATACTCAAAGAACAGGGGAGAACATGAACAACATTTAAAAGTTGTGTTGCAAACTTTGAGGGAGAAACAATTATATGCCAAATTGAGTAAATGTGAATTCTGGTTAGATCATTTGGTGTTTCTTGGACATGTGGTGTCGTGTAAGGGCATAGAGGTTGACCCAAAGAAAATTGAGGCTATGGTAAATTGGGAAGCTCCTAAAAATATTTCAGAAATGCGTAGTTTTCTGGGATTAGCCGGATACTACCGCAGATTTGTTGATGGATTCTCCTTAATTGCTAGCCCTTTGACTAAATTGTTAAGAAAGAATGTGCCTTTCAAGTGGACTCCAGAATGTCAGAGGAGTTTTGATGAACTAAAACACAGGCTAACCTCAGCACCAGTGTTAACCATCCCTACAGGTACAGGTAGGTTTACAGTATATAGTGATGCTTCTCACCAAGGCTTGGGATGTGTGTTGATGCAACATGGTAAGGTGATAGCTTATGCATCCAGACAACTGAGACCACATGAGATCTCATATCCAGTGCATGATTTAGAACTGGCTGCAGTCGTATTTGCATTGAAGATTTGGAGGCATTATCTGTATGGTGAGACATTCCAAATCTTCACAGACCATAAAAGCTTGGGTTATTTACTGACACAGAAAGACTTAAACATGAGGCAGAGACGGTGGTTAGAGCTATTGAAAGATTATGACTGTACAATTGAATACCATCCAGGGAAAGCCAATGTGGTAGCAGATGCATTGAGTAGGAAGGCTAGTGGCAGTGTAGCTCACTTGCAAGTATCCTATTTTCCATATTTGATTCAATTACAATCTATGAATGTTGAATTAAATATACATGATGAAGGATCACTTATTGCTACTCTTCGAGTCAGACCTATACTAAAGGAGAGGATCAAAGAAGCACAAAGCAAAGATCCTAAATTGTGTGAAAAAATTGAATCAGTAAGGCAGGGAAACAGTAAAGATTTTCAATTGCAGGATGATGTACTGATGTTAAAGTCACACATATGTGTTTCAGACACTGAGAACTTGCGTCAAGAAATAATGGAAGAGGCACACAATGCACCCTATGCAATGCACCCAGGGATGACAAAGATGTATCACAGTTTAAGGCCTCATTACTGGTGGCCAAGAATGAAGAAAGATATAGCAGAATATGTTTCCAAATGCTTGACATGTCAGCAGATTAAAATTGAACATCAGGCACCAATTGGTAAGTTACATCCATTGCCAGTGCCAGAATGGAAATGGGAAAGAATAACGATGGATTTTGTCCATGGAAGTCCAAGAACTCCACGGAAAAATGATGCAGTATGGGTAATTATTGACAGATTAACCAAGTCAGCACATTTTCTACCTATCAGATGGGGTTGTACACTTGAGAGTTTGGCCAAATTATATGTGAATGAGATAGTCAGATTGCATGGCATTCCAGTGTCCATTGTGTCTGATAGAGATCCACGGTTTACTTCACGTTTTTGGGTGAGTTTACAGAATGCATTGGGAACAAAATTGAACTTTAGCACTGCATTCCACCCACAGACTGACGGACAATCAGAAAGGACTATACAGACATTGGAAGAAATGGTTAGGGCATGTTCTATGGAATTCAGAGGTGCTTGGGATGAATATATAGCATTGATTGAATTTGCTTACAACAACCAGTATCATAGCAGTATCCAGATGGCACCATATGAAGCATTGTATGGCAGAAAGTGTCGAAGCCCTATCATTTGGGATGAAGAAGGAGCACGTGCATTAGAAGGGCCAGAGCTAGTGCAAGACACAGTGGATAAGATCAAGGTTGTCAAGAACAAGCTAAAGGCAGCACAGGATAGGCAGAAAAGTTATGTTGATCAGCATAGAAGGGAGATGGAATACGAGTTGGGTGAAAAGGTATTTCTTCGTGTGTCTCCATGGAAAGGGATAATTCGATTTGGCAAAAAGGGTAAATTGAGCCCAAGGTATATAGGGCCATATGAAATTCTTGAAAAGATTGGTCCACTGGCATATAGATTGGCGTTACCACCAGAGATGGCTCAGATACATAATGTGTTTCATGTGAGCATGCTTAGAAGATACAGGTCAGATCCTACACATGTACTTAAAGATCAAGCCATTGAGATTGCAGAGGACATGAGTTATGTTGAGGAACCAGTGCAAATCATTGGATACAAGACTAAACAGCTAAGAAATTGCGAAATACCTTTGGTTAAGGTATTATGGCGTAACCATTTACAAGAAGAGGCAACATGGGAAACAGAAGAAAATATGAAAAAGCAATATGCACACCTGGTTTCAGGTATTAATTTCGAGGACGAAATTTTTAAAAAGAGGGGAGAATCGTAACATCCTTGACCTTCCCCACATGCATTTCATCGAACATAAGCATCTTGCATACAATTCAATTGAACACGTGCATTTCATACGTATTTTTGTAGGAACAAGTTTATGACATGCACTAGCTACGTGTCCTAGTATTTGGCACTTGTATCGAGTCGCACTTGTGTAATTATAACCTAAATGAAGATAACAAAGCATTAGAAATAAATTGAATAAGGTGATTAAATTAAACTAAGAAAAATAATTAGATTAAGATTAGTAAACAATTACATTGTTAATTTAGTTAAATCGGGTCAAATGATTAAGTTGTATTATTGTGTGAATTAATGGAATTATAAATCTATGTAAATAATAATAATAATATAGACAAAATAAAATGAAAATGACACAAAAGGGAAATAGAAGAGAAGAGAAAAGAGAAAAGAGAAAAGAGAAGATAAGAAGAGAAAATGAGAAAATGAGAAAATGACAAACAACAAGTTGGCTTTATCTTCATATATCTTTCCCCATTTCTGCCTCCTCACTCCAGCCCGACTTCTTCTTCAATTTCCTCCATTTCAGACTTCAATTCTTCCTTGTTTCATCTAGTTTTTGAAGCTAATTGATCCCTTTCAAGGTTGTTCTTGGTAAGTAATCAATTCTTATTGCTATAGGGTTGATTTGAGTTGCTTAGGTTCAATATTAGGCACTGAATTGCACCCCGATTTTGATATTAATAGAAATTGATTCTGGAAATGTGTAAAACACAAAAGTTGTTCCTTTATATCTTAGATTTGTGGATATGTAAACATTTTTTCAAGATTTTATGTATAGGGAGAGATATTCCCTTCGTACTGAAACTGGTCAGGGTGTAAACCCTAACCAAGTTAGCTACTGTGTGGTCTGATTTAGAATATGTTAAAGCCCTTATTTGAAGTCTATCAAAACATAAAAGTTGTATATATATGTGTTTTGTATCTTTATACCAAATTTCAGGTTCATAGGGCTTGTAAATGGTGAGTTATGGTGAATGGAACCATGACTGTTCCATGGTTTGAACTGCCTACTGAGTGCCCTGGGCAGCTCCAGTACATTGGTTGGATAATTTGAGCTTGTTAGAGATCGATTATGTAATTTCTCAAAACATTAAAGTTATAATTATATGTCTTAGCTAAATTATGGTACTAATTGGAGCTTAATTGGTTATCTATAGACTAAGTTATGGCCTTTTGAAGTCATACTGGTCCGGAAGCCAATTCTATTCTGGAACAGTAATATGTTTGGTATAATTAGAAGACCTTAGAGACATAATTGGTACAAGTTGTAAACATGAAACATGTTAATTATGAACCCATATAAGTGTCTGTAAATTTTCATTAAAATAGGACTTATAGAGTGTAAGTTATGATGAACCCAAATGAGTACCCTGAAACTGCCTAAAGGCAGAAAACAAGGCAGAAAACAGAACACTCTTATAAATTCCACCAAATATTGTAAAATTATCCAATTGGTCTGAAATTTTAATATGTTCTCTAATTATATCTTATTTGTAATTAGGAACAAGAATCAGATTAATTGGTCAATTATAGAAAATGTTATAGGCTAAACAGTCCCATAAGGTCACACTACCTCATAGGAAAAATCTTAACTATTGACATGAACAATGCATATTAATTTGTTTAAGTCACATTAAGTCTCTCTAATCATGAGTTAATCGATTATTTTTTCATATTAGGCTCGCAACATATTAGAGAACCACAAGGAGCGGATAGACAATAAGTTAGGGGTCGGAATCAAAGGAGAACGGTGAGTTTAATTATCGATTGAATTCTTTAGTGCAACTGAATGTTGCTTGCTATGTGATTCATGTGATTGTCATGATTGGTCCTTGATAATGTAATGATGGATAATTTGTGACATTGTGGTACATATAAATGGTATACTTGTGGTATATATAAGATATATGTTTGACAAATGTGATATATATGCATGGTACATGTATAGTATATACAAGGTATATGCTTGATATATGAGGTATATAGGGAATATATGTATGTTGTATATGATAAAGATGCAAAGGTTGATGAATGCTTAAATACAAGTGCATATGCATATGGGCTAAAAAGGCGTTGTGACTAGTTAATCGACATTGCAAAGCAAAAGAAGAGGCCTATGGCCCAACAAATGTGCAAAGCAAAAGAAGAGGCCTATGGCCCAACAAATGTGCAAATGAAACAAATGATCAAGCTAGCTAGCAAATGCAAATGCAAATGTTCACATGGAAACCCGGGGCAATGTTCGTTTAATCTGGTCACAACAAAATAAAATGTACAAGCAAAGCATAAGTAAATAACAATTATTGAATACTTGATTTTATCTATATTTATATGTTATTGACTGATGAATGGAATGGAATACATGGTATATATTGGAATTGTGATTTATGACTATGAGTTGTTTGGTACTTTAGAGCTCATTGGATGGTTATTCTCACTGAGCCGCAACTCATCAATTTGCATCATTTTTCAGGTAAAGAGAAGTGATAGCTCATTTTGAGTAGCGTATAAAAGACATGGAGCACAGGTCACTGGCCGAGCCTCATCACTCTCTCTCTCCTTGCATTCCACACAAGCATGAAAATATGTCATATGTGTTTTTTTGTATTTACGTGCTTGAATAGGTATAGTCATTTTGGAATGAGTCTAAATATGTATAAATGAAATCAACTCGAAAATACTTATGTGAAAAGTTTATGTTTTGATATATGTGATATATTATATTGTGGTGAAAACCTCAGTGTTAACTTTGCAAAGTCAGTGAATAATATTACAGGATATGAGACTTGCAAGTCATTGAATGAAATTATAGGATATGAGACTTGCAAAGTCATGGAATTATATTACAGGATATGAAAAACAATTTTACTACTATTGTTAACAGGGTATTTTACCTTTCCAGTACGCCATGTATGATTACTTGATATTTGGATAGGTTATACTAAAATGCATAAGAGGTGTGACGTTACACTTAGTGTGTTAGTGAAACTCTCAATTGCGATTGGGGAGAGGAGTAGGGTTTGTTAACTCCTGAACCTCTATAAAAATCCTTATGTCAAATTTCTCTATCCTCCTAAACTTAATTTTTATTTCCGCACTTTAAAGTTAATTTTTTAAAACTCCAATTCAATCCCCCTTCTTGGCTCAATATTTGGGCAACACATGTCAATTTGACCATGTTTATAAGATTTTCCATGATGCATATTAATCCCACATTTCACCATATATCTACTTATTGGTCATCTAAAACATGCCTATAAAGTAAAAAACACATAAAATATAAAGTTATGGCCTTAAGTGTTGTTATGTACAAACCTTACACCTAGGATAGAGATTGGCTAAAGCTTGATCTCTTCAAGCCTATCCTCTCCCTTGACATGGACTTCCAGCACTTTCTCTAGGTCCCAGTAAGATGAAGAAATGTCTTTTTAACTTCCAAAAAATGAACTAAGGTCCAGAAAAGAAAAACCAAGATTTTCTCTAAATTTTCAACCTCTCTCTCTCTCTCTCTCTTCTTTCTCACTTTTCCCTCAAGAAACACTGATCTTCCGAGCTTCTTTAATGGAAGAAGATGGAGTCTGGAGGAAAAAGAATATGATCTTTGCATGTTTTGTTGGTTAACAAGGAGGGAAGAGCTGATTTAAATGGGATGGTAGAGAGAAAAATGTGATTGCCTCACCAGCTCTGTTTGCCTAGGCTTCACAGCCGTGACTCCTCTTTCATGGGCCTGAGCCTATCCTTCATGGTTTTGAAGCAACCTGTAAAGAACCGATTTCAGCCACTATCCCAGCTGTAAAGAACCTCATCACAGCTATCCACTAAAACTTGTTATTCACGGTCGTGACACCCATTGTCACAGGCGTGAAACATCCGATTTTAGCCACTCTCAATATCTTAAAACTCCACTTAAACCCCTATTGCCCACTAACCAATAATATAACTTATAGGCCCTAATAACGGGCATTACATTTCTCTCCCTCTTGAGATATTTCATCCCCAAAATTACCTATCATGACATCTCAGAACAACTGAGGGTATTGTGGCATCATCACTTGCTCGCTTTTTCATGTTGTTTCTTCAACTATATGGCTCTTCCATAACACTTTCACCAGTGGAACTTGCTTATTCCTGAGCTTTGTTACCTCATGAGATAAGATATTGACTGGTTTCTATTCATAAGATAAATCCGGGCTCAACTCTATGCTCTCAACTGTGATGATGTGAAAAGGATTTAACCGATACCTCCTCAACATGGATACATGGAAGACATTGTGTATCCTACTCAATATTGGTGGCAAGGAAAGTCTGTATGCCACTGGTACGATCCTCTATAGGATCTCATAAGGTCCAATGAACCTAGGGCTCAACTTTCCTTTCTTCCCAAATATGAGAACCTTTTTCCACGGAGATACCTTGAGAAACACCTTCTCTCCCACTAAGTACTCCATGTCCTTTCTTTTGAGGTCTATATAGGATTTCTATCTATGGGAAGCTGCTTTCAGTCGATCTCTAGTGATCTTCACTTTCTCTTCTATCTCTTGTACCAGATCTGGCCCTACTAACTTTCTCTCACTGAGCTCGGCCCAATATAACGGTGTCTGACACTTTCTACCGTAAAGTGCCTCATACGAAGCAATCTAAATACTGGATTGGTAATTGTTGTTGTATGCGAACTCCATTAACGGTAGATTTTCATCCCAACTTCCATAAAATTCGATCGCACAACATCCCATAATGTCTTTTAGGATCTAAATAACTCTCTTTGACTGACCATCCTCCTAGGGTTCGAAAGTCGTGTTGAAACTGAGCTTGGTACCCAAAGCTCGCTGTAGACTACCCCAAAACTGAGATGTAAATTGCAGATCTCTATCCAAAATAATGGAGTCTAAAACACTATGCAGACGCATTATCTCATTCACATACAACTCTACCAACCGGTTCAAAAGATAGTCTTTCTGAATAGGTTAAAAATGTGTCGACTTCATTAATTTATCCACGATCACCCATAGAACATCATATTTTCTCGATGTCAACAGCAATATAATCACGAAATCCATAGTGAATCTCTCCCATTTCCATTCGAGAATTGTGATATGTTGTAATAACCTTAAAGGTACCTAATGTTCGACCTTTACCTCTTGACATGTAACACATCTAGTTGTGAACTCTGTGATGTCTTTTTTCATCCCTGACCATCAACACACTTCTTTTAAGTTTTGATACATCTTGTTACTGTCCAGGTGCATTGCAAATCTCATCTCATGGGCCTTCCTCATAATCCTTTATCTCAACTTTGAGACCTCTGGTACAAATAACCTACTTTGGTAGTATAAACTACCATCTAGCTTGACTGAGAACCTCGGTCTCTCCCCCTTGGAGACCAAAATGACCAATCCCACTAGCTTGCCATCAAGCTTCTGTGCATCTCTAATCTTTTGACTCAAGGTTGGTCAGATGTGTAACTCTGCCACGGTCTTCCTACTGAGCGCATCGGCCACCACATTGGCCTTCACTGGATGATAATTAATTACACAATCATAATCCTATATCAACTCTAACCATTTTATTTGCCTTAAATTCAAATCATTCTATGTAGGAAGATACTTCAAACTCTTGTGATCAGTGTAGATGTAACACTTCTCTCCATATAGATAACGAAGCCATATCTTCAATGCAAAGACAATGGCCACCAATTCTATATCATGCGTTGGGTAGTTCTTCTCATGAAGCTTTAATTGTCTAGAGCCATAGGCGACCACTTTTTCTTTTTGCATTAACATGTAACCCAATCCATTGTGTGATGCGTCACTGTAAACCACATATTCCTTGTCTAGAATCGACTGTGTCAACATTGGAATTTTTTTCAGAAAACTCTTAAGTTGATTAAAACTATTCTGGCACTTGTCCGTCCAATGAAACTTGATATCCTTTTGCAACTACCTAGTCAACAGAGAAGCAATCATGGAAAACCCTTTGATGAACCTTCTGTAGTACCCTTCTAAGCCAAGAAAACTCCTGATCTCGATAACATTCCATAAGGGGTTTCCAATCCAAGATCACCTCGACCTTGCTAGAATCCACTTTCATCCCATCGACCAGTATCACATGCCCAAGGAAGGCAATCTCATCTAGCCAAAACTCACACTTAGAGAGCTTGGCATATAGCTCATGCTCCCTAATAGTCTATAAAATTGTTCTCAAATGCTGCTCATGTTAATTCCTATTTCTTGAATACACCAAGATGTTGTATATGAATACCATAATAAATTGATCTAGAAATGGTTTGAAGATCCAGTTTGTCAGATCCATAAAAGCTGCCGGAGCATTACTCAACCTGAAGGACATAACCAAAAACTCATAATGAGCATACCTAGTTCTGAAGGTTGTCTTCTCTACATCGTCCACCTGGATTCTCAACTGATGGTACCCCGATCTCAAATCAATTTAGAGAATATCCCTGCACCTCTTAACTAATCAAAGAGATCATCAATCCATATTAACAGATACCTATTCTTAATGCTCACCCTGTTCAATTGCCTGTAATCTATGCACAACCTCGTAGACCTATCTTTCTTCTTGACAAACAACATTGGTGCACCCCATGGAGATACACTCGGTTTGATGAAATCCTTATCTAGCAATTCCTATAACTGTGCCTTTAACTCCTTCATCTCTGATGGAGTCATATGATATGGTACCGCTGATATAAGAGTTGTACCCAAAGTAAGCTCAATTGAGAACTTTATCTCTTTTTCCAGAGGTAGTCCTGGTAGCTCATTTGGAAACACAATTGGAAATTCCTTCACTGTTAGAATATCCCTAAGATTTGGGCTCTCCTTCTTGTTGTTAATCACATGAGCCAAATAGGTCTCACACCACTTTATGATCATCTTATGTGCTTTCATCATGGATATGATCCTTGCTTACTGTGAGGTTCTCCCCCTTTAAACAACCACTTTCTCATCTTTTGACATTCTCAACTCTACCGTCTTCATCCTACAGTCCAATATTGCACTATGCCGAGATAGCCAATCCATACTTAGGATATCGTCATACTCATGAAAGGGCAACTCTATCAAGTCTTCCACGAACTCTATCCCTCGAACCATAATCGAACTATTCTTATACACCCGGTTTTCCACCGTGTTATGCCCCTAAGGACTAGTCACCTCTATCTCATAATCTAAGCTCTCCACTAACATATTATACTACTTAGCTATGTTGGTACATATATAAGAATGTGTAGAACCCAAATCTATCAAAGAAATTAAAACTGAGTCAAAGAGAAGAAATGTACCAACAACCACATTTGATGCACTAGGGTCCTCTTTGGCCCTTATAGCATAGGCTCTCACTGGTACTCTACTAGGTCCTAGCCTGTAAACTGTCCTTGATATAGTCGATCTAGATCCACCTCTGCCTGAACTAATCTGTCCTCGACCCCTGGCCTATGTCGGCGCTGAACCCTGAGTATGAGTGGGAGCCTCCACCATTTGTAACAGACAATCTCTCTTAAAATGATATAGGGACTGACACCTGAAGCAAGACCTAGTGTGTCCTTAACACTCTTCTCTATGCATCCTCCCATACACTATACATTGTGGTACTATCTCTCTGTGTGTCTGGGGCTGATTACTGACAGCAGTGGAAACTGTCACTGTAGATGGCACCTGTCTGGTGTACCCTATTTGACCCTGACCTTGTCCAGAACTGGTGCAAACCTTCTTGGTTGATGACTGTGCAACACTGTACATTGACCCTATGAAGTCTCTTTTAGAAGACTCATCTGCCTTCTTCAGCTTTACCCTCTTCTCTATAGAAATGGAAGAAGATACCAACCTCGTGAAGTCCTCATACTGCTGTGAGATCATATGGAACCTGATGTCATCTCTCAGACCATCCTCAAACCGGAAACACTTGTTCGCCTCATCCCTAATGATATCGATCATATACCTGCTCAACCCGGTAAACTCTCTCTCATTGTAATGCCTGATAATTTAGGCCACGGTCGCGGTTGAGCGAAATTCGGCACGCCGAACCTATTGAGTCTAAATTCGAACATGAAAGAAATAAATTAAAATAATAATAATAAGATGGGAGAAAAATATTTTGGATATTATTAATTGAGAATTTTGAAGTTTGGAATTAAAATTAGGAAAAAAATAATTTTTCGCTGAACGAAATTAGAAATTACAGTATTTTTGGCACAAAAATTATAAGAAGGCATAAAAATGGAATATTCTTTATCTAAGAAAAGGAATATTCTTTTAATTAAGATAAATTAAGAGTGATTTAATTTAATGGACCAATGGGAAGCAAGATTAACAACTAATCCTAACCACCCACCTAATCCAACTATAAAAAGTCAAATTTCCAATTTTTTTTATCATTCTTCTTCTTTTTCATCTTGACCAAACCCATTTCTCTCCCTTTTTTTCTTCTTTGGGCGTGACTCTCCTCCTCCTTTAATGTTCTTCTTTTTTTCTTCAATTAAAGCTAAGATTAGATGAAAAAAAAGGGGATTAAGGTAAGATCATGAAGAAAGTGAAGTAAAGTGAGCAAAACCAAGGAAGATGAAGAAAGAAAGGAAAAGAAAAAAGAGAACAAAAATTTTAGCCAATTGGAAGATCATCAAATGTGAGTTTAGATTTTCTATCTTCTCACTTTTCTTCTTCTATTTTCTTTGATTTTGGGGTTAGTTGTCATTAAAGTTAGTAATTTGGGGTGATTAAGATGTTAATGGTGATTAAGGGTGGATTAGTATGATTAGTGTAAAATTTATTGTTAGGGCAAGGAAGTGAACAAACTTTGAACCAAAATTAAAGGGGAAGTAAGGGCAAGGAAAATGCTATATAAGAGGAAGAGAAAAGTGAAGAGAAGTAGAATTTTAAGGTATGTACATTTGGCAAAAAATTAATATATAAAAATATTGATTTTAATTTTGTGATGTGTATGAAATTATAGATATTTGATTGAGAAATTAAGTGGTGATTAAATGATTCCATGAATATGAAAATAAAAACTAGAATATGAGGTTGATGCATGAAAATGGAAATTACATGATTTAATTGATGTGCTGGAAAATTCATCTTATGAACAGTATATAGTGTTTTGATCATAACTTGAGTTCTGGAAATCATTTATGAGTAATTCTTGTTGGGATGTAAATTTGAGACATAGGTCTTGAACTTTTATTCATACCATTAGATCTGAATATTCCTGGAATTAGGTGAACAAGGGACTCAAAATTGACCTAGAAATCTGTTCAGAAAAAAAACTGGGCAGATTGCAGTGAACGTAGCTTAGGAGAAAATTTATAACTTTCGCTACCAAATTATTTTTAATGTAATTCTAGTTGGAAATTAAAGATAAGACATGTACCTATATTTTTTTAGGTTATCACTTGTCCAAGTTCCATCGAAAAAAGGATGAAAAATACAGACCAATATAAGAGAAAATTCTGTCCAATAAAATACTGGGCAGATTGCAGTGAACGTAGTTTAGCAGAAAATTCATAACATTTGCTAAAAAATGATTTTTAATGTAATTCTAGTTGAAAATTAAAGATAAGACATGTACCTATATTTTTTTAGTTTATCACTTGTCCAATTTTCATCTAAAAATGGACGAAAGAGACAGACCAATATAAGGCAGAAATGCTGTCCAGAATAGGACAGCTTGTAAAAAATGTATTGATTGTGAAATTTTGTGATATAAAATATATTAATTGACTTTTCTTATAGTTATAATGATTAAATGAGCAAGTTTGATGTTGTAAAATATTTAATGGGAATTATTGCATTTATGTAGAATTTATATTAATGTTACCTACATAATTTGTGTAAATAATAATAAAGGTAACAAATATAATTAAGCCCTATAACATCTAGTCGAGAACTAGAAATTAGGATAAGTTGGCATGCCAATAAAAGGGTAAAAATGTAGGCACTAAAAATAATAGTGCTGAGATTTAATTTAAGTGACACTAAGAAATAGTGCTGAGTTGAAATTACGTAGGCACTAAGAAATAATATTGAGTTTAAAAATTACGTAGGCACCAAAAAGTGTTGAGTTGTTATTGGAAATGTAAGTGTTAAACACCAAGTTATAAAATAATTATGTATGCTCCAAGTATACTGCCGGAGGGCAGAAACCCTGTATCCAGTGTTTAGTTCCGGTCTAAGATGTCGTGAGCTATTAAATAAATAATAGAAAAAAAAAGTGAATTATGAAATTGATATTGTGAATTTTATATCTTGAATTGTTAAGAAATTTCAAGTATGCTTAATGAATTAAATGTCATAATTGATGAATTAAATATTTTTGCATGAAAAAAAATAGTTTTATTATTAATTGAATATTTGGCATGCTTAATAAATTAATTGTAGTTTCAAAAAATTTTATTTTAGAATTATTTATGTAATTATTGTATAGTTGTCAAACGTACCACTAAGCTAAAAGCTTAGCGCGTGTGTTTCACGCGCAGATAAATAGAAGTAGTTGTCCCGATAGGGGGACCGAAGAAGAGGGAACCCCTAAGATCAGATTGCAGTTGTCTAGTTCTTTTTGTATGTTTTGAAAATTATGTTGCAAAATTTAAATTCTAAGAATCTTTTTTTATTGTAAATTTGTGGTATGTAGGATTTATAAGGAATGAATTTTGTAATTTTATAAATCTAGTATTATTTCTAAATATTATGGTTTAATTGCATGAGTTCTTTTAAATCAAACTATTTCAATCCCTAGTTATATATTTAAATGGAAAAAAATAGTAATAAATATTTCGCAAATAATAAACTCGAAAAAATTTTATTACAATGATTTGAACATTGGTTGTAAAACAAATGAGCTTATTAGCACTTCCATATCCTATTAACGTTTAGTAGGGTATGAGAGCGCTACACTCATATATTGTCACAATCATGTTTCCCTGCTGTAAGTTCATAAACTCATTTCTTCTCATCTGTATATCCCATCGATACATACTATTTCTTGAACTCCACTATGAAGAACTCCTAAGTAATCGGCTCTGGAATCCGCAGTTTCTGCAAAACCAACTTCCACCAATCATAGGCATGCTTCCAGAGAAGTGAAATAATAAACCTACCTTGTGCTCCTCGACACAATCCAACTTTTTGAAGACCCTTTAAGTCCTCTCCAACCAAAACTCAGTAGTAGTCGGGTCGTTCTTAATACCACTTGGAAAGACTAGAGCCTCATACTTCCTCAGCCGGTCTATCTGAACTATATGTCTCAATGGTGATTGAGGAGGTGGTGGTAGAAGAGGAGATGGTGGCGGCATAGCCTGTACTAACCACTGCACTGCTATAAAAGAGGTGCACCGGTCGACCCTTGCACACTAGTCTAGCTCGACTGATTCTAAGCCTCAACATTCATAAGACTGCTACTCTTGACTACATCATGCAGTTCGATCTCCATACCCATTCTTTTGCCTACATAATGACAAAGAATAGCCCACATCAGAATCATACAGGATAACATTCGCACACGTGATACACCCATCCCACCTAGGTTCAGAACCGCCTAGACCTAGGATCTCATACCACAAAATATAACACTCTTTGATATAATTAAGACTAAAACCCAATTATACCAAAATATGCTACAATGCATATGAGTTAAAATGTCAATTTTTAAAAAAAACTTTCATGCACAATAGCCATGATGACTTAACAAAATAAAAGCATTCTTAAAATCATGAAATCAATCTCACTATATAAAAGTTTACTACAAATCGTATGGGCATGCACATGCCTGAAGTTATACAAAATGAGTAGTTATAAAACTACATGTCTCTAAAATACAACATGTAAAGCTATAACTGCCCAACTCATGGAAAAATAACCAAAAATAAGATATATCAATGTCCCACCCACTAACCAACTGGTGCCTAGTGGTACATAATAACGTACAAGGCATACAACAAATATAAATAATATGCATAATATACTCACCGAGCTACTAAGACGACTTACCTAGAAGTCTGCACATACACTGGTTTATATACTACATGACATGCCATCCGAATTTTTTTTTTTTTATATATATATATATATAATGCAAAACACCACATGGAAACTCAAACAATCTATCAGTGTCATACACGTGTTTTTCACACATAACAATTTATTTATTTATCCTACCTTTGCCCACTTACTTATAACTAGACTAAAATGGATATGGGTAACTCAGCCCATTGAGGTGGTCTAGTCTGCTACTCTCTAGCTATAAAATATATATAGCCCATTGAGGCGCTCTGGTTCGCTAACCTCTAGGGCTTCAATATATATAATCCACCGAGGTTCTTTTATCTGTTAACCTCTATGCCTTCAAATATATAACCCACCGAGGTGCTCTAGTCTGCCAACGTCTGGGCCTTCAAATATATAACGCACCAAGGCACTCTGGTCCACTAACCCATGGGTTTCAAATATGTATGACTAACATAGGTCACTCAGTACCAAACTCTCCCCTCAATGACATGCCATATATCTTAGCTCTAGTTTTAGTCAGAGTATTGGGCTTACAATATTATCATACACACATTCATATGTTTCATTACCATATTTTATATAAATCTCATGATTTCTATAATCATACATTTCCATACTATGTGAATAACATGCATATGACGCCTATCGCCTCCCAACTAATCAAATCCAATTCAAAAACAAATGTATCAAATTGTTTTTTAAATCAAAAATAGCTTCATGCCTGTGAATAGCCATTCACGGTTGTGAAGCACTACTTCATAGGTAGTCCCCCCTGTGACTCAAGCCGTGATTCAATCTGTGAATTAGCACAAGTTCACGATTGTGATCACCCCTTTACGGGCTTGAACCCAATTGTGAACCCAACTGTGAAGTTGCCTGTGAATGGATTTGCTTCAGCAACAAGAATGCATTTCACAATATTCACACCCATGAACCCACTCATCACGCTCGTGAATCTAGAAATTTTTCTATAAAAATAGAGCATCACAAATCATGTCAATTCCAGATGCAATACTCACAACGGTTGAACAATGACAGTCACCCTATCAACATTCCAGCATGCATTTAAGCTATCTAACATGACTATATCATCTCTAATCATCAATAATAATTAGAATTATTTCTCAAAACATGTCAATTTGACCAAATTTATAAGGTTTTCCATTATGCATATTAATCCCACATTTCACCATCTATCTACTCATTGGTCATCTAAAACATGCATTTAAATCAAAGAACACAGAAAACACAAAGTTATGGTCTTAAGTGTTGTTATTTACAAACCTTATATCTATGATGGAGATTGGCTAAAGCTTGATATTTTCAATCTTGTCCTCTCCCTTGAGATGGACTTCTAACACTTTCTCCAGGTCTTAGCAAGATGAAATGTCCTTTTAGCTTTTGGAAAATGACCAAGGTCCAGAAAAGAAAAACCAAGCTTTTCTTTAAACTCTTAACATCCATCTTCTCTCTCTTCTTTCTCACTTTTTCCTTAAGAAACACTGATCTTCCAAGAAGATGGAATCTATAGGAAGAATAAGATGAAGTTTGCGTGTTTTTCTAGTTAACAGAGAGTGGGAAGTGGATTTAAAGGGGTTGGCAGAGAGAAAAACGTGACTGCCTCACTAGCTCTATCTACCTAGGCTTCATGGTCGTGACTCATCTTTCACAGGCATGAGCCTATCCTTCACAGTTTTGAAGCAACTTTTCACAGTCGTGATGGTTGTGAAGAACCTCATCACAGCTATGCACTAAAACCCAATATTCACGGTCGTGACACCCATTATCAAGAGCGTGAAACATCCAATTTCAGTCACTCTCAATATTTCAAAAATCCATTTAATTCCCCATTTTTCATTAACCAATAACATAATTTAATGATGGGATGATCCACCAATTAGTTAGAGACCTTAAGTTTCTTCAGAAGCATGGTCGATTAAGTTAAAAAGGGATCGCTTCAATCTAAGCCTTTCTAAACAACATTCTTGTGTTGCAAGAGGACGTGAGGTTGGCTGACTAGGTATTTTCCTTATCTAAGATGAGCAGACACTCAAAGATATTGATGCAATTATGTATTATCAAAATAAGCTTGTTGATGAGTTAAAATTTGCAACATCTACTCTAAGCTAAGAGAAAGCCAAGCTCATAGAGGTTGCACTAAGTTAACTACCAAGATGATTAAGGCCCAAAATCTAGCAAAGGAAATGCTGAAGCTGGCAGAAGACAAAAAGAAAGTGAAGCGGAGCTTGAAGAAAAAATGTTATGATGTAGCCAAAGAGTAGCGTGAAACTCGTAAGAGTGGCCTCAATGACTTTTTATCTTCATTTATTTTATTCACAAATTGTGCCAAATTTGAATAATTTTCTATTGTAAATATATTGGCCATAAGGCTACATACATTGCCATTCAATTATATTAAAATTTGGATTTTTTCCATTACGATGGCTTTTATTTTATTGAATGATTGTCATGGTGGCAACCTTTTTTCTTAATTAATTAATTTTTGTTTGCATTTTTGTATCTTACTTTTTAACAATTTTGTTGAAACTACAATTTTATTCATATAATTTGGCTAAAATTGAGCCATATAATTAACTTGGCTTAAACCAAATTTATTTACAATTTGAAATATGTTATAATCAGGAACTAACTTCAATTTAATATAACAACAATCTTTTGGCTTAACTAGCCATTCTAAAAATTGACTTCTCATCACTTTCCAAAATAAAAGACACATACAACTTCAAATATTTGACATTTATAGGCCAATTATGTGGGTTACCTTCAGGGTCGACTAGTCAAACAACCCCTTTTCCAAGAAAGTGATCAATGATGAAAAGGCCTTCCCAATTTGCACTCTACTTGCCTTTATCTTTTGAGCCAATCAAAAAAATTGCTTTCTAAATGAGATCTCCCTGTTGATATGATCTTTTCTTTACTCTTATGTTATTTTCACGTTCAACCCTTCTATTTGTACTTTTAATTATTTAAGGGCATTTAACCGCTAATCTGTAATTTGATCAATCTCCATCTTCAAAGCAACGACATAATTTTTGGTTGATCAGTTGTGCTAATAGTCCTTTTTAATTGATGGTACTATTAACTCAGTTGGGACCACAACATCTTATCCATACACCAAATCATAAAGACTAACTCTTAAGCTGAATGCTTACAAACCCAATTGGTCTATAAGACTTTAAATAGAGTTTCATGCCATGCTTTAGATGCTTCGACTTGCCTATTGCTTTGTGTGTAGTATGGTGTTGAATACAACAATTTAATCCTCATTGATTCAAAAAATCCTATGAATTCACTGCCTATAAACACCATACCCTAGTCTATTGTGATAGACTTTGATAGAATATACCGAAAAATAATACTTTCTTTCCAAAATTTGATCACTGATTGCTAATTTGCAACCTTAAAGATGAAATCTCTGTGAACTTTGTCAAATATTGGGAGTAAGAATAATGAAATAATGCCCTTTAGAAGATAAGGGATAAAATTTCCCAAAGATTTCTATAGCCCATCCCCTAAATTTCTAAGACTTTATAATATAGTGCAACTCTGAAGCTAAAAGATGTATTAGGGCATGCCTCTAACATTCTCACACCCTCTGGCATAATCATGGTAGTCCTTTATGAACTTTGGCCAATAATAACTAAGTAAAATAACTTGTCATTTCATCATTTGTCCTCATTAGTGAGCTTTTGGAAATCGTTCATGAATTTGGGCTATGGCATGCATCACTGTTTTTTTATCAATGCATTTGAATAATTATACCCCAAGCCATCTTCTGAAGAGTTCTTTCCCTATTATTATGTATTTAAGGCTTAAGTTATGATCCTCCCATCTATTGTGCTCCTAAGATCCTTTAGTAATTGATTATATGGATTCTCCAATCATTCTTTAAATCCAATTTAAACATATCATACTGAATAGGTAACTATTTAGATGCTAGAATACTATCAGCCTAATAGATCACTGGGATGTTAGCCATCAACTTAAATCCATATGTTATTTGTGCCAGTTCATTACCCAAATTGTTTAAATCCCACTCAATGTACTACAGATCTACTTACTGATTCTTATCCAGAAATCCCTAAAATACTAGTCAACCACTAACAGTTTGATAGACACAATGTTGCCCTAAACTCTGCCTGAATTTCTAAAGCAATGATCAAGCTTCTTATTCGACTTGATTGTTGGTACATTTGAAATCCAACATAATGCTAGCCTAATTTTTTCTCTTACTAGTATAACAAGTCAAATCTCAACACTAACTCCATTGTCAATTTTTGACTCATCAAACTAAACTTGCCATTGAGAAATTTACATGCACTCAACCTACTCTTCAGCTATTTCTAAACCAGGATGGTCAGCTAAAAGGCCTACTAAGGCTTGTCCTATGACAACCTTATAGGGTACATAGTGGAGGGTGAATTATGATAGTGCCAAAACCCATTTTTCGAGATTGATTTTTAAAAAATGGCCTAATCAGGATATACTTTTCTATGTCTAACTAGTTGATGACCAATACAATGACTGGCAATATATAATACCTCAATTTCACATACGAATAATAAAGCATTATACTGATCTTTTATATAGACGAATATCTTATCTCAATGTCTATAAGGACTTAGCTTAAATAGTATATTACCTTTTTTTGTGCCCTTTTATTCGTAAGCCAACATTGATCTGATGGGGTTATATGAAAATATATAAAATCAATGGTGATTTTTAAAGGCATAACGGCTATAGGATTAGTTAGATAAGTTTTTAATTTGTCAAAGATCCACTATTGTTCTTCTCCTTAGTGAAATTGGGCTTCATTCTTCAATTGACGCAACTTGGTCTAATATCTAAATTCTCCTTCGAATTTTCAATGGATCTCCATGAAAAGTTAATTTGTTTGAGAAATCATTGCAACTTTTTCTTGGTTTTTGGTGGAGATAATTCAATTATGGCTTTAGCCTTGTTCTTGTATACTTTTACCCTTGCTTAATGAATTAAAAAGCCAAGAAAGTTGCTAATTGATACACTAAATTCACATTTAAGAGGATTCATTTTCAACTTATGCCTATGCATTTATTCAAATGCCATCCATAAATGTTCTAGATGAGCTTCTTCAACTTGTGCCTTAACAATGACATTGTTAATGTAAACTTCCATTTGTTTGTCTATCATGTCATGGAAAATGGCATTCATTTCTTATTGATAGGTTGCCCTAGTGCTATTCGAAACAAATAACATTACAACCCACTCATATGCACTAACTGGACTAGGAAAAATGCCATTTTGATGACATCATCTTTAAATATGAAGATTTGATTGTACTCTAAATGCCTATCCATTAAACTGAGTATCAAATTGTAGGCACCCAAATCAATCATCATATAAACTATAGACATAGGGTCTTCATCTTTTGGAGTTGCTAGGTTTAGATTTTAGAAGTCCACACAATTTCTAAGTTTACCATTCTTTTTTTGTTGACAAGCCCAATGTTGGACAACCATTCCATATATTTAGCCATTCTAATTAATCTAGCCTTTAAAAGTCATTTTATCTCTTTAGCAGCTAGTCACTCCACTTCCCTGGACATCTTTCTCATGGATTGGCCTCTATCCACTTTTGACATTTTGTTATGAACCCATGCAAAGCAATACTCTAACTTATGCAGTAAATTAATAAGTTTCAGTTCAAAATTTTTTGTTTCGATTTGCACTAATAAAAAGAGGTTGAGGTCACTTTTTAGTTCCTACACTGATTTCTTTAAGCGGGTTTTGTAAGTTGGTCAATGTATCATCAAGTTTGGTTGGGGCTATTTCTATCTTTGTTTTTCTTAGAATATCAATTAGTTCTACCATCTCATCTATTAAATCTTGAAGGGTATTGGAAGAATAATCCTTGAAAGACAAAATTAAGGAAATAGCATGTTCACACCCATGACTATATGTGTCACGCCCTTGAAAGAGCTAACCATTACCAAAACCAACATTTGAAGTTCACGGCCATGAAGGAAGAACAAACCGTGAAGTGGACATTTTATTCACGCCCGTGAATGTTCAAGTCATTTTCATCCAGAGAGATTCACGACCAAAGTCACCACTTGGATCACGGCTGGGAAGTTTGTCACACCCGTGATCCAATGTGTCAAAACATTCCAGAGAGCTTCACGACCAAGGTCACCACTTCAGTCACGGCTTGGAAAGAAATGCCTTCAGTCAAGGCTTGGAAAGAAATGCCACGCCCGTGACAAACATAGTCACGCCCGTGAATTATGAAAGAGAAAAATATCAGGCGCGATTATTTGGTTGGTACAACGGCTAGTTTCGTATTTAATGCATCCCAATGGCTATAATCAGCCATGTGAGTATAAATGGAAGTCATTTATGCATTCAGAACAGGAGGATAACAAGAGAATAGCATATTCTTTGAATCAAAATCTTATTACAAGCTATTTGTACATTCAATACTTTGAGAACAAAATCTATTCTCTGTAAAAATCTTTTTGCTCTTCATTTATTGAGCAATTAAGATTTGTGAGTGTTTCTCTCTGTAATCATTACTCAAGTGAGCTTTGGGTATTTCTGGGTTAAGAGTAGAACACTTGTAAGGGTTAGTTGTGTGAGCCTCCAAAACACAAATATAAGGTTGTTTGTGTGAGCCTGTAAAAACACAAAGAAAAGGTTGTTTGTGTGAGCCTGTAAAAACACAAAGAAAAGGTTATTTGTGTGAGCCTGTAAAACCCAAGGGATTGGTTATTGTGTGAGCCATTAAAACACAAGGGATTTTCGGGTTAGGTGTGAGCCATTGTGAGAAACACCATAGTTAGGAGTGAGCTTGTAAAACTCCATTGTAACACTTAGTGTGTTAGTAAAACTCCCAATTGCGATTGGGGAAAGGAGTAGGGTTTGTTAACACCCAGACCTCTATAAAAATCCTTGTGTCAAATTTTCTCTATCCCTTCTAAAATTAATTATTTAACTCCAATTCAACCCCCCTTCTTGGCTTAATATCTGGGCAACAATTGGTATCAGAGCTTTATCTAGCATCAAAGCCTAAAAAGCGCTAGTAAAGATTAAGATATGGCTAGTGAAGGATTCCAAAGTCTCAAACCTTACTTTGATGGAGCAAATTATGCCCATTGGAAGTTTCGGATGGAGACATATTTGGATAGTGAATGAATTGAAGTCTGGGATAATGTACAAAAAGAATGGACACCACCAACCAGAAGAGGAGCTGATGGTGAAGAAGAAATCCTATCAAAAGATGATTGGACAGAGTCTCAAAGAAGAGCAAATTTCAAAAACAAGAAGGCAATGACAATCCTATCAAGCTCATTATCTATTGAAGAATGTGGGAGAATACAACACTGCCCAACAACATATAGCATGTGGAAGACATTGGAGAATTATCATGAAGGAACTAAGCAAGTCAAATCCAAGAAGATTCAACTTCTGACCTCAGAATATGAGCTCTTCAAGATGAAATCCAATGAGTCAATCACTGACATGACCAACCGTCTTCTAGCCATTATAAATGGAATGAGGAAACTTGGGAAACATCTGAGTTTGGAGGATGTAAACAACAAAATCCTGATAAGTCTTCCTCTTAAAGACTATGGGTCAAGAGTTGCTGTCATAGAAGAAGCAAATGAAGATATGAACATCATGAATACTGATGTGCTGATTGGCAAACTTTTCACACATGAGATGGAAGTGAAGAGAGATAGAGAGCTTGAAGCAGAGCCAGAGAAAAGAAAGCCCTTAGCACTCAAAGCCTCTACTTCAAAATCTCAAGAAGAAAGTGAAGATGATGAAGAAATGAGTGATGATGAAAATGAGGGCATTGTTATGCTTTCAAGAAGATTAAAAAGAATAATTGAGAAAAAATGAGCAACTCCAGAAAATTCAGACAAAAAAACCTCTAACAAACTTCTAATGACACACATAGAAGTAAGGAATAGGTAAAGTGCTATGAGTGTGGAAAGAAAGGACATATCAAAGCAGAATGTCCAAGGCTTAAGAAGCATAAAAGAAAATACCAAAGAGACAATGGGGAGAAAGGTCACAAAGCCACATGGGATGACGAAAGCTCCTCAAGTGAAAAAGATGATAATGAAAGTGAAGAGGTCAACCTATGTTTCATGGCTATCGAAGATCATGTCTCAAATAAGGTAAGATCACTACACTCATACTCTTTGAACAATGATAGTAGTGATAATGATGATGATAGTGATGATGATGATGATGATGAGCAAAGCCTAATAGAAGAATTAAATCTAGAATTAGAGAAATATAGAACTAAATTTAATACCTATAGAAATAATATCTCTAATTGAAAAAATAAGATAGATGGTTTAGAAAAGGAAAACATAAAGCTTAAATCATCTAATGAATCTCTCCAAGTCATTAGATGAATACTCATCAAGACCCTCAACAACTTCCTTGCTAAAAGAAAATAATACTTTGAAAAATGAAGTTGAGGAACTTAGAAACTCCATTTCTAAATTTCACAAAGGTAAAGAGAGCTTAGATACTCTCATTGTGTCTCAAAGATCACCCTTAATTAGACATGGTCTAGAATTTAAGGACACATCATCATCTTCTCACAAAACCATATTTGTTAAGTCTAAAGAATCTCACATCTCCACACCTGTTAGAACAACACCAAGAAATAAGCATGTTAAACCTTCTATACATAAAAAGAATAATCATGCCTTTATATATAGGAAGCATGCATCTAGAAAAATGCAAATTAATCATGATTGTGCATGTCATTGTTCTCAAAATCAGTCTAATAGAATTATGACATTCAAATACATTGTAAGACCAAAAAGCAAGTTTAGACCGAAACAATGTAATTATTGTATGAAAATTGGTCACATAAATAAACATTGTTGGATAAGAAAGGCTCATTGGGAACCTTCATATGCTAATCCCCAAGGACCCAAACTCATTTGGGTATCTAAAAATCATACTTGAATTGTGATTCTATAGGTATGCCTCAAGTCCACAATAAACAAAAATGCTTGGCTAGTAGACAGTGGATGCTCAAGGCATATGACAGGAGACAAAGAACTTTTCAATGAAATCAAAAGTATTAATGGAGGTAAAGTTACCTTTGGAAACAATGCAAAGGGTAAGGTAATTGGCATTGGTTCTATTGGTATTATTGGTACTACTTTTATTAAAGATGTCTTACTTGTTGATGGCTTAAAACATAACTTGTTAAGTGTAAGTCAATTATGTGATAAAGAAAACAAAGTAATCTTTACTTCAAATGAATGTCTTGTGATCTCTATAGATAGTCAGGAGATATTTAAAGGAAATAGATATATAAATACATACATAATAAACTTACATGAACTATCTAACCATTCCTCTAAGTGTCTTATGACTACTAGTAATGAATCTTGGTTGTGGCATAGAAGACTTGGTCATGCTAACATGGACTTAATACAAAGTCTCAACACAGGAGAACTAGTAAAAGGACTGCCAAGAGTTAAATATGAAAAGGCAAGACATGTGAACCTTGCCAAAGAGGAAAACAACACAAGTCATCCTTCAAAGCCAAAAACATAGTAAGTATTGTAAAACCTCTTCAACTCCTGCATTTAGACTTGTTTGGACCCACTAGAATTGCTAGCTTAGGAGAAAAACATTATGCATTTGTCATCGTAGATGATTACTCTAGATTTACTTGGGTAATTTTCTTAGCTCAAAAGAGTGATGCTTTTGAAAATTTCAAAAACTTTGCTAAAAGAGTTTGGGAAAGAATTTGAAAATGAAAACTTTGAAAACTTTTGTTTTGAACATGGCATTTCACACAATTTCTCATCTCCTAGGACACCTCAACAAAATGGGGTAGTTGAAAGGAAAAATCGAACTTTAATTGAAATGGCTAGAACAATGCTCAATGAATATGAATTATCAACTTATTTTTAGGCAGAAGCCACAAACACTGCTTGTTATATTTTAAATCGAGTTTTCAAAAGACCTCTTTTAAACAAAACCTCATTTGAGCTATGGAATGGAAGAAAGCCCTTAATATCATACTTTAGAGTATTTGGATGCAAGTATTTTATATTGAACACCAAGGACAATCCTAGAAAATTTGCGAGAAGTAAGGTATGGACCCCAGTACCTAGACCTAAGGATCATCAAATTATAGGTAGCAAATGGGTATTTAGAAACAAACTAGATGAACAAGGTTTAATAACCAGGAATAAGGCTAGATTAGTTGCAAAAGGATATAATCAGGAAGAAGGTATAGATTATGATGAAACATATGCACCTCTAGCTAGATTAGAAGCCATAAGAATACTTTTAGCATATGCATGTCACAGGAATTTCAAACTTTTTCAAATGGATGTGAAAAGTGCATTTCTAAATGGTTATATAGATGAAGAAGTGTATGAGAACAACCACCAGATTTTGAAAGCTATGATTTTCCAAATCATGTTTTTAAACTTTCAAAAGCTTTGTATGGTTTAAAATAGGCCCCAAGAGCTTGGTATGAGAGGTTAAGTTCTTTTCTATTAGAAAATAGCTTTACAAAGGGAAATGTTGACACTACATTATTCATCAAAAAGCATAAGCATCATATACTAATTGTTCAAATTTATGTTGATGATATAATATTTGTTTCTACTAATGAGTTGTTTTGTCAAGAATTTGCTAAGTGTATGACTAGGGAATTTGAAATGAGCATGATGGGAGAGCTTAAGTATTTCCTTGGTCTACAAATAAAGCAAAGCAATGAGGGCATATTCATCAATCGATCCAAATATGCCAAGGATTTAATTAAGAAATTTGATATGGAAGGATGCAAGAATGTTAAGACTCCTATGAGCACTTCAACAAAAATGGACAAGGATGAAAAGGGTAAGAGCATTAATGAAAGGCTTTATAGAGGTATGATCGGATCACTTTTATATCTCACTGCTTCTAGACCCGATATAATGTATAGTGTTTTCTTGTGTGCACGATTTCAATCATGTCCCAAAGAATCTCATTTAAATGCAGTAAAAAGAATTTTAAGATATTTACATGGATCTTTGCATCTAGGTTTATGGTATCCTAGAAATTCATCATTTTATATTATAGGATATTCAAATGCAGACTATGCTGGTAGTCTTTTAGATAGAAAAAGTACTTCAGGTGCTTGTCACTTCATTGGAGAATGCTTAGTTTCTTGGTTTACCAAGAAAAAAATTTCAGTTGCTCTCTCAACTGCTGAAGCAAAATATGTAGCAGCTGGATGTTGTTGTACTCAAATTCTGTGGATGAAACAACAACTTAAGGACTATAGTCATGAGATGAACCATATACCTATTAAATGTGACAATAAAAGTGCTATAAATCCTTCAAAGAATCCTATACAACATTCAAGAAGTAAGCATATTGACATTAGACACCATTTTATTAGAGATCATGTTCAATATGGAGATGTTACATTAGAATTTATAAGCACAGAAAATCAATTAGCAGACATTTTTACTAAGTCTCTAAATGAGGAAAGATTTAATTTCATTAAAAGAGAACTTGGTATGATTGATGGATTAACCTTGTGATTGCTAAATTATGATTGATGATGTTATTTTTGTATCATATCACTAGATATAAGATAGAAATTTTGATGAAAATTTATGTTTTAAGGGATATAATCTTTATTGAAATGATTTAGTCTTGTTTTTAGGACTTAATTTTATTTTATGAAAATTTTAGGGGAGTCATGCTCGTGACATATGTTCATGCCTGTGACTTAAATAGCCAAAAGAGGCAGTGTTGTTCACGACTTGATTCACAACATGGTTCACGGCTTCAAGTGGTGAAGCTTATTTTCACGGCTTCTTTCACTCCCGTGAAAAGAGCCTTTCACGCCCATGACGAATTTTCACTCCCGTGAACCTTAACACCCCAAAACTCACAGAGGCTTTCACGCTTTGAGTCACGGCTTGCTTCACGGGCATAAGTAGTGAAATTCAACATTTCACGCCCGTGACTATTATTTCACCCCCGTGATAGTTCATCATTCATGCCCATGAAATTCAAAGGTCATGACCGTGAACTTATTCACGCCTTCATTCACGGATGGAACACTCCTTCAGCAAACCGTGAACATGACCATTCACGCTCGTGAAAACACACTTCACGCCCGTGAATGTATCGAGTATATAAAAGAACAGCCGGTTATATTTCACATTTCAACTCTTCAACTCCAAAACCGCTCTCATTTACACACATTCATTGAGACATTGAACATTTCGGCCCCCAAGTCTCAAACTTTTCCTATAAATACCACTAAAAGTTCAAATCTTCATCAAAAATCATACATTTTTATGGTTTCCATAAAAAAAATTTTGCTGAAGGAGACTGCTTCATCAGAAACCTATTTCTTCAAATCAAATGGAGACTGTTTCATCCAAGAGAAAGAGAAAGAAGTCTCATGCTCCTAGAAGGTATGCAGATTGCCTCATGAACTGTATTCCGAAGCAATGCCATCCTCGGTACTCCACTTTGAATAAGAGACCTCTATTGTCATCAAGGTCTTTCGAATGGTAGATAGTCCAAACTTTAGGGCTTGAAATGGCTATAACAGAGCAACTCCAAGCCTGTCATCTGAAAGAATTTATGGAGATTCACTAGCCAACCTTGAGGGAGCCAACACTTGAATTCCTCAGCACTCTACAAGCATCACCTACTGGAGTGGTGAAATTCCAACTGTGTGACAAACCAAACACCCTCAATGCCATTGAATTTGGGGAATTGTTTAATCTACCATCTGATGGCATCCTAAATGACAGTGAGGTAGAATTCTCCACCTCTCGAGCTTGGACACATTTTGGCTATGATTGTAGCTGGGATGTTAAGAAGACAAAAAGCACTCATCTCCTGTCCCCAGTGCACAAGTATTTGCATAGGTTCCTGACCTATAGCATATTCGCTAGGGGAGAAAGCAATGGGACTATCAGGAAGTCAGAGCTCTTCCTATTTGAGATGGCTCGCAGAGGACTTACCGTGGCACTCTCTAGATGGTTTGCAAACCATCTTCTGTCCATCGCTACAAAACCCACGGGAGATATCTTGATTGGTGCATATGTCACCCATATAGCCGTGAAGCTTGAATATCTGAAGCTGGATTAGCATCATTTCAACCTCATCCCTAGACATCCTCGAGATCGCTTGGATGTCGAGTCCTTCACAAAGATGGGAGTGGCTGTCAGAATCGTTTTTGAGAACGATATTTTCTACCGCTTCACCGACACTGCTGGGGAGATCATCTGGGAAGACAATGACACAGAGGACTTTAAAGCAGGCCTCCAAGGAGTCCAACAGAAGAAGAGGGCTCGGGTTGAGGAAGCACCTCCAGTAGCTGAGCAGGACATCGGACAGTCCTCGGCTTCCACACCGACTTTAGCGCAGCAGGTGGTTGACCTCTTGGCACCACATTTTGAGCAGCTGCAGACTTCAATGGATGAGAGGTTAGAGAACCTCAAAGACTTCATGGAGTCTCGGATGGACAGCCTTGAGGCTGAAGTTTCTAGGCTTCGAGATAGGATGTCCGGCTAGGAGTTAGGCTAGATTGTAGCCTAAATTTGCTTGTTTTTTGCTTGTTTATTTCTTTTATGTTTGTTGCTGTGTAGGAAATTTTCAATTTCCTTTCTGAACTTTATTTAACTCTGTTTGTATTTTTTTTATTCAATATATTTGCTATTATTTACCTCATTAATATCTTTATATCCTTTTTGATTGATGATAAAAGGGGGAGAAAACTAGCAATATATTATAGGGAAAATGGTATCAAACTAGCAATATAAGGAGAAACTAGCAATATATATTAAGGTAAATGAATTTTGAATCAAAAATTAAAATTGAATTATGAAGTGACATTGAAATAGATTAAAAGGGATTAGAAACCTTGATTCAAAAATTAATATGCAAAGTATAAAATTGAGAAATTGAGCATTATACACATTAGATATACCTTAAGTATACTTTGCATATACCTTCATGCAAGTTACAAAAATAAATATGCCATGATATACCTTAAGTATACCTTACATATACTTCATGCCTTAAAAAGGAATTATGGTATATATTGGATATACTTCTCATATAACTTGCATATACTTAAAATCTAATTAAGTTTATTTCAATGCTACATCATTCTTTACAATTCTTGCACTTTATAAATTTTTTATCCTAAGTATATTTTGAGGGGGAGACTTCTCAAAAGCACATATTGCTAGATTATTTGTCACCATCAAAAAGGGGGAGATTGTTAAACCTTGAGGGGTATTTCCATCATTTTGATGATAACAAATAAAATAGAAATATTGTATTTAACATACTTGTTTTCTAAGTCTATTAAACAGGACATGGAATAAAATAGCAAGAATGGAGATTGGAAGAATAATCCTTGAAAGACAAAATTAAGGAAGTAGCATGTCACGCCCGTGAAAGAGCTAACCGTTACCAAAACCAACATTTGAAGTTCACGGCCATGAAGGAAGAATAAACCGTGAAGCGGACATTTTAGTCACGCCCGTGAATCAAAATTGTCACGCCCGTTAATGTTCATGTCATTTTCATCCAGAGAGCTTCACGACCAAAGTCACCACTTGGATCACGGCTGGGAAGTTTGTCATGCCCATGAAGATGTATGTCACGCCCGTGATCTAATGTGTCAAAACATTCCAGAGAGCTTCACGACCAAGGTCACCACTTCAGTCACGGCTTGGGAAGAAATGTCACACCCGTGAATTATGAAAGAGAAAAATGTCAGGCGCGATTATTTGGTTGGTACAACGGCTAGTTTCGTAATTAATGCACCCTTATGGCTATAATTAGCCATGGGAGTATAAATGGAAGTCATTTATGCATTCAGAACAGGAGGATAACAAGAGAATAGCATATGCTTTGAATCAAAATCTTATTACAAGTTATTTTTACATTCAATACTTTGAGAACAAAATCTATTCTCTGTAAAAATCTTTTTGCTCTTCATTTATTGAGCAATTAAGATTTGTTAGTGTTTCTCTCTGTAATCATTACTCAAGTGAGCTTTGGGTATTTCTGGGTTAAGAGTAGAACACTTGTAAGGGTTAGTTGTGTGAGCCTCCAAAACACAAAGATAAGGTTGTTTGTGTGAGCCTGTAAAAACACAAAGAAAAGGTTGTTTGTGTGATCCTGTAAAAATACAAAGAAAAGGTTATTTGTGTGAGCCTGTACAAACACAAAGAAAAGGTTGTTTGTGTGAGACTATAAAACACAAGGAATTGGTTATTGTGTGAGCTATTAAAACACAAGGGATTTCTAGGTTAGGTGTGAGCCATTGTGAGAAACACCATAGTTGGGAGTGAGCTTGTAAAACTCCATTGTAATACTTAGTGTGTTAGTAAAACTCTCAATTGCGATTAGGGAGAGGAGTAGGGTTTGTTAAGACCCGAACCTCTATAAAAATTATTGTGTCAAATTTTCTCTATCCCTCCTAAAATTAATTGTTTATTTCTGCACTTTAAAGTTTAATTTTTTTAAACTCCAATTCAACCCCCCTTCTTGGCTTAATATCTGGGCAACATCAACTTTTTTGATTCACTCTTTGATCGACACGTGTGATCATCAACCATCCCCTTAATCTTTTTTTTTATATTTCATCATATTATCTACCCATTAAAACTTGATGATGTTGAGCCATTCTTTTCAAGAAGCTTCGATTTAAGAAAGTCAATGATGAACTATAGTCGATTTCCTTTTGAAAGTTCCACTAGCTTGATAAACTAGCTTAATTATTGTAGCCTCCGAAGTCTAGAAAAAGACATATGTAGCACTTATGTCTTCGCCAAAAGGGTTAGGGTCAGCATGCACAATTTCTACTAAGTAGTCATCACACCATATAAAAAAAGGTTTGATGCATTGTAGATGGCAGACACCTATTTGAATGGATCCAATTGTGGGCAAACAAGACATTGTAGCTGCAATTTACATTAACTATAAAGAAACCTTATTCTCTAATTATTGTAATCCCCATAAAATAGGGTTTATAAGTTATATGGGTTATTAAAAAGGGTTTAAGAATGTTATATTTTGGGATAAGATTTGAAAATAAGGAAGTGCTTTCACGTCCGTAAATGGAAATTTATGCCCGTGAAAGTATCATAGTTCAAAACAATAGTGTTTTGAAGGGGTTCACACCAGTGAAGAAAGTTGTCATGGTTGTGAAAGTTGAGCTTATGCCATCCTTGTGAAAGGTTTTATCACGGTTGTGATAAAATGAATGATTTCCATGAAGAAGGCTTTATGTCAGTTAGGAGCAGGTGAGAGAAACACGATTTTTTCTCCTTCGACCATGCCTCAAAACCTACTCTCCACTCTTTAAAAATTCATTCTTGGATGCCACCTTTATCTTTATCACCTCCCTCACTTTCTTTTTTCCATTCTTGTAAGGGTTTTCATGGTGAAAGCTTGAGTGAAACCTTGATATCTAAAAGAAAAAGTGTGTTCGTAAGACTTAAGAGAAAGAAGCTCAATTTAAGGTGTTTTATGTTCTTTTTTGTTCTAATGGACCAAAATGAGGTTGTTGCCATTGCTAAGATCTAGATTAGAGCTTAAAGGTCCATCTCATAGAGGGAGACCAATTTGAAAAGCATAGAGTGATAGTTAAGGCTCCATTTTTGGTGAAAGGTATGCATATAATCATATTAAAAGTTTTAGATTTCATTTGTATGTTGTTATGCCTTAATTGTACAGTTGTTTAGCTGTTGATAGGAAGAAATGCATGATTTTTGGGTTTTAATATATTTGTGTATTTAAAATGCTAAAATGTGATTATAGTGGATTTACTTTGGTAAATGTGATGAATTGTTCTTTGTTGATAATAAAAAAGATATATTACAAGTTAGTTGATGAAATACTATGCTCAAATATTAATAGGGTAATTGACATTGGTCAATCTTAGAGACAAATTGCATGTGAAAATGGTATACTTTGCTTTGATATGTTTTCTAGAAATTTTTCCAGATTCACGATTATGAACTGGAAGTTCACAGGCATGAATGTAATGATGTGACATTTTTGGATGAAACAAACCCATTCACGAGTAGTTTTAAGGTTGCTGGTTCACAAGTGAATCACAACTTGATTCATAGGTAAACTAGTCATGAAAGGATGATTCACGATTGTGAAAGTTAGTTCACGGGTGTGCATCTATTGATTTTGATTTTTCTTATATTTTGTTATAAGAATCAAAGTTGTTTTGGTTTGAGGAGACATAGCTATACTATTTTGATTATAACATGGTATGGAAATGATTATATTGTATGGTTATGAAATACAGAAATCATAGTTAATGCATGGAATGAATATGGTAAGTGTTATTATGATGGTTATGCCCAATACTCTAACTAAGACTAAAGCTAAGATAAATGGCATGCCATTGAAAGGAGATTGGTACCAAATGACTTAGGTTGGTCAATATTGATTATATCAAAGGACGAGTGCTTACAGCTTAGGTGAGCTCCATTGGTTGGATATAGGTGTATACTTTTCTTACCTTAGATAGGTGCTTTAAGAGACTCATGTACATGTCCTAAAGGCTCAGGTGAGAGCCTTAGTTTTATTCCCGTATCCAATTCAGTCTAGTTTAGAGTAAATCAGGCAACAAGATAGTACTATGATTATTTAAGTGTGGTATCCGCTTGTTTATTTTATGGATGATGTTTTGTCATGCTATATAAGAATATGTCGAGACTTGCATGATTACGTAGGTCATGACATCATATATAAAATGGATAATGTACGTGTAGACTTTTGGTGTAAGACATAGTGGTATGATAGTAAGTATATCACACATGTCATATATGCTTGTACACTTTGCATGTTGTTATGTACAATTAAGCATTAGGTTGTTTAGTGTATGAGTATTTCCCATACATAGGTTTAAAGCCTAAAGGTTGATCGATAGAGAAGGATGCCTTAGTTTCAAAGTCCAAAGACAAGTTTGATGGGTTGGTGATACACCTTGTACTTTTTGGTTTTGGTTTTTTTGGGTTCAAGTAGTTATAGTTGTACATGCTTTGCATTTAAAAGTCATGTAGATTTGTAACTATCCATTTTTGTAAAAATTTTGGGTTAGTGATTGCCCTTACATTATTGTATTTAATAATATGGTGTTATAAAACTGTGTTATTTAATATGATGTTTTATTCTTTAACAAGTCATCATTGCTATAGTGTATTAAAGTTTTTAATTTAACTCAGTTTAAATCATGTGCATTGTAATATGCTTTTGTATAATTGGATTAATCCAAATTGTAGATGAGGGTGTTCAATTTAACGGTATTAGAATTTATGTTTAGATGATTTTGAACTTAATTCGGAAAGGGTTGTATCACGTGTGTGAGTATTTTCCTATATGACTCTATTGTTGGCTATTCTTCATCGATGTGTAGGTTAGAGAGCAAAATTATGCAAATCAAACCCTATGATTTAGCTAAAAGTAACAACCCTTTAGACATATAGGCTTAGAATTAGTAGAGCCAAGCTAATATTCATAGCCCAGATGTTGGCCTTTTCCTTATAACGACTGATGGTTGGTTAGATAGATTAAGTCCAAATCCTCTGGTGCAGAAATTGGTAGTTGTTCTGTATCAATTAGCACAAGCTATGCCATCGCTATGTCCACCACCTCCACCACCAACGAGGTTTAGGGTGAAGATAGATAGGCAGAGAAAATATGGGGCTATGGATTTCACATTAAAGAAAGACAACAACCTAACTACTGTAATGTATTGGTAGTAGAAGACCAAAATCATTTTCGAGGAGCTTGATTATGTTGAGGAGCACAAGGCTAAGCATGTTGTTTCTCTTCTTTAGGAGTATGCCTATGATTAGTGGAAGTCTATCTTTTAGAAGCTTTAAGCTCTACAACCACCAACCTGGGCAAAAAGCAGTATGTGCGAGGGTGTATATCGATGAGAAGAAAAGAGAGTTCTTGAGCTTAAGAAAGGGGAATATATCTATGACAGAGTACAAGAGGGAGTTTACCAGGCTGAGTAAGCATGCAGCTGGTATTATAGAAGATGAGGCAGATAAACGTTGCCTGTTTGAAAATGGTCTGAAAGAAGAGATTAGGTTCTAAGCGACTTCACTCAGCATGAGGATTGCTCGAAGTTGTTATCTGCTACAATCAGTGTAAAGAAGAGAATAAAGTTGAAAAGATCAGATAAGTTATTGTAACACCCCTTCATATAACCAAAAATCTTTTCAATTTTATAAAAGAATATGACAAAACATAAGTTTAAACTTGTTCAATTTAAAAATTCACTTTGCACCATAGTATGATGACTTAATTAGAAATATAATAAAAAGGACAACGATCATAAAATAAAACCAAATTTAAAAAAAAATACAATTTGGGCTAACATTTACTCATGAGTTTACAAAATGAATTGATTAGTTACAACATTACAAAAGCATGTACATATGTAATTAATCCCACCCCAAAAACAAAAAGTAAGAATATGGTGTATCACTAGCGCCCAATGGTTTTGTCCTATACTCTTTCCTTAGGCGTCTTCTCTTTTTAGCACTATACTTGGCTTCAAACTATGTGTGAGAGATAAAACACTCACACCCTAAGCATACATCGCTTAGTGGTACATAACAACTTACAAAGTATAATATAATGCGTATGCATGTCTAATAAAACACATGCCAAAATATGTATGCATGAACATATGAGTCTTATCTCATGCTTTTATAACTTACCATGTAAAAAAGTTCATGCCTCAAATATAAAATATTCTCAATCTCAGTCTCATGCTTATCACAGTCATGACATTTACATCATTTATGACCACATAAGTTCATCAAAAGTTAAACCATTAAAACAACCTTGCCCAATAACTCTAAACCGGTCTAAAATGGAAAAATGTATAATGGATCTCCAGTTCTCACCTGAGCCATTCAGAACACTTGGCTAAGAAATATAATAGTATGCATACATTTCATCTCCATGGGAGCTCACTTAAGCTTTAACCCTTAAAATATGAATCCCATCTCTAAATTGGCCAACCCTAGGCCTCCTAGTACCAAATCCCCATAATGACATGTCATCTATCCTAACTCTAGTCTTAATAAAAGTGTTGGGCATAATGACACTTACCATTATGATTCTCCTCTCATTAATAAATCTTGTATGTCTATAATCACATGAATCATTCTCTTTATAAATAATCTCAAAGGTGTTCCACAATCATTTGAATCAATCATGATTCAATTAACCAAAAATATCAAAATCATCATACAAGTAGTTCACAACAGTAAAAGATCCACTCGATCCACCAACAACCATAACAACTGGATGATTCACACCCGTGAACCCTTGGTTCATGGCCTTGAATCTGGGGAATTCAATAGAATCATTTTTAAAACAAAGTATTTTCCAATCCACATGCAAATACTAAGGCTTACTAATGTAAACAACAGCACCAACAGTTTTTTGAGCACATTTTATTCTAATTAATATACCAATTATTCAATTTCATTCATTAAGAGTATATTCAACATCTTAACATACCATAATCATTTTTAAATTTATTCATTGTTTTCCTCATCAATTAAATTCATCTAAACAATTCACAAATGTCATCATTCAAAATCTCCACATTCCACATATCATTATCCATCTAACATATACCATAATAACATTTATTAAACAATTATGCATCTGTGGCATAACCAATCTCATCAAGGCATCATTTGTTACCAAACATAACACACTTCATAAATATATGCATTAATTCATCTCATTAACCATGCATTTAAGCAATTAAAGCACACAAATACATCAATTATACTTTGGATGTGGTTATGTCAAATCTTAACCCAAAGAGAGCCTTAAGAATCAGCTCCTAAGCTATTTTTAAGCTCTTTCCTCCTATTGAGGGGGAGCTTCCTCATCAATAATGATTCTTAACACACAAATACAATAAAAACAACATTAAAAACTAATAGTTCCTAATAGTTCCACCTCTCCCTACTCAACATTCATCAAAAAATGGGTTTTTCTAACCCAAACCCTAGATTAATCATACCCAACTTTAAACCCATGAAAAAGTAACCTTAAATTGAAGATTAAGAGGAAGGAAATGAGTTATTTACTTGAACCTATAAGTTAGGGTAGTTGAGGTCTTAAGATTCCAACTCAAAGCTCCATTCTTCTTCCTCTTCAAGTTATTTTCTTAGATAATCCTCTATTCTCCTTGATTTTCTCCCAAGACTAGTTGTTTTCCACTTAGTTTTTGGTGGGTTTTAGTGAATGAATTGATATAAAAGGGGTTTGATCTCTTGAGGGGAAAAATTGGTTAGAGTTTATTCTATCGAAAATGGAAAAGATGAAGGGCATATCTCTTAGACCCAGTAGTTCACAGCCGTGATTTGTAATTCACGAGAATTAATCACTTGCTATGTTTCTTCCTCTCATTTAACCTGTGATTCAGGACTTTGATCACCTTTACAGGTATTAATCACTTGCTATCTCATTTTCTCTTTTATTTTCTATTTCTATCTCTCTAATGGATTAACTCCTAAGCTCACTTAATTGTTAATTAACAACTACATAATTGTATTAACATTTGGACCCTATGTAATAAGAATGATAGTTCTTCCCCTTTAAGAAAACTTTATCCTCGACATTTTACCTGATTGTTCGGCTAAAAACAACTGTGGATATTGAGTTTGCTTGATTTCTTCATTGTCCTAAGTGGCTTCTTCAATTGTGTGATTCCTTTATAGCACTTTTACCAAGGAAACATTTCACTTATCATGCTAAAATTTCCAGCGGCTTTTCCTCATAAGTCAAGTCATGTCGCGCCTCAATGGATTCCTTTGAAATCATGCTAGGTCTGACCTATACCTCCAAAGCATAGAGACATGAAAAATATTATGAACCTTAGCTAACTTCGGTGGTAAGGCAAACCTATATGCAATTGGCCTAACCCTCTCTAGAATCTCATATGGTCCAATGAACTGAGGACTCAACTTCCATTTCTTGCCAAAACAAAGAACCTTCTTCCACGGAGATACCTTAAGGAAAATTTTATCACCCATATTCTACTCGATATCCTTTCTCTTCAAATCTGTATAAGACTTTTTTTTGTTAGATGCAGCTTTCAACTTATCTCTGATAATTTTCACATGTTTCTCTGTATCCTACACTAACTCAGATTCCACAGGTTTGCTTTCACTGAGCTTCATCCAATAGACAGGTGTATAATACTTCTTAGTTCCTACCATAAAGTGCATCGTATGGCATCATGCCAATGTTAGGTTAATGAATTTTGTTATAAGTAAACCCTATAAGAGGTAAGTACTTCCCTTAAAATCGATAATACAACATCTCATCATGTCCTTTAGAATCTAAATAACCCCCTCTAATTGACCATCTGTCTAAGGATGGAAGGTCGTATTGAAATTAAGTCTGGAACTTAAGGCTTTCTATAAACTATCCCAAAACTGCGATGAGAGCTTAAGATCTTTATGATAGAAAGGGGCACCCTGTGCAACCCAACTATCTCACTTATATACAACTCTACCAACTTGTTCAAAAGATAATCTCTTCTAATTGGTAGAAAATAAGCTGATTTAGTTAACTAGTCCACAATAACCCATATTGCATCATGTTTCTTGGGAGTCAAACGTAACTCGATTACAAAGTCTATAGTAATCCTCTCCCATTTCCACTCTAGAATGGTAGTCGATTGTAATAAGCCCGAAGGTACCTGATGTTCTGTCTTTAGTTGCTAATAAGTTAGGCATTTAGTAATGAACTCTGTGATGTCCTTCTTTATTTTTGACCACCAATACCTTTCTCTAAAATCTTGAAACATCTTGTTGCTTCTTAGAGGCATGGCATGCTTAGAGTCATGGGTTTCTCTCATGATTCTCTATCTCAACTCTTCCACACTAGGCGCATATAACCTATCTTGGAAGTATAAACTTCCATTTGTCTCAACTTTGAAATTTGGTCTCTCTCCCCTAGAAACTAATTCCACAATGTCTATCGGCTTCAGGTTCTACTTTTGAGCATCTTTCACCGTTTGATTTAATGTAGTCTGAATATGAAACTTTGTCAAAAATTGCCTACTTAGTGCATCTACTACCACATTAGCCTTGCCCAAATGATAATCAATGATACAATTATAATTTTTGATCAATTCTAACCATGTTGCAAGTTCTAAATCATAGGTAGGATAATTTTTTAATATGGTTTAAGCTTCTTAGAAGCATAGCCACTACCTTTCCTTCCTACATCAAGACATAACCTAACCCATTGTTAGAGATGACATTGTAGATAGCATAATCTCTATTAAGTATTAGTTGTGTCAAAATGGGGCTTCCATCAACATACGTTTGAGTTGATCAAAACTATCCTAACACTTATCATCCCACTCAAATTTCATGTATTTTCTCAACAACTATATCAATGGAGAAGCAATGATGGAGAAACCTTTCATGATTCTCCAATAAAAAAACTCTTAATCTTTATTACATTTCTGGGTGGCTTTCAATTCATGTCTGCCTCTATCTTACTAGGATCCACTCTAATACCCTCCGCTGACATAATGTTCCGAGGAAAATAACTTCATCAAGATAAAACTCACATTTGGAGAGTATGACATACAACTAGTGCTTTTGAAAGGCCTGTAAAACAACATTCAAGTGTTGGTTGTGTTCCTCTTGATTCTTAGAATTTACCATTATGTCGTCAATAAAAACCAACACAAATTGATTCAAATATGGCATGAAAATCCAATTATTAAGTCCATGAATGCTACAAGAGCATTGGTTAGCTCAAGAGGCATAACTAAGATCTTATAATGGTCATATCTAGTTTTAAAAGTAGTCTTGACAACATCTGTTTGCTTAATCTTCAACTGATGATACCCCAACCCTAGATTAATTTTATATAATACACCAGCTCTTTTTAACTGGTAGAAAAGATCTTTAATAAGTGGTAATGGATATTGGTTCATTATTATCATTTTATCCAATTGTCATTAGTGTATGAACAACTTCATATACCCATCCTTCTTCTTAACAAAAAGAATTGGTGCACCCCAAGGAGAAACACTCGACCGGATGAAACCCTTGTATAGTAACTATTCTTTCAACTCCATTTCTGAATGTGCCATCTTGAAGGGTATTGTTGAAATGAAAGCAGTACCTGGGATGAGCTCTATAGAGAACTTTACCTATAACACCCTTGACTTTTCCCATATACATTTCTACATGTATCTCATTTGGACATATGCATCTTGCAATACTTCACTTGAACACTTGCATTCCATATGTATTCTCATAGGGATAAGTTCATTACATGCACTAGTTACGTGTCCAACTAATTTGCAATTGTGTCAAGTTGCACGTATGTATTTTATAATTTTGTTGATGATAACATGAAATTAAAATTTAAGTAAGTAAAATGACTAGATCGAAATAATAGAAATATGATATAGTTAATTTAGTTAAATTGAACCAAAGAATTAAATTGCATTTTGTGTTGATTAGTAGAATTAGATATAATAATAATAATAATAATAATAATAATAATAATAATAATAATAATAATAATAATAATAAATGAAGAAACAAAAAAAGACAAAAAAATATAAATATAATATTTTAATATAACATAAAAGGGTAGCCAAGTTAAGTCGGTTTGCCTAAGGATCTTATAAAACTTGAGGAGATCTTTTTTAGGATAGAAATGAGAGAGTTCCAGCATCCATTTTCATGGGTGAAGTTGAGCTCTTTCATAAGAACACTTATAGAGCAAGCTAAAGGCGAAAAAGTAAAGCAAAACTAGTAACTAAACTAAACCTATCCTAAATTAATTGTTCTTGTAGAGGGAAATAAAGGTTACAACTAGAATTTTCTTTGAAGAAACTTCTATCCACATGTGAATATAATAGATTAATTTTGAATCATGGGTTTGAAGGGTTAAGATTATAAAGGTAAGAATCATTAGAATTATAACTATGCATATGTGTCCATAATCTTGGGCCTGTGAACAAGCAGTAAGTTGTACCCAATTTTAACAACCATATAAACCGAATTTAAATAAATGTTAAAAAGAAAAATTTTATATTTATGTCTTACCTATATTTCTATCAAATGGTTTTCAATTATTTGCTATATATGAAGAGAAATCTTCTCTTGATTGGAACTTGTTTTGGTTCAAACTTTAATAAGGTATACTATTGTGTTTGCTTTTTTTACCATCATAAAGGCTAAAATAGATGAAGAATCAAAGATAAAAGTTGTAGATACATGTTTTATATATATGTATACCAAATTTTAGGTTCATAGATAATGTGGATGTTGAGTTATAGTGAAAGGAACCATGACCATTCCATAGTTTGAGCTGCTTACTTAGTGCCCTATGTAGGTCCAACAATTTGTTTGATTATTATGATCTCCTTATAGAAATAATATGTAATTTATCAAAACATAAACTTATCAATTTATGTCTTAGCTAAAGTTTTGTAAAAATATAACCTTAATATGTTATATATGGTGTGAGTTATGACCTTTACAAATCAGACTAGTTCGAAAGTCAACTCTGTCATGGACTAGTGACTTGTTTCCTGTAATTTGGGACCTTAGAGACAAAACTGATAAAAATTATAAATATGAAAAATATTCCATTTTGACCTATCTAAGTTTCTACAAAGTTTCACTATAATATGACTTACATATAGTAAGATATGAGTGACCAAAATTGGTATCCTAGAACTCCCTAAAGGCAGAAAACATGGTAGAAAATAGAACACAATTAGAAATTCCACTAAAACTTGTAAAATGCTCAAATGGATCTAAAATTTGAATATGTTATACAATTATATGTTAAATTTAATTAGAATTAAGAATCACATAAATTGGACAAGTTTATAAAAATTTATGGGCTAATTAGTCCCATAAGGTCATAACCCTCATAGGAAAAACACTAACTATTGATATGAACTATTTATATTAATTAAGCCATATTAAGTTTCTCTAATAATGAATTAATCAATTATATTATCAAATTAGGCTTAAAAAATTGGAGACCTACAAAGAGGGGATAGACAATAAGATAAGGGTTGAAATCAAAGAAAAAATGTGAGTTTAATTATCAAATGATTTATTTAGTGCACATAGACATTGTTTGCTATGTGAAATGTGAAATGACTTTATGATTATGTAATTTATATGATTGATATGATTTGGCCTTGGTAATGAGATGATGGATAATTTGTGGCATATGTGATGTGGTATATGTATTGTATATAGGAGGTATATGCATGGTATATGTGGTATATGCATGGTATATGTGCGGCATTTAATGGTTGATGAATGCATAGTTATAAATGTATATGCATAACGAGTTAAAAAGGAGTTGTGACTAGTTAATCGATATTGTAGGGCAAGAGAAGAGGCTTATGACCCAATAAATGTGCAAATAGAACAAATGATCAAGCTAGCTAGCAAATGCAAAGGTTCACATGGAAATCCGATGCAATGTTTGTTTAGCTTGGTCACAACAAAATAAAATGAGCAAAGCGTGAGCATAAGTAAAGAATAATAATCATATGCCTTAATTTTACTTGTATCTATATGATATTGGTAAATTAAATTAAATAATTATTATGTGTTTTATATATTTGTAATTGTTATTAAAAGTTGCTTGGCATTTTAAAGCTTCTTTGATGATTACTCACACTGAGCCACAACTCATCAATTTGCATCATTTTTTAGGTAAAGAAAAGTGATAGATCATATTGATTGACATATAAAAGACTTGGAACAAAGGTCACTAGCCGAGCCTCACCACTCTCTCTCTTTGTATCTCACACAAACATGAAATCATTTCATCAATAATTTGGGGCTTATATGTTTGCATATGTATAGTTACTCGGAGTTTGTACTAAGATATATAAATGGACGCAACTCATAATCCTTCAAATGTAAAGTTTAAGTTATAATATATGTTATATATTATATTATGTTGAAAACTTCAATGTTGATTTGTATATTGATTGAATGATGTTATGGGGCATGATAAAAAAAAATTATTATCAATGCTAACAAAATCTTATATCATATTTGTATGTCATGTATGATCTCTTTCTAGTGGAAATCTTGGTAACTCATCTTGAAATACATTTGGGTACTCACTCACCATAGAAATGCTTTCAAAGTTCGGACTCTCCATCCTTGTATCTATCACATGAGCTAGATACACTTCATATCCTTTACGAATCATTCTTTATGCCTCATCATGGATATCACTCTCAATTGCAATGCAAACTTCTCACTTTCAAGTACCATTTTCTCCCTTATCGAGGTTTTCAACCTAACCATCTTCTTCTTACAGTCAATCACTGCACCATGTTAAGAGAGCCAATCTATACCTAAGATGACATCATACTAATGGAAGATAATTCAATCAAGTCCATCAAAAACTCTTTCCCTTGGGCCATAATAGGGGCAATTTTTATTTACTCGATTTACTACTACATTGTTCCCCAAAGGATTAATGACCTTTATTTCATAGTCTAGTTTCTCTATAGGCATATCATATTGTTTCACTAAGTTGGTACATATATAAGAGTGGTGGAACCTGGATGTATGAAAGAAAATAATTCTGAGTTATAAAGCAGAAATGCACAAACAACCACATATGTGGCACTTTGGTCCTCTCGGGGTTTCATAGCATAGGCCCTTGTCAGTGCCCAGTTAGGCCCTGGCCTATTCATTGTTTCAAAAATTACTAGCCTATGTCCATCGCTGCCACTTCTGGTCCCCACCCTAAGCTAGTACTGATGTTTGTGTCTATGTAGGTTCCTCATTAATCTAAAGGGGGAAATCTCTCTTGTAATGGTATTTGGGCATACATTTATAATAAGCCCGTGAAGGTCCCCAACACTCCCTCATGTTTTTCCTACCACAAGATGCACATTTCGGTGCTGGCTCTCTTTGAGTATGAGTTCGGCTATTGGTGGCAGTGGAGGCAGCTTTATAGGATGATGTCTATCTAGTAGGTGCTAACTGACCCTAACCCTAAATCTGTCCCTTAGAATGAACTGCTCTAGATCTATGCAAGCTTTTTTGCTCTAACTCTATGTCGCACTAAAAGAGGACTTCTAGAAGTATTTCCTTAATAATTAACTGGATCCCTTCATATTCCTCATTTCTTAACACTAATAGCTGAAGACACCAATTTATAGAATTCTTGATATTGGTAAGAAACCACATGATATTGAAATGTCGGGATCCATCCCATCTTCAAATTGAAAACACTTATTCACCTCATTAACAATAAGCCCGACTGCATACTTGTTTTGTCTAGTAAATTCTCGCTCAAATTCGGTCACTAACCTGCCTCTTTATCTTAGACTAAAAAATTCCCCCTTATTCCCATCGACATAGACACATGGCATATACTTGGGAATTTAATAGAATCCTTTTTAAAATAAAGCATTTACCAATCCACATGCAAATTCTAAGGTTTACCAATGTAAACCACACTACCAACACATTTTCAAGCACATGTTGTTATAATTGACATACCAATTATCCAATTCTTAGATTAAGAGTATATTCAACATCTTAACATACCATAATCATCACTTAAATTCATTCATTATTTTCCTCATCACTTAAATGTATCTAACCAATTCATACATGTCATCATTCAAAATCTCCATATGCCACATACCATTATCTAACATATTTCACAATAGCATTTATTACATGGTTATACATCTATGGTATAACTAATCTCATCAAGGCATCATTTATTACCAAACTTAACACCCTTCATAAATATATGCATTAACTCATCTCATTAGCCATGCATTTAAGCAATTTAAGCACATAAATACATCAATTATACTTTAGATGTGGTTATGTACAAACCTTGAACAAAAGAGAGCCTCTATAATTAGCTCCCAAGCTATTTTAAAGCTTTTTTCTCCTTTTGAAGGGGATCTTCCTCATCAATAAGGGTTATTAACACATAAATACAACAAAAACAACATTAAAAACCAATATTTCCTAATGGTTCCACCTCTCCCTACTCAACATTCATCAAAATAGGGCTTTTTTCTAACCCAAACCCTAGATTAACCATACCCAACTTTAAATCCATGAAAAAGTAACCATAAATTAAAGATTAAGAGGGAGGAAATGAGCTAATTACTTGAACATATAAGTTAGGGTAGCTGAGCTCTCAAAATTCTAGCTTAAAGCTCCATTTTGCTTCCTCTTCAAGCTATTTTCTTAGATATTCCTCTATTGTATTTGATTTTCTCCTAAGATTAGTTGTTTTCCATTTAGTTGTTAATGGGTTTGAGTGAATGAATAGATATAAAAGGGGTCTAATCTCTTGAGAGGAAAAAACGGTTGGAGTTTGTTTTGTACCTAGTGATTCACGACCGTGATGTGTGATTTATAGGTGTGAATCACTTGTTGCATTTCCCCCTCTCATCTAACCCGTGATTAACTAGAATGACTCCCTTTTTATGGGTGTGAATGACCTATTGTCTCATTTTCTCTTTTATTTTCTTATTCTTCTCCCTAATGCATCAACCTCTAAGCCCACTTACTTGTTAATTAACAACGACATAATCGTATTAACATCTAGATCCTATGTTATAAATGTGACAGTCATCCAAGAGAGACTTTAGGAGACATTTTTTTAGTGTTGCACAGACTTTAAGCTAGAAGGCTCATACCAATTCTAGGCTCTTTTAGTCCAGAGGATAGGGTTAGAGTTGAATTAAACCAATGTAGTAGGTAGGTACCATCATCTAATGCTATCTCCAGTGCTACCAGCAGTTAGACTTAGACTCGGAGAGAGGCAACACCAGAGTGTGCATCTTATTGTAGGAGTCACAAAGGGGGAGCATTGGGGACCCTTAGGGGCTTACTTTAGGTGCAGGTATCGGGATCACTATATGAGAGATTGCCTTTTACTGACTTTTGAAGCTCCCACTTAGATTCAAAGATCAGTGCTGAGTCAGGCCTGGGGGCAGGAACAAACTAGGATTAGTAGGGGTGGATCTAAGCAAGCCATTTCAGATACAATGAACAAGCCAAGACTTAGTAAAATCAACAACGAAGGCCTATGCTATGAAGGCTAGAGAGGATCAAAGTGCTACATATGTGGTCATTGGTACATTTCTTTTCTTTAACTCAATTTTGAGTACTTTGATAGATATGAGTTCCATGCATTCTTATATATGTACCAATATAGCTGGGTAGTATAACATGTTAATAGAGAAACTAGATTATAAAATTGAGGTTACAAATTCTTTAGGGCATAGTGCAGTAGGGAATCAGGTGTACAAAAACTTTCTTATATTAGTCTAGAGGAAAGAGTTTCTACGGACTTGATTGAGTTACCCTTCAATGAGTATGATGTTATCCTCTGTATAGATTAGCTCTCTTAGTATGGTGCAGTGGTAGACTGTAGGATGAAAATAGTTGAACTGAAAACTTCAAAGGGAGAGAAGCGATTGTTTAGGGTGGAATGTCCTCACAACATTCATGAGTTAGCTCTATGATGAAAGCTTAGAAGATTATCAGAAAAGGGCATGAGGCTAATTTAACTCACGCGGTTGATATCTAGAAGGGGAATTCATATCTTATGGATATCTCGATGGTGGAAGAGTTTGTAGATATGTTCCTAAACGACCTATTAGGGCTACCTCCAGTTAGAAAGATAGAATTATCTATATAGCTTACTCTAGGCACATCTCCTATATCAGTAACATCGTATAGAATAACACCATTAGAGATGAAAAAGTTAAAGGTATAGTTACATGAATTGTTGGATAAAAGCTTTATCAGATTGAGTGTATCAGCTAAGGGTGTACTAGTGTTGTTCATCAAGAAGAAGGATGAGTCTATGAGATTATGCATAAACTACTGATAGTTGAAAAGAGTGACCATTAAGAATAAGTATATGTTGCCATTGATTGATGATCTATTTGATCAGTTGAAGGGTGCAAAGATATTCTCCAAGATTGACTTTAGGTCAAAATACCATTAGTTAAGGATCAAAACAAATGATATAGCGAAGATGACCTTTAGAACTAGATATGATCACAATGAGTTTTTAGTTATGCCTTTTAGGTTGACCAACGTTTTGGCATCTTTTCATGGAATTGATGAACCGAATCTTTAGACCATTTATAGACTAGTTTGTTGTGGTTTTCATACATGATATTTTGGTGTACTATAGGAGCAAGGAGGAGCACAATCAGTATTTGAGGACAATATTGCAAGCCCTCCAAATGTGAGTTTTGGGTCGACAAATTTGCTTTTCTAAGACACATAGTATTAGTAGATGGGATAAAAGTGGATCCAGACAGAGTTAAAGACATCTTGAATTGGAAGACTCCTCAGAATGTGACTGAGATTATAAGTTTTTTCGACTGAATAGGGTACTACAGGAGGTTTAATAAGGGATTTTCAATGATTGATTCTCTATTGACTAGATAACTAAGGAAGGAGATCAAGTTTTAGCGGACAAATAAATGTCAGTAAAGTTTTAATCATCTCAAGAGTTTATTAATAGAAGCTCTAGTTTTGACATAGCTATTACCTGAGAGGGAGTGTGTCATTTACAATGATACTTCTCATAACTGTTTAGGTTGTTTCTTGATCCAAGAGGGGAAAGTTGTTGCTTATGCTTCTAGATAGTTGAAGCCCCATGAGAATAACTATTCGACAGACAATTTAGAGGTGGAGGCCATTATTTTCATTTTGAATATTTGGCATCATTATCTGTAAGGGGAAAGGTGCTACATCTACATCGACCACTAAAGTTTGAAATATCTTCCTACATAGAGAGAATTGAATTTGAGGCAGATGAGATAGTTGAAATGGATAAAAGATTATGACTGCGTGATTGACTGTGTAACATCATACCTTATGCATTTAAGTATAGCCAACCCCTATGTCAAATAATCTCATATGTCATACTAGGAGGACATAAGATCCTGTTAACAATAATAGTAAAAAAAATTTCATCAACACCATTCAATGAATATGCAATTCAACATTGAGGCTTTCACCACAACATAATATATCACATGTATTAAAATTAAACTTTACACTTACAGATTTACCAATTACATCCATTTACATTTTAGAGTCAACTTTGAGTAAATATACATGCATATTCACATAAAGTCCAAAATGTAGATAACATGATTTCATGTTCGTGTGGAGAGCAAAGAGAAAGAGTGGTGACGCTCTGTCGGTGACCTTTGTTCTATGCCTTCTATATCTCAACCAAAATGAGCTATCACTTTTATTTACCTGAAAAATTATACAAATTGATGAGTTGAGGCTCAGTGAGAGTAATTATCAAACAAGTTCTAAAGTACCAAGAAACTCATAGTAACAAAATCACAAATCTAATGCATACTGAGTATTTCATTTCATTCATCGATATCATGTAGTTACCAGTAAAATTAAAGTATATGATCACTATTCTTTGCTTATGCGTATGCTTTGCTTATTTTATTTTATTGTGACCAAGTTAACCAGACATTGTCCCAGGTTTCCATATGAACATTTTCCATATGAACATTTGCATTTGCTAGCTAGCTCGATCATTTGTTTTATTTGCACATTTATTGGGACATAAGCCTCTTTTTTTGCCTTGCAATGTCGGTTAACTAGTCACAATGCCTTTTTAAGTCCTTATGCATATGTATTTGTAACTAATCATTCAGCAACCATTGTATCCTTATTACATATATCATACATATATCATACATATACCTCATATATACCTAATATTCCACGCATATACCTCACATATACTTCACAAATACCATGCATGCATCACATATGCCACATATATACCTCAAATATACCATTCATATCCCACATATGTCACAAATTATCCATCATCTCATTATTAAGGTTAAACCAGAGCAATCATATGAATCACATAATCACAAGTCAATTCACATTTCACATAGCAAGATATGTCCATATGCACTAAGGAAATCATTTGATAATTAAACTCACATTTCTCCTTTGATTTTGACCCTTAGCTTATGGTTTATCCCCTCATTGTGGGTCTTCAATTTTTTGTGTGCCAAATATAGAAATATAATTAATTAACTCATGACTAGAGAAAGTTAATGTGGCTTAAACAAATTAATATGCATTGTTCATATCAATAGTTAGGGTTTTTCCTAGGAGGTAATGTGACCTTATGGGATTGATTATCCCATAACTTTTTTTAAAATTGTCCAATTTATGTGATTCTTATTTTTAATTAAATTTAACATATAATTATATAACATATTAAATTTCAGAGCAATTGGAGCATCGTACAACTTTTGGTGGAATTTCCAATTGTATTATGTTTTATGCCCTATTTAATGCCTTTAGGCAGTTTTAGGGTACCAATTTTGGTCCTTCATATCTCATATTATACAAGTAATATTATAGTAAAACGTTACATTCATTTATATAGGCTAAAATTTAACATTTTTTATGCTTACAACTTTTAGTAATTATATCTCGATGACCCTCAAATTATAAGAAACATTTCCCTGGTCTAGAACAGATTTGGCTTCCAAACCAGTATAAATTGTGAAGGTCATATCTTATCCTATACATAACATATTAAGGTGAAATTTTTACTGAAGTTTATCTAAGACATAAACCTATAACTTTTATGTTTCAAACAATTACAGATTCCATCTATAGGGAGATCAAAATGACCAAATAACCTGTTGGACCTGCCCAGGGCACTATGCAAGCATTTCAAACTATGGAATAGTGATGGTTCTGTTCATCATAACTCAACATCAACAACACATATGAACCTGAAATTTGGTATGAAGATAGATAACACATGTTTCTACAATTTCATGTTTTTAGCTATTTAAAATAAGGGCTCTATCATATTCAAAATGAATAGACACAGTATCTAACTCAGCTAGGGTTCACACCCAAATAAGTTCCAATTATATGCCAATATATTTTTATATACACCAAATCTTGGAAAACTATTTACATATCCATAAACCTAAGATATGAAAATAAAATTTTTTGCTTTATACTTTTCGAGAATCAGCCTTTAAGGTCTTTGAATTTGTGGCACAACTTTCTGCCATTCAATGACTCTAAACATCACTTATCAAGATTAAAATAATCAAAGATAATAACTTACCAAGACCAAACATGCAAAGGCTGAATTGGCTGTAAAAATTAAGTGAAATAATGAATAAAACAAGGCTAAAATGGTGGAAGAAGAAGGAGAATTGAAGCTGAAGTGAGAGAGGTAGAATAATGAGGGGGAAGATAAGGTCCACCTCCCACCTCCTCACTTTTGTCATTTTCTCTTTTTGTTTGTTTCTTCCTTTCTTTTCTTTTTCTTCCATTTTTTTCTTTTCATTTTCATTTTATTTATTTTTTATTACTATTATTATTTCTACATATTTACACATATCTAGTCTTATTAGATAATGCCAAAATTATAATTTAATCGAGTAGTCCAATTTAACTATATTAACTATGTCACATTTTCATTTATTGCGTCTAGTCATTTTATTTACTTTAGTTTAGTCACTTTATTCAATTTATCTCTAATACCTACTTACCCTCATTTAGGTTATAAGTACACACGTGCGACTCGATATAATTGCAATATACTTAGACATGTAGCTAGTGTGTGTCATGAACTTATCCTTATAAAAATAGATATGGAATGCATGTGTTCAAGTGAAAAATATGCAAATGCATATGTCCAAATGAAATGCATGTAGAAATGTATATATGGGAAGTTGAGGATGTTACAAACTGTCATTCAAGAAAGACCAATGTTATGGTAGCTGTGCTAAATAGAAAGACCTTAGCAAAATTGCACATCCTACCTACTTTGGATCAAGAGATTAGAGATGCATAGAAGTAGGATGTCAAGTTAATGGAGTTAGTTGAGTTGGTCTCTAAAAGGGAGAGACTGAGGTACACAGTTGAACTAAATGGCAATTTGTGTTACCAATGCCATTTATACGTTCCTAATATAAGGAATATGAGAGAAAAGGTTCTAAGGGAAGTTCATGAGATAAAATATATCATGCACCCAGGGAGTAACAAGATGTATCATGACTTAAGGAGTAGATTTTGGTGGGCATGTATGAATAAGACATCATAGAGTTTACTACTAGATGTCTGACTTGTTAGCAAGTTAAGGTAAAACACTAGGTACCTTTAGGGTTGTTGCAGCTAATAACTATTATAAAATGGAAATGATAGAGGTCACTATAGATTTTGTGATTGGGTTGCCTTTGACACTAAGGAAGTACGATTCCATATGGGTGATTGTGGATAAGTTAATGAAGTTGGATGACTTCTTACCTACCTGAAAGCATTCCATTAAAGAAATTGGCAGAATTGTATCTGAACAAGATAGTACGACTTTATGGAGTTTTTTTCTCCATAAACATCACATTTCAGTTTTAGGGTAGTCTACAATGAACTTTGGATACTAAGTTCAATTTTAGCACAACGTTCCTTCCTTAGACATATGATCAGTCAGATAGAGTAATATAGATATTGGATGACATGATGAGATGTGTAATAAAGTTTGAAGGAAGCAGGGACAAGTATTTATTGTTTATGGAGTTCACTTATAGCAATAGTTATCAATCTAGTATTGAGATGACTTTTATGAGGCACTTTATGGTAGAAAGTGTTAGACACCTTTGTGTTGGACCAAGCTTAGTGAGAGAAAGTTAGTAGGGTCAAAATTTGTGCAAGAGACAAGAGAAAATGAAGATCATTCAATATTGGTTAAAGACAACTTTCGATAGATAGAAGTTTTATATTGATCTTAAGATAAAGGATTTATAATATCAAAGTGGGGGAAAAGGTGTTTCTCAAAATTTCTTGTTAGAAAAAAGTCCTCAAATTTAGGAAGAAATGCAAGTTGAGCCTTAGGTACATTAGACCTTACTAGATCTTGGAGAGGATTGAACTAGTTACTTATAGACTTGCCTTGCCACCAGAGTTTAGCATAATACATAATGTCTTTCATGTATCCATGCTGAAAAGGTATAGGTCGAATCCTTCTCATATCATTCGAATCGAGAGTATAGAGGTGAGACCAAATTTATCTTATAAAGAGGAGCCAATTGAGATCTTAGATTGAAAGGTTAAGGAACTCAGGAATGAGCGAGTAATGCTAGTAAAGGTCCGATTGAGGAATCATAGTATTGAGGATGCTACATGGAAATGCAAAGAGGTGATGATGACATATTACCTCTAATTATTCCGAACAAACATATAAGGTAAATTTCAAAGACAAAATTTCTTGAGAGGGAGAGAAATGTAATGCTCGTAAAAAATGTTCTATAAGTTATGTGGGTTATTAGAGAAGGTTTAAGAATGGTAGATTTTGGGATAAGAGTTGAAAATAATGAAGTAAGTGCTTTCACGTTAGTGAGAGTATCATTGTTCAAAACAACAAAATCTTGAAAGGATTCTTCACACTTGTGAAGGAGATTTTTCACGACCGTTAATGTCAAGCTTATAACCATCCCCATAAAGGGTTTTGTTAAGTTTGTGACAAGGTGATTCATGTCCATGAAGAAGGCTTCACACCCGTGAATCCTGCTCAGTCAGGAGTAAGTGAAGCAGATATGATTTTTCTCCTTCTGCCATGCCTAAAAACCTATTCCCCACTATCTGAAAATCCACACTTGCATGCCACCTTTTTCTTCTTCACCCCTACCTTTTTTCTTCCATTCTTGCAAGTGTTTTCATGGTGGAAGCTTGAATGCAAGCTTGATATCTAAATGAAATAGAGTGTTCTTGAGATTTGCGAAAGAGAAGCTCAGTTTAGGGTGTTTTGTGTTCATTTTTCATTCTAGTAGACTAAGAGGATAATTTTTTCTTTGCTACAAACATGACTAGAGCTTGAAGGTCCATCTTAAGGAGAGAGACTAACTTGAAAAGCTTAGAGTGATAGTTAAGGCTCCTTTTTTTGTGAAAGGTATGTACATAACCACATTCAAAGTCTTAGATTTATATGTATGTTGTTATGCCTTAAATGTACGGTTTTATGGATGTTGATGGAAAAAAATGTATTTGTGTATTTAAAATGCAAAAATGTGGTTATAGTGGATTTAATTTGGTAAATATGATGAATTATTCTTTGTTGATAATAAAAATGATAAATCGCATATTGGTTGATGAAATACTATGCTGAAATGTTGATAGGATACATTAGTCAATCTTATAAACAAATTGCAACTAAAAATGGTATACTGTTTTGATATGTTTTTGGAAAATTTTCCAAATTCATTGTCGTGTTGTAGTTCACGGGTGTGAATGTTGTGTTGTAGTATTTTTGGATGAAATAGACCCATTCACGGGTTGTTTTATGGTTGGGTTCATAGCCATGTTCACACCCCTGAAGATGAAGCACGACATGAAACTTGTAGCTGGTTTACAAATAAATCACAGTTTTTCTTATATTTTGAAATAAACTTGGAACTGTGAAAGGTAGTTCACGACCACGAATCTATTGAATTTGGTTTTTCTTATATTTTGCTACATGAATCAAAATTGTTTTGATTTGAGGTAGTAAACCTCTATTGTTCACAAAAGAGGTACAAATATTTATAATACAATAAGCTAAGTCTCATTAGAACAAGGAATCCTAATTTAATATAACAAGTCTATCTAGAAAAAAAATAGGATTTAATTCTAATTTGTACAAAATGTGTAAGGCTTGTAAATTAAGACATAGTAATTAATAAGGATTAAGAGATGTAAGTATGTGATTAAGGGTTATAGGAAAAGAGTTGAAGAGAGACAAGAATGTAAAATGTCACAGGGCTCAAACCCGTGATAATACTTTTACAACTGTGAACCATCACGAGATGGAATTCTTGGTTTAAGCAAATTCAAGGCCATAACGTTAGTTGTCACATTCGTGAACGTCTTCAAACATAAAATTCCATTAGTTGTTCTTTCTTACTCTTATGACCTAAAATTAAAAAGAACCCTAGAATATGAAGTTTCCTCATACCAAAGGCTAATGAATTATGTTTCCTTTGATTCTTAGCCCTAAACACCAAATCTAAAGTAAAAGATCATGGCTTAAACAAGTTATTGGGAAAAGGAGAGCATGAAGAAGTGGTATTCTTGAGGAATCCAAACCTAAAAAGGAAATAAGGAGTCGAATCTTCCTTTCCAATTGTGTCTCCTTCGATAAAGGTAAGGAACTTTCGTTTTTATAAGCTTTCATAGCTTTAATCAAGCCTAGTTCGTTTATGGTAGAGATCCATTACCAAGTGGGTTAGGGTTTCTGGTGATTAATGAGTTTTCATGGCTTAAGGCTCTTTAAGTGATTTAAAGGTTATAACAAGTGTTTGTAAGAAGTTACATGAGATTAAGGTTGTAAGAAGGGTTAAAGTTAGGGTTTTCATCTTTATGGCTTTAAAAGCTAAGTTTAAATGTTATAGATTTTGATATATATATGTTATATGTGATAGGAGTTGAAATGGAAGGTGGTGAAATCTACTAAATGTTGGGTTTTGAAGAATGAATCATATTCATAAACGCAACGGAAAAATAAAATTTTCAAAACCCGAAATAAAAGATCATACTTGTATCATTAAAACTAATTTATATAAACATAGAGGTTATGAATTATACCTTGTAATTTTTTATTTGTTATTCAAATCTTCACGTTGTTGGGTTATAGCAAATTACAAAAATCTACACTAGGATGTCTCTAACTATATTCCACGTGAAGAATGAAGAAGAAACTATCAAAAGAAACGGTTGTAAATATCATAATTGTGTAATATATGTCAAAGACATATATTTTTGTAAAACCCTGGACAAGGGTTAGTTATATTTTTGTAAAATTCTGATTTTAAATGTTAAGTCAAGCATTATCCTTACTTTATATTTTATGCAAGTCATCATAGTCATGGTGCAAAAAAAAGAGTTTTAAAATTTTCACAGTTTGTATGGCGCACCCTCGTTTAGTCAGATTAATGCTGATTAGGCGAGATGGCACAATAAGATGATTCATATTTAACTTAAACTATCCCACCTTTACTAGAACTTTCAATCCTACCCAAAATAGAACCCTAATGACGATATAATTTATGATGTAAATAATGCCTCCTCAAATTCGAACATTGAAAATATGAAATTTCAGGTTTTGAGCCAAATATTCATTCAGTCGCATTTCCCCCCTTAATCGGCTAACCATTTGAAGTTGATAAAATCTTAAAGAACTACATCCATGACCTCACAATAATTGCGCACTTGATTTCATCATTTTCATATTCCCGGAGATGGTTAATAATTCTTTGGTGGTTACATTTTCACCCTCCAATATGTACCATTTTCACTTCATTTTACTCTAAAGAATTGCATAACACTCAGCTCTCAAATCCTCTAAAATCTATAAGAAGCTATTTTTGTTGTTCATACATATTCAAGTGGTGTTCTTCAAATTCTTGTAAGTTCTTCCTTCTTAATATTTTCTTTCATAGTAAAATCATATTTCCTTGTTTATTGCTTGGTAACTAATGGTAGTCACATTTTTTAGTGGAATTCCAATATATCGAAATGGACTTAGTCCACTTCTCAAAGCAACCGAGAGACCCTCTGTCTATTTTTGAAAAAGCAAAAAACCTTAAAGACCCTCACGTTAATTGGAAGAAATGGTCAAATAATGGTTCTTCAAGCTTATCCCCTTGTAGGGATTTATGGGATAATTGTTGTTAGTTATATTTTTCCATAGACAGAAGATATACTGCAAAACAACAATCTTGTTTCTGAGTCTTCATCCGATGAATCTAACAACCAACTTCTTTTGTAAGATCCTACAAGAACAAAAGTATGCATATTCAAAAGATCATTGCTTTTGTAAAATTTTATAGCTTTCAATTTATACCATTCAATCGGCCTATGATGGATGAAAAAGTCTCAAAATCGAAGGATAGACTTTTAAAAAAATAGAGGGAAGCTGAATTTGAAAACTATTTAAAACTTTGTATCAAGGTAAATCTATTAGTACGCTAAGAGTTCTTTTAGAAACCTTTAGCAGTTAAATGCCCACTGATCCCAATGGCTCATTTTGGAGTTGCTAGTCCATTGCCAAAATGTAAAGGAAAAAATCAACTGAGCTGGATATGTTTATACGAATGGGAGATTACAGACACATTAATCCTTCTTAATCGCACTTACATTTTATTTGGCTTACCCTCTGTTAAAGGTAATCTTTCACTTCATTTAACCTTTCACCTTCTTTCTAATCCTCATCTTCTTTTCTAAGTGGACATCTCTACCACTATTCTAGATACGTTAGAGCCTTTTCAGTCGCATAAAAAAAAAGTATTCCTATATTCTCAATTAGCTAACAACTTTAGCCAATTACTTTTGATTAACATATCTCCTTCAAATTGAAGTGGGTGCAAGTTTAGCGGAGGTGAAACCTAAAGACCCAGTGATCAAAATAAGAATGCCCAATCAGAAGTCTTCTGCACTTGTAAGTTCATCGCTTTCGACAACTCGTGTTCAACTAAATGAAACAACTCAAGAACTTGTTGGCTCTAATGCCCGGCCAACCTTTCTTCCTCTTTTAGTCCAACCATTAATCTAACATTTTAGGACCTTAAGGACCACAGTTGCCTTAAGTTCTGATTCTTCTCATGGCGGTGATGTTAAATTCAGTGGTTATTTTGATAACATCATCTTAGACCCTAAAGTTTCAAACAAAGAAGAAAAGTTAAAGGCTAAGGTGAAGAGCAAGAGGGAACATATCATCGACCTGAAGGATGCAGAGGTGACACTGCTCCTTAATGATGGGTTGATCCACCAATTAGTTAGCGACCTTAGGTTTCTTCAGCAGCATGGCTGACTAAGTGAAAAAGGGATCGTTCAATCCAAGCCTTTCTAAACAACATTCTTGTGTTGTAAGAGGATGTGAGGTTGGTTGACTCGGTGCTTTCCTCAGCTAAGGTGAGCAGACACTTAAAGATATTGATGCAATTCTGGAATACCAAAATAGGTTTGTTAATGAGATGAAATTTACAACTACTTTGAACCGGGAGAAAGTCAATCATAAAGCTAAGCTCAAAGAGGTTCACATTAAGTTAGCTACTAAGGTGATTGAGGCCCAAAATCTAGCGAAGAAAATGCTGAAGCTGGCTGAAGACCAAAAGAAGTGTCACACGCTCTGACCGATATATGCTTTTTCTTACCGGACACTATATTGAAATTTAGCGCGTTTGTGACTAAAATAGAGAAAATGCTACTATAGTCTAAATTTGGGCAGTGAATAAGTGAAAAAAATTTTGATTACAAATATACGAGATTAAATTTAGCACAAAAATCGAGAAAATTGATTTGAAATGAAGATATGCAATTTTCATGTTGATAGCAAGTAGTGAAATAAAAATATCGGGATATAAATAATATTAAGACAAATTTATCAATAAAATTTTGTATCAAAATTTCAATGTTTAAGACACAAAATCGAAGAAATTAAATTTAAGGTCTGGTTCCATAAGAATATTGAGAAATATGAATTTTGTTCCGGTATACTAATTGCGAAATTAAGAACACAAATATGTATAATAAATAATATCATGAATATTGATCTATTTAATTGTGAGAAATTAATTAGTTTTGAGGTTGAAATTGATGAAAATAAAATTTGAGTGTGGATTGTTATGGAAAAAAAATTGGAGAACCAAATTAGAAATTGTGAAATAATTAAATTAATTATGATTAAGTTAATAATAAATTATGATTTAATATACAAATCTTATCTTCCATGCCGGCTAAATGGCCTACATGCATGCAAATCAACCATTAATATATATATATATATATATATATATATATATATATATATATAGAATGGTACAACTTTCATGAGTTTTACAACTTCGCTTTCTTCCTTCTAAGCCAACATAGCCGAAATTGTTGAAAAGAAAAACGAGTTTCTTCTTCCTTCTTCTTCACAACCCGTCCACACCTCCTTCCTTTTCTTGTTAATTTTACGATAAATTTCTAGCAATCAAACATTTAACCAAGTTAAAGTGTATTAAGGAAACAAAGTTGAGGGAAATTGAGTAAAAGTTAAATGGTATGCAAGTTCTTTCAAGTGAAGCCGAGACTTCCTATGTTAAGAGAGGAGAAGAATTTGCTCGACAATGACAAGGAGAAGTGGAAATGAAGCTTGTATGCGAGAAAAAAAGCTCGCATGTGCTAATTCAAGTAGGGAAAAGTGTGATTTAGGAGAGTAAAGCCACAGGTTTTGAAGGAGTAGTGCATGGTGAGCTGAACTTTCATCTTTATACCATGAATTATTTTTCAATTCAATGAAATTGAGCTTGGCCGTGTGTCGCCCTTCTTCAAAACTTGATTTTTCATTGGATTATGTCTAAATTCTTCTCCCCTGTTCCCCTTTTTGGTTTTTGTTGCAAGAAGCTAGGATCCCTTTGGTTGGATTGAATGACCTAGTGACATGGAAGGAGTTTTGTTGAAGGATTATTTGTATTTGAACAGAAATTAGGAAGATAGTACTTACGGTAGAAACCGATAACTAATGGAAGGAGAACTAATTGTGCTTTGGGTTTTCGCGGTCGCCGAACTACGTAAATACAATTCAAGATATTTTTGGATTTGGTGAAGTAACATAATTGAAAGGAAGTTTTGATATGTTAAATAAATTAAGGGAATTGTTATTGAGTTTAACTTGTAATTAGAAATAAGAAAGAAAGGAAAAAAATTAAATTAGATAATTAATTGTATTAAAACTGGAATTAAGTGAAGAAGTAATTAAAGCGAAGTAAAGGGGACCTGTATTTGGGATGTAGACCCCCTAATTTGAGATTTTAGGTATTAAAGATAGTTGTGACCGAAATAGCTACAGAAGGAGGAAGTTGGCCTCATTGTGAATTGTAGAATAATAATTTAAAGTAAATCAGGATTGTGAAAGAAGTGAAGCAATGTATAAGTTAATGGGTATCGATGTTAAGAAGAGTTAAAATAATAACTTGATGAGATTAAAAACATACTGAGAAAACAAGTAATGAAAGGCTAATTGGCATTTTATCCGAAATAGGTAGAGGATGAGGGACCATAACTTCTACCTAAAGTTTAAAAGAACAAAAGGACAAAAGTCGACTAAGATTAGTGACATACAATATAATATAACCGAACCAAAAGCTTTCTAAGTAAATTTGTGAGAGTAGTCTGGAGATATTGAATTGAAATATTAGGGGACCTAAACTTTAAGTAGATGACTAAGGAGAAACGCTAAAATAAGAAAAGGGGAAATGTAAGAAAAGAGAAAACCCGGAAGCAAAACAAATGAGATTAAAAGGATGTTTTGATACAAAATCATAAACTCTGAAACCTATGACGTTAGGAGAAAATTAACCCTGGAACAAATATGAATATTGGGTAATTGTTTTATTATATTGAAGCATTGACTAATTTAAGTTAAATTAATAATTCATATGATGATAACCGTTCAGTCGTGCAGGCACCGAGAGAACTCAGTCGTGAGAACGCAAGAGATCGGACTAGCAACAATAAAATATAAAAAAGTTTGTGCAAATTCTTTATTCAAATAGTCATGGAAATAAATTTTAAAACATCAATATTAAATATATTTTTAGTGGTGAATAAATAAAAATATATGTATATATATATATATATATATATATATATATATATATATATATATATATTTAAATTTTTAAATTTAATGTTAAATAATTTTTATTTGGAATATGAATTATATTGTGTTTTTGATATCAAATATTTATTAAAATGAAATTCTTTTTCGAATTTTAATAACTTATAATACTGACTATAAAGATATTTAAATCGATTTTCATATAAGATTATATGGAAATCAACTATTAAAAGATTTTTAAATAGAATTTGTTATATTTCCTTTTAGAAAATTTAAGCGTTGTTATGTTTTGAGATTTTTTTTTGCATACGAAAAGTGACATATTGTTTTGGCTTTAAATATGATATTGGATATATTATGAATTTTGCTTTAAGAAATGATTATATGTATTAAAATGAATTTATGAAATGATAATTGAAAATTTGTTACTTTGTAACTATTTGAAATAAAATGAAATGATTCTTGAGATTTTCTGATTTTATCTCATATATTAGTCTAGAATTGAACTATGGTTTTGTTGGCATACCAATAGAGTATTTATTCTTTGGCCATGTAAAAGTCTTTGGTCATGTGAAATTATTTTTGGTCATGTAATGGTCTTGGACCATGTGAAATAGACTTTGTTCATGTGAATATTTTTTATCATGTGATTGACACCTTTATTATTTGATACTCCATGATTCCCTAGGGTCAGGTCTACAGTATCTTAATATATAAATATAATAAAAGATTTGCTAAGTAAATGAATGTGATTTTTTTTTGGCAAATTTTCTATAACTTACGACGTCATTGACAAATGAACTCTTAAGTTCAAATTATTATATATTATATACATGTAAGATAAACCTTTATGTTTAAACAATAATGTGATGCATCAATTTACTATCAGTTAGTTTTATATTTTAAAAGTGAATATTTATTTATAATTGTTTCTTCCATGCGCATGAAATGAATTATAGTTCCAAAGTTATGTTATAAATAACTATTACTATAAAGCTTGCACCACTAAGTTTAAAACTCAGTGTGAAAGTTGTTTCTTTTTTTCTTGTGCAGGTTTAGTTTTCACAATAAAAGCGGAATACAGGTAGGCAAAAGGGTTTATAGATCAAGTGATTCCAACAGTGGATCACAACAATGGCAGTAATAAAGAGAGTGATAATCATATCATGTTTATAAATAATTTTTTATGCCTATTTATTTTCTTAAAATAAATACATGTTTGTAAATAAAACATGTATTAGTTTATAACTAGTAAAAGTACATTTCAAATATGTATATAAGGTGTATTTATTCTTATTTTGAATTTTAAATTAGTTTATATATCTTGTATGTATATAAGTCTTGCGCATGCACATCAGTTATAATCAGTCAGAGACACCATTTTATCTAACTGACATACAGAATGGTAAAAAGTAAAGCAAAACCAAGGTTATGATATGACCAAAGAGAAGCATGAAACTGCTAAGAGCCCTTAATGACTTTTATCATCATTTATTTTATTGATGAGTTGTGCCAAATTTGAACAATTCTCTATTGTAAATATATTGGCCATAAGGCTATGTACATTGCCATTCATTTAACTTAATTTTTGGATTTTTTTATTTTGATGGCTTTTATTTTATTGAATGACTATCATGGTAGCAACTTTTAAAATAATTAATTAATTTTTGTTTCATCTTTTTATCTTGCATTTGAATCAACAATTTTATTGAAACTGCAATTTTATTCATATAATTTTCCCAAAATTGAGCCATATAATATACTTGGCTTAAACCAAATTCATTTTATATAACACCAATCTTTCAGCTTGACAAGTCATTCTAATAATTAACTTCACAACATTTTTCCAAACAAAAGACATGCAATTTCAAATATTTGACATTTATGGGCCAATTGTATGGGTTGCCTTCAAGATCGACTAGCCAAACAACCCTTTTTTCTAAGAAAGTGATCAATGGTGAAAGGGCCTTCCTAGTTTGCACTCCACTTGCCTTCATCTTTTGACCCAATTCAAAAAATTACTTTACAAATGAGATCTCCCTTTTGATATCATATTTTCTTTACTCTTATGTTATATACATGTTCAACACTTCTTTTTTGTACCTTTAATAGTTTGAGGGCATCTAATCACTTATATGTAATTTGATCAATCTCCATCTTCAAGGCAACAACCTAAATTTTGGCTGACAAGTTATGTTGATGATCTCTTTTAATCGATGGTACTGTTAACATAGTTAGGACCATAACATTTTGTCCATGCACCAAACAATAAGGACTAACTCCTATAGTCGAATGCTTACAAACCCAATTGGCCCATAAGACTTCAGATAGAGTTTCATGCCATGCTCTATAGTTGTGCTCAATGGACTTGTTTATGGTGTTGATTATCAACTTATTAGATGTTTTGACTTGCCTATTACTTAATGCATAGTATGGTGTTGAATGCAATACTTTAATCCTCATTGATTCAGCAAATCCTATGAACTCACTACTTATAGACACCATACCCTAGTCCATTATGATAGACTTGGATAGAACATATCAAAAGATAATCCTTTCTTTCCAAAATTTGGTCACTGATTACTAATTTACAACTTCAAAAATGAAATCACTATCCAATTTGTGAAAAAATAGGTGTAAGAATAATGAAAGAATGCCCTTTAGAAGATAAGAGATAATTTTTCCCAATGATATCTATATCCCATCCCTTAAATGGCCAAGACTTGATAATAAAGTGCAGTTTGAAAGCTAAAAGATGTATCGAGGTACGCCTTTGACATTTTTCACACCTTCTAGCATAGTCATGGTAGTCATTGAACTTTTGGCAATAATAACTAAGTTGAATAACTTGTCATTTCATCATATGTCCTAAGTAGTGACCTGTTGGAAGTTGTTCATGCTCTAATTGCTCTGAAATTTTAATATATTATATATTTATATGTATGTTAACTTTAATTAGAAATAAGAATCAGACAAATTGGATAAGTTTAGAAAAAGTTATAGGCTAATTAGTCTCTAAGGTCATATTACCTCATAGGAAAAACATTAACTATTGATATGAATTATGCATATTAATTTGTTTAAACCACATTAAGTTTCTCTAATCATTAATTAATCAATTATATTTCTAAATTAGGTTCACAATAAATTAGAGACCTACTAGGAGGGGATAAAATGTAACATCTTTGACTTTCCACATAAGCATTTTTACAAGTATTTCATTTGGACATATGCATTTGCATATATTTTATTTGAACACGTGCATTTTATATGTATTTTTATAGGAACAAGTTCACAACAAGCAATAGCTATGTGTCTGAGTATTTTGCAATAATGCTGAATTGCACGTGTCCATTTTATAATTTAGTTGAGGATGACATGAAATTAAAATTTATGTGAAGAAAAATGAAAAGAAACAAAAGAAAAACAAAAAGGAAGGAAAAAAAAACAAAAAAGGTAAAATGACAAAAGTGAAGAGGTGGACCTTATCTTCCTCCTCACCATTCTGACTCCCTCACTTTAAATTCGTTTCTTCTTCTTCTTCTTCTCCCATTTCAGCATTCATTTCTTCCTTATTTCACTTAGGTTTTGCAGCAAATTGATCCCTTTCAATTTTGTTCTTGGTAAGTAATATTCTCTCTATTGTTCTAGTATTGTTTGAGCTGTTAGGGTTAAGTTGTAGCAGTGTTTTGCACCCCCAATTTTGATACCAATAGAAACTAATTATGGAAAAGTTTAAAACATGAAAGTTGTTCCTTTATGTCTTCGACTTATGTATATATAAATATTTGTGTATATTTGGTGTATATGAAAATATATTGGCATCTTATTGGAACTGGTCCGGGTGTGAACCCTAACTGAGTTAGCTGCTATATTCGTTGGTTTGGAATATGATAGAGCCTGTATTTTAGGAAGCTAAAAATATTAAAGTTGTAGATACATGTGTTATTTATATGTATACCAAATTTCAGGTTTATATGTCTTGTTGATGTTGAGTTATGGTGAATGAAACTATAACTATTTCATAGTTTGAACTGCCTACTTAGTGCCCTAGGCAGATCCAGAAATTTTTCTAGATTTATAACCGTGAACTAGTAGTTCATATGCGTGAATGTCATGTAATGACATTTTTGGATGAAATGGATCCATTCACGCTCAATTTCATGGTTGGTTTCATATAGGATTAGCAACGAGGCGGGTTCAAAGCGGGATTCTCCTTCCTCATCTCCAATCCCGAACCCCGCTCCATCTCCGCGACCCGACCCCGATTCCCACACCACACGGAGATGGGGATCCTTAGCCCCGCCCCGTTCATCCGATTTTTATTAAATTTTTTTATTTTAATGTTAAAAATATTTTTTTATTTTAATTAATTAGTTAAATATATAATTATTTAAGTAAAAAAATTTATTTTAAATGAGTATTATATTTTTATTTTATTATTTTTAAAAAATATTAATTATATAAAACTATAAATAATTGTTTATATATATATATCGGGGCGGGGTATGTAAATACCATCCCTGCCCCATCTCCGATAAAAAAAATTCGGAGTTAGGACAAAAAAATTACCAAAAATCTTCCCTGTTTGGGATGAGACACCGCAGCTCGGGTCCAAATTGTCATCCCTAGTTTCACGACTAGATTCATGCTTGTGAAGGGTGAATCACGACCGTGAAATCTGTAGCAGGTTCACAGGTGAATTACTACTTGATTCACAGGTAAACTAGTCGTGAAAAGTTGATTCACGGCTGTGAAAGGTAGCTCACAGGCGTTAATCTATTGATTTTGATTTTTCTTATATTTTGCTACAAGAATCAAATTGTTTTTGGTTTGAGGTGACATAGCTCTACTATTCCAACTATAAAATGGTATAAAAATGATTATATGATATGGTTAAGAAATATAAAAATTATGGTAAATGCATGGAATGATTATGGTAAGTGTTATTATAACAGTTATGCCCAATACTCTAACTAGGACTAGATATAGGATAGATGACATTCTATTGAGGTGAGATTGGTATCGGATGACCTAAGTTGGTCAATATGGATTATGTCGAAGGACAAGGGCTTACAGCTCAGGTGAGCTCCCTTGGTTGGATATATGCGTATACTTTTCTTACTTTAGACAGGTGTTCTGGGAGATTTAGGTAGGTGTCCTCTTGGGTGAGAGCCTTAGTTTTATTCCCAAATCCAATTAAATCTAGTTCAGAGTACATCGGACAAGAAGATGGTTCTATGATTATTTAAGTGTTGTATACACTTGGTTGTTTTATTGATGATGTTTTGTCATTATGAGTATGTCAAGATCTGTATGATTACTTAGGGAATGACATCATATATAAAATGGATATTGTATGTGTGGACTTTTGATGTAAGGCATAGTGGTATGACAGTAAGTATATCATGCATGTTATATATGCTTGTACACTTTGCATGTTGTTATGTACCAATAAGCATTAAGTTGCTTGGCATATGAGTGTTTTCCATGCACAGGTTTGGAGCCTAGAGGTTAATCGATAGAAAAGGATGTCTTAGTTTCAGAGTCCGAATACAAGCTTAAAGAGTTGGTGATACACCTTTTACTTTTTAGTTTTGGTTCTTTTGGGTTTAGGTAGTTATAGTTGTACATGTTTTGTATTTAAAAGACATGTAGATTTATAACTATCCATTTTTAAAAAACTTTTAGGCTAGTGATTGTCTATACATTATTGTATTTAATATATATGGTTTTTATAAAACTATGTTATATAATCTAATGTTTATTTTTTAATAAATTATCATGGTCATGGTGTATTAAAGTTTTTAATTTAACTCGGTTTAAATCATGTGCATTGTAATATTCTTTCATATAGTTGGATTAATTTTGATTATATAAGATGGTATTCTATTTAGTAGTGTCAGAGCTTAGGTTTATGTGGTTTTAAACCGAAGTGGGAAAGGGTTGTATTACATGTGTGAGTATTATCCTATATGACTTTGTTGTGGGCTATTCTCTATTGATGTGTAGGTTAGAGAGAAAAAGTATGCAGATCAAGCCCATGACATGGTTGAGAGTAACAACCCTTCGGATATAGAGGCTCAAAATCAGTAGAGCTAAGCTAGTATTCACAGGCCAGATGTCACTCCTTCCTTTATAACAGTCGATGGTTGGTCAAATAGATTGAGTCCAAGATCCTTTGATGTAAAACTTGGTAGCTCTTCTACATCAGTTAGCACAGGCTATGCCACCACCACCTCCTCAACCATCGAGGCTTAGGATGAAGATAGATAAGCTGAGAAAATATAGGGCTATGGATTTCACAAGAAAGAAAGATGACAAACTAGCTACTGCAATGTATTGGTAGAAGAAGACCGAGAGGGTCTTCAAGGAGCTTGATTATGCTAAGGAGCACAAGGCTTGGTATGTCATTTCCTTTCTCAGGAGCATGCCTATAATTGGTGGAAATCTATCATTCAGAAGCCTCAGACTCCACAGCCACCTACCTAGGATTTCTTTGTGGTTGGGTTTAAAATGCAGTATGTGTAAGGGTGTATATTGATGAGAAGAAGAGAGAGTTCTTAAACTTAAAGCAAGGGAATATGACTGTGACAGAGTAGAAAAGGAGTTTACCAGGTTGAGCAAGTATGCGACCGATATTATTGGAGATAAGGGAGACAAATGTCATTTGTTTGAAAGTGGTTTAAAAGATGAGATTGGGTTCCAAGTGACTTCACTTCAGCATGAAGACTGTTGAAAGTTGGTATCTGCTGCAATCAGTTTAAATAAAAGAATGAAGTTGAAAATATCAGATAAGTCATTGTAACACCCCTTCATATAACTAATAGTCTTTTCAATTTTATAAAAGAATATTGCAAAACATGAATTTAAACTTATTCAATTTAAAAATTCACTTTGCACCATAGTCATTATGACTTAAATAAAAATATAATAAAAAGGACAATGCTCATAAAATAAAACAAAATTTTAAAATAATAAAATTAGGGCTAACACTTGCTTATAAGTTTACAAAATGAATTGATTGGTTACAACATTACAAAAGTATGTACATATGTAATTAATCCCACCAAACAAAAAGAATATGATGTATCACCACCCCCTATAGTTTTTTCCTTTATGATTTTCTTGGGCTTCTTCTCTTTTCAACACTATATTCAGCTTCAAACAACCTGTGAGAGATAAAACACCCATACACTAAGTATACCTGAATTAGTGGTACATAACAACATGCAAAGTATAATATAATATATATGCATGTCTAATAAAATATATGCCAAAATATGTATGCATGAAAATGTGAGTCTCGTCTCATGCTTTATAACTTGCCATGTTAAAAAAATTCATGCCTTAAATATAAAATATTCTCAATCTTAATCTCATGCTTATCACAATCATAACATTAACATCATATATGACCATACAAGGTTCATCACAAGTTAAACCATTAAACCAACCTTACCCAATAACTCTAAACCGGACTAAAATGGACATGGGTATAATAGATCTTCAGCTCTCACCTGAGTCATTTAGGACACTTGCTTAAGAAATATAATGGTATGCATATATTTAATCTCTAGATAGCTCACCTGAGCTTTAACCCTTAAAATATGAATCTCATCTCTAGATTGGCCAAATTGAATGTCATGTTGTGACATTTTTGGATGAAACATACCTGTTCATGGGCAAGTCCAAGGTTGGGTTCACGGCCAGGTTCAAGTCTATGAAGGTTGAATCACAACCATGAAACCTATAGTTGGTTCATAGGTGAATCATGACTTAATTCATATGTAAACTAGCCGTGAAAGGTTGATTCACAACAGTGAAAGGTTGTTCACTGACCTGCATTTGTTTATTTTGATTTTTCTTATATTTTGCTACAATAATCAAAGTTGTATTAGTTTGAAATGGTATTCCTTTATTTTTTTAGATTATAACATGGTATGGAAATGATTATATGGTATAGTTATAGAATACAGATATCATGGTTAATACATGAAATGATTATGGTAAGTGTTATTATAATGGTTATGCCCAATACTCTAACTAGGGCTAGAGCTAGGATATATGGTCTGCCATTGAGGGGAGATCGGTACCGGATGACCAAGGTTGGTCAATATTGATTATCTTAAAGGATAAAGGCTTACAGCTCATGTGAGCTCTCTTGGTTGGATATATGAGGATACTTCTCTTACCTCGTACAGGTGTTCTAAGGGGTTCAGGGTGAGATCCTTGATTTTATTCTCATATCCAATTTAGTCTAGTTAAGAGTAAATCGGGTAACTAGATGGTTCTATGATTATTTAAGTGTGGTATACACTTGTTTGTTTTATGGATGATGTTTTGTCATGCCATGTATGAGTATGTCGAGACTTGTATGATTACTTAGGGCATGACATCATATATAAAATGGATATTGTATGTGTGGACTTTTGAGGTAAGATATAATGGTATGACAGTAAGTTTATCATGCATGTCATATATACTTGTACACTTTTCATATTGTTATGTACTAATAAGCATTAGGTTGCTTAGAGTATGAGAGTTTCCTTTGTGCATGTTTGGATCCTAGAGGTTAATCCACAAGGAAGGACACCCCAGTTTTAGACTCCAAAGACAAGTTTGAGAGGTTGGTGATACACCTTATACTTTTTGGTTTTGGTTCTTTTAGATTTAGGTAGTTATAGATGTATATATTTTGTATTTAAAGAAATTGATTTGTAACTATCCTTTTTTTTTAACTTTTGGGCTAGTGATTGCCCATACATTATTGTATTTAATTTCTATGGTGTTGTAAAATTGTGTTATTTAATCTGATATTTTATTCTTTAATAAGTCATCATGGTCATAGCATATTAAAGTTTTTAACTTAACTTGGTTTAAATCAAGTGCATTGTAATATTCTTTTATATAGTTGGGTTAATCCTGATTATATAAGAGAGTGTTGCAGCTATTCCACTGATATTTTAAACCATCAACATTAGTTTATTCCCCAAAAAATCATATCTTATAAGTATTAGTTTTCAAGCTGATTGATGGGGATGCTAGATTTCTTCAAACTTCTTATGAGCAATTGAGTCACTGTGGTACCATTGCCAATTAATACTTAGCTGCAATGTATCCCATTAAATTTAGATTCTATGTAGTAGGGCCAAATATGCTTTGTTAGGGCTTCAGTTGGTTTGCTAATAATTATTGTAGCCTTATCACCATCTTTAAACTCTATAATATCCCTAATTAGTGTTGAATTCTGACCCTACTTTTTTTGTAATTCCTCAAGTGTGTTATGACTCATATCTTAACTCTTTTTCCATTAAAGTCGACTGCCTTAAAAGAACTTTGTTGAACTGGCTTGTCATTCTGAGGATTGCCCTTCTTATTGAAGGGCTCTTATGCTGTCCAATTTGTTAAGCCTCTTGATTTGGCTCATCCTTTCGATCCTTCAACTCTTTTCCAAGACTATATGGTTTGTTTCTTCAAATCTCAAAGTTAAAGATTGGATTTCCTCCTCTCTAGCATAGGTTTTTTTTTCCATTCTTTATAATTGTTGTTTTCTTTGTAGCCTCCACTTTTGGGTTTTAGTAAGGTATTGATTTGGTTATGGTGATGGAGGTTTTTTAAGCTTTAAATTCCATTTGTGCATATCACCCTTAAAGCGCGATTTACTTAACAATTGTAGGCCAAGCTGATTGAATATTGAACCCTTAACCTATGTTTTTCCTATTCCTCGTTCTTGGTTTGGCTTCCTTATTATCTACTCCAGACTGAAGTGAGTACGACACTGTGGACATGTTACTTCAAGGATCGACTTGGCATTAAGTATAACCTTTCTAGCTTATCTAGATGGTTCCAATTTCTCCTTTCCAACTGATTATAAGGATTTTTCCTATTCATCATTGCTTATTTGTATTTTCATCCTCGACCATTTAGAGTCCATTTTTTAGATATATAGTCAATTTTCAATGATTTCTTACGTCACAGTGCAACCACATTGATATTCAAAGTTAAGAAAAGGATTAGTGTCAACCAATTTATTCTTACAAAGGAAGATCAATTTCTCTTCTGCAATTTCCTTCTGGATCCTGTTTTTAAAAGTGACATAATTGTTTGTGCTATATGTCTCTAAGAATTAAGCCACATTTAAATCTTCCCATATTTTTTTTCTGCCAATGGATTGACATGTCCTTTTGAAAGAGTAACTTTGTCCTTTAACAACCACTCAAAGATCTCATCGACTTTGTGATCTTAAAGGAATATTCCTTTGCAATTTCCTTTCTTTTTCTTTTTATTTGTATGAGCTGAAGATTTTGTTACTATTGGGCATCAATCGATGTTTGCATCCCTTCTTAGGTTCTTTCATTTTGCTCTTGGACTAGCTTCATTTGTGTCATTAGGTCATTAAACATAGTATGGTTCTCCCTAACAACGTTATTAGTTATAGCCAAGTGATTTGACATATATAACCTTCATGGGTCGATCGAATGGGTGGAATGGTCATATTCGTTCCCAGATTCCATGTCGTAATCGATTGTCTTAGTTATAGTTGCAGTAGGATTTTCTTTGGTTCTAAGGGAGGAACCCTTAGAGTTACTTCATTTTTCTTCAATCAAATTTTCTTTCCTTGGATCTACCATATTTTTAGTTCATTTTCTCTACTTTTCTTAATATTTGGTATTGTACGGATGTACCATACTCTCCCATTGTGGTCACCAAAATGATGTTCACCCGAAAAATTAGCTTACTGAGTAAAATCTAATGAAAGGTAAAACAAGTCTGATGGTCTAGTACTTTGTATAACACTAGATAGGGTAAAAAAACCTATAAGATTTACCAAGCAAGGATGCGTCATGTGGTTAATAGGGTTGTGACATGAAATTGAGCACTACTCTATGGCTAATCGGCTTAGCAAGTACAAAATAACATATAATGGGTGATGTGGAAGATTTAAGACTAACGTTGAAGCTATGATAAAAGCTACTGAAAAGTAAGTTATAGTGATTTGCTGGAATGTATGATGCATGTTATTTTCAAAAGAGATACAAGTATTTATAATATAACAAATCCTATTAGGACTCGGAATCCTAATATAATACAACAAATCTATCCAGCAAAGATAGGAACCCTAATATATACAAAATTAGTCATATTCAACTTAGACTATCTCACCTTTACTAAAACTTTAAATCCTAGTTGAAATAAAATTCAAATGACGGTACAATTTTTGCTAGTGTAAATAAATAAAATAAAATAAAATTTTAGCCTTTTAGGGACTTGTTATACGAAAATTATGAAATACGGAGGATAAAAAGTGTTTATAAAATTTAATATCTAAGCCAAATAAATTTTAATATGACTGGTGAAAAAATTTAAATTTGTTTTCTCTCTTTCAAAAATTGTAATATAACAAGGTAACTCGAGGTTAAGGTGCAATAGGGTAAGGTGGAAAATGACATGTGCAATGTAGTTCAGTAGTTAATATCAAATCCATCCTATTTCTATTGTCAATGTTGTCCTTGATACAGGGACAAGCCGACATTATAGGTGGACCCCCCAAATTTTTTCTTTTACTTAAATTTACATATAAAATTTTTAAAATTTTAAATTTTGCCCCCTAATTTATTCTGATGTCCATGCTAAATTGTATTATTTCACTTAAATAAAAATCCTTAAAGTGATTTTATTTTCTTCATTATCTTTTTTTTACTCAAACAATTTGCAAAAAGGTACATAAAATTAAAATTATATATTGCAAAGAAATTATAATAAAGAACTAGTATTTATATTTTTATAATGATGTATGTACAATATAAAAATGTTTACTTATGAATGCATTAATTTATCAAGTTATATTAATTGTTTGTATGATTGTATCCTGAGTAATTACAATTAATTTCAAAATTTTATAAGAAGTATTATTTTTTTATTATTTTTTTGTAATCCACAATTGAAGAATTATTAATATCGATATGAACTCTATTATAAAATAAAAAGTTTGATCAAATAAATTTTATAATATAATGGCTTTTTTATTTCTTATTTGCAAATTAGACTTAGGCTTAATCAACTATAGAATTTCAGAAGAAATTCACCTCTTAAATTAAGATATATCAACAGTAAATTTGAGTTTGAGTGCTCCTAAAAGAATTGAATGACGATTTATTTATATAAAATAATAATAATAAATTGATTACATTTGTCTATTAATAAAAAAATTATATAATTTATTTTAATTAAATATATTTACATATTAATTGATTAAATATTTACTAAAATTTATACCATCAATTATAAATAGTATATTTTGTCTTGAACCCTTCGATATTCAATCCTATGATCCGTCACTGCTTTAATGTTCTGAAATTGAATCAATTTCATTCCTATTTAAAAGGCTCTCCGCATCTGCTAACAGATTCGTTAAATTTATTAATAACGTAAACCATATAAAATGCCACATAAGATGTATGAATAGAGAAAAAAGAAAATCAAAATATTTATAAAATTAGAAAACATAAAATCAGAATCTTTCTCCGTTTGTGCAACGCCGCAATATCCACACACACACACACACACATTCTGCTGAAAATTAGAAAACTGAAAAAATGTGATTTCTTATTTTTATTTATAAAACTAATTATGTTTAACAATTTAGAAAAAATAAAGTTTTCTACAACTATTTTTTTTTAAAATAGCAAGTTGAACTCTTTTAAAACTCTAGACCTAATAAACCTTACAAGCAAAATAAACCTATTACACCTGTTCGTTTATCTCTCTACAAGCAGCAAATTACCAGATTAGCAATCTTTTTTTTTCTTTATATCTTTTTTGTTGTTTGTCCATACATCAGTGTCAGCATTGCAATTTCATTCATATACTATAATTTTCATCTGTTATTGGTTGGTGAATAGACTTTAGATATCATTGATAATTAATTCTAAGATAAAAAAAATTAGGAAAAAATAATTTCAAAATTCAAACCGCTTGAACTATACTAACAGCAAAAAAAGATTATAATTAAAACAGAAGATAATACTCAGGTTCAGACTCAAATAGATGATATAATAAATATTTTAATATATACTATTATGAAATGTTTTATAGGTAATCATACTAAATATCAAGAAAGAATTTCAGAAATTTTATTAAAATTAACTTGTCTGAAACTACAAGATTTTAGATGGTATAAAAATATATTTTTAAATAAAGCATATACTGGGCCAGATTATTATAATGATTATTAGAAAGAAATGTTTATTGCAGATCTTCCTAAACTATTTGCAGAAAGAGTTAGAACTAAATTAAGAAATGAAAATAATGGTATAATACCTTATGATATTTTAACTTATGAAAATATAATTAATTATATAAATAATGAAGAATTAGCTATTTGTTCAGATTTAAAATTTAAAGCAAAATTAAAACGAGAATCAACATCAAATAGGAAATAATTGGGAGATTTTTGTCAGCAGTATGGATATGAAACTATTAAGGCTCCAAAGACAAAAAAAAATTCATTATAGGCCCAATAAAAGGAAATACTATTCTAGGTTCAAACAAATAAGTTAGAATAAAATCTATAAATCCAAACCATCATCTAATAAATAGAAATCAACTAAGAAAAATAATCAAAAACAAAAAAGCATTATAATTTATTATAAATGCGGAAAAATAGGTCATTTTGCAAGAAATTGTAGAGTTCAGCAAAGAATTAATGAATTAGAATTATCATAAGAATTAAAAGATAAAATTATAAAAATAATTATAAATGAAGATGATTTTAATAAATCTGAAGAAGAATTATCAGATTACTTAGAAAATGATTTAAACATATTAAATGAAGAATCTAATTTAGAATCTACTAGCGAAAATGATTGTGATTGCTTAGGACCTTGTAATTGTAATAATATAAATATGATTAATACTGAAAATAAATTTTTATGAGATATTATAGAAAAAATAGATGATCCAGAAATTAAGAAATAATATTTAATAAAATTAAAAGATATCATAGGGACTACTTCTAAACCAAGAGATTTTAAACCTTATGATTTTTAAGAAATTTGTAATAGATTTAAACAAACACATAAAATTATTAAAATAGAAGAATTACAAGAAGAAGTTAAAAATGTTAAATTAGAATTAAAAGAAGAAATTAATATTTTAAAAGAAAAGGTTAATAAACTAGAAAGAGAGAATTTAGCTAGAGATTTAGAGAAAATATTAAAGCAACAGGAGATGGAATCTAATGATTCAACCAATTATATAAACAGTATACAAAAAATAAATTATCAAAAATGGTATGTTAAAATAAATCTAATTATAAATGATACACATCTAACTACTACAGTTTTAATTGATAGTGGTGTTGATCAAAATTGTATACAAAAAGGACTTATATCTACTAAATACTATGAAAAAATATCAGAAAAACTACATACTGCTAGCGGATCTAGATTAATAGTAAATTATAAATTATCTAATGTTAATATATGTAATCAATGATATTATTTTAAGACAAATTTTATACTAGTAAAAAATTTAAATACCAATATAATTTTAGGAACACGTTTTATAACTATGATATATCATTTTACGGTATCAGAAAATGGTATATGTACTAATATTTTAGGAAAATAAGTTATTTTTGAATTTTCATTTCCTATTAAAACAAAAGATATAAATTGGTTACAGAATAATAATATTCAGAAAATAAATATAAGAAAAATAACATTTAAAATAATTATCAAATGAAATAAAAATAAGAAAAATAGATAAACAGATAGACTCACCAGATGTTCAAAAAGCGATAAAAAGAAATAGAAGAAAATTTTAGATTAGATCTTTGTGCACCTATACCTAATGCTTTTTGGAATAGAAAGCAACATATAGTAAATTTACCTTATATAAAAGATTTTGATGAATCAAAAATACCAACCAAGTAAAAAGCTATACATATGAATCAATAATTAGAAAAAACTTGTCAATTATAAATTATAGATTTAAAGAAAAAAGGATTAATCAGGGATTCTAAATTACTATGGTCTTGCTCAGCATTTTATGTTATGAATGCAATAGAAATAGAAAGGGATACTCCAAATTAGTTTTAAACTATAAGCCTCTAAATAAAGTTTTACAATGGATAAGATATCCTCCTAATAAAAGAGATTTATTAAAAAAATTATACGAAGCTAATGTATTTTCAAAATTTGACATGAAGTCAGAATTTTGGCAAATACAGATTTTAGAAGAAGATAAGTATAAAACAGGATTTAATGTACCATTTGGACATTACGAATGGAATGTAATGCCCTTTGAATTAAAAAATGCTCAATCATAATTTCAGAATATTATGAATGATATTATAAGACCAATTAGTTCATTTTCAATTGCTTATATTGATGATATTTTAGTATTTTCAAATTCAATTAATCAACATAAACAATATTTAGAAAAATTTTATAAGTTTATACATTTAAATGGTATGACAATATCAGAATCAAATATAAAATTATTTCAAACAAAGGTAAGATTTCTAGGACATAATATATTTCAAGATACAATTAAACCTATAGTAAAAAGTTTAGAATTTTCTAGTAAATTTTCTGATAAAATTAAAGATAAAAAACAATTACAAAGATTTTTAGGATGTTTAAACTACCTTCATGAGTTTTTTAAAGACTTAGGAATATTATGCAAACCTTTATATGATAGGTTAAAGAAAAAACCTAAACCATAGTCAGAAGAATATACCAATATAGTTAAAGAAATAAATCTAGAGTCAAAAATCTACCTTGTTTTAGTCTATCGCATCCAGATGCATTTCTTGTTATAGAAACAGACGCAAGTGACAAAAGTTTTGGAGGAATTCTTAAACAAAAATATAATAATAAAGAAAGTTTAATTAGATATTATTCAGGATGTTGGAATAATACTCAAATAAATTATTCTACTATTAAGAAAGAAATTTTAATCATTGTTTTATGCATCATTAAAAAGTTTGAAGATAATTTATACATGAAAAAATTCTTATTACGCATTGATTGTTTGGCTGAAAAATATGTTTTAGAAAATGATGTTCAAATTTTGGTTTCAAAATAAATTTTTGTCAGATGGCAAACTTTATTAAGTAATTTTGATTTTGATATTGAATTTATTAAAGGAGAGAATAACTTTCTTCCTGATTTTTTATCCCGTGAATTTTTACAGGGAAAATGAATAATCAACAGAATAATTCTAATAAGCAGATTCTTTCGAGAGCTACTTATAATAAACAGAATAGTCCATCATCTTCATCAAGTTCATCTACCTCAAGGCTAATACCATTAATCAACCAAAATTCATTTTATCCTATAAGGTCCAGAAGCCTATCTAATCAAATAAGGTCATCTTTTACCTCAGCTTTATTAAGATCATCAAACCCAAGTCCATCTATTCCAAGCTCATCAAAATCCTCATCTAATCAAAGCCCGCAAAAGACAAATACTGGTTATGTGTTTCACCCAACCAGGTTATTTGTCAAAACTCTTGATAATGAAGAAGTCTGTTTAGCTTTAGAAGGTTTTGTTAAACTTATATCTTTTTTATATCTAAAAGGTTTTCATTTTCCTGAATCTGATTTTTCAAGAACACGAGAATATTATCAAAATATTTTAATAGACTCTTGATCAGTTGAATTTGAACATAATTTTGATAAAATTGATCCAACAAAAATAGTCTATTTAAAAGTAAAAATTTTAGATGTTTTATCTTCTGTTAGGTGGAATCAAAAGATTCACACGAATAAAATATTTTCAAATAATTTTATTCCAACTACTTATAATTATTACGATTATCAAATGACCTGGTACAAAACTTTTTATTTACGAAATTATAATCATTCTTGGTTTTTCTATTTTTCCAATAAATTTATAGCTGAATTACCAAACTGGTTTTATATTTAATTTTCATATTTTGGTAATTTAGTTGAAAATTTTTCTCAAGATGTTGCTATTGGTTATGAACGATATTCACGACATTTTCCATTCGAAAAAAGTGTGAATAAGCTTTTAGTCAATTTCACTATAGCATTTAGAGTTCCATGGATCACTATCTGGACCTATTATCTGGATGAAGGATCAAAAATAAAATTTCCTACTTTATATAGGGAATTCAGGACGAAATGGTGGGACAACTTTAATAATAGTTAAACAGATATAGATGCAGTCATTCAATATTTCTCTCTAATACAAGAAACTATTGAAGAAAAAGAAATCAAAAAAGAATTTAAAAAATCGAAAAAAGAAATATTAAAAAGGCTTGCTACTGCTTCTAGTTCAAAAGAACTTCAAGATATACTTAATGTCTACTCAAGTGAAGTGAACAGTTCCAGTGGCTCTGAAGATAGGAATCCTATTTTTAGTCCAGATTCTCAAGAACCAGATTATAATTTTGAATTGTAAATATTATGTAATTATATTCAAAAAAGAGATGTAATAAAATATTAGCAAAATGTAAAAAAGAAAAACAAAAGGACAAATGACTCAGCAGACAAGAAGAGCTCATCAGAACCAATTATCACAAGAAGACAAAACAAATAACTCAATTATCATAAGAAGATAGACAACTCAGCAAGGAAGGTGCAACCAAACCTTATCAACATAGCTCAGTAGACAAACATGGTGCAACCAAAGCTTATCAACAAGTGTCGGCCATTCTCCTCGAAGCTCTAAGATTTTCTATCTATAAATACCTTATTTCTTTACTTTGTAAGTAAAGAGCAAAAACAAAAGAAAAAATTAGAGAAAAGAAAACAAAAACTCCTCTTGTAATATCTACCTCATTATGCTCCAAATCCCTTGATTTTCAACTCATATTTTCAAAAGAGTGTCAACATTCTATTCAAGATCCTCCTATATTATCTTCAGAAATATATTTTAATAAAGGTATTTCATTTTAAATCAATATGAGTTTTTCCGAAAGTTTCATTTATGCTCTATCTCTTTTAAATTTTTTAGATCTCACTGAGATTATTGCTCTTAAACATGCATTACATTATTTCAAAACACAATCTTATAAAAATTCATTATTATGAGCATATAAAAAATATAAACATGTCTTGTGATTGTCAAGAATACGCTCGACGTATAACATTTATTAATAATATGATCCATTGTGTTGAGGCTTTAATTATAAATTTTAATCATTGAAATATTCAATGAGGTTTATAGGCTGGAAAACAGAGATTGCATCCTCAAACAAGAATCTAAAATTGCCCAGGCCTGACTGTTAGGAGAAGAAGGGTAACCATCCCCTTAAACCACCGGTGACAACGCCACGAATTTCATAAGAATAATAAAATGATTAATATTTTTTGAGTATATGCTGTATTGTCTTTTAACTTATTGTATTATAATAGAAGTTACTTTAATTAATATATATATGATGTTGTATTTAATCTATTAGCTTGTTCTAAACTATATATTTTATTGAATAAAATTTTATTCTAATAATTTCACTTTTACTTTGAGTAATTCTCTATTGAAAATTCAGCTGTTTAAAACTTTTAGCAAAGATATCATTGATAATTAATTCTAAGATAAAAAAATTAGGAAAAAATAATTTCAAAGTTCAAACCGCCTGAAGAGTATTTTTCTGAGAATTCTAAGTACCAAAGGAACAGTAAACGTGTGAACTCAAAAGTCAAAAACAGCATAAACGCTACTCATCGCGAAAATAATAATAATAATAATTATTAGATAAATGCTATTTTCAGATATTTTTAATATTTAATTTCTAATTAACTGATAAATAGAGAAAAATTTAAAATGAAAAAACAGAAAAAAATTACTTTTAAAAATCTCTTTCACTTCGATAAATAATAAGAGAAAGAATATTGGACAGTGTTTGAAAATAGCGTGTCTTTAGCATTATTATTATTATTATTAAGAAATTGTTACTATTTTTTTCTTACAGAAATTTAAAAAACCAAATGAGACAAAAAAAAAAAAAATACAAATATTCATATTCCGGAAATTGCTCTTCAAATCTGTCATTCCCCTCTTCCCAGTTGTAGCTGAAAGAAAACCTATCTGGTAGGAGTCCTTTTCGCTTTGTCTTGTCTATCATATATGAACTGTTGGTGTGATATAACTTCAGATTTCAGGGTTTCGATTCAATTTGATCTCATATTGTTAAATTAATTCCAGCTCCAAGTAGGTTTTTTTTTTTTATTTAAAATTTTAAATTTTTTTATAAAAAAACTATTCACGATCAGTCCACAGAAGTTAGAGAAGGAATGACGGAAGAATGAATTGAATTGACTTTGTTTTCTGCTTGAAATTTATGTGGGTTTGAACTTCCATCTGCAGGGTCTGAAAGAAAAAAGTACCATCATATTATTTTGAATATGCGTTTCAACTTTTTTTTTTCTTGGGTATTGTAATTGAAATTTTTTGATTTCATGCAATACGTGTTTATTGCTTTTTTGTATAATGTCGTAGGGAATTTATTTTTGTTCACCGCAAATTGTAAAACGTATGCGAGGTGGATTTGCGGTTTGGAAGTTTTTTTCCCTAGAAATTTGAGCATTCAGAAAGCACGTTCTCGTGCAGCCTGCTACATGTGATGGAGCATGGTTGACGAATAATCATAAGGTGCCTTTCTTCAAGGAATTACTTAAAATTTGGTCTAGTGTGTTAGGTGTTTGGTGGATTGCTAATTTTATTGGGTTTCTTCATTATAAGAAGTCTGCTCTGTTTTAAATGCAGTGATCATTATTATCTTTAATAATCCATATCTTATATTTGCCTTTTGTTTTTGATCAATAAATTTTTATTTCCAAGTTCTATATAATTACAGATGCATATCATATTGGCCTGTTTGTCTGCTCATCCAATATTTACTTCTTACTATTGGTAGTAGAAATAGCTCCAGTGGCAGAGTAGTGAAATTGCATGGAACACAGAACACTAAAAAATTACTTAGAACTATTGCTGAATATGATTCTTTTCTCCAGCATTTATGTGCACAAGTAGCTTTACTTTGCAAAATTTCTTTGGAGTCATGACTTTGCAGTCATGATCTCTTGTTGTCTTTCATTAATGAGAAAATTTTTATGATGAGATTCCATCAGTGTGTATTTTGTCTCCATAATATGATAATAATTTTTTCAGTGTTGTCTGCAACTTTTGCATTAAGTTAGAATCTGAAAGCTAACATTATTGATGAAATTAATCTAATGCAACATTTTGCTTTTTCCATTGTTGCTTGCGTGCTTTCACTTTAGAGTTGCACTTTTGGTATGGGAAGCCTGTCAAATTCATGTGCATATGATTTTATCCTTTTTATATTTGTGTCTGCAGTAAGACAATATTTAGGATTTGGAGACAAACAATCCATATAGCCGATCCCATCTAGTATGGGATTAAGGCTTAGTTGTTGTTGTAGTAAGACAAGTTGAATCTTTGATTTTTTTTCCCTTTTTCATTGTGGTATTTTATGTGCTTGTTAAGTGAATAATTGATTTAATAAATCCCAGGTTTTTTTTCCTTTTACATCAAGAAGGTTTTCCAGTATTTTCAGCGATGCCTTCTCTTCAATTGTTGCAACTGACTGAGCATGGTCGAAGCCTTCTTGCTTCCCGAAGGTATCAACTACTTTTTGTTTTGCTTTTATCATTATTGACCATGCAAGTGCAGCAATTTTATCCTTATTTGTTGTATGAAGCATGGATTCTGAAAATTGTAAATGTGCTGTATTCAGAAAGAAAGAAGAAAAGAAGAGGAAGATAAAAGTTGTCTTTATAACTTAATACTTTTGATCAACTTAGTTCTTCTATCATGATATTCCATCTCACAGTGTAATTTGGCTATTCTATTCAATGAATTTAATCTAACCTGTTGAATGACCATGAATTGAATAATGCATGTGCAATTTGCAAGGCTGATGCTTCGGTCATTGCACACTCAATTCTCCTTTGCTGGCCATTTGTCGATAGCTATTCTTACTATTGGTAGTAGAAATAGCATAGGGGATGAACTAATGAGGTAGTTTAAGGCTTATAAGTGGATGATAATTATGGAAGGGGAATTTGGTGTTATATGAGATGATCACTGGAAAGTCATGATCATTGTTTATTTGCAAGTTTATGCTTATTTAATGTTACATTTGTTCAAAAGTAATCTCTATATTCTGTTATTGGGATTTTCATTCATATGCCATGCATTCAGTTAGAAACTTTTTTTAAAGGATTATAGATTTGTTGTTTTTTGTTCTTCCAAAATAGTTATGTTGCTTTTTCTGTCCCTTTGAGTAATCTTTATATTTATCTCCTCTGTTAGATATCCATGTGACAGCAGGTTTTTTCTTTATATAGCATGCTACATTTAACTTTAAATTTCACCTTCTCCATTTATGTGGTGAATTCTTGTATTTTTGTTGTCTAAGCAGGAAATATTTTCTGCTTGCCACTGGTATCATAGTTGCTGGTGGGACTGCTGCATATATGCAATTGCGATGTGGCTGTAAAAGGTCTGATTCTTTTGGTCATCATAATGGACATAAAGATGATGATGACAAGTTGGTCACAAAAGAAAATAATGTGAAGAAAACAACACAAAAGAAAGGGAGTTTAAAATCACTTCATGTTCTAGCTGCAGTTCTTTTGTCTGAAATGGGCAATAGGGGCGCAAGAGACCTTTTTGCTATGATAACCATAGCAGTAAGTCCTTGGTCTTTATGTATGTGCACCAATATTTTGTTTTACTAATTTCCATAAGCTTTTTGTGTAGTGATTTCGTTTCTTGACTGTTCCTAACAATATGTTATGATGAATATATTTGAAAATAAAAAATAAAGAACTGTAACAATATTCTTATTATTCATACATAGTTCTAAAGCTTTTTCTCCCTTAATTCATCTTTGAAATTGTTTATTTTTATTTGCCATCTCTCAATTGGAAAGAAGTCATATGACTGTAGCATGTATTCTGGCTCTTCAGAGTTGTCAGTTTATTTTTGTAAATTCAAGTTTATATAAGAAGTTTGAATTTTTGAAACTCTATGCATTGTTGATTGTGGCAACAAATACCTAAAACGTTTAAAAGGAAAGTGCTTGTATCAGAGAATATGAGTGGTAGCACTGAAACAGTTTGCAAAAAATCTACCCAATCTTGCTGGTTTTTCTCATTTCAACTTCCATATTGTGCTATGGTGCTAGGTTAAGGGACAAAAATGATCTAGTATTACTCAGTATATTTGAAGTTGGTGATAAGATGCACTGGATGAGTTGCATGTGTAGTGTTTTAGTTTTTCTGATAATACTTTTAATTCACACGCATCTAACCATTAAGCTCCACTCAAGTGAGAAAAAAAGGGAGTATTTATCACTGAATCTGTTGCATAAGTTAGAAACATAAAGAAAAATAAAAATGATGGCTTTTTGAATGAATATGTAAGTGTCATCCACGAGTGTATACTTCAATTTGTTTTTTGCCTTCTACCTTTTCTTCATTGGATATACTACACATCTTTGTTATTAATGCATTTCTTTATATGTCTACATGGTTTAAAATCCTTGGTTTGCAGTGTCCTTTTAGGTATTCTTTTATATATCATCCCCAAAGCAGGGAAGAATAGAGATAGAATAGAAGAAAAATAATAAAATTTAGTTGCTTATAGTAACTCTGTTAACTTGGAATATGCAAATTTTTTTCAAATTTGTTTACTGATTCACTTGATGCATGTACCAATATATTTGAGTGTACTTATTTCATTTAGGTTAGGTTGTCTTACCATTGTGATTGTTTGCTTTTCAATTCATGAACAAAATGGTTTCTCAGTAAGAATGTGCTTTAGTACTTTATTTATTTTTTTTTTATTATTATTGCAGTTGTTGAGAACTGCTTTGAGCAACAGATTGGCAAAAGTACAGGGGTTTCTATTCCGTGCTGCTTTTCTCCGACGTGTACCATTATTTTTTCGGCTGATAACTGAAAATATCTTATTATGTCTTCTTCTATCAACTATGCATTCTACTTCAAAGTATGTAACCGGTGCCTTAAGTCTCTGTTTCAGAAAAATATTGACAAAGCGTATACATGCACATTATTTTGAGGTAATTATTATAACTTCTTATGTTTATTGGAAAAAACTGTCTTTTGTTGTTATTCTTTCTGTATTTATTTTGACTTTACTTCATGAAGTCCTTTTCTTCTTTCCTTTATTGGGCTATAATCTGCATGGATTAACAATGTGATTTGCAATCACAAATTCACTCCAACTGTTCTAAGTTACTATATGTACAAGGTTAAATGTGTCAATGTCTCGCCCTCTACTCAATGAGGTGGATATCTTTTCTTTTTTTCTTCTTTTTGGTGTTTTTGTTTTGGAAACAGCATATATTAAGTGGTGTTAGGGAAAAAAAAGTACATTCTTATCTGGTTGATCTTGACTGGATCATGATTATCTTTGAAGTATCTGGAAAAGTAATACTAATATATAATCTGGTTGCAAGTTTCGTTACAGTTGACATAGAGTGGAAACTGAAGATGTTCTGTAATTCTAGTTTTTAGTCTGTTTGATGTAGCCAGTGTTCTATGTGAGAACTATTTGATTTGCTGTTGAGTTACATTTTTGCACATTTTAAGTTGCCACAATCACATGTAAAGGATTTATGTGATTGCAATTATGTTCATTTGTGTTTGTGATTTTGGGTGAAGATGCAAAAATGTTTAGGTCTTAATTGTCCAAAATACTGTTTGGGTAAACAACAGAACCTGCATTTTGGTACAGAAGCTATGAAATTTATCTTTTCCTTAAGTTAGAATGTGCAGCCTGTATTTCTTGCCACTGGAAAAGCAGTATGATGCTGCCTAATAAATGCATTTTGATGGCTTCTTTCAGCGTTTGCTTGTTTCTTTAGTTATTTATTCTTCTTTTATTTGTGTTCTAGAATATGGCATACTATAAAATATCGTATGTTGATGGCCGTATTAGTAATCCTGAACAACGAATTGCAAGTGATGTACCAAGGTTCTGTTCAGAGTTGAGTGAACTGGTGCAGGATGATTTGACAGCTGTTACAGATGGACTTCTTTATACTTGGCGCCTATGTTCTTATGCTAGTCCAAAATATTTGCTCTGGATATTGGTAATTATTTGCCAATTTTATCATATTCTTCAGTGTTCTTTTGTTTCTTGTATGTTTTTTGTAAATTATCCTTTTGAATAGCTGATCTCTCCTTTGTTGCTTCATATGGTGACTATTGTGGTCTTGGAGTTTTCCACTTGACACATGATGTCAATGTTCCCAGGCCTATGTGTTGGGGGCAGGAACCATGATTAGAAACTTCTCCCCTGCTTTTGGGAAACTAATGTCCAAAGAACAACAATTGGAAGGTGAATATCGACAACTTCATTCGCGTTTAAGGACTCATGCAGAAAGTATAGCATTTTATGGTGGAGAACAGAGAGAAGATTTTCACATTCAGCAAAAGTTTAAAGATCTTATTAGACATCTGAGAATTGTTCTTCATGACCATTGGTGGTTTGGCATGATTCAAGACTTTCTGTTGAAGTATCTTGGTGCCACGGTTGCTGTTGTATTGATTATTGAGCCTTTTTTTGCTGGACATCTTAGACCTGATGCTTCAACTTTGGGAAGGGCTACAATGTTAAGCAATTTAAGATATCACACCAGTGTCATAGTATCGTTGTTTCAGTCATTGGGAACTCTTTCTATAAGCTCAAGGCGACTTAATCGTCTCAGGTAGGTCATCATTGATTATGTTGTGAATATTATAAGATATTATTCCTAATTAGCTAGTTATAAATTTTCAGTAAATATTCCTAATTAGCAAATGTTATGTAATTAGTTTAATTAGGTTGATTTGCTTCTTAAATTGTATTTGTTAGGATTGTATATATAGTGCTCATTGCCTATCAATATATTTTATCAAATTCTCTAAATCCGTTGTGATTATATGGTATTAGAGCTATGTTTTGAAAATTTTCAGTGTCTGATTTTTGGTTGAGTTGTATTCTTTCTATCCTAGAGAGCAAAACTATCGACTTCTTAAGAGCACTCCTGTAAGTGATCGATTTTTTTTTTAAAGTATCACACTTGCCTTAGGAGCACCACTTGCCGATCGGCCTCTTCCCATAATCTGGTCATCAGACAACCAGTGCGTGAGTGTCATGTGCGGGCAAAAGCTTTTGCCTAGTTCTTCACACGCCGGCGCGTGAGGGCCCGTGTGCGGTACCCATTGTCGCCGGCTTCTTCTCTGATGGTCGCCTCGGCTAGGGTGTTGCTTTTGTCGCATTTGTTTGCTTGTCAGGGAAGTGTTTCCGTTCTGTCCTTTTAGTATTGTTGATTTTCAATGCTGCCTTTTGTTATTTGTTGCTGTTTGGGTGTTGTTAATTCTCTTTAAGTGTGTTTTTTGCTGGTGGTTGAAAAAAAAAAGGTTCTTTCTGTTTATGAGTGTTATTCCCATCCTATCTAAAATCTCAGAACAAAAATTAAATGGTAGTTAATTATTTAGATTGGAGTAATGCTGTCTATTTGTATTTACGGAGTATCTCTATGGACAACCATTTAACTAATGACCCTCTTATTGATGAGACCCGTAGTGAATGGCTAAGGGTTGATGCTCAGTTGTACTTGTAAATTCGTAATTTTATTGAAAATGAGGTTGTCAATCATGTCTTTCACTGCGAGTTTGTAATAGAACTAATGGAATATTTGACTTTTCTATTCTCTGGTAAAGGAAATATTTCTCATATCTTTGATGTTTGGCATTCTATCGGGCTGAACAATATGATCAGTCTCTTTAGACTTATTTTATAAATTTCAAATGCACTTTTGAAGAATTAAATGCCTTCTTACCTTTCAGTACTGATATCAGAGTTAAGTAGACTCAACGTGAACATATGACTATTATGAGTTTTCTGGCTGGTCTTAATCCTCAATTTGATGAAGGTAAATCGCAGATTCTATCTAATCTTGAGATTACCTCTCTAAAAGAGGTCTCTACCAGGGCCCTTTGTACATATATTAGCTCCCATGCCTCATTTTTACAATAGTTTGGTGTGTTTGTCAGTCAAAATAATGGATCAACTTGCTAGTCTTGTTCTCAAAATAGTAACTGAGGTGGTATTAGATATTTTGTTAATCTTTGTGGATGATTTTTCTTGTATAACTTGACTTTATTTTATGAAATCTCGTTTTGAGTTGCTTTAACATTTTAAAATTTTTTATGCTGAAATAAAAACCTAGTTTGGTAGGTCTGTACAAATATTGAGAAGTGATAATACCAAAAAAAATTTTCCAAGATTCTTTTCAGACATACATGGCTCAGAATGAAATTCTCCATCAATCATTTTGTGTTGACATACCATTACAAAATGGGTAGCTGAGTAAAAAAATAGACACATTCTTGAAACTGCCAGGGCTCTTTTATTTCAAACACATGTTCATAACAGTTTTGGACTGATACTATTTCTACAACTTGATTTTTGATTAATCGAATGCCATCTATTGTACTAGATGGTCAGATTCCTTATAAGATTTTGTTTCCTAATAATTATGTATTTCTTGTTGAACCTCATATTTTTGTATGTTCTTGTTTTGTTCGTGATGTTTGTTTGCAAGTTTCCAAATTGGATCCAAAGTGAGTAAAATGTGTCTTCCTGAGATATTTTCATCTTAAAAAAGGATATGAGTGTTTTTTTCATCTCTTGAACATGTATCTTGTGTTGGAAATGTTACATTTCATAAAAATATTCCTTTCTTTACTGCTCCATCTACACTTGTATGTCTACAAGAGGATGATGATCTATTAGTGTATCATGTCATCTGTCTAGACTCAAGTGTTGTTCCAATACCACTGCCACCGCCACCGCCACCGCCACCGCCACCGCCACCACCACCACCATTGCCACCGCCACTGCCACCACCACCACCTCAACCAAAACCGCATATTACCCAAGTCTATTCTTGAAGACCCAACCTTCTTGTGACGACTTTGACACCGATCTCTTCTTCCTCATCAGATCCAATGTCCAGTGACATTGATTTGCCTATTGCTCTTCGGAAAGGTAAACGTTAGTGCATCTATCCCATTTTTTCTTATATCACCTATGATCTTTTGTCCTCTACTTCTTGTTCGTTTGTTGCTTCTCTTGATTTTGTAGGGATTCCTAAGTTTGTTCACCAGACCTTATCTTATTCTGGATGGCATGATACAATGCTTAAGGAAATGAGTGCTTTGATTGAGAATGATACTTGGGATTTGGTTGATTTACTTGTTGGTAAGAAAACAGTGGGATGCAAGTGGGTCTTTGCAGTAAAATTTAATTCTAATGGATCAATGACTCGCTTGGTGGTCAAAGGGTATGCACAAACTTAAGGAATTGACTATTCTGATACTTTTTTCCTTGTGGACAAATTGACTTCAGTTCAATCGTTTATTTCTCTAGCAGTTACATATGATTGACCATTTTACCATCTTGATGTTAAAAATACTTTCTTGCATGGAGACCTTGAGGAGGAGGTTTATATGGAGCAACCTCCTGGATTGTTGCTTAGGAGGAGTCTAGAAAAGTATGTCGTCTTCAAAAGTCATTATGGACTAAAACAGAGACCTCAAGCTTGGTTTGGGAAATTTAGTTATGTAGTAGAGAGGTTTGGGATGAGGAAGACCAAATATGATCATACCGTCTTCTCTAAGTAGTCCACATTTGACATCATTTTACTTGTTGCATATGTAAATATTATTATTACTGGGAGTGACGTGGGGAATCTTATCCTTGAAATCCTTCATGCAAACCCAGTTCAATTCTAAAAATTTGGGGCACCTAAAGTACTTTTTGGGGATTGAGGTGTTAAGAAGTAAAAGAGGAATTTTCCTATCTCAAAGAAAGTATGTTTTGGATTTGTTAAAAAAAATTAGGAAACTGAGAGTTAAACCATTCAGTACTCCAATACTTCTTAACCAGCAATTCACAAAGGAGGGAGATGTTTTTGCTAATCCTGAACAATATAGAAGATTAGTTGGGAAGTTGAATCATCTCACAGTGACTTGCTTAGACATTGCTTATCCAGTTAGTATTGTAAGCCAATTTATATCTTCTCTTACAGTATGTCTTCTAAAGATTTGGGGCACCTAAAGTACTTTTTGGAGATTGAGGTGTTAAGAAGTAAAAGAGGCATTTTCCTATCTCAAAGAAAGTATGTTTTGGATTTGTTGAAAGAAATTAGGAAACTGAGAGTTAAACCATGCAGTACTCCAATGCTTCCTAACCAGCAATTCACAAAGAAGGGAGATGTTTTTGCTAATCCTGAACGATATAGAATATCAGTGGGTAAGTTGAATTATCTCACAATGACCTGCTCAGACATTGCTTATCCAGTTAGTACTGTAAGCCAATTTTATATCTTCTCTTACAGTATGTCATTGGGTAGCCTTACAATAAATTTTATATTACTTGAAAGGAGCTCTTGGACGGGGGGATATTGTATTAGAATCATGGTCATAGTAATATTGAGTGTTTCACTGATGCAGATTGAGCAAACTCCAAGATTGATTGAAGATCTACTATTGATTATTGTGTTTTTGTTGGTAATAATTTGGTTTCGAGGAGAAGTAAGAAGAAAAATGTAGTGTCACAATCTAGTGCAGAATCTAAGTATAAAGCACTAGCACAAGATTCATGTGAGGTTATGGGGATTTCTCAATTCTTAATTGAGATCAGTCTTAAAGTCTTAATTCTAGCAAAACTATAGTGTGATAATCATACTGTGATTTATATTGCTTCAAATCCAACTTTTCATGAACGAACTAAACATATTGAGATAAATTCTCATTTTGTTCGTGAGAAAGTTCAACATAATTTGATTTCTATAACTTATGTGATGATTGGAGAGCAGTTAGGAGATATCTTTACAAAAACTCTTAATGGAGCTCAGATTTCCTACATTTGCAACAAGTTGGATATGATTGATATCTATGCTCCAAGTTGAAGGGGAGTGTTGTGAATATGATAAGATATTATTCCTAATCAGCTAGCTGTAAATCTTCAGTAAATTTTCCAAATTATCAAAGGTTATGTAATTAGCTTAATTAGATTGATTTGCTTCCTAAATTGTATTCCTTAGTGCTGTATATATATTGCTCATTGCCTATCAATATATTTTATCAAGTTCTCTAAATTCTTTGTGATTACAGATTATACATTTTATTGAAGGCCTGAAATGATGCCTTATTTTTTCTCTCTTGTTCTGCCCCCTTCCTTTATATTGTAAACGAAGTGCTTTCCCAAATTGTACTTTGTGAAAGTAAGCAGGAGAAGAATTTTTGGAGAGAATTCAGAGTGGAAGAGTACAAAAGAATACATGGAATTAACATTCACTTATTAGCTAGATCAAATTGAGCATGTGTTTTATGTGATTCTGATTTTGTTTTAATGTAATGTTTATTTGTTGCAGTGGTTATGCTGACCGCATTAATGAGTTAATAGGTATATCGAGAGATCTAAGTGGTGTTGATAGAACTTCACTGCGAAGGAGTAGAAGCAATAACTGCTTTAGTGAAGCTGACTATGTTGAGCTTTCTGGGGTCAAGGTACTTTACATTTAGGGTTTATTTTATCATTTGTTATATTGGTACACATTCCATGTTCTGATGATAGTATTGCCTCCTAGGTTGTCACCCCAACTGGTAATGTTTTGGTAGAAGATCTGACTCTTAAGGTTGAACCAGGATCTAATCTGTTGATTACAGGTAGCCTTTCAACTTAAAAGTATTTCCATTATTTTTTAATATGATTCTATTGGTTTTGTTTTTCTGATTTCTTTTCCTTTCAGTACACTAGTTTCACTGAGTATTCCCCTGTTTAATCAGTTTTTGGCTGGTATGAAAAAAATGTTCTTGTGTGAAATCATGGCAACCTTGTCTCAGATTTCTTATGCTTGATGCAACTCCAACAGGATGGCTCGTTGTGGGTAGCCTTTTATATGCAATCCCCTTATCTATATTAACTACTTGATAGTAAAAACATTGAATAGTTGACTCAGTTTAATATCTAAAAATCTTATATTCAAAGGGTGTACTTTTGCTTTCTGTTACTTTTCATACATTCCATTTCAAAGAGTTTTTGGGAACAGTGATATGAAGATTTATGGTAATGAGAGTTCTTGGAGGAGTTTTTTGAAAGCCAGCTGTGTTGAAGAGCACGTTTTCCTGCCTGGCCCCCTTTTAAATGAATATAAATTGTTCCTTTTGACACAAATTGAGGTGTATTGGAGTGGAAGAGGTTCCTAAATTTAGAAAGAGAAAAGAATACTGGGAAGAGACTAAAAAACAAAAATATGGTTAAGTGCACTTGCTCTGAAGTTGGATGCCTTGATCCAGTTAAAAAGAAAAAGGTGGGATGTGATCCATAGTAAGGGGGCAAACTATCATGAAACTCCCTGTTGTATGTGGCTTCACCTATATTTTTGAACTCCCTACTTTTAGTAACTAAAAAGGTTCCAAATTGAGTAGCAATCTAGTACAATATCAAGTGGATTGAACAGGATGAACTAGGTGATAGTTTTAAACATATTACTTCATCTGCAAACAGTTAAGCTGTATTGCATCTCACCATCTTTATGTTAAAAACGTAACATTTAATGTCTGGTTATTTCTTAAACTATATACTTTGCGGGAACTTGACTGTGTGGTGATGGTGTTCTTTTCCTGTTTTCTTTTATTTCCTTTGTAAGGCAGAGATGGTCTTTGGTGTGCTCGTAATTGTTGTTGATCAGGGGTTTACTAATGTGAATTATTGTTTGCATGTCTGGTGCAGTGCCAAAAATCTTACATTTATCTCTGCAACATTACATGCTTGAGCTTTGAAATTTCCAACCCAGAAACCTTACTTTAGTTGGATCTAATTGTTTGAAAATCTTTAACATTTTAATCCTGTGCTTTCACTTGTCGTGTTCTAGGAACACATAGAGCTTGTAAGCAAGCTTGAAGTTGAACTATGTCATCGTTTCTTTTCAGTCTACTGTGGTGTCTTTTTTGCATATATAAGCAGTTTGCACCCATTAAATTTTTTTTTTTTTGTCCTCTTATGGCAGCCGCTTATTTTATGATGGATAGGTGGCATAAACATTTTCTATTTGTATATTAGCTTTGTTCACATGCTTCCATCTAAAATTTATTTGTTATTTTTTTTCCTGAAGGTCCTAATGGCAGTGGAAAGAGCTCACTTTTCCGGGTTCTGGGTGGCCTTTGGCCTTTGGTATCTGGGCATATTGTGAAACCTGGTGTTGGTTCTGATCTTAATAAGGAAATTTTCTATGTGCCTCAAAGGCCATATACAGCTGTAGGCACACTGCATGATCAATTAATTTATCCTCTTACTGTGGATCAAAGGGTCGAACCACTCACACATAGTGGAATGGTGGAGCTATTGAAAAATGTAATTATCTTGTCTCATCCTTTTTTTCTTAGTGATCTTGCCTAGTAATTCATATTTGATGTTTCATCAAAATTTATATCATTGGAAGTTTGATTGTAGGTTGATCTTGAGTATTTATTGGACCGATACCCTCCTGAGCAAGAAGTGAATTGGGGTGAGGAATTGTCTTTGGGAGAGCAACAAAGGTTAGGAATGGCAAGACTGTTCTACCACAAGCCTAAGTTTGCAATTCTTGATGAATGCACAAGTGCTGTGACTACAGATATGGAGGAACGCTTTTGTGCTAAGGTTCGAGCTATGGGAACTTCATGCATTACCATATCCCACCGTCCAGCTCTAGTTGCATTTCATGATGTTGTTTTGTCTTTGGATGGAGAAGGGGGTTGGAAAGTTAGTTACAAAAGGTTTGATGTTTAACTTTAGTGTCAGTAAATCTTAATTATATGTTTGAATGAAACATGGAGATTTGTTTATTAAAATCCTAGAGACTCCAGGAAGGATTCTCCTGCCCTGATTGCAGCTAATTCCAATGAAACGAGGGCTTTTGAGACAAATCGCCGAAGTGATGCGATGGTGGTTCAACGTGCTTTCACCACTAGTGATATGGTGATCTTTATCTTGGACTTAATGTTTTCTTTTTCCAGCATTGATTTGTTTAGTTTGATTGGTTGTAGTTTACTCACTTTAGAACTCAATATTAATTTTATTTAGAACTCTACATTCGCAAATTCCAAGGCAAAATCATATATTTCAGAGGTGATAGCAGTATCTCCTAGCGCAGATCCTGGATGCCCATTACCAACTGTTCTGCAACTCCAAAGCCCTCCAAAGGCTTTAGCATTGAGAATAGCTGCAATGTTTAAAATACTGGTGAGTTGTTTGTTCTCTTATTTGGAATTTATTTGTTCTGGTTCTGAGGATTCTTTGCATGAGTATTTGATAATGCTAGGTGTTTCCAGACATTCACTGCGAAGTCAATCAATCTTGATTTGTGTTTTTGTTCATCTTATTTGGGTATTTAATATTCAAATTTCTGGTGCTTTATTTATGCATCATGATCACAACTTTCAAAAATCAATAATTTATTCACCTAGGAACCTGATCACTTCGGGTATAAAATGTGCTTGTTTTGTCCATATACAAGCCTGCTCGGATAAATTTGAATTAAAGATTGAATTATCCACGCACAGCCTACAAAATTTCATTTTTTTTCTTTATTTTTTAGTTTTTTTTCTTTTTTGGGGTTTGCTATTCCCCTATCAATTTTTTGTAACTATTAGTTGGAAGTGTTCTGATGATTTTGAATTCTTAGAAAATTTTTGTGCTACTTCTGCAGTAACAATTACATTGATAAGCTTATGTGCTTCCGAGTAACTACTAATTGTATTCCAAATGAGAAGCGCTGCAATCATTTCCAATAAGAAAAAGCTTTACATTTCAAAATATTACATTTTTTTTTTCTCATATTTCTTTGTAAGGGTTCCCTGAAATTTATTTTTATGTAAGCTGGTCATCTCAGTATTGGCAGGTGTAAATAAATAACTAAAAGGAATTGAAATCTTACTTATACTAAACCTTTCAAGCTCACCCATTTTAGCTTTGTTAAACTAGAAGAAGAAGGGAGAGGGAAGAGAGGAATGAGGTGAAGTCTGAATGTGTCAGCTTGATTTTCCCCTTAAGCTAGATGGGAATTTATACTGAATGAGGATACAAAATAGGAAATATAAAATCTAATTCGCTAATTACAGCCATATTCTATGCCTAGAATTACAATATTTCTTTTCAGTTTCTTTCTTCTAATTGCAAGGGAAAGGATAGGGAAGACACCTTTTTAGCATCTTTAATATGTTCTAAATTGCCTTTGATTGGCATTTTGCACCCAGAAGAATGGCCAGAAGATATGAACGAAGATCATTAAGTTAATTTTTATAACCATTGATGTAGTTGATTCCTGTCAATGACATTGATCTGAAAGCCATAAATAATTTTGAAGTGTTTAGGGATGCGTGACTATAGGTGAGCTGATATGACAGAGGTACTGCAACTCAAATTCTCAGATTTTCATACCTCTGAAAACCTCTACATCACGAGGGAAAACTAAAAAGCAATGCAAATGGAAGATCAAATGTGGTCATTTTCAATTAGTGCACGATAAAATATTGGATTTTTTTAACTCTAGATTTTGCGACTCGTTAACAGATTCTAAAAATTACTGGCATAGTGTTGGTTAGTGCATAATTTGTTATATTTGATGCATCGATATTGTTGCTATGACCTTAGTTCAAACTAAAAGCTTATACACAGCACACATATCTTGACATATCATGGGTCCGATATTTGTGATTTTTCCAGTTATATACTGGACGGCTGTTGGATTATGAATTGCGAGTGAATGTATTTTGTTTGTGATTTTTTGCTGCTTTTGATTGGTTTTTCTTCCACAACCTATTGAATGGTACTCCATGGCACTGACAATGAATCTGTCTTTTCATAGATAGTTGCTTTAGACCTGCAATGGTCAATCTGTTTTTATTATCTTAATACTTGTGTTTTAGGTTCCAACTGTGCTTGATAAACAAGGGGCACATCTACTTGCAGTCGCTTTTCTTGTGGTTTCACGAACATGGGTCTCCGATCGAATTGCCTCACTGAATGGTACTAATATCCGTTTATGAATGTATGCAAGTTAATCCAAGCAACAGTTTTTTCCTTACCAAATGCATCAATATTTTCAGGTACCACTGTGAAGTATGTTTTGGAGCAGGATAAAGCAGCCTTTATTCGATTAATTGGTGTTAGTATTCTTCAAAGTGCTGCATCATCTTTCGTTGCACCTTCATTGAGGTAATTATAGTATAAAATTGAGTTCTATGAAACTCCCAACTCTACCCATCTGTTAAAGTTATTACTTCAGTAAGTGGTGACTTTGCATGTTATTTACAACTAGAGATGCAGATGAGCATTTCATTTTATTTCAATTTTCTTTGCCTGGGAGGATACAGTTCAATTGAACAAGTATGGTAGGAAATTAATCTATTCCCGACTTTTTGCACTGCATAATGGTGGTCAAATAGAGTGAAGGGAGGACGTTGAAGGGAATGATCTTCTCATCGTTTTTGGATTTTTTCCCCATCTAGAGGATGAACCTTCCTTCGTCGAGAGGGAATGGACCTTACTGTGTTTTGTCCCTTTTATTTTTATTAATGTTTCATAATTCAAAACTAAATTAAATTATGAGATTATATTTATCTTTCAGAATTATAACTCATTTCCCCTCCCACCATCCAAACAAAATACAGTAGGACAAAATATTCTCCTCCCCTCGCATTCAATCCCTTCCCCATTCTGTTTAAAAAGCCTGTCCTCTATTTCCCCTTATAGCCATGCATATAATTACTGACTTTTGTCACTTCTTGATATTCTGGATTAACTGAGAAATGTGGTCCTCTCCTAACAAACTCGATTGTTGGGTTCAAGGTCACTAGCACCCATTAGTCCTTCATCAGAACATAAATTTTTGGCTCTAAATTTTGTGTTTTGACCTTTTGCAGTTAATGTTCTCATCAGCTTCACTTAGGTTTCTGGTGCACTCTATAATCTTTTACCTGTCTTTTTTGGCATTCTTTCTTGTTATACAGGCACTTGAAAGCCAGATTGGCTCTTGGATGGAGAATTTGTTTGACCCGACATCTGCTGAAGAACTACTTGAGGAACAATGCATTTTACAAGGTAATCACTTTTGAAGTATTGAATATTCAATTTCTTTGTAGTGTGTTTCTCATTTGGATGCAGAGGTGTCAATGTCATATTTTTAAAACACGTTGTATAATGGACTAATTAACAGCTATCATTCGAAGTGGAAAATTTCTGGCGGTGTCAAATGTTTGTTGCAAAATGGTTTGGAATTTGTTGAAGCCATATGTGTTCATTCATGTGTATAAGTCTTTCAGTTAATTCTTGCCGGCTACCTGAAGTTCTAATTTCATTTGAAACAATGTTCCCACAGGTCTTCCATATGTCGAACAAAAACATGGATGCAGATCAGAGAATAAGTCATGATCTTGACAAACTGACCAAGGATTTATCTGGACTGGTAACTGGAATGGTAAAGCCATCTGTTGACATCTTGTGGTGAGTGCTCGTGTCAGCTTTATTTATTTATTAATTTCTTATGTGTAATAAAGGTCAGGTTGACCCCTCAAGGTGTCAGCCAATGTCCAACTAGGCTCAAAAAACACTAATTAACAGAATTATTATAGCCAAGTTAGTCAACTGATTTGACAGGAAGAAAAAAAATTATTTTATGCTATATTTAGTTTTTCTGTTTTATGATAAAATTTAATAATAAAATAAAAGGACAAGTAGTAGTATAAGAACAACAAATATAGCCCAGGGGGCCATGAACTCCATAAATTTTCACTATGTTCAACACCAACAAGCTCTAGCTTATCTTCCCAACTTTTGAACATTGTGAATGCAGTCAATGAACCCAAAACATCTCATTTATGAAGGAAACTGAAGCAAGAGAGAAAAAAATACTCTCTCAATCTTATTCTCATAATGAGGTTACATGGGTTTAAATACAAAATATGTTCCTAGAATTAAGGAACAAAAAAGGAAGAAATATAAAAAAGGAAAAAATCAAAATACAAGAAAGGAAGAAAACAAAACTAAGAAAGGAATAAATAAAACTAATTTAATGAGAGGTGATTTTATGCAATATTTCCTACACTCCCCCTCAAGTTGGAGCATAGATGTCCATCATGCCCAATTTGCTTATCAGATGTTCAAAGTTAGATCTTGCAAGTCTTTTGGTCAAGATGTTAGCCGTTTGTTGACTGGAAGGAACAAATGACAAACAAATAATTCCAGCTTTTAGTTTTTCTTTTATGAAATGTCGATCAATCTCAATGTGCTTTGTTCTATCATTTTGAACAGTATTGTGAGCAATACTTATAGTAGTCTTATTGTCACAGTACAATTTCAAAGGAAGTTATACTGTTTTTTTAAGTTCTTTGAGAAATCTATATATCCACAATACTTTACAAATCCCTTGAGCCATTGCTCTAAATTCAGCCTCAGCACTACTTCTAGCAACAACACTTTGTTTTTTGCTTTGCCAAGTAACCAAGTTCCCCTACACAAAAGTGCAGTATCTGGAAGTAGATCTCCTGTCAATTATTGAACCTGCCCAATCTGCATCGGTAAAAACTTCAATGTTCCTTTGATTGTTTTTTTTAAAAATAGACCTTTCCCAGGAGTAGACTTCAAATATCTCAAAATCCGGTAAACCGCTTCAAAATGCTCTTCATAAGGTGCATGGATGAATTGACTGACAACATTAATTGCGAAGGCAATATCTGGTCGAGTGTGAGAGAAATAGATCAGCTTACTAACTAATCTCTGATATCTGCCAGTATTCACAGGAACACTTCCCTTTTCCCAAAGTTTTACATTAGGATCCATGGGAGTTTCAGCTGGTCTGCAACCACTCATTCTTGTCTCTCTTAAAAGGTCAAGAATATATTTGCGCTGAGATGCAACAATTCTTTTCCTTGAGCGAGCAATCTCCATTCCAAGGAAATATCGTAAATTTTCCAAATCCTTGATCTCATATTCAAGAGCAAGACTTTTCTTTAACCTTTCCATTTCAGCCACATTATCACCTGTTAGAATAATATCTTTAACATAAACTATTAGTATGACAACCTTACCTTCAGATGAAAGCTTGTAAAATAAGGTATGATCTACTTGTCCTTGAGAATATCCTTGCTTTCTAACAGAGTGTGAATTTTTCGAACCATGCCCTTGAAGACTGTTTTAAGCCATATAAGGACTTCTTTAGCTTACACACTTTTGAGCCAAACTTCTCTTCAAAACCTGGTAGACTATCCATGTAAACTCCTCCTCCAAGTGTCCATTGAGAAAGACATTCTTTACATCCAATTGCTGTAAAAACTAGTCTAGATTAGTAGCAATCGATAAAAGTACCTTTACCGAGTTCAATTTTGCAATAGAAGCAAATGTTTCAGAATAATCTATGCCATATGTCTGGATGAATCCCTTAGCTACTAATCGGGCCTTATATCTCTCCACTGAACCATCAAAATTATACTTCACAGTGAAGACCCATTTACAACCTATAGTAACCTTCTTTGTAGGCAATGCCTCAACATTCTAGGTATTGTTCTTCTCAAGAGATCTCATCTCCTCAAGAATTGCTTCCTTCCACTTTGGAACTTTTAGAGCCTCCTGTACACTGTTAGGAATTTCTATGCTAGACAATTGAGTTGTAAAAGCAGCAAGAGATGGAGATAATTTTGAATATGACACAAATTTAGATAATGATATCTAGTACAAGATCTAACCTTTTTTCGAAGAGCTATAGAAATGTCATAATCAAAAGTCTTAAGATGACTGTCAGGAAGAAAATGAGAGTTACCTGTATTAGACTCAGACTGTTGATTTGTCCTTAGTTCAGAATCATGGTCATGCTGTAAAGCCGATTCATCTTTTCTTTGTTTATGATTCTTCTTCAAGTAAACAATCATTTTCCAAGTTTGATCACTTTTTGTGAATCTATTTGTTGTTGTGTTAGTGGTATTATATTGTGGGATTATAATAGGTTATCCCTTATTCCCGGTTTCAAAAGATTGTTGATCAGATTTTTCACTTTCAAATGTAGGCTTAGATATATGTGAAACATTACTCATAGTAATGTGAGTTTCCACAAATGAATCTTGGCCGTTTGCTGTAGGTGCATTAGACTCAGAATCCTGTGATTGTAAAATAAATACATCATCTGAAAACAAATGATCACAAGATTTAATGAAAGCACATTTTATAGCTCGGGCTTCAAGTTTTCCAAGTTTTCTATGTTCATGAACAAATGTTGTACAACCAAAAATTTTTAGAGGGAGATCAACAGAAATTCTAGCAGTTGGTAAAATCTTTGTGAAAACTTAAAAAGGAGTTTGATAGTGTAAAACTTTGGAGGACATTCTATTTATTAAATATGTAGCAGTTAAAACTGTATCTCCCCATAAATATTTAGGCACTTTAGTAGTGAAAAGTAATGCAAGAGCCACCTCCAACAAATGTCTATTTTTTCTTTCAGCAACACCATTCTGTTGGGGTGTATCAATGCAAGAACTATGGTGTATTATGCCTTTTTCAAGAAAATTTTTTCTTAAGATTGTATTAAAGTATTCTTTTCCATTATTATTCCTGAAAATTTGTATGTTTGTATGAAACTGAGTCTGCACCATATTGTAAAAGTTTTTAAAAATTTGTTCCACCTCTGACTTTTCTTTTAATAAATATACTCAAGAAAGTTGAGTATGATCATCTGTAAAAGTGATAATCCATTTTTTTAAAAAGAGTATTTGTCCGATTTGGACCCCAAACATCATTGTGAATAGTAGTGAATGATTTTGATAGTTTATATGGTTGTGAAGGAAAAGAAGTACGGTGTTATTTTGCAAATTCACTCATTTCACAATGAAACAAAGATGGATCTTTATTGTAAAATAACTTAGGAAATAAATGTTTTAAATATTTAAAACTTGGATGACCTAATCTAAAATGTCATAACATAATATCATTATTGGACACAAAAATAGATTCAAAATAGGTACTTATTGGTTGAGATTATTGTCCCGATTCAGATTCATCATCAAAGAAATAGTCTTCCACTCTGTTTAGCACTGACAATAAAGTGTAAGTGATGAAGACATTATAATAGAACATTTTCCTGCAATGGTTGAAAGAGAGACATCTGCAATTTTAATTTTCTGATTACCTGCACAAGGACTGTGACACCCTTGTATAATCTATACGTACGTTACGTGGGTAACTACGATTATAGTCGAAGTGTACCAATTTTTTTTTAAATTTAATGACAATAATATTGTCAACACTTAATTAATCTTTTTTATTTTTTTTAAAAATTTCGGCAGCATAACGACTATAAACAAACTAACCCACTTGCAAAACAAATAATCCACAACCTATTTTTGGGCACAACAACACATAATATAAAATATTTTACATTCATCCACAAATCATCTTTCCATTTTTCACACATATAATAATTTACAAATATCATTTATCATAATATGTACAAAGTTCATTCTTATAACTCCATATCTATGCATATGTATATATGCCGTTATTAGTAATATCCTATTACTATTTTGTTCTTCCGTCTGCTCTCAAAATTTGTATACTTGGTCTTACTTTTTCCGGTACTACCTGCACGCAGTCAAATAATTACGTGCTGAGCTTTAATAGGCTTAGTGGTGATTACTAATCTACAAATTTCCACTAGCTTATATTTTCATGCAATTATCTATACAATAGTCTTTTTAATATACTATTCAAATATATATTTTTTTATTTTTTTATTATTATTTTTTTATTTAATTCATTACAAATTTCACTTAAATTCCTAAATTTTCGTTTATTTACAATTATGTCATTAACTATATATTATTTACACTTTTACCACTAACATTATTATTATTTATTTATTTATCTATCTTTATTTAATTATTTATTTTTACTACATAATTCAATACCTATCTTCCATTTATTTTTCATTTTTCTACTTTATTATTTTTGTCACATTTATCACATTTATCATTATTACTATTATACCTTTTTTTTTTCAATTTTTTTTTTCATTTATCTTGTATTTCTCATTTTTATTATTTTTCTCATATTTTTCACTTATTTCATTTTTATCATATTTTTCATTTTAATCACTTTTCTCATATTTTATTCACAATTGTCACTTTTATCATTTCATTCACATTTATCATTTCTTTTTTATTTATTCGTCCCTAGATTCAATCCGATAGAAAATCTTCGGACTAGATACATGGGACGTGGATCCAAAATCCACTAAACTGAGTGGTAATCCCGAAGAATCACCCGAGCATTGCACTGTACACTGTTCACTGAGTCACAATCACTGAAGTAGACTATTATTGGCCTACATAAACGAGTCGCCATAACCTGCACTGTGGTAATTGTGTCCTTATGGCTAGCCAATTATATCTTGAGCTAGACTTCCAAATGAGATGGAACTCATAGTGCTTTCTCTTATCGCAGTAGAGTCCCTGCTGGATGCACCAGTCAAGGCTGTTTTCTAAGGATTGTACCCAACCATTAGTAACACGATGATAGAAGTTAGCAAAATCAACTTACTTGAATGACCTCAGTTACACCTCAATCAGGTGCGGAAATATGAAGAGAAGAGATATGGAGAAAGAAAATTACAAAACGGTGGCTAGAAAGTGTCGGCGCGTGTGATTAGAGCGGGAAGGTAGATCAGCACGTGTGGTCATGCGCGACCATTTCTGGTGATGGTGCGTTTGTTCTGTCCACTGGTGTGGGCGGTGAGAGTCAAAACTCTCTCCAAATTGGGGAGGGGGGAGTATTAAAACCCTAGAAAATTGATAGAAAAAAGAGCTAGGTTTTACTAGGCTCTGATTCTATGAAGCAAGAGAGAAAAAAATGCTCTCTCAATCTTATTCTCATTATGAGGTTACATGGGTTTAAATAAAAAATATGTTCTTAGAATTAAGGAACAAAAAAAGGAAGAAATAAAAAAAAGGAAAAAATCAAAATACAAGAAAGGAAGAAAACAAAACTAAGAAAGGAAGAAATAAAACTTTTTTAATGGGAGCTGATTTTATGCAATATTTCCCATAGAAATAAATAATTCATGTGAAGATAGTGATGTTGAAACTTGCTTATGATCTCACTCTTTGCATGTGCCAGAATGTTGGTTTAAGTTGAATTGAAAACTGCTGATGAGCTAACTTCATGTGTTTGATGGCATTCTTTTCACTGAATTTTTGTAGCTTCATCAGGTTTTGGACAATTGGAGAGTAGAAGATAAAGCTATCTAAAATTAATCAAAAAATAGGTTACTGGTGGTTCTAGTTCTGGTTCCGGTTTTTTAGTTTACATTTTTCAGTTCTCAATTTCAGTTTGTGGTTTAGAAAAATCCATCATTTTTTGGTCAGCCGGTCCATATATAAATTTTATTCTTAAGTCCATATAAATTCTGCTTATATATATATACACACACACACACACACACACATACATTTGTGTGTGTGTGTATTAGCAACATGAATGGATAATGGTTTGTGGTTAATTATAAATTATTTTTGTATTTTTATTTTATATTTTTGATGCTTCAGAATTTGTGATTGTATATATGTTAGGAAAATGTACTATTTTATAGTTCTAGGAATTGATTTTATAGGTTGTAATATGAAAAAAATGATCTCTATTTTGTTAATGGTTAAAAAGCAAAATTAGTGGTCAACTGAACTGAAGTGGTTACCCTATTTTAACACTCTTTTAGATAACTGGACTGAAGTGGTTACCCCATTTTAACAGACTTTTTTAGATTTTGATTTTTGTAAAACTGAACTTGGTGGACTGGACCTGATTTTTTGTTCATGGATATCCCTAGTAGAAGGTGGGCAAGAGAACTCAATTTATTGAAGCTTTATGGAGGATGAGTATGGCTTCTGCAATTTTTTGGTTCTAATCAAGTGGTCTACTGACATAGTTAACTTAGTTAACTCAGTTGACGAGTGTCCCTCTTGGAGGGATGTAAATAATGGTTATTTGATTTGATTTGGGTTTAGTTTAATAAGCGAAGGTGCAGGGATTTGATGGTTGGAGAGTTTGGAGTTTCCACTTGATTTGTTTTTAGTGTCTCTTGTAAGATTTTGTTACGGGTTAGCAACAAAGATGGTTTAATCGTATTAGTTTTTAGTAATTTGTTACAGTTCTAGGGTAAGGGTTAGGTCATATGAATCTATTTAGGCAAGTATTTTATTTCTAGTAGGATCCCTAAGTTATTGGTTTATTTGTTTATGTTTCCTAGAATTATTATGTCAATTATGAGAAGGCCTAAAATATGACTTTCCTATTTTATGTAATAAGCTAGTCCTATTGAAAGGACAATATAAATTAAAAAAAGAGGCAAGCAAATTTAATCAAAAGAAAATACAGAAATTTGGAGCTCTCTTCCAACGAGGTCCAAGGTTTCAAGCTTATTTTGATGGGCTCGAGTTATTATTTAAAAATAGGTCCTTAAGGAATCAAAACAAGGGAAAGGGTACATTAATTGACATGGATTTTTTCTAGTTGATCGCCTTGTGACGCGATTCATAACTCACAACCTTAATATTTTGGTATCAGAGCTGATCATCATGGGCGATGACATGCAATCATTGTTGCAGAGGATCAGGTAGTCATTGACGCTAGATTTGCTGAAGTGAACAGTTGTATTCAACAACTCTCCCTGTGATAACAATAACTTATTTATGGCTTGAATAAAACATCGGACAAAGAAGTGTAGACGACTGCCAATAGCAGCAATGCACAAATTCAAAATTACACAACACTCTAGCCGCTAGGGGGAGGTGTTTTGATAGGAAACGGAGTGGGCAAGTATACCAAGGTCAATTTTCCAACTTTTGATTGGTTGGAAGAAACATTAGGTGAGGCACAACTATGGTATCATCAATTGGAAATGGCGAAACTCTTAGTGGATTGGGCAGCATTTAAAGATTATTGCTCACTTTGATTTGAGCCTCCCGAATGCAGTAATCTCTTATGAGAATTAGTTAACTTGAAACAGACAGGTTCTGTTGAAGAGTATCAACTGCAGTTTCAAGAGTGTTTGGGTGAGGCTAGAAGAAGTGTGCAGGTTGACTAGCATGTTAGCTTGTTCATAACAGGTCTGGATGATTCAATTTGGCTAGATATCGAAATGCATAATCCACCACATTGGTTCATGCCATGAACCAAGCTCCTGCATTTGAGCAGAAACAATAGGTATTATGGCATGACAATACCACAGGCCCTGATCCTGCTAAAAATTTGGGGTTACCTATTGCAAAAGGGAATACGCAGCTGGCCCAATAGGTTCATCAAAGGCAGCATTACAAGCTCCCTTCATAAAAAAATAAACCAGGAAGAAATGGCTGAGCGGAGAGCAAAAGGGCTGTGTTATAACTATGATGAACAGTATACAGTAGGGCATCAATGAAATTATTTTGGCTCGAAATATCAAATTATAATGCTGACCCGACATTTGATGTGTACTATGGTTTGGACTATTGTTGCTTCTCTTCATCCGATCTGTTTAAGAGTGAGAGAGAGAGAGAGATTGGGGGCGGGGGGGGGGGGGGGGGTAATGTTACAATTCTAGGGTTAGGTCATATCAATCTATTTAGGCAAATATTCTATTTCCAGTCGGATTCATAAGTTATTGGTTTATTTACTATATGGAAATTTGGAGCTATCTCTTCCAACGAGGACCTAGGATTCATAAGTTAGCTCCTTTTGATGAGCTTGAGTTATTAGTTAAAAATAGGTCGTTCAAAGAATCAAAACAAGGGAAGCGTACGCTCATTGATCTGGATTTTCTAATGAATTGCCCTGTGAAGCAATCCATAACATAGCCTTAACATAATTAGCTTAGGAATTTAGGAATAAATGATGTCAATAGTTGGCAGTATTTTATTTTCAATAAACTTGGTAGCTTGCAGGCTTAATCCATATTAAAATGGGTGAGCATTGTAGTAGGGTGCCCTTGCGTCCAAAATGCCGAAGGCATTTTGGTTTTAGTCCTTTAAGACTTATAAGCCTCTATACTTTTTCTTAACTAACCAATGTAGGATTCCTTTTTTGCCTCATTGCTTCTTTTGTTTCTTCTTTGTTTTTCATTTTCCAACACTCCTTCTCAAGTTCAATTAGCCTGCCCCCAATTGTAACCTGCTTTTATTTTCATCATGGGCTGGTGTTCTTTTGAGCCTCCGATGTTGCAAGTTTTTTTCCTTCATTTGCTTGGGCTTAGACTCTTTGATCCTTAAAGGCCACAAGCCTTCAAATTTGCCTGTTTGGGTCTTCCTTGCTGAGCCTTCCTTTTTTTGTGCTCGGGGGCTTGACAAGCCTGGTCCATATCAAAACGGGTGAGTGTTGTGATGACGGGATTAGGAGTATGAAGGGTGGCATTCTATCCAAAATGCCAAAGGTATTTTGGTTTTTGCCCCTACACTTATAAGCCTCTATATTTTTTCTCAACCCACCAAACCAATATGGAATTTGTCTCATTGCCTTATTGCTTCTCTTGTTCTTTGTTTTTAATTTTTCAACATAACTTTGTAGAAGAGAGGAGCTTATTTTTGCATCTATCTAATTTTTAGCATCTATCTAATTTTTAGTAGCTTTCCTTATTTTCTTGTACTTCCCTTATCTTTTATACTGAATCATTTCTATTTAAAGAGATGAATGCAACAAAATAAATCAAGGCATAATTTCCCTTATAAATTTTTGGAGATAGGCAACTTTCTTTAAGAGTTCCAAAGGTAAATAACTCTCTTTGACTAGTTCTAAGGTCCAAGTTTCCTTTGATGAATCTGCTTGCGTGATGACATGAACTAGGAACATAATTATTTGATAATTTAGAGTAGATCACCATGGGTGATAACAGTTTAACGAAAGAATTAAGGGCTTTTTTCCAAGTAGCTCATGTGAGGATTGAAATGAGAGTGCTCACAGAAGAATCATGGATGGAGGCACAACTTGTGCAATTCAAAGCCAATTAGAGGTTCGTCTAAGAGAATTATCACATTAACTGGAAGAGTTCCTTAATGAAACCAATAGAAGCCTCAATAAAAAGATATTGAATGAAGCTTAGGTAGCAATAACACTTGAGGAAACCTTAATAACATATTGGAGGAAAGACCAGTTCTGCTGTGAAAGTATTTCACTTGTATTGATTGAACATTTACCGTATAAAAAGACTATATATAGATGCCTAAAGTATTTAGTTACAACTAGATATGGCGGCCTTAGTAGAGATAATTACACAACATAAATAGAGATTATGCAACTAGATAAGAATAAGAGAGGGAAAGTTTATAACTTATCTCCTAATATCCCCCTCAAGCAGATGCCAGAGCGGCTTGGAGAGAAAGAAGTGGCTGGAGTTGAAGAAAGCACTGAGTAGGCAGAGGCTTGGTGAAAATGTCAACAATTTTTGGATGGTAAAAAAGAATTAGAGAACCCCATTGATAAGAGAAAAGTGCTCAATCTATTGAACTAAATGCGAGGTGCTTGTTTTAAGCCATAGAGGGAGCGATTTAACTTATAAACAAAATTCGGCTATGATATGTCGAGGAACCTAATCGGTTGAGACATGTAAATTTCTTCATCAAGGTTTCCATGGAAGAAGACATTAGAGATGTCTAGTTGCCTCAAGTGCCAATCATATTGCATGGCTAGACTAAGGATGGGGCAAATTGTAACAACTTTGATGACAGGGTTGAATGTCTCATAGTAGTCAATTCCTGCTTTCTAATTATAGCCCTTCGCAACTAGCCCTGCCTTGTATCTACTGGCAGTTCCATTTGAATTTCTTTTGATTCTATACACCCATTTATTGCTAATTATATTGGTGTTAGGTGGATATGACACTAGGCTCCACGTGTTGTTTTTTTATTAAGGCTTGAAATTCATCATTCATGGCCTCTCTAGACATCTAGTTGATTGACCTTTTTGTATCTCCATCGTTTGGTGGTCAAGATATTTGGGGTAGGTGTTTGTGGTTTTGGTTTGGAGACAATGTGGGCAGCCCGTTGGATGACAGTTGTAGGGTGTAACTCCATGTGATGTGTTCGGTTGAGGAGAGGAGGTGGAGTGGGAGGGGGAGATGTGGATAGGTGATTTAGTGGATCAAGAGTAAGGACCCGTTTGGTTCAAGGGTGAGAATTATAATGGAATAAAAATGAGAATGAAGGGGATAGGAATGAGAATAATTGATTTTAACTTGTTATTTGGTTCATTTTTATTTATTAAGGAATGAGAATGAAATTCCACTTGCATATATTTGCTTAAACATTAGAATGAGAATGAGAATTAATTTCATGTTTTATATTTATTTTTAATATGTATTATAATAATTGAAAAAAATATAATTTATTAAAAAAAAATTATAAATATGAAATAATCATTGTTAACCAAATTTACATGTATTAATAATTAAAAATTAAAAGCTAAAAACTACAATTAAAATAATAATTAAAAAAAGTACATTGTTTTTAATCTGTTTTTTTGGAAAATCCTTGTCTAATTTAGATTTTTATTTCAATTTAACAGTATATTATACATTGGTTCTACATTTAAAGAAAAAAAAATGCAAAAAAAAAAAAAATTTAAAAGGACAAAATAAGGTAATTTGTTTGTAAATAAAAGTTGAATTTCAAATATATTTAAAAATATGTGTTTGTGTATATGACTCATGATTTATAGAAAAAAAAAGTCACCATTTTTTAGTTAGTTTGACTTGATTCCCATGAGAATGAAAATATTCATTGCCTAGGGGGAGAGGGGAATGAATGATTCCCATTGATGGGGAAATCTCATTCTCATTACATTTGATTTTTTTTGCTAACCAAACATTAAGAATGAGAATCACTCATTCCCATTCCTATTCCCACCTTATTTTTTCATGAACCAAACACCCCTAAGTGGTGATAAGTTTGATGATATTGTGGGAACGAATGTGGTTTTGGGTAGATTAGGTTAGCAAGAGATTGAGATAAAGGTTGAAGTTGGAGATTAAATGAGATAGAAGCTATTGGAGTTGGTTGAGGAGATGAGATAGGGATAGAAGATATACCTGAGTACGATGGAGTGTGATCCATAGAAGTTAGAGAGAACCATCCAGAGTTGGAGTTGGAAAAGGACTGCTTATCCTACATAAAAGACTTGTTAGACATAGGAAAATTCTGTTCATCAAATTTTAAGTGTCTGGCAATATATATATTCGGCTAGATGTGGGAGCAAGGCATATGTACCCCAAGTGAGACGGGGAAAGACCTAGATTGACACAGTTTTGTTCTAAAAAGAATTTGTTGGTGTTATAACGTCTTAAGAGAGGAAAAACACAACCACCAAAAATTTTAAAAGTCTCATATTTAGGATTTTTGTAAAATAATAAAAAATAAGGTGATTGATTATCCAAAATCTCAGTTGGCAGTGAATTGATTATGAAAACAACATTGTCAAAAGCATGAGTACAAAATTTTAATGGCACTTTACTATGAGCCAGCAAAGTTAGGCCTGTATTAACTACACAACGAATTTTTCTTTCAATAACCCTGTTTTTCTCATGAGTCTGTGGACAAGCTAAACGATGAGTAATACCATGTTGACTTAAAATTTTGTTTAATTTTCAATATTCCCCTACCCAATCAGTTTGCATTGATTTTATTTTTGTGTTAAATAGATTTTCAACAAGCTTTTTAAAGAGAATAAAAACATCACAGAGAAATTATGAAATTTATTGGATGAAACCATGTAAACCGAGTACATTCATCAATGAAAAGCACAAAATAATGATGATTTTAATCTGAAACATTTGAGAAAGGATCCCAAATATCCGAATATAAAAGTTCTAAATGTTGGGAGCTAGAGTGTGCTATAGGTGGTAGAGAAAATTTAGTGAGTTTGCCTTGATAACAAGAACAATGGAAATTTTTATTTGTAAAAAATAAATAAGGTAGCTTAAATTATGAAACAATTTGATGAACTTTTTGCATATTGGACTGCCCCAACCAAGCATGCCAATTTGTCAAAGAAACTTTTTCAAGAAAATGAGCTTGATATTTTGATCGAGGCGGCAATTTATATAGGTCATCCTTTGTCGTTCCTCGAAGTAGTATCTCTTGTGTTTCCTGATCCTTTGCAACAAAGAAAGATGGATGAAATTCAAAGTAGCAATTGTTGCATTTTGTAAATTGACTAACATAATTGTTTAGTTGTTTGAGCGACGTAAGATATCATTAAGTAGCAGGGGCTAAGTAGAAGGAAAAATAGAAGAGGCAGTGTGATGAATTTTCAAACCTTTACTATTGACAATGTGAAGGTGATCATTATTACATTTGCAGGATCCAACAATGTTGATGTTTAACAAATCAGGAACTACATGGTGAGGTGCTCGTGTCGGTTAATTTCACCAGCGGTCATTGAATTTTGCTCCACTTACTGTATAAAAGAATTTTTCGTTCTGCAAAAAATACTTTTGACTACTTTTATTGAGTCAGCAGCTGAAAAATCTGACATGACATCCCATATGGTGCCAGATTATTGCCACTTCATGCCAGGTCACACAAAAAAATGTCATGTAGGATGAGATGTTTGCACAATCTTAACTTTGATTGGGTTAATTTCATTCGTGATTATTGAACTTATTCTATAATTGCAATTCACTTAGGAAAGAAAATTTTTTAACAAAAAAATACCTGAATGTTTTGAAAATTGAAAAAGGAATTTGAGTACAATGAAGAGGAATTAAAAAAGAAATTTTTTCTTACTGAATTGTAATTAGAGTATAAGTTCAATAATTGTGAATGGAATTAACCGAAAGTGTGAATGAGAGACATTTTTTTGTCTTTTTGTCCACGTGGCAGACATCTTATATGACAATCGTTATTAGAGTTGTGCTTACATATCATCTTATATGGCGTAATGTGGCATAATGGGATGCCACATCATGCACCACATCAAATTTTTTGGCTATTGACTCAGCAAATGTGGCCTGAAGTGATTTTTATAAAAGGAAAAAAAGTTTAGGTATTTTTATGGGACGAAAATTTTTTTTATGATTTTACCTCAGGTGGAGCAAAGTTTAGTGACTGTTGGTGAAATTAATCCCTTGTGTCGGGAAACTAGGGTAAGGCTGAACCATAGGAAGAATCAGAATATTGCTGTCCTGTGTTGTATACCATGTTTGCATGCATGTGAGGAAAAGTGAGAATCAGTAGAAGATGATTGATTGAAGTAATTTTGGAAGAAAGGTTTGGAAGTATACCATTTTTTGCACCTATTAGCAGTATGATTGCGAAGACCACAAATCTGACAGGGGCTTCTGTTTTGATTGCCTTTTCTATTAAAAAAGGTGTTATTGGGGCAGCTGAAATGTTGTTCAGTAGTGGCTTTTGGTGTAGGAATGAGAGGAGGCTTTTGAACAGAGTTTGTAGTAGGAAGTTCTTGATGATTTTTTAAAAGAATTTCATGGGCTACAACCTGTCCATGAAGCTCATGAAAGGGGACATGTTCGGGTTTGATATTTAGGACAGTGATGATTGGGTGAAAATCTGATTCAATGTTCTTATAGATTATTGCATTGGATTAGCTCATCAACTAAGGTTTCTGCCTTTTGCAAGTATTGAGAGACGGTCATGTCATTTTTCTTCAATTCTTGAAGATTAATGTGTAATTGGAGTTGTCAGTTTTGTGGGATTGAGCTAAAAGCATTTGCTAGGGCATTTCAGATTTGAGTTGAAGATGTCAAGCCAATGACATAAGAGAACACCTCTTTGGATAATGAGGAAAGGAGCCAAGACATTAGCATTTGATTTTTTTCATGGTAGGTGGATTTTGGTATGTAAATGGTAGGATTAGTTTCAGTTGGGATTTCTTTGGGTGGAGGTGGTGTGGATGCATCAACTAAGTGCATCAAATTTTTGTAGTTTAGGAGAGGAAGAAGTTGTGTTTTTCATGCTAGATAGTTCGTAAATTTGAATTTAATAGCAAAAAAATGGGTGGCTATGGTGGAAGAGGTGATGGTATTGGATACGACAAGTGTGGTTTGAGAGGTGATAGAGAGAGAGGAGGATGAAGAATTAGATGATTCAGCTGCCGTGATATTGGCTCTAATACCATGAAAGTATTTCACTTGTATTGATATTAACGATACAAAGAGAGTATATATAGTAGCCTAAAGTAATTTAGTTACAATAACTAGATATGGCAGTCCTAGTAAAGATAATTACACAATAGAAATAGACAGCCTATATAAGGAGAAGAGAGAAATTTTATCACTTATCTTCTAATATGTAGATGGGACACGGAGTAGTAGCGCAATATACCAAACTTAATTTCTCAACCTTTTGCAAAAATTTATTTTCAAACCAACAAACTGTGGGATCAGACAAGGTTGGCATAGTGGCTTTTCACATGTTGAGAGAGGCTCAGCTATGGTATTACATGATGGAACTGGAAAAACCAAATCTTGCATGGGCTATATTAAAAGAATTTGGTTAAGTTTTGTATTGTTATCTTCATTTTGAGATTGAGGACAAGTTCTATGTTTCGCCCTAGGGGTAGGGGGGTAATGTTATGTGTTAGCGAAAAAGTTGATTTAATTATATTAGTATTCCTATTTGGAGTAGTAATTAGTTAATGAATTTAGGAAATAAACACTGTCAATAGGTGGCAGTATTTTGTTTTCAATAAACTTCCTAGATCAAAGGAGTTTATTTTTAGCATGTCTCTAATGTTCAGTAGCTGTCCTTATCTCTTGGACTGAACCATCTCTATTTAAAGAGATGAATGCAATATAATGAATCAAGTCAGAATTCTCAGTTATAGAATTTCAAGAGACAGGTAACCTCTCTAAGGAGTTCTGAAGGTAAGTGAATTCCTTTGACAAGTTCTAAGGTTCAGCCTTATCGCTTGGTGACACAATCCAGGAACATAATAGATTTCTTTTAGTTTGGAAATTTTAAATTCTATTTAAAGTGTTAAAATATCCCACATTGACTAATTAGAAGATCAAATTTAACTTTTGGGATGATTTATGCCCATGACCCATTAAACATGGTATTAGAGCCAGATTATCTTCCAATGTTGGGTCATCCACAAATGTCCAGTTTTACAAATGTTACGCTCCAGATTTCCCGCATATGTTCGGCCTTGGGTGTGAGGGGTATGTGTTAAGATATCCCACATCGGCTAATTAAAAGATCAAAATACTCCTTATAATGACTTGATCATCCCTCCCCCTCTAAGCTAATTTTTGGAATGAATTAGGCCCAAAATCCATTTATTCAACAAAAAGAAAAACAATGTAATAAAATAAAAATAATAGTCTTTTTATTCTCTTTCTTAGTCCTCATTTAATATCCTGATAAGTATTCTTCCTCCTCAAAATGCCCAATGATTATTCTACTACTGAATGTAAGGTTCACCTGGAGAATGAAGCTCTTAACAGACTGGAGGGGAGTTGCCATATTGTATGCTTATATGATGCTTGGACTGGGATTTCTGAGAGCAGTTACTCCTGACTTTGGTCATCTTGCAAGTCGAGAGCAACAACTTGAAGGAACTTTTAGGTAATATTTAAAGAAGCTTGCCTTTTAATTTGTTGGTGCTGTATATTCTACATCTGTTTAACTGTGTATGATGATTATTGACGACTTTGGTGCTGCATTTGCTTGAAAATTACCGTTCTCAACTTTGTCATGCAAAAAATAGGTTCATGCATGAAAGACTGCGTACACATGCTGAGTCTGTTGCCTTCTTTGGAGGTGGTGCACGTGAAAAAGCTGTAAGCTACTATTCTACTAGCGCTTTGCCACTGCACTTTTTTATTTTATTTTATTTTAATTTTTTATAATATTGTTATTGGTGCTTTTGGGCATAGTCGTTAGGCAAGAACCATCTAGTGTAGTTCTAATACAGGATTTCAGACGTGGAAAATCACTAAAAAATACAGTCTATTATATAATTTCAACTTTATTTCCAGCACTCAAGAGAGAGAGAGAGAGAGGAGGGGTTAGACCAGTCTTTTGAGGAAAACATCGATGAGCAACTGGTAGCCTCTTAGGAACAGGAAAGATAGTTATTTATTTGAATTGCTATAATGCCACTTTTGGCTTCTGCATTGAGATTTCCTTGCTTACATCTGTTATCACAGGACCATTCCTGGCATTAGTTTTGACATTTGTGTGCAGGACAACCTTTTCTTTTCTTTTTTTTTTTTTTTTTTTTTTTATTACAGAAGTGGAGGATGAAGCCCTAAAATACTGGGAAGCTCTTTTTTATGCATATCAATTTTGAATTATATAGATGATATGGTTAATGAATTTCTTATTATGCTACCAATCGGCGACCATCAAAAATTTCAAAATTTGAAGCTTTTACATATGTGGCAGATGCTCGTTAGATATATTTTCATGATGTTACCTTGGTACTAGGATCTTTCGCATTATATATGCTCTGTGCTTAACAGGAAGAGTACAGAAAATAAAGTGGATTTTGGGTGAGAGAGAGTTAAATCTTGGCAGTAGTCTGTTCCACAATATGCTTCTGGAAATATTTTGTATTTTTGCTTCTGGAAATATTTTGTGTTTTCTTACTTGACTCAAAATTTTGTACTCCTTTGATATTATCATTTTGACCTTATTTCACAAGTTTTTCCTGTTGCACAGATGATTGAGACAAGATTCAGTGAGCTTCTTAGCCACTCTCAATTCCTTCTAAAGAAGAAATGGTTATATGGTATCCTTGATGATTTTGTCACAAAGCAACTCCCACATAATGTAACTTGGGGTTTAAGCTTGTTGTATGCTATGGAGCACAAGGGTGATCGAGCTCTCATATCAACTCAAGGTAATTAGTATGGTGATTAAGTTGAAATGGGTATTCATTCTACCCCTCTCACTCTCGTGTTAAACATTTTTCAGGCGAGTTAGCCCATGCATTGCGGTTCTTAGCATCTGTTGTCTCCCAGAGCTTTTTAGCCTTTGGAGACATTCTTGAATTGCATAAGAAGTTCCTTGAGCTCTCTGGCAGTATAAATAGGATTTTTGAGCTTGAAGAGCTTCTAGATGCTGCACAGTCCGGTATATTCTCACTCATTCTCTTGATAGTTACAAGAGTTGAAAAAACATGATTCTTTTTTTTAGTTTTGATTTTCTACAACAAAAGAGAAAAAGAGAGGAGGTTAATAGACAATTATATGCAACAAAAAGAGGGGAGGTCAAAAGCCAATTGTTTATTGTCTTCTCCAGCAACATATACAGGGGTGAAAGGCAGCAGCAACAACCTCTTTTTTATCAAGTTCTCAAAATTCCGTATAATTTCTTATACCATCTATTTGCAGATCTTATAATTTTGCTTCTTAATACCGTCCTGTCCCACTCTCCTTGTTTATGATATTAGAAAAGTTAAGATACCTGAATTTATCCTTTGCCCTTTGTTAAGAGAAACGAAGGGCAAACAAAATCAAGAATAAGAACAAATCTTATATATGTATTTTCTGTTTACTCAACAAGAAAAGATTGCCCACCGGAACATGGACGACATTTAGAGTGGGAGAGAGAATTATCTATGAAAAGAATGCTTGGACTTCTGATTCTCTCCCAAATAGAGAGGCATGGTGGAGAATATAGGGCACAAATGTGGGGAGCAATTCTAAATGCAGTTGACATATATTTTACTTTATTTGTAAAGAATTTAATTAAGGATATTTTTATCTCTTCAATATTTATGTGCAAATTTGGTTGTGGCCCTGATTATGTTATGGTCAGAGTACTAGTCATGGTGATCTAGTGGAATTGGAAGAAAGGTATTATGGCTGGTCTATCCATTGGAGAGCTGGTACTCAACCAAGATAGAGATTGTTTAACATTGGCAGAGTTTTCACATTGGATACTGCAGAACATGCAGGAGTCCTCTATTATGGAGAAATAAAATTTTAAAAGCATCGTGTAAATATATGCTCCTTATATTGCGGTGGTGTAGCACACCATGAGAGAGGTCATAGCTGCAATGTTGCATGTTGTGGCTTGTCTGACTTTATATGCCCAAGTTTGCATTCAGTGTCCTGTTAAAATAGCTATTAAGTTTCTCTAACAAAATTGGGATATGCTTGGTCCTGGGCATTTAAAATTGTTTTTTTTTTTTGAAAAGTTCTGTCAACCAAAAAACTCCTCTTTTCTGACTTCCATCTTTACTGAAAAATCTTGTTGGACTTGTAAGAGAATATCTGAACACCTAGTTTCCAAAATACAAAGAGATGGGTAGAGCAGATGCCACTTGAAGGATTAAGCCAAGATGGTTCAATCGAGAAGTGTGATAGGCGTCTTATATAATTGTAATAACCCTTCCAAGTTAAAGGGAAATTTTACTAGGTTGCAGTATGGTTAGCTATGATGTATGGAAAATTGGTCTTGCATGATGAGTGATTGTAGAGGGAATGGTTACAGAGCTGCAATATTTCCAGATATGATGAATGACAAATTAATGTTGTGTAGTGAATTGAATGTTATAGATATGATAGCTGGGAGAAATGCGAGGAAGCATATATATGAAGACTATCTAGACACGAAGTGCATTCTTCATATGAACAATATGTGCATTCAACAGAAGCTGGAAGTTGTACCAAGCAAGAAATATACCGAGGGAAAGGGTGATTATGATGATTCAGCTCTTTCCAGCATCAACCTACGAATCCCTGGTATTGAAGAGCACATCAAGCTATAAAATAAAGGAGATGGGGGAGAGACTAAAGATGATTTGCAGTGAAGTGGTTAGGAAGGATTGGGCATTGTTAGACCTCCTTAAGAATTGAATTTTAAGCTAGTGTAATAGACAGAAATATAGCTGACCAAAATAGAATAGGATTGAGGCTGAACTGTGTTGAGTATCTAACACAAGATAGAGAACATAACAAAGCATAATTAAGCCATTTGATGCTGAACATATAGTAATTGGATCTAGTCCAGTAGGATGAAAGCCCATTCAGACAAACTTGGGCCACCTCAACTCCTAAATTGATGTCCTATACTGTTTTCTTGCCTTGTCTATTTGCAGTAATATTCTGATAGAGAGTAGAATTGTTTTGACTTCTAGTATGTAAATGATTTGTTGACAGAGAAATGAAATTGGAAAATAGTGATGAAAAATATATAAGAAAAATGACTGTTCTTCATGAGTAAAATGAATTAAAATCTTCAAGTTAACTTGTGCTCTGCAAAGCTGTGGAAGCGTGAAACTTCAGTAGTTTGATTAGATCTAATAGTATCAGTAGGACATATAATTTTTTTTTATGGGCTGAGATAGAATTGATTGGTTAGATATTTCATGCTAATAACCACTTTCTTCCCCGCATGTTCATGGCTGGAAAAGAACATAGAAGAAAGAAGGGAAAGGAAGTCAACAATTATATTGAGATATCATTCCCCTAATGCAACACTTCTTGGTTACGCCAGACGTATTTTGGTCTATATGTTGATATTGCAGCAATGATTATCTATGGATGCTGAAATATTATTGTTTAATATTTTGATATATTTTTTTCTGGAAGCTATGCATCTGTGCTAATAAAATTAATGGCTAACCAGGGGATTGGTCAACTGATAAACTATCCATATCCACGGATAGTGATTTTAATGCAAATAATGTCATTTCCTTTGTGGAGGTTGATATCATTAATCCTGCACAGAAATTGTTGGCGAGGAAGTTGACATGTGATATAGTACAAGGGAAAAGCCTGCTTGTCACAGGTTAGTGAAATAATTTCTTATCAATCTTGTTATGCAGAGTTGCATGCTAGGTACTAGCAATTACATATCATTGTACAACATTGAACCTAACATGTACATACAAATGATTAAAGGTCCAAATGGAAGTGGCAAGAGTTCTGTTTTCAGAGTTCTTAGAGGTCTTTGGCCTATTATGAGTGGCAGACTTGCCAAACCATCACAATGTATTAGTGAAGAGACTGAATCTAGTTGCGGCATCTTCTATGTTCCTCAACAACCTTACACATGCCTAGGAACCTTGAGAGATCAAATCATATACCCCCACTCTCGCGATGAAGCAGCACACTTGACAATAAAGCTGCTTGGAAAAGGTAAATTACTTGCATAGATTGCAAATGCAAGGTTTGTAATTTTTCTTATATGATTGAAGTTTAAATAAATATTCTGGCAAGGTACTGCTTGTGTTTTACACTGCTGTTAACTATCATCTTTATATTAATCAACAAACTAGGTTATAGTTACATATATGTTTATTCAATACACATATTATATATGTTTATTTACTATGACCAAGCAAATTCTATTGATGTTAAGGGGGGAAAAAGAAAAAAGGAAAGAAAGAAAAAGGAAATTCCCCATTAACAGAAGCTCTTCTTTATTATCTTTTCCTCTCCACTTTAGTAGTTTCTATGCCAACCCTGAAATCGAGCTTGGAATTTTTTTCTTGTGCAAGTGCTTAGTGCATTCTTGTTGGTTTCATTGTAATTGTTTGTTAACATGTCTGAAACTATTTTGAATCTGAATGCAAACGGGACACAAATTTGAGCTGATCCTCGCTCTAAGTTATCTAGAGAACCTTGGAACTATTAATGTAGCTTTCTATCAATTTCCATGTACTCCTCCCTTTATAAAAGCCAACTCTTTTCATTAGCTGCATTGATGGAAATAAAAGTTCTTTGTAACTGTTTAAGTCTCTCTCTCTCTCTCCCCCTTAATTTTTGGTCAAATAATATTGAAAATTTTTCAAGTTACCTATAAGATGTTTCTAAACTTATAAATGAACTTAATTTTGTGTCAAATAGTGTTCAAATGTTCTATTTTTATTTGTCAATTAAGTTTCTAGGATTGTAATAGTTCTTGCATTCTATAGGAATTAGGATGATTCCTTCTCCGATAATATTCTTGTTTGTTGGCATCTGGTGCAATAATATGTTTTATGAGAAGGATGCAAAAATAGTTCTTATTTACAAAGAGCATCGGGAAGGTTATCTATTGCAGACAACTCTTGCAACTTTTGCAAATAGAGGAACCTGCACACCAGGACACCCTTTTAGTGTGTCTGTGTGTCTATGTGTTTTTCCCCCCTTTCCTGGGATAGTAATTGCATCTATTTCAGATAAGATGTCTGTTGAATCCACAAATAATTTGGACGCACATTTGAGAAATATTCTGGAGAATGTTCGACTAAACTATCTTTTGGAAAGGGAGGAAGGTGGTTGGGATGCTGATTTGAACTGGCAAGATACTCTCTCTCTTGGAGAACAGCAGAGATTAGGCATGGTAAGTGAAGTTAATGTGTGCCACCTTCAAATTTTTAAATTGTTTGAAGAACTTTTTCAGAGTTGTAGAATTTGATTCCTGATCTGTTCCATATGGTGCTTCTATTTTACAAGGCCCGCCTGTTCTTTCACAAGCCTAAATTTGGCATTCTTGATGAGTGTACCAAGTATGTCAGCGTTTTTTTTTTTTCCTTTTTTCTCTTTCTCTTGCTCTCTATTTCTCAACTCAAATCTTATCAGTTGCATAATGGTATTTAAATTTTTCAGTTCTTATTTTTTCTTTTTTATCATCAGTGCCACAAGTGTTGATGTTGAGGAACAACTTTATAGACTTGCTCATGAGATGGGCATCACAGTTGTTACATCTTCACAGGTGAGTGATGCTTTGATTTTATTAGAAAATTAAGGCCATGCTGTTGGTTTATTATTATTATCGTTGTTATTATTATGAAAAGAATGGTCTAGGAGTCTAACTAAACCTGCAAAAGTATCATCTGAGTTGACCATATCTTGTATTTGGTCTATCATAAGGTACAATTCCTCTGTAAGTTTACAACTTGTATCTAGTCATGGTTAGAACTACTTTGAGTTGATTTCAAAGGATAGAAAGCATTGTTCATTTTAATGCTCATCAAGGTATCACAAACATATGGGCTCAATTCATATAGAGGGACCTGTACTTGTCAAAGAAGTCACTTAGTCATCTAAACATTTCCAAAAACCACATAGACACCTAAACTCGTCCGTTTTGTTATTTTTAAACACCCTTTAGTTGATGTTGCTCTAAATATTGTAACTCATGTATCTCGCCACGTCAGCAGGTGTTTCAAAGTTACAAAATCCGCAAAGCTTAAATGGTTTTTCGCAAGTCAAAGTGTCTAAATGGCTTCTCTCCCTAAGTACGGGGATCTTTAGATGTATTAAGCCCAAATATATGAATATAGTATGTAGCAATATGATATACTCATCTCCAATAAGATACAATTTTCGATTTAAAAAAAAAAAATATTTCGAATACTTGAATTCTTTGTTGCTTTTCCTTGCTGATGTTTTGGCCCCTTTTATTGTCCAGCGTCCTGCTCTAATACCATTCCATTCGTTGGAATTACGGTTTATTGATGGTGAGGGTAACTGGGAGCTTCGTACAATAAACCAATGACTTGACAGTCACATTAGCTATTTGCTGATTTAACCTGTGTAAAAGATGGCATCTGTTCTAATATGCAGCAGTTGGGCAGTCCGAAAAATAGATTTCTTAATATTCTTACATATTCCAAGTTATTTCGCTCACTGCATGAGTACGGCAAAGGAAGTTGCCAACCGTGTTTTGATCATTCTTTTAAATTAGGATTATATATATGTAGTTGTTTTGCTCAGAAGCATCGGAGCAACAGGTGAAAAGAAAAGCCAGCCATAAAAGAATTGTTAGTCAAGCCCAGGGTCATGGACTTCTAGGGATGTCATGGAGCGTAGAGAAATCCTTAGTGTACAGGCATTTCTTTTTCTTTTTTGGAGGTTGATTATAGCCTCTGTGTTGTAAGGATGGAACGCTCTATTATTTGAATCGGCCTCATCAATAAAATCCCAGAAAAAAGGATTAGATTCTTATGTCAAGTCTTTTGATTTCACTACTTGGTTTTCTTCAAGTCCTGTGGTTCTTACCAGTAATATTAGTTTCACAATGCTTCACTGGGAGATTATGAATGAATCATTTCGGTAGTTTTCATAGAGGATTCAGCCTCTGATATTTATTTACTTGAGGGAGGAGTTTCTTATACTTTGTTAAAATGGAATTTGAATAATTAATTAAGGGAAAAAAGTATATTTGATATTTAAATTTTATAAATTTGTGCAATTGAAATTTTTTTTATTTAAAGTTTTTTAAATTTCAATTTTGGAGTAATTTAATCATTATTTATCAACATTTAATATTAATTGGAATTTTATTAAGTTTAAAATCGATAATCGAAGTCATTAATTGAATAAACTGATAATTTAGAGTAAATTGAATAAATTATTAGTTGAGATTTAATTAAATAAATTTGTATAATTTAGAACTCTTTTTTTTTCCATAATTAAATTATGCTACATCAATGACCAACTTTCAAATATATTCATGTTAAACTTGTTACTGTATAAGCTTGTATGCAATTTAATACAGTGGCAGTTCGTTAACAAGGAGACCATATAATCGGATTATGTATTAGACTTTGCATCATGTTAAAGATTAACATGAGTGGTATATATATCATTGTGTTCAAAATTTAGATTTCTGTAGTTCACAAGATAAATAAGGTAAAAGAGAAGCTAATATGGAAAAAGACAGTAGCATTTCTTAATTAATATATGCTACTATTACAAACTGTATATTGGATTAATTACTAAAAAATATAACAATTTTAGTACGTTATGTCAGAATTTGTAAAAAAATATACAACCTTTCAATTTTTTTTTTCAAAAATAGTTTTCAATCAGAAAAAGTGGTGGCTTTACCTTAAGTGGCTGCATAAAAATTTTTTGTTAAAAAAAAAATATATATATATTCAGCATAAATTTGTTGACTCATTAAAACATTGGAACGATTTTATAATTTAAAGAAATATTAAGGATTAAGTTAAAAAAAAAAAAAAAAGGGAGAAAAACCCAGCTCTGTCCCTCTGCTCCATCTCTTTCCTCAGTATATTTTAGACACAAGCAAAAACAATAACAGATCTTTGAATCTATTGGTTTTTAACATGAAATTAAATTCAATAATGTGATGAATATTGGAGAGTTAAGATGATTGTAACTAGCATTGCTCTTCGAGATAATCAATTAGTTAGATAATCAAACAAACTTATTTAATTTTGATTATTATTTGTCTACAAGTTATAAAGGGGTATCTCCTTTGAGGATCTCAAAGCTGTACAAAATTCATTCAATTTATGGAGTATGCGCCTTTTGAGCTGTAAAGATAACTCTTCTTGATTTTGTTAGGCTAAATATCTGGAAATTCTTCGGCCATTCTTACTTCAAATATTTATTTTATTTTTTTTTAGCAAATTAAGAAAATAATTATACTTTATCAATTTTATAAATTTTTTATTATAATTTACTTCAATCTTGTCTTACAAATACTAAAAAAAGAATGTAATTTTAATAATTGAGGGTAAAGTGAAAAAAATATACATTAAATACTCATTTGATTTTAAAATTAATAAATTGTATAGAAAAATTAATTATGAAACTTAAAAAAATAAATAAAGGAAGCACACAACATTTTATTTATGAAAAAAAATTACAATAAAACTTAAATAAAATCTAACATTAAAAATTCGAAAAAATAAAATACAACATTAATCATCATTTTTCTCTTCCTCAAAGCGGTTTATAGATAGTTTTGTAGAAAAAACTATTCCCACATGAATTATTGAATAGATTGTCAGCTGAATAGTTGTTATCGTAACAGTTCTCATGACTCTTTAATGCTCTTATTTGACTCTTTAAACTTCAATTATTGAATAGAAGACTTATCATCTTGAACTTCACTTTTTCCACAAAGTATTCTCATATAAAGTATTAAGTAGAGTGTCAGCTGACTGGTCATTGTCGTGACAGTTCTTATATATCTCTTTAATATTCTCATTTGACTTTTTACACTTTGAATTATTAAGTATAGTACAAGATGATGTCATATTGGACTTTATTTTTCCCCTAAAACTATTCACATATGAATTATTGAGTAGAGTGCTAGCTGACGAGTCATTATCATGATAATTCTTACATGTCTCTTTAATGCTCTCATGTGACTCTTCCCACGTGAATTATTGAGTACAATGTCAAATGATTTGTTATATTGGATTTCACTGTTCCCACAAAACTATTCCAATGTGAATTATTGGGTAGAGTAACAATTGATAAGTCATTATCGTAATAATTCTTACTTGTCAAACTATTCACATATGACTCTTTAACCTTTAATTTTCATGAAGAGTGATGTTGCATATCATTGATATTTTACTGCTCCCATGTGACTCTTTAGTATTGAATTATTAAGTAGAGTATGAAAATGGTTTATAAATACTCTCATCCACTACGTTCTTCACATCTCCCTAACCCATTGTCCAACTATCTACAATTTCTTTTCAAAATACTTGTCCAATGGATCCTACAATCCTTTCTTTAATCTTATATTCAACTTCTCCCAAAGTTCATCTAATAATCATGATGATGACACCAAAATATACCACCCACCCAAAATACAATCCCCCATTTTAGTCCACTGTCATCTCCATACTTTTTCGAGTATGAAAAATTTCCATAATAATCATATGTTCCTAAATCCTAGCTTTCCATGTTATCCATCAAACTACCCATTAAGTGGAGGATGTAATAGTTTTTCTCTACCATAATCAAATCCATCACATGTTATTCCTACTAGTTCTGTAATTGATATAAAAGGTTCTTAGTATCCCAAGTATTCCACTCAAAATATGGATATTCAAGAGCAAACACCAGGAAGCATCAAAGAAAAATCTTGTTGGTTGGTTCAATATGATATTTTTTTTGTGTAGCTATGCCTCAACATTAGCAAAGATGTGGAAATTGGCATTGATTGATCATCTAACTTTTTTGGGAGTGTATACACGAATACTATGATCAATATTGTAAGAGTACTCAAGCACCAAGAAAAGACAAGCATTGATGAATTGTTGGGGTAGATTAAACCATGCAATATTGAAAATTGTTGGCTTTTACAAGCAAATCCAACATCGAAGGAAAAGTCAATTAAATGAGGAGGATACTAAGAACATAGCATTAGAGTTGTATCAGACGATAGAAGGTGAACAATTTAATTTTTTACATGCTTGGGTTGCTCTATGAGATGAAGAGAAATGGACCAATAATGTAGATAGGACCAAATAAGTCAATGAAGTTGAAGATAGATGATCAAAGAGAACCAAGAATACTGAATCTAGTCAATATACCTCATCCTCCTTAAATGCAAGCAATTCGAACACATGAGGTCCTGAGGCTATGCATATTCCTTGTTCTCCTGAAAGGAAAGCTTAAAAGGCTAGAGGAAAACAAAAATCTATGTTAACGAAATTATTAAAAAGCATCCAAGAAGCAATGGAATGATAGTTTACCTTGAGATGGGAAAGGTTAAAGCTATTAAGTAGTACAATGCAACTATGGAGATGAGAATGAAGTTAAAGGAAGAACGAGAGAGGAAAAGAAAAAAACACGAGAAAGAAAGGTTGACATTCCAGTTAATGTAAGTAGATCCATCAACCTTGATAGAAGAACAAAAGAGATTGTACTAGTGGCAAGTCCAAAAGTTTTTCAATGAAGGTTAATTATTATTATGTAATTCCACTTTGTAGTTTATATTTGTAGTTTGTTGTTGTTGTTGTTATTATTATTATTATTATTAAAATTAATTATATTACTAATTTTTATATTTATTAAATATGATTAATTATATTAACTTAATTTTATACTTTATATTATCAAATTAATGATATTATTAATTTTTTAGATTAATTAAATTTAATTTTATATTAATTATATCAATAATTATATTTATATTATTAGATATAATTAATTCTATTAACTTAATTTTATAATTTATATTAATATATCTACTTACTTAATTAATTATGTTAACTATTAATTATATATTAATTAATTTTAAATATATTAATAAATAAAAAATATTTATTTTATTTAAATTATTATAAAAAAAATACAAGTGAGACCCATAAGAATTTTTTATTCAAATGAAATTGTTTCTCTCATATTTCAATACTTAAAAGCTTGCAAATTTTCAAGCTACCAAATTATCCATGCAATTGGGTTTGCAATTATCACATAGGCAATTGCAATTACACTTACAAGCTGATATAAGTGCTCTAATATATTCCATCCATTCCAATGGAATTGACATTTTTTCAAATAAAAAAATCTAATTTTTTTGTCACTTTTATATATCCAATACAACGTTAATTTTTTCTTTCTCAATTTATCCTTGTGAATTAATGAATTATTTGGAGTATTGGAATACGCGGAAGTATGAGTGGAATAAGAGAATATACCACAATTATTTTTACAGTAATTAAGTAATAAATTTTAAATATATCTATAGAGGTAATTTAGTCTCATTTAGTTGTTTGTTATAATTTAAGTATACTAAGTGTTTTCTTAATTCAGGTAAAATACCAAAAAATATCAATTACATTGGAATGGAGGGAATATTTCGTAAAAAATGTGAAAATAGTTGAATTTGAGGATTTATAGAGTTTGAAAATTGTGAAGTATTTATTATAATAAATGATAGAGCTGAAAAAAAGAGAATTTATAGAATAGGAAAATTATGAAGTATTTATTAAAATGAATGATAAAGTTAGAAAAAAATGAAAAGTTATTTTGATAATGAGTGCTGTTATTTTGCCAAATCAAAAGCTTTCAAAACGTCCAAATAGGGCCAGATCATACTTTCCACAAGGTTTGGTTGGCATATCATTTGACACTAAATGTCCAAAAAAATATTTATTAATTTTTCTTTTATAATTTGAATTCTAATTTGTAAATTCTAATTTCATTCTCAAAATTAACTGTCTTTCCTTCGCTATAGAGACGATAATTTTGAACATGGCGCAGTTAAACAACACAATACGATATGAACTTAAACATATATGAGCTTACGTTAAAAGGATATATGTCATAAACGTGCCTGTAACAGTCTCCCCTCACCTTACTGTACTAACAGTTAGGCAAAAGGATGTTACGAATCTTTCTCTCCCATTAGCTTCTATCTTATCCACTATCTACTATTTCAATTCTATTATCACTTCTAAACCTACGTGAGAATAATAGACATATCACATGTTAAGCATAAATGCTTAGTGATGTATAAAGATAAACAATAAAGCTATACATTAAATATGCATTTTTATGTAAACCTAAAATCTATAGAATGTGCAGCTAACTTAGCCATTAATGCCTCTATTAATTTTTATCTAGCATGCACATATGATTGCTTTTATCAATATGATGTACTTAAATATATTGATTTAAATCTATTAATCTCACTTAGCATAGCTTAAAATAATAATACATGATCATCATGCCACTTTATTATTATGCATTTCATGCTAATATAGATATCATGTATTTTACTTCATATGAATCTTTCTCTTCCAATTATTCCATATTTCCATGCAACATTTACTATTCACTTTCTTAATGTATTACCTATGATGTCATCATATAATAATATTACTTGTTGTATTTTGTTCCTTCTATTCTCCTCATACTTCTAAATTACACTGCTTTCAAACAATATATACACATATACCCATAAACTGAAATTCACGTAAAATTGTCATTTTTCATGTATATGTAGAGTTATTTTCCAACTTGTTCTTTGTTTAAACTATGCATTCCATCAAACATATTAAATCATAATTACTCTCGTATTTAATTATAATATTAACATTTAACACACATTATCAATTAACTTAACTTTAACTAATTTGCCCATATCACTCTAAACTGAATTAAATTGGATACATGTTATGAATCAAAAGCGCTCTCAAAGTTTAAGTCACATTGTCCACGATCTTAATGTGTTGAATCGAGCCTTTTAAATCAAGGGTGCTCTTAGAACTTAACCCACATTGACTGAATTTTGTATCAATATGTAAAAATTTTTGGATCAAGGGCTCCTAAAGCTTAAGCCACATGGTCTTTTATCTGTGTATGCTCAAATGAGTTTCTCAAATTAGAAGTGCTCTTAGAGCTTAAGCCACCCTGACTTAGTATATAATTCATATTCTACCGTATTGTTTGCCCTCGTAATAACATATCATCTATCCTAACTCTAGTCCTAGTATAAAGTAATGAGCTTATCTGTTTCAAAACCTATTCCATATTTCATGTCATTCTTATCATCACATTTCATTTTCTTGTTTTTTATAAATTGCATAATTTGAAACATTCTTTGCGATAATTAATTTTCAAATATATTACATAATCCATAATATTTGTACACACAACATTTTGTGACATCCTCGGTCATAGCATCATAATTAGATATTATTAATTTCTCATACTTATGATATCATACTCAAGGTTTTTAACCATCTCAAACAACCAAATATTTGCTAAGTCATAATATTCACGAATATGTATAACCTTATTTATTAATCTATCTCAATTCATGTTATTTCCTTGCATAACGAAATTGTTCATGTTCTATATCCACCAAATTTATCTTGTTTCATATTATTTTTATTCAATTCATGCATTAAAATGTATATCTTATTATAACTTACTCCATTTTTCAATTTAACATTAATTGTTTTATAAACAAATTTCTTGTTCAAGACTAGTATGTTCACGCTCATGACAAAAGTTACTTCACGATTGTGAATAATGGTCTACAACTCATGAATAGTCTTAAAATTGTATCATGGCTATGACACATTATTCATACTCGTGACTCCTATTTTGCTTCAAATTATGAATGAATTTGGAATGAATAGTAACTTTTCTATGTAGGAACTCACACTCGTGAAAGCTATAATTCACGCATATGAATAACTGATGGAAAACTATTTTTCACTTCCAATTCATTCTAATACATACCTAAAATTATACCAATTCATTCCAAAACATGCATAAATATATATTCATAACTTCACATGCATCTAGTGCTCAAATTCAAAATTTTAGATTATAATTATCTCAAATTCTCTTTTAATTCAATAATTTCCTTATAATTCAATATTAACTATCATGAATTCATCTTCAGTTAAATTTATCACATGCAAGTTCATAAGTACATATGTAAATTTCATATAAACAATAGGCTATTGCCTTTAAAAGCATGCACTAACCTTTTCACTTTCTTCTTTGGCCTTTAAGCCTCTTTTTTCTCTTTTTTGTTTTTTCTTTGCTTCCTTCCTCTTTTTGTCTTTGTTTCACTCTCAAAGAACACCTAATACATGCAAAATTCTCATTAATTCACTTCCTTACTTACATATAAACCTTCACTCCATTTTCTCTCTCTTCAACTCTAACTCCTAAAATCTCTCTCTTCACTTTTCTTAAATTCAAGCTTCATTAGCCACTCTAATCTCCACCTCTTTCCTTTTTAAGGTTTCCTAACACTTTTTATGTACTTTTCTATTATCAAAACCCTCAAAACCCCTACTTACATACAAGGCCACAATCCTCACTATTAAGTCCTTTAAGAGTTCTAAAACATGCTTTTTTGAAAAAAAAATGAAAGAATGAAGAAGAAATACTTACTTCTATCAAACTCCATCCATGGAGGAATTAGAGGGAGGTTTCTTTCTCCTCTTCTAAGCTATTTCCAACTCTTTTAGCCTTTCTTTAGCCTCCTCTAAGCCTATTATGCATTAAAATAGTTTTTTCCATGCTTTTTCTCACTTTTCTCTCACTAGAATCAAGCTTTGTTAATGGAAGAGGGAGGTAGAATGGGTAAGGGCTATTATTGAGCAGAAAACTCTAAAAAAATGAAGAAAAAAATAATGAAGGAGAAGAAAAAATAGGGAAGAAGGAGAAGAAAATCTAAGCATGGCTCCCACTTTGACCATTTTATGATTTTTATGCAAATTAATGTATTAATCTCACAATTATGTTTAATTCACCTCTTTTACATATGCATGAACGCACCCATGTGAGAATTATGTTCAATTCCAATTTAAATGACATATATCCAATTGTGAGACAATTTCAATTCCAATTTTGAGAATGAACTTACCTATACCTCCTTAACATGGAGACATGAAAGACATTGTTAATCTTAACTTTAGCGGTAAGGAAAATCTATGGCAACTGGTCCAATTCATTCTAAGATATCATATGGTCTAATGAACCTAAGGCTTAACTTACCATTCTTTCCGAAACTGAGGACCTTCTTCTATGAGAAAACTTTAAGAAACATTTTGTCTCTTACTACATACTTTTTATCTCTTCTCTTCAAATCTACATATGATTTCTATCTATCTGAAGTTGTCTTTAACCTTTCCTGCATGATCTTCTCTTTTTCTTCTGTCTCTTACACTAACTCTAGCCTCACTAACTTTCGCTCAATAAACACTATCCAACATATCAATGTCTAACACTTTCTACTATATAATGCCTCATACAGAGCTATTTGGATGCTAGATTGATTGCTATTGTTGTAGGAAAATTCTATCAACACTATATACTTCTTCTAGCTACCTTTAAACTTGATCACACAACTTCTCATTATGTCTTCCAAAATTTGTATTACCCTCTCTTAGACTTTCTATTTGTGCGTGAAAAGTCATATTGAAATGAAGTTTGGTATCCAAAATTTGTTGTAAACTTTTCCAAAATTGATATATGAATTTGATATGATGGAGACTAACACTCCATACAATTGTACTATCTCATTCATATATAGCTCTGCTAACTTGTTCTCTCTTGATAGGCAAGAAGTGTACTGATTTTGTTAACCTATCCATAATGACCCAAATGATGTTAAACTTTCTCAGTGTTAGAGGCAATCCGATCATAAAATCCATCATGATCTATTCCCATTTCTATTTTGGTATTATGATTAACTGCAACAACCCTAAAGGTACCTAATGTTCTGCCTTGACATGCTAACATATTAGGCATCTTATTGTGAACTCTGTGATATTCTTTTTCATATTTGCCCACCAAAACCTTCTTTTTAGATCATAATACATCTTGTTACTTCTGGGGTGTATGGAAAAACTGGTCTAATACGTTTCCTTTAGAATCCTTTATCTCAATTTTGAAATATGAGGCACACATAAGTGGCATTGGTAAAACAAATAGCTATTTGGGTCAACATTGTACTTAAGTCTCTCCCTCTTAGATCTTAGAGACTAACTGGCTATCTCAATTAGCTTGCTATCTTGCTTTTGCGCATCTCCGATTTCTGATTTGAGTGTAGGTTGGATAAATAAGTCTGTTATGGTCTTTCAGCTCAAAGTGTTGATCATAATACTAGCCTTATCAAGATGGTACTCAATAATGTAGTTATAGTCCTTGATCAACTCTAACCATCATGTCTACCTCAAGTTGAGTTCCTTCTATATTGGGAGATACTTCAATCTTTTATGGTCAATGTAGATGAAACATTTTTCTCCATATAGGTAGTGGCACCATATCTTAGACCAGCAGTCCACAAATGCCTCATGCTATGAAATATAATCCATACATAATATGGCATCATACTCATAAAATGGTAACTCAATAAGATTCATAAAAGACTTTTTCCCATGCATAACCAAAGGGCAATTTTTATATACCCTGTTCATAACCACATAGTGACCTAAGGGGTTTATGACCTCAATGTCGAACTCTAGTTTCTCTATTGTTATATAATGTTGACTAGGCATGCTCATGCATACATATGAATGTGTGGAGTTTGGGTTTATCAAAGCACATATATCTGAGTTTATAATGCCTACAAGTAAGGGCTTATGATTAATATGTAATGAAAGGTATATAAAGGGTATATGGGACGTATATTCATGGCTATGGTTTTGAAATCATGAAAATAATTAAAAAGATATGAAAAAGTGAAATTTCTATTGCTCACGCCTGTGACATGAGTAATCATGGTCGGGAATGTCATGAAATTCAATTTCTAAAGTTGAAGATCTTCACGGTTGTGACATGGGCGTTCACATCCATAAAGCCCTGCAGTTTAAATTAGGTAGTTTCATATTTTTTGATAGAAACTCATGAAAACACAATCAAAACCCTATCCATCAGATCCCCTAAAAACCCATAAACAAATTCTCTCCATCTCCTTTTCAATTTTGATTAACTTAATACATAATTCTTATTATTACGAGATTAAAAATGGATTTGAGAGTTAGGTTTCATCAACAGCTTTGGAATCCAAACCAAAGAGTGTTAAAACACAATTTTAAACCTTAATATCATTTTGTTTTCACAAAATAGAGGTAAGAAATCATGTTCTCCTTGGTCCTTTGATCTAGTTCAATTCATTTTAATGGGGATTAAGGTTTATAGGCTTTAAAACCAATGAAAAGCTAAGTTTTTGTTAGATTATGGCATAAGTAGCTTAAATGATTAAATAAATTATAATATAGTCCTTGATTTTGTGCTAGGGACTAAAGCAGAGGATGGAGCTAACCCTCAAAGGCATCCATTATTAAGGTTAAGGTTTGTATAAATGTGCATTCTAATTCAAAATATGGTATGTTTGTGTGATGTATTGTGTGAATGACATGGTATTTGGTTCATATGGATTTATAGTAATTGTTAGAATTGAATTAAATGTCATGATTGAATTTGTATTGGATATACAAGATTGATAAGGTGGTATTATTGGAAATGGCTATGAGAGTTTAAGTATATGATATCAATTAGTAAATTGCATGTTTATAGTTTGAAATATGATGGCAACTGTTGGAAAGTGTCAATAGAAGTGGCTAACATTGGTTAACCTTAGTATCAATGTATGTTGTGTGTGATTTTGGCTTAAAACAATGCTAAAATATTTGTACAGACTGATGTTTCACGACCTTTAAGTTAGTCTTCATGCCCATGAATGTGTTGCATGGCCATGAATGTATTGCGTGCTTGTGAATGTATGAACAGAAAAAGTTCACGCCATGAATATATTGCACAACAGTCAATGTATTGCATGTTCATGAATGTACGAATAGAAAAGGTTCATGCCATGAATGTCCACACAAAGATAGTCACGATTGAGTCACAAGTAGACAACCCATGACAAAAGGCTTAACACCTATGAATCTACCATTCACGCCCGTGAATGCCCTATATCCAAAAATTTGACATTTGAAACCTATGATATAATTACATGAGTTTGTTATACACGCACGCTTGGCATGATTAATCGAGATGGTTTACAATATGATACTTGACTATGAACAATGATTATGCACTAGGTGCTTTATATTCCAAAGTGTTATTTAATGGACATGTTGAACCATGAATGGCTTATAAATGATACCGACAACCAAAATATAATTATATATGCCTATTCTCTATTTTAAGGACTAGGTTAGGATAGATGGCTTGCCATTGAGGGAGTTACAATATTGTAGGATATTATTATGATATAATTAGGGTGGCTTAAGCTCAGGTTAGAGTGCTCCTGATTATTTAGGGATAAGATGACTTAAACTTAGGTTAGAGCACTTTTGTACCCATATGCATGCATATATTATATTTACTCATCAGGGTAGCTTAAGTTTGGGTTAAAATGCTCATGATTTGAAAATCTCGGTACTAGTAATACAAACAGATACAGTTAATGAGTAGGGTGACTTAACCTTGGGTTAGAGCACTCATGCTTCACAACCACATCTGGATAGTTCGAGTCTAGAGTATTGGGTGGAACATAATAAATTATTGAGCAAATAAATAGTGAATTATTATAGTACTAAATACAGTAAATTATAATGCAGTACATAGTGGTATCAAAAACCAGTAATATAGGAAGTGAATCAGAATACAGTTACATCTTAGAAAATGATTGGGGAAATCAGAAATTAGATATATGGAATAAGAATTTAGATAATTTCTATATATAATGAAATTTTCTATAACTATGATGATATAGAAATACTATGAAAGAAATGTATTATGACTATGATATAGATTCACTTATGCGCGATGTATGATTAGGAATATGTATGCTATGTTAATATAAGAATGTGTGCTAGAATTTTAATACTTTTAAATGCTATGTTAATATCATTAAGCTTTTAATAGCTTAGCATGTGGATTTTCCTGCATATAGGTTTGGAGCCGAGGGATATTTGAGTTGACTCGAACAGAAGACCAAGCTAGTTAGAGCAGCCAGAATTGACCGGTTTTGGGTCTATTTACTTATTCATGTTTTCATTTATTTGATTATTTTTTATGACATAGGATAAAGAAAAATAACTATTCATGATTCTGAAATGGGCATGTAATTGTATTTATTAATTATTAATAAGGATGGATTTGTAATAAGGGTGGGATTTTGCCCAAGTCAGTTATTGAATTATTTATGAATTTATTCAAACACAGATGGATAATTATGCAGTAAATAAAATATGGTTAATATAAATATACATGTTATACAGATGCAGTGATATAAGTTAGAAAAAAATAATTCAGAACATGATTATATAGATTCAGTCATGTGGCCTTCATCTATATAGTAGGGTTTGCTTTATTATACAAAGGGTGGTACATTTTTGATATCAGAGCTTAGGTGTAGTTTCTCTAGATTGAAATGTTTATGGGGTTATCTTGCAACCATACATGTGTCTTGTTTGACTATGTCTTGGGCTACTTCTTTGTCAACTTGTAAGGCTATTGTGAGATGGCTTTTGAATAGAATAACATGGTTTAGAGCCATAGCTCCCATATACTAGGGCACCAACCAACCTAGTGCAACTAATGTTCAGGATCTAAGAACTATATTGGTCCTTAATCAGCATGATCTAGAGCAGGCTGATCAGGGCCATACTCTTTTAGTGCAGTAGATGGCGGGTCTATTACAGTAGATTGCTAGAGTTGTACTACAACTAGGTACCAGTTCCTCCACCTCCACCATCAAGGCCTAGAGTACAACTAGACAAACTCTATAAGTTTAGAACTATTAATTTTTTGGGAACAAATGATGATGATCTTGCTGTTGCAGAGTACTGGATAGAGAAAATAAAGAGAGTTTACAATGAATTTGAGGTGGCCACTGATCAAAAAGGCCAAATATGCCATATCTCTATTGCAGGAAGACACTTATGATTGGTGGAAGACAATTTTGCTAAAACCAGAAGTCCCTCCGCTAATGACATAGAGCTTCTTCGTAACTGAGTTCAAAGAACAATACATTCCTCCAATTTACATAAATGAAAAGAAGAGGGCATTTCTGAGCCTCAGGTAGGGTAAGATGATATTGACATAGTACTAGAGAGAGTTTACTCGACTGAGTAAATATGCTTTAGAGATGATCAAAAGTGAGTGAGACAAATGCAGAAGGTTTGAGTACGGCCTCAATGTAGAGATAGGTGACTTTATGACTACACTTTAGCGTGTTAGTTTTACTCAGCTGACTTCATCTTTTGTTAGTGTGCAGTAGAGAAAGAGAAAAAGAGTAGAAAAAGCTTTTAGACATATAGTGGCTTTAATGGCCTAACATTCAAGTAAGAAAAGTCAGTTCTACCCGGGATAGTGTCATGGCAGGAGTCAGAGATATAATAGAAATTATACATAGGGTGGATCACACAGGAAGGGGTAGCCCTCTAGAGCTATATTTGCTATCTGTAGTACTCAGACATAGACTACCAGAAAGAGTGTTCCAATTTGTGGCACCTGCCACAATAGCATAAATGAGAGTACTGGAGAAATATAGGTGCTTGTTTTATATGCAGATCTAAAGAGCATATGAAGAGGGATTTCCCTTTTTTATACTAGCAGTGCACCAATTCAGAGTACACTGTTAGCTCCAACTCAAAACCAGACAACAGACCAGAGGAGGTCATACAAAACCTACCCAAGCAGTCTTTGAGACTGCTAACAGGCCAGGACTAGGTCAGACACCTACTAGAGCTTATGCTATGAGGGTCAGAGAAGATTAGAATGCTACAAATGTGATTATTGTTATGTTCTCTCTCTATGACTCAAATATATGTCCATTGATTGACCCAGGTTCCACACATTCCTATATTTGCACAAGTATACCTAGACAACATAACATGATTAGTGAGAATTTTAAGTATGAAATTGAGATTACAAACCCCTTAAGGCATATTATAGTAGTGAACTAGGTTTACTGAGGATGTCCTTTAATTGTACATTAAAGAGACTTTCTGGCAGACTTAATTGAGTTGTTGTTTCATGAATTTGATGCCATATTGGGCATAGATTAACTTTCATAGCATGGGGTAGTAGTTAACTGCAAGGAAAACTTTGTAATGCTTAACACACCTAAACATGGAGATGTAAAGATGGAAGGAGAGTTATTTCCATGGGTTATCTCAATGATGAAAGCCAAAAGAATGATGAGGAAAGGATATGAAACTTATCTGGCTCATGTTGTTGATACTAGAAAGGGAGGTCCAAATCTTAAGGATATCCCTATAGTGAATAAATTTCCATATATTTTTCTCAATGATATACCGGGGTTACTACCTAACAAAGAAGTTGAGTTCTCTATAGATCTCACCCTAGGCATAACACACATATCAATAGCGCCATATAAAATGGCACCATCTAAATTGAAAGAACTTAAGGCTTAGTTGTAAGATTTGTTAGATAAGGGGTATATTAGGCCGAATGTATCTCTATGAGGTGCACCAGTATTATTTGTGAAAAAAAAAGATAGTTTATGAGACTATGCATAGATTATAGACAACTGAATAAGGTGACAATCAAGAACATATATCCATTGCCATGGATTGATGACCTGTTTGATCAGTTGAAATGTGCATGTGTGTTTTCAAAGATTGATTTGAGATTAGGGTATCAACAACTAAAGTTAGGGCAGAAGATATATCCAAGACGATGTTCAGAACCAAATATGAGCATTATGAGTTTGTGGTTTGCCTTTTAAGTTAACCAATACTCCAGTAGTCTTTATGGACTTGATGAATATGGTATTCAAACCCTATTTAGACCAGTGTGTTGACATCTTTATTAATGATATTCTGGTATATTCTAAGACACTTGAGGAGCATGATCAACACCTAAGAATAGTGTTACAGACATTTAGGGAGCACAAACTATATGCCAAATTCTCAAAATGTGAATTTTGGTTTGATGTGGTAGCTTTTTTGGGACACATTGTGTCAACTAATGGTATAAGGGTTGATCCTAGCAAAGAGAAACTGTTGAGATAAACAATATTCTTAAAACAATAAGCTCATTCTTATGTTTTCACATCAAAGTGAAATAGGGTACTTAATCTTTTTTCTTTCATTTAATGCCTATTGGTGTTCCAAAAGTCCCTTTTCGAAATCCTGGGGATCACGATTCAATTTGGATTGACGTATAGTGCAACTTGTCATATATATTAGGTCATAAGATTCCCCATTTTCTCACCTAATTGAGATATCCTCTGTTTCACCCAAAAAAGATTGATTAAATCATCCAAAATTTGGAGGGTGACGTGCAATGAAGTTCAATTAGATCTATGCTTTTGAGTATGCCTATGGGTGTCATGACTGTAAATATCATATTTTAGTTAGCAGTTGTGATAGTGTTCTTCACGACCATAAAGAGTTTCTTCACGGCCGTGAAGGAGAAGTTCATGCCCGTGAAAGGCGAATCATGGTTGCGAAGCTTGGGTAGGCAGAGCAAGTGAGGCAATCACATTTTCCTTCCTACCATTCCTTTAAATCTACTCCCATACCTCTATAACTAACCTAACATGCCATATTAACATCTCTTTGACCATCAGAAGTGATTTCCACCACTGTTGAAGCTTTGAGGGTTAAGTTTTGTGAGGGTAAAGTGAGAGAGAGAAATGAGAAGAGAGTTGTGAGCTTGTGTGTGTGAGAGCTCATATTTGAAGATTTTTAGATCTTAATAGGGTTTCAGAAGCTAAAGAAACATTTTTCCTTTTTGCTAGGATCTAGAGGTAGAGCTGGAAGTCCATTTCAAGAGAGAGGACAAGCTTGAAGGGCTAGAGTCTTGGCTCACTCCATCCTAGGTATAAGTTTTGTACATAGCAACACTTAAGGCAATTATTTATGTTTCTATGTTATTTGTTTTAAATACATGATGTAAATGATCAGTGAGTAGTTTAATGATATAATATAGGGTTGATATGCATGATGAACATTTTTATGAACATGGTTAGATTGAGATGTTTGATGAGTAATTCTGGTTAATATTGATGATTAGGGAGTATATGTTTGTGATAAATGACTTAAATGCATGTTGAAATGTTAATAGGGTGGCTGCCATTGGTCAACCGTAGAAAATATTGCATGTGAGAATGATATGAAGTTGAGATGCTCTATTTTCTAGAAATTTGTCAGCTTCACGGCTATGAATTGGTTGTTCACAGGTGTGAAGGTTGTGTTGATGGTCGTGATCAAACATGCTTTGTCACGAGCTATTTCACGGGTTAATTCACAACTTAAATTCACATCCATAAAGAGATGATCATGGCTGTGAAGTCTATCGTTGAATCACTGTTTAGTTCATAGATAAACTGCCAGTGAACAATTTATTCACAGTAGTAAAAGATTGTTCACGGGCATGAAGTTGTTATGTTGAAAAACTTTTATGAATCAAGATTGATTCGTTGTGAGGTGGTAGGCTTTAGTTGTATGTTTATAGCATGATATGGAAATACGTGTTGTGGAAATGATTGTGGGAATCATGGTATATTTGTAAAATATAGAAACATATATGGTACGTGTTGTGAAATTGTAAGCCTAATACTCTGACTAGGATTAGAGTTAGGATAGATGGCATGCTATTAAAAGGGGAGATCGGTATCAGGTGACATATATTTATCACAATTGAGATATTTTTAAAGATTAATGAGATGTTTTAAAGGCTCGAGGCCTAGCCAGGTGGGCTTCGCTCGTAGTTGTTCTGTGCTCTCATTTTTCTTCGGTTGATTATATTAAGATATTTGAAGGCCCAAAGGTAATCAATGAGGGCTTTCTCGGTGGGTTATATTTGAAGGCCTAGAGGTAAGCAATGATAGCTTCCTTGATGGGTTATATTTGGCTCTAACGAGAGCCGTAGAGTACTTGCATCCATTTTAGTCTAGTTACGAGTAAAGTGGGCAAATGTAAGATAATTATTTGTATTATGTGTGGTATCCACTTGAATAATACTGGGTGATTGTTTGATATACTATGTTCGTGGTGTGCATTATAGATATGAGATCCTTATGCTATGTCATGTAGTATGCAAGCTAATGTATATACGAATTTCAAGGTAAGTCATTATAGTAGCTCGGTGAGTATATCATGCATATTATATTTTTATCATCTTATCTCGGTATGTAGAATGAGAAAGACCAACCAACCTTTTAGATCTATCTCTATAGATCTTAATCCCAAGTATGTAGGTCGTTTCTCTAAGGTATTTCATGGAGAAATTCTTAGAAATCCAAAATTTGACTAATTGAAGAACTGAAACATCATACTGCACTCCCACTAACCTTCTTGTAAACGTAAGCCTCATCCAGATTTTATGAGAAACCAAACTCTTTGATTGTTTCATCAAATCAAATGTTCCAACTCTTGGATGCTTGCTTCAATCCATAAATGGATCTTTCCAATTTGCATACCTTTTGGCCATCACTTGATATGAAACCTTCAGGCTGTGTCATGTACACATCCTTTGTCAAATTTCCATTAAGGAAAGTTGTTTTCACATCCATTTGTTAAATCTCATAGTCATAATGAATAGCAATGGCTAGGAGTATCCTAATGGATTTCAGCATAGCAATTGGAGGAAAGGTTTCATTATAGTCAACAACTTGTCTTTGATGACATCCTTTAGCTATCAGCCTAGCTTTACAGGTAACTACATTACCTTCTATGTTGATCTTATTCTTGAAGACCCATTTACACTCAATGGGTTTAATCCCTTTAGGTGGATCAACCAAAGTCCATACTTGGTTTTCATATATGGAATCCATCTCTGACTTCACTGCTTTTAGCCATCTATCGGATTCTAAATAATTTAGAACTTTTTCATATGTAGTAGGCTCATCATTTTCTATGAGCAATACGTCATTTTGTTCACTTATGAGAAATCCATATCTCTCAGGAACAATGCGTATCCTACTTGATATATAAAGTTCTTATGTCCTAAAAGGTGTTACTATTACTTCATATGTATGAGTAATAGATTTGGGTTTAGTTAGTTGATCAACATCTATTTGAGCATCTTGAACTTCATCAAGTTCAATCTTGCTCTCACTATCTTCTTTTAGAAGAAACTCTTTCTCTAAGAAGACAACATGCTTTAAAACAAATACCTTTTGCTCCAAATAATGGTAGAATTGATGTCCAAATGACTCTTTTAGATATCCTATAAATAGATACTTATCAAACTTTGCTTCTAGCTTTTCTGGCATTGTCTGCTTCACATAAGCAGAACAACTCTATACTTTCATGTGTGAAAGAATATCTCTTGTTGTTCCATAACTCATATGGAGCAACATCAATTGACTTAGGTAGTTTTGCAATGCTCATCATTGACCTCATCATATCTAACTAGGTTCGATTTCTCTTTTCAGCCACACCATTATTTTGTGGCATGTAAGGTGGACTTTATTGAGATAAAATCTCATTATCTCTTAGATAACCTTGAAACTCTTGGCTTAAATATTCACCTCCTTAATCTGTTGTAAGTGTTTTAATACTCTTGCCAACTTGTTTCTCTGCTTCATTTTTAAATTCTTTGAACTTTTCAAAAGCTTCATATTTGTATCTCATCAGATACATGTACCCAAATCATGAGTAATCATCAATAAAGATAATAAAGTAGATAAAACCACCCATAGCGTACACTAATAGTGGTCCACATACATCTGTATGTACAAGATCCAATGGTCTATTGGCACATTCACCCTTTCCACTAAAAGGTGATTTTGTCATTTTGCCTAATAAATAAGTGTTTCCCAGATACTGAACCAAAAAGGGGGGGGGGTTGAATTGGATATTAAAAATTCTTAACTTTTAAGTGCGGAATAAAAAGTTAAATAGAGTAGGGATAGGAAGATATCACACAGGAGATTTATAGAGGTTCGGGTATTAACAAACCCTACTCCTCTCCCCAATCTCAATAGGGAGTTTTACTAACACACTAAGTGTTACAATGGAGTTTTACAAGCTCACTCCCAACTATGGTGTTTCTATCAATGACTCACACCTAACCCAGAAATCCCTTGGGTTTTAATGGCTCACACAATAAACCAATTCATTGTGTTTTATGGCTCACACAAATAACCCTTACAAGTGTTTTACTCTTAACCCAATATACCCAAACTCACTTGAGTAGTAGATTACAAAGAGAAACACTCACAAATCTATAATGCTCAGAAATTATGAGCAAATAGGTTTTTACAGAGAATTAAAGTTTTATTGAAAATAATTAATGTACAAATGGCTACAACAAGATTTTGATTTGAAGTAATTGTTATTCCCTTGTTTTGGATTCATAAATAACTTTCATTTATACTTTCTTAGCTAATTATAGCCGTTTGGATGCATTTAATACGAAAATAGCCATTGCACCAACTCTTAATTTCGCGCCTGACATGTTTCTCTTTCCTTATTCACGGTCATGAATATGTGTATCACGGTCGTGAATGTTCTTTCAAGCCCTGGCTCAAGTGGTGACTCTGACCGTGAAGAATTTTGGAAGAATTTGAAGTGTTTGATCACGGGCATGACTTTATACTTTCACGGGCGTGAATATCCTTCCAAGTCATGGTCTAAGTGGTGACTCTAGCCGTGAAGCTCTCTAGAGGAATTTGACATGTTATCTCACGGGTATGACTATCTTTCACGGGTGTGACTGATATGATCATTCACAGTTGCTATAATTCTTTATGGTCGTGAACTTTAAATGTTGAAGAGTTGGCGCTAAGCTGCATCACGGGCGTGACATAAACAGTCACGGGCGTGAATATGTTATTTCTTCATTTTTTTACTTGCATAAGTAGTCTTCCATTCTTGCATCATATTCCATACCCTATTCAACAAACTTAGAACACAAGTATTGTTAAATACATTATTGCTATTTTATTTGTTAGCATCAAAATGACAGAAATACCCTTCAAGGTTTAACAATCTTCCCTTTTTTAATGGTGACAAATAATCTAGCAATATGTGCTTTTGTGAAGTCTCCCCCTCAAAAGATGCTTAAGACAAAAAATAATAGAGTGCAAGAATTGAGGAAGTATAACATGGATCTTTGCTTGCTAGTTTAGGTATATGCAAGGTATATTCAAAGTATATCAAATTGTTTGCTTTTAACTAGTTAAGTATATGCAAAGTATATTGAAATATATCAAATTTTTGCTTTTAACTAGTTAAGTATATGCAAAGTATATGCAAAGTATATTGAAAGTGTATCTCAACACATTTGCATTCATGTACTTGCTTATTCATTAATTCATTTATATTGCTAGGTTTTCCCCCTTTTGTCATTAATAAAAAAAATAAAAGATAAATCATAAGGCAAAAACCAATGCAATTATATTAATACCAAATGTGAAAGTACAAAGTTTGGAAAAGTAAATTAAAATCCTACATTTGCAATACTAGAAACTAGTAAACAAAATGAAATAAAAACTAAAGCTCTAGCGAGACTTAGAGCTGGACAACCCATCTCTAAGGCGTGCTACTTCCGCCTCGAGGCTATCCATGCGAGACTCCATGAAATATTTGAGGTTTTCCAACCTCTCATCAATCAAAGCCTGCAAATGGTCAAACGAGGTGCTAAAAGATCAGCCACCTGCTGAGCCAAATTCAGTGTGGAGGCTGAGGATTGACCAGCCTCCGACTCAACCTCTGGGATGGCCGTCTCGACTCAAACTCTTTTTCTTTGCTATATTCCTTGGAGGCTAGCTTTGAAGTCATCTGAATCCTCATCTTCCCAAATAATTTCACCAACTGGAGTGGTGAAGCAGTAATAGATGTTATTCTCATGAATTATGCGAACTACTGCTCCCATTTGATAAAAGACTTGACGTCTAGCCAGTCTCTAGGATGTGCTGGTATGAGGTTGAAGTTGTGCTTTTCTAGCTTTAGATATCCAAGCTTGATAGCAAGGTGAGTCACATACCCACCAATCAAGATATCTCCTGATGGCTTCGTTGCAATTGAGAGTAGATGGTTTGCAAACCATCGAGATAGGGCCACTATTAGACCTCTTCGAGCCATCTCCAGGAGAAAGAGCTCGAACTTATGAATTACACCATTGCTAACCCCACTTGCAAAGATGCTATAGGTTAGAAACCTATGTAAGTATTTATGCACTGGAGATCAAATGTGGGTACTCTTCGTCTTCTTGACATCCCAGCTACAATCTTGTCCAAAATGAGTCCATGCCGGATTGGCATAGAACTCCCCCTCACTCTCGTTGAAGATACCATCTGAGGGAAGTTTGAAGATGTAACCAAACTCCATTACTGTGAGAGTGTTCAGGTGCTTGCAGAGTTGAAATTTTACTGTGCCAGTGGGAGAGACTTGCAGGTGCCAAAGAACTCGAGAGTTGGTTCCCTTAGCGTCAATTGGTGGATATCGATAAAATCCTTTTGATAACAAGCTTGTAGTTGTTCCGTCATGCTTGTCTCAAGACCGAGGGTCCTGACAGCATGCCATTCGAAGGATCATGAAGAAAGTAATGGTCTCTTCTTAAGAACCGCATACCTCGGATGAGAATGCTCTGGAATGATGTTGAGAAGGTAGTCCGTGTACCTTCTTGGAGCATGAGATTTCTTTCTTGTGCCTTTTGAGGCGTCGGGTTCCATTATTGAGTTGAGAATGATTTTTGAAGAGACAATTTTTGATAAGGATTTTGAAGAATACCTTGTGATGTTGTGATTTCTGATGAAAGAAAGTGTTTTTGAAGGTATTTATAGGTGGAAAAAGGCTACTAGGGGGCTGGAATCTATAAGAGGTATTGAATGTGGTGATAAATGAGAGAATTTGTAGAGTTAGAAATGAGAGAAAAATGGCCAAAAATTTTTTATAGTTGACATTATCACGGTCGTGAATGGTAAGTCACGGGTGTGAAATGTCGTGTTCATAGTTTGTTGAAGAGGCGCTTTACCCATGATGAAGGATATGAAATGATTCACATTTGTGACAATTAATAGTCACAGGGGTGAATAATAAAATTTCACAGTGGTGACAAAATGAGTCACGGTCGTGAAGTACAATTTTCACTACTTGTGATTGTGAGACAAAGTGTGAACGCTTTTGTAATTATTTGGTGTTAAGGTTCATAGTTGTGAAGAAGTGTCACGGTTGTGAACACAGAGTTTCATGGGAGTGACAGAAACAGGATATGGGCGTGAAACATAGTTTTCACTACCTTCAACCGTGAAGCATGTCGTGAAGCAAAACGTGAAAGCTACTGGAACTTTTGGCCATTATAATCACGGGTGTGAATTGCCTAAAATCATCATTAAATAAAACTAAGTCAAAAACAAGATAAAGGATTTCTAAGGTGCTTCTATCCCTTATAACATATATTTCCATCAAGTTTTGCCACTTCATACCTTAAAAGATGAGACAATAACACAAGATAGAAATTAACATTCAAGGTTTGACAAATTTGACAATCATAAAGTTAATCCATCAATCATACCAAGCTATCTTCTTATGAAGTTAAATATTTCTTCATTTAGAGATTTAGTGAAAATATCTACCAATTGATTGTCTGTATTGATAAATTCCAATACAACATCTTTATATTGAACATGATCTCTAAGAAAATGATGTCTTATGTCAATATGCTTACTTTTAGAGTGTTGAATAGGATTCTTAGATAGCTTTATATCACTTGTATTGTCACATTTGATAGGTATATGGTCCAAACACAACATCCTGCTGCCACATACTCCGCTTCAGCGGTAGAAAGAGCAACTAAAACTTATTTCTTGCTAAACCAAGAAACTAAGCATTCACCAATAAAGTGACAAGTGCCTGAAGTACTCTTTCTATCCAAGAGACTTCTAGCATAATCAACATTTAAATATTCTATGATAAGAAAGGATGAATTTGTAGGATACCATAAGCCTAGATGCAATGAGCCATTTAAATATTTTAAAATTCTTTTCACAGCATTCAAATGTGATTCTCTAGGAACGATTGAAAGCGAGCACATAAGCATACACTATACATTATATCGAGTCTAGAGGCAGTAAGATATAAGAGCGATTCGATCATACCTCTATAGAGATTTTCATTAATGCTCTTACCCTTTTCATCTTTGTCCAATTTTGTTGATGTGCTCATTGGAGTCTTTCTCATTTTTGTATCCTTCCATTCCAAATTTCTTGATTAAGTCTTTGGCATATTTGGATTGGTTAATGAATATGCCCTCATTGTTTTGTTTTATTTGTAGACCAAGGAAGAACTTGAGCTCACCCATCATGCTCATTTCAAATTCCTTAGTCATACACTTAGCAAATTCTTGGCAAAGCAATTCATTAGTAGACCTAAATATGATGTCATCAACATAAATTTGAACAATTATAATATCATGCTTATGCTTTTTAATAAATAAGGTAGTGTCAACATTTTCCTTTAAAAAATTATTTTCTAGAAGAAAAGAACTTAGTCTTTCATACCAAACTCTCGGGCTTGTTTCAATCCATATAAAGCTTTTGAAAGTTTAAATACATGGTTAGGAAAATTATGGCTTTCAAAACCTGGTAGTTGTTCTACATTAACTTCTTCTATAAAACCATTTAAGAAAGCACTTTTGACATCCATTTGAAAGAGTTTGAAATTCATATGGCATGTATATGCTAAAAGTATTATTATGGCTTCTAATCTAACTACCGGAGCATAGGTCTCATCATAATCTATTCCTTCTTCTTGATTATATCCCTTTGCAGCTAACCTAGCCTTATTCCTAGTTATTGAACCTTGCTCATCTAGTTTATTTCTAAATACCCATTTACTTCCAATGATTTGATTCTCATTGGGTCTAGAAACTAAGGTTCATACCTTACTTCTCTCAAATTGGTTGAGTTCCTCTTGCATAGCAATCACCCAACTTTCATCATTAAGAGCATGATCAATATTTTTATGCTCAATTTGAGAGACAAAGGCAAGATTATAATCTAACATTTTTAGATGAGATCTAGTACTTACTCCCTTTGTAGGATCACCAATGATTTGCTCCTTAGGGTGATCTTTTGTCAATCTCCATTCCTTTGGGAGCTCTTGCTTTTTTTCCTCTTAAGTTGGAGGTAGATAGTCATCTTAATGTGAATTTTCTTGATCATTTTCTCCTTTTTCATTTTCAAGATCAAGATTTTCCATTATACCTACAACATCATCAAGAACACTACCTTTCATAAAATCAAGTTTACTAGATTCATAAAAAACAACATGCATAAATTCTTCAACAACTAATGATTTTTTATTAAAGACTTTATAAGCTTTACTAGTGGTGGAGTATCCTAAAAATATACCCTCATCAGATTTAGAGGCAAAATTTTCAAGGTTGTCCTTGGTATTTAACATGAAACACTTGCATCCAAATACTTTAAAGTATGATATCATGGGCTTTCTTCCATTCCATAACTCAAAAGAAGTTTTGTTTATGAGAGGTATTTTGAAAACTCAATTTGAAATATAACATGCAGTATTTGTGGCTTCGACCCACAAGTAAGTTGGTAATCCATACTCAATGAGTATTTGTAACACCCTTTTATATAGTTAGGAATAATCCCAACTATATAAGAGAATGTCACCTGCCTATTACCTTAACATTCGTTTGAATTAAAGTTTCTCCCATTTAGTTATTATATTTTCGTATGTTAATTTTTTTTCATGATAGCAATATGTTATACAATTAATGAATCTATTTTATATGCGTAATTAACAAACCGTGACCATATTTTCAAATATAAGTTTGGGCTATCATTATCTCGATGTTTACAAAATACATATGATCCAAATAAAATTACATGTTCCCAACATAAAAAGACATGTAAAACTTTTGAAAACCATAATTATACTCATCATCCATGACATGTGGACAGGAACAAAATGCATGTCATGTAAAACACCAACCCTCTGATGTGAATTTACTTTATTTGACTCTGTATGGGCTTACTTCTCTTCCTGTCAACTTCTCTCTATAGGCTCTGAACCTGCATATGGGAAAACACCAACACGCTAAGCAACCTAATGCTTAGTGGTACATATGTGCATAAATATTCATACATACACTCATGATATATCATAAAAATTCCATGTTCATATTATCCAATTTTGCATATAAATAATCATAAATAATAATCATATATCACAATCCTTTTTATAGCAATATAAAAAAAAGAAATCAATTTATCATATATCAATATGGAATATTGCATACCTATTTTACTAGTTTAACACATATACATGCCATAATTTACAAAGGTAAATTCATATTCATACCTTATTTATGAATTCTATTTCCTTGTTTCATTTACCTGATAACTGATTTTTTTCATATTTCTTTTCTTTAAAATATTTTATATTTTATAGCCCTAAAACTCTAAATCCAGACTATTTTGATGCGGGTTGTGAAACAGGAGCGCTCTCACTCGAGCTTAAGCCATCCTGCTCACTATCTGTATCTGTCAATATAAGTGCTCAATCGAGCTTCTCAAGTTAAGAGTGCTTTCACCCGAGCTTAAGCCATCTTGACTGAGTAAAATAAATAATTGCATGCATATAGGACCAAGAGTGCTCTCACCCGAGCTTAAGCCACCTTGTCCATACTATAAAATTTTTCATATCATCACAATTTCTATGGTACTGTAAACCCCTCAATGGCATGCCATCTATCCTATTTCTAGTCCTAAATTAGAGAATTGAGCTTAATTGATGTTATCATCTTATTATTTACATAAATCATCAAAATTCACATATTCATAATAATTTTCGGTTTACATGCCCTATACATATAAAAATTTCTCAATCTCATTTGAAAGCTCAAACCATAACACATCATATTAATTTAGTCAATACACAATAAGAATTTTAAATATAACTACTATCATATTATTCAAAATTAAAACATATATATATATACATATATATATGTCACCCAATATTTAAAATACTAAATTACTAAATTTTTATTTCTTGACAGATTTCTGCCCTGATTTTGAAATATTGCTTAGTAAAAATATGTCAAGTATTTTTCAGAATATTCTTAGATCTGAGATTTTGTATCAAATTTTAGGTCTAATATAAATCATAACTAGCATTTATACTCTTCATAAATTTTTTGTATCTATGTGTCTACTTTAATTTCCAATTGGTTTCATCCTGATCTAAGTTCTAGAATAAAAGATATAACCAAAATACAATAGAATGTTCAGAAAATAACTATCCAAAATTTTCTGGGTACTTTCAAATCCGAGAACTTGTAGAAATTTTTAGACCAATATAAAATCAGATATAGAAATTACACTCTTTATAAACTTTTTAGATCTATATGTCTATTTGTATTTTCAACTAATTTTATCTCGATATAAGTTCTAAAACAAAAGATATAACCAAAATACCATAGAATATTCAAAAAATAACTACCTATAATTTTCTGGGTACTTCAAAATCAGAGAATTTGTAGAAATTTTTAGACCAACTCTGAATCCGATATAGCATTTATACTCTTTATAAAAATTTTATATTTATGTGTCTATTTGTATTTTCAACTGATTTTATCCCAATCCAAGTTTCAGAACGAAAGATATAATCAAAGTACCATAGAATGTTTAGAAAATAACTACCCAGAATTTTCTGGGTACTTTTAAATCCGAGAATTTGTAGAAATTTTTAGATTAACTTAGAATCAGATATAACATTTACACTTTTCATAAAAGTTTTAGTTCTATGTGTCTATTTTCATTTCAAACTAATTTCATCCCGATCCAAGCTCCAGAACAAAAGATATAGTCAAATACATCAAGACTATTCCAGACGAATTTTAGCAAAATCAACAAACACAACAAGTTATTTGTTCACTCTTCCTTCAACATCAAACATCATTGTAATGCAAATAAAATGCACAAAGGAATAAATATGCTCATATGTACAAACTTTGACACAATGAAGTCTTAACCTCTTCAAACCTTATGCTATTATAGTTGTTTTAAGTTTTTGGGGAGAGGAAGAGAAAGGAGAGGAAGAAGAAAATGGGTGAAAGAAGAGAGAATTGTGTATGGAAGAGTGGGATGGAGGTTAGGGTTCTGAAATTTGGAAAAAGAAAGAGAAAATAACATTTTTATACTCATAGTAAATACCCTATTAGGTCGCCCCTTGTTTTTGCCAAATATCTATTTAAATTCATGGTTTTTATCTTATTATTATTAACTTACCCAACCTTTCTATCTATTTTATTTAACACACATAACTTAATAAAAATTCACTTATAAATATTTTTATTATATCTAATTTCCACATTTAGTCTCAAATAATTTTAATTACAATCATCAAATATGTTAATTATCCAAGCCTATATTGACGAGCGTTATAGCATAGTTCTAGCCATTTCAATTAAACTTCGATTTTTCCTTTCAACCACCTCATTTTGTTAAGGTGTCCAAGGAGATGAAACATTTTGTGAAATACCATGTTCTAGACAAAAATTTTCAAAGTTTTCATTTTCAAATTCTTTGCCATGATCACTTCTTATTTTTGAAATACAATATCCTTTTTCATTTTGAACTCTCTTAGCAAAGTTTTTAAAAGATTCAAAAGCATCACTCTTTTGAGCTAATAAAATTACCTAAGTGAATCTAGAGTAGTCATCAATGATGACAAAAGCATAGTGTTTACCTCCTAAGCTTGCAACTCTAATAGGTCTAAAAAGATATAGATGCAAAAGTTGTAGCGGTTTTGAGGTACTTACAATGTTTTTGGATTTGAAGGATAACTTTTGTTGTTTTCCTTTTTGGCAAGGTTCACATGTCTTGTCTTTTTCAAATTTGACTTTTGGTAGTCCCTTTACCAGCTCTCCTTTGCTAAGGCTTTGAATTAAATTCATGCTTATATGACCAAGCCTTCTATGCCATAGCCAAGATTTATCACTAGTAGTCACAAGACACTTAGAGAAAAGGTTAGATATTTTGCGGAAGTCTATTATGTAGGTATTGACATCTTTACTTCCTTTAAATATCTCTTGGCCATTAATAGAGTTTACAAGACATTCGTTAGAAGTAAAGATTACTTGGTTTCCCTTATCACATAATTGACTTACACTTAACAAGTTATGTTTCAAACCATTAATAAGTAAGACATCTTCAATGAAAGTAGTACCATTAATACCAATAGAGCCAATGCCAATTACCTTACCCTTAGCATTATTTCCAAAGGTTAATTTACCTCCATCAACACTTTTGATGTCATTGAATAGTTCTTTGTCTCCGGCCATATGCCTTGAACATCCACTATCTACTAGCCAAACATTTTTATTTATTGCGGACTTGAGGCATACCTATAAAATCACAATTCAATAATTGATTTAAGGTACCCAAATGAGCTTGGGTCCTTGGGGGATAACATTTGAAGGTTTCCGATGAGCCTTCCTTATCCAACAATGTTTATTTATATGACCAAATTTCATACAATAATTACATTGTTTAGCTCTAAATATGCTTTTGGTCTTACTATGCTTTTAACTACCATTTTTCTATTAGGTAGAGTTTGTGAGCAGTGGCATGCACATGCATTATGACTTGGTGCTTTCCTAGATGGCATGATTGGCCTTTTGATATTTCCTTCTTAGGCTTACCGACCCTTGATCATTCCTTTTATGCATAGAAAATTTAGTGTATGCTGTGCACTTAGCCCTTGGGGCTGTTACTTCTAATGTGGAGATGCGTGGTTCACTTCACTTAACAAAAGTGGTCTTGTGAGATGAAGATGATGTTCCCTTAAATCCTAGACCATGTGTTATTAAAGGTGGTATTTGAGACACAATGAGAGTATCTAAACTCTCCTTGCCCTTGTGAAATTTTGAAATATAGTTTCTAAGTTCCTCAACTTCATTTTTCAAAACATTGTTCTCCTTAAGCAAGGATTTAGTTGAGGGTCTCGAGTAGTACTCATCTAATAATTTTTAAAGAGATTCATTAGAAGATTTAAGCTCAAGATTCCCCTTTTCTAAAACTTCCATTTTGTTTTTCAAACTAGAAATGTTATTTTTATAAGTATTGAATTTACTTCCATATTTTTCTAGTTCTAGATTCAATACTTCTATTAAACTTTGCTCATCATCATCTTCACTATCACTATCAATATCACTACTATCATTATTGAATGAGTATGAGTAAAGTGACCCTACCTTATCCGAGACGTGATCCTCTATAGCCATGAAGCATAGGTTGACCTCTTCACTTTCATTGTCATCTTTTTTGCTTGAAGAGCTTTCGTCATCCCATGTGGCTTTGTGACCTTTCTCCCCATTGTCTTTTTGGTATTTTCTCTTGTGTTTCTTGAGCCTTGGACATTCTGGTTTAATATGTCCCTTCTTCCCACACTCATAGCACTTTACCTCCTTTTTATTCCTTTGAGAGTCATTTGAGGAGTGTTTGAGATTTATTTGCTTGAATTTTCGAGAGTTGCCCATTCTTTTTTCAATTATTCTCTTCAATCTTCTAGAGAACATTGTTATGTCCTCATTTGCATCATCACTCTTTTCTTCATCATCTTCAACTTCTTCTTGAGATTTTGAAGTAGAGGCTCTTAATGCTATAGGCTTTCTTTTTTCTGGCTCGGCTTCAAGTTCTCTATCTCTCTTTACTGCCATTTCATGTGTTAGAAGTTTGCCAATAAGCACATCGGTATTAATGACGCTCATGTCTTCGTTGGCTTCTTCTATACTAGCCACTCTTAAACCATAATCTTTGAGAGGAAGACTTATCAGAAATTTATTGTTTACATCTTCCAAGCTCAAGTGTTTCCCAAGCTTTCTCATGCCATTTATGATGGCTAGAAGATGATTTGTCATATCAATGATTAACTCATTGGATTTCATCTTGAAGAGTTCGTACTCTGAAGTGAGAAGTTAAATCTTCTTGGATTTAACTTGCTTTGTTCCTTCATGATAATTTTCCAATGTTTTCCACATGCTATAAGCGCTTGGGCAGTGTTGTATTCTGCCACATTCTTCAATGGATAGTGAGCTTGAGAGAATTGTCATTGCCTTTTTGTTTTTGAAATTTGCTCTTTGTTGAGGCTCTGTCCAATCATCTCTTGATAGGATTTCTTCTTCACCATCAACTCCTCTTCTAGTTGGTGGTTTCCATTCTTTCTGAACGCTATCCCAGACTTCAATTCCCTCACTATCGAGATATGCCTCCAACCGAAACTTTCAATGAGCTTAATTTGCTCCATCAAAGTAAGGTTTGAGACTCTGGAATCCTTCACTGGCCATATCTTACTCTTTACTAGCGCTTTTTAGGCTTCAATGCTAGACAAGGCTCTGATACCAATTGTTGCCCAGATATTAGACCAAGAAGGGGGGTTGAATTAGAGTTTCAAAATTAAACTTTAAAGTGTGGAAATAAAATTGTTAATTTTAGAAAGGATGGAGAAAATCAGACACAAAGATTTATAGAGGTTCGGGTATTAACAAACCCTACTCCTCTCCCCAATCGCAATTGGGAGTTTCACTAACACACTAAGTGTTACAATGGAGTTTTACAAGCTCACTCCCAACTATGGTGTTTCTCACAATGGCTCACACCTAACCCAGAAATCCCTTGTGTTTTAATGGCTCACACAATAACCAATTCCTTTGTGTTTTACAGGCTCACACAAACAACCTACACTTTGTGTTTTACAGGCTCACATAAACAACCTACACTTGTGTTTTACAGGCTCACACAAACAACCTTTTAATTTGTGTTTTGGAGGTTCACACAACTAACCCTTACAAGTGTTCTACTCTTAACCCAGAACTACCCAATGCTCACTTGAGTAAAGATTACAGAGAGAACCACTTATAAATCTTTATTGCTCAAATATGAGGAGCAAAAAGATTTTTACAGAGAATAGATTTGTTCTCAAAGTATAAAAGTACAAGATAGCTTGTGATTTGAAGTATATGCTAATCTTTTGTTTTTCTTATCATTCTCTTTTTTTCTTAATGTATAAATGACTTCCATTTATACTTCTATGGCTGAATATAGCCGTTGGGGTGCATTAAATAAGAAACTAGCCGTTGTACCAACCAAAAAATTGCGCCTGATATTTTTCTCTTTCATTGGTCATGGGCGTGAATATGCTTGTCACGGGGGTGACAGTTCTTCCCAAGTCGTGACTGAAGTGGTGACTTTGGTCGTGAAGCTCTCTGGAATGTTTTGACATATAGAGTCACGGGCGTGACATTAATCCGTCACGGACGTGACACTCTTCCCAGCCGTGAGACAAGTGGTGACTCTGGTCGTGAAGCTCTCTGGATGAAATTGAATAAATTCTTCACGGGGGTGACACTTTCATTCACGGGGGTGACAATTTTCCCAGCCGTGACCCAAGTGGTGACTCTGGTTGTGAAGCTCTCTGGATGAAATTACATGACTCTTCACGGGGGTGACACCTTCAGTCACGGGGGTGACTTAAATGCTTACTTCACGGTTTGTTTTTCCTTCATGGCCGTGAACTTCAAATGTTGGTTTTGGTAACGGTTAGCTTCCTTCACGGGAGTGACTACTAGAGTCACGGCAGTGAACATGCTACTTCTTGCTTTTTTGTTTCTCAAGGATTATTCTTCCAATTCTCCATTCTTGCTATTTTAATTCATGTCCTGTATAATATACTTACAAAAACAAGTATGTTAAATACCATATTGCTATGTTATTTATTATCATCAAAATGACAGAAATACCCCTCAAGGTTAACACTTTGGAATCCTTCATTGGCAATTTCTTAATCTTTTCTAGCGTTTTTTAGGCTTCGATGCTAGATTAAGCTCTGATACCAATTGTTGCTCAGATAATGAACCAAGAGTAGGGGTTGAATTGGATATTAAAAATTCTTAACTTTTAAGTGTAGAATAAAAAGTTAAATAGAGTCGGGATAGGAAGATATCACACATGAGATTTATAGAGGTTTGAGTATTAACAAACCCTACTCCTCTCCTAAATCTTGATTGGGAGTTTTACTAACAAACTATGTGTTACAATAGAGTTTTACAAGCTCACTCCCAACTATGGTATTTCTATCAATGGCGCACACCTAACCCAGAAATCCTTTGTGTTTTAATGCCTTACACAATAAACCAACTCCTTGTGTTTTATGGCTCACACAAATAACACTTACAAGTGTTTTACTCTTAACCCAATATACCCAAACTCACTTTAGTAGTAGATTACAAAGACAAACACTCACAAATCTATAGTGCTCAGAAATTATGAGCAAATAGATTTTTATAGAGAATTAAAGTTTTGTTGAAAATAATTAATGCACAAATGGCTACAACAAGATTTTGAATCGAAGTAATTGTTATTCCCTTGTTCTGGATTCATAAATGACTTGCATTTATAATTTCTTAGCGAATTATAGTCGTTTGGATGCATTTAATACGAAAATAGTTGTTGCACGAACTCTTAATTTTGTGTCTGATATGTTTCTCTTTCCTCATTCACAGTCGTGAATATGTGTTTCACGGTCGTGAATGTTCTTTCAAGCTGTGGCTTAGGTGGTGACTTTTACTGTGAAGCATTTTGGAAGAATTTGAAGTATTTGATCACGGGCGTGAATATCCTTCCAAGCCATGATCCAAGTGGTGACTCTAGCCGTGAAGTTCTCTGGAGGAATTTGACATGTTATCTTATGGGTGTGACTATCTTTCACGGGCGTGACTGATATGATTATTCAAGGTTTCTATGATTCTTCATGGTCGTGAACTTTAAATGTTGGAGAGTTGACGCTAAGCTGCATCATGGGTGTGACATAAACCGTCACAAGCGTGAATATTCTATTTCTTCATTTTTTTGACTTGCATAAATAGTCTTCCATTTTTGCATCATATTCCATACTCTATTCAACAAACTTAGAATACAAGTATTGTTAAATACATTGTTGCTATTTTATTTGTTGGCATCAAAATGATAGAAATACCCCTCAAAGTTCAACAATAAGATTCACATGTGTCATATGATTCATAATTAAAAAACTCTAAGTCACCATTCTTGTGTAACTTAGTCATGCGCCTCTCATTTATATGGCCAAGGCGACAATGCCATAAATATGATGATTTTATGTTATCCAAATTTTGTCTTTTATTATTGATATTGAGGATTGAATTAGACAAGTGAAGAACGTAAATTCCATTGCATAATGTTCTAGTTGCATAAAGAATATCATTCAATCATATATAGCAACCATTTCCATTAATAGTTATGTTGGGCTTTGTGGGATTTTTCCACCTATGTGGGCTTGACCCAGCCCAGGCCCATATCATTTTATTATATAAGTGGAAGTTATTTTAATATAAAAGAAAACTGCTCCAAAACTATGAAAGTTACTGAACTTAACTTGCTCCTCTAAAAATCTCTCTGAAGTTATTCTTCATCTTTTCCCAATCTTAAGTGAATCAAGGCATTCAGACTATGGAATAAAGACCAGATTCTGGTAACCCGGACTACCTGAAGCATTGAAAACACACCGTATACGCTCAATAAGTAAATTTCCACTGCCCAAAAATTCTTACAAGTTTAATGAAATGCTTTTCCATTTAAACAAGAAACATAAATAATATTCTTTGTTTAAACTGGAATATAATAATGTTGCCCAGATATTAAGCCAAGAAGGGGGGTTGAATTGGAGTTTCAAAAACATTAAACTTTAAAGTGCAAAAATAAACAATTAATTTTAGGAGGGATAGAGAAAATTTGACACAAGGATTTTTATAGAGGTTCGGGTGTTAACAAACCCTACTCCTCTCCCCAATCGTAATTGGGAGTTTAACTAACACACTAAGTGTTACAATGGAGTTTTACAAGCTCACTCCCAACTATGGTGTTTCTCACAATGGCTCACAACTAACCTAGAAATCCCTTGTGTTTTAATGGCTCACACAATAACCAATTCCTTGTGTTTTACAGGCTCGCACAAACAACCTTCACTTTGTATTTTAACAGGCTCACACAAACAACCTTTTAACTTGTGTTTTAGAGGCTCACAAAACTAACCCTTACAAGTGTTCTACTCTTAACCCATAAATACCCAAAGCTCACTTGAGTAATGATTACAGAAAGCAACACTCACAAATCTTAATTGCTCAATAAATGAAGAGCAAAAAGATTTTTACAGAGAATAGATTTTGTTTTCAAAGTATTGAATGTACAAATAGCTTGTAATAAGATTTTGATTCAAAGAATATGTTATTCTCTTGTTGTCCTCTTATTCTAAATGCATAAATGACTTCTATTTATACTCCCATGGCTGATTATAGCCGTTGGGGTGCATTAAATAAGAAAGTAGCTGTTGTACTAACCAAATAATCGTGCCTGACATTTTTCTCTTTCATCATTCACGGGTGTGACTATGTTTGTCACGAGCGTGACATTTCTTCCCAAGCCGTGACTGAAGTGGTGACCTTGGTCGTGAAGCTCTCTAGAATGTTTTGACACATTGGGTCACGGGCGTGACATACATCTTCATGGGCGTGACAAACTTCCTAGCCGTGATCCAAGTGGTGACTTTGGTCGTGAAGCTCTCTGGATGAAAATGACATGAACATTCACGGGTGTGACAGCTTGATTCACGGGTGTGACTAAAATGTCCACTTCACGGTTTGTTCTTCCTTTATGGCCGTGAACTTCAAATGTTGGTTTTGGTAATGGTTAGCTATTTCACGAGCATGACACATATAGTCACGGGCGTGAACATGCTACTTCCTTAATTTTGTCTTTCAAGGATTATTCTTCCAATCTCCATTCTTGCTATTTTATTCCATGTCCTGTTTAATAGACTTAGAAAACAAATATGTTAAATACAATATTGCTATTTTATTTGTTATCATCAAAATGACGGAAATACCCCTTAAGGTTTAACAATCTCCCCCATTTTGATGGTGACAAATAATCTAGCAATATGTGCTTTTGAGAAGTCTCCCTCTCAAAATATACTTAGGATAAAAAATTTATAAAGTGCAAGAATTGTAAAGAATGATGTAGCATTGAAATAAACTTAACTAGATTTTAAGTATATGCAAGTTATATGAGAAGTATATCCAATATATACCATAATTCCTTTTTAAGGCATGAAGTATATGTAAGTTATACTTAAGGTATATCATGGCATATTTATTTTTGTAACTTGCATGAAGGTATATGCAAAGTATACTTAAGGTATATCTAATGTGTATAATGCTCAATTTCTCAATTTTATACTTTGCATATGAATTTTTGAATCAAGGTTTCTAATCCCTTTTAATCTATTTCAAAGTCATTCATAATTCAATTTTAATTTTTGATTCAAATATCATTTACCTTAATATATATTGCTAGTTTCTCCTTATATTGCTAGTTTGATACCATTTTCCCTATAATATATTGCTAGTTTTCTCCCCCTTTTGTCTTTAATAAAAAAGGATATAAAGATATTAATGAGGTAAGAAAAAGCAAATATATTGAATAAAGGAAAAAATACAAACAAAGTTAAATAAAGTTCAGAAAGGAAATCGAAAATTTCCTACACAACAACAAACATAAAGGAAATAAACAAGCAAATTTAGGCTACAATCTAGCCTAACACCTAGCCGGAGATCTTATCTCGAAGCCTAGAAACTTCAGCCTCAAGGCTGTCCATCTGAGACTCCATGAAGTCTTTGAGGTTCTCCAACCTCTCATCCATTGAAGTCTGCAGCTGCTCAAAATGTGGTGCCAAGAGGTCAACCACCTACTGCGCTAAAGTCAGTGTGGAAGCCGAGGACTGTCCGATGTCCTGCTCAGCTACTGGAGGTGCTTCCTCAACCCGAGCCCTCTTCTTCTGATGGACTCCTTGGAGGCCTACTTTAAAGTCCTCTGTGTCATTATCTTCCCAAATGATCTCCCTAGTAGTGTCAGTGAAGCGGTAGAAAATATCGTTCTCGAAGACAATTCTAACAGCCGCTCCCATCTTTATGAATGACTCGACATCCAAGTGATCTCGAGGATGTCCAGGGATGAGGTTGAAATGATGCTCATCCAGCTTCAGATATTCAAGCTTCACTGCTATGTGGGTGACATATGCACCAATCAAGATATCTCCCGTGGGTTTTGTAGCGATGGACAGAAGATGGTTTGCAAACCATCTAGAGAGTGCCACAGTAAGTCCTCTGTGAGCCATCTCAAATAGGAAGAGCTCCAACTTCCTGATAGTCTCATTGCTTTCTCCCCTAGCGAATATGCTATAGGTTAGGAACCTATGCAAATACTTGTGCACTGGGGACAGGAGATGAGTGCTTTTTGTCTTCTTAACATCCCAGCTACAATCATAGCCAAAATGTGTCCAAGCTCGAGGGGCAGAGAATTCTACCTCACTGTCATTTAGGATGCCATCAGATGGTAGATTAAACAATTTCCCAAATTCAATGGCATTGAGTGTGTTGGGTTTGTCACACAGTTGGAATTTCACCACTCCAGTAGGTGATACTTGCAGAGTGCTGAGGAATTCCAGTGTTGGCTCCCTCAAGGTTGGCTAGTGAATCTCCACAAATTCTTTCAGATGACAGGCTTGGAGTTGCTCTATCATAGTCGTTTCAAGCCCTAAAGTTTGGATTATCTGCCATTCGAAGGACCTTGATGACAATAGAGGTCTCTCCTTCAAAGTGGAGTACTGAGGATGGCATTGCTCCGGAATACGGTTCATGAGGTAATCTGTATACCTCCTAGGAGCATGATACTTCTTTCTCTTTCCCTTAGATGAAGCAGTCTTCATTTGATTTGAAGAAGTAGGTTTGTGATGGATTGGAAAATTTTTGACATAAATTTTTTATTGAAACCCTAAAAATGTATGATTTTTTATGAAGATTTGAACTTTTAGTGGTATTTATAGAAAAAAGTTTGAGACTTGGGGGCCGAAATCTTCAATGTCTCAATGAATGTGTGTAAAAGAGAGCGGTTTTGGGAGTTGGAGAGTTGAAATGAGAAATATAACCGACTGTTCTTTTATATACTCGATACATTCACGGGCGTGAAGTGTATTTTCACGGGCGTGAATGGTCATGTTCACGGTTTGCTGAAGGAGTGTTCCACCCATGAATGAAGGTGTGAATAAGTTCACGGTTTGACCTTTGAATTTTATGGACGTGAATGATGAACTATCATGGGGGTGAAATAATAGTCACGGACGTGAAATGTTGAATTTCACTACTTATGCCCGTGAAGTAAGCCGTGACTCAAGGCGTGAAAGCCTCTATGAGTTTTTGGGGTGTTAAGGTTAACGGGAGTGAAAATTCATCACGGACGTAAAAGGCTCTTTTCACGGGAGTGAATAAAGCCGTGAAAATAAGATTCAACACTTGAAGCCGTGAACCATGTCGTGAATCAAGTAATGAACGACACTGCCTCTTTTGGCTATTTATGTCACGGGCGTGAACATGTCACGGTCGTGACTCCCCTAAAATTTTCATCAAATAAAATTAAATCCTAAAAACAAGACTAAATCATTTAAATAAAGATTCTATCCCTTAAAACATAAATTTTCATCAAATTTCTATCTTATATCTAGTGATATGATACAAAAATAATATCATCAATCATAATTTAGCAATCACAAGGTTAATCCATCAATCATACCAAGTTCTCTTCTAATAAAATTAAATCTTTCCTCATTTAGAGACTTAGTAAAAATGTCTGCTAATTGATTTTATGTGCTTATCAATTCTAATGCAACATCTCCATATTGAACATGATCTCTAATAAAGTGGTGTCTAATGTCAATATGCTTACTTCTTGAATGTTGTATAGGATTCTTTGAAAGATTTATAGCACTTGTATTGTCACATTTAATAGTATATGGTTCATCTCATGACCATAGTCCTTAAGTTGTTGTTTCATCCAAAGAATTTGAGTACAACAACATCCAGCTGCTACATACTCTACTTCAGCAGTTGAGAGAGCAACTGAAACTTGTTTCTTGCTAAACCAAGAAACTAAGCATTCTCCAATGAAGTGACAAGTACCTGAAGTACTTTTTCTATCTAAAAGACTACCATCATAGTCCGCATCTGAATATCCTATAATATAAAAGGATGAATTCCTAGGATACCATAAACCTAGATGCAAAGATCCATGTAAATATCTTAAAATTCTTTTTACTGCATTTAAATGAGATTCTTTAGGACATGATTGAAATCGTGCACACAAGCAAACACTATACATTATATCGAGTCTAGAAGTAGTGAGATATAAAAGTGATCCGATCGTACCTCTATAAAGCTTTTCATTAATGCTCTTACCCTTTTCATCATTGTCCAATTTTGTTGATATGCTTATAGGAGTCTTGGCATTCTTGCATCCTTCCATACAAAATTTCTTAATTAAATCTTTGGCATATTTGGATTGGTTGATGAATATGCCCTCATTGCTTTGCTTTATTTGTAGACCAAGGAAATACTTAAGCTCTCCCATCATGCTCATTTCAAATTCCCTAGTCATACACTTAGCAAATTCTTGACAAAGCAACTCATTAGTAGAACCAAATATTATATCATCAACATAAATTTGAACAATTAGTATATCATGCTTATGCTTTTTGATGAATAATGTAGTGTCAACATTTCCCTTTGTAAAGCTATTTTCTAATAGAAAAGAACTTAGCCTCTCATACCAAGCTCTTAGGGCCTGTTTTAAACCATACAAAGCTTTTGAGAGTTTAAAAACATGATTTGGCAAATCATAGCTTTCAAAGCCTGGTGGTTGTTCTACATACACTTCTTCTTCTATATAACCATTTAGAAATGCACTTTTCACATCCATTTGGAAAAGCTTGAAATTCATGTGACATGCATATGCTAAAAGTATTCTTATGGCTTCTAATCTAGCCACAGGTGTATATGTTTCATCATAATCTATACCTTCTTCCTGATTATATCCTTTTGCAACTAATCTAGCCTTATTCCTGGTTATTAAACCTTGTTCATCTAATTTGTTTCTAAATACCCATTTGCTACCTATAATTTGATGATCCTTGGGTCTAGGTACTAGGGTCCATACCTTATTTCTCTCAAATTGGTTGAGTTCCTCTTGCATGACAATTACCCAACTTTCATCATTAAGAGCCTCATCAATATTTTTAGGCTCAATTTGTGAAATAAAAGCAATGTCAGTGACTAGATGTTTGAAATGAGATCTAGTACTTACTCCCCTTGAGAGATCATCAATGATTTTCTCTTTTGGATGATCTTTCGTCATTCTCCATTCTTTTGGAAGTTCTTGTTCATTTTCTTCTTGATTTTGAGGTAGAGAATCATTTTGATGTAAATCATCTTGATCATTTTCTTCTTTCTTATTTCCAAGATCAAGTCTTTCCATATTACCTACAACATCATCAAGAACACTACCTTTCACAAAATCAAGTCTACTAGATTCATTAAAGACAACATGCATGGATTCTTCAACTGTGAATGATCTTTTATTAAATACTCTATATGCTTTGTTGGTTGTAGAGTATCCTAAAAAGATACCTTCATCGGATTTAGAGGCAAATTTTCCAAGATTGTCCTTGGTGTTCAATATAAAACACTTGCATCCAAATACTCTAAAGTATGGTATCAAGGGCTTTCTTCCATTCCATAGCTCAAATGAGATTTTGTTTAAAAGAGGTCTTTTGAAAACTCGATTTAAAATATAACAAGCAGTGTTTGTGGCTTCTACCCAAAAATAAGTTGGTAATTCATATTCATTGAGCATTGTTCTAGCCATTTCAATTAAAGTTCGATTTTTCCTTTCAACTACCCCATTTTGTTGAGGTGTCCTAGGAGATGAGAAATTGTGTGAAATGCCATGTTCAAGACAAAAGTTTTCATTTTCAAATTCTTTCCCATTATCACTTCTTATTTTTGAAATACAGTACCCTTTTTCATTTTGAACTCTTTTAGCAAAGTTTTTGAAATTTTCAAAAGCATCACTTTTTTAAGCTAAAAAATTACCCAAATAAATCTAGAGTAATCATCTACGATGACAAATGCATAATGTTTTCCTCCTAAGCTAGCAATTCTAGTAGGTCCAAACAAGTCTAAATGCAGGAGTTGAAGAGGTTTTGAAGTACTTACTATGTTTTTGGCTTTGAAGGATGACTTGTGTTGTTTTCCTCTTTGACAAGGTTCACATGTCTTGTCTTTTTCATATTTAACTCTTGGCAGTCCTTTTACTAGTTCTCCTGTGCTGAGACTTTGTATTAAGTCCATGTTAGCATGACCAAGTCTTCTATGCCACAACCAAGATTCATCACTAGTAGTCACAAGACACTTAGAGGAATGGTCAGATAATTCATGTAAGTTTATTATGTATGTATTTATATCTCTATTTCCTTTAAATATTTTTTGACCATCGACAGAGATCACAAGACATTCATTTGAAGTAAATATTACTTTGTTTCCTTTATCACATAATTGACTTACACTTAACAAGTTATGTTTCAAGCCATCAAAAAGTAAGACATCTTTAATAAAAGTAGTACCATTAATACCAATAGAACCAATGCCAATTACCTTACCCTTTGCATTGTTTCCAAAGGTAACTTTGCCTCCATCAATACATTTGATTTCATTGAAAAGTTCTTTGTCTCCTGTCATATGCCTTGAGCATCCACTGTCTACTAGCCAAGCATTTTTGTTTATTGTGGACTTGAGGCATACCTATAGAATCACAATTCAAGTATGATTTTTAGGTATCCAAATGAGTTTGGGTCGTTGGGGGTTAGCATATGAAGGTTCCCAATGAGCCTTCCTTATCCAGCAATGTTTATTTATGTGACCCATTTTCATACAATAATTACATTTTTTTGGTCTAAATTTCTTTTCTGGTCTTACAATATTTTTGAATGCCATAATTCTATTAGACTGATTTTGAGAACAATGGCATGCACAATCATGATTAATTTGCATTTTTCTAGATGCATGCTTCTTATATATAAAGACATGATTATTCTTTTTATGTATAGAAGGTTTAATATGCATATTTCTTGGTGCTGTTCTAACAGGTATGGAGATGTGAGATTCTTTAGACTTAACAAATATGGTTTTGTGAGAAGATGGTGATGTGTCCTTAAATCCTAGACCATGTCTAATTAAGGGTGATCTTTGAGACACAATGAGAGTATCTAAGCTCTCTTTACCTTTGTGAAATTTAGAAATCGAGTTTCTAAGTTCCTCAACTTTATTTTTCAAAGTATTATTTTCTTTTAGCAAGGAAGCTGTTGAGGGTCTTGATGAGTATTCATCTAATGACTTTTGGAGAGATTCATTAGATGAATTAAGCTTTATGTTTTCCTTTTCTAAACCATCTATCTTATTTTTTAAATTAGAGATATTATTTCTATAGGTACTAAATTTAGTTCTATATTTCTCTAATTCTAGATTTAATTCTTCTATTAGGCTTTGCTCATCATCATCATCATCATCACTATCATCATCATTATCACTACTATCATTGTTTAAAGAGTATGAGTGTAGTGATCTTACCTTATTTGAGACATGATCTCCGATAGCCATGAAACATAGGTTGACCTCTTCACTTTCATTATCATCTTTTTCACTTGAGGAGCTTTCGTCATCCCATGTGGCTTTGTGACCTTTCTCCCCATTGTCTCTTTGGTATTTTCTCTTATGCTTCTTGAGCCTTGGACATTCTGGTTTGATATGTCATTTCTTTCCACACTCATAGAATTTTACCTCTTCCTTACTTCTATGTGTGTCATTAGAAGTTTGTTTGAGGTTTCTTTGTTTGAATTTTCTGGAGTTGCTCATTTTCTTCTCAATGATTCTTTTTAATCTTCTTGAAAGCATAACAATATCCTCATTTTCATCATCACTCATTTCTTCATCATCTTCATTTTCTTCTTGAGATTTTGAAGTAGAGGCTTTGAGTGCTAAGGGCTTTCTTTTCTCTGGGTCTGCTTCAAGCTCTCTATCTCTCTTCACTGCCATCTCATGTGTGAGAAGTTTTCCAATCAGCACATCAGTATTCATGATGCTCATATCTTCATTTGCTTCTTCTATGTCAGCAACTCTTGAGCCATAGTCTTTAAGAGGAAGACTTCTCAGGATTTTTTTGTTTACATCCTCCAAACTCAAATGTTTCCCAAGTTTCCTCATTCCATTTATAATGGCTAGAAGACGGTTGGTCATGTCAGTGATTGACTCATTGGATTTCATCTTGAAGAGCTCATATTCTGAGGTCAGAAGTTGAATTTTCTTGGATTTGACTTGCTTAGTTCCTTCATGATAATTCTCCAATGTCTTCCACTTGTTGTATGCTATTGGTCAGTGTTGTATTCTCCCACATTCTTCAATAGATAATGAGCTTGATAGGATTGTCATTGCCTTCTTGTTTTTTAAATTTGCTCTTCTTTGAGGCTATGTCCAATCATCTCTTGATAGGATTTCTTCTTCACCATCAGCTCCTCTTCTGGTTGGTGGTGTCCATTCTTTTCGTACACTATCCCAGACTTCAATTCCTTCACTATCCAAATATGTCTCCATCCGAAACTTCCAATGGGCATAATTTGCTCCATCAAAGTAAGGTTTAAGACTTTGGAATCCTTCACTAGCCATATCTTAATCTTTACTGACATTTTTTAGGCTTCGATGCTAGACAAAGCTCTAATACCAATTGTTGCCCAGATATTAAGCCAAGAAGGGGGGTTGAATTGGAGTTTCAAAAAAATTAAACTTTAAAGTGTGGAAATAAACAATTAATTTTAGGAGGGATAGAGAAAATTTGACACAAGGATTTTTATAGAGGTTTGGGTGTTAACAAACCCTACTTCTCTCCCCAATCGCAATTGGGAGTTTCACTAACACACTAAGTGTTACAATGGAGTTTTACAAGCTCACTCCCAACTATGGTGTTTCTCACAATGGCTCACACCTAACCTAGAAATCCCTTGTGTTTTAATGGATCACACAATAACCAATTCCTTGTGTTTTACAGACTCACACAAACAACCTTCACTTTGTGTTTTTACAGGCTCACACAAACAACCTTCACTTTGTGTTTTAACAGGCTCACACAAACAACCTTTTAATTTGTGTTTTAGAGGCTCACATAACTAACCCTTACAAGTGTTCTACTCTTAACCCAGAAATACCCAAAGCTCACTTGAGTAATGATTATATAGAGAAACACTCACAAATCTTAATTGCTCAATAAATGAAGAGCAAAAAGATTTTTACAGAGAATAGATTTTGTTCTCAAAGTATTGAATGTATAAATAGCTTGTAATAAGATTTTGATTCAAAGAATATGCTATTCTCTTGTTGTCCTCTTATTCTGAATGCATAAATGACTTCCATTTATACTCTCATGGTTGATTATAGCCGTTGGGGTGCATTAAATAAGAAACTAGCTGTTGTACCAACCAAATAATTGCACCTGACATTTTTCTCTTTCATCATTCACGGGCGTGACTATGTTTGTCACGGGCGTGACATTTCTTCCCAAGCCGTGACTGAAGTGGTGACCTTGGTTGTGAAGCTCTCTGGAATGTTTTGACACATTGGGTCACGGGCGTGACATACATCTTCATGGGCGTGACAAACTTCTCAGCCGTGATCCAAGTGGTGACTTTGGTCGTGAAGCTCTCTAGATGAAAATGACATTAACATGCTAAAATGTCCACTTCACGGTTTGTTCTTCCTTCATGGCCGTGAACTTCAAATGTTGGTTTTGGTAACGGTTAGCTCCTTCACGGGCGTGACACATATAGTCACAGGCGTGAACATGCTACTTCCTTAATTTTGTCTTTCAAGGATTATTCTTCCAATATCCATTTTTGCTATTTTATTCCATGTCCTGTTTAATAGACTTAGAAAATAAGTATGTTAAATACAATATTGCTATTTTATTTGTTATCATCAAAATGACAGAAATACCCCTCAAGGTTTAACAAATAACCATTATCTAATTCTAAAACAAGCATGTTAGGGAGTGTCAATACATAAGTTCCTTAGGAGTGTCAATACATAGTGTCTATTTCTAATGTAGCAATTCTTGCTCCATTGCCAACACGTAGGTCTGACTCTCATTTCTTGAGTTGTTTATTGTTCCTTAGGCTCTGCATATCAGTACGTATATGTGAGCGACATCTGGTAAATAATACCCATGTATTATTAATAGAAATAGTATTAACCTTAATAACATAAATACCTAAAGTAGAAGATGCATCAAATGTTTTATCCTACTCCTTCTTTAAAGACTCTAGATAGGCCTTGCAGTTCCTCTTCCAATGACCAGTTTTGTCACAATGGAAGTAAGTCCCTCTTGAAGCATTATATTTTCCCTTCTTTTTCATGTCCCCTTGGGTCTTCATGGAATTTTTCATGTCCCCTTCTTTTTCCATGGCCCAACAAGCCAATGTAACTAGTTAAAGTTAACTCATTAATCATGAAATCATATTTCGATGGTTTGAACATATTCATGTAGAGTGGGGTTGGGTTTGCCTAACAACCCAAAATCTAAAAGAACTTTGGTTCTTGCCATATTAATGGAAGGCAATGTCCTTAATATTATTAATGAGAGATTTCTTTAAATCAGGCCTCATCATGGAAATTTGACATATGTAATATATTCATTCATCACATATTGTTATATAAGATAGTTATTGTAACACCCCCTCAACCCAGCAGCTTGTGCCTGGATGAGGGAGTGCTACCTCTGACTTCATCGTTTAAAATATCTTTATTAAATTTTGAACACCTGAAAATCATTCATTTTTTTTCTTTATTTACTATTTATTTACTTTGCAGCATAAAAGAAAAGTCATAACATCAAAGATAAAAATACATTTTATTTAATAACATCTTCTTTACAAAGTGTACCGTTTATTTTACAAGTACTATAAAATAAAATTTAAAACATAAATACAACAGATGTGTGACCCATGGTGGTTGATATACACTGTTTTACTAGGTCAGGTCACCGTTAGCTTTATCTACTACTGTCTACTTATTCTTTGCTATACCTGCGCGAGAGAAACTCCCACGCTAAGCTCTTGGCTTAGTGGTGCATATAAATAAGGCAATAAACTATTTTATGCAATCATGCATTATTATATAATAACTCATGCTTAATCATATTCTCATATAAATATACAAATCATAGTATTCTAGCATGTGTAAACATCAAATCATATTCTTTTATCTTATACTTTTTTACTATACTAAAACATCATTATATAACATGTCATAATCAAACATGTTACAAGTCATTATTTCTTTTATTTTCCATGTCACAATTCATGATTCCATTTTAAATTTCAATAATTCATTTATGTTCCACAAATTCGTTATTTATGTCTTTATTTATGCTCAAGATACCTATGAACCACTAACTAGGATAACGGAGTTGTCATCCAGACACTTAGGAGTGCCACCCGGGCAATATGATGTGCGCATATAAGTGCCAAACCCGACGTAGATAATAATGTCATACCCGGCATAAATAACAGTGCCAAACCCGGCGTAGATAACATTGCCAAACCCGGCGTAGATAATCATACCATTAATGGATTTAATCATTTTCATCATACTCCCTCCCTATTTGGCATGCCAAACTATCCTAAGTTGGTTCTAGTTAGGTGTTCTAGGGCTTATACAATTTCATTAAAATTCATAACAATTAGTTTCATACTTTTCATACATTTAATGTCTCAAAATAATTACATAATCACTCAATCAAAATAATATTTACATAATATAACAAGGTCCTCATCAATTTACTCTTTCAATTTCACAACTCATACACTGCCCTCCCACTGGCAGATTCTATTCTCTGTTTTGGACCTTAATTTTAGTCCTGTTACATTTTGAATTTAGTTACATGATATTCTTAACAATTTTATCTCTGGATATTAGCTTTAAAATGAAACTAGAATCACTAAAATCTGAGTTCTGTATCAAAAGATATGACAATATTAACACTAACTGGTCACTGATTATCCCAATAAATCCCAATAAATCCTCAAAATTTTGGTAAATTGCAAATTGACCCCTAAACTTTTCAAAATTTGCAATTTAGTCCTTTACTGAAATTTAACATCTTTAAATATTTTGAACACTTTATTAGATATTTTCCATACTTAATTATAATTATTTTTATTATTTTTCGATAAAAATCCAAATTTAGACTTCGGTCAAACCGACGAGTTGATTTAACAACTCGCGTGACTTTAGTCTAAATTAGCGGATATGACAGTTATACTGATTACATAATCATGATTATAGACATAATCTAACATCAATCGTTTGAGCCATGAAAGGATTGACTACGTCTCACTTAGGTAGATGCATGAAATTATAACTTTAAAATAAAAAAACAATTTCCTATTTTAAGTATTTTTGTAATTGGAACCAACTCCATTACTTCTTCCTCCTTTGTACTTCAATTAAATTCTAATCATATATAATCTAATTACATAATTTCTTTATAAGAAAACCTCAAGTTATATTTGAGGGGAGTGAGATGAGAAGATAAATATAATAGAGAGAATAGAGAAGGTGGAGACTCACATACCCTATTTACCAAAATTAAAATTCCATGCATAATCATACTATTATGTCATTCCATACACCCCTAGCATGCATTCTCTAATGCATAATAAAAGGTAATCTATAAAACTAACAACTTGGGTTCCCATTATTTTAACTCTAGAAATATTGTTTTGATTGTTTGGCCTTTAATGAAATTCATTATTTAATCTCATTAAATAATCATATAAGAATTTAGAAATACTTTCTAAAATGAAATAATATAAATTAGGCATACATTTGATCTTATCAAAAAGTTTCCGAAAATTGCCTACTTTGCCAACTAAGTTACTACCAATTTAATGCATGCAATATTTAAATCCGAATTTAATAGTTAAATCACATTAAATATAAAATATTAATACAAAAAGTAGTTAATTCATAATTAAATTATCTTAATTAGTTATTAATTTGATGCCAAATAGGATTAAACAATCCTAGTTACAATTGCATTTTAGAATCCTAGTCAAACTAGGACTTTGAAAACCCATTTCAAATTTAAATCAAATTCCATTTAAAAATTTTCAAAACTTCCAAAATTCATTTTCATCATTATAAGAAAATTATAATCATTTTATACCAATTAAAATAGTTTATTAGATAATCTAAATCATTAAGAAATTAACAAGTAAACCAATTGCTCAAAAATTACTTAAATTGAGTCATATATGAATTACGATTCTCTAGGAACTTAAGAATGAACTTAATTTGACTTTAGCATGAAATTGACATCAAAATAATAAGGAATTAAGGTTCTGGTCATGAAGTTATATGCCATTAACTCAAACAATACAAAATAGTCCCATCACATTATAAGGTTTTTGACTTAGTTACTAATTTTGTATATTCCATGATCAAAAATTATTTTTGCATCATTATAGGTGCTTAATAGAAGTTAAAACACATTATAAATATTTCATGAATATTTTTAAATAATAAAATTAACAAACCAAATTCGAACAGCCCCATAAAAAACTCAATTGGCAATACTAGATTTCACAAACCCTAAAAATTCAGCAACATGCACAATTTTAAATTTCATATTTAAATAAAATTAAAATATTTTAATTATCATAAAAAACATCTAATATCATTATATCAACATGTCATTGAATTAAAATTAAAATTTGAGGCCAAACAGAATCGAAATCGTTTTTAACAGAAAGAAGGAATCCAAGTTGTTCCTTTTTTAATCAATCTCATTGATACTTCAATTAAATCCATATTTAATTTACATAGGGTGGCTTTGATACTATTGTTGCATTTTGAACATACATATCATATATATGGTAGTAGAAATATAAAATTTAATTAGAACCAAGACCCATGGAATGTCCTATATAATTGAAAATCGGATTGAACCATTCAATGGGATAAGTTGATTACCTTTATTTGCAACTCTCGATCTTCCAAGTTGTGAGTCTTTCCTTCTTTGTTCAATTGTAGCAAACCACAATAATCCAAAGCTAGGATTTCCTCAAGAGTATCCACATGAAGGAAGAAAAAGAAAACCTCTAAAGATATGGGGGGACAAAAGTCTAAAGTGCAAGTTATGGAAAATTTTCTTATAAAAAGAAAATGGCAGGAAGAAAATAATTATTATTTTTCTTAAGAGGGAAACCACGAAATTTACTCTATAAAAGAAGTATTTATATTTTTTCTAATCCCTCTTAGAGTTGGAAAAAGAAAAGCCTTAATGGGCCCCTTTCCATAAAGTATATGGCCCAATGTTAACCAAGTCAACAATCCTAATCCAAATTAGATTTGACCCATTTTTATAACTCTTTTGAAAGGCCTAATTCTATTTCTCTCTCACTTGGATCTTATCCAAAACCTATTTTATATTTTCTTCATTCTCTTTATGCATGTGACCTAATAGATTTTTCGGTCATGTTGGCAGCTCAAGTTTCAAATGGAATCCTAATCCAATTAGGATTCTACGAGTCAAACTCTTTTAACTCACAATTGTTTTCTAATCAATTTTTCTTGACTTAGTAGATCATGATAGGTATCTAGCAACACATCATGACCATCCAATTAACCATAAAGTCAATAGTTTGACTTTTAACCCTTCCATAGATAATTATCGTGCAATTTTTCCTTTCACCAAACTATACTTCATTTCGTTTAGAGCATGGACTGTGTGTCAACTTCCACTAGACTGAATACATCACATTTAGTCCAAATTATATTAGTTATTATCTATGAGACTCATTACTCTATTAAATATGTCATTGCAGACCTTTTTCAAGACATATCCACCTTTCCTAAGGACTTCTGAGTAATGATCTCTATAATAGGATATAAGTATACTCTCCTTCTATCAGGAGTGACGAATCCTCTATTGACTACTCAACTACCTTCGAATACCTCATGATATACCCAATCACCACCCTATGAATAATCTCTGAAAGGAAATAAGGAATGAAGTCAAAGTATATGATTTAGTATCCAAAATAACTTTAAGCATCTCAAGTCTAAAGATACTTGCACCATTGCTATGATGAGATTATCACTGACATAAAATAGATATCCATGTGATTGTTTCATAGTAGGTCATCTAATGTACTTGACTACTCTAGCAAACATCCATATATTAACTCTAAACATCTCATGTCTTCAACTTATAAGATCAACTGCTTGACCTAGTCAATGAGTATAACATGTGCTAGTCTATCTGGCTTAATAATGTCTCACCTTGTTAATCCTATGACTAGGGATAATTTAGGTATAAAGACAATCTCACATGATGGGAATCTCACCATCATGATCTCATCATGATTTCTTCATGTTGTGTTATATACTAAGGACTTCAATAAATGGTCTAAGATCTATATCAATTCATATGCAATGAATACCAAATACTGAAAATGCCTTTATTAATAATAAATTAGTACACCAAGTTCATAAGGTACACTACTAGAGTGAATAAAATAGCGATGAAATTTAGCGATAGATTGACATCCGTAGCAGTTAGCTTCGGATCAGCGACAGATCAACGAGTGAAATTAAAAACAAATTATAAAAATAGCGTAAAAAATAACGACAGATTAGTGAGAAAAATTTGTCACATAAAAAATAACGACAGATTAGTGAGAAAAATTTGTCACAGATTATGACTGTAGCTAAATGTTGTAGCTAAAACGGACGAAAAATATGGCACTAGAAATTTGCGACAGATTAGCGATGAATTTGCGACAGCCAATTAGCGACGAATATAAACCATCGCAAAATTGATAGAATAGTGACAGAATTATATTTGTCACAAAGGTTGCTACGGAAATGTCATTGCTAAATCAAATGATAGTTACATAAATATTTAGCGACGACTATTTTACGTCGCTATATTAGTGACAACTATTTTACGTCACTATATTAACGACGACGTCTTTCCATCGCTAATATAGCGACAGAAAATAGTCATCGCTAATATTAGCGACGGTAAATATTCGTCGCTAAAGGTCAAATACACTGTCAAAAAATTAGCGACGGAATTGTTTGTCGCTGATATTTAGCGACGGACAGGAACATTACGTTGGTGATGATATTTAGCGATGGAATTTTTCGTTGCTAAAAATTAAAGAAACAACGTCGTTTATTTTTCATGAAACGGCGTCGTTTTGTTTGGGTTGGTTATAACCCTGAAACCCAAAAAAATTTCCCCCTACGTGCTTTTTTCCCCCCTTCCCAGCCGGCTTTGATCCTCTTACCCAAACTCCCACTCCCACCCTCGCACAACATCTTCCTCTGCTCTAGCCGCGCTCCTCCTCTGCTCCGGCCGTGCTCCTCTTATGCTCCGATCCTCTCTCTCCTCTGCTCCGGTCCTCTGTTGTCTCCCTGTCGATCCGGTCAATTGTTGCAACTTCTTAGCTCCGATCTTCTCCTAGCGGCTGCTGCCTCCTAGCCCCGATTGGCTCAAACTCCGGTCCTCTCCCTCCTCTGCTCCCGGTCCCGGTCACCTCCCAGGTAGCTGATGTGTTTTTTTTTATGCAAATTTTTTTATTTTACTTGTTTGTATGTTTTTATTTTGTAATGTTGGAACATATTATATAACATATTATTAATTAATTATATGACATATTATTTTTTAATTTAAATATATTATTTTGTATACTTAGTAATTTACATACATATTACATACATATTATATAACATATTATTAATTAATTATATAACATATTATTTTGTAATTTAAGTATATTATTTTCTATATTACATATTATTTTGTAATTTAAGTATACTTAGTAATTTAAGTATATTATTTTGTAATTTTGTAATGTTGGAACATATTATATAACATATTATTAATTAATAATATGAATAAGTTACATACATATTTATAAAAATAATATAATGCTAGGAAATAATATAGATAATTTAGGCAAAAAATTATAAAATAGCTAAATTTAATTACTAAGTTTAATAAAAAACCTATTTAGCTATTAAGTTTGATTAAAATTATAAAATAGCTAAAATTAATTAATAAGTTTAATAAAATAGCTATTTAGCTAATAAGTTTGATTAAAAATTATAAAATAGCTAAATTTAATTACTAAGTTTAATAAAATAAATTAATTACTAAGTTTAATGAAATAGCTATTTAGCGGTAAAGTTTGATTAAAATTATAAAATAATTTAATTTATTTACTAAGTTGAATAAAATAAGTTGAATAAAATACTTTAATTACTAAGTTTAATAAAATACTTTAATTACTAAGTTTAATAAAATAGTTTAATTACTAAGTTTAATAAAATAATTTAATTACTAAGTTTAATAAAATAGTTTAATTACTAAATTTAATAAAATAATTTAATTACTAAGTTTAATAAAAAAAAGCTATTTAGTATTAGGTTTGATTAAAATTATAAATTGCTTAGTTTATTTACTAAGTTGAATAACAATAATTTTTAATAAAAATTCTTAATTATGCTTTATATTCTGTAATTAAAAAAATCATATTTTATGTTGCTAATTTGATTTGTTTAAAAAAATATGATAGCTAATTGGATTTTTGAATGCTAATTGAAATATGATAAAAAAAAATTTTGGTTTTGATTTAAAAAAATAATATTTTATGAAAATGTAGAAATTGGATCAAATAAATTGGGAAAAGAGACATTAGATTTTTGTTTTGTGCAATGCCCAATAACAACAATAAAAGACATTGTAAATGGGTCCATCCATTTTGAAGAAAATAAAAAATCTAAAACAAAGAATAATCTCCTCATCTTCTTATGTCTATGATTTTATTCATCCTTATTGTAAATCTTTTTTGTTTTTACTATTTTATTATCTTTTTAAGAATAATTTCAATTGAAATTCAAAAAAAAAACTTAATCATATTTTATGAAATTGTGGTTTTATTATACAATATACTTACCAATTATTAAAATTATATATTTAATTCTAATAAGTGATAAATGACAGTATATATGGGATTTTAGATTGACTAGTTTACTATCAATACCGATTTTATAAATTCTAATTAGGAGCTTAGAATGTTAAATAATAACTTCGTATGTGTTACGAGCTAATATGTATTTATATAATATTAGTACATTCATGATTTTATCGTTCAGTTGAAAGAATAGCTAAGTTGCTCTAAAGCTAGATTAGTATAATTTGAAATCTTTATGAAAGTTAATAGCAATAGTTATAATATTAAACTATTTTATAGTTTCATTTCATTATGATTTATCAATTACAATTTCATACTTCAAATTGATTTGAATGTTTTCCTTGATTTGATAGAGGTAATAAAAAATGAGATCAGATCGTGAATGGATGTATAAACGGTGGAAAGATGGACTTTTGAACCCAGAGTTCATGACTGGTATGAGACAATTCATAGAATTTGCATGCAGTCACCCAAAAATGATGGACAATGATAGGATAAGATGTCCATGTTTTCATCGCAAGTGTCAGAATCGCATGTTTCATAACGTGGATATAGTTAAGTTACATTTGTATAGAAACGGTTTTGTACCGAATTATTATTATTGGACTTTGCACGGGGAACAAGCAATTGTAAGTAACTTAAATAGCAATGTCACAAATATGAGCAAAAGTTTTGCTGCATTTGATTATGCAGAATCATCCAGTCGGTACCATTCCATGGTTATGGATGTTGTTGGTCTAACATTCAATGAAAATTACATGGAAGAAACACCGAATCCAAATTTCCAAAAGTTTTATGATATGCTTAGGGCTGCAGATGAGGACTTGTACCCTGGATGTAGAAGTCATTCATAGTTATCATTAGTTGCTCAATTAATGCACATGAAGTCATAACACCATATGTCTGAACGTAATTTTGATGACATGGTTCGATTAATGAAAGAGATTACTCCTGAAGGAAGTCTGGTACCTAAAAACTTCTATAGAACAAAGTAGTTAGTACAAGGAATGAGTCTTCCAGTTGAAAAAATTGACTGTTGTAAAAATGGTTGCATGATATACTGGAGTGAAGATAATATTTTGACTAGTTGTAAGTTTTTTGGTCATCATCGATACAAAAGGCAACGTCATGGTAGCAGAACAGTTACTCCTGAAAAGAAGATGTATTACTTTCCCATCACTCCTAGATTGCAAAGATTGTTTGCATCCAATGTCACAGCAGCAAAAATGAGGTGGCATGCTGAGCATGAAATTGAAGATGGGGTTATGATCCACCCATCTGATTCCCCTGCATGACAACATTTTAATGATACCCATCCAAAATTTGCATCAGAGAATCGAAATGTTCAATTAGGTCTTTCCACTGATGGTTTTCAACCATTTGGACAATCTGGACAACAATATTCTTCTTGGCCAGTCATTGTGACTCCATACAATTTTCCACCTTGGTTGTGTATGAAGGATGCTTACATGTTCTTAACGATATTGATTCCTGGGCCAACTAACCCTAAGGATAAGTTGGATGTTTACTGACAACCATTGATATCAGAACTTAATCATCTATGGTTCGATGGTGTGAAGACTTATGATATTTCGATAAAACAAAATTTTAAAATGCATGCTGCTCTTATATGGACAATTAGTGACTTTCCTGCATATGCAATGCTGTCTGGGTGGAGTACTATTGGAAGGTTAGCTTTTCCTTATTGTATGAATCATACTTATGCTTTTACTCTTTCAGAGAGCAGAAAACAATCTTGGTTTGACAACCACCATAAATTCTTACCTGAAGACCATCCATTCCCACGAAACAAAACATCATTCATGAAGAATAAGATAGTGACTAAAAAAGCACCCCATATTAGATCTGAAAGTGAAATATTGTTTGAAATTGATCAGTTGGGTTTGAAGAAGGTAACAAAACAAGATGCCGAGATAACTAATGGCCCTATTTGCAAGCAATGTGGTTGGCAGAAAAAAAATATCTTTTGGGATTTGCCTTATTGGAGTACCCTTCTCATTCGACATAACTTAGATGTTATGCATATTGAGAAAAATGTATTTGACAATATTTTTAACACTGTAATGAATGTTGTTGGGAAAACAAAAGATACATCCAAATCTCGAAAGGAATTGAATGCATACTGTCGCCGGCCATAATTGGAACGAGATTCTGTAAGGGGAAAATATCCTAAAGCTTGTTACACCCTAGATAATCAATCAAAATCAGTCGTGTGTGAATGGCTAAGAAAGTTGAGATTTCTCGATTGTTATGTGTCAAATATGGCTAGATGTGTTGATATGAGGAAACTTAAATTGTTTGGGATGAAAAGCCATGATTGTCATGTGTTTATGCAGTGTTTAATACCTATTGCATTTCGTGAACTACTTCCAAATAATGTTTGGAAGAAATTAACAGAATTAAGCTTATTCTTTAAAGATTTAACATCTGCTGTTATAACCAATGATGACATGGCACGGATTGAAGAAGAGATTCCTATTATTCTCTGTAAGCTTGAACGTATATTCCCTCCAAGCTTATTTGATTCAATGGAACATCTACCAGTGCACTTACCATATGAAGCAAGAATAGCAGGTCCAGTGCAATACCGATGGATGTATCCTTTCGAGAGGTAATATAAAAGAACTTAATAATAATGCATATCAAATTTAATGGTGTTAGATTTACCATACTTGTATATTTAATATCTTAGGTACCTTCGACGATTGAAAAACAATGTCCGAAATAAAGCTAGAGTTGAAGGTTCAATATCTAATGCTTATTTGGTGGAAGAAGCTTCATTGTTTTGTTTTTACTATTTTGAGGATCATGTGAATACAACACCAAAAAGTGTCACGCAATGATAACGGTGGTCAATATAGGGTACAAGAATATGAAGGCAACTTATCCATATTCACACAATCAGGCCGAGCCTTTGGAAAGAGTAAATCTCGATTTTTTACAGAGGAAGAATATGCTGCTGCACAATCATACATTCTTCTTAATTGCATTGAAGTTGCACCTTTTATTAAGTAAGTCATGATTTATCAATAAATTATAACCTTTTCATTTGAGCATTGGGTAAATTATAAAATTTAATTATTATTATTCTTTTTGTTGTATCTTGAAGAATTTATATTGAGGAGCTGAAGCAAATTCTAGTGAACATTTCTACTCAAGAAATTGATGCTAAACTTGAAAAAGAATTCCCAATTTGGTTTAATAAACATGTGAGTACTGTTTTTCTTTCAAACATTTTTTTATTTACAATTAACAAGAATTCTACTTAGCTATGTTAGTTTATACAATTGATGACATTTATTTTAGGTACACAATCCATCAAGTAACATATCCAATCAGTTCATAAAGGACTTAGCAAAAGGTGCATTACCTAAAATTATGTCTTACTTGGGCTATTATGTGAATGGATATAAATTTCACACTGAAGTGTATGGATCTGGTAAATCTATAATGAAAAGTGGTGTATGCATAAAAGGCTCAAATTATAGTGCAAATGAATGTGACTATTATGGTCGTTTGATTGAAGTTGTTCAATTGGAGTACCCTGCATTACCAATTAAGAGAACTGTGTTATTTAAGTGTGAGTGGTTTTATCCAACGCCAAATTTGGGTACAAAAGTGCATCCACATTATAAGTTGGTCGAAGTGAATCAAAAACGTAGATTTAACAAGTACGAGCCATTTGTTATGGCGGTTCAAGCTTGTCAGGTGAATTATATCACATATCCAACTATCAAACGTGAAAGAAGTGAGTGGTTGGCTGTTTGCAAAATTAAAGCAAGGGCTAAATTTGAAATTTCACAAGCAACATCATACAGTCAACTTTCCAATGTATCAACAACATTCCAAGAAGATGACATTGATATTCATTTTATAGATATTGAAAATGATGAAAGTGATAATTTAGTTCGTTCAACAGGTGCATTTATTGATATCGAAGAGGATAATGAAGAAAAAGAAGAGTCTGATCTTGAAAATGAATCACATGATGATGACGAAGAAACTGATGTGGATGAGTGGGATTCTAATGATCATGATAGTGATTAGGTGTAATTGCTAAATGAAAGATGTTCTTATCTTTTTGATATTATGTACTATTCATAAATATTTAATCATTAGAGATATGTTTGTAAATTGTTACATTTGTATTGCTTTTATAATTATTATTCTTTTTAAGTAGCAATTGATATTTGTGTTCATTGTTGCTTTTGATATTTTTTACTGTTATGGAGTGACTAATATGCAGATGGGTCGCACATCATCTGAAGATATATTACATGGTAGAGGCAGAGGGCCTATAAAACGAGGAGAGAGATCGAAAGATAAGAGTAATTTCTCAAATCGACCACCAATTCCACCACTACGTGTACCACCATCACCACAATCATCTACACCATCGCAACCATCGCCACATTCATCAACACCATTACAATCATTGCTACAGTCATTGGCACAACCACAACAATCAACACCACCACCACAACCATTATCATCAGCTCATCCATCAGCAATTATGTCCATCTTAGGAGGTTCTACATCAGTATCTCCTATATCACAACCTACTACATCATCTCCTCTAGCTGCTTTAGCCTTACATTTACAATCTGAAGCATCAGTCGCTGAGTCAACCAATAATAGACGACAACTCAATCTCGATCCTATAAGGTAATATTACTATTATTATTTCTTGAAATCTTTTCATTCATGCATAATTATTTGTTTTTGATGGATAGTTTGTTTGTAATTTTCGCATAGTTGGAGTTTTCTTCAGTCTCATGTAGTTTCTGCGACTATCACTCGTAGTTTTTTACTCCATTTGAGTGATAGAGGAAATGTATGGAAGACTGTACCTGATGATGTCAGAGACTTCTATTGGCTTGAGTTTCAGGTAAAAAACATTTCTTTAAGTAAATAATGTGATTGGGTGAATGACTTTGTTAAAAATGTATTTCTTGTGATTGATTGGTTGTTAAAGACTTTGGATTTCAAGTCAAGTTACTTATGATATAGGCAAAACTCTGCCAAAATTTTAGTTTGAACTTGAATATTTAATGTCTTTTGTGCTTAATTAGTTGATTGAGACATTTACTTCAGGTCATGTTGCTTATGTTATAGACGAAACTCAGCCAAAATTTTATTTAATCTTTTTTGTTCTTAAAGAATATGTTAGAGGCCATGTAATTTAGGTCAAGTTACTTGTGTTTTAGACGAAACTCTGTCAAAATTTCAATTAGAAATTGAATATTTAATGTCTTTTGTGCTTCATTGGTTGCTTGAGACATTGTACTCTGCCAAAATTTTTATTTTGATATATATATATATATATATATATTCATCTTAATTGGTTGTTGCAAGAAAAAAATTTGTCTTATATGTTAGTTTTTTATTTATATTTTAGAAGGAATTTACTTGGGATCCAAAACTTGAGATGATAGACAAGCGTAAATGGTTACAATAGGCTGCTACACATTATAGTGATACTTTGAACAAGTGGAGATCTTCTGGTAGTAAACCACCACGTGTTTCAGAGCAAGTTTGGAATACTTGGCAGAAAGAATGGTCCACTCCTGAGTTCAAGAAAAAATCTACCATTGCCTCTAAAAACAGACTTATTGAGACGGGAGGCTTAGGTTTAGGTCCCTCACAATATACTGGGGGTTCTATATCTATGATTGAGTGTAGCATGCGGATGGTAAATTGATAATGATAACTTAATTTGAATTTATTATTCATTTATATATTTAGGTTGTAAAATATTTCTTAATGTCTTTGTTTTTATTTGCATATGTATTATACTTGTAATTTTGTAGTTAATGTGTTTTTAATTTTATTTTATTTTTATGATTAGGCAAAAGAGTTAGGACGTGAACCAAATCCTATAGAACTCTTTGAGGCAACACACACTAGAAAGACTTCATCAGGAATTCAGTATGTAGATCAGCGGTCTAAAGTTGTTGCAGTATGTATTTACCAAACTCATTAATTGTGTATATTTAAAATTTTATTTGCTTATTTTTCTATTAATCTCATGGAATTTATATTTTTTCTTCTAAAAATTTATATTGAAGAATCGGGTACAAGCCCTTAGAGAGATTGCTTCTCAACCAATTGAGGGATCTAACGAGCCATGTGAACCAGATTTGTGGCAGTTATTTTTAGAGGCTGCTGATGGCCAGAAAAAAAGGCGTGTATATGGAATGGGCACAAAGGCAGCACATTTTTACACTGGTACCTCCTCATTTCACTCTACTGCCACATCATGAGATATTAGTACAAAGCAGCTGCGTGCTAGTATTATGCAAGATATGTAGCAGGAGGTTCAGGCTATGTTGGAGTCACAAAAGCAGCAAATGCAAGAACAGATGCGAGAACAGATGCGTGAAGAACTTCGAATTGAGCTTCAAGACGAGATGCGTGCAGAGATACGACAGTTGATAGCAGAGATGACTAATTCTACCAACATTTCATCAACTTTATATAGTGATCTACCATAATCTGACAGGATGTAGGACTATATATATATTGTAGTATTTTCAATTATTGAATATTTTTCATGTTGGACTACAAAATTTTAATATTTATTTAATGAATCCAGCTAAAAAAAATTTTCGGTTTTCATTTAATTGAATTTTTAAATTGCAAAAAATTTAAATTAAAAAATTTAATATATGGAGTAAATGCCCAACAAACCTTAGCGACGGACGCTGTCCGTAGTAACTAGCGAAGGACGCTGTCCGTAGTAACTAGCGACGAACGCTGTCCGTAGTAACTAGCGAAGGATGCTGTCCGTAGCAAAATAGCGACGGACTCTTCCGTAGCAACTAGCGACGGACGCTGTCCGTAGCAAAATAGCGACGTACAATGTCCATCGCTAAATAGTGAGGTATTTTCTGTCGCCAATTGCTTTTGTCGTCATTACAATTTCTGCAATAGAATTAGTGACAGATATTTTGTCACTAATTTCGTCGCTAAAGTTAGCGACAGAATAATAATCTGTCGCTATTGGACTTGCGAAAAGGTTTTCTGCGACGGATTTAATCCATCGTAATGCTATCGCTAAATTAGATTAGCGATGAAATTTTTAATTTTAGTAACAGATTTGTTCGTCGCTAAAACATATTTTTCTTATAGTGGTAATTGACTTTAGGGAATCTCTCTAACATAAAGATCTTAGTATGAGAAGAAAAAGAACTGAGAAATAAAAGAGTAGCCTTAGTTAAAGTGCTATGAAAGGATCATGCTACAAAATGAGCTACTTGGGAAAGTGAAGAAATCATGCAAATACAACACCGATAGTTGTTTATCGACAAACCCTCAGGTAAAATTTCAAGGAAAAAATTTTCTTAAGGGGGGAGAATTGTCATATCCGTAACATATGATCTAAACATTATTATGTATGTTAAGTTATGTTTTGACAAGTATTAAGGTAGAAAGGATAAGGGTTTGGAGAGAATTATATTGAATAAGAGAAAGTGTCTGTTGGTGATTCATGCCTGTAAATAAAAGGTCATAGCTGTGAATCATGAGTTTCACAGTTGGCAAGTTTTAAGATCACAGTTTACTCTATGCCATGAAGTGTGATTCATGCCCGGAAAGAGTCAGTCACGACCATGAATTGGGGGTTATAAAAGTTTGAAACCTTTCATTTTCTCTATGGGTAACAGAAATTAACCTTACCCTCAATCATATTCCAAGGAATATGAGACCCTTTTACTTAAATCTTGTTCAAACCTACCCAAAACAAGTGGAAAATCCCAAGATTTTGTGATAAGATCAAGTTGAAAGGAGGATTAGAAAGGTTATAGCCAGGAGAGGAAGAAGATTGAGGCTTAGTGTGGGAATTTCAAGACCCAGCAATAACAACTCTTAGATTGGAGTAAGTTGCTCTTTTCTTCCTCCCAACCTTCCATTGGTGATGTTTGATTCAGTGGATTTAAGGGTGGGTAAGAGTAGCATAAGGTTAGTGTTAGAAAACCTTTCTTTTCTTATATGTAAGTTAAGATAAGGATGTAATCCTTAAGAAACCTTGGTTTTCATTGATGTTTGATTGTTGTCTTTTGTCAGGGTTGGAGAGGAAGCTCCCCCTCAAGAGAGGGAAAGGGCTTGAAAAAAGGAGCTAAGGGTTTTTAGGCTTTATTTTAGTGTGAGGTTTGTACATAACTCTATATTATATATAATGACTGAATTTGTCTGTTAAATTTTCAAATTGCATATTGATCAATTTAAATTAAGGCTTGCATTGTTGAAAAATGAGTAGGTTATGGTATTTATGATGCATTTTATGGGGATTAATGCATGTCACAAATGAGATTTGAGTTATTTAATGGCAATTGGTTGATTATGAGCATGTTGAGTAACTTACATTGTGACTGGAATGGGAAGTTGTTGTTTAAGCATTAATTATGTAAATTTTCTAGGATTCACGAGCAGGCTTGGTTGATTTTGTCAGAAAAGAAGATAAGTTTCGGGGGTTCATTGATTAGTACACCTCTAGTGTTGGCTGCTAAGGTTGGGACCGTGGTCGTCTGTCTTCAGTTTGCTGGCCAATAAGATCTTTGAGATTGACCAGGCAGCTGGCTTGGTTTGGCTATTCCTTTCTATTGAAAAGGAGTTAGTTGTCAGTGATTTTAGACAGAAGCGTTCATGAAATGGGAGGTTCACAGGCGTGAAATGTAATTCACGGGCGTAAACCATCGATATATCCAAATATTAAATTTCTATTATATAGATGTTTTAAATGAAAATAATGTGCATTAGAGCTATTTATTACAAGAGAATACATATTGAAATGATATACTTACATGAATTATATATGGGTTTGAGAAATTTAAGATTTTAAATTGTGAATTTTAATGCCCAATACTCGGACTAGGACTAAAGTTAGGAGAAATGACATGTCATTAAAGGTTTATAGTATTGAAAGGCCTAGGATTGGCCATACAGGAATGAAACTTGTGAAATTGAGGGTAAGGCTCAGAGAAGCTCCCTTAGAGATGTATATGAGCATAGTGTTGTTTTTCCTTAGGCAGATGACCTGAGTGGCTTCAGAGTGAGCCGGTATATACTCATATCCATTTTTAGTCTTGTCTACAGTTAGTGGGAAAATAGTGAAATAATGGAATAAAGGAATAACAAAATAATGAAAAAAAAAGAAAGAGAATAAGGCAAACGTTTGGTAAGTGATGGTATTGTATATGTGTAGTGATTATTGCTTATGTTTGTGGGAAACTCTGAAATAATGTGCCTTCAGGATAGTCATACTTTGTTTCTTGATTCCTGACTTCTCTGGTGAGTTTCATTCTTATGGTGAGTTAGTCTAGTTCTTATTTGGTATATAGGCTGGAATACCCGACGTTGCAACCCCAAATAGCCTCTTGACTATTAGGGTGAAGGACGGTAACCATCCCATTGTACGACTGGTTTAACAACGCCACGTACTAGTAAGGATTAGGCTGGCTCATCCCCCCTAGTGGTATCAGAGCCATAGAGACTAGTTGGTTTACTATTGGTTTGATTAGCAGTGAAAGGGAACTTATTCTTCATCATGGCATATCTTACTAAGCTAATTCGTTCATCTTCTTCTTCCTCTTTATCTCTTTAACCTTCTTCCTCTACTTCTAAATCTCTTTCTCATCTTTATGAACTCTCTTTTCTTCCTGAAGATCAAAAGGTTCAGGAAACCAACCTTCCATTTCTAAATCCGTACAATACTTTTCAAAAACATAAATCCACTTTCACTACTTCTATAAAATCCTTGATCCGTCAGAAACCATCATCAGTAAAGGAGTATGTACAATCTTCTTCCTTTGACCAGTGTCCTATCCAAGGAACTAGAGAGGAACAGTTCATTACTCTAGAAATTCCTCCTGAGTTTCCTGTTTAGTGGAGAAGTCATGGGTATTCTCATATCCATTTTGGAGCAATCAGGCTTGCTCTTACCTATCATGGCAGAAAAGGGTTACGAGTAGTGGCTCATATAGCACTCCTGGATACCAGATTTTTGGAGTATCAACATGCTGTTATTGGAACTATTCAGACTACTCTAAATGTTGGCATTGTGCTATGTACTTTCTACCCCAACTTTAATATGAGTTTGCAAGATCCTCATACGTTTTCAACATTAAAAGTACAAGTACAGATAACTGGAGTCAAGAATGTAGCAACTACAGATATCGCTACTTTGCACTACCAAATGATCTACAGAGTTCAGAACCATGCAATGGATCTCTATATACCAGCATCTTCTGATTCATTAAGTATTACAGTAGACTCTACCCAGGTTCCAAAGGTAGTCCAGATCCCGAAGCAGCTGAACAAAGAAGATCTTCTCCAGATCTTTCCTCACTCATGGTTAACTAACTATGAACTTCTTCATCAGAAGAATCAACCTGTCAGTTCTACAAAGCCTTTGTTAATTAAGCATAAGGATGGCACTGTTGAAACACAATTCTTCTCTCCAGAGGAGAATGAAGCTCAACCTGGAGCACCAGTGGAGTTTTCGACTTAGTTTATGATGCATCCTTTCTACCCAAGGGAAAACATCCCTATTCATGCTTTCTCCAGCTCTGCTCAACCAATTTATAAATCTCACAATGGTAATCATAATTATTTTAATATATGTGATTGTGATGACTGTTATGTAGATCGCATAACAGATGAAGCTGAATATTGGAATAACAGAAAGCAAAGGAAATTAAAAAAGAAAAATAAATGTTCTGAGCAACAATTCCATGACAGATATGATAAGGGTGATCCTTCTGTTGGCCTATTAGGAGAACCATCAAGTAAATATGACTATGTGGTCTCCTATTCCCCACCTTCTCATTATAAAAATCCATTACCACCATCACCTCCATCATGGGATTTACCACTTGATCCCATACCTCCAAAACCACCAAAACCAAAACCACTTCCATGTTACAAGCTTGTTAAAAAACCAGAAATTCCCACACCTGCACCAAAGCCAATCCCTGTGATTGCGATGTACCAACCTCTTTCTTCACCAACATCTTATGATGCTGAATTTCCTTCTTTGCAAGATCAGGTAGATCCTGTCTCACAAGTCAGGACAACACCGTATGTAAGATCTACAACGGTGACACCTGAAGGAACATCAAAACCAATCATTGTTGCTAAAGCAGTTCTTAACTGGCAAACACAAAATGGACAAGCTCAAAATACAGTCCTTCACAGGATAGAAACTAAAGTTGACAGAGTAGCAAACAAAGTTTTTGTTATGGATAACACCCAGACATCGTAGTATGAAGCACTGTATGGACTTTTGAGAAAGCTTGAACAGCAACAAGCAGATCTGAATAAAGAACTAATGGCCATGATCTCTGCAAGAATGTATGATGCCAGTTTCAATGCTAAGGCATTTAAGCTGCAAAAGCTTGAAAAGGAGATTGAATCTTTAAAACAAGATCTAAGGAGAGACTATCTTAAGTCTACCTCATCTTCTGATCCTTTGGGATTGTTTACATCACTGTATCCTCCCACTTCTCACCAACCACTGTATACACCACCTCCTATTGTATACATTCTCAGTCAGAACTTGAAAGATTTGTCTTGGCATCAAAATTGTTTCACAGACAATTGATGCAAGATCTTAATATTGGCCCAAAGCCTACTCCAAAGCCAAAGCCCATTCCTAGGCCCAGTACTATTCAAAAGCCTTTAATTATAAAAGAACCTACTTCTTCTGTTACAATAGAACCCATTCTTGTTGAATCTTCTCAGAAACAGAAAGAAGTAGCCCATTCCCATATGGCCTAGGAATCCAAGCCCAATGTTATTACTTCCTTTTTGGAAAAACAAGCACTCCATGCCTTACCTCAAGTTGAAAGCCCAGAAGTTCCATGTATCACATCTGAAAGTTCAGAGTCTGAAATTGAATTATCAGATGATGACCCAGATCCAAAGTACATGCCACCCATTCAATTCATGGCAGACCCAGCTTCCTCACAACAGAGTGGTACAACCCGCCAGCAGCCTGAGTATACAACTGAAGAGCCTGAGAAAGAGATGGATACTAATATTCCATTTGGAACAGGTCCACAAGTTCCACCAATGCCTTCAAATGGTCCCTGGTTCACATTTGATGATATCCCTCCACACAAATGGAGAGATAGAATACAACAATTCTATGCTTAGATAGAACTATAATAGAGATGTCCCAATGCCAGATTTCTAGCTATAATTCTGGAATTTACTTCCAGATTCACAGGCACTTTACATGACTGTTTTGTCAGATTACCACAAGCTGCAATGCTAAGGTTTTACCATGCTCAGACTATAGCTGAAATCCTAACAACTTTTCATCAAGAGTTTGTTGGCAGCACAACTAAATATGATGATATGGCAAGGGATGAATATTTTAAGATGAAATGTTGTTCTCTGCAAAGAAAAGATCTTGATAAGCATTATCAGAGAATGACTAGAAGATTTTATCTTTTTAGAGGAGCAAATGATGCTAATTTGAAACAAGCATTCCTGATGTCATTTCCAGACAGTATTTCAAACCATATCCAGTTTCAATTAAGAGAGAAAAATGTTGACTTGAATTTTCTTACACTTGGAGAAATCTACCAAAGAATTCTACTTACAATAGACAAGATCTATGCACAACAGAAAATGGTCAAGGAGCTTATGATATTTGACCAAGATTCTTCATGGAAGAAAGCGTGCAAAAGATCAGATCTTCAGATTAAGTGCAAAGATAAGAAGTGCACTTGTCCTCCCAAGAAATCCAAAAAGTTTCACAAATGGAAACCTCCTGATGAGTTTAGATCAAGGAGACACTGACGCAAGAAGCACAAGTTCTTTAAACGTCGAAAAGGAAGATTCAAGAAAGGAGATAGATGCTATGTATGTTGTAAAAAAGGACATTTTGCTAAAAACTATCCAAATAAACCAAAGAAAGCTGCGAGAATCATTCAAAAGATCCATCAAGTTACACAAGTGGATCTAGACGATACAGATGTTGAAATATTGTTCTCATTAGACAGTGAAGTAGATTCAAGAGCGCTGTTCGCAACAGAATTTACAGATTCAGAATCGGAGAATGATGATGAGTATCTTGAGGAGATTCCCTCTCAGTACTTTATTTTTCAGATCATTTCATACCCCCAGTCTTAACTATTGAACCATTCCCACTCCAATCAAAATCACCACCTTTAACAACCTTGACTTTGTCCACTCTACATGGAGTCTGCTCTAATCAGACTATACACCTTATTCCTTTAATACCAATAACCATTTTTCCCCACAAGTATGCAAAGCCCATTAAGCTCATTGCACTCATTGAAACAGGAGCCCATAGATCAATGATGAATCCAGCCATTCTTCCAGAACGATACTGGACACATTATAACCAGCATTTTCAAGCAGCTGATGGAAAGATATTCACCACCACTCTCAGAACCCGAAACCCCATTAAAATACAAGTCTTCCCAAAACTTAAAATATGGACTCATGTGCTAGGATCAAATCTTCCTGATAAGGATTTGGTTCTTGGATTTGATTTATATTTTAAGTTAAACAAGTTATCCATTTTTCCCACTAGAGTAAAATTCAAAAATCAAATTATCCCATTCACAACTATACCTTCTCTTTTTACTTTACAACCTTCCTAAGCTTATCCTACCTTGTCCCCTGATATGGTAAAAGAGCTTCAAGAGTTTTTTTGTGCTCTGTCTCATACAGAGTTTGCTCAGAAACACTCATCTCCTTTATGGACTCGTTCAGAGTTTTTCATAACTCTCCCATTCAAGAATTCTGAAGATGTTAATACCACGAAGGCCTCACATCCTGGTATGTCACCAGAAGATATGAAACTTGCAATAGCTGAATGTTCGCAACTGATGGCAGAAGGATTGATTCAACTCACTAAGTCTAATTGGGCATGTCAGGAATTTTATGTCAATAAAAGGTCAGAACAAGTCAAAGAAAAAAACGGTTAGTCATTGACTACAAGCCTTTGAATCATTTCTTGAAAGATGACAAATATCCTTTACCAAGGATAGACTTCATGTTTCCTTACATGGCCTCTGTAAAAATCTTCTCGAAGTTTAATCTGAAAGCAGGATTTTGGCAACTAGGTATTATACCGGAAGATAGGTATAAAACAGCTTTCTACATATCAAACCATCACTACGAATGGACGATAATGCCATTTGGATTAACAGTGGCACCCTCGTTGTTTCAGAAAGCAATTATCAGAATTTATGAGCCTCTACTCCACACGGCCTTAATCTATATTGATGATATATTGTTGTTCAACCCAGATATCCAGACTCACAATGAAGTAGTCAAGAAGTTTATTGAGCTTACAAGAGCCCATGAAGTTATGTTAAACCCATCAAAGATGTAGTTGGCCCAGATGACAATAGATTTCCTTGGAATGCAATTTTCCAATGGAACATACATGCCTCAACCACATCTGGCCTAACTATTGAAATTCCCAGATGAAAATTTCACAGTAAAGCAAATTCAACAGTTTCTTGGAATAGCGAACTACATCAGAAAGTTCATTGTTCATTACAGTAAGTTGGTAAAACCTCTTTAACAACTTTTGAAGAAAGAAGCATCACCTTGGTTGGCCATACACACCAAAACAGTTCAACAGATCAAATTAGTGACTCAGACGCTACCCTACCTGTAGATTCCTTCTACAGGGAAAAGATTACTTCAGACAGACACATCTGATGAACATTGGGGAGCAGTATTATTTGAGATCATTGGAGATAAGAAAGAAGTTTGTGGATATGCTAGCGGTCATTTCAAGGATAGTGAAATGCACTACCACTCAACATTCAATGAGATTCTGGCAGTCAAATATGGAATAAAGAAATTTGAATTCCATCTGATAGGACATCATTTTACTGTTGTAATGGATTGCTCATCCTTTCCCAGAATGCTAAATTTCAAACAAAAGACTATTCCTCACCCATAGCTGTTACGCTGGAAAAAGTGGTTCAATCGTTATAACTTTAATGTGCAACATATAAAAGGAGATAAGAACTTGATCCCAGATTTCTTATCCAGACCTCCTCCTTCTATTGATCTCATCTCTTCTTCTTCTAAGATTTCACTAATCTATATGGCTTCACCCAGTTCAAGCTCACCTTTCAGTACTCCAACCCTAACTCAGTATGATTTTCTTGAAGATTTTCCTCCCGGATGTCCAAAGATAGACCTCAAGAAAATAAAAATTTTTGCACAGAGCATGTTATTCACATACATGATTCTCTTTCAGGATAAAATAGGCATTCCCAAAAGGATCGATTGTCTATTGCCCATCTGAATATCCTTGGGTGAAGATTTACAGGCTTACTCCAACCTACATGTTTGCAGAACAACTTTGGTACTAATGGTGTCAATCGACACTATACTACCATGCAGTCCAAATTGAGTTAATCAGAATGCTCACATTCATTGATAACAAGGAAAATTTACGGACTCCACAAATCAAGTTTTTAACTTGGTTTCAACCTCTCTCTTTTTGGAAACAACAATTTGCATATCTCATTCTCCATAATTCTAGTCCAAATAATGTTCCAGACCACATCACAGGTATCTTTATCTTTCACAGGTCTTACACTACAGTGGCAGGAATCTCAAGAATTGTTACTCTTATAAGATGTCGAGTATGGAAAGTTATATATCATGAAGACCCGACAAATCAAGAGGAAATCAAGACCTCTCTTCTTCGAGAACTAAGGATAGACAACAACCATTATCATCTTCCACCTATCAGTTTTACAGCCATTGGACCAGATCCATGAAACAGAATAAAAATGTTTCCATGGCCTCCAATCTTAAAGCCCAAGCTTAGGCAAGAAGATGAAGAACAGATTTCCAACCCAGATTCTCAAAAAGATGACTTTTACAGGCCCAACGAGGAAGACATTTCTATCATGGTTCCATAGTCACAAGCAAGTTCCAGTTCAAGACCCAATCCAGCTGAAAGGTCTATGTTTTATTCTAATGAAGATATAGACTTCACCCATGCACAGTATTGGGATCCTCCACCAGAACCATTTCGGCCCAAAACAAATTGGACTCAGCTCATTATCCCAGGAGAACCAGATGATATAGACGACTGGCCCAAGAGAAGCCCAGAACCATTTCTAGAAGATTTGAACATGTCTCCATCACATGAGCCTATCCATAAGTGATCATGTGTTTGTTGGTTGTCTTCCACTTAGTTTGTTTGTATTTGTGTTAAAGTAGATGTGATAGTAACTTTAATAAGTGTATGTTACTATTCACTTTACTTTATGTCATGTTTAATTTTCCTTTATGTCATTGTAAAATAGTGTTTGCATTATTAAGTACTATTAAGGAATCTTATCATATGTAAGCAGTGATGTCATATGACACTGCCCTTGTAATATATATAGCTCTTTCATTAGTTGGAAGAGTCAGGATGTAATTACCCGAGTGTTTGTAAAAAACAATATGTTTGCCTAAACCTTCTCTCCTCTAAGCTGTTGGTTAGCCAATAGTAGCCAATGTAAGTCTCTTCGATCGTTTAAGTTAGCCATTAGTCAATGAAAGTTACTCTGAGGATTCATGAGTTGAGAATGCATAACAGGACAGTCCTTTTAGTGCCCAAAGAGTGTGCCTTCAGGATAGTCATACTTTGTTTCTTGATTCCTGACTTCTCTGGTGAGTTTCATTCTTATGGTGAGTTAGTCTAGTTCTTATTTGGTATATAGGCTATAATACCCGACGTTGCAACCCGAAATAGCCTATTGACTATTAGGGTGAAGGACGGTAACCATCCCTTTGTACGACTGGTTTAACAACACCACGTACCAGTAAGGATTGGGCTGGCTCATCCCTCCTAGAGCATAGAGATGATAGAGAAAAAGCCCAATAGGAAGAGCTAAAGGATAAGTATCTGAGGATTGGTGACACAATACTTTTTGTTTATTATTTTGGAGATGGGATTAGTTACTCATGTACATATTTTAATGTGTAAAGACAAGTAATCCTATAACTAATCATTTATATATTCTTTTGTAAACTTTTGGGCAAGTGTTAGCCCTCATTCTATAAATGCAAATTTTAAATGTTATATTGAAATTTATTTTTATATATTATATTTTTGGAAGTCATCATGACTATAGTGCATAAAAAGTTTTTAATTTTAACAGTTTTTCGATCTCATGCATCGTAATATTCTTCCATATAATTAAGATGATTTTCTAGTTATGTGAAAGGGTGTTATTGGGTGTCTAGTTGTTAACCTTTTAGATGATTTCACAATGATGAGGTCATTTAGATGGTCTTTCTTAAAATGTCATTCCTATGGAAGATCCACATGAATATTTGAACTTTAGAGAGTCAGTGGTGTTTCTTCAATATCTTCTTTTGAGGGTTTTATTACAACAAATTCTTGACATGCATTGAGATGGTGAGTTGTTTTGGTCATCATATTTATTGTCTTATTGTTGATTTAATTCCTCAATGATACTTCATCATCAACAACAATCTTTTTTGGTTCGTAGGGGTTAGACTTATCAAATACAACATGCATTGACTCTTCTACCATTAAAGTTCTTTTATTAAATACTTTATATGATTTACTAGAGCTTGCATAGCCAAGAAAAATACCTTCATCTATTGTAGTATCAAATTTTTTAAAGTTTTCCTTAATATTTAATATAAAGCACTTGTTAGATATGAAATTTTAGGTTTTTCACCATTCCATAGCTCATAAAGAGTTTTATTTAAAATATGTCTTATAAGAACTCTGATTGAAATATAACAAGTGGTATTGATAGATTTGGCCTAAAAGTACCTAGGTAAATTATACTTATTAAGCATAGTCCTAGTCATCTCTACCAATGTTCATTCTTCGTTTCAATAATCCTATTTTTTAAGGTGTTCTAGGAAAAGAAATGTTATGTGAAATACCCATTTCAATGCAAAACAATTTAAAAGAAACATTTTCAAATTCATTTCCATGATCACTCTTTAATGAAGAGATCTTAAAACCTTTTTCATTTTGAACACGTTTTGCAAAAGTTTTAAGAGCATCAAAACTATCATCCTTGTGAGCTAGAAAGAATACCCAAGTGAATCTAGAGTAGTCATTCATAATAACATATGCATAGTGCATTCCACCTAGGATAGAAACTCTACAGAGTCTAACCAAATCCATGTGTAATAATTAAAGCGGTCTAGTTGTGCTTGCCTTATTCTTGGATTTAAATGAAATTTTCATTTGCTTACCCATTTGGATGCTCAACAAACCTTGTCCCTTTGGAATTTAACTTGGGGGAGGCTAATGACTAGGTCATGCTTGCTTAGATCTCTAATGAGTTCCATGCATGCATGTCCAAATCGTCTTATGTCAAACCTAAGTGTCATCCTTAATGGCATCAAAACACTCAACACCTTGATTAGTCAAAGAGGATAAATCAATAGCATATACACTATTAACTCTTTCATTATTAAAAATAACTTTGTTATCTGAAACTCGGGTTACAAAGTATTTTGTTGGTTCAAAAGGTACATTATGTCCTTTATCATATAATTGACTAACATTAAGCATATTGTGTTTTAAACCATCAACCAAAAGAACATCTTCAATAAGAGTTGAACCTTTCTTACCAACTTTCTCAATGCCAATAATCCTACCTTTGGCATTATCACCAAATGTTACTTTACATCCCTTCTTCATCTGCAAATGAGTGAATAGGTTGGCATTTCAAGTCATATGCCTTAAACATCCACTATCCAGATACCACATACAATTTATTTGGTTTTAAGTACCCAAATATAGTTGGGTTCTTAGGGGTTAGTTTTAGAAGGATACAAATAAGCCTTCCTTATAAAATATTTCATATTAATATGACCTTTAAGTCCATAATAATGACATATTGTGTAAGGTGCATGTCCTTTCCTTTTATAATCATGATAATTATAGGAAAAGGGATGATAACACTTCCTAGGTTTTGATCTACTATAACTTTTAGCTCTTGATTATTAGCTTTCATACCAATGAACCTTTTAGATTCCTTAGTATTATAACTAAGTTGTTTAAAATTCTTAGTGATGGTCACACTTTAACTTTTCAAAGTACTAGCATGTCAGTTACCAAATCCAATTCCATTTTGAGATATTAATGGTGTGGAATTAATATCAATCATTCCATCAAGGATTTCCTTTCCTCTACTAAATCTAGAAATGGACTCTGTAAGATTTCTAGCTTCTTTTTCTAACAAAGCATTTTTCTCAACTAGTTTAACATTTTCATTCAAAACTTTTTCTTGTTGAAATACTTTTATTTAAAAAGTTAGTTAACTCTTCGTTAAAAAAATTTTATTTCTCAATCTCTTCTTCAAAGTCTTAAAACATTTATTCAACAAATTTTCAAATGCATGCATCATTTTAGCATAGGCCTCGAAATTAGGGTCTAGAGTTATCTTATTTGTACTAGGCTCTTTAAATCCCATAAAGCAGATATTAACAACTTCACCATTGGATTCACCTTCGCTTGAGTCATCCCACATAGCTTTAAAGGCTTTTTTTCTTTTTTGCTTCTTTTATTTATTGAAGAATTTCTTTAGTCTTGGGCACTCTAACCGAATATATCCAGGCTTGTTGCACTCATTGCAAGTAACCTATTCCTTTTTGCTTGAGTCTTACTTCCTAAAGGCTTTCTCTTTTTTCTTTTTCATAATAAGGTTATTGACCTTCCTTGAGAGTATTAGAAGCTCATTATCGACATCATTTGAATAGCATTCACTAGTCTCCTTGTTAGCTTTGAAAGCAATCCCTTTGTCTTACTTCACTTTTTCCCCAATGACTGGAATCATCTTGATCTCATAAGTACGAGTTCAATAGTAGGGAGCTTTGAGAGGTCAATAGCTTCTTCAATGGAGGATATCTTGGCTTTCCAAATTCTTTGAGGTAAACTCATAAGAATTTTGTTATTGATATCTTCAAGTGAGTAATCTTTGCAAGTTTTCTCATAGAATTGATGAGAGTGATGACCCTACTATACATGTCACTAATTTTCTCATTAGGCTTCATATGAAACAGCTCATACTCTCTTCCAAGCATTTGCAACTTCTTGCTTTTTACTTGATGCATTCCTTTATGATTGGTCCATTGACAGTCACAAATTTCCTTAGCTGACTGAAGATGCTCAATTTCATTGTATTCTTTCTACTTAAGCCATAATAAAGAATAATGGCTGTTTTTCTATTCTTTAAATTTCCTTTTGATTATGCTTCATTCCATTTACTTCTTGGAATGATAATCTCTTTTCCATACTTATCTTTCTCCATTGTAGGATTCCATCCTTCCTTTATGATATCCCATAAGTTGACACCTTTGTTGTTCAAGATATCCCCATTTTGTTTCTCTAGTAGGCATAGTCTATGCCATCAAAAAATGGAGGTTGTGTGTAGCTTGGTCCATGAACATCAAAAGCTTGACTTGTGGAGGCCATGATCTTTACTCTGCGATGAATAAATTTTCAAAAAGTGGAGACCTTGATCTGATATAAATTGAAAGACCATAAGCACCAAGAAGAGGGTGAATTGGTGATTTTTTGTAAAGAACAGAAAATTAAAAATTCTAGCAAAGTGAAGAATAAGAGAGAAAACTAATACATGAGATTTATAGAGGTCCAGCCCTCAGAGCCTATGTCCTCTGCAACCACTGTTGAGAGTTTCAATCACTAGCAATATGCTTCACATGAGTAGATTAGATCTTTACAAACTTAAACAAAAGTTGTACAAGTGTTTTTCCAAAGCTCACCCTCAAACCCTTTATAGGTGTTTTTATGGCTCAACACAAAACCATTAATACAAGTATTTAATTCCCAACCAAATTCACTCAATCTAACTATTGAGTAATTGTTTACAAGAATGAAACATTCAATAACTTAGAAACCCATGACAACTTGAGCTTTATAGATTTGAAATGGAATAAATGAAGATTCAAATGAGGTAGCAAGAAAGAATTAATGGATATAACTCTCACAAATGATTTCTCAAAAGAATTTAGCTCTTTTTAACTTTTTTTTATATTCTTCCTTCAGAGATTTGAAGTATTTTATAGTGTCCCTTTGAAAAATAGCCATTAGAGATGTCTTAAACAAAATATATCCATTCAACTACATCAGGAGCATGCAAACAATTGTCATATTTGTAGATTCACGGGCATGACTAGATTTGCTAAGTTTTGGATCAAAGCTCTTCAAATTTGAAAAGTCTTGGAGTCTGATATTTACGAGCGTGAAGACTTTGTTCAAACTTTGAACTACCTCATGAAATAAGATGTTAATAAATCTAGAACTTTTGGTATTCTTAGGCTTAAATTTCATGGGCGGGACACCTTGTCTGACCATAAAACATGTTGTGAATCTGACCGTGAATGAATCTGGAATTTGAATTCTTAGAGCCTTAAGCCTTTCACAAGCATGTGAATTATGCATATTTTGTAATTTTGAATATAATTGACTTGATTTCTTTGGGTCTGATTGTTTAATAACTTTTTTTTAACTTGTTTAATCACTTAAAACATAAAATATGGTTAAATTTATTATTCCTCAATTATTTATAATCATCAAAATGATGAAAATAACTCTCATGGTCCAATACCTAGTTTGTTGACATATGAGCATCTCATCATATAGTTCATGATTTGTCAAATATCACCTTGGCTAGATCTTGCAAAGGTAATGATAAACTTTACATTGTTGATGGAAAAGGTTTGAAAATTCATCATAATGGTTATTCTCTTATTCCTCTTGTACTTGGCCTTTTCTATATATATATATATATATATATATATATATAGGACAAAATAATGAAAAAGAAACAAAGGGCATAACCTATAATTTGGTGAAAAAAACAAGGGTATGAAAAAAAAAATTATATTCTATTAGCTTATAAGGTGAACATTGGTTCTATTAGCTTTTTTTTTTTGAGATTTGAATCTTTTTTTTTTCAAACAATCTATTATACCAAATACAAATTATTGGTCTAAGTAGTTTAAATTTATGGTCAAACTAGATTATAATCTAGTTTTGTGTTCCCAAACACACCCATACTACAAGACTATTTCATTTTTTAGGAGCTTGGTGAAGTATCCCATTGATGTACTATCTTATTTAGCTATATGAATATCGTTTTAGTCTTCATGTATAGGAGATATTATACAACTCACCATATTGTACAGCTCATAGCTGCTATCACTCTCATAAATTAGCATAATATTTTGTGATCTTTGTAATAAACTCTTGTATGTAAACAGTATCATATCCAATACACATTACCATTCTTTCTTCCAAAATCAATCTCTGTTATACCATGAAACAATATTTTATGATTAATATTTCAAATTGTTTGCAATACAAATAATCATACTTTTTATGATGAATTTCCTTACCATGCACAAACTTTTGTTACAATTTGTTAATAAACAATTACAAATTTTATAGTCGTCACAATAACATTCCTTATTGTAACAATCATTACTTTTGTTACTATAAATCTTTTATATCATCATTAATTAGCATATTTAATGACGATAAGAAGAAATTCGTCACATAAACTTTTAGTGCTAGAATTTCACACTAAAAATTTAAAGCAAAATCTTTCAATGACAAATTCATAATAATTGATAATGATTTTTATTGTCATCGATTTGTTTTAATGACAATATTATATTTTTTCATTAATTAGTTGACCAAATTTGTGACAATATCAGTTCGTCATCGTTATCCACCTTATGTGACAATGGATATAAATGCATCACAATTAATTTTTTAGCAAAATGTTTTAGCAAAAATTTTAGAGCCAATTTTTTTAAAGACAAAATAATATAAATTTATGACAATGTTCATCGTTACTAACATAAATTTTATATGACAATATATTAATTTGTCATTAGTTATTTGAATGGATAAGTGATGAAAAAACTTCGTCTTAAACATTTAGTGACGATGAATAGAAAGTTGTCATGATTTAATATTGAGGAAAAATTTTATGTACAAACTTTTTAGAGGAAATATTTTAAAAAGAATAATATAATAAATTATGACAACTTTTATTGTCACCAATATCAATTTTATAAGACGAGATAATAAATTGTCATTAATTAGTTGAATTTATAAGTTTTACATAACTATTTCATCTTCCATTTTATATTTAGTGATGATGCATATAAATATTACCTTCTTTTATTTTGAGAAAAATTTTAATATAAAAAATTTTGAAGGCAAATTTTTTTGAAGACAAAAAGTAATTTATCACTATTTATTAATAATTTTTATTGTCATACAAATTTATATTTTAAATTGACGGTTGATACAATTGTGTTACTAATTATTATGAAATTTAGGTGATGAAATTTTATTTGTCATAATATTTTTCTATTATATGATTGTAACGCCAGTAAATAGGGTTTATAAGTTAGGTCGATGATTATTGAAAGTTGGAGGTTTAAATAGTATTTTAAAAGTTAAAGAATTGTTGATATCTCCTGTTTCATGCCCATGAATAGTTATGTCACAGTCATGAATGTGGAAATTTCAATTCACAAGTCATGAAGGTTAATCACAGCTTGAATGAGTGGTTCATGCCCATGAAATGAGAGTTACAGTCGTGAATTCTGGGCAGACAAGGTAGGTGAGACAACCACAATTTCTTCTCCATCATTTCCTTTAAATCCTCTATCTTGCTCTTATAACAAACCTAACATGTTACCATTACATCTCTTTCATCATCATAAACCCTTTTCTCCATTGTTGGAGCTTCAAGAACCAAGTTTTACATAGGGAAAATGAGAGAGAAAGCTTATGAGCTTATGAGAGAAGGGCTAAGGGCTAGATTTTATTTTTTTGGATTTTTTTATGTTTCTAGAGGCTAAGGAGATGTTTTTCATCTTGCTAAGAACCAAAGATAGAGATAGAAGTCCATCCTAAAGAAGAGGGTAAGCTTAAGGAGCTCAAGTTTTGCCTAAGTTTCATCCTAGATGTAAGGTTTGTACATAACCATATTCAAAGCTTTAACTTGCATGTTCTTATGTTGTTTGCCTATAATGCATGCTGTGGGTGATTTCTGGGGGTAAGATATGACATGGTTTTGGGTTACATGCACTTAGAGACATATTGTGGTTGATAGGTTAAGATGGTAGATTTGAGATGTTGATTGTGGAATATGGAGGTTTATTAAAGTTTTTGGTATGTTAAATGATTTCTATCCATGTTGGTGTGTTGATAAGTGGTTGACATTAGTCAACCATAAAGAATATTACATGTGAGAATGGTATGATATGGCTATGCTCTATTTTTTGGAAACATTTTCAGATTCACGACCATGAACTGGCAGTTCACAAGTGTGAATGTTGTGAATTAAAGTTGTGTTATTGAAGCAAATCTATTTACGAGCAGCTTCACGATTGGGATCATAGTCTAGTTCATGGTCGTGAAGGGGTGATCACAACCATGAAACTGTAGGTGATTCAGAGGCTGAATCATGGTGTGATTCACAAGCAAACTATCCATAAAGGTTCTTCACGGCCGTGAAACTGAGTTCATAGGCGTGAAGCTGTGAAATTGTATTTTCTTATGTTTTTGCATGTGAATCGAGCAAATCAAGATTGATTCATTTTGAGGTAGTATACCTCAGTCGTATAGCTATAATACGGTATGAGAATACATGTTATGGTCATGGTTTATGAGAATCATGGAATATGAATTAATTTGTGATATGAAAATGTAAGTTATGATAGACGGTTAAGCCCAATACTCTGATTAGGACTAGAGATATGATAGATGATATGTCATTAAGGGGAGTTCGGTACTGAGTGGTTGAGGTTGGTCACAATTGAGATTCTTGAAGGCCTAAGGTTTAAGTTAAGTGTACTTATCTCGATAATTAATATGTGTATACTTTTTTCCTTAAACATGCGTTCTGGAAAGTTCAAGCAGGTGTCTTGAGAGCTCAGATGAGAGCTGTATATTACCTGTATCTAATTTATTATAGTTAAGAGCAAAACAAGCAAATGTATGATAATTAATTCTTTCTAAGTGTGGTATACACTTGTATGATTTTTTCTGTTAGATTTTTCTATAAGAATATCATGTATGTTGCATTTGTATGTGGTACTTTGCATGTTGTTATATACTACTAAGCATTGGTTTGCTTAGCATATAAACTTTTCATATACAGGTTTGGAGTTTATGAGTTAATTGCTAAAGAAGGACGCTCAATGATAAGAGTCAAGGATATATATACTTGAGACAGGTGATGCAATTATTATATTTTTATCGGGTTTAGGTAGTTATAAATATACATACTTTTATTTTCAGAGATACAATTTTGTAACTATTCATTTTGTAAAACCATTGGGCTAGTAATTACCTATTTGTATATTGTATTAAATCTTTTATTGTATTTAAATCTTAAAATGATGTTTTATGATTTTATTAAGTCATTATGACTATAGTGTATCAAAATTTTAAACTATGGTATTTTAAATGATGTGTATCTTACCATCCTTTAATATAATTGAGTTTATTTTTAATTATGTTGAATGGTGTTATAATGACGATAAACATAATTTTATCATAAAAAATAATTTCATTTTTTATAATGTTAAAAAATTTTATAAAAGAAAAAAATTTCAGTTATATAAAATAGTACCATTTCAACTTAAAAATGTAAAAGTTAAATTTTATTATAACTATTTAAATAAATTTTATAAATTCATTTTAGCACAAGTAATGTATAAAAAAAGGTTAAATAAAATCTAAAGATTTTCATAAAAAATTTATTTGTATCAGTAACGAGTCGGAGACTGAGATGGCCCTTTAAACGTTACTACAAGCCCTTGTCTCTCTGGGTCTTTAAAACTGTTTCTTTTAGCAATTCTTCTCAAACCCTAGAGTACATCTCTTTGCAGCAGTGCAACCAAGTGCAGAAGAAGTCTTCCGCTCACAGATCTCACTAGCCCAAGGTAACTCATGTTCCCCATTTCTTAATCTCTGTACTTCCATTAGATTAATTTCAAAGAATTTTATGGATTTTTAATTGCTGCTATTATTCCTTCGTTGTTGGGAACACATAGTCATTGGAATTCTTTGTTATTAATTTATTTTTATCTGCATCCGAAGTTATGCAGATTAAAGGATGTCAGTAGGCGAACTTGTCTGCACTTACGCTGCTTCGATTCTCTACGATGATGGTATTCCCATCACTATATCCCTAAACACATCCTTGCTATTTTATTTATTTTCTGAATTGGTTTATTGATTAGGGGTTTAAAGATTTATATTGTGAGTTTTTCTTATTTTAAACTGTATGAGGAATTTCTATAGATTTTTTTGTGTCTATAGTTTGTAATTTAATGGAGATTTTTTGATAGGACATAAATATTGTTTGACCGCGAAGGCTGCTCATAATATCGGATTCTAGACACCATTTTAAGATCAGGTGATCTTATCACTGTAGATTGAGTAAGTAAAATTTGTTTGAACCTTTTTCTTTAACCGGAAAATTATTTATATTTTAGCAAGGAGAGAGCTTAAAGATGAAGAGAAATTTTCAAAACCACAGCTTTGGGCATAGGGGATAAAATAACACAAATAAATGTAAAATAAAATAATCAGCAAAAAAATATAACACTGACAATTTAACGTGGTTCACCTTTTAATTTGGGCTACGTCTTCGGACAACACTCTGAATATTTTTCTTCCACTAATAAAAATTAATAGGTACAAGAAGAGAGTCTTCCCTAGACACAGACTAGAGATAATACAATAACTTTGAGATAAACCCAAAAATAGTGGCACACGAGTGTTTTCCAAAAAACACCCCAAAATATTTTCCTCACTATTTTTGTCACTCCCTAATTTTTGGAAATATTCCAAAACTCTAACTCTCTCTCAGATTCTCTCAAATGAATTGAGATTGTTGTAATTCAAATGAAATAATATTTGTCTATTTATAGGAAAAATATTCCGTGTGAACAGATAACAAAAAAGTCAAAAATATTGGCCGAAGGAATTCAATTTGAAATTGAATTACCACAACTTTTGACTTTTTTATTTTATTTTATATGTGGTGGGATCCACACCAAAATTCAACACATTCGGCGCCTAACAAATCTCTCCCTCCCGACAATGTGGGGGCTCCACCATTCCAGCAGCTAATCGACAGTATTCAAAATATGATCTTGGTAGAATTTTCGTTAACATGTCTGATCCATTTTCTTCTGTATGGATCTTCTCAAGCTGTAGTAGCTTCTTCTCCATCACATCTCTGATCCAGTGATATCTCACATCAATATGCTTTGATCTTGAGTGAAAGGAGGCATTCTTTCCAAGATGGATAGCACTCTGACTATCACAAAATAATTGATATCTGTCTTGCTGCAATCCAAGTTCTTTCAAGAACTTCTTCATCCACAGCAACTCTTTACATGCTTCTGTTGCTGCAATAAACTCTGCTTCTGTTGTAGATAGTGCAATGCACTTCTGTAACTTTGATTGCCATGACACAGCTCCCCCTGCAAAAGTGATCAGGTAACCTGACGTTGACTTTCTGGAGTCAACATCACCAGCCATACCTGCATCTGTGTATCCAACCAACACAGGTTTGGTATCTCCAAAACATAAACATATTTTTGAAGTACCTCGAAGATACCTGAAAATCCACTTTACTGCAGTCTAATGTTCCTTTCCAGGATTTGAAAGGAATCTGCTCACTACTCCAACTGCATGAGCGATATCAGGTCGTGTGCACACCATGGCATACATCAAACTTCCAACTGCTGAAGCATATGGAATCTTGTCCATCTTATCCTTCTCTTTATCTATAGAAGGGCTTTGTCTAGAACTCAGCTTAAAGTGATTAACAAGAGGACAACTAACCATTTTAGCTTGGTCCATTTTAAATCTCTGAAGTACTTTCTCAATGTACTTCTCCTGTTACAACCATAATTTCTTGGCATTCCTATCTCTGATAATCTTCATGCGAAGAATCTGCTTTGCTGGCCCCAAGTCTTTCATAGCAAAAGACTTGCTCAACTGCTTTTTCAAGTTGTTAATTCTAGAAACATTTCGACCAACAATCAGCATATCATCCACATAGAGCAGAAGAATAATGAAATCTTCATCAGAGAATTTTTGTACAAAAACACAATGGTCTGAAGTAGTCTTATGGTATCCTTGCTCCCCCATAACAGACTCAAACTTCTTGTACAATTGTCTCGGTGCCTGTTTCAAGCCGTAGAGGCTTTTCTTCAATTTGCAAACATATTCCTCTTTTCCCTTATGTTTGAAACCCTCTGGTTGCTCCATGTATATCTCCTCTTCCAAATCACCATGTAGGAAGGCAGTTTTGACATCCATTTGCTCAACCTCCAGGTTAAGACTTGATGCTAACCCCAGCACTGTACGGATGGATGTCATTTTCACAACTGGTGAGAAAATTTCATCAAAGTCAATTCCTTTTCTTTGACTGAATCCTTTGACGACCAATCTGGCTTTGAATCTTGGATGGAAACTGTTCTCTTCATGCTTGATTCTGAACACCCATTTATTTTTCAAAGCTCTCTTGCCTTTTGGCAGTTTCACCAGTTCAAAAGTATTATTTTCATGCAAGGATTTCATTTCATCTTGCATGGCTTCAATCCATTTCTGTCTGTGCTCATCAGTCATTGCTTCTTCAAAGCTTTCTGGTTCTCCCCTATCAGTGAGTAACACATACTCATTTTCTGGATATCTAGTAGACGGTTGTCTTGTTCTATTGCTCCTTCTCACAGGAACTGGGGAGTGCACAGGTGATGGTTGATGATGAACATCATCATCTTCAGCATCATCTTATGGATTATCAATGGGAGCATTATTTTCTTCAGGCAGATCAACATGATCTTCATCTCCAACTTGTATTGGCACCGGTATTGGAGGAATCAATTCTAAATCTGTTGAGTCACCATTGGAATCAGGAACACATTTCTTTGTCCTGACAATATCTTCAATGGTCTCATTCTCAACAAAAATAGTATCACGGCTTCTGACAAGTTTCTTCTCTACTGGATCATAAAATCTGTAGCCAAACTGATCTTTTCCATAGCCAATAAAAACACACTGTCGTGTTTTGACATCGAGCTTTGACCTCTCATCTTTTGGAATATGTACAAAGACTTTGCAACCAAATACCCGCAGATGATCATATGAAACATCCTTTCCTAACCACGCTTTCTCTGGAACATCTAGCTTTAAAGGGATACAAGGTAAAAGATTTAACACGTACACAGCCATGAGTAAAGCTTCACTCCAAAAAATTTTAGGTAACTTTGCATGTGAGAGCAAACATCTGACTCTCTCCATCAAAGTTCTATTCATCCTCTCAGCCAGGCCATTCAACTGCGGTGTTTTTGGAGGTGTTGTCTGATGCCGAATACCATGTTCTTTGCAGTAGGCATCAAACGGTCCAATGTATTCTCCACCGTTGTCTGTCCGGATGCATTTCAACTTCTTCCTAGTCTGTCTCTCAACTGAGGCATGAAATTCTTTAAAGACATTTAGCATCTGATCTTTTTTCTTTAAAGTATATACCCATGTCTTCCTCGAATGGTCATCAATAAAAGTCACAAAGTACTGAGCATCACCTAGTGACTTTGGCATTGGCCCACATAAATCTGAATGAATCAGATCTAACACATTCTTCATTCTGGAAGAAGGGGAACTCTTGAAAGCAACTTTGTTTTGCTTTCCTGCTAAACAGTCAGCACATTTCTCCAAATGCACTTCATCCATTCTGGGCAACATCTTCCTTTTGACAAGGGTAGTCATCCCTTTCTCACTCATATGGCCGAGTCGTCTGTGCCATAATTCAATAGCACTGTCTTTCTCTATAGCACTCACAGTGTCATTGGAGAGTTTTGCATGCATCACATACAAGGTAGCATGCCTTGTGCCTCTAGCCACCACCATGGAACCTTTGGTAAGCTTCCATTGGTTATTTGAGAAGGTACTGCAAAAACCTGCATCATCGAGTTTTCCTGCAGAGATCAAATTCAGACGAATATTTGGAATATGTCTGACATCTCTCAAGACTAATCTGGTACCATTCACAGTCTCCAGACAAACATCTCCTCTGCCAACAACTTTTGACAGATTATCATTTTCCATCTTCACAGCGCCAAAATCTCCTGCTGTATAAGATGAGAAGAATTTCTTCTGAGACGTGGCATGAATGGTAGCGCCACTATCAATTACCCAACTGGTCTCATAGGATGTAAAATTAATAGTATCATATCAAACGATATTGAATTCGTTCATGGTATTTGTTATGTCATCATCACTGTTGTCATCTCGTTTTACTTCCTTGCCTTTCTGGTCCTTTTTGAACTTTCGGCAGTATTTCTTAATATGACCCTTCTTTTTGCAGTAATGGCATTCAATATTGCCATATTTGTTTGATTTGCCTCTGCTCTTTCCTCTAGACATTTGTTGTCTAGACTGGCTTCTTCCTCTGTAGTCAGTAACCAGAACATCTGATTGTGATGAAGAAGATGAGTTTTGTGATCTCCTTCTCATTTCTTCATTCAGGATACTGCTTTTTACAGACTCCATATTGACTACACCGTTAGGTGCAGTGTTGATTATTGAAATCTTCAAAGTCTCCCATGACTCTGGCAGAGAGCCCAATACTAGCAGAGCAAATACTTCATCATCCAGCTTTATGCTCATTCTGGATAGCTGGTCCATGATCCCTTGCATCTCATTCAGATGATCTGCTATGGAAGTTCCTTCCTTGTATTTTGACTGCGTCAACTTTGTCAAATAAAATAATTTATTGTTACCTGTCTTTGAGGCGTAAAGATGTTCAAGCTTGTTCCATAGCGTCCGAGCATGAGTCTCACTGCAGATGTGGTTATACACGTTATCTTCGACAAATTGTCGGATGTAACCGCATACCTGCTTGTGCTCAAACTTCCACTCCTCATTTGTCTTGCATTCAGGTTTAGTTGTAGTAAACACCGGCAGATGCATTTTCATCACAAATAGGAGATCCTTCATTTTACTTCTCCATATGTGGTAATTTGTGTCATTTAAGCTGATCATCTTGGTGCCCTTTGTCTCCATTTTAAAACAAAATGAGACTCCTTCAGCTGACAGTAAACTAATAAAATCTTTTCTGATGTGGAAGATCAGTTAATACTGCAACCACAGAGCATACTAAGAATTTTATAAGACTGACAGGCTGGCTCTGATACCACTTGTTGGGCACAGCGGATAAAATAATACAAATAAATGTAAAATAAAATAATCAGCAAAAAAAAATAACACTGACAATTTAACGTGGTTCACCTTTTAATTTGGGTTACGTCCACAGACAACACTCCGAATATTTTTCTTCCACTAATAAAAATTAATGGGTACAAGAAGAGAGTCTTCTCTAGACAGGCTAGAGATAATACAATAACTTTGATATAAATCCAAAAATAGTGGCACACGAGTGTTTTCCAAAAAACACCCCAAAATATTTTCCTCACTATTTTTGTCACTCCCTAATTTTTGGAAATATTCCAAAACTCTAACTCTCTCTCAGATTCTCTCAAATGAATTGAGATTGTTGTAATTCAAATGAAAGGATATCTGCCTATTTATAGGAAAAATATTCCGTGTGAACACATAATAAAAAAGTCAAAAATATTGGCTGAATGAATTCAATTTGAAATTGAATTACCACAACTTTTGACTTTTTTATTTTTTTTATATGTGGTGGGACCCACATGTGGAGGGACCCACACCAAAATTCAACACATTCGGCGCCTAACAGACAATCCATATAAATGTGTTTTCAGAAGAAATCCAGTGGAGTGAAGGGGAAAAGAAAGCAGTGCTCTACCACCTGATGCAATATTCATTGCAGATCCTGAAGGATCGCTAATGGGAGGGAGTTTAACTGTACACAAACTATATCTGATGTAATAAGCACCACAATATTAATAAATATAATATTTATTTAAATATAATATAATATATAATAGTAATATTAAATAAATATATAAATAAATAAAATTAATATACTAAATAAATATTAATAATAAATTCAAATTTATTTTATTAATATTTTATTTAAGTGACTAAATAAATTCATCACCAATAAATAAAAATGGTAATTTTATATATATATATATATATATATATATATATATTATTTAATCATTAAAAGACAATCACGTTACCATCATATTAAATTTATCATCATTTTTACTATTTTATTAGCGAAGATTAATAAAATTGGATGACAAAAAATTAATCTAAACATGACAAAGATAAACTTAAAAAAATCTGGATAATTTTGGTTGAATGACATGTTTTATCACAAAAAATATGAGTTTTTGTGATAAAAAGTTGATGTTGTCCTTAAATGCATTAATTTTTCATGATGAATATAATTAGATCTGACAATTTATATCTTACACATGTAATCGTGTAGTATCGCTATTCATATCTATTTAAACGTATTGTTTCATGTAATATAATTGTATAAAGTTATTCATATATAAATTTATATATATATATATATATATATATATATATATATATATATTTAAAATTATTAATATATATAATTGATTAATTTAATTATTGAATATTTTACTTATTTTTAAACATGTCTAATTGTATCATAAACATAATAGACGTGTTCGTATTATGTCATGTTGTTTAATTATTTCGTGTCCAAAATTATCGACTCTAAATTTTTAGATGAAATATATAAATATTACACTTTTTTTGAAAGTTAGGATGCGTAAATATTATATAATTTTTAAATTCAAGCAAGCAAATAACTTTTTTGCGTAAGTTTGGGTGTCTTTTCATGTACTAGGCCTATTTCACGGTGCTAAAATAGCGACCAAGCCTATGCTCGTTGGTCTCAAGACCTGAACTTCTCATCTCTACAACAAAATGATTTATGTTTTGCGAATTCAAATAAAACCCCAATTAGAAATTGTACAATTAATCAACAAGTTAATTGTGGGGATGATCTCTTCTTCTGTTGACAATCTTCTCCAGTTATCTTTGATCCAACAATTTACAAGGTCAGGGAAAGATCAAAATGCAAAGTTTCGTTTAACGAATTGACTAAGATCAAGATTGCAGGGTGGGTTTCTATATATTCTTGAAGTGGGTTCTTTTTAAAGAAATTAATAAACCCAAAACTGAAATTCTTCATTTTCTTTACTCCACTAGCTAAAGAAACTTGGTTGAGCAGTGCTTTAATGGTGCAGTAATTTCGCAAGGGAAAAAGGCAAGCTAAGTAAAGATTGTTACCATAAATTTTTTAAAACAGAATCGGAAGAGAAAATTGGAAAGCAGAACCAGAAGCATGTTTGTGTTAATAAGAATTGTTTGGAAAACTTGGTCATCCATAGAGGTTAAAACTAAAAGTCGACCCCGGCCCTTTTATTATATTTGGTCCCACCCTTCTGAAACATAGACAGCTCAAATAGGAAAGGTTTGTTCATCCATAAAAGTTAGATTTATCAATTTATTTAGGTTAGCTTGCTTGTTCTTAAAAGAATAATATAAGTCCAATTGATTCAGAAATTTCTATCAAAATAAACATAGCCTATATCACCCTCATTTAGTCTTAAATAAGAAAAATTACTTGGATAATTAAACTTGTTGGAAAAAAAAGTATATAAAAAGTACATTTAGAAAATTTCACTTTTTTTGTTTTTTCAATTTTAGAAATATTCTATTTTAAATTGACGAAAACAAAATTAAAAAATTAAAAAACAATTGCCAAATACATTTTTAGTTTTGTTTTCGAAAATAAATAAATAAAAACCCTTAAAACCGAAGGTGCCCTATATAGATAGACTTGTATATATAAAGAGGAATGGTAAAGACATTTTCCATTTTAGAATGCTCATATTCTAATTGGTTAGTGAAAAAAAATATTAAATTTTTTTTCTCTTTTTATCATTCAATTAGAAAGTAAATATTAAAAAGTGTTCCAAAAATACAGTGTTATATATATATACTACAATAAATTTCAAAAAACAAATTACGCAAAAAATTATTACATAAAATTCAATTTTCGCCACAAAAAAGCTTTAGTGACGATTTTTTATTATCACATGATCATCATTATATGTACATGGCAAAAGGTATATTTGAAATATTTTGATATCATAACTAAATGTTCTACCAAAAATGACGATAAGTACTATCTTCACTAGATACTTTTTGTAACGTCAAATACGTCATAATTGGTATTAAAATTTTGTCATCTTATATTATATTTAGATCTGATAATTTTGCACACGATACGAATATATATAATATATTTATGACACAATTAAATACATTTAAAAATATGTAAAATATTTAATAATTAAATTATTTAGTTATATATTAATATTTTTAAATATATGAATAAATTTACAGTATAATATATTATAATTGATTATATTAATATATGTGAATAAAAATTAACAAATTATCTATAATTTGTATTAATAATAATTATATAGTTAATTAAATGCTTAAATTTATTATAATAATAAATTTTATTTTACATACATACACATATATTTATATATATTATACCATACTAAATTATTAATATATTATAAAAATTAATATATACTAATAAAATATTAACTTTGTTGTTTATAATTATATACGTGTATGTATATATACTTATATTAATATATATGAACAAAAATTTAAAAAGATTTCTATAATTTATATTAATAATAATCGTATAGATAATTAAATGTTTAAATTTTATTTTGCGCATATACATGTATGTTTATATATATTTATATATATAATATTATATCAAATTATTAATATATTAAAAAAATTAATATATACTTATAAAATATTAATTTAACTTGTTTGTAATTATATACATGTATATATACACATATATTTATAAGTATTACACAATTACATGAAACGAAACCGAGACAAATAACAATACTATAAAATACGAATTTTCACCTCTACAAAATTTTAAAAAATGCGCGGTGTTCATGCACTGACAAAATTATAGTCAAAAGTCAAAATTATAAAAGCTTATCAAACCAAACATTTATACCTATCCATCTCTTTGAAAAATTTATTAGTTTAGTGTAATTAAAAAACAAGTTTAGGATAGATTTTACGAAAATTCAAATTTTATATTGATTTGTTTTTAAATATTTGTTTTTAATCTCAAATGGCAGCAATTATAGTGGATTTCTCAGTTCCAGGAAGGTCATAAAGGAGATTGGCACGTTCCAAACTTTGCCAATGTTAGGAAATTTGTTTTTTAAATTTGAAATATTGAAAGGAAATGACCACGTTAATTTCCAAGCTCTGCCATAACAATTTCATGCAAAGTGCAACCCGTCCATGCTAGGATTAATCATCAATAATTTTTTCTCCAAACAACAAAATATTGAATTTTTTTTTCAAAAAATAAAAAAAATGTGTGCCAGCGCAGTGATTCTGTGCACTACTCCAAGTGACGCTCAAACTTTTATTCATTTTTTTTGGCCACATTATCCAAAAACTACCCTAAAATTGGAATTAGTTTTAAAATAACCCTAAAACTAGAATTTTATCAATTTTTACTCTAAACTTATAAAATAGTTTTCTAATTACACATGACTAATCTTTTTTTCCCCCTTCCTTTCCCCTTTCTCGTTCTCCCTTCATCCATGGAGATAAACTTGGTTCCATTTTTTTTTTAAATTATGAGAAAAAACAGAAAAAGAAAAGAAAGGAAGAACAAAGGAAAGAAAGGAGAGAGAGAATATAAGAAGAAGAAGGAATAAACAGCGCTCTTTTGGCTCCCTCTTAACCCGATAATGCTTTTTTAGTTCAAATAGAGAGCTACTGCAATGGAGATGAACTCGGTTCCATTTTTCTAAATAAATTATAAAAAAAAAAAGAAAGAAAGAGAGATCTAGAACGCTCTTTGTTTTCTTACTGATTTTTTTTTCTTGTATTTTATTTGAATTTGAAGAAAAATAGAAAAATGAAGAAGAGGAAGAGAATAGCAAAATAGAGGTGCAAATTAAATTTCAGTCATCAAAAACTCAATGAAAAAGTCAACCAAATTTTATATCACGCGCCTCCCTATTTTGGAGCATCACGCATTTTAGGGGGCAAAAGTCGCGTTTTATATAAGGCGTGCAAATGTTACACACAGTTTAGGTGCACAAACGCAAAGTTGAAAGAGATATTTATATATTAAGACTTGTGAAAAACATACAAGATATGGAAATCAAGATGGTTTCATGCTTTGTTAGGTTTGGATAGTGAGCTGAAAATTTGGATTATGTCATTAATTATTTGTTGATATGCCTCCAAGAAAATGCTCTGATGCGCTCATGAGATACGAAAAGGAAGAAACGAATTGTTAAAAACAAATTATTTTGACTGTTGAACGGTGTGAGGCTTTCGTATGTATCTCTTGGGTTCTTTGGAAGAGTAGAAATGATCTTGTTTGAAACATGAAACAACAGCAAGAAGGGCATGTTCTCTGTTCAGCCACCATGCTTCTCCAAGACTGATAGTGACTCAAAGCTCACCACTATTCTGTAGGTTTCGAAATAACTTAAGAGGAGGGGGAGTGAATTGAGTTTTTAAGAATTTTTGTCATTTGCAAAATTACTTTCGTTTTTCAATATGCTAACAATATTTCAATACTGGATAGAAAACATTCACAAAAATAATTTGAAATTTCTTTTTACAAAATCAAAATTTGTAAGTAGAAATATTTCTCAATCTCTAAAATCAGTTTTTGTCAAGTAAATCGACTCTTTTATTTATAAAAAAAACATCAAACAAATTTAAGGATAAATAGACTTTTGCTAAACAATTTTTAATATAAAAATCAAATCTAAATTTTTTTCCAACAAATCAAAATATTAATTGAAAATGAAAATAAGAAAAGTGAGAATAATTTGACACATTTGAATTTATAGTAATTCGATCCCTTGTCTATATCTACTCTCAATACTCAATATTAAGAGTTTTTCTCCACTAATGCTTCTTTCTAAGGGTAAGAATCAAGTCAATTACAAACCTAGTCTTTTCAAAGGTAAGAATCAAGTCAATTACAAACCTAGAGTTCTATCTAACTCTCTTAAGCCTTAATCCAAGTTTTTACAAAGTAAAACTTGAAAAACACTTGATGAGCTTTTCAACCTAGGTGCTAAACAACTCACAACAAGTTTTAAAGCTAAACTTGCAAACTATAACAGAAAATAATTACTCACAGGCTCAACAACGAATTACACAAAGAAAAATTAGAGCCAAGATAAAAGATATCTAAGAATGAAACTCAATATGGAAAGAAAATAATTTAGGGGGAGTATAAGACTTTTTTCTTGTGAAATCTTTGATTTTTCAATATTTAAAATGCTCTTTCAACAAGTATTTTATAGTTTTGGTGCCAAAAACTAGCCAGTGGAGATATATTCACGTTTTACAAAAACTAGCCGCTATTTTATTTTTTAGTGAAAAACTGTTAGTTATAAAATTAAAATATCAAATTAGAATATTTGATTAGAATACTAAATTAGAAAGTTATGTTTTTTATCAGTGAAAAATACTTTATCAAAAAATCTTTTATATTTTGAGATTTACTATTAGACACTAATCAATATGACTTTACATTTATATCTTAATATATCTCTTTGTTACATATGTTCCTCTTTATTGAAGGTTTACCTTACTTCCAACTTTTTGCACATTAAAATATAAAATTAGAACAATAATAATATAATAAATTCTAATACTTCAATCATAGTTTTAAAACCATCAAAACAAAAATTGTAACTTTTGAGCCAACATACTTACCTTGTCTCCCATCACTAATTTGGACATGTTTACTTGTTGTTCAGCCTTTCCTCCCAATCAAATTAAATTAAATGTGGAAGGAGCTATTTTCTTAGAGTTCAATTCATTAGGTATGGATTTTGTAGCTACAAGAAATAACACATTTTATGATGAATTTTCTTACCAAGCACAAATCTTTGTCATAATTTGTTAATTAACATTTACAGATTTCAAAGTCGTCATTAAAATATTCGCTTTTATGATAACTTTTGTCACTATAAATCTTTTATGTTGTCACTAATTAGTTTATTTAATGACAATAAAAAGAAATCCATCACATAAACTTTTAGATATAGGATTTCACACCAAAATTTTAGAGAAAATTCTTTCAATGACAAATACATAATAATTGATGACGATATTTGTTGTCACCGAAATTTTCTTTTGATGACAACATTATATTTTGTCATTAACTAATTGACCAAATTAGTGACAACAATATTTTTGTTATTGTGTCCACCTTAAATGACGATGGATATAAATGCGTCACAACTTTTTTGGCAAAATATTTTGTCATATAAGGGCAAAAATATGAATTTATGACAATGTTCATTGTCATTAATATTAATTTTATATAAAGAAATAATAATTTGTCATTAATTAATTGAATGAATAAGTAACAAAACAATTTTGTCTTAAATATTTATATTTAGTGACAATGCACAAAAATCCATCACAATTTAATATGAAGACAAAATTTTATATCCAAACTTTTGTAGGAAAATATTTTGAAAACAAAAAGATAATAAATTATGACTTTTATTGTCACTAATATCAATTTTATATGATGAGATAATAAACATCATTATTTAGTTGAATTTATTAGCTATGAAACTATTTCGTCTTCCATTTTATATTTAGTAGATGCATGTAAATTCATCGCTATTTTATTTGGAGGTCAATTTTAATGTAAAAAATTTTGGAGGCAAACTTTTTAAAGACGAAAAGATAATTTATTACTATTTGTTACAATTTTTATGGTTACAAAATTTTATATTTTTAACTGAAAGTTGATACAATTGCATCACTAGTTGTCTAGAAATTTAGGTGATGAAATTTATTTGTCATAATGCTTTCTATTATATGACAATCAATAAAGTTTTATCTCAAATTTTAATTTCATTTTTATAATGTTAAAAAATTTTATAGAAGAAAAAAATTCTGTTATATAAAATAATGTAATTTCAACCTGAAAAAGTAAAGAAAAAAAATAAACTTATTTATAACTATTTAAATAAATTTCATAAATTCATTTTATCATGACTAATAAAAAAAAAGCCAAAAATTTTGTTGTATTACACTTTAAGTTTAACAGATTTAACTACTTCCAAAAACTAAATAAAAAAATTAAATCAAATATGCATATATAATATAATTACTCATTTTAATATATTTTTTGAAATAATATATTTCTAATTTAAAATCTTACCATTGGATTCAATTTTTTAAAACAAAAAATCAAAATTTATCTATATTTTTATTAGATAATGGATATGGCATATAAATTTTATTTTTGTACATCGATATAGAATGTGATTTACTAAATTATAATTATATGAGAAAAATTAAGAGACATAATCAAGTTCAGATATCATATATTCTAATTAGAATTCATTAGGAGTAATAAAATTAGAATTGGAATTATTATTGGAATTATGTGTAATTGGGGCCATTTTCAAAATAAAGATCACAAAAATCAAATGGCACAATAAAGTCCATGAGTAACGGGCCTAGGGAGACCAAACCAAACCAAATCGATGAAGAAAGCGAAGTGATTGTGATTACGGTCTCAGTATAAAATGCCAACCAAACCAAATCGATCTTGTTTCTGCTAGCCGCTCCACAGCTAAGACAAGACTTCTAGGGTCTTTTTCTCCTCAGAGCCGCCCAAGATGGCAGCTTTCCTCTTTCCTCTTATATGCTTAAGCTTTTCTAATTATTATTTTTTATTTGTGTAAGGTAGCTTGGAATTTCTGTAGTTGATTTTTGCCTTTTTAATTTAGTTAAAACCATTAACATATTTATAATTTTGTTACATAATTAAACGTAATAATTATTGGGAGGACCGGAGGATTATGAAATTAGTGTTAAACAAATTATTCCGTAAAAAATATAAATAACGGATTAATTATTAATATTGCTAGGGTTAAGCAGCAAAGAATATTGAGAACCAAAAACACTGATGCAATTTTCACTTTTATAAATTCGGGGAGTGGGAGTGTAAAAAAATCAGCATATCAGAGGTGGAGGATAATTGAATCGCGAGTACTTTGATGGGGCTACAATTAGTCAACACTTAACATTACTATCAAGGTGTATAAGCCCTGGCCAATGCCACAATCCACGACATGATTCATGGGTTCCCTCACTGCCACAATTTACAACTGAACCCCAATATGAGATGGAGTAATTCCTTTGCGATCGATTACTTGACCCTAGCCAGCCCATCTCCTAGCAGGTCAGAGCCCTCTTCTCTCTGCATAGCCTCAAAGGGTCCCCCTCCTCGTAACACCCTTATTCACGGTTCACTCTTATTCTTATTTCCTTCAAGTATAATTCTTGGTCTACTTAGCATCTTTAGTTTTTATTGATTTTGGATGTAAAATTAACTCAATGTTTTTTCAACTAATTATGTTGGTTTGGAAAGCAACTATATTGGTAATTCGTGTTATGTAACATCTTTTGATATAACCAAAAAACTTCCAATTATACTGGCAGATGCTATAATTTGTTTTTATAGAAAAACTGATTAAAATAAAACTTTTCACATTCAAAACTTGTTTAAGCAACATATGCATTTAAACTATAAAATTCATCATAAAATACAACATCGATCCAACAATCGATATAATAAAACATAAATCTATTTCCGTTTTTACCAGCCTTATATTACAAAATACATCATATAAATCATTATATGTTATTAAAACTAAAAGACATGTAAAAAAATCCAAAATCCCATGACATAAATAAAATATAAAATACCATGTATGATAGGAACCAACCCAACAATGGGTATGCTTTGACTAATCTCTGGTGGACTTGCTACTCTTCTAATCAAATTTTGTCTACCGACTCCAAACTTGCATACAAAAAGCTCATGTTATTAAATCTGCTTCCGTTTTTACCAACCTTGTATTACAAAATACATCATATAAATCATTACATATTATTAAAACCAAAAGACATGTAAAAAAATCCAAAATCCTATGACATAAATAAAATACCATGTATGATAGGAACCAACCCAACAATGGGTATGCTCTGACTAATCTATGATGGACTTGCTACTCTTCCAGTTAAATCTTGTCTACCGACTCCAAACTTGCATACAAAAAGCTAACACGTTAAGCAAATTAATATTTAGTGGTATATATGTATATAAAAAATTCTACAATTTATGTCGTGTCCTACAAGTCATGTCATTCATCTCATGATCATTCCAAGAATTATACATTCTAGCCATTTCATGTCTCAATGCAAGTTTACATGCTCATTAATACCATAGACATTACATAACTATCCATGTATATTGTACACATCTACATACCTCATAATTCCAATTACCATAGCATATTACCTGATATCAACATCACATAACCACATTTTATGGCAACCATAACTTCCCTTTTTAATATCCATTTCCATTTAACTTTTACAGATTTAGTTCAAGACTCTCTAAGCTTGACTCTCCAGATGCATGACATGAGCAGAGGCACTTAATAACTAAAGTTTAAGTCACTCTGCTCATAAAATAGCAGCTCATCCGAGCTCCTTGAGTTAATAGCGCACACCAACTTGAGCTTAACCACATTGACTGAGAATAGTATAACATGCTAGCAAATCTAGGATCAAGTATGCTTATGCCTAGAGTATTAACCACTTTTCCTTAAATAAATCATAAAGTAGCTCATTAAGGTATCGTTTCCTCCCTCAATGATATACCATTTATCCTAAAACAAGTCCAAGACTAGAGAACTAGGCATTTAACTCATAACCTTTTATCTTTTGATTCATTTCATCATATGCTATTAGTAGCATTAATCCCATTCATGCATTTTCATACCAACACATAAATGAAATATCATATAATCTATATATTATATTTCATGTATAAATACATCCCATAACATGCATTTTACAATCCATCAATGGGATTAATGTCAATCACTCATATCAATACTTTCATACTTATACTATGTCTATAACATGTTTAAACAATATTTAGATCATTAAATTCACATCTAGGTCATATTAAATCATAACATATTACATATGTTATTTTAACACTTAAAACCATATAACCATGTTATTAATCAACCATAATTTGTCATTTTACTATCCTTTCACATTTACAGCATACAAAACATATCATTATGCATGGAAAATGAATTTAAATGCTCATATGTACTAACCTTTCATCAAAATGAAGTCTTAACTATCCCTCCAAGCTTTTCAAGCTTGTTTTTCCTTTGTGATGTCTTTCTTTACCCACTAGCCGAACCTATCATCACAAGAATGTCTCTATTAGAACTATATAAACATAAACAACCTAAAACAACTCTAAAAACCCGAGTTCTACCTCAACTTGGTAAGAACTCTATCAAATCTCTATGTTTTCTCAAACTTCCAAGCTCTTTCAATGGTGTTTTAGGATTAAAAGACGTGGAGAAGATGACTAAGGAGTCTTTGAGTATGTTAGAGGGTGATTTGGGGTGATGGAGGTAGTTTTAAAGCAATATGTGGTGCAGAGAAAAGAGAAAAGTGCGACTATACATGACCAACCGACTTGCATTCACGGATGTGACCCTTAACTTCATGGACGTAAATGTTCTCTTTTCTCAAACACTTCCGTTATGGCCAAAACTCTGTCGTTTAAACCATAATACAACTTTTATGGGTGTAAAAACTTTTCTTTTTACAAAACTTAAACTTTAAAATACCTTAACCTCATTCTTTCCATCTCTAAACACATATATAACTTATAGACTATTTTACTAGAATTACTTGCTAAACTCAAAGTACTGCATATTTGAAATTTTATGTTTACAATTTTAGAAATTTCATTTTTATGTGACATTTTCATGTTATTCAGTTGATATTTTTCTTTGGAATTTGGTTTTCATTATTGTTTCTGATAATATGACTTAAATTTATTTTCTAATATTTGTTTATGTGCAAATGCTTGACTTAGATATTGGTGACTGTTATGTGCCCCCAACAATACTATGATGTCAAAAAATGTTCTATTCTCATTGTCTTCTTAAATATTTAGGGGATTTTTTTATAGTTTTTTTTTTGCATTTTGGATCATTAAATATTTTGCAAACTAGACATTCTAATTTTGGAAATTAGATGAGTTCAACTACTAGACATATGTGTTTTATACTTGTAGACTAAGATGTAGCATCTAGTAGTGCGATTGAGCATGCATTAGCTATTCCTCTTAGCTCCTGCTAACATATTTCACACTACAAAAAATACGAAAATAGTGACCATCAAATGTGGTCACTAAAACAGTTTAGTGACCACAAAATATGGTCTCAAAAAATCTCATCGCTAACCTATTTTAGCGACCACATTAAAAGTGTGGTAACAAATTGCGACCACAATATATTGTGGTCACTAAAATTAACTACCACAACTGCAGTCTCTATTTTGTGACCACATTATTGGGCTTAAAATTCTCTTCTTATGATCGATAATAGTAAAAAGAAAATACCACAGTTGACCAAATAGTGACCATTTAGTAACCACTTAATGTGGTCTCTAAATAATGGTCATTAATGTAGTCACAATGTAAAGACCACTTATTGTGGTCACATTTTAATGACCACTTATTGTGGTCACACTTTAATGACCACTTCTGTGGTCACAGTTTAGAGACCACTTATTGTGGTCACAAATTAGAAACTCGCAGAATAGAGACCACTGTTTGCGGTCACAAGTTAGCGACCACTTATGTGGTCTCTAAATAGCGACCAATTATTATGGTTGCTAATATATGTTGTAGCACCTCCTCACTCGAACAACACGTACCCGGATGAGGGAGCGCTAATGTCCTTTTCTTTCTCTACTTCATTCTTTTTTTACTCATGAATATATATGGATATAAATAAAAATCAGAGTACAATTTATTTACATAAAATAGTAAATTTTAACATCAGAGTAATTCTTAATAAACTTTAAAAGTAAGTTTTACAAACTCAAACATTTCTTTAATATAAAAATTAAATACAAAAGTTTCAAAACTTGAAACCCACTTTCTCAAGATTTCGGCTGCTTTACTTGAATAGGATCACCGCTTGCTTTATCTAGCGTCTTCAGCTACCTTTCTATATCTGCGTGGAAATTAAACTCCACGCTAAGCTCTAAGCTTAGTGGTGCATATAAATAAGGCAATATACTATATCATGCAACAAGCATTAACAATTATCATTTCGTGCATTAAAATATTTGCATGCATGACTATCAACATATTCCTATTTCACAAAAGTATAAATGTCATGCTCATATAGACATTGTTATTTTCATTTATCTTTAATAGCAAATTATTCTATAAATCTCTTTATCATTACATTTCAATCTCATATCATCATCATTTTCTTATTCTTTCATTTTCTTATTTTTTCGACATATCCTCATTATCTTGCCCACATCACTCTAAATTTTTGGATTGACTGGATACGGGTTATGGATCAGGAGCGCTCACACAAGCTTATGCCACCATGTCCACTATCTGGCTCATAAAGAGCTTCTCAAATCAATAACGCTCACACAAGCTTATGCCACATTGATTGAGTATAATTTCATCATAGATGAATAATCGGATCAAGGCCGCTCACACAAGCTTATGACACCTTGTCCTCATTTATATGTGCTCATCGGAGCTTTCTCAAGTCAGTAGCGCTCACACAAGCTTTAGCCACACTGACTGAGCATCCCAGACTAATGGCACTCACACAAGCTTTAGCCACATTGGTTAAGGTATAGTACGATACCGTTCGCCCCCTTAATGACATGTCATCTATCCTGATTCTAGTCCGCAAGTAGAGTAATGAGCTTCTTTATATTTTCATATCAATCATTATTCTCAAATTTCAGCACATCCATTTTTCTCATATTTATCAACATCTCAATTTTCTTGTTTTACAAGCATATAGTCATACTCATACATCTTTTCATTCATTTACTAGATTCATCAATATTCTCATGTTTATCTTCTGCATCAAATTTCATATATTATCCATGACAATTCATTTTTCTACATCAATTCATTTTTCTATATCACAACATATCACATTCTCATATCAATATATATATACATATATCCATATCCATATCATTCTTATTTTTCTGGATAGACAATAACTTTCATTTAATTACTTGAATTCCTCATTTAATAACCACATTCATAATTTCAAATACAGAGCATTCACGGCAGTGATTACTACTTTCACACCCATAATCTCAAGCCGTGAACGCTACTGGAATGAATCGCCCAAAAGCATTCACGGTCGTGATTACTCATTCACGCCCGTGAATAAGTTCACTTCCGTGATTCCAACCCGTGAATGCTTCTGGAATGAATAGTACCATTTCCACCCAGAAATTCACAACCGTGACACAATGAGTCACAACCGTGAACCCTCAAGTTCACGCCCGTGACTCAATAGTCACACCCGTGATTTTCAGCAGGAAATCTGCATATTCACTTTTCATTCATTCTAACCTCATCCAAATCATACCAAATTCTATTTCATGCATTTCTAAGGTTCTTTACTCAACTTATTACTTTTCAATACATGTACATGCCTTGATCATACAAGATTTTCTAACATGCATCATTAATTCAAAGTCACACAATGATCTCATTCATACATGTCTAATCCTATGGTTTCATGCCATAATCATCATTATTCTTGAAATTGCATTTATCTACAATCATGTTCAGCATGCATTATTTCAAACAAAAATAGGCTATAGCCTTAAATTATGCACAAACCTTAATCTTTCTCCTTCACTCTTTTAGGTAACTTTCTCTTTTCCTTTGCTCCATAGAGCTTGTTCCTTGTCATTTGGAACTCCTACAACATCATAAATTATTATCATCATCATCTGATTTCCTCAAGACCCTAAAATCTCTTTTTCTCTCTCAAAACCCTAGTTTCTCTCTCTTTCCATATAAGTCTTAGATGAGTTCAAAATTCGAACTTCCTTTAGAAAAGATGATGAAGAAGAAGAAATACTTCTTACCTTACATTTTTCTTCACTTGATCACCACTTTGGAGATTTTCTCTCTCTACCAAACTTGATTTTTCTTCCTCTTTCTTGTTCTTTCCAGCTTCCTTATGAGTTATGGAACATGAAAATCACCTTGTCTTGCTCTTTCCCTTCTCTTCCCTTCCTTTCTCTCTCTAGAATCAAGGTGAGCTATGGAGGAGAAGTTGTGGCTGGCGTGACTGGTAAAGAAAAGAGAGAAGGAGCAGAAAATGAAGAGAATAAGAAGAAGAAAAGAAAGCCTTAAATAGGGTACCCAAAAAGTCTTCATGTGGGACCCACAATTTGACTATTTTCTCCCAATTTTACACTTAATCAATATTAATCATCTTCCTTCAACATCATGGCCGGCCAACACTATCAAAATGTGCCCAAAATTAATATGTTGATTATCAATCAATCTCATTAATCCTCCAAGTTTTGGTAAATTGCAATTTGACCCCAAAATTTATCAAATTTTGGAAATTAGTCCTTTACCGTAAATCAACTTCTTTAAACTCTATAATCACTTATTTAGGCATTTATTATTTAATTTAGCCATTTCTTAATCAATTTTTGTAAAAATCCAAATTTAGACTCTGATCGGTCACATGTGTCAATTTCGCAACACGTGCGACTCGGAACCTAAATTAGCGGATATTACATTCTCTCCCCCTTAAAATAATTTTGTCCTCAAAATTTACCTGTTCATTCAGGGTTGAACAACTGGGGATACTGCTTCTTCATCCCTTCTTCACTTTCCCATGTGGCTTCTTCAACTGTATGATTCCGCCACCAAACTTTAACTATAGGAACTCTCTTGTTCCGGAGAACTTTCTCTTCATATGCTATTATAGCCACTGGTTCTTCCTCATAAGACATGTCTGTCTGTACCTCTATTTCCTCAATCGGTATAATGTGGGTTGGGTCTGAATGATATCTTCTTAACATTGAAACGTGGAACACGTTATGAATTCGGTGTAGCTCCGGAGGAAGAGCTAATCGGTAAGCCACTGGTCCTATTCTTTCTAGAATTTCATAGGGACCAATATACCTTGGGCTTAATTTTCCCTTTTTACCGAACCTCAATATCTTTTTCCAAAGAGAAACTTTAAGAAATACTTTGTCTCCTACTGCATATTCTATATCTCGCTTTTTTAAATCGGCATATGATTTCTGTCAATCTTGTGCTGCTTTTAGCCTTTCCTTGATCACTTTAACTTTCTCCTCAGTTTGTTGAATTATTTCTAGTCCAATCAACTTTTTCTCATTCAACTCGGTCCAACATATCGGTGTCCTACACTTTCTTCCATATAAAGCTTCATAAAGAGCCATGCCTATGCTTATTTGATGACTGTTGTTACAGGCAAACTCCATAAGAGGTAAATGTCGATCCCAACTTCCCTCAAATTCAAGTACACAACATCTCATCATATCCTCTAGCAACTGTATAACTCGCTCTGATTGTCCATCCGTTTGCGGATGAAATGTCGTGCTAAAATTTAGTCGAGTTCCCAAAGCCTGCTGTAGACTCTTCTAGAACTGCGACGTAAACCTGGGATCTCTGTCAGAGATGATAGATATAGGCACTCCATGAAGTCTCACTATCTCATTCATATAAATCTCAGCCAGCTTGTTCAAAGTATAGTCCATTCGGACTGGTAGAAAATGTGCTGACTTTGTCAATCGATCCACTATCACCCACACTGCATCATGCTTTCTCTGATACCAAAAGACTTGTAGCACCTCCTCACCCGAACAACACGTGCCCGAATGAGGGAGCGTTAATATCCTTTTCTTTCTCTACTTCATATATATATATATATTACTCATGAATATATATGGATATAAATAAAAATCAGAGTACAATTTATTTACATAAAATAGTAAATTTTAACATCAGAGTAATAATTAATAAACTTTAAAAGTAAGGTTCACGCCCGTGACTCAATAGTCACACCCGTGATTTTCAGCAGGAAATCTGCATATTCACTTTTCATTCATTCTAACCTCATCCAAATCATACCAAATTCTATTTCATGCATTTCTAAGGTTCTTTACTCAACTTATTACTTTTCAATACATGTACATGCCTTGATCATACAAGATTTTCTAACATGCATCATTAATTCAAAGTCACACAATGATCTCATTCATACATGTCTAATCCTATGGTTTCATGCCATAATCATCATTATTCTTGAAATTGCATTTATCTACAATCATGTTCAGCATGCATTATTTCAAACAAAAATAGGCTATAGCCTTAAATTATGCACAAACCTTAATCTTTCTCCTTCACTCTTTTAGGTAACTTTCTCTTTTCCTTTGCTCCATAGAGCTTGTTCCTTGTCATTTGGAACTCCTACAACATCATAAATTATTATCATCATCATCTGATTTCCTCAAGACCCTAAAATCTCTTTTTCTCTCTCAAAACCCTAGTTTCTCTCTCTTTCCATATAAGTCTTAGATGAGTTCAAAATTCGAACTTCCTTTAGAAAAGATGATGAAGAAGAAGAAATACTTCTTACCTTACATTTTTCTTCACTTGATCACCACTTTGGAGATTTTCTCTCTCTACCAAACTTGATTTTTCTTCCTCTTTCTTGTTCTTTCCAGCTTCCTTATGAGTTATGGAACATGAAAATCACCTTGTCTTGCTCTTTCCCTTCTCTTCCCTTCCTTTCTCTCTCTAGAATCAAGGTGAGCTATGGAGGAGAAGTTGTGGCTGGCGTGACTGGTAAAGAAAAGAGAGAAGGAGCAGAAAATGAAGAGAATAAGAAGAAGAAAAGAAAGCCTTAAATAGGGTACCCAAAAAGTCTTCATGTGGGACCCACAATTTGACCATTTTCTCCCAATTTTACACTTAATCAATATTAATCATCTTCCTTCAACATCATGGCCGGCCAACACTATCAAAATGTGCCCAAAATTAATATGTTGATTATCAATCAATCTCATTAATCCTCCAAGTTTTGGTAAATTGCAATTTGACCCCAAAATTTATCAAATTTTGGAAATTAGTCCTTTACCGTAAATCAACTTCTTTAAACTCTATAATCACTTATTTAGGCATTTATTATTTAATTTAGCCATTTCTTAATCAATTTTTGTAAAAATCCAAATTTAGACTCTGATCGGTCACATGTGTCAATTTCGCAACACGTGCGACTCGGAACCTAAATTAGCGGATATTACATTCTCTCCCCCTTAAAATAATTTTGTCCTCAAAATTTACCTGTTCATTCAGGGTTGAACAACTGGGGATACTGCTTCTTCATCCCTTCTTCACTTTCCCATGTGGCTTCTTCAACTGTATGATTCCGCCACCAAACTTTAACTATAGGAACTCTCTTGTTCCGGAGAACTTTCTCTTCATATGCTATTATAGCCACTGGTTCTTCCTCATAAGACATGTCTGTCTGTACCTCTATTTCCTCAATCGGTATAATGTGGGTTGGGTCTGAATGATATCTTCTTAACATTGAAACGTGGAACACGTTATGAATTCGGTGTAGCTCCGGAGGAAGAGCTAATCGGTAAGCCACTGGTCCTATTCTTTCTAGAATTTCATAGGGACCAATATACCTTGGGCTTAATTTTCCCTTTTTACCGAACCTCAATATCTTTTTCCAAAGAGAAACTTTAAGAAATACTTTGTCTCCTACTGCATATTCTATATCTCGCTTTTTTAAATCGGCATATGATTTCTGTCAATCTTGTGCTGCTTTTAGCCTTTCCTTGATCACTTTAACTTTCTCCTCAGTTTGTTGAATTATTTCTAGTCCAATCAACTTTTTCTCATTCAACTCGGTCCAACATATCGGTGTCCTACACTTTCTTCCATATAAAGCTTCATAAAGAGCCATGCCTATGCTTATTTGATGACTGTTGTTACAGGCAAACTCCATAAGAGGTAAATGTCGATCCCAACTTCCCTCAAATTCAAGTACACAACATCTCATCATATCCTCTAGCAACTGTATAACTCGCTCTGATTGTCCATCCGTTTGCGGATGAAATGTCGTGCTAAAATTTAGTCGAGTTCCCAAAGCCTGCTGTAGACTCTTCTAGAACTGCGACGTAAACCTGGGATCTCTGTCAGAGATGATAGATATAGGCACTCCATGAAGTCTCACTATCTCATTCATATAAATCTCAGCCAGCTTGTTCAAAGTATAGTCCATTCGGACTGGTAGAAAATGTGCTGACTTTGTCAATCGATCCACTATCACCCACACTGCATCATGCTTTCTCTGATACCAAAAGACTTGTAGCACCTCCTCACCCGAACAACACGTGCCCGAATGAGGGAGCGTTAATATCCTTTTCTTTCTCTACTTCATATATATATATATATTACTCATGAATATATATGGATATAAATAAAAATCAGAGTACAATTTATTTACATAAAATAGTAAATTTTAACATCAGAGTAATAATTAATAAACTTTAAAAGTAAGGTTCACGCCCGTGACTCAATAGTCACACCCGTGATTTTCAGCAGGAAATCTGCATATTCACTTTTCATTCATTCTAACCTCATCCAAATCATACCAAATTCTATTTCATGCATTTCTAAGGTTCTTTACTCAACTTATTACTTTTCAATACATGTACATGCCTTGATCATACAAGATTTTCTAACATGCATCATTAATTCAAAGTCACACAATGATCTCATTCATACATGTCTAATCCTATGGTTTCATGCCATAATCATCATTATTCTTGAAATTGCATTTATCTACAATCATGTTCAGCATGCATTATTTCAAACAAAAATAGGCTATAGCCTTAAATTATGCACAAACCTTAATCTTTCTCCTTCACTCTTTTAGGTAACTTTCTCTTTTCCTTTGCTCCATAGAGCTTGTTCCTTGTCATTTGGAACTCCTACAACATCATAAATTATTATCATCATCATCTGATTTCCTCAAGACCCTAAAATCTCTTTTTCTCTCTCAAAACCCTAGTTTCTCTCTCTTTCCATATAAGTCTTAGATGAGTTCAAAATTCGAACTTCCTTTAGAAAAGATGATGAAGAAGAAGAAATACTTCTTACCTTACATTTTTCTTCACTTGATCACCACTTTGGAGATTTTCTCTCTCTACCAAACTTGATTTTTCTTCCTCTTTCTTGTTCTTTCCAGCTTCCTTATGAGTTATGGAACATGAAAATCACCTTGTCTTGCTCTTTCCCTTCTCTTCCCTTCCTTTCTCTCTCTAGAATCAAGGTGAGCTATGGAGGAGAAGTTGTGGCTGGCGTGACTGGTAAAGAAAAGAGAGAAGGAGCAGAAAATGAAGAGAATAAGAAGAAGAAAAGAAAGCCTTAAATAGGGTACCCAAAAAGTCTTCATGTGGGACCCACAATTTGACCATTTTCTCCCAATTTTACACTTAATCAATATTAATCATCTTCCTTCAACATCATGGCCGGCCAACACTATCAAAATGTGCCCAAAATTAATATGTTGATTATCAATCAATCTCATTAATCCTCCAAGTTTTGGTAAATTGCAATTTGACCCCAAAATTTATCAAATTTTGGAAATTAGTCCTTTACCGTAAATCAACTTCTTTAAACTCTATAATCACTTATTTAGGCATTTATTATTTAATTTAGCCATTTCTTAATCAATTTTTGTAAAAATCCAAATTTAGACTCTGATCGGTCACATGTGTCAATTTCGCAACACGTGCGACTCGGAACCTAAATTAGCGGATATTACATTCTCTCCCCCTTAAAATAATTTTGTCCTCAAAATTTACCTGTTCATTCAGGGTTGAACAACTGGGGATACTGCTTCTTCATCCCTTCTTCACTTTCCCATGTGGCTTCTTCAACTGTATGATTCCGCCACCAAACTTTAACTATAGGAACTCTCTTGTTCCGGAGAACTTTCTCTTCATATGCTATTATAGCCACTGGTTCTTCCTCATAAGACATGTCTGTCTGTACCTCTATTTCCTCAATCGGTATAATGTGGGTTGGGTCTGAATGATATCTTCTTAACATTGAAACGTGGAACACGTTATGAATTCGGTGTAGCTCCGGAGGAAGAGCTAATCGGTAAGCCACTGGTCCTATTCTTTCTAGAATTTCATAGGGACCAATATACCTTGGGCTTAATTTTCCCTTTTTACCGAACCTCAATATCTTTTTCCAAAGAGAAACTTTAAGAAATACTTTGTCTCCTACTGCATATTCTATATCTCGCTTTTTTAAATCGGCATATGATTTCTGTCAATCTTGTGCTGCTTTTAGCCTTTCCTTGATCACTTTAACTTTCTCCTCAGTTTGTTGAATTATTTCTAGTCCAATCAACTTTTTCTCATTCAACTCGGTCCAACATATCGGTGTCCTACACTTTCTTCCATATAAAGCTTCATAAAGAGCCATGCCTATGCTTATTTGATGACTGTTGTTACAGGCAAACTCCATAAGAGGTAAATGTCGATCCCAACTTCCCTCAAATTCAAGTACACAACATCTCATCATATCCTCTAGCAACTGTATAACTCGCTCTGATTGTCCATCCGTTTGCGGATGAAATGTCGTGCTAAAATTTAGTCGAGTTCCCAAAGCCTGCTGTAGACTCTTCTAGAACTGCGACGTAAACCTGGGATCTCTGTCAGAGATGATAGATATAGGCACTCCATGAAGTCTCACTATCTCATTCATATAAATCTCAGCCAGCTTGTTCAAAGTATAGTCCATTCGGACTGGTAGAAAATGTGCTGACTTTGTCAATCGATCCACTATCACCCACACTGCATCATGCTTTCTCTGATACCAAAAGACTTGTAGCACCTCCTCACCCGAACAACACGTGCCCGAATGAGGGAGCGTTAATATCCTTTTCTTTCTCTACTTCATATATATATATATATTACTCATGAATATATATGGATATAAATAAAAATCAGAGTACAATTTATTTACATAAAATAGTAAATTTTAACATCAGAGTAATAATTAATAAACTTTAAAAGTAAGGTTCACGCCCGTGACTCAATAGTCACACCCGTGATTTTCAGCAGGAAATCTGCATATTCACTTTTCATTCATTCTAACCTCATCCAAATCATACCAAATTCTATTTCATGCATTTCTAAGGTTCTTTACTCAACTTATTACTTTTCAATACATGTACATGCCTTGATCATACAAGATTTTCTAACATGCATCATTAATTCAAAGTCACACAATGATCTCATTCATACATGTCTAATCCTATGGTTTCATGCCATAATCATCATTATTCTTGAAATTGCATTTATCTACAATCATGTTCAGCATGCATTATTTCAAACAAAAATAGGCTATAGCCTTAAATTATGCACAAACCTTAATCTTTCTCCTTCACTCTTTTAGGTAACTTTCTCTTTTCCTTTGCTCCATAGAGCTTGTTCCTTGTCATTTGGAACTCCTACAACATCATAAATTATTATCATCATCATCTGATTTCCTCAAGACCCTAAAATCTCTTTTTCTCTCTCAAAACCCTAGTTTTTCTCTCTTTCCATATAAGTCTTAGATGAGTTCAAAATTCGAACTTCCTTTAGAAAAGATGATGAAGAAGAAGAAATACTTCTTACCTTACATTTTTCTTCACTTGATCACCACTTTGGAGATTTTCTCTCTCTACCAAACTTGATTTTTCTTCCTCTTTCTTGTTCTTTCCAGCTTCCTTATGAGTTATGGAACATGAAAATCACCTTGTCTTGCTCTTTCCCTTCTCTTCCCTTCCTTTCTCTCTCTAGAATCAAGGTGAGCTATGGAGGAGAAGTTGTGGCTGGCGTGACTGGTAAAGAAAAGAGAGAAGGAGCAGAAAATGAAGAGAATAAGAAGAAGAAAAGAAAGCCTTAAATAGGGTACCCAAAAAGTCTTCATGTGGGACCCACAATTTGACCATTTTCTCCCAATTTTACACTTAATCAATATTAATCATCTTCCTTCAACATCATGGCCGGCCAACACTATCAAAATGTGCCCAAAATTAATATGTTGATTATCAATCAATCTCATTAATCCTCCAAGTTTTGGTAAATTGCAATTTGTCCCCAAAATTTATCAAATTTTGGAAATTAGTCCTTTACCGTAAATCAACTTCTTTAAACTCTATAATCACTTATTTAGGCATTTATTATTTAATTTAGCCATTTCTTAATCAATTTTTGTAAAAATCCAAATTTAGACTCTGACACGTGCGACTCGGAACCTAAATTAGCGGATATTACATTCTCTCCCCCTTAAAATAATTTTGTCCTCAAAATTTACCTGTTCATTCAGGGTTGAACAACTGGGGATACTGCTTCTTCATCCCTTCTTCACTTTCCCATGTGGCTTCTTCAACTGTATGATTCCGCCACCAAACTTTAACTATAGGAACTCTCTTGTTCCGGAGAACTTTCTCTTCATATGCTATTATAGCCACTGGTTCTTCCTCATAAGACATGTCTGTCTGTACCTCTATTTCCTCAATCGGTATAATGTGGGTTGGGTCTGAATGATATCTTCTTAACATTGAAACGTGGAACACGTTATGAATTCGGTGTAGCTCCGGAGGAAGAGCTAATCGGTAAGCCACTGGTCCTATTCTTTCTAGAATTTCATAGGGACCAATATACCTTGGGCTTAATTTTCCCTTTTTACCGAACCTCAATATCTTTTTCCAAAGAGAAACTTTAAGAAATACTTTGTCTCCTACTGCATATTCTATATCTCGCTTTTTTAAATCGGCATATGATTTCTGTCAATCTTGTGCTGCTTTTAGCCTTTCCGTGATCACTTTAACTTTCTCCTAAGTTTGTTGAATTATTTCTAGTCCAATCAACTTTTTCTCATTCAACTCGGTCCAACATATCGGTGTCCTACACTTTCTTCCATATAAAGCTTCATAAAGAGCCATGCCTATGCTTATTTGATGACTGTTGTTACAGGCAAACTCCATAAGAGGTAAATGTCGATCCCAACTTCCCTCAAATTCAAGTACACAACATCTCATCATATCCTCTAGCAACTGTATAACTCGCTCTGATTGTCCATCCGTTTGCGGATGAAATGTCGTGCTAAAATTTAGTCGAGTTCCCAAAGCCTGCTGTAGACTCTTCTAGAACTGCGACGTAAACCTGGGATCTCTGTCAGAGATGATAGATATAGGCACTCCATGAAGTCTCACTATCTCATTCATATAAATCTCAGCCAGCTTGTTCAAAGTATAGTCCATTCGGACTGGTAGAAAATGTGCTGACTTTGTCAATCGATCCACTATCACCCACACTGCATCATGCTTTCTCTGATACCAAAAGACTTGTAGCACCTCCTCACCCGAACAACACGTGCTCGAATGAGGGAGCGTTAATATCCTTTTCTTTCTCTACTTCATATATATATATATATTACTCATGAATATATATGGATATAAATAAAAATTAGAGTACAATTTATTTACATAAAATAGTAAATTTTAACATCAGAGTAATTCTTAATAAACTTTAAAAGTAAGGTTCACGCCCGTGACTCAATAGTCACACCCGTGATTTTCAGCAGGAAATCTGCATATTCACTTTTCATTCATTCTAACCTCATCCAAATCATACCAAATTCTATTTCATGCATTTCTAAGGTTCTTTACTCAACTTATTACTTTTCAATACATGTACATGCCTTGATCATACAAGATTTTCTAACATGCATCATTAATTCAAAGTCACACAATGATCTCATTCATACATGTCTAATCCTATGGTTTCATGCCATAATCATCATCATTCTTGAAATTGCATTTATCTACAATCATGTTTAGCATGCATTATTTCAAATAAAAATAGGCTATTGCCTTAAATTATGCACAAACCTTAATCTTTTTCATTCACTCTTTTAGGTAGCTTTCTCTTTTCCTTTGCTCCTTAGAGCTTGTTCCTTGTCATTTGGAACTCCTACAACATCATAAATTATTATCATCATCATCTGATTTCCTCAAGACCCTAAAATCTCTTTTTCTCTCTCAAAACCCTAGTTTCTCTCTCTTTCCATATAAGTCTTAGATGAGTTCAAAATTCGAACTTCCTTTAGAAAAGATGATGAAGAAGAAGAAATACTTCTTACCTTACACTTTTCTTCACTTGATCACCACTTTGGAGATTTTCTCTCTCTACCAAACTTGATTTTTCTTCCAATTTCTTGTTCTTTCCAGCTTCCTTATGAGTTATGGAACATGAAAATCACCTTGTCTTGCTCTTTCCCTTCTCTTCCCTTCCTTTCTCTCTCTAGAATCAAGGTGAGCTATGGAGGAGAAGTTGTGGCTGGCGTGACTGGTAAAGAAAAGAGAGAAGGAGCAGAAAATGAAGAGAATAAGAAGAAGAAAAGAAAGCCTTAAATAGGGTACCCAAAAAGTCTTCATGTGGGACCCACCATTTGACCATTTTCTCCCAATTTTACACTTAATCAATATTAATCATCTTCCTTTAACATCATGGCCGGCCAACACTATCAAAATGTGCCCAAAATTAATATGTTGATTATCAATCAATCTCATTAATTCTCCAATTTTTGGTAAAATTGCAATTTGACCCCAAAACTTATCAAATTTTGGAAATTAGTCCTTTACCGTAAATCAACTTCTTTAAACTCTATAATCACTTATTTAGGCATTTATTATTTAATTTAGCCATTTCTTAATCAATTTTTGTAAAAATCCAAATTTAGACTCCGATCGGTCACATGCGTCAATTTCGCAACACGTGCGACTCAGAACATAAATTAGCGGATATTACATATGTGGTCACAAAGTGGTCACTATTTAATTAATTAATTAATTAATAATAATAATAATAATTATTATTATTATTATTATTTTAAATTAGTAATTAACAAATTTATAATTATTAATAAATAATTAAGTAATTATTATTTAAATGTAAAATCTACAATCCATTAAAATATTAAAAGTGCAAATACAATGAAATATTTAAAATATATTATATGTATGTCTGTTATAAAAATAATGCTTATATATGCTTATTATTGTTTCTTCTTGCTCTCAATTTTTAACGACAATGATGCCTTTTGTCTAGTCTGGCATAGTTGCCTATCGAATTTACATAAATTGCCTATAAGCGTATTTGTATGCCATTTTAGCTTGAAAAATAAATGATATTTCTTATGCCATCACCAAGCTAGCAATTTCATACATATTTAAGATGTTACGATTATTAGTAGTTATATATTGTAACTTAGTTGTCTTATATTTCAATTATTTTATTTTGCGTGTCACCTCTATTAGGTACTCATATATGCCTTGCACCTTCAATAACTGTGTTTCAGAAATAGGATAACAAAGATATTAGTTTTTATTAGTTAACTGCCATCATTTGTATGTATACGTGAGAACTGAGTTGGTAGTATTGAAACTTTTTATCTATTATTTTATTTAAGAACCAAATCAACAACTATATGAATATAGAATGAACCCAAGCAAAGAGACATGCTGGACAAGTTGTGGGTTGACTGCCAACAAAATTGCATCCTTAGATTAGGCTCCTGTAAAGTTGCAGCGATCAATCTCGAAGTTTGACAGTAGAACGTCCTTGGAGAGTCTTTTTTTCCCCCCCTTCTGTTTTCATTTGCAAAACGTAAATAAATTTCATATACTGCGGCGTGGTGGTATTCTAAAATCTTATGGTCCTTGGTACTCGAATTGATTTTTGTTGATGTATGTACCCATTTCTATAAGCTTTTATAGCATAATTCTTTTGTACAATTTCTGGAATTATTGCGCAGAATTCTGCTACAATACTTTTTGCAGTATTTTTATGTTTTTCTTGTAGTATGTTACTGCATAATTTGTGCAGTATGTGATCTCCAAAACATTATTTCCTACAGTATTTTCATGTTTTTCCTGCTTTTTTTTTCATATAAATTAATAGATTTGTATGCTTTTGTTTGACAAATTTGCAGGAATGTACAAGATCAGAATGACAAATTGAAGGTTATATGAACAATTGAGAATGACAAGTTGAAAGTTTTAATTTAGTAGATTTTTAGGATTTAATTGTGGGCATTTCATCTCCTTGGAATTAGATATTTTGAACTTTAATATATATATTTTTTGAACAATTGCTGAATATTTTATTATATTTACATTATTTATTGAATTAGTGGACACAATATTTTTATTCTTATAAAATATTAAATTTATTATAAATGCAGATTGCTTTTTTTTTTTTTTTTTTTTTCTTTTATATCATCGAATTTGCATTGCAATCTAAATTTGGATAGTAAATAATAAAGTGGACAATGAAAAAAAAAATTCGTCATTAATATTTGTGGCAATTTATTATGACTAATTAGTGATGATGAACAATTTGCAACTAAAATTGTTTTTTTATGACAATTTATCTCCGTAATATTACTTAACCATTAAATGACAATTACAATATCGTCATTTTAAAATTATTATTTTGTGATAAATATTTTATCATCATTTATAATATTTTATTAGTGACGATTAACAAAATTAGGTGACAAAAAATTAAGTTAAACATGATAAAGATTGACTCAAAAAAATTAGAAGATTTTAGTTGAATGATAGGTTTCGTCACAAAAATAATAAGTTTTGGTGACGAAAATGTGATTTCTCATTGATTACATTAATTTTTAATGATGAATACAATATAAAATGACAATTTTTATACCATTTGTGATGTGTTTAGTGTCACAAAAAGTATTAAATTAGAACGACAATGATACTTATCATTACCATAGGTAGAATGTTTAGTGACAATATCAAAATCCATCAAATATAACTTTTACCATGAACATACAGTGACGATCATGTGACAATAAAATTTTGTTACCAAATTGTTTTGATGAAAATTAAATTTTATATAACGATTTTTAGCATCATTTTTTGTAAATTTTTTGATAGGTCTTTTCTTAGTTGTGGTTGTTTACCAATGCAAGGTGTATTTGAACCGGCTGCCATCGAGGTGCTTAGTATTAGAAAATGCTTGAGCTGGATAAAGACCAAAGGATGCGAGAACATGATTGTCAAATCTAATGCTCTCTTGGTAGTTAATGCTCTTAATTATCCAGGTCTAATTCAATCTGTTGTGGATCTAATGCTCTCTTGGTGGTTATAAAAGATTGTAGAGCCTTGGCTAATAAGATTTGTCATGTTGTTTTTCGATTTGTTAAAAGTTTTGCAAATAGAGTTGCTCATCTTATAGATAGAGACTCTTATTTTTGTCAATTCTAGTCTATTGGCGAAAGAATCCTCCTGACAATTTTTATGCAACTCTATTTGTTGATATTGTTTCTTGAATGAAACTTTTACTTTATTGTAAGATTATTTTACCATTGTTTGGCATGTCCACTACCCCGCTATTAAAATTGATTTAAAGATAATCAAAATTTAAAGTTTAGAGATTTAATTGAAAGGAGAAATAAAAAAGTCTAAGGACTTAATAGAAAAAATTTGAAACATTCAAGAAGCTCAAAATGGGTTTTGCCTAATGAACTGCTCAGAAGTTGAAAGGGAGTAACCTTTAGCATTTCTATTTTCATCTACTTTTACAATTTTTTGTTAAAAGAACCATAAAAAAAGAAAGAATACTTTCTTTGACAACAATAAAGAGGTCTGAACACGAAATCTAAAGATCATCAAATTCCCTAAATCTTAAATCACTTATTCAGATACTAGCCAACAAAATTTGCAGTAGGTATGGCTTTTACCTCTTCCAATAATTCATGGAAGCACAATGTGTTCTTAAGTTTTAGAGACAAAGAGACTTGCTATAACTTCACCAGCCATCTATATCATACTTTGTACAACAAAGGAATCAACACTTTTATCGATGAGAAGATTGAAAGAGGAGAGGAGATGATGCCTACGATTGTTGATGCGATTAGAGGGTTGAGAATTTATATTGTTGTTTTCTCTCGAGATTATGCATCTTCTTCTTATTGCTTGGATGAATTGTTGACGATGCTTGCCTATAATGAGTCGATTGATAGAAAGATCTATAACAAAAACTTTAGGATCTCAACTTAGGATCTAATACATGCATCTTACAACATAAAAATTTTAAATGATAAAGAGGAAGATATATACCTTATTTGGTTAAATCCATCATCATAGAAATGATCCGAGAAGTTTTGCACTAAGAATTTCTCTCATTTTCTAACTTAAGAAATGATGGAATTCTTTTACTTTCCTTAACCTCTATTCTTCCTTATATAGAAGAGCTCAATGATTAGAGTTAACAACAAGAGAGACTTAGCTCACCAGTATATAATAATTATGGTGTTAGAGGAGTGCTCTAAAGGCAATCACCTTTAGCATTTATTGTACAAATTTATTTAATTAATAAAATGCTTTTTCATTAATTTGATGTTCATTTGATATATGAATTGATAAGTGATCTTAAATCAATTAATGAAGTCCTTGATACATAACATAGCATGAAGGAAATCATGATGAGATCATGATATTGAGATTCTTATTTTGTGTAATTATGTTAGTATCAAAATTATCCCTAATCATAGGATTAATGAGATGAGACATTATTAATCCAAACAGACTAGCACATGTTACACTCCTTGATTGGATCGAGTAGTAGATCTCATAATCTATAAACATGAAATATTTAGAGTTAACATGTGGATGCTTGCTAAGTGTAGCTAAGTACATTAGATGACCAACTATGAGACAATCATATGGATAATCTATTCAAATGTCAATGATAGTCTCATCACAGCAATGATGCAAGTATCCTTAGACTTGAGGTACACAAGGATATCTTGAATATTGATTATATATTTTGACACTATTCTTTATTGCCTCAGAGAGGTAGCTCATAGGGTGGTGATTGGATACAACTTGAGGTATTCGAAGGTAATTGGATAACCAACAAAGGATTCACCACTCTTGATAGAAGGAGTGTATACTCATGGCCTCTTATCGTGGTCATTACTCAGGAATCTCTGGCCGGAGTGAAAATGTTATAAAGATAGTCTTCAATGACATATCTAATAGAGTAATGAGCCTCAAGGACAAGAACTAACATTACTTGGACTAGATGTGACGTAGTCAGTCTAGTAGGAGTTGACACATGTCCATACTCTGAACCAAGTGGGGTATAGAATGGTGAAAGGAATAATTGCACAGAAATTGTTTATGCAAAGGTTCGTAGTCAAACCACTGACTTTCCGGTCAATTGGGAGTCATGATGTGTTGATAGATACCACTCATGACCTACTTAAATTAATTGTTAATTTAAGTGGCCAACGTAACCAGGAACCTAATGGGTCACACGCATTGAAGATATGGAGAATGAGTAAAATGGTCTTGGATAGAATCCAAAATATGAGAGAATTATTTTAGGATGGATCGCGATGAGGTTGCACAAAAAAATCATTCGGGAGTGTCACGGGCCCGCGCGAGCTAGGCAGGCTGCTGGCTTGCCTAGCAGCAGGCCCAGCGCGCTTGCTGCCTTTCCATCCATTGGCCAACAGCTATTTTTGGCCATAATTAGGCCAATTATGGCCAATTACTATTCATTAGTTTCCATTTTCTTCATTTTTGACTTTTTATCTTATTTTTGAATTTGATTCACATAGAAAAGACATCAAATGACAGAAAATAGATAAAAAAAATATTTTTAAGACACAACAAAAATTCTCTCAAGAACACTTTCAAAGCTAGTACTTTGAATTTGTTCAAATCATTTCCTTTGATAGTTTCTTCTTCATGCTTTGCATGGATTATCATTAGAGACATCCTAATGTAGATTGTTGTGGTTTGCTACAACCCAACAAAGTGAAGATTTGAAGAGCAAATAAAAATTACAAGGTATAATTTTTAACATTTACATTTATATAAATTAGTTTTAATGATACAAGTATGATCTTTTATTTTTGGTTTTGAAAAATTTTATTTTTCGCTGCGTTTATGAATATGATTCATTCTTCATAATCCTACATTGGTATCAAAGCCTCCTTGTATCCATTAAAATTGAAAGTGCAATGGGATTGCATGTTTTTGATGATTTTGGATCAATAGATTTTGAAAAATTGAGATTAATTTGTAAAATATAATTTACACATTTTTGTTTCTTTAATCTGATCATGGGATGATTAAGAATGATTATTTTGATTGAAAAATGATTTGAATGTGATTCAAATAATTAATTTCGGATTTATTTCAAAAATGCCTAAAATTGCCTTGTTTATAAACATGTGTTGTTGTTTGGCTTAATTGATGGGGCTGGTTACATTTTTCTTGTAATTTAATTATGAAACAATTATTTAGACATATTGAGAATATGTTTATGCCTCTGAAAGTGAACATATGTTTATGCACATCCTACCAACGTTGGGTCAAAAGATTAGAGATGTATAGAAGCTTGATAGCAAGCTAATGGAGTTGGTCATTTTGGTCTCTAAGTGGGAGAGATTGGGTTTCTCAGTCTAGCCAGATGGTAGTTTACACTACTAGAGTAGGTTATGTGTGCCAGATGTCTCAGAGTTGAGACAAAAAGATTATGAAAGAGGCTTATGAGATGAGATTTGCAATGCACCCAGGGAGTAACAAGATGTATCAGAATCTAAAAAGGTTGTATTGGCGGTCAAGGATGAAGAAAGATTTCATAGAGTTCATGACTAGATGTCTTACATTTCAATAGGTAAAGGTCGAACATCAGGTATCTTCAGATTTGTTATAGCCAATCACAATTTCGGAATGGAAATGGGAGAGAATCACTATGGATTTTGTGATTGGATTGCCTTTGACATCGAGGAAGTACGATGTCGTATGGGTGATCTTAGATAGGTTAACGAAGTTGGCTCACTTCTTACCTATTCGGAGAGACTATCCTTTAAACCAGTTGGCAACGTTGTACGTGAATGAGATAGTATGTCTTCATGGAGTTCCATTTTGCATCATTTCAGATCGAGATTCACAATTCACATCTCAGTTCTAGGGTAGTCTACAATGAGCTTTGGGCACCAAGCTCAACTATAGCACATCTTTCCATCCTTAGACATATGGTCAGTCAGAGAGAGTCATTTAGATCTTAGAAGACATGATGAGATGTTGTGTGATTGAATTTTAGGGAAGTTGAGATAGATATCTACCATTGATAGAGTTCACCTACAATAATAGTTATCAGTCTAGTATCTAGATGGCTCCATATGAGGCACTTTATGGTAGAAAGTATCGGATGCTGTTGTAACATCCTTGACCTTCCCCAAATGCATTTCATCGAACATAAGCATCTTGCATACAATTCAATTGAACACATGCATTTCATACGTATTTCTATAGGAACAAGTTTATAACAAGCACTAGCTACGTGTCCTAGTATTTGGCACTTGTATCGAGTCGCACTTGTGTAATTATAACCTAAATGAAGATAACAAAGCATTAGAAATAAATTGAATAAGGTGATTAAATTAAACTAAGAAAAATGATTAGATTAAGATTAGTAAACAATTACATTGTTAATTTAGTTAAATCGGGTCAAATGATTAAGTTGTATTATCGTGTGAATTAATGGAATTATAACTATATGTAAATAATAATAAAAAATATAAAATAAAGTGAAAATGAAACAAAAGAGAAATATAGGAGAAGAGAAATGAGAAATGAGAAGAGAAAAGAGAAGAGAAAAAGAGAAAAAGAGAAAAAGAGAAAAGGACAAAAAACAAGTTGGCTTTATCTTTATCTTTCTTCCCCATTTCTGCCTCCTCACTTCAGCCCCGTTTTCTTCTTCAATTTCCACCATTTCAGATTTAAATTCTTCCTTGTTTCACCTAGTTTTTGAAGCTAATTGATCCCTTTCAAGGTTGTTCTTGGTAAGTAATCAATTCTTATTGCTATAGGGTTAATTTGAGTTGCTTAGGTTCAATATTAGGCACTGAATTGCACCCCGATTTTGATATTAATAGGAATTGATTCTGGAAATGTGTAAAACACAAAAGTTGTTCCTTTATATCTTATATTTGTGTATATGTAAACATTTTTGTAAGATGTTATGTATAGGGAGAGATATGCCCTTCGTACTGAAACTGGTCAGGGTATAAACCCTAACCAAGTTAGCTACTGTGTGGTTTGATTTATAATATGTTAAAGCCCTTATTTGAAGTCTCTCAAAACATAAAAGTTTTAGATATATGTGTGTTTTATCTGTATACCAAATTTCAGGTTCATAGGTCTTGTAAATTGGGAGTTAGGGTGAATGGAACAATGACTGTTCCATGGTTTGAACTGCCTACTGAGTGCCCTGGGCAGATCCAGTACATTGGTTGGATAATTTGAGCTTGTTAGAGCAACATTATGTAAATTATCAAATCATGAAAGTTATAGGTATATGTCTTATCTAAATTTTGGTACTAATTTTAGCTTAATTTGTTATCTATAGACTAAGTTATGGCCTTTGGAAGTCATACTGGTCCGGAAGCCAATTCTATTCTGGAACAGTAATATGTTTGGTATAATTAGAAGACCTTAGAGACATAATTGGTAAAAGTTGTAAACATGAAACATGTTCCATATGAACCCATATAAGTTTCTGTAAATTTTCATTAAAATAGGACTTATAGAGTGTAAGTTATGATGAACCCAAATGAGTACCCTGAAACTGCCTAAAGGAAGAAAACAAGGCAGAAAACATAACACTCTTAGAAATTCCACCAAATATTATACAATGATCCAATTGGTCTGAAATTTGAATATTTACTATATATATGTGTTATTGTTAATTAGGAACCATAATCAGAGTAATTGGTCAATTATAGAAAAAGTTATAGGCTAAACAGTCCCATAAGGTCACACTGCCTCATAGGAAAAATCTTAACTATTGACATGAACAATGCATATTAATTTATTTAAGCCACATTAAGTCTCTCTAATCATGAGTTAATCGATTATGTTTTCATATTAGGCTCGCAACATATTGGAGAACCACAAGGAGCGGATAGACAATAAGTTAGGGGTCAGAATCAAAGGAGAACGGTGAGTCTAATTATCGATTGAATTCTTTAGTGCAAATGAATGTTGCTTGCTATGTGATTCATGTGATTGTCATGATTGGTCCTTGATAATGTAATGATGGATAATTTGTGACATTGTGGTACATATAAATGGTATACTTGTGGTATATTTGAGGTATATGTTTGACAAATGTGATATATATACATGGTACATGTATAGTATATACAAGGTGTATGCTTGATATATGTGATATATTATATTGTGGTGAAAACCTCAGTGTTAACTTTGCAAAATCATGGAATTATATTACAGGATATGAAAAACAATTTTACTGCTATTGTTAACAGAGTATTTTATCTTTCCAGTACGTCATGTATGATTACTTGATGTTTGGATAGGTTATACTAAAATGCATAAGATGTGGTGTTACAGCTGTTGTCTTGGAGCTTAGTGAGAAAAAGCTAGTGGGGCCAAATCTGGTAAAAGAGATGGAATACAAACTGAAGATCATTAAAGATTGACTAAAAGCAACTTCTGATAGATAGAAATCCTATGCTAATCTCAAGAGAAAGGATGTGGTATACTTGTGGTATATTTGAGGTATATGTTTGACAAATGTGATATATATACATGGTACATGTATAGTATATACAAGGTGTATGCTTGATATATGTGATATATTATATTGTGGTGAAAACCTCAGTGTTAACTTTGCAAAATCATGGAATTATATTACAGGATATGAAAAACAATTTTACTGCTATTGTTAACAGGGTATTTTATCTTTCCAGTACGTCATGTATGATTACTTGATGTTTGGATAGGTTATACTAAAATGCATAAGATGTGGTGTTACAGCTGTTGTCTTGGAGCTTAGTGAGAAAAAGCTAGTGGGGCCAAATCTGGTAAAAGAGATGGAATACAAACTGAAGATCATTAAAGATTGACTAAAAGCAACTTCTGATAGATAGAAATCCTATGCTAATCTCAAGAGAAAGGATGTGGAGTACTTAGTGGAGATAAGGTGTTTCTCAAGATATCTACGTGGAAGAAGGTTCTCATATTTGGGAAAAAGGCAAGTTGATCCCTAGGTTCATTGGATCTTATGAGATCCTAGAGAGGATAGGACCAGTTGCGTACAGAATCACTTTGTCACCACGATTGAGTAGGATACACAACGTCTTCCATGTATATATGTTGCGAAGGTATCGGTCAAACCCTTCTCACATCATCACCACTGGAAGCATATAATTGGGACCAAATTTTTCTTATGAAAAGGAACCAGTCGAGATCTTAGCTTGTGGTAAAGCAGTTCAAAAACAAACGAGTTCCACTAGTGAAAGTTTTATGGAAGAGCTATAACATTGAAGAGGTAACCTGGGAAAGTGAAGAAGTGATGAGAACACAATATCCTCAAGGCATCATGATAGATAATTTTGGGGATGAAATATCCTAAGGGGGAGAGAAATGTAATGCCCATAATTAAGGCCTATAAGTTATGTTTTTGGTTAGTGAGAGTTGAGGGTTAAGTAGAGTGTTGGAAGTTTGAGAGTTGTTGATATAAGATGTTTCATGCCCGTGACAATGGGTGTCACAGCCATGAATATTGGGTTTTAGCTAGTAGTTGTGATGAGGTTCTTCACAATCGTGAAGAGTTTCTTCATGCCTATGAAGGAGTGGTTCATGCCCTTAAGAGACGAGTCACGACCATGAAGCCTAGACAGTATGGGTAGGTGAGGTAGTCACGTTTTTCTTCTCTCCATACCTTTAAATCCACTCTCCACTCCCTGTTAACCAACCAAATGTGCCATCTTAACCTTCTTCTTCCTTTAAATACTCTTTTCCTCCATGGTTAAGCTTAGTTTTGTGAGAGTTAAGTGAGGGAAAAGAGTGAGTAAGAGAGAGGTGTGGGTTACAAAGTGATAGTTGGTTTCGATGTTTTTGCTTTTGGTTTGTGTTCTAAAAGCTAAAGATTCATTTTGCTTATGTCCAGGAGTGGGTAAAGGTGCTAGAAGTCCATCTCAATGGAGAGGACAAGCTTGAAGAGCTCAAGCTTTAGTTAATCTCCATCCTAGGTGTAAGGTTTGTACATAACAACCTCTTAAGCACTAATCTGGCATTTGTATGTTGTTGTGACTTGAATGCATGTTAGTATGAACATTTGTAACATCATCGAGTTTCCCTATAAGAATATCTACATGCAACTCATTTGAACATATACATCTTGCATATACTTTATTTGAACACGTGCATTCCACACGTAACTTCATGGAGATAAGTTCATAACATACACTAGCTACGTGTCTAAGTATATTGCAATTATATCGAGTTGCATGTGTGTACTTATAACCTAAATCAGGGTAATCAGGTATTAGAGATTAATTAAATAAACTAAGTAAACTAAAGTAAGTCAAATGACTATATCCAAATAAATGAAACGTGACATAGTTAATATAGTTAAATAAGACTACTTGATTAAATTATAAATATGATATTGTCTAGTAGGACTAGATACATATAAATATATGGAAGAAATAATAATAGTAATAAGAATTAATTAATTAATTAAATGAAAATGAATAGAAACAAAAAAAAGGGCCAAAAGAAAAAGAAAGAAGGGACAAAAGATGAAGAAAAAGACAAAAGTGAGAAGGTGGACTTTATCTTCCTTCTCAAAATTCTATCTTCTTACTCCAGCCCCATTTCTCCTTCTTCTTCCACCATTTCAACCTTGTTTTCTCCATTGTTTCACTTGAGTTTTACAACCAATTCAGCCCTTGCAAATTTGTTCTTGGTAAGTTATTATCTTTGATTGTTTTAACCTTGATTAGTGTTGTTTAGAGTCTTTGAATGGAAAACAGTTTTGCCACGAATTCAAAGACCATAGAGGCTGATTATGGAAAAGTGTAAAACATGAAATTTGTATTTTTATGTCTTATATTTATGGATATATAAATATTTTTGAAATATTTGGTGTGTATGAATAGATAATATCATCTAAGTTAAACTTGTTTGGGTGTAAACCCTAGCTATTCCACCCATTGTGTTTACTTATTTTGAATATGATAGAGCTCATATTTTAAGTAGATCAAGATATAAAGTTGTAGATATATGTTATATATATCTGGATACAAAATTTCAAGTTCATATGTGTTGTGGATGTTGAGTTATGATGAACAGAACCATGATTGTTCCATGGTTTGAAATGATTGCTTAGTGCCCTAGGCAGGTCCAACAAATTCTTTGATAATTTTGAGCTTCTTATAAATGGAATTTGTAATTTAATAGTAAAGTTATAGGGTTATGACTTAGATAAAATTTGGTGCAAATTTAAACTTAATATGTTATGTATAGTGTGAGATGTGGCCTTAACAAGTTATACTGATTCGGAAGGCAATTCTATTCTAGACCAATGAAATGTTTCTTATAATTTAAAAACCTTAGAGATGTAATTGATAAAAGTTGTAAGCATAAAAAATGTTAAATTTTAACAGGTCTAAGTTCCTATGAAGTTTCACTATAATATGACATACATAATGTAAGATATTAAGGACTAAATTTGGTACCCTAAAACTACCCAAGGGTAGAAAGCATAATACAATTGGAAATTCCACCAAATATTGTAAAACTCTCCAATTGATTTGAATTTGAATATATTATATAATTATATGTTAAATTTAATTGGAAATAAGAATCAAATAAATTGGGCAAGTGTGAAAAAATTTATAAGTCAATCAATCCCATAAGGTCACACTGCCTCATAGGAAAAATCCTAACTATCTATATGAACTATGAATATTAATTTATTTAAACCACATTAAGTTTCTCTAGTCATGACTTAATCAATTATATTCCTATATTAGGTTCACAACAAATTGGAGATCTACAAGAAAGGGATAAACAACGAGTTAATGGTCGGAATCAAAGGAAAATGTGAGTTTAATTATCAAGTGATTTCTTTAGTACACATAAACATTGCTTGCTATGTGATATGTAGAGTGATTTATGGTTATGTGATTCATATAATTGCCCCTTATTTGACCTTGATAAAGAATGATGGATATTTGTGACATATGTGGTATATATAAGTGGTATATGTATGGTATATTTGAGGTATATGTTAGGCAAATGCAATATATACATAGTATATGTATAGTATATGTGAGGTATATGCATAGCATATGTGGTATATATGAGGTATATGTAATAAGGGCATAATGGATGATGAATGCTTAGTTACAAATGCATATGCATAAAGACTTAAAAAGGTATTGTGACTAGTTAATTGGCATTGCAAAGAAAAAGAAAAGGCCTGTGGCCTAACAAATATGCAAATAAAACAAATAATCAAGCTAGGTAGCAAATGCAAAAGTTCACATGGAAAATGTTCATAAGGAAACTTGGGGCAATGTTTGTTTAACTTGGTCACAACAAAATAAAATGAGCAAAGCATAAGCATAAGCAAAGAATAGTGATCATATGCTTTAATTTTACTAGTAACTATACGATATCGATGAATAAAATGAAATACGTTGTAATATCCGCTAATTTAGGTTCCGAGTCGCGCGTGTTGCGACATTGACGCGTTTGACCGATCAGAGTCTAAATTCGGATTTTTACAAAAATTGATTAAGAAATGGCTAAATTAAATCATAAAGGCCTAAATAAGTGATTACAGAGTTTAAAGAAGTTGATTTACGGTAAAGGACTAATTTGCAAAATTTGATAAGTTTTAGGGTCAAATTGCAATTTACCAAAAATTGGATGATTAATGAGATTAATTGATAATCAACATATTAATTTTGAGCACATTTTGATAGTGTTGGCTGGCCATGATATTAAAGGAAGATTATTAATATTGATTAAGTGTAAAATTGGGAGAAAATGGTCAAATGGTGGGTCCCACATGAAGACTTTTTGGGTACCCTATTTAAGACTTTTCTTCTTCTTCTTCTCTTCATTTTCTGCTCCTTTTCTCTCTTTTCTTTACTAGTCACGCCAGCCACAACTTCTCCTCCATAGCTCACCTTGATTCTAGAGAGAGAAAGGAAGGGAAGAGAAGGGAAAGAACAATACAAGGTGATTTTCATGTTCCATAACTTATAAGGAAGCTGGAAAGAACAAGAAAGAGGAAGAAAAATCAAGTTTGGTAGAGAGAGAAAATCTCCAAAGTGGTGATCAAGTGAAGAAAAATGTAAGGTAAGAAGTATTTCTTCTTCTTCTTCATATTTTCTAAAGGAAGTTCGAATTTTGAACTCATCTAAGACTTATATGGAAAGAGAGAGAAACTAGGGTTTTGAAAGAGAGAAAGAGAGATAGGGTCTTGAGGAAATCAGATGATGATGATAATAATTTATGATGTTGTAGGAGTTCCAAATGACAAGGAACAAGCTCTAAGGAGCAAAGGAAAAGAGAAAGCTTCCTAAAAGAGTGAAGGAGAAAGATTAAGGTTTGTGCATAATTTAAGGCAATAGCCTATTTTTGTTTGAAATAATGCATGTTGAACATGATTTTAGATGAATGAAATTTCAAGAATGATGATGATTATGGCATGAAACCATAGGTTTAGACATATATGAATGAGATAATTGTGACATTGAATTAAGGATGCATGTTAGATAATCTTGTATTATCAAGGCATGTAAATGTATTGAAAAGTAATAAGTTGATTAAAGAGCCTTAGAAATGCATGAAATAGAATTTGGTATGTTTTGGATGATGTTAGAATGAATGAACGGTGAATATGCAGATTTCCTGCTGAAAGTCACGGGTGTGACTATTGAGTCACAGGCGTGAACTTGAGGGTTCACAGTTGTGACTGATTGTGTTACGGTTGTGAATTTCTCGGTGGAAATAGTACTATTCATTCCAGAAGCGTTCACGGGTTGGAATCACGACAGTGAACTTATTCACAGTCGTGAAGGAGTAATCACGACCGTGAATGCTTTTGGGCGATTCATTCCAGTAGCGTTCACGACTTGGGATTACGGGCGTGAACTAATTCACGGGCGTCAAAGTAGTAATCACGGTCGTGAATGCTCTGTATTTGAAATTATGAATGTGATTATTAAATGAGGAATTCAGGTAAGTAAATGAAAGTTATTGTCTATCCAGCAAAATAAGAATGATATGGATATGAATATATGTATAAGTATATATATATATATATATATATATATATATATATATATATATATATATATATATATATATATATATATTGATGTGAGAATGTGATACGTTGTGATATAGAAAAATGAATTGATGTAGAAAAATGAATTGTCATGGATAATATATGAAATCTGATGCAGATGATAAACATGAGAATATTGATGAATCTAGTAAATGAATGAAAAGATGTATGAGTATGACTATATGCTTGTAAAACAAGAAAATTGAGATGTTGATAAATATGAGAAAAATGGATGTGTTGAAATTTGAGAATAATGATTGATGTGAAAATATAATGAAGCCCATTACTCTACTTGCGGACTAGAATCAGGATAGATGACATGTCATTAAGGGAGCGAACGGTACCGTACTATACCTCAACCAATGTGGCTAAAGCTTGTGTGAGCGCCATTGGTCTGGGATGCTCAGTCAGTGTGGCTAAAGCTTGTGTGAGCGCTACTGACTTGAGAAAGCTCCGATGAGCACATATAAATGAGGACAAGATGTCATAAGCTTGTGTGAACGGCCTTGATCCGGTTATTCATCTATGATGAAATTATACTCAATCAATGTGGCATAAGCTTGTGTGAGCGCCATTGATTTGAGAAGCTCTTATGAGTTAGATAGTGGACAGGGTGGCATAAGCTTGTGTGAGCGCTCCTGATCCATAACCCGTATCCAGTCAGTCCAAAAATTTAGAGTGATGTGGGCAAGATAATGAGGATATGTCGGAAAGATAAGAAAAGGAAAGAATAAGAAAATGATGATGATATGAGATTGAAATGTAATGATAAAGAGATTTACAGAATAATTTGCTATTAAAGATAAATGAAAATAACAATGTCTATATGAGCATGACATTTATACTTTTATGAAATAGGAATATGTTGATAGTCATGCATGCAAACATTTTAATGCACAAAATGATAATTGTTACTGCTTGTTGCATGATATAGTATATTTCCTTCTTTATATGCACCACTAAGCTTAGAGCTTAGTGTGGAGTTTAATTTCCACACAGATATAGAAAGGTAGCTGAAGACGCTAGATAAAGTAAGCGGTGATCCCATTCAAGTAAAGCAGCTTAATCTTGAGAAAGTGGGTCACAAGTTTTGAAACTTTTGTATTTGACTTTTATATTAAAGAAATGTTTGAGTTTGTAAAACTTACTTTTAAAGTTTGTTAAGAATTACTCTGATGTAAAAAATTACTATTTTATGTAAATAAATTGTACTATGATTTTATTTATATCCATATATACATGAGTAAAAAAAAATGTTAAAAAGAAAGACAGGACATTAGCGCTCCCTCATCCGGGCACGTGCTGTTCGGGTGAGGAGGTGCTACATACATAGTATGCATTGGATTTGTGATTTGTTACTATGAGTTGCTTGGTACTTTAGAACTTGTTTGATGATTACTCTCACTGAGCTGCAACTCAATAATTTGTATCATTTTTAAGGTAAAAAAAAGTGAGAGCTCATTTTGGTTGACATATAGAAGACATGGAACAAAGGTTACTGGTTGAGCCTCACCACTATCTCTCTTTAAATTCTACACAAGCATGAAATTATGTCATCTAAATTTTGGACTTATGTGAATGTACGTGTGTAATTACTCAGGGTTGATTCTAAAATGTGTAAATGAGCATATTTCGTAAGCCTTAGATGTAAGGTTTAAGTTTTAATATATATGATATATGTTGATTTTCAAAATTATTGAATGATGATATGGATGTGATGAAAAAAAAAATTACTATCGATATTGTAGCGCTCACTTACCCTACTAATCGCTAATAGGATATGGAAGTGCTACTAAGCTCATTTAATTTAAAACCAATGCTCAATTTTGTATAAATATTTTTTTTTCAATTTAAATATATATCTAGTGATGGGAATATTGTGATTCAAAATAACTTATTCATTAAACCATGATATTTAAAAATATAACTACAATAATTCTAGATATATATAATTACCAAATCCATTACTTATAAATATTACAAGCCACAAATTTACATCAACAAAATTCTTAAAACTAAATTTTTACAATATCATTATCAAAACATACAAAAAGAACTAGACTGCTGCAATCTGATCTTGGGGTTCCCTCTTTTTCGGTCACCCTATCGGAACAGCTACTTCTATTTATCTGCGCGTGAAACACACGCGCTAAGCTACTAGCTTAGTGGTACGTTTGGCAACTATCCAATCATTACATAAATAATTCTAAAATAAAATTTTAGAAACTACAATTAACCTATTTAGCATGCCAAATATTCAATTAATAATAAACTATTTTCTTCATGCAAAAATATTTAATTCATGAATTATGATATTTTATTCATTAAGCATGCTTGAAATTTTAACAATACAAGGTATAAAATTTACAATATGAATTTCATACTTCACATTTTTTTTCTGTTATTTATTTAATAGCCCACGACATCTTAGACCGGAACTAAACACTGGATATAGGGTTTCTGCTCTCCGGCAGTATACTCGGTGCCTACATAATTATTTTTTTAACTCGGCGTTTAACGCCTACATTTTCAATAACAACTCAGCACCTTTTTGATGCCTACGTAAATTTCGAACTCAGCACTAATTCTTAGTGCCTAAGTAAATTTCAACTCAGCACTATTATTTTTAGTGCCTACATAATTTTAACTCAGCACTATTATATTTAGTGCCTACATTTGTACCCTTTTATTGGCATGCCAACTTATCCAAATTTCTAGTTCTCGACTAGATATTATAGGGCTTAAATTATATTTGTTACCTTTATTCATATTTACATAAATTATGTAGGGAAACATTAATATAAATTCCATATAAATGCAATAATTCTCATTCAATATTTTACAACCTCATACTAGCTCATTTAATCTTTATAACTATAAGAAAAATTCAATCAATACATTTTCTAACACATAAATCCACAATCAACACATTTCTACCAGCTGTCCTATTCTGGACAGCATTTCTACCTTATGTTGCTCTGCATTTTTCGTCTATTTTTAGACAGAATTTGGACATGTGATCATCTAAAAAAATATAGGTACATGTCTTATCTTTAATTTCCAACTGGAATCACATCAAAACAAATTTTTTAACAAAGGTTATACATTTTCTCCTAAGTTACGTTCGCTGCAATCTGCCCAGTATTTTACTGGACAGATTTCTGCCTTATCTTTCTATATCTTTTTCATCCATTTCTAGATGGCATTTGGACAAGTGATAAACTAGAAAAATTCAGGTACATGTCTTATCTTTAATTTTCAACTGGAATCATATTAAAAATAATTTCGTAGCAAAAGTTATGAATTGTTTTCCAACCTATGTTTACTGTAATCTGCCCAGTATTTTTTTTTCTGGACAGATTTCTAGTTCAAAGTTTGAGTCCATTTTTCACCTAATTCCAGGCATATTTAGGTCTACTGTTCTGAATTAAAGTTCAAGCCCTATGTCTTAACTTTCCAATCCAGCAAGAATCACAAAGAAATGATTTCCAGAACTCAAGTTATGACCAAAACACTAGACACTGTTCATAAGACGAATTTTCCAGCACATCAAATAATTCATACATTTTCCATTTTCATGCATCAACCTCATTTTCTAGTCTTTATTTTCACATTCATGGCATCATTTAATCACTCAATCAAATGTTCAGAATTTCATACATAAATTCACTACATCACAAAATCAAAATCAATACTTTTCTATATTGAATTTTTGCCAAATGTACATACCTCAAAGTTCTATTTTTCTTCACTTTTCTCTTCCTCTTAGATAGCCTTTTCCTTGCCCTTACTTCCCCTTTGATTTTGGTTCAAAGGTTGTTCACTTCCTTGCCCTAACAATAAATTTTACACTAATGAAACACTAATCACACCAATCCACCCTTAATCACCATTAGCATACTAATAACCCTAATTTACTAGCTATAATGGCAACTAACCTCAAACTCAAAGAAAAGAGAAGAAGAAAGTAAGGAGATGGAAAATCTAAACTCACCTTTGATGATCTTCCAAATGGCTAAAAACTCTTTTTTTTTTTTTTCCTTCCTTTCTTCCTTCCTCTTCCTTAGTTTTGCTCACTTTACTTCACTTTCTTCATGATCTTGCCTTAATCCCCTTTTTTTCATCTAATCTTAGCTTGATTTGAAGAAAGAAAAACAAAAGTAAATGGGAGAGGAGAAGCTCACGGCAAAGAAGAAGAAAAGAGAGAGAAATGAGTTTGGTCAAGATGAAGAAGAAGAAGAATGGTCAAAAAAGTGAAAATTTGACTTTTTATAGTTGGATTAGGTGGGTGGTTAGGATTAGTTACTAATCTTGATTCCTATTGGTCCATTAATTTAAATCACTCTTACTTTATTTTAATCAAAAGAATATTCCTTTCCTTAGATAAAGAATATTCCATTTTTATGCCTTCTTAGAATTTCTGTGCCAAAAACACTGCAATTCCAAATTTCATTCAGTGAAAAATAATTTTTTTTCCAATTTTAATTCCAAACTTCAAAATTCTCAATTAATAATATTCAAAATATTTTTCTCCCAACTTATTATTATTTAAATTTATTTCTTTCATGTCCAAATTTAGACCCCGATCGGTTCAGCACGCCGGATTTCGGTCAACCGCGACCGTGGCCTAAATTATCGGGCATTACAGATATTAACAAGATCTTATGTCTTACTCATATGCCATGTATGGTTATGTGACATAAGAATGGGTTGTACTTAAATACATAAGGTATATGTTACATATTTGGTATCTAAGTAGGGATAAGTTCCATAGGAACATCCATATGCATAATAGTATGATAACATATACATCATATGTGTTGAACATTATGTAGTGACACAATTCTATGAATTTTAGAGCCATCATAATACATGATTCACCAAGGAGGGAGAGACCGATTGAAATGCATTCTCACGAGGCATCACCTCATTTACTTAGAGATTAACCAACACCAAGGGTTAGGGCTCTAGTACATGCATGACAATCATCACATACAGAAGTACCCAATGAAAACCCAGAACAGGAAGTATAGAGACCTAAAATATATAGGAAATACGTTATGACAAGCTGGGAAAATAAGGTGCAGTTGATTTCAATGGCACAATAAACCCAACAAAAGCAGAGACATGGCTTAAAAGGACATAAAGTGTATTGAATATGATAAGATGCACTCCAGAGGAGAAGTTTGATTATGCAGTATCCTTGCTTCAAGGTAATGCTTATGAATGGTGGGAGACAATCCCAGATAGTGGTGCACAACTTCCAATTCTGACATGGAATGATTTCCTCTGGGAATTTCAGAATAATTACATGCTTTCCTCTGGGAATTTCAGAATAATTACATGCCTAAGGCATATAAGGATGACAAGAGAAAGGAATTCCTAAAACTAAAATAAGGGAACATGTTTGTTGTAGAGTATGAGGTGCAATTCAACAAACTTTCCCATTATACCACTTTTATGGTCTCTATTGAAAGAGACCAATATAGAAAGTTTGAATAGGGCCTCAAATATGAGATCAAAAATAGAATCACAACTACTAATCTTGATAGTTATACCAGGCTTTGAGCTGCTGCAATTAGAGCTGAAAAGTTAATAAAAGAAGTTGGAGAACAACAATTTAGAAAGCCGACACTAGAGTTTTATGGAAAGTCTAGCAGAAGGCAGGGAAAGAGAGAAAGATATATGCCAACCCAGTCTAGTAACAGAGGTGGATATTCGAGCTTCAAAGGTCATGCCATGACTTTCTTTTACCCAGGCAGAGGACAGAGCCAATATATAGAACAAAGGCCTACATGTACTCATTGTGGTAGACAACATATGGACGAATGCAAAAGGCTCACAGAAGTATGCTATTTTTATGGGTTTTTGGATCATATGTACAGAGACTGTTCATAAAGAGCCAACTTAACTGAAACCAGTAGAGGTAAAGGGGTATCTAAGACTACAGTTGAGGCATCAAGGGTCAACCCTACCAGTGGAATATAAGGCAGAGGTAGTGGCAGAGCTGGTATAATAAGTAAAGGAGTAAGCACATCTAAAGGTCAGAGTTCTAGACCCCCTACATAGGCCAAGGTGTTTGCCATGACTAAGCAGGAGGCAGTTGATGCTCCCGAATTAGACAATGGTAATATTTATATTTTTGATATATTAGCATATGCATTGATTGACCCTGGTTCCACACATTCATTTATATCATCGCATATGGCATCCAAATTGCATAAAAAGCATAAGCCCTTAGGGATTGACATAAATATGAGTACTCCACTGGGAACAGTATTAGTTGTGAATAATGTTTATCGTGATTGCTTGATATGCATTTATAATTATGAATTGATAAATGATATGATCTTACTGCCACTATATGAATTTGATGTGATAATGGGAATGGATTGGTTAACTAAACATCATGCAATAGTAAATTTCCTTACTAAGGAAGTAATTTTGGAATCACCAAACCAGCCAAGAGTTGTACTTCTAAGTGAAAGAAAACTTGTGCCTACATGTCTAATCTCAGCTATAAAAGCATTCAGGATGATCAAATGAGGATGTGAAACATATTTGGCATATCTGACTGATACTAGAACCATTGATAGCTTGCTTGAAAATATACCAGTAATGAGGGAATTTTCTAATGTATTCCCAGATGACTTACTTGGGTTACCACTAGATAGAGAGATAGAATTTACTATTAAATTGGTACCAAGGACAACACTAATATCGATGTCACCTTACATAATGGCCCTAATTGAGTTGAAAGAATTGACGACCCAATTGCAGAAATTACCTGATAAAAGGTATATTAAACCTAGTGTATCACCATAGTGAGCTCCAGTATTATTTGTTAAAAACAAAGGTAGAACAATGAGATTATGCATTAATTACAGGCAATTCAATAAAATGATAGTTAAGAACAAATATTCATTTATTAGAATATATGATTTGTTTGACCAGTTACAAGGAGCTCATATATTTTCCAAGATTGACTTGAAATCAGGCTATTACCAGCTAAAGGTAGCAAAAGTAGATATTTCAAAGATTGCATTTCGAACCAGGTATGGACATTATGAATTTTTAGTAATGCCATTTGAGTTGACTAATGCTCTAGTTGCATTTATGACATTAATGAATAAAGTGTTTCAACCATATCTGGACAAATTTTTGATAGTATTTATTGATAACACATTGGTGTACTCAAAGAATAGGGGAGAACATGAACAACATTTAAAAATTGTGTTGAAAACTTTGAGAGAGAAATAATTATATGCTAAATTGAGTAAATGCGAATTCTGGTTGGATCATTAGGTGTTTCTTGGACATATGGTATGGGGCAAGGGCATAGAGGTAGACTTAAAGAAAATAGAGGCCATGGTAAATTGGGAAGCTCCTAAAAATATTTCAAAAGTGCATAGTTTTCTGGGTTTAACAGGATACTATCGTAAATTTATTGATGGATTTTCATTAATTGCTAGCCTTTTGACTATATTGCTAAGAAAGAATGTGCCTTTCAAATGGGCTTCAGAATGCCAAATGAGTTTTGAAGAGCTAAAACAGAGGTTAATCACTGCACCAATATTAGCTATTCCTATACGTACAAGTAGATTTACAGTATATAGTGATGCTTCTCACCAAGGTTTGGGATGTGTGTTAATGCAACATGGCAAGGTGATAGCTTATGCATCCAGACAATTGAGATTGCATGAGATCTCATATCTAGTGCATGATTTAGAATTGGCTGCAATTGTATTTGCATTAAAAATTTGGACACATTATTTATATGGTGAGACATTCCAGATCTTCACAGATCGTAAGAGCTTGGGTTATTTGCTGAAATAAAAGGAGTTAAACATGAGACAAATATGATGGTTAGAGCTATTAAAAGATTATGATTGTACCACTGAATACCATCCAGGGAAATCTAATGTAGTAGTAGATGCATTGAGTAGGAAGTCCAATAGCAGTGTAGCTCACTTACAAGTATCATCTTTTCCATATTTGATTCAATTACAGTTCATGAATATTGAATTGAATATGCATGATGATGGATCACTGATTACTACTCTTCAAGTTAGACCTATGCTAAAGGAAAGGATTAATGCAGCACTGGGCAAATATCCTTAATTATGGGAGAAAAGTGCAATGGTAAGGCAGGAAAATAATACAAAATTTCATTTACAAGATGATACACTGATGTTAAAGTCTTGCATATGTGTTCTAGATACAGAAAACTTGCATCAGGAAATAATAGAAGAGGCACATAATGCACCATATGCAATGCACCCAGGGATGACCAAGATGCATCATAGCTTAAAGTCTCATTACTAGTGGCCCAAAATGAAGAAAGACATAGTAGAATATGTTTCTAAATGCTTATGTCAACAAATTAAGATTGAACATCTGACACTAGTTGGTAAGCTATATGCATTGCCAATGCCATAATGGAAATGGGAGAAGATAACAATGAATTTTGTTTATAGATTGCCAAGGACTCCATGGAAAAATAATGCAATATGGGTAATTATTGATAGGTTAACTAAGTCAACACACTTTTTACCTATCAAATAGGGGTGTACACTCTATAGTTTGGAAAAATTATATGTGAATGAGATAGTCAGATTACATGGTATTCTAGTATTCATTGTGTTTAATAGAGATCCACGGTTTACTTCACATTTTTGGGTGAGTGTACAAGATGCATTGGGAACAAAATTGATCTTCAGTACTGCATTCCACCCACAAACTGATGGATAATCAGAGAGGACGATACAAACATTGGAAGAAATGCTTAGGGCATGTTCTGTGGAATTTATATGAGCTTGGGATGAATATATAGCATTGATGGAATTTGCTTACAACAACTAATGTGATAGCAGTATCCAGATGGTACCATATGAGACATTATATGGTAGAAAGTGCAGACGCCCTATCATTTAGGATGAAGAAGAACCATATGCATTAGAATGACCAGATATAGTACAAAACACAATGGATAAGATCAAGGTTCTCAAGAACAAGCTAAAGGAAGCACAAGATAGATAGAAAAGTTATGCTGATCAGCATAGAAGGGAAGTAGAATATGATTTGGGTGAGAAGGTATTTCTACAAGTATCTCTATGGAAAGGGATAATTCGATTTGGCAAGAAGGGTAAATTGAACCAAAGGTACATAGAGCCTTATGAAATTCTTGAGAAGGTTAGTCTAATGGCATACATGTTGGCTTTACCACCCAAGATGACTCAGATTCATAAAATGTTTCATGTGAGTATACTTAGAAGGTATAGTTCAGATCCTACACATGTACTTAAAGATCAAGCAATTTAGATTGTAGATGACATGAGTTATGTCGAGGAACCAGTGGAAATCATTAGAAACAAGACTAAACAATTGAGAAACTGAGAAATACCTTTAGTTAAGGTATTCTGGAGAGACCAGTCATAAGAAAGGCAACATAGGAAATAGAAGAAAATATGAAGACAATATCCACACCTGTTTCCAGAAATTAAATTTCGAGGAAGAAATTTTTAAAAGAAATGGAGAATTGTAACATCCTTGATTTTTTCCATATGCATATCTACATGCATCTCATTTGAACATTTACATCTTGCATATACTTCATTTGAACATGTGCATTCCACATGTAACTTTATGGAGATAAGTTCATGACATACATTAGCAACATGTCTAAGTATATTGCAATTGTATCAAGTTACATGCGTGTACTTATAACCTAAATTGGGGGTAACAAGGTATTAGAGATAAATTAAATAAAGTGAGTAAACTAAAGTAAGTAAAATGACTAGATCCAAATAAATGAAATGTGACATAGTTAATATAGTTAAATGGGACTACTTGATTAAATTATAATTTTGGTATTATCTAGTAGGACTAGATACATGTAAATATGTGGAAAAAATAATAATAGTAATAATAAATGAAAAAATAATTAAAGAAATGAAAATGAAAGGAAACAAAAAAAAGAAACAAAAGAAAAAGAAAAGAAAATGAAAAGAAGGGAAGAAACAAAAGATGAAGAAAATGACAAAAGTGAGGAGATGGATTTTATCTTCCTTCTCAAAATTTTGCCTTATTACTTCAGCCTCGTTTATGCTTCTTTCTCCATAATTTCAGCCTTGTTTCATCCATTGTTTCACTTAAGCTTTATAGCCAATTCAACCCTTGCAAGTTTGTTATTGGTAAGTTATTATCTTTGATTGTTTTAACCTTAATTAGTGTTGTTTAGATTCTTTGAATGGCAGAAAGTTGTACCACTAATTCGAAGACCTTAGAGGCTGATTCTAGAAAAGTGTAAAACATTAAATTTGTAGGTTTATGTCTTATATTTATGGATATATAAATATTTTTGCAATATTTGGTGTGTATGAAAAGATAATAGCATCTAAGTGAAATTGGATCAGGTGTAAAACCTTGTTGAGCCTCCTATTGTGTTTACTTATTTTGAATATGCTAGAACCCATATTTTAAATAGCTCAAGACACGAAAGTTGTACAAAAATGTATTATATATCTTGATACCAAACTTAAAGTTCATATGTGTTTTGGATGTTTAGTTATGATGAAGAAAATCATGACTATTCCATAGTTTGAAATGCTTGCTTAGTGCCTTGGGCAGGTCCAACAAATTCTTTGATAATTTTTGGCTCTTTATAGATGGAATCTATAATTGATCAAAACATTAAAGTTATAGGTTTATAGATTAGCTAAAATTCGGTAAAAATACAAACTTAATATGTTATTTATAGTGTGAGAAGTGGCCTTAACAAGTCATACTAGTCTAAAGCCAACTCTGTTATGGACTAGTGAAATGTTTCTTATAATTTGAGGAAGTTAAAGACATAATTGATAAAAGTGGTAAAAATAAAAAAAAATAATGTGCCATTTTAACCTATCGAATTTCATATAAAGTTTCACTATAATATGACATGCATAATGTAATATATGAAGGACTAAATTTGGTATCCTAAAACTGCCTAAGGGCAGAAAATAAAACACAATTGTAAATTCCACCAAAAATTATGCAAAGCTCCATTCCTATGAAATTTGAATATGTTATATAATTATATGTGAAATTTAATTAGAAATAAGAATCAAATAAATTGGACAAGTTTGGAAAAATTTATAGGCTAATCAGTCCTATAAGGTTACATTACCTCATAGGAAAAACCCTAACTATTTATATGAACTATGCATATTAATTTATTTAAATTATGTTAAGTTTCTCTATTCATGACTTTATTAATTATATTCTCATATTAGGTTCACAACAAATTGGAGATCCATAAGGAGGGGATAAATAATAAGTTAAAGGTCGGAATCAAAGGAAAAATATGAGTTTAATTATCAAGTGATTTTTTAGTGCACATAAACATTGCTTGCTATGTGATATGTGAAGTGATTTATGGTTATGTGATTCATATGATTGCCCTGATTTGACCTTCATAATGAGATGATGAATATTTGTGGCATGTGGTATATATAATTAGTATGTGTATGGTATATTTGAGGTATATGTTTGGTATACGAAATATATATATGGTATATGTATAGTATATGTGAGGTATATGCATGTCATTTATGGTATATATGAGATATATGTAATAAGGACATAATGGATGATGAATGCTTAGTTGCAAATGCATATGCATAAAGACTTAAAAAGGCGTTGTGACTAGTTAACCGGCATTGCAAGGCAAAAGAAGAGGCCTATGGCCCAATAAATGTGCAAATGAAACAAACAATCAAGCTAGCTAGCAAATACAAATGTTCACATGGAAAATGTTTATATGGAAACCCAAGTCAATGTCTGTTTAACTTGGTCAAAATAAAATGAAATGAGCAAAGCATAAGCATAAGCAAAGAATAGTGATCATATGCTTTAATTTTACTAGTAACTATACAATATCGATGAATGAAATGAAATACGTAGTATGCATTGGATTTGTGATTTGTTACTATGAGTTGCTTAGTACTTTAAAACTTGTTTGATGATTACTCTCACTAAGCTGCAACTCATTAATTTATATCATTTTTCAGGTAAAGAAAATTAATATCTCATTTTGGTTGACATATAAAAGATATGGAACAAAGGTCACCGGTTGAGCCTCACCACTATCTCTCCTTGCATTCCACACGAACATGAAATCATGTCATCTGAATTTTGGACTTATGGGAATTTACATGTATAATTACCCAGGATTGATTCTAAAATGTGTAAATGAACTCAGTTCATAAACCTTAGATGCAAAGTTAAATTTTTATTATATGTGATACATGTTGATTTACAAATTTATTGAATGATGATATGGATGTGATGAAAAAACTTTACCATCAATATTAATAGGATCTTATGTGTTACTCGTATGCCATGTATGATTATGTCACACATGAATGGGTTGTACTTAAATGCATAAGGTATGATGTTACAACATTGGTTAATGAAATCTATGATATTTGGGGTTGATATGCACTATGGAATTTTTTTATATTAAATGATTATTTTGAGGTGTTTTATGAATCATTTTAGTTAATATAAATTATTAAAAAGTATATGAATGTGATAAATGGTTAAAATGCATGTTGGAGTATTGATAGGGTGGCTGATATTGGTCAATCATAGAGAATATTGCATGTGAGAAATGTATGAATATGGTTGTGCTCTGTTTTGGTAAAAAATCTGGACCCATTCATAGGCAGTTTCACGATTGGGTTCACAGTTTGATTTTTTCCCATGAAGGGGTGACCATGACCGTGAACGTGTGTTAATTCACAGGATGAATCACGATTGGGTTCATAGGTAAGCTACCCATGAAGAGATGATTCATAGTCGTGAAATGTTGTTCATGGGTATGAAGCTTCTTAACTTGAAAATCTTATATGTTTGCTTGTTGATCAAAGTTGATTCGTCATGCGGTGATATACCTCTATTATAAGATTATAATATGTTACGAGAATGCATGTTATGAAATGATTAATGTGAACTATGGTAATTGAGATAAAAGATTATACCCAATGCTCTGATTATTGAAGGGAGATTAGTACGATTGACCAAGGTTGGTCATGTTTGAGATTTTTTAAAGGCCAAAAGGCAAGCAATGAGAGCTTCTTTGGTTGGTTTATATGCAAACTCTTTTTCTCAAACATGTATTATGGGAAGCTCAGGCAAGTGTCTTGAGGTCTCTTGTGAGAGCCATATATTACTCCTATCCATTTTAGTCTAGTTATGAGTAAGGTGGACAAAGGAATGATAATTAAATCTATATAAGTGTGGCGTACACTTGTATGATTTTGGTTGGCCATTTGATATACCATATTTGATGTGTACATTGGATATAAATATATGAGATCTTTATGATATGTCATGTAGTATAAGAGGTAGTGCATATGCGGATTTCGAGGTAAGTCATTATAGTAGCTCGATGAGTATATCATGCATATGATATACTTGTCATGTGTGTATGCCTTGCATGTTGTTATGTACCATGAGGCATGATTGCTTAGTGTATGGGCGTCCCATGCCCAGGTTTGGAGCTTAGGGGAGGATCGACAAAGGAGGACCTCTAGTGATCAGACTCTTGGATATTCACTTAGGGTGGGTGATACATGGTTGTACATTTTTTTTGTTATTTTATTGGTTGGGTAGTTATAGTTTTACATGTTGTATTTTAGAGATATGTATTTTTATAACTACTCATTTTGTATAACTTTGGGCTAGTGCTGCCCATTTGATTTATGTATTTAACTTTATTTTTATCAAGCTTTTAACAATGTTTTATTTTATTTAAGTCATCATGGCCATGGTGCATGAAAGTTTTAAATTTATGACATTTTAACTCATGTGCATCGTAGTATTTTTTGGTATAGTTGGGATTATTCTTAATTATATCGAATGGTATTAGATAAGGTAAGGTATTTTACATGATATTATGATTTCACTACCATTCTATGATGTTTTATATGCTGCCATGAATTTATTTAATGTATGATTGCTTAAAAATTCCTATATGTTCCGCTAAGCTTTAACTAGCTTAACGTGTGGGTGTTTTCCCATGCAGGTCGGAGTCTTGTAGATAGATTTGAAGTTGATCCAAAGAAGCCAGCCTAACATTAGAGATAATAGTTTAGACTCGACACGGGTCAGTGATATCATATGTCATACCTTTGTATTTTGTACATGGCATAAGGATTTGGATTGTTTACCTTCATACACGTTTGCATTTCAAAGTATTATGTAATTGTGTTAAGGCATGTGTTTTTGTAAACGTCAGTCTGGTTAAGCCCCAATATGATGATTTTAATTATAGGATGGATCTTTGGATCAAGGATGGTTTTATGGATGCATGTTATATGATATGAAACATGTTTTATGTGTGAAGGAGTTTTATGACAAAAACACATGCCTTAACACAATTGCCCCGATATGCCTTAACACAGGGAAGTAAAGTTTTAAATTTCACAAGTTTTCAACACATCAGATTCCATAGCACCCACTTGTTTAGTTGGGTTAATTCTGGTTAGGTAAGAGGACACTACATGTATAGCATATGGAAGACATTGGAGAATTATCATAAAGTAACCAAGCAAGCAAAATCTAAAAAGATTCAACTTCCTGCGTCTGAGTTTGAACTTTTCAAGATGAAACCCAATGAATCCATCACTAACATGAAGAACCGTCTTCTAGCCATCATCAATGGTATGAGAAAGCTCAAAAAGCATATAAACTTGGAAGAAGTCAACAATAAAATTCTTATAAGCCTTCCACTTAAAGACTACAGTTCAAGAGTCACTGGTATATAAGAAGCCAATGAAGATATGAGCACCATGTCTACCGATGTGCTTATTGGTAAGCTTCTAACACATGAGATGGTTGTTAGAAGAGATAGAGAACTTGAATCAAAACCTAAAAAGAGAAATCTTTGGCACTCAAAACCTTTACTTCAAAATCTCAAAAAGTAACTTAAGATGATGAAAAGAAGAGTGAAGATGAAAATGAGGACATTGCCCTGTTCTCAAGAAAAATAAGAAGAATGATCGAAAAGAAGTTTGGCAATTCCCAGAAATTCAAGAAAAAAGCTTCAATACACTTTTCAAATGACTCATCACAAAAGGCCAAAGATAAGGCAAAGTGTTATGAATGTGGGAAGAAAAGGCATATCAAACCAGATTGTCCAAAGCTTAAGAAGCACAAGGAGAAGTCCCACAAAAAAGATAGGGACAAAGGTCAAAAAGTCATATGGGATGATAATAGCTCCTTAAGTGAAAATGAAGACAACGAAGAAAAAGTGGCAAACCAATGCTTCATGGCTTTAGAAGATCACTTCACAAATGAGTACGTCATTCTTGCTTTCACTCTTGCAATTATATTGATAATATTGATTATGACGATGATGGTGATGGTGATGGTGATGAGTGTAGTATTATAGAAGTTTTAAACATAAAATTAGAAAAATATAGAAATCAAATTAAGATTCGTAAGAATGATAATTCTAAGTTAAAAATGAATTTAGAAGTTTTACAAAAAGAAAATTGTGAACTTAAAACCTCTAATGATACTCTCCAAAAATCATTAAATGAACTTTCCTCAAGACCCTCAACTAAGACCTTACTTAAAGAAAATAACATTTCAAAAAATGAAGTTGAGGAACTTAGAAATTATATTTCAAAATTTCACAAAGAAAATGAAAACTTAGATACTCTTATTATTTCATAAAGACCTCCTTTAGTGAGATATGGACTAGGTTTTAATGGAGCATCAATATCATTTATACCTAGTACTATATTTGTTAAATCTAGTATACCACAAACTTCCTCCATTGAGGTAATAGCTTTAAAAGCTAAACACGAGGCACACACTAAATCCCCTATTCAAAGAAAGAGTATTGGGTGGTCACCTCAAAAAGTCAATCATACGTTTAAATATAAAATGCATATACCTAGTAATCCATACACTACGCATGCATGTTCTTGTATACATCATGCACCTTTATAAGTAGTAAGGCCTAAACCTCATGCTTTGTGGTAGGAATTTCTTAAAACTAAATTGTCATTATTGCATGGAATATGGTCATATTAATTTATATTGTTCGATAGGAAAAGAACATTAGAAACCTTCCAAATTTAACCCCCAAGAATCCAAGTATGTTTGGATACCTAAAAACAAAACATAATTTTTTTCTTATAGGTAAGTCTAAAATCCAAAACTAATGAAAATATATGGCATATTAATAGTGGATGCTCTAGACATATGACTGGTAATAAAAGCCTATTCACAAAAATCAAACAAATTGATGGTGGTAAGGTTACCTTTGGAAATAATGCTAAGGATAAGGTAATTGACATTAGTTCCATTGAATTAAGTAGTGTTTCTTTGATTGAAGATGTATTGCTTGTTGATGGTTTAAACATAATCTTTTAAGTGTTAGTCAATTATGTGATAAGGGAAACCAAGTCACCTTTAATTCGAATTGATGTCTAATAAATACCTTAAATGTAAAGAGATATTTAAAGGAAAAAAGAGATGGAAATACTTACATAATTGATTTACACAAATTGTCTAACTTTTCCTCCAAGTGTCTTATATCATTTAGCGATGAATCTTGGCTTTGGCATAGAAGACTTAGACATGCAAGTATTAAATTAATTCAAAGTCTTAGCAAAAAGGAGCTTGTAGATGGACTACTAAAAGTAAGACTCATCAAAGACAATACATGTGAACTATGTCAAAGAGGAAAATAACAGAAGACATCTTTCAATTCAAAGAATGTTGTACGTACTTCTAGACCTTTACAACTTTTACAATGGATTATTTGTCCTAATAGAAATGATAGTGTAGGAGGTAATATCTATACATTTGTAATTGCTGATGATTACTCAAGATTTACATGGGTAATATTTTTAGCTCATAAGAAAGAAGCTTTTAATTATTTCAAAAATTTTGCTAAAAAATCCAAAATGAAAAAGGATAATGTATTTCAAAAATTAGAAGTGATCATGGTACTTTTTGACATTTTTTGTTTGGAAAATGATATTTCACATGATTTTTAAACTCCTAGAACACCTCAACAAAATAGGGTTAGCTTGAACAATACTTAATGAATATATTTTGCTAACCTATGTTTAGGTAGAAGCCACTAATACTGTTTTTTAGATTTCAAATTGAGTTTTCAAAAGATCTATTTTGGATAAATTTTCTTATGAGTTATGGAATAAAAGAAAACACAGAATATCATACCTTAGAGTATTTGGTTGCAAATCCTTTATATTAAACACTAAGAACAACTTTGGAAATTTTGCTTCAAAATTTGATGAAGGTATATTTTTAGGATATTCTGCATCTTGAAAAGCATATAGGGTTTTAAACAAAAGAACATTAGTTGTAGAAGAATCTAACATATTACTTTTGATAAAACGAGTAAACTTGATTTTAGGAAAGATAGTTCTTTTAATGATATTACATGTGAAATGGAAAAAGCTTAATCCTAATCATAAGGAGATTGGTGAATCTTCAAAGAAAGAAGAAAAACATGATGATCAAAAAGAAAAATAATAAGAGAAAACTACACATACCCAATAACTTCCAAGAGAATGGAAATTCGTAAGAAACCATCCAAAGGAGCAAATGATTGGTAATTCCACCAAAGGTGCAAGTACTCGTTCTAAACTTTTAGATTCTAATCTTAGCTTTGTTTCTGAAATTGAGCCAAGGACTATTAATGAGGCTTTCAATGATGAAATTTAGGTGATTTCTATGCAAGAAAAGCTCAATTAATTTAAAAAAAAAAGTTTGGATTCTAGTCCAAAGGCCTGATAATTACCCCGGTTATAGGTAGTAAATGAGTCTTTAGAAATAAACTAGACAAGTAAGGACAAATAACTAGAAATAAGGTCAGATTGGTTGTCAAAGGGTGTAACTAAGAGGAAGGTATAGATTATGATGAAATATTTGCTCATATTGCAAGATTAAAAAGCCATTAGAATTGTTTTAACATATGTACCTCACATGAATTTTAACTATTTCAAATGAATGTTAAAAGTACTTTTTTAAATGGCTTCATTGAAGAAGAAGAATATGTTCAACAACCACCAGGTTTTGAAAATCATGAATTTCCTAGTCATGTTTTTAAACTCACTAAAGCCTTATATGGTTTAAAACAAACACCTAGAGCTTGATATGAAAGACTTAGTGCATTTCTTTTAGAAAATAATTTTTCAAAAGGACATGTAGATATGACCCTTTTCATTAAAAAAATAAAAGCAAGATACTTTAATTGTTCAAATGTATGTTGATGATATTATTTTTTGGGCCACTAATGAATTGTTTTGTCAAGAGTTTGCTAAGTGTATGACTAGATAATTTGAAATGAGTATGATGGGAGAACTTAAATTATTTTTCAGTCTTCAAATTAAGCAAAGCAAAGAGGGTATTTTTATCAATCAATCAAAGTAAACAAAGGAACTATTAAAGAAATTTGGAATGGAATAATGTAAGAATGCAAAAAACCCAATGAGCACTTCAACAAAATTGGACAAAGATGAGAAGGGTATGCCTATAGATGAAAAACTCTATAGAGGTCTGATCAAATCACTTTTATACCTTACTGCTTTTAGACCTAATTTCATATATTGTTTATGCTTATGTGCTAGGTTTCAATCTAGTCTAAAGAATCACATTTAAATGCTGTAAAAAAAATTTAAAATATCTTTATGACATAATGCACTTAGGTTTATGGTATCCTAAAAACATATCATTTCGAATAACTGGTTTTTCATATGCTAATTATGCTGGTAGTTTCTTAGATAGAAAAGAACCTCTAGAACTTGTCACTTTTTAGGTGAATGTTTAGTTTCTTGGTTTAGTAAACAACAAGTTTCAGTAGCCTTATCCACCACCGAAGCAGAATACGTAACAGTTGGTTGTTGTTGCACTCAGTTTCTTTGGATGAAACAATAACTAAATGACTATGGTAATGTGGTTGATCAGATTCTTATAAAATGTGACAACACTAATGCTGTCAATCTTTCAAAAAATCTCATTCAGCATTCTAGAAGTAAACATATTGATATTAGACATCATTTTAGGGAACATGTGCAATGTGGTGATATAGTGTTAGAATTTATAGACACTAATAATCAATTGGCTAATAATTTTACCAAACCCTTAAATGAAGAAAGATTTTATTTTATAAAAAGAGAACTTGGTATGCTTGATGGAAGCATTTTATCTTAATTATAAAGCAAATATTGCATTTCTCATAATTGTTTGATTATATTGTTTATGCTTTTAATATTTTGAATATACCATTTTTGAACCATGAGTGATGGTAATGTGTTCGTATTGTAAATTATTTTGAAATATATTTTTTTAAATAAAATGTTTTAAAAAAGTTAATTCATACTGGTGATTAAATAATCACTGCCATAACATGATAGATTTTTAAACAGTACGTTTAGTCTTCACGGCTTAGTGCCCATGATAAAGGTAATTCATACCCTTAAATATCAAAACAATATTATAAGATGCTTACAACTAAGGTTCATGGCTTGGAAACTCATGATTTGGTTCTTCATGCCTGTGAACACTTCTTCACAGCTGTAAAGAATGTGATATAACCTAAATCTGTATCTTTTTCCTCACTTTCTCTCTTTCTCTCTCCTATGTCAGTCATCATTCTCATATATGGTTTTCCATTGTTTTCCTTATTTTCCACCATTTCTCTTCATTTTTGAGCCCCTTTTTCTTACCTTTTCTCATCATTTAATCTATTTTTCTTGCTAGTTTTGAGAGTTTTAACAAAAATTTTGGGAGAAATCGAAGCACTCTTTTTAATATTCACCAATGGAAAAAGTTGTATTTCTTGTTCTTATGGCTTCAAAAGCTGGTCCTTAATGAGGTAGATGCACCAAAACTTTCGCCAATAGAACTGTTTTAGATCTTATGGTCTCTTTGCTACCCTCTAGTGCCATTCGCAGGTTACAATTTTCTAAAATCTTATCCCCTTCTCTATTCTAGAGTTTTCGATTAAGACTGTGTTAGAACTATAGGGATTGAGACTGATGTTAGGTTATGGCTAACAAATTTGAGGTTGTTGGAGTTTATGGATATTTTTTTATCCTACTTTCTGGGAACTTACCCTAGAGTTTTTGAGTACTTTGCACGTTGATAATTTTGGCAAAGTATCATTTCAACTGTGTTCTAAGTCACATGAGATGACAGTTGAAGAATTTGGTAGTATTTTTAAGTTATCTAGTAAGGGTCTGATGAATGAGATAGATGTTGTAAATTTTAGTGATATTGATGCATTGAGTCATATTGGTAGAGACTTAGTTTGGGATGTCAGATTGTCTAAAAGTATGCATTAACCCTCTCATTCTCTAAAATATATCCACAAATTTCTTACATATAGCATTTTTTCTAGGGGAGATAGTAATGGGGTTGTCTGTAAGACTAAGCTTCTATTTTTTTATTATACTAGGAGACAACAACCTATTGCCATAAGTCGATGGTTTGCAAACCATATACTATCCATAGCTACTAGACCCACATGAGATATTTTGATAGGTAGCTATGTGACTCACCTTATAGTAGAGCTCTGACTACTTTACTTAGATAATCACTTATGCACTGCTCTACCCATCCTAGCCAAAGACAAGCTAAACATGGAATCTTTTTTGAAGATGAGGGCAATTGCTAGGATTATCTATTAGGGAGAGACCTTCTATAGGTCTAAGGACCCCCAGGATGAGGTTATTTGGGAGGATGATGATTCATATGCCTTTAGTGCAGATTTACTAGGTAGAAATCAACGTAAGATAGCCAGAGTTATGACTTATGATTCCCCATCTAGAGAGACCTCCCCCTCCTCTGCTACAGACATGATGCAACAACTTATTGCTAAAATGGATATGCTGTAGCAGGGTATTCATCAGTGCATTTATTATTACTTCATGCTAATTCTTTTCTAAGCATTTATACTTTCGTATACATTTAATCATTTATACTTAGATAATCACAGCATGCATTAAAACATGTTAAGGGATCATTCAATATACATAATCACTACACTTACCATTTCCTTATTCACCAACTAATTCTTTTCCAACCATTTATACTTTCGTATACATTTAATCATTTCGTACTTACCTCATTCACCCATTAGGCATCATCATTTATTATCTCATAAATGCCTCTTTAGGCACATTTATTACATATACATTAACATTCTTTATTAAGGCAATTCTTGCCTAACTTAGCATTCATGCTCATATCATTTATTGAATTACATTTATCATGGTATTCATTGCTACTTTTCATCTTACCATAGTCATCAACTAACATTTAAAGCTTTCAATTCATTTATCACACAACATACCATATTTTGGAATTTAATTGCATATATGTACATACCTCTAATGGAGCCTCACAAAACCAAGCTTCTCTCAAGCTTACTTATCCTTTTTTGTGGATTTCACCACATCCCCTTTCAACTCCTATCACATATAACATAACTTTATCAACATCAAAATCTCGTATGCTTAGCCTTTAAATCCATAAGGGCAAAAACCCTAACTTTAGCCCTTTCAACATCTTTAACTCACATAATCCCTTACTAACACATGTTATAACTTTTAAACAACTTAAAGAGGGGTCTTTAATCTTAATCTCTCAAGATTAAGCCTTAACCTAACCCATTTATAAATGGATATCTACCATAAATGAATTATACATGATTAAAGTTATAAAAGCTTGTAAAGAAGGAGAAACATGATTCCTTACCTTACTCGAAGGAAACACAGATAGGATGGAAGATTCGACTTTTATCTTCCTCCTAGGGTTCGTCCTCTTTAAGAACACCACCTTCCTTGTGCTCTCTTTTCCTAAGAACTTGATGGGAGCTTGATCTTTTCTTTAGTTTAGATATCCAGGGTTGGGAATCAAAGAGAAACATCAACTATTTGCCTCTGGTATAAGAAAACCTCAAATTCTAGGGTTCCCTTTTTAGTTTTAGGTCATGGATGAAAGAAAGAATAAATGATATATTTTATATCTGACGATGTTCACAGGCGTGACAACCCTTCTCACGACCGTGAATATGTTAAATCGCAGAATTCCATCTCGCCATGGTTCATGGTCATGAAAGAGAGGTCATGGATGTGAACCCTATGACATTTCATTTTCTTGTTTCATTTCAACTCTTGTCCCATAAATTTTAAACATACTTATCTTTTCTAAATCTGTATTAATTACTAGGCCCTAATTACAAGCATTACATCTTATGACTATTAGCGATGAGTCTTGGCTATGGCATAAAAGGCTTGGTCATGTAAGCAAGGACTTAATTCAAAGCCTTACCAAAAGAGAGCTAGTTAATGGACTACCAAAAGTCAAATTTGAAAAGGAGAAGACATGTGAACCATATCAAAGAGGAAAACAATACAAAACATCATTCAAGTCTAAAAATATAGTAAGTACCTTTAAACCACTACAACTTTTACATTCAGATCTTTTTGGACCTATTAGAATTGCTAGTTTAGGAGATAAACACTATGCATTTGTTATTGTTAATGATTACTCTAGATTCACATGCGTAATTTTCTTACCTCAAAAGAGTGATGCTTTTGAATCCTTTAAAAATTTTGCCAAAAAGTTCAAAATGAAAAAGGATATTTTATTTCTAAAATAAAAAGTGATCATGGCAAAGAATTTGAAAACGAAAATTTTGAAAAACTTTGTTTAGAATATGGTATTTCTCATAATTTTTCAACTCCTAGAATACCTCAACAAAATGGGGTGGTTGAAAGCAAAAATAGGACTTTAATTGAAATGGCTCAAACAATGTTCAATGAGTATGGTTTACCAACATACTTTTGGGTCGAAACCATAAATACCGCATGCTATATTTCTAACCATGTTTTCGAAATACCACTTTTAAATAAAACTTCATTTGAGCTATGGAACAGAAGAAAACCTATGATCTCATATTTTAGAGTATTTGGATGCAAGTATTTTATATTAAACACATTAAACACAAAGGATAACCTTAGAAAATTTGCCTCTAAATTCGATGAAAGTATCTTTTTAGGATATCCATATCTAGCAAAGCTTATAAAGTCTTTAATAAAAGATCATTAGTTGTAGAAGAGTCTATGCATGTTGTTTTTTTTATGAATCTAGTAAACTTGATCTTGTGAAAGGTAGTGCTCTTGCTGATATTGTAGGAATAATGAAATAATTGATCTTGATCATGAAAAGGATGATGAAACCTCAATGAAAGATGATGATGATCAAGAGGAGCAATAACAAGATAATTTACTACCTCAAGCTTAAGAGCAAAGGACCCAAAAGATTCTAAAGAAGTGGAAATTCATAAGAAACCACCCCATGGAACAAATCATTGGCGATCCTACAAATGGTGTAAGTACTAGATCTAATCTTAAAGTTTTAGATTCTAATCTTGCTTTTGCCTCTCAAATTAAGCTAAAGAATATTAATGAGGCTTTAAATGATGAAAATTGGGTAATTGTTATACAAGAAGAGCTCAACCAATTTGAAAGAAATAAGGTTTGGACCTTAGTTCCTAGACCTAAGGACTATCCAATCATTGGTAGTAAATGGGTGTTTAGAAATAAGTTAGATGAACAAGGTCTTATAACTAGAAATAAAGCTAGATTAGTTGCCAAAGGGTACAATCAAGAGGAATGCATAGATTATGATAAGACCTATGCTCCGGTCTCTAGATTAGAAGCAATTAGAATACTTTTAGCTTTTGCATGCCACATGAATTTTAAACTCTTTCAAATGGATGTCAAAAGTACATTTTTAAATGCATTTATAGAAGATGAAGTCTATGTTGAACAACCTCCTAGTTTTGAAAGTTATACATTGTCAAATCATGTGTTTAAGCTCACTAAGGCCTTATGAGGTTTGAAACAAGATCTAAGAGTTTGGTATGAAAGGCTCAATAAATTTCTATTAGAAAATAATTTTTTGAAAGGACAAGTAGACAAAATTCTTTTTATTAAGAAGCACAAGCATGATATATTAATTTTTCAAATTTAAGTTGATGATATCATTTTCGGGTCTACTAATGAATTGTTTTTCCAAGAATTTGCTAAGTGTATGACTAGGGAGTTTGAAATGAGCACGATGGGTGAGCTCAAGTTCTTTCTTGGTCTTCAAATCAAGCAAAGCAATGATGGAATCTTCATCAACCAATCCAAGTACACCAAAGAGCTATTAAAGAAATTTGGAATGGAAAGGTGTAAGAATGCAAAGACTCCAATAAGCACATCAACCAAACTGGACAAAGATGAGAAGGGTAAGAGTATAGATGAAAAGCTTTATAGAGGTATGATTGAATCTCTTTTATACCTTACCGCTTCTAGACCTGACATTCTGTATAGTGTATGTTTATGTGCTAGATTTCAATCATATCCTAAAGAATCACATGAACGTTGTTAAAAGAATCTTAAAATATTTACATGACACTATGCTTCTAGGTCTATGGTATCCTAGGAATACTTTTTTTTCATATAAATGGCTTTTTGGATGCTGATTATGCTGGTAGTCTATTGGATAGAAAAAGCACTTCAGGTACTTGTCACTTTAATAAAGAATGCCTAGTTTCTTAGTTTAGTAAGAAACAAGTTTTAGTTGCCTTATCAACCGCTGAAGCGGAAAATGTGGTAGCAGGATATTGTTCCACTCAAGTTCTTTAGATGAGACAACAACTTAAAGATTATGGTCAAATAATGGATCATATTCTTATCAAATGTGATAATACTAGTGCAATAAATATTTCTAAGAACCTTATCCAACACTCTAGGAGCAAATATATAGACATTAGGCATCATTTTATAAGAGATCATGTCTAAAATGAAGATGTTGTGTTAGAATTCATTGACACAAACATCCAATTGGCAAATATTTTTACCAAGCCTCTCAATAATGAAAGGTTTTGCTTTATAAAAAAAGAAGGAATGCTTGATGGCACCACATTGTATTAAATGATAATTCTTATGTCATGGCACCAACAGATTCAATCATGGCTTGTTTTATGCCTTAGATCATGGTTTGATCCCGTGACAGTCTTTTATTCATGGCTATGAGAGTTTAGCATCATGACTGTGAAAATGTCTCTCTTTTCAGACAAACTTATTCACGCCTAGGCTCACGGTTTAAGACACTACTTTTCCTAACTGTGAATACAATGTTCAGGCTCGTGAACATTCATTCACTGCTGTGAATCGATCAAAATAAAAGCTGAATTTCACTATTTTCTCTCACTTTCTCTCTCTTCAACCTCACAATAGTCACGACTCCTCACCATCTCCAGCCAAATCCAGCCTCCTAAACACATTTTTACCACAAATCATTATCGAAATTAATCACCAAACACCTCAATCACTCTTTCTCTAATGTTCTACTTGAGTTTTTGGTAAAGATTTTAACCCTAAGCTCATGTCTCCTTTCTTTCTCAAACCTTCAATGGCCTCAGGGTCCGATCAATCTAAAGGGAATAAAAAGAGTAAGGCCACAAAGCTCCACACATATTTTTTTCTCAATGTCGTACCCCGACATTAACATCTGAAATACAAAAAATGGCCTCTCCTATCGACAAGGACCTTCAATTGGGGGTGTGTCAAGGAAATAGGCCTTACTTCCAATATGACTGTTTGGCTATGCAAGTGTGGCCTGCTGGAGTTTGTTGATATTTATCAACCCACCTTCTAAGAGCCGACTTTAGAATTTCTCAACACTTTACAAGTCTCTCTGGTTGGGAAAGTCTCCTTCCAGCTCTGCAATCAGGAGAAAACCCTGACTATTGCTAAATTCAGAGCAATTTTTAAGCTCCCACATGAGGGATTGATCCATGACAATGAGGCTGGACTTTACCCTCACGATGTCTAGTCCACATTTGGCAGTGACTACAGCTGGAACGTCAAGAAGATGAAGAGCACACATTTGAAATCACTAGGGATTTGCTACATTCACCAGTTTTTTACCTACAACATCTTTGCTTGAGGTGATAGCAACAACTCAATTCAGGTGTCCGAATTACTTCTATTTGAGATGGCTCATAAGAGTGAGCCTGTGGCACCATCCTGGTGGTTTGCTTCTCACCTTGAGTCCATTGCCTTCAAGCCTTCAAGAGACATTCTTATTGGAGGTTATATGACTAATTTGGCTATAGAGCTAGGATGTTTGGATCTCAACAATCATGTATACAATATCATTCCAGCTTCTCCCAAAGATCGATTCGATATTGAGTCATTCATCAAAATGGGAGCAGCAGTGAGAGTCCATTATTAAGATAAGATGTATTACTACATCATCACCACAGCAGGTGAGGTGGCATGGGAGCCTGAAGTCCCAGAGGAATTCAAAGTAGGACTTCAAAGGCCCCAACAAAGAAAGAGAGCCCAAGTTGAGACTCCAACTCCAGCTGTTACAGATACCCCGCCTACTAGTGAGACATCATCGACACCTGCACTAGACTTAGCACAGTAGATTGTCGCACTCCTAACTCTTTGCTTTGGCATGCTTCAAGAAAGCATAGACACTTTTAGGAATCGATTGATGTGAAGCTAGAAGGCCTCAATGATTTTATCGAGTCCAGGATTGATAGCCTCGATGAGGAGGTAGCTTGTCTTCGTGATCAGATGTCTAGCTTTAAGCCATAACTCTTATTACCTTAGTTTTACTTTTTATGTCTTAGAATTCTTAGGATCATGTTATCGTAGCTTTTTTTTTGTGTGCTAAGATAATTCTAGGAAAGTCTCCTTTGTATTTACAACTCATATCTTGTAAATCTTTTTGTTAATGAAATGACATATGTCTTTTGATTCTCTATTGTCTTATATCTCTTTTTGATTGTGAAATGGGGAGAATAAGTAAGCATAAAGCATATGATGATGAATGCAATGCAATGTATTGATGTTGAATGCAATGTATTGATGTTGAATGCAATATATGACAATATACTTTGAAATATATGTTACATATACTTTCCATATTCCTTGCATATGAAGCATAAAATGGCTCATTAACATATCATATACTTAGCATGAATGCTATGTTTATATTGGTATGAATGCTATGTTTATTGTTTATCTCAATCTCTTTTGAAGTTTCTCTTGCATCTTGTACCTCTTATGATACATGTTTATTAAGCATCATTTGAGGGGGAGAAATTTTATTTTCTCTTTAGACCACATATTGCTTAATTATTTGCCACCATTAAAAAGGGGGAGATTGTTGAACCTTGAGGGATATTTCTGCCATTTTGATGATAACAAATAATTAGGCAACAAAAAATTTAACCACATTTGTGCTCTAAGTGTGTTAGACATGTAATGCATTCCTAAAACCTTGAAGCAAGTTGAAAGATAAGAATTGAAGTTCAAAATATTGAATATAATGAAAGAGTCATGGCCATGAATAGAAAAGTCACACCCATGGTGAAAAATCATCACCCCTGTCAAAATAACTCTTCACGCCCATGGAAATTTTAGTCACACCTATGAAACTAGTAACACCAAAACTGTTCATTTAAACATTCACGACAGTGAAGCATTGGCCCAATTGTGAAGATTGATCAAGTCATGCCCGTGAAGATTTTTCCAAGCCCATGAATGACCACTCATTTTCAGACAGAATAAGTCACGGCCAGAGCCACCACTTTCTTTCACAGCTACAAAGAACAATCACGCTCATGAACCTAAATAGAGAAACTTGTCAGGGATGAATGGAAAAGTGGTTGAATGGTTGTTTTCATATTAAATGCACCCCAAATGACTATATTTGATATGGAAGTATAAATGCATACATTTATGACTTCTACAAGTTAGAAAAACAATCATTTAATCTTCTAATCTTGTATAGCTTTGTGCATTTATTTTTTATTCAACAAATTTCATTATTTGTGATTGTAGTAAAACCATAATTGCTCATAATTGTAAGCATTCTGGTTGGTGATTGTTTTTATCTTATAATTAATTACTCAAAAAGTGAGTTTGAGTGAGTTGGTTGTGAGTGAAATACTTGTAAGGGTTTTTGTGCAAGCCATAAAAAACATAAGGATTTGGTTGTTGTCTTAAGCATTAAAATACAAGGGTTTTTCTGGGTTAGGTATTAGCCAAGAGAGAAATACCATAGTTGGAAGTGAGCTAGAAAAAAAAAACTATATTGTAACACTTCAAGTGTTAGTGAAACACTCAATTGAGATTGGGAAGAGAAGTAGGGTTTGTTAATACCTGAATCTCTATAAATCTTATGTGCACTATATCCCTCTCCCTTTCACCATTTATTATTTAGTTTTTTTCCCTCAAATAATTTTTATTTTCCAACCAATTCAACTCCCCCTTCTTGGTTATTGTTTGGGCAACATAATTAATCATTATTTAACATTAATTAATCATACTTAATTTAATTCTTATCATAACTTCCCATTTAGTCCATTCCCAATTTTTGATTCCTTCACTTTCAAGTCCTAAACAGTTTATTTTCTTGCAATTAAAAATACCAAAATTCACAAAATAATTTATTCTACGTACTAGTATTATCAGTTTCGCGATTGGACACCATAGCAAAAATTGCATTTTTGTGGAACCGTACCTTAAATTTTATTTCCTCAATTTCATGCCCTAAACATTGGAGTTTTGACATGAAATTCCACTAGTAAGTTCATCTCAAAATTCTCTATTCCAGTATCCACTGTTCATGATTCATTGATAGCAGAAAATTGTGTCTCTTTCAATCTAGCCCTAATTTATTTGATTTTTGTAAAAAATTCAACATTACATGTTCAAAATCAATTTTCTCACTTGTAACTGTCCGAATTAGACTATGGTCATATCACATCTATTTCAATTGTGAATACACTTGATTTTTGGTCAATCTACTGTATTTGGTTTTGGAGTGCGCACGTCGATCAGGGCTTAGACTAGCGAGCATGACAAATATCTTGTTAAGCATGTGACAATGTGTCACACCCGTGACACTTTCACCCAACCATCGATGTTGCACGCGTGATGGATCTGCATGCTCATGTCAATTAATTGCAAGTCCTAGGTGTCACTACCATGACAACCCTACACGCTCATGACAAATGTGAGTAGCAAGATCCATAACTCAGCTCCTATTATTCCTCTGCTCCACACTTTACACATTTAAAATACATTTTCTTCTGTAATTTATTCCCAACACAAGATTTAGAGTTAGAATTCAAATAAAACTCACAAGACAAACAAAATAATAATAATAATAATAAAACAAGAATGGAAAATTAAAGAAATAACATGGGTTGTCTCCCAAAAAGCACCACATTTATTGTTTAGGCAAGACATTGTTGTCTATGTTCTTAAGGTGGGCAGAAAGCTACCTTAAATTGGCCATCCATCCCTGCACCACTCAGAGTATCACATAACTTATTTTCTAGTGTTTGTAAATTCAATTCATAGACAAACAAATCTACCTTATTAATTTAAAAATACTAATTTGCAATAGACTTAGAAAAATAAGTTAGAGAATCATACACCTTAATTTCATCAATCGCTCCCAAAACTATCAAGGTTAGTTTTCTATGCTTAATATCAATATGGGTGTCAGTTGTTGCCATAAATGGTCTACTAAGAAGGATTACCATAATTTTTTCTCTTAAACAAGCATTTTCAATATCAATGACTACAAAATTTTCAAGTACTATCACCTTACCAATTTTCACCAAAAAGACTTTTATTGTACCTATAGGAGATCTAATTGAATTTTCTACTAACTAGAGGCATATGGTGGCTGGTTTTAACTCTCCCAGACCCAATTTTTTATAAATTGAGTAAGACATCAAATTAATACTAGCACTAAGATCCAACATAGTTTTTTCCTTCTTCCTATCTCCTAAGGTAATGTAAAGGGTGAAGCTTCCAAGATCTATCATCTTTTTGGGCAACAGCTGCTCAAACTTGTCACAAGCTAATGTTGTTGTCATTACTTTAGGTTTCTCACATTGCTTACTCTTGTTGAAGGGCAGCTCTATCAAGGACCTTATGTAATGAGGTATTTTCTTGACATCAAACAAAGGTGAATCATTATCAATTGTAGAACATGTCTTATTCTTATTATATTCCCTAAGTTTGTTAAGGGAGAGAAAAGGTGGTTGATAAGGCTCTATTGCCTTTTACAATTGGGGTGTAGGAATTTTTTCCTTATTTGCCTCCCATTTTGTCTTTTTCTCCATTGGTTCCAACTTCTTACATTGTGCCTCACATGTACCTATAAGACAAGTTATTCAAGTCAACTTTTTATTTTACTTCATCATTACAAGTATTATCATTTCTAAGCACATTTGTTGATTTGTTTGCTCATTCTGGCTTGGTAACTTTCCTTTCTTATTTTCTTGAATTAACTCTATTATCTAACCAATATGAATCTCCAATCTTTTGAATAAAGCTTTAATGAATTCAATTCACTTGTGTTGTTCTCTCCTGCTAATCTTGAGTAGCAAACACAAAATTATTCAAGGTTTCCTCTATATATGGTTTCCTAGGTAGTATGATTCAAATTTGGATATGTATGTTGATTCTGAGGCTTTTGGTAATGGTACTATGGGTTTAGGTTTGGTTTCTGAGGATTTAGGGGATTATGATCAGAGTTTCTCTAAGAGAAGTCAAGATGATTCCTCCAATTGGGGTTATAAGTGTTAGAGTATGGGTTATTCGTTACCTGCACAAGAATCGAAAGATGAGCAAACATTGCCTAATGCTTATAAATACCACAAATATCATATACCTCATTTATTGGTGTATGTCCCTTGTTAGTTAATATTCAAACTTGCTTTGTCAACTTAGCAATTTGCAAACCCAACTTATTGCAATTAGAAACTTTATACATTGTCATCTTTCTTCCTCTCACACTCTTTTGTTGGGAATTAGTTCCTAATATGTAACACCACATCTTATGCATTTTAGTATAACCTATCCAAACATCAAGTAATCATACATGGCGTACTGGAAAGATAAAATACCCTGTTAACAATAGCAGTAAAATTGTTTTTCATATCCTGTAATATAATTCCATGATTTTGCAAAGTTAACACTGAGGTTTTCACCACAATATAATATATCACATATATCAAAACATAAACTTTTCACATAAGTATTTTCGAGTTGATTTCATTTATAAATATTTAGACTCATTCCAAAATGACTATACCTATTCAAGCATGTAAATACAAAAAAACACATATGACATATTTTCATGCTTGTGTGGAATGCAAGGAGAGAGAGAGTGATGAGGCTCGGCCAGTGACCTGTGCTCCATGTCTTCTATACGCTACTCAAAATGAGCTATCACTTCTCTTTACCTGAAAAATGATGCAAATTGATGAGTTGCGGCTCAGTGAGAATAACCATCCAATGAGCTCTAAAGTACCAAACAACTCATAGTCATAAATCACAATTCCAATATATACCATGTATTCCATTCCATTCATCAGTATCATATAAGTATCAATAAATTTGAAACATATAATCATTACTTTTCATGTATGCAAATGCTTTGCTTATTTCATTTTGTTGTGACTAAGTTAAACAGACATTGCCCCGGGTTTCCATGTGAATATTTTCCATGTGAACATTTGCATTTGCATTTGCTAGCTAGCTTGATTATTTGTTTCATTTGCACATTTGTTGGGCCATAGGCCTCTTCTTTTGCTTTACAATATCGATTAACTAGTCACAACGCCTTTTTAGCCCATATGCATATGCATTTGTATTTAAGCATTCATCAACCATTTCATCTTTATCATATACAACATACATATATTCCATATATACCTCATATGACAAGCATATACCTTGCATATACTATACATATACCATGTGTATATATCACATTTGCCAAACATATACCTCAAATATACTACACGTATACCATTTATATGTACCAAAATGTCACAAATTATCCATCATTACATTATCAAGGACCAATCATGACAATCACATGAATTACATAGCAAGCAACATTCATTTGCACTAAAGAATTCAATCGATAATTAGACTCACCGTTCTCCTTTGATTCCGACCCCTAACTTATTGTCTATCCGCTCCTTGTGGTTCTCCAATATGTTGCGAGCCTAATATGAAAACATAATCGATTAACTCATGATTAGAGAGACTTAATGTGGCTTAAATAAATTAATATGCATTGTTCATGTCAATAATTAAGATTTTTCCTATGAGGCAGTGTGACCTTATAGGACTGTTTAGCCTATAACTTTTTCTATAATTGACCAATTACTCTGATTCTTGTTCCTAATTAACAATAACACATATATATAGTACATATTCAAATTTCAGACCAATTGGATCATTGTATAATATTTGGTGGAATTTCTAAGAGTGTTCTGTTTTCTGCCTTGTTTTCTTCCTTTAGGCAGTTTTAGGGTACTCATTTGGGTTCATCATAACTTACACTCTATAAGTCCTATTTTAATGAAAATTTACAGAAACTTATATGGGTTCATATGGAACATGTTTCATGTTTACAACATTTACCAATTATGTTTCTAAGGTCTTCTAATTATACCAAACATATTACTGTTCCAGAATAGAATTGGCTTCCGGACCAGTATGACTTCCAAAGGCCATAACTTAGTCTATAGATAACAAATTAAGCTAAAATTAGTACCAAAATTTAGATAAGACATATATCTATAACTTTTATGTTTTTATAATTTACAGAATGTAGCTCTAACAAGCTCAAATTAGCCAACCAATGTACTGGATCTGCCCAGGGCACTCAGTAGGCAGTTCAAACCATGGAACAGTCATGGTTCCATTCACCATAACTCCCAATTTACAAGACCTATGAACCTGAAATTTGGTATACAGATAAAAAACACATATATCTACAACTTTTATGTTTTGAGAGACTTCAAATAAGGGCTTTAACATATTCTAAATCAAACCACACAGTAGCTAACTTGATTAGGGTTTATACCCTGACCAGTTTCAGTACGAAGGGTATATCTCTCCCTATACATAACATCTTGCAAAAATGTTTACATATCCAAAAGTATAAGATATAAAGGAACAACGTTTGTGGTTTACACATTTCCAGAATCAATTCCTATTAATATCAAAATCGGGGTGCAATTCAGTGCCTAATATTGAACCTAAGCAACTCAAATTAACCCTATAGCAATAAGAATTGATTACTTACCAAGAACAAACTTGAAAGGGATCAATTAGCTTAAAAAACTAGGTGAAACAAGGAAGAATTTAAGTCTGAAATGGAGGAAATTGAAGAAGAAAACGGGGCTGAAGTGAGGAGGCAGAAATGGGGAAGAAAGATGAAGATAAAGCCAACTTGTTTTTTGTCCTTTTCTCTTTTTCTCTTTTTCTCTTTTTCTCTTCTCTTTTCTCTTCTCATTTCTCATTTCTCTTCTCTTATATTTCTCTTTTGTTTCATTTTCATTTTATTTTATATTGTTATTATTATTATTTACATATATTTATAATTCCATTAATTCACACAATAATACAACTTAATCATTTGACCCGATTTAACTAAATTAACAATGTAATTGTTTACTAATCTTAATCTAATCATTTTTCTTACTTTAATTTAGACACCTTATTCAATTCATTTCTAATACTTTGTTATCCTCATTTAGGTTATAATTACACATGTGCGACTCGATACAAGTGCCAAATACTAGGACACATAGCTAGTGCATGCCATGAACTTGTTCCTATAGAAATACGTATGAAATGCATGTGTTCAATTGAATTGTATGCAAGATGCTTATGTTCGATGAAATGCATATGGGGAAGGTCAAGGATGTTACATAATAGTTCAAAAATGTTATAAACCTTTTTGACTATTTTTTCTTCCATAGCTACCCCAGTTGCATTGTCCACCATGCACTGATATTGCTAAGTCAGACCATTATAGAATGATTGATTTGTCACTAGAAGAGGGCACTCATGATGAGAGCACTATAGTAAAAGCATTTTTAATCTATCCCATGCTTCATGAAATGTTTCAAAGTCTTTGTGATAAAAGTTTGTAATCTCAGCCCTTACTTCCATTTTTTTGTGAGGGAAAAACTTACTCATAAATTTGTGATATACTTCATTCCAGTTACATGTAGAATTAAGTGGAAGTGTCATCAACCATGCCTTAGCTCTGTCCTTTAAAGTATATGAAAAACACTTCATTCTCAATTAATCTTCATTTAGCCCATTCAAAAGGAAGGTATTGATTGTTGCATAAAATTCCCTAATGAATGTAAGAGGGTTTTCATTAGGTAACCCATTGAAGGATGAAAACATATTTAAGCATATGTTTTTCAGTTTATAGTTCCTTATCGCCTCTTCCAGAACTATACATGAGGTAATGTTGCCAATCACATATCTGATGTAGTCTTTCATGGTTAATTATCTCTGTGCACTAGCCTCTTTAGGTGGGATTGTCATTGGTTCACCTATTTGTTCTCTTTCTTCTTTTTAAATGCTTAATGAATTCAGTAATTTCCTATTTATATTTAAGAGATTGCTCTTCTTATCTCTGAACTTTGGACCTTAACTCGTAATTCCTCTGAGTGGATACTTTGCCTGACTTTGCTCATTTACTAGTACTTGACATAAAACTAAAGTCAACAGACTGAACGAGAACAAAAATGCAAAACTAGAATATAACAAATAAAAACACATAAAACAATATAGAAAACTCAAAAATACATTGACAACCTAATTAACTAAGAATCTAATCCACAATAATTCTCTGGCAACGACATCAAAAACTTAATGTAACTTAAAAGTTAACTTGCAAGTATACAAGTCGATCGTAGAATGGTAAGATACCTCCGAGATCGTTTCTTGTGAAATTGTTCAACTTAAACTCTTAATTAATTCTAGATTACCAATAAACAAGAGAAATTAAATCCTAAATACTCTAATCAAGATTCAATAAATTGGTTGAACTAATAAAAGTAAAACTATCAATAACTAAAAGTTCATGAATTTAACCAATGAAAATAAACAAGTACTTAGATCACATCTCCCAACTTACATTCCCTTTAATAATGTAGAACTAATGAATTTAGATTTCATGACTTTTTCCTTATAGCACTAATCAATTAAATTAATGAGTTAACTAGTGTTCAGTCCAATTTTTAGGTTAAATAAAAGTTGGTGTTCCTAATAACTTAACCTTTAGATTTCTATTTAAAGTTTAACAAGTGGTGATTAGATAATTACCAAACTAAAAATTAAATAAGCACAATTAAAACTGAAAGAAATCATTCATTCATTCAAAAGATAAATAAGGTTCATACAAACTAGGGTTTGCTACCAAACACCCTTAAATTGATTTAGCCTAGCATATTTTATAACAATGATCATGTTAATATTGATAACTAAGTTAAACATTACAACAGGAAATAGACATATAAGAAACTAAAAATGCTCCTTTAATTGGATCATTGAATTGAAGGCTATTTTGCTGGAAATCTAAATAAGAAACAAAAATTTCCGCTAAAGTTTGTCTCTCTCTAAATATTTCTTTGAAGTTTGAATTTATAACCTAAAAATTCTTAATTGCTATATAACTCTAAAAATACAAAACTTCCTAAACTAAAGAAATCATAATCATCCCCAAAAGGTAGTTCTTTCCAAATCAATGTATATCTCTAAAATATGGACCCCACTTGATTAGGCAAATATTTGAAAGCAACTAGACTTTATCGAATCAATCTTTATCACATATGCATAGAGCTGGCTCGCCCACAATAGACTAGCATAGCATAGCAATGTCATGCTCGTGACATTTCAGCACTTTTGCAATAGTAGATTAGAATCATGGCATTGACACACACTCATGTTAAAGCCTCATGCCTAGGCTATATTGGAGCTACGACGTGCCCTCGACACAACTACACGCCTACAATAGAATTGATGTGGGTGGCTTCCTCACAAGCATGACAGGGTTTTTCATGCCTACATAATTCCTCCAAAATCTGTAAATACAAAAAAGTAAACAACTAAGTACCTAAAATATGTTAAAAACCTATAATTAAATATTAAATACACTAATAAAAACTACATTATAAAAAATGCATAATTGAATATTGAGTCATGACCGTGAATGTCCTATTTTCAGAGTTAAATTTATTTGTTAATTATTTATTTATTAAAATGAATATACATATAAATATGTTGTAACAAGTGTATAAAGACATGAATTGAGTATAAAGTGAGTAATGTGAAACATAATATCCATGTTGTGAGAAAAAGAATTTGACTATGCGGTTCAACCAAAGATATATATTAGAAATGTGAAAACATGAGAAAATAATTGAGCACAATTCAAGTGCCTATCCTATACCATGTCAATTAAGAATGATAAATTGTAAAGCACGTAGGCTTCATGCCGATAGGCCATAGAGCCCATAGGTGTATAACACCTGCTATCATAGACATTTACCATCCCATATTATCATGGCATCCATTCACATATATCTCTTTTGTTTCTTACTGTCTGGTCTAGGATTTTTGGGCATATAAATAAGAGCAAGGAATGAGAAATACAAAATAAACAAAAAGAGGTCATATGAAGAATATATGTTATGATTGTGTAATCATAAGAAAAAAAATGAAATAAAAGTATTTATGAAAGTGACAAGCATGGTTTAGTTTTATTACAACGAATATGATGATTTATTGATATACATGTAAAAAGATGGGTTATTTATATGAAATATTACATGTGAAATGCATGATTTATGTTTGTTAAATTTGTCTGAATATGCATATTGCATGATCTATAATTTTATTGCCTTTTATTATACACTACTAAGTCTAGTGCTTAGTATAGTAGTATTTGTTCTCTCACACAGATACAGAGGAATAGATATAGTAGACAAAGGGTAAAGCTAGTGGATCCATTGTAACAATGTTTGATATAATTAAGAATAAATCCAATTATACCAAATGATGCTACGATGCACATGAGTTAAAACGAGATAATTTAAAACTTTCATGTACCATGGCCATAATGACTTAAATAAAAATAAAATATCATCAAAAGGCTTGATAAGATAAAATTAAATAGATTAATCAAACGGGCAACACTACTTTAAAGGTTTTTACAAAATGAGTAGTTATAGAACTACATGTCTCTGAAATACAAGCATGTAAAACTATAACTACCCAACCTATAAAACTCAATCAAAAGTACAACAGTTGTACCACCCACCCCACTTGTGTATCCTTGACTCTAATCCTTGGGCATCCTCATTTGGCGATCAACTTTTAGGCTCCGAACCTGTGCATTGGAAGCTCATACATTAAACAACTAGTACTTAGTGGTACATAATAACATGCAAAGCACACACACGTGTCATATATATATAATATGCATAATATACTTACCAAACTACTATAATGACTTACCTTGAAATCTATACATGCACTAGCTCACATACTACATAACATACTATAAAGATCTCATATATAATGCACACACCGAACATGGTATATCAAACAACCAACCAGTATCATACAAGTGTATACCACACTTAGAAATATTTACTTACCAATTTGTTGCCCGTTATACTCATAACTAGACTAAAATGAATATGGGTAATCTACAGCTCCCACTAGAGCCTTCAAGACCTTGTTTGAGCTTTCTAGAACATTTGTCTGAGGAAAATGAGAGCACAAAACAGCTACGAATGGAAGTCCATCTGGCTTAACCCCGATCCTTTAAAACACCTCATACATAACCCAACCGAGAAAGCCCTCATTACTTACCCCTGGGCATTCAAAGTTTCTCAATATAACCCAATCAAGGAAACTCTTATTGTTTACCCTTACGCCTTCAAAGTGTCTCAATATAACCCAACCGAGGAAGCTCTCATTGCTTACCCCTGGGCCTTCAAAGTATCTCAAACATGACCAATCTAAGTCACCCAATGTCGATCTCCCCTTCAATAACATGTCATCTATTTTATCTCTAGTCTTAGTCAGAGTATGGGGCTTACAATTTCACAACACGTATCATACATATTTCATATTATTCCTAAACCATGATTTCTCATAAAATCAAAACCATAACATGAATTATCATACCATGTTATAAAATACAATTGAGGTACTCCGCCTCAAAATGAATCAATCTTGATTCATATACAAGCATACAAATTTCTCAAGTTAAGCAGTTTCACACCTGTTAACACCCCTTTCACGGTCGTGAAGAACCTTTTCATGGGTAGTTTACCCATGAACCAAACCATGACTCATTCTATGAATCAACACACATTTACAGTCATGATCACCCATTCAAAGGCGTGAATCATACCATGAATCCAATTGTGAGGTTGTCCATGAATAGGTCTACTTCAGCAACAAAACTCATTTTCACGACATTCATGCCTCTGTTCACAGTCGTGAATCTAGAGATTTTCCAGATTTCATACCAAAATAGAGCATGACCATTTTTATGCAATCTTTATACAATTAACTAATGTTAATCACCTTATCAATATTTCAATATGCATTTGAGACATCCCATATGTTATCTACCGCTTCTAAGATCACAACAGATTCATTTAAACAAATCAAAATCTATCTTAAACTCAATGAAGCATAACAATATCCCAACATGCATTTCAACCCAAAATCATAAGTTTTTAATAACCAACATACACCCAAACATGCATTCAATTCACACTAACATACACATGCATAAAATAAGCTTTGAATGTGGTTATGTACAAACCTTATACCTAGGATGGAGATTAGCTAAAGCTTGAGCTCTTCAAGCTTGTCTTCTCCCTTGAGATGGACTTCTAACTCCTCTACCAGATCCTAGCAAGATGAAAAATATCCTCTTAGCCTTTGGAACTTGAACCAAAATCCAAAAACATAAAAATCGAACTCTTCCCTTAAATTTCACAAGCTCATTCTCTCACTTTTCTCTCTCACTTTCTCTATTGAAATAAGGTCTCTCCAAGTTTCAACAATGGAGAAAGAAAAAGGTTCAACTGATGTATTTGGTTGGTTAATAGGGGGTGAGGAGCAAATTTAAAGGAATGGCAGGAAGAAAAATGTGGTTGCCTCATTTGCTCATATTGTCCAGGTTTCATGGTCGTGACTCATCTTTCACAGGCATGAAGAAACTCTTCACAGTCGTGAAAAACCTCATCACCACTATTAGCTAAAACCTGATATTCATGGCTGTGACACCTATTGTCAATGATGTGAAACATCTAATTTAAGTAATTCAAATGTCCAAAACTTCACTTAACCACCAACTCTCACTAACCAAGAATACAACTTATAGGCCCTAATTATGGGCGTTACATTTCTCTCCCTCTTAGGATATTTTGTCCTTAAAATTACTTGTCATGACATCTCGGAACAATTGAGGATATTTTTCCTTCATCATTTCCTCACTTTACCAGGTTATTTCTTCAATGGTATGGCTCTTCCATAAAACTTTCACTAGCGGTACTCATTTGTTCCTGGGCTCCTTAACCTCTTAAGCTAAGATCTCAAATGGTTCCTCTTTGTACGTCAAATCTGGTCTCAACTTTATGCTTTCACCTGTGATGATGTGAGAAGGATCTGACTGATACCTTCTCAACATGGTAGATGGAAGACATTATGTATCCTACTCAACTCTAGCAGCAAAGTGAGTTTGTACATAACTGGTTCTATCCTATATAGGATCTCATATGGTCCAATGAACCTAGGGCTCAACTTGCCCTTTTTCCTAAATTTGAGAACTTTTTTCCACAAAGATACCTTAAGAAACACCTTGTCTCCCACTAAGTACTTCATATCATTTCTTTTGAGGTTTGCATAGGATTTTTATCTATCAGAAACTGTTTTTAGTTAATCTCTAATGATCTTCACTTTCTCTTCTACCTCTTGCATCAGATCTGGCCCTACTAGCTTTCTCTTACTAAGCTCGGTCCAACACAATGATGTCCGACACTTTCTACTATAAAGTGCCTCATTGGGAGCATTTGGATACTAGACTAAGAGTTGTTGTTGTAGGCGAACTCCATCAATAGTAGATATATATCCCAACTTTCCTCAAACTCAATCACATAACATCTCATCATGTCTTCTAATATCATAATAACTCTCTCCAACTAACCATCCATCTAAGGATGAAAGTCGTGATGAAGTTGAGCTTGGTACCCAAAGCTCGTTGTAGACTACCCCAAAATTGAAATGTGAATCGTGGATCTCGATCCGAAATGATGGAGACTGGAACTCTATGAAGACATACTAACTCATTCATGTACAACTCTATCAATCTGTTTAAAGGATAGTCTCTCCAAATATGTAAAAAGTGAGTTGACTTCGTTAACCTATCCATGATCACCCATACGGCATCGTACTTCTTCGATGTCAAAGGAAATCCAATCACAAAAATCTATAGTGATTCTCTCCCATTTCCATTTTCGGAATTGTGATTGGCTATAACAAAACTGAATGTACCTGATGTTTGGCCTTTACCTACTGATATGTTAGACATCTAGTCGTGAACTCTATGATCTCTTTCTTTATCCCTAACCACCAGTACAACCCTTTTAGGTTATAATACATCTTGTTACTCCCTAGGTGCATTGAAAATCTCATCTCATATGCCTTTCTCATAATCTTTTGTCTCAACTCTGAGACATATGGCACACATAATTGTCCTGATAGTGTAAACTACCATCTAGCTCGACTGAAAAACCCCATCATCCTTCAATTGATCAAAGAGATCATCAATCCATTGTAGTGGATACTTGTTCTTAATTGTCAACCTATTCAACTACCTGTAGTCTATGCACAACCTCATAGACCCATCTTTCTTCTTGATAAACAATACTGGTTCACTCCATGGAGACACACTTGGTCTGATAAAGCCCTTATCAACAATTCTTGTAACTGTGTCTTTATCTCTTTTATCTTTGAAAGAGCCATATGATATGATACTGCTGATATAGGAGTTGCACTCGGAGTAAGCTCAATTGGGAACTCTATCTCTCTTTTTGGAGGTAGCCCTGGAAAATCATTTAGGAACATGTCTAGGAATTCCTCTATCGTCGGAATATCCCTAAGGTTTGGGCTTCCCCTCCTGGTGTCTACCACGTGAGCCAAGTAGGCCTCACACCCTTAGGAGGTCTCAACTTAATCGTTTTCCTTCTATAGTCTACCACTGCACCCTACCAAGATAATTAATCCATACTTAGGATAACGTCATACTTGTGGAAAGGTAATTTGATTAGGTCTGCCAAAAACTCTTTTCTTGGACTATAATGGATAATTTCGATATACCCGGTTCACCACAGTGTTATGCCCTAGAAAGCTAGTCACCTCGATCTCATAATCTAATCTTTCAGCTAACATGTTATATCACTCAGCTATGTTGGTACATATATAAGAATACGTAGAACCTAGATCAATCATAACAATTAAGACTGAGTCAAAGATAAAAAAAAAATAGACCAACAACCACATTCGAAGCACTTGGATCCTCTTTGGCCTTCGTAGCATAGGCCTTCGCTGGTACTCTACTAGCTCCTAGCCTATTCAATGACTCAGCTACGACCTATCTAGATCCACCTTTACCTCCATGGGTCTATCCCTACCCTCTGCCCTGAGTCAACACTAAACTCTGAGTCTGAGCTAGTGCCTTAGCTATCTGTAATAGACAATCTCTCTGGTAGTGGTCTTGAGACCCACACCTGTGATAAAATCCTAAGCATCCTTAGTACTCTCCTCTATGGATCCTCCCACATGCTACACAATTGGATATTGTCTCTCTCTATGCCTAAGCCTGACTACTAACATCTATAGAAATAACTTCTGATGATGGTACCTATTTGGTGTACTCCGACTGACCCTAACCTTGTCCCTATCCTCTAGACTGAAAGGCTCCAGAACTAGTACAAGTCTTCTTGATTGATGTTTGTGCCACACTGAAAGCTGACCCTCTAAAGTCTCTTTAGATGACTACTCTACTTTCTTCAGTTTTACCCTCTTCTCTTTTGTAATAGAAAAAGATACCAACTTTGCGATGTTTTCATACTACTGTGAGATCATATGGAACCTGATTTTATCTCTCAAACCATCCTCAAACCGGCGACACTTGTCTGCTTCATTCCCAATGATACCATTCGCATACCTGCTCAACTGGGTAAACTCTCTCTTGTAAACGGTCACTGTCATGTTTTCCTATTACAAGTTCAAAAACTCTCGTTTCTTCTTATCTGAATATGCCATGACACATACTGTTTCTTAAACTCAGCTTAAAAGAAATACCAAGTAAGCCACTCTAGGATCTACGACCTCTGCAGAATCAATTTCCACCAATCATAGGCATGCTTCTGGAGAAGTGAAACACCATACCTAACCTTGTGCTCCTCGACACAATCCAACTCCTCGAAGACCTTCTCAGTCTTCTCTAACTAGAACTCAGTAGTTGTTGGATCATCCTCATTATTGCTTGTAAAGCCCGTAGCTCCATACTTTCTCAGCCTGTCAATTTGAACCCTACGCCTTAGTGGCGACTGAGGAAGTGGTGGAGGTGGCAGTGGTGATGAAGGAGGTGGCGACAACATAGCCTATACCAACCGCTGCAGCAGAACAGTAAGATTCTGCATCAGAGGATCCAGACCCTGATCCGCTTAATCTGCCATTGACTGCTGTAGAGGAGGTGCACCAACCAACCCTTATATGCTAGCTTGGCTCAGCTGATTCTAAGCCTCTATGTACAGAGGACTATTACTCTTGACTGCATCATAGGTTTTGATCTCGATACCTACTCTTTAGCCTACACATCGATAAAGAATAGCCCATATCAGACTCATATAAGATAACACTTGTACACGTGATAAACCCTACCCACATAGGATCAAAACTGTCTAAACCTAATCTCTGATACCACTAAATGCAATACCCTTCAATATAATTAAGAATAAATCTAATTATACTAAATGATGTTACGATGCACATGAGTTAAAATGAGATCGTTTAAATTTTCATACACCATGGCCATGATGACTTAAAAAAAAAATAAAACATCATTAAAAGGCTTGATAAGATAAAATTAAATACATTAACCAAACAGGCATCGCTAGCCCAAAGGTTTTTACAAAATAAGTAGTTATAAAACTATATGTCTATGAAATACAAGCATGTAAAACTATAACTATCCAACCTACAAAACTCAATCAAAAGTAAAAGTACAACAGTTGTATCACCCACCAACAAAACTCAATCAAAAGTAAAAGTACAACAGTTGTATCACCCACCCCACTTGTGTATCCTTGACTCTGATCCTTGGGAGTCCTTCTCTAGCAATCAACTTCTGAGCTCTGAAACTGCGCATGGAGAGCCCATACGCTAAGCAGCTAGTGCTTAGTGGTACATAACAATATGCAAAACATACACACATGTCATATATATAATATGCATGATATACTCATAAAAACTACTATAACGACTTACCTCGAAGTCTACACATGCATTAGCTCACATGCTATATGACATACTATAAAAATCTCATATATAATGCACACATCGAACATGGTATATCGAACAACCAACCAGTATCATACAAGTGTATACCACACTTAAAAGTAATTACTTACTATTATGTTGCCTGTTATACTCATAACTAGACTAAAATGGATATGGATAATCTACAGCTCTCACTAGAGCCCTCAGGACATCTGCTTGAGCTTTCTAGAACACGTCTAAGGAAAATAAGAGCACAGAATAGCTACTAAGGGAAGCCCACCTGGCTTAATCCCGAGCCTTCAAAATATCTCATTCATAAACCAATCTTTCCAGAACACCTGTTTGAGGAAAATGATAGCACAAAACAGCTATTGAAGGAAGCTCACCTGGCTTAATCCCAAGCCTTCAAAATATCTCATACATAATCCAACCGAGAAAGCTCTCATTGCTTACCCTTAAGCCTTCAAAGTGTCTCAACATAACCCAACTAAAAAAACTCTCATTGCTTACCCTTGGGCCTTCAAAGTATCTCAAATATGACCAATCTAGGTCACCCGATATCAATCTCCCTTTCAATAGCAAGTCATCTATTTTAGTTTTAGTCCTAGTTAGAGAATAAGGCTTACAATTTCACAATACGTATCATATTATTCCTAAACCATGATTTCTCATAAATCACAACCATAACATATATTATCATACCATGTTATAACATACAACAGAGGTATTCCGCCTCAAAATGAATCAATCTTGATTCATATGCAAGCATATAAATGTCACAAGTTAAGTAGCTTCATGACAGTAAAAAACCTCTTCATGGGTAGTTTGCTCATGAACAAAACCGTGATTCATCCTATGAATCAACACACATTCACGGTCATGAAAAACCTCAACAGGATGGGTGTCATAGTCGTAAAACAACTGATTTCAGCAACTCTCAAACTTTCAAAACTTCACTTAACCTCCAACTCTCACTAATCAAAAACATAACTTATATGCCATAATTACGAGCGTTACACCTTTGATACCAGTCATGTGGCAAAGTAATCATTGTGGGTCTTCACATTTTGTATTTTTGTTATCATTGTTTTCATATTTTATATGCCCAATGAATCACAACTTTTGTAAAGATTCTGAAAGATACTTTTATAAAATGTTACTTTTTATATATATATATATAAGTATTAAATTGTTATTCCTTCTGTTATATTATACACTGATGTTTAGTTTCTATGTTTTGAGATGTGATTTGAAAAAAAAAATATATTTTAGTTGTCAATGCTTTATAAGCAGGTTTCCAAGATGAAGTATTGGTTGGATAAGATGAGGAAGTGTTATAATTTTTATCAGACCCTTGTAGTTGTGGAAGGTATCATTTGGTTGAATAATTTCCTAGCCACCATAGATAATTTTCATTCGTATAACCATTTGACTTTAGAAATTAAGAAAAAAAAAAGTTTTAACCAATCATATATTTTGTTGTTTAAGAAAAGATTTTGTAAAATTTTTAATTTTTAATTTTAATAAAATACTACATCACCTACTAATCTAATCTAATTATTTATCTAACTAAAACTATTTAAAAGAAATTGTAATTTCTAAGTAATGAGTATTTAATTTGCATTCAAAAAAAGTTGTAATTTTTACGTCTTTTAATGTATATAATATTACAAATATAAATTAAATTAAATTAAATAATAAAATTTTATCTTTATTTTTATTTTAATATCTATTTTTATTTTTATTTTTATCCCTTTATCTTATTTAATTAACATAAAATACACAATTAAAATTCTATATTTTATTTGAATAATTAATAAAAATCATGTAGTATGTATATTATATTTAGGAAGTGTTTGAGATTGTTGTTGGGTGTCAAAAAAATAAATTTAAATATTTTTAATTTAATTGATAAATTTTTTAATTTTGTATTAACGGGTTTTCTCAAACCTATTTTTAGAAAAAAAATATATATTTATCTGTTTATTTTCAAAATTAATTTTCTAAACTCAAAAAAATAAAAATAATTTTGTTTCAAAAAATATTTTTCTCCAACCCAATGCAAAATAAAAAACAAATCTTAGTTATACTGAAAGTTCAGCCGTAATTGGAGGGATCATTCAGCATGTCCAATGAATGACTCAACAAGCCCAATCCAAAAAGATAAAGTCAAAACTAAATCAAAATATTTGATTTGATTAGTTCAAATTATATCATTAGTTTGAATTGTCTAATTTTTTAAAAAAATCATTAATTTCATTGGATTCTCTTTTATTTTTTTTAAAAGTAATCTCGTTAGTAAATTAAACTAATTTGAATTCACATAGAACAAATCCATTAAAACATAGCATATAGCCACCCTTACTAGATGAAGTAAAACGAGAGGCTATTTGACTGGCAAGTGCTAGTTATAGACACCACAATCTTTGAAGGTGATGCGCAATGGGTATCGGATGCTGCCCCTCCCCTCGATATTCAAGTTCCAGTAGCACACATCACTCTTTTCATTCTTCACCTCCTCTCGCCATTTTCTGTCTCCTTTGTTAGGCGAGATTGTAATTGCCTAAACACATGTTGCTCAAGAAGCCCTACATGACTCTGATTTTTGCCCAGATGGTCATAGCCCAATTATGTTGGCTTCCGAAAGGCCCATAAACAAACAGTCTATCCTATTTTCTTCCATTTCCTCATAATCAATAGTCAATTCAAGACTTCATGAAGATAATATTCCAGTTCATAAAGTCAGTAAAAGCATGGTATGCCTTCTTTGCTCCCTAATCTGGTGATGTGAATACAATTAAAAAAAAATAGAAATAAAAATAACCTAAATTTCCTCCTTTAGAACTTCAATAACTGGGACAGGTTAATAATTCTCAATTCACTGTGAAGGATGATGATCATGATTCCTTCGTCTTTACTCGATATGGATATTTTTGGTACATTGAAATGCTGCCAACAACAAGCGGTAGAGCAAGCAGACAATACAATGAAGGTGGTTTCCCTTCGAAAATAAACTGCAGCATGGCTGTTACAAGAAGTGCAGAAACAATGACAAATCCCTGCATACCGTAGAAAAAATAGTTGAGATCAAAACTGTGCAAGCTTATTCATTTTAATGATAAACAATGGTGCTTCTACTTTCTTTTCCCTGAAAAAATTATATTAAAAGGAAAAGAATGGCAAAAAGTTATCTGATTAACATTTGCTTATCTTAAAAAGGGCAAATTAACCAAAAAACATAAGCGAGAGACCAAGTCAATCCCTAAAATTGGCTGCAGCAATCTAATCAAATTTTATCATAACAATTAGAAATTACACTATTTGCTTGCTTTAGATTCCTCTAATTTTATCATTAGCAGCCTAGCCACGAGTTTTAAAATTGGAAATAATTGTTAGCAGATTTGATGTATGAGTATAGCAACATAAATACCTACATATGGAGTTTAACCATTGGGAAAAGCAAAAAAGGAAAAACGAAGAAATACTTCAAATTTTTTTTCAATTACTTTTACTAGTTACTACATAGATATCTTGTGTATATCATCACATTCTCTCACTATATTGGCGACACCTCATTTTAAAACTCATAACCATAACTGATATGAAAAAAGGCTGTGGTAAACTTGAAAAAGCAGACAAAATTAAGTATTATGTTTATTAATTAATATAGAACTAGAAGTTATCATTTTTACAGCCACATTTACCTTTCTAACACCACCAGCATGGCTTGTTACCAGGCCAACAAGAATTCCTCCACAAGCATTAGCTACAACTGGAATCTGAAACATAATGAAAAAGAATTTGTAAAATTTTAAGCATTGGACGTCATTTTAAAAAAAAGGAAAAAAAAAAAGAAAGAAAAAATAGAGTAATACATGAATCGTATGATAGAAGCACAAGAAAATCTGTCAAACATGTATAGCTTAACAAGAAAAATTTTAAAAATTTGGCTAACTTTGACTTGCAGTCATCTTTATCTTTCTGTCTCATATAATTACACAGCTAAAATTCCCATTTTTCAAAATTCTATCTGTTGCTGGGGTCAGGGAGGAATTGGAATCCCAACACATCAAAGCATCAGATGCCTAAATAGTTTTGAATATCAACCACTCCAAACCAAAGAATTCTGCACCTATAATAAGTCAACATCTGAGCACTTTCCGATCAGAAAAATCCAAGCACTTCAAAACAGAAACACTCAGCTTATACACCATTCCAGTGGAAATATAGTGACCACTCCAGCTCTATGAGTTTGCAAATCTGTAAATGAAATCACAACTTTCTCAAATACAACGATTTAGGATGTATCAACTTGAGATTTACTTGCATCAACCAGATGCAACAATTTTCAATCACAAGTTCAAAGTTCATAACTTACCCACAAAATTATGTGGAAGTATCAAAAGGAAAAGTCAATGCATAAATAGCTTCATAACTAGCATAGAGTATGTTCTAATAGCAAGTGATCTCTACTCTTTTGCTGGGCACCTAATACTGATAGCAGCCCAAAAGGGATGACTTTCCTGATCCTGCATATTTTTGTTCCAGTTAAAATTTAAAAGATATAAGCAAGGCAAAAGAGGATAATTCAATTGCCATATAAATATTTTGTTCTCATTTTCCAATCCAAATTGACAGTTGTGACAATTCTCCATGCAGCAACTTAATAGCTTCAACTGAAAAGCACTGTAGAAGACCCAAGAAAACCAAATGAGCTTTTTTCTTTTCTTTTATTTCCTTTCACTTTTCTTTTTCTTTTTTTTCATTTCCTTTTCTTTTAAGTTATGAAATATAAATCCAAACTGAGGAGAACCCTTTCTCATTACCTAGAAGAAAAATTATCATTAAGAACATTACCATAGTCAATGGAGTCCAACCATAAAAAAATCCGTATCGTCTAATAGCTTCACCATCTGGAGATTTAGTGGTACTGATCAGCAAGCACAGGCTTCCAACAACAGACATTTCTACTGTCATCAAGTAAGATGAATGTTTTTTAACCTGTAACATACAGTATAAGAGAATGGCAGGGGACTCACCAGCAATAATATTATTGGTCCATAATAAATAAGTTTTTCACAAACCTGAGAAGCCCATTGACACAAAGATGAAGCAAGACCAGAAAGAACAGAAGCAACCAGAACAGGGACAAACCCATAAAATAAAATTTGATCAGGTTCACTGTTACTGGATCCTTTGGTAGAGCCTTCACCAACACTTAGAAGAACAGCTGCCATGATCAACAAGAGAAGAGCACCAATTTGTTGAATTGACTGCTTTTGCCTACATGCATGACATGGATTTTAGAGTGGAAGCTTCCAAATTACTTAGAAATCACTAAACATGTTGCAACAGTTTTATCTACTCATATGTACATTATCATGTCATCCTAGTTGACAAGGAGAAAACAGAAATAAAAGGAGAAGTAGAATAAAAAAGTGTGATGTTTCAGTCAAAAGTTGCATAGACCCAATGAAGTCCTCTTTTTGCCTGCTACACAGTTTACTTATCAATTCTAACATGCTTTGCCCTTCTAATACTTGTGGCGTCCTCAGTTGCCTTACAATAACAAGTACATATCTCATAAAAAGCAAAGTTCATATGCATAAGAAACTTCCAAAATAATTCACCATAATGTAGATTGAGGATTAAGTCATACCTCAAATTGTTAACCTTGTACAGACAGTTTCACAATTTGTTTTGAGTACCAAACAACAGAAACCCAAGCTACTAGCAGATGCTCATTGCTTGAACTTTTTTTTTTGGCAGAAAAAAAAAAGCCTTTCTGAGACTTATTTTTAACTGTATGTGGATTACCAACAACCATAGGATCTTTTAATATTATTGGCAGTTTGCAATCAATATGTCGGTGGTTATGTGGCAATAGCACAAAAGAAAAATAAATAAATCATAAACATAAATCAGAATAGTTCCTAGCTACTGGGAGATGTACCTCAATATTATGCAAGTAAATAATGCTGTGAAGAATATTTTTGTCTGGTTCAGCATTGAAAATGTGAGTGAATCAAGATTCCTGTAAGATATCTGCAGCAAGCTATTCTGTAGTGCATATATAGCTGCAGGAAGCCCTGATGCAGTGAGCGAACCAACCAATGTCCACTCACTGCATAATTTCTTCAAACCACCATCTTTTGCCATAAGAATTAAGGCACAAAATACCTAGGATGCATACATAATTGTGCAAATAATTATTTATCAGGTAAAGCATGAAGGTTTGCCTATATATGGTGAAACAAAATAACAAGGAAAATAAAATTCAAGTGTATTGAAAATGAATAACCTTAGCAATTTCACATGTCAGGACAGATGTAGTCACAATTACTTGTGGTCTGCATGAAAGTCCATTATGAATTAATGACTGGCATTTGATAGAAATCCCCACCAATTATTCTTTATCAACAAAGGGAATTAAATTTCAACAAATGGAACACAGTAAATTTCAATATTAAATGCAAGAAACTGATAGTGCACAGGAGGTGAGAAAACGGCCCATAGATCCTGTTAAGTTCAAGATCAAAGAATGCAAAATGCACATTATTCGACAGATCTCCCTGACATTAACTTTGAGTTAACACCTGAGACTTGAGATCATATAGCATTAGGTCTCAAGACCATTGGCCTAGCAAATGCAGCTGCACACTTCAGAACAAGAGATGAATAAACAAAAGCAAGCAAAATAGCTCTTACCATCATGCACTAATAACTAATACGTTACAACCATTGGGTGATCAATCAATCAGAATAAGCCAAACATAATGACACTCATAAAACCAGTTAAGTTCAGTCCTAGTGAAATCATAATGTCATGCATTCTGAACTTATGATATTTATCTTGCAGTTTCCTGTTGTTCTCCCTGAAAATCGAAACAAACCATTTTCACTCCAAAACCATATGGAATTGGAAGGAAAAAAAATAAATTTTAACGCAATCAAATTGATATTCCTTAGTTCCTCTCTTATCCTATCTCAACCAAACAAATAGATGAAACAGAAATTCAGTTCTCACCTTGCTTTTTTCTCCTTTTCCTCAAGTTTCAGCAATTTACATTGAGAAAAAATAACAATAATAAACATATAAAGAAACTGTAAAGAAAAAGGGGCAGTAATCAAATTACCATTGCTACTATAATGTATCAGGTCATAGCTGCAGATATTTAAAGAGCAAATTACGTTTTTATTTTTCTTATGCAACAAAACCGGCTGATGGTTTAGGAAACTAGGTTTAATACAATAAATAAAGGTGATCGAGGTAGTTGAAAATAAGAAAAATTACCCAGTGAAACATTTGGAGATCAAAGGTTGAGCTCCGTATTGAATAGAGAGTAAAATAGAATAGAACCAAACCCTTGCATTCGTTCCATTGGAACCAGAATTGGGTCCTTTGTGTTTCGGCGCCGGGATAGCTGCCATTATTGGCGAGCTTTGTTGAGGAGACCGCTGGTCCTTTTCCTTCTCTTTTGGACGACTCCGTAGATAAAGTTGTGCGATTGAAACTTCAAAGAACAAAGAATCATTGCTTTTCCTACTTTAGCTGTCATTACAGCAGTTTATTATTGACATCGCTCTCCAAATTCAATTCCAACTCAATTCAAAAAAATCTTATCCAAATATGGAGAGAATTTGTATGGATCGTTTCAAAATGGTCGGTCTAGCAAGTATTATCCTGAAAGGATACAATTCAAAACTAGATTTGGTCATGGATCACCAGAGCTCGATGGAGCTTATGTGTTTTTTACTTTGTCCAAATTCATGAGAGAAGCGTTTTTTTAATAAAAAAAAAATTTTGAATTTTAAAAACTATTTTTAAAAAAAAGCAAAATCAAATAAATAAATATTTTTTTCATAAATATATTTGAGAAAATCAGTTTATAAAAATTAAAAAAATCAGTTAATTAAATCAAAAAAAATTTAAATCTGTTTTTTGAATATCTAACAACAATTCTAAATATTCCTACAGTCTAATAATATGAAAAAAAGCTCGAACATGGATTGAGCTCGAGTCGAGCAAGTGGGGTGATTAACAAAATAACATATGAATAGGGATAGTAATTAGACTTGCATATGTGGAGTTTAGGTCTGAATCCATTTCGATTAGAACAATTTATTTTACTACTGATCCGATTCTAATTGAATTATATGAAAAACCAAAATTACATTTTTTGTGAACAAAGTTGGGACAATATATCCTCATTCCAAATTTAATATTTATTACTATACATTAAAACTCATCAATCTTATATTGTTCAATGAATAATGCTCCCAAAATTATCTTATTATCTTTTATTTCTATTATTCCAAAGCAGTATCGCTTTACCTACCTTTGATATATCTTTCCAAAATATATGCATATTTATATCATTATTTCATTAAATGCATATATATTAACAATAAATGCATATTTATTAATCATAAATGTATATTTATATTTGTTTTATGTGATAAAATAAGAGTCATTAATTTTATATGACCTGAACAAATTTTCAGCAATTTGTTGGTTACATCTTTATCAACTTTTTATATTATTGCATTAAATGTATATCTATTAATCATAAATGTATATCTATATTTGTTTCGTGTGATAAAATAACAACAATTAATTTCATAAGATTTGGATAAATTTTTATTGCAATTTGTTGTCACATGTTCACCCATTTTTTGCTTATTTATTAGCATTAAATGCATAAATGCATATCCATTAGCCATAAATGCATATCTACATGTGATAAAATATTTATTTTATATTTTCTATACTAATGTATAAAACTCATCCAAATGGCCACTATTCAAATAACAATGTTCCGGCTTTTACTTTTATGCCTTTGACTCATGCCTTAAACCATAAAACAACGCCGTTTAGTGATATTTTTAATTTTTCTTTAGTCACCCAACAAAAGCGACATCATTTACAGTTGAATAAAGAATAAGAAAAAAATCTTGAAGTACAAATTATACTAAGTGCCCGTTTGGGATTGTAGTTAGAAATATAAAAAGCAGGTTTTGGGCAAAAAGCAAATTTTGGTAGTGTTTGGTTAATAGCAAAAGGCAAGTTTAAGAGGCTCCAAACCAAGGTTTGAAAAAAGCAGGTGTTTTGATGCTTCTCCAAAACCAGAGTTTAAGCAAAACACGAGAAACAGAATTTTGATATTTTAAAGTTCAAAATTCCCTTAATGAAATAATCTATTTACCATTTGCCATCACATAAAAATGGGCTGAGAGCTTTCTTCTCTCTTGCAAATCGTAACAGACATTGAATTCATCTTACTTTGCAAACCCTAACATACATCCTTGGTTTGAAGCTTATCAACCAAGCAAGTTCAAACAGGCTTTGCAACTCAGCCGATCGGAAAATCAGTGGCTAGTCATCTTATTTTGCTCTAGTTAGAACATTTCCATTTCCATCTCCCTCTTTCTTTCTCTCTTGTATTATTATTTTTTGCATTTCTTCTGTGATTTTAGAAAGGGTTTTCGTGAAACAAAAAACTTGCTTATTTTGATTTTTCTATGCTTTGGATATGAGAGTTTGTTCTGATTTTTTTATTATTTCCATCTCACTTTTTCTCCCTCTCTTCTATCATTATTTTATCTGATTTTTAATGCTTTGAGTCACTAAATACTAAAGAATGAACTAACAGAATGACATTTGGTATGAATAAGAACATGTTAATATTTGTCAATTGATCAATCCAAAAATCTGGTTAAATAATTGCCTAAAAACTGTCACTGCATCCACAAATGTTTGATAAGAGATTCCATACGTTGGTTAATATGATATAAACTGTGTTTAAGGGTGAGGTTGTGTGAAGCCATACTATTGCTTCATTTGTGGATGATGAAAAGGTAGAAGATGGTGAAAGTAATAGCTCAAAATCTAAGACTAGTTTAGAAGAAGAGGTAAAAAAAGATGAGATATTGGATGATGAGGTTAGTGATATTGAAGATGAGTTAAGAGAGGTCATAAAAGCTGTTAGGGAAGAGAGAAAAATTAAAGAAAAATAACCCAGACGAAAGCCCCATGGTGTTGATGAAATAGAGCTAGGTGAAGGTGGGATAAATCTTAAAGTTCGAAAATATTAATAGAAACAGAGATGAGAGGTATGCAGGGAGACTTGGGGAAGATGAGCCATATTTTGGCAACAGTTATCCATGCAGTGAGAAAAACAATGAAGATTTGGATGAGGATGTTGTAGAGGGTGTTGATTTGAGATCTATAGATCTTCCTTTCCCTTCCGTTAGTGAATTAATTTCTTCCTCTATTAATTTTCTTCTCATTTCTCATTACCCAAATAGATACCACTTAAAGTTAATTTGAATGATGGTAGTTAGAGGAGACTCCCAGTAATTTAGAATTTGTCCAATAGAAGCACGATCCGAATTTTGCCTCTGTTATGATAATAGCAAGATCAAAAACTTCAGTGCCATGACAGATTCTGAATTTTGGTTTAGAGCATTACTACTACTGCAAGGTAATAATACAAGAGCTCACTGGAATATATCACCGCAAGAATTTAATGAATCCTACTACCAAAGGTTCAAAGAAACAAATACAAAAGATTGAACAATTATGCCTTGTCTAAAAAGAAGATCAATGCTCTGCAATCTTATTCATTCATGGCCGCCTTTTTCCCTTTGTTTCCCTTCTTTCCAGTCCTAATCAGACTTTAAAGGGACAGGAATTCCATTAATGGACTGAGACAAGGACTTTTTCATGTTCTCAAACTCCTGCACTCGAGTAGTCAATTCTTTAAAATCAGACCCAGCCTCTTCAAGAACAAGAATGGCCTCCTTCATTTGCTCTATATCACATTCCAGCTCGCAAAGAAGATAAAGTTCATCTACAGCCCTATTAAGATTCTCAAACAGAAAACACCACAATCATTCTTTGAACCTTTCTTTACTTTCACCTGCATCAACATCTTCAAGGGGGCTCACAATCTGGGCTTTTGACATTTCATTATTTATTGTTTTATGAAGTATATCTCCTAAGTCTTCAACAGAAGCTTCTAGTGTAGAGTCTCCTGAAATTTCATGTCCACGCTTGTCACTTGCAATTGACTTGCTATTCTGGGAAACTACAGCTTCTGGACATAGGTCCACACTTGTAACTGATACTTCAGAAATTTGTGATTCGTTCACCTCTGATATATCAGGCAATTTAAGTTTCACCACTATCCAGTATCCCTGTAAATTTCAGGATCACTTTCTTTAGGTAGAACTAATTTGCCATTCGGGGGAATTACCACTTTGCCAGAATTCTCATTTGCAATTGGAAATTTAGAAATTTTCTATTCATTTATTGAAGATACAACAGGCAACTAAAGTTCCACCACTACACCACCTTTCCCAGAAATTTCAGGTTCACCCTTTTTTAGTGAGAATTGACTCAATGTCATGTGGAATCACTGAGGATTTTATGCTCGTACCTAGCAATCGGAAATATTATAATCATTTACCTCAGGCACAACCATAGGCACCTGAAGTTTCAACATCCTAGCCTCAACTGATTTAGAAGTAGAACTTAAATAATTATCTACTGGTTTAAAGTGTCCACTATGGGTTTCATTGCAGTTTGAAATTTCATTTGAACCAATCATTTTGACATTTGTGATTTTTACTTCCATACCTTTTGAAGAAATTCCCACCTCTTTACAGTTCATTCCAATTACATCTTTCTTACTAGTTGGCGCAATAATTTGAGTTGGAAAATTATCTACATCTACTGATGTTTTTATCAAGTTGGTTTCTTGGAGGCATGTGCAAGGAGAAACTCCATTCCTAGCCATTAAATTACTATCTCCCGTATCACAAAATTTGACATCAGCTTGAGAATTATTTTCATGGACTACCAAAACATCATCCTCTAGATCACCCCATTTGATTTTGGGAACCACGTCAGGCTTATCCATATCTAAGATTTTATGAGTACCATCACCTCTAGCATTGGAATTAGCATCAAGCGATTGTGACAACTTGGGACATTCACCACTGTCATTATCTTGTTTCACTGATTTATCAGGGCAGGACACACCCTGTCCATCCTTATTTGACACTAAAGCAGAATTATCAACATCAATGTGGCTTCTTTGCAGGCATATGTATCTAACAAGGCAAGCAAATATTTTATTCAATTGTTCACACTTTGGTTGTTGCTTCTTTTAAGGTTTCTTTACCTGAAATTTTAGAACTTTATACATATATACAAATTACTCTTGGACACACTTATAGGTTTTCACCAATGCCTTTGCTTTTGAAATTTCAAAGTGTGCAAATTTTATTGATTACTACTATCATGCAAAATTTTTTTAACTTATTCAAATCTTAGATTTCAAATATATAAGTTAAATATATATGTTTATAATTTTTATATTTTAATATATTTCACCTTGCTGGTGTTATGAAAGAAGTTCTCCTTATTGGATCTTGATATTTGGATCATTTTTATTCTCTCTAATGTTGGGATTTGCTTCAGAATTAGAACTTGATTGGATATAAATTTTCTTTTGATAATTGCAGTCTTTGCACATAGCAGTTCAAGGTCCAGATAGTGCACCTTTGGAAGTCCAGATAATAACACAGGTACCAAACTTCTCTATTTTTTAATATCCAACAGTTAGTTAGTCTCATTAGTTAAGTTTGGAGAATGTCAACACTATTATTCTAATAGAAAATCCAGAAAAACTATAAAAGCAAACTTAATACAAAAATGGTCATCACATATTGATCAAAAGAATTCACATAAACAACAACCCATTATTCTTGCTAGAAGTCAATTCGTAGTAGGTATTTCTTTAAATGTGATTCAAGAAGCAAGGCTAGGGAAACTGATTATGTAGCAACAACTTTTTCTTCAAAAATTCTTAGGTAAAACCCAACATTTTGATATTGCTTTCAAGAATGCATTAATAGACTTATATATATTTCTTTATTGAGCAACTATTATAAATGACATCATGTGAACATTTAGGTTGGAGTTATTTGCTAGTGTATTTTATTTGAAAATTCTTATTACTTTGTATTATTAATTATTTGATATATATTTTATTGATCATATTATATTAGGATCATTAGTACAACAAATATGAGTGGACATTCCATTCAATTGAATCAAGAAAATGAAACTAGATCTTCTAAAGAAAAATGGCCGCATGATGTATTAGAAAATTTTTGTGACATTTATGTGCGAGCTGTACAAAAAGATTTTAGACATGGAACTCATTTATCAAGAGAAGGTTGGAAGTATGTACTTAATGAATTTCATAGGGAGACTAAATTGGATTGTGATAAAGTTAAATTAAAAAATAAATGGGATTCAATGAAGAAGGAATGGAAGTTGTTTCGAGAATTGATAGGTAAAGAAACTGGACTAGGATGTGATACGAAGAAAAATACTGTTGATGCATCTGATGAGTGGTGGGTCGAAAAAATTAAGGTTAGTATTGAGTTATAGCAACTTGAGTTTTAAAGTTATTTCAATTATGTACCGAAATTAACACTTTCTGGTATATTCTCTATATTTTGGATTATGTAGGTTAAATCAGCTTATGAAAATTTTTGAAATCAAAGGATCCCAAACAATTTGCTAGAAAAAATGGATATATTATTTATGGACACAGTAGCTACTAGTGAGCATGCTTGGGCTCCATCTATGGGTGTGTTAATAGATGAAAATGATGGATTTGATGGTAGTGTTGGTAATGATACCATCCAATTAGAAGGTAGTGGTAATTCTGAAGAGGAATCTTAACATCTTAAGAATCTAAATCAACAAGTTAGTGGTGAGTGTGAAGGAAATATGAGAGGTAACCATAATGAACAAATGAAGGAAAGAAAAGGGAAAAGAATTGATAGGTCAAGTAAGCAAGTTAATAAGGATGAAAAATTAAAAAAACAATCAAGTGATTCAACAAAATTGTCACAACAAATTGATAGATTAGTTGCTACAATTGAGAGTAGAGGCATCATAACTTCCAAGATGATTGACTTGCCTGGGTGTAGTATTGTTGAAGCTCATGTAGTTCTAAATTCCTTACCAGAAATTGAGAAAGGCAATGATCTCTGGTTGTTTGCTACTAAATTATTAGAAAACAAGATAAAGAGAGAGACATTTGCTTCGATCAGTAAACCAGAGGCAAAATTAGCTTGGTTGAAATATCATAAAGCGAATATTAGCATGTGAAATATTATTGTTTGTATTTTTTGAATATTATTGTATTTTTTTTAAAGAACTGGTAGCTTGGTTTGTATGGATGAATATTATTATTTGTATTTTTAAGAACTAACAACTTCATTTTTATGAATATGTATTTGGTTTGTATTTTTAAGTGTTAATGACTTTGAAAATATTTTTTTTGTTCTTTTATATTGTTTTAGATATGCATAATTATGTGCAAACAACAAACCATGATGATGGTGGTGGGAATGATGATGAAGATGGCATATTCAATACTTGTGATGAGCATATTATTTATCAATTGGTGGTAGCAATAGCTGGTGCAATAACTGAGTACTATTATAAATATATCTACAAAGAACCTTGCATGGTTTCATATCAAACAGGACACAAATGGTTGATGGAGTTATTATATGGTCATAGAGATCGTTGTATCAATATTTTAGAATGGATAAAGAAATAATGATACAACTTAGTTTAGATTTAGAAAATAAATATGGGTTAACATCATCAAGAAGAATGTCTGTGATAGAAAAAGTTGGAATTTTTTTTTATATATTCTTGCTGTCAATGCATCAAATAAGAATGCTCGAGAAAGATTTCAACATTATGGTGAAATAGTTAGTCAAATTTTTAAAAAAGTATTACACGCCGTATGTTTATTGTCAATGAATTTAATCAAGCCTGTAGATTCTGATTTCAAACATATTCCTCCAGAAATATTAAATGATTCAAGATATATGCCTCACTTTAAGGTAATATAACATATATTTTAATTTTTAGTTAAATTTATTGCAATTTTCACTTAACAAAATATTTACATTTTTTACATATAGGACTGCATCAGTGATATTGATGGTACACACGTTCGTGCATGCATTTCTCCTAATCTACTTGTATGGTCATAACATCTCTCTCTCTCTCTCTCTCTCTCTCTCTCTCCATATATATGGTGTTGTTAGATGTTCAAAATGATTACATTTGATGTTAATTCTAGTTCATGTGTTAAATATTTCCATTCAAGTAGCTTCAATTATCGGGAGGCATAAATAATTACTTTGCCCTCTTGCATCTGTACATAACCTAATTCATCCAAAAAGGCACATTTTGTGTACCTTAAAATCTTCTATAGAGTGGACTATATCAAAGTTGAAGAACCTCTGAATATTTGGTTCCAATTGATCCCTACCAATCAAACATCTATTTAATCTTTCTAATTTCACTTTTCCCTAAAATAACTATGTCATGAAGAATAGTTATCGATGTGAATCTCGTCACCATTCATTTGCACCAATTGACTAGTTTAAGAGAAATTCCTTTTCTTCATTATATTATGAGTTAGTTTCCATTCAAAAATAACTTTTATTTTACTATGATATATTCTTATTCTTTCAATTCATATAATATGAGTTAGGAAGCTAACTTCTTTTAGCCAAAACTCACATTTTGTCAATTGCACATTCAACTTCTTCCTTCATGAGATTTTAAAACACAACCCTAAAAAATTATTCCTATTTCTCTTAATATCTAAATATATTAAAATACTCTTAATAAAAGTTATCACAAATAATTTTAGGTATAATATGAAGATTCAATTCATCATGTCCGTGAGCACTATAATTGCATTTAGATATTCGGATATTCATCATTAGGAAATTGTAATGGTTGTAACAATCCAAATGTTATCTTGGGAACATAACATTAATTTATTTCCCCATAAATGATACATATATCTAAGATCTATTTAGGGAATAACTCTGCATTTTCATTGGCTTATACAAATCATCTATCTTGAATAGTTGTTGACTATCATCCACCATCACCTTATTTAGTTACCTATAATGAAGATAATCTCCATAAAATACCATTATTCTTTACAACAGTACTTGTGCATCCAAGATGACACACTAAGTCTGATGAATCCCTATTTTGAATAAGCAAGAGTCGTTAACCTATAAATATTACCCTTAGTTTTCTTAACTCAACCATGATTTATTCTCTTCATTATCAAAGTAGTATTCATTTTATTTTCAAATAACTTTTCATTATAAGTACTTTTGTCAGCTTCCCATTTCCACTTCCCGTCTATTCCATATTGTTTCTCTAAAAGTTTATATCATACCTTAAAAAATCTTATTGTATAATCCTTTCTGAATACAGTTTAGAACAATCATGCTCCTTTATTAAGTTATCACCTTCACTTACCATTCATTATTTTTGTTTTTAATATATCTTTAATCTTAGGTAACATCATGCTTTAAAAGCAAAATTCAAATTTTAACGTATTTAGAGCCTAGTAACTTAATCTGATATTTCATTTCATTCTCTGTTATCTATGAATATATATAGTATTTCTCTTTTAATCCATTAGGGTTACATTGTGAAGGTTCCACAACATAACATTGTAAAAACCTATCTATCACAAGGTCAGTCCAATCTTCATTTAGAAGGTCAAAATCCGATTTAGGATCACTATTTCCACCATCATTCATTTTGGAAAAATACCATTTTCTATTTCATGGAAAACTTCATTAATATGTAACTATAAATATTTAGAATAGCAGTTTCAAATTCTTCATTTTATCCTCTAAGGAATCTGTCATAATTCAAGTTCTATCACATTTAATGTCAAGAACAACGGTTCACCTCTTAGAGCAACTGCTTATAAGAACCTTTCATGTCATGCTAATGTAGACACATATGCACATGCATACTAACTCTACCCTTCTCTATCCTAGGACAATCTAAATCTTGCTATGATATAAACAAATGTAACACCCATTCTACCTAATAGTAATCTTGTCAGGTATAGAGATGTTATGACAATAATTCACTATTTATGGTGCCTATGCAAGACTTATTGACCAAATTAAACTAATTTATACACAAAAATATGAAAGCAAACAAACATATATGCATAAAACTTATTTATAAAATCACAATGTTTTAAAACTATTTACAATAAGTTCCAAACCAAAACTTTAAATTTTTTTAAAATACAATAATATTGTCCAGTACTTGCATGACGTCTTCTATAAGTACAATTACTTCTCTTTTGGTGAGACATTTGGATCAATCACTTAATAATTCTAAATTCCACTGTTGTTTTTTACTCTAATACATGCATGACAGAAAATACTCTCTGCTGAGTTTATCAACTCAGTGGTGCAAAACTTTACAATAATAGTCATTCAAAAATTTAATAGGTTTAATGTCCTTTTTTTTATAACCATAACAATATCATTTACCACTCAAAATTAAAGATAATAAAAAAAATTTACCTAAGCACTGATTTAATCAACAATTTCTTACAAAATTTTTAAGTATTAAGTGAATTAATTATACTATGTAAAATATTTATAAATTTCTATTTTTTTTACTTATTAGCATAACTTTTATTTTTTTTATTAACATTTCACATAAAATTTCACTCTCTTCAAAATAATGTCCAAAATTGATATCATTTAGTACCAACAATTAATCACCACCTTAGTATAATTTCATTCTACTATATAATAATATTTCATTTTTCCTATGTACTAAATACTCTAGACTTACCTCTAAGGATATAAGGGGTACTATCAAAAGATGAAAATCTCATAGTCTAAGATAACCATAAGACCAAAATCAAAGATAACCATAGGACTCCAAATAATATCATATGATCCAAGATCACCACAAAATCAATCTCGATCCAAGATAACCACATAATCGGTAAATAAATAATATGTATAGTTCAAGATAACTGCATGAGCCATACAATTCCCCTTATGACCAAGATAACCATAGGTCATGGAGTTTATATCCTATAAACATACCAATAAATCTCTAGTCCATTGTCAAAGCTAATACATGAGCCCAAACCATAAATTTTGAACTTTTGTCTATTCTTTTTCTTATTATGTAGTGTTTATCACTCATTTCATTTATTAAAAGGTTTTTGAAAATTCTCAATTTAACATTATCATTTATAATGTATTTCAACATTTCGCATATTCACTATGTAGCACCCGCCTACACAATCGGCGTGACACCGATTATGTGGGTGAGTGCTACGCGCTTTTTCCCTTTGAAATCTGATAAAAAACTTTAAACTTTCTTTGTAAAATATTATTATACTTTTGCAATTAAATTCATACCATAAATCATAAAACTTTGATCCCTCCAGATCACTTTCATATATATAAATAAACTTGGCCTTCACTAGCCACTGTTTACAAAAATATAACTTTTATACAATAAAAGTTTACATATAATTTATACAAACTATAAAGCCCAAAAATCATGTTATGTACTACAAAAATGAATATGACATGTATCAGTGACTCTTCAAAATAAACACTTTTTCTCTGAGTCAACTTCATTTATCCCTTAGGCTACAACTTGGGTGCAGGAAATCCACATGCTAAGCTGCTGAAAGCTTAGTGGTACATATAGACATAAAAATTCAAGCATACAACCATACAAGTTAAATTATGGCATTTTATGCATGTTCATGTTATACCATTATATCATCAATACTATTCTAATGCAAGGTCATACCATCATCATAACTCACATCAACATGTTTTGCTTTCAATTCCATTTACTTACTACCATAGTTTTGCTTTACCCAAAACATACCATAGATTCCATTTTTTTCTTTTTTTTAATCCTTTTATCTTATTTTTCTTTCCTTCACCCAAAACTCTAATTTGAACTATCTGAATACAGTTTGTAGGCATTTGCGGAGCTTCAACCACTTTGCCTATTATCTATAATAGCTCAAATAAACTCCTCAAGTCAAAGGCGCTCTTAGAGATTCAACCACATTGTCCTTATAATCATAGGGAACCTGAGGACTAAGGGTGCTCTCGGATCTTTAGCTACCAAGGTCTCGTATAAAATATTATACGCTACCGTAACCCCCTCACTGGCATATCATCTACCTATTAATAGTCGTAGATTAGAGAAATGGACTTTTTAAAGTCTTAACCTTATTTTTCATTTTCTTTTAAACACATGCTAATTACCAACATCATATACCATTTATACATTCTCATACCTACACATAAATGTCTATCACATATTAGTTATTGTCACATATTCATGCTATCAAGCATTTACCATTGACACGTTGCCTCATAAAAATCATCCACATGTGATTTATCATACTCACATACCCTTTTATATAGTATGTTTAAAAAAATCACCATATAGCGTCATAATTTAAAAATTGCATACAAACTATTTACGGACTTGTTCACGAACATGAAAGACCTTCATAGGTACTCTTTTACCCATGAACCAATCCGTGAAGCTGAGTGAAAAAATATGGAATTCAATGTTCACGACTGCGACTATGTGTTCACGAGTGTGAACCTATGCAATCATGACTTAGCCGTAAAAGCTTCTGCCTATTATGGGCATTTTCTGGGTTCATATTTCAAGGGTGTGGCATACCTTATCATAGGAATGAAACTTGTTTGTGTTCATCATTCATGGGTGTGACAACCGTGTCACGGGCGTGCATTTTTGGGTTTTATAAACCCAAAAATAAAACATATCAATACAATCATGCGAGGGTCTCTAAAATTGATCAATGTCAATCACTCCTATTATTATTCAACAATATTTCATGCTAGTAACATGCCTTAATCATAAAATGAAGTATTCATAACATATTTCATGCCAAAATACCTCTTGAACATCATAATCTCCCTAACTCATTTCATGCCATTATAACATACTTTTCTCATGACTAAAATGCATATACATAATCAAAGGCATTTTCATGTTCTTTATCATGTTTCTCATTCATTTCATGCCATAAAACATAGCAAACATACAAGATTTGGAATTAATATGCATATATGTACTAACATTTGAAAATGGAGCCTAAACCCTAAGCTCTTCAAGCTTGCCTAACTCTTAAAAGATCCTCACCTCTGCCTCTAGCTCTTAATAACAAGAAAAATGTTTCCTTAGCCTCTGGAATCAAACCAAAACTCAGAAAACATTAAAACCTAACTTCACCCACAAGCTCACAACTTCCCCTCTCACACCTCTATCTCACTTATCCCTCACAAAACTTGATCTTCCTGCCCATACAGTCCAGGCTATGGAAGCAGATTTAAAAGGGATTTGGTAGGGTGGAAATCATGGCTATCTCACCTGCTCATACTGTCCAGGCTTCACGACCGTGATTTATCTTTCATGGGCATAAACCAAACCATCACGGTCGTGAAGAAACTCTTCACAATTGTAAAGTGGAACTCAATATTCACAGTCGTGACACCCATTGTCATAGGAGTGAAACAACTGATTTTAGCAACATACAAACTTTTAAAGCTCTCTTTACAACCCCAATTTTCACTAATCACCAACCTAACTTATATACCCCAATTCCGAGCATTACATCTCTTCCCCCATTGAATAATATTTTCCTCGAAATTTGCTTGGTTGCTTAAGATGAACAATTGGGGAAAATATGTTACTACAAAAAGAAAATGTATCTTCAGTAGCATCTATAGGCTCTAGTCCTTTTATGGTCATCATGTGATAAACTCTTGCTAGCATTCTACTCGATCCTGGCTTGTTCACCATCTCAAATATAACCTTGCTAGCTCCGCTCCTAGCTTGTCCTTGACCCTAGACTTGAGTCGACAATGATCCTCTAGTTTGTGTAGGAACGTCCTGAGAGTGCAAAGGACAATCTTTCTTGTAGTGACCTTAGGTCCCACATCTATAACAAGACCTTGTAAATTTGCTAAACTCTTATCTATGGAATTTATGACAAGTCTCACACAAAGGTGCATTATCCCTAGTCGATTGTGTATTGGCGGTAACAAATGTATTCCTAAAGGGTGGTCCCCTCCTGAACAAACTAGACTAGGAATGTCTTTGTCCTGATCCTCTACTTTGTGAATGCCCTGAGGAGAAATGTCATCTATCTCCTAAAGTCTGAGCCACTGAAGTTGTTGGCTTCTTTGGAGCTTCCTCGTTTATTTTTCTCTTTCTCTTTTCCACACTAATGGCTGAGGATACTAACTCGGAGAAACTCATATGCTATAAAGCTATCACAAAATCTTTGATCTCTGCAGTAAGGCCATCTTTGAATCGACAACACTTGTCAACCTCATTTGTGATCTACTTAGAAGCATACTTACTTAGGAAAATAAAGTCTCTTTGGTAATCAGAGATAGTCATTCATCCTTGCTTGAGGTTCAAAAATGCTCTATTTTTCTCGTCGATGCAAACTCTGGGGACATACTGTTCCTTGAACTCTGCCACAAAGAACTCCCATGTCAATGACTAAGGAACCTCTGGTTTAAGCATAATTGTCTTCCACCAGTCATAACCATTTTCCTATAGAAGAGATACAACATATTTAGCTATGTGCTCTTCGGCACATTCTAACTCATCAAAAACCCTTTCGGTATTTTCCAACCAATATTCGGCAGTAGCAGGGTCATCCTTTCCATTACCAAGAAAATCCGTAGCCCCATACTTTCGGAGCTTGTCGATTTTTATCTTAGGTGCCTCTGATGGTGGCGACAATGGTGGAATTGGTTATGGTGTTGCTTTAGGTACTGTCTGAGCCAACCTCTCTAGAAGAGCTGCTAGGTTCTGCATCAATGGATCTTAAGCTTGACCCACTAGAATGGCCATTACCTGTTGTGGAGGAACTGGTGCCATACTTAGGCCACCAACACTCGTATCACTGGGTTGAGCTTGAGCCCCATCATTCGGAAGACTGTTGCTTTTAGCAACGTCATGCAATTCTATCTCTATAACCTATTCACTTTAATCCTATAGTTAACAAAGAAGCAATCTATGTTAGAGTCGGATGAGATGAACCATGCATGCATGGCAAACCCTTTTACCCCACTGAGGTCTAGAAACTCCTAAACCTAAGCTCTGATACCAATAATGTAGCACCCACCAACACAATCAGCTTGACACTGATTATGTGGGCGAGTGCTACACATTTTTTTCCTTTGAAATCCAATTAAAAACTTTAAACTTTCTTTGTAATACATTATTAAACTTTTGCATTTAAATTCATACCATAAATCATAAAACTTTGATCCCTCCATATCACTTTCATATATATAAATAAACTTGGCCTTCACTAGCAACTGTTTACAAAAATATAACTTTTATACAATAAAGATTTACATACAATTTATACAAAATATAAAGCCCAAAAATCATGTCATGTACAACAAAAATGAATATGACATATATCACTAACTCTTCAAAATAAGCGCTTCTTCTCTCAAGTCAACTTCAGCTATCTCTTAGGCTACAACCTGTGTAGAAAAACTACATGCTAAACTACTGAAAGCTTAGTGGTACATATAAGTATAAAAATTCAAGCATACAACCATACAAGTTAAATCATGACATTTTATGCATGTTCATATTATACCATTATACCATCAATGCTATTCTAATGCATGGTCATACCATCATCATAACTCACATCAATATTACATACAACAACCATAGTTTTGCTTTCGATTCCATTTAGGTGCTACCATAGTTTTGCTTTACCCAAAACATACCATATATTCCATTTTATTTTTCTTTTATTTTTATCCTTTTATCTTATTTTTCTTTTCTTTGCCTAAAACTCTATGTCGAACTATCCAAATGCAGGTTGTGGAATATAAGTGCTCGCGGAGCTTCAACCACTTTGCCCACTATCTATAATAGCTCAAATGAGTTACTCAAGTTAAGGGCGTTATCGGAGCTTTAGCCACCCCGACTGAGTATAAACCAGATCAAGGGCGCTCTTAAAGCTTCAGCCGCATTTTCCTTATAATCATAGGGAACCTGAGGACCAAAGGCACTCTCAGAGCTTCAACTACCAAGGCTTCATATAAATATTCTACGGTACTGTAACCCCCTCAATAGTATACCATCTTCCCTCTAACAGTCATAGATTAGAGAAAATGGATTTTTAAAGCATTAACCTTATTTTTCATTTCTTTCTAAACATATGCAAATTACCAACATCATATACCATTTTTGCATTCTCGTACCAACACATAAATATCTATCACATATTCATGCTATCAAGCATTTACCATTGACACATTGCCTCATAAACATCATCCATATGTTATTTACTATACTCACATACCCTTATATATAGTATGTTTAAACAAATGATCACATAACATCATAATTTAAAAACTACATACAAACCATTCTTGGGAGTGAAAGACCTTCACGCGTACTCTTTTACCCATGAACCTGAGGGCAAAAATCTGGAATTCGATGTTCACAATCGTGACTATGTGTTCATGGGTGTGAACTCATGCATTCACGACTTTCTTAGCCATGACACAAGTCGTGGAAGTTTCCGCCTGTTATGTACATTTTTTGGGTTCATATTTCATGGGCATGACATACCTTATCACAAGCGTAAAACATGCCTATGTTCATCATTCACGGGCGTGACAACCGTGTCACGAGGTGTGAATTTCTGGGTTTTATAGACCCAAAAACAGAGCATATCAAAAATTCATACAAGGGTCTCTAAGATTGACCAATGTCAATCACTCTCATCATCATTCAATAATAGTTCGTGCTAGTAACATGGCTTAATCATAAAATGGAGCATTCATAACACATTTAATGCTAAAATACCTCTTGATAATCTTCCTAACTCATTTCATGCCATTATAACATACTTTTCTTATGACTAAAATGTATATACATAATCAAAGGCACTTTCATGTTCTTTATCACGTTTCTTATTCATTTCATGGCATAAAACATAGCAACCACGCAAGATTTGAAATTAATATGCATATATGTACTGACCTTTAAAAATGGAGCCTAAACCCTTCAATCTTTTCAAGCTTGCCTAACTTTTAGAAGATCCTGACTGCCTCTAGGTCCTAATAATAAGAAAAATGTTTCCTTAGCCTCTAGAACCGAACTAAAACTCAAAAATTATTAAAACCGAGCTCTCACCCACAAGCTCATAACTTCTCCTCTCACTCCTTTCTCTCACTTACCTTTCACAAAACTTGATCTTTAAAGCTTCCACAATGGAGGAAAATGATTTCTGATGGTAAAGGAGATGGAAAAGTGGCATGTTGGGTAGGTTATAAAAGCATAGGAGCATATTTAAAAGGGATTTAGTAGGGTGGAAATCGTGGCTGTCTCACCTGCCTATACTGTCCAGGCTTCATGGTCGTGACTTATCTTTCACTAGAGTGAACCAAACCTTCATGGTCTTGAAAAACCTCATCACAACTGCTGACTGGTATTTGATATTCACAGCTGTGACACCCATTGTCACGGGCATAAAACAACTGATTTTAGGAATATAAAAACTCTTAAAGCTCCCTTTAAAATCCCAACTTTTAGTAATCACCAACCTAACTTATAGAGTCCAATTCCGGACATTACGCACTAAAAGAATTTAGTTATAAAAATTCATTAATTATGCTTATGGCTTTTACTGTAAGAATTTTGCATAAACTTGTCTCATTTCAAATTACCAGAGTCCACCGGCTTCCTTCCCTATCGTCCAGTCTCGGCACTTGTTCGGACGTCATGCCTATTAATAAACAAATTCTAGTAAATTCCTGTGTAAAAAATAATGACTACTTCCAATGTAAATTATTCTACCAATAACTTTTCCAACTTTCGTGCTTACTAATATTCCTATCAACATCAAATCACACTATATGCTTCTAATGTATAATTTACTTTTTTGGCCACCTAACACGCATTTTAATGCAACCAATAATTTTTCAATAATATTTTTCATTATCTTTTTTTTCCATTATTATCTTTTTCAATTTATTTTCATTTATCACCATAAATGCTTTCTCTAAAAATCCATTTTCAACTAAAAAATTCTCATTAATTCAATAAACGCTCTAAAAATTCCAAATAAATTTCTATAAATATTGTCACCATTATATTTAATTTTACATTACTAATTTTACCAAATTTATATTCAATAAATCCCAATAAAGTTCTCAATAATTAGGCCAAAAATCCAAAAATTTCAAATAATTCATCACTTAAAGTTTCTTAAATTTTCCTTAAATCCAAAAATTATTTACTCACTTCTAATCATTCCAATGACTTGAAATCCATCCAAATAAGCTAAGGTTTAATTATTTCTATTTTCCAATAATTTTGGCTATTAATAGAAAAGTTTTAAAAAATTCACCAAAAGTTTCTAAAAATGATTTCCTCTCAATTTCCATCACTTTTATCCTTTCCATCCTTCATTCAACTCATTTCTTATTTTTATTCAATTATTCCACTATTGTTTTTTGCTTCAAACCCTTATTTTACCTTCACCCTAATTCAATTCCAAATCATCATCAAATTTAAAATCAACTTAAGGAAAAAATTAAAATTAACTTAAATTAAGTAATATTTGAAGAGTAAGTGAAGAAATCTCACCCTTAAGCTTTCTTTAAATTTTGATTAGGCTTCCAACAATATTTGTTCACTCCTAGTTAATTCCTTATGCTGCCTTTAGCTTGGATGGTAGACATTTGTGAAGCAAAGATGAAGAAACCAAGAAGAAATAGAGGAGTTATGGTGGTCTGCCAAGGATGAAAAAGAAGATAAGTTTTCATGATTTCTTGATTTTTTTTTTGTAGAAAATTCTAGAAAATTAGGTAAAGTTTCCTTTCATAGCCTAGCTTAATTTAATTAATCCCCATTAACTCTTAATCTCACACCCAATTGGTCCCTTAAAACTTTAATTAACTCATTAAGTTGACAAATTGTCTAATCACACACTAATTATCTTTGACTTTACTTAATTTCCCACCAATTAATTTTTTTTTTCAAATTAATTCATGATAAAATTTGATTCTCCAAACTCTAACTTCTAAACAACTTAATTATGTGAAATTAAATATACCAAAAATTATAAATTAATTTTCCATTCAAAATGGTATATTCGATTTCGTGAAATGAACTTCGGTGTGAATCACATTTTTACGGTTTAATTATTTTCTTAATTCAGTCCATAAAAATTCATTCGCCTTCTGATTTCTAAATTATTAGTGTTAATAAATCTTAGAATCCAATTACGATCACATCAATACCATTGCAATAATGAACGCATATCTCTAACTCCTATTCAATAAATCAGATTCTAAATATGCACCAAATACTGTATTTTTGCAAATTGGAACCCTTAACTTTAAAATATTTCCACATAACTTCACCTATGGCCTTAAAACATTATTCTCTACATTTTGGTATGTAACGCCCGTAAGTGGGGTATGTAAGTTAGGTTGGTGATTAGTGAGAGTTGGGATTTTAAAGGGAACTTTAAGAGTTTTCTTATTATTGAAATCAATTGTTTCATGCCCGTGATAACGAGTGTAACGGCTTGTTACTGAAATCAATTGTTTCATGCTCGTGACAACGGGTGTCACAGCCATGAATATCAGGTTCTAGTTAGCAATTGCGATGAGTTTCTTCATGACCATGAAATATGGGTTACGACCATGAGGCTTGGACAGTATGGGCAAGTGAGGCATTCATGATTTCAACCCTACCATATCCCTTTAAATATGCTCTCATGATTTTATAACTGACCTAACATGACACCTTTCCATCCTTTTCACATCAGAAACCATTTTCTCCATTGTGGAAGCTTAGAAGATCAAGTTTTGTGAGAGGTAAAGTGAGAGAGATGAGTGAGAGGAGAAGTTGTGAGCTTGTGTGTAAGAGCTTGGTTTTGGTGTTTTCTGAGTCTTGGTTCAGTTCCAAAGTCTAAGGAAAGGTTTTTCTTATTGTTAGGAGTTAGAGGCAAATGTGAGGATCTTCTAAGAGCTAGGAAAGCTTAAAGAGCTTTGAGGGTTTAGGCTCCATTTTCAAAGTAGTACATATATGCATATTAATTCCAAATATTGTGTGTTTTCTATGGTTTATGCCATGAAATGAATGAGAAACATGATAAAGAACATGAAAGTGACTTTGGTTATGTATATGCATTTTGGTCATGAGAAAAGTATGTTATAATGGCATGAAATGAGTTACATAGATTATGATGTTGAAGAGATATTTTGGCATGAAATGTGTTATGAATGATCCATTTTATGATTAAGGCATGTTACTAGCATGAAATATCATTGAATGATGATTGGAGTGATTGACATTAGTCAATCTTAGAGACCCTTGCATGATTGTGTTGATATGCTCTGTTTTTGGGTTTGTAAAACCTAGAAATTCACACCCGTGACACTATTGTCATGCTAGTGAATGATGAACATAAATAGGTTTCATGCTCGTGACAAAGTATGTCATACCCATGACAAGGTATACATGCTCGTGAAACATGAACCTAGAAAATGGCCAAAATAGGTAGAAGCTTTCACAGCTTGCGTCATGGCTAAGGAAGTCATGAATGCAAGGGTTCATGCCTGTGAACACATAGTCACGGCCGTGAACATCGAATTCCAGAATTATGCCCTAGCTTCACGATTTGGTTCACGAGTAAAAGAGTACTCGTGAAGGTCTTTCATGCTCGTAAACAAGTAGTTTACGCCTATGAATGGTCTGTATACAGTTTTTAAACTATGATGCTATTTGATTATTTATTTAAACGTACTATATAAAAAGGTATATGAGTATGGTAAATCACATGTGGATGATATTTATGAGGCAACGTGTCAATGGTAAATGTTTGATAGCATGAATATGTGATAAACATTTATATGTTGGTATGATAATGCATAAATGGTATATGAGGTTGGTAATTAGCATGTGTTTAAAAGGAAATGGAAAATAAGGTTAAGACTTTAAAAAATCTATTTTCTCTAATCTACGATTGTTAATGGATAGATGGTATACCATTGAGGAAGTTACGGTACTGTAGAATATTTTTATAGGAGGCCTTTTGGTCCTTAAGTTCCATATGATTATAAAGACAAAGTGGTTAAAACTCCGATAGCGTCTTTGATCCAGTTTATACTCAATCAAGGTGGCTGAAGCTTCGAGAGTGCCATTGATTTGAACAACTCATTTGAGATGTTATAGATAGTGGACAAAGTAGTTGAAGCTCCGTGAGCACTTTTGGACCACAACTCGCATCCGGATAGTCTGACTAAGAGTTTTAGGAAAAGGAAAGAAAAAAAAAGATAAAAGGATAAAGAAAAAAACAAAATGGAATTTATGGTAAGTTTTGGGCAAAGAAAAACTATGGTTTCTATGTGTAATGTTGATGATGGTATGGCCATGCATTAGAATAATATTGATGATATGATGGTATAACATGAACATGCATAATATGTCATGATTTAACTTGTATGGTTGTATGCTTGAATTTTTAAGCCTATATGTACCACTAAATTTTTAGTAGCTTAGTGTGTTGGTTTCCTGCACAGGTTGGAGCCTAAAGGATAGCTGAAGTTGATTGGAGAGAAGAATCGCTCATTTTGAAGAATCAATAATACATGTCATATTCATTTTTGTTGAACATGAAATGATTTTTGAGCTTTATATTTTGTATAAATTATATGTAAACCTTATTGTATAAAGTTATATTTTTTATAAACAGTGGCTAGTGAATGCCAAGTTTATTTATATATATGGAGGGATCAAAGTTTTATGATTTATGGTATGAATTTAAATGCAAAAGTTTAATAATGTGTTACAAATGAAGTTTAAAGTTTAATTGAATTTCAAAAGGAAAAAAATGTGTAGCACTCACCCATATAATCGGTGTGACATTGATTTTATCGGTGGGTGTTACATTTTTTATGTTTAAATCATATTTTTACCGTCAGATAAAAATTTTGTATTTTTGGCTCGGTCCATTGCATCGATTTGCATGCTACACACAAAATCAAAATGAATCATCAAACTAACTTAGTATTCCTATAAAATGTTATATTATCATTTTTAAATTAAAATTTTGATACTTATATATGTGTACTTAGATTCTGATTGGTACACTTCTATACTGCAAATAGACGATTGCAATATGTGTATACGGTCAATGTCTAAATTGCAGACGTGACAATTTGTCTCTTAGTTGTTTGAGCACGTTTCTTGAGTGCTCTCTCCTTTCTCTTTTAATTTATTGCTAAATATAATTACAAATGTGGCTTATTAAGATAATTCAATTATGTTGGTGGATTTCAGTGAGGTAATTTTATTTATCAATAATATGATTGTTACACAATATTGGATAGTCATATAATTGGTAACTTCTTTTGTTCAAGGACACGTATAATCAATGCATTGATATAAACTTCCAAAATGCACCATTTTAATAATTGAAATGTATTTTTCCATATGCATGTACTAATTCGTATGCTTATGCATGTATAATTAATTTTATAAAAAAATTTGGTTAAAAATATTAATGCATCCTATAGCAATTTGTTTCATTTCCTTCAATTTTCCTTAGATTTTAGTTTTTTGCTAATTATATTCCTTTATTTTAGTGATTGGTATAGCCTATGCATTAAACTTGCTTTTCAAAATTCCAGTTTGGATTGGTGTTCTTCTTATTGAACTGAGTATGATGCTTCTTTTAGCACCACAACAATATGAGGTACATTGCCTATCATTTTGTGATATTAACAATGAATCTCAATATTTGATTTTTTTGTTCGATTGGTCTGTTTCTATTAATGCCATTATTGCCATACTTATTTTACTTAGGTTGATGATATCATCTCAAATGTATTATTTCTTCTACTACTTTTTAACTTTCAGTTTAATTTTTCTCTCTTTTAATATTATTTTTTGATTTTTGAGTAATTGTTGATTAGTAAATTTGTTGAGAAAAACAACATATGAATTATATTTCCTTTACATGTCATGCTTTATATGATATTTTTTGAAAAGAGAGATATGATAATTTTAATTGAATTCTATGCAAACATTGCTAGACCAATTTTACTGTAATTGATGTTATCATTTTAAGCTATTATTTATTTCTTCTTCCATTAGCTTTCAAATCCGACTTCTTTCCATTTTAATATTCTTTTTACATTGAATCTCAATATTTAATTTAGATTTTTTTATGCTTTGATTTGTCTAAAATTATTATGTAGTTTTAATTAGTTAGTGCATTTAATTGCTTTTAATTTTGATTAATTGGTTATTGATCATTCATGCATGTCTCTAAAGCATATTCTGTAAAGCAGTAATATGATTGGATAATCATTGCTTATGAATAACATGATTTGAATTGAATTGTGATGATTGTTATTGATATGGGATGTGTTTGTGCATTTTATTGCTTTTTATATTCTTAAGTTTGAATTTAAAGTTGTTTGTTGGTTGTTAACGTATCATTAATTATTATTGATTTGAATGTAAAATTCCCTTTATACTTAAAGAGATTTTCATGTATTTGTTGCTCTTTTTTCAAAAAAAAAAAATTTCATAAACATTTATTGCTTTAAGTGTTGCTGAATTGTTTAATGAGTTAGGAAATTAATTGCTTTTGCTAATGGTAGTTACTTATCCAATGGTATGAATTAATGGTTCTTTTTTATTTTACTTTTTGGTCCTCAACAAAAAAAAATTCAACATGCTTATAATTGATATTAAAAGGAACCCTATATATGTCTTTTATCCTTAACCACTTCAAACCTTCAATAACTTTGTATTCCCTCCATCTACTCTTGCATTTACATTTGTCTTTATTTATATTTTTCATTATTCTCCTCTCTATTTTCTATTATATTAGCAAACTTTTTTTCCATCCTCTCAATTTTCCCATTTTTTTAGTTCCTTCTTTTTGTAATGATTTTCAACATGTTTTTTCATAATTTTTTATCATTTACATTATGGTTGTCTTTCAAACATTGTTATGGCATATAGGTTTTCATACTCAGATATCTTTCATAGAAATTATTATTTCCTTTATCTTGAACTTTTAATATTTATTTTTTATTTTTTTGTTTAAAACTTTGGTTATTCAAGCTATCTATGATAATTAATTTATTTAATCTTTTTGTTAATTTATATGGTTGTGTTTTGGCTAGTAGTTTTTTTTTTTTTTATATAATTTACGAACTTTGCTCATTGACTTGACCCAATCTAATTGGGTTTACAACTATGAATTGTAGGTTTGTGTTAATTGGATGCTTTGCCCCTGAAATTGTATTTAGATTTTTTTTAATTCTAGTCGTGCTTGTATTAGTGTTTGCTCCTCTTTGTTAAGATAAATATGTCAGTTAATTGATTTATTTTTAGTTTTGAATTTTGTATATATGGTGTACACATGTTGTATTCTACTTAATCTTTTTTTATATAATTATTACTATAAATTAAGAAATGTATATTAGTTGATTTCTTACTTATTGATCATCCATGTAATGATCTGACAATCACTTAAATATCTAATGACTAATTGCAAAGGAAGCATTGACAAGTCATTTTTTGATTGTCCTTTACTTAGCTATTTAGGTGAGATCTTTTACATTTAATCTAAGATTTGGTAAGGAAATCCTAATCATTTAAGGTACAAGATATGACAAGAGTTGATATTATTTTAAATGTGTTAGAAATGGTTACCATCCAAGTAATGATCTGGTGATCACTTAACTGCAAAGGCAACATTTAAGGTAAGATTTGGTAACGAAACCATAATCATTTAAGGCATTAGATATGACAAGATTTAATATTATTTAATTGTTTTATAGATAGTTGTGATAGATTTGCTTATATATGTATGTTGATGTATGTGTGTTATATGATGATGAGTCAACAACTTAGTATGTTGAAATCTGCATTTTTGTAAAATAATTTTTTTATGCTAATGATTGTTTTTTTTTATATGTATTTGCTAATGTATATATGTTCCATACCCATGAGTAATTAGTTTAATGTGCATAAAATCTGCAATGATTTTTGTGTGTCAGAAACATGTTCACCCTTAACTGCACTATACTTTTAACACAATTTACCTTTTCATCCTAAGTCTACTATTTTCCTACTATAAATAGAAATCTTATGCCCACTTTTTGTATCTCCAACATTTTCTCATTTTGAACTCTTTTATGAAAAATTATTCAAGCTGTATTTACTATTTTGTCTTTCAATCTTTTGGTTTTCTTTATGCTTATCCATACTACTTTAAGGTACTAATTTATTTATTATTGTTCTCTTTTAGATTTTATAAGTTTTTTACTTCATTAATAACAAGAAAAAATAGCATAGCATTTTTTTTAAAAGTTAAATAAAAATTCTATTTTAATAGTTTATACTGAGTTTACTCATATTTTAGTGCATGTTTACTAATTAGTTTATTTCCATTGTGTTCATTTTAGATGTATATTGTTCGAATTCTCCTTCTTCCTATTTTAGACGCTATACTAAAATAATTAAGAATGTCTCATTATGCATGTGATTACCAAACTATACTTAAAGGCACATAATTATACACCCTATATTACCCACATTAAGATAGTTCTAGAGCTAAGTTTGTCTCCCATAATGTTGGTGTTTGTATGAAGGGTAGTTTAGAGGCTAAAAATATGGTCACTCTAATTGCACTTGACCACCTCAAAACTTTGTATACCATTGATATAGTTGATTACAACTACTATGACCTTATAATTTGCAAGTTCAATGCTGATTTTCCCATTAATACTGAACTTAAAACTCTGAGAGCCTCACATGAATAGTTGATAGATGATTTCATTATATTAACTAAAATGCATGGAAAGCTTATAAAAGTTTTCAAGAAGGTTAAGACTATTCTTCAACATGTGAACCATTTGGATTAGGACACTGCCATTATGTTTTAACTAAACTCAACAATCTTTTTTCTTAGGGCTTTTTGTACAGCTAATTGTTTGGCTACTTTTGAATGTTTAATGACTTCATGTACTGGAACTAGTCCAGTAGTGCATTGCATTTTTGATTGATGTTCATAACAATCAATATGTAGTGATGAAGCTTGCAATGGAATAGTTGAAAAGAAATATCTTTTATGTTCATAGATTTGTTGGTAACTTTTGTTTGTAAGTTGATTGCAACAAATTTGAAACTACTAATACATTGTTATATTAGATCTTCAGATGATGCATTTTTAACCAACCAATGAGGTTGGATCATTCATACAATTTTTTCCCTCACTCAATTAAATGCATATACAACGGGGTCTAAACCAATCCCATTGATTGCCTTGCATTATGATGCAATGTGAAAATCAACTTGTTTTTTGTGTGTATATATAATATTGGATGAATCATGAGGTCCATTAACGAAACTATATTTTGATATTCTTTTGAGGTCACTTAAAATAAAGATGAGTATCTATTGGTAATGGTAAAAAATGATTATTTTTTAAAGACTTTAAGAGCTAAGAAATAACAATAAGTTAATTAGTTTACTAAAAAAATAATAGGATTCAAAATTTTTTTTGTTACACATGAATATGGGAACATCAAGTGATTAGTTTACCCTGAGATATAATAATCACCAATTCACATTTTTAATTTTCCCTGTATATGATAATCAATAATTAACATATATATGTTATGTACTTTTCGCTTTGTTAAATTTATGTTGCTAATAACGAATAGTAAAAAACTACCAATACTTCTTCCTTTACCTCTCATTCCTTTATATTAATTAATAATTTAAATCATACAAATTTATGCTAAATAATTTGCATTTTACATATTTTTAGCAATATATAACTTGTTAATCTACTAATTAGTATTTGTAATTCAATGTCATTAATCCCGATGTGAAGCTAGGCTTACTAACTTGTTATACATTAAAACTCATCTCCCTTACACTATTCAATGAACAATACTCTTTAAAATTACCTTACTACCCTTCATTTCTATTACTCTAACAATACCAAAATGGTGCCGCTTTGCGCACCTTTTATATCTCTTTCCAAAATCCATGCATATCTATTACATTGTTGCATTAAATGCATATCTATTAGCATTAAATGCATATATATTAGCTATAAATGCATATTTACACTTGTTTAATGTGATAAAATGAGAGTCATTAATTTCATATGACTTGGACAAATTTTCATAACAATTTGTTGGTCACATCTTCACTAACTTTTTACATTGTTGCATTAAATACATATCTATTAGTATTAGATTCATAAATGTATATCTATTAGCAATAAATTCACATCTACATTTGTTTCATGTGATAAAATAAGAGTCATTAATTTCATATGACTTGGACAAATTTTCATGGCAATTTGTTAGCCACATCTTCACCAACTTTGTGTCTAGTAGTATTAAATGCATAAATGTATATCAACATTTGTTTCATGTGATAAAATTAGAGCCATTAATTTCATATGGAATATAGTAATTGTTTTCTTCTTAAATTTAGAGAGATATTGTAATTTCGTATTTTTTTCATAGTAAAATTCTTCAATTTTAGTCATAGTTTTTACTTTGATTTGTTCAAAAGTTTTTTACATAATATATGTGTATTTCATTTTTTTAATCAAATTATCAGTTGCAACCTATTCTATCTGATCCTATTTTTTCACAAGTGGCAAATGCCCTTAGCAAATGATGACATTTTCTTGAAAAAATGTTTCATTTAAAACTCTAGAAACTCAATTAGAAATTCCTAAAATTCAACAAAAAAAAAATTATCTTTACAAAATCCTTTTGAAACATATATTTATTTTGAAATTCCAAATGCTTTTTTGGCAAATTCAGATTTCAAAAAACCATCGTTATGAAACTATTTTTACTATCCCTTTTGACATTTATGTATACAGTTCTAAATGTATTTCATTTGCAACAGATGACTTCACATAGCGGAGAATGGATGAAATTCAAAGTCAACCAACTCCTAATTAAATCCAACAGTTTTATGACATTTAAGCTAGATAGTTCGTTTACAATAAATTCATATATATATATATATATATATATATATATATATATATATATATATATATATATATATATATATATATATATATATATATAATGTATATCTATTACATGCATATTAAATGCATTTGTGCTTGCGTGTCCTAATATTGTATATACTAGATTGTTTGAAGTCTAAATTCAAACAAAATAAAAATGAAATAAAAATATGAATCCTAATTTACTATCCAAGAATAGTTATTTCTCTAATGGGCAGCTATAAAATAACAATTAAGACATTTTCTTTTACCTAATTTTTTTTATTAATTAATACTTTAAATGATACAAAATTATATTAAATATTTTGCACTCTACATATATTTAGTAAATATCATATTTATTATTAATTATTTATAATGTGTTAACCTATTGATTAGTACTTATAATCGCATATTATTATTCTCGACGCGAAACTGGGGTAACATAATCGTGTGTGTGTGTGTATATATATATATATATATACTTTTCATTAATCCTAAGTTTCTAATGTTCTAAATCATATGTCTAAAAATTGGAGGAAAATTGTGTTCTTATCATTTCTGAATAAAAGAGAAAAAAAACAAATTAGTCGTGTTTTAAATAAAATTGGTGTTCTTAAAAATTTTTACTTGAATATTTGAATAATTTGTTAATTTTTTTTAATTTTTATTTTAATAAAAAATGTGTTCCAATATATATATATATATATATATATACACATATTATAATTAATCATGTTACAAGTCATTATTCTTTTTATTTTCCTTAACCTTTTTATGCCCACAATATCCAATCATCTTTTCATACAAATATACATTTCATAAATTTTATTCTTTTATATCTCATATTTCTTTTACTTCATCAAACCATTATTATCCATAGCCTTTTATTGCCCACAACACCCAATCATCTTTTCATGCAAACATACATTTCATAAATTTTATTCTTTTATATCTCATATTTATTTTACTTTATCAAATCATTATTATCCACACCTTTTTATTACCTATAACACCCAATCATCTTTTCATGCAAACATACATTTCATAAATTTTATTCTTTTTATATCTCATATTTATTTTACTTTATCAAATCATTATTATCCATAGCTTTTTATTGCCACAACAACTAAGAACCCCTGACTAGGATAACGGAGTTGTCATCCAGGCACTTAGGAGTGCCACCCAGACAATATGATTTACTCATATAAGTGTCATTACCAGCTTCATAATAGTGTCATACCCGACATCGATAATAGTGTCATACCCAGCGTAGATAATAGTGCCATACCTAGTGTTGTTAATCACCCAATTAATGGATTTAATTATACTTTCTGCTACTTGGCACATCAAACTATCCTAAGTCTAGTTCTAGTTAGGTGTTCTAGGGCTTACTCAATGTCATTAAAATTCAAAGTTATTAAATTCATCCATTTCAATCATGTAAAGGTTCAATTAATCACACAATTACTCAATAAAAATAGTATTTGCATAAAATAACAACGTTAACATCATTTTACTCTTTTAATTCTACAACTCATATGCTGCTTTGTCACTGGTAGATTCCGTTTTCAATTTTGGACTTTAATTTTAGTCCTGTTAAAATCTAAATTTAGTTACATGGTTTTCTTAACAATTTTAGGTCTAAATCTTAAATTTAATATGCTACTTGAATCAGTTAATTCTGAATTCGGAATCAAAAGATATGATAAAATGAACATAGATTGGTCACTAACAATTCTGCCCAAAACTTTCTGGACAGATTCTAAATCCGAAATTTATGAATTGTTTTGGATAATTACAGACAAATTCAGATATTATGGTCTAAATAAAAGTTATATTCCTATATCTTATCTTTCAAACCAAACAAAGAACACACAAATCCGAACTCCATAACTCAAGTTATAACAGTTTAAGTACTTACTGCTCATCAATTCCAACAAAAAACACACAAACTAATCACATTCAATTTTTACCAAAATTAATCCTAAGTCTATCAAATATGCATCCCTAAGATTTTCATCACAATATGTCATTAATTTAAAATTATTAACATGTCAAATGCTCAAATCATGCAATTGAAAACAATACATAGGCTATTGCCTTAAGTTATGTACAAACCTCAACTTTTCAATTTTTTTTCTCTTTACTTCTCTTTCTCTTTTCCTTTGCTCCTTTGAGCTAGCTCATTGTCAATATGAGTTCCTGAAACATATAAGAAATTCATCAAAAATATTTCTTTAACCATATATCTTTAACCCCTAAAATCTCCCTCTTCAAGAACCATGCTCTAGACTACCTCATCCTTTAAAGAAATTTAAAGGCAAGATGATGATCAACACTTGCCCAAGCTCTTACCTCCTATGGCTGAAATTTTGGAGGTTTAACTCACCTCTTTCCTTGCTTTTCTTTCTCTCTTTTTCTCCTTTAAACTTCCTTAAACTCTTTTTTGCACGAGGATCCACTCTTCTATGACGCTCTCTCCCTCTCTTTCTCACTTTTTCTTCTTTGCATCAAGCTTTGGCCATTGAGGGAGATAAAGGGAACATATGGGCTGGTTTGAGGATATTAGAGAATTCTATATGTTAACTGATAAGGAAGAAGGAGAGGCAATTAAGAGGAAGAAGACAAATTTAATTAATAATGGGACACCTAAGCCCATAAATATCTAGATATTTTGGCTAATTAATGTGTTCATCTCCTTTGGTGTATGGTGTTTCAAAGGGAAACGTGGGAGACAATTAAAAGAAAGAAAATTCTAGATCAAGAGTGATAATGAAGAAAGGATAAACAATTAAGAGCAAAGTGACAAAATCAATTAATTAATGAAGACACCTAAGCCATAATCTAGATGTTTTCATTAATGTCTAATTCATGCACATCACTTGGCTAATTGTCGCATGCCACTTGGTGTGGTCAACCCCTTCCATGTGTTTAATGTCCCAATCATGCATTTAATTGGTTAGTATCCTCATAATCCTCCAATTTTTGGTAAATTGCAAATTGATCCCTAAACTTTTCAAAATTTGCAATTTAGTTGCTTATCGTAATTTAATATTTTTAAGTAATTTAATATTTTTAAATACTTTAAACACTTTATTAAATATTTTTTATAATTATTGGCCATTATTTTAATTATTTTTCCATAAAAATCCAAACTTACATTTCGGTCAAACCAACGAGTCGATTTAACAATTCGCGTGACTTGAGGTCTAAATTAGCAGATATGACATCCTTAAAATAAATTTCGTTCTCAAAATTTTACCTGTTCATTATTTGTTGAACAACTGAGGATATTACATCCTCATCATTTCTTCGCTTTCCAATGTGGCTTCTTCAGTAGCATGATTCCTCCATAGCACTTTAACTAGAGGAACTCTTTTAATGCGAAGAATCTTCTCTTCACGTGCTAATATAGCCACGGGTTCCTCTTCAGAAGTCATATCTATCTGCACTTTTATCTCCTCAACTAGTATAACATGAGTCGGATAAGGCCTATATCTTCTTAACATAGATACATAGAACACATTGTGAATTCGGTCTAACTCTGGTGGAAGGGCTAAACGGTAAGCCACGGGTCCGATTCTTTCTAGAATCTCATAAGGTCCAATGAACCTTAGACTTAGTTTTCCCTTTTTACCAAACCTCAATATCTTTTTCCAAGGCAGAACTTTAAGGAATACTTTATCACCCATATCATATTTAATGTATCGCCTCTTTAAATCGGCATATGATTTCTATCGATCCTATGTTGCTTTTAGCTTTTCTTTGATCACTTTTACTTTCTTCTCAGTCTATTGAACTATCTCAGGCCCAATCAACTTTTTCTCATTTAGCACAGTCCAACAAACTGGGGTTTTACAATTTCTTCCGTACAAAGCCTCATACGGAGCCATGCCTATGCTTGTTTGATAACTATTGTTATAGGCGAACTCCATAAGAGGTAGATATCTATCCCAACTTCCCTCAAATTCGAGCACATAGCTTCTCATCATATCCTCTAGCAACTGAATAACTCGCTCTGATTGTCCATCTGTCTACGGATGAAAAGTCGTGCTAAAACTAAGTCGAGTTCCCAAAGCTTGCTGTAGACTCTTCCAGATTTGTGAAGTCAATCTGGGATCTCTATCAGATATGATGGAAATTGGCACTCCACGCAACCTCACTATCTCACTTACATAAATTTTGGCTAGCTTGTTTAATGAGTAGTCCATTCTGACTGGTAAGAAGTGTGCCGACTTCGACAATCGATCCACTTTCACCCATATTGCATCATGCTTTCTCTGAGTCATTGGTAAACCGGACACAAAATCCATTGTGATTCTTTCCCATTTCCACTCTGGAAGCGGCATTGGTTGCAACAATCTTATGGGTAATTGATGCTCCGCTTTCACTTGTTGACAGGTTAGACATTTAGCAACATACTTTGTGATGTCCTTCTTCATCCCTGGCCACCAGCATTGAATTTTCAAGTCTTGATACATCTTATTTCCTCCTAGATGCATTGTATACACTGTTTCATATGCTTCTTTTAAAATATCAGTCTTTAGCTCTTCTATACTGGCCACACAAATCCTATTCTCGAAGTACATTGTGTCATCTTTTGTCAATGAAAACTCAGGCTTTTCTCCCTTTTTCATTGCCTCCACTATCTTTACTAACTTCTCATCTTGCTTCTGAGCATCTTTGATCCTCTGCATCAAAGTAGATTGTATTTGCATCTCAGCTAAAATCTTCCTGCTTAGTGCATCTGCAACCATATTAGCTTTGCCTGGCTGGTAGTTGATCACACAGTCATAGTCTTTAATCAACTTTAACCATCTTTGTTCTCTCATATTCAACTCTTTCTATGAGGGAAGGTACTTAAGACTTTTTGTGATCTGTATAGATATAACATCTTTCTCCATATAGATAATGTCTCTAGATCTTAAGAACAAAAACTATCACAGCTAACTCCAAAATCATGCGCTGGATAGTTAAGCTCATAAGGCTTAAGTTTTCTCGAGGTGTAAGAAATCACTTTTCTTTCTTATATAAGAACACAGCCCAAACCATTATGACTAGCATCATTGTACACAACAAAGTCTTTTCCTGGAGTAGGCTGAGTCAAAACTGGTGCTTCAGTCAATATTGCCTTCAGTCGATCAAAGCTTATTTGACACCTATCTGTCCACTCAAAACAAACCTCTTTTCATAGCAGTCATGTCAAAGGAGTCACTAAGGATGAAAATCCCTTCACAAACCTCCTATAATATCCAGCTAATCCAAGTAAACTTCTCACTTCCATCACATTTTATGGTGGTTTCTAATTAAGAATAGCCTTAATTTTACTAGGGTCAATCCGAATACCTTCTGCTAAAACTACATGACCCAGAAAACTTATTGCTTCAACCCAAAACTCACACTTAGATAGCTTTGCATACAACTGCTTCTCCCTTAAGGTTTGCAACACTATTCTGAGATGTTGATCATGTTCTACTCTATCTCTAGAGTAGACAAGAATGTCATCAATAAGCACCACTATAAATTGATCAAGATATGGCCTGAACACTTGGTTCATCATGTCCATAAAACCTGTTGGTGCATTCATCAATCCGAAGGGCATAACTAGGAACTCATAATGACCATAATGAGTTCTGAATGTCATCTTAGGTACATCAAACTGTTTGATCTTCAGTTGATGATATCCTTATCGAAGATCTATCTTTGAAAATATGGTTGCACCCTTCAACTGATCAAATAAGTCATCAATCCTAGGCAGGAGGTACTTATTCTTAATAGTCACCCTATTAAGCTGCCTGTAGTCTATGCAAAGACAGAGAGTGCCATCTTTCTTCTTCACAAATAATACTGGAGCACTTCACGGTGATACACTGGGTTGTATAAAACCCTTATCTAATAATTACTGCAACTGTACCTTCAACTCTTTCAACTCCGCTGGTGCCATCTTATCTGGTGTAATGAAAATAGGAGTGGTGTCGGGTATCAAATCAATAGCAAACTCGATTTCTCTATCTGGCGGTAACCCTGGCAACTCCTCTGGAAACATATCAAGAAACTCACTAACAATAGGAATATCCACCAACTTCAGACTTGCTTTTTCTATATCAATCACATATGCTAAGTATGCTTCGCACCCCTTACTAATGAGTTTCTGAGCTTTCAACACTGATATCACATTGTCTGGATGTCTTCTATTCTAACCCATCAGCACTAGCTCATCTTGTTTTGGAATTCTGATGATCATTTGTCTCCTCCCACAATCCATTGTCACTCCATAACAACCTAGCCAATCCATTCCTAAGATCACATCGAACTCGTGGAATGGTAGCTCTATCAAGTCTGCTAGGAATTGCCTACCTTGAATTTCAACTGGGCAACCCTTAAACACCTTGCTAACCCTCACACTGTGCCCTAATGAGTTAGCCACAATAATCTCAAATTCTAGAGACTGTGGTTCTAAACTCTCTCGACCCGGTGGTGGTGCTCTTTGTAGCAAATCTATCATGCTCCTCATAAGCTCTTATATGTCCTGTACCAGCCACAGACTGCTATCACGATGAACTAGCACTAGATTTTGATGTAGTAGCTCGATGATGACTGGATCACTATGAAGCCTCTGTCCTTGTAGGCTCATTACTTTCGCCTCCTTTGGCCACAACATGTCGTGACCCTGAAGCCATACTCTACCTATCTTGTAAATTAACGACCCTAATCAGTAACAACAACTTTTATACTCATTTGTGCATACATACATGTTATAATTATTTTTGAAAACCATTTTATCATCCCAAAACAGCCCAAACTAGGATCTGATATCAAAAACTGTAACACCCCCTCACCCCAGTAGCTCATATCTGGATGAGGGAGTGTTATGCTAACTTCATCGGTTGAAATATCATTTTTAAATTATGTATAAACGAAAATCACTCGTGTATATATATATATATATATATATATATTTACAATTTATTTACTTTGTAGTGTAAAAGAAATTAACGTAAGAAAACACAATACATTTTATAAAATAAAGTATTATTTACAAAATGTGCGCTTACTTTACAAGTACTATAAAATAAAATTCAAAACATAAACACAATAGTTGTATGACCCACAGTATTTGATACAAGTTGCTCTACTGGATTAGCCCACCACTACCTTTGTCTTCTATTGTTTACTTATTCTTTCCTATACCTGCGCGAGAGAAACTCTCACACTAAGCTCTAGGCTTAGTGGTGCATATAAATAAGGTAATAAACTATTTTATGCAACATGCATTATCATATATCAACTCATGCTCAATCATATTCTCATGCAAATATACATATTATGTTATTCTAACATGTACATACATCACATTATATTCTTTTATCTCATACTTATTTACTTTATTAAAACATCATTATATAACACATCATAATTAACTATGTTACAAGTCATTATTCCTTTTATTTTCCTTAACCTTTTTATGCCCACAACGCCCAATCATCTTTTCATGCAAACATACATTTCATAAATTTTATTCTTTTATATCTTATATTTATTTTACTTTATCAAATCATTATTATCCATAGCCTTTTATTACCTATAACATCCAATCATCTTTTCATGCAAACATACATTTCATAAATTTTATTCTTTTATATCTTATATTTATTTTACTTTATCAAATCATTATTATCCATAGCCTTTTATTGCCCATAACACCCAATCATCTTTTCATGCAAACATACATTTCATAAATTTTATTCTTTTATATCTCATATTTATTTTACTTTATCAAATCATTATTATCCATAGCCTTTTATTGCCCACAACACCTATGAACCCCTGACTATGATAACAGAGTTGCCATCTAGGTAGTTAGGAGTGGCACCTAGGCAATATGATTTGCATATATAAATGCCATTACCGACTTCATAATAGTGTCATACCCGACTTTGATAATAGTTTCATACCCGACATTGTTAATCATACCATTAATGGATTTAATCATACTCTCCCCCTGCTTGGCATACCAAACTGTCCTAAGTTTGGTTGTAGTTAGGTGTTCTAGGGCTTACTCAATGTCATTAAAATTCATAGTTATTAAATTCACCCATTTCATACATGTAAAGGTTAAATTAATCACATAATTACTCAATAAAAGTAATTTTTGCATCATATAACAAGGTTCACATCATTTTACTCTTTTAATTCCATAACTCATATGTTGCCCTGTCATTGGCAGATTCCATTCTCTATTTTGGACCTTAATTTTGGTCCTGTTAAAATCTGAATTTGGTCTGCTTAAAACTTTTAGGCCTGGATCTTAGATTTAATATGCAACTTTAATCACTTAATTTTGAGTTTTGTATCAAAAGATATGATAAAATGAACACTGATTGGTCACTAATAATTCTGACCAGAATTTTCTGGACAAATTCTAAGTCCAAACTTTATGAATTTTTATGGACCATTATAGACAAATTCAGATGTTATGGTCTAAATAAAAGTTATAGCCCTACGTCCTATCTTTCAAAGAAAACAAAGTACACACAAATTCAAACTTCATAACTCATGTTATAACAGTTTAAGTACTTACTGCTCATCAATTCCAGCAAATAACACACAAACTAATCACATTCAATTTTTACCAAAATTAATCCTAAGTCTAACAAACATGCATCCCCAAGATTTTCATCACAAGATATCATTAATTTACAATTATTAACTTGTCAAATGCTCAAATCATGCAATTGAAAACAACACATAGGCTATTGACTTAAGTTATGCATAAACCTCTACTTTTCCCTTTTCTTTCTCTTTACTTCTCTTTCTCTTTTCCTTTGCTCATTTGAGCTAGCTCATTGTCAATATGAGTTCCTAAAACATATAAGAAATTCATCAAAAATATTTCTTTCATCATATATCTCTAACCCCTAAAATCTCTCTATTCAAGAACCATGCTCTAGACTACCTCATCCTTTAAGGAAACTTAAAGACAAGATGATGATCAACACTTGCCCAAGTTCTTACCTCATATGGCTGAAATTTTGAAGGCTTAACTCTCCTCTTTCCTTTCTTTTCTTCCTCTCTTTGGCTCCCTTAAACTTCCTTAAACTTTTTTTTTTGCATGAGGACCCACTCTTCCATGGCATTCTCTCTCTCTCTTTCTCTCTTTTTCTTCTTAGCATCAAGCTTTGGCCATGGAGGGAGATGAAGGGAACACGTGGGCTGGTTTGAGGAGATTAGAGAATTCTAGATGTTAAGTGATAAGGAGGAAGGAGAGACAATTAAGAGAAAGAAGACAAATTTAATCAATAATGGGACACCTAAGCCCATAAATATATAGATATTTTGGCTAATTAATGTGTTCATCTCCTATGGTGTATGGTGTTTCAAAGGGAAACGTGGGAGACAATTAAAAGATGAAAAATTCTAGATTAAGAGTGATAATGAAGAAAGGATAAGCAATTAAGAGCATAGTGACAATTAATTAATTAATGGAGACACCTAAGCCATAATCTAGATGTTTTCATTAATGTGTAATTCATGCACATCACTTAGCTATTGTTGCATGCCACTTGGTGTGGCCAGCCCCTTCCATGTGTTTAATATCCCAATCATGCATTTAATTGGTAATTATCCTCATTAATCCTCCAATTTTTGGTAAATTGCAAATAGATCCCTAAACTTTTCAAAATTTACAATTTCGTCCCTTACTGTAGTTTAACATCTTTAAATACTTTAAACACTTTATTAATATATTTTTCATAATTATTGGCCATTTTTAATTATTTTTCGATAAAATCCAAACTTAAATTTCGGTCAAACCGACGAGTCGATTTAACAACTCGCGTGACTTGAGGTCTAAATTAGCGGATATGACAAACTTTATGTCAACATTTGTGGTAGTCATGTTTCTTTGAAATCGATCGCTTTGTTACTGCATCCAAAATTAATTTGTTTCTAAAATTTTGACACGGTGAGATTTAACTCTTTTGTCTTCACTATAATTTGTTTTGTTCAAATTAATCCGTAATATGTTTTAATCCAAACTCTAAAGTTGGAGATCAGAAAAGAAAAAAAATGTTAGATCTCATAAATAGGGGGAGAGAGTTATAAAGCATTTATGAAATTGACTTTATTTTGTTTTGTTTTTGAACCGAGTTATGAAAACTGACTATTAAGGCTCTATAAAGTATAACTGTAACTTTCATTTACATGATTGACAGTAAAACCTGAAAATAGACAAATGGTTAGAGTAAAATGTGGGAGATGGTCTGGGCATCATGTGACTTAGAGTTATCAACCCACTTAACAAATTAAAGATATTATATGTATTTATTCATTTATTGCAAAGTGGTTGTTCTTAAATTTTATGTATTCAAGGTTTATTTTTTTTTTATAGTTGTTGTATAAAATTATCAATTAGTTTTCTCTGCCAAAATACATCTAATATCTCCATCATTATCTTGTGTTATTTCATAGATACAAACATGGAGGATAGTTCAAGCCCACCTACAAAATTAGAAAATTCTTCACAAGGCACACAAGGTGAAGATGTTTTCTTACATTTTGAGAAAAAAAGATGTGATTGTTATGCAACTTCAGAGAAAGCCAATTTAGAAGATATGACAAGTAAAAAGCCGAAAAGTGTAGTGTTGATACATTTTGAGAAAGAAAAAAGTGAATGGAGTTGACAAGGTTGAATGCAAATATTGTAATAAGTTATTTGGTGGAGTTTCTAAAAATGGGACAAACATTGTCCAATACACAACATTATTGATATAAGGCAAATGATTTTAGTAAACAACCTCTAAAAAAAGGAATTAAGTTCTTATGCATTTGACAAGATACACCTCCTTTATGGCTCTTCAATCTTTGTTCAAGTTTCTTATAAGAAATACTATAAAGAATGACATATTGAAATTTTTTGATTATGAAAGAGGGAAGAAAATACAGATTTTAAAAGAAAATGACAGTAGAGTGGTTATAACAACATATATGGGGACATAAAGTAATCATAAAAGAGGATCCATAACTATTACTGCCCATTTCATTGACTTCAATTGGAGAATGCAAAGTCGAGTTTTAAGATAATTTTGTTACTAGTTGCTTCATATACATAGTATTTCAATTTCTAGTTTGTGTCATTTAAAACCTAAAATATTAGATAATAAAATATTGATTTTTCTAGGTTCATGTATGTACCATCTCTACACATGTGTGATGTACTTTGTGATACTTTGATTGATTGTTGATGGATTAGAGTATTAATAAAAAATTTTCTACAATTACTATAGACAATTGCTCTACAGATGATGCTTTGATGGATTTAGTCAAAATTTGGCTTTTTGCTCCATATGTGATGTTATATGCATATGTTAAAATTAATTGTGAAAGATTCTCTAGATATTATTAAAAGAGCGAGATTGAGAATAATCATGATAGTGTGGTTTTTTGGATTGTTACTCCTAAAGGACTTGAAAATTTTGAGGAAGCAACACGACAATTGAAAATTCCAATCACAAAAAAGTTAGGCCTTAACTATCCAACTAGGTGGAATTCCATATTTTTAATGCTTCAAACTGCCATTTTTGTATAAAGATGTGTTTAGTTGTCTAAAACAACGTGAGTCTAATTATAAAACTTTGTCAAATGACGATGATTGGAAATTTGCAGGGGAAATGTCAGAGAGATTGTAAGTTTTTTTATACTATGACTGAATTATTTTCTGGAACCAAATATATAATTGCTAATATGTATTTCCTTATTATTTGTGAGATTAAGTTAGAGTTGTTAGAATGGCTTGTTTCTAAAAACAAAACTACTTCTTAAATGGCAGCCACTATGTTGTCCAAATTTGAGAAATATTGAGGAGTTATTCATGAGGTAATGGGGGTTTTTACTATTCTATATCCAAGATATAAGATGACTTTGCTTGAATACTAATTTTCCAAAGTTTATGAAGAAAATTATTCAGTTTAAATGCAGAGTATACGACAACCTTGTTGTGAATTGATGAGTTGTTATGAATCTGACTGAAATTCTAGAGTTGTTAGAAGTGATTTTACAACCATGGATAATTCTTATTCTAACAAAGGTAAGGATAATAGACTATGATATGTTTGCTAGGAAAAAGAAAAGGTCTAGAACTTCCCATATCAAGACAAAATTAGGCAATTATCTAGAGGAAAAGGTCTTACAAAGATTAGAAGATTTTAATATCTTGTTGTGGTGGAAAGAACATGAAGTTAAATATCCTATTCTTCGAGTAATTGCTAGAGATATATTAGCTATTCATGTCTCCACAATTGCTTATGAGTTAGCTTTTAGTACTAATGGTAAGATTGTTAGCCCACATCATAGTAGGCTTCAAAAGAAAACATTAAAGGCACTAATGTCTGCACAAAATTGGCTTTGAACTATTAAAAATATAAGTAATACTCTTACCTCTTTTATTTCTATCTTTTAATTCTTATATATATTATTTTTTATTTTTGAATGTGTTATTTGATTTTGTGGAAGGAGAATCACAACATTCATATGGTTATGCCACCATATATGATGGTGTGGACAAAAATGGTGAAGGCATTCAAATTAAAAAAAGAGTTAGAAATTTCATTTAAGCTTTCAAGATATTGAATAGGCTATTTAATATTTAATGCATGAGTCATCACAAATTAATAATAGACACTTGATAGATACTTTGTTTGTGTTGGCTTTGGATTTTTCATTAGATCATTTGTTTTTCTTTTATCCCTTTTTGTTTTGCTCAAGAATTTGTATGGTTGTATTTTGTTTGTATTTTGCACTTTTTATTTGTTTTGTAATAAATAGGCATATAATTGCCTATTAGTGCACTTTTTTTTGGTTTTTTTTTAATCTAACTTGTTCTATGCTCATTTTGAAAATTGGTATATTGAATTTAGGACATCAGGCATGGGTTGGGGATCCTCATTCAAGTATGGTGTAGAGATGAGAATTATTAATTTTTTTCCATTGGAGATAGGGGCAAGGTTGGGGACGGTTAAAAACTTTTGAGGGCAAGGACTGATGTATTCTTCATTGCTCTACTTTTTATTGATATTTTTAATATTTAATTATAAGGTTTTTATCATATTTTAGATACTTAGTGGTTTAATTTTTTGTTTGCAGGAGTTGAAAGACAAGTTACAGCATGGAACAACTGTTAGGTGTGCGAGGGCCATGTCACGTGCATGAAGAGTGTTATTGCAACTACTCATCATGCATGTGAGGGTCTTGTCACATGTGTGAGGGCCTTATCATGCATGTGAGGCTTGTTGCAAGCATGAGGATCCCTTCCACTCTTGTTGCTAGCATGAGGCTTGTTAAACCTTGAAGGGTATTTCTGTCATTTTGATGATAACAAATAAAATAGCAATATTGTATTTAACATACTTGTTTTCTAAGTCTATTAAATAGGACATGGAATAAAATAGCAAGAATGGAGATTGGAAGAATAATCCTTGAAAGACAAAATTAAGGAAGTAGCATGTTCACGCCCGTGACTCTATGTGTCACGCCCGTGAAAGAGCTAACCGTTACTAAAACCAACATTTAAAGTTCAAGACCATGAAGGAAGAACAAACCGTGAAATGGACATTTAAGTCACGCCCGTGAATCAAAATGTCACACCCGTGAATGTTCATGGCATTTCCATCCAGCGAGCTTCAAGACCAAAGTCACCATTTGGATCACGGCTGGGAAGTTTGTCAAGCCCATGAATATATATGTCACGCTCATGACCCAATGTTTCAAAACATTCCAGAGAGCTTCACGACCAAGGTCACCACTTCAGTCACGGCTTGGGAAGAAATGTCACGCTCGTGACAAACATAGTCATGCCTGTGAATGATGAAAGAGAAAAATGTCAAACGCGATTATTTGGTTGGTACAACAGCTAGTTTCATATTAAATGCACCCTTACGGCTATAATTAGCCAAGGGAGTATAAATGGAAGTCATTTATGCATTCAGGATAAGAGGATAGCAAATACTTTGAATCAAAATCTTATTACAATCTATTTGTAAATTCAATACTTTGAGAACCAAAATCTATTCTCTGTAAAAATCTTTTTGCTCTTAATTTATTGAACAATTAAGATTTGTGAGTGTTTCTCTCTGTAATCATTACTCAAGTGAGCTTTGGGTAGTTCTGGGTTAAGAGTAGAACACTTGTAAGGGTTAGTTGTGTGAGCCTTTAAAACACAAATTAAAAGGTTATTTGTGTGAGCCTGTAAAAATACAAAGTAAAGGTTATTGTGTAATCCATTAAAACACAAGGGATTTCTGGGTTAGGTGTGAGCCATTGTGAGAAACACCATAGTTGGAAGTGAGCTTGTAAAACTCCATTGTAACACTTAGTGTGTTAGTGAAACTCCCAATTGCGATTGGGGAGAGGAGTAGGGTTTGTTAACACCCGAACCTCTATAAAATCCTTATGTCAAATTTCTCTATCCCTCCTAAAATTAATTTTTTATTTTCGCACTTTAAAGTTTAATTTTTTGAAACTCCAATTCAACCCCCCTTCTTGGCTTAATATCTGGGCAACAAGGCTTTAATGTGAGAGCAAAGTTTTTGAAGCTAAGCCTCATGTTGCAAGCAAACAAATTTAGCACGAGCACATCAACGTATCACTATTTTCTATCACGTGTGTGAATAATCAATATGTGCATGATGATTGTTATATTGAAGAACATACAGCGTGTGTGAAGCATCAATGTGCACATGACAATCAACGATCCTGCAAAGTCCAATATGTGACGAAAGTCTACCTTCTATAGTAGGGCTCACATTATGGACAATTAAGTCTGGAGCTTTTTTATTGACATATTTAGAGTAAAAATATTGATCTTTAGAATTAGATTGCAACTAGAACTTTGAGTACTATAAATGTAGTTTCTTTTTATAATTGAGCAAGGTTTTTTCTAAAACACTTTAAGGGGGACATTTTGCAACTTTTGAGACTGGTGGCTGAAGATAACTAGTAGGCCACCTTTATCACTTTGTTCTAGCAAAATTTTTACTATTGAAGGGAGCTACTTTAATACTTGGAAATTGGTTTGGAGTGTAGCTTGAAGATTCGTAGACCAACTGGTCTTGAGTTAAATTCTTCATCAACTTTCACGGGAGAAACTTAGTTCTTTTATTCCTTTCGTTGTTGTAACATTATTACTATAACATTTGATATTAATATGACCAATGCAATATCAATGTTAGGCTAACTTCTATTGGATATTTAGTGAGCTAACCAAATTTTTATGAACTTCCCTTTACTATTAATGAAGTATGATTTTTTCCAATTTCAATTGTGATTATTTAATTTCAGATTGAATGATTGACTGACACTTTTTGCTTAATTTGGAATGAACATATTAAGGTTACATTATTAGAAATACTATCTTTAATTTAACCTAAAAATTGGATTAGGCATTAGTTACGCTATTAGTTTGGATAGTTGGTGAATTGTGCAAGAGCCATTGAAAACTTACTTCATGAGGTTTAATTGAATTACAAAATGGATTGTAAATTGGAAAGACGAGCTAAATTCCTATTTAGTTTCATTGGATCTTAGTTTATGAGATTTATATACTTTCTTATTTATTTAGTTTCACAATTCAACAAACTTGGCTAAAGTGTTTAGGATTTAATTTTCTTATTTATTGGTAGTCTAAAACTAATTAAGAATTTAAGCTAAATAATTCCTTGAGAGATCAACCTCGAAAGTGAATTTACTGGTATTACAATTGGCTCGTATACTTGTGAGTACACTTTGAGTTATATCAAATTTTTGGCACCATTGCCGAAAAATTGTTGATTGAATTCTTAGTTATTTTAGGTTGCTAATGTGTTTTTTTTATAATTTTTGTAAAGTGTTTTGTTAGTTAAAATTTATTTTATTTTTGCATTATATTGACAATGACTTGGTTTCATAGATAGTTGAACTTACAAAGCAAATGAGGATTTGGGTCAACAACATAAATGTACCAGCAATTGAGGTAAGAGAAATTGGTGGTGCTATAGACATTGAACTAATGTTTGCTTTTCAATTGATCATTTTTCAAGAAACGAAATGGAACAAGTCTATGGTATGGACTATTTCTAGTCTAGATATCAAAACAAACCTTACTTGTCATAATTTTGGTTGGGCAAATCACTCCAATTTTTTATAGGAAAACACTGAGCAAAATTCTCCTCAATTTTTCCAAAATCAAAACCATTATCAGTAGCAACATTTAGAACTTCAATTCTAAAGAACTCATCCTTCATACACAATTCACCACCAACTACGATTTCTTAATGCATTTAAAAGTCTTGCTTAGAAGAAACCCTTCAGAATTTCATAGTAGCTACTTAAGAGAACACTAAAAGAATTAACAAAAAGGTAGACTCTATTGAAGCATCTCTAAAAAGGTTGGAGACTCAAATTAGACAGATAGTTAAGCCAGTTGAAGAGAATATAAAGGAAAAATTGTCAAACCAAATGGAGTAAGCTAAATCAATCATAGGTCTCAAGAGTGGTAAGATTCTTAATGCTAAGTCTGATTTTGAAATTAATTGTGGTAGTTCCTCTCTTATAGGTAAATCCAATGAAGAAAAAAATTCTACAAGGATTACCAAAAGAGGAGGAACAGAAAGAAAATCAGAAAGCAATTATTAATAGCATTATAGAGAAGAAAAAAGAAAGGCTTATTTTGAACTTGAACTCCATAAGGCTATTGAGCCATATAGGCCTCTAATTCCATTCCTTAGTAGACTTAGGGAGCATAAATAGGATAAGTAATTTTTTGATATTTTTACTATGCTTTATAAGATTGATATTAATATGCCTTTTTGGATGTTGTTAGGAATATACCTACACAAGCAAAGGTTTTCAAGGAATTGAACAAAGAGAGTATTGCTTTTTCCTTCTAAGCTTCATTATTTAGTTTTATTTTTATTTTTTTATATTAAGGACTATATCATATTTAAGTATGGGGGAGGGAAATTTTCCTTTGTGAGTGAATATGTTTTGTTCTTAGTTTTATGGTGGTGGTGAATTGTGTTTAGTTTATTTTATTTTATTTTCTTTTTCCTAAAATAAAATATGATTATAAAATAAAACACCATGAAAATCTTCATATACGTTAGGAGTTTGTATTGTTTTTCTCTATAGCAGTCATTGAATGAGTGCTATTACATGCTTATTTTAGGATTACGTTCAATTGATTTAGTTATTTATGATTTTAATATTAATGACATGTTGCTTTTGAGAACATTCTGATATGAGAATAACATTGCCTTGAGATATAGTTTTTAGTTAGTTGAATTTTTAATGGATAAATATCAATTACTTTATATTATGTTTAATAAGTGCCTAGTGAGATGGAACATAAAATACGTTCACTTAGGAAAATAAATAAAGAATATAAGGATTTACAAAAACAGTGAGATGAAACATAAAATGCACTCATCGTATATACTTTTCTATTCTTGGTTTGCTGGTAGCTAAGGGTATGAGTATGCAAAGCATCCTAAGGGTATGAGTATGCAAAGCACCCTAAATGTGTGTAATGCATTATAACTTAGGGAAGAATTGCAATCCCATGAAAAAAAAAAGAAAAAAAAAACTTATTAAATTTTGTTTGTATTCAAAAGTTAGGAACTTGGCTAAAGTACTAAACTCCATGTTTATAAGGTGATGATATGATTATACTGGCTTGTTCTACAAAATGCAACTTGAAACTAGTATTAATTTTATTCCGAACTAGATGAGTTGATATGATTTTGATTTGAGCATGTAAGGTTCATTAGTGAGACATTGAGATCATCAAAATCAAATTCCGAGCATATCAGTTAGTCTAGTTGTGTTCATATTTTATTTTGTGCTATTATGTTTGCATCTTGTTTTTAGATTGGGTATTACTTAGGGACAAATAGTATTTAAGTGTGGAGGAATTTGAAGCATTCTTAATTGGTCCAACTTTTATTGATATTTTAATATTGAATTATAGATTTTTTCATGTTTTAGGTACTTAATGGTTTTAATTTCATGTTTGCATGAGTTGAAAGACAAGTTGCAGCATTGAACAAGTGTTACGCACATGAAGGCAATGTCACATATGTGAGGAGTGTTCTTGCAACTACTCATTATGCACATTAGAGCCTTTGTCACGCGCATAAGGGCTTGTTGCAAACATGAGGATCCCTTCCACTCCTACTCAAGTTTTTGAAGTTTTTGAATCATTAAATCTGAAATTAAATAAGCACAATTGACATATTTAGAAGGAAAATATTGTATCTTTAGAATTAGAATGCAACTAGAACTTTGAGTAGAATAAAGGTAGTTTGTTTTTAGAATTGAGGGAGATTTTTTCTGAAACACTTCAAGGGAGACGTTCTACAACTTTTGAGACTAATGGCTAAAGAGAACTCATAAGTCACCTTCATCACTTTGTTCCAGCAAACTTTTCATCATTTAAGGGAGTTACTTTGATACTTGAAAATTGGTTTAGAGTGTAGCTTGAAGATTCAAGGACCAACTGGTCTTGAGTTAAATTCTTTATCAACTTTCAGAGGAGCAACTTAGTTCTTTTATTCTTTTCATTGTTGAACATTATTAGTATATCATTTGATATTAACATGACCATTGTAATATCAATGTTAGGCTAATTTCTATTGGGTATTTAGTGAGATAATCAAATTTGTATGAACTTCTTGTTACTATTTATGAAGTATGATTTTTTTTTCAAATTTCAATTGTGCTTATTTAATTTCAGATTTAATGATTGACTAACCACATTTTATTTAATTTCGAATGAACATATTAAGGTTACATTATTAGAAATGTTATCTTTAATTTAACCTAAAAATTGGATTGGGCATTAGTTACACCATTAGTTTGGATAATTGGTAAATTAAGACGAGAGTCATTGAAAACTTACTTCATGAGGCTTAATTGAATTAGGGAATGAATTGCAAATTGGGAATATGAGCTAAATACATGCTCAGTTTCATTGGATCTTAGTTCGTTAGATTTAAATGCTATCTTGTATATTTAGTTTCACTTTCATTACTTCAATCAATTCATCAAACTTGGTTAGAGGGTTTAGGATTAAATTTTTTTTGTTTATTGGTAGTCTAAAATTAATGAAGAATTTAAGTCAAAAAATTCCTTAAGTGAACTTGCCGGTATTACAATTAGTTCGTGCACTTGTGAGTAGACTTTGAGTTACATTAGGGATGGTGACATCTACCCTGTTGCTACTCCTACTTATGAAAGATTATATATAAAAAAAATAATTAATAATATAAAATATAAATATAGTATATATTAATATGTAATAAAATAAATTTTCATTAACTTGTTGCCAATAGAATTATGTTTGATTAAATATTAATATCAAGAGAATTGCATAAAAAAAACTTATGGCAAAGAAGGACTTAAAAAGAAAAAGGATTAAAAATTACTTACCAAAACTACACTATTTCATTGGCAATGTCTTTATTAAATATAATAGTTATTTGTATATATGAAGGGAAAAAATTTACAAGCTAGTTGAATTTGTGAGGAATTAAGTTTTGATTCTCATATTGTCAAAATATAATAGATGCAATGTAAAGTGAGGAACTAATGTCTATATAACTATGTTTGAGATCAATATATTTACAATGACTCAAAAATATTTTAATCAAGAAAAATTTTCATAAGCAAAAAAAAAGGGTAGTTGGTTTTAATATCTACCATAAACATGTTTAAAGTATTAAATGTTTTAATCATAAGTATCTAGTTATGTGACATTTCTATATATAGTTGGAAATATTTCAACTATATAAGGCGGTGTTATACAAAGATATTAGGAAACCCCTAGTTAGTGTAATACCTCCTTATGGAAAGAGAACTTGATCAGCTAGTGGACAATTTTAATATATATATATATATATATATATATATATATATATATATATATATATATATATATATATATGTATGTATGTATGTATGTATGTATGTATGTATGTACGTATGTATGTACCAACACATTAAGCTAGAATAGTTTGATCATATAGGAGCTATAGTGCAACATCTTGGTTACGAACTCCTTAGGACATAGTGTTATAAATAATCGAGTATGGATTTTGCTAAACAATAGTAAAAGGTAAAAAGTTCCCATCTTATTTAATTAAGCTGTTATTTTATGAGTAGGATGCAATCCTAAGATTTGATTGGTTTTCACACCATGAGATGATAATTAACTGTCATTTTAAAAAAGTTATCTTAGAATCCCTAGATAGAAGGATGTTGTCGCTCAAGGTGAAAGATTCCTTCAACCGACCATTGTTATTTTTATTGTGGAAGGAAAGAAATTGAAACCAGAAATGGTAATTCTTGAACTAAAAGACATATTTACAATGAGTGAAATATCTAGACATATTCTAGATATCTTGTTAGGGATACCATAGATAAAGGTTTATCCCGAGGTACAACTTCAATTTCTATCACGCCTTACAGAATGACTTCTACTGATTTGAAAGAGCTAAAAGTGTAGCTCTAGGAATCATTAAATAAAATATTTTATCAAGATTGTCAAACCACACTTAAATTAGTTTGTGGTGATGATCATATATGACACACTAGTTTATTCCAAAGACAAGAAAAAAACATGACAAGCATCTCTATTGACTAAGTTGTTCAGAAAAGAAATGAAGTTGGATGGACTAATAGGTGTCAGGTCAGTTTTGATAAGATTAAGGCCATGTTGACTGAGGCACTCATGTTGACCTAACCAGTCCTAAATAAAGACTATGTGGCATAAAGTGATGCCTCTTACAATAGTTTGGGATGTGTATTGATTCATAAAAAAAAAAAGGTAGTGACATAAGCATACAGACAATTGAAACGTTATGAACTGAACTACCGAACTTACAATTTGGAGCTAACAACTATTGTATTTGCACTGAAGATATGACATCATTATCTATATGGAAAAAATGCTAATCTATACAAATAATAAAAGTCTAAAGTATCTTCCCTCATAAAATGAGTTGAACGTGAGATAAAGGCAATGGTTAAAGTTGATTAACAACTACAACTACATCTTAAACTATTAGCTTTGTAAGATAAGTTTAATGGTTGATACTCTAAGCATAAAGACTATAGTTGAATTACATATTTGACCCATTCTAACTCAAGAGATTAAGGAATCCCAAAAAAAAAACAAGATATTTAATTGGTTAAAATAATCGAGTTAGTCCCTAAAGGGGGGAGACTTGAGTAGCGAAGAAAAGGCTGGATCAAGAAAAAGGGGTACTACGAGCCCTCTGCCCCACGCATCTAACCAGACTCGGATTTTTTTTGTTGTGGTAATGCTCTTCTAGAATTACGTTCATCGCAAGCAAAAGACACGTCAGCTAGGCACAAAGCTACTCCAGGAAAGAGTCGACACTCGATGAATTTAGTAAATCTTTTTAGGAGGCCCAATGACCATAGATCGAACCTATCCAAGGCGACCAACGGAAGCTCGACCAAGCTATAATTCAAATGGATAATCACTATTCCTTTCAAGGCGGGCAATGAACGGGTCAGACTCTACTCTTCCCGGTACGGCCGATTGGCCGGTCCATAAAAGGATTATCAGTCACTTTCTTTTTAGTGTAGAAAGATTCTTTTTATGATAATGAAACTACTCCTACTGCGAAAGACTACTGTTTTTAGCCCAGAGTCGTAGCGAAAGCGAGTCTTCATAGGGCAATTGTCACTGCTTATGGACCCGAACCTGGGTGAGTGGAGGCAGATGCAAGTCTATATTAAAAATGCATATTTTGTGTGCCAAATGTTAGGATATTAAGACATAATATTTTGAAAGAGGCACACAACACTAAGTAAATAATGCATTCAAAAAGCAAATATATATACCAAGATTTGAAATCAAAATATTAGTGGTTAGAGATGAAGAAAGATATTATAAAATATATCACTAAGTGCCTGATATGACAAGTAAAATTAGTATATCAAGTTCCATTTGGTTTGTCATAGCTTGTCTCAATTTTGAAATGAAAATGGGAAAGGATTTCTATGAATTTCGTGACCAATCAATCAATAATATAGAAGAAACATGATGTAGTATGGGTGATTGTGAATAGACTCATTAAATTCATTCACTTTAGTCCAATTAGAAGGGATTCCCACTGAACAAGTTAACAAAGTTATATATGAATGAGATTGTTTGACTTCATGGAGAGTCAGTTTCTATTATGCCAAACTAGGACCCACAATGCGCATTATAGTTTTAAGGAAGTTTGTAACAAGCCTTGAGTACACGAATCATTATTAGCACAATACTTTGGCTCGCAAAGACAAAGAATTAAAAAAAATAAGAAAGTACCATTAGTTGAAGTTTTATGGCATAATCATTATATTGAAGGGACCATATGGGAAAGTAAAGGAGTAATGAGAGTTTAGTACCACCAATTATTATAGACGAACCAAGTAGGTAAATTTCAAGGAAAAAAATTTTTAAGGGAAAGAGAAACGTAGTTTCCACTAATTTAGGCCCCGAATTGCAGCGCACCTAACCGAGTGCAACTATGCTAATCAAATTCTAAATACGGATTGAAAGAAAAATAGAAATAATAAGTGGAGATGTTATTTTGAGTATTTAGTTTATAAAAAGGGGGAAAATTAAATTAATTAAAAGAAATTTTTTTATTAAGAACAATATTTGGAAGAAAATGAATGGAGGACATAATGGGAAATTTGCAAGTGTAGAGTAAAATAATGAATGTTTAACCTTGGATTTTGTTCTTATTGGTTAATTGACATGTGGTTGTGATTAAAAGAGGAGATGTGGCTTAATCCTAATCGTCCATCTCAGCATATAAAAAAATGAAATAGGGTTCTCTATGCAGAAAATCTATAGCTTTTCCCTCACTCTCTCCTTACATGCTGCCCTCTCCTTCCTTTCTCCTTCTTTTTCATTTTATTATGTAATACCAAGCAAAACCCAATTGGATTCAAGGATTTATTTTGTTGTTATGATAGAGAACTGAGAGAAAAGAAGATAAAAAGGAGATTAGAGATAAGGAAGAATAGATTTGAAGAGAAAAGAAAGAGGTAGAGTTGGAACTAAAGAGAAATGCCTATATTTTTTAGAGAAGGTTTCAGTAAGTTAGAAATCTTCCCTTCTTCTCCATTTCATTTTCTAAAATCTAGAAATCAAAAGGAAATTTCCCTTTCCTTCAACTTTTGGGTTCTTTTAGACAAGTTAGGGTTTTTAGCTAAAGAAAACCCAACAACAACATCTATGAGTGGATAAAAATGAAATCTTGAAGGGTTTTAAAGTAAGCTTAAATGGAGAAACCATTAATAATATTGAGTACAAGGAACTTTAGGGTTTAAACCCAAAAAGAGAATAATAATGAGATTTAAGGTTTAGACCCAAAAATAGAATGACTATGAGATTAAAAGTAACAAAAAAAAAAGTAAAAATGTCTTTTTGATGTATTAAGAACACCAAGTGAGGCTAGAGGTAACCTCCAAGAAAGAGAAGGAGCTTGAACCAAAGCTATAGAGAGAGAAAGACTTCAAGAGAAAAGTATATACACAATGACACTTAAAGCTTGTATTTAGCATTATTTTTGGATAATATTGAATATGCTATAATGCTTAAAATATGAGTGTTACTATGTTATGGTCTTGTGAGAGACTTGTTATATGGATAGCATGACTTAAGGTCAAATTGTAGATTGTTTATGATAAGTGTTTGGGTTGGAATGACTTGAACTTAAGAAAAGAGACATGATACTCCATGTTATGATGAAAATGTGAAATTGATTTACTTTACGGATGATGAATGGTTCAAAAGTTATTAGGTAATAAAAGTGGTATAAATGGGAATTTTTACTTTGCTGATGTTTGAAATAAATGCTTGAATGAATAGGATATGAAAAATATGATTGAATTGCTGAAAATAGTGCAAACATACTACAAATTGCAACTGCACCCCCTTATGGAGATCTTGGCACTATATGACTTAACAAATATAGTGATTTGCAAGGAGTGGTGCGACTGCAATTTCAGTTGCGATATGTCTTTCATGACCACACCATAATGTTGCAGCAAAATTAATACAGATCACAAGGAGTAGCACAATAACAACGAAGACCACGATGCTTATTTTTTACCCACTTGACTTTCGAGACCACCATTTATGGTTTATTTAAATCATCTATATTGACCTAAGAAATAAAGAGTTTTGTAGGCAAGAGTGCGACCATGATTGGAGATCGTGAAATACAATGTGATTATGCTAAATAAGAGCAACTACGATTTGCAGTCCATATAAGTTTATGGTATTAAGAAACTTAGAGGTTTGAGGGTGTAAGCACGACTGTGAAAGTGGTCAAAAAAGGTATATCTCAATTTTGATTAGTAAGTATCGACTGCAATTTCAATATCCCAAAAATGGTGATTTTGATGAATGTCTTTAATATTTAATCAGACATCACAAATGCATGTAAACAACCATGTACATAAAACTAGTGGGATTATGATGCATACTAGGTTATTAGTGACGAGTTCTTATATATGTGACATAAAGCAATGAAATGATATGAGTCAAAGTATGCATTATTGACTGCTTTAAATCATGTTGTATTAAGTGTCTTAAATTTTGAATGAGCTCTCAAGCATATATCTACATGACCTTGAGTATAAAACTAGTGAATTTAGAATGCATATTTGGATTATTAGCAATGAGTTACAATACGTGTGACATAACAAGATAGAAAGGTACAAAACGAGGTACTGCAAAATAAGGTAAGTACTTAGCTTATTATGAAACTTGCATTAATATATGACAAAAGTGGACATGTATACACATGAAATATGAAACCAGTTAAATTATGATGTATGTGTTGACCATGTATGATGAAGTGTTAGACAACTAAGAATGATAAGATAATGTTATATGACATGAAATATGCATCTAAAAGTGGTACTAGCTTGCTATAATCTAGCTTGAATACATATGATATGTGATTAAATTATGAATAATGTGGAATATATATATATATATATTGATAATTTGTGTAAAAATGAAATCCAGTTATTTTGCACCCATAATGTTTAGCCTAGAATTATAGTCAAGATAGATAACATGTCATTAAGGAATTAGCTACACTATAAGAAAATAACATAATAGCGACAAAATATTATTAAAGCAAATAGCTACGGAATAGTGACAAATTAGCGAGTAAAAATGATAAAAAATTTTAAAATGTAGTAGCAAAATTAACGACAGATTAAAGACAACAATTTGCTTCAGATAGTCACCGTAGCTAATTATTGCGTGAAGACATGGCGCTATTATTTGCGATAGTATAGAGACAGAATTGCGATAAAAACTTAATGATAGATTAAATCTATCGCTATTATGAAAATTAGCGACTGTAATGTCCGTAGCTAAATAAATTTGAAAAAAATAAAATTTAGCGATGGATTTTCCATTGCTATTTTTAGCGACGAGACAGTCTGTCGCTATGGTTGTATGAGTTAATGGAAAAGCTTTTGGCGACGAAAAAATATTCCATCACTAAATTTTTTATTTTGCTACAGTTTTAGCGATGGAAAAAAATGTCGTCACTAAATATGAAGCACATTTTTTATCCTATGAAAACGACGTTGTTTTCAATTGTTTGAATATGTGTAACTTGGATATTTTTATGAACCTATCCACAACACCCAATCCCTCTCCCTCTCTCTTTCTCTTACTTTTCGCACCCAATCCCTCTCCCTCTCTCTTTCTCTTACTTGCCGCACCTGCACCCGCACCCTATCCCTCTCTCTTCCTTGCTGCACTTGCATCCTCACCCTCTCTCTTCCTTGCCATTCACTGTCTCCTTGCTCCGATCGCGTGGTTTGCTGCTGGTCTTCTCCCACTGTTGTTGGTCATCTCTTTCCTCTACACATTGTCTCTATCGTTCACTGCCTCCTCACTCCAATTGCGTGGTCTATTGCTGGTTTGTTGCCGGTCTTCTCCCTCGAGTATGTTGGTCCATTACTTTTTCTCCTTTTTCCCTTGTGGTGTTTTTTTTGTTGTTCTATTCATAAATTTGAGATCCTTTCTTGGATTTATGGCAAGTATTTGGGATCTGATTAATAGTAGATGTCCATGAACTTTTCTATTTTAGGTACTGAGCTTTAAAGCTCTTTTAACTTGTATTCTATTAAATCCTTCAATTTATATTTGCTACCAGTGATTACTATGTCAGTAGGAGAAATCAAATAGTGTTAATGTTGTGAATGGAAGCCAAAGTTAGCAATTGAAATTTTAAATGGGCATTTTTAATCTCATGGTGTGGCAAAAATTTGAAAGTTAAAGGGCATTTTAATAGCTTTTCTACAATCTTATAAGTCTCGAAAAGAGCTTGTTGTGATACATATGGTGGCTTAAAAAAATTCCAGAAAACTACAAGCAAACAACTAAATAAGCATTAAAATTAAATGATAGCAACTGATGTTTTAGTGTCATTCTGTCCACCCTTTGTGTCTCATTTTCTATAGTGAACGTTGTTGGAATTCTTGATAAGAAATGTTATTATAAGTTCTTGATAAAACCATGGTTTGCTTTTTATGTAATGAAATTGTATTTTGGCATAATTGCAGCAGTTTGTTACTGACCTTACGAATATGCTTTTACTTTTGGTGACTTGGATTGACTACCCAAATATAACTAATTTGCCTACCAATCGTGTAACACCCCCTCACTCTAGCAGCTTGTGCCGAATGAGGGTGTGCTACACTGACTTCATCGGTTAAAATATCATTTTAAAATTTTGCATAAATGAAAAGTACTCGTATTTTTTTCCTTTATTTACTATTGATTTTCTTTGTAGTATAAAAAGAAATCATAACATAAAAGATAAATTACATTTTTATATCATAACATGTTCTTACAAAATATACTGTTTATTTTGCAAATACTACAAAATAAAATTTATAAGATTATATACAAAAGTTGTGTGACCCAAGATGTGTGAAACAGACTGCTTTACTGGATTAGGTCACCGTTGGCTTTATCTACTATCTTCTATTTATTTTTCACTAAATATGCGTGAGAGAACTCCCACGCTAAGCTATCGGCTTAGTGGTGCATAGAAATAAGGCAATAAACTATTTTATGCAATCATGCATTATCATCTATCAACTCATGCTTAATCACATTCTCATGTAACTCATGGTATTCTAGCATGTATAGACATCAAATTATATTATATTATCTCATACTTATTTATTTTATTAACATATCATTACATAATCCATCATAATTAACCATGTTACAATTCCTAATTCTATTTTTATTTTCCATAACTTCTTTATTTACTATAACCTTTTTATTTATGCCTAAGACACTCAACCATCTATTAATGGATGTCACAAATCATACTCAATCATTTTTTTTCATGCAACTTACATTTTATAAATTTTAATCTTTTATATCTTATATTTATTTTACTTTATCAAATCATTATCATCCATAGCTTGTTATTTCCCATAACACTAAATATTCTTATTATCCATGTTAAAATTCATAATTCCAGTTTTATTTTCAATAATTCTTTTATGTTCCATAACTTCTTTATTTATGTTTTTATTTATGCCCAGGACACATGCGAACCACTGACTAGGATAACGGAGTTACCATCCAGGCACTTAGGAGTGCCACCCGGGCAATATGATGTGCACATATAAGTGCCAAACTTGGTGTAGATAACAATGCCAAACTCGGCGTAGATAACAATGCCAAATTCGGCATAGATAACTGTGTCATACTCGGCGTAGATAATAATGTCATCCCAACGTAGATAATAATGTCATCCCGGCATAGATAATAATGCCAAAATCGGCGTAGATAATCATATCATTAATAGATTTAATCATTTTCATCATACTCCCACCCTATTTGTCATGTCAAACTATCCTAAGTTGGTTTTAGTTAGGTGTTCTATGGCTTATACAATCTCATTAAAATTCATAGAAATTATATTCACACTTTTCATGCATTTAATATCGCAAAATAATCACATAATCACTCAATTAAAATAACATTTACATAATATAACAAGGTTCTCATCATTTTACTCATTTCATTTCTCAACTCATATGCTACCCTGTCATTGGCAGATTATGTTCTCTATTTTGGACCTTAATTTTGGTCCTGTTACGTTCTGAATTTAGTTACATGAAATTCTTAATAATTTTATATCTAGATCTAAGTTTTAATATGAAACTTGAATAACTTAATTATGAGTTTTTTTATCAAAAGATATGATAAAATGAACACTAACTGGTCACTAACAATTCTGCCCAAAATTTTCTGGACAGATTCTAAGTCTGAAGTTTATAAATTTTTTCTGGACAATTACAAACATATTCAGATGTTATGGTCTAAATAAAAATTATAGCCCTATGCCTTAGCTTTCAAACCGAATAAATAAAACACAAATACAAGCTCCCAAACTCAAGTTATAACAGTTTAAGCACTTACTGCTCATTACTAACAATTCTGCCCAGAATTTCAGGACAGATTCTATGTCCGAATTTTATGAAATTTTCTAGACAATTACAAACATATTCAGGTTTTATGGTATAAATAAAAGTTATAGCCATATATCTTATCTTTAAAAACCAATAAAGAACATGCAAAACTGAGTTCCATAAATTAAGTTATAACAGTTTAAGTGTACACTGCTCATCCATTTCCAGCAAAGAACATACCAACTAATCACATTCAATTTTTACCAAATTAAATCCTAAGTCTAGCAAACATGCATCTCCAAGATTTTCATCACAAAATAATATAAATTCAGAATCATCAGTATGCCAAATAATTAAATTATGCAAATAAAAAAATTAAAATAGGCTATTGCCTTAGGTTATGCACAAACCTCTCTTTTCCTTTCATTTTCTTTCTATTTACTTCTCTTTCTTCTTTCCTTTGCTCCTTTGATCGAGCTCCTTGTCAACTTGAGTTCCTAAAGTTCATAAACAGATCATTAAAATTTCATAAACCTAATCTCTCTCTTTTTCCTTACTCTCTTAAGCTTTCTTGAGCATGAAGATGAAATTTTCCCTTACTTTTTCTCTCTTTTCTCACTTCCTTTCACTAGAATCAAACTTTGGTTATGGCTGATCAAGGAAAAAACGTGGACTGGTGTAGAGAATAGAATTTTCCTCAATGAAAATGGATAAGAAATAAGAAGAAACAATCAAGAAGAAGATGACAAAAGTCATTAAGATGGGGGGACACCTAAGCTCAATCTAGAAGTTTATATTAATGCTAAATGCATGTATGTTACTTGGCTTCTTAAAATTTTCCACTTGGTGTGGTTGGCCTCCACATGCAATTTATGTCTCAATTCATGTATTTAATTGATGATTATCCCAATTAATCATCCAATTTTCAGTAAATTGCAAATTGACCCCTAAACTTTTCAAAATTTGCAATTTAGTCCTTTACTGAAATTTAACATCATAAAATATTTTGAACACTTTATTAGATATTTTCCATACTTAATTGCCATTATTTTCATTATTTTTCAATAAAAATCCAAATTTAGACTTCAGTCAAACCGATGAGTCGATTTAACAACTCGCGTGACTTAGGTCTAAATTAGCGAATATGACAAATCGATTGGCTGGTTAGGGCCAAATTTCAGTACAACTAATTGTTTTAGAACAAGAATAAGTTGTATGTCAGCTCTACATTATTGCACTCATTATATATTTATGTTTAGGAATATTCAAGTATAAAACTTCCTTGGTGAACTATAGATTACACAAAGCCTAAAAGGAAATTGCAAATATAATTACACTTAGGTTCATATTTGTAGCCTTAACAAACACCTAAGTTCCCAAAGAAATGGAAAAGAAAGCATTATATGTTATTATTAGTACATTGAGTTCAAAATCATGCATTAATATTTTCTCTTGTATCAAATTATAATTTTGAATCAAACATTTTTTTTGATGAAAATCATGACATTTGATTACTTTTATTTTGAAGAGGGCCTCATTAGGTGCAAAATATTTGATTCGTTTAAGGACAACTCAAGTTTTACAATTTCACAATTTTGATTGTAATGACTTCTTTTTACAATATGTTGATATTACTTTTCAAACTTGTTTCTTTGTGGTATAGACAAGTTGGAAGGCAGATTCAAGTTGTGATTTGGTCAGCTTATAAGATTTAGAGGCAAACAACATGTATGTAAGTGCAATATATTCTTTGTTCAAATTGAACAAATTGTATTTGTATGGACAATGAGTATCCTTCCACTTTCTCAAATGGTTTCTCTATCGCATCAAGCTTGAAGGATATCATTCAGGAGTTGCCTAGCAAGGAAACATCTAGATTACGATCATAAGTAAGTTCTTTTCGATTAACCTAAAACATAGTATCACTCGGTACCATAGTAGTAAATGTTCAACACTTTTTTATAGATTTTTGAGAATTTATTGGACAAAATGACTTTGCTAGGATTAATTATCAATATTTTATTATTCTGGATAAAACCTAGTAGAATATAGTCCAGTGTCCACACACGCTAAAAGTGGTTTCATCTACTTCATTACTTATATCGATAACTACTCATGATATGGGTACGTGTATCTCATGAGATATAAATATGAAGCCTTTGAAAAGTTCAAAGAATTCAGAAATGAAGTAGAGAAACAACTTGGTAAAAGCATTAAACACTTTGATCAGATCGAGGAGGTGAATACTTGAGCCAAGAGTTTATAGATTATCTTAGGGATAATGGGATATTATCTCGATGGATTCCATCTTACATGCCACAACATAATGGTGTGGCTGAAAGGAGAAATCGAACCCTATTAAACATGGTAAGGTTTATGATGAGCTTTGCAAAACTCCCTAAATTGTTTTGGGGTTATGCACTAGAGACTGTCATTTATATATTAAATGGAATCCCTTCAAAGTCAGTTGATGTTACTCCATATAAGATGTGGAACAACAAGAAGCCCACACTTTCTTATATAAAATTTTGGGATTGTCATGCTTATATGAAGTGAACAATGTCAGATAAGTTGGAAGCTAAGTCTAACCGATGTCTGTTTGTGGGATATCAAAAAGCATGATATGGATATCAATTCTACCACCCATTGGAATAAAAGGAGTTTGTTTCTTGACATGCTATTATTTTAGAGAGAGAATTTCTTCTAAAAGTAGATAATGGGAGCACAATTGAACTTGAGAAAGTTCAAGATGCTCAATTAGATGTTGATCAACTGCGTGAACCCAAGCCTATTATTCATACAAATGATATAATAGCTCAACCATTTGAAGCATAAAAGCTTCATAGGTCAAGTAGGATACGTATTTTTTTCTAGAGAGATATGGATTTCTCATTAGTGAAAAAATGACGTATTGCTCATAGAAAATAATGAGCCTACAACCTATGATGAAGTTCTGAATAGTTCAAAATATGACAAATGGATTCAAGCCATGAAGTAAAAAATGGATTTCATGTATGAAATCCAAGTATGGACTTTGGTTGACCTACTTTGTTAAACCTTGAGGGGTATTTCCATCATTTTGATGATCACAAATAATTAGGCAATAAGAAATTTAACCACATTTTATGTTCTAAGTGTTTTAAATAGGTTACATATTCCTAAGACCATGAAGAAAGTTGATTGAAGTTGTTTGAAGTTCAAAAGAATGAAAATCATCAAACATTCATGCTTGTGAAGAAAATATTCACGCTAGATAACATTATCACACTCGTGGTGAAGAACTGCCATAACTGTGAAAAGCACATTTAATGCCTGTGACTCATGGGTAATGCCTATGAAATAGTTAGCACCAGAGACTGTTTGTTCAAACATTCATGGAAATGAAGCATTGGACCACCTATGAAGCTTGATTAAGTCATGCTCATGAAGAAATATGTCACACTCATGAAAGACTTCTCATTTCTGGACATAACCATTCACGACTAGCTTCATTACTTCATTCACAACATGAAGAACAGTCATGCCTGTATGGAAAGAGAAAATTATCAGGCGCAAATGGGAAAGTTATTGAATGGGCATTTTTGCATTAAATGCATCCCAAAATACTATTTTTGCTATGGGAAGTATAAAGACAACATATTTACTACTTTCAAAGGTTATAAAATAAGAGAAAACAAATGAAAAATGTGCATTCAAATTTCTAATCTTGTATAGCTTTGTGCATTTAATTTGTATCACCATTCTTATTGTAAGAACCATAATTGCTCATAATTGTTGAGATTTATGATTGGTGAGTATTTCATTCTTGTAATCAATTACTAAAAAGTGAGTTTGAGTGAGTTGGGTTGTGAGTGAAACATTTGTAAGGGTTATTGTGTGAGTCTTAAAAATACAAGGATTTGGTTATTGTGTTAGCCATTAAAACACAAAGGTTTTTTTGGGTTAGGTGTTAACTAAGAGAGAAACACCATAGTTGGGAGTGACCTAGGAAAAACTCCATTTGTAATACTGTGTATTAGTGAAATTCCCAATTGAGATTAGGGAGGTTAATACCCAAATCTCTATGAATCTTATGTGTCAAATTTCTCTCTCTTATAAATTATTCTTTGGTAAAATTGTCTCAAGCAAAATTTTTAATTACCAACCAATTCAACCCCCTTTCTTGTTTATTGTTTTGGGCAACACACTTGAAAGGATAAAGCCTATAGGGTGCAAGTGGGTTTTCAAGAAAAAAAAATGACATGGATGGTAATGTGGTTACCTATAAAAGTTAGACTTGTAGCTAAAGGTTATCATCAAAGACAAGGAATTAACTGTGATGAAACTTTAAGCCCATTAGCTATGCTTAAATCCATAAGGATACTCCTAGCCATTATTGCTCATTATGATTATGAGATATGACAAATGGATGTGGATTTCTTTAATGGAAATCTAACGGATGATGTGTATATGACATAATCAAAAGGCTTTATATCAAAAGATGGCAAAAACGTATGCAAGTTTCAGAGATTCATTTATGGATTAAAGCAAACACCCAAGAGTTAGAATATTCGGTATGATGAGACAATCAAACAATTTGATTTCTTACAAAATCTAGATGAACCTTGTGTATACAAGAAGGTTAGTGGGAGTGCAATCATATTTCTTCTGTTGTATGTAGATGACATACTATTAATGGGAAATAATGTCTTAGCCTTACAATTAGACAAAACTCGGTTATCTAAGAATTTCTCTATGAAAGACCGTGGAGAAGCAGTCTATATTTTGGGGATAAGAATTTATAGAGGTAGATCTAAAAAAATTGTTTAGTCTTTCACAATCTACATAAATAGACAAGATGCTAAAGAGGTTTAGCATGGAGCAATCCAAGAGATGATATATTCCCATGACCCATGGGATTACTTTCTAAAAGTATATGTGTCCAAAGACATAAGATGAGAAGATACATATGAGTTTGATTCCATATGTTTCAATTATAGGATCAATCATGTATGTTATATTATGTACAAGAACCAATGTATCATATGCTCTGAGTGTCATGAGCAGATACCAATTGGACCTTAGTAAGGGTTATTGGATGGTTGTCAAGAATATCCTTAATTACTTGAGAAAGACTAAGGATATATTCTTGATATATGGAGATGGAAGCATTTTTAAGAATGGGTATACCGATGCCAACTTCCAATTTGACAATGATGAATCAAAATCCCAATCAAGTTATATATTCACACTAAATGGTGGAGCAATCAGTTGGAAGAGTTCTAAATAGGAAACGACTACTAATTCCACAATCAAAGCAGAGTACATTGCAGCTTCCAAAGCAGCAAAAAAAGTAATTTGGATAAAGAAATTCATCATGGAACTTGGAGTAGTTCCTATCATTGTTGATCCAATAGAACTGTATTATGATAATAATGGAGCCATTTCACAAGCAAAGGAGCCACAGTCTCATCAGAGATCCAAACATGTACTCAGAAGATACCATTTGATTAGAGAAATCATTAGTAGGGATGATGTAAAGATAGAAAGAATGCCCACCAATCAAAATATTATTGATCCCTTGACTAAGCCACTTCCCTAGAAGAAATATGATTCTCATGTACTCGCCTATGGAATTAATTATAAAGGCGATTGTCTTTAGTGCAAATGGGAGATTGTTAGAGAAGTGTTATAAAGGCAATCACCTTTAGCACTTATTGTACAAATTTATTTGATTAATAAAAGGCATTTTCATTAATTTGATATTCATTTGATATATAAATTGATAGTGATCTTAAATCAATTAATGAAGTCCTTGATATATAACATAGCATGAAGAAAATCATGATGAGATCATGATATTGAGATTCTTATCATGTGTAATTATATTAGTATTTAAATTATTCCTAGTCATAGGATTAATGAGACAGGACATTATTAATCCGGACAGACTAACACATATTATACTCCTTGATAAGATCAATCAATAGATCTCATAATATGTAAACATGAAATGTTTAGAGTTAACATGTGGATGCTTGTTAAATGTAGCTAAGTACATTGGATGACCTGTTATGAGACAATCATATGGATAATCTATTCAAATGTCCAGGATAGTCTTATTATGGCAATGGTACAAGTATCCTTAGACTTAAGGTACTCAAGGATATCTTAGATACTAATTATGTACTTTGACACTATTCCTTATTACCTTTGGAAGGTTGCTCATAGGATGGTGATTGGGTATAACTTGAGGTATTCGAAGATAATTAGGTAACCAACAAAGGATTTACACTTCTAATAGAATGAGTGTATACCATGGCCACTTGCCGGGGTTATTATTCGAAAATCTCTAACTGGAGTGGAAATATCATGAAGATAGTCTTCAATGATATATCTAATAGAGTAATGAGTCTCAGAAATAAGAACTAACATCACTTGGGCTAGATGTGACGTAGTCAATCTAGTGGGAGTTGGCACAAGTCTATACTCTAAACCAAGTGGGGTATAAGATGGTGAAGGGCTTAATTGCACGAAAAATTGTCTACAGAAAGGTTCATAGTCAAACTACTAACTTTTTGGTCAATTGGGGGTCATGATGTATTGCTAGATACCACTCTTGACTTGTTTAAATTAATTCTTAATTTAAGTGGCCAACATAACTGAGAACCTAATGGGTCACACCCATTGGAGATGTGAAGAATGAGTAAAATAGTCCTAGATGAGATCCAGAAATATGAGAGAAATATTTCGGGTTGGATTGCGACAAAATGGTATGAAACAAATCACTTGAGGAGGTCACAGGCCAGCTGGCCTAATTAGACTTAGTTAGCCAATTAAGGCCAATTAGGGTAAAACCCCCCAAATCCCTCTCCTTATCTTGTGCACTTTGTACCTAGACTAATTTTGGGGTAAAAATATTTTTGAAAAGTTCAAAATTCTGAAAATTATTTTTGGATGTTAAGAAATTCAAAATTTTAAATAATAGTTATTTTTCGTATTTTCTCAAATTGAGCTTACACCATTGCTAGCACTTTAAGGTGTATTCAACTATTTCTCTTATAGTTTCTTCATATGTTTTTTGCATGGATGAATATTAGAGACATCTTAGTATAGATTGTTGTGGTTTGCTACAATCCAACAAGGTGAAAATTTGAAGAAAAAATCAAGAAATTATAATGTATAATTTATAATATTTATGCTTTGATGAATTAGTTTTAATGACACACACATGATCCTTGTTTTGGGTTTTGGAAATTTTAATTTTTCATAGCATTTATGACTGAGATTCATCTTCAAAACTCTTCAACCTGTATGTGGAAAATCTAAAAACAAATTTAAAACTTTTTCTTTGTACCATGACCATGATGACTTACATAAAACATTAAGTAAAAATAATGTTTGACTTAACATATAAAATCACACTTTCATAAAAATATGACTAACCCTTATTCAAGGGTTTACAAAAATACATGCCTTTGACATAGATTATATAATCCTTACACTTACAGACATGTATACAAGTAAACAACTCCTTTTGCTAAACTACTAAAAGCTTAATGGTACATATAGGCATAAAAATTTGTACAAACAGTTATGCATCCTACATCAAATCATATAAAATAATTTTATTATATAAATCGTCATGGTATGGGTGACAATCTTACAATCATGTAAAATACCTTACCTTATAGGTGCGTTAATTTACTAAACTTTGACAACAGAAAAACGAGCATTTAACTTCTTTAAAAACATATAACATAATAATATTGTATTCTTGAATACTTGTATCTCTGAACCACATTTACCATTTCATTTCATTCCTTAATCATTTTAAGATCATTGCCCAACAACTTTGAACACAAACTATTCGGATATAGGTTGTGAGCAGGGGTGCTCATTCCAGTTAAGCCACCTTGTCAGTGTCTATAATCATGTGTTAGTCCAAGCTTCTCAATTCAATAACACTCTACAAGCTTAAGCCACATTGACTTGGTAAATATATAACTTTTGTATGTAATATTACCGATCATCATGTGTGCCAGTACAGGCTCCTCAAATCAATGGCACTCTATAAGCTTAATCCACATTGACTGGGTAAACATATAACTATAGTACCATAAACCCCCTTAATGACATGTCATCTATCCTACTTCAAGTCTTAGTATTGAGTCTAGGCTTCACTTATTCATATTATCTTTATTATAGTATTCATATCATATAATACATATACTTCATTCATGTGGAATTTCATTATGTAACATTCTTATGCTGAAAATCATAAAAGCATACTTCAAACATCTCATCATATAGGCATGTGCATAGCCATTGCAATAAAGCCATTTAAAAAAATAAAATATATCATATTAAATAGGCTTCACAAGCATGAACTATGTGTTCACAGCTGTGAACACTTCAGTCATGGGTAGCCTACTCGTGAACCAAACTATGAACCAAGTCATGAAAGCTTTTGTTCGTTTTGTGCACTTTCTTCATATGCATGAATAAAGAGTCACTAGCGTGACATTATTCATCCAATGAAATTCACAAGCATCATAAAATACTCATTTAAGGCATATATACACTTCTCATACAGTTAGTCATATCTCATGGCATTAAATTCAACACTGAACTTTGCATTTCGCACATAAAGCATACAATTCAATTATCACTTAATTAACACACAACAAGCCATAATTTGGGAATTTGAATGCATATATGTTCATACATTTAATGGAGTCTTAAAAACCAAACTTTTCTTAAGCTTGCTTATCCCTTTGGTGGGTTTCACCACCTTCTCTTTCAACTCCTATCACATAAAACTTATCTATATCAAAATCTATAACCCTTAAACTTAGCTTTTAAAGTCATAAAGATGAAAACCCTAACTTAACACTTTTAAAAACCTTAATCTTATATAACTTTTTACTAACACTTGTTATAACCTTTAAATAACTTGAAGAGAGGTCTTTAACCATAAACTCTCAAAATCAAGCCATAACCTAACCCATTTGGAAATGGGTCTCTACCATAATCAAACTAAACATGATTAAAGCTATTAAAGTTTGTAAAAATGAAAGGAAAATGTGATTCCTTACCTTAATTGAAGGAAACACAGCTAGAATGGAAGATTCGTCTCCTCTTTTCATCCTATTATTTGGCCTCCTCAAGAGCACCTTTTCTAAAAGCTCATTTCTCCCAAGAATGTGTTAAACTTGATCTTTTGCTTTAGATTAGATGTTTAGGGCTGGGAATCAAAACAAAATATAAGACATTATCCTCTGATGTGAGAAGACTTCATATTCTAGGGTTTCTTTCAATTTTAGGTCATGAAAGAAAGAAAGAAAGAAAGAACAACCGATGGAATTTATATATAATGATGTTCGCAGGCATGACAATGACTCTCACGGTCGTAAATCTACTTAAACTCATAATTCTATCTCATGATGGTTCACGGTCGTGAAAGTATTTTCACGAGCATGAACCATGTGACTTTTCACTTTCTTGTATTTTTTAACTCTTTTTTAGTAACCCTTAATCATATTCTTATATCTCTTAATCTATATTAATTACTAAGCCCTAATGACAAATATTATAGTAGGATTGTTAAAACCCTAAGTTTTAAGCTTTCTATTCAAAATAGAAAACTGATTGAAGTAGCGATTGTAAAACACCTTTCACGACCATAACTTATTTTGATGTTGAAATAGTCACCATCATGAATAGCTTGTCATACCCATGACAATCCAGCACACCTGGAAATAAGAAACAATACATATTAGCAGCCGCAAACTCCACTATTGCAACCGAGACAAACCAAGGACCAGTGGCACGACCACGAGAACCATTATATGATAATGAATTGTCCTGGGCCGAATTTTCTCTCTTATGTCCTTGGATCCAATCGAAGGCCCATTTCAAATCTCCTTCATTCATTTTATACATATGACCTATTAGGTTTCCAATTATGTTGATAGTCCAAATCATCACATGATTTTGAACAAATCATTAACAGTATCTAGCAACACATCATAACCACCCAATTAACGGAAAAGTCAGTGGTCTGACTATAAACCCTTCCATAGCCAATTACTAAGCATTTCATCACCTTACCATATTATACGTCATCTAGTTCAGAGCATAGACTGTGTCAACTCCCACTAGACTTACTACATCACATCTATTCTAAATGATATTAGTTCTTATATATGAGATTTATTATTTTATTAGATATGTCTTTGAAAACCTTTTTCAAGACATATCCACCTTGGCCAAGGATTTCTCAGTAATGATCTCTACAAGAGGCAACAAATATACTCTCCTTCTATTAGGAGTGGTGAATCCTTTATTGAGTACTCATTCACTTTCGAATACCTCATGTTATACTCAATCACCATCCTATTAACAACCTTTGAAAGGTAACAAAGAATTGAGCCAAAATATAAGATTCAGTATCTAAGATAAACTTGAGCATCTCAAGTCTAAGGATACTTACACAATTGCTATGATGAGATTATCACTGACATTGAATAGATATACATGTGATTGTCCTATATCATGTCATCCAATGTATTTGGCTACTCTAGCAAGCATCCACATGTTGGCTTTAAAATCTCATGTCTTCAGCCTATGAGATCAACTATTTGACCTAGTCAAGAAGTATAACATGTGTTAGTCTATTCAGATTAACAATATCTTGTCTTATCTTGTTAATTCTATGACTAGGGATCATTTAGGTATAAATACAATTGCACATGATAGAAATCTCACTATCATGATCTCATTATGATTTCCTTCATATTGTGTTACATACCAAAGATTTCATTAAACAGTATAAAATCTAAATCATATTCAAATATGAATGAACACCAATATAATAAAAATATCTTTTATTAATAATAAATGAGTACATCAAGTGCCTAAGGTGATTGCCTTTAGGGCACCTCTCTAACAATCTCTCACTTGCACTAAAGTCAATTGCCTTTATACTTTATACATAGGTGAGTATATGGCTATCATATTTCTTTTGGGGAAGTGATTTAGTGAGAGGATCAATTATATTCTGATTAGTGGGAACTCTCTCTATCTTTGCATCATGTCTACCTATGATTTCCTGAATTAGATGGTAATGTCTGAGTACATGTTTGGATCTTTGATGAGACCGTGACTCTTTTATTTATCCAATGGCTCTATTATTATCACAATAAAAAGGTATCGGGTCAATAATTCTAGGTACCACATCTAACTCTGATGAATTTCCTTATCCAAACCACTTCCTTAACTATCTCAAAAGTTGTAATGTACTTTGCTATGGTTGTGGAATATGTAGACATCTCCTATTTAGAACTCTTCCAACTAATTGCACCATAATTTAATGTGAAAATATAACCTAACTGGGATTTGGAGTCATCCTTATCATATTGGAAGCTGGTATTTATATACCTGTTGACCTTAAACTCATCATTTTTGTAAACCAATAATGTTTCCTTAGTTCTTCTCAAGTACATAAGGATGCTCTTAACAACCACCCAATGCCCTTCACTGGGATTTGACTGATATTTACTCATGACACTTAGAGCATATAATACATCGGGGCTAGTACTTAGCTTACATGATGGATTATATTGTCGAAGCATATGGAATCCTACTTATGAGCACATGTTCATCATGTGTCTTTAGAACATGAATTTAGAAAGGGTAATCCTATAAGTTATATGAATAAATCCTTTATTGGACTAGTCCATAGTAAACCTCTTTAGCATCTTATCTATGTATGTAGACTGAGAAAGACCAAACAACCTTTTTGATTTATCTCTGTAGATCTTAATTCCTAGTATGTAGGTTGCTTCTCTAAGGTCCTTCATAGAGAAATTCTTAGAAAGCCAAAATTTGACTGATTGAAGAACTAAGACGTCATTTCTTATAAATAATATGTCATCCATACATAACACTAGGAATATGATTGTAATCTCACTAACCTCCTTGTAAACACAAGGTTCATCCATATTTTATGACAAACCAAACTCTTTTATTGTCTCATCAAATCGAATGTTGCAACTCATAGATGCATGCTTCAATCCATAAATGGATTTTTGCAATTTGCATATCTTTTTGTCATCACTAGATGTGAAACCCTCAAGTCATGTCATGCAAACATCCTCAGTCAAATTTCTATTAAGGAAAGTTATTTTTACATCCATTTGCCAAATCTCATAGTCATAATGAGCAGCAATAGCCAAGAGTATTATGATGAATTTAAGCATAACAACTGGAGAAAAGGTTTTGTCATAGTTAACTCATTGTCTTTGACGATATCTTTTAGCTACCAGCCTAGCTTATAGGTATTTGTATTACCTTTCATGTCGGTCTTTTTCTTGAAGACCCATTTGTACCCAAAGGCCATACTTAGTTTTCATATATGGAATCCATCTCTAACTATATGTCTTTTAGTCATCTATCATATTCTAAATAATTTAGAACTTATTCATAGGTAGTAGTGTTGCACCCTTTTGTCTAATTAAGATTAATCCAACTAAATGAGCAAGTGCCACATGTACCTATTAGAGAAAACCTATGAAAATTTAAGACTTTTTTTGAAACCCCTTTTGTCATATAAATTCCTTAGCATATAAAACCTGTTAAAACATTCATATATGTGGACATCTATAAAAAAACATCTTGGATCCAAATATATCACTATCATCATATACATATAAAAATATTGTGTTTGGCTTAAACGGCCCGATGTTTACAAAAATACATGGCTTTAACAAAATTACATGTTACTTTCAAATACAGACATGTATAAGCAAAAACAATCCAAAAACCAATATTTCATGTACAACAATGCAAAATGATGACATATTGTATCACTGACCTATGTCGGCTCTACTTTATTGTCTTTGAAGTGGGCTGGCTTATCTGGTCAACTTCAACCTCTATCCACTAGGCTCCAACTTGCATGTAGAAAAACCCACAGGTTAAGCTACTAAAAGCTTAGTGGTACATATAGGCATAAAAATTCAACATGCATTCACATAAGACATATTTGCATACTTCATGTTCATGGAATCATATCAAAAGCATCAAGGCATGACAATGAAATTATTAAATCATGTATCATACTTTACCTTATGAAACTAATATAACTTTATGCCTTTAAATCATAAAAAGATGATCTGTCACTACATTTATAACATATAACAAATCAAACATCTTAATTATTTATCACTGTATACATATGTTCATTGAACCCTTTTTTATTGTATTATATTCAATAATTACTTTAACATTTTTGCCCAACAATTCTCTATATGGGCTATTCAGATACCAATTGTGACCTGCTATTTTCTATAATCGTGTGTGCTTGTCCAGGCTCCTCAAGTCATTAGTGCAATCCGAGCTTAAGCTACCTTGACTAAGTAAACATATATCTTTTGCATGTATATAGGATCAAGGGCACTCTCCGAACATGAGGCATCTTGTCCTTAAAAGATAATTGTATAACATATTTTTACAGTACCGTACGCTTCATTAATGGCATGCCACCTATCATATTTCTAGTCCTAGTATTGAGCCTAGGCTTTACTTAATAATATCCTTTTTTATAGTAATAAGCCTTTACCTTATGACATCAACATTTGGAACATATGAAATTTTACCATATGTCATATATGCACGAATAGTGATAAAATCATATTTTATCTATTCATATCATACGATTATAGAAACATCTCCATAGCCATAGTATTGAAATCATAGAAGAAAATAACATATAACATTGTAAACATGATTCAAGGCATGAACTATGTGTTCATAGTTATGAAGTTTTACTCACGGGTATCTTTTCTCGTGAACCCAACCATGAATTAAGTAGTGAATGTCTATGTCCATAAATTGCACATTTCTTCACAGAAGTGAAGAATTAGTCATGGGCGTGACTAACGAGATTCACAATCGTGAGTCAAGTGGTGACTCAAGCAATGAAATATTCTACCTGAAATGGGCAATTCCGGGATGAGGATTCATGACCTGAACCCTATGTCACGGGCAAGAATTTGGGTTTTCTAGCAAATCTACCATAAAAATAAGGCATTTAATACAAAACACACACAAGGGCTCTAATAGTTGTCCAATGGCAACCTCTTCCTATCAACACTCCCAACAATTCATCCTATAACATCAATTAACCCAAAAGAATACATAATCATCACAACTTACCTTTCCAAACATATTCAATACCATATCATGCATTTATATCTTCATTAATACCTTTTCTAACCTTTTCAACCATCATTATTTATCATTCCCATTAAAACACCTTTGGCATCATTGAAGCAATTCCCATATCATACTATCAATACATTTCATACCTAACTTAGCATTTATACATATAACATTCAATTCTCATGGCATTAATTACATCATTTACTTTCATAACAACAAATGATTTGCATTTAAGGCATACAAGCATGCCAAGGTTTGGAATTTAAATGCATACATGTAAATACCTCTAATGGAGCCTCAAAAACAAAACTTCATTTAAGTTTATCCTTTTAGTGGGTTTTACCATCTCCTCTTCCAACTCCTATCACATATAACACATATTTATCAACTTCTATAAACCATAAACTTAACCTTAAAATTCATAAAGATAAAACCCTAACTTTAAACTCTTTTATATAACCTTACACTCACTTAACCCTTTTATGATGCATACTATAATCTTAATCAAGCTTAAAAAAAGGACATTTGCCTATAAAAACTCAAGCTTGAACAAAATCCTAACCTATTTTGAAATGGGTCTATACCAAAAATGAGATATACATGTAAAAGGCTATGAAAACTTGCAAAGATGAAAGGGAAACATGATTCCTTACCAAGATTGAAGGAAACATGACTAGGATGAAAGATGTTTTATGCTCTTCACTTCCTTTAGGTCTGCCTCTATAAGAAAATAACTTTTTTTTTGCTTTCTCTCTCAATAAGTTGATAAACTTTGATCTTTGATTAAGGTTTAGGTGTTTTGATCTTGGAATCAAAGGAAAAATAAAGGCATATGGTCATTAGTGTAAAGGAACTTCAAAATCTAGGGTTCTCTTTTGGGTATAGGGCATGTGAGAGAGAAAAGAACAATTGATCATGTTTTATACGTGACAGTATTCACGGGCGTGACCAATCAATCACGAGCATAAAATACCTCAAACCTCATTCACGGGTGTGAACATAGAGCTCATCACATTTCTCATCTTTTCTTAACTTTTTTCCCTAACAAAGTCCTTAAACAAACTTCTAGTTTCTCTAAACCATCCTAATGACTAGGCCTACTTAGTAGGTGTTACAAGTAGGCTCATCATCCTCTATAAGCAATACTTCATTCTGTTCACTTATGAGAAATTCATCTCTCTTTATAATAGTGTGTATCCTACTTGATCTACAAAGTTCTTGTGTTTTAGAATGAGTAGTTGTTACTTCATCTCTATGAGTAACATATTTGGATTCAATCGATTGATCAATGTCTGTTTGAGCATCTTGAACTTCATCAAGTTCAATTTTGCTCTCACTATCTTCTTTTAGAAAAAACTTTTTCTCTAAAAAGACAACATGCATCAAAACAAATAACTTTTGTTCAAAATGATGGTAGAATTGATATTCAAATGACTCTTTTGGATATCCCACAAATAGATACCTATCAAATTTAGCTTCTAGCTTGCCTGATATTGTCCACTTCATAAAAGGAGGACAACCTCACACATTCATATGTGAAAGAACATGTTTCTTATTATCCATATCGCATATAGAATAAAATCAACTGACTTAAAAGGGACTTTATCTAGTATATAAAAAGGGACTCTATCTAGTATATAAAAATAGTCTCTAGTGCATAACACAAAAAGACTTCGGTAGTTCTACAAAGCTCATCATAGACCTCACCATATCTAACAAAGTTTGGCTTCTCCTTTTAGCCATACCATTGTGTTGTGGCATGTAAGGTGGAGTCTATTGAGATAAAATCTCATTATCTCTTAAATAACATTAAAACTTTTGACTTAGGTAATCCCCACCTTGATCTGATCTAAGTATTTTAATATTTTTTCCAAGTTGTTTCTCTACTTCATTTCTGAATTTTTTTAACTTTTCAAAGGCTTCATATTTGTATCTCATTGGATACAAGTACCCAAATCATGAATAATCATTAAAAAAGGTAATGAAGTAGATAAAACCACCTATGGCATGCACTGACATTGGGCCATATACATCTGTATGTATAAGGTCCAATAGCCCATTAACACGTTCACCTTTTCTGCTAAAAGATGATTTTGTCATCTTTCCTATTAAACAAGATTCGCATGTTTTATATGATTAATAATCATATGACCCTAAGTCACCATTCTTGTATAACTTAGTCGTGCACCTCTCATTTATATGGCCAAGGGACAATGCCATAAATATGATGGTTTTAGACTATCCAACTTTTGTCTTTTATTATTAATATTGAGGATTGAATTAAACATGTCAATAATATAAATTCCATTACATAATGTGCTAGTTCCATTAAAAAAATATCATTCAATCATATAGAGCAACCATTATCATTAATAGTCAAATGAAAATTTTTTCTATTTAAATAAGAATCAAAAATAATATTCTTAGTTAAAACTGGAACATAATAGCAATTGTCTAATTCTAAAACAAGTCCACTAGGGGATTTCAATACATAAGTTCCTACAGCTAATGCAACAACTCTTGCTCTATTGCCAAAACACAGGTGTGACTCTCCTTTCTTGAGTTGTCTACTGTTCCTTAGACCTTACATATCAGTACATATGTGTGAGCCATAACCGGTATAAAATACCTATGTATTATTACTAGAAACAATACTAACCTCAATAATATAAATACCTAAAGTAGAATGTGCATCCAATATCTTTTCCTTCTCCTTCTTCAAAGACTCCATATAGTACTTGCAGTTTCTTTTCCAATGGTCATTCTTGCCACAATGAAGTAAATCCCCTTTGAAACAGTCTTTTTGGCCTTTTTCTTCACGTCCTCATGGGTCTTTGTGGAATTTTTTTTCTTTGTCTAGTCCAAATGATATTAGTTCTTGTCTATGAGAACCATTACTCTATTAGATATATCTTTGAAGACCTTCTTCAAGACATGTCTACCTCGACCATGGATTTTTGAGTAATGATCTCTATAAAAGGCCATATGTATACTCTCTTTTTATTAACTGTGGTGAATCTTTTGATTACTCAACTACCTTCAAATACCTCATACTATACCCAATTACCACCCTATGAGTTACCTCTCAAAGGTAACAAGGAATAGAGTCAAAGTGTAGGATTTGGTATCCAATATAACCTTGAGTATCTCAAGTCTAAGAATACTTGCACAATTGTTATGATAAGACTATCACTGATATTGAATAGATATGTGACATCCCGCCTATATAATAGGAATAATCTCATTACATAAGTGGAATGACACAGACAATCTGAATGAAACTAGTCTGAATATAAATTTTTTTTTACTTAATAACTAAATTGATATTTTTTTATATTCAAATATACATATGGATTCAATTATCAAATACATTATCAAGTTACATAAATATTATACTTCATTTTAACTATCAAAATTAATGGTTTTTCCCTTACATCTAACTATATAGATATAATACCAAAGTACAAAATATGTTTTTAACTATATATAAGACATGTCCAATAAACCCATATGCATGATAATAAAGAAAATGCAAAAATAATATGCATTCGACTCTCAACCAGTTCTGACGCGTCTCCTCTAGTATGGGCTTGTACTTTATCTATCAACTTCACAGTTTACTACTTGCAAGCTCCAGTTCCTACGCGGGAAAAACCCACGCTAAGCCATTTCTAACTTAGTGGTACATATAAGCATTTAAGTTTTCCCATCCAGTCACACAAACATGGGTCATAATAATCATGATATAATTTAAATAAATTATTGCATAAAATTTAGAAAATATTATAATAAAATAAAATTTATGTTCCATTATATTATCATTATATTTGTATCAGGACATGAACTATATATATATATTCAATCATATGTAATACATAAAATATTAAGCATTATATCTCCTCTCATGTTTCCATAACTCATTTTAATTTAATTGATTTCTCTAAACTTATGATTGTTTAATTAACTCAAATCTCAATCCATATAAGTATAAATATTTTAACATACAATTACCAAAATGCATGGTAGATAATTTATAATACAATACACAATATTCTAACATACATTATAGAGGGACAACCACATGATTATACAATAGTATCAAATTCATTGATAATATATATATAACACTCGATTATAAATTTAGATTACCTTAATAAATATTTATAATTCATGCTAAATATTTATAATCCATGTTATTTCACATATTTTATCTTTCAACAAGTACATATATATCTTTTAATTATTTTATATATAATATTTTAATATAAATAACTCAAATCTCATTCCCGGACTGTCCGGATATAGGGCGTGTAGTAAGGCCGCTCGCGGAGCTTAAGCACCCTACTCACTATATTCTCAAGTCAAGAGCGCTCGCGGAGCTTAAGCCTCATAACAGAGTATAATCACATCATCTGTGTACAATTAGGACAGGGGTGCTCTCAGAGCTAATACCACTATTTTCCTAAACCATATCAATATCGGTACCGTAATGCCCCCGCAATGGTGCACCATCTATCCCTAATTAGTCCACAAGTTGAGAACTGGACAATTAATGTTATTACTTATTTATTTTCTTTATATATATAAATTTGCTGGAATCAATATTCCCATTACATTTATAATGAAAATATGATTATAAAATTTTAAAATCATATAATCATATGATATTCCATTAAATATAACTATTTAAGTAATATTGACATACTTTAATTAGTTCTCTATACAATCAAAGCCAACAAATCTTTTAATACAAAACTAAAATTTATAATAACCTTATGAGTATAAGTATGTCATATAACCTCTCTTTTCATATCAAATACATATGTCATACATAACTTTCTAACTTCACTCTTTATTGTCTTCATTATTCAATAATTACCATTAATAATTATCTCATTTTTTAATCAATCATATACTAATCTATATTGAAAAATATATTATGTTACATATTATAAACCAAAATTTTCTACATTTTATCAATCAATTATTCAGCCATATGTCTATACATGCATTAACATAAAATTTCATTAATTAAGCACTCAATTCATTTCATATTTACACATTGTAATACATTATTCAAATATACCACTTATTCAAGTAACACACAAGCATGCAACAAGACAAACTAAAATGCATATATGTACAAACCTCAATGGAGCTTTTTTTCCAAAATCTAAAATTTGGAGCATGTCTACTTTTCTTGGTTTTCTTCTTGTTGAGACCCTAATTTGAAAATATAAATAATTAATACATTGATAAAATAATTATTCTTAATATAGTTTAAATAAATAACTACAATTTCTTATAAGCTGGAACATGACCTTTCTGGACTGTTGGATGAATAACTTTTTATACACTTATCCAATTTATATGATTATTGATCCTGATTAAATATAACATCTAAATTAAAACATACTAAAATTTCAGAATTTTGGAACTATTACACGAATTTGGGTATAGTTTTAAATATTGCTCTGTTCTCTGCCTTTAGGCAGTTTCAGGGTACTACATTTAAAACTTCATATCTTTCATTTTGTAGCTTACCTTATTATGAAAATTTTTATATAGTTATATAAGTTAATTTGGAACGTTTGTCATGTTTAACTCATTTACAGATTCGGTCTCTAAGGTTCTCAAATAGTGGCTTATATATAACTGGTTCAACATAGATTATCAACCCGACCAGTTCAATTGTTTAGATCATAACTCACAAAATACATAACATTTTAAGGTGATATTTTGACAGTAATTTAGATATGACATAGGATTCAAACTTACATGTTTTAAAATTTGGCTAATACGATCTAAAAATAGGTGAAATATAAGGACGAAGGTACTGGAGCTGTACAGATATATGAAACCAGCTCAATCAAGGAACAGTTATAGGTTATTTCAGAATAACTCAACCTACACAGAAGCAATTTATAGGAAATTTGGCAGAGACCTCAACAACATATATATCTACAACTTTTAGGTTTTACAAAACCTCATATTAAGCCATTAAGATGATCAAGTTTTACAAAACCCGTAGGTTATTTAGTTGATATGTCTTCCTGAACCAGTTTCACTCCAACAACCATATCTCTTCATATACTCAAAATCATTCAATAAAATTTAGTAGAGAGATACACAAGACATAGATGAACAACTTTTATGTTTAATATATCCCCAAATTCGAGTCACAAGAAAATATAAAATAGAGTGCAATATCCTATAAAAATATAACCTAAAGGGTTATAATAATACAATAATCATGGGAAAAATATTTCTTACCAAGATCATATTTAATTGGACTGATTTTTGATGCAAATCTTGCAGAAAATGATGAGTAATTTGATCTGAGATATGAAGGAAGAAAAGGGGATGATGAAGAAGAAGAAGGAGAAGAGAAATAGAGTTGAAAGAATGACCAAAAAAAGACTTCAACCCACTTCCTCTTAAATCATGTTTTTTTGCTCTGTTTTTTTTTTCTTCATTCTCTGCTGACCCGTTTTTACTGTTCACTTTTCTTTTCTTTTTTTTTTTAATTTTCTTATTATTATTATTATTATTATTATTATTATTATTATTATTATTATTATTATTATTATTATTATTATTATTATTATCTTCACATATTTCCTTATCTAATATCTTTAATTTTTTTATACCAAAAATACAATTTAATTATGTGGTATAATTTAATCAAATTTATCATATCAATAAATTTAATTTATTTTAATTTTTAATTTAGTCATTTATTCAATTAATTTAAATTTTTATGTCTATCATGTGTTTTCTATGTATACCACATACTTATTTTAATTTAGACAAATTTGTGGGTATTACAATTCTCTCACCCTTAAGATGTTTTGTCCTCGAAACATACTTGATACATTGTGGTTGAACAATTAGGGAGTAATGTGTTCTAATCACCTGACAACTTTTCAAGTAGCTCATTTCACTGCGTGGTTTGTTCATAGTACGTTCACTAATGGTACATGCTTATTTTGGGATTCCTTAATCTCTCGTGTTAAGATGTGGACTGATTTCGTCTTTAGATGCCAAATCTTGTCTCACTTGAATACTCTCATCTAGTACAATGTGAGAAGGATTCGATATGTATTATCCTAACATCAAGTCATAGGACACATTGTATATCTGACTCAATTCAAAAGACATCGCGAGTCTATTAGTCACCATCATAACTATCTTTACAATTTCATAAGGTCTAATGAATCTTGAATCTAACTTGTCCTCTCTCTTTGTTTTTTTTTTCTTTCTAGATTTCATCACTTTCTTCCAATATGAAGTTTTAAGGAGAAACTTTATCCCCCTTTACATACTTAATATCTCATATTTTAAAATCATAATACGATTTCTACCTGATTATAGTTACCTTAAGCTTTTCTCGAGTAGTTCTCCTTCATAATACATCCACCCAAGGATGAAAGATTATACTTAAATTGAGCTTAGGGTCTGAGTTCTTTGTAGATTACCCCAAAATTGATATGTAAATAGAGAATATTTATTCGACACAATAAAAAAAATAGTCATTCTAGTCGCAAAATTTCTAGTAATCTATTTATATTTTTGTTTTGTAATAGAGATTAGATGTAACAATCTACCTAAAACAAAATTGGGTCTCTGCCCCTTAGAAACCCACTTAGCTAACCTAACAAGCTTATTATCTTGTCTTTAAATATCCTTAATTTTCTAAGTAAAAGTAAACTGAACACACAGCCTTACCACAATCTTTCTGCTCACAATATCTACTCTATCTCAAATTCAACTTTTCCTAAAGGAGAAAATATTTCAAATTCTTGGTTTTTCGTATAGAAAAAAAATTCCCTCAAAGAAGATTATGGTGCCAAAATTTAATGCAAAAACTATAGTTCTTAGCTCTAGATCATATGTAGAATAATTTGTTTTCCCATATATTATTAAAGATAATCTCTAACTACTTTACCTACCCACACATTGTGATCTAAAGAATTTATAGCCTCAATCTCATATTTTAGTCCCTCTCCAATCATGATAGGTTAACTAGATATTCTTGTACAAATATACATGAACGTGTGGAACCCAAATCTATGAGTGCACAAATGTCAAAATCATGTAATGAAAACATACCAACAATAACATTTGTTGCCGCCTGATCTTCCTTAGCTTTCATAGCATAGGTTTTGGCTGAAACTCTATTAAGTCCAGGTTTATTCATTGTCTTTGGAAAATCCTGCCTAGTTTGGCTTGATCCTCCTCTAGTCTAAACTTTAGGCTGAGTAGGTACTGATTTTGTCATTTGAGTAGGAATTTTATTTGTCAAGAGTGGGCAATCCTTCCGTATATGTTCCTTGGACCCACATTTAAAGCATGCACCTGTGACACGCCAACATTCTCCTCTATAGTGCCTGTTGCAACTATCACACTTGGGTATATATTCTTTCTTTCTAGTAAAATGGGTCTCTAGAATAGCAGATTTCTTATATGACTCCCTTATTCTTCTTTTCTTTCTCCTAGTCTTCTTTATCTTATACTTTGCAGTTGATGTAGGTTGAGAAGGATTAGGAGTAGTACTAATTCCCTCAACACTCATGGCACTAGACTGACATGGGGACTTAGTGTCAAAAGAACTAAAATTCTCAACCATTCCAGGCTCATCCGAAAACATATCTCTATAAGCCTACAAGTTGACAGAGAAATAGCCCATATCAGAGTTATATGAGACACATGTATGTATGCATGACAAACTCTTCCCAAATTAGATCAAGAGATGCTTAAACCTAAGCTCTGATACCAATAAATGTGACATCCCGCCTATATAATAGGAATAATCTCATTACATAAGTGGAATGACACAGACAATCTGAATGAAACTAGTCTGAATTTAAATTTTTTTTTATTTAATAACTCAATTGATATTTTTTTTATATTCAAAAATACATATGGATTCAATTATCAAATACATTATCATGTTACATAAATATTATACTTCATTTTAACTATCAAAATTAATGGTTTTTACCTTACATCTAACTATATAGATATAATACCAAAGTACAAAATATGTTTTTAACTATATATAAGACATGTCCAATAAACCCATATGCATGATAATAAAGAAAATGTAAAAATAATATGCATTCGACTCTCAACTAGTTCTGACGCGTCTCCTCTAGTATGGGCTTGTACTTTATCTATCAACTTCACAGTTTACTACTTGCAAGCTCCAGTTCCTACGCGAGAAAAACCCACGGTAAGTCATTTCTAGCTTAGTAGTACATATAAGCATTTAAATTTTCCCATGCAGTCACACAAATATGGGTCATAATAATCATGATATAATTTAAACAAATTATTGCATAAAATTTAGAAAATATTATAATAAAATAAAATTTATGTTCCATTATATTATCATTATATTTGTATCAGGACATGAACTATATATATATTCAACCATATGTAATATATAAAATATTAAGCATTCTATCTCCTCTCATGTTTCCATAACTCATTTTAATTTAATTGATTTTTCTAAAATTATGATTGTTTAATTAACTCAAATCTCAATCCATATAAGTATAAATATTTTAACATAATAGTTCGTAATCTCAGGTAGTTAGGGCTGTCAAGGTTGTAGTAAAGATTTTTCCATCAGCTGCCTGGTTTATAGGCTGGAAAGGCGAGCTGCAGTTGGTAGCTAAGCAGGGATATTAAGGCTTTGCCAAATACCCTGGTGCTCGTCTACAGGTGGCTTATCTGGAATAAGGGGGAATGGTTCAATGGTAAATACTGGTGGCTGGGAGTAAAGCACACTAATTAAAGCATACAATCAGATGAAGTAGATCTGAGATAATCTTGCCTGAGATCCTGTTTTAATGCCTCAATTTCTTTCTCCAGCTTCTGCAGCTTAACTGCTTTTGCATTAAAAGTTGCATCATACATGCGTGTTGTGATCATTGTCAGACGTTTTATGAGTTATGGTTTATAGGCTGGAAAGGCGAGCTGCAGTTGGTAGCTAAGCAGGGATATTAAGGCTTTGCCAAATACCCTGGTGCTCGTCCTCTTTCATACCACAAGAAAGAGATGTTACCGCTCTGTTGAGAAGATGCTGGATCTGCCATAAATTGAATTGGAGGCATATGCTTCGGATCTAAGTGTTTCAATAAAGAAAATGTTTGTGTAAAACACTCCTCCTCTAATCTTTTGGCCACTGGTGGGACTGTCCTATTATGAATCTTGACTCAGGAAAACTTTGAATGGTTTTTCATGGACTAATGGCTTTTCTTTGACGGATATACAATAGTACCAAATTCATTGATAATATATATATAACATTCAATTATAAATTTAGATTACCTTAATAAATATTTATAATTCATGCTAAATATTTATAATTCATGTTATTTCACACATTTTATCTTTCAACAAGTACATCTATATCTTTTAATTATTTTATATATAATATTTTAATATAAATAACTCAAATCTCATTCCCGGACTGTCCGGATATAGGGCGTGTAGTAAGGCCGCTCGCGGAGCTTAAGCACCCTACTCACTATATTCTTAAGTCAAGAGCGCTCGCGGAGCTTAAGCCTCATAACAAAGTATAATCACATCATCTGTGTACAATTAGGATAGGGGTGCTCTCAAAGCTAATACCACTATTTTCCTAAACCATATCAATATCGGTACCGTAATGCCCCCGCAATGGTGCACCATCTATCCCTAATTAGTCCACAAGTTGAGAACTGGGCAATTAATGTTATTACTTATTTATTTTCTTTATATATATAAATTTGCTGGAATCAATATTCCCATTACATTTATAATGAAAATATGATTATAAAATTTTAAAATCATATAATCATATGATATTCCATTAAATATAACTATTTAAGTAATATTGACATACTTTAATTAGTTCTCTATACAATCAAAGTCAACAAATCTTTTAATACAAAACTAAAATTTATAATAACCTTATGAGTACAAGTATGTCATATAACCTCTCTTTTCATATTAAATACATATATCATACATAACTTTCTAACTTCACTCTTTATTATCCTCATTATTCAATAATTACCATTGATAATTATCCCATTTTTTAATCAATCATATACTAATCTATATTGAAAAATATATTATGTTACATATTATAAACCAAAATTTTCTACATTTTATCAATCAATTATTCATCCATATGTCTATACATGCATTAACATAAATTTTCATTAATTAAGCACTCAATTCATTTCATATTTACATTTTTTAATACATTATTCAAATATACCACTTATTCAATTAACACACAAGCATGCAACAAGGCAAACTAAAATGCATATATGTACAAAACTCAATGGAGCTTTTTTTTCCAAAATATAAAATTTGGAGCTTGTCTACTTTTCTTGCTTTTCTTTTTGTTAAGACCCTAATTCGAAAATATAAATAATTAATACATTGATAAAATAATTATTCTTAATATAGTTTAAATAAATAACTACAATTTCTTATAAGTTGGAACATGACCTTTTTGGACTTTTGGATGAATAACTTTTTATACACTTATCCAATTTATATGATTATTGATCCTGATTAAATATAACATCTAAAACTAAAACATACTAAAATTTCAGAATTTTGGAACTATTTCACGAATTTTGGTATATTGTTAAATATTGCTCTGTTCTCTGCCTTTAGGCAGTTTCAGGGTACTACATTTAAAAATTCATATCTTTTATTTTGTAGCTTATATTAATATGGAAATTTTTATATAGTTCTATAAGTTAATTTGGAACATTTGGCATGCTTAACGCATTTCCATATTCGGTCTCTAAGGTTCTCAAATAGTAGCTTATATATAACTGGTTTTATATAGATTATCAACCCGATCAGTTCAATATTTTAGATCATAACTCACAAAATACATAACATTTTAAGGTGATATTTTCACAGGGATTTAGATATGACATAGGAGACAAACTTTCATGTTTTACACTTTGGCTAATTCGATCTAAATATAGGTGAACTATAAGGACGTAAGTACTGGAGCTGTATAGATATATGAAACCAGCTCAATCAAGGAACAGTTATAGGTTATTTCAGAATAACTCAACCTACCCAAAAGCCATTTATACGAAATTTGGCAGAGACATCAACAACATATATATCTACAAGTTTCATGTTTTACAAAACCTCATATTAAGCCATTAAGATGATCAAGTTTTACAAAAGCTGTAGGTTATTTAGTTGATATGTCTTCCTGAACCAGTTTCACTCCAATAACTATATATCTTCATATACGCAAAATCATTCAATCAAATTTGGCATAAAGATACAAAAGACATTGATGAACAACTTTTATGTTTAATACATCCCCAAATTCGAGTCACAAGAAAATCAAAAACAGAGTGCAATATCCTGTAAAAATATAACCTAAAGGGTTCTAATAACACAATAATCATGGGGAAAATATTTCATACCAATATCAGATTTAATTGTACTGATTTTTGATGCAAATCTTGAAGAAAATGATGAGTAATTTGATCTGAGATATGAAGGAAGAAAAGGGAATGATGAAGAAGAAGAAGGAGAAGAGAGATAAAGTTGGAAGAATGACCAAAAAAAGACTTCAGCCTACTTCTTCTTAAATCACGTTTTTTTGCTCTTTTTTTTTTCTTCATTCTCTGCTGACCCGTTTTTACTGTTCACTTTTATTTTCTTTTTTTCTTTAATTTTCTTATTATTATTATTATTATTATTATTATTATTATTATTATTATTATTATTATTATTATTATTATTATTATTATTATTATTATTATTATTATCTTCACATATTTTCTTATCTAATATCTTTAATTTTTTTATACCAAAAATACAATTTAATTATGTGGTATAATTTAATCAAATTTATCATATCAATAAATTTAATTTATTTTAATTTCTAATTTAGTCATTTATTCAATTTATTTAAATTTTTATGTCTATCATGTGTTTTCTATGTATACCACATACTTATTTTAATTTAGACAAATTTGTGGGCGTTACAAGATATCCGTGTGATTGTCTCAAGGCTAGGTCATCCAATGTACTTGGCTACTCTCGTAAGTATCTACATGTTAACTCTAAACATCTCAAGTCTATAGCTTATGAGATCAACTGTTTGACCTAGTATGAATGATTACCAATATAATGAAAATTCCTTTTATCAATAATAAATGGGTACATCAAGTGCATAAGGTGATTGCCTTTAGGGCACCTCTCTAATAATTGTTTTTCTCAAGAATCACCCATTCAAACTCTTTTTACTATTGCATGCATCCTTTCAACACTATAAAAACTTTTTTCTGAACTACTCACACACTTCTACTCATTTTTGCATATTTTCTTACATTATCTAGAAGCTCTCTTTCTCTCTCTCTCTCTCTTTACATTTCAACCTTCATCTCCACTTATATACACCTATAGCCCTTAAATTTTCTACACATGCCTCGAAGGTAAAATCTCCTCCAACCTTATCTCAACCTTCAATTAGTATAGAAGACACTGTAACCACTTTTTCTGAAAATGAGAATGCTAGATATGAAATTCTAAAGGAGAAAGAGATTGTGGCTAGCAAGCTTCCTTTTGTTACTCATTTCAAAAAGTTGGGAATTGATAAAGACTTTGAAGTAATATTGAGAAAGTTGGGTGGACAAATTTTGTGTTGCCTCGTGAACATAAGTATGATGACTTGTCTTTAGAGTTCCTTTTTACCTTCACTATTTATAAGAACCCTCATCAAGAGCCTGGCTAATATGGAATAAAGTTTATCATTTTTTGACGAAGGCATCAATTAATAATAGATAAGGTAGCAAAGGTATTTAATTTTAAAACTCAAGGACTTTTTAACTATAGAGAGATGGCTCAAACCTTTCAAGAGTTTTGGAAATAAATTTTTGTTGAGACCACTCTTAACAAGAATTCAAATGCCAAACATATAAGGACTCTTCTTCATTGGGTTTTTCACCACATTGTCATTTTCCCTATGTATGCTCGTGGTGATGGTAATGAGAAGGTAATGAAAAAATACTTGTTCTTTATATATGATTTGGTTCATGGCATGCCAATGGAGTCAACCATGCATTTTATTGATCATATTCATCACATTGTGACTACAAGAAGAGGACTTATCTTGATCACCTTCTATATCACCAAGATTGAAAAACACTTGAACCTCCTCACTCCTCATAATTTGGAAAACTATACAAGAATTCAAGAATATGGGGACAACCTGATGGATATCCAATATCTTTTAAGTGTAAAATCCATCAAAAAATAAGAGATCATGAACATGCCTATGCAATGGGGAACCAAGCATGTAAGCCTCCACCACTCAACAAAGTCATAAAAGAGTAAGACTTTCCATTAGAGATCAACATATCCTTCAAGAGGAAAAAATTCCAATCTCTTCACAAAGCTCTTCTACCTCAATCTATGAAGCCAAATTCTTTAGAATGATGAGGCAACTTTATATGGATATGAGAGAAATTCAAGCTCACTTGGGTATGCAAGTTTGCATTGAAAATTTTGTGAGCTAAGAAAAATAGAAAGTCAATATTGAAGGGGAGGAATCTCAAGAGGAAGAGGAAGAAGAGCAAGAAGGCAATGATCAAAGAGGAGATGACATTTCACCCATCTTTTAAACCATCCTTTCCATTCATTTTTCCTTTCATCAATCATTCCACATTTCATGTTTTTTCCATGCATTTCACATTTGTTTTGTTATCTTAAGTGTGCCACCACATCTTTATGATAAAAAAAAAAAAATTGTATTTTTCTTTTTAATACACGATTCTCCCCCCAAAAGGTGTTCTGGAACTGCAAGGAAATAAGCACAACTGTGAATTTCTTAAGGCTACAACTCTATGAATTCTAGAACGATTTGAGGCAAAGTTAGGGACTGCAAAATTGGAAGTGAAAGGCAAAGTGCGATTGTGATTCAAGGAGCATGCCCCACAATTTTTCATTTGATATAGCTATTAGAATTGAAAATGAATTTGAGTCTGCCATGTGTCATAAACTACGAGCTAATTAAAAATTGAGACTGTGATAACCATCTTACAACCACAATTTTCCTTATATAGACAACATTTAATGCTCTCTTTTAGAATGTTAGGGAGAGTTATGGAACATTTAATGCTCTCTTTTAGAATGTTAGAGAAAGTTATGGATAATGTTTGTAACAACTAATTGGTGGGTAAACCTTATAAATAGCCCTCCAAATGGCCATTGAATGTAGAAAAACTACTCTTAAGTGTCTAAACTCTTGCAAATTTGTTGAACCTTAAGGGGTATTCCTATAATTTTTTATGATAATAAATAATTAGACAATTGGGAATCCTAGTTTGTGTTCTAAGTGCTTAGACATGTTAAATGTTCCTTATACCACAAAAGCGAGTTGATTCAAGCGAATTGAAGTTCAAAGAATGATATTGAGAAGTCATTTATGCCCGTGACACAGAAGGTGACTCCCATTAATGCAAACAGCCACCCCATAAAAATGCATTTCCACACCTATGGAAGACAAAGTCATGCCCATGAATTTATGTGCCCTTTAAACCTTAATGTTCAATTGTTCATGGCTGTGAAGCTTTTGGCCTACCCGCGAAGCATAAACAGTTATGCCCGTAAAGGATTAAGCAATTTATGAACATAAGTATTCACAGTCAGCTTCACCACTTCAATCATGACTTCACCAAGAACAAACACACCTGTGAACCACATATTAAAGTTGACAGGCCTGAATAAAAAATTGGTTGAATAGTTAGTTTTGCATTGAATTCAACCAAAACAATTTTATTTCTCAGAGGAATTATAAATACTACTCATTTATGAACTTCCAGGGGTTAGACAACAAATAATCAAGCATCTAATCTTTGTAAATCCATTAGTGCATTTATTCAAACTTCATTTTGCAATCTTTGTTGTGAAAACTATTATTACTCAACTTGTTGAGCTCTTTTGGTTAGTGAGTGCTTTCATTCTTATAATCAAATACTCATTATTATATTTGAGTGATTTGGATAGTGAGTTAAACACTTCAAAGGTTTTTTGTGTAAGCCATAAAAAACACAAAGGTTATTATTCAGCTAGGTGTTAGCCAAGAGAGTAAAATACCATAGCTAGGAGTGTAACACGACATCTTATACATTTGAGTTCAACATATTCCTGTATCAAATAATCACATATAGCATGCTGAAAAGACAAAATATCCTATTAACAATGGTAGTAATTTTTTTTTCATATCCTGTAATCTCATTCAATGACTCTGCAAGTCTCATATACTGTAATATCATTCAATGACTTTGCAAGTCTCATATCCTGTAATATCATTCAATGACTTTGTAAGTCAACACTGAGGCTTTCACCACAATACGATATATCACATATATTAAAACATAAACTTTACACATAAATATTTACGAGTTGCTTTCGTTTATACATTTTTAAAACTCATTCCAAACTGACTATACATATTCAACCATGTAAATACAAAATGCAAATGACATATTTTCATGCTCGAGTGGTATGCAAGGAGAGAGAGTGATGAGGCTCGGTTAGTGACCTGTGCTCCATGTCTTCTATACACTACTCAAAATGAGCTATCACTTTTCTTTACCTGAAAAATTATGCAAATTGATGAGTTGCGGCTCAGTAAGAATAATCATCCAATGAACTCTAAAGTACCAAACAACTCATAGTAATAAATCACAAATCCAATATATACCATGTATTCCATTCCATTCATCAGTATCATATAAGTATCAATAAAGTTGAAACATATAATCATTACTCTTTATGTATGCAAATGCTTTGCTTATTTCATTTTGTTGTGATCACGTTAAACAGACATTGCCCTGGGTTTCCATGTGAACATTTTCCATGTGAACATTTGCATTTTCTAGCTAGCTTGATTATTTGTTTCATTTGCACATTTGTCGGGCCATAGGCCTCTTCTTTTTCTTTACAATATCGATTAACTAGTCACAACGCCTTTTTAGTCCATATGCATATGCACTTGTACTTAAGCATTCATCAACCATTGCATCTTATCACATATAACATACATATAACGCATATATGCCTCATATGCCATGCATATACCTCGCATATACTATACATATACCTTGTATATATATCACATATGTCAAACATATACCTCAAATATATCACAAGTATACCACTTATGTGTACCACAATGTCACAAATTATCCATCATCATATTATCAGGGGCAAATCATGACAATCATATGAATCACATAGCAAGCAATATTCATATGCAGTAAAGAATTCAATCGATAATTAGACTCACCTTTCTCCTTAGATTTCGACCCCTAACTTATTGTCTATCTGCTCCTTGTGGGTCTCCAATATGTTGCGAGCCTAATATGAAAACATAATCGATTAAGTCATGATTAGGGAGACTTAATGTGGCTTAAACAAATTAATATGCATTGTTCATATCAATAGTTAAGATTTTTCCTATGAGGCAGTGTGACCTTATGGGACTGTTTAGCCTATATATTTTTCTATACTTGACCAATTAAACTGATTCTTATTCATAATTAAACTAATATATAATTATATAACATACTAAAATTTCATACCAATTGGATCATTGTACAATTTTTGGTGGAATTTCTAAGTGTGTTATGTTTTCTACCTTGTTTTCTGCCTTTAGGCAGTTTCAAGGTACTCACTTTGGTTCATCATAACTTATAATCTATAAGTTCTATTTTAATGAAACTTTATAGAAACCTATTGGGTTCATATGAAACATTTTTTATGTTTACAACTTTTATCAATTATGTCTCTAAGTTCTTCAAATTATAACAAACATTTTACTGGTCCATAATAGAATTTGCTTCCGGACCAGTATAACTTCCAAAGGCCAAAATGTAGTCTATACATAACATATTAAGCTGAAATTAGTACCAACCTTTTGCTACGAAATATACCTATAAATTTCATGTTTTGATAATGTACAGAATCGAGCTCTAATGAGCTCAAATTAGCCAAACAAATTTCTGGATCTGCCCAGATCACTCAGTAGGCAGTTCAAACCATGGAACAGTCATGGTTCCATTCACCATAACTCCACATTTACAAGACCTATGATCCTGACATTTGGTATACATATATATAACACATATATCTACAACTTTTATGTTTTGAGGTACTTGTAATATTGTCTTTATCATATTCCAAACTAACAAACACAGTAGCTAACTTAATTAGGGTTCACATCTGGACCAGTTTCAGTACAAAGAGTATATCTCATTCGATAGACCCTATCATGCAAAACTATTTACATATCCATCAATCTAAGACATAAAAGAACAACTTTTGTGTTTTAAGCTTTTTCAGATTCGATTTCTTAGATCATCAAAACCATGGCACAATATACTGCCTATTAATGAACCCTAAACACCATAATCAAACTTAACACAAAAATAAATATTTACTTACCTATAATCACTCTTGGCTAATCTTATTGTTGAAATTTTTGGAGTGAAAGAGGGAAGAAATGGTGGCTGAAACTTGAAAAGAAATGGAAGGAATGAAGCAAAGAAGAAGAAAAAGATGAGGAAAGGAAATGAATATGGTGGTTGCCTAATAAGTTAAAATGCACCACCATTTCCTTTGTTTCACCCGTGCACTTTTCCTTTTTTTTCTTTTTTTTTCTGACTTTTATTTTTTATTTTTTTATTTTATTTTATTATTATTTTTTCTAATTATTCTTGTTATTATTACACAATTCAACACAATATGCAATTTAATCTTAATCTAGTCATTTTGCATACTTTAATTTGGTCACCTTATTTCATTTATTTTTAATACTTTTTATCCTCATTTAGATTATAAATACACATGTGTGACTCGATACAATTGCAATGTACTAGGACATGTAGCTAGTGCGTGTCATGGACTTGTTCCTACGAAAATACGTATGAAATGCACGTGTTCAATTGGATTATAGAGAAGATGCATATGTTGAAATGAAATGCATGTGGATACGCATGTGGGGAAGGTCAAGGATGTTACAAGGAGTGAGCTAGAAAAACTCTATTATAACACTTTTAGTGTAATGGCCCAAATACTGGGTTAGTTGTAAACAGTAGTTTTTGAAATTGATCTGCATACCCAGGGATCAAAAATACACTCATTGGTAAAAAATATTTTATTTGATCATCGGAAAATATAGGTTATGACTAGTCTGAGGGAAAATTTTGGAATGAAATAGAGGTCAAATAAGTTCTCAAAAGTCAAAACTAATAAAAAAGGGACCCAATTTAATTAATAAAGTAGTCATCATACTTTGATCGGGCTATGAAAAATAGCAAACACATCTAAAAATTTATTTTAAGACATGGATAGAATATAAATAATATTTAGGATTATTTGATAGTAAAAAAAGAATTTTACGGTAATACCGAAAATTGAATTATCAGTCCGATTTGAGTGAACTGGATAGAAAATGGACTCCGATTAAGTTAAAAAAATGTGTGTAGATATATATAAATATTTTATGAATTAGAATTAAATTTGGGTGAAATTGAGCTTTGGAAGTGCTAGAAATAATTTAGAATTCCTAAATGTGCCTTATATTCACAAATGGCCCTAATGGGGTTGGATCTCTTGTCTTGGCCAAAGCCCAACTCATTCCAGCCACCTACATATGCTCAAAATATCATAATTTTCTAAAGAATTCAACACCTTGGCCAAATGGGTTTCTCATTCTTCTCCACCAAAAATTCTCTTCTTTTCTCTTATTCTTACACCAATATTAAGCACCCTAATATTATTTCAGCCCCTCTATTAGCTAGTTGAGATCTCTAATCTTTAATTGAAGAGTTATAGGTGCAAGAAATTAAAGGATTAAAGTGAGGGTATAAAATTAAGGTAGGAGAATTTGAGAGCTTTAAATTTATTTAAGGGTTCCAATATGAAGTTTAAGGTATGTAGATTGTTTTCGTGAAGTTAGATTGAATTATGGAAGCAAAAATAATGGTGATATTATTTTTGTATAATTTCGATCATGGTAGGAATCAAGGAAGAGAAGGAACTTCAAAGGAAAAAGGTAAGGAAAAGGAAGGCTAGGAAGGCTAAAAAAAAGAAATAAGGTTATTGATTTCAAAATCTATCTACTTCAATTGATTAAGTATGATTTAGGGTTATGGAAATTAGAAATTTTGTGTGTTTTGCTTGTAATTGATAATTGATGCTTAAAACATGATTAAATAATTATAAAAAATGAATTAGAATGGTTAATTTCAATTAAAAAAATTAATTAGTGGAAATTGAAAAATATGACCTTATTATGTGAAAATTTTAAATTAAGGTATAATTACATTTTATTGTAATATTATGATATATGGAATAATTAATGTATAAATTAGTGAAATGAATAATTAGAAAATGAAAGAAAAAATTTAATGATGAAAATTCATTATAGGCCGAAATATGAGGAAGAAAAAATTAATATTTTTCTATCTAATAAATAAAAATTTAGTCATGAAATGCAAGAAAATATGATATTGAGTGTATATAAATTTATTGAGAATTTTTAAAATATGTATTGAATATTTTTCTAATTATTGATTATATTATACATGAAATGAAAATAATGAATAAAGTGTATTTAGTGATACTTAATGACTTAATTGAATGTTCATAATGAATTATAGATATATTAGAATGGAAAGTATGGAAAAATTATGGTAGTGATAAAATTGTTATGGATGAATAAAATGTTAAGTGATTAATAATATAAAAATAATGAAATTTATGAATTTAATGAAAATTGAATTAAAGGAATAAAATAATGTCTTTAGTTATTTTTCTGATGGTTAAATCTATCACATGATATAATTGGCTAGCCACAGGGACATCATTACCGCGGTGCGGGTCATGGCCACTCGTTTATGTAAGTCAATGATGGTCTACTTCAACGATAGTGATTCAGTGTACAGTGCAATGCCCGGGTGGTCCTTCGGGATTACTCTTCAGTGTAGTTGACTCTTGGGGTCCATGTCTCATGTATCCGATTCGAAGATTTTCTATCGGATTGAAACTAAGGGCAAATGTGAATAAAAAGAGTACAAATTATTTAAGTAAAATACATTATAAGAAAAGATGCAAGTGAAAAATATGATAAAAGTAGCAAATGTGAATAAAATAATAAAAGTGACAAATGTGAATAAAGTGATAAAAATAGCAAATGTGAATAAAGTGATAAAAGTAGCAAATGTGAATTAAATGATAAAAAAATAAAAATAAAATAAAAATGATCAAAATGATAAATGTGAATAAAATAATAAAAGTAGCAAATGTGAATGAAATGAAAAAAGTGACTAATGTGAACATAATGATAAAAGTAGCAAATGTGAATAAAAGTAGTAAAAATAAAGAATAAGATAAAAATGATTTAAATGAAAAAAATGATAAAAATGAAATAAGTGAAAAATGTGAGAAAAATAATAAAAGTGAAAAATGTGAGAAATGTGAGAAAAATGAGATAAGTGATAAATATGATAAAAGTGATAAAAGTGATAAAGATGGTAAAAATGGTATAATAATAATAATGATAAATGTAAAAAATAATAAAATTTAAAAATGAAATTTAAGTGGAAGAAAAATATTAAATTATATAGTTAAAAAGAAAATAAATGAAAAATAAAAATATTAGTGGCAAAAGTGTAAATAAATGTAAAGCAATGGCAAGATTGTAAATAAATGGAAATTTAGAAACTAAAGTTAAATTTGTAACTAATTAAATAAATAATTAAAACAATAAAGAAGAAATAAAGGAATGATTAATTAAAGAAATAAAGTCAAAATAGACTAAATTGAAAGCTAATGAGTAAACTAAAAAAAAAATTAATTGAGAAAAAATTTTAAAATTAATTAAGATATTAAATAGTGATTAAGGATAAATAAAAATAAAGTATTAATAAAAAGAATAATATATTAAAGAGAAAATTTAAATAGTGTATTAAAAATATTAATGCATGAAAATATAGGTTAATAGAAATTTTTAGATTAGTAATCACTACTGATTATATTAATATTTAGCACGTAGTTATTTGACTGTATACAGATAGTAGTGGGAAAGACAGGAGCAAACATACAAATTTTAATAGCTGAAGGAAGAATAAATAATAGTAGGTTAGTATCAAGAATGACACGTGTATATATATGTTTAGATATGGAGTTATAGAAATAAAATATTGCACATATTATGATAAAGAACATTTGTGAATTATTATGTATAAAAAATGGAATGTCAATTTGTGGTTGAATGAAAATATTGTATTATATTTGTATTGTTGTGCTCAAAAATGGATTGTAAATTGTTTGAATTGCAGGTGTGATAGTTAATTTATAGCCGTTATGCTGCCAAAATTTTTGAAAAAATAAAAATGATTAATAAGTGTTAATAATATTATGGTCATTAAATTAAATTAAGAAAATTTTTTTTTTGACACATATCGGCTATCATCATATTAATCCATATAACGTACGTATAGAATGATTGTTATAAAGGTGTCACATTTAGTGTTAGTGAAATATCCAATTGAGATTAGGGAGAGGAGTAAATTTTATTAACACCTGAATCTTTATAGATTTTATGTCTCTATCTCTTCACTTATCTTTTACTTATCTTTAGTTGTTTAAAATTTTATTTGTCAACCAATTCAACCCCTTTTTGGTTATTGTCTTGGGCAACAAAATTTATTTCTCAATCTTTATTGTATTAATAGTGAGCTATTTAGTTCAAGTTCAGCCTTAAACACTTCAATTTATTGTAAAGGTTGTGTGTTAGCCATTGAAAATATAAGGAAATGGTTTTTGCGTGAGTCATTAAAATGATAAGGGACTTGGATTTAGTGTGAGCCAAGAGAGAAAAATACCTAGTTGAGAGTTAGCTAGAAAAACTTTATTATAACTCAAAAGTGAGTTAATGAAATCCCAATTAAGAATTGGGGAGTCAATATAGGGATCTTTTTAACTCGAATCACTATAAAATTATGTGTTCTTTCTTTTTTTCTATCTCTTTTAAATATTATTTGCTTTATCTTAACAAAATTTTTAATTTTCCATTAATTCACCCTCCTTATTGGTGATTGTTTGGGCAACATTTTATATTCCCTAGACACACCTTTATTGTAATTACAAAGTTTTACCACAAAGGCTAACCAAAAACTTTCATATCAACTTATCAAGTTCGGAATAAAATTAATACTAGTTTCAACTCACAATTCGCAGAACAAGCTAATATAATCATATCATCACCGCATAAATATAGAGTTCATTACTTTAGCCAAATTCCTAACTTTTGAATACTATATGCACATTCCTTAAAAAATTGACTAAAAGGGGTAGGTAAAGGATCAAAAAAACTTTAAACTCAACCATCTCCCTCAAGACTGTCATGGTTAATCTCCCATTACGAACATCAATAATTGTCTCAGTGGTAGCCATAAATGGAGGAGAATTGCCTGCTCTTTATTCCTTATGGAAGAACTATCCAAATTCAAGTATCACAAAGTCAACTGAAATTATTAACTTACCAATTTGTACCAACAAATCTTCTATTATACTTGGGGATGTTTAACTCAGCTATCTGCAAACTAAAGGTGCATATTGGTTGGCTTTAACTTACCCAAACCAAGCTAAGTACAAATTGAGTATAACATCAAATTAATGCTAGCGCCCAAGTCTAACATAGCTTTTGCCTTCTTTTTATCTCCCAATGAGATATCTGCAATGAAACTCCTAAAATCTTTCAGCTTTTAAGATAAATGTTGCCCAATAAGTGCACTGGTTGTCTTTGGTACAATTATTTTCTCATTGTTCCCATATTTTCTTTTGTTGGAAAGCATGTCCTTGAAAAACTTTTCATATGTAGATATTTTCCAAACACCATCTAAAAGAGGCTGATTAATATCAACTTAGAAAGTATAATAAAAATATTTAAAATTTTTTTATCATGTTTTTGCTCCCTAAGTCTACTAGGGAATGGAATTGGGGGCCTATATGGTTCAGTGACCTTATGAAGTTCAGGTTTCAAATAAGCCTCCTTTTTCTTTTATTTTCACCACTAACAAATGCTTTCTAGTTATCTTTCTATTCCTTCTCTTTCAATAGTCCTTGTAACTCCATTTTTTCCTCAAATATACCTGCAAGAGATGAACTACCAAAATTAATTTCTAAATCAGTGATTGATTTCACTTGCTCTATTTGTCTTGACAACTTTCCCTTTATATTCTCTTAAACCTCCTTAGCTATCTATCCAATTTGAGTCTCCAACCTTCTTAGATATGCTCCAATAAAGTCTACCATTTTGTTAGTTCTTTCAGTGTTCTCTTGAGAAGCTACTATAAAATTCTTCTAAGGAAGGATTTTTAAATGCATTAAGAAGTCTTAGTTGGTGGTGAATCGAGTATGAAGGTTGAGTTCTCTGGAAGTGAGATTATAAATATTGGTATTGATAATGGTTTTGATTTTGGAAAAATAGAGGAGGATTTTGCTCAATGTTTTTGATGAAAAATTAGGGTGATTTCCTAGCCAATGTTATAATAATTGAAGTAAGGATTATTCTAATATCTAGATTGAAAATAGTTCATAACATGAGCTTGTTCCATCACATTTCTTGTAAAAAGATCAATAGAAAAGCAAGTATTAGTTACATGTCCATAAATACTATGAATGCTTACCTAATTTGTTGGTGCATTTATATTGTTTGGCCAAAATCCTCACTTACTTTGTAAGCTCAATTGTCTGTGAAACCAAGTCATTGTCACTATAATACAAAACTAAAATAAAATAAATATTAACAAACTGAATAATCTAAAATAATTAAAACCACTTCAGCAACCTATATTAACCAAGAATTCAATCAAAAATTCTCCAACAATGGCACCAAAAACTTTATGCAACTTAAAGTGTACTTATAAGTGCACGAACTAATTGTAATATTGGTAAGCTCACTTTCGAGGTTGATCTATCAAGGAATTGTTTGACTTAAATTATTAATTAATTTAATGAACAAGAAAATTAAATCCTAAACACTCTAACCAAGTTTGATGAATTGATTGAAGTAATGAAAGTCAAATTAAATAAACAAGATAGCATATAAATCTCATGAATTAAGATCTAATGAGACTGAGCAGGTATTTAGCTCGCCTTCCCAATTTGCAATCCCTTTTCTAATTCAATTATGCCCCATGAAGTAAGTTTTCAAAGGCTCTCACCTTAATTCACCAATTTTCCAAACTAATGGTGTAACTAATGCCTAATCAAATTTTTAGGTTAAATTAAAGATGGTGTTTCTAATAATGTAACCTTAATATATTCATTCCAAATTAAACAAAAGGTGGTTAGTCAATCATTCAATCTAAAACTAAATAAGGTCAATTGAAATTAGAAAAGAAATCATATTTTATAAATAGTAAAAGGAAGTTCATATAAATTGGGCTAGCTTACTAAACACATAATTGAAGTTAGCCTAGTACTGATAATGGCCATGTCAATATCAAATGATATACTAAACATGTTACAACAAAAATAGAGATAAAAAAACTAAGTTGCTCCCTTGAAAGTTGATAAAGAATCCAACTCAAGACCGATTGGTCTCTAAATCTTTAAGCTACACTTATAACACCCACTGATATGGCCGAGAAAACCCCCAACTGTACCGATGAATGCTATAGGATGTTTTGCGAAAAAACTATTTAAATTAAAAACTTTTCTTATTTTAAAACTCGTTTTATACATTATTATGAAAATAAAGCATAAAATCCATCATAATAAAAATAATCAGATCCACTGATTGTTATAATAACATACAATCTGTTTACGACTTTATTAGCCTTGTATCATAAAATACATATAGTAAAATCACATTACATGTTCTTAATATAAAAAACATGTATAAAAAGCTCCAAACTCATGATATGACAAAAAGAGTACAAAATATGCTATGAATGAAAACTAACCAAAGTTTGGGTTGCACTGTCTGATCTCTGTATGGGCTTGCTTCACTACACGTTGACACAACTAATAACTAGGCTCCAAAACTTGTGAGTAAGAAACCCATAAGTTAAGCAAATTAGGTTTAGTGGTGCATATATGCATAAAAATTCTGCAGTTTATATAATGTTACACCATGCTTTATAACATATCTCATGATCCTTAGAATCATACATTTTATATCTTACATACGTTGATGCAAAAACAACATACCTATAAGTACCATAGACATCACATAATAATCCACGTATATACAAATACAAATTCCATATACCTAATACCATATCATTTACCTGATATTAGCATTTCATTATCACATATTATATCAAACCATATTTTCCCTTTTTAACTTTGTCCAAACATCTAAGCCAGACTATCTGGATGCAAGTTATAGAACAGGTGCTTTCAAACCCTAGCTTCAGTCACTCTACCACTAACTATAAAAATGTTCATTTGAGTCCTTCAAGTCAATGGCACTCTAACCTAAGCTTCATCCCCATTAACTGAGTAGAAACAAGAATAATGACACTCTAACCTAAGCCTTAGTCACCTTATCCTAAAAATCACACGAAACCAAAGACCAAGGGCACTCTAACCTGAGCTTCAACTACCAAGGTCTCATAGAACAAATATTCTATGGTAACATAACCCCCTCAATGGTATATCATCTATGCTATATCAAGTCGTATATTAGAGAACTGGGCATTTAACCATAACCTTCATCTTTTGATTCATTTTATCACATGCTATTATGAGCATTTATTTTCCCATTTATGCATTCTCATACTAATACATAAATGTCATATCATATATGTCACATGTTATTTTCCATGTAAACATACATCACATAATAAGCATTTAACAAACAACCATCAATTAAGATCATAAACTAAAATGCACATATAATAAATTCACCCTGCTTCACAGGCGTGGACTATTTATTCACAACTGTAAAGGTATACTTTCACAGTTATCTTACCTGTGAACCATCACATAAAAGAAATTGAGCATTCATAGTCATGAATTACCTATTCATGGTCGTGAGACTATGTCATTATGACTTTCCAACTGTGACAACAAACTGTGAAATTTTGAGTTCATGCAAGTTCATCAGCCTCGACATTCACGGTTGTGACACCTTTGTTCATAGGCATGAATCATGCATTTTCAACAACCTAATACCAGAGCATTCATGCATTCATGCATTTCATAGAAAATCCTTAAAGATTAACCAGTGTTAATCACTCCTATCAATACTTTCATACTTATACCATGTCTACAACATGTTTAAACAACATTTAAATCAATAAATGTTTCTAGGTGATAAGTGCTAAAATAGATATATATTTAATATTTAATTTCTCAATATTTAAGGTAAAAATAATTTATAATGCATTAATTAGTCTCCTATTTTATTTTTATGAACGATATTATCAAATGAGGAAGAATTAAGCTAAACTAAAAGATTTGAATGAGATAAAAGAGGCAAAAATCATGATTGAAGTAATTGACCTGACTGTCTACAGTTTATTAAAGGAAAAAGAATTCTAACGTACCCACACCTTAAGGAGAAATGAAAAGAGACAAGCATTTGTCAAAATTAATTTCGATTTTTCTTAGAGATGTTTTTTTAATTATCTTTCTAGATCAGTATGATCTCGATTTTAATTACATTATCATATACAATTAATTCTTATTTAGTTATTTTTAGAAGTTTAGTAAGCTTATGACTTTTTTCCCTATAAATAGAAGTAGAATTAAGTAGGAGAGATGAATCATTTTATCAATCTTTAATCTTAGTTTTTCATCTTTAGTTTTATGTATTTCTATTTTTATTTCCACCATGTGTAGCTAATTTTATTTTTCTAGTTAAAGTTGTCAAAGATTGGTTTTAAATAAATCGTGATAATTTAGTCCTTCATCTATTTTCCATTTTAAGTATTTGAGTATTTTATGTTTAATTAATTTATTCACTTCATTATTCCTGCAATTTAGATTTTTAAATTCGTATATATTTAATTGATCCAATAGAGTGGTAAATTAATACTCTTAGTGAATTAAATCATTAATAAGTGTTGAAGAAAATATTCAATCTATTTTAGATAAACAAACTTGTATTTTATTGAATAGAATTGATAGCTTTAAATCTTCAGAGCTTGTTTAAGGTTGGTTGATAAATAAGGTTTATTTGTATACAATTAAGGAAAGTTAGAATATTAGAGCTTGTTAATATTCATAACCAAATTATTTAATTTGAAAAATTATCTTTTTATTAAATGATCAAAATATTTAAACCAATTTCAAGTACACCTTGGCTGGATTTTTATTTAATTAATTTGACTCTATTATTTTGCATTTTGTTTTTACTAAATCTAAATTTTTCCCAATTTTTATTTCTTGTTCTTAAAAATTCAGATTTTATAATTACACAATCCCTATGGATTTGACCTTGCTCTCACTATTTACAAATTTTATTTTCAAGAATAGAAATTTATTTTTAACTAGTTTTAACAGCTATCAAAATTTTGGCACCATTATCGAGGATTGGCAATATTATTTAAATCTGAGTTTTTGTGTTTATGCCACAATCTTCTCTCACAAGTGACCTATTTTCTTATTTTGAAATTGAGAAGATAACTCATAGACTGAGGAAGAACACCAAGCAAAAATCATCATCCTCTTCATCTAAACTAAAATCAGATTCAAACTTCATATCCAGTGAATCTGAAGGAGAAATTATGGTTGGTGATAAACAAACTTTAAGTCGAATGGTCAACCCAAATGTGCACCAACAGCCCCAATGCATTGAGCTTCCAAATCTTAAGGTAAGTTTTGAATTAAAATTTGGTTTGATTCACTTACTACCTAACTTTCGTAGTCTTTCAGGAGAAGATCCTCATAAGCACCTTAAGGAGTTCAATGTGGTATGTTCTAGCATGAAACTACAAGGAGAGGCAGAGAAAGAAATTAAATTGAGAGTCTTTCCATTTTCTTTGACCGAAAGAGCAAAGGACTAGTTGCATTACCTTCTTTCAGGATCGATTACAACATGGGATGAATTACAGTGACAATTTCTTGAAAAAAATTTCCCTACCTCTAGAGCCACAATAATTAGAAAAGAAATTTGTGAAATTCGTCAATATAATGGGGAAACTCTTTATGAATATTGGGAATGTGTTAATCAACTTTGTGCAAGCTATCCTCCCCATCAAATCTTTAATAATTTATTAACTCAATATTTTTATGAAAGTTTGATTCAAGTTGTTGCAAGTGGAGAACCTTTGGTTGATAAGACTCTTCCCTAAGCTACGAATTTAATCTCCAAAGTTGCTACCAACACAACAATTTGGCACTAGAAAAGAACCAACAACTAAGAAAATCAATAAGGTGATTATTAATGCTATTGAACAAAGACTTGACAATCTTGTTTCTCTTATGCAGAAAATGGCAATAGGAAATCAGTAATAAGTGAACACTTATGGAGTTTGTTCACATAATGGTCATCTAATTGATATGTGTCCAACCCTCCAAGAGGAAGAACACGCAAGGTTATAGGAGGATTCCAAGGGCAGCAACATCAACAGAAATATGATCCATATCCCCCCATTTATAATCCCAGATTGAGAGATCACCCAAATTTTAGCTATGCACAGACATCAAATAACTTTCATCAATCTGGATTTCAGCCAAAAACACCAATTCCTCACCTCAACCATCTCAAAAGTCAATTATGTATTTGGAACAAATTGTATCAGCTTTAGCTATTAATTAATGTTCAACAATTTCAACAAGATACCAAAACAAGCATCCAAAACTTTGGAAATTAGATGAGTCAACTAGCCACTTCCGTTGGAAGATTGGAGAATCATATTTCTGGGCGCTTACCTTCACAACCCGAAGTGAATCGAAAGCAAAATGTCAATGCAATTACATTGAGGAGTGGAAAAGAATTGAAAGAACCAGTAAAGAAATTTTAGAAATTTGATGTAGTAAATTCAGGTAACATTTCTACCAAAATCATCCATGGTTGTTCCTCCTCCATTTCCTAGTAGATTGGTAAATTTGAAAAAAGAACAACAAGAAAAATAAATTTTAGATGTCTTTAGGAAAATTGAAGTGAATATTTCTCTTATTGATGCTATAAAACAAGTGCCACGTTAATCAAAATTCCTTAAGAAATTATGTAGCAACAAAAAAAATTGATGGGAGATGAAAAAATTCACATGAGAGAAAATATTTTTATAGTTCTCTAAAAGAAGTTGCCTCCAAAGTGTCAAGACCTAAGTATATTTACTATCCCTTACAAAATTAGCAACTTATAGATTGATAGAGCAATGTTAGATTTAGGAGCTTCAATAAATGTTATGTCCCATTCAATTTATGCACCTCTGAAACTTGGACCACTGAAAGAAACAAGTATTATTTTATAACTTGATAATAAGTCAAATGTGTATCCTGAGAGTGTTTTAGAAAATATTTTAATTCAAGTTAATGAATTAGTTTTTTCTGCTTATGTAATTGATATGGATGAAGATAATTCTTCTAATTCAATTCCAATTTTATTAGACATACCATTTCTTAAGATATCTAGGACTAAAATTGATGTGTATAAAGAGATATTTACTATGAAATTTGATGATAAATTTGTTGAATTTAGTATAAATAATCCAGGTAATGTGTATTTTCAAATGCTATTAATTCTTTTGTGCAATTAGATTTTGATTTAAAACAGGTCATAGTTGACTATGAAATTCATTATGAAGATTTGGAAAAAGCCGAGAGAAAGTTTTTGTTAAAATTCTTCACTACAAGATACAACCTATAAATTAAAATTTCTGAAATTTTTAGATGCAGATTGAAGTATTAGTGGTCATGTATAGCCAAAGACAATAAAGAGATGTGTTCAATAGAAGGCAACTTATTTTTCTCATTTTTATTCATTTTTATTTTACCAAAATATGAAGCTGATGCCCACGCTTAAAATTTTTTCTTAGTTTAAATTTTTAAATCACTTCTTCAATCTCTAGTAAATTTGTTTTAATGGTATTTAAGGTACTGGTAAAAAAAACTTTAAAGTTTTAGGAAAATTGTTCATACCGATGGTACCTAGATAGTAAAATATGTTATGTTTTAATTTTTACTTCTTATGTTTTAGTTTTTCTTTTATTTATTTTATGTTAGTTTCTTTTATTTTATTTTATTTTATTATTTATCCTTTTCTTTTACTCTCTCTTTCCTTCTCTCTCACAATTTCCTTCTCTCTTTTCTCAGGTCATGACACCAATCACCCACGCGGATCAAACCTGCCTACCTCTCCTTCCCGCCGCCCACTTCTCATCGTTGTCGCACCAACCAGTACTCTCCATCAACCAGACGTAACCACAGTCACGTGCTTCTGCACTGTGAACTCTTCCAAAACCAGTGCAAGGAAAGACTAGCCACATATTACCTACGCTGACCGTTATTTCTTCCATCACTCGTTGGCCTTGTTTTTTTTTATCAAAGGAACAATTTTCTCAACAAACCACCCCTCTTTTTCAATCTACAAACACCCAAACCATCTAACACACCAAAAACCCAAAAGGAACAGAGCACCTATGAACAAACTATGTACTCAGCTCCATGCCATTCGATCTTCCCTCTCTAGCAGTCAAGAAATCGATTTTTCAAAGTGGGTGAGTAGCAGCGGCTTATGCTCTGGTATTTTCTTTCCATTTTTTGACAAACCCATGCTTTAAGGATCTGGGTTTTTGGAATCTCTTCCCTTGGGTATGTTTTTTGTAATTTTCTTGAAAGATTGAATGAATTTTAAATGACCATTGAACGGGGTGTTGAAGATAGTTGAGAATTGATAGCTGAAATTAATAATCTGTGATAATGGGTCATTGAGTCAATTACGGGAATGAAATTTGAAAAAATTATGGATTAAGTATTGATGTTGAGATTTATAGATGATTGGATTTTGATGAAATTTGAGGATTAATTGTTGAAATTGATAATAATTGGAAATTGATATTTAAATGAAATTTTTTTCAGCTTGGGTTTTACAAAAATTCAATACTAATATTGAAAATTGATGCAATGGGTTATGATTGAAAATGCTTGTACCTGATTTTAAATTAATGTGACTAATTATGTGGGTGGTACTGATATCCTAAATTCTCTGGTTTAATTGAATTTCAGCTTTGATATTGAGTTATATTGATTTATTGCTTTAATTGATAATTAGTGTTGAAATTACTGCTATGAATTGTTGTGTGAACTTTGGATTTAATTTGTCTGCTGGTTGATTTGAGGAATTAAGAGCTATGCTTATACAATTTCTGAAATTTACTGAAGAAAAAAATTGGTCTCCCACAACCATGGAAGGAATTATATACAAGGATAGATTGCAGCAAGGATCACATGCAGAATTTATTCAAGTAGTCTGGTCTACCACTTCAGAGAAGCTGCTATTTAAGGGGAGTAATTCTGATTTATTTCTATTTTTTTATGTATTTTGATCCTATAGCCTACGTTAGGGACAATTTAGGATTTAGGTGTGGAGGAGTGATATTTGAGAGTCTCATTTTGTGAGATTTTTACTTTTTGCAACTTAGAAATTCAATTGTGGATAATTGTACAAATGATATGTTATGATATCTTGAGTAGTAAATAGTAGAAATGAATTCTTTTTGTATTAAATTTGTCTCATATGAAAATAATTCACTTGTTGAGTCTTGATTAAATTAATATGAAAAATGAAAGAGTAGTTGTTATTTTATACTTATAGGTTTAAATTTTTTATGAAATCTGACTTTTTTTATTTGTTTGACAAATATTGCAAAATGAGAATACCAATTTATACCTATTTTTGGTAAATAATTTTTAGCCTAATTTTGAGCAAATCTTCTTGGCTTGCTGAATTTATTTCTTTTTGAGTGGAATTCAAGATTAAGTTAGAAATGTTGAAATTTGCTATGGAATTTTTATTGACACTATACATATTGGATTACTTTTTAAAAATGATAAGGGTATTTAATTTTAATATTTTTATTTGGTGATCAAAAGATTTGATAAGCAAAATTTAATATTTTGAAAGATGATGCAATATTTTCAAAAAAATGAATTTTCGAATTGAGTTGATATAATAGGATAAAGCAAACAATTCACCTACTAAATAAAAAAAGAAAGAAAAAATAGAGGTAAGACGGAACATCAATTACACTTATTTCTTTTCAAGAAAAACAAATTCAATTTTATTGCATAAAATTTTGATTTGTTGTTTTTTTTTTATTATAAAGCTTTTTGTTCTTGAACTATATTGCAACCCTTTGATTTTGAATTGAGTTCAATGAGATAGTGGATATAGGATAAAGTGGTAAGTTTATGATATATGGTTTATTTCTTTCAAATATCATGAATTATGAGTTATCCGAATTTACCTAAACACTTGAATGAATTAAGTGAAATCTTTAGAGAGTGTGTTAAGTCTTGCACATTTTTGAATAACATTTAAATAATGTTGGATTGAGAGGAAATTTAAGTTATAAGTATATATTGTGCTATGAAATATTTTTGTTTTGGTAATTTGGTTGAACTCCATAATTTGCAAAATTTTCAGAATGATGAGTAAGTATATTGATTAATTTTTACTTGATGACAAGTAAAAGTTTTATTGTGGGAGAATTTGATAAGTGCTAAAATAGATATATATATTTTTAATTTTTAATTTTTTCATATTTAAGGTAAAAATAATTTATAATATATTAATTATTCTCCTATTTTGTTTTTATGAAGGATATTATAAAAGGAAAAATAATTAAGCTAAATTGAAAGATTTAAATGAAATAATAGAGGCAAAAATTGTGATTGATCTGATTGACCTGACTATTTGCAGTATATTAAAGGAAAAAGAATTTCAACGTGTCAACACCTTAAAGAGAAATGAAAAAAGATGATAATTTGTTCAGATTAATTCTGATTTTTTTTAGAAATATTCATTTAGTTATCTTTACAGTTCAATATGATCTCAATTTTAACTATCTTATCAAATACAATTAATTCTTCTTTAGTTATTTTTAAAAGTTTAATTAGCTTAGAATTTTTCCCCTTATAAATAGAATTAGAATTAAGTAGGAGAAATGAATCTTTTTATCAATATTTTTCATATTTAGTTTTTTGCATTTCTATTTTTATTTCAGTATTTTATTTCTAGTCATGTGTGGCTAATTTTATTTTTCTAGTTAAAGTTGTTAAAGATTAATTTTAAATAAATTATGAGAATTTTGTTCTTCATCTATTTTCCATTTTAAGTATTTAAGTATTTCTTGTTTTAATTAATTTATTCACTTGATGAATAAATTTTTGCTATTTGGATATTTAAATTTGTATATGCTTAATTGATCCAATATAATGATAAATCAATACTCTTGGTGAATTAAATGATTAATAAGTGTTTATGAAAATATTCAATATATTTTAAATAAACGAGTTTGTGTTTTATTGAATAGAATTAGTAGTTTTTCTAATTCTTAATGTTATTTTCAATCTAAATCTTAAGAACTTATTTAAGATTGGTTGATAAATAAAATTTATTTGTAGCGCTTGCTCACTTAAACTACAATTAAAAAATGTAGAATATTATAACTTGTTAATATTAATAATCAATTTATTTAATTTGTAAAATTATTTTTTTATTCAATGATCAAAATATTTAAACTAATTTTATGCACCTTGGCTAGACCTTTCACTTGATTATTTTGATTATATTATTTTGCATTTTGTTTTTACTAAATCTAAATTCCTCCCAAATTTTAAATTCTGATTTTATAGTTACACAATCCTTATAGATTCAATCAAACTCTCACTATTTATAAATTTTATTTTCAAAAGTATAAATTTATTTTTGACTAGTTTCGACAGCTATCACTAGATCATTTTAAGTCATAACATATCATATATGTCATTTTAATACTTAAAATCAAATAACTATGTTATTCATCAACCATAATATGTCATTTTATCATTCTTTCATATTTACAACAAACAAAACACATCAAGATGCATGATAAATGAATTAATATATCCATATATACATACATTTCACCAAAAATGGAGTCTTAACTAACCCTCCAAACTTTTCAAACTTGTCTTCCTGTTTGTGAAGTGGTTTCTAGCTCTCTAGCAAATTCTATCATCACAAAAATGTTCCTATCAGAACTATGTAACATAAAACAAATCAAAACAAATCTAAAAACTAAACTTTACCTCTACTTGGCAAACTCACTTAAGCTTCCATATTTTTCAAGCTCTTTCCATGGTGCTTTAGGGTTAGGAGGAGTGGAGAAGATGATCAAAAAGTCTTGGAGTATGTCAGAAGGTGATAAGGAGCGATGGAAGTGGTTTTAAAACAGGACAGGGTGCATAAGAAAGAGAAAAGTGTAGTTGCTCATGGCCAACCAATTTGTATTCATGGGTGTAATCCTTACTTTTACAGGCATAAAACGTCATTCATGGTCATGAAAATCTTTCACAGACATGAATTTCCTCTCTTCTCAAAATGTTCCTGCCACATTCAAAACTGTCGTTTTGAATATTGGCAAAACCTTCACAGGCGTGAAACCACTTACAACCTAAAGACTTAAACTCTTAAAAATACTAAAAACTAAAAATTCTCTCTAAAACCCATACAACTTCTAAATCCTAAAAATTGGGCATTACAAAGCTCCAAATCAATATTCAAGTATCAAAGTAGCTCTCTTTAATGAAGGAAAGTTTGTTGGAATTGTATAATAAAGGTGGCTTAAGAGTTCTCTTCAGCCACCCCCTTTCAAAAGTTACAGAATGTCCCTCTTAAATTTCTCTCTTCCAATAATGCTAATAAAAACTAAATTTATACTACTCAAAGTTTTAATTGCATTCTAATTCTAAATATACAATATTTTCCTTCTATATACGTCAATAAAATCTCCAAACATAAGCTCCAGAAGTAATCCTCCATAATGTGGGCCCAATTGTAGAAGGCAGACTTTCATTGCATATTGGATTCTACAGGTTTGCTAATCGTCACATACATGACACTTCCTCACACACGCGATAACTTCTCCAATACAACAATCATTTTGATTTTTCATACACATGACAAGAAATAGCGATATGTATTGATGCACTTGAGCTGAATCTGTGCACCCATAACAGGAGGTCGGGCTTCAAGAAAATCTCGCTCCAGTGACAGGAGTGAAGGGGATCCTCACACTTGCAACAAACCCTCACATGCATGATGAGGCCTTCACGTGCATGACGTATAGTTGCATGAACACTCCTCACACACATGACATGGCCCTCATGCATGTGACACTTGCTTCATGTTGTAACTTATTTTTTAACTCCTGCAAATACAAAATTAAAACCATTAAATTCCTAAAATATGATAAAAACCTATAATTAAGTATTAAAAATATGAATAAAAACTGAACCAAATAAGAACACAAAAAGTTACTCTTAAACATGACTTGGTTTAATCATGCATGTGTGTGATCATATTTGTGATAAATTCATTTACAGATGTTAATAAGATTGATGGATATGATTAATATAAAATATTTGTTGAGCATGATTGTGAATATTGGCTTGATGGTTTGTGAATTATAGTATAAGATGATGTATGCTCACATGATGAGCTAGTCGTGTCATTATTGAATATATGTATGATTGATTGTGTTTAAGAATGCATGAGCACAGAGACTGCATGTTATGTTTTGGATAGATGCATGCTTATATATATGAAAAAGGCATTGAGAATGTATATGTCAGGAATGCACCTAGAAAGGAATTGAACTATACATGATATATATGACATGCATATATAAAATTGTTGTGTTTATAATTTATGCATCAGATATGCATATATGTACCGTTAAGCACGAGTTGCTTAGCATGTGAGTATTTCTTACACACATGTTGGATCCAATTAGTTTGATATTAACAAAAAATCAGAGTCAAAAGGAATAGTCACATGACAAAATCCAGTTGAAATAGGTGATAACTCACATACAGGTTGGAGCTTATTAGTTTGATGCTGGCAAAAAATGAGAACTCAAAAAAAACACGACAAAACCCAATTGAGGTGGATGATATACAAAAAAGTCTTTTATTTTTATTTTTATGTTAAAAAGAATTGTATTTTCGTTTGAAATGTTTGTAAATGTTGAGACTATTTGGAGCCCAATATTGTTATTTTAATGTGATGAAACATTTTATTTTGCTTTTTCTTTTACTGTTTCTCTTATGGATTTAAAATAGTCATAACACAAATAAAGTGAATTTAAAAAAAAATTAAATTTTTTTGGATTTTTTTATTATGAAGTTTCGTAATACTCATTTGTATAATTAGAATTATTATCATTATATGAAAGGGTGTTACATTTATAATTTTTGTAATAATAAATATTTTTTTCATTCTTTAGTTCTATTAGCATAATTTATTGATATAATATATATTAATCAGTTGAATTAAACTCAAACCCTAATTTAAAATATTTTTTGGGTTCCATTAATTAATTAAAATTAAATTGGGTTTAATTAATTAAATTAGTATTCACTTTATTAAATTCAATTTCAAATGATTACTTTAAAATTGATTAATTGAACTTAATTTAATTAAATTGGGGTTCAATTAATCAATTAAATTTAAATTGATTAAATTAAACTTCAATTAATTAAATTACCTGGAATTAATTGGATTAAAATGGAGTACAATGGATAAATAAGAATCTGAGTTTATTAATTGAACCCCAACTTAATCAATTTAAGTTTAATTAATTAATTTTAATTTAATTAATGTAATAAATTGAACATCTTAATCAATTTTAAGTTCAATAATCAATTGAACCCAATTTAATCAATTTAGCCAATTGAATACTAATTTAATTAATTAAAATGTAATTTAATTAATTTGAGTTCAATTGATTTGTCAAATCCAATTTAATCAATTAACTCATATTTAATTGGTTTAAATTCAATTTAATCAATTTAATTTTTAAATAAAAATGTAAAATATATTTAATTTTATGACTTCAAATTTTATTTTTAAGAAAATCGAGGAACTGATCCGATCAGGTCAACTTCGGATTTTCCAGACGAGTCACTTGCAATGTCTTTTTTTCAATTACAATTTTTTTTTTCGTTTGAGTAGCTTTTTTCGGGCTGGTTTAGATTGGATAAAAAAAATTTTGTTAGACTTATTTGTTATTTATTTAATTTTTATTTCAATTTAATGTAGGAAATTAGTGACTTTTTTAAATATAATATAGTATCTCCAATCCTTTATAGTGGATTGGACAAATTTAAATGGACTGATTTTATATATTTTATTAGATAAAAAAATTTAAGATAATTTTAAAATTTTATACATTGTCAATATAATAATATAGATTTATTTTTAAAAATTTTCAAAATTCTATATAAATTGAAAGATTTTTAAATTTCTGAGCTAAATTAGATAGGTATGAATAAAATTTTAATGCACAAAATAATAAATTTAGACAAATTTATGTATCTATTATTATACATTAAAAGACTTTGTAAGGCCAAAAATTGTCACAAAATGTGACATTCATTTCGTGTGATCAAAATAGGGCCATAAATTGATTGATATGGAAAATTTACTCATTTATTGAAAGATTTCATTGGTCCACTACCAATTATTGAAAGACTTTGTGAGACCAAAAATTGCTACAAATATAGCCAAATATGATTTACTTGGGAGTAAGGATTTGTGCCTATAAATATGCATTCAATTAATGCAATAGAGCATAGTGAGCGAGGGAGTAAAAGTGAGAGGTATCCAGTATGAGAGAAAAGAAAGATTAAATGAAAAATAATAATAAATTGTTATTCTCTGAATTTTTGAAAGATAATTTAATTGTTCTCTCATTTTTTATAGTGAAACTCTTTTATTTTTGTCCATATTTTTTATTTAATTTGTTCAAAAGTTTTCTATATAAAATTTATGTGTTTTATATTATTTTTATTTTTCTAAAATTATTAACTGTGACTCTGCTTTATTTGATTCTAATTTTTCAGAATAAGTAGATCTTAAGCAATAAGTTTGTCTAATTGAAAACTTAATAAAATGAAAAAGTCTCCTCACACAAAAAAACAAAAGAAAATGAAAAAGTTTTTTGGCATATCGTAAAAGGATTTACATATATTAGTACATATTTTAAATAATTAATTTTTTAAAAATAATATTATTTTTTGAAAAATTTTCAAATATATGTTAAAAGACAAATATAACCCAAACCCATAAAAGAAATTGCATTTCTTTATGTAAATCTAACTCAAGCCCATAATATAAATTACATTTCTTTCATGTGATTAAAATGAAGCCATATATTTTACATGATTAGGACAACAATTAGCGTGGAATTAATTTTGGTCACTTATTTATAACCTTCTTTGCCTATAAATAGGTAATTATATGCATTGCAAAGAACAGGCAGCAACAATGAGAGACATCCCAAATCAAGTAAAATAAAAATGAATAATAGAGAGAGAGGTGAGAAAGAAAAAGAGAGAGTTAAAAAATTAATAATATTATTATTCTTTTAATTTTTAAGAGAAATTGTAAATGTTGTTTTCTTAAATTTAAAAATAAAATTGTAATCTCATATTTATTTCATTATCCATAGTTTGGCCATTTGATTAGTTACTTTTAATCTGAATAGTTCATTGTTCATCTTTTACATAAGTTTTTTTAGCTATTTAGATGATAATATCTTTTAAATTTAAAATATTGATTAGTTTGTGAATCTTTTTCATTTAATTTTTTTAAAAATAACAAGTTTTTATTTTATTTTGTAATATTAGTTATGATGTGGTTGAAAAATGATGAGTATTAAAAGCTCTTGATATTGTAAGATTTGATATTATTTTAATTGTTTTTTTATGATTGTAATTAGTTGCTTATATATGTAAGTTAATCTCTATAGACTATATACTAATTTCCTATCAATTTAATCTCTTATTATCTGTATTTTTAATTTATTTTTAACTCTGATAATTGTTGGATATATACGTTTCCATGACTGAATAATTAGATTTTTCTAAAATCTTGATAGATTTGAATGTGTTAGAAAATTAATTGATCTTCCTTAACTGCATCTTACTTTTAACATTATTTATCTTTTTAACGTTATATCTAATATTTGTTTTCTATAAATAGAAAGTCTTATACACATTTTTTTTTTTTGCAACTGCAAACTTCTCTCATTCTTAACTCTTTAATACAAATTTATTCAAACTATTTTTACTATTGTCTTTCAGACTTTTTATTGTATTTGGGTATATCCTATCACTTTAAGGTATTTATCTGCTTTCTAAATTTTTTGTTTTTTTACTTTAATAGTAAAAAAAGAAGAAGTCCAGTTTTTAGCAAGTAAAAAAATTAACTCTAATTTTGTACTGGTTTTACTCACTTAAGTACGTGATTTACTAATTCTTTTATTTATATCGTGTTTATCTTAAATATATGTTTTTCGAATTTCGCTTATTGATATTCTAGATGTTGTACTAAAAATAGAAATACCTCATTTTGCATGTGTTGCACCACCCTTAAAGGTATTGAATTTTTTTATTTACTATTGTATGTAATTATTCAAATTTTATATATTATTATTCTCATAAAAATATGTTATTTACCATGATTTAATCTTCAATTTTTTGCATCTTTTTTGACTGCCCCTTCATTATACTTTATGTATTATGTATGCCAAATTAATCAGCTTTTAGTATTTATAATTACACACCGTTAATTCGGGTGCGAAACTAGATTGCATGCTCGTTAATATATTAAAAGAGGAACCCAGATACTGTTCATTTATGTAAATACTACAATGTGAACTCTTTCTTGCCCCTGAAATAAAACGACCCCGTAGTGCTATCAATACACGGCAACGAAACCACAAAAAAGGGTACCATTTTTTATGCCCATTCTGATCCAACTATACAGTATCATTTTATGCAGTTTTAAATGATTAACTATCCACCTGATAAGGACATCGACATGGTAATTGGTATTTGACTTATAATTGAGTTGCCTACCCTTAAAATTTGAAGTAATTGAATTGACTTGTTAACTGATTCATTATGCTGCTTTATATCTCCAGCAATCAATATGTTGCACAATGTTTGCCATTACTATATGGGTATCTGAAATCATGACAAAAAAACGCCTTATTGGCCTTAAGGGTTGTTACTCATCTATGCAAGGACAGTTATGGCTATAGCAGTCGGGTGAGAGAATGAAGAAGAAAGCGTGGTTTATCAAAAAGAAATTCAGACTGTATTTTTAAAAAATTGTTTTGGACCTGTGTTTGGATCATCCATCTTAATCTCTAACTTTTGATATCTACTGTTTGTGATTGATTTACTGTTTACATCAGTTATAACTTTTATGGGAGAGTGAGACTGATTGTTCTGACAACAGTATGTTCTTTTATTTGTTTTCCTTTTTCTTATGTCTTTATGTCTGTTATTATTGATTATTTTCCTGTCTATTCATTTTCTTTTGCTTTTCTGCTCACTATTCAGGGCTCTCCTGATCTGAAAGCTGCAAAGGAGGTGGCAGACAATCTCCACACTCGTCACCATGAGTTTCACTTCACTGTTCAGGTAACTTCTGCCTTTTGTTATCTGGAAATAACAAGGTTAAATACATGCCATGTATTTCTGGTAATTGGTGGTTCTTATCGCCCTATCAGGAAGGAATTGATGCTCTTGAAGAAGTAATTTACCATATTGAAACATATGATGTGACAACTATTAGAGCCAGCACTCCCATGTTTCTTATGTCGCGAAAAATCAAATCCTTGGGTGTTAAGATGGTTATCTCTGGGGAGGGTTCAGATGAAATATTTAGAGGTTACTTATATTTTCACAAGGCACCAAACAAAAAAGAGTTCCACCAAGAGACATGTTGAAAGGTACTGTTCTTTTCTTGATTATTAGTTCAATAGTATGTATGGTCTAGTCATCTCTTGGATTGAATATGCTTGACACCCTGAATTACTGTTTCAAAGTCTTGACTACATCTTTGGTAATTTTAACAGATCAAGGCTCTTCATCTTTATGACTGCTTGAGGGCCAATAAATCGACTTCAGCATGGGGTCTTGAGGCTCGTGTACCCCTTCTAGACAAAGAGTTCCTCAACACTGCAATGAGCATAGATCCTGAGTGGAAAATGGTATAACCATATTAACCCTTGGTTTACTTTATTTGCTTTGATGCTCAGCTCTGGAGAAACTACTCTATTTTATGATGTTATCCTCAATGGCTACCAGTAGAACCAAATGAAGAAAGTAATATAACTTAGTCTTACATGAGGAAGTGCTCCATGAAATCTGGACCAAAATATTTCTCATATCGTCTGAAGGCACAATTAATATCGTCCAAACTGTTTTCTAAACATATGGTCATATGCAATGTAAACTTTTCAAAATAGTAAACAATCTTATCCATAATGCATATGTGATCTCATTTTTCATATTAGTGCTTTAATAATATCAGATTTGCATTATTTTGTTTATATTGGTTTCTTTATTTAGAACTTGTGGGATATTATATCCAAGATTGCATGCTTTAAAAATGCTAGGCATGTTAGACACAATTTGGCACTTGCAGATGTTGTCTGCTGTACAAAATATGGATTTTAAGTAATTTTATTTCCATATAAATCAAAATAGAACTGTGTTTTGAATTTTGTTGGCTAGAAACAACAGCAAGTCTGACTGTTAATTAATGAATACAGAAGGCATTCATTGGCTCTTGCGATATAACTATTTTTACTTGCATTTATCCTTGCAGATCAGACGTGATCTTGGAAGGATAGAGAAGTGGATCTTGCGTAATGCCTTTGATGATGAGAAGAACCCATATCTTCCAAAGGTAACTTTCTGCTCCAGTAACACTATCTACCATTTTCCTTATCATATTATGACCTAAAAGTATTTTTGGACAAATTAAATGGAAGAATGGTTTAATTGTTTACCTTTTACTTGGTTTCAGCACATATTGTACAGGCAGAAGGAACAATTCAGCGATGGAGTTGGGTATAGCTGGATTGATGGCCTGAAGGATCACGCAAACAAACAAATATGTATGCCTTGAGCTTATAGAAGGTTTCTTTTTCAGATTCTTCATCTCAATCATGTTGCAGTGGTTTGTTTTATTTGGAATATATGCTTAATTCTGTTGTACAGGGCAGAAAAGATGCTCGTGCTATTTTATTTCTAAAGAAGTTATATAATATATTCTTAAATATCTTCAGACTTATCTCAATGTAAACTATTACTTATTACTTGTAAATGGACAGGTCACAGATGCAACGTTGATGAATGCAAGCTTTATTTACCCAGAAAACACTCCTACCACAAAAGAGGCATATTACTACAGAACCATCTTCGAGAAATTCTTTCCTAAGGTATAACACTGTTTTAGTTTTTGGGCTTTTATTTGCTCTCCATCTAGTGGAGCATCATTCATTGTCTCCATTTACCAGCTTTCATGCATCTGCATCACTCCATTGTACTTTCTATTGAGTTTGAGATGCTAATAAATTTCTCATTTCTGATCAGAATGCTGCAAGGTTGACAGTTCCTGGGGGTCCAAGTGTTGCATGCAGTACTGCAGAAGCAGTGGAATGGGATGCTGCATGGTCAAAAAATCTTGACCCTTCTGGTCGTGCTGCTCTTCGTGTTCATGAAGCCGCATACGCGGAAACTGCAGAGACCAACACTGCCAATCTGATGAATGGTTCCCATCATTAATAGTATTGTCTGCTCTAGTTCTTTCCTCATAAATAATGTAGTATTTTACAGTAAATCAATGTATATAATTATTATCGTTTTGACCATATGTATTTTGAGATTTACTTGTTTTTTATACTTAATTTTCTCTGACTTTGGGTATTCCAGATTAGGAAAAATATGTACTGAACTTTTAATATTTATCTTTACAAAATGAAGAAGCATCATATCACAATGACTTCATCTATTTACACAAATCAAACAAAGCATTTTTCCCTCAAGAATACGATCAGCAGTTTCGAAAGTAACGTTTTAGTTTGATATTTTAGTTTTAGCCACTATACAGTGTCCAAGTTACACCTCCAAAACTTTCAAGTATAATGTGTGAACATCCATGGTATCATATATACAAGGTAAACGTTGACAGTCCATGGAAGATGCTCAACTTGCATCAAACCAGACCAGCTGATTTACATTCCCTGGGCTTTATGCTTTACCACCGGCAAATTCCAGGGGCCTCCATTCTGCTTAAAGCAAGTACTTCCTCATACTTTGAACCATATACAAAGCCCCACAGCTACAGTTCAAAAGGCAAAAAAAAGAAGGTGGTTAACTGTTTAAAAGCTAGTTATATTGTACGGAAAGCAAAAGGCATAGCTTGGCTATGTTATGATATTGTAGAACTGAAGTGAGTAGCTCTGCACATACCTCAATTTCTTTAACTTCAAAGTCTTCAGAGTGTGCAAGACAAGGATTTCCATAAGTCTCTGAGACTGAGCTCGATCCGTATAATCTTTGATAGAAATTGACAAAATCAGTAACCAGCTCGACTGAGATTCCATTCACCTTTGCTAAATTCAATTTTTGGAAAGGAAAAATGCATATTTTTGCTCCTGTACTATTTCTGTTTATCTCGAGTTCTTATTGTTCAAATTTGTTTTATTGAGTCCAACTTTTATTTAGTACCAGATCAAGGACAATTTTTTAACAGATTAAACAAAATAATCATAAATAGAGCTAACAGCGTGAACAATTTTAACAAAACATTGGAATTTATCCCTGAACAATTCGTGTTTGGTTTCATTGAGTCCCTATTCTATTCACATTCTATAGATTTTTTAAACTTTTATGTAGTGCCACATTGAGAACAAAATTGATCAAAACCTATGCAAATGTAATACATGCACATTACAGAATACGGATTAATAATTCTATAAAATGAAGGCATACTCCAAAAAGTTCTATTATCTTGGATTGTGTGGATTTGCTGGATAAAATGGACCTCATTGTATTGTACGAAAAGTTTAGTTTTCAAATTGCCAATCTGCAAATGCTATTTGATTACGATTTTTCAAACTCTCAATCTCGAAGACCTGGTTGCATTATCTCATTGGAGCACTATGGTTGCGTGGTGAAAATGCTTGGTCGAGCAGAACTGGTCAAAGAGGCCAGAGAGATCGTAGAGGGGAATTTAAAAAAGTCTACAAGGTTTATTGAGAAAATTACAGATAGAAAGTCTGATAGGGAGTTTCTCTCCTCCATCTCCTTCTGTTAGCCAATTTTTTTGTTTGATACCATCAGTCAAAAGAAACATTTTACTATGTCCGTTAATTTTGTGGTACAAAATAAAAGTTTGAGGACTCCATAAAACAATTTTTCTTTTTTAAAAAAAATGGGACTCAATAGATTAAAATGATGAGGACAAAAATATGAAATTTTGTCAATTTTGCCCTCAATGTGGTACCAAGTAAAAGAACAAGGACCCAATAGAAAAAATTTGAACAACAGAGACTCAATAAAACAAGCACAAAAATGCTACAAGGACAAACATATGCATTTATCCTTTCTGGAAATGGACATGAAATTGACATAACTTAAATGGCTGTAGAACTAGTTCATAAATAAGAGAGAAGAAAGTTAGGACTCACAGATCACCATCCAAGTACAGTGCAAAGTGGCCACCTCCACCGATTGCCAGAAAGTCAGTAGAGCACAAAGTGAAATAACGATTTGCACCTGTTGAACACTGCATTAGTGCATCACAAGAAGGAAGATTTTGAATATTACGTTCACTCAGGCCTTGGCACCCCTTTTGGGGATATTCAAGTAACTCAAGCAAGCTAAAAGGAGCATTGAGAATAAAGTTTTGGATAATAGAAGTTCAAGAATCAAGAATGATGTCCTTTTATAGAAGGATTACTGTAATTTCATTTGAAAAGTAACCACCTTAAGTTCTTCATGGCCATTGGAATGTCCGAAATACAGTGCAAAATCATATACTTATGTTTGCAGCTCTATGAGACATTTTTAATCCCTTGGAAAACACTGCATGAAGTTAATGCTGTGTAATTGTTTATCAAACTCACCTGCATTTCCAAGAAATGCACTCTTATCTTTAACAATAGTGCACAAATGTTCACCCAATCAATTTCTTTGTTATCCACAGCCAATGAAATGTACTTTCATGAAATTTTCATCAATGTTACCCATAAAATAAGCTGGTAAATCACATTCTTTAACAAAATTTTCATTATAAGGAATATTATTTTAATATATGAATAAAATTACATCCAATAATTTCCATTATAAATTAGAACTAGGATTTGTTGTCTAGGTGGCCAAAGGGTAATACCTGTGGGATGGAATATCAGAGGATGGCCAGGAATGTTTGTAAAAACAAAGCTATCGTTCGTTCCCTGTTCAAAATTTGATGTCAAAATGATTGCTGTGGGAAAATACTTACCAAAATGAATTCAAGAGCTACCTGATATTTTCTCTTGTTGGTTGGCCTTAATGGTGCCTCAACCAAGCCACCAAATACTGCACCTTTTCTGTCTCCAACTACCTGTCAGAAAATTAACAAAAAAAAGGACAGTTTCATCTGTCTGAAAACAACTGTGCTCGCAAAGCTCAAATGTCAGGAAGGATAAAATTATATCTCAGCAAAATATCAATGATCAGTATTATATTTTATAACTACTAAGGAAATACATGCTTACTTTCCTAGAGAAAATAAGAAAAAATTAATACTGTAAATCTTGATTGGGCATTGTTGAGTTATGACTTTTTGAGAACTTTTTTGTAATGTTGGCTATCAAAAAGATTCAAGGTACTCAATACTAAACAGAAGCTTTGCTTTAAAAATTACAAATGGGAAACTACTCCTTTTGACATGTTTTTGCATAAGAGTAGTGCATCAAACACACAAACACACATTCAAATTTCCTAATGCTTCAACTTAAAAAAGAAGAAAGTTTTTTTTTTTTTTTTTTGCACAAGGAAAATACATGATGCGTATAGTGTATTACCAGAAGACTTAGTCCAGGCCAAAGCATACTTCTTCTATATAAAGTTGAAAGTGATATCCCATGCCTCCATGTGCTGCAAAGAAGCAAAGACATACATCAGTAACATCACACACACAGACACTCATGGACAAGCATATTATCAATCCTAATAACTAATAGTAGCATGAATTCAGTTCTAAATTCAAATGTTAATGTCCCTGAACCTGTAAAGCAATAACCACTTCCTCCCTTGAACCAACGCTGGAAGTGAAGCATAAAGGACACTTCTAGCGTTATCTGAAAGAAGCAATGAAGGCTCAGAAGTGGCTGGAAGATCTCCCAACTCAACTTGCTCTTTTACATTTTGCATATGTTTTAGCTCAAGTCCATCAAAATTATCATCACTCTCATCAGTGATTCTCACATCACAATCACCCTTGCGTTCTTGACCCCGATATCCACCAAGTCTAGCAGCTTGGTAAATAGCTCTAAGAGATTGTCTACCCCTAGAAAGCAAACCTTTCTTGGCACTGCTCTCTTTCCTTACATTATCAGAAGGCTGGTCAACCATTTCTGCTACATTATCATTCTTCTCATCTGCATTTGAATTATCGCCAGCTTCGGAGGATGATAACAAAGAATACAGGAATGCAGTAAAGGAAGAAGTATCAGGCCCATCAACCAAATCCCCATTATCCTCTTCAGAAATTGATTCCAGCTTGCTCCTTTCTGAGTCACTCAGGTCTTCCTATCGACGGTAACTGAAAGTTATAATTTGGACAACTTCTCAACAGTCTAAAACTTACCATTAATACAGAACCAACAGTCAAAATAATGGGAAAAGAAAAAGTGGAACACGAGCATAATTTATAGATCCAACACTGAGCAGATTCCCTACATGGTTTTTAACATCAGTTGATATTCTTAATTTGTAAGGGGCACCTTCATGCTTTTGTTAACAGTTAGAATTAGACGTTCTAACTAAGCCCCTAGGACCAGGAGTAAACTTCTAAAATAATATGTAACCAGCTAATGATGAGCCAGTTCTCGCTAAAAATGACAACCTTAATTGAAATTCTTGAAAATCTTTAATCATGTATAAGAGAAAAGAAGAATCAATTCATCCTGAAATCAAAATCTACAATATAACCGAGTGAACCACCGAAAGAAACATAAAGGGCAGCTCTACAACATATAAAAGAAAAAAAATCAAACGGAATCTAAAACATCGCTATTTAACCAATCATCCAAAACAGCAACTCAATAATAATACTACAAAAATTTTAATTCCTAAAAGAATTAGAAACCCTTGAAGAGGAAAAGCTAGATATAGAGATAGAACGGGAACTTACAGCTTGAGGATGATGAGGAGGAAGAGGCTTGGAGGGTTTATCAGATATAGGGTTGAGGAAAACAGTGGTAAGATCAGACACAAAGTGAACTGCTTTACTCCTTAAGGACTTCGCTTTCCCCATAACTATTTATGGATCTTTTTTCTTTTTCTTTTTCTTTTTTTCCTAAAATTAGGAAAATGGAATTCCACCGCAGAATCACCTCAACAATGCATATAGAATATTATAATTCTTTTATTCATACAAGACCTTTTTCCCTCATATTATCTCTTTTTCTGCAATCTATAAGAAATGTAAGAATGAAGTAGATAATCCATTATATCAACCAACCACCCATAGTATAAGAATAAGAAGAAGAGTATGTGCAAAGTTACTCCCTCAAGAATAGCTGATTGTCAGGGAACCTTTCCCGTTGCTAACGGACAATATGACCTCTGACCCACAACCACCACCGATAGGGATTTTTCAAACATGGATCTGACCCGATCTAATTTCATCATAACCCGAATCAAGACGGGCCAGAGGAAATGGATTGGAATTGCTGCACAGATCTAACGGCCCAAAATGCTCGATAATTTTCATAAAAGAAAAGGAAAGGAAAAATAAGGGGTACGTTTAGCAGTCTGGGGTATCCGTCAATTGTAAACAAATAGTTGTGACGATCATTTCCATGGCTTCTATTCCATCTTGAGGATTGCATAGAATTTCACATGGGGTAAAAATATAAATTGAAGATGAAATTTTGTCCTTTGCTTTTCTAATATCAAATAATAAAAAGTCGTATCTCAAACTCAAATTTAGCATACTGTTTGATCTGTTTGATTTTTTTTTTTTTTTCTAGGAGATAGTAAGCTGAAAAGATGTTACTAATATATGGATATTGCTTGAAAGTTTCTCTTACAAGTGATCTTTTTAATAGGTAATAGATCAAGTCAAATTTATAGTCCTAGTAATCTAAACACCCTAAACTCATATTCACTATAATTTCTAAAGTTTTACATAAAATCAACTTTAGAATCTTCTTCTATTTTTTAGATTAAAAAGAACCTTTCAATTTTAAAGCTTGCACAAAAAAAAGCAATTAAAAATCACAAGAAATTTGTTCTTCACTTTCAACAAGATATTATAACTCAATCTATAAACCGAAATGAAAAGGATATATAAGGAATGGAGCTAAAAAATTGAAAGTAAATGAAAATCCGCTTAGAGCACTTTTGGAAATGATAATTCACTTTTTTCTATTTTTTTTTATTAATTTGATGTTTCTTGGTCAAAATATAGTTAAATTTCAAAAATAAAGTCAATATGACTATTTAAACACAATTGTCAAATAAAATATTAAATATCCAACTACTCACCAGTGATTTTCACAATGTTGTTTGTAAAGTGTTCTACTAGGTAGAACAATATTCTAGTTCTACTCATTAGAAATTTTTTCTTTTCCTTAAAAATTATTTGTCTTGAAAACTAATAGACTAAAAACTTTTATTAATTTTGATATTTTCATGTATGGAAAACATTTAATTTTCAAATTTTCTTTGTAAAAATATTTTGCATGAAATGCAACTCTAGCTCCTCATTTGGTTGTACAATAATTTCTAAAGGTCTTCATTTTTTTCTTCATTTTTTCTCCATTAATATTTTCAATAAATTTTTTTTGAATTCCATAATATCTTCTTCTTCATTGTAGATTTCTGCAAAAAGATTTCATAATAGATATACATTTTATATTGTTTTATTATCATTAAAACTAAATAGAAGTTATAGCCTTTAGAGCCAACAAGATTTTGTTTCATACTCATTTTTTTAAAAATTACATTTTAACATTCATTTTTTCATTAAAATATATTTTTCTTTGATAGTATGAAAAGTATGAAAAGTAATTTATATAAAAATATTATCATAATATATATTTGTAACACCCACCGAAACAATCAATATTTGACCAATTATATAAGCGAGTGCTACAAGCTTTTCTTTTTGAAATCTGGTTAAAAATTTAAACTTTCTTTGCAACACTTTATCTAACTTTTGCCAAGAATTAAAACTTTACATTTTAAAATTCATACCATAAAACATAAAAACCTTAATCCATCTTGATCACTTTCATAAATATATAATCTTGGCCTTCACAGGTCACTATTTATAAAAGTACAACTTTTATATAATAAAAGTTTTATACATAATTTAAACAAAATATAAAAACCCAAAACCATGTCATGTACCCAAAAAAAAAAAGAATATGACATGTATCACTAACTCTTCAAATTTGGTGCTTCTTCCCTTGAGTCAACTCTAGTTATTTTTTAAGCTCCGACCTGCACACAGAAAACTCATACGTTAAGCTACTGAAAATTTAATGGTACATATAAGTATAAAAATTCAAACATACAATCATACAAGTTAGATCATGACATAATATGCATGTTCATGTTATATCATCATATCTTTAATACTATTCTAATGCATGGCAATATCATTGTCATAGCTCACATCAACATTACATATAGCAACCTTCATACAATTGGATTATAATAATCTTACATCTTCCTTTAATTCATCATAGATTACCCATGACTTACCATAAATTCAAATTTTTTTGTTTATCCTCTTATCTTATTTTTGTTTTATTTATCCTTTTATTTTTTTTTCTTTCACCCAAAACTCTAAGTTGGACTATCCAGATGGAGTTTGTGGAATAGAGGCACTCTTGGAGCTTCAGTCACTCTGTCCACTATCTATAATAGCTCAAATGAGTTTTTCAAGTCAAATGCACTCTAAAAACTTCAGTCACCTGGTCCTTATAATCATATGGAACCTGAGGACCAAGGACGCTCTCAGAGCTTTAACTGTCAAAGCCTCCTATAAAAATATTCTACGGTATCGTAACTCCCTCAATGATATACCATCCACCCTTTAACAATTGTAGATTAGAGAAAATAGCTTTTAAAGTCTTAACATTTATTTTTCATTTCTTTTTTTAACACATATGTTGAACCTTAAGGGGTATTTTTGCCATTTTGATGCTAACAAATAAAACAGCAATAATGTATTTAACATACTTGTTTTCTAAGTCTATTGAACAGGGTATGAAATATGATAGCAATAATGGAGAATGGAAGATTAATCTTAAAAAGATAAAATTGAAAAAAATAGCATGTTCACGCCTGTGACCTTATATGTCATGCCCGTGATAAAGCTTAGCGCCAATAATCCAACATTTAAAGTTCACAGTCATGAAGAATGATAGCAACCGTGAATGAACATTTCAGTCACGCCCGTGAATTAAAGTCACGCCTGTGAAAAGACATGACAAATTCTTCTAGAAAGCTTCACGACCAGAGTCACCACTTAGACCACGGCTTGGAAGGATGTTACGCCCACGATCAAACACTTCAAAACCTTCCAGAATGTTTTACGGCCAAGGTCACCACTCAAGTCACGGCTTGGAAGAATAGTCAAGACCGTGACACACATATTCACGACCGTGAAAGATGAAAAAGAAACATGTCAGACGCGATAATAAGGGTTGGTGCAACGGCTAGTTCCATATTAAATGCATTCTAACGACTATAATTTGCTATGGAAGTATAAATGCAAGTCATTTATGCATCCAGAAAAAAGAGGAGAACAAGAGAATAGCTAATATTTTGAATCAAAATCTTGTTGTAAGCCATTTGTGCATTTGATATTTTCAAAACAAATATTTATTCTCTGTGAAAATCTTTTTGCTCATCATTCATTGAGCAATATAGATTTGTAAGTATTTCTCTCTGTAATCATCTACTCAAATGAGTTTTGGGTATTTCGGGGTTAAGAGTAGAACACTTATAAAGGTTATTTGTGTGAGCCTCTAAAATACAAAGAAATGTTATTTGTGTGAGCCTTTAAAATACAAGGTAAAGGTTATTTGTGTGAGCCTTTAAAACACAAGGAATTGGTTATTGTGTGAGCCTTCAAAACACAAGAGATTTCTAGGTTAGGTGTGATCTATTATTAAAAACACCATAGTTGGGAGTGAGCTTGTAAAACTTCATTGTAACACTTAGTGTGTTAGTGAAACTCCCAATTGAGATTGGGGAAAGGAGTAGGGTTTGTTAACACCCGAACCTATATAAAAATCCTTGTGTCATACTTTTTCTATGCCTACTAAACTTAACTTTTCTTTCCGCACTTAAAAGTTAAATTTTTAATATCCAATTCAACCCCCCTTCTTAGTTCAATATCTGGGCAATAATTGATGTCAAAGCAAAGTCTAGCATCGAAGCCTAAATAGCACTAGTAAAGATCAAGATATGGACAATGAAGGATTCTAAAGTCTCAAGCCTTACTTTGATGGAGCAAATTATGCTCATTGGAAGTTTCGGATGGAGACATATCTGCATAGTGAAGGAATTGAAGTCTGGGATAGTGTTTGAAAAGAATGGACACCGCCAACTAGAAGAGGAGCTAATGGTGAAGAAGAAATCTTATCAAGAGATGATTGGACAACACCTCAAAGAAGAGCAAACTTCAAAAACAATAAGGCAATGATAATTCTCTCAAGCTCATTATCCATTGAAGAATGTGGTAGAATACAACACTGCCCAACAGCTTACAGCATGTGGAAAATATTGCAAAACTATTATGAAGGAACTAAGCAAGTTAAATCTAAGAAGATTCAACTTCTTACTTCAGAATATGAGCTCTTCAAGATGAAATCCAATGAGTCAATCACTAACATGACCAATCGTCTTCTAGCTATTATAAATGGAATAAGAAAACTTGGGAAGCACCTGAGCTTGGAAGATGTAAATAACAAAATCCTGAGAAGTCTTCATATCAAAGATTACGGTTCAAGAGTTGTCGGTATAGAAGAAGCAAATGAAAACATGAGCATCATGAATACTGATGTGCTTATTGGCAAACTTCTCACACATGAAATGGCAGTGAAAAGAGATGGAGAGCTTGAAGCAGAGCCAGAAAAAAAAAAGCCTCTAGCATTAAAAGCCTCTACTTCAAAATCTTAAGAAAAAGTTGAAGATGATGAAGAAATGAGTAATGATGCAAATGAGGACATTGTTATGCTCTCAAAAAGGCTGAAAAGAATTATTGAGAAGAAAATGAGCAACTCTAGAAAATTCAGGCAAAGAAACCTCAAACAGACTTCTAATGATACATAAAAAAGTAAAGAAGAGGTAAAGTGCTATGAATGTCGAAAGAAATGGCATATTAAACCGGAATGTCCAAGGCTTAAGAAGCATAAGAGCAAATACCAAAGAGACAATGGGGAGAAAGGTCACAAAGTCACATGGGATGACGAAAGCTCTTCAAGTGAAAAAAATGACAATGAAAGTGAAGAGGGTAACCTATGCTTCATGGCTATAAAGGATCACATCTCGGATAAGGTAAGATCACTTCATTCATACTCTTTCAATAATGATAGTAGTGATAATGATAGTAATAGTGATGATGATGATGATGATGATGATGATGATGAGCAAAGCCTAATAAAAGAATTGAATCTAGAACTAGAGAAATATAGGAGTAAATTCAATACTTATAAGAATAACATTTCTAATTTAAAAATCAAAATGGATGTTTTAGAAAAGGAGAACTTTAAGATTAAATCATCCAATGAATCTCTTCAAAAGTCATTAGATGAATACTCTTCAAGACCCTCAACTAAATCCTTGCTTAAAGAGAATAATACTTTAAAAAATGAAGTTGAGGAACTTAGAAACTCCATTTCAAAATTTCATAAAGGAAAAGAGAGTTTAGATACTCTTATTGTGTCTCAAAGACTACCTTTAATTAGACACGTTCTAGGATTTAAGGGCATATCATCATCTTTTCATAAAACTATTTTTGTTAAGTCAAGTGAACCTCACATCTCCACACTTGCTAGAACAGCACCAAGAAATAAGTACAATAAAGCTTCTATACATAAAAGGAATAATCAAGGATTGGTAAGCCTAAGAAAGAAACCTCAAAAGGCTAATCATGCCTTTATGTATAAGAAGCATGCATATAGAAAATCATCAATTAATCATGACTGTGCATGCCATTGCTCTCAAACTCAGTCTAATAGAAATATAGCATTCAAAAACATTGTAAGACCAAAAAGTATTTTTAGACCTAAACAGTGTAACTATTGTATGAAAATTGGTCACATAAATAAATATTGCTGGATAATAAAGCTCATTGGGAACCTTCATGTGCTAACCCCTAAGGACCCAAGCTCATTTGGGTACCTAAAAATCATACTTGAATTGTGATTCTATAGGTATGCCTCAAGTCCACAATAAACAAAAATGCTTGGCTGGTAAACAGTGGATGCTCAAGACATATGACAGGAGACAAAGAACTTTTCAATGAAATCGAAAGTATTGATGGAGGTAAAGTTACCTTTGGAAACAATGCTAAGGGTAAGGTAATTGGCATTGGTTCTATTGGTATAAATGGTACTACTTTTATTAAAGATGTCTTAATTGTTGATGGTTTGAAACATAACTTGTTGAGTGTAAGTCAATTATGTGATAAAGGAAATAAAGTAACCTTTACTTCTAACGAATATCTTGTAACTTCTATTGATGGTCAAGAGATATTTAAAGGAAATAAAAAGGTCAATACCTACATAATAGACTTACTCAAAATATCTCACCATTCCTTTAAGTGTCTTGTGACTACTAGTGATGAATCTTGGCTATGGCATAGAAGGTTTGGTCATGCGAACATGGACTTAATTCAAACCCTCAGCACAGGGGAACTAGTAAAGGGATTGCCAAAAGTCAAATTTGAAAAAGACAAGACATATGAACCTTGCCAAAGAGGGAAGCAACACAAGTCATCCTTCAAATCCAAAAATATAATAAGTACCTCAAAACCTCTACAACTCCTACTTCTAGATTTATTTGGACATACTAGAATTGCAAGCTTAGGAGGTAAACATTATGCCTTTGTCATCATAGATGATTACTCTAGATTTTCTTGGGTAATTTTCTTAGCTTAAAAGAGTGATGCTTTTGAAAAATTGAACTTTAATTAAAATGGCTCGAACAATGCTCAATGAGTATGGTTTACCAACTTACTTCAAGGTAGAAGCCACAAATATTGCTTGTTATATTTCAAATTGAGTTTTCAAAATACCTCTCCTAAACAAAACTTCATTTAAGCTATAGAATGGAAGAAAGCCCTTGATATCATACTTTAGAGTATTTGGATGCAAGTGTTTCATATTGAATACCAATGACAACCTTGGAAAATTCACCTCTAAATCTGATGAGGGTATTTTTTTTAGGATACTCTACAACTAGCAAAGCATATAGAGTATTTAATAAAAAGTCATTAACTGTTGAAGAATCTATGTATGTTGTTTTTGATGAATCTAGTAGACTTGATCTTGTGAAAGGTAATATTCTTGATGATGTTGTAGGTATCATGGAAAGACTTGATCTTGAAAATGGAAAAGAAGAAAATGATCAAGAAGATTCACATTAAGATGATTCTCTACCTCAAGCTCAAGAGGAAAATAGGCAAGAGCTCCCAAAGGAATGGAGATTGATAAAAGATCACCCTAAAGAGCAAATCATTGGTGATCCTTCTAGGGGAGTAAGTACTAGATCTCATCTCAAACATTTAGCTTCTGACTTTGCTTTTATTTCTCAAATTGAGCCTAAAAATATTGATGAGCCTCTTAATGATGAAAGTTGGGTGATTGCAATGCAAGAGGAACTCAACCAATTTGAGAGAAGTAAGGTATGGACCTTAGTACCTAGACCCAAAGATTATCAAAGTATAGGTAACAAATGGGTGTTTAGAAATAAACTAGATGAACAAGGTTCAATAACTAGGAATAAGACTAGATTGGTCACAAAAGGGTATAATCAGGAATAAGGAATAGATTATGATGAGACATATACTCCTGTAGCTAGATTAGAAGCCATAAGAATATTTTTAGCATATGCATGCCACATGAATTTCAAACTCTTTCAAATGGCTGTAAAAAGTGCCTTTTAAAATGGCTATATAGAAGAAGAAGTCTATGTAGAACAACCACCAAGTTTTGAAAGCTATGATTTGCCTAATCATGTTTTTAAACTTTCAAAAGCTTTATATGGTTTGAAACAAGCCCCAAGGGCTTGGCATGAAAGACTAAGTTCTTTTCTTTTAATGTTGACACTACATTATTCACTAAAAAACATAAGCATGATATTCTAATTGTTCAAATTTATGTTGATGATGTCATATTTGGGTCTACTAATGAATTGTTCTGTCAAGAATTTGCTAAGTGTATGACTAGAGAATTCGAAATGAGCATGATGGGTGAGCTTAAATATTTCCTTGGTCTACAAATAAAACAAGGCAATGAAAGCATATTCATCAACCAATCCAAATATGCCAAAGACTTATTTAAGAAATTTGGAATGGAATGATGCAAGAATGCCAAGACTCCAATGAGCACATCAACAAAATTGGACAAGGATGAAAAGGGTAAGAGCATTAATGAAAAGCTCTATAGAGGTATGATCGGATCACTTTTATATCTTACTGCTTTTAGCCCGATATAATGTATAGTGTATGCTTATGTGCACGCTTTCAATCGTGTCCAAAAGTGTCTCATTTAAATGCAGTAAAAAGAATTCTAAAATATTTACATGGCTCATTGCATCTAGATTTGTGGTATCCTAGAAATTCATCCTTTTACATTATAAGATATTCAGATGCTGATTATGCTCGTAGTCTTTTAGATAGAAAAAGTACTTCAGGTACTTGTCACTTTATTAGATAGTGTTTAGTTTCTTGGTTTAGCAATAAATTGCTCTTTCTACCGCTGAAGCGGAGTATGTAGCAACAGGATGTTGTTGTACACAAATCCTTTGGATGAAACAACAACTTAAAGATTATGGTCATAGTATGAACCATATACCTATTAGATGTGACAATACAAGTGCTATAAATTATCTAAGAATTCCATTCAATATTATAGAAGTAAGCATATTGACATTAGACACCATTTTATTAGAGATCATATTTAATATGGAGATGTTGTATTGGAATTTATAAGCACAAACAATCAATTGGCAGATATCTTCACTAAGTCTCTAAATGAGGAAAGATTTAATTTCATAAGAAGAGAGTTTGGTATGATTGATAGATTAACTTTGTGATTGCCAAATTGTCAAACCTTGATTGATAATCTTGTTTTTGTCTCATCTTACTAGAAATAAGGTAGCTAAATTGATGGAAATATATGTTAATAGGGGATAGAAGCTCCTTAGAAATACTTTAGTCTTGTTTTAGACTTAATTTTATTTAATGAGAATTTTAGGCTATTCACGCCCGTGATATATATTCACGACCGTGAACTAAATTGCTAAAAGAACCAGTAGCTTTCACGACATGCTTCATGGTTTAAGGTAATGAAGACTATGTTTCACGACTACAACCTTTTTCATTCACCCCCATGAAATGCTTTGTTCACTCCCGTGACACTTTTTCACGACCATGAACATTTCCACCAAAAACTTACAAAAGCATTCACGCTTTGTGTCACGCTTTGTTTCACAATCACAAGTAGTGAAGTTTAATACTTCACGCGTATGACTCATTTGTCACCACCTTGATAGTTCATCATTCATGCCCGTGACCTTTAAATTTCACGACCATGAATAATTTCACACCTCTCTTCACGGGTAGAGCGTCTTTTCAGCAAACCGTGAACACGACACTTCACGCCCGTGACTTAGTTTTTCACGCCCGTGAAGATGTCGGCTATATAACATTTTTGCCGTTATTTCTCTCATTCCAACTCTCCAACTTCTCTCATTTATCACCATTGAATACCATTTTGAAGATTTTGGCCCCCTAGCCACTCATTCCATCTATAAATATCTTCAAAAACCACTTCCATCATCAGAAATCATATCACCTTAGGGTTTACTCAAAATTTCTATCAATTTCTCACTTTTCAAAAGTTCATTTTTTCAATCAAAATGGAAATCGGTTCTTCCAAGGGTACAAGAAATAAGTCTCATGCTCCAAGAAGGTACACAAATTACCTTCTAAACATCATTCCGAAGCATTGCCATCCTAGATACTCAGTGCTCAAGAAAAGGCCACTCCTTTCCTCTAGATCATTTGAGTGGCAAACCATTCATACACTCGGCCTTGAGACAAGTATGGTGGAACAACTCCAGGCTTGTCATCCGAAGGAATTTGTTGATATCCATCAACCAACTCTGAGGGAGTTAGCCTTAGAGTTTCTGAGCACTTTGCAAGTATCTCCTACTGACACGGTGAAATTCAATCTTTGCAAGCATCCGAACACCCTATCTGCCACAGAGTTTGGAGACTTGTTCAACCTTCCCTCTGATGGCATCCTGAATGACAGTGAAGTGGAGTTCTATGCTACTCAGGCATGGACTCACTTCGGGCTTGACTGCAGCTGGGACATCAAGAAAATAAAGAGCACCCACCTTCGATCCCCAATGCACAAATATTTGCATAGGTTTCTAACCTATAGTATTTTCGCTAGAGGAGACAGCAATGGCATAATTAGAAAGTCAGAGCCCTTTCTCCTGGAGATGGCCCGAATAGGCCTCACAGTGGCTTTATCTCGATGGTTTGCAAACCATCTTTTGTCAATTTCCACCAAGCCCTTTAGAGACATTTTGATTGGTGGGTACGTGACTCACATCGCCTTGAAGCTCAGATACTTGAAGCTAGATGAACATCACTTCAACCTCATACCAAGGCATCCTTGAGACCGACTAGACGCCGAGTCCTTCATTAAAATGGGAGCAGCTGTTCGTATAGTATTTGAGAATAACATCTACTACCTCTTCACCAACACTGCTAGTGAAATCATTTGGGAGGACAATGACTCAGATGACTTCAAAGCTGGCCTCCAAGGAATCCAGCAAAGGAAGAGAGTTCGAGTTGAGGTGGTGCCTCCAGAGGTTGAGCAGGAAATGGGACAATCCTCTGCCTCCACACCAAACTTGGCTTAGCAAGCGGTTGACCTTTTGGCACCACGATTTGAGCAATTGCAGGCTTCGATGGATGAGAGGTTATAGAACCTCAAGGATTTCATGGAGTCTCGCATGGAGAGCCTCGAGGCGGAAGTAGCTTGCCTTAGAGATAAGATGTCCAGCTAGATTTTGTGTTAGATATGTTATCTTTCTAGCTTGCTTGGTGTAGAAATTTCAATATATTTGCTTTTGTTTTCCATTATGTTTATCTTTTTTTTATTCTCTTTGTTGATGACAAAAGGGGGAGAACCTAGCAATATATTGTTTAAAGTTAAGTGAAATACTTATTTTGAATCAAAATGAATATGCAAGTATGCAAATGAGCTTTATACACCTTAAATATATCTTAAGTATACTTTGCATATACCTTGATGCAAGTTACATGAATGAATATGCACTTGATATACTCTGAATATACCGTAAATAAACTTAACTTGCTTTAAAGAAATTTTTGGTATACATTGGATATACTTTGCATATAACTTGCATACACTTAAAACTAGAAAGCATGTTTTGATGCTACCTTTCATCATTCTTTATAATTCTTGCACTTCAGCATTCTTTATCCTAAGCATCTTTTGAAGGGGAGACTTCTCAAAAGCACATATTGCTATATTATTTGTCACCATCAAAAAGGGGAAGATTGTTGAACCTTGAGGGGTATTTCCGTCATTTTGATGCTAACAAATAAAACAACAATAATGTAATTAACATATTTGTTTTCTAAGTCTATTGAATAGGGTATGAAATATGATAGCAAGAATAGAGAATGAAATATTAATCTGAAAAAGATAAAATTGAAGAAATATCATATTCACGCCCGTGACCTTATATGTCACGCCCGTGATGAAGTTTAGCGCCAACAATCCAACATTTAAAGTTCATGGCCATAAAGAATGATAGCAACCGTGAATGAACATTTTAGTCACGCCCATGAATTAAAGTCACGCCAATGAGAAGACATGACAAATTCTTCAAGAAAGCTTCACGACCAGAGTCACCACTTAGACCACGTCTTGGAAGGATGTCATGCCCGTGAAGATAAAATATCACGCCCATGATCAAACACTTCAAAACCTTCTAGAATGTTTCACGGCCAAGGTCACCACTCAAGTCACAGCTTGGAAGAATAGTCACGACCGTGACACACATATTCACGACCGTGAAAAATGAAAAAGAAACATGTCAGGCGCGATAATAGGGGTTGGTGCAACGGCTAGTTCCATATTAAATGCATTCTAACAGCTATAATTTGCTATGGAAGTATAAATGCAAGTCATTTATGCATCCAGAAAAAAGAGGAGAATAAGGGAACAAAAGAATAGCTAATATTTTGAATCAAAATATTGTTGTAAGCCATTTGTGCATTTGATATTTTCAAAACAAACATTTATTCTCTGTGAAAATCTTTTTGCTCATCATTTATTAAGCAATATAGATTTGTAAGTGTTTCTCTCTGTAATCGTCTACTCAAATGAGTTTTGGGTATTTCGGGATTAAGAGTAGAACACTTGTAAGAGTTATTTGTGTGAGCCTCTAAAATACAAAGAAATGTTATTTGTGTGAGCCTTTAAAACATAAGGTAAAGGTTATTTGTGTGAGCCTTTAAAACACAAGGAATTGGTTATTGTGTGAGCCTTCAAAACACAAGGAATTTCTAGGTTAGGTGTGATCCATTATTAGAAACACCATAGTTGGGAGTGAGCTTGTAAAACTCCATTGTAACACTTAGTGTGTTAGTGAAACTCCCAATTGAGATTGGGGTTTTTGAGGCAAATTGATCTCTTGCAAGTTTGTTCTTGGTAAGTAATTGATTCTATAAATGATCAAAACAGTAATGTTATAGGTATATGTCTTAGATTAAATTTGGTACTAATTTCATCTTAATATGTTATGTAAAGAATAAGTTATGGCCTTTGAAAGTCATACTGGTCCAGAAGCCAATTCTATTCTGGACCAGTAAAATGTTTGTTATAATTTTAAGACTTTAGAGACATAATTGATAAAACTTGTAAATTTGAAAAATGTTCCATATGAACCCATATAAGTTTTTTTAAATATTCATTAAAATAGGACGTATAGATTATAAGTTATGATGAACCAAAATGAGTAGCCTGAAACTGTCTAAGGGCAGAAAACAGGGCAGAAATCAGAACATGTTTAGAAATTCCACAAAATTTTGTACAATGATCAAATTGGTCTGAAATTTTAATATGTTATATATAAATATGTTAATTTTAATTGGGAATAAGAATCAGATTTATTGGTCAAGTACAGAAAAAGTTATAGTCAAAACAGTCCTATAAGGTCACACTGCCTCATAGGAAAAATTGTAATTATTGATATGAATAATGTATATTAATTTGTTTAAGCCACATTAAGTTTATCTAGTTATAAATTAACCAATTATATTTCAATATTAGGCTCAAGACAAATTGGAGATATACAAAAATGGGTTAGACAATAAGTTAAGGGTTAAAATAAAAGGAAAAATGTGAGTCTAATTATCAATTGAATTCTTTAGTGCATATGAATGTTGCTTGCTATGTGATTCATATGATTGTGATGATTTTTCCTTGAAAATATGATGATGAATAATTTGTGACATTTGTGGTACATATAAGTTTGTGTACTTGTGGTATATTTGAGGTATATGTTTGACATATGATATATATACATGGTATATGTATAGTATATGCAAGGTATATGTGTTGACATATGAGGTATATATGTGGTATATGTTTGGTATATGTGATAAGATACAATGGTTGATGAATATGTAAGTACAAGTGCATATGCATAATGACTTAAAAGACATTGTGACTAGTTAATCGACATTGCAAAGCAAAAAAGAGGCCTATGGCCTAACAAATGTGCAAATGAAACAAAAGATCAAGCTAGCTAGCAAATGCAAATGCAAATGTTCACATGACAAATATTCACATGGAAACCCGGGGCAATATTTGTTTAACCTAGTCACAACAAAATAAAATGTATAAGCATAAGCATAAGTAAAGAACAATTATTGAATACTTTATTTTATCTATACTTATATGTTATTGATTTATAGAGTATGCATTAATTATACTTGTTATTTACTATTATGAAATGCTTGGTGCTTTAGAACTCATTTGATGGTTATTCTCACTGAGTCGCAACTCACCAAATTGCATCATTTTTTAGGTAGAGAAGATTAGTAGTTTATATTGAGGTGCATATAAAAGTCATGGATCAAAGGTCACCGGCCGAGCTTCATCACTCTCTCTCCTTGCATTCCATATAAGCATAAGAACATATCATTTATATTTGGGGATTGAATACTTTCATATTAATAACTTTTTAAACATAATGTTTAAGTATTAATATATGTGATGTTATAAGGTATAATTAAAGCTTCCGTATTGATTGTAAAATTATTGTTGATAATATGAGATGAGTTAAAAAAAATTACTATCGCTCTAAACTTGAATTTTATTTAATCTTGTTTCATACGGGATAACAATATAAAATCAGTATATGTGGTATATAGATGTATAAGGTGTTAGGTGTTACAATATTCATGGCATTTTTAACCATTATCTCATTTAGCTATCATGCATAACCATTTCTAGAAACACATTCATATCATATAACACATTTCCATATCATAAAACACAACATCATGCAAAATAAGGGAATTAATATGCATATATGTACTAACATTTAAAAATGGAGCCTAAACCTTCCAAGTTCTTCAACTTTGTCTAGCTATTCAAGTTTTCCTAGCTCTTTGAGGATTCTCACCTCTGCCTCTAGCTTCTAACAACAAGAAAAATGTATACTTAGCCTCTGTAAACGAACCAAGACTCAGAAAATACCAAAACCAATCTCTCATATACAAAGCTCACAACTTCACCTCTCACTTCACTCTCTCACTTTACCCTCATAAAACTTGATCCTCAAAGCTAGACCCTATCATCACAAAAATGTTCCTATCAGAATTATGTAACATAAAACGAATCAAAACTAACCTAAAAACTAAGTTCTACCTTTACTTGGCAAACTCACTCAAGCTTCCATGTTTTTCAAGCTTTCAATGGTTTTTTAGGGTTAGGATGAGTGAAGAAGATGACCAAAAAATCTTGGAGTATGTTAAAAGGTGATAAGGGGGTAGTGGAAATGGATTTAAAGCAAGATAAGGTACATAGAAAAGAAAAAAGTGTGGTTGTTTATGGCCAACAGACCTTCATTCACAGGTGTGAACCCTTACTTTTATGGGCGTTAAACATCATTCACAGTTGTGAAAATCTTTCACGGGCATGAATATCATCTTTTCTTAAAACAATCCTAGCACATTCAAAACTTTGTTGTTTTGAACCTTAGCAAAAGCTTCGTGGCATGAAACCAGTTACAATCTAAAGAATTAAACACTTTTAAAACACTAAAAACTAAAACTCTCTCTCTAAAACTCATACAACATTTAAAACCTACAAGTCGAACATTATAATAACAACAGTAAAATTCTAATGATACAAAACAAAAAAAATGAAATTACAAATTTAAAGAAAAAAAACTAGAAAATCATCAAATACAATATTATCCAATGCAATAAAATTATAAATTAAAGTAAAATACCAAAAAGTTATCAGTCATAACATTATCCAATAATAAAAATAAAAGTACTACTCTAAGTAAATGCTAGAAACTCATCAAATATAATATAATCCAAGTTTATGTAAAATACTAGATATTATTGTCCTAAATATTTCATACTCTAGAGACTTTATGAAAACTATATATATATATATATATATATATATATAGGGCATGTTCCACGCATATACAATTCAATACAAAAGCTTCAACAAGTTTTTAATAATTTTTTATCAACATTTTCCATGTGACATCCCGCCTATATAATAGGAATAATCTTATTACATAAGCGGAATGACACTGACAATCTGAATGAACTAACATGAATTTAAAATTTTTATTTAATAAATAAATTGATATTTTTTTAATATTTGAATATACATATGGATTCAATTATCAAATACATCATCATGTTATATAAATATTATACTTCATTATAACTATCAAAATTAATGACTTTTACCTTACATCTAACTATATAAATATAATACCAAAATACAAAATATATTTTTAACTATATATAAGACATGTCTAACAAACCCCTATGCATGATAATGAAGAAAATGCAAAAATAATATGCATTCGACTCTCAACCAGTTCTGACGTGTTTTCTCTAGTATGGGCTTGTACTTCCTCTATCAACTTCACAGTTTACTACTTGCAAGCTCCAGTTCTTGCGCGAGAAAAACTCACGCTAAGCCATTTCTAGCTTAATAGTACATATAAGTATTTAAGTTTTCTCAGACAGTCACACAAACGTAGGTCATAATAATCATAATATAATTTAAATAAATCATTGCATCAAATTTAGAAAATATTATAATAAAATAAAATTTATATTTCATTATATCATCATTATATTTTGTATCAGGACATGAACTGTATATAATCAACCATATATAATATATAAAATATTAAGCATTCTACCTCCTCTCACATTTCCATAGCTCATTTTAATTTAATTGATTTTCCTAAAATTATGTTAGTTTAGTTAACTCAAATCTCAATCCATATAAGCATAAATATTTTAACATAGAGTTACCAAAACTACATGGTAGTTAATTCATAATACAATTTACAATACTCCAATATACATTATACAGGAACAACCACATGATTATACAATATTCCAAATTCATTGATAATATATATAATTCAATTATAAATTTCACTTACCTTAATAAATATATATAATTCATGTTATTTTACACATTTTATCTCACAACATGTACATGTATGTCTTTTAATTAATTTATATATAATGTTTTAATATAAATAGCCCAAATCTCATTCTCGGATTGCCTGGATATAGGGCGTGTAGTAAGGCCGTTCGCGGAGCTTAAGCACCCTACTCACTATAGTCTCAAATCAAGAGCGCTCGCGGAGCTTAAGCCTCATGACCAACTATAATCACATCATCTATGTACAATTAGGACAAGGGTGCTCTCGGAGCTAATACCACCCTGTTCCTAAACTATATCAATATTGGTACCGTAATACCCCCGCAATGGTGCACCATCTATCCCTAATTAGTCCACAGGTTGAGAATTGGGCAATTAAGGTTATTACTTATTTATTTTCTTTATATGTTAATTTGCTGGAATCAATATTCCCATTACATTTATAATGAAAATATGATTATAAAATTTTAAAATCATATAATCATATGATATTCCATTATATATAACCATTTAAGTAATATTGGCATACTTTAATTAGTTTTCTATACAATAAAAGCCAACAAATCTTTTAATACAAAACTAAAATTTATAATAACTTTATGAGTACAAGTATGTCATATAACCTCTCTTTTCATATCAAATATATATGTCATACATGACTTGCTAACTTCACTCTTTATTGCCCTAATTATTCAATAATTATCATTAATAATTATCACATTTTTAATCAATCATATACTAATCCCTATTGAAAAATATATTATGCTACATATTCTACATTCACACCCCTTAACACACATTTACAATCTTAAACTACAATTTCCTATATTTTGTCAATCAATTATTCATCCATATGTCTATACATGCATTAACATGAAGTTTCATTAATTAAGCATCTCAATTCATTTCATATTTACATATTTTAATACATTATTCAAATATGTCACCTATTCAATTAACACACAAGCATGCAACAAGACAAACTAAAATGCATATATGTACAAACCTCAATGGAGCTTTTTCCAAAATCTAAAATTTGGAGCTTGTCTACTTTTATTACTCTTCTTCTTATTGAGATCCTAATTCAAAAATATAAATAATTAATACATTGATAAAATATTTATTCTTAATATAGTTTAAATAAATAACTATAATTTCTTATAAGCTGGAACATGACCTCTTAGAACTGTTGGATCAATAACTTTTTCTAAACTTATCCAATTTATATGATTCTTGATCCTAATTAACTTTAACATCTAAAACTAAAACATATTAAAATCTTAGAATTTTGGAACCATTACACGATTTGTGGTATAATTTTAAATATTGTTTTGTTCTCTGCCCTTAGGCAGTTTCGGGGTACCATATTTAAAACTTCATATCTTTCAATTTGTAGCTTAAATTATTATGAAACTTTTTATACAGTTATATAAGATAATTTGGAACATTGTTCAGGCTTACCTCATTTCCAGATTTGATCTCTAAGGTTCTCAAATACTAGAGGATTTATAACTGGTTTAATATAGAGTATTAACCCGACCAGTTCAATTGTTCAGCTCACAACTCAGAAAGTACATGATATTTTAAGATGAGACTTTCACAAAAATTTAGATAAGACATAGGAGTAAAACTTGCATGTTTTGAACATTGGCTAATTCGATTTAAAAAGAGGTCAAATATAAGGACGAAGTTACTGGAGCTGTACAGGTATATGAAACCAGCTCAATCAAGGAACAATCATAGTTCATTTTAGTATAACTCAACCTACACAAGATATATTTATACGCAATTTGGCAGAGAGTTAAATAACACATATATCTACAACTTTCATGGTTTACAAAATCTCAGATTCAGCCATTAAGATAATCAATTTAAACAAATCGTAGGTTATTTAGTTGATATGTCTGTCTAAACCAGTTTCATTCCAATGACCATTTCTCTTCATATGCTCAAAATCATTCAATAACATTTGACAGACAGATATACAAGACATATATGAGAAAATTTTATATTTCACTTATCCTCAAATTAGATTCATAGGATACTTAAAAAAATAAATGAAGTATACTACAAAATATAATCTTAAAAGCTCTAATGACACAATAATAAGGAAAAATATATTACTTACTAAGATCAAATTTATTTGGAGTGAATTTTCTTGAAAATCATGATGGAGAGGTGAAGATTTTGGGGCTGTGATATGGAGAAAGAAAAGGGATGATGAAGAAGAAGAAGAAGAAGAAGAGAGGTGAAGATTGGAAGAAATAGGGCAAAGTCAATTGACTTTCCCCTCCTCCCCTTCTCACGATTTTAGTCTTTTTTTTTCTACTGTGTTTTTTACTGTTCACTTTTCTGTTTTTTTTTAAATTTTATTATTATTATTATTATTATTATTATTATTATTATTATTATTATTATTATTATTATTATTATTATTATTATATTTACTTATATCTAGTCCTTTTAAATTTTTACAAAAAATATAATTTAATTATGTGGTCTAATTTAATCAAATTTATATTGTCTATCAATTTAATTTATTTTAATTTCTAATTTAATTAACAATTCCATCTATTTTAATCTCTATTAACTATCATGTTTTTCCTAATTACACCACATATTTATTCTAATTAAACTCTAATTAGTGGGCGTTACATTCCAAAAAAAAGTATTAAATAATTGCTTCATTGTCGGTAGAATAATAGAACATTAAATAAGGTATATTAATTTTTTGAATTAATAATATAAATTAATTCAAAATATGGTGAAAAAAAATCAAAATATAACTAATGGTGGATAGCTTTGAGGACATTCAAACTAGGATCAAGGTATGACTAACCCTAAAGGCTCTCTTGGCCACTTGTGGGTTTGTCCTATTTTGACTATAACTGAAGGATTCTCAGAGATACTCAAAGATTAGTAAATGGTAAACGGTCATGAAACTATTTGGTAATAAACTAATCTAGGATCAGAGGAAGAGAGAGAAAGTTAAGTAAACATATTTGTATTTCACACTAGGGGATTACAAAGGCTAACCATTCGATGCCATTTCCATAATACATAATACCTTAAATAGGCTAAGGGCAAATGACATATGCATCACTGCTTACATCATTTCACACTAAAGATAAGATACGATAAGATTCCTTAATAGTTATATGATCACTATGAAGGAGACATCATAAAAGCAAACCACACATTTTCTATAGTTAGGGACAGCTGTTATCATATCAGCTAAATTATTACAACTTTTACAAAAGCATATTGTAGTGGCAGACAACTTGACTATTTATGAATTGGCTCATGTGATGGAGACAAATTAAAGTCTTCAAGAGTGGGCTCGTCTCTTATGGGCTAGTCATCAATGTCTTAAATCTCTTCAATACTTTCTGGTGGTAGATCTTCAAAATCAAAGTTGGATCTGAAATTTGGGCTAAGATTGGGCCTGAGCTCTTTTTTTTGTGAATTTTGTGAAACTATTGTTGTAATCTCATCCTCAGTTCTAAACTTTGGCTTGAGTAGAGGAGGCCAAGGGATCATCTTAATCCTTTTGCATAGGTTTGGACCAAGTGATGTATAGCTTGTCAGAGGCAAATGGTAGAAGTTGTTTCTCTGTCTGAGCTCTAGGTGGATCGCTGATCTGACTTCATCCAAGCACATGGGATCCTCGTGAGGAATAGCTCTCCAAAGGTTGAGATGCCTAGGTGCTACAACTGTGTTGGTTCCTGCAACATATGTGTAAGGACGATGGAATATAAAAATTTCAATAATTTCCTCTTGGACTTTTGGAGTTGAATGATCCGCAATAAGTTTAGCAAAAAGCTTCTTCCAATAGCTTGGCGGTTGGAGTCATGTAAGGAACTTGACTTGCAAAGATTTTAAATTTTCTTAGTTGGATTTGAAAGGGAGGAAATCTATCAGATGAATTTGGACTGCATGGTAATACAATATCGACTGACACCATAAATACCATAGTTGTTCAGGAAGCATAAGCGCTATAAAAAACCTATAGATTATTATCCAGGGATATTATGCAAGACAGTAGATAATCTTTCTAGGGAGGCCAAACTTATGTTGGAAAAGGAACATGTAAGTGAATAACATGTTTTGAGCAAAGTTTCAAATCTATCTGAGATCTGAACCTTTTGGACATCCAGGTGAAAAGTCTATGAGACTGAAAACTGGGGTATTTGAATGAGAACTGAAAGCCATGAATATTAAAGGAATTTCCTTTGATGAAGAAACAAGACTAACTTACTGTGATGGTCGGGATAAGAAATCAGAAATGAGATTTTTATCCCCTTTTTATATGTTGTACATCAAAACTGTATCTGTTGAACCATTCCTTCCATCTCAAAAGTTGTGGATGGGATATTATCTTCTGCTTGAAGTCTAGCATTCATGGGAATGATGAACAATCCATGACAACTGTAAAGTGGTGTCCTATCAAATGGAACTCAATTTTTTTTATTCCATACTTGATGGCTAGGATTTTTTTGAATGTTGAGTGATAGTGAAGTTCACTATCCTTGAAGTGACCACTTGCATATCCACAAACTTATTTTTTATCTTCATTAATTTCAAAAAGAACGGCTCCCCAATGCTCATCTGATGCATCTGTTTGTAATAATCTTTTTCTTGTGGAGAAAATCTATAAATGTGGCATACTTTGAGTGAATTATGTGATTTTTTGGACAGACTTGGTATGAATGGCCGACCAAGTGGAGGCTGCTTTTTCAAAAGTTAGTACAGTGGCTTCACGTGCTTATTGTAGTTTGAAATGAACTGTCTGGTATATTTTGCTATCCTAAGGAATTGTTGAATTTGTTTAATTATCAAATTGTCATCAAGAAACTTTAATAATTCTTGGGCCAAGTGAGGCTGAGGCCCGTAAGTTCGATTTGAAAATTTCATACCCAAGAAATCAATTGTTGTTTGGGTCAATTGCATTTTTGTTAGGCTGAGTATCACTCTATGGGCTTTAGTGAGATCCATGAATCTTCTGACTGTCTCATGATGAAAGTTGATATCTGGGCTGAATAACAGGATGTCGTCAATGTAGATTAGAGTCGTGTGCAACAAAAGCTCATAGATTTGGATCATTGCTTTTTAGAACAAAGATGGTGCCACTTTAAGCCCAAATGGCATGACAGTCCATTCGTACTGATGGTTGGGAATACAAAATGTCATCTTGTAACAGTCTTTAGGAACAATTCCTAATTGCCAGAATCCTGCTTTCAAGTCAAACTTTGAAAATACCTTTACTGAAGCCATGAATGGAAACATTGAATCTATTCTTGGCAATGGATAATTATCATTTTTCAGAAAGAGGTTCAAATGTTTGTAATCAATTAGAAGCGTTTTCTTGCCACAAATCTGTTTTGACCTTTTATTCACATAGAAAGCTTGGCATGCCCAATTTGACTTTGTAAATTGAATTAGACCTTCTGATAGAAACTGAGAACACTCTTGGATTGCAAGTCTTATGTCTGAGGAGACATTCCTGGATGAGAAGCTTTTGTTGGATTGAGATCTTCAGAGTTTTTGAATAGAAATGTAATGAAAAACTCTAGTCAAGTCTGTAATGGAGAATGGTGTTTCTGTGAAAACTCTGTATGGGATAGAGCACAACAGGAATCATGAAGTTCCTTAATCAATTCGAAGGACAGGGAAAAGGGGTGTGTGGTTGGTTGGAGGGTGAATAAAGAAGGTATAGTGGTAAATGGTAGCAACTATTTTTTGTATTGCAAACCAGTAGGTAAAATGGACAGGTTATTTAAATGAAAATAAAGATCGAATCCTAAGACCAAGTCTTTATCAGGGAGTTTTGAGCCAAGGACATGTGTCCAGATAGTGAGATCAGAAAAAATCTGCAATTTAATGGGATTTCTGGTTTTTAACGAAGTTGTGAAAATTTTACCATATGCCTTTTGGAAATGTTTATCATGCTAGATCCTGTATTTTTCATGAAGGACATAGGGTTTCATCATAGATCTGTGAGCTCCAGTGTCTATGAATGCAATTATTTTAATGGGCTGAGCATACTTATAAGGAAAAACTATTATTGGGACAAGTGGAATTGGATGAGTTGATTGGGTAGAATAAATAGTTAGTGTTGGAAAGGTGGATAATGTCAATTCTGTTCAAGGAGCTGAATATTGAGGAGTATGAAGAGGGGTTATGGGATAGACATGAGGGATATAGTGATTTGGAAATATAGAGTTTTGGGAAGGTAACTCATCGTTCAACATCTCATCGTCTATCTCTGATTCAAATTCTGAAAATTCAGCTGCAAAGAGTGCTCTTAAGTTTGATTCATCATCCAGGGAGAACAATGATTCTATGTCAGCATCATCAAGGTTTACTTGAGAAACTTTGTGAATCTTCTGGATGATCTTCACTGCTTTTCTAGGCTTGTTAGGGCAATTATTTGTAAAATGTCCATTTTTGCCGCAAACATAATACTTGTCGCTCTTTTTTAATCTGTGCTTATGCCTTATGAAGAATTTAAACTTCTTCCTTTTGTGTCTTTGTGGTTGGAAATCATATGAGGATCTCCATTTGTGATAACTCTTTGATTTGCAATGAGGACATGTGCATGTCTTTTCTTTACACTTTATCTGCAAGTCTAGTATCCTGCATGCCATCTTTCAGGAAGAGTCATTATCAAACGTCATGATTTCTCTAACCATCTTCTGCTATGCACAAATCTTTTTAACTGAAAGAAGAATTCTTTGATAAATTTCTCTAAGGCTGAAGGAATTGAGATCAATGTTCTTTTCTCTGAGCTGGAACTGAATGTGATTAGAAATGCTTTCTGGGAGAGACATCAAAAATGCTTACTTCAAATTAGCATATGTAGTTCCACCAAGAAGGTAGAACTTTTTTGTCATTCTCTGATAGTGTCTGTCAAGGTCTTTTCAAAGAAGAGAGCAATATTTCATCTTAAAATATTCATCTTTGGCCATGTCATCATATTCTGCTGTGTTGCCAACAAATTTTTGATGAATAGTTATAAAGCCTTCTGCTATAGACTAGGCATGGTAGAATCTCAACATAGCTACTTCTGGTAGATGAACAAACCAATCTCTCAATGTCCCTATAAATCTGAAAGTGAATTCAAAGATTATGGCTGGAAATCTAGAATTAGGACGTCTTTGCTAAACTTCTATCCAAGCATAGAATTCTTGGATCCTATCTCTCCATTTATGGGGAGGAATATCATCAAATATGAACCATAAACCATTTTGTGGCATAGGAGGAACTTGTGGATCAGATCCTGGGATGTTTATGTCCATTTCCTCTTCTGGAAGTTCCTTAGTTTGGTAGGCAGGTTGTTGATGAGTGGTTTCACTCTGTTGTGAGGTTGTTGGATCTACCATAAACTATATTGGAGGAAAATATTTTGGGTCAAGCTCATTATCAAAGAATTCAGACTCTGAACTTTTAGGAGAAAGGTAGGGAATATCTGAAATTGGGCTTTCAAAGTGAGGAATGTTTTAAAGGGCTTGTTGTTCTAAGAAAGTAGTAATGGTGTTTGTGGGCTTGGGTTGTTGGACCATATGGGAATGGGCTATTTCTTTTTATTTATGAGACTAGGGAATTGTTGAAAAATAGGAATTGATTGGTCTAGTTGAGAGGTTGACTCAAGAGTAACAACAAGAGGTGTATCAGGCCTTATAACAACATGTGTTTGGGTTATTCTTTAGGTTGGAACAGTACTAGGCTTTGGTCCAAATATGGGTTTTGGGCCTAAATTGAGTTATTCCATGAATTGTCTATGGATGAGTTCTTAAGAGAGACCAAATCATTCCAATTCTGCAAGAGAGGGTTGGTGAATAAGAGGTGATGTATACAATGACTGATGTGAAATAGGAAGATGTAGGGGAGGTAAACATCCCTAAAGGATCAGTGAATTAAGGGGATTTAAGAAAATCTTGCTTGAGATCTTGCTTTAGTGACTATCTCTCTTTCAAGTTTCTGAAAACAAACATCTTTAGTATCGAAAGTTGAATCATATGACTTGGTTGAGATCATATTCATCAGTTCACCTTTCAATTTTGCATGTTGTCTTTCAAGCTGCCTTAACAACTTATACAGTGCTTCATACTGTGAAATCTATCGTTTGTCCAGAACAAAAATTTTATTTGAGATAGTATCGACTTTATTTTCAATCCTCTAGAGCACCTTGTTTTGTGCACATGCATTTTAAGTTTGCCAGCTTAATACCGATTATGCTGCAGAAATGGGTTTAGAGGTTCCTTCATGTGTAACTGTTGAGGATCAGACATATGGAGCAGTCCATACTTGGGAAATAGTGTCTACATGTACTAGAAGAGGGGAAAATTTGGTATCATAAGAAGAAGGGGAAGAAGGTAGTTGGTACATAGCAATCATGGGTATAGGCTTAGGTTTAGTGACTTTAGGTTTTGGAACTAGCTTGTAACAGGGTAAAGGTTTTGGTTTTGGTTTTTTTGGAGGTTTGGGAGGTAAAGGATCAAGAGGAGCATCCCATGAGGGTGATGCAGGTGGTAAAGGATTTTTGAAGTGGGAATGAGGTGAATAAGAAACCATGTAGTCATATTTTCCTAACGGTTGTCCTAACAGACCAACAGAAGGATCTTTATTTTCAAATCTTTGAAAAAACTGTTTTTCAAAACACTTTTTCTTTCTCTTTGATTTTCTGGCTTTTTTGTTCCATAATTCATCTTCATCTAACATCCTATCTACATAACAGTCATCACAGTCACATATATCAAAATAACTATAATTTTCATTATGACATTGATAAATGGGTTTGTGCTGAAATTGAAAAGGCAGGTATTGAAATTTCCTCTTGAGAGGAGACAAGCTGCACATGAACTGGGTGGAAAACTCCACTGGTGTACTAGCTTGAGGTTCATTTTCATAAGGAGAAAAGAACTGAGTATCAACTCTTCCATCTTTATGCTTTATGAAGAGTGGCTTTGTAGAACTTACCGACTGACTTCTTTGATGAAGAAGCTCATAATTGGTTAGCCACGACTGAGGAAAGATCTAAAGAATATCTTCTTTTATCTGTTGTTTGGGAATTTGTACTACCCTTGGAACAAGGATTGAGTCCACAGTAATGCTCAAGGCATCAGAAAAGATTGAGATATAGAGATCCATAGCATGATTTTGTACTCTGTAAATCATCTAGTAGTGAAGAGTAGTTATGTCTGTAGTAGCTACATTCTTAACTCCAGTGATCTGGATCTGTACCTTCATGTTGTAAAAGTATGAGGATTCTGAAGCCTTATGTTGAAATTTGAGTAGAACATGCAAAGGACAGTTCCTGCATTCAAAGAAGTTTGGATGGTACTAATTACAACATATTGGTATTCCAGAAACCTATTATCCAATAAGGCAATACGAGCTAAAACATATAAACGTTTTATATCATGGTAGGTGAAAGTAAGTCAGATGACCCTAAAGTGAATGTGAGAATATCCACTACTGAGCCACTGAGTACGAAATTCAGAAGGAATTTCAAGAGTAATGAATTGTTCTTCACTAGTGCATTGAATAGGACACTGGTCAAAGGAGGAAGACTGTACATACTCGTTTACAGAAGGAGATTTTTGTCTATTTAAGGTTTTAATGGAGGTAGTGAATGCGGATTTGTGTTTCTGAAAGTTGTGATAAGGGTTCATGAATGGGATATTTGTTTCTTGGATTTTTTGATCTTCAAGAAGGAATGAGAATTCATATATATGATTAAGATTTTTGGACGTAGAAGGTTGAAGTGAGAGAGTAGAAGCAAAATGAGACATCTTTTGTACTTTTGCCATGATGATGGAAAAAAACTCCTCATCACCATAGATTAGATCAAGAACAAGAGTATCATGGCTCTGATACCAATGGTGGATAACTCTGAGAACTTTCAAACTATGGTCAAGGTATGACTAACACTAAAGGCTCTCTTAGCCACTGGTGGGTTTATCCTGTTTTGATTTTAATTGAAGGGTTCTCAGAGATACCCAAAGATTAGTAAACAATCATGAAACTATTTGGTAATGAACTAATCTAGGATCAGAGGAAAAGAGAGAAAGTTAAGTAAATATATTTGTATTTCACACTAGGGAATTACAATGGTTAAACATTCGATGCCCTTTCCATATGTATATAAAATAAAGAAATTAATTATACATTTAAAATTAAAACAAATAACTTTCAAAAAACAAAGCCAAAAAAAGAAGAAAAATGAAGTTTAACTTGATTTCTATAGGAACGAAATATTTGTTTCCTAGGAGGAGAGGGGAATGAGTAATTATTATTGATGTGAAAATTTCATTCTCATTATATTTCATTTTTTGATAACTAAATATTAAAAATGAAAATCACTCATTCTAATTTTCATTTTCACAAATTTTTTTCACGAACCAAACGTCTCATTTAAGAGAAACAAATGTGCAACAAAATCATTAAACATATTACACACTCTTTTTGTATTCAATAACCAATTATTTGAAAATAAAAATATTCTAGTATGATTTGAAAAATAAATTGTCAAAAAAGTAAATTACGTCATGATGAATAATATTTTTACTTGAAACTGAATAGGTGTGTTGTCATCGGTAGTAATTTATATGATATTGTTTTGTAATAGAAAGGATCTAAAAAAATTTACAATTAATTGAGAAATTAATATGAAATTTATTTAAATAAAAAAGTTTAAAGTTATTTTGTTTCATACTCAATTATAGAAAATCATATTACAACTTTATTCTCCACAACACAAAATCCAAAATCCCTTGGATAGTCAATTTGCCTCATGCATGTACCACACAAACTGGATCTAATTCCCACAAAGAATTTGGATTACTAGTGAAATCCATATTCTTAGCAACATTTAGTAAAAAATAAAAAAAATTACTATTTATCTTATAAGATTTGATATATTGTATTAATATTCTCTAATATTCAAAATTTATATACGATTAGTTATTTCTATTTTATTTCTATTAAACTATATTGTAATTTTGTTAAATTTTAAGATATTTATTGTTAGTCAGAAAAAATATTTACTTCTAATCAGAGGGGTATTAGTATAATAAGTCAAATTTCAAATGTATTAGTATAATAAATCAAATTTGCATAAATTACTAGTACAATATGTCAAAATTTAGAGGCTAAATAGTAATTTTTTTATCATTTCACCACAATCTAACATCTTTTTAACAAAAATCTAACAGAAGAACATATTAATAGAATATAATAAAATAAATGAGACATATCGTATAATTTTTTAACATTAGGTAGTACTAATAAAATAGATCAAACTTCATAGTAAATAATAATTTTTCCCAAAAAATAACAATAACTTTTAGAGGGAGAGAGAATTTACTATCGAAATTCCAAAGTAAATTAAGAGAGACATCAACTGTCGTAAAAAAAAAAAAAAGGCTTAGAATATGAGGTGATAATGTTTAAAATACTAGAGGAGAGAAAAACAATGTTATCAAATCCGGTCCGGTTAATGAACCGGAAAAGACAAAGTATTAACGATTAGAGATTCAACAAAGATTGAATGAGGATTAGTGAAATTTTTGCAAAACATAATATTCTTTAAAAATGCTTACATTATACATGTTTTATACATAATAGTGTATTAAAGATGTTAAATATTTAAATTTAAATTAATAAACAAATATTTTCAACTATAATAATAGTTGTCAAGTAAAAAATAATATTCAACATCCATTTATTTCTCAAGTAAAATATTTTTTTGATAGAAATAAAATAATTTAAAATATAATATATAAAATTTTTTTGTCATATTGTATATTAATGATGAAAACATAAATATTTAAATTCAAATTAATGAATTATTCATATTTCTTGAATAATGTGAATAATTAAAATTAATTCTTAGTCATGTATTGATAATAAATATTTATAATTCAAATTAATATACAATCATATTCAAATATTCTCAAATATAATATAATGTTTATATTTATAATTATTAATTATTAAATAATATGATTAATTAATTAATATATTTTTCAATTTTTAACATCAAAATAGATAATACTTTATACAATTATACAATATAGTGTATATCTATTTCTCAACAAAATTAAAATTATTTATTTAAAAAATTTATCATAATTTATAATGAAAATATAAATAATTAAATTTTACTTTATTAATTATATATATCTTTTGAATAGTATGAATAATAATATTGTAATAATTAAATTAATTATAATTTTTTGTAATTATATTATGATTTGTAGGCTATTTGAGCTCTGTAATTTATAGAAATTATATAAATAATGCTAAATTAATAGGCTATTTTAAATATTGGGTTAGTTTTATGAATAATTAATTAATTATTAATATAAAAAAAGTTAAAAAAATATTTAATAACCAAGAGGAGAGTGTAGTCTAGTGGCAAGAGTGTGAGAAACACTTTTTAATAGTGCTGAGTTTAACACTCAGCAGCAACATAAAAAATATTTTAAAAAAATTTTCAACTTATCAAACTGGTCAACCCTTGACTGGTTCACCGGGTTCCAATTAAACCGGCCAGATGACCGATTTTTCCATTGGGCAGATATACCTTCGGGTTAAGGACTTAAACCAGCACGGCTATGAAACCAATTTCTAGTTGGTTTTAATAATACTAGAGAGAAGTATAATAGATAGTCCATGAATTGCTTGTCCATTTTTTCTTTCAGCATCTCAATTTTATCTGCTTCATGTGTACTCTATATCTGCTTCATGAAAAAGAAAATGATAATTTATTAGTTAGAAATTATAGATATCTAAAAATACAAAGACAATTAATTATGAGCAACCAATAAAATTGAAGACAAATGATAAAATTAAATCATGGCATGGCACAAAAGAATTTCAACTAAATTAATTACCACGACTCTTTGATTAAAAGATATATATATTGACATATAATTTTAAATTTTGCTCTATAATTAGTCCATAATATCAAAATTTTAATTTACAAACCTTACTTAAAAAATTAAATTTAATAATGTAAATCAATTATAAAATAAATATCAAAAAAATATTAAAAAAATATTGGTAGCATTTCTCATAATATAAACATAGGAATAATCAATATGTCATACAAAGAAAAAAAATGTGAGTGAGAATAAACAAATAAATAAAAGGATTATCTAGGAATATAATCACTTTATAGATAAGTTAAAAATAAAAAAAATAAAAAAGCAAGAAATAAGATAAAATTGAAAAATTCCTGATAAAATACACTAGCAGAGAAATAAAAGGATTGACATCAGAAATGAAAGAAAAGAGAGATTTTATATATTTATACAACCTAAAGAATTGTTTATGTAAAAAGATAATAGGCTAAAGTGGAAAAAAAATAATCTAATAGCATGTTTGACATACTAAAAGAATTTGATTCCGTAGAAAATAAAATATTATTCTTATATTAATTTTTTGGAATTCCAATATTTTTTTTTGATATGTTCATATAATAAAAATTAAAATCATATTTTTATATTCGGTTTAATTTTGTTAAGGGTATTTTTAGGAATATAAAATATTTTATTTAAAAAACAAGTAAAAAAATTTAAATACCAACAAATTTGAAATATTAAAAATTCTTATATGAGAATCATAATTATATTCTAAAATATTTTAGCTAGCAAATTCAAATTTGAAATAAAAATATCATTTATATTTCAAATTTTAAAATATCAAACATACCATAAGAGAATAATCTAGGTATAATTTAGAAATATTCACAAGCATAATAGGTATAATCTAGGAATATTCACAAGTATAATCTTATCATTACCAAGGATAAACTGATACACCAAAAATGTAATGTAATAAAACCGATCATGGTAGAGCATGTACTATAAGTACATATTTCGTATGCTAAAATTTGGAATAAAAATGAGATTATAATTACAAATTCGAGTTTAATAGATAAAACATTTGAGAATAAATTTTTGATTCATGTATAAATATTTTTAATATCTCAAATTTGTTGGTATTTGAAAAAAAAATTGTATTTGTTTAAATATAACATTTTATATTCCCAAAATTTCCTCAACAAAATTAAAACAAATATAAAAATAGTATTTTAGTTCCTATTATATGAAAATACCAAATAAAATATTAGAATCCCAAAACTCTAATCTGAAAATAGAATTTCATTTTACATGAAATCTTATTTTTTTAGTTTACCAAATATACCATAAATCTACTTATAAGAGAGACGTATATAATTGTTTAGAATCGACTCTGCACACATGCTCACAATTTTGAGGAGTTCTTGAATTTCAACCTTAGTTGAGCATAAAATAAATAAAACAAAAATAATATCAGAATCGTATGAATTAGTAAAAAAAATTGAAAGTAAATGAATGATAGGTATTATTAGAGTTATAGTTGAAATAAAATAATTAATTAATTTAAAAGAAAACAATACATCCATTTTGAAAGGATCAATTTCACTTACACATGCGTAAGTGTTGATGTATATAATGATATGAATAAAGAAGCAACAACTATATTCGACTTGATTATTTTATATTATATTATATTTTTTTTTATAAAATTTGATTTGGAAATAACTTAATTAATGAATAATTTGAATTTAAATAAAAACTCAATATAATAACCTGAATTTCGTTTACAAATACGACTTGATATCTTAAATTTGATTTGAAATATAACTTAGCATGATTGTTGATTTTTAACATGAATTTAATATGAAATCAAAATCAATTTTCGTATATAATTTTCAAGATTATAAACATGTATTATTCAATTCAAATCACATTATTATATAATGAACTAAAATTATGTATCACAATTTAGATGACTTACGTGTTTAAGCAATGAATGCAGGAGACTTGAGAGTCAGATTTCCTTTTCATTTTTAAGAGAATTTTTTCTAGATTCAGTTATCAAGAATGCAGAAAAAAATTGCTATATAGAAAAAGTTATTTTCCACCTAGAAAATAACTCTTCAACATAATGGGTAACTGTCGTTGCAGTTACCACTCCCCCGCTTTCTTTCTATTTTTTATTTATTTATTTATTTACAAATATTAAAACTCCCGTTATGGGTGTCAATGAAATACAACCTTTCTCAACACATGATGAGATCGATTGTCTTATCAATAAATGAGATTCATACTTATTAAATAAGTTGTGTGACCATGCATACTTTGAAAGCACATGTATTATATATTTGTTTGGAGTATATAACTTCTCGATTAATAGATCTTAGAGTATGTTTAGTATGTTGTATTTCATATCATTTATCACAAAATTTCTCATGAGATCTCATTTTTTGTTTAAATTTATTTATTTTTATAATAATATTTCATCACTAAAATGAACATAACTAGTAGACCATTGAATATATATCATTGTGATAATTCAAATATGATCTTCCTTTTTTCGATTTCCATAATTTTTATTTAACTCATGTTTTCATAAATATCCCTCTAGACCGAATCATTCAAGATCTTTTAGTTACATTCTAAGATAAAAAAAATATTAAATATCAATTATGAAATCACAATTAAGTCATAAGGATATCAAGCGAGATTACATATAAACTCAAGGGTTTCACACTAAATAAGGTTATGATATAAAATTTATTATCCTATTTAGTCAAATTATGCATACGTAGTAGTATGAATCACATGATACGGTATTAACTCCTTTTCTAGTGGAGCGTATATCTTCATGTTATATAATATCATACATATCATAGTTCGATACACACAATATCCAACTATGAGTTCAAATACATATTTGATTTATCAATTCTTTCATAACTCTGATATGACATTAAGACCGATAAAGTAATATATTATAATATCTACTTAATGTTAAAATATTTTATCAATCATTTCTCTCATTTCATATAGAATGGTGATATTTGCATTAAGCTTTGGCTTTCAATTATCACCTAGATAATAAAGCTTAAAATTTGTATCATCTTTATTCGCACAAAGCAACAAAAATGATTACTTGTGTGAGAAGCTCATTCTCATATATGTTTGACATATTTCTGTACTCAAATATGTACTCAACATAAATTTTCATATATGTTTTATAACAAATATATCTAAGAATTGAACCATGATGGAAGTTCATTATCATTTAAAAAGAAAATATATACAATGTGAACATTCTTGGAAAAATGTCATTTATAAGTACATTAACATTTACACAAGCCTAAAGATTTAACATACCTAAAATATGCATATTTTGGTATAGGCTTTGTAAAGGGATCTACAACCATCTCTTGCAATGTTATGTACCTCATGTTCACTTCTTTTCGCACAATACATATTATAACATACAATAGGCTTCCAACTGCACTAGAATAAGGAACCTTACTCATTTGTTCCTTTTTTTCAGAGGTTCCAGGATATATCCTTTGGCTTAGGATTTCACCTTTCATAATTGGAGTATCAATAGGTTTATAGTCCTGCATATAAAATCACTTAAAAATTTTCTTGATGTACGACTCTTGTGAAAGAGAATTTATTAATCAATCCCTCAAAATATTAATTCCAAGGATAAATGCAACTTCACCCATATATTTCATTTCAAAGTTGGATGACAACCATCTATTAATTTCTATTACATGCTCCACATTATTTTCAGCTATCAGTATATCATCAACATATAAATATAAGATTACAAACTTATCTTTGGACCTCTTAATATAGACACAATGGTCTTCTTCAATCATCTCAAAATTATAAGACATAATTGCATTATGAAATTGAATATACCATTGCTTTGAAGACTGTTTGAAGTCATAGGTTGACTTTAAAAGTTTACATACTTTATGTTCTTAGTATTTTATAATGAAACTTTCTGGTTGTTCCATATAAATCTCTTCATCTAATTCTTCATTGAAAAACACAATTGTTGAACCTTAAGTAGTATTTCCATTATTTTGATTATCATAAATAATTAGGCAATAAGGAATTTAACCACAGTTTGTGTTTTAAGTGTGTAAGACATGTTACATATTCCTAAGTCCATGAAGAAAATTGATTGAAATTGGTTGAAGTTCAAAAGAATAAAAATCAGTAAATATTCATGCCAGCGAAACAGATATTCATGCCAGTGAACAATGTCACGCCTATGGTGAAAAATTGCCACAACCGTAAAAAGAGAAACTCACACTCGTGACTTATGGAGTAACGCCTGTGAATGAGTTAGTGCTAAGACTGTTCTTTCAAATGTTCACGATAGTAAAGTATTGGCCCATCCATGAAGCTTGACTAAGTCATGCCTATGAAGAAATGTGTCACATCTGTGAAAGACTTTTCATTTCTGGATAAAATCGTTCATGGTCAGCTTCACCACTTCATAGGCGATGAGTTTATTTTCTGGTGAATGCCTCTAGTAAGAGAAAGAGAGCTTAAAGGAGAAAAAAAGAAAAGAAAAGAAAACTTTTAGCACTCAAAGCTTCAACTTTCATGCCTATAGATAAAGATCTCCTTAGTTATGAAGAGTTGGTTGGTGAAGGAGATGATCAAATAGCCTTGCTTTCATGGAGAATTAAGAAGTTGATCACCCATAAGTATGACTCAATTGAGAACTACCAGTAAAAAGCCTCAAGATTCCCTCCTAGAAACTCTTCATCTAATAAAGGTAAAGAGGAAGTCAAGTACTATGTATGTGGGAAGAAGGAACATATTAGATCAAAGTGCCCCATGGTCAATAAGTACAAGAGAAGACCCAACAAAGAAGATGAAGAAAAGGGTCACAAAGCCACTTGGGATGATGAAACATCATCACTCATTGAAGAAGAAGAAGAGAAGGTGACTAACTTGTGCTTCATAGCTATTGAGGATTACTCCAATGATGAGGTGTGCTATACATCCCAACCTTGTGATGATTTGTGTGATTTAATTGATGATGATGATATAATTGAAGTACTAAATCTAGAGATAGAAAGGTATAAAATGAAACTCGATCTTTATAGAAAAAATAGCTCTAAACTTAAAAATGATTTTAATAACCTTAAAAAGGTAGTTGAAAAGCTAAAAACCTTAAATGACTACTTAAAGAAGTCATGAAGAGTTTTCATCAAAACCTTCAACTAATTCTCTAATAAAAGAAAACAATACTTTAAAAAATTAGATTGAAGAGCTTAGAAATTCAATTTCTAGATTTTATAAAGGGAAAGAGAGTCAAGACACTTTAATTATGTCTCAAATACCTCCCTTAGTGAGACATGAAATAGGCTTCAATAGAGCATCATCATCATCCCCATCTAAAACTATTTTTATTAAATCAAACACACCAAAAACCTCTACTATTGAGGTAATAGCCCAAGGGATAATGGCTAAACACACATAAAATTCTATACTCAAAAGAAGAGTAACTAAGGGTCATATAGCCTAAGAGGAAAAGCTCAAAAGGTCAATCATACTTTCTTATATAAGAAGCATGCACCTAAGAAAGCACCCACAACACATGAATATTTATGTCATTGTGCACATACTCCTCCTAGGAGAGTAGTAAAGTTTAAACCTATTGTAAAATGGAAAAAACATATTAAAATCTAAACAATGTCACTATTGCATAAAGCTTGGGCAAATAAACAAACATTATTTTATAAGAAAGGCTCATTGGAAACTTTCTAGTACCAACCCCCAAGGACCCAAGTTCATTTGGGTACTTAAAAACTAAACCTAAATTGTTATTTTGTAGTTGTGCCTCAAGTCCACATCAAAGGAAAATATTTGGCTAGTAGACAGTGGACGCTCAAGGCACATGACCGAAAATAAAAGCCTTTTCACTCAAATCAAAATAATTAATGGTGGTGAGATAACCTTTGAAAATAATGTCAAGGTAAGGTAATTGGAATTGACTCAATTAGTTTAAATAATGCTTCTTTAATTTAAAATGTTTTACTTATTGATGGTTTAAAGCATAATTTATTAAGTGTAAGTCAATTATGTGATAAGGGAAACTAAGTCACCTTTACCTCTAATGAATGTCTTATGACCTCCCCAAATGGTCAAAAGAATTTCAAAAAAGATAGGGATGACAATACTTACATAATAAATTTATACAAGCTATCTAACCTTTCCTCTAAGTGTCTTATGACAATTAGTGATGAATATTGGCTATGACATAGAAGGCTTGGTTATACAAGTATGAACTTAATTCAAAGCCTTAACAAAGGAGAGTTAGTGGATGAACTACCAAAAGTCAAATTTGTGAAAGATAAGATATGTGAACTATGTCAAAGAGGAAAACAATACAAAACATTATTGAAGTCAAAGAATATAGTAAATACCTCTAGACCTTTATAACTTTTGCATTTAGATCTTTTTGGACATACTAGAATTGCTAGTTTAGGAGGTAAATACTATGTTTTTTATCATTGTTGATGATTACTCTAGATTTACTTGGATAATTTTCTTTGCTCAAAAGTGTGATGCATTTGAATCCTTTAAAAACTTTGCCAAAAGAATTCAAAATAAAAAGGATATTTCATTTTTAAAATAAGAAGTGATCATGGAAAAAAATTTGAAAATGAGGACTTTGAAAATTTTTATTTAGAATATGGTATTACTCATAATTTTTCAACTCCTAGAATATCTCAACAAAATGGAGTTTTTGAAAGGAATAGAACTCTAATTGAGATGACTAGAATAATGCTCAATGAATATGGTTTACCAACTTACTTTTAGGTTGAAGCCACTAATACTGCATATTATATTTCTAACCGAGTTTTCAAAAGGTCAATCTTAAATAAAATCACTTTCAAAAGGCCAATCTTAAACAGAATGGAAGAAAACCTTTTATCTCATATTTTAGAATATTTGGATGTAAGTGTTTTATATTAAATACCAAGGATAACCCTGAAAATTTTGCTTTTAAATCCGATAAAGGTATCTTCTTATGATACTCCACAACTAGCAAAACTTATAGAGTCTTTAATAAAAGATCATTAATTATAGAAGAGTATATGCATGTTATTTTTGATGAATCTAGTAAACTTGATCTTGTGAAAGGTAGTATTTTTTATGATATTATAAGTACAATGGATAAGTTTGGTCTTGTTCATGAAAAGGATGGTGAGACCTCAAAGAGAGATGATAATGATGATCAAGAAGAGCATCAACAAGAAGAGCATCAAGATAATCTGCTACCTCAAGCTCAAGAGCAAGGCACCCAAAAGCTTCAAAAGGAATGAAAATTCATAATAAACCATCTCATAGAGCAAATCATTGGTGATCCCACCAGAGTGTAAGTACTAGATCTAATATTAAGTTTTTAGATTCTAATCTAGATTTTATCTCTCAAATTGAGCCAATGAATATTGATGAGGCTCTTGGTGATGAGAGTTGGGTGATTGATATGCAAGAGGAGCTCAACTAGTTTGAAAGAAATAAGGTTTGGACCTTAGTTCCAAGACCTAAGGACTATCCAATCATTGATTGTAAATGGGTTTTTAGGAATAAATTAGATGAGCAAGGTTATATAACCTGAAATAAATCTAGATTGATTGCCAAATGGTACAACCAAAAGGAAGACATAAATTATGATGAAACCTATGCACCAGTGGGTAGAGTAGAAGCAATTATAATTCTTTTAGCTTTTGCATGCCATATGAACATTAAAATTTTTCAAATGGATTTCAAAAGTGCCTTAATAAATGGTTTTATAGAAGAAGTTTATTTTTTATAGAAGAGAAAGTTTATGTTGAATAACTTCCCAGTTTTAAAAGGCATACATTGCCAAATCATGTATTTAAACTCTTTAAGGCCTTATATGGTTTTAAACAAGCTCCAAGAGCCTGATATGAAAGACTTAATGCATTTCTTTTAGAAAATAATTTTTTAAAAGGACATGCATACATTACTTTTTTCATTAAAAAACAAAAGCATGACATATTACTTGTTCAAATTTATGTTGATGATATTATCTTTAGATCTACTAATAAATTGTCTTGTCAAAAATTTGCTAAATATATGACTAGAAAATTTGAAATGAGCATGATGGGAGAGCTCAAATTCTTTCTTGGTCTTCAAATCAAGCAAATCAAAGATGATATCTTCATTAACCAATCCAAGTACACCAAAGAGCTATTAAAAAAATTTGGAATAGAAAGATGTAAAAGTGCCAAAACTCCAATGAGCATATCAACCAAATTGGATAAAGATGAGAAGGGTAAGACTATAGATGAAAAACTTTATAGAGGTATGATCGAATCTCTTTTATACCTTACCGCTTCTAAACTTGATATAATGTATAATGTATACTTATGTGCTAGATTTCAATCATATCCTAAAGAATCTCATTTTCATTATGTGAAAAGAATTTTAAAATATATACATGGCACAATGCACTTAGGCTTATGGTATCCTAAAAACATTTCATTTCATATAATTGGTTTTTCGGATGCCAATTGTGCCATAAGTCTTCTAGATAGAAAAAGCACATCCAGAACTTGTTAATTCATTGCTGAATGTTTAGTTTTTTGGTTTAGCAAAAAATAAGTTTCGGTTGCCTCGTCCACTGTTGAAGCAAAATATGTAGCAGTAGATTGTTGTTGCACTCAAGTTCTTTGGATGAGACAACAACTCAATGATTATGGTCAAGAGATTGATCACATTCCTATCAAATATGACAATACAAGTGCTAAAAATCTCATTCAATATTCTAAGAGAAAATACATAGACATTAGACATCATTTTATAAGATATCATGTCTAAAATGGTGATGTTGTATTAGAATTTATTGACACAAACAATCAATTGGCTAACATTTTCACTAAGCTTATCAATGATGAAAGATTTTGTTTAATAAAAAGAGAGCTTGGTATGTTTGATGGGAGCACATTGTCTTAAAATTATTTTTAACAAGAATTGCATTCACTTTGCTCACCTGTGTATTTTTTATGTTCAAATTATGAACCTTGAGTAATATTTCATATATTTTATGATTTGCATATTCAAATTGTATGATGAATGGTTATTTATCATGAAAAAGCATGCTTAATTTTCTTAGGTCTTTTAATTTTGAAAAACTTATGTTCCAGGTCAAAAAAACCATAATTTTCTCAATTATAAACCCTAATTTTAAATGATAAGATCAATCCTTGCATTCCATGAACCACGAATACAAATTGACCTTGGCTATATTCAATTGATGATAAAATTAGATATTTTGTTATTTCAATTTAACAAAATGGATGTTATAAGTCCAAAAACTTCAATTTAATAAAAACTCTAATTCGATATGATAAGATCATCATCATTTACCTTGTGTGAACCACAAGTACAAATTGACCTTTACTATATTTAATTGATGATTAAATTAGATGTTTTGTTATTTCAATTTAACAAAATAGATGTTGTATGTCCAAAAATCTCAGTTTCGAGAAATAAAAGTCCTAATTCGATATGATAAGATCATCATCATTTACCTTGTGTGAACCACGAATACAAAATAGCCTTAAACAATCTCTAATAAAATGAGGTTGAAAATAAGCGACGGTTGGGTTACACTATTTCGATGGTTGTGACGATCAAGGAATACGGTCGCAACGTATGACCAACAGACGAGAACATGTTGTCGATGGTCAGAAGAAACAATCACTATAGTTGTGAAAATGCAAAAAATATGAAAGTATTTGTCTTGTGATAATTTCTTCAAATACGACTTTCTTAGCACCAATAAGTGTTAGAATAAGATTATTTGTGGGAATAATTTAACAAAATTTGCCTTACATGAACCACGAATACAAATTGACTTTGATTATATTCAATTGATAATAAAATTAGATGTTTTGTTATTTCAATTTAACAAAATGGATGTTATAAGTCCAAAAACCCCAATTTCAAGAAATAAAAGTCATAATTCGATATAATAAGATCATCATCATGAATACAAATTAGCCTTAAACAATCTCTAATAAAATGAGGTTAATAAGCGATAGTCGGGTAACATTATTCCGACGGTTGTGACAATCAAAGAATACGATCGTGATGTATAACCAACAGATGAGAACATGTTGCCAATGGTCAGAAGAAACAATCATTTATGGACGTGAAAATGCAAAAAATATGAAAAATATTTGTTTTGTGATGATTTCTTCAAATGCGACTTTCTTAGCACCAATAAGTGTTAGAATAATATTATTTGTGGGAACAATTTAACAAAATTTGTCTTGCGTGAACTACGAATACAAATTGGTCTTGATTATATTCAATTAATGATAAAATTACTTGTCACTTGCCTTATGGGATAATTTGCCTTGCAGGATAATTTGTCATTTGTCTATACACTCCTCACTATGGTCAGTAAGACTTCAAAAATAAAAAAGTAATTATTTTTCTAAGATATCCTCAAATTGAACTTAATTAGCAAGTGAAAAAATATTTCACAAAAAAATAATCAGTAAATTATAATTACTAAACAAATAATCAGCAACAAGTCCTAAAATTATAAAACGGTAGACTCAAGACACAACATGTCCTAAAACCTTCTGATGTTACAGTCAACATCACCACCACCAATTAATGAAGTAGAATTCTAAAAGTTCATATAATATTAACAAGAATTAGAAGTTCACATGATATTAACAACAAGCTAGAAGAAATTAAAAGCTAAGCTGGAAAGGTATTTGGATAGGAGAAATTATAGGCATATAGGCTGGAGGAGCTTCTTTCTGGTTGATTGTTAAGCTCGAGAAGAATAACAAGTTAGTTTTATTATTATATATTGCTAAAAAATAATAACAAAACTTAAATTTAGGAAAATAGTTTTGACTTACCCTAGTCTCTAGCCAATTATCAAGCATCAGTAAATTTGTCCATAAGTTTTTCTCTCATTCAACTATTTCATAGATGTTGGTTTTATTGGCAACTGAGCCTTGACCCTGTATTTGATGAATTTGTCGACGATTTTCTGCTTGGATGCATTGGGTACTTTCAATATGCTACAACCTTGTTGATCATCATCTTTGATTTTCTTCTTCGGTAGCATATGATCTTGAGTCCAAGGTGAGCCTATAAATTTACTGATATATATTTTTCTCTCATCCCAATGTACAAATTTCTCATCTTCTGTGATCCTAATAGAAGCATCCTTAAGACCATATTTCAAATCATTATTGATAGGGTCAATTGGCCTTACATTCTTCTCAGCCCCAACAATCTTCTTATCTTCTTCAACCCCATCTTGAGCTTCATTATGAATATCATGTTCTTCATTCTTAATAGTCTCAAGCCAATTCTTTTTAGTCCTATCCTCTTTCTCCTTAGTATCTATATTTTCTCCATACTACCAAGTCCACTAACCGATTGAGCTAAAAAAAAGAATGAAAACAATTTTCATTAGAGTGTAGACATTTAAATATTAAATATCTTAAGTACCAAGTTCAGTAGCAAAAGTTAGGTAGGGTACATACCTCAAATTGCGAGACATTAAAGTCCTCAACTTGATATCCTCTTTTCGATTGAGCTAAATAAAATTAATGAACAAATTATTTATTAATGAGTAGTAGAAAAATATTAAACATGCTAAATTTAAGCAATTATAAAGATCAATCAATTAAAAAAAAATCTTCTCACAAAGTCAGATTCAGTAACGAATCTCGACCATCTCTGTCCTTTATGGTTGGGATTAACATTATTCTACCATTTACGATCAAATCAAACAGTCTCACATTAAAAAATAGTATAAGATAAATAAATTTCAATAAAATGTACCTTGTCATCCGAAGCAAGGTCATGCAAGTGCTGCAAAAGGACACTTTAGTTTTTGATTGAGGACCGAAGATTGTACCTCTCGAATAAGTTGGTTAAGCAACGCAATCTAATGGCTCAGCTCTACAATTTATCTTAGCATAATCTACTCCATACAATCAGCAACAATTGCTCTAATTTCTTTTTTCAAGCCTTTATCTATTACATAGACTTTGACACTCTCAAACAGTGGAAATCCTCCATGACATGCCTCCTCATAATCCTTTTCTGTATGTGGAGGGATGTGTCTCTTTGTAGCATCATCCTTTTTCAAATCTGGGAGGACTTTAACTCCATCTTCACTCTTCTTACCACCAATATCCTCCAAATTAATGGAATACCCCATTTTTAACTTACTGATGTAAGTGTATAACTCCTAATTGGGGGTTATTTATGGTGCCAAAAAAGTTTTCATCTAGTCCATAACGACCTCATTTTCATTTGGCATCAGGATATTTTCACATGTTGTAAAGGTATTTAAGAGATGTCAATAAGTGGTTATTTTAAAACAAAAAGAACACAATTCATTATTATAAATTTAAATTGGGATTTACATAAATGCCTCATTATATTTCAGGTCTTTCTTGACAAAACCTTGTCTTCCAGCTACAGAAGCGAGAAATTGGTTGGTCTTCAGAAATAATATTCCTTTGTGCACACTGCTCGACCACTGTCGGTATGCATTCATATACCAAAATCTATAGAATTATAAAAACAAAAGGTTAATTTACAACATTTTATGCATGATGTTAACTAATGTTTACAGAGTATGGACTCATTGGCAAAGGAAGAATGAAACCCGTATAAGTATATGTTTTGGATATCCGTCGATCCGCCTTCAGCTCCATCATCTTATTATTTTGATCCTTCTAGTGCTGTCTCATTGAATACTGGAATGATCATATTCCCCAAAGAAAAACTCTAAAAGATTCACGGTCTTGCACAATTCCAAAAATCCATTCCAGAATAGCGTATTTTCTCTTATCCTTCGCGTGCAGGACTGTCTCAATAAACAATATATATGCCAACTTAATAATTACTTATCTTCTAGAGTCATCCTACACCTTTTTCTTATTATCGTGCTTCTTTTTTACCTTATCTCCCTAGCCTTTTTCCTTTCTTGTTGTTGCTCCTTGCACAACTCCTTAAATCTTTTTGCCAATGTAACGATATTAATTGTCTTCTCCTCCAATAAAGGAAAGTTTTCTTTATGAAGTCCTTAGCCATATCCTCATTGTACATGGGGTAATCATCCCAATTCTCAACCAAATGTGAGTACTACAGCTCAGTGATGATAGCAAACTCTTTGAGGGAGTATCTGATAGGAAGGCCAATAAAATTGAACCGCATCTCCCTTTCCTTATTAAAATAAGCCTATTTGAAAAACAACTCCCACATGATGGAAAATGAGTGATGACAGTCAGTTATATCGAAGTATACTCCAAATATACATTTCTTCAAATTCTCCAAAATATCTGGGTCCTTAATCAACCATTCTTTCATCATAACTTGAAAATCCTCAAAGGCATACCTTATTGTAAATTTAAAAGGCACGTAATCTTTTTCTAACACTTTCGTTGGCAATCTTGGAATCTCATCAATCTTAAATAAAGATAAACAAAATTATTAGTCAGTAGATGAAAGAATATCAGTCATAAGATCATTAATCCCGACCAACTCTACCCACAACAGTCGGGAACCAATACTCCCAACATATATGGTTGGGATTGACATTAACAAAAAAAAAATATCTAAAAGTTATTCTAGAAAAGTATTTATAAAATATTATGCAATAATTCATATTAAAGATCAATCAAGCATAAGTATATAAATGTCAACGTGCGATTTCTTAAGATCACGTTGATCACAAAACTCGACCATCTCTACCACTCTATTGTTGGGAATAACAATATCTCAAATATCAATCATAAGATTATTAATATCGACCATCTTTACCATACAACGGTCGGGAACCAATACTCCCGACATCTATGGTCGAGATTGACATTAATAAAATAAAAATAAATATCCACAAGTTATTCTAGAAAAGTATTCAAAAAATATTATATAATAATTCACATTAAAAATCAATCAAATATAAGTATATAAATGTCAATATGAACTTTCTTAAGACCACGTTGATCACAAAGCTCGACCATCTCTACCACTCCATTGTTGGAAATAACAATATATCAAATATCAATTATAAGATCATTAATCTCGACCATCTCTACCCATAATGGTCGGGAACAAAAATCACTACATTTACGATTGAGATTGACATTAACAAAATAAAAATAAATATACAAAAGTTATTTTAGAAAAGTATTCATAAAATATTATGCAATATTTTACATTAAAGATCAATCAAGCATAAGTATATATATGTCAATATGCACTTTCTTAAGATCATGTTGAGCACAAATCTCGACATCTCTACCACTCCATTGTCGGGAATAACAATATCTCAAATATCAATCATAAGATCATTAATCTCGACCATCTCTACCCTACAACGGTTGAAAAACAAAAATCATTATATCTATGGTCGGGATTTCCGTTAACAATACAAAAATAAGTATCCAAAAGTTGTTCAAGAGAAATATTCATAAAATATTATACAATAATTTACATTAAAGATCAATCATGCATAAGTATATAGATGTCAACGTTCGTTTTTATAAGATCACTAAGCTCGACCATTTCTACCTCTCCATTATTGAGAATAAGAATATCTCTAAACTTTATGGTTGTGATTGATATTCTAAAAAAAAAAAAAAAATCTTTACCTTAATATTCATCAAACCTAAACTACTAAAGGATGAATAAATTTTAATCTCTTTACTGTTTAGATTAGAAGTATACAAGATAATATTTCACTTCTATTTCACTAAGATGCACAAATCCTATTTTAATTGTTTTTGGTTGAAGAAGAGTTGGTCGAATATATTTCTTCATCCATGGGAGTGAAAGATGAAAATAACTTTCGAGAGTCTGAAAGTTCCTTCAAAAGGAATGACGGTGGTTTTCATCTTCTTCATTGTTATCGTTGTCGTAGGTTAGCAAATTCTATAAGCAACGGTCTTCTGAGAATTTCTTGGAGTGAAAAAAATTGAAAATTTTTGTAATTGAAGTTATACAAACTACTGATAAAGTGAACTCTATGAACGGAAAAATTTGAAATTGATGAGGTCGTGAAGAAGTGAAGCAGTGTAGATATTTTATCAACGAGTGAGGACATTTAATATCAAAATGATATCATTTTGAATTTTTTAGGTTGTCTTTTAAAATGTGGAGGATAAACTACATAGTTTTTGTTATTTTAAATATATAAAAATAAAGACAATTACATAATTTTACTGTTTTTATATTTATTTTTAAAATATGAAAATAATGCCTTCTCTAAGAATGTTAGGGTAGTTGCTCTAATTTTCTCGGTTTTACCTAGGGTTTACCTAGGGTTTTACTGCTGCCAGGCTCCTAACAGCTTTCTTCTTTCCTTACAACTACAAAACCTCTTCAAGTGCTTCATTGCCGCCATGAAATGACACAAAATCCCACCATCCGGTATTCCATTTTCTCCCAAATTCTAAAATCCTAACTTAAAAATCATGTCATTAAAACCCTTATCTTCTAAAAGCCTCCTCATTTTCTCCCCCTCTTCACCATTTCCCTATTCGATCTTTGTCTCTCACTTGTGTTCTTCTCCGACTCCACCTTCCCAGTTCATCTTCCCACGGCGTCTTCAGGAGGAGGAGTCGAGAAATGTGAAGGTTTCTGTGTGGTGGGATTTTGAGAATTGCGGTGTACCTTCTGGTGTTAATGTACTTAAAGTGTCCCAGAATATCACGACCGCCATCAGGGCAAACGGGATTAAAGGTCCTATTCAAATTACAGCTTTTGGGGATGTTTTACAGATTTCAAGGACTAATCAGGAGGCTCTTACCTTAACTGGAATCACCCTCACTCATATTCCTAATGGTTTGTTCTGCCTTTTCTTATTCTTATTTTTGAGTTCTTGTAATTGTTTGCGATGTCATACAACAATTTACGGAAAGGAATTATATATGACTTTTCGAGTTGCTGAAACAATTTAATAAATCAATGTTTTGTGGAACTGTTGCATTTAGTAAAGTAGAATGAAATCCTCAAAACTGTCAAATTATATGATTTTATGCATCTCTATATATACTGAAGAAGAGGACTGCGAAATTGGCTTTTATTCTTGAATGTTAATTGTATATATCTAGTTATGGATGGCTGCCTAAAATTCTTCAAATCTCTGACGTGCATGGTTTTTTAGATATATTTGGATGGATATTCTTTTTCAAAAAGAGTTGGTTGGTCCTCCTGATGTTCTCTATTCTAAATTTGTGCTATTTGCTTTGGAACTTGCTGTTGTGGAAATGGTTTTTTGTGTTATAATCTTATAATCTTATAAAAAAATGTCTGCTCCTTCCATTTTACGATTGATTTCGTCTTTCAGTTATTTTGTTCAGCTCCGTGAACTTGCAACTATGATTCATAGTTAACCTTCAGCTTACATTCTCAATAACTTTCCATTTTGCTTTCCCCTCCTACATAAAACTAGACTTCTACCCATGTTGCAAATCTTTTGCCAATTTGATTGTGATGCGATAAGTGAGTCTATCTCCTTTTATTTCAGTTCTGCCGCCCTCCAACCCTTTTCTCCTCTCTTTCTCTCTCTCACTTTCACACACACATTTGCATCAGTGACTCTGTGCATCTCAGTTTCTTGTAGGCCATTACTGTTCAAAATTTCTACCAGGGTACTACATTTTCCATTTTATAGGATTCTTCTGTGATGCTACTTTTGCAGAAAGGTTTGAATTTCCTTATCTGATTCTTATTCTAGCATTTTATGTATGATTATGTAGTTTGGTGTGATTTCTTGGCCACCTGATTTGTTTTCATAATTTCTTTGATTCCTTTATACAATAGAGTTATTTTTAGAAGATTAGTTTTAAACTTTTCCATAAGTCTGTAATGTTAGGTTGGATTTTGCCTCTCCTGAAAACTCTGTAAGGTAAAATCATAATGTAGACAAGATAGTAAGATGTTCCAATGTACTGAATGTTGTAAGGGGAATAAAAATAGTTGATATGAAATACTTGTCTTTATGTGCTGCTATTCAATATTCGCAAAAGAATACATAGAATTAAAATTTCACTGGAGGATTGATCTTTCTGTTAAGAATTAAAATTTCATGACAAAATAGATTATTGATCTTTTTGTTAAGTGCCTCTAACTCTCTCGAAATTGAATCACATGTCTTCGATAGTCATCTCATTTTGCAAATTTTCTGTTGATGCAGGAGGAAAAAATAGTGCTGATAGGTTTCTCCTTTTAGACCTTATGTATTGGGTTTCCCAAAATCCACCACCTGCCCATCTTTTCTTAATTTCTGGTGACAGTGACTATGCTGGTGCCCTACACCGACTAAGGATGAACAATTACAATATATTGCTGGCAAGTGGAGATGCTTCTTCGAGTGTTCTCTGCAGTGCAGCAAGTATCATGTGGCATTGGAATGCATTAATCAGAGGGGAAAGTCTAACTGGAAAGGTTCTCAACCAACCCCCTGATGGTCCTTATGGTTCTTGGTATGGCCATTATAAGGTTCCTCCTGCAAACACTTTCTCAGTTGAGCAACCAACATATTCACAGGATGAGCCGACTGAAGCTAGTTTGGAGCCTAAGGTTCGTCCAATTCCAAAAGCTGTTGTGAAGCAGATACACAGTATATTGAGTTTGTATCCTAAAGGAATCCCAATTACTAGTTTTCGTTCTGAGTTGGCCAAAAGAAACGTGGACATTGATAAAGACTATTATGGACATAAAAAATTCTCCCGTTTTCTCTTGGCCATGCCAAATATTTTGGAGCTACAGAACATGGGTGATGGGGTGTTTCTTATACATGGCATTAATGTAAAACCTGAACCATTGAAGCCCAATTCATGTGTCCCTACAGGTTGTGTCATAAGTGATGCAAACCAACATCTTTCTGAGTCTATAAAGCCAAATGATAAGGACATGCCTACCTCTGAATCTGTGGATCAGGAACCATTAATGTCCTCATACCTTGAATCAATATCAGAAGGATCTGCAGGGAAAGTCCAAGAGTGCCATCCATTTGTAGACAAGACTGACAAAACAAATATTGGAAAGCCTCAGAAAGAAATTGGAGCTTACCATCTAGTTGATGAAGAAGTTGAAGAAGTGGTTAATGCACCCACAGCTGAAGATAATCTGTCAACTCTGAAGGGCAAAGAGTCTAAAACTGAAGTAGCTTTTCTTGCGAAAATCTGGAGAAGATGGTTTGGGATTAGTGATGATGGTTCTGCGATTGATAATTATGGCGTTCCAAACAAATCTTTTTCTTCTAGAGATGACTTTGAGAAGAAATGCGAGGAAATTCTTGACAAATGTGGCCCTCCTGCTGATAGCCTTTTTAAGGATAAAAATGACAAAAAAATTGTGAAACCACCAAATCAAGAAAGTGGCCCAGTATCTTCGACATCATTTTCTTTATCTGATAATGAATCAACAATGGGAAAAGAAGTTTCTATGAGTTCTGAACCATATAGTGAAAAGACTGGAAACAGTCCCAGTTTATTTAACTGGATTATGCAATGGTTTAATTTTTGGGGCAACACTCCAAACTCTAATTCACTTGCTGACCAACCCAGTGCCAAGCAGATAAACAGTTGTTCTGGAAAGCATGAAATTCTTTATCAAGATTCTTTTTGGAGGGAGTTGAATTCCTTTTTTGACTCACATCCAGGATCACTACTTCTATTACAATCAAAGACCAGGTTCATGAATTTTTATCTGTATTGCTTATTTTTCTATGAAATTTACTTTTTGGTTTAACCCATGTATTTGCAGTCTTAGTAATAATCTACTAGCCCTTGTTCTTTTCTGAAGAGGTTATTATGTTTCAACTTCTTACTCCAACAAAATGGAGTGGTAAAAAACTTTAAGCATGTTTTACTTGAATTTTGTTCTAATTTGCTATGAGGTCCAAATATGTGTATCTGATGATAATTTTTGGGATAAGTCTAGGGTTTTTTGGCCCCTTGAAGTTTTAGTCCTTATTACTTGTGCCATTTTGGTTGGCCTTTATTCTTCCAACTTGCAAAATTTGTTTAACTAAAACTGTCATTACTCATTAGACACACATCCAATAATACTGATGTGTATGAAATAATAGGGCTCTAGAGCTGACAGTTTAGTAGATGATGTGAATAACTGAATTCTGTGAACATGTTAGAGAAAAGAGAAACTGATGGGGCTGTAATGGAATGAAATTTGCTTGTTGAAGAGCTTGACTGTGTAAATTTTAAGTTTGACAACCACATTGTAAATTGCTTGCCGAATTCTGTGTTAAACTTTTTAATTAGTTGAATATTCCTTTTCATGTCCTAGAATAGATTCTAGAAGTTGATAAAGATAATTTATGCTAGCTTTTTTGCAAGAGGCAAACTGCATATGAACAAAGGGAAGCTATTTGGTGGATGTTTTTTTTACTGTCCATGATTGCACAGGGTTAAACTCTGGTGAAGGGGTTAAATTAAAGACATAAGTTTGAACTTCTAGAAGTTCAGGATAGATTGTTGAAGAGCCTTTATGATTGATATTGCAAAAACAATCAAGTGAGCCAAAAAGGAGCATTTTCATTTCAGCTGTGTTCTTTGGCAACATTCATCGATTACTATGGGGGTGTTTGAGATTCCTGTTTGATGTCCAAAAAGCAGGTTTAGAATTTTTTTGATTTAATTGACTGATTTTTTTAATTTTTTATAAACTATTTTTCTCAAATTTGCTTTTGGGAAAAACATCTATTTACCTTTTTTTTCTTCTAAAAGCAGTTTTCAAAACTCAAAAAAATTAAAAATAATTTTTTTTCTCCAAAAACGTATTTTTTCCAATGCAATGCCAAATGGACCAATCTTGTTTAAATTTTCATGAACTTAATTAACTCCCATCTTCATATTGAAGTTGGCATAAAACTTTGTCACTCTGATTGGGGGGTGGGGGGAGTTAACAGTTGAGCCAATATCATATGTTAATGCTCATTTTATTTGTAACTTGTCAGAGAGCAGATGGCTCGGAATATGCAAAAGGAAGGACCTTCGATTCTTAGATCGCTTAATGAAAGTGATGTCCTTAAGTTGGTTGACATGCTAATCTCAGAGAAGAAATGGGTGGAAGAATATCCTGCTGAAGCTGCTCCTTTCAAGCTCACTCGGTCTGTCGGAGAGAATACTTCCTTGAGTGATTCTCATACTTCAAATAGTTTGAGGTCTATTTTTGTAGGTTCATCAGTACAATCTGATTCTAAGAGACAGCCAGAATGTGATGGAGATGGAAAAACTGGAAGAATTCATAATATTTCTTATGCTGGAGTTTCTAAATCTGTTAGGTTGAAAAGACATTCAGAAAGGTCTAGAAATGAGATATTAATGGACTGTCAAAAGCTTGTAGATCAGATATTGAAAAAATTTCCAGAAGGATATGATATTAACTCTTTCAGAAAGCTTTTCCTTGAGAGATATGGATATCTTCTTGATATCGAAAAACTTGGTTACCATAAATTGGCATCCTTGCTAGAGGTAATGCATGGGGTGAAAATAGAATCTAGATATATTGTTCCTTCCAGTAAGACACCTAAGGAGTGTGTTCTTAATGTCCAAGAAAGTAATGCCATTGATACACCAGCAACTTTAGGTAGTGAATTATCAGATGGATCAAAGAGTGATGAATCTGACTCTACGTGGGAGGAACTGGGTCCTGTTGACAAAAGTACTAGCAGGAAGGCACCAGAAGAGAAATGCTCATATCCTCAATATGAGCCGCCCTATGCTGGTGATGAATTTTCAGATTCAGAAGGAGAACCCTCACCTGTAACTCAACTCAAAGAGCAAGCAAAGCCTGGAAAGAATAGTGTCGATAGCTCATTAATCCAAATTCTTGACTCGTGGAAGAATAGTAACAATGGTGCCAATAGAAACCACAAAGCAGAAAATTCGCAAGGCATGGATAATTGTTTGGAAAATGGTTTACAGACATCTGATCGATCTGGTATAGGGACTAAGACTGGAACTTTAGAAAAATATGGCCAAAAGCAGAGACCTCAAAAGAGCTATTCTTTTGTTGCAGACTCTGACGTTGATGACTCTGATGGTACTGACTCTTGTGCAAATAACGCTAATAAGCTGTTTGACGGCATTATAGGTGGCTTGAAAAAGTCACATGGGTCAAGGATGCAGAACTGATGGGTCTAAAATTACAAAAACAAAGAATGTGCGTCATGGGGTTTTTTCCCCAAGGAATATCAGCATAGGTGAGATTCATTTTTTCTTTTTGAAATTTATGATAGAATTAATCATGAATCGGAGTTAAGCACTTTTAGTTTATTATTGCATTATAGAATTGTTGATGTATGAACACTGGAAGGTTATTTTGATTATTAGTGCTAGCAAGGAGGTGATTTATTTTCAGCCATAAATTACTAAAAAGGCGTAGATAATGGTTAGAATGAGGCAGAACAACTCCATAAATGGATTTGGTTGTATGATTTTATAACTTGCATTTTGTGTACCTTAATTGCACTTGTTAGAGAGAGAGAGAGAGTGTAACTTTCTGTTTTGATGTATGGTTATTACCAGATCAGTGGAAATGGGACTGCAGAGTAGCTTACGAAAGTCTCGAGAGAAAAAATTATTATTTTTAAATTTTAAAAATTTTTAAAACTGTTTTTAGAGAATAAAATAAATAAATATTTTTTTAAAAGTAAGTTTGAGAAAAATAATTTATAAAAAATTTTAAAAATTAATCAATTAAATCAAAAAAAATTTATATCTATTTTTTTAATATATAATAGCAATTTCAAACACTATTTGCTTTATGAAATGGTGGAAACAGAATATAATTGCAATTTCATGCTAAGAAATTTTTATTAACTTTGCTTGTACTTTAAAATTATTTTCTATTTGTTGCTCTCTCTGTCTCTGCAATGCCACAAATGACAAGTGATTTTATCCAGTGAATAAGTTAAAGAACAAGATGTTATCAATTGAAGCATTTGATACATGTGCATTGTGAGATGCAGATGCAGAAGCAGGAACTAATTGTTGGATAGGTTTCGGTGGAGCTTCTTTTTGAGGAATTGGGTTTGGCTTTCGTTCTGGTTCTAAATTATTCTTATTTGATCCAGAATTTCCAGCTGTGGACAAAGGGGTAAAAAAAAGTAATATATAAATTAGAAGCAAACAACAGATCAACAGAAAGAATGAAGTAAAAGACCAAATCCAACTTTGAATATGATTCTATACTCATTGTGAGGATTAGGAGAGTATGCAAAATCAGGGACCTGAAAAAAGAATAAAATCTTAGAAAGGAATCTAAGAATGGAATTTTGAACAACTTTCTCATAGAAAGCTACTATAAAGAGAGAGATTTCGTTCACTTGGTGATGGCCATTATATTGAATTTTCTGCTGTTGGGAGTCCCCATAAGCTACTAAAAACAACATCATTGATCTCTAAAACCTTCTTCTGCTCATCTGAACAATCCTGCATATGGATCCAATTCATCATCCTCATTTTCTTCATCATAATGAATTGACCTTGGCGTTGTTGATGGTGACCCGCTAGCAACTCCACCAGCCCGGGGCTTACCTTGGAGGATATCACTTTAGATCTTAATTGAAAGGGTAACCTTCACCCAGAAATGATCATAACACGAATAAAACAAAAAAAATTCAGACCAATCACTACCCATTTTAACAGAAAAAAATGCTTTTAAATGTAGGAAAAATATGAGGGGAAGGCTGAATTGGGTTTCTTCTCCTGGTTGCAAGTAACGAAGAAACTGCTTAAACTTTCCCCCTTAGTGACAAATGGGTATAGAATTTTGGGAGAGCAGCGACAAATAATGGTATATTCTATTACAAAAAAGAAGGAATTTTTTTTTTCTTTTGATTTGAAAGAAAGTAATTTATATGCATAGATATGGCTATGCTGATTGCTGACCTGTGTGATCTATTTCTGCAATAAAGAAGCAAGTTTTTGTTTGTTGTGGTTTAAAGAGAGAGTGGTAATTGTAATTCAATAAAAATGAGGTATGAGATAGCAACCGAGAAAAATGTGGTATGATTAGAAGCAATAATTAATATATTAATATATTATAAGAAATGCATATTAAGTTACTTTTTCATACATGAAATTCTGAGATTCTACCTCTTTTATGAATCTAACCTACTAACCCATTGGACAAACACAAAACAAATTAAGAATAATGATGAATTATAATTTACTTCAACATCAGAAGCAATAAGGTAAACAAACAAACAACAATTCAATCATTATTATAAGAATTTAATTCCAATTATATAATCAACAAATTATTAGTCAAATGAGAAACAAGATAACCACAAAAGAAGAAGTAAACAAATGAGGATAAGAAAGAACAATCAGTTCCGATTGGAACAAAAATAAAACAAAACAAAATTTAAAGGTTTATTATAGAATTAAATATCCAAAAAGAAAACAAAAAAGAGATAATCAAGCAAAAATGAAAAAACATGGTATACAAATAGTAAAAGGTTGTTTCTTGCATAATACAGAGAAGGTGTATATAAACGACATAAAGCATGTTGAGAATTGAAAATTTAGTTAAAAAGGTAAGCTAAAAAAAACACCAGGCATACCTATTATTAGTTATATTTTAATTAAGCTTTCACCCATTATTCTTAAAAAGGCAGCCTAAGTTCTTTTTTCATGGATGAGATTCCCAAACTCCACCTCTTATATAAATCAGACTAATTAACCTATTAAATAGACAAATCACCAATTAAGAATAACGACCAATTATAATTTATCACAATATCAAAAGTAATAAGGTACACAAACACATAGCACTTCAATCATTATTATAGGAATTTAATTAAACCATATTATTAATCGATTTTACTTAATAGAACACAATTTTCAATTTCGTAATATAATACAAAGTTCTCAATTATAAAGTTAGAAAAACAGACAACGAATCATTATAAAAGAATAATTTAAAAGTAAAAGAGAAGTTTTGCCTACCGTTAAAGCTTGGGTGTGGCGGATAAAAATTCCAAGGCAGATATTTGTTTCCTTAGTTTTGTCATCTTGGTTGCTTTTCTTTTCTTTTCTTTTGAATGATTTGGCCTAATAAGTATGGTCCTCCCATTTGTTGGTCGAGATATGCATCAAATTAACAAATTAACAAATTAATCGTCAAATTTAGAGCCAAGTGTGAAAAGAAAACCACTAAATAAGAAGTAAACAAATAAGAATAAGGAAGAACAATCAAAACAAATTGGAAAAAAATTTAAACAAAACCAATTTTAAAGTTTTTATTATAAAATTTAATAACCAAAAAGAAAACAAAAAAAAGTCAAGGAAATCTGAAACAACATGGTATACAAAATAGTAAGAGGTTGTCTCTAACAAAATATAGTAAGATCTAAGAGTAACCTTATGAAAATAGTTATCTGTCCTCACCCTAATATGATCTTTCAAAATAAGTAGTCACATGGGTATTTTGCATTTAAAGATCTAAGAGCTAGTGACATATCTCATGATCTTCCTCTCAATGCATAAATTGTTAATAATATAGTAATATACTTTTCAAATTTAACATAGTGATAGAGAGGTTATTCATGCATGTGAATAAGGGTTTTACGACCGTAAATATGATGTGTTAGGTTTTCCCATGAAAGGTTTGTCATGCCTGTGATAGGAGAGTGTTCATGCCTATGAACATTACTTCATACCCGTGAACGATAGTCAGTAGAGTTATTGAATAGAACCATTATTTTCTCTCTCTTATGCTTTTTCAGCTACTCTACCACCCCTATAACCCAAATTTACACGCCATATTCATCTTCTTCAGCTTCTTCATCCCCTATTACATAAAAATACAATTTTTAATCTTTATTAAAGGTTGTACCTAAGAGATAAAGAGGAGTTATTTAGGTTTAAACCAAACGAGCTAGAGGTAGAAGTAATGATCAACCAAAAGATAGGCAAGCTTGAAAAGCTTGAAGTGTTTATGCTCCATTGTTAAAGGTTAGTACATATATATATATATATACATATTAATTCTCTCTTTCTCATATGATGTTATGTTTTGTGCCATGAGATGATCTAAAATTGATAAATGATATGCATAGATTTTTGGTTATGTAAATGTATAATGGTTGCATGGGTTAAGTGTTAGAAATGCCATGAAAATAGGTTATGTTGGTTATATTGCTTAAGAGAGATTTTAGCATGATATGTGTTATGAATGTTCCAATAAATGTTAAAGGCATATTGCTAGCTTGATATATGGTTGAATATTGATAGGAGTGATTGATATTGGTCAATCTTAGAGACCTTTACATGTGGCTTTGTTATGCTCTATTTTCGAGTATGGAAAACCCAGAAAATCACACCCATGACAAGGTTATCACGCTCATGAATATAACACATAGACACATTTCATGCCTGTGACAAAGGAAGTCATGCCATGAAATATGAACCAAGAAAATGCCTAGAATGGGCAGAAGCTTTCACATCTTGCATCACGACTAAGGAAGTCGTGAATGCATGGGTTTTTGCTTGTGAACATATTGTCATAGTCGTGAACATATATTTCCAATTTTTACCCTCAATTTTCATAGTTTGAACCATGGTAATGAATGTTTGGTTTTACCCCTATGAACATATAGTCACAACAATGAATGAAATGTGTTTTTGGGGCGCAAGCTTTCACATGAACAGTCACAGTTTGGTTCGTAGGTAAGGAAGTACTCGTGAATGTCTTTCACACTCGTGAACATTTTTCACGCTCATGAACATGTAGTTTACACCTGTAAATCTTGGTAATTTTATTATATATAGTTTTGGTTTTTGATGTTATGTGTGAGTGAATATATCATATGTTATTATTTGTATGATAGTATGAGTAAATCACATGTAAGTGATGATGATGATAAGGTAATATATTGGTATTGATGCAATAAACATGGTTATATTTGAAGATGGTATTGAAAAGAAATGAAAGATAAAGGTTAAGACTTTAGAAGCCATTTTCTCTAATCTAGAACATGACCTATGATAGATGGCATGCCATTGAGAGGGTTATGGTACCGTTGAATATTCTTTATAAAAGGCCTTGTTAGCTAAAGCTGAGGTTAGTTCTCGGTTCTATGTGATTTTAAGGACAAAGTGGTTAAAACTCAGGTTAGAGTGCCCTTGATCCGATTTTATACTCATTCAAGGTGGTTGAAGCTATGAAAATGCCATTGATTTAAGGAACTCAAGTAAGTTTTTACAAATAGTGAGCAGAGTGGCTGAACCTTTAGGAGCACCTTTGTTCCATAACTCGCATTCTAATAATCCAACTTAGAGTTTTGGGCAAAAATAAATTAAAAAATAGAATTATGGTAAGTTTTGGATAAATGCAAAACAATTATAAAAACAAGATAATAGAATTTGGAAAAGTTGTAAGTCATGAGAAAAATAAGATGAACTAACGAAAGAGGTAAGATTATTATGAACCGGTTGTATGAGAAAGTTTATTATGTGATATGTTGATATAAGATATGGTGATTGTATTTCCACGCATTGGGATAATGTTTATGGTATGATAATATATATGAGTATGTATAATATGCCATGATATGAATTGTATAGTTCTACACTTGAATTTTTATGCCTATATATACTACTAAGCTTTTAGTAGCTTAGCGTGTTGGTTTCCTGCAGACAGGTTAGAGCCTAAGAGATAGCAAGAATTGACTCAAAATGAGAAGCACCCATTCTGAAGAGTCAGTACACATGTCATCTTCGTTGCTTTTTGTACATGACATAGTTTTGGATTTTTACATTTTGCATAAGTTTATATATTAAAGGATATGTATTTTAATTTTAAAGTTGTATTTTTGTAAACAATGGGTCAGTTAAGGCCAAGTTGGCATTTTATAAAAATGATCATTTTGTATCAAATTGATGTAAGTTTATTAATGGTTATTGATGTTCAAACAGGTTTATGAAATTAGTTTTGCAAAGAAAAGTTTTAATTTCACAGATTTTATAAAACAGTAACTTGTAGCATCGACTTAATTAGTCGAGAGTAATCCTGATTAGTTAGGTAGGTGTTATATTTTTTGATATCAGAGTTTAGATTTAGGCATTTCTACACCTAAGTGGGGTAAGGATTTATCGTGCATGCATAGTTCATCTCATCTGACTCTAACATGGGCTACTTATTTATCAATTGTAAAATTAGAATGAGGGTTATGAAGATAGAACCGCATGATGTTGCTGAGAGCAACAATTTTTTGAATGTTGGGACTCAGGATTAGCCTAGTGTTTGAGGTCAAGGTGTTATTCCTGTTTCTCCACAGCAGCTTATGGCCGGTTTAGCGGGTCAGGCTTAGGATTTGTTGATGCAAAATCTAGCTACTCTTCTACAAAGGTTAGCTTAGACAGTACCTCAAGCAGTGCCACAACCAGTTCTTCCATCCCCACTACAAGAGGCACCCAAGATGAAGATTGATAAGCTTTGGATGTACAGAGTTATGGATTTCCTTGGTAAGAGTGAGGAAAACCCAATTGCACTTGAATATTGGTTGGAGAAGATTGAGATGGTATTTGATAAGCTAAAGTGCACTGAAGAGCACAAAGTCAGATATGTTGTATCTCTTCTACAAGAAGATGCTTATGACTAGTGGAAGACAGTCCTGCTAAAGCTAGAGGTTCCTCAGCCATTAACAAGGGAGTTCTTTGTGGCAAAGTTCATGGAATAGTATTTCCCTAGAGTCTACATCGATGAGAAGAAGAGGGAGTTCTTAAACCTTAAGTAGGAAAGGATGATCATTATTGAGTACTAGAGAGAATTCATTCGCTTGAGTAAGCATGCATCCGAATTGATCACATATGAGATTGAGAAGTGTCATAGATTCAAAGATGTCCTTAATACAAAGATTCAAGACAACCCTCCAACACGTGAGTTTCTCCAAGTTGGTATCCTCTAACATTAGTATGGAGAAGAGAAAGAAAAAAAAGAGTTGAAGAAGTCCCTAGAAAGTTAGCAGCTTCAGTGGTTCATACTACAGGCGATAGAAGTCATTTCTCTTTAGGGCATTCACATGGTAGAAGATTGGGATAAAGTCATTCCCAGTCTAATTCATTCAGGAGGGGACCACCCTCTAAAGCTACATTTGATGCTTCTAGTGCTCAGTTGGTCAAGGATAATGCACCTTTATGCGAGACATGTCACATATTCCACAGAGGAGAATGTCACATGTTGTCAAGATCTTATTTCAGATATAGAGCCTAAGGCCACAGACTAAAGGATCAGTGCCGACATAAATCCAGGGTTATGGATAAATTAGGAGTGGAGCCAACCAAGCCTTGAAATGGTGAACAGGCCAAGATTGAGTAGAATGATAATAATAGTTTACCACATGAGGGCTATAGAAGAATCAGAGCCTATAGATGTTACTAAAAATACATTTTCTTTTCGTAATTACATATTCCCTAGTTGTTCATATTGAGAAACTAAGTAAATTTTGTGGATAAAATTTCTTTATGGGGAAAAAAAATGTAACATCCGATTTTTAGGGTCTATAAGTTAGTTGGGTTGGTTAAGAAAAAATGTAGTGGGATTAGAGCTTGAAAGATTTAACATACTGATAGAGAGATTATTCACACCCGTGAATAAGGATTTCACTGTTGTGAGTGTCGTGTGTTAGATTTTCGTGTGAAAATTTTGTCACACCTATGACAGGACAGTGTTCATACCCATAAAGATTACTTCATGCCCATAAATGATAGTCAGTAGAGTTGTTGAGCAGAGCCATTCTTTTCTCTTTTTCCCATGCTTTTTCAACTACTTTACCACCCCTATAACCTAAGTTTGCACGCCACATTCATCTTCTTCATCCCCTATTACACAAAAATCACCATTATTAATCCTTGTGAAAGTTTGTACCTAAGAGATAAAGAGGAGTTCTTGAGGTTTAAACCAAATGAACTAGAGGTAAAGGTGAAGATCAACCAATAGCTAGGCAAGCTTGAAGAGCTTGAAGGATTTAGTCTCCATTGTTAAAAGTTAGTACATATATGCATATTAATTCCCTCTTTCTTGTATGATGCCATGTTTTATGCCATGAGATGATCTATAATGTGATAAATGATATACATGGATTTCTAATTATGTAAATGTATAATGGTTGCATAGGTTAAGTGTTAGAAATGAGATGAAAATAGATTATGTTGGTTATATTGCTAAAGAGAGATTTTAGCATGATATGTGTTATGAATGTTCCAATGGATGTTAAGGGCATATTGCTACCTTGATATGTGGTTGAATGTTGATAAGAATGATTGACATTGGTCGATCATAGAGACATTTGCATATGGCTATATTATGTTTTTTTTTTTTAGTCTAGAAAACCCAAAAAATCACGTTTGTGATAAGGTTATCATGCCTATGAATATAACACACAAACATCTTTCACACTCATGACAAAGGAAGTCATGCCCGCTAAACATGAACCTAAAAAATGCCTATAATTTGCAAAGCTTTCTTACCTTGCATCACGACTAAGGAAGTCATAAATGCATGGGTTCACGCCTGTGAACATGTAGTCACGGTTGTAAACATATATTTCCAATTTTCACCCTTAGTTTTCATGGTTTGAACTATGTTCATGAATGCTTAGTTTCACGCTTATAAACATATAGTCATGGCCATGAATGAAGTGTGTTTTTGGGACAGAAGCTTTCACGTGAACGGTCACAATTTGGTTCAAGGGTGAGAAAGTACCTGTGAATATCTTTCACACCCGTGAATATGTAGCCATTTTCTCTAATCTAGGACTTGGCCTGTGATAGATGACATGCCATTAAGAGTTACGGTATCGTAGAATATTCTTTATAAGAGGCATTGGTAGCTGAAGCTCGTGTTAGAGAGCCATTGGTCCCTAGTTCCCTGTGATTTTAAGGATAAAGTGATTAAAGCTCAGGTTAGAGCACCACTGATCCAATTTTATACTCAGTTAAGGTGGCTTTGGGAGTGCCTTTGACCTGATGAGCTCAACTTTTATAGATAGTGGATAAAGTGGCTAAAGGTCTAGGAGTATCTCTTTTCCACAACCTGTATTCTGATAGTCTAGCTTAGAGTTTTGGGCGAAAACAAATAAAAAAAATGGAATTATGGTAAGTTTTGGGTAAAAGCAAACAATTATAAAAGAAAAAAAATGAAAATTGGCAAAGTAATAAGTCATGAGTAAAATAAGATGAACTAACAAAAGAGGTAAGGTTACTAAAAACCGATTTGTATGAAAAAGTTTGCTATGTGTAATGTTGATATGAGATATGGTGATTGTATTGTCATGCATTAGGATAATGTTTATGGCATGATAATATGCATGAACATGCATAATATGTCATGATATGAATTGAATGGTTGTATGTTTGAATTTTAGGTCTATATGTACCATTAAACTTTTAGTAGCTTAGTGTATAGGTTTTCTGCATGCAAAATGAAGCCTAAGAGATATGAGGAGTTGACTCAAAACAAGAAGCGTCTATTTTGAAGAGTCTGTATACATGTTATCTTTGTTAATTTTTGTACATGACATGGTTTTGGATTTTAACATTTTGTATAAGTTTGTATTTTAAAAGATATCTATTTAATTTTAATGTTGAATTTTTGTAAACTATGGGTTAGTTAAGGCCAAATTGACATTTTTTGAAAATGATGCTTTGGATAAAATTGATGTAAGTTTATAAATGGTTCTTGATGTTCAATCAAGTTTATAAAATTGGTTTTGCTAGAAAACTTTTTAATTTTACAGGTTTTATAAAATAGTAATCGATAGCATCTGCCTAATTAGTTGGGAGTAATCATGATAAACTGGGTGGGTGTTACATAGCCTCAGAGGGATTTTAATTTAGTTTGAGAATGATGTGTTTGGTACTGCTAATATATATTAATAAGTTAAAAAAAACCTAGATTTGTGCAGAACTAGTTCAAGACTCAAAATGAACTAGGTATTCATAGATATACCTAGATTTGCACAGAACTAGTAATCGAAAGACTTAATTCTAAAATACAAAAGTAATCTAGGTTTGCATATATATGAATATATCTACTCAGAACTAGTCGTATGTAGACTAGAACTATGTAGATGTAACCAGATCAACATATATGTAGTTTAGTATGAGAGTCGTGTATATAACTATATCAATTTAAACCTATTTTTTTTAAAAAAAAGTTAAATATCACATATACATATTAATACATATCAACAGTGCTAAATCCAAAAATATAAGTTTAGAATATCACGTTACTGTCTAACGAAATTAAATATATTCTGATGCTATATATGATATAAAATTGAAAATTTGTATATTTAAAAGTTAAAGAAGAAAAAATTAGAATTATTTTGATACAAAAATAAAAAATACAAGCTTTTCTTTGAAAATTGCTTTTTTTTTTTTTAATTTTTATTTTAAGGTGTGTTATGTCTAGTTGCTACGTGCTGAAATGTTACGGGTTATATTATAAACAAGATTTGTCCCACAAAAAATATAGCTTGTGTTTTATTCTTTTACAAATTACAATGAAGCCATCAATATTTTATGTCTGCTCATTAGAGTATATTTTATCTCTTTAAATGCAATTGTAAAGGTACATGTGACACTTGTAACTGTAAATTTGTATAGATAAAGAGATTACTTATAAATTTACAACCTTACAAATATAGAAATAAGAAAAAAAAATTCAAATGAATTAAATAATCTAATAGATCCTAATTTTTTATTTTATAATAAATTTAAAAAATAAATAAATAATATATATTTTATTGATTTTATAGTTAATATTGATTAATATGTAATTAATGATTAATATATTTAATTAATAAAAGTTAATATAATTAATATTATTTAATATAAATATAAGTAATAATATAATTATGTATATAAATTAATATAAATATAATTAATATGCATTTCGTGATTGTATTTTGCATAAAATTTAGAAGCCATAAAGAAATAGAACATATCATGACCAACAACAATTGCGATAAAGAATCAGCACCGTGATATTTAAAAGTTTTATATTTTTAAAGGGGGTCAATTCCAACTCAACCACATGTCCAAGGGATTCATATAAATACATCACGATCACACACTTAACCATGGAAACTGCGATTTCAATCAAGACAAACCCTCATTTGAACAAAAAGGTTTGCGATGGAAACCACAATCGTGAGCTATACCTATGAGAGATGAAGCGCAACTGCGACACTTAGATAGCAACTACAACATGTAGATAACCAATTAGAAGACGTCATGTTTCATTCTCATATGGAAATAATGGTTGTGAAAGAAGAATCAAGACCGCTATTTAGGCATCTGGTATTAATATGGTTCAAAACTAAAATTTTAATATACAACCAATTTAACCCCCTTATTGGTGCATTTGAAGCAACAATAACAATAACAATAACAATAACAATACTAATATTATTATGGTTAATTACTATTTATTCCCTAAGATTTGATATAATACACTAGTATCTCATGAGATTTTAAAATTATATTATTTACCATCTCTATTGTATTTCTGATAAACTATATGGTCCTTATATCAATTTTAATGGTTTTACCGTTAATGTGAAAATTAGATTATTAAAAAATTTCAAAACTACCATTAATCTCAAGGAGTAAATAATATAAAATTTCAAATATAAAGGGAGATAATAGTGTAATATATCAAATTTCAGAGGATAAATAGTAATTTTTTCTTATTAAAAAAATTACTACAAAAGGATTTATTGCCTTTTCACAACAATTTAATATTTTTTTAATAGAAAATTTAATGGAATGACATATTAATATCATATGATAAAATAGAGAGGACAAATAACATAATTTTTAAATCTCAGGGGATACTAGTGTATTAGGTTAAACTTCAAAAGGTAAATAGTAATTAATTCATATTATTATTATTCTTACTATTAACATAAAACAATATTACACAATATAATAATAATACACTACATAATAATAAATTACAAAAATAAACTATGTAACACTATTCGATATAATTAAGAATAAATCTAATTATACCAAAAAAACTACGATGCACATGAGTTAAAACATCACAAATTTTAAAATTTTTATGCACGATGATCATGATTACTTAAAATAAAAGTATTTTAAAATCATGAAATCAAACTTAATATAATTAAAAGTTTAATTACAAATTCATACAGGCATGCACAAGCCCAATATTTTACAAAATGAGTAGTTATAAAACTATATGTCTATGAAATACAACATGTAAAACTATAACTAAACAACACACAACAAAAAAACCAAAATAAGATACAACAATATATAACCCACCCTGAATGTATATTCTTGACTCTAATCACTGGGCGTCCACCTCTACCGGTCTTTCTTTAAGCTCCAAACCTGTGCTCATGCCTAGTGATACATAACAATGGGCAAGACATATAACATACTATAATATATATATATATATATATATATAATGCACAATACCATATGACATCTCAAACAATCTCTTAGTGTCATATGCGTGTTTATTACACAAAATTTATCAAGTATCTTACCTTTACCCACTTTACTCATAACTAGACTAAAATGAATATGAGTAACTTAACCCACCGAGGCGCTCTGTCCGCTAATCTCTGGGCTTTGAAATATATAACCCATCGAGGTGCTCTATCCCTCCAATCAAATAAGCCATGATTCAACCCGTGAATCAGTAGACATTCATGATTGGATTCACAGCCGACCGTGATCACCCCTTCAGGGGTGTGAATCCAACTGTGAAGTTGCCCGTGAATAGGTATGCTTTAGCACTAAAAATGTATTTCACGACATTCACGCCCGTGAATCCACCATAGCCGTGAATTTGGAAATTTTTCCAAAAAAATGGAGCATCACAAATCATGTCATTTTCATATGCAATACTCACTACGATTGACTAATGTCAGCCACCCTATCAACATTCCAGCATGCATTCAAGCTATATATCACAAGCATATCATCTCTAATTATCAACATTAATCAGAAATGATCCTCAAACATCTTAATCTAACCAATTTCATACAAAATTCCCATCATGCATATTAACCCCACATTTCACCATTTATCTATTCATTTATCATTGAAATAATACATTTAAAGCAAATAACATATAAAATACAAAGTAATTGTCTTAAGTGCTGTTATGTACAAACCTTACACCTAGGATGAAGATTGGTTAAAGCTTGATCTCTTTAAACTTGTCATTTCCCTTGAGATGGACTTCCAACACTCTTTCCAGGTCCTAACAAGATGAAGAAACATCCTCTTAGCTTCTAGAAAATGACCAACACCGAGAAACTCAAAAATCTACTCTTTACCCTCAAGCTCACAAGCTTCCTTTACTCCTTCAAATCTTAGCTTTTCCAGATTCACCTATGGAGGAAGAGAGTTTCTAAAAGTGAAGGAGATGAAGATATGGTGTGTTAGGTTGATTTTAGGGGTATGAGAGTGGATTTAAAGGGAATGGTGAAGAGAAAAATGTGACTGCCTCGCCTGCTCTCTCTGCCCAGGCTTCACAGCCGTGACTCCTCTTTCACGGTGAACTTCACATCTTTTCTCAAAAGCCTAGTTAAAGGAGAAGCAATCAACAAAAAACCTTTCACAAACTTCTTATAGTAGCTTGCCAAACTAAGAAAACTCCTAATTTTAGTCACATTATGGGGGGGCTTCCAATTCAAAATTGTTGCAACCTTGCTGAAATTAGCTCTAATGTCATCTGCTAACACGATGTGTCTAAAACATGCTACTTCATCTAGCCAAAACTCACATTTAGATAGCTTGACATATAGTTTATGATCCCTGAAGATCTGTAATAGTGTTCTCAAATGTTGATTATGGTTTTCTTGATTATGAGAATACACCAAGATGTCATCGATGAAAACAACTACGAGTTGGTCCAAGTATGGCCTAAATATCTGATTCATCAGGTCCACAAAAGTTACTGGATCATTGGTCAAACCAAATGGCATAACCAAAAACTCATAGTGACTATATCTAGTTCTAAAAGTTTTCTTGGATATATCCTTCTCATTTATCTTCAAAGGGTGATAGTCCGACCTCAAATCGATCTTGGAGAACACTCCTATACCTCTTAATTGATAAAAAAGATCATCAATCTATGGTAACGGATATCAATTCTTGATGACTAACTTGTTCAGCTGCCTATAGTCTATACACAATCTCATAGACCCATATTTCTTCTTTATAAACAAAACTGGGGCACCCCAAGGAGATACAATCGGTCTGATAAAACACTTGTCTAGAAACTCTTTCAACTGAGCTTTCAACTCTTTCATCTCTGAAAGTGCCATTCTATAAAGTGCTATGGATATTAGTGTTATGCCTAGTGTGAGCTCTATGGAGAACTCGACATCCCTATTTGGTGGTAATCCTAGTAGATCGTCTAGAAAGACATCTGGAAACTCATTTATTGTACGAATATCCTAGAGATCTAGAACTCTTCTCCTGGTGTCGAGCATGTGAGCTAAATAAGCCTCACATCCTTTTCAAATCATCTTTTACACCTTCATTATGGAGACCATCTGTGGAGGCTATGGAAACCTCTCACATTCTACTACCACTTTTTATTATTCTGGAGTCTTAAGAATACTTGTCTTATACCTGTTGTCCACAATAGTCACATGCTATGAGAGCCAATCCATACCTAATATGGTATCATACTCATGAAATGACAACTTTATAAGATTTTTGGGAAACTATTTTCCATGCACAACCAATGGGTAACTTCTGTATACCTAGTTTATAACTACATTGTGGCCTAAAAGGTTTGTGACCTCAATCTTGAACTCTAGATTTTCTATTGTCATACTATGCTAACTAGGTGTGCACATGTATACATAAGAATGTGTAGAGTATGGGTCTATCAAAGCATATAAATCTAAGTTGTGTAAAGAAAACATACTCACTATGATGTATGTGGCTCTCTAATCCTCACGAGCCTTCATCGCATAAGCTCTAGCTGGAGCTCTATTGGGTTTTGGCCTATTCACTATCTCTGAAATAGCCTTATTAGGTTCTGTATGACCTCCTTGTGTATGGTTCTGAACCGATGCTAACATTGTTGTCTATGTGGGTGTAGTATTTGCCAATAAAGGGTAATCCCTCCTTATATGATTTAAGGCTCCACACTTGAAGCAAGCCTATGTGTTCACCTGACACTCTCCCCTGTGATTCCTTTGACATATTCTAGATAAGGGAGCAAAATCTCTAGCTATATGAGTGTTGGCAGTGGCTGATGTAGTCTTAAAGGGTGGTCCCCTCTTAAAAGAAATAGATTGTGTGTGACTATGTCCTCTGCTCTGTCCCTTACCCTGGGACTATCCTAAAAATAATCGGCCTCTCTTGCCAGTAGTTTATGCCATGCTAGTTGTGGGTCATCTGGTGTTCTTTTATGTTATTCTCTTTCTTCTCTTCTCTATACTAATAGCGGCAAATACAAGCATTGAGAGGTTCTCAAGCTATAGAGAAATGATATGATATCCTATGTCATCATTCAACACGTCTTCAAAATGATAACATTTATCACTCTTGTCCACCAAGGGACTGGTGGCATATCAACTCAACCATATGAACTCCTTTGCGTATTTTGAAACTATCACGTTTTTTTACTGCAAACTCATGAATTTCCTTTTCTTCTTTTCTATGTAGACTTGGGTACACATTCCTTTTTGAACTCTGTAATAAAGTACTCCTAAGTCAGAGGTTGTGGGGTCTGAGGCTTCTTCAGAACTATTTTCACTGGCCCTATACTTTCGGAGCCTATCTATCTTCATCTTTGGTGTTTCTAGTGGTGGTTGTGGAGTTAGCTGTGGTGGTGCCTACGGTATGACCTGTTGTAACACCCACCTAGCTAATCAAAATTTCTCCTAATTAATTGGCTGGATGCTACTGATTACTGTTTTATAAAACCTATGAAATTAAAACTTTTCTTTGCAAAATTAATTTCATAAACCTTGATCTCTAAGGATCTCTTTCATAAAATGCCAATTTGGCCTTAACTGGTCCACTGTTTACAAAAATACAACTTTAAAATTTAATATATATTCTTTAACATATAAACTTATAAAAAACATAAAACCTAAAACTATGTCATGTACAAAGAAATCAACAAAGATGACATGTGCACTGACTCTTCAAATGGGTGCTTCTTCTCTAGTGTCAATTCCTGTCATCCTTTAGGCTCCGATATGCGTATAGGAAAACCACATGTGAAGCTATTAAAAACTTAGTGGTATATATAGGCATAAAAAATTCAAACATGCAACCATACAATTCATATCATGGCATAATTATGCATGTTCATATATACTATCATGTCATAAACACTATCCTAATGCATGATAATACAATCCACCATATCAATCAACATCATTAAATCTAACAAGCTTTCTCATACAACTTATTCATATTAACCTTACATTTTCTTTTAGTTCATCTTAGTTTACTCATGACTTATCACTTTGCCGATTTCCGTTTTCTTTTTATAATTTCTTTTACCCAAAACTTACCATAATTCCATTTTTAATATGTTTTATTTTTCTCTCCCAAAACTATAAATTGGACTATCCAGATGCAAGTTGTGGAATAGAGGCACTCCTAGACATTCAACCACTCTGCCCACTATCTGTAAAAGCTCACTTAAGCTCCTTAAGTCAAGGACTCTTCTAGAGCTTCAGCCACCTTGATTGAGTATTAACCGAATAAAGTGTGTCTAACTTGAGCTTCAACCACCTTATCCTTAAAATCGTATGGAATCGAGGACTAAGGACACTCTAACCTGAGCTTCGGCTATCAAGGCCTCTTATAAATAATATTCTATGGTACCGTAACCCCCTCAATGACATGTCACCTCTCCTAGGCCAAGTCTTAGATTAGAGAAAAAGGATTTTAAAGTCTTAACCTTTATCTTTCATTTATTTTTAATACCATCATTATATATAACCATGTTTAAAACATTAATACCAGTATATTACCTCATCATCATCACTTAAATATGATTTACTCATACTAGCATACAAATAATAACATGTGATTTATTCACCCATCACATAGAATCAAAAACCAAAACTGCATATATTAAAACTACTGGGATTCATAGACATGAACTACATGTTCATAGGCGTGAAAGACATTCACAAGTACTTCCTTGCCCGTGAACCAAACTGTTACCATTCACGTGAAAGCTTCTATCCCAAAAACACACTTCATTCACAGTCATGACTATATGTTCACAGGTGTGAAACCAAGCATTCATGACCATGGTTCAAATCGTGAAAACTGGAAATATATGTTCATGACCATGACTACATATTCATGAGCATGAACACATGCATTCACGACTTTCTTAGTCGTGATGTAAGGCATGAAAGCTTTTGCCCGTTCTGGGCGTTTTTTGGGTTCACGTTTCACAAGCGTGATAACCTTACCAAGGATGTGAATTTCTGGGTTTTCTAGACTTGAAAACAAAGCATAACAAAGCCACATGCAAGGGTCTTTAATATTGACCAATGTCAGCCACTTCTATCAATATTCAACCACCTATCAAGCTAGCAACATGCCTTTAATATCATTGGCACCTTAATAACACATATCATGCTAAAATCTCTCTTAAGCATTATAACAAACATAACATATTTTCATGGCATTTCTAACACTTAACCCATGCAACCATAATACATTTACATAACTAGAAACCCATGTATATCATTTATCACATTTCAGATGATCTCATGGCACAAAAAATGACATGATACAAGAAAAAGGAATTACTATGCATATATGTACTAACTTTTAATAATGGAACCTAAATCCTTCAAGCTCTTCAAGCTTGCCTAGCTCTTGGTTGATCCTCACCTCTGCCTATAGCTTCTATTTAGAACCATATAACAAAAAAATGAATCACTAAACTTACTCTTAAACCAACCTTTGGCTTAAACCTTAAGAACTCCTCTTATCTCTTAGGTACAAGCTTCCATAAGGATTAAAAATGGTGATTTTTGTGTAATAGGGGAAGAATAAGCTAAAGAAGATGAATGTGGCATGTAGACTTAGGTTATAAGGGTCGTGAAGTAGCTAAAAACATGAAAGAAAGAGAAAAGAATGGCTCTGCTCAACAACTCTGCTAACTATCTTTCACAGGGGTGAACACTCTCCTATCACATGCATGACAAACCTTTTATGGGGAAACCTAACACATTACATTGACGGTCGTGAAACCCTTATTCATAGGTGTGAACAACCTTTCTATCACTATGTTAAACCTTTTTAACTCTAATCCCACTACACTCGCTCTTAACCAACCCAACTAACTTATAGACCCTAAAAATTAGGCATTACACCTGTGCTATGGTCTGTGCCAATTGTTGCAAAATACCAGCCATCTACTGCATGATCAATATAGCCCTTAGATCCACTTGTCCAACAAGTGGCTATTGAGGAACTGTGGTAGCCCCTGGACTTCGTATACTTGAAGCACTAGGCTGATGAGCAGCCCTCATATTAGGAACTATTGCTCTTGGAAACATTATGTTCTTCTAACTCCATCTATACCATATACTCCTACAAGTCGATGGAGAAAGCCCACATCAGAGATATATGAGATGTACTATGTATGCATGATAATGCTTAACCTATTTAGCTTCATAAATGCCTAAACCTAAGCTCTGATACCATTAAATGTAGCACCTTCTTGCCTAAGTTGGATTAATCCGACTAAACGAGTAGGCGCTATGGAATTTGGTGTGCAGAAAATTTATGAAATTTAAAACTTTTCTTTTCTTTGAAAATTTATTTTTCATAAAACTCCTTCACTTATAAAACCTATTTCATATCATATAACATGCATCCATAAAATGATCATTGATCCTTGATCCATCATGTAATTAAAACCATCATGTTGGGGCTCAACCAACCTAATGTTTACAAAAATTAATGCCTTAACACAATTACATAATACTTTGAAATACAGATGTGTATGGAAGAAAATAACCCAAAGTCCTATGCCATGTATAAAATACAAAGGTATGACATATGATATTACCGATCCATGTCGGGTCTTAACTATTGTCTCTGATGTTGGGCTGAATTTTCTATACCAACTCCAACTCTATCTACAAGGCTCTAACTTGCATGGGGAAACATCTGCATGCTAAGTTATTGAAAGCTTAGTGATACATATAGGCATAAAAATTCAACATGCAATCATACATTAAACAAATTCATGGTTGCATATAAAACATCGTGGCATGATAGTGAAATCATAATGTCATGTGAAATACCTTACCTTATGTGACTGATAACTCACTAAACATTGAACAATAAGAAAAAGAACATATAACTCCTTTTTTTTTAATAGCATATAACATATTGACTGTGTATTCTTGTATATTTGTGTTCTTGGAACCTTTTTTCATTTCATTATGTTCTTATATCACTTTGATATAATTTTCCAACAACTCTCAACACAGACTATTCAGATACAAGTTGTGAACATGGGTGCTTTCCAAGCTTAAGCCATCATGCCACTGTCTATAATCATGTGTGCTAGTTGAGGCATCTTAAGTTGATGGCACTCCCAGAGCTTAAGCAACATTGAAAAGTATTAACATATATGCAAATCGAGATGTCTTAAGTCAATGGCCCTCCTAGAGCTTAAGCCACATTGATGACTATAAAATCATTGTATCATAATCACTATGGTACTGAACCCTTTTAATGGCATGCCATCTAACTACTTATAGTCCTAGTATTGAGCCCGTACTTTACTTGTTCATATTACCTTATTATACTTCATCATAGCATTTATATCTTATAGCATATATACTTTGATCATGTGTAAACTCATCATGTAAAATTCGTATACTAATGTTCATAGAAGCATACTTTAAACATATCATTATAAAAGTATATGCATCACCATTGCATTACAACCATGAAACATAAAACATATATTATTTAAAATAGGCTTCATGGACGTGAACCATATGTTCATAGCCATGAAGTCTTATTCATGGGTAACCCTACCCGTGAACTTAGTCTTAAAGGTTTGTGTCTATTTTGTGCACATTCTTCATAGGCATGACCTTGTTTGTGGGATGAGATTCACGGTCATGAATACCTAGTCACAAGCATGAATCTGGTTTTTCCAGTTATTAACAACATTAAAGACAAACATTCATTAGAAAATACATACAAGGCTCTAAGGATTGTCCCATGAAAATCCTTTTCTTGTTAACATTCTCATCATTTCATGGATTAAAACATGTTAAATCATCATTCAAACCCCTTAGAACATATCTCAACATAAATTACCCTATCAACTCATTTAATGCCAATTCATGCATTTATGGTTTAACAACTTCTTTTATAACCTCAACAATATTTCTTTTCACCTTTCAATCATCATAACTTGGCATTCCATTTAAAACACATATGACATACTTATAACAAGTTTCCTTTCAAGCATTTCCATTCATGTCTCATATTCTCATGGCATTCATTGCATCACTTACTTTCACATCAACAATCAATTAGCATTTAAGGCATTCAAATAATTTAACACATACCATATGCCAAAATTGGAATTTAAATGCATATATGTACATACCATTATTGGAGCCTAAAAAACCAAGCTTCTCTCAAGCTTACTTATCATTTTAGTGGATTTCACCACATTTTCTCTCAACTCCTATTACATATAACACATCTATATCAAAATCAATAACCCATATACTTAACCTTTAAAACCATAAAGATAAAACCCCTAACTTTAACCCTTTTTACAACTTTAATCTCATATAATCCCTTACTAACACATACCATAACCTATAAACAACTTAAAGATGGGTCTTTAACCATGAAAACTCATGATCACATGAATGCATATAGTATGTGGAAGACATTAGAGAATTATCATGAAGAACCAAACATGTTAAATCCAAGAAGATTCAACTTCTCACCTCAGAATATGAACTCTTCAAGATGAAATCCAATCAATCTATCACCAATATGATGAACTATCTTTTAGCCATCATCAATGGCATGAGAAAGCTTGGAAGATGTGAACAACAAAATTTTGAGAAGCCTTCCTCTCAAAGACTATGGTTCAAGAGTTGTGGGTACAGAAGAAGTCAATGAAGACATGAGTGTCATGCCTACTGATGTGCGTATTGGCAAACTTCTAATGCACGAAATGACAGTAAAAAGAGATAAAAGGACTTGAAGCCAAACCAGAAAAAAGAAAGTCTTTAGCACTCAAAGCCTCTACTTCAAAATCTCAAGAGGAAATTGAAGATGACGAAGAAAAGAGTGATGATGCAAATGAGGACATTGTCATGCTCTCAAGAAGATTAAAAAGAATAATTGAAAAGAGACTTGGCAATTCTTGAACCTTCAAACATAGAACCCTCAAACACTCCTCAAATGGCTCTCAAAGAAATAAAGAGGAGGTAAAGTGTTATAAATGTGGGAAGAAAGGACATATCAAACCAGAATGTCCAAAACTCAAGAAACACAAGAAAAAATTTCAAAAAGATAATGGGGAGAAAGGTCACAAAGCCATATGGGATGACGAAAGCACTTCAAGCGAAAAAGATGATAATGAAGGAGAAGAGGTCAACCTATGCTTCATGGCTTTAGAGGATCACTTCATGGATGAGGTAGGTCTTTCTTACTCATATTCATTTAATAATGATAGTAGTGATAATAATAGTGATAATAAAGATGATGATGAGTAGATCTTAATAGAAGTACTGAACCTAGAATTAGAAAAATATAGAAGTAGATTTAATACTTACAAAAAGAATATCTTAGATGTGAAAAACAAAATAAAAGTTTTACGAAAAGAAAATCTTAATCTTAAAACCTATAATGACACTCTTCAAAAATCATTAGATGAGTATTCTTCTAGATCATCAACTAAATCTTTGCTTAAAGAAAATAATATTTTGAACAATGAAGTTGAGGAACTTAGAAACTATATTTCAAGCTTTCAGAGTTTAGATACTTTCATAGTTTCTCAAAGATCGCCTTTAATAAGACATAATCTTGGATTTAATGGAACATCATTTTCATCTCATAAGACTACTTTTATTAAGTCTAGTACACCTCAAACCTCCACAATTGAGGTAATAGGCCTAAGGGCTAAGAGCACAACACACACAAAACCCCCTATTCAAAAGAAGAATGGTCAAGGGTCACTTGGCTTAAGAGGGAAACCTCGAAAGTCCAATCATGCTTTTATGTATAAGAGGCATGCACCTAGGAAAACACTTATTCATCATGCATATGCATGTCATTGGTCACAAACTCCATCTAAAAAGATATGAGACCTAAAAGCATGTTAAAACCGAAAACATATTTTGTGACATCCCGCCTATATAATAGGAATAATCCCATTACATAAGCGGAATGACACAGACAATCTGAATGAAACTAGCCTGAATTTAAAATTTTTATTTAATAACTAAATTGATATTTTTTTTAATATTCAAATATACATATGGATTCAATTATCAAATACATCATGTTATATAAATATTATACTTCATTATGACTATCAAAATTAATGGCTTTTACCTTACATCTAACTATATAGATATAATAGCAAAATACAAAATATGTTCTTAACTATATATAAGACATGTCTAACAAACCCATATGCATGATAATGAAGAAAATGCAAAAATAATATGCATTCGACCCTCAACCAGTTCTGACGTGTCTCCTCTAGTATGGGCTTGTGCTTCCTCTATCAACTTCACAGTTTACTACTTGCAATCTCCAGTTCCTGCGAGGAAAAAACCCACACTAAGCCATTTCTAGCTTAGTGGTATATATAAACATTTAAGTTTTCCCATGCAGTCACACAAATATGGGTCATAATAATCATGATATAATTTAAATAAATCATTGCATAAAATTTATAAAATATTATAATAAAATAAAATTTATGTTCCATTATATTATCATTATATTTGTATCAGGACATGAACTGTATATATTTAACCATATATAATATATAAAATATTAAGCATTCTACCTCATCTCATGTTTCCATAACTCATTTTAATTTAATTGATTTTCCTAAAATTATGATTGTTTAGGTAACTCAAATCTCAATCCATATAAGCATAAATATTTTAACATACAATTACCAAAATGCATGGTAGATAATTCATAATACAGTACACAATATTCCAACATACATTATACATGGACAACCACATGATTATACAATAGTACCAAATTCATTGATAATATATATATATATATATATATATATATATATATATATATAACTCAATTATAAATTTAGCTTACCTTAATAAATATTTATAATTCATGTTATTTCACACATTTTATCTTTCAACATGAACATGTATGTCTTTTAATTAATTTATATATAATATTTTAATATAAATAGCTCAAATCTCATTTCCGGACTGTCCGAATATAGGGCGTGTAGTAAGGCCGCTCACGGAGCTTAAGCACCCTACTCACTATAGTCTCAAGTCAAGAGCGCTCGCAGAGCTTAAGCCTCATGACCGAGTATAACCACATCATCTATGTACAATTAGGACAGGGGTGCTCTCGGAGCTAATACCACCCTGTTCCTAAACAATATCAATATCGGTACCGTAATGCCTCCACAATGGTGCACCATCTATCCCTAATTAGTCCACAGGTTGAGAACTGGGCAATTAATGTTATTTATTTTCTTTATATATTAATTTGCTGGAATCAATATTCCCATTACATTTATAATGAAAATATGATTATAAAATTTTAAAATCATATAATCATATGATATTCCATTATATATAACCATTTAAGTAATATTGACATACTTTAATTAGTTTTATATACAATCAAAGCCAACAAATTTTTTAATACAAAACCAAAATTTATAATAATTTTATGAGTCCAAGTATGCCATATAACCTCTCTTTTCATATCAAATACATATGTCATACATGACTTTCTAACTTCACTCTTTATTGTCCTAATTATTCAATAATTACCATTAATAATTATCACATTTTTAATCAATCATATACTAATCTATATTGAAATATATATTATGTTACATATTGTAAACCAAAATTTCCTACATTTTATCAATCAATTATTCATCCATATGTCTATACATGCATTAACATAAAATTTCATTGGTTAAGCACTCAATTCATTTCATATTTACACATTTTAATACATTATTCAAATATGCCACTTATTCAATTAACACACAAGCATGTAACAAGACAAACTAAAATGCATATATGTACAAACTTCAATGGAGCTTTTCCAAAATCTAAAATTTGGAGCTTGTCTACTTTTATTGCTCTTCTTGTTGTTGAGATCTTAATTCGAAAATATAAATAACTAATACATTGATAAAATATTTATTCTTAATATAGTTTAAATAAATAACTACAATTCTTTTAAGCTGGAACAAGATTTCTTAAAACAGCTGGATCAATAACATTTTCTACACTTATCTAATTTATATGATTCTTAATCCTACTTAAATTTAACATCTAAAACTAAAACATACTACAATTTCAGAATTGTTGAACCATTACACGATTTTTGGTATATTTTTAAATATTGTTTTGATCTCTTCCCTTAGGCAGTTTCAGGGTACCATAATTAAAAATTCTTATCTTTCAATTTATAGCTTAAAATATTATGAAACTTTTTATACAGTTACATAAGTAAATTTGAAAAATTTTTCATGTTTACCTCATTTCTAGATTCGGTCTCTAAAGTTCTCAAATACTAGAGGATCTATAACTGGTTTAACATAGAGTATCAACCCGACCAGTTCTATTGTTCAGGTCATAACTTACAAAATAAATGACATTGTAAGGTGAGATTTTCATAGAAATTTAGATAAGACATATGAGTAAAACTTTTATGTTTTGTACTTTGGCTAATTTGATCTACAAATATGTAAACTATAAGGACATATTTACTGGAGCTGCACAGGTATCAAAACACAACTTAATCAAGGAATAGTCATAGTTTACTTCACTATAACTCCACCTACACAAGAGCCATTTATACGCAATTTGGCAGAGACCTAAATAACACATATACCTACAACTTTCAGGTTTTACAAAACCTCAGATTAAGCCACTAAGATTGTCAATTATTATAAAAATAGTAGGTTATTCAGTTGATACATCTCCCTAAACCAGTTTCACCCCAATGACCGTATCTCTTCATATACTTAAAAGCATTCAATAATATTTGATAGAAAGATACAAAAGACATATATGAATAACCTTTATGTTTAACACTTCTCCAAATTCGATTCACAAGATAAACAAAAAAATGAACGAAGTACACTGCAAAACATAATCCAAAAAGTTCTAATAACACAATAATCATAGAAAAAATATTTCTTACCAAGATCAGATTTATTTGGACTGATTTTTGATACAAATATTGAAAGAAAGGATGAATATTTTAGGCTATGATATAGAGGAAGGAAAAGGGATGATGAAGAAGAAGAAGGAGAGAGTTGAAGTTGGAAGCAAATGGCCAAAAGAAGTCTTAATTGATTTCAGCCCCACTTTCTCCCTATTTCTCGTTTTTGGTCTTCTCTTGTTTTTTTCTTCTGACCCTTGTATTGTTCACTTTTCTTTTCTTTTTTTTTTAATTTAATTTTCTTCTTATCATCATCATCATCATCATCATCATCATCATCATCATCATCATCATCATCATCATCATCATCATCATCATCATCATCATCATCATCATCATCATCATCATCATTATTATTATTATTATTATTATTATTATTATTATTATTATTATTATTATTATTATTATTATTATTATCTTCACATATTTCCTTATATCTAATATCTTTAATTTTATTTTACCAAAAACACAATTTAATTATGTGGTCTAATTTAATCAAATTTATCATGTCAATAAATTTAATTTATTTTAATTTCTAATTTAGTCATTTATTCAATTTATTTAAATTTTTATATCTATCATGTGTTTTCTATGTATACCACATACTTATTCTAATTTAGACTAATTAGTGGGCATTACATGTTTAGAGCTATACAAATGCAATTATTGTATGAAATTTGGTCATATCAATAAACATTGTTGGATAAGGAAGGCTCATTGGGAACCTTCATGTGCTAACCCCCAAGGACCCAAGTTCATTTGGGTACCTAAAAACCAAACTTGAATTGTGATTTTATAGGTATGCCTCAAGTCCACTATAAAAGAAAATGTTTGGTTTATGGATAGTGGATGATCAAGACATATGACTAGAAATAAAGAACTATTCAATTACATTAAAAGTATTTATGGTGGTAAGGTAACCTTTGGGAACAATGCTAAGGGTAAGGTAATTGGCATTGGCTCTATTGGTATTAATAATACTACTTTCATTGAAAACACTTTTCCCCATACAAGTAATGATGCCATATCTTTAAAGCAAAAACAATGGCAGCCAGTTCAAGGTCATGTGTGGGGTAATTCTTCTCATGTGTCTTCAGCTGTCTAGAAGCATAAGCTACTACATTGCCCTCTTACATTCGTACACACTTCAGTCCATTGTGAGAAGCATTGCTATAGATGACATATTCCTTATCAGGGACTGGTTGTGTCAAAACGGGAGCCTCAGTCAACATTTTCTTAAGTCTCTCAAAGTTGTCCTGAAATTTCTCTGTCCACTCAAATTTCACATCTTTCCTCAGTAATCTGGTCAAAAGAGAAGCAATCATTTAAATGCAATTAATAAACCTCCTGTAATAACCGTCCAAACCGAGGAAACTTCTGATTTCTATCACATTACGGAGAGGCTTCCAACTCATAACTGCCTCTACTTTGCTGGGATCAACTTTGATGCCATCTGCTGACACAATGTGTCCAAGGGAAGCCACATCATCAAGCCAAAATTCACATTTTGAGAGCTTGGCATAAAGCTTATGTTCCTTGAGGGTCTGCAAAACTATCTTCAAATGTTGACCATGTTCTTCCTTATTCTTGGAATACACTAAGATATCATCAATAAAAACCACCACGAAAAGATCCAAATATAATCTAAAGATCTAATTCATCAAGTCCATAAAGGTTGTTGGAGCATTTGTCAAACCGAAAGGCATCACTAAAAACTCATAATGCCCATATCTGGTTCTAAATGTTGTCTTAGCTATGTCATCTGTCTTAATTTTTAATTGGTGGTACTCTGATCTCAAATCAATCTTAGAGAAAACTCCCGCACCCTTCAACTGATAAAAAAGATCATCAATTCGTGGTAACGGATATCTGTTCTTAATAGTCACCTTGTTCAACTATCTATAATCTATGCACAACCTCATTGACCCATATTTTTTCTTTACAAACAATACCGGTGCACCCCATGGAGACACACTTGGTTTGATAAAACCTTTATTTAACAACTCTTGTAGTTGTGCCTTTAATTCTTTCAACTCTATCGGTGTCATGCTATACAATGCAGTTGATATTGGTGTTGTACCTGGAGTGAGCTCTATAGAGAATTCAATCTCTCTATCGGGAGGTAGCCCTGGCAGTTCATCTTGGAACACTTCTGGAAATTCATTCACTATAGGGATATCCTTAAGATCTGGACCTCCCTTCTTAGTATCAATCATGTGAGCCAAGTAGGCCTCGCATCCCTTTCTGATCATTCTTTGAGCCTTCATCATAGAAATCACTTGAGCAGGTGGTGGAAACCTTTCGCCTTCCACTACTACCTCTTCTAGTTCTGGAGTTTTAAGAACAACTGTCTTAGATCGACAGTCCACTACTGCCTCATGTTTAGAAAACCAATCCATGCCCAAGATAACATCAAACTCGTGGAATGGCAATTCAATCAAATATACTAAAAATTCTTTCCCATCCACTATCAAAGGGTAACTTTTGTATACCCGGTTAACAATCACACTGTGGCCTAGGGAATTTGTGACCTCAATCTCATATTCTAGATTCTCGCTCATCATACTATTTTCACTATGAGTGCTCGTGCATACATAGGAATGTGTAGAACCAGGATATATTAAAGCACATAAAACTGAGTCATGTAAAGAAAACATACCCACAATCACATTAGTGGATTTTTGGTCCTCTCTAGCCTTCATAGCATATGTTCTAGCTGGAGTCATGCTGGGTCCTGGCTTGTTGATTGTTTCTGATATGGCCTGATTAGGTCTTGCTTGACCTCCTCTAGTCTGAGTCTGATTCTGAACCCAAGCTGATCCTACAGTTTGTGTAGGTGCACTAGTAGTCATTAGAGGGCAATCTCTTTTCATATGGTTCTTGGACCCACATTTGAAACAAGCACCTATGACCATCCAACATTCTCCTTTATGGCCCTTGTGGCAGGTACCACAAATTGGAGCGCTTTCTCGGGTGGCCTGTGTATGTATGCTACCAGCTGCAGATGTAGCCTTTGAGGGCTGCCCCCTCCTGTGTAATCCACCCTGTGTATAACTCCTATTATGTCTCTGACTCCTGCCATGAGAATGTCCTGGGCAGTATCGACTTTTCTTGCCTACAGATTAGGCCATTGGAGTTACTGTTTGTTTAAAAGCTTCCTCTGCTATCTTTCTCTTTCTCTTTTCAACACTAACCGTAGATGCAATTAGTTGAGTAAAGTTAACATGTTGAAGTGCAGTTACAAAATCCCCAATCTCTGTATTGAGGCCATCCTCAAATCTTCTACACTTATCTCTCTCACTCATGATAATCTCTAAAGCATACTTACTCAATCGAGTAAACTCTCTCTGATACTTTGTCACTATCATTTTGCCTTGCTTAAGGTTCAGAAACTCCCTCTTTTTCTCATCTATGTAAAAAGGAGGAACATATTCTTCCTTGAACTCAGTGATAAAGAATTCCTATGTTATAGGCTTTGGAGCCTCTGGTTTCAAAAGAACTGACTTCCATCAGTCATAAGCATCTTCCTAGAGTAGAGATACAATATATTTTGCCTTTTGGTCAGTAGGAACCTCAACCTCATCAAGGACTCTTTCAGTCTTTTCCAACCAATATTCTACTGCAGTAGGATCATCATCTTTCATACCCACAAAATTTATGGCTCCATACTTACGAAGCTTGTCCATATGTACTTTCGGTTTCGATGGTGGAGGTAGAGGAACTAGAGCAGGTTGTGGTACCACCCTTGCAATCTGTTGCAGCAAACCAGCCATCTGTTGCATCAAAGGGTTTTGGTCCTGCTGGGCTGTAGCTGGTATAGCATTCGGACCCTGAACACTAGCTACACTGGGTTGGTTTGGTGCTCCAGTATTAGGAGAACTATTGCTTTCAGTAACTTCATGCGCCTGAATTTCCATACTCTCTTCTAATCCTACAAGTCGACAAAGAAGTAGCTCATGTCAGAGTCAAATGAGACATAAAATGCATGCATGATAAACCTTTAGCCCACTTAGGTCTAGGATCGCCTAAACCTGGGCTCTAATACCACTAAATGCAACACCCTCTTATATAGTTAGGAATAATCCCAACTATATAGGAGAATGTCACCTGCCTATTACCTTAAAATTCATTTGAATTAAAGTTTCTTCCATTTTAGTTATTATATTTTCATATGTTAATTAATTTGTTTTCATGATAGCAATATGTCATTCAATTAATGAATCTATTTTATATGCGGAATTAACAAACTATGACCACATTTTAGCTTTCATTATCCTGATGTTTACAAAATATATATAATCCAAATAAAATTACATGTTCCCAACATAAAAAAAAGACCTGTAAAACTTTTGAAAACTATAATTATACTCATCACCCATGACATGTGGATAGGAACAAAATGCATGTCATGTAAAGCATCAACCCTCTAACGTAGATTCACTTTATTTGACTCTGTATGAGCTTGCTTCTCTTCATGTCAACTTTTCCTTATAGGCTCCAAACCTGTATATGGGAAAACACCCACACGCTAAGCAACCTAATGCTTAGTGGTACGTATGTGCATAAATATTCATACATACACTTATGATATATCATAAAAATTTCATGTTCATATTATCCAATTTTGCATATAAATAATCATAAATAATAATTCATATATCATAATCCTTTTTATAGCAATATAAAAAAAATCAACTTATCATATATCAATATGGAATATTGCATACCTGGTTTACTGGTTTAACACATATACATGCCATAATTTACAAAAGTAAATTCATATTCATACCTCATTTATGAATTCTATTTCCTTGTTTCATTTACTTGATAACTGATTTTTTTCATATTTTTTTTCTTTAAAATATTTTAGATTTTATAGCCCCAAAACTCTAAATCCGGACTATTTGGATGTGGGTTGTGAAATAGGAGCGCTCTCACTCGAGCTTAAGCCACCCTACTCACTATCTGTATCTGTATGTATAAGTGCTCAACCGAGCTCCTCAAGTCAAGAGCGCTCTCACCCGAGCTTAAGCCATCTTGACTGAGTAAAATAAATAATTGCATGCATTTAGGATCAAGGGCGCTCTCGCCCAAGCTTAAGCCACCTTGTCCATATAATAAAATTTTAATATCATCATAATTTTTACGGTACCGTAAACCCCTTAATGGAATGTCATCTATCCTATTTCTAGTCCAAAATTATAGAATTGGGCTTAATTGATATTATCATCTTATGTTTTACATAAATCATCAAAATTCACATATTCATAATAATTTTCGGTTTACATGCCCTATACATATAAAACTTTCTCAATCTCATTTGAAATCTCAAACCACAACACATCATATTAATTTAGTCAATACACAATAAGAATTTTAAATATAAATACTATCATATTATTAAAAATTAAATATATATATATATATATATATATATATATATGTCACCCAAAATTTAAAATACCAAATTACTAAATGTTTATTTCTATACAGATTTTTGCCCTGATTTTGGATTGCCCCTTTCACCTATATTTGATTCCAATTTGACCTTATGGTATTCTATGAATTTTTAGATTAATGTTTTATCTTTCATATACAAAAAGAATCATATAAATCTAAAGTTTTTAACTAAAGTTATGTCCAAATAACCATATAGTGCTCAGTAAAAATATGTCTAGTATTTTTCAGAATATTCTTAGATTCGAGATTTTGTATCAAATTTTAGGTCCAATATAAATCATAACTAGCATTTATACTCTTCATAAACTTTTTGTATCTATATGTCTAATTTCATTTTCAACTAGTTTCATCACGATCTAAGTTCCAGAACAAAATATATAACCAAAATACCATAGAATGTTCAGAAAATAACTACCCAAAATTTTCTGGGTACTTTCAAATATGAGAATTTGTAGAAATTTTTAGACCAACATAGAATCAGATATAACATTTAGACTCTTTATATACATTTTAGTTCTATGTGTCTATTTTCATTTCCAACTGATTTCATCCCGATCCAAGTTCTAGAACAAAAGATATGATCAAATACATCAAGACTGTTCCGGATGAATTTTAACAAAATAAACAAACACAAGTTATTTGTTCACTTTTTCTTCAACATCAAACAACATTATAATGCAAATAAAATTTTCAAAGGAATAAATATGCTCATATGTACAAATCTTGACAAAATGAAGTCTAAACCTTAACACAATGAAGTCTTAATCTCTTCAAACCTTAAGCTATTATAGTTGTTTTAAGTTTTTGGGAAGAGGAAGAGGAAGAAGAAAATGGGTGAAAGAAAAGAGAATTTTTGTATGGAAGAGTGGGAGGGAGGCTAGAGTTTTGAAATTTGGAAGAAGAAGAATAAAATAACATTTTTATACTCATGGTAAATACCCTATTAGGTCCCCCCTTGTTTTTGCCAAATATCTACTTAAATCCTTGGTTTTTATCTTATTATTATTAACTTACCCAACATTTCTATTTATTTTATTTAACACACATAACTTAATAAAAATTCACTTATAAATATTTTTATTATATTTTATTTTTAAATTTAGTCCCAGTAATTTTAATTACGATTATTAAATATGTTAATTATCCAAGCCTAAATTGACGGACATTACATTAGCTATGGAGATTAAGGGTGAAAAAATATGTAAGGGGGTTCGAAAAATGAAGATGAGAATGAAGAAGATGGAAGAAGCAAATAATATTACATTTTTTATTTATTATAACTCAAGACCTAAATTAGCAAATATAATAATAATAATAATAATAATAATAATAATAATAATAATAATAATAATAATAATAATAATAATAAATAAATAAATAAATAAATAAATAATAAAAATGTAATATTTTTTGCTATATAATGCTAAAATTACACTAATATATACACAATTATTGCATCTTGAAAAGAAAAACATGTTGTAAACATATAAAAATTTGAAAAAAAATAACAAAATAATAAAAAATTAGCTTAGTTTTGTTTTTCAAAATGCTTCAAAAATTTAAATACCTAACAAAGTGAAACATAGAAAGCTAATTATTTGATGGACTAACATTCCATTTTTATTGTTTAGCATAATAATAGTATTAATATATATCTTTTTTTAAATCAATATAAATATATGTCCTAATTATAGTTGATATTGTATTGTTTCGTATTACTATTTTATCTAGATCGTGTATATGTAAATTATGTTAGAATCATAATTCAATTATAGGTATTTATGAAGATAAAAATTAGATATTTATGTTAATATTAAAAAAATATATGTTTGCTTAGATTCTTTATTTTTTTTATTTTCTAATTTTATTAAATAAAAGTTTATTAAAATAAAAAAAAATAGAAACATAGAATCCTCAAAATGTGATTTTCTAATTATTGTTTTTGTTTTTAATATACTCATATAATTCACAAATATAAGAACTTATCAAATTTAAGCAAATTTATTTTAGATTTGCTTTATTATTAAGTAAAATTTAATTCTATTTAATTAGAATTTACTATATTTATTCTTCATATTTATCTCATCAAATATTAACATATTTGAAATTCTAAAACTATGGTTATATACGAATCATGAATCTTCCCAAATTGAATTGAGCAACCGAATAAAAAGATACATAACTGAATTATATTGTAGATTTTTTTACTAGAACCGAACCAAATTGTATATTGACTTTAATTTTGATGGATCAATATCTTTTAGTAATATTCAGACCGATAACGATATTGAATTGTATCGAAATGTTATAGAACCAATTTGTACCAAAAGAACCGATGCTTAAAAATTTATAATTTTACTATATGTAATAACTAATAAGACTGAAATAATTTATATATAACATTATTTATAACTTTTATAGTTTTACTATACAAATATAATTTAACATAAGCTTATAAATTATATACATTTTAATTCATAGTATTAAAATTTTAAATTTGTAAATTTGTTAACAAAATTAATATAACATTTTTAATAACAATGGACATTCAAATAATTGAAAATTTTATATATTAAAAATAATTTTATATGCTAAAAAATGTTGGTGTGGAGAATTAAACCTATGACCTCTATGTAAATCTAAGATAAGCTAAACATCAAACCGATCAACTATCTTTATTATTAACATGCAAGCAAAATAAATATTTATAAGATATTGCTTGTTTTCATTTTTATACTCTTTTTTAGCATTTATAATTTGTTCTAATTGTATTACATAATAAATGTAAATTATATTAATATATGATTTAATATACCAATTTAAGTGCAATCTATTATAAATTAATCTAATTTATAATAAATGTATTATAACTTGTTGAACCTTGAGGGGTATTTCTGTCATTTTGATGCTAACAAATAAAATAGCAATAATGTAATTAATATTCTTGTTTTCTAAGTCTATTGAACAGGGTATGAAGTATGTTAGCAAGAATGGAGAATGAGAGATTAATTTTAAAAAGATAAAATTGAAGAAGTAGCATGTTCACGTCCGTGGCTCTCTGTGTCACGCCCGTGATGAAGCCTAGCGCCAACAAACCAACATTTAAAGTTCACAGCCATGAAGGAAGATAGCAACTGTGAATGAGCATTTCAATCATGCCCGTGAAAGCAATGCCACGCCCGTGAAAAGACATGACAAATTCTTCCAGAGAGCTTCACGACCAAAGTCACCACTTGGACCACGGCTTGGAAGGTTGTCATGCCCGTGAAGATATAATGTCACGCCCATGAACAAATATTTCAAAACCTTCTAGAATGCTTCACGGCCAAGGTCACCACTTCAGTCATGGCTTGGAAGAACAGTCACGACCGTGACACACAGAGTCACGACCGTGAAAGATGAAAGAGAAAAATGTCAGGCGCAATTATTAGGGTTGGTGCAACGGCTAGTTTCATATTAAATGCATTCTAACGACTATAATTTGCTATGGAAGTATAAATGCAAGTCATTTATGCATCCAGAACAAGAGAGTGAACAAGGAGAACAAAAGAACAAGTGAATTGAAAATATTTTGAATCAAAACCTTGTTGTAAGCCATTTTGTGCATTTTATATTTATTCTCTGTAAAAGTTTTTTTGCTCATCATTTATTGAGCAATAAAGATTTGTAAGTGTTTCTCTCTGCAATCATTTACTGAAGTGAGTTTTGGGTATTTTTGGGTTAAGAGTATAACACTTGTAAGGGTTAGTTGTGTGAGCCTCTAAAACACAAAGAAAGGTTGTTTGTGTGAGCCTGTAAAACACAAGGTAAAGATTGCTTGTGTGAGCCTGTAAAACACAAGGTAAAGATTGTTTGTGTGAGCCTGTAAAACACAAGGAATTGGTTATTGTGTGAGCCATCAAAACACAAGAGATTTCTGGGTGAGGTGTGAGCCATTGTTAGAAACATCATAGTTGGGATGAGCTTGTAAAACTCCATTGTAACACTTAGTGTGTTAGTGAAACTCCCAATTGCGATTGGGGAGAGGAGTAGGGTTTGTTAACCTCGAACCTCTATAAAAATCCTTGTGTCAAATTTCTCTATCCCTCCTAAAACTTAACTTTTCATTCCGCATTTAAAAGTTAAATTTTTTAATATCCAATTCAACCCCCCCTTCTTGGCTCAATATCTGGGAAACAATTGGTATCAGAGCTTTGTCTAGCATCGAAGCCTAAAAAGTGCTAGTAAAGATCAAGATATGGCAAGTGAAGGATTCCAAAGTCTCAAGCCTTACTTCGATAGAGAAAATTATGCTCATTGGAAGTTTTGGATGGAGACATATCTGGATGGAGAAGGAATTTAAGTTTGGGATAGTATTCGAAAAGAATGGACACTGCCAACTAGAAGAGGAGCTGATGGTAAAGAAGAAATCTTATCAAGAGATTATTAGACAGAGCCTCAAAGAAGAGCAAACTTTAAAAATAAGAAGGCAATGACAATTCTCTCAAACTCATTATCCGTTGAAGAATGTGGAAGAATACAACACTGCCCAACAGCCTACAGCATGTGGAAGACATTGGAAAATTATCATGAAGGAACTAAGCAAGTAAAATCCAAGAAGATTCAACTTCTTACTTCAGAATATGAGCTCTTCAAGATGAAATCCAATGAGTCAATCATTGACATGACCAACCGTCTTCAAGCTATTATAAATGGAATGAGGAAACTTAGGAAGCATCTGAGCTTGGAAGATGTAAACAACAAAATCCTGAGAAGTCTTCCTCTTAAAGACTATGGTTCAAGAGTTGCTGGTATAAAAGAAGCAAATGAAGACATGAGCATCATGAATACTGATGTGCTTATTGGCAAACTTCTCACACATGAAATGGCAGTGAAAAGAGATAGAGAGCTTGAAGCAAAGCCAGAAAAAAGAAAACCTTTAGCACTAAAAGCCTCTACTTCAAAATCTCAAGAAGAAAGTGAAGATGATGAAGAAATGAGTGATGATGAGAAAGAGGACATTGTTATGCTCTCAAGAAGGCTGAAAAGAATCATTGAGAAAAAAATGAGCAACTCTAGAAAATTCAGGCAAAGAAACCTCAAACAGACTTCTAATGATGCACAAGGAAGTAAGGAAGAGGTAAAATGCTATGAATGTGGAAAGAAATGGCATATTAAACCATAATGTCTAAGGCTCAAGAAGCATAAGAGCAAATACCAAAGAGACAATGGGGAGAAAGGTCATAAAGCCACATGGGATGACGAAAGCTCTTCAAGCGAAAAAGATGGCAATGAAAGCGAAGAGGTCAACCTATGCTTCATGGCTATTGAGGATCACGTCTAGGATAAGATAAGATCACTACACTCATACTCTTTCAATAATGATACTAGTGATGATGATAATGATAGTGATAGTGATTATGATGATGATGAGCAAAGCTTTATAGAAGAATTAAATTTAGAACTAGAGAAATATAGGAGTAAATTTCGTACTTATAAGAATAACATTTCTAATTTGAAAATCAAAATGGATGCCTTAGAAAAGGAGAACCTCAAGCTTAAATCATCTAATGAATCTCTTCAAAAGTCATTAGATGAATACTCATTAAGACCCTCAATAAAATCCTTGCTTAAAGAAAATAATACTTTGAAAAATGAAGTTGGGGAACTTAGAAATTCCATTTCTAAATTTCATAAAGGAAAAGAGAGTTTAGATACTCTCATTGTGTCTCAAAGACCACCTTTAATTAGACATGGTCTAGGATTTAAGGACACATCATCATCTTCTCACAAAACCATTTTTGTTAAGTCTAGTGAACCTCACATCTCCACACTTGCTGAAACAACACCAAGGAATAAGTTCACTAAACCTTCTATACATAAAAAGAATAATCATGCCTTTATGTATAAGAATAATGTATCTAGAAAACCACCAATTAATCATGATTGTGCATGCCATTGTTCTTAAACTCAGTCTAATAGAATTATGGCATTCAAATACATTGTAAGACCAAAAAGCAATTTTAAACCTAAACAATGTAATTATTGTATGAAAATGGGTCACATAAATAAACATTGTTGGATAAGAAAGGCTCATTGGGAACCTTCATATGCTAACCCCCAAGGACCCAAGCTCATTTGGGTACCTAAAAATCATACATGAATTGTGATTCTATAGGTATGCCTCAAGTCCACAATAAACAAAAATGCTTGGCTAGTAGACAATGGATGCTCAAGGCATATGACAGGAGACAAAGAACTCTTCAATGAAATCAAAAGTATTGATGGAGGTGAGGTTACCTTTGGAAATAATGCTAAGGGTAAGGTAATTGGCATTGGCTTTATTGGTACAAATGGTACTACTTTTATTAAAAATGTCTCACTTGTTGATGGCTTGAAACATAACTTGTTAAGTGTTAGTTAATTATGTGATATTATGTGATAAAGGAAACAAAGTAACCTTTACTTCTAATGAATGTTTTGTAATCTCTATTGATGGTCAAGAAATATTTAAAGTAAATAGAGATGTTAACACATACATAATAGACTTACATGAAATATCTAACCATTCCTCTAAGTGTCTTGTGACTACTAGTGATGAATCTTGGCTGTGGCATAGAAGGCTTGGTCATGCGAACATGAATTTAATTCAAAGTCTTAGCACAAGAGAACTAGTAAAGGGACTACCAAGAGTCAAATTTGAAAAAGACAAGACATGTGAACTTGGCTAAAGAGGGAAGCAACACAAGTCATCCTTGAAAGCCAAAAATATAGTAAGTACCTCAAAACCTCTACAACTCCTGCATTTAGATTTATTTGGACCTACTAGAATTGATAGCTTAGGAGGTAAACATTATGCTTTTGTCATCGTAGATGATTACTCTAGATTTACTTGGATAATTTTTTTAGCTCAAAAGAATGATACTTTTGAAAATTTCAAAAAAAGAGTTCAAAATGAAAAAAGATACTGTATTTCAAAAATAAGAAGTGATTATGGCAAAGAATTTAAAAATGAAAATTTTGAAAGTTTTTGTCTTGAACATGGCATTTCGCAGAATTTTTCATCTCCTAGAACACCTCAACAAAATGAGGTAGTTGAAAGGAAAAATCAAACGTTAATTGAAATGGCTAGAACAATGTTGAATGAGTATGGTCTACCAACTTACTTTTGGGCAGAAACAACAAATACTGCTTGTTATATTTCAAATCGAGTTTTCAAAATTCCTCTTTTAAACAAAACCTCATTTGAGCTATGGAATGGAAGAAAGCCCTTGATATCATACTTTAGAGTATTTAGATGAAAGTGCTCCATATTGAATACCAAGGACAACCTTGGAAATTTTGCCTCTAAATCTGATGAAGATATCTTTTTAGGATACTCTACAACTAGCAAAGCATATAGAGTATTTAATAAAAGATCATTAACTGTTGAAGAATCTATGCATGTTGTTTTTAATGAATCTAGTAGACTTGATCTTGTGAAAGGTAGTGTTCTTGATGATGTTGTAGGAACTATGGAAAGACTTGATCTTGGAAATGGAAAAGAAGAAGATGATCAAGAAGATTCACATCAAGATGATTCTCTACCTCAAGCTCAAGAGGAAAATAGGCAAGAGCTCCCAAAATAATGGAGATTGACAAAAGATCACCCCAATGAGCAAATCATTGGTGATCCTTCAAGGGGAGTAAGTACTAGATCTCATTTCAAATATTTAGCCACTGACCTTACTTTTATTTCTCAAATTGAGCCTAAAAATGTTGATGAGGCTCTTAATGATGAAAGTTGGGTGATTGCAATGCAAGAAGAACTCAACTAATTTGAGAGAAGTAAGGTATGGACCTTAGTACCTAGATCCAAGGATTATCAAATTATAGGTAGCAAATGGGTATTTAGAAATAAATTAAATGAACAAGGTTCAATAACTAGGAATAAGGCTAGACTGGTTGCAAAAGGATATAATCAGGAAGAAGGAATAGATTATGATGAGACTTATGCTCCTGTAGCTAGATTAGAAGCCATAAGAATACTTTTAGCATATGCATGCCACGTGAATTTCAAACTCTTTCAAATGGATGTGAAAAGTATCTTTTTAAATGGTTATATACAAGAAGTGTATGTAGAACAACCACCAGGTTTTGAAAGTTATGATTTGCCTAATCATGTTTTTAAACTTTCAAAAGCCTTATATGGTTTGAAACAATCTCCAAAAGCTTGGTATGAAAGACTAAGTTCTTTTCTCTTAGAAAATAACTTTACAAAGGGGAATGTTGACACTACATTATTCATTAAAAAGCATAAGCATGATATTCTAATTGTTCAAATTTATGTTGATGATATCATATTTGGATCTACTAATGAATTGCTTTGTCAAGAGTTTGCTAAGTGTATGACTAGGGAATTCGAAATGAGCATGATGGGTGAGCTTAAATATTTCCTTGGTCTACAAATTAAACAAGGCAATGAGGGCATATTCATCAACCAATCCAAATATGCCAAAGACTTACTTAAGAAATTAGGAATGGAAGGATGCAAGAATGCCAAGACTCCAATGAGCACTTCAACAAAATTGGACAAAGATGAAAAGGGTAAGAGCATTAATAAAAAGCTCTATAGAGGTATGATCGGATCACTTTTATATCTTACTGCTTCTAGACCCAACATAATGTATAGTGTATGCTTATGTGCACGATTTTAATCATGTCCAAAAAAGTTTCATTTACATGCAGTAAAAAGAATTCTAAGATATTTACATGGCTCATTGCATCTAAGTTTGTGGTATCCTAGAAATTCATCCTTTTATATTGTAGGATATTCAGATGCAGATTATGCTGGTAGTCTTTTAGATAGAAAAAGTACTTCAGGTACTTGTCACTTTATTGGAGAGTGCTTAGTTTCTTGGTTTAGCAAGAAACAAGTTTCAGTTGCTCTTTCTACTGCTGAAGCAAAGTATGTAGCAGCAGGATGTTGTTGTACGCAAATCCTTTGGATGAAACAACAACTTAAGGATTATGGTCATAGTATGAACCATATACCTATTAGATGTGACAATACAATTGCTATAAATCTATCAAAGAATCTCATTCAACATTCTAGAAGTAAGCATATTGACATTAGACACCATTTTATTAGACATCATGTTCAATATGGAGATGTTGTATTGGAATTTATAAGCACAGAAAATCAATTGGCAGATATATTCACTAAGTCTCTAAATGAGGAAAAATTTAATTTCATAAGAAGAGAACTTGGTATGATTGATGGATTAACTTTCTGATTGCCAAATTGTCAAACCTTAAGTGATAATCTTGTTTTTGTATCATCTTACTAGATATAAGGTAGTAAATTTGATGAAAATTTATGTTATAAGGATAGAATCTTCATAGAAATGCTTTAGCCTTGTTTTAGGACTTAATCTTATTTAATGAGAATTTTAGGCAGTTCACGCCCGTGACATATATTCACGCCCGTGAACTAAATAGCCAAAAGAACCAGTAGCTTTCACGACTTGATTCACGACATGGTTCACGACTTAAAGTAGTGAAGCCTATGTTCACAACTTCATTCACCCTCGTGAAACGCCTTGTTCACGCCCATGACGCATTTTCACGCCCGTGAACATTTTCACCAAAAAAACTTACAGAAGCGTTCACGCTTTGTTTCACAGTCATAAGTAGTGAAATTCAACATTTCACGCCCGTGACTTATTTTTCACCACCGTGATAGTTTATCATTCATGCCCGTGACCTTCAAATGTCACGATCGTGAGCAATTTCACTCCTTTCTTCACGGGTAGAGCACCCTTTTAGCAAACCGTGAACATGACACTTCACGCTCATGACTACGTGTTTCACGCCCGTGAAGAGGTCGGCTATATAACATTTCTGCCGGTTATTTTTCACATTTCAACTCTACAACTTCTTGCAACTGCTCTCATTTATCAACATTCATTGTCACATTGAAGATTTCGGCTCTCTAGTCACAAATTTCATCTATAAATACCATCAAAAATCCCTTCCATCATCACAAATCATCTTTCCTTAGGGTTTCCTCACAAATTCTGTCAAATCTTTTCCACTCTTCAAAAGTTTATTTCTTCAATCAAGATGGAAATCAGATCATCAAAGGGTACTAGGAAGAAATCTCATGCTCCTAGAAGGTATACATATTACCTAATGAACACAATTCTAGAGCATTGCCATCCTAGGTACTCTGTGCTTAAGAAAAGGCCTTTCATTTCCTCAAGGTCATTTTAGTGGCAGACAGTACATACTCTCAGGCTCAAGACAGCGATGACAGAGCAACTCCAAGCCTGTCACTTGAAGGAATTTGTTCACATTCATCAACCCACTTTGAAGGAGCCCACCTTGGAGTTTTTGAGCACTCTGCAAGTATCACCTACTGGCACGGTGAAGTTTCAATTGTGCAAAAATCCTAACACCCTCTCTGCCACATAATTCGGTGATTTATTCAATCTTCCCTCGGATGGCATCTTGAACGACAATGAAGTAGAGTTCTATGCTACTCAGGCATGGACTCACTTCGTGTTGGATTGCAGCTGGGATGTTAAAAAGATGAAGAGTACTCACCTTCGATCCCCAGTGCATAAATATCTGCATAGGTTTCTAACCTATAGCATATTTGCCCGAAGAGACAGCAATGGCACAATTCGGAAGTCTAAGCTTTTTCTCCTGAAGATGGCCCGAAGAGGCCTCACAGTGGCCTTATCCCGATGGTTTGCAAACCATCTTTTGTCCATTGCCACTAAGCCTTCCGGAGACATTCTTATTGGTGGGTATATGACTCATATTGCCTTGAATCTTGCATATCTGAAGCTGGATGCACATCACTACAACCTCATCCTAGGGCATCCTCGAGATCGACTGGATGTCGAGTCTTTCATTAAGATGGGAGCGGCTGTTCGAATTGTATTTGAGAACAACATCTATTACCGCTTCATCAACACTGCTGGCGAGATCATTTAGAAGATAATGACTCGAAGGACTTTAAAGCTGGCCTCCAAGGTATCCAGCAGAAGAAGAGGGCTCGAGTTGAGATGACACCTCCTGAGGTTGAGCAGGACATCGGACAATCCTCTGCCTCCATTCCAAATTTGGCTCAGCAAGTGGTTGACCTCCTGGCACCACGATTTGAGCAGCTATAGGCTTCCATGGATGAGAGGTTGGGGAACCTCAATGACTTCATAGAGTCTAGGATGGACAGCCTCGAGGCAAAAGTTGCTCAACTTAGGGATAGGATGTCCGAATAGATGTTAGGCTTTATGTTAGCCTTGTTATGTTTGTGTCTTGCTTGTTTATTTGTAGGAAATTTTAATTTCCTTTCTGAATTTTATTTACTTTTGTTTGTACTTCTCTTTCATAATTAATATATTTGTTTTCTTTTCCATTATGGTTTATCTTTATTGATATTCTTTTTGTTGATGAAAAAAAGGGGAGAAACTAGCAATATATTAAGATAAGTGCAAGTAATACTTAATTTTGAATCAAAATGGAGAACCTAGCAATATATTGTTTTAAAGTTAAATACAAAATTAAGTAGGGAGAAACTAGCAATATATTGAGTTAAGTGCAATACTTAAATTTTGATTCAAAATGAATATGCAAGTATGCAATTGAGTTTTATACACCTTAAATATATCTTAAGTATACTTTACATATACCTTGATGCAAGTTACATAAATGAATATGCACTTGATACACTCTAAATATACCTTACATATACTTTATGCTTTAAAGAAAATTTTGGTATACATTGGATATACTTTGCATATAACTTTCATATACTTAAATTTAGAAAGTTTATTTTGATGCTACACTTCATCATTCTCTACAATTCTTGCACTTCATCATTTTTTATCCTAAGCACCTTTTGAGGGGGAGGCTTCTCAAAAGCACATATTGCTAGATTATTTGTCACCATCAAAAAGGGGGAGATTGTTGAACCTTGAGGGGTATTTTCGTCATTTTGATGCTAACAAATAAAATAGCAATAATGTATTTAATATTATTGTTTTCTAAGTCTATTGAATAGGGTATAAAGTATGTTAGCAAGAATGGAGAATGGGAGATTAATTTTAAAAAGGCTAAATTAAAGAAGTATCATGTTCACGTCCGTGACTTTATGTGTCACGCCCATGATGAAGCCTAGCGCCACCAAACCAACATTTAAAGTTCACAGCCATGAAGGAATATAGCAACCGTGAATGAGCATTTCAGTCACGCCCGTGAAAGCAATGTCACGCTCATGAAAAGACATGACAAATTCTTCTAGAGAGCTTCACAACCAAAGTCACCACTTGGACCACGGCTTGGAAGGTTATCACGCCCATGAAGATATAATGTCACGCCCGTGAATAAATATTTCAAAACCTTCCAGAATACTTCACGGCCAAGGTCACCACTTCAGTCACGGCTTGGAAGAACAGTCACGACCATGACACATAGAGTCACGACCGTGAAAGATGAAAGAGAAAAATGTTAGGCGCAATTATTAGTGTTGGTGCAATGGCTAGTTTCATATTAAATGCATTCTAACGGCTATAATTTGCTATGGAAATATAAATGCTAGTCATTTATGCATCCAGAACAAGAGAGTGAACAAGGAGAACAAAAGAACAAGTGAATTGAAAATATTTTGAATCAAAACCTTGTTGTAAGCCATTTTGTGCATTTGATATTTATTCTCTGTAAAAGTCTTTTTGCTCATCATTTATTGAGCAATAAAGATTTGTAAGTATTTCTCCTTGTAATCATTTACTCAATTGAGTTTTGGGTATTTCTAGGTTAAGAGTAGAACACTTGTAAGGGTTAGTTGTGTGAGCCTCTAAAACACAAAGAAAGGTTGTTTGTGTTAGCCTGTAAAACACAAGGTAAAAGTTGCTTGTGTGAGCCTGTAAAACACAAGGTAAAAGTTGTTTGTGTGAGCCTGTAAAACACAATGAATTGGTTATTGTGTGAGCCATCAAAACACAAGAGATTTCTGGGTTAGGTGTGAGCCATTGTTAGAAACACTATAGTTGGGAGTGAGCTTGTAAAAATTCCATTGTAACACTTAGTGTGTTAGTGAAACTCCCAATTGCGATTGGGGAGAGGAGTAGGGTTTTTTAACACCTGAACTTCTATAAAAATCCTTGTGTCAAATTTCTCTATCCCTCCTAAAACTTAACTTTTCATTTCGCATTTAAAAGTTAAATTTTTTAATATCCAATTCAACCCTCCTTCTTGGCTCAATATCTGGGCAACATAACTATATGATAAATCACTATAAATTATTATTTAATCTGATTATATTATATGATTTTTTTATCAATATAATTGTAATTATGACTTTGGACAAGTTTAGGACTTCTTTGACTCCGATTACAACTAATGTTTTTCTATGTTGCTAAGATTTTTTAAAGATGTGTTAAACAACCTATGACAATAGAAGCATTAGTTGAAGAACTCCAAAAATTTGAATGTAGATACTAGATTTTCGTACATTTGGTTTTTTGTATATATACCCAATGATGATAGCTATGGTAGTTGCCTAATATAGCCCCGACCAGTTCTGGTTCGAAACCATCAATTCCATAGTCCTAGAATTATAGGATCGGATTGACACCTAAGAGAGACCTATTCATCTGGTTCCAATATTTTTTTATTTTTATAAAAATTATATAATTATGTAATTAATACAATAAATAAATATAATTTAAATTATTAAATTTTCAACATTAAACTTAATTGTTGGGTGAATTTGAAGCAAAAAAATAAATTTATCTTATCAATTTATTTATAAAATGAAGTAAAAAAATATTAAGTAAGAAATAAGTTAAAAAAATTGGGGAATAAGTTAGTTAGAAATAATGAGAATATTGAGAAAGAAATATTAACTTATGAAATATTAATTTGTGTAAATTATAAATTTTTACAACTAATAAGTTATTAAAAAAATAAAAATTTTGAGAAAACATTTATATTATTAAATATTAATTTGTGATTTAGTGTAATAAGTTAGATTGTTATATATATATAAAAAAAAAGAGAAATTTCATTTTGGGAAATTATAAATTGAAATTTAGAAAGGATTATTTTTTATTTTATAGCTTAATAAATTATAAAAATTATAATTGGACTAAAAATATAAGCAATTTAATTTTTTATTTTAATTTGTGATTTAGTGTAATAAGTTAGATTGTTATATAAAAAAAGAGATATTTCATTTTGAGAAATTATAAATTGAAATTTAGAAAGGATTATTTTTTATTTTATAGCTTAATAAATTATAAAAATTATAATTGGACTAAAAATCTAATCAATTTAATTTTTTATTTTAAAAAAATAATTTAATTATAAAAGTTTGAATTTATGTTTAAAAAATAATAAAATTAATAAAATTAATTTTCCTACCATTAATTAAGTTGTATAAGTATTTTCTTAGGGTCTAGAAAAATCAAATTCCACTTAGTTTTCTTACCTTTTAAATTTTAATAATTTACTCATTTTACCTTTTTTTTAATCGAAACTGTCAATGTCAAATGTTTCAGTCGTTTATTTGATGGTGAAGTTATATTGATTCTTATTTTCATCTTTCTCTATTTCTTATTATCTTAATATCGTTTTGATCCAATCAACAATACATATTTAAGCTTCTAGCAATTTGAGAGTTAAACTTATCTGCGTCTCATCCAAAATATTACATTTCGTACTAAAAACTTTTTCAATTGCAACAGTTAAGGCTAACCTTGAAAAAAATTATTTTGTAATTTGGGAAAGTACTAGATAAATATTTTGATGTCGACTCCACCAATCAAGAACTAAAAAATCTTTACTTGTCATATTATTACTAAACTCAAAAATAGTTGTTAGATAAATGTCAAGTTCGAGTGAACAAATGATGATCTTGTTTTTTTTTATATTTTTACAATATTAAATGATTACCCCCTCTAATTTTTATCGATTCACTTGAAATTTGACTAGTTGTGCCACTATAAGTAGTAATAGGAATATTATAAATCAAACTAAATTTTATAAATAAATCATAAAGTTAATTTTTTTTACATCATTAATTATAGTATCAATACTAATATCATTACCTGAATCTAAATATTAATAATAAAGATTCAAATAATTATATAAACCATCTATTTTATATCTAGGATAAAAAAAATACAATTTACAAAATTAAACAAAGGAATAAATTTAAGATAATTCAACCATTTATTTTTCATCATACAAATGATTCATGTAAAATTGGATCATTAATATATTCTTAAAATGTATCAATAATATTAATAAATTCATACAATAATTAATGACATGTCAGATAATAAACACCACTAAAAATATATGTTGCATCATTAAAAAAATTTAAAATATCCAAAAGTAGTTGACAAACATCTAAATATTGTGGATATATATTAATTTATAGCACATTATTGGAAATATATATGCACAATAATTATCTATATCCATATTACTCTTTGAGTATTTTATAAGTTGAATTCTAAAAACTGCGAACATCCCTTGGAAATCTTTTAGATTTGTTGTCATTTTCAAGAAAAAATCGAACTCATAATTTCATTATTTGTGAATATAAACATAAAAATGAAATTGGTGCTTTAATTAGAGAAATTATACCACTTAAATATTTTAAACCATTTTGAAATATAAATTTATATTGAAGCTTGAGGGGTATTTCCATCATTTTGATGATAACAAATAAAATAGTAATAATATATTTAACAATGTTTGTTCTAAGTATGTTAAATAAGATATATCTTGATTAGAACATGAAGCAAGATTGAAAGAAAACTTTTGAAGATTAAAATCAAAGAAACAACAAAGTCATGCTCGTGAATATAGATGAGTGTCAACTTTTCAACATTCAAAGTTCACGACCATGAAGGATCATACTAATCGTGAATGATCATACAGTCACACCCGTGAAATAGTATTCACACTTGTGATCAAACATGTCAATACTTTCAGAGAGCTTCACGGCCAGAGTCACCACTTGGACCACGACTTGGAAGAATATTCACGCACGTGAAAGTATCAGTCACGCATGTGATCAAACACTTCCAATTCTTCCAAAAAACTTCACGGTCAGAGTCTCCACTTAGACCACTGCTTGGAAGACATTCAAGACCATGACACATATATTCACACCTGTGAATGAGGACAAAGAAACATGTCAGGCGCGAAGTTAAGAGTTGGTTCAACGATTAATTTCGCATTAAATGCACCTAAATGACTATAATTCACAAAGGGGGGATAAATGAAAACCATTTATGAATCCCAAATAAGAGAACAACAATTATTTTGAATCATTAATCTTATTGTAGATTGTGCATTAATGAGTTTTTCAAAACAAACTTCTATTCATTGTGAAAACCTAATTGCTCATAATTTCAGAGCATTGTAGATTGTTGAGTGTTTTCATTGTAGCCAATTACTCAAAAGTGAGTTTGGGTATTTCGGGTTAAGAGTGAAACACTTGTAAGAGTTTATTGTGTGAGCCATCAAATACAAGAAATTAGTTTTTGTGTGAGCCATTGAAAAATACAAGGGAATTTCTGGGTTAGGTGTTAGCCATTGAGAGAAACATCATATTTGGAGTGAGCTTGAAAAACTCTATTGTAAAACTTAGAGTGTTAGTGAAACACCGAATTGAGATTGAGGAGAGGAGTAGGGTTTGTTCATGCCCGAACCTCTATAAATCTTGTGTGTGATATCTCTCCTTAGTCTATTTTAAGTTATTCCGCACTTTCAAGTTAAGCAATTTTTAGTTACTAACCAATTCAACCCCCTTCTTAGTTCATTGTCAAGGCAACAATTGGTATCAGAGCTTGTCTAGCAATAAATCCTAATAAGCACTAGGAAAGATCAAGAAATGGCCAGTGAAGGATTTCAAAGTCTTAAGCTTTACTTTGATGGAGCAAACTACGCTCATTAGAAATTTCGGATGGAGACATATCTCTATAGTGAGGGAATTGGAGTTTGGGATAGTGTTCGGAAATCATGGACACCACCAACCAAAAGAGGAGTTGATGGTGAAGAATAAGTTCTTTCAAGAGATGATTGGATAGAGTTTCAACGAAGAGCTAATTTCAAAAATAAAAAGGCAATGACAATTCTCATAAGCTCTCTATCTATTGAAGAATGTGGTAGAATCCAACATTGTCCTACTACATATAGCATGTGGAAAACATTGAAGAATTATCATGAAGGAACCAAACAAGTTAAACCTAAGAAGATTTAACTTCCCACTTTGGAATATGAACTCTTCAAGATGAAATCCAATGAATTTATTACCGATATGACAAACCGTCTTATAGCCATCATCAATGGCACGAGAAAGCTCGAAAAGCATTTGAGCTTGGAAGATGTGAACAATAAGATTCTGAGAAGCCTTCCTGTCAAAGACTATGGTTCAAGAGTTGCGGATATAGAAGAGGCTAATGAAGACATGAGCGTCATGCCTACCGTTGTGCTTATTGGCAAACTTCTAATGCACGACATGGTGGTAAAAAGAGATAGAGAACTTGAAGTCGAACCAGAAAAGAGAAAGTCTCTAGCACTCAATGCCTCTACTTCAAAATCTCAAGAGGTAATTGATGATGATGAAGAAAAGAGTGATGATGCAAATGAGGACATTTAATTCTTCAAAATTCAAACAAAAAACCCTCAAACACTCCTCAAATGATTCTCAAAGAAATAAAGAGGAACTAAAGTGTTATGAATGTGGGAAGAAAGGATATATCAAACCAAAATGTCCAAAGCTCAAGAAACATAAAAGAAGAATTCAAAAAGATGATGGGGAAAAAGGTTACAAAGCCACATGGGATGACGAAAGCTTTTCAAGCAAAAAAAATGATAATGAAGGAGAAGAGGTCAACTTATGCTTCATGGCTTTAGAGGATCACTTCACGGATGAGGTAGGTCCTTTTTACTTATACTCTTTTAGTGATAATAGTAGTGATAATAATAGTGATAGTGAAGATAATGATGAACAAAGTTTAATAGAAATATTGAACCTAGAGTTAGAAAAATATAGAAGTAGATTTAGCATTTATAAAAATAACATTTTAGATTTAAAAAACAAAATGGAACTTTTACAAAAAGAGAATTTTGATTTTAGAACTTCTAACGAAACTCTTTAAAAATCATTAGATGAGTATTCCTCTAGACCCTCAACTAAATCCTTGCTTAAAGAAAACAATATTTTGAAAAATGAAGTTGAGGAACTTAGAAACTCTATTTCAAGGTTTCATAAAGGCAAAGAAAACTTAGATACTCTTATAGTTTCCCAAAGACTACCCTTAGTAAGACATGGTCTAGGATTTAATGGAACATCATCTTCATCTCATAAGACTATATTTGTTAAGTCTAGTATACCACAAACCTGTACAATTAAGGTAATACCCCAAGGGCTAAGAGCATAACACACACAAAACTCTCTATTCATAAGAAGAATGGTAAAGGGTTGAATAACTTAAGAGGGAAACCTCAAAAAGCCAATCATGCCTTCATATATAAGAGGCATGCACCTAGGAAAATACTTACTCATCATGCATGTGTATGTCACTGTACACACACACCTTCTAAAAGGATGTTGAGGCCAAAAGGCATGTCAAAACCGAAAAATATGTTTAGAGCTAAGCAATGTAATTATTGTATAAGATTTGGTCATATTAACAAATATTGTTGGATAAGAAAGGCTCATTGGGAACCTTCAAGTGCTAACCCCCAAGGACCCAAGTTTGTTTGGGTACCTAAAAACCAAACTTGAATTATGATTTTATAAGTATGCCTCAAGTCCAATATAAAGGAAAATGCTTGGCTTGTGGATAGTGGATGCTCAAGACATATGACCGGGAACAAAGAAATCTTCAATCACATCAAAATAATTAATAGTGGTAAGGTAACCTTTGGGAACAATGCTAAAAGGAAGATAATTAGCATTGGCTCTATTGGTATTAATAATACTACTTTTATTGAAGATGTTTTTCTTGTTGATGGTTTGAAACATAATTTGTTAAGTGTAAGTCAATTATGTGATAAAGGGAGCCAAGTTATCTTTACCTCAAATGAATGTCTTGTAACCTCTTTAAATGGCCAAGAGATATATAAGGGATAGAGATATCAACACTTACGTAATAGACTTATACAAAATTTCTACCTTTTCCTCTAAATGTCTTGTGACTATTAGTGATGAATCTTAGCTATGACATAGAAGGCTTGGTCATGCAAGCATGAAATTAATTCAACACCTTAGCAAAGAAGAGATAGTAAGTGGATTTCCAAAAGTCAAATTTGAAAAGGATAAGACATGTGAACCTTGCCTAAAAGGAAAACAACACAAGTCATCTTTCAAATCCAAAAATGTAGTAAGTACCTTTAAGCCTTTACAACTTTTGCATTTAGATCATTTTGGACCTACTAGAGTTATTAGTTTAGCAGGTAAACACTATGCTTTTGTCATTATTGATGATTACTCTAGATTCACTTGGATAATTTTTTTAGCTCAAAAAGGCGATACTTTCGAATTTTTCAAAAATTTTGCTAAAATGGTTCAAAATAAAAAAAAAGACTATTTTATTTCTAAAATAAAAAGCGATCATGGCAAAGAATTTGAAAATGAAAATTTTGATAACTTTTGTTTAGAATATGGTATTTCACATAATTTTTCAACTCATAGAACACCTCAACAAAATGGAATAGTGGAAAGGAAAAATCGAACCTTAATTGAAATGACTTGAACTATGCTCAATGAGTATAGTTTACCAACCTACTTTTGGGCCGAAGCCACAAATACTGCATGTTATATTTCAAATCGAGTTTTCAAAAGACCACTTTTAAACAAGACTTTTTTATAGCTATAGAATGGAAGAAAACCCATGATATCATACTTTAGAGTATTTGGATGCAAGTATTTTATATTAAACACTAAGGACAACCTTGGAAAATTTGCCTCTAAATCTGATGAGGATATCTTTTTAGGATACTCTACAACTAGCAAAGCCTATAGAGTTTTTAATAAAAGATCTTTAGTTGTTGAAGAATCTATGCATGTTATTTTTATGAATCTAGTAAGCTTGATCTTGTGAAAGGTAGTGTTCTTGATGACATTGTAGGAACAATGGAGAAACTTGATCTTGATCATGAGAAAGATGATGATGATCAAGAAAAACAACAACAAGATTGTATCTCTACCTCAAGCTCAAGAGCAAGACAACCAAGAGCTTCCAAAGAAATGGAAAATGACAAAAAATCACCCCAAGGAACAAATCATTGGTGATCCTACTAAGGGTGTAAGTACTAGATCTCATCTCAAACTTTTAGATTCTAATCTTGCTTTTGTCTTTCGAATTGAGCCTAAAAATATTGATGAGGCTCTTAATGATGATAGTTGGGTGATTGCTATCCAAGAGAATTCAACCAATTCGAGAGACACAAAGTATGAAGCTTGGTTCCTAGATCCAAAGACCATCAAATCATTGGTAGTAAATGGGTATATAGAAATAAGTTAGATGAACAAGATTCAATAACGAGGAATAAATCTAGGTTAGTTGCAAAGGGTTATAATCAAGAAGAAAGTATAGATTATGATGAAACTTATGCTCTAGTAGCTAGATTAGAAGCCATAATAATACTTTTAGCATTTGCATATCATATGAATTTTAAACTCTTTCAAATGGATGTCAAAAGTGTATTCTTAAATGGCTTTATAAAAGAAGAAGTTTATATTGAACAACCTCTAGGTTTTGAAAGCCATAATTTGCCTAATCATGTTTTTAAACTTTCTAAAGCCTTGTATGGGTTAAAACAAGCTCCAAGAGTCTGGTATGAAAGACTAAGTTCATTTTTTTTAGAAAATAAAATTTCAAAAGGATATGTTGATGCAACCTTGTTTATTAAAAAGCATAAGTATGACATTTTGATTGTTCAAATTTATGTTGATGATATCATATTTGGGTCTACTAATGAATTGTTTTGTCAAGAATTTGCTAAGTGTATAACTAGGGAATTTGAAATGAGCATGATGGGTGAACTTAAGTTCTTCCTTGGTCTACAAATCAAGCAAAGCAATAAGGGTATATTCATCAACCAATCCAAGTACTCTAAAGAGTTAATCAAGAAATTTGGAATGGAATGATGCAAAAATGCTAAGACTCCAATGACACATCAACAAAATTGGACAAAGATGAGATGGGTAAGAGCATAAATGAAAAGCTCTATAGAGGTATGATCGGATCACTTTTATACCTTACTGCCTCTAGGCCCGATATAATTTATAGTGTATGCTTATGTGCTAAATTTCAATCTTGTCCTAAGGAATCACATTTGAATGTTGTAAAAAGAATTTTAAAATATTTACATGGTACATTGCATCTAGGCTTATGGTATCCTAGAAATTCATCTTTCAATATCATAGGATATTCAGATGCAGATTAGACCGATAATCTTTTGGATAGAAAGAGTACTTTAGGCACTTGTCACTTTATTGGTGAATGCTTAGTTTTTTGGTTTAGCAAGAAACAAGTTTCAGTTGCCTTATCTATCGCTGAAGCGGAATATGTGGCAGTAGGATGTTGTTGCACTCAAATCCTATGGATGAGACAATAACTAAAGGACTATGGTCATAGTTTGGACCATATACCCATCAAATGTGACAACATAAGTGTCATCATCCTATCTAAGAATCTCATTCAACACTCTAGAAGTAAATATATTGACATTAGGCATCATTTTATTATGGATCATGTTCAATATGGAGATGTTGTGTTAAAATTTATTGATACAAACAATCAATTAGCAGACATTCTTACCAAACCTCTTAATGAAGAAAATTTTTATTTCATAAGAAGAGAACTTGGTATGCTTGATGGATCAACCTTGTCTTAATTATTTTCTTGCCAATTTTATGTTGAATCGTTAACCTTGAATGTTATTTCCTTCATATGATGCTCTTTACTTGACTAATTTTATGATATGAAATGGTTGACATGATGAAAATATATGTTTAAGGGCATAAAACCTTTTTTTTGGAAATCTTCTAGTCTTGTTTTAGACTTGATTTTATTTTTTGAAGATTTGAGGTGATTCATGTTCGTCACATATATTCACGGTCGTGAAGTAAATAGCAAATAGTTCTAATAGCTTTCACGCTTTGATTCACGACATGTTTCACAAGTAGAAATAGTGAAAACTAAGTTTCACACCCGTGACTCTATTTGTCACTCCTGTGAAAAGCTTGACTCATGCCCTTGACATTTCATCACGACTGTGAATATTGACAGCAAATAACTCTAGAACTGTTCATGCTCTGTTTCACGCCTTATCTCATAGGTAGAAGTAGTGAAGACTAATCTTCACGCCCGTGACAATATTTGTCACTCATGTGAAAAGCTTGATTCACGCCCGTGACTATTTAATGTGACAACCATGATGCGATTCATTTTCTTTTTCACAGCTAAACCACCCCTTCAACAAACCGTGACCACGATTATTCATACCCATGATTGATGATTCATAGCCGTGAATCTATAGACTATAAAACAAAATTTCTGCCATTTTCTCATTTCCATCTCTACAAATTCTCTCATTTATCACCCTCATTAAATATCTCTAAAAAATTCTGGCCTCCTCACTCACATTTTCATCAATAAAACCCTTTCAAACCTTTTTCACTTTCAAGAATCACAACTTCTCTCAAAGGTTTCTTTCAATTTTCACCGAAAAATTCTTCTCCAATCCATTGTTCAAAGTTTATCAAAATGGAATTTGGTTCTTCCAAATGCACAAGGAAGAAATCATATGCTCCAAGACGCCAAACTGATTATATTCTCAACATCATTCCAGATCATTGCCATCCGCGATATGTCATTCTCAATAAATAACCTCTACTTTCATCACGTTCCTTTGAGTGGAATTCTATCAAGACTCTTCGTCTTGAGACAAGCATGATTGAGAAATTGCAAGCTTGTAACCTTAGAGAGTTCATGGACATATATCGTCCAACGCTATAGAAACCAACTCTTGAGTTCCTTAGCACATTGTAAGTCTCACCCATCAGAACCGTAAAATTCTAGCTCTACAAGCATCCTAACACTCTCACGAAAGTAGAATTTGGCACCATTTTCAAGCTTCCTTCAGATGGCATTCTAAACGAGAGTGAAGTCAAATTTTATGCTCCTCCAGTTTAGACACATTTCGGTGCTGAGTGTAGCTGGGATGTGAAAAAGACAAAGAGCACCCACCTCTGGTCTCTTGTGCATAAGTATATATATAGGTTTCTCACCTATAGTATATATGCTCGAGAAGATAGCAATGGGGCAATCAGAAAATCGGAGCTTTTTGTTGAAGATGGCACAAAGAGGATTATCCATAGTACTATCACGATGGTTTGCAAATCACCTCCTTTCTATTTCAATGAAGCCATTGAGAGATATTTTAATTGACGGGTATGTAACTCACCTTGCCATTGAGCTAGGGTATTTGAGCCTCGACAACCACAATTACACTCTTATTCCAGCTCATTCATGAGATAGACTCGATGTCGAGTCCTTTATCAAGATGAGAGCAGTTGTTCATATCATTTATGAAGATAATGTCTACTACCGTTTCACCACTCCAACTGGTGAAATTGATTAGGAAGATCATGACTCTGACACCTTCAAAGTTGGTCTCTAGTCTATCCACCAAAGGAAGCAAGCTCATGATAAGACATCAACACCAGCAATAGCTGAGGATGTTGGTCAATCTTTAGCCTCTACCACATCCACTTTGGCACAATAAGTTGCTGATCCTCTAGACATGATGCAGGCTTCCATTGATGATAGGTTAGAAAATCTCAAAGACTTCATGAAGTCTCAAATAGACAGTCTCGAGGCGAAAGTAGCACGCCTTAGGGATGATTTGTTAGGCTTGAAGCTACCTAGAGTCCTAACTTTAATGCAGTAATTTTACTTTTGTTGTTATAGGACTTTATTTTATGCTTTTGAATTTTAATGTAATCTTTATCCTCTAATTTTAATTCAATCATCTTATTAAGACTTCAACTTTTTGCTGATGACAAAAGGGGGAGAACCTAACATATATGTGAATATGATTTATGTGTGTGAATGTGATTTATGTGTGAATGTGATTTATACATAAATATGCAATGTGTGGTATGAAATATGTAAAATTTAAGTTTAATTGATAAATTGCATAAGATATACCTCACATAAACCTCACATATACTTTGCAAACTTGAACTTATTCTGAACTTTTTTTGATGCATAAGATATACTTAACATATATCTCATATATACTTGAATACACCTGGTAATACATGTGTTAATTGATGAGATATACTTAAGATATACCTTGCATATACCTTATTAGTTTGCAAATATTTTTATTATATCTCTTTCAAATCTTGCACTCTTTTATTTTATCTTAAGCACCTTTTGAGGGGGAGACCTATCAAAAATAAATATTGCTAGATTATTTATCACCATCAAAAAGGGGGAGATTGTTGAATCTTGAGAGGTATTTCCGTCATTTTGACAATAACAAATAAAATAGCAATAGTATATTTAACAATGTTTGTTCTAAGTATGTTAAACATGATATATCTTGATTAGAACATGACGTAAGATTGAAAGAGAACTTTTGAAAATTAAAATCAAAGAAATAGCAAAGTCACGCCCATGAATATAACTGAGTGCTAATTTTTCAATATTCAAAGTTTACGACCATGAAGGATCATATTAACCGTAAATAATCATACAGTTACACCTGTGAAATAGTATTCACATCCGTAATCAAACATGTCAATACTTACAGAGAGTTTCAAGGTCAGAGTCACCCTTGGACCACGACATGAAAGTATCAGTCACGCCCGTGATCAAACACTTTCAATTCTTCCAGAAAGCTTCACAGCCAGAGTCACCACTTAGACCACGACTTGGAAGACATTAACGACCGTGACACATATATTCACTCCCGTAAATGAGGACAGAGAAACATGTCAGACATGAAGTTAAGAGTTAGTTCAATGGCTATTTTCGCATTAAATGCTCCTAAATGACTAAAATTCATAGAGGGAGTATAAATGCAAGCCATTTATGAATCCCAAATAAGAGAACAACAATTAATTTGAATCATTAATCTTGTTGTAGTCTTGTGCATTAGTGAGTTTTTCAATTCTCTATTCCAATTTGATCTATATGTTTGTTTTGTAAATACCTTTGAAATATGTCATAACAATATCTAGCTTTAATTTGTATGTTTGTGCACAATAATTGCACACAATATTAAATGACCCATCATTTTTTTTAATTTTTTTGAAATGAATTTGAAAAATGTTAGATGTTCGAATTTTTGCTTTAAATGATGTTGCCACTGTCGAACTCATACCTAATTGTCTATCACTCATATTTCTTTGGTTTTCTTCAGTTAGAATTTCGAACTTACCTTCTTCATCCACATCTTCAATAAAATTTTCTAAATCAACAATATTTTTATAAAAAAAATTTTGCTCATTCCGCTATGGTTTGCCATTATTTATAATTAAATGTTGTGAAAAAAATTGGAGAATATTAAAAACAATTGTAGAGAAAGATAATTAAAAATTGTAGGATTAAGGAAAAATTGAAAATTAGAGAGAATTAAAAAATTTTATAAAAAAAAATAAGATTATGTAGAAATTATAATTATAAAGAAATTAGAGAGAAAAAATAATTGAGAGTGTAATTAGAGATAAATTAGGAATATATATATAGGAGATTAAATTATAGAGAAAGTGAGAGAAATTGATAATTGAGATTGTGTAGAAAGTGAAATAAATTGAAATAAATTTGGTATTTATAAAGAAAAAAATTAAAATTGAAATTCCAATAATATTCTTGAAATATTGTTATTATTATTTTTGTTATAAAATGTATTTTTATCTTTTAATTATATTTATATTTTAAAATATTTAAATAAAAAGGTGATAGAGGCACACCTGTAGCACTGCACGCGGTGGGGAGGTAATGGTCTTATGACCGTTACTCCCAAAAAAAAAATTGAATTTCATGAGTTTAATCTGGTCTGATCTAGGCTGGACTAGACCAGTTCCGTGAATCCAATTGGTCTGTGGCTAGGTCTAACTTGAGGGTAAAATTTATAGCAAAAATACTGAAAAGATCGAAAATATGTCTCTTGGGCTTTAAAAATCAGTTATGGGGTTAAGAAAATGGATATTTTGGGTCCACTTAAAATCTCTTAGTCTTAAAATAAATATGACTTAGGCTTAAAATATGAAAAAGAGTTAAATGGACTTGTTTTATGAATTTAGAGAAACCATGGTTGGACCCAAAATGGTGCGCGAGAAAGGCAATTGTGTGGATATTTATGACAGTTGCGCAATTGTAGTTGACATCCACATAGATGTCATGGAAATTTGTGTGAATGTCCTTCACTTGGGCATTGCATGTTAGCATTACATGTGATATGAAACTATAACCTGCAGCCCTTGACAATCGTGTGACAATCCTCTATGATGAACAACTTTCAGAAATTTGTTGGTTTTTTGAGTTTTTTTTGGAACTCTAAGGTTGTTTTTAGTTGTGGAAAATAATATCAGTTTTCTAAAAAATTACTGTAAGAAAATTAGAAAATAGAATTTATTATTTAGACATATTATTTTCTAATTTGAAAAATTAGAAACACATTTCCAAAAAATTTTAAATTATAAGCACTAAATGGAAAACTCAAAAAAAAAAATTTCTATTTTTATTCATAAAAGTAAATATATTTTCCAATTTGGAAACACATAGAGTTTTCTACAACTATTAATTAACTTTTTATTTGAAAAATAGAAAATAAGAAAACTTATGAAAATAAATAAAAATTGGAAAAGGAAATTAAAATTTTTTTCTCAAACTAAACAAACATAAGACTTCCAAAAGTCTCCATTTGATCTCAACTATTGAGGGAGATCACAAGGCTCATGAAAAAACCCATAGAGTGACCACCACTCCACTTTGAAGGCTATAAAAAGAGGTCCTCACCCTCTATTCTCTTCACCAATAATTCTCGATAAATTTTGAGAATTAATTAGAGTAGTCAATTCGAATTTGACATTTTAGTGAGGTTTTAGTGAATTCTACAAGTATTTTTGAATTAAAAATACAATATTCAAAGTTGTGAGGTTAGTTCTTTATCAATTTGCATTTCTACATATATTATAAGATTTCAGTGGATCAAAATGAGGATAAAATTTGAGAGTATAAATCTCAACCTATAATATATTCTTATATTATATAATTAGAATAACCTAACTACATTACATTGATACATGTTGAAAATCCAATGGAATAAAAAAAATTCAAAATAATATTGTTGTATTATGACTATGATGACTCCTTAAAAACTCATGTAACTAAGTCATCATCATATGTATATATAAGAATATGAATAAGCATTTAGGCTTAGACTAGCCCTATGTTTACAAAAATAATATCATTCAAATTATGATAACTTATATAAAAGAGCCTTAAATACAAAAACCAACAATTTCCAAATGTCATGGACAAAATTAAAAAAAAAAAAAGATTGTACTAATATCACCAACATGAGATTACCTTGTATATCTCTGTGGACTCTAAACTATGAGCTCTTCATCCTTTGTGGCTCTTGTATCTACTTCGCTCCACCTTTTGACTAATTGGATTATTGATGGAGATTTTGGAAAATCTGTCTATATTTTTTTGGCATAATTATTATCTTTCTATATTTTACTTTTAATATTTTATGTTTGATATTCTAAAATGTTTTGCCTAGCCACCCAAAATGTCATTTATCATTTTTTATTTTCTAATTGGATGAGAAATTCATGCTTTTTGTTAAAAATTATTTCATTTTAATAGTTTTTATTAGTGTTCTTAACTGACATATTATAAAGCTTTTATTCCAAATGTGGAAGATAAATATATAAAGTGCAAAAATAAAAGTGAATTGAGTGTAGATTTGCCAACCTTCGGCTTCTAAGCGTACACTATTCACAATTTTGTCAAAATTTCTAACGGTCATTTCTCAATTTTTTTTGAATATGGTATCCAACTATATTATATTATATTATAGTGAATTTAAGGAATTTGAAGCAGTTCCAAGCATGTCAGTAATTGAAGATCATACTTCAACATATATTTGATTATGTATCCTCTTTTTTCTTCTATTCATTATCTTAAATTAATTTATTGAATTATTTTTTTTATTTACAAAAGCATTTGCTCAAGTCTAAATATTTTCAAATGATTATAAATGTATATGTTTTGAAAATTAGTCTAATTAATTTTTTCTAAAAAAATTAAATTAGTCGAGTATTGGATTATTTTATATTGAAAGAATAGAAAAACTGTACCGAATTATTCCAAATTTCTGAAACAATACAATTTTAAATTTTTTTTAATACAATTTCAAGATTTTAATTTATAAACTTCTGACTTTTCAAGACATAAAAAGTTTTTTTTTTCTTTGAAAGATTAAAAATCAAAACATTGAGAATTAGTCTATCGAAACTGTTAAATTTATTAATAATATTTAAGTTTCATTAATTAGATTTATGATTAAAAATTTTCAAAAATTAATTTTCAAAAACTGATTTGTAAAAGATGTTTGTTTAAAATTTTAATTATATCTTGTATTTTTTATTAATTCCTTTTAGGTTTGAACAATTACTTGTATCTAAAGTGTATGTGTGTGTATATATATATATATATATATATATATATATATATAAATTTAACAAGTAATAGAAAAAGGGACATGGAAGGGCGATACGCAATAAATTATAGATTGAACATTTACAGTAGTTTGTTAAAATTTATATTTTAATTTGATTTTTTATTTTAAGTGATGTATTTTAATCTGATTTGTTCAAAATCTTAATGAACTAATTGACGAGTCCATAGTCAACCCTAAGCGGCTAAGCCCAAATTCATTTTTCGCTAGTTAGGGGAAGCAAATAAACTAAGCAAGCACTGCCAATGCATCAAAATTTCAATTTTCAATTGAACAGCTAGTGCCAGTGGAGCTAAAGCACAAATAGATGGGGAGCAGACTAGGAAGAAGAGTGGTTCACTTTGCTAATCTCCCGATCAAGCTCCTAATGCCTTCGACCTTCGACAACATCAAAGAAATCGCCTTGAAAACTATTCCATCTGCCTCCAAGATCGAAATCAAGCGCGTCCTTGAATCCCTCTACGGCTTCGAGGTCGACAAGGTACGCACTCTTAACATGGAAGGCAAGAAGAAGAAGCGCGGCGGATTTTTGATCGCCAAACCAGATTACAAGAAGGCATATGTTACTTTGAGAAATCCACTGTCGATATCTCCCGATTTGTTTCCGTTGAAGATTGTAGAAGAGGAGAAGGAGAGAGTGAATAAGCAGAGGAGGTCTAGTATTGTGGATGATGGTGAAGGGAAAAAGCATTGGCTTGACGGGAAGAAGGAAGAGAGGGTTGCAAATGAGAAGGGAAGTTGGAGAGGTCGCGGTACTGTTCGTGATTCCATAGGGGAGAAGGCCAAGTTTCCATGGAGTAGCATGAGGAGTTCTAGGTAGTGCTTTCCTTTTCATTCTTGTTGTTGTTATGAGTTTTGTGGAAATGTTAGTTTTATTTGATGACTTGGGGTTTTAGTTGAACTTGTTGAAACTTTTTGGTGGCACTGTTTGACTATAGTGCTGCTGCTATGTAGTAGCAATAAGTATTGTGTTTTCCCATGGCGTTCAAGTTAAAAATTTAATTTCAGCATTCTTGTATTCTTTTCCACTCTCTCTGAAGGAATTTTTTGTAACACCAGAATTTGTTGTGATCATGTTCATACGGTTGTGGGCTTTTAAGTGGTCATTTCAACTTCAAAACTTGTTAGGATTTTCCGGATCAATCATCGGTGCAACAGACGAAACTTGATTCCCTCAAAAGTAGCCAGAGGCTCAGATGTATGATTTATGAATATATTCTGTCTTAATTGGTATAAACAAGCAGCAGATTCTAATAAACCACAGGACAAATGAAAACCGCGTCTGCAGTATCCACACCTCACCCAATGCCTCCCAAAGGAAAAGGAGTAATTGTTTAGACAGACTAAGAATTTAATGAATTACTACATCATTACAGTATACATCATTTTGCCAATATAAATCATTTTCATCTCTTCATTCCACGATTCGTTTTTACCAATCCTCATTTTCATGAAGTCAAATTCCAAGTGAACCGCAAAATAGAGGCCAAAGAAGGACTCATTTGTTGGGACCAGAACTGATACAATGTGGTCAAGTGATGGTGAATTTATGATGTGACTCATTTGTTGAATTAACTGTAATTACTTGTATACAGAAGTATCATAGGAAAACAAATAAATGAGATTCTAACTAGCTAGCTCTTTTCATGGTGTTATCCTGTTTTGGCAATCTTTCCTTTATTGATGATATTGCTGGGTGGCTATGAATATTGAATATTTCTTTCGTTTTGACTTGTGGTGATCCGGTTTTCCCTTGAAGATCGGTTGAGGTCAGTCTGCCTTGATGTAATCTACCCATGGGATGCTTTTAGATTTATGCAATTATGTCCTGAACTGTGAGTTTCTTGTGTGAATGATGATTTTGTGTCCTCAAGCTCATGTTTTCTGGTCCTTAACATGTCATCAAATAATCATATTGCAAATCATCAGTGAAGTAGGATTTTCAACTCCTTATCACATGCTGGAAAGTTTTTGTAGATAGTTCATTGACATTATAAATCAAATAATCCTTCTTGATCAATGGCCTAAAGTGATCAACCTTTGCTTTTTATATGAGTGCTCTGACTCATTAGAAAATGACAGCAGTTTAATGAATGTCTATAATTTTGTTGTTCTTTCATGCTCTTGGGAAAGCGAAAACTTTTGATAAGTGTTAGAACCGTACTATTGGTAGGAACCGAAAATCAATTCAATCCTATGAAGGTCACCGGCTACCAATCTTTAGAGATGAAGGTTTGGGATTAGCAATCTACTTAGATGCACATATAAGCTAGACATAAGTCGCTGTTATGTAATAATTTTCTAGAATTCTAAACAAGCATGCATAATATATGCATCCAAACCGTAGCAAACATATTGAGCATACAAAAAGCAAACAAAAGTTTAAAATATATCCCAAAAATAATAAAAAGCCTAAAACTAAAAATTACATCATTACATCATTTGAAAGAATAATACAAGGAAATTGATATTAAAATAAAAAAAAATCTATTTCAAACCAGTAAAACGAACAAACAACATAATCCAAAACACATTAGCATGCATTCATCTCATCACACATTCATGTTACATTACAAGCATGATTAATATAAATTAAAACTCCATCCACAAAAAGAGGGGTAGAAGAGGAGAATTAATGCATAAAATTAAACAAACAAAAAAAGTAAATTTATCTTAGCCTTTTACATATTTTAGAGAAGATTAACTACCCAATCTCCATGCAAAGTGTCACACACCGTGAAGGTTCATCTAGGATTCCCCACACATGTATAATTTTCCACACATGTATAATATTTTAGAAGGTCATTGTACACCGTTAGATTAAATGGATCTTGATCGTCCATTAAAGTAGGTAGGAATTAATTCTGACCCTCCATCTGATAGGTAGGAATCAATCTTAGCCATCCATTTTTGGTAGGTGTGAATTGATCTTGACTATCCATTTGGTAAGCGAGAATCAATCCTATCCATCCATTTTGGTAGGTGGGAGTTAATCTTAACCATCCATCTGGTAGATATTGATGCCAGACATGTGCATCAACTCTTAATGAATATATGTCCTACCTAAAATGCATAATGTATGTATCCTGCAACTCAACCCGATGATCTTCTAATCCTGCTTGTGTTGTGATCTTTACAAAACCGTCTTCAAAAAATAGATTCACACCAAGCTGATATGCACCAAAAATATATATATTCTATTTGAAGAGAGGAGATAGAGCATCTTTGAGCTCAAGAAGCAAAGCAATGATGACAAGGATGACCAAAACACACATGTTTGATCACAACTTGCTAAATTTGCCTTGCTTTAGAGCTTCAACTTACATATGCCTGGATTTCTTGTTGGATTGGAATCTCTTACCGGTTACTTTTTGATTTCAAGATCTATTGACTGATTTATGAGGAAGCATCATCATTCTCTTCTTCTTTCCTTTTTTCCTTTTCTTTCTTTCATTGCCCTAACTTTTGTCTAAACTGTATTTTCAGGTTTTCAACCTAGCGAGCTTTGCTTATTCTTCTCTCTTTTTTTTTCTTCCTTTTCCTTTTTTTTTTCTTTTTTGTTTTTATCTTTTTTTTCCTTGATGATGATAGAGATTTCCATGCAATATCCTTTTCTTCAATGTAATGCAAAGTAATTTCACAATTCTATGAATCTATATCAATTTAAAAGAGGCACAATGATCATTCAACTTTACATCTATTCCTATTATTAGCTAGTCTTTTAGAAATTTCAACTAAATATTTTCTCTTATTTCTCCTTAATTTTTGCTTGAGCTAGTTCTTTTAATTAATTGGCCTAACGGGATATTCTCGTCTTTGCTTTTGCTTAGGTTCATCCCCTTATGTAATCGACCTAGCAAGACTTAATTGCTTTTTCTCATTTGGACAAAAAGGTCAATCTCATGAATTCTAGTTCTTCATATAATCTAGTCTTGAAAGCCTTTTCTCATATCTTGCGTAGAACTGATAACATCTTTTGGAAATTTGTTTTAGTTGCACACAAGCTTCTTTATTTCTCATATCCTTTTCTTTCCTTCCTATCATCTTCGTTTTGATTTTAAAGAAGCCCCCAAGTCTCCTTTGGAAAACAATTTCCTTCAATTTCCCCATTCATTCCATTTACCTCTATTTTTACTTCTACTCTTTTTTGCTTCTATATTTCATAAGGGATTCTTGCATACAAAAATTAATTTCATCTTCACTTTTGTGTTTTTGCCAAATTTCTTTGCCTCTGTTTCATCTTCTCATTATTCAAGAATGGAGTGTCTAGCTTCTCTTTATGACATCTGATAGAACATGTTCATTTCAATGATACAAATCAGACATCCTACAATTTCCAATTGGATATAGCTATTCTTAATCGGACATCTTCTTTACAAGTTGTTCTCCCTTTCTTTAGAAGCATTTTGAACCTCCCTCCTTTGCCCCCAAGCTTTGCAACTGCTTCTGATCTTTCCTTTTATACCTTTTCCATAAATTTTTGTTGTTTTATTTCTAAGATCCATAATCATAACCTTTCTTTTTATTATTCTCTCTTCTTGTCTTTCACTCAACTCACTTTTAAGAATGGGTTTCAAGCATAATGATTGATTGTGCCAAAATTAAGTAAAGATAGATACCATAAAAATATTGAAATTGATTGTGCCAAAATTAAGTAAAGATAGATACCATATAAATGTTGAAAATTAACTTGCATTAAATTGATAGTAATAAATATCCCATAAAAAAAACTAACTTATCACAAAATCAAAAAGTTCATCTTGTGCCTTCAAGCTACAGGTCTTCATCCCTTATGGATGACTTCTACCAGTTCAAGATAGAATATGTTGTGTTTGGGCTGTCTCTTTCTAGGATTATTTATCTTTCCAGCATCAATTAGATCTTGAATCTCATGGTGGAGACAAGTGCAATTGTTTGTGGTATGGCTATCTCTAATGGAATTGACAGTAGAGTATATCAACATTAGGTGGAGTATCTTTGGGTAGCAATGGTTGTAGTAGTCCAATCTTTTGGAGTTTCTCTAAGATTTTGGATAAGGGCTAGTTGATTTGAGAGAACTGCCTATTTCTTGTGACATTAATATCAACCGAACTTTAGTACTAGCATTCTGATAGTTGCCACTCTTATTCTTTCCCTTATGATTCTTGCCTTTGTTCATTTCTATATCCTCAATCCTCATGGCTGCATTGTGGAGTTTAGAGATACTTTTGAATGGAATGAACTGCAACTTACTACGGATTGAGTGAACAAATCTATCTAGGAGCATCCGGATCCGATCCTTCTCATCTGGCCTATTCAAGTAGCCTTGTTCCTCCATCTAGTCAGATATTCAATGAAGTTCTCATTTACTTTCTATTTGGTAATCTCTAAATCCCTCAAAGTCACATCTACTTCAGTGTTGAGTGCATATTATTTTAGAAAAGATTCAGAGAGTTCCTTCCAATTAGACTTGATAGATTTTTCCAAATCTTGCAGCCCCTTCTAGTGATTGGATGAACATCTTCATTATTTGGCTCTCGATCAAGCCTGAAATGTTCATAATAGTGGCATATTGTCTTAGATGTACTTTAGGGTTTCCCAATACATTGAATTTAGGAATAGCAGACATTTTGAACTTAGGTGGTAATTGGTCTTTTCCCATCAACGAAAGTGATTTAAAGTCACTCAAGTCATCAACACCATGGACTTTGGGAAGTTTGTCTAGCTTCTCCATCTTTTGCTCCATCTTTTTTTGTTGGGCTTGAAATGCCAACTTCTCTTATCCTTTTTGGGTTTAAGCCATTTTGGAAGTTGTAGTCGGTCAAGTCATCCCCATCACCCCCATCTTCTATGTTGACTAGCTTCTTGGTCCTAGTGGACTCACCATCTCACTTCTTGAATGCCCCCATGGATTCAAGCATTTGATTTTTTATGGTATTAGAAATATCCTTTTTGATGGATTCAGAGATTTTGGAAATCTCCAACTTGATAATATCAGCGATCAGAGATTGGATGACATCTTTGGTTTGTTGGTCCATCTTGAATGATGCTTCAACTTTTTCGAGCCTCTTAAATTTTCATGTCCAAACGGGTTGAGTTGCCATAGTGGTTGAAAATTCAACACATTAGCATGGAATGCTTGTGTAAGCAGGATATGCATGTTATGCATTTACATCGCAAGTAGCACACATTCCTTCCAACCTTATTCCTCCCACACACATGATTCAATGACCAAAATCAGTCTCTATAGATTTTTTATCTTAGATTGCTCATCAACGGGGGATATGCAACTCTGACATGTGAGCTCTCAAAAGAAAACTGCATACCAAACATAAAAAAATTGATTCATGCCATTATGCACATTTCAAAGCTAATAAAAAAAACTTTAAAAATAGGGTCTTAAAATCATGCATAATAACGAGAATTCACATCACATGCAATTTGGTAAAAGTCCGAAGGGATGTTGCTCAGCAACTATATGTGGTTAAGTCCAAAAGGTTGGTGATGGATGTAACCAAACATGTACATTATCCATATGCTGGGAGAATAAGGAGGTACATGCCTGGCTCCATCAAGTAAAGGAATGTGAACATGATCCAAGAAAATTGTTACATAAGATGCACATTTTATGTAAGACTTGGGTACCTTCGTTTGATTGCTAATCCAAAATTCCTAGTGGAGTTGTCAAATTTTATAACCGTACTATGGATAGAAATTGAAAATCAATTCAACCCTATGAAAGGCATTGGCCACCAATCTTCAGAGATGATGGTTCGGGATTAGTAGTCTACTTAGATATACGTACAAGTCACAAATAACTCACTGTTATGCAATAATTTTCTAAAATCCAAAACAAACATGCATAATATATACATCCAAACCATACCAAACATATCAAGTAAACAAAAAGCAAACAAGAGTTTAAAATGTTTATCACAAGCCATGGTTAATATAAATTAAAACTCCATCCACAGAAAGAGGGGTAGAAGAGAAGAATTAATGCATAAAAGTAAAGAAACAAAAAAAAAAGTAAATCTATGCAAGCCTTCTACATATTTTAGAGAAGATTAATTACCCAATTCCCATGCAAAGATATAGATTAAAAGAGAAGGAGAAGAAGAAATCAGATCTATACCCTTAGAACTTACCAACTGGACGATTACAAACACTTTTTGAAGCTTTCGCAGAAGGAAATTCGTATCTGGATCTCTAGGGAATTGGAACAGCCCTCAAACACCTCTTTTAGACCTCCTGTACACTCCAAAACAGCACTTGAACACAATAGAATCGACCCCAAGCTCCAAAGCAAAGGTTCTAATCTAATTAGATAAAACTTACTTTTGTAAAGTGAATATATTTTATTATTAAACCAATCAATTTTGAATTATTACTAACAGATTCAACTCTCAGATAGTGTATTTCTCTTTCAAAATTCGTGTCCCTAAATACCCAGAGGCTGCCCTTAGTTATCGGTAAAAAATCATAATTCTGCGGTGAAAAGAATTTGAATAATTCTAGATCTAATTAAAAAACAATTCCAATTCTAGTAGAAATCTGTAAATTTAAAACCATCAAGAATTGTCTTTATAGTGATTTCTACTTGTTTAAACCATTAAAATTCTTCCTAAATCGAAATTAAATCCAAATTAAATCATAAAATGGATGCTGGAAAAGATGTCCGGGCAGTCCACGAAATGTATGATCAGACATAATTGAAAAAAATTAGGATTTGGCCTTTTCTGCTAAAGATGTCCGCGCAGACATCCTCATGTATGTGTGGACTCCTTTGATGTCCTTGCAGGCAGGTCCGGTCAGACTTGATGAAGTCCGACCGGCAATCATTTGATGTCCGGGGCAGACTTCCTTTCAGCTACTACTTCAAAACATGCCCAGTTTGGCCCATTTTCTCGACTTTTCCACTTCCAGATTCATCCCTTATGCGATTCAGTTCCAATTCCTTGAGATTTTACACCATTTGCCTTCCTTGAAACTCAAAAGAACATTTATGAAGTTTTCTGGTTATCATTATTGGACAATCATAGATCAAACAAAAAATAAGTGCTTACAATAAGCAGGATAATACAATGTCTAGAGTGACCTAAGGATTATATTAAGAACTTTCTCTAACCCTTTTCTTAAGAAAATAGTGGAACATATATGTTTGATTACAATTGAGACTTTATTTCTTTCTTTCTTTCTTTTTCCTTTTATAAAGCTATGGGACGGATTGTCTTCTTCTAAAGCCCACTCTGTGGGCCAATGGATTGGATCCCTGCTTCCCTTCACTTCTTTCATCCGCATCTATCTTTCTATGGAAGATAGATGATTTCCTGATCTTTTTCCAACTGATACTCCAACCTGATATGTTTCTTTGGTGCTTGTTTAGCTTTTCATATTCTTGTTGCAGCTCTGCCATCTTTGCCTTCACATTCTCAAGTTCTGTTTTCAGGCTTATGATCTCTGTTTTTTTTATGTTTGGCCCACCTCTTGTTCCAAGTTATTGCCACTTGCTACTGGCTCTTTTCCTCTCATTGCTGCCCTCATTTTTACTTGCTCTGAGAACAACACCTGCATAACCATTCCTTTTCTTTAGAGATGAAATTGACCTATTTTTTTCTTTTTTTTTTTTAATTTTTTCAGAACTGTTGAGTTTTTAGGGTTTGTTTCTGGTGAGTAAATTATGCAGTTTCCATAGCAGATATATGTTCACTTTGAGTAAATATGCCTCTGTCATGTAATCGAGGTTCTCAATTTCATGCAATTAAATTCTATTAGTTCTAATTCTATATGAAGGCAGTAAAATGCTTTAATAATTTTAGGAGGAAGGGTTTTTGGTTTTAGTTTTCAGTTAAGTACAGTGCACTGCTCCCATGCTTTGCAGAATATCTGAAGATATGTACTGTAAAAGTGTAGACATTGACCAATGAAGTAAATAATTATCATAATAGTTTATTTAGTGATATTGTATCTATTGTTGTACAACAATTAATGACATGCACTTGTATGAAAAAGAAAATTAGGGAAGAGAGCGTTTTGGAGATCCTAGATAACTAATGCATTTTTATTTATTTATTTGGCTGTGTATGTTTCTACTTGAAAGCTCATAGACTTGTGTTCTTGGCTTCTTAGTATTGTATTAAGTTACTTTTCTAAGACTACGGCTACTGCAAATTCCACTATTTTCTGTTGGTTTCAAATGTTTTGATTCATGGCCTCTCTCCAAATCTATCAGAGAGATTTTTGCTAGAAGATTGCAGTTTTTAGGAAATAGTGAAGAACAAGTGGAGATTATTATATAGTTTGTCATGCGTGTGAAGATGGAGAGAACTTATATGATACTAGCAACAGTTAGAGCTTAAGAGGAAGGGCAACTATAGCGGCTTGAGGAGTCAATAAAATTTTGTATAATCTGATAGGCCTGATAAAACAGGCTCGTGTTGGTGTTATCTAGAAAATTTCAAAGGTTTTGAGTTTTATTGGTGTAGCAGCTTAAATTCTGCCCCTTTTTTTATATGCATTATATAAGCTGCAGTCCTTTCTTTTTAACAGTTCTATCGGTCAACCTTTTTTTCCTTGCACCATGAAGTTATGTCATATGATCTTGTGGTATGCTTCTCAGTACTTGGATGGCGTCATATATCATTTATCATCAAATTTACAGCTGGTTGAAATTCAATCATTATATTGACAGTGCAGATATCTGGGCAAGCATAGAGTTTGACAAACTAAGAAAATTGAACTTGTGGTTTATAAGTCATATAATATTTACCTGGATCACAGTTCTTACAGGCAATCTGTCATTTTGTGCAGCATGCATGGAAGTATCAAGTGATAATTTCTCACAGTTCATAACTTTGCATAACTTTTTCCGGTCATGTTCAGATAGTGAAGGATGAGTCTGAAAAGGATATTAGATTTTTTAGACTTTGTTAGTTTTGTCAGCCAAAAATACAAGAAACAAAAAGAGAAGTGAAGGAAAACCTTGTGGTAGGTATCAATGGCTCTATAAAGACCATCATCACATGTTCGGGCCTTTTCTGGCATTGCTTCTGCCAAAACTTGAAATTTTTTAATGGAAAGGTTTGGGTTCTTTGCATTCTCAGCTAGGTAGCCATCCATGAGTTTACTAACATTTGATTTTCCTGGTATCGATTGCAGTTGCTGCTGCTCTTGTTCATGCATCAAAAAGTATTCCACAATTCTCTGTACCACTTTTATGTCATGCACTGTGCGTTCAGATTGTCTGTTAGAAAGAGGTGTTAATAGAAATATTTTTACTGTTAGATGTTTTGATTTTTAGGTCAAGTCAAACAATGACAGAGAAAGAGAAGGTAGATATCTTACTTGATTTTTTCCCTTGATCTTCAGTTTTATAATTAGGAATCAAAAGATCATTCACACTGGCGTTCTCCAGCGTCAACCCGACTCTCTTCTCTAGCTCCAAAATTAAAGCTGATGATGCAGAATAGACTATGGCCATCTTCAACATCTTCCACAAGAATTTACATGGGACAGCTTCTTGTTGAGGAGCAAGTAGGCTTACTAGGCTTTCGACGATCGTTTTTTGCTCCTTAATGTGTGCAACACTCTCTTCTTCATTTCCTCCACTCAAAATACTGTAACTGCAATTCATTTTTTCCATAGCCATAGCCTCTCAGACCTTCGTATTCCATATCCATGCCTGGCAACCATCTTGATGCATAGCACATGATACACTTACCTATGATCTCTGGTTTTGTTCCTTTTGCCCTTATTGCAGTTATGATCCTCATAAAATGATCAATTCTAAGTATAGCCACATCCTCAAACCACCATCCTTCTTCATTTACTATATCTCCTGTTGTTGATTTGTCTCTAGAAGCCTTCCATGCAATTGAGTCGCAACACCTTCTAACGATTTGGAGATTTTCTGCCCATGGAGATAAAGTCTCGCAGGATTGAAGAACAGTAATGGTATCTTTCCATGGCGAAAGGACTACAAATGTGAGGAAAGCCTCAGTCTTTGTGATAAGGTTCCCATCTTCAAGTTCTTCACTCGTCTCTAGGAATTCTGCTGCACACCTTAATGCAGCTATATTGTTAGGGTTTAAGTCTAATGGAAGACCATAGCAGAACTTGAGAATGATTTCAAATGTTTCTGATCCACCTGGAAAGTTTTCAAGCTTGAGTTCAAACCTGAAATTTGAAATGGAAGGCTGAAGTTCTAGGCGGTCTATGTAGCCACATTTTGATACCTAAGGATACTGTTTCATTAAAAATGAAAAGCTTAGCGAATTTTATGAGTTTATTATCTGTATAGATTTTTTCAGTTGATGTAGCTTATGTTCAGAATACAAGTGAGGATGATAGATTCATTGCTGTTCTAATGATTATTGAATGGCAGTAGATTAATTTTAGCCTAATACTGATTAAGTTATGCTAGTTCTGGATATTTAGATTCAATTTCTCTGCTTTCATCTGCTTTCTTTCTGTCATGTGGGGTTGATTTACAAACATAAGGAGATGGATAAAAAAAATATCTATAGAAAAGGGAAATAACTCCAATTTATGTTAAGTTAGAATTTTTGTAAGATATTGCTGGTATTGACATGTTTGAACATATATGAAATATGATACTCTTGCACCTCCGACTCCAAAACCCATTATTTCTTTTCTTTTTACTATACTATTTATGTTTTAATTGTAATTTAGTTGAACTCTTAGTGAAAGAAATAGATAAAGTGGCTGTTTGTTTTTTTTCTATTGTTAGCAAGTTACCTTGTGAACAGTGAAAGTAATATCTTGAATTTGGATTGTGAGATCTGTTGGAATATGGGAAGTAACAAACCTGCATTATCCCATCAACAAATAGAAAGCACCAAAAAAAATGAGTGAGGTAGACAATTAGTGCTTGCAAAAAAAGGCAGGAAAGAAGAAGAAGAAAAGAAGAAAAAAATGCTAAACTTTAGCTTAGGCATTCTTTAGAAACAAACAAATGCTATAGATGTCTTTGAACAAACTAGAGTGGTCAAGTAGCCAATTCTAATCACTCGGTTGAGATTTGAGAAGGATTGCTGAACCATTGTTAATTTAAGCTGTACCATGAGTGTTCCTTTTTCTCAAAGCTTTTAAGCTATGGCAGTAACATTTGTAGGAACTATGATGCTGTGGTTGTGAACTTGATCAGTTCCATCAGAATCACTCTCGGAGCTCTGCGGTTGAATTACCGGAAGAGACTTCTTCATGTTGTGAGTCTAACTCTAGTCCAGTATGGATTGGCAGTTTGGCACAATCCATTATTAGATAGTCATGAAATGATAGAGTAGGGACTCAGCCTAATAAATGTGAGAAACTAGTGTGTGGCTGAAACAGGAGTACTGTTAGGTGTGCTGCTGTGTTTAGTATTTTCTGTCATTGTAACTATGACTTATAATTATTCCATAATTCGATAGAGATCACTCATAAGGTTTTATTTATTTTATTAGAATAGAATATTAGCTCTGACCTGTCAATTTTCAACCACGTATTTGGGTAGACCAATGATAATTGTGTGGTTCTGCGTTCTAACCTCAAGGTTATTATATTATTAACAGTTGGTTTGTTTATTTGACACATTTTCATACTCTGATGTGTATGACATTATTGGTATGGATGCCTTGAATGTCAATTCGAATCAGTTCATCTTTGGGAATACTGACTGCGAATTATATTTTCGTGATATGTATTTCTTTGGCAAGTCGAGTTGACGCGGATGTTTGGATTACTACAGAATTAGTTAAGATTTCAGGGTCATACATATTCTATTTGGGAAAAGCTGCGATGTATAATTAGTTATTCATTCCTGTTTGCAAGATCTGAGCACTGCTCGTGCTCACATCTGGTGAAAATCGTGCAGTATTATACGGCTTTTATGTTATGTGGAAGACCTGATAAGTTTTGATATTAGCTTAAGCTTTTCTGAAAGGTAATATATATGACTTGCAACGCGGACCTTTTCTTTTTTCTAAACAGACTTGCAACTCACGTCTCGGGATATAATTACTCCCACAGGTTTGTTTCTATTTTCACACAGATTAAAAAATGCAGTTAACATGATTGAAAATTTAAGATAATAATTCATATTTATTGATAATAAGGCACAATAAATAGGATATATATATATATATATATATATATATATATATATTTTTAAAAGAAATGGACTATCTTTTTTAGGATAAAAAAATAAGTCCTTTGAATTTAGATGAAAGTAGTACATAATAATCTTTATTTTGGTGGTAGTTATCATAACAAAACGGTGCTTAAAAAGAAGCAAACAAATCAATGTTATCATTGTGGGAGATTTTAGTTCTTAAAATTTTCAGGATAGCTCGGTTACTCCCTTGAGATTTAGCTTCAAAAAGCTTTTGATTATTTTAATGGATGGTAATTAGGTTTGGGGATAATTATGGTACCGATCTTACCCTAATGAAACGGACTAAGTAGTGAATAAATGGTTTTGAAACAGGTTTGATTATTAATTTTAATACTCGTATCAGGTAGGGATGATAATAAGGCGGGTTTGGAACGGAGTTTTCCATCCTTGACCCCAATCTCGACCCTTGCTCCGAACTCCGATGGAAAAAAGTTTTGGATTTCCATCCCTGCACTATACGGAGACGGGAATTCCTGATCTCGCCCGATTTTCGAATTCCTGAATTTTATTAAAATTTTTATTTTATTTTAATGTTAAAATTATTTTTTTATTTTAATTAATTAGTTAATTATATAATTTTTTTAATAAAAAATATTTTTTATTTAAAATAAGTGTTATATTTTTATTTTATTATTATTTTTAAAATATTAATTATATTAAAATATAAATAATTATTATATATATAAATATTTTTTTCGAGCGTGGGATATATATACCATCTCGTTCTATTCTCAACATAAAAAATTCGGAATTAGAAGGAAAAAAAAATTTTATTTGAAAAAACTGCTCCATTAGGAGCGAAACACCGCGGAATGGGAAAAAATTTTCACCCCTTTATCAAGTTCACATATTGGCATCTGAATACTTGCTACTTGTATTAATTGGGGAACGTGTAGCGGAATCCCTCCTATTTATTCCCTTTTAAATCGTAACATATTAATTTATTAAAACACCTCTTTGATTGTATTTTATTTAAATTTAGTTATATAATTAATTTAATTTTTTATTATTTTTTTAAGATTACTATTAAACAAAGTATTTAAATGGGTATCGGGTAATTAGATTGTACCAACGATTTTTTTTTTATTTGAACCGATTGAATTATATTATTATTTTAATTTAATAGATTTAGATCTTTTGATGATATTCGATCCAAGAACTATACTAAACTATATCAGATTATTTTAGAATATAATTATACCAAAAAAACTGATATTTAAATATTATTAATTTTACTATATTTAATAGAAATGAAATAATTCATATATAATATTATTTATATCTTTTATTATACACTTTTAATATAACTTAAGTTCGTAATTACATATGCTTTGATACATGAAAATTAATTAAATTGGTTCATTGATTAATTGAATTTCAATTGATTGAATTAAATTTTGATTAATTTATTTGAAATTGATTAATTTGATGTTCAATTAACTAATTGGAGTTAAATTGATGAAGTTAATTAAATTAAATTTAAATTAATCCAATGTGTTTAAATTTATTTAATCAATAAAATTCAATTTAAGTTTAATTATCCAATTGAATTTCAATTTAATTATTTTAAGTTCAATTTTATCAATTTAAATTTAATTAATATACTGAATTTCAATTCAATCAATTTATTTATATTGAATTAATTAATTTCAATTGAATCTATTGAAAATCATGTTGCACTTGGGGCCTCAACCCAAAATAAATATTAATATAATAAATAATATTAGGATATACAATTAATTTAATTAGGAATCGCCGCCAATTGTTAAACGATGCCATTGGATACCCATTATCTAGGTCTACTGCTACAGATGATCAAATTTGTACTAAAACAATCATATTAAATATATAATCTCTGTCCTAATTTAATAGATTTATTTCTATTTTTAAATAGAATAAAAAATGTAGTTGATATAGTTAAAAATATTCATTATATCTAATATAACCCTATATTAAGTATTATAGAAAAAGTAAGATAATAATTCATATTTGTTGATAGCAAAACATAATATTAAAGGGATATAATAGAGAACTAATACATAACTATATTTTTTTTCATGAAAATTATATTATTATATTTTTTTTAACATACTCAGTAATCATATTAATATTTAATTTTCACAATAATAAATCCTAAAAGAAATGTAAGCGGGAAGTAAAAATGGAAATGAAAATGTTATATCACAAATTCTTAAATATCAAAATAGAAGCATGATGTAAATATTAAGACCCCAAATTGTTCTCCCTTCTTTCTCACTCTGTATCTATCTCGCTTAGAATCTCTATCTACTGATCTTCCACTTGAATCTCTTCGATTGGCACCTCAAGAAATAAAGGTTAGTTCATATTTCTTTTGATTTTGTGTTCTTAAACTCATTGAATATTTGGGCTATAATCTTGATGTGCTTTAACAATAGTTGCGGCTCGATTTGTTTCTCAGGTTTTTTGTTTGCATATCTCCTATATAAAACTCATTTGCTAGCCTTGAAATGAATTGCTGGAAACAACTACCGAAGAATTACCAATGTCCGTTTGACATTGAATTTAAATTTAAATTTTTAATTTTTTTTAGTTTTGAAAACTAGTTTTGGAGAAAAACAGATAAATAAATATTTTTTTCCAGAAACAGATTTGAAAAAATCAGTTTATAAAAAATTAAAAAATTACTCAATTAAATCAAAAAAATTCTAAACCTACTTTTTGAACACCCAACATCAATTGCAAACACTTTCCTAATGATTACTCACTTCATAACTGCTAAATAGTGCCCTCTTAGTGCAATCTATTTTGTACTTAATTCTCTCTTTTGTTCCTTGATAGCACACTTAGTGGCTAAAATTTAAACCAAAAAACTTTTTTTTCTTTTTCATAGTTTAGAGTTATTTTTAAAATTATGTGATTAGTAATTATTTGTTGTGGCATATGCTAATATATATATATTGTAAATGATAAATAACTTAATTTGGTGTTATTTATGATGTTAGCTAGGTTATATTTTGCAAATGAATTTTGTAGTTTGGTTGAATTAAAAGAAGTATCCTTTCTTATTTCAATAGTTATTAGAATTGGAATAGCTTTGTTATGTTTTGCTTTCATCTACTAGATGAGGCCAATAAATTTTGCAACTTATTGCACTTACATATCTAAGTTCCATTCTATTAAGGTGGCAAACTCCTTCATTGTATTTGGAATGTTATGAAGAGAAAATAAAATTATATTTACTTTTTGCCATATGTTATGCTTTTCTTGCAATGAATTGTAAATGCATTACAAGTATTATAAAGTACTTAAAATATTTTGTCTCAAAAGTATGTTATTTCCATCAATAATACATAATACAATTAGATTTTTTCCCTTTAAAAAAATTGAATTATATTATATTGTATTGTTTAGAATTGAAAAACTATATCACTTTGTCTCATACTTTTGAGACAATACAGTATAGAGAATTTTTGTCAAGATAATTACAAAATTTCTATTTAAAAATTTCTGACCTTTTAAGATAATATTGAAAAAATTTTAATTTTTGAATAGAACCGATCGTGTACCGCCTTAATTGAAGTAAACAGAAGGACAATTTTTCTTGCCAATTTTATAGTTGTTGACATAGATTTGGGACAGGTTCAGTTTTTTCTTTTTTTTTTTAAATATGAATTTTAGTTAGATTTATCACGGGTTAAGATAGTTTATGAAAGTTCTTCATAATATATCCTTATTAGTTTTCATAAAGTTTTGTAATGTCTGGCATAAATTTTTCGATCTTCATGGAACATCTTTGCACATATGTAAAAGTATAAATAGGTAATATACAATGAGATGTAGTTTTTGAACCAACGATTTATCTTTTTTTTATAATTATAAAACCTTAATAAACTTTGACTGATGAGCTTATCAATACCTTAGTCAATAAAGCTCCCTACACTGTATGTAGAGCTGTAGGATTGCTTAAAAGAAATTTAACTCTTGACTATCATGTGGCTTTACCTTGAGCAAAGGAAGAAAACAAATCATGTGCCACTACTTAAAAATGGCACGAGATATCAAAATTAGATAATTTCACATTTACAATGGAATAATAGGAGCAATTTAATAATTTTAATTGGGCAAAAGTTCAATTTTTGTCATTTTAGTACCAGCTAATATAATGACATCGCTAGCTCAAATGACTCGTATCTCAAACTACATACATTATCAAACATTTATTTCACAAACCATTAAACTTTAAATTAATAGTATTAATATAGTGATTGGAGCTGTAATATTTCAAGTTTGAGTCTCCAGTTCAATACCTTATAAAAAAACATTCATTTCACAATAAAAAAAAAAAAAAAAAAAACAGCAAACTCCAATATCGGATCATGTTTCCAACACGTTTGAATGTGCAAAACCTTGCTTTTGAATTGAGACACTTTCATATATATATATATATATATATATATATATATATATATATATATATATTGCATCGAATACAAGGAAACATTTATTTCATGCCCTTCGTTTCCCAGTCATGTCTAAATTTAAAACTAAGTACGCTAATTTTATGAGTGATTTTCAAAATTAAAATCTCATTCATGTTAAAAAAAATTTTATTCTCTATTAAAAAAGTTAAATAGAATTAATAAAATGAAAGATGAGAAAAAAAAGTAATATATATATGACTAGAAATAAATTGTCAGAACCACCCACCCATGTATTGCATGCCGGCTTTTGAATTGGTAAAATAATTTGTCTGAACTTTTATGTAAATTAAGCTAATAAAATATAATGTGATAATTTTTTATCGATTTGATTTACCATAAATTAAATTATTTAAGCTAGAAAAATTCAAAACCTATTTAAGATAACTTTTAAAAAATATAACATGTTTGATATAATGCACAACCTTTGTTTCAATATATTTTTTTTGAATTTTTTTAATCCCCTCAATGGCATAAATCTAACGAGAAAAAAGGAAAATGTATGTAATGTGATCCAACTAAAATTGATTGGGAATTCAATTATTATTTATGGTTGGGGTTAATAATATAAACGATGTCAAACCTTATTATTTTGTATTAAACTGGTATCAAATCTTTTAATTATTTCAAATTGCTACTCATAATTTAAAAAAATTTGCAATGTGAAACTTAAAATCAATTACCGATACTAATAAGATGACATGGATGCTGAAATGTACAGTTGGCATGCTACATCACTAGATATTTCGCTGGCCACATCATTTTAATGGTATCAAAAATTGACTTTAGTTTCATATTGCAATATTTTTGAAATTATTGGTATTAATTTGTTACAATTAAAAAATTTAGTATCAATTTGATAAAAAATTTTTGTATTATTTATATTATTAACCCTAAGGTTGGGCAAATCTATGAAATGGTTACCTTAACCAAAATCTATTAGTCTATTACCCATCATTTTTTTTTACTCATTGGTAGCATTCTGTGAATTTATCCAATGGATATGAGATATCAAAAATCAAAAGTTAATTGATAAACTAAAAAATAAACCCTATTCTCAATTAAATAATAGCAATGTCTATACAAATATGTTCTATTATTTTTTTTATACGGACATTATTCGATTTTTTTTATTTGGATTCAAATTTTAAATATGATAGCATTTTCAGAATCACAAATGATCCAATTAGTTGGAAATTTTAAGAGTCTCTTGAATTATTCGAGTTGGAACCTCATTTTTTGTTCTTCAATATGTAAATAATCTAAAAATAATTAAAATCGATGAGAGTTCTACAATTCGATTCACTTCCTGAACCTAAACCTCTTTAATGATGGTAAAAAGGGAAAGATAGTAATTTGAAAAAAAAAAGAAAGTTAAAAAGCCATTGTAGAGAATTTTGACATTTTGACAGAGCAGCGTTGTCGTGGTTGGCGGTTTCTGCTCGCCCATATATAAACCAATTGAACTCAAAAGTTTTTCGTCTTCTCTTTCTCTCTCATCCCGTCTCTGTGTTCTTTCATTTTCTTCCGAAAGAGAAATTCTTCTCTAAATTCAGATTTAGATCTAAAATCTTCACTATTTTCTTTCTTTTCCTTAAAAAAAAGAAAAATAAATAAAAACTTGGATACCAAAAAAAAAAAAAAAAAGAAAAATCAGAAGAATGGCGACGGTGTCTCCACTGGCGAAATACAAGCTGGTATTCTTGGGAGATCAATCGGTGGGCAAAACCAGCATCATTACTCGCTTCATGTATGATAAATTCGACACCACTTATCAGGTCATTTCTTCTTCCTTAATTTCTCTCATTTTAGTTGTTTTTTCCTCTTTCAATGTCTCCTTTTAGTTTGTTCTCGGGGAATTAGGTTGTGATTAAATTTTTTTGATTGGATAAAATACAAGTTATTAATTTCTGTTGCATGTTCTGATTTTGAATGGATCTTAAATTTTGGGATTAAGACTTTGCTTTCTACTGTTGTATTGGATTGTTCTGCTGGATTTTAATGAATACGAATTAGCCGGTTTACCGGATCTTAATATAAACGATTAGAGAAGGCACAGTCAAGGATTGCATGTTAAGATCTATTTTAGAAACCTGCTTATTGATTAAATTTTATGTGAATAATTGCAGGCTACCATTGGGATTGATTTTCTATCTAAAACAATGTACCTTGAAGATCGGACTGTTCGTTTGCAGCTTTGGTATGATTTATGTTCTTATGTTTAATTTATTCTTGAGGCCTGAATTGAGGCTTTCTTTTGACAGTATGTTTCTCAACAATTATTTTGAATTTTATGTCTGGTCTTATTAGCTGGATTGCAATATCTATAAGATTTGGTAGTGGGTTTGCACCCGCTTTTCTGTCAAGCCTAACATTCAGCCACATTAATTCCCTTCATGGTTATTAGCTTACTCTACGAGCTTTATCTGAGTTGCAATAGTGTTTTGGATGGGAGATTTGTTTAGGTGGTAATTTTCAATCAAATATATTCCAATTTTCCAATAATTGTTGTTTGCAATTTTCCAATCAACAATCTACTGTTTATTCCCTTTGCCTTGAAAAACCTATATCAAAATAAGAACATGTGCTTTGAAAACCAATTATTGCAATATAATTGAGATTGGAATTGATCGAAGAGACATATTGTTGCCTCTTCATTGTTTTTCTTTTTTGGAATATAATCCTTGTCCAAAATGAAGCCACCTTATGCGATGGCTATTAAATTGATATGAAATCAAGAACAGTTCATATTTTTCTATATGGTCGTCAACAGTGAAAATCAGTTAATGCTCATTGTCATATTTTTGTTGATGATTGAACATTTTTGACACAATGCTATATTCATGGTTCTCTTGATGTTCGTGTTCCACCATTATCATGCAGTTCTCATTTCTTAAATATCTTATTCTATTTTCTCAGGGATACCGCTGGGCAGGAGAGATTTAGGAGTCTTATACCAAGCTATATTAGGGATTCTTCTGTTGCTGTAATTGTCTATGATGTGGCTAGTGAGTTTTTTTTTCCCTCAAAATACATGTTTCCTTGGTAGTTCTTTTGATCACTTTGAATTTGCAATGTAAAGGATGACATAGTGGTTTAATACAAGTGATTTTACATGTATTAGAATAAAATGTCCTTTGATTTGTCTAAGCACCGAAAGGAAATAATTAAAAAAAAAAGGTTTTCTAAAGTCATGTTGTTCTTATATGATAAAGTTATATATTTTGTTAAATAATAAAAATAAAATAGAAAAAATGATTGGCAATCATGTGCATGGAAGGAACACCTCTCTATCTCTCTCTCTCACACACACACGTATGTATCTGCAGAAGGCATTAGTATATACAGGTTTTTTCTTTTTATTTTTGTGTTTAATAGAACTCTTTGGTGTTTCTGGTCTTAGTTTGTCAGAAAAGATGAATTTTAATATTTTCCTGACTGTGATCTTGTTAAATTTCTTTCTAAAATGTAATTATATGCAGATAGGCAATCTTTTTTGAACACATCCAAGTGGATTGAGGAGGTACGAACAGAACGAGGCAGCGATGTCATTATTGTTCTTGTTGGGAACAAAACTGATCTTGTTGATAAAAGGTACGAAATTAATTGATGAAAATAATATGATGAATTGTGCTTTTGGAAGAACGGCATTTGTGCATTTATGAGGAATCTGAGAACCTGTGATGCAATTATACTTTGCTTCCTGAATTTATATTTTGCATCTATAGAATCTCTGTGATTCATGAATGGCTATTTGCTAGTATCCTTAAAATGTCTAGTTGACACTAAGGTCATTTCCAATACATCGTGTGAGTGTTCTTTCAATTTAATCACTCATTCTATTAATGTGCTCTGCATTTGGTTTTGAAATATTACTTTTTCATTTGATTGTGTTGCTCTAACAGGCAGGTTTCTATCGAGGAAGGAGATAATAAGACTAAAGAGTTTGGAGTGATGTTTATAGAAACCAGTGCAAAAGCAGGATTCAATATTAAGGTGAAATTTTATTTTCCAAGTTAAAATTCTATTTCAGTAAATAATGATGGCGATCATCTTATGCAGTTTGCATGTGCATTGACACGATGGTCATGTAGCTACAGTGATACATGAAAAATAAAAGCCACTGTTATTTAGCTCATATGCAGTTGTTTGGGTGTCCGTGATAGTAGGAGTCCTTAGCTACAGGTCACACGTGTATGGTGACTACCAAGTCTGTCATTTTCCTTTTTGTTACACATTGCTATTTTAGTTGATGAGCTGTCATTGCAGATTGTGAGCCTGCAATGGTTATATTGCAGCTCCTACCTCATGTATTTGACATGAATGAATATATCAGCATTTGCTTCTTTCTTCTCTCCCCATAGATTCTTTCTTCTTCCTACTCTTCTTCTTCTTCTTCTGGTAACAATTAATTTCTCTCAAACCATTTGGTATCAGAGTAGTTCTGATCCATTTTCTATCACTATTTCACTTTTGCTCCCTTCAAATCCAAAGTTCAATCCACCATGTTGCAGATAATATACGATCCCAGTAGATAAAAATGCTTGAAGAAAATATTAGAACCATGGTGAAAGGGATGCTGGTTGAGAAAAATAGGCAGTAGGAACAAACCCTAACAAAGATGATGAATAAGCAACAAAGCTTGATTCTCAATGAGCTGAAGTTGCTGCTCACCTCCACACAGGCAAATGGTCAAGGAACTACAACTCCATCCGACTCAAACAACCTAAATCCCCAAAACAATACCAATACCACAAATCACCCACAATCACAACCCCGAACAAACCCAGTTGTCGATCTCAACCAAACAAACTCAGGAGCCCCAAACAGTAACTATCAGCTAGCAACCCATTTCACTAAAATTGAATTTCCAAGGTCTTATGCCACAAATTTGGAGGGATGGTTGTTCAGATGCGATAGGTTTTTCCAAATTGATTTTACTCTTGATGCCAAAGTTAAGCTGGTAGCGATACATATGGAGGGAAGAGCATTGCAATGACACCAATCATACCTTAAAAATAGAGATCAGATTGCAGAGCCACCATGGGAGAAATATGCGACAACCATTAAGGGTAGGTTTGGATAACAAATTTACGTGGACCATATGGCTGATTTGAAAGGATTGGTGCAAACAGAGTCTCTTCAAGAATATTTAGAGGAGTTTGATATCTTGTATCACAAGGTCACATTATCTAAAGATTACGCCCTCATTTGTTTCCTCAGTGGATTACATGATGAAATCAAAATTCCTCTGAGAATGTTTGGACCAAAGACCTTGCAGCAAGCTTATGCACTTACATGAATGCAGGAATCCTATCTTACTGCTACCAGAACGAATAAAAGCTATTATAATAAGTCACCCATTTCAACTGCTACCCTCTCAACAGTAACCCAAAGCAAACCACCATTATTACCTACCCTAACCATTATACCTAAATCAAATAGCCACACCATTGCTCATTTCAAACTCACCAACAATACCACTAAACCTTTTCAACCAAGGACAAAATGCCTTACTGATGTTGAGATCAATGAGAAGGTCAAAAAACTCTGTTTCTGGTGTGATGAAAAATTCTTTCCTGGTCATCAATGCAAGAAAAAACAATTACACATGATTGTGGTTCAAGAGTTTCTTGAGGAAGGCACTGAAGAAGAGTTCTTGGTTGATGATGACACTAGTACTGATGGACCTACAATCTCGCTGTATGCTATGGGCGGGCTTACTAACCTGGCACACCAGACCATGGGAATTGTAGGTAACTATAAAAGGAAACCAATCCATATTCTTATAGATTCTGGTAGCACTCACAACTTTTTGGATATGACAATTATTAAAAGTTTGGGATGCTCACTTAAGCTTATTAATCCAATCTTTATAACTGTGGCAAATGATCAAGAAATTATTTGTACCCATTTGTGTGAGAAATTCAATTGGGAAGCACAAGTCATGCCGCTTGGGGGATTTGAGATGGTGTTGGGGATACAATGGTTGGCTACTTTAGAAGATATAACTTGGAACTTTAAAATGTTGGCTATGTCCTTTCGAATTGGGGATGAATTTTATCAATTGCAGGGCATCTCTACAACATCTGTTAAAATTAACTTCGAGAGTAATATGCTCAGAATGATTTAGCATGGTTCTAAGGCTTACATGGCACAAGTTTGAGCAGTAATAGTTGAGGATAAATATGCTCAGTCCTCTTCCCAAGATAAGCCATCAGGTACTGAAGTTACAAATCATGAATTCTCTCAGTTGTTGAATGAATTACAATTTCTGTTTGGTAAACCAACTCAGTTACCCCCACATAGAAGCCATGATCACAGGATACCATTAATTGAAGGTGCAAAACCTGTGAATGTTCGGCCATACAAGCACTCATAGCTACAGAAGGATGTTATAGAGAAAATGGTATAGGAGTTATTGGATAATGGTATAGTTCAAAACAGTGTTAGTTCTTATTCATCTTTAGTGGTGCTTATGAAAAAGAGACAACACTTGGAGAATGTGTATCGATTATAGGGAACTTAACAACAAAACCATCAAAAACAATTTCCCAATTCCTGTTATTGAAGAATTATTGGGTGAATTGCCGGAGCGGATGTCTATTCCAAGATCGATCTCACCTCTGGTTACTATCAAATCATATGCATTCCCTAGATATATATAAGACAACCTTTAGAACTCACGAAATACATTATGAGTTCATTGTTATGCCCTTCGGGCTAACAAATGCTCCCTCCACCTTTCAGAGTTTGATGAATGAAATCTTCAAGCCCTACTTGCGGAAGTTTGTCCTTGTGTTTTTTGACGATATTTTGGTTTATAGTAGGGACATGAAATCTCATTTGCAACATTTAAGAGCTGTCTTTTGTAAGCTATAGGAGCATCAGCTATTCACAGAAAGAAGTAAATGTATTTTTGGCAGCCTCTCCATCGAATGCTTAGGTCATATCATCCAGAGCAACGGGGTTTCAACTGACCCCAAAAAGATTAAAGCTATTACCAAATGGCCAGTCCAGTCAATGTTAGCCAGCTAAGAGGGTTCTTGGGACTAGCTGGTTATTATAGGAGATTTATCCGGAACTATGACATTATAAGTAAACCATTAACTGATTTGTTGAAGGATGGGTTTAATTGGAATGAGGCTGCACAACAAGCCTTTGAAACTCTAAAAACTGCACTCACGACTGCTCTGGTGTTGGCATTACCTTCGCCATAAACAATTTGTCATTGAAACAAATGCATGCGGAGTTGGAATTGGAGCGGTCTTAATGCAAGACATTCATCCTATTGCATACATCAGCAAGGCCCTATCTCTTAAGCACCAATCACTTTTGGTATACAAGAAAGAACTCTTAGCTGTGTTATATGCCGTAAGGAAGTGGGATCATTATGTGGCACATAGATGTTTCTTGATCAAAACTGACCACAGAAGCCTTAAGTTCTTACTGGAATAGAGGATTACAACAACTCATCAACAGAAGTATATAGCCAAGCTCTTTGGTTATGATTTCGACATTTCTTATAAGGAAAGGAAAACATAGCAGCAAATGCCCTCTCTAGGTTGCTAGCCTCTGAGTTTGCAGCTTTAACTGTGTCTACCCGGTGTGTAGCATATTATTAGAAATTGAGCGTAGTTGGACTAATGATCTTAATGTGCAAACCATCATCAAGTCTTTACAGGTGGAGACTTTAAAGGACAGCCCATATACCTGGTATGGCTCCTTACTTCGAAGAAAAGGGAGATTAGCTGTGGGAAATTATTCCAATTTAAAAAAATAAATTGCTTCAATTAATGCATGACTCGGCTATTGGGGGCCATTCAGGAGTCCAAGCTACATATAAAAGGCTGCAGTTGCTTTTTTATTGGAAGCGAATAGAAAAATACGTTAGGAATTATGTCAGAAATTGTATCACTTGCCAAACCTGCAAACTAGAAAATATTAGCATTCCAGGGCTTCTTCAACCTTTACCAATTCCTGCGAATGTGTGGTCCGATATCAGTATGGACTTTATAGAAGGCTTGCCTAAATCCTTTGGTAAAGAGATAATCATGGTGGTGGTTGACTAATTAAGTAAATATGCACACTTTTTGGCTCTTAGTCACCCCTACACAGCATCATTTGTTGCACAACTTTTCTTGGATCAAATATTCAAATTCCATGGATTACCCTCCTCTATTGTTAGTGACAGGGATCCTATCTTTGTAAGCTCCTTTTGGAATGAACTATTTAGATTGCAGGGGGTGGAATTGCTCAAATCCACATCTTATCACCCACAGACCGATGGCCAAACAGAGGTTGTCAATAGATGTTTAGAGACTTACTTAAAGTGCATGACTAGTTAGAATCCTAAGCACTGGGTCAAATGGCTTCCACTTGCGAAATGGTGGTATAATACAAACTTCCATTCTTCTACTCAATTAACTCTGTTTGAAGTAGTACATCTTATCACCCACAGACCGATGGCCAAATAGAGGTTGTCAATAGATGTTTAGAGACTTACTTAAAGTGCATGACTAGTGAGAATCCTAAGCACTGGGTCAAATGGCTTGCACTTGTGAAATGGTGGTATAATACAAACTTCCATTCTTCTACTCAATTAACTCTGTTTGAAGTAGTATATGGAATGCCACCTCTATTACACATTCCCTATTTCCCTGGTGATTCCTCCGTTACAGCTATTGATCAATTCCTTCCTTCAAGATAGGGAGCTTGCACTGAATGTAATGAAGTACCACTTGTACAGGATACAACATCGCATGAAACAAGAAGCTGATTCTGATAGGAACTAACACAATACACAAATTCAATGGAGGAATAGTAGACTCTTTAACACAATGAAATGAGAGAAATGCGAGCCGATTCTACTCAATCTTTCTTAATATTCTCAAATACAACCCTCATTGATTACTAGAGAATTAAACAAAAGGAAACAAGAAGAAATTAAACTTCAAAGATAAAGGGAAAAAGACAGCATATCTGATAGTGCAATCACTTTCAGACCCGGGGACAGAATATCCCTTTGTCTAGCTTGTACCAGAGACCCAAAAAACTACCACAAATCACTACACTCCCTGCTCCACTACACCTACACCTTTTTATAACAGAATCCCCCTACGTGTCCAGCTTTTTCGTTCTTGAGTACACATTCCAAGTGTTGGGCTTAGGTGTGTGAGAGTCTACTTCCTTTCCCATGTCGCTCTTTTGTATCACTCTTCTATCATTGCCTCCCCCTTCGGTAATAGTCTTGTCCTCAAGCCTGAACATAGGAAATTGGTTTCGGATAGTAAGTTCATCCCCCCAAGTTGACTCCTCCATCGATTTGTTTTGCCACTGTATTAGGAGTTGTGGGACTGATTCTCCAGATTGCTTGATGACTCGAGAGGCTAACACCTTGAATGGTACCAGGGCATCGAGGACATCTACAACTAGTTCATCCGGTAGGTCATCCTCAATCATTTTTGTAACCACCACCCTTTTAAGTAATGACACATGAAACACCGAATGGATTTTGGAGGTAGCTGACAACTTCAACTTGGAAGGGACCGTAGTAGTGAGGAGACAGTTTCTAGTTGATTCGCTGCGCTACAGGCTATTGGGGATGAGGCCTTAACTTGAGGTATACCCAATCTCCTATTTCAAAAGCCACATCTCTCCTATGCTTGTCTGCAGCCTTTTTCATCTAATTTTGCGCCTTCAAGAGATGGAACTTCAGTTGTCGGATTGCCTCATCTCTATCCCTAAGTTTTTAGCCACAAGCTCCACTTTAATCTCTCTTGGCATGTATTGTACCACTGAAGTTGGCTTCTTACCATAAACCACTTCAAAAGGTGTAGTTCCCACAGAGACATAGAAACTCATGTTGTACCAAAATTCTGCCCAGGGGATCCATGTAGACCAATGGTGGGGCTGTTCTATGGCAAAGCACCTCAAGTATGTCTTTAAACAACGGTTCACTACTTGAGACTGACCATCTGTCTCCAGATGGTAAGAACTCATATGCAATGCTGTCCCCTGCATCCGAAACAACTCTTGCCAAAACTTGCTCATAAAGAGAGGGTCTTTATTGCTCAAAATGGTCTTGGGCAGTCCATGATGTCAAACAATTTCTTTCACAAATAGTTTTGCAATGTGGCGAGCTGTATAAGGGTGTTTTAGCACAATATAAGTTGGCTGATTCTTGGCTTGTGCATGGCCCTGCAACTCTATTTGTTGCCTGAGATGGTAGAACCGCATGGTTTGAGCCTCCCAATTATGAACCACATCACCCAAAGTCTTTAACCACTGTATTCCAAGTACCATATCTAAGTTCCCAAATCAAAAATTAGTACAGTCACGGAACATGAGAATTTTCCCAATTGTAATCCAATTTCCTCGTATTTTTTGGTTACCCACACCTTGTGCCCGTCCCCCAACTTGATACTGACCCTATCAGTTTTTTTGTGAGACAAACCCAAGGCCGAAACAAGCTTCCTAGAGACAAAATTGTATGTGGCTCCGCTGTCTATCAAAATTAGATTAGGGATTTCTTGAACAATACCTTGTAATTTTGGAGTCCTTGGGCCTGATTGAAGTTGGTTGAGGGTAGTGTTGTGTATGACTCATATACACAATAAGCGGACAGATGCTGGAGCGCAGCAAGCGAAGCAATAACATTTTTCCTTGTGGTGGGTTTTTCGGCTATTTTATGGGTTATGGATTAAGTGGGTTGGGGGTGTGGGGGCAATGCCCTTGTGGTATGGTATAGGGGTATTTTTGTAAAATCATACTGTACATGTTATATATATAACATGTGTATTGTAACCTAGTTTCTTAGTACTATCAATAAGAAAATCTAGCCGCTCTACTCTCGATGACGTAGGCACATTGCTGAACCTCGTTAAATCTTATGTTCTCTGTGTTTTTGCTTTTCTCTTATATTTTCTTGCTATTTTCGTTATTTCTCAACAGGTAACCATGCCATTCACCTCAAGAATGCAACATTCTCTTGTCTCCGGAGCAGCTTCGGTCGTCTCCTCTTTGCTTTGGATGGGAGATTCCTTCTTCATCTGAGTCCTTGTCATTGTTGAGTAAGAGAGCGCTGAGTTTTCCAACTCTGCATTTGTGTTGGGGAGAATATGCTTGCCCACACTTGAAACACAAACCTTTCAAGCGCTGCTCCTCCAGTTCATTGCGGGAAAGATGGTTAAGCCCTCAATTTCTTGCTGCTTGGGGAGAATGAAAATATGTTGGTGAGCCATTTCCCCGTGAGTGATTTGTGGTTTGAGAGCTGGGCTGAGATTCAATCGTGGGCCATATATCCAAGTCTAGTTGCTGATTAAATGACCGAGGCCCAAACCCAATGTGCTTTGATGTGTACGAGCCCAGCTCGAGGCTAATTTCTTCCCTATCTGCCTCAATCCTGTTACAATTTCCAGTAACTCCCATTGTCCCCTTCCTCCCAAGAGCCGTCTCCACATTTCTTGCTGTGAAATCAAAGAAGAAAATAGAAAAATTGTATTCTTCATATCATAAATATATGTTTACATGCCTATATATATATACATAAAAGGATCTCTACAATATGAAACTAATATCTACAATTATTCCTAAATATATTACTTCCTAATATATTTCCTAATATATAATATAATCTGTAACACTCCCCGTCAAGTTGGAGCATAGATATTAATCATGTCCAACTTGTTACAAAGATAATCAACCCGAGCCCCATTTAAAGCCTTAGTGAAAATATCTCATAACTATTCTCCAATCTTTACATAACCTGTAGAAATTAAACCTTGCTGTATTTTCTCATGGATGAAATGACAATCAATTTCAATGTACTTAGTCTGTTTATGGAACACAGGATTAGAAGCAATATGAAGTGCGGTTTGGTTATCACACCATAGTTTTGCTGGTACTGAAGTTTTAAGACCTACTTCAGTTAGGAGTTGATATATCCACATAATTTCACACAAAAATTGTGTCAATAGCCTGATAATCTGACTTTGCACTTGATCGTGACACAATATTTTGTTTCATACTCTTCCAGGAGATCAAATTCCCTCCTACAAACACACAGTATCCTGTTGTAGATCTTCTATCTACCTTGGAACCTGCTCAATCTGCATTTGAAAAACACTCAATAAGAGTGTTTCCATGATCTGTATACAGGATAACACGTCCAGGTGCCTTTTTTAAGTAACACAAAATTTGTTCTAAGGCTGTCCAATGATGAACTGTTGGTGATGACATAAACTGACTCACAACACTAACAAAGTATGCAATATCTTGATGAGTCACTGTAAGATAATTCAATTTCCCAACTAATCTTCTATATTTCTCTGGATCTTCAAATAGTTCACCATCTTTCGTGAGCTGCATATTGGGAATCATCGGGGCACTACAGGGCTTTGCTCCTAACTTCCTTGTCTCTGAGAGCAAGTCAAGTACATACTTTCTCTGAGATAGGAAAATACCTTTCTTACTCCTTATGACTTCAACACCCAAAAAATATTTCAGCATCCCTAAGTCTTTCATGTTTAACCGAGTATGAAAAAAAGACTTAAGAGATGATATTCCTGCAATATCACTTACAGTAATGACAATATCATCTACGTACACGACTAGAAGAATAATGCCAACTTTAGATTGTCTGTAGAAAATAGAGTGATCAAATTTACTTTTTATCATGCCAAACTTCTCAACAGCTTGACTAAAATTTTCCAACCAAGCTTGTGGACTCTGTTTCAAACCATATAGAGATTTTCGAAGATAATAGACTTTCCCATACTCCCCCTGAGCAACAAATCCTGGGGGTTGCTCCATATACACCTCCTTCTGAAGATCACCATGAAAAAAAACATTTTTTATATCGAGTTGATACAAAGGCCAATGATAAGTAGCTGCCATAGAAATAAACAATTGGTCAGATGTTAATTTAGCAACAGGAGAAAAAGTGTCAGAATAATCAATCCATAAGTTCGAGCATATCCTTTTGCAACAAGACGGACTTTCAAATGAGCAACTGACCCATCTGGATTTACCTTAACCGTAAACACCCATTTACATCCAATAGCCTGTTTCCTTGAAGGTAAATTAACCAAGTTCCAAGTACCATTGTCATTTAAGACATTCATTTCCTCCAACATTGCATTTATGCCATTTAGGATGAGCTAATGCTTCATGAACAGTTTTGGGAATAGAGATGGAATCAAGAGAAGCGATAAAGGAACAAGAAGAAGACAAATGGTCATAAGAAACATAAGTAGAAACAAGATAAGTACATTGACGTACATAAGGCAATAGGAAGATCATCACTCGAGACGGGATATGATGACAAAGGAGTTGGTACAGGACATAATTCAGAAGGAGCCTGCCGTATTGAGTACACTTGAAGAATAGGAGGTTTGATGGGAGTCGGTTCAAGGATAGGGTCAAAGGATGTGATAATATAGACTAACAATTCATCACTCTCCTCTTGACATTCAAGACTACAAGATGCAAAATATGGTTTGTTTTCCAAGAAAGAAACATCAGCCAAGACAAGATACTTATTAAAATCAGGACAAAAGCATCGATATCCTTTTTGAAGATGAGAATAACCAAAGAAAATACATTTTAAAGACTTGAGATCTAATTTAGTAACACGCGGGCGAACATCTCGAACAAATCAAGTGCAACCAAATATTTTAGGTTCAATAGGAAATAATTATTTTTTTTGGATATCCTATTTGCGAAGCTATAAAATTTGTGCCCTATTTGTGAAGCTATAAAATTGTTCTCTGTGAGTTATGTCAGATAAAAAGGGCGTCGTGGTATTTGATTTGATTCCAGTGATGTCCAAAATCACTGAACACAAACTTAATGAATCTAATTATTTGGATTGGAGTAAAATTATTCGGCTCTATTTGCGGAGTATTGATAAGGATACTCATATGACTGAGGATCCACCGAAAGATGAATCGAGGCAAACTTGGCTATAGGAGGATGCTCGATTGTTCTTGCAGATTCGGAATTCGATTGATAGTGAGGTAATTGGTTTGATTAATTACTATGAATTTGTTAAAGAATTAATGAATTATCTGGATTTCTTATATTTCGAGAAAGGGAATATTTCTCGCATTTATGAGGTATCTCAAGCGTTTTATCATGCAGAGAAACAAGATAAATCTCTAACCAGTTACTTTATGGATTTCAAGATAACCTATGAGTAACTTAATATGTTGTTATTTAGTTCTAATGTGAAGTTTTAGCAGAGTCACAGAGAGCAAATGACTGTTATGAGTTTTTTGGTAGGATTTCCATCTGAATTTGAGACTGCCAAATCTCAAATTCTCTTTGGTTTTGAAATTTTCTCCCTGCAAGATGTCTTCATTAGGGTACTTCGCACTGAAGGTACTCCCCCTGTACCATTCAGTGATGCTCTTGTTAGCCGAAATGCTTGTTATGAGTATGAGAAGTTCCAATCCAGACATAGAAACAAATGAGGGGGATATAACAATTCTGAAACTCGGACACAGGATTCGGGGGGCATTGTTTGTTATTATTGTCATAAGCCAGAACATATAAAACGTGACTATAGGAAGCTTCAGAACAAAACTCAGAAACCTCACTCGGCACATTTAGCATCGATTAATGTTGTTCTTGAACACTCAATTCTTGTCTCTACAGATGAGTTTGCTAAGTTTTCTCAGTACCAAGAATCATTGAAGCTTCATCTACTCCCATAACTATCATCGCCGATTCAGGTAAACCAAATACATATCTTATTTCCTCGTTCTCCAAATGGGTCATTGATTCTGGTGCCACAGATCACATGATAGGTAATTTTAGTCTTTTCTGTACATTTCAATCTCGTACAGTTGCCATCTTAATGGCGCTTAGTCGCGTCTCAGGACACAAGAGCCGAACCCAGTTCTTGATGTCATCTTTGAGCCTACTCATGAAATATCCCAAGTATAGGGCCTCTGATTCTCGAGGTATCGTGGATGCAATAAGCTCAAACTCGTTGATATAGTCGTCAACACTTCCTCTCTAACGTAAGGTGGCTAGTTGTTCGTATGGACTGCAGTTATCAAAGCCTCTGAACCTATTCATCAATTTTTGTTTGAACTTATTCCACCTGAGGTTTGGTTGTAGCTCCCTAGCCATTGTAAACCAGTGAACAGCTACCCCTTCCATACATACATGAGCTAAAAGCACTTTTTGGTGTTCTGGAACTCCAGGGATCTGAAAGTAAGTTTCTGCTCGTGTGAGCCAACATTGGGGATCATTTCCGTTGAAGGTGGGAAGCTTCACCTTTTTGGTCATGTCTGAAAGGTCCCCTAAGTACACTGGTCTCCCAAAACCTGGAGGGTATCCATCGGCATGGATAGGTGGGTTAGGAACTGATTGATTGGTATTGCTTGGGGATTCCATAGCCTGATCCAGGATACCCCGCTCCTCATTCATCATAGACTATTTTTCCACTCTCTTCAGCCATTGTAAAACCACCCCTTGAAAACTTTCTTGACTTTCTTGGATGGCTGTAACCTGTTGAGCAAGTTTTTCAATCCATTCTTCCTGGGCATCGAGTCTAGCTTGAGTCCTTGTCTCCATTGCAGCATTGTTCTTCCCCATCTTCATCCGGCAGGTCGGACCAATGATAGGAACTAACACAATACACAAATTCAATGGAGGAATATCACTCTTAACACAATGAAATGAGAGAAACGTGAGCCGATTCTATTCAATCTTTCTTAATATTCTCAAGTACAACTCTTCTTGATTACTAGAGAATTAAACAAAAAGAAACAACAAGAAATTAAACTTCAAAGATAAAGAAGGGAAAAAGACAGCGTATCTGATAGTGCAATCACTTTCAGACCCGGGGACAGAATATCCCCTTCTCCAGCCTGTACCAGAGACCCAAAAAACTACCACAAATCACTGCATGCCCTGCTCCACTACACCTACAACAGAATCCCCCTACGTGTCCAGCTTTTTCGTTCTTGAGTACACATTCCAAGTGCTGGGCTTAGGTATGTGAGAGTCTACTTCCTTTCCCATGTCGCTCTTTTGTATCACTTCTCTATCAGATTCTCATAGATCAGATCGAGAAATTAGTATTGGGGATTGGGTTTTTGTCAAGTTGCAACCTTACAAGCAGCAGTGTGACATCCAGAGCCAATCATAAGCTTTCACCCCTGTATTATGGACCCTTTTGTGTTGAAGACAGGATTGAGGTGGTCTCCTATAAGCTGCAATTACCACTTGATGCAAGCATACACCCAGTGTTCCATGTTTCCCAATTAAAGAAATCAATTCCTCCTCAGGTAACTCCCACTACTCAATTACCGGTACCTCCTTCATTGCCTCCTGTTCCAGTTGCCATATTAGACAGGAAAATGGTTAAGCGAAGGAACCAAGCTGCTACAAAGGTTCTGATCCAGTGGTCAGACAGGGGCCCAGAAGAAGCTACTGGGGAATTTTGGTTTGACATTGAGAAACGATTTTCAGATATTAACCTTGTGGACAAGGTTTCTTAAGGAGGATGGAATGATACATGAAAAATAAAAGCCATTGTTATTTAGCTCATACCCAGTTGTTTGGGTGTCAGTGATAGTAGGAGTCCTTAGCTACAGGTCACACGTGTATGGTGACCACCAAGTCTGTCATTTTCCTTTTTGTTACACATTGCTATTTTAGTTGATGAGCTGTCATTGTAGATTGTGAGACTGCAACGGTTATATTCCAGCTCCTATCTCATGTATTTGACATGATGAATATATCAGCATTTGCTTCTTTCTTCTCTCCCCATAGATTCTTTCTTCTTCCTCTTCTTCTTCTTCTTCTTCTGGTAACAATTAATTTCCCTTACCATACAGCATTTTCTTTTTTCCTTCTGATCATTCACTTCACATAGCTTCCAATTTTTCATTTGTAAATATGAATTGCAGCCGTTATTCCGGAAAATTGCTTCAGCCTTACCGGGGATGGAAACACTCTCTTCAACAAAACAAGAAGACATGGTTGATGTGAACCTCAAGCCCACTGTGAATTCATCCCAGAATGAGCAGCAAGGAGGAGGTTGTGCATGCTAGAGAAATGTGTTGCAAAATTTATAGAAACTCAAGAAATTCTTTTTCTTATCCACAGAATACTCATTGAATTCAAAATTCACGACAGATGGTAATTTGACGTAAATTACTTTTAACAGAAAGAAGATATATGCTAAAGATTGGTTCTATTTGTTCCATATGCAATCAAGTGTCCAGGGGAGAAAAGGGCTACGCTTCTAATCCAAGATGGTATAGTCGACAGTTTGATTATATTTGTTCAATAGTTTCTTTTCGTTTGAAAATTTCTCTCTTTCTTTTGAACGATTATTGAACAGTATTCTCAGATTTTTATTGCTATAGAAAAAAAATTCTTAGGTTATCCATTTTTTTTAGTGTTTTTATGTTTGTAATATCAGATTTAACTTAGATGGAACCAAATTTAAGTTAAAGAATACATTAAAAGCTTTTAACTTCTTTAACCCTTTTATTGGATCATTGCCAAGTGATTTTTTTTCTTTTTTTTTTTTCGCATATTTTATTGACGTGAAGTCAATGGGGTTGTTGCAAGTTCTGCGATAGAAAAGCATCACTAGTCCTTTGGAGTCGATTTTTCTTCCCCTTTTTCTTAAGGAGAATAAAATATTTGACTTCTATATTATGTAACTTTTTTCTTAATTCAAGATCTGAAAATTTTATTTTATACATTCAAGTCATTAACTCTTATTTCCACTCATAAAATTCAAAACCAAAATATGTTTCTTTTCTAAATTTAAGTGTCAGATTCAGATATTATATGATCTCCAAAACTATTGATATACTTTAATCTCTTTCTAGTAAAAAATTTAACAATAAAATTCGATTTTGAATATTTTTCTCAGAATTTTCAGAAATTGTGCACGGCACTATTAAGCAACACGAAGGGCTTATGGGCCTACATGTTGCATCTATAAACACGTTCATATCATTCCTTAGAAACTTTTTTTTTTGGTAAGGAAAAAAAAATTGAAACTTCTAGCAGCAACATTCTCCTTGGCAGTTGCCAAAAAGAAAAAAAGAAAAAAAGGAGGTTCATTTTCAATAACATGGTCCAGTGCGTCAACCATTTATCATTTATGTACATACAAGGCGAGGAAAATTTATGTAATCAACTGAAGGGCAAAAAAGAGGGAAAAGACAAAAAGACTTTAACAGCAGTCACAGGGAGCATGTATCGGAAGACCTACGCAAAACCGTTAGCTATTAACAAAACCATCACCAGTCTGCCTGACTCTCAGCGTTAGATATATCAATATCAGTGTTCCAAAACTTGACCTGGATTCAAAAAAGAAAGATGGTAAGCTGTTGGCAGTAGCTGAAACAAAAATTTCACACGTGTTTTCCATTAAAATTCCTTCTTGCTGCTGGAACCACGTTTTAGTCCCCACATAGGTAGGGCTTTTTCTAATCCTTCTATCCTATGTTCAAATCTCAGCAAACATATCGGGGAGAGAGAGTACTAAGATCCAGTAACAGACTGTATCTTGCGGGGATAGCCTGCTTAGATAGACTGGTGAAGCACACCTCTGCTTCGACCATAACATATAGAATTGGGGAATTTCTAACATAATTGATCTAATTTTTGCAAGCTGGCCTGCTCATTTATAGCAAACCTTGCTTTCAGATATAATGTAAAATAGCCTAAGATACTTGGTGATGGACACAGCTTACAGAAGTACTGGTGATAAATACGCACAAAATTCAGTGTTCTTATCACCAAGTGTTTTTTTGATTCCCAATACTTTGGAAAGTGACATCACAGTGTTGCTACTCATGCAAATACCTCTTCAAAAGCTCATTAACCATAAATCCCTCCACTTTCATGAATATATTATTATCAACTAAAATACATCGTAAACAACAGACACAACATGATCTCAATTACAAAACATGTGCAGTCAGCCAATTATCAAAGCTGAAACTTCACATGCTCGTTGCCAACCTTGCAGCATTCACTCGTAAGTAGGCATAGAGAAGCCTAGTCAAATAAATGAAGCATCAAACTGTATCCAAACAATAATAATAAAAGACTTTAAGCTAGAACCAAGACAAAAGGCAATTAGCTGTCTCTAATTTTTTTGTGAAGCAAGAACTTACAAGATTGAGAACAGAAGAACAACTTTTCTTGAATCAAATGAAGCTGCACGTTTATATTTTCTCCACTTGTTATTTGGTGTATCATAAACCCTGTCGTTGAATGACTTCTCTGTTAAATAAAAATATGAAATCTCTCTCATTTCAGTAGTGGTAACCTCCATGCACTGAACTTGGTTTGAAAGGAAATGCAATAAAAAATGCAGGTAACAACAAATTTTTTGCAATATGATGTCCTTGACAATAATCAGCTATTGCCAGGAGTAAGAAAAATTGTTAGTATACTGGTGATGAATTATTGTAGACATTTGCATAAATGTAATGCTGCTTAAATAGCAAGTACTCCATTAAAAAAAGAAGTATCTGCCAAATTATTAAAACACATCTAGACTAGCAACAAAACAGTACGGTGATAGAATATGCTTACATACCTTTAGAAATCATCTTCACCAAAGCTGAGCCATGATCTTTCAGTAATTGCATCAATTTTCCACATGTTTTTATGCTTGCTTGTCTCTGCAATACCCCCTGCAAATAATGTAACCCATAAAAAATACCATAAGCAAATACAGAGGAAAAGAGAGGATTTGTAAAATTAAGGCTAAATAAGTGAAACTTTATCACCAAAATGACCATTTCCAGACCATACTGCTGGTCTTTTTGCTGCTTAAGTTTTCTTTTTGACATACGAATAACTTTCCGAGGCCGTACTTTATATGATAAGGAAGAGGGACTTACAGTTAGCAAACTATCACTTTTTATACTTCCAATAGTTTTATCATCAGATTTAGGTCTTTCAATATTTTCCATCTCAATATCTATATCCACAACATATGGCGAATAAGCATTTGCACTTTCCATTTGTAAACCAATGAGATTCTGGCAATTCAATTGAGAATCTAAGCACATCTGCTTCTTTGGTGAAACTGGTAGTTCTACAAAGCTTAAAAATGTTAGCTGTGATGTACGCTTCGGATTTCTTTTGTCTTCATCAGACAACATTGAAATACTATAGACATCCTGGCCCTGCAAAAATAAAAAGGAAGAAAATTCGAATGAATACAATTCTCTACGAACCATACTGAATGCCCATTTAAGCTTTTTGTCCAAAGCAAATAACAAAAAGATAGTGCTAAGAAAAAAAAATTGAGAATTATGATTTAGAAAAAAAAAATGTCAATAGGGTGCTTAAACTTGGGATAAAAAAAAGAAGTCACCATATTTGAAAAGTTGGAATAATTATCAGAGTAATCCCATATATGTCAAAGTCTAGGCATCTCCATCTACTAATTTAGATGTTTGGAGTGGTAATCCAAAAGTATAGTAGAGTCAGCTGTTAAAAAGGTACTTTTTTACCTTCGTTTGTTGATTTCATATATTTATTTATTGACTCTGTTTACCCATGCAAAATTTTATTTTATAAAGTCTACACATGCTGGGTTAGCATTGAGTGAATATCATATTGCTCAAAGTTAAAGCTAGGCACATCCTTAAATAGTGAATGAATATCTTCACTAACTAGCTTAAGCTTTTTGGTTAGATCTCCATCAATGATAAAAGATGTTTTTAATATTGGGAAAACAAACAGCTAATCACAATCACTGTACATAAATTTGCACATAGCAAATTAAGCCCAACAAAGAGATAAATGCATTGCCAAGCCCAAAATTAACTCTTTTCACTGCACCAGCCATTAACAATCCTGGAAAACAAAAGGAGAAAACAGGAAAAAGAGAAAAAGAGTTTCCCACGATTGCTAACATGATTGGATGATCAGTTTAAAACAATGAATTACCTAAGAAATGAATATAAAAACAGGCACACGGTCATGGCAACAAAATCAAAACAGAAACAACACCATTGCAGTGAGAAAACATGGACCATACTAAGAGAAAGAAAAATCACACAACTAATAACGTTTACTGTACATAATAGCAAACGTAGCAAATTAAGCCCAACAAAGAGATTAAAGCATTGCCATGCCTAAAATAAACTCTGTTCACCCAAGGTACCATTAACAATTGTAGAAAATAAAACGAACAAACAAAGAAGAAAATAACAAACATTTTTATGCTCTTATATTAATATTGTTTCTTGTGTGAGCTTGTCCATACGTATGTTTGAGAAAGATCAACTTAAGAAATGATATATCTGAATTATGAAACAGAAAACTTTCACTTTTACTAACATGATTGGATGGCCAGTATTACAAAAATGGATTTCCTATATGGAGAGGATCAGATGTATGATCACGGCTACAAACTCAAAACAGAAACAATACCAATGCAGTGAGAAAATATGGACCATTCTAAGTTAAGAATTACCAAATTCAGTGCACTATCCTTCTGCATCTATAAGTTCAAATACAGTAATTCATTATGAATTTATTTAGCAAAAACTCTTTGGAAAATCAACATCCAAAGCCAAGCAGCAAAATATTAAATAAAACCAGATCCAACAATGAAAACATCAGCTTATTCCAAAATACAATGGCATACATAAGAAGTGGTTTGGCCCTTCTACTAGCTACTTGCAGTTGGAAAGAGCCCTTCGCAGAGCATGAAAGATATGATTAAATTACTTTTCCATCTATTAACAGGAAATGCCCATAATGTATATCTTGAATCATGTCTATGCAATGTTGCACTATATTGGAAATCTTATGGGACCACCAATTGGAATCTTGCAAAAATAAAGAAAAGTCTGCACGGTAGGAGAATTCCCTCCACCAGAATATAGTTCTGAATACATTACTGAATAAGTGATGAGGACATTGTATAGAGGGCTTCTGACAACACACATTAATTCCCCTTATGGGGTGACGGGTCTCAGCAGACAGCAGCCTATATGTAGCTGAGGCTCTTGGAATTATTAATTGCAAAAATGTAAATCTCTTTTTGTTTATGTATTTACTAGTTGATTAAATAAAACAAACAACAATGATTCCTTACCACCACCACAAAAATATAGCAAATAAGCATTTGGATGCTCCTAAAAAACCAAGACTTGGATTCAAAAACATAAAAGCAGGCTACCAGATCTTAAAGAGTTAGCTTTAAACATGAATTGAATATATATATATATATATATATATATATATATGTCTGTTTCTGCACTTTCATTAAGAAAATTAGAATTGTGGGACCATTTGGTGTTAATTCACAAAAATATCTTTTAGCTGCCCGAAACTAATTTACCAATTTAACAAAAAAAAAATTCATTAAAACCACGAAACAGTAGTTTTTTATAATCCTAATAAAACTAATACAATGAAAAGATGTAGCAATAAACTCACGTGAGCAGCCTGGATAGCGCAATTTTCTTCCACTGAAAAGGAATTCTCCTCAAAGAGTATCGGAACAACGTCTGAGATTCCCCAAAAAAAGAAAAAACACTTTCGTAAGCCAAATATATATATAACATAGCTTCAACAGAATTGAATCTCGTAGTAACTGACCTAAGCTAAGCATCATTACCTAGAGCACACTGCTGGTTGAACTCATCAAAACTTGGTTTCACTAACTTGAAGTGCGAACCACCAAAAGCTAGATCGCAATTTCCATCAACTATTGCCGGGATTTCCTGGATTCATAACCAATTCCCTCTACAACAATCAGAAATCGATGAATTCCTCCCAAACAAGCCCCAAAATAAGCATAAACTAAAACGCATTTTCAAATACGCATCTAAAAAAGTACAAAAGCATAGAATCTGTCTGCTTCCAGAGAAAATGGAGAAGAAAAATACAACTAAGAATAATATTAGTAGAAACAGTTGGATTTTCAGGCTAATATAAAAATGCAGCTGACTATTTAACGGGTAAATTATGACATCAAAGAAAAAACAGAGAAAGAAGATGAAGGAAAGAGATCTAACAAACCTCATCACAGGAATGAGCAGCCATTGCAGAGATGGAAAGTGAAGAAAATAGATACTCACATACTAAAGATAAAGCATATGTGAGTGTGAATATATATTAGTTAAAAAAAACAAAGAGAGACTGAGTCAGAGAGAGAGAGAGAGAAAGAGGGAGAAGGAGAAGGAGAAGGAGAAGGAGCCGAAGTGGATGCGAAGGAAGCTTAACATCGGAACGGAGTGTTGAAGTGGCGCGATTTGTCAGAAAAGCTCCCGGTCACGATGACGACGTTAATGATAACGACAAATGCTCTTTCTTCTCTTTTTCTTTCATGACCAAATTGCCCTTCCTGCTTCTGATTTAGAACGTCAGACATTCTCTGTTAAATAAACCGTGATTTTATTCAGATGTAACTATTAATTGGACTAATTAACGATAATATAAAAGTTAAAATTTATCATTGGACTTTTGTATTTTTTGACTTTTTTTTATTTCAACTTTATATTTTTATTTTAATAATTTGAGCTGCTGTATTATTATTTATTTAAAAATTAATTTTTAATATTTTTTTAAAAATTAATTAAATATTATTAGTCTATTGATATAAAATTATTATTATTTTATTTCGTTTAGATTGAATGCAATGTTAATAGAATTATATAATATAATTGAATTAAAAAATATATATGATATTTATATTTACAAATCACAAATAAATAAAAAAATTATGATAGCATATTAATGTATTTTTAAACAGAAATTATGATAGCATATTAAACTACATATTTGATGATTATTTACATAAAACCACAAAAGTTAACAAAATTCAATCAAATAAATTTTATGGAACAATCATCAAATATTATTATCACCAAAAGCTAAATCAAATACACTCTTTAATTTAGAAATTTTTATTAAAAACTGAACTATTTTAGTTTTTCTATCGAACTTTTGTAGAAAATATATGTTCGATAAATTATTTTTATTTAATGTTTATAAAATACCATAATATTAATAGAATACAGTTTACTCAAATACATACAAAAATCAAATTCCTAATACCAAGTCTCCAAGGAGAACCAAAGGGTTTAAAAATAATCAAGTTTTATGGACAAAAAGAATTAATAATCCGAACTATCCTAATTCCTAATTGTGTATCTCATTTATTATTTAAAGAAATGTTTATAAAAATACCTAATATTTCATTTTTATTTTCAATTGATCTATCATTTTATTTTCAATTGTATACCTAACATTTGAAACAATTGAATACCTTCATTCATTTTCCTATTTAAATTCTAACGGTTAACAATTTAAAAACTTTTTGCGACTGATTTTCCAAGGAATTTTATTGACAAGAATTAAATAATTTAAAAAAATTAAATTTTTTATCATTTAACTCAAATTGGGCAAGATATAACTTAAAGAAATAAATTTCTTAAGTTCTTAAATTACTAAGCTTTCTTAAATTATTTGTTAGTAAATTAATTTATAAAAATGAATGTATGAAAAAATTAATCTGAAATTTTAGTTTTAGTAAATTAAGTAATGTCAAAAACTAATCAATCGTATGAACAAATTAATGCATAAATAAAAATACATAATAATGCTACAATAACTAAATGACATGGTTTTGAGGAGTTAAAAAGAAAATTTATTAATTTGTTAAATGACTAAAATTTTTAATTACCAATGAGTTTTTATCGGAAACATCTATCACAAAAAATTTTAAATTTTAGATAGAAAAATAGATAGAGGTGTTCAATTAAAAAATTTCAAACCGTACGGTACATAATTGACACTAAAAATGATAAATGTCTAACTGAAAATAAAGTGAAACATTCTTATGAGCTTTTTTCTATTGTTCCAATACAAACACTTAACACACGTATATGGGAGATATTTTAATAGATACTACATTATTACTCATTCATGGCTACTATTTTCAACCATAAAATAAAAAAATTTAATGGATGTAATTAGTTTTACAATAATTTTAACAATTTAATATTATTTGACACTATAGTTTATAATGGTTACTAATAAAATTGTAACAATTGAAAAACTCTTATATATATATATATATATATATATATATATATATATATATATATATATATATATATCTAATTTATTGAATTTTCTCTATTTATATGTAACAAACTATCATACCATTTTTCACATATGCAATATTTAACATAGGCATTAATTAAGAACTAGAATTGTCAAAATTTGACATGACACAATAACACAACCAAATATAATTTATTTAAATGATATGATTAATAAATAGACTAAGTGTAGGTTGAGCCCCTTGACAATGGGTAACACAATTACAATCCGTTTAATATTTAAAATGACATTTTAGTGATTTTTTGGACAATCATTTTAAAATAAAATATAAATTATATGTATTTTTATAATAGGTTAACAATTATATATAATTTTTTGCAATAATTAAATAATACATGTTATAATTTTAGAGTATAAAAATGATAAATACTTTCAAATAATACTATTTTATAAAATTTAATATATAATATAATGATAAACATATTAAACGGGTCAATATATTTACAATACAACAATAAATTAGTTGAGTGCATACTGAGAAAAATCAATATAAATATTCATTTGGTCGATACGACACACACAAATTTACAATGCTATTAATAACTTAAAAAAAAGCTAAAAATTTCTGTTGTTAGTAATTACCAAAACATATATTTCAGTAATTTAAGATATCATATTAGTTGCAATGAATTTTCATTGGTGTAAAATTGAATAACTAGTGAGTTTATATAGGAAATACTTAAATTGGAAAGTTTAAAAGCAACACCTTAAACAGTTCATGGGATTTGTAATATGGTTTTGCCTTTTATTTCTCAAATATTTGTCTACTTAAATTTAAAAATCAAATTTATATAGATAGATAGGTACAAATTTTTAACATTAATGAAAAATCTCAATAATGTATGTACTGAAAAATGAACGTTGAAATTCAAATTATAGTATTATACCAATAATAAATGTCTATTCAATATTTGAGCAAAAGAAAAAAAAATGCAAGAACGTTCATATCCCTTTTTTTTTTTTTGTTGAGAAATAGCTTATTCTTATTTCCAAAAATCAGTTTTTTTTTTAAGCTTCTAAATTTTTTCACGTTGCATTGAAAGCACACATTAGCAAAAGCCAAGATGGCAACCGAAACATATTAATGGCTGATTTATGCTTCTACCGACAAACCAATCTGCAATGTAAATACAAAAATATATGATTTTTTTAAATTCCGAAATAGAAAAATATATCTTCCTTTTATTTTATGAGAAAAAGATCATAAAACTATACTTTTGTGAATTATTGTATAAGATCAAGATGGCATATCTAACTCAAAATATTCGTGTAGGGATCTAGTAAAGAAGAGTTGGTATCAACCCACAATACATGGTGATGGAGATGAGAATTTTATTAAATAAAATTTAGCATATGTGCTGTTCATATATATCTATATATACATGGGTTAATGAAAAGAAGTGAAGATTTATTGTATTTAAACAGTAATAAATGCAAAGATCAAACTCTTTTAGCCCACTATGCTGAAGATTTTTGTGATGAATTCTTATCCACCAGTCATGATTTAACGCCTTTAAGGGAGTCTAGTGATGTATTGTGGAAAGCTCCATCAGCTGGCAGAGTCAAAATTAATGTAGACGCAGCTTATTTTTCAGAGTCTAATATAACTGGTTTGGGTTTCATAGTCCGTGATACTTTTGGTGAGGTTCTTCTGTCTGGAGGTCAAAGAATGTTAGAAGTGCAGGATGTTGCTTTTGCTGAGGCATATGCTATTAGGTTTGGGCTATCTATAGTCAGTGAGTGTGGTTTCGCTGAAGTGCAAGTAGAATCAATCATATGCTCTGGTGGGGATAGATTCTATTTTTGTTCCTGGTTCCAACAGAGGCTCTATTAAAATTATTCTGGATGACATTTTTGCTTTGAAATCTAAATTTTACTTTATACCTTTTGTCTTTGTGAGTCGATCGTGTAACAAAGTAGCTCATGCAATTACTCAATGGGCTAAATCTCTTGAGGACTTCTTGGCTTTGATGGAGGATGTTCCTCCTCTTGCTGTTCCTTTGGTTCAAGCAGATGTTGCCTGGCTTTCTTGTTAATGAAGTCCGTAGGTTTTTTTTTTTCAAAAAAAAAATTTAGTACGGGACTCTTAGCAATCCATAATTGACAACAATATCAGAATATCTGTGCTGGAAATAAAATGGATGGGTTGTCAGGTTGCAATGGACCAACTATGGTGACCGCCCTTTATTGTATTGCCACCAACTAACTAGCTAGACCTAACTCACCCTAATGGTTGATTAATTACTAATTAATTGATTTTATAATTTATACTTCTTTCTTTCTTTCTTTCTTTTAACTGTTTAGTTCATACTACTTTCATCCCATACGATTAGTTTATCTTTCTATTTTATCCATTCTAAATTATAGTCAATGTTTTTCTTTTTAAAAGTATAATTGAGTTGTTAATTCTCTATTATACTGTATTTGATATCTTTTTTTTTTTATCCAAAAAAATCCAATTGAATATTTGAATTCGTATTGGTTGATATTTCGTATTATTAATATATATGAATTATATATATTTTTTAATTTTCATTATATCATTTTTTAATTATATTATAGAAATGAGTGGATGTGACTTGGCACTTTAGCAGTACCGCTTCCGATTCAATAATATGATGGGTGAAGCTTCTTAGCTTCTTCTTCTCATAAGAGATGGTCCAATAGCGGAAAGCATCTCAATTGTACCTATTTTTTCTATTGGTATTTTGATTTTTGGATAACTTAAGCAATAATTACAGATATTTTTTACTTTGTTGAGGTGGTATAATTGGATTCGGCCAACTTAATCAATAAAGATTTTGAGTTTATTTATTAAATGAGCCTAAATTTGAAAATACACAAAGGTGAGCAAAATGAAAGAGAAGGGCAAAATGAAGATTTTGCGGGCAGGAGATTTGTCAGGTTGTAGACATAAGCTGAGCATGTGAAGCTAAAAAAGGCTAGAAAAGAGCCAAAAGAGGAATCACGGGTGGTTTTTCTGTTAAAAGTGCTGCCAAAAACTCATGCCCGTGAACTTTTGTGGGTTTCATTTTCCCCGCAGTTGACCTTAATAGACCGACAGCGATTGCCCCCCATCAAATGAAAAGCTATATTCTGAGAAATCTTGTCTCCATTGGATTTGAGCAGAACCTTCTTTACTGGGTTTTCCATGGGAGTTATAGAAGAGAAGAGATCAAGCCAAACCGATTCTATCTAAAGGGCAGAGAAGATAGCGAGGCGCACCGAAAAGGAAACGAAATGAATGTGAAGAATGAAACAAAATGGGTGATATAAAGCAGTATTAGTTACTGTTAGGTTATTGATTTTTTTTTTCCAAATTATTTGCAGGAAAAAAATAAAAAAAATTAATTTGTATATTTTTTAATTTTTTTAAAAATAGAAAAAAAATGATAACTGGTTTTATCATCTTATTAGTAACATGTTAAACTGAATCAAGTCAATGGTCTTCATCAAAGGAACAGACAACAGAATAATTAAGAAATTTATTTATACCGAACTAAACTATAAAGGGCTTGATTATAGTGAGTTAAAATTTAAAGTCTCACTCTTACTCTACGGTTTAAAAGCTAATTTGATCATTTGGCCTTGAGATATTAAGGATAGCTAATGATAAAACAGGGTTTTGAGTTGATTGAAGTAATTTCACCTGTGAGTTGATTCAAAAAATTTGAATTATGAACTCAGATGCATTTCAAGTTTTCATTGAGTTTGTGATCGTATTCAAAATCATTTTTAACGTGAACTGAAGATATAATATCATCACTTGCCAATTTTTCTAATTATGCAGACTCGTAAACACGAGAAAGACCCAAGTACACTCACATGAGAAATAAAACCTCTCATAAACGCCTTTGGTCCATTTCAATGAGCTATGTGATCCCAATGCCACACATTTTATGAAGATTAGATACAGCATACAAGTATATGATCGCTCCATGTTCGGCTTTCATTCAGAATATCACATTATGATTTTCAATCACCTCACTTTCCCTAGTAAAAAAAAATGGCGGGGAAAACTGCAGGAATTTGCAGGGTTATTTTCCTTTCAATGGTGTAAGAGCATGTACAGGTAAGTTAAGTGTGCACAACAAAATACGAATTAATATACCATTAGTTTAATTTAGTGCACCTCACAGCAGATCAATAAGCACCACCCCTCCAAGGTATCACTAGAGCAGAACAAATTTCTATGTTGACTCCACTTTAAGCACTATCTTCATAAACTCGTAGACAAGGTAACTTATGGCAGCTGATGGTAAAACCTGTAGGTGAAAATATGCAAAGGTTTCATCATGTTAGAAACTTAACACATCAGTTCACAGTATTTTACAACAAAAACACAAATAAGGGCAGAAAAACACTCATTTTGGGTCTTCTCATCTTGCTTTTCTAGCATTTCATGTTGGCTCCACAGTCAAGACGCACAAGCATATGCATTTACACATTTTGTGTGTAGATTCACATAAGTTTATGTATTTATATCTCCGTTGCATATATTTACAAATGAATGCACGTTTTGGTACTTCTACTTGCAAATTAAAGTTAAACCAAATGATTCAATGTAACAAATTCAGTTTCAATTGATTATGCAACAGAGAGAACTGTAATGGTTGCCCACAAATCAATAGTGTTACTCAGATGCCAAATCCTAAACCAAGTTAACAGTTTGCAGAGAGATACTTTTTTCAATTTAAGAAATAGAATTTGCCATTAGAATGTTGATGGAAAGAGGTCAAAAGTATTAGGAATCACCATTATGCAATTTTCTCCCCATCTTAGCTGAAAATAAAACGAACAAAACCCTTTTTCACATTGCAAGCCTTATACTATAGAGTCGTGAAAAATGGGGCCTGGTGGAGGAGGAATATATATTTGTAAACAGGGATGGCAACCTGTAGGGTATTCTAAAATTCCTAGTCCTATCTGCTCTGTTTATATTGAGATGGGGAGGTTTAGAAAGAAATGAAAAAAATAAACACTGTTTCAGGTTCAGTTTTAGTACATAGCACATTAATTAGCCAAACCAAATGCTACCATTATTTAGCAGTTGTCCTTCCAATAGATTCTTCAACATGAATTAACTATATATGATATAGGTGTACAAAACTTTTGAGATCTCTTGTATTGGACTAGGGATATACCTGTCCGCCTTCACCTGATTAGATTTTTATCATGGCCTGACATCATGAGCTAGACGATAATGGATATTGTCAAAAGGCCTCTAACTTGGTCCACTTAGTAGTTTTCATGTTTACAAAGAAGAAGAAAAGTGGGGTAGGGTATGGAAGAACTGCCCTTATGTACCCATTAAAGCTATCCAAAATATATCCAAGTTAATTTTTATGACTTTTGTTTAATGTATGTGCCAAGTCATCATTTTAGTCCTCAAGCAGATCACATGCTGGTCCTAACTCAATAAAAGAGATGGTGAAAGTCCTGTTACAGCTTCCATCCCACTGAAAACTCAAATACCAGCATCACCCCTCTCAATTATATAGATTTGACCTAGCTTTTTACATCACTTGGATAATGCAGTGAGAGATATTATCAACTATTATCATGCTCTTCTAACTCATTTTTGCATAAATGGAAGGAATATTTTTCATGTACTGTGAATGAACTAACCATACCTGCAATAAGCTGGGAAGTAACCCTGCATAAAGAGCAGGAACACCTCCTTGTTCAACTATCTTTGCGCATGTTGCCAATGCATTCATCTTTGTGGCTCGGACTTGCATTTGAAGGTGTCTTCTCACAACTTCAAATGGATATGTAGCAGCTTCAGAACAACAACCAGCAATAGCCCCATATAGTAACGTTCTAATGGTTCCCAACTCCAGTTGTTCCAGTGCATTCAGTTCCTGACCACCTTTTTTCAAATTCTGAATTCTTTTTCTCCCTTCTGGAGAATGGAGATAAGCTGACTTCAATATGTCATAAATACCATAAAAAACTGCACCAGAAGGTGCCATGCTCACTAGTGAGGGTAATAAACCCTTATAAAGAGAAAAGAATCCTTCAGTCTGGACCATGTGGTGGAAAGTTCCAATTATACCACCCAATGCTTCCCCACCAGGTGCTACCATCTTTGTCCTTATCTGTAACAGTTTACAGCATTAATACAAAACTGAGTTTCACCAAAAATCTGGTCCCTTTGTAACATAATAAAGCTGAAGTAATTAGTGCAGTTTGGTGAATACAAAGATTTCAAGCAATATCCTGACTTTTCTTCAATATTGATCAAAAAACAAAAACATCAATCCAAATGGGTTATTGTTTGGTTGAGTCTTCATTCTTGGCAATTAGAAGTCCTAGGCTCAACTTGTCCACACTGCTGAAGCATATAGTTTCTATGCCGCTAGAATGCAATAGTAGTTGAAAGATGGAAAATAAAATTGTAAGGACAACAATGATTTTCAGCGTAATCCATTACATGTTACAGGTATTATATAAAGATGATTTTCTTGTCAAAAGGACTTAGATGTAATGCAAAAACAAATTATATAATCATCTTTTATGTAGCAACTGAAATAGATGAAGCAAGGAAACAGTCTTTCATTCTGTTTAATATGAGTGAGCATGGAAGTTCTGATTAAGGAGTCCATTGGCAAATCACATGATTAAGGTGATTCTTGGAAGTCCGAAATATTGAAGAAGATTTGCTCCATGCATTGAGATCTGTTAAGGTGCTTATTGTAATTTTTATAAAGATGATTTAATCCATGCATTAAACAGCACAAATCAATTAAGGAGATTCTTGGAAGTCCCAAAAAATCGTGTGATATGATTCTGAGTAGCTACTTACAGTGTCCATTGGCAAGCAAAGCAAGCTTGCAGTAATTCCAGCTGCAGCACCTGCAAGGAACCTCTCAAAATTTGTGGTTTCCTCATTTCCAGACCATTTCAGCAATTGATTTCTGTAGGTATCGTAGGCATAGAAATTGATAGATTTAAATGGAGCAGTGCGAAGAATATTGACAAAGTTCCCTTTCCAGAAGCCCTTCAGCCCCTCAGTTGCCGAAATTGTCTTGATGAGCTCAAAAAGATTCCTCTGCTCACCACGAACTACATATTCAAGCTTCATCCTCTCAAGTGGTGCAATGAAAGTCCTGTTTCAACAGAAACATAATGTTAAATGATCTTCAACCAAATAAGCTACTAAGTTAATAAAATATTAGTCAGCAGTACAGGCAAATTAAAAAACTCGATAGCTATAGACAATCCGTTCACCGAACTCAATATGATATATACATGGTTAGAAAAACTATTCTTGCTCAACAATTCTATACATGTTAAGAAACTTGCTTCTACGAGCTTTGGCACACATATTATAGGGGCCTGATGAACAAGATAATAGATTTCAATCCAAATAAATCAGAATTGAATTAGCAACAATATGTACAATTATCCATCACATGGATGCAAACAAAGAATCAATTAACATAATTTTTTAACATAATTAATTAATTAAAATATCACATAAACTAATTACTGATATTAAGAAGTCAAAACTAGTATACAAGAAGCAAACACCTGGAAACCATAGCAGCAACAGCGCCAGCCCAGAGATGTTTGGTGGTATTCAAAGCAGCCGATCCCGAGCTCCGGACGTTGACCTTCTCCTCCTCAGCAAAAAATGCCGCATTTTCCTCTCCATTTTCTCGCGATTCCCCAATGTACCCTTCTTCTTCCTCGCTCCCGTTTATCGACAAGCTCACCGATAAAAATAACCCTGCCTTGTATCCCTTCTTTCCTCGCCATCGCCGATCCTCCAACCTTAGCGTGTTCCTCGAGATACACGAAGAGGAATGAACATTCGACTTGGACGATATTAAGGAAACAAAAGAAGGGGAAACAGTTTCAGAGTCGAGGAATAAGCCGCCGACGCCGAGGAGGAAGCGCTGATCGGACGGTTCAGAATCTGGCTTGACTAGAGAGGAGAAGAAGATATCATGTCCGTACATTTTGAAACTGAGAGAAGATGAAACTGGAAGACGTCAAGGACAAAGAGGAGGAGGAGAATAACACCATGAAAGAGAATTTAATGATGGAGAATGGAGGGAGAGGCTTGAAGGAGAAGAGAGAATATTTGGAAGCAAGTAGGAGTGGTGGCGTTGGAGATATGATAGTGACAGCGGGAATTACAGAGATGCTGAAGAGGGTGCGGCGCCTGCATGGATTACACTGCCCCGCTTGCTTTGCTTTCATCGGGGGGTTGTTGGCATGTGGGGTTCGGGTTTTGTTTGTCATTTGTCAAGAGACTCGAGACAAATTGGAAGAGGAATTTTGTCACGAGGATGAAGAAATTGACCAACGTGAATTCTAGCTTTCCACTGCAACCAATTCGGTGATTGCGGTCTAAGATTTCAATCGATTTATAATAAATAAATCATCAATAGGTCTTAGCTTATCAAAAATTTTAAATTTCATAAATAAAAATTTGAGCTATTATTGTGCTGAGGAGAGAATTATGATTTTTGCAATCAACAGTAAATATTATATATATCAAATGATACTTAGACGGATTCGAATAGATGTTCATATTTATTTTCCTTCATGTGATTTCTCACATTTAAGATATTAGTGGACAACTATTTAAGTATTAAGGATTAAAAGTATTTTCCTCAAGTGGAAAAAATTTTCTAAACCTAATTGAGTTTGAGTCTATACGAGATAGATGAGTTTATGATTGCACACCGGGATTCACCGAACCAGTCTCTGAAATCAGTTATCACAGCCTTATAGATAAGTGAATGCAGAAGTTCTCTAAATATCAAGCGATAGTTGATAAAAAATGAGTTCTGAAACTCTATGTATGAATCAGACCTCAAGTATATTTAATAAAGACAATGTGATTAAAGATATTAAGAAATTGTTGCTAAGATTGAAAAGTGTTGGTTTTTAACATGGATTTAATATGAAATTAAATTCAATTATCATATATAATTTTCAAGATAAAAAACATGCATAATCAAGATTTCATTCTCAATAATATATAATGAATTGAAATTAGAGTTTTACAACTTAGATAACTTACCTCTTGAAACAATTCACAAAGGAATATTTAGAGAATCTTAATTTTCTTGTTTTGAGAGAATTTTTGTGTTATTTTCGGATTTTAAGAGTTTGAGAAGGAAAAAAATGTCCCTTATAGAAGTTACCTTTTTATCTTGACAAATATAACTCCCCACTTCAATTGGTATGGTAATTGCTACAACAATTATTTTTCATCATGGGTGTTAACAACATTTCTCACTCAATGGGATCAACTCTTTTATTAATAAATGAAATTCATACTTGTCAAATAAAGTCGTGCGAACATGCATATTTCAAGAGCATATGTGCTATATATATATGTTAAGAGTATATAGCTTATCGATTAATAAATCTTGGATTATGTTTAGTATATTGTATCCTAAATCATTTATCACATAATCTTTAATGAGATCTCATTATCAAATTTATTTGTATTCATAACAATATTCTATCACTGAGATGAAAATAATCGGTCAACTATTGAATACATATCAATATGATAATTTAAATATGATATTTCTCTTTCTCTATTTCTATAATTCTTATTTAACTCATTTTTCTATAAGTGTTCCAGTAGACCGAATCATTCATAATCTTTTGGTAACATTTTAAGATAGTAAACATTAAATATCTATTACGGAATCAGAATTGAGTCATAAGGATACCAGATGAGAATACATATAAACTTGAGGGTCTCACACTAAATAAAGTTATTATATAAATTTTATTACCCTATTTGATTGAATTATGCACATGTGTTATGAATCACATGTTACGGTATTAATTTCTTTCCCATTGGAGCGTATGTCTTTATGCTATATAATACCGTACATATCATAATTAGACACATTCAATGTCAAATTATGAGTTTACATACATACTCGATTTATCAATTCTTTCAGAACTCTAATATGACATTAAGACAAATAAAGTGATATATTATAATATCCATTTAATGTTAAAACATTTTACCAATCATCTCTCTCATTTCATGTATAATGGCAATATTTGTATTTAAACTTTGGCTCTCGATTATCACTTAGATAATAAAGCTCAAAATTTTTCTCATATTTGTTCACACAAAGCAACAAAGGCGATTGCCTGTGTGAGAAAATCAATCTTATATTTGTTTGACATACTTCTGTACTCAAATATATACTCAACATATATTTTAATGTATGCTTTATAACAAATATATCTAGAAATTGAACCATAATAGAAATTCATTACAATTTAAGGAAATATATATATATATATATATATATATATATATATATATATATATATATATATATATATAATGTGAATATTCTTAGAAAAATTTATTTATAAGTACATTTAATATCTACGTAAGCCTAATGATTTAACTTGGCTAAAGTATGCATCTTTAGATATAGGCTTTATAAAGGGACCTAGAACCATCTCTTATGATATTATGTACCTCATATTCACTTCTTTTTCGTGCAACCATGTCTTTCACAAAATTATATTTGATATCAATGTATTTAGTTTTGACATGGAACTTGTGATCTTTTTTGTACGCTATTCCTATAACACCCCCTTACCTCAGCAGCTCGTGTCCGGATAAGGGAGTGCTATACTGACTTCATTTATTAAAAATATTGTTTCATTTATATGTATAAATAAAAGACATTTGTATATTTTTTTTCTTTACTATTTATTTACTTTCTAGTGTAAAATAAATCATAATAAAGAAACACAATACATTTTATATAATAAATTATTATTTACAAAACATGCGCTTATTTTACAAGTACTATAAAATAAAATTCAACTATAAATACAAAAGTTGTGTGACCCATAATATTTGATACAAGCTACTTTGCTAGATCAGGTCACCACTACTGTTATCTACTATCGTTTGCTTATTCTTCACTAAATCTGCACGAGAGAAACTCTCACGCTAAACTCTAAGCTTAGTGGGGGATATAAATAAGACAATAAACTATTTTATGCAACATGCATTGTCATATATCAATTTATGCCTACGTCATATTTCCATGCAAATATACATCTCATAATATTCTAGCATGCATGAACATCAAATTATATTTTTCTTTATCCCATACTCGTTTTACTTTATTAACACATCATTATATAATTTATCATAATTAACCATGTCACAAGTTATGATTCCTTTTATTTCCATAACTCTTTATACTCACAACACCCAATCATCTTTTCAAGCAAACATATATTTCATAGTATTCTAGCATACATAAACATCAAATTATATTATTATATCTCATATTTGTTTTACTTTATCAAATCATCATTATTATCCATATCACAATTCATGGTTCATTTTTTACTTTAAATCACTTCTTTATAGCCCACAATACCTATGAACCACTAACTAGGATAATGAAGTTGTCATTCAGGTACTTAGGAGTGCCACTTGGGCAATATTATGTGAGCATATAAGTGTCATTACTGGCTTCAATAATAGTGTCATTACCAACTTCAATAATAGTGTCATTACCGGCTTCAATAATAGTGTCATTAGCGGCTTCAATAATTATGCCATTATCGGCTTCAATAATTATGCCATTATCGGCTTCAATAATCATACCATTAATGATTTTCATCATACTTCCCCCCTGCTTGGCATGTCAAATTATCCTAAGTCTAGTTCTAGTTAGGTATTTTAGGGCTTACTCATTGTTATTAAAATTCATAGTTATTAAAATTTATAGTTATTAAATTCACCAATTTCATGCATGTAAAGGTTCAATTAATGACACAGTTACTCAATAAAAATAGTATTTGCATAATAAAATAAGGTTCACATTATTTACTCATTACATTCTTCAACTCATATGCTGCCCTGTCATTGGCAGATTCAGTGCTCTATTTTGGACCTTCATTTTGGTCCTATTAAGATCCGAATTTAATTCTAAGGTCTTCTTAACAATTGTAGATATGAATCTTAGATTTAATATTCAACTTGAATCACTTAATTTGGAGTTCTGTGTCAAAAGATATGGTCAAAATAACACTAACTGGTCACTAATAATTTTGCCCAGAATTTTCTGGACTGATTCTAGGTCCAAACTTTATGTATTTTTTTGAAAAAATATAGACAGATCTGGATTTTATGATCTAAATAAAAGTTCAAGCCCTATGTCTTAGCTTTCAAACCCAACAAAGAAAATACAAATCTGAATTCCATAACTTAAGTTATAACATTTTAAGTACTCACTGCTCATCAATTCCAGTAAAGAACACACATATTTAACATCTTAAATTTTTTTAACCAAATTAATCATAAGTCTAGCAAACATGCATCCCCAAGATTTTTATCATAAAATACTATTAATTCAGAATCATTAACATGCCAAATGCTCAAATCATGCAATTAAAAAAAAATAAGACATAGGCTATTGCCTTAGATTATGCACAAACCTCTATTTTCTTTTCTCTCTTTCCTTCTCTTTCTCTTTTCCTTTACTCCTTTGAGCTAGATCCTTGTCAATTTGAGTTCCTAAAATACATAAAAGAGATTATTAAACAAACCTTAATCTCTCTCTCTCTTTTTGCTCTCTCAAGCTTCTTGAGCTTAGTTGTGCAAGAAAATGACTCTCTTTCTCTCTTTTCTCACTTTCTCTCACTAGAAAGAAGCTTTGGCTATGGAGAAACTTGTGGAACGTGGGGCTAGTTTAGGAAGACAAAAATTCTCAATGAAAAAAGATAAGGAAGGAAGAAGAAGCATTTAAGAGAATGAAGACAAACTTAATTAATTATAGGACACCTAAGCCTATGTGATTTTAATGTCTAATTAATGGATTCATGCTTGTTAATTGCCCACTTAATGCATGTCACTTAGTGTGGCCGACCCACTCCATGTTTAATTTTTAGTAAATTGCAAATTGACCCCTAAACTTTTCAAAATTTGCAATTTAGTCACTTACCATAATTTAACATCTTTAAATATTTTAAACACTTTATTAGATTTTTTCCATAATTTTTTTCTATTCTTTTAATTATTTTTCAATACAAATTCAAATTTAGACTCTGGTCAAACTGACAAGTCGATTTAACAACTCGCATAACTTGAGGTCTAAATTAGTGGATATGACAATTCCTGTTTGACTATCACAATTTATAAGTACTAGCTCTATAGTATTTTCCTTCATTGTTAAGTGTTCCAAAAATCTTCTCAACCAAACTGCTTCTTGTATAGCAGCTAAAAAAGCTATAAATTTAACTTCCATTGTTGATAGAGCTATACAAGATTGTTTCTTACTAATCCACAATATAGCGCTATTGTTGAGTAAGAATGCAAATCCTGAGGTAGATTTTCTCTCATCTAAATCTCCTCCCCAATCAACATTAGTATAGCCTTTCAAATGCAGATCTCTCCCTTGATAACACAATGAGTAATCTGGTGTACCTTTCAGATATCTAAGTATCCCTTTTACTGTTTTCTAATGTGCTTGTCTTGGAATGGATTGATATCTACTTGTCATTCCAACAACAAAGCAAATATCGAGTCTGATACACATTATAACATACATTAGGCTTACAATCGCTCTAGAATAAAGAATCTTACTCATTTGTTCCTTTTCTTCAGAGGTTCTAAGGCACATCATTTGACTTAGGATTTCACTTTTCGTATTGCTCAAAAAATTTCTTGATGTACAATTTTTGTGAAAGAGATAATAAATTTCTTGATTGATCCCTTGAAATTTTAACTCCAAGGATAAATGCAGTTTCACCCATATCTTTTTATTTTAAATTTGGATGAAAACCACCCCTTAATTTGTGTTATATGCTCTACATTATTTTCAGCTATCAGTATGTCATCAACATATAAAGATAAGATCACAAACTTATCTTTGGACCTCTTAATATAAACACAATAGTCTTCTTTAATAATTTCAAAATTATAAGACATAATTGCATTATGAAATCAATTATGCCATTGCCATGAAGAATATTTAAGGCCATAGATGACTTTAAAAGTTTACATACTTTATGTTCTTGGCCTTTTATAATAAAACTTTATGGTTGTTCCATATAAATTTCTTTATCTAATTATCCATTGAAAAAAATAGTATTCACATCCATTTGATGTAATTCTAGGTCTATATAGCTAGAATTAAGCGTATTGAGGTAAACCTTATAATAGGTGAAAACGTTTCTTCATAATCTATTCCTTCCTATTGTGTATACCCCTTCGTAACTAAACAAGCTTTATATCTTTCGATAGTGCTATTAGCCTTATGCTCAATTTTAAGAATCCATTTATTTCTAATGGGTTTGCATCCTTTGGGTGGGTTAACTAATTTCCACATATGAATTGTTTTATGGACTCTGTTTTTTTCATCCATTGCTTTCATCCATTTTTCTTTACCAGGACATTTAAGAGCCTCATTTTCATTCCTTGACTTTTCTTCATCTTATGGAATAACAATGAAAGCTTCCCCTTCAATCTCAAAATGACGACGATGAATTGGTTTACGATTTGTTCGTCAAATTTGAGATTTTTCATTTTCAATGTTACTTCCGCTCGAACCTGCAATCATAATTGGATCCAACTCAGGTTGTGATTGAGTTTATGTAGAAACTAAATTATCATTTCTCAAATCACTCCCACTCGAATAAAATAGATTCAACTTTTATGCAGCGAAAATAATTTGGTCATAGGTTGCATATAATGATAGGTGTTCACCTATTTGACCTTATTTAGGAAAATCATTTTCCAGAAATGTGACATCTCGTGATTAAAACTCAACAATGTTACCACCATTTTGTACGCCTATGAAAACATACCCTTTTGATTGTTCTGATTATCTTATAAATATACTATTCCTTCCTCTCGGACCCAATTTTCCATATTTATAAGAGGAATTGAGTATATAGGCTGCACATCCCCAAGGTTTTAAAACACTTAGGTCAGGATTTCTACCTGTTCATAACTTATATGGAGTGATGGTAACAAACTTTAAAGGCACATGATTAAGTACAAATGTGGTTGTTAACAATGCACCACCCCAATAGGTTATAGGCAAATGAGCTTGTGCCATTATTAACCTAACCATTTTAAGAAGGGTCCTATTTCGACTTTCCAAAATACCATTTTTTTGTGGGGTATATGGGATAGTCAATTGATGCACTATTTCCTTTTCATCACATATATGTTTGAACTCATCAAAAAAATATTCTCGACTTCGATCGGTTTTCAATATTTTAATTTTCTTATCTAAGTGATTCTCGACTAAATTTATGTATTTTATAAAGCAATCTAATGCTTGAGATTTGTGAGAAATCAAATATACATAACCATATCAAGTGTAATCATCTATAAACGAGATTAAATAACTTTTCCTATGTCTAGCTTTAACATTCATTGGACCACAAAACATTTGAATAAATTAATTGCAATGGAGTTTTGGATCTAGTTCTTTTTCCAAATAGTTTTCATGTTGTTTTTCCAGTTAGACAATGTTCACTAGTTGAAAAATCAACTTTGTCTAAATTACCCAATAAACCTTCTTTGGCTAATAGGTTCATACGTTGTTAGCTAATATGAGCAAGTCTAGCATGTTAAACATTTACATCATTTTTATAATCAACAACATATGTAAAATACGAAAAACATACATTACTAGCATTGTGTTTAAAATTAAGAACAATAAAACCATCCAGAAAATAACCACAACCATAGTATTCTTGTCTTAGAAACAAATCAACACCATGTCCTAACACTTGTCTAAAGATGACTTTAAGTGAATGTTATATGTGTCTATTGTAGAAATACCAGACCCATAAAGTAAAGGTAGTGATATTTTTATAAATAAAAAGATAAAATTACAAAGTATATGCGTCTGTTACTATAAAAGATAGATATGTAAAATGCAACTTATATTTAGATGTTTGTCTTAGTAAATAACATTCGCATATGATAAAAGATTATACATGTCTATTGTAAAAATACCAAACACATAAAGTAAAGGTGATGGAATTTTTGTAAATATGATAAAATGACATGACATATGCATTTATCTCAATAAACATCAGATGTTTATTGTTAAATGTGATAATTTTGAATTAATTCAAGAATATTTGGATTAATTAATTAATTCAAGAACATTTTTAATGCTAGCTAGCTTCACATATAATTTTGAGTTAATTTAAAATATTAACATAATTTTATTTTTTCAAAATTTAAATTTCGTATATATATGGCCAAAAATTCATGTATTTTAATTAAACAAATTAAATTAATTGAGATTATATATAATTTACAAATTTTATTAAAATAATGCAAATTAATATTTAATGAAATAATATTTCAATTAAATAAAGGTCATGTTAATAATTAAATAATAATTTAATTTAATTAATATTTGAACTATATGCGTCTGGTCTTTATAAGGAGAGACGCATAAAATTCGATTATATGCATTTGTCCTTATAAAAGCCAAATGCATATTATAGAGCTATTTATGTTTGTCCTTGTTAAAAACCAAACATGTTTAGTTCTTTTAATAAGAGCAGGCGATTGTGAAATTTTCACTTTCCTCTTTTTTATTTCTTTCTCTTCTTTTTTCTACATTGCACCTGTTTTGGAATCCAAATGCATGTAATGAACCAACCAGCTACATTGAAATACGAAATACCGATTCAACTCGAAATACACTTATTTGTGCATTCTTTCTCCTTCTCTTCAACTCTAAATATAAACCCAGCTATTTGAAACATCGGTTTGGACCATGGTAGTGGTGGTAGCGGCAACAGTGAGATATGTTTTCATTTGGTAGCTAGGGAGACGTTTTTGTTGGTGGTCAGAGATACGCCGACCATTTTTCTGCCACATTGTTAAGGTTTTTTTTTCTTCTATTATTATTTTTTTAATTATTGCTCGCTTTTTATACTTCCTTTTCTTTTATTAATAGTAAAAATATATTATTTTCATCATTAATTAGTATTTAATTGGATAAAACAATTTAGAATAGAAATTCAATTATTCTAAAACTAAAAAATATCTATTATTTCTCTCTTTTTCATGAATATAACAAAATACACTTTTTTTAATTTACAAAATAATTCATTTATTTTGTTTATTATGCTATTGCTCATAAACATAAAATATTTCTTTTGTGTTTTCTTCAAAAAATATATCAACATTTTTTTGGTAAATAAAGAAATAATAATTCTTATAAAAGAAAATTTTAATTTTTTTAAATTTTCAAATCAAATTTTTTATTTATAAAAAAGATAAGTTTATTATGCATATTTCAATATCGCTCATCAAATTGATTAAAATTGTCATAAGATTATAACTTATATAAAAGTTTATAACATTATTAATTATATTAAAATTAAAACAACTAATGAGTTAAAAAAAATGAAACATTTGGATTTTTTTATTCCACCATTATGTAATAATATGTAATTTTTATATAAAAAAAATTCAATTAATTAAAAAATTTTAATATGTAATTTTAATAATAAAAAAGTGGATGTGTCTACATCAACCTTCAATTAAACTAGCATCATCAATTGGATTAATTATTAGGTTTGATCAAATCTTAACTTTCAATTAATTAAACATATATTTTTAGAAGATTGTATGTTATTTTTTGAGAATGTGGAATTTGTACATTTAGAAGATTATACATTTAAAAAATTATTTGCTTTGAACATAAGTTTGAAGGAACCCTTTGCATTGAGAACATAAAAATATATGAAAATTTTAATGAGCTTAGATACCCATTCAAGATTTACTCATTATTAGTAAGTCTTGAATAGTCCCCGATTTGGAACTATTCTTAAATCTCAAATCTCATTTATGATGTGAATGCATATATAGTTTTTAATTCCAATCATTTTCCTAATGTTCTCTAGGTACTTGTATGTAAACTCCACGATTTGGAACTATTCTTAAATCTCAAATCTCATTTATGATGTGAATGCATATATAGTTTTTAATTCCAAAAAAATATTGGTGTCATTTTCCTAATGTTCTCTAGGTACTTGTATGTAAACGGATTATTTTATTTACATTGTGTACTTGGAGAACTGAAGGGAAATGCAGCCATATTATTTTTGAGATCCAAAAACTAGATATGCATTCACTATTGAGATTGGATGTTTAAGGATAGGTTAGGTTGGAGCGATAAGGATCCTTTATATAATTATGATTACAAGTAATGAGGTTTATATTGAACCTTTTTTTTATGGTTAGATATGAATTGAAGTTGGATGTATGGTATATATACTACAGGAGAATTTATGAATGAAGTTGAGGAATTTGTAAGAATTGCGGAGGAAAAGCAAATGAGGGAAAGAGAAAAAATGATTGTATATCCTTGTGTTGATTGCAAGAACATGAGAAAATTTTGTGATGTTCAGATAGTGAATTCTCATATAATAAGGTGTGGTTTTAAGGAAGATTACACCTGATGGATATGACATGGTGAAAGTGTATTTGCTAGGACACATTTCAATAATAATGAATTTGAAAGTCAAGGAGAAAATAACATTGACGATGAAGAGAATGATTTAAAGAATGATTATGTAGACAAGATGATATATGATACGAAATATTTTATGGAAAGATCGAAATACCTTCAGAGATGCAATGCAGAGAAACCTTTATATCCCGATTATGCTAATTTCACAAAGTTGTCTACAGTTTTTAAACTCTTTAACATGAAGGCAAAAAAAGGGTTGAGTGATAAGAGTTTTACGGTGCTATTAAAATTGTTACAAGACATTTTCTGAAGAGAAATGAGCTTCTCATGTCTACTTATGAGGCTAAGAAAATATTGTATCCCATGGGTATGGAATATAAAAAGATACATGCATGTCCAAATGATTGTGTATTGTACTGAAATGAATATAAGGACTTGCATGGGTGTCCAATGAGTGGGGTGTGACGCTACAAGTGTGGGAAAGTTTCTTCTAAGGATAAGAAATGGCCTCCAGCTAAAGTATTATGGTATTTACATATAATACCAAGATTGAAATGCTTGTTTGCAAATGGAAAAGATTAAAAAACCTTAAGGTGACATGTAGGAAACATGATGGAAAACTGAGACATCCTGCAGATTCTACACAATGGAAAACAATTGATAAAACATTCCTTAAATTTGGTGATGAAGTTAGGAATATGAGGTTTGGCCTCTGTACAGATGGAATCAACTTTCATGGCATACTCAGTAGTCAACATAACACATGACCAGTTGTTCTTGTGGTTTACAATATGCCTCCTTGGTTGATTATGAAGCATAAGTATATTATGTTGTCATTGCTGATATTAGGACCTAAACAACTGAAAAATAATATTGATGTTTACCTTTCTCCACTTATTGATGATTTAAAATTATTGTGGGATGATGGTGTGCCTATGTATGATGCATATAATGAAAGCATATTTACCTTACATACCATGATATTTTGTACTATAAATTATTTTCCAGCTTACGGTAACTTATCTGGGTACATCGTGAAAGGAGCAAAAGCGTATCCAATTTGTGAAGACAATACAATGGACTAATATTTTAATCATAACCATAAAAATATGTATATGAGTCATTAGACATTTATCCCTCCTAATCACCCTTATCATAAGAAGAAAAGGTCTTACAACGGACATACAGAGATGCAGGTAGCTCATTTTCCGTTAACTGAAAAGGAGGTTTATGAACGAGTTAGAGATATTGATAATGCATTTAGCAAACCTTTTCATCCTATTCAAAAAAGGTCCTTAGAAGAAGAGATTTGTAGTCTAGGATCTTCCATATTGGGAATACTTACCAGTTTGTCATTGTATTGATGTGATCCATGTGGAGAAAAATATTTGTGATACTATAATAGGAACATTGTTGAACATAAAAAAAAGATATTTAAATTAAAAATGACATATTAGAAATGTGCATACGACTGGAGTTAGCACCACAAGATACAAGAAAATGGACATATCTTTCCCTTACTTGTTATACGTTGTTTAAAAATTAGAAAATAAGCTTTTGTGAGTGTCTTTATGGTGTCAAAATTCCACATGGATTTTCATCAAATATAAAAAGTCTTGTGTTAATGAAATAATTAAATTTAGTAGGTACGAGTCTCATGATTGTCATGTTTTGATGTAACAATTCTTACCGATTACAATTCGAGGCATACTACCAAATCATGTGATGAATGTTATTACAAGACTTTATTTTTTCTTCAATGTAATTTGTTGTAAGGTGGTTGATCTAGAGAATTTGGATGAGTTGCAAGTTAATATTGTTGTTACTCTATGCCAACTTGAAATTTATTTTCCACTTTTCTTTTTTGACATAATGGTGCATTTGATTGTTCATCTTGTGGGAAAGATTAAATTGTGTGAATCGGGGTATATGAGTTATATGTATTTTTTTAAGAAATTCATGGGTATCTTAAAATGTTATGTGAGAAACCGATATCGACCAGAATGTAGTATTATTAAAGGTCACTCAGTTGAGGAGGGTATTGGTATACTTATCAGATATTAAACCTATTGGCATTCCTAGTCTCATCATAAAGGAAGACTTAGAGGTAAAGGAAAAATTGGATTTAAAATGGTATTACATGGTGCTTAGATGAGTGAGAAAACACACCTTCTTGTGTTGCACCACCTTACAGAGGTTCATCCTTATTTTGAAGAGCACATGTCTAATTTAAGGCATTTGAATCCATCCAAAGGTGAAATATGGTTGACAAATGAACACAATTGTTCTTTTATTGGATGGTTTAAAGATCAAATGATGCATCAGTTGCCAAAAGTATTAGAGGATGTAACTGATACCATAAAATGGTTAGCTTATGCTCCTAGGTTAAATGCACGGTCTTATAAAGGATATGAAATCAACATATATACCTTTTACACTAAACGTCAAGATGACAAAAACACAATGCAAAATAGTGGAGTTACTTTGATAGCTTCATCAAGAGAATTCACTAATAGATACTATGATGTCATATTATGGTGTAATTGAAGACATTTGGGAGCTTGATTACAAGGAATTCAAGGTTCCTCTCCTCCGATGTAAATGGATCGAAAATCAATGTGGTGTTTGAGTGGATGAGTTAGGAATCACTTTGGTCAATTTTAGTCGGCTAGGTTATCAAGATGATCCATTCATTCTTGCTTCACAGGCCAAACAAGTCTTTTACATTATTGACCTTGGCAATAGTAAGTGATCTATTGTTCTTCAAAGTAAGAGGTGTATTATTGGTATCGATGATATGGTAGATGAGGAAGAGTATGATCAATTTGATGAGACTCTTGTTTTTCTATTGGGTTACCTATGCTAGTTGGGAAAGATATTTTAGATTCCAATCACATGCGTGCCAATCATATTGAAGGCTTATGGATCAACAATCTCCAATAATTAATGCACACGTGTCTGTGGTAAGTTTATTTATAAATACTAATTTTAGAAATGTGTAATATTACTAATGTGGTTTATACTCATAATTACCAACTTTTGTGATTGTTTGTCAAACAAATATCTTGTTTATATTTTCTATTGAAATAAATTGCTATTATTGTGGATTATACTAATATGTTTCTTTATTATGCTTATGTTACATGAAATCATGTCGAATGAACAAAAAGATTTGGAGCCATAAAGTAGCATGATAAAAAGAAATACTAGAGTTTAGTGAGTTTGATCACTCAGTAGGAACATACGCCGATAGATTTAGTTCATACATCTGCTTTGTAGCACATTCCCATGTGAACATCACAATAAAAAGCTGGGATATGGTCAGTAACAGTCTTAAGGATACAATTTGGGAAGATATCAAGGTAATTTTTCTTTAAAATTATTAACAACTCGATAAAAATAATTAATTTGTGATTAAAAATAATGAATTTAAAATATTATTTTTTGGAAAGAGTTCAACACTTCTGATGATAAGAAGAAGACTGTACTAAAAAATGTTGGAATGCGATGGAAGGATTTGAAGAACCGATTGGTGGTTAAGTACATAATGAATAAATTTGAGTAGAAGTCATCAGTGGAATTATATGACTTCATTATTGAGAAAGATTGGGAGGAGTTTAAACAAACACATGAATCAGAAGAATATGAGACACTAATTAATAAGTAGAATGTAGACATTTATACAAGACATGAAACAACAAATCAATGCCAAGGTAAAGGCGAAACAAGTAAAGAATGTGCACCCACATTTGTTGGGTTGTATAGGCTATGCCAGGAAAAAGCTCCAGTGGATTGTTGAAGATCCCATCTTTTCTTTTTCATCATTAACATCTATAAGCTATGCTATTACCTCATCATATGATCAAAGTCTCAATTGGGTAAGAGTTAGAGCAAAAAAGACAAAGGAAGGAAAGTATATAATCCTGGTGGAAAAGACAAAAAAGTAGCAAAAAAATGGTAAGTATTACTTGCTAAACAAACATTGATTGCAATTACCTTTGATTATCCATGATTTCTTATTAATATATTGTTTATCTAGTGAACATGAGACATTACAGGAAGAAGTCGCCCAAGGTAACTGGATACCAGAGATGCATGATGATATATTGTCACATGCACTTAAAAAATTTGAACATTTTGGTTTTGTAAAGGGTGTTGGAAGTGTCGTGACCATCAAGATATTTTATGAGAATACTGGAAAAAGGAAATCATCAACATCCATCTCATAAGAAGTTAAAGAAAAGATTGAGAACAAAATATAGACCAAATTATTTACTAAATTCTTAGCACATATTGCTCATCTTGAGATCATGATAGAGCAGAAGACTAGCAATGTGTCTCAATTTGCCCCTGAGATGGAGGTGGAGATAGGTCCTACATATGCTCGCCCAAATCCTAGTAGTTTCCACTATGTAGACCCATAATTTCCAATATCAGAATTACAAGTAAAAGTTTTGAATTTCATTACTTTCACTTCCACTTTAATCTAACTAATATTAATTTTTTATGTCTTTACATACACCTACATCATGCAAATTTGCTACTATTAATAAAAGTAAGAAGGTGACTATGGCAAGTGGGATGTTTATATGACACTCTTATAACAATTATTTTATACGTACATTACGTAGTCTTATGCGATTACTAAGTCTATTGGTTTCTTATAAAATTGATTATAGCGGATATGTGTAAAAATTTTTTTAACTTAATGACCATAATATCGTTACCTCTTTTTTTTTAATCCAAAAATTTCGACAGTATAACGGCTATAAATCTAACTATTTTATCTGCACTACAAACAATCTACAACCTATATTGGGCACAATAATTCAAATATAATATAAGATATTCTCCATTCAATAAAACTCAATATTTCACTCTTTACATATAATAGTTCATTAAAGTTCTCTATCAAATTATATACATAATCAAAATTCTATATACATATTCATATAAACATGTCATTTATAATAATATACTTTGTTAATTTTTCCTTTCAACTGCTCCCAAAAGGTGGTCTGCTTGCTCATGTGCCTTTCTAGCTATTACCTGCACGTAGTCAAATAACTATATGTCGAGTATTAAAAATGTCCAGTGGTAATTACAAATCTAAAGATTTCCATTGGTCTAAAAATTTCCATTGATCTAAAAATTTCTCATATTTATGCAAAATCATATCCAATATACTATTCCAATTTTACTCTTCAATATCTTAATTAAGAATATACTTAAAGCTTCGTATCTATTTCATGAATATAATTATCCTTTTAATCAATATTTTATGATTATTTACTATTAATTCAATATTTAATGCATTTATTAAATTAATAATTTAACTTAATTAATCTTATAACTATTTTTTTTCATTTCAATCCTCCATTTAATTTTTCTTTAGCTACAAATTATATTTTGGTTTCTAAACATCCATTTTTTTACAATTATGTCACTACTTTACACTTATTTATATTTTTGCCACTAGTTATATATATATATATATATATATATATATATATATATATATATATATATATATATATATTCATTTATTTTCTTTTAAATATATAAATTACTATTTAACCCTTATTTTACCAATTTATCTCTGATATTTTTTTTTAGTTAAGTCAATTTTCATTGTATTTCTTTAATTATTATTTTTTTTCATTTACCTCTTTTTGCCATATTTTTAAATTTACTAATATGTCACTTGTCATTCTTACCAATCTTGCTATTTTTGTCATATTTATAATTAAATACATAAATCATTATTTAGCCCTTATTATTATTATTATTTTCAATTTACTCATGAACTTTCATTTTTTTTCAATTTAGTCATTTTTCATTCTACTTCTTTAATTAAATCTTTTTTTTTTTCACTTTTATTCCATTTTATAATTTTACTATTTTTGTCATTTTATCACTTTTATCATTTTTTTTATTATACCATTTTTATCATATTTATTACTTTTATCATTTTTATCATATTTTTCACTTTTATCATTTTTATCATATTTGTCACTTTTATCATTTTTTAATCATATTTGCCCCTAGTTTCAATTCGATAGAAAATCTTCGGACTGGATACATGAGAAGTGCACTCCACAATTTTACTACACTGAAGAGTGACCCCAAAGGACCACCCAAGCACAACATTGCACTGTATACTGATCACTAAATTACTATCATTAAAGTCGACCGTCATTGGCTTACCTAAGCGAGTCACCATGACCCGCACTGCGGCAATAGTATCCCTATGGCTAGCAAATTATATCCTGAACTAGATTTAACCATAAGAAAACAACTAAGGGCAATGAACTTATTCCTTTGATTCAATTCCCATTAAATTCATAAATTTCATTTATTTTTATTCATCTATAACCAAATCATCTTTATCATATTCTTTTTCCACACTTTCCATTTTAATATCTCAAATATTCGCCATTATTTTCAATTAGGTCATCAAACACCATTAGACACACTTATTCATTATGTTCCATTTCATACTTAAGAAAATTACTAACTAGAAAAATATTCAATATATTCTAAAAATTCTCAATCCAATCATATACATTAAATATCATATCTTCTTGCAATTTATGGTTTAGTTTTTACTTAATTAGCAAGAAAAATATTAATTTTTTCATCTCCATATTTCACTAATTTTTCATCTCCATTTCATACTCTTTTTCATCATTAAAATTTTTCTTTCACTTTTTAATAATTTATTTCACTAATTTATACTTCCATTACTACATATGTACCATATTATTACACTAAAATATAATTATGCCTTAATATGCATTTTTACATATAATATGGTCATTTTTTTCAAAGTTCCACTAAATAAATTTTTTAATTGAATTTAACCATTCTAATCCAGTTTTTATATTTCCTTAATCATGTTTTAAGTTTCTATTATCATTTACATGCAAATCACACAAATCCCCTAATTTTCATAACCCTAATTCAAGCTTAAATAATGGAAATAGGTAGATTTTGAAATCACTAACCTTATTTCCTTTCTTTAGCCTTGCTAGACTTCATTTTTCTTAAATTTTTCCTTTGAAACACGTTCACCTCCTTGAATACCTACCATGGCCGAAACATATACACCATTAATTCACCATTATTTTGCTTCCATGACTAGATCTAACTTCATAAATATCACCTACATACCCTAAACTCTTTATTTGAACCCTTAAATAAATTTAAAACTCTCAAATTCTCTTATCTCAATTTTGGATCCTAACTTGTCTCTTTTGATTTTTTTTTTTCACTTTAGCCCTTCAAATGAAGATTAGAGACTTCCACTAGCGAATAGAGAGACTGAAATAACATTAGAATGATTGATTTTAGTGTAAGAATTAGAGAGAAGAGGAGAAATTTGATGGAAAATAATGGAAAACCCATTTGGCCAAGGGGGAAGCATGAGAGGGCTGAAGAAGGTACCAAATTCTCTAGAGAATTCTGATATTTTGAGCTTATATAGGTGGCTGGAATGGGTTGAGCTTTGGCCAAAATAAGTGATCCAACTCATTAGGGTCATTTGTGAAATTAAGGCCCATTTAGAAATTATAAATTATTTCTCTCACTTTTCAAGTTCAATTTATCCCAAATTTGATTCCATAATTCATAATATATATATATATATATATATATATATATATATGCTAACATAAAATTTGTTAACTCATTTGGTGTCTGTTTTCTGTCTGGCTCACCCAAATCGAACTGATTAGTCAAATTTTGGTGCTACTGTAAAATTTTTTTTTTCATTGTCAAATAATTCTAAATATTATTTGGAATCTATTCATGTCTTAAAATAAATTTTTAGACGTCATTTGTTATTTCTCATAGCCCAATCAAAGTATGGTCAACCAATTTGTTAATTAAATCGGGTCCCGTATTTTCTTAGTTTTAACTTTTGAGGATTTATTTAACCTAATTTTCACTCAAATTTTATCCTTGAACTAGCCATAACCTATATTTTCCAATAATCAAATAAAATATTTTTCACCCACGAGAGTATTTTTGACCCTAGGTATAATGATTAATTTCAGAAACTACAATTTATGACTAATCCAATATTTGACCCATTACAGTTTATCCATCCCTTAATGATGCTATGGTGCACAATTGACCTTTCATGCCCAATCACATCAAGGTGTTTGTAGATGAAGCCCAACTTTGTATGCCTACTAAATACCTCACTACAGATGGGGAAACATAGGATAGCTTTATTTAACGGCCACAACATCTCATGGTTTTTGGAGAGGTGATGTGTTTTTATTTGTTTTAGTTTTTTTTAGTGCTTTTCATGTTTAATTATAGGATTTTATCATGTTTAGGTACTTAATTGTTTTAATTCTGTGATTGTAAGAAGAAGAGTTAAAGTGTAGGAAAAAAAACCAAGTTGTCATGCACGTGAGGGGAAAATGACAAGCTTGAAGCCTCACACATGTGACAATGTGTCACAGGCGTGAGAAGTGTGCATGGTCGCTACAACTTTCTTCCTTCATTCTTGTTGTTGGCACAAGGTTTTATCACGAGCGCGAAGTTTCTAGAGCTCATCCTCTTATCGCAAATGTGTGTATTTGGTTGCAAGAGCATCACTACTTTGAAGTGTCTATCATGCATAAGAGCAATCAACACAAGCGTGAAGGGAATATTGCTAATGAGAGTGTCATGCATGTGACGTTCTCCCTTGTCTGCAGAGTTTAAGACAAATTCCAATTCTTATTTTCGATTAAGTGGGGACCAAACTTTGAAGATAAATGCCAATTTGAAGATTGTCTATGAGGGAAATTATGTCTTAAATAGGAATAATTGTATCATTAAAATTAGAGTTTAAGTATGTAACACCTCCTTACCCCACTTTAGTTCAGCAAGGTAAGTGAGCATTACCCACTAACTGTCTTATTAGCTTAGCTAAATAAAGTATAATTTAAAAAAAAATTTGTAAAAATATTACAAACACTAAAATAAATTTATTACCAACACCAATATTTAAAATTTTATTTATTTATAAAATATATTATTTTACATCCAACTATATCTGTTACACTGAAGTTACACATCCCTGATACATACTAGATGAGATAAAAACTACAATTTAATTTACAAAATTTTTGATAAAATATACCAAAAATAAGTCCAAAGTTTTTAGCTGCTTTCATCCGGATACCCTCCTTCTTTTGATATTTTTACTATCTACGGCTACTCTTTAAAACCTGCACGAAAGGAAACCACCCGCGCTAAGCTACTAGCTTAGTAGTGCTTCAAGGATAAAAATTATACATACATATATTTTCTTACATGTTAATTAATAATTTCATAAATAAGGCATAAAATAAAAGAAGTATATGAAAACAAATAAATTTCATCAAACATTTCATATTTAACAATTTTAATTTAACATAACATTATTGAAATGACATACTTTTATATTATTGTTATTTTTCATTTTTCTTGTACCCACAACACCTATAACCGAACTAACATTACCGACTTTCATAATATGGCACCGAGCGCTTTCATAATAGTGTCATTACCGATTTTTGTAATATTGTCATTACCGGCTTAATAATTTTGCATCGAGTGCATTTTTAAATTTATCATTACCGACTTTTATATTTGGCACCGAGTGTCTTAACTCCCCTAATTGGCATGTCAAACTATTCTCTATTCTTGTTCTAGATTAGGTGTCCTAGGGCTTAACTATTCTTACAATTATTCACAATATTTTCCAAAATAATAATTGTATCACATTTTCACATATATGTTCATTTATTTTTATTATTTGTTTCTGTTGTTATTGCTGTTGGGTTTTAAAGAATGAATCATACTCATAAACGCAGCGGAAAAATAAAATTTTCAAAACTCTAAACAAAAGATCATACTTATGCCATTAAAACTAATTTATATAAATATAAAGGTTAAATATTATACCTTGCAATTTCTTATTTGTTCTTCAAATCTTCACTTTGTTGGGTTGTAGAAAACCATAAAAATCCACATTAGGATGTCTCTAACAATAATCCACGTGAAGAATGAGGAAGAAACTATCAAAAGAAATGGTTTGAACAAATTCAAAGTGCTTGCTTTGAAAGTGTTCTTGAGAGAATTTTTGTTGTCTTAAAAATATTTTTTTCACTAAAAAATATTTTCATGTCTATTTTCTGCCATTTGATGTCTTTTCTATTTGAATCAAATTCAAACAAAAGATGAAAAGTCAAAAATGGAGAAAAGGGAAATGAATGAATAGTAATTGGCTATAATTGGCCTAATTAAGGCCAAAATCTGCCATTGGCCAACGGGAGGGAGGCAGCAGCGGGCTCCCACGGGGGCCTGTGCAGGCCCGTGACCCTCCCGAATGATTTTTCCCGTGCAATCTCATCGCGATCCATCCTGAAATAATTCTCTCATATTTTGAATCTTATCCAAGACCATTTTACTCATTCTCCATATCTTCAATGCCTGTGACCCATTAGGTTCCCAGTTATATTGGCCATTTAAATTAACAATTAATTTAAGCAAGTCATGAGTGGTTTCTATCAACACATTATGACCCCCAATTGACTGGAAAAGTCAATGGTTTGACTACGAACCTTTCCATAGACAATTTCCATGCAATTAGACCTTTCACCATTCTATACCCTACTTGATTCAGAGTATGGACATATTTCAACTCCCACTAGACTAACTACATCACATCTAGTCTAAGTAATGTTAGTTCTTGTCCTTAAGGTTCATTACTCTATTAGATATGTTATTGAAGGCTATCTTTATGACATTTCCACTCTGGCCAGAAATTCTCGAGTAATGACCACGACAAGAGGCCATGGGTATACACTCCTTTAATCAGGAGTGGTGAATCCTTTGTTAGTTACCCAATTACCTTCGAATACCTCAAGCTGTATCCAATTACCACCCTATGAGCAACCTCCCTGAGGCAACAAGGAATAGTGTCAAAATACAGAATCAATATTCAAGATATCCTGGAGTACCTCAAGTCTAAGGATACTTGCACCATTGCTATGATGAGACTATCATTGACATTTGAATAGATTATCCATATGATTGTCTCATAGTTGGTCATCCAATGTACTTAGCTACACTTAGCAAACATCCACATGTTAACTCTAAACATCTAATGTTTGTAGATTATGAGATCTACTACTCGATCCAGTCAAGGAGTGTAACATGTGCTAGTTTGTCTGGATTAATAATGTCTCATCTCATTAATCCTATGACTAGGGATAATTTTGATACTAACATAATTACACATGATAAAAATCTCAATATCATGATCTCATCATGATTTCCTTCATGTTATGTTATGTATCAAGGACTTCATTAATTGATTTAAGATCACTTATCAATTCATATATCAAATGAACATCAAATTAATGAAAAATACTTTTATTAATCAAATATATTTGTACAACAAGTGTTAAAGGTGATTTCCATTAGAGCACTCATCTAACAAGCTCCCATTTGCACTAAAGCCAATTGCCTTTGTATTTAATTCCATAGGCGAGTACATGAGCATCGTATTTCTTTTGGGGAAGTGGCTTAGTTAAAGGATCAACAATATTCTGATCAGTGGAAACTTTTTCTATCTTTACATCATTCCTACCAATGATTTCTCTAATAAAATGGTATCTTTTGAGTACATGTTTGGTTCTCTGATGAGATCGTGGTTCCTTTGTTTGTACAATGGCTCCATTATTATCACAATACAATTGTATTGGATCAATAATGCTGGGATCCACTCCAAGTTTTGTGATGAATTTCTTTATCCGAACTGTTTCCTTTGCTGCTTCAGAAGCTGTAATGTACTCTGCTTTGGTTGTGGAATCAGCAGTCATTTCCTATTTGGAACTCTTCTAACTAACTGCTCCATCATTTAGTGTGAATATATAACCTGACTAAGATTTTGAGTCATCCTTGTCAGATTGGAAGCTGGCATCAGTATACCCGCTCACAATAAGATCTCTATCTCCATATACCAAGAATACATCCTTAGTCCTTCTTAAGTACTTAAGGATATTCTTGACAGCCACCCAATGACCCTCACTAGGGTCCGATTGGTATCTGCTCATGACACTCAGAGCATATGATACATCGGGTCTTGTACATATCATAGCGTACATGATTGATCCTATAACTGAAGCATATGGAATCAAACTCATTTGTGTCCTTTCATTTTGTGTCTTTGGACACAAAGACTTTGAGAGAGTAATCCCATAGGTCATAGGAATATATCCCCTCTTGGACTGCTCCATGCTAAACCTCTTTAGCATCTTATATATGTATGTAGACTGTGAAAGACCAAACAATCTTTTAGATCTATCTCTATAGATCTTTATCCCCAAAATATAGATTGCTTCTCCAAGGTCTTTCATAGAGAAATTCTTGGATAACCAAATTTTGACTGATTGTAAGGCTGAGACATCATTTACCATTAACAATATGTCATCTACATATAACACAAGAAATACGATTGCACACCCACTGACCTTCTTGTAAACATAAGGTTCATTCGGATTTTGTAAGAAACCAAACTATTTGATTGTCTCATCAAACCGAATATTCCAACTCCTGGATGCTTGCTTTAATCCATAAATGGATATTTGAAGCTTACATACCTTTTTACCATATTTGGATATGAAGCCTTCTGGTTGTGTCATGTACACATCCTCAGTCAGATTTCCATTAAGGAAAGATGTCTTCACATCCATTTGCTATATCTCATAATCATAATGAGTAGTAATGGCTAGGAGTATCCTTATGGATTTAAGCATAGCTACTGGGCTAAAAGTTTCATCATAGTCAATTCTTTGTCTTTGACGATAACCTTTAGCAACAAGTCTAGCTTTATAGGTAATCACATTACCATCCATGTCAGTTTTCCTTTTGAAAACCCATTTGCACCCTATAAGCTTTATTCCTTCGGATGGGTTAACCAAAGTCCATACTTGGTTTTCATACATGGAATACATTTCTGACTTTCATGGTTTGAAGCCATTTGTTAGATTCTGAACTATTCAGAACTTCTTCATAGGTTGTAGGTTCATCATTATCTATGAGCAAATTCTGTTCACTAATGAGAAATCCATATCTCTTTGGAACAGTACGTATCCTACTTGACCTATAAAGCTCTTGTGCTTCAAAAGGTTGAGCTATTATATCATCTGTATGAATAACAAGCTCGAGTTCAGGCAGTTGATTAACATCTATTTAAGCATCTTGAACTTCCTCAAGTTCAATTTTGCTCCCACTATCTCCTTTTATAAGGAATTCTCTCTCTAAAAAGATAACATGTCTTGAAACAAAAACCTTTTGTTCCAAGGGGTGGTAAAATTGATATCCATATGATGCTTTTGGATATCCCACAAACAGACATTGGTCATACTTAGCTTCTAGCTTATCTGACATTATCCGCTTCACATAAGTAGGACAACCCAAAATTCTCATGTAAGAAAATGTGGGCCTTTTGTTATACCATATCTCATATGGAATAACATCAACTGACTTCGAAGGAACTCCATTTAATATATAAATGGCGGTCTCTAGTGCATAAGCCCAAAAGGATTTAGGCAGTTCCGCAAAACTCATCATAGACCTTACCATGTCTAACAAGGTTCGGTTTCTTCTTTCAGCCACACGATTGTGTTGTGGCGTGTAAGGTGGAGTCCATTGAGATAAAATCCCATTATCCCTAATATAATCTAGAAACTTTAGGCTCAAGTATTCACCTCCTCGATTTGATCGAAGTGTTTTAATACTTTTGCCAAGTTGTTTCTCTACTTCATTTCTGAATTCTTTAAACTTTTCAAAAGCTTCATATTTGTATCTCATAAGATACACATACCCATATCGTGAATAGTCATCAATAAAAGTAATGAAGTAGATGAAACCACCTTTGGCGTGTGTAGACATTGGACCACATACATCTGAATGTATTAAGTCGAAAAGTCCATTACCACATTCACCCTTTCCCTTAAAGGGTAATTTAGTCATCTTGCCTAATAAGCAAGATTCACATGTGTCATATAATTTATAATCAAATGACCCCAAACTACAACTCTTGTGTAGTTTAGCCATGCGTTTCTCACTTATATGACCAATGAGACAATGCCATAAGTAAGATGATTTCAACATATCTTGTTTTTTCCTTTTATTATCATTGATGTTTAAAATTGGATTTGATATATCTAATATGTATATTCCATTGCATAATGTACCACTAGCATAAAGAATTCCATTCAACATAATAGAACAACAATTGTTACTAAAAGCTAAAAGGAAATCATATTTATTTAGACTTGAAACATAAATAATGTTTTTAGTCAAAGCAGATACATAATAGCAATTATCCAAATTTAATATAAGCCCACTAAGAAGGGTCAATACATATGTTCCTATAGCTAATGCAGTAACCCTTGCTCCATTTCCAATGCATAGGTCTGACTCTCTCTTATTAAGTTGTCTACTGTTCCTTAGGCCTTGCATATCAGTGCATATGTGTGAGCCACAACCGGTATCTAATACTCTTATATTATTATTGGAAACAATATTAATTTCAATGACAAAAATACCTAAAGTAGATGGGGCATCATATGCATTCGTCTTCAAGGACTCCAAGTAAGCCTTGCAGTTTCTCTTCCAATGGCCATTCTTGCCACAATGGAAGCATGTCCCATTTGGAGCAATCTCTTTGGCCTTGTTCTTGGCCATGCCTCCCTTAGGCTTCATGGACTTCTTCTTCTTAAGGTTCTTATTTTTAGAACTTGAAGAGTCCACCAGCATCACAACCTTATTGTCCTTCTTAACAGATGGCTCAACTATTTTGAGCAAGTTAATCAGCTTAGGAATAGTGGTAGAGATTTGGTTCATCCTATAGTTAAGCACAAAATATGAATAACTATTAGACAAACCAGTTAGAATTAAGTCAATACTTAATTCATGGTCCATCACAAATCCCAGGGTGGCCAACCTCTCAATATAGCCATTCATCTTCAATGCATATTACACTGGAGATGCCCCTTCAACCATCTTAGTGCGGAAGAGCAACCTCAAAGTTTCAAACCTTTCGGAACATGTTTGCTCATTAAAAAGCTTTCTTAAATGGTATACTTTGGAATTAGCATCCATAGCCTCATGCTACTTTTGCAACTCAGCTGACATAGTAGCAAGCATAATACAACTTGCCATCTCACTATCATCGAGAGGCTTTTGATATGCCTTCTGAACATCTTCTGAAGATTAGCAGCAAGGGGAATTAGGGAGTGCCTCATCTAGGACATAGCCAATCTTTTTGGATTTGAGAACTATTCTTAGATTCCTTAGCCAATCCAAAAAAATTATGCCCAGTCAACTTATTTGATTCCATTAGTGATCGCAAATTCACATTTGTCATGATGATGATTCTAACAACCTAGATGTAAAATAGAACATGTTAGAATGTACAAAAAATGCATGTTTATTAGGTCTTTACTATTTTATTGCGAATCCATAGCCCTCACTATAAACCCAAGAGAACTTATATGGAAGTTCTCCTAGTGGATCGATATCTAACTAGCTAAGAATAACCTTGAGGCAACTCAACAAGCTATCCTTAGTTTGGTTGGTAGGTATATAATCCATACCAATTGCATTATTCATGCAACTATCGAATCTTGTGCTATCAACTTATTGATGTGTGCACATACATTGGGCTATTAACTCTTGATATGTGCACATCTCATGTATACAAACCCAACTTCACCTCCAATACAAATTAACCTTGGCGCAAATCCAACAAGTTAATAATATCGGTTAAGTCTAACCCATTAATCGTGAAATCTAATTTCAATGGATTGAACATATTCTTATAGAGTGAGCTTGAGGCAACTCAACAACCCTAACTCTAGAAGAACTCTGGTTCTCCCCATATTAATGGAAGACGTAAGACTTAATTGTTTATTTAACGAGGGATTTCTTTGTTAAGTCTCATCAAGTTATTATTTCATATTTTTATATATCATACATTCATCACATGGATATATAAAGATAGTTACATTAACTATATGACATGATTATGGACATACTAAAGTCAATCTCTTGAGCCAAAGAGAAATTGACTAGGTCTTACCTAGGTATATGCATGAATTTACAATCCAAAATAGAAATCAAATTCCTATTTCTAAGTCTTCTTATTTATGGTACCACCTCCTTTGCTTCTTGCTCCTTTGCTTCTTGCTCCTTTGTATCTTCATTCTATCCTAATCCTATGTAATCTAATTACATATTTCAAATTATAGAAAATCTCAATTTATATTTGAGGGGAGTAAGATGAGAAAAGAAATACATAAGAAAGAAAGAGAGGTAGAGATATGCAGACTCTATTTACCATAAAACAAAATAATTCCATGCATGCTCAATCACATTGGGCCTAAGTCCATAATCATCCATCATGCCTATTCATACACCCCTAACATGCATTCTCTAATGCACAAAATAAAAATGACAATTTTGGATTTCAATTTGTAAATTGATTCAACACTTGAATTGAAATTGTCTATATGTGTTCTTTCGGTTAATTTAATTTTGTATGTCATTTTAAAGTGGAATTTAATATTTAATCAAATTAAATTAAATTCCATATTTCTAGAAATAATTCAAAATTAATTATCCTTAAAATCAAAATATTATGATGTTAAAATTAAACAATTTAATTTTAATATACATACCAATTTTTAGTCATACTAGAATTACAATTGCACAACTTAAATTAAATCAAAATTAATTTCTAAAAATTCTAAAAAATTTTAGAATTTTAAATTATCATTCTAATCATCTTTAGGTCAGCTCAAGTTTATCAAAATATTTTTGGTACAAGCCAAAATTACTAAGACAAACAAACCAATACACTTAGACACTCAAAATAACTAATTTGACATCTAGAATTTTTTAAAATTTCAAATGCTTGCAAAATAATTTTGGCATGCATCTAACATCAAAATAACATATTTTTAATCACATAAAAAATATTTCAAGGTGCTGGAAATAAAATAAACACATACAAAAAAAATTAAACAAAACAGCCCCACCGGGTATGCTAAAACAATCCCATTTTTGTGTTTATTTGAAAAATTAATTAAAATAATTTTTATTTAATTATTGGACACTTTCAGAGGTATAAAAATATTCTCAATATGTCTAAATAATTTTTTTTATAATCAAATTACAAGAAAAATATAACCAACTCCATCAATGAAGCCAAACAACAATACATGTTCATAAACAAGGCAAATTTAGGCATTTTTGAAATAAATCCGAAATTAATTGAATTACATTCAAATCATTTTTCAATTAAAATAATAATTCTTAATCATCCCATGATGAAATTAGAGAAAGAAAAATATGTAAAACATATTTTACAAATTAATTTTAATTTTTCAAAACCTGTTGATCCAAAATCATCAAAATAATGCAATCTCATTACACTTTTAATTAAAATTAATTTTAATGGACACAATGAGGATTTGATACCAATGTTGGATTTTGAAGAATGAATCATATTTATAAACGCAGCGAAAAAATAAAATTTTCAAAATCCGAAACAAAAGATCATACTTGTGTCATTAAAACTAATTTATATAAATATAGAGGTTATAAATTATACCTTGTAATTTCTTATTTATTCTTCAAATCTTTACTTTGTTGGGTTGTATCAAACCACAATAACACATGAATGTTTATATCATTGTGCACATACTCCTCCTAGAAAAGTATAAAGCCTAAACCTATTGCAAAGTGGAAAAACATATTTAAATCCAAACAATGTCACTATTGCATGAAGCTTGGGCATATAAACAAACATTATTTCATAAGGAAGGTTCATTAGGAACCTTCTAGTGTTATCCCCTAAGGACTCAAGTTCATTTGGGTACTTAAAAATCAAACTTAAATTGTTATTTTATAGTTGTATTGCAAGTCCATATCAAACGAAAATGCTTGGCTAATTGATAGCAAATGCTTAAGGCACATGACCAAAAATAGAAGTCTTTTTCTCTCAAATTAAAAGAATTGATGTTGGTAAGGTAACCTTTGGAAATAATGCCAAGGGTAAGGTAATTGACACTGGCTCAATTGGTTTAAATAATATTTTTTTAATTGAAAATGTTTTGTTTGTTAATGGTTTAAAGCATAATTTATTAAGTGTAAGTTAATTATGTGATAAAGGAAACCAAGTCATATTTACCTCTAATGAATATAAGAGATGTTCAAAGGAGATAGAGATGACAATACTTACATAATAGATTTACACAAGTTATCTAACCTTTCTTCCAAGTGTCTTATGACAATTAGCGATGAATCCTAGCTATGACATAGAAGGCTTGGTCATGTAACAACACAAAACATCATTCAAGTTAAATAATATAGTAAGTACCTGACCTTTACAATTTTTGTATTTAGATCTTTTTGGACCTACTAGAGTTACTAGTTTAGAAGGTAAATACTATATTTTTATCATTGTTGATGATTACTCTAGATTTACTTAGGTAATTTTCTTAGCTCAAAAGAGTGTTGCCTTTGAATCCTTTAAAAACTTTGCCAAAAGAATTTAAAATGAAAAATTATACTTTATTTCTAAAATAAGAAATGATCATGGTAAAGAATTTAAAAATGAGAATTTTGAAAGGTTTTACTTAGAATATGGTATTTCTTATAATTTTTCAACTCCTAGAACACCTCAAAATAAGGTTATTGAAAAGAAAAATAAAACTCTAATTGAGATGACTAGAACAATGCTTAATGAGTATGACTTACCAATTTACTTTTGGGTCGAAGGCACTAATACCACATGTTATATTTCTAACCAAGTTTTCAAAAATCCAATTTTAAATAAAACTTCTTTTGAACTATGGGATGAAAGAAAACCCTTTATCTCATATTTTAGAGTATTTGGATGTAAGTGTTTTATATTAAATACCAAAGATAACCTTCGAAATTTTTCTTTTAAATCCAATGAAGGTATCTTCTTAGGATACTTCACAACTAGCAAAGCTTATAGAATCTTTAATGAAAGATCGTTAGTTGTAGAAGAGTTTATGCATGTTGTTTTTTATGAATCTAGTAAACTTGATCTTGTGAAAGGTAATGCTCTTGATGATATTATAGGTACAATGGATAAGCTTAGTCTTGATCATGAAGAAAATGGTGAGACCTCAAAGAGAGATGATAATGATGATTAAGAAGAGCAATAACTAGAATAGCATCAAGATAAACTACTACCTCAAGCATAAGAGCAAGACACCCTAAAGCTTCAAAAGGAATAGAAATACATAAGAAACCATCCTATGGAGCAAATCATTGGTGATCCCACCAAAGGTGTAAGTACTAGATCTAATCTTAAATTTTTAGATTCTAATCTAACTTTTGTCTCTCAAATTGAGCAAATGAATATTGATAAGACTCTTAGTGATGAGAGTTAAGTGATTGTTATGCAAGAGGAACTCAACCAATTTGAGAGAAAATAAGGTTTGGACCTTAGTTCCAAGGCCTAAGGACTATCAAATCATTGGTAGTAAATGAGTCTTTAGGAACAAATTAGATGAGCAATGTCACGTTTGTGATCTAAACCCTAACCATATATGTGTACCAATTAGATTCTAAATACCAACAAATGAGTATAAAAAAATTACTTTAATATGATAATAGGATGTTTAATGCAAATATTGAATTGAATTAACGTATCGTTCTAATTTCGTGCTTAGCACACAAATCGAGGCAATGAATGGTAAAAAATGCGGGATTTTTGCCCGCGCAGTGAAAATTTGAATTAAACATACCAAAATATATAGACTAATATTTTAATATCATAGGTGAAATTATATGGAGAGATATTAAGATTAAGGGCTCTGATTTGCATAAATACAGTCCCTAAAGATTTATAGTTTGATTTTCTGATTAGGAGCTAGAAATATATTTTTACGATTGTAATTGCATCTATGTGATTGAAATTGAATTCTAAATTTTTTAAAAGTGATAAGTTATAAATCAGACTGCAAATGAAATTTTATGGGTGTGATTTAAAACTAAATCTTAAAAATGTAATTTTTGCACCGGTAGTCATTTTACAAAATTGAGAAGACTATTTTGAAGAGAAAATTTTTATGAGAATGTTGGTATGTTATACTTGAGAAAATAAGATCATTTGAGATATGAAATTTAAGAAAATAAATTTATTCAATGATTAAATTGAAAAATTGGAAAGTTTGGTGAAAAAAGTCCAAAGTCAAAATTTCTTTTGAATTCATTAGGATAAAAGCCAAAATATCATCTTAATTAATTTTAATTGACCAATAGCTTGGATTAAGCTCAATTAAGATTAATCAAGCATTAATCAAGTATAAAAGTAAAAAAAAAGTCAATAATGTCAAAAAAAAGAAACCTATCTTCTTCTTTTTCTTTTTCTTCTTCTTCTTTCTCCATGGCTGAAACTTCTCCCTCACTTTTCTTCATTTTTTTCATTTTATTTCCTTAAATTCACAATATTCAAGCATTAAGGAGTAAAATTTTTAAGTGAAAAAAAAATAAATTTATTTAGAGCTAAAAGAATTTGGCAAAAATTCCAAAAAAATTGAGGTAAGATTTTCTTCACTTTTCTTTGAAATTTTCATGAATATAAGTTGATTTGAATGATTATTATTAGTAGATTTTAGTTTGTTGGAGTGTTGTATGTTGAATTAGCATTATGGAAAAATTAAGCTTTTGTACAAAAATTATGGAAAAATTAGATAAAAATAGAAAATGAGTAGAATAAGACTTAAGAATGATAAATATGGTGAAAATTTGATGAGAATAATTTTTAGCCATTGTTGTGGAATTTTTTGCAAATTCCCATAATTATGGCCAAATATTTAAAAAAATTATTTTGAAGGATTTGTACCTTAAAATGATTAAAATGCAGTTAAATAGAGTGTTTGGAAGTGAAAATTAAATTTTTGAATGGAAGATACATTTAATAGAATTTTTAGTGAATTTTTGAATTTTTGGCCTAATTATTGAAAAATTTATTGGAATTATTGAATATAATTTAAGTGAAATTGATAATGAAAAATGAAAAGAAATGGGTCAAAGTGATTATAAGATTTTATTTGAAATTTTTGAAGCATTTTTTGAATTAATAGGAATTTTTGAGTGAAAAATGGAAATTAGAGAAAAATGGAAATAAATAGAGAAAATTAGTTTTGGTAGAGAAAAAAATAAGAAAAATAAAATATTGCAAAAGAAAATAATATTTGAAATTTTGGTCGCAATGGAAAGCGTATCGGGCGACCGGAATCTCCAATTACGCGTCGAATCCACATAACAAAAAATAACACAAATGAGAGATTTTGATATATGAGAGAGTGGAAAATTATCGGAAAGCTTTATTTTTAATAGAATTTAAGTTAAATATAGTTCAGTAACTAATTAGAAATTATATGTTGTTTAGGTGTGGTAACAAAACCAGTGCTAAGGGCGGACCAAGAAAAGGCTGACAATCAACAGTTAAGGTCTGTACAGTATTTTATAATTTTAGCTATTAAATGTTTAAAGTATTATTTTAATAGAGTTTTTGATTTAAATGAATTTTAAATTGATTTATATAATGAATATGAAAATATTTGTTATAACATGTTTTATGAAAGAAATTCAAATATAAAACCAGTTGAGTATTTGTTTGATATGATATTTTGTGCAAACATATGAAAATTTATATTTAGCAAGAATTTGATATTTAGTCTATATATTAGTATAGACAACAATCTAGGGAATTATTATCATGTCAATAGGGTTTACTAGCCCGGTGGATTTCCTGTCGCCATATGATATGTTTTGAGGCCCAATGGGTTTTTTGTGGTCGTATGATATATATATTCAATCTGGTGGATTTTCTGGGGCTGTGCAATATAATTTGTTCACATCCATTCCCTCTAATATGTACCATTTGTTTCCCTATGGTTAGTTTATAGTAATTTAATATATAGGTATGACAAGAAATTTTTTTGAGGTTACGATAACATTAATGAAATGGATTTTATATGATATTATGATATGATATTGATAATGATTTTATATTTTCTATTGCCTATAAATGACTGTTATTATAAATTACTGTACCACTGAGTTGTATAACTCAGCACGAGAGTTTGTTTTCCTCTTGCACAAATTTGAAGTGAAGATAAAACGACAAGCTTTATTGATATAGTGTCGCTAATAGTGAGCCCCACAGTACGGAGCTGAGCAGTAGTGGTAGACATCCTGAGCGGGTTGATATTTTATTTGTATTTTACTATTTTAAGACTAATTTTATGTAAATAAAATTTTAAATTCATATGGGATGTGACATATATTGCATAAGTGGGAGTGTGTAAAGTGTGAGGATTTTTATATATTTATTGCTTGTTATTTAATTTTAGTATATATGTATGTTTCAAAATTTTCTTTATTATTATTTATGTGTATGTTTTAAAAAAAATACAGAATTATAATACTCTTTATCTGCCTAGTATACGGCGGTGTATACAAATGGGTAAAAGGTGTTACAATTTTATTGGTATCAGAGCGAGATTTAGGTGGTTCTAGGACATAATGGGGTAGAACTAGGATTGTCTGCTCATGTATTAGATTTTGGAAAGTGTTTTGAATACAGAAAAAAAAACTATTGTTGCTTCTTAATATGTGCCACTCTTTTATTTATAAGGTGAAAGATTGCAATTGCGGAGAGTCAGAGAAGAGACTCCCGAGGAAGATGAGTCATTACAGTAAGTAGGGAGGAGACTCCTGAGTCTTATACACTATTGAGCACAAATGCTTCATATCCTCTTCAAAGACAGAGGGTAGCTCAGAGTAGTACATCTATTGGTGGATCTGATAAGCCATATAGATTAGATAGATGGGTTAGGAGTGCTAGACATGCCTCGATTCTGGGTCCATCCAAATAGAAGTTTTTAGAGGACATGACAGAGATTCTACGGCGTCCTGCCAAAGCAGCCACGCCAAAGATGAGGTTTGAAAGGCTTAGAAAGTTGGGAGGTCTAGATTTTTACAGCCGTAAAGAGGACAATGCAGTGGCTGCTGAGTATTGGTTGGAGAGGACAAAGAGAGTTTTTTGATAGATGGATTCCATGCCTCTATAGAAATATAGATATGTGGAGTCTCTACTACAGGAGGGGCTTACGACTGGTGGAAGACAATACTGCACTGCCCTCAAACACCTAACCCACCTTTATGGAAATTCTTTGTAGAACAGTTCAGGGAGAGATACATCCCCATGGCATATACTGATGAGAAGAGACAGGAGTTCCTAGATCTTAGACAGGGGATATGACTGTAGAATAGTATGAGAAATAGTACACTCGCCTCAGCAAGTATGCAAGGGGTGTCATTACTGATGAGGTTGACAGATGCTCCTTATTTGCCTGGTATATGGTGGTGTATACAAAAGGTTAAAAGGTGTTGTAAGTTCACATAACTAGAAATAAAGCTAAATTGGTTGCTAAATGATATAACCAAGAAGAAGACATAGATTATGACAAGACCTATGCTCCAGTGGCTAGATTAGAAGTCATTAGCATTCTTTTAGCTTTTGCATGTCATGTGAAATTTCAACTTTTTCAAATGGATGTCAAAAGAACATTTTCAAATAGTTTTATAGAGGAGGAAGTTTATGTTGAACAACCTCCCAATTTTAAAAACCATACATTGACAAATCATGTATTTAAACTCTCTAATACCTTAAATCATCTGAAACAAGCTCTGAGAGCTTGGTATGAGAGACTTAGTGCATTTCTTTTAGAAAATAATTTTTCAAAATGACATGTTGACACTACTTTTTATTAAAAAGCACAACCATGACATATTACTTGTTCAAATTTATGTTGATGATATTATCTTTGGATCTACTAATGAATTGCTTTGTCCAGAATTTGCTAAATGTAATTTTTCCCAAACAATGAACCAAGAAGGGGGGGTTGAATTGGTTATAAAAAATTCTTAACCTTAATTGTGGAATAAAATTAAATATAGCAGAGATGAAGAGATATCACACACGAAATTTATAGAAGTTCAGGTATTAACAAACTCTAAAACTCTCCACAATCTCAATTGAGAGTTTTACTAACACTCTAAGTGCTACAATAGAGTTTTACAAGCTCACTCCCAACTATGGTGTTTCTCTTAATGGCTAACACCTAACCTAGAAAATCCATTGTGTTTTAATGGCTCACACAATAAGCCAATTCCTTGTGTTTTATGGCTCACACAATAAATCAATTCCTTGTATTTTATGGCTCACACAATAAACCCTTACAAGTGTTTCACTCTTAACCCAATATACCCAAACTCACTTAAGTAATAGATTACAATGAAAACACTCACCAACCTATAATGCTTAGAAATTATGAGCAAATAGGTTTTTACAAAGAATAAAGGATTTGTTGAAAGTAATTAATGCACAATGGCTACAACAAGATTTTAGATTCAAAGTAAATGTTGTTCCTTCTTTTTAGGATTCATAAATGACTTGCATTTATACTTCCTCAGTGAATTATAGCCATTTGGGTGCATTTAATGCAAAAATAACCGTTGAACCAACTCTTAAATTTGCGCTTGACATGTTTCTCTGTCCTCATTCATGGGCATGACTATATGTGTCACGGTCGTGAATGTTCTTCCAAGTCGTGGTCCAAGTGATGACTCTAGCCGTGAAGCTTTCTGGAAGAACTTGAAATGTTTGATCACGGGCGTGACTTTATACTTTCATGGGCATGAACATTCTTCCAAGCCGTGGTTCAAGTGGTGACTCTAGCCATGAAACTCTCTGGAAGAACTTGACATGTTTTTCCACGGGCATGTCTTTATTTTACAGGCGTGACTGATTTGATCATTCACAGTTGGTATGATATTTCATAGTCGTGAACTTTGAATGTTGGAAAGTTGGTGCTAAGCTATATCACAGGCGTAACATAAGTAGTCATGGGTGTGAATATGCTTTTTTTTTTTTATTTTGATCTTCAAAATTTGTCTTTCATTCTTGCATCTATTTCACTCAAGATATATCCTGTTCAACAAACTTGGAACACATATTGTTAAATACATTATTGCTATTTTATTTGTTAGCATCAAAATGACAAAAATACCCCTCAAGGTCCTTATGGTTCAACAATCTCCCCCTTTTTGATGGTGACAAATAATCTAGCAATATGTGCTTTTGAGAAGTCTCCCCCTCAAAAGGTGCTTAACAATAAAAATAATATAATGCAAGAATTGAACAATGTATAGCATGGATCTTTGCTAACTAGCTAGGTATATGCAAGGTATATTCAAAGTATATCAAATTGTTTCCTTAACTAGTTAAGTATATGCAAAGTATATATGAGGTATATGTTAAGTATGTCAACTTGTTTGCTTAACTAGTTAATTATATGCAAAGTATATGTAAGGTATATTCAAAGTACATCAAATTGTTTGCTTAACTAGTTAAGTATATGCAAAGTATATATGAGGTATATGTTATACAACACATTTGCATATACTCATATATTGCTAGGTTCTCCCCCTTTTGTCATCAACAAAGTAAACCATAAAATGATAATGATGTAATTATATTAATACGAAAGAGAGGAAGTACAAAGTTTTAAAATGTGAATTAAAGTCCTGCGCTCATAATAATATAAACTAGTACATAAACAAAAACATGAAAATGCTTAGACTCTGACTAGGCTTTGAGCCTGACAGACCATCTCTAAGACGTGCTACTTCTGCCTCGAGGCTATCCATACAAGATTCCATGAAATCTTTGAGGTTTTCCAACCTTTCATCGATGGAAGCCTGCAATAGATTAAAGTGAGGTGCTAAAAGATCAACCACCTATTGTGCCAAGCTAGGTGTAGAGGCCGATGATTGACCAACCTCTTACTCAACCTCTAGGGTCGCTGTCTCAACTTAGGCTCATTTTCTTTGCTGGATTCCTTGGAGGCCAGCTTTGAATTCATTCGAATCCTGGTCTTCCCAATCAATTTCACCAGCTAGAGTGGTGAAGCGGTAATAGACATTATTCTCGTAGATTATGCGAACAACTGCTCCCATCTTTATAAAAGACTCGACATCTAGCCGGTCTCGAAGATGTGCTGGAATGAGGTTGAAATTGTGCTCATCGAGCTTTAGATAGCCGAGTTCAATTGCAAGGTGAGTCACATACCCACCAATCAAGATATCTCCTGATGGTTTTGTTGCAATTGAGAGAAGATGATTTGCAAACTAGCAAGACAGAGCCACAGTTAAACCTCTTCATGCCATCTCCAGGAGGAAAAGCTCTAATTTTTGGATTGCACCATTGCTATCGCCTCTTGCAAAGATACTATAGGTAAGAAACCTATGTAGATATTTGTGCATAAGAGACCGAAGATGGGTGCTCTTAGTCTTCTTCATATCCCAGCTACAATCCAACCCAAAGTGAGTCCATGCCGGATTGGCATAGAATTCCACCTCACTCTCATTGAGAATGTCATCTGAGGGAAGTTTGAAGATTGTGCCAAACTCCGCTGCTGTGAGAGTGTTCGGATGTTTACAGAGTTGGAATTTGATTGTTCCGGTGGGAGAAACTTGCAAAGTGCTAAAGAACTTGAGAGTTGGTTCACTTAGCATCGGTCGATGAATATCCACAAATTCCTTGAGATGACAAGCTTGTAATTGTTCCGTCATGCTTGTCTCAAGTCCGAGAGTCCTGACAGCATTCCATTCGAAGGAACAAGAAGAAAGTATGGGTCTTTTCTTAAGAACCGCATATCTCGGATGATAATGCTCCGGAATAATGTTGAAAAGGTAGTCCGTGTGGCATCTCAAAGCATGGAATTTCCTCCTTGTTCCTTTTGATGAGTCGGGTTCCATTGATAATCTCAGATTAAGGATTTTGGATAGTGATTTTCTGATCAGGGATTTTGAGAACAACCTTGTAATGTTGTGATTTTTCAAAAAGAAAGAGTTTTGAAGGGTTTTATAGATGAAAAAGAATATGAGGAGGCCGGATTTTGTGAGAGATAATGAATGAGAGCTTTAATTGAGAGAATTTTTAAGGTTGAGAATGAGAAGAAATGGTAAAATATGTTTTATAGTCGACATATTCATGGTCATGAATCATCGCTCATAGGCGTGAATAATTGTGGTCATGGTTTGTTAAAGAGGCGCTCTAGCCGTGACACATGATATGAATCGGTTCACGGTCGTGACATTAAATAGTCATGGGCATTACTTATGAATTTCACGGTGATGATAAAATGAGTCACGGTCGTGAAGTGCAATCTCCACTACTACTGACTGTGAAGCAACGCGTGAAACAAAACGTGAATGGTTCTGTAATTATTTGATGTTTATATTCACGGTCGTGAAAAATTGTCACGGTCGTGAATGAAGAGTTTAACGGGAGTGAAAGAAAAGAGTTAAGAGCGTGATACATAGTCTTCACTACCTTCAGTCGTGATGAATGTTGTGAACCAAGGCATGAAAGCTACTGGAACTTTTGGCGATTATGATCACAGCCGTAAATATATGTCATGGGCGTGAATTTCCTTAAATTTTCAATAAATAAAACTAAGTCTAATAAAAGACTAAAGATTCCTAAGATGATTTTATGCCTTATAATATATATTCCCATCATGTTAACTACTTCATACCTTAAAAGATTAGACAACAATAAAAAATATGAAGGAGAATTAACATTCAAGATTTGACAATTTTGACAATCATGCTTAAGATAAGGTTAATCCATTAAGCAGACCAAGCTCTCTTCTTATGAAGTTAAATATTTCTTCATTAAGAGATTTGGTCAAAATATATGCCAATTGATTATTTGTATCGATAAATTCTAATTCAACATCTCCATATTGAACATGATCTCTAAGAAAATGATGCCTTATGTCAGTATGTTTGCTTTTAGAGTGTTGAATGGGATTCTCAGATAGATTTATGGCACTTGTATTGTCACATTTGATAGGTATATGGTCCAAACTATGACCATAATCCTTAAGTTGTTGTCTCATCCATAGGATTTGAGTACAACAACATCCTATTGCCACATATTCCACTTCAGCGGTAGAAAGAGCACCGAAACTTGTTTCTTACTAAACCAAGAAACTAAGCATTCACCAATAAAGTGACAAGTGCTTGAGGTACTCTTTCTATCCAATAGACTACCGACATAGTCTGCATCTGAATATCCTATGATATGAAAGGATGAATTTCTAGGATACCATAAGCCTAGATGCAATGTGCCATTCAAATATTTTAAGATTCTTTTCACAGCATTCAAATGTGATTCTTTAAGACATGATTGAAATCTAGCACATAAGCATACACTATACATTATATCCGGCCTAAAGGCAGTAAGATATAAGAGTGATCCGATCATACCTCTATAGATTTTTCATTAATGCTTTTACCTTTTTCATCTTTGTCCAATTTTGTTGAGGTGCTCATAAGAGTCTTGGCATTTTTGCATCCTTCCATTCCAAATTTCTTGATTAAGTCTTTAGCATACTTGGATTGGTTGATGAATATGCCCTCATTGCTTTATTTTATTTGTAGACCAAGAAAGAACTTAAGCTCACCCATCATGCTCATTTCAAATTCCCTAGTCATACACTTGGCAAATTATAGGCAAAGCAATTCATTAGTAGACCTATATATGATGTCATCAACATAAATTTAAACAATTAGAATATTATGCTTATGCTTTTTAGTAAATAATGTTGTGTCAACATTTCTTTTTGAAAAGTTATTTTCTAAAAGGAAAGAACTTAGTCTTTCATACCAAGCTCTTGGAGATTGTTTCAAACCATACAATGCTTTTGAAAGTTTAAAACATGATTGGGCAAGTTATGACTTTCAAAACCCGGTGGTTGTTCTACATAAACTTCTTCTTCTATAAAACCATTTAAGAAAACACTTTTGACATCCATTTGAAAGAGTTTAAAATTCATATGGCATGCAAATGCTAAAAGAATTCTTATGCCTTCTAATCTAGCTACCAAAGCATAGGACTCATCATAATCTATTCCTTTTTCTTGATTATAACCCTTTGCAACTAACCTAGCCTTATTCCTAGTTATTGAACCTTGTTCATTTAGTTTATTTCTAAATACCCATTTGCTACCAATGATTTGATACTCTTTAGGTCTAAGAACTAAGGTCCACAACTTACTCCTCTCAAATTGGTTGAGTTCTTCTTGCATAGCAATCACCCAATATTCATCATCAACAACCTCATCAATATTTTTAGGCTCAATTTGAGAGACAAAAGCAAGGTTAGAATCTAAAAGTTTGAGATGAGATTTAGTGCTTACTCCTTTAGTAGGATCACCAATGATTTGAACCTTGAGGTGATCTTTTGTCATTTTCCACTCCTTTGGAAGCTCTTGTTTGTCTTGCTCTTGAGCTTGAGGTAGAGAGTCATCTTGATATGGGTTTTCTTGATCATTTTCATCTTTCTCATAATCAAGATCAAGCTTTTCCATTGTACCTACGATATCATCAAGAACACTACTTTTCACAAGATCAAGCTTACTAGATTCATCAAAGACAACATGCATAGATTCTTCAACAACTAATGACTTTGTATTAAAAACTCTATAAGCTTTGCTAGAGGGGGAGTATCCTAAAAAGATACCTTTATCGGATTTAGAGGCAATTTTTCCAAGGTTGTCCTTGGCATTTAATATGAAACACTTGCATCCAAATACTGTAAAGTATGATATCATAGGCTTTCTTCCATTCCATAACTTAAAACAAGTTTTGTTTAAGAGTGGTCTTTTAAAAACTCGATTTGAAATATAACATGCAGTATTAGTGGCTTTGGCCCAAAAGTAGGTTGGTAACCCATACTCATTGAGCATTGTTCGAGCCATTTCAATTAAAGTTCGATTTTTCCTTTCGACTATCCCATTTTGTTGAGGCGTTCTAGAAGATGAAAATTTTTGTGAAATACCATGTTCTAGACAAAAGTTTTCAAAGTTTTCATTTTCAAATTCTTTGCCATGATCACTTCTTATTTTTGAAATAAAATAACCTTCTTCGTTTTGAAATCTCTTAGCAAAGTTTTTAAAAGATTCAAAAGCATCACTCTTTTGAGCTAAGAAAATTACTCAAGTGAATCTAGAGTAGTCATGGATAATGAAAAAAACATCATGTTTACCTCCTAGGCTTGCAACTCCAGTAGGTCCAAAAAGATCTAGATATAAAAGTTGTAGAGGTTTCGAGGTAATCACAATATTTTTGGATTTAAATGAGGACTTGTGTTGTTTTCCTTTTTGGCAAGGTTCACATCTCTTATCTTTTTCAAATTTGACTTTTGGTAGTCCACTTACTAGCCCTCATTTGCTAAGGTTTTGAATTAAATCCATGCTTGCATGACCAAGTCTTTTATGCCACAACCAAGATTCATCACTAATAGTCATAAGACACTTAGAGGAAATGTTAGATATTTTGTGTAAGTCTATTATGTAAGCATTGATATCTCTACTTCCTTTGAATATCTCTTGGCCACCAAAAGAGGTTACAAGACATTCATTAGAGGTAAAGATTACTTGGTTTCCCTTATCACATAATTGACTTACACTTAACAAGTTATGTTTCAAACCATCAACAAGTAAAACATCTTCAATGAAAGTAGTATTATTAATACCAATAGACCTAATGCTAATTACTTTACCCTTAGCATTGTTTTCAAAGGTTACCTTACCACCATCAATACTTTTAATATCATTGAATAACTCTTTGTTTCTGGTCATATGCCTTGAACATCCACTATCCACAAGCCAAGCATTTTCTTTTATAGTGGACTTGAGGCATACCTATAAAATTACAATTTAAGTATTGTTTTTAGGTACCCAAATGAACTTGGGTTCTTGGGGGTTAGTACATGAAGGTTCCCAATGAGCCTTCCTTATCTAACAATGTTTATTGATATGACCGAATTTCATACAATAATTACATTGTTTAGCTCTAAACATGTTTTCAGTTTTACCATGCTTTTAGCTACCATTATCCTATTAGTTGGAGTTTGTGAGCAGTGACATGCACATGCATGATGACTTGGTGCTTTTCTAGGTGCATGCCTCTTATACATAACATCATGATTGCCCTTTTGAGGTTTCCTTCTTAGGCTAACCAACTTCTATCCATTCTTTTTATAAATAGAGGATTTAGTGTGTGTTGTGCACTTAGCCCTTGGGGCTATTACTTCTAATGTGGAGATATGAGGTGCATTTGACTTAACAAATGTGGTCTTGTGAGATGAAGATGATGTTCCATTAAATCCTAGACCATGTCTTATTAAAAGTCGTCTTTGAGATACTATGAGAGTATCTAAACTCTTTTTGCCTTTATGAAATCTTGAAATGGAATTTCTAAGTTCCTTAACTTCATTTTTCAAAACATTGTTCTCTTTAAGTAAAGATTTAGTTGAGGGTCTAGAGGAGTACTCATCTAATAATTTTTGAAGAGATTCATTAGAACATTTAAGCTCAAGATTTTCTTTTTCTAAAACTTCCATTTTGTTTTTCAAACTTAAAATATTATTTTTATAAGTATTTTTCTAATTCTAGGTTTAATACTTTTATTAGACTTTGCTCATCATCTTCTTCACTATCACTATTATTATCACTACTATCATTATTGAATGAATATGAGTAAGGAGAACCTACCTTATCCATGAAGTGATCCTCTAAAGCCATGAAGCATAGGTTGACTTCTTCACCTTCATTGTCATCTTTTTCACTTGAAGAGCTGTCGTCATCCCATGTGGCTTTTTGACCTTTCTCCCCATTATCTTTTTTATATTTTTTCTTGTGTTTCTCGATCCTTGGACATTCTGGTTTGATATGTCCCTTCTTTCCACACTCATAACATTTTACCTCCTCTTTATTCCGTTGAGAGTCATTTGATGTGTGTTTGAGATTTCTTTGTTTGAAGTTTCGAAAGTTGCCAATTCTCTTTTCAATTATTCTTTTCAGTCTTCTCGAAAGCATTGCAATGTCCTTATTTGCATCATCGCTCTTTTCTTCATCATCTTCAACTTTTTCCTGAGATTTTGAAGTAGAAGCTCTTAGTGCTAGAGGCTTTCTTTTTTCTGGCTTGGTTTCAAGTTCTCTATCTCTCTTTACTGTCATTTCATGTGTTAGAAGTTTGCCAATAAGCACATCGGTATTCATAATGCTCATGTCTTCATTGGCTTCTTCTATACCATCAACTCTTGAACCATAGTCTTTGAGAGGAAGGCTTCTCAAAATTTTGTTGTTTACATCTTCCAAGCTCAAGTGCTTTCCAAGATTTCTCATGCCGTTTATGATGGCTAGAAGACGGTTCGTCATATCGGTGATGGATTCATTAGATTTCATCTTGAAGAGTTCATATTCTAAAGTGAGAAGTTGAATTTTTTTGGATTTAACTTGCTTTGTTCCTTCATGATAATTCTCTAATGTTTTCCACATACTATATGCGGTAGGGCAGTGTTAGATTCTGCCACATTCTTCAATGGATAGTGAGCTTGTGAGAATTGTCATTGTCTTTTTGTTTTTGAAGTTTGCTCTACGTTAAGGCTCTGTCCAATCATCTCTTAAAAGGATTTCTTCTTCACCATCAACTACTCTCCTGATTGGTGGTGTCTATTCTTTCCAAACGTTATCCCAAACTTCAATTTCCTCACTATTGAGATATGACTCCATCCAAAACTTCCAATGAGTGTAGTTTGCTCCATCAAAGTAAGGCTTGAGACTTTGGAATCCTTCATTGGCCATCTTTTGATCTTTGCTAGCGCTTTTTAGGCTTTGATGCTAGACTTGGCTCTTATACCAATTGTTGCCCAAATAATGAACCAAGAAGGGGGGGTTGAATTGGTTATAAAAAATTCTTAACCTTAATTGCAGAATAAAATTAAATAGAGTAGAGATGAAGAGATACCACACACGAGATTTATAGAGGTTCGAGTATTAACAAACCCTACTCATTTCCCCAATCTCAATTAGGAGTTTTACTAACACTCTAAGTGCTACAATAGAGTTTTACAAGCTCACTCCCAACTATGGTGTTTCTCTCAATAGCTAACACCTAACCCAGAAAATTCCTTGTGTTTTAATGGCTCACACAATAAACCAATTCCTTGTGTTTTATGGCTCATACAATAAACCAATTCCTTGTGTTTTATGGCTCACACAATAAACCCTTACAAGTGTTTCACTCTTAACCTAATATAGCCAAACTCACTTGAGTAATAGATTACTATGAAAACACTCACCAACCTATAATGCTCAGAAATTATGAGCAAATAGGTTTTTACAAAGAATAAAGGATTTGTTGAAAGTAATTAATGCACAATGGCTATAACAATATTTTAGATTCAAAGTAATTGTTGTTCCTTCTTTTTAGGATTCATAAATGACTTGCATTTATACTTCCTCAGCGAATTATAGTCGTTTTGGTGCATTTAATATGAAAATAGTCGTTGAACCAACTCTTAACTTCGCGCCTGACATATTTCTATCATTCAAGGGCGTGACTATATGTGTCACAATCATGAATGTTCTTCCAAGTCGTGGTCCAAGTGATGACTCTAACCGTGAAGCTTTCTAAAAGAACTTGAAGTGTTTGATCACGGGCATGAACATTCTTCCAAGCCCTGGTTCAAGTGGTGACTCTAGCAGTGAAGCTCTCTGGAAGAACTTGACATGTTGTTCCACGGGCATGTCTTTATTTTACGGGCGTGACTGATTTGATCATTCACGGTTGGTATGATCATTCATGGCCGTGAATTTTGAATGTTGGAAAGTTGGCACTAAGCTATATCACGGGCATGATATAAGTAATCACGGGCGTGATATAAGCAATCATGGGCGTGAACATGCTATTTCTTTTTATTTTGATCTTCAAAATTTGTCTTTCATTCTTGCATCTATTTCACTCAAGATATATCCTATTCAACAAACTTAAAACACATATTGTTAAATACATTATTGCTATTTTATTTATTAGCATAAAAATGACAGAAATACCCCTCAAGGTCCTTAAAGTTCAACATGTATGACCAAAGAATTTGAAATAAGTGTGATGGGAGAGCTCAAATTCTTTTTTTCTTTTCAAATCAAGCAAAAGAAGGATGAAATTTTCATCAACTAATCCAAGTACACCAAAAAGCTATTAAAGAAATTTGGAATGGAATGATGTAAAAATGTCAAAACTCCAATGAGCACATCAACCAAATTGGACAAAAATAAGTAGGGTAAGGCTATCAATGAAAAGTTTTATAGAGGTATGATCAAATCTCTTCTATACTTTACTGCTTTGAGACCTGATATATTGTATAATGTATGCTTATGTGCTAGATTTCAATCGTGTCCTAAAGAATCTCATTTGCATGTTGTGAAAAGAATTTTCAAATAGATATAGGGCACAATGTACTTAGGCTTATGGTATCCTATAAACACTTCATTTCACATCATTGGTTTTTTGAATGCTGATTATGTCGGAAGTCTTCTAGATAGAAAAAGTACATCTAAAACTTGTTACTTAATTGGTAAATGTTTAGTTTCTTGGTTTAGCAAGAAACAAATTTCGATTGTCTTGGCCACTGCTAAAGTAGAATATGTAGTAGTAGGTTGTTATTACACTCAAGTTTTTTGGATGAGACAACAACTCAAGGATTATAGTCAAGAGATTGATCACATTCTCATCAAATGTGACAATACAAGTGCTATAAATCTTTCAAAAAAATCTCATTCAACATTCTAGGAGCAAACACATAGATATTAGGCATCATTTTATAAGAGATAATGTCCAAAATGGTGATGTTATGTTAGAATTTATTGACACAAATAATCAATTAGTTGACATTTTTACCAAGCCTCTCAATGATGAAAGGTTTTGTTTCGTGAAAAGAGAACTTGGTATGCTTGATAGGAGCACATTGTCTTAAAATTATTTTTAACAAGAATTGCATTCACTTTGCTCACTTATGTATCTTTGATGTTGAAATTGTGAACCTTGAGTAGTATTTCATATATTTGAAGTTTTGCATGTTCAAATTGTATGGTAAATATTTATTTGTCATGAATTGTTTGTCCAAATAGATGCTTTGTGCAGTGGTTCATAGGACTACTATTGCAGGACTTTGACTTAGACTTGAGTATCTCTATATGATCAAAAGTCTAGCAAACAAGCTCCACCTCACAGAGCGCTTATACACACTCCATAAGGCCGAAGGAGCTTGTATTCAGTTTCACCTTGATAAATTCAATTCCATCATTATTGATATAAAGAATCTAGATGTTAAAATTGATGATGAGGATAAAGTTGTTTTATTGGTTGTCTCTTTGCCATCTATCTACAAATACTTCAAGAAAATTATGTTATATAAGAACAATGATACATTGTCCTTTAAGGATGTCAATTCTAACTTATTGTCCAATGAAAATTTTGATCTTGAAGTTCATTTTGAAAATAAAGCTTATTGGTCAAGAAAAGATCAAATGAAAAAAGAAGTGTCAGTGGTAAAAAGAAATCTAGGTCAAAATCTAAAAGACGTTACTCAAATGTAACTTGTCATTATTGCAAAAAATTCAGGCATGAAATAACTTATTGCTTCAGGTTAAGAATAAGAAAAGGAAGAAAAAGGCAAACAATCTCAGAAAGTTGCAGTTGAAGTTGGTGTTGTTGAATATAAATGTGAATGTGATGTCTTATTAGTTACTTCTATTGAAAAGAGAAGGAAGAATGAACGAATTTTAGATTCTTGTTGTACCTATCATACGTGTCGTCATAAGGACTGGTTTTTCACATATGAATCGGTGGATCATGGAGTTGTCCTGATAGGTAACGATGTTCAATGCAAGGTGACCGGTATAGGCAATGTGCATATCAAAACCCATGATGGTTGTCTCAGGACATTAATAAGTATGTGTCATATTCCTAATAGCGTAACCTTATTTCTTTAGGCACCCTTGACTCTATTGGGTGTAAGTATTCAACTGAAGGTAGAGTTTTGAAGGTGTATAAAGGTGATCCGATTCTCTTGAAGGGTAATAGACATGGTAGCCTATATATCTTGCAAGGTTCTACTATAACAAGTTTAGTCATTGTGCCCACATCTTCATTATCAGATGATGATCTCACTCAATTATGGCATATGCGCCTAGGCCATATGAGTGAGAAAGATATAAATTTGCTAAGCAAGAGAGGTCTTCTCAATGGCGGTCCAAGTAAGCTGGAATTTTGTGAACATTATGTGTTTGGAAAGCAGAAAATGTTTGGTTTCTCCATTTCAACATAAGGTATCATTGACTACATCCACTCGGATCTTAGGGACCTTCTAAAGTTCATTCTTTTGGAGGTAAACATTACATGATCACCTTAATAGATGACTTCTCCCGAAAGGTTTGGGTTTATTTCTTAAAGTATAAAAATGAAGCATTTCCCACTTTTAAGAAGTGGAAATATTTTGTAGAAAACTGGATCGAGAGGAAAGTAAAGAAATTTAAAACTGACAATGGCTTAGAGTTATATGAATCAAATTTTAATGAGTTTTATGTTGAATATGGCATTGCAAGACACAAGACACTTATTAGAAAGTCCTAAAAAAATAGAGTCATAGAACGAATGAACAAAACTTACTTGAGAAAGCTCGATGTATACTATCAAATGCAGGGTTGTGATATCGTCGTGAGTTTTGGGCTGAAGCTGCTTCTACAACATGTTATTTAGTGAATAGATCTCCATATTCATCCATTAACTTCAAAATTTTAGAATAAGTTTGGTTCGGTAACCCTATTGATTACTCTAATCTTAAAATATTTGGTTGTCCTACCTATGCTCATATTAGTTGGCTCCTATAGCTATTAAATGCATTTTTTTAGCTATGCTTTAGAGCCTAAGGGATACAAATTGTGGTGTTCTGATCCTAAATCCCAAAAAGTTATTCTTAGTAGGGATGATATATTTAATGAAGATACATTTCTTTCTTTTGGAATAGAATCTTCTATTTCTTCTTTCGGTTCAAATAATCAAAGTATTGGCGAAAATGTGGTGTTTGAGTTGAAATTGTCAGGCCCAAGCAAAATTGTTACTCCTTTCTCAGATGCACAATCTAGCAATGATAATCACGGTAATGATTCAATGTTAAATACTACTAGTTCTATCTAGTCACAATATGATAAATATTATATTGCCCGAGATCATCCAAGGAGGGAGATCAGAAAGCCTACTAGATATGATGATAGCTTGATTGCTTATACTTTGTCAATTGCACAGGAAATTACTAAATGTGTTAAGCCTTCTTCTTATTCAGAAACAGTTTCTTGTCCTGAATAATCTTAATGGATAATGGTTGTGCATGAAGAAATTGAAAGTCTCCACAAGAATGATACTTAGGAATTGGTTGAGCTACCAAAGGAATGTCGACCATTAGGTTGCAAATGGCTCTACAAGTGAAAAGATGATATTCCTAAGGTTGAGAATGAAATATGAAAGGCACACCTTGTTAAAGGCTTCAATCGATTTGAAGGTATTGACTTTAATGAAGTTTTCTCACTTGTTGTTCATCATACCTCTATTCATGTTCTTCTTGCATTTGTTACTCTATTTGATTGGGAATTGGAGCAACTTAATGTCAAAACAACTTTTTTTCATAGTTAACTGGAGGACGAAATTTAAATGCATCAACCTGAAGGGTTTGTGATTCTTGTAAAGGAACATTGTGTTTGTAGATTGAAAAAACCTTTATATGGTCTGAAATAAGCTCCAAGACAATAGTATAAAAGATTTGACTCTTTCATGATTAGATAAGGTTACTCAAGGAGTAAATATGATAGTTGTGTATATTTCATGAAACATTTTAATGATGTCTTTGTCTATTTGTTGTTTTACATTGATCATATGTTAATAGCTTCAAGTAACAAATATTTGTTTGATAAGTTGAACTTTCAACTCAAAAACGAGTTTGAGATGAAGGATCTTAGTGCAGCAAAGAAGATCCTTAGCATGGAATTACATAGAGATCGTCAAGCCAAGAAATTGTTCCTGTCCCAAAAGAAATACATTGAAAAAGTTCTTGAAAAGTTCAACATGAGCTCTTGCAAGCATGTCTCTACTCCTATTGTTGCTCACTTTAAATTATCATTAGACCTTTATCCAATAACTAAAGAAGAGAAAAGTACATGGCTAGTGTTTCTTATTCTAATGCAATTGGAAGCCTCATGTATGTCATGATTTGCACTAGACTTGATCTGGCTTATGCAGTTAGTATGGTAAGTCGCTACATGCACAATCCTATAAAAGTTCATTAGGATGCAGTTAAATAGATTCTTCAATATCCGAAGGGTTTTTCTGATCTTGGCATGGTATTTGATAACAATAAGGAAACATCTTATGATGTTATTGGTTTTGTGACTCTGATTATAGTGGTGACCTTGATAGGCGAAGGTCTCTCCCTGACTATATCTTCACTTTAAGTTCTGGTGTTATCAGTTGGAAAGCATCCTTGCAATTTATTGTTGCATTATCTATTATAGATGCTGAATATATTGCAACTACCGAAGGTGTGAAGGAACCTACATAGTTACGATGTCTTGTTATTGAACTTGGTATTGCACGGGATTCAACCATTGTGTTCTCAGATAGTCAAAGTGTTATTCATCTTACTAAGAATGATGTCTATCATTCTAGACCAAGCACATAAGTATTAAGTACCACTACTTCTTAGATATTATTGTTGTAGGAGAGATTATTGTCCAAAAGATTCATACTTCGAAGAATCCAACAGATATGTTGACCAAGCCGTTCTCTATTGCTAAGTTCAAGCGTTACTTAGACTTAATTGGTGTTTGTAATACTTGATTACCCTTCGAGGCTTTTGATTGCGATGAGTAGCTCATCGAATTCAAGCCAAGTTGGAGATTGTTGGGATAAATGATATGTGACTCATAATTCTCCAAATCTTAGCAAATCTTCCAAGGCGATATCTTCTCATTAATGCTCTTCATAAATGCAATATTCCAAGGCAATCTTCTCATTAAATGCAAATCTTACCATATCTTCTCATTAATACTTGTAATTAATGTTATACTTGGTTAACAAGTTGCATGCCTTATAAATAGCTTTTATTAGCCTTTGTTGTGCCTTTGGCCTTCTTGAGGATTGTTGTACGCATTTCCATCATAGTGAAATTATTTTACTTATCACCATCCGTGGATGTAGCCCATATTGGGTGAACCATGTAAATATGTCTCTTTTATTGCTTGATTTAATTTACTTCTCTTACTTGTCTTTATCTATTATTTCGGCTTTCGTGAACGCTCTATTCCTAACAGTATGCTAAGAGAATTTTTGAAATTGCATAGGTGTGTGCCACCAAGATCTAACTACTTAAGCAAAGTGTTAATCCTCAGAATTTGTGTTTGATTATAGTACAAATACTCATTCAATATGTGCATTTCTTTTTCCTATTATTTTGGCTTGAGTATCAAAGAGTGTTGCATCCCTCATCCTTCTTGGCGCAGCTCCGGGAGCATTAACAGATCCACTTCCTACATATCCTACTGGCAGAATACCTGCTGACCTAGCTTCAGCTAGTGGACACAAAGGAATTGCTGGTTATCTAGCAGAATCTGTTTTGAGTGCCCGCCTTTCTTCTCTTAATCTGGACAAAGCAGGATGGTGATAAAGCAGAAAGTTGTGGAGAAAAAGCAATGCATGTCTCCAGAGCATGGTACTAATATCAGTGACAGTAACTTACCATATGGAAGTTCCCTAAAGGACTCTTTAGCTGCGGTTTGTAATGCTACTCAAGCTGCAGCACGAATTCACCAAGTCTTCAGGGTACAATCCTTCCGAAAGAAGCAGTTAAAAGAGTTTGGTGATGATAAAAACAGCACATGAACGTGCTCTTTCACTTATTGCTATTAAGGCAAACAAACCAGGACAACATGATGGTGCATGCCGCTGCAATAAGGATCCAAAACAAGTTTCGTGGTATGAAGGGCAGAAAGGAATTTTTAATAATTCGGCAGCGAATAGTTAAAATTCAGGTGCATAGCCCTCATTTCTTCTGCTCGTATAATCCTAATAACTTTGCTTTTTCTTCAAACATCTATATATACTTTTGAGTTCTCTGCCAAGTTCTTTTCCGAATCAAAGCCGATTGCTTGAATTCTAACCTTAACTTTATCTGGTGAAAGGTCAGGAAAAATTATAGAAAGATAACATGGTCTGGGAATATTGGAGAAAGTCATTTTGCGGTGGAGACGAAAAGGAACTGGTTTGTGTGGATTCAAATAAGAAGCACTTGTTGAGGGTCCCAGCAAACAAGTTTTGTTATCAAAGGAAGATGAATATGATAGGCTTACAACCTTTTTTGATGCACTACATAAATCTGAATGATTTCAATGATAATAAATTCTTCTATCATTCTCTTTTGAATAGAATTTCCAGGTTCTATACAAGCGCAATAACAACTACCAGGCAGCAGCAGCGGAGTTTGATGACCTGATTGATCTTGAAGCATTATTGGACGATGACACAATCAAGTCAACAGCTTCTTGAGCCGAAAACTGGTTCTTGTACTCTCATTGGCTATACCATTCATTTGTAAATGTCCATATTGATTCTAGTAATTATAACAGCTGAAGTAGTTTAGTTATCGAATCAAATAGAAGTTTAAATCGGAAGCGATATCAACTTGATGCCAATGCATTCTCAATCGTATATTTGTTAAAAAATAGTAAGAAGAAATGGGATCAAATTAGCTTTTCGTCTTTCAATTTCTTAGGGAACCTGTACAGCAGTGTAATTAGATTGTAAACAAATCAATCTAAAAGAATTCATGCAATCAACAATATTGTCGTTTCGTAGACATTTAATATTACATGTCAGGTACTACATCAGCCTGTGAGAATTAAACTAGTTGAGATACGAAAGCGAGGACTAGAGAGCACTGATAGAAATATGCCAAAATAAACAGCCATAAAATTAGTAACCAAATTAGGGATTCTTCAACCTACACAAAAGAACCTGGTGTTCGAGCTGTTTGTCAAGTAACAACGCCTTTTACGCCATTGCATCTCTAAGAAGATTTATAACAGCATTCGCCAATATGACAATAGCTCTGAGAAAATTCCAATTGGATCGCTCTTCTAATATTGATTAAACATTCTCAACCATGAAGAATACACAAGTGTCTATGAATATACACTGATCTTTCCTCTTTATTCTGGAGATAAAAAAGATTAAAAAAAAAAAAGGAGAGAGAGAGAGAGAACAAAAGGATGGTCTGCTTCCCCATCCACTGTACATGGAAACAGCCCAAGTATACATTCTCACAACCCATGTCATCATATCAAACTACGACATTTGAGAGCTATTCCCACTGGTTGAAGGATAAAACAGGAAAAGGAAAACAATAGTAACAGAAAATGATTAAAAGATGACTCCAGTCCAAATGATTAAAATACCTACTCGTAAAACCGAAGACCCTCTTCTCAGCTCATGTTACTAGCACCAAGGTTCTCATAAAACAAGATATATCCATGATCTGTATTACTTGAATATTCCTGCGCAGACCCAAAAAATGTCTGCACAGCAGACTCATCAATTATCTCAACATTGTCGTCATCAAAAAATAGCCAGTGATTGTGGCTTTTCACAAGGCTGACATAGTGTCCATGATTGGGCCCACTTCCAACATGAACAACTACCGCAAATAATGAGTATTCAATATCTGCATCTTCTACTGTGTTACTCAGCTTCAACTCAAGTGGGAAGACAACACGATACGACAGCTTTTTGTAACGACTAAGCTGCTCAATGTATTTGAACCTCTTGAGATGAATAACCAAGATGTGAGGGGGTTTCTTTATCTTCATTCTCTTCTGGGCTTCTTGTAAACTGCAAGTTAAATATATTGAAAAACAAATTGTAAGGTTTATCATTTGCCTGGTTGCATATGTCAAAATACAGTAGTCATTTTATTTAATAGATGTAGGCCCAAGAAATCATCCAAATATTCGAGAATATTCAAAATGACCCAGCATAATCAACTAAATTCAGTGCTGTCAATAAATTGTTACATTCTAGCAGAAAAGTACTGTTACACATCCAGCTAAATTTGAAAGAGATCAAAGGACACTTGCATTGGGTATTACACTTGTGTTGTATATAAAAAGGCAAACAGCAAAACAGTAACTGAAACATTCATAACCTGTTAGTCATCTCGCTCTTATTCTTGCTAGCCCTTCCCCTATAAACTTAAATGTCAGATGAAAAGTGTAAGATATTCAGTGCACAGCTGTAGCATGTAGTGATAGGAAGTGACTAGACTTTTATAATATTATGAACAGTTCTCGATGCTCTCAACACTTAATCCCTCAATCAGATCTTATTTACACCAACGTGAATCTCCCAAACTCAATTTTGTGGATTCAAATTTTATGAGGATAATGGATAGTTGTTATTTTGTGAACATAGATTTTTCCTTCTTTTTTTTCTGCTTTTTGGTTTGTGTATTTAGCTGAATGGTTGAAATATATACGACTGGCTATTTTGCTCAGATTTAACGGATGAGATTCACAGAAATCAACCATGGCGATAAATTGGGGACCACATGTTGGTGAAAGTAAGAGTTTGAGGGCTGAAGGCACAAAGTAAAGTTTCAAGGACTAAAATAAGAAAAATCACAAAGTACAAGGGACAAGCCTTTTTTTCCCAACAGAAACAATCATAACTAATCAATAAATCAGCAGAACATACAAATAAAGTACTGCCAACACGTGGATAGAAAAGCTCCATAAATAAAATGCATTTTTCTTAGGAAGTTTAAGCATTAAATACAGCAAAGTCATTTCAAGATCATCCTGTTTATTAGTCCCCTAGATCAAGTAATATAGGTCTAGGTGAGTGAAACCACAGTCTAAATAGTCCCAGATAAAACTCTATCTAAATAATCCCAGGCAAAACTCTAAACAGATTATATCACAAACTATTACAAAACAACACCAAAAAAAAAAAAATAATCCAATCGAATTAGCAGAGAACTAATAATAGACAAAAAACACCTACCTGCAGCACTTGTCACAAAAAAACTTATCCTCTGCATTCAAAGTCTCTGTAGAACTAAAATTTTTCAAACAGCTTGTTATTGAACTATTCTGTTCAATATCAAGGCTCAAATCAAAAAATGTTTCATCCCTTGCTGTAACGGTCTCACACTGAAGGCACCTTGTCTCATTGGTAAGAATGCCCTGATTCAAATATGCAAATGAAATAATGAGATGCTACTTTTTTTTCATTTTTTGTTAAATTTTGCTTGGGTAAGCTGCTAGTGCAGGGGAAACAAGTAAAATTACTATCATGATCCAACTTCACATAGGCAAGGAACTAATGCGCTACTAATGAAGCATACTTACAGTGTCTTTATAATTTAACCACGCAAATAATTCAAAGAAGTAAATATTTGATAAAAATATATAAATTGGCCAAGGAAAGTTACCTGAAAATTTTTGTGCACCCAGGTTACCAAAGGTTCCTTTGAAACACCATTTAGCTGACTATTTTTGCCTCCATTCGCAGTCTTCTCAGGTGGGGAAGAAGTTTCAAGATCACTTTTTGCAGCTTGGGCCTCCTTCTCCAGTGTGTCAACAAGTTCATTAAGCAAATAATTCAAAAATTCATGAGCGTCCTGCATTAGAAATGGATAGAAGAAAATAAGTTTTTCTGCAAAGTTCTACTATTGTACTGTAAATTTACATGTCAAACCAGTAACTGGATTTAAGAAATTATAAATGAGCATATACCTGGTGCATATAGCTACGGAAAATCTCATTTTGTTTTTTCAGTCTCTGTACGAAGCGCTTTGGAGCAATTACACCTGTTTTCTTCTTCTGCGAACTTATCTACACACAAGAATAATCAACAGTTGGTCCCAGGAACATAGCTGAAATATAAACAGTAAAAACTATGTCTTGTGATAAGAGAAAAAAATGCGTAGGCACAAAACACATTCAAATTAAAGAAACAGCGAGCAGGCAAAGATTTTGTGTTCAACAAAAAATGTGAACAAAAAAATTAACATTGAGAGATAAAAGTGTTTTGAAAAGGCTGAAATTTAAAAATAGGAATCCATGGAATACATTTGTTAGTTGTACAAAATCAAAACAATAATAATCATTACAAGTATATCACAAGGATAAGCAAGTTAAAAAAAATATTGAAATAACTCTGCATTAGCTTCTACAATTTCTTAAAAGGACAAAATATACATCAATCCCAACCCAAGGTAATTCTACAAGAGGGAAAAAAACTAAATGGCTGTCCAAACAATTTATGCAAATGAAACTTCAAAAGAAAAAAACAATTAGCTGAATAAACATGTGATGCTAAAAGAGGCAACGAAAATCATTATTATGCTTCCAAATACAGCATATCAAATCAGATATTTTTCCGCTCTAGAGAAGAAACAAACATCAATATCATATATTCCAACCCAGCATATAAAAGTTATATTTTTCAGCACAAAACTATGATGGATGGACAAATATTTGTACCTAAAAATCGATAAAAATGAATATCTTAGCTTTATAGCCTCTATCTTAATATGAGAATTACTCTTGATATTTATACAAGAGTCTATATTTATCTTTTGAGATAAAAGCTCAATGACGTCATTTCAAGGAAGCATATCAAAACAACTAGAATTAAGAATAAAAGACGAAACATGAAAAAAATAACAGAATCACTAAAAAAGGGAGGGAAACTAAGAACATTAAAATATCAAATAATTAAAAACAAAAAGTATTCTAGCTGTTTACATAATCATGTAGTAACAGAATGACGCATAAAACTTACAGAAACCTGAAGGTATAAGCTATATACATTGTATAACATGACAAAGAAATGAATTCCACGACAAAAATTAAACTACAGGATGCCTACCTGCGTAAATAAGTCAGCCAAGCATGTCAAGAGATTGTCTTCTGCATCTCCAGAGTTTTGATTGTTTGCATAATATTCTAGCAATTGTTCCCGAAAAGGCACACAAAAATAAAGTGCCTACAAAGTGAAGGGGGAAAAGAAAATGTAAGATATTATAGAGCACTTATGGCTAACAATTTCAAAAAAAGATAAAGAGAATTCTTCTGAGATTCATGGTGAATATAGTTTAGATAACACAAAATCACATCTAAAGACTCTTTTGAAGAAGTTCATCCAAAACAACTCAAGCTGCACAATCGCTGCCATGAAGGAACACACATGAAATGCATTTTTCACTTGAAGAAATTGATGATAATTTCCCAGAATTCAAGCAATATGTACATAAAGATGTTAATAATGCTGCTGATTTAAGTAACTCATAATGTTGATTATTAACAAAAAGTTAAGATTTACAAAGGAACCTCAAGAGCACACATCAGATATCCTTCAAAGTAAGAATATAATGAATTTGGACAAAAATGACCAGCAAACCTATAAAGTATAATAAACATTTCCCATGCACTGGCCAAATAAAACCCCAGACAATTACCAGTTGAAATGTTTAACCTATTTCAACCAATTCAATTCCAATATCAGAAAATAAAATTTTGATTTAAATTTTCTGAATTTAAAGATCTAATTTAAATTATACAATGGTTAATATCACTTGATAAACTTGAGCATTTCAGAGTAATCATCCCCAAGAGAAATTACATTCACCATAAACTTAAAGCAATTGATTAGACATAATTAAGCTCAAATGAAACTACAAAGTTATATCAAACCAACAGTAATATACCATCTAGAGCCTACATAATATAACCTTTCTAAAATGAAAATATTTGGAACATGCTCCATGAACCCTGATTATTCATTTTATTACTGCCACTGAATCTCCACATCTCTATAAAAGCTAGCGGGCATAAAATTAGGGACAAATACATCAAATACACAGTATAGAAACCCAAAAATAGTGCGTCTAGCCAAACTAAAATAGTCAATGCAAAAGTAAAGAACACAACGAGATGGACACAGGAAGGTCAAAATATATAACATGATCAGATCAAAAATAGATGATAACCAAAATAATTACCGAAAATGAAATTAAAAATTAAAAAAAAAAAACAAAATCAATGGATTGATATCGAAGTATGAGAGATAAGGAACCTGCAATACGCTGTTACAGTAGCAAGTGTTGCCGAAATTTTCGAGGCCAAAGTATCGCTCGCCTTCAGGAAACTGGTCACCGAGAGCTTTCTCGAGTTTTGAGCCAGCAGCACCCATTAGAGCATCGATTGATTGGACTCAGATCTCTATCTATCTATATATATGTATGTATATCTCCTTCCTCCGTTTCAACTCAGTGATTCAACAGTTTCTTCCAACAACTCTTCTCCGTCTGCGAAATCTCAATCAAGTTATCCGACTTAAAGATTGGGTTGCTGTAGAGATAGTTAAGGAAATTCCGCAGGGAAGGAAGGAAAGGAGGGTTTGTTTCGTTTCTGAAAAGAGTAAAACCAACAAAAATTAAAATGATGGACGCAATAACAAAGAAAGTTTTTTCTCTCCACCTCCATTTCTTACAAGGAATATCTAAAATAAAATAAAAATGTACTATGGGCGCCTCACTATTTGCTGTTAGCACTCCACGTCACGTGCGCCAAATTTTCCAAGACCCCTAACTCAATAGCGCTATAGGTTAATTAATCTGTAATAAGAATTGCAAATTGCCAATGGAGAGTCGAGTTGACAATCGACTCATTTTTTAGTCGGTGGATTATTTACGTCGAATTAATTTTTAATCGTTCAATTTACCGAGTCGGATTTTTCCGAATCCCATCAGTTATACAGTTGAGTCAATTTTTTTAATCAATTTTTTAAAAAATAATATTGTGGGAGAGGACAGATTTCTACACAAAGTGTGAGATATTTGACAACCACAATGTGAAATTTTAAACCGTAATTTTTTATCAACAGTTAAGTTTTTAGATATTTAATATATAAAATAATTTTTTATTTTTAATATTTGATCAATTTATTATATTTTTTATTGATTAAAAAATTATATCTTTATTATATGTTGTGTTTAATTAATTAATTTTATATTATATATGATATGTATTATAAATTTTCAAATATTAAATTATTAAATATTTTAAAACTAATTTTTGCTGTCCACTGACAGTTATCCAATCACCGCTGGTAGCTTATATTGAACTAAACAAACCTATAATTTTATGTAATTGACTAAGATTTCTTGTAGGAAATCACCTCCCAATCACTAGAATCTGGAAATAATATGTTTCCTCAAGTTTATTCGATCACATTCAGTCATGCAAAATATATATAAAACGATTACATCAACCAAGAAAATCAAAATATCCAAAAAAAAGTTTAAAATGTCCAAAATAATTATAATACAATCTATAAAAAAAAATATTAAAACATTTTTTTTAAAAAAAAAAAGAAAAAAAAAAGAACTCTAGCACCTTGTAAAGAGTTATTTCTCTAGTTTGCCTCCAAGTTCCATTTAACTCCATCAAAGGCATCAAAACAAGTCAAATGCATCAAAACAAGTCAAATGCATAGAAGATAACATAAACAGATTGAAGACATAAAATGAACAAAACAGAAATAGCATAAATAAACAGAAGAAATAGGAACACTTAGACAAAAATATCTCCTCATAGAGCTAAATATGTTTAGAAAAACAAGATATCTAGTTAGACTTCTGGGCACTTGAATCAGAAACTCGCATAAAGACAGAATAAAATCAGAAAAAAGAATTTAATTTTTTATTTTTTTTATTTTCTATAGTCAGGAAACCATATGATATCAAATTAACATGCTTTCAAAACGTATTAAATTGCTAAAAAAATGAAAATCAAACATAAACAAACAACTATTATATTGAAAACATATTGATATCTCAAAATTGGAACTTTTGAATAGTTTGTAGTAAGATAATCATACCTCGCAGAATATAGAACATTTTCAGCACACTTTTTTGCATACAAAAGTAGACATCCATGCCTATCTCCATATTCAAAATTTCGCATCAAAATATAAATATTGAACGAGATATAGCATTTTTAAATATAAGACATGCATGTTATCGATGCACCTAAAATAATATTAAACATGTAAAACATAGCATATTCACGTGACTGGATGGAAATGATATGGAGGATGATTGAGGTAGAACTTGGGGCCTTAGAACATATTGGAATCAACTTTTTTTCAACTAGGAATGGAGGGCAACATTGATCAAGATGTTCAAAACCCTTAAAAGTAATAGAAAAGTACATAGTTTTAAAATCACAAGAATTAATCATCAATGTCCCAATTTGATCATTTTCTGGAAAATGGTTTGTAGAATTGGATTTCTAAGGGTAAAGGCACTTTTTATATGAAAATCAAATTCTAAAGGAGAGCAGAAGAGAGGAACCTGTAACCCTTCATTCTTTCATCCATTTATAGATGAAGAATTTAAGCCCTTTTACGATTCTTCAAATAAAAAAAAATTCAAAAAATTTTAAATTTCAAACAAGAAGATATTTTATTTGAATTTCAAAAACAATTACTAGAAAGATTTAAAATATTTCAAAAACATAAATGATGATTTTAAGTAAAATTCAATCGGATAGAAAATATGTCCGACTGACCATAAAATTGAATTAGCCAAATTTCTCTCTTTCTGAGTTAAAACCTTTCTCTAAATTTTTTGGGCTTTGTCACTTTGATCGTTTGTCGCATGTAAAGTGGAATCCATTAAAATAATATCTCATTTTTGTTGGATAACATTGAAACTTTTAACTTAAGTATTCTTCACATTAATTTGATCTTAGTATCTTAATATTTTTTGACAAGTTGTTTTTCCATTTCATTTTTGAATTCTTTAAGCTTTTCAAAATATTTAGATTTGCATCTCATACAATACTCAAATCATGAATGAATATAAATAAATATAATAAAGTAGACAAAATTACCTCTAGCATGCACTAATATTGGGCGACAAATATTTGTATGTACTAGGTCTAATTAGGGTCTTATATAGAGTATGAATCTTTTCGAACTGAACCAAAGAACAGAAAAAAAAGATTTAAAATTAAACTGAACTGTTAACTTTTTTTACCAGTTCAAAACCGAATTATATTATTGAATTTAAATTTAATAAATCTGGATTTTATAGTAATATCTGAATTGAAAATTGTATTGAATTACACTGAACTATTTCTAAAACTGAACTATACTGAAAAAATTGATATTTAAATATTTATAATTAAAAAGTAATAATTTATAATAATATAATATTTATAATATTTATGCTTTATTGTACAAAAATAATAGGACTTAAACTTATAAATTATGTACAATTTAATCCATAAAATTAAAATTATAAATTTATTAATTAGTTAATAAAATTAATATCACATTTATAATAACAATGAATTTAAATAAATAAAATTTTTAATATGTTAAAAATAAATTTATATATTGAAAATTTTATGATGGTGGTATAGAGAATTGAACTTATAAACTCCATGTAAATTTAAAATAAATTAACTATCAAGAAAAATTAACTATCTTTCTTATTAAGTGAATAAAAAATAATTATAAGATATTGCTATTTTTTATTTTTTTACTCTAACTTTTTTACTCTCTAATTATATTTTTTTTGCATTTACAATTTTTCTAATTATATTATGAAATCAATCTAAATTTATAATACATTTATTATAAAATATATAATAAATCAATATGATAAATATATTAATATATTTTTCATCAAAATAATTAAAATATATTAAATTTAAATGATTTCAAACTAACTGTTTATTATGATTTTTTCGATCTATATTTACTTTTTTTCATTCATTTTTTAATTGCCTTGAATTTAATATTTATAGTTATATACGAATTCGTAATATATTTTGAATATATTTTTTTCCAATACATATATATTTATCAAATTGATACGTTGAGATTTAATAAGAAATCCACGATATATGGCTTTATAATTAATGAAAAAAATTATATAAAACAATTATAATATTTGAGTGACTTTTCAATTTAATATTATTATAAAAAAATTATTAACAAAAAATATTAAAATTTTTAGACAAAATTTTCATATTTCATAATTACTCTAAAAAATTTATATCGTAAATACAATAATGTTCAATCAAATATCTAAATATTAATTATAAATTTATTATAAAATATAGAATTACTTGCTCTATATTTATCTAATTCAACTACATTCAATTTATTTTTTAATTTATTATTAACTATTGAAATTTATTTTTTTTACAACATTAAGTATTATTATTCTTTTAATTTATTAATTTAACTACAACCAATTTATCATATAATTTCTTAGCAAATAGTAATATATTTTTTTAATTATATTATTAGAGAATTGATAATAAAACAATTTAGTTCATATAAATGATTGTAGAGAATTAATCAAATAATGTAATCAAAATTAATATATATTACAAACTTATTTTTAGTTTCCTCTTGTATTATAAAATAATTTTTAGAATAAATTAAAAATAAAAAAGAATAAAATATCAAAACATAATATATAACAAATTTAAATCTTATTTTCATTTTAAAATTAAAATTTTAATGTATAATAATAAAACAAAATTTTTTGCTTTTGTTCAACAAATATTTGAATACAATTTTGATATTTTATATTAAAATTTTTTATGAGTCTATATTTTTATGTGTAAATTTTTAAATAATTACATTGTGCGTAGAGTAAATTTAACTTTTTTTAGATTGATACATGATTAGAGAATTAAAAATTGTGTTTAATTAAATTAAATGTCAATGTATTATATAACATATATATTATAATATACATGAGTCTATGTAGCTATTTGTAAAGTTTTATAAAAAGAAGAAAATATACTAATATTGAATCAAATTCAAAATATAATCTATAATAAATTTTAATCTTACTTTTAATTTTAAAATTAAAATTTTAGTATATAATAATAAAATAAAATTTTATGCTTTTGTTTAACAAATATTTGAATAAAATTTTGATATTTTATATTAAAATTTGATATAAGTCTATATTTTTATGTGTAAATTTTTAAATAATCATATTGCACGTAAAATAGATTTTAACTTTTTTTCTAGATAGACACACGATTATAGAAATTAAAATTGTGTTTAATTAAAATATATGTGAGTGTATTATATAATATATATGACTATATTAGTCTATATAGCTAGATATGTGAAAAAAAAAACAAAATTAAAAAAATACACTAATATTGAATCAAATATATAAATATTAATTATAAGTTTACTATAAATATGAAGTTACTTACTCTATATGTGATTAATTTAACTACATACAATTTATCTTTTAATTTATTACTAACTACTTAAATTTATTTTTTAAATGCATTAATTATTGTTATTATGTTAATTTGATTAATTTAACTACAACCAATTTATTGTATGATTTTTTAGCAAATACTGATATTTTTTGCTTAATTATATTATTAGATAATTGTCAAAAAAATTAGTTCACATAAATGATTGTAATAAATTAATCAAAAAATATAATCAAAGTTAACATATATCACAAACTTATGTTTAGTCTCATCTTGTATTATAAAATAGTTTTTGGGATGAACTAAAAAAGGAATAAAATATCAAAACATAATCTATAATAAATTTTATTTTTATTTTTATTTTTAAAATTAAAATTTTAATATATAATAATAAGATTAAAATTTTTATTTTTGTTTAACAAATATTCGAATAAAATATTGACATTTTATATTAAAATTTTATATGAGTATATGTAGCTACATATAAAGTTTTAAATAATAATATTGTACTTAAAATAAATTTAATTTTTTTCTAGATCGACACATAATTAGAAAATTTAAAATTATGTTTAATTAAATTAAATGTCAATGTATTGTATAATATATATTTTAATGAGAATAAACAATTGGTATGAAATCAATATTTTCTAATCTAACTCATATATAATTATCAATATTTTTTAATCTAACATTTTTAAATTGTTTATCGATATAAAATTTAGAATTGTTTTTTTATTTTATTTAATTTTTCTACTTCAATTTATCTTATTTAATTTTAAATTATTTAATTTAGAATTTCTAACTTTTTAGTGCATTTAAATTTTTTTGAGAATAAGGATTAAGATTTAAAGAGAATATGAAAGTTTTATTCATTCTTGTTTTAGACTACATTTTTTTATCTTAAATTTCAAGAAGTTAGTCCCTAATAATTGAGACTAAATTTTTATTTAAAAGATTTTTTCAAATTTTAAATTCATAAAGTAATTTCACAAATTTTTGTGAGTCATAATAAAATACTAAATTTAAATATTTTTTTTCTTTCACGGTCCAATCAATTTATCCTTTTTTGATATCACGAAAAATTTCTATAGGTTTATTCATACAAAAGATAACAATAATTGGAGAGTGATTTACTTTGTTTTCTTTTGAAAAAATTTATAGAATTATTCTTATCTTATTATTGTGGAATTACTTTGTGTTTATATTAGTTATATTATTCGATTACCGAATTATTTGTATTATATTGTTTAGTGTCGAAAAAACAAAAAACTATACCGAATTTTTGGAACAACATAATATGAAGATTTATTTTGGCCAACACAATACATCACAATACTTATATTTAAAAATCTACAACATTTCAATACAGTTTTGAAGATTTTGTGATCTCCAGATTAGATCAGAATGTGTACACCCCTAGATCTAATAGCCTACTAGCATGTTCACCATTTCTATTAAAAAGTGATTTTGTCATCTCGTCTATTAAATAAGACTAACACATGTCATATGATTCATAATCAAATGATCTTATTTAACACCCTTCGATATAATTAAAAATAAATCTAATTATACCAAATGATATTATAATGCACATAATTTTAAAACGCTACAAATTTTAAATCTTTGATGCATCATGACCATAATGACTTAAAATAAAATAAATATATTTTTAATGACTTGAAATAAAATTCAAAATAATAAAATTTAAATGCAATTTTATATGGGACATACACAAGCCCAATGTTTTACCAACGAGTATTGCCAAACTACATGTATCTGTTCTGAAAACATGTAAATCTATAATTATCCAAACCAACAGAATAACAAAAAATATACAATAATTGTATCACCCATCCCAAGTATTTTCCTTTGACTCTGATCACTTGGTGTCTTCCTTTATCGCTCCAACCTTGTGTATGGAAAGCTCATACACTTAGCAATTCGTGCTTAGTGGTACATAACAACTTGAAGGCATATAACAAAATATATATAATATGAATGACATACACCAACATACTATGGCGACTTACCTCAAAGTCTACACATGCATCATTTTCATACTCTATATGACATATCATCATACTCTCACGTATCAAACACACATCGTACATGACACACCAAACATCCCATAAGATACATACAAATATATAATACACATAAAAAATAATCATTTATCTTACCTTTTTCCTATCTTACTCATAACTAGACTAAAATAGATATGGATAAATTAATCCACTAAGGAAGCTCTCATTGTTTATCTCTGAACCTTCAAATATAACTCACTGAGAATCTCTCATTGCTAACCTCTGGTCCTTCAAATATAACCCACCAAGGAAGCTCTCATTGCTAACCTCTAGACCTTCAAGTATAACTGTAACAACCCCTTCACCTGAACCGCACGTGCCTGGATGGGGGAGTGCTACCCTTATCTTCTTCCTCTTCATATCACTATTTTTAAAAAATGAATATTCAAGAAAGCCATACACATTTTTTTTATTATCAAAACTCAATGCTCATAGGTATATAATAAATAATATATATTTTTCTTACATAAGATAGTAATTATAAATATCAAGTTAATTCTTAACATACTATTAAAAAAATAAATTTACAAATTTGAAAGTTTACAATATGAGCAACAAAATATACAAGTTCAAAAGTTTGTGATCCACTATTTCAAGATCAGCTGCTTTAATTGCCTAGGATCAGTGCTTGTTTTATCTACAACCTTCAACTACCTTTCTATATCTACGTGAAAGAAAAACCTCCACGCTAAGCTCTAAGCTTAGTGGTGTATATAAATAAGGCAATATACTATGTTATGCACTAAACATTACACACATGTCATTTTATGCATTAAAATCTTACCATGCTATTCTTTTTCGCATGTCCTATTACATATGGTTATGAGCATTATGCTTTGTTATATATTAAATTTTGCCCACTTATCTTTCATGCAAATATAGATTTCATATTATCCTAGCATGCATAAACATCAAATCATATTATTATATTCCATATTTGTTTTTACTTTATCAAAACATCATTATTATCCGTATCACCTTTCCTTATTTCCTTTTTAATCTCAATCTCTTCTTTATATCCATATCACAGTTCAAAATTTTCCTTTTTAACTTTCATAACACCTTTATAGCCTCCAACACCTGTGAACCCCTGACTAGGATAACGTAGTTGCCATCCAGACACTTAGGAGTGCCACACAACAATATGATGTGCGCATAAAAATGTCATTTCTGGCTTTAATAATAGTGTCATTACCAGCTTTATAATAGTGTCATTACCGGTTTCATAATAGTGCCATTACCGGTTTCATAATAGTGTCATTACCGACTTCGTAATTCATACCATTAATGGATTTCATTATACTCCCCCTTGCTTAGCATGCTAAACTATCCTAAATCCAATTCTAGTTAGGTGTTCTAAGGCTTACACAATAACATTAAAATTCATAGCATATCCATTTTTCTTCATTATTCATGACACATCCTTATTTCTCTACTTAATCACATTCACAAACATATCAACATTCATTATTTCACTAGATAAACAATATCGTTTCATTTACTTACCTGAATACTCAATTAGGTAATAATGTTCATAATTACTAAAAATAGAGCATTCATAGCCGGGATCACTCATTCACGCCTGTGAATTTGTTCACACCCGTGACTCAAAGTCGTGAACGCTTTTGGAATGAATTGTGTCATTTCCACACATAAGCCACAACCGTGATACAATTCAGTCACACCCGTGTACTAGTAAGTTTACGCCCGTGACTATCTGCAGGAAACCTGTATATTCACTTTCTTATTCATTTGTAGTAGCACCAAATCATACCAAAAATATAAACTCATAAGCTTCCTTTTAAATCTCTGACTTCAACTCTTCTATACTTGGTACACATATCCAATTTTTGAAATGTACGACACCATCATCTGTTAAAGAAAATTCTAACTTTTCTCCACTTTTCATGACTTTGACTATCTTTGCTAGCTTTTCATCTTGTTTCTGAGCATCTTTAATTCTCTGCATCAATGTGGATTCCACTCGCATCTTAGCTAACATTTTTTTGCTTAGTGCATCTGCAACCATATTAAATTTGCCTGGCTGGTAGTCGATCACGCAATCATAGCCTTTAATCAACTCCAACCATCTATGTTGCCTCAGGTTCAACTCTTTCTATGAAGGCAAGTACTTAAGACTCTTGTGGTCCGTATAAATGCAACATCTTTCTCCATACTGATAATGTCTCCAGACAGCTCAAACCTCATAAGTCAAGACTAGTGTTTCAGCCAACATTTCCTTTAATTGATCAAAGTTTGCTTGACATCTATTAGTCCACTCAAAACAAACCTCTTTTCATAGCAGTCATGTTAAAGGATTTGTTATGGATGAAAATTCTTTCACAAACCTCCTATAATATTTGGCTAATCCAAGGAAACTCCTCATTTCAATCATATTATCAGGTGGTTTCCAATTAAGAATAGCCTTAATTTTTCTAAGGTCAACTCAGACACCTTTTGCTGAAATTACATAACCTAGAAAATGATTGATTCCAGCCAAAATTCGCATTTAGATAGCTTTGCATATAATTGTTTCTCCTTCAATGCCTGCAATACTATTCTGAGGTGTTGATCATGTTCTACTTGGTCTCTGCAGTATACTAGAATATCATCAATAAACACCACTACAAATTGATCAAGATATAGCCTGAACACTCAATTCATTAGGTCCATAAAAGCTGTCAGTGCATTCATCAATCCAAAGGGCATAACCAGGAATTCATAATGACCATAACGAGTCCTGAATGTCATCTTAGGTACATTTGACTCTTTGATCTTCAGTTAATGATACTCTGATTGAAGATATATCTTTGAAAATATGGCTGCATCTTTCAACTGATCAAATAAATCATCAATCCTAGGCAGTGGGTATTTATTCTTAACAGTAACCTTATTAAGTTGTCTGTAATCGATCAAAGACAAGAGATTCCATCTTTCTTCTTCATAAATAACACTAAAGCACCCTATGGTGATACACTGGGTCATATGAATCCCTTATCTAACAATTCTTGCAATTGTATCGGTGATACAATGGCCAACTTTGGACTATTCTTGTATCAATCATATATCCTAGGTAAGCCTCACATCCCTTACTGATGAGTTTTTAAGCTTTTAGCACCGATATCACATTATTTGGATATCCTCTATTTTTGCTCACATTACTATCTCTTCTTGTTCAGAAACTTTAATCCTCATCTCCCTCTTTCTGCAGTCTACTATCACCTCATGTCAAGCTAGCCAATCCATTCCTAAGATCACATCAAACTCATGGAATGGTAACTCTATTAAATCAACTAGGAATTGCCTGCCTTGAATTTCCACTGGACAACTCCTAAACACCTTACTAACCCATACACTGTGCCCTAGTGGGTTAGTCACCAGAATCTCATATTCAAACCTTCTCGACTCGGTGGTGGTGTGCACATGTATGAATGCATCGATCCCGGATCTATCAATGCATGTATATAAGAGCCAAAGAGAAAGAATTTACCCACAATGACGTCAGGTACCTCTCGCTCCTCCTGACCTCGTATGGCATAAGCTATTGCTGGAGCAGCTCTACTGCCTTCCGGTCTCTCCACTGTGCCTGACCTAAACTATCTTGGCCCTGTTCGACCTCCTCTGCCTTGCCCTTAGCCTCGACCTCTACCTTGTCCCATAGTCTATATTGGTACTGACTCAACACTCCTTGAACCTCTACCAACTTGTAGTAATGGACAATCTCTTTTTAGATGGTCCTTAGAGCCGCATCTCATGCACGCTCCTATCATCCACCAACACTCTTCTGGGTGAGGACGACCACAATGTTGACACACTAGTAAAGGTGTAGATCTGCACGGTGCCTGTGTCGGTGCACTGGCTGCTGATGAAATAGATCTTGTGGCTTGTCCCCGCCTATAAGAATGAAGTTTGCTGGAACTCCCAACTTGGAATTGGCCACCAAAAGATCTGGCTCTCTTGCCACTTGACTATCCCCCACTTGGCTGGGGTGCGGGTCTACTATCCCCACTAACCTGCACTGGTTCCTGTGTTGTAAGACTCTTTCAACTATTCTAAGAAATGCTAGAAAACTGGGGAAACTCATTAGGCGTAGGGCTGAAACTTGTAGCTTGATTGAATCTCTCAGTCCATCTTCAAATCGTTCAGCCTCTGTAGACATAATACCACCATCATACTTGTGAGATGTGTAAATTCTCTCTCACATTCTATTACTGACATATCCCTTTATTTTAGCATCAAAAACTCTCTTTTCTTTTCATCTATATAGATAGGAGGAATATACTGCTCTTTAAGTTTCTCTAGAAAGAATTCCCATGTCATAGGGTTAGGATCCTCTGTGCTTAGTGACTCAGATCTCCACCAATCATATGCATGCTCCTGTAGCAGAGATATTGCATACTCATATTTCTACTCATTTGTGCAGTGCAGTTGGTCAAAGACTTGCTCTGCTCGTTCCAACCAAAATTCTACCACGAATGGGTCATTTTCCCATTTACCATAAAAAATCGGGTGCCCCTAACTTGCTCAGTCTCTCAAATTACAATACCGATGGGGCTCATTGTGATGCTCTCTATAGCAATTCTATCATATTTCTCATAAGCTCTGTCTGACCCGTATTAGTAGCTGACTACTCACGGAATAAGCTAGCACCAGATCTTGATGCTGCAGCTTGGCGACAACTTGGTCGCGATGAAGCTCTTGCTTTTGAGGGCTTATTACTCTCGGCTTCTTCTGCTACTATCCGTCTTGATCCTGAAGCCATACCCTACCTATAATACAAAGGTAACGACCCTAATCAATAAAGCAACGACTCTATAAATTCAAATATGGGTACACTTAAACAATAAAGATTTTTAAAACTCATTTTTAAAACCCAAAACCGTCTGATACCAAAACCTTGTAACAACCCCCTCACCTGAAATGCACGTGCCCGGATGGGGGAGCACTACCCTGATCTTCTTCCTCTTCATATCACTATTTTAAAAAAAGAATATTCAAAAAAGCCATACACATTTTTTTTTTATCAAAACTCAATGCTTATAGGTATAGAATAAATAATATACATTTTTATTACATAAGATAGTAATTATAAATATCAAGTTAATTCTTAACATACTGTAAAAAATAAATAAATTTACAAATATGAAAGTTTACAATATGAACTGTTAAACCTTGAGGGGTATTTCCGTAATTTTGATGCTAACAAATAAAATAGCAATAATATATTTAACATACTTGTTTTCTAAGTTTATTAAACAAGGTATGAAACACGATAGCAAGAATGGAAAATGGAAGACTAACCTTAAAAAAGACAAAAAATGAAGAAATAGCATGTTCACACCCGTGACCTTTTATGTCATGCCCGTGATGAAGCTTAACGCCAACTATCCAACATTTAAAGTTCACAGCCATGAAGAATGATAGCAACCGTGAATGATCATATCAGTCATGCCCATGAAAGAAAGTCACGCCTATGAGAAAACATGTGAAATTCCTCCAGAAAGCTTCATGGCCGAAGTCACACTCAAGTCACAGCTTAGAAGAATAGTCACAATAGTGACACACTTATTCATGACCATGAAAGAGGAAAGAGAAACATGTCATGCGAGAAATTAAGAGTTGGTGCAACGGCTATTTTCGTATTAAATGCAACCAAATGGCTATAATTCGCCATGGAAGTATAAATGCAAGTCATTTATGAATCGAGAATAAGAGAATAGCTAATACTTCGAATCAAAATCTTGTTGTATCCATTTGTGCATTTAATACTTTCAAAACAAACATTGATTCTCTGTAAAAATCTTTTTGCTCATTATTTTCTGAGCATTATAGATTTGTGAGTGTTTCTCTTTGTAATCTACTACTCAAGTGAGTTTGGGTATATTGGGTTAAGAGTAGAACACTTGTAATGGTTAGTTATGTGAGTCTTTAAAACACATGGAATTGGTTTATTGTGTGAGCCATTAAAACACAAGGGATTTCTGGATTAGGTGTGATCTATTGTTAGAAGCACCATAGTTGGGAGTGAGCTTGTAAAACTCCATTGTAACACTTAGTGTGTTAGTGAAACTTCCAATTGAGATTGGGGAGAGGAGTAGGGTTTGTTAACACCCGAACCTCTATAAAAATTCATGTGTGATATCTTCCTATCACTACTCAACTTAACTTTTCTTTCTGTACTTAAAAGTTAAGAAATTGTTTTTTAATATCCAATTCAATCCCCCTTCTTGGTTCAATATCTAACATCAGCAATAAAATATACAAGTTTAAAAGTTTGTGACCCATTATTTCAAGATTAGCTGCTTTAATTGCCTAGGATCAGCGCTTGCTTTATCTACAACCTTCAGCTATCTTTCTATATCTGTGAGGAAGAAAAACTCTCACGCTAAGCTCTAAGCTTAATAGTGCATATAAATAAGGCAATATACTATGTTATGCACCAAACATTAACACATGTCATTTTATGCATTAAAATCTTACCATGTTATTCTTTTTCTCATGCTCTATTACATATGATTATGAGCATTATGCTCAGCTATATATTAAATCATGCTCACTTATCTTTTATGCAAATATAAATTTCATATTATCCTAGTATGCATAAACATCAAATGATATTATTATATTCCATATTTGTTTTTACTTTATCCGTATCACCTTTCCTGATTTCCTTTTTAATCTGGCCTCCAACACCTATTAACCCTTGATTATGATAACAGAGTTTCCATCCTGGCGCTTAGGAGTGCCACACGACAATATGATGTGCACATACAAGTGTCATTTCCGACTTCAATAATAGTGCCATTACCGGTTTTATAATAGTGTCATTACCGGCTTCATAATAGTGTCATTACCGACTTCGTAATTCATACCACTAATGGATTTCATCATACTCCCCTTTGCTTGGCATGCCAAACTATCCTAAATCCAATTCTAGTTAGGTGTTCCAGGGTTTACATAATAATATTGAAATTCATACATATCCTTTTTTTCTTCATTATTCATGACATATCCTTATTTCTCTACTTAATCACCTTCATAAACATATTAACATTCATTATTTCACTAGATAAACAATCTCATTTCATTTACTTACCTAAATACTCTATTAGGTAATAATGTTCGTAATTACTAAAAATAGAGCATTCACAGTCGTGAACACTCATTCACGCACGTGAATTTGTTCACACACGTGACTTAAAGTCGTAAATGCTTCTGGAATGAATCGTGCCATTTCTACACATAAGCCACAACCATGATACAATGCAGTCACACTCGTAAACTAGCAAGTTCACACCCGTGACCTAAAGGTAATGTCGTGACTATCTGTGGAAAATCTGCATATTTACTTTCTTATTCATTTGTAGCTGCACCAAATCATACAAAAAAAAATACAAACTCATGCATTTCTAAAATTCTTACTGAGCATACATGTTCTAATTCATGTAAAATGCCTTAATCAAAACTCAATTCTCTAACATGCATCACTTAACTCAACATATCACAAAAATCTCAATCTTTATAGCTAAACCTATGATTTCATGTCAAAATCATCATAGATGCAAATAAATCAACAATTATCATGTTAAACATGCATTATTTCAAATAAAGATAGGTTATTGCCTTAAATTATACACAAACCTCTATTTTTCTCCTTCACTCTTATAACTAGCTTTTTCTTTGCCTTTACTCCCTTGAGCTTCTTCTTTAACACTTTGAGCTCCTACAACATCATATATTCATCATCAAAACTTTACTTTCTCCAAAATTTCTAAACCCTAAACTCTCTCTCATGAAATCCTAAACTCTCTCCTTTTATAGAAGCTTTAAATAAGCTCAAAACCCTATATTCCTTAAGAAAAGATGAAAAAGAAGAAGGAAGCTTCTTACCTTTACACTTTTCTTCACTTGATCACAACCTTAGAGGTTTCTCTCTCTTCAAAACTTGCTTATTTCTCTTCCTTCTTTCTCTCCTAAGCTTCCATAAGACTTGTAGATTATGAAAATCACTTTGTCTTGGTCTTTTCCCTCTCTTCCCTTCCTTTCTCTCTCTAGAATTCAAAGTTGGCTATGGTGGAAAAAAGGGCTTGCATGACTGGCTGGTTTTGGGCAAAAGGAAAGAAAAAATGAGGAGAAGAAGAAAAGGAAGAAAGAAGAAGAGAAATAAAAGTCTTCATGTGGGACCCATCAAATTTGACCATTTCTTTGCTACTTAGGTTTAATTAACATTACTTTTCTTCTTTTCCTTATGAAAACTGGCCAAGCCAATTAAAATGTCCAAATTTCATAGGTTAATTAGCAAATAATCTCATTAATCCTCCAAAATTTGGTAAATTGCAATTTGACCCCAAAACTTATCAAATTTTACAATTTAGTCCTTTACTGTAAATCAACTTCTTTAAACTTTATAAACACTTAATTAGGCATATATCAACATAATTTAATCATTACTTGATTAATTTTGGTCAAAATTTGAATTTAAACTCCGATTGATCAAATGCGTTAACTTCGCGACACGTGCGACCTAGGGCCTAAATTAGCGGATATGACAATAACCCACTGAGGAAGCTCTTATCACTAACCTTTGGGCCTTCAAATATATGACCAATCTTGGTCACTCAATACCGAAATTCCCTTAATGACATGTCATTTATCCTAACTTTAGTCCTAATTAGAGTATTAGGCTTAATTGTTTTACAACATGTACCACATATGTTTCCATATTATCCATTTTTCATATTTTATATAAATCTACCGTGATATATCACAATCACATTCAAATTATGTATTTTCATACCATGTATTATCATACTACAAAGGTATTTCACCTTATAACAAATCAATCTTGATTCACATGGAAGCATATAAGATTTTCAAATCAAGCATTTTCAAGCCCGTGAATAACCTTTCATGGCTATGAAGCACTACTTCATAGGTAGTTTACCTATGAACCAAGCCATGATTTTTCCTGTGAATTAGCACACGTTCACAGCCGTGATCACCCCTTCATGAGCGTGAACCAAACTGTGAAGCTGCCTATGAATGGGTCTGCTTCAGCAACAAAATCCATTTTCACAACATTCACACCCATAAACCCTCTATTAACAACCATGAATCTAGAAATTTTTCCAGAAAATAGAGCATCACAATTTCATGCCATTCTTACATGCAATATTCTCTACGGTTGACCAATGTCAGCCACCCTATCAACACTTAAGCATGCATTTTAGCCATTTATCACAAACATATACTTTCTAATAGTCCACATTAACCAAATTAATTCATCTAACACCACAATCTAACATGTTCACATATATTATCTTATCATGCATATCAACTCACATTATAATATTTGTCTATTCATTGATCATTTATATCATGTATCCAAGGCAATTAACACAAAAACTTGAAAATAAAAGCCTTTGGTGTTGTTATGTACAAACCTCATACCTAGGATGGAGTGAGCCAAAGCTCTAGCTTTTCAAGCTTGTCCCCCCCTTAGGATGGACTTTCAAATCTCTCTCCAGGTTCTAGTAAGATAAAGAACGCTTTCTTAGACTCTGAAATTGACCAAAACTCAGAAAAACTCAAAAACCTACTATTTACCCCCAAGCTCACAAGTTTCATTTCTCACTCTCCTCTATTACTTTTCTCTCTCAAAACTTGATCTTCAAAGCTTTATCAATGGAGGATAAAGGTTTCTGACAGTGAAAGAGATGGAGATATGGCATGTTAGGTCAGTTATAGAGTTGTGGGAGCAGATTTAAAGGGAATGGCGGAGAGGAAAACATGACTGCCTCACCTGTTCTGCCTGCCCAGGCTTCACGGCCATGACTCTTCTCTCACGGGTGTGAACCACTACTTCACGATCGTGAACCCGATATTCATAGTGAGTTGTCACGGGCATGAAATATCTGATTTCAACAATACTTAACTTCTAAAACTTCACTTAATCCCCAACTCTCACTAACCAAGAACATAACTTATAAGTCTTAATTACGGGCGTTACATCCTAAGTTACCAAATTTGTGTAACTTAGTCATACACTTCTTATTTATTCGGTTAAGATGATAATATCATAAGTAGAATAGTTTGAGGTTATCCAATTTCTATTTTTTACTATTGAAATTGAAGATTGACCTAGTCAAATCAATGATATATATGTCATTACAAATTGCACCAGTACAATAAAAAACATCATTCAACCATATTGAGCAAGTATTGTTACTTATAATTAAATGAAAACCATTTATGTTTAAACAATACATAAAAATAATATTCTTTATCAAAATTGGAACAAAATAATAATTGTCTAGGTTTAATACAAGTCCACTAGGAAAGTACATAATGTTTTACAACTAAAGCATCAACCTCTCAATATACACATTCATCTTTAATGCATGGAAGAGATGTCTCATCTACTACCTTGACATGGAAGAGCAACTTGAATATCTCATATCATTTTGTGTGAGCTTGCTCATCAAATAGCTCCATCAAATGGTATATAATGATATTTGAGTTTGTATTTTCATATTGCTTTTGAAGCTCTAGAGATAGAAGAAAACATGATGCAGTCTGTCAACTCACTATCATCCAAGTAATTTTTGTATTACACTTCCTTATATAGCTAGATTATTCACAGCTATATATAAAAATATCACATTAGCTTATCTCAAACTGCTAAAATTTAAAAAATTTTATAATATGATTAATAGGATGATATACTTTTTCCTGTGCCTAATAAGTAAATAGTTTTAAACTTGAGCCACCATTTAAAACTTTTTGGAAGTAAAAAATGCCAATCTTGTAATCTTAAAAGAATAATTGTTGCAGAAGCTAAATAAACTATAAAAAGAATACTTTGCAAAATATATCATCAAATATAACAACAATATTGTTTGTGCTTTAACTAACCTGACCTTAAAGTTACAAGAAGAGTTAACATCAATTACAACTACAAAATAATAATAATATACTTCAAAATATGTTCTCAAAAGACATGTACAATTCATTAATATATCAAAATACTTTCTACATCCCCTTCCCCATGACATGTATAAAAACAAAAAATGTCAACTTGAAAAAGGACGGGCTTGTTATAGTTTTATTTAGTATCACAACTCATATATACAAACAACTTTCATATATATCTATATCTATATCTATATCTATATATATATATATAAGAGATAGTAACACAACTTTTAATTTTCTTGCCCAATATAGAGAATTACAAGGCTTTATATATGAAATTTGTCCTTGAATCAAGGACCAGAAAGTGGAAGAAAGGAAAAAAAAAGTCAAAAATTACAAAAGAAAATATCCCTATGATCAAGGAGCTAATTTTTCTAACTTTTCCTTCGAGTAAGTGCATAAATGTCAATCAAGCCCAACTTGTTTATTAGATGTTCAAAGTTAGGTCTTACAAGTTCATTTATTATTATGTTAGTTGTTTGCTGACTAAAAGGAACAAATGACAAGTAAATGGTTCAAGCTTCAAGTTTTTCTTTTATAAAGTGTCGATCAATTTCAATGTGTTTCATTCTATCATGTTGGACAAGATTATGAGAAATAGTTATTACAACCTTATTATTACAATATAGTTTTAAAGGGCATTCCACCTTATTCTTAAGCTCTTTGAGAACCCTTTGTATCCATAATACTTCATAAATCTCTTAATTCATCACTTTAAATTCAGCCTCTGCACTATTTTGAGCAACAACACTTTGTTTTTTGCTTTGCTGAGTAACTAAATTTTCCCACATAAAGGTATAATAACTTGAAGTAAATCTCTTGTCATTTACTAAACTTGGCCAATCTACATCAATAAATACTTCAACACTCATCTGATTAGTTTTTTTTTAAAGAACAACCCTTTTTCCATGAGTGGACTTCAAATATCTTAAAATTTGATAGATTCCTTATATACGTTATTCATATTGTGTATTCATAAATTTACTAATAACACTAACTGAGAAGGCAAAATCTAGTCGAGTATGAGATAGATGGATTAACTTGTCAACCAATCTTTAGTATCTACATGTATCAATATGAACACTCCATTTTTTTTCCAAAAGTTTCATATTATGATCCATAGAAGTCTCGGCCGGTCACTCAACCCAGTCTCTTTCAAAAGATCAAAAATATATTTATATTAAGACACAACAATTCTTTTCTTTGAATGAGCAATCTTCATTCTAAGAAAATATCATAGAGCTCTTAAAGCTTTGATCTCAAATTATGAAGTTAGACTCTTCTTTAGTCTCTCCATTTGTACCACATCATCTCATGTGAGGATAATATCATCAGCATAAACTATTAACATAACAAATTTTCTTTCAAAAGAGAACTTAGAAAAAAGGTATGGTCAGCTTGTCTTTGAGAATATCCCTGTTTTCTAACAGATTGTGCGAACTTTTTAAAACAAGCCCTTGGAAACTGTTTGAGACCATACAAGGACCTTTTCAACTCACACACTTTAGAGCCAAATTCTTAAAATCTATGTGGACTATCCATATATACCTCATACTCTAAGTCTCCATTAAGAAAGACATTATTCATATCTAATTGCTGCAAAGACCAATCTAGATTAGTAACAATAGATAACAATACTCTTACTGTGTCAATTTTGCAACAGGAGCAAAAGTGTCGGAGTAATATATGTCATATGTCTAGGTGAATCCCTTAGCCACCAATTAGGCCTTATACCTCTCTACTCAACAATCAATGTTGTACTTTACTATGAAAACCCATTTACATCCCACTGTAGTAATTTCCATTCGCATTGTCACAACACTCCAAGTATTGTTCTTCTCAAAAGCTCTCATATCTTTAAGTAATGCTTTCTTCACTGTGGAATTTTTAGAGCCTCTTGTATATTACTAAAAATTTCTACACTAGACAATTGAGATGTGAATGCAACAAGAGATCGAGACAATTTTGTGTGTGACACAAATTTAGATAATGGATATCTAGTATATGATCTAACTCTTTCGTGAAGGGCTATAGGAATTTCAAAATAAAAAGTCTCATGTTTACTGTTAAGTGTAAAAAATGAGAATTACATGTGTTAGATTTATATTGTTGATTTGTCCTCAATTTGAAATCATGGCCATACTGGAGAGTCAATTTGTCTTTCCTTTGCTTATGATTTTTCTTTAAGTGAACAATTAACTTTCATGTTTGGTCATTGTTAGTGAATCTATTGTTTGTTACTTTGAAAGTATTATCATATTATGGCATTGTAGTGGACTGTCTATTATTCTCAGTTTCCAAAGTTTGTTGTTCAAAATTTTATTTTTCAAATGTAGGCTTAAACTTAGAACAAACATCACTCACAGTAATAAGAGTTTTAATAAGTTTTGGTCATTTGTTGTAGGTGCATTAGACTAAAAATCCAAAGAAAGAGAAACATTATCTAAAGAAAAGACATCATAAGATTTAACAAATGAATCTTTCTTGTAATTCTCCTCCTGAAGATGAATATCCTTAAAAAAAAGGTTATTTTTCAAAAAAAGTGATATCCATAATGACAAAAAATCTTTTTGATGTTTGATCAAAATATTTATAACTCTTTTGAGTTGGCGAATAACCAATAAAAATGCATTTTATAGCTCTAGGTTGAAGTTTTTCAATTTTCTTATATTTATGAACAAAATTTGTACATCCAAAAATTTTTAAAGGAAGATCTGCAAAAAGCTTGGCATTAGAAAAACTCTATGTGAAAACTTGGAAAGGAGTTTGATATTATAAAGTTTTGGAAGGCATTCTGTTAATTAAGTATGTTGCAATTAAAACCACATATTCCCATAAATATTTACAAAACTTTTGTTATAAAAAGTAATGTATGGGCCACCTCCAATAGATATTTATTTATTTTTTAGCAACATCATTTTGTTGAGGTGTATTAATGCAAGAACTATGATGAATTATACATTTTTCAAGAAAAGAAATTTCCCAACATCATGTTAAAATATTCTTTTTCATTATCACTTCTCAAAACTTGTATGCTAATTTGAAATTAAGTTTACACCATATTGTAAAAATTTTTAAACACATGTTCTACCTCTGATTTTTTTTTTTAAATATATCCAACTTAAATGAGTATGGTCATCAATAAATGTAAAGAACTATTTCTTGCCAGAATATGTACTTATCTTATTAGTACCCTAAACATCACTATGAAACATAGAGAATGGTTTGGGTAGTTTTTATGGTTGTGAAGTAAAAAAAAAGTACGACGATATTTCGCAAATTCACATACTTCACAAATGAAACAAAGATGAATCTTTATTTCCAAACAATTTAGGAAACAAATATTTTAAATATTTAAAACTTGGATGACCTAATCTAAAATGCCAAAACATAACATGATTATCATAACCAAAAATAGATTCAAAGCATGTACTTATTTGGTGAGATTGTTGTCCCAATTCATAACCATCATCAAAGTAGTGGAGTCCTCCACTTTGTTTAGCACTACCAATCATCCTTTCTAATGTCAAATCCTGGAACACAGTGATTTGGCCAAAAAATTAGTTTGGCAATTTGATGATTAACTAACTTACTTATAGATAATAAATTACAAGAGAATTTGGGAACATGAAGAACATTGTGAAGAGTAAGTGGAGATACTACAATAGAACATTTTTCCTACAATGGTTGAAAGAGAGTCATCACAAATTTAATTTTTTGATTACCTGTACATGAAATATATGAAGAGAAAAGATATGATGATCTTGTCATATGATTAGTTGCTGCTGAATTGATGATCCAAGTATGATCAAAATTGGTTCTAATGTAATGCTTGATAATTTAGGCCATGGTCACGAGTGACCGAAATCAAGAGCACTAAACTGATCGGGGTCTAAATTTGGACATGAAAGAAAAATAAAATGATAATAAAATATGAAAAAAATATTTTGGATATTATTAATTGAGATTTTTGAGGTTCAAAACTAAAATTTAGAAAATAATAATTTTTTGCTGAACGGAATTTGAATTTACAATGTTTTAAACATATATTTTTAAGAAGGAATAAAAATATAATATTCTTTGTCTAAGGAAATGAATATTATTTGGAAAAAATAGAATATTCTTTAAAAAGGAAAAGAATATTCTTTAGATTAAAATAAAGTAAGATTGATTTAAAGTAATGGGCCAATTAGAGACAATATTATCTAATTAATCTTAACCATCCACCTAATCTAGCTATAAAAGTCAAACTTTTTTTTTGCCTTATTTTCTTCTTCCTCCTCATCTTAAGTGAAAATATCTCTTTCCTTTTTCATCCTCCATTGTCATGACCCTAAGCCCTCCCTTCCTTTTCTTTTTCTTCAATTAAAGTCAAGATTTAGATAGGAAAATATAGATTAAAGGAAGAACATCAAGAAAATGAAGCAAAGTCAGTCAAATAAAGGAAGAAGAATGAAGAAAATAAGAGAAAGAGAAGGAAGGATTTCAGCTATCTTAAAGACTACAAAGGTGATGTTATATTCTTTATCTTTTTGCTTTTTTCTTCCTCTTAAGTCCCATTTTGAGGTTAGTTACCATTACAATTGGTAATTAGGGTTATTGGTATGTTAAGGGCAGTTAATGGTTGATTAGTATATTTTATGCTTGATTAGTGTGAATTAAAGGTTAATAAGGGATTAGAGAAGTAATTTATGAACCTAAAATAGGATAGAGGTGATTGGAGGTTTGTAAGCTTCAAGTTCGTATATAACATTAAACTATAAGATCTAAATTGAAGTATATGTATGACTTTGCTGTTAGGCCAAAGAAGTGAGCAACTTTTGGGCCATAATCAAAAAGAAAAAAAGGGCAAGGAGAAAGCCAATTTGGAAGTAGAGAAAGGTAAATAAAATGGAACTTTTTGAAGTATGTACTTTTGGCAAAAGTTCAATACAGTAAAAGGATGTTAAATGTGATATTATTGTTGATTATGTTGTTATGTTGAGTGTGATATTATATGTAATTATGTAATTAATTATTGATATTTTAATTGAGTGATAAAATGATGATTAAGTGATGCAATGAATGTGAAACTAAAATTGAGATTATGTTATTGATGCATGAAGATAGGAAATTGTGTGATTAATTGAAGTTGCTAGAAATTTGTTTTATAAATAGTGTCCACATTTTATAGCATAATTTGAGTTCTGCATATATTTTTTGAGTGTTCTTATTGGAATGAAAATTTAAGACATAAGACTTCAACTTTCATTCAGACTATCAGACCTGAATATGTTTTCATTTAGATTTAAAATTAACTCAAATTTTGGACTGTAAATCTGTCCAGTAAAATACTGGACAGAATGAACATGAACATAGCTATTTTTAAAATTTATAATTTTTGCTACAAAATTCAGTTTAATGTAATTTTAATTGGTAATTAAAAATAAGATATTAACCTACACTTTATTAGTTGATCACTTATTTGGATTCTATTTAAAAATGGATAAAAAATACGGTGCAATATAAGACATTAATTTTACCTATAACAAGACAACTTGTTTATATGGCTATATTGTTGAGTTTTATTATAGAAAAATAATTTATTTAACTTTTCTTATATATGTAATAATTAAATGAGTGAGTATTATGTTGAAATATATTTAATGAAGATTTATTTCATTTATATTAAATTATATTAGCATTACATATATTATTGATGTAAATAATAATGAAGGAAACAAATATGATTAAGGCTTAGAACATCTAGTCGAGAACTAAAAATTAGGATAAATTAGTATGCTAATAAAGGGATAAAAATATAGATAGTAGAAAATAGTACTGAAATTTAATTTATATAGGCACTAAGAAATAATGCTAAATTTAAACTTATATAGGTACCGGAAAGATGCTGATTTATTATTGAGAATGTACACGTTAAACACTGAGTTACCAAATGGTTAAGTAGACGCCGAGTATACTACCAAAGAGCATAAAATCTTGTATTCAGTGTTTACTTCCGATCTAAAATATCATGAACTATCAAATAAATAAAGAAAAAATAATATAAATTATTAAAATAATATTATAAATTATATGTCTTGTATTATTATTAATGAATTTCAGTATGCTTATTGAATAAAATGTTATAATTGATCAATTATGTATTTTTCATGATTTAAATAGTTTTTTATTTAATTTGAATATTTTACCATACTTAGAAAATTACTTGTAAATGAAAAAAAATTTATTTTAGAGATAACTATATAATTATTGGATAATTTCTAAAAGTATCACTAAACTAGTAGCTTAGTACGTATGTTTCACATACAAGTTAGTAGAAGTAGTTGTAGTGTTAGTATCAACCGAAGAAATGGGAATTCTAGTATCAAATTGCAACAATTTTTCTTTTTGTTTATTTTGGATATTATATTGTATTAATAAATTTTAAAATTTTTCTTTTTGTTATAAATATATGGTATGTAAGATTTATAAAAGTGGAAATTTGTAATTAATATAATTTGTATTATTTATAAATGTATTTTTTGAATATTATAATTTAACGTATGTGTACTTTTAAATGAAAAAAATGTTATGAACAAGATCATTTACATCACTAGATACATATTTAAATGAAATAAATAAATATATAATAATAATAATAATAATAATAATAATAATAATAATAATAATAATAATAATAATAATAAATATTCCTCAAATATCAAACTCAAAGTTAAAACAAAAAAAAATTAAATCAAACATCGATTTTCAAATAATGAATTAGGTAACACTTCCCTGCACTATTATTAGCTAGTAGGTAAGGGAGCGCTACAACTAATGATAACAGTTTTTAAATAGTTACCTTTTTGAGCTAATGAACAAGAAGAAATTTTTTTGAGACTCGAGAGGCTTGTACAGTTGATCTATCTATTCTTTGAAGAAGACCGATGCTCTTAATCCGAGATGCTATCTTGAAGTGCACACCCTCCTTCGCCAAATTTCTTTTTTAGTTTTAGGTTTGCCATGATTTTTTTAGCATATTTCTCGCATATGCCATGATTTTTTTCAAAGATCACACTATAGTCGCTTACCATTATCTTTCCCTTTCTTTTGAAAACTCTGAGTTACCAAGGCAAGACTTTCCATTTCTGAGGAATTGATAAAGGAAATAAATTTGTTTTTTAGCATCACACTCCATTGTGCTTGTTCTCTTCCAACATCTGAAAAAATCTCACGAATTGATGATAAATGAATCTTTCTTAGAATTATGCCCCGCACCTCATCTAACTCCTTATTTAGTCTAACTAAGAATACGAAAATACAATCATTCTCCTGTCACTTCATAAATTTGACACTATCATTAGAACACTCCCAGACACTATCATAATATAAGTCTAATTCCAACCACAAAATTATTAACTCATTATAGTAGGAGGATACGTCTCAATCACCTTGCTTAGTATGCCAAACTTAGATTTTAATTCAAAAATTTGTGAGGAATTTTTCATATCCAAATATGTATCCCTAACTGCTTACTAGACATCCTTGCTTATGGGCAAAAATATAAATGGCTTGCCAATTGCAGGTTCCATTGAATTCACCAACCACGCTATAATCAATGAAATTTCTGATTTCCAGCTCTTGAAAGTTGAATCTCCACCTTTAGGTTTTGTCACTTCTCTTATCAAATACCTAAGCTTTCCTTTGCCTTTTAGATCAGATGAACAATTTAAGGCCATTCTACATAATTTTTTTTATTAAGCCAATGGATATTCAATTAGAGTGAATTACTGGATCTTTCTATCAGTTTGTTGAATGAGATATAACTCATATTTGAAATGGTTTCTTCTGACACAGTTGAAGCTTTACTGGTTTAACTAGTTAAAACTATTTTCCACTGATTATTGCTCACCATTTGTAAGAAGGAAAAAATAAGCACAACTAGGACAGAGACATGAACCAGTTAGTTAATGGTGGTTAGAGTTTCCTTTTGGCGTGGGAGGTGATTTTTAAAAACCTCTTAATTATAATGGGAATTAAAACCCTAGAGAAGGACAAATTTTTTTAGAGAAGAAAGAAAAAAAGGTTGGGAATTTAGCTCTAATACCATATTGGAAAAAGAGAATAACACAACTCTCAATTTTCTTGTCCAATAATAGAGAATTATAAGGCTTTATATAGGAATTTTGTCCCTTGAATCAATGAGTAGAAAGTGAGAAAGACAAAAAAAAAAAGTCAAAAATTTACAAAAGAAAATATCCTTATAATCAAGGAGTTGAATTTTCTAACTTATATATATGCTCATATGTATACAATTTATATACTTCGAATATTCCATAGTGGTATATCACATCGTAAACATACTCATAAAACCATTACCCTTTTCAAATTCTTTAGAATAAGATGTGTAGACATGCCATCCTTCATTCACACATATACAAAACTATCATGTTCAAAAACATCAGTAAAATAAGTATATCAATTCATACATGTAATATAACAACATTCATATAATTTAACCATGTTGTAAATCTTGCAATTAAATTACTTCTTATTTATCTGGTTGCCCATAAGACTCTAAGATGGACTAAACTGGATATGAGGTGGCTAATCGCAACCTAATATTGGTCACACAAGTTGTATACTTCAAGAGCACTCAAACAAATTTAAGACCCCTTGATTGTATATTTATTTTTTACGGTATCAACTTTTCCTTTAATGACATTTCATCCATTATGACTCTAGTCGTAGGTTAAAGTGATGAGCTTAACTTGTGCAGATTCTCATTTTACATATCACCATCATCATTATCATCATCTTTACATGCTCTCTCAAGCTTAATATCATATTCAACATTTACTTTATTTTCATGCTCATGTATCATAATGCTATCATAATTTCACACATACTTTGCGATAAGAAGATCAAACGTATTTGCATATATCATATCATGTGTTATTTGTAACACTCTTTGATATAATTAAGAATAAACTCAATTATACTAAAGAATATTACAATGCATATGATTTCAAAATGTCATAAATTAAAATGTTGATACACCATGGTCATGATGACTTATTAAAATCATAAAAAGTCATTAAAAGACTTCAATACAAATAAATATTTAATATAATAACAAACGGGCAATACACCAACCCAAAAGGTTTTACAAAATAGATAGATGTAAAATTACATGTTTTTGAAAATAAAAACATGTACATCTATAATTATCCAAATCCAATAAAAAATACAATAGTTGTATCATCCACCCCAAGTGTGTATCCTTGACTTTGCTCTTGAGTGTCCTCCTCTGTCGATCAATACCTAGGCTTCGAACTTACGCATGGAAACACCTATACACTAAGCAACCTAATGCTTAGTGGTACATAACAATATGCAAACCACAATATATATAATGCATGATACACTTACCGTCATTCCTATATGAGTTACCTTGTTATTCGCACATACAATATATCATGTATTTATGATATCATGCCTCAATGTGCTTAATACAATACTCAATTTGCATAACATAACAATGTAAACAACCATTAAATATACAAGTGTGTACCACACAAAAATTTTTCATTACCTTTTTTTTGCCTGCTTTACTCATAACTAGACTAAATTAGATATGGGTAATCTACGACTCTCATTCTAGCCCTCAAGACATCTATATGAGCTTTCCAGAACACATGTCTGAGGAAAAAACTGTGCACATATCAAGCACTGAGGGAAGCACACCTGGCTTAATTCTGGTCTCAAAGAATCTTGAATGTGACCAACCTAGATCACCTGGTACCAATCTCCCCTCAATGGCATGTCATCTCTCCTAGTTCTAATCCTAATCAGAGTAACGGGCTTAACCATTTATCACATCACATACCATTTTCATAACGTACATCATCCATGATTCTCACAATCGTAACCATAACATGTTATAACCATATGACATAGGTACTCCACTTCAAACCGAATCAAACTCAATTCACATGCAAACATACAACTTTTCAAGATTAAGCAGTTTCACACTCATGATGAATACACTTTTGACAGTCGTGAAGAACTCCTTCATGGATAGTTGAATCATGAATCAAAATGTGATTCTCTTATGAATCAGCAACATGTTCACGACCATAATTCACCCTTCATGAACGTGGATCAAACCGTGATATCAACTGTGAAGCTGCTCGTGAACGGGTTTGCTTTAGTAACAAAACTTATTTTCACAACATTCACACCTGTGAGGTTCCAGTTCACGGTCGTGAATCTGTAAATTTTCTAGAAAAATAAAGCATCCAATTTTTACATGTAGTATTACTACGATTGACCAATGTCAATCCCTCTATCAACAATCTAGCATGGTGTCTCAACTACCAACATATCAAAAACCAAACAACAACACTTTAAAAACATCCAACATGTGATTTCCAACATAAAATCACCATAACACAACAATAACATATTTAACCCCCAATATGCCATATAAACAACCTTATACCATTTACAACATGCATTAACAATAAATGGCACATAAACATGTAACTTGAGTCTTTGAATGGTATTATGTATAAACCTTTCACCTAACATAAAGTATAACCAAAGCTTTAGCTCTCTAAGCTTTTCCTCTCCCTTTAAATTGACTTCCAACACCTCTACCAATTCTTATACACAAGAAAAATGTCCTTTTTGTCTCCTGAAACTTGGACAATACCCATAAAATATAAAATTGAGCTCTTACTTACAAGCCATAAGCTTCTTCCCTCACTTTTCTCTCTCACTTTTTGTAATGAAACTAGGTCTCTCAATCTCCCCAAAATCAAAATGTGGTGATTTGAAGGTAGAAAGAATAGAGGTGGCATGTTAGGCTGGTTTTTAAAGAGTAGGAAGTGGATTCAAAGGGATGGTAGAGAGAGAAAATTAAGGTTGTCTCACCTACCCTGTCTGCCCAAGATTCACGATCATGACTCATCCTTCATAGACGTGACGTGATCCACCCATTCACAATCATGACTAACCTTCATGGTTTGTTCACTGAAGCACAGTTGTAACAACATTTATCAAGGGTGTGAAATAGTAAAAACCGACAACTTTAAAATCTTTTAATACTTTTCTTAACTCTTAACTCTGACCAATCATTAACATAACTTATAGACCCTATATATGGGTGTTACATTATTCATATCACATCATATCATCATACATCATATTATCATGATTTAATGCCATTAATGTTATGACATGCTACTAGAATTGGTATATAAACAATAGACATGTGACTTAATTTATTTTTTTAGGGCAAACCAAAATTACAGTCGCTCCCATAGAATTGCAGTCGTCACTCACTTTTCATGACCAAGGTCACGAGCACAAGTACTCTCTATTTTAATATCATCAATATCCACTTACAAATATAATTGTGGTCGTGCATCTAGGGCACATCGCACTCTGTGTTTTGTGGCATAATTTGTGGTTGCACTTTTGCCCATAAACCTCTATGTTTCTTGGGAAATTTTTTAATTTCATACAAGTCCGAATCGCAATCGCGATTCTTAAAATGCGGTCGCGAATTAGTCCCCAAGACTAAAATTGCAGGGAGCAAATCTATAAGTCTGACCATATAATGGCACTATAACACCCTTTCATATTATCATAATAATTTCAATTATGTAAGAGAGCATTACGAAACTTTGTTATCAAAATCCGAATAAAATAAAACTTATTTAATGACTCACTTTGTTTGCATCATGGCCATGATGATTATTTTAAATTCATATGTATAATAGTAAAAGAGAAAGCAAAATAATTTTTTTTCATGACATTGAAATATTATATAGGGCTCGAAATAGCCTCGAAGTTTACAAAGACATCCCAAAAAAGGAAAACACAAATCTTTTTAACACATGAAATAAAAAATAATGTATCACCCATCCCAATTAGATTTTGACCAGTTGCACTTCCTTTAAGCTCTCATTCTCTATCAACAATAAACTATTCAACTCCAACCTATGTATGAGAAATACTCACATACTAAGCAACTCATGCTTAGTAGTATATATTTGCATATATGATGCATAAACCATAATCACAATAGTTTTCATATATGGATGTCATATATCTCATGTCTAGTTCATTTTCCTTCTATGTGCATACTTAATATATAAATTTTCAATGCATGTTTTTTACATAGATAAGTATGCATCTATCAAATATAATGTGCAACTTTGTATCCATTTATTCTTAAAGACAAATATGCATAGATGCATACCATGATGATACCATTAGTTTAACATATGAGCATACATCATCTTATAACATAATTCACAATACATCATGACAATATTCATAATCATATATCAATAATACCTATTAATCTTATTAACATTCGTAAACGGATTTATCATAATTATGATCACACTCATGCATGATTATACAACATCATGGTATAACTTGTATATATATATAAACTCGGACTGTCTGGACACGAGTTGTGAAACATGAGCTCTCTCACCTGAGCTTAAGTTACCCTATCATTATATGTATGTCTTTGTTTGAGCTCTTTAAGTTAATAACATTTTCACTCGAGCTTAAGCCACTTTGACTAAGTATATAAATCAACTGAATGTACTTTGGAATCAAAGACGCTCTTAGCCAAACTTAAGCCACCTTGTCCTTTATTTGTGTATGCTCAACTGAGCTTCTCATGTCAATAACACTCCCAAATCTTAAGCCACCTTGACTGAGTATACATCCAGTCTACAGTACTGTAACCCTTTTAATGACATGTCATCTATCCTATTCAAGTCCTCGATTAGAGAAATCAGCATCAACCACTTGTAACTCTTATCATTCTATTTTTCATAACCATATACAGGTTCATGATTCATTTCATTGCATACCATGCATACATATAAGCCTCATTTTATTTTTCATCTCTATATAGTAGTTCATGTATGTATGTATAAATATATATATATATATATATATATATATATATACACACACGTTTCTTACATTTTCATGAATTAAGAATAAATATAACCTTTAAATATTCACCCAAGCTTATTAACATATACCACATTTCATAGGTTGTATGCGTCAAGTGAAGTTCCATACATAATCCATCTCATCATGTTATAACGTATATTCGTGGCTATATCTCCATAAGTTAGCATCATATGCTTACGCATGAATTTTCATGTGTGTTCATGCAAATAGAATGCTTCCATGTAAAAAGGTATCAAAACATATTATGAATGGAATAGTGTTATAAACATGTGACTTGAACCATTATTTATCTTTTCCATGACTTAGTTCACACCTTTGTGTACTAATATGTATACATAACCATTGCCCCATACATTATATCACATATGCTAATTCATGTGCATTTTATACTCACAACATGTTTTTAAACATAGAAGTCATCATAGTGTACCATATTAGAAAGCATATCAAAACATGCACCTCAACCATTATTTATTTTTTTCTCTCTCCAGTTCACAGTTGTAAAGATAAATTCTTGAGCATGAAACCATGCATCATGACTTGTTTGGTCATAGAACTAACCATGACTCTAGGCGTCAACAATTCTATTCAAAAGTAATATTTTGTCTTCTTGCTGTTTACGACCTTGACCATATCAAAGGAATGAAACGTATAACACCCCCTCACCCCAATTGTTCGTGCCTGGATAAGGGAGCACTACACCAATTTCTTTCATTTTTAACTTATTTATTGAAAAACATTCAATATTCATATATTTATTTTATCTTGAATAATATAAAGAAAAATGACGTACATTTTATTTACATAGGATAATGTTTATAAAATATCAAGTTAATTTTACAAAACTATAAAAGATATTACATAAATCCAAATAAAAAAAATATAAGATACAAAAATTTGTGATCCACAGTTTGTAGAAATTAGTTACTTTACTAGACTAGGATCACTATTGCATTTATCTGCTTTAGGCTTAGTACTGCATAAAATAAGGCAATATTTTCATGCAATATGCATTGTTATGTATATTACGTACCATATTATTATTATATATTTTTATTTTCTTACATTTATTATTTATTTAAAATTCTTATTTTATTACATTATAGCATGCATAAACATCAAATTATATTCTTATATCTCATATAGTTTTACTTTATCAAATCATCATTATATAATCCATCATAATTAATTATATCACATACCATGATTCCTTTTACTTTTGATAATTTCTTTAGGCCCACAACACCTATGAACCACTAATTAGGATAATGGAGTTCCATCCAGGTACTTAAGAGTGTTACCCGACATTATGATTTACGTATACAAGTGTCATTACTGGCTTTAATAATATTATCATTACCAGCTTTAATAATAGTATCATTACCGGCTTTACTAATCATGCCATTATTGGCATTAATCATACTCTCTCCCGGCTTGACATGTCAAACTATCATAAGTCAAGTTCTAAGTTAGGTGTTCTAGGGCTTACTTAACATTATTAAAATTCATAATTATTAACTTTTCACTTTTCATGCATTTAATGGCTCAGCTAATCATGTAATTACTCAATAAAAATATCATTCACATAATATAACAAGGTCCATATTATTTTCACATCAAATTTCTCAATTGATATTCTGCCCTGTTACTGGCATATTCAATACTCTATATTGGACCTTAATTTTTAACCTGTTAAAAGTCAAATTAAATTACAAAGTCTTCTTAAGAATTTTATCCCTGAATCTTCGCTTTAATATGCAACTTGAATCACTAAATTTTGAGTTCTGTAGAAAAAGATATGGTCAAATGAACACTAACTGGTCACTAATAATTTTGCCCAGAATTTTCTTGACAGATTCTAGGTCAGAATTTTATGTATTTTTCTGAAAACTTTCAGACATATTTAGATTTTATGGCCTAAGCAAAAGTTAAATCTCTATGTCCTATCTTTCAAACCCAACAATAACATACAAATCTGAATATCGCAACTTAAGTTATAACAATTTATGTATTCACTACTTCACAATTTCCAGCAAAAAATACATATTAACCACATTCAATTTTTTCAAAACTAATCCTAAGTCTAGCAAACATGCATTTCCAATATTACATCCCAAAATACTTTTAATTAAAAATTACTTACATGAAAAATACTAAAATATGCAACTTTATAATAAATTATAGGTTATTGCCTTAAATTATGCACTTACCTTTTTTTTCTTACTTTTCACTTCTCTTTTTCTTTCTCTTGCTACTTTGAGCTTGTTCTTTGTCAATTTGAGATCCTAAACCTATAATTAACATCATCAACAATCTTTCTTTATCAAACCTCTCTAACCCCCCTAAACTCTTTTTTTTCTCATAACATGCTCTAATCCCCACCTCTCTTCAGAGAAAACATAGAAGAGAAGAAAAATCACTTTACCTTCACTTCCTAGCTTCCATGGCCAAACCTTAAGGTTTTATTTCTCTTTTTTGTTTCTTTCTCATTTTCCACTTTTAAGCCTTGTACTAACATATTCTCACTTCCTTGAGCATGAAAATGAAATTTTCATGTCTTTCTCTCTCTTTTTCACACTTTCTTTCTCATTTTCTCTCTTTAGAACAAGGTTTGGCTGTCGAAGAAATTGTGGAAATGTGAGGCTGGTTTAGGAAGGCAGAAAATTCTAAATGAAAAGAGATAAGAAAGGAAGAAGAAAAAGGAAATGAGAAGAAAATGCCAAAATCATTAATGATGGGTCCCATTTTCTTAATAAATATCTAGATATTTATATCAATTAGCTTCTTAATGTTTGCCACTTGGTGTGACCAGCCCACTCATGCATTTAATGTCCAATTCATGCATTTAATTGATAATTATCCCAATTAATCCTCAATATTTTGGTAATTTACAAATTGACTCCAAATTTTTCCAAACTTTGCATTTAGGTCCTTCACGGTAAGATAACATCTTTAAATACTTTAAACACTTCATCAAATATTTTTCATACTTAATTACCATTATTTTAATTATTTTTCGTTCAAAATTCAAATTTAGACTTCAGTCAAACCGATGAGCCGATTAAACAACCCATGCTACTTGGGGTCTAAATTAGCGGATATGATAAAACGGACCTTCACGTGTTGCCATTGGTGAACCAGATCCTGACTTTACTCATGAAATCATCTGATCCCAGCTAACAATTCATAGGTCGACCTTCATAGGGGTGACAGGCTTTTCACGACATCTTAACTGTGACACAAGTCATGATCCAAGGTGTGAATGAATTTATTCAATTTGAAAATTTCCAAGTATGAAGATTCACGGATGTGAATCTAGGTTTTTCAATTGTGCAAAAAATGCACTAACACAGATCAAGACAGAGTATTCCACTTTCATACAAAAGTTTTAAAGACTGACCAATGTCAATCACACTTAATCACTATTTACTTCTTCTCTATTAAAAAAAGAAATCAACATTAAGAAAAAGCTCTCTCTAACACCTACACAATTAATCATTGTTTTACTTTTACTTTAGTTAATTATTTGCTTTCATTTTCATTAAGTATGTTTGCTCCATGTTTCGTGATCTTTGATTTATTTTCTTATTTGTAACCATTGTAAGCTCTTGCTAAAGTCTAGCTTGAGCATCTTTCCCTTTGTAAACAGTCATTGAACCTGTATTCTCATTCGCCAAGACATCAGATTTAGCCCAGGGAGCAGTTTAAGGCTATTTCATCCTTTTATTTGATTAGCATCAAATTTCTTTCCCGCCATAACGTTCGAACTTTGCCTAGGAATCTAGTGTGGATTAAACCCATCATCACCTATGATATAACTCAAAGTATACTCACATGTGCATGAGCCAATTGTAATATTAATAAGCTCACTCTCAAGTTCAATCTCTCAAAAAAAACTTATTGGCTTAAACTCTCAATTAACCTTAAATTACCAATGATTAATGAAATAAAATTCTAAACATTCTAACCAAGTTGAAATTATTTGATTAAACTAAAAATAGTGAACTAATAGCAAGTAAAATTGCAGTAGAAGATAATAAAAGTAATCAAAGAGAGAAAAACATGAACTTAGATCACAACATTTTCCTTGCATGTCCCTTAGCAAATTAAGAACTAATGAATTTAAATTTTATGGATCTCATCTTTAAGCACTAATTAATCAAGCTAATGAATTAACTAGTATTCAACCTCATTTTTAGGTTAAATTGCAAATGGTGTGTTTAATAAATTAGCATTAATATTTTAATTTTAATAATTGGTGATCAAGCAACTTTCAAGCTAAAAAATTATTAAGCACAATTGAAATTAAAGAAAATCAATCATTCATTAAAAAACATAGATAAAGTTAATGCAAATTAGTGATTTCTCACTAAGCACCTATTAAAATAGTTTGTCCTAACATCATAATAACAATAGTCGTGTTTATTTTGATAACTAAGTTAAACATTTGAGAAATTTAAGATGAAAAGAAAAACCCCTTGAAATTCTCAATAAAGTCTGCTGCTAAGAGAACCTTTCTACTTATGCATGTGTATGTATAACCCTTTTTAAAATGTAAAACAACCTTGAATTTATAATTTAAAAAGTCCTACTTAAAATCTAATTTTAAAGATATAAAACTTCCTAATTAATAAATAATCTCCCATAAAGTCATTCTTCATATCGACATTTATCTCCAAAGTTTGGTCCCACTAGAACAAAATAAAAGTTTAAACAAGACTGAACTCTTATGCAAAAGGATCGTCATGGGAAAAATAAGGTTGCACGAGCGCAATAACTTGTTTTGGCATTATAATCATCACATTTACGATGATTCTTCACATACGATAGGAAAATAGGATATAACAGTGATGCACCTGTGTCGAATCCACATTCCCACGTCAGAAAGTTGGGCTTCAAAATCTTCACACCCGCTTCAAAGTTCCATGTCAATCCTATATGGAAGTAATTCCTCACACACGTGACATGGACTTCACGTCCTTAACATGGCTTGGGAAGAGAATCGCCTTTCACGAGCATGGCAAAGTGTCACACACATCACACCTTGCTCTCCACACTGCACTTTTTCTTCAACTCCTGTAAAACACAAAATTAAAACCACTAAGAACCTAAAACATGCTAAAAACCTATAATCAAGCACTAAAAACATGAATAAAAACTACACTAAATAAGAACACATTAAATTCCCTCACACTTAAACATTGTTTGTCCTCAAGCAATACATAAACATGAAGAAATATTCAAATACACTAAACTAATAAACTTAATTGTTATACACAATATTAATCTTCATAATCTCTAAGTTTTACTAATGCACCAACTTGACCTATATCAAATTCACATGGCCAACTAAGCTCAAGACGATCTTAATACTAAGTTTATACTTATGTTCAAAAATAAACCAATTCAACAATAATATTGCCTAAAAATATATAGCAAAGAACAATCTAGCCATGCTACTTGTATAAATATAAAAAAAACTCATACATAAAACCCCCTCACACTTATTTCTTTATAATACTTCTTACTTTTACTTTGTTTTTTTAACATAGAGTTAACAATCCTTCCAAGTCTTAGTTTATATCTTTGGTTTGAACTTTTAGATTTTTGCTTTTTTTTTAGAAATACAATACACTCATTTAGGGTACTTTGTATACTCATATCTTGGATAGGCCACCAAAGTAGATAAGATGAGTGCATTTTATGCTCAATTATGTTATTTTTGCTAACTCCATAATTCAATTGAGTTTTTTCATTTCTCTATTTTTTTATCTCTTTTGTCTGATTAAGGACTTAACATATTAGTTACCAATGTCTAATAATTCGTAAAGTAGATTACCAACTTTATAGACATGAGACAATATATTAATCAAACTAAAATGTCTTTAAAATATAAGCATGAAACTAGCATTAACATTATGCTAAATTTTATCAGGCTACGCAAATCCAAAAAGGTCAAAATTTAAATTTCCATCATTAACTTATGCATGAGAAAATAAAGAAAAGAAAATGAGATAAAAGTTGAAAACAAAGTAAAACATATTAAAATTTTTCATTTTTTTTGTTTTTTTTAAATGATAGAACATATACTATGTAATTTCACCCCAAAAGATAGAATTCCTTCCCCCACACTTGTATGAGATATTGCCCTCAATGGCTAAAAAATGAGTAGAAAAGAAATAAGCAAAAAGAAAATAATACTCCCCTAGTATGAAAAAATGCTTCACTGAGATGGGGGAGGAAGATATTATAGAATATGATGTTGGAGAATAGTGTGTTAGGCATTGGTGCACTCAAAATAATCCATCTTATGATCCATATGGTTCTAGCGTTGCATAACTTATTACACCTCAGAAATTGTGGATTGGGCATTCCTACTTGATGGTGGTTGTGAAGGTTGCTACTCATTTAATGCTACATCCTCAGCTAGTTGAGAAGAGTCACCCTTTTCATTTGGTAGAAAAGACCATCTAATAGTATCACTTTCCTTGATAACAAGCTTAGAATGTTACAAAACAACACTATTGAAATCCCCTTTACTAGGAATTAAGATTAGAGTATTGGCATAAACATTAAAACCACAAGAGTGTCTAGCAAATGTAGTGATGATACAATCTAAACCAAGTGTAATCCTAAGATATCTAATAGTGTATAACATATGTCCAAAAATAAAAGTAGAAGTGCAAACTCTTGTTCATGAATGCATACACTATAATAGATATAGTTTAACTTTAGAAACCTTATTACTCCATGATTTTCTAAAAATTGCATGACATATGAACTTATGAAAGATAACAATATATGGATCTTTAAAACTCACTGTTGAAGCATTCCTAAGATTATAACGAGGTTCTCCAGTCAATATTTGCCAAATTTCATCAGCATTAAAAGTTTTTGGCATATCTGTAACTATTTCCAACAATAACTTAAAAATTCTTCTCATGGTTTTGTGAGTAACTATACACCATTTACCTAATAATCTAAAATTCAATTTAGTGCAGTCCTTATTTATTAGTAGGGTACTGTAGAATTATAAAACCAACTCTTTAAGAGTTGAATCTGACATTTGAATGAAATATGACCAACCTAAATCCCTAACATATGCTTGCATGGCTTTTAGACTATTTAATTGCTACAAAGATTCAAAATCAAAGAATCTACATGTAGATAAAGGTCTAGTTGTATAGTGTTCATACCTGATACCTTCTTCATTAGTGTAAATAGGGAAATGAGTATCATACTTGAAAGATATTGTCACGTCCATGATTTAGACTCTAACCGTATACATGTATTGTAATCATCCATACCCTAGTATAGAAGTCTACTGATCAGAGTCTAAATATGGCAAATAAGTGTGAAAAATCCCCTTTCATATGATAATACGATGTTTAATATGAATATTGAATTGAATTGATGAATTGTTGTGATTTTGTGATTGGCTTTTCATCCTCAAACAGATGGATGATCAAAGCAGGTAATCTAGTTGCTAGAGGATATGCTTCAGAACTGTATGATTGAGTTTATAAGTTAGGACAAATATTTGTTACTAATGGAGTTTGTATATAATAACAGTTATCAAGCAAGTATCAGCATGGCTCCATATGAAGTATTATATGGAAGGAAATGCATATCTCCAGTTTGTTGGATCGAGCTCAATGAACGGAAGATATTGGGACCTGATTTGGTTCAGTAGATAGAGAAAAATATTAGAATAATTAAGGGCAAGCTGAAGGTAGCCAAGGATAGACAAAATTCTTATGCAAACTTGAAATGCAGGGACATTAAGTATGAGGTCAGTGATAAGATGTTCCTAAAAGTGTCTTCTTGGAAGAAGGTTCTGTGATAATTTGAAAGAAAAGACAAGTTGAGTCTCAGATTTATTGGTCCATATAAGGTGATAGAGCGAATGGGACCAGTAGCTTATAGATTGTCCTTGCCTCCTAAACTAGAGTAGATTCATAATGTATTTCATGTGTTTATGCTCAGAAGGTACTAATCAGATCCATCCCATGTCATACAAGTGGAAGATATAGAGGTGCAACTAGATTTGACTTATGAAGAAGAATCTATAGCTATCTTGACAAGGGAAGTGAAGCAACTCTGAAATAAGCAAATAACTTTAATGAAAATCCTATGGCAAAGACATTCAACTTAAGAGGCAACATGATAGAGCGAGAAGGTGATGCAAAACTAGTACCCATAACTTTTCTATGATAATCAATTAGGTATGATTTCGAGGATGAAATCTTTTAAAAAGGAGAGAATTGTCACGTTCACAATCTAAACCCTGACCATATACACGTATTGTGATCATCTGTACCTCAATACAAAAGCGTATCAATTAGAGTCTAAATTTGAAAAAATAAGTGTGGGAAATCTACTTTCATATGATAATAAGATGTTTAATATGAATATTGAATTGAATTGATGAATTATTGTGATTTCGTGCTTGGCACGCAAATCAAAACAATAAATCTGGTTAAAAATATGAGATTTTTGTCCGAAAGTGAAAATATGATTTAATCATACCAAAATGTAGAAAATATTATGTGAAGGATATAAGTAGAGTTATAAATCGAGATTTTAAGGTTTAGGGTTTGAATTGTGGAAATACGGTATCTAGTGCGAGTTTATGCTTTGGTCTTTGTGCTTTGGACCTCAATTTGTAATTCCTTTGAGTGGATACTTCTTCTGACTTTGTTTCTTTATTAGTACCTAGCATAAAACTAAAGTCAACAAACTAAACAATAACTAAAATAAAACACAAGCTATGATACATAAAAAAAAAAATTGAACTATTTTAAAAGAAACAACGTTAGCAATTGAGTTAACTAAGAATCTAATCAACTATAGTTCCTTGATAACGATGCTAAAAACTTGATATAACTCAAAATATACTTGTAAGTGCACAAGCTAATTATAATATTAAGAAGCTCACTCCCTAGGTCGATCTCTTAAGGAACTTATTAGGTTAAACTCTCAAGTAACCTTAAATTACCAATGAACAATGAAATAAAATTCTTAACATTCCAACTAAGTTGAAATAATTTGATTAAACTAAAAACAGTGGACTAATGGAAACTAAAGTTGCAGTAGAAAGTAATAAAAGTAATCAATGAGAAAAGAACAAGACTTATATCACAACACTCAACTTTTATTCCCTTAACAATTTAAAAACTAATAAATTTAGATTTTATAGCTCTCACCTTTCAGGACCAATTAATTAAACTAATGAATTAACTAGTGTTCAATCCAATTTTTTGGTTAAATTACAGATGATATGTCTAATAACTTAGCCTTAAGATTTCCATTTAAAGTTTAATAATTGGTAATCAAATAATTATCAAGCTAAAAATTTATTAAGTGCAATTGGAATTGAAGAAAATTATTCATTCATTAAATAGATATATAAAGTTTATGCAAACTAGGGTTGCTCAATAAGCATCCATTAAAATAGTTTAGCCTAGCATCATAATAAAAATGATCATCTTTATTTTGATGACTAAGTTAAACATTTGAGAAATAAAAATGAAAGCAAAAACTTCTTGAAATTCTTAATGAAGTCTGCTACTAAGAGAACCTTTCTATTTATGCATGGGTCTGCATAACCTTTTTTAAAATATGAAACAAGCTTGAATTTATAATCTAAAATGCCCTATTTAAATTCTAACTTTAAAGGTATAAAACTTCCTAATTAAGAGATAATCTCCCATTAAGTCATTCTTCATATCAACATTTATCTCTAAAGTTTGGGTTCTACTTGAACAGAATAAGAGTTTGAATATGATTGGACTTCTATGCAAAAGGATTATCACGCGCACGACAACTTTTTTTCAGCATTATACTCATCATGCTTGTGCTGATTCTTCACGTACATGATAGTAAAATAGAATATAGCAGCAACACATCTATGTCAAATCCATGCCTTTTGATAAAAAGTTGGGCTTCAAAATCTTCAAACCCTCACCAAAGTCTTGCGCTAGCATTGCATGGAAGGAATTTCTCACACATGTGACATGACCTCATGTCCATGACATGCCTTGGGAAAAGAAGCTTCCTTCACTGATGTGATAAAGTTTCACGCATGTGACACCTTGCTCTCCACGTTGCATTTTTTTTCAACTCATGCAAACACAAAATTAAAACTACTAAGTACTTAAAATATGCTAAAAACCCTTAATTAAGCACTAAAAATATGAATAAAAACTATACTACATAATAAAATATCAACCCATTCATTCCATTCATTCCATTAGAGTCGAACATTTATTCGACCACCACCTTCATTGTATTTTGAATTAGTCATGCCTAGGAGTCATTCCTATATTGTCATACTACAATTCTAGTTCATTATGTATTGAGCTTCACTAAAGGCATGGCAATATCATAATTTTTGTTCATCTTAATTCAATTTAATTAGTTAATTAAAATTTCTTTATTATTTATTGAAACCATATCATATCGAATAAAAATTTGTACAAGTTCAGTTTAATTTTATCAAATGCTGGCATTTTGTGTTCTGTTACCTTTCAAATAGATTTGATCATCCAATTGGGTACTCACTCAATTTGTCATTTTTTTAATTTAAATATATATTTTTTAGTTTGAACCCAACGAAAGATCTTAATTTATCCAGATGTGTAACACCCCTTACCCTTCTGATTACACAAGTATGTACTAGATAAATAAGGAGTACTATATTTCCATAAAACAATTTCAAAATTTTGGCTATAATTAAGAAACATTTCTAAAAATTCCTCAAACATTCATAAACATTATTTTCAACAAAATTTCACCAAATCTATCATCATCAAGCCCGATTTTACTCATTTCCTATTTTTATCTAATTTTTTCATAATTTTCCTATAAAATCCTAATTTTTCCATAATGCTAATTCAACATCCAACACACCACTAAACTAAAATCTACTCACAACAATCATTCAAATCAACTTAAATTTATGGAATTTGAAATAAAAAGTGAAGAAAATCTCATCTTTAATTTAATTGGAATTTTTGGCTAATATGTGATTTTCCTCCATAAATATTTTATTCACTCCTACTTAATTCGTTATACTTCCTTTATGCTTGGATTATAGTAATTTGTGAGAGAAAATTGAAAGAATACAAGGGAAATGGCTATGGTGGTCATCCAAAGGAAGAAGTAGAAGAAGATGAGTTTCTATTTTATTTTATATTATAAATTTTTTGTATGTTTTTGACTTTATATACTTTATTAATGTTTAATTAATACTTAATTAAGCTTAATTCTTGCTCCAATTAGTCAATTAAATTAATCAAAAAAATATTTTTGTAACACCTAACACCTTATACTTTGATATACTATATATATATATATATATATATATATATATATATAAAGTTTTCGCGTACGACACAAGAATAAAATAAAGTTCATGCTTATAGCGATAGTAATTTTTTAAAAAAAAATTCATCTCATCTTATCGTCAACAAATTCAACAATCAATATGTAAGTTTTAATCATAAGCTCATTGCATCACATATATTAATAACTTAAACATTACGTTTTATAATTAGTAAATTTATAAGTTGAATCTGTTTACATATCTTAGTACATATTAATTGTAATTATACATGTGCAAGTATTCAACCCCAAATATAAATTATATGCTATCATATTCGTGTGAAATGCAATGAGAGAAAGTGAGGAGACTCGGCAGGTGACATTTGACCCATGTCTACTATGTGTCTATCAAAAAGAGCTATCACTTTTCTCTACCTAAAAAATATTGCAATTTGGTAAGCTACGACTCAGTGAGAATAATCATCAAACAAGCTCTAAAGTACCAAGCAACTCAGAGTAACACATTACAAATATACACCATACATACTATGTATTTTATTTAATTTACTAATATCCTATATATACAACTACAATTGAACCATATGATCATTAAACTTTACTTATGCTTATGCTTTGCTCATTTTATTTTGTTATGACCAAGTTAACCAGACATTGCCTCGGATTTCAATATGTTTGCTATATATATATATATATATATATATATATATATATATATATATATATATATATATATATATATATATATATCATCCATATACCATATAAGCCACAAGCTATTTATCAGATTAAATCATGATAATCTTATGAATCATATAATAGAAGTCATCACATTTCACATAGCAAGCAATGTCAATGTGCACTAAAAAATTCATTTGATAATTAAACTTACATTTCTCATTTGATTCCGATCTTTAACTTGTTATCTATCCACTCCTGGTAGGTCTCTAATTTATTGTGAGTCTAATATAAAAATATAATTGATTAACTCATGACTAGAGAAACTTAATTTGGGCTACACAAATTAATGTACATAGTTCATATAGATAGTATTTTCTTATAAGGCAGTGTGATCTTATAGGACTAATTAGCCTATAAATTTTTCTACACCAATCTAATTTATCTAATTCTTATTTCTAATCCAATTTAACATATAATTTTATAACATATTTAAATTTCACAATTTTTGGAGTATCACACTATTTTTAGTAGAATTTCAAATTACGTCCTATTTCCTGTCCTTAGACAGTTTTAAGAACCAAACTTAATAATTTGTATCGTATTACGTATATGCTTAATTATTACGAAATTTTTAAACATTTATAAAATACATAAATAAACATTTGTTATGTTTATAATATTTTTTAATTATATCTCTAAAGCCTTCAAACAATAGGAAACTTATGACTGATCCTGCACAAAAGCTACAACTAGACTAGTTTTCTTGTTAATATCATAACTTACAAAATACATAACATATTAAGGTAATACTTTCATTTTAGTTTAGTTAAGACATAACCCTAAAACGTTTATGCTTTTCACCAATAAAAATTCAGTTTATAAATTGTTCAAAAATTAGGATTTATACATGTACAAAGGAAATAGCTCAAATCAAAAGAATAGTCATGATTTTTTTCATAGATATCTCCTTATCTATATTGAATTTTATTATGAAAATTTACAAACACGTATATGACCTATAAATCTACAACTTTAATGTTTTATGCTTTATCAAATTAGACTTTTAAGATAGTCAAAATAGATAAAAACTGTAAGGTACTCTGTTACAAATCGAATCACAATCAGTTTTACTCAAAGAAAGATTTCTCTTAAGATACATCAAATCTTACAAAACAGTTATATATATAAATACAAGTTTCATGATTTAAAATTTTTCAAATTTCCCCCTCTAAGATTACAAAAATTAAGTCTTAATATTCTACTATAAAAATATAATTCATAGTTTCAATTTAGTTGTTTATACCCCATAAACCATAATTTATCTAACCTTTAATCAAGATTAGTAACATATGGAGGAATAATTAACTTACCAAATATTTTCTTACTTGATTTGTGGCTAAAACTTTGAAAGAAAATGAAGAAATAAAAGGAAAAGAAGAAAGAGAAGAAAAAGAGTTGGTGATGGAAAAAGGGAAAATATGGACTTTGACTAAGCATACCACTTATCATTTTCTTTTCCTTTGTTGTCTGTTCCTCTTTTTTTTTACTTCTTCTTTCATTTTCATTTTCTTTTACTTTTCATTATTATTATTATTATTATTATTATTATTATTATTATTATTATTATTATTATTATTATTATTATTATTACTATATCTAATTCCACTAATCAACACAAAAATACAACTTAATCATTTTATTCAATTTAATTAAATTAACTATGTCAAATTTTTAATATTTTGATATATCCATTTTACTAATTTTAATATCATACATTTCTCAACTAAATTATAAAATTAAACACATGCAAACATAATTGCAAAATAATAGGACACGTAACTAGTGTCTGTCATGAACTTGTTCAAACAAAAATGCATATTATGAATGTGGTCAAGTGAGTTATATACAAAAATGAACATGCTCCAATGAGATGCATGTAGAAATGAATTTGGGAAAGGTTGAAGATGTCTTTTCATTTTTTTTCTGTTTTCCATATTGCTTCTTCTTGCGAATGATTTCTCTATAACACTTTGACTAAGGAATCTCTCTGTTCCTTAACTATTTGGTCTTGTATCCAATGATTGTCCACTAGTTCTTCTATATAACTCATGTCTTTTGTGATATCAATGGTTTGATCTTTCAGTACATGTGTAGGATCTAACCTGTACCTTATAAGCATGCTCACTTGAAACACATTATGAATCTGTGTCGTCTTTAGTGGTAAAGACAATCTATATGCTAATGGACCAACCCTCTCAAGAATTTCATAAGACCTTATGTACGTTGGGCTTAATTTACCCTTTTTGCCAAATCGGATTACCACTTTCCATGGAGATACTCATAGAAATACATTCTCACCTACCTCATATTACATTTCTCTTCTGTGTCGATCGACATAACTCTTATGCTTATCTTTTGCTGCCTTTAGCTTGCTTTTGACTATCTTAATTTTATCCATTGTATCTTGTACTATCGCTAGCCCTTATAATGTACGGTGCTCATTCTTCATCCCAAATGATAGGACTTATGCATGTTTTGGCATATAATGTCTCATATGGTGCCATCTGGATATTGCTATAATATTGGTTATTGTATTCAAACTCTACTAATGTTATATACTCATCCCAAACTCCCTTGAATTTCATAGTACATGCCCTGAGCATATCTTCCAATGTATGTATAGTCCTTTCTCATTGTCCGTCACTCTGTAGATGGAATGTAGTACTGAAATTCAGTTTTGTTCCCAATGCATTTTGTAAACGCACCCAAAAATATAAAGTAAATCGTGGATCTCTATCAGACACAATGGACATTGGAATGCCATGCAATCTGACTACCTCATTCACATATAATTTTTCCAAACTCTCAAGTGTACACCTCCATCTGATAGGTAGAAAATGTGTTGGCTTGGTTAATCTATCAATAATTACCCATATGACATCATTTTTTTCGTGGAGTTTTGGGCAAGCCATAAACAAAATCTATCGTTATCTTCTCTCATTTCCATTCTGGCATTGATAATGGGTGTAGTTTACCAACTGGTGTTTGGTATTCTATCTTAATCTGCTGACATGTTAAACATTTAGAAATATATTCAGCTATATCTTTCTTCATCCCTGACCACTGGTAATGAGGTCTTAAATTGTGATACATCTTAGTCATCGCGGGGTGCATTGTATAAGGTGCATTGTGTGTCTCTTCCATTATTTTCTAGTGCAAGTTGTCAATATTTGGAATACATATATGTGACCTTAATATCAGTACATCATCCTGCAATTGAAAATCTTTACTATTTTCCTGCCTTACGAATTCAATTTTCACACATAATTTAGGATCTTTACTCTATGTGGCTTTGATCATATCCTTTAATATAGGTCTGACCTGAAGAGCAACAATCAATGATTTACCATCATGCATATTTAATTCAATATTCATAGATTGTAATTGAATCACATATGGAAAAGATGATGCTTGCAAGTAAGCTATACTATTATTGGACTTCCTACTCAATGCATCTGCTACTACGTTGGCCTTCCCTGATGGTATTCAATTGTATAGTCATAATCTTTTAATATCTCTAACCATAATCTTTGTCTCATGTTTAACTTTTTCTGTGTCATCAAGTAACTCGAGCTTTTTATGGTTTCTGAAGATTTGAAATGTCTCGCCATATAGATAATGCCTCCAAAATTTCAATGCAAAGACAATTGTAGCTAATTCTAAGTCATAAACTAGATATGACATCTCATGTGGTCTCAATTGTCTGGATGCATAAGTTATTATCTTACCATGTTGCATCAATCACACCCTGAGCCTTGGTGAAAAGCATCAATGTATATTGTAAACCTACCTGTAGGGTTAGTTAACACTGGTGTTACGATTAACCTGCGTTTAGCTCATCAAAACTCTTTTGACACTTTAGAGTCCATTTGAAATGCACATCCTTCCTTAGTAATTTAGTCAAAGGGCTAATAATTAATAAGAATTCATAAATAAATCTATGATAATAACCGGCCAAACCCAAAAAAAACTACACAACTCTGACACATTCTTAGGTGCTTCTTAACTCACTATGGCCTTAACTTTCTTTGGGTCAACCTTTATGCCTTTTTCGATACTATATGACCAATAAACACAATATGGTCAAGCTAGAATTCACACTTACTAAACTTTGCATATAATTGTTTCTCCAGCAGAGTCTGAAGCACTATTCTTAAATGCATCTCATATTCCTTTTTACTTTTACAGTACATCAGAATGTCATATATGAAGACAATGACAAAATTATCTAAATAAGGCTAAAATACCTTATTCGTCAAATCCATGAAAGCAACTGGTGAATTGGTTAATCCAAATGACATTACTAGAAATTCATAGTGTCCATATCTAGTACGATTGTAGTTTTAGGAATGTCTACCTCAGTTATCTTAAGCAAATAATAGCCTGATTTTAGATCAATCTTAGAAAAAGACTTGGGCTTTATATAACTGATCAAACAAGTCATCAATTCTAAGTAAAAGACACTTATTCTTCATTGTCACTCTATTAAGTTGTCTATAGTCTATACACAATCTCATCGTTCCATCTTTGTTTTTACAAACAACACTGGGGCTCCCCAAGGTGATACACTAGATCGAATGTATCCCTTATCAAGCAACTCTTACAATTGAGTTTTAAGTTCCTTTAAATCAATCGGAGCCATCCTGTAAGGAGATATAGAAATAGGTGCGGCTCCTAGCACCAAATCTATAATAAACTCTATCTTCTATCTGGTGGCAACCCAAGCAAGTCCTTTGGAAATACATTTGAAAACTCACAGACTATTGGAATATTCTCTTGCATAATATCTTGTGCTCTTGTGTCTGTCACATAGGCTAACAAAGCCTCACACCCTCCTTTCACAATCTTAAAAGCTTTAACTGTTAAAATCAAACATGCAGGTACTAACTTCATTTCTCTTTTAAATACAACCCTTTTTTTACCCAGGACTTTAAAATTACTTCTTTAGAAAAACAATTCACTATGGCATGATGTTTAGTTAACTAATCCATTCCCAATATTACATTAAATTCATGCAATGACAATAAGATCAAATCAACTTTTAATTTAACTTTATCAATGCATATCGAACAGTCATGACATATATTATTCATAACTACTACTACTCCTAGTGGAGTACTCATATTTATATCAAATCCCAATGGTTCGTGCTTTTGATGTAGTTCATATGTCATATGTAATTATATAAATGAATGCGTGGAACCTGGGTCAATTAATGCAAATGCTAGTATATCATAAATATAAATATTAGTAACCACTTCAGGAGTGTTGAACCTTGACCGGTATTTCCGTCATTTTGATGTTAACAAATAAAATAGCAATAATATATTTAATAATGCTTGTGTTCTAAGTGTGTTGAACATGATATATCTTGATTAAAATATGATGCAAGATTGAAAGACAACTTTTAAATATCAAAATCAGAAGAAATAGCAAAGTCACGCCCGAGAATATAGCTTAGCACCAACTTTCCACCATTCAAAGTTCACGATCATGAAGGATCATACCAACCATGAATGATCAAATCAGTCACGCCCGTGAAAGATAGTCACGCCCATGAGATAACATGTCAAAATCTTCCTGAGAGTTTAACAGCGAAAATCACCACTTGGACCACGGCTTAGAAGAATATTCATGCATGTGAAAGTATAAAGTCACGCCCGTGATCAAACACTTCAAATTCCTTCAGAGAGCTTCACGGCCAGAGTCACGACTTGGACCACGACTTGGAAGAACATTCATGACCGTGACATATATATTCACTCCCGTGAATGAGGATAGAGAAACATATCAGGCGCGAAGTTAAAAGTTAATTCAACAACTATCTTCATATTAAATGCATCCAAACAACTATAATTCACAGAGGAAGTATAAATGCAAGTCACTTATGAATCCTAAGAATAAGAACAACAATTACTTTGAATCTTTAATCTTGTTGTAGCCTTGTGCATTAATTATTTTTTCAGTAAAACCTTTATTCTTTGTAAAAACCTAATTACTCATAATTTTTGAGCATTGTAGGTTGGTGAGTATTTTCATTATAAACAATTACTCAAATGAGTTTGGGTATATTGGGTTAAGATTGAAACACTTGTAAGGGTTTATTGTGTGAGCTATAAAACACAAAGAATTGGGTTATTGTGTGAGCCATTAAAACACAAGGGAATTTCTAGATTAGGTGTTAGCCATTGAGAGAAACACCATAGTTGGGAGTGAGCTTGTAAAACTCCATTGTAACACTTAGTATGTTAGTAAAACACCCAATTGAGATTGGGGAAAGGAGTAGGGTTTATTAATACCCGAACATCTATAAATCTTGTGCGTGATATCTCTCATTTCTTACTCTATTTAATTTTATTCCTCACTTTAAATTTAGAAATTTTTTATTTCATAACCCATTCAACCCCCTTCTCGATTCATTGTCTGGGCAATAAGGAGCATCAATTGCCTCCTGCCTAGTCATATAAAATACCCTAGCCTGTGTAGGGGTCTAGAACTTTGACCCTCAAATCTAGTCACTCATTTACCTACTGCACTAGTTCTACCCCTGCCTCTGCCTTTGACATATGTCCCATTAGCAGTGTTAAACCTTAGTGTCTCAATTGTAGCCTCTGACACTCTTATGCTTCTGCTAATTTAGCTCTTTCTAGGAAATCTCTATATATATGATCTAAGGACCCACAAAAATAACAAGCTCTTATGAGTCTTCTGCATTCACCATTGTGTTATCTACCACAATGAATATAGATAGGTCTTTATTCTATATATTGGCTTTGTCCTCTGTCTGGATAAGAGAAATTCATACCTCGACCTCTAGAACTGGAGTATCCACTTCTGTTGCCAAACTGTGTCGGCATATGTCTAGCTTTTTTTCCATATCCTCTACTAGAATCTTTAGTAAACTCTCGTGTCGCCTTTTTTACTTGTTCTTCAGTTTATTTCATTAACTTTTTAGTTCTAATTGTAGTAGCTCTGAGTCTGGTATAACTGTCAAGATTAGTAATTGTGATTCTATTTCTGATCTCATATTTGAGGCCCTTTTCAAACTTCCTACATTTATCTTTTTTCAGTAGATACCATAAAGGTGGCACACTGAGAAAGTTTGTTGAATTGCACCTCATACTTAGCAATTAACATATTCCCCTATTTTAGATTTAGGAATTCCTTTCTCTTCTCACCATTATATGCCTCACGCATATAGTTATTCTGAAATTCTCAGAGAAAATCATTCCACGTCAAAACTAGAGGATATGCATCACTATTTAGAATTGTCTCCCACCATTCATAGGCATTACCTTGAAGCAAGGATATTGCATAATCAAATTTCTCATATGGATTATATCTCATCATGTTCAATATCATTTGTGTTCTTTTAAGCCATGTCTCTGCTTCTGCTGGATCCATTGTGCCATTAAAATCAACTGCACCTTGTTTTCTCAGTTTGTCATAACGTCTTTCCCTATATATTTCAGGCCCATATATTTTCTGTTCTCAGTTTTCATAGGGTACTTCTGCATATGATGATTGTGATGCATGTGCTGGAGCCCTAGCTCTTAGTGCTGTTTGATCTCTATGCAAATGAGGTGATGTCTCAAAAGAATTGCATCTCGGTCGACCACTCTCTCCTTGGTGAATCATGTCTTATCAAGGCCCTAAAATAAATGAAATTAAGTTACTACATGATTTTCAACACATATGATGCACAAGTTGTCATGCTCTTATGCATATGCATAATCTTATGGAACTTATCCTTGCTTTGATAACAAAAATATAACAACTAACACCTTATACTTCTATATACCACATTTATATATATGTATTAAGTTATCACGTATGACATAAGAATAAAATAAAATTCATGTTTATAACGAGAGTAAATTTTGTTTTAAAAAAAATAATCTCATCTTATCATTAACAATTCAAAAATCAATATGGAAACTTTAATCATAAGCTCATTATATCACATATATTAATAAGTTAAGCATTACATTTAATAGTTTGTAAATTTACAAGTTGAATCCGTTTATATATCTTAGTACATATTCATTATACATATGCAAGTATTCAATGCCTAAATATAAATGATATGCTCTCATGTTCATGTGAAATGCAAGAAGAGAGAGTGAGAAGACTTGGTCGGTGACCTTTGATCCATGTCTACTATGTACCTATCAAAATGAGTTATCACTTTCTCTACCTGAAAAATATTGCAATTTAGTGAGTTGCAGCTCAGTGAGAATAATCATCAACCAAACTCTAAAGTACCAAGCAACTTATTGTAACAAATCACAAATATACACCATACATAATATGATTCCATTTAATTTACTAATATCCTATAGATACAAATACAATTAAAGCATATGATCATTAAACTTTACTTATGCTCATGCTTTGCTCATTTCATTTTGTTGTGACCAAGTTAACTAGACATTGCCCCTAGTTTCCATGTGAACATTTGCATTTTCTAGCTAGCTTGATCATTTGTTTTATTTACACATTTGTCAAGCCACAAGCCTCTTCTTTTACCTTGCAATGTTAATTAACTAGTCACAATGCCTTTTAACTCCATATGCATATGTATTTGCATCTAGACATTCATTAACTATTATATGTCACACATATACCTTACATATACCATATATATACCACATATATAACACATAAGCCACACGCATACACACACACACATATATATCATCCATATACCATAAATATACCATAGAAACCACAAGTTATCCATCATCTAATTATCAAGATCAAATCATGATAATCGTATGAATTACATACCAGAAGTCATTTCACATTTCACATAGTAAGCAATGTTTAAATCTTAATATTCTGCCATAAAAACATAATTCAGAGCTTCAATTTAATTGTTTACACCCCATAAACTATAATTTATCTAAATTTTAATTCAAGATTAGTAACATATGGAGGAATAATTAACTTACCAAAGATTTTCTTACTTGATTTGTGGCTGAAATTTTAAAAAAGCAATGAAGAAATGAAGGGGAGAAGAAGAAGAAGAAGAAAAAGAAAAAGAAAAAGAAGAAAAGTTGGTGGAAAAAAGGGAAACATGGACTTTGACTAAACATACCACTTATCAATTTCTTTTCCTTTGTTGTTCGTTCCCTTTTTTTTTACTTCTTCTTTCCTTTTATTTTTCTTTTATTATTATTATTATTATTATTATTATTATTATTATTATTATTATTATTATTATTATTATTTCTAATTCCACTATTCAACACAAAAATATAATTTAATTATTTGATTCAATTTAATTAAATTAATTATGTCAAAATTTTAATATTCTAATATAGTCATTTTACTCATTTTAATATCTTGTCATCTTCAACTAAATTATAATTAAACACATACAAACACGATTGTAAAATACTAGAATACATGACTAGTGCGTGTTATGAACTTATTCAAACAAAAATGCATATTACGAATGTGTTCAAGTGAGTTATATGCAAAAATAAACATGTTCCAATGAGATGGATGAAGAAATGAATTTGGAAAAGGTTTAGGATGTTATATTTTAGCTTTTATCCAAATTAATTTAAAAGAAATTTTAACTTTGGACTTTTTCCATCAAACTTTCTAAATTTTCAATTTAATACTTGAATAAATTTATTTTCTTAAATTTCATATCCCAAATTATATTATCTCTTCAAATTGAACACACCAATATTCTCATAAAAAATATCTCTTCAAAATGGTCTTTCTGATTTTGTCAAACGACAACTCGTATGAAAATTATATTTTTGGAATTTAATCATTTTTCTAAATCATGTATGTAAAAATTCATCTAAAAATCTAATTTCTAAATTATCGGTTTTAAAAATTTTAAAATTCAAGTGTGATCAAATCGATATTATTGCGATAGTAAACGAATATCTCTAACTTTCAATCGAAAAATTAGACTATAAATCTGCACCAAAAATATTATTTTTCCAAATTGGAGCCCTTAACCTTAAAATATTTCCATATAACTTCACTTTTGGCCTTAAAATATTAATCTCTATAGTTTGGTATACTTAACTTAAATTCTTATTGACGGGAAAAAATCTAATATTTTCAATTAGATCCGTTTGTCTTGATTAGTGTGCATAGCATGAAAACACAATATTTCATCAAATCAATATTCATATTATGCATCCTATTATCATATTAAAATAATTTTCTCACATTTATTTATCTGTATTTAAACTCTGATTTGTATATCTTTGTACTGTGATACAGACAATAACAATACATATATATAGTCAGAGTCTAAATTGTGAAATCTAAGTTTGATTGAACTACTTTTGATCTCTATCAAAACCAATAAAATTAATTTTTTAATAATATATTACACAATTTAAGTTATTTTGACTATACATATGATTGTTTTAACTTTCTACTTTCATAATTGTTTATGACATATTAAATTAATTTTGTGTTAGTTAATTTGTGTTGTGATATATTACACTATTTTAGACTTCGTTGATCTAGCTTTATAATTTTCTTTTTTATAAATTCATAATCTGAAAATTATAATTTATAATTATAATAAACTGATATTATTTAATTTTATAAAATAAATAACTGTAGAACTTTAAAACAATGATTCAATCTAAGAATGACATTTGTGCTGATAAATTATTACCAACTTGGTGACATTGTGGAAATGATCAACCTTCAATCAAATTCTAAACCATAGTAAACTATAATTTATAATTATAATAAATTCATTTTAACTATAATTTATTAATTATAAATTAATGATATTAAAAAAATATTAATAAAAATAATATTCCATAAAATATTGAATTAAATTAAAATAAAATTAAAAGAACTATAGTTAAAAAAATGTATCTTGCTAAATCATAAATAAATAGTGATGGATTTGAGGGATAAAATATGTTGCAAACTGAAATTTTAGACAAAAAACTAATGGATAAATTTAATTAAAATTTTCTAAAAAATATTATAGATTCAATTGATATGAAAATAATTTCGCAAATTAAATTAAAAGTCATATCAGAAATTAGAATTTTTTATAATTATCCAAATACAAGATATTTGGACTTCATTGGATCGGATCCTCATTTACCCGAACTCAACCCTGGCCGAGTGGCCCTGGTCTACATCTCTTCATTGAATGGTTTTCCTTTTTACGCAAGAAAAACTCGAAACAAAAAAGGAAAGAGAAAATAAGAAAATTGTGAAGGGTGAAAAATGTATTTTTCTATAAGTAAGTGGTTAAATTTTAAATCTACTAAATTCACAAACTGAAAACGCAGCCAAAAATGGCTCCAAAGGAGAGGAGGAGTGGGGGTGGCCTTATCTTCTTTAGGATATTATGCTTAGAGAAACTGAGCAATTCAAGCGCTGCAAGCAGAGATATTGAGCCTTTCCACAACAATTTTCCCCCATAGCCTTTATCTTCTGTTGCCCAGATATTGGACCAAGAAGAGGGGCTGAATTGGAGATTAAAAATTTAACTTTTAAGTGCGGAAATAAAAATTAAATTTAGTAGGGATAGTAGAATATGACACAAGAATTTTTATAGAGGTTCGGGAGTTAACAAACCCTACTCCTCTCCCCAATCTCAATTGGGAGTTTTACTAACACACTAAGTGTTACAATGGAGTTTTACAAGCTCACTCCCAACTATGGTGTTTCTAACAATGGCTCACACCTAACCCAGAAATCTCTTGTGTTTTGATGGCTCACACAATAACCAATTCCTTGTGTTTTACAGGCTCACACAAATAACCTTTACCTTGTGTTTTATAAGCTCACACAAATAATCTTTCTTTGTGTTTTAGAGGCTCACACAACTAACCCTTACAAGTGTTCTACTCTTAATCCATAAATACCCAAAACTCATTTGATTAAATGATTACAGAGAAAAACACTTACAAATCTATATTGCTCAATAAATGATGAGCAAAATGATTTTTATAGAGAATAAATATCAAATGCACAAAATGGCTTATAATAAGGTTTTGATTCAAAATATTAGCTATTCTCTTGTTCTTTTGTTCTCCTTATTCTCTCTCTTAATCTGGATGCATAAAATAACTTGCATTTATACTTCCATAGCAAATTATAGCCCTTAGAATGCATTTAATATGAAAATAGTCGTTGCACCAACCCTAATATGACATTTTTCTCTTTCATCTTTCACGGTCGTGACTCTGTGTGTCACAGTCGTGACTGTTCTTCCAAGTCATGACTTGAGTGGTGACCTTGGCCGTGAAGCATTCTGGAAAGTTTTGAAATATTTGTTCACGGGCGCGACATTTTATCTTCACGGGCGTGACAACCTTCCAAGCCGTGGTCCAAGTGGTGACTTTGGTCGTGAAGCTCTCTGGAAGAATTTGTCATGTCTTTTCACGGTTATGACATTTCTTCACGGGCGTGACTAAAATGTTCATTCACGGTTACTATCTTTTTTCATGGTCGTGAACTTTAAATGTTGATTTGTTGGCATTTAGCTTCATCACGGGCGTGACACATAAGGTCACGGGAGTGAACATGCTATTTCTTCAATTTTATCTTTTTAAGATTAATCCTTCATTCTCCATTCTTGCTAACATATTCTATACCCTGTTCAATAGACTTAGAAAATAAGAATGTTAAATACATTATTGCTATTTTATTTGTTAGCATTAAAATGACAGAAATACCCCTCAAAGTTCAACAATCTCCCCCTTTTTGATGGTGACAAATAATCTAGCAATATGTGCTTTTGAGAAGTCTCCCTCTCAAAAGAAGCTTAGGATAAAGAATGCTAAAGTGCAAGAATTGTACAGAATGATGAAGTGTAACATCAAAATATACTTTTTAGTTTTAAGTATATGCAAGTTATATGCAAAGTATATCCAATGTATACCAAAATTTTCTTTAAAGCATGAAGTATATTTAAGGTATATTCAGAGTATATCAAGTGCATATTCATTCATGTAACTTGCATCAAGGTATAAGCAAAGTATACTTAAGATATATTTAAGGTGTATAAAGCTCATTTGCATACTTGCATATTCATTTTGAATCAAAATTTAAGTATTACACTTAACTTTAAACAATATATTGCTAGGTTCTCCTTTTTGATTCAAAATTAAGCATTGCACTTATCTTTAAACAATATATTGCTAGGTTCTCCCCCTTTTGTCATCAAAAAAAAGAATATCAAAAAGATAAAACACAATGGAAAATAAAAGCAAATATATTAATTTTAAAAGACAAGTACAAAAGAGATTAAAAAGTCTGAAAGGAAAGTAGCCTAACAAACAAGCATAACAAGGCTAGCATAAACATCTAGCCTAACATCTAGTGGGACATCCTATCTCTAAGACGAGCAACTTTCGCCTCTAGGCTGTCCATGCGAGACTCCATGAAGTCCTTGAGGTTTTCTAACCTCTCATCCATCGAAGTCTGCAACTGCTCAAACCGTGGTGCCAAGAGGTCAACCACTTGCTGAGCCAAGTTCAGTGTGGAGGCAGAGGATTGTCCGATGTCCTGCTTAACCTCTGGAGGTGCAACCTCAACTCGAGCCCTCTTCCTCTACTGGATTCCTTGAAGGCCAATTTTGAAGTCCTCCATGTCATTTTCTTCCCAGATGATTTCACCAGCAGTGTTGGTGAAGCTGTAGTAGATATTATTCTCAAACATGATACGAACAACCACTCCCATCTTGATGAAGGACTCAACATCCAGTCGGTCTCGAGGATGCCCTGGGATGAGGTTGAAGTGATGTTCATCCAGCTTCAAGTATCCAAGCTTCAAGGCAATATGGGTCACGTACCCACCAATCAGAATATCTCCGGAGGGCTTGGTGGCAATTGACAAGAGATGGTTCACAAACCATCGAGATAGAGCCACTGTGAGGCCTTTTCGGGCCATCTCCAGGAGAAAAAGCTCTGACTTACGGATTGTGCCATTGTTGTCTCCTCGGGCAAAGATGCTATAGGTCAGAAACCTATGCAAATACTTGTGCATTGGGGATTGAAGGTGAGTGCTCTTCATCTTTTTGACGTCCCAGCTGCAATCAAGACCAAAGTGAGTCAATGCCTTAGTAGCATAGAACTCCATTTCGCTGTCATTCAGGATGCCATCCGAGGGAAGGTTGAACAAATCTCCAAACTCTCTGGCAGATAGGGTGTTCGGATGCTTGCATAATTGGAACTTCATCGTGCTAGTGGGAGATGCTTGCAACGTGCTCAGAAACTCTAAGGTTGGCTCCCTCGGAGTTGGCTGATGAATATCAACAAATTCCTTCAAATGACAGGCCTAAAGTTGTTCTATCATAGTTGTCTCGAGGCTGAGAGTACGAACGGTTTGCCACTCAAATGATCTTGAGGAAAGGTGGCCTTTTCTTGAGCACTGAGTATCTAGGATGGCAATGCTCTGGAATAATGTTCATAAGGTAATCCGTGTACCTTCGTGGAGCATGATATTTCTTCCTAGTACCCTTGGATGAATCAGTTTCCATCTTGATTAAAAGAATGCAACTTTTGAAGAGTGGAAAAGGTTGACAGAAATTTTGAGTAAACCCTAAGGAAATATGATTTATAAAATTAGTGGCTAGGGGGTCGAAATCTTCAAAATGACATTCAATGTTTGATAAAATGAGAGCAATTAAGAGAAGTTTGAGAGTTGGAATGTGAGAAATAATGGCAGAATAGTTATATAGCCGACATTTTCAAGGGCGTGAAAAACTTAGTCATGGGCGTGAAGGGTCGTGTTCACGGTTTGCTGAAGAGATGCTCTACCCGTGAAGAGAGGCATGAAATTGATCAAGGTCGTGACATTTAAAGATCACGGCGTGAATGATGAACTATCACGGTGGTGAAAAATGATTCATGGGCATGAAGTGTTGAACTTCACTACTTATGATCATGAAACAAAGTGTGAAAGCTTCTGTAAGTTTTTGTGTGGAAATGTTCACGAAGCATTTCACGGGGGTGAATAAAAAGGTTGTAGTCGTGAAATATAGTCTTCACTACCTTAAGCCATGAATCATGTCATGAAGCAAATCGTGAAAGCTACTGGTTCTTTTGGCGAATTAGTTCAAGATCGTGAACATATGTCACGAGCGTGAATTGCCTAAAATTCTCATTAAAATAAATTTAAGTCTAAAACAAGACTAAAGCATTTCTAGGAAGATTCTATCCCTTATAACATATATTTCCATCAAATTAACTACCTTATATCTAGTAAGATGAGACAAAAACAAGATTATCAATTAAGGTTTGGCAATTTGGCAATCACAAAGTTAATCCATCAATCATATCAAGCTCTTTTCTTATGAAATTAAATCTTTCCTCATTTAGAGACTTAGTAAAGATATCTGTCAATTGATTGTTTATGCTTATAAATTCCAACACAACATCTCCATATTGAACGTGATCTCTAATAAAATGGTGTCTAAGGTCAATATGTTTACTTCTAAAATGTTGAATGGGATTCTTAGAGAGATTTATTACACTTGTATTGTCACATCTAATAGGTATATTGTTAATACTATGACCATAATCCTTAAGTTGTTATTTCATCCAAATGATTTGTGTACAACAACATCATGCTGCTACATATTCCACTTCAGCGGTAGAAAGAGCAAATGAAACTTGTTTCTTGCTAAACCAAAAAACTAAGCACTCTCCAATAAAGTGACAAGTACTTGAAGTACTTTTTCTATCTAAAAGACTTCCAGCATAATCAGCATCTGAATATCCTACAATGTAAAAGGATGAATTTCTAGGATACCACAAACCTAGATGAAATGAGCCATGCAAATATTTTAGAATTCTTTTTACTGCATTTAAATGAGACTCTTTTGGACATGATTGAAAGCGTGCACATAAGTATACACTATACATTATATCGAGTCTAGAAGCAGTAATATATAAAAGTGATCCGATCATACCTCTATAGAGCTTTTCATTAATGTTCTTACCCTTTTCATCCTTGTCCAATTTTGTTGATGTGCTCATTGGAGTCTTGGCATTCTTGCATCCTTCCATTCCAAATTTTTTAAGTAAGTCTTTGGCATATTTGGATTGGTTGATGAATATGCCCTCATTGCCTTGTTTTATTTGTAGACCAAGGAAATATTTAAGCTCACTCATCATGCTCATTTCGAATTTCCTAGTCATACACTTAGAAAATTTTTGATAAAGCAATTCATTAGTAGACCAAAATATGATATCATCAACATAAATTTGAACAATTAGAATATCATGCTTATGCTTTTTAATGAATAATGTAGTGTCAACATTCCCCTTTGTAAAGTTATTTTCTAAAAGAAAAGAACTTAGTCTGTCATACCAAGCTCTTGGGGCTTGTTTCAAACCATATAAGGCTTTTGAAAGTTTAAAAACATGATTAGGCAAATCATAGCTTTCAAAACCTGGTGGTTGTTCTACATAAACTTCTTCTTCTATATAACCATTTAAGAAGACACTTTTTACATCTATTTGAAAGAGTTTGAAATTCATGTGGGATGCGTATGCTAAAAGTATTCTTATGGCTTCTAATATAGCTACAGGTGCATAGGTCTCATCATAATCTATTCCTTCTTCCTGATTATATCATTTTGTAGCCAATCTAGCCTTATTCCTAGTTATTAAACCTTGTTCATCTAGTTTATTTCTAAACACCCATTTGCTACCTATAATTTGATGATCCTTGGGTCTAGGTACTAAGGTCCATACCTTACTTCTCTCAAATTGGTTGAGTTCCTCTTGCATTGCAATCACCTAACTTTCATCATTAAGAGCCTCATCAATATTTTTAGGCTCAATTTGAGAAATAAAAGCAAGATCAGAGGCTAAATGTTTGAAATGAGATCTAGTACTTATTCCCCTTGAAGGATCACCAATGATTTGCTCTTTGGGGTGATCTTTTGTCAGTCTCCATTCCTTTGGGAGCTCTTGCCCATTTTCTTCTTGAGCTTGAGGTAAAGAATCATCTTGATGTGAATCTTCTTGATCATTTTTTCTTTTCCATTTTCAAGATCAAGTCTTTCCATGGTACCTACAACATCATCAAGAACACTACCTTTCACAAGATCAAGTCTACTAGATTTATTAAAAATAACTTGCATAGATTCTTCAACAGTTAATGACTTTTTATTAAATACTCTATATGCTTTGCTTGTTGTAGAGTATCCTAAAAAGATACCTTCATCAGATTTAGAGGCAAATTTTCCAAGGTTGTTCTTGGTATTCAATATGAAGCACTTGCATTTAAATACTATAAAGTATGATATCAATGGCTTTCTTCCATTCTATAGCTCAAATGAGGTTTTCTTTAAAAGAGGTCTTTTGAAAACTCGATTTGAAATATAATAAGCAGTATTTGTGGCTTCTTCCCAAAAGTAAGTTGGTAAACCATACTCATTGAACATTGTTCTAGCCATTTCAATTAAAGTTCGATTTTTCCTTTCAACTACCCCATTTTGTTGAGGTGTCCTAGGAGATGAAAAATTCTGCGAAATACCATATTCAAGATAGAAACTTTCAAAGTTTTCATTTTTAAATTCTTTGCCATGGTCACTTCTTATTTTTGAAATACAATATCCTTTTTCATTTTGAACTCTTTTAGCAAAGTTTTTGAAATTTTCAAAAGCATCACTCTTTTGAGCTAAGAAAATTACCCAAGTAAATCTAGAGTAATCACCTACGATGACAAAGGCATAATGTTTACCTCCTAAGCTTGCAATTCTAGTAGGTCCAAATAAATCTAGATGCAGGAGTTGTAGGGGTTTTGAAGTACTTACTATGTTTTTGGATTTGAAGGATGACTTGTGTTGCTTTCCTCTTTGGCAAGGTTCACATGTCTTGTCTTTTTTAAATGTGACTTTTGGCAGTCCCTTTACTAATTCTCCTGTGCTGAGGTTTTGAATTAAGTCTATGTTCGCATGACCAAGCCTTCTATGCCACAGCCAAGATTCATCACTAGTAGACACAAGACACTTAGAGGAATGGTTAGATATTTTGTGTAAGTCTATTATGTAAGTGTTGACATCTCTATTTTTTTAAATATCTCTTGACCATCAATAGAGGTTACAAGACATTTGTTGGAAGTAAAGGTTACTTTGTTTCTTTTATCACATAATTGACTAACACACAACAAGTTATGTTTCAAGCCATCAACAAGTAAGACATCTTTAATAAAAGTAGTACCATTTGTACCAATAGAGCCAATGCCAATTACCTTACCCTTAGCATTGTTTCCAAAGGTAACTTTACCTCCATCAATACTTTTGATTTCATTGAAGAGTTCTTTGTCTCCTGTCATATGCCTTGAGCATCCACTGTCTACTAGCCAAGCATTTTTGTTTATTGTGGACTTGAGGCGTACATATAGAATCACAATTTTAAGTATAATTTTTAGGTACCCAAATGAGCTTGGGTCCTTGGGGGTTAGCACATGAAGGTTCCCAATGAGCCTTCCTTATCCAGCAATGTTTATTTATGTGACCAATTTTTATACAATAATTACATTGTTTAGGTCTAAAATTGCTTTTTGGTCTTACAATGTATTTGAATGCCATAATTCTATTAGATTGAGTTTGAGAACAATGACATGCACAATCATAATTAATTGGTGCTTTTCTAGATGCATGCTTCTTATACATAAAGACATGATTAGTCTTTTGAGGAATCTTTCTTCGGTTTACAAATTCTTGATTATTCCTTTTATGTATAGAAGGTTTAGTGTACTTATTCCTTGGTGCTGTTCCAGCAAGTGTGGAGATGTGAGGTTCACTTGACTTAACAAAAATAGTTTTGTGAGAAGATGATGATGTGTCATTAAATCCTAGACCGTGTCTAATTAAAGGTGGTCTTTGAGACACAATGAGAGTATCTAAGCTCTTTTTTCCTTTGTGATATTTTGAAATGGAATTTCTAAGTTTCTCAACTTCATTTTTTAAAGTATTATTCTCTTTAAGCAAGGAATTAGTTGAGGGTCTTGAAGAGTATTCATCTAATGATTTTTGAAGAGATTCATTAGATGATTTAAACTTAAAGTTCTCATTTTCTAAAACATTTATTTTGTTTTTTAAATTGGAAATATTATTCTTATAAGAATTGAATTTACTCTTATATTTATCTAGTTGTAGATTTAACTCTTCTATTAGACTTTGCTTATCATCATCATCTTCACTACTACTATCATTATTACTACTATCGTTATTAAAAGAGTATGAGTGAAGTGATCTTACCTTATCCGAGACGTGATCCTCAATAGCCATGAAGCATAGGTTGACCTCCTCACTTTCATTGTCATCTCTTTCACTTGAAGAGCTTTCGTCATCCCATATGGCTTTATGACCTTCATGATAAACAGTGTTGTATCCTGACACATTCTTCAATAGATAACGAGCTTGATAGAATTGTCATTGCCTTCTTGTTTTTGAAATTTGCTCTTCTTTGAGGCTCTGTCCAATCATCTCTTAACAGGATTTCTTCTTCACTATCAACTTCTCTTCTAGTTGGTGGTGTCCATTCTTTCCGAATACTATCCCAGACTTCAATTCCTTCATTATCCAGATATGTCTCCATCCGAAACTTCCAATGAGCATAATTTGCTCAATCAAACTAGGGTTTGAGACTTTGGAATCTTTCATTTGCCATATCTTAATCTTTATTAGCGCTGTTTATACTTCGATGCTAGACAAAACTCTGATACCAATTGTAATCCAAATATTGGACCAAAAAGAGGGGTTGAATTAGAAATTAAAAATTTAACTTTTAAGTAGGAAAATAAAAATTAAGTTTAGTAGGGATAGTAGAATATGACACAAGAATTTTTATAGAGGTTTGAGTATTAACAAACCCTATTTCTCTGTCCAATCTCAATTGAGAGTTTCACTAACACCCTAAGTGTTACAATGGAGTTTTACAAACTCACTCCCAACTATAGTGTTTCTAACAATGACTCACACCTAACCCAGAAATCTCTTATGTTTTGATGACTTATACAATAACTAATTCATTGTATTTTACAGGTTCACATAAATAACATTTACCTTGTAATTTACAGGCTCACACAAATAACCTTTCTTTGTGTTTTAGAGGCTCACACAACTAACCCTTACAAGTGTTATACTTTTAATCTAGAAATACTCAAAACTCATTTGAGTAAATGATTATAGAAAGAAACACTTACAAATCTATATTGCTCAACAAATGATGAGCAAAATGATTTTCACAGATAATAAATATCAAATGCACAAAATGACTTACAACAAAATTTTGATTCAAAATATTAGCTATTCTCTTGTTATTTTGTTCTCCTTGTTCTCTCTCTTAATCTGGATACATAAAATGACTTGCATTTATACTTTCATAGTAAATTATAGCCGTTAGAATGCATTTAATATGAAACTAGTCGTTGCACCAACCTTAATAATCGCGTCTGATATTTTTCTTTTTCATCTTTCACGGTCGTGACTCTGTGTGTTACGGTCGTAACTGTTCTTCCAAGTCGTGACTTGAATGGTGACTTTGACTGTGAAGCATTCTGGAAGATTTTGAAATGTTTGTTTACGGACATAATATTTTATCTTCACGGGCGTGACAACCTTCAAGTCGTGGTTCAAGTGGTGATTTTGGTCGTGAAACTCTCTGGAAGAATTTGTTATGTCTTTTCACGGGCGTAACTGAAATTTTTATTCACGGTTGCTATATTTCTTCATGACCATAAACTTTAAATATTGGTTTGTTGGCGCTTAGATTTATCATGGGCGTGACACATAAGGTCACAAGTGTGACACATAAAGTTACGGACGTGAATATGCTATTTTTTCAATTTTATCTTTTTAAGATTAATTTTACATTCTTGATTCTTATTAACATATTTCATATCATGTTCAGTAGAATTAAAAAACAAAAATGTTAAATATATTATTATTATTTTATTTGTTTAAATTAAAACCAGGGAAATACCTCAAGGTTGAATCCCCAAATTCAGCTACACCGGCATTCGAATCCGCCATGCATGTTCTGTTCCTATACGGGTACCTCTCAAAACGACATGGTCGTCTTCTGCAAATTCACTCTCATCGGTGGTAATGATGGCCAAGAGAGAAAGAGAAATGAAGGAAATTAGGGGGCTTACCACCGAGCAAATTAATGAAGAGGTGGTCGATCTTAAAGGCGAGCTCTTTGTGCTTCGCCTTCAGAAATCAGTGCGCAACGAGTTCAAGTCCAGCGAGTTCGCCGTATGCGCAGAAGGGTACGTTTTTCCTTACTCCACTTTTTTTGTTTTCGTTTTCTTGGTTAGATGAAGTTTGTTAAGAAATCTTAAATGGAAAATTCAGTTCTTTTTTTTCCTCCCTAATTTTCTTCCAGACAATTGCAATTATGCTTTATCATAAGGCTGAAATGAATTAGGATTATTTATGGCAAGATTGGTCATTGAGAACGATGCATATGCAAATGGAAATTTCCGGGTCTGGTTTTTGAGTGTAAAAGGGCTAGGCTAACTGCATTACACGGCAAAATTGTTTCAGTGTTTTCTTTTTCTGCTAGTGTAATATCCGTGGATTGATATTACTGTGAACAGTTGGTGCAATTTTGAATGGGAGATTACCCGATTGACATTGTTGGTGGAAGATGGCTTTTGGTTTGCCATTGATGCTCATCCCGCATTGCAGGAAGAACGTTAGCGGATAGCTTGAGTTTTGGTGGAAGTTTTAATGTGGTTGGATTTATAATAGGCATGACAGAATCAATGGTCCAAATTTATGGCTAAAACAGCCAACGAAGATAATTTTGCCTCTGTTCTGTGTTCTAATGTTTTGGGGTCTTCAAATTAGTGGATTTAATAAAAATAATGGAGAGGGCAAATAAGCTTGCTTTTGATCAATACTAGTTTGAACCAAATTACACAGAAATTTCCTTTTAAGTTATAAAGGAAAAGAAATATATCTTAGTAACATATTATTGGCTACCCCTTGGCACAAATAGGTGGGCGCAAATTAAAGAATTTCAAACTATCTTTGAGTTTATATAAACTTGGGGACAATTGCCTCACTGAACAAAGGTTAGATTAGATGTACCCTTGATGAAGTGTCTTCCTTCTCTGTTATGATTCTGTTCGTTATCTTGTTGGTAACTCTGTGCCTCCAAGCAGAATTTATCTTGGTAATATTTAACAATATATGAAATGAGTGGGACCTCAGAGTATGAATCTCTAGGTCTTTGGTTGTTGGTAACTTTCTCATTTTTCCGATGATTGAGGCTAAAATTTGTGGATTCCTTTTGGTATCAATTTCAATTACTCCCAATGATCAAATTTCTGTTTCATCTTGGGCCCTAGAGTAATAGCAGTCTGTGCAGGGAACTCCTTTTTGTCTTCTTTATTTCTTTTCTTTTCCCCTTAACCCTTTTTCATTTTCTTTTAAAATTTTACTAATCTAATACCTAACTTCATTGCCTAGAGCCTAGTGATGGGTGAATTTAATGGTGCGGGTGCTGGACTGATCGACTCTCTATCATCTTTTGCTCTTTCCTTCAATTACTTTTGTCCAACACTAAACATTAACGAGGCTGGTTGTGTTGAATAAATGGGAACTAAACTTTTGCACATTTTCAAATTTACCTAGGGAACTTACCTGAAACATGGACTGTTCCACAAGTCATATAACATAGGTTGGAATTGGGAGGCAGTGGCCAATAGTTATAAGTTTGATAAGGCACTGTGAAGCTTCTGAATGGGATCATGCCAAAGATGCAAATGCGGATATATATTTTAGTGAACCAGAAGCAAGAAGTACTTTATTGCATGTTTAAAATGTATCAAATATGACTTGATACTACTAAGTGCAAAATGTTGAAAACTTGTTGGTACTTAGGATCATACATAAAGTTGCAGGCTAGCAGCTGTAGTGTGTTTGTTGCCTTCTTTCCTGGTAGCACATGGAAACGAGCTGCTTGCTACTTTGTCTACATGTACGGTTCCCTCATCCTATTACTATTATTATTATTATTATTATTATTATTTTATTTTATTTTTTTTTCTACTTTTGGCCTGCCAGTTGGGGGTGGCCATGGTTCCAATTGAGGAAACAGTGGTTCCAAACTGGAAGGACCTGAACCACTGTAATTCTTGATTTTTTTTTTAAATTAAGTAAATAAGTGGGGAAGAAATAAATAAAATGTGAATGCATATAATTGGGATTTAGAGGAATCAAAACTAGATTCTGTTAAATTTATGTGAGATATTATGAAAAATGTTAAACAATATTGTTAATGTAAATACCATTCTTATTTGAGCATGTTTTATTTTTGATGAATGATATAATATCATACAGTTTGTAAGTTCTGTCATATTTGTATACTTTAAGGATTGAGAAAATTTTAGGTTTGAATATATGCGTTTTATTTTTTTTGAATAATTTCAACCATTAATTTGAGTAAAAATTGAACAGTTAAGATTTCAATGTGATTTTATTATTTTTTTCTTTAGATTGAACTTCATATCTATACTATTCTACGTAAAACTTCTATACCTTAAAAAAAATGAATAAGCTGACTGCTTAATATTTTACAACTAGCATCTAAAATTCAATCTAATCAAACAAGTGCTCCCCAGTTACAAGCCAGTTTTGACCATTCTGGTTCTGGGCCGAAACATACCCATGGCCATGCCTACCTTCAGTTCTGCATTTAGTATTAAATTCTATATCAAGGTTTATTAGTATCATAATTCATACTCACATGTTCAGTCTAAGCTGTTAAGGATGTTTCACCTAACCTTATACACTGTAGTGGCTGGTTTTAGAATCATATTGGATAAGGTATTTATTGATTACCAGATTGCTTGCATCTGTTAAACGGGAAAGAGAGATTGAGGAGGGAATTAACAAGAGGTTGTATAGAAAGCTCGATCCGCAATGTAAGAAAAGCATTGTTGTTAGGCCATCTCCATCATTGAAGAAACTGCAAGAAGAGGAGAAATCTGCATAAACAAATATATGTGCTTTTCATTTTGCCAAAAAAAAAAAGGTATATAAACTTTTTGGGTAATAGATTGTAGTCTCATGAAATGCTACTCTACTTAAATCATTGGTTAGTTTTTGTCTAAGGATCCGTTTGACATTATTTTTGAAAAAAACGTTTTTGGAGAAAAAATTTTTATTTTTTATTTTTGAGTTTTGAAAATTACATTTGGAGAGAAGCAGATAAATAGATAAAATTGAGAAAAACAGTTTATAAAAAATTAAAAAAATCAGTCAATTAAATTAAAAAAATTTTAAACTAGTTTTTTGGACATCCAATAATAATTCCAAACACCCGCTAAGACAATTTTTGTGTATAATGTTGTGTATAATGTGTTGTATTTCTATTCCGTGTTCCCCCAGTTATGGTACAAAAAAGTACTGTTGGGTGATTATTATTCCTGTAAATGTATTATCCCTTGTTTGTTTGTCAGCAGAGCTCTTGAAAGGCCAAAAATTAGCCTTGAGCTATTGATACTTATTTAAATCAAAAGTAGTTGTTTGGCCTTTAACCTTTAAAGAGTATTGTGCCCTTTATCAATATAGTCCTGCTGCAAAAAAAGAAGCGTGCAGCGTTACTAGAAGACCTCTAAGTGCCCTCATGCTTCCCTTTAGCACCATTGCCTCCATAGCGAATAATTCTTTCAGAGTATCACCTTAGTGTTAGCTGCCACCAAAACTATTACCTCTTCTACCTCATAGAAGTACAAAATCCATGACTATTTTTTTTTAAAATTTTCTTATTATAAAAAAAGGCTGTAAACAAAATATCCAAGAACCTCTTGAAATTCTATCAAATTAAGTAATTGTTCATACTGAGAAAATGCTCCTAAACTTTCTTGCTCTATCTTTCCTCTTCCCAGTTTGCACTTCAGTCAATACTTTTAACCACAAACCAATTCCGTAAAGGCATATATACTCTACTACTATCTAAAGAAAGGAGGAGTGTGAAACTGTACAGCTCGAAAATCAAACTAAACCAATCATAGTTTGCATTGGTTTGGTTCTAATTTCAATAGGATTAATAAAGGTAATTTTGATTTTGTTCTATTAATTTAGAAGAATTCTTTAATTGATTAATCAAATCAAATTGAATTAAACCAAATAAAAATAAAAATATTTCCTTTTCAGTTTGATTTGATTATTTTTCATTCTAAAATTTTGATTGAACCTCTGGAAAAAAACACTCTTTCCGTTTTGTTCAGCTGTTGAGTGCAGCTGGTGGCTGATAATTGATTGATATTAATGTTTGGTAAAATTAATTCAACTATTGTTGTCAGAATGTAAAATTATCAATAGGAATATAATTTATTTTATTCAAAGTAAAGTAATTATTTGATATAATTATTTATTATAATTAAAATAATAAAATATAATCAGTTATAAATAAGATTTAGAATAGACATGTATATATAATTTATAAACAAAATCAATTAATTTATCATAAATTATGCTCAATATATTAAATGATATATATAGTAATTAAAAATATATTATATAATTTTGTCATTTAAAAATAAACGGTCTTATTTATAATATTTTTATATTTGTAATTATAAATAATGTATGGATTGAAAAAATTAATAATTATAAATAATTTATTAATTGAAAAATCAATTTGGAGGAAGTAAATATATTGTAATTATTAAAAATTTATAAGGGCAATATAGTTCAAGTTCAAAATAGAGTTTTTTTAATCATTTGATAGCTGATTGATATAAGAATTGATAGTTGTTTGATGTCAAACATCTACTAAATTGGTGTTTCGTAAAACATTTCAATCAACAGCTGGTTAAAATGTTTTACCAAAAAATATTTTAGCAGTTGTTTGACATCAAATAGCTATTTGTTCCTACAAAAAGTTAAGCTAAATGCCCTTTTGATATAGTTGGGCTTGAATGGATTTAGACTAGAGCTGAATTCATATTATATTATGTCTTAATCGAATATGATACGATTATATTAAATATAAATATGATATGATTTCGAATTTAATATAATCATATCGTTTTAATACGAATTTTAACCGTATTGTATCATTAAATGTGTTGTACATGATTATGTCTAACATAATTAACTAATTGTGTTTAATTAAATCAATTATATAATTAATTCATATAAAATTAATTCACCAAATTATTCACAAATCAATTAATTTAATTGACCAATTTTAACTAGTTTGGTTGAATAAATTAAACTTTAACTGTCTTTTATAGAATTTCTTAGCATACTAGTTCATTATTTTTACCGATACATGATTAATTATCATAAAAGAAAAAAAAAAGTCATGCACATTATGAAGTATGAACCATATGACAATATGATATTGGATTATTGATAGTTGCAAAGCAAAATAATTTATTTAACTCAATGTGAAATTAATTAAAAATATTAAAAAAATTACATTTTTTAAGGGATCAATACATAATATTAGAAGATAAAATTTTCTACCGATTTAGAGTTGTGTACTACTAAATTTTCATATTAGTTAAAATTAATTCTAATTATATAAAATAATTATTAACAATTTTTTTTCATATTAGTTAAAATTAATTCTAATTATATAAAATAATTATTAACAATTTTTGTATTATATAATAGTTATACTAACTTTGTTTATGATCATAATTTGTATGATATCATATATATAAAAAAATATTAACTAAAATTAATATATATATATATATATATTACTTAAAAAAATAATTTATTTATATTTATTTATATATATAATATACTAATATAATTAATTTTATCAAAATATATTATAAATGTTTTCATATATAAACATACGTTATATATTTAATATAATTATATATATTTAAATATTTTATATATTTTAAATTTTAAATATTAATAAAATTATTAAATATTTTATATATTTTTAAATATGTCTAATTATATATTAATATGGTTATAAAATTATATAATTAAATTCGTTTCATCGTTTTATTGTAAATTATCTAAAATTGTCAACAACACAAAAACAAGTTATGTCCTTGTAGACTCTGCCCGAATCCTGCTGCTTCCGGCCCGTTCCCAGGTTTCAACACCGAACCGACGAACCCTGAGATTTCTAGTTTTATCCTTGTCGTACAAACGCTGCCGTTTCATGTACAAATTAAGGTTTCTTACCGCTTAAACGTTACCGTTTCATGTACAAATTAAGGTTTCTTAACGCTCAAGTGCATAGGGATAGTTCATCCAATCATTTCTATTGGCAAAGTTCGGAACCCCTGCCGGGTACCGACTGATACTGGTACACGAGCAGCTATGGAAGAAGAAACTGCGAAGGAAGCAGCGCCATATTTCCCCAACTCAATCAAGCCTTCTGACTCTTCTCTTCAAAAGAAGCATCAAGCAATGCTTGATCGCCTCTCTAACCGCCATAAAGCCCGTAATAAATCCTCCACCACCTCCTCCACCTCCTCCACCGTGTCTTTCCTCTCCAAATTCTCCGATTCCAAACGCTCAATCGAGTCTCGAATTGCGGATTCGTCAAGGCTTGCAGACACTGATCCGACTTTCCTGAAATCTCACCTCGTCGATATCTCCTCCGCCATCTCCTCCCTCGAACAACTTGTTGCTGAGAACTCATACCTACTCCCCTCCTATGAGCTCCGCTCTTCTCTGAAAACGGTCTCGGAACTTAAACAATCTCTCGAAAATCTCAACTCCGAGCTTGTCCCGAAGAAGAAATTTTCCTTCAAAAACAAATCTATAAGCAAATCCCCACTTCCTGAACCTAAAGAAGCTGAAATTAAATGTTCTGATACCGAAAAATTAGTTCTACCAATTCGGGATTCACCAGGGATTAGAAATAAAGAAAATGAGATACTAACGAAGAATTTCAAAGGCTCAGAGATTGGTGAATTTACTATATCGGATCTGGATTCATGTGAAGTGAGGTTAATTGGTCGCATAAATGCTCTTTTTGTCAATCGGTTGAGGAACTGTGAGGTTTACGCTGGACCAGTGATAGGTTCAATTTTGATTGAGGATGTTGAAAAGTGCGTTTTTGTTTTGGCTTCTCATCAGATAAGGATACATTACGCGAATGAAAGTGATTTTTATCTTAGAGTGAGGAGCAGGCCGATCATTGAAGATTGCAGAGGTGTTAGATTCGCTCCTTACTGTTTGAGGTATGAAGGGATTGAGGATGACATGAGAGAAGCACGTTTGGAGGAGGAGACTGGGAATTGGAGCAACGTAGATGATTTCAAGTGGCTGAGGGCTTTGCAGTCGCCTAATTGGTCTGTTTTGGAGGAGAGTGAGAGGGTGGGGAACATTGAACTCAAGGATTCGGGGATTGGAAATGGACTGACTTAAGGTTTTGATATCAGGAATTTGTTGTTTGGATTTACAAATGTGACTACAGGAAATTTTTTTCAACTAAATGCTATTGGTCTTTTTGTGGAACGGATATGCTTCAATTCATGAGCTATTGGATTTTGAATGAACATCGAGGAGATGTAGAGTTCAATTTATTAAAAAAGCATGATTCTTAGTTCCTTTAATTCACGTAATATGTTTTTAATTCTTTGTGGTTGTATCTTAGCTCTATTTGGATAGATGGAATAGCTGTTTTAAGTTTGTAATCTAGTGTTTTAATTCGATGCTCAGCTCATTAAGTGTTTATTTTGAGAAATTGATTTCAGTGCCTATTTTGCTGCTAAAACTTGATTTTTTTTGGTCTTCTCCATTTGTTTGATTCACTTACAGATCTTTAGTTTTCAGAAATTTTGGTGGAACTGAGCTGTGTTCTGAAACTGGTTGTGCAGATAGTGGTCTCCTTTATGCGCAGGCCTTGTTGGTAGTTATAAGGCATGCATACTCATCAGTTTTGTTGAATTTTACGGTTTTGTTATTCATGGGTGATATCATTTGGTTCAACCAAAAGTTGAATCAACAGAATAAGAACATAAAAAAGAGAGAAATGAGGGAATCTAGAGGAAGAGAGAGAAATATAAATTCATTAATCACAAAAGCGTGAGCACTCTCTAAAAATGAGGTGCATATATTCGTTACATGCTTAGACAAGATAACTCAGCAAATGGAAATGACAAAAAGTAGAAAAGAGAGAAAAAATAGCTAACGGCTATAAAATCTCATGACTCCGTTTCATACTCAACAGCTAATTTACTCGTATCAGTACCCTCTTAGAGAACCTTATCCACAAGGTTGATGTGCAGGAAATGCTGCTGAATGTCAAACAAGAACTCCCATGTAGCATCTTCTGGTAGCATGTCTGACCATTGGACCAGCACTTTAGTAGCAGCTTGGTTGCAACGCTTCATTAATTTCCTGTCCAATATGGCCATTGGAACTGGAGATGCATAAGGTGGAGCAGGTAAATCAGTTGTTATAGATGCTGAAGGAGGAGGAGACTTCTTCAACTGAGAAATATGAAAAACTGGGTGAACTTCAGTGCTAGATGGAAGTTGAAGTCGATAGGCCACTGTTCCAATCTTGTCTTCTACAAGATAGGGTCCATAATACAGGGGAGTAAGCTTGGAATACTTTCTGTGTGATACACTCAACTGCCTATACAGTTGCAGCTTCAGGTATACCCAATCTCCAACCTCAAATGTTCTGTTTATGCAATAGGAGACAGCTTGCTGCTTCATACGATTCTGAGCTCTTAAAAGATGGTATTTCATGATTTGCAAGGCCAATTCTCGATCTTGAAGGAATTGATCCACTACATCAATTTCAAAGTTCTTTGGAAAATAAGGCATGTGTATGGGAGGGGGCATGCCATAAACTATTTCAAATGGAGTTGTTTGAAGGGCAGAGTGAAAGTTGGTGTTATACCACCATTCTGCCAATGGTAACCATTTGCACCATTGATGGGGATTCTCTCCAGTCATGCATCTGAGGTAAGTTTCCAAGCACTTGTTGACAACCTCTATCTGACCATCAGTTTGAGGATGGTATGTAGAAGATTTCAAGAGCTTCACCCCTTGTAACTTAAATAGTTCATTCCAGAAGGAACTAACAAATATAGGGTCCCTGTCGCAAACTATTGAAGCAGGTGTGCCATGAAGCTTAAAAATGTTGACTAAGAATGCTTTAGCCACAATAGTAGCAGAATAAGGATGACTAAGAGCCACAAAATGAGCATACTTACTCAGTGTATCCACCACCACCAAGATGACATCTTTTCCATGAGATCTTGGTAACCCCTCTATGAAGTCCATGCTGATATCTGTCCATATTCCTTCAGGAGTAGGTAAGGGTTGCAGCAATCCAGGAGTGTTAACATTTTCTGGTTTGCAAGTTTGGCAAATTGTGCAGTTCTTGATGTAGTTTCTTACATCTCTCTCCAACCCCTTCCAATAAAACAACAACCTGTTTCTGTTGATTGTGGCTTGCCCTCCTGAATGCCTTCCTAAGGAGGAATTATGCATTAATTGTGTCAGCTTCAGTTTGAGTTCCTTATCATTTCCTATCACCAACCTCCCTTTCCTTCTCAGCAAGCCATCTAGTAAGGAATAAGGACTCTGATTCATGTTACTAAGCTGTAAAGCTTTGATTATAGCCTGGACATTAGAATCATGCTACCAACTAGCCTTAATTTCAGGTAGTAATTCACTCACAAGGGAGGAAAGAGTCAGTGCAGCTAGTTCAGAAACTGTAAATCTACTAAGGGCATCAGCTGCAATGTTATCCTTCCCTTTCTTGTAACAGATTTCAAAGTCATAACCAAATAATTTAGCAATATATTTTTGCTGATGAGTAGTTGTGATCCTTTGCTCCAATAAGAATTTGAGGCTGTAGTGGTCTGTCTTGATCATGAAGTGCCTGTGACCTACATAATGATCCCACTTCTTTACTGCATACACTACTGCTAATAACTCCTTTTCATAAACTGAGAGTGATTGATGCCTAGGTGCCAAAGCCTTATTGAGATAAGCTATAGGATGAGACTCCTGCATTAGGAAAACTCCAATTCCTACTTCACAAGCATTAGTTTCAATCACAAACAATTTGTTGGGTGAGGGCAGTGCTAGCACAGGGGCAGTAATGAGTGCTTTTTTAAGTTTTTCAAAGGCCACTTCTGCCGTTTGACACCATAAAAAGTTATCTTTTTTACTCATTACCCCATACCCCCTAATAAACCTTCTATAGTAACTAGACAGACCCAAAAACCCTCTCAATTGTCTTAAATTCTTAGGAGCAGACCAATTAGCAACAACTTCCACTTTTTTTGGATCTGTTGAAACCCCCTTCTCACTAATGATGTGGCCTAGATACTCCACTGAGGCCTCCCCAAACATGCACTTACTTCTCTTGGCAAATAACTAGTGTTCATGTAACTTGTGGAATACCAACCCGAGATGATCTAAGTGAGTATGCAAATCCTTACTGTAGACTAAGATGTCATCAAAAAACACAAGTACAAACTTCTTCAAGAATGGTTTGAAAATCTCATTCATTAAGCTCTGAAATGTGGAGGGGGCATTAATAAGCCCAAAAGGCATTACTATAAATTCATAATGCCCATCATGAGATCTAAATGCAGTTTTGGAATATCTTCAGCATGCATTCAAATTTGATGGTAACCTACCCATAAATCTATCTTGGAAAAAATAGTGGCCCCATGAAGTTCATCCAGTAGCTCCTTAATGACAAGGATAGGGTACCTATCCTTAATGGTTTGCTTGTTTAATTCTCTATAGTCAATGCACATTCTCCAACTGTTGTCCTTCTTCTTAACCAACAATATTGGAGAGGAAAAGGGGCTAACATTAGGTTGAATTACTCCTCTCTCAAGTAAGTCTTTGATCATACCTTCGATTACATTCGTTTGTATTGGTGAATACTTATATGGCCTAATGTTCATAGGTTTAAAGCCTTCTACCAGTGGTACCCTATGGTCATGAGTTCTATGAGGAGGTAGGGTCTGGGGTTCCTCAAACAAAAATTCAAATTCTAATAGCAGCTGAGCAAGTTCAGAATTCCTTACCATAGCAATGTGGGTCTCCTCCTGGGTTGCTGACTTATTTCCACCAATTGAATGGCATAGGCAAGGGGTGAGCATTGCAGCAGTTTACTCATTGTATTGGTTGTCACAATTCTAATGGAGGTTGAATTAACACCCTGAAGTTTGTGATCCTTGCCATCCATAGTAAATGTCATGCAAAGCTATTTAAAGTTCCATACAATGTCTCCAAGGGTAGATAACCACTGTATTCCCAACACCATCTCACATCCTCCTAGAGGCATCACTAGAAAGTCTGCCATAAATTTTTGACCTTGCATTTGCCATGAAAATCCCTTGCAAACATGCATACAAGACACCTCTTGACCACTAGCCACAACAACCTTAACATGAGTAATGGGTTCCAGTCTACATCCAAGTCCCTTGGCCACAAACAAGTCAAGGAAGTTATGAGTGCTACCAGATTCAATTAATAAGTGAATTGATTTCTTCTTATGTTTTCCTACTATTCTCATGGTCTGATAAGACTTCTCAGTAAATCCCCTTAATGCATGAAGGGATAAGGAGGGCACAGGCTCACCGTTCTCTTCACAAACCCATTAAAAAGTCTCCTTACTAGCTTCAAACTCTTCCTCAGGTTCATCCTGTACCACTACCATGTGGAGTTGTCTTTTCTTACACTGGTGACCCGGAATAAATTTTTCATCACACCAAAAACATAGATTCTTGGCCTTTTTATCATTGAGTTCTTCATCAGTTAGTCTTTTAGTTCTAAATGGGAGATTTTTGGTATTGGTAGATTGGAAGTTGTGCTTGATTGGAATGTTGGATGTAGGCAATATAGGGGCCTGGTGGTAGTAGTTGAGGTTCTAGCAGTAGGGCTTACATTAGTAGATGGAATAGTAACAGTTGGGAAGTATTTGTTTGGATAGGTTTTGGGCGATTTCATAGTAGCCAGGTAAGAATCTTGCATCCTTGCTAGAGCGTAAGCTTGTTGTAGAGTTTTTGGACCAAACATCCTCACTGGTATCCTCAACTCATCCCTCAATCCGCTCAAGAAACAACTCAAGGAATAATCCTCTGTTAAGGTTACCTTATGAGAAAGAATGTCGAACTCCTCCAAGTATTCTTGCAGATTGCCTGTCTGTACCAACCCTTTCAGGTCTGCCATGGGATCCTCATAAATCTGTTCTCCAAAACAACCTTTGAGGACCTCAACATATTCCTCCCATGGTGGCTCTCCTGCTCTGTGCCTATTTTTAACATAAGACCGATGCCATTGTAGAGCTCGTCCCTCGAAGTGAATTGCTGCTAATTTCACTTTAGCGTTCAAAGGAGTGAGATCGATTGAGAAAAATCTCTCTCTTAAAGAGCCATCCTTCTAAATCTTTCCCGTCAAACCGTGGTAACTCAATCTTAGTGAATCGGGTAGCCATTTGGTAGTTGTTACCATTGACACTGGGTTAGGTTGGGGTGTGAGATCGATAAAAGGAGACGCATGAGGATTTTATGGGATTGGGTCCTTATTAGCAGGTGGATGGGTTGAGGAAGCTGGTAATTGATTCTAGTTTTGAGGCGGTACATGGAGGGAAGAGAAAAGGGACTCAGTTCACACACCATACCAGTCATCAATTGCTCATGATTCTGGATCAGTAATTGTTCTTGCCTCTGGTTATTCTCTTGCAACATCCCTTTCACCATATTGCGGATCGATTCCTCAAATTTTTTCAGATCCTGTGAACGGGTATTCTCAGAGACTGCCATTGATAGGTACAATTTGGATTTTGCAGGAGCAGAATGGGGCTGGAGAATCGAAGTCTCTGATACCAAATGGTTCAACCAAAAGTTGAATCAACATAATAAGAACATAAAGAAGAGAGAAATGAGGGAATCTAGAGGAAGAGAGAAATATAAATTCATTAATCACAAAAGCGTGAGCACCCTTTGAAAATGAGGTGCATATATTTGTTACATGCTTAGCCAAGACAACTCAGCAAATGGAAATGACCGAAAGTAGAAAAGAGAGAAAAAATAGCTAACGGCTATAAAACCTCACTACACCGTTTCATACTCAACAGCTAATTTACTCGTATTATCATTTCCACTGTAGTTGCAAATTGAAAATTTTGTTTTGGCACCAAATTAATATTTGCTGTCTAGCTAGACTCTCTCTCTCTCACATAATCACAAATAATCATACAACTGTGCGGATGCATAGACATGAATGTTTTCATGCATGAGTTGACAGGAAGAGTTGGTCTTTGAATCTAGACCTTGAACCATGCTAACATTGAAGCTAGATGCTCGATTCTACAAAAACTTTTTGGACTTTGCAGATCACAACTGGGCGTCAAAGGGTTTCTACTGTCTTGCTATAAAGTGAGAATGATGCCAATAGTTCTGAAAATTATGCTCTCTTATTTGTTTTTCAGAAACTTGAATGTAGTGGGTTCAATCAATTGGCATTAATATTATCTGAGGAAGTCCAACTCCTTGAGTTGTTTTACATGATTTAGGGTTGTAGAATCTTGAACAGGATAAAATTTTTGAGCGCAAATATCTTCAAAGTAACAAATTTTGTTATTCATTCTTTCATACAAAATCAAGCATAATTTTCCCTAAAAATGTAAAGTTCAATTTGTTTATATGATAACTTGACAATTTTTACTCCTGATCCTATGATATTGGCTATTGCTCACCAAGTAGTGTAATTTTTATTATGTTTTCAGCTACTTTTTATTCTGTTCCACATGGTTGCTTGTGGAAATCATGTTAGAATTGCCTCAGTTGAGCTGGCACTTGCCAGATGGTTGAGATGCATCTTTCTGTTTCACTGTCATTGTTTCAGGAGAAGCATACAAATATTTGTAAGATTCATTTTAGAGTTGGTATCCGTTCTTGAGGGCAGTTATCTCATCTGCCTGATGTGCTTACAGTTCTGGTGCTGGCAAGGCTGATAATTGTATGTTTAAAAAGCACACACAGACACATCTAAGTTTGAATTTTCTTTCATCTAGCAGGTTAGCAGCTATATAATTTAGAATTACTCACGGAATCTTTTGCAGATTTTCAACTTTCCAGCTTTAATAGTTATTTCTACGATCTGATTTTGGAGTGGTCATTGTTGTATGTTTATTATTGAATCTCCTTTTAAAATTTATACATTGACTTGTTCTTGGAATGGAAATCCAGATTTCTGTAAATGTATATGTTACTTGAAGGATCAAATATTAGCGGAATAATATATTCAGATGATGAATTAAATGGTTTTTAATCTGTATACTTTAATTTATGTACTTCTGATATACACACACCGAACACCGTTAATCGTATGATAGCATTTTATGATTTCAACTTCAAATTTAGAGAGAAGTTTCAGATGTGAATCATAATATTTTGGTTTGGAGCATGAAACAGTTGCGGTTGACATCATAATCAACGTCTCCTCTTATCAAAGGGTATTTAGGGGTGCTCTAGTGCTAGCATAGCATTATCTGTTGTACAATGTTTTCTATTTCCTACTTGCCAACTCTCTTTATATGATCTACAAATGTGCAGCATGTTTTTCGTGATTTGACTTGATTCTCTTAGATTTGTCAAATATATGTAAGATCCTTATGAGACAACCTCCAACTCTTGTTATGTTGCCTCTTTTGCCTTGATTCTCTTATCCATAAAAAGTTCATGAATAGGCGTGTATGTTACCTCTCTTGGCTCCTTATTCTTAAAAATGTTATTCTTCAGGAAACTCAATTTGTTGCTGGTTATGAAGTTGTCTGTAATAAATCATTTATGCCTGGATGCTATTCTAATACTGTAAGAGAACAAGACAGTTGCATTTTCTATATGTGATTGCTAAGGTAAGTTTTTGCCATCATTTTGTTGATATTGATTATTCTTGAAGTAAAATAATATATATGATGGAGATGCTATCATTTTATTGATATTGAAATCTCTTGCCAAGTTTGTTTCTTATTCATGTTTTGGTTCTACTTTCCTTGATAATGCCCAGAGCATGCATTCTTGATTCCGAGTTGTTTATACTTATCATCATTCTGTGGTAAGATCAGGATCTCTATCCTGTCCAAGCCAAGGTCTAATTTTTGTCTGATATCCTAGTGAATAGGGCGAGTTTCTGCCATAGTAAGGCTCTCAGACGTTTTCGATATGTTTGGGAACTTGGTCCCTTTGTTGTCTCCTTGCTCCGTCAGAATCACACAATTAGATGGGATCTATCAGCCAATCTACGGGTGGGTCTGACCATGTGATACAAGGAGGGTGCTTAATTTCATATATATATTTTTTCCTTTGGGTGCTGGATACGTAATAGTAATTTCGGTGGGTCAATGGGTTATGGAGAAATTTACCGTTTACTTATTTTTAATTTTTAATTTCAAAAATACCAACAAATATTTTGGTAATTATTTTTACCAAAATTAAATTTTATTTTTACCTTTTTTATGATATTTGTATTTTAATTATGTCATTTTTATTATTTATTGATATTGTAGTGCGATGTTTACAGATGTAATTTTCTATTTGTGCTTTTAAACTTCATATTTTTTTTTTGTTTTCTTTCCTTTTCCATTCTTCTATGATATTTTATATATTTTCCATTGTTAAAACTTTCTTCTCATGGGTAATAAAGTCTTACAGTGAAATTATTGAAAAAATGAGAAAATGAAAAATTTTACAATAATGTTTATTATTTTTTGTTATTTAACGTTGGATAAATTTTGTGTAAATATATTATTTATGAAAAAATAGATAAATATTGAGTAAATATTGAGTAGATATTGGATAAATTTTTAGTAAATATTTGGTATTTGTAAATGCAGTTTAAAATTATGTAAAGGTTGGGTAAATATTGATTAAGTATTGAATAAATATTTTTAATTATCATTTACATGAAATATGTCATATTAGATTTATTTTATATTTACTCATTATTTATCAAATGATTTAAAAAAAATATAAACAATAAAATATTTATGATTTTAGTATTGATGCTGCTGTAGATGAATATAAATGCATAAATTGATTTTGAGAGATTAAAAGAATAATTTTCTAAACAAAATTGTGATTAATAATAAAAAATGTTATATTTTTTTATATGTATAGAAGAGATCATAATAGATTTGTTTAGAAAAAATTATTGAGCAAAATTTTCAGTTTTTGATAGATTTAAAAGTTTAAAAGTTAATTTTTATATTTTTGAAAGATAGGAAAATTAAAAAATATTTTAGCGCATATTTCCATATATGAAATTTGCGCTTCTTAATGTTTTATGATAGGCCTGTGTTGCTAAGCTGGGATTTTTAAGCTCTCATTGAGGAATTTGTACTATAGTTGGGCATAGGGCCAAATTAAGACTGCTATAGGTTCAGGCTTAAATCTTAATTCTCAAACAATATGCTTATAAATTCTGTTGAAATTTTAGAGAGGAAATTATAAAAATTCTTTTTAAATTTTTGTTTAAAAAATATTTACTATTTATAAAAGTTTAAATATACACTTTTTTTTAGGTTTTTATATTTTAAAAATACAAATTTAAAATTTTGCATTTAAAAAATGCATTCTTTTTTATATTCACATAAGTTTGTTCACTCTTAAACACCACTACCATTTTTCTTTTTCTTTCAATTCCTTATGCAACAGCTTTTCTCTCAACTTCATTCCTCTGACCCAAACAACACTATTGACAATACCACCAAAAATTGACAGAGGATTTCCGATTCCGACCGAGACTGGGATGATACCGCGTTTCTCTTGCTGATCCCTGCAAATCTCAATACCAGTGTCAATCCTTAGCAGTTAGGATTCTCCCACTCATCCCATGCGTTTGCCTTACCTTTCCCTACGTTGCCAAGACTTGGCACCGATCCTACTTCCAGCTCAACCTCAGCTGGGTATGAGCTAGACCCAGATCAAGTAAACCAAGATCACCTTCCATCGTGACAACAAATGAATATGTTTTTTTTCCCCAAGATTCAAGAAAGCCTTTTTGGCTTTTTTTTTTTTTCCCCGGAGTGAGTTGAGAATTGAAAGAGAAGAAAATACATTAATACAGGGCATAGAGCAGCAGGAAAAGGGGCAGGGTGAGGAAGATGGTGGAAAGAGTGAAGAGGCGGGGCCCATGTATTAAATATAAATATATTAAAATTTAACTAGTATAACATAAATATACATTAAATATGCCTTAAATATACTGTATGTATACTATAAATATACTATATGTATACACATAATATTCTCCTTGTACATTAATATATTTGATAAAAAAGATGCACATTTGAAATAACAAATTCAAAAAAATGTATTTTTAAAGATAATAAAAAAAACAAAGTTTAATTGTTTATATACTTTTTTAAAATAGTATTTATGTATAAATCTCAATTCATATATTTCAAATATTAATTTAATAGTAGGCTACTGTTTGATTAATGGGCTTGACAAGTGGCCCAAATCAAGGAACATAAGAAGGGGTTACTATAGTAAAACCCTCTTAAGATTTACCTTAAATATACACTTTTACCCAGTCTGTTTGAACATTAATATATATATATATATATATATATATATATATATATATATATATATTTTAATTCTTAATGTTTTTCAACATGATACACTTCAGGCCTCAATAAAAAATCTCATTATAAATAATTTATTAAATAGTTTCCATTAATTTGCAGACACTAGTACTTCGCAAATAATAAAGTTTTTAAAAAAATATGAGAAAAATCCCCAAAAGAAAATTGATGAAATCAATATAGGTTATGGATAGAATCAGCTATGAGCAGCATACTTTTAAATTTTATTAAACATATTTAGAGTATTTATTTGATACCAAATAATTTTGAAGGGCGCCGAATATCTAAACTAAACACCTATTAAACCTCAAATATACACTTTCTTTTGATGATAGCATAATGGTTACAAGTGTTCTTTGAAATAGTAGAACCTCAAAATATTGTAATAATAAGACAAGTGCACGGGTAAGGCAAAACATAAAATAACCAACGACAGTTTTAATTGTTATATATCCAACTTGCGTGTCCAGAATTTATGATTTTTTGTATAAAGAGGGAAGATAGCAGCAGGCCAAACAATTAATATATGAAATGGACGAGTCTACATTTGGTAGATTCGATATTTGTTGCAAGATTAATAATTTATATCCAACTTATTTCTGCTGAGTTGACACGTCAATGAGATAAAGGTGTATTTTAAGCACAATTATGGAGTATAAACTAAATTCTTTGGTGATGACTTTGACCAATGCTCACAATGTACATGTTGAGTAATGAAGTTATTGATTCTTATGGGTCCTCTAATAACTTTATTTTTAATTATTTTTAATTTTACTTGAAGTTTAATAATAATAATAAAGAGTTTCTGGTTATAAATTCCCAAATATTTGTTATAATTTATAATCCGGTCCGAAAATATGGATTTTTAGTAAATAAAGAGAATTTTCGGAGATATATATAGAAATAAAAATATGCAAGACTATTTTTATCTTTAATTAGAGGATATTTTATATGTATTAGATTTAACGCTACTAATTTTTTTTATGGAAATATTTTGAGAATAATTTTCTGGTATAAGAAGTATGATCTCGTTATATTTTTTTAGGCTGTGTAATTTTGTAGTAAATTTTTTCTTTTTATTTTCTGTTTATATATGGAGAATATATAGGAATATTGTAAATGAGAAAGATATGTTGACAGAATCATATTACAGATAAGACAAAGTACCCTAGACTAAGGGTTGGGTCCGTTTAATTAATAACTAACACTATGCATTTTCCTCATTCGTAGCTTTAATTTATCTTCTGATGAGCCCCAAAAAAAAAAAATGTAGCCCTTATGAATGCGATGGCGGTATATATATATATATATATATATATATATATATATAATGTCAATGGAAGGACAATTATTGTTTTTTAATTTGTCTAATACTTATTTCTTGACATGTTATCTCAGCAATGATCCAAGCAAGTATGCTATGGTTATCAGGTTGGTTTGACAGAATGCTTGTGCCTTAATTGCTTGAATGATCTAATCTCTCTAGTTTTAAAGTGGGTTGAGTTGTGATATATATATATACAGGACTAGAAACGTGTCTAGTACTGTAAATCATCTGATCATCTACTGAGAAATTGATAGAAATCTAGAAATAATTATATTATTTGTCAATTAAAATGAGATGATTGCCAAATAAATATATTTTAGTTTACATGATGTATAAAACTTAATTGTCACTCTTATTGTCTTTCACTATCCTTTGCTGTAAACTATGATGTCATTACCTTTTGAACTTGAGCCAACATATATATATATATATATATATTAGTTGATGGCTAAAACAATTATATAGCTGGGTACAATGACGTGTTTAAAATACTAACTGAATATAGCTTAGAGAAAAATGTTTTTTGGTAGCATAAAAACATATAATGATTCTTATGAATCAATTCATAGTATATTCCTTAACCATAGTATTGGCCATAACAGTTGGGAAAACTAGGCCCCTATATGACAGCAATGTAAGCAAGACGTAATTAACAAGATTCAGAGCAAGGTCTCTCTTGGGCCCTCCCTACTGTTATTTTAGAAGTTGCAATAATTTCAGGGCTTAGTCACATAATAATAATGATCATGAAAGGTACTCCAATAGGGTAACTCGTATAGAAGAGAAGGTGAACCCATGGACACGTAATTATCATTGAAATGGTAAAGATACGATGAAATTAGCATGGATTTTCTATGCCCCACATGGATTGTTTTTGTTTTATATTAGGGTTGTTAGGCTATGAACAGTTGAAAATGGGGAAGCTGGTGTTTGATCTTTGTTCTCAAATCCGATTCACGTGTAGTATATGTAATAAAATTATATATTTCTTTTACACTGTTTTTAATATACTTGGTGTCCTTTCTGTTGTAGTTTTAGCATTTCTTTAATCAAATTTTCTAACGATACTTAATTGGAGTGACTATCAACATCACCAATGGGAGAAATAAACTCACTAGTCCAGGCCAAGCTTAGATTAATTGTATTTTTAATTTAATTAGGTTCTAACACCATGACCAACCACAAATAACCATAAGTTATGTTAAAAACACATACATGTATAAGATTCAATATATTGGACACTCTTGAATAGGACGATATGTTTGGGAAGTAAGAAACCCCTTTGATATCTCTTTATCAACAAAGAATTTTCGACGTGAAAACACAGAGACAAATGACTGATTTTTGAAGAGAAAAAAGAGTGGATCTGTAGGGTTATAAATGAATTGACTTATTTGAAAAAAGTTTTGTTATTTGGAAGATATATAAAACAGTAGATAATTCTGTTACTAACCATTTAAAGTCAAATATATCAATCGAAGGGGCAAATCAATTTTAAAACATTTTATAAATAAAAGTGTTAGTTATAATCTTCCTTTTTTCGTATTTTCTTTTACCTTCTTTTCTATTTTAATGACACGTAATTACTTTTCATTTCTTAATTTCTTGAAATTTTTTCATCAAAGACTCTCATGAAAAAAAAAATTACATGTCATAGCAATAGAAAAAGGAATAAAAGAAAAGATTACTAACAGTTCTCTTCATATATCTTCCAATTTTATCATTTACCCAATTGGGTTTTGAGCCAATATTTTGGAGTATTAAAACAGAATATAATCTTTTATGTCTCCGTATTCATTTGCTTGTAAAATGAATGCGTGAAAACAAAGAATGTTATATGGTTGAAATAAATACAAAAATAGATAAGAGCATTGTTAAATGAATTCCTTCTTTTCTCTGTCTAGACTATTCCAAGAATATCTATAGAATATGTTTTGTTGTTGGGTATTATATATATGTATAATTATATCATATGCTGTATCCTGTATGTGATTAAAATGATTGAAAATAGGGTTTAGTTTTCTTTTTGCGTGGAAATGGAAAGACAGAAGATATACGTGGCATGGGAAAGCATAGAAAGTCTTGAGATTAGATTGTATTGAGTAGAAACTTAACAGAGGAAACAAACTAGTTGTTTAACAGACATTACAACTGTGACATTTTTTTAATAATTAATTAAAAAACACATTGCTCTCTTTAGGGGACTTTACTTTGCCCCATTCAATTCTTAATTTAATTTAATGTAATTAGTTAACCTGCATCTTTTGATATGAGAAGACGGTCCATCCGACAAGGAACCCTGTTGAAGAAGCAATCTCTCTCTCTTTCTCTGTGAAAAAACTCTTTAGCTAGCTAGCTAGCTTTCGTGAAGAAGGTGTTAAATTAGTCTTTTTGTTAACCAAGATTTTGATAGAAATTGATTAAATTTCTTTGGTTTCTTTTAGGAGTAAAACTTGTGCCGACAACTAAATGAGGTAAGTGAAGAGGAAAACAAGAAGAGATATTATATATATAGTAAGCAAATAGGGCTTGGCGTCTTTTGTGGCTTTGACTCTATATGGCTATTGATGTGATGTTTTAATATTGAGTTTATAGCTTATGAAATATGATAAGATAAAATTTTAGGTAAACAGAATCTCCTATCTAAACTGTAGATTAATCCAATACAATTAAAACATGTCAATTAATAATGTTATATCAGCTAATAATTATTTTAATGTTAAGTGTATTAGAAAAGTAAAAATAAAATTAAATAAAGAGAGACAAAAAAGTATTAAGAGAAATACTACAAAAAAAAATGTTAAAATTAAAAAAAAGAGAGAGATAAACATTATTAATTAACGTATTTTAATTCTATTACGTTAGTCTACAACTAAGGTACTAGACTCTTGTAACGGGATTGCTACTACCTTATCCCTTTGTTATATTTGTTTTACCACAATTACAATATTTTTGTATCATTACGTACTTACACTTATCTTTACATTCACACGTATATATAAACTGTACTCTATGGCTTTCTATAATAATAAAACATACAATATTTATTCAGCTTACACATGGTATTAGAGCCAATGACTACCCCTTCATCTCAAACCTTCATCACTTCCTCACATCACACATTCACCATTAAACTTACAAGAAAAAATTACCTTGCATGGAAAACTCAATTCCTACTCCATCTAAATTATAAAAATTTAAGGGAATATGTTGATGTCTCAAAACCTCCACCACCTAAGGGGTTTGTAACCTAAGGGGTTTGTAAACCCCAGTTGACTACCATACTGTGCCTTAAGGAGTTTGTAACCTCAATTTCATACTCAAAATTTTCACTAATCATGTTATGTTGTCTAGGGGTACTTATGCATATATAAGAGTGTGTTGAATCTGGATCAATCAATGCACATATATCTGACTCATAGAGAGAGAACATACCAATAATCACATATGTAGCTTCTTGATCCTCTCTGGCCCTCATAGCATAAGCTCTAGTTGGTGTTCAGTATGTTCCTAGCCTGTTAATAGTCCTAGAGACTGCTTGGGTAGGTCCTGCATGATCTCTTCTAGTCTTTTTGTCTAGTCTATGCTGGAGCTGACCGTGTAGTATAAACTAGTGCACTACTAATATTTAGAGGACAATCCTTCTTCATATGCTCCTTAGATCTGCATATGAAGCAAGCACATGCATTTCTTGAGCACTCTCCTCTATGAATTGTATGGAAGGTACCACAAACTAGAACACTTTCTTTAATATCCCGTGTCTGAGTGCTACCGGCTGCAAATGTAGCTCTAGAGGGCTGTCCCTTCCTATGTGCTCTATCCTGTGTATAATTTCTATTCTATCTCCAACTCTTGCCATGAGACTGTCCTAGATATAACCAACTCTTTTTGCCTGAAGGCTGGGCCACTGGAGTCACTGTTTGTCTACAAGCTTCCTCTGCTCTCTTTCTCTACTCTACACTAACAACGGATGTAATCAGTTGAGTAAAAATGACATGCCGAAGTAAAATCATGAAATCACCAATTTTTGCATTGAGACCATACTCAAATCTCCTGCACTTGTCTATCTCGCTCGTGATAATCTCTAAAGCATATTTACTCAGTCAAGTAAACTCCCTCTAGTACTCTATCACTGTCATCTTGCCCTGCTTGAGGCTCAAAAACTCTCTCTTCTTCTCATCTATATAAATCGGAGGAATGTATTGCTCTTTGAACTTAGTTACTAAGAAGTCCCATATCATTGGCTGAGAGACCTCTAGCTTTAGTAAAACTATCTTCCACCAGTCATAAGCATCTTTCTGTAATAGGGATATAACGTACTTGGCCTTCTAGTCAGTAGCCTCTTTAAACTCATCACAAACCCTCTTAATCTTATTTATCCAATACTCTGCAGCAATAAAATCATCATCATTTGTTTTTAGAAAAATAGTAGCTCAAACTTATGAAGCTTGTCTAGTTTTATCCTTGGCCTTAGTAGTGGAGGTGGAGGAGCTAGCACTAGTTGTGGTACTGCTTTAGTAATTTTCTATAGTAAGCCTGCCATATGTTGCATCAAAAGTGTCTAGCCTTAACCGGCCTATTTCAGAGCTTGCTGGTTCAACATTAGTATTGCACATGGACCTTGAACACTAGCAGCACTGGGCTGGTTTAGTGTCATAGTGTGTGGAGAGCTATGGCTCTCAACCATATTGTTCGATTTAGATGCCATCTCACTCTAGTACTACAAGGTGGCAGAAAAATACCCTAAGTCAGAGTTAGACAAGACGTATGTATGCATGCATACATACGTCTTTCATAATCCACTTAGGTCTAGAACTGCTTAAACCTAAGCTTTGATACCACTAAATGTAAAACCCATCCATATAATAGAGAAAAACCCACTATATAGATGGACCATACGACTGTGTTTGTATAAACCTGTTCTGATTTAAAACTTTTTTCTAACTTATATTTGTATCAAGATCATCATATCCGATTAACATGTAATTTAAAACATTTATAAGCTATATATTATATAAAACTCTTTCCGTATCTGAATTAAAATCATAAACAAATCTAATAGTTAGTTTGGGTAACATCCTTATTGCACAATCTAATAGCTATTTTGGTAACATCCTTATTACACAATCCATCCTTATTAAATATAAATAAATTCAATTGCATGTCCTTATTAAAAATGCGAATAACTATTTGTCTCTATCCTATGTTATGAAAGATAATAAAATAAATAAAATGAATGAAATAAATAAATAGACCCAACATGGATTAACTCTAATTTCTTTGTTTGGCTTGGTCTTCTCTTCAACTAAACTCAGTTATCCCTTGTCACCAAACCTACATGCAACTACTGAAAACTTAGTGGTATATATAAATATTGAAATTCTAACACACATTCATAAATTAACATAGCATATATAAATATATCAAATGTGTACCTTTGTTTTTAGCCATATCGTCATATATATATATATATATATATATATATATATATCAACTTACTTTATTCATGCTGACTTACCTAGATTTGTAGTACTAACATAGTATTCAAATCATATACATGCCAGTATACTAGGCTAGGCTATCATATATTTATCAATGAAAACATACATATTCAATATATAGTTATAAGTACATACATGATATAAATCTCATAAGGGTAACCTCTCATCATAGTCATAATGAATTTTCATCATATGAGATGAATATCAAACTTTTGGCTCTATATGCCTGATTACTGGTTTCCACATTCCTTTTCCAAGATATAACATTATTCTGATTTCCTTTATGTATTACTGCATTACAAATAATTTACCATTTTCTCTTTATAATTTATTGTGTTCTACCCAATACTCTAGACCTGGACTACTCGGATGCGGGTTGTGAAACATGAGCACTTTAACCTGAGTTTAAGCCACCTTGCTCATTTATTGTATCTTTTTATATATCTACTACCGAGCTTAAGCCACCCTGATGAGTAAATATAATATCTACATTCATGTAGGAAAAGACGCTCTAACTCGAGATTAAGCCACCTTGTATTTAAATAATCAGGAGCGCTCTGACCCGATCTTAAGTTACCCTGATATAATACATAATAATATTCTACGATACCGTAACCCCCTCAATGACATGCCTCATATCCTAAACTAGTCCTCGAATAGAGAATGAGCATTTATAAGCATATTATGATTATCTGTATTATTTATCTCATGATTTCACATGTTCAACATATGATACTTTGTAAATTAGAGTATCTAGTGCATAACCATTATTCATAATCATGTTATCATACTATATACCATCTCATTTAATCATGCTAAGTGTGTGTGCATATTAAACTTATATAATTCTATCATATAATTCAATTAACAAATTCTGGGTACAAGACACTCACGAGTATAAATGACATATTCAAGGGCATGAAGCCTTTTGTCACGGGTTGTCTACCCGTAACTGACTTTGTGTGGACATTCACGGGCGTGTGCCTTAGTTAACTAGCATGAACATATTATGTGTAACAATTCACGAATGTGAAAAATTAAATTTGCTGGTAATTTATTACCTGATGGAACTCTTTTTTATTCTTCTGTACATTTGCTATTTTCCCAATCTAAATCTCTAGCCTTTTAAATGAAGCTTTTATTGAATCCAACCTCTTATATGTTCTCTCTTTTTTGTCTTGATTTGCAAGTATGAAACTATTTAATATTTCGTGTAGTGATGGTTTTCTAGATGTACTAACATGTCCAATTTGGTTTTGATGTGGGTATGACTATTGATATGAAGGGTCCTAGTAATTATACTGTAGATTTTGATTTTGATTCCTAAGGAGTTATGGTGAGTTTTGATCAAAATTTCTCCTAGAGAAATGTGGGTGGATTATATAGCTAGGGTTGTACTATTTGAGTAAGGATTATTTTATTGCTTTAGCTGGAAACAATTTAAGGCACTTGCTTACTCCATGTCATTCCCTATCACAGAATCAAATGAAGAACACATATTAGCTCTATATCCATAAATACCATAAATTCCACATGCTTGATTTACAGACGTGTGTTATTTATTGGTTAATATTTGGACTTGCTTTGTGAGCTCAACAATTTGTAAAGCCAACTCATTACTGCTAAAAACTTCATGCACTATCATTTTTCTTCCTCTTACATTCTTTTGTTGAGAATTAGCTCCCATAAGTTCAAATATGTCATATTGTCTTTTCTTCCATGGCTCCTCCAACTGTGTTGTCAACCATGCATTGATATTGTTGACTCAAACCATTATAGAAGGATTGATTCATTATTGGAAGAGGGTATCCATGGTGAAGGCATTACAAAAGGAGCATTTTGAATCCATCTCAATCATCATGGAACGTTTCAAAGTCTTTTAATAAAAATTAGTAATTTCAACTATCAACTCATTTTTTTTTCTGATGAGAATAGAATTTATCTATAAATTTGTGATAAACCCCAATCCAATTATTTAGAGAATTAGGAGGTAAATTTATTAGTCATGTATTGACTTTGTCTTTTACGGTGTAAGGAAAACACCTTATCCATGACTAGTCTTTATTAAGCCCGTTCAAAGAGAAAATATTGATGGTTGTATAAAATTTCCTTATGAATGTTTAGAGGGTTTTTATTAGTTAACTCATAGAAGGATGAAAACATATTCAAATGAATGATTTTTAGCTCATAATTTCTAATTGCTTTTCCTAACACAATACACGAGGCACTATTAGCAATTACTAGTCTAGCATAGTCTTTCATGGCTAATTGCCTTTATTCACCAGCTACTATTGGTGGAATTGTCATTAGCTTGGTTGCTACTTCTTCCTAATTTTCAGGATTTTCAAAAATCTCATCTTTTTCTACAGAAGGTTGTTCTTCTTGTTTATTTGATTTAGACCTTAATTCATAACTCCACTGAGTGGATTTTTTTGCTGATTTTGTTCGTATATTGTTACTTGGCATAAAACCAATGTCCCAACTGAAAAAAATGAAATAAGATAAAATTTGTATAAATTTATTTATCTAAAAGATAAACGTTAGCAATTTAGTTAACTAAGAATCAAACAAATAGTAATTCCCTAGTAACGACACCAAAAAAACTTAAGCGCAGGCCTCTTCGATATAAGAACTTTTTTTTGTCTTGGTCCCAATTCAACCACTATGTCTATCATAGAAAAGTCACTTAATTTAATCCCAATCACTTTGAATGCAACTCAAAGTGTACTCACTAATGTAATATGGTAAGTTTACTCCCGAGACTGATCTCTCAAGAAACTACGTGGTTTTAAATTCTTAATTAGTTTTAAATTACCAATGAATAGTGAAATAAAATTCTAAACACTCTAACCAATTTTAATGAGTTGATTAAGCTCTAAAAGAAACTAATAACAGTAAAAAGTAACTAAGAAAATCAATGAGAAAATAAATAGAGACTAACCTCACAACCCCCAATTTGCATATCCCATAATGAATTTATGCACCAATGAATGTATATTTAATAGCTCTCACCTTTAAAGTATCAATTAATCAAACAAATGAATTAACTAATGTTTAGTCCAATTTTTAGATTAAATTACAGATGATGTATCTTATAATCTAGCCTTAACATTTCCATTTAAAGTTAAATAATTGATGATCAAGTAATTATTAAACTAAAAACTTATTAAGCACAATTGAGACTAAAGAAATTCATTCATTCATTAATGAGATAAAATGGAATAGTACAAATTGGGGTTGCACACTAAACACTTAATAAAGTGTTTAGCCTAGCATATTAACAATAATGATAATGTCTATTTAGATGACTAAGTTAAACATTAGAAGAAAATAAAATATGAAAAGAAAACTTTTTGAACGTTGGCACAAAATTCTTAATTCTTCTTCTTAGTGAACGTCTATCTCCCTCTGTCTCTATAAAATGAAACTAGATTATATAACCTAAAAAGTTCTACTTAAACTCTAATTCTAAAGATACAATTATTTCCAACTAAGAGATAATTTCCTTCATAGATGATCTTCAAAATGACATTTATTTTTAAAGTTTGGATCCCACTTGATCATAATAGAGTTTGCACAAAAGGGTCATCATACGCGTGACACATTCTTCAGCTAAATACTCAATGTGATCGTGTTGATTCCTTATATGTGTGACAGTAAAAATAAAGTAGCTATGCCCCTGCAATCAAATCTAGATGCCTGTAACTAAAGGTTGAGCTTTAGGAACTTCGCATTCACAATCAAAACCATGCACTAGCTACAAAAATGAAGGAAGAAACTCCTTATGACTAGAAGCACCACTCATGCATATGACACATTGTCACATGCGTGAAGGTCCTAAGCTTGCTCTCCCTCCTCATGTGTATGAGGCTTCCTTATTGCACGAGAGACTAGGTCTTTTCTGCATTTCAACTTTTCTTCCTACAATCACGAAATTAAAACAATTAAGTATCTAAAACATAATAAAAACCTATAATTAAACATAAAAACATTAATAAAAATTAGAACAAATAAAACACATAAGCTTCCATGGTATCAACAATAGGATACAAGCAAATCTCTATGTCTTACCATCACCTACACAATCTATCATGAATTTTACTTGCTCTGCTACTTAATAATTTCAATGGTACATTGAATAGGTGCTACCCATGATGTTACTCTAGACTGGTCATCCCTTAGCTTTTCAGATGAGTATAAGGGTAAGGAAAATTTACATATTAGTGATGGTACAAGGTTGCAAATGTTTCATGTTGGTAATAACGCTATTTCTCCTTCTTCAAAATTGCTTGCCTTATTTGATGTGTTACATGCTTTTAACATTACTAAACAAGCTATTGTCTATTCAAAAATTTTGTCAGGATAATAATTGCTTTTTATAATTCCATGCTAATCCTTATTTTGTTAAAGATCAGTCTACTAAGAGGACACTACTATGAGGAACATAAGAGCTGGCCTTTACAAGTTGCAAGGTGCTATTCACTAGAAAAAATTTGATGAATGTTGCAGTGTACTTAGCTAGCTTGGAGGACTCACATGCAAAATTAGGCCATCCAAATTAACAAACTATTCGTCATTTGGTTCACAAATTTCATTTTCCTTGCTGTTCAAATAAAATTAATTCAAATAAATATGAAGCTTCTTGCTTATGGAAACTTAATAAACAATCTTTATCTTTGACATATAATCTTAGTCCTAGTCCTCTACATTTGACACATTCAGACATTTGGGGCCTTATTGTTTATTTGGTTATTTCCTATTAAGTGCAAAAGTGAGGTTCCTACTATTCTTCATCATTTTAATTGTTGGTGAAAAAACAATTTGATCAGAAAATTAAGTCATTTAATTCTGATTGGGGAGGGTAGTACCGTCATTTATATATATATTTTCAAAGAAAATGGAATTGTCCATAGGATTGCTTTTCTCCACACTAATGAGTAGAATGAATTGCTAAAAAAATTCAAAATATAGTTGATGTTGGACTTACATTATTAGCACATTGTGGCACACATTTAAGATATTGGGATTTTGCTTTTGAAACTGTTGTGCTCTTAATCAATCGCATGCCTTCTACCTCACTTAAAAACCACATACCCTATGAACTTCTTCTTAAAACTAATCTGATTATTCTTTTCTCAAAATTTTTGATCGTTTTGTCTACCTTTTCTTACTACTGTACAATAATCATAAGTTTTCCTTAAATCATAATAATGTGTTTTATACTCCCTTCATTATCGTATCGACTTCTAGATAAGGCTAGTGGGAAAAATTATGTTGCTCATCATATTGAATTTGTGGAAAAAAATATTTCATTTCATAAAGTTTTAAGTCTTCCTCTTCTTTCGGATGCTCTGCCAATCCCTATGTCTAATTCTCTATGGCTACAAATTACATCTCCAATGCACTAGCTCACACATCCTTTGGTCCCTCTTGGTAACACTTCTAACTTACAATTTCATTCACCAACACCCTCACTCACACCCTTATCCTTATCTCGGTAGAGTACTCCCCCATCTATAAAGTCACTTTTATATCACCTCAGTTGCCTTTATCCTCATCAAATTAGTCCTTTATTATGCTCATCTAATCCTTTTACCAAGTTGATCCCATCACCCTAACAAACAACCTTATGTTCATCTATTGATTCACCCATTTATCCTCTTTCAAATTCCGTGGCCTTATCCATATTCATAATCCTAAAAAACTAAAGTTATTTGCTGACCCATCTAGTTGTGTCCTTCACCCATAATTTTCTCTAACAAATTCTCCACCAAAATGAACTCACCCCATCCAATTAGGACTTTCAAGTCTACAAAAAAAACAAACCCATTGCACAGTGAACCACAATACCCACCCTTAAACTATACAAAACTGAGCCATCCTCTTTTATGCTGGAAAACATGTCACTTGGATGGCTTCACACCATGAGGCGAGAAATATGAGCTTTACAAACCATACCTGGGATCTGGTACCATCGTCATTACATGGAAATGTAGTTAGCAATTGCTAGATTTATAAAATCAAACGTCGGGATCATGACATGATTGAAAGATTAAAAGTGTGTTTGGTCATGAAGGGATACACTCAAGAATATGGTTTGGATTACCAAAAAACTTCAAATCCAGTTGTGAAGCATATAACTATAAGATCACTTCTATCCATGGTTGTCTCACATGATTGACATCTTCATAAGCTAGATATGAGTAATACATTTCTTAATAATGGACTAGAGGAGATAATATATATGGTCCAACCATAACTATTAACAAATTATGTCAGTTTATGCATCATCTCAAAGCTTTAAAATAAGTGATTCATTATCTTAATGGTACTTTGAGGCACTCTTTGTTGATCACAAAATGCTCCCAAAATATATTGACAACCTTGTCATATGTAGATTGTGTTAGAAATGAAACACTCATACAAATAACTTTTATTCAAACTCAAACAAATATTACAAAAACACTCTTACTCAAAAAATAAGATACTATAACTCACTTTTATAAAACTTTACTTATTCACTCACTTAGAAGCTTTTAATTTTTCTTGATACCTAAACTAAAATAAGGAGAGGTATTTATACTACTTAAGAATAATCCTACACCACACAAATAAACTAATCCAAAATTATAATAACCATACACCTCATTATTCTCCATCATTCTAATAATATTTTAAGTTACCAAATGATTCACATGCATAATTACCACACCCTAGATGATTCTAGGTAGAGGGCTTGTAGTTTTGGACCTTGATTATGGACTTGGATTCCAATTTGATTGGGTTTGGGTTTGGGCTCCCATAATGGATCAAGTTTATGATCCAACACCCCTCCTTAAACTTTATCTTGTGACTCTTAGTAAGTTTCTTAATCTTATGAAATCTTTGCTTGTCAGTGGCTTGGTAAAAATATCAACAACTTGATCTTGTGACTTCACATATTCAACTTGCACATCCTTTCTAGCAACACACTCTCTTATATAGTGGTAACAAATATCAATGTGTTTGTTTCGATTATGGAATACTAGATTCTTTGCTAAGGCAATGGCTGACTTGTTGTCGACGCAAACCTTGGTCGACTCTTTTTGTATCAAACCTATCTCATTCAATATATTTTTAAGTCAAATTGCATGACAAACGCATGAGGTAGCAACAACATATTCTGCTTCACAAGTGGATAATGTGACAATCGGTTGTTTCTTTGACATCCATGTGAAAGCAGTATCTCCCATGAAAAATACGAATCCAGTAGTGCTCCTTTGACTATCTATCTTTGACATCCATATGAAAGCAGTTCTTTATGGCTTTTGACTTTGTAGCCTAATGGTTGCTAAATGTAGACTTTCTCTTCAAGAACTCCATTCAAGAAGGTAGACTTTACATCCATTTGATGTATCTTCTACTTGTTTTGAGCAACCAAAGAAATGATTAGTCAATAGTCCCAATCAAGCAACAGGAGCAAATGCCTCATCATAGTCAATTCCAACCTTTTGACTATATCTTTTAGCAACTAGCCTTGCCTTGTGCCTTTCAATTTTTCTTTTAGCGTTTTGCTTTATTTTGTACACCCATTTGACACCTATCACCTTATGTCCCTTAGGAAGTGAGGTGAGTTCCCATGTGTCATTTTTCTTGGTGGCTTTGATTTCTTCGTCCATCGCACCTCTCCACTTCTTCTCTTGTACTGATTATTGAAAGCTCATTAGTTCACAATCGACAAATAGAAAAAATAATGTAAGATTATCTTGTCGTTCGGTTACCTCATAAAGATCTCTAAGACTTCGTGTGCGTGACATAACTTTTTCACTTGATGATGATGAAGGTGATGAGTCTTCTTGAGTGGTTGGTTAAGTGGGTGGAGTTGTTGGCTCTTATTGGGCTTCTCTAGGTTGTTCTATTAGTGTCAACTCATCTTTTTCAAACCAAGGAAAGAAATTTAAGTCATGCGCATGAGAGTTAAAATCCCATTCTCCTTCTTCGTTGAATACCACATCTTGACTAATCACAATTATCTTATTGTCAGGATTGTACAACTTGTAGTCCTTCGAATTAGCATTATAGCCGATGAAGATAAAACTCTCGCTTTTAACATCAAGCTTTGTTCTTCTCTCATCTAGTACATGAACATGGGCTATACTTCCAAAGATTCTCAATTGGAAAATACTAGGCTTTCTTCCACTCCATGCCTCTTGTGGTGTCTTTCCCATACATTTCTTGTTCGAGATCGGTTTGACAAGTAAACTGCACACACCACTGCTTCTGTCCAAAATTCAATGGGTAATTTCTTGCTTTTGAGCATGCTTCATGTCATGTCGATGATTGTTTTTTTTTTTCTTTCTGCCATGCCATTTTTCCAGAGGGATCTAGGAACTGTCATTCATCGACAAATTCCATTTGCTTCACAGAACTCTTGAAACTCCCTAGAAGTAAATTCTCCACCTCGGTCGGATCTCATGGCTTTGATTTTTCTATCACTTTCTTTCTCCATTGTAGCTTTGAACTTCCTGAAAACTTCAAAAACTTTTGACTTCTGTTTCAACAAATATACCCAGGTTTTTCTTGAAAAAACATCAATGAAGAGAAGAAAATAGCTACTGTTACCGAGAGAGCTTGGCTTGATCGAACCACACACATCAGTATGGATGAGCTCGAGTGGCTTCTTGGCTTTTGACTCTGACTCCTTTGGAAAACTTTTCCTGAATTGCTTCCCTGACTAGACACCCTTCACAAAGTTGGTCAGGATGGTTGATGCAAGATAGTCCCTTTACCATATTCTTCTTAGATAGTAGCTCCAAACCTCCAAAATTTAGATGCCCAAATTGAAGATGCCAAAGCCATGATGCATCTTTGTAGCAAGCTTCCAGGCATTTTGCAACATCATTTTGTATGTTGATCAAGAATATTCTATTCTTTGACATCAACACTTCAGCAATGAAGTTATTCTTATCATCTTTTATAGAAAGATTATAATCTTTCATATGAATATTATAACCTTTCTCTAACAGTTTTCCTAAACTCAAGATGTTACTTTTCATATTGGGTATATAGTAGACATTGGAAATAAACTGATGTCTCCCATCTTTCAAACGGACAAGGATGTTACCTCTCCCTTTCACTACTATTGTGGAATCATCTCCAAATGAAACATTTTCATTTACTGACTCGTCTAGCTCCACGAACATGTCTTTCTTTCCTCATATGTGATTGCTTGTACCACTGTTAAGATACCAGGAATTTGCTTGGCCACCATCAGTTTCCTTTCTTGCTAAAAGAAGAGTTTCTTTGCCATCTGTTCTCTCCTCCATGTAGTTGGCCTTTTCCTCAATTTTGTTGTTGGGAGCTCTACATTATGAAGCATAATGCCCAAACTTATGACAATTATAGCATCGAACTTGAGATTTGTCATACCTTGAGTTCGGATTGATTCTTCCACGACCTCATGTTGGGCTTTCTCCTTTCTCATAGTTGTTATTGGAATTGTTGTTATGGTAATTCCAACCTCATCCACGACTGTGACTTCCACCTTGTCTGTGGCCTCTACCTCTGCCTCAGCCATGTTGGTTTCTATCATTGCCTTGACTTTCATGCATATCCTTGAATTGCAGCTTGAGGAGTTGCTCAGTAAATCCTTTCATCTTCTTATGCTTCTTTTCATATGCTTGCAATGATCTTTGGAGTTGCTCAATCATCATTTCTTCCAAGTCTTTAGTTTCTTCAATCATCACGATGATGTGCTCAACAAATGAAGTATCTTTTTTATTATCCTCACTTCTTCTAACTTTTCACCATTTCTTTTTAATTGATTAGAAACAACTACTACTCTTGAGAAATAATCCGAAATTGACTCAGATACTTTCATGTGTAAGGATTCAAATTCACCTCTTAATGTTTGGAGATGTACCTTCTTCACTTGCTCGGATCCTTTGTAAGAGGTTTGCAGCTTCTCCCACACTTCCTTAGCAGAGCTTGCACTCGAAATCTTTTCAAAGCCATCATCATCTAATGCTTGATAGATGTGGTAGAGAGCCTTCTTGTCTTTATTTCTTGAATCATTCAAAGTTGTCTTTTGATCTTGTGTAAGAGTAGCAAAAGCAGCATCATCCACAAACTTGTTATAGCCTTTCTCTATGATATCCCACACATCTTGTGATCCAAGAAGTGTCTTCATTTTGATACTCCAATTGTTGTACTAGTTGTTGTTGATTGTCGAAACTTGGAATGGTGCCATACCATTTCCCATATCTCTCAATATAATAAGAATTTGCAAAATCTGATTGCATGGATGAATCCAAAACGTCGAAAAACTTTGGTAGGGACCTAGTCAAAATTTTCAAATTTTTCGATCAACTGTCAAAGTCAACGGTCAAAGTCTACCCTAACTTGGTCAATGGTCAAAGTCAACCTACCTAGTCAACGGTCAACGAATTTGATAGCTCAATCAACTCGGTTTGGACGGCTTGGTGAAGCGGCTCGGTCAATTTGGTTGACTAGGCTCAACTTAGTGAGTCATTCAGTTTTCTAGTAGCACTGTTCCGGCGGTGCGTTTAAACTCTGATCGGAGCAATTCTAACGACGTCAGATTCCTCTTGTCGAGACATTCTATTTGATATACAATAGTGTATACTTTCCAACTTGCTCTGATACCACTTTATTGGAAATGAAACACTCACAAACAACTTTTATTCAAACTCAAACAAATATGACAAAAACACTCTCACTAAAAAAAAAAGATACTACAACTCACTCTTATAAAACTTTGTTTCTTCACTCACTTAAAAGCTTTTAATTTTTTTGATACCTAAACTAAAATGGAAAGGTGTATTTATACTACTTAACAACAATCCTATACCATACAAATAAATTAATCTAAAAATAAATTAATCATATACCATACACTTCATTCTTTTCCATTCTTTTCTATCCTTGTAATAATATTTTAAGTTACCAAATAATTCACATGTATAATTACCACACCCTAGAAGATTCTAGTTAGAGGGCTTGAAGTTTTTGACCTTGATTATGGACTTAAACTCCAATTTGATTAGGTTTGATTTTGGGCTCCCATAATGGATCAAGTTCATAATCCAATAGATTGGGTAGGCTGCCCTAATTATAAAATCAAATGTCGGGCATATGGCATGATTGAAAGATTAAAAGCACGTTTGGTGGTGAAGGGATACATTCAAGAATATGGTTTGAATTTTTAAGAAACTTTCATTCCAGTTGTGAACCCTATAACTATAAGATCGGTTCTATCCGTGCTATCTCATGTGGTTGGCATCTTTGTCAGCTAGATGTGAGTAATGCAATTCTCAATGGTGAACTAAAGGAGATAGTATATATGGTCCAACCACAACTATTTATTGATAAAACACATTCAAATTATGTCTACATGTTGAAAAAAATTAGTTTATGGTCTCAAACAAGCTCCACATGTTTGGTTTCAGTGGCTCAGTAATTACTTGTTCACTATTGGGTTTGTTAGTTCTCAAGTTGATTCCTCATTATTTGTTTATCATAAAGATAATTGCATTTACTTTCTATTGGTATATGTGGATGATGTAATTCTTACAAGTTATAATATGGGGTTGCTTCAGTTATTTATTGCTCAATTGTTCAAATAATTTTTGTTACGTGACTTGGAACCTTTGGACATCTTTCTTGGCAATCGAGTTCCATCTCACAACGAAGGTTTACTTCTTTCTTACCATTCATATATTTTGGATTTCATTGATAGTGCAGGGATGGACAATTCCAAGCCTTATTCAACATCCATGGCTACTAGCTCCTATATCTCCAAGTATAACAACAATCCATTATCTGGAGAAAAGGCCACACATCATTGAACATTCTTCGTTTGAGTCTGAATTTAAAACAGTTGTGGATGTTTGTGTTGAGTTAAAATGACTCATAAGATTGCTTAAAGAACTTGGTGTCACCTCTCTTAACTTCCTCTTATTTGGTTTGACAATGTTGGGGTTGTTTTTGTCTTCCAACCCTATGTTTCAAGCATGAACCTCCTATATTGAAGTTGATTATCACTTTATCTATTGCTCCTATTTCATTTATTGACCAACTTGCAGATATTCTGACTAAGTTGCTCACCAAGCGATAATTTCATCATTTCTTGGCTTTGGTTGGTTTCACCTTTACCATCAGCTTGAGGGGGCGTATCAATAGATATATATCATTAACAACTTTTGGTTAGTTTGTTATACTTGTATATCCTGTTTGTTGTACTTTAAATACCTTATTCATGCACATTACACTTTAACAAAAATTAATCAAAGTTCACTAGTCATACTCGATTCCATTGTTGACTCGGTAAAACATATTATTTTTCCGCCTTATTTTTTTGATTTTTTTTAATTTGGTCTCTATACTTTTTTTTGATGATTTTAAACCTTGTACTATTATTTTATTAAGAATTGAATTTTTATAATAGTATTTGAAAAATTGGACTACCATTGTTAGTTTACTAATATAAAATCATATTTTTATCTAACTTGGATTGATTATGATATAAATTAAAGTGTTTAATTTACATATTGTATGTAATTCAATTATACACTTCAAATTCACATGACATTTAATTTAGGTTGGAAAAAAAATGTAACTTTATATTAGCAAACTAATGACATTACTCAAATTTAAAAAAAAAAACTGTTAAAAAGAAATTTACTTATTAAAAAAATAATAGTACAGGACTCAAAATGATGGATTTTACCTTTTTCTATATGTGTGAACCAAACTAAACTTTTAGTGCTGAGTTAAATCTCTTTAATAAATAAATATTCTCCCAATACTTTTTTAAAAAAGGAAAAATACAGTTGGATTCACTTTCCATTGCATGTCTTGGAAAGTCTCATTTCATTTTTCTTACAAGAGTATTTAATGAATTTTCTTAACTGAAAAGTTTAAACAAATATTATAGATGCAACTGAAAAGATGAGTATAGTATATATATAAACTTGTAATTAATTGGTTTACTCCATAAATTTATTGATAAAAATTGATCTAAATAAGTAAATGTGTCAAAAAAAAAAACAATTTCAGCAAAGGAGTTATAAAATTCAATACCTCAAGAATAATTGTAGAATTTATTCAGAGAATGTGTCCAATGATGTTGAATAAATGCCGCAAAAACAAATTAAAATGATTATAATTAAGAATTTACGATTAACATTAATGATGACATAAATAATTTGACACTAGTTACATTAACAATGTATATAAGCTTTTTTTTTTAAAAACAATGTATATAAGCAAAATGCTAATTATGGCTCACAACTATATAGATTTTATTTATTGAGATTCTGAATTTCTATTTATGAATATTAAATCTTTAAATTTTCATATTAGGTTCTAAAGTAGCTCAAAAGAGAGTAAATTTAGAATACATAAATTATAGTCTTTAAGCCAACAATCGATACATGTTGAGTTTGATATGAACTAAATTATAGACTGATTAAACTGATTGAAATTGATTGTACTCATTTAAACCTAATTATTTATACGACAACAATTATAATAATTCTAAAATTATAGAAAATTTTACGAATCTAGGTATATCAAATCAATGAATAAATACATATAAGGAAAATAATTAATATGAAACCTATCATTGATTTTGTACGTTCAGATTGGGTTTAGGAAAAAAAAATTCCAAAACTCAATACGAAGGGATAAAGGGTATAGTTGGCATTTCATCAAGTTGTATTGCTTGCAAATGAGAAGATAACAGATAAGCAATCATGTATTCAGCTTAAAGGAGGAAGACAACAGAGATTGAATATAAATAGTAAACCTGCGGTTAATAGTTGGATTGAAGGGCGGCAATCAAATCTTTAGGAAAAAGAAAATTTAACACAAAGATTAAACATAAAAAGTCTATTTTCAGAAATGGGGATATCTCCCTGCCGTGATGAGGGGGGCCTCAAGAAAGGTCCTTGGACCCCTGAAGAAGATCAAAAACTTGTCAAATATATTCAGCAACATGACCATGGCAGCTGGAGAGCTCTACCTAAGCTTGCTGGTATCTATCTATCTATCTAATCTATCTATAATGCTTCTTTATTATTTCCTCCTTCTCTCTAACATATTGATGTTGACTCTTTGCAGGCCTTAACAGATGTGGGAAGAGTTGCAGATTAAGATGGACTAACTATTTAAGGCCAGATATCAAGAGAGAAAAATTTTCTCAAGAAGAAGAACACACAACTCTCAGTCTCCATTCCGTTCTTGGCAACAAGTAAAATCCATTACCTTAATTCTTTCCTATTTCATTTTTAAGTCCGTATATTTATATAGACTTTAATAATTAATGGCTTTCTTCTTCTTCTTCTTCTTAGTACAAGATGGGCAGCAATTGCTAGCCACCTACCTGGCCGGACCGATAACGAAATCAAGAATTTCTGGAATACCCACCTCAAGAAAAAGCTTATTCAGATGGGTTTTGATCCGATGACTCACAGGCCTCGAACTGATATCTTTTCGAGCTTGCCTCATCTTATAGCTTTGGCTAACCTTAAGGAGCTTATAGATCATCACTCATTGGAAGAACATGCTGTTTGATTACAAGCAGAAGCTGTCCAAATCGCTAAACTCCAATACTTACAATCTCTCCTTCAACCTCAACCTTCTTCAGTCCCTTCTATTGCTACTATTAGCTCAAACAATAATAATATACCCACTACAACTGATGCTCCTTTCACTGATATGGACAATTTGAATATTTTAAATTCACTTGTTTCAATCAAGGACAGCCCAGTTTCTAGTTCATCATCTCAACTTGATATATCAATAATACCTCAGATTCAAGGCCTAGATGATTCTATTCCTTTCTCTCGTTTGCCTGATTTACAATTCCCTCGTAGCTATCGAACTCCAGCAAACATTAAGGATAATACAATTCAAGCTCCTGATCAGTTCAAAGGTTTTAATGGAGGAGAAAGCTCACCCTCTTCTTCTTGGCTTCCTTCATCTACAACTCCATCTCCTCCTTCTTCGCTGGTTCCTCTGCGACTCTTTTCGCCTACTCCTACAGATCATTGGTAAGAGCTTCTCCTTGAAGACATTCTATTTCATGAAATTGCTTAAATTAATTACTTAATTTCTTAGATAAGTACAAAATATGGGTGAAAAAGGTTTTGGATTTGCACCTCTATTTTTACTATGTAATCTTCACAACATATATAGATATTGTTCATATTAACGTACTATACTGCACTCAACCAACAAGATAGAACTTCTGGTTTTAATTAAGTATATATTTGTGTTTATTATTTGAAATTTGAAATTTTCTGGGTTCATCCCTGATTATGAATACGTGATTTGCAAACTGATTATGATATTAAATGATATTCCTGTATTAATTATCAATCATTTCAATTTACTTGCCGTATCAGTGTATCATAAACAAGCCGCTTAACAGTGATTATATTTCTTTTTCATGTATACAGTGTTACTATTACTTTCTTATTGGTTTATGTAGGAATTTTCAAATTTTCAACCTGCAAAATGACTAATATATATTACATAGTGTTATTAATTATTCTGAATTTCTTAACTAATACATTCGTCTGTTTACTTAATTTGTGATTAATAGATTTGTTTAAACCTGAAAACGTGTTGACATTGATCGGTCTTTATTAAATATATCTACTATCAATTAATCATATAATTGCCAAGAAAATAAAGAATTTGTCTTCTTTTGTCTTTGTATTTTTGAATTAAAAGAACCTTATCATCTTTAAACGAGAATACACGTAATCGCAAATTTTCTAATAGTTTTTTCATATAACGAATAAATTAATTGTAGGTCATATAGTGGAGCAGACTCACAAAGTCACCACGTTCACACATGGAAAAATGTTTGTATTATAGTTCTCCATATATATTTATATAATCTTGTTAAATAAATGTGAATATAATAATTGTATATTTTTGGTAAGTTACGATGATGTCATGGACCACCCTTTAAATCAGCACAAGCCAACAACTCTAGAGGAAGATGGTACAAAAACTCATAGCTCTCACTATCTTTTATCTTCTTAAAAATTTATTTGATATGTATAGCTAGTTGTAGGCAAGTATAGTTTTTTTTATTTTTGAAATATGGGCACCCATGATGGGCTGACCCATATCTATTAACTATCCCATTAAAAGATTGATTAATTATTGGATAAGAATCTATTAAAAGGAGGATTAATTATTGGATAATGATGTGAAAGATCACATAACTTTAATGGGTATAGTAACTCGCCATAAATGAGAGATGAGATATCTTTTTATATAAGTTGATGTTATAATTAAATGCTCGTTTAGTGGGAGGTGAAAAGACATATTCACTAACTTATATAAGATGAGAAAAGAGAAAGAAAAAGAAGAAGATAGTGAACCCAACCTAACCCATAATGAAGAGTGAGTATCACATAGAACAATTATCTTTCTAGTTCTTATAGATTAGGTTCGTCTTAGATTAAAGTGTGTAATTGTAAAAAATTCACAAAGTTTTATTATTGATTTTGTGATAAAATATAAGGGAACCAAATGGTAGGAGATTTGTGAAGAAGGTAATTCCACCAAGTTTATTATTCGACATTGGTATCAGAGTCTGGTTGGTAAATTTTCCTATTAGTTGGCGAATTCTCCCACTTATTTCAAAATTTTAAGTTATGCCTTTCATCTTTCTTGTGTTCTTGAGCGTAGTCTATATTATATGGCATATATCTATAGAGTTTATATTGGGCTATAATTTTTATGCCATATAATTTATTTAAATTAATGTTTGTTCGAGTGAGAGTTTTAAATTGGCAGACAAGTGGCTCATTTAAAACTATATTATTGAACTAATTTATTTGTGCATAATTGATATAGAAAAATATTTGTATACTTAGATTTCGTGTGATGATAGTAAAACAAACGTAGACTTTTGAACAAGGACCAAGTATATATCAATGTTAGTCTAAATGTAATTTGCTGCAAATGAGAACATTATGTATGTGCTTATGTGCCATGTCTCTTATATGTGTAGAAAAGTTTTTGATATGGCTTCCAAGACTATTATTGTCAATTTGCACAAGGGTGAAATAAGAATGGTAACAATTATGACATTTGACACTGTAAGATTCAATATATTCTTGAGGAGTGTGATGTTCTGAAAAACCATATGATGGTTGAGCTAGTTGGTGATTACATCCAACAGCACAGAAGAGACCTTGAGACTTTTCAAGTCTGGAAGAAAAAGAATAGCACAACTCGCATAATGTTATTGAGTTGTATGGCTCATGTGCGAATTTGAATCTTATCCAATCGATCAAACCATATGGATCCCATTGAAGGATAAGTTTGGGGCACATCTGCCATAAAAACTAAGGAGGTTGACCATCAAGTTTGACACTTTTAAATTACACCTAAATTCATTGATGAAGCAACATTTAAGGGAAATGTCAAACATGATTATAGAGCTAAAATCAACTGGTCACAACCTTTTTGATGAACAACAAATTCAAGCTATCATTAGATCTCTTCCTATTAGTTGGGAAAATATGAAGGTCACTATGACCCACAATAAGAGTATCAAGACTTTCGAAGATATTGAGCACCATCTTATTCTTAAAGATGAATGCCATGGGTAGCAAAAACATTTGGACAAGCTTTTATAGTTGAATATGTTGGAACTTCTAATTCTAAGCATATAGGGAAGAATAAGAAAACCCAACATGATCAGGGAAATGTCAAACATGATCAGAGAGCTTAAATCAATTGGTCACTACCTTTTTTATGAATAGAAAATTCAAGCTATCATTAGATCTCTTCTTGCTAGTTCGGAAAATATGAAGGTCACTATGACCCACAAAGAGAGTATCAAGACTTTCAAAGATATTGAGCACCATCTTATTCTTAAATATGAGCGCTATTGTAACACCCTCTTACTCCACTGTAGTTTAGCAAAGTAAGTGAGCATTACTCGTCTTACTGTTTTATAAAATTAATAAAGGAAAGTAAATTTTTTTTAAACAAAAATATTACAGACATTGAAATAAAAATTATTACAAGTATAAATACTCAAAATTTTATTTATTTATAAAGTACATTAATTTACATTCAAACTATGTTCTTTTACATAGTGACTCACATATTTAATACACATTATATGAAATAAAAACGATACTTTAATTTACAAAGTTTATAACAAAATATACCAAAAAGAAAACCAAGCTGCTAGCTGTTTTCTTCCGGGTACAATTTTTCTTCTGATAATTCTAATTTCTACAGCTGCCCTTCTAACCTGCGTGAGAGAAAATCATCTGCGCTAAACTACTAGCTTAGTGGTGCTTCAATGATAAAATTTTTACATACATATATATTTTCTCACATATTAATTAACCATTTAATAAATAAGGCATAAAATAAAGAATTATATAAAATCAATAAATTTCAGCAAATACTCAATATTTAACAACTTTAATTCATATAATATTTATAAAAATCACATACTTCGATATTATTATTATTATTATTATTATTATTATTATTATTATTATTATTATTATTATTATTACTATTATTTTTTTGTGCCCATAACACATATAACCGAACTAATTAATAGGAATAACGGGGTTGCTATTTTCGGCTTTCATAATGTTGCGCTGATCGCTTTTATAAAAATGTCATTACCGGCTTAATAATTTTGCCATTATCGGCTTAATAATTTTGTGCCGAGTGCATTTATAAATTGACATTACCGGCTTTTATATTTGGCACTGAGTGCCTAAATCTCCTGATTGACATGGTAAACTATTATCTATTCTAGCTCTAGTCTAGTTATCTTTGGGCTTAACTATTTTTATTTTAATTCCCAATATTTTCAAAAATGTCAATATTATTAAATTATCATATTTCTGCTTATTTATTCTTATTCTTTATTTCCATTATTATTGCACTAAAATCTCATACATAAATAATTTGTTAAACATTTATAATTATCAATAAAGTAAATATTCACATTAATTATTACATATAATACTCACAACACATGCAAAAGCTCAAGATTTCATATTTTTACCTATGACATATTTCGGACCTATTTTTGGACTTCATTTTTAGCCCATTTATAATTTGAATTGGGAGTTCTGGTCTTCTAACTATTTTTAGCTTATTTTCTTAGCTTTCAGATGCATCAAAAATTACTCAAATCCAAGTTTTCTATCAAAAGTTAGAATCAATTAAATACTGTATCATCACAGAAATTTCTGCCTAGAATTTTCTGGACAGATTCTAGGTTTGAACTTCATGCATTTTTCTGGGTGCCCAGAATTTTCTAGACAGATTCTAGGTTTGAACTTCATAATTTTTCTGGGCAAATTTAGACATAATTAGATTTTATGGTCTACATAAAAATTAAATTCATGTGTTTTAACTTTCTTTTCCAATAAAGAACATACAAAACGGAATTTCAGAACTCAAGTTATCATTAAAATAGTCAGGGTTGTTCCTGGAATTCTGTACCCGAGCCATCAATTAGCATCAATTCATATTTCAACCACATTCATCATTTGCATTCATTTTGACACTAAAATTTCCAGAATTACAAATACATTTATGTGTCTCAATTATTTCACACCATTTGGTCCCATTACCATATAAAATATCAAAAGCCATAACATATCACAAACATAACATATCAAACCTTAATACATAATTCCATACATATTAGAAACATGTAAGATTTTTATCAATGAAGCACATACCTAATCAGCCTTGGTTCTTCCCTTAAACCTTCTTTTCCTTCCCTTATTAGCTAGCTTTCTCCTTGCCTTTGTCAACCTCTTGAGGGTCTCTCACTTGTACATTTATTTTTCCTACACAATCATACCATATTTCAATTCCAATATCCATTTTCAATGCTTTTCATGTCTACATAATATTCTAATGCTCCTAATATGTTTTACACCTTAATTGAGCTAAAATGTACTAAGGTTAAACTTCCTTCTTCATATGTTATGACTGCCCAAAAACCACATCCTAGTTCCCAATTCATTATCTTCAATTCAACACTCAAATCCTACTTCACTTATCACCAATTGTGGTGTTTCTATGTTAATTTCAATTTCCCCCAAATTTCTATAACTATGGCAGCCCCTCATTAATCCCTTAACATCATATTTTCTTTAGTTTTAAGACATAAAAAAATTAACTAACATCAAATATCATTAATTCAAATTTTAACTACACGTCCATCAACTAATCACAAACTTACATTTTCTAAGTTCAATCTTGCAACATAACCTAAATCTACCAAACCTAATCACATCTATCATCAATATGGATCTCAAATGGAAGGAAAAAGGTTGAATTTAAGAAGAATAAACTCACCTTAAGAATCTTCCAAGTGGGCCAAAATTCCCCCTAACCAATCTCCCTTTTCTTGTCTTCCTTCTTTCTTCTTTCTTGCTCCTTTGCTCCCTTTATGGCAAGAACGCCTTAATTCTGAATTTTACTCTCTCAAAACTACTTTCTTTCCTCACTTTTTCAAGCTTGATTTGAAGGAAAATGGTGGCTTATGGAAGGCTAGAGTGGACAGCAAAGAGAGGAGAAAAGAAGATGAAGAAGAGTTAGATATTTTGGTGGAAGAATGGAAAATTCCTCCCATTTTTGACTTTTATACTTTGATTAAGGTGTGGGTCCCACTAATTAAAATTAATCCTAGTTCTTATTGGTTCATTAAGTTAATTAATCTTGATTAACATTTAAACTTTGAGAAATTCCATATTTGCCACATCTTCCTCCATATTCACACTTTTTCCCCAAACAATTTTCATAATCCCAATTTTTTCCATAGAAAATTTTATTTTCTTCTAATTCAACCACTAATATTTTTTAATTCCTAAATAATAATACCTTTAATTATTTTCCCTTATTATTAGTCATTTTTTTATGGGTTCAAATTTAGACTCCGATTGAATCTGCGCGCCTCACTACGGTTGTGCGCAATCGGGGCCTAAATCACTTAATGTTACAGCTATGAGGTAGCAAAAATATCTAGACAAGATTTTATAGATGAATATATTAGAACTTCTAATTCTAAGCATATAGGGAAGAATAAGAAAACCCAACATGAAAAGTCTTAGAAGAAGAAAGGATTTGGCAATTTCGGGTAAAAAAGAAAACCTTAGTTTAGGAAAAGAGGAAAACGTGGTGGTGAAAAGCTTGATATGACCAAGGTGGAATGCTATTATTTCCATAAGATTGGTAATTTTTTGTGGGATTTCTCGAAGCAAAATAAAAAGCAACAAATCACATAACTGGATATAGAAGATCTTTTGTGGAGTATCATTGGCTGCATTCTCAGAGCAAAGTATTAGAGAAGGTAATCACCTTAAGTACTTGATTTACTTATTTATCATTAATAAAAAGATATTTTTATTATATTGGTATTTATTCATATATGAATTTGATTTATATCTTAGATCGTTTAATGAAGTCCTTGGTATGTAACATATCATGAAGAAAATCATGATGTGGTCATGATAGTGAGATTTCTATAATGTGCAATTGTATTTATACATAAATTATCCCTAGTCATAGGATTAACAAGATGGTATATTATTAATCTGGATAGACAAGCACATGTTATACCCATTAGCTAGGTCAAACAATTGATCTTATAAGCTGAAGACATGAGATGTTTAAAGTTAACATGTAGATACTTACTAGAGTAGCGAAGTACATTGGATGATCTGCTATGAGACAATTACATGATTATCTATTCAATGTCAGTGATAGTCTCATCATAGCAATAGTGCAAATATCCTTAGACTTGAGATGCTTAAGGTTATTTTGGATACTGAATCCTATACTTTAATTTCATTCCCTATTATCTCTTAAAGGTTACTCATAGGGGTGGTGATTGGGTATAATATGAGGTATTTAAAGGTAATTGAGGAGTCAATAGAGGATTCACCACTCTTAATAGAAGGAGAGTATACCTATGACCTTTTATAGAGATCATTACTCAGAAATCCTTGGTCAAGGTGGACAAGTCTTGAAGAATGTCTTTAAGGACATGTCTAATAGAGTAATGAGTCTCATAGATAAGAACTAATATCATTTGGACTAGACGTAAATTAGTTAGTCTAGTGGGAGTTAATACATAGTACATACTCTGAACCAAATAAGGTATAATGTGGTGAAAGGATGAATTGTACGATAATTATCTATGGAAGAGTTAAATGTCAAACCACTGACTTTTTAGTTAATTAGGTAGTCATGATGTATTGCTAGATGTTACTCATGATTTGCTAAGTCAAGAGAATTTGATTGGAAATCAATTATGGGTCAAAAAGAATTTGACTTGTAGAATCCTAATTGGATTAGGATTCCTCTCAAGACTTGAGCTGCCAACATAATTAGAAAACCTATTAGGTCACACTCATAGAGAGAATGAAGAAAACATAAAATGAGTTTTGGATAAGATTTTAAGAGAGAAAGAGAATTGGGCTTTTATAAGAGTTACAAAAATAGGCTAAATCCAATTTGGATTAGGATTGTTCACTTGGTCAACATTGAGCCATATACCTTAGGGAAAAGGGTCCATTAGGACTTTTCCTTTTCTAACTCTAAAAAGGATTAGAAAGAATATAAATACTCTTTTTAAGGAGTCAATTTCGTGGCTGCCCCCTTAAAAAAATAAGAGTTATTTTTCTCCTATTCCTTTTCTCTTTCATAAGATAATTTTTAATAACTAGTACTTTGGACCTTTGTCACCCTATCTCCTTAGAGATTTTATTATTCTTCCTTTGTATGGATTACTATTGGAGGCAACCCTAGTTTTAGATTGTTGTAGTTTACTATAACTTAACAAAGAAACTAAAACTCACAACTTGGAAATACAAGAGTTGCAAATAAAGGTAATCAATTTCTCCCATTGAATATTTCAATCTAATTTTAAATTACATAGGATGTTCCATGGGTTTTGGGTTTAATTAAATTTTAAATTTTCATTTCCATACATATGAGATGTATATTCAAAACCCAACATAAATGGTTTAACGTAGGAAATAGTTCCCATGTTGAAATGAAAAGGATCAATGCATACAAACTAGAGTTGTGTGGTGAACAAAAACAGTCCTTATATTATGTTTTATATATTCTAGAAATTTGGTGGAACTTAGTTTCAGTTATTTCTCTTCTTAAATTAGATTTCAGCTTCAATTTCTGTAATAATTATGCTTACATTATTCATGGCACTATATTTTATGGCTTTGGTTATTTATCTAATGGTTTTATTGTGTATTGGACACAATTTGTGGTTCTTATTATGTTTATAATGTTTCTAGTAACCATGATTGCTTTACTTTGACACATTTGTCCTAAAAGAATGAATAGGTTGACAAAAGAAGTATTATTAGGGTCCATAACTCAAATTGAAATATCAATTTATGAACAACGCCTAGCAGGTAAAACAACTAGAAAACTATTTGGAAAAGGAACTAGAGCTAATTTTTTTTTTGCAATAATCTATTTAGATATATGTGGTGCTATGAGTGTTTGGGAAAGACATAAAGCCTTATATTTGATCACATTCAATGTTGATTATATTCTTTTCAATCATCTTTATTTGAGCACAAATAAGTCAAAAGCATTTTATTGCTTTAGACAATTTATAAGTTTGGTTAAAAATCAACTGGATCAAAGAATAAAATTTTTAAGATTAGATCATGAATGTGAGTATTGATCATATTAATTCAAGAATTTGTATGATGGAAAAGGAATTGAAAGATAATTGACAATTTTTAGCACTCACAACAAAATGGAGTTGTAAAGCGAAGAAATAGAACTTTGCTTGAAATGGTTAGGTCTATTATGGTGCACGCTAACTTACCAATCTACTATTGGGGAGATGCATTACTGAATACAACATTTGTACATAACTGTGTGCCCTATAAGTCTCTTGCTTTCACACCCTATGAATTATGGCTAGGTAAAAAACCTGACTTGAGCATATTGCAACTATATGGGTTAGCATCTTATATGTATGACACTTCTCATAGATATGGGAAGTTAGGCCTAAGGGACAAAAAGTGCATTTTCATTAGATATTCTAAACATTCAAAGGGTTATGTCTTCATAGGAGAGAATGAAGATGAAAGCATAACAGAGCTTGAATTAAAAAATGCCACATTTATAGAAAATGAATTTCCTAGGAGGGGTGGCATTAATAGAATTGTGTCATTTTATGAGATTGTGAATTTGTAAGAGAATGTCCAAAATCAAAAGGATGAGGAACAAGAAGTTATACCTCCTCATACAAATCTAAATGGGAGGATGATTCTTTTAGAAAATATTCCTCAAGAGACAAAGTTACATAAGAGTAATTTATGAAATGTTCCCCAACATTATTTTGAGATTGAAAGGGAATCATTAATAGTTAATTCATAAGAAGATGAAGAGCTAAAATCAATCCAAGAGGCTCTTTTAGGCTTTGCCAAAAATAAAAGGATGAAAGCATTGGAATAAGAGATGAAGTCTACGAGAAGAAACCATGTCTGGGACTTGGTTCATTTTCCACCATTGGGAAAAAGTGGGTTCTCAAAATCAAATGGAAGGAGGATGTTTGCATTGAATGTTGCAAAGCTCGTTTAGTGGCTAAGGGTTATACTTAGTAAAAGGGTATTGATTATGAAGATACCTTTTTGGAAATTGTGAGATTAAGTTCCATCAGGCTAATTTTGGCTATAGTTACAAGTATGAACTTAGAGTTACAGACCACATATATCAATTGAGAACTAGATGAAGAAATCTATCGGGAAGAACCATTAGGCTTCATTCAAAAGGGTCAAAAGTGCAAAGTTTGCAAGATCTAAAGTTCCATTTATGGACTTAAAAAATCATTTAGTCAATGGTATTTGAGATTTAATCAAGCCATTTCATCTAATGACTTTAAAATGATCGATGAAGACCACTGCATATGTGTAAAGTGGTATGAAATAGACTTTGTAGTGTTCCTTTTATGTGGATGATATACTATTAGTTGGAAATAGTTTTACTTTTGTAAAGGCCAAAAAGAGTTAGTTGTCCCTCAATTTTGAAATGAAGGACATGGCTAAAGCAGATTATATGACACCCTCCGATGTAGCTAAGAAAACCTCCCAACTATACCAATAGATGCTATGACTTGTTTTGTGAAAAACTAATGAAATTAAAAATTTCCATATTTAAAACTTGTTTAACATAATTATGCATAAAACTATCATAATATAAAATCCGATCCAATGATTGATATAATACAAAACAAAAAATATATTTTTTCGGCTTCATTAGCCATGTATTACAAATACGTCAAAATAGAAATTATTACATGTTCATAAAATCAAAGACATGTAAGTTGAACCCAAAATCCCATGACATAATAAAAAAAATACATAATATTCCATGAATGTAAATACAGCTCAAATAGGGTCCACTCTGACTGATCTCTAGGGGCTTGCGACTCTTCCAGTTAACTATTGTCTACTGGCTCAGAACCTGCGTGTAGACAACTCACATGTTAAGAAAACTAATGCTTAGTGGTACATATGTGCATAAAAATTATACATTTAAATAATATCATACAATGTCATGCCATTCACCTTATGATCATTCCTAGAATCATACATTCTAGCCATTTCATGCTTTAATATCATATCAATATGTCTATCTTACCATAGCCATACTATAATAAATCCATGTATACTATACATATATATGTACATCACATTTTCATATCATATCAATTACATGGTATTAATACTGCAATACCACATATTGCAACAACCATATATTTTATTACCTTTAGAGATTTATCATTCATTAGTTAGTCCAAGACTCTCTAAACTTGATTTTCCGGATGCAGGACATGAGATAGGGGTAATCAATAACCCAAGCTTAAGCCATCTTACTCACAAAATATCAGCTTATCTAAGCCTCTTGAGTCAATGGGGCTTAACAACATGAGATAAAGCCACATTAACTAAGAATAATATAACATGTTAGAAAATTCAGAATCAAGTGCGCTCATATACCGAGCTTTAACTACTTATCCTTATATCACATCAAAGTAACTCATATGGTATCGTTCACTTACCTAAATGGTATACTATTTATCCTATGTCAAGTCCAAGACTAGAGAACCGAGAATTTAACTCATAACCATTGATTTTTCAATTCATCTTGTTACATGCTATTACCAGCATTATATCCCATTTATGTATTCTCATACCAACACATAAATGCAAAATCATATATTCCACATGTTATTTTTCAAGTATACGTACAACCCATAACATGTATTTAACAAACCATCAATTAAGTCCATAAACCAAAATTTATATATAATACATTCATCATGCGTGAACTACTTATCCACGACTGTTAAGGTATCTTTCACATTTACCTTACCTGCAAACCATCACGTGAAAGAAATAGAGCATTCACGGGTGTGAATTACCTATTCACCGCTATGACACCATGTCATCACAGCTTCCCAACCATGATACCAAACTGTAAAATTTTGGATTCATACAAGTTCATTTGGCTTTGACATTCATGGTCGTGACACCCTTGTTCATGGGCATGAATCATGCATTTTTATCAACCTGAAAATAGAGCATCCATGCATTTCATGCAAAGTCTCTAAAGATTAACCAATGTTAGTCACTCTTATCAACACTTTCATACTTATACCATGTCTATAATATGTTTAAACATCATTTAGATCATTAAACATATTTCTAGGTCATTTTAAGCTATAACATATTTCATATGTTATTTAACACTTAAAACCATATAACTATGCTATTAATCAACCATAACATGCCATTTTACCATCCTTTCACATTTATAGAATACAAAACACATCAAGATGCATGATAAATGAATTAATATGCCCATATGTACATACCTTTTACCAAAATGGAGCCTTAACTAACTTTTCAAGCTTTTCAAGCTTGTTTTCACCTTTGTAAACTAAGAAAACTTCTAATATCTATCATGTTCTTTGGAGGCTTCCAATTCAATATTGCCCTGAACCTTGTTGGGATCTAATTTAACTCCGTTTACTGATACTACATGTATGAGGAATGCTACCTCATCTAGCTAAAATTCATATTTAGAGAGTTTGACATACAACTTTCGATCCCTAAGGATCTACAAAACTATCCTCAAATGTTGATCATGTTCCTATATGTCCTTGGAATAAACCAAGATATCGTCAATGAAAACCACAATGAACTAATCTAAATATGGCCTGAAAATCCAATTCATCAGATCCATGAAAAGCTGTCAGAGCATTGGTCAACCCAAATGGCATAACCAAAAACTCATAGTGGCTACTCCTAAAAGCTGTATTTGCCACATCATTTACCTTTACTTTCAACTGATGATATCCTAATTGAGGTATGCCTTAGAGAAAACTCATGCACCTTTTAATTGATTGAATATATCATTTATCCTTGGCAAAGGATATTTATTCTTGATAGGAACTTTATTCAACTACCTGTAATCAACGCACAATCTCATCAATCCATCCTTCTTCTTAACAAATAGCACTGGTGCACCCTATGGGGATATACTTGACCTGATAAAATCTTTATCTAACAACTCGCATAACTGTGCCTTTAATTCCTTTAACTCTGAAGGTGCCATTCTATATGGTGCTACTGATATCAGTGTTGTACCTGGTGCAAGCTCTATAGAGAACTCTATTTTTCTGTCAGGAGGTAATCCTGGTAAATCATCAAGAAACACATTTGGATATTCCCTCACTATCAGAATACCCTTTAAATCTGGTCCTCCCTTTCTTGTATCTATCATGTGAGCTAAGTAAACTTCACTCCCCTTTCTAATCATCTTTTGAGCCTTCATCATGGAAATGACTTGGGTTGGCTGTGGAAATTTCTCACATTTCACTACTATCTCCTCTCGTTCTGAGGTCTTAAGAATCAATTTCTTAGACCGAAAATTCACTATTGCCTCATATCGAGAAAGACAATCTATGCCTAAAATAGCATCAAACTCATGGAATGGAAATTCAATCAAATCTAAGGGAAAACAACCCTTATACACCTCATTCACAATCACACTGTGACTTAGAAGATTCATGACTTCAATCTCATATTCTAAGTTCTTAATTATCATATTGTGCTAGTTAGGTGTTCTTGTGTAAACATATGAGTGTGTAGATCCAGAATCTATCAAAGCACATAAACATAAGTCATTGAGAGAAAATGTACCCACAATAACATTAGTTGCCTCGTGATCCTCCAGTGTCCTCATGGCATAAACTCTTATCGGAGTCCTACTGGCCCTAGTTTGCTAACCATTTCTGATGCGGCTTAACTATGCCCTATTCAACCTCTCATGTTCTTCTATTGAATGTGCACGAAAGTTGATTTGATTATTTGTGTAGGTGTTGTATTACCCAACAATGGACAATCTCTCTTCAGATGATCTTGGGACCTACATATGTGACAAGCCCTAACAGGTGCCCAACATTCATCCTAATGGCTCTTGCGACATGTCCCACACACTAGTGCAACTCTTCTTAAGTTCTATAGCTATGACCTGGCTATGACATAAGTAGCTATGAAGGATGGTCCCCTCCCAAAGGTATTTGGTTGTGAAAATTCATGGTTGTTTCCCTTAAACTATAACTACCCAGAGAAAAAAATGACCTTTCTTGTCTGAAGTTTATGCCATGCTAGCCGGTCTCTTCCTGGAAGACTCAATTGTCTTCTTCCTCTTTTCCTCTCAGAACTAAAGGCTGCGGATTCCAACTTCACAAAGTCCTCAATCTAAAGAGCTGTAACATGATAGATAATATCCTTACGTAAACCATTATCGGACCAGCATCACTGATCCACATCATCCCTAAAAATTTTGGCTGCATACTTACTCAACCTGACGAACTCTCGCTCATAGTCTATAATAGTCATATTTCCCTACTGTAGATCTGGAAATTCCTTATTCTTCTCATTTTTATATACTTATAGCACATACTTCTTAAACTCTACCACAAAGAAGACCCATGACGATGTCTCATTATGCATGATCTTGAAGCAAAGAAACTGCATACCTCACCTTGTGCTAATCAGCACACTCTAGCTTTTAGAAGATTCTCTCTATCTTTTCTAACCAAAACTTAGTAAATGCTAGATCATCCTCGCTCTTACTAAGGAAATCAGTAGCCTCATACTTTCTAAGCTTATCTATTTGTATTTGTGGCCTTAGTGGTGAAGGCAGTGGAACTAGAGGTGGTACTAGCTGTGGAGCTACCTGTGGCATATTTTGTACTAGCTATGAAGCAAATTGACTATCTACTGCAAAAACAGTATTTGTCTCAGCTTAACCTATCTTACGGTGTGTTGTAAAGGAACTGGTGCAACACTTGGAACATGTATGCTGGCAACATTATGCTGATCTTGAGCCTGAGTGTTAGTAGGACTATTGCTTTCTGCAACATCATGAGGATCTACCTCATCTGCTTCTATAAACTCTCACTTACACCTACAACTTGATAGAAAAGTAGCCCACATCAGAGACAAATGAGACACAAAGAATGCATGATTAAAAACCCATTTACCCCACTCAGGTTCAGAAATGTCTAAACATAAGCTTTGATGACAATAAATGTAACACCAAAGCCTCCGAACTATACCGACGGATGTTATGAGTTGTTTTCAAGAAAACTAGTTAAATTAAAACTTTCCATATTTAAAACATGTTAAACATAATTATGCATAAAACCATCATAATATAAAATCTGATCCAAAGATCGATATAATACAGACATAAAATATGTTTTTCCAGCTTCACTAGCCCTGTATTACAAATACATCAAAATAGAAATTATTACATGTTCTTAAAACCAAAGACATGTAAACTAAAACTAAAATCCCATGACATAATAACAAAATATATAATATGCCATGAATGTAAACAAAACATGTAACATCCAGTGATTTAAGCTCCGATTGCGCGTGACTGTAGTGGGGTGCGCTGGTTCAATCGGAGTCTAAATTTGAACCCATAAAAAAATAACTAATAATAAGGGAAAATAATTGAGGATATTATTATTTGGGAATTAAAAATATTAGTGCCAGAACTGGAAAAAAAATAAAATAACCCTACGGACAAAATCGGTATTATGACAATTGTTGGGGGAAAAATGTGAAGATGAGGAAATTTATGGCAAATAAGGAATTTTTCAAAGTTTAAAAGTTAATTAAGATTAATTATGTTAATGAACCAATGAAAATTAGGATAAATTTTAATTAGTGGGACCCACTCCTTAATTTGAGTATAAAAACATAAAACTCAAAAAGAGGAGGAAATTCTACATTATTCCACCTGAAATATCTAACTCTTCTTCTTCTTCTTTCTCTTCTCTTTAGCCGTCCACCATAACCCTTCAAAAGCCACCATTTTTCTTCAATCCAAGCTTGAAAAAAAGAGAAAAAAATTTGTTTGAGAAAGGAAAATTCAGAATTAAAGAGTTCTTGCCATAAATGGTGCTAAGGAGCAAGAAGGAATGAAGAAATAAGAAAAGAAAAGGGAGGAAATTTAAGACAGATTCAATCCACCTAAGATAACTATTAAGGTGAGTTTATTCTTCTTAAATTCAACCTTTTCCTTTCATTTGAGACCTATAAGGATGATAGATATGATTAGGATTGGTAGATTGAGGTTATACGGAAAGATTGGAACTAGAAATTTAAAGTTGTAACTAGTTAAAGAAAAGTGTAGTTAAACTTTTAATTAATGATAATTGATGTTAGTTAATTGTTTGATGAATTAAAAACTAGAGAAAGGTAACTCTAATGGAGGAATGAGGGGTTTCCATGGTTAAGTTAATTTGTGGAAAATTGAAATTAACCTAAGAGCAATACAATTGGTGATAAATGAAATGTGATTAGAGTTTTGTTTTGAAGAAAATAAATTGGGATATATGATAAGGTTTTTGGGCAGTCATGACATATCAAAAAGGATGTTTAACCTTAGTAAATTTTGGCTAAATTATAGTATAAAATATATTAGGAGCATTATAATTTTATGTAGGCATGAAAAGTTTTGATAATGAATGATAGGAATGAGATATGGTATGGTTGCGTAAGAAAACCAAGGGAACAAATGAGAGGCCCTTAGGAGGGTGACAAAGGCAAAGAGGAAGCAAATTAGTAAGAGGAGGAAAAGAAGGAAAAAGGGAAGCTCCAAGGCTGATTAGGTATGTGCTTCATTGATAAAAATCTTACATGTTGTTCAAATGTGTGTAATTATGTATTAAGGTTTGATATGAATGTGGTTTGATATTGAATGTGATTAGTTGTTGCTTTTGATATTTTATGTGGTAATGAGACCAAATGGTGTGAAATCATTAAGATATGTGAATGTAATTGTGATATAGAAACTTTGGCATAAAAATGAATGCATATGATGGATGTAATTAATAGTTAAGGTTGTGCTAGATAATAACCTTGCTGTAGAAATTTTGGAACAGTCTTGACTATTTTGATCATAACTAATGCTCTAGTAATAATATTAAGATGAAATTAGTTGGAAATAAAATTGGAATCATAATTCTAAAACTTGCATTCAGAACCTAAGTTCAAATTCTAATTGAAAATGGGCTAAAAATTGGATACAAAATCCCGGACCTATAAGTACCCAAAAAATATTGGGTAAGATTAATGGAACTCCCTTCAGTAAAAAGGATATAACTTTTGATAGAAAACTTAGATTTGAGTGTTTTTTAATGAATATGAAAGCTGAGACATTAAGCTATAAAATATTAGAAAACCATAATTTCAAATTCAAATTATAAGTTGGCTAAAAATGAGATCCAAAATTAGGGTTGAGATCTTCCATAGACAAAAATGTGATTTATTGGGCTTTTGCATGTAGTATCATAAATGTATATATATAGTTAATGTGAATTTTGACTTAAATTGTGATTATAAATGTTTAATAAATTATTTATGCGTGAGTTTCTAATGCAATAACAATGAAAAAAAATAATAAAAATAAACAAACATATATGTAAAAATTTAACATAATTATGATTTTCAAAAATATTGTGAATAAATATAAATAGTTAAGCCCTAAAATGCCTAATCTAGAACTAGAATAGGGAATAGTTTGACATGCCAATCAGAGGATTTAAGGCACTTGGTGCCAAATATAAAAGCTGGTAATGACAAATTTATAAATGCGCTCGACGCAAAATTATTAAGCAGGTAATGATAATATTACAAAAGCCGATAATAACACTATTATAAAAGTGCTCAGCACAATATTATAATAGTCAGTAATGACAATCTCGTTATTCATATTAGTTAGTTCGGTTATAGGTGTTATGAGCACAAGGAAAATGAAAAATAACAATAATATGAAAGTATGTTATTTTGATAATTTTTGTGTGAAATTAAAATGGCTAAGTATCAAATGTTTGATGACGTTTATTTGTTTACATATAATTCTTTTATTTTATGCCTTATTTATGAAATTATTAATTGGCATATAATAAAATATATGTATGTAAAACTTTTATCCTTGAAGCGCCACTAAGCTAGTAGCTTAGAGCATGTGGTTTCCTCTCGCACACATTTTAAAGGGTAGTCGTAGATAGTATAGTTGTTAGAAGAAGAAGGGTACCCAGACAAAAAGCAGCTAAAAGCTTTGGGCATATTTTTGGTATATTTTTTCAAAAACTTTGTAAATTAAATTATAGTTGTATTTCATTTAGTGTGTATTAAAGATGTGTGCCTTTAATGTAATGGACATAGTTTGAATGTAAATTAATATATTTTATAAATAAATAAAATTTTAAATATTGGTGATTGTAATAAATTTATTTTAGGGTTTGTAATATTTTTGCAAAAAAAAATATATTTATACTTCATTTAGCTAATCTTATAAAACAGTTAATCGAGCAATACTCACTTACCTTGCTAAACTAAAGTGGGGTAAGGGGGGTGTTACAATTTTTGGTATCAGACCTATAGGTTTAGACGGTTCTTACTTAGTGGGTATGGGAAGATATGGGCATGTTTTCAGCATTTGCATTGTTTTAAGCTGCTATATTCTGATAAGAGACCCTTCTTTTAATAATATAGGTTTTAATGGATTTAGAATCAAGACAAAGTCATAAAGAACAAGAGGGTGATAATATAGCTAACTCGGCTGCTCATAGATAGTAAACATCAATTAGAGGCTCATAACCTAGTGTTATAGCTCCACAGCATACTGAAGAACAAGTTGATCAAGTCAAGTATGCCTTATGCAACATATGGCTACTTTGTTACAGAAGATAGCACAAGTTGTGCCACCACCAGCTCCACCACCTCTCCCACCTCAACCAAAACCCTAGATTGATATACTAAGAAAATATGGGGTTACGAATATTATAGGTAAGAAAGACGAGGATGACCCAGCAGCAGCAGAATTTTGGTTGGAAAAGACAACGAATTTTTGAACAGCTTCAATGTCCGGAGGAGTACAAGGTTAGATATGCAATGTTCCTCCTTTATGAGCATGTCTACAACTGGTGGAATTTGTATTAGCGAAACCCTAGACTCCAAACCCTCAGACATAGGATTTCTTTATGATAGAGTTTAAAAAGAATTATGTGCCAAGAGTTTATATTGATGAGAAAAAGCGAGAATTTCTGAATTTGAAGCAGAGGGGTATGACAGTAGCTGAGTATAAGATGGAGTTCACCAGGTTGAGCAAGTATGCAATGGGGATTATTGGAGATGAAGCTAATAAATGTTATAGATTTAAAGATGGCCTCGATAAGGATATTGGATATTTAGTGGCTTCCCACCAACATACAAATTTTGCTTCATTAGTGTATTCTGCCATTAATGTTGAAAGAAAGAAAAAGCTGAAGACAGAAAAGCTCTCCAAGAAATCAATGGGTAGTGTGGCCTAGAAATCTAGTAGGAAAGGACAAATAGTATCAGGACCATTTTAGTCACGGGTTGTTGGGCATACATTTTCTGGTAGGCAGGGTCAGCATTTTAGACATGTAGCATCATCTACTAGTTCACCAATAGCATTGTCCAAAAGGCCAGCTCCTGCTATGTGTCAGCATTATGGTAGATCTCATATAGGAGAGTTTGGTGGTTGACTGGAGCATGTTTGAGATATGGTGCTACTGACCATATAAAGCGAGATTGTCCCAGACTTAGAACATGTAGTATGGCACAAGCATAGACTATGGCACCGGTACAGAGCCGTGGTAGAGGTCGAGGCTAGTTGAGAGGTGGTCATACCCGATAGGGTCAGGGAGTATTAGAGACAGTTGATAAACCTGGAGGTAATAGAGCTGCAGCTCGGGCATATATGATGAGAGCTCGTGAGGACCAGGATGCACTAGACATCATAGTTGGTAAACTTTCTTTATTAGACTTTGACTTACATGCATTGATAGATCTTGGTTCCACGCATTCATACATAAGCACAACTACACTTAAACAAAGGAACATGATACCTGAGACCTTAGAATATGAGATAGTTGTGACCAATCCACTGGGACATAGTGTGAAAGTGAATCAGATCTATAGAAACATTTCAATAATAATTCAGGGTAGAGAATTTCTAGCAGAGTTAATAGAATTATCTTTTAAGCATGGAGCTATAGTCGACTGTCGATCTAGAAAAATTGTACTTGAAATTCCCAGATTGGATGACACTATCATTCAGGATGAAGGTCAAAAATGTTTGACCAGTGTTATTTCTGCATTAAAAGCTTAGAAATACATTAGGAAGGGATGTGAGGCATATTTGGCCCATGTGATAGATACCAGGAAGGAGAGCCCAAAACTCAAGGACATCCACATAGTGTGTGAGTTCCCAAATGTGTTTCCTGAAGACTTGTTGGGATTACCACCAGATAGGGAGATAGAGTTTGCTATTGATGTGATTCCTGGAACAATCCCGATATCAATTACTCCTTATAGAATGACACCTGCAAAATTGAGAGAGCTGAAGGTTCAATTGGAGGAATTTCCCTTGTTCATAAGACCTAATGTGTCACCATAGGGTGCTTTGGTGTTGTTTGTGAAAAAGAAGAATGGCACCCTTCAATTATGTATTGATTACCGACAATTAAAAATAAATACCCACTACCTAGAATTGATGATTTGTTTGATCACTTGAAAGGAGCAGGAGTATTTCTAAGATTGATCTCAGATCGGGTATCATCAACTGAAAATAAAAGAATCAGATATGTCCAAAACAGCCTCCAATACTCGATATGGCCATTATGAGTTCCTAGTTATCCCTTTTGGCTTAACGAATGTACCGACTGCCTTTATGGATATGATGAACAAGATTTTTAGGCATTACCTTGATTAGTTTATGGTACTTTTTATAATGATATTTTGGTGTATTCAAGGGACAAAGAAAAGCATGACACACATCTTAGAATAGTACTTCAGACTTTGAGGGAAAATCAATTGTATGTAAAATTGTCAAAATATGAGTTTTGGTTGGAAGAAGTAGGTTTCTTAGGGAATATTGTGTTAGTTGAAGGAATTCATGTGGATCCTAACAAAATAGAAGCGATTCTGAGTTGGAAGTTGCCCCACAATGTGACAGAAGTCCGGAGTTTCCTTGGATTAGCTGGTTACTACAGAAGGTATGTGAAGGGATTTTCAAGCATAGTCGCACCAATTACTAAGCTTCTTAGAAAAGAAACTAAGTTTGAGTAGACAGATCAGTGGCAGGTAAGCTTTGAAAAACTAAAAGTCATGTTAACCGAAGCACCTGTTTTGATCCAACCTACTCCAAGGAAAGATTTTGTAAGATATAGTGATACCTCTCATAATGGGTTAGGTTGTGTATTAATGCAATAGGGTAAAGTAGTTGCTTATGCATCTAGGTAATTGAAGCCTCATGAGCTAAATTACTTTACTCATGATTTGGAGTTGGCAGCAATAGTGTTTGCTTTAAAAATATAGTGACATTATTTATATGGCAAACGATGCTACATATATACATATCATAAGAGCCTCAAATATGTGCCCACATAAAAAGAGTTAAACTTAAGGCAATGACCCTGGTTGGAACTAATTAAGGATTATAATTGTATTATTGATTATCAGTCAGGCAAAGCCAATGTAGTAGTTGATGCCTTAAGTAGAAAAATACTGGCAGGTATACCTTATAATTTTCTCATTACAAGATAACATATAGTAATTAATAATAAATTAAAAAAGACTCATATTTTGTTTTGGAAGAATTACGGGTTCAACCTACTTTAAGGCAACAAATGAGAAAAGCTCAGATGCAAGATCAGAAATTGATGATAATTGCTTAGGCAGTTAAATAGGAGGAGAGACCTAAATTTAAGATTGAAGATGATGAAAATATAAGCTATAAGAGGAGATTGTACGTGCCAAATGATAGCGGATTAAAGCAAATAATTCTAAAGAGATGCATAATACCACTTATTCCATACATCTAGGAAGCAATAAAATGTATCAAGACCTGAAGACTCATTATTGGTGGCCAGGAATGAAGAAGGATATCGTGGAATACACTACAAGATGCTTGACATGCCAACAAGTGAAAGCAGAACACCAGGTACCATCTAAATTGTTGTAACCTATTGTTATCCCAAAATGGAAGTGGAAAAGGATTACGATGGATTTTGTATCTGGGTTCCCTTTAACACAAAAGAAGCATGATGCAGTATGGGTGATTGTTGACAGGCTTACTAAATCTGCTCATTTTCTGCCAGTTCAGATCGATTATTCATTGAGCCAGTTAGTAGAAATATATGTTAATGAGATAATTCGACTGCATGGGGTGCTAGTATCTATTATTTCTGATCGAAACCCACAATTCACATCAAAATTTTAGAAAAGTCTACAACAAGCATTGGGGACTCGACTTACTTTTAGTATAACATTTCACCCACAAACAGATGGGCAATCTAAACGAGTTATTCAATTGTTGGAAGACATGCTTAGAAGCTGTGTAATTGACTTTTAGGGGAGTTGGGATAGGTATTTATCATTGATGGAATTTGCATACAATAATAGCTATCAAGTTAGTCTCGTCATGGCTCCATATGAAGTTTTGTATGGAAGAAGATGTAGGACATATTTATGTTGGACAGAACTTGGTGAAAAGAAGTTAATGGGCCCAAAATTGGTTCAGGAGGCAGAAAAGAAGGTGAAATTAATCCAAGCTCGATTAGAAGCTGCAACAGATCGAAAAAAATCCTACGTTGATTTAAAGAGGAAGGATATTGAATATGTGGTCGAAGACAATGTATTTTTAAAAATCTCACCTTGGAAGAAAGTAATTAATTTTGGTAGAAAGGGAAAACTAAGTCCTAGGTTTATTGGACCATACGAAATACTTGAACATGTGGGTCTAGTGGCTTACCTATTGGCCTTACCACCTTGGAAAAAAGTAATTAATTTTCATGTCTCAATGTTGAGAAGATATAGATTGGATCCAACACATGTAATACCTATGGAATCAATAGAGGTACAACCAAACTTGACCTATGCAGACGAGCTGGTGAAAATCTTAGCTCGAGAAGTCAATGAACTACGGAACAAGAAGGTACCATTGGTAAAGGTCCTATGGCGCAATCATGAAGCCTCCTGAGAGAGTGAAGAAATGATGAGAACTCAGTATCCTCAATTATTCAACTCCAGCTAATCATGTAAATTTCGAGGAGAAAATTTTATTAAGGGGGAGAGAATAGTAACATCCAGTGATTTAGGCCTCGATTACGTGTGACCGTAGTGGGATGCGCTGATTCAATCAAAGTCTAAATTTGAACCCATAAAAAATTACTAATAATAAAAAAAATAATTAAGGGTATTATTATTTGGGAATAAAAATATTAGTGCTAGAACTGGAAAAAAAATAAAATTACCCTACGGACAAAATCGGTATTATAGCAATTGTTGGGAGAAAAAGTGTGAAGATGAGAAAATTTGTGGCAAATAAGGAATTTCTCAAAGTTTAAAAGTTAATAAAGATTAATTATATTAATAAACCAATGAAAATTAGGATAAATTTTAATTAGTGGGACCCACTCCTTAATTTGAGCATAAAAGTCAAAAAGAGGAGGAAATTCTACATTCTTCCACCTAAAATATCTAACTCTTCTTCTTCTTCTTCTTTCTCTTCTCTTTGCCCATCCACCATAACCCTTCAAAAGCCACCATTTTGCTTCAATTGAAGCTTGAAAAAGAGAGAAAAAAATTAGTTTTGAGAGAGAAAAATTCAGAATTAAAGAGTTCTTACCATAAAGGGTGCTAAGGAGCAAGAAGGAAGGAAGAAAGAAGAAAATGGAGGAACTTTGGGATAGATTCGGTCCACCTTGGATAACCATTAAGGTGTGTTTATTCTTCTTAAATTCAACCTCTTTCCTTTCATTTGAGACCTATAAGGATGATAGTTATGATTAGGACTGGTAGATTGAGGTTATGTGGCAAGATCGGAACTAGAAATTTAAAGTTATAATTAGTTGAAGAAAAGTGTAGTTAAACTTTTAATGAATGATAATTGATGTTAGATAATTGTTTTATGACTTAAAAACTAGAGAAATGTAACTCTAATAGAGGAATGAGGGGCTTCCTTGGTTAAGTTAATTTGGGAAAATTGAAATTAACCTAGGAGCAATACAATATAGGTGATAAATGAAGTGTGATTAGAGTGTTGATTTGAAGAAAATAAATTGGGACCTATGATAAGGTTTTTGGGCAGCCATGAAATATCAAGAAATAAGTTTAACCTTAGTAAATTCTTTGCTAAATTAAAGTATAAAACATATTAGGAGCATTAGAATTTTATGTAGGCATGAAAAATTTTGATAATGAATGATTGGAATGAAATGTAGTATGGTTGTGTAGGAAAACCAAGTAAACAAATGAGAGGCCCTCAAGAGGGTGACAAAGGCAAGGAGAAAGAAAATTAATAAGGGGAGGAAAAGAAGAAAAAAGGAAAGCTCCAAGGCAATGTGCTTCATTGATAAAAATCTTACATGTTTAAATGTGGGTAATTATGTATTAATGTTTGATATAAATGTGGTTTTATATGGAATTTGATTAGTTGTTGCTTTTAATATTTTATATAGTAATGAGACCAAATGGTGTGAAATCATTAAGATATGTGAATGTAATTGTGATCTGGAAACTTTGGCATAAAAATGAATGCATATGATGAATGTAATTAATAGTTAAGGTTGTGCTAGCTAATAACCTTGCTGTAGAAATTTTGGAACATTCTTGACTATTTTGATTATAACTAATGCTCTGGTAATGATATTGAGATTAAATTAGTTGGAAATGAAAGTGGACTCATAATTCTAAAACTTTCATTTAGAATCTAAGTTCAAATTCTAATTTCAAATGGGCTAAAAATTAGGCACAAAATCCCGTACCTGTAGGTACCCAGAAAATACTAGGTAAGACTAATGGAACACCCTTCAGTAAAAAGGTCATAACATTTGATAGAAAACTTAGATTTGAGTGATTTTTAATGCATCTGAAATTTGAGACATTAAATTACACAATATTAGAAGACCATAACTTCAAATTTGAATTAGAAATGGGCTCAAAATCAGGACCGAAATCTACCATAGACAAAAATGTGATTTATTGGGCTTTTGCATGTAGTATCATGAATGTATATAACAATTAATGTGAAATTTGACTTAAATTGTGATTATAAATGTTTAATAAATTATTTATGTGTGAGTTTCTAATGCAGTAACAATGGAAACAAATAATAAAAATAAATAAACATATATATAAAATTTTAACATAATTATGATTTTCAAAAATATTGTAAATAAATATAAATAGTTAAGCCCTAAGACACCTAATCCAGAACTAGAATAGAAAATAGTTTGGCATGTCAATAAATGAATTTAAGGCACTTGGTGCCAAATATAAAAGCAAGTAATGACAAATTTATGAATTTGCTCGGTGCAAAATTATTAAGACGGTAATGACAATATTACAAAAGCCGGTAATGACACTATTATAAAAGCGCTCAGTGCAATATTATGAATGTTGGTAATAGCTACTCCGTTATTCCTATTAGTTAGTTTGGTTATAAGTGTTATGGGCACAAGGAAAATGAAAAATAACAATAATATAAAAGTATGTCATTTTGATAATTTTTGTGTGAAATTAAAATTGTTAAATATTAAATGTTTGATTATGTTTATTTATTTCCATATAATTCTTTTATTTTATGCCTTATTTATGAAATTATTAATTGAAATATAAAAAAATATATGTATGTAAAATTTTTATCTTTGAAGCACCACTAAGCTAGTAGCTTAGCACGGGTGATTTCTTTTTGTGTAGGTTTTAAAGGGTAGCCATATATAGTATAGTTGTTAGAAGAAGAAGGGCACCTAGATGAAAAGTAGCTAAAAGCTTTGAGCATATTTTTGGTATATTTTATCAAAAACTTTGTAAATTAAATTATAGTTATATTTCATCTAGTGTGTATTAGAGATGTGTGCCTTTAATGTAATGGACATAGTTTGACTGTAAATTAATATATTTTATAAATAAATAAAATTTTGAATATCAGTGATGGTAATAAATTTATTTTAGGGTTTGTAATATTTTTGCAAAAAAAATATTTATGCTTGATTTAGCTAATCTTATAAAACAGTTAGTCGGGTAATACTCACTTACCTTGCTGAATTAAAGTGGGGTAAAGGTGTTATGCAACCCAAATTGGCTTCAAATCTGTATGCAGAAAACCTACACGCTAAGCAAACTAATGCTTAGTGGTATATATGTGAATAAAAATTTTACATTTAAATAATGTTATACAATGTCATATCATTCACCTCATGATCGTTCGTAGAATCATACATTCTAGTCGTTTCATACTTTAATATCATATTAACATGTCTATCTTACCATAGACATACTATAATAAATCTATGTATACTATACACATATGAATATATCACATCTCCATATCGTATCAATTACCTAATGTTAACATTGCAATACCACATGTTGCAACAGCCATACATTTTGTTACCTTTAGCGATTTATTATTCATTAGCTGGCCCAAGACTCTCTAAGATTGATTATCTGAATGTGGGACATGAGATAAGAGACATTTAGCAACCCAAGCTTAAGTCATCTTTCTCACAAAATGTCAGCTCATTTGAGCCCCTGGAGTCAATTGCGCTCAATAACTCGAGCTTAAGTCACATTGACTGAGAATAATATAGCATATAGCAAATATAGGATCAAGTGCGCTCATATACTGAGCTTTAACCACTTATCCTTATATCATATCAAAGTAACTCATACAGTACCAGTCACCTTCCATAAAGGTATACCATATATCCTATGTTAAGTCCAAGATTAGAGAACTAAAAATTTAACTCATAACCATTTATCTTTCAATTCATTTTGTTACATGTTATTACTAGCATTATGCATTCTCATACCAATAATAAATGTTAAATCATATATTCCACATGTTATTTTCCATATATACATATAACCCATAACATGTATTTAACAAACCACTAATTAAGACCATAAACTAAAATTTACATATAATACATTCATCCCGCTTCAGGAGCATGAACTACTTACCCACGACCATGAAGGTATCTTTCACATTTACTTTACTCGTGATCCATCATGTGAAAGAAACAAATCATTCATTAGTGTGAATCACCAATTCATGGCTATGACACCACATCATCATGGCTTCCTAACTATGACACCAAACCGTGAAATTCTGAGTTTATGCAAGTTCATCTTGCCTCGACATTCACAGCTGTGACACCCTTGCTCATGGGCATGAATCATGTTTTTCTAGCAGCTCAAAAATAGAACATCCATGCATTACATAAAAAATTTCTAAAGATTAACTAGTGTTAATCACTCCTATCAACACTTTCATACTTATACCATATCTATAACATGTTTAAACATCATTTGGATTATTAAATCCATTTATAGGTCATTTTAACCCATAACATATTTCATATGTCATTTAAGACTTAAAACCATATAACCATGTTATTAATCAACCATAATATGTCATTTGACCATTCTTTCATATTTACAGAATGCAAAATACATCAAGATGCATGATAAATGAATTAATATACTCATATGTATGTACTTTTTACCAAAATAGAGCCTTAACTAACTTTCCAAGCTTTTCAAGCTTGTTTCCCCCTTTGTGATGTATTTCTTTGCTCACTAGCCAAACCTATCATTATAAAAAAGTTCCTATTAAAACCTTATAACCATAATCAAGCTAAACAAAAACCCTAAGAACTGAGTTCTACTTCTATCTTGGCATAACTCTATCAAACCTCCATGTTTTCTCAAGCTTTCAAGTTTCAACAATGGTGTTTTAGGGTTAGGATGAGTGGAGAAGATGACCAAGAAGTCTCTAAGTGTGTTAGAGGAAGATCTGGGGTGGTGGAGGTAATTTTAAAGCAAGATAAGATGCATAAGAAAGAAAAAAGTGTCATTGCTCATGGTCAACCTACCTACATTCACGAGCATGAAACACCATTCACAGTCATGAAAATCCTTTAAGGGCATGAATGTCCTCTCTTTTCAAAACGATCCTGTCATGTTCAAATCTCTGCCATTTTGTACCGTAGCATCACTTTTCACAAATTAAAAATTAAACTTTAACACAACTTAATCCCAATCTTTCCCTTTTTAAACACAACTTATTGGCCTAACTTTATGGGTGTTACATATTACATCCTTCGAGTTAAAATCCATTGTGATCACTTTAAGAATTTGATCACTCTATCACAAAAGTCATACATTGAAAAAATTCTTATGTGATTTAGGATGAAAGACTGCAAACCCACAAATACCTTTATGGCTAAAGGTGAAAGTTTTAACTTTAAAATACGTCCCAAGAATCAATCTGAGAAAGATGCCATGAAAAGGGTTCCATGCTCGAATGCCATTAGGAGTTTAATGTATTAAGTGATGTGTACATGTCCTGATATTAATTATGCAATAGGTCTTGTAAGTCATTATTAGTCGAATTTGGGGCAAGAACATTGGAAAGCAGTTAAAGGATATTGAGATACTTGAGGGGGCACTACTGATTATAAGTTATGTTTAATGGATTTTAGATCATGCATGTATTTCATATTACAACAAAAGATTAAAATTTATTTAACCCAAAACCTATAGATCAAACCTATGTACTTCAAAATTGGATATAAACCATCAAATGGATGAAGAGATTACCTTTAAAGAATCAACTTTTGATTTGTGATCTTTCATTTTTGTTGGGTTGTATCAAACCATAACAATGCAAAGCTAGGATTGTCTCTAAGAGTATCCATACAAAGGATGAAGAAGAAAGCCTCTAAAGCAATAGGTGGTTGATGATCCAAGATGCTAGCTATAGAAGATCAACAATATGAGAGAGATGGAGAGTTTATGAGAGATAACTCTTATCTCTTTTTATGGAGGTTGATGTAAAATAGCCCTAAAGAAGACTATTTATGTGTTATTTGATCCAATTTTGGGTTAGGGACAATAAAACTTTTGATCAAAAATTTCACCTAAAGTAGGTATGGCTGCACTACTAGATTTTGCAATCGCGAAACCATATTTTGCGATTACAAAAATATTTTCACAACCATGAAATTATCTGATGCTTATGATGCTTATTTCAGATCACACCAATCATAGCCTGAAGGAGCATTTGCGACTACAATTTCTCTTGACACCAAAAAGGCCATAAGAAATAGATTGGTTCTCAACCTAAATTGCAACTGCAATAATTGTTGCGAAAACCCATCTTGCAATTGCAATTCCCTTTTGTGACCAAGAACAATTCGTGACCATGAGAACTCTTATGCAACCACAAATTAGATTTGCTCAAGTTTTTCCCTCTTCCTTTGGAACCAATACAATGAGCATTTCACAATTACTTCAATTCTTTTATGTCCATGACCTATTAGATTCCCATATATGTTGGCAGCTAAAATCATTACATGATTTTGAGTAGATCATGCACAGTATCTAAAAATATATCATGACCACCCAATTAACTAGAAAGTTAGTAGTTTGACTATTAACCTTTTCGTAGGCAATTATTATGCAATTCATCCTTCCACCACACTATACCTCATATGGTTCAGAGAATGGACTATGTGTCAACTCCCACTAAACTAACTACATCACATCTAGTCTAAATGATTTAGTTCTTATTTATAAAACTCATTACTCTATTAGATATGTACTTGAAGACTATCTGTAAGACATGTCCACCTCAACCAATAATTTTCGAGTAATGATCTCCACAAGAGGCTATAAGTATACTATCTTTCTATCAAAAGTGGTAAATCCCCTATTGACTACTCAACTATCTTCGAATACCTTATGCTATACCCAATCACCACTTTATGTGCGACCTCTCAAAAGTAACAAGGAATTGAGTCAAAATATAGGATTTAGTATCCAAGATAATCTTGAGCATCTCATGTTTAAGGATACTTATATGATTGCTATAATGAGGCTATCACTGACATAAAATAGATAATCCATGTGTTTGGCTCATAGTTAGGTCATCCAATATACTTGACTACTTTAGAAAGCATCCACATGTTAACTTTAAATATCTTAGGTCTACAATTTATGAGATCAACTGTTTGACCTACTCAAGGAGTTCAACATGTGCTAGTCTATCCGGATGAACAATGTCCTATATTTTTAATCCTATGACTAGAGATCATTTAGGTATAATCACAACTACACATGATAAGAATCTCATAATCATGATCTCATCATGAATTCTCTTATGTTGTATTATATATCAGAGACTTCATTAAATAATTTGTCCATAGGGTAATTTTATTTTTTTTCCAGTTCTAGCATTAATCCTTTTAATTCCCAAATAGTAATACCTTTAATTATTTTTCTTTATTATTAGTCATTTTTTTATAGGTTCAAATTTAGACTCTGATTAAACCAGTGCACCCCACTACGGTCATGCGCAACGGAGACTAAATCACTGGATGTTACAGTTCTCTCCCCCTTAAGAAAATTTCATCCTCGAAATTTACCTAATTAGCTGGAGCTAAATAACTGAGGATACTAAGTTCTCATCATATCTTAACTCTTCCAAGTGGTTTTTTCTACTGCATGATTGCGCCATAAGACCTTTACTAATGGTACCTTCTTATTTCATAGTTCCTTGACTTCTCGAGCTAAGATTTTCACCGACTCTTCTGTATAGGTCAAGTCTGATTGCACCTCTATTGATTCCACAAGTATTACATGTGTAGGATCTGATCTGTATCTTTTTAACATTGAGACATGAAACACATTATGGATCTTATTCAATTATGGTGGTAAGGCCAACCTGCAAGCTACTAGACCCATGCGTTCAAGTATTTTATATGGTCCAATAAACCTAGGACTCGGTTTCCCCTTTTTACCAAAATGAAGTACTTTCTTCTAAGGCGAGACTTTTAAAAATGTTTTATCTCCAACCACATATTCAATATCTTACCTCTTTAAATTAACGTAGGATTTTTATCGATCCATTGCAGCTCTTAATCAATCTTAGATTAATTTCACCTTCTCCTCTATATGTTGCACCAATTTTGGGCCCATTAATTTCTTTTCACCAAGTTCTATCCAACATAACAATGTCCTACATCTTCTTCCATACAAAACTTCATATGGAGCCATGTCGAGACTAGCTTGATAGCTATTGTTATATGTAAATTCCATCAATGGTAAATACCTATCCCAGCTACCCGCAAAGTCAATTACAAAGCTTTTAAGCATGTCTTCCAGCACGTTCGGATTGTCCATCTGTTTGTAGGTGAAACACTATACTAAAAGTAAGTCGAGTCCCCTATGCTTATTGTAGACTTTTCCAAAATTTTGATATGAATCGTGGGTCTTGATTAGAAATAATAGATACAAGCACCCCATGCAGTCGAATTATCTAATTGACATATATTTATGCTAACCGGCTTAACAAATAATCCATCTGAACTGGCAAAAAGTGAGCTGATTTGGTAAGTCTATCAACAATCACCCATACTACATCATGCTTCTTTTGTGTTAAAGGCAAACCAGATACAAAATTCATTGTAATCATTTCCCACTTCCATTATGGGATAACAATACGTTGCAACAATTCAGATGGTACCTGGTGCTCTGCTTTCACTTGTTGAGATGTCAAGCATCTTGTAGTGTATTCCACAATATCCTTCTTCATTCCTAACCACCAATAATGAGTTTTTAGGTCTTTATATATTTTATTGCTTCCTGGATGCATGAAATAAGTGGTATTATGCGCATTTTTTAGAATTATTTGCTTTAATCCGTTGTCATTTGGCACGCACAATCTCCTCTTATAACTTATACTTCCATCATCTTCAATCTTAAATTCAAGTCTCTCCCCATTTTTAACTGCCTCATCAATTATCATCAATTTCTGATCTTTCCTTTGAGTTTTTCTCACTTGTTGCCTTAAAGTAGGTTGAACCCGTAACTCTTCCAAAAGAAAATATGAGTCTCCTTTTAATTTATTATTAATTTCTATATATTATATTTTAATGAGAAAATTATAAAATATATCTGTCAATGTTTTTCTACTTAAGGCATTAGCTACTACATTGGCTTTGTCTGACTGATAGTCAATAATACAATTATAATCCTTAATTAACTCCAACCAACGTCTTTGCCTTAAGTTCAACTCCTCTTGGGTGGGAAAATATTTGAGGCTCTTATGATCTATATATATATAGTACCGCTTACCATACAAATAATGTTGCCCTATTTTTAAAGCAAACACTATTGCTGCTAACTCCAAATCGTGAGTAGGGTAATTTAGCTCATAAGGCTTGAATTGCCTATATGCATAAGCAACTACTTTATCCTCTTGCATTAATACACAACCTAGCCCATTATGAGAGGCATAACTGTATATCAAAAAATCTTTCCCTGAAGTAGGTTGGGTCAAAACATGTGTTTCGGTTAGCATGACTTTTAGTTTTTCAAAGCTTATCTAACACTGATCTGTCCACTCAAATTTATTTTCTTTTCTGAACAGCTTGGCAATTGGTACGACTATGCTTGAAAATCCCTTCACAAACGTTCAATAGTAACTAGCTAATCCAAGGAAACTCCAAACTTCTGTCACATTATAGGGCATCTTCCAACTTAGAATGACTTATATTTTGCTAAGATCCACATGGATTCCTTCAATTAACACAATATGCCCTAAAAATCCTACTTCTTCCAACCAAAACTAACATTTTGACAACTTTGCATAGAATTGATTTTACCTCAAAGTCTGAAGTACTATTCTTAGATATTTGTCATGTTATTCCTTGTCCCTTGAATGCACCAGGATATCATTTATAAAAACTATCACAAATTGATCAAGGTAAGGCCTAAAAATCTTGTTCATCATATCCATAAAGGCAGCTGGTGCATTCGTTAAGCCAAAAGGCATAACTAGGAACTCATAGTGACCATATCGAATCCTAAAGGTTGTTTTGGACACATCTGATTCCTTTATTTTCAGCTGATGATACCCGGATCTGAGATCAATCTTAGAGAATACTCCTGGTCCATTTAATTGATCAAACAAATCATTAAATCTAGGTAATGGGTATTTATTTTTAATCATCACATTGTTCAATTGTCAGTAATCAATACATAATCGAAGGATGTCATTCTTCTTTTTCATAAACAACACTGGAGCACCCCACGGTTGTCTAGCAATTTTCTGCAATTGAACTGTGACACCCTTATAACACTTGTTATATACATACGTTACGTACGCTTATGCTATTATAGCCAATGTGTGCAAAAATAATTTTCTTAACTTAATTTAATGACCATAATATTATTAGCACTTTATTAATCTTTTTTATTTTTTCAAAAATTTCGACAGCATAATGGCTGTAATTTAACTACCCCACTTACACTGCAAACAATCTACAGCCCATTTTTGGGCACAACAATATACATATAATATAAAATATTCTTCATTCACATAGTTTAACATATCATTCTTTATATACATAATAATGATTCATCAACAATTCTCATCGTAACATACATAATTTCACTCTAGTTTACATATTCATACATATACATATATATACATGTCATTCTTAATAATATCCTATTATTATTTTGGTCTTCCGTCTGCTCCCAAAATTTATACACTTGCTTTTGTGTCATTCCCGCTACTACCTGCACACAGTCAAATAACTACGTATTGAGCATTGAAATGTCCAATGGTAATTACTAATCTAAGTATTTTCATTGATATATATTTTCATACATACATGAAATGTTATATTTAATACACTATTCAAGTTTTCTTTTTAATATATTGATTATTCTTTCTATCAATACTTTATTATTATTCACCCTTCATTGACTACTTAATAAATTCATTAAATTTAACAATTTTCTTCAATTAATTTTTTTTTTCAATTTACTCATGAACTTTCATTTTCTTTCAACTTAGTCATATTTCATTTTTCCTCTTAAATTAACTCTTTCTTTTTTTTCATTCATTTATTAAATTTTTCTTTAGCTACAAATTTCACTTTGGTTCCTAAATTTTCATTTATTTACAATCATGCCACTAATTATTTTATTTATTTATTTATTTTTCTTTTAACTACATAACTTAACATTTTTCTTCCACTTAATTATCATTTTTAAATTTTACTATTTTTGTCATATTTATCACTTTTATCATTTTTATTATTATACCATAATCATCATATTTATCATATTTATCACTTATATCATTTTTTTTATTATTTTTTCACTTTATTCATTTTTCCTCATATTTTTCACATTTATTCATTCTTATCATATTTTTCACTTATTTTTCACTTATATCATTTGTACTAATTTTATTAATATTCGCTCCTAGTTTTAATCCGATCGAAAATCTTTGGACTAGATACATAGGACGTGGACCTCAAAAGTCCACTACACTGAAAAGTAATCCCAAATGACCACCCGAGTACTACACCGTAGACTAATTATTGAATCACTATTACGGAAGTAGACTATCATTGACCTATATAAGCGAGTCGTCATCATCCGCACCACGGTAATAGTGTCCCTATGGCTAGCCAATTATATCATAAGCTAGATTTAACCATCAGAAAAATAACTAAGGATAATATTTTATTCTTTTAATTCAATTTCCATTAAATTCATAAATTCCATTACTTTTACATTATTAATTAGTTAACATATTATTCCTTCATAAAAAATTTATCTCTACTATAAATCTTCAAACTTTCTATTCTAATACATCAATACTTCATCACTAATAATCAATTAAGTCATTAAGCTCACTAAGCACACTTTATTTATTATTTTTTATTTCATGCATAAAATAATCAATAATTAGAAAAATATTCAATACATATTTCAAAAATTTGTAATAAATTTCTACACACTTAGTATCATATTTTCTTGAATTTTATGAATTAATTTTCATTTAATTAGTAAGAAAAATAATAATTTCCTTTTTTCATATTTCAGCCTACACTAGATTTTCATCATTAAAATTTTTCTTTCGCCTTCTAATTATTCATTTCACATATTTATACATTCATTATTCCATATGTATCATAATATTACACTAAAATGTATTTATGCCTAAATATGCATTTTTCACATAATAGAGTCATATTTTTTAATTTCCACTAATTAATTTTTTTAATTGAAATTAATCATTCTAATTCACTTTTTATATTCCCTTAATCATGTTTTAAGCATCAATTAACAATTACATGCAAAACACACAAAATTCCTAATTTTCATAATCCTAATTCACGCTTTAACAATGGAAATAGATATATCTTGAAATCATTAACCTTTTTTTCTTTCTTTGGCCTTCCTATGCTTCCTTTTTCTTAGCCTTTTCCTTGGAAGTACCTTCACTTCTCTTTGAAGCTACCATGGCCGAAAATTGTACATCATTAATCCACCATTATTTTGCTTCCTTAACTCAATCTAACTTCATAATTATCATCTACATACCTTAAACTACCTATTTGAACCATTCAACCAATTTAAAACTAATAATTTCACTTACCTCCAATTTGTATCTAAACTTGTCTCCTTTGATTTTCTTTCACTCTAGCCCTCCAAATGAAGATTAAAGGCTTCTACTACCTACTAGAGATGCTGAAATTATATTAGGATGGTTGATTTTGGTGTAAAAATTGAAGAAATCGGAAGAATTTTGGACAAGAAAAGTGAGAAGATGGTTCAGCCAAGCAAGGGAGTTTGGGGAAGAAGGAGTTGCAGAATTCTCTCTAGAGAATACTGATATTTTAGTCCTTATATAGTGGCTTAAGGTGGGTAGACTTGGGTCAAACAAAATCCAACTCATTTAGGCCCAATTAAGTACAATAAATTATTTCTCTCACTTTCTAATACCAATTTTACCCAAATTTCATTCCATAATTCATAAAATATTTTTATATGTCTACACAACAATTTTCAACTCAATCAGAGTCTATTTTCTGTCCGACTCACTCAAACTGGATTGATAATTCAATTTTCAGTGTTATATTAAAATTCCTTTTTCATTGTCCAATAATCCTAAATATTATTTAAAGTATATCCATGTCTTAATATAAATTTTTAGATATCATTTGCTATTTTTCATAGCCTGGTCAAAGTATAGTCAACTACTTTATTAATTAAATCGGGTCCCATTTTTTCTTAATTTTGACTTTTTAGGACTTATTTGATCTCATTTTTAGTCCAAAATTTACCCTCCTGAGTAGTCATAGCCTATATTTTCCAATGATCAAATAAAATATTTTTCACCCGAGTATGCTGATCAATTTCGGAAACTACAGTTTATGACTAACCCGGTATTTGGGCCATTACATGAACCTTCAACTCTCTCAATTCTGCAGTTGTCATTCTATAATGAGTAATTGATATTTGGGTTATCCCAGGAATCACATCAATAGCAAACTTTATCTCCCTATCTGGTGGTAACCCTGACAAGTCTTCAGGAAACACATCTGGGAACTCAGATAATGTGGGGATGTCCTTGAGTTCCGGGCTCTCCTTTCTAATATCTATCACATGGGCCAAATATGCCTCACATCCCTTCCTAATGTATTTCTGAGCTTTTAATGCAGAAATAATATGGTCAAACATGTTTGATCTTCACCCTGAATGATAGTGTCATCCTGCCTGGGAATTTTAAGTATAACTTTTCTAGATCAACAGTCGACTATAGCTCCATGCTTGGTCAACCAATCCATTCCCAGAATAGCATCAAATTCATGAAAAGGTAATTCTATTAAGTCTACTGTAAATTCTCTACCCTGAATTATTATTGAAGTGTTTTTATAGATCTGATTCACTTTCACACTATGTCCCCGCGGATTGGTCAGAATTATCTCATATTTGAAGGTCTCAGGTATCATGTTCCTTTGTTTAAGTGTAGTTGTGCTTATGTATGAATGCATGGAACCAAGATCTATTAATGCATGTAAATTAAAGTCAAATAAAGAAAGTTTACCAACTATGACGTCTAGTGCATCCTGGTCCTCACGAGCTCTCATCACATATTCCCGAGCTGGAGCTCTACTACCCCCGGGTCTGTCAACTGTCTTTGATATCCCCTTACTCTGTCCAGTACAACCACATTTAAACTAGTCTCGACCTCTACCACGGCTCTGTACCGGTGCCATAGTTTGTGCTGGTGCCATACTGTCTGTACTAAGTCTAGGAAAATATTTCTTCATATGGTCAGTAGCTCCACATCTCACGCATGCCCTAGTCAACCACCAACACTCTCCTATATGAGATCTACCACACTGTTGACACATAGTAGGAACTAGCCTTTTGGACAATGTTGCTGGTGAACTAGCAGATGATGTTGCGGGTCTAAAATGCTGACCCCGCCTACCAAAAAATGTTTGCCTAGCAACCCGTGACTGAAATGGTCTGGGTACTATCCAACTTTTCTTACCAGATGTCTAGGCTACACTACCCATTGATTTCTTAGAGAGCTCTTCTGTCTTTAGATTTTTCCTTCTTTCAACACTAATGGCAGAGGACACTAGTGTAGCAAAATCTGTATGCTGGTGAGAAGCCACTAAATATCCAATATCCTTATCAAGGCCATCTTCAAATTTACGACATCTATCGGCTTCATCTCCAATAATCCCCCTTTCATACTTGCTCAGCCTAGTGAACTCCATCTCATGCTCAACTACTGTCATACCCCTCTGCTTCAAATTCAGAAATTCTCGCTTTTTCTCATCAACATAGACTCTTGGCACATATTTCTTTTTAAACTCTGCCATAAAGAAATCCCATGTCTGAGGGTTTATTGTCTGGGGTTTCGCTAATACCAACTTCAACCGGTCGTAGGTGTGCTCCTCAAGAAGGGACATTGCATATCTAACCTTGTACTCCTCTCGACATTGAAGCTCCTAAAAAACCCATTATGTCTTTTCCAACCAAAATTCTACTATTGCTCGATCATCCTCTTTCTTACCTGTAAAATTTGTAGTCCCATATTTTATTAGTTTATCAATCTGGGGTTTTGGTTGAGTAGGGGAGGTAGTGGAGCTGGTGGTGGCATAACTTGTGTTATCTACTGTAACAAAGTAGCCATTTATTGCATAAGGGGTAGCTGACCCGATCAACCTGTTCTTCAGCATGTTGTGGAGCTATAACATTAGGCTATGAGGCTGTAATTGATGCTAACTGTCTATGAGCAGCCAAGCTAGCTATATTATCACCCTCTTGTTCTTTGTGACTTTGTATTGATTCTGAGTCCATTAAAACTTATATTATCAAAAAAAAGGGTCCTTTATCAGAATATAGCAACTTAAAACAATGCAAATACTGAAAACATGCACTTATCTTCCCATACCCAGTAAGTAAAAACTGTCTGAATCTGGCTCTGATACCAAAAATTGTAACACCTCTTACCCCACTTTAGTTCAGCAAGGTAAGTGAACATTACCCGACTATCTGTATGACAAGCTTAGTTAAATGAAGTATAATTTTTTTTTTGCAAAAATATTACAAACACTAAAATAAAGTTATTACCATCACCGATATTCAAAATTTTATTTATTTATAAAATATATTAATTTATATTCAAACTATGTTCATTACATTAAAGGTACACATTTTTAATACATACTAGATGAAATACAACTATAATTTAATTTACAAGGATTTTGATAAAATATACCAAAAATATACCCAAAGCTTTTAGCTACTTTTCGTCCAGGTACCCTTCTTCTTCTAACAACTATACTATCTACAGCTACCCTTTAAAACTTGCACAAGAGGAAACCACTCGCGCAAACCTGCTAACTTAGTGGTGCTTCAAGGATAAAAATCTTACATACATCTATTTTCTTACATGTCAATTAATAATTTTATGAATAAGGCATAAAATAAAAGAATTATATAAAAACATATAAATGCATCAAACATTTAATATCTAACAATTTTAATTTCACACAAAAATTATCAAAATGACATACTTTTATATTATTGTTATTTTTCTTCTTGTACTCATAACACCTATAATCGATCTAACTAATAGGAATAACAGGGTTGTCATTACCAGCTTTCATAATATTGCATCGAGCGTTTTTATAATAGTGTCATTATCAGCTTTTGTAATATTACCATTACCGGCTTAATAATTTTGCGTCGAGCGCATTTATAAATTTGTCATTACCGGCTTTTATATTTGGAACCAAGTGCCTTAAATCCCCTTATTGGCATGTCAAACTATTTCCTGTTCTAGTTCTAGATTAGGTGTCTTAGGGCTTAACTATTTATATTTATTAACAATATTTTTGAAAATAATAATTATGTTAAATTTTTACATATATGTTTATTTATTTTTATTATTTATTTCCATTGTTATTGCATTAGAACCTCATACATAAATAATTTATTAAATATTTATAATCATAATTTAAGTCAAAATTCACATTAATTACTATATACATTTATGATACTACATGCAAAAGCCCAATAAATCACATTTTTATTTATGCCAGATTTTGGCCCTGATTTTGGACCTCATTTTTAGCCATTTTATAATTCGAATTTGAAGTTATAGTCTTCTAATATTTTGTATCTTAATATCTGAGATTTCCGATGTATTAAAAATCAGTCAAATCCAAGTTTTATGTCAAAAGTTATAGCCTTTTTATTGAAAGGCATTACATCAGTCTTATCCAATATTTTCTAGATACCTACAGGTCTGGGATTTTAATTCCAATTTTTAGCCCATTTGTAATTAGAATTTAAACTTAGGTTCTAAATGAAATTTTTATAATTATGAGTCCATTTTCATTTTCAACTAATTTCATCTCAATATCATTACCAGAGCATTAGTTATGATCAAAATAGTTAAGATTGTTCCAAAAATTTCTACAGCAGGGTCACCAACTAGCATGACCCCATCTACTAATCACATCTATCATATGCATTCATTTTTATGCTAAAGTTTCCAGATCACAATTACTCAACCTATGAATTTCCTATGTTTTAGAAGGTATAACAGTTACTTCATCACTATGAATAACATATGTGGGTTCAAGTTGATTTATATTTGTTTAATCATCTTGAAGTTCATCAAGTTCAATTTTGCTCCCATTAGTTATCTTCTTTTAGAAGAAACTTTTTCTCTAAGAAAACAGCATGTTTTGAAACAAACACTTTTTATTCCAAATGGCGGTAAAATTGATATCCAAATGACTCTTTCGAATATCCCACAAATAAACATCTATTAGACTTCTAACCTATCTAACATTGTCCACTTTACATAAGCAAGACAACCCCATACTTTCATGTGAGAAAGGATAGGATTCTTGTTATTCCATACCTCATATGGTATAATATCAATTGATTATGATGGAACTCTATTTAGAATATAAACAACAATTTCAAGTGCATGTCCCTAAAAGGATTTACGTAATTTTGCAAAATTCATCATTGATCTCACCTTGTCCAACTAGGTTCGGCTTCTCCTTTTAGCAATACCATTATGTTATGGTGTGTAAGGTGGAGTCCACTAAGATAAAATCCTATTATATCTTAGATAACCTTGAAAGTCTTGACTTAAGTATTCTCCAACTCAATTTGATCTTAGTGTTTTAATTCTTTTGTAAAGTTGTTTCCCTACTTTATTTCTAAACTCTTTGAACCATTTAAAAACTTTAGATTTGTAACTCATTAGATACATATACTCAAATTGTGAATAATCATCAATAAAGGTAATGAAGTACATAAAACCACCTATGGCGTGGACTAACATTGGTCTACATACATATATATGACTAGGTCTAATAGTCCATTGACATGTTCATCCTTTCCACTAAAAGGTGATATTTTATCTTACCTAATAAAAATGATTTACATTTATCATATGATTCATAATCAATTGACCCTAAGTCGTTGTTTTTGAGTAACTTAATCATGCATTTCTCATTTATATGACCAAGTTGACAATGCCATAAATAAGATGATTTTAGGTTATCCAAATTTTGTCTTTTATTGTTGATATTAATGAAAGGATTAGATGTATCAAGAATATAAATTCTATTGCATAATGAGCCAGTTGTATAAAGAATATCATTCAACCAAATAGTACAACTATTGCTATTTATGGTCAAATGAAAACTTTTTTTTGTTTAAATAGGAAACAAGTTAAAACTAGAAAAATATAATGATTATCTAATTCCATTACAAGCCTGTTAGAGAGTGTCAATAAATAAGTTCATATAGCTAATGCAGTAACTCTTGCTTCATTACCAACCCGTTAATTTGACTCTTCCCTTTTAAGTTATCTACTATTCCTTAGGCCTTGCATATTAGTACATATTTGGGAGCTACATCTGGTATCCAATACCCATATGTTATTGTTAGAAACAATATTAACCTCAATAACAAAAAATACCTAAAGTAGAAGGTGTATCCAATGTATTATCCTTCTTTTTTTTAAAGACTCCAAATAGGTCTTGCAATTCCTCTTCCAATGAAGTTCAAAAGGCTTGTTGGAAGGAGAATTTGCATTTAATGTCTTATCCTTCTCTTCTTTAAAGACTCTAGATAGGTCTTGCAATTTCTCTTCCAATGGCCATTCTTGCCACAATGGGAACAAATCCCTTTTGAGACAGTCTTTTTACCCTTCTTCCTTAAGCCTCATTGGGTCTTTGTGGAATTCTTCTTTTTCTTGTCCTTCCTTTCCACAGAAGAACTAGTAGAGTCTACTAGCATCATAGCTTTATGTTCATTTTTTATAGAAAGCTCAGCTATTTTGAGCATGTTGATCATCTTTGGCATCGATGTGGATATTTTGTTCATTTGATAGTTTAACATAAAATGTGAATAACTATCATGCAAATTTTGGAGAATTAAGTCTATACTTAATTTATGATCCATAATGAAACCCAAATAAGCTAATCGCTCACTGTACCCATTCATTATTAATGCATGTTGCATTGGAGATATCCCTTCTACCATTTTGGAGGAGAAGAGCAACTTAGATATCTCATATCACTCAGAATGAGCTTGCTCATCAAACAGCTCCCTTAGATGATATACTATGGTATGAGCATCTATATTTTCATGCTTCTTTTCAAGCTCTAGTGGCATAGAGGGAAGTATAATATAGCCCACCAACTCACTATTTTCCAAGTGCTTCTAATATGTCATATGTTCCTCAACATATGCATTTTCAACATGAAGGGAAGGAAGCACCTCATCTAAGACATAGACTATTTTCTTAGCTTTGAGAACTATTCATCAATTTCTAAGCCAGTCAAGGATGTTTGGGCTAGTCATTTTGTTTAACTCAGGAATTGAGCATAGGTTCATATTAGATGACATGATTCTATCAACCTAAATGTCAATAAAGATTTTGTTAAAGTATGCACATGAATGCATGATTATAAAGTGTTTAATAAACGTGCATTATTTCTCCCACTATTTTATTGTGAATCCATAGACCTCAATATGAATTTGAGTGAACCCATTGAAAACTCTCTTAGTGGACATTATCCAACATCATCAAGAATGAACTTGGGGTGCCTAACAAACCACTTTAGGTTAGTAGGTAGGTATCTCATACCATTTGCATCTATTCACGCAACAACTGAATCATTGTACTATCAACTCTTGATACATGCATATCTCATGTTCATTGGCCCAATCTTGTGTCTAGTTTATATTGACCTTGGATGTGCCCAACAAACCAATAAAACCTATTAAAACTGGCCTATTCATCAAGAAATCTCATTTCTATGGTTTAAACATATTCTTGTAGAGCGGACTTGGGTGTGCCTAACAAACCAAACTCTAAAAGAACTTTGGCTCTTGCCATATTAATGGAAGGCATTGGCCTTAATATTCTTTAAAAGGGATTTTATTTATTTAAGTCTCATCATGTTTGCATGCATTATTTATCCATTCATCACATATAGATAAATAAAATAATTATGCTAATTATATGGTCATGATTATGGACATATCTACATCAATCCTTCAATCCACGAGAGGATTGACTAGGTTTCACCTAGATAGATGTATGAAATTACAATATTAAATAGAAAATAATTTTATATTCTAATACATTTGTCTTTGGTACTATCTGTTTTGCACTTTAATTCTATCTTAATTATATGTGATCTAATTATATAAATTCGTCATAAGAAAATCTCAAGTTAAATTTGAGGGAAGTGAGATGAGAAGAGAAGGTAGAGACTCATAAACCCTATTCAGCAAAAATAAAATTTTATATATGATCTATCACATTGGTCAAGTCCATAATCATATCATCATGTCATTCCATCCACCCCTAACATGCATTCTATAATGCATTAAATAACATTTTGGGTTCCCTTTTTTACAACTTGGTTTCAACTCTTGAACCAAGCCATGGACATTTTAGCCTTTAATGAAATTCATCATATCTTCATCATTTTAATCTCATTCAATGATCATATGAATATTTAGAAATAATTTCTAAAAGAAAATTATACAAGTTTAGGTAGCCATTTGATTTCATCAAAATGTTCCTAAAATTATCTACTTAGCTCATTGGTTTATTTTCCATTTGATACATAGAAATTCCAAATTTGAATATAATCATTAATTCTCATTAACATTAAATCCATATATGTCCAATTTTAACTCATTAAATTACTTCAGTTATTTTTTATGTTATGAGGATTAAACAATCTAAATACAATTGCATGATTAATTCTAGTCATACTATATAGCATTAGAAAACTCTTTTCTAATCCAATTTAAAATCATGTAGGGTGTTGTCTATAATTTAAAACATATTCCCAATATGTTTAAAATATATTTGAATAATCAAATTAACAAAAAAAAAAAGTCAAGCCTTGAAACAACCAATCTAGCCATTCTAGTGTTTATAGAACCTAGAATTTTCAACAACATTATATAGCTTCAAATTTAATTTATAAATTTGATTTAAATGATTTATTTTTTACCATTAACATTTAAATCATCATATTAACATATGGTTGTAAAATAAAAAGAAATCCATGGCCAAGTATACATCTAAATGTTTTAATAAATGAAGAGGAAATCGAAAGTGCTCTTTTCCAACCAATCTCATTAATTGATCAATTATAAAACTCTTGGTTAACAAATTCACCTAAATTAGATGTGGTTGCACTACCATATTTTACAACTGTGAAACTATCTTTTGCAACTGCAAAAATAATTCCCTTTTGCAATCAAGAACAATTCATGATTGTGAGGACTATTTCGCAACTGCAAATCAGTTTTACTCAAGTTTTTCTTTCTTTTCTTTTGGATCCAATCCAAGGTCCATTTCAAAATTCCTTCAATCCTTATATGTGTGTGACTTATTAGGTTCCTAGTTGTATTTTTAACTTAATTCATTACATAATTTTGAGCATATCATAGACAGTATCTAGTAACACATCATGATCACCCAATTAACTACAAAGTCAGTAGTTTGACTATAAACCCTTCCATAGAAAATTATTGTACAATTCATCCTTCCACCACATTACACCTCATTTAGTTCAGAGTATGGACTATGTGTCATCTCTCACTAATCTGACTTTATCACATGTAGTCCAAATGATTTACTTCTTATTTATGACACTCATTACTCTATTAGATATGTACTTGAAGACTATCTTCAAGAAATGTCTACCTCTGCCAAGGATTTTTGAATAATGATCTTTACAAGAGGCCATAAGTATACTCTTTTTCTATTAGGAGTAGTGAATCCTCTATTGACTACTCAACTATCTTTGAATACCTTATGCTATATTCAATCACCACCCGATATGTGACCTCTCAAAAGCAGCAAGAAATGAAGTTAAAATATAGAATTCAGTATCTAAGATAACCTTGAGTATCTCAAGTATAAGGATACTTGCATGATTACTATAATGAGACCATCTCTGACATAGAATAGATAATCTATGTGATTGTCTCATATCTATGTCATCCAATGTACGTGACTACTTTAGTAAGCATCCATATGTTAACTCTAAATATCTCATGTCTACAATATATGAGATCAACTGCTTGACATAGTTAAGGAGTTCAACATGTGCTAGTCTATTCAGATTAATAATATTTTGTATTGTTAATTCTATGACTAGAGATCATTTAGGTATAAACACAATTACACATGATAAAAATCTCATCATAATTTCTCTCATGCTGCATTATATATTATAGGGATTTCATTAAATGGTTTAAGATTTATATCGATTCATATTAATGAATACCATATAATGAGAATATCTTTATCAAATTATAAATCTGTTCATCAAGTGTCCAAGGTGATTGCCTTTAGAGCACCTCCCTAACAATATTATTAAGGTAGTGACTTGCAATTGGTAGGTTACTCTAATGCAAATTGGGAAGGAGATTTGGATCAAAGAAAATCCACTTGTGGTTATATTTTCTTGCGAAATAATGGTACCATTTCATGAAACAGTGAGAAGCAAACATGTAGTATATTATCAACTATCGAAGTAGAGTTCATTGTGTGTTCTATTGTAGTGTAAGCAGCTATATGGCTAAAAAGATAACTGGAACATTTAGGGATCGTTGGTAGGCTAATAGATCTAGTGCAACTCTTTTATGATTTCCAAGCAGCCATAACTTGCACTGAAGATCCTAAGTATCAAAATAAAACTAAACACAGTCACAAAGTATGACTTTGTTAGATATATTATAGTGCATAAGGAAATTACTCTATAGTACATAACCACACATGAGATGATAGTTGATCCTTTGAAAAAACTAATACCCAGAGATGTGTTTGTTAAGCATGTGAAATCTCTAGTCCTGCATAGGTTGCAGAGTATTGTATTTCCTTATTTCGATTTTTTGAAAAAAAAAAATGTATGGATATATTTTCTTTGAAATAATGCATGTATTGTTTTACTGGAAATTTGATCCATATATTATTATTAGTTGGCACATTTACACTACAATAGTATGTCGTACAAGTTGATGAGGTTGGCTCTCTCACATGAGCAACCACCTTATGTGCTTGTGAGGAGTGAGCCAAGATGGGACATTTATGTTTCTTAGCATTGAAAAAGGCAGCTGAAAGGCACGATGCTGTGAGAAAGACCACACTATGAAATATGTCTCCCTAGTAGAGGACTAGGATGAGATCTAAATGAGAAATTATATACCGAAATCAAATTATAGATTCCCACCATCCATAATAACCTATAGCTAGATATGATATCTCCTCTAAGCACCATAAAAGGAGAGTACAATGGAAGAACTCATGTTAGGTTAATGGTATACCTAGACTAAGATTTGTACGGTATAAGAAAGAAAATCAACATACACTCTTATGACAAGGTACATTGTAGCATGCATTTCATAGTGCATATGCTTTATTATAGCACATTGGGAATCAAAGGAATAAATCTTTCATTGTTGTGTGAGACCCAAAAAAATGAATAAAATCCTTTACTAGTGCCTTTGTAACTTTAACTATATCTTAAGGTGATGGGTTATTGTATACTCCTTTAGTATGTATCTAAAGGTTATGATAATATAACCTGAAGGAGTAATACTAGGAAAGCAACTAATCTTGATCTTAGTCATATGTAGACAAAAGGAAGATTGTGTCAAATATATACACATTTTGCTTATATCTAAGATTGGCTTTTATGAAGCCTATTTTGGATGGCATCATAAGTGATGCGTTCATATTTGTGATGGTTTTGTGTATGGTTTTGGTGTTTGAATTATGGCTTTTTATGTTTTTTTTATTTAGTACTTAGGTGTTGCTTTTGGTGTTTATAGGTCATAAGTAGTAAAATAGGTGAAAAGAGGTGGTTTGGGAGCACGAAAGACATATTTGGACTTGATTGAAGGTTGGTTGGGTGATTGAGGATGTTTCAGATGAAGTTCGTCGCATTCAAGTGAGGATTGTCACAAGCAAGTGAAGAAAATAAGCCTACCGTCGCATATTTTAGGGCAATGTCACGAGCACGTGACATTTGAGAACAAGAGAGCCTTCTACTGTCACATGTGCACGACTTGTCCTATTTTTGCAGAATCATGTAATCACTTCTCATAGCCAAAAATTTTTGAGATTTTTTATTATTTTAAATAGGAATTAATGTATTTTAGGAAGTAAAAATTGACTAGGACTCTTGTTTAGCATATATTCCAACTTTTATTAGGGTTTTGAGGGAGAGACTTTAGGGAGCCATTCTTATTATTTTTTTGCATTCATTCCCTGCACATGCAAAAGAAATTTTGGCATGTAGAACCTTCCTCCAATAGATTGGATTCTTTGTTTTGGAGCTATTTTTTTTGCTTGAAGATTGTTAAAACTTAGAGTTTGGAAGATTGGGGATTAACCACTCTCAAATTCAAGTTTTTATTGATTCAGGTGAGCAATACAATCTTTATCTCTTTTGTCTTTGCTATAATGTTTAGTTTTCGATTTGATATTAACATGATCATTGTAATATCGATGCTAGGCTAGACTTCTATTAGGTATTTAGTTAGCTACCCAATTTGTATATTTTCATGGAATGAATTATCAATTTTCTTTCAATTTCACTTGTGCTTCATTAGTTTTGAGTTAAATATTTGATTGGCCACCAATTATTTGATTTGAAATGAATATAATAACATTAGGTTATTATAAAATCCATTTATAATTTGATTTAAAAACTATATTGAACATTAGGTAATTCATTAGTTTTATTAGCTAGTTATAATAGGTGATTGCTTTTGAATCATCACTCAATATTCTTAATTGTTTGCAAATGGGGTATATGGGATTAGGGATGTGAAACTAAATGCATGTTTAAGTTCATTGGTTTTGTCTATTACCTTAGATTTCTATTTAGCTATTTTCAGAATTATATATGTAGTTTACTTTAAATTTAATTAAAATTGGATTAGAGTATTTAGGTTTTAATTTCTTATTTGCTGGTAATCTATAGTTAATTAGGAATTTAAATCAAATAGTTCCCTAAAAGATTGACTTCAAGGGTGAACTTGCTATATTACAGTAGTTGGTATACTTACGAGTTTAAATTTGTGAACATCAATAAGTATGGATACAAAGCTTGTGAAAAATGAATTTGGCTAAACTTTGAGTAATTGTAACTTATGAGGATCCAAAAAAGCTATATGTGACGTGTATATGGTCAGATCTAGGATTTTTGAGGCACATTCATAAAATGATAAGATATCATATGTAATTAAATTTTTGTAGACTCCTATGATAACTTTGAAAAGAGTTTCTAGCATAAGAGCTCCCAAATTTAGTGCCCAAGCAGTTGTGACAATATACTTTGTATGAAAATTCAAGAAGAATAATATAAGCTTTGTTTGATTCATCCCATCATGTGCAAGTGAGAGATGCTTAAATATGGGGTGCCCACGATGGCCTAACCCATATCCATTCACTATCCATTTAAAGAAAGTAGATAAGAATTCATTAAAGGGAGGATTAATTACTAGATAAGGATGTGACTCCTTGTAATTGAAGGGATACATAACTTTAGTAAGCATAATAACTCACCATAAATAAGAGGTTAGATAACTTCTTCTATAAGTTGATATTATAAATGGGCAGTGAAAAGTCATCTTCACCAACATAAATAAGAAAATTGAAAAAAAAAGGGTAACGAACCCAACCCAACCTATAAAAAATACTAAGAATCAAATAACAATTTCTTTATAGTTCTTATATTATCCATGTCTTGGACTAAGGTGTAGTTGTTGTGGAAAATTTACAAAGTCACATCAGTGATTTTATGACAAACAATAAGGGAACCAAATAGTACGAGATTTGTGAAGAAGGTAATTTCGTCTAAATTCTCTAAATTCATCATTTGACAATTTTAGAAAAAGAAATAAGTAAGAGAAAAAGAGAAAAAAAGTTGACCAAAGTATTATGTCAAAAAAGGGACATAAAAGATCCTTCAATGATAAGAAGGATCACAAGTAGTTAGGAAACATAGAAAAAAAAAAAGGTGCAACTTTTATTATTTAGGCCTAGCAATCATGGAAGATACAAGGATTTTTGCTACCCACTTTGCTAACTCTAAACTGCACCATTGTTCCATACTCACACTAGATCTATATGTACAAAATAAATTTATTAATAAATTTAATAACTTATCATATTTTATATTTGAATTGTTATAAAATTTAAGTCATACTTATAATAGCTTGGATATCCCTTCTTCCTTTTAGTGAACTTTAAAATGAGTTAAGTTCAATATATTTATTTTAAACATGATATATGAGCCATCAATTTTATAATATTGGCTTAATTGCAAATATTCTTATTATCTACAATTAACATATGTCTAACCCATATGTTTTCATGCTCTAGATTTTCCTCATAAGCCATGAGCGTGAGGGGTATAGTGTTTGTTAATATATCCTTTTTGAGTGTTATAAAATCTAAATACTAGTTACAATTAATTGTGTGTACATTCTTGTTACTTTAAGATGAGTAAGGTTTAAATATCCATTTTTCTAGGATTAAATTAATTTATAATATATATATATATATATATATATATATATATATATATATATATATATTAACTTGGCCCTTTAACAAATTATAAATAACTTAACAATTTTTATGCATTAAATTCGTGACAATTTAATGTCTTATAGTGAATTATTAATTTAATTAGATTACCAATTATATTGACTGTACTTTAATATAAAAATACACATTTAAAATGATATATGTAAGCCCATATATGTTGGATTTTTCTAACAATCTCCCACTTGGACTACATATGCAGCCAAAAATGTCTATATCCCTGTAATCTCAAAATTTGATATCTTAGTTCCAAACAATTATATCCATCAACCATTTTGATATAAGACTAAAGGAATTTTCATCACATTTAATATGACTAAATCCATCAATAATCACATATACTAATAGAATTAAAAAAAAAAAACATAAATCAAACATGGATGTGTAGCATGGAAATTTCATGTAATGTGAAATAAACATGTTTATTTCCAATTGGTCCTATTTTATTTAGATCAAACTTTAACATAATTAAGGTATAGTGTAAATGAACTAAATACTTTATTTTTGCAAAAAATAACATCTTATACAAATGATGCATCCAAAATACAAAATAGAGCAATAACACACACATATACTATATGAATCATGGATCTGTAATCATATAGTTTTTCTCAATCTGCTACATGAAAATTTGTTTAATATGTACCCTTTCCTTCACAACTAGGAACTTTATGTCGATTTTTTTTGAGTGACTCGAGTTTTTTTTTTGGAATATAGAACTAGTGAGTTATTATCACATTGTAATTTTTGGGGTCATTCAATACCACTTAAATGCGTAGGCTAGTGAAAAACTTTTGTAGCCATAATCCATGGTTGGATGCCTCATAATATGCTACAAATTCTTCTATCATGGTGGAGGAAGCTATAAATGTTTATTTAGCACTGTCCTAGGAAATAACTCCTTTAGCTAAAAGATAGATGTAGCCTGATGTAGATTTTTCTACTGCCTTGGCATCTAGCGTAGTCAAAATCTTAATACCCAATTACCTCCCAATGACCTAGCCATTTTTATGTGAGCATGTAATGCTTAGTTTTAAGTAGATACCGTAGAACCCTTTTGACTGCTCTTTAGTGATCCATCCCAATGTTACTTAAATATCTTCCTAGCATACCAAGAATAAATGATACGTCTAGACATCTACAAACCTAAGCATACATTATCCTCCCAATATCTAAAGCATAGAATCTTATCTTGTCACATCTACTAATTTAGCCACCGAGTCATGCGTGTCATGAAATCAACACATCAGATCAACCGAAGTCTAAATTTGGATTTTAAATGAAAAAAATAAAATAATAATAAATAATTTAAGGGAATGTTTTATACAGTAAATAATGTGTGAAAAAGTGATAGAATATGATGAGGGATGTATGTGTAAAAGTTAGAAAGTTTTGGGGAAAAAGTGCAAGTTTGGCAAAAATTAGTGGACCAAATTGGATTTTTTTCAAGTGAATATAATTTGGGCATATTTATAAGGCTAGCCGGCCATACATATAAAAGAGAGGAGAATTAAAATTAATGGGATTAATATCATAATTTGGCATAATATCTTAGATTTTGTCAAAAGGGTGGGATCCATTAAAAGACTGTCATTCATTCTTCTTTTTTCTTCATTTTTATGTTTATGTTTTTTCCTTAATAGCCCAATACATGTTCCCTTATCATCCTCCATAGCCATGCTTCATTTAGAGAGAGAAAGTGGGGAAAGGGTGAGAGAAAACTACGAAAATGTGGTTTTATGCATAAAGGGACTTGGAGAAGGCTATAGAAGGACTAAAATAAAGAATAAAATATTGGAAAGAGGAGAGAGAGAATCTCATTAGTTCAAACATATGGGACACAAGATGAAAGTAAGTAGTTTTTCTTCATCTCTTCACTTCTTTCTTATTGAAAAGTGAATTTTAAGCTCTTTTAGCACTTTGTGTTGGTGAGTTGTAGTCTTCAATGGAAGTAAGGTTTTAGGGGGTTTTGAAGGTGGAAAGGGAAGTTGTTAAGATTAGAGAGGTTAATAGAGCTAAAACTCAAGTTATGTGAAGAGAGATAAACTAGGGTTTATATATAAGGGGAGAAAAAGTTGAGAGATAGTCTAGATTTGAGAAAGAAAGAGTTTTGATGAGGTTTTTATGAATGTTAGGTGCTCCTTTAGAAGCTAAAAAAACACAAAAAAATAAGGGAGACAAAGGGAAGGACAAATAGGCTAAAAGGCCTAAGTGAAGGGAAAAGAGGTATGTGCATGCTTTTAAGGCAATAGGCTATAGATTTTGTGAAATTATGTGCTTGTTAATAATTTTTCATGGGTTTTATTTAGATGTGAATGTTTAATGCCATGTTGTTAGAGTTAATTAGAGACAAATGATGTTTTTTTAAAAGAATTATAAAGAAAATGTAGAATTAAAGCAATGTTGTGATAGTTATGATATAAATATTAACAGTTGAAGTGTAAAAATTTGAGTAGAACTATGAATACATGTTTTGGTATGTTTCAAGATTGAATGGTTTTGGTTTGGTGAGCCTTGAAGTGAATTTGGCATTTGAAAAGTGGTTTTACAACCTTGTTCACAAGTATGAACTTTGCTTGGAAAAAATCTAGATTCATTAATGAAAACTATTTCGCATTGATTCACAAGCATGAATCTTATGTCACAACCGTGAATAGGTTTTAGAAAAATTCATGAGTTGGAAACATTTATTCACAGTTGTCAAGCAGTTTGGCATATCACTATCATAGGTGTGAACAATAGTGTCACAATCGTGAATGCCCTTTTTATGTAAAATTTATTCTTGAATGGTTAGTGTTCAAATGTATGAAATGAATGGAAATAATGTAGATATTATATGTGATAATAAATGTAAGGCATGAAAGATTGTGATATGGAAAAAAAGTAAAATTGTGCAAAAGAACCAAAGATAAATGTTGATAATATGAGTTTATGAAAAGAAGTGTTTGTGCCCTAAACATGTTCCCAACATAGACTAGAATGGCCATATAGGTTGGCATACCAATAGGCTTTAAAGCCCATAGACTTCATACCCAAAGGCCATGGTGCTCACAGGCATTTAATGCATGTAGATAAGTTATTGCCTGTTATCATAAACATACATTGTCCTATGTCATATGGTGCCCATTCATATAGGCCAAGTGTCCATTTATATCTCTTTATGCCTCCCAATGTTTGGTTTGGGCATCTTGGACATATAAATGAAAACAAAGAATGAAAATTACATGGAAAACAGTGATATATGCAAGGATGAGAAAAATGATTGACATAGAGTATGCATGATAAGTGATAATAATAAGAAATGGCTTGTGATGCTATCATAATAAAATGAATAAAGCTTATGAATAATGAATGTGTGAAATTGGTGTATAACTTGATAGGGTATAACTCTATATGCACAATCGCAATTTATATATGAGTCTTTGCATGTATGTTTGCCCTATAGATGATTGCATACTTACATTCACCACTAAGTTTAGTGCTTAGTGTGGGAGATGTTCGTTTCTCTTATAGAGATATTTAGAGTTTTGCTAAAGATAGGATATAATATGTAGATAAAGTTTAAAACTAGTGAATTCATGATACCAGTGGAGCAATATAGTACTGATCGTGGGTTATCACTTTTGTACTTTTGATTTCTAGAATCACATTTTGTATGCGTGCTAAACATTAATATTTTGTAAATAGTTTAAGGGTAATTTTTTATAACTCTACTTTTGTATAATATACTCTTGTATGTACAAAATGTAAATAGTTTTTCTTTAGTATGTTACAAAGCCGATTTTAACTATTTGTGTTTTTGGTAAGCAATTTGAAAAAAAAAATGTATCCATATCTCAGTTTATTATTAACAAGTTTTTGAGATGGGTCTCATAGCACTAGTTTAGACTAAATTTGTATTTGTTGGTTGGGTAAGGCGGGGGGTGTTACATCTGCATTTCCTTAACATCAAGGTCATTTTTAAGGCATTAGTTTAGACTGAATTTGTACCCTTTAGCGACAAGGGTATCTTTTGGTTTGCATTCTTGCATACCATATCTTTTAAGTACTTTTTCTATATAATTCTATTATGATAATCTAAGAATACCCTCAAAAGTGATCTCGATGTATCTAGATCCCTAAAACAAAAGAAGCTTTGCTAACATCTTTCATCTCAAATTTCTTTGATAGAAACCTTTTGGTTTTGTGCAACATTTTCTTATCATTAGTAGTAAAAAGCATGTCATCAACATACCAAACCAAGAATATAAAATTACTCTCACTAAACTTGTGATACACACAATATTCAAGAACATCTATCTCAGAACCAAATGAGACAACTACTTGATGAAATTTGTAATACCGTTGATGGCAAACCTGCTTGAGTCCATAAATGGATTTCTTTAATCTACAAACCATATTCTTTTGGGTCTTTAGGCATAAAACTTTCTAGTTGAACTATCTAGATTATTTAATCAATGTCACCATTAAGAATCATTGTCTTAACATTCATTTGATGTAACTCAAAATCAAATTTTGCAATAAGAGCCATTATTATCCTAAAAGAGTATTTTGATGAAACTGATGAGAAAGTATTTTTTGTAGCCAATGCCTTCGTTTTGAGTGAAACCTTTAGCTATAAGAAGAGCCTTATATCTTTCCACATTACCTTGAAAAATCTCTTTTAAATTTAATATCCATTTGCAACAAATGGACTTTTTACTTTCAGGCAATGTGACAAGATCCCAAACTTGATTGTCTTTCATAAAATTTTACTCATTCATTGCTTCAATCCACTTTTAAAAGTTAGAATCTTGCATGGCTTGTTGGAATTTGATTGGATCATCTCCACCAATCCATTAGTATCCTCATATTTCTAGAGGAATACTATATAATCATCTAAAATAGAACTTCTCCTTTTTCTAATGGATCTCCTTAGTGACATTGGTTCTTGAGGTTATTGAGTTTGTTCTTCTAGAACAATTTCCTCAACATGATTGCAAATGTATTCAACATTGTCTTGTATTGCTTTTAAATATGCTCCCTAAATAATGATAGATATGAAACCTGCAAACTGTCAAAGCAACAGTAGGAATCAAAATTTATTTCTTTGAAGTCGATTCCTCCTTAAAGACATTGTCTCTAACCTTATTTCTCCTCCCAACTCAACATCTTTAAAAAATGTTGTAGTTCCCATCTCAAAAATTGACTTAGTAGTGGGATCATAAAACTTATAGCCCCTAAGATCTCTCTGAGTAACCAAGAAATTAGTTGTTTAATATTTTAGAGGACAATTTCTTTTCATTTGGCCTATAAGGCTTAGCCTCCTATGGATATCCCCATATATGGAAATGTTTTAGACTAGTCTTTTGACTTGTCCAATGTTTATAAGGTGTTTTGGTAGATGTTTTTAATAGTTACTATGATGAGGATATAAGCTATTGTCTTTAGTGCTTCTCCCTAGAGTGATTCGAGTAAAGTATAATGACTAATCATACTCCTTACCATATCCTTAAGAGTCATATTTTGTGTTTTAGTTACATCATTCATGCTAGATGAAACTAACATGGTGTATTATGGGATGATTCCACATTCCCCTAAAAACTTAGCAAATGGCGAGTTTTTCTCATGAACCATCATATCTACCATAGTATTCACTACCATGATCAAATCTAACACATTTGATTTTTGTACTAAGTTACTTTGAAAGCCTTGAACTCATTCAGCGACTCTAATTTTTAATGAATGAGATATAGGTACATGTAACATGGGTAATCGTCTATGAATGATATAAAATATTGTTGACCATTCCAAGAAGTCGAAGGGAATGGCTCACTGATATTCATGTTAATCAATTATAAGATGCATAAAGCTCTATTGGTACCTATTCTCTCTTTTTTTATATGTTTTCCTTTGATACTCTTAACACAAATATCTAAGTTTGAAAATTTGAGTGAATCTATTTTTTTTTTTTGACAAAAGTCATTCAATTCTAGATTTGGATATGTGACCCAAATGCTTATGTCATAACTTTGCTGAATTTCTTGATTCAACTTATGTTTAGTACCTCATGCAAGGTTACATTATATGATGAAATAGTACTAAGCAAATATAGATTATCATAACTACTCAATGAAACAATACCAAAAATATTTTAATTTAAAAAAAAACTAAATTGATTATTTTCAAAACAAGAATGATATCCATATTTGTTTAATACAAAAATAGAAACCAAATTTCATCTAAATGACAGTACAACAAAAGTATCTTTCAATTCCAAATAATAAGTAGTTCCTAATAACAACTTAAAATGGCTTATTGACTCAACTTTTCGACTTTCCATCACCCATAAAGATGTTTCTTTCACCACTTGGCCTTTAATAGCCCAAGAAACCCTACATTGAAATTCTTATATGAGTAGTAGCACCAGAATCTAATCACTAAGTGTTTCTAGGTACTAAAGATAAGTAAACTTTAGAAAAGACCAAAATATAAAAAAAAATACTTGTCATGGCATACTGTATTGGGTTTTGAAAATGAATCTCATTCATAAAACACAGCAGAAAAATAAAATTTTCAAAACTCAAAACAAAAATCTTGCTTGTATCATTAAAACTAATTTATCAAAACATAGAGGTAAGAAATTATACCATGTAATTTCTTGATTTATTCTTCAAATCTTCACCTTGTTGGGTTGTTGTAAACCATGACAATGCACTTCAGGATGTCTCTAATGTTAATCCACACGAAAATATGAGAAGAAACTACAAGAGAAATGGTTGAACACACCTCAAAGTGTTAGCAATGGTGTATGCTCAATTTGAGAGTATGAAAAATAATTATTATTTTTCTTTTTTGAATTTCTTAATTTCCAAAAACAATTTTCAGACATTTAAACTGTTCAAAAATATTTTTACTCCAAAAATAGTCTAGGTATAAAGTGCATAAGACAAGGGGAGGGATTTTGGGGTTTTTGCCATAATTGGCCTAATTGGCTAATTAAGGCCAATTAGGCCAACTGTTGGCCAGCACGCTAGGCCTTTGACCCCCTTGAATAATTTTTCCATGCGATCTTATCGCGATCCATCCCAAAATAATTCTCTCATATTTTTGGATCATATCCAAGACCATTTTAATCATTCTTCACATCTCTAATATGTGTGACCCATTAGGCTCCCAGTTATATTTGCCACTTAAATTAACAATTAATTTAAACAAGTCATGAGCGATATCTAGTAACATATCATGACCCCCAATTGACCGAAAAGTCAGTGGTTTGATTATGAACCTTTCCATAGACAATTTATGTGCAGTTTTTCATTTCACCATTTACTTGGTTCAAAGTATAGATATGTATCAACTCCCATTAGACTGACTACGTCATGTCTAGTCCAAGTAATGTTATTTTTTATCCCTGTGACTCATTACTCTATTAGACATGTCATTAAAGACTATCATTATGACATTGTCACACCAGCCAGAGATTTACAAGTAATGACCCCGATAGGAGGCCACGGGTATACACTTTTTCTATCAAAAGTGGTGAATCCTTTGTTGGTTACCCAATTATCTTCAAATACCTTAAGTTGTATCCAATCACCACCCTATGAGCAACCTTCCTAAGGCAACAAGGAATAGTATCAAAATACAGAATCAGTATCCAAGATATCCTTAAGTAACTCAAGTCTAAGGATACTTGCACCATTGCTATGTTGAGCCTATCATTGACATTTGAATAGATTATCCATATGATTGTCTCATAGCAGGTCATCCAATGTACTTAGCTACAGTTAACAACCATCCACATGTTAACTCTAAACATCTCATATTTACAGATTATGAGATCTTCTGCTTGATCCAATCAAGGAGTGTAACATGTGCTAATCTGTCCGGATTAATAATGTCTCGTCTCATTAATTTTATGACTAGGTTAATTTAGATACTAACATAATTACACATGATAAGAATCTCAATATCATGGTCTCATCATGCTTTAGACACATAGATTTTAAGAGAATAATAACATAGGTCATGAGAATATATCCCCTCTTGGACTACTCCATGCTAAACCTCTTTAGCATCTTGTCTATATATGTAGACTATGAAAGATCAAGTAGTCTTTTAAATCTATCTCTATAGATCCTTATCCCTAAAATATAGACTGTTTTTCCAAGGTCTTTCATAGAGAAATTCTTGGATAACCAAAATTTGACAGATTGTAAGGTTGAGACATCATTTTCCATTAGCAATATGCCATCTACATACAACACAAGGAATACGAATGCACTCCCACTAACCTTCTTGTATACAGAAGGTTCATCCAAATTTTATAAGAAACCAAAATGTTTGATTGTCTCATCAAACCAAATATTCCAACTCTTGGATGCTTGCTTTAATCCATAAATAAATCTTGAAGCTTGCATACCTTTTTTCCATCTTTGGATATGAAGCCTTCTGGTTGTGTTATATTCACATCCTCGGTCAGATTTCCATAAAGAAAAGTCATCTTCACGTCCATTTTCCATATCTCATAATCATAATGAGCAGTAATGGCTAGGAGTAGCCTTATAGATTTAAGCATAGCTAATGGGCTAAAAGTTTCATCATAGTCAATTTCTTGTCTTTGATAATAACTTTTAGCTACAAGACTAGCTTTATAGGTAACCACATTACCATCCATGTCAGTTTTTCTTTTTGAAAAACCATTTTTACCCTATAGGTTATATCCCTTCAGGTGGGTCAACCAAAATCTATACTTGGTTTTCATACATGGAATCAATTTCTGACTTCATGGCTTGAAGCCATTTGTCAGATTCTAAACTATTCGGAACTTCTTCATAGGCCGTAGGCTCATAGTTTTATATCAGCAATATGTCATTATGTTCACTAATGAAAAAATTGTATCTCTTTCGAACAGTACGTATCCTACTTGACCTACGAAGCTTTTGTGCTTTAGAAGGTTCAGCTACTATATCATCTATATGAATAACAGGCTCTGGATCAGGCAGTTGATCAATGTCTGCTTCAGCATCTTGAACTTCCTTAAGTTCAATTTTTCTCCCACTATCTCCTTTTAGAAGAAATTCTCTTTCCAAAAAGATAACATGTCTTGAAACAAACACCTTTTGTTCCAAGGGGTGGTAAAATTGATATCCATATGATGCTTTTGGATATCCCACAAATAGACATCGATCAAACTTAGCTTTCAGCTTTTCTGACATTGTCCGCTTCACATAAGCAGGACAACCCCAAACTCTCATGTAAAAAGTATGGAATTCTTGTTATTCCATATCTCATATGGAGTAATATCAACTGACTTCGAAGGGACTCCATTTAATATATAAACTGCAGTCTCTAGTGAATAACCCAAAAGGATTTAGGGAATTCCGCAAAGCGCATCATAGACCTTACCATGTCTAATAGGGTTCAGTTTCTTCTTTCAGCCACGCCATTGTATTGTGGCATGTAAGGTAGAGTCCACTGAGATAATATCCCATTATCCCTAAGATAACCTAGAAACTCTTTTTTGCCTCCTCGATCTAATCGAAGTGTTTTAATATTTTTTCTAATTTGTTTCTTTACTTCATTTCTGAATTCTTTGAACTTTTCAAAAGCTTTAGATTTTTATCTCATAAGATACATGTACCCAAATCATGAGTAGTCATCAGTAAAAGTAATGAAGTAGATGAAACCACCTTTGGTGTGTGGATATTGGACCACATACATCCGAATATATTAAGTCTAAAAGCCCATTAGCACGTTCCCTCTTTCCTTTAAAGGGTAATTTAGTCATTTTGCCTAATAAACAAGATTCACATGCATCATATGATTCATAATCGAATGACTCCAAACTACCACTCTTGTGTAGCTTAGTCATGTGTTTCTCACTTATATGACCAAGGCAACAATGCCAGAAGAAAGATGATTTTAACATATCTTGTTTTTGCCTTTTATTATCATTGATGTTAAAATTTTGAATTTGACATATCTAATATGTATATCCCATTACATAATGTACCGCTAGCATAAAGAATACCATTCAACATAATCGAACAACAATTGTTACTAAAAGCTAAATGGAAACCGTCTTTATTTAAACTAGAAACAGAAATAATATTTTTTAGTTAAAGCATGTACATAAAAACAATTATCAAAATTTAACATAAGCCTACTAAGGAGGGTCAATACATAAGTTCCTATGGCTAATGCTAGCAACCCTTGCTCCATTTCCAATGCACAGGTCCAACCCTTACTCCATTTCCAATCCATAGCCTCATGCTGCTTTTGCAACTCAGCTGATATAGTAGCAAACATAATACAACTTGTCATCTCACTATCATCGAGATGCTTTTGATATGCCTTTTAAACATTTTTAGAAGCATTAGTAGCAGGGGGATTCAGGAGTGCCTCATCTAGGACATAGCCAATCTTTTCAGATTTGAGAACTATTCTCAAATTCCCTAGCCAATCCAAAAAATTAGGCCCAGTCAACTTATTTGACTCCATTAGTGATCGCAAATTCACATTTGTCGATACGATAATGATTCTAGTAACCTAGATGTAAAATAGAGCATATTAGAATGTATATGAAATTACATGTTTATTAGGTTTTTAATAAATTTCATTATAGCTCTCATTATTTTATTGCAAATCTATAGCCCTTACTAAGAATCCAAGAGAACCTATATAGAAGTTCCCCTAGTGGATCGATATCCAACTAGCTAATAATAACGTTTAGGCAACTCAATAAGTTATCCTTAGTTTGGTCGATAGGTATCTAATCTATACCAATTGCATTGTTCATGCAACTATCGAATCTTGTGCTATCAACTAATTGATGTGTGCACATACATTGGGCTATGAACTCTTGATATGTGTACATCTCATGTACACTAACTCAATTTCGCCTCCAATACTCATTAACCTTGGCATGAATCCAACAAGGTAATGATATTGGTTAAGTCTAACCCATTAATTGTGAATTCTAATTTTAATGGTTTAAACATATTCTTATAGAGCGAACTTTGAGGCAACTCAACAACCTTAATTCTAAAAGAACTCTAGTTCTCCCGAAATTAACGGAAGGTGTAAGACTTAATTATTTATATAGCAAGAGATTTCTTTGTTAAGTCTTATCATGCTTTTATTGTATGCTTTTATATATCATACATTCATCACATGAATATATAAAGATAGTTACATTAATTATATGGCATGATTATGGACATACTAAATTCAATCTCTTGAGCCAAAAAGAGATTGATTAGGTCTTACCTAGGTATATGCATGAATTTACAAACCCAAAATGAAAATTAAATTCTTATTTCTAAGTTTTCTTGTTTATGGAACCACCTCATTCTCTTATTGCTCCTTTGTATCATCATTCTTTCCTAATCCTATGTAATCTAATTACATATTTCAAAATATAGAAAACCTTAATTTACATTTGAGGGAAGTAAGATGAGAAGAGAAATACATGAAAAAGATAAAGAGGTAGAGACACACAAACCCTATTTACTATAAAGCAAATAAATTCATGCATGTTCATTCACATTGGCTCTAAGTCCATAATCATTCATCATGTCTTTCCACATACCTCTAACATAAATTCTCTAATGTATAAAATAAAATAATGACAATTTTGGATTTCAATTTGAAAATAGATTCAACTCTTGAACCAAAATTGTCTACTAGTGTTATTTCGGTTAATTTAATTTTGTATGTCATTTCAATGTGAAATTTAATATTTAATCAAATTAAATTAAATTTCATATTTTCAGAATTAATTTAAAATTAATTCACCTTAAAAATAAATTATTAATATGTCAAAATTAAACAATTTAATTTTAATATACATACCAATTTCTAGTCATACTAGAATTACTATTGCTCAACTTAAATTAAATCAAAATTAATTTTTAAAAATTATAAAAATTTTTAAAACTTCAAATTATCATTCTAAGTATCTTTAAACCATCTCAAGTTCATCAAAATAATTTTGACACAAGCCAAAATTACTAAAACAAACGAACCAACATGCTAAGATGCTCAAAACGACTCATTCGACATCTAGATTTTTTTTATTTTAAATTCGAGAAAAATATTTTTGACATGCGTCTAACATCAAAATAAAATTTTATAATCACATAAAAATTATTTCAAGGTTTTGAAAACAAAAACAAAAAAATCATGTACAAGAAAATCAAATAAAACAGTCCCACCGGGTATATCAAAACAATCCCCTTTTTGTATTTATTTGAAAAATTAATTAAAATAATTTCAATTAATTATTGGAAACTTCCAAAGGCTTAAACACATTCTTAATATGTATGAATAATTTTTTCATAATCAAATTACAAAAAAAAAAAATATAAACAGTCTCATCAATTAAGCCAAATAATAACACATGTTCAAAAATAAAACAATTTTCAACATTTTTGAAATAAATCCGAAATTAATTATTTAAATTACATTCAATCCATTTTTCAATCAAAATAATCATCCTTAATCATCTCATGATCATATTAAAGAAATAAAATTGTATAAAATAAATTTTACAAATTAATTTCAATTATTCAATCAATTAATCCAAAATCATCAAAACCATATAATTCAATTGTATTTTAATTAAAGTTAATTTTAATGGATACAAGGGGCTCTGATACTACTATTGGATTTTGAAGACAAATCTCACTCATAAAACATAGTGGAAAAATAAAATTTTCAAAATCTGAAACAAGAATCTTGTTTGTGTCATTAAAACTAATTTATCAAAATATAAAGGTAATAAATTATACCTTGTAATTTCTTTATTTATTCTTCAAATTTTTACCTTTTTGCGTTGTTGCAAACCATAACAATCCATTTTATGATGTCTTTAATGTTAATCTACGTGAAAATATGAGAAGAAACTGTAAGAGAAATGGTTGAACACACCTCAAAGTGCTAGCAATAATGTATGCTCAATTTGAGATAATATGAAAAATAACTATTATTTTTCTTTTTTAAATTTCTTAGTTTCCAAAAATAATTTTTAGACTTGTTTACCCCAAAAATATTTTAGGTACAAAGTGCACAAGACAAAGGGAGAGATTTTGTAGGAGGAGGGGAGGGAGAGGGTGTTTTGCCTTAATTGGCCTTAATTAGCCTTAATTGGCCAATTAAGGCCAATTAGGCCAACTGCTGGCCAAGCTTGCTAGGCCCGTGACCCCCCTCCCTTCCCCGAACGAGCTTTTCTGTACTATTTAATCGCGATTTATCCCAAAATAATTCTCTCATATTTTTAGATCTCATCCATGACCATTTTACTCATTTTTCATATCTCCAATGAGTGTGACCCATTAGGCTCCTGATTATATTGACTACTTAAATTAACAATTAATTTAAGCAAGTCATGAGCAGTATCTAGCAACACATCATAACCCTCAATTGACCGGAAAGTCAATGGTTTGACTATGAACATTTTCATAGACAATTTTTGTGCAATTATTCTTTTCATTATTCTATACCCCACTTGATTCTTATTACTCTGTTAGATATGTCATTGAAAACTATTTTCATGACATTTCCACTCCGGCCAGATATTCTCGAGTAATGACCCCAACAAAAGGTCATGGGTATACACTCTTTCTATCAGGAGTGGTGAATCCTTTATTGGTTACCCAATTATCTTTGAATACCTCAAGTTGTATCCAATCACCACCCTACGAGTAATCTCCCTGAGGCAATAAGGAATAGTGTCAAAATACAGAATCATTATCCAAGATATCCTTGAGTACCTCAAGTCTAAGGATACCTGTACCATTGTTATGTTGACACTATCATTGGCATTTGAATAGATTATCCATATGATTGTCTCACAACAGGTTATCCAATGTACTTAGTTATATTTAGCAAGTATCCACATGTTAACTCTAAATATCTCATGTTTACATATTATGAGATCTACTGCTCGATACAATCAATGAGTGTAACATGTCCTAGTATATCTGGATTAACAATATTTTGTCTCATTAATCCTATGACTATGGATAATTTTGATGCTAACATAATTACACATGATAAGAATCTCAATATCATGATTTCATCATGATTTTCTTCATATTATGTTATGTATCAAAGACTTCATTAATTGATTTAAGATCACTATCAATTTATATATCAAATGAACATCAAATTAATGAAAAAATCTTTTATTAATCAAATAAATTTGTACAATAAGTGTTAAAGGTGATTGCCTTTAGAGCGCTTCTCTAACATACCAAACATGATACTTGGTACATTCTTTCTTCATATATTTGGACTTTCCACAAAAGAAACATTTATCTTCCTTTGGTTTGTGTTGCTCTATCCTTCTTTCTTTTCTTTCCCTTATTTGCTGAGGTACTAGCTAGATGAACACTTTTAGATTTCTCTTGCTTAATCTTGTCCTCTTCTAGCACACAATATGCAACGAACTCATTTAGAGTGAATTTATACCTTTGGAAATTATATCTGACCTTAAATTGCTCACATTTTGCAGGAAGAGAATTTAAAACAAAGTGCATAAGCAAGTCTTCATACAACTCAAGCTTTAGTGCCTTAAGTCTTGAAGTAACATGAGATATCTCCATAATGTACTCCCTTACATTTCTATTGTCTTTAGACCTCATAGAAGTCAAGTTAGCTAAAAGCATTCATATTTATGCCTTATCATTCTTTTCATAAATCTTTTTAATTTTGGCAAGAAAATCATTGGCCTTATTTATCTTAAAAGATATAGCACCTCAAAAGACTTAATGATCATCAAACTCCAGTGATTAGAACGTTCCCACTTCTCAAAGTTCCTTTTATACGCAGTGGAACTTTTACCTATAAAAGGAGTGGATTGCTTTTGCCCAAGTGGAAGGTCCATAACATAATCGACAGATCCAAGAAGTACTCCTACAAGTAAAGGGGGTTCGAATAGATATTGTGAGCCAAGAAGAATAAAAATGTTCTCCTTCCAATCCTTGAAGTTTGTCCCATTAAGAACAAGCATATTGTTCGCATTTATAGGTATGTTGGTAGTATACATATTAACTGTATAAAGAATAAACCAAAAAAGAATTAATTTCACATTATAAGTAAAAATATTACCTTTTAAATTCCAACAATCAAAGAATACATCACAAAATACCAAGCAGAATATTAATATCAAGTCTTTAGATAGTAATATTAACTTGTAATTGGAACCTTTTATGTAGTAATCAAATTATGATAATATTTCCTATCGAATAATAAATCTATCTTTAAATTAACTTATCATTCACTTAGAAATCTTATTATTATCACACATTTATTATGACAAGTGTATATGTAATTCAACTAAATATTAACTTTCCTTTGGGCCGGCTAAAACCTGCTTGACTATACAAATACACAACCATCTTAATATTCTCGATAAGCTAATCTACACAAGAGAGGTTACGTTGGCAACAATTTGATTCAACTAGTTCTATCAAATGTTGTATAAAATTAATAAATCATAGGATGTACTAAAAAAAAATGCTTGAGAAATTCCAAAATTTTCTAGGGAAATGGGGGCTGGAAGTGCCCCTATAGCTGGGCGTCTAGATAGTGCCCAGGCACAACTTGCATACATATGCTTGGATGTAACGCACTGTTGCATAGATGATACCTTCATCTACGTGGCTGTCCGGACGACAGCTGCTTGGCTGTCCTTTGCAGTGGCATGGTTTCCCACAACCACCGCACGACAACTTCATACTTGGTGGGCCATGAACTTATTTTGAAATAGTGATTAAAGAACTTGAAAAAATCCTTCAAAACATGATTCTTAAATCCAAAAATTCATGAAATCAACAATAATCACACATTTTGAGTAAAATAAACTCAATAACACATGAAAATTATCAAGAAATCAAAAAAATCCCAATTTCACATAAACCCTAATATCTCATAATTATCAAAATTCATAATGAAACTATAATGGATTGGCTCTAATACCACTTGTAAGCTTAATAAGAAAATCAATATCACCCACATACAACCACAAAATCAAGGTTACAAATCAAACTCTAGGATCCAATCTATCCTTCATGTAGATTCAAAGGAACAAAAGAAGAGATATAACATGAAACTGGAAGCGTACTTGAATCCATAGTAGATAACTTTATTGTGATAGAGTTTTGGATCTTTCCAAAAGTTATGTATTCTTGACTACCTCTAGTCTGCTGATAGGAATAATAAATAGAATAATAGAATAATTTTTTTTGGAGACCATAACCCCTTATATATATTAATATCTTTTATTTCTAACTTGCCTCCTCATCAAATCAGAAATTATTTTATGGTCTCTACACATTTATGACAATTAATACCTCATAGCCAATTAATAATTTAATTAGATCACTAATTATATTGACTCTATTTAAGATAGCTACTACACATCTAAATTGACATATGTAAGTCCACTTTTCCAACAAATTTGCCTTTGGAGTTGGTTCCTTGTTCTATGTAGTGAAGTAAAGTCAAGGTAGCTTCAGCCACGCATACCCATTTTGCACAAAATAATTATATATAATCATATAAAATATGATAAATATTCATCCAATTTCCTTATCTCTAAACTTTGTGTCTTTGTGATGAAAAAATAGCTATGTGATTTAAAATTGAAATGGCAACAATTGTGAGATGATTATATTGAACTAATTTAATTAGGCTTATCACTATTTCAGTTTTATCTTTTTGGACCGTTTGACAAAGATAGAAAAATATTCGGAATACTATACCATTTGATCAACATTCGCCTTTAATTTTTTATGTCTCCAAAATTCTCTTTAAATTTGAATGAATGCCATTTTTTAGTCAGATTTTTATAATAAGAAATGCATATATTAAAATTTAAACACATTATACAATTGATATTATAATCTTATTTTGTTAAAATTATTGATCAAATGAAAAGTGAGGGAATTTCTATTTGAAGTGTGGAAAAGTATATAGCGACACCATTTTCCGTCAAATATGTGTCAACAACAAGTTCCCCAGCTCCAAAAAAAATAAATAAATAAATAAAAGCCTGGCTTATTGCTCCCTGCACAGCATTTACCCACATTTTCTTGTTATATATGCTACTACTTGTATCAGCATATTGGATAGCAAGATAAACGATTGGCCATGTTAAGAAGAGATGTAACTTAATTTTGTTGTAAAAGCTCTTTAACGTTTCATTTAAAAAATGAAAAAAATTAAAAGAAAAATAATAGATAAAGATAGCTAATATTTCTCATTAGAAAATCAATATATTAAATTTTATGTAAATTTATAACTGTTATTGTTACAATTTGAAAACAGTGACTGGAAAAAGCATTATAAGCAACAGAGACATGAATGCAATTTACCGTTGGATTAACAATAACAAATAACTGCCGCAATTACCACTGTTTATTACTATTTTAATATGAAAAGGAACAAAAAGTTCAATGACTACCAAATCATTGTTGTTGTAGGTGATCTAATCCAGCAAAAAAGTCTTAATCAAAAAGTAAATTTAAGGATCATTGGGTTAAAGGGTTTCTTGCTAATCTTGGCTGTTGTGGTATATTAATTTATGGCGGACCTTCACGGCTGTACTATAGGTTTTTGCTGGCTAAGTGCTTACAATTTCTTAAGGTTTTTGCTTGAGTGTGATAATAAGAGAGCGGGATGGAAATGATAAGAAATAATTGGGTCCTAAGAGTGAATCATCATACTTTATTTAGTGTAATTTTTTTATGTCAAAATCATTTAATATTCTACAATCTATTGAGTTATAAAATAATTTTGATTTGTACTTGACAAGCTCATTAAAGGAGTAAAATGTTATGTTCTAAGTTTTAAAAGTATTTCATATTTAAAACTCGAAATGTATAATTAAAAGGGAAGGAATTTCTATTACCTCGTATATCGCCTCTTAGAGGTAGGGGTATACACAATTTGGTCTAATTTGAGAATTTTTGATATTGTCTGGAAAAGTCAAAAATTTATAAATTTAAGTTTTGTATAGTATTGAAAAAAATTCTTTATATTGTATTATCTTAAAAATTCATATAATAATACTTTTAATAAATGATCAAACTTCGAAGAAAAGGAAAATTCATAAAAATTCATATAATAATAGTACAAAAGTGAATTTTTTTCCTATATTTTTACTTTTAAATGGAGAAAACCTTTTCTTCCATGTTACTTTTTTTCTCTATCTCTATAACCTTTTTATAATATAATAAATGAATAAATAGTGAATAAAAATTATACTAAAGTAATATATGACAACTGAGATAGAATTTGAAGCAATTCAACACACTGATCTGATCAAGTAGCTCAACTTTGATGCCATTATGATTAATTTTCTTTTCTTGTACCGGTTTTATGACAACTTGAAAATAACAATGTTAAATTTCAATTTTACAATTTTAAAAACAACATTTAACTGAAATAGCTTCATATTGAGTTAGAATAACTCTATAAGAACAATCCATAACATCAAAAAATACCACCTGTAATATTTCTTAACTTTGAATGAGAGATACCATTATTGTTTCGTCATTTTTCTTCTTTAATAGAATCTACATAGATACACATAAATATAAAGTAGGAGTTTGAATAAGACCTTATTCAAATATTTTCTGAATAGAAGTTGCATATTTATTATTATATAATATCTACATAAAACTCATCAAATCTTGAATATAATTTTATTACAGCAAGAGTTAGATCTAATGGCTTAGCTAGCATCCCACCATGTGGATCACATCCCCTAGGCGAAAATTAAGAATTACCTTAAATTTGGTAAAGAATTTAAATATGGTAAAAGATATAATAGATTAGCCAATATCCTGCCATATATTTCAAATCCTTAATTCTGAAGTAGTTCATGCAAGAGGAAAGGAATGATAGACGAACCTCCCTACATGAGGGTTTTTCTTCAAAGAAAATACAAAAAAATGAAACCAAACGAGACAAGTGCAAATGAACCTAAGCTTGGATAAAGGCATCTGGCATTACAACAACTGAAGGTGATTGTTGCTGGTGGCAAGGAAAGGAGCAAAGGGTTGTGGTGTGTGGCATAAAGAAGAAGAGGGAAATAAACACTAAACTGAATAAAAAACTACGAGGCATCCAAAATAGCTTCAAATAATCGAATTTGGGCTCAAAAAGTGGCCATTAAAAGTAAACTCAAATATCCCTATAGATATCTAAACAAGTTTCGATTTGATATATTATAGACCCTGTAACTCATTCAGAGTCAAAACTTATGGCCTTCCAAAGTTGACCTAAGTGCAAAAGGATTTTTTTATGATCGTGACTCCTTTTTAGTGGCCTCACATTTTGCTAATGAAAGAAAAAGATCATCATTTTGTCATTTTGCTAGAATCAAATTCAGCTGAAAAAAACCGTTGGACCCAAACTCGATTGATCAGTTCTTAGTTTATCCAATTGGGTAACTAGTTTTCCCTCGAGCTATTTTTCTCTAGATTTTATGCTTTAAACCACCTGGCTTGAGAGCCGGTTCTAGATTAAACCGATTGAACTAGCCAGACACAAGTGTACTCGCAAGTGCACAAGCAAATTATAATACTAACAAGCTTAGTCCCGAGATCAATCTCTCAAGGAACTCATTGACTTAAACTCTCAATTAATCTTAAATTACTAATGAACAATGAATAAAATCTTAAACACTTTAACCAAATTGCAGTAATTTAATTGAACTAGAATACAGTGAACTAATAGTAACAAGGATTGTAGTAAAAATTAAAAAAAGTAATCAATGAGAGAAAAAAAGGAACTTATGTCACAACGCTCAGCTTGCATACCCCTTAACAAATTGCAGTAATTTAATTGAACTAGAATACAGTGAACTAATAGTAACAAGGATTGTAGTAGAAATTAAAAAAAAGTAATCAATGAGAGAAAAAAAGGAACTTATATCACAACGCTCAGCTTGCATACCCCATAACAAATTAAGAACTAATGAATTTAGATTTTATAGCTCTAACTTTTAAGCACCAATTAATCAAGCTAATGAATTAACTAATGTTTAGCCTAATTTTTAGGTTAAATTACAAATGGTGTGTCTAATAACTTAGCCTTAAGATTTTCATTTAAAGTTCAATAATTGGTGCTCAAGCAACTATCAAGACTAAAAACTTATTAAACACAATTGAAACTGAAGATATATTATTCATTCATTAAAAAGATAAATAAGGTTCATACAAACTAGGGTTGCTCACTAAGCACTTTTTAAAGAGTTTAGCCTAACATCGAAATAACAATGGTCATGTCTATTTTGATGACTAAGTTAAATATAAGAGAAAATAAAGATGAAAAGATGAAAATAAGCTTGAACTTATAATCTAAAAAGTCCTACTTAAAATCTAGCTTTAAAAATATAATACTTCCTAATTAAAAAATAATCGCCCACAAAGTCATTCTTCATATTAGCATTTATCTCTAAAATCTAGGCCCCACTCAATCAAAATAAGTATAACACCCGCAAGTTAGGACTTAAAAATAACATGTACTATATGCATATTAAGTGAATAGAGATGGTATATAAGTGGTTATGGATTTCGAAAACTTGAAAATAGTCAAAAGGATTTAAAAAGAAAAAAATTTAGCGTTCACACCCATGAATATAGCTATCACTCCGTGAATGTTGAAGTATTTGGAATTCTAAAGCTAAGGATTTTCAAGGCCGTTGCATACATATTCACACCTATGAAGCCTTATAGTTTAAATTAGGCAATTTCATATTTTTAATAGAAACTCACAAAATTCCAATTTGGAATCCTAGCCATTAAACCTCTGAACCCTAGAATCAATTCCCATTCAATTCTCTTCAATTTTTGATATTGTAATACAAAAACCCCACCATAAACAAGATCAAAATCGATTAGAAACTAAAGTTTCACCATAACTTTAAAGGAAAAATATAGGAGGAAGGAGAATTCAATTTTTAACCCTAAACCCATTCTAAAATCTATAAAACAGAGGTAATGGATTACGTTTTTCATTATTTTGTCAATGATTCAATTCGGTTTTGATGGGATAATGAGATTTAAGGGTTTAAGTTAGGATTTAACATTGTTTATGGCATAATTAACTAGAACGGAAAACTTAGATAATAATAAGATTTCTAATATGGCATTAGGAACTGAGGTAGAAGGTGGAGACAACCACCAAAGGCAGTAGGCAAGCAAAAGAGAGTACGGATTAAGGCTCCAAATAAGGTTTGTACATATACATATTTTAATTCGAGTTTTGGTATGCTTATATGCTTAATGATGTAAATGTTGTGTTAATTGGCATATATTGTTATGTGTAACCTACTAAAATTAAGGCAATTAGGGGAGTTCGTTTCAAAAATCACTTGTTACCCTTCACCACCATTCCCTCTCTTTTTACCTTACAGCCTTCTCATGTTTATCCTTCACTCTCACCAGAACTGGTAAAAGAACTTAAAGAATTTTGTTGTGCTCTCTCTCACACAGAGTTTGCACAGAAGCATTCCTCACCATTATGGACTATACCAGAGTTTTTCATAACTCTCCCATTCAGAAACTCTGAAGACGTCAATCCAACAAGAGCTACTCATCCAGGAATGTCACCAGATGATATGAAGATGGCAGTACAAGAATGTTCGTAGTTAATGGCAGAAGGACTTATTCAGTTAACAAAGTCCAATTGGGCATGTCAGGCATTCTACGTCAACAAAAGATCAGAACAAGTCAGAGGAAAAAAGAGATTAGTCATTGACTACAAGCCATTGAATCACTTTCTCAAATATGATAAGTATCCTTTGCCAAGGATAGAATCTATGTTTCCTTTCATGGCCTCTGCAAAGATTTTCTCAAAGTTCGATCTTAAGACAGGATTTTGGCAACTAGGTATCATACCAGAAGACAGATACAAGACAACATTCTGTATATCGAATCACCACTATGAATGGACTGTTATGCCATTCGGCCTCAAAGTGGCGCCTTCGTTATTTCAGAAAGATATGATTAAAATTTATGAGCCTTTGTTGCACACGGCCCTAATCTACATAGATGACATCTTGCTGTTCAGCCCAGATATTGATTCTCATCATGAAACAGTCAAGAAGTTTATTGAGCTTACGAAAGCCCATGGAGTTATGTTAAGCCCAACGAAAATGCAGCTGGCCCAGAAGACAATTGATTTCCTTGGAATGCAGTTTTGTAATGGCATGTACAAACCTCAGCCTCATTTGACCCAGGAACTGTTGAAATTTCCAGATGTCAACCTCTCGGTAAAACAGGTACAGAAATTCCTTGGGATTGCCAATTACATCAGGCAGTTCATTCAGAACTACAGTAAGCTGGTGAAACCTCTCTATCAGCTTTTGAAAAAGGAACCACCGCCTTGGTCGACCATTCACTCCAAAGCAGTACAGCAAATCAAATCAGTGACTCAGACATTACCCCACTTGCAGATTCCTTCAACAGGCAAAAGATTGCTTTAGACAGATGCGTCTGATGAACATTGGGGTGCAATACTGTTCGAGATAAATGGAGAACAGAAAGAAGTATGTGGATACGCCAGTGGTCACTTCAAGAATAGTGAATCGCACTATCACTCAACCTTCAAGGAGATACTAGCAGTGAAATACGGGATAAAAAAATTTGAATTTCATCTGATTGGACACCACTTCACAGTGGTTATGGATTGTTCATCTTTTCCACGTATGCTTGATTTCAGACAAAAGACTATTCCACACCCACAGCTTTTACGCTGGAAAGAATGGTTCAGTCGATACAGCTTTGATGTTCAGCATATAAAAGGAGATAAGAACTTGATCCCAGATTTCTTATCCAGACCTCCACCATCAGTTGATCTCATTTCTTCTTCATCAGAAATCTCATTGATCTATATGGCTAGTTCAAGCACTCCACCTCCACCTCAAACACTTTCAGATTTTCCTCCCAACTGTCCAAAGACAAATCTCAAAATGATAAGAAGTTTTGCCCAGAATATGCTTTTTACTTACATGATCTTATTTCAGGATAAGCTCGGACCGCCAAAAAAGATTGTTTATTGTCCAGCAGAATTCCCTTGGATTATTGTTTACCGTCTCACTCCAGACTTTATGCACCTGGAACAACTTTGGTATTTATGGTGTCAATCGACACTATATTATCATGCAGTCCAGATGAATATTGTCGAAATGTCTATGTTTCTTCACAAACAGGAAAATGCTCAATCAGCTCAAGTTAAATTCTTAACTTGGTTTCAGCCTCTTAGTTATTGGAAAAGGTTACTCATTGATCTTATCAACCAGAATTCAAGTCCAAGCAGGCCTTCACAAGATCTCACAGGAATTTTCATCTTCCATAGATCCTATACTACAATTATGGGAACTCAGAAAATTGTAGCTTTGGCCAGATGTCAGTTATGGAGATGTGATTTTCACAAAGACCTAGCAAGTTTAGAGGAAGTCAAGTCATCACTTCTGAAGAGACTCAAACAGGACAACAACTATCATCATCTTCCACCTATTAGCTTTACAGCTATAGGACCTGATCCATGCAAAGGACTACGGATGTTTCCATGGCCTCCTCTCAGAAAGCCAAAATTGAGACAAGAGGATGAAGACCAATACACAGAACCAGACTCTCAGGAAGAAGACTCTTTCATACCACAAGAAAGAGATGTTACGATCTTAAGATCACAGGATCAACCAGGTTCAAGCTCTGCACCAAATCCTATTCCAAGGCCCAGTCCAATCCAAAGGCCCAGATCCATGTTCAACACAAATGAAGATGTGGACATCAATATGGCACATAATCAACCAGAATTTTGGGATCCCCCACCAGAATCATTTCAACCAAGAGGCTATGACCCACACAAATGGCCTCCTTTGACAAATGATTGGTCAGATTCAGATCCAGATCTGGAAGATCAAAATATGTCCCCATCACATGAGCCTATCAGAAAGCACTGAAGAATTATTGTGTTTCCCACTCACTTTGTCGCATTGTAAAATAGTGTGATGTGATTGTATGCTTTAATTAGTGTGCTTTAATTAGTGTGCTTTACTGTTTGTTTACTTTATGTCATGTAACATACTGTTTGTTACCACGAGTGTATTATTAAGAATATTGTGATGTAAGCAGTGATGTCACATTCCACTGCCCTTTAGTAGTATAAGTATCTCTTCCCCTCAAAGGAAGAGAAAAGGATGTAATTAGGTTTGAAAACCTCTAAGTGTTTCAATAAAGAAAATGTTTGTGTAAAACACTTTTCCTCTGATCTATTAGGTTAGCTGTAGCAACTGTTAGAGATTCTTCTCGATCCGTCAAGTAAATCCATTAGTCCATGAAAATCATTCAAAGTTTTCCTGAATCAAGAATCATAATAGGACAGTCCCACCAGTGGCCAGAAAGTGTGCCTATAGGGATAGTCATACCTTGCTTCTTGATCCATGTCTGCAGAGAATGTAATTCTCATTTCTGAGTCAGTCTTAATTATTCTGAGACGTTTTATGAGTTATGGTTTATAGGCTGGAAAGGCAAGCTGCAGTTGGTAGCTAAGCAGGGACATTAAGGCTTTGCCAAATACCCTGGTGCTTGTCTACAACGCCACGAACTAATAGTTCATAATCTCAGGATAGTTAGGGCTGTCTCTCCCCCCTAGTGGTTGAGATTTGGTTATATTATGACATTGATAGGATGGATGAAATCTAGTTTGAATGATTTAGGGTGATAAATTCCATGATTATGGCTTGTTAAATGTTGTAAAATATTGGAAAGTGTAGATAAGGGTGGCTAACATTAGTTAGCCTTAGTGCCATTATATGTGGTATGCATAATTACTTTGAAAAGATACTGAAAATTGTTTACATACTGATGTGTTCATAGCCGTGAAGGAAGGCTTCATGCCTATGAATGGCTACCCAAAAGATATTATCAACCTTGAATAAAGGTTCACGCTTGTAAATATCCATACAAATCCAGACATGGTAGAAAAACCATGAAAGAAGGCTTTACGACCATGAATGTCTATTCACACCCGTAAATGCCCTGTATCCAAATTGTGAATTTTAATTCTATGTTCGAGCTATATGAATTTTTGGTATGCACACACATCTTGCATGATTAAATAAGATAGTATATAGTTTGATAACCTTATATGGAATATGGATATACATTATGTACTCTATATTAAAGTATCAAATGTTGATTATGTTAAACCATAAATTGAGTTATAAATGATAAAGATAACTAGATTATAAGTATTAAATGTCTATTCTCTATTTGAGGACTAGCTTAGGATAGGTGACATACCATTGAGGGAGTTATGGTACCATAAAATATGATTATGTACTAAATCATGGTGGTTTAAGCTTAGTTTATAGCACTCTTAATTATTTAGGGACAAGGTGGCTTAAGCTTGAATTAGAGTGCTCTTATTCCCATATGCATGTAGTTATTATATTTTACTCAGTCAAGGTGGTTTAAGCTTGGATTAGAGCGCTCTTAATTTAAGAAGCTCGATTGAGCATTATACAAATAGATAAAGTTAGTGAGCAAGGTAGCTTAAACTCGGGTCAGAACGCTCTGTTTCACAACTCGCATCCAGATAGTCTGGATTTAGAGTATTGGACAATGAAATGTGAAACGCAGTAATCGTGAAAGTAAACTAGAAATATGGAAACAAAATACAGTTACATCCTAGAAAGGAGTAATGAAAACCAGTAACCAATAAATGGAAATTTGTACTACATAATATGAATGTCACTCAAATATGATGAATTTGGATTCGCTCGTGTTTGTTATGATTTGTTTATACATTTTATGTTATGTTTACATATAATAAGATATGGTGGCATGATCGAGCACACAAGTACGTACATCTATCTATGCTCTGATTATGTATGAATGCATGTTAGAATTTTTTTTATGCTTATATGTACTATATGTACTACTAAGCTTTCAGTAGCTTAGCGTGAGTTTCCCTACATATAGGTTTGAAGCCGTTACACAGTTGAGTTGACTAGAGAAAATGTTTCATCATAGTCAACTCCTTGTCTTTGACAATATTTTTTAGCTACCAACCTAGTTTTATAGGTAACAATATTACCTTCCATGTCAATCTTCTTTTTGATGATCCATTTACACCATATGGGTTTTATCCCTTCAAATGGGTCAACCAAAGTCCATACTTATTTTTCATATATGGAACCCATCTCTAATTGCATGACATTTTACCATTTATCAGATTATGAACTATTCGGAACTTTTTCATAGGTAGTAGGCTCATAATCCTCTATGAGCAATACGTAATACTATTCATTGATGAAAAATTCATATCTTTTTGGAACAGTGAGTATCCTACTCAACCTATGAATTTTCTGTGTTCCAGAAGGTGTAACGGTTACTTTATCTCTCTGAGTAACATATATGTATTTGATTAATTGATAGATGTCTATTTGAGCATCTTGAACTTCATGAAGTTCAACTTTGCTCCCACTATTTTCTTTTAGATTTTTTGTTATTCCATATCTCATTGGGTGTAACATCCACTGACTTTGATGAAACTCAATTTAGAATATAAACAGTAGCTTCAAGTGCATGTCCCCAAAAGGATTTAGGTAATTTTGTCAAAGTCATCATTGACCTCACCATATCCAACAAAGTTCAGTTTCTCCTTTCAACCATACCATTATGTTGTGGCGTGTAGGGCGGAGTCAAGTGAGATAAAATCTCATTTTCTCTTAGATAGCCTTGAAACTCTTGACTTAAGTATTCTCCACCTAGATTTGATATTAGCATTTTAATACTTTTGTGAAGTTGTTTCTCTAATTCATTTCTGAACTTTTTGAACTTTTGAAAGACTTCAGATTTGTATCTTATCAAATACATATACCCAAATCATGAATAATCATCAATAAAGATAATAAAGTAGATAAAGCCACCTATGGCATACAGTGACATTGGTCCACATACATCTATATGTACTAGGTCCAATAGTCCATTGTCATGTTCACCCTTTCTACCAAAAAGGTAATTTTGTCATCTTGCCTAATAAACATGATTCACATGTGTCATATGATTGATAATCAAATGACCTTAAGTCACCATTCTTATATAACTTAGTCATGTGTTGCTCATTTATATGACCAAGATGACAATATCATAAATAAGATGATTTTAGGTTATCCAATCTGTCTTTTATTATTGATATTGAGGATAGGATTTGACATATGAAAAATATAAATTCCAATGCATAATAAAACTAGTTACATAAAGAATATCATTCAATCAAATAGAATAACTATTACTCTTTATGGTCAAATGAAACTCTTTTCTATTTGAACATAAAATATAAATAATATTCTTAGTTAAAATTGGAATAAAATAACAATTGTCTAATTCGATTACAAGCCCATTAGAGAGTGTCAATAAATAAGTTTCTACAACTAATGCAACAACTCTTGCTCCATTGCCAACCCATAAGTTTGACTCTCTTTTTTTGTGTTGTCTACTGTTCCTTAGGCATTGCATATTAGTACATATGTATGAGCCATATCGGCATCCAATACTCATATGTTATTGTTAAAAATAGTATTAACCTCAATAACAAAAATTCACAAAGTAGAAGGTGTATCCAATGTCTTAACCTTCTCTTTCTTCAAAGACTCTAGATAGGTCTAGCAATTCCTCTTCTAATGGTCACTCTTGCCACAACAGAAGCAAGTCCCTTTTGAGGTAGTCTCTTTACCCTTTTCCTTATGCCTCATTGGGTCTTTATGGACTTCTTCTTTTTCTTATCCTTCCTTTTCTTGGAAGAACTAATAAAGTGCACTAGCATCATAGCTTTTTTGTTCCTTCTTAACGAAAAGCTAAGCTATTTATGCATATTGATCTGCTCTGGGGTCGAAGTGGATATCTTGTTCATCTGATAGTTTAACACAAAATATGAATAACTATCTGGCAAACTCTAGAGAATTAAGTCTATACTTAATTCATGATCCATAACGACACCCAAAGAAGTTAATCGCTCAATACATATTCATCTTCAATGTATGTTGCACTTGAGATGTCCCCTCTACCATCTTAGAGCAAAAAAGTAACTTAGATATCTCTTATCGCTTAGAACAAGCTTGCTCATAAAATAGCTCACTTAGATGATACACTATAGTATTATCATCCATATTTTCATGTTGCTTTTGAAGCTCGTATGATATAAAGGCTAGCATTATACATCCCTCTAGCTCATTATCATCCAAGTGCTTCTTATATGCCACTTGTTCCTCAACAGATGCATTTTCAATAGGAGGGGTTGAAATCGATTCATCCAAGACATAGGCTATTTTTCAACTTTGAGAACTATTCTCAAATTTCTAAGCCAACAAAGAAGTTTGGGCCAGTCAATTTGCTTGACTCGAGAATTGAGCATAGATTCACATTAGGTGATATAATTCTAACAACCTAGATGTAAATAAAGATTATGGTAGAGTATGTACATGAATGCATGATTATAAGATTTTTAATAAACATATTATTACTCCCACTATTTTATTATATACTCATAACCTTCACTATAAATCCGAGAGAACCCTTTAGAATCTTTCCTAGTGGGTCAGTATCCAATATCACTAAGAATAAACTTGGATGTGCCCAATAAGCCACCTTAAGTCAATTGATAGGTATCTAATACCAATTACATATATTCATGCAACTACTTAATCATTGGACTATCAACTCTTGATATATACACATCTCATGTACATTAGCCTAATTCTACCTCAAATTCATATTAACCTTGAGTGTGCCCAACAAGTCAATACAACCAGCTAAAAGTAACCCATTAATTAGGAAATCTCATTTCTATGGTTTGAACATATTTTTATAGAGTGGGTTTGGGTGGCCCAACAACCCAAACTCTAAAATAACTCTAATTCTTTCTATATTAATGCAAGATATTGGTCTTAATATAATTTATAAGGGATTTTATTTATTCAAGTCTCATCATGTTGGCATGCATTATATCCATTTATCACATATAGACATATAAGTAATTACACTAATTATATGATCATTATTATGGACATATCTACATCAATATTTCGAGCCATGAAAGAATTGATTAAGTTTCACCTAGGTAGATACATGAAATTACATTATTAAATATAAAATAATTTTCTATTCTAATACTCTGTCTTTGGAACCATCTCCTTTGTAGTTCAATTTTATCTTAATCCTATATAATCTAATTACATAATTTTTTTATAAAAAAACCTGAAATTACATTTAAAGAGAGTGATCAGTCACATAAGAAGAAAAATACAACATAAGATAGGGGTTGCAAGCCTATTTACTAAAAATAAATTTTCATACATGATCAGTCACATTAGTCAAGTCCATAATTATAACATCATGTCATTTCATCCACCCCTAACATGCATTCTTTAATGCATAAAATTAGGTAATCTATAAAATAATATTTCAGATTCCCTTTTTACAACTCGGTTTCAACTCTTGATGGTCTTTAATGAAATTCATCATATCTTTATCTTTTAATCTCATTAAATGATCATATAAACGTTTAGAAACATTTTCTAAAAGGAAATTATACAAGTTTAAGAAACCATTTGATCTCATCAAAATATTCCTAAAATTGCCTACTTTGCTAGTTGGTTTACTTTCCATTTGATACATGTAAATTCTAAATTTGAATTTAATCATTTAATCTCATTAAAATTAAATCCAAATATATTCAAACTTCAATCTCATCAAATTACCTCAATAATTTTTTATGTTATAAGGATTAAACAATCCAAAAACAATTGCATGATTAATTCTAGTCATACTAGCATTAGAAATGTCTTTTCTAATCCAATTCAAAACCAAATTCCAAAAATTTCAGATTTCATTCTCATCAAAATAGGCATCTTAAAATTAGTTATATCTAGTTAAATCAATTCATTAGACATTCTAAATCATCAAGAATTTAACTAGCAAACCAATTTGCTTAAAATTGTCCAAATTGAATCATACAAGAAATAGAATTTCTAAAGAATTTTATATACGAATTTAATTTAGTTTTATCATGCAATAATCATCAAAATAACTTCATGTTTATCTCATGAACATATAATGAATGTGCTGAAAATGCAAATACATCATATCAAATCATTCAAACACAAACAGCTGCATCTCATGGAAAGATTTGTGTCTTTGTTTCAAGTTTATTTGGATCATGATCAAAAACGATTTTTGTATCATGTGGAGTTTTGTCCATATCTTAGAACACATTTAAGATATGTTAAAAATACATCTGAATAATCAAATTAACAAACAAAAATGAACAGCCCCTTAAAACAACCGATTTAGTCATTCAAGTGTGCATAGAACCCATAATTTTCAACAACTTTGTATAGCTTCAAATTTTATTTATAAATCCTATTTAAATGATTTCTTTTACACCATTAACATTTAATATCATCTTATTAATATCTAGTTAAAAGATCAAAAGAAATTCATAGCCAAAATATGTTCAAATGTTTTAATAAATGAAGAAGAAAACTAAAGTGTTATTTTCAACCAATCTCATTGATTCATCAATTAAATCTAAAATTAATTTACTAGGGAGCCTTGATACTACTGTTGAGTTTTAGATCATGTAACTCATGAAAGATTAAAATTTACTCAAAGTGATAGTCCTTGCACTCTTTATGGCTCTTTCCTAGGTTTAACTGAGGAGTATTGTTTACTTCTTAATTGGTCTTTCTAGAGTGATGACATTAAAAATGCTCTATTTGACATGTCGCCTTTCAAGTCGCATAGACCTGACGAAAATCATATTGTATTTTACTAATGCACTTGGGCAACTGTTGGTGCTTGCTCAACATGATCTTGGACAATCACGAGTCAGGACAAATTATTAGCTTAATCAAACTGATTTACAAATAGTACCTAAATTATTTAATACATAACTCATTATCCAAATTATTATTTATACCTATAAAATGCCTGAACTATTATTTTGTAATAATAAAATATATTCATCAAATTCCATCAATGACCATTACATTACTTGTAGTGCTCCAATTAAAATAATATAACATCATCGTACTCCAATTAATCATCTTTCCAACAACATAATACACCAATTAATAGTAGTCCATTAACAAAAGTACTTTATTATTATAAAATCATAATTTGAATATTTATACAATTCAAGTATTAAATTGTTACTTATTATATATTTCAAATACCGTCTATATTATTCTCCTGCATAGTTGTGCTATTAATGTCGACATAAATATTGATGAAAGAGTTTAATTTGTAAGTGAATGTGAGGGTTGTGACATTACATGCTTGTCCCTGTGCAATGTATTCAATAGTTTCACTATTGAACAATAGAGGCAGTAATAAAGGTGGAATGTGCTTGTAGAGCAAAAAATTGCAATGATAAACTAACGCAATTTAAAAATGCCTGTCAATTATTTGGATAAATGGATTAGCCCCGTATTCATCCACGGATCAAAATTGATTGAAGGCTTCCGAGAATAGCAAAAAAAATTATTAGAATTTTAATTTTATTAAATAACATTATATTCTCAAAAAAAATTTAAAAGAACTAATATAATAAACTAGAATGAAGTTATTAAATCGTTGAGGAATCAAAAAACACTCAAAATTTCAAATAAAAAGATATCAAAGTAAATCATCTAAGATTTGACAGTCTAGTGAAGATGGCAAGATCACGGAGCCAAATATAGGAAGAGCATACACATCAAAGACTACATAAATGAAATAAGATAGTAAAATATTAGCTGTCAGAATTTTTACCAGAAACTAACTCTCCACGGCATAATAGTGAGGGGCAAGTTCAGTCAACCATAAATAATCAATTCTAGTTACATTGCGGATGTATTTATTGCTAGTTTGGACTAGTTCGTTGTAAATTATGCACTCCGCCTTTGACTGGAACAACACAGAAGAAGGGTGAATCTGCACCACCTGACCACTGGCCAAAGCCCTTCAATACATTTAGTTCAGTAACTGTTAGAATTTTCAACATGGGAAAGTTGAGAAAGAGAACGACAAGAGAAATGATAAAGTACGGTTAATACCTGTATGTTCCCTCAGGCTGCTTCAAAGCTGCATTAAGGAAAAAGGAAGCAGCAAGGCATCTACGGAATTGAAGCATGTCATCTCCACAGGAAGAAACACGAAGACCCATTTGTTCAACATGCCCACGAATTTGACTGGAAAAGCAAAGGACAACACAAATTCGAGAAAACTGAGTATAGGAGTTACAAAGATAAAATTGAAAGATTTTAAAATCAGGAGGGAATCCTTCAGTTGAAACAAAAGCATAGCGAGTTTTTTTTTTCTTTTACAAATAAGAGAGAGAGAGAGAGAGAGAGAGAGAGAGAGGAAAAAGGAAGAGAAAGAGAGATAAGGGGTAAATATTTGACCAGTGAATGTCACGGGCATGCCTCAAGGAACGGCCATTAACAAAATTCTCCTTGCACCATTTTCTCACAACTTTTTCAAGTTTCCCTTTTAAATTTTTTTCATTAGTTATTTCCATCTTTCTCTTTTCCAAAAGTTCATCTGCTGCTCTATATACATTAATCAAAGTAAGGTGATCTCCATCTGGACTTGCAAAGCACTTCATTGCAGTTCTTGCCTGCCAACAGGAACACAAAATGGTGGTTCTTAACTGAAGGAAACATCTTAATGGGGAAATGACAGTAATACATCAACAACAGCGATATAACATTTCAGATGCCTCAATTATATAATGTTAGCAAGACTATGAAGCTGCAAGAGTGCACTTTGTAATAGCAGATTTAACAGTAACAAATTAATACCAGAACAATTTAAAGCTCCAAGCAGCCAAGGCTTAAGAAATGCATAGACAAACATTTTAATCAGACTTAACTCCAAGATTGTGAAGCCACAATACACCTTTTTTAATAGGACATACAAAGAGTTGCACACCCAGCAGAGAACAGACACTTGACAGTGGCAAATTAATACCAAAAGTCCTCATTTAGAGGTCCAAAACGCCAAGACTTGAAAACCTCATAGACCTATGTTTCACTCCACACCAAGTCTACCATACAATCCATCCAATGACAAAGCAAGTTCTTGGCCGTTTTTACTTATGAAAATCGAATCAAATTGTTCAGCTAAACTGACCCAAAAGAGAAAAAGAAAGTTGTGACAGAGTTATTGTTCAGTATATTGCAGTAGCATAACTTCGATACTAATGCATATGAATTTTTTTGATGCACTTATCATCTCAATAGGAAAAATATATAGCATACCTCGTCTAACTTCTCACGTGGACTATAAAAGATAGATTCTACTGAGAGCATTGAAACAGTTATTAGCATTTCTTCCAAGCAGTTGAACTGACTTGCTAGGATGAGAGCTTTGGAATAAATAGGATCTAAGGGAAGCCGAGCCATCTGATGACCAATGGGATCTGACAACTTACAATCATCAGTCAAAGCACCCAGAAGAAACAATTGCTCCAATGATTTGATGATAGCTGCCCTGTTCAAATGCATGATGAACTCAAGATATAATATCTGCCTTTTTCCAGAAAAAAAGAAAAGGACTGCAGGACTTACGAACCAAGAGACTAATATATGTAATACCAAATGCCACAGGTGACATGGAGATGGATCAAGAATAATTATTTCACATATATACAGCTAGAAGCAGAACCAGCCAAATACAAACTGATTGTAAGCTATTGAGAATAGTTTGCCAATAGGACCAGTACCATAGAGCAAACAATACATTCACTTTATATTTTAGATTCTGAAAGGCTAAACAATATAGCAGATGATTGCTAAAATTTTGTTTAACGTAAATAAATAGTAAACTTGACCTTGGGCCTAATATAAATGGATTCAAGGGAGAAGACTTGGATGCATAATAAGGGTAATGAAAGCCCTTAGAGAACATTAAAGTTGGCAAGTGAAAATGGTTGAGAAAATTCCATAGAAAAAGACATGGCTCTGGAAAGTAACCAGCCCAAAACGGTTAATGTCAAGTCTAGCTAATGTAAAAAGATGATTGCTCATTAATAATCATGCACATAGTGCAAAAATAGAATGTCACACCAAACTAATGTAAGTATGAAAAAGCATCCAAACTTATTACCTAGATGGTTTTTCCATGAAATCAAATCCAATGATGTCATCAACCCCTAAAGCCTTGAGCTGCAATATGACATTTGACAGGTTACAACGCTTAATCTCTGGCTTTGTAGAATCCTCAAGTTTCTCAAATTCACTCTCGGGGTAAAGACAAAAGCATTTCCCAGGTCCTTCACGCCCTGCACGTCCACTGCAGTAAAATATTAACAGTTGTCCTCAACTCTAAGTTCATAAGAAAAAGTGTACTTTCAGTAGTCACCAGCAAACTTTCAATCAAACAACATAGAGATATTAGAAGAGAGGTGAATGGACAAGAAGACAGCCATCCTTTTTCAGCAAACTTTCAATCAAACAGCATAGAGATATTAGAAGAGAGGTGAATGGACAAGAAGACAGCAATCCTTTTGCCAATAAGTTTCTAAGAGAACTGAATAACCAAAAGCAACTTAACTTATTTTCTTGACTTTTTCAACAGTCAATCTAAACCAAATTATCTTATGCTCAAACATAGGAGAGGGAGGAGAAGAGATGTGCATCGAATTATAAAGGACCCGAGAAACCCAAGAAGATAACTGTAGATGGTGCTCATAACAAAAACCAACCACGCCAGCATGTCATACAATTAATAAAACCTGTCTTATCATAGAAAATTCCATTATGGAAAAATATGATTGATAGATAACATAACTGTACAGCACCAAATAGAATGTACTAGCAATTCATACATTCAAATCAGTATTATAACTGGATAAACTTTGTTTGATTTAGTTCTTTATACATGGAAACTTTTCTCTTTATTCACACAGGAAAGTTCGGTAATCTACCTCCTTTGAAGAGCCTGAGCTTTTGATGTTGGAATAATTATCAACGATTCCACTCCTTTGACTGGATCATAGGAACGTGCTTTTACAAATCCTGGATCTATAACATACTTGATTCCAGGTATCGTCACGGATGTCTCAGCAATATTTGTCGCCAATATTACCTATATATCATAAAATGAGTAAACATTAAATTATAGCTTTGAAGTAGATTACACATGCGAAAGAGTATTAATTGTATTGCAGGCTACACCTAACAATTTCACTTCTATCATGGAAATTACACATTATACACTCAATTAATAGAGATAGCATATATGCATGCTTCAGATGAAATACATAAGCATGTCAAAAATACAACTCCACCCATCTAAGACTTAATTCATATATTTAACAGAGGCCAACTCACATGCACCATTAAGCTACCTTACGATGCCCAAGGGGAGCTGGCATGAAAACTCGCATTTGATGCTCTGAAGGAAGAGATGAAAATATGGGGACAGTTGACAACTTTCGGCTGGTTTCAGGTAGCTGTTGAACCCGCTCTTGCACAAGTCTTTCAACAGATTCAATTTCTTCTTGGCCAGTGAGAAATACAAGTATATCACCAGGGGCCTCCTCCAAGTGAATCTAATAAATCAAGGTAAAAGAAGCATAAGAAACCATTTGAAGGAGGAAAAAGAAGAAAAAAAAGAGCAATAGGGTTTATTAGCTTAAGAACTAATAAAAAATAACTAAACAAAAGAAAATATTGGCAAAGATTGATTCCCGCCAATTCATCATTGCATATTACAGATAAAAGTCGGAACTCAACAAATAACATGCATCACATTAAAGAACATGGAAAATCAAGTCAAAAACATGAACAAAAGACTTGTATAATCAAAGGAGGCACTCAAAGTACCTAACTAGACACAGTTATAGAAGTATACAACATGATTAAATTTGAGAAAAGCACAACATAACAACCTGAAAGATAGTGATCAATGCTGCATCAAGATAATCTGGCTCAGGATGAAGTGTATAAAGTATATCCACATGATGTTGGCGCCCTTCAATATGAACAGCTTTGGCACTGCCAAAGTACTCAGAAAAAACACGTGCATCCAAGCTGGCAGACATGATGATTATCTTCAGTGGAGGGAATTTTCTGTTGTGGCATTGCTTGAGAAAACTAACATATTGAGCACCATTTTCACTCTCCTTCAATGTGCCACTGTTTGACTTGTTCTCATCAATGTTATCATTCTTGCTCACAGATTTTGACCTCACATTTAATACCTTTTTAAGCAAGCCCAATAATACATCAGTATGGACAGTTCTCTCATGAGCTTCATCAATAATTATCACTGAATATCTAGAAAGGTACGGATCCAATAATGCTTCCCTACAAGTATATCAGGACTTGCATTAGTTTGCACAATAAAAAATTCATGACGAAATATAGTTAGGTACATAAAGAAACATAGAATAGATATGCATCACCTAAATAATGCAAATCATTTGACCATCACCAAAATTCATCTTTAGCAGATAATTTGATCATTGAATCTTATAATCATTTTATCTAACAGTTAAAGCACTAATATACCTATAATATCCTGGTAGTGTTTACAAGTTAAAGTAAAAGACACATTAAAGTTGTATTTAACGTTATAAACATATGTAGTTTTGCAGCTTGATTTTGCTTTCAAGTATGGGTTTCTCAAGAATTATTTTTATCTCTACAACCTTCCTGATTACGAGCATCAGATCAACAGACACTTTGCATAGAGCATTGGATTATAGCAGCAATGAGTTAGTACTTAGTTCACAAATCCAACAAGATTTTTTCCTTCAATTTAACATTCCAAACTCAGTTCCATGCCTCTTAACTATTAAGAGAACATCATCTGCACTATTTCAAATGTCCAAAAATCTTTCTAGAAGTTGCAACTGTTATAACAAAAAACTTTCTTGCAAAATCAATAATGCTAAAAGTTTATGAAACCATGTTGCATCTAGGTTCTCTTAATTCATCTTCCAATAACTTTAAGGAATGTAAAAGCAGCAATTATCTTGTATGCAATCCATCTAGAGCAATTTGATAGAAAATAATTAATATGGGAAGGTTTACAGCAAGCAAATAAAAAAGCACAAATATAACAACATAATATGAATTGAGAACAACCATTACTACCTCAACAGCAATCCATCTGTCATATACTTAATCCTCGTAGAACTGGAAGTCTTGTCATCAAATCTAATGGAATATCCAACTTTTTGCCCCAACTCAACCCCACATTCCTCTGCCACCCTTTTTGCCACAGTGACAGCAGCAACACGCCTGGGTTGAGTAATCCCAATAAGTTTTCCATCATGACAGAACCCAGAATTAAACAAAAACTGAGGTAATTCTGCAGTAAAAATAAAAAAAGCAATGATGCCAACCAAATTTAGTAATTCAAAAAAAACATAAAAACAGAGAAAATAGTGAAAAAAATAACAAGAATTTAAACTCACGAGTTGTTTTTCCACTTCCAGTTTCACCAACAATGATCAAAATATCATTCGCTTTAACCTCCTCTACAAGCCGTTCCTTAACTAAATAACAGCCAACAGGTAAAACTATCATAAATTTGAATGCAAAAAACACAAAAGGAAAAAAAAACATATATATATACATATATATATATATATATATATATATATATAGAGAGAGAGAGAGAGAGAGCAGAAAAACCTGAAGCAATTGGTAGAGATTCCCTCTGCCTCTTAATCCTTTCCCTTCTGCATTTAAACAAAAACCACTAGAATTAAAAAAAAATGGAAAAACCTAAAAAAAAAAGAAGGAAATATGTGGAAGTTTACCTGTCTATAGGGTCAGCTTTTTGAGGTTGATTGGAGTTGGAGTGAGGTTCATGGCTTTGATGAGTGTTTTTGGGTCGGTTTTGCACCATTGAAGGCATCTCCTACTTCACTATTTGTTCAGAGATAACGAGTTATGATGAAGGGAACTCTTTAAAAATTTTGACAATGCAAAGTGAAATGGACAGCACCGGTAGCTATCTGACACATTCAAATGCATTAAGCATACAGAACTGACTAATTAACAAAGAGCAAGAAGACAGTGTCAAATACAGGGAGCGAGAATAGTGCCAACAGTTCAAGACTTCAGTATAAAGTAAAAGCATAAGAGAAAAAACATATAAAATTGAGCTTCACATGGTGGTTGATTACAACATTAAGTTTCTTGTCCCAGTAAATCAGCATAAATGTTCCCTAAATTTACAACTGAGCAAGAAACACTACATGCAGTATCACTACACGCCGTTCTCATACAAGAACTGAACCAGTAATGGTCAACTGAACCAGCATGATCCATGTCTGTGATCAACCCATCATATAATCAACCAAAGACCGAAGATTTAGTAAAATACCCACAAACCCAAACAACAAATATCAAATTCGAACTACAAAATGAATAAACATGCTACAAATTAACATAAACAACGTGGCATTATTCTTTGAAATTGCAGAAAGAGAAAAAAAAAATCGCTTTTCAAAGAGAGAAGATGGAACTCCTTGAGGAGGGAAGATGGGCATATCTGAGAGGAGGGTTTGAAGCAGATTAAAACCCTGGATTTTGAGCAATTTTAGAATTTGTGTAATAGGAGTGAATTATGGAAATAAAGAGAATCAAGGACATATTGGAAAACAAAATCATGAACATGAGTTTTGAGGTTTTATTTTGTGAAATTTTTGAACTGCGTAAAAATAACAGATCTTGAGATTGATCAACAATATCTCTCCCAATCTGCCGTGCCAGATTCCTAATTTCATCCTCCATCGATCACAAGAAGTAAAGGAAAGAAATGTATAACAAGAAACATAAACTTTATCTAGAAACAAACAGTAATCAAAAGAAGGTTTTAAAAATTACAGATCGCAATCCTTCAACTCTGATACCATGATAAAAACCAGAAATTGATTGAAAAATTCATGAAGAACTTCATTGAAGAAAACAGTTATGAAAAGTTTTCTGCTATGGAAAAACAAAAACTGACTACAATTGATCTACTCTAAGCTATTTATACTAACTAAGCTACATAATTGTAACAGAAAAGTAACTAACTCTAGGCTAACACTAAACTACAGTGCCATAAATAAATACAAGTGCACAAGAGGTACACATGGACAGCTAACAACTCTAACAGCTAAAACTGACAGCTAAGAAAAAAGAAAGCTGAAAGACTGAAGGCAGCAGCTAAGCTGCAAGGTTCCTGCAAGCATCTAACTGATACTTCTTCAATTGTTCACTAATTAAGTTAATATTCAACAAGAATCAAGCCTAAATGCTCTTAACAATGGAAGACTCGCAAAACTTAGGTAATCTGAATAACAAAAGTTCCATTAAAACTAACCAAAATTATAATTAACATTTTCATCAAATTGGATGAAAGAAACCAGGTCTCAAAGATTTCATGTCACAGTATCAATTGAGGAATAAAATTATCAGCAAAAAAAAAAAAAGAAACATAAATGAGCAAAAGGAGATGATGAAATTAACAAAGTTGCAGATATAATCTGCACACTCCTAGTTACATCTATGATCTCATAATTCTTGGATAGGCCATGAATTCGCCTAGCACAAGCACAGCAACCAAAATAACACCTTCATTCGCCATTAATACCAACTATAATCCAGTAAAGAATATATCTGGCACTTACTACTTAGCGATCATTCCAGACACTAGGCAAAGTCAGAAAATTTTAATTTATTTATGCCTCAACAACAAAACACAGAATGTTGGCAATTGAGTGATGAAGACAAACAAAACTAACATCAGAAAATCTCAAAGTTGCTGTATTACTAGTTTAGGGGTTCATTTCTAGATTGAATATATCAATTTGGCTAAAAAAATCGTAAAATCTCAAAACCATTAAAAATCTCAAAATAGATATATAAAAGTTAACAAAACCAGAAAGGGATTAAACTAATAGAACGGTGGAATAGGAAAGCAAGGGTTCACTGTTCTCACATCGTCAATGACGTGTTGGCCCACGACTATTGCAGGTCCAGATGTAAAATTTAGATTGCTGGAAAAGGAAGGGAGAAATTAGGTCTGGAGTTGGCAGCTGCTAGTTGTCACAATTGGGATCGAACTGGTCGGAGATGGAGAAGCATTTGGCCCAGGCAACGGAAAACCAGCGGCTGGAGATGGTGGTGTCAGGAGATGGGTGAGAGCGGCTGCTGAGAGAGGGTGAGAGCGAAGAGAAACGGGTGAGAGCGCCAAAATAGAAATATCGTAAACCTCATTAAAATACTCAATGGAACTGGAGTCAAAATAAAGTTTTTTTTTAATGGTTGGAAACTCAATTTAAAAAATATTATAAAATTTGATTTAATTAATAAAATTTAATTGATATACTTGATTCTATCGAAATCTCGAATAAATTTAAATATGTTTAAACTTAATAACAATAATTGAACAGATTTTTAACAATCAAAATAATATCAATATTAAAAACGAAACAATCAAAATAATATCTATAAATAAATAATATTTTTGTGTTTTGTCACTTACATTACATATCCTCCAATAATTTTAACAACACTAATATCAATATAAATTATGAGAATCAATATCCAATTTGAAAAATAGTTTTTATATAACCATCCACCTCCCATCGTGCACAAAGAAAATCAAAGTTATTTATTTTTCAACACCCTCAAAATTCTCCAACTCTCATTTTTGTTCACAAATAATCTAGATGGATCCTTATAGCACACTTTCAACTTTATTCTTGGGAAAATAATGTTTGATGGTGTAGATATTTTCTTATTGATTAAAAGACAAGTAAAAAGATTATGTCATTAAACTCTCATAGACTTTAATCACTGTTCACCTATACACTCTTTGTTCTCTCTCATAAATATCTCTATCTACACTCACTTCTCCTACCCACAAAGTTCCTATTTTCTCATTCTCCTCACTTTAAAAGCTTAGTAGCAACTTAAGAAGAAAAATAAATGGGAAGGATTTAGAGGTAGCAGAGACGATAGGAGAATTCTCAGCAAAAGACTACCATGAGCCTCCAATAGCACCCTAGATTGATATAGAGGAATTGGATAATTATATATAAATGTACTCATCTAATTATTTTAATCAATTAGTATTGTTGCCCAAATATTAAGCCAAGAAGAGGAGTTAAATTGGAGTTTTAAAAATTAAACTTTAAAGTGAGAAAATAAAAATTAATTTTAGGAGGGATAAAGAAATTTGATACAAAAATTTTTATAGAGGTTCGGGTGTTAACAAACTCTACTCCTCTCCCCAATCGCAATTGGAAGTTTCACTAACACACTAAGTGTTACAATGGAGTTTTACAAGTTCACTCCCAACTATGGTGTTTCTCACAATAACTCACACCTAACCCAGAAATCGCTTGTATTTTAATGGCTCACACAATAACCAATTCCTTGTGTTTTACAGGCTCACACAAACAACATTTTATCTTGTGTTTTACAGACTCACACAAATAATCTTTACTTTTTGTTTTAACAGGCTCACACAAACAACATTTACTTTGTGTTTTAAAGGCTCACACAACTAACCCTTACAAGTGTTCTACTCTTAACCCAGAAATACCCAAAACTTACTTGAGTAATAAATGATTACAGAGAGAAACACCTACAAATCTTTATTGCTCGATAAATGATGAGCAAAAAGATTTTTACAGAGAATAGATATTGGTTATGAAAGTATTAAATGTACAAATAGCTTGTAAAGAGATTTTGATTCAAAGTATTTGTTATCCTCTTATTCTGAATGCATAAATGACTTGCATTTATACTCTCATGGCTGATTATAGCCGTTAGGGTGCATTTAATACGAAACTAGTCGTTGTACCAACCAAATAATCGCGTTTGATATTTTTCTCTTTCATCCTTCACGGGCGTGACTATGTTTGTTACGGGCGTGACTATGTTTATTACGGGCGTGACTGTTCTTCCAAGCCGTGACTAAAGTGGTGACCTTGGTCGTGAAGTTCTCTGGAAGGTTTTGAAGCATTGGGTCACGGACATGACATACATCTTCACGGGCGTGACAAACTTCCCAACCGTGATTCAAGTGGTGACTTTAGTCGTGAAGCTCTCTAGATGAAATTGTCATGAAGGTTTTCGGGTGTGACATTTAATTCACGGGCGTGACTTAAATGTGCATTTCACGGTTTGTTATCTTCCTTCATGGCCGTGAACTTCAAATGTTGGTTTTGGTGATGGTTAGCTTTTTCACGGGCGTGACACATAGGGTCATGGGCATGAACATGCTACTTTCTTAATTTTGTCTTTCAATGATTATTCTTTCATTCTCCATTCTTGCTATTTTATTCAATATCCTATTTAATAGACTTTGAAAACAAGTATGTTAAATACAATATTGTTATTTCATTTGTTATCATCAAAATGATGTAAATACCCCTCAAGGTTTAACAAGTATTATCAATTTTTTCAATCAATATTAGACTTTATACTATTGTCATTTCAAAATCAATATCACCATAAATAATACTATCTCAATAACACTTCCATCCTACAACTCTATATATAATTATCAATCCCTATTTAAATTTTTCAACCGTCATCCTACTTCAAGTTTCATAATCAATAAGTAAAGTGGTTTCTTTATTCTGGCTAGCTCAATCATCCATTAGAGTTCAATTGGAATAATTTACTAAGGATATAGCGTCAAGGTATATCATTCAGTTTTATCATTTATTTTGAGCAAAACATTATCAAGAAAGCAATGAAAAAGAGAGAAAAATAAAAGTTGCTTCTTTTAAGCTATTATAAACATAAAAAAAAAAAGCAAAATCAAAATAAACACACCAAATGAGTTTCTTCTTACCAACAAGACCAAATGAGAGAAAATAATAATCTAATATAATTTAATTTTCTCAAAATAATAAAGACCTAGCATTCCACCCAAATTCACAACAGTCTATGAAAATAACGATAGGGAGAACAATACAAGCACACATCATATTGTTGTAAAAATAAGTTTCCACCAACATGCTTGACAATGTGGTCACAAAATCCCAGTCTTCGAGAGGGGCAACCTTGTTTGGAGAGTTAGGATTTAGAAACTAAAGAAAGTGATCTAAAGCAGCGATTTGTTACCTCTCAACTCAGGTGACTTGACAACAGCGGTTGACATTGATGGCTAATCATTAGAGAAGAGAAAAGGACAGAGGAGTCGTGTTGGGTTGTAAGGGCAAGTGGCAACTAATGAAAAAAGGGCAGCCTTGTTTAAAGAGTTAGGATTTAGGAACTAAAGAATGAGATCTGGGGCTTGTAGGCTATTTAAATAGTGAGGGTAGAGATGTAATTTAATAAATAATAAAAATATTTGAGCTCAATTAAGCTCGCGAGTTTTATGAGACAAATATTGTGATACTCTAACTCAAATTCAACTCGACAAACTACTCAACTCGATTAACTCCAAATTGAATTCAAGTATTTTATGAGTTGGGTTCGATTAGCTTAACTCATTTACACCTTCTACGCCAGTATATATCAATGGAAGTGAAGAATTAGTGTGGGCTCCAGTAGAGAGAAAAAGGTGAAGAAATATTAGATAGGTTTATATATAAAAAACGACATAGTTTCAATTTTTTTATTTAGTAAATCTTGTTTTTTTATTTTATATAATCTAATTTAATCTAATCTAATCTACAATATAAAGTTGAGTTTAAGAAATGTTGACATGTTGCTCTCTACAAAAAATATTTGACATTTTTTATGGTAAAAAAGAATAAATATATTTCTAGTTCATCCCTTACTAATTTTTATAATTCTTTTTATTTCATATATATTTTCATTATGATATCTATATAAACTACCAAAAATTATTGGGATGCATATTTCTAGTAGTGTATAAAAATGTGTGTGAAATAATAATACAATCTTTTTTATTGAGATATTTTTATAATGACCCTTGATGACTACTATTGATATTTTAATACAGATAGCAGATATGTTAGCCCACATACGGCCACTCCTGGGCACTTAAATGGTCTGTCTTTTAGCTATATATTTTGGTGCATCAATAACATCTATCTAGAGACCTTATAAACCTGACAATGATTAATAAAGAAAAGAAACTATAATAGATGTGTAATGAAATAACTTAGAATTAAGGAAAAAATAAGTTTTAGAAAGACATATAGGTAACACTGAAAATTTTATTTATCAAAACATTTTGCCTTCTTACAAATAAAGAGCCTCATTATATATAATACTCTTGAGAAACAAACTAACTAAAATTATTAAAGCAAAGTTATTAAAGATTTTTACTGTTACAAAGCAAACTTTAATTATTACAAGAGGACACACCAACAATTAAAAAGTAAATAGTACAAATATATAAATTACTTTAATTTTTTTATGGATTGATTCATGACTAGGAAAGTAGTTCATTTTTTTGTAGTAATCTAAATCATAATTGAGTGATGTAGAAGGTTCTGCATCATGATTATGAGGTGGTGACATTTGTTCTTCAGAGACGATTATTTCATATATCTCTTCTTCTTTTCTCATATTGTCCATGTAATTGGAAAAGATGGTTTCTCAAGGAGTATCTTCTTCATATTTGGGTCATATTTCTCCTGGAATGTATTGATTTGACTTCTTAATATGAATCTCTAGAATTATTTGACTTCCAGAAGATATGAGTCACAATTTCCCTAGAGAAAGTAGGGAAAAGTCCCATAGACTTCAAAAGTTGAATAATGCTCATCTCAATACAAAAATAATGGTTGAGTGAATTTTGTTTGTTAGACTCTAACATCCTAATTTTTTTGGAGAAGCTGGAAGATAGTGTGTTGCCAAACAAATAGGGGTTTAAACCATCCTAGAAAATTTTTTGTGTTTCTGGTAATGTTTTGGCTGCAATAGAATTATACTATCGTACTGGCCAAAATTCAAAAGTCGTGAAATATATCACACACATATACCACAACATATTTAAAGATTCATCAGGAAGTTATCCACTGAGAGAAATTTTGAAAAAATCCATAAAACCATAGTCCGAATGGAAAGCTTCTGGTTTGACAAAAACATTTTTCATATCTTCGTATTGCATTCAACTAGTAATCCATAATTAAGTTATTACATTCTTGCTTATTCAACATTCTTATTGCAGCTGGAGAGTGTGGAGAAAAACTAGAACTGACCATTAAAATTAGGGTAATTGTCTGAGTTGAAGTGATAAGACTTAATTGTTTTGATGGTGGTCTAAATAGAAAATTTGGGATCAAATTCTTATCTCCTTTTATACTCTTAATTATGAAATTATATTTTGAAAATCAATCATTTCATCTGAATAATTGAGCATGTGGCACTTGCTTTCGCTTGAAATTTAGAATCTTTGGGAATGATGAATAATCCATAAAAACTGTAAAATAATGACTAATCAAATAAAATTCAAATTTTTTGATGTCATACTTTCCTGCCAATATTTCTTTAAAAGTTGAATGATAATGTCATTTTAAGTCCTTAAAGTGACCACTCGTATAAGCACAAATTTGTCTCTTCACATCTTTTTCTTCTAAAATAATTTCTCTCCGTATTCATCTGTAGCATATGCCTAAATGATTCTTTTTCCTTCTGTCAGTATGTGCAAAAGAGGAAGATCTTTATAAATTTTCTTTATTTTTTTACTATTGTTGTCTACTCTTGTGACCAAGGTGGGACATTCTTTTTCAAAAATTATCGTAATGGTTGGACTACTTTGGAAAAGTGAGGAATAATATCTTTGACATAGTTTGCAATTCTAATAAACTACTAAATTTTCTTTACTATCAATTCCTTATCAGGAAATTTTAACAATTCAAGCCTAATGTGTGGACACGACTGATATGCACCATATTCAAATTTTATTTCCAAAAATTTTATCTCGTCTTTTGCTAGATGCATTTTTTTCAAAAAGCATGATCTCATATTGGACTATCAAGTCAGCAAATTTTTTTAATAAATGCTTATGACTGTCAACATCTTTTGATAAAAGCAAAATATCATTTATATAGATCAATACTGGTGACAAGATTGGGTTGTAGATCTGAGTCATAGCTTTTTGAAAAAGTGATGAGGCTACTTTCAAACCAAATGACATTATCATCCCCTAGTAATGATAATTAGGAATGTAGAAGGTTGTCTTATGGTATCGGAGTTATGGTTATTTTTTAAAAGAATGTATATTATGTATGTATCTGAACTAATGAAGGATTAAAGGTCTCTTTATCTTATGGAAACCAACTCGACACCTTTATCACCTGTTATTGTTCCTATTACTCTTTCTCATTTTTCTTTCCATTCTTCTTTTAGAACCTCTACCAGTAGGCATTTAAATTTTCTTTATAAATTACAATATATTCCATATGAACAAAAAATCCCAATTACTAAAATTTTATATCTTAGTCCTTGTGATGCCTATAACCAGTCCAAATCTTCTTAGAAAACCAATATAAATCATTAGTCAAAAGTACTTCCAAGTTTGTAAATGAGTATGTTCAGTTTTCATCTTTTGATCATTGCACCGTTAAAGGCATAGGAAAAAAACAATTTGTCTCATTGGAAATTCCACTAGAATTTTTAACAAATATGAAAATGTGATGGTTATTCTCATTTCCATTTTATAGCTATTAGGCTAGTGCTTTCTTATCATGGGAGAAAAATGTCTTCATATTTTTGCTAGAATAGCTTTGCTGCTTTGCTAGATACCGTGTATTTACAGTATCAATATGTTGTTATTGATACTGTAGAAACAACACTCAATGTTAGAATGGTGATGTTTACTTTCTTTCCAAATTTTAATCTCTCATTGGATGATCCATATGTTCTTTTAACTTTGAAAGTACAAGTTCAAATCACTGGTGCTCCTCAAGTTATGACAGCCACTACTGCAACACTCCATTATTAGCTAATATATAGGGTTTAGAATCATGCCCTAGATTTAGCTATTCCTGTGTCAAATAATGTCTTGCTAATAGTTGTAGATGCATAATAGGTTCCCACATGTATGCATGTACCAAGACATATATCTCAAGCTTGTCATATATGCAAATTTAGGCCCGAGTCGCATGTGTCATTAAACTGATGCATCGATTTGATAGGAGTCTAAATTCGGATTTTCAAAAAAAATAAAAAAATAATGGCAAATAGTTATGGAAAATATTTAATAAAATATTTTAAAATGTTAGATTATGGTAAAGGATTAAGATGCAAAATTTGAAAAGTTTAGGGATTAAGTTGCAAATTACAAAAAAATTGAGGATTAATTGGGATAATCACCAATTAAATATATGAATTGGGACATTATTGTTAGAGGAGTGCTCTAACGGCAATCACCTTTAACACTTATTGTACAAATTTATTTGATTAATAAAAGGTTTTTTCATTAATTTGATGTTCATTTGATATATGAATTGATAAGTAATCTTAAATCAATTAATGAAGTCCTTGATACATAACATAACATGAAGGAAATTATGATATTGAGATTCTTATCATGTGTAATTATGTTAGTATCAAAATTATCCCTAGTCATAGGATTAAATGAGATGCGACATTATTAATCCAGACAGACTAACACATGTTACACTTTTTGATTGGATCAAGTAGTAGATCTCATAATCTATAAACATGAGATGTTTATAGTTAACATGTGGATGCTTGCTAAGTGTAGTTAAGTACATTGGATGACCAACTATGAGACAATCATATGGATAATCTATTCAAATGTCAATGATAGTCTCATCATAGCAATGGTGCAAGTATCCTTAGACTTGAGGTACTCAAGGATATCTTGAATATTGATTTTGTATTTTGACACTATTCTTTGTTGCCTTAGAGAGGTTGCTCATAGGGTGGTGATTGGATACAACTTGAGGTATTTGAAGGTAATTGGGTAACCAACAAAGGATTCACCACTCTTGATAGAAGGAGTGTATACTCATGGCCTCTTATTATGGTCATTACTCAGGAATCTCTGACCGGAGTGGAAATATCATAAAGATGGTCTTCAATGACATATCTAATAGAGTAATGAGTCTCAATGACAAGAACTAACATTACTTGGACTAGACGTGACGTAGTCAGTCTAGTGGGAGTTGATACATGTTCATACTCTGAACCAAGTGGGGTATAGAATGGTGAAAGAAATAATTGCACGAAAATTGTTTATGGAAAGTTCGTATTCAAATCACTGATTTTCCGGTCAATTGGGGGTCATGATGTGTTGCTAGATACCGCTTATGACTTGCTTAAATTAATTGTTAATTTAAGTAGCCAATATAACCAAGAACCTAATGGGTCACACGCATTGAAGATATGGAGAATGAGTAAAATGGTATTGGATATGATCCAAAATATGAGAGAATTATTTCGGGATGGATCGCGATGAAATTGCACAGAAAAATCGTTTGGGAGGGTCACAGGCCCGCGCGAGCTATGCAGAGCTAGCACTTTGAATTTATTCAAATCATTTCTCTTGATAGTTTCTTCTTCGTTATTCGCGTAGATTATCATTAGAGATATTCTAGTATAGATTGTTTTGGTTTACTACAACTCAACAAAGTGAAGATTTAAAGAACAAATAAGAAATTACAATGTATAATTTCTTACCTTTATATTTATATAAATTAGTTTTAATGGTACAAGTATGATCTTTTGTTTCGGATTTTGGAAATTTTATTTTTCCTCTGGGTTTATGAATATGGTTCATTTTTCAAAACCCAACATTGGTATCAAAGCCTCCTTGTATCCATTAAAATTCATTTTAATTGAAAGTGCAATGAGATTATATGTTTTTGATGATTTTGGATCAATAGGTTTTGAAAAATTAAAATTATTTTGTAAAATATGTTTTACACATTTTTCTTTCTCTAATCTGATAAGAGGTGATTAAGGATGATTATTGTGATTGCAAAATAATTTGAATGTGATTCAAATAATTAATTTCAGATTTATTTCAAAAATACCTAAAATTGTCTTGTTTATGAACATGTGTTGTTATTTGGCTTAATTAATGGGGCTGGTTATATTTTTCTTATAATTTGATTATGAAAAAAATTATTTAAACATGTTGAAAATATTTTTATGACTCTGAAAGTGTCTAATAATTAATTAAAAATTATTTTAATTAATTTTTCAAATAAACACAAAAACGGAATTATTTAAGCATACCCGGTGGGGCTATTTTGTTTGATTTTTTTTGTATCGTGTGTAACCTTCCTTAAAACCACGCCTTATTATATGAGATTTCACTATATGAACATCTCGAAATTTTTTCATGTTCTTACAATCAACACAAGGACGTACAATCATTTCTTCTTTTTCCCTCATTTGCTTTTCCTCCATAATTCTAATAAATTCCGCAACTCCATTCAAATATTCAAATGTAGTGCATCTACCATACATCCAACTTCGATCCATATCTAACCACACAAAAAAAAGGTTCAATATATATAAGCCTTATTGCTTTTTAATCAGGAGAAACATTATATATAATATCCTTAAACATCTAATGAGTAAATCTTGAATGAGTGTTTAGGCTAATTAAAATTTTCATATTTTTTATGCTTTTTAATCAGGCTAATCTCCTTCATCTCCTTAAACAATTCCAATGTCAACTCATGTTTATTATTCTTGCAATAGCTACTAATCAAGATATTGAAAGTAAACATATCAAGTCTAACTCTATCCTTCAACATCCTATCATAAATTCCTATAGCCTTATCATGTATATTTCCCGTACAAACACCAATTCCTATAGCACTGCCATATTCAACATCACCACATTCACTTCCACCAATACCATATCCAACATCAATACTAGCTCTAATTTGGTTTGCACCACCACCACTACTGTCACGTTCGTTAGTTTAAGCCTCAACCGACACATGAGTTTTACATTATTGGTTTTGGTGAGCTTGCTTACTGACAATAGATTATGATTGAAAGAGGGCAAGTATAGAACATTTGTTGCATCTTGTAGGACCTTAAGAGTAATTAGCATATTGTCCTTAGAAAAGTAGTGGGAAATCTTTATGTACTAAATCCTAGTTCCTTTTTTGTAATCAAGAATGTAGTTTCAAAGTTATTGTCTTTTCCCAATTATATTGTAAATAAGATTTTAGTCAATAATGTGGTGTTCTAGCATAACAAACTAAGGCACCCCTCTAATTTTGTTTTTTCACAATTGCATTTCATCAAAAAAGATATTTTTATTAGTTATGCCTTGTGATATTTGTTCTATGTCTAAGCAGGCTAAAACACCCTTTCCCATTAGTAATTTTAGAACAACTAAGCCTATTGAACTTGTGTATGCAAATATCTGGGGACCCAATTCACAACAGTCTTTACATATGCAAATATCTGTTGGAATACGGTAGGCAGATTATACCCACTAAAGATAGCTAGCAATATTATGATTATACCCCACTAACTCAGTTATGCTTACACCAAAGAAACAACATATGCAAAATAAGCACTTCATCACATAAGCATTTCGTCAAAAACTTTGCATACCAAAATAAAAGATAAAATAAAAAATTACCTAAAAATGATTCAACAGTACTCGCGATCTTCTTTGCAGCAATACAAACAAAATCATCAATCTCTTCAACCTCGAACACATCTCTAGTGTGGGAGAAACGATGGTCAAGCTCGATTTGTTGAGACGAAATGTATGAGAAAGTTTTAGAATAGCGCGCTTTGTTGTAGGCGAAATGTCATCGTACTGTATAAGACGCTCGTTTTGGTTTTTAAAAAACTTATATGCGTCTGTCTTAAATAATAAGAGACGCCTATTATAATAGCATATGCGTCTGTCATTAATTAAAAACAGACGCCTATAACATTTTTATGCGTCTGACATTAGATAAAAACAGACGTCTATTATATCTTTATTTAATATTTAATATATAAAATTAAACTTAATTATCTGCATAATAATATAATTTAGCAGACATCCTTTAATATATATATATATATAACTAAAAATAATAAAAAATTAAATTAATATTAATTAATTAATTCATCATATATGTATATTATTAGTTAACCAAACCTGACATATATTTAATTAATTAATTTAGATATTATTTGGTTAAATATCAAATTTTCTTTTTTTAATTCAATTTTTTAATTACCACTCTTACTTTCCAAATTAATTAATTTATTTTAGACGAATATATATATATATATATATATATATATATATATATATATATACACTGTTAGAGACGACAAATGAAAATACCTATAATTTGGTTTTTAAAAAATTTATAGGTGTCTGTCTTAAATTATAACAAACGCCTATTATATAGAATATGCGTCTGTCATTTAATAAAACGGATGTCTAAAATTTTATATGACTAATATTTATATTAACTAACGCATATAACAAATAACATATTTACAAAAATATTATCGCCTCTATTTTAAGCATTTTCCGTTTACACAACATATATATATATATAACCTTTAACTTGAAGTTCTTATTGTACTAATGCATAAAAATTACAAAATCAGTACTACATAATTAAAGTTAATTGTTAAGAATCATATGTTGGTTTACTATTCACCAGTACTTACTTCTACATCAATTAACCATTCATACAATTGAAATTGTCAACTTTATATATATTGCAGTAATTTTTGACACTGAATATATGAAATTGAAATCCCTCCCTATCTACCAAAACAAAGATGGCCAAATTTGGAGGGAGAAAGGGAAAAAACAAACATTTACTTTTCAAATTTTACATTTCAGTATCCAAAAGAAATTGGGTATGCCTTTGATGATACCTATGCACAAAATTTTCTAGATCATTGAAATTATCAAAATTTTATACAATCTAAGAGTGTCAAAACCAACTATGCAGCTATATGCCTATATCCATATTTATACGACGATATATTATTTGTCTATTGTTTGAGACAGCCAATGGTGAGAATTTGGCAGTAATTAATGAAGCAATATCGATAACAAAAATGATTGAAAGTTGATGTCTGAAGTTCATTAATGGCTCCAGTTTCCCTAATCCCTGCTAACCAATTCTCCCCTAAGCCTACAGTAACTGCTGAGTTATCAGTAATAGAAGAAGGAAAGGTTGCACCTTCACAGCCACCAACACCTGATATTACTGTTTCTCCAATCAATGCACATAAGGCATGCTTTTTTTTCTCCCATTCTTCTGATAAGATTCAGTGTTGTTTCCTTAACAAAATTAAATTTATATTAATTTACTGTTTTTTTTTTAAATTTTGAAATGAATAGATAATTGCAGAGCTGGTGGGGACTTACATAATAATATTCATAGGTTGTGGTTCTGTGATTATTAACAGCAATAGTAATGAGATACATCAGCTATCAATGGTGGGTATAGCAGTGGCATGGGGTTTGTCTGTGATGGTGATGATTTATAGTTTAGGCCATGTCTCTGGTGGCCATTTCAATCCTGCTGTAACTATTGCTTTTGCAGTATCTTATAAATTTCCATGGAGAGAGGTTAGTAACACTTTCAAAAACTGATCATTTAGAGTTACTACTCTACAGGCTGACAAAATTAATGAAATCTGTCCGACCGAACCAATGAGTTTGCTAGGGTTGTTCTAGTTGATCAGGTCGTTTGAGATTTTAGAGGGATCGATTGAATTCCATATTTGAATTTAGGTGGGGTTGAAAATTTTTGTTTGTAAAGTGACTAAAAACCAGTTGGTAAAGCTATGCAAATCAATTCGAATTTTTTTAGAGTATGAGTACGGGTTGGTTTATAGAATGGTTATATGTGATGTTGGGGAATTGATTTGGCTATTTGCTCACCCTTACTATTCTATCTATATATCCGAAAAATGTATATTCATTTCTATTTTCAGTTTTCACATATACATGATTGAAGTTTTTTTTTTCCAATGTATTCCTAATTAATATAAGGAACCTATTGAAAAACTAAACAATGATCATTTATAATTATTGATAATAAGGAATATAATAGAGAATTAATAAATTAACTACATTTTCAAAAAGTAAAGTAAGCTATATAATTAAGACTGATGAAAAAAGAAATGTGAGTTTTTTTTTTAAAAAAAAATTGGTGGGCAGGTGCCAGGATATGTGGGATCGCAGTTGGCAGGATCAATACTAGGAATTTTGAGCCTGAATGTGATGCTGCATGGTGAAAAAGTCGATATAAAGGTGACAACAACTCAGTTTGTGGGTGAAGTAACTGCTATTGAAGCCTTTTTGTGGGAGTTTATAATCTCATTCATTGTAATGCTAACCATTTGTGGTGTTGCCACTGATAATAGAGCTGTAAGACTCCCTCCAATTATGCCTTTTTCTTTTCTTTTCTTTTTTTTCATTTTGCCCTTAAATTACAAGAAAGAAGCTCAACCATCATATTACTAGCCTAATAGCTCATTATTAATTAGTCAATAATTCAACTTTATTTTTATTTTAATGGGTACCTAAAATGCAGATCAACGAGTTATCTGGAGTAGCAGTTGGGGCTGCAGTGATTATTAACATGATAGTTGCAGGGTAAAGGGTTGTATTGATTTTAATTTGTGAAAGATAACATAAAAATTTTAATATGATTTAATTTTAAATTTGGTGGTCTAAATTTCAGGAGCATAACAGGGGCTTCAATGAATCCTGAAAGAAGCTTTGGGGCTGCCCTTGTTTCAAAACATTTTGGGTGTGTTTGGGTGTATGTTTCGGCTCCAATATTTGGAATGATAGCAGCTTCCACCATTTATTCTTTTCTTTGGCTTCCTCCCTCTGAAAATTCGGATATAAAGAATGTATAGCCCTTTATTTTGCTCTCAGTTTGGATTTTTTTTTTTTACTTTTTTGTTACAATTTGAATTAATATTTAGCTATTCTGAATATCTTTGACATTCTACCATTATAATATTTCAAGATTCAAATCCAATCTAACTATAAGTCAGCTTCTGCTAGTTCAAATGATGCATATATTATGAACAAATCACAATAAAAATGAGAGACTATGAATTTAATATTTAATTAATATTTAGAAGATGTAAAAAGAAAAGAAAAATAAAATAAAAAGAAAAGGCTAAGCACCAGCGCTCCCTCCAGTCTATACTAACAAAGAAACGAAAAAAGAAGTGGTAAACTTACAATTAATGTTGTCATGGATTCTGACTCAGTCTCTCTTTTTAATATTTAAAGGAATGCCACACATACATTCTTACAATTCAAGTAAAAAAAAATGCAATTTAAATATTTTAATTTTTCGAAAATTTTTATAAACTAAGTATTTTTATTTTATTATTTTGAACATAGTGGCCTTAATAAGGAGATGAATATAAATTATATGAATTAAATTTAAATTGAACAGTTTGACCGTTGATTCCTTAGTTTCATCAAAATATAAAATGAAGGCCTTTGTGCCTAATCCAAGTTGCATTTGCAGGGATAAAAATGATTATTGAAATTAATAGAATGGGATTTGGGCTTAACCTTTTCCTTGTACGATTTTAGGCTTACCTCATGTCCCTTATTATAGTTAGTTGGAAAAATGCTTCACGTTGACATTGGTACGATAAAGCCTAATTAAATAAAATTTCTAAAAAAAGTCCCTAGTCCAACTAAACGAGGTCGTTTTGAGGTGAGTGATCAACCCGGATCAACTTCAAAGGGTAGGGCAGTCATGATCAATCATTCGGATCTTTTCGATAGTGGGACTTTTGTGATTGTGAGGGCAAGTTGTGGTCGCAACAAATTTTAGTCCCGTGATAGAAATACTTAAAAACAAAGGGCAAATATGTTACACCCGTGATTTACACCCTGACTTTATATATATACTATAGTTGTGTATACTGCAGTATAAAAAAGTACCGATAAGAATCTAAATACGAATAAATAAAATTTTTATTAATATGATAATATGAATAGGAAGTTTATAAAATGGAACAATGCAATTTTGTGTTATGCACGCAAATTGAGACGAAAGATCAGGTTGAATTTTGGATTTTTTGTTCAGTAGTGAAAATATAATTTAAGCATACCGAAATATGGAAAATACTATTTTAAAGTCATATGTGGAGTTATAAGATGAGATTTTAAGGTTAAGAGGTTGAATTATGGAAATATAATTTTCAGTGTAGATTTACAGCCTAATTTTTCGAATCGGGAGTTAGATAGATGTGTTCAGGATCACAATGAGGTTGATCATTGTATTTTAAAATTTTTCGAATCGGGAGTTAGATAGATGTGTTTTTGGATTTGGTTGATGTAAAGTTAGGATTTATGGAAAAAATATTAAACAATTAAATAAAAATAGGAAATGAAAAGAACAAGACTTGAGAATGATGAATATAGTGAAAAATTAATGAAAATAATTTTTAGAAAATTTTGTGGAATTTTTAGAGAATTTCCATAATTATGGTTAAATTTAAAAAAATAAAAAAAATATTTTGGAAGAATTTTGCTTTAAATTGAAGATAATAGAGTTGATTAGAGTGTTTATAAGTGGAAAATAACTTTTGGAATGAAAAAAATATTTAATAGAATTTTTCGGTGAATATTTAGATTATTAGCCTAATTATAAAAAAATTTATTGTAAGTTATTGAATATTATTTTGGTGAAATTGATAATGAAAAATGAAAGAAAATAAGTTAAAATAATTAGATAAATTTATTTGAAATTTTTAGAATATTTATTAAATTAATGAGAATTTTTGAGTTGGAAATGGAATTAGATGAATAATAGAGAAAAATAGTTTCTGAGGAAAAATAAATAAAATAAAATATTATTTTATTATAAAGTAAAATAATATTTAAAATTTTTGATTGCACTGGAAAGCGTATTGACTGCCAAAACTATGATCTATGCGTTAAATACGCATAATGAGAACAATTTTAATTATAAGATCTTGAGATAAATGAGTGCAGGGAATCGTCGAAAAATTTAAATCTTGTTAGATTTTATATCGTGTGAGTTTCTATAGCTAATTGAAATTGTCTATTTTTAGGCGCGATGTTAGGGCAAGAGCTGACAGACACCAGCAAAACAAAAACAGGCTAGTGCAATTAATCTTATAATATTACATATATATATATATATATATATAAGTAATTAATAAAAATTGGCAAAATATGAAGTAATAAGGAAATTATTAGATTCAAATGATTTATAATATTAGTTAAAATATATTTTATATGAAAATTTTGAATTTTTACAATTATTAAGTTTGAAATATTTTATTTGTGTTTCAAAAAATTTAAAAGTTAAATATACTTTATGATGATATTTATTTTGATATAAAAATAATATTTATCGATTTTATGGAAAATATGTGACATTCTTATAACAATCATTATATACGTACGTGACGTGGATTAATGCGATTATAATCGATATATGCCAAATTTTTTCTCATTTTAATTTAGTTTAATGATCATTCTATTATTATCACTTAATTAATCCTTTTTATTTTTCAAAGATTTCGGCAGCATAACGGTTATAAACTAACTACTTAACCTGCAAAGCAAACAATTCTCAGTTTATTTTTTAGTACAACAATATATATGATACCTTATATTCTCTATTCATCCATAAATCTATATTTCATTATTTACATATATAATAATAATTCACAAATATCATTGTCATAACATATACAAAATTTCATTCTTACAGCTTCATATCCATACATATATATACATGCTATGCTACTTGCTTAGCGTTAATATGCTCAGTGGTAATTATTAATCTAAAAATTTTTATTGCCTATATTTTCAGGTATTTAAACATGCAATAACATTTTTAACAGTTCATTCAATTATTCTTTTATAAATATTTTACTCTTAATTCACTATTTAATATGTTTATTCAATTAACAATATTTCTCATTTTATTTCATAGTTTTTTTTATTCTTCGCAATTTAATCATTTTTCATTTTTCTTCTTTAATTAATCATTCTTTTTAATTTTTCATTTAATTAGGTACAAAATTCACTTTTATTCTTAAATTTCTATTTATTTACAGTTATGTCATTACTCTATATTTTTTTACGCTTTTGCCACTAAGAAATTTTATTTTTTATTTATTTTCCTTTTAACTACATAATTTAACATTTTATTTCATTTTTTCCACTTATTTCTCATTTTTCAATGTTACTATTTTTTTGTCACAATTATCACTTTTATTATTATTATTATTATTATTATTATTATTATTATTATTATTATTATTATTATTATTATTATTATTATTATTATTATTATTATCTTTATCACTTTTTATCATATTTATCATATTTTTCACATTTATCATTTTTATTATATTTTTTACATTTATCATTTTTCTCATATTTTCACTTTTATTATTTTATTCACATTTGTCACTTTTATCATTTTTACAATTATACCATTTTATCATTCTTATCATATTTTTCACTTATTTTTTTACTTTTATCATTATTACTACTTTTATTCAAATTTGTCCCTAATTTTCATTCGATAGAAAATTTTCGGACTAGATCCATGGGATATGGATCCAAAAGTTTACTACACTGAAAAGTAATCCCAATGGACAACCCAAGCACTGCATTGTACACTATTTATTGAATCACTATCACTGTAGTAGACCATCATTGGCCTACATAAGCGGGTTGTCATGACTCGCACCGTAGTAATAATGTCCCTATGGCTAGCCAATTATATTTTGGATTATATTTAACCATCAGAAAAATAACTAAGGGTATTATTTTATTCATTTTATTCAATTTCTATTAAATTCATAATTTCCATTATTTTTACATTATTAATCACTGAACATTTTATTCATCCATACAATTTTAGAACTACCATAATCTTTTCACATTTTTCATTCTACTATATCAATATTTCATCATTAATAATCAATTAAGTCATTAAGCTCACTAAATACACTTTATTACTTATTTTTCATTTCATGCATAATAAAATCAATAATTAGAAAAATATTCTATATTTCATTTAAAAATTCTCAATAAATTTATACGCACTAAAAATCGTATTTCCTTGCATTTCATAACAACAAAAAGTCATGTCTATCCTAATCAACTCTTTATCTCTTGAAGAGTGTGGTAGGATTCAACATTGTCTTACCACTTACTCTATTTGGAGGAATTTGGAGAACTACCATGAAAGCACCAAATAAGTTAAGTTCAAAAAGGTTCAATTTATTGTCACCGAATATGAGCTCTTCAAGATGAAGCCAAACGACACCATAGCCGAAATGACAAATCGTCTTCTTTCCATTGTCAATGGCATGAGGAAGCTTGGAAAACACTATAGCTTTGAAGACATAAATAATAAGATTTTGAAGAGTCTTCCAATGAAGGATTATAGCTCAAGAGTTGCAGGCATAAATGAAGAAAATGAAGACTTAAGTGTGATCCCCAACGATGTACTAATTGGCAAACTTCTCATTCATGAGATGACTCTAGTAAGAGATAAAGAAAATGAAGGAGAAAAAGAGAGGAGAAAGTCAATTGCACTCAAAGCATCAACTTCCATGCCTATAGATGAAGATCTTCTTAGTGATAAAAAAAAAATAGTTGATGAAAGAGATGAGCAAATATCCCTACTTTCAAGGAGGATCAAGAGATTGATCTTTAACAAATATGGCTCAATCAAGAACTACAAGCAAAGGAATTGAAGATTCACTCCTAGAAACTTCTCATCCAATAAAGGCAATGAAGAAGTAAAGTGCTATGAATGTGGGAAGAAATGTCACATAAAATCAGAGTATCCCAAGCTCAATAAATACAAGAAAAGACCCAATAAAGAAGATAAAGAGAAGGCTCACAAAGCCACTTGGGATGATGATGACTCCTCATTCATTGAATAAGAAGGGGAAGAGGAGGTGGCTAACTTGTGCTTCATGACTATTGAGGTCGGCTCCATTGATGAGGTATGCTCTATATCCCAACATTGTGATTATTTTTGTGATTTAATTGATGATGATGATGATATATATATATATATATATATATATGAAGTGTTAAACCTTGAAATATAAAGATATAAAAAAACTAGAACTTTATAGAAAGAATAGCTCAAAGTTTAAAAATGATTTGAATGACCTTTAAAAGGTTGTTGAAGAGCCAAAAACTTCAAATGATTCTTTAAAGAGATCATTAGATGAAATTTCTTCAAAACCCTCAACAAATTCTCTTTTAAAAGAAAATAATGTTTTAAAAAACAAAATTGAGAAGCTTAGAAATTCTATTTCTAGATTTCACAAAGGGAAGGAAATTTAAGATACTTTAATTATATCATAAAGACCTCTTTTAGTGAGACATGGTCTAGGCTTCAAAGAAGCATCATCATTCTTCTCATCTAAAACCATATTTGTCAAATCAAGTACACCACAAACCTCTGCAATTGAGGTAATAGCCCCAATGCTAAAGGCAATTCACACATAAAACCCTCTACTCAAAAGAAGAGTAATCAATGGTCACTTGGCTCAAGAGGAAAACCTCAAAAATCCAATCATGCTTTCTTATACAAGAAGCATGCACCTAGGAAAACACCTATCACAAATGCATGTTTATGTCATTATGCATATACACCACCTAGGAAAATAACAAAGCCTTAATACGTGGTAAAATGGAAAAGCATACATAAGTCTAAACTATGTCACTATTGCATGAGAATTGGACATATAAACAAACATTGTTTTATAAGGAAAGCTCATTGGGAACCTTCTAATACTAACTCCTAAGGACCCGAGTTCATTTGGGTACTTAAAAACCAAACCTAAATTATGGTTTTGTAGATATATCTCAAATCCACATCAAAGGAAAATACTTGGTTAGTGGATAGTGGATGCTCAAGGCATATGACCGGTTACAAAAATCTCTTCACCCATATCAAAAGGATTGATAGTGGTAAGATAACTTTTGGGAACAATGTCAAGGGTAAGGTAATTGGCATTGGGTCTATTGGTTTAAATGGTGCAACATTAATTGAAAATGTTTTCTTATTGATGGTTTAAAACACAACTTGTTAAATGTAAGTCAATTATGTGATAAGAGAAACCAAGTCACCTTTACCTCTAATGAATGTCATGTAACCACTCTAAATGACCAAACGATATTCAAAGGAGATAGAGATGACAATACTTATGTAATAGACTTACGCAAGATATCTAACATATCCTCTAAGTGTTTTATGACCATTAGCGATGAGTCTTGACTATGGCATAGAAGGCTTGGTCATGCAAGCATGAATTTAATTCAAAGCCTTAGCAAAAGAGAGCTAGTAAATGGATTACAAAAGGTCAAATTTGAAAAGGATAACACATGTGAACCATGACAAAGAGAAAAACAACACAAAACATCATTCAACTCTAAAAATATTGTAAGTACCTCTAAACTATTACAAATATTACATTTAGATATTTTTGGACCTACTAGAGTTGCTAATTTAGGAGGTAAATTGTAACGTCCAGTTATTTAGACACTGATCGTATGTGACAAAGTCAATGCAAACCGGGTCGATCGGAGTCTAAATCCGGATGCACAGAAAAATAATAATATTTAAGGGAGATTTATTAAGGACATTATTAATTGGGAATTTAAAGGTTTAGTGCTAAAATTAGTTGAAATAAAATTTCTCTTTGGATTAAATGAGGATTTATGGAATGGTTTGGGATTATTTTGTACAAAGAGGAGATTATGAGTTAAATGATATATTATTTAAAGATTAAAAATTTATTATGATTAATTAATCAAATTGACCAATAGGAAATAAATCTAGAATTTTTTTAACATTTATAACCTAATCTTTATCTTTTCATTAATGCCCATTAATTAGAATTGATGAATCACATGCCTAATCACCATTCTAGAATTCTTTCATTAATGAGGCATTGATTAATCTAATCCTTGTCACCCATTCTAGAATTCTCTTCATTAATGAGCCTTATCCTAAACCTTATCTTCTAATCCTTGTCATTAGTCTAGAAGTTTCTTCATTAATGAGGCATTTAACTTAACAAAAATATCTCCTCTTTCTCACCTTCCATTGTCGTCCACCTTCTCCACTATTCTCCACCATTTTTATTCCAATTTTAGCTAGTAAAAGAGAGGAAAGAGTAATCCAAGTGATAGAAAACTCAAGAGAGTAAAGGAAAAATCAATTTGGAAGGTAGAAGAAAGGAAGATAAATAAGAAAGAAACAAAGAGAGAAATTTTTTCAAGGTGAGTTCTTCTTCAATCCTCTTGTTTTTCTTTATTAATTGAGATTAAAGTGATGATAATTAATGTTAGAAATGAGGAAGAAGGGGCTGTCTAGGTGATGGTGGGTTGAAACAAAAAGAAATTGGTTTGATGATATGAGATATGTTTGATGGTTTTAGGGCAAACCAAGGACAAGGGTAGAAGCAATCTTGAGGAAGGGAAAGGAAAGGAAAAAGCCTAGGAAAGGGAGAAAATATTAATAAGGTATATGCTTGTATGACAAAAATTTAATATGTTGATTTTATTGTTAAATCTTGTGTTAATTGCATGATTAATGAGTGGTTGTGTTGTTATATGTGTTGCTGGAAATTTTATCATGGAACAATATGCATTAAAAATTCGATAACTTAGGTTCTGGAACTCTAAATTCGGTGTTCTTTGATGTTTTGGAAACTTAAGACAGATATCTAAAACTTTCATTAAGGACATAAGATCTAATTATGAAGGAAACTATGTTAAAAATTAACACAAATATGAGACTTGAAATCCACCTCGGAATTTCTTGGGCAGATTTTAGCTGAGCAGTCAGTACTCAATCAGTCATAACTTTGTCTACAGAGATTAGAATTAGTTGCTTCAAATTTTAAATTAAAGATAAGATCTGTGGCTAAAATTTATTAGAATAAAACTTAATTAAATTTGGCCAGTAACAGCATCAAAATTGAGATCTAAGACAGAGAACGAAATCTGTCCAGAACAGGGCTGTTGAAAAAAAGTGAGTTTTACATGTAAATTGATTTGGACCTTATGATATGAGATGAATGATGTTGATATGAGTGATTATTATGTGATAAGCCATTGATTCCATAAAAATTTATTGAGAAAATAAAACTATGAAATAATTATTTGGTGTATATTTTGACCATAATGAAATTATTACTTGAAGAAATTGAGATGAAATAATTAAGGTCTAAAACACCTAGCTGGGAACTAAGGTAAAGGATAGATTGGCATGCCAATAAGGGGTAGGATATGTAGGCGTAAAACGCCGAGTTGATTGATGTAAGCACTAAATGTGTCAAGTTGATTTATGTCGGCACTACATGTGCCGAGTTGATTGATGTAGGCACTAAATGTGCTGGGTTAATTTATGTAGGCACCATATTGTGCCGAGTTAAATTATGTACGCCATGCGCCGAGTTAAAATTTTCCGACCAAAAATGCCCCGTATCCTAGCTGATAGTTCTAGTTATTGGTGTTGGGCATAAATTTGAATAAACAAGACAACATAAGATATGATAAAATTGACTTATTGTGAATAATTATTGAATAATAAAATGAGGAAAATTATGGTGTTATTAAAAAATAATATTATCCAATGATATTATGCAATTAACATAATTATCATGTGAAAAAGGAATTTTGTGTAGTAACAATTAACCTGCAAATTAATTTATTGCTGATAAATTTATGATATTTCTTTTATTTGATTTTTAAATGTATGAATGTGTGAAATTTTATAAATTTGCATATTAAGCTTTTGTCATATAAAGCACCACTAAGCTAGTAGCTTAGCGCGTGTGGTTTTCCCACGCATAGGTACTCAAGTAGTTAGTAAATAAAGGATGAAGCTGCCAGAAAGAGAAGAACACCAGATAGTAGGTAGCAGCATTTGAAGATCTTTTTGTTTCAATGTATTACTTTTTGTAAAACATATTAGCAAGTTTTATTTTCATATTGTGTGATACTCATATTTGGGTCTGTAAATAAAATATTAATTAATAGAACTTGGTATGTAATCATTCAGAAAATGAAATGATTTATTATGAATGAATTATATAAATTGGTATAAAGTATATATGTATGGAAAAAAAAAATGGGAGACTACATTTTAGATTTACATTCAGATATTTTAAAATGAGAATATGCAAAACAATTATGTAAGCAAGTTAGACAGAAAATCAAGAGTACTGTAGCACTCATTTACTTTGCTACTATTAGTAGAGTAAAGGGGTGTTACATAAATACTATGCATTTGTCATTGTTGATGATTACTCTAGATTCACATGAGTAATTTTCTTTGCTTAAAAGAGTTATGTTTTTTATTCCTTTAAAAACTTTGCCAAAAAAGTTCAAGATGAAAAAATGATATTTTATTTCTAAAATATGAAGCGATCATGGCAAAAAATTTGAAAATGAAATATTTGAAAACATTTGTTTAGAATATGGTATCTTTCATAATTTTTCAACTCCTAGAATATTTCAATAAAATGGGGTAGTTAAAAGGAAGAATAGGACTTTAATTGAAATATCTCAAGCAATACTCAATTAGTATGGTTTACCAACCTATTTTTAGGCCAAAGTCACAAATATCGCTTGTTATATTTCTAATCGGATTTTCAAAAGACCTCTTTTAAATAAAACCTTTTTCAAGCTATGGAATGGAAGAAAACCCATGATCTCATATTTTAGAGTATTTGGATGTAAGTGTTTTATATTAAATACCAAGGATAATCTTGAAAATTTTGCCTCTAAATCTAATGAAGGTATCTTCTTAGGATACTTTACAACTAGCAAAACTTATAGAGCTTTTAACAAAAGGTCATTAGTTGTAGAATAGTCTATGCATGTTGTTTTTGATGAATCTAATAAACTTGATCTTGTGAAAGGTAATACTCTTGATGATATTATAGGAATAATGGAAAAACTTGATCTTGATCATGAGAAGGATGATGAACCCTCAATGAAAGATGATGGTGATCAAAAGGAGTAACAACAAGATATTTCTCTACCTCAAACTCAAGAGCAAGGGACTCAAAAGCTTCCAAATGAGTGAAAATTCATAAGAAACCATCCCAGGAACAAATCATTAGTAATCCTTCTAAGGGTGTAAGTACTGGAACTAATCTTAAACTTTTAGATTCTAATCTTGCTTTTGTCTCTCAAATTGAGCCAAAGAATATTGATAAGGCTATAAATGATGAAAATTGGGTGATTGCTATGCAAGAGGAGCTCAATCAATTTGAGAGAAATAAGGTTTGGACTTTAGTTCCTAGACCCAAAAACTATCCAATCATTGGTAGTAAATGGGTGTTTAGAAACAAGTTAGATGAACAAGGTCTTGTAACTAGAAATACGGTTAGATTAGTTGCCAAAGGGTACAATGAAGAGGAATGCATAGATTATAATGAAACCTATACTCCGGTCGCTAAACTATAAGCTATTAAAATATTTTTAGCTTTTGCATGTCACATGAATTTTAAACTTTTTGAAATGAATGTCAAAAGTGTCTTTTAAAATGACTTTATAGAAGATAAAGTCTATGTAAACAACATCCCAGTTTTGAAAGTCATTCATTGCCAAATCATATGTTTAAGCTCACTAAAGCATTATATTGTTTAAAACAAACTCCAAGAGCTTGGTATGAAAGACTTAGTGCATTTCTATTAGAAAATGACTTTTTAAAAGGACATGTAGACATAACTCTTTTCATTAAAAAGCACAAACATGATATATTACTGGTTCAAATTTATGTTGATGATATCATTTTCAGGTCTACTAATGAATTGTTTTGCCAAGAATTTGCTAAGTGTATGACTAGGAAGTTTGAAATGAGGATGATGGGTGAGCTCAAATTCTTCCTTGGTTTTCAAATCAACCAATGCAATGATGACATCTTCACCAACCAATCCAAGTACACCAAAGAAATATTAAAGAAATTTAGAATAGAAGGGTGTAAGATTGAAACGACTCCAATGAGCACATCAACCAAATTGGATAAAGATGAGAATAGTAAGAGTATAGATGAAAGGCTTTATAGAGATATGATTGGATATCTTTTATACCTTACTACTTCTAGACTTGACATTATGTATAGTGAATGCTTATGTGCTAGATTTCAATCATATCCTAAAAAATCACATTTGAATGTTGTTAAAAGAATCTTAAAATATTTACATGGCTTTCTACATCTAGGTCTATGGTATCCTAAGAACACTTCTTTTCATATCATTGGTTTTTCAGATGCTAATTATACTAATAGTTTATTAGATAGAAAAATCACTTCAGGTACTTGTCACTTCATTAGAGAATGCCTAGTTTCTTAGTTTAGTAAGAAACAAGTTTTAGCTGTTTTATCTACCGCTAAAGCAGAATATGTGGCAGCAGAGTATTATTGCACTCAAGTTCTTTGAATGAGACAACAACTTAAAGATTATGGTCAAATTATGGATCATATTCCTATCAAATGTGACAATACTAGTGCTATAAATCTTTCTAAGAACCCTATCCTACACTCTAGGAGCAAACATATAGACATTAGATATCATTTCCTAAGAGATCACATCCAAAATGGAGATGTTGTGTTAGAATTCATTGACACAAACAACCAATTGGCTGATATTTTTACCAAACCTCTCAATGATGAAAGGTTTTGTTTTATAAAAAGAGAGCTTAGAATGCTTGATGACACCATATTGTCTTAGATGATATTTTTTTATGTCATATGTATATCTTGATTAATTGTGAACCTTGACTAATATTTTGATTATTTGATGTTTTACATGATCAAATTGTGTGATAATGTTTAATTTTATTGAAAAAACATGTTTAAAATGTTTAGGAATCCTTTAGATATCACATGCTTTTGAATGAGACTTAGTTTTATTTTTTTGAGAACTTTTAGGCATTCACTCCCATGAATAAATCTTCACAGTTGTGAAAATGGAAGCCAAAACCAACAGATCCAATCATGGTTTGATCCCGTGACATGATTTTTTTTTCACGCCCGTGATTGTTCAATATCATGACTGTGAAAATGCCTCAATTTTTAGGCAGTATCGTTCACGCCCTGAGTCACAGTTTAAGTTCCTACCTGGCTAACCATGAACACGATCATTCACTCCCGTGAATCGATCAAAATAAAACCTAAAAATCACTATTTTCTCTCACTTTCTCTTTCTTCAACCTTATAACCGACGCATCCTCTCATCTTCTGCGATCAAATTTCGACCTCTAAATCACCATTTCCCACCAATCTTTGTTGAGATCATTCACAAAACACTTCCTCAACTTGATTTCAAGATTTTTTTTATCAAGTTTTGGTGAAGTTTCCAACCTTAGGCTCGATTGCCCTTTCTCTTTCAAAGCTTCCATCTCACAAATGCCTTCCTTCAATCTAAGGGGAAAAGGAGGATTATGACACCAAAGATACACACAGATTATTTATTCAATGTCATACTCAACATTACCATCATAAATATGTTAGCCTCAAAAAATGACATTTCTTATCGACGAGGACCTTCGATTTGGGATGTGTCAAGGCTTTGGGTCTTACCTCTGACATGAAGGTTTGGTTACGTAAGTGCGGCTTGCTAGAGTTTGTTGACATCTATAGACCTACCTTTCGAAAGCCAACTTTGGAATTTCTTAGCACATTGTAGGTCTCTTTAATTTGCAAGGTCTCCTTCCAGTTTTGCAAGCAAGAGAAAACCCTGACCAACGCTAAATTTGGGGAATTTTTCAAGCTCCCGCATAAGGGATTGATCCATGACAATGAGGCTAGATTTTACCCTTATGATGTCTAATTTTATTTTGGCAATGACTGTAGTTGGGACATCAACAAGATGAAGAGCACACACCTAATATCATAAGTGCTTCGCTACATTCACCGGTTTCTCACCTACAACATCTTTGCTCGGGGTGATAGCAATGACTTATTTCAGAAGTTTGAACTGCTTCTGTTTGATATGGCTCAAAAGAGTGAGCCTGTGGCACTATCCTAGTGGTTTGCTTCTCACTTACAGTCCATTGCCTCCAAGCCTTCACGAGACATTCTTATTAGAGGTTATATGACTCATTTCGCAGTAGAGCTAGGATTTTTGGACTTCAATAATCATGTTTACAATATTGTTCTAGTTTCTCTTAGAGACCGACTCGACATTGAGTCATTTATCAAGATGGGAGTAGCAGTGAGAGTCCACCATAAGGATGAAGTGTCTTACCACTTTATCACCCCAGCAGGAGAGGTGGCATGGGAGCCTGAAGTGTTGGGTTTTGAAGAATGAATCATATTCATAAACACAGCAAAAAATAAATTTTTTTAAAACCCAAAACAAAAATCATACTTGTACCATTAAAACTAATTTATATAAATGTAAATGTTACAAATTATACTTTGTAATTTTATTTGTTCTTCAAATCTTCACTTTGTTGGGTTGTAGCAAACCACAACAATCCACACTAGGATGTCTCTAATGATAATTCACACGAAGAATGAAAAACAAACTATCAAGAGAAAATGGTTTGAACAAATTCAAAGTGCTAGATTTGAAAGTTTTCTTGAGAGAATTTTTGTTGTGTCTTAAAAATATTTTTTTTCACAAAAAATATTTTCATGTCTATTTTCTACCATTTGATGCCTTTTCTATTTGAATCAAATTCAAAAATAAGATGAAAAGTCAAAAATGAAGAAAATGACAACTAATAAATAGTAATTGGCCTAATTAGGTCCAATTACAGCCGTTGGCCAACGGATGGAAGTTGCAGGCGCGCTAGGCCTGCTGTTGGGCAGCCCAGCTGGCCTGCAAGGCAGGCCAACAACCTGCCTAGCCTACACGGGCCCGTACAGGTCCGTGACACTCCCAAACGATTTTTTTCGTGCGATCTCATCGCGATCCATCCTAAAATAATTCTCTCATATTTTGGATCCTATCCAAGACCATTTTACTCATTCTCCATATCTTCAATGCGTGTGACCCATTAAGTTCCCGGTTATGTTGGCCACTTAAATTAATAATTAATTTAAGCAGGTCATGAGCGGTATCTAGCAACACATCATGACCCCCAATTGACCGAAAATTCAGTGGTTTGACTACAAACCTTTCCATAGACAATTTCTGTGCAATTATTCCTTTCACCATTCTATACCCCATTTGGTTCAGAGTATGGACATGTGTCAACTCCCACTAGACTGACTATGTCACGTCTAGTCCAAGTAATGTTATTTCTTGTCCTTGAAGCTCATTACTCTATTAGATATGTCATTGAAGACTAGCTTTATGACATTTTCACTCCGGCCAGAGATTCCTGAGTAATGACCACGACAAGAGGCCATAGGTATACACTGTGAAAAAGTGGGAGAATAAGTAAGCAAATAAAACTGTTAATGCAAATATGACTTGGCCTAATCAACTTGCAATATAACCTTTCATATACTTAGCATGAATATTTTGCTTATCTTGATACGAATGCTATGTCTATTGCTTATTTCAAAATCTTTTAAAACATCCTGTACTTCTTTATGATTCATGTTTAGCACCAATTGAGTGGAAGAAATTTTATTTTCTCTTTAGACCCCCATATTGCTTAATTATTTGTCACCATAAAAAAGGAGGAGATTGTTGAACCTTAAAGGATATTTTCGCCATTTTGATGATAACAAATAATTAAACAACAAGGAATTTCATCACATTTTGTGCTTTAAGTGTGTTAGATAGGTTATGCATTCCTAAAATATTGAAGCAAGTTGACAAAAAAGAATTAAAGATCAAGATATTGATAAAATGCAAAGTGTCACACTTGTGATTCAAAAAGTCACGCTCGTGACTTATGCCACGCTCGTGGTGAAAGATCACCACCCCATGAAAATAGCTCTTCCCCATGAATATCAAATTGCGACTGTGAAACAAATGGCAAGACTATTCATTCAAATGTTCACGACAGTGAAACATTGACCCAACTGTGAAGATTGATCAAGTCACACCCGTAAAGATTTTGTCATACCTATGAATGACCATTCATTTTTAGATAGAATGAGTCATGGCCAGAGTTATGACTTTTATTCATGGCTACGAAGAACAGTCACACTTGTGAAGAATAAGTCACATTCGTGACCCTGAAGAGAGAAACTTATTAGGCACGAACAGAAAAGCAGTTAAACGGCTATTTTCGCAAATAATGCACCCCAAAATGGCTATATTTGATCTAGAAGTACAAATACAACACATTTATGACTTCCAAATGGAAGATATACAATCATTCAATCTTTAATCTTGTATAGCCTTGTGCATTTACTTTGATTCAATAAACTTTCATTATTTGATTATAAAACCATAATTGCTCATAATTTTTGAGCATTTTGATTAGTGAGTGTTTTCTACTTATAATCAATTACTCAAAAATGAGTTTAAGTGAGTTAGGTTGTGAGTGAAACACTTGTAAGGGTTTATTGTGTAAGCCATAAAAATACAAGAATTTGGTTGTTGTGTTAGCCATTAAAACACAAAGATTTTTCGGGGTAGGTATTAGCCAAGAGAGAAACACCATAGTTGGGAGTGAGCTAAGAAAAGCTCTATTGTAACACTTCAAATGTTAGTGAAACACCCAATCACGATTGGAGAGATGAGTAGGGTTTGTTAATACTCGAACCTTTATAAATCTTGTGTGCAAAATATCCTTCTTCTTTTCTTAATTTATTATTTAGCATATTCCTTCAAGCATAATTTTATTTGCCAACCAATTCAATCTCCACTTTTTGGTTATTGTTTTGGGCAATAAGAAAGAAAAGGTAAAATAAGAATGCAAAGACTTCATCTTCCCTTCTTACAATTGCATACACTAGACAAAAAAATTCCCATCAAGAAAAAGCAAATGTTTAATCTTTGCGAATCTGCATACCTGTCAATGAAATATTTTGTTCCAGTGGTTAATACCAGCCCTTGAGTCCTATTCATAAACCTCTCGTTCATGCCATTAAGAATGGATTCTCTATAAAAGTTTTTATTTGAATTGGTAAACAATAACACTTTAATCGACAAACATCATATGGATATGATCTCTATCGAGATCTCCTCAACCATCCACCAAATTATCATCAATGGTGTTGCTCTTCTCTCTTGCACCTAATCCACAACCACTAAAATGGCTGATAAAACTTCAGATCCACTCAATCTGCAAAATCCTACAAAATCCCAAATCAATCTTATTAGATTTCCAATATAGGACAGCACGCGATGGAGTTTAGATTGAAAGTGGAGGTGACTTTAACCTCGATTGTGATATTGTAGAGTTGGATATAGTGGAATTGTTGACGGAGCATGTTCATTTTTGTGAAGTGTGTGGGAAAAGATTCAAACAAGGTGCAGATATGTGAATGCACATGGGTGCCTATGAAAACTAGTTCAAAATGTTAGAGGAGACAGCTAAGCCTGATAAGGGGAACGAATCATCAGCAACGAGGAAAACACAATTCTCCTATCTGTTTTAGGGATGTAATCGAAAAAAGAAACACAAGAAGTTGTAGCCATTGAATTTGGTGATCTGCGTGAGGAATCATTTAAGAGGAGCCATTGTCCGAAAAAGTATTCTTGCAATCATTGCAAAGAGAAGAACTTCTCAGTGGTGGCAGATTTGAGAAGCCATTTGAAGCATTGTGGAGAGTCAAAGTGGAAGTGCTCTTGCGTTACTTCCTTTTCAAGAAAGGATAAATTATTTGGGTATATGGCTTTGTCTGAAGGCCACATGCCATCTATTGTTGGGGAAAATAATGATAAGACAAAAAACGAATTGGCAGCTATGGAAGACAACGAATATGATGAAGGAATAGTAAAATAAAGGGAAATTTTGAATACTTTTGTGGAGAATCACTAAAAAAATCAACAAATAGCGATTACTAAAAGTGGTCTCCAAACAAATTTATCTACCACACAACAACCACCAGTGGTGGTCGACAAAAACTTGGTTGCTAAGTGAATTTAGCAAACACATTTTATTTGTGGTCTCTATTTAGTGACCACTGCCTTTGTGGTCTCTATTTAGCGACCACTAACAACCACAATAATGGTCGTTATATGATCATATTTTTTGAAAACCAAGTGGACCAAATTGCGACCGTATAGCAACCACGTTGTGGTGGTCTGTAAATGCGGTCACAATTTAGAGACCATAACAAAGTGGTAGCAAATTAGCAACCACATACGTGGTCTCTAAATAGAGACCACAAGTTTTGTAGTCTTTGACAGATGGTCGTAAAAGACCCATATTGAGACCACATTTGTGGTAACAATTTAGCGACCACATAGAGACTTCAAGATTTGTGGTCTCCATATTGTGACCAAAATATGATATCTAAATAGAGACCACAACAAAGTGGTCAATATATATATTTTATATTATTATTAAAATTAAAATTAAAATTAATGCTATTATTATTAAATTTAATTTATTTATTTAATATGTAAGTAATTATTATAAATAATATTAATTATATTATTAATATTAAATTTATTTTATTTTATTTATTTAAATTAAAATTGTTGCGTTGTTGTATTAGAATTCTCCTCATCAATATAATTTTGATTGAATGAAGGACTAACAACATCCATAACCATTGTCTGGTAATCGTTGATTGAATCAGAAAAGCCGAACGCATTCATAATATATTGTTCATTTATCACTTACTCTTTTTCTCTGTGCCTATTCCACACAAAATATCTTGGTTTGAAACCATATCTCAGTAGATGATATTTCACTATGTCCACAACAAGAAATTGACAATTCTAACACTTGTATTTTAGACATGGACATTTTATTTTTTTTCCATCCATCCACTCCAAATTACTTGACACAAATTCTATGAATTTTCAACCTTAGAAACAAACTATGGATTAAGAAGACCTTCAATCAACCTCTAGTACATCCAATTTTTATCATCACTCATTGTTGACAACTGCAGTAAGTATCTCATAACATTATGGACATAACACACCTGCATACTTATAGTTTATTTACTTTATGTCATCCTTATCACTCATGTATTCATTATAAAGGTATGAACTTAACCCCCTAATTCTTCAACTGCACAAACTGGAAAATTCATTTATTCAATCGAAGAACAAAATGATATACTATCAAATTTCTACATATGTATATCATATAATGTGTAACAAATCATAATTTATATATAAAGACATGTATTCCCAAACTGTCTACACTAGACAATTCAATGAATTCTCATAATCCAATGAGAAAGACACCAAATAAATTTCTATGGATAAAATATACAAATATATACTTTTAGTTTTTATTAATTTAGTTATCTTATTTCTAAAAATCTACCAAAATTTCGGCAGAGTTTCCCCTAAAACTAGGCACTTTCAAATTTTTTTATCTGTGATTTGCCAAACATAATCATAAACTTAAAAACTAGATCCAGATTGGATATATAACTAACCAATGTCACTATTTAACTCATATATGAATGATAGATATACAATGATGAATGCATTATTTATAAAGAGTAACAAACTATTACAAAAGGAATCAAGAGACATAAAAGACCTATATTATGTTGCAATTGTATCTACATATTACAAAAGTCATAACAGAAATAGTTGTCCACAAAAATAAAGATCAGGAGATATAAAGACCCATATTATGTTGCAATTGTTGTCGATAATCAATCAAATTAAATAAAATTCTAAATCAAATCGATCAATATTGCAATCATCCCATATGAGTGGTGCCATCAAATGTTTCTTCAAAGACACAAAGGCCACTAATTATATCATACTACATTATATTAATCTTTGAGGAACTGCATACCATTTTATAGGAAATAAGATCAATAAGAAAGTAAAAAACTCAACCATGAAAACAATTCAATATCAACCCATAAACTCAACACATTTATATCCTTACAAATATAAGAGGAAATTCTAGTACAACATTATTATTGTATTAAACAACCATTTGTGACTTAACCAAAGTCCACCACATCTAAGGAAGGTATAATAGCAATAATATTTAAAAATATTTACCTCAAAAGGGCATGTCAATACATAGCACTCATTAGTAGTCCATATATACACTTTGATAAAAGGGGATGCAAAATAACATGAAGTGGAAATCCAAGTTAGAATAACATCACTTAAACTTGCATTTATAAATGAGCGTTAACTACAAAAGATTGAAAGAAAGTAAATAAGTGCATAGATATATCATGCAATACTTACAAAGAATAACAAAATTAATATTTATAACATACTTAGCTAACATTCAATAGAAGGAGCTTTCGTTTTTAAAGTTTATTAATTACAAATACATGTATTTTAAAATTATATATAATTATAGTCATCTAACATATAAATTAATAATAATTATAACTTTCAGTAAATATTTACTAACATTTTGAATTTGTTTGCCAACATTATAAGCCATTATATATTAGCTAGCTATATATAGCCATTATTAACTACCAACTATCTCAAATATTTTTTTAGATACGTCAAACAGTAAATTAAACAATTAAATCTTTAGAATTTTTTTTTGCTTATCAATTATCGATCATTAAACTAATCAAAATGCCCTCAAATTACACTTCAAATAAATCAAATTAACTTACTAGAATTAATTTTATTTGCAAATGAATGAAAAATGATCATTCCTTTATTGGAATAATATGTATTAAGTAAGAAATTTTTTTCAAAATGAAATAAATTTTATTTGGCAATTTCTATAAATGAAAAGTTCAATTCAATTTTTTTTCTTTTATAAAATACGTTTTTATATCTCAAAATAAATTTAAAGGCTTTTAAATTTGAAATTCATTTTTAAATTGTATCAATTTTTTGTAAAAATTGCTTTAATTATAATTTATAATTAATTGCATGAAATTACTAACAATAACATTAACCAACTTATCATATATATTTTTTGACACTAAGAATTACGGGGCTAGCAATTTACTTGCCATCATTTGACACTAAGAATTTGCTTAAAAGCTTAAAACACTAACATAAAACTCAGCAGACTCGTCCAAATATTATAAAAGAGAATGAAACAATCAAGATGCGAAAATAAAAGGAGTTCAAAGAAAGAAAGAAAGAAAAAAGCAGCCATAAATATACAATGTTTACAAAGAAAATTAATTTTGTCAAACTGAATTAAAACCTAAAAATGTGTGAGTAGGTTATACCTCGTGCAATCATAATGGTGAGATTGCTGGAATAATTATAATCACCAGAATATTATCCAAAAGTATATGAAACAGTTATGGAAGATGATGCACTATGAGATAAATAAATCTTTGATTGGCATACAAAATGAAAGGAAAGAAGCGAGGGAGATAAAAATTGCGAGCTTTAGGGTTTGTGGGAGCGATGCCATTTTAAGATGAGGAGGTGGCGCAATAAACATATACTTAGGTTTTCATTCCAAAAAAAAAGACATTTAGTGTTACGAGCTTGATCTTTTGCTAGCAACATCCGTGCGGCACTAACAATCTTCTTATTAAGAATGCTAGTTAGCCTATCTTTCCAATGCTAGATATTACTAGTAAGATAATAAATAAGCTAAAGAACTTTGAAAGAAGAGAGAACTTGGAGAATGCTTAAGAATTGCTTAAGAATTGCTTGTATTACTTGGATGAATACAAATGAATTACATAAGCTATATATAGGTATCCACCTCCTCAATGGATGACCGAGATCCATTCCCACCTACTAGATGGATGGTTAGGATTAACTCCCACCTACCAAAATGGATGGCTATGATTGATTCCCACCAACCAAATGAATGGTCAAGATCAACTCCCACTTACCAAAATGGATGGCTAAGATTGATTCTCACCTACCAGATGGAGGATCAGGATTAATTCCTACCTATTTTAATGGACAACCAAAATCCATTTAATCTAACGGTGTACAATGATCTTCTAGAAAATTATCCATGTGTAAGAAATTGTACATGTGCGGGGAACCTCGGATGAACCTTCACAGTGCATGATATTCTCCCCCACTCAATCTGGCAACTCCCTCGTTGCATCCCTTTTGTATGCTTCGATCAAGTCCTTAAAGGACCACAATGTGAGTTCATGCTCCCGACTTGCTTCAGTATTTGGGAATCCCTTCCATTTGACAAAGTATTCTCTATAACTTGGATGGGAGCCTCGCCTTGGAATAACCCGATGTGCAGGTATCTCTTCTACTTCACATTCGGGTGATATGGTGATAGTTGTAGGTGCTCTTTTTGACTCGTTTCGGCTTGGATCCTCCTTGTCAGAATGAAAAGGTTTCAACAAGCTCACATGAAACACTGGATGCATCTCCAAATATGAGGGCAATGTTAAGCAATAGGCTAGCTTACCAATACATTTTTCCACAGGGAAATGACCTTCGTAGCACCTCACTAGGCCTTTATTTACCTTTGTAAACCTTCAGCTTTGATGAGGGAGGAGATTTTCCATAACTAGGTTTCCTTCCTCAAACTCCAAGTGCTTTCTCTTCGCATCGGCCAACTTCTTCATTCTTTTTGCGACCTTTGCAAAATGTGCTCCTGCCATGTCGGACTTCTCATGCCAACCTTTGGCAAACTTGAAGGCGGATGGGCTTGACCCTTATATCCAATGGCAAGAGTGTGTTGAGTCATTGGTTGTTGCCCCGTAGCTATCTCAAACGGACTGGCTCCCGTTGACTCACTCTTCTACAAATTGTATGAGAATTAGGCGATGTCAAACAACTTTGCCCAATCTTTTTGGTTGGCACTCACATAATGCCTCAAATATAGCTCCAACAATGCATTTATCCTCTCCATTTGACCATTAGTTTGGGGATGAAAGCTTGTGGAGAAATTGAGTTCTAACCCCATTAACTTGAAGAGCTCCATCCAAAATCTTCTTGTGAAACGGGTATTTCTGTCGCTCACAATTGTTTTTGGAATGCCCCAGTACTTCACTACATGTCTAAAGAATAGATGTGTTGCATCTTTAGCAATGAATTTTCTCTACACAGGGGTGAACACCCCATATTTGATGAATCGGTCCACTACTACCATGATGTTGTTGCAACCTTCAGACTTTGGTAGGCATGTGATGAAGTCCATAGAGATGCTTTCTCATATCTTTTCTGAAATGGGCAATGGGTCTAGTAATCCTGCTTATCAGTTTTGATCCACTTGTCTTGTTGGCACACAAGATATGTTTCACATAGAGCTCAATGTTATCCCGCATTTGGGGCCAATAATAGTCACATTCTACTAGTGCCAATGTACGTTTTGTTCCCAGATGTCCCGCCCATTGAAAATTATGGCATTCTTTGATTATTTCCTTCCTCAAGTCTTGCCATCTTGGCACATACACACGATCTCCTTTGGCGGTGAGCAATCCGTCTTTAAGCCAAAATTGGCATGTCTTCCCACGACTTGCCAAATCAATCAAACTTTTGGCTTGCAGTTCTTGCTCCATTCCCACCTTAATACGATCCACCAATGGAAATTTTGGACTTGTAATGGCATTCAGTTCAGCCTTTCTATTAAGTGCATCAGCTACTAGATTGGCCTCGCCCGGTTTGTACTCCATTACGAAGTCGAATTCTGCCAAGAAAGCTTGCCACCTCACTTTCTTTGGTGTAAGCTTCTTTTGATTGAGGAAGTAGCTTGTTGCAACATTGTTCGTCTTCACCACAAACTTGAACCCCAACAAGTAATGTCTCCAGGTCTGCAAACAATGTACTACAACGGTCATCTCCTTCTTTTGAACCATGTAGCGACATGCAACATCATTCAACTTTTGACTTTCATAAGCAATAGGATGACCCTCTTGCATCAAGACACCACCAAGTGCAAAATCGGAAGCATTAGTATGTACCTCATATGGCTTGGTGTGATCAGGAAGGGCCAAAACAGGTTCTTCGGTCACCTTCTTCTTCAGCGACTCAAATGCTTTTTGACATTTATCGTCCCAATTCCACGATTTGTTTTTCTTCAGCAAATCAGTGAGGGGTACAACAATGGAGGAATTGCCACAGATGAATCTTCTATAGCAATTGATGAGGCCAAAGAAGGATTGTAGTTCAATTACCTTCTTTGGCGGCTCCCAATCAACGATGACTTGTACTTTGGACTTGTCCATTTGTAGTTTACTTCTGCCCATGATATGCTCTAAAAACATTACTTCAGGTTGTGCAAAGGTACATTTCTCCTTTTTGACATATAACTCATTCTCCCTTAGTACTTGGAAGACTTGTCTCAAGTGATCAACATGGTCGTCAAGTGTTTTGCTATAGAAGACAATGTCATCCAAGTAGACTACCACAAATTTGTCTAAGAACGATTGGAAAACTCTATTCATAAGAGTACAAAATATGGCAGGGGCATTTGTAAGTCCAAAGGGCATTACTAGAAATTCATAGGAGCCATACCTCGTAACACATGCTGTCTTTGGATCATCTCCTTCCACAATCCTCACTTGATAGTATCCCGATCTTAAGTCAAGCTTGGAAAACCATCTTGCATCTCCAAGTTGATCAAACAAGTCGGCAATCAATGGAATTAGATATTTGTTCTTTATTGTGATCTTATTGAGTGCTTGATAATCGATAAATAACCGAAATTCCCCATCGTGCTTCTTTTAAAAAAGTACAGGTGCACCTAGGGATCCTTTGATGGTTGGATATAGCCTGCATCCAACAATTCTTTCAACTGCCTTCTTAATTCTTCAAGCTTAGGAGGTGTCATTTGGTATGGAACCGCAACAAGGGGTCTTGCACCTGGGATTAGTTCAATCTTGTGGTCCACTTCTCGCTTAGAGGGAAGTGATTTTGGCAACTCGGATGGCATAACATCTTTGAAATTCTCAAGGACATAAGAGACTTCCCTTGGCATAGGCTCAATGGACATGTTTTTCTCTTCCTTTAGTGTGGCAAGAAAAGTGGGTCTTGCCTTCTTCACTCCCTTAGAGAGTTGCATGACTGATATTTGCTTCGCTTGTAAGCTTGACTCTCATGCTAATGGCACCATGCACGTGTTACCTTCCTCCAATATGCACATTGTGTTGGCACAAGGAATAGGCACCGCCTTGACTTGGTCCATGAACTTCAAACCAAGCCCAATTGCATAATCATCCATTGGAACAACAGAGAAGTCCATCAAGCCATGCCACTCACCTAGGCATACCTTCACTCCACGAGCAACTCCAAAGGTGGACTTGGCTTCGGTATTGACTGCCTTAATCCATCATTTTTCGCCTGTATACTTGATGCCAAACCAATTTGCTTCCTTTACTTTTAGGAAGTTGTGGCTTGCTTCCGTGTCTACTAATGCTTTCACTGTTTGCATGCCCACCTTAGCTTCGACGAACAATCGTCCATTCTTTTCAGACTTGGGCACCTCCACTTTGGCTTTGATGGAGTTAAGAAGTTGTAAGGATCCCAACCTCGTCTCTTCATGTTCTCTTTCTTCGACAAGGGCAGAAATCTTGGTATTCTTTGGGCAATCTCTTGCTTTGTGTGGATCATCACAAAAGAAGGTAAAATGATTTTAAAAAAAAGTGTAATTTTGAAATAAAAAAATTAAAATATAAATTTGAAAGAGAGTAAGAAATGGAATATAATTGTATATACTTCCCTTTTTTTTGTAATATTTATGTATTTTTTCCTAACTTTTTCAAATTTGGACTTAACTTTTTGCATTCAAGTTCCTACTTTATCCAAGCTCTCAAAAAATCTTGTTTTTCTAGGATTGTTATATCACGGATTTGGGTCCATATTGCATTATGGAACTCATTTCTTCACAAAAAGCGTGCGTTTTTCTGAAAATGTATTTTGGTAAACTAATGAATATAAAATAATTTAATCAATTATAATTTATAGATTTTTCATTTTTGAACTTATAAGTTTATTAGTTATAACTTAAAAAGTTCATTGTTTTGAACTTATAGTTCATCGTTTTGGACTTACAGATTTATCATTTTAAAATTCATTGTTCAAAAGTTACAAATTTATCATTTTTTAGATGCAGGTTCATCATGTAGAGGCTACAAATTTATCATTTAGAATTTATAGGTTTATCAGTTACAACTTATTGCCTCATCAATTATAGATTTATCCTTTTGAATTTGTAGGTTTGTCTTTTTGAAACCAGAGGTTTTTCGTTTAAATTTTGCAAATTTAATATTTACAGATTCATCATTTACTTTTTATAAATTTATCATTTTGAACTTGTATGTTTATTTTTTTTGAAACTACAGATAATCATTTTTAAACTTATATATATCACTTTCAGATTCATCATTTTTGAATCTGTATATTTATTGTTCAGATTTTGCAAATTCAACATTTATATGTTTATCATTTATAACTTGAAGATTCATCATTTTGAACCTGGAGGTGCATTAGTTTAAAACTACAGATTTATCGTATTTAAATTTACAGATATCACTTACAAATTTATTATTTACAGCTTATAGGTTATTTACTTACAGGTTCATTACTTTTACCGAACTTATCGTCTTCAACATCCAGTAACTCAATTTTTTCTCTATATTATTAATTTTTAGTTCAAATATCTCCACTTTCAACCATTTTCTTTCACATAAAAAATTAAAATTAAATATTTTTATCCTAAATAATAATAAAAATCATTACAATATTCAAAAATACTAAAAATAAAATCAAATATACAAATAAAAAAAATTCTCTCTCTAAAAATAAACTTAAAATATACAATTTTTTTTTTATTTCTGTGAATAAGAAAAAGAATAAGAGAAAAATAAGAAGAATAATAATATGCTGAAGAAAAAGAGGAATAAGGTACATAAAAAGTTAATAAATGGCATCGTACTAATTAATTGTACATGAAAGATTATACATCCGGATTCATGATATAATTTGCGGTTTTTCCAGGGATGGAGTTGAATAGGATGTGTAATGTCCAGGCCTGGCCCGGTCCAGCCCACTCTTTCTTTCAGCAAATCTTAGCCCAATTCTCTCGTTCCAACTTCTTCGAACCACCGCAGCCGGCGGAGAAACTTCCATCTAGTCACTGTTGATGCAATTATGGAGATAAGCTTTCCTCGCTAGGTGTCTGCCTCCCTGACAAACCGTACTAAACAACGAAAGGAAGAAGGGAAAACTGAAAGGAAAATTCACGACTCATCACTTAATTTTATATTCTTGTATTTTGTTGAAGGTCAATCTTGTTAATGATGGGCCAGCGACTATGCAACTTGATTTGCCACAATCATCGAAGTGAGTGCCGTTAGCTAAAATGATCCTTGCAATTTGGTGAAATTGTTAGTTTAATGATTAAAGTGCAGCATTAAAGTTGAGAGTCAATGAATAACCAAAGTCATACTGCTTTGCTCTTCTGGAGCACAGAGGAAGAAGCAGAAGAAATAAATGGGTTTAAGTGGCATGTTTATTAGCACCTACAACAGATCTATGTTGCTCCTGACAACCTCAATCAAAACGTATTTAATTGTGGTGGGATAGAACGATTGTTTCTAATTTCATTTAACTAAGGGAGTATAAAGATTTCCTACAAAATTGGCCAAACAACAATGCAGCATATTGGCTCCCAAAAACCTCCTGATGATTCAATTGGGCAAAAGATTTCTTGGCTAGTGTCTTTAAGTCATTATTTTAGTTCAATTCTATGCTTATCATTCTGACTCATGTTAAATTGAACTTTGTCCCAAGAACTAGTAAAAATTGGTTACAGGACCATGTTGCACGGTGAATTGAACTCAGTGGGTGCTATTTCCAGAGCAAAACAGATGGATTCAAGTGAGATGATGATGACGAAATGCCTAATTATGAGTTGGTTCATGAAGTTGCGACGAGGAAAAGGTGAAGGAGAATGGTTTTATGGAAGTGAGAGAGCATCATTTATGGAGATGGAGAGTGAGGAGGGAATGAGGGAGAACGAACTTTATTGCTCAATTTATTGATTTCTGTAACTAATACTTCACTCTTTTTCATGCTTAAATTTTCACAATATTGTTTGAAATTATTTTATCATATAAATCCATTGATGGTTCTTAGACAGGAAGAAATATACACATTACTAAATTGCCCTTAATTAACGTTATTGTCTTTTTTTTTAATTGGAATTTGCAATTAATTAATATTACCTGATATACTACATGTATACTATAGATATATTTTATGTATACATATAGCGCACAACATGTACGCTGATATATTCTTTTTCGTACGGTATTTATGTAAAAATTCCCAAAATGTTTTTAAGGGTGTAAGTTTAAGAATTTATTTGAGTTGGCTAAATGAGCTATAAGTTATGCAAAACTCTCGAAAGAGAGAACAGAAGAAAATATCTTTAAAAAATGATGCACTTGAGACCCTTTAGAGGTCAAGTATATATGTGGGCCAAGATGATAAAATTCATTTGGGTAAAATATTGTGATAATGACACAAATATATAAAATAATTACAAATAAATATTTCAAATATATCACCAAAATAAAAAAATAAAGGATAAATATTCTCTTCCACAATTTTTTTCCCAAATTAACCCTTATTTTATCTGAAGGATAACATGTCACGCGCCTTCACACGCCTTTACATATACTCGAAACACACGCCCCATAAAATATTGTTGATGGTGCTAACTAGTAAGCAGTATCTATATATGGCGGCATTTTGGTTATTAGAAAGCTGATATCCATTTCTGTGGTTGGACTTTGTTTAATTCTTTCTTTGCCGTAAAATAAAACTTTTGAAAATTGAAAATGCCTCAAAATTTTGGGTCATATATACATCTGATTAATTTTTTATTTTATTTTAGGGTTTTTAATCTATTCACATGTTATTTTCAACTTAATTGCATTTGGTCAGAAGGGCATAAAATTTAACTCTAGAGTATTAAGTATTGATTTTTTTTTTCTTAATGTTGTTTTGGAATTTTAACTAGTATAGTCTTAAGGAATAAGAATTACTAAAAAATCACTTGTTAGTAAATTTTACTAAAAGATATATCCTACTTATATTTTATAGTATATATTATATATATATATATATATATATATTATATTCAAATTATTTAAAATATTTACATAAAAATGTTCACAATATGTTTTATATATTTTTGTGTTATTCATAATTATTAAATATATAGTAAAAAATATTTGACAAGTATATGATACTTAGATATAGAATATATGTTTTATATATTTGTGTAACATAATTTTCAATAAATCTAAATATCGCAATTCTGAAATTTATATTTTTTTAACAAATAGAACTTTTCTTACAAAACCTCCAATTTTTAATCTAGAATTTTTTGAAATCTTATAATTATATATATTTAATTTATATTTTTTTGAAATCATATAATTAATAATTTTATAATTATACATTAAATTTACAATATATAATTAATTATTAATTATAGGATTTTTTCACATATTTCTTTGACATCATAAAAATTTATTATGCATTTTTTTACTTTTAAAAGTTATATAGTAAAAGGTATATTATAGTATATGTCATATAATTATTAAATGTATAATAAAAAAATATATGAATTATATGGTATTTATATATACACTATATCTTTTTATATCTCTGTGCTATTCAGAATTATTAAATATACATTAATATATATATATATATATATATATATATATATATATATATATATATATATATATATATATATATATATATATATATATATATATATAGATACACCTTATTAATGATACTTTTGTGGTACACCTTATTAATGATACTTTTGTGGTTTTATATGTAAATTTTATTTATAACTTATTTTAATAAAATATTTTTATTATTTTTTATTTTATTTATTCATATGTCTTTTATCATATATTTCTCTTATACCTTGTATATATTATTTTCTATTCAATAGTTCAACTGTATTACAATAAAAAAATAAAAAAATAAATGTAACAATTAAAGAAAATCCTAATAATTCTTTTATTAAAACAATTCACTAAAAATTGGAAAGTTTTGTAAGAAAAGTTTTATTTGTTTAAAAGAATATAAATTTAAGAATTACGATATTTAGATTTATTGAAAATTATGTTATACAAATATGTAAAACATATACTCTATATCTAAGTATCATATACTTGTCAAATATTATTTTACTATATATTTAATAATTTTGAGTAACACAAAAAATATATAAAATACATTGTCAGAACCATATAATTCACGTATATTTTTATGTACATATTTTAAATAATTTGAGTAATATATATATATATATATATATAATTGTTGTACCATATAGATTATCATAGATATCTGATCTAATATTATCTCTAGTACAATACAGTAGGCCAAAATATAGTGCAACATGTCTAATTATTCTTAAAGGTTCGTGGCGTTGTATTCCACCAGCACAAGGTAAAAAACCTTCTTCACCCTATTGTGGATTTACTGTTACCAAACATCTTAATAACACCACAAAGGATTGTAGCACATGCGTTTCTAGCCTATAAACCTTTTGTAGAATAATTCTAATGATTAAAATTTCTAATAAGCAATTCAATACAACGGATCATACTTGAAATAAAAACTATTCTTCTCTGATATTCCTGACAATCACAAGATGAATTTAAATTTACAATATTCTCATATCTATGAATCCTTATAATATTACTTTTCAAATTATATAATGCATATTTAAGAGAAATTAAATCTGTTAACTCTTGAAAATTTAAAAGAGAGAGAGCAGAGATAAAACTTTGGAGAAAAGTACTCATTTAAATGATTAAAATGAAATACCTTTATTAAAATCGATTGCTGATGATAATACAGAAGAGTCTTGAATAGAATGCTGACATTCTTTTAAAAATATAAGCTGTAGGTCTAAGGTTCTGGAACATAGAGAGGTTGATATTACAAGAGGGTTTGATTTCTTTTCTCTAATTTTGATTCTGTTTTCTGCTCTGCCAAAAAATGAAAAATCTTGAGTATTTATAGAAGAGGTAGAGGTCTCTGAAGAATTATTGTTGAAGATGATGGCCGACAGGTAAAATCTCTTTATTAAAGTTGGTTGTCAGGTCTTGATAATTGCTGATGAAGATTCCCTTTTGATAAGTTTTGCTGTCAATTGAAGATAAGGTTGCCGACACTTGAAGATAAGGTGGCCGACACTTGAAGATAAGATGTGCTATCAAACTTTTTTTTTTTACTTACATCATGTTGATTACATGATTACATTATTTCATGTTGATTACATAATTACATAATTACATTATTTATAATTCAAAATTATAATCCGGTTCCTGTGAATCTAGACTAAATATTGGATTTTTATCTTCTGATGCACTTGAACTGTTGACTTTACTGGAGTATACATTGAGTAAATCTTGTAATTCCTTAGGATTAGAGGCTGTCGCTATCCTTTTTAATATTTCCTCCTTATTTTTCTTAAATTCTTTTGAAACTCCTTTTTCTTCAATAATTTGCTTTGTTGGGGAAAAATAATGAATAACTGCTTCAATATCTGCTTAACTATTATTAAAATTATCCCACCATTTGGTACGGAATTCCCTATAAAGAGTCGGGAATTGAACTTCTGATCCTTCATCCAGGTAGTATGTCCAGGTTGTAATCCAAGGTACTTTGAAGGTTATGGTGAAATTGACCAAAAGTTTGACCATACTTTTTTCATGAGGAAAATATCTTGAGTATTGATCATATCCAATGGCAACATCATGAGGAAAAATTTCAACTAAATTGCCAAAATATAAAAACCATGAATAAAACCAATTTGGCATTTCAGTTGTAAATTTGTTTGAGAAATAGAAAAACCAAGAGTGATTATAATTTCTTAAATAAAACGTTTTATACCAAGCCATTTGATAATCGTAATAATTATAAGTATTTTGTATAAAATTATTTGAAAACCTTTTGCTGGTGTGAATCTGCTGATTCCACCTAACTGAAGATAAAACATCCAAAATCTTAACTTTTGAATAAGCAATTTTTGTTGGATCTGTTCTGTCAAAATTATGTTCAAATTCTATAGATTCAGAATCTATTAAAATATTTTGATAGTACTCTCTAGTCCTTGAAAAATCAGATTCATGAAAGTGAAAACCTTTTGGATATAAAAAAGAAATGAGTTTGATAAAACCTTCAGAAGCCAAAGAGGCTTCTTCATTATCAAGGGTCTTAACAAATAATTTTGTTGAATGGAGTATATAGCCCGAGTTTGACTTTTGTGGGCTTTGACTAGAGGATGGTTTAGATGGACTTGGAGTAGATGGGCTTGGACTAGATGGTCTTAAAAGGGCTGAGGTGAAAGAGGGTCTTGTTTGAGTAGATGAGCTTCTAGGCCTTATTGGGAAAAAAGGGTTTTGACTAATTAATGGTGTTAATCTTGAACTAGATGAGCTTGAGGAAGATGGGTTGTTCTGCTTATTATATGTTGCTCTTGTCAGAATCTGTTTATTAGAATTGTTCTGTTGATTATTCATTTTCCCTGTAGGAATTCACGAGATAAAAAATCAGGAAGAGAATTGTTCTCTCCTTTGATAAATTCAATTTCAAAATCAAAGTTACTTAAAAGAGATTGCCATCTGGCAAAAATTTGTTTGGAAACTAAATTTTAAACATCCTTTTCCAAAACATATTTTGCTGCTAAACAGTCAATGCGTAATAAAAAAATTTCATATATAAATCGTCTTCAAATTTTTTAATGCATAAAACAATGCTTAAAATTTCCTTTTTAATAGTAGAATAATTTGCTTGTGTATTATTCCAGCATCCTGAATAATATCTAATTAGACTTTCTTTATCATTATATTTCTGTTTAAGTATACCCCCAAAACCCTTATCATTGACATCTGTTTCTACAATTAAAAATGCTTCGGGATGAGGTAGACTTAGACAAGGTAAATTCTTGACTCTAGACTTTATTTCTTTAACTATCTTAGTATGTTCTTCTGACCAAGGTTTAGGGTTTTTCTTTAATCTATCATATAAAGGTTTACATAAAATTCCTAAATTTTTGAAAAACTCATGAACATAATTTAAATATCCTAAAAATCTATGTAGTTGCTTTTTATCCTTAATTTCATCTGAAAATTTACTAGAAAATTCTAGACTTTTGATAATAGGTATAATTGTACCCTGAAATATATCATATCCTAAAAATCTAACTTTTGTTTGGAATAATTTCATCTTAGATTGAGATACAGCCATTCCATTAGAATGTATAACTTTATAAAAATTTTCTAAATGTTGCTTATGCTGATTAATAGAGTTTGAAAATACTAATACATCATCAATATAGACAATTGAAAAAGAACTTATTGGTCTTATTATATCGTTCATTATATTTTGAAATTCTGAAGGAGCATTCTTTAATTCAAAAGGCATTACGTTCCATTCGTTATAACCAAATGGTACATTAAATCCAGTTTTATATTTATCCTCTTTTGATATTTGTATTTGCCAAAAACCTAATTTCATATCAAATTTAGAAAATATTTTTGCTTTATATAATTTCTTTAATAAATCTCTTTTATTAGGTATTGGGTATCTAATCCATTGTAATACTTTATTTAAAGGTTTATAATTAATTACTAATCTTGGAGTTCCCCTTTCTATTTCTGCTGCGTTCATAACATAAAATGCAGAACATGACCATGGAGATTTAGAATCTCTAATTAATCCCTTTTTCTTTAAGTCTAATATTTCTATTTGACAAGTTTTTTCTAAATCTTTATTCATATGTATAGCTTTTGATTTCGTTGGTATTTTTGATTCATTAAAATCTTTAATATATGGTAAGTTGACTATATGCTGCTTTCTGTTCTAAAAAACATTAAGAATAGGTGCACATATATCTATCTTGAATTTATCTTCTATATCTTTTATTTCTTTCTGAATGTCTGAAGAATTTATTTTTTTATCTAATTTTCTTATTTTTATTTCATTTGATAATTGTTTTAAATGTTGTTTTTTATTTTTTATTATATTAATCTTTTGAATATTGTTATCATGTAACAAATTTATATCTTTTGTCTTAATAGGAAATGAAAATTCAAAAATAACTTCTTTTCCTAAAATATTCATACTTATACCTTTTTCTGATACTGTAAATGGGTATATCATTGTTATAAAGGGTGTTCCTAATATTATATTTGTATTTAAATTTTTGACTAATATAAAATTTGTCTTAAAACAATATCCTTGATTACATATCTTAAAATTAGACAATTTATAATTTACTATTAACCTAGATCCGCTTGCAGTATGTAATCTTTCTGATGTTTTTTCATAATACTTAGTAGGTGTTAGTCCTTCTTGAATACAATTCTGATCAGCACCACTATCTATTAAAGCTATTGTACTTAAATGTGTATCATTAATGATCAAATTTATCTTAACATACCACTTTTGATAATTTATTTTTTGTATAATATTTATATATTTTGTTGAATCATTTGATTACATTTCTTGTTGTTTAAATATTTTTTCTAAATCTCTAGCTAGATTTTCTCTTTATAATTTATTTACCTTTTCTTTTAAAATATTAATTTCTTCTTTTAATTCTGATTTAATATTTCTAACTTCTTGTAAATCTTCTATTTTAACAATTTTATTGGTTTTCTTAAATCTATTACACACTTCTTCAAAATTATAAGGTCTAAAATCTTTTGATTTAGAATTAGTTCGTATAGTATCTTTTAATTTTAATAAATATTCTTTTTTAATTTCTGGATCATCTATTTTTTCTATAATATCTAATAAAAATTCTTTTTCAGTATTTATTATATTTATACTATTACAATTATAAGGATCTAAACAATCACAATCATTTTCACTAGAAGATTCTGAATTAGATTCTTCGTTCAATATATTTAAATCGTTTTCTGAATGTTAAATTTTATGCACTTCTTACAAAATGCAATTAAGTTGAAAATAACATGTGAATAGATTAAAAACCCTAAAATAAAAAAATAATCAGATATATATATGACCCAAAATTTTGAGGCATATTTTGATTTTCAAAAGTTTAATTTCACGCCAAAGTAAGAATTAAACAAAGTCCAACCATAGAAATGAATGCCAGCTTTCTAATGACCAAAATGCCGGTGTGTGTTTCTAGTCTATATAAGGGCGCGTGAGATGTTATCCTTCAGATAATATAAAAGTGAATTTGGAAATAAAAAATTTGTGGAAAAGATATATTTGTCTTTTTTTGATTTTGTTTTGGCGATATGTTTGCGTCATTATCCCTATATATATATATTCTCAAACGGTAAATCTTTCTTACCACAATTTGCACTTAATTTTTGTTTTTGGCTTTTTCTGTGCAAATTTTGAACTTCTCTCTACCTCTGTTATCTATGGACGAAATTAAAAGAAAAAAACACACGTTCCTATTTTGTGCCAATTCTACTCATTTTGCTAAAATGTATTTTTTCACATTTTTGTTAATTAATTTTAAATCACATTATATTAATAATTTATCCGGTCCTTTTAGCGGCCACATAAGATAGGTAGGTAGATAAAAAATAAACAGCAAGTGCACGAGTAACACAACCATCAAAGTCTTTATTACTACTCGAGCCAAGTATGGATAAGAAACAAAATTCACCCAGCCTTATTGTTTTAATTCCATTAAGGAATTCGTTGGATTTGTAAACTAATTTCATGATGCTAAAATTATATTTTTTAGAATGTTATGTTATTAGGTATAAAGAAAATTAATTAATTAATTAATTAATTAAAGGAAAAATATAATAGAAACACAAAGTTAATATGATTTTATAATTCCATAAAATTTTTTGAGTTCATTCGTTGCATGAATTTGAGTGAATAAGAACACAAGTTTCTTGTAACATGGATTCTTTCTGTCTTAGCATTTATGCCTTGGTCCGAAAATTATTGTTTCTTTTTCTTTTTCTTTTTTTTTTTAATTTGTTAATTATTTTGATAATTTTAGTTATAAATTTCAGACACGTACATCAAACACAAACAAATAGTGCAAAAATGAAAATTAGAAAAGATTATAGAAAAAAAAGAAATAAGATTATTATCAAAGCAACTTTTACTTGAGCAATAGTGAAAAGATGCTGGTTCAGTATGTAGCCCCAGAAATTATTTTCAAAGCCACCACACTAATGAGCTTCTTCTCTTAATTACATAATCAAATTCATAATTAGTATTTTTCATTTTCTTCAAAATCAGAGAACCTAATTTAAATTCAAGGATTTATAGGGTAAAGATGAGGAGCCAAACGGGGCTTAGCAAAAGCCACCACAGGTTCAGCCGGCATTAGCTCGTCAGCAGCCTCTTTAATATCAATGTGTCTAGCATTCCCTGGAGCAGACCAGGTGAAGCACTGAATCATCCTGGCTAGAAGCATCGTAGTCATGGTGCTTCCGAGCAGCGCCGCCACGCACCCACGACGGCCAGTGCTGAAAGTGATAAACCTCAAGTCGTGCTCCGTCAGGACAACTTCACCTTCATTGAGGTGGCGTTCAGGGTCGAACCTGAAAGGATCAGGCCAGGTGTCAGGGTTCCTGCCCAGGCCGTAGCGGCTGATTATTGCCCAGCTTCCTTTTGGAATATAATAGCCGCCGATTTCGGTGTCTTCCTTGGCCACATGAGGAGGAATGAAGCAGGCAACTGGGTGAAGCCTGTAACCTTCTCTTGCACAGGCTTTTATATAGTTAAGATTTGGAATATCGGACTCTTGAACTAGCCTGTCTCTGCCCACAACCCTGTCGAGTTCTTCTTGTGCTTTCGTCAGTAGCTCTGGGTGATTTATCAGCTCTGCCATTGTCCACTCTGAGGCGTTTGATGGGTTATCAACTGTTGCTATCATTATCTCCTACAACCATACAATGTATATTAATTTCTTCATTATGTAATATAAGATAAATGATTAGATTAACAAGAGAAGGATTTTGTTTATTGCTTTTTTTTTTGGTACACAGGATTTTGTTTGTTTTTATAAAAAAGAAAATGATTTTGTTGAGAAAGCATGATATTGACACTTGTTGTACGGGTTATAGTTACCAAAATTGGATCTAAGCAAGCACATAAATAAGATTACAATTTGATTGAAATCCTTCCTAGTTATATATGGTGATAACACTTGTGCTTAAAAAATTTTCAGATACTTTCATATTTTCAAAAATTAGATTAGCATTTAAATTTATTTATTTTATTATCTGTAAATACTTTAGCTAATGTGATATTGATATGATTATAATTTTTGTAATTTACGTTAACATCATTTGAGCATTAAATTGTTTAAACTATTTTTTTTATAAAAAAACAAATTAGATATCTATTGCATGAAATAAAGAGTAGTAAAGATTGAGCATACAGCGATTTGATTCTTGATTTCATCAGGAGTAAGCAGTGGCTTGCCATCAGAATCGCGAAGAGTAATGAAAACATCAAGCAAGTCTTCCATTTCTTTTCTTTTACCGCTTCTCCAGAGTTGGATCCTTTCATCAATCAAAGGGTTTTGAAGATCCCTTAGGGTCTTATTTGCACCAAGAACAAACTTTTCCTGTCCATCAAGATCAAACCCCAACAAGAAAGGGATATAATCAGATATACAAAATCCATACAAATACTTAAGTGCAGCGAAAATGGCATCCACATGACAGATTTCTTCAGGCCCCGGTCCTCCATCAGGGCTCCCTTTTCCAAAAAATCTCTTGCTGAACACTATCTTTCTGATCACATTGCCACAGTAATGGCGTGTGGCAATTCTTATATTGACATTTTTATTGGCTTTACACTGGTTATTTATATAGAAAACGAGATTATCTGCCTCGTCTGCTCTTTTGTCGTGGAGCCACTTATGCCTAGCCGGAGAAATTATTTCTGAAGTGAGAATTTTTCTCATTTTTTTCCATTGATCATTGTGTGGCACCACGATTGTGGTTAAGTATCCTCCGCTCATGGTCTTAGCGGACAGAATCATGGGCCTGCTGGCAAATGCCGCGTCGTTTTTCTTCAGCATTTGGCGGGAAAGAGCAGGACAACTCACGGGAACAACGTAAGTTCTCCCAAATTTGAACATGGCGATCTTGGTGTTTCTTTCCTTCATCCATTGGTCAATCCACCGCCATGTCGGCCGGTTAATTAACATTTCTGGCATATTTCCGATCAATGGCCATGGTTTTGGGCCTGGTGGGAGAGGGAGCTTCGTGGTTCTTTTGTTTCCTGCCCTTTTTTGGAGCCTTATAACACTCAGAATGGAGATCATGAGAGTGACAAGTAAAGCTTTAAGGGTGTTGATGGTGGTAGTGAAGGAGAACGCGGCAGCCGCGGCTGTGAGAAAAGGTGCGGTGGTTTCATTCATGGCCATATTGGTTTGCCCTAAGCAGTTCAAGTTGCCAGCGCTATGACCAATCAACTATAGAGGAGAAGGAAAGGCTTTTTGAATTGATGCCATGCACGTTCTTTGCTTCGGTATTTATAGGGGTTTCTTAAACCATGGCTTCTGAGGGTATTACAGTAAAATTTTAAGAAAAATGAAAGTGATATTTAATAATAAATAATATTATCGGATAATTTATATGTCAATTCATTATTAATTTCATTTATAAACGAGTTCATGGAAAAAAAAATTATTTGAAAAATTTATGTTAGCCATTAAATTATATATAGTAAAAAAATGAGAAAAATCTTCACGTGCTTGAATTCCATTATAATTTAATTCCAGACACGCTCACCAAACTTCACGTGCTTGAATTCCATTATAATTTAATTCCTTCTCTACGCACACACTCACCAACTTTTTTGCAATAATTTGCACGCGCTTGAATCCTTCTCCCCACACGCACATCTATATTTCCGCCATCTCAAACATAACAGGTGATTTGTATTTATGGATTATTATATCATAGTTCCAATTTTATATTACTTTATATAATTCATTTTTTCATTTTGAATTTAGAAGTTACAATTTAATCATTTATAAGCTATAGAGTTATCATTTATAATTTATAGATTCATTATTTTGAATTAACATGATCTTTATTTATAAACTACATGTTTATCGTTTAGAAATTATAAATTTATAACTTGTTGTTTTATCACTTATAGATTTATCGTGTAAATTCATCATTTTGAAACTAAAGGTTTATCATTTAGATTTTGTAAGTTCATTATTTACAAATTCAACGTTTACAACTCGAAAATTAATCGTATAAAAACTACAAGTTTATCATTTAAACTTTGCAGGTATATTACTTATAAGTTCATCATTTACAACTTACGAGATTCATCATTTACAAATTCATTATTTCTACCAAATATATCGTTTTCAATTTCTAGCAACATGATTTTTTCTTTCTATATTATTTTAATTATCTGTATTTTCAACAATTTTATTTTACAAATATATCAACACTAATAATTTCATCACAAACATTAATAATAACAATAACTAAAATTTTCAAAAATAATAAAAATAAAATCAAATATGCAAAATATAAATTAGACATTAGATATGTATAAGTTGTGATGCTTTATTAAACTGTAAAAAAATAAGAACACTTACATTTCATCTGGCACGCTCAGCTATCGATACAGATTCACATGTATGTTGTGATGACCCCGATCTTGTACTCCTAGTCTCACTCTAATAGTTTTTCACTTAATGCTCTCTCATTGACTAGAATGAGACATCACTCCACTCATGCTGCCAACTTTGCAACACATCATCAGACACAAATTGGGGTTTTCCTTTAACTCTTTAGTGGTATAGCATATTTCAATATCTCTTACTCGTGAGCTGCTCCCATATAACGCGTTATCCACCCAATTCCAAGCATCCTCCCACTTACAGTATTTCTATAAAAAAAAATGTAAACAAATAAAGTTAGTTAATATATAAAAAAAATTATAAAAATTTAGATGGATTTTTCCCTAAAAAGCGCATCATCCAAAAATTATCTGGAAGGTTTTTCAATGTGTATTCAAATTTTTGAATTAATTCTACTAATTCACACTAACTAACAGTCATATTATTTGATAATTCTCAATCTATGCAACTTATAAAGCATTTTCCAAACAATATTAATTAGAAATTGTCTTTCATTTTTAATCATAACAACATTTTAGCATTCTAACACAATTATGATGCAACATCACCTTTAATAAATTTTAAAACAATTTAAAAATACAAGTTTCATCAAACTCTCAAATTCACCCCAATACAGATCTTACACCTCATGTGGCACCACCTTCTACCTATATCCCTCTAGATCGAGCCATTCCTGAAGATATGGGATATCGAGCTGCCATATCATAGGACTCTGCAAACTTGCAGTTATATAAATTCACAAGTATTATATTTAACATAATGTATAATTAATATATAAAATAAACAAGTATGAAATGTCTTACCTTCCATCATGCAATTGCAATCTATTACGACTATCTGAGTAACTGTTCCCAACAATGGTGCCTAAATTGGAAGTGACATGAATATGTGGTTGTGACTCTATTCCTATTCCTGGAGAGTGGGATGTCAGAGGTATCTCGATGGATGGTCCAAAAGAACTTGATGGACCAGACTGTGCTTGATGATGAGGCAGGGCCAACTAATGTGCATGTGCCTGCTGCTGTGGATAGGTTGACTGTCTTTGTGCTAAATGTTGTAAATGAGGCTCCGGATGCTACTGATGTAGAAGCAACTACTGTGTATGAAGAATGACCCCTCCTAGCACCTCATCCTCAGATGCATTTAGTGGGGACATCTCTAACGCGATCTTGACCTCTCATATTAGATGGAAAAAAACATACAACTAATGACAATTAATAGTCAAAGACATTTTTCAAAACATTAGCCAATTAGAACTACCTTTATTTACTATCAGTTTCATTCATATCATTTAAATCACATTCATCCTCTGAATGAAATGAGCTTTCTGTTTGTAATTTTAGCTCTTTTTCTTCTTCTTCAACATCATCGTCCTCCACAATAACTTTCAGGTCACCTATTGAATTAGTCAATGTCATCTGTTGTTCCTCTTCCATAATTTCAATATTATGGATCTTGATTGACTCATCTTGAAATGGGGGAGGTTTTTGCATATGTGTACTCTAGGAAAAGCTTTCTGGCATTTCAATAACTCCTATTGGTTTGATTTTTGATACTACCCACCAATCGTTTTTCTCCCTTCACAAGCTTGGGTATGAACAATAACACCTTGAGCTACTTGCGTTGCTAAGACAAAGGGTTCATACTTCATATATCATCTTTTATAGTTTACCTCAATAATATTGTACCACTTGTGAACCTTTGTACCCACATTAGGAGTAGGATCAAACCACTCATAAATGAAGAGAATTGTTTGCTTAATTGGCCAGCTAGGATATTTTAGCGCAACAACTTTCTTTAACTAACCATACTAATCATGTACGTTAAGGCTATAGTTTTTTTCCCTTTATGCAAACCCTATTGTCCATTGACATTATGTTTACAACATGTCAGACTATGAAAAACTTACATCCGTTGACAAAATAGCCATTGTATATTGTAATAGTTCCCAAAAGATCTTTTCCAAGATCTTTGAGGAAGTCACTGTGAATACTATAGTTTGGATCATTTTCTTGATACAATAAGATATAGTATTTTGTACATGTTAAGAATATGAAGTTTAATTGACAGGTTGAGAAAAAAGGAAGCTCACGTAGGCTTTGAACCAGATAAAACAATTTACTTAAAGTTTAGCATCCATTTATGCGTTAGTAATGTCTGGATTGAGGTGTTGCAATATATCAGTGTAAAACCTTTAATTTTGATGGAACTTTGTACATGTTAATCAATATATAATTTAGTTGTAATTAGTATCACACAAAGGAGACTTTCAACATAAAAGAATAATAACCTAACATAAGGTTCAACTTCTTCATAGTTAAGTAATACGTATGAATGAGCAACCTTGTATTTGTAATGGGTCATATGCCTTTTTCTGAAATGACCAATTGGCCTACCATTGCAGTTGAAAAACATATAGGTTTAAAGGGTTGTCTGATAGAATATAATCGCCACCACTTTCGTAAATTTGAAAAACGGTCCTTGATTTTATTTGTACGTGATCCTCGAAATGATATGTACAAATGTCAATGTTTCCTCAATAAGATGTGAACTACATATCAAGCTTTTAATATGGGCCTCGTTTCGAACGTTGAGCTTCAATTTTCAAAAATACCTATAAAGTGATATATATATATGAATCAATTAAATGTTATTACAAGATTATGATTTAGAAGTTAGGTTTTACTAACCTTTCAAATGGATACATCCATCGAAACTGAAACTACAACAATGCGTGCATCATAGGGTAAGTGAACAAAAAGATGTTCCATATAATATAAAAAACTTGGAGAGAGAGAATTTTTTTCAAACTTGCCTAAAATAATTGGGATATCTTATTCAAGTCTTTCGATGTCTTCATTTGTATTTACTATTGCAGTTGAAGTTCTAAAAAAAAGCTAAGCTTGGTGATAGCCTTCCATACATTAGCAGGTAGCAGTTCACAAAATGATTAAGGCATTAACCTTTGCATGAAGACATGACAATCGTGACTTTTGCAAACAACCTCAATCTCTATTTATCCCAATATCTACCCTTGTTTGAAATGTACCAGTAAGGAAATTTTAGCTTTATAAACAAACCCTATAAATCCTCTATAACGCTAGTTTCTATAGTATTAATTGTTTTTCTAGACTTGGAATTGCAATTTGCTTTCTTGTTCATGGTTGCGATTTCTTAAAGCTCTAGCGATCACTACCATGTTGCTTTGTTTGGGTTGGTTTGCTTTGCAATAGTTGACTTATGATGAATTTTGCAATTGCTAAAATTGCATTGCAGTTGCGCTATTATTATCGTAAGATGTTGTTGCAGTCGCAATCCCCACTATGAACCATTTTGTGCAATCTTGAGGTTTTCCACTTGATGTCAAGGTCATGATTCTTCTTGAGCAGCCATGAAATTTATATTGCCCTGAACCTCTAAAGATGTGGTGTGCATGGATTGGTCTTCTGCTTTAAATATCATAATTGAGAACTGACATTTCACAACGAACATTATAGTTATGCTTCTGCTCATGAACTCTAATGCTTCCTCAAACACTTTTAGCTTTATGAATTGATTGCTGCTAAATGCTGGGCGTGGTTGTGAAAACCACTTTGTAAGTATGTCAGTCTTGGTATCAATTTTGAAGTCCTTTGAAATTTCTCCAAGTACTTCAAAACTTTATAAGACTTTATGACCTACAAAGTAAACACTTAATGTAATGGTTCATGCCCAATTGTCATATAACAATATGCAAATGGCCAGACTATGGAAGCTAAAATAGTTAACCCATGTTATCACTAGTAGTTGGTGCATATACTTATAAATCTCTCATCATTCTTCATTTCTTTCCAATGTGGGATTCAGAAGTAGGCACCTCTCTAGATTTGAATACATTAAGCCCTAAAATCTCTCTCATATTTTGTTAATGTGGGATTTGCCCATGGATATTATAATTCATCACCCATATAGGTTTAGCGTCCTCGTTGAGGTTTGCCTCACCATTGCTTAAGGTTGCAATCGAGAGTGGCTCTAATACCAAATTGGAATAACTTATGCCCAATTGTCCTATAACAATCTACAAATAGCTAAACCACGTGGCCTAAAATGGTTAACCTAAGTTTTCAGTAGTAGTTGGTGTATAGGCTTATAAACCTCTCATCTTTCTTCATTTCTTTTAGATGTGAGATTTGGAAGCGGGCACGTTAAGCTAGAACATCTCCAAGTTTGAATACATTCAGCCCCATAATCTTTCTCATATTTTGCCGATGTGGAATTTGTCTAAAGATGTTACCATTAAAAAACACATTGGTGACATTCAATTTGATTGTTAAGATGAAAATAAAGAGTTAGCAACTTAGGTCAACAATTTTTACTTTTTTATTTTGACTATTAAATTGAGCAAAAATTGAAATCAAGTGCTCAAAATTAAAGATCTCATGCCAAACAAACTTTTCCTTTTTTAATTATTGGGTAATTAAGAAATTAATTTTTTTAAATACTTCTTTTTTTTAAAATAAAAACTTCTCCATACCTCTACCCTTTTTTAAATTTTTCTTTCAACATATCTGTCCTCCTTTGTCAATATAAAAAATGGTTAAAGCAATAACTTAGGTCAATGAGAGATAAAAGCAAAACCAAAAAAGAGAATTTTAAACAAACAATTATAAGATATGTAAGGCATATTTGATCAAATTGAATTTTTTTTGTGTGCCACAAAATAAAAAATTAAGTGCAAATGCTATAACATCCCTCTATATAGCCAGGGCAAATATTGTTGTACAGATGGATACCACACAACTATATATATCTAAACTGTTATTAATTAAAAATTTTGTAACTTATCTTTATATCAAGATTATCATATTATACACTATACAAATTTTAAACATTCATCCGACATAATCTATAGTAAAACCATATTTGTATCTAAATATTAACCAAAATCAAACCATAATCTAGCTTAGGCAACAACCACCCTTATTCCAAGATCATCCTTATTAAACCATAATTAAAAATCAATTACATGTCCTTTTTCTCTATCCCATGTCATGTGAAATAATCAATAATGAAATGAATGAGATAAAATAATAGACCTAAGATAGGCTAACTCTAACTGGCTTGATCTTCTCTTTTTGTAAACTCAACCATCTACTGGTTCCAAATCTGCATGTGGGGAGATCCACACACTAAGCTACTAACATGTGTGTGGCTAGGGGTTTGATTGAAGTTATGTGCATTTTCTATCGAAATATGAAACTTCTATATTTAAACATGCACGTCCTCACAGGCATGAATACTAGTGTCACGGTCGTGAAGATGTTCAGCTTCAAAAATTAAAATTTGTGAAGTTCACAACCGTTATTAACTCTATTGTAGGTGTGAACACTAGAAACATTACTTTTCCTATATTTTTCATTATATTATAGTTTCTAATACCCATAACCACACATATACTTCCCATATACCTTCAATATACCTTTTTAAACACTCAAACTTCTAGGCCCTAACTTGCGGGCATTACATTTCTCTCCCCTTTAAAGAAATTTCGTCTTCAAAATTACTTGGTGTATTGTCTCTAAACAATTATGGATATTGGGCTTTCATCACCTCTTCACTTTCCCATGGAGCTTTTTCTGTTGCATGGTTTCTCCATAATACTTTAACTAAAGGTACTCGTTTGTTCCTAAGTTCCTTAATTTCTCTGGGCAGAATCTGAACTGGTTATTCCTCATATGTCAAATGTGGTCTCACCTCAATGTTCTCGACTGAAAAAATATGAGAAGGATTTGATCTATATCTTCTTAATATAAAGACGTGGAACACATCATGAATCTTGCTCAACTCAGGTGGTAGAGCAAGTTTGTAAGCAACTGGTTCCACTCTTGCTAAAATCTCATAAGACCCTATAAATCTTGGGCTCAATTTGCCTTTCTTTTTGAATCTCAATACCATCTTATGTGGAGAAACTTTAAGGAAGACCTTGTTTCACACTACATGTAACACCCCCTCACCCCAGCAGCTCGTGCCCGAATAAGGGAGTGCTACCTCTTACTTCATCGGTTAAAAGATCATTATTAAATTTTTGTACACATGAAAATCATTCATTTTTTTTAATTTACTATTTATTTACTTTGCAGCATAAAAGAAAAGTCATAATATTAAAGATAAAAATCCATTTTATTTAATAACATCTTCTTTATAAAGTGTACCATTTATTTTACAAATACTACAAAATAAAATTTAAAAACATAAATACAACAGAAGTGTGATCCACGGAGGTTCAAATATGCTGCTTTACTGGGTCAGGTCGCCGCTAGCTTTATTTATTACTGTCTCCTTATTCTTTGTTATACCTGCGCGAGAGAAACTCTCACGCTAAGCTCTTGGCTTAGTGGTGCATATAAATAAGGCAATAAACTATTTTATGCAATCATGCATTATCATATATCAACTCATGCTTAATCATATTCTCATGCAAATATACATATCATGGTATTATAGCATGTATAAATATCAGATCATATTCTTTTATCTCATACTTGTTTACTTTACTAAAACATCATTATATATAACATGTCATAATCAATCATGTTACAAGTCATTATTTCTTTTATTTTCCATGTCACAATTCATAATTCCATTTTAAATTCCAATAATTCATTTATGTTCCACAACTTCTTTATTTATGTCCTTATTTATGCCCAAGACACCTATGAACCACTAACTAGGATAACGGAGTTGCCATCCCGGCACTTAGGAGTGCCACCCGGGCAATATGATGTGCGCATATAAGTGCCAAACCCGGCGTAGATAACCGTGCCAAACTCGGCGTAGATAACCGTGCCAAACTCGGCGTAGATAATAATGCCATACCCGACATAAATAACAATGCCAAACCCGGCGTAGATAACAATGCCAAACCCGGCGTAGATAATCATACCATTAATGGATTTAATCATTTTCATCATACTCCCCCCTATTTGGCATGCCAAACTATCCTAAGTTGGTTCGGTGTTCTAGGGCTTATACAATCTCATTAAAATTCACAACAATTATATTCACACTTTTCATGCATTTAATGTCTCAAAATAATTACATAATCACTCAATCATAATAATATTTATATAATATAACAAGGTCCACATCATTTTACTCATTTCATTCCTCATCTTATATGCTGTCCTGCCACTGGCAGATTCTGTTCTCAGTCTTGGACCTTAATTTTGGTCCTGTTAAGTTCTGAATTTAGTTTCGAGGTCTTCTTACCAATTTTAGATCTGGATCTGAGCTTTAACATGAAATTGGATTCACTTAATTCTGAGTTCTGTATCAAAAGATATGATAAAATTACCACTGACTGGTCACTAAACAATTCTGCCCGGAATTTCCTAGACAGATTCTTAGTCAGAACTTTATGAATTTTTCTGGACAATTATAGACATATTCAGATATTATTGTCTAAATAAAAATTATAGCCTTATGTCTTAGATTTCAAAAAAAACAAATAACACACAAATCCAAGCTCCAGAACTCAAGTTATAAAAGTTTAAGTACTTACTGCTCATTACTAACAATTCTGCCCAGAATTTCTGGACAGATTCTATGTTCGAAATTTATGAATTTTTCTGGAAAATTACAGACATATTCAGATTTTATGGTCTAAATGAAAGTTATAGCCCTATGTCTCATATTTCAAACCCAACAAAAAACATGCAAAACCGAGTTCCAGAAAATAAGTTATAACAATTTAAGTGAACACTGCTCATCAATTTCCAGCAAAGAACATACCAACCAATCACATTCAATTTTTACCAAATTAAATCCTAAGTCTAGCAAACATGCATCCCCAAGATTTTTCATCACAATTAATATTAATTCAAACTCATCAACATGCCAAATAATTAAATTATGCAATTAAAAAAAAATTAAAATAGGCTATTGCCTTAGATTATGCACAAACCTCTCTTTTTCTTTTTTCTTTCTCTTTACTTTTCTTTCTCCTTTCCTTTGCTCCTTTGAGCCAAATCCTTGTCACTTTGAGTTCCTAAAGTTCATAAACAGATTATTAAAATTCATAAACCTAATTTTCTCCCTTTCTCCTTACTCTCTTAAGCTTCCTTAAGCATGAGAATGGGATTTTACCTTACTTTTTCTCTCTTTTCTCACTTTCTCTTTCTAAAATCAAGCTTTAGCTATGGAGGAAGAAGGGAAAACGTGGCTGATTTGAGAGAACATAATTTTCCTCAATGAAAAATGGATAAGGAAGAGAAAGAAGCAATCAAGAACAAAGTGACAAAAGTCATTAAAATGGGGGACACATAAGCCATATTCTAGAAACCTTAATTAATGTCATATGCATGTATCTTCATTAGCTTATTAAACTTTGCCATTTGGTGTATTGGACTTCAAGAAACGTGGGCTGATTTGAGGAAAGGATAAAAGTCTTCTAGATGTTTAAGTGATAAAGAAGAAGAGAGACAATTAAAAGGAAGAAGACAAAATTAATCAATACTTTGACACATAGGCTATAAAAATCTAGATATTTTCCTTAGGTAATTAATATGTTCATATTCCTTTGATGTATGATAAGAGGAACGTGGAAGACAATGATGAGAAATTCTAGATACAAAGGATTAAGAAACAAGAAGAAATAATCAAGAAGAAAATGACAAAGGTTATTAAGATGGGAGGGACACCTAAGCATCAATCTAGAAACATTCATTAATTTCTAATTCATGTATGTCAATTGACTTCTTAAAATGTGACACTTGGTGTGGCTGGCCTCCATATGCATTTTATGTCCCAATTCATGCATTTAATTTATGATTATCCCCTTTAAATCCTCCAATTGCAAATTGACCCCTAAACTTTTCAAAATTCGCAATTTAGTCCTTTACCGAAATTTAACATCTTTAAATATTTAGACCACTTTATTAGGTATTTTCCATACCTAATTGTCATTATTTTCATTATTTTTCAATAAAAATCCAAATTTAGACTTTGGTCAACCCAACGAGTTGATTTTACAACTCGCGTGACTTAGGTCTAAATTAGCGGATATGACACTACATACTCGATATCTCTTCTTTTGGGATATGCATAAGACCTTTATCTATCCAATGCTGCCTTTAATTTGTCCTAGATAACCCGTATCTTTTCCTCTATTTCTTGTATCAAATTTGGCCCCACAAGCCTTCTCTCATTGAGCTTTGTCCAACACAATAGTGTTTGACACTTTCTACCATATAGTGCCTCATAAGGAGCCATTTTGATACTAGACTAATAACTATTATTATAAGCAAATTACATCAATGGAATATATTTGTCCTAGCTACCTTCTAATTCAATCACATAACTTCTCATCATATCCTCTAGGATTTGTATGACCCTTTCTGATTGTCCATATGTTTGGAGGTGAAAAGTTATATTGAAGGTGCGCTTAGTACCCAAAGCTTTCTATAGACTGTCCCAAAATTGAGAAGTAAACTTGGGGTCCCTATCTCAAACAATGGAGACTGACACTCCATATAGTTACATTACATCATTGACATAAAGCTTTGATAGCCTATTCAAAAGGAAATCCTTTATGATAGGCAAGAACTGGGCTGACTTCATAAGCCTATCCACTATAACTGATACAACATCGTATTTCTAAGAAGTTATTGGCAACCTAATCACAAAGTCCATAGTAATCCGCTCCCATTTCCATTTTGGTATAGTAATAGATTGCAATAGTCTTGATGGTACCTGATGTTCTGGCTTGACTTGTTGATAAGTCAGGCATCTGGTTATACACTCTATGATATCTCGTTTCAAACTTGTCCATAAGTAATTACTTTTTAATCCATGATACATCTTCATTCTATTTGGATGCATTGTATATCTGGTCTTATGTGGTTCCTATAATATCCTTTGTCTCAGCTCAATAGCGCTGGGCATGCATAAGTGACCCTGATAGTATATTCCACCATTAAACTCAGTTGTATAATCTAATCTCTACCCCTTAGAGACTGTCTTGTCTATCTCAACAAGTTGATTATTCTGCCTCTATGCATTAATAATCTCTTGATTCAGTGTAAGTCAGATGTGTAACTCAGGCACTATCTTCCTACTCAACGCGTTAGCCACTACATTGGCCTTGCCTGAGTGGTAGTTAATAACACAGTTATAATCTTTTATTAGCTCTAGCCACCATCTTTGTCTCAGATTAAGACCTCTCCATGTAGGAAAGTAGTTCAAACTCTTATAGTTTGTATAGATGAAACATCTCTCCCTATAGAGATAGTGACGTCATATCTTCAATGCAAAAACAATGGCTGCCAACTCTAAGTCATATGTGGGGTAATTCATTTCATGTATCTTCAGCTATCTAGATGCATATGCCACTACCTTCCTTCTAGCATCAATATACACCCCAGTCTATTGTGAGAAGCATCAATGTATATGACATACTTCTTATTAGGAATTGGTTGTGTCAAAACTAGAGCATCTTTTAACATCTTTTTCAAACGATCAAAATCTCCTGGCATTTTTGGTCGACTCATATTTCACATTTTTTCTTAGTAGTCTAGTTAAAAGAGAAGCAATCATAAAAAAAATCCTTTAACAGATCTCTTATAGTAACCAATTAACTTAAGAAAACTTATGATCTCTGTCACATTATAGGGAGGCTTCTAACTCATAACAACCTCCACCTTGCTAGGATCAACCTGTATACCATTTGACAACACAATGTTTCCCAAAAAAGCTACCACATTAAGCCAGAATTCACGTTTCGAAAGATTAGCATACAATGTTTGCTCCCCTAGTGTCTGTAACACTATTCTCAAGTGCTTATAATGCTCATCAGGTGTCTTAGAATACACCAAAATGTCATAATAAAAACCATAATACACTAGTCTAGGTAGGGTCAGAATATTCTATTCATCAACTCTATAAAGATTGCTGGAGCATTGGTTAACCTAAAAGGCATAACTACAAATTCATAGTGCCCATATCTGGTTTTGAACGTCGTCTTGGCTATATCTTTTATCCTTACTCTCAACTGGTGGTAACCTAATCTCAATTCAATTTTCAAAAACACACCTATATCCTTCAACTGATCAAATAGGTCATCAATCCATGGTAATGGATATCTATTCTTGATTGTCACCTTGTTCAACTATATGTAGTCTATGCATAGTCTGATAGACCCATCTTTCTTTTTCACAAATAACATCGGTGCACCCTATGGAGATACACTCGGCCTGATATACCCCTTCTCTAATAATTCTTACAGTTGAGCCTTAAGCCCTTTCAACTCGGATGGTGCCATTCTATATGGTGCTGTTGATATAGGTGTTGTGCCTAGGATGAGTTCTATAGAGAACTCAACCTCTCTAATAGGTGGTAACCCTGGTATATCTTCAGGGAACACATTTAGGAATTCATTCACTATAGGGATATCTTGAAGTTCTAGACCTCCCTTTCTAGTATTAACCATATGAGCCAAATAGGCTTCACATCCCTTCCTCATCATTTTCTTTGCCTTCATCATTGAAATAACTCATGAAGCTGTGGGAACAACTCTTCTTCCACTTTCACATCTCTCTGTTTTATAGTTTTTAGCATCACAAATTTTTTCTTGCAGTCTACAATTGCACCATGTTGTACTAGCCAATCCATGGCCAAAATGGCATCAAATTCATGAAAAGGAAACTCTATCAAGTCTACCAGAAACTCCCTCCTTTGTACAGTCAAAGGACAACCTATATATACCTAATTCACTAACATGTTGTGTCCTAAAGAAACCTTAATTTCATATTCAAGATTCTCATTTATCATATTGTGTTGCCAATGAGTGCTTGTGCATATATACGAGTGTATTGAATTCGGATCAATCAATGCACATATATTAGAGTCATAAAGAGAAAACATACCAACAATCACATATGTAGCTTCCTGGTACTCTATTCAGCACTAACAGCTGCTGCAATTAGCTTGGTAAAGCTGTAATGCTAAAGTACAACTTCAAAGTTATCTATTTCTACATTTAGGCCATACTCAAACCTTATGCACTTGTCCCTTTCACCGGTGATCATTATTATGGCATATTTACTCAGTTGAGTAAACTCCCTCTGATACTCAGTCATTGTCATATTGCCTTGCTTGAGGCTCAAAAATTCTCTCTTCTTCTCATCCATATAAATCGGAGGAACGTATTGTTCATTGAACTTTGTCACTAAGAAATCCCATGTCATAGGCTGTGGAACCTCTAGTTTTAGTAAGACTTCCTTCCATTAGTCATAAACATCTTCTTGTAGCAAGGCGATAACATATTTGGCCTGCTGGTCAGTGACCACATCAAACTCATCACAGACCCCCTTTATCTTTTCAATCCAATACTCTACAATAGTAGGATCATCATCATTTATTCCAAGAAAATCAGTAGCTCCAAACTTACAAAACTTGTCTAACTGTACCTTTGGCATTGGCAGTAGAGATGAAAGAGCTAATGCTAGTGTTGGTGGTACAACTCTAGCTATATGTTATAATAATCCTTCCATCTACTGCATTAATGAAGTATGGTCTTGATTAGCTTTTTTAGGAGCTTGCTACTCAGGGACTAGTACTGCATTTGGACCCTAAATACTAGCTACAATGGGCTGATTTGGTGCTCTATTATATGGAGAGCTTTGGCTTTCAGCCATGTCATTCGATTCGGACGCCATCTCACTCTAGTCCTATAAGTTGATAGAAAAGTAGCCCAAGTTATAATTAAATGAGATGCATATATGTATGCATGATAACCTCTTAATCCACTTAGGTCTAAAACCTTACAAACCTAAGCTCTGATACCATCTAATGTAACACCCCTCCATATAACTCGTCGTATAGATGGATGCCACACAACTGTATCTATCTAAAGTATTTTGAATTAAAAATTTTGTAACTTACCTTTATATCAAGATCATTATATTATATACTATGCAAATTTTAAACATTCATATGACATAATCTATATTAAAACCATATATGAATCTAGATATTAACCAAAATCTGGCATAGGCAACAACTGCCTTTATTACAAGATCAACCTTATTAAACAATAATTAAAAATCAATTACACGTCCTTATTCCTGTTCAAGAAAATTTGTCTCTATCTTATGTCATGCGAAATAATCAATGATGAAATGAATGAGATAAAATAACAGACCCAACACGGGTCAACTTTGACTGGCTTGATCTTCTCTTTTTGTAAACTTAACCGTCTACTGGCTCTAAACCTACATGTAGGGAAACTTACACACTAAGGTATTGACAGTTTAGTGGTACATATAAGCATTCAAATTCTAGCATGCATTCACATATTAATATCACATCTCATTTTCATAAACATACTTGGGTGCTTGATCATATCTTCATATGCTTAAATATACATGTAGAAGTTCATTCATATTGAATTAATTTCAATACAGTCATAACATACATTGTACAAGTTATTTCATCAATGTAGTAACAATACATGTCATTTGTCATAATTTTATATCATCATAGTCACAACGAATTCCATCATGCATTGCAAGTATACCATTATTGATTCCATACATAAATATATATCTGATTTCCGATTCACTAATTTTCTGTATACTTATTACAATGTCTATGTATTGTGTTACCAATTTGTGGTTTCTTAGCCCAATACTCTAGAACCCGGACTACCTGAATGTGGGTTATGAAATAGAAGCCCTTTTACCAAAGCTACATCATTTATGTCACATTCTAATGTTTCACATAATCATCACATCATTCCTGTAATTCATAGCACCTAGTGTGGAACCATGTTCCCTAATCATGTCATTATGTTGTATATTATCTCATTTAATCATGCCAAGTGTGTGTGTGTGTATATTACTCAAATAGTTTTATCATATAAATCCACATGGACATTTCTGGATATAGGTTATTTAGGGACATGAAACCTCCTGTCATGGGTTGTCTACTCGTTAATGGCTCTGTGATTATTCACGGGGTATGAACATTGGTTCATAGATGTGACATACATTCATTCATGACGTGATACATCAAACATAAGCAATATTCTAGGATCGATTCAAGCCAATTCTACACACATTCATGCGAAATACTAAAGCTAACCAATGTTAGCCACACCTATCAACACTTCTGATAATTTAACCTTTAAAAACAAATACAATATGCATTTAATCATACTTTAATCCATCATTCTAGGCTCAATGCCTCATTCATCAATTCCATACATCAAAACGCATTTATTAGTTAATATATCAGTTCCATTATATATTCCAACATTAACAATTGGATTAAACTTGATTTTAGTAATGCCAAATCATAAATTTCTTGTCATTTAACATGTCAAAATCACAAATTCACATCACACACATGTCAAATCGAATAAAAATATGTATACATATAAATCTTAATAATGGAGCCTTAAAACTCGAACCTCTCACATCTTCTGCCTCTAGTGGGTGTCTCCACCTTTAACCTCATTCCCTTATACAAAATTAGAGACTATAATATCATTTTAATTCTGAAATTAAACTAGTTATGCCATAACTAATAACAACCTTATCTTAATATTGTTTTAATGTCTATAATCGCAACCCCTCTATTAAACCATTTCGAAATAGATCAAAGGACATAGGGGAACGTGACCTCTTACCTCTATTACATGAAAACACAAAACAAATCATACTAAAAAAATGTGTTCTTACGCTCCTCGATTCCAATATTGATATCTAAAGCAAAAATCTTGGTTTTTAATCCATTTATACTCTCTTTATTAGTGGATATTTGTATTTAATCAACTAACAACAAAAGAGACTGATGGAGAATGGTTTTTAGTGTTTCAGAGGGTTGGTGGCTAGGGTTTTGATTGAAATTACTTGCGTTTTCAATCAAAATATGAAACTACTATATTTAAACCTACACTTCTACATGGGCATGAACACTAGTGTCATGGCCATGAAGATGTTCAGTTTTAAAAACTGAAATTTGCGACATTCACGAATGTGATTAATCCTATCACAGGCACAAACACTGGAAACATCACTTTTTCTATCTTTTTCATTATTTTGTGGTTTCTAATACCCATAACTATATATATACTTCTCATATACCCTTAATATACATTTTTAAACATTTAACTTCTAGGTCTTAACATACGGGTGTTACAAATGCAAAAGAGTTAAGGTTATGAAATGCTTTCATATTTTCCCTTCTTACTATTGTGGCACATCCTTTTAGGCTTGCTCCTTCTCAACTTGATCACTTTTCAAAATTTTCTTAACACATGCCTTTTGAGAAGTTTGAATTTGTCCTCTCATAATTTGTGATAATTTCTCTGGACTTGCTCCTCATTATATTGATAATTTGTTCTCTTTCATCACTCTTAAATGACACACTTCCAATTTTTATTGCTTTATGAACTCCAAGAAGTTCAAGCGAAGGTGCTTGATATCAATTTTTATGTCTTGAAACCAATTGTTGAGTCTTGAAGAGTGAATATTATGATGGACAACTTCTTTTGTCCATTGATTTTCTTGCCTTTAAGGGATACGCTTCCATAATTGGTCATGTGATTTAATCAGTCATCCACTATCTATTAGTTAAACAATTTTACTATCTACCGGTTGAACAATCTTTTTTATTGTGGATATTGAGGCACACCTACAAAAATAAAGTAATTTTTCCTTTTGGTATGCAAATTAACTTGGGTCCATAGGGATTAGTTCTTGAAGGTTTTATCTTGTAGAGGTGAGCCTTACTAATAAAATAATGAATAATTATATGTTCAAACCTCATACAATAGTAGCATTATTTAGATTTGAAAGCCTTCTTATTTATGTGCTTCTTTGTTTGAGGTTTAGCCCTCACCACATTTTTAAAAATATCATTATAATGAATGCATGACCATGTATGTGTGTGTGATTTGGCCTACAAACATGCTTTCTATGCATGAAAAAAACCTTACAGTTTAGGGGCTTTAATGAAATGAATGGTGTTGGAAGATGAAGTAGATGATGAAGCCCTATTGAAATCTAAGCCTTGTCTAACCAAAATATGTCTTTGAGATACCAAAAGTGTATCTAAGCTCTCATTTATTTTGTGAAATTTTGAAATAGAAGGTTTTCAACTCTTCAAGCTCATCTTTTAAAGTATCATTTTATTTACATAAAGCATAAAAAGGTTAAAGTTTTTGAAGAAAATTCATCTAATGATTTTCTAAGAGAATTATTATAGTTTTTGAGATTTAATACCAAAATTTCTATATCTTTTAAACTGTTTTCTAATTTAAAATAATTTTTGTTACAAAAACTCATTTTTTCTTTATATATATTTTTTCAAATTATAGAAACATGGCTTTAATGAATTCATTATCTACATTATGCTCACTACAATTATTACTACAAGAATAGGATATGGAGCATACCTCTTTGGAGTTTTCCTTCATGACCATTAAGTAAAGAGTGGCAATCTCCTTGCCATTGGCTTATTCTTCACTTAAAGAGCTATCGCTCTAAGTTTCCTTGTACCTATCTTCATTCTCCACATAGAACTTCTTATGCCTCTTGTGTTTAGGGCAAGTTGGTGTGACCTTTCTTTTCTACACTTATAATAAGTTGTTTGGCCCTTCTTCTTCCTTTGAGAGTACTTGAAGGGCTTTTTCTTATTGTTATACTTTCTCTTGAGGAACTTTTCAATTTTCTTGGATAGTATGATAAACTCATCATCACCTAGCTTGCTTTTTTCCTTTTCGCTAAAGCTTTCACTTTGATGTTGAAACTTTGATCTTGAGAGCTATGACCTTTTTTCCTTTCTCCATCTCTAGCTTCTTTTTGTCACTTTTTCTAGTTTAGACCTAACTAATATGTGAGTTTCGCGATTGGATGTGATGGACCAACCAAAAATCGAGTGCATTTGTGACTAGAATAGAGGTGAATCAATTAGAGTCTAAATATAAACTTAAAATAAGAAAGAAATTTAGTTATGAACATGTTACGTTAAGAATTAGTATGAAAATTGATAAAAAGATCAAACTATAATTCTATACTTTTTACTGATTGCAAAACTGAAGACACTGAGATGAAGTATAAGTTGAGATGTGAGTGTTTATGTATTTTTATGTTGAAACTCCAAAGTCTAGGGCCCAGAATTGAAAAAATAAAACTTAGGGTCCTGCTCTATGGGAATAGTAAAAGTACAAGAATCATTTGAGATATTTGCCAATACTTAATTTTAATGGAGCTAGATTAAACTTAAGTAAGATTAATTAATTTAAATTAAATAGATATTTGCCTACACGTGTAAGGCATGCAACTTAATTTATTTTTAATCTACATATATAAGACCAATTTCCCATTAATCCTATCTTTCTTCTATCTCATTTTTGCAAGATATAAAATTTAGCAAGTTCAACTTCTTCATTTTTCTCAACAACCCAAAACCTTTACTCCTTATTTCCTTCATTTTGTTCTTCTTTCTTTCAAATTCTTAATGGACACCCATCTTCATCCATTAACTAATATGTACGAATTGAAGAATAAGAGATAAAAACTCCTTTCTCCTTAAAAGCTTATTGACTTGAGACACTACAAGCCAAGGGAAAGAGAGACTTAGTTCGACTTTAGCTAGAAGGAGAGATAATTGGTCTTGCATGTATGGGATTGAGATAAGGAGAAGAAGTATGGAAGCAAAGAAGTCATAAATTGGCTATGGAAGACTTGAAGGTTGGCTTGGCCATAAGGGTAATCTTCAAAGAAAAGCAATGCATGTTGAGAATGGAGACTTACATATCAACTTTGAGGCTTAAGGATGATTGATAACACATTGTTAAGCTAAGAAAAAGTAAAAACACTAATTTGAACCTTAGATTCCTTGAAGAATCAATTTTAACTCCCATTTTTACCATGGAGCCGAGACACTAAATGACCAAAAAGGTGGGTTTGAGTTTTGGTCACAACTTGTAAAGGATAAAAAAAGGGCTTGCATGTGTAAGATAGGCTTTACATATTGGAAATCTAAGCATTAGAGGAAGGAATTAAGAGGAGGAGTCATAGGCCTTTACGAAAATCTTGAAATGAGCTTCTCTTCTTGACTAAGAGCTTACTGTTCACTTTTTAGTTTCATTCTTTTCCTCTTCTCACTTTTCTCTTAAAATTTGGTGGGTTGAGAATTAAAATCTAATATATCGTTCCATCTTTTTCTTTTTTTTTTTTTTAAAGTTTAGTAAGTAAATTGGGAAGGAAGATTTTTAACTCTTGATGCAGGTCTTGGTGGGGTTTGAATTGTTAAATGGATTGAAGCATTAAAATGGGAAGAAATGCTATTATGGAGAAATTAAGGCATTTGAAGATTAACTTGAAGAAACAAATAAGGAATGTGTAGGTCCATAAGATATGAGATTTGTATAAAGCATGCCTAAGATGGACTCTACATATGACATGTCAGACAATGAATGTGCCAACGGTGGATTCTATGTTAAACTTTATGCATCCCTCCATAATTAAGCCTGTATTAGAGTAGGACAGATTTGTTGGCATGCTAATAGGGACATTATAAGTGTATGTGTGAGAGACATTTGGCTTTAGCTGAACCATCCTACTTTTAAGTCATGATTACCTTATTCTATTTATAAGGACAAGAGTTTTTTTTCTCTTGCGTAGATGGGAAATAGTGATCAGATAGCATGAAATAGATAAAGATCATTATGGACCCTATAGACCCCACCGGAGGAGCACATCAGCAGTAGTAGAGCTAGCTACCCTATCAAGGTTGGTCTTACATTTTTATTATGTCATGTAGATAAGTCAGTCACTACATGTATCATGTACATATTAAGATTATATGTATATATATGAACTCTGTAAAATTTAACATTTTGTAAATAATATAGTTTTGTTATTAACAAAATGTAAATGTTTTAATTCCATAAGATGTGTTCTAGTTATGAGTTCTAAGTGTCTATAAGTCCTATATAGACATGTCCATCAGTTAATTGGTGGTGCCGTCTTACCTTATTGTAAAGCATTAAGGTAAAAGGGGAGGGAGGGGGGGAGTGTTACACCTTCTTCCTTACCAAAGCCATTTCATAAGTAAAAACCTTGCCAATGAGAACATCAATTGGAATTTGGCTTAAGTCCTCATTTGCTTCTTCTATCCCAAAATCTCTTGACTTGTTCTCCTTCATGGGAAGACTTCTTAAGATCTTGTTGTTAATATCTACCAAGTTGTAGTGCTTCCCCAACTTCTTCATCCTATTGATAATGGTAAAGAGCCTATTGGGCATGTTGGTAATGCTCTCATATGGCTTCATTTTGAAGAGCTTATACTCCATTACAAGCAATTGTATTTGACTTGTTTAATGTCTTTATGATAATTCTCTAAGGTCTTCCTGTGACACTCTTATAACAATTCTTCTATACATATGTTATGTAGTTTTATGCGATTACCAAGTCTATTGGTATCTTCTAAAATTGATTATAGTTGATGTGTGTATTTTTTTTTAACTTAATGACTATAATATCGTTACCACTTTATTATTATTATTATTATTATTATTATTATTATTATTATTATTATTATTATTATTATTATTATTTTATTTTATTTTATTTTTTTATCCAAAAATTTCACTTGTATAATGACTATAAATCTAACTATCCCATCTACATTATAAATAATCCACTGCCCATATTGGGCACAATAATTCAAATGTAATATAAGGTATTCTCCATTCAACAAAACTAAATATATCACTCTTTACATATAATAGTTCATTAAAGTTCATTATCATATCATATACATAATCCAAATCCTATAAACATATTCATATATACGTGTCATTCATAATAATATATTTTGTAAATTTTTCCTTTCAGATGCTCCCAAATGTAATAATATATTTTGTAAGTTCATTATCCCAAATTTCACTATTTCAAGGTGTGGCTGAAGCAAAAATGGAGGTTTTGGGTAAGGAAGGGGGATGACAAAGAGAGGAGAAAAGATGAAGATGAAGATGGCTTATGGAATAATGTAGAATTTTGTTCTTCTTTTTGACTTTTTATACCTTGATTAAGGTTTGGGTCCCACTAATTAAAATTAATCCTAATCCTTATTGGTTCATTAAGTTAATTAATCTTGATTAACATTTAAACTTTGAAAAATTCCATATTTACCACATATCCCTCCATATTCACACTTTTTCCCCCAACAATTGCCATAATACCAATTTTGTCCATAGACAATTTTATTTTATTTTTTTTTAATTTTAGCACTAATATTTTTAATTTCTAAATAATAATACCCTTGATTATTTTTTTATTATTATTCATTTTTTTTATGGGTTCAAATTTAGACTCCGATTGAACCTGCGCGCCTCACTTCGATCGCGTGCAATCGGGGCTTATATCACTGAATGTTACAACAAGTCCATTACATTGAAGAGTGACTCCGAAGGATCACCCGAGCACTGCACTGTACACTAATTACTGAATTACTATCATTGAAGTAGATCATCATTGGGCTACCTAAATGAGTCGCCATGACCCGCATCGCGATAATGATGTCCTTATGGGTAGTAAATTATATTATGGACTAGATTTAACAATCAGAAAATCACTAAGGGTAATACCTTATTCCTTTGATTCAATTTTCATTAAATTCATAAATTCCATTTATTTTACATTATTAATTATCTAATATGTTGAACCTTGAGGGGTATTTCTGTTATTTTGATGCTAACAAATAAAATAACAATAATGTATTTAACAATGCTTGTGCTCTAAGTTTGTTGAATAGGATATATCTTGAATAGAATATGATGCAAGAATGAAAGACAACTTTTGAAGATCAAAATAATGTATTTAACAATGCTTATCCCAAATTGAGCCTAAAAATATTGATGAGACTCTTAATGATAAAAATTGGGTGATTTCTATGCAAGAGGAACTCAACCAATTTGAGAGAAGTAAGGTGTGGACCTTAGTTCCTAGACCCAAAAAGCATCAAATCATTGGTAGTAAATGGGTATTTAGAAATAAACTAGATGAACAAGGTTCAAAGGCTAGGTTAGTTGTAAACGGTTATAATCAAGAAGAAGGAATAGATTATGATGAGACCTATGCTCTGGTAGTTATATTAGAAGCCATAAGAATTTTTTTAGCATTTGCATGTCATATGAATTTTAAACTCTTTCAAATGGATGTCAAAAGTGCTTTCTTAAATAGTTTTATAGAAGAGGAAGTTTATGTAGAATAACCACCAGGTTTTAAAAGCCATAATTTTCCTAATCATGTTTTTAAATTTTCAAAAGTCTTGTATGGTTTGAAACAAGCTCCAAGAGCTTGGTATGAAATACTAAGTTCTTTCCTTTTAGAAAATAAATTTTCAAAGGGAAATGTTGACATAACATTATTTACTAAAAAACATAAGCATGATATTCTAATTGTTCAAATTTATGTTGATGATATCATATTTGGGTCTACTAATGAATTGCTTTGCCAAAAATTTGCTAAGTATATGACTAAGGAATTTGAAATAAGCATGATAGGTGAGCTTAAGTTATTCTTTGGTCTACAAATAAAACAAAGCAATGAGGACATATTTATCAACCAATCCAAGTATGCCAAAGATTTAATCAAGAAATTTGGAATGGAAGGATGCAAAAATGCCAAGACTCCAATGAGCACATCAACAAAATTGGATAAAGATGAAAATGGTAAGAGCATTAATGAAAAGCTCTATAGAGGCATGATCAGATTACTCTTATATCTTATTGCCTCTAGGCCCGATATAATGTACAGTGTATGCTTATGTGCTAGATTGCAATCGTGTCCTAAAGAATCACATTTGAATGTTGTGAAAAAAATATTAAAATATTTACATGGCACATTGCATCTAGGCTTATGGTATCCTAGAAATTCATCCTTTCATATCATAGGATATTCAAATGCAGATTATGCAGGCAGACCCTTGGATAGAAAGAGTACTTCAGACACTTGTCACTTTATTGGTGAATGATTAGTCTCTTGGTTTAGCAAGAAACAAGTTTCAGTTGCCCTTTCTACCATTGAAACGGAATATGTGGCAGAAGGATGTTGTTGCACTCAAATCCTATGGATGAGACAATAACTTAAGGATTATGGTCATAGTTTGGACTATATACCCATCAAATGTGACAATACAAGTGCCATAAACCTATCTAAGAATCTCATTCAACACTTTAGAAGTAAGCATATTGACATAAGACATCATTTTCTTAGAGATCATGTTCAATATGTAGATGTTGTATTAGAATTTATCGATACAAATAATCAATTGGCAGATATTTTCACCAAATCTCTTAATGAAGAAAGATGTTGCTTCATAAGAAGAAAGCTTGGTATGCTTGATGGATTAACCTTATCTTAAATATGATTGTCGATTGTTAACCTTGAATGTTAATTTCCTTCATATGTTGCTTCTTATTGACTAATATTTTAAGGTATGAAGTGGTTAACATGTTGCAAATATATGTTATAAGGTATAGAAGCATCTTAGAAATCTTTTAGTCTTATTTTAGACTTAGTTTTATTAATCCATTCATGCCCGTGACATATACTCATTGTAACACTGAGTTCAGCCAAGCATCGGCCCTACCTGAAGTCCACAGGCCTGAGCCCACCCGCCGTCTCACTGAGACCAACGGGCTGCCGGGGTCCATGTCCCAATACCTCCAACCCATCTTCTTTAATCAGGCAGGTTGTTGGATGCAAGAGTCGAACCCTTGACCTCCATTTAGCCTCAGTAAGAGACTACCAATTGTACTATGTAACGGCTAGGTTCAGCCAAGCACCGGCCCTACCCGAAGTCCACAGGCCTGAGCCCACTCGCTGTCTCACTGAGACCAACGGGCTGCCGGGGTCCATGGCCCAATACCTCCAACCCATCTCCTTTAATCAGGCAGGTTATTGGAGGCAAGAGTCGAACCCTTGACCTCCCTTTAGCCTCAGTAAGAGACTAGCAATTGTACTATGTAACGGCTGGGTTCAGCCAACCATGGTACAATTGGTAGTCTCTTACTGAGGCTAAAGGGAGGTCAAGGGTTCGACTCTTGCCTCCAACAACCTGCCTGATTAAAGGAGATGGGTTGGAGGTATTGGGCCATGGACCTCGGCAGCCTATTGGTCTCAGTGAGATGGCGAGTGGGCTTAGGCCTGTGGACTTCGGGTAGGGCCAATGCTTGGCTGAACCCAGTCGTTACACTCACGACCATGATCATAATCGCCAAAAGTTCTAGTAGCTTTCATGTTTTGCTTCACGACATCCTTCACGGCTAGAGGTAGTGAAGACTATGTTTCACGACCATGACTCTTTTCTTTCACTCCCGTGAAACTCCTAATTCACGCTTTTGAAACTTATTCAGGAATGTGAACTTATATAACAAGTAATTATAGAACTGTTTACTCTTTATTTCACGTGTTGCCTTACAATTAGAAGTAGTGAAGATTGCACTTCACAACCATGACTCCTTTTGTCACAACCTTGAAATTCATAAGTAACGCCTTTGACTATTTAAAGACACGACTGTGAATCAATTCATATCCTTTTCACGACATATCACGCCCGTGATTTATTGTTCACGACCGTGAATTTGTCGACTTTAAAACAAATTTTTGCTGTTTTTCTCATTTCCAACTTTAAAAATTCTCTCAATTAAAGCTCTCCTTCAATATTTCTCACAAAATACGACTTCCTCATATTCTTTTCCATCTATAAAATCCTTCAAAACCTTTTTTTTTTTAAGAATCATAACATCTCTAGGTTTGTTCTCAAATCCTTGGTCAGAAAATCATTCTCCAAATCCTTGTTCCAAAATTATCATAATGGAACCCAACTCATTTAAAGGCATAAGCAAGAAATCCCATGCTCCGAGTTGCCACACAGACTACCTTCTCAACATCATTCTGGAGCATTGCCATCCAAGATATGCCATTCTAAATAAAAGACCCCTACTTTTGTCTCGTTCCTTCAAGTGGAGTGCTGTCAAGACTCTCGGTCTTGAGACAAGCATGATAGAACAATTGCAAGCTTGTCACCTTAAGGAATTCGTAGACATTCAATGACCAACGCTAAGGGAACCAACTCTTAAGTTCCTTAGCACTTTGCAAGTCTCTCCCACTAAAAAAGTCAAATTCCAACTCTGTAAGCATCCGAACACCTTCACAGTAATGGAGTTTGCACTATCTTCAAGCTTCCCTCAGATGACATTCTCAATGAGAGCGAAGTGGAATTCTATGCCAATCCGGCTTAGACTCATTTTGGGTTGGAAAGTAGCTGGGATGTGAAAAAGACTAAGGGCATACATCTTTGGTCCCCTGTGCATAACTATTTACATAGGTTTCTTACCTATAGTATATTTGCTAGAGGAGATAAAAATGGGGCAATTAGAAAATTGGAGCTCTTCCTATTGGAAATGGCTTGAAAAGGTCTATCGGTAGCTCTATCTTGATGGTTTGCAAATCACCTTTTTTCAATTGCAACAAAGCCATCAGAAGATATCTTGATTGGAGGGTATATGACTCACTTTGCCATTGAGCTGGAATATTTAAAACTCGATGAGCATAACTACAGTCTTATTCCAGTTCATCCACAAGACCGACTAGATGTCGAGTCCTTTATCAAGATGGGAGCAGCTGTTCGCATTATTTATGAGAATAATGTTTATTACCATTTCACCACTCTAGCTAGTGAAATTGATTGAAAAGACTAGGATATTGATGATTTCAAAGCTGGCCTCTAGGGTATCCAGCAACCAAAACGAGCCCAAGTTGAAACAGCGACACTAGAGGTTGAGCAATAGGTTGGTCAATCATCAGCTTTTACCACACCTAGCTTGGCGCAGCAGGTTACTGATTTTTTAACACATTGCTTTGACCTAATATAGGCTTCCATCGATGAGAGGTTGGAAAACCTCAAAGACTTCATGGAATCTCGTATGGATAGCCTCGAGGTGGAAGTAGCATGCCTTAGAGATGGTCTGTGAGGCTTGAAGCCTAATTAGAGTCTTAGTTTTCATGTAGTAGTTTTATTTTTAAGGGTGTAGGACTTTAATTTATGTTTTTAAACTTTGTAATCTTTCTCATTCTTTTAATATTATTACATTATTATCATTTTATTTTTTATGATTTGTTTTGTTGATGACAAAAGGGGGAGAACCTAGCAATGTATGCAAATGTGTGGTTAATTGGTATATGTTGTGTAGTAAAATGCAAATGTGTTGTATAACATATACGTCACATATACCTTATATATACCTAAATAGTTAGCAAACAACTTTGATATACTTTGGATATACCTACATATACCTAACTAGTTAGCAAAGATCCATGCTATAAGTCTTTCAATTCTTGCACTCTATTATTTTTCTCTTTAGCATCTTTTGAGGGGGAGACTTCTCAAAAGCAAATATTGCTAGATTATTTGTTACCATAAAAAATGGAGAGATTGTTGAACCTTGAGGGGTATTTCTGTCATTTTGATGCTAACAAATAAAATAACAATAATGTATTTAACAATGCTTGTGTTCTAAGTTTGTTGAACAATATATATCTTGAGTAGAATATGATGCAAGAATGAAAGACAACTTTTGAAGATCAAAATAAGAAGAAATAGCAAAGTCACACCCGTGATATAACTTAGCACCAACTCTCCAACATTCAAAGTTCACAGCCATGAAGGATCATATCAACCGTAAATGATCAAATTAGTCACGTCCGTAAAAAAAAAGACACGCCCATGAAATAACATGTTAAGTTTTTCCATAGAGGTTCACGCCCAGAGTCACCACTTGTACTACGGTTTGGAAAAATTTTCACGTCTGTAAAAGTATAAAATCACGTCCGTGATCAAACACTTAACATGTTCTTCTAGAGAGCTTCATGACCAGAGTCATCACTTGGACCATGACTTGGAAGAACATTCACGACCGTGATACATATAGTCACGCCCGTGAATGAGGAAAGAGAAACATGTCAGACGCAAAATTAAGAGTTGGTTCAACGACTACTTTAGCATTAAATGCACCCAAATGACTATAATTCGAAGAGAAAGTATAAATGCAAGATATTTATGAATCCTAAAATAGAAGAACAACAATAACTTTGAATATTTAATCTTGTTGTAGCCATTGTGCATGAATTATTTTCAACAAAATCTTTATTCTTTGTAAAAACTTAATTGCTCATAATTTTTGAGCATTATAGGTTGTTGAGTAGTTTCATTGTAATCAGTTACTCAAAAGTGAGTTTGGGTATATTGGATTAAGAGTGAAACACTTGTAAGAGTTTATTGTCTGAGCCATAAAACACAAGGAATTAGTTTATTGTGTGAGCCATTAAAACACAATAAAATTTATGGGTTTAGTGTTAGCCATTGAGAGAAACACTATAGTTGGGAGTGAGCTTGTAAATCTCCATTGTAACACTTAGTGTGTTAGTAAAACTCCCAATTGAGATTGGGTAGAGGAGTAGAGTTTGTTAATACCCGAATCTATATGAATCTCGTGTGTGATATCTCTTCATCCTTACTCTATTTAATTTTATTCTGCACTTAAAGTTAAGAAATTTTTATTTCATAACCAATTCAACTCCCTTCTTGGTTCATTGTCTGGGCAACATAATATTTTATTCATCCATAACCAATTCATCTCTACCATAATCTTTTTCCACACTTTCCATTCTAATATATCAATATTTCATCATTAATACTCAATTAAGTCATTAAACACACTTTATTCATTATATTTCATTTCATGCATAAAATAATCACTAATTAGAAAAATATTCAATATATATTTTAAAAATTTTCAATAAATTTTTATACACTCAATGTTATGTCTTCTTGCATTTTATGACTTAGTTTTCATTTAATTAGCAAGAAAAATATTAAATTCTTCTTCTTCATATTTCGGCCTATATCCATTTTTCATCATTAAAATTTTTCTTTCATCTTCTAATAATTCATTTCACTTTTTTATACATCCATTACTACATATATACCATAATATTACACTAAAATATAATTATGCCTTAATATGTATTTTTACACATAATATGGTCATTTTTTCAAAGTTCCACTAAGTATTTTTTTAATTGAATTTAACCATTCTAATCCACTTTTTATATTTCCTTAATCATGTTTTAAATTTCTATTACCATTTACATGAAAATCACACAAATTCTCTAATTTCCATAACCCTAATTCAATCTTAAACAATGAAAATAGGTAGATTTTGAAATCACCAACCTTATTTCCTTCCTTTAGCTTTCCTAAGTTTCTTTTTCCTTTGCCTTTTCTTTTCAAGCATCTTCACGTCCTTGATAACCTACCATGGCCAAAATATATACATCATTAATCCACAATTATTTTGCTTCCATAACTCAATCTAACTTCATAACTATCATCTATATAACTTAAACTATCTATTTGAACCCTTAAATAAATTTAAAACTCTTAATTTATCTTATCTCAATTTTGTATCTTAACTTTTCTCCTTTGATTTCTTTCTGCTCTATCCATCTAAATGACAATTAGAGACTTCCACTAGTTACTAAAGAGGCTGAACTAATATTAGAGTGCTTGATTTTGGTGTAAAAATTAGAGAAAATGGAAGAAATTTTGTGAAGAAAAATGGAAAACCCATTTGGCCAAAGGAGAAGCATGAGAGGGCTAAATAAGGTGCATAATTCTCTAGAGAATTCTAATATTTTAAACTTAAAAAGGTCGTTGGAATGGGCTGGGCATTGGTCAAGACAAGTGGTCCAACCCCATTAGGCCCATTTGTGAAATTAAGACCAATATATATATATATATATATATATATATATATATATATATATATATATATATATATATATATATATATATATAGCCACATAAAATTTTTTAATTCGATCGGAATCTATTTTCTGTCCAGCTCACCCAAACCGGATTGATTAGTCAAATTTCGGTGCTACCATAAAATTCATTTTTCATTGTCAAATAATTTTAAATATTATTTAGACTCTATCCAAGTCTTAAAATAAATTTTTAGATGTCGTTTATTATTTTTAATAACCCAAGCGAAGTACGGTCAAACCAATTTATTAATTAGACCGAGACCCTTTTTTCTTATTTTTAAATTTTGAAAACTTATTTGACTTCATTTTCACTCCAAATTTTACCATTGAACTAGTCATAACCTATATTTTCTGATGATCAAATAAAATATTCTTCACCCATGAGTATATTTTTGACTCCGGGTATAATGATTAATTTCGAAAACTACAGTTTACAACTAACCAGGTATTTGGGTCATTACACTTCCAAATGCTATATGTGGAATGGCAATGTTGCACCCGTCTGCACTACTCTCTTAACAAGAGCCTAGAAGGATAATCATACTTTATTGTTCTTGCCATTACCTTATTTTACTAGTCATTCTTAATTTATAACTTTCATTGATGACTTTTTTAGCTACGGATATGTTTATCTCTTTAAAGAAAAATTAGAGGCCTTTGATGTGCTCAAAATTTTTAAAATTGTGATTGAAAACCATTTAGGCAAAAGCATTAAAATTGTGAGGTCTAACTGGAGTGAGTAATATGACATTATGATGAAGAAGGGCAGTACATAGGACCATTTGCCAATAATTTAGAAGAGTGTGGGATTCTTGCCCAATGTGCTATCCTAGTACTCCTAAACAAAATGGTGTGGCAGAGAAATCGTACTCTCATTGACAAGTTCAGATCTATGATAGATAGAAGCAATTTGCTTGGACACTTTTAGGGTGAAGCCCATAGGACTGTCATTTATATTTTGAATAAAATGCCTAATAAGTCGATTTCTAAAATACTTTTTAAAGTATAGATAGGTGGAAAAACTATAGTCTTAATCACTTTTGTGTTTAGGGGTGTCCCCCAAATGTTAAAATCTATAATTCTTTTAAAAGAAAATCTTACCCCAAACTTCTCGTTGCTTCTTCATAGGCTATCTAGAATTGTCCTAAAGGTACAAGTTTTATTATTGTAATTGTAGTATAAAGATTTTTTTTAGTACATTAATGCTAAGTTCTTAAAGTTTAATGTTTGTGATGAAGTGGTGATATTGAATTACTTCCTCTTAAAAAGCAAGTTACTATTCCTATACCAGTTGTGCATGAGAAAGTAGTTTATTAACTTGAGGTAAAAGAAGCCGAAAGAGAACCATTAGTAGAAAATTTTTAAGTGGAAGAGTCTGAACCATAACTAGTTGAAGGAGAGGTTGTTAGTATATCTAATAGACAAAGGAGACCCGTTATATCAAACGATTATGTTGCTTATTTGAGGGAAACTAATTGTGATGTTGAGCATGTGATAGACCTAATATCATATGGTAAGGCAATGCTTAGTCCCTACTGTAGTGCATGGAAAAAAGGTATGAATGATGAGATGGACTCAATGTCATATTATGGGGTGTGAGAACTTGCAGAATTGCTAAATGGTTTAAAGCCAATTAGTTGTAAGTGGGTATCTAAAATCAAGTTGGACTTAAATGCTAACATAGAAAGATTTACAGCAAGACTAGTGAAAAATTGGTTTACTCAAAGAGAATACATAAATTACAATGAAACCTTTTTTTTTTTTTTTTCTGTATTTTCTACTATCTCATTTACAATGATGTAACATTTGTAGCACATTTAATTAAAGTTGCATTAAATGAATGTGAAAATTGCCTTATTGAATGAGAATTTAGATAAAGAAGTCAATATGGTACAACTTGAGGGTTTTATAGTTCTTGGAAATAAGCACGTGTATGCAAGTTAAAAATGTCCATTTATGATTTCAAGCAAGCTTTTTGACAATACCTAAAATTTGATAAAATTATTACTAGTTAAGGTTTTGTAAAAAACAGGATTCATGAATGTATATATCTCAAGACTAGTGGGAGGAGATTCACTTTGCTTATTTTATACGATGATAATATTTTGCTTGCTTGTCGTGATTTGGGATTGTTGCATGAGATGAAAGCTCCGTTGTGATGCCACTTAGCAACACCTAAAACAGTCTCGCCAATAAATTGCGATGCAAGGCAACATAATGGCAATAATAAAGTGATATTTAAATGCAGCGTTGCCACAGCGATGCTATGATGACACAAGAGGAAAAAATAAATAAGTGATGCCTCTTGTGCATCGCTAAAGTTAGCACCAATAGTTGGCGACATGTTTGGGGACATCATTATGTCACTAGTTAGCACCGCGGCCTGTGTGTGTTGCTAAATTTAGAGGCAACCAAGCGCCATATCTATTCATAGTTTAGCGGTGCCATACTGGCATCAGTAAGCTACATATCTAGATTCAAAACACAAAATGATTGATCGTTTTAGTTAGCAATGCGGCATATATAGCAATGCCTCGCTCATGTCTCTAACCTTTGAAGTGAAATGTGCCATTTCATTAAATTAACAGTTACCTAATGACTCCTTAGCGATGTGATCTTGGCATCGCTAAATATGTCGATTGAATTTGGTGATTTGACTAGAGATTCCTAAAAATGCAATGAATTGAAATCTGAAATCCCTAACCCATTGAAATTCGAAACATCCAAACACACGTCAGTGCCACTGGATATTCTCTCAATTGTCCACCACTGGAGAGTCTGTTCTCCATCCGCCACTAGAGATTCTGACTATTGGTAAAGATAAATATTCCATGAAACAAAAACTCCCATTTGGATCTACAACTACTACATCCTTAAAAGTCAGTAATGATAATCTGTCTCTACGTTCTTCAGGATGCATCGGAGGATAATGGAATAGAGTATAAGGCAAGATGTATGAATTTATTTTTCTATTTTTACCAATGCATATGATACTGAAGCTATATATTGAGTATGTATTTTTTTTTTACGTGGGTGTGAGTTAGCAATTTTTTTCCATAATTCATTGTTTCTAATACAGTCATTTGATTATGATGTGAAGTCAATCTTTTTATGTGGAGTGATGACATTAGGGATTCAGATAGTTAGGGCAGTGATGATGAGATCTATGAGAGCACCATATCATTAATTGATAGGATTGATAGAATTGTTATCAGAAAATTGATCAGGGTGTGAATCTTTTTTGCATGCTCAAGAAAACATAAGAGAAGTGATTTAGGCCTAGTTTAAGAGGGGTGCCAATCATTTGATAATTAAGATTATTGATTAATGATTAATTGCTAATCATATACTCAGATATTTCATTTTTAAAGAAGTATATGTGTCCTTCGAGTGTGACAATGGTATGAATGGATATAAAATCCTTATTGAATCATTCATTTAAAAGTGAGTATTTTTTTAAAAAATTTGTGTTGATGACAAATATTAACATAGATGGTATAATTGATTTGCAATTTAAATAAAATTATAATTATCATTTTATTTATTTATTTGAGGTTTGAATTTTAGACTTTAAGTTTTTAATTTGAAAAATTGTATCCAAGTTTATTTTATTTAATAATTTAATGTTATAATTTATTAATTTTTTAACTTAAATTATTATAAATGAAAATTGAAATATTTACATTTTTATATATATAGATATGTTATCGTACCTGTATTCTAATTTTTAATATTTTTTAGTCGTATTTACGTATTCTAAATTAAAAAATAAAAATTTGGACTTAATAGATATGTATCCGTATTAGATACGAGACTAAACAACAAATGTTATAAGCAGCTTTTTATTGAAAGCAAAAAATGGTCTTGTTTGATTTTATATTTGATTAGTCTATCCTGAATTGGGTACATTGATTGTTTAACTACCAATTCCCATGACATCTTGCGTATGTTTATAGACTTTCTCTCAGTAGATGCCAACAAAAGTATTATGTTCTTATTGGTGAAATTATTTCAAAGAAATCTTAAACCTAATTTATTTTGTCAAAAATTTGTTGTTCTTAATATTGGAATCCCAATGCAATATTTTCAGCTTGGGAATATCTTTATAATTCATCAATTATTTAGCCTGGTATTCAAGAATTTCTGCACCACATGAAACTCACATGAAAAAGCCCTAAATCGATGTGCGAAATATAAATGAAAATTAGTGGAAAAATTAGGAAAACGTGCAGTGTGTTGAATTCATTGAACGATTGAATTTTAGCCATGAGAGGACAAACGATGGTTGGTTTTGTGAGAAATTGCAAGGACAAGATAAACTCACAAGTCACAATCACAGCCGCCCATGCAATTAGGATTAATGTAACTCGATCATTTTATAAAGTGGGGGACCGAAATTGTTCTGGGGACCAGCATGCTCTGGGAATGCATTAACAGTATCTCACGGCACTCAAACCGAATTATAGACCAAAGCAGCCTTTCATTGTTGTCGATACAGAAACTGTTGTAATAAATGATGTTCTATTCTCCAAGCTGTGATATATTTCACCCACCCCTCTTCTGTGTCATACCATGGGATTGAATTCTCCTTAGCATTGATGAGTTGGCATATGTCCAATCTTCATTGACGAGTTTCCCCATATATATATATATATATACACATATGGTCCCTCTCCGATTTTGATAAATGGAGGTAAAGACAATAAAATTGTAACCATATATATATATATATATATATATATATATATATATATATATATATATTCTCGTGGAAGTTTTGTTGGGACCATTGACTTCATATCATCCAGACCCCTTAATGTTTTACTCCATGCAATGGATATGATAAACATGTATTCGTCATTGGAAGAATTTCAAATTTGAAAAATTCTGGACAAATCTTTATTCACAAGAGTGGAGAATTTAAAAAAAAAAAAAGAAAATCTGTTTGACGGTCTGGATCAAATTTGGCCCATAAAATGGGATTGAAGCACAGCACAGGATGTGAAAACTCGTCTTTTTTCTTCATTCTAGTTTAGGGTGTATTAATTACCAAATAATGGTACGGCCCATAAAAGTTTAGAAGTCGATGGTCAATGCTATGCTTGAAATTTTTTGGGAGTTATTTGTTTAACTGAGCTCTACTATGTGATTCCCATTCCATTAAATCACGTATGTGCTCGTTATTTCTTCTGAATTTGAACATTATTTTTTTCTCTTTTTATTTAGATCGAGCAAGCTCAATTTTGAAGTAAAACTCAATTTTTTCAGTTCTATTTGAACCTGTTCTTGGGATCGTGTTGCCATCAATTGTCCACTTCTTTGTGGAATTTGTCTTAAAGATGAGCTATTTAGTCAACAATGTCTTCTTCTACTGCCATTTTAAGTTATCAGAACTTTTGTCTTTATCCTTTACTTTTCTTTTAATTCTAAGCTTTAATTAGGAATTGCAGATAGTGTAGTATACTGTTGTGAAAGTATAATTGTTTATGTATTGTTCTCTCGAAATTTAAAGTGATCTCCGCTTATGAATCCAGTGTCTTGTTATTGAAAAAGAAAAACAAATTAGAAATAAGATATTAAGTCTAATTGTAATTTTATTAGCAAATGTTCATGAATATGCAATTATAGTTTGGGCTCGATCTCTTGTCACCTCTAGTTTAAGTATTTATGCACTAACACCCATCAAAAGCCATTAATGTTTATTGATATATTAGCATCATTGTCCCTTGTTCCTCTAAGAATAATTTATATATATAATATATATTATTGGGATATCAATGAGGCCATCCAGCCGTTATCAGTACTGAAGGCTCGGGCAAATAAATTATATAAGTTGTATCCTATTTCGTATTAGTAAGATTAGATACGAAGAACGGTAAAGAATATCAATTCGTAAAAAGTAATGCAGAAATCCTTTTTTTTTTTTGGTAGACACCAACCCTACACTTGGACATCCAATTGAGTTCATATTCCTTGACTTGAAATAGCCAGCTGTATGCAAGTATTGTGGTTTCGCTATATCCAAGATCATCAACGCTAGTTAATTATCTGGCACCTGTTATTTGCAATGTTAATAATCTGCATGGAGTAAGTTATCTTGTTTTAATCCTTGTCATGTTTACTTGGTGATTTTGTGACAAATCCCATTCCAGTGGCCTAGAATGATTCACACTTACAAGGGGAAGCATGTTGGGCTTAAAGAAGGTCTTTAGAACTCGAATTTTTTAAGGGGTTTGGACGAATTTATTAATTTGCTTCTAGCTGACCAAATTGGATAGACATTGAGAAAATTAAATATTAGTGCATGCCAAAGAAGTGTTGTGATACAACTTTTAGAAGCACCAACAGAACCAAATACAATATACTTACTAGGGGTGAGCATTGGTTCGGTTCGGTTAAAAACCGAACCGAATTTAAATAAATCGAACATAACTAATTCATTTATAATAATACTGAACCCAAGTATATTTAGAATAGAACTTAACCGAGCCAAAATATTTCGATTTAATCGATTTTGTAAATTAATTTATTAATTACTATAAACTATAATTAGTATAATATTTATTAATTATAAAAATCAAAATCAATCATAATAACTTTATAAATTAACATAATTAAAATCAATTATCATAATCTTATAATTGCCATAACTAAAACTAAAACTTTGTAAATTAGTATAAATATTATCATAAATTTATTAATTACCATGAATTAAATTTAGTTAATAAAAATTAAAATAAATTGTCATAGTTCATGATTTTATCAATTATCATATATCAAAATGTAATTTTTATCTAAAAATTATAATTAATTGCTACAAAATTAATAAAATATATATATAATAAGAAATTTGGTCAGTTCAGTCTAATAATTTTTTCAACGTTTTCAACTGAACCGAAAAACCGAAATTTTTATAAATAATCGAATCGAATAAACTGAAATCAGTTCGGTTTGGTTTTACACACCCCTAATACTTAAACTACAGAACTTTTGTAGTGAAATTTTTTGCTACTTAATATATAAATTTTACCACAAAAAAATTTCTCTACTAGTTCGCTACTAAAAATATGTCACTAAAACTCTTATTGGAGAAATTTTGATTAACCACATTTTTATGGAGAATTACATATTTGCCACAAAAATTCCGTAACACTTATACTTTTAATGGCAAAACTATTTTTTCACTAAAAAAAATAATTTGTGGTGAAATGCATTTGTCATTAATTCTATAAATTAGTGATGAATATTTTCCCCACTAAAAGTCTAAAAAATTTGTGAAAAAATATTGTTTGCCATAAAATATGAACTTTTTGTGATTAAATAATTTTTCCATTAAAAATACGAATAATTTGTGAAAACAATTTCATCATAAATTTGTTATTTTTATTGGCATAATTATTTCTCCATGATATATTTAATTTTAATATCATTGAAAACTCGAAAATATAATCAAAGTACAATGTAAATATGGAAAGTTTATAATATTCATTCATATTACAAATTGTATAATTTATACATACAAAAAGATGGGTTCACAAAATAGACAGTATGGTCCATTAAATTTACAGGAATCAAAAATTTATGTCATGGTTTTACTAGCCAAAAGAGTTTTCAACTATATCATTTTGAGCATTATGCTCAATAAAAAACAAAAAGCATGTATTTGCTTGCAATTTATTTAATCCATATTTGTCTATGACCATCTTTCTGTAGATTTTTGCATAATTTTAAGTTCTACTAAAATAAAATATTATAAAAAAGAAAAATGTTTCATCAAACTCAAGTATTTTCACTCATACATAGTATACATTAAAAAAATGATCACTAGAGAAAGCCATTTGAAAAAAATAATAAAAAGACAAATATGGTGGAATGAGGTTAACTTGAAAATACTGTAAATCAAAGGCAATATGGCCCATTAAATTTTTCTTGTTGTGAAAGAGTAGTTACAAACCTTATTGCAATGGACGACACAATAAACAATTAAAACATATATAGGTAAATTCTATTGAACAGCTCATTTAATTAGAATATTCACCACTAAAACTGTCTACCTGAAAATGAAAACAAAAACAAGTAACATAATTAAAAAAAAAAGTATTACAAAAAATTATCGCACAGGACAAGTGCATGCACCTTTCATGAGATCAGGCCATTCATGTGAGACCAACCATCTTTTCTTTTATAGGGAAGGCACATTGTCTATCCTATCTAATAGTTTCTCAAGTTTAAAATTTCTTTCATTTTTACTTCAACAGACTCAGATTCCATCAAAGCTCTTAACTTGTGACCATAACACTGAGTGGAGAGAACAATTAAGATGTTTAAAAGTGTTAAACTAACACAAAAAACCTTCAGTAGTAACACTTGAAATTAATTTGAGGTTGAGCATCAATCATTAGGGCTTTTCTATATCCTTTCATGATGCTCAATGTCCAATTTGGGATCTGTCCAAAATGACAAATAACAAATACAGTCAGTATCTCTACGAACCTCAGGCTTCCCTGCTGAAAGTATACGAACCAAGAATGACATTCCCACATTTGGAGCTCGAACAAGACAGAGGGTCGGTGTTTCTAGATCAACTTATGGCATAGCCCGCAAAGTCTGAAAACTACAAGTATCCAAATTGGCCAAATTTCTATTATTGATTGTAATATAATCAATGTATGAACCATTGCCAGAACAGATAGAAAATTTAAAATAACATAGCAGGGGCAAGATTTAAATCCAAACAACATGCAAAGGTGCAAAAGCTTGAGTTTAGTAAGCCTAATGCCTAGAAAATATTTTTTCTAAGATATAATTTAAGATTGTCCAAAAGTTTTGACAAAGTTCTTACAAAAGCCAGAAGTTACACACATAATTATCTAAATCATATTTGTATTTTTACTTATTCATCAAGCTAGCTATGTATAACAAATATTTTTGTTAAATTAATGTTTTATAATATAAAATTAATTTATATGAGATTCTATTGTTGGTTTGGCTGGAATTTGAATACTTATATATATCCAGGTAATACCTCTCTAATTACAATTTACAGATTATGCATGCAGTTGACTAATAGCAAGAATTAAACTAACCTAAACTCATGTTCATCCAAAAAAGAGTCCTCTCCATTTTAAATATATTAAAATAGTTAATGATAAGTTCCACATGGAAAAGAATTGTAATGTTTGTTCACTTAATCAGGATAATCTCAATTATATGAAAGAATGCTACGAGTTTTTTTGCAAAAAAATCTGAACAATTTAAAACTTTTCCATTTTTAAAACATCCTTATCTTATATGAAAACATTTTTAATCAAAACCATATTTAAAACATAAATATCCATTTGACAAGCATGCATCTCAATTTGATACAAAGGATCATATATGTATAACCAAAACCATGAAGGGCTTCCACTAGCTCGATGTTTCTAAAAATATAACAAATTAAATGTTTCTAAAACAATAAGAATGTTACTAAAAATATAACCAATTACATGTTTCTAAAACAATAAGACATGCAAATCCTTTAAAAACTATTGACTAAACTCATATCCCATGACATATACAAAAATAAAGACAAAAGATGTTATGAATGTATTACCAACCCAAAAATGGGTTTGCTCTAATTGATCCTTGTACAAACTTGCATCTCTTCACATCAACCACTGCTTTCAACTAAGCCCCAAAACATGCATGCAAGGTATTGGCATATATATGTATAAAAATTCAATATACATACATAAGATTTCATGTTGTAACTTACCAAGTTCATAATGTCATCATACCATTTTCATAACATTTACCTAATGATCATGCATAAGGCATATATTTACTATGATCCTCACCTTTATAACCATGTTAACATGCATACTTTGTACATTAGTTTACGTACCGATATAACATATATTCACAACCATTTATACATTTAAACTAGAATATAAAACTAAACCATATTCCCTTTTATAAATTTATATACATCAACCATATTCTATTTTATGTCGTCCATGACTTACCAAAAGTCATATTCATGTTTCTGCCTATAATTCATATCTTTCATGCCATTCACATCACATATATCCATATAAATGGTTTACCATATCCGTCTATCATAACAAGATCCATATAAGATTTATCAAAAACCATAATACCTTTATTTCAATTATTTTTGTATTTTTAGTTTATTATATCCTTTTTTACTTTACTTTCCCAAAACTCTAAACCGAACTATCCAAATGCAGATTGTGAAATAGGAAAGCTCACAACCCGAGCTTAAGCTATCCTATTCATTAACTGCATATACTCATCTAAGCCTCCAAAGTTAATAGCATTCACAACCTAAGCTTAAACCACCTTGACTGAGTTTAAATAATAGGATCAAAGGTTCCCATAACCCGAGCATAAGTCACCTTCATTCTGTATCCAGATATGCTCAACCGAGCTTCTTAAATTAAGAGTGCTCATAACTTGAGATTAAGTCACCCTAATTAAGTACATAAATATATTCTATGGTATTGTAACCCTTTCAATGACATGTCATTCATCCTATGTCAAGTCTTAGATTAGATAAATGGGCATTTATAGTTTATTTCATTTCCTTTTTAATTGTCATTATTACATCAATGCTCATAAGTGTTTAACATATGCTTAATACCTCATGTTGTAACATTACATATAATGCATAAGTGAAATTACATCATCCACATAGGGCATAATTAACAAAATTTTCCTATTGAAATCTCATTGTACTTCATGAGGGAGAATACCCATTCACGGTCGTAAAGGTGTCTTTCATAGATAGTTTTCCTGTGAACCAAGGCATGAACATTACTACTGCTTATAAATAAACTTCATTCACAGGCGTGAAATCATGCTTCATGAATTCCTAGACATGTATCAAATCGTGAAATTCTAAGTGTGAACAAGGATAATCTGGGTATCAATATTTATGGTCGTGATTCCTTATTCACGGGTATAAACTCTTGCACTCATGGCTTCCTTAGCTGTGAGACTGATGTATCTCAAAATGTACTTGCAAGCGCACGAGCCAGTTGTAATCCTAGTAAGTTACTTTCGAGGTTGATCTCTTAAGGAACTATATGGTTATAAATCCTTAATTAGTATTAAGTTACCAATGAATAGTGAAATAAAATCCTAAACACTCTAACCAATTTTAATGAGTTGATAAAAAGAAACTAATAAGTAAGATTGTGGTAAAAAAATAACTCAGAAAATCAATGAGAGGATAAACAAGACCTAGCTCACAACTTCTAATTTGTATATCCCTTTAATGAATTAAGCACCAATGAATGTAGATTTTATAGCTCTTATATTTAATGCATCAACTAATCAATTCAATGAATTAACTAATGTTCAATTGAATTTTTAGGTTAACATACAAATGATGTATCTAATAATTTAGCCTTTTCATATCTATTTAAAGTTAAATAATTAGTGATCAAGCAACTATTAAATCAAAAACTTATTAAGCATAATTGAAACAGAAGAAATCAAACATTCATTAAATAGATAAAGAGGAACAACACAAATTGGGGTTGCTCACTAAGCATCTATTAAATTGTTTAGCATAACATTCTAATAACAATGGTCATGTTTATTTTGATGGATAAGTTAAATATAAAAGAAAATAAAAGATGAAAAGAAAACTTCCTGAAACACTGCCACACAATTCTTAATTTTTCTCCCGTGTGAACAACTATTGTATTTTTGTGTGTTTCTTATTTTTTTCTTCTCTTTCAAATGTGAAAGAAAGACTAGAATTTATAACCTAAAAGTCCTAGTTGATTTTTACTTCTAAAGATATAAAACTTCCTAACTATAAGATAATTTTCCCTATAGATGATCTTCAAATTGACAATTATCTTCAAAGTTTGGACCCTACTTGATCTTAATAGAGTTTGCATACGATTGGACTATTGCAGGAAAAAGGTCATCACTGCATGAGGCATTCTTCAACAATATACTCAACACAATCGTGATGATTCATGTGTGAGTGATAGGAAAATAAAGCAGTGATGTGTCTGCCATCAAATTGGCAAGCCCTGCAATAGAAGACTGAGCTTCAGGAACTTCGCACTCGTGATCAAAATGTTGCACCAGTGACAAAGTGAAAGGAGAAAATCCTCACGACTAGAGACACTTCTCACTCATGTGATAGGTTGTCACGTGCATGAGGCTTTAAACTATATTTTCTCCTCACGTGCATAAGGCCTTTTATCTTTTCCTACATTTCAACTTCTCTTCCTATAAACACAAAATCATAACAATTAATTTCCAAAATATGATAAAAACCTATAATTAGACATAAAAAAATATTAATAAAAACTAGACCAAATAAGAGCACATCAGAAATAATGCATGAAAACTTCTATCCAATCTAGACATTTTTCTAGGTAAGCATTTCACTGGCATGAACTTTATGTCATGGGTATGAAATTTATTATGGGTTAAGCATTTAAGTCATGATAATTCTAAGGTTTCAAGGACAAAAATGAGCCAAAAAATAGAGCAAAACATTCAACACACTCAAGGCTTTATGATTGACTAATATCAATCACTTCTATTAACATTTTAGTCATTATCATGCTATCAATATACCTTTAACTTCATAAAACACATCTGAACCATAAATAATCCCAAAAGCCAATTAAATCTCATTAACTTCCCTACTGAAATTTTTATGTCTATCAGCCATTCAAATCTTTTTATAGCCATGCCATTATCATTTATATCATGCCTTTATACCATTTTTCATGTATTCACATCATTTCACCATACAAAACATGCCAAGATGCAAGTAATTGAATTAAAATGTCAATACGTACATACCTTTAATAATGGGGCCTTAAACCTCACATCAAGCTTTTTAAGCTTGCCTAGCCCTTTGGTAATACTCACCACTGCCTCTAGCAACACCTAAGATTACAAAAATGTTCCATAAGTTCCTTATGTTAGAAAATGAGCATAAATGACTCTAAAGCCAAACTTTACTTCCCACTTCTTAAAACACTCTTCCTTACTTTATTTGATCTTTCCACCAAGGTTTAATAATGGTGTTTTTGTGTTAATGGGGGTGAAGATGGTGAAGAAGATGAGCTTGGCATGCAAGCTTAGGTTATGGAAGTGGCAGGGAGCAGTTGATGATAGAAAAGAGGCATAGGAGAAAGAGAAAAATATGACTCTGACTTGCTTACTTAACTAACCATAGTTAATGGGCATGAAGCTTTCTTTAAGGGTGTGAACCCCTTGTCACAGCTATTGACCATGATAACATCTTAACAATTGTGAATCCTTCTAAAACTCCGTTTTTTAAAAAATACAACTCTTTCATGAGTGTGAATAGCCATTCACAAGTGTAAAAGCACAATTTTCCAATGTTTAACCTTTTAAAGTTTAATATACTCATTCTCTTTTATTACATCATTCTAATATAAAATGATGGTGAAATTTTTTTAGAGGGAAAAAGGCACTTGAGCAATAATCTAAAAATTAATTAGTGTTATAAAATATTAATTAACTATGGAATTTGTTGTCGTGGAATGATTTAGCAACGAAATTTTGTGGTTGCTATTGTGTCTTATTTTTGATGCACTGTTAAGTATAGTCACTAAAGATTGGTGTAGTTGCCCAAAGGGTGTTTATGGATAACTTTGCGATTACAATGACTTTCTATTTCTCAAAGGCATCCTTCACAAAAATATAACAATCATGAAATATTATGTGCAGTCACAAAAAGTATTCTGAACTATGACTAATGGCTAGTTTTATGAATGTCAGAGTTACAAAAAGTGTTGTGTGATTGCAAAAGGTATTGGAACGGTTAATAACATTCATTAACCATTTATTTGTGATTGACCTTAAGAGGTGCCAAGACACTATAAATAAGTGTCCAATGTCTGATTTTGTTCTTAATGTCCTATCTTTTATTCTAGCCTTTTTTTCTTCAAAAACAACCAAATAGCATTATTTAACTTATTCTTGAGTGAGTTTAATTGATATTATTTTCTTCATACTCAATTTTTTTTATTATTCTAGTGAGGATTACTATAGAACTAGTCAAGAATGTAGTGGGGGAAAAAATCCCTTAAGGAGAGTAATTACACGATCAAAATACAATCAATAGAGCTTTCATTGTTCATTCAGTTTTATCTAACAATCTTAAGGAATTTGGTATCAATGGAGGCTACTAATTCTAAGTCCATTTCCAAGAAGATGTTCCTGCTTGATGCATTTTGTTTATATTGGTTTGATGGGATAAGCTTTACAAGATGGAAAAATAATTTGCATTTCTTACTGACCAAATTGGGTGTTGCTTATCTTATTTGTTGAGATATTCCAACCATTCCTGAACCAATAGAAGATGAAAGTGAAGAAATGAGGGCACAAAGGAGAAAACGTGAATAAGATGAAGTTCAATGTAGGGGTTATATTCTAAGCGCACTTTCTGATCGACTATATGATCTCTTCCAATCAGTTAAGTCCCCATAAGAGATATGGAATGTCCTACAGAACAAAATACACATATGAGAAACAATGTACGAATATATTTACATGTCAGAAGTTCTTTGAGTTTTGAATGATTGATAATTAATTAGTTATAGATCAATTTGATGAGTTACTTGTCTTAGTATCAAGACTCAAAGGTTTGAAAGTGGAAGTGTTTGAACAACTTCAATAAAGTGGCAATAATAATAGCAAAATTATCATCCACTTTAAATGATTATAGAAAGAAATTGTTGCATACTTCCAAAGATTTTACAATTGATCATATTATAAATCATATTCTTATTGAAGAAGAAACTTGCAATTGCAAAAAAAGGTTTGCCTTAGAATCTAGTTCAAAAATGAAGAATATTGAGTCTAACACTAAAAAAGGAGGAAAGAATTCAAGGAACAAAAATAAATATTCAAAAACTTCAAATGATTCCTCAAAAAATAATAAGAAGAATAAAACTTGTTACTGTATGGAAAGAAAGCATTTCAAAAAGGAACATCAATTTTGTAAAAGGTTAAAGACCAAGGGAGGTGTTGGCTAAAAAAAGGCCAATGTTGTTGAACATATACCAAGTTCAAATGATATTGTTGTCATAGTTATTAAACTTAAAGTTAGTATAGTTACTGAATGCAACATGACAACAATGGATAAATCTAAAGATTGGTGGTATGATTCTGGTGCAATCGTCCATGTTTGCAAGAGAAAATATATGTTTAAAACTTATGAAATGGCAATACAAAATGACAAAGTCTTAATGGGGAATCATGATACAACTAAATTTTATGTCTAAGTATGGATTAATCTTATGTTCAAATGAAAATTTTGGAAAATGTGAAATCTGTATACAAGCAAGAATGACTAAAAAACCTTTTCCAAAGAATGAAAGATCAACTAATTTGCTTGAATTAATCATTTTCTATATTTGTGAATTGAATGGTCATTTAACAAGAGGAGGAAATTGATATTTTATAACTTTCATAGATGATCATTCAAGATATACACTCGTATATTTAATGAAAACAAAGGATCAAACATTTGAAAAGTTTTAAAAAAAATTACAAAATGTTGGTTTAAAATAAATTGGGAAAAAAAAAATTAAAATCCTACAAAGTTATAGGGGTGGTGAATATTTTTAAATTGAATTTTCTGAATTATTGTGATGAAAATGGTTTAATACATCAAACAATGGCATCTTATACTCTACAATAAAATAGTTTGGCTGAAAGAAAAAATAAAACATTGGTCGATATTGTAAATGTTATGCTTATGCATGCTAAGCTACTAATGAATCTATGGGGAGAAGCATTATTAACAGCTTGTCATGTGCATAATTGCATTCCTTTAAAGAAAACAAAGACTTAAAAGAACTAAATTAGGACCAAGAGCTTTTAGAGATATTTTTGTGGGATATCCCAAAAATTATAAGGCATATAGAATATTAGACATAGACTCCAATGTTATCATTGAGTCTAGGGATGTTGAATTATTTGAAACTAAATTTATAAAGGATTCAAGTAGCAATCTATAAAGAGAAAGTAATAGTGTCAAAAATTCTACACATGACACTAGTCTTGATTCTAACCCTTCTTTCAAAGGTAAAAAGGAAGCATTGGAGCCTCTTAATGAACCTAGGAAAATTCAAAGAGCTCGAATAAAGAAGAGTGAAGGATCTAAATTTATTTCTTCTCAATCAATGAGATTTTTCCTAGTTGAAGGAAGTAGAGTTGAAGTGTAGCTATGGCTTCAAGATATTTCAATTTTTTTAAAGAAGCTATAAATGATTAAATGAATTCACTTTTAGCAAATAAGACATGGGTATTGGTTGATCTTCCATCTAGTTCTAAACCGTTTGGATGCAAATGGGTGCTTAGAAAAAAATATAATATAGATGGTTCACTACAAACTTTTAAAGTAAGGTTAGTAGCAAAAGAATTCAGACAAAAAGGAAGGCATTGATTACTTTGATACTAATGCACCAGTGGTAAGTGACTATGTCTAATGCTTTTAGCAAAATATATAATGAAAAATCTAAACATACAGTTTTGAGGCATGAGTATATAAGCTAATATATAAGCTAACTTATATCGGATGAGATAATCACAGTTGTCTATGTAAAGTCAAGTAATAACTTGGTCGAACCATTAACTAAAGAACTCTTGAAAGACATATTAAAGAGTACTATAGATGCAAAAGGTCTAGAACTATTTTGATTTGTTGCTAATAATGATAATCTTACCTATCTTATTGTTAAGCAATTTGAAAAGTTCAAAAGGTAACAATAAATTATTATTAATATGCAACGAGTACTAGTATATAGTAATTATGAAAAGGATATTGAATATGCAATATATTCCTAGTGAAGATAATTGTTAGATTTTAAATAAGAAAATTGTAAACAAACTTCATAGGGTCTTCGTCTATATAAACACTAGGAGTGGTGCTATTTCTATCCAAAATTTAGAGGTTAAAATTCTTGTAAGTGTTCATAAATCTAGGGGATAACACAAGATCATAAATATGGTGTTAAAGCTAATGGTGAATATGTTAGAGAAATATGTAAAATTTGTGTATAATTATCTCGGTCTTATCACATTGGAATTATGGTTTAATATTTTATCACAACCTTGATTTCGATAAGGTTTTGAATAACTTATACTAAAATAAGGTTTAAGTCGAAAGACACCTCTAAATGCATAAATCAAGTATGGCTATGATTTTCACTAACTTAAGTGGGGGATTGTTGAAATAGTTAGTGATAAGTTTCAAATGGAAAAGAACAGAGAGATATATATGGATTTATAATACTTATTACATCATTCTAATATGTATTGATGGTGAAATTTTTTAGAATAAAAGGGGTACTTGAGCAATAATCTAAAAATTAATTACTATTATTAAATATTAATTAATTTTAGAATTTGATATCACATAATGATTTAGCAACGAATTTTGCTATTGCTATTGTATCTTGTTTCTGATGCATTATTAAGTGCGGTCGCTAAAGATTAGTGAACAACTTTGTGGTCGCGATAACTTTTTATTTCTCAAAGGTCCTTAGTCACAAAAATATTATGCACAGTCACGAAAAGTATTTTTAACTATTGCTAATGGCTAGTTTTATGAATATCATGATTACGAAAAGTAAAATGTTGTAGCGAAAAATGTTGTAACTATAAATCATTAACCGTTTCTTTTCTCAATTTTTGAGGACTGTAACTAACTTGAAAAGGTGCCAAGATACTATAAATAAAAGTGTCTAGTGTCATATTTTTCGTTCTTAGTGCTCTCTCTTTATTTTGTTCTAGCTTATCTTTTTTTCAAAAACAACCAAATAACATTCTCTAACTTATTCTTAGATGAGTTTTACTGGTATTATTGTCTGTATACTCAAGTTTGTTTGATTATCTAAAGGAAATTGCTATAGATGCAATCAACAATATAGTGGGGGTAAATTCTGATATTATGATCAAAACACAATTAATATGGCCTTCATTGTTCATTCAGTATTTTTTCTAACAAAATATGTATATATCTCGCTCTAAATTAATTTACAGTTGCCCTACAATTTATTGCATTAATTATATAATTAGAACTATACTCTAACCTTGTTAATTATATTAATTTTTTAATCAAATGTTAATTAAATTAATGTGTAAGACTTTTAACCCTGCCTTGCAGGAGAAGCCATTGACTATGTATATTTTGTCCATATTATAGTTAATAAGAACTTGCTAGTTGCTAAGGGTCTAATAATGCACGAAATGTTCTTTTTATTTATTTATTTTTTATAATGGAAATTGAATAAATCAGTGCGGTTAAATTCAATTAGGAAAAAAAAAAAAGAATTCTTTTTAGGTCCATCAACTATTACCTTTATTTCTATTTACTCTCAGAACTTCAATTATATTTATTCTATTGCTTGTATCCCCGAATAATTACTTTCATAAAGATCACTTCAGTCCAATTCTGAAATATCGATTAACCTACTAATATTACTTTATTCACATTGAGTTCTTAAGTTACTTTTTTTTTATTGTGTCCCTTTACACAATAGAACATAGTAAAATTCGAGAAGTACATAAAAAAATAATAATTCATGACCAAAAAATTAATGGGTTAATTATTTTATATATGCGATAACGACACTCCCCCATGTGATAAACAACTCTTCAATCTGTATGAGTTAATTCTACTAAAAACTTAGGTCTTCTAAATATTAGAATTGTAATGGCTTTTAATTGTAGTACCATAACACCATTGGTGTTGTAAATATGGCTTTGTCGTTTTTTAATTAAAGTTTAAATTTTAAATTTGGATTATAAATTATAAATGACTTATGTTGATATGTTTTTCTTGGCTAGAGAATGAACATATATATGTTTGTTTGATAATGATAAATTCATATGTATATATATATATATAGTTTTATAATAATTTCATTAATGACAAAATAAGTCATAATTTATAACAAAAGTAAACAAGAATACTTTGACGAATTTATAAACAAGTTTGACGAATGAATCAAAGTAACAAAAGTAAAACTAAATAATTAAGCTAATAAATGAATCTAATGAATTAAGTTCGAATGAGATCAAGTAAGTATTTAGCCCGCCTTCCAAATTTACAATACTTTGCTTTATTCAATTAAGTCCAATGAAGTATGTTTTCGATGGCTCTCTCCTTAATTTAGTAATTACCTAAACTAATGGTGTATATAATATTCAATTCAATTTTTAGGTTAAATTAAAGATGATATTTTAATAATATAACCTTAATATGTTCATTTCAAATTAAACAAAAGATAGTCAGTCAGTCATTCAATCTGAAACTAAATAACCACAATTGAAATTGAAAAAGAAATCATACTTCATTAATAGTGAAAGGAAGTTAATATATATTGGGTTAGCTTACTAAATACCTAATGGAATTTAGCCTAACATCGATATTACAGTTGTTATATTAATATCAAATGTTATAATAAACATATTACAACAATGAAAGAAATTAAAAGAAAAAAAAACTAAATTGCTCTCTTAAAAGCTTATGATGAATTTAATTCAAGACCGGTTGATCTTCGAATCTTCTACCTATACTCCAAACTAATTTTCATGTATCAAAATAACTCCCTTCATTTATGAAAAGTTTGCTGAAATAAAGGTGGCTTACGAGTTTTCTTCAGCTACTAGTCTCAAAAGTTACAAAACGTCCTTCCCTATAATTCTAATAAGAACTAAATTTATGTTACTCTGAGTTTTAATTGCATTTTTATTCTAAAGGTACAATATTTTTCTTTTAAATATGTCAATAATATATCCCAAAAATGAGCTCTAGAAGTAATCTTTTTATAATGTGGGTCCAGTTGTAGTCGACATACTTTCATCGCATATTCGACTCTGTAGGATTAGTAGTCGTCATGTGTGTGACAAAAAGTTATGCATGCTACAGGTTGAGAAAGTTTAAATGTTAATCAATATTAATTAAATTAATGAACCAATAAGAATTAGGATTAATTTTAATTAGTGGGACCCACACCTTAATCAAGGTATAAAAAGTCAAAAAAGGGAAAGAATTTTTACATTCTTCCATAAGTTCAATTCTTCTTCCTTTTCCCATCCTTGTTGCCGTCCATCTCCACTCCCATAAATCTCCATTTTCTTCCTTTTTCCAGCATGCTAATAGTGAGAAAAAAATAGTTTTGAGAGAGGAAAATTCTGAATTAAAGGGTTCTTATCATAAAAGGTACCAAAGGAGCAAGAAGGAAGAAAGAAAGAATAAGAGAAAGGGAGAAGAATTGGGGCAGATTTGATCAGCCCTATAACTCCATTAAGGTGAGTTTATTCTTCTTAAATTTAATTTTTTTCCTTCTATTTGAGACCCATAATGATGATAGATGTAATTAGATTTGATAGATTTAGGTTATGTTGCAAGATTGAACTTAGAAAATTAAGTTTGTGATTAGTTGATGAAAATTGTAGTTAGACTTTGAATTTATGATATTTGATGTTAATTAATTATTTTATGACTTAAAAAATAGAGAAACATGATGTTAAGGGATGAAGGAGGGGCTGCCATAGTTAAAGGAATTTAGGGAAAATTGAAATTAACATAGAAAGATCATAATTGGTGATAGATTAAGTGTGAATTGAGTGTTGAATTGGGAACTAGGATATGGTTTTTGGGCAGCCATGACATATTGAGAGGGAAGTTTAACCTTAGTATATTTTGGCTAAATTAAGGTGTAAAACATATTAGGAGCATTAGAATATTATGTAGACATGAAAAGCATTGAAAATGGATGTAGGAATTGAGATATGGTATGGTTGTGTAGGAAAATCAATGAACAAGTGAGAGGCCATCAAGAGGGTGACAAAGACAAGGAGAAAACTAACTAATAAGGGAAGAAAAAGAAGGATTAAGGGAAGAGCCAAGACTGATTAGGTATGTGCTTCATTGATAAAAATCTTATATTTTGTTAATATGTATGAAATTATATATTAAGGTTTGATATGTTTGTGTTTGTGATATGTTATGTGATTTGTTAATTCAATTGATCATAACTTTTGATAGAAAACTGGAATTTGAGTGATTTTTGATGCATTTGAAATCTAAGAAAATAAGCTAAAAATTATGAGAAGACCAAAACTCCCAATTCGAATTATAAATGGACTAAAAATAAAGCTCAAAAAAGGTCTGAAATCTGTCATAGGTAAAAACATAAAATCTTGGGCTTTTGCATGTGTTGTGATAATTATATGTAATAATTAATGTGAATATTTACTTTAATGATAATTATAAATTTTTAACAAATTATTTATGTATGAGATTTTAGTACAATAATAATGGGAATAAAAAACAAAAATAGATAAGCATAATTATGATAATTGAATAATATGGTTATTTTTGCAAATATTGTGAATTAATATAAAAATAGTTAAGCCCTATGACACCTAATCTAAAACTAGAATAGAGAATAGTTTGACATGCCAATCAGGAGATTTAAGATACTCGGTGCCACATATGAAAGCCGGTAATGGTAATTTATAAATGCGCTCAGCACAAAATTATTAAGCCGGTAATGACAATATTACAAAAGCTGATAATGACATTATTATAAAGCACTCGACACATTACTATGAAAGCCGAAAATGACAACTCTGTTATTCTTATTAGATAGTTTGGTTATAAGTGTTATGGGCACAAAAAAATTAAAAAATAATAATAATGTTAAAATATGTTATTATGATAATATTATATGAATTAAATTGTTAAATATTACATGCTTGATGAAATTGTTTGATTTTATATAATTTTTTATTTTATGTCTTACTCGTTAAATTTATAAATGACATATAATAAAAAAATGTGCATGCAAAATTTTTATCATTGAAGCACCATTAAACTAATAGCTTAGCGTGAGTGGTTTCCTCTTGCACAGGTTAGAAGGGTAGCTGTAGAAATTAGAATTGTCAAAAGAAGAAGGGTACCCGGAGGAAAATAACTAGAAGCTTTGGTTTTCTTTTTGGTATATTTTGTTAAAAAATTTGTAAATTAAATTCTTGCTTTTATTTCATATAATGTGTATTAAAGATGTGAATTACAATGTAAAAGAATATAGTTGGGATTTAAATTAATATATTTTATACATAAATAAAATTTTGAGTATTTATGCTTGTAATAATTTTTATTTCACTGTCTGCAATATTTTCATAAAAAAAACATCTCTTCACTTCATTACTTTTATAAAACAGTAAGACGGGTAATGCTCACTTACCTTGCTGAACTATAGTGGGGTAAGGGGGTGTTACACGTGTGACAAGGTATCACGTGCGTGAGGCCTTTGACAACACTCTAGCCCTGATGTGCATCAAAGACTTTACTCCTGCAATTTTTTTTCTTCTTATCCTGCAATCACCAAAAACACATAGCTAAGTACCCAAAAGATATCAAAACCTATAATTAAATATGAAAAACATGAATAAAAATTATACTAAATACAAACACATCAAATTTTTCCATACATAAATATTGCTTGTCCCCAAGCAATATTTAAATACAGAGTAATATACACAACACACTCAAACTGTACTCATAAACTTAACTATTATAGTTGATATCATAGTCCATAATCTCTATGTCTCACTATTACACCAATCTGACTTATATCAAAATCACATAGTTTACTATGTCTAAGACCACCTTAATGCATGTTCTATGCCTTAGTTCAAAAACAAACCAATTTAACCATCCTTTGCCTCAAAATATATACTAAGGAGGAATCTAGCTAAACTACTTATCATAGATGTCAAAAAATTATACTTCAGTCCTCCACACTAATTTCCTTTATAGAACTTTTTTTTTTAATTTCCTAATTGTCTCTCTTTGTCAATAATTTTTTCCTAAGTTATAATGTATTTCTCGTTCTTACTTTGAACTTTGTGTCTTTTTTTTTCCAAAAATACATTACATTTATTTAGGATGCTTTGCATACTCATATTCTTGTCATGTTCTTACTTTGAACTTTGTGAGACATTTTTCAGAAATACACTATGCTTATTTAGGATAGTTTTCATACTCATATCCTTAGTAGGACAATAGAGTACATATGGTAAGTGCATCTTATGCTCTTTGCTATTCTTATCAACTCCATAATTCAACATAAATTTTTTCTTTTTCTTATTATTATTGTGTTTAAGGACTAAACATAATAATATTTGACATCTTATATATATATATATATATATATATATATATATATATATATATATATATATATATATATATATATATATGAGACAATGTACTAATCAAATTGAAATTTCCTTAAAACCTAAACAAGAACTATCATTAAAATTCCCTAGACTTTAGCAAGCTACGTAAGTCAAATAAGGTCAAAATTTAGCATTCCCTCATTAACTTATGAGTGAGAAAATAAGGAAAAGAGATCTCATATAGAAGTTTAAAATATAAGAACAAAACCATTATACACATACAACCCAAAGATAAAATTCCTTCCTTTTCCCACAAACTTAGTCAAGGCATTGCCCTCAATGACTTAGAAAGGAGTAGAAAAGAAATAAGTGAAAGAAAAAAAACCTCCCTTGGGTGCAATCAAAACTCAATAAGGTGGAAAAGACGACAACATAGAGGTCGTTGGCTTCAAAGTACTTAGAGAGCATAAATGTTTGATATCTTTACTCTCTTTCCACATTCATCACATGGTCCTGCAACTCTATTAATTGTTCCTAGATAGATTTGTTACTTGACTCCCATTTTTCCAAAAGCTCCATATTATGAGTAGTCAATTGGTCAAATATTTCTCTATTTGCAGCCTCCATCACCTCTAGTCAAGAGAGCACCAATTGCTAATCTGAAGGTTCCACAGAGCTAGAGCTAGCGGTTGGCTGAGCTTGTCATGAATGTGAAGGCTTTGCACCATAAATATCTTGCCCACTACAATCCCAAGGAATCCACTCATAAGTGCGACACGCATGGAGGATCAACTTGACCTTTTCTAGAGTAAGATTATCGAAATCACCCACACTTGGCAATATGGTTAGTTTAGTACGTGTAGGATTAAATTTACAAAAATAAATGGCAAATGTAATAACAATATGACCCAACCTAAAAGGAGAACTATGATGACTGATAATGTGAAGCATGGTTTGAAAGATAAAAGTAGAAATGGACACTAATTTTCTTATGCATGCACCATAGCAAAAATAGTTCAAACTTAGACACCTTACTATTCGCAGAATGTCCAGAGATAGCATAACCCATAAACTTATGCATCATAATAGTAGAAGGATTTAAAAAGTGCATATTAGATGCATTCTTAGTTTTATAAGTGTCCTTACTTGTTAAGAAAATTTGTGCATCATACCAACTAAAATCTTCAGGGAAACCTATCACATTAGTTTTGCAAAAACAAAATTATTTTATATAGTGTAGAGATCAACAGTGCATAGTCTTTCAAGTAGCCTAAAGGTGAACTTATGAAGAAATTTCTTTATAACATTAGTTGAAAAGAATTCATAGAGAAATTGTTTATAGGCAAGGTATTTTAAATCCAAAAATTTCACCCACCTAAGGTTTCTAAGGAATTTCTTAACAGTTTATAAGCTTTTTAACTTTTACAAAGTAGCATAATATAAAAATCTACATGCATTATACCCTCAAGTTAGAGAAGGAACATAACCTCATCCTCCTTCTTTGTATAGATAAGAAAATGAGCGTGAAAGTTCATTGAGATATCAACAGTGGATGGAGGATATTAAGGTTCAATGTCAACAGAAATATGTTTGTCATTCACTTTATCGCATGTAGGCTGAGAAGGGAGTAGCTAATCTAGCACGCTAGATGGCACCTCTTGCGCAACACTCCCCTGCTTCACTCTTAGTAGCAACTCTCTTGATTTTGGGCATAGTGACTATAGGAAAAAAGGAACAATATAGTGCTAAATTAGGGTCTGAAAGGCACTTTAAAGTTAGGGTTTAAATAAGGTAGGAAAAATTTGGGGAGGAATTTGAAAGGAGTACACGATCGTGAAACCTTGCAACCTATACACTTTAAATAATCACATGAGAATAAGGTGTTTTATTCATACCAAAACAATGTAATTTAGACATCACACACGTGACAACCTATCATGTGCATGAAAACTCTTTAGTTGGCTTCCACTATTGCATACATGAAATGTTAGCACAATTGCAATAGAAACATGCCTTTCAAAGGGCAACTTTTCCTTATGCACGTGACAACTTAATGCATTTGCAACATAGCTAATTGATATTATACGTACCTGACTCATGCTCATTCCCACTATTCAATTTTATCCTTTATGTCTTTCTAATATTTCAAGGTCCGTGCATATTTCAAGCATAAATCTTATGTCAAAAACTTTCGGTAAATAATAAAATAGTTAGAACACAACTAAAATTAAATAAGTAAATTAAAAGTAAAGAACAACTAAGAGTTGCATAATTAAACTTGGGTTACCTCCCAAGAAATGCCACAGTTATTGTCCAGGAAAGACATTACTAACTTTCAACTTTCTTTCAGACTAGTGGTTACAGGTACCACCTTTTTAACTAATGGAATGTTCTCATAATAAGGCCTTACTCTATGACCATTCACTTTAAACTTATCTCTATTCTTTGGATGCATCAGCTCCATACCTTTATGAGGAAACATATGAACCAAGTTAAAAGGGCCACTCCATTTTAATTTTAGCTTTCTTAGAAAAAGTTTAAAATGAGAGTTAAACAATAAAACTTTCATGATATGAATTAATTTCTTATGGGAATTGATGGAAATGATTTCTACAAGAATGTATGATGCTATTTTCAATGCTAAGGCAGTTAAGCTGCATGGCTCATTTCTCATTTCTTCCAATTCATACAATTGAAGTAATCTTTTCTCACCAACCTCACTCATCTCCATGTTTAAAGCCATAATTGCCTAATAAGACTTATGCTCTAACTCAATAGGTAAGTGACATGTCTTTCCATGCACCGACCAATATGGGCTCATGCCAATAAGAGCCTTGTAAGTTGTTATGTATGCCTATAGGCCATCATTCAGCTTCAGAGCCCAATCCTTATGTGAAGGTTGTACTATTTTCTCCAATATAGACTTAATTTATCTATTATCGACCTCCACTTGGCATGAAGTTTGAGGATGATATGGCATGGCTACCTAATGAGTAACACCATATTTCCTTAAAAGTCAAGTAAACACTTTATTACAGAAATGACTCCCACCATCACTAATGAATACCCATGAAGTCCCAAACCTGCTAAAAATATTGTCTTTCATAAATTTGACAAGCACATTAGCATCATAAGTATGTGAAGAAATTGTCTCAACCTAGTTAGATACATAATCCATAATAACAAGTATAAATTCAAAACAATTAAAAGGGGAAATGTGTCCGAAGAAGTTAGTGCCCTAAACATCAAATAACTCGATAATAAGATTGTAGGTTTAAAGTCTTTCATTCTTTTTACTTATATTTCCACTTCTTTAACATTTATCGCATTTTAAACAAAAATTGTGAACATCTTAAAATAATGTGGACCAGAAAAAACCTCATTGGAGAACCTTGTGAGCTATTTTATTACCACCAAAGTGACATTAAATATGAAATTCATGACAAAAGGCATGGATACTTTGTTGCTTCTTCTCTAGAAAACATCTCTTAATGATTTGATCAATATCATGTTTGAAAAGGTATGGGTCCTCCCATAATAATGCATGTAAATAGATAAGAACATTTTCTTTTCTTGGAAAGTCATATAAAGTCTTAAGATGCCATATGCAAAGTACTTAAACAAGATCAACATGCCATGACACATGAGTGACAACAAACTAATTCTCATCAGGAAATATTTCAACAATTTCTTTTCTTAAGGCTAAAGCATCAAAATCAGAAATTTACCTAGATAAATGGTTGGCTACCAAATTCTCATTACCCTTTTTATCCTTTATTTCTAGGCCAAAATCTTGTAATAATAGTATCTACCTAATAAGTCTCAATTGTATTTGGTTTGGTCAAAAAGTATCTCAAAGTTGAATGGTTTGTATGAACAATAACCTTAGATCGTAGTAAATAAGATCTAAATTTGTCTAAGGAAAATACTACAACTAAAAGTTACCTCTCAGTAGTGGAATAATTTACTTGAGCATCATCTAAGGTTCTACTAGCATAATATATAACATTTAAGGCCTTGTTAACCCTTTGCCATAGTATAGCCCCAATTGCATAGTCACTAACATAACATATGATTTCAAAAGGCAAAGACCAATCACGTGCTACTATTATTTGTTTAGTGGATAATTTCTTTTTCAATGTCTCAAAAGCAGTAATGCAATAATTGTCAAACACAAAATCCACATTTTTAGCAAGCAAGTTTGTTAAAATACCTGTAATCTTGAGAAATCCTTAATGAAATGCATATAAAAATTAGCATGTCCAATAAAACTTCTAAGTCCTTTGACAGAAGTAGGTGGTGGTAATTTAGCTATTAAGTCCACCTTTGCCTTATCTACTTCGATTCCCCTGTTATAAACTACACGACCCAAAATAAATCCCTACCTAACCATGAAGTGACTTTTCTCCCAACTAAGAGTCAGGAGCTCTCAATAGGTTACTCTAAATGCATCTCTTGAGCATATATATCAAATTTCTCAAACATGCATTGAAAGAAGTACCAAAAACTGAAAAATAATCTATGAACACCTCAATACATTCCTCAAGCATATTATAAAAAAACACTATTGAAATGTGGCAAAGGTATTGCATAAGCCAAATGATATTCTCCTAAAAGTAAATGTGTCAAATGGACAAATGAAAGTGCAATAGGAACTTGATAATAACTTGAAAGACCATTAAAAAATAGTAAAAGCATGTCTAGACAATTCCTCTAAAATTTGATCCACAAATGGAAGAGGAAAGTTAACTTTCTTTGTAGCTATGGTTAATTTTCTGTAGTCTATACACATCTTTATATTGTAGTGGTCATATTCCTTTTTTCATTTTTCACTACTGCGATTCCTGACTTTTTGGAACTACATGTATTGGGCTCATCCATTTGCTATATGAAATAGGATATATAATTCCTTCATCTAGTAACTTTTGCACCTATTTTTTAACAACCTTTTACATATTAGGATTTAGCCTTCTTTGAGTGTCCTTAACAACTTTGGCATTGTCCTCTAAAATGATTTTATGCATACGCACGAGTACAAAAACAACTTTAAGTAAAAGGTTATATATATCTGTTATGAAAATGACATACACTTAAAATATAGGCGGTGACATTTTTGTAAATATGTCATAAAACTATTAGTTATATGTGTCTATTAATATAAATAACAAACATATAAAATGCAAGTTGTATTTTAGGCGTTTATCTTTAGAAATATCAGACACATATTATTAAAAATAGATGTCTGGCAAGAATAAAGAGTAGACACCTATTGTATACATGAAAATACCATTAACAATTTTGAAAATTATTCATTTTTGTTCAAATTAATTTGGAGAGTACAGTGTTACTTAAAAAATTTAATTAAAATAAGAAAAATTGATATTTAACAAAATAATATTTAAATTAATTAAATATGTCAGGCTTGGTTAGCTAATGTAGATACATATATATATACCATGACACGCTCAAAGATCACAAGGGATAAAAATAACAAAGAAATAAAAGATAGAAAAAGTAGAAGAAGAAATAAATACTGGAAAAGTAAATAAATACAAAAAATTAAATGCATAAAATTAAATGTATAAATTTAAAGTGCATGAATTTAAAAGCAAGAATTAAAAAAGTGTGTCCATTTTGTCACCAAATTACTTTGGGCATACTTTTGCAAGATGCCACTTGGAATTTATTCTTAAAAATTTTAATAAGCGGCTAAGCCAGCCATAAAGAAATAGAATATTTAAAAATGAAATTTAACATGGAATTTTAAATTACAAAAGCATATAAATCTTACTAGGTATTTATAGTAAGATATGAGATATATTTACTAGGAATCAAGCTACAGTGCTTACAAAGAAAGGTGTTTACAAGAATGGAGAGAAAGAGAGAGACAAAACTTTAGAGAGAGAGAGAAAGAGAAAGTCTTGCTCTAAAGTTCCTCCCGAAAGGTCCTCCTATCTTTCTTCTAAAAACCTTTTTATATAGGCATCCAAAGGGAAAAATTGTAAATATGAACAATAACCAAGGGCATTTTTGAAATCTGAAACAGTGCAGCGTAATCTGATAGGGAAAAATTGTAAATATGAACAATTGTAAATATCAATTGAATCAATCATTTCTTCAAGGCATATTTTGAATTTTCTGAAATTATTGCCAAAATGTTTTTCAATTGTCGCGTAATCTGATAGTCCCATATGTTGGATTAGCCCTAATTTAAATAGTAGCGGAACAATGATTTCTAAATCTCTGTGAACAAAACTGTTGAAAAGATCTAAATTGATATGTGCTACATAGATTGTTGCTGCTATATTATGGATGCAATTTGATATGTGGAGTGGGATGCTATTGGGTTCACATTTTATGCACTTGAATTTTGGATAGCAGTAATAATGAGCGACAAAAATGTTAAGACATTGAACTTTGAATGTTCTTTGGCCAATTTCTTGAAAACATTGAAAAATTGTTTGGAATTATTGATAAAATTGTGTTTCAGTATTGGATCGAGATTTGAGAATTATATCCGAACTAGGGCCTGTTTTGGGTAGGATATCTGAAAGGGCTTAGTTTAAAAGGTTTATATTTGTAATGTCATGAAACTGTGTGTATTTGGGTTTTCCTATCTTTGAAGCTAGGACTTTATTTTTGTTCAGGGTTTTGATTTTTTCAAGCTATTTTTCAAGGAGAGAAATAGTGTTTGTAAACTATTTATAGGCTTCTCTATATTTAGTTTCAAGGAAGATTATTTTATCTATATGTTCAACATTGACAATGTTTAATTTTTTGATCGCATTATCCATTGAAGGGCAGTACCTGCAGTTGTTAAACATGTTAGCATCAAATACTGTTGAGGATTGTTCATCTACCTCCATCCAATCTGAAGGATAGTTTTTGCAATTGTTGAACATGTTTACATCAAAATTGGTTGAAGGCTGTCCAACTCTCATAAAACCTATGAAGGACTGTTGTAGAGAATTGTATGATGGATTTTTTGAAAAGAAATGGGACAAGCATTTGATCATGTGGATTTTTTGTGCATTAAAAGACTCTGGATCTAGCTTCATGTTCCAGATTCCATCAATAAGAACTTGTTGCACTGGATCTACTGTAAAAGAGCTGTCTAACTTGAATGTCATATGACTGTGGGATCTAATTAGGAGTTGATTTACTACAAATTTCATCAATCCTTCATTATTTGAAGTCATTTGTTGTAAATGAAATACGTTTATAATTGTATGCATGAATGTAAAAATTATAAAAAAGAAAATTTTTAATTTTAAAAAGAACATTTATGGCTTAGGAATTTTTTCATCATAATTATTTTCATAAGAAAGATCAATAATGTGTTGTTTCTTTTGTGAAAAAGTATTTGCAATTTTAGGAATTTCTAATTGAGTTTCTAGTCTTTTAAATGGAACATTTTCTCTAAAATTTTTAATTTGGAAAGGTTTTTCTTTAATAAAATGTTAATGGTATTTTCATGTATAGAATGTGATTTTATTAATTCTAAACTTCTAGCTTTGGATTTTTCTATGAATTGTAAACTTAATTTTTTACAATGGAATTTAAAAGAAATATGATCTTGAGAAATTTTAAAAGGAGTTATTAAATTCATGAAAGGTGTTCCAAGAATCATTGTGTGATGTATATCATCAACTAAAACAAATGAAGTTGTAATTGAGACATTATTATTAAGAATTGAAGCATCAATTAGGAATTTACCTTTAATTTAGAATTATTTGCAGAAGAAAGCTTGACATGAGTTTTTTCACAAAAACCTTTTGGTATTAAACCGGTTTGAATGCAATTTAAATAAGCATCAGTATCAAATAATGCGATGATATTAATTTGAAAATTTTCTGAAAGAGCAAGGGTAATTTTTATAAACAATTTTCTTGAAGTGATTTCTTTTAAAACAAAAAGAAAATCTTCTAGAGCTATTTTAAGAGATTTAAAATTTTGAGTATCATGATTTTCATTATTGGAGGAATTTGCAAAAGTAGAATTTTCTTGTATGGATTTAGATAAAAAGGAATTTATAATTTGGGAATCATGTTCTCGTTTTTCTTTTAATTCTTTTAATTCTAATTTTACTTCTTTAATCTCTTCCTGAAGATCATGGATAGAAACATAATTGTTATTAATTTTCTTTCCCTTTTCTAAGATATTTGTAAGATTATAGATATTTTTAGAAGTACTAGGAAGAATATGAGTTAATGTTTCTTTTTTTTTTTATCACTAAAGGAATTTAAGAGTTTATCTAGATATTCCTTTTGAATTTGATGATCATTTATGTGTTTCAAGACATCTAAGAGGAATTCTTATTCTTTAGAAATAACATTAATTTGTTTTTCTAATTCATTATCTAAAGAATTGGATGAACTTGTTATGACTATTTCATCAACTTGTAAAGGTTTCCTATCTTCGGAGTTGGAAAATGAGTTTTTGGATTCAAACTTAGAGGAAACTAAGAGCAAATTTGAAATTCTAGACATGATCTCTTCATCTAAATGAAGTTCATACAATTTTTTTTTATTAATTTTACAGAATTTAGAAGTGTGACCTTTTTTACTGCATCTGTAACAGGTGATATCTTTGTTCTTGTCACTGGAATCCTGTTTTCTAGAATTATATTTCCTAGATTTATTGTAATGGGGTTTTTTTGTAAAACTCATAATGGGCTTTGAAAGATTTCCTATCTTTGTGAGGTTTTCTATGGGTATTTTTGTATGATTTGTTTGTGCAATTTTTGTGTGCAAGAAGTGGATGGTTTGTTGGGATTGATATCAAATTGTTGACAAAAAGAATATAATTCTTGTTTAGTTTGTTTTAACTCCCATTTTAAATATTTTTGGAGTTTTAGGTCTTGATAGATTTTGAGACCTTCTTGTTTTATAAATTTGATTAATTCACCATAGGTGAAGTCATTATAGGGTATGATTTGTTTTCCTGAGGATTCTCTAATTTTATTCCTAACTTTTTCACCTAAAAGAGTTGGTAAATCGGCAAGGAATTTTTCTTTCTAAAAAGGTTGATTAGAATCTTATGTAAGTATGACTCTAGTTAAGAAGGTGTTTTTATACCATTGGAAATCACCAAGTTTTTTACATTTAAGATTTGAAAGTAAGTCAACATTTTTGTCTTTTAAATGAGTAGGATTTCCTATGAAATGTAAAGAAATTGTAAGAATTAAGGTTGCTACATCATCTTGTTGAGGATTTCCGTCCTCATCAAGAATTGGTGTCCCTATTTCATCTACTTTGATGGCATTGAGGATATCTTCTTATTGTTGAGGAGTGAGATAATAATCCCACCATCATTTGGCCTAAAAATCCAGCTATGAGGAGTTCAACAATAGTTATATCCTCGGTTCCTATTTGAGTTTTGTAAGCAATGGTAGCCATAGTCATTTATTGTAGGAGACTAAGAATACCATACTTAAATATTCTATCTATGTTCCAATCATAGACAAAAGAGGCATTGAAACAAGATTGTTCTATTGGTTTAACCATACCTAAGTCTGGTGATGGAATCATTTGTAAAGGTTGGACTTGTAAGGATTGTCTCCAAGTCATCTTGTTGATTTCAGGTGTGGAATTTTGGAATTGTTCTAAAGCTTCATTAATCTCAAAATCCTGATTTATGGCATTTACTCTAGAAGTTGGAGTGTCAGGGGAAACTTGATTAGAATATATAGGCAGACTAGAACTGCTAGTATTAGGCCCAATGCGACTTAGCTATTCTTGGATGGCTCTAATAAACTCAGTTATATTATCTTGAAAAATTTTGGTACTAGTTATGGATACCTGAAAAGGTTTAAAAATGAAATTTTTTATTTTTGCATTTTTATGACTTGACTGGGAATCTAATGAAATTATAAGTTGTTTCCTTATTTTTTTTCTATACGATCTAATTGTTTACCAATCGTATAGAGATGGAAATTTGAGAAATTATTTTGGATAATAATATTTTTTATATTGACCTTATCATCTATACTGGAATTTTTGAGAGGAGTGACACTTACAACCTGATCATGGAAAGGGATTTTTATGCCTTGGAAAGGTGGATGAGTGGACTGGATTTTTCTAAAGTCTGTTATGGTTTCCCATTCAGGAATTTTATTTGTAATGGTGACTCGATTGACAGATTTGAAAGGATACTTTATGAAATTTTGAAAAGCATATATTTCAAAGCAATCAAAAAATAGAATATGATTCTTATTTTCACAAACAAATTCATAAAACTTTCCTTGAATTTCTTTTCTCGTATTTAGGAATTTTTTGAAAAACCACATTATTTTTTCAAGATTATATTTTTTTTATAGAAATCATAATGAAGGAATTTTTTTATTAACCTGAAATTCTTTCTCAATGAAATTTAACTCGTGTGCTAAATTTTCTGTAATTAATGGCTGAAAAAGTTGGACTAGTAGGTTCTTGATATGGTTCAGTTTGGGGTTGGACAGAAGAGGTATCTTGGACTTAAGTTGAGGAACTCTTTGTCCTGGGATTTGCATAAACTGGTATAGGTATCTCTGAGGTGTAATATATACTTCTTAAAATGGTATTTCTAGGTATGTCTGATGTAGAATATTTATGCATTTCTCTAAATATTATATTAATAATTGAAGGTATTTGTGAAAATTTCCCTAAATCTATAGTATCTGATGTAGAGGAATCATCTGAATATCTACTACTAGTAGATTTCCTATCAAAAGAGAGCTTGACTCTCCCATCTTGGAATTGGGTTATTTGTCTTAGTTGGGTATTAGGTTTTATGAGTTCAATGAGTTCAGGTCTGGTAATACCTTCTAAGACCCATTCTTGGGAAAGAGATATTTCTCCCCATTGAATACTTCTAGGCATGATAGTATTAGCTTTAGTCAAATCCATCTGTAAAAGAAGGGTTTCACCTTTTTTACTGTGGAATATAGCGCCTGTGTCAAAAGCAGACATCATAGCTTTATAGTGAATTTTGAAAACTAAAGCGACATAGATTGATCCTTCAAGCATTTGATAATTATCAGTTTTAATTTGTAAAATTAGGGATTTCAAAATATTTTTATCATTTAAAGAAACAGAGAAATTTGGGTAACAATCAAAAGAAATTGGACCCATACATAAGCTTGACTCGACAAAACTTAAAAGGGAATCTTGAAAGTTTGTGAATTTGGCATCTCTAAGAACAAGAATAAATGTATTCAAGCCTTCCTTGGTTAAGGGTTTTATTCCTACTTGGACTAAGCCTATATGAATGTATTTGTATTTTTGATTTATAACTTTTTTCAAGGAATTTTGAGAAAGCAACTGGATGATTTCACAAGGTTTTGACAACTGTATGTCGTGTTCTTCAGTTTTGATTAAGAAATCTATTCTAAAAAACTGATATTTAGAAGTTTTTTAAATCTAATCTTTATTTACTTTTAGTATTTTCCAATTATCTAGTCATTTTTCAAAATCCTCTATTATTATTTATTCATTATTTACTATCTTATTGGAATCATTGGAAGAGGTGGAAGCAGATTTTGAAGATATAGTTCTACAAAAAATAATATCCATGTTATAAAGATTTTTATAAAGAAAATAAGAACTCTCTACAGTTCTAATCAATTCCTAGGTATTACTGTCTATACTTAATTCTAATCAATTCCTAGGTATTACTGCCTATACTTAAGGACTTACCTTCCAGACTTTCCTAGGCAAGAAAAGTCAAGAGATCTTAAGATCTAGATTCAAACCTTTATAAAATAAATTACAATTTTCTATAACACTATCCCCTCAGACTTTGATATATATATACAACAAATATTAAAGGTTGTCTATAATTATAGGTTTGTATTTGTAATAATAATAATAATAATAATAATAATAATAATAATAATAATAATAATAATAATAATAATAATAATAATTATTATTATTATTATTATTATATATCAAAATTAATATATATATATATATATATATATATATATATATATATATATATATATATATATATATATATATATATATATATATATAATGGTCATGTATATACGGCTGGTGACCACATATAATTATATATTAATTACTTTATAATGACTCATGCATATAAGAATTATAATAATTCAAAAGATAGTGATGCTAATAATTAAATTAAATTTATATGATATATTAAATATTAAATAAAGATATAATAGACGTCTGTTATACTATAAGACAAATGCCTATAAGTTTTTTTAAAACTAAAACCGAGCATTTTCATTTGTTGTCTCTAACAGTTAGCATATATATACATTTCTTCTACAACAAAACTCGCTCTACTCTCTCTATGAAATACATTTCGTCTCTAACAGTTAACATATATAAATATATATATATATATATATATATATATATATATATACACGTTTCGTCTTCGCTGTTGGTTGATAATAAAGTTGTGTTGGATCACTATTTCTCCCATGCCAAAGATCTACTTGCCGACTGACAGTGGTCACTATTTCTCATTTTGTGGTGTTTGAAGAGTCGCGCTCACCGGCCAACAAAGCACTCTCGCTCCATTAGCAGCAAGAGCTCTCCCATTTCAAGGTTTTTGATTTATTATTATTGTTTTTATTTTTTTATGGGTATAATTTTTTTTCCCACTGAATGCTGCCTTGTGTTAATGGTATGACTTTTTTATTTTTATTTTTCTCATTGTTGCCATTTTTATAATTATTTAATAGGTATGAAAAGTGCATTTCAAGAACAAAAGTGGAGCAAAAATGGTTAAAATTTTTTTATTTAAAATTATTAATTATTATTATTTATGTATTAATATTAGCATTATATCACATGCGGCCTAGTTGATTATGTTCATTCAATTTATGTCATATTATAGCATTATATCATATTTAATGAAATTAATTAAATTGTAAAATCAATAATTAGAAATAATTGATTTTTTGATGTAGTATTTGCTTTCAACTTAAATTTAATTGAACCATTTGCATTGAGAACATAAAAAAATATGAAAATTTTAATTAGCCTAGATACCCATTCAAGATTTACTCATTAGGAGTAAGTCTTGAATAGTCCCTGATTTGGGACTATTCTTAAACATCAAATATCACTTAGGATGTGAATGCATATATAGTTTTTGGTTTCAATAAAAATTTTGTTGTCGTTTTCCTAAAGTTCTATGTGTACTTGGATCATTCTATTTGCAGTGCATACCTAGAGAACTGAAGGGAAACACAGTAGAATTTTTTTTGGGATCCGAAAACTAGATATGCATTTACCAGTGAGATTAGATGTTTAAGGATGGGTTAGGTTGGAGCGATAAAGATCTTATATATAATGTTTCTCCTGATTAAAAGCAATGAGGTTTATATATATGAAACCTTTTTTTGTGTGGTTAGATATGGATTGAAGTTTGATATATGGTAGACGCACTACATTTGAATATTTGAATGGAATTGCGAAATTTGTTAGAATTGTGGAGGAAAAGCAAATAAGGAAAATAGAAGAAATGATTGTATGTCCTTGTGTTGATTGTAAGAACATGAAAAAATTTCATGATGTTCAAATAGTGAAATCTCATATAATAAGGCATGGTTTTAAGGAAGGTTACACACGATGGATATGGCATGGTGAGAGTGTTTTAACTGGGACACGTTCTAATAATAATGAATTTGAAAGTCAAAGAGAAAATGACATTAATAATGACTAGAATGATCATGTAGACGAGATGATAGATGATACAAAACATTTTGTGGAAAGGCCAGAGTACCTTCAAAGATTGTTAAGCGATGTTGATAAACCTTTGTATTGTACTAAAGTCAAATTAAGAAATTGCATGAGTGTCCAAGGTGTGGGGCATCATGCTACATACATGGGAAAGTTTTTTCTGGAGATAAAAAGGACCTCCAGCTAAAGTATTATGGTATTTACCTATAATACCAAGATAATACCAAGATTCAAATGCCTGTTTACAAATGGAAAAGATGCAAAAAACTTAAGGTAGCATGCAAAAGGCAGAAAACATAATGGAAAACTAAGACATCTTGTAGATTCTCTGCAGTGGAGAACAATTGATAGAATGTTCCCTTAATTTGGTGGTAAATTTAGAAATATGAGGCTTGGACTTTGTATGGATGGAATCAAACCCCATGGCATATTTAGTAGTAAACATAGTACGTAGATAGTTCTTCTTGCGGTTTACAATCTGCCTCCTTGGATGACTATAAAGCATAAGTATATTATGTTGTCATTGCTGATATCAGGACCTAAAGAAACTAGGAAATGATATTGATGTTTAACTTGCACCGCTTATTAATGATCAAAAACTATTGTGGGATGAAGCTGTGCCGATATATGATGCATACAGTGAAAGCATGTTTACCTTACATGTCATGATATTTTGCACTATAAATAATTTTCTGGATTATGGTAACCTATCTGGGTACACCACGAAAGGAGAAAAAGCGTATCCGATTTGTGAAGACAACACAATGAACCAACATTTAAATCATAGCCAGAAAAATATTTATATGAGTCATCAGACATACCAAAATGTGAGTAGCTCATTTACTGTTAACAGGAAATGAAGTTTATGAACAACTTAGAGATATTGATAATGCATTTGGCAAACCTTTTAAGCCTGCTCAAAAGGATCCTTGGAAGAAGATATCTATATTATGGGATCTTCCGTATTGGAAATACTTACTAGTTTGTCATTGTATTGATGTTATGCACGTGGAGAAAAATATTTGTGATGCTATAATATGGACATTGTTGAATATACTGGGAAAAACAAAAGATGATATCAAAGTTAGAAAGGACATATTAGAAATGGGCATACAAATGGAGTTAATGCCTCAAGATATAGGGAAACGAACATATCTTCCCTTGGTTTGTTATACGTTGTCTAAAAAAGAGAAAATAAGCTTTTGTGAGTGTCTTTACGGTGTTAAAGTTCCATATGGATTTTCATCAAATATAAAAAGTCTTGTGTAAATGAAAGAATTGAAGTTTATAGGTATGAAGTCTCATGATTGTCATGTTTTGATGCAACAATTTTTACCAATAGCAATTCGAGGTATACTACCAAATCATGTGAGGAATGTTATTACAAGACTTTGTTTTTTCTTCAACACAATTTGTTGTAAGGTAATTGATCTAGAGAATTTGGATGAGTTGCAAGCCAATATTATAACATCTAGTGATTTAGGCCCAGATTGCGTGTGACCGTAGAGGGGTGCGCTAGTTCAATCAGAGTTTGAATTTGAACCCATAAAAAATGACTAATAATAAGGAAAAATAATTAAGGGTATTATTATTTGGGAATTAAAAAGATTAGTTCTATAATTGGAAAAAATAAAATTTTTCTATGCACAAAAGTGGTATTATGGCAATTGTTGGGGGAAAAGTGTGAAAATGAGAAAATTTGTGTCAAATAAGAACTTTCTAAAAGTTTAAAAGTTAATCAAGATTAATTAAGTTAATGAACCCATGAACATTAGGATTAATTTTAATTAGTGAGACCCACTCTATTGCCTAGATATTAAGCCAAGAAGGGGGGTTGAATTGGAGTTTAAAAAAAATTAAACTTTAAAGTGCGGAAATAAACAATTAATTTTAGGAGGGATAGAGAAAATTTGACACAAGAATTTTTATAGAGGTTCGGGTGTTAACAAACCCTACTCCTCTCCCCAATCGCAATTGGGAGTTTCACTAACATACTAAGTGTTACAATGGAGTTTTACAAGCTCACTCCCAACTATGGTGTTTCTCACAATGACTCACACCTAACCCAGAAATCCCTTGTGTTTTAATGGCTCACACAATAACCAATTCCTTGTGTTTTACAGGATCACACAAACAACCTTCGCTTTGTGTTTTTTCAGGCTCACACAAATAACCTTCACTTTGTATTTTTACAGGCTCACACAAACAACATTTTAATTTGTGTTTTAGAGGCTCACACAACTAACCCTTACAAGTGTTCTACTCTTAACCCAGAAATACCCAAAGCTCACTTGAGTAAAGATTACAGAGAGAAACACTCACAAATCTTAATTGCTCAATAAATGAAGAGCAAAAAGATTTTTACAGAGAATAGATTTTGGTTCTCAAAGTATTGAATGTACAAATAGCTTGTAATAAGATTTTGATTCAAAGTATTTGCTATCCTTTTATACTGAATGCATAAATGACTTCCATTTATACTCCCATGGCTGATTATAGCCATTGGGATGCATTAAATACGAAACTAGCCGTTGTACCAACCAAATTCATCATTCACGGGCGTGACTATGTTTGTCACAAGCGTAACATTTCTTCCCAAGCTGTGACTGAAGTGGTGTCCTTGATCATGAAGCTTTCTGGAATGTTTTGAGACATTGGGTCACGGGCGTGACATACATATTCACGGGCATGGCAAACTTCCCAGTCGTGATCCAAGTGGTGACTTTGGTCGTGAAGCTCTCTGGATGAAAATGACATGAACATTCACAAGCGTGACATTTTGATTCACGGGCGTGACTAAAAATGTCCACTTCACAGTTTGTTCTTCCTTTATGGCTGTGAACTTCAAATGTTGGTTTTGGTAACGGTTAACTCTTTCACGGCCGTGACACATAGAGTCACGGGCGTGAACATGGTACTTCCTTAATTTTGTTTTTCAAGGATTATTCTTCCAATCTCCATTCTTGCTATTTTATTCCATATCCTGTTTAATAGACTCAGAAAACAAGTATGTTAAATACAATACTGTTATTTTATTTGTTATCATCAAAATGATGGAAATACCCCTCAAGGTTTAACAATCTCCCCCTTTTTCACGATGACAAATAATCTAGCAATATGTACTTTTGAGAAGTCTTCCCCTCAAAATATACTTAGGATAAAAAATTTATAAAATGCAAGAATTGTAAAGAATGATGTAGCATTGAAATAAACTTACTAGATTTTAAGTATATGCAAGTTATATGAGATGTATATCCAATATATACCATAATTCCTTTTTAAGATTTGAAGTATACGTAAAGTATACTTAAGGTATATCATGGCATATTTATTTTGTAACTTGCTTGAAAGTATATGCAAAGTATACTTATGGTATATCTAATGTGTATAAAACTCAATTTCTCAATTTTATACTTTGCATATTAATTTTGAATCAAAGTTTCTAATCCCTTTTAACCTATTTCAATGTCAATTTTTGATTCAAAATTCATTTATCTTAATATTGCTAGTTTTGTACCATTCTCCCCTATAATATATTGCTAGTTTTCTCCCCCTTTTGTCATCAATCAAAAAGGAGATAAAGATATCAATAAGATAAACAAAAGTAAATATATTTAATAAAGGAAAATACAAACAAAGTGAAATAATGTTCAGAAAGGAAATTGAAAATTTCCTACAGAACAACAAACAAAGATGAAATAAACAAGCAAAACAAGCAAATTTAGGCTACAATCTAGCCTAACACCTAGTCGGACATCATATCTTGTAGCCTAGCAACTTCAGCCTTAAGGATGTCCATCCGAGACTCCATGAAGTCTTTGAGGTTCTCTAACCTCTCATCCATTGAAGTCTACAGCTGCTCAAAATGTGGTGCCAAGAGGTCAACCACCTGCTGTGCTAAAGTCGGTGTGGAAGCCGAGGACTATCTGATGTCCTGCTCAGCTACTGGAGGTGCTTCCTCAACCCAAGCACTCTTCTTCTGCTGGACTCCTTAGAGGCCTGCTTTAAATTCCTCTGTGTCATTGTCTTCCCAAATGATCTCCCCAGCAGTGTCGGTGAAGCAGTAGAAAATATCGTTCTCGAAGACGATTCTAACAACCACTCCCATCTTTATAAATGACTCGACATCCAAGCGATCTCGAGGATGCCCAAGGATGAGGTTGAAGTGATGCTCATCCAGCTTCAAGTAGTCAAGCTTTGCAACTATATGGGTGACATATCCACCAATCAGTATATCTCCTGTAGGTTTGGTGGCAACGGATAGAAGATGGTTTGCAAACCATCTAGAGAGTGCCACGGTGAGTCCTCTGTGAGCCATCTCAAATAGGAAGAGCTCTGATTTTTTGATAGTTCCATTGCTTTCTCCCCTAGCAAATATGCTATAGGTCAGGAACCTATGCAAATACTTGTGCACTGGGGATAGGAGATGAGTGCTCTTTGTCTTCTTAACATCCCAACTACAATCATAGCCAAAATGTGTCCAAGCTCGAGGGGCGGAGAATTCTACCTCACTGTCATTTAGGATACCATCTGATGGTAGATTAAACAATTTCCCAAATTCAATGGCACTGAGGGTGTTGGGTTTGTCACACAGTTGGAATTTCACCATTTCAGTAGGTGATACTTGCAGAGTGCTGAGGAATTCCAGTGTTGGCTCCCTCAAAGTTGGCCGGTGAATCTCCATAAATTCTTTCAGATGACAGGCTTGGAGTTGCTCTGTCATAGCTGTTTCGAGCTCGAGACTTCGGATTGTTTTCCATTTGAAAGACCTTGATGACAGTAGAGGCCTCTTCTTTAAAGTGGAGTACCGAGGATGGCATTGCTCCGGAATTCAATTCATGAGGTAATCTGCATACCTCCTAGGAGCATGGGACTTCTTTCTCTTTCCCTTTGATGATGCAGTCTCCATTTGCTTTGAAGAAATAGACTTGTGATGGATTGGGAAAATTTTGACAGAAAAATTTAATGAAACCCTAAGAATGTATGATTTTTGATGAAGACTTGAACTTTTGGTGGTATTTATAGGAAAAGTTTGAGACTTGGGGGCTGGAATCTTCAATGTTTCTTTGAATGTGTATAAATGAGAGCGTTTTTGGGAGTTGAAGAGTTGAAATGAGAAATATAACTGGCTGTTATTTTATATACTCGATACATTCACGGGCGTGAAACGTGTGTTCACGGGCGTGAATGGTCGTGTTCATGGTTTGCTGAAGGAGTGTTCCACCCGTGAATGAAGGCGTGAATATGTTCACAGGCATGACCTTTGAATATCACGGGCGTGAATGATGAACTGTCACGGGGGTGAAATAATAGTCACGGGCGTGAAATATTGAATTTCACTACTTATGCCCGTGAAGCAAGTCGTGACTCAATGTGTGAATGCCTCTGTGAGTTTTGGGGTGTTAAGGTTCACGGGAGTGAAAATGCATCACGGGTGTGAGAGGCTCTTTTCACTGGAGTGAATGAAGCCGTGAAAATAAGCTTCACCACATGAAGCCGTGAACCATGTCATGAATCAAGTCGTGAACGACACTGCCTCTTTTGGCTATTTAAGTCACGGGCGTGAACATGTGTCACGGGCATGACTCCCCTAAAATTTTCATCAAATAAAATTAAGTCCTAAAAACAAGACTAAATCATTTCAATAAAGATTCTATCCCTTAAAACATAAATTTTCATCAAAATTTCTATCTTATATCTAGTGATATGATACAAAAAATAAGATCATCAATTAAGATTTCATAATTTAGCAATCACAAGGTTAATCCATCAATCATACCAAGTTCTCTTCTAATGAAATTAAATCTTTCTTCATTTAGAGACATAGTAAAAATACCTGCTAATTGATTTTATGTGCTAATAAATTCTAATGCAACATCTCCATATTGAACATGATCTCTAATAAAGTGGTGTCTAATGTTAATATGTTTACTTCTTGAGTGTTGAATAGGATTCTTTGAAAGATTTATAGCACTTGTATTGTCACATTTAATAGGTATATGGTTCATCTCATGACCATATTCCTTAAGTTGTTGTTTCATCCAAAGAATTTGAGTACAACAACATCCATCTGCTACGTACTCTGCTTCAGCAGTTGAGAGAGCAATTGAAACTTGTTTCTTACTAAACCAAGAAACTAAGCATTCTCCAATGAAGTGAAAAGTACCCGAAGTACTTTTTCTATCTAAAAGACTACCAGTATAGTATACATCTGAATATCCTATAATATAAAATGATAAATTTCTAGGATACCATAAACCTAGATGCAAAGATCCATGTAAATATCTTAAAATTCTTTTTACTGAATTTAAATGAGATTCTTTAGGACATGATTGAAATCGTGCACACAAGCAAACACTATACATTATATCGGGTTTAGAAGCAGTAAGATATAAAAGTGATCCGATCATACCTCTATAAAGCTTTTCATTAATGCTCTTACCCTTTTCATCCTTGTCCAATTTTGTTGATGTGCTCATAGGAGTCTTAGCATTCTTGCATCATTCCATACCAAATTTCTTAATTAAATCTTTGGCATATTTGGATTGGTTGATGAATATGCCCTCATTGCTTTGCTTTATTTGTAGACCAAGGAAATACTTAAGCTCTCCCATCATGCTCATTTCAAATTCCCTAGTCATACACTTAGCAAATTCTTGACAAAGCAACTCATTAGTAGAACCAAATATTATATCATCAACATAAATTTGAACAATTAGTATATCATGCTTATGCTTTTTGATGAATAATGTAGTGTCAACATTTCCCTTTGTAAATCTATTTTCTAATAGAAAAGAACTTAGCCTCTCATACCAAGCTCTTAGGGTCTGTTTTAAACCATACAAAGCTTTTGAGAGTTTAAAAACATGATTTGGCAAATCATAGCTTTCAAAGCCTGGTGGTTGTTCTATATACACTTCTTATTCTATATAACCGTTTAGAAATGCACTTTTCACATCCAATTGGAAAAGTTTGAAATTCATGTGACATGCATATGCTAAAAGTATTCTTATGGCTTCTAATCTAGCTACAGGTGCATATGTTTCATCATAATCTATACCTTCTTCCTGATTATATCCTTTTGCAACTAATCTAGCCTTATTCCTAGTTATTAACCCTTGTTCATCTAGTTTGTTTCTAAAAACCCATTTGCTACCTATGATTTGATGATCTTTGGGTCTAGGTACTAGGGTCCATACCTTACTTCTCTCAAATTGGTTCAATTACCCAACTTTCATCATTAAGAGCCTCATCAATATTTTTAGGCTCAATTTGTGAAATAAAAGCAATGTCAGTGACTAGATGTTTGAAATGAGATCTAGTACTTACTCCCCTTGAGAGATCACCAATGATTTGCTCTTTTGGATGATCTTTCGTCATTCTCCATTCTTTTGGAAGTTCTTTTTCATTTTCTTCTTGATTTTGAGGTAGAGAATCATTTTGATGTAAATCTTCTTGATCATTTTCTTCTTTCTCATTTCCAAGATCAAGTCTTTCCATATTACCTACAACATAATCAAGAACACTACCTTTTACAAGATCAAGTCTACTAGATTCATTAAAGACAACATGCATGGATTCTTCAACCGTTAATGATCTTTTATTAAATACTCTATATGCTTTGCTGGTTGTAGAGTATCCTAAAAAGATACCTTCATCGGATTTAGAGGCACATTTTCCAAGATTGTCCTTGGTGTTCAATATAAAACACTTGCATCCAAATACTCTAAAGTATGATATCAAGGGCTTTCTTCCATTCCATAGCTCAAATGAGGTTTTTTTTAAAAGAGGTCTTTTGAAAACTCTATTTGAAATATAACATGCAGTGTTTGTGGCTTCTGCCCATAAATAAGTTGGTAATTCATATTCATTGAGCATTGTTCTAGTCATTTCAATTAAAGTTCGATTTTTCCTTTCAACTACCCCATTTTGTTGAGGTGTCCTAGGAGATGAGAAATTATGTGAAATGTCATGTTCAAGACAAAAGCTTTCAAAGTTTTCATTTTCAAATTCTTTCCCATGATCACTTCTTGTTTTTGAAATACATTACCCTTTTTCATTTTGAACTCTTTTAGCAAAGTTTTTGAAATTTTCAAAAGCATCACTCTTTTGAGCTAAGAAAATTACCCAAGTAAATCTAAAGTAATCATCTATGATGACAAATGCATAATGTTTTCCTCCTAAGCTAGCAATTCTAGTAGGTCCAAATAAGTCTAAATGCAGGAGTTGAAGAGGTTTTGAAGTACTTACTATGTTTTTGGCTTTGAAGGATGACTTGTGTTGTTTTCCTCTTTGGCAAGGTTCACATGTCTTGCCTTTTTCATATTTAACTCTTGGCAGTCCTTTTACTAGTTCTCCTTTGCTATGACTTTGTATTAAGTCCATGTTAGCATGACCAAGTCTTCTATGCCACAACCAAGATTCATCACTAGTAGTCACAAGACACTTAGAGGAACGGTTAGATAGTTCATGTAAGTTTATTATGTATGTATTTATATCTCTATTTCCTTTAAATATCTCCTGACCATCGATAGAGATCACAAGACATTCATTTGAAGTAAAGATTACTTTGTTTCCTTTATCACATAATTGACTTACACTTAACAAGTTATGTTTCAAGCCATCAACAAGTAAGACATATTTAATAAACGTAGTACCATTAACACCAATAGAACCAATGCCAATTACCTTACCCTTTGCATTGTTTCCAAAGGTAACTTTACCTCCATCAATACTTTTGACTTCATTGAAAAGTTTTTTGTCTCCTGTCAAATGCCTTGAGCATCCACTGTCTACTAGCCAAGCATTTTTGTTTATTGTGGACTTGAGGCATACCTATATAATCACAATTCAAGTATGATTTTTAGGTACCCAAATGAGTTTGGGTCCTTAGGTGTTAGCACATGAAGGTTCCCAATGAGCCTTTCTTATCCAGCAATATTTATTTATGTGACCCATTTTCATACAATAATTACATTGTTTTGGTCTAAATTTGTTTTCTGGTCTTTCAAAGTTTTTGAATACCATTTTTCTATGAAATTTATTTTGAGAATGATGACATGCACAGTTATGATTAGTTTTAGATTTTCTAGATGCATGCTTCCTATATATAAATGCATGATTATTCTTTTTATGTATAGAAGGTTTAACATGCTTATTTCTTGGTGCTTTTCTAACAGGTGTGGAGATTGATGTTCTTTAGACTTAACAAATATGTTTTTGTGAGAAGATGATGATGTGTCCTTAAATCCTAGACCATGTCTAATTAAGGGTGATCTTTGAGACACAATGAGAGTATCTAAGCTCTCTTTACCTTTGTGAAATTTAGAAATGGAATTTCTAAGTTCCTCAACTTCATTTTTCAAAGTATTATTTTCTTTTAGCAAGGAAGTTGTTGAGGGTCTTGATGAGTATTCATCTAATGACTTTTGGAGAGATTCATTAGATGATTTAAGTTTTATATTTTCCTTTTCTAAACCATCTATCTTATTTTTTAAATTAGAGATGTTATTTATATAGGTACTAAATTTACTTATATATTTCTCTAATTCTAGATTTAATTCTTCTATTAGGCTTTGCTCATCATCATCATCATCATCGCTATCATCATCATTATCACTACTATCATTTTTCAAAGAGTATGAGTGTAGTGATTTTACCTTATTCGAGACATGATCTTTAATAGCCATGAAACATAGGTTGACCTCTTCACTTTCATTATCATCTTTTTCACTTGAAGAGCTTTCGTCATCCCATGCGGCTTTGTGACCTTTCTCCCCATTGTCTCTTTGGTATTTTCTCTTATGCTTCATGAGCCTTGGACATTCTGGTTTGATATGTCCTTTCTTTCCACACTCATTGCACTTTACCTCTTCCTTACTTTTATGTGTGTCATTAAAAGTTTGTTTGAGGTTTCTTTGCCTGAATTTTTTGGAGTTGCTCATTTTCTTCTCAATGATTCTTTTTAATCTCCTTGAAAGCATAACAATGTCCTCATTTTCATTATCACTTATTTCTTCATCATCTTCACTTTCTTGAGATTTTGAAGTAGAGGCTTTTAGTACTAAGGGCTTTCTTTTCTCAGGCTCTGCTTCAAGCTCTTTATCTCTCTTCACTGCCATCTCATGTGTGAGAAGTTTCCCAATCAGCACATCAGTATTTAAGAAGGTTGGTCATGTCAGTGATTGACTCATTGGATTTCATCTTGAAGAGCTCATATTCTGAGGTCAGAAGTTGAATCTTCTTGGATTTGACTTGCTTAGTTCCTTCATGATAATTCTCCAATGTCTTCCACAAGCTGTATGCTATTGGGCAGTGTTGTATTCTCCTACATTCTTCAATAGATAATGAGCTTGATAGGATTGTCATTGCCCTTTTGTTTTTGAAATTTGCTTTTCTTTGAGGCTCTGTCCACTCATCTCTTAATAAGATTTCTTCTTCACCATCAACTCCTCTTCTGGTTGGTGGTGTCCATTCTTTTCGTACACTATTCCATACTTCAATTCCTTCACTATCCAAATATGTCTCCATCCGAAACTTCCAATGGGCATAATTTGCTCTATCAAAGTAAGGTTTGAGACTTTGGAATCCTTCACTAGCCATATCTTAATCTTTACTAGTGCTTTTTAGGTTTCGATGCTAGACAAAGCTCTGATACCAATTGTTGCCCAGATATTAAGCCAAGAAGAGGGGTTGAATTGGAGTTTAAAAAAAATTAAACTTTAAAGTGCAGAAATAAACAATTAATTTTAGGAGGGATAGAGAAAATTTGACACAAGGATTTTTATAGAGGTTCGGGTGTTAACAAACCCTACTCCTCACCCCAATCGCAATCGGGAGTTTCACTAACACACTAAGTGTTACAATGGAGTTTTACAAGCTCACTCCCAACTATGGTGTTTCTCACAATGGATCACACCTAACCCAGAAATCCCTTGTGTTTTAATGGCTCACACAATAACCAATTCCTTACGATTGTTCTACTCTTAACCCAGAAATACCCAAAGCTCACTTGAGTAAAGATTACAGAGAGAAACACTAACAAATCTTAATTGCTCAATAAATGAAGAGCAAAAAGATTTTTACAGAGAATAGATTTTGGTTCTCAAAGTATTGAATGTACAAATAGCTTGTAATAAGATTTTGATTCAAAGTATTTGCTATCCTCTTATACTGAATGCATAAATTACTTCCATTTATACTCCCATGGCTGATTATAGCCGTTGGGGTGCATTAAATACGAAACTAGCCGTTGTACCAACCAAATAATCGCGTTTGAGATTTTTCTCTTTCATCATTCACGGGCGTGACTATGTTTGTCACGGGCGTGACATTTCTTCCCAATCCGTGACTGAAGTGGTGACCTTGATCGTGAAGCTTTCTGGAATATTTTGACACATTGGGTCACGGGCGTGACATACTTATTCACGGGTATGACAAACTTCCCGGCCGTGATCCAAGTGGTGACTTTTGTCGTGAAGCTTTCTGGATGAAAATGACATGAACATTCACGGGCGTGACTAAAAATGTCCACTTCACGGTTTGTTCTTCCTTCATGGCCGTGAACTTCAAATGTTAGTTTTGGTAACGGTTAGATCTTTAACGGGCGTGACATATAGAGTCATGGGCGTGAACATGCTACTTCCTTAATTTTTTTTTCAAGGATTATTCTTCCAATCTCCATTCTTGCTATTTTATTCCATGTCCTATTTAATAAACTCAGAAAACAAGTATGTTAAATACAATATTGCTATTTAATTTGTTATCATCAAAATGATGGAAATACCCCTCAAGGTTTAACACACTCCTTAATTTGAGTATAAAAGTCAAAAAAATGACCAATTTCTACATTCTTCCACAAAAATATCTAACTCTTCTTCTTCTTCCTTTTTTTCACTCTTTGGCCATCCACCTCTCCTTTCTAAGCCACCATTTTTGCTTCAAACCAAGCTTGAAAAAGAGAGGAAAAAAACTAGTTTTGAGAGGGAAAAATTCAGAATTAAAGAGTTCTTGCCATAAAGGGAGCAAAAGACCAAGAAGGAAGGAAGAAATAAGAAAAGAAAGGGAGAAATTTTAGAGGGAATTTCGGCCCACCTTGGAGAACAATTAAGGTAAGTTTATTCTTCTTAAATTCAATCTTTTTCCTTCCATTTGAAACCCATAAGGATGATAGATATGATTAGGATTGGTAGATTGAGGTTATGTGGCAAGATTGGAACTAAGAATTGAAACTTATAACTAGTTGATTAAAAGTGTAGTTTAACTTTTAATTAATGATAATTGATGTTTATTAATTTTTTATGACTTAAAAAATAGATAAAGGTAACTCTAATGGAGGAATGAGGGGTTATCTTGGTTAAGTTAATTTAGGGAAAATTGAAATTAACCTAGGAGCAAAACAATTGGTGATAAATAAAGTATGATTTGAAGAAAATAAATTGGGACCTATGATAAGGTTTTTGGGAAGCCATGACATATCAAGAAGGAAGTTTAACCTTAGTAAATTTTGGATAAATTAAAGTATAAAATATATTAGGAGCATTAGAATTTTATGTAAGCATGAAAAGCTTTGAAAATGGATGATAAAATTGAGATATGGTATGGTTGTGTAGGAAAACCAAGTGAATAAATGAGAGACCCTCAAAAGGGTGACAAAGGAAATGAGGAAGCAAACTAGTAAGGGGAGGAAAAGAAGGATAAAGGGAAGCCCCAAGGCTGATTAGGTATATGCTTCATTGATAAAAATCTTAAATATTGTTTAAATGTGTGAAATTATGTATTAATGTTGATATGAATGTGGTTTGACATGTAATGTGATTTTTTGTTGCTTTTAATATTTTATATGGTAATGAGACCAAATGGTGTGAAATTATTAAGATATGTGAATGTAATTGGGATATGGAAACTTTGACTTAAAAATAAATGCATATAATGAATGTAATTAATAATCAAGGTTGTGCTAGCTAATAACCCTGTTGTAGAAATTTTGGAATAGTCTTGACTATTTTGATCATAACTAATGCTCTGGTAATGATAATTAGGTGAAATTAATTGGAAATTAAAGTAGATTCATAATGCTAAAACTCTCATTTAGAACATAATTTCAAAATCTAATTGCTAATGGGCTAAAAATTGGATACAATATCCCGGACCTGTAGGTATCCAGAAAATACTGGTAAAATTTATGGAACGCCCTTCAGTAAAAGGGCCATAACGTTTGATACAAAACTTGTATTTGAGTGATTTGTGATAAATCTGAAATTTGAGACAATAAGATACAAAATATTAGAAGTCCATAAATTCAAATGCAAATTATAAATGGGCTAAAAATGAAACAAAAAGTCAGGACCGAAATCTGCCATAGATAAAAACTTGAAATGTTGGGCTTTTGCATGTGGTATGATGAGTATATGTAGTAGTTAATATGAATTTTGACTTTAATGGTAATTATAAATTTTTAATAAATTATTTATGTATGAGATTCTAATGTAATAACAATGGAAAAAAAACAAAAAAAAACATATATGTGAAAATTTAGTACATATATCATTTTTGAAAATATTATGAATAAATATAAAAATAGTTAAGCCCTAAGACACCTAATCTAGAACTAGAATAGAGATTAGTTTGGCATGTCAATCAAGGGATTTAAGGCACTCAGTGCCAAATATAAAAACAGGTAATGACAAATTTATAAATGCGCTCAGTGCAAAATTATTATGCCGGTAATGACAATATTATAAAAATTGGTAATGACATTATTATAAAAGTGCTCGATGCAATATTATAAAAGCCGATAATGACAACTTTATTAGGTTATCGGTGTTATGGGCACAAAAAAATGAATAATAATAATAATATAAAAGTATGTCATTTTGATAATGTTATGTTAATATTAAATGTTTGATGAAATTTCTTTGATTTTATATAATTATTTGATTTTATGCCTTAATTGTAAATGAATAAATGACATGTAAGAAAATATATGTATGTAAGATTTTTATCTTTGAAGCACCACTAAGCTAGTAGCTTAACGCGGGTGGTTTCCTATTGTGTAGGTTTAAAAGGATAGCCGTAGATAGTAAAATTATCAGAAGAAGAAGAAGGGTGCTCGGATAAAAAGCAGCTAAAAGCTTTGGACATATTTTTGGTATATTTTATCAAAAGCTTTGTAAACTAAATTATAGTTGTATTTCTTCTAGTGCGTATTAGAATGTGTATATCTAAAATAATGGATATAGTTTCAATATAAAATAATACATTTTGTAAATAAATAAAATTTTGAATGTTTGGTGTTTGTAATAATTTTATTTTGGGTTTGTAATATTTTCTCAAAAAAAAAAATTTATTTCATTTAGCTAAGCTTAAAAGACAGTTAGTTAGGTAACGCTCACTTACCTTGCTGAACTAAAGTGGGGTAAGGAGGTGTTTCAAATATTGTTGTTACTCTATGTCCAATTGAAATGTATTTTCCACCTTCCTTTTTTGACATGATGGTGCATTTGGTTGTTCATCTTGTGAGAGAGATTAAATTATGCAGTCTGGTGTATTTGAGGTATATGTATCATTTTGAGAGATTCATGGGTATCTTAAAAGGGTATGTACGGAACCAATATCAATCAGAAGGTGGTATTATTGAAGGTTACTCGATTGAGGAGGGTATTGAATTTTGCACAGACAACTTATCAGGTGTTAAACCTATTGACATTCCTAAGTCTCATCATGAGGGAAGACTTGGAGGTAAAGGAACAATTGGATTTAAAATGGTATTACCGATGCTCAAATGCATGAGAAAGCACATCTCCTTGTGTTGCACCACCTTACACAGGTTCATCCACATTTAGAAGAGCATATGTCAATTTTAAGGCGTCTGAATCTATCCAACGGGGAAATATGGTTTAAAAATGAACATAATTGTTCTTTTATTGGATGGTTTAAAGACCGAGTGATGCGTCAATTATCAGAAGTGCTATAGGATGTAACTGATACCATAAAATGGTTAGCCTATGGCCCTGGGTTTAATATACGGTCTTATGAAGGATATGACATCAACAAATATACCTTTTACACTAAACGTCAAGATGATAAAATCATAATGCAAAATAGTAGAGTTACTTTGATAGCTTCATCAAGAGAAATTTCTAGTGCTAATGACACCATGCCAATAGATGTTATGATGTCATATTATGGTGTAGTTGAAGACATTTGTGAGCTTGATTATAGGAAATTCATGATTCCTCTCATTCAATGTAAATGGATTGAAAACTGGTGCGATGTTCGAGTGGATGAGTTAGGAATCACTTTGGTTGATTTTAGCTGGTTGGGTTATCAAGATGATCCATTCATTCTTGCTTCACAAGCCAAACAAGTATTTTAAATTATTGACCCTGACGATAGTAAGTGGTCTATTGTTCTTCAAGGTAAGAGGCATATTGTTGGTATCAATGATGTGGTAGATGAGGAAGAATATGGTTAGTTTGATGAGACTCCCCCATTTTGTATTGGGTTACCTATGCCAGTTGGGGAAAATATTTTAGATTCAAATTACATGTGTGATGATCATACTGAAGGCTTATGGATTGAAAATCGCCAATAATTTATGCACACGTGTTTATGGTAAGTTTATTTAGAAATATGTAATATGATTAATATGGTTTATAATCATAATTACCAGCTTTTGTTATTGTTTATCAATTAAATCTATTGTTTTTATTTCCCATTGAAATAAAGTGTTACTATTGTGGATTATACTAACATGTTTCTTTGTTATTCTTATGTTACAGGAAATCATGTTGAATGAACAACTAAATTCTAAGCCATCAAGTAGCATGATAAAAAGAAAAAGTAGGGGAGCTACCATGTGCAAAAAAATGAAGAAGAAAGGCGATGAACAAAAGACAATAGATTTTGATTCCTACATTTAATTCCTAGGTTTATAATCGCCCACTAGGAACATACACCGACATATTTAATTCCTACATTGGCCTTGTAGCACGTTCCCATGTGAACATCACGATAAAAAGTTGGGATATGGTCGATAAGGGTCTTAAGAATACAATTTGGAAAGATATCAAGGTAACTTTCTTTCAAAATAATTAACAAATTTGATAAAAAGGATTAAAACTAATTAATCTAAAATATTATTTTGCAGAAAAAGTTCAATATTCCAGATGATAAGAAAAATATTGTACTAAAAGCTGTTGGAATGCGGTGGAAGGATTTTAAGTACCGATTGGTGGTTAAGTACATAAACAATAAATCTATGCAAAAGTCACCATTGGAATTATATGACTTCATACTGAGAAAGATTGGGAGGAGTTTAAATAAGCACATGAATCTGAAGAATATGAGGTATTAATTATGAAGTAGAATGCAACTTACATTTACATTTATGCAAGACATGATAATGACTTCTTCATTATTTTTTTGGTTAACAACAAATCAGTGCCAAGGCGAAGGTAAATCAAGCAAAGAATATGCATCCATATTTCTTGGGTCGTGTAAGCTATGCCGGGAAAAAGGCTCAGTGGATTATTGAAGATCCCATATCTTCTTTTTCATCATCACCATCTATGAGCTCTGATGTTACATCATCATATGATCGAAGTCTTGATTGGATAAAAGCTAGAACAAAAAAGACAGAAGAAGGAAATTATATAATCCCAGTAGAAAAAGACAAAAGAGGTGGTAGAAAAATAGTAAGTATAACTTTCTAAACAACCATTAATTGCAATTATTTTTATTTATCCTTGATTGCTTATAACATATTGTTTATCTAGTGAATAGGAGATATTACGGGAAGAAGTCGCCCAAGGTAGCTGGGTACCAGATAGGCACGATCACATATTGTCACGTGCATTTGAAAAACTCGAACATTCTGGCTTTGTGAGAGGTGTTGGAAGTGTTGTGACCATCAAGAAATTTTGTGAAAGGACACTATCAACGTCCATCTCACCTGAAGTTATAGAAGAGCTTGAGACTAAAATAGAGGCCAAATTATTTGCTAAATTCTCGGCACATATTGCACATCTTGAGAGTATGATAGAGCAAAAGACTCAGAACTCATCTCAATTTGGCCTTGATATGGAGGTGGAGATGGGTCCTTCATATTCTCGCCCAACTTCTAGTAGTTATCACTCTGTGGACCCACCATTTCCAATATAAGAATTATAGGTAACAATTTTGAATTTCATTACTTCCTCTTCCACTTTAATCTAGCTAATATTGATATTCATAAAAAAATATTTTCATGTCTATTTTCTGTCATTTGATGTCTTTTCAATTTGAATCAAATTCAAAGAAAAGATGAAAAGTCAAAAATGGAGAAAAGGGAAATGAATGAATAGTAATTGACCATAATTAGCCTAATTAAGGCCAAATTCTGCCTGTTGGCCAATGGAAGGGAGGCAATAGTTTGTTAGGCCTGTTGTGGGCTGCTGCTGGGTAGCCCAGCTAGCCCGCTAGGCAAGCCAGCAGCTTGCTTAACCCGTGCAGTCCGACATGGGCCCGTGACCCTCCCGAGAGATTTTTCCATTGCAATCTCATTGCGATCCATCCCGAAATAATTCTCTCATATTTTGGATCCTATCTAACATTTTACTCATTTTCCATATTTTCAATGAGTGTTACCCATTAGGTTCTCGGTATGTTGGCCACTTAAATTAACAATTAATTTAAGCAAGTCATGAGCAGTATCTAGCAACACATCATGACCACCAATTAACTGGAAAAGTCATTGATTTGACTACGAACCTTTCCATAGACAATTTCCGCGCAATTATTCCTTTCACCATTATATACCCCACTTGGTTCAGAGTATGAACACGTGCCAACTCCCACTAGACTAACTATATCATGTCTAGTCCAAGTAATGTTAGTTCTTGTCCCTGAGGCTCATTACTCTTGTTGAACCTTGAGGGGTATTTCTGTCATTTTGATGATAAGAAATAAAATAGCAATAATGTATTTAACATACTTGTTTTCTAAGTCTATTGAACAGGGTATGGAATATGATAGCAAGAATGGAGAATGGAAGATTAATCTTAAAAAGATAAAATTGAAGAAATAACATGTTCACATCTGTGACATTATGTGTCACGCCCGTGATGAAGCTTAGTGCCAACAAACCAACATTTAAAGTTCACAGCCATGAAGAATGATAGCAACCATGAATGATCATATCAGTCACACCCGTGAAATAAAGTCATGCCGGTGAAAATACATGGAAAATTCTTCCAGAGAGCTTCACGGCCAGAGTCATCACTTGGACCATGGCTTGGAAGGATGTCACGCCCATGAACAAACACTTACAAAACCTTCTAGAATGCTTCACGGCCAAGGTCACCACTCAAGTCACGACTTGGAAGAACAGTCACGACCGTGACACACTTAGTCACGACCGTGAAAAATGAAAGAGAAACATGTCAGACGCGATTATAAGGGTTGGTGCAACGGTTATTTCCATATTAAATGCAATCAAACAGCTAGAATTCACCATGAAAGTATAAATGCAAGTCATTTATGAATCCAGAACAAAGGAATAGCTAATACTTCAAATCAAAATCTTGTTATAAGCCATTTGTGTATTTAATACTTTCAAAAACAAACATTTATTCTCTGTGAAAATCTTTCTCTCTATAATCATCCACTCAAGTGAGTTTGGGTATCTTGGGGTTAAGAGTAGAACACTTGTAAGGGTTATTTGTGTGAGCCTTTAAAACACAAGGAATTGGTTATTTGTGTGAGCCATTGTTAGAAACACCATAGTTGGGAGTGAGCTTGTAAAACTCCATTGTAACACTTAGAGTGTTAGTGAAACTCCCAATTGAGATTGGGGAGAGGAGTAGGGTTTGTTAACACCCGAACCTCTATAAAAATTCTTGTGTCTCATTTTTCTATCCCTATTAAACTTAAATTTTATTTCTACACTTCAAAGTTAAATTTTTTAATATCCAATTCAACCCCCTTTCTTGGTTCAATATATGGGCAACAATTGGTATCAAAGCTTAGTCTAGCATCGAAGCCTAATCAGTGCTAGTAAAGATCAAGATATGGCCAATGAAGGATTCCAAAGTCTCAAGCCTTATGGAGCAAATTATGCTCATTGGAAGTTTCAGATGGAGACATATATGGACAGTGAAGGAATTGAAGTTTGGGATAGTGTTCGAAAAGAATGGACACCACCAACTAGAACAAGAGTTGATGGTGAAGAAGAAATCTTATCAAAAGATGATTGGACAGAGTCTCAAAGAAGAGCAAACTTTAAAAACAAGAAGGCAATGACAATTCTCTCAAGCTCATTATCCATTGAAGAATGTGGTAGAATACAACCCTGCCTAACAGCTTATAGTATGTGGAAAACATTGGAAAACTATCATGAAGGAACTAAGCAAGTTAAATCCAAGAAGATTCAACTTCTTACTTCAGAATATGAGCTCTTCAAGATGAAATCCAATGAGTCAATTACTGACATGACCAACCGTCTTCTAGCCATCATAAATGGACTGAGAAAACTTGGGAAACACCCGAGTTTGGAAGATGTAAACAACAAAATCCTGAAAAGTCTTCCACTCAAAGATTACGGTTTAAGAGTTACCGGTATAAAAGAGGCAAATGAAGACATGAGCACCATGAATACTGATGTGCTTATTGGAAAACTCCTCACTCATGAAATGGCAGTAAAAAGAGATAGAGAGCTTGAAGCAGAACCAGAAAAAAGAAAGCCTCTAGCACTAAAAACCTCTTCTTCAAAATCTCAAGAGGAAGTTGAAGATGATGAAGAAAAGAGTGATGATGCGAAAGAGGACATTGTTATGCTCTCAAGAAGGCTGAAAAGAATCATTGAGAAAAGAATGAGCAACTATAGAAAATTCAGGCAAAAAAACCTCAAACCGGCCTCTAATGATACACAAAGAAGTAAAGAAGAGGTAAAGTGCTATGAATGTGGAAAGAAATGGCATATTAAACCGGAATGTCCAAGGCTCAAGAAGCATAAGAGCAAATACCAAAAAGACAATGGGGAGAAAGGTCACAAAGCCATATGGCATGACGAAAGCTCTTCAAGTGAAAAAGATGACAATGAAAGCGAAGAGGTCAACCTATGCTTCATGGCTATAGAGGATCACGTCTCGGATAAGGTAAGATCACTTCACTCATACTCTTTAAATAATGATAGTAGTGATAATGATAGTAATAGTGAAGATGATGATGATGAGCAAAGCTTAATAGAAGTATTGAATTTAGAACTAGAAAAATATATAAGTAAATTCAATACTTATAAGAATAACATTTATGATTTGAAAATCAAAATAGATGCTTTAGAAAAAGAGAATTTTAAGCTTAAGTCATCTAATGAATCTCTTCAAAAGTCATTAGATGAATACTCTTCAAAACCCTCAACTAAATCCTTGCTTAAAGAAAACAATACTTTGAAGAATGAAGTTGAGGAACTTAGAAATTCCATTTCAAAATTTCACGAAGGAAAAGAGAGCTTAGATACTCTCATTGTGTTTCAAAGACCTTCCTTAATTACAGTTTAGGATTTAAGGGCATATCATCATCTTCTCACAAAACTATTTTTCTTAAGTCAAGTGAACCTCACATCTCCACATTTGCTAGAACAACACCAAGGAATAAATACACTAAACCTTCTATACATAAAAAGAATAATCATGCCTTCATGTATAAGAAGCATGTATCTAGAAAAGCACCAATTAATCATGATTATGCATGCCATTATTCTCAAAACCAGTCTAATATAAATATGGCATTCAAGAATATTGTAAGACCAAAAAGCAATGTTAGACCTAAACAGTGTAATTATTGTATGAAAATTGGTCACATAAATAAACATTGCTGGATAAGAAAGACTCATTGGGAACCTTCATGTGCTAACCCCCAAGGACCCAAGCTCATTTGGGTACCTAAAAATCATACTTGAATTGTGATTCTATAGGTATGCCTCAAGTCCACAATAAACATAACATAGAGGAGTTCTCCAGGGTAATATCTGCAGCTGAAAGTGTAGAAGAGGCACTTGCAGATCAGCACTAGGCAATAGTTAAGAGTGGTGTAAAGAGGCCATTTCCTCAGTCCAGTGTAGGCTCGTCAGCCAGTAAGAAAGCTAGGCCAATACGTGGCATCTTTCAATTGGGGATTGGAGATCAAACCTCATTTATTAATCAGGACCAACCTATGAGACCAGTGCCATCATCTACTAGTGCCCCACCTGTTGGGTTTTGAAGAATGAATCATATTCATAAACACAGTGAAAAATAAAATTTTTCAAAACCCAAAACAAAATATCATACTTGTACCATTAAAACTAATTTATATAAATGTAAATGTTAAAAATTATACCTTGTAATTTTTATTTGTTCTTCAAATCTTCACTTTGTTAGGTTGTAGCAAACCACAACAATCCACACTAGGATGTCTCTAATGATAATCCACGCGAATAATGAAGAAGAAACTATCAAGAGAAAATGGTTTGAACAAATTCAAAGAGCTAGCTTTGAAAGTGTTCTTGAGAGAATTTTTATTGTGTCTTAAAAATATTTTTTTCACAAAAAATATTTTCATGTCTATTTTCTTCCATTTGATGTCTTTTCAATTTGAATCAAATTCAAAAATAAGATGAAAAGTCAAAAATGGAGAAAATGGCAACTAATGAATAGTAATTGGCCTAATTATGGCCAATTACAGCTGTTGGCCAACGGATGGAAGCTGCACGCAAATTAGGCCTACTACGGGCTGCTGCTGGGCAGCCTAGCTGGACCGCAAGGCGGGCCAGTAGCCTGCCTATCCAGCATGGGCCTATGCGGGCTCATACGGGCCCGTGACACTCCTGAATGATTTTTTCGTGCGATCTCATCGCGATCCATCCTAAAATAATTCTCTCATATTTTGGATCCTATCCAAGACCATTTTACTCATTCTCCATATCTTCAATGCGTGTGACCCATTATGTTCTCTGTTATGTTAGCCACTTAAATTAACAATTAATTTAAGCAGGTCATGAGCAGTATCTAGCAACACATCATGACCCCCAATTGACCGGAAAGTCAGTGGTTTGACTACAAACCTTTCCATAGACAATTTCTGTGCAACTATTCCTTTCACCATTCTATACCCTACTTGGTTCAGAGTATGGACATGTGTCAACACCCACTAGACTGACTACATCACATCTAGTCCAAGTAACGTTAGTTCTTGTCCTTGAGGCTCATTACTCTATTAGATATGTCATTAAAGACTATCTTTATGACATTTCCACTCCGGATAGAGATTCCTGAGTAATGACCACGACAAGAGGCCATAGGTATACACTCCTTCTATCAAGAGTGGTGAATCCTTTGTTGGTTACCCAATTACCTTCGAATACCTCAAGCTGTATCCAATCACCATCCTATGAGCTACCTCTCTGAGGCAACAAGGAATAGTGCCAAAATACAAAATCAATATTCAAGATATCCTTGAGTACCTCAAGTCTAAGGATACTTGCACCATTGCTATGATGCGACTATCATTGACATTTGAATAGATTATCCATATGATTGTCTCATAGTTGGTCATCTAATGTACTCAACTACACTTAGCAAGCATCCACATGTTAACTCTAAACATCTTATGTTTATAGATTATGAGATCTACTACTCGATCCAATCAAGAAGTATAACATGTGCTAGTTTGTCTGGATTAATAATGTCCCGTCTCATTAATCCTATAACTATGGATAATTTTGATACTAACATAATTACACATGATAAGAATCTCAATATCATGATCTCAGCATGATTTCTTTCATGCTATGTTATGTATCAAGGACTTCATTAATTGATTTAAGATCATTTATCAATTCATATATCAAATGAACATCAAATTAATGAAAAAGCCTTTTATTAATTAAATAAATTTGTTCAATGAGTGCTAAAGGTGATTGCCTTTAGAACACTCCTCTAACACCACCATCATCTGCTGTGAGGTAAGCCACATACCCTATATGTCAATATTTTGATAGATACCATCTAGGTGAGTGTTGGTAGTGATCAGGAGTCTGTTATGGGTGCAGAGCTACTGGTCATTTGGAAAGGGATTGTCCCTTATGGATTCAAAGTGTAAACACAGCTAGTGCAGGTATAGAGGTCAGTACTAGCTAGAGGAATAGGCCAAGAGAGAGGATAGTTCAGAGGAGGCCATACAGGGCCAAGTCAAGTTGCCTTAGAAGCAGTCAATAAAAAAAAAAGTAGCAAAGCAGCGCTATTTAAGGCGTATGTTATGAGGGTTAAAGAAGAGCTAGATGCCCCAATCTACATAGTGGGTAAATTTTCTCTCATTGACTCAGATATATATGTTTTAGTTGATCCTGAGTCTACATATTCATATATTTGCACAACACCACTTGGTGAGGTAAATATACAGATAGAGACTTTAGGGTATGACATAGTGGTAAGAAATCTTTTAGGCCATAGTGCCAAAGTGAATCGAATGTATAGACAATTGCCTCTAGTGATTCTAAGTGAACAGTTCACAACAGATCTTATAGAACTTCCCTTTCATGAATACAATGTTATCTTGGGTATGGACTGGTTGGCCTCATATGGTGCAGTAGTGGATTGCCAAAGCAGAAAGGTAGTGTTGAGAAGGCCTGGATAAGATGACATGGAGATACAAGATGATAGGTAAAGATTATTAGCTAATGTGATTTCTATCATGAAGGCACAATGAGTAATCTGAAAGGGGTGTGAGGTATATCTGGAATATATGGTGGATGCTAGAAGGGACAGTTTGAAACTTCAAGATATCCCTAAGGTATGTGAATTGCTAGACATTTTTCCCAAGGATTTGTCGAATTTACCACCACATCGGGAATTAGAGTTTGCAATAGATTTGTTACCTAGCACAACTTTTATCTCCATCACTCCTTATTGAATGGCTATAGTCTAGATATGGCAATTGGACTGGCTCCGAATGGGGCAAATGTTTTTGTAATTTTTTCCCTCTGCCTCGATCTCACCCTAACTCCCTTTTTTTTGTAACAGGAATGGGGCGAGGATGGTATATACATCCCCAACCCTGATTGTTATATTTATATATAATAATAATAATAATAATAATAATAATAATAATAATAATAATAATTATTATTATTATTATTATTATTATTATTATTATTATTATTATTATTATTATTATTATTATGTAATTAATATTTATTAAAAAATAATAAAATAAAAATATAACACTCATTTAACGTAAAAAATATTTTTTTTACTTAAACAATTATATATTTAACTAATTAATTAAAACAAAAAATAAAAATATTTTTAACATTAAAATAAAATAAAAAATTTAATAAAAATCGGGGAATGTGGTAGGGTTGAGGATCCCCGTCTCTATGTGGTGCGAGAATGGACACCCCAAAATTTTCCCCATCAGGGAATGGGTTGGGGTTGGGGGGATGGGACAAAGTTCGGGGTCAGGGATGAGGAACTCCATTGTCATTCCTACTCCAGTCGAGCTAAAAGAGTTGAAGGTTCAATGCAAGAATTGTTATTAGACGCATCGTAAGCTTGGGTTCACTAGTGTTGTTTGTGAAAAAGAAGGATGGTACCTTATGATTGTGTATAGATTATAGACAACTAAATAAAGTGACAATAAAGAATAAATATCCCTTACCAAGATTTGACGATTTGTTTGATCAGTTGAGGGGTATAGGGGTATTTTCTATGATTAACCTCAAATTAGGTACCACCAGCTAAATATCAAGGAGAGCAATGTGTTCAAGACAACCTTTAGAACTCGTTATGACCACTACAAGTTCATAATTATGTCGTTTAGTTTGATAAATACACCCGCTGCTTTCATGAATATGATTAACATAATCTTTAAACCATATTTAGATCAGTTTGTGGTAGTTTTTATCGATGACATTCTAGTATACTCTAGAGGTTGAGAGGAGCATGATCAACATTTGAGGGTTGAGCTTCAAACTCTGAGGGTGAACCAGTTGTATGCCAAGTTATGGAAATGTGAATTTTGGCTGCAAGAAGTGGGCTTTCTAGGTTACATTATATTAGCTAAAAGCATCAGGGTTGATCCCAGTAAGATATAAGTTATTCTTGATTGGAAGCCATCCCAAAATGTGACAAAGGTTAGGAGTTTCCTTAGATTAGTAGGCTATTATAGATGATTCATGAAGGGATTATTGTCTATAGCTACACCCATGACATGATAGCTTTGAAAGGATGTTAAGCTCGAGTGGACAAATATTTGTCAGCGTAGTTTTGACCTGTTGAAGATTTTGTTGACAGATGTCCTAGTTTCGACACAACCCACTCGAGGGAAGGACTTTTTGTTATACAATGATGCCTCACAAAATGTTTTAGGTTGTGTACTGATATAAGAGGAAAAAAGTAATAGCTTATGCCTCTATACTGCTAAAGACACATGAGCTGAATTATCCGACATATGATCAAGAGTTGGTATCTATTGTATTTGCCTTAAAGATTTGGCAGCATCATTTGTATGGAGAGAAAAGCTACATCTATACAGATCACAAAAGTTTAAAGTATTTACCTTCACAGATACGACTTAACCTTAGGAAAAGGCGATGGTTAGAATTAATAAAAGACTATGATTGTGTAATAGACTACCAACCAGGAAAAACGAATGCAATGACTAATGCTTTGAGTTGAAAAATTCTAGCAGAATTGTGGATCTAACCTACTTTGCTTCAGAGAATCAATGAAGCTCATAGGCAAGATCCCATGTTTTTTGAAATAATTGTTGTTGTACATAAGGGGGAGAGACCCAAATATTCAGTAAAATCTAATGGTAATGTGCATTTTAAAGGAAAATTATGCGCACCTGATAAGGCAAAGTTGAAACAAGAGGTACTGAAGGAGGCACACGAATCAGTTTATTCCCTGCATTTGAGAAGTAATAAAATGTATTAGGATTTGAAAGCATGTTATTGGTGGCCAGATATGAAAAAGGATACCACAAAATTTACCAAATATTTGACCTGCCAGTAAGTAAAACATGAACACAAAGTACCTTCATGATTGTTACAGCCTATGTCCATACTAGAATGCAAGTGGGAAAGAGTCACAATGGACTTTTTATCTAGCTTACCACTGACCCAGAGCAAACATAATGTGGTTTCGGTAATTTTGAATAAGTTGACCAAGTCGGTAGACTTTTTACAGGTTCGGATGGACTATTCTTTAAATAGATTAGCAAAATTATATGTACATGAGATAGTCTGACTACATGACATGCCAGTGTCTATCATTTCTAATAGAGACCCCAGATTCACCTCCTAGTTTTGAAAGAGCTTTCAAGAAGCATTAGGCACCCACCTTAATTTTAGCACAGTCTTTCATCCATAGACAGATGGCTAATCAGAGTGGGTAATTCAATTACTAGAAGATATGTTATGGAATTATGTGATAGAGCTTGAAGGTAGCTGGGACAAATACTTGTCGTTGATGGAATTTGCTTATAATAACAGTTATTAAACTAGTATAGGCATGGCTCCATATGAAGCTATATATCGACGGAAATGTAGGTCTCCAATATATTGGATAGAACTTAGTGAGCGAAAACTGGTAGGACCATATTTGCCCTACCTCTAGAGTTAGATAAGATCTATAATGTGTTCCATGTGTCTCAGGAGGTATAGGTCTGATCCATCTCATGTTCATCCCAGTGGAAAGTATAGAGGTATAGCCACATCTGACATATGAGGAAGAACTAGTAGCCATTCTGGCAAAAGAAGTGAAGCAGCTCGGAAACAAACAAGTACCTCTAATGAAAATTTTTTGGCGTAGCCATATAGTTAAGGAGGTGACATAGAAAAGTGAAACAGACATGTGGAGCCAGTATCCACAGTTATTTCATAGAAAATCAATCAGGTTTGATTTCATGGATAAAATCTTTTAAGGGGGAGAGAATTGTCATGTTTGTCAATTTAGCCTCAGCCGACACGTGTGTTTTGCGATCGGACACACCAGATCGATAAAAACCGAGCGCATTCACAATTGAAATAAAGCTAGTATGATTGAAGTCTATATTTAGACAAAGAATGAGTGAGAAAATTTATTACAAACTTATGATATTAAATTTTCACAAAAACTAAGAAAAAACGAGATCCAATAGTAAAATACGCAATTTTCCCACTGCCCATGAATCGTGCAGAAGGATACCAGGACATAAAAAATATTGAGGTGGACTTTGTCATTATAATTTCGAATCAAAACTTTAATTTTTAGGGCATGAAATTTAAGAAATAAAATTTGAGATGCAGTTCCTCAAAAATATCTGGAAACACGATTTTGTTTTAGTGTCCCAATTGCAAAGCCAAAAGCACCAATGTTAAGAATAAATTATTTCGTGAATATTGATGCATTTAATTGCAGGAGATTAAAATTGGATTCAGATTAAAATTAAAAGAGAAAAGTTAAAGGGCTAAATGGAAAAGATTAAATTAAGAATTGATTAATTAATAAAAGAAATGATTAATTATATTAATCTTCACATGCACAACCACACTTGGCACACATGCACTTTAAACATTTCACTAATCAACTTATATAAACCAAAAAGTGGTACAAAATTTCATAAGCCAAAAGAATTGTGTTCTTCCATTTTTTTTCATTAATTTTTTTCTTCATTTATCTTCATCCGGGCATTTCTTTCCCATCCAAGCCGAGATTAATCTCTTCTCTTCCATTCCTTTTTATGGCAATTTCTTAGTTATCAAAGACTAAGTAGCTAGGGTGAAGTCAAAGTTGAGGAAATAAGACTTTCTCTTCCTTGTACCAAGTGAACCCAAGACATCATCTTCTCATCTCCTCACATTTTTCTTTTACTTTTCCTTAATTTCTCATCATTTAAATGCAAGCCTAGCAAGAGGGATTGGGAGTTGTGAGAAAGAAAGCCTTTTTATGAAATAGTCAAGTAAACCCGAAGCAACAATTAAAGAAAGTAAGGATTTCTTGGCTTGGGCAAAGAGAGATAAGGGGCTAAAGGGTTGTGCATGTAAGAAAAAGTGGTGGAAAAGGCCTTATAGGGAGGGGATTTAAGCTAAAAGGTAGATAAAGAAGGGTGTGTGGTCTTAGGTGGTAAGGAACCAAAGTAAGATTTATTTCCTTCCCTTGACGGAAGGTTAAAGTCCTAGTATCTTGGTTTTATATTGTTTTATTTTCCTTCCACTTCCTTGAAAATGAATTCTAATTTTATTTTATTTCCTTGTCTCTTTGTGTTGTTGAATCTTGTGGTTGTTTTGTGATAGTGGAAGTGAAGGGAGAGGTGCAACCAAAACTTATGTATAGGATTGGTTTGAATTGTTTTAATGAGTTGTAGAACCTATTTGGAGTTTGAAAATTTGAAGTTGGATTGGGACTTTATCTGGGAGTTGAAGCTATGTTAACCAATTTAAAATATAACTTTATAATTAAGAGAGTTAAAAATTGAAGTTAAGTGAACAAATTACCTTGGTCGAGACCCTTTGAAGGGAGTTAGAGTATTGTTTGAAACTTTAAGATTTTTGACCCAAAACATTAAGTAACCGTGAACTTTAGAATGGTAAATTAACATAAAATGGCATGACCAAAAGCTAATAAAATGGAAATATTATTTTGGTTATTCAATTGAGCCCATAAATTGGGTTGAGTTGTGACTTAACTGAAACTAGAAAAAAAAGGCTCATTGCGTTGGACACAAAATTGTTCGAGAGATTCAAAGAGCAAAAGTAAAAACAAAATTTTTCTTTAAAATTGAAACTGAGCTTAAAATTTAGTGAAGTTTAAGTAACTAAGATAAGTAATTGAATTCTAAAAGGATTAAAGTAAATATTAGTGGAAAGGTAATTAAACTAGATAATGGAACCTATAATTCGCTTATTCAAACCTTAAATAGTGAATCCTCAATTAAATAAAGGTATTGACATAACACAATCAATACGATAGATACTAGTTTTTTCTAAGGAGCAAATTTTCATTTATTAAAATTATCATTTTGCTGAATACCTGATATTTAATTACATATATTCTATCAGACACATCCTTGACACCAACGCCCTTGCCGGATAAAGAAAAAGGGTCGAAAGACGTGAGAAAAAACTAATGAAGTTTGTTCAAGCTTTATGGCAATTGCCATTATTGCAAAATTATCAATATGACAGAAATAAAATGATAGGATAATTATAGGTGGTATGTACGTAATATATGAATGATATGTGTATGGTGTATATATATATATATATATAGTGTGAGGTATATGCAAGGTATATAATGGCTACAAAAATGAATTAGACATATGTCATGATTTAAGCCTATGAATAAGCCTAGACTAGTATAAGGTAACTTATTGGCATGCCAATAGGGTCATACGGCTTCGACCAAGACAAACAGCTTCGGTTGAGATATATGGATTTGGCCAGGACATTCAACTTTTAGTTGGGATATATTTGTAGACACCTTTTCATATGACTACTAGGTCTAGATACCCCTTTTGTGTTTCCCTGGGATCTAGTTTAGACAACTTGATTTATAGGCATAAGAGGTAACATCTTGTAGTTATAAATTTCAATGTTAATGTATTATTTTATATAATAGTATAAAATGGCATGATACCTCTTTTTTGTTTTTTGAAAAGCACTCTAATATAACATGTAAAGTTTTTATTTATGCGAAAAGTTGACTATTTCTTTAAAGCTTGCACACTGAGCTAAAACTCAGTGCAAGAGTTTATTTTTCTCTTGCACAAGTATCGAAACAAAGGACATGAGTGGCGAGTTATTTGAGAGACACATCAAACCAGTGGATCCCATATGGAGCATAGTAGCGGTAGTAGCCACCCAGATAGGGTTTGTTTCTTTTTGTATTACTTATATATGTATATTAATTATCTGTGAAAAGTATACTTGTTGTATAAACTTATGTAAACATTTATGGCTTGTTTTGGTCATGTCAAGTTCTGTAAAAATATAAACATAGTAGGTTAAAAATTTAACTTGTACATATATGTTGACATATATATATATATATATATATATATATATATATATATATATATTTAATAATATTATATAGTTTTGATCAAACAGGTAGACATGATATCAACTTACCTTATTATTATGTAAGTAGGTAAAGAGGTGTTGCAAAAAGCTTGTTATTAATCTGAATAGATTAGATTATATGACCAAATGCAAACCATAGTAACATCATAGTAACATCACTAAGTGAATCTCAAACAGAGTTTTGGAAGTTGCTGTCATTTTTAGAGAAATGATTAATTTTACTCTTTCTTTACTTAATCACTAGGAGTTTTAGGTTATGAATATATAGGCTCAGGTGTAGTGGGGGTTGGAATATTTTGGTGCAAGGTTGTTGCTTGGCAGAGCGTAATAGTGGTCGGTAGAGAAACCCATCATATCAGCTTTTTATATTTTTCAATATATTAAATAAAATTTATTATTAAACTTTATTTCTCTTTTTTTTTGGGTCTATAATTAGCTTAATGAATATCACATTAATATTACAAGTTCATTAATGTTGAAAATGTTTGGGTTGGCATATTTTGGTGCATGGTTTTATATTGACCTCTATTCTCGACCTCTACTATGACTCTAAAATTACTTTTGTTCCACATGATATTGTATTGATCTTCAAATTACATTCAGACATACCATATAGCCTTGTATTTCATAATAACTTCTTTGCTGACTCTAGTTGTAATGCTCGTTAAGTGGGGCTTAGCTAATAAGTTGGTTTAGAGATGTTATGATTATGTTTAAGAGTTTTATTAAGGAAAATTATGAGAAAAGTGAAAATTTATGTGTTCATGCCCGTGACTCATATGACATGGCTGTGAATGATGTTTTGGGATGTTTCACACCCGTGAACATCATTAGATATAAAACACCAATAGTTGTTCTTTTTCTCTTTCATGACCTAAACTCAAAATACAACCTCAGAATTCAAAGTTTTTTCATATAAAAAACTGATGCCTTGTATTTTTTTTATTCCTAGACCAAAACACTTAAGCCAACATCAAAGATCAAAATTTTAAACAAGTTTTTGGGAGATAAAAGCCTGAGGAAGGTTGTCTTTTTGAAGGAGCCAAACTATTGAAGAACATAGGAATCTAAATCTTTCTTTCCAATAGTGTTTCCTTCATTCTTAGTAAGAAATCACTTTTCTCCTTCTTCTTTACAAATTTTCATAGAATTTTTTGGTTAAACCCGTTTATAGCAGAGACTCATCTCCAAATGGATTAGGTTATGGATGAATTTTAAGAGTTTATAGTTAAAGACCCCTTTTAAAGCTTGATTATGGTTATAGTATGCTTTAGTATGAGATTATAAAGTTTAAGGTTATATAAGAGGTTTAAGGTTAGGGTTTGATCTTTTATGGCTTTAAAAGTTAAGTATAAGGTGTATAAAAGCTTATAGATATATGTTATATGTGATATGAGTTAGAAGATGAGGTAGTGAAACCCACTAAGATGATAAACAAGCTTAAGAGAAGTTTGGTTTTAGGCTCCATTAGAGGTATGCACATATGCATTTAAATTCCTAAAATGTGGCATGTTGTGTGTTAAATGCTTATGACTACTTTAAATATTAATTTTTGGTTGATACAAAAGTAAATGATGTATTTAATGTCATGACTATATGAGTAATGAATGATAATGGTATAAATTCTAGGTGTGGCAATAATTGCCTTGATGATAATGTTTGAAAGGAACTTTGTTATAAGTATGATATATGTGCATCTAGTGGTATGTTAAATTATGAAGGTAAATGTTAGGTTGTTAACATGCATCTCATATATAGCACAATAGAAATTTAAAATTAATTGAACCCAAAAATCATGGAACGTCTTATGAACATTAAAATTGGATCATACCATCAATATGGAAGAAGTTTATTACCTTATTTGTTTCTTTTAGATCTTCCAAGTTTGTGAGCCTTTTCTTCAAGTTGGGTTGTTACAAACCACAAAAATCCAAGGCTGAATTGTCTTTAATAGTATTCCACATGAAGGAACGAAATAAACAATGATGATTCAACTTGAAAGAGAAGAAAAATAGAGAATAACTTTTATTCCTCAACGTGGTAGCTACGAATTTGGACCTTAAAAGGGTAATTTGTATGTCCCCTAACCATATTTGGGTTGGACATACATAACCTATGCTTAGGAGTTCCCTTTGAAATAGAAAAATCTAAAATCACAAAGCTGAAATCGGGGCCTTCACGGTCGTGAATAGAAGTGTCATGGTCGTGACAACCTTTGTCATGGTTGCGACATTGATGTATGGTCAAATCATTTCTCTCTCATGTCTTAGATCTAATCCAAGGCCCATTTCATATTTCCCCCATTCCTTCTATGTGTGTGACCTATTAGGTTTCTGGTTATGTTGGCAGCTTAAATCATGACATGATTATAAGCAAATCATGAGCAGTAACTAGCAACACATCATGACCCCCAATTGACTGGAAAATCAGTGGTCGAACTATAAACCCTTCCATAGATAATTATCGTGCAATTCATCCTTTCACCAAACTATACCTTATTTTGTTATGGGGATGGTCTGTGTGTCAGCTCCCACTAGATAGACTATGTCATATCTAGTCCAAATGATATTAATTATTGTCTATAACACTCATTACCCTGATAAGATATGTCTTTGAAGACCTTCTTCCAGACATGTCCACCTTGGCCATGGATTTCTGAGTAATGATATTTACAAAAGGCCATAGGTATACTCTTCTTCTATAAGGAGTGGTGAATCATTTATTGATTACTCAATTACCTTCGAATACCTCAATCTATACCCAATCACCACCCTATCAGCAACCTCTGAGAGGCAACACAAAATGGATTCAAAGTATAGGATTCAATATCCAAGATAACCTTGAGTATCTCAAGTCTAAAGATACTTGCTCCATTGCTATGATAAGACTATCACTGACATTGAATAGATACCCATGTGATTGCCTCATAGCAAGTCATTCAATATAACATATGCTAGTCTATCTAGATTAACAATGTCCTATCTTGTTAATCTTATGACCATCATGATTTCATCATGAATTCCTTCATGCTCTATTACATACAAGGACTTCATTAAATGGTTTAAGATCTATATCAATTCATAAGCAATGAATACCATATAATGAAAATTCCTTTTATAAATAATAAATGAGTACATCAAATACCTAAGGTGATTGCCTTTAGGGCACCTCTCTAACAATCTTCCACTTCAACTAAAACCAATCGCCTTTATACATTATATCATAAACGAGTACATGACTATCATGTTTCTTTTGGGGAAGTGGCTTACTGAAAGGACTAGATATATTCTAATAAGGGGAACTCTCTCTATCTTTACATCTTGTCTACTTATGATTTCAAAATAACATGTGAGTACATGTTTGGATCTTTGATGATACTGTGGTTCTTTTGCTTATGCAATGACTCCATTGTAATCTTAATACAAAGGTATTAGATCAACAATGCTAGGAACCACTTCCAATTCTATGATGAGTATTTCTTATCCAAACTACTTCCTTAGTTGCCTTAGAAGCTATAATGTACTATGTTTCGATTGTGGAATCAGCAGTCATCTCTTGTTGGAACTCTTCCAACTGACTACTTCATCATTTAACATGAATATATGTCTTGACTGGGATTTGGAGTCATCTTTATTAGTTTAAAAGCTGGCATCCATATACCTGCTTACTTTAAGCTCACCATCTCCATATACCAAGAATGCTTCATTAATTCTTCTCAAGTACTTAATGATATTCTTGACAACCACCCAATGCCCCTAGCTATGATTTGATTGATATCTACATGTGACACTTAAAGCATATGATACATTAAGTCTAGTACATAACATAGTATAGATAATAGATCCAATAGCCGAAACATATGGAATACTACTCATGTGTGTCCATTCATCCTGTGTCTTTGGACATATGGACTTAGAGAGGGTAATCCTATAAGTCATTGGAATTAATCCTCTCTTGGACTATTTCATGTTAAACCTCTTTAGCATCATATCTTTGTATGTAGACTAAGAAAGAACAAGTAACCTATTAGATTTACCTCTATAGATCTTTATCCCCAGTATATAGGTCGTTTCTCTAAGGTCTTTCATGGAGAAATTCTTAAAAAGTCAAATTTTGACTGATTGAAGAACTGAGACATCATTTCCTATAAAAATTATGTCATCTACATACAAAACTAGGAATACAACTGCACTCCCACTAACCTTGTAAACATAATGTTCACTCACATTTTGTGAGAAACCAAACTCTTTGATTATCTCATCAAATCGGATATTCCAATAAATAGATATTTGCAATTTGCATACCTTTTTTCCATCATTTGATGTGAAACCCTCAGGTTGTGTCGTGTACAAATCTTCAGTTAGATTTCCATTAAGAAAAGTTGTTTCCTATCCATTTTCCAAATCTCATAATCATAGTGAGCAGCAATGGCTAGGAGTATCCTGATGGATTTAAGCATAACAATTGGAGAAAAAGTTTCATCATAGTCAACACTTTATCTTTGATGATATCCTTTAGCTACCATCTTAGCTTTATAGGTAAACTATATTACTTTCCATGTCGGTCTTTTTCTTGAAGACCCATTTGCACGCAATGGGTTTAATCCCTTTAGGTGGGTCAACCAAAGTCCACACTTAGTTTTCAAACATGAAATCCATCTATGACTGCATGGCTTTTAGCCATCTATCAGATTCTAAACAATTCAAAACTTCTTCATAGGAAGTAGGATCATTATCCTCTATGAGCAATACATCATTATGTTCACTTATGAGAAATCCATATCTCTTAGGAATAATGCGTATCCTACTTGACCTATGAAGTTCTTGTGTTTCAGAAGGTGTAGCTGTTATTTCATCTATATGAGTAACATATTTGGGTTCAATCAATTGATTTGTATCTGTTTGAGCATTTTGAGCTTCATCAAGTTCAATTTTTGTCCCATTATCTTCTTTTAGAAGAAACTATTTCTCTAAGAAGACAACATGCTTTGAAACAAACACGTTTTGTTCCAAAGGGTGGTAAAATTGATATCCAAGTAGCTATTTTAAATATCCCACAAATACACACTTATCAGACTTAGCTTCTAGCTTATCTAATATTGTCCATTTCATATAAGCAGGACAACCCCTTACTTTCATGTGTGAAAGAATAGGTCTCTTATTATTCCATATCTCATATGAATTAACATCAACTGACTTAGAAGGGACTCTATTTAGTTTATAAACAGAAGTCTCTAGTGCATGACCCCAAAAGGACTTAGGTAATTTTGCAAAGATCATCATTGACATCACCATGTCTAACAAGGTTCGTTTTCTCTTTTCAGCAACACCATTGTGTTGTGGCATGTAAAGTGGCATTCATTGAGATAAAATCCTATTAGCTCTTAGATAACCTTGAAACTCTTGGCTTAAGTATTCTTTATCTCGATATGATCTAAGTGTTTTAAAACTTTTTCCAAGTTGTTTCTCTACTTCATTTTTGAATTCGTTGAATTTTTCAAAAGCTTCATATTTATATCTCATAAGACATAAGTACCCAAATCGTGAATAATCATCAATAATGGTAATGAAGTAGATAAAACCACCTATGACGTACACTGACATTGGTCCATATATATTTGTATGTACAACGTCCAATAGCATATTGGCACATTCACCCTTTCCACTAAAAAGTGATTTTGTCATCTTGCCTAATAAATAAGATTCACATGTGTTATATGATTCATAATCAAATGACCCTAAGTCGCCATTCTTATTTAACTTAATCATGCGCCTCTCATTTATATGGCCAAGGCGACAATGCCATAAATATGATGGTTTTAGGCTATCCAACTGTTGTCTTTTATTATTATTGATATTGAGGATTGAATTAGACATGTCAAGAATGTAAATACCATTGCATAATGTACCAGTTCCATAAAGAAGGTCATTCAACCATATAAAGTAACCATGGCCATTAATAGTCAAATGAAAAAAAAAATTCTATTTAAACAATAAATAGAAATAATATTCTTTGCTAAAACTAGAACATAATAACAATTGTCTAATTCTAAAATAAGCCAACTAGCGAGTGTTAATACATAAGTTCCTATAGCTAATGCAGCAATTCTTGCTCCATTGCCAACATGTAGGTCTGACTCCCCTTTCTTGAGCTGTCTACTATTCCTTAGGCCTTACATATTAGTACATATGTGTGAGCTACATTCGGTATCGAATACCCATGCATTATTAATAGAAATAGTATTAACCTCACTAACATAAATACCTAAAGTAGAAGGTGAATCCAATGTCTTATCCTTCTCCTTCAAAGACTCCAGATATGCCTTGCAGTTCATCATCTTTGCCAACTCTTGCCACAATGGAAGCCAGTCCCTTTTGATGTTGTTTCTATGCCTTTCATCCTAATCCTCAATGTACATTGCATTGGAGATGTTCCCTCTACCATCTTGGAGCTAAAAAGCAATTTAGATATCTCATATCACTCGGTTTGTGCTTGCTCATCAAAAAGCTCCCTTAGATGATTCATAATGGTATTTGTATCCATAGTCTCATGCTGCTTTTGAAAGATCAGGTGACATAAATGCGAGCATAATGCAACCTGCCAACTCACTATCATGTACTTGCTTTTTGTATGCTAACTATTCATCAATAGATGCATCATCAGCAGGAGGGGAGGGAAGCGACTCTTCCAAGACATAGGCTATCTTTTCAACTTTGAGAACTATTCTCAAATTTCTTAGCCAATCTAGGAAGTTCGGGCCAGTCAATTTGTTGGATTCGAGAATTGTGCGTAATTTCACGTTTGATGACATGATTCTAGCAACTTAGATGTAAAGAAAGATCATGTTAGAGAATGTATTAAATGCATGATTATTAGGTCTTTAATAAATGTGCATTATAACTGCCACTATTTTATTACAAATACATAACCCTCACTATAAATCCGAGAGAACCCGTTGGAAGTTCTCTTAGTAGGTCAGTATCCAACATGACTAAGAATCACCTTAGGTATGCCCAACAAACCACCTTAGGTCAAATGGTAGGTATCTCATACCGATTGCATCATATCATGCAACTACTGAATCATTGGGCTATCAACTCTTGATATATGGACATCTCATTATACTTACCCCAATACTGCCTTTAATTCACATTGACCTTTGGTGTACCCAACAAGCCAATGTAACTAGTTAAAGCCAACCCATTAATCATAAAATTATTTTTTGATGGTTTGAACATATTTGTGTAGAGCAGGCTTGGGTGTGCCTAATAACCCAAACTCTAAAAAAACTCTGGTTCTTGCCATATTAATGGATGACATTGGCTTTAATATCATTAATAAGGGATTTCTTTAATTTTAGGTCTCATATTGGAAATTTGTCATGCATAATATATTCATTCATTAAATATAGATATATAAGATAATTACACTAATTATATGGTTATGATTATGGACATAATCTGACATCAATCCTTCAAGCCATGAAAGGATTGACTAGGTCTCACCTAGGTAGATGCATGAAATTACAACACCAAAATAGAAAACAATTTCCTATTCTAATGCTTATTTTCTTTTGGCACCATCTCCTTGGCTTCTTGCTTCTTTGTACTTCAATTATATTTTAATCTTATGTTATCTAATTACATAATATTTTCATAAGAAAACCTCAAATTTCATTTAAGGGGAGTAAGATGAGAAGAGAAATACAATAAAGAGAATAAAGAAAGCAGGGACTTGCATGCCCTATTTACAGAAAACAAAATTTCATGCTTGATAAATCTCATTGTCCAAGTCCATAATCATACCATCATTCCATTCCATACACCCCTAGTATGCATTCTCTAACGCATGAATAAAAATAATCTATTAAAAGAAACAATTTGGGTTCCCTTTGTTTCAACTCTTAAAACATTGTTTTGATTGTTTGGCCTTAACGAAATTTATTATAAAATCATTATTTAACATCATTAAATAATCATACGAACATTTAGAAATACCTTCTAAAAGAAAATCATGCATTTTAGGTATACATTTGATCATATCAAAAAGTTTCCTAAAATTGCATACTTTGCCAACTAGGTTACTTCTAATTTAATAGATGCAATATTAAATCCGAATTTAATAATTAAATCACATGAAATATTAAATTAAATATTACCAGTAATTAATTCATAATTAAAATACCTTAATTAGTTATTAGTTTGATGTCAAATAGGATTGAACAATCCTAGTTAAAATTACATACTAGAATCCTAGTCAAACTAGGACTTTAGAAAACCCTTTTATAATTCAAATAAAATTCCATTTAAAAATTCCCAAAATTTTTAAAATTCATTTTCATAATTATATACAACTTATAATCATTTTATACCAATTAAATTCATTCGTTAGACAATCTAAATCATTATTTATTCAACTAGCAAATTAATTACTTAAAAATTGTCTAAATTGAATCATACATGAATTAGGATTCTTTAGGAACTTAAACGCAAATTTATTTTGACTTGAGCATGCAATTTACATCAAAATAAAATCATAAATATCTCATAAATATGAATTAAGGTTCTAGTCATCAAGTTACTTCCCATTAAATCAAACAATACAAAACAGTCCCATCACATAGTCTAGTTTTTGACCTAGTTACTTATTTTGTTTTTTCCATGATTAAAAACGATTTTTGCATCATTATAGGTGCTTTCAAAAATTTTAAAAACATTATAAATATATCATAAACATGTTTTATTAATCAAATTAACAAACCAAATTTGAACAGCCCCTCAAACAACTCAATTAGCACAACTAGGTTTTATAAACCCTAGAAAATCAACAACTATGCACAACTTCAAATTTCATATTTAAATCAAATTAAAACCTTTTAATTATCATCAAAAACATCTAATATCATCATATTAACATGTCATTAAATTAAAATTAAAATTTGAGGCCAAACATAATCAAATTCGTTTTTAACAAAATGAGGGAATCCAAGTGGTTCTTTTTTAATCAATCTCATTGATACTTCAATTAAATCCAAAATTAATTTACATAGGGTGACTCTGATACCACTATTGGGTTCTTAACATGCATCTCATATATGGCACAATAGAAATTTAAAATTAATTGAACCCAAAAACTATGGAATACCTTATGAACATTAAAATCGGATCATAACACAAATATGGAAGAAGTAGATTACCTTGTTTGTTTCTTTTCGATCTTCCAAGTTTTTGAGCCTTTCCTTCAAGTTGGATTGTTGCAAACCACAAAAATCCAAGACTGGATTATCTTTAATAGTAATCCATATGAAGGAATGGAATAAACAACCTCAAAGGGAGATAGGGTGTTAAAGCACCAAAGTGCTAGAAATGGTGATTCAACTTGAAAGAGAAGAAGAAGAGAAAATAACTTTTATTTCTTAATGTGGCAGCTGTGAATTTGGTCCTTAAAAAGGTTATTTATATGTCCCCTAATCATATTAGGGTTGTACATACATAAGTCATGCATAAAATTTCCATTCAAAATAGAAAAACCTAAAAACACAAAGCTGATATCAGGGCCTTCACGGCTGTGACTCCCCTGTCATGAGAGTGACAACCTTTGTCATGGTTGTGACAATGATGCATGGTCAAATCATTTCTCTCTCATGTATTGGATCCAATCCAAGGCCCATTTCACATTTCCTTCATCCCTTCTATGTGTGTGACCCATTAGGTTATCAGTTACATTGGCAGTTCAAATCATCACATGATTTCAAGCAGATTATGAGTGGTATCTAGCAACACATCATAACCCCCAATTGCCGGAAAGTCAGTGGTCTAACTGTAAACCTTTCCATACACAATTACCATGTAATTCATCATCTCACCAAACTATATCTCATTTAGTTCAGAGCATGGTCTATGTGTCAGCTCTCATTAGACTGACTACATCATATCTAATCCAATTGATATAAGTTATGTCCTTAAAGACCTTCTTCAAGATATGTCCACATTGGCCAAGGATTTCTAAGTAATAATCTCTACAAGATGTCATAGGTATACTCTTCTTCTATTAGGAGTGGTGAATTTTTTATTGACTATTCAACTACCTTTGAATACCTCGTGCTACACCCAATCACCATCCTATGAGCAACCTCTGAGAGGCAATAAGGAGTGGAGTCAAAGTATAGGATTCAGTACCCAAGAGAACTTTGAGTATCTCAAGTCTAAGGATACTTGCATCATTGCTATGATGAGACTCTCACTAACATTGAATAGATACTCATGTGATTGCCTCAAAGCAGATCATCCAATGTACTTGGCTACTCTAACAAATATCCATATGTGAACTCTAAATATCTTATGTCTTCAGCTTATGAGATTAGCTGCTTGACCTAGTCAATGAGTATAACATATGTTAGTCTATCCAGATTAACAATGTCCTATCTTGTTAATCCTATGACTAGGGATTATTTATGTATAAACACAATTACATATGATAGGAATCTCATCATCATGATCTCATCATGAGTTCTTTCATGTTGTGTTACATACCAAAGACTTTATTAAAATGGTTTAAGTTCTATATCAATTCGTATGCAATGAATACCATATAATAAAAATATCTTTTATAAATAATAAATGAGTACATCAAGTGTCTAAGGTGATTGCCTTTAGAGCACATCTCTAACAGTAAAGAGGTAAGAAGAGGTATTACTACTTTGTTATAAGTATGCTATATGTGCATCTAATGGTATGTTAAATTATGATGGTAAAGAGGTAAGAAGAGGTATTAGTGAGTATAAAAGAGGTTATTGAATCATAAATGAATGCTAAGGTAATTTATGATGATATGTGCAATCATGTTTTCCTTTGAGTTTAATTGAAGATATAACATGATAACGCATGTTTGATGAGAACGTTGATAGAAAAAGGTTGTCATGGGACAACCATTAAAGCCTTTTGCATGTGGATCACTTTGAATGACTTGTTTTATGGTTGTTTTCTAGAAAACCTAGATTCATGCCTGTAACATTTAGTAATTTAGGCCCCGATTGCGCGTGACCGTTGTGAGGCGCACAGGTTTAATCGGAGTCTAAATTTGAACCCATAAAAAAATGAATAATAATAAGGAAAAATAATTAAGGGTATTATTATTTGGGAATTAAAAAGATTAGGGGTAGAATTAGAAGAAAATAAAATTTAGATTGTTTGGGGAAAAAGTGTAAATATGGAGGAAGATGTGGCAAATATGGAATTTCTCAAAGTTTAATTGTTAATCAAGATTAATTAACTTAATGAACCAATAAGAATTAGGATTAGTTTTAATTAGCGGGACCCACACCTTAATCAAAGTATAAAAGTAAAAAATGGGAGGAATTCTCCATTCTTCCACCAAAATATCTAACTCTTCTTCATCTTCTTTTCTCCTCTCTTTGCTGTCCACTCTAGCCTTCCAAAGCCACCATTTTTGCTTCATTTCAAGCTTGAAAAAGAGAGTAAAAAATTAGTTTTGAGAGAGGAAAATTCGGAATTAAGGAGTCCTTGACATAAAAGGAGCAAATGAGCAAGAAAGAAGGAAAAAGGAATACAAAAAAAGGGAGATTGGTTAGGGGGAATTTCGGCTCACCTTGGAAAACACTTAAGGTTAGTTTATTCTTCTTAAATTCAACCTTTTTCCTTCCATTTGAGATCCATATTGATGATAGATGTGATTAGGGTTGATAGATATAGGTTATGTTGCAAGATTGAACATAGAAATTTAAGTTTGTGATTAGTTGATGGAAGTGTAATTAAACTTTGAATTAATGATAATTAAAGTTAGTTAATTATTTTATGGCTTAAAAACTAAAGAAAATTTGATGTTAATGGATGAATGAGGGGCTACCATTGTTAAAGGAATTTGGGGAAATTTGAAATTAGCATAGAAGAACAACAATTGGTGATAAGTGAACATGATTTGAGTGTTGAATTGAAGAAAATGAATTGGGAACTAGGATATAGTTTTTGGACAGCCATGACATAGTAAGAGGAAAGTTTAACCTTAGTACATTTCAGCTCAATTAAGGTGTAAAATTTATTAGGAACATTAGAATACTATGTAGACATGAAAAGCATTGAAAATGGATATTGGAATTGAGATGTGGTATGGTTGTGTAGGGAAAATAAGTGAACAAGTGAGAGGCCCTCAAGAGGGTGACAAAGACAAGGAGAAAGCTAGCCAATAAGGGAAGAAAAAGAAGGATTAAGGGAAGAGCCAAGGCTGATTAGGTATGTGCTTCATTGATAAAAATTTTACATGATGTTCATATGTGTGTAATTAGGTGTTAAGGTTTATTATGATTGTGTGTTTGATGTGTGATGTAATTAGTTGTTGTTTTTGATATTTTATATGGCAATAGGACCAAATGATGTGAAATAATTGAGACGCATGAATGTAGTTGTAATTCTGGAAATTTTAGTATTAAAATGAATGCAAATGATAAATGTGGTTGAAATATGAATTGATGTCAATTGATGGCTCGGGTACAGAATTCCAGGAACAGACCTGACTCTTTTGATGATAACTTGGGTTCTAGAACTCGTTTTTGTATGTTCTTTGTTGGAAATGAAATCTAAGACATAGAGATTTAATTTGTATTCAGACCATAATATCTAATTATATCTAAATTTTCCCAGAAAAATGTATGAAGTTCAAACCTAGAATCTGTCTAGAAAATTATGGGTAAAAATATCTGTGATGATTCAATATTAAATTAACCATAACTTTTGATCGAAAAATGAGATTTAAGTGATTTTTGATGCATCTGAAATCTAAGACAATAAGCTACAAATTGTTAGAAGGCCATAATTTTAAATTCAAATTATAAATGGGCTAAAAATGAAGCCCAAAAATAGGTCCAAAATCTGCTATAGGTAAAAATATGAAATATTGGAGTTGTGCATGTGTTGTGATAATTATATATAATAATTAATGTGAATAATTATTTTAATGGTAGTTATGAATGTCTAAGAAATTATTTATGTGTGAGATTTTAGTGCAATAATAATGAAAATAAAGAACAAAAATAAATAAGCATGATAATGATAGTCGAATAATATTGACATTTTTGAAATATTGGGAATTAAAATAAAAATAGTTAAGCTCAAAGACACCTAGGCTAGAACTAGAATAGAGAATAGTTTGGCATGCCAATCAGTGGATTTAGGCACTCAGTGCCAAATATGAAAGCCAGTAATGACAATTTATAAATGCACTCGGCGCAAAATTATTAAACCGGTAATGACAATATAACAATAGCCGGTAATGACATTATTATAAAAGCACTCGGTACTATATTATGAAAGCCGAGGATGATAACCCCGTTATTCCTATTAGTTAGTTCGGTTATAGGTGTTATGGACACAAGAAAATAATAATAATAATAATAATAATAATAATAATAATAATAATAGTAATAATAATAATAATAATAATAATAATATCAAAGTATGTGATTTTTATAAATGTTATATGAATTAAAGTTGTTAAATATTGAGTATTTGCTGAAATTTATTAATTTTATATAATTCTTTATTTTATGCATTATTTATTAAATGGTTAATTAATATGTGAGAAAATATATATGTATGTAAAATTTTTATTATTGAAGCACCACTAAGCTAGTAGCTTAGCGCGGGTGGTTTCCTCTCGCGTAGGTTAGAAGGGTAGCAGTAGAAATTAGTATTGTCATAAGAAAAATGGTACTCGGAGGAAAGCAGCTAGGAGCTTTGGTTTTATTTTTGGTATATTTTGTTAAAAACTTTGTAAATTAAAGTATCGTTTTTATTTCATATCATGTGTATTAAATATGTGAGTCACTATGTAAAAAAAACATAGTTTGAATGTAAATTAATGTAATTTATAAATAAATAAAATTTTGAGTATTTATGCTTGTAATAATTTTTTTTATTATTTCAATGTATGCAATATTTTCGTAAAAAAAAAAAAGAAAAGAAAAAAATTTTACTTCTTCATTAATTTTATAGAATAGTAAGACGAGTAATGCTCACTTACTTTGCTAAACTACAGTGAGGTAAGGGGGTGTTACAATGCCCATGATCGAGGATTCACGATTCTAAATTATTAACCTAGAACTGCCCATTTTAGGTAGAATGCATCACAAATTAAGTCACCATATGACTCACGACCATGAATCATATAAGTCATGCCCATGATTAATTCTTCAGGCCCTTAAAGAAGTGTGCATTTTTGGATAGAGACATTCACCACTAGGTTGCTCGTGAATGAGCCTTCACGACCGTGAACATATAGTTCATACCTGTGAATTATGATATAACATTTTGTCTTGTTTTCTTCTATATTTCCAATACAATGACTATGAACATGTTTCTATAATGGTATTACATGAATGGAAAACACATGATTTCATGACAGTTCATGCATATATGATATATGATGGAAATTCACATGTTCTAAAAGTTATGTTATAAGATAAATGTTTTATATATTTAAGTATAACAAAAGGGATATGAACAAGTAAAGCTTAGGCTAGATACTAGGACTAGAAGTAGGATATGTGACATGCCATTAAGGGGGCGTACAGTATTGTAGTTATATGTTACATAATGATTTCTTTAAGGATAAGGTGACTTAAGTTTGAAGAGCGCCCTTGATCATATGTTACATGCAAAAGATATATGTTTTACTCAGTTAAGGTGACTTAAGCTCGGAGAATGCTCTTGACTTAAGGAGCCAGATGGGTATACATGATTATAGGCAATAACAGGATGACTTAAGCTTAGAGAGCACATTTGTTCACAACCCATATCTGAATAATTCAGGTTGAGAGTTATTGGGCTAAAATGCTAAAGTAATAAATGAATACATTATAATGAAAAAAAGGTTTAATGACACATGTATACAGTGACAAATGCTTAATGTGTTATATGTTATGAACACCAATAAATGCTTACATAAACACGATATAAAGGTATAGTATTTTATCAGTTCCATAAGGTAAAGTATATTACATGATATTATGATTTCACTGTCATGCTATGATATTTTAATATGAGGCTATGAATATGTCTCACATGATGTTTATTATATGAATGTATGTTTAATTTTTATACCTATATGTACCACTAAACTTTCAATAGCTTAGTGTGTTAGTGTTTTTCCCATGCAAGTCGGAGCCTTGTAGATAAAGGTAGTAGTTGATCAAATGAAGCTAGCCCAACCTCAAAAACAACATATCAAACCCGATAAGGGACAGTGATGTTATTCATGTCACATTTTACATTTTTTGTACATGGCATAGGTTTTGGATTGTTTACTTGTATACATGTTAATATTTTAAAGAATTTTGCAATCTTTTTGTTTAAGGCATGTATTTTTTTCAATATTGGAGTGGTTAAGCCTAAATATGATGGTGTATATATGATGATGGATCTTTGGATCAATGTTTTCCTTATATATATAGTATATATAGTATATGATATGGTACACATGATTTATATTGCAAATGGATTTACATGATAAAATGGTCTCAAGGTAAAAGAAAAAAAAATATAAATTTTCACAGTTTTTCTATAATAGATACATGTGGCACTCGCTCATCCTTATTAGATGAGAGGATGCTACACTAGCTGATTATTAGTTGTATATATTGTCGTCACCATTATAATCATCTTCATCCATATCTTCATTCTTTTATACAACTATTTTTATGTCTCTTTATGTTGTCAAAATGGTGATTAGTAATAAGTAGTTGGTTAAATAATTGCTCATTAGATTAATTTGCTTATCTATACCATGCAATAAAGTGAAATTATATCATTTATAAAATTGGTGAGTCACCAACAACTGATACTCATGTTAGATTACAAGAAAATTGTAAAATAGTGATGAATTTTTGTGACAGATTAACTCCTTCACTAATTTGTCGATGGCATAGTAATGGAAGTGCGAGCAACTTGACTAATTTTGTTTTTTAGCAATGGATTGGTGACAAATCAGAGAATAAATTTTGCGACATATATATTCTATTGCTAATAACAATAGCTAAATGTGGGGGCAAAAAATGACACCTAGATTAGCAATGGTTTAGTGACAGAATGTGAAAAATGTAAATAGCAATGACCATTTTTTGTCACAATTTTAAATTTAGCGACGGATTTCATGTCCGTCACTAGTATTTTTTAAATGAGAAAACTTTAGTGACCAATTTCATGTCCGTCACTAATTTTTTGCGATAAAATAAATTTCGTCGCTAATATGTAAAAGAAAAAAATGCAATGTTTTGTTTATAACAAAACGACTATTTAGGCAAAAAAAAACCCCTATTCCCCAACTTTCAGCTCCTAGAAATAGAACCCACAGCCCGCCAACCCCATTTGCCATAACTTTGCTCCAACTGCTCAATCCATGTTGTTCCTGCCCGATGCTCCGCGACCTTCAAATCTCACCACTCGACATCATTCCCAACTCCACGACTCTCCACACCAGCTTGCATTCCCATCTCCAGCTACTGAATCCACGTCATTCCCGTCCGACGCTCCACGCCCTTTGAAGCTTGCCGCTCGACACCGTTCTCAGATTCATGTCGTTCATCGCTGCTATCGCCGAAGGTGATGTTGCCTGCGAGGTGACCTTGTCTATTCTTGTTCTCTTATTTTACATTTATTTTTTTTCCATTTACTTCTACCATTTAGCTTATCTATTCAAACATTTCACAGAAAAAAGGTTTTTTAAAGTAAATAATTATAATTTCTTAGAATTATTTTTTTAATAACTAGAATTAAAAAGAAATAACTAATTTTAGGCTAGAAAAAAATTTATCCAACTAAACCAAATGAAACTAACAGTTAATACACAAAAGTTGCAAAATTTAAAAATATTATACTCTAGAACTATTTAACAAAAAAAATAGTGATAATGATTAATAAGAAAAATCAATATCACATATTTCAAAATTGAAATTTGAAATGATAAATTTTTATGGAAATATTTATAATTGAAAATAAAATTTGAAATTAGTTAAAAAAATTTAGCTCTAATTACTCAATTATAATGAATATTTAAGTTTTATTATACATTTTTGAAAGGTTGAATCAAATTTTATTTTAATTTTTTTTTCATTTAGATTATATTTATCTTTATTTTTTTTATTTATTAATAAATTAGTTTTAAATTTGAAGGGTAATCTATTAGAATGACTCGCAACCCCTTTAGAAGCATTATGTTAATTTTGTCATAATATCCTATAATCACACAAATAGACAAAAAAAAAATGACGTGTTAGGAATTTTAATTACAATAGTTCAATTCAACCTTCCAATTAACTTTTAAAAAAATTCCTCCAAATAAAATGCATAAATTTTTAAAACAAAAATTCATGTCAAATTCATCTAATTTGCCAATTTTTCTTATAGAATAATCTATTTAATAATTGAAAAAAAAAAGCAAAATGATTAATTTTCATATTGTAATAATTAATGTCTCCTTTTGCTTTTAAGTATATGCCAATTTTTTTTATTATGTTCACAAAATATATTTTGAAACATTATTTTTCCACATAAAACCAAATCATTAAAGGAAGTCCATTAATTAAAGAAGAGTCCTTTAAATTAAAATAATAGATTTTACTATATGAACCCGATGGACACTAATTACTCCCAATGCTCCTTTAACTTAAAGTTATCATTATATATAGTTGCGGAACATTACTACCTCCGTTTGAATTTTACATATTAATTGTGCCTTAAATCTTGATATACAATGTGATGAGTGATAAAGGACATTAATTATGCCTTAAATTTATTGAAAATGTTATAAATTAATTTAGTAATTTATTGCCACTAACTTATTTCGTAAATTGAATCCAATTGTAATAATCAAACCTAAGGAAAATAATTATTTAAATAATTATAAGTAACATTTGTTTGGTAATTTTTAATATGATTCCCTTTGATATATTATCCTATTAATTGAATTGCGATAGTGCATTGAACATTTCTTACTTTGATATATTGTCCTATTAATTGAATTACAATATTTTATTGAACATCTCTAATCTATAATGATGAACTTTTGTCCTTAAACCCACATGCTATGAAATGAAATGAATTATAGTTAATGCATTAGGCTAGCTTTTGTTTGTTTGTATCTATTAATGGTAGTAATTGACTAGGTATGATAGGAATGATCTAACGTTTTCCTTAATTTAATAGATGTAATAAAAAATGAAGAATCATCCAATCGGTAATTATAAACAATTCATAGAATTTGCATGCAGTCATCCGTAATTGATGGACAAGGATAGGATAAGGTGTTCATATAACCATTGCAAATGTAAGAAAGATGAAGTTTTAAACTCATTTGGAGCTTGGTATAGAGATTTTAGAGGTTGTAAAGAGAGAAAATATGGATTAGAGATATATGATGGAAGAAAGGTACTTAATGATTTTCTTGTATATTTTAGGTACTCAAGAAGAGAGAAAAGATAAAGGAGAAGGAGAAAGAGATATAAAAGACTAAAGAGAAGGAAAAGAAAAAAAAGTAAGTGCATAACTTAAGGCAATAACCCTTATTTTATCATTAAATTGTATTACCTAAGTATTTGGAATATAAATGATTGTAAATTAGTAGTATTTTGTGTTAAAATTTTGGGTATGATTGTTTGCAAGACTTAGAACGACATTTGGTAAAAATTGAGTTATGTTGATTGTGTGTTCTTTGATAGAATATATGGAGCATTCTATACATATATGTCTATAACTTAAGATCTAGAGTTTATATTAATGTTTTCTTTATTGGGTTTGAAATTTAAAACATATGGCTAAAACTTTTGTGAAGAACATTAAAACCTAATTCTGACTTTAACTATACTTAATTAGGTATAAACGTTAGACCAAAAAATTGTCTAGAAAATCAAGGACAAAATTGTTAGTGGCTAGTTAGCAATCAAATAATCATAACATTTGCTATAGAACTCTAAATTAAATAATTCAAAATTTATATTAAATCTAATATCCAGAGATATAATTTTTAAGAAGATATTAGATTTAATTCAGATAAAAACAGGTCCAAAATTGAGATCCAAAATAGAGCATATGATATGCTAGAAACATGGCTGAATATAAATTGAGTAATGTAATATGTAATTTGTTATATTATGCATATAATATGTACATTGAGTAATTATATGATTAATTAACCATTAGACCCATGAAATGTATGAAGTAAAAGAGTTATGAATTTTATAATGATAAAAGTAAGCACTAGAATACTTAGTCTAGAAGTAGAGTCTTGGATAGTTTGGCATGCCAATCAGAAATCATATTTATGTCGGTGATGACACACTCAAATTTTGTCGTGATGGAATATTCATATTATGTCGGTGATGATATTCATATTTATACCGGTGATGACACACTTATATTATGCAGGTAATGACACCTATATTTATGTTGGTGATGACACACTTATATTATGTCGGTGATGGTACTTGTATGCGTATAACACTATACCTGAGTGGCATTTTTTATTATGCTTGGATGATCAATCTCGTTATCCTGATTTTTTGTTTTTAGTTGTTATGGGCAAAAACAACTTAACAATGACACAATATTCTTATATAAATTATAATTGATAATTGTTGATGTGTGTATTAATCAAACTAATATAACATAGTGCAAGTGTAAGGTGATTACACCAGATATGTAAAGGAGATTTATATGTGCAATGTTGTGTGTGTGTGTATATATATATATATATATATATGGTAGATAAGTGCAAATTGCATGAATTGTAATGCTCCCTTACCCTACTAAACGTTAATAGGATATGGAAATGCTAATAAGCTCTTTTTTTTTTATTATTAGTGAAATATTTATTACTATTTTTTTTCATTTAAATATATAACTAGTGATGGAAATAGTTTGATTTAATTGAATTCATGCAATTAAACCATAATATTTAGAAACAATACTAGATTTATAAAATTACAAAATTCATTCCTTATAAATCCTACATGCCACAAACTCACATAAAAAAAATTCTTAGAATTTAATTTTTACAACATAATTTTCAAAACATACAAAAAGAACTAGACTACTGCAATCTGATCTTAGGGGTTCCCTCTTCTTCGGTCGCCCTATCGGAACAACTACTTCTATTTATCTGCGCGTGAAACACACGCGCTAACCTTCTAGCTTAATGGTACGTTTGGCAACTATCCAATAATTACATAAATAATTTTAAAATAAAAATTTTGAAACTACAATTAATTTATTAAGCATGCCAAATATTCAATTAATAATAAAACCACTTTTTTCATGAAAAAATATTTAATTCATCAATTATGACATTTCATTCATTAAGCATGCTTGAAATTTCTTAACAATTCAAGATATAAAATTCACAATATCAATTTCATAATTCACATTTTTTTTTTGTTATTTATTTAATAGCTCATGACATCTTAGACCGGCACTAAATATTGGATACAGGGTTTCTGCTCTCCGGCAGTATACTCGGCGCCTACATAATTATTTTATAACTCAGCGTTTAACGCCTACATTTCCAATAACAACTCAGTACCTTTTTGGTGCCTACGTAATTTTTGAACTCAACACTATTTCTTAGTGCCTATGTAATTTCAACTCAGCACTATTATTTTTAGTGCCTACATTTCTACCCTTTTATTGACATGCCAACTTATCCTAATTTCTAGTTCTCGACTAGATGTTATAGGGCTTAAATTACATTTTTTACCTTTATTAATATTTACATAAATTATGTAGGGAACATTAATATAAACTCCATATAAATGCAATAATTCTCATTCAATATTTTACAACCTCATACTAGCTCATTCAATCATTATAATTATAAGAAAAATTCAATTAATACATTTTATGTCACATAAATTCACAATCAACACATTTCTTCCAGCTGTCCTATTCTTGACAGCATTTCTTCCTTATGATGCTTTGTATTTTTTTGTCTATTTTTAGAAAGATTCTGAACATATGATCAGTTAAAAAAATATAGCTACATGTCTTATCTTTAATTTCCAACTAGAATCACATTAAAAGGCATTTGGTAGAAAAAGTTATAAATTTTCTCCTAAACTACGTTCACTGCAATCTGCCCAGTATTTTACTGGACATAATTCTGCCTTATATTTCTCTGTCTTGTTCATCCATTTTTACATGGAATTTGGACAAGTGATAAACTAGAAAAATGTAGGTACACATCTTATCTTTACTTTACAACTAGAATCACAGTAAAAAGAATTTTTTAGTAAAAGTTATGAATCTTATCCTAAGTTACATTCACTGCAATCTACCCAGTATTTTACTGGACAAAATTCTGTCTTATATTTCTCTGTCTTTTTCATCCATTTTTACATGGAATTTGGTCAAGTGATAAACTAGAAAAATGTAGGTACACTTCTTATATTTAATTTCCAATTGGAATCACATTAAAAGGAATTGTTTTGCAAAAGTTATAAATTTTCTTCTAACCTATGCTCACTGCAATTTGCCCAGTGCTTTATTTTTTTCTAGACAGATTCCTAGTTCCACTTTGAGTCCATTTTTTAGCTAATTAAAGGAATATTCAGGTCTAATGGTCTGAATGAAATTTCAAGCCCTATGTCTTAAATTTCCAATCCAATAAGAATCACTCATAAATAATTTCCAGAACTCAAGTTATGATCAAAATACTAGATACTGTTGATAAGACGAATTTTCCAGCACATCAATTAATCATACAATTTCCATTTTCATGCACCAACCTCATATTCTAGTTTTTATTTTCACATTCATGGCATGATTTAATCACCACTTAATTTCTCAATCAAATATTAAGAATTTCATACATATCACAAAATCAAAATCAACATTTGTATACATTGAATTTTTGCCAAATGTATATACCTCAAAGTTCTACTTCTCTTCAATTTTCTCTTCCTCTTAGATAGCCTTTTCCTTGCCCTTACTTCCCCTTTGATTTTGGTTCAAAGGTTGTTCACTTCCTTGCCCTAACAATAAATTTTATACTAATCAAACACTTATCACACTAATTCACCCTTAATCACCATTAACATCTTAATCACCCTAAATTACTAACTTTAATGACAACTAACCCCAAAAATCAAAGAAAAGAGAAGGAGAAAAGTGAGAAGATGGAAAATCTAAACTCACCTTTGATGATCTTCCAAATGGCTAAAATTTTCTTTCTCTCTTTTTCTTTTCCTTTTTTCCTTCCTCTTCCTTGGTTTTGCTCACTTTACTTCACTTTCTTCATGATCTTGCCTTAATTCCCTTTTTTTCATCTAATCTTAGCTTTAATTGAAGAACAAAAAGAAGAAAATTAAGGGAGAAGGAGAGTCACGGCCAAAGAAGAAGAAAAGGGAGAGAAATGAGTTTGGTCAAGATGAAAAAGAAGAAGAATGATAAAAAAATCGAAATTTGATTTTTTATAATTGGATTAGGTGGGTGGTTAGGATTAGTTGTAATCTTGTTTTCCATTGGTCCATTAGTTTAAATCACTCTTACTATATTTTAATCAAAAGAATATTCCTTTCCTTAGATAAAGAATATTCCATTTTTATGCCCTCTTATAATTTATGTGCCAAAAACACTGTAATTCCTAATTTCGTTCAGTGAAAAATTATTTTTTTCCTAATTTTAATTCCAAACTTCAAAATTCTCAATTAATAATATCCAAAATATTTTTCTCCCATCTTATTATTATTTTAATTTATTTCTTTTATGTCCGAATTTAGACTCTGATCTGTTCGGCATGCCGGATTTCGGTCAACCGCGACCGTGACCTAAATTATTGGGCATTACATGAATATAGTATATTGTTTTATTTATATACACCACTAAATCTAGTGTTTAGCATGAGAGTCTCTCATACTAATATTGAGAAAAATAATCAGATGATAGTAGAAACAGCTAACGGAGACCTAATCCAATACAATAATTATATCCTAGCACCATGGGTTTTGTATTTTTGTTTTTCTTTCTATGTATTTTCTTAGTAATTTAATATAAATTAAACTTCAATTAGTGAAATTAAAGTTCAATTGATTAAACTATTCTTAAATTGAACTCAATTGATTAAATTGATATTCTACTTAATAATTTTATTAAATTTACTTAAATTAGAATTTAATTGGTTAATTTAGGATTTATTGATTAATTAAACTTAGATGATTAAATTGAGATTTAACTTATTAATTTGATTTAATAGTCTTAACTCTTAAATTGGAGTTCAATTAATTAAATTAGGGCTCAATTGGTTAAATTACTAATTCAACTTAAAAATATTTGATTAATGATTAGTTCAATTGATTAATTGAACTTGAAATGAATAGACCACTATTAAATAGAATATTAATTATTTAAATTGAGATTCTACTAAATTTATTTTGATTAAATTGACTTAAATTTTGATTAAGTTGTTTTAATTGACATAAATTAGGGTTCTCAATTGATTAAATTGAGAATCAATTAAATAATTTGATTAAATTGTTAGTTAAATTAACTTTCTTTGAACTTATATTAATTAATTGTGAATTAATTGGTTAAATTGAAATTTAATTAATAAAATTGTCTAAAATTATAGTTCAATTTATTAAATTGACTTAAATTGTTCAATCAATTGTTTAACTTTAATTAATCATTTTCAATTCAAGTGATTTTAGTCAATAAAATCCAATTTTTAATAAATTTTTCAAAAACAAATTTTCAAATAATTTCCCAATGGATATATGTCTATTAGTAATTATCAACAGATACCTCCATTGGTGAATACCAACAAACACATTTCCATTGGTATGATCTATTGGTATTTTCTATTGGCAATTTATTGGTGAAATTGGCGCCAAATTCACCAATGGATTTACCAACAGACAGTGATCCATTGGTAATCGATTAATAGTTCATTAGTAATATTCTTCAATTTTTCATTCCCCATTTCCCTTGTCAATCCATTAGTACTCCGTTGGCAATGTCCATTGGTAAAATCTATTGGTAAATTGAAGTTTTCTTGTAATGTGTGGCACAAACAACATGTAAGAAAGATTGATTCTTTTTAGGGAAATCATAGAGTAAGGGGTAAAGACAAGGATAAAGTCAATATCAGTCTAGTTCTTTTAGGAATGGACCACTTTTCTAGGACTACATCAGTTGCTACTAGCATACAGACTATTAGGAATTTTGCTCTTTTATATGAGATATATTGCAAAACCTTAGAGGAGAATGATGATTGGTTTCAAGGGCTTGTTTCAGATGTAGAGCTCGAGATCACTTGAGAAAGGGACTTTATTGGCGAGGGCTACACCCATTCAGACAGTAGGATCAGCTCCAATCCAAAATTTTAGATGAGAAAAGGTAGAGCGAGACTGACCCATGATACTTTAGACACAGTGAACAGGTCAATACCTAGTAAAGCTCTAGCAATAACATATGCTATGAAGGCCTGTGAGGACTAGGGAGCCATAAATGTTATCGTTGGTATGTTCTCTTTACATGGCTCTAATATATATGCTTTAATAAATCTAGACTCCACACAATTTTATGTATACATGAGCACGCCTAGTTAGCATAGTATGATGAAAGAGAAACTAGAGTTTGAGATTGAGGTTATGAACCCTTTAAGCCATAGTGTTATTGTGAATTAGGTATACAAAAGTTGCCCTCTGATTGTGCACAGGAAATAGTTTCCTACAGATCTTATTGAGTTGTCATTCCATGAATACGATGTCATTTTAGGTATGGATTGACTCTTATACCATAAGGCAATTGTGGACTACCTATCTAGGACAGTTGTTCTTAAGACTTCAAAGTAATAAGAGGTGGTAGTAGAAGGTGAGAGCTTTCTACAGCCTCCACATATGATTTTCCTGATGAAGGCTCAGAAAATGATTTGAAAGGGATGTGTGGCCTATTCAGCTCATGTGGTTGACACTAGAAAATGTGGTTTATATCTCCAGGATATCCTACAGTGAGAGATTTTCCAAATGTCTTTCTAGATAACCTACTAGTTGGAGATAAATGAAAAGGATATAGCTAAAACAACCTTCAGAACCAGATATGGCCACTACAAGTTTTTGGTTATGCCTTTTGGGTTGACCAATACCCCATCAAATTTCGTAGACTTGATGAATAAGATTTTTAGATCATATGTGGACCAGTTCATAGTTGTTTTCATCAATGATATATTGGTGTATTCTAAGAACTAAGACAATATGATTAACATTTGAAGACAATTTTGTAGATCCTTAGAGATCATAAGCTTTATGCCAAGATTCCCAAATGTGAGTTTTGGCTTGATGAGGTGACATTCCTTTCACACATTATGTCAGTAGAGGGAATAAGAGTTGATCTTAGCAAAGTTTGAGGCAATCTTGAATTGGAAGCCTTCTTGAAATATGACCGAAATCAAGAGTTTTCTTGATTTGGCAAGTTACTGTATGAGGTTTGTGAAGGGTTTTTCTTTGATTTTTTCTCCTTGACTATACTTTTAAGGAAAGATGTGAAGTTCGAATGGAATGACAAGTGTCAAGCTAGTTTTTATAGGTGTAAAAATATGTTGACATAAGCTCCAATCTTGACACATCCAATTCCCTATAAAAAAAAAAGTATGTAATCTACAGTGATGCTTCTCATAATGGATTGGGTGTGTTTTGATGCAAGAGAGAAAGGTTGCTGCTTATGCCTCCAGGTTGTTGAAGCTGCATGAAAATAATTATCCCACACATGATCTTGAGTTAGTAGTCATTGTGTTTACTTTAAAGATATGACACCACTACCTATATAGGAAAAAAATATTTTATCTACACCGGTCACAAGAGCTTGAAGTATCTCCTGACATAGAAGGAGCTCAATTTGAGAAAAAGACAATGGTTAGAGTTGATAAAGGATTATAACTGCATTATCGATTACCATAAAGGAAAATCCAATGTTACGATTGACGCTTTGAGTAGAAAGACTATAGTGAAGACTAGCAAATATAGTAAAGTTGCTTTCTAAAGGGAAAGACCCAAGTACACTATTGAATCAAATGATAGTTTGTACTTCCAAGGCCATTTATAAGTGCCTAATGTTGCAGAGTCGAGAGAAAAGATCCTAAATAAAACACATGAAACTAGATTTTCCATGCACCCAGGAAAATAACAAGATGTACCATAATCTAAAAGGAAAGTATTAATGGGAAGATTTGAAGAAGGACATCACAAAGTTCACTATCAGGTGTCTGACATATCAACAAGTCAAGGCAGAATATCAAGTACTTTCGGGGGTGTTACAACCAATCATAATATAATGAAAATGGGAACATAACATGATAAATTTTGCTATTGGATTGCCTTTGACACCTAAAGCTAACATTTTTTTACACGACACTCTTAAATAATACAAAATGACACAGATTTAATCGTATATGAGTCATAATTGTGTCAATACGATTTCGACATGAAAACAATCGTGTCATAAACGAATTTTACCTGTCTAACCTATTAAGATACGATTAAAAATATATTGTTTTATCAATTATGAAGATATGCCTAATTATTTTAGTGTTGCTCAAAATTCCAAAATTATAAAGAATTCAAATATATATTATAATATTATATATATATATATATACATGATATTAGTATATGCAAATAAATATTAATAAATTAATTATTAGTTATTATTTTTATATTATATGAAAATCAAATTTATTAAAGTGATTTAATTGAACTTCTACAGATTTAATTGGAGTTTAATTGATTAAATTAATATTAAAAAAATTAAATTAATTATTAATTAGATGTAAATTTATTAAATTGTGGTTCACTTGATTAATTGAATATTTTAACTTTATTGGTAAAATTATTTAGTTACTTTAATTGGGGTGAAATTTAACTTTTTAACTTAAATTAAATTTCAATTGATTAATTTAATCAATTGAACACCAATTTAATCAATTCAAGTTAAAATTCATCAATTCAATTTAATAAATTAAAGTTCATTTTTTAAGAGTTTAATTTAATCAATTTAATTTTAATTAATTAGTTGAACACCAATTTTATTTAATTAATTAATTTCAATTTAATTAGTAGATGTTATATTTAAGTTCTATTTAAGCAACTTATATTCAATTAATTAATTTTATTTAATCAATTGAAGTTCAATTTAAGTTTAATTTAATCAAATTAAGTTCAATTGATGATTGAACCTCAATTATATCAAATTAAGTTCAATTTTTTGATTTAAATTAATTAATTAAACTCTAATATAATTAACTAAAGTTCAATTTAATAAATTAAAAGTTCAATTTTTTAAGAGCTAAATCTAATCAATTTAAACTTAATTAATTAGTTGAACCCCATTGAATCTAATTAAGTTTAATTAATTAATTTCAATTTAATTAGTAGAAGTTATATTTAAATTTAGTTTAATCATCTGAAATTCAATTAATCAATTTGAGTTTAATCAATTGAAGAACAATTTAAGTTTAATTTAATCAATTGAAGTTCAATTGAAGAATTCAATCTCAATTTAAGTAAATTAAGTTCAATTAGTTAATTTCGATTAATCAATTAAACTCTAATATAATTTAAAAATAAAATTCTAATAAAAAAACTATAAGGTGTAAATTGAAAGAAAAAACTTTTGGATGTATATTATGTTTGTATACTCATGTATTATTTCAATATAATTATGTGTTGTCAACTTACTATGAATACAACTATTAATTTATAAATATTTGTAATTCAAAAGGAAAGCTAAGTTTATTAAATGACTAAAATTTCTAGAGTAGAAATATATTGTTTCAATCGAAACGAAAATATATTTTGCAATTTGTTATGTAAATTGTAAAATATATTATAGTGCTTTTATCGAAACTTAGTTCGATATCTAATAAATTGATAGAAATATCGAAATTGAGAGCATAAAAAATATTACAATGCTTTAATCTGTAGAGCACAAATACAATTCTTCATTCAAAACAATAATATATTTTGCAACATATTATGTGACTAATGATTTATAACATATTAATATTATTTACGAAAATATATTTTGTAATTTTATTATCATTATTACATAATATATATATATATATATAACCTAAGTCTTAAAAAGGCTAAGAGAGAAAAAAAATAAAAAATTTTATTTATTTATTTAATTCAAAAATTATTATTACATAAATATATATTATTTTTTAATTCAAAATTCACTATTATGAAAATAAGTAAGTAATTCAAATTGCTTACTTATTTAAAGATGCTAACAAAAAATAAAAAAATAAACCGATGTGGCTAACAAAAAAATAAAAATAAGTATTTATTTTTTAATACAAAAATCAACTAGTTAAAGTTTAAACTCTAAACCCTAACATATAATATATAATAAACTTAACACAACAACAAGTAGACCAGCAGCTGCTGCCCTCATCCTCCTAGATCCTTCATTTACAGTCGCCCCTCCTTCCAGCTCCCTCTTTAGTTCTTCCTTAGTCCATTAGTCAACTCCCACTTTGGTTCTTCTTCCTCAATTTGTCAGTTGGCAGTTCCTCCTCTTGACTCCCTTTCCAACTGCCTCTCAAGCTTATTCGGTTCTTCTTCAATTCCTCTTCCTTTTTCTCCAGCCGAACCACCCGAGTAGTAACATATTTATCTCTAGCTGCCCCTCTTTCTTCCTCATTTTCCTCCTTTGGTCCTCCTTCTTGATTTGTAGCTATAACCTAATAGTAAGGTATTAATCTCCATTTAGCTCTTTATTTTTGCCAAACTTGTTATTTATCTTTTTTTTTTTCAATTTCCAGCCAATCTCCATTTGATATTTATCTTTTATTTTTGAATTAACTCGACAACTGATCTTGATATTTATCTCTTATTAGGATAAAAACATTTAGCTCTAAGTTTGATTGAGATAACATAGTGATGAAAAATTGATTTTGTTGTTACAAATGGATATTAATAAGGTGCCTCTGGAATCAAACGTAAATGATACAACAAAGACATCCAATATTGAAGATGATGTAATATAAATAGAGGAAAATGAAGTTAAAATTGCTACTTCTAAATAGAAGCACAAAAGAAGATTAATTTCTCTAGTATAGTCTTTTTTTGAAAAATTATCAAAAAAGACACTATATGGGAAAATAAGGTGCAAATGCAAATATTGTAGATTTATTACCAATTATGATAATAAAAATGACATTAGAAATCTTAAATGTCAAGTTCAAGGTTGTGTTAGAAAGGATAGTCGTGATGTAGGTCAGTTAATTGTTGGTCAAAATTTATCTATGAGATCTTCTAAATTTGATCATAATAAAATTCATGAGTTGTTTGTTGCTACCAGGTTATGCATGAGTTGCCTTATCTTTTGTGAAATTTGCTAGCATATGATTAGTTTCACTTATAATTTGTGGACTTCAATTGCTACTAATGGGTACTTAGCTATAATTATACATTTCATTGATAATGAATGGGCTCTACATAAAAGATTGTTAGATTTTTCTTTTATGCTACCTCTGCATATTGGTGTGGCAATTAATGAAAAATTTTGTTCAGTTTTAACTAAATGGGAATTGAAGAACAAAATTTTTTGTGTGACTTTGGATAATGCAAAAGCTAATATTGTGTTTGTTCACCTATTAAAGGACCAAGTAAGCATTAGATAAACACTTGTTTGTGGAGGTGAATTTTTTTCATCAAAGGTGTTATGCACATGTGCTTAATTTAATTGTACAAGATGGTTTACAAGCATTTGATAGCTATATTATTAAAGTTAGAGACAACATCAAGTATGTTAGAGGGTCTCAAGTTAGGAAACAAAATTTTTTCGAATGTGTAATATTATTGGCTTTGAGTGGAAAAAAAGGGGCTTAGGCAAGATATTTTTACTAGATGAAACTCAACATATCTCATACTTCAAAGTGCTTTATTCTATCAATGTGCCTTTTTCCACTTGAAATTAAGTGACTCCAACTATAAAAGTTGCACAACACCAATTGAATGGGAAAAATTTGAAAAAATTTGCACTTTCCTTGTTGTTTCTTATGACCTCACTTGTGTGTTTTTAGGATCAAAGTATCTGTAACATCCATAAATTAAAAGCCTAGAATTTACATGTTAAATACGATACATTAAGGGTATATGGGAAATATATATGAGGCTATATGTATTAGAAACCATAAATAAAGAAAAAGTGAAGTTTATATCGTTCACGCCCATGACAGTGTTAATCACAGCCATGAATGTTGTGAATTTCAGTTTCAGAAGCTAAGGATCTTCATGACTGTGATGCAAATGTTCACGCCCGTGATACTAGTGTTCAAGCTCATGAAGATCTGCAGGTTTAAATATGACAATGTCGTATTTTTTACATAACTCACGTAAAATCCATCCCAATTCTAGTCGTCAATCCTCTGAAACCCCAAAAAATGAACTCATCATCATTCTTTGTAAATTTGGAGTGATTAAACCATAAATAATCACCATAAAAAGAGTAACAATGGATTTAAATAGGGTTTTCACCATAATTATCAATATTGAGGTTTAGGAGGATAAAACACATTCTGAAACCCTTAGATCAATCTGTTTTCACAAAACTGAGGTAAAAAATCACGTTCCCTTACATTCTTTGATTCATTTCAATTTGTTGTTAATGGGGGAATAAGGTTTAAGGGTTCAAGATAGGTTTACATGATGTTCATGGATGGACTTTCAGTATAGAACGTAATATAGTCTTTCTTTTCATGTTAGGGACCAAGACTAATGATGGAAAACCCCACCAAAGACAGTAGACGATAGAGAATTGAGTTTTAGGACTCCAACATTAAGGTTTGTACATATAACGATTTTTATTCAAAAATATTGTGATTATAGTATGAATGATGATTCTGAAATGATTGTTGATATGAAATAATTGTTTTGGTACTACTGGTGTCATGATAACCAACTATTAGATGCTGAGATGGATATTGAAATTGATTTAATATCAATTAAGCATGAAAGGATGTCACTTAGGTTGATATGCAAGGCATTAAGCCTAATTTGATTGATGAAGGGTGATTAAATGCATGTCTATAGTTGAATTTGGTTGTTAGAATATGTAAAGTGTTGATAGGTGTGGCTAACATTGGTTAGCTTTAGATCCTATCCATGTTGTGTGTGAAATTGAGGAAAGTCAGTATTATAATATTGTTTTTGTGTAATGAGTCACACCCGTGAAGCCAAGCTTCATGCCCATAAAAGGAATTCAAACCCATGAAGCTAAGCTTCACTCCCATAAAAGTATGAATTTCACACCCGTGAATAAAGATTCATGCCTGTGAAGGTTCAAGAGCTAGTCACGAGTAGACAAACCGTGACAAAAGGTTTCACGCCTGTGAATATATCATTCATGCCCGTGAATGCCCTATTTCCAGAAAAGAATAAATGGACTCATATGATGACATTTCTTAGGTATGACATGCATAAACCTTTAACATGATTAAATGAGCTTGTATTCAATATTATAACATGACTGAGGAGCTTAATTATGCACATGATGCTTTACATCACAACATGATATGTGATGATCTTATGAAATTATGAAATATGGCATAATTGATACTGATAACCTGAATATGAATAATAATGTCCATTCTCTATCTAAGGACTAGTTAGGATAGGTGGCATACCATTGAGGGGGTTACGATACCATAGAAATATTTATGCATGCAATTATTATATTTGCTCATTAGGGTGGCTTAAGCTCATGTTAGAGCGCTCCTGATTTGAGAAGTTCAGTGGTAGCATATCCAAATTAGGGACAAGATGGCTTAAGCTTGTATTAAAGCGTTTTTGTACCCATATGCATGCAGTCTTTACTCATCAAGGTAGCTTAAGCTTGTCTTAGAGCCCTCCTGATTTGATAAGCTCAGTCGTAGCAATATAAACAGATACAGTAGTAAGCAAGGTGGCTTAAACTCATGTTAGAATGCTCCTATTTTACAACCCGCATCCGGGTAGTCCATGTTTAGAGTATTGGGCTATGAAACCAAAAACCATTAATGCAGAAAGTGGATCAAAGTTTATGGAGATCAGTAAATTTGAATACATGAATCAGTAAATTTGAATATATGATAATATATGGATATGTTAGATGATGTGTAATGTTATTATGATAGTGAACTCAATTATGTATGTTGATGCAAATTAATACGTTTAAGCTATCTTATGGATATTGCTTGTTGTTAATATGGCCAAGCACACATGTATGTTTTAAACATGAATGATATAGTAATATGTGAATGCATGCTAGAATTTAAATGTTTATATGTACCACTAAGATTTCAGTAGCTTAGTGTGTAGGTTTTTCTGCACATAGGTTTGGAGCCATAGACTGTGATTGATGATAAGGGAAGACAAAACTAGTCAGAGTTGACTCGAGTTGGGTATGTTATTTTATTCATGCATTTTATTTATTTTTCTGCATATCATGAGATTGAGATAATAGATTCATGTTTTAATAAAGACTTATGTTTGGGATTATAAGTTTGATTTAGCATAGATTTTGTAATAAGGGATTTTTATGCCCAAATTATTATTGTTATGATTATGGTTATGATCCATATACATGAGGAATAATTGTGTATATACATATAAGAATAATTTAGAAGAGAAACTGTTAACATGGAAATATGTTGAAAAGTTTTAATTCAAATAGGTAGATTCAGTTCTAGTCGTGTGACATCGTATGTATAGTGGGTTTGGCCTGACTACGCAAAAGGTGCTACATTTGGTGGTGTTAGAGCCAGATTTAGGCGGTTCTAGACCTAAGTGGATTATAGGGTTATCATGCATGCATACATGTGTCTCATCTGACTCTAACTTTGGCTACTTCTCTGTCAACATGTAGGACTAGAGTGAGTTGGCATATGAATTGAATGACATGGGTATATAAAGGTTGTCCTTTATCTTTACAAGGAAGAGAATTACCGGCAAACTTGATAAAGTTTCCTTTTCGAGAATTTGATTCCATATTGGGCATGGATTTGCTAGCACAACATAGTGCAGTGGTAGACTACAAGGAAAAATTTGTAATATTGAAAACTACAGAATATGGGGATGTGAAAGTGGAAGGTGAGTTGTTTCCACAACTTCTAAGAGTTATTTCAATGATCAAGGCAGAGAAAATGACGAGGAAGGGATGCGAAGGCTATTTGGCTCATATTGTTGATACCGGAAAGGGAGGTCCAAAACTTCAGGATATCCCCATAGTAAATGAATTCCCAGATGTATTCCCTGAAGATATATTGGGATTATCACCTTATAGAAAGGTTGAGTTCTTTATAGAGCTCACTCCAAGCTTAGCACCCATATTAGTAACGCCATATAAAATTGCACCACCTGAGTTGAAAGAGCTTAAGGCTCAGCTACAGGAGCTAACAGAGAAGGGTTATATTAGGCTGAGTGTATCTTCATGGGGTGCACTAGTGTTATTTGTAAAAAATAAAGATGGCTCTATGAGGTTATGCATAGAGTACTGACAGTTGAATAAGGTGATAGTTAATAACAGATATCAGTTACCACAGATTGATGACCTATTTGATCAGTTGAAGGGTGTAAACATGTTTTCAAAAATTGATTTGAGATTAGGGTATCACCAGTTGAGAGTTTGGGTGAAAAATATAGCCAAGACAGTGTTCAGAACCAAATACGGGCATTATGAATTTGTGGTTATGCCTTTTGGGTTAACCAATGGCCCAGTTGTCTTATGGACTTAATTTACAGGGTGTTCAAACCCTACTTAGACCAGTGTGTAGTGGTCTTTATTGATGACATTCTGGTATATTCCCAGACACCTGAGAATATTGTTACAGACACTTAGGGAGCAAAAACTATATGCTAAATTCTCAAAATGTGAATTTTGACTTAATGAGGGGGCTTTTCTGGGACATATTATGTCGTTAGTTGGTATTCAAGTTGATCTTCATAAGGTAGAGGCTGTTATGAGTTGAAAGCATGCTCGCAATGTGATAGAGATTAGAAGTTTCCTTGGGTTAACTGGTTATTACAGGAGGTTCGTTAAAAAATTCTCTATCATTGCTTCTTCTTTAACTAGACTACTGAGAAAGGATGTGAAATATGAGTGGACTCAGAAATGCCAGTAGAGTTTTGATAGTTTAAAAAAGATATAATAGAGGATCTGGTTTTGACACAACCAGTTCCTGATAAGGAATATGTGGTCTACATTGATGTTTGTCACAATGGATTGGGGTGTGTTGTAATGTCTGATAATTTAAGACACAGTCGCGAGTGACTGAAATCTTGCTCACTGAACTGATCAGGATTTAAATTCGGACATGAAAGAAAAAATTAAAATGATAATCTAATATGAGAAAAATATTTTAAATATTATTAATTGAGAATTTTGTGGTTCAGAGCTAAAATTTAGAATATAATAATTTTTCGCTGAACGAAATTTGAATTTATGGTATTTTTTACACATATTTTTAAGAAAGAATAAAAATTAAATGTTCTTTATCTAAGGAAGGGAATATTCTTTGAATTAAAATAAAATAAGAGTGATTTAAATTAATGGACTAATAAGGGACAAGATTATCTATTAATCCTAACAACCCACCTAATCCAACTATAAAAGTAAAATTTCACATTTTGCCTTTATTTCTACTTTTTCCTCATCTTAAACCAACAAAATTTCTCTCATTTTATTCTCTTTTCCTTGACCTTCATCTCCCTCTTCCTCCTTGTTTTTCTTCAATTAAAGCTAAGATTTAGATAGGAAAAGATGGATTAATGCAAGATCAACAAGAAAGAAAAGCAAAGTGAGCCAAACAAAGGAAGAGGAAGGAATAAAAGAAGAGAAAAAGAGAAGAAAAGATTTTGGCCATCTTAAAGATCTACAAATGTGAGTTTAGATTTTTCATCTTCTCACTTTTCATCTTCTCTTTACTTTCATTTTGAGGTTAATTACCATTAAGGTTGGTAATTTGGGGTTATTAGTATATTAATGGTTATTAAGGGTTAATTAGTATAATTAATGCTTGATTGGTGTGAGTTAAGGGTTAATTATGGATTAGAAGAGTAGTTTATGGACATATGACAGGGTAAAGGTGATTAGTGGTTTAAGTAAGTTTTATGTGCATATGTAACATTGAAGTATAAGGAGGTGAGCAACCTTTGGGCCATAATCAAAGAGGAAATAAGGGCAAGGAGAAAACCAATTAGGAGGTAGGCAAGGGTGTATAAAGTGAACTTTTTAAGGTATGTACATTTGACAAAAATTCAATATGGTAAATATGTTAATTGTTGATTGTGTTATTATGTTGAGTATAATATTATATAAAATTGTGTATGTAATTATTGATATTTTCGTTGAGTGATAAAATGGTGATTAAATGATGCCATGAATGTGAAAATAAGATTTAGATTATGTTAATGATGCATGAAGATAGAAAATTGTGTGATTTAATGAAGTTGCTAAAAATTCATCTTATGAATAATGTCTACATTTTAGGTCATAACTTGAGTTTTGGAAATATTTTTTCAGTGTTTCTTATTGGGTTGGAAATTTAAGACATTAGACATAAATTTTCATTTAGACCATTAGATCTGAATATGCCTGAATTTAGATTTAAAATTGACTCAAAATTCGAACAGAAAATCTATCTAGTAAAATACTGGGTAGAATGAAATGAACATAGTTGAGTGAAAAATCCATAACTTTTTCTACAAAATTTGGTTTGATGTGATTATAATTGGTAATTAAAGATAAAATATGTATATATATTTTGTTAGTTGATCACTTGTCTAAATTCCGTTTAAAAATAGATGAAAAATGAAGAGAAATATGAGACATAAATTCTGCCCAGAATAGAGCAGCTAGTATATATGAGTTTATTGTTGAATTTTATGATAAAACATGTATTATTTGACTTTTCTTATATTTATAATGATTTAATAAGTTAGTATGAAGTTGTAATATATTTAATGGAGATTATTTCATTTATGTGAAATTATATTAGCATTACATACATAATTGATGTAAATAATAATAAAGGTAACAAACATGATTAAGCTCTATAACATCTAGTCGAGAACTAGAAATTAGGATAAGTTAGTAGTCCAATAAAAGGGTAGAAATATAGGTACTAGAAAATTGGGTTGAGATTTAATTTATATAGACATTAAGAAATAGTGTTGAGTTTGAAATTACGTAGGCACGAAAAATATATTGAGTTATTATTGAAAATATAGGAATTAAATGCCGAGTTATCAAATAATTAAGTAGGTGTCGAGTATACTATCAAAGAGCATAAACCCTGTATCATGTGCTTAGTTTCGGTCTAAGATGTCATGGGCTATCAAATAAATAAATAACAAAATTTAAATTATTAAAATGATATTATAAATTGTATGTCATGTATTATTAGGGAATTTCAAGCATGTTTAATAAATGAAATATTATAATTGATCAATTTTATACTTTTGCATGATGTAAATAATTTTGATTTTGATTGAATATTTGACATATTTAGTAAATTAATTGTAATTGATAGAAATTTTATTTTAGAGATATTTATATAATTATTTAATAATTGCCAAACGTACCACTAAGCTAGTATCTAACACACGCGCAGGTTAGTAAAAGTAGCTATTGCATTAGGACTGACTGAAGAAAGGGGAATCCCAAGATCAAATTGCAGTAGACTATTTCTTTTTTGTATATTTTGAGTATTATATTGTATAATTAAATTTTAAGATTTTCTTTTTGTTGTAAGTTGTGGCATGTAGGATTTATAAAATTGTAAATTTGTAATTAATATATTTTGTATTCTTTGTAACTGTATTTCTGAATATTATAACTTAATATATGAATAATTTTAAATCAAGAAATTTTACGATCAAGATATTTAAATCACTAGAGACATATTTAAGTGATATAACAAATATTCCACTAATATCAAACTCAAAAAAAATAATAAATTAAGCATCGGTTTAAAAAAAAGAGCTAGGAAGCACTTTCTTGCATTATTAACAACTAGTAGGGTAGGGGAGCGCTACATTTAGTGGTATCAGAGTCCAGACTAATTGATTCTTAAACTGTGTATGTAAAATAGAATGTGAGTCTCATGCATATGCATAAAATGTTGCAATGATCTTATTTGAGTCCCTTTTTCTGGTTTATAGGTAGATGTGGATTTGGGATCGAAACATGATTTCTCGGAAGATGAAGTGAGTAATAGTCTTTTAGATGCAACTAATCATGGATAACCCCCATCAATGAGAGATTTCAGACCGAGTGTAGTAGCTCCCCTGAGAGTAAAGAGACAGGCTAATTTAGGACAAAAACCTCTTTTGGCACAAATAGCTAATTTGTTGCAATGAATGATACAAGCAGTTCCACAACCAGCTTCACCACCTCCTCCACCTCAGGCAAAACCCTGGATTGATAAGGTAAGAAAATATGGGGCTATAGATTTTATGGGAAGGAGAGAGGATGACCCAACAACATTAGAGTTTTGGATGGAATCGACAAAACGGGTGTTTGAGGAACTCAAGTGTCCAGAGGAATAGAAAGTCAGGTATGTAGTGTCCTTTCTAAAAGATCATGCCTATGACTGGTGGAAATCAATTTTATCAAAGCCCTAGACACCGAAACCACCTTCATGGAATTTCTTCAAGGTAGAATTTAGCAAGAAATATGTGCCTAGAGTCTATGTTAATGAAAATAATAGGGAATTTCAAGACCTGAAGCAAAGAAGCGTGTTAGTGGCAGAATACGAGATGCAACGAGAATTATTGCTGATGAGGCCGATAGGTGCCACTAATTTGAGGATGGGCTCAATGATGACATTGGAAATATGGTTGTCTCTCTTCAACTTGAGGATTTTACTACTCTAGTGTCTTTGGCCATTAGTGTGGAAAAAAGATCAAAGAGAAAGAGGATCGAAGAGCCACCCTAGAGGTCAACAACTAGCATGGCCTAGACATCAGGTAAAAGGGGGCAGACAACGCCTAGGTTTTTCTAGTCACGGAGTTCTAGACCAACCTTTTCAGCTAGGCAAAGCCAGCAGTTGAGGCCAGAAGGGTCTACGGCTAGTACACCGGCTTCAGGTAACAAAAGATTCATATCTGTCATAGGTCAGCATTATGGAAGATCACGTGCAGGTGATTGCTAGTGCATTATTGGAGCATACTTACGATGTGGATCTATTGAGCACAAATAGAAAGATTTTCCCAGAGGAAATGGTACAAGTGGTATAGTATCAGTTCAAGTTTAGAATTTCACTCGAGATAGATGTAGGGGACATGGATAGTCTAGAAGTGGTAGGATTGGTCAGAGTGTATCAGAATTAGTGAATAGAGTAAAGGGTAGTCGAGCCCCAACTTAAGCATATGCCATGAGAGCTCGTAAGGAACAGGATGCCCTGAATGTCATTATAGGTAAATTTTCTCTTTATGATACTAATTTTTTTGCACTGATAGATCTGGGTTCTACACATTCATATTTATGCATGTCACCACCTAGTCAGGGTAACATGGTAGCAGAGGAATTAGATTATGATATATTAGTGATAAATCCTTTGGGTCATAGAGTGAAAGTTAGTCGAGTCTATAAAAACAGTCCAGTCAAAGCTTAGAATGTAGAATTCCCAGCTGACCTGATAGAGTAGCCATTCCATAGTTTGATGCAATCTTGGGGATGGATTGGTTAACTCAGATAAGCTAGTGGTGGATTGTCAGTATAAGAGAGTGACTTTCAAGAATTCAAGGCAAGATGACGTGATTGTCTTGGGTGAGAATCTGCCATATTTGACTAATGTCATTTTTCTTACAAAGGCATGTAAGCTTATAAAAAAAGGGATGTGAAGCATTTTTTGCACATATTGTAGATACCAAGAAAGGGAGTCTAGATCTTAGAGAGATTCCTGTAGTATATGAATATCCAGATATCTTCCCTGAGGACTTGCCAGGATTACCACCTGTCATGGAGATAGAGTTTGTCATAGATATTTTTCCAGGCATAGCCCTAATATTGATCACTCCCTACAGAATGGCACCTGTAGAACTAAAGAAATTAAAAGTTCAGTTGCAAGTGTTGTTAGAAAAAGGGTTTATCAGATCCAGTGTCTCAATTTGGGGTGTTCCGATTCTATTTGTGAAAAAGGATGACACCTTACATTTGTGCATTGATTATCGTCAGTTGAACAAGATGACAATTATAACAAATATCTATTGTCGAGAATTGATGACTTGTTTGATCAATTGAAAGGAACATGGGTATTTTCTAAAATTGACCTCAGATCGGGTTATCACCAATTGAGGATTAGAGAATCAGACATTTCAAAAACAATATTAAGACTCGGTATGGTCATTACGAGTTCTTAGTAATGCCCTTTGGCCTGACAAATGCCACAACAACATTTATAGATCTAATGATTAGAATCTTTAGGCCTTATTTGGATCAGTTCATGGTGGTGTTCATAGACAATATCTTGGTGTACTCTAGAAGCAAAGAAGAGCATAATCAACATCTTTGTATGGTCTTCCATACCTTAAGAGAGAATCAATTATATGCAAAAGTTGTCAAAATGTGCATTCTGGTTGGATGAAGTAGCCTTTTTAGGGCATATTGTCATAGCCAAATGGATCAGAGTTGACTCCAGTAAGGTAGAGGTGATCCTTAAGTGGAAACCGCCTCAGAATATGACAGAGGTGAAAAATTTTTTTAGTTTGGATGGTTATTATCAGAGGTTCGTGAAAGTATTTTCAATGGTAGCCTCATCACTGACAAAATTGATTAGAAAGGAAACCAAATTTGAATGAACAGACTGACGCCAGATTAGTTTTGATAAGTTGAAAAAAAATGTTGACAGAGGCACTAGTGTTGACACAACCTACTGCGGTAAAATATTATGTGGTATACAATGATGTTTTCCTTAATGGTTTGGGTTGCGTGTTAATGCAAGAAGGCAAGGTGATTGCGTATGCTTCTAGACAACTGAAGCCTTATGAGAGAAATTATCCGACACATGATCTTGAACTAGTAGCCATTGTGTTTGCATTGAAAATATGGCGACACTACCTGTATGGGGAGAAATATTATATCTAGAACTAGCAGCCATTGTGTTTACATTGAAAATATGGCAACCCTACCTGTATAAGGAGAAATATTATATCTCTATAGAGCATAAAAGTCTGAAATATTTGCCTTCACAAAAGGAATTCAATTTGAGATAGAGGCAATGGCTAGAATTGATCAAAGACTACAATTGTATCATTGATTATCAGTCGGGTAAGGCCAATGTGATAGCTAATGCTCTAAGTAGAAAAACTCCGATAGGTAAACGTTAAAACTTAAATTTATTAAGTGAACAAGATTAAATAACTAATAACGAGATAATAAGTAATTTATATATTGTTTTGGCAAAATTACGGATTCAACCCATATTGATCCAACAAGTAAAGGACAATCAGAAGCAAGACACGAAATTTAAGAAAATATTTGAAATGGTGAAAAAGGGTGAAAAACCATAATTTACTATTGTAGTAGACGAGAGTTTAAGGCATAAGGGCAAGTTATATGTGCCAGACATACTAGAATTGAAACAAGATATTTTGAAAGAGGCTCATAATGTTATTTATGCAATGCACCCAGGGAGCAACAAAATGTATCATGACTTGAAGGCATATTATTGGTGGTCAGGAATGAAGAGAGATATCATAGAGTATACTACTAGATGTTTAACTTGTCAGCAAATGAAAGCTGAGCATCAAGTACCAAATGGATTATTGCAGTCAATTTCAATTCTAGAATGGAAATGGCAAAAAAGTTACAATGGATTTTGTCTCTGGATTACCTTTGACACAAAAGAGGCATGATGTAGTATGGGTAGTGGTGTACCGGCTCACCAAATCAGCTTATTTTCTATCGATAAGGATGGATTATCCACTTAACTGTTTGTCAAATATATATGTTAATGAGATAATCCGTTTACATGGTGTGCTAGTTTCAATCATTTCAGATAGAGATCCGAGGTTCAGTTCATAATTTTGGAAAAGTTTACATCAAGCCATGGGTACTCGACTCAATTTCAGCATAGTTTTCCACCCATAAATAGATGGACAATTAGAGAGGGTGATACAAATATTGGAAGATATGTTGAGGAGCTGTGTGATGAAATTTGAATGCAATTGGAACAAACATCTTCCATTGATAGAATTTGCCTACAATAATAGTCACCAAGCTAGTATCGATATAACACCATATGAAGCCTTGTAGTGGGTCCGAAGTTAGTGCAGTAGATAGAGAAAAAAGTGAGAGTAATAAGAGATAGGCTAAGAGCTACTACTGATAGATAGAAATCATACACAAATTTGAAAAGGAGGGATATTGAGTATACAGTATGTGACAAAGTATTCTTAAAAGTCTCACATTGGAAAAGGATAGTCTGATTTGGAAAGAAGGGAAAGTCAAGTCCTAGATTCATTAGACCATACAAGGTATTTGAACGCGTAGGTCCCATGGCATACATATTAGCTTTACCACTAGTGTTAGACAAGATTCACAATATATTTCATGTGTCTATGTTAAGAAGATATCGATCGGGTCCATCTCATATTATATCAGCAGAACCTATAATGATACAACCAGATCTAACTTATAAAGATGAGCTAATGGAAATTTTAGCTCGAGCAGTGAAAGAGCTACGGAACAAGATTGTACTGTTGGTAAAGGTTCTTTAGAAAAATCATAATTCGGAAGAGGAAACTTGGAAAACTGAAGAGGTGATGAAGGTTCAGTATCCACAATTGTTCCACTCAAATTAAAAAATAAATTTTGAGGAAGAAATTTTTTTTAGGAAGGGAAAATTGTAATGTTCGATAATTTAGGCCACGTTCACGGGTAACCAAAATTTGGACATGAAAGAAAAAATTAAAATGATAATAAAATATAAGAAAACTATTTTGGATATTATCAATTAAGAATTTTGAGGTTCGGAGCAAAAATTTAGAATATAATAATTTTTTCGTAAACGAAATTTGAATTTACGATGTTATTGACACATATTTTTAAGAAAGAATAAAAATAGAATATTTCTTATCAAAGAAAAGAAATATTCTTTGGATTAAAATAAAATAAGAGTGATTTAAATTAATAGACCAATGAGGGACAAGATTAACTATTATCCTAACTACCCACCTAATCCTATTATAAAAGTAAAATTTCACTTTTTGCCCTTATTTCTTCTTCTTCCTCATCTTAAACAAACAAAATTTCTCTCTCATTTTCTTCTCTTTGTCATGACCATCATCTCCCCCTTCCTATTTTTTTTCTTCAATTAAACCTAAGATTTAGATAGGAAAAGATGGATTAAGGCAAGATCAACAAGAAAGTAATTTAAAGTGAGCCAAACAAAGAAAGATGAAGGAATAAAATAAGAGAAAGAGAGAATGAAAGATTTTAGCCATCTTGAAGATCTACAAAGGTGAGGTTAGATTTTTAATCTTCTCACTTCTCTTCTCCTCTTTTCTTTTATTTTGAGGTTAATGACCATTAAGGTTGGTAATTTGGGGTTATTAGTATATTAATGATAATTAAGGGTTGATTAATGCAATTAAATCTTGATTGGTGTGAGTTAAAGGTTAATAATGGATTAGTAGATTCGTTTACGGACATAGTGTTAGAGGAGTGCTCTAAAGACAACCACCTTTAGCACTTATTGTACAAATTTATTTGATTAATAAAAAGACTTTTTCATTAATTTGATGTTCATTTGATATATGAATTGATAAGTGATCTTAAATCAATTAATGAAGTCCTTGATACATAACATAACATGAAGGAAATCATGATGAGATCATGATATTGAGATTCTCATCATGTTTATGTTAGTATCAAAATTATCCATAGTCATAGGATTAATGAGACGGGACATTATTAATCCGGACAGACAAGCACATGTTATACTCCTTGATAGGATCGAGTAGTAGATCTCATAATCTATAAACATGAGATGTTTAGAGTTAACATGTGGATGCTTGCTAAGTGTAGCTAAGTACATTGGATGACCAGCTATGAGACAATCATATGGATAATCTATCAAATGTCAATGATAGTCTCATCATAGCAATGGTGCAAATATCCATAGACTTAAAGTACTTAAGGATATCTTGAATATTGATTATGTATTTTGACATTATTCCTTGTTGCCTCAAGGAGGTTGCTCATAGGGTGGTAATTGGATACAACTTGAGGTATTTGAAGTTAATTGGGTAACTATCAAAGGATTCACCACTCCTAATGCAAGGAGTGTATACCCATGGCCTCTTGTCCGGGTCATTACTCAAAAATCTCTAGCCGGAGTGGAAATGTCATAAAGATAGTCTTCAATGATATATCTAATAGAGTAATGAGCCTCAGGTACAAGAACTAACAATACTTGGACTAGACGTGATGTAGTCAGTCTAGTAGGAGTTGACACATGTCCATACTCAGAACCAAGTGGGGTATAGAATGATGAAAGGAATAATTGCACGAAAATTATCTATGTAAAGATTCTTAGTCAAACCACTGAATTTTCAGTCAATTGGGGCTCATGATGTGTTGCTAGATACTGCTCATGACTTACTTAAATTAATTGTTAATTTAAGTGGTCAACATAACCAGGAACCTAATGGGTCACACGCATTGAAGATATGGAGAATGAGTAAAATTGTCTTGGATAGGATCCAAAATATGAGAGAATTATTTCGGGATGGATCGTGATGAGATCACATAGGAAAAATCGTTCAGGAGGGTCACAGTCCCGCGTGGGCTGCCCAGCAGTAGCCCGCAGCAGGCCCAACGGCAGAATTTGGCTTAATTAGGCCAATTATGGCCAATTACTATTCATTCATTTCCCTTTTCTCCATTTGACTTTTCATCTTTTCTTTGAATTTGATTCAAATAGAAAAGACATCAAATGACAGAAAATAGACATGAAAATATTTTTTTGTGAAAAAAATATTTTTAAAATAACAAAATTCTCTCAAGAACACTTTCAAAGCTAGCACTTTGAATTTGTTCAAACCATTTCTTTTGATAGTTTATTCTTCATTCTTCGTATGGATTGTCATTAGAAACATCCTAGTGTAGATTTTTGTGGTTTGCTACAACCCAACAAAATGAAGATTTGAATAACAAATAAGAAATTACAAGGTATAATTTTTAACCTCTATATTTATATAAATTAGTTTTAATGGCACAACTATGATCTTTTGTTTCGGGTTTTGAAAATTTTATTTTTTCACTGCGTTTATGAATCTGATTCATTCTTCAAAATCCAACAGTGGTATCAGAGCCCCCTTGTATCCATTAAAATTAATTTTAATTGAAAGTGCAATGAGATTGCATTGTTTTGATGATTTTGGATCAATAGGTTTTGAAAAATTGAAATTAATTGGTAAAATATGTTTTATACATTTTTATTTTTCTAATATGATCATGGGATGATTAAGTATGATTATTTTGATTGAAAAATTATTTGAATATGATTCAAATAATTAATTTCGGATTTATTTTAAAAATACCTAAAATTGTCTTGTTTATGAACATGTGTTGTTCTTTGACTTAATTGATGGGGCTGGTTATATTTTTCTTGTAATTTAATTATGAAAAACTTATTTAGACATATTAATAATATTTTTAGTCCTCTGGAAGTGTCCAATAATTAATTAAAAATTATTTTAATTAAATTTTCAAACAAACACAAAAATGAGACTATTTTAGCATACCCGGTGCGGCTGTCTTGTTTGATTTTTTTGTATATCTTTATTTTATTTTCAGCACCTTAAAATATTTTTTATGTGATTAAAAATATTCTATTTTGATGTTAGATGCATGCCAAAATTATTTTGCAAACATTTGAAATTTTAAAAAATTCTAGATGTCAAATTAGTCATTTTGAGCGTCTAAGTGTGTTGGTTTGTTTGTCTTAGTAATTTTGGCTTGTGCCAAAAATATTTTGATGAACTTGAGATGACTTCAAGATGTTTAGAATGATGACTTGAAGTTCTGAAAATTTTTAAAATTTTTGGAAAATAATTTTGAATTAATTTAAGTTGTGTAATTGTAATTCTATTATGACTAGAAATTGATATGTATATTAAAATTAAATTGTTTAATTTTAACATCATAATATTATGATTTTAAGGAGATTTAATTTTGAATTAATTCTGAAAATATGGAATTTAATTTAATTTGATTAAATATTAAATTCCACTTTAAAATGACACACAAAATTAAATTAATCGAAAGTACACATATAAACAATTTCAATTCAAGCGTTGAATCGATTTACAAATTGAAATCTAAAATTGTCATTTTTATTTTGTGCATTAGAGATTGCATGTTAGGGGTGTATGAAAATGCATGATGGATGTTATGGACTTAGGCCCAATGTGATTGAGCATGCATGAAATTATTTTATTTTATGGTAAATGGGGTTTGTGTGTCCCTACCTCTCTTTCTTTCTTATGTATTTCTCTTCTCATCTTACTCCCCTCAAATGTAAATTGATGTTTTCTATAATTTGAAATATTTAATTGGATTACATAGGATTAGGATAGGAGCAAGAAGCAAAGGAGCAAGAAGCAAAGGAGGTGGTACCATAAACAAGAAGACTTAGAAATAGGAATTTGATTTCTATTTTAGGTTGTAAATTCATGCCTATACCTAGGTAAGACCTAGTCAATTTCTCTTTGGCTCAAGAGATTGACTTTAATATATCCATAATCATGCCATATAGTTAATGTAATTATCTTTATATATCCATGTGATGAATGCATGATATATAAAAGCATGAAATAATAACTTGATGAGACTTAAAAAAGAAATCCCTCCCTAAATAAACAATTAAGTCTTACGTCTTCCATTAATATGGGGAGAACCAGAGTTCTTCTAGAGTTAGGGTTGTTAAGTTGCCTCAAGCTCACTCTATAAGAATATGTTCAATCCATTGAAATTAGATTTCACAATTAATGGGTTAGACTTAACCGATATTATTAACTTGTTGGATTTGCGCCAAGGTCAATGTGTATTGGAGGCAAAGTTGGGTTTGTATACATGAGATGTACACATATCAAGAGTTGATAGCCCAATATATATGCACACATCAATAAGTTGATAGCACAAGATTTGATAGTTGCATGAATAATACAATTGGTATGGATTAGATACCTACAACCAAACAAAGGACAGCTTGTTGAGTTGCCTCAAGGTTGTTCTTAGCTAGTTGGATACCAATTCATTAGGAGAACTTCCATATAAGTTCTCTTGGGTTCATTGTGAGGGTTATGGATTCGCAATAAAATAGTGGGAGTCATAATACGGTTTATTAAAGACCTAACAAATATGCATTTTATGTACATTCTAACATGTTCTATTTTACATTTAGATTGCTAGAATCATCATTATGACAAGTGTGAATTTGCGATCACTAATGGAATCAAATAAGTTGACTGGGCCTAATTTTTTGGATTGGCTAAGGAATATGAGAATAGTTATCAAATCCGAAAAGATTGGCTAAGTCCTAGATGAGGCACTCCCTAATCCTCCTGCTGCTAATGCTTCTGAAGATGTTCAGAAGACATATCAAAAGCATGTCGATGAATTGGATATTAATAATTTTAACTTTTAGATGCAGAAATAAAAATTAAGTTTAGTAGGGATAGAGAAATTTGACACAAGGATTTTTATAGAGGTTTGGGTGTTAACAAACCCTACTCCTCTTCCCAATCACAATTGGGAATTTCACTAACACACTAAGTGTTACAATGGAGTTTTACAAGCTCACTCCTTACTATGGTGTTTCTAATAATGGATCACACCTAACCCAACAAATCTCTTGTGTTTTAATGGCTCACACAAATAACCAATTCCTTGTGTTTTTGAAGGCTCACACAAATAACCTTTACCTTGTGTTTTTGAAGGCTCACACAAATAATCTTTACCTTGTGTTTTAAAGACTCACACAACTAACCCTTACAAGTGTTCTACTCTTAATCCCAGGATACCCAATAACCCACTTTAGTAGATGATTACAGAGAGGAGCACTTACAAATCTTTAATACTTAGAAAATAATGAGCAAAAAAATTTTCATAGAGAATAAATATTTGTTTTGAAAGTATTAAATGCACAAATGGCTTACAACAAGATTTTGATTCGAAATATTTGCTATTCTTATGTTCTAGATTCATAAATGACTTGCATTTATACTTCCATGATGAATTCTAGCTGTTTGATTGCATTTAATGTGGAAATAGCCGTTGCACCAACCTTAATAATTGCACCTGACATGTTTCTCTTTCATGTTTCACGGGCGTGACTATGTGTGTCACGATCGTGACTGTTCTTCCAAGCTGTGACTTGAGTAGTGACCTTTGCTGTGAAGCATTCTGGAAGATTTTGAAGTATTTTTTCACGGGCGTGACATTGAATCTTCATGGGCGTGACAACCTTCCAAGCCATGGTCCAAATGGTGACTTTGGCCGTGAAGCTCTCTGGAAGAATTTGCTATGTCTTTTCACGGGCGTGACTGATATGATCATTCATGGTTGCTATCTTCCTTCATGGTCGTGAGCTTTAAATGTTGGTTTGTTGGCGCTAGGCATAATCACGGGCGTGAGACATAGGGTCACGGACGTGAACATGCTACTTCTTCAATTTTAGCTTTTGAAGTTCCATCTTCCATTCTCCATTCTTGCTAACATATATCATACCCTGTTTAATAGACTTAGAAAACAAGTATGTTAAATACAATATTGCTATTTTATTTGTTATCAACAAAATGACAGAAATACCCCTCAAGGTTCAACAATTTCCCCCTTTTTGATGGTGACAAATAATCTAGCAATATGTGCTTTTGAGAAGTCTCCCCCTCAAAAGATGCTTAGGATAAAAAATGATGAAGTGCGAGAATTGTAGAGAATGATGAAGTGTAGCATTTAAAATATACTTTCTATTTTTAAGTATATGCAAGTTATATGCAAAGTATATCCAATATATACAAAAATTTTCTTTAAATCATGAATTATATGTAAGGTATATTTAGAGTATATCATGTGCATATTCATTTATGTAACTTGCATCAAGGCATATGCAAAGTATATTGATGATATATTTAAGGAGTATAAAGCTCAATTGCATACTTACATATTCATTTTGAATCAAAATTAAGTATTGCTTGCACTTATCTTAATATATATTGCTAGTTTCTCCCCCTTTTGTCATCAACAAAAAGAATAAAGATTAACCATAATAGAAAAACAAAGCAATTATATTAATAGATGAAAAGTGAAATACAAACAAAAGTAAATAAAATTCAGAAAGGAAATTAAAATTTCCTAAAAATAAACAAGCAAGACACAAACATAGCAAGGCTAACATAATGGCCTAATATCTATCCGGACATCCTATCCCTAAGACGAGCAACTTCTGCCTCGAGGCTGTCCATCCTAAACTCCATGAAGTCCTTGAGGTGCTCCAACCTCTTATCCATGGAAGCCTGCAGCTGCTCAAATCATGGTACTAGGAGGTCAACCACTTGCTGAGCCAAATTTGGTGTGGAGGCAGAAGATTGTCCGATGTCCTGCTCAACCGCTGGAGGTGCCTCTTTAACCCGAGCCCTTTTCCTCTACTGGATTCCTTGGAGGCTGGCTTTGAAGTCCTCCGAGTCATTTTCTTCCCATATGATCTCGCCAGCAATGTCAATGAAGCGGTAGTAGATGTTGTTTTCAAACACAATTCGAACAGCCGCTCCCATATTAATGAAAGACTCGACATCAATTCGGTCTTGAGGATTCCCTGGAATGAGGTTGAAATGATGTGCATCCAACTTCAAATATTCGAGCTTCAAGGCAATGTGGGTCACATACCCACCAATCAGTATGTCTCCGAAGGGCTTGGTGGCAATTGATAAGAGATGGTTTGCAAACCATCGAGATAGAGCCATTGTAAGGCCTCTTCGGGCCATCTCCAAGAGAAAAAGGTCCAACTTCCTGATTGTGCCATTGCTGTCTCCTCGGGCAAAGATGTTATAGGTGAGAAACCTATGCAAATACTTGTGCACTAGGGACTGAAGATGAGTGCTCTTGGTCTTTTTAACATCCCAACTGCAATCTAATCTGAAGTGAGCCCAAGCTTTAGTGGCATAGAACTCCACTTCACTGTCGTTCAGGATGCCATCCGAGGGAAGGTTGAACAATTCTCTGAATTCTGTGGCAGATAGGGTGTTCGGATGCTTGCACAACTAGAACTTGACTGTGCCAGTGGGAGACACTTGCAAGGTGCTCAAAAACTCCAAGGTAGGCTGATGAATGTCAACAAAATCCTTCAAATGACAAGCCTGGAGTTGCTCTATCATTGCTGTCTCGACCCTGAAAGTGCGTATGGTCTACCACTCAAATGATCTTGAGGAAAGGAGTGGCCTTTTCTTGAGCACAGAGTACCTAGGATGGCAATGCTCTAGAATGATGTTCAGAAGGTAATCCGTGTACCTTCTAGGAGCATGAGACTTCTTCCTAGTACCCTTGGATGAACCGGTTTCCATCTTGATTGAAAGATTAAAACTTTTTGAAGGGAAAAAGTTTAACATAAATTTTAGAGGAAACCCTAATGAGATATGATTTCTGATGATGTAAGAGGTTTTTGAAGCTATTTATAGATGAAATTAGTGACTAAGAGGTCGAAATCTTCAATGTGATAATGAATGTTGATAAATGAGAGCAGTTGCAAGAAGTTGTAAAGTTGAAATATGAAAAATAACCGACAGAAAAGTTATATAGCCGACCTCTTCACGGTCGTGAACAACGTAGTCACGGGCATGAAGTGTCGTGTTTACGGTTTGCTGAAAGGGTGCTCTAACTATGAAGAAAAATGGGAAATTGGTCTTGATCATGACATTTGAATGTCACGGGCGTGAATGATGAACTATCACGGTGGTGAAAGACGAGTCACGGGCGTAAAGAGTTGAATTTCACTACTTATGCCCGTGAAACAAAGCATGACTCAAAGTGTGAACGTCTCTGTGAGTTTTTTGGTGAAAATGTTCACGGTCGTGAAAATACGTCATGGACGTGAACAAGGCTTTTCATGGGAGTGAGTGAAGTCGTGAACATAGGCTTCACTACTTGAAGCCGTGAACCACGTCGTGGATCAAGTCGTGAAAGCTACTGGTTCTTTTGGCTATTTAATTCATGGGCGTGAACATATGTCACGGGCGTGAATTGCCTAAAATTTCCATCAAATAAAATTAAGTCCTAAAACAAGACTAAATCCTTTCTATGAAGATTCTATCCCTTATAACATAAAATTTTCATCAAATTTACTAACTTATATCTAGTGATATGATACAAAAACAAGATTATTACTTAAGATTTGACAATTTGGCAATCACAAGGTTAATCCATTAATCATACCAAGTTCTCTTCTAATGAAATTAAATCTTTCCTTATTTAGAGACTTAGTGAATATATCTGCCAACTGATTTTTTGTGCTTATAAATTCCAATTCAACATCTCCATATTGAACATGATCTCTAATAAAGTGGTGTCTAATGTCAATATGCTTACTTCTAGAATGTTGAATGAGATTCTTTGATAGATTTATAGCACTTGTATTGTCACATCTAATAGGTATATGGTTCATATCATGACCATAATCCTTAAGTTGTTGTTTCATCCAAAGGATTTGTGTACAAGAACATCCTGCTGCTACATACTCTGCTTCCGCAGTTAAAAGAGCAACTGAAACTTGTTTCTTGCTAAACCAAGAAACTAAGCACTCTCCAATAAAGTGACAAGTACCTGAAGTACTTTTTCTATCTAAAACACTACCAGAAAAATTAGCATCTGAATATCCTATAATGCTAAAAGATGAATTTCTAGGATACCATAAACCTAGATGCAATGAGCCATGTAGATATTTCAAAATTCTTTTTACTGCATTTAAATGAGACTCTTTTGGACATGATTGAAATCGTGCACATAAGAATACAATTTACATTATGTCGGGTCTAGAAGTAGTAAGATATAAAAGTGATCCGATCATACCTTTATAGAGCTTTTCATTAATGCTCTTACCCTTTTCATCCTTGTCCAATTTTGTTGAAGTGCTCATTGGAGTCTTGGCATTCTTGCATTCTTCCATTCCAAATTTCTTAAGTAAGTCTTTGGCATATTTGGATTGGTTGATGAATATGCCCTCATTGCCTTGTTTTATTTGTAGACCAAGGAAATATTTAAACTCGCCCATCATGCTCATTTCGAATTCCCTAGTCATACACTTAGCAAATTCTTGACAAAGCAATTCATTAGTAGACCCAAATATAATATCATCAACATAGATTTTAACAATTAGAATATCATGCTTATGTTTTTCAATGAACAATGTAATGTCAACATTCCCCTTTACAAAGTTATTTTCTAAGAGAAAGGAACTTAGTCTTTCGTACCAAGCTCTTGGGGCTTGTTTCAAACCATATAAAGCTTTTGAAAGTTTAAATACATGATTTGGAAAATCATAGCTTTCAAAACCTGGTGGTTGTTCTACATATACTTCTTCGTCTATAAAGCCATTTAAAAAGGCACTTTTCACATCCATTTAAAAAGTTTGAAATTCATGTGGCATGCATATGCTAAAAGTATTCTTATGGCTTCTAATCTAGCTACAAGAGCATAGGTCTCATCATAATCTATTCCTTTTTCCTGATTATACCCTTTAGCAACCAATCTAGCCTTATTCCAAGTTATTGAACCTTGTTCATCTAGTTTATTTATAAACACCCATTTGCTAACTATAATTTGATGCTCCTTGGGTCTAGGTACTAAGGTCCATACCTTACTTCTCTCAAATTGGTTGAGTTCCTCTTGCATGGCAATCACCCAACTTTCATCATTAAGAGCCTCATCAATATTTTTAGGCTCAATTTGATAAATAAAGCGAGTTTGGAGGCTAAATGTTTGAGAAGAGATATAGTACTTACTCCCCTTGTAGGATCACCAGTGATTTGCTCTTTGGGATGATCTTTTGTCAATCTCCATTCCTTTGGGAGCTCTTGCCTGTTTTCCTTTTGAGCTTGAGGTAGAGAGTCATCTTGATGTGAATCCTTTTGATCATTTTCTTCTTTTTCATTTCCAAGATCAAGTTTTTCCATGGGACCTACAACATCATCAAGAACACTACCTTTCACAAGATCAAGTCTACTAGATTCATTAAAAACAACATGCATTGATTCTTCAATAGTTAATGACCTTTTATTAAATACTTTATATGCTTTGCTAGTTGTGGAGTATCCTAAAAAGATACCTTCATCAGATTTAGAAGCAAAATTTCCAAGGTTGTCCTTGGTATTCAATATGAAACATTTGCATCCAAATATGATATCAAGGTCTTTCTTCCATTCCATAGCTCAAATGAAGTTTTGTTTAGGAGATGTCTTTTGAAAACTCGATTTGAAATATAACAAGCAGTATTTGTGGCTTCTGCCCAAAAGTAAGTTGGTAAACCATACTCATTGAGCATTGTTCTAGCCATTTCAATCAAAGTTCGATTTTTCCTTTCAACTACCCCATTTTGTTGAGGTGTCCTAGGAGATGAAAAATTCTAAGAAATGCCATGTTCAAGACAAAAACTTTCAAAGTTTTCATTTTCAAATTCTTTGCCATGGTCACTTCTTATTTTTGAAATACAATAACCTTTTTCATTTTGAACTCTTTTAGCAAAGTTTTTGAAATTTTCAAAAGCATCACTCTTTTGAGCTAAGAAAATTACCCAAGTAAATCTAGAGTAATCATCTACGATGACAAAGGCATAATGTTTACCTCCTAAGCTAGCAATTCTAGTAGGTCCAAATAAATCTAAATGCAGGAGTTGTAGAGGTTTTGAGGTACTTACTATGTTTTTGGCTTTGAAAGATGACTTGTGTTGCTTCCCTCTTTGGCAAGGTTCACATGTCTTGTCTTTTTCAAATTTGACTTTTGGCAGTCCCTTTACCAACTCTCCTTTGCTGAGGCTTTGAATTAAGTTCATGCTTGCATGACCATGCCTTCTATGCCACAGCCAAGATTCATCACTAGTAGTCATAAGACATTAGAGGAATGGTTAGATATTTTGTGTAAGTGTATTATGTAAGTATTGACATCTCTATTCCTTCAAATATCTCTTGACCATTAATAGAGGTTACAAGACATTTGCTAGAAGTAAAGATTACTTTGTTTCCTTTATCACATAGTTGACTTACACTTAACAAATTATGTTTCAAGCCATCAACAAGGCATCTTTAATAAAAGTAGTACCATTAATACCAATAGAGCCAATGTCAATTACCTTACCCTTAGCATTGTTTCCAAAGGTAACTTTACCTCCATCAATACTTTTGATTTCATTGAAAAGTTTTTTGTCTCCTGTCATATGCCTTGAGCTTCCACTATCTACTAGCCAAGAATTTTTGTTTATTGTGGACTTAAGGCATACCTATGAAAACACAAATCAAATATGGTTTTTAAGTACCCAAATGAGCTTGGGTCCTTGGGGGTTAGCACATGAAGGTTCCCAATGAGCCTTCCTTATCCAACAATGTTTATTAATGTGACCAAATTTCATACAATAATTACACTGTTTAAGTCTAAACATGCTTTTTGGTCTAACAATGCTCTTGAATGCCATATTCCTGTTAAAATGAGTTTGAGAAAAATTGGCATGCACAATTATGATTAATAGGTGCTTTTCTAGATGCATGCTTCTTATACATAAAGGCATGATTAGCCTTTTGAGGTTTTCTATTTAGGCTAACCAATCTTTGATCACCCCTCTTATGTATTAAAGATTTAGTGCATTTTGTGTACTTAGCCATTGGGGCTGTTACAGCAAATGAGGAGATGTGAGGTTCACTAGACTTGACAAAAATAGTTTTGTGAGAAGATGATGATGTGTCTTTAAATCCTAGCCCATGTCTAATTAAGAGAGGTCTTTGAGACACAATGAGAGTATCTAAACTCTCCTTTTCCTTATGAAATTTCGAAATGGAGTTTCTAAGTTCCTCAACTTCATTCTTCAAAGTATTGTTTTCTTTAAGCAAGGATTTTGTTGAGGGTTTTAAAGAGTATTCATCTAATGACTTTTGAAGAGATTCATTAGATGACTTAAGCTTAAAATTCTCCTTTTCTAAAGCATTTATTTTGATTTTCAAATCAGAAATGTTATTCTTATAAGTATTGAATTTACTCCTATATTTCTCTAGTTCTAGATTCAATACTTCTATTAGGCTTTGCTCATCATCATAATCTTCACTATTACTATCATTATCACTACTATCATTATTGAAAGAGTATGAGTGAAGTGATCCTACCTTATCCGAGATGTGATCCTCTAAAGCCATGAAGCATAGGTTGACCTTTTCACTATCATTGTCATCTTTTTCACTTGAAGAGCTTTCATCATCCCATGTGGCTCTGTGACCTTTCTCCTCATTGTCTCTTTGGTATTTGCTCTTTTGTTTCTTGAGCCTTGGACATTCCGGTTTAATATGCCATTTCTTTCCACATCCATGGCACTTTACCTCTTCTTTACTTCTTTGCGTATCATTAGAGGTCTGTTTGAGGTTTCTTTTCCTAGAATTTTCTAGAGTTACTCATTCTTTTCTCAATGATTCTTTTCAGCCTTCTTGAGAGCATAACAATGTCCTCATTAGCATCATCACTCTTTTTTTCATCATCTTCAACTTCCTCTTGAGATTTTGAAGTAGAAGCTTTTAGTGCTAAAGGCTTTCTTTTTTCTGGCTCTGCTTCAAGCTCTCTATCTATTTTCACTGCCATTTCATGAGTGAGAAGTATTCCAATAAGCACATCAATATTCATGGTGCTCATGTCTTCATTGGCTTATTCTATATCAGCCACTCTTGAACCATAATCTTTAAGAGGAAGACTTCTCAGGATTTTGTTGTTTACATCTTCCAAACTCAGATACTTCCCAAGTTTCCTCATTCCATTTATGATAGCTAAAAGACGGTTGGTCATGTCAGTGATTGACTCATTGGATTTCATTTTGAATAGCTCATATTCTGAAGTAGACAAAGCTCTGATACCAATTGTTGCCCAGATATTGAGCCAAGAAGGGGGGTTGAATTGGATATTAATAATTTTAACTTTTAGGTGTGGAAATAAAAATTAAGTTTAGCAGGGATAGAGAAATTTGACACAAGGATTTTTATAGAGGTTCGGGTGTTAACAAACCCTACTCCTCTCCCCAATTGCAATTGGGAGTTTCACTAACACACTAAGTGTTACAATGGAGTTTTACAAGCTCACTCCCAAATATGGTGTTTCTAACAATGGATCACACCTAACCCAAAAAATCCCTTGTGTTTTAATGGCTCACACAAATAACCAATTCCTTGTGTTTTTGAAGGCTCACACAAATAACCTTTACCTTGTGTTTTAAAGGCTCACACAACTAACCCTTACAAGTGTTCTACTCTTAATCCCATAATACCTAATAACTCACTTGAGTAGATGATTACAAAGAGAAGCACTTACAAATCTTTAATGCTCAGAAAATAATGAGCAAAAAGATTTTCACAGAGAATAAATATTTGTTTTGAAAGTATTAAATACACAAATGGCTTACAATAAGATTTTGATTCGAAATATTTGCTATTCTCCTATTCTGGATTCATAAATGACTTGCATTTATACTTCCATGATGAATTCTAGCCATTTGATTGCAGTTAATGCGAAAATAGTCCTTGCACCAACCCTAATAATCGCGTCTGACATGTTTCACAGGCGTGACTATGTGTGTCACAGGCATGACTGTTCTTCCAAGCTGTGACTTAAGTAGTGACCTTGGCCGTGAAGCATTAAGGAAGGTTTTGAAGTATTTGTTCACGAGCGTGACATTGAACCTTTACGGGCGTGACAACCTTCCAAACCGTGGTCCAAGTGGTGACTCTGGCCGTGAAGCTCTCTGGAAGAATTTGCCATGTCTTTTCACGGGCGTGACTTTATTTCATAGGCGTGACTGATATGATCATTCACGGTTCCTATCTTCCTTCATGGCCATGAGCTTTAAATGTTGGTTTGTTAGCACTAGGCATAATCACAGGCGTGACACATAGGGTCAAGGGCGTGAACATGCTACTTCTTCAATTTTAGCTTTTGAAGTTCCATCTTCCATTCTCCATTCTTGCTAACATATATCATACCCTGTTTAATAGACTTAGAAAACAAGTATGTTAAATACAATATTTCTAATTTATTTGTTATCAATAAAATGACCGAAATACCCCTCAAGGTTCAACACTATGGATGCTAATTCCATAGTATACCATCTAAGAGAACTTTTTGAAGAGCAAGCACATTCTGAAAGGTTCAAAACTTCGAGGTTGCTCTTTTGTAGTAAGATCGTTGAGGGGGCATCTCTAGTGCAATATGCATTAAAGATGAATGGCTATATTGAGAGGTTGGCCACCGTGGGATTTGTGATGGATCATGAATTAAGTATTGACTTAATTCTAACCAGTTTGTTTGATTGTTATTCATATTTTGTGCTTAACTATAAGATGAACCAATTCTCTACCACTATTCCTCAGTTGATTAACTTGCTCAAAATAGCTAAGCCATCATTCAAGAAGGACAGAAAGGTTGTGATGCTGGTGGACTCTTCAAGTTCTAAAAATAAGAACCTTAAGAAGAAGAAGAAGTCCATGAAGCCTAATGGAGGTGTGGCTAAGAAGAAGGGCAAGGAGATTGCTCCAAAGGGGACATGCTTCCATTGTGGCAAGGATGGCCATTGGAAGAGAAACTACAAGGCTTACTTGGAGTCTTTGAAGAAGAAGGCATCTGATGCCCCATCTACTTTTGGTATTTTTGTCATTGAAATTAATATTATTTTCAATAATAATATATGGGTATTAGATACTGGTTGTGGCACACACATATGCACTAATATGCAGGGCCTAAGGAATAATAGACAGCTCAATAAGGAAGAGTGAGACCTATGCGTTGGAAATGGAGCAAGGGTTGCTGCATTTGCTGTAGGAACATATGTATTGATCCTCCCTAGTGGGCTTATATTAAATTTGGATCATTGCTATTATGTACCTGCTTTGACTAAAAACATTATTTCTATTTCAAGTCTAAAGAAAGATGGTTTCCTTTTAGCTTTTCGTAAAAATTGTTGTTCTATTATGTTGAATGGAATTCTTTATGCTAGTGGTACATTATGCAATAGAATATACATATTAGATATGTCAAATCCAATTTTAAACATCAATGATAATAAAAGGAAAAAATAAGATATGTTGAAATCATCTTACTTATGGCATTGTCGCCTTGGTCATACAAGTGAGAAATGCATGGCTAAGTTACACAATAGTGGTAGTTTAGGGTCATTTGATTATGAATCATATGACACATGTGAATCTTGCTTATTAGGCAAGATGACTAAATTACCCTTTAAGGGAAAGGGTGAATGTGCTAATGGACTTTTAGACTTAATACATTCAGATGTATGTGGTCCAATGTCTATACACGCCAAAGGTGGTTTCATATACTTCATTACTTTTATCGATGACTACTCAAAATATGGGTACGTGTATCTTATGAGATACAAATCTGAAGCTTTTGAAGAGTTCAAAGAATTCAAAAATGAAGTAGAGAAACAACTTGGCAAAAGTATTAAAACACTTCGATCAGATCGAGGAGGTGAATACTTGGGCCAAGAGTTTCTAGATTATCTTAGGGATAATGGGATTTTATCTCAATGGACTCCACCTAACACGCCACAACACAATGATGTGGCTGAAAGAAGAAACCGAACCTTGTTAGACATGGTAAGGTCTATGATGAGTTTTGCGAAACTGCCTAAATCCTTTTGGGGTTATGCACTAGAGACCGTCATTTATATATTAAATGGAGTTTCTTCGAAGTCAGTTGATGTTACTCCATATGAGATATGGTATAACAAAAAGCCCACATTTTCTTACATGATAATTTGGGGTTGTCCTGCTTATGTGAAGTGGACAATGTCAAATAAGCTAGAAGCTAAGTCTGACCGATGTATGTTTGTGGGATATCTAAAAGCATCATATGGATATCAATTTTACCACCCCTTGGAATAAAAGGTTTTTTTTTTCAAGACATGCTATCTTTTTAGAGAGAGAATTCCTTCTAAAAGGAGATAGTGGGAGCAAAATTGAACTTGAGAAAGCTCAAGATTATCAAACAGATGCTGATCAACTGCCTGAACCTAAGTTTGTTACTCATACAGATGATATAACAGCTCAACCTTCTGAAGCACAAGAGCTTCGTAGGTCAATTAGGATACGTACTGTTCCAGAGAGATATGGATTTCTCATTAATGAACAGAACAATGTATTGCTCATAGAAAACGATGAGCCTACAACCTATGAAGAAGTTATGAATAGTTCAGAATCTGATAAATGGCTTCAATCCATGAAGTTGGAAATGGATTCCATGTATGAAAATCAAGTATGGACTTTGGTTGGCCCACCTGAAGGGATAAAGCCTATAGGGTGCAAGTGGGTTTTCAAAAAGAAAACTGACATGGATGATAATGTGATTACCTATAAAGCTAGACTTGTTGCTAAAAGTTATCGTTAAAGACAAAGAATTGACTATGATGAAACTTTTAGCCCAGTAGCTATGCTAAAATCCATAAGGATACTCCTAGCCATTACTACTCATTATGATTATGAGATATGGCAAATGGATGGAAGATAGCTTTCCTTAATGGAAATCTAACTAAGGATGTGTACATGACACAACCAGAAGGCTTCATATCCAAATATGGAAAAAAGGTATGTAAGCTTCAAAGATCCATTTATGGATTAAAGCAAGCATCCAGGAGTTGGAATATTCGGTTTGATGAGACAATCAAACAGTTTGGTTTCTTACAAAATTCGGATGAACCTTGAATTTATAAGAAGGTTAGTGGGAGTGTAATCGTATTTCTTGTGTTATATGTAGATGACATATTATTAATGGGAAATGATGTCTCAGCCTTACAATCAATCAAAATTTGGTTATCCAAGAATTTCTCTATGAAATACCTTGGAGAAGCGGTCTATATTTTGGGGATAAAGATCTATAGAGATAGATTTAAAAGATTGCTTGGCCTTTCACAATTTACATACATAGATAAGATGCTAAAGAAGTTTAGCATGGAGCAGTCCAAGAGGGGATATATTCCCATGACCTATGGGATTACTCTCTCAAAGTCTTTGTGTCCAAAGACACAAGATAAGAGGACACACATGAGTTTGATTCCATATGCTTCAGTTATAGGATCAATCATGTACGCTATGATATGTACAAAACCCGGTGTATCATATGCTCTGAGTGTCACGAGCAGATACCAATCGGACCCTGGTGAGGGTCATTGGGTGGTTGTCAAGAATATCCTTAATTACTTAAGAAGGGCTAAGGATGCATTCTTAGTATATGGAGATGGAGATCTTATTGTGAGCGGGTATACCGATGCCAGCTTCCAATCTGACAAGGATGACTCAAAATCACAGTTAGGTTATATATTCACACTAAATGGTGGAGCAGTTAGTTGGAAGAGTTCCAAACAAGAAACAACCGCTGATTTCGCAACTGAAGCAAAGTACATTTTAGCTTCTGAAGCAGCAAAGGAAGCAGTTTGGATAAAGAAATTCATCACAGAACTTAGAGTGGTTCCTAACATTATTCATCCAATACAATTGTATTGTGATAATAATGGAGCCATTGCACAAGCAAAGGAGCCACGGTCTCATCAGAGATCCAAACAAGTACACAGAAGATACCATTTGATTAGAGAAATCATTGGTAGGAATGATGTAAAGATATAAAAAGTGCCCACTGATCAGAATATTGCTTATACTTTAACTAATCCAATTCCCTAAAAGAAATATGATTCTCATGTACTCGCCTATGGAATTAAATACAAAGTTGATTGGCTTTAGTGTAAGTGGCAACTTGTTAGAGGAGTGCTCTAAAGGCAATCACCTTTAGCACTTATTGCACAAATTTATTTGATTAATAAAAAGGCTTTTTCATTAATTTGATGTTCATTTGATATATGAATTGATAAGTGATCTTAAATCAATTAATGAAGTCCTTGATACATAACATAACATGAAGGAAATCATGATGAGATCATTATTTTGAGATTCTTATCATGTGTAATTATGTTACTATCAAAATTATCTCTAGTCATAGGATTAATGAGAGGGGACATTATTAATCCAGCCAGACTAGCACATGTTACACTCCTTGATTGGATCGAGTAGTAGATCTCATAATCTATAAACATGAGATATTTAGAGTTAACATGTGGATGCTTGCTAAGTGTAGCTAAGTACATTGGATGACCAACTATGAGACAATCATATGGATAATATATTCAAATGTCAATGATAGTCACATCATAGTAATGGTGCAAATATCCTTAGACTTGAGGTACTCAATGATATCTTGAATATTGATTATGTATTTTGACATTATTTCTTAATGCCTCAGGGAGATTGATCATAGGGTGGTGATTGGATACAGTTTGAGGTATTCGAAGGTAATTAGGTAACCAACAAAGGATTCACCACTTCTAATGGGAATGTATACCTATGGCCTTTTGTTATGGTCATTACTTGGGAAACTCTGGCCGAAGTGGAAATATCATAATAGAGTAATAAGCCTCAGGGACAAGAACTAACATTACTTGGACTAGACGTGACGTAGTCAATCTTGTGGGAGTTGACATATGTCCATACTCAGAACCAAGTGGGGTATAGTATGGTGAAAGGAATAATTGCACAAAAATTGTCTATGTAAAGGTTTGTAGTCAAACCACTGACTTTCCGGTCAATTGGGGGTCATGATGTGTTGCTAAATACCACTCATGACTTGGTTAAATTAATTGTTAATTTAAGTGACCAACATAACCGGGAACCTAATGGGTCACATGCATTAAAGATATGGAGAATGAGTAAAATGGTCTTGGATAGGATCCAAAATATGAGAAAATTATTTCGAGATGGATCGTAATGAGATCGCACGAAAAAATTCATTTGGGAGGGTCACGGGCCTGCATGGGCTAGGTAGGCTACTGGCTAGCTGGGCTACCCAGCGACAGCCCGTAGCAGGCCCAACACGCTGTTGCCTCCCTCTCGTTGGCCAACGACAGAATTTGGCCTTAATTAGGCCAATTATGTCCAATTACTATTCATTCATTTTCCTTTTCTCCATTTTTGACTTTTCATCTTTTGTTTGAATTTAATTCAAATAGAAAAAACATCAAATGACAGAAAATAGACATGAAAATATTTTTTTGTGAAAAAAATATTTTTAAGACAATAAAAATTCTCTCAATAACACTTTCAAAGCTAGCACTTTGAATTTGTTCAAACCATTTCTTTTGATAGTTTTTTCTTCATTCTTTGAGTGGATTATCATTAGAGACATCCTAGTGTGGATTTTTGTGGTTTGATACAACCCAACAAAGTGAAGATTTGAAGAACAAAGAAGAAATTACAAGGTATAATTTCTAACCTCTGTATTTATATAAATTAGTTTTAATGACATAAGTATGATCGTTTGTTTCAGGTTTTGAAAATTTTATTTTTTCGTTGCGTTTATGAATCTGATTCATTCTTCAAAACCCAAAACATAGATGGGGTAGAGGTGATTAGTGATTTAAATGAGTTTTATGTGCATTTGTAACATTGAAGTATAAGATAAATTGAAGTGTATGTGTAAAATTGTTGTTAGGCCAAGGAGGTGAGCAACATTTGGGCCATAATCAAATAGGAAATAAGGGCAAGGAGAAAGCCAATTAGGAGGTAAAGAAGGGTGTATAAAGTGAACTTTTTAAGGTATGTACATTTGACAAAAATTCAATATGGTAAATATGTTGATTGTTGATTATGATATTATGTTTAGTATGATATTATATAAATTGTGTATGTAATTATTGATATTTTGATTGAGTAGTGAAATGGTGATTAAATGATGCCATGAATGTGAAAATAAGATTTATATTATGTTAATGATGCATAAAGATCAGAAATTGTGTAATTTAATGAAGTTGATGGAAATTCATCTTATAAACAGTGTTTCATTTTAGGGCATAACTTTAATTCTAGAAATCCTTTTTGAGTGTTTCTTATTGGGTTGGAAATTTAAGACATATGAATTCAACTTTTATTTAGACGAATAGATCTGAATATGCCCAAATTTAGATTTAAAATTGACTCAAAGTTTGAATTTGAAGTCTGTCTAGTAAAATACTAGGAAGAATGAATTGAATGCAGCTGAGTGAAAAATCCATAACTTTTGCTAAAAAATTTAGTTTAATGTGATGTCAGTTGGTAATTAAATATAAGACATATATCTATATTTTGTTAGTTGATCACTTGTCTAAATTCTATATAAAAATTGATGAAAAATATAGGGAAATATGATATATAAATTCTACCCATAATAGGGCAGCTTGTATATATGAGTTTATTATTGAATTTTATGATAGAAAAATATATTCTTTGACTTTTCTTATATTTATAATGATTTAATGAATGAGTATCATATTGTAATATATTTAATGGAGATTATTTCATTTATTTAAAATTATATTAGGGTTTCATACATAATTGATATAAATAATAATAAAGGTAACAAACATGATTAAGTCCTATAACATCTAGTCTAGAACTAGAAATTAGGATAAGCTGGCATGCCAATAAAATGGTAGAAATGTAGGCACTAGAAAATAGTACTAAGATTTAATTTATGTAGGCACTAAGAAATAGTACTGAGTTTGAAATTATGTAGGCACCAAAAAGGTGCTGAGTTATTATTGAAAATGTAGGTGTTAAATGTCGAGTTACCAAATAATTAAGTAGGCGCCGAGTATACTGCCAAAGAGCAGAAACCCTGTATCCTGTGTTTAGTTCTGGTCTAAGATATCGTGGGCTATCAAATAAAAAAAGAAAAAATGGAAATTATTAAAATGATACTATAAAGTGTATGTCTTGTATTATTAGCGAATTTCAAACATGCTTAATAAATGAAATGTTATAATTGATCAATTTTATATTTTTGCATGATGTAAATAATTTTGATTTTAATTGAATATTTTTGGCATACTTTGTAAATTAATTGTAATTGATAGAAATTGTATTTTAGAGATATTTATATAATTATTGGATAGTTGCCAAACATACCACTAAGCTAGTAGCGTAGCACGTGTGTTTCATGTGCAGGTTAGCAGAAGTAGCTGTTGCATTAGGAATGATCAAAGATCACATATGCAGGTTAGTAGAAGTAGCTATTGCGTTAGGATCGATCGAAAAAAGGGGAACCCCAATATCAAATTGTAGTAGTTTATTTTCTTTTTGTATATTTTGGGTATTATACTATATAATTAAATTTTAAGATTTTCTTTTTGTTGTAAGTTGTGGCATGTAGGATTTATAAAAGTGTAAATTTGTAATTAATATATTTTTTTATTATTTGTAAATATATTTCTAAATATTATAGCTTAATGTATGAATACTTTTAAATCAAGAAATTTTACGATCAAGATATTTGCATCACTAGATACATATTTAAATTATATAATAAATATATAAAAAAATATAATATTAAATATTTCGCTAATATCAAACTCGAAAAGAAAAAAATAAATTAAGCATCGGTTTTGTTTAAAAAAAAAAAGAGCTAGGTAGCACTTCCCTGCACTATTAACGGCTAGTAGGGTAAGGGAGTGCTACATGTGTGCTCATGTAAAAAGTTAAGGTAGTGGCACACACATCTAGGCAGCTAAATGTTCATGAGAAGAATTACCCCACACATGATTTACAATTGGCGGCCCTTATCTTTGCATTAAAGATATGGTGTCATTATCTTTATGGGGATAAATGTTTCATTTTTACATACCATATGAGTCTGAAATACCTGCCTACACAGAGAGATCTCAATTTGAGATAAAGGCAGTGGTTAGAGCTAATAAAGGACTACAATTGTGTTATTGATTATCACCCAGGCAAAGCCAATGTAGTGGTTGATGCATTGAGTAGGAAACTGGGGGCTGAATTGCATCTCCGGCCGGCACTTAATCAGGAGATCATTAATGCACAGAGATAGGATAGTAAATTTGTTGAGATAGCCAAGTCGGTCTTTAAGAGGGAGAGATCATATTATACAGTTGAATCTGATGGTGGAATATACTATCAGGGCCATTTATATGTGCCCAGCGTTGTTGAGATGAAATAAAAGATATTGCAGGAAGCACATGAGACCAAATATTCTATGCATTCTGGAAGTACAAAAATGTATAACAACCTAAAGAGTAAGTGCTAATGGATAGGTATGAAATGAGATATCACAAAGCATACTACCAGATATTTGACTTGTCAAAAGGTCAAGGCAGAACACTAGGTACCATTAGGGTTGCTGCAACCTATTACTGTGCCAGAATGGAAATGGGAGCGAATGACTATGGATTTCATGATTGAGTTACCAGTAACTTCTTAGAAATTTGATTTTGTATAGGTTATTGTGGATAGGCTTACAAAGTCAGCTCACATATTGCCTATCAGGATGGATTTTCCTTTGAACATGCTAGTAGAGCTCTATGTCAATGAGATAATACGACTTCATAGAGTGCTAGTCTCCATTATTTTAGAGAGGGAACCTAGGTTTACTTCTCAATTTTGGAGTAGTCTGCAGAGAGCTTTGGGTACCAAGCTTAGTTTCAATACAAATTTTCATCCCCAAACAGATGGCCAATCAGAAAGGGTCATACAGATCCTAGAGGATATGATGAGGAGTTGTGAAATTGAAGTTGAGGGTAGCTAGGATAAATATATTCCATTGATGGAATTTGCTTATAACAACAACTATCAATCTAGTATCAAGATGGCTCCATAAGAGGCACTATATGGCAGAAAGTTTCGAACACCTTTGTGTTGGATAGAGCTTAATGAGAGAAGACTAGTGGGGCTATACTTGGTACAAGAGACCATAAAAAAGTACGGGTTATTCAGGAAAGATTGAGGGTAGATTTTTATCGACAGAAGTCTTATGCAGATCCCAAGAGAAATGATGTCGAGTATGCAGTGGGAGACAAGGTTTTCCTTAAAGTCCCTTTATGGAAAAAGGTTCTGAGATTCGGAAATAAAGGCAAATTGAGCCTGAGATTTATTGGGCATTATAAGGTACTTACGGGAGTGGGACCAATTGCTTACAAGCTTGCTCTACCACTAGAGTTGAGCAAGATCTATGATGTGTTCCACATCTCCATGTTGAGGAGATACCAGTCCTATCTTTCTCATATTGTTTCAATAGAGGACATAGAGGTAAGACAAGATTTGACATATGAAGAAGAACTAGTTCAGATTCTAGCCAGAGAGATCAAGGAACTCCGGAACAAACGAGTACCATTAGTCAAGGTATTATGGAGAAATCATGCTACAGAAGAGGCTACATGGGAAAGTGAAAGAGTGATAAAAGCCCAGTATCCATAACTATTCGAAGACAATATATATGGTAATTTTGAGGAAGAAATTTTCTTTAAGGGGGAGAGAAATATAACACCCGCAAATTAGGGCCTAGAATTTACATGTTAAATAAGGTACATTAAGGGTATATTTATGAGTATTAGAAACCACAAATAAAGAAAAAGATAAGAAAAAGTGAAGTTTATATCGTTCATATTCGTAACAGTATTAATCACGGTCGTGAATGTCTTGAATTTCAATTTCAGAAGCTGAGGATCTTCACGACCGTAACCCAAATGTTCACGCATGTGAAGACCTGCATGTTGAAATATGGAAGTGTCATGTTTTTGATAGAACTCATGTAAAATCATTCTCAACCCTAGCCATCAATCTTTTGAAACCCCATAAAATGAACTCATTGCCATTCTTGTAAATTTTGAGTGATTAAACAATAAATAATCACCATAAAAATAGAGTAAGAGGGACTTTAATTAGGGTCTTCACCATAATTATCAATATTGAGTTTTAAGAGTTTATAACACATTCTAAAACCCTTGGATCAATCTATTTTCACAAAATAGAGGTAAGAAATCATGTTCCCTTATGTTTTTTGATTCGTTTCAATTTGTTGTTAATGGGGGAATAAGGTTTAAAGGTTTAAGATAGGCTTACATGATGTTCATCGATGGAATGTTAGTATAGAACATAATATGGTCTTTGTTTTCATGTTAGGGACCGAGACTAACGATGGAAAATCCCAACAAAGACTGTAGATGAGAGAGAATCGAGTTTTAGGGCTCCAACATTAAGGTTTGTACATATAACCATTTGTATTCGAAAATATTGTGATTGTGGTATGAATGATGATTCTAAAATGATGGTTGATATGAAATAATTGTTTTGGTATTGCTGGTTTCATGATAATTGACTATTAGATGTTGAGATAGATGTTGAAATTGATTTAATATCAATTAAGCATGATAGGACGTCACTTTGGTTGATATGCAAGGCATTGAGTGTAATTTGATTGATGAAATATGATTAAATGCATGTCTATAGTTGAATTTGGTTGCTGGAATATGTGAAGTGTTGATAGGTGTGGCTAACATTGGTTAGCTTTAGATCTTATGCATGTTGTGTGTGAAATTAAGGGAAATCAGTGTTGTAATATTGTTTCTGTGTAGTGAGTCATGCCTGTGAAGCCAAGCTTCACGCCCATGAAAGTAATTTATGCATGTGAAGTTAAGCTTCACTCCTATAAAAGTACGAATTTCACACCCGTGAATAAAGGTTCACGCCTATGAAGGTTCAAGAGCCAGTCACTGATAGACAAACTGTGATAAGAGGTTTCATGCCTGTGAATGCCTTATTTCACGAAAAGAATAAATGGATTCATATGATGAAATTACTTGGGTATGACATGCATACACCTTTGACATGATTAAATGAGCTTTTATTCAATATGATAACATGACTAAGGAGCTTGATTATGCACACGGTGCTCTAATTCACAACATGATACGTGATGATCTTATGAAATTATGAAATATGGCATAATTGATACTGATAACCTGAATATGAATAAGAATGCCCATTCTCTATATAGGGACTAGTTAGGATAGGTGGTATGTCATTGTGGGGGTTACGGTACCATAGAAATATTTATGCATGCATTTATTATATTTGCTCCTTATGGAGGCTTAAGCTCATGTTAGAGCAGTCTTGATTTGAGAAGCTCAGTGGTAGCATATCCAAATTAGAGAGAAAGTGACTTAAGCTCATATTAGAGTGCTCTTGTACCCATATGCATGTAGTCTTTGCTCATCAGGGTGGCTTAAGCTCTTGTGAGAGAGCTCCTAATTTGAGAATCTCAGTGGTAGCAATATAGACAGATATAGTAGTGAGCAAGATGACTTAAGTTTATGTTAGAGCACTCCTATTTCACAACCTGCATTCGAGTAGTCTATGTTTACAGTATTGGTCTATGAAACCCGAAACCATTAATGTAGAAAGTGGAACACAGTTTATGGAGATCAGTAAATTTGAATACATAAATCAGTAAATTTGAATACATGATAATATATGGATATGTTAGATAACGTATAATGCCATTTTGATAATGAATTCAATTATGTATATTGATGCAAATTAATATGTTTAGGCTATCTTATGGATATTGCATGTTGATAATATGGCTAACCAAATAGGTATGTTTCAAACACGAATGATAAGTAATATGTGAATGCATGCTAGAATTTAAATGTTTATATGTACCACTAAGCTTTCAGTAGCTTAGCGTGTGGGTTTTTCTGTGTTAGAGAAGAGTTCTAAAGGCAATCACCTTTAGCACTTATTATACAAATTTATTTGATTAACAAAAGGCTTTTTCGATAATTTGATGTTCATTTGATATATGAATTGATAAGTGATCTTAAATCAATTAATGAAGTCCTTGATACATAACATAGCATGAAGGAAATCATGATGAGATCATGATTTTGAGATTCTTATCATGTGTAATTATGTTACTATCAAAATTATCTCTAGTCATAGGATTAATGAGAGGGGACATTATTAATCCAGCCAGACTAGCACATGTTACACTCCTTGATTGGATCGAGTAGTAGATCTCATAATCTATAAACATGAGATATTTAGAGTTAACATGTGGATGCTTGCTAAGTGTAGCTAAGTACATTGGATGACCAACTATGAGACAATCATATGGATAATATATTCAAATGTCAATGATAGTCTCATCATAGTAATGGTGCAAATATCCTTAGACTTGAGGTACTCAATGATATCTTGAATATTGATTATGTATTTTGACACTATTCTTTGTTGCCTCGGAGAGGTTGCTCATAGGGTGGTGATTGGATACAACATGAGGTATTCAAAGGTAATTGGGTAACCAACAAAGGATTCACCATTCTTGATAGAAAGAGTGTTTACCCATGCCCTATTGTCGTGGTCATTACTCAGGAATCTCTAGCCGAAGTGGAAATTTCATAAGGATAGTCTTCAATGATATATCTAATAGAGTAATGAGCCTCAAGGACAAGAACTAACATTACTTGGACTAGATGTGACGTAGTCAGTTTAGTGGGAGTTGACACATGTCCATACTCTGAACCAAGTGGGATATAGAATGGGGAAAGGAATAATTGCACGGAAATTGTCTATGGAAAGGTTCGTAGTCAAACCACTGACTTTCCAGTCAATTAGGGGTCATGATATATTGCTAGATACCGCTTATGACTTGCTTAAATTAATTGTTAATTTAAGTGGCCAATATAACCGAGAATCTAATGGGTCACATGCATTGAAGATATGGAGAACGAGTAATATGGTCTTGGATAGGATCCAAAATATGAGAGAATTATTTCGGTATGGATAGCGATGAGATCGCACGGAAAAATGGTTCAGGAGGGTCACGGGCCCGTACGTGCTAGGTAGGCTGCTGGCCTGCCTAGCGGGCTAGCTGGGCCACCCAGCAGCATCTTGCAGCAGGCCCAGTGCTGCCCTTAATTAGGCCAATTATGGCCAATTACTATTCATTCATTTTCCTTTTCTCCATTTTTGACTTTTCATCTTTTTTTTTTGAATTTGACTCAAATAGAAAAGACATCAAATGACAAAAAATAGACATGAAAATATTTTTTGTGAAAGAAATATTTTTAAGACAACAAAATTCTCTCGAAAACACTTTTAAAGCTAGCACTTTGAATTTGTTCAAACCATTTCTCTTGATAGTTTCTTCTTCATTCTTCACATGGATTATCATTAGAGACATCCTAGTGTGAATTGTTGTGGTTTGCTACAACCCAACAAAGTGAAGATTTGAAGAATAAATAAGAAATTACAAGATATAATTTCTAATCTTTATATTTATATAAATTAGTTTTAATGGCACAAGTATGATATTTTGTTTCGGGTTTTGAAAATTTTATTTTTCTGTTGTGTTTATGAATATGATTCATTCTTCAAAGTCCAACATTCTGCACACAGATTTGGAGTCGTAGGCTGTGGTTAATGGAAGGGAAGATAAAGCCAATCAGAGTTGACCTAAGTTGGGTCTGTTATTTTGTTCATGCATTTTATTTATTTTTCCACATATCATAGGATTGAGATATTAGATTCATATTTTAATAAACACATGTGTTTAGGATTATAAGTTTGATTTAGCACAGATTTTATAATAATGGATTTTTATGCCCAAGTTATTATTGTTCTGATTATGGTTATGATCCAGATACATGAGGAATAGTTGTATATATATATATATATATATATATATATATATATATATATATATATATATATATATATATATATATATATATCATGGCATACAAGGAACATATGATTTCAAATGATGAGTACATGAAAAATATGGTTGTGTTGATGTTAAGGTTTGAGAAATATTGGCATGATTTTAGTTTGACCCTAGTTATTGTTGTAATACTAAATCCTTGGTATAAGATTGATTTTTTGTATTGGATTTATAATGAGTTATATAGTAGTAATTCAAGTCAGTTTGAAGAGGTTCGTAATAAGCTATTTTTTGCTTTTAACTAATTTGTTGCAAAAAATGCAAAAATTGCTCAAGCTGAGTCTATTGAAAGGCCTTTAATTAAAAATGTGGATGGTCAAGATAGAAACACAACATCAAGTTTGATAGAACAAAAATTTAAGGTATAAACTTTTTTTGTCAATTTTTTTATTCTATGTATGAACAATGCATATGTTATATAATTAGAGAAAAAAATTAGTGAATAGTAACTTATTATTTTTGTTTTTTATTGATTAATAAGAGCTTGATAATTTTCAAGGCAATGGATTAAACTAAAAAATAGAATTGCAACAATATTTGGAAGAAATGAGAGTTGATAGGAATGCTCCCTTAGATGTTTTACAATTTTAGAAAGCAAATCTGTTTAGGTATCTTAAGCTTGCTGTAATGACTCGTAATATTCTAATTATTCCTATATTTATAGTTGCATCTAAGTCTAGCTTTAGTCTTGGTTTTCTTTAACTAGAGACAATTCAAGCACTTATTTGCACAAAAAGATTGGCTATTTGCAGTAATTGGTAATGAGATTTTATTTTTAATTTGTACAAATTTAAATATTTTTAATTATTACCATTTTATTGCTCCTTTTTATCTACCTTGATTAATAATTATATTTATTATTCATATAAAGCATCAATGCGAATGATATTTAATCAAATGAAGTCATTTAAGATATTATTCAAATGGATAATGTTACATAATGCTCCATCTTTGAGCATAATTCTATGGTAATTGAAAATTTGCAATTTATATTTTTATAAAAAAAATTCATTTATTTCTTGTTATATATTGACATTGTTAACCTTAAGGGGTATTTCTGTCATTTTGATGATAACAAATAATATAGCAATATTGTATTTAACATACTTGTTTTTGTAAGTATATTATATAGGACATGAATTAAAATAGCAAGAATGGAGAATTGGAAGAATAATCCTTGAGAAACAAAATTCAAGTAGTAGCATGTTCACTGCCGTGACTCTAGGAGTCACTCCCGTGAAGGAAGCTATCCGTTACCAAAACCAATATTTGAAGTTCACGGCCATGAAGGAAACACAAATCGTGAAGTAAGCATTTCAGTCACCCCCGTGAAGATTCATGCAATTTCATCCAGAGAGCTTCACGACCAGAGTCACCACTTGGATCACGGCTGGGAAGATTGTCACACCCGTGACTCAATATGTCAAAACATTCTAGAGAGCTTCACGACCAAGGTCACCACTTCAGTCATGGCTTGGGAAGAACTGTCACTCCCATGACAATCATAGTCATGCCCGTGAACAATGAAAGAGAAAAGTGTCAGGCACGATTTTTTGGTTGGTACAACGGCTAGTTTCTTATTTAATGCACCCCAACGACTATATTCAGCCATGGGAGTATAAATGGAAGTCATTTATGCATTAAGGAATAAGAGAATGATAAGAAAAACAAAAGAATAGCATATACTTCAAATTTAATTCTTATTACAAGCTATTTGTACTTTGATACTTTGAGAACAAATCTATTCTTTGTAAAAATATTTTTGCTCCTCATATTTGAGCAATAAAGATTTATAAGTGGTTCTCTCTGTAATCTTTACTCAAGTGAGCTTTGGGTAATTCAGGGTTAAGAGTAGAACACTTGTAAGGGTTAGTTGTGTGAACCTCCAAAATACAAATTAAAAGGTTATTTGTGTGAGCCTATAAAACACAAAGAGTAGGTTGTTTGTGTCAGCCTGTAAAACACAAAGAGTAGGTTGTTTGTGTCAGCCTGTAAAACACAAAGAGTAGGTTGTTTGTGTCGGCCTGTAAAACACAAGGAATTGGTTATTGTGTGAGCCAATAAAACACAAGGGATTTTCTGGGTTAGGTGTGAGCCATTGTGAGAAACACCATAGTTGGGAGTGAGCTTGTAAAACTCCATTGTAACACTTAATGTGTTAGTGAAACTCCCAATTGCGATTGGGGAGAGGAGTAGGGTTTGTTAACACCCGAACCTCTATAAATCTGTGTGTCAAATTTTCTCTAACCTTCCTCAAAATAATTATTTATTTCCGCACCTTAAAGTTTAATTTTTAAAACTCCAATTCAACGCCCCTTCTTGGCTAGATATCTGGGCAACAATTGGTATCAGAGCTTTGTCTTGCATCGAAGCCTAAAAAGCGCTAGTAAAGAGTAAGATATGGCCAGTGAAGGATTCTAGAGTCTCAAACCTTACTTTGATGGAGCAAATTATGCCCATTGGAAGTTTAGGATGGAGGCATACTTGGATAGTGAAGGAATTGAAGTCTGGGATAGTGTACGAAAAGAATGGACACCACCAACCAGAAGAGGAGCTGATGGTGAAGAGGAAATCCTATCAAGAGATGATTGGACAGAGCCCCAAAGAAGAGCAAATTTCAAAAACAAGAAGGCAATGACAATTCTATCAATCTCATTATCTATTGAAGAATGTGGAAGAATACAACACTGCTCAACAGCATATAGTATGTGGAGGACATTGGAGAACTATCATAAGGGAACTAAGCAAGTCAAATCCAAGAAGATTCAACTTCTAACCTCAGAATATGAGCTCTTCAAGATGAAATCCAATGAGTCAATCACTGACATGACCAACCGTCTTCTATCCATTATAAATGGAATGAGGAAACTTGGGAAGCATATGAGTTTGGAAGATGTAAACAATAAAATCCTGAGAAATCTTCCTCTTAAAGACTATGGTTCAAGAGTTTCTGGCATAGAAAAAGCAAATGAAGATATGAGCATCATGAATACTGACGTGCTGATTGGCAAGCTTCTCACACATGAGATGGCAGTAAAGAGAGATAGAGAGCTTGAAGTAGAGCCAGAGAAAAGAAAACCCTTAGCACTCAAAGCCTCTACTTCAAAATCTCAAGAAGAAAGTGAAGATGATGAAGAAATGAGTGATGATGAAAATGAGGACATCGCTATGCTTTCAAGGAGATTAAAAAGAATCATTGAGAAGAAAATGAACAATTCCATAAAATTTAGGCAAATAAACCTCAAACAAACTTCTAATGATACACATAGAAGTAAGGAAGAGGTAAAATGCTATGAATGTGGAAAGAAAGGACATATCAAACCAGAATGTCCAAGGCTCAAGAAGCATAAGAGCAAATACCAACGAGACAATGGGGAGAAAGGTCATAAAGCCACATGGGATGACGAAAGCTCTTCAAGTGAAAAAGATGATAATGAAAGTGAAGAGGTCAACCTATGCTTCATGGCTATTGAGGATCACGTCTTGGACAAAGTAAGATCACTACACTCATAGTCTTTCAATAATGATAGTAGTGATAATGATAGTAATAGTGATAGTGATGATGATGATGATGAACAAAGCCTAATAGAAGAATTAAATATAGAATTAGAGAAATATAGAACTAAATTTAGTACCTATAGAAATAATATCTCTAATTTGAAAAATAAGATAGATGATTTAGAAAAAGAGAACATAAAGCTTAAATCATCTAATGAATCTCTTCAAAAGTCATTAGATGAATACTCGAAAATTCCATTTCTAAATGAAGTTGAGGAACTTATAAATTCCATTTCTAAATTTCACAAGGGTAAAGAGAGCTTAGATACTCTCATTGTGTCTCAAAGACCACCTTTAGTTATACATGGTCTAGGATTTAAGGACACATCATCATCTTCTAACAAAACTGTATTTGTTAAGTCTAGAGAACCTAACATCTCCACAACTGTTAAGAAAGCACCAAGAAATAAGAATGTTAAACCTTATATACAGAAAAAGAATAATCATGCCTTTATGTATAGGAAGAATGTATCTAGAAAAGTGAAAATTAATCATGATTGTGCATGCCATTGTTCTCAAAATTAGTCTAATCAAATTATGGCATTTAAATACAGTGTAAGACCAAAAAGCAAGTTTAGACCTAAACAATGTAATTATTGTATGAAAATGGGTCACATAAATAAACATTGCTGGATAAGGAAGGCTCATTGGGAAACTTCATGGGTACCTAAATATCATACTTGATTTGTAATTCTATAGGTATGCCTCAAGTCCACAATAAACAAAAATGTGTGGCTAGTAGACAGTGGATGCTCAAGGCATATGACAGGAGATAAAGAACTCTTCAATGAAATCAAAAGTATTGATGGAGGTAAAGTTACCTTTGGAAACAATGCAAAGGGTAAGGTAATTGGCATTGGTTCTATTGGTGTTAATGGTACTACTTTTATTAAGGATGTTTTACTTGTTGATGGCTTGAAACATAACTTGTTGAGTGTAAGCCAATTATGTGATAAAGGAAACAAAGTAATCTTCACTTCAAATGAATGTCTTGTAATCTCTATTGATGGTCAAGAAATATTTAAAGGAAATAGAGATATCAATACGTACATAATAAACTTACATGAACTATCCAACCATTCATCTAAGTGTCTTGTGACTACTAGTGATGAATCTTGGCTGTGGCATAGAAGACTTGGTCATGCTAACATGGACTTAATACAAAGTCTCAGCACAGGAGAGCTAGTAAAAGGATTACCAAGAGTTAAATATGAAAAAGACAAGACATGTGATCCTTGTCAAAGAGGAAAGCAACACAAGTCATCTTTCAAAGCTAAAAACATAGTAAGTACTTCAAAACCTCTTCAACTCCTGCATTTAGACTTGTTTGGACCTACTAGAATTGCTAGCTTAAGAGGAAAACATTATGCATTTGTCATCATAGATGACTATTCTAGATTTACTTGGGTAATTTTCTTAGCTCAAAAGAGTGATGCTTTTTAAAATTTCAAAAGCTTTGCTAAAAGAGTTCAAAATGAAAAAGGGTACTGCATTTCAAAAATAAGAAGTGATCATGGGAAAGAATTTGAAAATGAAAACTTTGAAAGCTTTTGTCTTGAACATGGCATTTCACATAATTTCTCATCTCCTAGGACACCTCAACAAAATGGGGTAGTTAAGAGGAAAAATCGAACATTAATTGAAATGGCTAGAACAATGCTTAATGAATATGAATTGCCAACTTATTTTTGGGCAGAAGCCACAAACACTGCATGTTATATTTCAAATCGAGTTTTCAAAAGACCTCTTTTAAACAAAACCTCATTTGAGCTATGGAATGGAAGAAAGCCCTTGGTATCATACTTTAGAGTATTTGGATGCAAGTGTTTTATATTGAACACCAAGGACAATCTTGGAAAATTTGCCTCTAAGTCTTATAAAGGTATCTTTTTAGGATACTCTACAACCAGCAAAGCATATAGAGTATTTAATAAAAGATCATTAACGGTTGAAGAATCCATGCATGTTGTTTTTAATGAATCTAGTAGACTTGATCTTATGAAAGGTAGTGCTCTTGATGATGTTGTAGATAATATGGAAAAACTTGTCATTGAAAATGGAAAAGAAGAAAACGGTCAAGAAAATTTACTACCTCAAAATCAAGAACAAATGGAGCAAGAACTTCCAAAAGAATGGAGAATGACGAAAGATCATCCAAAAGAGCAAATAATTGGTGATCTATCAAGAGGAGTAAGTACTAGATCTCATTTCAAGCATTTAGTCACTGACATTTCTTTTATTTCACAATTTGAGCCTAAAAACATTGATGAGGCTCTTAATGATGAAAGTTGGGTAATTTCCATACAAGAGGAACTCAACTAATTTGAGAGAAATAAGGTATGGAACCTAGTACCTAGACCCAAGAATCATCCAATCATAGGCAGCAAATGGGTATTTAGAAATAAATTAGATGAACAAGGGTTAATAACCAGAAATAAAGCAATACTAGTTGCAAAAGGATATAATCAGGAAGAAAGTATAGATTATGATGAAACATATGCACCTGTAGCTAGATTAGAAGCTATAAGAATACTCTTAGGCATATGCATGTCACATGAATTTCAAAAATTTTCAAATGGATGTGAAAAGTGCATTTCTAAATGGTTATATAGATGAAGAAGTGTATGTAGAACAACCACCGGGTTTTGAAAGCTATGATTTGCCAAATCATGTTTTTAAACTTTCAAAAGCTTTGTATGGTTTAAAACAGGCTCCAAGAGCTTGGTATGAGAGACTAAGTTCTTTTTTATTAGAAAATAGCTTCGCAAAAGGAAATGTTGACATTACACTATTCAACAAAAAGCATAAGCATGATATACTTGTTCAAATTTATGTTGATGATATAATATTTGGTTCTACTAATGAGTTGCTTTGTCAAGAATTTGCTAAGTGCATGACTAGGGAATTTGAAATAAGCATGATGGAAGAACTTAAGTATTTCCTTGGTCTACAAATAAAGCAAAGCAATGAGGGCATATTCATCAACCAATCAAAATATGCCAAAGACTTAATCAAAAAATTTGGTATGGAAGGATGCAAAAATGCCAAGACTCCTATAGGCACATCAACAAAATTGGACAAAGATGAAAAGGGTAAGAGCATTAATGAAAAGCTTTATAGAGGTATGATCGGATCACTTTTATATCTCACTGCTTCTAGACCCGATATTATGTATAGTGTTTGCTTATGTGCACGATTTCAATCATGTCCTAAAGAATCTCATCTAAATGTTGTAAAAAGGATTTTAAGATATTTACATGGAACATTGCATCTAGGTTTATGGTATCCTAGGAATTCATCTTTTTATATTATAGGATATTCAGATGCAGACTATGTTGGTAGTCTTTTGGATAGGAAAAGTACTTCAGGTACTTGTCACTTCATTGGAGAATGTATGGTTTCTTGGTTTAGCAAGAAACAAGTTTCAGTTGCTCTCTCAACTACTGAAGCTGAATATGTAGCAGTTGGATGTTGTTGTACACAAATTCTTTGGATGAAACAACAACTTAAGGACTATGGTCATAAGATGAACCATACACCTATAAAATGTGACAACACTAGTGCTATAAATCTTTCAAAGAATCCTATTCAACACTCTAGAAGTAAACATATTGACATTAGACACCACTTTATTAGAGATCATGTTCAATATGGAGATGTTGAATTAGAATTTGTATGCACAGAAAATCAATTAGCAGATATTTTCACTAAGTCTCTAAATGAGGAAAGATTTAATTTCATTAGAAGAGAACTAGGTATGATTGATGGATTAACCTTGTGATTGCAAGAATATGAAATCTTAATTGTTGATCTTAAATCATATCACAAGTTATAAGATAGAAATTTTGATGAGAATTCATGTTTTATGAATAGGGGAGTCACACCCGTGACATATATTCACACCCGTGACTTAAGTGGCCCAAAGAGGCAGTGTCGTTCACGACATGATTCACGGCTTCAAGTGGTGAAACTTAGTTTCACGGCTTGAGTCACACCCGTGACAATGGACTTTCACGACCGTGACAATTTTTCACTCCCGTGAAGCATTACACCCCAAAAACTCACAGCAGCTTTCACGCCTTGTGTAACGGCTTGCTTCACGGGCATAAGTAGTGATATTCAACAGTTCACGCCTGTGACGTTATATTCACCCCCGTGACCTATGATCATTCACACCCGTGATGTTCATCGATCACGCCCATGAAATTAGTCACGCCTTCATTCATGAGTGGAACACTACTTGAGCAAACCGTGAACATGACTATTCACGCCCGTGAAACCATAAGTCACGCCCGTAAATGTATCGAATATATAAGAAAACAGCCGATTACAACCTTCATTTCCAATCTCCATCTCCCAAAACCACTCTCATTTACTCTCATTCATTGAGACATTGAAGATTCCGACCCCAAAGACTTGAAATTTCACTATAAATACCACCAAAAGTTCGAATCTTCAGCAGAAATCATACATTTCTAGGGTTTTTCATCAAATTTTCTGTCAAAAATTTTCTTCAACTCCATCAACAACTAATTTCTTCAAATATGGAGTCTGCTTCTTCTAAGGGAAAGAGAAAGAAGTCCCATGCACCTAAAAGGTATTCAGATTACCTCATGAACATCATTCCAGAAAGTTGCCATCCTCAGTATGCAACTTTGAAGAAGAGACCTATCTTATCATCAAAGTCCTTTGAATGGCAGGCAGTCTGTAGTCTCGGGCTTGAGATGGCTATGACAGAGCAACTTCAAGCCTGTCATCTCAAAGAATTTTTTGAAATTCATCAGCCAACTTTGAGGGAGCCAACGCTGGAATTTCTCAGCACCTTGCAGGTTTCACCAACTGGAATGGTGAAATTCCAACTCTGCAATAATCCTATCACCCTCAGCACCATTGTATTTGGAGAATTGTTCAATCTACCATCTGATGGCATTCTAAATGAGACTGAGGTAGAATTTTTTGCTTCTCCAGCCTGGACACATTTCGGCACCGGCTGCAGCTGGGATGTCAAGAAGACAAAGAGCACTCATCTCGTGGCCCCAGTACATAGGTATTTGCATAGGTTCCTAACCTATAGCATTTTTTCTCGTGGAGAAAGTAATGGAACAATCAGAAAGTCAGAGCTCTTCCTCCTTGAGATGGCTAGCAGAGGAGTCAAAGTGGCACTTTCCAGATGGTTTGCAAACCATCTTCTCTCCATTGCCACCAAGCCCACAGGAGATATTTTGATTGGGGCATATGTCACCCATATTGCAGTGAAGCTCAATTATTTGAAGCTGGATAACCATCACTTCAACATCATTCCTGCACATCCTCGAGATAGGCTGGATGTCGAGTCATTCATCAAGATGGGAGCGGCTGTCAGAATCGTTTTTCAAAACAATATCTTCTACCGCTTCACTAATACTGCTGGAGAGATTGTCTGGGAAGATAATGACACAGAGGATTTTAAAGCAGGCCTCCAGGGAGTCCAGCAGAAAAAGAGGGCTCGGATTGAGGAAGCATCTCCAGTAGTCGAGCAGGACATTGGACAGTCCTCAGCTTCCACACCATCCTTAGCGCAGCAGGTGGTCGACCTATTGGCACCACATTTTGAGCAGCTGCAGACTTCCATGGATGAGAGATTGGAGAACCTCAAGGACTTTATGGAGTCTCATATGGACAGCCTTGAGGTTGAAGTAGCTAGGCTTTGTGATAGAATGTCTGGCTAGGAGATAGGCTAGAGTGTAGTCTAAATTTGATCATTTTTAGCTTGTTTGTCATTTTTATGTTTGGTTGTGTAGGAAATTTTAATTTTCCTTTCTTAGTTTGTATCCTTTCCTTTATGATATATATATTTGCCTTTGCTCACTTCAATCTTCATATCCTTTTTGATTGATGACAAAAGGGGGAGAAAGCTAGCAATATATGATAAGGGAGAATGATATCAAACTAGTAATATAAGAATTGACATCAAAAAGTGAATTAATATGCAAAGTATATAAATTGAGTTTTATATACTTTAGATACAACTTAAGTATACCTTGCATATACCTTAAAGCAAGTTACAAATAAAAATATGCCATGATATACCTTAAATATACTTTATGTCTTAAAAAGGAATTATGGTATGTATTGGATATACTTCTCATATAACTTGCATATACTTAAAATCTAGTTTAATGCTACATCATTATTTACTATTCTTGCATATTACAATCTTTATCCTAAGTATATTTTGAGGGGGAGACTTCTCAAAATCACATATTGCTAGATTATTTGTCACCATCAAAAAGGGGGAGATTGTTAACCTTGAGGGGTATTTCCGTCATTTTGATGATAACAAATAATATAGAAATATTGTATTTAACATACTTGTTTTTGTAAGTATATTATACAGGACATGAATTAAAATACCAAGAATGGAGAATTGGAAGAATAATCCTTGAGAAACAAAATTCAAGTAGTAGCATGTTCACTGTCGTGACTCTAGGAGTCACTCCCGTGAAGGAAGCTATCCGTTACCAAAACCAATATTTGAAGTTCACGGCCATGAAGGAAACACAAATTGTGAAGTAAGCATTTCAGTCACCCCCGTGAATAAAGGTGTCACCCCCGTGAAGATTCATGCAATCTCATCCAGAGAGTTTCACGACCAGAGTCACCACTTGGATCACGGCTGGGAGGATTGTCACGCCCGTGAATTAGTATGTCACGCCCGTGACTCAATATGTCAAAAAATTCCAGAGAGCTTCACGACCAAGGTCACCACTTCAGTCTCGGCTTGGGAAGAACTATCACCCCCGTGACAATCATAGTCACACCCGTGAACAATGAAAGAGAAAAATGTCAGGCGCGATTTTTTGGTTGGTACAACGGCTAGTTTCTTATTTAATGAACCCCAACGGCTATATTCAGCCATGAGAGTATAAATGCAAGTCATTTATGCATTAAGGAATAAGAGAATGATAAGAAAAACAAAACAATAACATATACTTCGAATTTAATTCTTATTACAAGCTATTTGTACTTTGATACTTTGAGAACAAATCTATTCTCTGTAAAAATCTTTTTGCTCCTCATATTTGAGCAATAAAGATTTATAAGTGGTTCTCTCTGTAATCTTTACTCAAGTGAGCTTTGGTTAATTTAGGGTTAAGAGTAGAACACTTGTAAGGGTTAGTTGTGTGAACCTCCAAAACACAAATTAAAAGGTTATTTGTGTGAGCCTGTAAAACACAAAGAGTAGGTTGTTTGTGTCAACCTGTAAAACACAAAGAGTAGGTTGTTTGTGTGAGCCTGTAAAACACAAGGAATTGGTTATTGTGTGAGCCATTAAAACATAAGGGATTTCTGGGTTAGGTGTGAGCCATTGTGAGAAACACCATAGTTGGGAGTGAGCTTGTAAAACTCCATTGTAACACTTAGTGTGTTAGTGAAACTCCCAATTGCGATTGGGGAGAGGAGTAGGGTTTGTTAACACCCGAACCTCTATAAATCTGTGTGTCAAATTTTCTCTATCCTTCCTCAAATTAATTATTTATTTCCGCACCTTAAAGTTTAATTTTTAAAACTCCAATTCAACCCCCCTTCTTGGCTTGATATATGGGCAACAGACAAATATATTATTTATATACAAGTAGAAGAAAAGTGACAAATATGGATTGAAGACTCTAATTTTCAATTTTTAGTTTTTTTAATGAATTATGAAGCTCTAATTTTCAATTTTTATTTTTTAATGAACTATGTATTGTAATAATATTTGATATTATGTTTGTGTGAGATTTTTTCAGCACATGTTATTGAATTTTTAAATTAATATTTGTGTTTATTCGTGTATAATTGTATTGTGTCATGTCAATTTTATACATTTAGATATATTAACTAAATCATATATAATCATATTGTGTTATTCCAAATGTACATGTTTAGAAATGTTAATTAAATAATGTCTAATCATGTCATGTTTAATTAAATAATGTCTAATCATGTCATGTTGTGTAATATGTTCACATTTAGATACATTAAGTTAATCAGGCCTAATCATGTCGTGTTCGTATTTTAAATTTTTGATATGATTAGTTAATCATGTCGTATTCATATTTAGTATAATCATGTCATACCTGATTGAAACATGACACAAATTGTTAGCTCTACTGACATCGAAAAAGCATGACACCATTTGGATCATAATGGATAGGTGAATGAGGTCAGCTCACTTCTTGCCTATCAAGAGAGACTATAATTTGACCAGGCAAGTAGAGTTATATGCGAATAAAATAGTAAACTATATTGAGTGTCAATCTCCACCATATCGGATAAAGATCCACAATTCACATCACAGTTTTGGGGAAGTCTACAACAAGCTTTAGGTACCAAGCTCAATTTTAGCACAACTTTTCACCCACAGACAAATGATCAATTAGAGAGGATGATACAAATCATGGAAGACATGATGATAAGTTGTGTGATTGAGTTTGAAGGCAATCGAGAGAAGTACCTACTGTTGATGGAGTTTGCCTACAACAACTATCAATCTAACATTCAGATGGCTTCATATAAGGCACTTTATGGTAGAAAGTATTAGACATCATTATGTTGGATAAAGCTCAGTGAGCAGAAGCTAGTAAGGCCAAAATTGGTCCAAAAGACAGAGAAAAATGTGAAGATCATATAGGAAAGGTTAAAGGTAGTTTTATATAGGCAAAAATTATATGCAGATCTCAAAAGGAGGGATATAGAGTATGAAGTGGGAGACAAAGTAATCCTTTTTCCCCATGGAAAAAGGTCTTTAGATTTGAAAAGAATGGCAAGTTGCCCTAGGTTCATTAGACCTTATGAAATCTTAGAACGAATTGAACCAATTGCTTATAGGCTTACTTTACTGCTAGAGCTGAGCAAGATTCACAATGTCTTTCACGTCTACATGTTGAAAAGGTATAAGTCATATCCTTCTCACATCATTCTAGACAAGAACATGAAGGTGAGGCCAAACCTTACATATAAGGAAGAGCCAGTTGATATATTGATTCAGGAACTCAAGGAACTCAAGAAAAAGCAAGTGCCATTAGTCAAATTCCTATGAAGGAATCATGCAACAGAAGAGACTACATGGAAAAATGAAGAGGTGATGATGGCATAGTATTTCTGTTGTTCAGACACAGCACATTAGGTAATTTCAATGACAAAATTCTTTAACGGGAAGAGAAATGTAATGCCTACTAAGTAAAGCTTAGTTAATAATATGGATTATAAAAGATATAAATATGTGTTTAAGGGCTAGGTTAAGAAAAAAGAGTTTAAAAAATGTGAAAAATAAAGTGTCATGCATTCACGCTCATGAATTTAGTGTCACGGGCGTGAATGACATTTTTTGTAACATCCAATGATTTAGGCCTTGATTGTGCATAATTGTAGTGGGGTGCACTGGTTCAACCGGAGTCCAAATTTGGACCCAGGAAAAGATGACCAATAATAAGGAAAAATAATTAACGGTATTATTATTTGGAAATTAAAATGATTAGTGCTAGAATAGGAAAATAAAATAAAATTACCCTACGGACAAAATCTGTATTATTGGAATTATTAGAGGAAAAATTGTGAAGATAAGGAAATTGGTGGAAAATGAGGAACTTCTCAAAATTTAAAAGTTAATTAAGATTAATTAAGTTAATGAACCAATAGAATTTGGATTAAGTTAAACTAGTGGGGCCCACATTTTATTTTAGTATAAAAGTTAAAAAAAAAAAAGAAATTCTACATTCTTCCACCCAAATATCTAACTCCTCTTATTCCTTTTTTTCTTCTCTTTGTGTCGTCCACTCTAGCCTTCAAAAACTACCATTTTTGCTTCATTTCAAAGCTTGAAAAAAAGAGGAAAATAAGTTTTGAGAAAAAAAAAATTCAGAAGTTAAAGAGTTCTTACCATAAAAAGAGCTAATGAGCAATAAGGAAGGAAGAAAGAAGAAAGAAAAAGGGAGAAACTTTAGGGACCGATTCGGCCCACTTTGGAGAGCCATTAAGATGAGTTTATTCTTCTTAAATTCAATATTTTTCCTTCCATTTGAGACCCATAAGGATGATAGATATTATTAGGATTAGTAGATTAGGGTTATTTGGCAAGAATTGACCTATGATTTGAAATTGGTAACTAGTTGAAGAAAAGTGAAGCAAAACTTTTAATTAATAATAATTGATGTTAGTTAATTATTTTATGACTTAAAAAATAAAGAAAGATAACTCTAATGGAGGAATGAGGGGCTGCCTTGGTTAAGGTAATTTGGAAAAAAATGAAATTAACCTAGAGGCAAGACAATTGGTAATGAGTGAAGTGTGATTAGAGTGTTAACCTGAAGAAAATAAATTGGGACCTATGATAATGTTTTTGGGCAGCCATGACCTATCAAGAAAGGAGTTTAACCTTAATACATTTTGGCTAAAATAAAATATAAAACATATTAGGAGCATTAGAATTTTATGTAGAGATGAAAAGTTTTGAAAAGCGATGATATAAATGGGATATGGTATGATTGTGTAGGAAAATCAAGTGAGCAAAAGAAAGGCCCTCAAGAGGGTGACAAAGGCAAAGAGAAAGCTATTTAGCGAAGGAAGCAAAAGTAGGGAAAACGAAATCTCCAAGACTGATTAAGTATGTGCTTCATTGATTAAAATCTTACATGTTATCTAAATGTGTGAAATTACGTGTTAATGATTAATATGAATGTAGCTTGCCATAGAATGTGATTGGTAGTTACTTTGATTTTTGTTATGGTAATGGGACTAAATGGTGTGAAGATATTAAGATATCTAAACATAATTGTGATCTAAAAATTTTGGTATAAAAATGAATGTATATGATGGATGTATTTATTAGATAGGTTTGTGCCAATTGATGACTCTGTTATAGAATTCTAGGAGCAGTCTTGACATTTTTTATTATAACCAACGTTATGGTAATGAGATTGAGATGAAATTAGTTGGAAATCAAAGTAGACTAATAAGGTTAAAACTTTCATTAAGAAGCTAAGTTCAAATTTTAATTGCAAATGGGCTAAAAATTGGATACAAAATCCCAAACATGTAGGTACCCAAAAACACTAGGTAAAAACTAATAGAACACCCTTCAGTAAAAGGGCCATAACTTTTGCTAGAAAACTTGGATTTGGATTATTTGTAATGAATATGAAAGCTGAGACATTAAGCTACAAAATGGTATGAAGATATTAAGATATGTGAATGTAATTGTGATTTAGAAATTTTGGTATAAAAATGAATGCATATGATGGATGTATTTATTAGATAGGCTTGTGCCAATTGATGACTCCGCTATAGAATTCTAGGAGTAGTTTTGATTTTTTTTATCATAACTTATGTTTTGGTAATGAGATTGAAATGAAATTAGTCGGAAATGAAAGTAGACTCATAAGGATAAAACTTTCATTAAGATCCCAAGTTCAAATTTTAATTGCAAATGGGCTAAAAATTGGACACAAAATTCCAGACCTGTAGGTACCCAGAAAACACTGGGTAAAAACTAATGAAATGCCCTTCAGTAAAAGAGTGATAACTTTTGCTAGAAAACTTGGATTTGAATGATCTGTGATGCATCCGAAAGCTGAGATATTAAGCTAAACAATAATATAAGACTATAAATTCAAATTCGAACTATAAATGGGCTAAAAATGAGGCCCCAAATCAGAGTCGAAATCTATCATAAACAAAGAATTGGCATATTGGGCTTTTGCATGTGACGTGATGAATACATATGTTAATTAATGCGAATTTTGACTTTAATTGTAGTTATAAATTTTTAATAAATTATTTATGTTTGAGGTTCTAATTCAATAATAATGGAAACAAATAACAAAAATAAATAAACATATAATTGGAAATTTGGTATGATTATCATTTTTGAAAATATTGTGAATAATAATCTTAATATTGAGAGTAAATATAAAAATAGTTAAGTCCTAAGACACCTAACCTAGAACTAGAATATAGAATAGTTTGGTATGTCAATCAAGGGATTTAGGGCACTCAGTACCAAAACATGAAAGTAGGTAATGGCTATTCTATAAATGCGCTCGGCACAAAATTATTAAATCGGTAATGACAATATTACAAAGGCCGGTAATGACTTTATTATAAAAGTCATCGTCTCAATATTATGAAAGTCGATAATGACAACTCTGTTATTCCTATTAGTTAGTTCGATTATAGGTGTTATGGGTGCAAAAAAAATGAAAATAACAATAATGTAAAAGTGTGCCATTTTGATATGTTGTGTTAAATCAAAATTGCTAAATATTAAATGTTTGATAACATTTATTTGATTTCATGTATTTCTTTTGTTTTATGCCTTATTTGTAAAAATTATGAAATGACATGTAAACAAATATATGTATTTAAGATTTTTATTCCTGAAGTACCACTAAGCTAGTAGCTCAGCACGGGTGGTTTTCTCTCGCGCAGGTTCTAAAGAATAGCTGTAAATAGTATAGTTGTCAAAAGAAGAATGGTACCCAGATGAAAAGCGGCTTAAAGATTTGGACTATTTTTGGTATATTTTGTTAAAAATTTTGTAAATTAAATTATAGTTTTGTCTCATCTACTATGTATCGAGGATGTGTAAAACTAATGTAATGGACATAGTTTGAATGTAAAATAATATATTTTATAAATAAATAAAATTTTGAATATTGGTATTTGTAATAGTTTTATTTTTGTGATTGTAATATTTTTGCAAAAAAAAAATTATATTTCATTTAGCGAATTTTATAAGATAGTTAGTCGGGTAATGCTCATTTACCTTGTTGAGCTAAAGTGGGGTAAAGGAGTGTTACAATTTTTAGTATTAGAGGTATAGGTTTAGACGGTTCTTACTGAGTAGGTATGGGAGATAAGTACATGTTTTCACGCATATGAATTTTTTTAAGGTACTATATTCTAATAAGGGACCCTTTTTCTAACAATATAGGTTTTCATGGATCTGAAATCAAGACAAAGTCATAAAGATGAAGATGGTGATAATATAGCTAACTCTGCTGCTCATAGACAGTCAGCATCAGTTAGAGCCTCAGAACCTAGTGTTGTAGCTCCATAACATACTAAAGAACAAGTTGATCCGGGTCAAGTACCACTTATGCAACAGATGGCAACTTTGCTACAACAAATAGCACAAGTTGTGCCACCACCTCCCCCACCTTAGTCAAAACCTCAAATTGACTAACTAAGAAAATATGGAGCGACAGATTTTGCGAGTAAGAAAGAGGATGATCCAATAGCAGCAGAATTTCGGTTGGAAAAGACAAAACGGGTTTTTGAGGAGCTTCAATGTCCGAAGGAGTACAAGGTTAGATATGCAGTGTCACTCCTTCAGGAGCATGCCTACGACTGGTGGAAATCGGTATTAGCGAAACCCTAGACTCTGAACCCTCAGATATGGAATTTATTTATAGCAAAATTTAAAAAGAAATATGTGCCAAAAGTTTATGCTGATGAGAAAAAGAGATAATTTCTAAACTTGAAGTGGAGGGGTATGCCAGTAGCTGAGTATGAGATGGAGTTCACCATGCTAAGTAAGTATGCAATGGGGATTATTGGAGATGAAGCTGATAAATGTCACAGATTTGAAGATGGCCTCGATGAGGATATTGAATATTTAGTGGTTTCCCACCAGCATACAGACTTTGTTACACTTGTGTCCTCTGCCATTAGTGTTGAAAGAAGGAAAAAATGAAGACATAAAAGCTCTCCAAGAAATCAATAGCTAGTGTGGCCCAGACATTTGGTAAGAAAAGGCAGATAGTACCCAGACCATTTCAGTCACGGATTGTTGGGAAGACATTTTATGTTAGGCGGGGTCAGCAGTTTAGACCCGTAGCATCATCTGCTAGTTTACCAGTATCATTGTCCAAAAAGCTAGCTCCTACTATGTGTAAGCATTATGGTAGATCTCATATAGGAGAGTGTTGGTGGTTGACTGGGGCATGCCTAATATGTGGAGCTACTAATCATATGAAGAGAGATTGTCCCAAACTTAGTACAGGCAGTATGGCAACAGCATAGACTAAGGCATCAGTAAAGGGTCGTGGTGGAGGTCGAGGCCAGTTTAGAGGTGGTCGTACATGATAAAGTCAGGGGGTATCAAAGATAGTTGACAGAGTCGGAGGTAGTAGAGCTCTAGCCGAGCGTATGTGATGAGAGCTCGGGAGGACCAAGATCCACCAGACATCATAGTTGGTAAATTTTCTTTATTTGACTTTGTTTTGCATACATTGATAGATCCTGGTTCCATGCATTCATACATGAGCACAACTATATTTAAACAAGGGAACATGATACCTAAGACCTTAGAATATGATATAGTTCTGACCAATCTGTTGGGACATAGTGTGAAAGTGAATCAGATTTATAGAAACAGCTCCATAATATTTCAAGGTAGAGAATTTCCAACAGACTTAATAGAATTACCTTTTCATGAATTCAATGTTATTTTGGGTATGGATTGGTTGACAAAGCATGGAGTTATAGTCGACTGTCGATCCAGAAAAATTGTACTTAAAATTCCTGGACATGATGACACTATCATTTAGGGTGAAGATCAAACATGTTTGACCAGTGTTATTTCTGCATTAAAAGCTCAAAAATACATTAGGAAGGGATGTGAGGCATACTTGGCCTATGTGATAGATACCAAGAAGGAGAGCCCAGAACTCAAGGACATCCCCGCAGTGTGTGAGTTTCCAAATGCATTTCCTGAAGACTTGCTAGGGTTACCACCAAATAAGGAGATAGAGTTTGTTATTGATGTGATTCCTAGTACAGCCCCGATATCAATTACTCCTTACAGAATGGCACCTGTAGAATTGAGAGAGTTGAAGATTCAGTTGTAGGAATTATTAGACAAGGGGTTCATAAGACGCAGTGTGTCACCATGGGGTGCTCTAATGTTGTTTGTGAAAAAGAATGATGGCACCTTTCAATTATGTATTGATTACCGATAATTGAACAAGGTGAAAATTAAAAATAAATACCCACTACCTAGAATTGATGATTTATTTGATCAATTGAAGGGAGTAGGACTATTCTCTATGATTGATCTTATATTCGGGTATCATCAACTGAAAATCAAGGAAATAGATGTACCTAAAATAGCCTTTAGGATTTGATATGGCCACTATGAGTTCCTAGTTATGCCTTTTGGTTTAATGAATGCTCTAGCTGCCTTTATGGATATGATGAACATGATTTTTAAGCCTTACCTTGATCAATTTGTGGTAGTTTTATAGATGATATCCTAGTGTATTAAGGAGAACATGATAGATATCTTAGAATAGTGCTGTAGACTTTGAGGGAAAATCAATTGTATGCAAAGCTATCAAATGTGAGTTTTGGTTGGAAGAAGTAGGATTTTTAGGGCATGTTGTGTCAGTTGAAGTAATTCATATAGATCCTAGCAAAATAGAAGCAATTTTAAGTTGGAAGCCGCCCCGCAATGTGATAGAAGTCCGAAGTTTCCTTGGATTAGCTGGCTACTACAAAAGGTTTGTGAAGGAATTTTCAAGCATAGTCGCACCAATTACCAAGATGATCAGAAAAGAAGCTAAGTTTAAGTGGACGGATCGGTGTTAGGCAAGCTTTGAAAAACTAAAAGTCATGTTAATCGAATCACCTGTGTTGGCCCAACTTACTCCATGGAAAGAATTTGTGATATATAGTGATGCCTCTCATAATGGGCTAGGTTGTGTATTAATGCAAGATGATAAAGTAGTTGCTTATGCATCTAGACAATTGAAGCCTCATGAGCTAAATTACCCTACTCATGATTTGAAGTTGACAATAATAGTGTTTGCTTTAAAAATATGGCAACATTATTTGTATGGTGAGCAGTGCTACATACATACAGATCATAAGAGGCTCAAATATTTGCTCACACAAAAAGAGTTAAACTTAAGGCAAGGACGTTGGTTGGAGTTAATTAAGGATTACAATTGTATTATTGATTATCATCCAGGCAAAGCCAATGTAGTAGCTGATGCCTTAAGTAGAAAAACACTGGCAGGTATACCTTATAATTTTCTCATTATAATATAATATATAGTAATCAATAATAAATTAATAAGAAACTCATATTTAATTTTAGTAGAGTTACGGGTTCAACCTACTTTAAGGAAATAGGAGAGAGAAGCTCGGAGGCAAGATCAGAAATTGATGATAACTGCAGAGACAGTTAAAAAGGGGGAGAAACCTGAATTTAAGATTGAAGATGATGGAAGTATAAGTTATAAGGGAAGACTCATACTTTATTTTAATAGAGTTACAGGTTCAACCTACTTTAAGGCAACAAGTGAAGAAGCTCAAAGGTAAGATCAGAAATTGATGATAACTATTAAGGCAGTTAAAAAGGGGGAGAGACTTGAATTTAAGATTAAAGATGATGGAAGTATAAGTTATAAGGGAAGATTGTATGTGCTAGATGATAGCGGTAAAGCAAATAATTCTAAAAGAGTCGTATAATACAACTTATTCCATGCATCCATGAAGCAATAAGATGTATCAAGACTTGAAGACTCATTATTGGTGGCCAGGAATGAAGAAGGATATCATGGAATACACTACAAGATGCTTGACATGCCAACAAGTGAAAGCAGGGAACTAGGTACCATCTGAATTTTTCCAACCTATTGCTATCCTAGAATGGAAGTGGGAAAGGATTACGATGGATTTTATATCTAGTTTTCCTTTGACACAAAAGAAGCATGATGCAGTACGGGTAATTGTTGATAGGCTTACCAAATTAGCTCACTTTTTACCAGTTTAGATGGATTATTCATTGAGTCGGTTAGCAAAAATATATGTTAATGAGATAATTTGACAACATGGGGTGCCAGTATCTATTATTTCTGATCGAGACCCACGATTCACATCAAAATTTTGGAAAAATTTACAACAAGCATTGGGGACTCGACTTACTTTTAGTACGACATTCCACCCACAAACAGATGGGCAATTTGAATGGGTTATTCAATTACTGGAAGACATGCTTAGAAGCTGTGTAATTGACTTTGAGGGTAGCTAGGATAGGTATTTACCATTGATTGAATTTGCATATAACAATAGCTTTCAAGCTAGTCTCGACATGGCTCTATATGAAGTTTTGTATGGAAGAAGATATAGGACACCTTTATGCTAGATCGAACTTGGTGAAAAGAAGTTAATGGGCCCATAATTAGTGCAGTAGACAAATGAGAAAACGAAATTAATCCAAGATTGATTAAAAGCTGCAATGGATCGACAAAAATCCTACGCTGATTTGAAGACAAAGGATATTGAATATGTTATCGAAGACAATGTATTTTTAAAAGTCTCACCTTGGAAGAAAGTTTATTAGACCATACAAAATACTTGAACGTGTGGTACCACTAGCTTACCAATTGGCCTTACCACCAGAATTGGATAAGATCTACAATGTGTTTCATGTCTCAATACTAAGGAGATACATATCAGATCTTATACATGTAATACATGTGGGATTGATAGAGGTACAATCAGACTTGACCTATGTAGAAGAACATGTGAAAATCTTAGCTCGAGAAGTCAAGTAACTACGGAACAAGAAGATACCGTTGGTAAAGGTCCTATGACACCATCATGCAATAGAAGAAGCCTCCTGGAAGAGTGACGAAATGATGAGAACTCAGTATCCTCAATTATTCAGCTCCAGCAAATGAGGTAAATTTCAAGGACGAAATTTCCTTAAGGGGGCAAGAATTGAAACATCCGGTGATTTAGACCCCGATTATGCGTGACCGTAGTGGGGTGAACTAGTTCAATCTGAGTCTAAATTTAGACCCATAAAAAATGAAAAATAATGAGAAAAAATAATTAAGGGTATTATTATTTGCAAATTAAAAAATTAGTGTTAGAACAGGAAAAAAATAAAATTACCCTATGGAAAAAAACAATATTATTGGAATTGTTGGGGGAAAATTGTGAAGATGAGGAAATTGGTGGAAAATGAGGAATTTCTCAAAATTTAAAAGTTAATCAAGATTAATTAACTTAATGAACCAATAGAAATTATGATTAAGTTTAATTAGTGGGGCCCACACCTTAATTTTAGTATAAAAATAAAAAAGATGAAGAAATTCTACATTTTTCTACCTAAATATCTAACTCATCTTCTTCCTCTTTTTCTTCTCTTTGTGCTGTCCACTCTAGCCTTCCAAAGCCACCATTTTTGCTTCATTTCAAGCTTGAAAATGAGAGGAAAAATAAGTTTTGAGAGACAAAAATTCAGAAATTAAAGAGTTCTTGCCATAAAGAGAGCTAAGGAGCAAGAAGGAAGGAAGAAAGAAGGAAGAAAGAAAAAGGGAAAAAACTTTGGGACAGATTTGGCCCACTTTGGAGAGCCATTAAGGTGAGTTTATTCTTCTTAAATTCAACATTTTTCCTTCCATTTGAGACCCATAAAGATGATAGATATGATTAGGATTGCTAGATTAGGGTTATTTGGCAAGAATTGACCTAGGATTTGGAATTGGTAACTAGTTGAAGAAAAGTGAAGTTAAACCTTTAATTAATGATAATTGATGTTAGTTAATTATTTTATGACTTAAAAACTAAAGAAAGATAACTCTAACATAGGAAGGAGGGGCTGCCTTGATTAATTTAATTTGGAAAAAATGAAATTAATCTAAGGGCAAGACAATTGGTAATTAGAGTGTTAATTTGAAGAAAATAAATTGGGCTCTATGATAATATTTTTGGGCAGTCATGACCTATGAAGAAAGGAGTTTAAACTTAATACATTTTGACTAAAATAAAGTATAAAACATATTAGGAGCATTAGAATTTTATATAGGCATGAAAAGGTTTGAAAAGGGATGATAGAAATGGGATATGGTATGGTTGTGTAGGAAAATCAAGTGAGCAAAAGAGAGACCCTCAAGAGGGTGACAAAGGCAAAGAGAAAGCTATTTAGTGAGGGAAGGAAAAGAAGGGAAAAGGAAAGCTCCAAAGTTAATTAGGTATGTGCTTCATTGATAAAAATCTTACATGCTATATAAATCTGTAAAATTATGTTAATTCTTGATATGAATGTAGCTTGCCATAAAAAGTGATTGGTACTTACTTTTGATTTTTTGTAGTAATGGGACTAAATGGTGTGAAGATATTAAGATATGTGAATGTAATTGTGATTTAGAAATTTTGTTATAAAAATAAATGCATATGATGGATGTATTTATTAGATAGGTTTGTGCCAATTGATGACTTTACTATAGAACTCTAGGAGCAAGCTTGACATTTTATATCATAACTAATTTTCTGGTAATGAGATTGAAATGAAATTAGTCGGAAATTAAAGTAGACTCATAAGGATAAAACTTTCATTAAGATCCCAAGTTCAAATTTTAATTGCAAATGGGCTAAAAATTGGACACAAAATTCCAGACTTATGGTACCCAGAAAACACTGGGTAAAAACTAATGAAATGCCCTTCAGTAAAAGAGCGATAACTTTTGCTAGAAAACTTGGATTTGAATGATTTGTGATGCATCTGAAAGCTGAGAAATTAAGCTAAAAAATAATAAAGGACCATAAATTCAAATTCGAACAATAAATGGGCTAAAAATGAGGCCCCAAATAAGGGTTGAAATCTGTCATAAAGAAAGAATTGGTATATTGGGCTTTTGCATGTGGTGGGTTGAATACATATGTTAATTAATGAGAATTTTGACTTTAATTGTAGTTATAAATATTTAATAAATTATTTATGTGTGAGATTCTAATTCAATAATAATGGAAACAAATAACAAAAATAAATAAACATATAAATGGAAATTTGGTTTGATTATCATTTTTGAAAATATTGTGAATCATAATCTTAATGTTGGGAGTAAATATAAAAATAGTTAAGCCCTAAGACACCTAACTTAGAACTAGAATAGAAAATAGTTTGGCATGTCAATAAGGAGATTTATGACACTCGGTGCCAAAACATGAAAGCCGGTAATGACAATTCTATAAATACGCTCGACATGAAATTATTAAACAAGTAATGACAATATTACGAAAGTCGATAATGACATTATTATAAAAGCATTCGACACAATATTATGAAAGTCAGTAATGACAACTCCGTTATTCCTATTAGTTAGTTCGGTTATAGGTGTTATGGGCGTAAAGAAAATGAAAATAACAATAATGTAAAAGTGTGTCATTTTGATAATGTTGTGTTAAATTAAAATTGCTTTATATTAAATGTTTGATAACATTTCTTTGATTTCATGTATTTCTTTTGTTTTATGCCTTATTTGTGAAAATTATGAAATGACATGTAAGATAATATATGTATGTAAGATTTTTATCCCTGAAGCACCACTAAGCTAGTGGTTTAGTGCGGGTGGTTTCCTCTCGCTTGTGTTCTAAAGAATAGCCATACATAGTATAGTTGTTAGAAGAAGAAGAGTACCTAGACGAAAAGTGACTTAAAGCTTTGGACTATTTTTGGTATATTTTGTTAAAAGTGTTGTAAATTAAATTATAATTTTATCTCATCTAGTATGTATCGGGAATATGTAAACTAATGTAATGCATATAGTTTGGATGTAAAATAATATATTTTATAAATAAATAAAATTTTGAATATTGATATTTGTAATAATTTTATTTTGGTGTTTGTAATATTTTTGCAAAAAAATTTATATTTCATTTAGCGAATTTTATAAGACAGTTAGTTGGGTAATACTCATTTACTTTACTGAGCTAAAGTGGGGTAAAGGGGTGTTATATTTTTAGGGTGCTTCAAGCCTGTGATAAAGCAGTCATGCTCATGAACATCGTCAAGTATAAAAAAAAGTAGTTCAATCTTCTCTTTCTCACTCACCCATTACCTATAAAACCCTAGACTCCAAAGCTTCCCTTCATACCATTGGCTCTACCCTTTGGTTTTCCTTCAATTCCAAGTCTTAAAACACAAAATCATAAGCTAAAGAAAAAGTTTTATCAGTTCTTAAGAGAAAGGAATAAGAGGAAGTTCCTGATCTTGTGAAGGCAAACCTTAAGGAAGAAGAAGAGAGTCAAAAACCCTCATCTACATGGTGTTTCCTTCATTTTTGGTAAGGAATCACATTTTTCCTTCTTTTTTATGTGTTTTATTCCCTTTTACATGTCAAACCCATTTTTGGTAGAAACTCATTTCCAAATGGGTTAGGCTTTAGTTCAAATTTGAGTTTTTATGGCCAACGACTCTTATTGAAGCTTGATTAAGGGTTAAAGTATGCTTTAGAAAAGGGTTATGTCAGGTAAGAGTAAGTTTTAAGGTTTAAAGTTAGGGTTTGGCCTTTTATGGTCTTATGTTTTTAGTTATGGCTTATAAAGATGTTTATATGTGTTAGGATGTTGAAGATGAGGTGGTAAAACCCACTAAAAGGATAAACAAGCTTAATTAAAGCTTGGTTTTTGAGGCTCTAATAAAGGTATGTACATATATGCATTTAAATTCCAAAATGTGGCATGTTGTGTGTTAGATATGTGATAAATGCTATTGTATGCCATAAATGCTAGCTTTTATTTGTAATGAGCTAAAAAAATGTAATTAATGGCATGATAGTTAATAGAATTGAATGAGAAGTGTTATAAATGTTAAGTAAGCTTTATATGAGTATTAATGATGTCATTATTGAAACTTGTAATAAATGTGTCCAATGATCTACTAATGAGGAAGTGGTATAAAGATTGGAAGAGGTAAAGTTAAACAAGGAATGAATGCAAGTTTGTATCATAAATGCATGCTATCGGAGTTTATGAGCTTAGAAATATAAAATTGGATGTTTATGTGCTCTAGTATTTTTAATTAAAGTTATGGAATGTTTATGACATGAATTGTTGAGTATGCTGACAAGAAGAGGTTACCAATGGTCAACCATTAAAGCCCTTGTATGTGCCTTGTATTAAATGCTCTACTTCAGTGTCACAACTACTGGAAACCCCATATTCATGCCCATGACAAAGGATTTACGGTCGTAAATCAACATCCTAGAAAATGTCCAGCTCGAGCAAAATATTTCACGGCTTAAGTCACCACTTGATTCATGTCTATGACATAGAGTCATGTCAACGACTTCTTTTTAAATCCCGTGAAAATTATGCATTTTACGGCCAGTAGCATTTATAAGTACTTTCACGATTTGATTCATAGATAGAGGTACCCATTAAAGGAACCTTTTATGTTAGTGAACATGTAGTTCACACTTGTGAAGTTTGTTAAAATGACATATATTGTTTTCTTCAATGATGTAATGTGATGGTTATGTTCATATATACTCTATGATATACCATAAGTATGAAACACATGATTTCATGAACATAAATGATACATAGTAATGTTCCATATGATCAAGAGAATATATATATAATAAGTTGAATACGTGATAATGAAAATATAATAAAGAGAACATGAACAAGTTATGTATAGGTTCTATGCTAGGACTAAAGTTAGGATAGATGACATGTCATTAAGGAGATTTAGCATGCTCTAATATTATGGTATATGGATTTCTATTAAAGACAATGTGACTTAAACTCGGAGAGTGTCCATGATCCTATATTGAATGCAAGTTGTGTATTTTACTCAATCAAGGTGACTTAAATTTGAAGAATGCTCTTGACTTGAGGAACTCAGACAAACATATATAATTATAAAAAGTGGTAAAGTGGCTTAAGCTCGGACAATGCCCCTATTCACAATCCATATCCGAATAATCTATATAAAGAGTTTTTGGGCAAAAATAATTCATAAATACAATACAGTAAAAAAATGTATAATGGCATATGGTTATTATGGTACATGGACCATATGTTGCATGTTATTAATACATTGTCTTGATATCACCTATGCATGGTAAAAAGATACAATGTTATGATAGCTTCTATGATATAAAATATGATATAAGTTAGAGTTTTTTTATTGCAATGCATTAGTGTACATGATTTAACATGACATAACAGTATGAACATGAATTATATTGATATGTCTTGTATGAATATATGTATAAATTTTTATACTTATATGTATTAATATACTTTCAGTAGCTTAGCATGTGAGTATTCCTACATGCAAGTTTTGGAGTCTAGAAGATAGTAGTAGTTGTTGACCAAAAGAGAAAGCTCATTCAAAGACTATAGAGCATATCCGTATCAGGTCGATGATATTTCATGTCATGTTTTGTTTTTGTATGTGGCATATGAGTTATGGGTTGTTTATATTTATACATGTCCTTTATTTCAAGAAACATGTAATTTTGTAATGATCATATATTTTTGTAAACATCGGGCTATTTTAGCCCAAACATGATATTTTTAATATGATATTGATCTTTGGATCAAAAAGGTTTATTTTATGCATGTTTAGAAGCTAGTGATGAGTTTGTTTAACTAACAAGTTTTATGTGCAAAAAGAGTTTATGTGATAAAGTGTTTTCAAGAAAATATAAAATTTTAAATTTTCATAAATTTTCAGTAACAAAACCATGGAGTATATGCTCATTTAATTAGTTGGGTTTATCCTAATTGGATGAGAATACACTACATGTTTAAACTCTATTGATATATTCTATAGGTAATAGATTTCCTAACTCTAATATCTTATCTAGTGGAGATATATATACAACTTAATTCTTTACAGAAAAAAAACATAAAGATTTGTCTATTACTCTCCAAACACTAAAAACCACTTGTATGTTTTAGACAGTGAGAGTGTGGATTTGAGAAATGACTCTTATAGTCTTGTTTATCACCTGGCGCATTCCAATTTCTTAGTTTAAAAATCCATTGCCTACCATATTTTAGATCATAGATCAAAGTCTAATCCATTTTGCTTTTACAATGACATAATTCTATTACCCTACAATTATATATATTTATATTTGTTGCCAGTATTGGTATCTGAGCTTATGTGCTTTGATCTCATCTATATATCGTAGTAATTCATGGTAATATTTTATGTAAATAAGAGAGTATGTGTTAAGAAATTATTTTCTTCCATGAGAACATGATAAAAAAATAATTTTCAAAAAAATATTTGTTCTTTACCTTAAAAAATTAATTTAGAAATTTTTTATTTGCAATAAATATGATTTATGTTCCTATTTAGTTTATGTGACTAAGATTTTTGGGTTTTGAGTATTTTTTGGTGCAAAAAAATTATTTTATTGTATTTTTATTATATAAACTTGTAGCACTACATGTAATCTTTAAATAGGTATAAAGATCACTCAAAACGGATTTAAAATGAGTGAGATATAAGCTAACAAAATTAGTATTTTGAAAACAAAACCCAAAAAATTACAAATATGAAAAAACATAAACAAAATTCTCTCTTAAGCGGAGAGTGTATTCCACTTCCTTACCGTTCAAAAAATAAAATTGACAAACAAATAGATCTATTAAATTACTGTTTATTATGAATAATTAGATTTGTCTTTTATTCATAATATAGTTTTACAACTTAATTCCTCTGTCCATAATTTTTTTTGAACTAATATGATTAGTTCATATTATTTTTTATGGTCATGCATATTAAATTTTAATTCATCTTTGGTTGAATTATTTTGCAATGGATTGTATAATTTGTGTATATACTTATCACATAAACACACTTTCTTAGAACATAAACACACATTCTTAGAATATTAAATTAATTGCAAATTACTATTTCCAATAAATGTTGTATGGTGCAATCTTCTTATGCCCTCTGGTCATGGAATTTTCTTTAATATGGAGTTTAAGGATTAGATGTTGGTTAATATGAAGAACAATTTCAGAGAGTGAAGTGGCTCGAGATGGGATGCAGTGTTCGACTATGCTTGCTGGTTTGCCTGGAAGTGGCGAAATGGTTACATTTTTGCCAGTCAACGGGTTCAAGGGATCTCAAAGCCTCACATTATTATTAATGTTGTCAAGGGCTGTAACAATGCTTATGATTCTCTTTCGAAGATCGGTGAATTACCTCCAAGTTGAACGGATGCTTTTATTTGCTGAAAAGCGCTGAAATTAGAGTTTATTATGCTAAATACGGACGAAGCATGCAGAAGTTCTCTCACGGCAACTGCTGGCGGTGTCTTCCCCTATTCTAATTGCAATTATTTGGGTGGTTTTCCCATGTGTGATTGGGAACCGTACCAGTTTTAGAGAAAATCTCTAGGGTTTGTTGACAGGGTTGCAACATATATAAGCTTGAAGTAATGGCAAAAGTCCAAGTAGACAATGTGAGTATTGTTAGCCTATTTGACTCGTCTCTTTCTTTTATCTTTATGCATAATGGGGACCTTATCCTGTGGATTTGAATGCTTTTTACTTTAGGATTTGGAGGTGCAGATTTAGCATATCTATAAGGAAGCAAACATAGTTGCGGATCATCTTACGAATTTCACTTTCTATCAGTCGGATTGCTTCACTTAGCACAAGTCTTCTCCAACTAGTGCAAATTTGTTCCTTATTGGTGATGCTTTGGGGGTTGCTCATCGTAGAGCCATTGTGATGTAATTTTACTTTTCCCTGTTTCAAATATAAAAAAGCACAAATTAGTTAATTGAAACTCAAAAATCTTTAGATTTAGCCTTTAAAAGATGGATTGATCCCAAATCTGACTAATTAATTTGATCTGAGACTTGAAACTAACTTGAAAATGATAACTGAAGTATCTCCACTTAAACCCATTCTACCCAATCCAATTGTCAGGTCTAAATAAGTATTAGTACTCCCCTATTGCCTCTCTTTTTGCACCTAAACCATCTAATATTCTTCTCTCTTTTTTTTTTTTTTTTTTTACCTCTATTGCCCTTTTTATATTATTATTTTATTTCTTTTTATTTCTTGTCCTTGTTCTTTTAATGTAGGTTTAAATTTAAGTAAAATAACCAACTAAATACTACATACATTTAATATTAGGAGTTTTACGTGCACATAAATTGTGCGAGAAAGAGAAAATTTATTTTCAATAAATTTACTTATTTAACACATTTAAATCAACTTTTTATAATCAAATAAGTATTTTGTATTATTTTTAAATATAGCATATAATGAATATTATTCTTAATATGTCATTTGCTAATTAAAAAAACTATATAATATATAAAAAATTTTAAAATATATAGAAAACATCTCATTAAAATTATATATAATTATGTAAAAGACACAAATGTAAAATAAAATGGATATAGATGAACATTTTGAAGAACAAAATAATAAATAATTTTCTTATTATATTTATAAGATTGTTATTATTCAAAAGGATGAGTTTGAAATCTTGCCAATTTTAGAATTTTTTTTTTTTATATGATTGTAAAATTACTCTTGATCTTTTTGACAATATTTGTTATGACGATTCCCTGAAATTTTGAATTATTTTTCCACTTTAGTGTCGTAACGTTTTTCTTCTATATATATTATAGATACCAATAATAATCTTCCTTTATTTTTTTTATTTTTTATTTTTTACTTTTTTCATGTTATGTTAATGTTGTTATAATAACTTTTTTTCCAATTTTTTCATATTTATTTCCTTAACAATTAATAATTGCCTTTCACTCATAAGAAAATATAAATATTCAAGGATATTATAAGTCTTCAAACAGTGAGAAAATAAAATTGTTGGTAAGGACATCAATGCAATCGGTGACAGAACTTCCGTCTCAAATTAGCTGGGACAAGAAATTGGCAAAGAAAATCCGTCACAGGTATTCAGCGGGCAGCTTCCGGTCACCAAATTTCAAAAACGAACTTGTCCCTTGGACGGAATTTTTGGATTTTCTATCGTTATTTCTATCACAAAAGCGGCAGATTCTTGTAGTGATGTATAAGTGAATTAAAATGTTTATGGTAGAGATAATTGATGTGAAAAATTAATTAATTGGTAAGATGATAAAAAAAAATTATTTTTTAAAAAAGAATATTTTCTTAAAAAAATAAATTGAAAAAATTATTTGGAAATATGAAAATGCGACAAGAAGTTAGAGATTCTAAAATAATTTCTATAAACTTAAACTTTTGGTTATTTATATTTTTGCTGATAACTTTTTTGTTGAAGAATGATGTTAAATCAAAAAGGCTATTATTATTATTATTATTATTATAAAGAGATGAGGTGCTTATTTAAATCATGTTAGATAAGGTGCCATGCCTAGTGGGACATCTCTACCTTTCATCTTTTTCGTTCAAAGGCTTTACAAGATTCAACAATTAAGATCCATGGCTTCAAGCAACAACAACAATGGTCGTCAATCCAAGGCACCTACTCGCTTCAATGTGCGATCCACTACTAATGCTGGCCCAAGAGCTACCCTCAAGGAAAGATTGATCGAGGACATCTATGCTCGTACTCTTCCTTTGTTTCGAAAGGCATTTGTTCCACCACAAATGGTGAAAGATATGACATCACCAACTCAATCTCCACAAAGGGCAAATGGGGATGTCAACACGCAATCCATCAAAGATTTCAATCATCCTCATGGTGATGATGCACTAACATCTCCTTGTGCACTCGTGTCATTAAACGACTCTTCTGATGTCATGACTATTATGATGACTAACACTACTTCTTTGGAGGAACAAATCGCTAAGATGACTAAAATCCTAGAAAGTCTTAGTGCTTCAAATAAAGAGAAAGATGAGCAAATCGCCTTTTTAATGAAAAAGGTTAAAAGTTTGACTGAAAAATGAGAATTGATTGTGAAGAATCCACCATTAAAAGTTGAAGAATATGTGGGGACTCCAATAACTACTCTCACAAATGACTTTCAAATGTTAGCTGATGGAGCTATTAACGCTAGTCAGTTAAAAGATATTATTAAGGAAGTTGTCAAAGACCAAGTCGAGAGTATCACTCAGCCATCACATACATATGCCAAGCCATACTCTCAGAAGATTGACCTTTTGAGAATGCTTGCAAATTATCAACCACCGAAGTTTCAATAGTTTGATGGAAAAGGTAATCCGAGACAACATATGGCTCACTTTATGGAAACTTGCAATAATGCTGGTACCTATGGTGATTTGATGGTTAAGCAGTTTTTTCTATCCTTGAAAGGAAATGCTTTTGACTCATATACAGACTTAGAACCAGGCACAATTGATGGATGGAAGCAATTAGAACGTGAGTTCCTCAATCACTTCTACAGTACCCATTGGATTGTTAGCATGATAGAGCTTACAAACTCATGTCAATGGATTGATAAGCCTGTTATCGACTATATCCATATATGGAGAAATTTGAGCCTTAACTACAAAGATCGTCTATCTGAAACTTCTGCTTTAGATATGTGCATCCGAGGAATGCATTGGAGTTTATGCTACATTCTTCAAGGTATCAAGCCTAAAACCTTTGAAGAGTTGGCTAATCGAGCACATGACATGGAACTAAACATTGCTACTGTTGAAGGTCAAAGATTACCTGTGGAAAATCCAAATAAAGGAAAGGAAAAGTAGGATACACACAAAGGGGGTAAGCCTTCTACAAAAGTACAAACCAAATAGTCCATGGTGGTGACTACTGCACCATTAAAAATTTCTACTAAGTTCGAGAAGAAAAAGGAGACAAAGACTACTGCTACTCGAGGCCAAGGTGTCCGTGTTCAACTAAGATATGCTTTTCTGACAAAGATTTGCTACTTGGGTATAAACTTCATAACCGTCCACTCTTTGTCACAGCCTATGTCAATGAGCAGAAGGTTAATAGAATTTTAATAGATGATGGGTCTTCTGTTAATATTCTAGCTCTTAAAACTATGAAGGAGTTAGGCATACCTATGGATGAACTGTTACAAAGTCGTATGATAATCTAAGGTTTTAACCAAGGGGGGCAAAGGACTCTTGGAAAAATCAGGCTAGCATTAGTCATGGATGACATGGAATTAAAAGCTTTATTCCATGTAATTGATGCTAGGACTTCCTATAAGATGTTGCTTGGAAGACCATGGATGCATGAAAATGGTGTTGTCTCTTCCACACCCCATCAATGTTTCAAGTATTGTCGGTATGGACAGGTGAAGAGGGTTGATGTTGATGCTAAACCTTTCAATATAACTGAATCTTATTTTGCAGATGCAAAATTCTACGTGGATTCAACTAAAGAAAAAAAATGAGTTATCTACTTCGAAAGCATCCAACAAAGAAGAGGCATGTGAGAAAGAACCATTAAAAGAGAAGAAAGACAGGGCAAGTGATGGCTCTACAATCAAGGTTTTCAAGCCTGTGTTTGTGCCTCATAATGCTTTTAAGAAAAAGGAAGAGAAATCCTTATCTGCAAAAGATGAAGATGAAATCATCAAAGGATTAGAAGATTTAAGTCTTCCAGTCTCAAAACTTAAGTCTTCAAAGATTTGCAAGCCTCCACTAGAAGTATTTGTAAAGTCATCCCAAGATCATATAGTGGAACATGGTGATTTTCCTACCAAGAGAGCCAATGGCTTTGACCCAAATGCTTATAGATTACTTGCCAAGGCTGGACACGACCAGGAGAATATATCTAAATTGGTAGAAGAATAAACATATACTATAAAGAAGATTGAAGAAGCCACAAAGAAGTCCCTAAAATTGCAAATAGAAAAGGGTCGACCTATGGTGTCATCTAAGGCCGGTCTAGGCTATAATGCATCCTCTCCACTCCATTTGAAAATTAGAAAAGAGACTTCACAACATATATCAGTTGGAGAAATTGAAGAAAAGCCAGATGGTGAAAAAGTTGAGAAGAAAACTTCAGTCTTTGATCGCTTAGGAAATTCTTCTAATTCTATTTCTGTTTTTGACAGAATTGGAAATTCAAGCACTGAAAAGATATTGTTGCCAAGAACTTCTGTTCATGCAAGGCTTGGGGTGTCAACTTTAATGAAGGGAAAAAAAAGTGAAGAAGGATCATATTGCTATCATCGACCAAAATGACATATGTAGCAAGTTTCCTTCGCGTATGAAGAGGTGCACCAAATGGGTGGTCTCTACAGGGCAACTGTTGAAAGGAAAACAACATACAGTGGTGGTCATAAAAGAAACACCAAGTCCAATTGAAAAAATGGAAAAGATAGTAAGTGCTACTGTCAACCATATTACCTTAGAGAAAATTAATGAGGATCAAGTTTCAGTTGAAGAAGGTGTAGAAGATGCTCTTGTGACACCCACTTATATATTAGGAATAATCTCACATATATAAGAAGGATGCCACAAGCTTAACTCGATAATCTGCTCGAATTGAATTTTTTTTTCATTTTAAATAACTTAATATATTTATTTATTTTGGTTTAGGCAAATTGTTCTAATTAATTAATTAATATATATATATATATATATATATATATATATATATATATATATATATATATATATATATATATATATCCTTATATTGTATACACATATGGCACCCGATTATGTTAAATAATTATTTACATACACAATATTAATATATGAGATATGTCTACCACACCAAATACATAATCAAACAAAAAAAAACATAATAATACATAACCAACCCTCTAACTATGCTTCTTATGTCTCTGTTGATATGGGCTTGGATTTCCTTCTTGACCACTTCACCTCCTACCGTCTATAATTCCAATTCCTGCGTGAGAAAAACTCACGCTAAGCTAACTCTAGCTTAGTAGCTTAGTGGTACATATAGGTATTAAGTTTTTTCCAAGCAGTCACACAAGTGCATGTCTCAAATAATTCGTGATACACTGAATATTTATTTCATATAAAAGAAATAACCACATCTCATAACTGTATAAACATAATAATCATATTCAATAACTAAATTCTCATTATCTCATGTAAAAGCATTTCATGTTTTGTCACTTATGTCAATAATAAATTTTCACATTTCATTCCATAGTCTTTAATTAATATCAGCCCAAATCTCACTCCTGGACTGTCCGGATATGGGATGTGAAATAGGGGCACTCGCGAAGTTTAAGTCACCCTACTCACCATAATCTCAAGTCAAGGGCGCTCGCGGAGCTTAAACCACCTTGACTGAATATAATTATGTAATTTGTGTTTAATCAGGATCAGGGGCGCTCCCAGAGCTAAAGCCATCCTGTCCCTAAATAATATCCATATCGGTACCGTAATTCCCCCCTTAATGGTGCACCATCTATCCTATATTAGTCCTCAGGTAGAGAAATAGGCAATTAACACCATTAATTACTTGTTTCTATAACCAATACTCATTTCATATTAACACAATTATATATTCATAATTTATTTCAAAACCATGTAATAGCATGATATTTTATCAAATGTTAACACAATATTAAGTTCATAGTTAATAACATTCTTACAACCTTAAAACATGTCATACACACACAATCATGCATAAGGGCAAAACAAAATACATATATGTACAAACCTCGATAGTATTTTCATTTTTCCAAAATATAAGTTCAGAGCTTGTTCACTTTTGTTGGTCTTCTTCTTGTTGAAATCCTAATTTAAAAATATAATTAATTAATAGCTTGATAAAATATTTATTCTTAATATAATTTAAATAAATAACTAGAATTTCTATTAAGCTAGAACAAGATCTATAAGGACTGTTGGATTAATAAATTTTCCTAAATTAATCCAATTTATATGATTCTTGATTCTGATTAACTATAACATGTAAAACTAAAATATACTAAAATTTCATAATTTTTGAATCTTTACATAATGTTTGGTATAATTTTAAATATTGACCTATTTTCTCCCCTTAGACAGTTTCAAGGTACCCAATTCAAAAATTCATAACTTTCAATGTATAGCTTCAATTATTATAAAAATTTTTTATAAAGTTATATAAGTTAATTGGAAACATTTTTCATGTTTAACTCATGTCCAGATTCAGTCTATAAGGGTCTCAAATATTGGAGGATATATAACTGTTTTAACATAGAGTATCAAACCGACCGGTTTAATTGTTCAGCTCATAACTCACCAAATACATAACATTTTAAGATGAAACTTTCACATAACTTTAGATAAGACATAGAAGTAAAACTTTTATGTTTTGTAATTTGGATAATTCGATCTAAAAATAGGTAAAATATAAAGACAAAATTACTGGAACTGCACAGGTATATGAAACCAACTCAATCAAGGAACAGTTCTAGTTCATTTCAAAATACCTCAACCTACACAAGAGAAATTTATACGAACTTTTGCAGAGAACGCAATAACATATATATATATATATATATACAACTTTCATGTTTTACAAAACCTCAGAATAAGCCACTAAGATGATCGATGTTTACAAAAACCGTAGGTTATTTGGTTGATACGTCTCTCTGAACCAGTTTCACCCCAATAACCATATCTCTTCATATACTCAAAAGCATTCAATAAATTTTGACAGAGAGATACAAAAGACATAGATGAACAACTTTTATATTTAACACATCCCCAAATTCGAGTCATAAGATAATCAAAAATAGAGTGAAATATTCTGTCAAAATATAACCTAAAGAGTTCTAATAACACAATAATCATGGAAAAACATTTCTTACCAAGATCAGATTTAATTGGACTGATTTTTTATGCAAATCTTGAAGAAGATGATGAGTAATTTGATCTAAGATATGGAGGAAGAAAAATGGATGAAGAAGAAGAAGAAGAAGAAGAAGAAGAAGAAGAAGGAGAAAAGAGAATTTGGGAGAAATAGTCTTCAGCCCCCCCTTTTTCCCGTTTTGGTCTTCAACCTTTTTTTTTTGCTGACCATTTTACTGTTCATTTTATTTATTTTTTTAATTGTCTTCTTCTTCTTCTTCTTCTTATTATTATTATTATTATTATTATTATTATTATTATTATTATTATTATTATTATTATTATTATTATTATTATTATTATTATTATTATTATTATTATTATTATTATACCTAGGCTTAGCCATTAGAGCCATTAATTAGGTTTCGAGCGTTTTTTTTTTCCTTTTTCCATTTTTTTCACCACATAATAGTAGAACCACTCTTTAAATAAATTAAGTTCGAAAACACAATGATATTGCTGAATTTTTTTTTCTGTTATCTCTTCAATATTTTATAAAATATTCATTTCATAAAGTTGAATATAATTATTTACATTTTTATTATTTATATACATATAAACTCTATAAAAGCACATTATAACATTATTTTTATATTAATTATTTTAATTTTTATTAAAATATTATTTTTATTGAAAAATGAATATCGTAATTTAATTTTTTTTAAAAATATTTTTATTTTAATTTGTAAAAAATTTAAAATTTATATTTATAAATTAATTAATTCTATTATTTGTTAAAATAATAAATAACATAAACACATTAATATATTTAAAAATATTTTTGAATATAGTTATATATTAACATAAATTATGAATATTAATATTTTGAATATATTATTGTGCATGAAAATATTTAGTGTAAGTATTTATCATATTTTACTATATTTGGATGTATTAAATATTATATTTTGATATAATTTCACTTGAATGATTGAAGTCTGATTCAATTCTAATTGAATACCTTATATTTATTATTTGTCTTTTTTGATTCATTGGTCGGTCGTGTCTGAAAACTTTAGTTAGAATGTAATCTATATATCAATTATCATATTTACATATAAAAAGGTCAGATAAATTAATGAGTTTTTGTCTTCTTTATATAAATAAGAAAAGTCTCTAAAAATGAAGATTTTGTCAAAATTAATAGGTAAGATGAGATGAATCAAATTTTTTGCATAATATTCAAGGTGTTAAAAAAGTGTTCTAAAGGCAATCATTTTTAGCATTTATTGTGCAAAATTATTTGATTAATAAAAAAAATATTTTCATTAGTTTGATATTAATTTGATATATGTGTTGAACCTTGAGGGGTATTTCCATTATTTTGCTAACAAATAAAATAGCAATAATGTATTTAACATACTTGTTTTCTAAGTCTATTGAATATGGTATGGAATATGATAGCAAGAATGGAGAATGGAAGATTAATCTTAAAAAGATAAAATTAAAGAAATAGCATGTTCACGCTCGTGACCTTATATGTCACATCCGTGATGAAACTTAGCGCCAACAATCCAACATTTAAAGTTCACGGCTATAAAGAATGATAGCAACTGTGAATGAACATTTCAGTCACGCCCGTGAGAAGACATTACAAATTCTTCCAGAGAGCTTCACGACCAGAGTCACCACTTGGACCACGACTTGGAAGGAGGTCACGACCGTGAAGATATAATGTCACGCCCGTGATCAAACACTTCAAAACCTTCCAGAGTGCTTCACGACCAAGGCCACCACTCATGTCACGGCTTGGAAGAATAGTCACAACCGTGAAATATGAAAGAGAAACATGTTTGGCGTTACAATAACGGTTGGTGCAACGGCTAGTTCCATATTAAATGCACTCTAACGGCTATAATTCGCCATGAATGTATAAATGCAAGTCATTTATGCATCCAAAACAGAGAGGAGCACAAGATAATAAGATAATAGCTAATATTTTGAATCAAAATCTTGTTGTAAGCCATTTTGTGCATTTGATATTTATTTTCTGTGAAAATCTTTTTGCTCATCATTCTTTGAGCATCATAGATTTGTAAGTGTTTCTCTCTGTAATCATCTACTCAAGTGAGTTTTGGGTAGTTTGGGGTTAAGAGTAGAATACTTGTAAGGGTTATTTATGTGAGCCTCTAAAATACAAGGTAAGGGTTATTTGTGTGAGCCTTTAAAACACAAGGTAAAGGTTATTTGTGTAAGCCTTTAAAACACAAGGAATTGGTTTATTGTGTGAGCCATTAAAAACACAAGAGATTTCTGGGTTAGGTGTGATCCATTGTTAGAAACACCATAGTTGGGAGTGAGCTTGTAAAACTCCATTGTAATATATTAGTGTGTTAGTGAAACTCCCAATTAAGATTGGGGAGAGGAGTAGGGTTTGTTAACACCCGAACCTCTATAAAAATCCTTGTGTCATATCTTTCTATCCCTACTAAACTTAACTTTTATTTCCGCACTTAAAAGTTAAAATTTTAATATCCAATTCAACCCCCCTTATTGGTTCAATATCTGGACAATAATTAGTATCAGAGCTAAGTCTAGCATCGAAGCCTAAACAACGCTAGTAAAGATCAAGATATGGCCAATGAAGGATTCCAAATTCTCAAGCCTTACTTTGATGGAGCAAATTATGCTCATTGAAAGTTTCGGATGGAGACATATCTGGATAATGAAGGAATTAAAGTCTGGGATAGTGTTCGAAAAGAATGGACACCACCAACTAGAAGAGGAGCTGATGGTGAAGAAGAAATATTATCAAGAGATGATTGGACAGAGCCTCAAAGAAGAGCAAACTCCAAAAACAGAAGGCAATAACAATTCTCTCAAGCTCATTATCCATTGAAGAATGTGGTAGAATACAACACTGCCCAACAGCTTACAGCATGTGGAAAATATTGGAGAACTATCATGAAGGAACTAAGCAAGTTAAATCCAAGAAGATTCAAGATGAAATCTTCTTGGATTTAACTTGCTTAGTTCACTTCAGAATATAAGCTCTTCAAGATGAAATCCAATAAGTCAATCACTGACATGACCAACTGTCTTCTAGCTATCATAAATGGCATGGGAAAACTTGGGAAGCACCTGAGCTTGGAAGATGTAAATAACAAAATCCTGAGAAGTCTTCCTCTCAAAGATTACGATTTAAGAATTGCCGGTATAGAAGAAGCAAATGAAGACATGAGCATCATGAATACTGATGTGCTTATTGGCAAACTTCTCACACATGAAATGGCAGTGAAAAGAGATAGAGAACTTGAAGCAGAGCCAGAAAAAAAAAAGCCTCTAGCACTAAAAGCCTCTACTTCAAAATCTCAAGAAGAAGTTGAAGATGATGAAGAAATGAGTGATGATGTAAATGAGGACATTGCTATGCTCTCAAGAAGGCTGAAAAGAATTATTGAGAAGAGAATGAGCAACTCTAGAAAATTCAGGCAAATAAACCTCAAACAAATTTCTAATGATGCACAAAGAAGTAAAGAAGAGGTAGAGTGCTATGAATGTGGAAAGAGAGGGCATATTAAACCGGAATGTCCAAGGCTCAATAAGCATAAGAACAAATACCAAAGAGACAATGGGGAGAAAGGTCACAAAGCCACATGGGATGACGAAAGCTCTTCAAGTGAAAAAAATGACAATGAAAATGAAAAGGTCAACCTATGCTTTATGGCTATAGAGGATCACATCTCGGATAAGGTAAGATCACATCACTCATACTCTTTCAATAATGATAGTAGTGATAATGATAGTAATAGTGAAGATGATGATAATGAGCAAAGCCTAATAGAAGAATTGAATCTAGAACTAGAAAAATATAGGAGTAAATTCAATACTTATAAAAATAACATTTCTAATTTGAAAATCAAAATGGATGTTTTAGAAAATGAGAACTTTAAGCTTAAATCATTTAATGAATCTCTTCAAAAGTCATTAGATGAATACTCTTCAAAACCCTCAACTAAATCCTTGCTTAAAGAAAACAATACTTTGAAAAATGAAGTTGAGGAACTTAGAAACTCCATTTCAAAATTCGACAAAGGAAATGAGAGCTTAGATACTCTCATTATGTCTCAAAGACCACCCTTAATTAGACATGGTCTAGGATTTAAGGGCACATCATCATCTTCTCACAAGACTACTTTTGTTAAGTCAAGTGAACCTCACATCTCCACATTTGCTGAAACAGCACCAAAGGATAAGTGCACTAAATACACTAAATCTTCTATACATAAGAGGAATAATCAAGGATTGGTAAGCCTAAGAAAGAAACCTCAAAAGGCTAATCATGCCTTTATGTATAAAAGCATGCATCTAGAAAAGCACCAATTAATCATGACTGTGCATGCCATTGTTCTCAAACTCAGTCTAGTAGAAATATGGCATTCAAAAGCATTGTAAGACCAAAAAGTATTTTTAGACCTAAACAGTGTAATTATTGTATGAAAATTGGGCACATAAATAAATATTGCTGGATAAGGAAGGCTCATTGGGAACCTTCATGTGCTAACCCCCAAGGACCCAATCTCATTTGGGTACCTAAAAACCATACTTAAATTGTGATTCTATAGGTATGCCTCAAATCCACAATAAACAAAAATGTTTGTCTTGTAGACAGTGGATACTCAAGGCATATGACAGGAGACAAAGAACTTTTCAATGAAATTGAAAGTATTGATGGAGGTAAAGTTACCTTTGGAAACAATGTTAAGGGTAAGGTAATTGGCATTGGTTCTATTGGTATTAATGTTACTAATTTTATTAAAGATGTCTTACTTGTTGATGGTTTGAAACATAACTTGTTGAGTGTAAGTCAATTATGTGATAAAGGAAATAAAGTAACCTTTACTTCCAACGAATGTCTTGTAACTTCTATTGATAGAGGTCAAGAGATATTTAAAGGAAATTGAAAGGTCAATACCTGCATAATAGACTTACTCAAAATATCTAACCATTCCTCTAAGTGTCTTGTGACTATTAGTGATGAATCTTGGTTGTGGCATAGAAGGCTTGGTCATGCGAACATGGACTTAATTCAAAGCCTCAGCACCGGAGAACTCATAAAGGGACAGCCAAAAGTCAAATTTGAAAAAGACAAGACATGTAAACCTTGCCAAAGAGGGAAGCAACAAAAGTCATCCTTCATATCCAAAAACATAGTAAGTACCTCAAAACATCTACAACTACTGCATCTATATTTATTTGGACCTACTAGAATTGCAAGCTTAGGAGGTAAACATTATGCCTTTGTTATCGTAGATGATTACTCTAGATTTACTTGAGTAATTTTCTTAGCTCAAAAGAGTGATGCTTTTGAAAATTTCAAAAATTTTGCTAAAAGAGTTCAAAATGAAAAAGGATATTTCATTTCAAAAATAAGAAGTGACCATGGCAAAGAATTTGAAAATGAAAACTTTGAAAGTTTTTGTCTTAAATATGGCATTTCACATAATTTTTCATCTCATAGGACACCTCAACAAAATGGGGTAGTTGAAAGGAAAAATCAAACTTTAATTGAAATAGCTAGAATAATGCTCAATGAGTATGGTTTACCAACTTACTTTTGGGCAGAAGTCATAAATACTGCTTGTTATATTTCAAATCGAGTTTTCAAAAGACCTCTCATAAACAAAACTTCATTTGAGCTATAGAATGGAAGAAAGCCCTTGATATCATACTTTAGAGTATTTGGATGCAAGTGCCTCATATTGAATACCAAGGACAACCTTGGAAAATTTACTTCTAAATCTGATGAGGATATCTTTTTAGGATACTCTACAACTAGCAAAACATATAGAGTATTTAATAAAAAGTCATTAACTATTGAAAAATCTATGCATGTTGTTTTTGATGAATCTAGTAGACTTGATCTTGTGAAAGGTAGTGTTCTTGATGATATTGTAGGTACCATGGAAAGACTTGATCTTGAAAATGGAAAAGAAGAAAATGATCAAGAAGATTCACATCAAGATGATTCTCTACCTTAAGCTCAAGAGGAAAAAAGGCAAGAGCTCCCAAAGGAATGGAGATTGACAAAAGATCACCCCCAAAGAGCAAATCATTAGTGATCCTACTAGAGTAGTAAGTACTAGATCTCATCTCAAACACTTATTTTCTGACCTTGCTTTTATTTCTCAAATTGAGCCTAAAAATATTGATGAGGCTCTTAATGATGAAAGTTGGGTGAGTGTCATGCAAGAGGAACTCAAACAATTTGAGAGAAGTAAGGTTTGGACCTTAGTACCTAGACTCAAAGATCATCAAATTATAGGAAGCAAATGGGTATTTAGAAATAAACTAGATGAACAGGGTTCAATAACTAGGAATAAGGCTAGATTGGTTGCAAAAGGGTATAATCAGGAAGAAGGAATAGATTATGATGAGATCTATGCTTCTGTAGCTAGATTAGAAGCCATAAGAATACTTTTAGCATATGCATGCCACATGAATTTCAAACTCTTTTAAATGGATGTAAAAAGTGCCTTTTAAATGGTTTTATAGAAAAAGAAGTTTATGTAGAACAACCACTACGTTTTGAAAGTTATGATTTGTCTAATCATGTATTTAAACTTTCAAAAGCTTTATATGGTTTGAAACAAGCCCCAAGAGCTTGGTATAAAAGACTAAGTTCTTTTCTTTTAGAACATAACTTTACAAAGGGGAATGTTGACACTACATTATTCATTAAAAAGCATAAGCATGATATTCTAATTTTTCAAATTTATGTTGATGATATCATATTTGGGTCTACTAATGAATTGCTTTGTCAAGAATTTTCTAAGTGTATGACTAGGGAATTCAAAATGAGCATGATGGGTGAGCTAAAATATTTCCTCGGTCTACAAATAAAACAAGGCAATGAGGGCATATTCATCAACCAATCCAAATATGCCAAAGACTTGCTTAAGAAATTTGGAATAGAAGGATGCAAGAATGCCAAGACTCTAATGAGCAAATCAACAAAATTGGACAAGGATGAAAAGGGTAAGAGCATTAATGAAAAGCTCTATAGAGGTATGATCATATCACTTTTATATTTTACTGCTTTTAGACTTGACATAATGTATAGTGTATGCTTATGTGCACGCTTTCAATCGTGTCCAAAAGAGTCTCACTTAAATGTAGTAAAAAGAATTCTAAAATATTTACATGGCTCATTACATCTAGGTTTGTGGTATCCTAGAAATTCATCTTTTTACATTATAGGATATTCAGATGCTGATTATGCTAGTAGTCTTTTAGATATAAAAAGTACTTCAAGTACTTATCACTTTATTGGAGAGTGCTTAGTTTCTTGGTTTAGCAAGAAACAAGTTTCAGTTGCTCTTTCTACCGCTGAAGCGGAGTATATAGCAGTAGGATGTTGTTGTACACAAATCCTTTGGATGAAACAACTTAAGGATTATAGTTATAGTATGAACCATATACCTATTAGATGTGACAATACAAGTGCTATAAATCTATCTAAGAATCTCATTCAACATTCTAGAAGTAAGCATATTGACATTAGACACCATTTTATTAGAGATCATGTTCAATATGGAGATGTTGTATTGGAATTTATAAGCACAGACAATCAATTGGCAGATATCTTTACTAAGTCTCTAAATGAGTAAAGATTTAATTTCATAAGAAGAGAGTTTGGTATGATTGATGGATTAACTGTGTGATTTCCAAATTGTCAAACCTTGATTAATAATCTTGTTTTTGTCTCATCTTACTAGAAATAAGTTAGCTAATTTGATGGAAATATACGTTATAGGGGATAGAAGCTCCTTAGAAATGCTTTAGTCTTGTTTTAGACTTAATCTTATTTAATAATAATTTTAGGCAATTCACGCCCGTGACATATATTCACGACCGTGAACTAAATCGCCAAAAAAACCAGTAGATTTCACGACATGCTTCACGGCTTAAGGTAGTGAAGACTATGTTTCATGACCATAACCTTTTTCATTCACCCCCGTGAAACCCGTTGTTCACACCCGTGATGCTTTCTCACGACCGTGAACATTTCCACCAAAAACTCACAGAAGCATTCACGCTTTGTGTCACGCTCTGTTTCATGATCACAAGTAATGAAGTTTATACTTCACGTCCGTGACTCGTTTGTCACCACCGTGATAGTTCATCATTCACATCGGTTTACACTATGATAGTTCATCATTCATGCTCTGTTTACACCGTGATAGTTCATCATTCATGCCCGTGACTCGTCTATCACGACCGTGAATAATTTCACCTTTCTCTTCACGGGTAGAGCGTTTCTTCAGCAAACCGTGAACATGACACTTCACGCCCGTGACTTAGTTTTTCACGCCCATGAAGATGTCGGCTATATAACGTTTCTGCCATTATTTCTCTCATTCCAACTCTCCAACTTCTCTCAACTTCTCTCATTTTATCACCATTGAATACCATTTTGAAGATTCTGGGCCCCTAGAAACTCATTCCATCTATAAATATCTTCAAAAACTATTTCCATCATCAAAAATCACATCACCTTAGGGTTTACTCAAAATTTCTATCAATTTCTCACTCTTCAAAAGTTTATTTTTTCAATCAAAATGGAAACTGGTTCCTTCAAGGGTACAAGTAAGAAGTCTCATGCTCCAAGAAGGTACACGAATTACTTCTAAACATCATTCTGGAGCATTGTCATCCTAGATACTCAGTGCTCAAGAAAAGGCCACTCCTTTCCTCTAGATCATTTGAGTGGCAAACCATCCGTACATTCAGCCTTGAGACAAGCATGACAGAATAACTTCAGGCTTGTCATTTGAAAGAATTCGTGGATATCCATCAACCAACTCTGAGGTAGCCAACCTTAGAATTTCTGAGCACCTTGCAAGTCTCTCCTACCGGCACGGTGAAATTCCAAATTTGCAAGCATCCGAACACCCTCTCTGCCACAGAGTTTGGAGACTTGTTCAACCTTCCCTCTGATGGCATCCTGAATGACAGTGAAGTGGAGTTCTATGCTACTCAGGCATGGACTCACTTCGGGCTTGACTGCAGCTAGGATGTCAAGAAGATGAAGAGCACCCACCTTCGATCCCTAGTGCACAATTATTTGCATAGGTTTCTAACCTATAGCATTTTCGCCAGAGGAGAAAGCAATGGAACAATCAGGAAGTCAGAGCTCTTTCTCCGGAGATGGCCCAAAGAGGCCTAACAATGGCTTTATCTCGATGGTTTGCAAACCATCTTTTGTCAATTGCCACCAAGCCCTCTAGAGACATTCTGATTGGTGGGTACATGACTCACATCGCCTTGAAGCTCAAATACTTGAAGCTAGATGAACACCACTTCAACCTCATACTAGGACATCCTCGAGACTGACTAGACGTCGAGTCCTTCATTAAAATAGGAGCGGCTATTCGTATAGTGTTTGAGAACAACATCTACTATCGCTTCACCAACACTGCTGGTGAGATCATTTGGGAGGACAATGACTCGGATGACTTCAAAGCTGGCCTCCAAGGATTTCAGCAGAGGAAGAGAGTTTGAGTTGAGGTGGCACCTCCAGAGGTTGAGCAGGAAATGGGACAATCCTCTGCCTCCATACCAAACTTGGCTCAGCAAGTGACTGACCTCTTGGCACCACGGTTTGAGCAATTGCAGGCTTCGATGGATGAGAGGTTAGAGAACCTCAAGGATTTCATGGAGTCTTGCATGGAGAGCCTCAAACCAGAAGTAGCTCGTCTTAGAGATAGGATGTCCGGCTAGATTTTGTGTTAGATGTTATTTTTTCTAAGCATTCTTTATCCGCATCTTTTGAGGGGGAGACTTCTCAAAAACACATATTGCTAGATTATTTGTCACCATAAAAAAGGGGGAGATTGTTGAAACTTGAGGGTATTTCCATCATTTTGATGCTAATAAATAAAATAGCAATAATGTATTTAACATACTTGTTTTCTAAGTCTATTGAATAGGGTATGGAATATGATAGGAAGAATGGAGAATGGAAGATTAATCTTAAAAAGATAAAATTGAAGAAATAGCATGTTCACACCCATGACCTTATATGTCACATCCGTGATGAAGCTTAGTGCCAACAATCCAACATTTAAAATTCACGGCCATGAAGAATGATAGCAACCGTAAATGAATATTTCAGTTACGCCCATGAATAAATGTTACGCCCGTGAGAAGACATGACAAATTCTTCCAGAGAGCTTCATGGCCAGAGTCACCACTTGGACCACAGCTTGGAAGGAGGTCACGACCGTGAAGATATAATGTCACGCCCGTGATCAAACACTTCAAAACCTTCAAGAATCTTCATGACCAAGGTCACCATTCAAGTCATGGCTTGGAAGAATAGTCATAACCGTGACACATACAGTCACGACCGTAAAATATGAAAGAGAAACATGTTAGGCATTACAATAAGGGTTGGTGCAATGGCTAGTTCCATATTAAATGCACTCTAACGGCTATAATTCGCCATGGAAGTATAAATGCAAGTCATTTATGCATCCAGAACAGAAAGGAGCACAAGAGAATAAGAGAATAACTAATATTTTGAATCAAAATCTTGTTGTAAGCTATTTTGTGCATTTGATATTTATTCTCTGTGAAAACCTTTTTGCTCATCATTCTTTGAGCATTATAGATTTGTAAGTGTTTCTCTCTGTAATCATCTACTCAAGTGAGTTTTGGGTAGTTTGGGGTTAAGAGTAAAACACTTGTAAGGGTTATTTGTGTTAGCCTCTAAAACATAAGGTAAGGGTTATTTGTGTGAGCCTTTAAAACACAAGGTAAAGGTTATTTGTGTGAGCCTTTAAAACACAAGGAATTGGTTTATTGTGTGAACCATTAAAAACACAAGGGATTTCTGGGTTAGGTGTGATCCATTGTTAGAAACACCATAGTTGGGAGTGAGCTTGTAAAATACTATTATAACACATTAGTGTGTTAGTGAAACTCCCAATTGAGATTGGGAAGAGGAGTAGGGTTTGTTAACACCCGACCCTCTATAAAAATCGTTGTGTCATATCTTTCTATCCCTACTAAACTTAACTTTTCTTTCCGCACTTAAAAGTTAAATTTTTAATATCCAATTCAACCCCCCTTCTTGGTTCAATATCCGGACAACAATATGATTTGATAGTGATCATAAATCAATTAATGAAGTCTTTAATATATAACATAGTATGAAGAAAATCATGATGAGATCATGATATTAAGATTCTTATCATGTATAATTATGTTAGTATCTAAATTATCCTTAGTCATAGGATTAATGAAACGAGACGTTGTTAATCTGGATAAACTAGCACATGTTATACTCCTTGATTGGATCAAACAGTAGATTTCGTAATTTGTAAATATGAGATGTTTAGAGTTAACATGTAGATGTTTGTTAAGTGTAGCTAAGTACATTGGATGACCTACTATAAGACAATCATATGAATAATCTATTCAAATATCAATGATAGTCTCCTCATAGTAATGGTGCAAGTATCCTTAGACTTGAGGTACTCAATGATATCTTGAATATTGATTCTACACTTTGACACTATTCTTTGTTGCCTCAGGAAGGTTACTCATAGGATGGTGATTGAGTGCAACTTGAGGTATTCGAAGGTAATTGGGTAACCAACAAAGGATTCACCACTCCTGATAGAAGGAGTGTATACCTATGGAATTTTATCGGGGCTATTACTCGGGAATCCCTGGCCAGACTAGAAATGTCATGGAGATAGTATTAATTACATGTCTAATAGAGTAATAAGCCTTAGGAACGAGAATTAACATTACTTGGATTATATGTGACGTAGTCACTCTAGTGGGAGTTGACACATGTCCATATTTTGAACCAAATGGGGTATAGAATAGTGAAAAAAATAATTGCACAAAAATTGTCTATGGAAAGATTCGTAATCAAACCATTGACTTTGCGGTCAATTAGGGATCATGATGTGTTGCTAGATACTGCTTATAACTTGCTTAAATTAATTGTTAATTTAAGTGTCCAAAATAATCGGGAACCTAATGGGTCACATGCATTGGAGATATGAAGAATTAGTAAAATAGTTATGGATAAGATTAAAAAATATGAGAGAATTATTTCGGATCGGATCGCGATGAGATCGCAGAAAAAATCGTTCAGAAGTATTCACGGGCCTATTCGAGCCATGCACTACGTGCTGCAGCTTACTGTTGGCGTTAGGCCATAATTAGCCTTAGTTAGGCCATAATTAGCCTTAATTAGGCCAATTATAGTCATTACTGTTCATTTTTTTTTTCTTCTCTTTTGACTTTTAATCATTTTTTGAATATGATTCAAATTGAAAAGACATCAAATGGTAGAAAAAAGACATAAAAATTATTAAAAAATAAGTTTTGAGACACAATAATTTTCTCAAGAATATATTCAAAGTTAGCACTTTGAATATTATTCAAACTATTTTTTTGTAAGTTTTTGTTTCATTTTTCTCATGGATTATCTTTAGAAATATTCTAGTGTATATTGTTGTTGTTTGCTACAATCTAACAAAGTAAAAATTTAAATAATAAATCAATAAATTACAAAGTATAATTTGATAAATTAATTTTAATGACATAAGTATAATATTTTATTTTGGATTTTAAAAGTTTTTTCCCAATGTGTTTATGAATGCGATTTACTTTCAAAACCCAACAGTGGTATCAAAACCCTTTTATGTCCATTAAAATTAATTTTAATTGAAAGTGGAATGTGATTGTACTGTTTTGATGATTTTGGATCAATAAGTTTGAAAAATTGAAATTAATTTGTAAAATTTGTTTTACATATTTTTCTTTCTTTGATCTAATTATGAGATGATTAAGAATAATTATTTTGATTGAAAAATAGTTTGAATGTAATTAAAATAATTAATTTAGGATTTATTTAAAAAATGCTAAAAATTACATTGTTTATAAACGTGTGTTGTTGTTTAAGTTAATTGATAAAGTTGTTTATATTTTTCTTATAGGCCTATGAAAATGTCCAATAATTAATTAAAAAAATTTAATTAATTTTTTAAACAAATATAAAAATGGAATTGTTTTGGCATACCCGATGAGACTGTTTTGTTTGATTTTTTTGTATATTTTTATTTTGTTTTCAGTAAGTTTAAATAATTTTTATGTAATTAAAAATATATTATTTTGATGTTAGATGCATGCCAAAATTATTTTTCTTGAATTTAAAATTTTAAAAAAATTCTAGATGTCAAATGAGTCGTTTTGAGCGACTAAATATATTGGTTCATTTGTCTTAATAATTTTGGCTTGTATAACTGACCTAAAAATGCTTAAAATGATGGTTTGAAGTTCAAAAAAATTTTGGAATATTTTGAAATTAATTTTGAATTAATTTAAGTTGAGCAATGATAATTCTAGTATGACTAGAAAATGATATGTACATTAAAATTAAATTGTTTAATTCTAACATCATAATAATTTGATTTTAAGGTGACTTAATTTTGAATTAATTCTAAAAATATGTAATTTAATTTAATTTGATTAAATATTAAATTCAATATTGAAATGACATACAAAATTAAATTAAAAAATAACACAAATAAGTAATTTTCGGTTCAAACTTTGAATTGATTTTTAAATTGAAATCCAAAATTGCAAATTTTATTTTTTTATGCATTAGAGAATGCATGTTAGGGGTGTAAGGAAAGACATGATAGATGATTATGAACTTAGGCCTAATGTGATTGAGCATGCATGAATTTATTTTGTTTTATTGTAAATAAAGTTTGCGTGTCCATGTCTCTCTATCTTTTTCATGTATTTCTCTTCTCATCTTACTCCCCTCAAATGTAAATAGAGATTTTATATATTTTGAAATATGTAATTAGATTACATTGAACTAGAATAGAATGGTGACACAAATGAGCAAGAAGCGAAGGAAGTGGTGCCATAAACAAAAAGACTTACGAATTTGATTTCTATTTTTGGTCTATAAATTCATGTATATATCAAGGTAAGACCTAGTCAATATCTCTTTGGTTAAGAGATTGACTTTAATATGTCTATAATCATATCATATAGTTAATGTAACTATCTTTATATATCCATGTGATGAATGTATGATATATAAAAATATACAATAAAAATATGATTAGACTTAACAAAGAAATCTTTCAATAAATAATTAAGTCTTACGCCTTCCATTAATATATGGAGAACTAGAGTTCATCTAGAGTTAGGGTTGTTGAGTTTCCTCAAGCTCGCTCTATAAGAATATGTTCAGACCATTGAAATTAGATTTCACGATTAATGGATTGGACTTAACTGATATCATTAGCTTGTTGGATTTGTGCCAAGGTTAATGTGTATTGAAGGCAAAGTTGGGTTAGTGTACATGAGATGTATATGTATATCAAGAGTTGATAGCCCAATGTATGTGCACACATCAATTAGTTGATAGCGCAAGATTCGATAGTTGCATGAATAATGCAATTAGTATGGATTAGATACCTACCAACCAAACTAATGATGGCTTGTTGAGTTGTCTCAAGGTTATTCTTAGCTAGTTGAATATCGACTCACTAGGAAAACTTCCATATAGGTTCTCTCGGATTTATAGTGAGGGCTATGGATTCGCAGTAAAATAGTGGAAGTCATAATGCAATTTATTAAAAACCTAATAAACATGCATTTTCATATATATATTCTAACATGCTATATTTTACATCTACGTTGCTAGAATCATTATCATGTCAACGAGTGTGAATTTGCGATCACTAATTGAGTCAAATAAGTTGACTTGGCCAAAATTTTTGGATTGGCTAAGGAATTTGAGAATAGTTCTCAAATTCGAAAAGATTGGTTATGTCCTAGATGAGGCACTCTCCAATCCCTCTATTGCTAATGCTTCTGAAGATGTTCAGAAGGCATATAAAAAACATCTCGATGATAGTGAGATGGCAAGCTGCATTATGCTTATTACTATATTAGCTGAGTTGTAAAAGCAACATGAGGCAATGGATGCTAATTCTATAGTCTACTATCTAAGGGAGTTTTTTGATGAACAAGCATGTTCCGAAGGGTTCAAAACTTTAAGGTCCACACTAAGATGGTTGTGGGGACATCTCCAGTTCAATAAGTACTGAAGATGAATGGCTATATTGAGAGGTTAGCCACATTGGATTTGTGATGGACCATTAATTAAGTATTGACTTAATTCTAACTGGTTTGTATGATAGTTTTTCACATTTTGTGCTTAACTATAGGATGAACCAAATCTCCACCACTATTCCTAAGCTTATCAACATGCTCAAGACAACTGAGCCATCTGTCAAGAAGGATAGCATGGTTGTGATGTTGGTGGATTCTTCTGGTTCTAAGAAGAAGAACCTTAAAAAGAAAAAGTCCATGAAGCCTAAAGACGGTGTGGGCAAGAAGAAGGCCAAAGATACTGCTCCAAAGGGGACATGATTCCATTGTGGCAAGGATGACATTTAGAAAAGAAATTGCAAGGCTTACTTGGAGTCCTTGAAGAAGAAGACATTTGATGCCCCATCTACTTCAGGTAATTTTGTCACTAAAATTAATATTGTTTTTGATAATAATATATAGGTATTAGATACCGGTTGTGACTCACACATATGTACTGATACAGGACCTAAGGAATAGTAGACAGCTCAATAAAGGAGAGTCAAACTGTACGTTGGAAATGGAGCAAAAGTTATTGTATTAGTTGTAGGAACTTATGTAGTGACCGTCCCTATTGGGCTTATGTTAAATTTGGATAATTGTTATTATGTACCTGCATTAACTAAAAATATTATTTTTATTTCTAGTTTAAATAAAGATGGTTTCCATTTAGCTTTTAGTAACAATTGTTGTTCTATTATGTTGAATGGTATTATTTATGCTAGTGGTATATTATGCAATAAAATATACATATTAGATATGTCAAATCCAATTTTAAACATTAATGATAATAAAAGGCAAAAACAAGATATGTTGAAATCATCTTACTTATGGCATTGTCGCCATGGTCATATAAGTGAGAAACTCATGACTAAACTACACAAGAGTGGTAGTTTGGGGTCATTTTATTATGAATCATATAACACATGAAAATCTTGCTTATTAGGCAAGATGACTAAATTACCCTTTAAGGGAAATGGTGAAGGTGCTAATGGGTTTTAGACTTAATACATTCGGATGTATGTGGTCCAATGTCCACACACGCCAGAGGTGGTTTCATCTACTTTATTACTTTTATCAATGATTACTCATGATTTGGGTACGTGTATCGTATGAGATACAAATTTGAAACTTTTGAAAAGTTCAAAGAATTAAAAAATGAAGTAGAGAAACAACTTGGCAAAAGTATTAAAACACTTCAATCAAATCGAAGAGGTGAATACTTGAGCCAAAAGTTTCTAAGTTATCTTAGGGATAATGGAATATTATCTCAATGGACTCCACCTTATACGCCACAATACAATGGTATGGCTGAAAGGAGAAACTGAACCCTGTTAGACATGATAAGGTCTATGATGAGCTTTGCAGGACTCCCTAAATCCTTTTGGGATTATGCACTGGAGACTGTCATTTATCTATTAAATGGAGTCCCTTCGAAGTCAATTGATGTTACTCCATATGAGATGTGGACTAACGAAAAGGCCACACTTTCTTACATAAGAGTTTTGGGTTATCTTGCTTATGTGAAACGGATAATGTCAGATAAGTTGGAAGCTAAATCTGACCGATGTCTATTAGTGGGATATCCTAAAGCATCATATGGATATCAATTCTACCACATTTTGGAACAAAAGGTGTTTGTTTCAAGACATGCTATCTTTTTAGAAAGAGAATTTCTTCTAAAAGGATATAGTGGGAGCAAAATAGAACTTGAGGAAGTTCAAGATGCTCAAGCAGATGCTATTCAACTGTCTGAACCCGTGTCTATTATTCATACAAATGATATAACATCTCACCCTTCTGAAGCACAAGAGTTTCATAGGTCAAGCAGGATATGTATTATTCTAAAAAGATATAGATTTCTCATTAGTGAACAAAATGAAGTATTGCTCATAGTAAATGATGAACCTATGACCTATGAAGAAATTCTGAATAGTTCAGAATCTGACAAATGGCTTCATGCCATGAAGCCAACAATGGATTCCATGTATGAAAACTAAGTATGGACTTTGGTTGAACCTCCCGAATGGTTAAAGCCTATAGGGTGCAAATGGGTTTTCAAAAAGAAAAATGATATGGATGGTAATGTGGTTACCTATAAAGCTAGACTTGTAGCTAAAGGTTATCATCAAAGACAAAGAATTGACTATGATGAAACTTTTAGCCTACTCTATAAGAATACTTCTAGACATTGCTGCTCATTATGAATATAGGATACGACAAATAGATATGAAGAGAACTTTTCTTAATCAAAATTTAATTGAGGATGTGTACATGACAGAACCAGAAGGCTTCATATCCAAAAATGGCAAAAAGGTATGAAAGCTTCAAAGATCCATTTATGGATTAAAGCAAACATCCAGGGGTTGGAATATTTGGTTTGATAAGACAATCAAATAGTTTGGTTTCTTACAACATCCGGATGAACTTTGTGTATATAAGAAGGTTAGTGAGAGTGCAATTGTATTCCTTATGTTGTATGTAGATGACATACTACTAATGGAAAATGATGTCTCAAACTTACAATTAGTCAAAATTTGGTTATCCAAGAATTTCTTTATGAATGATCTTGGAGAAACAATTTATATTTTAGGGATAAGGATTTATAGAGATAGATCTAAAAGATTGCTTGGTCTTTCACAATCTACATACATAGACAAGTTGCTAAAGAGGTTTAACATGGAGTAGTCCAAGAGAAGATATATTCCCATGACCTATGGGATTTCTATCTTAAAGTCTGTATCCAAAGACACAAGATGAGAGGACACGCATGAGTTTGATTTCATATGTTTCAACTATAGGATCAATCATGGACGTTATGTTATGTACAAGACCCGATGTATCATATACTCTGAGTGTCATGAGCATATACCAATCGGACCCTGGTGAGGGTCATTGGGTGGCTGTCAAGAATATCCTTAAGTATATGAGAAAGACTAAGTATGTATTCTTGATATATGGAGATGAAGATCTTGTTGTGAGTAGGTATGCAGATGCCAACTTCCAATCTGACAAGGATGACTCAAAATCTCAATCAGGTTAGATATTCACACTAAATAGTAGAGTAGTCAATTGGAAGAGTTCTAAACAAAAAACAACTGCTAATTTCACAGCCGAAGTAGAGTACGTTGCAGCTTCTGAAGCAGCAAAGGAAGCAATTTGGATAAAAAAAATTCATCAAGGAACTTGTAATGGTTCCTAGCATTGTTGATCCAATACAATTGTATTGTGACAATAATGGAGCTATTACACAAGCAAAAGAGACACAGTCTCATCAAAGATCCAAATATATACTCAGAAGATACCATTTGATTAGAGAAATCATTGGTAGGAATGATGTAAAGATGGAAAGTGTGCCCACGGATCAGAATATTGTTGATCCTTTAACTAAGCCACTTCCTCAAAAGAAATATAATTCTCATGTACTCGCCTATGGAATTAAATACAAAAGTGATTGACTTTAGTTCAAATAGGAGGCTGTTAGGGAAGTGCTCTAAAGGCAATCACCTTTAGCACTTATTGTAAAAATTTATTTGATTAATAAAAGACATTTTCGTTAATTTGATATTCTTTTAATATATGAATTGATAGTAATCTTAAATCACTTAATGAAGTTCTTGATAGATAACATAGCATGAAGGAAATCATGATGAGATCATGATATTGAGATTCTTAACATGTATAATTTTATTAGTATCTAAATTATCCCTAGTCATAGGATTAATGAGATGGGACATTGTTAATTCGGATAGACTAGCACATATTATATTCATTGATTGGATCAAGCAGTAGATCTCATAATATGTAAATATGAGATATTTAAAGTTAACATATAGATGTTTACTAAGTGTAACTAAGTACATTGGATAACCTGCTATGAGAGAATTATATGAATAATCTATTCAAATATCAATGATAGTCTTATCATAGCAATGATGCAAATATCCTTAAACTTGAGGTACTCGAGGATATCTTGGATATTGATTATGTACTTTGACACTATTCGTTGTTGCCTCAGGAATGTTACTCATAGAGTGGTGATTGGGTTTATCTTGACGTATTAGAGGTAATTGGGTAACCAACAAAGGATTCATCACTCCTGATAGAAGGAGTGTAACTGTTTTAACTAAAAATATTATTTATGTTTCTAGTTTAAATAAAGATAGTTTCCATTTTGCTTTTAGTAACAATTGTCATTCTATTATATTGAATGCTATTCTTTATGCTAGCGGTACATTATGCCATAGAATATTCATATTAGATATGTCAAATCCAATTTTATACATCAATGATAATAAAAGGCAAAACAAGATATGTTGAAATCATCTTACTTATGGCATTGTCGCCTTGGTCATATAAGTGAGAAACGCATGGCTAAGCTACACAAAATTGGTAGTTTGGGGTCATTTGATTATGAGTCATATAACACATGTAAATCTTGCTTATTAGTCAAGATGACTAAATTACCCTTTAAGGGAAAGGGTGAAGACGCTAATGGGTTTTAGACTTAATACATTCAGATGTATGTGGCCCAATGTCCACACACAACAGAGGTGATTTCATCTACTTTATTACTTTTATCGATGACTACTCACAATTTGAGTATATGTATCTAATGAGATATAAATTTGAAACTTTTGAAAAGTTCAAAAATTTTAAAAATAAAGTAAATAAACAACTTGGCAAAAGTATTAAAACACTTCAATCAGATCGAGAAGGTGAATACTTGAGCCAAGAGTTTTTAAGTTATCTTAGGGATAATGGAATATTATCTCAATGGACTCCACCTTGTATGCCACAATACAATGTTGTGGCTGAAAGAAGAAACTGAACCCTGTTAGACATGACAAGGTCTATGAAGAGCTTTGCGAAACTCCCTAAATCCTTTTGGAATTATGCACTGGAGACTGTCGTTTATCTATTAAATGGAGTCACTTCGAAGTCAGTTGATGTTACTCCATATGAGATGTGGAATAACAAGAAGCCCACACTTTATTACATGAGAATTTTGGATTGTCCTGCTTATGTGAAGCGGATAATGTCATATAAAATTGGAAGCTAAATCTGACTAATGTCTATTTATGGGATATCCTAAAGCATCATATGGATATCAATTCTACCACCCTTTGGAACAAAAGGTGTTTATTTCAAGACATGTTATCTTTTTAGAAAAAGAATATCTTGTAAAAGGAGATAGTGGGAGAAAAATTAAACTTGAAGATGTTCAAGATGCTCAAGCTGTGACGCCCCACTTATATATTAGGAATAATCTCATATATATAAGAATGATGCCACAAGCTTAACTCGATAATCTACTCGAATTGAATTTTTTTTCATTTTAAATAACTTAATATTTTTATTTATTTTGGTTTAGGCAAATTGTTCAAATTAAAAATACATATATATATCCTTATATTGTATACACATATGGTACCCGATTATGTTACTTAATTATTTACATACACAATATTAATATATGAGATATGTCTACCACACAAAAGACATAGTCAAACAAAAAAAAACATAATAATACATAACCAACCATCTAACTATGCTTCTTGTGTCTCTGCTGATATGGGTTTGAATTTCCTTCTTGACCACTTCACCTCCTACCGTCTATAGTTCCAATTCCTGCGTGACAAAAACTCACGCTAAGCTAACTCTAGCTTAGTGGTACATATAGGTATTAAGTTTTTCCCAAGCAGTCACACAAGTGCATGTCTCAAATAATTCATGATACACTGAATTTTTATTTTATATAAAAAAAATAACCACATCACATAACAGTATAAACATAATAATCATAATCAATAACTAAATTCTCATTACCTCCTGTAAGCATTTCATGTTTCGTCACTTATGTCAAAAATAAAATTTCACATTTCATTCCATAGTCTTTAATTAATATCAGCCCAAATCTCATTCCCGAACTATCCGGATATGGGGTGTGAAATAGGGGTGCTCGCGGAGCTTAAGCCACCCTACTCACCATAATCTCAAGTCAAGGGCGCTCGCGGAGCTTAAGCCACCTTGACAGAATATAATTATATTATCTGTATATAATCAGGATCAGGGGCGCTCCCAGAGCTAAAGCTACCCTGTCCCTAAATAATATCCATATCGGTACCATAATTCCCCCCTTAATGGTGCACCATCTATCCTATGTTAGTCCTCAGGTAGAGAAATGGGCAATTAACACCATTAATTACTTGTTTCTATAACCAATACTCATTTCATATTAACACAATCATATATTCACAATTTATTTCAAAACGATGTAATAGCATGATATTTTATCAAATGTTAACACAATATTAAGTTCATAGTTAATAACATTCTTACAACCTTAAAACATGTCATACACACACAATCATGCATAAGGGCAAAACAAAATACATATATGTACAAACCTCGATAGTATTTTCCTTTTTCCAAAATATAAGTTCAGAGCTTGTTCACTTTTGTTGGTCTTCTTCTTGTTGAAATCCTAATTTAAAAATATAATTAATTAATAGCTTGATAAAATATTTATTCTTAATATAATTTAAATAAATAACTAGAATTTCTATTAAGCTAGAACAAGACCTATAAGGACTGTTGGATTAATAACATTTCCTACATTTATCCAATTTATATGATTCTTGAATATAATTAACTATAACATGTAAAACTAAAATATACTAAAATTTCAGAATTTTTGAACCTTTACATAATTTTTGATATAATTTTAAATATTGACCTGTTTTCTGCCCTTAGGCAGTTTCAAGATACTCAATTCCAAAATTCATAACTTTCAATGTGTAGCTTATATTATTAGGAAAAGTTTTATAAAGTTATATAAGTTAATTGGGAACATATTTCATGTTTAACACATTTTCAGATTCATTCTCTAAGGGTCTCAAATATTGGAGGATATATAACTGGTTCAACATAGAGTATCAACCCAACCAGTTTAATTGTTCAGCTCATAACTCACCCAATAAATGACATTTTAAGATGAAACTTTCACAGAAATTTAGATAAGACATAGGAGTAAAACTCTTATGTTTTGTACTTTGGCTAATTAGATCTAACAATAGGTGAAATATAAGGATGAAGTTACTGGAATTGCACAGATATATGAACCAGCTCAATCAAGGAACAGTTCTAGTTCATTTCAGAATACCTCAACCTACACAAGAGAAATTCATACGAAATTTCTCAGATACCTTAATAGGATATATATCTAAAACTTTCATGTTTTACAAAACCTCATAATAAGCCACTAAAATGATCAAGTTTTACAAAAACCGTAGGTTATTTGGTTGATACGTCTCCCTGAACCAAATTCACCCCAATAACCATATCTCTTTATATACTCAAAATAATTCAATAAAATCTGGCAGAGAGATAAAAAAAGTCATAGATGAACAACTTTTATGTTTAACACATTCCTAAATTCGAGTCACAAGATAATAAAAAATAGAGTGCAATATTCTGTCAAAATATAACCTAAAGAGTTCTAATAACACAATAATCATGGGGAAAACATTTCTTTTCAAGATCAGATTTAATTGGACTGATTTTTGATGCAAATCTTGAAAAAGATGATGAGTAATTTGATCTAAGATATGGAGGAAGAAAAAGGGATGAAGAAGAAAAAGAAGAAGGAGAAAAGAGAATTTGGGAGAAATAGTCTTCAGCCCATTTTTGGTCTTTAGCCCTTTTTTTTTTTGCTGACCTGTTTTTACTGTTCACTGTTCACTTTAATTTTTTTTAATTTTCTTATTATTATTATTATTATTATTATTATTATTATTATTATTATTATTATTATTATTATTATTATTATTATTATTATTATTATTATTATTATTATCTTCACATATTTCCTTATTTAATATCTTTAATTTTCTTTAATCAAAAATATAATTTAATTATGTGGTCTAAATTATTCAAATTAAACTCTAATTAGTGGGTGTTACAATTCTCTCCCCCTTAAGATGTTTTGTCCTCGAAACATACCTATGTATCGTCACTGAACAGGTGAGGGTATTGAGCTTTCATCACCTCCTCACTTTCCCATGTTGCTTCTTTGATTGCATGATTCATCCATAGTACTTTCACTAATGGTACTCGCTTGTTCCTCATTTCCTTAATTTCTCTTGCTAAAATTTGGACTGGTTCTTCTTCATATGTGAAATCTTGTCTCACATGAATGCTTTCAGCAGGTATGATGTGATTAGGATCTGATCTATATCATCTTAACATTGAGACATGGAAGACATCATGTACTTGACTCATCTCCGGTGGTAGAGCGAGTCTATAAGCAACAGGTCCAACTCTTTCTAATATTTCATAAGGTCCGATGAACCTTAGACTTAACTTGCCTTTCTTTCCAAATCGCAAAACTTTCTTCCAGGGAGATACTTTAAGAAAAACTTTATCACCCACTGCATATTCAATGTCCCGTCTCTTGAGGTCAGCGTATGATTTTTGTCTATATGTAGCTGTTTTAAGTCTTTCACGAATGACTTTCACTTTTTCTTCTGTCTCTTGCACTAGGTTTGGTCCTATAAGTTTCCTTTCGCTGAGCTCCGTCCAACATATAGGTGTTTGACACTTCCTACCATAAGTGCCTCATATGGAGCCATCTGGATACTAGCCTGATAACTGTTATTATAGGCGAATTCCATTAAAGGAAGATATTTGTCCCAGCTACCTTTAAATTCAATGACACAACTTTTCATCATATCTTCTAGAATTTGAATGACTCTTTTTGACTGTCCATCTGTTTGCAGATGAAAAGCTGTGCTGAAATTGAGCTTAGTACCTAGAGCTCGTGTAGACTGCCCCAAAATTGAGATGTGAAACGGGGATCTCTGTCAGACACAATAGAAACAGGCACTTCATGAAGTCGTACAACTTCATTCATATAAATTTCTGCCAATTTATTCAGTGGATAGTCCTTTCTGATAGGTAAGAAATGTGCTGGCTTTGTAAATCTGTCCACTATGACCCATACAATATCATGTTTCTTTAGAGTCAAAGGCAATCCAGTCACAAAATCCATAGTGATCGATTCCCACTTCCATTCTGGAATAGAAATTGGATGTAGCAACCCCTAAGGTACTTGATGTTCCGCCTTGACCCGCTGACAAGTTAAACATTTTGAAGTGTACTCTGTGATGTCCTTTTTCATACCTACCCACCAATATCTGCTCTTCAACTCTTGGTACATCTTGTTACTCCCTGGGTGCATAGTATATTTGCTTTCATGGGCCTCTCTAAGAATCCTCTATCCAAGATCTTCTAAACTAGGCACACATAATCTGTCTTGATAGAACAATCCACCATCTAAGTCCATAGTGAATCCAGGTCTCTCCCCCTTAGAGATCAAATCAGCTAATTCAATTAACTTCCTATCTTGTCTTTGTGCATCCTTGATTTCCTGTATAAGAGTGGGTTGAAGGTGCAACTCTGCCACCATCTTTCTTCTCAAAGCATCTGCTACTACATTAGCTTTGCCTGAATGATAGTCAATCACACAATTATAATCCTTTATTAGTTCTAGCCATCTTCTCTGCCTCAAATTCAATTCTTTCTGTGAGGGAATATATTTTAAACTCTTGTGATCTGTGTAAATAAAACACTTCTCCTCATATAAATAATGGCGCCAAATCTTCAATGCAAAAACTATAGCTGCCAACTCCATATCATGGGTAGGATAATTCTTCTCATGTGGCTTTAACTGTCTAGAAGCATAAGCAACCACCCTTCCATCTTGCATAAATACACAACCCAATCCATTATGAGAAGCATCACTATAAATGACATACTCCTTATTAGGAATCGGCTGTGTCAAAACAGGGGCCTTAGTGAGCATACTTTTGAGCTTATCAAAACTAGCTTGATACTTATCTGTCCACTCAAATTTAACATCCTTTCTTAATAGTCTTGTTAAAGGAGAAGCCATCATTGCAAAACCCTTGACAAATCTCCGATAATATCCAGCTAAACCCAAGAAATTTCTGACCTCGGTCACATTCCGTGGAGGTTTCCAACTCATAATTGCCTCAACTTTGCTAGAATCCACTTTAATGCCTTCTGCAGAGATAATGTGTCCCAAAAATGTCACCTCCTTTAACCAAAACTCACATTTTGAGAGTTTTACATAAAGCTTATATTCTCTGAGAGTCTGCAATGCTATTCTCAAATGCTTTTCATGTTCTTCTGAATCTTTAGAATACACCAAAATATCATCAATGAAAACAACAACAAATTGATCAAGATGTGGTCTGAAGATCCTATTTATAAGATCCATAAATGCTGTTGGAGCATTGGTCGGCCCAAATGGCATAACCAAAAACTCATAATGACCATATCTGGTTCTGAATGCAGTTTTAGCAATATCCTCCGTCTTCACCCTTAATTGATGATAACCAGATCTCAAATCTATCTTGGAAAATACTCATGCACCTTTCAATTGGTCAAATAGATCATCAATCCACGGTAATGGGTACTTGTTCTTGATGGTCACCTTATTCAACTGTCGATAATCAATACATAGCCTCAAAGATCCATTCTTCTTTTTCACAAACAATACTGGTGCACCCCATGGGGATGTACTTGTTCTAATGAAACCCTTATCAAGAAGTTCTTTCAATTGTGTCTTAAGTTCTTTCATCTCTAATGGGGCCATTCTGTATGGTGTCTTTGATATAGGCATAGTTTCTGGAACAATATCAATAGTAAATTCTACCTCTCTCTCCGGAGGTAACCCAGGTAAGTCATCAGGAAAGACATCTGGAAATTCATTTACCACCAGGATATCTTCAAGATTTGAACCTCCTTTTCTGGTGCCAATCACATGGGCCAAATAAACTTCACACCATTTTCTCATCAATCTCCGGGCTTTCATTATGGATATGACTCGAGGATGTTGTGAAAATAATTCCCCTTTTACAATAATTGCATGTCTCAAATAATTCATGATGCACTGAATTTTTATTTCATATAAAATAACCACATCACATAACAGTATAAACATAATAATCATATTCAATAACTAAATTCTCATTACCTCCTGTAAGCATTTCATGTTTTGTCACTTATGTCAAAAATAAAATTTCACATTTCATTCCATAGTCTTTAATTAATATCAGCTCAAATCTCATTCCCGGACTGTCTGGATATGGGGTGTGAAATAGGGGCGCTCGCGGAGCTTAAACCACCTTAACTGAATATAATTATGTCATCTGTGTATAATCAGGATCAGGGGCGCTCCCAAAGCTAAAACCACCCTGTCCCTAAATAATATCCATATCGGTACCGTAACTCCCCCCTTAATGGTGCACCATATATCCTATGTTAGTCCTCAGGTAGAGAAATGGGCAATTAACATTATTAATTACTTGTTTCTATAACCAATACTCATTTCATATTAACACAATCATATATTCACAATTTATTTCAAAACCATGTAATAGCATGATATTTTATCAAATGTTAATACAATATTAAGTTCATAGTTAATAACATTCTTACAACCTTAAAACATGTCATACACACACAATCATGCATAAGGGCAAAACAAAATACATATATGTACAAACCTCGATAGTATTTTCCTTTTTCCAAAATATAAGTTCAGAGCTTGTTCACTTTTGTTGGTCTTCTTCTTGTTGAAATCCTAATTTAAAAATATAATTAATTATTAGCTTGATAAAATATTTATTCTTAATATAATTTAAATAAATAACTAGAATTTCTATTAAGCTAGAACAAGAACTATAAGGACTGTTGGATTAATAACTTTTTCTACATTTATCCAATTTATATAATTCTTGATTCTAATTAACTATAACATGTAAAACTAAAATATAATAAAATTTCAGAATTTTTGAACCTTTATATAATTTTTGATATAATTTTAAATATTGACCTGTTTTCTGCCCTTAGGCAGTTTCAAGGTAACCAATTCAAAAATTCACAACTTTCAATGTATAGCTTAAATTATTATGAAACTTTTTATACAGTTATATAAGTTAATTGGGAACATTTTTCATGTTTAACGCATTTCCAGATGCAGTCTCTAAGGGTCTCAAATATTGGAGGATATATAACTGGTTCAACATAGAGTATCAACCCAACCAGTTTAATTGTTAAGCTCATAACTCACCAAATAAATGACATTTTAAGATGAAACTTTCACATAAATTTAGATAAGACATAGGAGTAAAACTTTTATGTTTTGTACTTTGGCTAATACGATATAAAAATAGGTGAAATATAAGGACAAAGTTACTAGAACTGCACAGGTATATGAACCAGCTCAATTAAGGAACAGTTCTATTTCATTTCAGAATACCTCAACCTACACAAGAGAAATTCATACGAAATTTTGCAGATACCTCGATAACATATATATCTAAAACTTTCATGTTTTAAAAAACCTCAGAATAAGCCACTAAGATGATCAAGTTTTACAAAAACTGTAGGTTATTTGGTTGATACATTTCCCTGAACCAGTTTCACCCCAATAACCATATCTCTTTATATACTCAAAATAATTCAATAAAATATGGTAGAGAGATAAAAAAAAAGTCATAGATGAACAACTTTTATGTTTAACACATCCCTAAATTCGAGTCACAAGATAATAAAAAATAGAGTGCAATATTCTGTCAAAATATAACCTAAAGAGTTCTAATAGCACAATAATCAAGGGGAAAACATTTCTTTTCAAGATCAGATTTAATTGGATTGATTTTTGATGCAAATCTTGAAGAAGATGATGAGTAATTTGATCTGAGATATGGAGGAAGAAAAATGGATGAAGAAGAAGAAGAAGAAGAAGAAGGAGAAAAGAGAATTTGGGAGAAATAGTCTTCAGCCCCTTTTCCCATTTTTGGTCTTTAGCCCTTTTTTTTTGCTGACCCATTTTTACTGTTCACTGTTCAACTTTTTTTTTTAATTTTATTATTATTATTATTATTATTATTATTATTATTATTATTATTATTATTATTATTATTATTATTATTATTATTATTATTATTATTATTATTATTATTATTATTCTTGTTGTTGTTGTTGTTGTTGTTGTTATTATTATTATTATTATTATTATTATTATTATCTTCACATATTTCCTTATTTAATATCTTTAATTTTATTTAATCAAAAATATAATTTAATTATGTGGTCTAAATTATTCAAATTAAACTCTAATTAGTGGATGTTACACAAGCTGATGCTAATCAACTGTCTGAACCTGAGCCTATTATTCATACAGATGATATAGCATCTCAACCTTTTGAAGCATAAGAGTTTTGTAGGTCAAGCATGATATGTATTGTTCTAGAAAGATATGGATTTCTTATTAGTGAACAAAATGACATATTGCTCATAGTAAATGATGAGCCTACGACTTATGATGAAGTTTTGAATAGTTCAGAATCTGACAAATGACTTCAAGCCATGAACTCAGCAATATATTCCATGTATAAAAACTAAGATGGACTTTGGTTGAACCTCCCGAAGGGTTAAAGCCTATAAGGTGCAAATAGATTTTCAAAAAAAAATGATATTGATGGTAATGTGGTTACCTATAAAACTAGACTTATAGCTAAAGGTTATCATCAAAGACAAGAAATTGACTATGATGAAACTTTTAGCCTAATAGTTATACTTAAATCCATAAGGATACTACTAGACATTATTGCTCATTATGATTATGAGATATGACAAATAGATGTGAAGACAAATTTTCTTAATGGAAAATCTAACTAAGGATGTACACATGACACAACCAAAAGGCTTTATATCCAAAAATGGCAAAAAATTATGCAAGCTTAAAAGATCCATTTACGGATTAAAGCAAACATCCAGGAGTTGGAATATTCGGTTTGATAAGACAATCAAATAGTTTAGTTTTTTACAAAATCCGGATGAACCTTGTGCATATAAGAAGGTTAGTGAGAGTGCAATTGTATTCCTTGTGTTGTATGTAGATGACATACTACTAATGGGAAATGATATCTCAGCCTTACAATCAGTCAAAATTTGGTTATCTAAGAATTTCTCTATGAAAGACCTTGGAGAAACAATTTATATTTTAGGGATAAGAATTTATAGAGATAAATCTAAAAAAAATTGATTGGTCTTTCACAGTTTACGTACATAGACAAGTTGCTAAAGAGGTTTAGCATGAAGTAGTCCAATAGAGGATATATTCCCATGACCCATGGGATTACTTTTTCAAAGTCTGTATCCAGAGACACAAGATGAAAGGACATGGATGAGTTTGATTCCATATGTTTCAGCTATAGGATCAATTATGTACGTTATGTTATGTACAAGACCCGATGAAGCAATTTGGATAAAGAAATTCATCAAGGAACTTGGAATGGTTCCTAGCATTGTTGATCCAATACAATTGTATTGTGATAATAATGGAGCCATTGCACTAGCAAAGAAGACACGATCTCATCAGAGATCCAAATATGTACTCAAAAGATACCATTTGATTAGAGAAATCATTGGTAGGAATGATTTAAAGATGGAAAAAGTGCCCACCAATCAGAATATTGTTGATCCTTTAACTAAGCCACTTCCTTAAAAGAAATACAATTCTCATGTACTCGCTTATGGAATTAAATACAACGGCGATTGACTTTAGTTCAAATGGGAGGCTGTTAGGGAAGTGCTCTAAAGACAATCACCTTTAGCACTTTTTGTACAAATTTATTTGATTAATAAAAGACATTTTCATTAATTTGATATTCTTTTAATATATGAATTGATAGTAATCTTAAATCAATTAATGAAGTTCTTGATAGATAACATAACATGAAGAAAATCATGATGAGATCATGATATTGAGATTCTTATCATGTGTAATTTTGTTAGTATCTAAATTATCCCTAGTCATAGGATTAATGAGACAGGACATTGTTAATTTGGATAGACTAGCACATATTATATTCATTGATTGGATCAAGCAGTAGATCTCATAATATGTAAACATGAGATATTTAAAGTTAACATATGAATGTTTACTAAGTGTAACTAAGTACATTGGATGACCTACTATGAGACAATTATATGGATAATCTATTCAAATATCAATGATAGACTTATCATAACAATTGTGTAAATATCCTTAAACTTGAGGTACTTAAGATATCTTGGATATTGATTCTGTACTTTGACACTATTCCTTGTTGTCTCAGGAAGGTTACTCATAGGGTAGTGATTGAGTGCATCTTGAGGCATTCGAAGGTAATTGGGTAACCAACAAATGATTCACCACTCTTGATAGAAAGAGTCTATACCTATGACCTCTTGTAGGGGTCATTACTGGAGATTCTCTGGCGGAAGTGGAAATGTCATGAAAATAGTTTTTAATGACATGTTAATAGAGTAACTAGCCTCAGGAATAAAAACTAATATTACTTGGACTAGATGTGATATAGTCAGTCTAGTGGGAGTTGACACATATTCATACTTTGAACCAAGTTGGGTATACAAATAGTGAAATGAATAATTGCACAAAAATTATCTATGAAAAGGTTTGTAGTCAAACTATTGATTTTTTGATCAACTGGGGGTTATGATGTGTTTTTAGATATTGCTCATGACTTGCTTAAATGAATTGTTAATTAAATTGTCCAACATAATCGAGAACCTAGTAAGTCACACGCATTGGAGATATGAAGAATGAGTAAAATGGTTTTTAATTGGATCCAAAAATATGAGAGAGTTATTTCAAATTGGATCACGATGAGATCGTAGGAAAAAATTCATCGGGAGAAGTCATGGGCCCGTGCAGACCCACTGGCTAGGTAAGCTGCTGACAGGCCAGTTGTGTCTGCCTAGCAGTAGAATTGCGCACCTTAGGTCATAATTGGCCTTATGACCATTACTATTCATTCATTTTATTTTTTTTACTTTTAATATTCTTTTTTTTAATATGATTCAAATTGAAAATACATTAAATGACATAAAAGAGACATGAAAAATATTTTTGGTAAAAAATAATTTTTGAGATAATAATTTTCTCAAAAATATATTCAAAACTAGCACTTTAAATATTATTCAAACCATTTCTTTTGTAAGTTTCTTTTTCATTATTCGTGTGAATTATCATTAGAAATATCCTATTTAAAATTATTGTGGTTTGCTACAATCAAATATAGTGAAAATTTGAATAACAAATCAAAAAATTAGAAGATATAATTTCTAATATCAATATTTGATAAATTAGTTTTAATAGCATAAATATGATATTTTGTTTCGAGTTTTGAAATTTTTTTTTCCGCTGCATTTATGAATATAATTCGTCTTCAAAACCCAACATAAGGTCTGGTCTATTTTTTGTTGAAGATCAATTCAAATGTATTGAAGCAAATTCAATATATATATATATATATATATATGGAATCACAAAAATTTTATTGATTATTTATATCGCCTTGTAATAATTAACATGTTGTGGTAGAGATGCATGAGAATAATGTTGTCAAAACGTATGTTAATTTTAGCATTAAGCCCTTAAATTAATACGTTGTATAATGTGATGAAGTTTGACTTGAAAGTGAAACCTTATTCAACCTTATCATCAATTAAAATATGACAATGTAATTTTCTCGTTTTTTGTTAATAATTTTTCTTTTAGAATGAAATTAAATTGAAATAATACTCATTTATTATGAATTGTTTTCTATAATTTTTCTTATAAATTAATTAATTTATTAATTAGAACATCAGGTTTTTTTAGTTTCTAACATATAAATATATAAATGTATTTAAATGAATTCATATTTAAAATATATCACAGACATATACATACATATATATATATATATATATATATATATATATATATATATATATATATATATATATATATATATACAATTCAAAACATACCTGCTTATATTTAGTCATTATAAAAAAATGTTTATGTGAAATCATATAACATATCTGCTTATGCTTAGGATTGGACATTTAAGAGAGTGAAATTTGCACGTCTTCAAGCCGCTCAATATTAAGATTGGATCTAGCTTTGACTTAAGCTAGCCATTGTATAGAATTATCTTATAATTTTCTCTAATCTCAAATATGTGATCCAAAGTTGCCCTTAATTAAAACGAGGTTGGAAAATTCGCGTAGAATGTCGACATCTTTTTTTTTTTTTCAAATTACATGGCCATAATTTGATATGAATCTGTATGAAAATTTTGATTTGAAATCCACCTGCTTGAAGAAAATTTGAAGGCTGACTGTCCTATAGTGACTTAAAAAAGATGACTCAAATCGGGCGTCAACTCAAAACCTATAAATAAGTATATTTTTATAACTTGTGGATGAAATGTAATCTTTTTAAACAAACTTAAAATGTATAAATATATTGCATAAATATTTATTACTAAGTATATATCGTTCATTTATATTTCCTAAAGTATAAAAATAAGTATATATTACATTAAGTTTTTAATTATAAAATATATGTCGCTATATTTTAAACTTATAAATATAAATATATTATTCAAATACATATTAATAATTTATTACTATGGATACATATATTATGAATAATTTCAATATATTTTATAAATCATGATTAAACATAAACAAATAATTATAGTATTATCATTATATTTAATATTTTATTTATACATATATTGTAATTGTAAAGAATGTTATGATTATATATAGTATTATACTTAATAATATCATACTAATACATATATAATATTTTAAAACCTAATAACATATATAGGAGTAATATCATGTAATATGTTGTAGTTTAAATTTTAAAAGTTGTTATTTGATATACTAGTTTGTTTCAAATTAAATTTTTATATTTTTGTTATTAATTTAAATTATTATTTTTATCTATAATAAATGTTGGAATTGGATATAATAAAGCATATATTTTAGCTGTAAAAAGTAATCATCAATTTGACTTTAGGTTAATGGTAAGTTCTCTATTAGAGGAAGTAAAAATATATTGATTTCGATCCTTCCCACTAACATCTTTTTTCCGTTTTGTTTATCTTATATCTAATATCAAGAAATTAAATAAATAAAAAGCCAAATATTTTTTAGACTAAATTGATATATGAAACTTTTTTTTAATGTTGACCTGAAACTCGCCCAAATCCAACTCGAATCGGTCCAATCCAACCTATTTGACTGATCTACATGTTAAATATTATGGTTTTTGAATATATATATATATATATATATATATATATATAGGGTAAGGTTTTGATGGTTACTATAAGATTTTGATAGTTACTATATTATTTACCGAATATTATTTTTCAACCACTAGATTAAAATTTAATGGATCTAGTTAGCTCTATAATTTATTAACAATAGTTATTACAATTTAATAGCTTGAAATTTTAAATCTTATGATATTTACTTTTGTTGGTGACATGAGTAATATGCTTTTATTTATTGCTATTTTCATTTCTAAAAATAATGAGTCAAGCAAATCATCTGCCTTTTTTCTTTTTTTCTTTTTATCCTATGAAATCTGCTTTTAACTTCTAATGAAATTTGTAAACATTTTTAAGTATTTTAGGTGTCTATTAATTACTGCCTTTCGTTTCATATTATATTAACCAAAACGTCCTTTTTATTTTCTAGTTAACTTATCATCAATGGTAATTTTCATTTTTTATGCCTCCGTCCTAAGTTTCTATGCTTCTAAAACTGTAATGTTTTCGAATTTCAATTTACAAGAAAGAAATTTTTAGGTTTGGTTTTTAAATCATAAATTCTCTTAATGTTTATTTTCGATTTAAATACCATTAGTTTAATGATATGGCAGGTCAACATAATTTTTTTAATTTTATAAAATATTATCTTTTTTTAATATAAAATTAATAAACTAAAGTTAATTAGGCAACAATATGCAGATGGAATATCTAGTTATATAGTTGGTGCTAATAATCACTTCAGTTTGACAGTAAATTTTTTTTAGCTTAATTTAATTTAATTTTAAACTTAATTTAATATTTTTAATATAATATCAAAATTGTAATTTTTTAGCTAGCTAATGTGAAGATCACCTTATAAAATCGAAGTTAATAAATTCCTAGTGTTTCTTTCTCATAGCTAGAAATAGAATTAGGATTACAATTAGTATTATTCTCTTCTCATTGCCATACACTTGACCCTTCTAGGTTAAAATTTGCTTATGGAACTTACCATTATTCTTCTTCCTTTAAAAAAAGAAAAAGAAAATCCTGAAGTTGAAATCTGATTGTTAAATATCATGGAACTTCTTTATAGCCACATACGAATTTTTTTCTTATTTTTTCTAAATTTTTTGGTCTTGATCAATGCAGTATTATATCTCATAAAAAAATATATGTTCGAGAAAGAACAATAAGAAATTAAAAAAAAATAATTGAATTTGAAATTAAACTAATAATTCAAAAAAAAAAGAATAGTTCTGAAGGTCAACATTATAAATTCAAGAAAATGGACAATTTTAGTGTTGTAAAAATAAATAATTTGAGGATTGAATAATTACAAATGGGAATTGATGGTGACAATAGAAAATTGCAATGGTTTTGTTTGTAAGTGAAATAAATGACATTAGTCCCCTGGCGAGTGAGAAATTGGGCCCATAGAGAGAGACTAAGAAAAGGCCTGAAGTGTGGAAAATAACGGCAAAAGTATGTGTGGGGAATACTACTTAAAAACCACGTCGTTTCGTTAAGGGTGTTTGTGGTATATTTACTGTTCAATGAACAGTGTATATTATGGGTTTTAATAGAAAAAAAGAGTTAATTGTAACAATTGTCAATGAATTTTCTATTATTTTCCTTGAAATGGGAAAACTTTTTTGAAACATGAAAATTACTAAACTATAAAAATCATTTTCAGCTATTTTTGGTGAGTTGGTAACTGAAGATGTTGATGTAGCAACCGGCTTTCACAACGTCATTAAACACATACCACATCAGATACCATCTAAATAATATGTCCGTAATTTTTAAAATATGTCAAATCAGTTGTCACATGACAGACCTAGATGAAAAATGATTATATGTCATAATTAATTTTACTAGTAGATACTGAATTTTATTTCACTTTGCATAATATCATTAAACTTTTTTCGTTAAAAAAATATTTTTTTGCATTAAAATTGATAAATAAACAATTGAAAATCTAATTAGGAGCTAATTTGACACTAAATTTTTGTAAAAAAAATTGAATCTATTGTCTAATTTTTCAAAAATTATAATTCATAATGGCACTATCATATAAAACATGATCATTTGTTTGAAAACAACAACAATATATATATATATATATATATATATATATATATATATATATATATATATATATATATATATATATATATAATTAATACATAGAACTACAATCTAATACAAAAGCTACAAAGTCAACACATGCTTGCATATACACAATTAAACTTTAGATACAAAATAATGATATGTCATAATTAATTTTACTAGTAGTTACTGAATTTTGTTTCACTTTCCATAATATCATTAAACTTTTTTCGTTAAAAAATATTTTTTTGCATTAAAATTGATAAAGAAACAATTGAAAATCTAATTAGGAGCTAATTTGACACTAAATTTTTGTAAAAAAATTGAATCTATTGTCTAATTTTTCAAAAATTATGATTCATAATGACACTATCATATAAAACATGATCATTTGTTTGAAAACAACAATAATATATATATATATATATATATATATATATATATTATATATATATAACCAATAATAGAACTACAATCTAATACAAAAGCTACAAAGTCAACACATGTTTGCATATACACAATTAAACTTTAAATATTCAACAATTCCAAATATATAAATAATTATGAAGTTATTTCTTAGTTAGATTAATTTCCTAATAAAATCAATGTACTAATAAGATTAGTTTCATTAAAAATATTAATAATTTGAATTAAGTTTCAATTTTAGGATTAATTAAATTCCAATTATGTTAAATTTGAGACTTCATTAATTCGGTTCACTCCACTTTTTTTATTAATTTATGAATAATTATTTTGATTTATATGTCATTCATATTTAAAATATTGCTCACAAACAAAATTGACAAAATATGGATTTGTTTTTTAAAAAAGAAAAAACTAAATAACCAAATACATTAAAAAAATAACCAAAAATAATATTATTTATTTTAAGTGTAAGAACATAATATCTTATGGGATAAAGAATTTAATTTAATTTTTCTTCTTATTAAAATTTTGATCATATAATATTATTTTTTAAAGTGTAATATTATTTTTTTAAAAGAGTAAAAATATAATGTCTTATAGTATAAAGAGTTTAATTTAATTTTTTAGTTTTTTATTGAATATATCATGGGGCTATCTTATTTTGTTAATTTTAATTATCAATTCAAACAAGCTAGTATAAATTTTTATGAAAATTTCAAGAACATAACAAAATAGATATACAAGAATTAAAATAAATAGCTCAAATATGATCATGCTCAAAATGATTTAGCTAAATAAAAAAACTCATTGGTCAATAAAATTATCAAAATTAAAATTATTTAAATAATTTATTTGAAATTATAAATTGATTTATGGGATATTGTTTTAATTTGAATTTTTAAATTTTATGGCTCTATTTTTTTCTTTTTAGTTTGTGGTTTCCTTAAACTAACTTGATGGTAAATTTATAAAAAAAAATAAATTTATCTTCATAATTATTAAAAATTGCAAATATAATTAAATTATTATTTACTAACATAATGTTAATTTATTTATATATTTATATTTTTTAATCAAAATAAAAAAAAATATATCTACAAATAAATATAAAAAATAAAAAAATATGGGGTACTATTGAGGGCTAGTGTCAGTAGAAATGGAGAGAAAGTGTGCACATATTACACTCAATTGCAGAAAAAAAAAAGTGAAAGTAGAAAAAAATAGAAAAAACTAAATAAATAAAAAAAGAAAACTGACTTAGTGTGGTATTGGTGCGGGGGCGCGAACCGGTGCAACATGAAGCAACAACAAGAAACAGCAGCACACACGAATAGAAGCAATAGTGACTGCAACTGTGATGTGGGTGGGGCAGCGCGTGGAGCGATAACACAACTGATGTGGGTGGGGCTCGAACAATAACAGCAAAATAAGCGAAAATGGATGTTTACGGGGAGGCGGTAGAAAATGTAGATGAGAAAATGAGAAAGAAGAATGACTGATTTTTGATGCGTCGGTCTCATGAGAAGACTGATGTCTATATTATACACCGATGCCTAAAATGAGATTATTTATATCGGTCGTTATTTTTAATTAACGTATATAGTTGCTCTTAGTTTTTTGTTTCGGTTGTTATATAATAACTGACACATATTGTCCACAATTTTGATTTTTAATTACAAAAATATTATTGCATTCCATATATGCATCATATTTTTAATAAACCAATGCATATGATCTAAATGTATAACAATTTCTGTACTAATGAATATATTAGAAATATTTAATTTCCTCAAATATAAGATTTAAAGAGATAACTAAGAAAAAAAATCACATAGTAAATTAGATCGTGGAAAGAAAACAAAAGTTATTGGATCATATAATAGTATAATATGATAATTGCATATACTCCCTCTATTTCAAAGGTTAATAATAATAATCTTGATACCTTTTTTTTTAATCTCTGCTAAATTAAAATTCATTTTCCTTTTAAAACATATAATTGATTTGTTAATTATTAATTATGTCTTTATTTGATATTCTTTATTATTAATAAATACAAATTATTGTTTATTTTCTAATCTATCTTTTATATTAATAAAAGTATTTTAAGAAATATATATATATATATATATATATATATATATATATATATATATATAAATATATATATAAAATTCATACCATATTAACTAAATATTTTTAATATGCTAAAAATGCAAATCAGCCTATGTTTGAGATAGCGGAAATATAGATGTGCGTGTGGGGAGAAGGAATTAAATTATAATGGAATTCAAGCACATGAAGATTTTTCTCATTTTTTAATATATGTATATATATATATATATATTGACAGTTAAGAAATTTTACTTAGGAGTCCAATTAAAAAGAGTAGATGTAGAAAAAATATTGAAGGTATAGCAAAAATAAGATGAAAATAGAAAATCAAATATATAATGTTGTTCAAAATAAAATATTATATTAAGATTTTTTTTTAAAATGTCAAATTTATTAAATTATCCCTAAAAATTTCAAAAATTTTAAGGAGGTCAAATGTCCGCCTTGACTCCAATGTACCTCCATTCTTTTATATATATATATATATATATATAATGGTTCGTTCGTTTATAAATGAAATTAATAATAAATTAACATATAAATTATCAAATAATATTATTTATTATTAAATATCACTTTAATTTCTCTTAAAATTTTACTGTGATACCCTCACAAACCAAGGTTTAAGAAACCCCTATAAATACCTAAGCAACGTACGTGCATGGCATCAATTCAAAAAGCCTTTCCTTCTCTTCTGTAGTTGATTGGTCATAGCGCTGACGACTTGAATTTATTAAAAAATTCCTAGGTTAAAATTTGCTTATGGAAATTACCATTATTCTTCTTCCTTTTAAAAAAAATGATAATCCTGAAGTTGAAATCTGATTGTTAGATATCATGGAACTTCTATATAGCGACATACGTTTTTTTTTTCTTATTTTTTCTAAATTTTTTGGTCTTGATCAACGCATTATTATATCTCCTAAAAAAAACTATATATTCGAGAAAGAACAATAAAAAATTTTAAAAAAATTAATTAAATTTGAAATTAAACTAATAATTAAAAAAAGAATAGTTCGGAAAGTCAACATTATAAATTGAAGAAAATGGACTGAAGAGAAAAGCAAAATATTTAGAACAACTATATTTTCAGCTTGGGTGTCAACATCATAGAAGAAGATGACAAATGTGATTTCATTTTTTTACCGTGTTATTTCTAGAAATGATAATGAGACGGATTCAGAGTGAAATTTTATGTTCCCATCTCATACCTCAAAACTCCACACTATTCCAGGCCAAAAAAAATTTGGTATCTCTATCTTCGCACTGCATGGGGATGGAAATCTCCGACTCCGTCTTGTTCCCTAATTTTCATTAAATTATTTTATTTTATTTTAATATTAAAAATATTTTTTTATTAGTGTTATATTTTTATTTTATTATATTTTTAAAATATTAATTATATTAAAATATAAATAATTATATAATTATATATATATATATAAAAATATAATAATCGGGGCGGGGTTAAGGAGAGGGATGTATATACGATTCCCGCACTGTTCCCGTCATAAAAAATTCGGGGTCGAGGCTAGAAAAAAAATTCACAAAAACTTGTTCTGTTTGGGGAGGGGCACTGCGAGTCAGATCCAAATTGTCATTTGTAGTCATTTCATTAATATTGTACTTAATTTATTTATAACCAAAACAGTGTGTTTCCTTGGTTTTTAAGCAGGAATATTTGTTAGGTAGTCACTATTGTTTTTTTCCTTTCTTTTAGTTGTATAAATATTGGTATTCTAGTGAATATAAGGCATGAAAATATTTTTCATCATTTTTTGATTTACCAAATTCTTCATATCAGAGCATATGAAGAATCGATCAAGTTGAGAGTTTATTACCTTTTTTTTTTAGCTTCTTTCATTGTTGATTATTTGGAAGATTACTTAATTCTTAAAGATATATGCCTCACTACCAATTATGTGAAGTAATTTAAAGATTCGATTTGGTTTGAGAAAATGGGAGAAAATTGCAGAAACATTAATCGATTTCAAGATGAGTTTAGAGCTACAAATCTTGATAATCCTAGAATGGTGCTAGTCACGAATCCACTAGATGGTAGCAATTATCTGATTGGAGTCATTCGATAATGATAACTTTAAGAGCGAAGAACAAGTTGAGCTTCGTAGAGGGAACAATAGAGATGTCAGATGAAGAATCAGAGAATTTTGAGCGATGGTGTATAGTTCATTTAATGGTAATTTCTTGGATTCTAAATGCGATGAGTAAAGAAATAGATGAGTCCTTCATATATGTTGTATTTGCTAGGGATTTTGGAAAGATTTGGAAGAAAATTTCAGAGAACGCAATGGGTCATAATTATATTAATTGCAAAGGGAAATCTTCTCTATTAGGCAAGGTAATATGTTAATGAATGCCTATTACAAAAGGATTCAAAAGCTCTAGGATGAGTTGAATGCATTAAGTCCAATGCCATATTGTTCCTGTGGCAAGTGTGAATGTGGAGCAATGAGGATGATGAAGGAAATGGCTTCTCTCAATAAACTAATGCAGTTTCTCATGGGATTAAGTGACAGTTATGATAGTGTTCAAAATCAAATCTTGTTATTAGATCCTTTACCTTCTGTTAGCAAAGCACACTTTATGGTCTTGAGGGTAGAAAGACAGAAGATGATTAATTTAAATATGGAAGAATATGTTGAAGGAACTGTTATGTTTGCTAAGGCATCAAAAAATATGAGATAAGGATATGACAACAATAATTATAAGAAGAAAGAATTTGGTAAAGGAGAAGATAAATATTGTGATCATTGCAAAAAGCTTGGACATAGCAAGGACACCTGTTTTAAACTCATTGGAGTCTCGGAGTGGTATAATGAATTAAAATAGAAAAGGCCGAGAGATTAGAGAATGACTTATGCAAATATGGTTGACAATGCATAAATGAAAGAGGAAGCAAGAGAGGGGACTTGGAGAACTCATCCTCAACAACCTCAGCAAAACATAACAGACTTAATAAAGCAGGAAGTCTCAAAGTATATGAAAGGAGCACAAATGCAGACTGAAGATTACATGCATTTTACAAGAGTCAATGAAGATTTTGCAGGTATAGTTGAATATGGGTATGCCAAAACAAAAGGTCTTAGTTACTGGATTATTAATAGTGGAGCCACTAACCATATTTGTATAGATAAAAGATTGTTCAACAAACTTTTTCCTATACCAGAACCTATCAAAGTACATCTCCCTAATGGCATAACTATGCATGTTACTGATATAGGTTGTGTTTAACTAATTCAGAACCTTACTAGTGTCTTTTACTTACCAACATTTAACCATAATCTCTTCTCAGTAAGCAAAATCACTAAAACAAATCATATTAAACTTGTTTTCATTAATAGTGTTTGTCCCTTGCAGCATCTAAAGAGTAGTAGGAACATTACTTTTGGGAAAGTAGTAGGGAACCTATATGTTCTAAATTCATATTTTGTAATGCCTGCAAGTTAGGGTCTAGGAATAACATGTAATGAAAGGTATATAGAGGGTATATAGGAGGTATATCGTGGTTATTAGTTTTGGAAACATGAAATATAATTAAAAAGATATGAAAAGGTGAAATTCTATTGTTCATACCTATGACATATGTAATCGTGGTCATAAATATTGTGAAAATCAGTTTCTAAAGCTAAGGATCTTCACAGAAGTGACACGTGTTCACGTTTGTAAAGCCCTGCAGTTTAAATTGAGCAGCTTCATATTTTGACAAAAACTTACAAAAATCCAATCTTAAACCTTAGACACTAGACCTCTAAATCCCTAGAACCAATTCTCCCTCATTCTCTTTCAATTCTGATTTATAAAATATGAATCCCCACTATAAAAAGAGATTAAAAATGGATTGAAAATAAGATATTTTCTATATATATCAAAATTTGAACGAAGGAAATATAAAACACCTTATAAACCTTTGAACCTACTTTGTAATCTGCGAAACAAAGGTAAAGTACCATGTTTTTCCTTAATCTTTAAATGTTTTGATTCATTTTCAATATGAGGATGATGTTTAAAGGGTTTAAGTTAGGTTTCTATATTGTGAATGGTTTAGATAAATATAATGGCATAAATAAAATGTAATGCGGTCTTTGACTTCATTTTAGGGACTGAAGTTAAAGGTGGAGACACCCACCATAGGCAGTAGATACGAAAGAGTTGAGTTTTAGGGCTTTAACAATTCAAGTTTGTAAATATATGCTTTTTAATTCACAACTTGGTATGCTTAATTACATAAATGGTATGTTAATTGGCCTATCTCGTATAACTAGAATTGTTGGAAATTTATATGAGTCATGTTAAATCTATTATGCATTATAATTATGGATAATTGAGATAAATGGAAGTTATGTTTGATGAGTTAAATAATGAAATCTAGTTGTGTTGTTGAATGATTTAATTTGCTTGAACATAGTTTAAAATGTGTTTATGAATGCTAAAAAGTGTTGATAGAAGTGACTAGCATTGGTTAGCCTTAGTACCAATGCATGTTGTGTGTGATTTTGGCTTAAACAATGATGGAATATTGACATAAATTGATGTTTCATGGCCATGAAAGTAGTCTTCATGCTTGTGATTGTATTGCACATCCGTGAATTGTTGCATAAAAGGCTTCACGCCTTTGAATCTACCATTCACGCTCGTAATTGCCTTATATGAGTTTGTTGTACACACACACTTGACATGATTAACGGAGATGGTATACAGTATGATACATGACTATGAACAATGATTATGCACTAGGTGCTCTATATTACAAAGGGTTATATAATGGACATATTGAACCATGAATGACTTGTCAATAATATAGATAACCAAAATATAGTAAACTGTAATGTAGTACACAACGGTATTGTAAACCAATAATACAAAAATTAAATCAAATTTATAGAATCAGAATACGGTTACATCCTAGAAAAGGAATGCAAAAACCAATAATCAAATATATGAAACAAGAAGTTAGATAATTTCAATATATGATGAAATTCACTATGATTATGATGATATAAAAATACTATGAATAAAATGTATTATGGCTATAAGGACATTAATTCACTTATGTGATTATGTGAATATATATATATATATATATATATGAATGTTATATTACTATATGAATGCATGTTAGAATTTTATTACTTTTATATACGACTAAGGGTTATGTAATGGACATGTTGAACCATGAATGACTTATAAATGATACAAATAACAAAAATATGATTATATATGCCCATTCTTATGGTCAAACATCCAGGTATGGTTATGAATATGAATGTTATGTTACTGTGTGAATGTATGCTAGAATTTTAATGCTTTTATATACCACTAAGGGTTATGTAATGGACATGTTGAACCACCATGAATGACTTATAAATGATACAGATAACCAGAATATGATTATATATGCCCATTTTATTTTCGAGGATGAGCTTAGGATATGTGGCATGCCATTGAGGGGGTTATGATACAGTAGAATATTATTATGATTTAATTAGGGTAGCTTAAGTTTGGATTAGAGCGCTCTTGATTATTTAGGGACAAGGTGACTTAAGCTTGGGTTAGAGCGTCCTTATACCCATATGCATGCAGATTTTATATTTACTTATCAGGTTAGCTTAAGCTTAGGTTAAAGTGCTCCTTATTTGAGAAGTTTTGTATTAGCGATACAAACAAATACAGTTAGTGAGCAGGGTAGCTTAACCTTGGATTAGAGTGCTCATGTTTCACAATTCGCATTCAGGTAGTTGGGGTCTAGAATATTGAGCAAATAAATAGTGAATTATCATGATACAGAATACAGTAAACTGTAATGCAGTACACAACGGTATTGTAAACTAGTAATACTGTAGTGCTCTCTCACCTAACCAAGATTAGCCCGACTAAATGAGCGGACGCTATAGAAACTAGTGTGTGAAAAATTGTGAAATTTAAAACTTTTTTTTTCTTTAGAAAACCCTTTTTCATAAACACTTCCTTTGTATATGAAACCATATTACAATATCTCATATATATAATCATCCATGGATAAATATTTTGATCTAGGAGAAAGCATTATTATATATATATATATATATATATATATAAGAAGTAACATGCTTGGGGCTTAAAAGACCTGATGTGTACAAAATACATGTCTTTTTACAAAAGCTACATATATCTTAAAATACAAGATATGAATGCAATAAAAAAAACCTATCCCCTATGTCATGTGCAAAATACAAAAGTATAACATATGATATTACCAACCTGTATCAGGTCTGAACTATTGTCTCTAATATTGGATAGGTTTTTCAAGATCAACTTCAGCTATATCTACAAGGCTCTGACCTGCGTGAAGAAACACCCACACTCTAAGCTACTGAAAGCTTAGTGGTATATATAGACATAAAAATTTAACATGCAATCATACATTAAACAAATTCATGGCATGACATTGAAATTATAATATCATGTGAAATACCTTACCTTATGGGAGCTATAACTCACTACACATTGAACAATAAGAAAAGCACATATAACTCCTTTTTTTTTATTTATAACATATTAACTGTGTATTCTTGTATACCTGTTTTTTTGAATCTCTTTTTCATTTTATTATGTTATTAAATCACATTGATATGATTGCCCAACAACTCTCACTACAAGCTATTCGGATATGAGTTGTAGACAGGGACGCTCTTCAAGCTTAAGCTACCTTACCATTGTCTATAATCATGTGTATCAGTTGATATATCTCAAGTCAATGGCGATCCAAGAGCTTAAGCCATATTGATGAGTATAGAATCATTGTATCATAATCACTACGGTACCAAACCCTCTTAATGATATGCCAACTATCATACTTCTAGTCCTAGTATCTTATTATACTTCATTATAACATTTATATCTTATAACATATATATTATATTCATGTGGAAACTTATCATGTAACATTCACATTCTGATATTCATAAAAGCATACTATAAACATATCATGTAGAAAGCATGTGCATAACCATTACATTACAACCATTAAACATACAACATATATTATGTAAAACAGGCTTCATCGGATTGAACTATGTGTTGATGCCTATAAAGTCTTATTCATGGATAACTCTATCCATAAACCAAATCGTGAACTTGGTCATGAAAGCTTATGTCCATTTTTTGCACATTCTTCATAAGCATGAAGAAATTGTTACGGACGTGACCTTATTCGTAGGATGAGATTCACGATCATGAATACCTAGTCATGGGTGGTGTGAAATTGGGTTTTCAAGCAGTTAACAATATTACAGACAAATATTCATTACAAGTCACATGTTAGGCTCTAAGGATTGTCCCATGGCAACCTTTTTCTATCAACATTCTCATCACATCATGTATTAACATATATTAAAGCATTATTTAAACCCATTATAACACATCTCAGCATAAATTACCCTATCAACTCATTTAATACCAATTCATACACTTATGGTTTAACAACCTCTTTTATAACCTCAACAATATTTCCTTTTACCGTTTCATTATGATAACTTGGCATTTCATTTAAGACACATATGACATACTTATAACAAGGTTCTTTTTAGGCATTTCCATTCTTGTCTCATATTCTCATAGCATTCATTGCATCACTTACTTTCATATCAACAATCAACTAACATTGAAGTCATTTAAGGAATTTAACATATACAACATGCCAAAATTGGAATTTAAATACATATATGTATATCTCTAATAGAGTCTAAAAAAGGATGGGATTCCCTCAAGCTTAATTATCCTTATTGTGGATTTCACCACCTCCTTTTTCAGCTCCTAATATATATAACACATATATATCAAAATCTATAACCCATATACTTAACCTTTAAAGCCATACAGATAATACCCTAACTTTAACTTTTTTTACACCTTAATCTCATATAACCCCTTACTAACACATACCATAACCTATAAACAACTTAAAAAGGGATCTTTAACCATGAAAACTCATGATCACTTGAAACCCTAACTCATATGGAAATGGATCTCTAACAAAACGGGTTCTACATGGAAAAAGACTATGAAAGCTTGTAAAAATGAAAGAGAAACATGATTCCTTACCACAATTGAAGAAAATACAGTTAGGATGGAATATTTGAATCTCATTTTCTTCCTATGGGGTATGTCTCCTCATGAATGTTTCTTCTTTATGCTTTTCTCCCATAAGAACTCATTTAAACTTTGATCTTTAATTTTGGTTTGATGTTTAAGGTCTAGAAATCATGAGAAAATATAAGACTTTTATCTTTGATATGAAAGAAATTTGAGTTATAGGGTTTACTTTTGGGTTTAGTTTGTGAGAAAAAGAAATAATAACTATTGGAATTTTATATCTGATGATATTTGTTGAACCTTGAGGGGTATTTACATTATTTTGATGTTAACAAATAAAATAGCAATAATGTATTTAGCAATACTTGTGTTCTAAGTATGTTGAATAGGATATATCTTGATTAGAATATGATGCAAGATTGAAAGACATCTTTTGAAGATCAAAATCAGAAGAAATAACAAAGTCACCCCCGTGAATATAGTTTAACGCCAACTTTCCACAATTCAAAGTTCACGGTCATGAAGGACCATACTAATCATGAATGATCAAATCAGTCATGCCTGTGAAAGATAGTCACACCTGTGAGATAAAATGTCAAAATCTTCCAGAGAGTTTCATGACCAGAGTCACCACTTGGACCACGACTTGGAAGAATATTCATGGCCATGATCAAACACTTCAAATTCTTCCAGAGAGCTTCACGACTAGAGTCACCACTTAGACCATGACTTGAAAGAACATTCACGACCGTGACACATATATTCACACCTATGAAAGAGGACAGAGAAACATGTTAAACACAAAGTTAAAAATTGGTTCAACGGCTATTTTCACATTAAATGCACTCAAAAGGCTATAATTCGCAGAGGAAGTAAAAGGCTATAATTCGCAGAGGAAGTATAAATGCAAGTCATTTATGAATCCTAATAAGAATAACAACAATTACTTTGAATCCTTAATCTTGTTGTAGCCTTGTGCATTAATTATTCAACAAAACCTTTATTCTTTGTCAAAAACCTAATTGCTCATAATTTTTGAACATTGTAGGTTGGTGAGTGTTTTTATTGTAAACAATTACTCAAGTGAGTTTGGGTATATTGGGTTAAGATTGAAACACTTATAAGGGTTTATTGTGTGAGCCATAAAACACAAGGAATTGGTTTATTGTGTGAGCCATTAAAACACAAGGGAATTTCTAGGTTAGGTGTTAACCATTGAGAGAAACACCATAGTTGGGAGTGAGCTTGTAAAACTCCATTGTAACACTTATTGTGTTAGTAAAACACCCAATTGAGATTAGGGAGAGGAGTAGTGTTTATTAATACCAGAACCTCTATAAATCTTGTGTGTAATATCTCTCTTTCCATACTTTATTTAATTTTATTCCGCACTTAAAGTTAAGAAAATTTTTTATTTCATAACCAATTCAACCCCCTTTTTGGTTCATTGTCTGGGCAACAATTGGTATTAGAGCATGTCTAGCAACAAAGACTAAAAAGTGCTAGCAAAGATGAAGAAATGGCTAGTGAAGGATTTCAAACTCTTAAGCCTTACTTTGATGAAGCAAACTACGCTCATTAGATGTTCCGGATGGAGACATATCTCGATAGTGAGGGAATTGAAGTTTGGGATAGTGTTCAAAAAGAATGGTCACCACCAACTAGGAGAAGAGTTGATGGTGAAGAAGAAGTTCTTTCAAGAGATGATTGGATAGAACCTCAAAGTAGAGCAAACTTCAAAAACAAAAAGGCAATGACAATCCTTGCAAGCTCTCTATCCATTGAAGAATGTGGCAGAATCGAACACTGCCCTATCACATATAGTATGTGGAAGACATTAGAGAATTATCATGAAGGAACCAAGCAAGTTAAATCCAAGAAGATTCAAATTCTCACTTCAGAATATAAACTTTTCAAGATGAAATCCAATGAATCTATCACTGATATGATGAATTGTCTTTTAGCCATCATAAATGGCATGAGAAAGCTTGGAAAGCACTTGAGCTTGGAATATGTAAACAACAGAATTCTGAGAAGCCTTCCTCTCAAAGACTATGGTTCAAGAGTTGCGGGTATAGAAGAAGCCAATGAAGACATGAGCGTCATGCCTACCAATGTGCTTATTGAAAAACTTCTAACACACGAAATGGCGATAAAAAGAGATAGAGAACTTGAAACTGAACCAAAAAAAAGAAAGCCTCTAGCACTCAAAGCCTCTACTTCAAAATCTCAAGAAAAAGTTGAAGATGATAAAGAAAAGAGTGATGATGCAAATGAGGACATTGCCATGCTCTCAAGAAGATTAAAAAGAATAATTGAAAAGAGAATTGGCAACTATCAGAACTTCAAACAAAGAAACCTCAAACACTCCTCAAATGACTCTCAAAGAAATAATGAGGAGGTAAAATGTTATGAGTGTGGGAAGAAGGACATATCAAACTAGAATGTCCAAAGTTCAAGAAACACAAGAAAATATATCAAAAAGATAATAGGGAGAATGGTCAGAAAGCCACATGGGAAGACGAAAGCTCTTCAAGTGAAAAAGATGACAATGAAGGTGAAGAGGTTAACCTATGCTTCATGGCTTTAGAGGATCACTTCACGGATAAGGTAGGTCCTTTTTTCTCATACTCATTTAGTAATGATAGTAGTGATAATATTAGTGATAGTGAATATGATGATGAGCAGAGTTTAATAGAAGTATTGAACCAAGAATTAGAAAAATATAGATGTAAATTCAATACTTAGAAAAACATTATGTTAAATTTGAAAAACAAAATGGAAGTTTTACAAAAGGAAAATCTTGATCTTAAAACTTCTAATGAAACTCTGCAAAAATCATTAGATGAGTATTCCTCTAGACCCTTAACTAAATCTTTGCTTAAAGAAAATAATATTTTGAAAAATGAAGTTGAGGAGCTTAGAAACTATATTTCAAGATTTCATAAAGGCAAAGAGAGTTTAGATACTCTTAGAGTGTCCCAAACACCACCTTTAAGAAGACATCGTTTAGGATTCAATGCAACATCATCTTCATCTCATAAGACCACTTTTGTTAACTCAAACCTCCATAATAGAAGCAATAGTCCCAAGGGCTAAGAGCACAACACACACTAAACCTCTATTTATAAGAAGAATGGTCAAGGGTCACATAGCTTAAGAGGGAGACCTCAAAAGACCAATCATGCCTTCATGTATAAGAGGCATGCACCTAGGGAAACACCTGATCATCATGCATGTGTATGTCACTGCACACAAACACCTTCTAGAAAGATGTTAAGACCAAAAAGCATGTCCAAATCAAAAAATATGTTTAGAACTAAACAATGTAATTATTGTATGAGACTCGATCACATAAACAAACATTGTTAGATAAGAAAGGCTCATTGGGAACCTTCATGTGCTAACCCCCAAGGACCTAAGTTCATTTGGGTACCTAAAAACCAAACCTAAATTGTGATTTTATGGGTATGCCTCAAGTCCACTATAAAAGATAATGTTTGGCTTATGGATAGTGGATGCTCAAGGCATATGACCGGAAACAAAAAACTATTCAATGACATTAAAAGTATTGATAGTGGTAAGGTAACCTTTGGGAAAAATGCTAAGGGTAAGGTAATTGGCATTGGCTCTATTGGTATTAATAATATTACTTTCATTAAAGATGTTTTTCTTATTGATGGTTTGAAACATAATTTGTTAAGTGTGAGTCAATTATGTGATAAGAGAAACCAAGTAATCTTTACCTCAAATGAATGTCTTGCAACCTCCTTTAGTGGCCAAGAGATATTCAAAGGAAATAGAGATGTCAATACTTACATAATAGACTTACACAAAATATCTAACATTTCCTCTAAGAGTCTTATGACTATTAGTGATGAATCTTGGCTATGACATAAAAGGATTGGTATGCAAGAGGAACTTAAGTACTAGATCTCATCTCAAACTCTCAGATTCTAACCTTGCCTTTGTCTCTCAAATTGAGCCTAAAGATATTAATGAGGCTCTTAATGATGAAAGTTGGGTGATTGCTATGCAAGAGGAACTTAACCAATTTGAAAGAAGTAAGGTATGGACCTTAGTTCCTAGACCCAAAAAGCATCAAATCATTGGTAGTAAATGGGTGTTAGAAATAAACTAGAAGAACAAGGTTTAATAACTAGGAATAAGGCTAGGTTAGTTGCAAAGGGTTATAATCAAGAAGAAGGTATAAATTATGATGAGACTTATGCTCTGGTAGCTATATTAGAAGCCATAAGAATTCTTTTAGCATTTGCATGCCATATGAATTTTAAACTCTTTCAAATGGATGTCAAAAGTGCTTTCTTAAATGGTTTTATAGAGGAGGAAGTGTATGTAGAACAACCCCTGGGTTTTGAAAGCCATAATTTGCCTAATCATGTTTTTAAACTTTCAAAAGCTTTGTATGGTTTGAAACAAGCTCCAAGAGCTTAGTATGAAAGACTAAGTTCTTTCCTTTTAGAAAATAATTTTTCAAAAGGAAATAGTGACACAACTTTATTTATTAAAAATCATAAGCATGATATTCTAATTGTTCAAATTTATGTTGATGACATCATATTTGGGTCTACTAATGAATTGCGTTGCCAAGAATTTGCTAAGTGTATGACTAGAGAATTTAAAATGAGCATGATGGGTGAGCTTAAGTTCTTCCTTGGTCTACAAATAAAACAAAGCAATGAGGGCATATTCATCAACCAATCCAAGTATGCTAAAGAATTAATCAAGAAATTTGGAATGGAAGGATGCAAAAATGCTAAGACTCTAATGAGCACATCAACAAAATTGGACAAAGATGAAACGGGTAAGAGAATTAATGAAAAGCTTTTATAGAGGTATGATCATATCACTTTTATATCTTATTGCCTCTAGGCCCAACATAATGTACAATGTATGATTATGTGCTAGATTTCAATCTTGTCCTAAACAATCACATTTGAATGCTGTAAAAAGAATTTTAAAATATTTACATGGCACATTGCATCTAGGCTTATGGTATCCTAAAAATTTATCCTTTCATATCATAGAATATTCAGATGCAGATTATGCCGACATTCTCTTGTATAGAAAGAGTACTTCAGGCACTTGTCACTTTATTGGTGAATGCTTAGTTTCTTGGTTTAGCAAGAAACAAGTTTTGGTTGCCCTTTCTACTGCTAAAGCAGAATATGTGGTAGTAAGATGTTATTGCACTCAAATCCTATGGATAAGACAAGAAGTTAAAGATTATGGTAATAGTTTGGACCATATAACCATCAAATGTGACAATACAAGTGCCATAAATGTATCTAAGAATCTCATTCAACACTCTAGAAGTAAGCATATTGACATAAGACATCATTTTGTTAGAGATCATGTTCAATATGGAGATGTTGTATTAGAATTTATCGATACAAACAATCAATTGGCAAATATTTTCACGAAATCTCTTAATGAAGAAAGATTTAATATTTTAGTCTTATTTTGGAATTAGTTTTATTAATTGAAGATTTGAGGCAATTCATGCCCGTGACATATATTCAAGGCCATGAATCTAATTGCAAAAAGCTCCATTAATTTTTACGCTTTGCTTCATGACATCTTTCATGGTTGGAGGTTGTGAAGACTATGTTTCATGCCTATGACTCTTTTCATCACTCCCGTGAAAATTTTGATTCACGCCCATGACACAGATAATAAATAATTACAGAACTGTTCACGCTTTGTTTCATGCATTGCCTCATGGTTAGAAGTAGTGAAGATTGCTCTTTATGACTGTGACTCATTTTGTCACCTCGGTGAAATTCATAAGTAACGCCCGTGACTATTTAATGTCACGACCATGAATCGATTCGTATCCTTTTTCACAACTAGAGCGCCTCTTCAACAAACTGTGACCACGACTATTCATGCCCATGATGGACCATTCACGACCGTGAATCTGTCGACTATAAAATAAAATTTCTATCATTTTCTCTTTTCCAACTTTAAAAATTCTCTCATTTAAATCTCTTATTCAATATTTATCACAAATTCCAACCTCCTCATATTCATTTCGATCTATAAATTCTTTCATTTGTCTTTGAAGAATCTCAACATCTCTAGGTTTATTCCCAAATCTTTGGTTCGAAAATTATATCTCCAATCCCTGTTCAAAATTTATCACAATGGAACCTGACTCATCTAAAGGAACAAGGAAGAGATCCCATGCTTTGAGATACCACATGAACTATCTTCTCAACATCATTCTGGAGGATGGCCATCTAAGATATGCCATTCTAAAGAAAATACCCCTACTATCGTCTCGATCCTTCGAGAAGAATGCTATCAAGAATCTTGGTCTTGAGACAAGCATGATTGAACAGTTGCAAGCTTGTCATCTTAAAGAATTCGCAGATATTCATCGACCAACATTAAAGGAATCAACTCTCGAGTTCCTTAGCACATTGCAAGTCTTTCCCACTAGAACTGTCAAATTTCAGCTCTACAAGCATTCGAAAACTCTCACAGCGATGGAGTTTGGCACTATTTTCAAGCTTCCCTCAGATGGCATTCTCAATGAGAGTGAAGTTGAATTTTATGCCAATTTGGCTTGGACACATTTTGGGTTGGAATGCAACTGGGATGTGAAGAAGACTAAGAGCACACATCTTTGTTCCCCTGTGCATAAGTATTTACATAGGTTTCTTACCTCTAGTATATTTGCTAGAGGAGATAGCAATGGGGCAATCAGAAAATTGGAGCTCTTCTTATTGGAAATGGCAGGAAGAGGTCTATCCATAGCTTTGTCTCGACGGTTTGCAAATCATCTTCTTTCAATTGCAACAAAAACATCGGGAGATATTTTGATTGGTGGGTATATGACTCACCTTGCCATTGAGCTAGGGTATCTAAATCTCAATGAGCATAATTACAATCTTATTCTGGCACATCTACGAGACCGACTAGATGTAGAGTCCTTCATAAAAATGAGAGCAGTTGTCCACATTATTTACGAAAATAATGTCTACTACCATTTCACCACTCCAGATGGTGAAATTGATTGGGAAGGCCAGGACACTGATGATTTCAAAGACGGCCTCCAGGGTATCTAGCAATGAAAATGATACTGAGTAGAAACATCTACAGTTGAGTTTGTGCAAGATGTTGGTCAATCATCGGCTTCTACCACACCCAGCTTAGCGTAACAAGTTGTTGATCTTTTAGCATCTCACTTTGACTTAATGCAGGCTTCCATCGATGAGAGGTTGGAAAATCTCAAAGACTTCATGGAATCTTGTATGGATAGCCTCGAGGTAGAGGTAGCACGCCTTAGGGATGGTCTGTCAGGCTTAAAGCCTAACTAGAGTCCCCGTTTTCATGTAGTAGATTTATTTTCAATGTTATAGGACTTTATTTTATGTTTTTGAAAATTTGTAATCCTTCTTCTTCTTTTAATACAATTATCTTGTTATCAATTCATTTTTTTATGGTTTGTTTTGTTGATGAGAAAAGGGGGAGAACCTAGCAATATATGCAAATGTGTGGTTAGTAGATATATGTTATTATGCAATGTATAGATTGAATATGTAAATTTTTTTTCCTGATAATATGCATAACATATACCTCACATATACCATTGCATATACCTAACTAGTTAGCAAAGAACTTTGCTATACGTCTTTCAATTCTTGCACTCTATTATTTTGTCTTAAGCATCTTTTGAGGGGGAGACTTCTCAAAAGCACATATTGCTAGATTATTTGTCACCATCAAAAAGGGGGAGAATGTTAAACCTTGAGGGATATTTCTGTCATTTTGATGTTAACAAATAAAATAGCAATAATGTATTTAACAATGCTTGTGTTCTAAGTATGTTGAAAATGATATATCTTGATTAGAATATGATGCAAGATTGAAAGACATCTTTTGAAGATCAAAATCAGAAGAAACAGCAAAGTCACACCCGTGACTACTTATGTCACACCCGTGAATATAACTTAGCGCCAACTTTCCACCATTCAAAATTATAAATAAATTGATAAGTTAAATTATATTTTTTGCTTCAAATTCACCCAACAATTAAGTTTAATTTCTAAACTTTAAATTTTAATAATTTTAATTGTATTTATTTATTATATTAGTTATAATTAAAAAAATATTGAAACCAACTGGAACTTCGGTTTATGAACAGGAATCGGATCCAGCCGGTTCCGAACGTCCCCCACTACTTTTCTTTTTTTTTTTCTTCATATATACCTTACGTTCACAGTTACTTTTTGCGGGTGGTTCCCTTTTTTTACATTAAACAATATACTTATATTATTAATTTATTATATTTTATTTCTCCAATTATTATATGTTATTAATATTATTATTAAATTATATATACTATTTTTTTCAATATATATATATATATATATATATATATATATATATGAGTTCACCAATTAATTCTTTTTTCGAGAATAGCTCAGTTAAATAGGTTTTTTTTTTCATAATTTTTTCTTGAATAGGATATTTGTAGGATTATTTTATTATTACTAATTTACTATTTGTAAGATAATAATTTTAATATTCTTTGTGTATGTTATGTAACAGGTTTTTGATGGTGAACATGGATTTTATCATATTTAAAAGAGTTATTAATTTTAAAATTGATGAATTTTGCACTACAATGTTAATTCGAAGGTATGGGATAATTAATAATTTAAAATTATATTTTTTTATAAAATAAATAATTTTATAATTATTGTTTGTTGTATTTTTTATAATTATTTTAAATTTTAAATAATGTCAATAAGAATTTTATCAAGTTTTATTAAATAGATGAGAAAAAATAATTAAAAAATAAAACATAAAATATAGAGTTAAGAAATAATTACTAATTCATTTGCTTATAAAACATAAAACTATTAAAAACAAGGGCGATTATGAAAAATAATTAATTTTTGAATTCTATTACTCTTATTTATGGAATTACACCAAACTAAAAAATATGATTTAAATTCCTCTTGCATTATATATCAAAGAAAAATATGTGAATCTCAAACCAACAATTTAGGAATAAGATTTCATTTCTGATTTTTTTAGTATTCCAAACATGACCTTAGGAAATGTTTGATCTGTCAAATTTTGAAATAGAAATGAAATTTGCTTTCCAAATGTGGGTTTGGTACCGTATTTTCTTTGAAAATAAGATTTTGATAACTTAATATTCTAGAATTCCTATTATCTAATTTTTGGTGGTTGCTAATATAAGCATCGAGTCATACGTGTCGCTAAGTTGATGTATTGGACTGATCGAAGTCTAAATTCAGATTTTGATCAAAATAAATCAAAAAATTATTAATAATTATAAGATATGTTAAACAAAGCACATTAAAAGTGTAAAGAAGTGAAATTACATAAGGGAAATTACATAAGGGACTAAATTGCAAAATTTAAAAAATTTTAGAATCAATTTATAATTCACCAAAAATTAAAGGATTAAATGAGACTTATGCCATTTAAATCTTGTTTCGTACATAATTAATTTAAGTTGTCCGACCACCATATATAAAATAAGATTAATGTGTTAGTTAAACATAATAAGGTGGGACCCATGGTTGAATTTGGTTACCTCTTCTTCTTTTTCTTTTCTTCATCTTCCTTATCTAATTTTACTCATATTTTTTACATTATTGAGCCAGTCCCACGCCACCCATAAAACCTCCATAGCCAAAGCTTCATTCTAGAGAGAGAAAGAGAGGAAGTAGAGAGAGAAAGACAATCGAAAGTGATTTTCATGCTCCACAAGGGTTAAGAAAGATAGAAAGAGCAAAAAGAAAGGGGGATAAGAAAGATAAGATGGGAGAGAAATATCCAAAATGTTGATCAATAAGGGAAAAAAGTATAGTTAAAAAGTTCTTATTCTCTTCTATAATTCTTTCCAAAGAAAAATATGGTTTTGAGCTCATTTAGAGCTTGTGGTGGAAGAGAGAGAGTTTAGGATTTCTAGAGAGAGAAGAAAGGGTTTAGAGAGTTTTGATAAAGTAGAGTTTTGATGATTCTTTTAGAATATTTTATGAGCTCAAAGTGACAAAGAACAACCTCAAATGAGAAAAGGAAAAGAAAATGAAACATAGAAAGAGAAGTGATAAATAGAAAGGTTAGTGCACAGTTTAAGTATGTTTTACTATAAATTACAATGTATACATCTTTGACATATGAGTTGATGATTGTAATGTAGTGAAAATGAATTGTTGCACATAAACTACAAAATAACATGATTGTGTTTTGGATATTATGTTAGGAATTTGAGTATATTGGAAGTGTGTAAATATGGTAAAAACTTTGTATGTTGAATAATGAACTTCAAAAAATATATCTTATAGTAGATTCATAGTTTTAGGAAGCTTATAATAAATATGGTAAAGGAAGTGTAATTTTCCAACAGTTAGTCATGGGTGTAAAGAATTGTTCATGGGCGTGCATAACTAAATTCACAGGCATGAATAATTACTTACGGACGTGACTTTTTGCATGAAAATAATACTATTTATTCCAAATTCATTCACAGCTTAAGTCACGGTTTGGGTAACGGGTGTGAGCTTTTTCACAGGTGTGAACGATTGGACCATGGTTGTGAGACTGTGTCTAGCATTATTCAAGGGTATGAATAAGAAGTCACAGTTGTGAATACCCTATTTTTCATCATTTGTATATTTGATAAGTAAATGAGTAATGTTCATACACCAGATTATATGAAAAGAAAATGGAATGAAGGGAAATAAGATAATTATAAAATTGATAAAGAGAAAAAGTATGATATAATGAAATGAATAAAGAAAAATGAGATTGACAAAGAAAAAAGACGAGAAATTGATGATAACATGAATTAAGCTTTAAAATATTTAACTTAGAAGTAGAATTTTGGATAGTTTGACATGTCAATCAATGAGTCAATTAATGCCGATGATGAAACCTATCTTAAAGCTGATGATGACACTATTATTAAATCTAGTGATGTCATTATTATTAATTCCAGTGATGACACATATACATTAATATCGGTAATAACACCTGTATGCGTATATCATATTTGTCCGAGGACACTCTTAAATACCTAAATGGTCAACTTTATTATCCTAGTTAGTGGTTCCTAATTGTTATGGGTATAAATAAGATAAAGATGAGACAAAGAGAATTGTATGTGTATGTAAATGAATTACTTGTTTTTACTTAAAAATATGAAACGGTAAAGAAATTGTGTCATTTGATCATGTGGTGCATGCATGGGAGAAAACAAGTATGAAAAGAAAATAAATGTTTTACTGCGAAAATAATTTAGTATACTTGAATGATGAATATAACTACATGTTGCATGAAAGTAGTTTATTGTCTTATCTTTATACACCACTAAATTTAGAGTTTAGTATGAGAGTTTTCTCTTCCATAGATATAGAGAAAAGTAGGTTCAATTGATAGACAAAGTCAATTAGGAATCTCTTTCATCTTTTTTTTTTTCAAAATTTACTTAATATTTTATCTTTGAAAATAGAATTTTGATCCGCACCTGATTGCACTTGGCCTCTTTTTAGATAAATGTTATGAAACAGTTTCTTAAAAAAATAAGTGGCAGGAAATATCAAATAAATAAATAATTATACAAATTACTGGATTTCTTATTTTAGATTTATCAAAATTGTAAATGCATTTGGACTTTCTCTACTTCAGCAGTTACAAAAATGAACTGATGATTTTTAATTCCATACATCGAGTTCATTTTGTAAACAGTAAAATCATGAATTCAAATTAAGTAGAAAATGTTAATAAAATTCATATTCCTCAACGCAAATAATATTAAATTTTTTTTCTAACAGCATAATCATTCCATCTATCCCAAAATATATATATAGTCTTTTTTTTTTCCTGTTCCAAAATATGTTGCACTTATTATTTTTACGCTACAATTAACTTGTGAAATATTTTTTTATATCACTATTTAATTGTTTTATAGTCAATAATTTTTTCATTTAATTTTTAATATTTTTCAAATAAAAATTATATCACGAGTCCGCATTTCGGAAAGTTTCATCTCTCAAATAAAATATGATAGATCTAACTTAAGGTACGGACGCATCTTGACAAACGAGAACTAGATATGAATTAGATAACAAAAATACCGTTTACCTACGGGAGGTAACTTTTGTCATCAACGGGAGTCTAAGCAACACACACAATGAGAAAGAGCAGAAGAGAGAGGTTGGAGAAAGATTTTCAGAGATGTAACTATATGGGCACTTTTAATTTTGTAGTAAGACAAATCATCTTTATTTGATACATCAAACAGCATGTGAACAAGTTTCATTAATATATATTCTAGCAAGGCACAAGGAACAAATGAGAATGTCAAAGGTTGGTGTAAGATAAGCACGAGCAGTGATCATAGAGATGAGAATTATCAGATAATTCTATTTCCCATTTGTATTGAACAGAAACTGAAATTACAACGCTGCTGCCAACTTTTGAACATCAAAATAAGGGAAAAAAATAAGTATTCAACATGCGACTAGACAAAAGAAAATTTCAAAAAACGAAACAAAGGCATGTATTTTTCTTTTCATCTTTTTCAATACATATATGCTACACTGGAAAACAAAAAGTCCGACTCTAACCTGAGAAGAAATTACATATTCCAGATCATCTTCCACCAGATAGCTCAATAGCATCCTGGTTATATAATGAATCTTCTCCCCAGTCAAATCTTCTTTGCAATCTTTCGTACTCTTGCCTGCGTGTTACCTCCACATTTTGCCATTCTTCCCATCTTTCTGCCAGACCCTCTCCTTCCAGCATCCGAACCACCTCTGACATTGCTGGACGGTCCTCTGGTGAGGCTTGGGTACAGAGTAATGCAACTTGGATCATCATCTCCACCTCCTGAATGTTATAATTTTTACTTAGGTTGCGATCTACAATGGCATCCAGTCTTTTTTCCCTCTCCAGCTTCTTGACCTTCATAAGCATATAGAAAAAGAACAGATCAATCAACAAGAGCAAGTATCCCAACAGAGCGAAAAATATAAATTGTAATAAAAAGGGGGCCCCTACAATAATATTATAATCCCAACTATTTTACAATCTTTTTTGATTTTAGACAGTTGCATAAATGAATTACCTGATAATGATATAAAGGAAATCTGGGAAAATGCATGCAAAGAAACAATAGAAATAATGACTAATTGCCGCTTACATGGTCAAGCAATAACACATCATCTTCCTCTTCCAACCTTGAAAAGTCAATCGCCCGCTGACCTGTTACAAGCTCTAGAAGCATAATTCCATATCCAAAAACATCAGTCCTTTCTGATGACTTTCCAGTGGATAAGTACTCAGGTGCAATGTGGCCCATTGTTCCACGAACTTGAGTTGTCACGTTAGTCTTTCTCACATCCACCAACTTTGCCAGGCCAAAGTCACCAACAACTGCTTCAAAATCTTCATCCAATAGCACATTTGCAGCTTTGACATCCCGATGAATAATCTTAGGATTACAATGTTCATGAAGGTATTCCAGCCCTCGTGCTGCTCCTAAGGCCACTCTTTTTCTTGTTGCCCAATCCAAAACAGGTTCCTCAGGCTTACGTTCTGCAACCAAGATAAGCATGCCAAATTACCACCAAAGAGGCTTTATACGATGAATAGACTGTCAAAATTGTATTTCATATATTAACATTAAATGGTAAATATGAAAGAACAGCAAATTATTCTTCATGCGGGCATCATATTGATAAGAGTGTAATATTGAAGCATCAGAAAAAAAAAAATAAAAAAGGCAAAGAGCATATGCAGTTAGTCCAACGCATCTTCCACTTTCATAGGATTCCAAAATCATTATCCTACATAACTTGGAACTAAAACTAGTTTTAACAATGATGATGAACCTAGATTTACATTCCCTTGTACAAACATCTAATCTCTACTTGTACTCCACCATGTCGCTAACAATGGATTTTGCATTTTAGGAATGCTTTCAGTTGCTGCCAACCACAATAATGAACATCGTAGTGTACCAAATGAAGTTGATGGGGAATCTATAACCTACATTGAAACTAACAATTTCAACAGGCACATATCCACTACTAAATCGAGCTAAAACATGCTGATGCTAACCTTGTTTCTTTTTGGAAAATAAAAGATTTATCCACCCTTCAAATCCATATTACCTCTCTATAGAAACTGATTAAAATCAATATATTTTTGGTACATGCTTATAGGTTTATTTGATTAGCCACAATCAGTTGTCCAGACAATCCTAAGGAAACAATTTTTTTTTATTGGCTGCTTCTATTCCAATATATGATATTAGTGATTTATACCTCTTAGACGATACGCCACACTTAAATTTGGCATATAGGGATACACTAATAGACGCTCTGATGGTGTTGTGCAGAACCCTATCAACCGTAATAGATTCCTGTGAACTGCCACACTTATCATTTCAACTTCACGCTGGAAAGCTGCATCTCCTCCCGGACTTTCAAAATCAGTTAAACGCTTGACAGCAATTTTTGTTTTATCTTGAAGCTCTCCTTTGTAAACTTTACCAAAACCTCCCTGTCCAAGGATATTCTTCTCACTGAAATTTTCAGTGGCCAGCTGTAATTCCCGATAAGCAAATCTTTTCAGTTGACCAAATGCAATTCTTCGGTCAACTTCACCTGAGCAGAAGGCAAGAAAAATTTTACACTTACAATAGAAAACATTGATAAAAAGTGCATGAGTATTTTCACAACAATTATATAGTGCTTAAAAGTGTTTAATAAAAGTCTGTTCTGCTTTTAAGTTTGTTAAATTGCTTAAAGCATTACATTTCAAATCAGAGGATGCCAATAATGAGGAAAGAATTCAAATAAAATCTAGCTTACATGCTCATATAGGTATTTGGGATTTTTATCTAATCCAACGAGTCATAGAAAAGAATGAACTATACACTTGTGGGAGAAGCTATAGGTTTTCCATTTACATTGTATAAAATAGCCATGAACAATTTGCTTGAAAATAAGGGGCTTATTAGTTATTACCCAAAGAAAAAAAAAGAACCAAGGGTATTATTTAGGCACCGCTATGGAAATGCGATTATCATATTCTTTGATTGTGAATGACAATTACTGCCAACTGATTCTCACCTTCCAAACTACTTACTGTGGAAGAGATGATAACCAAATTGATCAGTAAGCCTCATGCAACCTTCATCCTTGCGGTTTGACAAAAAATACCATAAAATTCTTTTGAACTTATAACAATAGAGAATTAGGAGCTTAGGTTGTGAGAGGAAAGAGAGATCATGGCACCATGCAAATGATGATAAGACGGTCCTAAAAATTGTTTCCATAGTTCATATTTCATGCAAGGCAAAGTTATGCTTCATTTCAATGATGATGTACTTTGTCACTGTATAGAAATGAACAGGGGGAGAGAGATGGTCTAGGCATGAGAGGTCCCCCATGCCAAACCTGAATTTTGAGCTAAATCATCTATGTGCTCATTAGTGGCAAGATATGAAATCAGTCCCAACTATGAGAACTGGAGATATTTGTGTAAATCTCTCCCTTGCTATATGTCAAATCTCTCTCCATATATATACTAGGAAATCTGAAAATTGATTCTGGCCCCATAAGAAAGAACAAACGGTTTTCATCTTTATAGTTGGCATACAAGTTCAGACTGACGAGCAATGATCACTAAACAACTTTTGTTGGGTCGTCAAGACATATTACACAACCCCAGCCAATGGGGCAGACAACAATGGGCTGGCTGGAATTAATACTTAACTACAGGCAACAAAATGGCATTATTAAAATAGCAGACACAATTGAAAAAAATGGAATACTTGGTGCTTCTTTTATAATTAAATTTTGAAGCATAACATTTTTTTCAATTTTTAATCTCCACAATGGTTCCAGATCAAATGATTGCAGGAGATGTTAAGCCCAGATATGAACTAATTAAGAAAATAGTTGTAGTTTGAAATACATTCAAGTTGCAACTACAAATAGGCCAGCACTTGCTGGAAAACAGAAGCAAATGTATAACAATATAGTTCACCAAGAGAAGTTTATTATACAATTTTATTATATAAAAGGTGCTCACAAGTTAAATGGGACTAGATACCACATGCAATGCACAGGTCAAATGGCATATTCTATAATTTCTCTTTATACATGCAGTTCTACATGCACTGCTGAGGCATCAAAACTGGAATTGATTGTCTAAAAGATGGGGGGGAAGAGCTTAATTGTATTCCCATTAAAATAAGGTACTTCAAAAGAAGCGATTCCTCATTTTTATCAATCTAGAATCAACCAGGACTGTCAGATAATTAGTTTCAACGTACTGAAAAGTAACTCAAACCTGCAACATCCACAAATATTTCACGTTTATAACCTCTGTGTCTACCCTTGCAAAGAAAAAACAGAAGTCCACCAAAGAGAAGAAGAATTACAATTCCTCCAACAATTCCAACTATAATACCAATCTTTGGCTTATTTGAAGAATCTGCAAATAGAGTATAGGACAAGCAATTAACTACTTGAAGAAAAAAAAATTTCAATTGTAATCCAATGTCACTCCAATTAATCAAAAGTTAATTCACTTACCTGAATTAGTGCTATCAGATTCACAGGGTTGGGGAAATGTTCCACCACAGTTTAAATTATTTCCACTGAAACTGATATAAATGAACAGAAAAAATCTAAATTAAATTTCAATAGACGCATAGGATAAAATAGGCAGAACAAAAAAGGAAAAACAATTCACAGGTGGTAACAATGTGTAATATTATTATCTTTACTGCTGTTCATACTTGTATTTTGGAATCTGAAATAGATGCTGAGGAATTTGACCAGTAAGATTATTTGAATCGAGCAGACTGCAAAGAAAATTTCAATCATGTCATCAAAAACTTGTAAAGCAGCCCAATAATAAAACATACACTATTGAAACGTAAAGAAAATGTTGGATTGTCAAAAAAAGCAGCTAGGGATTAAAGATATAGGAGGATCAAAATCACATATATTTCACTTTGAAAGTGAGCTAAGATATCATGAATTATCACTTACATATTGATCAAATTTTGAAGACCAGATAGAGATTCAGGGAGAGATCCAGTAAGATTATTTTGACTCAACGTCCTGTTAACATGGTAAGAAAATTACACTTCTCATGAACTTATGGAATATAGAGAGAGATGCTACAAAGCTCAAAAGTAAATACAATATACATATGTAACTTACAAAAATTGAAGCTTTTTAAGGTCTCCAAGGGTAGATGGTATTTTGCCAGTTAAACGATTATTTCCCAAATCTAAGCTGGATAAACTAGACAAATTTCCAAACTCTTTGGGAATCTCACCAGTTATGCCATTTCCTTTCAAAGTTCTGCAAGATGAAAACACCCAATACATATTAGCACTGCACTTACCACCATCTTGCATAAATATTATTTCAATTAAGAGACTGACTGAAACTGTAACACATAAAGAGAGCAGCTGGTCATGGTCAACCAAGCACAAAATTTTTGTAAGAAAAAGATTTCACAGGAAATATGAACTTATGTAAAGCTTCGAGTTACATAATGATAACTATTTCTACAACCCGCTAGCAACAAATTTTAAATAGTCAACAAGATTGGATTATTTCCTTCAAAAAAAAAAAAAAAATCAAACGACTAAGGCATATGTATGCGCAAAAGTGTCTGCAAATTGTTATAATATAGTGCATACATACAGTGTAGTAAGAGTCTTCAGAATTCCTATTTTAGGAGACAAGATTCCGGAAAAATTCATACTAGACAATGTTCTGCAAAAAAAAAAAGGTTAAACATATAAGCAAATATTACAAGGTAACAACTAGTCATGAATCTGAAGTACATAATACTGAATGAATGCTAAATTGTGTTACATATGGATGATCATGAAACTTAGTCAAAACTGAAAAAAGTGCATCAAAGAACGCTCACACTGAAGTGACATGATTATTATTGTCGCAGATAACATTTGACCAAGTGCATGGATTAACTTGATTTTGATTCCAATCCATCAACTGATTGGCTGGAGCATTCATTGAAAGCTTCAATGCATACAATGCATCTCCTGAAAACACAAATATATATGTTCACCATCTAATCAACCAACCATCCTACCTTTATCGAATCAATAGTGAAAATATGACATTGTGAAAGAATACTACAAGAAAAAGTTGAAAATTTTTTGGGTGCGGGTAGGGAGAGGGGCAACATATTGACCGATGCATGTTTATTATATTCATCTAATCAATAAGATTATATATTTTGCACACCCATCAAAGTAAGGTAGGGGAATGGAAGAGACCCAATCGCATTGGGAACAGTCAAAATAGAACTGCATACCTATCTAAGCAAAATATTTATGTGAAAGTTGATACGTCAATGACACTCAACGCAACCAAGCATCAAGTCAACTTTAGTGAGGTTCAATTACAAGGATCTTTCTCAACCATTCAACTTCTGGAGTAAGTACAGATTTTTGCCTTCAAACTTTATACACCTTAAAACGTGGTCCCCCATGAGGAATTTCATGAAATCAAGTAATTGAATATTTAATATCTTACTTGCATGAAAATGTTGTTCAAAGACCATATTGCAAACTAATAAAAGTTCAAGTACTTATCCTTATGCTTTCAGGGGCTATCCTTACATTTCAAGAGAGTTATACATCTTGGAACCAAGACTTCTAAAATTAATCTCTTAGGCTTTTTCTATCTTAATTTTTTTTCCAAACATTATTTATCTATAAAAGACCCATTCCATAAAATAACTAATATTCATCTTGTCCTCGAAGGTGATAAGATGTCTAAAGTTCTCTGAATTTCTTTAGTTAAGGGATTTGTCAAAATGCTTTCTTAACCATTCCTTGGTTCCAAAATTAATCTATTAGGCTTTTTCTATCTTAATTTTTTTTCCCTAACATTATTTATCTATAAAAGACCCATTCCATAAAATAACTAACATTCATTGTGTCCTCGAAGGTGATAAGATGTCTAAATTTCTCTGAATTTCTTTAGTTAAGGGATTTGTCAAAATGCTTTCTTAATCATTCCTTGATCCTCATCCTTAACACATACATTCAAGCCAATTCGTTAATATCCTTTCCCCTTCTCATGCCCAAAGCAATTTATAGCTTATATAATCCTAATACTAATCAAATATATAGCTTTCACAGTTATCATTTTGACTTCCTTCTTAGCTAGTTTGGAATTTTTGTATGTGTTTCAATTCTAGCATTTAGACAAGCTCCTCTATATTTCCTTTGATTAAAGTAATTTTGTAAGTCATTCTATCATTCAAATTTTTGTAAGAGTAAATCTCTTTTTCTTTTGTTCACTCAACATTTGTAGATCAAGCTAGTGATACTTTGATTAATGGCTCTTGTTCAACTACAAATTTTAGGCATTAAAGTAATTAAATTCCTCATACCTTGTTTTCAATATGAATCTATCCATAAAGCATAAACCATTTTGTGCCATTTAACGAATCTTTTATGTAATTTTGCTTCCTCCTTTTTCAAAATGAATGCTTATGTTCCCTGAGTTTCATAAAAATCATCAATTTATTCCTAACATAGACCAAAACAATACCCTGTGATTGCTTACTGAAATTATATGTCCAATAAGAACCAAAAGTCTTTCACTTTGAACCTAAAAACAAACCAAACTGTGTATCAGATCAAACTTCAAGGAGCTTTTTTCAAAATGTTCCCTGAGTTGACCTCTTCAATGAGTAAAGCACTTTAAAAAAATCATTTAAGCTTTTTCAGCTTTCGCATATAGCACTTCCACATATAAGACAAACTCCCACCCAAAAACAAATAATTTGAAGTCAAATGACTTCAGCACAAACTCATGCATTTTATGTAAGATACTTTTAGCATCACAGTAATCTGGAGAGAGAGAAAGAGAGAGAGAGAGAGAGAGAGAGAGAGATTGCCAATATCTAATTCACTCTGCCTATTGTTTTCCTGGTGATCTCAAAATTACCAATCAAGTGAATACTAAGAGTAAGAAATACAGCAATTAGCATACCAGATAATTAAGGACCACTTTACCTTGTGAATCAGACAATACCAAAGAACCCAAGCAAGCCAGAACTAAAGCTCCAAACACCAATTCCATCTTCAATGACATCAATTCAAGTGATTACTGCATGAAACACATGAACCTGAATGAAAATGAGAAGACTAACTCTGCAAAAGCATCCCCAGTTCCAATTCTAAAATGTCTCATCAAGATCCACCATCAAATTGAAAGAAATCAACATGAACAAGGAAACAGTAAAGAGGACCTAGCCGCAAGACACATGGAAGGGCAGAAAGATGTTTTTGCTGGCCTGCATGCATGTGTATATAACTGGTAAAACTTCTTTTTTTTTTTTCATTTTGACGGGAACAAAAAAGATGAAAACTTCTTTAGACAGTCAAGGATGGAATTTGAAATTCATAGATTCAAACTTGAGTTTCTAATTCAAATGGTGCAACTGAAGTTGTAACTCATAAAGGAGGGAGGAAAATACTGCAGACAATTATGTCCAGAACATCTGAATTAACAGAATATTAAAAGGTACTGAAGTTTATTCTCAAACAAATATTAGTCCAAATTCATGGATCTAGCAAATCCAGTAGATTTGAAAAATGCAAAATGAATTTCATTCAATTAGTTAAAATTAAAATCCCACACCAAATCCCCTACTTCCCTCCATTTAAGTGCAAACTTAGATTATCAGTCAATGGTTGGTCTATATATATATATTTAAGAAAATCCACAACCATCATTAATGTTTCAGTTATTTTCCAACTACAATACAGGTTAGTTTGCAAAATATATTCCATACAAATCCCTTCTTGTTCTATGTTTGTCAAACTCGGCCTAACCATGCAATCGTTGTCGCAGCAAACGGGCTTGCCCCAACAGTGAGATCTGAGAATTCTCCACTTAGAGATAAATGTTTGGTTCACTAGATACAAAAATAGGATTAGGATACTTGTGATTTCATAACTAGCAAAAAGAATTGACCAGCAACTAAGATGACATGTAAGTCAATGATTTTACTCATGTTATAAAATGATGAAATTTATGAAGTTTCAAAAAGAAAAATTCAAGCAAGCTATTATGGCCATCAAATCTTTCTCTTCTAACAGGGAGGGTAAATGCAAAGCTTCATCAAAATACCATCCCTCAACATCAGTTAGTATATAATAGCTTTTAGCCCTTAATACCAAACAAAATAAACAAAAAAGGAAAAATCAAGATTAACAACGCACAGCAATTAAAAAAAAAAACATTGAGATACTAAAAAAGAAGCACAAACTTGAAACAACAAAAACTAATCATGGGTAATTTGAACTAAGCCCAATCTATTCCATTCCCGTTTTATGCATTTTCTCAGAAACCAAACTCCGCCGCAAGGTTCAAAACAGAAATCAAACCAAACACAAGAACCCAAACAAGAATTGAAATTGAAAATTGAAAAAAGAAAAAGGAAATCATTCAAAATGAGTACTTAAAGAAGAATCTGAATTAATAGAATATACCTCTTTCCAGAGAAAATCAAGCAGCAGTAGAAAGAGAAGGAATTTCCATGTGGGTAAGTGCTAAATGGGTAAGATTATTTAATTCGATTAGTGAAAGCGAATCAAATTTGAGGCTTTTTGAAGGATTGAACTGTATAGGCAGCTAAGTAGCTAACTAAAGTGGAGTTAGGGAGATAGGTGGGTGTGCAAGAGAAAGTTTCATTGTCGGCTTGTGTGTCATTTTAACAGTCAAAATTCCAAGCAGAAGCTCCTATCTGTCCTCTCTTTCTGGGGGTTGTGCTATCTTTTTTATTTTTTGTCCCCTACTTATTTAAATTGCTCTGTTACTCTGTAATTTATTCGGGGAAAAAGAGTTGATTTTAGGAAACTTTTGCCATCATTACTTTTCTACCCACGGATTTGAAAAGAAAGTGGTCTTCACTCTTTGGTGGGGACGCTAAACATCCATCCTCCGAAAATAATGACTTTTAAAAATAAGAAATGAAAATTAAATATTGCTTATTTTGATTCCAAAATAAACTATTCTAATACATTATATTAATTTATGTGAAAAAATCTTCTAAGAATCCCTTTTTAACATTTTTTATTGGATAAATATTAGCCACGTTTTCTTTTATTTTATAATAAATATCTACAAATTTCTATATAAATCTGACAATATGAAAAATTATTATATATAGTGTTTATTATGGAAGGAAATAGCAAAAATAATTACTTCATCCCTTCCCAAAAAAACAGTTTCACTTTTCTTTTTTGCTATTTTCAAAATATAATCAACTTACTATTTTTATACTATAATTAACTTGTAAAATCTTTTTTTTATATTTTATTTAATTGTCTTTGTTAGATTTTTTAGGAAATACTAAATTCACTAAAATCTATTCAAAAAATACAAATTATAACACCAATAAAGAAAATAACCATATTAACATATAATATTATTTCCATTCATTTATAGCACATATGCACTCTTATTACAGTAGATTCCATGAAAGAGTGATTTGATTGTTGTCTTTTTTATCAAACTTTCAATCTTTGTTTTTCTTACTTTAATTTACAGAGGTTCAAATTTCCAAGTTCTTATTGTTGTGCTCTTTCACTTCTCTTTTATAAGAGGCAGCTAGTCAATTAAAGATAACTACTCTTTCTAATTTGGACCAGTAGGTAATTATTAATATAATAATAATAATTGGATAGATACTAATTTCCAGCATTTCTCTCCATATACTGCAATGTTCACACTTTAACGTATATGTCGTGCAATGGGTGCATACAATAAGTGCTTATTAACTATATATTTGTTAGGAGTAGGATTGTACAAATAACCCGCATCTTTTTGTATTGAATTATGTAGGTATTATTGGTTTTTTTTATTAGAATAGAACCAAATTTTACCGTTAACTTTAATTTTAACGAATTTAGACCATTAAGTGATATTTAAACTAAAAACTATATTGAATTATATCGAATTATTTTGGAACCAAACTGTACCAAAAAACCGATATTTAAATATTTATAATAAAAAATAAAATAATTTATATATAGTGTTATTTATAACTTTTATGCTTTTATTATATAAATATAATATAATTTAAACTTATAATTATACACATTTTCATCATAAAATTAAAAATTATTAATTAGTTAACAAAATTAATATGTTAATTATAAGAGTAATAAATTCAAACAATTGAAAAAAAAATTCAAAGTTAAAAAATAAATAATTGAAATTTTTTTTAATGTTAAAAATTGTGACACCTCCTTATATAGCTAAATGTTCCTAACTATATAAGAAAATGTTAATAAACTATATGCTTATAATAAAAACCTTTAATATTTTAAAACATGTTTAATGCAAATAGTGCTACCAAAAATCCTTTGTCCTGAATCAATGGAAATATTCTTTACAATGTATGTGTTCGCAAAATATAATTATAAAATATTCATATCCTAATCAATTATGTTTAATTTAAACATGCACTTTTGATAAAAATATACAATGTATGGGCTTCAACTAGCTCTTAAGATTTACAAATTAATATTTTTGAAAAATTACAATTTTGGTGTAGAAGGGCCATTTAATTACAAAAACTAATGTTTAGAAATTGATATGACAAAAATAACTGAAATATAGCAAGTGTCACCAACATCATGTATACCCTGCATATCTTCTATTGACATTATACGACAGACTCTATGTCTTCTATGGACACCTCTATCTAGACCACTCCTCTTACGTGTAAAACAAAAAGACTTGAACACTAAGCATACTTGTCATATCCACAAATTTAAGTCATTAGTCGCACAAGTTCTTAAATCGACTCAACAATTCGACCAGAGTCTAAATTTGGATTTTTACTAAAAAAAGAATTAAAATAATAGCAAATAATTATGAAAAATATTTAATAAAGTGTTTAAAGTATTTAAATATGTTAAATTACAGTAAGAGATTAAATTGCAAAATTTGAAAAGTTATGGGGTCAATTTGCAATTTACTAAAAATTAGAGGATTAATGAGGATAATTACCAATTAAATACATGAATTAGGACATTAAATACATATGGTGGTTGGCTTAACCAAGTGGCATGCAACAATTAGCCAAGTGATGTACATGAATTAGACATTAATGAAAACATCTAAATTATGGCTTAGGTGTCTCCATTAATTAATTAATTAATTTTATCACTTTGCTCTTAATTGCTTGTCTTTTCTTCATTATCACTCTTGATTTAGAATTTTCTATCTTTTAATTATCTCTCATGTTTCCCTTTGAAACACCATACACCAAGGGAGATGAACACATTAATTAGCCAAAATATCTAGATATTTATGGGCTTAGGTGTCCCATTATTAATTAAATTTGTCTTCTTCCTCTTAATTGCCTCTCCTTCTTCCTTATCACTTAACATCTAGAATTCTCTAATCTCCTCAAACTAGCTCATGTGTTCCTTTCATCTCCCTCTATGGCCAAAGCTTAATGCTAAGAAGAAAAAGTGAGAAAAAGAGGGAGAGAGCCATGGAAGAGTGGGTCCTGATGCAAAGAGGAGTTTAAGGAAGTTTAAGGGAGCAAAAGAGAGGAAGAAAAGCAAGGAAAGAGGAGAGTTAAACCTCCAAAATTTCAGCCATAGGAGGTAAGAGCTTGGGTAAGTGTTCATCATCATCTTGTCTTTAAGTTTCTTTAAATGATGAGGTAGACTAGAGCAAGGTTCTTAAAGAGAGATTTTAGGGGGTTAGAGATATATGATGAAAAAAATATTTTTGATGAATTTCTTATATGTTTTACGAACTCAAATTAATAAGGAGTTAGCTCAAAGGAGCAAAGAAAAAGAGAAAGAGAAGTAAAGAGAAAGAAAAGAGAAAAGTAGAGATTTGTGCATAACTTAAGGCAATAACATATGTGTTGTTTTCAATCGTATGATTTAAGCATTTGACATGTTAATAATTGAAAATTAATGATATTTTTTGATGAAAATCTTGGGGATACATGTTTGCTTGACTTAGGATTAATTTTGGTAAAAATTGAATGTGATTAGTTTGTATGTTCTTTTCTGGAATTGATGAGCAGTAAGTACTTAAACTATTATAACTTGAGTTCTAGAGTTCGGATTTGTGTGTTTTTTGTTTGGTTTGAAAGATAAGACATAGGGATATAAATTTTATTCAGACCATAACATCTAAAAATGTATGTGATTCAAGTTGCATATTAAATCTAAGATCCAGACTCAAAATTATTAAGAAGATTTTGTAACTAAATTCAGATTTTAACAGGACCAAAATTAAGGTCCAAAACAGAGAACGAAATTTGTCAGTGATAGAGCAGCATATGAGTTGTAGAATTTAAAAAGTAAAATGATATGAACCTTGTTATATTATGCAAATACTATTTTTATTGAGTAATAGTGTGAATAATTGAACATTTACATGCATGAAATGAGTGAATTTAATAACTATAAATTTTAATGACATTAAGTAAGCCCTATAACACCTAACTAGAACCAGACTTAAAATAATTTGTCATGTCAAGCAGGGGAGAGTATGATTAAATCCATTAATGGTATGATTAACGAAACCGGGTATGACACTATTATCTACGCCGGGTATGACACTATTATCTATGCCGGGTATGACACTATTATCTATGTCGGGTATGACACTATTATGAAGCCGGTAATGACACTTATATGCGCAAATTATATTGTCCGGGTGACACTCTTAATTACCTGGATGACAACTCCATTATCTTAGTTAGGGGTTCATAGGTGTTATGGGCAATAAAAGGCTATGAATAATAATGATTTGATAAAATAAAATAAATATGAGATGGAAAAAAATAAAATTTATGAAATGTATATTTGCATGAAAAAATGATTTAGTATTGTGGGAACAAAAAGGTTATAGAAAATAAAGAAGTGATTGAAAATAAAAAGGGAATCATGAATGGTAATCTAGATAATCATGATTTGTTAAAGTAAAACAAATATGGGATACAATAATATAATTTGATTTTTATGCATATTAGAATACTATGGCATAAAAAGGTTAAGGAAAATAAAAAGAATAACGACTTATAACATGGTTAATTATGATGTGTTATATAATGATGTTTTAATAAAGTAAACAAGTATGAGATAAAAGAATATAATTTGATATTTATACATACTAGAATACCATAATATGTATATTTGCATGAGAAGATCATTGAACATGAGTTGATATATGATAATGCATGTTGCACAAAATAATTTATTACCTTATTTATATGCACCACTAAGCCTAGAGCTTAGCGTGAGAGTTTCTCTCATGTAGGTATAGTAAAGAATAAGTAGACAATAGTAGACAAAGGTAGCAGTGACCTCATCCAGTAGAGCAGCTTGTATCAAATACTGTGGATCACACAACTGTTGTGTTTATGTTTTGAATTTTATTTTATAGTACTTGTAAAGTAAGCGCACGTTTTGTAAATAATACTTTATTATATAAAATGTATCATGTTTCTTTATTATGATTTCTTTTACACTACAAGTAAATAAATAGTAAATAATAAATAGTAAATAAAGAAAAAAAAATATACGAGTGATTTTCATTTATAATTTAAGAATGATATTTTAATCGATAAAGTTAGGATAGCACTCTTTTATCCGCGCACTTGTTTTTGGGGTGAGGGGGTGCTACAATACTGCTTAGTAGTACACAATGACAATGAAAGAAAATGCATGCAAGACATAAACACTCATGCATAATGTAAAATTAACATATCCTTATCATAGTCATTATATATCATGACATTCATACTTTATCAAGTTTACTTAATAACAATATACAACTTAATACATCGATCACACATAGAATTTTTCAATTATCATAAAAATTGGATAAATTGTATTATTTGGATCAAATAAAATAATTAATTTTATACCCTTAATGATATGTCATATATCATATCACTAGTTTTATATTAGAAGTTATGGTCTCATACGTATCTTGTTTCACCTAATGTCCCATGTATTATGCATCAACATCATTTAGTTCTAATTCCATAAGTCATTTTCATGCTCAAGATCATTATTATAACAATATCATGCTCATATAACATGCTTGGGTAAATTAACATACGCTTAATTCAATCAACATGTGCCATATATTTGTGTCTCACTACATTTGATTCTTTTAACATGCATTACAACTCATTTCCTTTAATTCCATACTTGAAAAACTCAAATATATGTTTTTAAAACTCATTTGAATGTTTTAAACTTTTGCACATTCATTAGAAAATCATTACATATTAGAAAAGTCAAGAAAAACAAGGTGGATGGAAAAGTGGTGCTTGTCGGGCTCGCAATAGCATGCCTATTAGCACACTAGTGCTTTGGAATTGGTGTCGCATACGCCATAGGAGCCAACACAATAGGCCTTTCACATGTGCACATGACAGAGCCTTCACCGGGTCACGATGCACGTGCTATAATGCTATTGTTAGCACGTTGGAGGAGCCCTCTCCCGTTTTTGAAACCTCTTTCATGCTAAAAATAGTTCAAACCCAACATTTAACCATTTCAAAACATTTCTTCATAGTTTTCAAACCTTAACACCAACTATGAATCAAAATGCCCATTTTTGTAATTTCACCACATTTCAAATGTAAAAATCATGCATTTTGATGTAACTCAAAATGAACTCACATGTGCATGAGTCAATTGTAATATTGGGTAAGCTTAATCCCGAGGTCGATCTCTTAAGGAACTTGTTGGCTTAAACTCTTAATTAATTTTAAATTACCAATGAATAATTAAATAAAATCCTAAATACTCTAATCAAGTTTTAGTAATTTGATTAAACTAGAAACAATAAACTATAGTAACTGAAATTGCAATATAAATTAATAAAAATAATCAATGAGAAAGAGAATAGAAACTTATATCACAATCCCTAACTTGCATTCCCCTTAACACATTAAGAACTAATGAACTTAGATTTTATGGCTCTTGCTTATATGCACTAATTAATCAAACTAATGAATTAATTAGTGTTCAATCCAATTTTTAGGTTAAATTACAGATTGTGTGTCTAATAATTTTATCTTAAGATTTCCATTTAAAATCCAATAAATTGGTGATCAAGCAACTATCAAATTAAAAACTTATTAAGTACAATTAAAACTGAAAAAAATTATTCATTCATTAAAAAGATAAATAAGTTCATACAAACTAAGGTTGCTCACTAAACACCTATTAAAGAGTTTAGCCTAGCATCATAATAACAATGGTCATATCTATTTTGATGACTAAATTAAACATAAGATAGAATAAAGATAAAAGGAAAAGCTCTTTAAAATTCTTAATGATGTCTGATGCTAAAAAGAGTTTTTATGAGTTTGCATGCCAATAATCCTTTATAAAACATAAAACAAGCTTGAATTTATAATCTAAAAAGTTCGACTTGAAATCTAACTCTAAAGATATAAAACTTCCTAAATAAAAAATAATCTCCTAAAAAGTAGTTCTTTAAATCAACATTAATCTTCAAAGTTTGGATTCACTTGATTAGAATAGGAGTTTGAACACAATTGGACTCTACAGTAAAAAAAGTCACCACATGTGCGCTAATGCCTCACGTATAGGACAACTTCTTCAATCCAGCAATCATCACATGTGCACTAATTCTTCATGCATGTGATAGGAAAAAGAAATATGAATTGATACACTCGCACTAAATTCGCGCACCTACAACAAAAGGTTGGGCTTCAAGAACTTAGTGTCTGCACCAAAGTCAAGCGCCAGATATAGGAGTGGAAAGGATCCCTCATGCTTGCAACAGACCCTCACGCCCATGACATGGCCTCATGTGCATGATATACTAGTGGCAAGAATACTCCTTATGCATGTGACATGGTGGAGGGGAGTTGGGTCGTGTGCACAACACTTTCTCTATGCTACAACTTGTCTTTCAACTCATAAAAATATAAAATTAAAACCATTAAGTACCTAAAACAAGATAAAACCTTATAATTAAATATTAAAAATATGAATAATAGCAAGACTAAATAAGAACAAATCAAATTCTCTCATACTTAAATATTGTTTGCCTTTAAGCAATACCTAAATATGAAGAAGTATTCAAAACATACTAAACCAACAAATCTAACTAATACACACGATTTCAATCATTATAATCTCTAATTATAATCTCTAAGTTTCAATAATGCATCAACCTGACCTATATCAAATTCACACAGCCAACTATACTTAAGACATTTTAATACTAATTTCATACTCAAATTAAAAATAAACCAATTTAAATATAACATTGCTTCAAAATATATAGCAAAAAGCAATCTAGTCAAGATACTTACTATAAACATCAAAAACTCATACATTAAACCCCCACACTTGTTGCTTGAAGTACTTATTACCTTACTTTAATTTTTGCATAGAGTTAATAATTCTTCCCTACGTCATAACATATTTCTTTAATTTGAACTTTTAGATTATTGTTTTTTCTTTCTTTCTTTCATTTTTTTTAAGAAGCACACTACGCTCATTTATGGTGTTTTGCATACTCATATCCTTAGTACGATAACGAAGTATATAAGATGAGTGTATCTTATGCTCCATCAAGCTATTTTTGTTAGCTCTACTTTTCAATTGAGAGTTTTTTTCTTTTTTCTTTACTTTTTTTGTGTGATTAAGGACTTAAACATATTAGCTACCAATGTTTAATAATTCATAGCCTAAGTAGATTACTAATTATATATATATGAGATAACATACAAATCAAACTAAAATGTCTTTAAAATATAAGTATGAAACTAGTATTAAAATTATCCTAAACTTTGTCAAGCTATGCAAATCCAATAAAATGCCAAAATTTAGCATTCCTTCATTAACTTATGCATGAAAAAATAAAGAAAAGAAATCAAACATAACAGATTACTAAAATACATAAAAGTTTATATTTTTTTCTTGGAAAAAATGCAAAAAATCTACATGTAGTTTCACACTTTTGCAATTTTAAGTATAAGATTTTTTTCTTAACAAAGTGTCTTGTGGTTTGTGTCATAAGTAAATTTAAGTTTTTAAGGGTAACGATGTTAAAAAATGCTAAGCTGACAGAAAAAACCCAAAAAAATCAAAAATTTTCTCTCTTCCCTCTCTTTACATCATTCTTTCTTCCTCCTTCTGCCTATTTCTCTCTCTCCAATTCTTCTCTCTCCCTCCATTTGCCTCACTCTTTTCTCTCATAAGGGTTTTCCTCTTGACACTTTCTCTCTTAGATTTTCTACGTAGAAATCTCTTCATGAGACTTGCTTTTACTCTATATGTGCTAATGGGCATGACATTTAAGCATCTATTTCTTCGCTTTATTGTATTTGTCCAACATTTCATTTCGATCTTCACTTCTATTAAAGGGGAAGAGAAGTAGAACATAGATAGAGAAACACTCATTTCCTTCAAAGCTGCCCTTAAAATCCCCATTTTCTTTCTTCATGGAATTAGTCAACCCTTTACTATAAATGGATCAACATTGGTTGCCATCAAGGTGGAGTTATTTCATTTGCCCTTATTGGTTAGGCACTAAAAGGCCCACTTCCTTCGTCTTTTTTGTTGTTGTCTAGTCTCATTATCCTTGGCTTATCTTTGAATCAATTCTCTAGGGAAATTCTTCATCAAATTTCAAGTCTAAAAATGCTTAAAAGACTTGTATCTGGGTAATAATAAGCTTTTAGGAGAGATTCCGAGTAAAATTAGTAGTTGACTCAATTTCAAACCTTCATACTTAGTCTTAATTATTGCCCACTAGAGCTTGGGAAGCTTGTGAAGCTCAAAACCCTTGATCTCTTCGCTGACTCACTCTTCCTGTCTATTACCATAAAGGTTTGTAAACTCACAAAACTCACTGAACTTTACATCTGTTATAACTCATTTTTTGGTTTGTTACCATAGGAAATTGGCTCGCTTTCATAACTTAAAATATATAGAGAGAGAAAAAGGCAGAGGGAGGGAGAGAGAATGATGTAAAGAGATTGGGATATAAGAAATGGAAGGGGAGAAAGAGAGGGAGAAGAGAGAAGAAATGGAGAAAGAGAGGGAAGAGAGAAAAAAATGATTTTTTTGTGGTTTTTTTTTGCCAGATTAACATTTTTTAACACCATTACCCTTAAAAGCTTAAATTTACTAACAGCGGGAACCACAAAACCCCTTTTGCTACGAAAAAAATCTTGTACTTAAAATTGCAAAAGCATGAAACCACATGTAGATTTTTTGCATTTTCCTTTTTTTTCTTTTTTTTTTTAAATTATACTCTAAAAATTTCAAGTTTTCATTCTTAAAAGATATAATTTTTTCCTTACACTTATATGAGACATTGTCCTCAATTGCTTAAAAATGGGCAAAAATGAAATAAGCAAAAGCAAAATATACTCCCCTAGTATGAAAAATACATCACTAAGATAGTGGAGGAGGACGTTCCAAAGTCTAATGCAAGAGAACAATGTGTTGGGCATTGGTGCGCTCCAAATAATCCATCATATGATTCATGTGGTCTAGGCACTGCATAACCTGCTACACTTCAGGTATAAAGGATTGCTCAGTCTCACTTGGTTATTGAGAAGATTGTTGCTCATCTAGTTCTGCATTATGAACTTGCTGCGAAGGTTCACCCATGTCACTTCATAATACTGACCATCAGATAATATCTCCTTCTTTAATAATAAGGTTAGATAAGTGCAATGAAATAATATCAGAATTTCCTTGGCTAGGATCAGAGTTAGATTATTGATTGAAACTTTAAAAGAATAAAAATACCTAACAAAGACAGTAATAATATAGCATAAACCAAGTGTAGCCCTAGGATGTATGATGGTGTGAAGCACAAGGCTAAAACTAAATATAGAAGTGCAAACTCTGGTCCTAGAACGCATACACCATAATAAAAATAATTTAACCTTAGAAACTTTATTACTCTCTAATTTTTCAAATATCGCATGATCCATGAACTTGTAAAAGAGAGCAATACATGAATCTTTAAAACTCATAGTTGAAGTGTTCCTATGATTATAAAAAGGGTTCGCATATCAATACTTATCAGATTTCTTCAAGATTAAAACTATTAGACACATCTTTAGCTCATTCCATAAAAACTTAAAAATTCTTCTTATGGTTTTATGAGTGACTACACACCATTTTCCTAATAAATAAAATTTCATTTGAGTGCAATCTTTATTAATTAGCAAGGTGCTGTAGAATTCTAAACCTAACTCCATAAAGTTAAGGTTTGTCATGGTAATGAAATCTTACCAACCTAAGCACTTAGCATATGCTTTTATGGTGTCTAAACTATTTAATTGCTCTAAAATATCAAAATCAAGGAATTTACATGTAATTAAAGTTATAATACATAGTATTCATACCTTGCACCTTCTTTATTGGAATAAATTGCCTATAAACATAAAATCATGCAAATAGTTCAAAGCATTCAACATTATAATTAAGCATATTGTAACACCCACTAATTAGAGTTTAATTTGAATAATTTAGACCATATAATTAAATTGTGTTTTTGATTAAATAAAATTAAAAATATTAGCTATAAACAATTATGTGAAGATGATAATAACAATAATAATAAGAAGAAGAAGAAGAAAATTAAAATTAAAAAAAAAAAAATAAAGTGAACAGTAAAATGGACAGCAGTAAAAAAAAAGGGCAGAATACAAAAACGGGAAAAAGGGGCTGAATCCCAAATTCTCTTTTCTCCTTCATCTCTTCTTCTTCTTCCCTTTTTCTTCCTCCATATATCATATCAAATTACTTATCATCTTCTTCAAGAATTGCATCAAAAATCAGTCCAATTAAATCTGATCTTGGTAAGAAATATTTTCCCCATGATTATTGTGTTATTAGAACTGTTTAGGTTATATTTTGACAGAATATTGCACTCTATTTTTGATTATCTTGTGACTCAAATTTGGGGATGTGTTAAACATAAAAGTTGTTCATCTATGTCTTGTGTATCTCTCTGTCAAATTTTATAGAATGATTTTGAGTATATGAAGAGATATAGTTATTGAGGTGAAACTGGTTCTGGGAGACGTATCAACCCAATAACCTACGGTTTTTGTAAAAATTGACCATCTTATTGGCTTATTATGATGTTGTGTAAAATATGAAAGTTGTAGCTATATATGTTATTGATGTATCTGAAAAATTTTCGTATGAATATCTCTTGTGTAGGTTGAGTTATTCTGAAATGAACCATGACTGTTCCTTGATTGAACTGATTTCATATACCTGTGCAGTTCTAGTAACTTCGTCCTTATATTTCACCTATTGTTAGATCGAATTTGCCAAAGTGAAAAACATAAAAGTTTTACCCCTATGTCTTATCTAAATTTCTGTGAAAGTTTTATCTTAAAATGTCATGTATTTTGTGAGTTATGAGCTGAACAATTAAACTGGTCGGGTTGATACTCTATGTTGAACCAGTTATATATCCTCCCATATTTGAGACCCTTAGAGACTGAATCAAGAAATTAGTTAAAGATGAAAAATGTTCCCAATTAATTTATATAACTGTATAAAAAGTTTTAGAATAATTGAAGCTACACATTGAAAGTTATGAATTGTTGAATTGGGTACCTTGAAACTGCCTAAGGGCAGAAAACAGGTCAATATTTAAAATTATACCAAAAATTATGTAAAGGTTCAAAAATTCTAAAATTTTAGTATATTTTATTTTTACATGTTATAGTTAATCAGAATCAAGAATCATACAAATTGGATAAGTGTAGGAAAAGTTATTAATCCAACAGTCCTTAGAGGTTTTATTCTAGCTTAATAGAAATTGAAATTATTTATTTAAGTTATATTAAGAATAAATATTTTATCAAGCTATTAATTAATTATATTTTTAAATTAGGATTTCAACAAGAGAAAGACCATCAAAAGTGAGCAAGCTCTGAACTTATATTTTGGAAAAAGAAAAATACTATCGAGGTTTGTACATATATGTATTTTATTTTGCCTTTACGCATGATTGTGTGTATGACATAAATTACATGTTACAATGATGAAAATATATATTATGACATGTTTTAAGGTTGTAAGAATGTTATTAACTATGAACTTAATTTTTTGTTAACATTTGATAAAATATTATGCTATTACATGGTTTTGAAATAAATTGTGAATATATGATTGTGTTAATATGAAATGAGTATTGGTTATAGAAACAAGTAATTAATTGTGTTAATTGCCCATTTCTCTACCTGAGGACTAACATAGGATAGATGGTGCACCATTAAGGGGGGAATTACGGTACCGATATGGATATTATTTAGGGACAGGGTGGCTTAAGCTCTGGGAGCGCCCCTGATCCTGATTATACACAGATGACATAATTATATTCAGTCAAGGTGGCTTAAGCTCCGCGAGCGCCCTTAACTTGAGATTATGGTGAGTAGGGTGGCTTAAGCTCCGCGAGCGCCCCTATTTCACACCCCATATCCGGACAGTCCGGGAATGAGATTTGGGCTGATATTAATTAAAGACTATGAAATGAAATGTGAAAAAAATTTATTATTGACATAAGTGACAAAATATGAAATGCTTACAAGAGGTAATGAGAATTTAGTTATTGAATATGATTTTTATGTTTATACTATTATGTGATGTGGTTATTTCTTTTATATGAAATAAAAATTCAGTGTATCATGAATTATTTGAGACATGCATTTGTGTGACTGCTTGGAAAAAACTTAATACCTATATGTACCACTAAGCTAGAGTTAGCTTAGCGTGAGTTCTTCTCACGCAGGAATTGGAACTATAGACGGTAGGAGATGAAGTGATCAAGAAGGAAATCCAAGCCCATATCAGCAAAGACACAAGAAGCATAGTTAGAGGGTTGGTTATGTATTATTATATTTTTTTTAGTTTGACTATGTATATGGTGTGGTAGACATATCTCATATATTAATATTGTGTATGTAAATAATTATGTAATATAATCGGATGCCATATGTGTATACAATATAAGGATATATATATATTTATATATTTTTAATTAGAACAATTTGCCTAAACCAAAATAAATAAATATATTAAGTAATTTAAAATGAAAAAAAATTCAATTTGAGCAGATTATCGAGTTAAGCTTGTGACATTCTTCTTATATATGTGGAATTATTCCTAATATATAAGTGGGGCGTCACACATATAATCATTTAAAATTATAGTAGATATGCACAAACCTATTGCCATAAATTATGCACAAACCTATTGCCAAAATTGGGTTCTCTCATTTATTCATCTATCTAGTAATGAGGTCTCTCTCTGGCCTCGCTAGTCAATGGTTGCCTCCCTTGCCGGAGGTACACTTATCATCTCATTGTCTTAGTTTTGATCATTACCTAATAGGATTTCACTTAAAATAAATTCTAGCTATTCCTTTTTGTTTACCTAAATTCCTATATTTATGGTATTTACATACCCATTAATTATTGATTTAATTTAATTAAATCTTAAATTACTATTGTCTCATAAAATTATCATGGTTTTAATTCGATTCAGGTTATCTATATCATTTGCCTTGATTGCGATACCTTTACAAATTAATTCAATATGTATCCACATCAATCATTTAAACTTTAACCAATCTCCATTAATTATTAAATTTTTGTCGTCTTATAAATTTTTTATTCTTTGGTTCCCAACACCATCTGTTTCATCTCTAGTTGATTTAACTTTTTTCCCTTAAAATTTAAACTCACCTAAGATATCAATTAGGAGGATCTCCTTGCTTTGCTCAAGCAATACCAAAATCATCTCAAGATAGCCACATTTGTAATAATTAACATCTAATTCAAGCTTGCTTTTCTCCCAATTAATATAATTTCAAGTTAATTAACAATTTAATTAAACATACCTTTAATTAATTCCATGTTCCCCCCTTTTTCTTTCCATCAACCTATTATCCAATTCATGCAATCTTCCTTTAAATTAGATAGAATAAAATTGGATTCCAACATCACAAACTCATGGGCTACTAACTTTTAAATATTTGAAATAAGTTTGGCTTACTTCCACCAGCATTCCCTTTGCAACCGTAACCTCATTTGTTTCCAATTCCTTATAAATTTCCCTTTTCTAATGACCTTTATTTTAGTTCTAAGACTTTCCTCTCAAGCTAAGGGGCGTGCCCAACTCAAGCCCTTTGAAAGCCATTTGTGGTAGTAACATAGAATAAAGGCCTAATTAACACTAAGTCTTAGAACTAAAATAAGTCTTAGTATTTTTCCTCACTAGTACAAAAAAAAAGTTATACATATCTGTTATTTTGTATTTTATGTGTCTGTTAAATAGTAGACACACATATATGAGATACATATGATATGAATTTTATGTGTCTGTCATTGGGACAGATGCATATAATTTAATTATACGCGTCTATCGTTTAGTAATACAAAACACATATAATCAAGTTATGCGCGTCTGCTATTTTTAACGACAGATACATATAATCAACTTATACGTGTTTGCAATTTTTAACGACATTCAAGTATAATCAAGTTATACGCGTCTGCTATTTTTAACGATAGATACATATAATCAAATTATATATGTATGTCATAACAAATTGACAGACACTTATTATCTTTTTTTTTTAAATTAGAGCTCATATCATGCAGCTACGATTCATATAACCTACTTCAAAATTCATAATAAATCTGTTTCAATATTGTAAGCCACAATAGACATCCAACATTCAAGTCACAAATACTTAATAATCAATAATTCACAAAATATTCATAAGACAACAGAAACTACAAAAATTCAATAAATTAAAGCAACACAACATGCCTAAAACAATTCACATGAAAATAATTAATCCATAAGTTCTTCAAAAGTCATTAATTTAAAATTGTATTTCCCATTAATATGAAATATTTTACAAAAGTAAATAAAAAGATTACATACACTCTCTTATAAAGTAATTTTACCACATATGTCGAATTTCATCTATTTGATCTTGACTATATAATCCATTTTCAAAAGCCTACTAGACAAATCAAACAAAGAATAGAAAATATGTTAAAAATTAATAAATTAATAGCTAGTTATGTATCATACTTGTAATATAAATTGACTAGTATTTGAAAGAACATACCTCAAGCAATGTTATATCACTGTTATGATATACGATAAATGTAACATCCTTGACCTTCCCCACATGCATTTCATTGAACATAAGCATCTTGCATACAATTCAATTGAACACGTGCATTTCACACATATTTTCGTTGGAACAAGTTTATGACACGCACTAGTTACGTGTCCTAGCATTTGGCACTTGTATCGAATCGCACTTGTGTAATTATAACCTAAATGAGGATAACAAAGTATTAGAAATGAATTGAATAAGGTGACTAAATTAAAGTAAGAAAAATGATTAGATTAAGATTAGTAAACATTTACATTGTTAATTTAGTTAAATCGAGCCAAATGATTAAGCTGTATTATTGTGTGAATTAGTGGAATTATAAATATATGTAAATAATAATAATAATATAGACAAAATAAAATTAAAATGACACAAAAGAGAAATAGAAGAGAATAGAAATGAGAAATGAGAAGAGAAAAAGAGAAGAGAAGAAGAGAAAATGACAAAATGACAAAAAACAAGTTGGCTTTATCTTCATCTTTCTTCCCCATTTCTGCCTTCTTCTCTAGCCCGACTTCTTCTTCAATTTTCTCCATTTCAGACTTCAATTCATCCTTGTTTCACTTGATTTTTGAGGCAAATTGATCCCTTGCAAGTTTGTTCTTGGTAAGTAATCAATTCTTATTGCTATAGGGTTGATTTGAGTTGCTTAGGTTCATTAATAGACACTGATTTGCACCCCGATTTTGATATTAATAGAAATTGATTCTGGAAAAGTGTAAAACACAAAATTTGTTCCTTTATGTCTTAAATTTATGGATAAGTAAATAATTTTTCAAGATGTGGTGTATAGAAGGAGATATCCTCTTCGTACTGAAACTGATCAGGGTGTGAACCCTAACCAAGTTAGCTACTGTGTGCTTTGATTTCGAATATGTTAAAGCCATTATTTGAAGTATCTCAAAACATAAAAGTTGTAGATATATATATTTTGTATCTTTATAAAAAATTTTAGGTTCATATGGTTTGTAAATTGTGAGTTATGGAGAATGGAACCATGACTGTTTCATGGTTTGAATTGCCTATTGAGTGCCCTGGGCAGATATAGTAACTTGGTGGGCTAATTTGAGCTTGTTAGAGCTAGATTATGTAAATTATAAAAACATAAAAGTTATATATACATGTCTTAGCTAAATTTGGGTACTAATTTCAGCTTCATTGGTTATTTATAGACTAAGTTATGGCCTTTGGAAGCCATACTGGTCCGGAAGCCAATTCTATTCTAGACTAGTAAAATGTTTGTTATATTTTGAAGACCTTAGATACATAATTGATAAAAGTTGTAAACATGAAATATTTTCCATATGAACCCATATAATTTTCTTTAAATTTTCATTAAAATAGGACTTATATATTATAAGTTATGATGAACCCAAATGAGTACCCTAAAACTGCCTAAAGGCAGAAAATAAGGCAGAAAATAGAACACTCTTAGAAATTCCACCAAATATTGTACAATGATCCAATTTGTCTGAAATTTTAATATGTTTTATAATTATATGTTATGTTTAATTAGGAACAGGAATCATATTATTTGGTCAAGTGTAGAAAAGGTTATAGGCTAAACAGTCCCATAAGGTCACACTGCCTCATAGGAAAAATATTAACTATTGACATGAACAGTGCATATTAATTTGTTTAAGCCACATTAAGTCTCCATAATCATGAGTTAATCGATTATGTTTTTATATTAGGCTCGCAACATATTGGAGACCCACAAGGAGCAGATAGACAATAAGTTAGGGGTCGGAATCAAAGGAAAACAGTGAGTCTAATTATCGATTGAATTCTTTAGTGCAAATGAATGTTGCTTGCTATGTGATTCATATGATTGTCATGATTGGTCCTTGATAATATAATGATGGATAATTTGTGACATTGTGGTACATATAAATTGTATACTTGTGGTATATTTGAAGTATATGTTTGACATATGTGATATATATACATGGTATATGTATAGTATATGCAAGGTATATGTGTGGCATATGAGGTATATATGTGGTATATGTATATTTTATGTGATAAGATACAATGATTGATGAATGCTTAAAAACAAGTGCATATGCATATGGACTAAAAAGGTGTTGTGACTAGTTAATCGATATTGTAAAGCAAAAGAAAAGGCCTATGGCCCAACAAATGTGCAAATGAAACAAATGATCAAGCTAGCTAGCAAATGCAAATGCAAATGTTCACATGACAAATGTTCATATGGAAACCCGGGGCAATGTCTGTTTAACTTGGTCACAACAAAATGAAATAAGCAAAGCATATGCATACATAAAGAGCAATGATTATATGTTTCAACTTTATTGATACATATATGATATTGATGAATGGAATGGAATATAGGTATATATTGGATTTGTGATTTATTACTATGAGTTGTTTGGTACTTCAGAGCTCACTTGATGGTTATTCTCACTGAGCCGCAACTCATCAATTTGCATCATTTTTCAGGTAAAGAAAAGTGATAGCTCATTTTGAGTAGCGTATGAAAGACATGGAGCACAGGTCATTGGCCGAGCCTCATCACTCTCTCTCCTTGCATTCCACACGAGCATAAAAACATGTCATTTGTATTTTGGACTTATATGTTTGAATATGTATTATCACTCTAGATTAGTTTTAAAATGTATAAATGGAAGCAACCCATAATCCTTCGGATGTGAAGTTTATGTTTTAATATATGTGATATTTCGTATTGTGGTTTTTAATGTTGACTTGAAAAGTCATTGAGTGATATTACATAATATGAGACTTGCAAAGTCTTTGACAGGTATTACAGGATATGAGACTTGCAAAGTCATTAGTTGATTTTACAGGATATGATATGAAAAAAAAATTTACTACCAATGTTAACAGGGTATTTTCTCTTTCCAACATGCAGTATGTGATTATTTGATACATTGATAGGTTTTAATGAAATGCATAAGGTGTGGCGTTACAATAAATTTGTACATATACCTTATGACATAATATCCGCATTCAACACCTCTTTGCTATTGAGGGCACTTAAAATAGAAAAAACGACAAAAAAAAGCCAAATAAAAGATTATAAAATCATAAAAACTTCAATCTAACTAGGAATTAGAAATATAAAATTCTCACTGAAATGTCATTCCATTTTAACCTTGCACCTTTATTTTTTTCACCTTTTATAACATAAGTTCTATAGACTCTGAAAAATAAGTGTATATCAAAATCGACATTAATATTGAAAACACTATAAACATTGTAGAAATTATTAGCTAGTAGTATTATAACTTACAGGTTAACATGAGGTTTTAGACTTATATTGTAGCTGCCATGGGCTAGAGGATCCATAAAAAATGCTTCACTCCATTCACAACAAAATATAATCAACATCCAATGGTTACTAGAGATATACAAATATGTTGAAGTTAGTAAAAATGTTGAAAATAAAAATTATGCAAACATGATGTAAATGTTTCTTACTCCTGGAAGTATGGTAGTAGAATTGAGTATGGTAAACGTGACACTCCACACCTTGGACACTCATGCAAGTTCTTATATTTATTTCGGTATAATACATAATCATTTGGATATGCATTTATCTTCTTATATTCCATACCCATGGGACACAATATTTTCTTAGCCTCATATGTAGATGTGGGAAACTCATTTCCCTCCAAAAGCATGTCTTGCAACAGTTCTAATAGTGTTATGAAACTTTTATCACTCCACCTATTTTTTGGTTTGATGTTATAGAGTTTAAAAACAGCGGACAATTTTGTAAAATTAGTGTAACCAGGATACAAAGGTTTATCAACATCATTTAACAATATCTGAAGGTATTCCGGCCTTTCCACAAAATGTTCTATATCATCTATCATCTCGTCTACACGATCATTTTCTTCATTATCAATGTTATCTTCTCCTTGACTTTCAAATTTATTATTATTAGAATGTGTCCCAGTTAAAACACTCTCACCATGCCATATCCCTCGTGTGTAACCTTCCTTAAAACCACACCTTATTATATGAGATTACACTATGTGAACATCATGAAATTTTTTCATATTTTTACAATCAACACAAGGACATACAATTATTTATTCTCTTTCCCTTATTTGATTTTCCTCCACAATTCTAACAAATTTTGCAACTCCATTCAAATATTCAAATGTAGTGCATCTACCATACATCTAACTTTGATTCATATCTAACCACATAAAAAAGGTTCAATATATATAAGTCTCATTGCTTTTAATTAGGAAAACATTATATATAATATCCTTATCGCTCCAACCTGGCTCATCCTTAAATGTCTAATTTCACTAGTGAATGCATATCTAGTTTTCGGATCCCAAAAAAATTTAACAGTGTTTCCCTTCAGTTCTCCAAGTACACAATGCAAATCGAATGATCCATTTACATACATGTACATAGAGCACATTAAAAAAATGACACCAAATTTTTTATTGAAACCAAAAACTATATATGCATTCACATCCTAAGTGAGATTTGATGTTGAAGAATAGTCTCAAACTGGGGACTATTCAAGACTTACTCCTAATGAGTAAATCTTGGATGGGTATCTAGGCTAATTAAAATTTTTATATTTTTTATGTTCTCAATGCAAAAGGTTCAATTAAATTTAAGTTGAAAGCAAATACTATATAAAAAAACCAATGATTTCTAATTATTGATTTTATAATTTCATTAATTTCATTAATATGATATAATGTTATAATATGATATAAATTGAATGAACATAATCAACTAGGCCACATATGATATAATGCTAATATTAATATATAAATAATAATAATTAAAAATTTTAAATAATTTTTTTTTAGTCATTTATACTTCATTTTTGTTCTTGAAATACACTTTTCATACTTATTAAATAATTATAAAAATGACAACAATGAGAAAAATAAAAGAAGTCATACTATTAACACAAGGCAACATTCAGTGGAAAAAAAATCATACCCATAAAAAAATAAAAACAATAATAATAAATCAAAAATCTTGAAATGAGAGCTCTTGTGGCTGATGGAGCGAGAGTGCTTTGTTGGCCGATAAGGGCGACTCTTCAAACACTACAAAATGATAAATAGTGACCACAGTCCGTCGGCGAGCAGATCTCTGGCTTGGAAGAAATGGTGGTCGAGCTCAACTTTATTATCAACCAATGGCGAAGACGAAATGTATATATATGCTAACTATTAGAGACGAAATGTATTTCATAAAGAGAGTTTCATAAATATAATAGTGTGAGTTTTGTTGCAGACGATATATATATATATATATATATATATATATATATATATATATATATTCTAATTGTTAGAGACAATAGATGAAAACACCCGTATTTTGGTTTTAAAAAATTTATAGGCGTATGTTTTAAAGTATAACATACATCTATTATATAGTATATGCGTCTGTCATTAAATAAAGACAGACGCCTAAAACTGTTTTATACATCTGGCATTATATAAAGCCAGACATCTATTATATTTTTATTTAATATTTAATATATCATATAAATTAAACTTAATTATCTGCATCACTATCTTTTTAATTATTATAATTATTATATAGATTGATCATTATCAAGGTAATTAATATATAATTATATACGACCATTCATATATATATATATATATATATATATATATATATTATTAGCTAACAAGGCCTGACATATTTAATTAATTTAAATATTATTTGGTTAAATAGCAATTTGTCTTATTTTAATTAATATTGTACTCTCCAAATTAATTAAAATAAAAATGAATAAATTTCAAAATTATTAATGATATTTACATATGAACAATAGGTGTCTGCTTTTTATTTTTGCTACATATATATTTTTCATAATATTTGTGTGCTATTTCTAAAGACAGATGCCTAAAGTATAACTTATATTTTATATATTTGTCATTTATATTAACAAACATATATAACTAACACAACTTTAAGATATATTTACAAAAATGTCATCCCTTATATTTTAAGCTGTCTATTATTTTTACAACAGATATATATAACATTTAGTTTTTGTACTAGTGGCTTCATTATCTCTTCCTCCCTAGCTGATCTTCGTTGCTTCATCATCTCCCTTCATGAATCATGGTCTCCTCCCTTTTTTAATGGTGTCGCCGAAACAACATGAAACGATTCTGAGACAGATGTCGGTTGCATGTTAAAGAAAATGGCGATGAAGAAGTTTCAAGAACGTTGTTGATGAAGAAATGAGAAGATTTTGGTCCACTTCTCCTCTGTACGGTGTAATTAATTTTGATTAAAAATTTGGTGGAAGGTTTGCCTTTGGTCGGTGGAGGTTGGCGGATGATGTTTTCTTTTTCTTTTTTTTGGTTAATAATAATAATAATAATAATAATAATAATAATAATAATAATAATAATAATTATGGTTGATGACAGTGATGATGATTATTATTAAATTTTAATGTATTCTTTTATTAGTCTATGTAATAATTAATGATGTTCAATTTAATTAATTTGACAAATATTCTATTAAATTTTCAATCTGTCTACTTTTTATCAATTGACAAACTAAATTTTTGCCCTCTTCAATTTATTCTATACAATAAATTTTCCCACTTTGAGTCTCCAATTAAATAATCACCATTAATAATATATTTCATAAATTTTGCTATTAATTATTGTACTCTGTTGTTGATTATTATTTTTATTATTAAATTTTAATTTCATCTTCTATTAGTCTATTTAATAATTAATGATATTCAATTTAATTAATTTGATTGACAAGCTAAACTTTTTCCTTCTTCAATTTAATCTATAAAATAATTTTCTTTTTCCCAATTTGGGTCCCCAATTAAATAATCACCATTAATAATTTATTTCAAAAATTTTGCCATCAATTATTCTATGTAACACTAAATTTAATTTCGTGAATCTCGTATTGGAATAAAATTGGCAAAATTTCAATTTAATCCATATTTTTTATTTTGCTTAATTAATTTGCAATTAACATTCGTATCCATTTCTCATTTTTCTTAGGTCCAAATTTAGACTTTGATTGCATTGACACAATTTAATCACAAATGCGCATGATTTATGATCAATCCAACATATTCGGTCTTAAATTGCACGCATTGGTCAGAGTCTAAATTAATGGACATGACACACCCATATTTGAAAATTCTGCCTTGTGGATACATCATATGTATCACCACAACTTGCCACAATTGCTTGAGTTCTACAATCAAAGGTTGTATAAACACATCTATATTCTATTTGGAGTTATGGGGGCTTGGCACAGTTATACTAAGAAACATGTAAACCTCCTTCATGCAATTTCATAGTAGTAAATTATATGGAGTGAAAATTATTGGTCATTACGAATATTATTTTCTCGATAAACCAAATGGTTGGAAGCCATTCATACATAAACACAACCCAATATTTCTAGACTTAGATGCAAATTCTAGATGAGTTTCATTGAAGACCATATAAGCTTGGGAATCAAATAGGTGACACTTCACACCATCTTCTGATGGATGCTCATCATGATGCTTTATATATGCAATTATTACCTTAGATGCGTACAACCTTTGCAATGGAAAATAAAACATCTCTTTGCATGTAACTCTTTTATGCTTCCTAGATCCCTTTCATCTTTTGTGTCTAGTAAAGTCACAAAATTTACGAGTTTCTATATCTTTATAATCACCCCAATATATCATACAAGCTCACCCATAACAATCAATTTTTTGAATTGGTAAGCCCAAACTTTTTACTATCTTTTTTGTTTCATAAAAGTTATCAACCATTTTGTTATTTCAAGTATAGCCTCTTTCATTAGTTGGCATATCGCATAAAAACATCTCTAAGGTAAGTGATACTCAGACTTGATGCTTAATAAGCGAACAACCATTGACATCTAAGAATGATTTGCAAAACTGAAATAAAAATATTAATTTATTACATTTAACATGTCAAAACATTAGGGATCTTGACTCTGAGTTATGTGTATTGATGGATCCTGACTCAATACATTTTTACATATGCACAAACACACCTAGTTAGAAAGACATTACAGCTAAAAAACTAGATTAAAAGATTATAATTACCAATCCTTTAGGACACAATGCCATAGTGAACAAAGTTTATAAAAGGTTGTCCTACAATTGTACAAGGGAAATAATTCCCAATGGATTTGATAGGGCTACCTTTCCATAAGTTCAATGCCATATTAGGGATAAGTTGTCTCTCATAACATGAGGCAGTAGTAGATTGTTAATCTAAGACGTTGGTTCTTAAGAAGTCTAAATAAGTGAAAACAACAGTTCAAGGTGAAAGGTTCCCATAACCGATCTGAGTCATCTTAATAATGAAGGGATAAAAATGATTAGAAAAGGGTGTGAGGCCTTCTTGGCTCACATAATTGATATAAGGAAAGGAAACCTAAAGTTGAAGGATATTCTGATTGTGAGAGAATTCACATATGTGTTTCCATATAACTTGTCAAGGTTATCCCTAGATTCAGATATTGAGTTCACACAGAGCTCATCTTGGGGACCACTCCTATCTCTATTGCATCGTACTATGCCAATGAGTCAGATGTTTTGAAGATAGTTTTTATGATAAGATATGACCATTATGAGTTTTTAATGATGCAATTTACATTGACTAATGCCCCGATAACTTTTATGGATATGATGAACAAAGTCTTTAGGTCATACTTGGACTAGTTTATTGTGGTGTTCATTGATGACAGCTTAGTTTATTATAAGAATAGAGAGGAGCATGATTAGTAATTGAGAATTGTGTTGTAGACCCTCAGATATGCCAAGTTGTCTAAGTGTGAGATTTTTCTTAATGAGGTGACATTTTTGGGCACATAGTATTGGCATAGGGTATTAGAATATATCCTAGCAAGGTTGAAATGATCTTAAATTTGAAACCCCCGAGGCATGTGACAAAGATTAGGAGTTTCCTTATATTAGCAAACTATAATCAGAGATTTATAAAGGGATTCTCCATGATTTCCTTTTCATTGAAAAATTTGTTGAGAAAAGATATCAACTTTGAGTGGAATGACAAGTGTCAAGCCAATTTTGACCATTGAAAGTGATGTTGACAGAGGCCCCAATTCTAACACATTTGGTGTTATATCCATTAATTTTGTAACATCTGTCGGTTTAGACCTCGAATTGTGTGCACGTAATGCAACCGAACGCACTGTATTGATTGAAATCAGTGCACATTCTGAGATTGAAAGAGTTGGACCTATCAAAGTCTAAATTTGAATTAAAAAATAAGAAATAAAAATAAGAATTTAATTAAGAGAAGTTGAAAATTCAAACTATATTTGAGAAAAACAAAATTTGATCCGGATTTAAATTGAAGAAATTAAATTAATTGATAGATAGAGAATTTAATTAAAAAATTAATAAGGTATATAATTGTTGAGAAATATTTAATTTGGTGCTTGAATTGGGAAAAATGAAATTATTTTATTGATTAAATTTGAAAGAAACAAAATTTAGGGAACTAAATTATGGAAATTAGAAAAAAAAATGGAGGATTCAATAAAGAAACTGCTAAATTAATTAAAAAAATCAATGGATTTCCACCTACCCAAAGCCAATGCATGTTGAGCTTTGGTTTAGTCATTTTAATTAACAATTTAAAATTAGTATAAGTAGGGAAAGTGGTACAATTTGACATCATTTACCACATTCTAGACTTTTCCATGATTATCTCTATTTCCTAATACAACTGAACCACCACCCTTCATCTCTCTATTTCCAGTCAGCCATAATCATCACCCAGACTATTCTATAGATTTTTCAACTTCTCCATTCTTTCCTTATGTCCTACCCGAAGCTAGCATAAAAAAAAAAGAAAGCCTTCTTCTTATTTCGACCATAACTAAGGGAAGGAGAGGAGTTCAACCTTTTCCTTCATTACCCGAAGCTATCAACAAAGAGAGGTGGATATCAATTGCTTCAGCCATGATTGATTATCAAGGAAGAAAACTAATCTAGGTGTGAGAAAGAATATCATCAAGCTTGAATAAGCCAATAATGAAGAAAGAACAATAAATAAGGAAAAGAAGAATCTCCATGAAAGCTTCGATCTTGACATAAAATTGAGATAGATAGGGAGTTTTGGGTAAGCTTAATGTGAACTCATGAAAACTTAACCAAATATGAGTTAAAATAGAAAAGAAAGGTAGAAGGAGAAGTGAGGGAGGAGTTTGATTGTTTTGGAAATCCATGGAGAATCAAAAAGTGAGGTGCACCTTTGGCTAGGTAGGCAACCACTGCTGGGGAGTAAGGCAAAAGAGAAGCCTAAATGGTAGAGATGAAGGAGTAGTGAGAGAAGCTGATTTTGGTAAAAAGATATGTGCATGCTTCTTGGCCATTGTTTCCATTTTATATTTTATTTATTTAAAATTATTTCTAGCATGAATGAATATTTAATTTTTAATTAAATGATTTATGACTTTTATAAACTGAGACACTATGAATAATTATTTTGTGTTGAAGGCTCAACTAAATACTTCAAATTTGGATATTTTGAGGGTTAAAAATCATATGAAAAATTTATATCTATTGAAATAATAAATGATAATGAAATAAGAGAATAAATTGAATTAATATATAATTATTAAGCTCATACTATACTTGGTCTAGAACTAGAGTCTGACATGTTAACATGCCAATTAGGAAATATGTTCTGTTGGGTGCGAATAGCATCACAATTCTAATATTTTATGGTACAAATGCATCAATATGATTATATTTCTAGGCGCAAAATGTCGAATTATATTTTATTCAATTGGGTTGCAATAGCAGTCGGGGTTACAAAAACAATTGCATCCTTTATGTCATTTTGAATTTTGCGGAATATAAAATGAAAATCAATAAAAGTTAACTCTGAATAACGAAATGCTAAAGACACAATAATTATTATTATTAATAAATTTTTATTTATAAATGATATTTGTTTTTAACTATATTTTCTTATATTTCTATTTTTGCTATATATGTTTACTTGTTGAATTTATTTTTCTATATTTTTTATATTTAAAAATTTCTTGCCAAATAGCATGCACCACTAGGTAATATGCTTAGTATGTAAGTATTCTTTTCTCACACGTAGGTATGGAGATGAAAGAATAGGAAGATTGTAAATATTTTTTGGAATTATGTAGATAAAACTCATCAAATAGAGTCATGTGTCCCACTATGGAGGAACAATAACAAATTGTATATTATTTTTGGTTGGTTTTTGTATTATGTCTTTTCTTTTGAACTAGTTTGTAGTCAGGCAAAAGCCTAGGGTAAATTTTTTTATTAATATAAGTTTTATTAATGTTGGATAATGAAATGAGTTGACACAAGCCACTAATGACTTGAAATATTTTATTATTATTATTGTGAATTGAGATTGGATTGTCAGTTAGATGTTGAAATTATGCCTTGACAACAAGTTTTCTGAACAAGCATTTTGAGAAAGTTCATAAAACAAGCGATACTATGTCGAATTTTAAATAAATTTGACATTTATAGGTCAACAATAAAAGTTAATTAAACTAAATTAAATTGTAAAGTAAACATGTATCACTAATAAAATTACATTATAATCACCAATTCAAATATGATAAATTGAAATAGGACACATAATATCATCCGAGTTAACCGTTGTATGGTAGGGTGAGATGGAGTTACAAATTTAGGCCTTAAGTCATACATGTCACGAAATCAACATATCTTATCAACCGGAGTCTAAATTCAAAATTTAACAAAAAATTGATAAATAATGGTAAAATAATTAATGAGAATAATAAATAAAGTGTCTAATGTGGAGAAAAAGGATGAACTATGAAAAAGGACTTAAATGCAAAAGATGAAAAGTTTTGGGTTGAAAGTGTAATTTGGCAAAATATGAGGGACCAACATAGATATTTTCCAAATAAACAAAAAAAAGGCATATTTTTTTACCTAAGGATTGACTGCATTAGGGGAAATATCTGCACATCATTATCTTTTAAATTACCCTAGTAAAAAAATAAAAAAAAATCAAGATTTAATCAAAATATGGGACTCATCTTTCTACCTCTAGAATTTTCTCAACTTTTCACCTTTCTTCTTCATTTTTAACCATCATTTTCTCCTAAAAATTCTAGCTTCATGTTTTCTTCTTCCTCCTTATGAAAACCTCCATGTTCAACACCTTTTAGTGAGTGAAAGCTTAGAGAAGTGAGAAAAAGTAAAAGAAAAGGTATTTTATGCATAAAGAAGGCTAAAAGAGTTAAGTAAGTTAAGAAAGAAGTGAGGAAAAGGAAAAGAGAAGAGAGAAGAAATCCTTAAGGTGGTCGGCCACGGAAGTTAGTTAAATGAAAGTAAGTCGATTTCTTTCCTCTTTATTTCTTTTTTGAAGAAATGACAAGGTAGAGCTTTTTTTGGATTTAAAACAAATGGATATTAACTGAAGAGATAGGAATGATTAAAAGGGTTTGGGTAGAAAGGGGGAGATTATGAATGTAGTCAAAAGTGCTAAGATGAAAAAGTTTAAGTTAGGAAGTTGACAAAAGGTAAAACTTATGACATGGGAAAAAAGAGGAAATTAGGGTTTTAGATAAACATGAAAGAGTGAGAGTTGGCATAAGATTAGTTGATGGATGATTTTTATTTATTTATTTTATGCAAGATAGGTGCAACCTTGGAAAGAAAGTCTACCCAAAGAGAAGAAGAAAACAAGGAAAAAAAGAAGAAAAAGTCTTGCAACTTAAGAAGAGAAAGAAAAAAAGAAAGAAGATAACATATATGGTATGTACATGCATATTTGTGCTCTAAAATATTTGAAATGTGATTTGCATGAGAAACCTGTTTAAATTGATATAAGATGAGTTGAAATCATATTTGTTGCTAATGTTGATGAAAAGTGATTAAATTAGTACATTAGTTGCTAAGAATTGATTTTTATGGTAATAATTGGTTCATTAATAATAATGACATTAATGAACAAGTTTATGGAATATATATGATAAAGAATGTGTGAGTTATGTGAAATAAATAGTGGAATGGAGAAAGGATTACTTAATAATTTGTATTGTGATTTTTATGATGGAATGAGATTGGTTGGGGCTATGAGTGCCTATTTGCATTTTTTGGAATGTTGGAGATGTTGAAAACAAGTATATATGTGTGTAATATGAATATGGGAAAGTATGGTAACATAAAAGGGTTCTTTTTGCATGTTGCACGTAAATTGCTATCACACCTCATTCGTCACCATTGTGAATAAGCCTAGAAAAGAAATAGGTTGGTTCGCAGGGATTGGGGTGATTGTAATTTACCTTGCGACAAGCATTCTAGAACTGCGATTCACCTTTAGCAATAGAATCTATACTGCATCAAGTTTAAGAATGGTCAACAAGGAGAGTTGTGACCATGATTTCTTCTAAAATAGAACTTGTAAAATGGTGTTCGAGATGGTCACATAAATGTACAAAAATGAATTAAAATAACATTGTATAAATTTGAAGTGATGGAAAATAAGATCCATGAGCCCACAAAACATGCCTAACCTATATTAGAGTAATGTAGACAGGTTGATATACCAAATAGGGATGAAAAGGATATTAAGCTCATAGACTATTACAACTCATAAGCATTTATCACTGGTAGGCAAGAAACTGCCCATTTATTTTAGTACAGGCGAGCTGCAGTTGGTAGCTAAGCAGGGATATTAAGGCTTTGCCAAATACCCTGGTGCTCGTCTACAACGCCACGAACTAATAGTTCATAATCTCAGGTAGTTAGGGCTGGCTCCCCCCTATAAACCATAACTCATAAAACGTCTCAGCATAATTAAGACTGACTCAGAAATGAGAAATACATTCTCTGCAGACATGGATCAAGAAACAAGGTATGACTATCCCTATAGGCACACTCTTTGGCCACTGATGGGACTGTCCTATTATGGATCTTGACTCAGAAAACTTTGAATGATTTTCATGGACTAATGGTTTTTCTTTAACGGATCGAAAAGAAGAGCTTACAGTTGCTACAGCTAACTTAATAGATCAGAGGAAGAGTGTTTTACACAAACATTTTCTTTATTGAAACACTTAGGGCTTTCATATATGCCTATTTACATAGGTTGTATGACCCGTTACAAAGGCTGATAAGTTTGTTATACCTTTTTTGTTTTCCTAAATTTGGTATGGGCATCTAAATAAAAGGCAAATATGAGTAAGGTTAAGAAATGAAAAAAAAATAAAGTGAGAAAGGTAAAAACTATTAGAGAGATGCCATAAAGGCAATCATCTTAGGCACCCAATGTACACATTTATTATTAATAAAAAGCTTTTTTTCATTATATTGATATTCATTTATATATGAATTTGATGTATATCTTAGATCATTTAATGAAGTCCTTAGTGTGTAACACAACATGAAATAAATCATGCTGAGATCATGATGGTGAGATTCTTATCATGTGTAATTTTGTTTATGCCTAAATGATCCCTAGCCATAAGTTTAACAAGATGCGACATTGTTAATATGGATAGACTAACACATGTTATATTCCTTGACTAGGTCAAGTAGTTATCTCATATGATTAATAATATGGGACATTATTAATCTAGATAAAGTGTAACACATGTTAATTAGGGCCTATAAAATATGTTGGTAATTAAGAGAGAGAATGGGAAGATTATGGTTTAAGAGTTGAAATAGTGATGAAAGTGCTTTCACGCCCATAAAAGTGTTATGATTTTAAAACGAAAAAGTTTTCACAAGATTCATGCACATGAATGGGGTTTCGGCCTCAAATATTGTGGTTTAGATTCACTCGATTTTGTCATGGCTATGAACAAGGTGATTCACACCTATGTAACACCTGACAGTCACGAGTAGAGACATAACTGTGTTTTTCTCTCTCTTCCATGCCTATTTTTGCCATCACTTCCTCTTTCACCACCCTGATTACCATTTGTTGCATGCCAAAGTCTTTTTCTCCACATTCTCTCTCTCTATTAACATAAAAACCACATTGTTAAATTTTGGTTGAAGCTTGAATCAATAGAGAAGAAGAGAGTTTTGAAATGATAAACTAAGGTTTGGTTTAATAGGGTTTTTTTGTTATAAAGATCTTATAGAGACTTTTTTTTTTAATCTTAGGTTTTTCTAGAGGTAGTGGTGAGGATGACCAAAGGGATAATCAACTTGAAAAACTTGAAGTTAAGTTTAAGGCTCCATTGTTAGATGTATGTACATATTTGCATTTAAATTTGAAATCTTTTGCATTTGGCATGTTATTGGGTGTTGATAAGTGTTAAAGGCATGTTACCTATGAGAATGTGATTGATGTTATGAGATTAAATGTTAAAATGTTATAAAATGCTAAACATGAATATTAATGTATTAAAGTTGGTATTTTGGAATGTCTATGATTCATATATGTTTTATTGAGTTTATGTCATGAATATAGATTAGAATGTTGATAGGAGTGATTAACAATCAAGAAACTAGGGCCCAACATAGCTCAAGGGAAAACATATGCCAAGAGGGTCTGAGAGGACCATGAGGCCACAGATGATATAATGAGTATGTTTTCTCTTCATTACTCAATTTTATGTGCTTTGAGAGACCCATATTTTACACATTCTTATATATGCACTATAACACCTAGCCAGTATAGTATGACAATAGAGAAGTGAGCTTATGAGATCAAGGTGACAACCCATCTAGGCCACAATGTAGTTGTCAATAAGGTATACAAGGGTTGCCATTTGATCATGCATGGAAAAAAGTTTCTTGTTGATTTGATCGAGTTACCTTTCCATAAGTATGATGCCATCGTGGGGATGGATTGGCTCTTATGACATGAGTCAGTGGTAAACTGCCAGATGAGAACAGTTGTTTTTAAAACTCTAAAATAAGAAAATGTAGTAATGGAAGGTGAAAGGTGTTCACAACTAATGTAAGTGATATATGTGATGAAAGCTAAGAGGATGATGAGAAAGGGGTGTAAACCATATTTGGCTCATGTAATTGACACCAGAAAGGGAAATCTAGATCTTAAGGATATCTATATAATTAATGAGTTTCTAGAGGCATTTCCAGATAACTTACCAAATCTATCTCCATATAGAGAGATTGAGTTTCCATAAAGCTTACTCTAATTACAACATCGATATCAGTTACACCATACAGAATGACATCTAGAGAGTTAAAAGAGTTGAAAGCACAATTACAAGAGCTATTGGATAAAGGTTTTATCAAGCGAGTGTATCTTCATAGTGTGCATCAGTGTTGTTCGTTAAGAAGAAAGATGGGTCGATGAGGTTGTGCATCAAGTAGAGGTAGTTGAATAAGGCAACCATCAAGAAGAAGTATCTGTTGCCACAAATTGATGATATGTTCGATTAGTTGAAAGGTGCAGGAGTTTTATCTAAGATAGGTTTAAGGTCACGATACCATCAATTGAGGATCAAGGCGGAAGATATAGCCAAGACAATTTTTAGTACCAGATATGCCCACTACGAGTTTTTGGTTATACCTTTTGGGTTAACCAATGCTCCACTAGCTTTCATGGATTTGATGAACATGATCTTTAGGCCATGCTAGGATCAGTTCATTGTGATTTTTATCAATAACATTTTGGTGTATTCCAAGAACAAGGGAGAGCATGATCAACATTTGAGGATTGTCTTATAGATCCTTAGAGAATAGAGGTTGTATGCTAAACTTTCCAAATGTGAGTTTTGGCTTGTTGAACTAGCTTTATTGGGACACAGTCTCAGTAGAGGGAATCAGAGTAGAACTTAGCAAGGTTAAGCCAATCTTAAATTGGAAGCTTTTCGGAAATGTGACAGAGATCATAAGTTTTCTTGTTTTAGCAGGATACTATAGAAGATATGTGAAATGGTTTTCCATGATTGCTTATTCGTTGACTAGATTATTAAGAAAAAAAATGTAAAGTCTGAATGGCTAGATAAATGCCAACATAACTTTGACCAACATATAAGTTTGTTGATAGAAACTCTAGTTTTGACACAGCCAATCATTGATGAGAAGTATGTCATATACAGTGATGCTTCTCACAACATATGAAGATATGTCTTGATGTAAAAAGGGAAAGTAGCAACTTATGCTATTAGACAGTTGAAGCCTCACAAGAAGAACTATTCGACACATGATCTAGATTTGATGACCATTATTTTTGCCTTGAAAATGTGACACCATTACTTATATAGAAACAAGTGTTTTATCTACACTGACTGTTGAACCTTAAGGGGTATTTCCATCATTTTGATGCTAACAAATAAAATAGCAATAATGTATTTAACATACTTATTATCTAAGTTTATTAAACAGGGTATGGAATATGATGCAAGAATGGAGGACTAACTTTAAAAGTCAAAAATTGAAGAAATAGCATGTTCACGCCCGTGATTGTTTATGTCACGCCCGTGATGTAGCTTAGCTCCAACTACCCAACATTTAAAGTTTACGACCATGAAGGATCATAGCAACAATGAATGATCATATTAGTCATGCCAGTGAAATATAGTCACGCCCGTGAGAAAACATGTCAAATTCCTCCAGAGAGCTTCACGGCTAGAGTCACCACTTGGACCACGGCTTGGAAGGATATTCACACCCATGAAAGAATAATGTCACGCTCGTGATGAAACACTTCAATTCCTTCCAGAATGCTTCACGGTCAGAGTTACCACTTGAGTCACAGCTTGAAAGAACATTCACGATCGTGACACACATATTTACGACCGTAAAAGAGGAAAGAAAAACATATCAGACACGAAATTAAGAGTTGGTGCAACGGCTATTTTCGCATTAAATGCATCCAAACAGCTATAATTCGCCATGGAAGTATAAATGCAAGTCATTTATGAATCCAGAACAAGAGAATAACAATTACTTCAAATCAAAATCTTGTTGTAGCCATTTATGCATTAATTTCTTTCAAACAAACATTAATTCTCTGTAAAAATCTTTTTACTCATAATTTCTGAGCATTATAGATTTGTGAGTGTTTCTCTTCGTAATCTACTACTCAAGTGAATTTGGGTATATTGGTTTAAGAGTAGAACACTTGTAAGGGTTATTTGTGTGAGCCATTAAAACACAAAGAATTGGTTTATTGTGTGAGCCATTAAAACACAAGGGATTTTTGGGTTAGGTGTGATCCATTGATAGAAACACCATAGTTGAGAGTGAGCTTGTAAAACTCCATTGTAACACTTAGTGTGTTGTAAAACTTCTAATTGAGATTGGGAAGAGGAGTAGGGTTTGTTAACACCCGAACCTCTATAAATTTCTTGTGTGATATTTTCCTATCCCTACTCTACTTAACTTTTCTTTCCGCACTTAAAAGTTAAGAATTTTTAATATCCAATTCAACCCCCCTTCTTGGTTCATTATCTGGGCAACAGTTGGTATCAGAGCTTAGTTTAGCATCAAAGCCTAAACAACGCTAACAAAGTTCAAGAAATGGCCAATGAAGGATTCCAAAGTCTCAAGCCTTACTTTGATAGAGCAAATTATGCTAATTGGAAGTTCCAGATAGAGACATATCTGAATAGTGAAGGAATTGAAGTCTGGGATAGTGTTCAGAAAGAATGGACACCACCAACTATAAGAGGAGTTGATGGTGAAGAAGAAATCTTGTCAAGAGATGATTGGACAGAGCCTCAAAGAAGAGCAAATTTCAAAAACAAGAAGGCAATGACAATTCTCTCAAGCTCATTATCCATTGAAGAATGTGGCAGAATACGACACTGCCCAACTGCATATAGCATGTGGAAAACATTGGTAAACTATCATGAAGGAACAAATCAAGTTAAATCCAAGAAGATTCAACTTCTTACTTCAGGTGCTTTTCAGCTTATACAATAATGGTTCCACATTTAAGGTGTCAAGAAACAGTAATTTTCTTGGGGATTATTGAAAAAATGGACGGTTTTGCTTCTAGGTTTCTTGTCAAAATGATGAAGCAAATTATTTTTGCAGCATTCACCTGCATTCTTGCATTTGGTTTGTGCAATCTAAGTTCTATATCTATGTACAGTGGTTTACAAAGGAATTTACCTTAGTTATGATTTTATGTTCATATATTTGTTATTTATTTTGTATATGTAGGAGGGGCTGTAGTAGGAACAATCATGGGAGCCATGAAAGGCCAGACAACGGAAATTGGGTTTCTTCGTGGCTCTGGAATTGGTGCAGTGGCAGGTGCTATCACTGGCATTCAATTACTGGAATCAATTTCTGATGGTGAGCCATTGTCTAAGGTAGTAAATAGGACTACATAATTTGTATATGGTAATAGTACACTATATTATCGAGTGTTTTTTTTTTCTGAACAAAATATTATTTAGTACTTAATTACCTTGTAAACTTGTAATATATCTTTGAGGCATCATCTAACACCTAAAATCAATTTTCCACAATTCAATAAATTTTTCACCTTCAAAATCTCCACTCCATAATTTTTTGCCATAATAAATAAAAAAATATCAAAAATTCCTTTCTTCCATTTTTTACTTCAAATTCATCTCCAAATATATATTCTCAACTAATTAACTAACTAAATTCCATCAAAACCCTATTTTTACCCCTTTTTTTTACCGTCCATCACAAAACTACCAAAATTGCTTCACAACTCCTAAAATAATATTTACTAATAACATAAATATTTAATATAAAAGAATAAAAAATGAAGAAATCCTCACCTTAAGTATTTTACATTGCTAGATAAGGAAGGCTCATTGGAAACTTTCATGTACTAACCCCCAAGGACCCAAGCTCATTTGGGTACCTAAAAACAATACTTGAATTGTGATTCTATAGGTATGCCTCAAGTCCACACTAAACAAAAATGCTTGGCTGGTAGATATGGATGCTCAAGGCATATGACCGGAGACAAAGAACTATTCAATGAAATCAAAAGTATTGATGGAGGTAAAGTAACCTTTGGAAACAATGCTAAGGGTAAGGTAATTGGCATTGGTTCTTTTGGTATTAATGGTACTACTTTAATCAAAGATGTCTTACTTGTTGATGGTTTGAAACATAACTTGTTAAGTGTAAGTCAATTATGTGATAAGAGAAACCAAGTAATCTTTACTTCCAACGAATGTCTTGTAACCTCTATTAATGGCCAAGAGATATTTAAAGGAAGTAGAGATGTCAATACCTACATAATAGACTTAGGCAAAATATCTAACCTTTCCTCTATGTGTCTTGTGATTACTAGTGATGAATCTTGGTTGTGGCATAAAAGCTTGGTCATGCAAGCATGAATTTAATTCAAAGCCTTAGCAAAGGAGAGCTGGTAAAGGGACTACCGAAAGTCAAATTTGAAAAAAACAAGACATGTGAACCTTGCCAAAGAGAAAAAAAAACACAAGTTATCCTTCAAATCCAAAAACATTGTAAGTACCTCAAAACCTCTACTACTCCTGCATCTAGATCTTTTTGGACCTATTAGGATTGCAAGCTTAGGAGGTAAATACTATGCCTTTCTCATCATCGATGACTACTCTAGATTCATTTGGGTAATTTTCTTAGCTCAAAAGAGTGATGCTTTTGAAACTTTCAAAAACTTTGCTAAGAGAGTTCAAAATGAAAAAGGATATTGTATTTCAAAAATAAGAAGTGATCATGGCAAAGAATTTGAAAATGAAAACTTCGAAAATTTTTGTCTCGAACATGGCATTTCACAAAATTTTTCATCTCCTAGGACACCTCAACAAAATGGGGTGGTCGAAAGAAAAAATCAAACTTTAATAGAAATGACTCGAACAATGCTTAATGAGTATGGTTTACCAACTTACTTTTGGGCCGAAGCCACAAATACTGCATGTTATATTTCAAATCAAGTTTTCAAAAGACCTCTCTTAAACAAAACTTCATTTGAGTTATGGAATGGAAGAAAGCCCATGATATCATATTTTAGAGTATTTGGATGCAAGTGTTTCATATTGAATACCAAGGACAACCTCAGAAAATTTGCCTCTAAATCTGATGAGGGTATATTTTTAGGATACTCCACCACAAGCAAAGCTTATAGAGTCTTTAATAAAAAGTCATTAGCTATTGAAGAATATATGCATGTTGTTTTTGATGAATCTAGTAAGCTTGATCTTGTGAAAGATAGTGTTCTTGATGATGTTGTAGGTACAATGGAAAGACTTGATCTTGAAAATGAAAGAGAAGAAAATGATCAACAAAATTCACATCAAGATGACTCTCTACCTCCAGCTCAAGAGGAAAACAAGCAAGAACTCCCAAAGGAATGGAGATTGACAAAAGATTACCTCAAGGAGCAAATCATTGGTGATCCTACAAAGGGAGTAAGTACGAGATCTCATCTCAAACCTTTAGATTCTAATCTTGCCTTTGTCTCTCAAATTGAGCCTAAAAATATTGATGAGGCTATTAATGATGAAAATTGGGTGATTGCTATGCAAGAGAAACTCAACCAATTTGAGAGAAGTAAGGTATAGACCTTAGTTCTTAGACCCAAAGAGCATCAAATCATTGGAAGTAAATGAGTATTTAGAAATAAACTAGATGTACAAGATTCAATAACTAGGAATAAGGCTAGGTTAGTTGCAAAAGGATATAATCAGGAAGAAGGAATAGATTATGATGAGACCTATGCTCCTGTAGCTAGATTAGAAGCCATAAGAATACTTTTAGCATATGCATGCCATATGAATTTCAAACTCATTCAAATGGATGTCAAAAGTGTTTTTTTAAATGGTTTTATAGAAGAAGAAGTTTATGTAGAACAACCACCAGGTTTTGAAAGCCATAATTTGCCTAACCATGTATTTAAACTTTCAAAAGCTTTATATGGTTTAAAACAAGCCCCAAGAGCTTGGTATGAAAGACTAAATTCTTTTCTTTTAGAAAATAATTTTACAAAAGGGAATATTGACACTACTTTATTTATTAAAAAGCTTAAGCATGATATTCTAATTGTTCAAATTTTTGTTGATGACATCATATTTGGATCTACTAATGAATTGCTTTGCTAAGAATTTGCTAAGTGTATGACTAGGGAATTCGAAATGAGCATGATGGGTGAGCTCAAGATCTTCCTCGGTCTACAAATAAAACAAGGCAATAAGGGCATATTCATTAACCAATCCAAATATGCCAAAGACTTAATTAAGAAATTTGGAATGGAAGGATGCAAAAATGCCAAGACTCCAATGAGCACATCAACAAAATTGGACAAGGATGAAAAGGGTAAGAGCATTAATGAAAAGCTCTATAGAGGTATAATCAGATCACTCTTATATCTTACTGCCTCTAGACCCGATATAATGTATAATGTATGCTTATGTGCTCGCTTTCAATTATGTCTTAAAGAATCTCATTTGAATGCTATGAAAAGAATTTTAAAATATTTACATGGCTTATTGCATCTAGGTTTATGGTATCCTAAGAATTTATCCTTTCACATTATAGGATATTCAGATGCTGATTATGCTGGAAGTCTCTTAGATAGAAAGAGTACTATAGACACTTGTCACTTTATTGGTGAATGCTTAGTTTCTTGGTTTAGCAAGAAATAAGTTTCAGTTGCTCTTTCTACCGCTGAAGCGGAATATGTGGCTGCAGGATGTTGTTGTACACAAATTCTTTGGATGAAACAACAACTTAAGGATTATGGTCATAGTATGGACCATATACCTATCAGATGTGACAATACAAATGCTATAAACCTATCTAAGAATCTCATTCAACACTCTAAAAGTAAGCATATTGACATAAGACATCATTTTCTTAGAGATCATGTTCAATATGGAGATTTTATATTGGAATTTATAAACATAAACAATCAATTGGCAAATATCTTTACTAAGTCTTTAAATGAAGAAAGATTTAACTTCATAAGAAGAGAGCTTGGTATGATTGATGGATTAACTTTATGATTGCCAAATTTGTCGAACCTTGATTGTTAATCTTGTGTTATTGTCTCATTTTTTAAGGTATGAAGTGGTTAACTTGATAGAAAGATATGTTATAGGGGATAGAAGCACATTAGAAATCCTTTAGTCTTGTTTTAGACTTAGTTTTATTTAATGAGGATTTTAGGCAGTTCACGCCCGTGACATATATTCACGGTCGTGATAATAATCGCCAAAAGCTCTAGTAGCTTTCATGACACCATTCACGATTGAAGTTAGTGAAGACTATGTTTCATGCCCATAACCTTTTCTGTCACTCTCGTGAAACTCTTTGTTCATGATCGTGACACTTATTCACAACCATGTGTGTCACGCTTTGTCTCATGGTCACAAGTAGTGAAGATTGTATTTCACGACCGTGACTCATTTGTCACCACCGTGAAATTTCGTCATTCACGCCCGTGGCCATTAAATGTCACGATCGTGAATTATTTCATACTCTTCATCACAGGTAGAGCGTCTCTTTAGCAAACCGTGAACATGACATTTCATGCCTGTGACTTAGCTTTCACGCCCTTGGAGATGTCGGCTATAAAATGCTTTTTGCTGTTATTTCTCTCATTTCTAACTCTCTAACTTCTCTCATTTATCACCATTCAATACCATTTCATAGATTCCGACCCTCTAGCAATATTCTCCATCTATAAATATCTTCAAAAACTATTTCAATCATCAGAAATAAAAAATCACTAGGCATTCTTCAAACATCCTATCAGATTTTTTTTCTTCTCTTCAAGAATCAATTTCAAAACCAAAAATGGAACCCAGCTCCTCCAAAGGCACCAGAAAGAAGTCTCATGCTCTAAGAAGGTACATGGACTACCTCTTCAATATCATTCCGGAGCACTGTCATATGAGGTACTCGGTTCTCAAGAAAAAGACCACTTCTCTCCTCTCGATCATTTGAATGGCAAGCTGTCAGGACCCTTGGTCTCGAGACAAGAATGATGGAACAAATCCAGGCTTTTCATCTAAAAGATTTTGTTAATATACATCAACCAACGCTAAGGGAACCTACCCTTGAGTTCCTTAGCATCCTGCAAGTCTCTCCCATCGGCACCGTGAAATTTCCACTCTGCAAACATCCGAACATCCTCACTGCAACGGAGTTTGGTGACATGTTCAACCTTCCCTCTGACGGTATACTCAATGAAAGCAAGGTGGAGTTCTATGCCACTCAGGCATGGACTCATTTCAGACTAGACTGCAGCTGGAACGTCAAGATGACGAAGAGCACCCACCTTCAATCACGAGTGCACAAGTACTTGTATAGGTTTCTGACCTATAGCATCTTTGCCAAAGGGGACAGCAACAGTTCAATTCGAAAATCCGAGTTCTTTCTCCTAGAGATGGCCCGAATAGGCCTAACAGTGGCTTTATCTCGATGGTTTGCAAACCATCTACTATCAATTGCCACGAAGCCCTCAGGAGACATTTTGATCGGTGGGTACGTGACTCAACTTGCTATAAAGCTTGGTTATCTGTAGCTAGAAGAGCATAACTTCAACCTCGTACCAGCACATCCTAGAGACCGGCTAAACGTCGAGTCTTTTATCAAGATGGGAGTGGTGATTCGCATAGTTCATAAGAATAACATCTACCACCGCTTCACCAATACAGCTGGTGAGATTATTTGGGAAGACAATGATTCGGACGACTTCAAAGCTGGCCTCCAAGCAATCCAGCAGAGAAAAAGAGTTCGAGTCGAGACGGCGACCCCAGAGGTTGAGCGAGAAGTTGGACAATCCTCGACCTCCACACCGAACTTGGCTCAGCAGATGGTTGACCTTTTGGCACCTCGTTTTGACCAATTGAGGCTTCGATGGATGAGAGGTTGGAGAACCTCAAAGATTTCATGGAGTCTCGCATGGAGAGCCTCGAGGCCGAAGTAGTTCACCTTAGAGATGGGATGTCCGGCTCCAAATCTAGCTAGAGCTTTAGTTTCTTTTCTTTGTTTTTTATTTTGTTTTTTTATTTCATTTTGCTTATTAATTTCTAGTATTGAAAATGTAGGACTTTAATTTACTTTTCAAACCTTTGTACTTTTCCATTTATTATAAATATAATTGCATTAGTTTCCCCTTATGATTTATCTTTTATGTTCTTTTTGTTGATGACAAAAGGGGGATAACCTAATAATATATTTGAATTATATATGCAAGTTACATGAATGCAAATGTGTTGATACTTTGAATATACCTTCAATATACTTTGCATATGCTTAACTAATTATAAGTAAAAATTTGGTTTAGCAATATATTTTAATTATATATGCAAGTTACATGAATGCAAATGTGTTGATACTTTGAATATACCTTCAATATACTTTGCATATACTAAACTAATTATAAGCAAAAATTTGGTATACATTGGATATACTTTGCATATACCTAAACTAGGAAACATACATCCATGCTACACTTCATCATTCTTAAAAAATTTTGCGCTTCAGTATTTTTTTATCTTAAACATCTTTTGAGGGGAAGACTTCTCAAAAGCACATTTTGCTAGATTATTTGTTACCATCAAAAAGGGGGAGATTGTTGAACCTTGAGGGGTATTTCCATCATTTTGATGCTAATAAATAAAATGGCAATAATGTATTTAACATACTTGTTCTCTAAGTTTATTAAACATGGTATAAAATATGATGCAAGAATGGAAGACTAACTTTAAAAGTTAAAAATTGAAGAAATAGCATGTTCACGCCCGTGATGTAGCTTAGCGCCAACTACTCAACATTTAAAGTTCACGGCCATGAAGGATCATAGCAACCGTGAATGATCATATCAGTCATGCCTGTGAAATATAGTCACGCCCGTGAGAAAACATGTCAAATTCCTCCAGACAACTTCACGACCAGAGTCACCACTTGGACCACGGCTTTGAAGGATATTCACACCCGTGAAAGAATAATGTCACGCCCATGATCAAACACTTCAATTCCGTCCAGAATGCTTCACGGTCAGAGTCACCACTTGAGTCACGGCTTGGAAGAACATTCACAACCGTGACACACATATTCACGATCGTGAAAGAGGAAAGAAAAACACGTTCAACGCGAAAATAAGAGTTGGTGCAACGACTATTTTCGCATTAAATGCATCCAAACGACTATAATTCGCCATGGAAGTATAAATGCAAGTCATTTATGAATCCAAAACAAAAGAATAGCAATTATTTCAAATCAAAATCTTGTTGTAGCCATTTATGCATTAATTTCTTTCAAACAAATAGTAATTCTCTGTAAAAATCTTTTTACTCATAATTTCTGACATTATAGATTTGTGAGTGTTTCTTTTTGTAATCTACTACTAAAGTGAGTTTGGGTATATTGGGTTAAAAGTAGAACACTTGTAAGGGTTATTTGTGTGAGCCATTAAAACATAAGGAATTGGTTTATTGTGTGAGCCATTAAAACACAAGGGATTTCTGGGTTAGGTGTGATCCATTGATAGAAATACCATTGTTGGGAGTGAGCTTGTAAAACTCCATTGTAATACTTAATGTGTTAGTGAAACTCCCAATTGAGATTGGGGAGATGAGTAGGGTTTGTTAACACCCGAACCTGTATAAATTTCTTGTGTGATATCTTTCTATCCCTACTCTACTTAACTTTTCTTTCTGCACTTAAAAGTTAAGAATTTTTAATATCCAATTCAACCCCCCTTCTTGGTTCATTATCTGGGCAACACTGACCATAAGAGTTTAAAATATCTTCCTACAATAAGAGAACTGAAGTTTGAGACAAAAAAAGTGTTAGAGTTGATCAAGGATTACAATTGTGTAATCAATTATAATATAAGCAAGGCTAATGTTATGGTAGATGAATTGAGTAAAAAGATCATAGCAAAGTTACACATTCATCATACATTGAATTAAGAGATGAGAGATGCACAGAAGTATGAAGCCAAGTTAGTTAAATTAGTCTCTAAGGGGGAGAGACCTGAGTATAAAGTTGAGCCAGATGGTGGCTTATAATACCAAGGTAGATTATGTGTGTCCAATGTAGTAGATTTTAGATAGAAGCTTTTGTATTGAAGATTTGAATATATGGTTGATTTTGCATATGAAGTAGTTTATGTGATGCACCTAAGAAGCAACAAGATGTTCTGAGACTTGAAAGGAAAGTATTAGTAGTCATAAATAAAGAAAGATATCATAAAGTACACAATGAGATGCCTGACTAGTTAGCAAGTCAAGGCAGAACATTAGGTACCTTTAGGGTTGTTGTAATCGATCACAATTTTAGAATGGAAATGGGAAAGGTTCACGATGGATGTTGTGGTTGGATTACAAATGACACCAAAAAGATATGACACAGTGTGGGTGATTATGGATAGGTTAACGAAGTAATCTCATTTCTTACCTATCAAGAGAGACTACTCATTGAATAAGTTAGCAAAGTTGTATATGAATAAAGTAGTAAGACTTCATAGAGTGCAAATCTCCATCATTTCAGATAGAGATCCAAGATTCACATCATAGTTTTGGGGTAGTCTACAGCGAGCTTTAGGTACCAAACTCAATTTCAATATGACTTTTCATCCTTAAACGAATGGTCAATTAGAGATAGTGATTCAAAACTTAGAAGATATGATGATGAGTTATATGATTGAGTTTGAGGGTAGCTAGGAAAAGTATCTACCATTGATGGAGTTTTCCTACAACAACAATTACTTGGCAAACATTCAAATGGCTCCCTATTAGGCACTTTATGGTAGGAAGTGTCAAACATCATTATATTGGACATAACTCAGTGAAAGTAAGCTAATATGGCTATACTTATTACAAGAGACAGAAGAGAAAGTGAATATCATTCAGAATTGGTTAAAGGCAGCTTCAAATAAGCAAATGTAATGTGTAGATCTCAAGAGGAGAGATATAGAATACGTAGTGTGAGACAATGTGTTTTTTAAGATTTTTCCCAAGAAAAAGGTTATTAGGTTCATAAAGAAGGGCAAGTTGAGATCTAGGTTCATTAAACCTTATGAGGTTTTAGAGAGAATTGGACCAATTGCTTATAGACTAATATTGCCACTAAAGTTGAGCAGGGTACATAACATCTTTCATGTATCCATATTGAAAAGGTACATATAGGATCCTTCTTATATCATTCTAGTTGAAAGCAACAAGGTAAGATTGGATTTGTCTTATAAAAAGGAATCGGTTAAGATTTTGGCTCGAGAAGTCAATAAGTTGAGAAAAAAGAGGATACAATTCGTCAAAGTGTTATGAAGGAATCATACGATGGAAGAGGCAACATGGAAAAGGGAAAAAGTGATGAAGAGGCGATATGATCCCATAAGTAAATTTTAAGTACAAAATTTCCTTAATGGGAGATAAATTTAAGGCCCATTAATTAGGGCTCGTAAGATATTTTGGCAATTAAGAAAGAGAATGGGTAAATTATGGTTTAAGAGTTGTGTTGAACATTGAAAGGTATTTTTGTCATTTTAATGATCATAAATAAATGGATAATAAGGAATTTAACTACATTTTTGTGTTCTAAATGTGTTAGACAAGTTAAACTCCCTAAGACCATGAAACAAGTTGATTGAAATTGTTTGAAGTTCAAAAGAATGAAAATCAGCAAAGATTCACGCTCGTGAATAATGTCACGCTTGTGGTGAAGAATCACCATTACTGTGAAAATAGCAATTCACATTCGTAGCTCATGGAATAACGTCTGTGAATGTATTAGCGCCAAGATTGTTCATTTAAATATTCATGAAAATGAAGCATTAAACCACCCGTGAAGCTTGGCTAAGACATGCCTGTGAAGAAATGTATCGCGCCCGTGGAATACCTGTCATTTTTTGGCAGAATCGATCATGGCTAGCTTCACCACTTCAGTCACGGCTACAAAGAACATTCATGCCCATGAACATTAAGTCACATCTGTGAACCAAGAAAGAAAAAGTTGTCATGCACGAACAAAAGAGTGGTTAAACGAGTATTTTCGCATTAAATGCATCACAAATGACTATATTTGTTACGGAAAGTGTAAATATAATATATTTATGACTTCCATAAAAAAAAAACATGCATTCAATCTTCTAATCTTGTATAACTTTGTGCATTTAATTGATTTCACCAATCTTATATTTTTATCTTGTAAAAACCATAATTTCTCAAAATTATTGAGCTTTTTGGTTGATGAGTATTTTTATTCTTGTAATCAATTACTCAAAAGTGAGTTTGAGTGAGTTGGGTTATGAGTGAAACATTTGTAAGGGTTTTTGATGAGCCACCAAAAATACAAAGATTTGGCTATTGTGTTAGCCATTAAAACACAAGGATTTTTCTGAGTTAGGTGTTAGCGAAAAGACTAAAACACCATAGTTGGGAGTGAGTTAAGATAAACTCCATTGTAATACTTCAAGTGTTAATGAAACACCCAATCAAGATTGGAGAGAGGAGTAGGGTTTGTTAATACCCGAACCTCTATAAATCTTGTGTGTCAAATATCTTTTTCTCTCTCATAAATCATTCTTTGGTAAAATTTTCTCAAGCAAAATTTTTATTTGCCAACCAATTCAACCCCCTTCTTGGTTATTGTTTTGGGCAATAATTGGTATCAGAGCCAAGTTTAGCATTCAAGCTTAACAAGTACTAGTAAAGATCAAACGATAGCCAATAAAGGATTTCATAATCTCAAGCCCTTTTTTGATGGAGCTAACTATGCAAATTGGAAATTCAAGATGGAGGTCTATCTTGATAGTGAAGGAGTAGATGTTTGGGAGTCCATTAAAAAAGAATGGACATATCCAACAAGAAAAAAAATCTAAAGGAGAAGAAGAGATCATCCTAATAGATGATTTGACTGAAATTCAAAGGAGAGCAAATAGCAAAAACAAGAAAGCCATGATAATCCTAATATGCTCTTTATCCCTGAAAAGTGTGGTAGGATTCAACATTATCTTACCGCTAATTCCATTTGGAAAACATTGGAGAATTACCATGAAGGCACCAAACAAGTGAAGTCTAAGAAGGTTCAACTTCTTATCATCGAGTATGAGCTCTTCAAGATGAAGTCAAATGAATCCATAACCGAAATGACCAATCGTCTTCTTGCCATTGTTAATGTCATGAGGAAGCTTAGAAAGCACTATATTTTGGAAGACATAAACAACAAGATATTGAAGAGTGTTCCAATGAAAAATTATGGTTCAAGAGTAGCATGTATAGAATAAGCTATTGAAGACTTGAGTGTAATCCCCATCGATATAATAATTGGTAAACTTCTCACTTATGAGACGACTTTAGTAAGGGAAAAAGAGAATGAAGGAGAAAAGGAGAGCAAAAGACCTCTAGAACTCAAAGCTTCAATTTATTTGCCCATAGATGATCTACTTAGTGATAAGGAGTTAGTTGATGAAGGAGATGAGCAAATAGCTTTACCTTCAAGGAAGATCAAGAGATTGATCACCAACAAGTATGACTCAATGAAGAACTACAAGCATAGAGCCTTAAGATTCCCTTCTTGAAACTCCTCATCTAATAAAGACGTTGCCCAGATAATGAACCAAGAAGGGGGGTTGAATTGGATATTAAAAATTCTTAACTTTTAAGTGCAGAATAAGAAGTTAACTAGAGTAGGGATAGAAAGATATCACACAAGAAATTTATAGAGGTTCGGGTGTTAACAAACCCTACTCCTCTCTCCAATCTCAATTGAGAGTTTCACAAACACACTAAGTGTTAATATGGAGTTTTACAAACTCACTCCCAACTATGGTATTTCTATCAATGGATCACACCTAACCTAGAAATCCCTTGTGTTTTAATGGCTCATACAATAAACCAATTCCTTGTATTTTATGGCTCACACAAATAACCCTTACAAGTGTTATACTTTTAACCCAATATACCCAAACTCACTTGAGTAGTAGATTACAAAGAGAAACACTCACAAATCTATAATGCTCAGAAATTATGAGCAAAAAGATTTTTACAGAGAATTAAAGTTTTGTTAAAAGTAATTAATGCACAAATGGCTACAACAAGATTTTGATTCAAAGTAATAGCTATTCTCTTTTTCTGGATTCATAAATGACTTGCATTTATACTTCATTGGCGAATTATAGCCGTTGGTTGCATTTAATGCTAAAATAGTCGTTGCACCAACTCTTAATTTCGCGTCTGACATGTTTCTCTTTCCTCATTGACGGTCGTGAATGTTCTTCCAAGCTGTGGTCCAAGTGGTGAATCTGGCCGTGAAGCATTTTGGAAGGAATTGAAGTGTTTGATCACAGGCGTGACTTTATACTTTCACGGGCATGAATATCCTTCCAAGCTGTGGTCCAAGTGGTGACTCTGGTCGTGAAGCTTTCTGGAGGAATTTTACATGTTTTCTCGCGGGCATGACTATATTTCACGGGCGTGACTGATATGATCATTCACGGTTGTTATGATTCTTCATGACCGTGAACTTTAAATGTTGGATTGTTGGTGCTAACCTACATCACGGGTGTGACATAAACAGTCACGGGCGTAAACATGCTATTTTTTCTTTTTTTTTTGACTTTCAAAGTTAGTCTTCCATTCTTGCATCATATTCTATACCCTGTTCAATAAACTTAGAACACAAGTATGTTAAATTCATTATTTCTATTTTATTTGTTAGCATCAAAATGACAAAAATACCCCTCAAGGTTCAACAAAAGGCAAAGAGGAAATCAAGTGCTATGAGTGTGGGAAAAAGGGACACATTATATCATATTGCCTTATGGTCAAGAAGTACAAGAAGAGACCCAACAATGAAGATGAAGAAAAGGGTCACAAAGCCATTTGGGATGATGAAACCTCAATGCTTATTGAAAAAGAAGAAGAGGAGATGGCTAACTTATGCTTCATGGCTATTGAGGATAACTCCAATGATGAGGCATGCTCTACATCCCAACCTTATGATGACTTGTGTGATTTAATTGATGATGATATAGTTGAAGTACTAAATCTAGAGATAGAAAGGTACAAAATAAAACTGATCTTTTTAGAAAAAATAACTTTAAATTTAAAAATAATTTTAATAACCTTCAAAGATAGTTAAAGAGCTAAAAACCTCAAATGACTACTTAAAGAAGTCATTGGATGAGTTTTCATCAAAACCTTTAACCAATTCTCTAATAAAATATACTAGAACTCTAATGGGGTTGTTGAAATGAAAACTAGAACTCTAATTGAGATGGCTGGAGCAATGCTCAATAAGTATGGTTTACCAACCTACTTCTGGGTCGAAGCCACTAATACCGTATGTTATATTTTTAACCGAGTTTTCAAAAGGCCAATCTTAAATAAAACCTCTTTTGAGCTATGGAATGGAATAAAACCCTTTATATCATATTTTAGAGTATTTGGATGCAAGTGTTTTATATAAAATACTAAGGATAACTTTAGAAAACTTGCTTCTAAATCTGATGAAGGTATTTTCTTAAGATACTCCACAACAAGCAAAACTTATAAAGCCTTTGATAAAATATCATTAGTTGTAGAAGAATCTATGCATGTTGTTTTTGATGAATCTAGTAAACTTGATCTTGTGAAAGGTAATGCTCTTGATGATATTATAGGTACAATGGCTAAGCTTGGTCTTGATCATGGAGAGGATGGTGAGACCTCAAAGAGAGATGTTAATGATGATCAAGAAGAGAAACAACAAGAGGAGCATCAACATAATCTACTACCTCAAGCTCAAGAGCAAGGCACCCAAGAGCTTCAAAAGGAATGGAAATTTATAAGAAACCACCCCTTAGAGCAAATCATTGTTGATCCCACAAAGGGTGTAAGTACTAGATCTAATTTAAAATTTTTAGATTCTAATCTAGCTTTTTCTCTCAAATTGAGCCAAGGAATATTGATAAGGCTTTTAGTGATGAGAGTTGGGTGATTTTTATGCAAGAGAAACTCAACCAATTTGAGAGAAATGCAGTTTAGACCTTAGTTCCAAGACCTAAGGACTATCCAATCATTGGTAGTAAATGGGTCTTTAGAAACAAGTTAGATGAGCAAGGTCATATAACTAGAAATAAAGCTAGATTAGTTGCCAAAGGGTACAACTAAGAGGAAGGCATAAATTATGATAAGACCTATGCTCCAGTTGCTAGATTAGAAGCAATTAGAATTCTTTTAGCTTTTGCATGCCACATGAACTTTAAAATTTTTCAAATGGATGTTAAAAGTGCATTTTAAATGGTTTTCTAAAGGAGAAAGTTTTTGTTGAACAACCTCCCAGTTTTGAAAGCCGTACATTACCAAATCATGTATTTAAACTCACTAAGGCCTTATATAGTTTGAAACAAGCTCCAAGAGCTTAGTATGAAAAGCTTAATGCATTTCTTTTAGAAAATAATTTTTCAAAAGGACATGTAGACATTACTCTTTCTATTAAAAAGTACAAGCATGACATATTACTTGTTCAAATTTATGTTGATGATATTATCTTTGGATCTACTAATGAATTTTTTTGTCAAGAATTTGTTAAGTGTATGACTAGAGAATTTGAAATGAGCATCATGGGAGAGCTCAAATTTTTTCTTGGTCTTCAAATCAAGAAAAACAAGGAAGACATCTTCATCAACCAATCCAAGTACATGCTATTAAAAAAATTTGAAATGGAATGATGTAAGAGTGCCAAAACTCCAATGAGTACATCAACCAAATTGGACAAAGATGAGAAGGGTAAGGCTAAAGATCAAAAGTTTTATAGATGTATGATTAGATGTCGTTTATACCTTACCGCTTCTAGACTTGATATAATGTATAGTATATGCTTATGTGCTAGATTTCAATCATGTCCTAAAGAATCTCATCTGTATGTTGTGAAAAGAATTTTAAAATATATACATGACACAATGCATTTAGGCTTATGGTATCCTAGAAACACTTCATTTCATATCATTGGTTTTTCAAATGCCGATTATACTGGTAGTCTTCTAGATAGAAAAAGTACATCTAAAACTTGTCATTTCATTAGTTAATGTTTAACTTTTTGGTTTAGCAAGAAACAAGTTTCAATTGCCTTGTCCACTGTTGAAGCAGAATATGTAGCAGCGGATTATTGTTGCACTTAAGTTCTTTGGATGAGATAACAACTCAAAGATTATGGTCAAAGGATTGATCACATTCCCATCAAATGTGACAATACAAGTGCTATAAATCTTTTTAGAAATCCCATTCAACATTATAGGGCCAAACATATAAACATTAGACATTATTTTATAAGAGATCATATCCAAAATGCTGATATTTTGTTAGAATTTATTGACACAAACAATCAATTGGCTAACATTTTCACCAAGCCTCTTAATGATGAAATGTTTTGTTTTATAAAAAAAGGAGCTTCGTATGCTTGATGAGAGCACTTTATCTTTAGAAAAAGGGTTTAAAAGGTATACATTGCATTAATTATGCATTTTGATGTGAACCTTGAGTGATATGTATCATATTTGATGATTTGCATGTTCAATTTGTATGATAAATTATTATTTTTCATGAAATAACATGTTTAAATAGTTTAGGAAGGAGTTAAGTGTCACATTCTTTTTTTTGAATCTTGTTTTATTTTTTTTTGCCTTGTATTAGGTCTTCACTACCATGAATTAATATTCACAGCTATGACTAAAACTGCCAAAATTGGCAGAAGCATTCACGATTTGATTCACGCTTAGTATCATGACTCGATCCCATGACTGGTTAGATTCACGCCTATGACTATTTAGTGTCATGGTTGTGAACATATTCCATTTCAAAAATAAAATTGTTCATGTTTTGGATCACGGTTTGAGTCACCATTTGGTTTGCCCGAAAACACCATGATTCATGCTTATGAACTTTTATTCACGGTCGTGAATCGCACAATATAAAGTCTAATTTCAATGTTTCTCTTGCAATTTTCTCTCTCCTCTCTCACCTACTATTGAGATTCTCTGTAATTTCAAGCCAAATCTAGCCTCCCAAATACCATTTCATAACAAATCATCACCAGATTCATCCTCTAAACACCGCAAACATCTATTTAATCTATTTTTCTTCAAAATTCTAGGTTTTCTTATGGAAATCAAACCTTAGGTTTCCTCTTCATCCCTTTTAGCTTTATTCAAAGTTTTTTACCACAACAATGGCCTCTGTAGCTAGTTGCTCCAAAGGGAAAAAAAGAGCACGACCCAAAGCTTTATACATAGTATTTACTCAATGTTCTACCTCGACACCACCATCTAAAATTGCTTCTCTCAAGAAGCGGCTTATTTTCTCCACCTAGACGTTCGATTGGAATTGCATCAAGGCTCTTATCCTTGAATCTGATATGAGAGTATGTCTTCGGATGGGTGGCATTCTAGAATTAGTTGACATCTACAAGCTAACTTTTAAAGAGCCAACCCTAGAGTTTCTGAGTACCTTGCAAGTATCCCCTATTGGTAATGTAATGGCCTAAATACCGGATTAGTCGTAAACCGTAGTTTCCGATATTGATCAACATACCCGGGAGTCGAAAATTACACACGTGGGTGAAAAATATTTTATTTGATCATCGGAAAATATAGATTATGACTAGTCCGGGGATAAAAATTTGAAGTAAAAATGAGATTAAATAAGCCTTCAAAAATCAAAACTAAGAAAAAAGGGGACCCAGTTTAATTAATAAAATAGTTGACCACACTTTGACTAAGCTATAAAAAATAGCAAACGACATCTAAAAATTTATTTTAAGACATCGATAGACTCTAAATAATATTTAGGATTATTTAATAGTGAAAAATAAATTTTACAGTAGCACTGAAATTTGATTAATCAGTTTGATTTGAGAGAGCCGGACAAGAAACAAACTTCGATTGAGTTGAAAATTTTTGTGTAGACATATAAAAATATTTAATGAATTATGGTATCAAATTTGGGTAAAATTGAGCTTGGAAAGTGAGAAAAATAATTTAAAGTGTTTAATTGGGTCTAAATAGGATGAACTTTTTTTTGGGCCCAAGCCCACCCATTTAAGTCACTATAAATAGGCTTAAAAATTAGAAATCTCTAGATAAAATTCTGCTTCATCTTCTTTCTCCTCCCCTCCCTCTTTGTTGAACCATGTTCTTTTTTTTTCTTTAAATTTCTTTATTTTCTCCAATTTTTACACCAAAATCAAATAATCTAATATAATTTCAGTCTCTCTAGTAGCTAGTGGAAGTCTCTAATCTTCATTTGGAGGGCTAAAGTAGAAGAAAATCAAAGGAGACAAATTAAGATACAAATTTGAGATAAGTGAAATTAAAAGTTTTAAATTGGTTTAATGGCTCAAATAGATAGTTTAAGGTATGTAGATGATAATTATGAAGCTAAATTGAGTTAGAAAAACAAAATAATGGTGAAATAATTGAATGTGAATTTCAGCCATGGTAGGTGCACAAGGAGGTGAAGGTGCTACCAAGGAAAAGGCTAAGGAAAAGGAAGCCTAGGAAGGCAAAAGAAAGAAAATAAGGTTAGTGATTTCAAAATCTACTTATTTTTATTGTTAAAGATTGAATTAGGGTTATGGAAATTAGAAAAATTGTGTTATGCATGTAATTGATAATTGAAGCTAAAACATGATTAAGGGAATATAAAAAGTGGATTAGAATGGTTAAATTCAATTAAAAAAATTATTTAGTGGAACTTTGAAAATATGACCATATTATGGAAAAAATGCATATTAAGGCATAATTACATTTTAGTGTAATATTATGATACATATGTGTTGAACCTTGAGGACCTTAAAGGGTATTTCTGTCATTTTGATGCTAACAAATAAAATAGCAATAATGTATTCAATAATGCTTGTGTTTTAAGTTTGTTGAACATGATATATCTTGAATAGAATATGATGCAAGAATGAAACACAACTTTTGATGATCAAAATAAGAAGAAATAGCAAAGTCACGCTCGTGATATAGCTTAGCACCAACTTTCCAACATTTAAAGTTCACGGCCATGAAATATCATACCAACCGTGAATGATCAAAATAGTCATACCTATGAAAGAAAGACACGCCCGTAAAATAACATGTCAAGTTCTTTCAGAGAACTTCACGGCCAAAGTCACCACTTGAACTACGGCTTGGAAGAATATTCATGCTCGTGAAAGTATAAAGTCACGCTCGCGATCAAACACTTCAAGTTCTTCTAGAAGGCTTCATGGTCAGAGTCACCACTTGGATCACGACTTGGAAGAACATTCATGACTGTGACACATATAGTCAGGCCCGTGAATGAGGACAAAGAAACATGTCAGGTGCGAAGTTAAGAGTTGGTTCAATGACTATTTTCGCATTAAATGCACCCAAACGGCTATAATTCACTGAGGAAGTATAAATGCAAGTCATTTATGAATCCTAAGAAAAAGAACAACAATTACTTTGAATCTTAAATCTTGTTGTAGTCATTGTGCATTAATTATTTTCAATAAAATCTTTATTCTTTGTAAAAAACCTAATTGCTCATAATTTTTTAGCATTGTAGGTTAATGAGTGTTTTCATTGTAATCTATTACTCAAGTGAGTTTGGGTATATAGGGTTAAGATTGAAACATTTGTAAGGGTTTATTGTGTGAGCCATAAAATACACAAAATTGGTTTATTGTGTGAGCCATTAAAACATAAGGGAATTTCTGGCTTAGGTGTTAGCCATTGAGAGAAACATCATAGTTGGGAGTGAGCTTGTAAAACTCCATTGTAACACCTAGTGTGTTAGTAAAACTCTCAATTGCGATTGGGGAGAGGAGTAGAGTTTGTTAATACCCAAGCCTCTATAAATCTTGTGTGTGATATCTATCTATCCCTACTCTATTCAATTTTATTTCGCACCTAGAGTAAAGAAATTTTTATTTCATAACCAACTCAACCCCCTTTTTGGTTTATTGTTTGGGAAACAATATGGAATAATGAATGTATAAATTAGTAAAATGAATATTTAGAAGGTGAAAGAAAAATTTTAATGATGAAAATTGAATTTAAGCCAAAATATGAAGAAGAAATTAGTATTTTCCTTGCTAATTAAATGAAAATTAAGTCATAAAATTCAAGAAAACATGATATTAAGTGTATACAAATTTATTGAAAATTTTTAAAATATATATATTTTTCTAATTAATGATTATTTTGTGCATGAAATGAAATATGATGAATAAAGTATGTTTAGGGAGCTTAATGATTTTAATTGGGTATTAATGATGAAATATTGAGATATTAGAATGGAAAGTGTGGAAAAAGATTATGGTTATGGATGAATAAAATGCTAGATAATTAATAATGTAAAAATAATGGAATTTATGAATTTAATGGAAATTGAATTAAAGGAATAAGATATTGCCCTTAGTTATTTTTCTAATAGTTAAATCTAGCTCAGTATATAATTGGCTAGCCATAGGGAGACCATTACCACGGTGCGGGTCATGACGACTCACTTAGGTAAGCCAATGACGGTTTACTTCAGTGATCAATGTACAGTGTAGTGGTCGGGTGGTCCTTTGGGGTCACTCTTCAGTATAGTGGACTTTTGGAGTCTACGTCCCATGTATTTGGTCCGAACATCTTCTATCGGATTGAAACTAAGGACAAATATGAAATTAAGTAGTAAAAAATGATATAAGTGATAAATATGATAAAAATTGATAAAAATTGTATAACAATAATGATGATAACATTGATAAATATGATAAAAATAGTAAAATTGAAAAATAAAAAATAAGTGGAAGAAAAATATTAAATTATGTAATTATATATATATATATATATATATATATATAGTGGCAAAAGTGTAAATAAATGTAAAGCAGTGTCATGATTGTAAATAAATGGAAATTTAGGAACCAAAATAAAATTTGTACCTAATTAAATGGAAGATTGAAAAAAAAATTTTATGATTAATAGAGAAAAATTGTTAAATTTAACGAAGATATTAAATAGTGAATTAAGGGTAAATGATATTTAAAGTATTGATAAAAAGAATAATAAATATACTAAAGAGAAAATTTGAATAGTGTAATAAATAGAATATTGCATATATATATGAAAATATAGGTCAATGAAAATTCTTAAATTAGTAATCACCACTGGGCATTTTAATGCTCAACATATAGTTATTTAACTGCATGCAGGTAGTAGCGGAAAAAAGACACAAAAGCAAGCGTACAAATTTTGAGAGTAGATGAAATGATAAGATAGAAAGTAGTATATTAAAAATGACATGTATATATATCTATGAATACGGTTTTTTAGAAATGAAATTATGTATATATTCTGATAAAGAATATTCATGAATTATTATGTGTAAATAATGGAATGTTGACTTTGTGGTTAAATGAATAATATTTTGTATTATATTTGTATTGTTGTGCCCAAAAATGGGTTGTAGATTGTTTGTCGTGCAAGTGAGGTAGTTAATTTATAACCGTTATGCTGCCAAAAGTTTTGGAAAAATAAAAAGAATTAATAGAGTGCTAATAATATTATAGTCATTAAATTAAGTTAAGAATTTTTTTTTTGCACGCATCAACTATAATTGCATAAACTTACGTAACGTATGTATAGAATCATTGTTATAAGAGTTTTACAGTTTTAGTGGTATCAGAGCGTGGTTTAGGGGGTTCTAAGATCGGAGTGAAAATTAAGTGAATGGATTATATGTATATACATGTCAATTGATGGATGAAATGTATTATAAGTCTAACGTATGCTTGCTCATTTCCTTGTTTTATAGTGAATATTGGCATCCCAACAAGGTTAAGGTGTTAGAGATGGTGAGAGTGAAGCGTCGGTTAGTACTAGGCAAGCTGAAGCCCCACAACAGAATGTCACTCTACTAGTTGCACCACCTCCACCGCCACAACTGGATTTTCTTAATCTTATGGCTGATTACCTTCAACATAGTATGCAAATTGAACAAGCTTAACAACCACAGCCAATGGCACAGGTACAACCTCTTACACTAACTAAAAAGAAGCCGATTTTGGAGTAGTTAAATAAATTAGGAGCTGAAGATTTTTACAGGTGTGATCCATTGACCCTTATACAGGTTGAAGAATGGTTGCTTAAAATAGAGAGGTTATTTGAAATCACTCATAGCCTACTTGAAGAAAAATTTGAAAGTACTGTAGCTTTACTCTAAGGTCCTGCATTCATTTGGTGGGATTCAGTACGCAAGCATATCCCAGGTGAACAGTTGAATTGGGATTTCTTCTTGGCCCAGTTTGAAAAGAAATACATAAGGTTGGAGTGTAAAGCAAAGATGCAAGATGCTTTTTGGAGACTCAAGTAGGGAAATAAAACAGTAACAGAATATGAATGTGAGTTTGAGCACCTCAGTGCCTATCTTGATGACTATCAGTTGACAGAGGAGAAATTATTTCAGAGATTTGAGAGGGGTCTCCATAACAAGATTAGACAGATAGTGGGTGCACAACAACATCCAAATTTGCGTGCAATGGTAAAAGCGGGTATTAAAGTGGAAAGTATCTAAATAGATGAGGCTAACAAACAAATTCGGTTTTAGCAGAAGAGCAAGCTGGGACAGTTCAGTGGTTTGGGTACTGAGAGTAAAAATTATAGGGGACCAACTCCATCATAGAGTCGTACATCAATTGCACCAAGGCATGGACAAGGAAATACATTATATGGCAATGCCTCAGTTACTTCTTTGGGCAGTACACCTAGAGGTAGAGGCAGAAGTGTAGTTCAAACCTATGTCCATTGTGGTAGATCTCACCCAGAAGAGTGTGGATATTTGACTAGTGCCTATTTCAAGTGTGGTTCAAAAAATCATCAGGTTAGGGATTGTCCAGTGGTTCAAGCTTCTATGGCTATATGACCATTACCTTGTATTGGATCTTTACCATCTAGAGGTCGAGGTAGGGGAGAAGCCCTTAATCCATCAACATTTAGACCTTTTGCACAACCACCCCAAGGTCAGGGATGAGCTATAGGTCGTACATATGCAGTGAGAGCCATAGAAGAAAACGATGCTCCTGATGTGTTAATAGGTAAATTCACACTTACGACTGATTCTGTTTATGCACTTGTTGATCCTAGTTTCATACACTCCTACATAAATACTGATGTTGCATGTGGAAAAGGGTTAAGAGGTTCACAATTAGACCAGGACATCCTAGTGAGCAATCCTTTAGGAAATAGTGATGTGGTGAATAGGGTGTATAAGAATTGTCCCATTAGTGCACAAGGTTATGAATTCCTAGCTAACCTAATTGAACTCCCATTCTGTGAGTTTGATTTGATATTGGGGATGGATTGGTTATTCATCCACCAAGCGACAATGGATTGCAAATGGAAGAGAGTGACACTTAAACTCTCCAATGACCGAGAAATTACTATTGTGGGGGAAAGGACAGACTTTTTATCTGATATGATTTCAGCTATAACTGCCAAGAGACTTATAAGAAAGGGGTGCATTACTTATTTATGTTATGCATTGGAAGCTAAAATGGAAGATCTTAAGATTTCAGATGTGCCTACAATGAGAGATTTTCCATATGTCTTTCCTCATGAGCTACTAGGCTTGCCACCTGACAGGGAAGTTGAATTCACTATTAATGTATCTCCAAGCACGACACCTATTTCGATTACACCCCATAGGATGGCGCCTACAAAACTCAAGGAATTAAAGATTCATCCACAAGAATTGCTTGATATAGGCTTTGTCAGACCCAGTATTTCACCATGGGGAGCACCGATACTCTTTGCAAAGAAGAAGGATGGGTTTCTCAAATTATGCATTGACTATAGACAACTGAATAAGGTGACAATCAAGAATAAGTATCCCATTCCACGTATTGAAGACTTATGTGATCAATTAAAGGGAGCATGTGTATTTTCAAAGATTGACCTATGATTGGGTTACCATCAGTTGAAAGTAAAAGAAACAGATGTGCCCAAGACTGCTTTTCACACAAGACATGGCCATTATGAGTTTTTAGTCATGCCATTTGGCCCTACGAATGCCTCAGTAGCTTTCATGGATCTAATGAATAAGATCTTTCATCTTTATCTAGACCAGTTCATGGTGGAATTTATTGATGACATTCTACTGTATTCAAAGACGTTAGAAGAACATGACAAACACCTACGAATTGTCTTACATATATTGAGAGAAAAGAAGTTGTATGCAAAGTTCTACAAGTATGACTTCTAGTTGAATGAAGTATCATTCTTGGGTCATGTAGTTTCAACTGAAGGGACAAAGGTGGACCCAAAAAAGATTGAAGAAATTTTACAGTGGAGAATACCTATAACTGTTACAGAAGTCAGAAGTTTTTTAGGTTTGGCAAGGTATTATAGGAGATTCGTAAAAGGTATTTCCACCATAGCAGCACCGCTCACTCGACTGTTACAGAAAGATATTAAGTTTGAATGGATTGATAAATGTCAAAGAAGTTTTGAGAAGCTTGAAAACATGTTGATAGAAGCCCTAATGTTAACTCAACCAGAATTTGGCAAGGATTTTATGATTTACAATGATGCCTCCAGGAATGGGTTAGGCTATGTATTGATGTAGGAAGGTAAAGTGATTGCATATGCTTCCCGACAACTCAAGACTCATGAGAAGAACTATCATACTCATGATCTTGAGCTTACAGCAATTGTACTCACCTTGAAGATTTAGAGACATTATCTTTATGGTGAGAAATGCTACATTTATATAGACCACAAAAGTTTAAAATATTTGCTCACACAAAAGGAACTTAATTTGAGATAGAGGTGTTGGCTTGAATTGATAAAAGACTATGATTGCTTAATCGACTGTCATCCAGGAAAGGTGAATGTAGTAGCTGATGCATTTAGTAGAAAATTTATGGTAGCCCTTCGAGTGATGAATGTCAGATTGGATATGGTACAAAATGGAGTGATAATAGAGGAAATGCAAGTGAAAGTGACACAAAAGCTAGATGATCGCTTGATTTCCATAGTGAACAAAGTAAAAAAGGGAAATGAAGGTGATTACTCTTTGGGTGAAGATGACAACCTTTATTTCAACTGGAGGTTATGTGTACCTGATCAAGATGAATTGAGAAATAACATTCTCACAGAAGCTCATCATAGCAGCTACGCGATACATCCTAATGGTAACAAGATGTATCAGGACTTCAAAGTACACTATTGGTGGGCAGGAATGAAACATAATGTGACAGAATTCGTGAGCATATGCTTGACATACCAGCAGGTGAAAGTTGAACACCAAGTTCCATCAGGTTTACTTCAACCTATCACAATACCAGAGTGAAAATGGGATCGTGTGACCATGGATTTTGTGAAGGGACTACCTTTGACTGGAAAGAAGCATGATGCTATTCGGGTAGTCATTGATAGACTCACGAAATCAGCTCATTTCATACCAGTATGGATGGACTATCCACTGATCAGGTTGGCAAAAATCTACATTAAGGAGATAGTGAGGCTCAATGGAGTACCATCCTCCATTATTTCAAACAGGGATCCAAGATTTACTTTCCAGTTCTGGAAAAAGTTATAGAAAGCATTGGAGACAAAACTTCATTTTAGTATGACTTTTCATCCCCAAATTGATGGGCAGTTGGAATGTGTAATTCAGATACTTGAGGATATGTTGCAAAGTTGCGTCCTCGAGTTTGAAAGCAATTGGAAAAAGTATTTTCCATTGGTCGAGTTTGCTTACAACAACAGCTATCAGTCCAATATCAAAATGGCACCATATGAAGCACTTTATAGGAGGAAATGTAGGACTCCTTTATGTTGGACAAAATTGAGTGAGAAGAGGCTAATAGGGGCAGATTTGGTTTGAGAAACTGAAGAGAAGGTACGGGTGATCAAGGATGGATTGAAAGAAGCTATGGACAAACAAAAATCATATGCAGATTTACGAGAAAAAAAAAAGATATAGAGTTCTAGGTCAAAGATCAAGTATTTTTGAAGGTATCACCCTGGAAGAAGATTATGAGGTTTGGCAAGAAGGGCAAACTAAGTTCAATATTTGTAGGCCCTTATGAGATTATACAATGAGTGGGACCCATAGCCTATTGATTGAAGTTGCCTTTAGAGCTAGAAAAGATTTATGATATGTTCCATGTGTCATTGCTACAGAGGTATAGGTCAGACCCTAGCCACATGATCAAGCCAGAAGAAATTTGGATATAGGTTGATCTAACTTATGAAGAAAAATCATTAAAGATCCTAGTCAGAGAAGTTAGACAGCTCAGGAACAAGCAAATTCCACTAGTGAATGTGTTATGGAGTCACCATAATATGGAATAAGCCATGTGGGAGCCAGAAGCTGCAATGAGGCAATAATATCCACCATTGTTCAATATAGGTAAAATTTTGAGGACAAAATTTTTATTGGTAGGGGAGAATTGTAATGATCTAAATACTGGGTTAGTCATAAACTGTAGTTTTCAAAATTGATCAGCATACCCGAGATCAAAAATTACACCTATGGATGAAAATATTTTATTTGATTATCGAAAAATATAGATTATGACTAGTCCGGGGGTAAAAATTTGGAGTGAAAATGATGTCAAATAAATCCTCAAAAGTCAAAACTAAAAAAAAATGAGACTCGGTTTAATTAATAAAATTGTTGACCATACTTTGACCAAGCTATGAAAAATAGCAAAGGACATCTAAAAATTTATTTTAAGATATGGATAGACTCTAAATAATATTTAGGATTATTTGACAGTAAAAAAGAATTTTAGAATAACACCGAAAATTGATTAATCAGTCCGATTTGAGTGAGCCGAACAAGAAATAGACTTTGATTGAGTTAAAAACATTTTTGTAGACATATAAAAATATTTTATGAATTATAGAATCAAATTTGGATGAAATTGAGCTTGAAAAGTATGAGAAATAATTTAAAGTGTTTAATTGGGCCGAAATGAGTTGGATTTTGTTTGGGCCTAAGCCCACCCATTTAAGCCACTATAAATAGGCTTAAAAATCAGAATTCTCTAAATAGAATTCTGCTTCATCTTCTTCCTCCTCTCCTCTTTCTTGGCCGAACCATGTTCTTCCTTTTTCTCATCTAAATTTCTTTCATTTTCTCTAATCTTCATTTGGAGGGCTAGAGTGGAAGGAAATCAAAGGAGACAAATTAAGATACAAATTTGAGGTAAGTGAAATTAAGAGTTTTAAACTGGTTTAATGGTTCAAATAGATAGTTTAGGGTATGTAAATGATAATTATGGAGTTACATTGAGTTAGAAAAGCAAAATAATGGTGAATTAATTGAGTGTGAATTTCGGCCATGGTAGGTGCATAAAGAGGTGAAGGTGCTTCAAAGGAAAAAAACTAAGGAAAAGGAAGCCTAGGAAGGCCAAAGGAAGAAAATTAGGTTAGTGATTTCAAAATCTACTTATTTTCATTGTTAAAGATTGAATTAAGGTTATGGAAATTAAGGAAATTGTGTGTTATGCATATAATTGATAATTGAAGCTTAAAACATGATTAAGGGAATATAAAAAGTGGATTAGAATGGTTAAATTCAATTAAAAAATTTATTTAATGGAACTTTGAAAGTATGACCATATTATGGGAAAAATGCATATTAAGGCATAATTACATTTTAGTGTAATATTATGATACATATGGAATAATAAATATATAAATTAATGAAATGAATATTTGGAAGGTGAAAGAAAAATTTTAATGATGAAAATTGAATGCAAGCCGAAATATGAAGAAGAAGAAATTGGTATTTTTTTCTAATTAAATGAAAATTAAGTCATAAAATGCAAGAAAACATGATATTGAGTGTATAAAAATTTATTAAAAATTTTAAAATATATATTGAATATTTTTTTAATTAATGATTATTTTGTACATGAAATGAAATATAATGAATAAAGTGTGTTTAGGGAGCTTAATGATTTAATTGAGTATTAATGATGAAATATTGAGATATTAGAATGGAAAGTGTGGAAAAAGATTATGATGTAAAAATAATGGAAATTGAATTAAAGAAATAATATATTGCCCTTAGTTATTTTTCTTATGGTTAAATCTAGGTCAGGATATAATTGGCTAACCATAGGGATATCATTATCGCAATTTGGATCATGACGACTTGTTTAGGTAAGCCAATGATGGTATACTTTAGTGATAGTGATTCAGTGATTCAGTGATCAGTATATAGTGCAGTGCTCGGGTGGTCATTTGGGGCCACTCTTTAGTATAGTGGACTTTTGGGATCCACGTCTCATGTATCTGCTTCGAATATTTTATATCGGATTGAAACTAGGGGCAAATGTGAAATTAATTAGTAAAAAATGATATAAGTGATAAATATGATGAATATGATATATGTGATAAATATGATAAAAGTGATAAAAATGGTATAATAATAATAATAATAATGATAAAAGTGATAAATATGATAAAAATAGTAAAATTGAAAAATAAAAAAATAATATATATTTATATAGTGGTAATAGTGTAAATAAATGTAAAGTAGTGGCGTGATTGTAAATAAATGAAAATTTAGGAAACAAAATGAAATTTGTAGCTAATTAAATAGAAGATTGAAAAATAAATTGTAAGATTAATTGAAAAAAATTGTTAAATTTAATAAAGATATTACATAGTGAATTAAGGGTAAAGGATATTAAAGTATTGATAAAAAGAGTAATAAATATATTAAAGAGAAAATTTGAATAGTGTAGTAAATATAATATTGCATGTATGTATGAAAATATAGGTAAATGGAAATTCTTAAATTAATAATCACCACTGGGTATTTTAATTCTAGTACGAAGTTATTTGACTACGTGCAGCTAGTTGCGGAAAAAGACATAGGAGCAAACGTACAAATTTTGGAAGTATATGAAAAGATAAGATAGAAAGTAATATATTAAAAATGACATATATATATATATATATATATATATATATATATATATATATATATATATATATATATGTACGGGGGTTTGTAGGAATGAAATTATGTATATGTTCTGATAAAGAATATTCATAAATTATTATATGTGTAAAGAATGAAATATTGACTTTGTGGTTGAATGGATAATATTTTGTATTATATTTGTATTGTTGTGCCTAAAAATGGGCTGTGAATTATTTGCTACGCAAGTGGAGTAGTTAATTTTTAGCTGTTATGCTGCCAAAATTTTTAGAAAAAATAAAAAAGATTAATAAAATACTAATAATATTATAGGCATTAAATTAAGTTAAGAAATTTTTTTTTTGCACACATCGGCTATAATTGCATAAGCTTACGTAACGTACGTATAAAATAATTATTATAAGGGTGTCACAGGTAAGGTCTCATTCCAGCTTTGCAAACAAGAGAAATCTCTGATCGCCTCAAAATTTGCGTATATCTTCAAGCTACTACATAAGGGCTTGATAAATGAAAGTGAGGCAAAGGATTTCAACCCCTTTACAGTATAACGCAATTTTGGTAGCAATTGTAGCTAGGATGTTAAGAAGACCAAGAGCACTCACTTGAAGAATTTGGTTCTACACTACATTCACCTGTTTCTGACTTACTCGATCTTTGCCCAATGAGATGGCAATAGGCTAGTTAGGAAGTCAAATACTTCTTTTTGTGATGGTTCAAAATAGTGAGCCAAATTCTCTATTAAAATGGTTTGCATCCCATCTTCAGTCGATAGCCTCGAAGCCATCTGGTGACATTCTTGTAAGTGGCTACATTACTCATTTAGCAATTGAGCTTGGCGTGATGGATCTTAATTATCATAACTTCAACATTATCCCGACATCCCCCAGAGATCCACTAGACATTGAATCCTTTATCAAGATGGGAGCCGCAGTGATAATCCTATTTTAGGATGACACCTACTACTAGTTTATCACATGAGATTGCATGGGAACCAAAGGATTCAGAGGCATTTAAAGCTAGTTTTCAAGGGCCACAACAAAGAAAAAGATCTAAAATTGAGCCTTTTGGAGTTTCGATAGATATACCGATGCCCTAGCAGTTGGTGGAGCATCTTCATCTCAACATGATATGATTCAGCAGCTTATGGTACTTCTCACTCTTCGCTTTCGACCTACTTCAAGCAAGCGTGGATTGCTTCAAGCAATCTAGTGACAATAAGCTAGAGAATCTCAAGGATTTTGTAGATTTGAGAGTTGATTGTCTCAAAAGGGAGACAGCTCATCTTCACGAGCAAGTATCTAGCTTCAAGCCATGATTTATCTTTTTATTTAGCTTTAGTTTCATCCTTTAGAATCTTGTATTAGGATCATTAGATAGAAAAACATTTTTTGTTTGTACTAAACTCATATATATACTTTTTTTATTATGAAATGAAAATTGAGGTTTGCTTTATATTGTTCTTCTCTTGATTGTCTCTTTTTGATTTTGACAAATGGGGGAGAAGAAGTGCAATATTCTTAACATATACATAACATATACTTTCCATATACTTGGCATAAATTTTGTGATCAATGCTTATTTGAATTTATTTTGAAACTTCATCTCTTATGCTTAACATATACTTGACATATACCTTCCATATACTTGGCATAAATATTGTGTTCAATGCTTATTTGAATTTCTTTTAAAACTTCATCTCTAATATGCTTATGGTTTGAAATGTGGTATCCTTGTACTTTTTACAATTCATACTTATTAAGTATATTTTGAGGGAGAGAAATTCATTTCTCCTTAAGCCACATATTGCAAAATTATTTGTCACAATCAAAAATGGAGATATTGTTGAACCTTGAGGTGTATTTTTGTCATTTTGATGTTCACAAATAATTGGGCAATAAGGAATTTAACCACATTTTGTGTTCTACGTGTGTTAGACAAATTACACATTCCTAACACTATGAAGCAAGTTGATTGAAATTGTTTGAAGTTCAAAAGAATGAAAATAAACAAAGATTCATGCCCATGAATAATGTCACACCCACAGTGAAGAATCACCACTACCATGAAAATAGCAATTCATATCTATGGCTTATGGAGTAATGCTTGTGAATGTGTTAGTACCAAGACTGTTCATTCATATGTTCACGACAGTGAAACATTGGACCATATGTAAAGATTGGCTAAGTCAAACCCATGAAGAAATGTATCATGCACGTGAAAAGATCTCTCATTTTTGGACATAATCAGTCACAGTCAGCTTCACCACTCCCGTCACGGCTACGAAGAACATTCACGCCCATGAACCAGAAAAAAAAAGTTGTCAAGCACAAATGAAAAAGTGGTTAAACGAGTATTTTCAATTTATATGCATCCCAAATGGCTATATTTGTTAGGCGAAGTATAAATACAATATATTTATGACTTCCAAAAAAAAAGACAACAAGAAAAACATGCATTCAATCTTCTAATCTTGTATAGCCTTGTACATTTAATTGATTTCACCAATCTTATATTTTTATCTTGTAAAAACTATAGTTGCTCAGAATTGTTGAGCTTTTTGGTTGGTGAATATTTTCATTCTTGTAATCAATTACTCAAAAGTGAGTTTGAGTGAGTTGGGTTGTGAGTTAAACACTTGTAAGGATTTTTATGTGAGCCATCAAAAATATAAAGATTTGGTTGTTATGTTAGCCATTAAAATACAAGGGTTTTTCTAGTTTAGTGTTAGTTAGGAGTGAGCTAGGAAAAACTCTATTGTAACACTTCAAGTGTTAGTGAAATACTCAATCGAGATTGGGGAGAGAAATAGGGTTTGTTAATACTCGAACCTCTATAAATCTTGTGTGTCAAATATCTTTTTCACTCTCACAAATCATTCTTTAGTAAAATTGCATCAAGCAAAATTTTTATTTACTAACCAATTCAACCCCCCATCTTGATTATTGTTTTGGGAAAAAAGTTGAAACAGCGATGAAAGTGTTTTCACACCTATAAAAGTGTTATGGTTTCAAAATGGAAAAGTTTTCACAGGATTCATGCCCATGAATGTCGTGGTTTAGATTAACTCCTGTGAATGGTTTTGTCCTGGCTGTGAATAAGGAAATTCACACCCGTGAAATGCTTGATAGTCACAACTAGAGACAGAGTCATATTTTTCTCTCTTCCATTCCAATTTCTGCCATCACTTGCTCTTCCATTACCCTTATTACTTTTTCATGCATGCCAAAGTCTTTTTCTCCTCTTTCTCTTCCTCCATTAACACAAAAACTCCATTGTTAAATATTGGTTAAAGCTTGAATCAATATGGAAGAAGAGAATTTTGAGAGGTTGAACAAAAGTTTGGTTTAAGAGAGTTTTATGTTTGTTTTCTAATATAATGATCTTATAGAGACATTTTTGTGATCTTAGGTGTTGCTAGAGGAAGTTGTGAGAATTTCCAAAGGGATAGACAAGCTTTAAAAACATGAAGTTATGTTTAAGGCTCCATTATTAAAGGTATGCAGACATTTGCATTTAAATTCAAAATCGTTTACCTTTGGAATATTATTGGATGTTGATATATGTTAAAACCATGTTACCTATGAGAATGCCATTAATATTATGAGATTAAATGTTAAAATGCCATAAAATGCTAAATATGGATATTAATGGATTAAAGTTCGTATTTTGGCATATCTATTATTCATGTGTTTTATTGAGTTTATGGGATGAATATAAACTGGAATGCTAATAGGAGTGATTGACATTAGTCAATCTTTAGATCTTTTGTATGACTTGAGACTTTGCTATGCTTTTGGTTTGTATTTCTGCTGAAAATTCTAGATTCTTGCTCGTGGCATAGGGTTCACGACCGTGAATCCCTAACCCAGAAAATGCCCAAACCTAGGTTTCACGCCCATGATACAGGGTTCAGACCCACGAAACCTCTACCCACAACATGCTAAGATTGGGCAGTAGCATTCACACGTTGGTTTACAACTTGGTTCACGACATGTTTTTTGCCTCTGAAGGCTATTTGACAACTATGAAAGATGCCCTCCTTTTGTAACAATGTCCATGCCTTGTTTCATGGGTAAATCGCCCGTGAGGAACACCTTTATGATTGTGAATGGGTATTCACACTCGTGAAGCATAGAAAATTTACAATATGAAGAATTTATTAATAATGTTATATGATGAGTATGATTAATCACATGCTAAGCTATATGGATACATGAATCCTAATATTTGTATGATGACATAAGATGGATGTTATATATATGACAAAGGTTAAAGAGATATGAATTATATCTCCATTTCTCTATTCTAGGAGTAGCTATAGGATAAATGACGTGACATTAAGGGGTTTACAATATCATAGAATTATATAATAAATAGATTATATGTTACAAGGATAGGGTGGCTAAAGCTATGGGAGCGCCCATGATCCTAATTTTTATGCAATAATTATATACTCACTCAAGATGATTGAAGCTCTGAGAATGCTCTAGACTTGAAGAGCATGGATGAGCACACATAGTTAGTGGACAAGGTGACAGAAGCTTTAGGAGCGCTCATATTTCATAACCCATATCCGGGTAGTCCAGGTTAAGAGTTTTGGATAAGATTATGAAATGATATATGATAAAGTGTGACATTAAGAAATGGAATGATTTTAAGTTAAGACAAATTACTATATTATGATATATGGACGATTTGTGTTTATGCTTTATATACATTTTCAAGCATGACTATATCATGTTACTATTCACATGTGTAAAGAGGTATATTGATATGTAAAATACATGTAGTACTATGGATTTGTATGACAAAGAACGAACATATATGATGGCATAAGCATGAAAACTCATATGAACTCAATGTGTGTATGAATTTTTATGCACATATGTAACACTAAGTATTAAGTTACCTAGAGTGTGGGTGTTTGTAATATTCAGTAATTTAGGCCCCGATTGCGCGTGACCGTAGTGGGATCCACTGGTTCAATCGGAGTCTAAATTTGAACCCATAAAAAAATGACTAATAATAAGGAAAAATAATTAAGGGTATTATTATTTGGGAATTAAAAAGATTAGGGGTAAAATTAGAAAAAAATAAAATTTTCTATGGACAAAATCGGTATTATGGAGATTGTTTGGGGAAAAAGTGTGAATATGGAGGAAGATGTGGTAAAAATGGAATTTTTCAAAGTTTAAATGTTAATGAAGATTAATTAACTTAATGAACCAATAAGAATTAAGATTAATTTTAATTAGTGGGACCCACACATTAATCAAGGTATAAAAGTCAAAAATGGGAGGAATTTTTCATTTTTCCACCAAAATATCTAAGTCATCTTCTTCTTCCTTTTCCCATCCTTGTTGTCGTCCACCTCCACTCTCTTCAAACTCCATTTTTCTTTCAATTTCCAACAAGCTAATAATGAAAAGAAATTAGTTTTGAGAGAGGAAAAATAAGAATTAAGGAGTTCTTACCATAAAGGGTACCAAATGAGCAAGAATGAAGGAAGAAAGAAGAAGAAAAAGGGAGAAGAGTAGGGGGAATTTCGGCCCACCTTGGAGAACTCTTAAGGTGATTTTATTCTTCTTAAATTTAACATTTTTCCTTCTATTTGAGACCCATGATGATGATAGATGTGATTAGGTTTGATAGATTTAGGATTGGTTGCAAGATAGAACTTAGAAAATTAAGTTTGTGTTTAGTTGATGAAGCTGTAATTGGACTTTGAATTGATGATATTTGATGTTAGATAATTGTTTTATTGCTTAAAAACTAAAGAAAATATGATGTTAATGGATGAATAAGGGGCTGCCATAATTAAAGAAATTAGGGGAAAATGAAATTAATATGGAAACACAACAATTGGTGATAAGGAAAATATGATTTGAGTGTTGAATTGAAGAAAATGAATTGGTAACTAGGATATGGTTTTTGGGCAGCCATGACATATGAAGAAGGAAGTTTAACCTTAGTACATTTTAGCTCAATTAAGGTGTAAATCATATTAGGAGCATTAGAATATTATGTAGACATGAAAAGCCTTGAAATTGGATGTTGGAATTGAGATGTGGTATAATTGTGTAGGAAAAATAAGTGAACAAGTGAGAGGCCCTCAAGAGGGTGACAAAGGCAAGGAGAAAGCTAGCTAATAAGGGAAGGAAAAGAAGGTTTAAAGGAAGAACCAAGGCTGATTAGGTATGTGCTTCATTGATAAAAATTTTGCATGTTGTTAATAAGTATGAAATTATATATTAAGGTTTGTTATGTTTGTGTTTTTGAGATGTTATGTGATTTGTTGTGACTTTTGATATTATATATGGCAATGGGACAAAATGGTGTGAAATAATTGAGACATATGAATGTAGTTATAATTCTGGAAATTTTAGTATCAAAATGAATGCAAATGATGAATGTGGTTGAAATGTGAATTGATGCCAATTGATGGCTCGGGTACAGAATTCCAGGAACAGCTCTGTCTATTTTGATGATAACTTGAGTTGTGGAACTCCTTTTTGTATGTTCTTTGTTGGAAATGAAAGCTAAGACACAGGGATTTAATTTGTATTTAGACTATAATATTTAATTATATCTACATTTTCCCAGAAAAATGCATGAAGTTTAATCCTAGAATCTGTCCAGAAAATTCTGGGCAGAAAATTCTGTGATGATGCAGTAGTGAATTGATCATAACTTTTGATAGAAAACTTTGATTTAAGTGATTTTTAATGCATCTGAAAGCTAAGACAATAATCTAAAAATTGTTAGAAGCCCAGAACTCCAAATTCTAATTATAAATGGGCTAAAAATGAAGCCCAAAAACAGGTCCAAATTCTGCCATAGATATAAAACGTGAAGTGTTGGACTTATGCATGTGGTATGTTAATTATATGTAATAATTAATGCAAATATTTACTTTGATGGTAATTATCAATGTTTAACAGATTATTTATATATGAGATTTTATTGTAATAATACTGGGAATATAGAACAAAAATAAACAAGCATACTTATGATAGTTGAAAATATTGCGAATTAATATAAAAATAGTTAAGCCCAAAAACACCTAGTCTAGAACTAGAATAGGGAATAGTTTGGCATGCCAATCAGGGGAATTCAGGCACTCGGTGCCAAATATGAAAGCCGGTAATGACAATTGATAAATGCGCTCGGCGCAAAATTATTAAGCCGGTAATGGCAATATAACAAAAGCCAGTAATGACATTATTATAAAAGCACTCGGCGCTACATTATGAAAGCCGGGAATGACAACCCCGTTATTCCTATTAGATAGTTCAGTTATAGGTGTTATGGGCACAAGAAAATAATAATAATACTAATATTGAAGTATGTGATTTTGATAAGTGTTACATGAATTAAATTTGTTACTATTACATGTTGAATGAAATTTATTTGATTTTATAGAAATTTTTATTTTATGCATTATTTATTAAATGGTTAATTAATATGTGAGAAAATATATATGTATGTAAAATTTTTATCATTGAAGCACCACTAAGCTAGTAGCTTAGCGCGGGTGGTTTCCTCTCGCGCAGGTTTAGAAGGGTAGCCGTAGAAAATAGTCTGTCAAAAGAAGAAGAGTATCTGGAGGGAAGCAGCAAAAAGCTCTGATTTTTTTTGGTATATTTTGTTAAAAAACTTTGTAAATTAAAGTATTGTTTTTATTTCATATAATGTGTATTAAATATGTGAGTTACTATGTAAAAGAACATAGTTTGAATGTAAATTAATATATTTTATAAATAAATAAGATTTTGAGTATTATGCTTGTAATAATTTTATTTCAATGTCTACAAAATTTTCAAAAAAAAAAAAGAAAAAAAAATTTACTTCACTTCATTAATTTTATAAAACAGTAAGACGGATAATGCTCACTTACCTTGTTGAACTATAGTGGGGTAAGGGGGGTGTGACAGTGTTTTTCCATATGTAGGTTTGGAGCAGTGGAAAAAAGTTGACGTGAAAAGTAGCAAGCCCATAGAAAGTCAGTTATAGCAAACCCAGATCAAAGGGTTGGTGATACATACATGACATATTTTGGGTTCTTTTTGTACATGTCATTGGGTATATGGGTATAGTTCATTATCTTAAAAGTTTGTACATGTCTTTTTGTTTTAAGAACATGTAATTGGTATTATTTCGATAATGGATATGTAAGCACCGAGCTAGTATATCCCAAATATGGATTTTATTATATGATTATGATCTTTGAATCAAATAAATTTTATGCATGCTTATAAGTGTGTGATGAGTTGATTAACAAGGTTAATGAAGTCCTTGGTATATAACATAGCATGAAATAAATCATGATAAGATCCTGACGATGAGATTTCTATCATGTGCAATTGTATTTATACCTAAATTATTCTTAGTCATGGATTAACAAGATGGAACATTGTTAATTTGGATAGACTGACACATGTGATACTCTTTGGCTAGGTCAAACAGTTGATCTCATAAAGTGTAGACATGAGATGTTTAGAGTTAACATGTGGATGTTTGGTAAAGTAGTCAAGTACATTCGATGACCTGCTATGAGACAATCACATGTATGTCTATTCAACATGAATGATAGTCTCATCATAGTAATGTGCAAGTATCCTCAAACTTGAGATGATCAAGGTTACCTTGGACACTGAATATGTAACATCCAGTGATTTAGGCCCCGATTGTGCGTGATCGAAGTGAGACGTGCAGGTTCAATCGGAGTCTAAATTTGAATTCATAAAAAAATGACTAATAATAAGGAAAAATAATTAAGGGTATTATTATTTGGGAATTAAAAAGATTACTGGTAGAATTAGAAAAAAATAAAATTTTCTATGGACAAAATTCGTATTATAGAAATTGTTTGGGAAAAAAGTGTGAATATGGAGGAAGATGTGGAAAATATGGAATTTCTCAAAGTTTAAATGTTAATCAAGATTAATTAACCAATAAGAATTAGGATTAATTTTAATTAGTGGGACTCACACCTTAATCAGAGTATAAAAGTCAAAAATGGGAGGAATTCTCCATTCTTCCACCAAAATATCTAACTCTTCTTCATCTTCTTTTCTCCTCTCTTTGCAGTCCACTCTAACCTTCCATAAGTCACCATTTTCCTTCAAATCAAGCTTGAAAAAGTGAGGAAAGAAAGTAGTTTTGACAGAGTAAAATTCAGAATTAAGGTGTTCTTGCCATAAAAGGAGCAAAGGAGCAAGAAAGAAGGAAGAAGGAAGACAAGAAAAAGAAGATTGGTTATGGGGAATTTCGGCCCACTTTGGGAACTCTAAAGGTGAGTTTGTTCTTCTTGAATTCAACCTTTTTCCTTCTATTTGAGACCTATAATGATGATAGATGTGGTTAGCTTTGGTAGATTGAGCTTATGTTGCAAGATTGGAAGTAGAAATTTAAGTTTGTGATTAGTTGATGAAAGTTGTAGTTAGACTTTGAATTAATGATATTTGATGTTAGTTAATTGTTTTATGGCTTAAAAACTAAAGAAAATATGATGTTAAAGGATGAATGAGGGGCTGCCATAGTTAAAGAAATTTGGGAGAAATTGAAATTAACATAGAAACACCACAATTGGTGATAGATTAAGGGTGAATTGAGTGTTGAATTGAAGAAAATGAATTGGGAACTAGGATATGATTTTTGGGCAGCCATGACATGTGAAGAGGGAAGTTTAACCTTATTGCATTTTAGCTCAATTAAGGTGTAAAATATATTAGGAGCATTAGAATATTATATAAACATGAAAAGTATTGGAAATGGATGTTGGAATTGAAATATGGTATGGTTGTGTAGGAAATATCAATGAACAAGTGAGAGGCCCTCAAGAGGGTGACAAAGGCAAAGAGAAAGCTAGCTAATAAGGGAAGGAAAAGAAAGTTTAAGAGAATAACAAAGGCTAATTAGGTATGTGCTTCATTGATAAAAATCTTACATGTTGCTAATATGTATGAAATTATGTATTAAGGTTTGATATGTTGTGTTTGTGATATGTTATGTGATTTGTTGTGGCTTTTGATATTTTATATGGCAATGAGACAAAATGGTGTGAAATAATTGAGACACATGAATGTAATTGTGATTCTGGAAATTTTAGTATCAAAATGAATGCAAATGATGAATGTGATTGAAATATGGATCGATGCCAATTGATGGCTTGGGTACAGAATTCCAGGAACAATCCTGACTATTTTGATGATAACTTATGTTCTGAAATTTCGTTTTATATGTTATTTATTGGAAATGAAAGCTAAGACACAGAGATTTAATTATTTAACCATAAAATCTAATTATGTCTAGATTTGCCCAGCAAAATGTATGAAGTTCAAATCTAGAATCTGTCCAAAAAATTATGGGCAGAAATTTTCGTGATGATGCAGTATTAAAATAATCATAACTTTTGATAGAAAATTTGGATTAAGCTAAGACAATAAACTAAAAATTTTTAGAAGACCAGAACTCCTAATTCGAATTGTAAATGGGCTAAAAATGAAGCTCTAAAATCTGTCATAAGTAAAAACATAAAATATTGGGCTTTTGCATCTATTTTGATAATTATATGTAATAATTCATGTGAATATTTACTTTGATAATAATTATAAATGTTTATCAAAATATTTATGTGTGAGATTATCGTGCAATAATAATGAGAATAAAGAACAAAAATAAATAAGCATAAATATGATAATTGAATAATATTGACATTTTTGAAAATATTGGGAATTAAAATAAAAATAGTTAATCCCAAAGACACCTAGGCTAGAACTAGAATAGAGAATAGTTTGGCATGTCAATCAAGCGATTTAGGCACTCGGTGCCAAATATGAAAACCTGTAATGACAATTAATAAATGCGTTTGGCGCAAAATTATTAAGCCGATAATGACATTTTTATAAAAGTGTTCAGCGCAACATTATGAAAGCCGGAAATGACAACTCCGTTATTCCTATTAGTTAGTTCGGTTATAGGTGTTATGACCACAAGAAAATAATAATAATAATAATAATAATAATAATAATAATAATAATAATAATAATAATAATAATAATAATAATAATAATATCGAAATATATGATTTTTATAAATGTTATATGAATTAAAGTTGTTAAATATTGAGTATTTGCTGAAATTTATTGATTTTATATAATTATTGATTTTATGCCTTATTTATTAAATGATTAATTAATATGTGAGAAAATATATATGTATGTAAAATTTTTATCATTGAAGCACCACTAAGCTAGTAGCTTAGCGCAGGCGGTTTCCTCTCGCGCAGGTTAGAAGGGTAGCCATAGAAATTAGAATTGTCAGAAAAAGAAGGGTACCCGGAGGAAAGCAGCTAGCAGCTTGGTTTTCTTTTTGGTATATTTTGTTAAAAACTTTGTAAATTAAAGTATTATTTTTATTTCATATAATGTGTGTTAAATATGTGAGTTACTATGTAAAAGAACATAGTTTGAATGTAAATTAATGTACTGTATAAATAAATAAAATTTTGAGTATTTATGCTTGTAATAATTTTTATTTCAATATCTGCAATATTTTTGTTAAAAAAAAATTACTTCACTTCATTAATTTTATAAAACAGTAGGATGGATAATGCTCACTTATCTTGCTGAACTACAGTGGAGTAAGGGGGTGTTACAATTTTTGGTATTAGAGCCATAGGTTTTAACGATTCTTATTTAGTGGGTATGAGAAGATAAGTGCATGTTTTCAGTATTTGTATTGTTTTAAGCTACTATGTTCTAATAAGGGACCCTTCTTCTGACAATATAGGTTTTAATGGATACGGAATCAAGGGGAAGTCACGAAGAATAGGGGGTGATAATATAGCTAATTCGGCTACTCATAGACAGTCAACATCAATTAGAGCCTCGGAGCCTAGTGTGATAGCTCCATAACATGCTGAAGAACAAATTGATCTGTGTCAGGTACCCCTTATGCAATAGATGGCTACCTTGTTACAACAAATAGCACAAGTTATGCCACCACCAGCTCCACCAGCTCCCTCACCTCAACCGTAACCCCAGATTGATAAATTAAGAAAATATGGGACTATGGATTTTATGGGCAAGAAAGAGGATGACCCAGCCGCAGCAGAATTTTGGTTGGAAAATAAATAGCGGGTTTTTGAGGAGTTGCAATGTCCAAAGGAGTACAAGGTTAGATATGCAGTATCCCTCCTTCAGGAGCATGCCTATGACTGGTGGAAGTTGGTGTTAGCGAAACCTTAGACTTCGAACCCTCACACATGGGATTTCTTTGTGGCAGAGTTTAAAAAGAAATATGTGCCAAGAATTTATGTGGATGGGAAAAAGCAAGAATTTCTCAATCTGAAGTAGAGGGGTATGACAGTAGCTGAGTACGAGATGGAGTTCACCAGGCTGAGCAAGTATGCTACTAGGATTATTGGAGATGAAGCTGATAAATGTCGTAGATTTGAAGACAGTCTCGATGAAGAGATTGGATATTTAGTGGCTTCGCACTAGCATATAGATTTTGCTACGCTAGTGTCCTCTGCCATTAGTGTTGAAAGGAGAAAAAAGCTGAAGACAGAAGAGTTCTCTAAGAAATCAACAGCTAGTGTGGCCCAGACATCAGGTAGGAAAAGACAGATAGTAACCAAACAATTTCAGTCATAGGCGGCTGGGTAGACATTTTCTGGTAGGCAGGGTCAGGATTTTAGACCCGCAGCATCATCTGCTAGTTCACCAACATCATTTCCCAAGAGACCAGCTCCATCTGTGTGTTAGCACTGTGGTAAATCTCATACAAGAGAGTGTTGGTGGTTAACTGGGGCATGTTTGAGATGTGGAGCTACTGACCATATGAAGAGAGATTGTCCCAGACTTAGTACAGACAGTACGACACCAGTACAGACTATGGCATTGGTACAGAGCCATGGTAGAGGTTGAGGCCAGTTTAGAGGTGGTCGTACCGGACAGAGTCAGGGGGTATCAGAGACAGTTGACAGACCCGAAGGTAGTAAAGCTCCAACTTGGGCATATGTGATGAGAGCCCGTGAGGACCAGGATGCACCAGACATCATAGTTGGTAAATTATCTTTATTTGATTTTGATTTACATGCATTAATAGATCCTGGTTCCACGCATTCATACATAAGCACAACTGCACTTAGACAAGGGAATATGATACCTGAGACCTTAGAATATGAGATAGTTGTAACCAATCCGCTGGGACATAGTGTGAAAGTGAATCAAATTTATAGAAACAGTTCAATAATAATTCAGGGTAGAGAATTTCCAGCGGACTTAATAGAATTACCTTTTCATGAATTCGATATTATTCTGGGTATGGATTGGTTGACAAAGCATAGAGCTATAGTTGACTGCTGATATAGAAAAGTTGTACTTAAAATTATCGGGCAGGATGACACCATCATTTAAGGTGTAGGTCAAACATATTTGACCAGTGTTATTTCTGCATTAAAAGCTCGAAAATACATTAGGAAGGGATGTGAGGCATACTTGGCCCATGTGATAGATACCAGGAAGGGGAGCCTGGAACTTAAGGACATCCCCACAGTGTGTGAGTTTCCAGATGTGTTTCCAGAAGATTTGCCGGGGTTATCACCAGATAGGGAGATAGAGTTTGCTATTGATGTAATTTCTGGTACAGCCCTGATATCAATTACTCCTTATAGAATGACACCTGCATAATTGAGAGAGCTGAGGGTTCAATTGCAGGAATTGCTAGACAAAGGGTTCATAAAACCCAGTGTGTCACCATGGGGTGCTCTGGTGTTATTTGTGAAAAAGAAGGATGGCACCCTACGATTATGTATTGATTACCGACAATTAAACAAGGTGACAATTAAAAATAAATACCCGCTACTTAGAATTGATGATTTGTTTGATCAATTGAAGGGAGCAGGAGTATTCTCTAAGATTGATCTCAGATCTGGCTATCACCAATTGAAAATCAAAAAATCAGATGTGTCCAAAACAGCCTTCAGGACTCGCTATGGCTACTATGAATTTCTAGTTATGCCATTTGGCTAATGAATGCACCAACTGCCTTTATGGATATGATGAACAAGATTTTTAGGCCTTACCTTGATCAGTTTGTGGTAGTTTTTATAGACGATATCCTGGTGTATTCAAGGGACAAGGGAGAACATGATAGGCATATGAGAATAGTTCTTTAGACTTTAAGGGAAAATCAATTGTATGCAAAGCTATCAAAATGTGAGTTCTAGTTGGAAGAAGTGGGATTCTTAGGGCATGTTATTTCAGTTGAAGGAATTTGGGTTGATCCTAACAAAATAAAAGTCATTCTAAGTTGGAAGCCACCTCGCAATGTAACAGAAGTCCGGAGTTTCCTTGGATTAGTTGGCTACTACAGAAGGTTTGTCAAGGGATTTTCAAACATAGCCGCACCAATTACCAAGTTTCTTAGAAAAGAAACTAAGTTTGAGTGGACAGATCGATGTCAGGCAAGCTTTGAGAAATTAAAAGTTATGCTAATCGAAGCACTTGTTTTGACCCAACCTACTCCAGGAAAAGATTTTGTGATATAGAGTGATGCCTCCCATAATGGGCTAGGCTATGTATTAATGCAAGAGGGTAAAGTAGTTGCTTATGCATCTAGCCAATTGAAGCCTCATGAGCTAAATTACCCTACTCATGATTTGGAGTTGGTAGCAATAGTGTTTGCTTTAAAAATATGACGACATTATTTGTATGACGAGCGGTGCTACATATACACAGATCATAAGAGCCTCAAATATTTGCCCACACAAAAGGAGTTGAATTTAAGGCAAAGACACTGGTTGGAGTTAATCAAGGATTATAATTGTATTATTGATTATCAGTCAGGCAAAGCCAATATAGTAACAGATGCCTTAAGTAGAAAAACACTGGAAAATATAGTTTAAAATTTTCCTCAATTATAATATAATATATATAAATTAATAGTAAATTAAAAATTAGACTCATAATTTATTTTGGCAAAGTTACGGGTCCAACCTACTTTAAGGCAACAAGTGAGAGAAGCTCAGAAGCAAGATCCGAAATTGATGGTAATTATTGAGGCCATGAAAAAGGGGGAGAGACATGAATTTAAGATTGAAGATAACGGAAGCATAAGTTATAAAGGAAGATTGCATGTGCCAAATGACAGCGAATTAAAGCAAACAATTCTAAAAGAGGCATATAATACAACTTATTCCATGCATCCAGGGAGCAATAAAATGTATAAGAACCTGAAAACTCATTATTGGTGGCCAGGAAAAAAGAAAGATATCATGGAATACACTACAAAATGCTTGACATGCCAACAAGTGAAAGCAGAACACTAGGTACCAGTTGGATTGTTGCAACATATTGCAATTCCAGAATGGAAATGGGAAAGGATTACGATGGATTTTGTATCTGATTTGCCTTTGACACAAAAGAAACATGATGCAGTATGGGTAATTGTTGACAGGCTTACTAAATCGGCTCACTTTCTACCAGTTCGGATGGATTATTCGATGAATCGGTTAGCAGAATTATATGTCAATGGGATAATTCGACTGCATGGGGTGTCAGTATCTATTATTTCTGATCGAGATCCACGGTTCACATCAAAATTTTGGAAAAGTCTACAGTAAGCATTAGGGACCCAACTTACTTTTAGTACAGCATTTCACCCACAAACAGATGGGCAATCCGAACGAGTTATTCAATTGCTGGAAGATATGCTTAGAAGTTGTGTAATTGACTTTGAGGGTAGCTGGGATAAGTACCTGTCATTGATGGAATTTGCATATAACAATAGCTATCAAACTAGTCTCGGCATGGCACCATACAAAGCTTTGTATGGAAGGAGATGTAGGACACCATTATGTTGGACAGAACTTGGTGAAAAGAAGTTAATGGGGCAAGAATTAGTGCATCAGACAGAGGAGAAGGTAAAATTAATCCAAGATCGGTTAAAAGCTGCAATTGATCGACAAAAGTCCTACGCTGATTTGAAGAGGAAAGACATTGAATATGTCGTCGGAGACAAGGTATTTTTGAAAGTTTCACCTTGGTAGAAAGTACTTCATTTTGGTAAAAAGTACTTCATTTTGGTAAAAAGGGAAATTGAGTCCTAGATTTATTAGACCATACAAAATACTTGAACATGTCGGTCAAGTGCCTTACAGATTGGCCTTACCACTAAAATTGGATAAGATCCACAATGTACTTCATGTCTCAATTTTAAGGAGATATAGATCGGATCTGGCACATGTAATTCCTGTGGAATCAATAGAGGTACAACCAGACCTGACATATGTTGAAGAGCTAGTGAAAATCTTAGCTCGAGAAGTCAAGAAACTTCGGAACAAAAAGATACCATTGGTAAAGGTCCTATGGCACAATCATGCAGTAGAAAAAGCGACCTGAGAGAGTGAAGAAATTATGAGAACTCAGTATCCTCAACTATTCGGCTTCAACTAATTAGTTAAATTTCGAGGATGAAATTTTCTTAAGAGGGAGAGAATTGTAACATCCAGTGATTTAGGCCCCGATTGTGCGTGACCGAAATGAGGCGCGCAGGTTCAATCGGAGTCTAAATTTGAATAAAAAATGACTAATAATAAGGGAAAATAATTAAGGGTATTATTATTTGGGAATTAAAAAGATTACTGGTAGAATTAGAAAAAAATAAAATTTTCTATGGACAAAATTGGTATTATAGAAATTATTTGGGGAAAAAGTGTGAATATGGAGGAAGATGTGGCAAATATGGAATTTCTCAAAGTTTAAATGTTAATCAAGATTAATTAACTTAATTAACCAATAAGAATTAGGATTAATTTTAATTAGTGGGATCCACACCTTAATCAAAGTATAAAAGTCAAAAATGGGAGGAATTCTTCATTCTTCCACCAAAATATCTAACTCTTTTTCATCTTCTTTATTCCTCTCTTTGCTATCCACTCTAAACTTCCATAAGCCACCATTTTCCTTCAAATCAAGCTTGAAAAAGTGAGGAAATAAAGTATTTTTGACAAAGTAAAATTTGGAATTAAGGTGTTCTTGCCATAAAAGCAGCAAAGGAGCAAGAAAGAAGGAAGACAAGAAAAAGGAGATTGGTTAGGGGGAATTTTGGCCCACTTTGGGAACTCCAAAGGTGAGTTTGTTCTTCTTGAATTCAACCTTTTTCCTTCTATTTAAGACATATAATGATGATAGATGTGGTTAGGTTTGGTAGATTGAGCTTATGTTGCAAGATTGGAAGTAGAAATTTAAGTCTGTGATTAGTTGATGAAAGTTGTAGTTAGACTTTGAATTAATGATATTTGATGTTAGTTAATTATTTTATGGCTTAAAAACTAAAGAAAATATGATGTTAAATGATGAATTAGGGGCTGACATGGTTAAAGAAATTTGGGAAAAATTGAAATTAATATAGAAACACCACAATCGGTGATAGATTAAGGGTGAATTGAGTGTTGAATTGAAGAAAATGAATTGGAAACTAGGATATGGTTTTTGGGCAGCCATGACATGTGAAAAGGGAAGTTTAACCTTACTACATTTTAGCTCAATTAAGGTGTAAAATATATTAGGAGCATTAGAATATTATATAAACATGAAAAGTATTGGAAATGAATGTTGGAATTGAAATATGGTATGGTTGTGTAGGAAAAATCAATGAACAAGTGAGAGACCCTTAAGAGGGTGACAAAGGCAAGGAGAAAGCTAGCTAATAAGGGAAGAAAAAGAAAGTTTAAGGGAAGAACCAAGGCTAATTAGGTATGTGCTGCATTGATAAAAATCTTACGTGTTGCTAATATATATGGAATTATGTATTAAGGTTTGATATGTTGTGTTTGTCATATGTTATGTGATTTATTGTGGCTTTTGATATTTTATATGGCAATGGGACCAAATGGTGTAAAATAATTGAGACACATGAATGTAGTTATAATTCTGGAAATTTTAGTATCAAAATGAATGCAAATGATGAATGTGGTTGAAATATGAATTGATGTCAATTGATGACTCGAGTACAGAATTCCAAGAATAATCCTGACTATTTTGATGATAACTTGTGTTCTAAAATTATGTTTTGTATGTTCTTTATTGGAAATGTAAGCTAAGACATAGGGCTTTAATTGTTATTTATACCATAAATCTAATTATCTCTAGATTTTCCCAGAAAAATGTATGAAGTTCAAATCTAGAATATGTCCATAAAATTCCGGGCAGAAATTTCCGTGATGATGCAGTATTAAAATTATCATAACTTTTGATAGAAAATTTGGATTTGAGTGATATTTGATGCTTTTAAAAGCTAAGACAATAAGTTAAAAATTGTTAGAAGACTAGAACTCCTAATTCGAATTTTAAATGGGCTAAAAATGAAGCCCAAAAATTGGTCTGAAATCTACCATAGGTAAAAATATAAAATATCTGGTTTTTGCATGTGTTGTGATAATTATATGTAATAATTCATGTGAATATTTACTTTGATAATAATTATAAATGTTTAACAAATTATTTATGTGTGAGATTATAGTGCAATAATAACGGGAATAAAGAACAAAAATAAATAAGTATAAATATGATAATTGAATAATATTGGCATTTTTGAAAATATTGGGAATTAAAATAAAAATAGTTAAGCCTAAAGACACCTAGGCTAGAACTAGAATAGGAAATAATTTGGCATGTCAATCAGAGAATTTAGGCACTAAGTGCCAAATATGAAGGCCGGTAATGACAATTTATAAATATGCTCGGTGCAAAATTATTAAGCCGGTAATGACATTGTTATAAAAGCGTTCGGCGCAACATTATGAAAGCTGAAAATGGCAACCCCGTTATTCCTATTAGTTAATTCGGTTATAAGTGTTGTGGGCAAAAAAAAAATAATAATAATAATATCGAAGTATGTGATTTTTATAAATGTTATGTGAATTAAAGTTGTTAAATATTGAGTATTTGCTGAAATTTATTGATTTTATATAATTCTTGATTTTATGCCTTATTTATTAAATGGTTAATTAATATGTGAGAAAATATATATGTATGTAAAATTTTTATCATTGAAGCACCACTAAGCTAGTAGCTTAGCGTAGGTGGTTTCATCTCGCGCAGGTTAGAAGGGTAGCCGTAGAAATTAGAATTGTCAGAAGAAAAAGGGTACCCAGAGGAAAGCAACTAGCAGCTTGGTTTTCTTTTTGGTATATTTTGTTAAAAACTTTGTAAATTAAAGTATTGTTTTTATTTCATATAATGTGTATTAAATTATGAGTCACTGTGTAAAAGATCATAGTTTGAATGTAAATTAATGTACTTTATAAATAAATAAAATTTTGAGTATTTATGCTTGTAATAATTTTTATTTCAATGTTTGCAATATTTTTGTAAAAAAAAAATTTACTTCACTTCATTAATTTTAGAAAACAGTAGGACAGGTAATTCTCACTTACCTTGCTGAACTACAATGGGGTAAGGGGGTGTTACAGAATCCTCTACTTTGACTATATTCCTTGTTGCCTCTTAGAGATTTCTTATAGGGTGGTGATTGGGTGTGGCATGAGGTATTCAAAGGTAGTTGAGTAGTCAATAAAGGACTCACCACTCTTGATAGAAGGAGAGTATACCTATGGCCTCTTATAGAGATCATTACTAAAAAATCTTTGGCCAAGATAGACATGTCTTGAAAAAGGTCTTCAAGGACATATCTGATAGAGTAATGAATCTTATAGACAAGAACTAGTATCATTTGTACTAGGTATGACGTAGTCAATCTAGTAAGAGTTAACATACAGTTCATACTCTAAACAAAATGAGGTATAGCTTAGTGAAAGGATAAATTGCATGGTAATTGTCTATGGAAGGGTTTATAGTCAGTCCACTAACTTTTTGGTCAATTGGGGATCATAATGTGTTACTAGATACCGCTCATGATCTGCTTTAAATCATGTGATGATTTGAGCTGCCAACATAACCAAAAATCTAATAGGTCATATGCATATAAGGAATAAAGGAAATGTGAAATGGATCTTGGATTGGATCCAAAAACATGAGAGATAAAGTTGCATGAAAGAGTTTTGTGTATGAGAGCAAAAGGGGTTGCGTGTCATGTGCACGTAATGGTTGTCGTGTGTAAGTGACATCTGCAGAGTTCCATTTTGTTGCGCTCATGAGGATTCCTCTCATGCATGTGATGGTACAAGAGCATTTTATCTCACACATGAGGATGCCCTCGCGCACGTGACAGCAAGCCCTTTTTCATAAGGTTATCGTGCATGGGATGGCCTCCTTGTGCACACATTGATATGCAATTATGCAAAATTCCACTCTGAATGGAAAGCCAAACGTAGGGTTTTAAGTGTCCTACCCTAATTATGATTAGAGGACTTATAAATATCCTCAAAAAAGCTCCGAAAGAATGCTACCACCTTGAGAAAATAAAGGTTATTCTTTCTTCTTCTTCTATATCTTTCAAGAGATTAACCTTCATTGCTATCACTTTGTTGGTTGATTACTCCATCACCCTTGTGGTTGTGTCTTTCGTTCCTTTGCATGGATTACTATTAAAGACAATCCAGCTTTGGATTGTTGTAGTTTGCAATAATCCAACTTGAAAGAAAGGCTCATAAGCTTGGAAGAATAAATGATAAAAAAAAAGGTAATAAGCTTCTCCCATTATATGGTATGATCCGATTTTAATATATATAGGGCATTCCATGGGTTTTGGCTTTGATTAATTTTTATATTTTCGTTGTGTCAAGTATGAGATGCATATTCAAAACTCAACATGAAGCTCAAATAGCAACCATGTTTTACAACCCATATTTGAATAGTCCACCTTAGAGGCTTGGGCAAAGTAAAGTAAAAATGATATTGTGAATTGGCTATATGGAAGTGTTTGATACATATATATATATTTATGATAACATATTTGTATTGTCCTGCATTAGAGTAATTATTTATGAACATGATAGAATAACACGAAAATATATATTTATGTCATAACTTATTTGAATTTTTATGCCTATATGTTTCACTAAACTTTCAGTTGCTTAGTGTGTGGGTTTCATGGACACAGGTTTAGTGCCTAGTTGATAGTAGAAGTTGACTGGAAGTGAAATGCCCATATAGAGATTTCAAAGTAGACTCATCTTGGTTCATTGCTTTTTGTTTGTGCCATCCTTTTGGTCTCTTTTGTACATACTTATATTTCAGGAACATGTAATTTTTTATTAATGATGTATTTTTGTTAAAACTAAGACAGTTTAGCCCAAACATGATTTAATATATAATGTGGATTTTATGGGATCAAGTATATGTATGCTTTATGGTTTTTATACAATGGATTAATATGGTAATACAGTAATATGATATCAAGATTTATAAAGAATGAAAAAGGTTTAAATTGCACAAGCTTTCCACAATATGTTTTGGTAGCGTTCTCTCATATAGTTGGGATTATCCTAATTGCATGGGAGGGCATTATATTTTTAGTATCAAAGCTTAGGTTTAGGTGTTTTTAGATCTATGTGGGCTAAATTATTTATCATGCATGCATAAAGTGTCTATTTGACTCCATCATGGGTTGCTACTTTGTCGACTTATAGGATTACAGTGAAAGTATAGAGATAGAACTGTACGATGTTATCAAGAGCAACAGTCCTCTGGACACTGGGGCTTGGACCAACCCAATGTTTGAGATTCTGATGTTGCACCAGTTCCTCTATAACAACCTATAGCTAGTTTAACAGATCAAGCTCAAGATCTTTTAATGAAGAATTTAATAGCTCTTCTGCAACGGTTAGCTCAAGTTGTGCCACAAGCAGCTCCACCAATGTCTCCACTATCGAGACCTAGGATATAGATTGACAAGATTCAAAAGTATGAAATTATTGATTTTCTTGGCAAAGGTGAAGATGACCCTACTGCAACTGAGTTTTGGCTTAAAAAGATCAAAAGGGTCTTTGAAGAGCTAGAGTGTGCTAAGGAGCATAAGGACATATATGTTATTTCTCTTCTATAAGAACACAACTATGAATGGTGGACAACAATTCTTCTAAAACCAGAGATTCCCCAACCTTTGATGTGAAACTTTATTGTTTTCGAGTTCAAGGAGTAGTATGTCCCTAGAGTTTACATAGATAAGAAGAGGAGGGAATTCTTGAATCTTAAGCAAAGAAAGATGTCAGTCACAAAATATCATTGGGAAGTTACTTGTTTGAGTAAATATGCAGTAGGTTTGATCACAAATAAAATCAACAAGTGCCATAGATTTAAGGATAGCTTCAATGCAGAGATTGGAGACTATGTGACTATGCTCTAGCATGTCAATTTTGTGAAGCTTATTTCCTCCATCATTAGTGTGGAGAAGAGGAAGAAGAAGATAACGTAGGAAGTTTTTAGGCAACCAGCAGCTCTAATGGACCAGACTATAAGCTAAAAGGTCTGATATTATTCAAAAGAGTCATAGGGACAAAGTCACTTGTAGTCAGATTCTACCAGGAGGGGACCACACTCTAAGGCTACATCTGTTGCCCCCAACACTCAGTCAACCAAAGATAGTGCCTCTTTATAAGAGATAAGTCATAGATTTCAGAGAGGATAGTGTTGATTGACATTAGGGTCTTGCTTAAAATGCGGAGCCCGAGATCATTACAAGAGAGATTGCCCCTTATAATTTTGGAAGGCTCCTATATAGGCTAGAGGATTAGTGTCGATGTAAGGCTAGAGACAGGATTGGGCTAGGAGTGGAGCCAATCAAGAAATTTTTTGCGATAGTGAACAGGTCAAGATCAAGCAGAGCGCTAACAAAAGTATACATTATGAGTGCTTGAGAGGATCAGAGGCATACAAATGTTTTTGATGGTACATTTTCTCTCTTTAGAATAATATCCCTACTTGTTCAACTCAAAAAAACCATGTAAATTTTGAAGATAAAATTTCGATAAGGGGAAAAGAAATATAATGTCTGATTTTTAGAGCTTATAAGATAAGTTAGTTTTAGAGAGAGAGAGAGAATGGGTAGAGTATGGTTATAAAGATTGAAAGTAGTTAGAAAAATGCTTTCATGCTCGTGAATAAAGTTTCATGGCTGTGAATGTCGTGGGTTATAGTCCATACCTGTGAATGGTTGTCACAACTGTGAAATGTATGGCATAAGACATTCATGCCCATGAAGAAGGCTTCATGCCTATGAAACATGGTCGGTCAAGTAGGTGAGTTAGAGTTGTGTTTTTTCTCTTTTTTCCATGCATTTTTCCACCACTTAATTGCTCTCCATGCTCTAAAACCATTCCTTCCATGGTAGATTTTCCCTTCCTCGTCTTTTGAAGGTATGTATATATATGCATATTAATTCTCTTTTCTCATATGTTTGACATGTTTAATGTTATGAGATGATTTGAATAAATGGTTAATGTAGTGTATGTTTCTGGTTATGTAAATGCATAGTGGTTGTGTGATATAAATGTTAAAAATATAATGGAAATGAGTTAGGAAGTTTATGATATTCAAGACACTTTTAGGCATATTTTGTTGCTCAAACGTTTTCCATTAGGTTATGGCATAATTATGGCATGAAAATGGGGTTGAATATTGATAAAAGTGATTGACATTGGTCGATTTTATAAACCTTTGCTTGATTTTTCAATGTGTTATGCAAGGCCTAAGGTTTCTATTTTGAAAACTTAGAATTTCATACTCATGACACATTGGTCATGGCCATGAATTCCTAACCCAGGCACATTTCATGCTCGTGACATAAGAGTCACACATATGAAACCTTTTCTTAGAACTTACACGACTTGGACAAAATCATTCACGTTTTGGTTCACGCTCGTGACACAATTTTCATGCCCGTAAAGCTCTAAAACTTTATAATGTGTAGTTTTTGATAGAAATATTATATGATGTATTTGAGTAAGAACATGTTATGAACTATATGAAGACATGAAATGTCATATGTGAGTAAGGTATATGAGGTATTATGGATATGTGAGTATGAATAAGACAATGACAAATATAAAAGAGAATAAGCTATAAGAACTTGAAATGCCCAGTTCTCTAATAAATGACTAGCTATAAAATAGATGACATGTCATTGATGGAGTTTACAGTACTATAGAATTTATATAAGGACATGGAGGTTGAAGCTTGGAGAGCGTCCTTGACTTGAAGAGCTTGGACTAGCACTCTCATAGTTAGTAGAAATGATGGTTGAAGCTTGAAAAGCACCCCTGTTTTATAACTCGTATCTGGATAGTCTGACTTAGAGTCTTGGACAAAGTAAAGTGTAAAGGATATAATGAATATGTTATATGAAAATGTTTTATATATATATATGAACATGATTGAATAACATAAATATGTGTATTTATGCTATAACTTGTATGAATGCATGTATGAATTATTATGTCTATATGTACATCCTAAACTTTCAATAGCTTGGTGTATGAGTTCTTTGCATGCAGGTTTGTAGCCTAGTTAATAGTAGAAACTGACCGAAAATGAAGCGCTCATGCAGAGATTTCATAGCAGGCCTATCTTGGGTTAGTGATTTTTATTCATGTCATCTTTTTAATCTCTTTTGTTACATGTTTTATCTTTCAGGAACATGTAATTTTTGATTGGTCATGTATTTTTATTAACATCGGGTCAATTAAGCCCAAATATGGTTTAATATATGATGTGGATTTTATGGGATCAAGTATATGTACACTTTACAGTTTTTATATAAAGGATTGATATGGTAATGTGGTAATATGAGATAAAGTTTTATAAACAAATAAAAAGTTTTAAATTGAACAAGTTTTTCCAATATGTTTTGGTAGTGTTCTCTCATGCATTCAGGATTATCTTGATTATGTGGAAAGATGTTATAACAGCAACCAACATTAGTGATGACAAAAAGTTAGTTACTAATAATGTTCGTTTAGTAATCAAATTATGTAGTCGCTAAATTAAATGTATTTTTTAAGTAAATTTTTAATAATTATGAAAAATTATAATTATTGAATAATAACTTTATTTATTAATATTAATAATTATTATATATATATAATTTTTTTTATTAATAGTTATATATATTATTATTAAATATTAAATTTAGTTTAATTAATTTAAAAAATAATTGCAAATTGTAAAACATAATTATCATATAACAAATAAAAAAATGTGAAATACAATGAATTTGTTCATAACAAAAAAAAATGTGAAAATTGTCATAACCCTAAAATATACAAGTCTCGGTACATCAAATAAAGTATAACAAATCAAATAAAATAAAAAGGCGACACTCAATCTCACTAAGATGGATCCTAGATTGACATTCCCTCACTAATCGAAATGAGCCCTCACTCCACTACCGCTATCAACTATCCCATGTTGCCTCTGACGCACATATGAGTCATCGCTTGCATCTCCATTTGTGAAGTATATATGTATTAGGCATGAATCCACACTTAAACCTAAACACAATTTGTCATGGCCCATAAAAATTCAACAGAAGTACCTTAGCAATTTCATCCCCCTAAAAACAATTTGCTTTACATCTTTTATGTTAACACTTTTTGTCAATATTATTTTAAGATTATTATTATCAAATATTTTGTGTAAAATTTAGCCTAAATTTTGGTGTTTTGATTAAATGAAAATGTTACTATTGCCAAATCTTTCCTTTAGCTCCCACCTATAAAGGTGCCAATCTATGCAATACAGAATCAACAAAAGCCTAATACCCCGACAGTGGGTCACTTTGCCTAATACCCTGAGAAAGATTCAAGCACATACACCTTATTTGTTTGTTTGCATGGAAACCACATATCAACTCTTCAAAAGAAAAAATTCCTATCTCCATATAACGAATGAAAATTATGAAGCAAAACAACAACTAAGCCTTAATCACATATTAGATGGAACTATATAGATTTTCTCTCTAAATCCCTCTATCTAAGACTAGGTGCACCTCAATAACCCCTTCTAAACTCACTTCTCCACCATTCTTCTTGTTTAGGCTAAAATTACAAAGCATATATACATTTCGCCTTACATCTGTTTAGCCTAAAACTTTTACTTTCAAGAGTACCTCTCCATACCTCTAACATTTGGTTAACTTTAGCTCTAATTTCATCAACTAAGACAATATCATTTACAAACAACATATACCAAGGGACATCATCTTATATACTACTAATTAACTCATCCATAACTAGAATAAATAAGTATGAGCCCAAGGTTGATCTTTGATGTATACCTATAGTTATAGGAATCTCTTTTACATCTCCTATCACCGTATGCATGTTTGTAACTGCTTCATCATACATATTCTTAATAACATTTATATACTTGTCATGAACGCCTTTCTTCTCTAAAGCCCACCAAGTACTTTTCTTGGCACTCTATCATAAAGTTTCTCTAAATCAATGAAGTTTGGTAACGTCGTTAAGTAGGGTCTAGTTAATGACATGATTTAAAGAGAACATAAGCATGTTTAAGGGTTTGGTTTAAGGGAAAAGAGTTAAGAAAATATGAGAAAAGTGATGTGTTATGTATTCAAGCCCATGAGTGTTAGGTACGATAGGGAATAATATTTTGACATGCTTCACATCCGTGATTAATCGAGTAATGCTCATGAATATTGTTCGGTATAAAATCCGAGCAGCTAAACCAAAAGTAAAGATCAATGTTTCATCAAGTTCTAGATAAAGAAGAGAGAGAAAATTTTGTTCTTAAAGAGACAAACCTAGAAGATGGGTAAAGAAGTTCAATATCTTACATCTAAATTGTGTTTCCTTCATATCTAGTAATGAATCATGTTTTTTCCTCATCTTTACAAGTTTTCATAGCTTTTTACATGTATATCGCATTTTTAGTAGAGACCCATTTTCAAATGGGTTAGGTTTTAGTTCAAGCTTTCGTTTTTATAGGTAAAAACTAGTGTTGTGAACCCGGTTCAATCGGGAACTGGACATTAAGCCTCTTCGGTTGATACGAGTGGAGCATTTAGAAAAAAAATGGCATAATTTGTGCCTATAGGGATTTGACTCAAGCCACAAAATGACATTTCTGCAACAATTACCACTAGGCCAACTGAAAGCTTTTGTTATATCTTATACAACTTTTTTTTATATTACATTATATATTATTTTTATTATTTTAAATATATTATCCAATAAATATATATAAAATTTATCAATTTATTATCTTACATATTTTATTAATAAACACATATTATTAAAATAATTCAAATAGATTATTCTTATTTTATAAGAAATTCATTTAAAAATAAAATAATATATAATTAATAGTATTTATTGTCATATAATTTTAATATTAGTAATATATATCATAAAAATATTAATTTTAAATATTCACATTATTCAAGAGTTATATATATGATAAAGTTGAATTTAAATATTTGTATATTTATTATCAGCATGCAATATTACTAAATAATCATATAAATTATTTTTGAGATTTATATAAAAAAATAAATACAAATTTATTTAAAAAATATTGATATTAAATATCATAAATACTAATTATCTAATTTAAAAACTAAATTAATGAGAATGTTGATTACAATTACCCCAAATAATGATTATCATATTAGTTAGTAAGGGAAGAAAAATCTCTTCAAATTATAGTTTAATTTTTAGTATTGATTTTGTTATATTTTAAAACGGGATGTGATTATATATAAATGAAATTAAGGACATTATTTTTTTGTGCATTAAATAAGTTTTGTATAAGTTATTTTATATTTTATTATATATGAGACATGTTATATTTCATTATGTATGAGACATTATATTTTTAGAAAATTTTACATAGATCGGTTCAACTTTAGTTCAACCTTAAACCTTTAACCCGCTGTCTTTTTCGGTTCGTTGATTGGACTAGATATAATAACCTTAGTAAAAACTCTTCTTTAAGCTTGATTAAAGGTTATGGTATGTTTTAGAAAGGGATTGAGTGAGATTAAAGTTATAAAGAGGATTTAAAGTTAGGGTTTTATCTTTATGGCTTTTAAGTTTAAGTTTATGGTTTATAAGAGTTGATAGAGTTGTGTTATATGTGATAGGAGTTGGAAAGGAGGCAGTGAAACCCACCAAAAAGGATATGCAAGCTTGAGTAAAACTTATTTTTAAGGTTCTATAAAAGTATGTACATTTATACATTTAAATTCCAAATCTTATCATGTTGTATGTGATAAATGCTTGCATGCCTTAAATGCTAATCGTTAATTGTTATGAGTTTAAATGATGAAATCAATACCACAAGAACATGATAATTGAATGATATATGTATAAATGCTTAGTTAGGCATGATAAGAGATTTGTTCAATAAGGCCAAAACTGCATTTACAGAAATGTTAAATGATGATGGTTAAAAAGGTAGGAAGAGGATTAATAAAGGTATAAATGCATAATATGGTATTTAATGAGTTTGGAAAGGTAAGTTGTGATGATTATGTACTCTCTTTTGATTAATTGATGTAATAGTATGTTAAATGCATGATTTGATGAGAGTGTTGATAGGAATAGATTGTCATTGGACAACCATTAGAGACTTGTATGTGTTTTGCATTAAATGCCTTATTTCATGTTGTAATTGCTAGAATATTTATGACAGAGAGTTCACGATCATGAATCATTAACCCAAAATTGCTCATTTCAAGCAGAATGTTTCATGGCTTGAGTCATCACTTGACTCATAGTCATGAATCTCGACAATCACACTTGTGAAGAAATGTGTATTTATGGACATAAACATGCATGACCAGGTTCACGGTTCAGTTCACGGGTAGGGGTACCAATGAATGAATCTTCACGGTTGTGAACACATAGTTCACGCCTATGAATCATGTTCAAATGTTATATGTTGTTTTCTTCTATGTTTTCAATAGATGGCTATGCACATGTCCTATAATGGTATGATATGAATAGAAAACACAAGATTTCCTGATTGTTCATGCATATATGATAAATGGTGAAATTTCATATGTTATAAATGTTTCTATTATAAGATGAAAGCTTTATATTAAAGTATAACAAAGAATATCTAAACAAGTAAAAACTAGGCTCAATACTAGGACTAAAAGTAGGATTGTGACATGCTATTAAAGGGGCATATGGTACTATAGTAATAAGTTAAACATTTATCTTTTAAAGACAAAATGGCTTAAACTCGAAAAACGTCATTGATCCCCTATTGAATGCAAATAATATATGTTTTACTCAGTCAAAGTGGCATAAGCTTGGAGAGAGCTCTTAACTTGAGAAGCTCGGATAAGCATACATAATTTTAAACCGTGGTAGGGTGGCTTAAGCTCAAAGAGTGCCCATATTCACAACCTATATCCAAATAGCCCATGTAGAGATTTGTTAGGTGAAAATGTTAAAGTAGTTAATGATTATAATGAAATGAAAAAGTTTTAATGACACAGGTGTACAATGATACACAATTAATATGTTTGATATGTTATATGTTATGAAAATAGTGATGGTTTCCTTATACATGGTTCAAAGGCTTAATTCCTATTAGTTCTAGTAGGTAAAGTATGTTACATGGTCCAATGGTTTTATTGCCATGCTATGATGAATATGATAAGATGCCATGAAGTATGTTGTCATGCCTTATGTAAATGCATATTGAATTTTTATATCTATATATACCACTAAGTTTTCAGTAACTTAACGTATGAGTTTGGAACTAGTAGATATTAGAAGTTAATCTGATGAGCCAACCCATACAGAGCATACCTAATAAGGATCAGTGATATTTTGCATGTCATCATTTTGCAATTTTTGCACATAACTGTAGCACCCCTTCACCCGATCAACACGTGCTCGGATAAGGGAGCGCTAATGCCTGTCTTCTTTACTTCTTCAAATCGCTATTATTATTATTTTAACTTTATTTTCTCAACATTCATATATATAGATATATATACATAAAACCAGGGTACAATTTATTTACATAAGATAGTAGTTTTAAACATCAAATTAATTCTTAAACAAACTTTAAAAGTAAGTTTTACAAACTCTAAAACTCTTTAAAATAAAAAGCCAAATACAAAAATTTTCAAAGCTTGTAACCCACTTTCTCAAGGTTCGGTTGCTTTACTTGAATAGGATCACCACTTGCTTTATTTATCACCTTCAGCTACCTTTCTATATCTGCACGGAAGAAAACTCTCACGCTAAGCTCTAAGCTTAGTGGTGCATATAAATAAGGCAATATACTATATCATGCAACAAGCATTAACATGTATCATTTTATGCATTAAAATGTTTGCATGCCATGACTATCAACATATTCCTATTTCATACAAGTATAAATGTCATGCTCACATAGACAATGTTATTTTCAATTATCTTTGATGGTAAATTACTCTGTTAATCTCTTTATCATTATCTCTCAATCTCATATCATCATCATTTTCTTATTATTTTCTTTTTCTTATTTTCCAACACATCCTCATTATCTTTCCCACATCACTCTAAATTTGGACTGACTGGATACGGGTTATGGATCAGGAGCGCTCCCAGAGCTTAAGCCACCCTGTCCACTATCTGGCTCAAAAGAGCTTCTCAATCAATGGCGCTCCCCGAGCTTAAGCCACATTGATTGAGTATAATTTCATCATAGATGAATAATCGGACCAAGGGCGCTCCCCGAGCTTAAGCCACTTTGTCCTCATTTACATGTGCTCATCAGAGTTTCTCAAGTCAATAACGCTCCCAGAGCTTAAGCCACATTGACCGAGCATCTCAGACCAATGGCGCTCCCAGAGCTTAAGCCACATTGGTTGAGGAATAGTACTGTACCGTTCGCCCCTTAATGACATGTCATCTATCCTGATTCTAGTCCGCAGGTAGAGTAATGGGCTTCTTTATATTTTCACATCAATCATAATTCTTATGTTTATTAACATCTCAATTTTCTTGTTTTGCAAACATATAGTCATATTCATATATGTTGGATAACATCTTTTCATTTATTTAACTAGGTACATCAATATTCTCATGTTTATCATCCGAATCAGTTCACATATTTCATCCATATCAAATTTCATATATCATCCATGTCAACATTCATTTTTCTCTATATCATAATACAACACATTCTCACATCAATAATTATATATCTAATTATTCTTATTTCCCTGGATAGACAATGACTTTCATTTATTTACCTGAATTTCTCATTTGATAACCACATTCATAATTACAAATACAGAGCATTCACGGCCGCGATTACTAATTTCACGCCCGTAATCCCAGGCCGTGAATGTTACTGGAATGAATCGCCCAAAAGCATTCACGGTCGTGATTACTCATTCACGGCTGTGAATATGTTCACGTCCGTGATTCCAACCCGTGAACGCTTCTGGAATGAATAGTACCATTTTCACCTAGAAGTCACAACAGTGATACAATTAGTCACAGCCGTGAACCCTCAAGTTCACGCCCGTGACTCAATAGTCACGCCCATGACTTTCAGCAGGAAATCTGCATATTCACTTTTCATTCATTCTAACACCATCCAAATCATACCAAATTCTATTTCATGCATTCCTAAGGTTCTTTAGTCAACTTATTGCTTTCTAATACATGTAAATGTCTTGATTATACAAGATTTTCTAACATGCATCCTTAATTCAATGTCACATAAGGATCTCATTCATACATGTCTAAACCTATGGTTTCATGCCATAATCATCATCATTCTTGAAATGCATTTATCTAAAATCAGGTTCAGCATGCATTATTTCAAACAAAAATAGGCTATTGCCTTAAGTTATACACAAACCTTAATCTTTCTCCTTCATTTTTCTAGGTAGCTTTCTCTTTTCCTTTGCTCCTTAGAGCTTGTTCCTTGTCACTTGGAACTCCTACAACATCATAAATCATTATTATCATATGATTTTCTCAAGATTCTAAACTCTCTTATTCTCTCTCAAAACCCTAGTTTCTCTCTCTTTCCACATAAGTCTTGGATGAGCTCAAAATTCGAACTTCCTTTAAGAAAAGATGAAGAAGAAGAAGAAGAAGAAGAAGAAGAAGAAATGCTTATTACCTTACACTTTTCTTCACCAAATCACCACTTTGGAGATTTTCTCTCTCCACCAAACTTGATTCTTCTTCCTCTTTCTTGCTCTTTCCAGCTTCTTTAAGAGTTATGGACCATGAAGATCACTTGTTCTTGCTCTTTTCCTTCTCTTCCCTTCTCTTCCCGTCCTTTCTCTCTCTAGAAATCAAGATTGGCTATGGAGGAGATGGGGCTAGCGTGACTAATAGAAAAAGGGAGAGAAGAAGGCAGAAAATGAAGAGAAGAATAAGAAAAAAAAAGTCTTAAATAGGGTACCCAAAAGTCTTCATGTGGGACCCACCATTTGACCATCTTCTCCCAATTTTATACTTAATCAATATTAATCCTTTTTCTTTAATGTCATGGCCAGCCAACCCAACTTTTAAGTGTCCAAATTTCCTTGGTTAATGAGTAATTAATCTCATTAATCCTCCAATTTTTGGTAAATTGCAATTTGACCCCAAAACTTATCAAAATTTGTAATTTAGTCCTTTACCGTAAATCAACTTCTTTAAACTTTATAATCACTTAATTAGGCATTTATCATTTAATTTAGCCATTACTTTGATCAATTTTTATAAAAATCCGAATTTAGACTACAATCGGTCAAACGCGTCAACTTCGCGACACGTGCGACTCGGGGCCTAAATTAGCGGATATTACAATAACATATGGGTTGTTTATGCTTATACATGTCTTTAAAGTTCAAGAAACATGTAATTTCTACAAGTAATGTATTTTTGTAAACACAGAGATGTTTGAGCCAAACTTGATATTTTTATATATGGTGATGATGATGATGTTCCTTTGGATCAAAAGATTTCATTTTTACATGTGATGTATAAGTTTAACATGTTTATATGCAAAAGAGTTCATATGATAAAGGGTTTTTAAAGAAAAGAAAACATTTTGAATTTTCACAGGTTTTCCAAATAGGTATATATGACACTCATTCATTTTGTTAGGTTAATCCTGATTAGATGAAAAGACGTTACAAGTTCAGATGGATCCCTCTTATCCTCTCTATATATCTCCATTAGACTCCTTAATAGAAAGATAACTTTTGTTGTAGAACTATCAGACATTAAGCCAAATTGCTTCCCCGTCACTTTTGTAATATTTCTGAGTCAATGCTATATTACTCTTTCCTAGAGTTTCATTGTATGACTCATCAGTTTAATGCCCCAATAGTTGTTGCAACTCTGAATATCTCCTTTATTCTTATATATGGGAACCAAAATGTTATTCCTCTAATCATTTGATATATTTCATCCTCTTAAGATTGAGTTAAAGAGATTAGTTAACCATAAGACTACCCTTTTACCTAAACATTTCCAAATCTCAATGGGAATGCCATCTGAACCCTTTGCTTTCCCTATCTTCATTTTTTAAGGTCTCATTAAATTCGTTGAGCTTGATTCTACATGTGTAGCTAAAGTTTTTTTCTATGGTGGATGTATAGAGATTTATGAGGCCATTTTCATGGTTTGCATTGAAGAGATTATCAAAGTAGCTTCTCCATCTCTCTTGAATCTGATTATCTTTAGTTAAGACCCATTGTGACTCATCTTTGATGCACTAACTTAATTCAAGTCTTTCAATTTTTTTTCTTCATAGTCATGTTAGCTTGTATATATCCTTTTCAACTTCACATTTCCCTAACTTATGATATTTTAGTTAAGAATTTACCTCTAGCCTCGTTTGCTACATTTTTAGCCTTTTTCATTGCCCTCTTATATTTGTCAATTTTTTTTTTCATTTACAATTGTGGATAACTTCTTATACCAATATATTTTCTCTCAAATAGCCTTTTGCACTTCTTTGTTCCACCATCACTATCTTTGTGGTTGTAGTCATAAGGTGTCAACATCATCTTCCATGTCATTGACTCCGTTCTACTAGAGTTTATATTTGAATGCTATTTGGTTATTGCCTTTAAGCTCACCATTTAATCTTAGATTACTTAGTACTCCAATCATTTTTCACTTTGCCCTTTTTGTCACATCCAATTAGGGGTGTGCAATAGTTTTGTAATCCTGAATTACTGAACCAAACCATTAGACTATAGTAACCGACTGCTGTACCAAAAAAATTTGGTACTGTAACGACAATAAGATTTTAGCTATTTTGGTTATTCAGTAATTTACTACAATAATTCGGTAATTACCAAATTTCAAAATGATGTTTGTTTTGATTATATATATATATATATATATATATATATTAAGTTTATATGCATGAGAATTGCTCAACAATGAAATTGCTTATTACAAATTAATTTTGAGACATAGTGATAATGTATTGTGTGACATATTTATGAATTTTATCATGATATTTATATTTGTCAAAAATATATTTTTTATTTTATTTCAAAAATATATATTATTTTATGGTATTTTTTATCATAATTAAATAAGTTAATAAATTTAGTAAATTTAAGTGAAGTTTAAAATTTGGTAATTTTTTTGATTATTTGGAAAATTACCGAAATTTTGAATTCTATAATTGGTAACCAAATTTTTATTTAGTTTGGTAATCGGTAGGATATTTTTGAAGAATTCAGTATTTGGTTATTGAAATTTTTTTCGGTTCGGTAACCAAATTACCGAATGCTCACCCTTATATCTTACACCACCCAACTATGTGGGTAGTAAAGACGGTAAAAAATATTTAGAAGATAAAAGATCATGTAGGGATGTAAATGAATCAAGCTACTAACGAACTATTCAGATATCAATTTAGAAAAAAACTCGTTTAAAATCATTTGTTATTATTAACGAGCCGAACTCGAACACAAATTTGAGTTCGAAAACTTTATCAAGCTCGAGTTTAATACTATTTGGATCCTTAGCTCATGAGCATATTCGTTTTCGAGTTCGCGAATATGTTCATTTAGAAATTTATGAACGTACTCATTTAAAAATTTGCAAATATATTCATTTAAGTATTGTTTAAGTTTCATTTATATTATATTTTGTTATTGAATTTAAACTCGAAATTTTATCATTATTAGTTAATTAGTCGAACTCGAACTTTTATTATTATTAATTAACAATCCGACATCGAGTTAAATTCATTAAGTATAATAATCAAAATTTTTATGAATCGAACTCGAACCGCTCACGAGTATTGTAATTTTGAAACAAGCCAAATTCAAAGTCAAATATAAAACTCGAATCAATTTTGAGTTCAAATATAAAAACTCAAATCAAATTAAAGTATATGACAAATTTAAATGAATTGAACTTATATTTAATAATGTTCTACTCGATTTGATTCATTTACGTTAATAAAATTGGCGAATAAAGACTTCCCCTTCTATATGATGGTGCTCTGTCCGCACAAAGGGCGCAAATGTATTTTTATCCTCTTACAAAGAGAAACAGAGAAGAAAGCAAAGTTGCTATCTCCTTGTGCAATGGCAGAGACCAAAGCCACGGTGACCAACCGCCTACTGGCCGCGAAACAGAAATCGGGCAAGAGCTTCACTCAGATCGCGGAGGAGACTGGGCTCACAAACGTGTATGTGTCCCAGTTATTGAGGCGCCAAGCCCAACTCAAGTTTGATACGGCTCCGAAGCTTCGTGCAGCGTTGCCCGAACTGTCTGACGAGCTGATTCAGGAGATGATGAGAGCACCCTTGCGGTCCTATGACCTCAATTTGATTCAAGAACCCACTGTTTACAGGTGGAATTATTATTTTTTCTTTTTTGAAAAAAAGAAGTAGATGCGTTTGCTTATTTCACCGTTTAATTTTACTTTTCTTTCTTTCTTCTTTTTATTTTATTTTATTTTTTTAATAACTTCGGGAGGAGAATTTCATGGATGTTATTCAAGTTCAGCTCCCCTTTTTTCAGTTTTTGTTATGAACTTATATACGCTTATTATCCATATTTTTGGGACTGTCATTTGCAATTTGCTGGACATAAAATGTTTGTAGGTTGAATGAAGCGGTTATGCATTTCGGTGAAAGCATAAAGGAAATTATCAATGAGGAGTTTGGTGATGGCATGTAAGTTTTTTTTTTGGGATGGGGAGGGGTGGGGTTTTCTTGCAAATTTTTGCATTCTAACTTGGATTTTGAAGTGCTGGTAAGATAAAGTCTTAAGCTTTCTTGTTTTGTGGGGCTGTGGGATTGTTTCTTGTTTGCTTGTCTTTACTTGCCTCTTTGAAATTCAAGCTTCATATATCAAGATATGATTTAAACGACATTGTACATGTTAGCTAGCTGCATAGTTAATTCAGGCTAAATGAACTTCTACATGATGCCGTTTTTTCTGGAAGCCAGAATTGCATTTCTAGGTTGCCATTGTGTTTTTCTCATGTATGTTAAAAGTTTTTACTTGACTTCTCATTGAACTTGCTTTTATTCTTCACGTAAGTAATTTTAGTCCCATGTTTATTGTCTATGAGCCTATTGGCTATGTATACATTATTCTCAAAGTGCTTGTTTGAAAAATAGTTAATCTTATGTGCATGAAATGGTGCCTTCTGGGTTGACTGTAAATGAATGTTCACATATATTTCCATGATGTCGTATACATTCTTTTGGTCAGAATGTCAGCCATAGACTTCTACTGCTCTGTTGACAAAGTGAAAGGTGTGGATGGAAAAGATCGTGTAGTCGTGACTTTTGATGGGAAATATTTGCCATACACTGAGCAGGTATCTTAACTTTAATACTGAGTAACGATTATGAAGGAGACATGAATTCATGTCTCCACTGACTTTCTTGACATAGAATTAACTTAAGAAAATATGAACAGAAACCAGAACACTGTTTGATAATACCAGCAAAATGCAAATATATATTTCTGCAAAATCTTCCTATAAAGCATGTCCTTCCCATTATTGTGTTGAACACACAATTTCAAACTAATCTTTGCAAGAAGTAACTGAGCTCACAATTACTTACCTTACGAGTGTCCAATAAAAACAGTTCTGAGAAATGGGCTCAAAAACAAAAAATTGGAAGTTTCCTAAAATTGTGATTTATATGATTGGTGATAGGTTGACCTACCTATTGTGAAAACTGAATGAAAGAAATATATATGTTTGCAGTTTTCAGCATGTTTTAATGTGCATCAATGTGTGAGTGTTTGCAGTTTTCTAACATGTTTTAATGTTGAAAATATATATATATATATAAGTTTGCAGATTTTTAACATGTTCTGATGTGTGCCAATGCGGTGGGAGTTAAATTTGCATTCTTTTGTTTCTCCTTGCAGAAGTCAGAGCACATGGTATCAAGACTAAGGCAGAATGAAATCAATGAAAACTAATGTTGATGCATATGCTACTGATTCTTGTTCTTGTAAATTGTTGATGAACACATTGGAGTAAGTCTTATATACCCATGAGTTGAGTTTTGAAGCTCATCAAGTGATACATATATACTCATGTATCGGTAGCCAATAAAAATTGTTTGCACTGTTACGCATATTGTGGCGTGGAAACAATTAATAGGTTGTAGAATTTCAAATAAACTTTACTTTTTTATACCTCATTAAGTTAAGCTTATGAAATACATGAATCTTGTTTCCTATGATTCTGATAAGCCACCAATTAGGATTAAATATTCCAGAAGGGGTAAAAAGGGGACATCATCCTAATGTACTACTTTTCTGTTATGGCCTATTTATTGTGATGATATATTTTTCTGTTGTAATCTCACTTTTGTTGCATGGTTGATATACGTGGGGCACTATATATTTAGCTATGATATTTGTTTTGCAGATTATGGAAGTTTTGTCTTAGTTATTGTATTGGGAGAGACTGGACTCTCGAATTTCCAGAATTGCCAATAGAGTATTTCTTCATTTGTTCTCTTTATTTCTGCTGTTATCTTGGTTTGGCTTGTTGCTTGTGTCCAGGTTCTAACATTTTGGTATCAGAGCACAATATGCCTCCCAAGGTGAGTGATTGGGTTGAAGTAATGGAGAAATCTCTTGAGACCGTGAAAGATGATTTGAAGGGATTGCAGGAGGAATTACAGAAATTGAAGGTCATGGAAGAGAGGTTGCAGGAGGTCCATACAAAACTGAATGTGTTAGACGAGTTACCAAAGCTTGTTGGGGGTATTTGAGCAGCAAGAGTAATGGGAAGAGCTGTCCCAGAAGAAGGCCCTTTGTCGAAGATCAACACTTCTCCAACCCTATCTCTAGCACTAGTTCCCACCAATCGGAATGGGCCACACCTCGAGGCAACGGGAGAAAGAAAACTGAGGCAGCTCGAACTGCCTAGTTTTACCGGTGATAATCCTGATGGATGGATATTTAGAGCTGAACGATTTTTTGTGGCGAATGATTATGAGGAAGCTGCTCGGGTTAAGGCTGCAGCATTGAGTATGGAGGGTGATGCTCTTGCCTGCTTCCAATGGGTAGATAGATGGAGGAGTTTTAGGATTTGGGAGAAGCTAAAATCAGCCATTCAAGAGAGAGGTCATCCCAAGCAGGTTCTCTCGTTGAATAGTTTCTTGCAAACTGTCAGACTACCACTGTTGCGGAATATAGAAGGGAATTCAAAATACGTGCTGCTCCTTTGAAGGGGATTCTAGAAGATATTCTTCAGGGAACATTCATTAATGGGTTGAATAAGGGTTGCATTTAGGTTGTTAAACCCTGTGGGCTTAGGCCGGGTGATGGACATGGCCCAGAGAATTGAGGATTGTAATGAAGCCCTAACATGTACAATTATCCAACCCACCACTAATTTATTCTCTTCTTCTCAGATCCCTAATTTTGTCATACCCACCATAGTACCAAACACAAAATCTACCAAAACTCCAACAGCTCCTCCAAGGATCACTCATCTTACCTCTAACCAGCCACCTAGCAGCTTACCTTTTCTTCCTTCCAATGTTCCCAATCGGAATAACCCTTGCCCCCACAAAAAACTCACCGAAACTAATCTTCAACACTGGCGTGAACTGGGGCTGTGTTTTAAGTGCGATGAAAAGTTTCATGTTGGATACAAATGTAAGAATCATGAGTTACACTTACTACTGGTTGAAGAGTTTGAGGAGGAAAAAAACCAGCCCACTTGTGAGGACACTCCTGCATCGGGAAATATGGAACCAGAATTGGAGGGAGTAGAGGTATCATTGAATACTATCACGGGTTTTACCGCACCCCAATCTTTGAAATTGAAAGGGAAAATTTTACAAACTAAGGTTGTCTTGGTAGATAGTGGTGCTACTCACAATTTCGTGGATGCATCCTTAGCCACACATTTGAAGTTACCAACGGAACAAATGACCTCTTTTTAACATCACATTGGGGACAGGAATCAAAGAAGTAGGAGCAGGAGTTTGTCGAAATGTAGTTTTGACGGTGGGACATATCAATATCATCGAAGATTTCCTACCTATTTCTCTTGGTAGTGCAGATGTAGTTTTAGGTGTGAAATGGTTGAGTTCGGTTGGTCCAATGAAAGTCAATTGGAAGAGTATGTCCCTCCATTACAAGCAAGACGACACACGAGTGACTTTGCAAGGTGATCCTACTCTATGCAACACCTTGGTCTCCTTTAGAGTGCTCTCCTGGTCTTACCAACTAGCTGAGCAAGCCTATTTGATTGAGTTACGCTCCCTGACCAGTGAAGCAAGTTCAGCCATAGCCCCTGTTCCAGAACCAGTACAACTGTTACTTGTTATGTATTCTAAGGTATTTTCCTGGCCTAATTGCCCTCCTCCACCACGAGACCATGAACACAAGATTGAGATGCAGCCTAGTGCCCCCACCAGTGAATGTAAGACTCTATTGGTACCCACATTTTCAGGAGGAGATTGATAAGCTAGTGCAACAAATGTTAGCCACGGGCATCATTCAGCCTAGTGATAGCCCTTTCTCAAGCCTGGTGCTCTTAGTTAAAACAAAGATGGCGGGTGGCGATTCTGTGTTGATTATAGGGCCTTTAACAGAGTGACATTCCCAAACGAATTTCCTATCCTAGTTATTGATGAATTGTTGGATGAATTGCACGGGGTGAGGTACTTTTCGAAGTTAGACCTTAAGTCCGGGTTTCATCAGATCCTAGTTCGACCTTTAGATATCCCTAAGATTGCCTTTGGCACTCATGAAGGGCATTATGAATTCAAGGTTATGACGTTCAGACTAATGAATGCTCCTGCCACCTTCCAAGCATTGATGAATTCCATCTTCAAAGGCTCCTCAGAAAGTTTGTACTCATATTTTTTGATGACATATTAGTATGCAACGCTAACCTGGATTCTCATGTACAACATTTGTAGGAAGTCCTTAATTTGCTAAAACAACACTGATTATATGCAAATGCAAAGAAATGCCAATTTGGGCAGCAACAGTTAGAATATTTGGGGCACTTAATCTCTGTTCATAGTGTGGTAGCCGACCCCTCTAAGATAGAAGCTATGTTGAAATGGCCAACCCCAAAGAATGTTAAAGAGCTTCGTGGATTTTTGGGGCTCACGGGGTATTACAAACGATTCGTTTGTGGCTATGGACAACTGCCCCGCCCGCTCACTGATCAACTCAAAAAGGGGGGGGGGGGGGAGGGGGTATGCTGGTCTTTGGAAGCAACAACAGCTTTCCAGCAACTAAAATTAGCCATGACTACAGTGGCGGTGCTCGCCTTACTTGATTTCTCGAAGCCATTCATTGTCGAAACTAATTCATCTGGCTATGGACTTTGGGCTGTCCTAATGCAAGACCACCAGCCAATTGCTTACTTCAGCCACACTTTATCTTATCATAGCACCAAATCAGTCTATGAGAGGGAATTGATGGAGATTTTTTTTGCAGTCACCAACTGGTGTCACTACTTGTTGGGTAGGCAATTTATAGTCCGCACCGACCGGCGGAGTCTCCGCTACTTGTTGGAGCAACGGATCATTCCCCCCCACTCATCAATGTTGGCTAACCAAACTCATGGGTTATGACTTCAAAATTGAGTATAGACCAGGGTTGGAGAACAAGGCAGCAAATACACTATCAAGGCGACCAACAATTGGAGAATTGTCGATACTTACAATTCTTCAAGCCCCAATAGCTTCAGACTTGCAGGCTCAAATTTCTTTTGATCCACAGTTGTCCACCATTTTGTAAGAAGTACTTCAAGTCCTAGCTAGCCGACCAGGATATACGGTAGTGCAGGGACGCTTGCTATACAAGAACCGTTTGGTCATCCCTCCAAACTCCGCCCACATTCCTTCCATTCTTTTTGAAGGTCATGACAGTGCCATTGGTGGCCATGAAGGGTTTCTCAAGACTTATAAACGAGTGGCAGCCTCTTTTTTTTGGCAGGGAATGAAGTAGCAGATAAAAGATTATGTTGCTCATTGTGAAATCTGCCAGCGAAGCAAAACTCTTACACTCTCACCGCCTGGATTGCTTCAACCACTACCCGTTCCAGAATCTATTTGGGAGGATATCTTCATGGATTTCATAGAGGGACTGCCTATGTCCAAGGGATTCACTGCTATCTTGGTTGTGATTGACAGGTTGAGTAAATGTGGCCATTTCCTAGGGCTGCGACACCCTTGCACATCTATTTCCGTGGCTGAGCTGTTTACCAAGTAAGTCATTTGTTTGCATGGGTTTCCGAGCACCATTGTCTCTGACCACAACAAAATTTTCTGAAGCAAATTCTAGGTGGAGTTATTCAGATTACAAGGTACACAACTGCAATATAGCACTGCTTACCATCCACAGTCAGATGGCCAAACGGAGGTGTTGAATAGATGTTTAGAAGCAGACCTGGGTTGTTTTGCTAATGCTAGTCCTAAGTGCTGGTCCTTCTGGCTTTCTTGGGCAGAGTATTCTTATAACACCTCCTATCATTCAACTTTGAAAACTACTCCATTCCATGGAGTTTATGGAAGAGATCCCCCAGCGTTGCTTCCCTATTCAAAGGGGACTACTCCCCTAACTAGTTTGGATGAGCTGCTCCTAGTCCATGATGTCATGCTTAAGGAGATCCGCGCCAATTTACATCATGCCCAGCAGCTCATGAAGCTCTCTGCTGACAAGCATCATTGGGACTTGAGTTTTAATGTGGGAGATTTAGTTTTGCTTAAGCTATGGCCTTATCAGCAACAATCCTTGGCCAAACAATTCAACGAGAAGTTGGCTCCTAGGTATTTTGGCCCCTTTAAAGTTCTTGAACACCTTGGAGCAGTTGCTTATAAGCTAGAACTACCGCCTTTCACTTCTATCCACCCTGTTTTTCATGTCTCACAACTTCGCCCGGCCATTGGGTTTAATTCCGACAAGGTTCTCACTGAGCCACTTCTTGAGAATCTCACTACTGCCCTTACTTTACACCTCTAGCCGGCTTTAGTTATGAGAGTTCGAAAGAGCCATAGTTCCACCACAGGACAATAAGTACTCATACACTGGGAGAATCGCCCTCACTTTGAGGATTCTTGGGAGCATTATGATGTAATCCGTGAACATTATCCGGACTTCCACCTTGAGGAAAAGGTCACTCTTTGGGCAGGGGGTATTGATAAGCCATCAATTAGGATTAAATATTCTAGAAGGGGTAAAAAGGGGACATCATCCTAATGTGCTTCTTTTCTGTTGTGGCCTATTTACTGTGATGATATCTTTTTCTGTTGTAATCCTGCTTTTGTTGCATGGTTGGTATACCTGGGGCACTATATATTTAGCTATAGTATTTGTTTTGTGGATTATGGAAGTTTTGGCTTAGTTATTGTATTGGGAGAGACCGGACTCTCGAATTTCCAGAATTGCCAATAGAGTATTTTTTTTTCATTTGTTCTCTGTTTCTGCTGTTATCTTGGTTTGGCTTGTTGCTTGTGTCTAGGTTCTAACAGATTCTTTATGTGACACTGGCATTTATCTGTTAGTGATTTTGCAGTTTGCTTAGTTGATGTAGTTTCTAGCATTGCTGCCATTTCTGACCACCGTTACTGCAACCAGTATCAAAACCATAACATGTTTGCTGCTATTATCAACAAAGTGCCATATAGCCAAGGTTATCACTTTAACCACCATATCATCATCATAATTATCATGCCATGTAGCCAATAGCATTGCAACTATTTATTTCATCACAAAGTTCCTATATACATTATATTTGTAATCTGTCAGAATCATAGGTGGGAAACTTTATTGTTTCGTCCCAAAGTTCCTAAATACATTATACTTCTAATCTATCAGAATCATAGGCAGGAAGCTTTATTGGTTGAATCTTATTCCCTTTTCTGCTAACGGAGGAAACATAGTTTTTTATATCAATTTAACTGGAGGGCAGAAACATGATACCCTGGATAAAGTCAGCCCTCTGGAAGCCTGAAACCAACCAACAAAAATAAAAGAAGGGAATTATGATGGAGAGCTATAGTCCCATTAGAAATTACAGTTGCTACATGGCCTTAAACTCTAGCTGAAAATTCTAGAAATCTTGGCATGGTGACACTTGATAGAAAAAGTAAAAAAAAAGAACTAACTGAAATAGAATTGTTTTCTCTATTTTTTATTTTTCTTTTGGTTATGAAATGTAGTGGTTATGTTGAACTACAATAATAAATCTGATGAAAGACTTCCAATCTATATTGGCTTCTATTTCAGCCGTTGTTCCTTGCCCTGGTGATCAGCATGTGAAAGAATTTATGTCGTATGCACAAAACAAGAAGAACAATGCACACTATCAATTACTTGCTCATTTAACAATCATTGAAATCTGAAATATATGTAGATTAATTGCTGAGATACGTACCTTTGTATGGGATCATTCCTTTTTTAAGTTCACTTAATACATGAAGATACAAGCTGCGGCATTCCATTAAAAGAACCTATAAGGTATGTTTAATTCTTCTACAGTTTTTATGCCGAAGCTCTTTACTCCTTTTGAAATTAAGGCATTTCATTAGAGGATGAGGAATTAAACATCAATCCAATTCAATATGTTGTTGAAAATTGAATGGTTTAGATTAAAAAAATCAACCTCATTATCCCAATTTTAGCAATTAACTAAATATATTATTATTATTATTATTATTATTATTATTATTATTATTATTATTATTATTATTATTATTATTATTATTATTATATCCAATGTGGACATAGGCATTTTTTTAACAAATTCTTACTTCTTTCTCCCGAAATATAGCCTCTCTCTATACTAGGGTTTCGTAAACTCTAGGTTTAGGTCTGTCTCTTCCTCTGTGTTGTTTTTCTTCGATTAGGTTCCCTTTTTGTATCGTATCTTTCATTCTTTTTGCCTTTTAGTTTTTTCATTCGTTTTGTCCGTCATGCCCTTTTGTTTTTAGGGTAGGGTTGTCTTCTTGGCTGTGCAGGTTTCTTTAGATATCAGTCAGGTGAAGTCTTATTGTGTAGTTGGGGTTTGGATGGAAAATGAATTAGAAAAGCTTTGGAAAAATTCTTCCTTGACCGAAAAGGAGGATGAAACCATAGATTTGGAGTGTGAGGAAGGGGATGGGGCAATTAATAAGAATGAGGTTTATTTAGTGGGAAGGATTTTTTCTGGTAAACCCTTTACAATTCAGAGTATTCTGAATGCTCTAAATCTTTCTTGGAAGGTTGATAGGGATTTCAAAATGGGGGTGATTGTATCTGACTTTTTTTTTTTTTTGTGAGTTTCAATCGAAGGTTGACAAACACAAAATTCTGAGAATGGGTCCTTGGCATTTTAATAAGCATATGATAGTTCTCAAAGAAATTAATTTGAAAATGCAACCCTTTGAAATAGAATTAAACAGTTATGAATTCTGGGTAAGTATTTATAAGTCGTCGCTAAATAGATGATCAAAGAAAGCAATAACGAAGGATGAAACTTTTTGGTTGGAACCTCCAGGGAATGGGCAATCCCTAGATAGTGCGTGCTCTTAAATTTTTTATTCATGAATGTTGCCCAGATGATATTTCTAATGGAGACTAGATTAAGTAGCGAGTTTTACAATGTCCAGTTGAGTTTGGTGAATATTAAATTTTTTTATCATTGATTCTAGGGGTGGTAGTGGGGGTTTGGTTCTGATGTGGAAAAAAATATTAATATTTCTATTTTGTCATTCTCTTTGAATGACATAGATTTTGGTTTTATAAGTGAGTCAGGTGAAACTTTGTGGAGAGGTACAGGTAAGGGCATGCATCAGTTTGGTTTTATGCTGAACCGAATTCAAAAAACTGATAATCGATATGTTTATTTTGAATCAAACCAAACCAAATCAAATCAAAATATTTATGTTTAATTTGGTTCGATTTAATCAGTTTTGTAAATTTAATTTATTAATTATTATAAATTATAATTATTACCATATTTTATCAATTATAAAAAAATAAAATCAATCATAATAACTTTATTAATTAATATAAATTAAAATCAATTATCATAATTTTATAAATTACCATAAGCTAAAATCAAAAATTTTTAAATTAACATAAATTAAAATTAATTGTCATAATTTTATTAATTACATTAAATTTAAATTAGTTAACACAAATTAGAATAAATTGTAATAGATATATCAAAATTAATTATCATAAACTATAATTTCTTTTCTTTTATATTAAAATTAAAATTAATATATATATATATATATATATATATATATATATATATATATATATATATATATATATATATATATATATATATATATATATATATTTGGTCGGTTTGATTTAATTGGTTATTCAATATTTTCAACCAAATTGAATAAACTAAAGTTTTTATAAATAATCAAACAAAACAAACTGCAAATCAAATCGAATAGATCAATTCAGTTTGGTTCAATTTTGTACATCCCTAAGTATAGTTGTGTATAGTTGGCCAGACTATATTAATAAACGTAAGACTTCACATCTTTTATCTAAAGTCAATGTGTTTCTTCTCTTCCTTGGGTGTGTTTTGGTTATTTTAATGAAATTCTTTTTGATGTGCGGTGGTGAAAATTTTGGCTAGCCTTTCATCATATCATTGTCCTATTTTTTTGAGTGGCCAAGGATTTTGTAATTCTTAGGGCGGGATGGAGAAATCGCGGTGGTTTGAGGCGATGCGGGTAAGGGATGGTTCTTGTTAGGATGTTATAAAAAAGGCGTGGAGTAGGGGTGAAGGGGCTGAAAGAAGTTCGGTGCTAGCAAAAATTAATGAGTGGGCAAATGATTTAAAGCATTGGAATATGACTTCTTTTGGGACTATTAGAAAAAAAATAAAAATAAATCAGATCTACCGATTAAGTTGCAACAACATGCTATTAAAGAGAATGATATTGATGATTTGTGGAAGGTTCAAAAGGATCTTGCTTAGCTTCTCCTTAAGGTAGAAATTATGTGGCTACAAAGATCTATAGGTGTTTGGTTGAGTGAAAGAGATATGAACACAAATTTTCTTTTTTTATAATAAGTGTGACATCCCACTTATATATTAGGGATAATCCCACATATATAAGAATGATGCCACAAGATTAACTCGATAAATCTGTTCGAATTAAAACTTTTTCATTTTAAATAACTTAATCTATTTATTTATATTAGTTTAGGTAAATCGTTTTAATTAACAATATATATTTATCATTATATATACATATGACATCCGATTATGTTACATAATTATTTACATATACAATATTAATATATGAGACATGTCTACCACAAACCATATACATGGTCAAACTAAAAAAAAAACATAATAGGTCACCAACCTTTTAACTACTTTTTTTGTGTCTTTACTGATATGAGCTTGGATTTCTTTTTGATCAATTTCACTATGTACTAGCTACAGTTTCAATTTCTGCATGAGAAGAACTCATGCTAAACTATATCTACCTTAATGGTATATATAAGTATTAAAATTTTTTCCAGGCAGTCACACAAATGTATGTCTCAAATAAAATCATGACACATCAAATTTTATTGCATTTTTGTCATATAAAATAAATAAATACATAACATAAAAGGATAACATAATAACCTTATTCAATAATTAAATTTGCACCACCTCATGTAAGCATTTTATACTTTGTTACTTACATCAATTAATAAAATTTTATATTTTATTCTATGATTTATTTGCCCAAAATCTATTTCCTGAACTGTCTGGTTACGCGGTGTAAAATAGGAGCGCTCGTGGAGCTTAAGTCATCATACTCACTGTAATCTTAAGTCAAGGGCGCTCGCGGAACTTCAACCACCTTGACCTAGTATAATTATTTATTTGTGTGTAATTAGGATCAGAGGCACTCTCGGAACTATGACCACCCTGTCCTTGAATCATATCAATATCGGCACCGAAACTTCCCCCTAATTGTGCACCATCTATGCTATGTCAGTCCTTAGGTAGAGAAATGGGCAATTAACACCGTTAATTACTTGTTTCTATAACTAATACTCATTTCATATTAACATAATAATATACACATAATTTATTTCAATACCATGTAATAATATGATATTTTATCAAATATTAGCATAATGTTAAATTCATAGTTAATAACATTTATATAATTTTAAAATATGTCATAATATATAATTTCATCATTGTAACATATAATTTATGTCATGCATACACAATCATGTACAAGGGGCAAACTATAATATATATATATATATATATATATATATATATATATATATGTACAAACCTCAATAATATTTTTTCTTTTCCAAAATATAAACTCAAAGCTTATTCACTTTGATGTTATTATTCTTATTGAGATCCTAATTTGGAAATATAATTAATTATTACATTGATAAAATATTTATTCTTAATATAATTTAAATAAATAACTATAATTCTTTTAAGCTGGAACATGACCTCTTAGGACTGTTGGATCAATAAATTTTTATACATTTATCCAATTTATATGATTCTTGATCCTAATTAAATTTAACCTGTAAAACTAAAACATACTAAAATTTCAAAAATTTTGAACCATTATACAATTTTTGGTATAATTTTAAATGTCACTATGTTATATGCCCTTAGGCAGTTTTGGGGTTACCATATTTAAAAATTTATATCTTTCAATGTGTAGCTTTAATCATTATGAAAATTTTTATACTGTTATATAAGTTAATTTGGAACATTGTTCATGTTTACCCTATTTCCAGATTCGGTCTCTAAGATTCTCAAAAACTGGAGGATCTATAACTGGTTCAGAATACAATGACAACCTGACCAGTTCACTTGTTCAGCTCATAACTTACAAAATAATTGACATTTTAAGGTGAGACTTTCACAGAAACTTAGATAAGACATAGAAAATAAAAATTTTATGTTTTGAACTTTGGCTAATTCAACCTTTAAGAAGCTAAAAAAGGAACACGAATTTACTGGAGCTGCATAAGTACTAGAACACAACTCAATCAAGGAACAACTATAGTTCATTTTACTATAACTCAACCTACAGAAGAGATATTTATACGAAATTTGGCAGAAACCTAAATAACACATATATCTACAACTTTTATGTTTTACAAAACTTCAGATTCAGCCACTAAAATGATCAATTTAAGCAAAAATTGTAGGTTATTCTGTTGACATGTCTCCATGAACTAGTTTTACGCAAATAAATTTATCTCTTTATATACCCAAAATAATTTTATGAAATTTGATAGACATATAAACAACACATAAATGAACAAATTTCATGTTTTACATCTCTTCAAATTCGGTTCATAGGGTACTAAAAAATAGAACGAAATACACTGCAGAAAATATAATCTTAAAAGCTCTAATAACAACTATGAAAAAGAGATTACTTACCAAGAACATATTTATTTGAACTGATTTTGATGCAAATCTTGAAGAAGAGGATGAAGAATTGGGGCTATGATATGGAGGAAGGAAAGGGACGATGATGATAAAAAGAAGAGAGTTGAAGTTGGAAGAAAATGGAACAAAGTCTTAATTGACTTTCCCCTTCCCCCCTTCTCCCGTTTTCATCATTTTTTTTATAAATTTTATTTATTTATTTATTTTCACATATTTACTTATATCTAGTCCCTTTAATTTTTTTTACCAAAAATACAATTTAATTATGTGGTCTAATTTAATCAAATTTATCATGTCTATCAATTTAATTTATTTTAATTTTAATTTAATCAACTATTCCATCTATTTTAATCTCTATTATCTGTCAGTTTTTTTTATTTATTTATACAACATACTTATTCTAATTAAACTCTAATTAGTGGGCGTTACAATAAGCCTCGAAGAGAAAGCGTCAAAATAAATTGATGGTATTCAAGATGACAATGGTAATTTAGTGTCGGGTGATGAGGAAATTGCCAAATTTGGTGAAGGACTATTTTAGTGAGCTATTCTCTAGCTCTCAGCAATCAAACGGAGGAGGTAACTATAGCTTGGAAGAAGATGCATACGTGTAAAACTCATAGTCCTAATTGCATGCATATCTTATTTTATGATTCTTATTGGCATATTATTGGTAATGATATTATATCCATTGTGCTTAATTTTTTGAACTCTAAGATTTTACTTGATAATATCAATCATACTTATATCACTCTTATCTCTAAAGTTAAAAGTCCCGCTAGAGCTAATAATCGATAATGTTTGGCAATTAAAGAGATTCTGCAACAATATGTATAGGTGTCGGAACAATTGATCAATTTTGAAAAGTCAAAAGTATCTTCTAGCAAAAATGTGTTGCAAAGGGACAAATTTTGTTAAAAGAACATTTGGATTTCATTAAGTAAATAGCCATGCTCATTACGTTGGTTTGCCTAGGTTGATAGGAAAGTAAAAAAAAATTATTTTCAACTCATTGAAGGAGCATATATGTAAGAAACTTAAAGGTTGAAAATAGAAGACTCTACCTAAAGCTGGTAAGAAAGTTCTTATTAAATCTATTATACAAGCTATTTCTACTTATGTTATGATTTGTTTTGCTCTTCTAAAAAAATTTTGTGAGGACATTTAGAGTATGATTTAATAGATTTTGGTGGGGTGGCATCATAATGAAAAGAAAATTCATTGGGTTGGTTGGGATGAGCTTTATATGGCCAAAAGTGTTGGGTGGTCTTGGCTTTAGTTTTAGATGGAGGTTCCTTCAAAATCATTCCTTTTTGTGTGCTCGGGTGATCAAATATTTTTCTAAAGTTGGTTTGCTGGATGTAGGTGCAGGTTATAAACCAAGTTTCTTTTGGCATAGGCTTCAAAAGGCAAAATTCATTATTAGTAGTGATATGGTGTAGCGTATTGGTAATGGTGCTGAGGTCAGTGTTTGGTGTGACAATTTGCTTCTCACTGCCCCATTAAAAAGCCTCTAGTTCCTAGAATTCTTCCCCATGATGCTTGGGTGAGTTGCCTCATAGACTATGATTTAAAGTCTTAGAATTGAGAACTTGCTTTAGGATTTATTTATGTCGATTGAAGCTGATAATATTTTAAAGATTCCACTCATTTTTTGCCTTCCCCAATATGTTTATTTTTGGCTTTTGGAGAAAAAAGGAATGTATATAGTCCAGTCTGGTTTCCATCTTGCTTGTCAACTTATTTCGTCTTCCTCTGATCTCCCAAGTTTGTCTAGCCCAAATTCCTTTAATTGGAAACTGGTTTGGAAGATTGCAGTGACTCCGAAAATTCAACATTATTAGGTTTCCTCCCAACTTGTGAAGAGTTGATTAAAAGGGATGTGCAGTGCAAAATTGTGTCCTCGATATATTACTTCGGAATCCGTTCCCCATATTTTTAAAGACTGACCATAGGTAAAAGGAGTTTGGTTGTACAGTCCTATAAGCTTCAAAACTGGGTAGTTTTGTTATCAATCACTTATGGACTAGTTTAATGATATTTCTACAAATTACTAGACCAGGAGATGTTTGTTGTATTTTGCTTCACTTTTTAGGAGATTTGGAATGATAGAAATCGTTTAGAGGACATTTGGTTCAATTTTTGGAAGTAGTTGATAGTTGTTTGATTCCTAATAACTGTTATAGTGTTGTTTGGTAAAATATTTCAATTACCAGCTAATAACTGATTTAGCTGATTTTAACCATAATCAGCTGCCGATTGAAAAATCTCTATTTGAAACTTTTTTCAATCATTTAGTAGCTAATTTGATTTGATTTGATTTTTTGTATTTGAACTATATTGCTTTTATAAATTTTTATTAATTACAAAATACTTTCTCCAAATTAATTTTTCAATCAATACATTGTTTGTAATTATTAATTTTTAATCAATAAATTATTTATAGTTACAAATATAAAAATATTATAAATAATATTTAAACTAGCAATATCGTTTATTTTTAAATGACAAAAATATATACTATATTTTTAATTACTAAATATATCATTTAATATATTAAACATAAATTATGATAAATTAATTGATTTTGTAAATAAATTATATATACACATTTATTTATAATTGATTATATTTTATTGTTTTAATTATAATAAATAATTCTATTAAAGAATTTCTTTGTTTATTCTTGCACTATATAGAAATATATATTTTGAATAAAATAAATTATATCCGTATTGATAATTTTATATTTTAACAGCAACAATTTAATTATTTTTACTAAATATTAAGATAAATCAGCTATCAATCATTAATCACCTGTCATTAACTATCAGTTGTATTCAATAGTTGAATCAAATTGAGTTTTAGTTTATGGTAAGCCATGTAAAGATCATATGTTGATTGCTCACTTTGCATCTAATTGCAGTTTTGAATTCTGAATCAAATTGAGTTTTAGTTTATGGTAAGCCATGTAAGGATCATATGTTGATTGCTCACTTTGCATCTAATTACAGTTATGAATTCAAAACTGCTAGAAAAAGTTTGAAAACTAAAGGGACTTCGTCTGGAAACCTCCACCACAGGGGCTTAATTTAATTAAATTAAATCAATTATTCAACTTAACCAATTGAAATTCAATTATTTTATGAAAACAATTGTAATTGAACTCAGTTTAATTTAATTAAAATTTAATTTGACAACTCAGCCAATTGATTTAATTAAATCCCAAATTACAAGGCATTTAGTAATAAGTTTTTTTTAAAACAAGAATAATGATTTTATTAATAGTTTATAGAAATTCATTTTAAATTAAATTATTAATTTATACTTAAAATTAAAATAATTTATAAAATTAAATTTAGAATAAAATTAATTAATTTTTAATTGAAATTAATTAATAGTATAAAAGTGAATGAATAAAAAGATAAATATGAATAAAATAAAGTCAAAAGAAAGGACAAAAAGGTAAAAAGAAGGGCAAATAAGTAAATAGGAGGGGTAAATACTATAAATTAATTCTATCAAATAATAACTCAACTATTTTTTTATTTAATTATTTTAAGATTGAATTATTAATCTAACTAGTGCTCAAAATATTTTTTAATTAATTAATTAATTAATTAATTTTTCTTTAGATCATTTAAACTTAATGTAGCTTATTTTTTAATTAACAGAAGATTCCAATTCAATTTTGAAGAATTGTTTTTGTAATTATATTATATTTTTTTGTCTTTAGATCATTCAATTTTTTTAACCAAATAATAATTCTAATATTTTGTTATTCCCTTTTTATGAGGGATTATCGTCGATTTTTTTAATTGTAAAAAATAAATATATAAAAAATAAAATACTTGTTAAAAAAATTATGCTCTGAATGAAAAAACTATAATTAAGAGATTTTTTTTAAGTTATAGTTAAAAGTTGTTATATAAAATGAATAATTAATATATATATATATATATATATATATATATATATATATTAATCAAGTTCCACAACGCCGATTTCTTCGAACTTATGATCTGAGTCCTCTTTGTTACCTAGCATCAATTATTCAAGCACTCATATTCATCAATCCAGAATCTTGAGTATGACCACTATTACCACCACCACCACCATCACCATCATCAGCATTAGTAGCATTAGGACCAATACCACTAGATCTTGAAAAGTGAAGTTCCTGTGTAGGAACAAAGCCTAAATATGAAGGCCGAAAGATAGATGAACCCACAAAATCTAATGGTGTATGAGAACATATAAACTCATAATGTTGCAAAGGAGGAGGCTAAGTTGTCACGCTTGGACACATCCATAAGTTGTGTGTGGAGGTAGCCCATTGGGTAAATGAGCTAGAAGAGTAGAAGCCCTATGATGAAGAGATATGCGCAGAAGGAACATACAAGCCATTAGATGTGGATGACCCAGAGTCTATAGAAGGTGGATATTGCTGAAGCTAATGAAAATAAATAGGCTTAGGCACACGATGACATGGTGTAGATGGAGGGACAAACACATCCCTATGTCGTTGTTGGTGACAATGTGATGACTGCTCAGACGAAGCACGTGCTCGCTGCAATTTGAAATTGGGGCAGGAACTGGTGAAGGTTGAGGAGGTGGCATTATTACTCTACTTCTATCTTTATGTAGTGCCGCTAGTAAAGTGGTGGCGATATGGTGTGTAGGATTAGCAAAGTCTAGTAATAAGAGGTGCTCAAGTGTATCAGCCTATAATCAATATAAAAATTGATCAGACTAAATTGTATGCATAAGATGTGTTGAACCTTGAAGGGTATTTTCGTCATTTCGATGCTAACAAACAAAATAGCAATAATATATTTAACATACTTGTGTTCTAAGTTTATTGAACAGGGTATGGAACATGATAGCAAGAATGGAGAATGGAAGACTAACCTGAAAAAGACAAAAAAAAGAAGAAATAGCATGTTCACGCCCGTGACCTTTTATGTCACGCCTGTGATGAAGCTTAGCACCAACTATCCAAAATTTAAAGTTCACGGCCATGAAGAATGATAGCAACCATGAATGATCATATCAGTCACGCCCGTGAAAAAAAGTCACGCCCATGAGAAAACATGTCAAATTCCTCTAGAGAGCTTCACGGCCAGAGTCACCACTTGGACCACGGCTTGGAAGAATGTTCATGCCCGTGAAAGAATAATGTCTTGCCTATGATCAAACACTTCAAATCCTTCCATAATGTTTCAAGGCCAAAGTCACCACTCAAGTCACGGCTTGGAAGAACAGTCACGACCGTGACACTCATACTCACGACCGTGAAAGAGGAAAGAGAAACATGTCAGACACGAAATTAAAAGTTGGTGCAACGGCTATTTTCGCATTAAATGCAACCAAACGACTATAATTCTCCATGGAAGTATAAATGCAAGTCATTTATGAATTCAAAACAAGAAAATAGCTAATACTTCAAATCAAAATCTTGTATTAAGCCATTTATGCATTTAATACTTTCAAAACAAACATTAATTCTGTGTAAAAATCTTTTTGCTCATTATTCTCTAAGCATTATTGATTTGTGAGTGTTTCTCTTTGTAATCTATTACTCAAGTGAGTTTGGGTATTTTAGGTTAAAAGTAGAACACTTGTAAGGGTTATTTGTGTGAGCCTTTAAAACACAAGGAATTGGTTTATTGTGTGAGCCATTGAAACACAAGGGATTTTTGGGTTAGGTGTGATCCATTGTTAGAAACACTATAGTTGGGAGTGAGCTTGTAAAACTCCATTGTAACACTTAGTGTGTTAGTGAAACTCCCAATTAAAATTGGGGAGAGGAGTAGGGTTTGTTAACACCTGAACCTCTATAAAAATTCCTATGTGATATCTTCCTATCCCTACTCAACTTAACTTTTCTTTCCGCACTTAAAAGTTAAAAATTTTAATATCCAATTCAACCCCCCCTTCTTAGTTCAATATCTGGGCAACAATTAGTATCAGGCTTAGTCTAGCATCGAAGCCTAAACAACGCTAGCAAAGATCAAGATATGGCCAATGAAGGATTCCAAAGTCTCAAGACTTACTTTGATGGAGCAAATTATGCTCATTGGAAGTTTCGGATGGAGACATATTTGGATAGTGAAGGAATTGAAGTCTAGGATATTGTTTGGAATGGACACCACCAACTAGAAGAGGAGTTGATGGTGAAGAAGAAATCCTGTCAAGAGATAATTGGACAAAGCCTCAAAGAAGAACAAACTTCAAAAACAAGAAGACAATGACAATTCTCTCAAGCTTATTATCCATTGAAGAACGTGGCAGAATACAACATTGCCCAACTGCTTACAACATGTGGAAAACATTGGAAAACTATCATGAAGGAACAAAGCAAGTTAAATCCAAGAAGATTCAACTTCTCACTTCAGAATATGAACTCTTCAAGATGAAATCCAATGAGTCAATTTCTGACATGACCAACAGTCTTCTAGCCATTATAAATGGCATGAGAAAGCTTGGGAAACACCTGAGCTTGGAAGATGTAAATAACAAAATTCAGAGAAGTCTTCCTCTCAAAGATTACGGTTCAAGAGTTACCAGTATAAAAGAGGCAAATGAAGACATCAACATCATGAATATCGATGTACTTATTGGCAAACTTCTTACACATAAAATGACAGTGAAAAGAGATAGAGAGTTTGAAGCAGAGCCAGAAAAAAGAAAGCCTTTAGCACTAAAAGCCTCTACTTCAAAATCTTAAGAGGAAGTTGAAGATGATGAAGAAAAAAGTGATGATGCAAATGAGGACATTGCTATGCTCTCAAGAAGGCTGAAAAGAATTATTGAGAAGAGAATGAGCAACTCTAGAAAATTTAGGCAAAGAAACCTCAAACAGACTTCTAATGACTCTCAAAGAAGTAAAGAGGAGGTAAAGTGCTATGAATGTGGGAAGAAAGGGCATATTAAACCGGAATGTCTAAGACTCAAGAAGCACAAGAAAAAATACCAAAGAGACAATGGGGAGAAAGGTCACAAAGCCACATGGGATGACGAAAGCTCTTCAATTGAAAAAGATGACATTGAAAGTGAAGAGGTCAATCTATGCTTCATGGCTATAGAGGATCACATCTCGGATAAGGTAGGATCACTTCACTCATACTCTTTCAATAATGATAGTAGTGAAAATGATAGTAATAGTGAAGATGATGATGAGCAAAGCCTGATGGTGAGCAAAGCCTAATGGAAGTATTGAATATAGAACTAGAGAAATATAGAAGTAAATTCAATACTTATAAGAATAACATTTCTAATTTGAAAATCAAAATGGATGCTTTAGAAAAGGAAAACTTTAAGCTTAAATCATCTAATGAATCTCTTCAAAAGTCATTAGATGAGTACTCTTCAAAACCCTCAACTAAATCCTTGCTTAAAGAAAAAAATATTTTGAAAAATGAAGTTGAGGAACTTAGAAACTCATTTTCAAAATTTCACAAAGGAAAGGAGAGTTTAGATACGCTCATTGTGTCTCAAAGACCACCCTTAATTAGACATGGTCTAGGATTTAAGGGTACATCATCATCTTCTCACAAGACTAATTTTGTTAAGTCAAGTGAACCCCACATCTCCACATTTGCTATAACAGCCCCAAGGGCTAAGTGCACAAAATACACTAAATCTTCTATATATAAGAGGGATGATCAAGGATTAGTAAGCCTAAAAAGGAAACTTCAAAAGGCTAATCAACCACTCCATTGATAGATCCGGGATCGATGCATTCATACATATGCACACCACCACTAAGTCAACAGAGTTTAGAACCACAGGCTTTAGAATTTGAGATTCTCATAACTAACCCATTAGGGCACAGTGTGAAGGTTAGCAAAGTGTTTAAGGGTTGCTTGGTTGAAATTCAAAGTCGGTAATTCCCAACAAACTTGATAGAGTTACCATTCCACGATTTCAATGTGATATTGGGAATGGATTGTTTAGCTCATTATGGAGTGGTTGTGGATTGTGGGAGTAGACAGATGATAATCATAATTCCAGAACAAGATGAGATAGTGGCGGTGGGTGAGAATAAAGGATATCCAGACAATGTGATATCAGTGTTGAAAGCTCGAAAACTCATTAGCAAGGGATGTGAAGCATACTTAGTGTGTGTGATTGATATGAAAAAACAAGTCCAAAGTTGGTAGATATTCCTACTGTTAGTGATTTCCTTATATGTTTCTAGAGGAGTTGCCAGGGTTACTGTTGGATAGGGAAATTGAGTTTGCTATCGATTTGGTACCCAAAACTCTACTGGTGCCATCCTATATGGTGTAATGGAAATAGAAGTGCTCAGTGTTATTTGTTAAGAAGAAAGCTGGCACCTTATATCTCTGCATCGATTATAGGTAGCTTAATAAGGTGAATGTTGAGAATAAATACCCGCTGCCCAGGATTGATGATTTATTTGATTAGTTGAAAGGTGCAACCATATTTTCAAAGATAGATCTTCGATTGGGGTATCATCAATTGAAGATCAAGGAGTTAGATGTACTTAATATAGCATTTTAGGCTAGTAATGGTCATTATGAGTTCCTGGTTATGCCTTTTAGATTGACGAATGTACCAACAATTTTTATGGACTTGATGAAGAGAGTGTTCAGACCATATCTTGATCAATTTGTAGTGGTGTTTATTGATGACATCTTTATGCACTCTAGAGACCGAAAAGAACATGACCAGCATCTCAGAATAGTGCTACAAACATTGAGGGAGAAGCAGTTACATGCAAAGTTATCAAAGTACGAGTTTTAACTTGAAGCAATCAATTTTCTAGGTCACATAGTTTCAGTAGAAGGTATTCGGGTTGATCCTAGTAAAATCGAGGCTATTCTTAATTGGAAACCACATCGTAATATGATATAAGTGAGAAGTTTCCTCAGATTAGCCAGATATTATAGGAGGTTCGTGAAGGGATTTTCATCCATAGCGACTCCTTTGACTAGATTGTTGAGAAAAGAGGTTTCTTTTGAGTGGGCAGATAGATGTCAAACAAATTTTGATTGACTTAAGGCAATGTTAACTGAAACACCATTTTTGACTCAACCTACTCTAGGAAAGACTTTGTTGTGTACAATGATGCTAGTCATAATGGGTTGGGTTATGTCCTTATGCATGAAGGAAAAGTAATTGCTTATGTTTCCAGACAGCTTAAAACTCACAAGCTTAATTATCTGACACCCGATTTGGAGTTAACTGCTATTGTTTTTGCTTTGAAAATCTGGAGACATTATTTGTAGAGGGAAAAATGTTATATCTATACAAATCACAAAATTCTTAAGTACCTTCTCTCACAGAAAGAGTTGAATCTGAGACAACGAAGATGGTTGGAATTGATTAAAGATTATAACTATGTGACTGACTATCAGCCAAGAAAAGCAAATGTGGTTGCAGATACACTAAGCAGAAAGATTTTAGCTGAGATACGAGTGCAATCTACCTTGATACAGAGGATCAAAGATGCTCAGAGGCAAGATGAGAAACGAGTAGAGATAATTGAGGTAGTGAAAAAGGGAGAAAAACCTGAGTTTTCATTAATGGAATATGGCACAATATACTTCAGGAATAGGATTTGTGTGCCTAGTATAGAAGAACTGAGATCTAATATTTTAAAAAGCACATGAAAAGGTATATACAATGCATCCAGGAAGGAATAAGATGTATCAAAACATGAAAACTCAATACTGGTGGTCAAGAATGAAGAAAGATATCACAGAATGTGTTGTTAAGTGTCTGACTTGTCAACAAGTGAAAGCGAAACACCAGTTGCCCATAGGATTGCTACAACCAATGCTAATACTAGAATGGAAGTGGGAACAAATCATGATGGATTTCGTGTCACGTTTACCAATGATTCAGAGGAAGAATGATGCAATGTGGGTGATAGTGGATCGATTGACAAAGTCGACACATTTTTTACCAGTTCGGATGGATTATACATTAAACAAACTGGTTGAGATTTATGTGAATGAGATAGTAAGACTTCATGGAATATAAATGTTTATCATCTCTGATAGAGATCCTTGCTTTATGTCACAATTCTAGAAAAGCTTGCAACAAGCTTTGGGAACTCGACTCAGTTTCAGTACAACCTTTCATCCACAATTGGATGGAAAATCTGAGCGAGTAATCCAGTTATTAGAAGACATGATGAGAGGTTTTGTGCTTGAGTTTGAAGGAAGTTGGGATCAATATCTACCTCTTATGGAGTTTGCCTATAACAACAATCATTAGACGAGTATAGGTATGGCTCCTTATGAGGCATTGTATGGAAGAAAGTGTAAGACACCAGTTTGTTGGACCAAGTTGAGTGAAAAGAAGTTGATAGGGCCAAAGTTAGTGCAAAAAATAAAAGAAAAGGTTAAAATTATCAAGGAAAGATTGAAGGTAGCTTAAGATTGATAGAAATGATATGTTGACCTCAAGAGGTGAGACATAAAGTATGCTATGGGAGATAAAGTGTTTCTCAAAGTTTCTCCTTGGAGGAAAGTATTGAGATTCGGTAGAAAAGGAAAGTTAAGTCCAAAGTTCATTGGTCCCTATGAGATTTTGGAAGGAATCGAACCAATGGCATATCAGTTAACATTTCCACCAGAGTTGTATAAAATCCATAATATTTTTCATAAGTTAATGTTAAGGAGATATAGATTGGATCCGACTCATATTATTCTAGATGAGGAGATATAAGTACAAACCGACTTGATGTATGAAGAGAAATCAATAGCTATATTAGCACATGAAGAGAAAGTTTCACGAAACAAAAAAGTTTCATTAGTTAAAGTATTATGGTGGAATCAAGCTACTGAAGAAGCCACATGGGAAAACAAAGATATAATGAGGAAGTAATATCCTCAGTTGTTCAATAGAAAATGAAGAGGTAAAATTTTCAGGATGAAATTTATTTTAAGGGGGAGAGGATGTCATATCCGCTAATTTAAGCCCCGAGTCAAGTAGGTTGTTAAATCGACTCGTCGGTTCGATTGAAATCTAAATTTTGATTTTGATCGAAAAATAATTAAAATAACTGCAAATAATTATGAAAAATACTTAATGAAGTGTTTAAAGTATTTTAAATATGTTAGTTTATGATGAAGGGCCTAAATGCAAAATTTGAAAAGTTTTGGGGTCAATTTGTAATTTACCAAAAATTGGAGGATCAAGTAAGATATGTATTAATTAAATGAATGATTATGGAAATTAAATACATGTGATGTCTGGCCAATTCGAGTGTCACATATTAGAAAACTAATTAACATAAATAACTATATAAATATATGACCCATTTTTTAATTTTTTTCTTTTTTTTCTTTCTTTCTTCTTCTTTTTTCTTCCTTATCACTTTTAATCTAGAATTTTTTGCACTTAAAGTGTCTCCCACATTCCTTCATCTTTCCACCATAGCCAAACCTTGTTCTAAAGAGAGAAAGTGAAGGAAAGAGTGAGAAAGGCATGGGAAAGTAAATTTTCATGCATAGAAAAGCTTGAGAAAGCTTAGGAAAGCAAAAAGAATGAGAAATAAGCAAGAAAATATGAGAGAGAAACCTCAAAAATTTTAGCCATATAAGGAAAAATCTTGAGGTAAAGTGTTCTTCATCTTCTTTTTAAGTTTCTCTAAAAGAAGATGAGGTTTTAAGCTCATTTGGAGCTTGTTCTTAAATAGAGAGATTTTAGGGGTTGTAGAGAGAGAAAATAAAAGTTAGAGATATATGATGGAAAAAAGATATTTGATGATTTTCTTGTATATTTTAGATACTCAAGAAGAGAGAAAAGATAAGGGAAATGAGAAAGATATATAAAAGACCAAAAAGAAAAAAACGGTAAGTGCATAACTTAAAGTAATAGTTTATATTTTATAATAAAGTTGCATGATTTGAGTATTTGACATGTAAATAATTTTTAATTAGTAGTATTTGGTAATAAAATTCTGGGGATACATGTTTGATAGACTTAAGATTATATTTGGAAAAAAATTGAATTATGTGTTGATGTGTTATTTGTTGGATTCTACGGCGCAGTTTATACATATTTTACTATAACTTAAGCTCTAGGATTCTTATTTATGTTTTCTTTATTGGGTTTGAAAGTTAAGACATGAGGCTAAAATTTTGATGAAGAACAAAAAATATTATTTTAAACGTAACTATGCTTAATTTTGGCACAAAAGTAAGATTAGAAAACTATCCACAAAATTATGGGCAATCATTTTAATGACCAAGTAGTGTTCATTAGATCATATCTTTTGCTAAAGAACTCCAAATTTAGTGATTCAAGTTGCATATTAAAGCTAAGATTCAGGGATAAAATTCTTAAGACCTTGTAATTTAATTCTGCTGTTAACAGGTCTTAAATTAAGGTCTAAAATAGAGCATAAAATCTGCCAATAATAAGGCAAAATATGAATTATGGAATTTAATGTGAAAAATAATGTGGACCATGTTATATTATGCAAATGATATTTTTATTGAGTAATTATGTGACTAACTGAGCCATTAAATGTATAAAATGTGTAAATTTAAGAATTATGAATTTTAATGACAATAATTAAGCCATTGAATACCTAGTTTAGAACTAGAGTCTTGAATAATTTGGCATGCTAATAAAATATCTATTAATATTGGTAATGACACTTATATTAATGTCGGTGATGACATATATATTAATGTCAGTGATGACACATATATTATTGTCGGTGATGACACATATATTATTGCCGGTGATGACACTCATATTAATGCCGGTGATAGCACTTGTCTATGCTTACCACTATGCCCGAGTGATAACTTTATTATGTCTGGATGACCAATCCCATTATCTTGATTATTGGTTCCTAGGTGTTATGGGCATAAATATGTTAACTTGGTATAAAAAATTTATATATGAATTAGTTGTTCATAAATATGAATTTTAAAAATAATTTATTTGTATAAGATGATTATGTAATGCTTACATATGAAAAATTCACATTTGTATATGTATAAAGAATATGCAAAAATAATATATATATATATATATATATGTAATAAAAATAATAAAAATAATAATAAATAAATTATTTAATCGTATATATATGTATGATGACACATTATGGCATATTGCATGATTATAGTTTATTGTTTTATTTATATGTACCACTAAGCTTAGAGCTTAGCATAAGAGTTTATTTTGCGCAAATATAGAGAAGAATAATCCGAATATAGTTGATAAACTTAATGGTAACCTGATACAGTAAAGCAACTCACTTTTGACACCGTGGTTACACAACTTTTCATACTTTTATTTTGAAGTTTCTTTTATAATATTTGTAAAATAACTGCACGTCTTGTAAATAATATTTTATTATATAAAATGTATTTTATTTCCTTATTATGATTTCTTTTGTACTATAAAAAAATAATGATAATAACTAAATACTAATAAAGAAAAATATAAATATATACCAGCTACTACCCTTTATATATATATATATAGAATAATATTTTAATCAATGAAGTCAGAATAATATTCCCTTATCCGAGCACATGTTACTAGGGTGAAGGGGTGTTATATGATGGCTATCATATTTAACTACCAATTAATCAAGCTAATAAATTAACTAGTGTTCAACCCAATGTTTAGGTCAAATTACAGATGGTGTGTCTAATAACTTAACCTTAAGATTTTCATTTAAAGTTTAATAATTGGTAATCAAACAACTATTAAGCTAAAAACTTTATTAAGCATAATTGAAACTGAAGAAAATTATTAATTTATTAAAAAGATAAATAAAGTTCATACAAATCGGAGTTGCTCACTAAGCATTTAGTTAAGAGTTTAGCCTAGCATTATAATAAAAATGGTCATGTCTATTTTGATTACTTAGTTAAATATTAAAGAAAATAAAGATGAAAAGAAAAGCTCCTTGAAATTTTTAATGAAGTCTGCTACTAAAAAGAATGATTTTGCATATGCATGCGATGAACTTTTCTTAAAATGTAAAAAAAACTTGAATTTATAATCTCAAAAGTTCTACTTAAAATCTAACTCTAAAGATATAAAACTTCCTAAGTAAAGAATAATCTCCCAAAAATTTAATTCTTCAAATAAAGATTAATATTTAAAGTTTGAGCTCACTTAATTAGAATATGAGTTTGAACACGACTGGACTTTAGAGCAAAAAGGGTCATTATGCACACATTGATGCCTCATGCATGCGACTACTTCTTCAATACAACAATTATCAAGCGTGCGTTGATTCTTCACACACTTGACAAGAAATAGTAATATGTATTGATGCACTCGCAACATCATCATCATTATTATTGTTAGTATTATTTGTACCTTAAAATCATTAAAATATTTATGTTTAGTTACAGGGGTCACTTTCTTCCAAATATAGCCATCCATCTCAATCATCTTAGTGAAAGTCTTTATGATCATACTAAAGCATAGGTTAGACAGAATCAACATGTCCATAAAATATAACAATAAGAACAATGAAACATACAACCATATAAAACATCAAATTAATTAATACCTTCCATTCACTATTTCTATCATGGGCTTATGACTGCTCGAAGTGGATCCTACAATAGATGACGATGTCAATGGTGTAGAAAGGAGAGAAGTAGGTGAAGGAGTTGATGTTGACATAAATGTCAATGACAGGTACAAAGAGGTAGGAGGAGGAATAATAGGTGGCGACCTCGATGATGGTGTAAGTGCTGCAAATGACTGAATAGAAGGAGTAGGTGCTCGAGGTGGTTGAATGGTATGAGCAGATGATGATGATGACAATGGAGATGTCTGAATAGGAGTACCTGATGATGATTGATGAGTAGTAAGTCCATCACTCCCCTCTCGTCCACGTCTATATTGTTTGTTTGTATCACTAGTGTGCGACATCTGCACTAACTTTTATATAATACAAAAAATGCATAGCGTGATCATTTAAGAGCATAATATATGTTAGCTTCAGTCTGATAATCTACATATAACAATTCATATTATCACTGATAGATATATAATTCATATCAAACAACAAATATAAACAATACATATTATAATTGTTATACAGTTGAAAAAATATTTACTAAGTGTCATTATCACTAACACTCTCATATGAGTCTTCATTCGAGTCATTTGATTCTGATTGAAGTTCCAACTTCTTTTTTGTGTCACTCTAATCATCCTCAATTTCTATTAACTAACCATTCAAAACACTCATGATTTATAGGTCTTCATCTATCAATATAGGAGTGTGAGCATTGATTTCATCCACCTAAAATGGTGGAGCATTAGCTATTTTGACACTGCTTAATGATGATGGTGGTGCCTCTACATTAGATCAAGCTTTTATTTTGCAAATAGCCCACCAATCAATCTTATCACCTCATAAACTTGGATAAGCACATTAATAAACTTGAGTGGCTTGAACAGATAGACTAAAAGGTTCATACCTATTAAATCTGAGCTTATGGTTGATATTTACAAGCTTATATTCTACATGCAACTTCATCCCCATGTTTGGTGTAGGATCGAACTACTCACATTTGAATAACACAGTCTTATTGATTGAAATGCCAGGATACTCCAACTGAAGAATTTCTACCAGTTGTCCATAATAATCGTTCTCATCAACACTATAATTTGATCCTTTTATTCACACACCACAATTCATGGTTATTGTAGTAGAACCATATCCGATTGTGTGAAATTTATATCCATTCACAAAATACCCAGGGTATGTAGTGACAGTTCTGAATGGACCTATGCTGAGATCATTTATGAATTAGTTAGATATGTTGTTCATAGGATCAGTGGCCTGTATCATATGTTGGTCAAATTACTTTTGATAATATAATAGTTCCAAAATAAGAGTATATAGTAATAACAAATATTTTAAATCCTTAAATAGTTCTTGAACCAATATGCGAAATAATTTTCAAGTTTAGCATCGATCTCATAACTCAAAAATTTTGGTTGAGTTTGTTTTAGCTGTTCAATATAAACACTTGAAATATAGAAAATATGCAAGTATCAAGTATGTCACAAATATGCACTTACAACAAACAACAAATATTGATTCGAATACTTATCAAAATATGATACGTACTCAATATATGGTTCAACTTCCAAGCAATTTAGTAAAATGTAGATGTGTGTTGCCTTGTATTCATCATATGTCAAAAGTCTTGTTTTAGCCCTTCCAAATGAACGTCTAGGTTGTTTGAATATAGACAGATTGTCTTCAAATTCATATGATACATCCCAATGACCATCATCATTCCGATGAACATTTCTATGCTTCGTTGTGACATAATCTTCAAAATAATAAGAACAAAAGAACAATACTTCTTCAACGAAATATGCATTGCATATTGAACCTTCAACATTAGATTTGTTTCTAACATTATTTTTTAATTTGCGAAGGTACCTGCATAATTATAATTTATAATTTATATATTTATAATTATACAGTGTCCTAATAACAAAACAAAAATAAATAATTACCTTTCAAATGGATGCATCCACCTATATTGCACTGAACTAGCAATCCTTGCTTCGTAAGCCAAGTGGACTGACAAATATTCCATTAAGTCAAAGAAACTTGGAGGAAATATGCATTCCAACTTACATAATATGATAAGAATGTCTTGCTCTAGTTGAAGCATGTCATTTGTTCTTATGATGGTTGAAGTTAGTTCTTTGAAGAACAAACTCAAACATTTGGGGGGAGTAGTTCATGATATGCAATTGGAATTAATTTTTGCATAAATATGAGACAATCATGACTCTTAATTCTGAAATTTCAGCTTCTTCATGTCAACACATCTACCCATATTAAACACATATCTATCAAAAAATTTAAGTGATTTTATCCATTCAAACAATGTTTGTTTTGCCTTATTCTCTAGTGTGTAACAAGTTTTTGGGTATTTGCCTGTAGCATCAATCAGCTTCAATTTAGGACGATGGCAATAATCATTCAACTCTTCTCTAGACTTACAAGTGTCCTTTGTTTTTCCATCAACATTCATCATAGTATTGAGCACATTATCAAACACATTTTACTCTATAAGCATTACATCCAAGTTGTGTCGAATTATATTAGAGCTCCAATATGGCAAATCCCAAAAAATACTACATTTCTTCTAACCACATGTTTTGCAAATGGGTCCATTGATCGCATCAGCATTTGGTTTAGTGACTTTTTTCAAACCCAACATATCTATCTCCTTCAAAATCCCATATCCCAACGGAGCTGGTGGTGGTTCTTTTTGCAACTGTTTTATTCTTCAGAAAAGTTGTTTTGTTTCTACGCCATGCATGATCTGCAAGCAAAAACTTTTGGTGATTGTCAAACCACAATTGTTTACCACTCAACCTTAAAGTGAAAGTATCAAATTTTTCCATACAATATGAACAAGCTAACCTTCCAGCAATACTCTAACCAAACAACATAGAATAAGTAGGAAAATCACTTATTGTCCATATTAGGGCTGCTCGCATATGAAAATTATGCTCCAACAAAATTTCATATGTATTTACACCAATTTCCCATAAATTGAGTCAACTCAGCTATAAGTGGTTGTAAGAAAACATCTAGCTTGTCTTTCGGATTTTGTGGCCTAGGAATCAATTCAGACAAGAACATATGTTGCTCTTTCATACACAACCATAGAGGCAGGTTATATGGAGTTACTATAACTGGCCATGAAGAATATTGTTGTCCTAATTGACCAAATAGTTGAAAACCATTAGTGCAAAGACCCAATCTAACATTTTAGCTTTTACATGCAAAATTTGGATGTGTCTGATTAAAATGCTTCCAAGTAATTGAGTCGAAGGGTGATGCATCACCTCATCTTTAACCTCATGCTCTGTGTGCCACCTTATATCCTTTGTTGTGGCATTAGAAGCATACAATCTCTACAATCGAGGAGTTAGAGGAAAATAGTACATCTTTTTACATGCAACATTAGCTTTTTGTTGCTTTTTAGCACCCCGACCTAGTTTTTTATATCGAGCATGGCTGCAAAACTTACAACTAATTGATTCAGCATCTACACCCCAATAAATCATACAACCGTTCAAACAATAGTCAATCTTTTCCACAAGCAAACCCATACCCCACAATAATTTCTTTGTGCTATAAAAGTTATCAATGACCACATTATTATCTAGAACAATCTCTTTCATTAGTTAGGTAATCTGATCAAATAATTTTTTTGACATATGGTTCTGTGATTTCATGCTCATTAGTTGGGATACAAAGAGATAATTGTGAATGCCTTTTACACTCAGGCCATAACTCCTAATTAGCAGCCATCAACATGTCACAAAATTTTTGAGCTTCTGGATTAGGAGGTCCCTCAATGTCATCCACATTAAATTCAGGTCCAACAACATTTATAACCATAGTGTGAAATGCATTGGCTGCTTCTTCACTACTTACATGACTTGCCCTTCCAATATCATGATTATTATCTGCTCTCGTAGACATTTCTCCATGATATATCCAAATGAAATAATCTAGGACAAATCTATTTTTTGCTATATGGTATCTTATTGTGTTTGTGTCAAAAAATATGGAATTCTGACACTTGCGCTGATTATATGGACACCTAATCTTATCCCCATCCATCCATCTTAGTTGACTACAAGCAAATTAAATAAAGCTTTTTAAACCTTCTAAGAATTATTGGTTCAAACCACCTTTTGTAAACCTTGCATACATCCACTCTCGATTTGAACTCATTATCCTATTTTAATTTGAAGATAATATTTATTAGGAAAGTAGCTATTCAGTTTTTAATTAATATTACTTAAACCTATTTCTTATTATGTCATCAAAAATTTATATACTTGTTATCCTTATAACTCCATTCCTTAAAGGTAAGAACCTATCTCATTTAGAAATGATGTGGCTATAAAGAACACGGGCTTCAACATTATAACCATACATTTACAGAAATTTCGGCAGCATCTCCCCTTTGTTCTCCAAATGCTTAAACAAATATGTACAAATTATATCCTATTTAGCACCCGAAGAACAAAGAGAAAATATAATTGAATTTCTTCATATGCATGGAATAAGTGTTGAACTAGTTGTGTTCAGTTATAGAACAAACATTCTGAAACTGTCCATTATGGACAATTCAGTGACACTCACTATCCAGTGAGAAGAGTCACCAAACGGGTTTCTATGGTTTAAAATGTACAAGATTGTACATTTAGTAATTCATTTTATATAGTTAATGTACGAATCTAGTCAAATTTTGGCAAAATAACACATTATAAAATGCATTTTTTTACTGACTATAAAAACATAATTAAAGTTTGATAAACAATAATGAATTTCTCCTAGGGCCATGAAATGCTCTTCATTTCATTCAATTAAAGCATGTATAATAAAATAAAGCAATAATAAATTTTCAATACAAATAAAATGTTCTTTTAAGTATTCTTCTAATATATTTTTATTTATGACAATTAAGAAAATATTAGTTCATATAGAACACATGTTTCAACTAATTACTTAACATAACAAATTAATTCATATCATATAGTCACACAATATTAACTAAGCCAAAATCATTTAATTCCATATTCAAGACTAACCTTTTAAGTTGGATGTTCAACTTAACTCTCAATTTCAAAGCAGAACCACAACTCTAAATTAGTTGCAGGTTTACACCCCTACAAATGAAGAAATGAAAGTCATTAAAATTTTACTAATTTAAGCGTCAAAAAATAAAATCATTGAAAAAAATATAATGTTCCAAAAATTTCCACCAAAAGTTAAATTTCATGACCAACAAATATATATATATATTAATAAGATTAATTTTCTAATTAGATTAATGTCTTAATATGACCAAATTTCCAATAAGATTTATTTCTAAATTAAATTAATACCTAATAAAATTACTTTTTTTCCTAATAAGATTAATTTCTTAACAATATTAATTTTCTGGTAAGATTAGTTTACTAAGAAGGTTAATTTTCTAATAAAATTAATTTCCTAACAAGATTAGTTTATTAATATAAGATTCATTTCTTAATTATTTAAATTTCCTATTAAGACTAATTTTCTAATAAAATTGATTTTCTAATAAGATTAAAAATCTTAATAAAATTAAATTTCTAAGAATGTAAATTCTTCCTAATAAAATTAATTTCTTCCCTAATATGACTTATTTCCTAATTCCTTTTCTAATATGAATGATTTTCATTAAATGATTGATAATATGAATTAAAAAAATTTGTTCAAAAATTAATTTTCAGTCAAATCAAATTAGATGCTCCAACCAAAATATCCTAACCAAACTTATCTACATGTTCCTAAATTCCATTTAGTTTAGTTTCATTATGAAATTTTCACATTTTTTCAATTTTTTTTAATTTTTTGGTCAATTAGCCTAGTAGGACATAGCCCCAAATGCTAGAAAAGAAGTGATAATGCTATATGAATATTTTCACTCTAGGTAAAATTTTCTCTTCATCACTCTAGGTAAGATTCTCAAGTCTTGTTTATCTATCTACTTAACTTTTTTTATGAATATTTTCACATGTAGCATTCTTGTTTAGCATGTGAATTAAATTGAGATGATTAGTTTAATGATTTTAATCTGATGATAATTTGAGTTCAAACTCCAGTCCAATGATTTATAATTTTTTTTAAAAATAAAATCAAATGCAGGAAAAGTGTAATTATTGATACATGGGCAAGCTCAATGTGAGAAATTATTGCATGGAAGAGGATGCAAGATAGATGAATGCCAAAAAGACTGTGTAGCAACATTTGGCAAAGGTGTTAAAGACTATGCTTCTTTTTCTAAAAACCAGATGACACTTATCTCTACCAATATCCTTGTTAATTACCCAAATATTAATATATTCAATAAATGAAATTTCAATTGTTTTTTTATGTACCAATAACAACTATATTTGAGATTTAAAGAAATGTAATTTGGATTTATTCCCAATTATGGCTTTCAATAAAAACCCATAATTTCTTAACGTCAATTTTTTATGCTCTGAATATTTCTTGCTTAATTTATATTTAACAATAAATTTATTTATTTCTCTAATAAAAAATAATAATTATCTTGTATATATGATAGATTGTAATTTGATTCATCCATACATTTCATAAATTTGATATAATTAACCAATTATTTTTTGTTTCTTGGATTCAAATTTTACTTATAATTTATGGTTAAAAATAGAAAATTTAAACATCAAAATTGTAATTGATAGATTGACCACTAATTCTTTTACAAATCAAATTAAATTAAAAAATTAAAAATTAACTTTTAATTATATTTAAGAAATGAAATTATATACTTCAAACTTCTTTGAATGGGTTAATTTATTTTAAAATCACCTTTTGAACTAAATTAATATTTAATTTTCAAATTATAGATATTTCATTACATTTTAAAAAACACTCTAATACTCAATTTTTTTTCCTTTTTTTTTCACTCATTATAACTTATAAGACTATAATAAGAATTTATGACACATAGAATTTTGCAAAATATAAAAGATAAAAAAGTGTTTTTAAAAATGGTATAAAATGAATATAAACTAAAATTAAATATTAACTTAATTCAAAAATTAACTTTACAATATAGCTAATATTTATTTTTTAAGTGAAAATTAAATATAAATATTAACCTTTAATATCAACAATATATGTAGAAAAAAATTAAAAAGCTCGGAACGGAAAAAAAAAACAGCATTGAACGGGGAAAAAAAAGAAGAATTTTAGGCTTACCTTTTCACGGTGTTATGAATGACGTGGAGAGAGGGCGGCGAATGGCTAGTTGACAACGACAGAGAGATGCTAATGGAGAGGAAGCTAGGCACTGCATGGAGAGAAGAAGGGAGAAGGAGGTAGCGGAGGCAAGGTTCTACAATTTTAGAGATGAAGAATGAGGGTTGCTACATAAATAATTAAGAAACAAAATGACACCGTTTTATTTTAAACAAAACGATGTCGTTTCGTTAAGTTAATATTAGCGACGGACTTATTTCCGTCGTTACATATTAACTTAAATGAGTGATAACAAAATTTTTAGCGACAGATCTATTCCCATCACAAAAGTTTGATTAAAAATCCGTCGCTAAATATAAAATAGCGACGGAAAAATAGTCATCGCTATTTTATTTTTCAATTTTGTCTCTAATCTGTTTCTAAACTAGGCACCATTTTTTACTGCCACATTTAGCTAGCATTATTAGCTACGGAATATATCTATCACAATATTTAATCGCTAATATGTCACTAGATATTTTAATAAATTTTTTTATTAAAGTGTCATGTATTTCCATTGCAAATTAGTGACGAATTAAATCCGTCACAAATTTCCATCACTATTTTTTAATTTTTTTCTGTAGTGTAGTGTAATGCTTTTTTCCATTGTAGTGCTCACTTGCCGAAACATGATTAGCTCGACTAAACAAGTGGGTGTTACGAAATCTAGTGCAAAAAACTATGAAATTTAGAATTTTTTTTTTGAATATTTCTTTGTCATAAAACTCATTCACAGATAAAACTTGTTTTATATCATATAATATGCATCCATAAAATCTTTCTTGATTCAAAGATTCATCATATAATTAAAATCATCATGTTTGGACTCAACTGACCCAATATTTACAAAAATACAAGCTTTAGTACAATTACATAATACTTGAAATACAAACATGTATCCAGGTAAACAATCCAAACCCATATACCATGTACAAAATACAATAAAACATGGTACCATATACAAACATGCAATTATACATTAAACAATTACATGATGTCATATAAAACATCATGACATGACAGTGAATTCATAATATCAAGCAATAAATTCATAATATCAGGTAGATATTTAGCTTATATAATAAATTAACTCATTAAGCATGTTACCATAACTATAACATATAATTTTCAACAGTGTAATCTTATATACTTGTGACTTTGAACCTCTTTTCATTTCATTATGTTCTTAAATCACTTTGATATAATTGTCCAACAACTCTCAACAAAGATTATTCGGCTACGGATTGTGTACAAAGGCGCTCTCTAAGCTTAAGCCACCTTACTGCTATCTATAATCATGTGTCAGTTTAGGCGACTCAAGTCAATGAGACTCCCAAAGCTTAAGCCACATTGACGAGTATAAAATCATGGTATTATAATCATTTCAGTAACAAACCCCTTTAATGACATGTCACTTAACCTACATTTGGTCTTAATATCAAACATGAGTTTTACTTGTTCATATTATCTTATTATACTTCATTATGACATTTATATGTTATAACATATATACTTTGATCATATGTAAACTCATCATATAACTTTCATGATTTAATATTCATAGAAGCATACTATAAGTGTATCATTTTGAAACCATGTGCATAGTCATTACATTATAACTATTAAACATACAACATATATCATTTAAAGCAGACTTCATAGGTGTGAACTATGTGTTCACAGCTGTGAAGGTTTATTCACGGGAACTCCTACTCGTGAACCAAATTGTGAACTTGGTTGTAAAAGTTTCTGTTTGTTTTGGTCAAATTTTTTACGGACGAGAAAAAGTTATCCCAAGCGTGACCTTGTTCGTAGGATGAAATTTATAGTCATGAATGCCTAGTCACAAGTGTAAATCTAGATTTTTCCAGTAGTTAACAACATTAAAAATAAGCATTCATTACAAGTTACATGTAAGGCTCTAAGAATTGTCCTATGACAATATTTTCCTATTAATATTCTCATCACATAATACATTAAAACATATTAAAGCATTATTTAAACCCCTTATAATATATCTCAATAGAAATTACCTTATCAACTTATCTTATTTAATGTCAATTCATGCATTTATAGTTTCACAAACTCTTTTCTAACCTCAACAATATATCCTTTTACATTTCCATCAACTTTACTTGGCATTCTATTTACAACACATATGACATACTTATAATAAGATTCCTTTCGAGCATTTCAATTCATGTCTCATATTCTCATAGCATTCATTGCATCACTTACTTTCATATCAACAATCAACTAACATTTAAGACATTCGAAGAATTTAACACATATATCATGTCAAAATTGGAATTCAAATGCATACATGTACATACCTTTAATGAAACCTTAAAAACCAAACTTATTTCAAGCTTACTTATTCTTTTGGTGGATTTCACCACCTCATTTTTCAACTCCTAACACATGTAACACATCTATATCAAAATCTATAACTTATATACTTAACCTTTAATGTCATAAAGATAGAAACCATAACTTTAACCACTTTTACAATGTTAATCTCATACAACCCTTTACTAACAAATACCATAACTTATAAACAACTTAAAAATGAGTCTTTAACCATAGAAGCTCATGATCACTCGAAACCCTAACTCATATAGAAATAAGTCTCTAACAAAACGATATCTACATGGAAAAAGACTATAAAAACTTGTAAAAATGAAAAGGAAACATAATTCCTTATCACAATTGAAGGAAACACAGTTATGATGGAAAATTTGACTCATCTCTTCCTTCTATGGGTTTGTCTCCTTAAGAACACATCTTCTTTATGCTCCTCTCCCATAAGAACTTATTTAAACTTTGATCTTTAGTATTGGTTTAGGTGTTCAAGAGCTAAGAATCAAAGAGAACACAAGACTTGACTTATGATATGACAGAACTTCGAGTTCTAAGGTTTACTTTTAGATTTATGTCGTGAGAGAAAGAAAAAACAACTTAGAATTTTATTTCTGACAATGTTCATGGGCATGACCCAATAAGTCACAGGCGTGAACCCTTTTGAAACCATTATTCACGGGTGTGATAAGTCATGGGCATGAACATAACACTTATCACTTTTCTCATCTTTCCTTGTCTCTCTTCCATTAACCAACCCTTAAACACACTTAACTTTTCTTAATCCCTCTTATTTAACTAGACTCTAATTACGGGTGTTATATTTCTCTTCCTCTTAAAAGAATTTCATCCTCGAAATTACCTACAGTGTCGTGTTAGAACAATTGGAGGTACTATGTTTTCATCACCTCTTTACTTTCACATGTAGCCTTTTATGTTGCATGATTCCCCAATAAGACTTTGACTAATAGTACTTGCTTGTTCCTGAGTTCTTGGACTTCATGAGCCAAAATCTCAATCGGCTCTTCCTTATACGTAAAATCTAGTCTTACCTCTATGCTTTTGAATGTGATGACATGTGAAGAATCTAATTTATACCTCCTTAACATGGAGACATGAAAGACATTATGAATCTTACTCAACTCTGATGGTAAAGCAAGTCTACAGGCGACTAGTCCAATCTACTTTAAGATCTCATATGGTCTAATAAATCTAGAGCTCAACTTGCCCTTCCTTCCATACTTTAGGACCTTCCATGAAGAAACTTTAAAAAACATTTTGTCTCTCACTTCATATTCTATATCTTTTCTCTTAAGATCTATATAAGATTTCTGTCAATTTGAAGTTGCTTTTAACCTTTCTTCTATAATATTCACTTTTTCCTCTGTCTCTTGCACCAACTCTAGCCCTACTGACTTCTTCTTACTGAGCTTTGTCTAACATAACAGTGTTCGACACTTTCTATTGTATAATGCCTTATAAGGAACCATCTTGATACTAGACTCATTAATAGTAGATATTTCTCCCAACTAAATTTAAACTCGATCACATAACTTTTCATCATGTCTTCTAGAATTTATATCACCCTTTCCAATTGACCATCCATTTGTGGGTGAAAAGTCACACTGAAACTGAGCTTAGTACCCAAAACTCATTGTAAACTTGCCTAAAACTGATATGTGAATCTTGGATATCTGTCTAATATGGAGACTGGAATACCATTTAATCATACTATCTCGTTTACATATAGCTCTGCTAGCTTGTTCAAGAAATAATCTCTTTTGATAAGCAAGAAATGCACTGACTTCATTAACCTATCCACTATGACTCAAATGGTGTTGAAATTTCTCAATGTTAGAGATAACCTAACCACAAAATCCATCGTGATTCGTTCCCATTTCCATTCTGATATTGTGATCGGTTACATCAAACCTGCAGGCACATGATATTCTGCCTTGACTTACCTGCCCACTAAAACTTCCCCTTAGATCATGATACATCTCGTTACTTCTTGGATGCTTCACAAATCTAGTTTCATATGCTTCCTTAAAGATCTTTTGCCTCAATTCCGTAACATTAGACATACATAAGAAGCCTTGATAAAACAAATTGTCGTCTGTTTCAATAGTGTATTTCGGTCTCTCCCCCTTAGAGACAAACTTGGCGATCTCAACTAGCTTGCTATATTGTATCTGTGCATCTCCGATTTCCTGGTTAAGAGTAGATCGAACATGCAACTCTATTATGGTCTTTCTGTTCAAAGCGTCGGCCATAATATTTGTCATGTCTGGATGCTAGTTAATGATGCTATTGTAGTCATTGATCAACTCTAATCATCGCCTCTATCTCAAGTTAAGTTCTTTCTATGTTGTAAGATACTTCAAGCACTTATGCTAAATGTAGATAAAATATTTTTCTCCATGCAAATAGTGACACTACAAGAAAATTACCATTTAGAAATTGAAAATTGTCACTAAAATTAATAAATTTGTCGCTAATATAATATAGCGATGGACGTAATCTCTTGTAGTTTTTCTCCTCACAACACTAATAACAATGGAAATGCATTATATTGCTAATATTAGTGACGAAATTAGCAACAGATATTTTGTCGTTATAATGTAATTGCAACAACTGGTTAGGGGACTGATTGTAATGGACTGTTCGTTGCAAATTTGCAATGAAAAAGTCCATGGCTATATGGCTTGATCCAGCTAGTGATGGTTTGGTTGTTCGTCAATAATCCTTAGGCAGTGTTTTTTTTTTTCAATTTATAATATTTTTTAATTCAATGTATACTATTAAGCAATTTATTTTTTCAATTTATAATATATTTTTTTAATTCTATTTAAGAAATTGATCCATAAGCAATTCAATGATGCAACAAGAATCTAACTAAAATTATCGAGAATCACAAACTAAACAAATTACAAGTGAAAGTGATATGATAGTTCAATGCTTATGAACCCATTTGGATATCAAAAGGAATATTCTTTAATTTCAAGATGAAAATGAAAGTGTTGAGAAACAACGAAATATAGCAAGAAAATATAAGAACTCAGAGAATACCAAATTTAACGAGGTTCGACAATGTGCCTTCATCATCGGGAGCAGAGCGACTAGATTTTCTTATTGATTGTACTAAAAACCGGGGTTATAATACACATGTTATATATAACATGTACGGTGAGATTTTATAAAAATACCCCTGTACTGTACCTAGGATTTTATATATATCCGTAACCCATAAAATAACCTAGAAACCCCCACAAGGATATATGTTGTCGTTGCGCTTCAGCATCTGTCCACTTACTATGCATATGAGTTATACACAACAAAAAGGATATATCTTAAGGGCAATCAATTTCAAAAGGCATATCAATGTCATTCATACAAAACCAACAACAATCCAAGCATAACAGAAATGCAATATAAAAAAGAGTTTACTGAAGGTATAACAAATATAGAATGACTTAAAAACCACAAATACCCAAATATTAGCCTAAATGCATAAGCTATAAGACTACAATAGATCAATACTAATACCATAATCATTGTGCTTCGTTTACAGGTTCTAGTGCTTCAACAATGACAACACTCCTTTGATAACATGTAGCAAGAAGATGATACAATTTAAGAACTTAACAAGGTTGATAACATAGAATCAATGTAGCACTAACATGGACACGGAGAAACGGTATTTTTAAAAAATATAGGACACGGACACCGGAAAGAAACGTGTAAATATTAAAAATATAGGGGTATATTTATAAATAATTAAATTCAAAAAATACAATTACAAAATTTTATTTTTATATGAAATTAAACAATAAAAACATACAATTAAGTATATTGAACAATTATTATTCAAGTATAAAAGAGTATAAAAATATTATCATACTAATAAACTTAAAAAAGAAATACAAATTTCATAACCATAATTTATAAATCACAACAAAAAGTCTAAAAGTTTCAAAATTTTTATAATAAAACAGTAAATATGTTTTATAACCTCAAAATAAAAAATCTCAATAATACTAACAAGAAAATGTTTTTTTTTTATGGTACTTCCTCAACATTACAATCTAAGTCTTGAACATTCTCATTTCCCTCGTCAACAAAAAATACAGATTCCAACTCTGGTTCATCTAAGGTGAGATTAGCAACTTCAAGAACACCTACTTCATCCATGCTTCCAAATTCATCTCCACCAACATCCCACATTTTTGTCTTTTCATTACAATATTCTGAGGTGTTCCTTGATAAAAGACGAAGATTATTATGAATATAAACCAAGTCCTCCGCACATTTTGGAGTTAATTTATTCCTTCTAAATGAATGAATAAATGAATAAGTACTCCAATTTCTTTCACAGCAAGAGGAAGAACTAGGTTGTCCAAGCACTTTGAAAGCTAGCTTTTGAAGTAAAGGTGTAGATGAACCAAAGCAAGCCCACCACTTTATAGGTTCTGAATCATACCTGCAAGCAATAGAATCTGGATCTCCAAATGACCCAATCTTAAGTGAAAAACTAGCAAATTCATCATTAGCTTTAGCTCGCTCATCATGATTGGAAATATTCTTCTAAAGCACTTAATTCGTTCAGAGGATACTTCTTGATCCATATGAGGACTTGATCTACCTTCTCCCTCTTGAAGCCATTTATCACTATAATACCTTCAAAGAGAAATTATAAAGAAACAAACATCTAATTATAAAGAAATAAAAAAAATCAAGTGAAAAATAAGAAAGGTAAAAATGAGAATTAATTTAAAAAATCACCTTGAATTTAGTAAGTGAGCTAAACAATGAAGTGGTGTATTATTCTTTGCCCAACGCTCAACTAGAATGGAATGAACTACAAAATAGAATGAGGAGAACTCATGGGGTTGTTTTTCTTCATGCTTAAAAATAATCTTCTTCACCTTTTCAATCATAGAGCCCCACATCTCATAAATCAAATGAAGACATGGCTTGTTTGTATCACAAACTCTAATCATTTCATAAATTGGTCCAGTAAAAGCAATAATATAACTAAGATCTTCCCACCAATTCTCATCTAATACTTTGTCATGAACAAACCTAGCTTTCCCTTGATCATCATCTTGATATTGCACCCAACTCTCACTCAAAACCATTGCTTCTAAAGCACGTCTTATGAGTTTAAATCTTTTAAGCATGACAACAATAGAAGCAAATCGAGTATCAACAACTGCAAGCAACCTCAAAAAGCTAAATTTATTGAACATGGCTAATCTCATGGAATGATTCATAATAAAATTTTTGATTTGCAAAGCATCCCCATGAATTTCAGTTATCCAATAGCACTCTTCATATGTATCTTGATTAGTTTCCACATTCTTAGCAGAACATATATTCTTCAAAGCAAGATTAAGTGTGTGCACAACATATGGAGTCCAATAAATATGTGGAAACATGCCTTCAATGATTTCCCCAGCACCTTTACAATTTTTGGCATTATCAGTTATGACTTGTACCACTTTTTCATGCCCAATCTCATTAATTACCTCTTTCAATATATCAACAATAAAATATTTATCTTTCACCTCACCTGAACAATCCACAGATTTAATAAACATAGGAGTTGAATCAGTAACAATCATTATATTAATTAATGGCCTTCTTTGTGTATCACTCCATCCATCATTAACAATGCTAACACCCTTTTCATTCCAAGTACTTTTGATTGGTTCTAATAATCTATCTACATTTGCCATCTCTTGCTGAAGCAATGTAATTCTCAATTTATTATAACTCGGAGGCACATATCCACCTAATGCATGATTAGCAGCAAATGCATATGAACTCACATAATAGGGATTTCTAGCCAAATTAAATGGCAACCCTCCAGTGTAAAACATTCGAGCAATTTCAGCATCTAATTGGTTTCTAGTTTGTATATCAAAAGCTCTACCTATAGGAGAATCATCAACTTTTTTTCTCTTTAAAGCATCTGAAATATTTAAATCAGTTACATGCAATGAAGGACTTTCAAATATACTACCAGAAGTAACACTAGTAGGCAATCTAACTCGCTTAGGTTGGGAATTCAGAATTTTATTCGTGACTTCTTCTTCCATTTTTTTCATCTCAAAAATATCTTCATTTCTAACTTTTGTACATGGACCAATCCCTTTCCCAGATATTTTTAGTAAATGAGATCTTACTCTAGTATAAGATCTTTGCTTTTCTTGGCCACAAAAGTTACATACCCACCTGTAATTTCCTCCAGTCTCTCCAGTCTTTTGAAGTTTTTTAACATATTTCCACAAAGATGTTTGATCATCATCCTTCATATTTTTTTGCTCACTACTTATGTTTTGACTAGATTTTGAATTTTTTGTACTTCTAGAACCAGAATCCATAAATTCAATTTGAAAATTAAACCTAAATAAAAATTAAAACTTAAAGAATAGATAAAAAAAATAACTAAGAACACCACAGCAAAATAATTTAAATTCAATCTGAAAATTAAACATAAATAAAAATTAAAACTTAAAGAATAGATAAAAAAAAATTAACTAAGAACACCACAGCAAAATAATTGTTTGTATTTTCTAGGATTAAATTAAAGTACAATCAAATATTAGAATTTATGAAACTAATTACATGTGGATTGCTCATGAATTTATATATTAATTAAGAAAATATAAATTTATAAAATCAAATGTTGGAGGAAATTAATATTTAATTATATTAATTATAAAAGCGGGAGCAAAATAAATATTATATTAATATTTAATTATATTAATGATGATTCTCCTATAATACAGCAATTTCCACCCATTGTTTCTAAATTCATGGGGACTGTGCTGTCTGCTTGGAAGAGATGAAAGGCAGAGGTACAGCAATTTATAGCTATAGGTACAGCAATTTATAGCTATAGGTACAACAATTTCTGCCCCCTTATTTTTTTTATTAATATACATGTACTTTATGCAATTTAAAGTAAACTCACACTGTACTTACCCGTTTTAAGCTTCTTCCACGATTTTCTTTCAGTTTTTGGTCCTTTCTTTAGTTTTAAGTTGTCTACTCCTCACTTTCTTTAATTTTCTTCACATATTTATCCAAGACCCCATGAATTAAGTGATAGCAGACTAGTGCAGAAGGCATAAATTGATGATAGAAGCAAAAAGATTTAAGAATAACTTACCGCAGCAATTACTGGACAGTGGACACCAGTGAGAGCGACTGTTGAAGGCAGAGATTGTGGGAGAGCTTGTTAGTTGTGGCGTCGGGCATAGAGGAAAGGAAGAAAAGCCGAAATTTTTTTTTTGTAGAAGAGACGTTAACTGATCAATTTATAAGAGGAGAATTACAAAAGAGGAATTTGTTTTTCAGAAGAGTCCTGATAAATTAAGGACTTGAGGGGAGAAACGGGTTTCTCATCCAAAAACGCGTGTCCAATTTTTCTGAAATTTTGGCACCGGACCCAGGACGTTTTGTGTTCATGTCCATCAGTGTCGGTGTCGGAAACGTCTCTGATACGATGACACGATGATGGTTCAGCGTTTCCGTGCTTCATAGCATAGAATTGTTTACAATTTAACCATTAAGAAAACCATAAATTACAATGAATGTGACCTACCACCATGCATATGTCGATTTTTTCATCACCATTCACCTTTATAGTGTTGTCGACCTCCAAATTCATGAACTGGTTAAACCCATGAAGCTTTCCAACAACCACCCGATTCACATTCAGCTTGAATGCATTAAAAATAAACATTAGTATGAAAATCCCGAGATGAAGCTAGATGATCAAATTATATTTCAAGAAAAACACATAGAAAGTAGCAGAGATGCAAAATAGCAGATAATCTATGATGAAAAATAAGCATGTGGATCATTCTCACCGCTGCAACTTTTCAGCTTAATCTTAGATGTGTGAACTGCCTTTGCATTCTTCTCCAAGTCCTGCTTTTAGGACAGGAATTTCTTCCATAACAAGCAAAGTAGGCTACCAAATTAGAAAAGCTTAAGCATGTTTCTTCCATAGCTAAACCATTCAACTCTATTTGTTTAGAATGAAAAGATACTTGAGCTACCAATGTGACCCTCTAAATATTCTAAAAGGCTTCAACATCAAGCAAGAAACTAGTCATGCATAACATTAAATTGGATGTTGAAAACCAAAGATATACTGGCACTTCAATGAAAGGTCACTAAAAATAATCACAATAACCAGTTGCAACTCTCAAATGAAAAAGAAGTTTCTGCCACATGATAGATGCTACTCACTTTTTCTTCTAACCTTGCAAAAAATTTTGAAATTTATACAATCAAAACCCTGAGTTCATGAGGCTTCTAAAATCAACAAGCGTTGGTTTTGTAATAAAAAATTGATAATCTTATTTCCATTTCCATTAGCAATTGTAAAGACACTTGGATAAGGCCTCTTTAGATATTATATTAAAGATGTACAGAAAATTTAGAATTAATAGGCCATGCAATCCAATGGATAAAACGATATTAATTCCTTTCCAGAAAAGAACCTTACAAACTACAATAGTAACCCATATTACAACTAGCAGTTGAGAAAGATCACATGCAATTTTGCATTGTCTTAGAAAAGTCAGAAGCAAGTATATTATTTGCACTGACCTAAAGTACACTACCTCATATGCCGTCCAAAATAATGGATCAATTTACAAGGCCTTCTTTGAGTGTTTGACTGAATTTTCCTTCCTATCGGTGTACCTAAAGGGAGTTGATGTAGATTATTAACATGTCAGAAGTGGATATGTTCAACAAATTAATGAATTAAAATGCATTATAGTCTACCTGGCAAAGGAATGCATTATAGATTATTAATACCATATCAGAAGCTAATATGGATCAGTTTAAAAGGACAATTGCACTAGCATACCTACCTGATGAATTGATCATTTATGCTAATTAATATGCAGAGTTACAACCTACAGGTTTACAGCATATAAAACATGATATTCACAAAAAGTAAAGAGTAAAGCCTTTTCTCTTGAATTGACAGTTAATTATGCATATTGAAAATGAACCAAGTTAAATCAGATTCAGCATGATTCTAATCAGAAATCTGTCCTTTCTGGTTGATCAAAATGGATAAAAACAGTAACAAACATCCAAATCAGACTGGTACACGTGAGCAAGTATCAATTTCTCTAATAACTCTGCAACTCTTCTGCCTACCAAAATATGAGTCCTCCTCTAAATATGAAACATAACTTCAATGATTATGATTTTCATTCTAATAAAATCTTTGAATTAAATCACCCTAGTAGCATGTAATGCCATGAAATATTTTTGCAAGCTTAAAAAAATGACCAGGTAAAAACAATAAGAACTATAATTTTTAACTTAGAGATAATAAAATAACAAAAATTTTCATTAACTTGTATACAAGGCCAAAAAGGTGGTGACCAGCTGCACCATTTGGAACCTACAAACAAAAAATAATAATAAAAATAAGCCTGACTTAACAACAGAGATCACATCAGCACTAACCCAACAAATGATCTTGAATGCATGACATGCATAAATAACCAATAAAAACGTAAATTTTCATGCGCTGTGGTGACAATCTAAAAACTCTATTCCCATTTTAAACCATTGCATGCTCAGTGTCTTGAAAAAGGAAACACATGAGATAATGATGAGCATAACAACATTATACGAAAATAAAAAATTAAAATTACCTCTGCATCAGGCTTTTTACTAAGCAACAGTGCTCCTTCGGCTTTACTAAGAAGATCCATCTGAAAGCACGACATTGCAAACAAAAAACGAGAGGGAGGCATATCCGTGCCTTCAATTTACAAGAAAACAAAGAATGAGAATTCCATATATGATGAACCTTAAGTACAAAGTATACATCAAAAAAAGACCTAATCGAAAGAGTATAAGCCATGACTGGTACCTTTAAGAATCTGATATGCAGAATAAACTTGATTATTATTCAGGTAACATCTAGCCAGTAATTGTATGTTGACCTACATTATAACAAACCAATAGAATCATGCAGTAAGAAAACCCCAAAAACAAAAATTGAATTTCCAATAAGTAAATTTAAATAGAACTGAAAAGAAAAGAAAAAATAGAGGGCAAAAAGGAAAACCTCGGAGGGGAACTCAGTGCAGAGGCTTGTTGAGACTATTCTCTCCACATCCTTGATTTGTTGCATCCATAACATCCTTGGTCCTAACAACATAAAACCCTAAAAAATAGAAGTTAATTTCATATGTGAGATAATCGATGAAAGTGGAAACTCATACTTGAGGAATAGGCAAGGAAGATAAGGTGGTGGAACTCAGAGACAACAAGAGGGCGAGGGAGGGAATTTTTTTAAAGACATAAAATTTAACGATTGCCCAGTCAACAAAAACCTATCTAAGGATGGACCTATACCCATAAATCAATATAGAGGCATTAGAAGTGTAAGGACGGAAAAAGAAAATGCCTCACCTGAACAAAAACAATGGGCTTTAGTCAGAGGAGCTACTCTATAGTGAGTTTATGTTGCAGTGTTGGTTTCCAATGGCTTGGTGATGAGAGAAATCGCGTTGGGTCTGGGTGGAGTGAGGACAGGCGGTCACGTCGCAGTGAATTGTTTAGAGGTTGAAGGGGCAAAGAGATTATGAAAAAGCTAGATGAAATGAGGGAACATAGAGAGGAGTAAGAGTTGTGGTTGAGTGAGGTAGGGATATATACTAATCCTCAATCTTCATACGTTGGTTCGAATAACCGACAAAAAAATATGAAGAGCTTTAATTAGAATCAATTGTATTCTACCATTTATTTTAAGTTTTGATAGATCTCAATTTTTTTTTTTATATCTGGAGTAATAATTATATTAAATTATACCGTATTATTTTATAACCGAATTGTACTAAAAAAATTTATATTTAGAAATTTATAATTTTATATAACATTTATATAATTTATAATTTTATTATATACAATAACTTATAAAAATGAAATAATTTATTTATAACACTATTTATACTTTTTATATTTTTATTATACAAATATAATATAATTAAGCTTATAATTAAATATACTTTAATCTATAAAATTAAATTATAACAAAATTTATATGACATTTATAATAGTAAAAAATTTAAATAATTAAAATTTTTAAATGTTCAAAATAATTTTATATGCTAAAATTTTATAATGCTGATGTAGAAAATTGAATGCATAACCTCTATAAGATCTAAGATAAGTTCATCATTAAACTAATTAACTATCTTTATCATTAATATATAAATAAAAAAATATTTATAATATATTGCTAGTTGCATTTTTTAATATAAATTTTGTATTACTAATTATATTTTTTAATATTTATAATTTATTTAAATTGTATTATAAAATAAATATAAATTATATTAATTATTTGGTAAATTAATTTAACTGAATTAATTATAAAGTAACCTAATTTATAATAAATGTACTATAATTATATGATAAATCAATATAAATTATGATTTGTTCTAATTATATTATATGATTTTTTTGTTAAAATAATTGTATTATTTTAAATTTAAATATTAGTATATACTATATTATTAAATAAAAATATATAATTATTATATTTAATAAAATTATATGTTTATATACATTATAATTAGTGAAAACATATTATATATATATATATATATATATATATATATATATATATTAAAATTAAATAGTAATAAACTTACATACTTTATAATTATATACTTATAATTATATTTTTATATTATATACATACTAAATTGTTCGTAAGGATAATTGATTATTTTTCTTAGGGTTTCATATAAGAAAATCCTAGAAAAACATCAAATTTTAACTATCGTTCATGTATGATTCATATTAGATTTTACTAACTATCCATCTTACTTCTACAATTTTTTTTAACTCATTTTTGTCCGAGTTGAGTCTTTCAGTAGCATGCTTTGGTTATCTTTTTTATTATTTAGAAAAAGTGAGTCACCAGTTATATAATTTTTTATCAAAATAATTATATTATATTAAATTTTTGTACTAATCCAAATTATATTTATAAATAAAACATATATATAATTGATCATGTACTTATATATTTATATACTTTTATAATTAATGTGCACACTATTATATATATATATATATATATATATATATAATTTTATTTTTTTTATCAAAACAGTATATTATATTAAACTCATATAATAATCTAAATTATATTAATAATTAATATATATAATTGATATACTTAATAAACTTATATACTTTATAATGAATGTAAACACTATGGTAATATATATAATTTAAATACTCACAAACTTACATACTTATATTTTATAATTAAATATTTTAATTAATAAAACTTTTATATAAGAAAATTTTGCATTTATGAATTTTAATTTAATGCTTTAAAGAAAATACTCTCATAAATTTTTTGTTCATCAAAAATTGATTGTTTATTAAGAGTATTTTTATGTGATGATTGTAGATTTTGTTTATAATACTATTAAATATCAATTTTATATTTTATGTATTTTTTATTTAGTTCCAAATATTTGAGTACTGGATTGTTTTGTACTGTATTATTTAGTACTGAAAAAACTGAAGAACTATACCGAATTGTCCTGAATTTTCAAAACAATACAATACAAAAATTTTTTCTTTTCAATACAAGACAAGACTTAGATTTATATATTTTTTAATTTTCAAGACAATATTGAAGATTTTTTAATCTTTGAATTGGACCGGATCATGTACACCCCTAGTGGGAGGTATTATGGCATGGAGAAGAAATTATTAGGGTTTGATTTTATTGCATAAACAAAAAATATCGCTATTTCTTAAGCATAAAACGACATCATTTGGATTCATGCTTAGTGACTTATTTAAAAAACCATCACTACATGCTAAAAATTATTAAAATAAATATTAGTGATGGATTTCACCTCCATCGCTAAAAGTTAAACAACAATAAAAATTAATTGAAATAAAAACCTATGATTGATTCAACTCCGTCACTGAAAGCTAAATAAATATAAAATGACAATAAAAACTTAGTAATAGACATAAATCCATCATTGAAATAATTATGCAACTTATATAGGTTTATTGACAAATAAATGTTATAACAAAACTTCCAACTTAACAAAGGACTTTAAATTGTCGCTAATCCTTGATTATAAAAAATATTATACATATTAGCGACGGATAGAATTTGTCGATAAAGTAATTATTAAAACTCTTTAGGCTTAGTGACGAACAAAATTTGTTGCTGAGCCTCCAAATTAGTGGCAGACTCCCGTCATCACTAATCTTAATTATAAAAATGCTTTACAAAGTTAGCGACGAATATAATCTATCGCTAAACCATCACAAAATTTGAATGCTAATTTTTGCTGCCATAGTTAGCTACCATTTTAGTGATGGATATTTTCTGTTGCAAAATATCGTTGCTAATTTTTCGCCAATCTATCGTTAGTTCATTTTAAAATTTTTTAATTAATGTCACTCACCTTTCCTTCGCTGATATGACACTATTAGCGATGTATTCAAGTTTGTTGCTAATTTTTGTAGCTATTCTACTATTTTCTTGCAGTGTGATATCATATCTTTAGAGCAAACACAATGGCTACCAACTTAAGATCATGTGTGGGGTAATTCTTCCCATATGGCTTCAATTGCCTAGAGGCATAAGCAACCACTTTTTGTTCTTGCATTAAGGCCACCTTAAACCATTATGAGAAGCATAATTGTAGATGACATACTTCTTATCAGGAATTGATTGTGTAAGAACTGGAGCTTTTGTCAACATACACTTGAGCTTGTTGAAACTAGCTGGACATTTGTCATTCCATTCGAACTTCACATCTTTTCTTAAAAGCCTAGTCAAAAGAGAAGTAATCATTGAAAAACCTTTCACAAACTTGATATAGTAACCTATCAAACTAAGAAAACTCATGATATCTGTCACATTACGGGGAGACATCCAATTTAAGATTGCCTAAACTTTATTAGAATCAACTCTAATGTTGTTTGTTGACACGATGTGTCCAAGGAAAGCTACTTCGTCATGCGAAAACTCACATTTGGAGAGCTTGACATACATCTTATGATCCCTAAGGATCTGTAACATTGTTTCAAATATTGATTATGCTTTGCTTGATTCTGAGAATACACCAAGATGTTGTTGATGAAAATAATTATGAACTAGTCCAAGTATGACCTAAAGATTCGATTCATCAAGTCTATAAAAGTTGTTGAAGCATTGGTCAAACTGAATGGAATAACCAAAAACTCGCAGTGACCATATCTGGTTCTGAAAGTTATCATAGCTATATCTTTCTCCTTTATCTTCAACTGGTGATAACCCAATCTTAAATCGATATTGGAGAACACTCTTGCACCTTTTAATTGATCAAAGAGATCATCAATCTATAGTAACAGATATCAATTCTTGATAATCACCTAACCTTATAGATCCATCTTTTTTTTTTACAAATAAAACTGGTGCACCACAAGGAGATACATTTGGTGTGATAAAACCCTTGTCTAGCAACTATTGTAATTGAGCTTTCAACTTTTTCATTTTTGAAGGTGCCATTCTATAAGGTATTATGGATATCAGTGTTATGTCTGGTGTGAGCTCTATGAAGAACTCGACATCCCTATTAGGTGGTAATTCTAATAGATCATCTGGAAAGATATCTAGAAACTCTATCACTATAGGGATATCCTAGAGATCTGTAACTTTTATCTTGGTGCTAACCATATGAGCTAAATAAACCTCACATCCTTTTTGAATCATCTTTTGCGCCTTCATCATGAAGACCATCTATAGAGGCTATGGAAATATCTCACCTTCTACTACCACTTCTTCTTATTTTAAAGTCTTAAGAACAACTGTTTTAGATCGATAGTCCACAACTACCTCAAGCTGTGAGAGCCAATTCAAACCTAATATGGTATCATACTCATGAAATGAAAACTCTATAAAATTTGCTGGAAACTCTTTCCCATACACAACCAAAAGGCAACTTCTGTATGCCTGGTTCACAACTACATTATGGCCTAAACGGTTTGTGACCTCAATCTTGAATTCTAGCTTCCATATTGTTATAATGTGCTGACTAGGCATGCTCGTGCATACATAAGAATATGTAGAGCCTAGGTCTATCAAAGTAGATAAATCCAAGTCATGTAAAGAAAATATACCCACTATAATGTATGTGGCTCCTTGGTCCTCACGAGCCCTCATCGCATATGTCATAGCCAGAGCTTTATTGGGTCTCGACCTATTCACTATCTCTGAAATAGCTTGGCTAGGTCCTGCATGACCTCATGTTTGGTTTCTATTCTAAACTAGAGCTAACATTATTGTCTGTGTGGGGTAGAAATTTTCCAATAAAAGGCAATCCCTCCTCATGTGATCTAGGGCTCCGCACCTGAAGCAAGTCCCTATGTTCACTTGACACTTTCCTCTGTGATTCCTCTGACATGTCCCACATAAAGGAGCAAAATCTTTAGTTGTATAAGTGTTGGTAGTGGCTGATGTAGTCTTAAAGAGCAGTCCCCTCTTGAAAGAATTAGGTTGTGAGTGATTATGTCCTCTCTTACAGATAGTCTATGCCACAGTAGTTGTGGGTCTTCTGGCATTGTCCTCTACTCTTCTCTTTCTTCTCTTTTCTATACTAATAGCAGTGACACAAGCATTGAGAAGTCCTCAAGCTATAGAGAAATGACATAATATCCTAGGTCATCATTCAACCTATCCTCAAAATGACAATATTTATCACTCTCATCCACCAAGAAACCAGTGGCATATCGACTCAATCATATGAACTCCTTCCGTACTCAAAAACTATCATGCTCCTCTAAGGCAGACTCATGAATTCCTTTCTCTTCTCATCTATGAAGACTCGGGGTACATATTCTTTTTTGAACTCTACAATAAAGTACTACCAAGTCAGAGGTTGTGGGGTCTAATGCTTTTTTATATCCATTAATTTAGATCTTGTGTCGCATGTGTCACAAAGTTGATGCGTTTGACTGACCGAAGTCTAAATACGAATTTTGATAGGAATTAATCAAAGTAATGATTAATTATGATGATATTTGCCTAATAAAGTATTCAAATTGCTTAAAATATGTTAAAAATGTTATAAGATTAAATTGTAAAATTTGACAAGTTTTGGGGTCAATTTGCAATTTACAAAAAATTTAAGGATTATATAAGATGTTGTAAATTAAACATAATATTTGGATACAAAGATATAAGATGGACGACCACCATAACATAATGAGGAGATTAAAATGTTAATCGGTCTAATATCGAGTTTATAGTCAAAGTGTGGGTCCCACATATAAACTTTTGAGTTTATTCTTCTTCTTTCTTTCCTTCTTTTCCTTATCACATTTTTAACTTAACTTTTCTACATCTTAAACTAGGCCCAACGTCACCACCATTTCCACCATAGCCAAAGTTCAAATAGAGACAAAGTAAAGAGCGAAAATCAAGGGGAAAGGTGGTTTCATTCTCTACAAGTCTTAGAGAAGTTAAGGAGAGCAAAAAGAAAGGAAGAAAAGCAAACCAAAAGGAGAGTGAAATCTCCAAAGTGGCAATCAAGAGAAGAAAAGAGCATAGCTAAGGAGTTATTTTTCTTCTCCTTAGTTTTCATTAAAGGAAAGTATGGTTTTGAGCTTATTTAGAGCTTGTTTAAGTAGAGAAAGAGAAAGTTTAGGGTTTTAGTAGGGGTGTTGGAAGCTTGATAAAGGTAGAGTTTTAATGGTAATCTTATGATGTTGTAAGAGTTCTAAGTGGCAAGGAACAAGTTCAAGCTAGTAACGGAAAGTAGAAAGCTACCTAGAGCAAGTGAAGGAGAAAAGATTAAAGTTTGTGCATAATTAAGGCAATAGCCTATAATTTGCTTGTAAATGGCATGATATGCATGTATAATATATTAGTTAATGAATAAGTTGAATTGATTATAAATTATGGCATGAAACTACAAGTTTAAATATAAAGAAGTAAAATTTCATGATTTGTGCATAATTAAGGCAATAGCCTATAATTTTCTTGTAAATGGCATGATATGCGTATATAATATGTTAGTTAATGAATAAGTTGCATTGATTATGAATTATAACATGAAACTATAGCTTTAAATATAAAGAAGTAAAATTTCATGATATGTGATTCAAGTAATCCATATTAGAGAATTGAATGTTGATTAAAGGAATTATATGAATTAAAGTATGATAAGTTAAGTCAAAGACTTTATAAATGCATAATAAGGTATTGGTATGGCTTTAGGAAGCTTGAAATAAGAAAGGAATATGAATATGCAGATTTCCAGTTGAAGTCACGGACATGATGATTTGGTTAGGGGCAAGAATTTTGCTTAAAAATGGGTGAGAAGCATTCATCATTTGAGTCGTGGTTTATACCATGGGCATGAACATATCGGCCATGGTTGTGAAACTAGATGTTCACTGGTGTGAATAAGAAATCATGACTATGAATGCTCTATTTCTATTAAATGTATTATTGATGTGCAATAAAGTGATTCAGTTAGTAAAGATCAAGAGATATTAGATGCTCAATGATATGAATATTTATGCATTTAAACAAGGATGAATGAGATGTTGCTTGATATATTATGTGATTTGAATATTCATGAATGAAAAGAAAAGATATGTAATTAATTTTTGAAATGGATATGTCCATTACTCTAATTTAGGACTATAAATAGGATAAATGACATGAAATTATGGGGGCGAACGATACCATAAAATATGAGATGTATTCCTCAGTCAATGTGACTCTAGCTCTAGAAGCACTGATGGCTTATGATGCTCGATTGAGTATATGTAGATTGAGGACAAGGTGACTTTAGCTTTGGGAGCGCCCTTGATCTGGTAATTTATTGATTTGAGGCTTTAGCTCTGGGAGCACTATTGATTTGAAAAGCTTGGATGAGCTAGATAGTGGATAGGGTGGGTTTAGCTCCAGAAGCGCCCTTGATCCATAACATGTATTCGAATAGTCTAGTTTAGAGTTATATAAGCAAATCACTTAGGTTAAGTTGAAAGATAATGTATGGTAAGATAAAAATTGTATAGGATACCAAAGAAATGAAGTGTATAAATTATGATTGAGGATAAAATGTGTATAACTTTGTCTATATATATATATATATAATGCTCATAATTACTATGAAATAAATTTATGAGGAATAAAATTGTATGAAAAGCTGTTTATGCATAAAATAACATATAATAATGTTTGTTGTATGACATAATATATTACTTTAATTATATGCACCACTAAACCTAGACCTTAGCGTGAGAGTTTATCTCACGCAGATATAGCAAGGTAGCCAAAGTTTATTGATAAAGCTAGTAGAGATCCTAGTCAAGTAGAGCAACTGATCTTAAAATCGTGGGTCACAATCTTTTGAACTTTTTTATTTCATATTATATACTTCTGGATTGTAAAAATTAACTTTATAGTTTTGTAATACTATATTATGTAAATAAATCGTACAATATTTTCTCTTATGCTTCTTGGGTTGAAAAGAAAAACAATATATGCATTGTGTTCAATATTTATTAAGTAACGATTTATAGAAGTCGGAGTAGCACTCCTTTATCCAGGCATGTGCTATTGGGATGAATGAGTGTTACAGTTTTGGTATCAGAGCCCGGTTTGGGTGGTTTTGGGTTTTCAAAAAAGTAGTTTTCAAAATATTTTTGATAAGTGTACACCCACATTTGAATTTACGAGTTGCTGCTTACTGATTAGAACCATTACGTTATGGTATAGGTAGGTTATAGCTTCAGGGTCACGTTAGACGGTGGCTGAAGAAGTCGAAAGTAATGAGCTTGAAAGAACAAGAGCTTCATCGTGATGAGTCATCCCCAAGTTGCAGTACCAATATTTGGTACTGGTTCATCACAGTAGTCTATCGTTAGGCTAGGACAGATAGATCTTCTAAGGAATATGATAGCTTTACTACAAAGAGCATCGTATCTAGCTTCATCTGGGCTACAATTTGAGAGGTTGAGAAAGTTGGGGGCACTCGATTTCTATGGCAAATGGAAGGAGGACCTTTATGTGGTAGAGTTATGGTTGGAATGGTCAGAGAGAGTCTTTGACCAGTTGCATTACACTGATGAATATAAGTATGAGTATGCAGTGTCTTTGTTGCAAGATCATGCTCATGGTTGGTGGCGATCAGCATCACAGAGATCAAAGGCACCTGATTCCATAACATGGGATTTCTTTTTAGATAAGTTTAAAAAGAAGTACATACCCCCTATCTATATAGATGATAAGAAGAGGGAGTTTCTGACCTTAAAGCAGGGGGATATGTTAGTGATAGAGTATGAAAGAGAATTCACATACCTATGTAAGTATGTCGAGGATATTATATCTAAAGAGGTTGATAAGTGCCGGAGATTTAAAGATGGGTTGAGGGATCCAATTAAGCTACAGGTTTCAGCCTTACACTTGATGAGCTTCCCTAATTTACTAGCATTTGCTAGGACAGTTGAGAGGGTTTTGGCGACACAATAGCCAGCACAAGTGAGTGGGGTTAGTAGACCCCTACCATAGTCAAGTGGAGGACAGTCGAGTGGCAAGAAATCCAGATCCTTTGGTGGTCGATTTCAGGCTGGAGGTTCCAGCAAACATCCTTTTTATAGACAGGGATAACCTGTAAGATCTATTTCATTAGCAACCAATACACCGACATCGGCATCCCTCAGATCTACCCTTATACCAACGTGTCCACACTATGGTCATCCTCACCTAGGAGAGTGTTGGTGGACGATGGGAGCATGCTTGAGATGCGACTATAAGGACCATTAGAGAAGAGATTGTCCATTATTACAGTATGGCAGAGGTTTAGAAAGTGTTGAGCCAGTACAAGTACAGACTTCAAGTCAAGGACAAGACAGAGGTGGCTGAGCAGGGCCTACCCATTATAAATTAGAGACTGTGGAGAGGCTAGAGGGTAGTAGAGTTACACCAGCAAGAGATTATACAATGCGAGGCTGAGAAGAGTATGATGCACCTAATATCATAGTGGGTAAATTCCTTTGGCTCTTTTATTTATGCATTGATAGATTCGGGGTCAATGCATTCATATATATGCACACCACTGCTTGGTTAAGTGAGTTTAAAACCTGAGGCTCTAGAATATGAGATCCTTATGACTAACCCATTAGGGCATAGTGTACGGATTAGTAAAGTGTTTAATGGTTACCCAGTAAAGATACAAGATAGACAATTCCCTACAGATATGATAGAGTTACCATTCCATGAGTTTGATGTGATCTTGGGAATGGATTGGTTAGCTCATCATGAAGTGATATTAGACTGCAGAAAGAGGCAGATGAGGATTAGAGTTTCGAAACAAAAAGAGATAGCAGTGAAAGGTGAGAACAGAGATTATCTACATAATGTGATATTGATGATGAAAGCTCGAAAGGGACGTGACGCCTATTTGACGTATGTGATCGATACAAAAAAAATGTAGTCCAAAATTGGCTTAACATCCTTATTGTTTATGAATTTCTAGATATTTTTGCTAGGGTTACCACCTGACTGAAAGATAAAGTTTGCTATTGAGTTGGTACCTGACACTGCTCCTATATCTATTACACCATAGAAGATGACACCTGTAGAGTTAAAAGAGTTGAAAGTTCAGTTGCAAAGTTGCAAGAACTGCTTGATAAAGGTTTCATACGATCCAATGTATCACCGTGGGGAGCTTCGGTATTGTTTGTAAAGAAGAAAGATGACACCTTATGGTTGTGCATCAATTATGGATAACTTAATAGGGTGACTATTAAAAATAAGTACCCATTGCCTAGAATCAATGACCTTTTTGATCAGCTGAAAGGAGCAGGTGTATTCTCAAAGATAGATCTTCGATCAGGGTATCATCAGCTCAAGATTAAGGAGTTAGATGTATGGAAGATGACATTTAGAACTTGTTATGGTCATTATGAGTTCTTGGCAATGCCATTTGGCTTGACATATGCACCAACATCTTTTATAGACCTGATGAACTAACTGTTCAAGACATATCTTGATCAATTTGTAGTGGTATTCATTGATGATATTTTGGTATACTCCAAAGATAAAGGAAGAGCATAATTAGCATCTAAGAATGGTATTGCAAACATTGAGGGAAAAATAGTTATATGCTAAGCTATCAAGGTGTGATTTTTGGCTAGAAGCAGTTAGTTTTATAGGTCATGTGGTATCAGTAGAAGGCATTCGAGTTGATCCTAGTAAGAATGAGGCTATTCTAAATTGGAAACTACCTCAGAATGTGATAGAAGTGAGAAGTTTCCTTGGATTAGCAGGATATTTTAGGAGGGTTGTGAAAGGATTTTCATCCTTAATGATTCTTTTGACTCAGTTACTACAAAAAAGATGTCGATTTGATAGACAGATAAATGCCAAGAGAGTTTTGATAGACTCAATGCAATATTAACTGAAGCACCAGTCTTGACTCAACCTACTTAAGGAAATTTTATGTTGTGTATAGTGATGCAAGTCACAATGGGCTAGGCTGTGTTCTTATGTAAGAGGTAAAAATGGTTGCTTATGCCTCTAGGCAGCTTAAGCCTCATAAGCTTAACTATTCAACACATGATTTAGAGCTTGCAGCGATAGTTTTTGCTCTCAAGATCTAGAGACATTACTTATATGGAGAAATATGTTATATCTATACAAACTATAAGAGTATTAAGTATCTGCCTTTATAGAAAGAGTTAAACTTGAGACAACGAAGGTGGTTGGAGTTGATTAAAGACTATGATTGTATGATTGACTTCCAGCCAGGAAAAATGAATGTGGTGGCTAATGCCTTGAGCAAAAAGATGATGGCTGAGATGCAATTAAAGTCTACTTTGATGTAGGGGATTAAAGAAGCTCAATAGCAAGATGAAAAGTTGGTAAAGATATTAAGACAGTGAAAAAGGGAGAAAAGTCCGAGTTTTCTCTGACAGACGATTGTATCGTGTATTTTAATAACAGAATTTGTATGCCAGGTGTAAAAGAGTTGAAGTCTAATATCATAAAGGAAGCTTATAAGATAATATATATGATGCATCCAGAAGGGAACAAAATGTATCAAGATCTGAGAGCACAATATTGGTGGCCAAGAATGAAAAAGGATATTACTGAATATGTGGCCAAGTGCTTAACTTGTCAGCAAATGAAAACTGAACATTAGTTACCCACAGGATTTCAACAACCAATACCCATACCAAAATGGAAGTGGGAAAGGATCATAATAAAATTTCTCCAGTTTACTAGTTATGCAGAGGAAGCATGATGCAATGTGGGTGATAGTGGAACGACTGATGAAGTCGGCACATTTTTTACCTGTCCGGATGGATTATACATTAAAAAAATTGGCCAAGATTTATATGAATGAGATAATGAGACTTCATGAAGTGTCAGTATCTATCATCTCTGATGGAGATCCCAGGTTTACATCATAGTTCTGAAAGAGCTTACAGTAGGCTTTGGGAACTCGACTTAATTTCACTATGAATTTTCATCCACAGACAGACAGATAGTTAGAATGAGTTATTCAGTTGCTAGAAGACATGATGAGAAGTTGTGTTCTCGAATTTGAAGGAAGTTGGGATCGATATCTACCTCTTATGGAGTTTTCCTACAATAATAGTCATAAGACAAGTATTGGCATGACTCCTTATGAGGCTTTGTATGGAAGAAAGTGCAGGACCCCAATTTGTTGGATCGAACTAAATGAAAAGAAGTTGATAAGGTCAGACATAGTGCAATAGATAGAAGAGAAAGTTAAGACGATCAAAGAAAGGTTAAAGGTCGCTTAAGATCAACAGAAGTCTTGTGCTAACCTAAAGAGGCAAGACATAAAATATGTTGTAGGTGATAAAGTCTTCCTTAAAGTTTCACCTTGGAAGAAGGTATTAAGATTTGGCAAAAAAGGGAAGTTGATTCCAAGGTTTATTGGTCCTTATGAGATTTTGGAAAGAATCAGACTAATGGCTTATCAGTTAGCCCTTCCACTTGAGTTGGATCGGATTCACAATGTGTTCCATATTTCGATGTTTTGAAGATATCATTCAGATCTAACTCATGTTATACCAGCTGAGGAGATAGAAGTTCAAACTGATATGATGCATGAAGAGGAATCAATGGCTATAATAGTACGTGAAGAGAAAATTCTTTGGAACAAAAGAGTTTCTTTAGTTAAAGTCTTATGGCAGAACCATGCAACAAGAAAAGCCACGTGAGAAAGTGAAGAAATTATAAAAAGGAAGTATCCTCAAATTTTCAACCCATAATGAACAGGTAAATTTCAAAGACAAAATTTATTTAAGGGAGAGAGAATGTTATATTTGTTAATTTAGGTCCTGTATCGCATGTGTCGCAAAGTTAATGCATTTGACCGACCAGAGTCTAAATTCAGATTTTGACAGGAATTAATCAAGTAATGATTAATTATGATGATATATACCTAATAAAGTATGTAAAATGCTTAAAAGATATTAAAAATGGTAAATAATTAAATTGCAAAGTTTGACAAGTTTTGTTGTTAATTTGCAATTTACTGAAAATTTAAGGATTATATAAGATGTTGTAAATTAAACGTAATTTTTGGATACAAATATATAAAATGGCTCACCACCATAACATAAAGAGGAGATTAAAATGTCAATTGGTCTAATATCAAGTTTTATAGTTAAAGTGTGGATCCCACATGTAGACTTTTGAGTTTCGTCTTCTCCCTTATACATTTTTAACTTAACTGTTCTGCATCTTAAACTAGTCCCAACGCCACCACCATTTCCACCATAGCCAAAGTTCAAGTAGAGACAAAGTAAAGAGCGAAAATTAAAGGGAAAGGTGGTTTCATTCTCCATAAGTCTTGGAGAAGTTAAGGAGAGCAAAAAGAAAGGAAGAAAAGCAAACCAAAAGGAGAGTGAAATTTCCAAAGTGGTGATCAAGAGAAGAAAAGAGCATAGCTAAGGAGTTCTTCTTCTTCTCTTTAGTTTTCATTAAAGGAAAGTATGGTTTTGAGCTTATTTAGAGCTTGTTTAAGTAGAGAGAGAGAGAGTTTAGGGTTTCAATAGGTTTTGGAAGCTTTATAAGGGTAGAGTTTTGATGGTAATCTTATGATGTTGTAGGAGTTCCAAGTGGCAAGGAACAAGTTCAAGCTAGTAAAGGAAATGAAAAAGCTACCTAGAGTAAGTGAAGGAGAAAAGATTAAGGTTTGTGCATAATTTAAGGCAATAGGTTATAACATGCTTGTAAATGGCATGGTATGCATGTATAATATGTTAGTTCAAAAATAAGTTGCATTGATTATGAATTATAGCATGAAACCATAGGTTTAAATATAAAAAGGTAAGATTTCATGATATTTGATTCAAATAATCAATATTAGAGAATCGAGTGTTGATTAAAGGAATTATATGAATTAAAGTATGATAAGTTAAGTAAAGGAGTTTAGAAATGAAAAATAAGGTATTGGTATGGCTTTAGGAAGCTTGAAATAAGAAAAGAATATGAATATGCAGATTTTTAGCTGAAGTCACAAGTGTGATGATATGGTCACGGGCATGAATTTTGCTTGAAAAATGGACAAAAACATTCACAGTTTGAGTCATGGTTTATACCACGGGCGTGAACATATCAGCCACGACCGTGAAACTAGATGTTCACAGGTGTGAATAAGGAATCATGACCGTGAATGTTGTGTTTCCATTAAATGTATTATTCATGTGCAATAAAGTGATTCAGTTAGTAAAGATCAAGAGTTATTAGATGCTCAATGATATTAATATTTGTGTATTTTAAACAAGGATGAATGAGATGTTGTTTAATATATTATATGGTTTGAATATTCTTGAATCTAAAGAAAAGATATGTAATTAATTTTTGAAATGGATATGCCCATTACTCTAATCTATGACTAGAAATAGGATAGATGACATGCCATTATGGGGGAAAACGGTATCGTAAAATATGAGATTTATTCCTTAATCAATGTGTCTTTAGCTCTAGAAGTGCCATTAGTTTGAGATGCTCGATTGAGCATATGCAGATTGAGGACAAGGTGGCTTTAGCTCTAGCAGCGCCTTTGATCTAGTAATTAGTTTATAATGATATATTACTCAATCAATGAGGCTTTAGCTCTAGAAGCGCTATTGATTTGAGAAGCTTGGATGAGCTAGATAGTGGACCGGGTGGCTTTAGCTCTAAGAGTGCCCCTGATCTGTAGCCCGTGTCTGGTTAGTCTAGTTTAGAGTGATATGGGTGAATCACTTGGGTTAAGTTGAAAGATAATGTACGATAAGATAAAAATTGTATAGGATACTAAAGTAATGAAGTGTATAAATTATGATTAATGATAAAATATGTATAACTTTGTATAGATATATATAATGCTCATAATTAGTATGAAATAGAGTTATGAGGAATAAAATTGTATGAAAATATGTTTGTGCATAAAATAACATATGATAATGCATGCTGCATGACATAATATATTGTCTTAATTACATACACCACTAAGCTTAGAGCTTAGTATAGGAGTTTATCTCACACAAATATAACAAGGTGGCCCAAGTTTGTTGATAAAACTAGTGAAGATCCTAGTCAAGTAGAGTAGCTAATCTTGAAACCGTGGGTCACAATCTTTTGAACTTTTGTATTTCATATTATATCCTTATGGATTTGAAAATTTAACATTATAGTTTTGTAATACTATATTATATAAATAAATTGTATCATATTTTCTCTTATACTTCTTAGGTGGAAAAGAAAAAAAAAATATGTGCACTGTGTTTAATATTTATTTAGTAATGATTTGAAGAAGTCAGAGTAGCACTCCCTAATCTGGGCATGTGCTGTGGGGATGAGGGGGTGTTACAATTGTCATACTATGTTGACTAGGCGTGCTCGTGCATACATAAGAATGTGTAGAGCCTGGGTCTATAAAAGCATATAAATCTGAGTCATGTAAAGAAAATATACCACTATAACGTCTGTGGCTCCCTATTCCTCACGAGCCCTCATTGCATATGCCATACCCAGAGCTCTACTAGGTCTTGACCTGTTCACTATCTCTAAAATAGCCTAGCTAGGTCCTATATGACCTCATCATGTATGGTTCCTGTTCTGAACTAGAGCTGACACTGCTGTCTGTGTAGGTCTAGAAATTTGCCAATAAAAGGCAATCCCTCCTCATATGATCTAGGGCTTCGCACCTGAAGCAAGCCCCTATGTTCACTTCAGACTTTCCTCTATGATTCCTCTTACATGTTCCACATAAAAGAGAAAAATCCTTAGTTGTATGAGTGTTGGTAGTGGCTGATGTTGTCTTAGAGCGTAGTCCCCTCCTGAAAGAATTAGGCTGTGAGTGACTATGTCCTCTCTTGCCGATAGCCTGTGTCACAGTAGTTGTGAGTCTTCTAGCATTCTCCTATGCTCTTCTCTTTTCTATACTGATAGCAGTAGACACAAGCATTGAGAAGTCCTCAAGCTATAGAGAAATGACATAATATCCTATTGTATCATTTAACCCATCCTCAAAACGACAACACTTATCACTTTCGTCCACCAAGAGACTAGTGGCATATCAGCTCAATCATTTGAACTCCTTCTATACTTAGAAATTATCATGCTCCTCTATGACATATTCATGAATTCCCTTCTTTTCTCATCTATGTAGACTCAGGGTACATATTCCTTTTTGAACTTTGCAATAAAGTACTACTAAGTCAGAGGTTGCGGGGTCTAATGCTTATTCAGAACCATTTTCCACCTGTCACATGCATGTTCTTAAAGCAGCGATACTACATACTTAGCCTTATGCTCTTTGACATAATCTAACTCTTCAAAGGCCTCTCAATTTTCTTTAGCTAAAACTCAATGAAGGCAAGATCATCCTCACCTCTACCATGAAAATCAGTGGCCCCATACTTTCAGAGCCAATCTATCTTGGTCTTGGGTGCCTCTTATGGTGGCTGTGGAACTGACTATGGTGGTTCTTATGGTATAACCTGGGCCAACTGCCATCTGTTGCATGATCGATATAACACTTAGATCCACTTGTCCAACAGATGGCTGAAGCACTAAGTTGATTAGCATCCTTTCGATTAGGAAAACTATTGCTCTCGACAACATCATGTGATTTTAACACCATCTATACCTTATACTCCTATAAGTCAATAGAGAAAACCCACTTCAGAGATATATGAGATGTATTATGTATACATGATAATTCTTAACCCACTTAGGTTCAAAAATGCCTAAACTTAAGAGCTATGATACAAACTAAATGTAGTGCCCTCTCGCCTAATCAGGAATAACCTGACTAAACAAGCATGTGTTACAGAATCTGATGTGTGGAAAACTATGAAATTTAAAATTTTTTCTTTTCTTCAAATATTTCTGTCATAAAACTCCTTCACATATAAAACCTGTTTCATATCATATGACATGCATCCATAAAACCATAATTGATCCAAAGATCCAACATATAATTAAAACCATCATGTTTGGGCTCAATTAGCCCGATGTTTACAAAAATACATACCTTAACATAATTACATAATACTTGAAATACAAACATGTATGCACGTAAACAATCCAAACCCTTATACCATGTACAAAATACAAAAGTATGACATGTGATATCACTGACCCAACCCATGTTGGGTCTAAACTATTGTCTATGATGTTGGGCTAGCTTATCCGAGTCAACTTCAACTCTATCTACAAGGCTTGGACCTATATAAGGAAACACCTGTATGTTAAGCTATTGAAAGCCTAGTGGTATATATAGACATATAAATTTAACATGCAATCATATATTAAACAATATCATGGCAACATATAAAACATTATGGCATAGTGGTGAATTCATAATATCATGTAGATACTTTACCTTATGCAATGAATTAACTCATTAAGCATGTTCCCATAACTATAACATATAACTTTTAACTGTGTAATCTTGTATACTTATGACTTTGAACCTTTTTTTCATTTCATTATGTTCTTAAATCACTTTGATATAATTGCCCAATAATTCTCAACATGAACTATTCCGATACGGGTTGTGTACAAGGGTGCTCTTCGAGCTTAAACCACCATTCCACTGTTTATAATCATGTGTACTAGTCGAGGCATCTTAAGTCAATGATGTTCCCAGAGTTTTAGCCATATTGGCGAGTATAAACATATATGCCAGTCGAGGCATCTCAGGTCAATGACATTGTTAGAGCTTAAGCCACATTGACGAGTATAAAGATCATTGTATCATAATCACTTCGATACTCCCTTAATGGCATGTCACTTATCCTACTTTTAGTCCTAGTATCGAGCCTGAGCTTTACTTATTCATATTATCTTATTAAACTTCATTATCACATTTATATCTAATGACATATATACATTAATCATATGTAAACTCATCATGTAACATTCACGTTCTAATATTCATAGAAGCATACTATAAACATATCATTTTAAAATCATATGCATAACCATTGCATTATAACCATTAAACACGCAACATATATCATTTAAAGCAAGCTTAATAGGGTTGAACTATATGTTCATAGCCGTGAAGTTTCATTAATGGGAACTCCTACCCATAAACCAAACTATGAACTTGGTCGTGAAAGTTTTTGTCTGTTTTGTGCATATTTTTCACGGGCGTGACCTTGTTTGTGGGATGAGATCCATGGTCGTGAACAACTATTCATGGGCATGATTCTAGGTTTTCCCAGCAGTTAACAACATTAAAGACAAGCATTATTACAAGTCACATGCAAGACTCTAAGGATTGTCCTGTGACAACCTTTTTCTATCAACATTCTCATCACATAATGCATTAATAACATGTTAAAGAATCATTTAAACCCCTTAGAACATATCTCAACATAAATTACCCTATCAACTCCTTTAATGCCAATTCAAGCGTTTATGTTTTCACAACCTCTTTTATAACCTCAACAATATTTTTTTTTACCTTTCCATCATCATAACTTGACATTCCATTTACATCACATATGGCATACTTATAACAAGATTCCTTTCAAGGATTTCCATTCATGTCTCATATTCTTATGACATTCATTGTATCACTTACTTTCATATGAAGAATCAACTAGCATTTAAGGCATTCAAAGAATTTAACACATACACCATGCCAAAAATATAGAAACTCCCCTCTTCCTCCTATAGGTCTATCTCCTCAAGAGCACCTCTTCTTTACTCAACCAAACTTAGATATTTGGTGTTGGTTTAGGTGTTTAAGGTCTAGGAATCAAAGAGAACACAAGACTTGATCTCTTATATGAATGAACTTCGAGTTCTAGGGTTTACTTTTAGGTTTAGGTCCTGAGAGAAAAAAAAGAACAACTATTGGGATTTTATATCTAACTAAGTTTACAAGGGTGAACCACATCGAAATCATTATTCACGAGTGTGGCATATAATTCATGACACATGAACATGACACTTATTACTTTTTTCATCTTTTCTTGTTTCTCTTCCCTCAACCAACCCTTAAACACATTTAACTTTTCTTAATCCCTCTTATTTAACTAGGCCCTAATAACAAGCGTTACATCCATTCTCATAATAAATCTTTTTACTTGAATAATGTTATTTGTGTTCCAACTCAGTTAAAAATCTTCTCTTTATTCATAAATTCATCACTAAATATAATTGTTATTTATTGGATCCAATCAGTTGCACATTGCTAATGGTCAAGGCCTACCAATTACTCATACAATAATGCTTTTCTCCATTCTCAAAACAAAATAGTTTTGCTTGAATAATGTTATTTGTGTTCCAAACTTTGTTAAAAATATTGTGTTCCCAACTCTGTTAAATATATTCTCTCTATTCATAAATTCACCACTGACAATGGTTGTTGTTTTGAATTTTGGCTAGCACACTTCCTCATCAAGGACCAATGAACTCATCAAACTATGCTTTCGGGTCCAAGTGAGGTGGGAGTGTACACTCTATTCCAGGTGCCTAAAACTGCCTTGTCTACTACAACATCAACACTTGATTATTGGCATCAGCAGCTTAGTCATCCAAATATTAAAAACAATTCAAGTCTCTTGTTCATCAAAACCTTTTATCTAGTTTTACATCCAAACTCAATCCTTGTTCAAAGCCATTTGTTAGAGAAACTTTCTCATCTTCTTTAGTTTCGATCGAGCACTCTAGCAATGCTCATTTTGATATTATTCATTATGATATTTAGGGACTAGCCCTGATTCAGTCTAGTTCAGGTCAGCATTATTTAGTAGTTTTCATTGATGATTTTCTTGTTATTGTTGAGTTTATTTTGTGAAAAATAAAAGTGATCTTTACAATATTTTTCATCAATTTAAAAAAATGGTTGAATGTCAATTCAATTCCAAAATTCATACGTTTCATTCTGATTGAGGTGGTGAATCATAAAAACAAAATTCATATTTTAAATCCATATAAATTTTGCATCGAACTGTTTGTCCTTACACTCATGAATAAAATGGCATAGCTGAATAAAAAATACATCATCTTATTGATACTTCACTTACATTATTAGCTCATGCCAAAGTTCCTTTAAAATATTGGAATTATTCTTTAGAGACAAGTGCCACTTTGATCAACATTATACCATTAGATGTCTTAAAACAAAAGTTCCCTTTTCAAAATTTTTTAAGAAATCTCCAAATTATTTAAATTTCAAACCATTTGGAAGTTATTTTCCCCTCTCCTTAGACCTTATAATAAACACAAATTTCATTTTAATTCTATCCCATATGTTTATCTTGGTTATAGTCCTACACATAGTGCCTACTGCTATTATGATAAATCTTCATATGACACCTATACTCTTGACATAATGCATTTAGAATTAATAACATGTTTGCATATTAAGTGAAAAATATATTTTAGGTGAACATATAGTATGCTGATTTTTTTTCTAGCATCTTAACCAATTAAATATTTTTCTCTAATTTGGTTAATTAGCTTGTTTTCCTAGTAAATTTGGCATAAAAATATAGAATTATTAAGTGAGGTACTTATATTAATGGGTCATGTGAATGACATGTGATTGTTAGAGAGAAAAAAAATAAGAACCACCTCTTTTCAAAACTGAACCAAACTTTTTCAAGATTTAAGATTTAGGGTTTAGGGTTTAATATTCACAAAGATAAGAAAGATTAGCACGGGGAAACACTCGGTAGGCAACCACACATGGCAATCACGTAAATTGCAACTCAACAGCCACTATTCCAAAAGTATATAATGCAACAATAATGTATTAAGGTATTGAATAATGAATCATGTCAGGAGTGCAAAAAACCACAATAGTCCAAACACCAAATTTATACATTTGGTTGGATCGGCAACGTGTGAATTACAAATAAGTATTTGAAGTGTATAACATATAATAATTTAATACCTAAATTATTATTTGTAACTATAAAATATTTAAATTATTATTTTGTAACAAAAAAATTATTTTTCGTCATTTTTCATTAATGTCTCCTAATGATATGTTGAGTTGTAATCATATTTATATAACTATACGATACTCCAATTAATAACAATTTAAGAATATGGTACTCCAATTAATAAAAATAATATGATACTCCAATTAATAATAATATGTATTATCGTAAGATTACAATTCAGCATACCATTAAGGGACATTAACGGAAGATACTAGATGTATTTTATTGTTACAAAATAATAATTTAAGTATTTTGTAATTATAAATAATAATTTAACTACTGAATTGTTACGTGCTATATATTTTGGATATCATCTTCTTATAAATTCTCCATCATAATAAAAAATAGCTTTTGAAATAGCAAATTCTATTTATTTTATATTTATTTATATTAATTCACAAGTACAAACACTATCCAATAACTAATATAACCTAAAAAAAATAAAATTAAAAAAAAATACCATGTTTAGAAAAGTAGCAACTTAAAAGGAAAACCAAATCTAGTTTTTGAAAATAAAACTATTGCTAATTTTTGCAAAGCCCACTATATGGGATTATGAAATCAGGAATTTTTGAATCATTAAAGTTGTTACATAGACCAAAATGATACATATCTGCACACCCATTTACTCCAGCCAAGGAACTTCTAATCAACTAATATAGAAGATCATATAGAGAAACATGGATATATATATATATATATATATATATATAAAGCTGATATAAACCTTAATAAGAATTCATCAGACCTACTCCTTTGTGACACATTGTGTGATTATAATTCCTTCCATGACAAATTTTGCAATGGTAATGCCTTTTAATTGTGCCTTTATGATTGATTATCCTCCAATTTGGGTATGTATGTTATTCTATTATGAACATTTTACGCGCACAATCGACTTCAAAACCACTTATAAATAAAATAAACAAAGATACATTTGCATATGATATAAATTCAAAAAAATTAAAAATTTAACCTAATAAAAGTCAACTAAACCGTTACAAATAATATAAGGTCTTTCTAATATTCAAAGCCAGGATCTATATATTACTCAACCACTGATTGAAAGTCTCCATTTTTAATTTTTTTTTTATCGGTCACCTTCATGAAAAAATAAGTTTAACAGTGGAGAAGCAATAATCGCGATTGAGAATACTGATGGGCAAAGAAAATGAATGTTTTGGAAGGAAAAATAACTCCATCAAAGGCCAATAGTTGCTTGACATTTTAAATCAAAATACCAATGGAATCTCATGTTAGCCTTCCTCTACAGTTTGGACAATTAAACGAACAACGCCAATAGAAAGACCTCCACTGTTGTCTATCCTCACTGCTTCTGCATCAATTTTCTTCATTTTCAAATTACCACTCGTACATATAAGTTGTAAACCTGATTGCACTATGAAAGTAATCTAAGAACTAAATCTCTAACATCTGATAGTCACTTGTAGGGTCACAGTGCATGAGCAAAATCTATATTATCTCAATTCTCCCGAAAATTCTATAATCAAAACGAAGAGAGAAATAAAAGCATTCTTCACTTGACAGAAACTCTATTTCAAAGAACAAACCAAATCAAAGGAAACCAAACAAAGAATTAGTAAAATTAACCAATGGAAAAAAAATATAAAAAGAGGAAAAAAAACTCACCACAAAAATGACTTTAAGTCATTGCTTAGTATAAAGCCTAGGAACCAAACACAGATCTAATCCTGCATGAGAGACCACCTGTACAGCAAAACAAATTCCAAAATTATGTCGTAGAAGCCATCATACAAAAAATACTAAAAGAAAGGACTTTTAATTCGATAACACAATCTATTGACCTCCTAATTTCAAACCTGAAAAGCCCTTGCAAGTGAAAGATTTTAAATTGAAAAATACAATCTATACAAAACATTGAAAGAAATTAGATTGCTTTAAGGTAAAAATTGGATAATTTAATCAAATTACTCAAAACCTACTTGGGATCCTAAGACTACCAAGGCTCATCAGAAAATGCAACAAGTTCACCATTGGAGGTTGGCTTAACAATCAGCAAAGGGGATTGATGTGTGCTTTTTTTAGTATAGTTTTACTTAGTGTTTTTAGTGTTAAATTGTAGGTTTTTGGTATATTTTGTGTACTTAGTTGTGTGATTTTGTGTTTATAGATCTTTGGTGGAGTTGGAGGAATCATGAAGGTTGTGCAGCATTTAAGTGAAGATTGGTTAGAATTGAGGTTGTCACATGACAATATGTCATGCCCGTGAGGTTCACTGTCAGCCATCACGGGAGCAAGGATTTAGCATGAGCATGTCATTTTTAGAATCTTATTTCTTCTCGTGGCCATGAGGAATTTGCATGGGTGTGACACACACCTAGTATCCAGTGCACAAGCAAGGGGACTGGTACGGGTGTGCGATGTCAACGACCTTTCACTACTATTACGAACGTACTACAGTGGCGCGGGCGTGACATTTGCAAATCCACCATCGCTGGTGTGAAGGCATGTCATGGGCACAAGGAAATTCTGCAAGCTCCAACATGCAATAAAAGACTTATTTCATGCAAGTGGGGCCCAGACTTGGGGTTTGCTTCCTAATTGGAGGAGAGTTGTTTTTCATGATATCTTTAATCGGGAAAAATAATGTAATTAAGAGTTAGATTGCAATTGAGACTCTTAAGTGTACAAATTCAGACTTTAGTATAATTAGGATATCATCAGCATCTTCAACAACCTTTTATTTTTATGCAACCTTTATCAACATCTTCATTGGTTGAGGGTCTAGAGTCTCAAGAGCAACCAATTATTCAACAACCAAGTGAGAGTGACCATTGAGTTTAAAGTGTTTGATTCTCTAACTTATTATTATAGTTTTTTTGCAAATATCTGCAGTTATGTTGATTATTCTAAATTACATGCTTGTGACTTGAATTTGCTTAAAATAAAAAATAAGTTAAGGGGTTCTTTGTTTGGTGCAGGAGTAGATGATATGTTTGAACTGGCTACCCGTCTACCTTGAAAACCAAAATTAACAGTGTCTTGCCTAGACAATAAATGTGACGCTTATTGAGAGGGAACCCAAGTTTATTTTTATAAGTTTTAATTTTTAGTTAGCTTTTACTTTTAGTTTGAGATTCTAGTTGTTATTTAACTTTTTTATAGTGGAAGATGTGAGTATGAAATCATTACTAAAGACACGCTAGTATGGATACGAGTTTAAGTGAAAGTTATACATGTCTGTTGTAAAAATACTATACATATAAAGTAAAGGCGCTGATATTTTTGTAAATAAAAAGCATAAAATGACAGGGGCATATGCGTCTGTTACTATAAAAGACAGACATAAAAAATACAACTTATATTTTAGATGTCTATATGAGTAAATAACAGTTGCATATGATAGAAGATTATATGTGTCTGTTATAGAAATATTAGACACATAAAATAAAAGTTGTGACATTTTTATAAATATGATGAAATGTCATGATATATGCGTCTGTCTCAATAAACAACAAATTTCTATTGTTGTGATAATTTTGAAATAATTAAATGAAAAATATTTTAGATTAATTAATTAATTTAAGAATATTTTAAATGCTAGCGAGCTTCACATATAATTTTGGGTTAATTTAAAATATTAACATAATTTTATTTTTTCAAAATTGAATTTTGTGTGTGTGTGTGTATATATATATATATATATATATATTTAAATTAAAAATTAATATTTGAACTATTTCAGTTAAAAAATAAAAAAGACAATTGTACATAGATAATATGTGTCTATTGTTTAATAAAAGCATATGCATATTTTAAAGAAAAATTATAACACATACGCGTATGTTATTAGTTAATAACAAACTCATAAAATAATACATATGCATTTGTTTATAACTAATGACAGATGCATATGGATAATACACATATGTGTTTGTTGTGAATTAATGACAGACGCATATGTATATTTTATGAATATGTTATTAACTAATAACATATGAGTACGTGTAATTCTTTTTCTTTAAAATACCTATCGTTCTCTCTTATATTTTGTTCTCTCTATTTCGCACGTAGCCGCTCCCAAATCTACAGTTGCTCCCTTGAAAGTTCGAAGGATTTGTCTTCTCCAACGCATGCATCTCTCTTTGTGGTGAAAAGAGATAGCCGCCCCTCACCGCTGTAAATCTACAGCCACTCAGTGTTGTACTACGACGCTTCCATTTCTCTATCTAAGCCACTCACCGCCAACCAGCTACCATCGTAAAGGTTTTTTATGGTTTTTTTTTTATATGGATCTGATTTTTTTGGAAGAATGCATTCATTTGAAGATAGTTTCTACTTGAGTTAGAGTTTTTTATGAAAAAAATCAGATTTTGCTTTCTTACCTTTAATATTGGTTCATCACATTTTGAGATCATAAATGGAAAATAAAATAAAATAAAGATATAAAATTTCTTTTCCTATATAAGAATGCTAGCAATAGCCATTAATTTTTTAGAAGAACATAATTTGATATGTAAAAAAATTTGCTATTGACAATCATTTTTTTTCATTTTATTATTAAATATTTAGTAATTAGGAGACATTTGGTTTAAATTTCTAATTTTAATAGTTTCTATTTTGAGATTTTGTGGTTTTTGGTTGCTATTTTTCGATGGATATAATTTTATATTTATGGTTCATGTTTCTAATTATTTTTGAATTTTAATATTATGTGAATGAATTGTATTTGCCCTAAAAATTAAATTTAAAATGAATATAAACATTATTTAAATTTCAGTTCTAACTATTATATATATCATTATAATATTGATTAATTTCAATTCTAAATAATATATCTCTAGGATTCTTAAGGTACTACACTTAATATTAAATGTGTCTAAGTATATTAATCCTTCAAACTCATATATTTAAATTAAATATGGCTAGATTTAACATTGAATACGTTTTATAATTTAATTTAAAATAGATCGATCAACTCATATATTAATTACAAATATAATCTATTTGTTGGTGCAAGGTGATGAAAGACAATTGAATAAGGAGAAAAAAATTTCTAGATTGCCACTTGAATGAAGAGAAAAGCTAGTCAAGGACTGAAAAAGTAAAAGGATGGGAGCAGCTGAGGTAAGTGTTTGAATGACAAAGACTTAATGAAAATTCTAATTGAATATAACTTAAATTAATTATAAAATATTGTAGGTAGTTATGTTAATAAAAGTGATAAAAATTTGTAATGTGATTTTTAATTATTGTATGAATGTATTTCCTTAAAATATAGTTGATATATGTAATGTTCATTTTTTAATTAGTATCAGGATTTATTTCAAACATGCTTTTATAAATTATTCTATTATTTAGGAAAATATATATTCAACTGTATTGAAATAATTAAAAGTGAGCCTAGTTATCCATTTAAGATTTCAAATTCAATAATGTATACATAAAATTTCAAATTTAACCATAATCTCAACTATATATTCAAATTTAACTCCTATTTTAAATCTCAACCATAATTTCAAATTCAATAATATATACATAAAATTTAGGTCTACCTTATTCATAAATAAATATCAATCTTGTTAGTGATAGTATTTCTTTCCTATTTGTATACAACTTTATTTGTTGTTTGTGTTAATCCTTATTTAATTATTATTAATGAGCCTAGATATTCATTCAAGATTTACTTATTAGGAGTAAGTCTTGAATAGTTCCCGATTTGGGACTATTCTTAAACGTCAAATCTCACTTAGGATGTGAATGCATATATGGCTTTTAGTTCAAAGAAAAATCTTAGTGTCATTTCCATAATGTTCTCTAGGTACATGTTTGTAAACGAATCATTCTATTTACTTTGTGTACTTGGAAAACTGAAGGAAAATGTTAAATTTTTTTTGGAATTCGAAAACTAGATATACATTCACAAGTGAGATTGGATGTTTAAGGATGGGTTAGGTTGGAGCGATAAAGACTTTATATATAATTATGATTAGAAGTAATGAGCTTTATATTGAACCTTTTTTGTGTGATTATATATGGATCGAAGTTGGATGTATGTTAGATGCACTACATTAGAATTTTTGAATGGAGTTGAGGAATTTGCTTGAGTTACAGAAGCAAATGAGGGAAAGAGAAGAACTGATTGTATATCCTTGTATTGATTGTAAGAACATGAAAAAATTACATGATGTTCAGATAGTGAAATCTCATATAATGAGGCATGGTTTTAAGGAAGATTACACACGTTGGATATGGCATGGTGAGAGTGTATTTGTTGGGACACATTATAAGAATAATGAATTTGGAAGTCAATGGGGGAATTACATTGTTGATGAAGAGAATGATTTCAAGAATGATTGTGTAGATGAGACGATACATGATACAAAACATTTTATGGAAAGATCAGAATACCTATAGAGATTGTTAAGCGATGCTAAGAAACCTTTGTATCTCGGTTGCGCTAATTTCACAAAGTTATCTACTGTGTTTAAACTCTACATCATGAAGGAAAAAAATGGGTGGAGTGATAAGAGTTTCACGATGCTATTAAAACTGTTACAAGACATACAAGCTTCCCTCATATACCTATGAGGCTAATAAAATATTATGTCCTATGGTTATGGAATATAAGAAGATACATGCATGTTTAAATGATTATGTATTGGTTTCACGACATTATTAGAACTGTTACAAGACATGCTTCTAGAGAGAAACGAGCTTCCCACATCTACCTATGAGGCTAAGAAAATATTGTGTCCCATGGGTATAGAACATAAGAAGATATATGCATGTCTAAATGATTGTGTATTCTATTGAAATGAATATAAAGACTTCCATGAGCGTCCAAGGTATGGGACATCATGCTACAAGTGTGGGGCATCACGCTACAAGTGTGGGAACATTTATTCTAGGATAAGAAAGAGCCTTTACATTAAGTATTATGGTATTTACCTATAATACCAAGATTCAAATGCCTATTTGCAAATGGAAAAGATACAAAAAACTTGAGGTGGCATGTATAAGGCAGGAAACATGATGGAAAATTTAGATATCTTATAGATTCTCTATAGTGGAGAATAATTGATAAAACGTTCCCTGAATTTAGTGGTAAAGTTAGAAATCTAAGGCTTAGCCTTTGTACAAATGGAATCAACCCCTATGGCACACTCAGTAGTCGACATAACACATGGTCAGTTCTTCTTGTGGTTTACAATTTGCCTCATTGGTTGACTATGAAGCGTAAGTATATTATGTTGTCATTGTTGATATTAGGACCTAAACAACTGGGAAATGATATTGATGTCACATATTTGTGATTTAAAATTATTATGGGAAGAAGGTGTGATTGTGTATGATGCATATAGTGAAATCATGTTTACCTTTCATGCCATGATATTTTGCACTATAAATGATTTCCAACTTATGGTAACTTATTTGGGTACATTGTTAAAGGAGCAAAAGCATGTCCGATTTGTGAAGACAATACAATGGACCAACATTTAAATCATAGCCATAAAATGGTATATATGAGTCATTGGACATTTCTCTCTCCTAATCACCCTTATCGTAAGAAGAAAAAGCCTTTCAGCAAACCTACAAAGATGCAAGTAGCTCGTTTGTTATTAACTGGAAAAGAGTTTATGAACGAGTTAGAGATATTGATAATGCATATGGTAAACTTTTTAATCTTGCTCAAAAAGGTCATTGGAAAAAGAGATATGTATTTTGGAATCTTCCATATTGGGAATACTTATCGGTTCATCATTGTCTTGATGTGATCCATGTAGAGAAAAGTGTTTGTAATGATATAATAGGGATATTGTTGAACATATCGGGAAAAACAAAAGATGATATCAAAATTAGAAAGGATATGTTATAAATGGGCATACAACTGGAGTTAGCACCACAAGATATGGAAAAGTGGACATATCTTCCCTCTGCTTGTTATACATTGTCTAAAGAAGAGAAATCAAGCTTTTGCAAGTGTCTTTTGGGGTCAAAGTTCCACCTGGATTTTCATCAAATATAAAAAGTCTTGTGTCAATGAAAGCATTGAAGTAGGTAGGCATAAAGTCTTATGATTATCATGTTTTGATGCAACAATTCTTACCGATTGCAATTCGAGTCATACTACCAAATCATGTGAGGAATGTTATAACAAGGCTTTGTTTTTTCTTCAATGAAATTTGTTGTGAGGTGGTTGATCCAGAGAATTTGGATGAGTTGCAAGCTAATGTTGTTGTTACTCAATGCCAACTTGAATTGTATTTTCCACCTTTCTTTTTTGACAAAATGGTGCATTTGATTGTTCATCTTGTGAGAGAGATTAAATTGTGTGGTCCGGTGTATTTGAGGTATATGTGTCCTTCTGAGAGATTCATGAGTATCTTAAAAGGGTATATGAGAAACTAATATTGACTAGAAGGTAGTATTATTGAAGGTTACTCAGCTGAGGAAGGTATTGAATTTTGCACTGACTACTTATGAGATGTTGAATCTATTGGCATTCCTAAGTCTTCTCATGAGGGAAGACTCAGAGATAAAGGAATAATTGGATTTAAAATGGTATTACTTGGTACTTAGATGCATGAGAAAGCACACCTCCTTATGTTGTACCACCTTATAGAGGTTCATCCTTATTTATAAGAGTACATGTCTAGTTTAAGTCATTTGAATCCATCCAAAGGTGAAATATGGTTGACAAATGAACCCAATCATTCTTTTATTGGATGGTTTAAAGCTTGAGGGAAGCATCAGTTGTCAAAAGTACTAGAGTGTGAAAGAGATGTCCTAAAGGCAATCACCTTAGGCATTTGATGTACTCATTTATTATTAATAAAAGACATTTTCATTATATGGTATTCATTACATATGAATTGATATAGATCTTAAATTGTTTAATGAAGTCCTTGGTATGTAACACAACATGAAGGAATTTATGATGAGATTATAATGATGAGATTCCTATCATGTGTAATTGTGTTTATACCCAAATTATCCCTAGTCATGAGATTAACAAGATGGGACATTGTTAATCCAGATAGACTAGCACATGTTATACTCTTTGATTAGGTCAAACAACTTATCTCATAAGCGGAAGACATGAGATGTTTAGAGTTAACATGTGGATACTTGTTAAGAGTAGCAAGTATATTGGATGACCTGAAATGGGACAATCACAAGGATATCTATTCAATGTTAGTGATAGTCTCATTATAGCAATGGTGCAAGTATCCTTAGACATAAGATCCTCAAGATTATCTTGGATACTGAATCCTATACTTTGACTCCATTCCTTATTGCCTCTAAAGAGGTCACTTATAGGGTGGTGATTGGGTATAACATGAGGTATTCAAAGGTAGTTGAGTATTCAACAAAGGATTCACCACTCATGATAGAAGGAGAGTATACCTATGACCTCTTGTAGAGATCATTACTCAGAAATCCTTGGTCAAAGTGGACATATCTGATCAAAGTAATGAGTCTCATAGACAAGAACTAATATCCTTTAAACTATATGTGATGTAGTTAGTCTAGTGGAAGTTGACACACAGTCCATATTCTGAACCAAATGAGGTATAGTTTGGTGAAAAGACAAATTGCACGGTAAATGTCTATGGAAAGGTTAAAAGTCAAACCACTGACTTTCTGGTTAATTGGTTGGTCATGATGTGTTGCTAGATACCGCTCATGATCTGCTAAGTTAAGAAAAATTGATTAGAAATTCATTGTGGTTCAAAAGTATTTAACTCGTAGAATCCTCATTGGATTAGAATTCCTCCCAAGACTTGAGCTGCCAACATGACCAGAAAGCCTATTATGTCACACTCTTAGAGGGAATGAAGAAAATGTAAAATGGGTTTTGCATAAGGTCCAAATGAGAAAGAAAGAGAATTGAGCCTTTTATAAGAGTTATAAAGATGGGCAAGAACCAAATTGGATTTGGGCCTTATACCTTAGGAAAATGGGCCCATTATGGCTTTTCCTTTTCCAACCCTAAAAGAAATTAGAAAGTGTATAAATACTCCTTTTAAGGAGTCAATTTTGTGGATGCCCCATTAAGAAAAATAAGATTTATATTTCTTCTCTCCCTTTTCTCTTTCATAAGACAATTTTCCATAGCCACTTTGTACCTTTGTTACCCCATCTCTTTGGAGGGTTTCTTCTTCCTTTGCATGGATAATCTTAGAGGAAATACTAGATTTGTATCATCATATTTTGAACCATCAAAGAAGGAAAAACTCATGAAAGATCAAAAGATGCAAACAAAGGTAATCAACTTCTTCCATATTGATGGTATGATCCGATTTTAATGTTCATAGGGCTTTCCATGGTTTTTGGGTTCAGTTAATTTTAATTTACCATTGTAACATGTATTTGATGCATGTTAAGAACCCAATAGTGGTATCAGAGCCACCCTATGTAAATTAAATTTAGATTTAATTAAAGTATCAATGAGATTGATTGTTAAAGGAACAACTTGGATTCCCTCTTTTCGTTAAGAATGATTTTGATTCCATTTGGCCTCAAATTTTAATTTTAATTCAATGAAATGTTAAAATTATGATATTATATGTTTTTTTAATTATTAAAAGGTTTTAATTTGATTTAAAGATGAAATTCAAAGTTATGCATAATTGCTGAATTTCTAGGGTTTATGAAACCTAGTTGTGCCAATTGAATTGTTTGAGGGGCTGTTCAAATTTGGTTTATTAATTTGATTAATAAAACATGTTTATGACATATTTAGAATTTATTTTAAATTTTTTAAAGCACCTATAATGATACAAAAATCGTTTTTGATCAAGGAACAAACAAAACATGTAACTAGGTTGAGAACGTTACCATGTGATGAAACTATTTTGTGTTGTTTAATTTAATGGTATGTAAATTGATGATCCGAATCTTAATTCATATTTATGAGATATTCATGATATTATTTTGATTTCAATTTCATGCTAGAGTCAAATTAAATTCGTGGTTAAATTCCTAAAAAATCCTAATTCATGTATGATTCAATTTAAGCATTTTTTGTGTAATTGGTTTGCTAATTGAATGATGAATGATTTAGATTGTCTAATAAAATAATTTAATTAGTTTAAACTGATTATAAGTTTCCTATAATGATGAGAATGAATTTCGGAAATTTTGGAAATTTTTAAATGGAATTTGATTTGAATTTGAAAACGGTTTTCAAAGTCATAGTTTGACTAGGATTCTAGTATACAATTGTAACTAGGATTGTTTAATCCTATTTGACATCAAACGAATTATTAATTAAGGTAATTTAATTATGAATTAATTAATTTTCTTGTTTAATTTAATATTTAATGTTATTTAATTATTAAATTCAGATTTAATATTGCATGCATTAAATTGGAAGTAACCTAGTTGGCAAAGTAGGCAATTTTAGAAAACTTTTTGATATGATCAAATGTATGCCTAATATTCATATTTTTATTTTATAAAGTGTTTCTAAATGTTCATATGATTATTTAATAATATTAAATAATAGATATATGATGAATTTCATTAAAGGCCAAACAATCAAAATAATATTTCAAGAGTTGAAACAAAGGGAACCCAAATTGTTACTTTAATATATTACCTTTATTTATGCATTAGAGAATGCATACTATGGGTGTATGGAATGACATGATGGTATGATTAAGGACTTGACCAATGTGATTTATCATGCATAGAATTTTGTTTTTGGTAAATAGGGCCTATGAGTCCCTGCCTTCTCTTTTCTCTCTATTGTATTATTATTCTCATCTTACTCCCCTCATATGTAACTTGAGATTTTCTTATGAAGAATTTATGTAATTATATTACATAGGATTAGAATAGAAGTGAAATGCAAAGAAGCAAGAAGCCAATGAGATGGTGCCAAAAACAAAAGAGCATTAGAATAGGAAATTGTTTTCTATTTTGGTGTTGAATTTCGTGTATCTACCTAGGTGAGACCTAGTCAATCCTTTCATGGCTCAAAGGATTGATGTAAGATTATGTCCATAATCATAACCATATAATTAGTGTAATTATCTTATATATCTATATATGATGAATGGATATATTATGCATGTCAAATTGCCATGATGAGACCTAAAATTAAAGAAATCCATCATTAATAATATTAAGGCCAATGCCTTCCATTAATATGGAAAGAACCAGAGTTTTTTTAGAGTCGAGCTTGTTGGGCAAACCCAAGCCCACTCTACATGAATATGTTCAAACCATCAAAATATGATTTCATGATTAATAGACCAACTTTAACTAGTGACATTGGCTTGTTAAGATCAATGTGAATTAGAGGCAAAGTTGGGTAAGTGTACATGAGAAGTGCACATATCAAGAGTTGATAGCCCAATGATTTAGTAGTTGCTTAGAGGATGCAATTGGTATGAGATACCTACCAATTGAACAAAGATGACTTGTTGGGCAAACCCACGGTCATTCTCAATGATGTTGGATACTGACCCACTAAGAGAGCTTTCAATGGATTCTTTCATATTCATACTAAGGGCTATGGGTTCACAACAAAATAGTAGGAGTTATAATACACGTTTATTAAAGTCCTAATATTAATACATTTAGTACATTCTCTAAACATAATCTTTTTTTACATCTAGGTTAATAGAATCATTTTATCAAACATGAACTTAGACAATTGTTATTATGTTCTAGTTTTGAAAAAGATTATTATTTATGTTTCTTATTTAAATAGAAAGGGTTTTCATTTGACTATTAATGGCAATGGTTGCTCTATATGGTTGAATGATATTCTTTATGGAACTGGTGCATTATGTAATGGGATTTACATTCTTGACATGTGTAATTCAATTCTCAATATTAATAATAAAAGACAAAAGATAGATAACTTAAAACATCATATTTATGGCATTGTCGTCCTGACCATATAAATGAGAGGCGCATGACTAAGTTACATAAGAATGGTGACTTAGGGCATTTGATTATGAATCATATGACACATGTGAATCTTGTTTGTTAGGAAAGATGACAAAATCATCTTTTAGTGGAAAAGGTGAATGTGCTAATGGGCTATTGGACCTTGTACATACAGATATATGTGGACCAATATCAGTGCATGCCAGAGGTGGTTTTATCTACTTAATTAATTTCATTGATGATTATTCACAATATGGGTAATTGTATCTAATGAGATACAAATATGAAGTTTTTAAAAAGTTCAAAAAATTTAGAAATGAAGTAGAGAAACAACTTGGTAAAAGTATTAAAACACTTAGATCATATCAAGGTGGTGAATACTTAAGCCAAGAGTTTCAATGTTATAAGAGATAATGGGATTTTATCTCAATGGACTCCATCTTACATGCTACAACATAATGGTATGGCTGAAAGGAGAAACCAAACCTTGTTGGACATGGTAAGGTCAATGATGAGCTTTGCAGAACTGCTTAAGTCCTTTTCGAGTCATGCATTAAAGACTTTTATTTATATATTAAATAGAGTCCCTTCTATGTCAGTTGAGGTTACTCTATATGAGATACTAACAAGAGACCTATTCTTTCTCACTTAAAAGTATGGGATTTTCCTGCTTATGTAAAGCAGACGATGCTATATAAGCTAAAAGCTAAGTATGATAAGTGTCTATTTATAGGATATCTAGAAGAGTCATTTGGATATCAATTCTACCACACTTTGGAACAAAAGGTATTTGTTTAGAGAAAGAGTTTCTTCTAAAAGAAGATAGTGGGAGCAAGATTGAACTTGATGAAGTTCAAGATGCTTAAGCAGATGCAGATCAATTGATAGAACCCAAATCTATTACTCATAGAGATGAAGTAACAACTACACCTTCTGAAACACAAGAACTTCATATATTAAGTAGGATACACATATTTCCTGAGAGATATGGATTTCTCATAAGTGAACAGAATGATGTATTGCTCATAGAGGATGATGAACCTACTACTTACGAAAAAGTTTTAAATTGTTCAGAATCTGACAGATGGTTGGGTGCAAATGGGTCTTCGAGAAGAAGACCCACATGGAAGGTAATATATTTACCTATAAAGCTAAGCTGGTAGCTAAAGGATATCATTAAAGACAAGGTGTTGACTATGATGAAACTTTTTCTCCAGTTGCTATGCTTATATCCATCAGGATACTCTTAGCCATTGATGCTCATAATGATTATGAGATTTGGCAAAGGGATGTGAAAATAACTTTCCTTAATAGAAATATGATAGAGGATGTGTACATGACATAACTTGAGGGTTTCATATCAAGTGATGGAAAAAAGTTATGCAAATTGCAAAGATCCATTTATGGATTGAAGCAAACATCCAGGAGTTGGAACATCCGATTTGATGAGACAATCAAAATGTTTGGTTTCTCACAAAATGTGGATGAACCTTGTATTTACAAGAAGGTTAGTGGGAGTGCATTCGCATTCCTAATATTGTATGTAGATGACAAACTTCTTATAGGAAATGATGTCACAATTTCAATCAGTCAAAATTTGGTTTTCGAAGAATTTCTCCATAAAAGACCTTGGAGAAGCAAGCTATATACTGGGGATTAAGATTTATAGAGATAGATCTAAGTAGTTGCTTGGTCTTTCTCAGTCTAAATATATAGATATGATTCTAAAGAAGTTTAGCATGAAACAGTCTAAGAGAGGATTAATTCCAATGACTCATGGGATTACCATCTCTAAGCCATATGTCCAAAGACACAAGATGAACGGACATGCATGAGAAGGATCCCATATGCTTCGGCTATTAGATCTATCATATCTACTATGTTATGTATTAAATCTGATGTATCATATACTTTGAGTGTCATGAACACATATTAGTCAGATCTTGATGAGGGACATTGGATGGTTGTCAAGAATATCCTTAAATAATTGAAAAGAACTAAGGATGCATTCTCAGTTTATGGAGAGGGTGAGCTTAAAGTAAGTGGGTATACAGATGCTAGCTTTCAAACTGACAAGGATGACTCTAAATCCCAGTTAGGTCATGTTTTCATGTTAAATGACAGGGCAATCAGTTAGAAGAGTTCCAATAAGAGATGATTGCAAATTCCACAATCGAAATATAGTACATTACAACTTCTAAGGAAAATAAAAAAGTAGTTTGCATAAGAAAAATTAATCACAGAATTGGATGTGGTTCCTAGCATTATTGATCTAATATCCTAGTATTGAGATAACAATGGAGCCATTGCATAAGCAAAAGAACCACAGTCTCATCAAAGGTCCAAACATATACTCACATTATCATTTGATTTTGGAAATCATTGGTAGACATGATGTAATGATTAAGAGAGTTCCCACTGATCAGAATATAACTGATCCTCTCACTAAGCCACTTCCCAAAAAGAAACATGATAGTCATGTACTCGTTTATGGTATAATGTATAAAGGCGATTAGCTTGAGTATAAGTGGGAGATTGTTAGAGAGGTGCTTTAAACGCAATCACCATAGGCACTTGATGTACTCATTTATTATTAATAAAAGGCATTGTCATTATATGGTATTCATTACATATGAATTGATATAGATCTTAAACCTTTTAATGAAGTTCTTGGTATGTAACACAACATGAAAGAATTCATGATGAGATTCCTATCACATGTAATTGTGTTTATACCCAAATTATTTCTAGTCATAAGATTAACAAGATGGGATATTGTTAATCCAGATAGACTAACACATGTTATACTCCTTGATTAGGTTAAGTAGCTGATCTCATAAGCTAAAGACATGAGATGTTTAAAGTTAAGATATGGATGCTTGTTGAGAGTAGCAAGTATATTGGATGACCTGCAATGAGACAATCACATGGATATCTATTCGATGTCAGTGATAGTCTCATCATAGCAATGGTGCAAGTATCCTTAGACTTGAGATAGTCAAGGTTATCTTGGATATTGAATCCTATACTTTGACTCCATTCTTTGTTGTCTCTAAAAAGGTCACTCATAAGGTGGTGATTGGGTATAGCATGAGGTATTCGAGAGTAGTTGAGTAGTCAACAAAGGATTCACCACTTCTGATAGGAGAGTATACCTATGGCTCTCGTAGAGATCATTACTCAAAAATCCTTGGCCATGGTGGACATGTCTTGAAGAAGGTTTTCAAGGACATATCTAATTAGAGTAATGAGTCTCATAGACAAGAACTAATATCATTTGGACTAGATGTGATGTAGTAAGTCTAGTGGGAGTTGACACCTAATCCTTGCTCTGAACCAAATGAGGTATAGTTTGGTAAAAAGACAAATTGTACGGTAATTGTCTATGGAAGGGTTAAAAGTCAAACCACTAATTTTTTGGTTAATTGGGCGGCCATGATGTATTGCTAGATACCATTCATGATCTGCTAAGTCAAGGAAAATTAATTAGAAAATCATTATGGGTCAAAAGTGTTTTACTCATAGAATCCTAATTGGATTAGGATTCCTCTCAAGACTTGAGCTGCCAATATGACCAGAAACTCTATTAGGTCACACGCATAGAGGGAATGAAGAAAATGTAAAATGAGTTTTGGATAAGATCCAAATGAGAAAGAAAAAGAATTGGGCATTTTATAAGAGTTATAAAAATAGGCCAAATCCAAATTGGATTAGGATTGTTGACTTGGTCAACATTGGGCCTTACACCTTAAGGAAATGAGCCCATTAGGGCTTTTCATTTTCCAACCCTAAAAGGGATTAGAAAGTGTATAAATACTCATTTTAAGGAGTCAATTTTGTAGCTGCCCCATTAAAAAAAATAAGAGTAATTTTTCTTCTCTCCCTTTTCTCTTTCATAAGACAATACTCACTTTGGACTTTTGTCACCCCATCTCCTTGGAAGTTTTCTTCGTTTTCCTTCACATGGATATTCTTAGAGGCAATCCTATCTTTGGATTACTGTGATTTGCTACAATCCAACAAAGAAGGAAAGACTCACAACTTGGAAGATCAAGAGTTGTAAACAAAGGTAATCAATGTCTTCCATATTTATGGTATGATCCAATTTTAATGTTCATAAGGCGTTCCATGGTTTTTGGGTTCAATTAATTTTAATTTTCCGTTGTACCATGTATGTGATGCATGTTAGGAACCCAACACAAAGGATGTGATTAATACCATGAAATGGTTAGCTTATGACCCTGTGTTAAATACAAAGTCTTTTGAAGGATATGACATCAATGGATATACCTTTTACACTAAACATTAAGATGACAAAAGCACAATACAAAATAGCGGAATTATTTGATAGTTTCATCAAGAGAATTGTGATGTTTTTCTCTATAGAAGTCAATGAATGAGTATTATTTAGTTTAATTTTTTTCTTTTCCTTAAAAAAAGGAAATTTTTGGCTTACCTTCATATGTGTTTGGAGTTTTTGTCTATAGAAGTCAATGAATGAGTATTATGACATGCTTATTTTATGATTACATTCAATTGATTTAGTTTGGGGTGATTTTAATATTAATGACATATTGCTTTTGAGAATATTCCAATATGAAAATAACATTACATCGAGATATAGTTTTTAGTGAATTAGTTGAATTTCTAATGGATAAATATCAATTACATTGCGCTTAATGAGTACCTAGTGAGACAAAGCATAAAATGCACACTCATTTAGAAAAATAACTAAAAAATATAGTGGTTTACAAAAATAGTAAGATGGAACATAAAATGCACTCATAGTATCTACTCCTCTATTCTTGGTTTGCCGGTAGCCAAGGGTATGAGTATTCAAAGCACCATAAGTGTATGTAATGTACTTCCCTTAAAAAAATAAAAAAAAATGAAAATCAAAGTTATAAGTGGGAAGTGCATTATAATTTAGGGAAGAATTGTAATCCCAGAAAGAAAGAAAAAAAATAGAAAAACTTAGTAAATATTTTCGGTATTCAAAAGTTAGGATTTTGGCTAAAGTATTAAATTCTATATTTTTGAGGTGCTGATATGATTGTATTGGTCTTTTCCATGAAATGTAGCTTGAAATTAATATTAATTTTATTGTGAACTTAATGAGTTAATATGATTTTGATTTAAGCGTATTAGGTGCGCTAATGAGACTTTGAGATTAACAAGGTGAAATTCCAAATGTGTGAGCTAGTCTAGTTGTGTTTGTGTTTTCATTTGTGTTAGTTTGTGTTTTCATCTAGTTTTATAGTTTGGGTGTTGCTTGGGGACAATCAATGTCTAAGTGTGAGAAAATTTGATGTGTCTTTCTAGCATAGTTCTACTTAGTGTTTTTAGTGTTAAATTGGGGGTTTTTGGTATATTTTGTATACTTTGTTGTGTGGTTTCATTTTTATAGATTTCTGGTGGAGTCTAGAGGAATCTTCATGTGTCACTCCTGTAATGTAGGGCATATATATTAATATGGTTGTGAAGTTCTTAATTAACAAGTGTATAGGTTTAAGGGTTAATGCTTTAGCGAGAAAGAATTGGACGATTCATGCCTATGAAATATTAGTCATAGTGTGAATTGGGTGTGTTGTCTAAAATAATAAACAAGAAAGAGGGGGGGGAGGGGGAGAGAGTTGAATTGGTTAGCAAATAAAATTATTTTTCTTTCAAGCAAATGAATAAGAATAGATAAAGAAGAAGTAGAGAGATGGAGACACAATATTTATAGAGGTTTGAGTGTTAACAAACCTTACTTCTCTCTCCAATCTCAATTGGATATTTCATTAACACTCAAAGTGTTACAAATGGAGTTTTTCAAGCTCACTCCCAACTATGGTGTTTTACTCTCTTACCTAACACCTAACCCATAAACCCTTGTATTTTAATAGCTAACATAATAACTAAATTGATGTGTTTTTAATGGTTCACACAAAAATTCTTACAAGTGTTTCACTCACTACCTAAATCACTCAAGTCCCTTATTGAGTATTTGATTACAAAAATGAAATCACTCAAGTCCCTTATTGAGTATTTGATTACAAAAATGAAATCACTCACTAACCAAAAGAGCTCAACAAATTGAGCTAAATTGGTTTTCATAACAAAGATTATAAAAATTAGATTTCAATAATTGCACAAAAGGCTTTACAAAGATTGAATACTAAATTTCTTGTTGTCTAACTTTGGGAAATTCATAAATGAGTCATATTTATACTTTCTTTGAGAAATAAAGTTGTTTTGGGTGCAATTAATGAAAAACTAGCCATTGAATCACTTTTCTAGTCACACTTGTCCATATTAAATAAGCAGGTTCACGGGTGTGATTGTTCTTGGTGAAACTATGACTGAAGTGATGAAGTTGGTCGTTAATACTTCTATCCAAGAATGCACGATCTTTCACAGGCATGACTATTTCTTCACGAATGAGATTATTTTTTTACGAGAATAACTGTTGTAACTTCACGGTTTGGCCATTGCTTCACATCCATGAATATTTGAACTTGAAAGAATTGACACTAAGGATTTTCACGGGCACGGGTTTACAGTAACGAAGTGAAACTCAAGTTTAACAGTGGTGGTGATTATTGACCAAGGACGTCCCTTGATTTATGGGCATGAGGAACATTGTCACAGGCATAAATCTATGTTGATTTTCAATCTTTTGAACGTTAATTGATTTGATTCAACTTGCTTCATGGTCCTAGGAATATATAACTTATCAGTAACAGTTAGAACACAACATATAATTAAATTTCTTATTGCTCAATTATTTGTGATCATCAAAATGATGGAAGTACCCTTTAAGGTTCAATAATCTCCCCTTTTTTATGGTGACAAATAATCTTGCAATATGTGGCTAAAGAGAAATGAATTTCTCCTCCTTAAAAGATGCTTATTAAAAAGTGAAAAAATAAAAGCACAATAATGTCATGTTGTAAACAATAAGCACATAAAGTAAGAAGTTCAAAAGTGATTCAATCAAAGTATTGATTACAACATATGCCAAGTATATGGAAGCTATATGTCAAATATATATTACGTTTGGACACATTTGAAATTACACATATTAATATTTGTTTATTATTTCTTCTCCTCATTTGTCATCATTAAAAAGAAACAAGTAAAGAAAGAAAACAACAAACAAGGTGAAAACAAATATCATATCCATTATTTAAGCAGAAAGAAATTACAATCAAAAGTTTGATTTTAAACAAAGGATGTTTTTCTATCCTAATGATCCTAAACAAAACTTAAAGTTAAGATAGTCATGGCTTTAAGCCAAATAACTGCTCGAGAAGACTAGCGATCTCTTTTTCTACACTATTAATTCTAAACTCGACAGAGTCTTTGAAATCCTAACTTCTTATTAAATGATTGCACAAAAGAATCTATACTTGCTTGAAACATGTCGAATCGAGTAGTGATCAAAGCCATGAGTTGCTAAGCCAAATCCATTTGAGAGGCAGAAGATGTTGTGCCAGCTGTTGGGGCATCCGGGATATCTATTGAATCTACAAAAGGCTCAATTTTAGCCTCTTCCTCTATTTTTTCCCTTGAATACCAATTTTGAATGCATAGGGATCATCTAGTTCTCATGCTATTTCTCCTTCAAATGTGATGAAGTGATAATAAACATAATCCTGGTAGATGATTATGATAGCAGCTCCAATCTTGATAAAAGCATTCGATGTCAAGTCAATCTCTGAAGGAAACTGGGATGATGGTATAGATGTGATCATTAAGATCCAAAAGTCCTAGCTCCACAGCCAAATGAGTGATGTAGCTTCCAATGAGGATGTCACCCGAAGGCTTCATCGCGATCGACTGGAGATGAGAAGCAAACTATTTGGACAAGGAAACTGGTTCATTTGATCTATCCCATTCAAATAGCAAAAATTTGGACTTCTAGATTGAGCCATTACTATTACCTTGGGCAAAGATAGTGTCATATCCGCTAACTTAAGCACCAAATCGCACATGTTACGAAGTTGATGCGTTTGACCGATCGGAATTTAAATTCAGATTTTGACTGAAATTAATCAAGATAATGATTAATAATTATGATACATGCCTAATAAATTATTTATAAAGCTTAAAGAAGTTGATTTATGGAAAAGGACTAAATTGCAAAATTTGATAAGTTTTGGGGTCAATTTGCAATTTACCAAAATTATGAGGATTTAATGAGATATTTGCTATTTAACATATTAAAATTGGACATCAAATATGGGTTGGCTAGTCATAGCATGATGGAATAAGATTAATATGATAATTAAGCTAAATATCAAAGAAATGGTCAAAAATTAGTGGGTCCCACATGAGGACTTTTGTTTCTTTACTTCTTTCTTCCTTTTCTTCTTCTCTTTATTTCTTATCTTCTTTCTTTTCTACCCAAACCAGTCATGCTAGCCACTCTCACCATCCTCCATAACCAGCCTTTAGCTCTATAGAGAGAGAGAAAGGGAAAAGGGGGAAAAGAATAAGACAAAGTAATTTTCATGATCTACAAGTCTTAAATAAGCTTGGAAGAGGAAGAAGAAGGAAGAACAAACAAGTTTAGAGGAGAGAGAGAATCTCCAAGGTTGTGATCAAGTGAAGAAAAATGTAAAGGTAAGAAGTTTTTCTTCTTCTCTTTCATCTTTTCTTAAGGAAGTTGGGGTTTTGAGCTCATTTAGAGCTTGATTATGTAGATAGAGAGTGTAACACTCGTCAATTTAGGCTTGGATAATTAACATATTTAATGATCGTAATTAAAATTATTTGAGACTAAATTTAGAAATAAAATGTAATAAAAATATTTATAAGTGAATTTTTATTAAGTTATGTGTGTTAAATAAAATAAATAGAAAGGTTGGGTAAGTTAATAATAATAAGAAAAAAACCAAGGATTTAAGGGGATATTTGGCAAAAACAAGGGGGGACCTAATATGGTATTTACCATCAGTATAAAAAAAGTTATTTTCTTCTTCTTCTTCTTCAAAATTTCAGCACCCTAGCCTTCCTCCCACTCTTCCATACACAAATTCTCTCTTCTTTTGCCCATTTTCTTCTTCCTCTCCTTCCTCTTCCTCTCCCCAAAAACTTAAAACAACTATAATAGCTTAAGGTTTCAAAAGGTTAAGACTTTATTGTGTCAAGATTTAGACTTCATTTTCTCAAGGTTTGTATGTATGAGCATATTTATTCCTTTATGCATTTTATTTACATTACAATGATGTTTGATGTTGAAGGAAGAGTGAATAAATAACTTGTTGTGTTTGTTGATTTTGTTAAGATTCGTCTGGAACAGTCTTGATGTATTTGACCTATCTTTTCTTTTGGAACTTGGATCAGGATGAAATTAGTTGAAACTGAAAATAGACACATAGACCTAAAACTTTTATAAATAGTGTAAATGTTATATCTGATTCTAAGTTAGTTTAAAAATTTATACAAATTCTCGGATTTGAAAGTACCCAGAAAATTCTGGGTAGTTATTTTCTGAATATTCTATAGTATTTTGATTATATCTTTTGTTCTGGAACTTGGATCGGGATGAAATCAATTGAAAATGAAAATAGACAAATAGATCTAAAACTTTTATGAAGAGTATAAATGCTATATCTGATTCTAAGTTGGTCTAAAAAATTTTACAAATTCTCGGATTTGAAAGTATCCAGAAAATTCTGGGTAGTTATTTTTTGAATATTCTATGGTATTTTGATTATATCTTTTGTTCTGGAACTTGGATCAGGATGAAATTGGTTGAAAATAAAAATAGACACATAGATATAAAACTTTTATAAGAGTATAGATGCTATATCTGATTCTAATTTGGTCAAAAAAGTTTTACAAATTTTCAGATTTGGAAGTACCCAGAAAATTTTGGGTAGTTATTTTCTGAACATTCTATGGTATTTTGACTATATCTTTTGTTCTGGAACTTAGATCAAGATGAAACTAGTTGTAAATGAAAGTAGACACATAGATACAAAAAGTTTATGAAGAGTATAAATACTAATTATGATTTATATTGGACCTAAAATTTGATATAAAATCTCAGACCTAACAATATTCTGAAAAATACTTGACATATTTTTACTGAGTACTACACGGTTATTTGAACATAACTTTAGCTAGAAAATTCAGATTTATATGATTATTTTTATATATAAAAGATAATAAATTAATCTAAAATTTTATAGAATACCATAAGGTCAAATTCGAATCCAAAATAGGTGAAAGGTGCAATCCAAAATCAGAGCAGAAATCTATCCAGAAATAAAAATTTACTAATTTGGTATTTTAAATATTGGATGACATATATATATATATATATGTTTTAATTTTGAATAATATGATAGTAGTTATATTTAAAATTCTTATTGTGTATTGACTAAATTAATATGATGTGTTGTGGTTTGACGTTTCAAATGAGATTGAGAAATTTTTATATGTATAGAGCATGTAAACCTAAAATTATTATGAATATGTGAATTTTGATGAATTGCGTAAACAATAAGATGATAACATCAATTAAGTCCAATTCTCTAATTTAGGACTAGAAATAGGATAGATGGCATGCCATTGAGGGGTTTACGGTACCGTAGAAATTTATGATGATATGAAAAATTTTATTATGAGGACAAGGTGGCTTAAGCTCGGGTGAGAGTGCCATTGATCTTAAATGCATGCAATTATTTATTTTACTCAGTCAAGATGGCTTAAGCTCGAGTAAGAGCGCTCTTGACTTGAGAGGCTCAGTTGAGCACTTATACAGACAGATACAGATAGTGAGCAGAGTGGCTTAAGCTCGGGTGAGAGTGCTCCTGTTTCACAACCCGCATCCAAATAGTCCGAATTTAGAGTTTTGGGACTATAAAATATAAAATATTTTAAAGAAAAGAAATATGAAAAAAATCAATTATCAGGTAAATGAAACAAGGAAATAGAATTCATAAATGAGGTATGAATATGAATTTACCTTTGTAAATTATGACATGTATATGTGTTAAACCAGTAAACCAGGTATGCAATATTTCATATTGATATATGATAAATTGATTTATTTTTTTTATATCGCTATAAAAAGGATTGTGATATATGGATTATTATTTATGATTATTTATATGCAAAATTGGATAATATGAACATGGAATTTTTATGATATATCATAAGTGTATGTATGAATATTTATGCACATATGTACCACTAAGCATTAGGTTGCTTAGCATGTGGGTGTTTTCCCATATTCAGGTTCGGAGCCTATAGAGAGAAGTTGACAGGAAGAGAAGCAAGCCCATATAGAGTCAAATAAATTAAATCCACATCAGAGGGTTGGTGCTTTACATGACATGCATTTTGTTCCTACCTACATGTCATGGGTGATGAGTATAATTATGGTTTTTAAAAGTTTTACATGTCTTTTTATATTGGGAACATGAAATTTTATTTGGATTATATGTATTTTGTAAACATTGGGGTAATAAAAGCCCAAACATATGTTTGAAAATGTGGTCATTGTTTGCTAATTCCGCATATAAAATAGATTAATTAATTGAATGAAATATTGCTATCATGAAAAAAAAATTAATTAACATATGAAAATTTAACAATTAAAATGGAAAAAACTTTAATTCAAATGAATTTTAAGGTCATAGGTAGGTGACATTCTCCTATATAGTTGGGATTATTCCTAACTATATAAAAGGGTGTTACATTTAGTGGTATCATAGCTAGGTTTAGGAAATCTTAGACCTAAGTGGACTGAAGGTTTATCTTGCATGCATTGTATGTCTCATATGACTCTGACATGAGCTACTTCTCTGTCGACTTGTAGGATTAGAAGAGAGTATGGAAATTTAGGTGCATGAAGTTATTGAAAGCAATAGTTCTCACAATACTGGAGCACCGAACCAGCCCAATGTAGCTAGTGTTCAGGGTCCGAATGCTATACCATCCGCAGCCCAGCAGGTTCCTAGACATGCCGAGCAAGACCAAAACCCTTTGATGCAGCAGATGATTGGTTTGCTGCAACAAATCGCAAGAGTGGTGCCACAACCTGCTCTAGTTCCTCCACCTTCACCACTGAAACCAAAAGTACAGATGGACAAGCTTTGTAAGTATGGAGCCATAAATTTTCTAGGTATGAAAGATGATGATCCTGCTACAGCAGAATATTGGTTAGAAAAGACCGAAAGAGTCCTTGATGAGCTTGAGGTTCCTACTGACCAAAAGGTAAGATATGTCGTATCTCTACTCCAAGAAGATGCTTATGACTGGTGGATGTTAGTTCTTTTGAAACCAGAGGCTCCAAAGCCTATGACATGGGAATTCTTTATCACTGAGTTCAAAGAAGAATATATTCCTCCATTTTACATAGATGAGAAAAAGAGGGAGTTTCTGAACCTTAAGCAAGGCAAGATGACAATGACAGAGTATCAGAGAGAGTTTACTCGATTGAGTAAGTATGCTTCAGAGATTATCATAAGTGAGAGAGATAAGTGTAGAAGATTTGAGGATGACCTCAATATAGAGATTGGGGATTTTGTGACTGCACTTCAGCATGTCAACTTTATTCAACTAATTGCATCCGTGGTTAGTGTTGAAAAGAGAAAGAGAAAGAGAGCAGAGGAAGCTTTTAAATAGATAGTAACTCCAGTGGCCCAATCTATAGGCAAGAAAGGTCGATACTACCTAGGACAGTCTCATGGCAGGAGTCAGAGACATAATAGGAGTTATACACAGAGTGGACTACACAGGAGGGGGCAGCCCTCCAGGGCTACATCTGCAGCCTATAGCATACATACATAGGCTACCTAAGAGAGTGCTCCAATTTGTGGTACCTACCACAAGAGCCATAGAGGAGAATGTTGAATGGTCACAAGTGCTTGTTTCAGATGTGGGTGCAAGAACCATATGAAAAGAGATTGCCCTCTGATGACTACTAATGCACCTACACAGACTGTAGGATCAACTTAGGTTCAGAATCAGACTCAGACAAGAGGAGGTCGAGTAGGACCTAATCAGGCCGCATCAGAAACAATCAACAGGCCAGGACCTAGAAGGAATCTAGCTAGGGCATATGCTATGAAGGCCAGAGAGGACCAAAAGTATGTTTTCTTTACATGACTCAGTTTTATATGCTTTAACAGATCCTAGTTTTACACATTCCTATATATTCATGAGTACACCTAGTCAAAACAGTATGACGAGTGAGAATCTAGAATATGAGATTGAGTTCACAAATCCCCTAGGCCACAGTGTGATTGTTAACCGGGTATACAAAAGTTGCCCTTTGATAGTGCATGGGAAAGAATTTTTAGCAGATTTGATTGAATTGTCATTCCACGAGTTCGATGTTATCTTAGGCATGGATTGCTTTCTAAACATGAGGCAGTAGTGGATTGTCGATCTAAGACAGTTGTTCTTAAAACTCCAGAACTAAAAGAGGTAGTAGTGGAAGGCGAAAGGTTTCCACCACATGCTTAAGTGATATCTATGGTGAAGGCTCAAAGAATGATCAGAAAGGGATATGAGGCCTACTTGGCTCACGTGATTGATACTAGGAAGGGAGGTCCAGATCTTAAGGATATCCTTATAGTGAATGAATTCCCAAAAGTGTTCCCAGATGACCTACCAAGGCTACCTCCCGATAGAGAGATTGAATTCTCTATAGAGCTCACTCCAGGTACAACATCAATATCAGCTGCACCGTATAGAATGGCATCGATGGAGTTAAAGGAATTAAAGGCACAACTGTAAGAGTTGTTAGATAAAGGTTTTATCAAACCAAGTGTGACTCCATGGGGTGCACTGGTATTCTTTGTAAAGAATAAAGATGGGTTTATGAGGTTGTGCATAGATTATAGATAGTTGAACAAGGTGATTATTAAGAACAAATATCCGTTACCACAAATTGATGATCTTTTTAATCAGCTGAAGGGTGCAAGAGTTTTCTCTAAGATTGATTTGAGATCAGGGTACCACCAATTAAAAATTAAGACAGAGGACATAGCTAAGACATCATTTAGAACCAGATATGGGCATTATGAGTTTTTGGTGATGCCTTTCAGTTTGACAAATGCTTCAGCAGCCTTTATGGACTTGATGAACCAAATCTTCAGATTATATTTGGATCTGTTTGTGGTGGTTTTTATTAATGATATCTTAGTGTATTCCAAGAATAAGGAAGAACATGGTCAAAATTTGAAGATAGTTTTGCAAACCCTCAAGGAACATAAGCTTTATGCCAAGCTCTCAAAATGTGAGTTTTGGCTTGATGATGTGGCTTTCCTTGGACACATTGTGTTAGCAGATGGCATCAAAGTTGATCCCAGCAAAGTAGAGGCAGTTATGAGTTGGAAGCCTCCCCGTAATGTGATAGAAATCAGGAGTTTCCTTGGTTTGGCCGGTTATTACAGGAGGTTTGTTAAGGGCTTTTCAATGATTGCTTCTCCTTTGACCAAATTACTGAGGAAATATGTGAAATTTGGGTGGACAGAGAAATGTCAGGATAGCTTTGAGAGACTTAAGAAGATGTTGACTGAGGCTCCCGTTTTGACACAACCAGTCCCTAATAAAGAATATGTCATCTATAGCGATGCTTCTCACAATGGACTAGGGTGTGTACTGATGCAAGAGGGCAAGGTAGTAGCTTACGCTTCTAGATAGCTGAAGACACATGAGAAGAATTACCCCACACATGACTTTGAACTGGCTGCCATTGTTTTTGCTTTAAAGATATGGCGCCATTACTTGTATGGGGAAAAATGTTTTATTTACACCGACCATAAGAGTTTAAAGTATCTTCCTACCCAGAAGAAATTGAACTTAAGACAAAGAAGATGGCTAGAGTTGATCAAGGATTACAATTGTGTGATCGACTACCATCTAGGTAAGGCCAATGTTGTGGCCGATGCATTAAGCCGAAAGACTTTCACAGAATTACACATTCGTCAAACTCTTAACCAAGAAATCAAATATGCACAAAAACAAGATAACAAGTTAGTTGAGATAGCTGAGTCAGTCTCTAAGGGGGAGAGACCTGATTATACAATTAGTTCAGATAACAGTTTATACTACCAAGGTCAATTATGCGTACCTAATGTGGAAGATTTGAGACAGAGGATCTTAAAGGAAGCACATGAGACAAAATATGTCATGCACCCAGGAAGTAACAAGATGTATCATGACTTGAAGAATAAGTATTGGTGGTCAGGTATGAAAAATGACATCACAAAATTCACCACCAGGTGTTTGACATGTCAGCAAGTCAAGGCAGAAGATCAAATACCTTCAGGGTTGTTACAGCCAATCACGATTCCAGAATGGAAATGGGAACGAATAACCATAGATTTTGTGATTGGGTTGCCTTTGACACCAAAAAAATATGATGTTGTGTGGGTGATTGTGGATAGATTAATGAAGTTAGCTCACTTCTTGCCCATCAGGAGAGACTACCCATTAAGTAGGTTAGCGGAGTTATATGTAAATGAAATAGTACAGCTTCATGGAGTGCCAGTCTCCATTGTTTCAGATAGGGACCCCAGGTTCACTTCTCAGTTTTGGGGTAGTCTGCAAAGAGCTTTGGGTACAAAGCTTAGTTTTAGCACAACTTTTCATTCTCAGACTGATGGACAATCAGAAATGGTGATTCAGATTTTGGAAGACATGATGAGGGGTTGTGTAATAGAGTTTGAGGAAAGTTGGGACAAATACCTACCATTGATGGAGTTTGCCTACAACAACAGCTATTAGTCAAGCATTGAAATGGCTCCTTATGAGGCACTTTATGGTAGAAGATGTCGAACACCATTGTGTTGGATATAACTCAGTGAGAATAAGCTAGTGGGACCAGAGTTAGTGCAAGAAATAGAAGAAAATGTGAAGATTATACAAGAAAGGTTGAAGACGGCTTCATATAGGCAAAAATCATATGCATATCTCAAAAGGAGAGACATAAAGTACAAAGTGGGAGACAAGGTGTTTCTCAAGGTTTCCTCCTAGAAAAAGGACATCAGATTCGGAAAAAATGACAAGTTAAGTTGTAACACCCCTTTGCCCTACTAATAGTAGCAAAGCAAAAGAGTGCTACCTTACTCTTGACTCCCTATCTAACTTGCTTATACAATCATTTTGTATATTCTCATTTTAAAATATCTGAATATAAATTCAGATTATAGTCTCCAAATTTTTTTTTGTTTATTTTTTTTAAATACATATACTTTATACCAATTTATATAATTCATCCATAATAAACCATTTCATTTTCTAAAGGGTTATATACAAAGTTCTATTAATTAATATTTTATTTACAAACCCAAAATATGAATATCACATAATATGAAAATAAAACTTGCTATTATATTTTACAAAAGTTAATATATTAGAACAAAAAGATCTTCAAATGCTGCTATCCGCTATCTGATGTTCTTCTCTTTCTGGCAGTTTCATCCTTTATTTACTAACTACTTTAGTACCTACGCTTGGGAAAAACCACACGCGCTAAGCTACTAGCTTAGTGGTGCTTTATATGACAAAAGCTTAATATGCAATTTATAAAATCTCACACATTCATACATTTAAAGTCAAATAAAAGAAATATCACAAATTTATCAGCAATAAATTAATTTGCAAGTTAATTGCTAGTACACAATTTTTTTTACATATGATAATTATGTTAATTGCATAATATCATTGCATAATATTATTTTTAATATCACCATAATTTATTCATTTTATTATTCAATAATTATTCACAACAAGTGAATTGTATCATATCTTATTTTTTCTTGTTTATTCAAATTTATGTCCAACACGAATAACTAGAACTATCAGATAGGATACGGTGCATTATCTGCAGGCAAATCTTAACTCGGCGTATGACACCTACATAAATAAACTCGGCACATTTAGTGTCTACATATATCAACTCGGCACATTTAGTGCCTACATAAATCAACTCGGCACATGTAGTGCCTACATAAATCAACTCGGCGTTTTACGCCTACATATCCTACCCCTTATTGGCATGTCAATCTATCCTTTACCCTAGTTCCCAGCTAGGTGTTTTAGAGCTTAATTATTTCATCTCAATTTATTCAATTAATAATTTCATTATGGTCAAAATATACCCCAAACAATTATTTCATAGTTTTATTTTCTCAATAAATTTTTTTTTATGGACATATTGGCTCATATCACATAATAATCACTCACATCAATATCATTCATCTCATATCATAAGGCCCAAATCAATTTACATATAAAACTCTCACTTTTTCAACAGCCCTATTCTGGACAGATTTCGGGCTCTATTTTGGGTCTCAATTTTTATCCTGTTATTGGCCGAATTTAATTAAGTAGTCTCCTAATAAATTTTAGCCACAGATCTTATATTTAATTTCCATTTTGAATCAACTAATTTTGATCTCTGTAAACAAATTTATGACAGATTGAGTACTGACTGCTCAGCTAAAATCTGCCTAGGAAATTCCGAGGCAGATTTCAAGTCTCATATTTGTGTCAATTTTTAACATAGTTTAATTCCTAATTAGATCTTATGTCCTTCATGAAAGTTTTATATATATGTCTTAAGTTTCCAAAACACCAAAGAACACGAAATTTAGAGTTCCATAACTTAAGTTATCAAATTTTTAATGCATGCTGCTCCATGATAAAATTTCCAGCAACACATATAACAACACAACTACTCATTTAATCATGCAATTAACACAAGATTTAACAATAAAATCAACATATTAAATTTTTGTCATACAAGCACATAACTTATTAATCTCTTCTCCCTTTCCTAGGCTTTTTCCTTTCCTTTCCCTTCCTCAAGATTGTTTCTACCTTTGTCCTTGGTTTGGCCTAAAACCATCAAACATATTTCATATCATCAAACCAATTTCTTTTTGTTTCAACCCACCATCACCTAGAAAGCCCCTTCTTCCTCATTTCTAACCTTAATTATCATCACTTTAATCTCAATTAATAAAGAAAAGTAAGAGAATTGAAGAAGAAAACTTACCCAAAGATTTTTTTTCTCTTTTTTTTCTTCCTTCCTCTTTCTTTCTTCTACCCTTTGTAGGGGGCTTCCTTTTTATTTTCTTGAGTTTTCTCTCTTAGATCCTCTCTTCCTCTCTTTTGCTAGCTAATTTGGGAACAAAATGGTAGAGAATTGGTGGAAAGGGTGGCCAGCCATGGAATGTGAGAAAGAGGGGATATTTTTGTTAAGTTTAATGTCTCATTAATGAAGAAACTTCTAGGCTCATGACAAGGATTAGAAGATAAGGTTCATGAATGTCTCATTAATGAAGAGAATTCTAGAATTGGGTGAGTATGCATATGATTCATCAATATTAATTAATGCTCATTAATGTATAAGATGAATATTAGGTTAATATTCCTTAATAATAATAACAAAAATTCTAGATTTGTTTCCTATTGGTCAATTTAATTAATTAACCATAACGAATTTTTAATTTTTAAATAATACATAATTTAACTCATAATTTTGGGGCTATAAAATATAAAATATTTTAAAGAAAATAAATATGAAAAAAATCAGTTATCAGGTAAATGAAACAAGGAAATAGAATTCATAAATGAGGTATGAATATGAATTTACCTTTGTAAATTATGACATGTATATGTGTTAAACCAGTAAACCAGATATGCAATATTTCATATTGATATATGATAATTTGATTTCTTTTTTTTTTTATATCACTATAAAAAGGATTGTGATATATGGATTATTATTTATGATTATTTATATGCAAAATTGGATAATATGAACATGGAATTTTTATGATATATCATAAGTGTATGTATGAATATTTATGCACATATGTACCACTAAGCATTAGGTTGCTTAGCATGTGGGTATTTTCCCATACGCAGGTTCGGAGCCTATAGAGAGAAGTTGACAGGAAAAGAAGCAAGCCCATACAGAGTAAAATAAAGTAAATCCATGTCAGAGAGTTGGTGCTTTAGATGACATGCATTTTGTTCTTGCCCACATGTCATGGGTGATTAGTATAATTATGATTTTCAAAATTTTTACATGTCTTTTTATGTTGTGAACATGAAATTTTATTTGGATTATATGTATTTTGTAAATATTGGGATAATGAAAGCCCAAACATATGTTTGAAAATGTGGTCATTGTTTGGTAATTCCACATATAAAATAGATTCATTAATTGAATGACATATTGCTATCATGAAAAAAAAATTAATTAACATATGAAAATATAATAACTAAAATGGAAGAAACTTTAATTCAAATGAATTTTAAGGTCATAGGTAGGTGACATTCTCCTATATAGTTGGGATTATTCCTAACTATATAAAAGGGTGTTACAGAGAGTTTAGGGTTTCATAAGAGAGAGTTTGGGGTCTCATAAGAGTTTTGAGAAAATAAGGTTTTGATGATGATTTTATGATGTGGTAGGAGTTTCAAGTGACAAGAAACAAGCTCAAGGGAGTAAAGGCAAAGATAAAGCTACCTAGAAGAATGAAGGAGAAAAATAGAGGTTTGTGCATAATTTAGGGCTATAGCCTATCTTTTTTTGAGATAATGCATGCTTAACATGATAATTAGTGATAGAATTACACTAATGATGATTATGGCATGAAACCATAGGTTTAGATATAAAGAATGAGATTTTGTGATATGTTGAGTTAAGTAATATATGTTAGAGAATTGAGTTATGATAAAGGCATTTTTATGTATTAGAACATGATATGTTGAGTAAAGGACATTGAAATTCCATGAGTTTGTATTTGGTATGACTTGGTTCAACTAGAAATGAATATGGAAAGTGAATATGCAGGTTTCCCGCAGATAGCAACTGGCGTGACTTTTGAATTACGGGTGTGACTGAATTGTATCACGGTTGTGACTTTTGTGTGGTAATGGCATGATTCATCCCAGAAGCATTCATGGCTTTGAATCATGGGCGTGAACTAATTCACATGCGTGAATTAGTAATCACGATCGCGAATGCTCTGTTTTAAGTAATTATGAAAATTGTTAACTAATGAAGTATTCAGTTAAGTAAGTGAAATGACATTATTTATCCAGTAAAATGAGAATGTTGATATGTTTGTAAAAGTAATTAAGTAAATATATATGAATAATGTGGAAATATGGATATGCCCATTACCCTAATTGTGGATTAGAAATAGTATAGATGACATGTCATTATAGGGGCGAACGGTACCGTACTATATGAGATATTGCTCGGTCAATATGGCTTTAGCTTTGGAAGTGCCATTGACTTGAGAAGCTCTGTTGAGCATACATAAATTTAAGACAAGGTGGATTTAGCTCTAGAAGCGCCTTTGGTCCGATGATTCATCTACGATGATATATTACTCAATTAATGTGGCTTTAGCTCTGGGAGTGTCATTGATTTGAGAAGCTCTGTTGATCCATATAGTGCATAGGGTGGCTATAGCTCTGGGAGCACTCCTGATCCATAATATGTATCTAATAAGTCCAATTTTAGAGTGATGTGGGCAAGATAATAAAGTTAAGTTGAATGATAATGCAAAAATAATATTAAATTGAGATAGAATATTAAAAGATGAAAAGAGTAACTTATAATTAAAGATAAATGAAAATAACATCGTACATGTATGCATGATGCTCATAATCGTATGAAATAGGGACATGAGGAGAAGAATAGCTTGAAAAGATATTAATGCATAAAATGACATATGTTAATGCTTGTTGCATAACATAGTATATTGCCTTATTTATATGCACCACTAAGCCTAAAGCATAGCATGAGAGTTTTCCTTCAACACAGATATAAAAAGGTAGCTGAAGGTTGTAGATAAAGCAAGCGGTGATCCTAGTCAATTAAAGCAGTCGATCTTCAAATAGTGGGTCACAATCTTTTGAACTTTTATATTTTGCTTTTCATATTGTATACTTTCAGATTTGTAAATTGACTTTCTTAGTTTGTTAAGAATTAACTTGATATTTATAATTATTATCTTATGTAATTAAAATGTACATTATTTCTTGTATATCTATGAGCTAAGAGATTTATAAAAACAAAAATAAATTTGTATGGCTTTCTAGAATTTACTAAAATAGTGATTTGAAGAAGTCAGTGTAGTACTCCCTTATCCAAGCACATGCTGTTTAGGTAGGGGGTGTGATAGATAGAGTATGTCAAAAATCGATGAATGTAGCGGAGAATCATATTCTTCAAATGCTCTTTGTCTTTTTGACATCTTAGCTATAATTGCTACCAAAATTGTGCCATACCAAGGAAGGGTAAAAATCTTTTGTCTCATTTTCATGGATCAGATCTTCATATGGCAACTTGAAAATCTCTTATAACTTAAAGGCTGTGAGAGTCTTTTCTTGTTTGCGAAGCTGGAAAGAAACCTTGCCCACTAAATACACTTGTAGAGTGCTAAAAAACTTCAATGTCTCTATTTGAATGTGGGCTTGTAGATGTCAACAAACTCTGGGATGCCACGCTTTTGAAGCCAAACTTTGATGTTAGATTATAGTTCCAGTGGCCAAATACAATTCCAATTGAAAGTTCTTCCAAATAGAATGGGACATTTTTTAAGGGTGGAGTAATTTTGATGAGTGTGCCAGGGTGAAACATTGAGCAAATAGTCTGTGCAGAGTTTGGGGGTTATTATCTTCTTCTTCCCCTTGAAAAAACCTACTCCATACACCATTGTTGAAGTTAGTTTTGAAAAAAAAAAACTTAGGGTTTTTAGAAAGAAGGTTTGAAAAACTTGATTAAACCTTGAATAACTTTGGTAAAAAATGGTGTTTGAGATGTTTGGAGGGTAAAATCGATAATAATTTGGTGTGAATAGGTATTCTGGAGGTCAAATTTGGCCAAAAAACATAGAGAATCGCAATAGCCGACGAGAGAGGAGAGAAAAAATCTAGAGAGAAACATTGAAAACAAACTTTATAGCGTGCAATTCACAGCCGTGAATGAAAGTTCATAGGTGTGAATATTAAATGTTCACAGGCGAGATCAATTGTGACACTAACCATGACTAAGGGTGTGAATGAATCTAGAAAGATAGAGGTTCATAGGTGTCATCGTTGTGAATTATAATCACGAGCATAGGCAACGATATTCATAGTTTAAAACTGTGACAAAATATGTGAACTAAAACTTGAACAGTTCTGGACATTTTGGTACAACAACATTAATGGTCGTGACTAACTAGTCACAGTCATGAAGTTCTAAGAACAGAAAATAGAAAATAAAATCCAAGAAGAATTTTTATTGTACTATACATCTTCCTAAACAAACAAAACATATTTTTTCATGGCATGCATACATGTATCATATAATTTGAACTAGTGTATCATTAAATCATGGCATAACACTCAAGGTTCATAATTAAACATCAAAATGTAAAATGAATGCAATGTATGCCTTTTAAACCCTTTTTCAAGAATAAAGTGCTCCCATCAAGCATACCAAGCTCCCTTTTTATAAAATAAAACCTTTCATTATTGACAGGCTTGGTAAAAATGTCAGTCAATCGATTATTTTTGTCAATAAATTCTAACATAACATCATCATTTTGGACATGATCTCTTATAAAATGATGCCTAATGTCTATATGTTTTCTCCTAATGTGTTGAATGAGATTTTTAAAGCACTTGCATTGTCATATTTGATAGGAATGTGATCAATCTCTTGACCATAGTCCTTAAGTTGTTGTCTCATCTAAAGAACTTGAATACAACAACCTGCTACCATATATTCTACTTTGGCAGTGGACAAGAAAACCAAAAATTGTTTCTTGCTAAACCAAGAGACTAGACATTCATTAATGAAGTGACAAGATCTGGATGTACATTTTCTATCTAGAAGACTACCAACATAATTGATATCTGAAAAACCAAATGATATGAAATAAAGTGTTCTTAAGACACCATAAGCCTAAGTGCATTGTGCCATGAATGTATTTTAAAATTCCTTTCACAATATTCAAATAAGATTCCTTAGGATATAATTGAAATCTAGCACACAGGTATACACTAAACATTATATCGAGTCTAGAAGATGTAAGGTACAAAAAGGATCTGATCTTTCCTCTACAGAGATTTTCATCTATAGCGTTACCTTTCTCATCTTTGTCCAACTTTATTGATGTGCTCATTGGAGTTTTGGCACTTTTGCATCCTTCCATTCCAAATTTTTTTAGCAACTCTTTGGTGTACTTGGATTAGTCGATGATGGTGCCCTCTTTGCTTTGCTTGATTTGAAAATCAATGAATAATTTGAGCTCTCTTATCATGCTCATTTCAAACTTCCTAGTCATACACTTAGCAAATTCTTGACAAAAGCAATTCATTAGTAGACCCAAAGATGATATCATCAACAGAAAATTTGAACAAGTAGAATATCATGATTGTGCTTTTTGATAAAAAGAGTAGTATCTACATGTCCTTTTAAAAAAATCATTTTCTAAAAGAAATGCACTAAGCCTTTCATACCCAGCTCTTGAAGCTTGTTTTAAATCATATAAGGCCTTAGTAAGTATGAACATATGATTTGGAAATTCGTGATTTTCAAAATTGGGAGGTTGCTCAACATAAACTTCCTCCTTTATAAAGCCATTTAGAAATGTACTTTTAACATCCATTTGAAAAAGTTTAAAATTCATATGGCATGCAAATGCTAAAAGAATCCTAATGACTTCTAATTAGAGCATAAGTCTCATCATAATATATGTCTTCCTCTTGGTTGTATCCTTTAGCAACCAATTTAGCTTTGCTCCTAGTAATTTGGCCTTGCTCATTCAACTTGTTCCTAAAGTCCCATTTAGTTCCAATAATTAGGTAGTCCTTAGGTCTTGGAACTATGGTCCAAACCTTATTTCTTTCAAATTGGTTGAGTTTCTCCTATATAGCAATAACCCAACTCTCATCACCAAGAGTCTCATCAATAGTTCTTGGCTCAATTTGAGAGACAAAACCAAGATTAAAATTTAAAAACTTAAGATGAGATTGAGTACTTACACCCTTGGTGAGATCACCAATGACTTGCTCCATGGGATGATTTCTTATGAACTTCCAATACTCTAGTAGCTCTTAGGTGCCTTGCTCTTGAGCTTGAAGCATTTTTTTTTCTTTTGATGCTCTTCTTAATTCTCCTTTTGATCATCATTATCATCTTTTTCTGAGCTTTTACCATCCTCTTTATGATCAAGATCAAGTTGTTCCATTGATCTTATAATGTTATAAAAAATAATATCCTTTCCAAGATTAAGTTTGCTAGATTCATAAAAAAACCAACATGCATAGACTCTTCTACAACTAATTATCTTTTATTAATGACTCTATAAGTCTTGCTAGTTGTGGAGTATCTTAAAAAGATACCTTCATCGAATTTAAAAGCAAAATTTCCAAAGTTGTCTTTAGTATTCAATATAAAATACTTGCATCCAAATACTCTAAGGTATGAGATTGTGGATTTTCTTCGATTCCTTAGGTCAAAAGAGGTTTTATTTAAGATAGGCCTTTTGAAAATACAATTAGAAATATAACACGCAGTATTGGTGGCTTCGGCCTAAAAGTGGATTGGTAAACCTTACTCATTAATCATTGTTATATCAATCTCTACCAATGTTCTATTTTTCCTTTCAACAACCTTATTTTGTTGAGGTGTTCTAGGAGTAGAAAAATTGTGAGAAATCCCATATTTCAAAGAAAGGTTTTCAAAATGCTCATTTTCAAATTCTTTGTCATGATCATTTCTTATTTTAGAAATAAAATAGCCTTTTTTTATTTTGAATTCTTTTGGAAAATTTTTTAAAAGATTCAAAAGCATCACTTTTATGAGCTAAGAAAATTACCCAAGTAAACCTAGATTAACCATCAATAATGACAAAAAGCATAGTGTTTGCCTCCTAAATTAGCAATTTTAGTAGGTCCAAAAAGATCTAGATGCAAAAGTTGTAAAGGTCTAGAAGTACTTACAACATTCTTATCCTAGAATGATGTTTTATGTTGCTTTCCCTTTTAACAAGGTTCACATGTCTTATCTTTGGTGAATTTGACTTTGGGTAGACCATCCACTAGCTCTTCTTTGCTAAGACTTTAAATTAATTCCATGCTTGCATGTCCAAGCCTTCTATGCCATAACCAAGATTGATCACTAATAGACATAAGACACTTGAAAGAAAGGTTAGTCAATTTGTGTAAGTCAATTATGTAAGTATTGTCATCTCTTTCTCCATTGAATATCTCTTGGCCATTTAGGCTAGTCACAAGACATCAATTAGAGCTAAAACTGACTTGATTTCCCTTATCACATAATTGGCTTACACTTAAAAGATTGTGTTTTAGACCATTAACAAGTAAAGCATCTCCAATAAAATAAATATGATTTAAACCAATTGAACTAATGCCAATTACCTTACCCTTGGCATTGTTTCCAAAGGGTTCCTTACTTCCATCAATCCTTTTGATTTGGGTGAAAATGGTCTTATTTCTAGTCATGTGCCTTGAGCATTAACTATCCACTAGCCAAACATTTTTCTTTGATGTGGACTTAAACAATACTTTAAGTTTGGTCCTTAGGTACCCAAATGAACTTGGATCTTTGAGGGTTAGCTTTGGATGGTTCCAAATGAGCCTTCCTCACAAAACAATGAATATTTATGTACCCAAGCTTCATGCAATAATGTCATTGTTTAGATTTAAATTGACCTTGCCAATTTTCTTGAAGTTTAGGCCTCACAACTTTTCTAGAGGTATCATGCACATAAGAACATAGGCAAACATGTGTAGTGGATGTTTTCTTAGGTGCATACCTTTTAAATAAGAAGGCATGATTCGCCTTTTAAGGTTTCCCTCTTGAGCCATATGATCCTTCACTACTTTTCTTTTAAGTAGGGGGTTTTATGTATGCTTTTTTCTTAGTCTTTGAGGCTATTAGCTCAATAGAAGAGGTTTATGGAGTGCTAAACCTGATAAATATAGTTTTAGGTGGGGAAGATGATGATGCTTCATTAAAGCCTAAGCTATGTCTCACTAAAGGAAGTCTTTGAGATATAATTAAGGTATCCAAACTCTCCTCGCCTTTGTGGAACTTTGAGATATAATTTCTAAGTCATTCAACCTCATTTTTAAAGCATTGTTTTCTTTTATTAGAGAATTGATTGAAGGTTTTGATGAAAACTCATCCAATGACTTCTTTAAGCAGTTATTTGAGATTTTTAGCTTTTCAACTACCTTTTGAAGGTTATTAAGATCATTTCTAAGTTCAGAGCTATTTTTTTTATAAAGATCAAGTTTCATTTTATACCTTTCTATCTCTAAGTTTAATACCTCAACTATATCATCATCTTCATCATCAATTAAATCCCACAAGTCATCATAAGGTTGGGATGTTGAGCATACCTCAAAAATGGAGTTATCCTCAATAGCCATGAAGCACAAGTTAGACACCCCCTATTTTTGCTTCTTCAACGAATATTGAGGTTTCATCATCCCAAGTGGTTTTGTGATCCTTTTCTTCATCTTCTTTGTTGGGTCTCCTCTTGTACTTCTTAACCATAGAGCACTCTGAACTAATGTGTTCCCTCTTTCCATACTTATAGCATTTGACTTCCACTTTGCCTTCATTAAATGAGAAGTTTCTATGTGGGAATCTTGAGACTTTTTGCTTGTAGTTCTTAATTGAGTCATACTTGTGGGTGATCAACCTCTTGATTCTCTTTGAAAGTAAGGCTATTCATTTATCTCTTTCATCAACCAACTCTTTATCACTAAGAAGATCTTCATCTATAGGCATGAAAGTTGAAGCTTTGAGTGCTAAAGGCTTTATCTTCTCCATTTCTCCTTCAAGCCTTTTTTTTCTCTTACTAGAGCTATTTCATGAGTGAGGAGTTTGCCAATAAGTACATCAATCGGAATTACGCTCAAGTCTTTATTGGCTTCCTCAATACCTGTAACTCTTGAGCCATAATCTTTCATTGGAAGATTTTTTAGAATCTTGTTATTTACATCTTCCAAATTATAATGCTTTCTAAGCTTCTTCATGCCATTGATGATAACAAGAAGTTGATTGGTCATTTTGGTTATAGTCTCATTAGAATTCATCTTGAAGAGTTCATATTATATGACAAGAAGTTGAACTTTCTTAGACTTTACTTGTTTAGTGCTTTCCTGAAAGTTTTTCAAAGTTTTCCAAATAAAGTGGTTGGACAATGTTAGATTCTACCACATTCTTCAAATGATAGAGAGCTTATTAGAATGATCATGGCTTTCTTGTTTTTTCCATTTGCTATTTTTTAGGGCTCTATCCAATCATCTCTTGAATTATTTCATTTTCTCCTCCAGCATTGCTTCTTGTTAAAGGTGTCTGTTCCTTTCAAATAGTGTCCTAAACATCTACTCCCTCACTATCAATATAAATTTCCATCTTTAATTTCCAATTTGCATAGTTTGCTTCATCAAAGAAAGGCTTGAGATTGTGAAACCCTTCGTTGGCCATAATTCGATCTTTATTAGCACTTGTTAGGCTTGAATGCTAGACTAAGCTTTACAACCAATTGTTGCCCAAAACAATAACCAAGAAATGGGGGTTCAATTGGTTAACAAATAAATTTTTTTCTTTCAAGCAAATGAATAAGAATAGATAGGGAAGAAGTAGAGAGATAGAGACACAAGATTTATAAAGTGTTGGGTATTAACAAACCCCACTCATCTCTCCATTCTCAATTGGGTATTTCACCAACATTCAAAATGTTACAAATGGAGTTTTCCAAGCTCACTCCTAACTATGATGTTTTACTCTCTTGGCTAACACTTAACCCATAAACCCTTGTGTTTTAATGGCTAACACAATAACTAAATTCTTGTGTTTTTAATGGCTTACACAAAAACCCTTAAAGTGTTTCACTCATTACCCAAATCACTCAAATGTTCTATTGAGTATTTGATTACAGGAATGAAATCATTCACCAACCAAAAGAGCTCAACAAACTGAGCTAAAATGGTTTTCATAATAGAGATTATAAAAATCACATTTGAATAATTGCACAAAAGGCTTTACAAAAATTGAATGCTTAATTTGTTATTGTATAACTTTGGAAAGTACATAAATGAATCGTATTTATACTTCCTCTGAGAAATAAAGTCGTTTTGAGAGCAATTAATACAAAACTAGTTGTTAAACTACTTTTCTATTAGCGTTTGTCAACATTAAATATATAGGTTCACGGGCGTGATTGATTCTTCACGAATGTGACTATTCTTGGTGAAATCGTGATTGAAGTGGTAAAATTGGTTGTGAATGCTTATGTACAAGAATGCATGATATTTCACGGTCGTGACTATTTATCACGAGTATGACTATTTTTGGTAAAACCGTGACTAAAGTGGTGAAGCTGGTTGTGAACGCTTTTGTCCAAGAATACACAATGTTTCACAAGCATGATGGTTTCTTCATGGGGATAATTGTTTTAACCTCACGATTTGGCTATTGTTTCATAGCTATGAACATTTGAACCTAAGAGAATTGGCGCTAAGGATTTTCACAAGCATGGCTTTATTGGTAATGGGTGTGAAACTGAAGTTTCACAATGGTGGTGATTATTGACCACAGGTGTTACTTGATTCACAGGTATGTGAAACATTATCCTGGACATGAATCTTTACTAATTTTAATCTGTTGAACTTCAATTGATTTGAATCAACTTGCATCAAGATCTTAAGAATATATAACAAATGAAAACACTTAGAACACAACAAATGGTTAAATTCCTTATTACTCAATTATTTGTGATCATCAAAATGATGGAAATATCCTTCAAGGTTCAACATAGTGATTCGCACTTGTGAAATGATAGTCATGACTATGAATTAAGGGAGAAAAAGAGATATAAAAATATAGTACGTGATTGGCACCCTTGAATGATGAGTCATGGACATGAATCACGGGTTATAAAAGTGAACAACTACTCATCTTACTCATTTTTTAGATATCAAACCTTAAAATTTTTGCCTCTTTAAGAGATTAGACCCGTTTCCCATCCATTCCTTCACTCAAACCCACCAAAACCAAGTGAAAATCAACTAATTTTATGAGAAAATCAAACAAAATAGATGTTTATCTAACAGAATGGCTTGAGAAGGAAAATGAGTGGAGCTTAAAGCTGGAATTTTGAGACATCAACCACCATAACTTGTAGGTTTGAGTAAATAGGTCATTCCCTCCCTATTAATCTTCAATTTTGAGTTTATTTTTCATGGATTTGAGGTTACATATGGTTAATCTAGGGTTTGGATTTGGAAAATCCATCTTTTGATAAATGTGGAGTAGAAGAGATTAAACCATTAGGAATTTCAGTTTCTAATGTTAATTTTATTGTGTTTATGTGTTAAGAACCAATGTTGGTGAGGAAGGTCCCTCTCAAGAGAGAAATAGCTAGAAAAAGGCTTATAAAGTGTTCTTGAAGCTCTCTTTTTCAATTAATATTTGTACATAACCACATTTAAAGTTTTATTTGATGCATTTGTATGCTTTAATTGTTAAATTCATGATTATTGAGATGAGAAGATGATAGAATGTATGAAATGTGTTATGTTTGGTATTAAATGATGTATTGATGAGCTTGGTTATTCCATAAATGCATAAAAGTGAATTAATGTTAATTTTGTATGTTCTAGATAGAAATTGATAAGTGAAAATGATAAGAATTTGAGTAATGATATGCATGAAATGATGAAATGCATTTATAGGTAATGAAAACTATGAATGAGTATATATATATGAGAAAATGAATTAAGAGATGATTTATGGCATATTCAAGGAAATAAATATATTTTTAATGCATAAAATTGGAAAATTGTTATGTTGGAAGATTGATATTTTGGTTAATGACATGCCTAGGTTGGTGAAAATGCATTTATAGATGAAGTATACATATTGATGATGATAATGATTTAGGATATGATTTTGCATGATAAAGGTATTCAATATCTTTTAAATGCATGAAATTTGTTGATTGATATGTTAAATGACAGAATGTGTGCTTGAATGAGTGTTAGTAGTATGGTTTACATTGGTAAATATTAGGATTTACATCAGAAATGATAAATGTTGTGTTTTAAGCAAAACTGTGTTGATTTTCTAGGATTCACGAAGGTTCAGGGGTGTGAAATATGTGGCAATTTTGAACAAATTCATTCACATGATGTGTCACCATGTGGTCACAACTAAAGAAGCCATGAATGAGGTGTTTACTGACGTGATAGTGTATTCCCGACCATGAATGATCTGTATGCTGATTTTTATAATTTTTGCCTAAATGAATCCTGGTTGGTTTTAATGAGAATGATATACAATTGAGTTATAATTGTAAAAGAATGTAATTGAGAATTTAAAGATATGTGATTAATAAATGATGAGAGAATCACGATGATTGAAATGAGATTAATTATGTCAACACTCTGACTAGGACTAGAGCTAAATGAGATGATATGCTATTGAAGAGTTTATGGTACCAAGAGGCCTAGGTTAGCCAATACAGGAATAAGACCTATATATTAAGGGTAAAGCTCCGTCGAGCTCCCTTGGAGACTCATGTAAGCATATTGTTGTTTTCTCACATGTGTCTTAAGTGACTCTAGTAAGAGTCGCAAATTGTTTGTATCCAATTTTGTCATGTCTAGAGTTTTTGGACAATAATGTTAAATAATATAAATTGTAATGAACTTTATATGGTTGTATAAGACGTAAATGCTATAAATATGATATAAATATGACAAAAAAATGAGAATAAGTTAGTAATTATGACATGGATTATACTATGAGGTAAGTTAAAAAGTATGAAATGAGACTCAATGTTCATGCATACATGTTTTTGGCATATACATCAAATGTTCATATATACACGTTATTATATACTTTGCATGTTGTTATATACTGTTGAGCAGAAGTTGCATAACATGTGAGTGTTTCTCACACATAGATTGGAACTAGATAGTTGTTGCTAATAAAGGAGACTCTAAAGGAAGAGTCACATGATGCAAATTAGTTGGGATGATATTGATGTACATGTGTTTAGAAATTTATATATTCTTTTTATGGGATCCTATTTGTAAATTTGAGGTTAGTTGGTGCCCAACACAAAAATTTTATTAAGATTTTTTTTTTGTTTTCTCTAGTATTTTCTTTTATGTGGATTTTAAAATAGTTATCATAACTATGATGTAAGTGAATTTTGTTTTAATCGAACAGATTTTTAATTCATGTTTTGAAATATTCTTTTATATGACTAGAAAGATTTTTGATTGTATGAATGGGTGTGACACACACCCAGTATCCAGCATGCACGCAAGGGGACTAGCACGAACACATGACAACAACAACCTTTCAATACTGTCACGAGCATATTGAAGTGGCATGGGTATGGCATTTGCAAAGCCACCATTGCTAGCATGAAGGTATGTCACAAGCATGAGGAATGTCGACTCTACATATTACAATATACAACAAAAGATTTATTTCATGCAAGTTGAGCACAAACTTGAAGGTTTACTTCCTAATAAGAGGAGAGTTGTTTTTCATGATATTTTTAATTGGGGGAAACAATGTAATTAAGAGTTAGATTGCAATTTGGATTATTAGGGATATAAATCAGACTTAAGTATAATTAGGGTATCATCAGCATCTTCAGCCACCTTTTACTTTTCTACAACCTTCATCAATATTCCAAGAAACTTTTCATTATTGGAAATATCTATTTTGATACCTAAAAATTGGTCTGGAGTGCAACTTGAATATTTGGGGATCAACTGGTCTAAAAGTTGGATTCTTTGCTGAATTTCAGTAGAACAACTTAGTTTTTTTCTATTTTTATTATATGTTGTAGCATGTTTGGTATAAAATTTGATATTACATGATTATTGTAATATCAATGTTGGACTAATTTTCTTTTTGGTATTTAGTTAACTACCAAATTTTTTTATGAACCTTTTTATTTTATTGATTAATGATTTTTCATTCCTTTTTAATTATACTTAATGACTTCAAGTTAAATGATTGACTGACCAATAGTTGTTTAATTTAAAAATATTAAGGTTAGATTATTAGAAATATTATCTGTAATTTGACCTAAAAATTAATTTATTAGCTTGTTTAATTAGTGAATAAAAGTAAAAACTTCAAGAATTACCATTTATTATTCTTAATTGTTTAATAGGGGAAATATGAGATTGAGGATGTGAAACTAAATACTTATTTTCATCATATCAGTTAATTCGATTAATCTAATTTTAATTAATTATTTTTAGATGTTTAGTTTTATCATTAATCTGATAAACAGGTTAGAGTATTTAGGATTCAATGTCTCATTAATTAGTAATCTAGAGTTAATTAGAAATTTAAGTCGAGCAATTCCTTGAGAGATCATCCTCGAGAGTCTTACCATACTATAGTGGTTCGTACACTTGCGAATTTAAATTTGTTACATCAAAGACATGAGAGTTTGAAAGCAAAAAGTGAATGAGAATCTTGTTATAACATACAATTAAAAGATTAAATCTTCATTGCTTGAAAGAAGAGTAAAAATAGTTAACAATGCTTACCCTCAATCAAGTTACTCGTTAAATATCTGGTGAAATGCACAACAAAATTGCAAGATAGTGCATATAAACTTAGTTTGAACACTTATATGCATGAACCTTGTAAGAGATCATAGTTGTCTAATTTTTTTATACTTCTGAATTTATAGATTAAATTAGTTGAAGGAGATTGAACAACTTAAGAAATGAAAACAAAGCAATCAAAAATATGTTCCATCTCTTCTCGAAAATAATGCACTAAAGTCTAAATTATTCAATAGAAAATTGATTAAAAAGAGAAATCACGACCCTTATGTTTTTCAAAGTGGTGTTTTAGATCCAAACTACAATCCAGCTTGAAAGGCTTGAGGTGCGACCTAAAGTGTGAGAAAAAAAATGGATGTTTATATTGGAAGCGGAAAACACAATTTTTTAATTCAATCAAGTGAAAACGATTCTCTATCTTACCTGTGAATGTAGGTACAATTGACAGAACTACATAAATTTTGTGTTGTTTTGTCTTCTTTTTTTTCTCTATGCTTTCAGTGATTGTATGTGATAGGATTATTTTCACAACATTATATGATTAGTAAATTAGGAATCATCTATCCAAATATAATAATTACCTCCATTCTCTTTATCTCCATTCCTGCTTCACTCTTCTCATAATTTTCTTAGGTTTGATGTTCACCTCCTTAAATTTATACCTATAAATAACCAACCAATCCTAAGAGACAAAACAGAAAACTTAAATAAACTTATATAGAATGAATCTCCTTGTAAAAGCTACATCAACTTACCACGTATTTTGGACGCTCCCCTCACCCTAACCCATGATTCTTTGGGATTCAGCTTTCTTGCTTGATCTAAATCTAATAATAAATACTTTGTTTGAGTGAAAATCCAGATTATAATGGTCAATCTAGATTAGAATGGTAGCAAATAATTAGAGGAAATTATTTTACTTTAAAATTTACATATGGTTGATAAGACAAAATACATGTAAGAAAAAAAAGCATACCAATCACGTTTAATGCCTTGAAACACCAATCAATAATGCAAATATTTAGAGGCAAATCAAGCAAACAAATTGAGTCCATATAAAAGCATATATCTTAGTGTACCTTCATCGAACAGCTAACATACATAAAACAGTAATTAATCGATTAATGGAGACAAAGGGCTAAGCTTTCTTGCCCGCGATGTCTTGTAGTCGCCAATCATAGTGACCAGAGTCTGACAATAAGCTATTAACGACAAATGGAGTGCATCACAAGGTTCTCACTGCTGCGATCAATTCCCTGGTGGATATCACGCACTCTCAGAGTTGCAAATGGACCGAATCAGTACTAAATAAAGAAATCAGTTCTTTCTTCAATAGGGTTATTGAACTCAAGTCTCCCTCTTTCTAGAGTTTTTGTCCAAAAGATTATTGAATAATTATTATAATAATTAAAAATTAATAAAAAACTATTTAAAACTCAAATTCCAAAAATCTGTAAAAATCTGTCAGTCTATATTATATATTAGATAAGTGTCATCAATAAAGATGACATAACAAATAATCAACAAATAATTATATTTTGAACCACAGACATTGTCTGGGAGTAGGTTCATGAGTTAGATTCAAGTTTCAATTCTATTTTCCGCATATGTTAATAAAAATAATTATATTTTTGACCCCAAAAAAAATACTTTTTTTGGACAAAAAAAATGTGAATATATTCTTTAGAAACATAAGGAAGCAATCCATTATTATTTTTTTGGTCATTTGTAAGGCAGGGATCCGTTTCATTCAGCTGGAGTAACTTTGAGTGTGATGAGAGACATGGAAGCCCACTTACAGGTATGTCGCATTTCCTAGGCAATTTTCGTCATTTTGTTTCTATTCGAATGATCTTACAGTTAATTTCTAACATAAATCATGCTACACTATATAACTCTTAAATTTCCTTCTGCATATTCATAATTTTTGTATTTTTTTTATTTTAAATGAAAGAGTGATTAATGCCAGCGAAATATTAAAGTCAATAATTTTTTTAATTTTTTTAACATTAATAAAATAAAATAAAATTCTAATGTGTTGTTTTTAATTTCTCAATTTTGATGTCAGCTTCTGGTATGATTGAAAATCAAATTATTTGATTGAAAATAAAAGAGATGAAAGATGATTTAATTGATAAAGCTTAAAAGGTATTATTTTAACTTTTTCCTTTTTAGTTTTTTCTCAATTTTTTCTCTTGTAAAAAAGTATTGTTCTCTTATCTTGATTAAGGAATCACATGGTTAGCTATTGTATTGGCTCTAATGTATTTGATTAGTAATATTTTTGCTTTCTTAATTTTGCAATTTGAGAGTTTCTTTAATTTTTTTGCTTTCCTTTTAATGGTTTTTTTTTCATGGGTTATGTCAAATATGCAAGAGAGAGAGAATAGGTATACTAATACAAGTTTAGTCTAATTCACCTTCTTCATATAACTGAGACAAATGATATGCTTGTTACTTATTTGATCAATTTTCAGTTCAAGATTTTAGTTTTATATCTGATCAATTTTCTATGAACACAATATTGTATTTTACTTAGCTAGTTTGTAGGTTGATTTATTTATTAATCCTCGCCATTTTCTCAATCAATTTGGGAAATTTGTCATATACTTTTATTTTCATTTTATCTTTATGATTCATTATTATTGTTGTTTTCATTTATGAACCATTTTATTTAGAATCAATCTGAATGCTACCTCTTGATAGAGTGAATAATTTGTGTGGAATTAAATCTATTCTTTAAATCATAGACATAATCTTAAATTTTACACTCTTTAATAAATTTTTAGGATTTATTTAGATAGTGAAAATGAAGAATTAAACTATTGATTTCTTTTTCAAAAAGAGGAATTCTTAACTTGTAACATCTACTTCTTCTCCTCCATTGAATGCAATTGAATCTTCTTTAATAGAAAATGACAGTCAAGTGAGTAATGATGAACCTCCAAATAAAGCCCCACGAATGGTAGATGAAGTTGACATAAATTTTTTAGAACGTGATCTTAGAAAACATTAAGAAATATGGAGTTATCCTATAAGCCAACAAGATGAAATTCGAAGAGCTTATATTAGAACTGAGTCTTATCAATTTGTGATGTCAAACTATCCCTTTGATAGCAAAATACATCGTCGTTTTCAAGCTTCTTGGTTTAAATTGTTCCCTGAATGGTTAGAATACTCTCCAAGCAAAGATGCAACTTTTTGTCTTCCTTGTTATTTGTTCAATAAGCCATCTGGACGTTTTGGATCATGAGCATTTACAATTGAAGGGTTTAGAGCATGGAAAAAAGTTAATGATGGAGAAAATTGTGCATTTTTATCTCATATTGGAAAAGATCCTAACTCTTTGCATAGAAAAGCAATCATGCAATCTCGGGATCTCATGAATCAAACAAAACATATTTCAAATTTCATTAAGAAGCAAACTTTCCAACAAATTGCTAATAATTGGTTAATATTGAAGACCTCAATAGATGTTGTTAGATGGCTTACATTCTAAGCATGTAGTCTACGAGGCCATGATAAAAGTAAGGGTTCAACAAAGTCAGGTAACATTCTTGAATTGGTGAAGTTGCTTGCATCTTATAATGAACATGTGGCATCGCTTGTGTTAGATAATGCTCCTCAAAATGCATCTTACATGTAACACCCACTAAATAGAGTTTAATTAGAATAAGTATGTGATATAAATAGGAAAAATCTGACAGATAATAGAGATTAAAATAGATAGAATAGTTTATTAAATTGAAAATTAAAAAAATTAAAGAGACTAGATATAAGTAAATACGTGAAAATAAATAAATAATAAATTTTTTTTAAAAAAAAAGGAAAACAATTTAAAAAAAATAGAAAAGTGAATAGTAAAAAGGGGACAAAAGAAAAAAAGAAGAAGATTAAAATGGGAGAAGGGAGGGGGAGGGGAAAGTCAATTATGACTTTGCCCCATTTCATCCTAAATTCTATACTTTCTTTCTTATCATCATCATTCATTTCCTTCCTCCCCAAATGACAGCGCCAAATTCTTAATCTTCTCCTTCATGATTTATAAGAAATTCACTCCAAATTAATCTATTCTTGGTAAGTAAAATTTTTTCCATAGTTATTGTGTTATTAGAGCTTTTAGAGTTGTGCTTCTGCAATGTATTTCACTCTATTTTTTTATTATCCTATGAACCGAATTTGGAGATGTGTCAAACATGAAAGTTGTTCATATATGTGTTTTTTATATGTCTGTCAAATTTCATGAAATTATTTTGGGTATATAAAGAGATAAACTTGTTTGAGTGAAACTGGTTCAAGGAGATATATTAATAGAATAACCTACGGTTTTTACTTAATTTGATCATTTTAATGGCTAAATCTGAGGTTTGGTAAACATAAAAGTTATAGATATATGCGTTATTTAGGTCTCTACCAAATTTTGTATAAATATCTCGTGTAAGTTGAGTTATAGTAAAATGAACTATAGATGTTCCTTGATTGAGCTGGTTTCATATATCTGTACAACTCTAGTAATTTTTTCATTATATTTGACTTATTTTTATATCGAATTAGCCAAATTTTTATTTCTATATATTTTCTAAGTTCCTGTAAAAGTCTCATCTTAAAATTTCATTTATTTGGTGAGTTATGAGCTGAATAATTGAACTGGTCAGGTTGGTACTCTATGCTGAACCAATTATGGATTATCTAGTATTTGAAGACCTTAGAAAAAGAATTTAGAGAACTAGTAAATATGAAAAATGTTCCAAATTACTTGTTTTAAATGTGTAAATGGTACCCTAAAACTGCCTAAGGGGCAGCAAACACAGCAATATTTAAAATTACAATACAAATTATGTAATGAGTCAAAAATTCTAAAATTTTAGTATGTTTTAGTCTTACATGTTAAATTTAATTAGGATCAAGAATCATATAATTCGGATAAGTGTAGAAAAACGTTATAGATCCAATAGTCCTAAGAGGTCATGTTCTAGCTTAAAAGAAATTATAGTTATTTATTTAAACTATATTAAGAATAAATATTTTATCAAGGTAGTAATTATTTGTATTTTTGAATTAGGATATCAACAAGAAAAAGAACAAAAGTGAACAAGTTTTGAACTTATATTTTGGAAAAAAACACTATCGAAATTCGTACATATATGTATTTTGGTTTGCTCTTGTGCATGATTGTGTGCGCATGACATGAATTATTTGTCACAATGATGAAATAATATATTATAGCATGTTTTAAAATTATAGAAATGTTAATTGACTATGAATTTAACATTATGCTAATATTTGATAAAATATCATGCTATTACATGGTTTTGAAATAAATTGTGAGTATATTATTATGTTAATATGAAATAAGTATTGGTTATAGAAACAAGTAATTAATGGTTTTTAATTATTCATTTCTCTACCTGATGACTGACATAGAATAGATAGTGCACCATTAGGGAGAAGTTTTGGTACCGATATTGATATAATTTAAGGACATGGTGGCTATAGCTCCGAGAGTGCCCCTGATCCTAATTACATATAGATAAATGATTATACTAGGTCAATGTGGCTAAAGCTCTGCGAGCGCCCTTAACTTGAGATTATAGTGAGTAGGGTGGCTTAAGCTCCACGAGTGCCCCTATTTCACATCTCATTTTCGGACAGTCTGATAACGAGATTTTGGGCTAATAAATCATAGAATGAAATATGAAAATTTATTAATTGATGTATGTAATAAAATATAAAATGTTTACTTGAGGTGGTGCAAATTTAATTATTGAATAAGGTTATTATGTTATCCTTTTATATTATGTATTTATTTATTTTATATGACAAAAATGTAATAAAATTTGATGTGTCATGATTTTATTTGAGATATGCATTTGTGTGACTGCCTGGGGAAAACTATAATATTTATATGTACCAATAAGCTAGAAATAACTTAGCGTGGGTTTTTCTCATGCAAGAATTGGAACTGTAGCTAGTAGATAGTGAAGTTGATCAAGAAGAAATCCAAACTCATATTAGCGGAGACACAAAAAATGTAGATAGAGGGTTGGTTACCTATTATGTTTTTTTTTTACCATGCATATGGTTTGTGGTAAACATGTGTCATAGGTTAATATTGTATATGTAAATAATTATGTAATATAATTGGGTGTCATATATGTATACAACATAATGATAAATATATATTGTTAATTAGAACAACTTACCTAAACTAATATAAATAAATAGATTAAGTTATTTAAAATGAAAAAGTTTTAATTAACAGATTTATTTAGTAAATCTTGTGGCATCCTTCTTATATATGTGGGATTATCTCTAATATATAAGTAGGGTGTCACATTACACATCACATAAGATTCAAAAACAAATATTACAAGTTTTTGCAAATAAGATAAGAAATGTCATTCGTGATGAGATTGGTGAATTAAAATTTTGTATCATTGTTGATGAAGCAAGAGATAAATCTAAAAAGGAACAAATGACTATTGTTTTGAGATTTGTGGATAAAGATAGATGTGTGAATGAACGATTTTTTGAGTTAGTTCATGTTTCTGATACTACTTCATTAACTTTGAAAAAAGAAATATTTAATGTTCTTTTTCGACACAATCTCAATGTGAGAGATATTTGTGGCCAAGGATATGACGGAGCTAGTAATATGCGTGGGGAATGGGCTGGTTTATAAGCTATTGTTTCTAACGAGTGTTCTTATGCTTATTATATACATTGTTTTGCCCATCGCCTTCAATTAGCTTTGATAGCAGCTTCTAGAGAAGTTATTCCCATCCATCAATTTTTTACCAAGTCAACTGTAGTTGTTAATATTGTTGACTTTTCTTGTAAACGACATGATCAATTACAAGTTAGCCAAGCTGCTGAAATTGAAAGACTTATCTCCATTGATGAGTTAGAAACAGGTAAAGGATTGAACCAAATAGGGACCTTAAAACAAGCTGGGGATACTAGATGAAGTTCTCATTTAAGCTCATTTCGAAGCTTAAAAATCATGTTTCAGGCTACATGTTCAGTTTTGAAAAATATAGTTTCTGATAAGCCATTTATGCTTAAAGGAGAGATGCAGATGTTGCTTATGATGGAATCACATCATTTGGGTTTGTATTTTGTTTACATCTTATGATTGATATCATGGAAATCACACATGAACTTTGCCAAGCTTTGCAACGCAAGTTTTAGGATATTATAAATGCAATGCATCTTGTTTCTACAACAAAAATATTGATCCAAAAATTAAGAGAAGATGGATGAGATTTTTTATTAGAGAAAGTTAAATTATTTTGTGAGAAACATGGAATAGATATTCCTGATATGGGAGCTCTTTACACAGCTAGTCAAGGTCGATCTCATCATGTAAAATATTCAATTACAATGGAATATCACTTTAGAGTTAATGTATTTTTTGCTACAATTGATTCTCAATTGCAATAGCTAAATGAAAGATTTAAAGAGGATGTCATGGAGTTACTTATGCTTTGTTCAACTTTAGATCCTGAATATGATTACAAATCATTTAACATTGATGATATTTGCAAGCTTGTAGAGAAATTTTATCCTGAAAATTTTTCGGAACAAGAAAAGTTGCATTTGAGATTACAATTAGAGCATTTTGAACTTGATATTCATCAACATACTGCATTACAAAATGTGTCAACGATATCTGAATTATGTCAGCAATTGAAAAAGACAGGAAAATCAATGATTTATCCACTTGTTGATAGATTGATTCGACTTGTATTGATTCTTCCTATTTCAACGGCTACAACTAAATGTGCATTTTCTGCTATGAAAATTGTGAAGTCAAAGTTTCGTAATAAGATGAAAGATGATTATTTGGGGAATTATATGATTACATACATTGGAAAAAAAAATTGCACAAAGTTTTGATACTGATTCAATCATTGATGATTTTAGTGATATGTAAGAAAAAAAAATTTCAATTTAAGATGCCTCAATTATCAAAATATGTGAGTATCTAAGTGTAGTTAAAAAATTTTTTATCTCAATTTTTATTGTCGATGACTAATGCAATTTCTAAGATTAGATATTATAAATTTTATAATTAGTAGATTTATTATATAGTTTTGTTATATCGTATGTTTGCGAATTTATCGACTAATGCAATTTCTAAGGTTAGATATAAATTTTATATTTAGTAGATTTATTATATAATTTTTTTTATATTGTATATTTGCGAATTTGACAAAATAAAATTTAAAATCTAAGATTAAATGTAAAAGTTTGCCCCTCCTAAATTGAATTCATGGATCCAAAGTGTGGTTGGTGCAATATTGGCTGTAGAGGACCTAGTTGAGTTTGCATATTGCGTCATTGACCACGGTGAACTCCACTTTACCTGACGGCTAATCACCAGTGTATCTCATCACTTGTTAAAATTTTAGAAGCTTGCAATAACCAACTAGCAGTGGCTTATGGAGGCCCTAATGGTAAAACAGCTTTGCATGCGGCAGTGATGCGAAATGATCTCTGTAAGTTCATAGATTTGCTTAAGTTATCCTATTTAAATTAAATTTAAAATCATCTGCATTTTGCTAGTTATTTTGATCTAAATAGCTCAATTAATCAGGAAACTACAACAAAATTTGGCTAATTTTGTTAAACTTTTCCTTCAGATGCCGTGTGTGAACTTGTACAGAAAATGAGTAATTTGTTGAACGAAGCAGATGAATATGGGTGGACTCCACTTCACTGTTCTGCTTTTGAGGAAGAAGGTCTAATTTCTATTGCGAGCAACCTATTAGCAGTGGATAAAAGTGTTGCATATGTGAAGGATAAAGATTGGAAGAGGACAGCTCTTCACATAGCAGCTTGCCGAGGCAACGCAAGCATAATGAGAAGGATCATTTCTGAGTGCGCGGATTGTTGTGAGCTCACTGATATAAAAGGCTGGAATGTTCTTCACTATGCCGCCATCAATGATAGCGATAAAATTCTAAAAGAAGTCCTCAAAGATCCTTCATTGATCTACCTTGCAAATGCGAATGATGTCAATGGCTATTACCACTTGTCTTATTGGCCTGAGCTTCTTCCTCTATGTATTTTATGCAATCCTAAAATTATGTAATTGTATTTAGCATTTTTATATCATTTTTTTATAGTCTCCATTTTAATGATTTTAACTTATCTACTATAATTTCTTAGAACTTAGCCTTAAGTTAATTGTTTGTTTGTTTCTTTTTTTTTTTTTGGAAAAGCCATTGAATGTTTTACTCTTCTCAATAACATTTATATTCACAATTCAGTAGAAAAAATTTAGGATGTGGCCAGTATTTTAATTTCAATCATGTATATTTTTTCTTCTACAACTAAATATCCAAATATTCATATTGTATTGTTATGTCTCATAGTATCCGAAATCTCCAAATATCTGTTACAAATGGTCTCAAATTTTCAAGATAATATATAGCTGATATTTTTAAACATGTGAAAAGTACAAAATATTTAATACAAATTTTCATAATAATTAATACAAAGCAAGAGGAGGTAGAAAAAAAATGTCTTGATAGTTTTTCTATTGCTCATTATTACTAGTATAATCTTGTTATGGATTTTAAAGTAATTTTAGTTGGGGTGTGACAGTGTGACAGTGTGAGTTAGGCTATTAATTTTTTTGATAATTACTTAATTTATCACACATAAATTTATTATGTGTTAAAATGTTTATTCAGAGATATGACAATGATATAAATTGAAAATGTTATAATTTAAGGTTTACAACTTACTTTTTGTCAAAAGAGAAATTAATATTTTAGGAAAATTTAAGAATTATTTTAGAAATTATTTTCTTCGACTTTTGTCAATAATTTTCATAACTTCTATTTGAACCATTCAACGAAAAACTGTGAATTTTTCATGTATTATTAATTTGGTTTGTGAAAAAAATTATAATTGAAAGTTAAGTATCTATTATATTAATATTGTATGTGGTATTTAATTATTAACATTTTATAGAAATTTAAGATTATTATATGTATGCGGTATTTTATTACTCTTTCTATTATATTTCAAGGAGTCACTTTTAATTTTAAATATTTTTAATTTTCAAATTATTTTCTGATTGTATTAATTTTAAAAAAAATATATGTACTAAGATGGAAAAAGTATTGATTAAGATATTAAAGAATTAGTCAATAATTCATTTTTTATAAGATAAAATTGAATAAATAAAACAATAAAATAATTATTTAAAAGGAGACTGAAAAAGGTTTTTTTAATGTTTATTTTAATGTCTATCCATAAGTTGAATTTTATTACTCCGTTCGGCGGGGATGCTATGTGGTAATTAAGCATGGGTCCCAGTAAAGTCAAATGTATTTTTACATCTATATGAATTCTAATTTGTCAATATAAATTTGAACATTTCTACTTAAAAATTCACCACTTACACACTCCAAAAATAAGCAATTTCGTTATACAAAATTTTTTTTTTTATTTATCCAAAAATTAAAGAGTGCATGAAATATGAATCTCATGATATGGATAGATTAAAGACAAAAACCAATCAAATTAAGACACATAATAATAATTAAAAAAACCATAACCTTCTCTCTCCTCTCCCATTTCTCTTTACTTTCCCTTTATCTTTCCTGATTTGTTTCTCTTTTTCTCTTCCCTTTCTCTTGCCTCTTCATCTTTTCTATTCTCGTTTCTCTTTCCTCTTTTCTTTCTTTTTATTCTTCACATTCTCCTCTTCTGTTTCCTTTTTCTTTTCCTCTCTCCTTTCTCTTTACTCTTCCCTTTCTCTTTCGTATTTATCTTTGTTATGCCAACCATTATTAGCATATTTCTTTTTTCTATTCACCTTCTCTGTGTCAGCAGAATAGAACACTCACCTTTCTAAATAGTTTTTTTTTTTTTTTGTGATTTTTGAAACTTCACTGGCCATGGATAGTAGTTCCATTCAAGTTATTCCCTTTTTTTTGTTTAAAGAAGCTCGGTTACAAGTGAGAGAGATAGAGTGGGGAGGAGAGTTAAGAGAGGGGAAAGTAATTGTGTGAATACTATTCATTGAACAGTGCAAGTGTGATTAATTTAATGTATAGTAATATATATTAGTGTTTCTATTTGTATCTGACTTCACGATGAACTTTTATTAATTCTTCATATAACTAATTTTAGTCCCACGTTTTTTTATATCTATGAGCTTATTGACAATGTGTAGAAATTATTCTCAAGTGATGTAGCCAAAATCGTCAAGTTTACCAATCCATTATATTTGTAATCCCTGAGAATTATAAGAGGAATATTTGTCGGTTGAATCCCACAAAAATAAAATTAAAAAAAAAAAAAGAGAAGTGGGCACATATATATTCCACATCAAGAAAATTGAAAGAAAGTTAAGGGTTTATAAGGTTGAAGGACTGACTCCAAATTGCCTCAAGGCATTTTGGATGAAGATGGCCTATCAACCCTTAAGCCCACAAGTTGTTGTTGTACCTCTCTTCATGAAGTGGATACAACCCATGAAGTACCTAATAGGTTAGTTTGACTAATTTACCCTAATTCAGTTATATTAATTGTAGTATTTATATAAGTTAATGTGAATAAAATAATAAAATGTATTATTTTAGTCTATCAATAATAAGTTATACTAAGTCTACTTAAAAATTTCACCTGATTAGATATTTGAGATATAGAAATTCTTGCCAACTTTATGCGTATACAGGTAAGTCCCAGATCTAGTTCAATAGCCCTATACAGAATGATAGATTCTGAAAAGTTATTATTTGGAGGGACTACTCTTCTTTTAGAACTACAACTACAGTTTTTCACTTTTGCATGTGTTGTTTATATAAATAAACAATTACTATCACATCAGTGTAAGTAATATTCAAATCTAATAATGGCAGAAGCAATCATTTGATGGCCATTGGTGAAAATGACGGAAGCAATCAACTTGTATTTCAAAACCAATGAAATCTGCTACATCATCTGGAAAAAAATAGGAAATTTATTATGCTCTAGATTCAATGTCTAAGAAACCCAAAACGAATATATCTAAAAAAACTAGTGTGGTCACAACAAAGGAATGAGCAGTTGCTGCTAGCATTCAAGCAAGTGAGAAAGAAATGGTGCAGTAGAAGTTAGTTTCATGTGAGGTAGGAAAGAAAAAGGGAAAGAGGAAAATTTTTCAAGATGTTGAGACACAAAATTATTTGATACCTACCAGGTATTATCCCTATTGCCCAAAACAATAACTAAAAATGAGGGTTGAATTGGTTGGCAAATAAAAATTACTTGAAGAAAAAAAAACTAAATAATAAATGGTGAAAGGAAGAGAGATAGTGCACACATGATTTATAGAAGTTTGGTAATTAACAAATCCTACTCCTCTCCCCAATCTCGATTAGGTATTTCACTAACACTTAAAATATTACAATAAAGTTTTATCTCTAGCTCATTTCTAACTATGGTAATTCTCTCTTGGCTAACATCTAACCCAGAAACAACTTTTGTGTTTTAATGGCTAATACAACAACAAAATTTTTGTATTTTTTTATGGCTCATACAAAAACTCTTACAAGTGTTTTACTCACAACCCAACTCACTCAAACCCACTTTTGAGTAATTGATTACAAGATGAAAACACTCACCAATCAAAATGTTTAGCAATTATAAACAATTATGATTTTATAATCACAAATAATGAAAATTATTGAATAAAAAATTAATTCACATATCTATACAAGATTAGAATATTAAATGATTTATTTTTCTAACTTGTAGAAATCATAAATGTATTGTATTTATACTTTTAAATCAAATATAGTCATTTGGGGTGCATTTAATATGAAAATAACCATTCAACTACTTTTCCATTGGCACCTGACAAATTTCTCTTTCTAGGTTCACGGGTGTGACCGTTCCTCGTAGTCGTGAATGAAACGTCCATGAATGAAAGTGGTGACTGTGGTTGTGACTCATTATGTCTGAAAATGAATGGTCATTAACAGACATAACTTGATCAATCTTCACGGTTGGGCCAATGCTTCACTGTCGTGAACGTTTGAATAAACAGTCTTGGCACTTACTAATTTCACAGGTGTGAAGAGCTATTTTCACGGGCGTGGTGATTTTTCACCATAGCGTGATTCTTTGCTTATTTTAAATATTTTGAACTTTAATTCTTATCTTTCAACTTATATCAAAATTGTAGGATTGCATAACCTGTCTAACACACTTAGAGCACAAATGTGGTTAAATTCCTTATTGCTTAATTATTTGTTATCATTAACATGACATAAATATTGGTATTTGTGCACAATGACATAAATAAGCATTTGAGATTGGTGTTTTCCTAGGTGCATGCTTCTTGTATAAGAAAGCATGATTGACTTTTTGAGGTTTCTCTTTTGAGCTAAGTGACCATTGATTATGTTGAACCTTGAGGGGTATTTCAGTCATTTTGAAGCTAACAAATAAAATAGAAATAATGTATTTAACAATACTTGTGTTCTAAGTTTATTGAACATGGTATGCAATATGATGCAATAATGGAAAACTAACTTTGAAAGTCAAAAAATGAAGAAATAGCACGATCACTCCAGTTACTATTTATGTCACGCCCATGATGTAGCTTAGCGCCAACTCTCCAACATTTAAAGTTCACGACCATGAAGAATCATAGCAACCGTGAATGATCCTATTAGTCACGCCCATGAGATAAGATGTCAAATTCCTCCAGAGAACTTCACGGCTAAAGTCACCACTTGGACCACAGCTTGGAAGGATATTCACGCCTGTGATCAAACACTTCAATTCCTTTCCGAATGCTTCATGGTCAGAGTCACCACTTGGACCACGACTTGGAAGAACATTCACTACCATGACACACATATTCACGAACGTGAATAAGGAAAGAGAAACATGTCAAGCGCGAAATTAAGAGTTGGTGCAATGGCTATTTTTGCATTAAATGCATTCAAACGACTATAATTCACTAAGGAAGTATAAATGCAAGTCATTTATAAATCCAGAAAAAGAGAACAAGCAATTACTTCGAATCAAAATCTTGTTGTAGCCATTTGTGCATTAATTATTTTCAACAAAACTCTTATTCTCTATTAAAATCTATTTGCTCATAAATTTTGAGCATTATAGATTGGTGAGTATTTCTCTTTGTAATCTACTACTCAAGTGAGTTTGGGTATATTAGGTTAAGAGTAAAAACACTTGTAAGGGTTATTTGTGTGAGCCATAAAAACACAAGAAATTGGTTTATTATGTGAGCCATTAAAACACAAGCGAATTTCTGGATTAGGTGTGAGTCATTGATAGAAACACCATAGTTGGGAGTAAGCTTGTAAAACTCCATTGTAATACTAAGTGTGTTAGTGAAACTCCCAATTGAGATTGGGGAGAGGAGTAGGGTTTGTTAATACCCGAACCTCTATAAATTTCTTGTGTGATATCTTCATATCCCTACTCTATTTAACTTTTTACTCCACACTTAAAAGTTAAGAATTTTTAATATCCAATTCAACCCCCCTTCTTAGTTCATTATCTGGGCAACAATTAGCATCAAAGCTTAGTCTAGCATCGAAGCCTAAAAAGTGCTAGAAAAGATCAAGAAATGGCCAATGAAGGATTCCAAAGTCCCAAGCTTTACTTTGATGGAGCAAATTACGCTCATTGGAAGTTCCGGATGGAGATATATCTCGATAGTGAGGGAATTGAAGTCTAGGTTAGTGTTCAGAAAGAATGGACACCACCAACCAGAAGAGGAGTTGATGGTGAAGAAGAAATCCTATCAAGAGATGATTGGACAGAGCCTCAACATATAGCAATTTTAAAAACAAAAAGACAATGAAAATTTTATCAAACTCACTATCCATTGAAGAATGTGGCAGAATACAACACTGCCCAACCGCGTATAACATGTGGAAAACATTGGAAAATTATCATGAAGGAAAAAAGCAAGTTAAATCCAAGAAGATTCAACTTCTCACTTTAGAATACGAACTCTTCAAGATGAAATCCAATGAGTCAATCACTGATATGACAAACCGTCTTCTAGCCATCATAAATGGCATAAGAAAGGTTGGAAAACACTTGAGCTTGGAAGATATAAACAACAAAATTCTGAGAAGCCTTCCTCTCAAAGATTATGGTTCAAGAGTTGCTAATATAGAAGAAGCCAATGAAAACATTAGCGTCATGAATATCGATATGCTTATTGGCAAACTTCTAACACATGAAATGACAGTAAAGAGAGATAGAGAACTTGAAGCCGAGCCAGAAAAAAGAAAGCCTCTAGTACTAATAGCCTCTACTTCAAAATCTCAAGAACAAGTTGAAGATGATGAAGAAAAGAGTGATGATGCAAATGAGGACATAACAATGCTCTTGAGAAGAATGAAAAGAATAATTGAAAATAGAATGGGCAACTCTCGAAAATTCAAGCAAAGAAATCTCAAACACTCATCAAATGACTCTCAAATGAATAAAGAGGAGGTAAAGTGCTATGAGTGTGGGAAGAAGGAATATATCAAACTAGAATGTCCAAAGCTCAAGAAACACAAGAACAAATACCAAAAAGACAATGGGGAGAAAGGAAAAATCGAACTTTAATTGAAATTACTCAATGAGTATGGATTACCAACTTACTTTTGGGCCAAAGCCATAAATATTGCATGTTATATTTCAAATCGAGTTTTCAAAAGACCTCTCTTAAACAAAACTTCTTCTAAGTTATGGAATGGAAGAAAGCCCATAATATCATACTTTAGAGTATTTGGATGCAAGTGTTTCATATTGAATACCAAGGAAAACCTTGGAAATTTTACCTCTAAATCTGATGAGAGTATATTTTTAGGATACTCCACCACTAGCAAAGCTTATAAAGTCTTTAATAAAAAGTCATTAGTTGTTGAAGAATCTATGCATGTTGTTTTTGATGAATCTAATAAACTTGATCTTGTGAAAGGTAGTGTTCTTGATGATGTTGTAGGTACAATGGAAAAACTTAATCTTGAAAATGAAAAAGGAGAAAATGATCAAGAAAATTCACATCAAGATGACTCTCTACCTTCAGCTCAAAAGGAAAACAAGCAGGAGCTCCCAAAGGAATGGAGATTGACAAAACATCACCCCATGGAGCAAATCATTGGTAATTCTATAAATGGAGTAAGTACTAGATCTCATCTCAAACCTTTAGATTCTAATCTTGCCTTTGTCTCTCAAATTGAGCCTCAAAATATTGATGAGGCTCTTAATGATGAAAGTTGGGTGATTGCTATGCAAGAGGAACTCAACCAATTTGAGAGAAGTAAGGTATGGATCTTAGTTCCTAGACCCAATGAGCATCAAATCATTGGAAGTAAATGTGTATTTAGAAATAGACTAGATGAACAAGGTTCAATAACTAGGAATAAGGCTAGGTTAGTTGCAAAGGGATATAATCAAGAAGAAGGAATAGATTATGATGAGACCTATACTCCGATAGCTAGATTAGAAGTCATAAGAATACTTTTAGCATATGCATGCCATATGAATTTCAAACTCTTTCAAATTGATGTCAAAAGTGCTTTCTTAAATTGTTTTATAGAAGAAGAAGTTTATGTAGAACAACCACCAGGTTTTGAAAGCCATAATTTGTCTAACCATGTATTTAAACTTTCAAAAGCTTTGTATGGTTTGAAACAAGCCCCAAGAGCTTGGTATAAAAGACTAAGTTATTTTCTTTTAGAAAATAATTTTTCAAAGGGAAATGTTGACACTACTTTATTTATTAAAAAGCATAAGCATGAAAATTTAATTGTTCAAATTTAGGTTGATGACATCATATTTGGGTCTACTAATGAATTGTTTTTCCAAGAATTTGCTAAGTGTATGACTAGGGAATTTGAAATGAGCATGATGAGTGAGCTCAAGTTCTTCCTCAGTCTACAAATAAAACAAAACAATGAGGGCATTTTCATTAACCAATCCAAATATGGCAAAGACTTAATCAAAAAGTTTGGAATGGAAGGATGCAAAAATGCTAAGACTCCAATGAGCACATCAACAAAATTGGACAAAGATGAAAAGGGTAAGAGCATTAATGAAAAGCTCTATATCTTACTACCTCTAGACCTAATATAATGTATAGTGTATGCTTATATGCTCGCTTTCAATCATGTCCTAAAGAATCACATTTGAATGGTGTGAAAAGAATTTTAAAATATTTATATGGCTCAATGCATCTAGGTTTATAGTATCCTAGAAATTCATCCTTTCATATTATAAGATATTTAGATGCTGATTACGTTGGAAGTCTCTTGGATAGAAAGAGTACTTCAGGAACTTGTCACTTTATTGGTGAATGCTTAGTTTCTTAGTTTAGCAAGAAACAAGTTTCAGTTGCTCTTTCTACCACTGAGGCGGAGTATGTGGCAGCAAGATGTTGTTGTACTCAAATCCTTTGGTTGAAACAACAACTTAAGGATTATGGTCATGGTTTGGACCATATACCTATCAGATGTGACAATACAAGTGCTATAAACCTATCTAATAATCCCATTCAACACTCTAGAAGTAAGCATATTGACATAAGACATCATTTTCTTAGAGATCATGTTCAATATGGAGATATTGTATTGGAATTTAACAATACAGACAATCAATTGGCAGATATTTTTACTAAGTCTCTAAATGAAGAAAGATTTAACTTCATAAGAAGAGAGCTTGGTATGATTGATGGATTAACTTTATCTTAAGTATGATTGTCAAATTTGTCGAACGTTAAATGTTAATTTCTATCTTGTGTTATTGTCTCATTCTTTAAGGTATGAAGTGGAAAAACTTGATGGAAAAATATGTTATAAGGGATAGAAGCACCTTAGAAATCTTTTAGTCTTGTTTTAGACTTAGTTTTATTTAATGAGGATTTTAGGCAATTCACGCCTGTGACATATATTCACGGTCGTGATCATAATCGCCAAAAACTCCAGTAGCTTTCATGCCTTGCTTCATGACATGCTTCACGGTTGAAGGTAGTGAAGACTATGTTTCTGTCACTCCCATGAAACTCTTTGTTCATGATCATGACACTTCTTCACGATCTTGAACATTACCACCAAATAATTACAGAAGCATTCACGCTTTGTTTCACTTTTTGTCTCACGGTCACAAGTAGTGAAGGTTGTACTTCACGACCGTCACTCATTTTGTCACCACCGTAAAAATTCACTATTCACCCCCATGACTATTAAATGTCACGACCGTGAATCGTTTCATATTCTTCATCACAGGTAGAGCGCTTCTTCAGCAAACTGTGAACATGACATTTCACGTTCGTGACTTAGCATTCATGACCGTGACGATGTCTGCTATAAAACGTTTTCTGCCATTTTTTCTCTCATTTATAACTCTACAAATTCTCTCATTTATCACCACATTCAATATCTCTCACAGATTCCGACCCCCTAATAGCCTTTTCCATCTATAAATACCTTCAAAAACAATTTCTTTCATCAGAAATCACAAAATCAGAAGGTATACTTCAAAATCCATATCATAAAATTTCTCTTCAAAAACTCATTCTCAACTCAAAAATGAAACCCGGTTCCTCAAAAGGCACATGAAAGAAATCTCATGCTCTAAGAAGGTACACAGACTACATTCTCAACATCATTTCGGAGCATTTTCATCCGAGGTATGTCGTTCTCAAAAAAAGACCACTGCTTTCTTCACGATCCTTCGAATGACATGCTGTTAGGACCCTCGGTCTTGAGACAAGCATGACAGAATAACTACAAGCTTGTCATCTCAAGGAGTTTGTAGATATCCATCAACTGATGCTAAGGGAACCAACTCTCGAGTTTCTTAGCACCCTGTAAGTCTATCCCATCAGCATAGTAAAATTTCAACTTGGCATGCACTCGAACACTCTCACAGTAGCGGAGTTTGGTGACATCTTCAAACTTCCCTCAGATGGTATCCTCAATGAAAGTGAGGTGGATTTATATGCCAATTCGGCATGGACTCATTTTGGAAAAGATTGTAGCTAAGACATCAAGAAGACGAAGAGCACCCATCTTCGATCTCCAGTGCATATCGAGATTGACCTGATTGAATTACCTTTCCATGAGTATGATGTTATCCTAGGTATGGATTGGTTATCTCAGTAGGGTGTAGTGGTAGATTGCAAAAGGAAGATAGTGGAGTTGAGAACTCCTAAGGGAGATACTGTGGTAGTTCAGGACGAGAGATCCTCACACTCGTTGAAGGTCATCTCTGTGATGAAGGCTTAGAAAATGATCAAGCAAGGGTGTGAGGCTTACTTGGTTCATGTGATTGACACCAGGAGGGGAACCCCAGACCTTAGGGATATTTTGACAGTAGAGGAATTCTCATATGTGTTTCTAGATGATTTTTTAGGGCTACCTTCAGAAAGAGAGATAAAGTTTTTAATTTAGCTTACTTCGGGTATAGCTCATATATCAGCGACACCATATTGTATGGCTCCATTAGAGATGAAAGAGTTAAAAGTAAAGTTACAAGAACTGTTGGATAAGGGCTTCATCAGATCAAATGTATCTCTATAGTGGCATTGATATTATTTGTCAAAAAGAAAGATGGGTCTATAAGGTTATGCATAGACTACAGGCAGTTGAACAGAGTGATAGTTAAGAACAAGTATCCTCTACCATGGATTGATGATCTTTTTTATCAATTGAAAGGTGTTGGGGTGTTCTCTAAGATTAACTTGAGATCAAGGTATCATCAGTTGAGAATCAAGGTGGGCGATGTAGAGAAGACAACTTTTAGAACTAGATATAGTCACTATGAGATTTTGGTTATGCCCTTTAGGTTAACCAATGCTTTGGCAATTTTTATGGATTTGATGAACTGGATCTTCAAACCATTTCTGGACCAGTTTATTGTGGTTTTCATAAATGACATCTTTGTGTATTTGATAAGTAAGAATGAACATGAGCAACACTTGGGAACAGTCTTGCAAACTCTTAGGAAGCAAAAGCTATATGTTAGGCTCTCTAAGTGTGAGTTTTGGCTAGATGAGGTTGTCTTTCTCAGACATGTGATATCAGCCGATGAGATTAGAGTGGATCCTGGCAAGGTCGAGACGATCTTAGATTAGAAACTACTGTAAAATATGACCGAAATCAGGAATTTCCTCAGCTTAGAAAGATACTACAGAAGGTTAGTCAAGGGGATAGCTTCTTTGTTGACTAGGTTATTGCAGAAAGATATCAAGTTTGACTGGATGAACAAATGTCAGAACAATTATGACCAGCTTAAGAGTCTTCTGACATAAGCTCCAATTTTGACATAGCTGATTCCAGATAGAGAATATGTCATTTACAGTGACACTTCTCACAACAGATTGTGTTGCATTCTGATGCAAGAAGGAAAAGTCATCGCTTATACCTCTAGACAATTAAAGCCTCATAAGAAGAATTACTCGACCCATGATATAGAGTTAGCGGCCATTATCTTTGCATTAAAGATATGACATCATTATCTATTCAGAGAGAAGTGTTACATCTACACTAATCACAAGCGTTTGAAGTATCTTCCTACATAGAGAGATTTGAATTTGAGATAGAGAAGATGGCTATAGTTGATAAAGGATTATGACTGTGTGGTCGATTATCATTCAGGAAAGGCCAATGTGGTGGCCGATGCGCTTAGTAAGAAGACTTTGTCAGAGTTGCACATCCGACCGACCTTGAGTTAAAAGATTAGAGATACACAAAAGCTTGAAGGCAAGCTAATGGAGTTGGTCATTTTGGTCTCTATGGGGGAGAGACCAAGTTTTCAAGCAAGCCAGATGGTAGTTTACACCACTAGGACAGGTTATGTGTGCCAGATGTCTCAAAGTTGAGACAAAAGATTATTAGAGAGGCCTATAAGATGAGATTTGCAATGCACCAAAAAGTAACAAAGTGTATCATAACCTAAAAGGGTTGTATTGGTGGTCAAGGATGAAGAAAGACATCACAGAGTTCATGACTAGATGTCTTACATGTCAGTAGGTAAAAGCTGAACATCAGGTACCTTCAGATTTGTTGCAGCTAATCCTAATTCCGAAATGGAAATGGAAGTGAATCATTATGGACTTTGTGATTGGATTGCCTTTGACATCGAGGAAGTACGATACCGTATGGGTGATCATGGATAGGTTAATGAAATTAGCTTACTTCTTACCTATTCAGAGAGACTATCCTTTGAGCCAGTTGACAGAGTTGTACATGAATGAGATAGTATGTCTTCATAAAGTTCCAATCTCTATCATTTTGGATCGAGATCCACAATTCACATCTCAATTTTAGGGTAGTCTACAATGAGCTTTGGGTACCAAGCTCAACTTCAGCACATCTTTCCATCCCTAAATAGATGGTCAGTCGAAAAGAGTTATTCAAATCTTGAAAGACATGATAAGATGTGTGATTAGGTTTGAGGAAAGTTGGAATAAATATCTACCGTTGATGGAGTTCGCCTACAATAGTTATTAGTATAGTATCCAAATGGCTCCACATGAGGCACTTTATGGTAGGAAGTGTCGGACACCATTGTGTTGGACCGAGCTTAGTGAAAGAAAGCTAGTGGGGCCAGACCTGGTACAAGAGACGGAAGAGAAAGTGAAGATCATTAGAGATCGACTTAAAGTAGCTTCTGACAGACATAAATCCTATGTAAATCTCAAAAGAAAGGATGTGGAGTACTTTGTGGGAGACAAAGTGTTTCTCAAGGTATCTCTATGGAAAAAGGTTTTCAGATTTTGAAAAAAAAAAAGGAAAGTTGAGTCTTAGGTTCATTGGACCTTATAAGATCTTAAAGAGGATCATACTAGTTGCGTACAGACTCACTTTGCCTCTAGAGTTGAGTAGGATACATAATGTCTTCCATGTATCCATATTGAAAAGGTATCAGTCAGATCCTTCTCATATCATCACAACTAAAAGCATAGAGTTGAGATCGAATTTGACTTACAAAGTGGAACTAGTTGAGATCTTAGCTCAAGATGTTAAGGAGCTCAGGTACAAACAAGTACTATTAGTGAAAGTTTTATGTAAGAGTCATACCGTTGAAGAAATAACCTGGAAAAGCAAGGAAGTAATGAGGGCGTAATATCCTTAGTTGTTTCTAGATGTCATGAAAGATAATTTTGGGGACGAAATAACCTAAGGGGGATAGAAATGTAATGCCTGTAATTAGAGCCTATAAGTTATGTTCTTGTTTAGTGAGAGTTGGGGATTAAGTGAAGTTTTGGAAGTTTGAAAGTTGCTGAAATCAGTTGTTTCATACCCGTGACAATGTGTGTCACGACTATGAATATTGAATTTTAATTAGTAGCTGCGATGAGGTTCTTCACGACTATGAAGAGTAGTTCACACCCGTGAAAGATGAGTCACGACCATGAAGTTTGGGTAGTCAAAGCAGGTGAAGCTACCGCATTTTCCTTCCTGTCATTCCTTTAAATCTGCTCCCCACTCCCTATTAACCAACCTAACACGCCATGTGCATCTTATTCTTCCTTTAGAACCCTTCTTCCTCCAGTATTGAAGCTTGGAGAGACCTTGTTTCAATAGAGAAAGTGAGAGAGGGAGCTTGTGAGCTTTGAGGGAAGAGCTCGGTTTTCATGTTTCTAGGTTTTGGTTCATGTTTTAGAGGCTAAGATAATTTTTTTTTTTATCTTACTAGGATCTAGTAGAGGAGCTATGAGTCCATCTCAATGGAGAGGATAAGCTTGAAAAGCTGAAGCTTTAGCTAATCTCCATCCCAAGTATAAGGTTTGTACATAATCACATCCAAGGCTTTGTTTGGCATATTTCTGTGTTACTTGCTTTAAATGCATAATGTTTATAGTCATTGAGTTGTTAAATGACATAATGTGGGATTGATATGCATGATGGAATTATTATGTTAAAATGGTCATATTGAGATGTGTGATGAGTTATTTTGGTTAATGTGGATGATTAGAAAGTATATGGTTGTGATAAATGGCCAAATGCATGTTAGAGTGTTGATAGGGTGGCTGATATTGGTCAATCGTAGAAAATATTGTATGTGAGAAAGGTATGAAATGTGATGCTCTGTTTTCTAGAAAATTTTCCAGATTCACGGCTGTGAACAAAGGGTTCATGGGCATGAAGGTTATAAAATAAAATTTGTTACTGAAGTAGACTCGTTCACGGGCAACTTCACGATTAGGTTCACGATATGATTCATGATCATGATCATAATTTGAGAAAATTTTATGCTTACATATGAATCAAAATTGATTCATTTTGAGGCGATGTCATATCCGCTAATTTAGACTAAAGTCACGCGAGTTGTTAAATCGACTCGTCGGTTTGACCGAAATCTAAATTTGGACTTTTATCGAAAAATAATGAAAATAATGGTAATTAAGTATGAAAAATATCTAATAAAGTGTTCAAAATATTTAAAGATGTTAAATTTCGGTAAAGGACTAAATTGCAAAATTTGAAAAGTTTAGGGGTCAATTTGCAATTTACCAAAAATTGGAGGATTTAAAGGGGATAATCATAAATTAAATGCATGAATTGGGACATAAAATGCATATGGAGGCCAGCCACACCAAGTGGCACATTTTAAGAAGTCAATTGACATACATGAATTAGAAATTAATGAATGTTTCTAGATTGATGCTTAGGTGTCCCTCCCATCTTAATAACTTTTGTCATTTTCTTCTTGATTATTTCTTCTTCTTTTTTAATCCTTTGTATCTAGAATTGCCCATCATTGTCTTCCACGTTCCTCTTATCATACATCAAAGGAAGATGAACATATTAATTACCTAAGGAAAATATCTAGATTTTTATAGCCTATGTGTCAAAGTATTGATTAATTTTGTCTTCTTCCTCTTAATTACTCATCCTTCTTACTTATCACTTAAACATTTAGAAGAATTTTATCTTTTCCTCAAACCAGCCCACGTTTCTTGAAGCATAACCCACCAAATGGCAAAGTTTAATAAGCTAATGAAGATACATGCATATGACATTAATGAAGGTTTCTAGAATATGGCTTATGTGTCCCCCATTTTAATGACTTTTGTCACTTTGTTCTTGATTGCTTCTTTCTCTTCCTTATCCATTTTCATTGAGGAAAATTCTGTTCTCTCAAACCAGCCACGTTTTCCCTTGTTCCTCCATAGCTAAAGCTTGATTTTAGAAAGAAAAAGTGAGAAAAGAGAGAAAAAGTAAGGTAAAATCTCATTCTCATGCTTAAGAAAGCTTAAGAGAGTAAGGAGAAAGGAAGAAATTAGGTTTATGAATTTTTAATAATCTTTTTATGAATTTTAGGAACTCAAAGTGACAAGGATTTGGCTCAAAGGAGCAAAGGAAATGAGAAAGAAAAGTAAAGAGAAAGAAAAGAGAGAAAGAGAGGTTTGTGCATAATCTAAGACAATAGCCTATTTTAATTTTGTTTTAATTGCATAATTTAATTATTTGGCATGTTGATGATTCTGAATTAATATTATTTGTGATGAAAAATCTTGGGGATGCATGTTTGCTAGACTTAGGATTTAATTTGGTAAAAATTGAATGTGATTGGTTGGTATGTTCTTTGCTGGAAATTGATGAGCAGTGTGCACTTAAACTGTTATAACTTAATTTCTGAAACTCTATTTTTCATGTTCTTTATTGGGTTTGAAAGATAAGACATAGGGCTATAACTTTCATTTAGATCATAAAACCTGAATATGTCTGTAATGTTCCAGAAAAGTTCATAAAGTTCGAACATAGAATCTGTCCAGAAATTCTGGGCAGAATTGTTAATAATGAGCAGTAAGTACTTGAATTGTTATAACTTGAGTTCTAGAGCTTGGATTTGTGTGTTCTTTGTTCTGTATGAAATCTAAGACATAGGGCTACAATTTTTATTTAGACCATAATATCTGAATATGTCTGTAATTATCCATAAAAATTCATAAATTTTAGACTTAGAATCTGTCCAGAAAATTCTGGGCAGAATTATCAGTGACCAGTTAGTGTTAATATTATCATATCTTTTGATACAGAACTCAGAATTAAGTGATTCAAGTTAAATATTAAAGCTAAGATCCATATCTAAAATTGGTATTAAGATCATGTAACTATATTCAGAACGGAACAGGACCAAAATTAAGGTCCAATACAGAGAACAGAATCTGCCAGCGACAGGGCAGCATGTGAATTGAGAAATGAAATGACTAAAATGATGAGAAATTTGTTATATTATGTAAATATTATTTTAATTGAGTGATTATGTGATTATTTTGAGATATTACATGCATGAAAAGTATTAAATTAATTGTTATGAATTTTAATGAAATTGTATAAGCCCTAGAACACCTAACTAGAACCAACTTAGGATAGTTTGGCATGCCAAATAGGGGGGAGTATGATGAAAATTATTAAATCCATTAATGGTATGATTATCTACTCCGGGTTTGACAATGTTATATACGCCGAGTTTGACACTGTTATTTATGTCAGGTATGACATTATTATCTATGCCGAGTTTGGCACGGTTATCTACGCCGGGTTTGGCACTTATATGCGCACATCATATTGCCCGGGTGGCACTCCTAAGTGCCTGGATGGTAACTCCGTTATCCTATTTAGTGGTTCGTAGGTGTCCTGGGCATAAATGAAAACATAAATAAAGAAATTATGGGACATAAAAGAATTATTGAAAGTAAAACGGGAATTATGATTTGTGACATGAATAATAAAAATGGAATTATGAATTGTGGCATGGACAAAAAGAAGGTGTAGTGTTATACAATAAGGTGGTAATAAAATAAATAAGTATGAGATAATATAATATAATTTGATGTCTATACATGCTAGAATACCATGATTTGCATGAGAATGATGATTTGATTATGCTAAACAAAATGAGATATAATAAATTGATGTTATGCATACTAGAATATTAGGAAATGTATGTTTGCATGATTTGATCATAAATTTTTATATGACAATGCATGTGACATTAAAAATAGTTTATTGCCTTATTTATATGCACCACTAAGCCAAGAGCTTAGCGTGGGAGTTTCTCTCGCGCAGGTATAGCAAAGAATAAGTAGACAGTAGTAGATAAAGCTAACGGTGACCTGACCCAGTAAAGCAGCGTATATCAACTACCGTGGGTCACACATCTGTTGTATTTATGTTTTAAATTTTATTTTATAGTACTGGTAAAATAAACGGTACACTTTGTAAAGAAGATGTTATTAGAGAAAATGTATTTTTATCTTTGATGTTATGACTTTTTCTTTTATGCTGCAAAATAAATAAATGGTAAATCAAAAAATGAATGATTTCCAGGTGTTCAAAATTTAATAAAGATATTTTAAACGATGAAGTCAGAGGTAGCAGTCCCTCATCCGGGCACGAGCTGCTGGGTTGAGGGGGTGTTACAAGCGGAGTACCTCTGTTGTATGTTATAACATGGTATGATAATACATGTTATGGTTGTAATTTATGAGAAATCAAGGTTGATGAATAATATGAAACATATGTGGTATGAGTTGTGAAATTCTAAGCCTAATACTCTAACTAAGACTAGGACTAGAGCTAGGATAGATGATATGCCATTAGAGAGGAGATCGATACCGGGTGACATATATTAGTCATAATTGAGATATTTTGAAAGCTCAGGGGTAAGCAATGAGAGCTTAATCGGTTGGGTTATATACGAGATTTTTGAAGGCTCGGGATTAAGCCATGTGGGCTTCCCTTGGTAGTTGTTCTATACTTTGGTTTTTCCTAGATAGGTATTTTGGGAAGCTCAAGTAGGTGTATTGAGTGCTCCAATGAGAGCCCTAAAGTACTCATATATATTTTAGTCTAGTTATGAGTATAGCGGGCAACATAATGATAAGTAAATACTTCTAAGTATATTATACATTTGCATGATTCTAGTTGGTTGTTTAATATACCATGTTCGATGTGTGCATTATTTATATGTAAGATATTTATGGTATGTCATATAGTATACAAGCTAGTGCATGTGTGGACTTTGAGGTAAGTCGTTAGAATAGCTCGATGAGTATATCATGCATATATATATTTATCACATATGTGTGCTTTGGATATTGTTGTGTACCACTAGGTGCTAGTTGCTTGGTGTACAACTTACCATACACAAATTGGAGCCTAGGATTTTATCACTAGAGGAGGACACCCAAGAATTAGAGTCAAGGACATACAAGTGGGGTGAATGATACAACTATTGTACTTTTTTGCTTTGTTGAGTTATGTTGAATTAGATAGTTATAGTTTTACATGTTGTATTTCAGATACATGCAATTTTATAACTACTTATTTTATATTAACTTTAGGCATATGACTGTCCGTTTGATATTGCATTTAAATATTTTATTTCAGTTAAGTCTTTTATGATGTTTTTTTTAAGTCATTATAGTCATTGTGCATGAAAGTTTTAAATTATCTCGTTTTAACTCATGTGCATCGTAGCATCATTTAGTATAATTGAGTTTAGTTTTAATTATATAGAAGGGTATTACAACATGTCCAATAGTAAAGTTTTAATATGTTTTTTTATTTTATGTTTAAAGTTTTAAATTGAGTTGATATATTATTTAGAATCTATAAGACAAAATAAGGTAGAGAGATCAAATTCAAACAAATTTATTTGATTATCATAGTTTCACGAGGAAACAACTTTCTACTAGTGGAAAGTTTTTGGTGTAAAGATAGAAATCAGAATGATGCTATAGAGAAAGCAAATATCCAAATATATAGATTTGTGAATTTTAAATGACAACATTTTCTTTTTTATATTGCCGGTGACACATTGATATATTTGTTTTGTTTGAATGAAATTCTCATTTTCGTTGTGCTATGGATATAGTCTTTGAAGCATTGGTTTTTAGTTTGTGTAATCTATGATTGTCCAATGATAACAATTGGAAACACGAAATAAATTTTTGGATTGAGAGATGAAAATGAAAGCAATGGAGTGAGGTCTAAGATATGGTGGATAGCATGGAATCAAGGAAAAGGACAAGAAAATAAAAAGAAAAAAAAAAGGTGCGTTTCCTATTGAAATTCCAATCCAACCAATTTTGTGTTTTTCTATAATTGGATGGTCATCCAATCGAGTTGATTTTTGGAAGATATATTTGCTAACACATATTTCTTCAATCTGAACGATGGTGATCATATTTAGAGGTAAGGATTTCATGTTATAGCTCTTCAAGGTTTAGTTTTCTGCATATATCATTTTTAGGTTTTTGAACAATTAGATGGTCAATTGTGGTTCAATTTAGATGAATTTTGGTGAACACACTGTAGCGACAAGTTTATATTTGATTTGAACAGTGGAGATCACATATGAACAACCAAAACTCATTTAGATTGGTGCAAACATAACTATATATAAGGTTTACATGTTAAACTAATCAGGTACAATCTTAGAATTTATTTTATGCACCCTTTGCATTATTTTCTCTTACTTTCAAGTTACTAACTGAAACATCAGAGACCCTAACGCCGGAAGGCACATCATGCACCTGACTATATACAATTCTGTTCCCAAAATTTTGCCAATTGTCACTCCTAAATCAAATGGAAAACTAATTTGCAAATATGGGAAATTCACGTAATTGCTTAAGTTTCAGTCTTCGGCCAACATAAATTTATATGTACGTGTCAACTAAACAACTGGTGAATTGCGATGTCATTTTCTTTGTCATTGTATCTCGATAAAATAAATCTTTCTTTTTGTATCGAATCATTAAAATATTTGCACCTTCTACACCCTTAGAGCTTAGAGTATGACGGGGTTTGTACGGATTTATATAAGGCAGAACTTGTGTTATGATTTATAAAATTATTCAATAATAGGATAATAATTTTAAAAATAAATTTGAGTTTAATTATTTGAGTTTTCCTTATCAATATAATTATGATAAATTTTTTATATAAATAATTTTTATTTATTATATAAAAAAATATTTTAATTGAGAAATATAATTATGATAAAGTTTTTATATAACTAATTTTTATTTATTCTATAAAAAATATTTTAATTGAGAAATGAATGCACGTTGTAAAGTAAGTTTTTTTTGAAAAATATTATCTATTTTAATTTTGAAATTAAAACTTATATAAATAAATATATTATAGTATTTTTCTTAAATATAGTCATTATTATATTTAAGAATAAAATGAACATGATTACATATTAATTTGAATTGTAAATATTAACTATCAATTAATACATGGTTATGTATTAGTTTTAATTATTCACAAAATTATTCACATTTTTCAAGAAACTTATAAATTTGATAAAGTTGAATTTAGTTATTTATATTTTCAATTTAGTTATTTATATTTTCAATATTAATATATATTATGACAAAATTTTCATATAAATTATCTTTAAAATTATTTTAATTGAAAATTTTTATTATCTATTTAACTATTTTGATTTTTAAAAATTAATATTATACAAATAAATTAGTTCTATAATTTATTAAAATAATAAATATAAATATACATATCATTATGTTTGAGAAATATTTTTGAACATTGATTATATATTAATTTAATAAATATTTATATTTTAAACATGTTGTATGAAACATATTTAGTATAAGAATTTTTTACATTGACTATTTTAAAAAAATTCACTTTACCAATTTAATTATAATTGAATCTATAATCCTTAATTCTCTTACTTTTTATTGGTTAGTTGGCTAGTATGAATATGAAAATATTGCACAGAATAGTGGGCAATATCTATTATATCTACATAAAAGTAAAAGCAGAGAGAATCTTTGCAACAAAGATAAGCCGTGACCAGTAAAACCGTTTAAAATGTCTTCTATGTCAGATAGAAAACCATTTTTAGCGGAATAAGTGGAAGTCTTGACGGTAGGATCAACGTGTCTGGTGGTGGAGGTTGTTGTGGATTACATATTACTTCAACAAATACCCAAAAAAAAACTAAAATTATTACAATAAGTTAATTTCATTTCATTAATAATTAAAACAGACAGTTTATATTCATTTCACAATACCTAAATCTATTTTCTTAAACTTAACTTTTCCACACTTCCGAAATTCAAAGTCACTGTATTCTCAATAATTTGAGTTCAAAATTCACCGTCACCATATTCTCATAGATTTGCTTTCACAATTGAACAAGATACATGTGACATCAACTTATTCACACATCTAAAATTCTGATTCACCATATTCTGAGTCACACGGGCTTTCACCTAGTTTTAGATAAATTAAGAGCTAAGTACAAAAAAGTCTATGTACTTAAAAAAAAAACGTTAAAGAAGTCGCGATTCTCGGCAACCTAGCTGACCTCTACATTAGATACTTACCAATTTAATCTCTTTCTTCTCCAACTCAGCGGGTAGATCCTTATCAGGTTTCTTTAACTCCGCCTGCAGATCAGCTACTTCAGCAGCAGCGCTCTTTTCGTTCTCAGACTTGGCCTTGGCTTTCCCTTGATCAAGCTCTGAGTATAGTGAAACGATTCATGAATATCGGACAGTTCGTCTCAAGCTGAGAAGTACACTTAAACCTGCTTTCATTGAGATAATAATCAAATGTCCATTTTATTCAATTGACCTTTGGATAATTAAACTCAAACATCTCTTAGATTATAAATATATGATTACCTTATAAATTAATATCCTGTTTTTTTAACACAGTTGTCACTGTAGTAATAGGTTCCACTTTGTTAAATTACTTTCTATTTCATCCTCTTATAAGAATAGTTATACATCAGGAAAGAATTAATAACCAACATAAAAGGAAGCAAAAATCAGATTTCTTTGGATTCATACTCTCTGAATCTATTTAATATTTCTCACAGGCGTTTCTTAAGTATTGTCATCTCTACAACCAGATAGAAACTAATCGGCAGAAAATCTACCAATGCCCAGCTTCAGTGGGAAAAGAATACAAAAGCATGAGCAGCAGAAGCATAACATTTTCCAGATAGATCATTTACATTGTTATTTTGTACACCTTTACAACTGCCAGTTCACTAATAAATACAGGATTCAGTCGATGTATAATTTCACATTTCTAAAGGATAAGTAAACGAATAGTTCTTTAAAAAAAAATTCATCATTAATATAATACCTTCAAATGATGGTTTAGTGGCAAATGGCCAAAATTCCATCAAGCACCAAACAATTAATATTAATTCCAAGCAAAATCCTGGGTTCTCTAAATCTCTAACTGGCAGCAACAACATTTTGAAGCAACAAATCCAAGTCTTTTAACCTGCAGAATTCATAAGAACCAGATGAATGCAACTCAGTCACATAAACAAGTGTGCATGTACATAACGTAACCACAAAATTAATTGGAAACATTACCTCACATTACTCAGATCAGGGTAGATTGCTATTGCATCTTTGAAATCCTGAATTGGAACAAAATTCATATGAACATATCAATTTTCTAGCAATGAGTGTTTCTAACAAAGACTACAAAGAGAGAGGCTTACCTGGTCAGCTGTTGAAGATGTGTAACTAATCACACATGACATCCCAGCTCTTGTTGCTGCCTACATACATGAACTTTTTTGAGATTATATTGTTTACAGTTTAACCATTCATGATTTTCTAGATGTGGAATGGTCAAACAGAACTTAAAATATGGCAAATAAAGATCTTTATTGCTTGTTCAAGTGACATGACCGCTGCATTTTATAAAAGTAGATTGTTATTTAATATTTTAGAGTAATTTTTAATATAACACTTTTTAATATTAAATCATTATTATTTTTAAATAAATATGTAATTAGATAGAGTTTAATTGAGTGATATAAATATAATTAAATAAGCTTCAAGAATTATCTAAATAATATCTCCTTGGTCAAAAAAAAATCTATATAATATCTCATTCATAATTACAAAATAAAATAAACAAAATATTGATTCTTCTGGTCCAGTTAGGATCTGGTTTTAGTAAAAAAAAAAAGGTCATTAATATAGTTTAGGTTCTAGATATTTTTTCAGTTTTTTCCATCTCTTCAAAATTTTCAGGATAGTGCACAACCATAATTAAAATTATAGCTCTTTGGGCCTTCAACTTGACTTTAGCCTAAGACATAATAAGTAAAGGTGGAAAACACAACGCCTACCTGTAGACCAATGACACTATCCTCCACCACCAAACAATCTCTTTCTGAGACACCTAGCTTCTGCAATGAAAAGAATTTTATAAGAAGAATAAAGAATAATTATAGCTGGAAAAGACCTCTAGAAGAAGATAGTGAATAAGGCGTGCTCAGGTTGTATTTCATGAGTGCTCCTAGATCAGATCATGATAATGCCAAGTACATGCAAAACTTATAAAACATTCCTAAGTTTAAATTTATTTCTTTTCTTTTTTCTCCATTTCTCCATGCTTTAAATGTATAAATTATTAACATATTAATTACCTTGGCAGCTGTTATATAAATTGATGGATCAGGTTTCTTTTCTTTCACATCGTCACCTGCAAGTACAAAGAGAAGAGAACAAGTACAAAAACTGAAATGGAGCAACAAAATTTTGGGTGTGGAGGATGAAGAAAAAAAACCCTCAAAAGAGCAGAAACAATTTACAAACAGCCTATCTAACCTAATGAACTAGTGGGGTGCAAGTTGAATAAGAAAATCCAACCTTGACAGAAATCCATCTTGAATGGATCCTGGAATTCCCCTGTTCCCCTCAAGGAGACAATGGAAAATTCCTGTCATCGCTAGTGGTGATGGGGCAGGGAAAGGGGGACTACCCGCACCCTAATGGGAATCTGGTACCTGATATGTGCGTGTATGATTCTATTTGGAATATACGTGTTTGCATGTCAAGAAACATGTGGTCATGATAGTTATGTGAATTGAATTTGTCCTCTCACAAAGGATAAATTATCACTTCTATTTGTATCTGATATAATGAAATTGAAAGCATATTCATAATGAAAAGAGTGGAAACTCCAAAGAGGGGAATTCAAATGATCAAGATGAATGATGTAGAATGACTCCTTATCCCTTCCCCGACCTGTTGTTACATTTATGAATTTGACACTGGGCATATGCGCTGCATAGAAATGGGTAAGGCCTTTAAAACATGCTGGTAACTTATTCAAAATGGAAACACGACATATTTTATCTCAAGCATCAATTTTTAATTGCATGTATGCATATTCATATGACCCCAGTCATAGTCGAGCACTACAAACCAAATATATGCTCATGTGAAAATCCAGTATCAAAGGAGATTAATCAAAACAAAAATGTTCCTCTTACAAGAAAATGCATATATCCTATGACCAAAACAACTGGACTTACAGCATTTTAAATGTCAATATACCTGCAAGAAAGCAGTCAAGACCTTGAAAGTGCTCCTATAATGAGGGAAGAGAGAAAAAAAAGGAAAGAATCAACAAAAGTTGGAAATTTTTTAGAAAAGAGTAAACTAAGTCATAATTCAAAGATGTCAAGAATGGACATACAATTCCTATAAGGTTCTCAAGGCAGAGTATAACTGAACTTTTAGTAGCTGCTGAACAAACAGCTAGCTTTCTTTCCTACACCAAGCAGAAAAACGAAATAATAATCATAATCATGAAAGGCCATCCGATAACAAAACAAAAATTCTCAAGCATTAGAAAATAGAAAAATGTAAAATTGTGGCATATTGCAAATTCAAAAATGGTAAAATTATTATCTTACAGCAGCCTTAGCCTCATCCATCAATCGCAGGACTCCAGGTCGAGGTTGCACCTGGTGAAAAGGATATCAGCCTATAAACATTACTACAAAATTCTAATTCAAGAAAATTAAGTACAATCACATTGAACATTTAAAAGGAAAAGGATAAAGGGCTCCTTACAGTTCCTGATTTGATTATTTCTTTATACCTTCCAGTTTTCCAGTCCTACAATAGCAACGAAATTTTCTAAATTTTAGCTGTCTACTCTTCTCAATAAAAAACTGAAAGAAAATAGACCTGAAGAGTGTCGATTAACTTGGCGCGGCTCTCATCATCCTCCGGAGGTGTCTTGAATATAGAGGAAGAAGGCCAACCATTCTCCTTAAAGTACCTTCAGGCCAATTAGAAAAATCAAAAGAAAAATTAAGGAAAAAAAAGGAAATATATATGAGGTAAGTAAAGAGGAAGTGAGAAGAACCATCGCATTTTAGGTTTTCCACCACCGATGCTGTTCTGGAGCTGATCGTAGAAATCAGGGGCCCAATGAAGAGGCTGGGAAGAGCAACGGACATTGAAATGAGCAAAAGCATCGTTGTATGCTTCGCGGTGAAGGTGCTCCGACTCCAGTATCACTCCATCGCAGTCGAAGATTAGAGCTTGAAGAGAGGCGGAAGAAGCTGAGACAGAGAGCGATTGGCAGCTTCGGCTTTGATTGAGCGGCTTTCTGGTCCTGAACCATAGAGTTTGGGACTTGGATAGGAAGTTGAAAGTAGCAGAGCGAGAGATTGGTGGAGAAGAGGACGGAGAGAGAGTGAAGTGAGAGACGAGCAGGGACGCCATGACTAAAGCTTTTAACTGTCTATGTGCTCGTGGATATTATCGTTTGTGTTTTTATTATTATTTTTTTTCGGTGTGAAATGCGGCGGGTGGTCTTCTTGTTCCTCTGGTCACCGAATCTAGGACTGTTGTCTGAAAAAGGCAAATAGTCAAGCATTAAAGATTAAACTGATCTGACTCCTTTTAAATAAAATTCTATATAGCAAAATATGAAACTTGACTTATTTTATATATAATAGTATATATAATATAATATTTATAATTTAAATTACTATATAATTATATTCAAAAAATTTCTCAAATATGATAATATTTATAATTTAAATTACTATATAATTATATTCAAAAAATATCTCAAATATAATAATATTTATTATTTTAATAAATTATAAATTTATTTATTTATATATTTTTAAATTTTAAAAATTAAAATAATTAAATAAAAAATAAAAAAATTATATTTGAACATGCATTCATTTAACAATTAAAATAATTTTAAATGCAATTTATATAAACCTTTTGTCATAATATATATTAATAATCAAATTCAACTAATTATATAAATTTCTTGAATAATGTGAGTAAATTAAAATTAATATTTAACTATGTATTAATAAGTAGTATTTATAGTTAAAATTAATACATAATCATATTTAAAAATATTCTCAAATAATAATAACATCAATATTTTTATATTTATTATATTAATAAACAATAGAATTAATTTATTTAACATAGTTTAATTTTAAAATGAAAATAGATAATAATTTTTAAAAAAAATACATTATAATATATATTCATTTTTATAAATATGTATTATAATGTATATTGATAATGAAAAGTCAAATAATTAAACTTCACTTTATTAATTATATATGTTTAATATTGAATAGTTTTATAAATAATAACACAATTTTAGCCTTATAAAATTTTAAAAAAATATATATCACAGTCCAAGGGTGGAGCCCAACAATGAAGCTTGTTGAAGCTATCTTCGATGTTGCAAGTTTGATTCCTTGTTTAAGCAAATTTTAAATATTTTTTGCAATTTTCCAACCAATTAAACTAGTTAAACCCTGACTGGTTCAAACGAGTTTTAGTTCAACCATCGGGTTAGCTGATTCTTCCACCGGTTGAATATATATATAGATTATGAGTGTGAACCAATCTAATTTAGAAGCCAATTTTCAATCTAAACGGTTGAACATGTCATACCGATTTTTACAAGGGGATTTAGCTAGCTTTCCATTAGATTTTTTTGCGGTTATGTAGTATTGGGGTGAATATTAAAAAAATACTTAACACATATTCATATATGTTCATTTTTATCACTTTAACTTTGTATTTATTTTTTTATCTACTTTGCTCTTAGTACATTTTTTGTACATTTTTCTCTTTAAAAGAATTTGAATTTTTGAAAGATTTGTTTTTAAATTTTTTCGAGCAAGCCTCTTCAACCATCCCTCTATAGACTCCATAGCCAACCATTACCTCAGTAATAATCCACCACCTAATGACAACACTCACCCGCTTGTCGAAGCTCATAGGAAAACGATAACTAATGAGCTCATTAATAAGCTCAATTAGAAGCTTAATGAGCTCATTACCAAATTAGAAGTGGAGAAAGAGAGATGAAACATGCTCAAGATGATGATGAGAGGGAAAGAAATATATCATAATTGGTGGGAAGCTCCATTGATGAACTTAATGATCAACAACTTCATCAAATGTTAGGAATGTTTGAAGAGATTCATAGTAATTTATACAAGAAAATCAATAAAAGATTAACCATTCATGGAACTTTTTCTTCGTTTTCAGTTCCTCTTGTTAGTAATCTTCCTCCAAGGTTCATGAATATATAAGTATCTTGTACTTATGAAAATTTCAATAGTATTAAATTGGAATAATGTCAGTGTATGTATCACAAATATAAAAAAAAAAGAAAAATGAATAATTTTGTGGAGAAATTAATAAAAAAATATATTAATTGTGCCCACAACAATAACCATAATCATGAGAAAGGAAGCATAATCAGTCTACTGATCAACATCCTTAGAGGCAACAAATTAATTGTTCATTATCATGAACCTTGGAGGACCCACCTCACCTTGTTTTTTTCTCCTCTCACAAGAACATAGCTATAAAGCATAACTTTCCCCTGTTTTCTCCTCTTGGGCTATTCTCTATTCAAGAATTCTTTCAAATTCTCACCCTACAGCCTACACAAGATAGAAATCAAGATGACTCTTATGGATTCCTTCAACTTTCTCTGCCTACTAGCTCTCTTTATAATTCATCAGAGTAAGTATCGATTGCTCAAGATTTGGCATCCAATTCCATTTCTATTTCAATCATATTAGCTATTAAATATGTGAGTAGTGTAATGATGGTAAATTAGGGCATATAAGTTATATGCATGTTTAGAGTGGGAAAATATGGGGTTTAAAGTGTTTTAAAGTTTAAGTGTTATAAAAAGAAAGCTTTTCACGCTTGTGAAAGGTTGTTCTATGGTCCAAACGACAGAGTTTTGGACATGGTAGGAGTGTTTGAGAAAAGAGAACTTTTGCACTCGTGAATGGTTTAGTAACGACTGTGAAAGGCATTTCACGCCCATGAAGTAAGGGTCATACCCATGAAATGCAGGTCGGTTGGCCATGACCAACTGCACTTTTCTGTTTTCTCTACACCATATATTACTTTAAAACCACTTCCACCGCCTTTTATCATCCTCTGACACATGCCAAGACTTGTTAGTCATCTTCTCCTCTTCAAAAAAACCCTAAACACCATTGTTGAGCTTGGGAGCTTGAGAAACATGGAAGTTTGGTAGAGTTCTTTCCTATGTTAAGGTACAACTAGGGTTTTTGGTTAGTTTGAGTTTGTTTTATTATACAAGGTTCTAATAGGAATGTCTTTATGATGATAGGATCTGCTAAAAAGTAAGGAACCACATCACAAAGGGATAGACAAACTTAAAAAGCTTAGAGTGTTAGTAAAGGCTCCATTTAGTGAAAGGTTATATAGAGGTATTTAAATTTATTTCCATGCATTTGGTATTTTTTTCTTGTTATGAAATGTGAATGAAATGATAAATGACATGTTATGGCTGATAAATAACATGGTAACATGGTTTAAGGGTTAAAATGACATCTATGGTATTTTGTGATGTAAATGATCCAAGAATGGGATTTTAATGACTTAAATATTGTGGAAACATGTAATAGACATGATAGGAGTATGTAAGTTTTGATAGGAGTGATTAACACTGGTTAATCTTAGAGTTTTGGCATGAAGTGTATGAATGGTTCTATTTTGTGTTTGCTAGAAATGCATGATTCACGCCCATGAACAAATGGGTCACGACCGTGAATGTGGAAATTGCATGAACTGCATGAACCCATATTTTCACGGGTTGGGAAATCGTGATGGTATGGTGTCATGGCCATGAATAAGTAATTCACACCCATGATGATTACATGGTGATTCATGTGATGGTTCACGGGTAAGGTAACTGTGAAATATTCCTTCAAAACCATGAATAAGTAATTCACGCCTCTAAAGTTGTTTGAATGTATATTATGTATATTTTTTTATTTATGATTTATTTGATAAATGGATTAATGCATTTATGTATTAATATGAGAATACATAAATGAGATATGATGCTGGTAATAGCGTGTGACAAAGAAATGCTAGAAGTAACATGTGATAAATGAATCAAAAGATAAATGGTTATAAGATAAAATGCCCAGTTCCCTAGTTTGGACTTATCACAGGGTAGATGGTATACCATTGAGGGAGGAAACGGTACCGTAATGAGCTACTTTTATATGAGGACAAGGTGACTTGGGGTTATAAGCTCTTGATCCTGGTTTGGCTTATATGCCATGTGTTGAACCTTAAGGGGTATTTTTGTCATTTTGATGCTAACAAATAAAATAGCAATAATGTATTTAACACACTTATTCTTTAAGTTTATTGAACAGGGTATGGAATATGATGCAAGAATGGAAGACTAACATTAAAAGTCAAAAATTGAAAATAGCATGTTCATGCTCGTTACTATTTATGTCACGCGCGTGATGTAGCTTAGCGCCAACTACCCAACATTTTAAAGTTCACGACCATGAAGGAGTGAAAGAAAGTCACGCCCATGAGAAAACATGTCAAATTCCTTTAGAGAGATTTACAGCCAGAGTCACCACTTGGACCACGACTTGGAAGGATATTCACACCCGTGAAAGAATAATGTCATGCCCATGATCAAACACTTTAATTCCTTCTAGAATGCTTCACGGTCAGAGTCATCACTTGAGTCACGGCTTGGAAGAACATTCACGACCATGACACACATATTCACGACCGTGAAAGAGGAAAGAGAAACATTTCAGGTGTGAAATTAAGAGTTGGTGCAACGGCTATTTTCGCATTAAATGCAACCAAATGGCTATAATTCGCCATTAAAGTATAAATGCAAGTCATTTATGAATCCAGAAAAAGAGAATAGCAATTACTTCGAATGAAAATCTTGTTATAGCCATTTGTGTATTAATTTCTTTCAAACAAATATTAATTCTCTGTAAAAAATTTTTTGCTCATAATTTCATAGCATTATAGATTTGTGAGTGTTTCTCTTTGTAATCTACTACTCAAGTGAGTTTGGGTATATTGGGTTAAAGTAGAACACTTTTAAGAGTTATTTGTGTGAGCCATTAAAACATAAGGAATTGGTTTATTGTGTGAGCCATTAAAACACAAGGGATTTCTGGGTTAGGTGTGATTCATTGATAGAAACACCATAGTTGGGAGTGAGCTTGTAAAACTCCATTGTAATAGTTAGTGTGTTAGTGAAACTCCTAATTGAGATTGGGGAGAGGAGTAGGGTTTGCTAACACCCGAATCTCTATAAATTTCTTGTGTGATATCTTTCTATCCCTACTCTACTTAACTTCTCATTCTGCACTTAAAAGTTAAGAATTTTTAATATCCAATTTAACCCCCCTTCTTGGTTCATTATCCAGGCAACAATTGGTATCAGAGCATAGTCTAGCATCAAAGCCTAAATAGCGCTAGCAAAGATCAAGAAATGGCCAATGAAGGATTCCAAAGTCTCAACCCTTACTTTGATGGAGCAAATTATGCTCATTGGAAGTTCCTGATGGAGACATATCTGGATAGTGAAGGAATTGAAGTCTGGGATAGTGTTCGGAAAGAATGAACTCCACTAATGAGAAGAGGAGTTCATGGTGAAGAAGAAATCCTGTCAAAAGATGATTGGATAAAGCCTCAAAGAAGAGCAAATTTCAAAAACAAGTAGGCAATGATAATTCTCTCAAGCTCATTATCCATTGAAGAATGTGGTAGAATACAACACTGCCCAACTACATATAGCATGTGGAAAACATTGGAAAACTACCATGAAGGAACAAAGCAAGTTAAATCCAAGAAGATTCAACTTCTTACTTCAGAGTATGAACTCTTCAAGATGAAATTCAATGAGTCAATCACCGATATGACGAATTCTCTTCTAGCCATCATAAATGGCATGAGAAAGCTTGGGAAACATCTGAGCTTGGAAGATACAAATAACAAAATTCTGAGAAGTCTTCCTCTCAAAGATTACAGTTCAAGAGTTGTTGGTATAGAAGAGGCCAATGAAGACATGAGTGTCATGAATACTGATGTGATTATTGGCAAATTTTTAACACATGAAATGGCAATAAAAAGAGATAGAGAGTTTGAAGCAGAGCCAGAATAAAGAAATCCTTTAGCACTAAAAGCCTCTTAAGAAGAAGTTGAAGATGATGAAGAAAAGAGTGATGATGCAAATGAGGACATTGCTATGCTCTCAAGAAGGATGAAAAGAATAATTGAGAAGAGAATGGGAAACTCTAGAAAATTCAAGCAAATAAATCTCAAACAGGTTTCAAATGACTCTCAAAGGAGTAAAGAGGAGGTAAAGTGCTGTGAATGTGGGAAGAAATGACATATTAAACTGGAATGTCCAAGGCTCAAGAAGCACAAGAGCAAATACCAAAGAGACAATGGGGAGAAAGGCCACAAAGCCACATGGGATGATGAAAGCTCTTCAAGCGAAAAAGATGACAATGAAAGTGAAGAGGTCAATCTATGCTTCATGGCTATAGAGGATCACGTCTTGGATAAGGTAGGATCACTTCACTCATACTCATTCAATAATGATTGTAGTGATAATGATAGTGATAGTGAAGATGATGATGAGCAAAGCTTAATAGAAGTAAATTCAATACTTATAAAAATAGCATTTCTAGTTTGAAAATCAAAATGGATGTTTTAGAAAAGGAGAACCTTGAGCTTAAATCATCTAATGAATCTCTTCAAAAATCATTCGATGAGTACTCCTCAAGACCCTCAACTAAATCCTTGCTTAAAGAAAATAATATTTTGAAAAATGAAGTTGAGGAACTTAGAAACTCCATTTCAAAGTTTCACAAGGGAAATGAGAGTTTAGATACTCTCATTGTGTCTCAAGGACTACCCTTAATTAGATATGGTCTAGGATTTAAGGGTACATCATCTTCATCTCACAAGACTACTTTTGTTAAGTCAAGTGAACCCCACATCTCTACATTAGCAGTAACAGCCCCAAGGGCTAAGTGCACGGCATACACTAAACCTTCTTACATAAGAGGAATGATCAAGGGTTGGTAAGCCTAAGAAGGAAACCTCAAAAGGCGAATCATGCTTTTATGTATAAGAAGCATGCACCTAGAAAAGCACCAAGTTATCATGCATGTGCATGCCATTGCTCACAAACTCAACCTAATAGAAAAATGGCAGTCAAAAGCATAGTAAGACCAAAAAGCATATTTAGAGTTAAACAATGTAATTATTATATGAAATTTGGTCATATAAATAAACATTGTTGGATAAGGAATGCTCATTGGGAACCTTCATGTGCTAACCCCCAAGGAACCAAGCTCATTTGGGTACCTAAAAACAATACTTGAATTGTGATTCCATAGGTATACCTCAAGACCACAATAAACAAAAATGCTTGGCTGGTAGATAGTGGATGCTCAAGGCATATGACCAGAGACAAATAACTATTCAATGAAATCAAAAGTATTGATGGAGGTAAAGTAACCTTTGGAAACAATGCTAAGGGTAAGGTAATTGGCATTGGCTCTATTGGTATTAATGGTACTACTTCCATCAAAGATGTCTTACTTGTTGATGGTTTGAAACATAACTTGTTAAGTGTAAGTCAATTATGTGATAAGGGAAACCAAATAATCTTTACTTCCAACGAATGTCTTGTAACCTCTATTAATGGCCAATAGATATTTAAAAGAAGTAGAGATGTCAATACCTACATAATAAACTTACACAAAATATCTAACCTCTCTTCTAAGTGTCTTGTGACTACTAGTGATGAATCTTGGTTGTGGGATAGAAGGCTTAGTCATGCAAGCATGGAATTAATTCAAAGCTTCAGCAAAGGAGAGCTGGTAAAGGGACTACCAAAAGTCAAATTTGAAAAAGACAAGACATGTGAACATTGCCAAAAAGGAAAACAACACAAGTCATCCTTCAAATCCAAAAACATTGTAAGTACCTCAAAACCTCTACAACTCCTGCATCTAGATCTTTTTGGACCTACTAGGATTGAAAGCTTAGGAGGTAAACATTATGCCTTCATCATCGTCGCTGACTACTCTAGATTCACTTGGGTAATTTTCTTAGCTTAAAAGAGTGATGCTTTTGAAACTTTCAAAAACTTTGCTAAGAGAGTTCAAAATGAAAAAGGATATTGTATTTCAAAAATAAGAAGTGATTATGGTAAAGAATTTGAAAATGAAAACTTTGAAAATTTTTGTATAGAACATGGCATTTCATGTAATTTTTCATCTCCTAGTACACCTCAACAAAATGGGGTGGTGAAAAGGAAAAATCAAACTTTAATTGAAATGGCTCGAATAATGCTCAATAAGTATGGTTTACCAACTTACTTTTGGGCCAAAGCCACAAATACTGTATGTTATATTTCAAATTGAGTTTTCAAAAGACCTTTCTTAAACAATGCCTCATTTGAGTTATGGAATGAAAGAAAGCCCATGATATCATATTTTAGTGTATTTGGATGCAAATGTTTCTATTTAATACCAAGGGAAACCTTGGAAAATTTTGCCTCTAAATCTGATGAGGGTATATTTTTAGGATACTCCACCACAAGCAAAGCTTATAGGGTCTTTAATAAAAAGTCATTAGCTATTGAAGAATCTATGCATAATATTTTTGATGAATCTAGTAAGTTTGATATTGTGAAAGGTAGTGTTCTTGATGATGTTGTAGGTACAATAGAAAGACTTAATCTTGAAAATGAAAGAGAAGAAAATGATCAAGAAAATTCACATCAAGATGACTTTCTATCTCCAACTCAAGAGGAAAACAAGCAAGAGCTCCCAAAGGAATAAAGATTGACAAAAGATCACCCCAAGGAGCAAATCATTGGTGATTCTGCAAAGGGAGTAAGTACTATATCTCATCTTAGAATCTTGCCTTTGTCTCTCAAATTAAGCCTAAAAATATTGATAAGGCTCTTAATGATGAAAATTGGGTAATTGCTATGCAAGAGGAACTCAACCAATTTGAGAGAATTAAGGTATGGACCTTAGTTCCTAGTCTTAAGGAGCATCAAATCATTGGAAGTAAATGGGTATTTAGAAATAAACTAGATGAACAAGGTTCAATAACTAGGAATAAGGGTAGATTAGTTGCAAAAGGATATAATCAGGAAAAAGGAATAAATTATGATGAGACTTATGCTCTTGTAGCTAGATTAGAAGCCATAAGAATACTTTTAGCATATGCATGCCATATGAATTTCAAATTCTTTCAAATGGATGTCAAAAGTGTTTTTTTAAATGATTTTAAAGAAGAAGAAGTTTATGTAGAACAACCACCAAGTTTTGAAAGCCATAATTTGTCTAACCATGTATTTAAACTTTCAAAAGCTTTATATGGTTTGAAACAAGCTCCAATAGCTTGGTATGAAAGACTAAGTTCTTTTCTTTTAGAAAATAATTTTACAATGGGGAATGTTGACACTACTTTATTTATTAAAAAATATAAGCATGATATTCTAATTGTTCAAATTTATATTGATGACATCATATTTGGGTCTACTAATGAATTTTTTTGCCAAGAATTTGCTAAGTGTATGACTAGGGAATTGCTTTGCCAAGAATTTGCTAAGTGTATAACTAGGACATATTCATCAACCAATCCAAATATGCCAAATACTTAATTAAGAAATTTGGAATGAAAGGATGCAAAAATGCCAGGACTCCAATGAGCACATCAACAAAATTGGACAATGATGAAAAGGGTAAGAGCATTAATGAAAATCTCTATAGAAGTATGATCGTATCACTCTTATATCTTACTTCCTCTAGACCCGATAGAATGTATAGTGTATGCTTATGTGCTTGCTTTCAATCATGTCCTAAAGAATCTCATTTGAATGCTGTGAAAAAAATTTTAAAATATTTACATGGCTCATTGCTTCTAGGTTTATGGTATCCTAGAAATTCATCCGTTCACATTATAGGATATTCCGATGCTAATTATGCTGAAAGTCTCTTGGATAGAAAGAGTACTTCATGCACTTGTCACTTTATTGGTGAATGCTTAGTTTTTTGGTTTAGCAAGAAACAAATTTTAGTTGCTCTTTCTACTACTGAAGCAGAGTATGTGGCTGCAGGATGTTGTTGTACACAAATCCTTTGGATGAAACAACAACTTAAGGATTATGGTCATTGTTTGGACCATATGCCTATCAGATGTGACAATACAAGTGTTATAAATCTATCTAAGAATCCCATTCAACACTCTAGAAATAAGCATATTGACATAAGACATCATTTTCTTAGAGATCATGTTCAATATGGAGATGTTGTATTGGAATTTATAAACACAAACAATCAATTGACAGATATCTTCACTAAGTCTATAAATGAAGAAAAATTTAACTTCATAAGAAAATAGCTTGGTATGATTGATGGATTAAGTTTATGATTGCCAAATTTGTCGAACCTTGATTGTTAATATTGTGTTATTGTCTCATCTTTTAGGGTATGAAATGGCTAACTTGATAGAAAGATATGTTATAGAGGATAGAAGCACCTTAGAAGTCCTTTAGTCTTGTTTTAGACTTAGTTTTATTTAATGAGGATTTTAGGCAATTCACGCCCGTGACAGATATTCACGGTCGTGATCATAATCGCCAAAAGCTCCAGTAGCTTTCACTCTTTGCTTCACGACATGCTTCACGATTGAAGGTAGTGAAGACTATGTTTCACGCCCATAACCTTTTCTGTCACTCCTGTGAAACTCTTTGTTCATGACCATGACCCTTATTCATGACTGTGAACATTTCCACCAAATACTTACAGAAGCGTTCACGCTTTGTGTCACGTTTTGTCTCACGGTCACAAGTAGTGAAGATTGTACTTCACGACTGTGACTCATTTGTCACCACCGTGAAATTTTATCATTCACACTCATGACCATTAAATGTCACAATCATGAATCATTTCATATTCCTCATCACGGATAGAGCGCATCTTCAACAAACCGTGAACACGACATTTCACACCCGTGACTCAGCATTCACGTTTGTGAAGAGGTTGGCTATAAAACATTTTCTGCCGTTATTTCTCTCATTTCCAACTCTCCAACTTCTTTCATTTATCACCATTCAATACCAATTCATAGATTCTGACCCCCTAGCAACATTTTCCATCTATAAATACCTTCAAAAACTATTTTATTCATCAGAAATCAAAAATCACTAGGTACTCTTAAAAAATCTTATCAGATTTTTTTTATTTACAAGAATCAATTTCAAAACCAAAAATGGAACCCCGGCTCTTTTAAAGGCACCAGAAAGAAGTCTCATGCTCTAAGAAGGTACACAGACTACCTTCTCAAAATCATTCCGGAGCATTGTCATCAGAGGTACTCGATTTTCAAGAAAAGACCACTTCTTTCTTCTCGATCATTTGAATGGCACGCTGTCAGGACCCTTGGTCTCGAGACAAGCATGACAGAACAACTCCATGCTTGTCATCTAAAAGATTTTGTTGATATCCATCAACCGATGCTAAGGGAACCTACCCTCGAGTTCTTTAGCACCCTGCAAGTCTCTCCCATCGGCATCCTCACTGCAACGGAGTTTGGTAACATGTTCAACCTTCCCTCTGATGGCATACTCAATGAAATTGAGGTGGAGTTCTATGCCACTCAGGCATGGACTCATTTCAAACTCTACTACAGCTAGGACGTCAAGAAGATGAAGAGCACCCACCTTTGATCACCAGTGCACAAGTACTTGCATAGGTTTCTGACCTATAGCATCTTTGCCAGAGGGGCAACAACGGTTCAATTCGGAAATCCGAGCTATTTCTCCTGGAGATGGCCCGAAGAGGCCTAATAGTGGCTCTATCTCGATGGTTTGCAAACCATCTACTATCAATTGCCACGAAGCCCTCTGGAGACATTTTGATTGGTGGGTACGTGACTTACCTTGCTATCAAGCTTGGTTATCTGAAGCTAGAAGAGCACAACTTCAACCTTGTAGCTTAGAGACCGGCTAGATGTTGAGTCTTTTAACAAGATGGGAGCAGCGGTTCACATAGTTCATAAGAATAACATTTACTACCGATTCACCAATACGTTGGTGAGATTATTTAGGAAAAAATGATTCAGACAACTTCAAAGCTGGCCTCCAAGGAATCCAACAAAGAAAACGAGTTCGAGTCGAGATGGCGACCCAAGAGGTTGAGCAGGAAGTTGGACAATCCTCGGCCTCCACACCGAACTTGGCTCAGCAAGTGGTTGACCTTTTGGCACCTTGTTTTGACCAATTGTAGGCTTCGATGGATGAGAGGTTGGAAAACCTCAAAGATTTCATGAAGTCTCGCATGGAGAGCCTCGAGGCGGAAGAAGCTTGCCTTAGAGATGGGACGTCCAAGCTTTAGTTTTTTGTTTTGTTTTTTTTTAATTTTTATTTTTAATTTACTTTTCAAACCTTTGTACTTTTCAATTTGGTATTAATATAATTGCATTAATTTTCCCTTATGATTTATCTTTTATGTTCTTTTTGTTGATGACAAAAGGGGGAGAACCTAGCAATATAATTGAATTGAATGAATATACAAGTTACATGAATGCAAATGTGTTGATACTTTGAATATACCTTCAATATACTTTTCATATACTTAATTAGTTAAAAGAAAACAACTTGATATACTTTGAATATACCTTCAATATGCTTTGCATATACTTAACTAGTTATAAGCAAAAATTTGGTATACATTGGATATACTTTGCACATACCTTGCATATACCTAAACTAGGAAACAAGCATCCATGCTACACTTCATCATTCTTAAAAATTCTTGCACTTTAGTATTTTTTATCTTAAGCATATTTTGAGGGGGAGACTTCTCAAAAGCACATATTGCTAGATTATTTGTCACCATTAAAAAGGGGGAGATTGTTGAATCTTGAGGGGTATTTAGTCATTTTGATGCTAACAAATAAAATAACAATAATGTATTTAACATACTTGTTCTCTAAGTTTATTGAACATGGTATGGAATATGATGCAAGAATGGAAGACTAACTTTAAAAGTCAAAAATTGAAGAAATAACATGTTCACACATGTGACTGTTTATGTCACACCCGTGATGTAGCTTAGCGCCAACTACCCAACATTTAAAGTTCACGACCATGAAGGATCATAGCAACCATGAATGATCATATCAGTCCCACCCATGAGAAAATATGTCAAATTCCTCCAGAGAGCTTCACGGCTAGAGTCACCACTTGGACCACGGCTTGGAAGGATATTCACACCCATGAAAGAATAATGTCACGCCCGTGATCAAACACTTCAATTTCTTCCAAAATGCTTCACCGTCAGAGTCACCACTTGAGTCACAGCTTGGAAGAATATTCATGACCATGACACACATATTCACGACCGTGAAAGAGGAAAAAGAAACATTTCAGGTGTGAAATTAAAAGTTGGTGCAATGGCTATTTTCGCATTAAATGCAACCAAACAACTATAATTCTCCATGGAAGTATAAATGCAAGTCATTTATGAATCCAGAACAAGAGAATAGCAATTACTTCGAATCAAAATCTTGTTGTAGCCATTTGTGCATTTAATTTCTCTCAAACAAATATTAATTATCTATAAAAATATTTTTTTTCATAATTTCATAGCACTATAGATTTGTGAGTGTTTCTCTTTGTAATCTACTACTACAGTGAGTTTTGGTATATTGGGTTAAAAGTAGAACACTTTTAAGGGTTATTTGTGTGAGCCATTAAAACACAAGGAATTGGTTTATTGTGTGAGCCATTAAAACACAAGGGATTTCTAGGTTAGGTGTGATCCATTGATAGAAATACCATAGTTGGGAGTGAGCTTGTAAAATTCCATTGTAACACTTAGTGTGTTAGTGAAACTCCAAATTGAGATTGGGGAGAGGAGTAGGGTTTGTTAACACCCGAACCTCTATAAATTTCTTGTGTGATATCTTTCTATCCCTACTCTACTTAACTTCTCATTCCGTACTTAAAAGTTAAGAATTTTTAATATCCAATTCAACCCCCTTTCTTGGTTCATTATCTGGGCAACACCATGTTTTACTCAGTCAAGTGGTTTAAGCTAGGGTTGTATAAGCGCCATTGACTTTGAGATGATCGGGTGAGCTAATACATATTGTAAGCAAGGTGGCTTAAGCTTGGATTAGAACACTTCTGTCTTATGTCCCACATCTGGATAGTCAAGCTTAGAGAGGCTTGGGTAGTAAATATATTAAAATGTAATTCTTCGTAATGCTAATATCAGGTAATATGATATGGTATTATGTATGAAATATATGTGTTTGTGTACTATATATATGGATGAGTTTTATGATGTCTATGGTATTGATAGACATGTAAAATTGCATTAAGGCATGAAACAACTAGAAGGTATGAATCTAGGGATGATTAAGAGGTAAATGGCATGATTTTGAATGTCACAATATATCTGTAAAATTTTTATGCACATATGTACCACTAAGCACTAGTTTGTTTAATGTGTGGATTTTCTACATGCAGATGTAAAGCCATTATATAGGAATTGACTGATAAAGTGGCAAGCCACAAAAGTTCAATTAGAGTGCCCTAATTGGGTGTGTACATTTATGGCATTATGTATTTTGTTTATGTCATGAGAAATTTTGGGGTTTCACATGTCTTTTATATTTAAGAACATGTAATAGTATTTAAGCGATATATTTTATAATATTAGGCTAGTGAAGCCAGAAACAAATTTTATGTTTTGATATTGATTATTGGATTGAGATTTTATTTTATGTTGATTTTATACATTAATTGCATTATGATATTTAAACAGGTTTTAAATGTGAAAGGTTTTAACTAATCCATTTTCTGCAAGTTTTTTCGTAGCACTCGTCGGTATAGTTGGTGGTTTTCTAGGATGTATCGAAGGGTGTTACAAGTATAGCACAATTGAGCCAAAAAGCTACTAGTGGCATGAAGTCAACGGCAAAGGAGGAAGTTATCTATGGTAGTTTAGCCACTAGAAATGCAAATGCACTTCACATTAAATTGAAAGAAATGGAGAGGTTTGTGGTGTAAAACGAGATTGCAATTTCTGTCTGTGAAAATTTTTGCGACTACGTTAAATAAGTAGCGATCATGATTTATGTTAAGACAAAGGCCCATAAGAAACAAAAAGGTTTATGGTGTATAGTGCAACTATAAATGCACCCATGAAAGTGATTCCAAAATTGCTATTTGAAGATAATAACCACAAAAGAGCCAAATGTTGCATTGGTTGAAATGGTTGGGATAGTTGCAATGGTTAAATTTGAAATTTAAATAAACTAGTGCCAAACATTGTAATGGTTGTAACGCTCAGTTTTTAGGATCTATAAGTTAGTTGGGTTGGTTAAAAGAGAGTGTAGTGGAATTAGAGTTTGAAAGGCTTAACATATTGAATAAGAGGTTGTTCATGCCCATGAATAAGGGTTTCACAGTCATGAATGTCGTATGTTAAGTTTTCCCAGGAAAGGTTTGTCACACCTGTGATAGAAGAGTGTTCATGTCCATGAAGACATACTTCACGCCCGTAAAAGATAGTCAGCAGAGTTGTTAAGCATAGTCATTATCTTCTCTCTCTTTCATGATTTTTCAACTACTCCACCACCCCTATAACCTAAGTCTACATGCCATTTCATCTTCTTCAACTTCTTCTTCCCCTATTGCATAAAAATCACCATTTTTAATCCTTGTGGAAGCTTGTACCAAAGAGATAAAGAGGAGTTCTTGATGTTTAAACCAAAGGTTGGTTTGAGAGTGAGTTTAGTGATTCATTTTTTGTTCTATGGTTCTAAGATAGGGATTTTTCCTATGGTAGGTGCTAGAACCAATGGAAAGATCATCAAAGGAGTTAGGCAAGCTTAAAGAGCTTAAAGAGTTTAAGCTCCACTATTAAAGGTTAGTACATATATGCATGTTAATTTCCTCTTTCTTGTATAATGTCATGTTTTGTGCCATGAGATGATTTGAAATGTGATAAATGATGTACATGGGTTTTTGGTTATGTAAATGTATAATGGGTGCATGGATTAAGGGTTAGAAATGCCATGAAAATAGGTTATCTTAGTTATGATGCTTAAGAGAGATTTTAGCATGATATGTGTTGTAAATGTTCTTTTTTATGTTAAAGGAATATTGTTAGCTTGATATGTAGTTGAATATTGATAGGAGTGATTGACATTGGTCAAACTTAGAGATCTTTGCATGTGACTTTGTTATGATCTATTTTGGAGTCTGGAAAATCCATAAATTCATGCCTGTGATAAATTTATCATGCTTGTAAATATAGCACACAAACACGTTTCATGCCCGTGACAAAAGGGAGTCATGCCCATGAAATATGAACCCAGAACATGCAAAAGCTTTCATGCCCTGCATCATGACTAAGGAAGTTATGAATGCATAGGTTCACACCTATAAACATGTAGTCACAGCCGTGAACATATATTTCCAATTTTCACCTTCAGTTTTCACGATTTGAACCACGATTATGAATGCTTGGTTTCATGTCTGTTAACATATAGTCATAACTATGAATGAAATGTGTTTTTAGGATAGAAAAATTCACGGATAAGGAAGTACTCGTGAATGTCTTTGACACCCGTGAACAAGTAGGTCATGCCCATTAATCCTTAAATTTTTATGATATATAGTTTCGGTTTTTGATGCTATGTGATGGGTGATGCCCATGATGCTATTTGTATGCTAGTATGAGTAAATCACATGTAAATGATGATGATGAGGTAATATATCAGTATTGATGCTATAAACATGATTACATGTGATGATGGTATTAAAAAGAATTGAAAGGTAAAGGTTAAAACTTTAGAAACCTTTTTCTCTAATCTAGGACTTAGCCTAGGATAGATGACATGTCATTTAGGGAGTTATGGTACCGTAGAATATTATTTTATATGAGGTCTTGGTAGTTGAAGCTCTAGTTAAAGCATTTTTAGTCCTCGGTTCCGTGCGATTTTCAGAACAATGTGACTAAAGCTCAAGTTAGAGTGTCCTTGATCCGATTTATACTTCGTTAAGGTTGTTGAATCTCTAGGAGTGTCCTTGACTTGAGAAGCTCAAGTGATCTTTTACAGTTAGTGGATGAAGTGGCTGAAGCTCTAGGAACGCCTCTATTCTACAACCCGTATCTGAATAGTTCAACTTATAGTTTTGGGTGAAAACAAATTAAAAATGGAATTATGGTAATTTTTAGGTAAAATCAAAACAATTACAAAAAGGAAACGGAAATTGGAAAAGTGGTAAGTCATGAGTAAAATAAGATGAACTAAAGAAAGAAGTAAGGTTACTATGAACAGATAGTATGAGAAAGCTTGAAATGCTTAATGATGATTATTGTATTGTCATGCATTAGAATAGTGTTCATAGTATAATATTATACATGAATGTGTATAATATGTCATGATATGAATTGTATGGTTGCATGTTTGAATTTTTATGCCTATCGGCACCACTAAGCTTTCAGTAGCTAAGGCAAGTCGGAACCTAAGAGATAACATGAGTTGACTCAAGAAAAAAAGCGCCCATTTTGAAGAGTCAATGCACATGTCATCTTTGTTGACTTTTTTTTTGTATATGACAAGGTTTTGGATTTTAATGTTGCTTTTATTTTATAAACAAATGGTCATTTTAGCTCGAGCATAAAAGTATGATTTATGAAAAGGATTATTTGGATCAAGTTGTGGAACTTTATAAATAGCTTTCAATGTTCAAACATGTTTATAAAATTAGTTTTGCAAGAAAAAAGTTTTAATTTTATAGGTTTTATAAAACATTAACCGATAGCATCCACCTACTTTGTCGAGAGTAATCCTAATTTACTAGGTGGATGTTACAATGGTTGATTGTTTATACATTGAGGAAAATAAACATATGATAATTTTAAACTCTTCCTCCTTTTATTCTTCTATAGAAATTCATCCTTGGAAATCTTTAGTGTTCTTACCTACAAATTTCATAGATTTTTTTGTATCTTGAGAGTGTGTTGCGTTTAACCAAGTAGCATACTTGATAATGGAGGCAATTAACACTTAAAAGATATTGTTCTCACATGTCTCAAAGTCATTCTTTCCTTAACAATTTTTACATGTTAATTGATCAAAGATGGGAAGCAAGACAAACTGTATTACATGTTATTAATCAAGACTTTGTCAAACTTCATAGATTTTGTAACATCCTTCACCTACCTAACAAGCGGTCAAACAAGAGAATGCTACATCACCTCCTCTCAAAAAATTGATACTTGATATTGAAAATCAAAACACGTTTTTTATTTTATTTTAAAACACATTTCCAAACATTAAAATTTTAGATACACCATAATATTATGATAAAAGAAAATGTTAAACCTTGAGGGGTATTTTTATCATTTTGATGATAACAAATAAAATAGCAATATTGTATTTAACATACTTGTTTTCTAAGTCTATTAAACATGACATGGATTAAAATAGCAAGAATGGAGATTGGAAGAATAATCCTTGAAATACAAAATTCAGGAAGTAGCATGTTCACTGTCGTGACTCTATATGTCACGCCTATGAAAGAACTAACCGTTACCATAACCAACATTTGAAGTTCACGGCCATGAAGGAAGAACAAACCGTGAAGTGGACATTTTAGTCATGCCCGTGAATCAAACTGTCACACCCGTGAATGTTCATGTCATCTTCATCTAGAGAGCTTCACGACCAAAGTCACCACTTGGATCACTGCTCGGAAGTTTGTCACGCCCGTGAATGTGTATGTCATGCTCGTGACTCAATGTGTCAAAACATTCCAGAGAGCTTCACGACCAAGGTCACCACTTAAGTCACGGCCTGGGAAGAAATGTCACGCACGTGACAAGTATAGTCACACCCGTGAATGATGAAAGAGAAAAATGTCAGGTGCGATTATTTGGTTGGTACAACGGCTAGTTTTATATTTAATGCACCCCAACAGCTATAATCAGCCATGGGAGTATAAATAGAAGTCATTTATGCATTCAGAATCAGAGGATAACAAGAGAATAACATATACTTTGAATTTAATTTTTACAAGCTATTTGTACATTTAATACTTTGAGAACAAAATCTATTCTCTGTAAAAATCTTTTTGCTCTTCATTTATTGAGAAATTAAGATTTGTGAGTGTTTCTATTTTTAATCATTACTCAAGTGAGCTTTGGGTATTTCTGAGTTAAGAGTAGAACACTTGTAAGGGTTAGTTTTGTGAGCCTCAAAACAGAAATTAAAAGGTTATTGTGTGAGCCTGTAAAAACACAAAGTGAAGGTTATTGTGTGAGCCTGTAAAAACACAAATTGAAGGTTGTTTGTGTAAGCCTGTAAAACACAAGGAATTGGTTATTGTGTGAGCCATTAAAACACAAGGGATTTCTGGGTTAGGTGTGAGCCATTGTGAGAAACGCCATAGTTGGGAGTGAGCTTGTAAAACTCCATTGTACCACTGAGTGTGTTAGTGAAACTCCCAATTGCGATTGGGGAGAGGAGTAGGGTTTGTTAACACCCGAACCTCTATAAAAATCCTTGTGTCAAATTCTCTCTATCCCTCCTAAAATTAATTAATTATTTCCGCACCTTAAAGTTTAATTTTTGAAACTCCAATTCAACCCCCCTTCTTGGCTTAATATCTGGGCAACAATTGGTATCAGAGCTTAGTCTAGCATCGAAGCCTAAAAAGCACTAGTAAAGATTAAGATATGGCCAGTGAAGGATTCCAAAGTCTCAAACCTTACTTTGATGGAGCAAATTATGCCCATTGGAAGTTTCAGATGGAGACATACTTGGATAGTGAAGGAATTGAAGTCTGGAATAGTGTATGAAATAATGGACACCACCAACCAGAAGAGGAGCTGATGGTGAAGAAGAAATCCTATCAAGAGATGATTAGACAGAGCCTCAAAAAAGAGCAAATTTCGAAATCAATAAGGCAATGACAATCCTATCAAGCTCATTATCTATTGAAGAATGTGGGAATACAACACTGCCCAACAGCATACAGCATGTGGAAGACATTGAAGAATTATCATGAGGGAACTAAGCAAGTCAAATCCAAGAAGATTCAACTTCTAACCTCAAAATATGAGCTCTTCAAGATGAAATCCAATGAGTTAATCACTGACATGACCAACCGTCTTCTAGCCATTATAAATGGAATGAGGAAACTTGGGAAACATCTGAGTTTGGAGGATGTAAACAACAAAATCCTGAGAAGTCTTCCTCTTAAAGACTATGGCTTAAGAGTTGTTGGAATAGAAGAAGCAAATGAAGATATGAGCATCATGAATACTGATGTGCTGATTGGCAAACTTCTCACACATGAGATGGCAGTGAAGAGAGATAAAGAGCTTGAAGCAAAGTCAAAGAAAAGAAAGCCCTTAGCACTCAAAGCCTCTACTTCAAAATCTCAAGAAGAAAGTGAATATGATGAAGAAATGAGTGAAGATGAAAATCAGGATATTGCTATGCTTTCAAGAAGATTAAAAAGAATCATTGAGAAGAAAATGAGCAAATCTAGAAAATTGAGGCAAAGAAACCTCAAACAAACTTCTAATGACACACATAGAAGTAAGGAAGAGGTAAAGTGTTATGAGTGTGGAAAGAAAGGACATATCAAACCAGAATGTCCAAGGCTCAAGAAGCATAAGAGCAAATACGAAAGAGACAATGGGAAGAAAGGTCACAAAGTCACATGGGATGACGAAAGCTCTTCAAGTGAAAAAGATGATAATGAAAGTGAAGAAGTCAACCTATGTTTCATGGCTATCAAAGATCATGTCTCAAATAAGGTAAGATCACTACACTCACACTCTTTGAACAATGATATTAGTGATAATGATGATGATAGTGATGATAATGATAATGATAGTGATGATGATGATGATGATGAGCAAAGCCTAATAGAAGAATTAAATCTAGAGTTAGAGAAATATAGAACTAAATTTAGTACCTATAGAAATAATATCTCTAATTTTAAAAAATAAGATAGATGGTTTAGAAAAGGAAAACATAAAGCTTAAATCATCTAATGAATCTCTTCAAAAGTCATTAGATGAATACTCATCAAGACCCTCAATAGCTTCCTTGCTAAAAGAAAATAATACTTTGAAAAATGAAGTTGAGGAACTTAGAAATTCCATTTCTAAATTTCACAAAGGTAAAGAAAGCTTAGATACTCTCATTGTGTCTCAAAGATAACCCTTAATTAGACATGGTCTAGGATTTAAGGACACATCATCATCTTCTCACAAAACCATATTTGTTAAGTCTAAAGAACCTCACATTTCCACACCTGTTAGAACAACACCAATAAATAAGCATATTAAATCTTCTATACATAAACAGAATAATCATGCCTTTATATATAGGAAGCATGCATCTAGAAAATCTAAAATTAATCATAACTGTGCATGTCATCATCCTCAAAATAAATTTGACAGAAAAGTGGAATTCAAAAATATTGTAAGACCAAAAAGCAAGTTAAGACTGAAACAATGTAATTATTGTATGAAAATGGGTCACATAAATAAATATTGCTGGATAAGGAAGGCTCATTAGGAAGCTTCATGTGCTAACCCCCAAGGACCCAAACTCATTTGGGTACCTAAAAATCATACTTGAATTGTGATTCTATAGGTATGCCTCAAGTCCACTATAAACAAAAATGCTTGGCTAGTAGACAGTGGATGCTCAAGGCATATGACAGGAGACAAAGAACTTTTCAATGAAATCAAAAGTATTGATGGAGCTAAAGTTACCTTTGGAAACAATGCAAAGGGTAAGGTAATTGGCATTGGTTCTATTGGTATTAATGGAACTACTTTTATTAAAGATGTCTTACTTGTTGATGGCTTGAAACATAACTTGTTAAGTGTAAGTCAATTATGTGATAAAGGAAAAAAAGTAATCTTTACTTCAAATGAATGTCTTGTGATCTCTATCGATGGTCAGGAGATATCTAAAGGAAATAGAGATATCAATACATATATAATAAACTTACATGAACTCTCTAACCATTCCTCTAAGTGTCTTGTGACTACTAGTGATGAATCTTGGATGTGTCATAGAAGGCTTGGTCATGCTAACATGGACTTAATACAAAGTCTCAGCATAGGAGAACTAGTAAAAGGACTGCCAAGAGTTAAATATGAAAAAGGCAAGAAATGTGAATCTTGCCAAAGAGGAAAGCAACACAAGTCATCCTTCAAAGCCAAAAACAAAGTAAGTACCTCAAAACCTCTTCAACTCCTGCATTTAGACTTATTTGGTCCTACTAGAATTGCTAGCTTAGGAGGAAAACATTATGCATTTGTCATCGTAGATGATTACTCTAGATTTAATTGGGTAATTTTCTTAGCTCAAAAGAGTGATGCTTTTGAAAACTTCAAAAACTTTGCTAAAAGAGTTCAAAATGAAAAAGGGTACTGTATTTCAAAAATAAGAAGTGATCATGGGAAAGAATTTGAAAATGAAAACTTTGAAAGCTTTTGTCTTAAATATGGCATTTCACATAATTTCTCATCTCTTAGGACACCTCAACAAAATGGGGTAATTGAAAGGAAAAATCGAACTTTAATTGAAATGGCTAGAACAATGCTCAATGAATATGAATTACCAACTTATTTTTGGGCAGAAGCCACAAACACTGCATGTTATATTTCAAATCAAGTTTTCAAAAGACCTCTTTTAAACAAAACCTCATTTGAGCTATGGAATGGAAGAAAGCCCTTGATATCATACTTTAGAGTATTTGGATGCAAGTGTTTTATATTGAACACCAAGGACAATCTTGGAAAATTTGCCTCTAAGTCTGATGAAGGTATCTTTTTAGGATACTCTACAACCAGCAAAGCATATAGAGTATTTAATAAAAGATCATTAACTGTTGAAGAATCCATGTATGTTGTTTTTAATGAATCTAGTAGACTTGATCTTGTGAAAGGTAGTGTTCTTGATGATGTTGTAGGTAATATGGAAAAACTTGATATTGGAAATGGGAAAGAAGAAAATGATCAAGAAGATTTACATCAAAATGATTCTCAACCTCAAAATCAAGAAGAAAATGAACAAGAACTTCCAAAAGAATGGAGAATGACGAAAGATCATCCAAAAGAGCAAATCATTAGTGATCTCTCAAAGGGAGTAAGTACTAGATCTCATTTCAAACATCTAGTAACTGACATTGCTTTTATTTCACAAATTGAGCCTAAAAATATTGATGACGCTCTTAATGATGAAAGTTGGGTAATTGCCATGCAAGAGGAACTCAACCAATTTGAGAGAAATAAGGTATGGACCCTAGTACCTAGACCCAACGATCATCAAATTATAGGTAGCAAATGTGTATTCATAAACAAATTTGTTGAACAATGTTTAATAACCAGGAATAAGGCTAGATTAGTTGCAAAAGGATATAATCAGGAAGAAGGTATAGATTATGATGAAACATATGCACTTATAGCTAGATTAGAAGCCATAAGAATACTTTTAGCATATGCATGTCACATGAATTTCAAAATTTTCCAAATGGATGTGAAAAGTGCATTTCTGAATGGTTATATAGATGAAGAAGTGTATATAGAACAACCATCAGGTTTTGAAAGCTATGATTTTCCAAATCATGTTTTTAAACTTTCAAAAGCTTTGTATGGTTTAAAACAGGCCCCGAGAGCTTGGTATGAGAGGCTAAGTTCTTTTCTATTAGAAAATAGCTTTACAAAGGGAAACGTTGACACTAAATTATTCATCAAAAAGCATAAGCATGATATACTAATTGTTCAAATTTATGTTGATGATATAATATTTGGTTCTACTAATGAGTTGCTTTGTCAAGAATTTGCTAAGTGTATGACTAGGGAATTTGAAATGAGCATGATGGGAGAGCTTAAGTATTTCCTTGGTCTACAAATAAAGCAAAGCAATGAGGGTATATTCATCAACCAATCCAAATATGCCAAAGATTTAATTAAGAAATTTGGTACGGAAGAATGCAAGAATGCCAAGACTCCTATGAGCACATCAACAAAATTGGACAAGGATGAAAAGGGTAAGAGCATTAATGAAAAGCTTTATAGAGGTATGATTGGATCAATTTTATATCTCACTGCTTCTAGACCCGATATAATATATAGTGTTTGCTTGTGTGCACGATTTCAATCATGTCCTAAAGAATCTCATTTAAATGCAGTAAAAAGAATTTTAAGATATTTACATGGATCTTTGCATCTAGGTTTATGGTATCCTAGGAATTCATCCTTTTATATTATAGGATATTCAGATGCAGACTATGCTGGTAGTCTTTTAGATAGAAAAGTACTTCAGGTACTTGTCACTTCATTGGAGAATGCTTAGTTTCTTGGTTTAGCAAGAAACAAGTTTCAGTTGCTCTCTCAACTGCTGAAGCAGAATATGTAGCAGTTGGATGTTGTTGTACTCAAATTCTTTGGATGAAACAACAACTTAAGGACTATGGTCATGAAATGAACCATATACCTATTAAATGTGACAATACAAGTGTTATAAATCTTTCAAAGAATCCTATTCAACACTCAAGAAGTAAACATATTGACATTAGACACCATTTTGTTAGAGATCATGTTCAGTATGGAGATGTTGCATTAGAATTTATAAGCACAGAAAAACAATTAACAGACATTTTTATTAAGTCTCTAAATGAGAAAAGATTTAATTTCATTAGAAGAGAACTTGGTATGATTGATGGATTAACCTTGTCATTGCTAAATTATGATTGATGATATTGTTTTTTTTGTATCATATCACTTGATATAAGACAGAAATTTTGATGAAAATTTATGTTTTAAGGAATAGAATCTTTATTGAAATAATTTAGTCTTGTTTTTAGGACTTAATTTTATTTGATGAAAATTTTAGGGGAGTCACGCCCGTGACATATGTTCACGCCCATGACTTAAATAGCTAAAAGAGGCAGTGTCGTTCACGACTTGGTTCACGGCATGGTTAACGGCTTCAAGTGGTGAAGCTTATTTTCACAGCTTCATTCACTCCCGTGAAAAGAGACTTTGACACTCGTGATGAATTTTCACTCCCGTGAACAATTACCCCCCAAAACTTACAGAAGTGTTCACGCCTTGCGTCACGCCTTGCTTCACGGGTATAAGTAGTGAAATTCAACCTTTCACGCCCGTGACTATATGTTCACCCCCATGACAGTTCATCATTCATGCCCATGATATTTAAAGGTCACGTCCGTGAACTTATTCACGCCTTCATTCACGGGTGGAACACTCCTTCAGCAAACCATGAACACGACCATTCACGCCCGTGAAAACACACTTCACGCCCGTGAATGTATTGAGTATATAAAAGAGCAGCCGGTTATATTTCTCATTTCAACTCTTCAACTCCCAAAACCGCTCTCATTTACACACATTCATTGAGACATTGAAGATTCCGGCCCCCAAGTCTCAAAATTTTCCTATAAATACCACCAAAAGTTCAAATCTTCATCAAAAATCATACATTCTTAAGGTTTCCATAAAAATTTTCTGTCAAATGGAGACTGCTTCATCCAAGGGAAAGAGAAAGAAGTCCCATGCTCCTAGGAGGTATGCAGATTACCTCATGAATCGCATTCCAAAGCAATGCCATCCTTGATACTCCACTTTGAAGAAGAGACCTCTATTGTCATCAAGGTCCTTCGAATGGTAAACAATCCGAACTTTAGGGCTCAAAACGGCTATGACAGAGCAACTCCAAGCCTGTCATCTGAAAGAATTTGTGGAGATTCACCAGCCAACCTTGAGGGAACCAACACTGGAATTCCTCAGCACCCTGCAGGTTTCACCTACTGGAGTGGTTAAATTCCAACTCTGCAACAATCCCAACACCCTCAGTGCCATTGAATTTAGGGAATTGTTTAATCTATCATCTGATGGCATCCTAAATGAAAGTGAGGTAGAATTCTCTACCCTTCGAGCTTGGACACATTTTGGCTATGATTGTAGTTGGGATGTTAAGAACACCTTGAGCACTCATCTTGTGTCCCCAGTGCATAAGTATTTGCATAGGTTCCTGACCTATAGCAAATTCGCTAGAGGAGAAAGCAACTGGACTATCAGGAAGTCAGAGCTCTTCCTATTTGACATGGCTCACAGAGGACTTACCGTGGCACTCTCTAGATGGTTTGCAAACCATCTTCTATCCATTGCCACCAAGCCCACGGGAGATATCTTGATTGGTGCATATGTCACCCACATAGCAATAAAGCTTGAGTATCTAAAGCTGGACAAGCATCATTTCAACCTCATCCTTGGACATCCTCGAGATCGCTTGGATGTCGAGTCCTTCATAAAGATGGGAGCGGCAGTCAGAATTGTCTTCGAGAATGACATTTTCTACCGCTTCACCGACACTGTTGGGGAGATCATCTGGGAAGACAATGACATGGAGGACTTTAAAGCAGGCCTCCTAGGAGTCTAACAGAAGAAGAGGGGTCAGGTTGAGAAAGCACCTCCAGTACCTGAGCAGGACATCGGACAGTCCTTGGCTTCTACACCGTCTTTAGCGCAACAGGTGGTTGACCTCTTGGCACCACATTTTGAGCAGTTGTAGACTTCGATGGATGAGAGCTTGGAGAACCTTAAAGACTTCATGGAGTCTCGAATGGACAGCCTTGAGGCTGAAGTTGCTAGGCTTCATGATAGGATGTCCGGCTAGGAGTTAGGCTAGATTGTAGCCTAAATTTGCTTGTTTTCTGCTTGTTTATTTCTTTTATGTTTGTTGTTGTGTAGGAAATTTTTCAATTTCCTTTCTGCACTTAATTTAACTTTGCTTGTATTTCTCTTTATATAATATATTTTCTTTGTTTATTGTTTTTAATATCCTTTTTGATTGATGACAAAAGGGGGAGAAGAATGAACTAGCAATATATTATAGGGAAAATGGTATCAAACTAGCAATATAAGGAGAAACTAGCAATATATATTAAGGTAAATGAATTTTGAATCAAAAATTAAAATTGAATTATGAATTAACATTGAAATAGATTAAAAGGGACTAGAAACATTGATTCAAGAATTCATATGCAAAGTATAAAATTGAGAAAATGAGCTTTATACACACTAGATATACCTTAAGTATACTTTGCATATACCTTCATGCAAGTTACAAAAATAAATATGTCATGATATACCTTAAGTATACCTTACATATACTTCATACCTTAAAAAGAAATTATGGTATATATTGGATATACTTCTCATATAACTTGCATATACTTAAAATCTAGTAAGTTTATTTCAATACTACATCATTCTTTATAATTCTTGCATTTTATAAATTTTTTTATCCTAAGTATATTTTGAGGGGGAGACTTCTCAAAAGCACATATTGCTAGATTATTTGTCACCATCAAAAAGGGGGAGATTGTTAAACCTTGAGGGGTGTTTCCGTCATTTTGATGATAACAAATAAAATAGGACTATTGTATTTAACATACTTGTTTTCTAAGTCTATTAAACAGGACATTGATTAAAATAGCACGAATGGAGATTGGAAGAATAATCCTTGAAATTCAAAATTCAGGAAGTAGCATGTTCACTACCGTGACTCTATGTGCTCTATGTGTCACGCCTGTGAAAGAACTAACCGTTACCACAACCAACATTTGAAGTTCACGGCCATGAAGGAAGAACAAACCGTGAAGTGGACATTTTAGTGACGCCCATGAATCAAACTGTCACACCCGTGAATGTTCATGTCATTTTCATCCAGAGAGCTTCACTACCAAAGTCACCACTTGGATCGCGGCTGGGAAGTTTGTCATGCCCGTGAATGTGTATGTCACGCCTGTGACTCAATGTGTCAAAACATTCCAAAGAGCTTCACAACCAAGGTCACCACTTCAGTCATGGCCTGGGAAGAAATGTCACGCCCGTGACAAGTATAGTCACGCCCGTGAATGATGAAAGAGAAAAATGTCAGGCGCGATTATTTGATTGGTACAACGGCTAGTTTCATATTTAATGCCCAATGGCTATAATCAGCCATGAGAGTATAAATGGAAGTCATTTATGCATTCAGAATCAGAGGATAACAAGAGAATAGCATATACTTTGAATTTAATTTTTACAAGCTATTTGTACATTTAATACTTTGAGAACAAAATCTGTTCTCTGTAAAAATCTTTTTTCTCTTCATTTATTGAGCAATTAAGATTTATAAGTGTTTCTCTCTATAATCATTACTCAAGTGAGCTTTGGGTATTTCTGGGTTAAGAGTAGAACACTTGTAAGGGTTAGTTGTGTGAGCCTCAAAACAGAAATTAAAAGGTTATTGTGTGAGCTTGTAAAAACACAAAGTGAAGGTTATTGTGTGAGCCTGTAAAAACACAAAGTGAATGTTATTTGTGTGAGCCTGTAAAACACAAGGAATTGTTTATTGTGTGAGCCATTAAAACACAAGGGATTTCTGGGTTAGGTGTGAGCCATTGTGAGAAACACCATAGTTGGGAGTGAGCTTGTAAAACTCCATTGTAACACTTAGTGTGTTAGTGAAACTCCTAATTGCAATTGGGGAGAGGAGTAGGGTTTGTTAACACCCGAACCTCTATAAAAATCCTTGTGTCAAATTCTCTCTATCCCTCCTAAAATTAATTAATTATTTCTACACCTTAAAGTTTAATTTTTTGAAACTCCAATTCAACCCCTCTTCTTGGCTTATTATCTGGGCAACAGAAAACTATATACATTTTATATGCTAAAGCATTGTTTTACAAAAAACTTTCCAACTTGTCCAAAAGCAAAGTTAAGTTTATATACAACATGAAAATGTACATAACAAAAGAAACAAATGTGTAAAACCCGCTATGTCAATACTATTGCCCACTAGTTTTATCTACAGCTTATCTACAGGTTTTTTTAGATGTATCTGCATGAGAGAAACTCTCATGCTAAATACCAAGTTTAGTGGTGCATGTAAAAAGGTAATAAACTATAGTATGCATCAAACAACTATATGCAACCTAGCATTTTAATCATGCCAAAATTTATTTGTATCTACTATAGTTTATTAACCAATTAGATCATATGATGCACATCATCATGTATGTCTATCTACATTCACAAAAATTAATAAGCATTAACTACGCAACATTCTTCAATTTCTTTTTCCTTTAAAATTATTGCTACTTATTCTTTCCATTTAATCATTTTTTATTATACTAAAATACCTAGACCAAGCACTAGAAAATTGTAAATAGGAACAAATCTATGGGTACCAAGAGATTGTGTATGTTCATATATATATATGTATATATATATATGGGCAATAAATTGCCTACGGGCGTTAAATGCCTATGGGTATTGTGGCTTACGGGTTCAATAGTTTATGGACACGAAGCCTACGGGCTTTACAACCTCTCATCTCTAATTGATATGTCAACCTATCTACCCATTCTAGTCAAGATTAGACACATATCATAATCCAATTTCTTTTCTAGATTATTACAATTTGTCTTAGTACAACCACAATTTTTCTTTCCTTATTCATGATAATAATTCATTCTTATTGTGCTTCATTTATTTCCATTTATTCATTATCATTATATATTTAAGATATCATATTTTAAATACTTTATTTGAATCTCCCATTAATTAAATTATAAATTAAATGTTGAAAATAAACCATTCACGGTTGTAACTAATTGTTCATGCCTATGAACTAGTCAAATTAAGTTGTTTGATAGTTGTGAATAGATGTCACAATACGTGAACAGTAATAGTTGTTTCACAACTGTGAATCAGGTCATGCCCGTGATCCCTGTTTTACCCCTAGCTCTGAATGAATTTGGATGGAAGAATACCTTTTTTAGATCAAATTTATGCCTGTGTATCATCATTCATGACCGTGAATTATCAAATTTATGCCAATGAATCTTTGCTATAAAATTGCCTTTCCAAACGAAATTTCACTCTATGGCTTACCAATTAACCCTAAAACTAGCAAACATGCAGCCCAAGTTCATAATACATTCCATAACTCAAATATCAACATTTACAATCCTAATTACTAATTTCCTAAATTCACATGTCATAATTAAATCATTACTCCAAATTACATTCACATTACCAACAAATATCTAAATCATGCATTACACAGTAATTTTTATAGGCTATTGTCTTAGAGTATGCACATACCTTAGTTTATTTCTCCCTTCCTTTGGTCTTTTATATTTCCTTCTTCTTTCCCTTTTTTTCTCTCTTTTTGAGTTTGCTTCCCTTCCAATTGAGCTTCTAAAATATTTAAAAACACTATTAAAAACTTTTCTAACCCCTATTTTCTCTCTACCAACCCTAAACCCTAAACTCTATCTTCTTTAACTTTGAGTTAAGGCTTCAACATCTCTCTAATCTTAACCTCTACCATTTTTAAGGTTTTTAGTAATCTCTTTTCATCTTTTCAATATCCACAACCTCACTTTCAATATTACCCACAACATACCCAAATAACCCCTAAAAAGAATTAAAAACTCACTTAAGATAAAGAGAACTTAAGATATAGGAAATCACTGTTGGGTTTTGAAAAACAAATCACATTCATAAACGCAGAGGAAAAACAAAAATTTTCAAAATCCGAAACAAAAGATCTTATTTGTGCCATTAAAACTAATTTATATAAACGTAGAGGTTAGATATTATACCTTGTAATTTCTTATTTGTTTTTCAAATCTTCACCTTGTTGGGTCATAACAAACCACAACAATCCACACTAGGATGTCTCTAATGATAATCCACGCAAAAAAAGGAAGAAACTATCAAAAGAAATGGTTTGAACAAATTCAAAGTGCTAGCTTTGAACAAATTCAAAGCTATTCTTGAGAAAATTTTATTGTCTTAAAATTATTATTTTTAACCAAAAAATATTTTTATATCTATTTTCTACCATTTGATGTCTTTTCTATTTGAATTAAATTCAAAGAAAAGGTCAAAAGACAAAAATGGAGAAAATGAAACTTGAATGAATAGTACATTTGCTTAATGGTCATAATTGGCCTAATTAAGGCCAAATTTACCCGTTGGCCAACAGGAGGCAGCAGCATGTGAGCTGGGCCTGCTGCGGACTGTCGTTAGTCAGCGCGGGCCTGTGACCCTCCCGAATAATTTTTTCCATGCAATCTTACCGCGATCCATCCCGAAATAATTTTCTCATATTTTGGATCCCATCCAAGACCATTTGCTCATTCTTCATATCTTCAATGCGTGTGACCCATTAGGTTCCCAGTTATGTTGGCCGCTTAAATTAACAATTAATTTAAGTAAATCATGAGTGGTATCTAGCAACACATCATGACTCCCAATTACCGAAAAGTCAGTAGTTTGACTACGAACCTTTCCATAGACAATTTTCGTGCAATTATTTCTTACACCATTCTATACCCCATTTGGTTCAGATGATGGATATGTGTCAACTCCCACTAGACTATGTCACATCTAGTCCAAGTAATGTTAGTTTTTATCCCTGAGGTTCATTACTCTATTAGATATGTTATTGAAGACTATCTTTATGACATTTCCACTCCGGCTAGCGATTACCGAGTAATGACCACGACAAGAGGCTATGGGTATACACTCCTTCTATCAAGAGTGGTGAATCCTTTATTGGTTATCCAATTACCTTCGAATACCTCAAGATGTATCCAATCACCAACTTATAAGTAACCTTCCTGAGGCAATAAGGAATAGTGTCAAAATACAGAATCCATATCCAAGATATCCTTGAGTACCTCAAGTATAAGGATACTTGCACCATTGCTATGATGAGACTATTATTGACATTTGAATAGATTATCCATATGATTGTCTCATAGCTAGTCATCCAATGTACTTAGCTACACTTAGCAAGCATCCACATGTTAACTCTAAATATCTCATATTTACAGATTATGAAATCGACTACTCGATCCAATCAATGAGTGTAACATATACTAGTTTGTCCGGATTACTAATGTCCCATCTCATTAATCATATGATTAGGGATAATTTTGATACTCACATAATTATACATGATAAGAATCTCAATATATGATCTCATCATGATTTCCTTCATGCTATGTTATGTATCAAGGACTTTATTAATTGATTTAAGATCACTATCAATTCATATATCAAATGAACATCAAATTAATGAAAAAGCCTTTTATTAATCAAATAAATTTGTACAATAAGTGCTAAAGGTGATTGCCTTTAGAACACTCCTCTAATAAGCTCCCACTTGCACTAAAGCCAATCGCCTTTGTATTTAATTCCATAGGTGAGTACATGAGAATCATATTTCTTTTGGAGAAGTGTCTTAGTTAAAGGATCAACAATATTCTGATCAATGGGCACTTTTTATATCTTTACATCATTCCTACCAATGATTTCTCTAATCAAATGGTATCTTCTGAGTTGATGTTTGGATCTCCGATGAGACCATGGATCATTTGCTTGTGCAATGGTTCCATTATTATCATAATACAATTTCATTGGATCAATAATGTTGGGAACCCCTCCAATTGATCATATGAATTTCTTTATCCAAACTACTTCTTTTGCTGCTTCAGAAGTTGCAATGTACTCTGCTTCAGTTATGGAATCAACAATTGCTTCCTGTTTGGAACTCTTCCAACTAACTGCTCCACCATTTAGTGTGAATATATATCTTGACTGAGATTTTGAGTCATCCTTGTCAAATTGGAAACTGACATCGGTATACCCGCTCACAATAAGATCTTCATCTCCATATACCAAGAATACATTCTTAGTCCTTCTTAAGTACTTAAGGATATTCTTAACAGTCACCCAATGACCCTCACCAGGGTCCGATTGGTATCTGCTTGTGACACTCAGAGCATATGATACATCAGGTCTTGTACATATCATAGTGTACATGATTGATCATATAGTTGAAGCATATGGAATCAAACTCATGTATGTCCTCTCATCTTGTGTCTTTGGACACAAAGACTTTGAGAGAGTAATCCCATGGATCATAGGAATATATCCCTTCTTGGACTGCTCCATGTTAAACCTCTTTAGCATCTTCTCTATGTATGTAGACTATGAAAGACCAAGCAATCTTTTAGATCTATCTCTATAGATCCTTATCCCCAAAATATAGATTGCTTCTTCAAGGTCTTTTATAGAGAAATTCTTGGATAACCAAAATTTGACTGATTGTAAGGCTGAGACATCATTTCCCATTACCAATATGTCATATACATACAACACAAGAAATGTGATTGCACTCCCACTAACCTTCTTGTAAACACAAGGTTCATCCGAATTTTGTAAGAAACCAAACTGTTTGATTGTCTCATCAAACCGAATATTCCAACTCTTGGATGTTTGCTTTAATCCATAAATGGATCTTTGAAGCTTACATACCTTTTTGCCATCTTTGGATATGAAGCCTTCTGGTTGTGTCATATACACATCCTCAGTCAGATTTCCATTAAGGAAAGTTGTCTTCACATCCATTTGCCATATTTCGTAATCATAATGAGTAGCAATGGCTAGGAGTACCCTTATGGATTTAAGCATAGCTATTGGGCTAAAAGTTTCATCATAATCAATTCCTTGTCTTTGACGATAACCTTTAGCAATAAGTCTAGCTTTATAGGTAATCACATTACCATCCATGTCAGTTTTCTTTTTGAAAATCCACTTGCGCCCTATAGGATTTATCCCTTCGGGTGGGTCAACCAAAGTCCAAAATTGTTTTTCATACATGGAATCCATTTATGACTTCATGGCTTAAAGCCATTTGTCAAATTCTAAACTATTTAGAACTTCTTCATAGGTTGTAGGCTCATCGCTTTCTATGAGCAATACGTCGTTCTGTTCATTAATGAGAAATCTATATCTCTCTAGAATAGTACGTATCCTACTTGACCTATGAAGCTCTTGTGCTTCAGAAGGGTTGAACTATTATATCATCTATATTAGTAACAAACTTGGATTCAAGCAGTTGATCAGTATCTGTTTGAGCATTTTGAACTTCGTCAAGTTCAATTTTGCTCTCATTATCTCCTTTTAGAAGGAATTCTCTCTATAAAAAGATAGTATGTCTTGAAACAAAAACATTTTGTTCCAATGGGTGGTAAAATTGATATCCATATGATGCTTTTGGATATCCCACAAACAGACATCGGTCAGACTTAGCTTCTAGCTTATCTGACATAGTCCACTTCACATAAGCAGGACAACCCCAAATTCTCATGTAAGAAAATGTGGGTTTTTTGTTATACCATATCTCATATTGAGTAACATTAACTAACTTCGAAGGAACTCCATTTAATATATAAATGGCGGTCTCTAGTGCATAACCCCAAAAGGATTTAGGAAGTTCCATCAAACTCATCATAGACCTTACCATGTCTAACAATGTTCGATTTCTCCTTTCAACCACACCATTGTGTTGTGGTGTGTAAGATGGAGTCCATTAAGATAAAATCCCATTATCCTTAAGATAATCTAGAAACTCTTGGCTCAAGTATTCACCTCTTCGATCTGATTGAAGTGTTTTAATACTTTTGCCAAGTTGTTTCTCTACTTCGTTTTTGAATTCTTTGAACTTTTCAAAAGCTTTAGATTTGTATCTCATAAGATACACATACCCATATCGTGAGTAGTCATTGATGAAAGTAATGAAGTAGATGAAACCACCTTTAGCATGTGTAGACATTAAACCATATACATCTTAATGTATTATGTCTAAAATTCCATTAGCACATTCACCATTTCCCTTAAAGGGTGTTGCCCAGATAATGAACCAAGAAGGGGGTTGAATTGGTTAGCAACTAAAAAATTGTTTAACTTAAAAGTGCGAAATAAATTAAATAGAGTAAGAAATCAGAGATATCACACATGAGATTTATAGAGGTTTGGATATTAACAAACCCTACTCCTCTCTCCAATCTCATTTGGGTGTTTCACTAATACACCAAGTGTTACAATGGAGTTTCTCAAGTTCACTCCCAACTATGGTGTTTCTCTTAATGGCTAACACCTAACCCAGAAATTCCCTTATGTTTTTCAATGGCTCACACAAAAACCAATTTCTTGTGTTTTATGGCTCACAAAATAAACTCTTACAAATGTTTCACTCTTAACCCGAAATATCCAAACTCACCTTTGAGTAATTGGTTGCAATGAAAACACTCGACAACCTACTATGCTCTAAAATAATGAGCAATTAGGTTTTCACAATGAATAAATATTTGTTTTAAAAAATAATTAAAGCACAAGGCTATAACAAGATTAATGATTCAAAGTAATTGTTGTTCTTCTTGTTGGGATTCATAAATGACTTGCATTTATACTCCCTCTATGAATTACACCCGTTTGGGTGCATTTAATGCTAAAATAGTCGTTGATCCGACTCTTAATTTTGAGCCTGACATGTTTCTCTGTCCTCATTCATGGGTGTAAATATATGTGTCATGGTCTTGAATGCTCTTCCAAGCCGTGCTCCAAGTGGTGACTCTGGCCGTGAAACTTTCTGGAAGAATTTGGCATGTTTGGTCACAGGCGTGACTGTCTTTCATAGGTGTGACTGCTTTGATCATTCACGGTGGGTTTGATCCTTCATGGCCGTGAACTTTAAATGTTGGAGAGTTGGTGCTAATCTATATTCACGGGCATGACATTAGTAGTCACGGGCGTGACATTGCTATTTCTTTGATTTCTCTTTATCTTCAAAAGATGTCTTTCAATCATGCTTCAGGTTCTAATCAAAAGTATATCCTGTTTAACAAACTTAGAACACAAACATTGTTAAATACATTTTTGTTATTTTATTTGTTATCATCAAAATGATGGAAATACCCCTTAAGGTTCAACAAAAGGTAATTTAGTCATCTTTCCTAATAAGCAAAATTCATATGTGTCATATGATTCATAATCAAATGACTCCAAACTACCATTCTTATGTAGCTTAGCCATGCGTTTCTCACTTATATGACCAAGGCAATAATGCCAGAAGTAAGATGATTTTAATATATCTTGGTTTTGCCTTTTATTATCATTGATGATTAAAATTGGATTTAACATATCTAATATGTATATTCCATTGCATAATATACCACTAGCATAAAGAATTCTAGTCAACATTGAACAACAATTGTTACTAAAAGTTAAATGGAAACCATTTTTATTTAGAGTTGAAACAGAAATAATGTTTTTAGTCAAAGCAGGTACATAATAGCAATTATCCAAATTTAACATAAGACCATTAGAGAGGGTCAATACATAAGTTTCTACATCTAATGCAACAACCGTTGATCCATTTCCAATGCGTAGGTCTGACTCTCTCTTATTGAGCTATCTACTATTCCTTAGACTCTACATATCAATGCATATGTATGGCCCACAATCAATATCTAATACCCGTATATTATTCTCGAAAACAGTATTAATTTCAATGACAAAAATACCTGAAGTAGATGGGGCATCAAATGTCTTCTTCTTCAAGGACTCCCAGTAAGTCTTGCAGTTTATCTTCCAACAGCCATCCTTGGTAGCATATCCCCTTTGGAGCAATCTTCTTGGCCTTCTTTTTGGCCATGCCTCCCTTAGGCTTCATAAACTTCTTCTTTTTCTTCTTAAGGTTCCTTTTTTTAGAACCTGAAGAGTCCACCAGCATCACAGCCTTACTGTCCTCCTTGACATATGGCTCAGCTATTTTGAGCAAATTAATCAGCTCAGGAAAAGTGGTAGAGATTTGGTTCATCCTATAGTTAAGCGTAAAATGTGAATACCTATCGGATAAACCGGTTAGAATTAAGTCAATACTTAATTCATGGTCCATCACAAATCCCAAGGTGGCCAACCTCTCAATATGGCCATTCATCTTCAATGCATATTGCACTGGAGATGTCCCCTCAACCATCTTTGTGCGAAAGAGCAACCTCAAAGTTTTGAACATTTTGGAATGCGTTTCCTCATCAAAAAGCACTCTTAGATGGTATACTATGGAATTAGCGTCCATAGCCTCATGCTGCTTTTGCAACTCAGCTAACATAATAACAAGCATAATAGAACTTGCCATCTCACTATCACAATATGCTTTTGATATGCCTTCTGAGCATCTTCAGAAGCATTAGCAGCAGGGGAATTAGGGAGTGCCTCATCTAGGACATAGCCAATCTTTTTGGATTTGAGAACTATTCTCAAATTCCTTAGTCAATCCAAAAAATTAGGCTCAGTCAACTTATTTGATTCTATTAGTGATCGCAAAGTCACACTTATCATGATGATGATTCTAGCAACCTAAATGTAAATTAGAACATATTAGAATGTACATAAAATGCATGTTTATTAGGTCTTTAATAAATCGCATTATGACTCCCACTATTTTATTGCGAATCCATAGCCCTCACTATGAACCCGATAGAACTTATATGGAAGTTTTCTTAGTGGGTCGATATACAACTAGCTAAGAATAACCTTCATGCAACTCAACAAGTTGTCCTTAGTTTAGTTGGTAGGTATCTAATCCATACCAATTGCATTATTCATGCAACTATCAAATCTTGTGCTATCAACTTATTGATGTGTGTACATACATTGGGCTATCAACTCTTGATATGTATACATCTCATGTATACAAATCCAAATTCGCCTCCAATACACATTAACCATGGCTCAAATCCAACAAGTTAATAATATTGGTTGAGTCTAACCTATTAATCATGAAATTTAATTTCAATGGTTTGAACATAATCTTATGGAGTGAGCTTGAGGCAACTCAACAACCCTAACTCTATAAGAACTCTAGTTCTCCCCACATTAATGGAAGGCGTAAGACTTAATTGTTTATTTAGTAAGGGATTTCTTTATTAAGTCTCATCAAGTTATTATTTCATCCTTTTATATATCATACATTCATCACATGGATATATAAAGATAGTTACATTAACTATATGGCATGATTATGGACATACTAAAGTCAATCTCTTGAGGCAAAGAGAAATTGACTAGGTCTTATCTAGGTATATCCATGAATTTACAACCCAAAATAGAAATCAAATTCCTATTTCTAAGTCTTCTTGTTTATGGTACCACCTCCTTTGCTTCTTGCTCTTTTGTATCTTCATTCTATCCTAATCCTATGTAATCTAATTACATATTTTAATGTATAGAAAGCCTCAATTTACATTTGAGGGGAGTAAGATGAGAAGAAAATACATAGGAAAGAAAAAGTGGTAGGGACACGCAGACCTATTTACCATAAAATAAAATAATTTCATGCATGTTAAATCACATTGGGCCTAAGTCCATAATTATCTATCATGTCTTTTCATACACCCCTAACATACATTCTCTAATGCATAAAATAAAAATGACAATTTTGGATTTCAATTTATAAAACAAATCAACGCTTGAACCGAAATTGCCTACTTGTTTTCTTTCGATTAATTTAATTTTGTATGTCATTTTAAAGTGAAATTAATATTTAATCAAATTAAATTAAATTTCATATTTCTAGAATTAATTCAAAATTAATTCTCCTTAAAATCATAATATTAAAATATTAAAATTAAACAATTTAATTTTAATATACATATCAATTTCTAGTCATACTAAAATTACAATTGCTCAACTTAAATTAATTTCCAAAAATTCTAAAAACTTTTATAACTTCAAATCATCATTCTAATCATCTTTAGGTCAGCTCAAGTTCATCAAAATATTTTGGCACAAGCCAAAATTACTAAGACAAATGAACCAATACACTTTGACACTCAAAATGACTCATTTGACATCTAGAATTTTTTTTAAAATTTTTAAATGCGTGAAAAATAATTTTGGCATGTATCTAATATTAAAATAACATATTTTTAATAACATAAAAAAATATTTCAAGGTGATGAAAATAAAATAAATACACACAAAAAAAATCGAACAAAACAGTCCCACCGGGTATGCTAAAACATTCTCGTTTTTGTGTTTGCTTAAAAAATTAATTAAAATAATTTATAATTATTATTTTAATTAATTATTGGATACTTACAGAGGTATAAACACATTCTCAATATGTCTAAAAAAATTTTATAATCAAATTACAAGAAAAATATAATCAGACTCATCAATTAAGTCAAACAACAACACATTCATAAACAAGGCAATTTTCAGCATTTTTTAAATAAATCCGAAATTAATTATTTGAATCACATTCAAATTATTTTTCAATCAAAATAATCATCCTTAATTATCTCATGATCAGATTAAAGAAAGAAAAATGTGTAAAACATATTTTACAAATTAATTTCAATTTTTCAAATCCTATTGATTCAAAATCATCAAAACTATGCAATCTCATCACACTTTCATTTAAAATTAATTTTAATGGACACAAGGGGGCTCTGATACCACTGTTGGGTTTTGAAGAACGAATCACATATATAAATATAGTAGAAAAATAAATATTTTCAAACCCCAAAATAAAAGATCATACTTGTGCCACTAAAACTAATTTATATCAACAAAGAGGTTTGAAATTATACCTTGTAATTTCTTATTTGTTATTCAAATCTTCACCTTGTTGGGTTGTAGAAAACTATAACAATCCACACTAGGATGTCTCTAATGATAATCCACACAAAAAATGAAGAAGAAACTATCAAAAGAAATGGTTTAATCAAATTCAAAGTGCTAACTTTGAAAGTGTTAATGAGAGAATGTGACTGTCTTAAAAAAAAATTTCACAAAAAATATTTTCATGTTTATTATCTATCATTTGATGTCTTTTCTATTTGAATCAAATTCAATGAAAATATCAAAATTCAAAAATGGAGGAAAGGAAACTTGAATGAATAGTAAATTTGCTTAATGGCCATAATTGGCCTAATTAAGGCCAAATTACCCGTTGGCCATCAGGAGGCAGCAGTGCGAGCTTTGGGCTTGTTGCAGGCTGTCGCTAGGCAGGCTAGCAGCCTGCATGGGCCTGCGTGGGTCCAAACCCTCTCGAACGATTTTTCCTGTGCATTATCATCGCGATCCATTCCAAAATAATTTTCTCATATTTTGGATCCTATCTAAGACTATTTTACTCATTCTCCATATCTTTAATGCGTGTGACCCATTAGGTTTCTGGTTATGTTGGCCACTTAAATTAACAATTAATTTAAGCAAGTCATTAACGGTATTTAGCAACACATCATGACCCCCAATTGATCGAAAAGTCAGTGGCTTGACTATGAATATTTCCATAGACAATTTCCATGCAATTATTCCTTTCACCATTCTATACCCCACTTGGTTCAGAAGATGGACATGTGTCAACTCCCACTAGACTGACTACGTCATGTCTAGTCCAAATAATGTTAGTTCTTGTCCCTGAGGTTCACTACTCTATTAGATATATCATTGAAGACTATCTTTATAACATTTCCACTCCGACCAGAGATTCCCAAGTAATGACCACGACAAGAGGCTATGGGTATACACTTCTTCTATCAGGAGTGGTTAATCCTTTGTTGGTTACCCAATTACCTTCAAATATCTCATGTTGTATCCAATCACCACCCTATGAGCTACCTCCCTGAGACAATAAGGAATAGTGTCAAAATATAGAATCAGTATCCAAGATATCCTTAAGTACCTCAAGTCTAAGGATACTTGCACCATTGTTATGATGAGACTATCATTGACATTTGAATATATTATCCATATGATTGTCTCATAGATGGTCATCCAATGTACTTAGCTACACTTAGCAAGCATCCACATGTTAAGTCTAAACATCTCATGTTTATAGATTATGAGATCTCCTACTCGATCCAATCAAGGAATGTAACATGTGTTAGTTTTTCCGAATTAACAATGTCGCGTTTCATTAATCCTATGACTAGAGATAATTTTGATACTAACATAATTACACATGATAAGAATCTCAATATCATGATTTCATCATGATTTTCTTCATGCTATGTTATATATCCAAGGACTTCATTAACTGATTTAAGATCACTATCAATTCATGTATCAAATGAACACCAAATTAATGAAAAAGCCTTTTATTAATCAAATAAATTTGTACAATAAGTGTTAAAGGTTATTGCCTTTAGAGCATTCCTCTAACAATCACTTACTTTTGCTTATCTCGTCCCTTATGGCCAAACCAAAGAGACTATTTTTCTCCTATTTTTTTGTTATTTTCTCTTCCTTCCACCTTTGTTTAACTTCCTCAAACCTTATAGTGCATGACAATGGCCTTATCTCTGCTTTTCTCTCTTTCTTTCCCATTTTCTCTCTTTAAAAGTGAAGTTTTGGCCATGGAAGATGGCTTGAACATGGGGCTGGTTCTATGTGCAAAAAATTAGAGTGAAAATGAGATAAGGAAGAAGAAAAAATAAAAAGAATAAAGAAAAAATAAAAAGTCTTCCATAGGTCCCACTTAGTTTGACCAAAACTTGACATTTTAGGTTAATTATCATCTTAATATCCTCTTACTAGGTAGTGCCAGCCATCACAAATATCAAGTGTCCAAAATTTTGTATTTACTCGGTAAATATCCCTATTAGTCCTCCAAATTTTAGTAAATTGGAAATTTGCTCCAAATTTTTTCAAATTTTGTATTTAGATCTTTTATCATAATTTAAAATCTTTACACCCTTAATATACCTTACTAAGTATTTTTAATAATTATTTTTCATTATTTTAAATTTTCTCTAGTTAAAATCTGAATTTAGACTCTGATTGGACAGATACGTCGATTTCACAACACATATGATCTGAGACCTAAATTATTGGATATCAAAAATATGATGTGCAAACTTCACTCTCTTAAAAGATAAGTTGTTGTTTTTATTGACTGTATTGAAGATATCTTATGTACTTGATCCAAACCTAGTGTAAATTCTAGAACTAGTTGAAAGTGAAGATGAGCCAATCATTGTTGAACATAGGAAAAAGGAAGAAAATGACTTTGTGTAGATGACATATACTCAATAGTTTATCTAGTCATATGTATGATCTATTCACTTCAACTAAGTCACCATGAGAGATATGGAGTTCCCTTGAGTATAAATACAACACATAAAAGTAAAGAGCAGATAAGTTATTATTCGTGAAATATTTGAAACTTTTTTTGACAAATAATATTTGTGTTAGATCAAGTTCATTAATTGGATATTAATGTGTCAAAATTAAAATATCTAAAAGCATATGTTTCTAAACAAGCGAGGGCTATCATAGCCAAACTTTCCCCACTTTGAATGGTTATTGAAAGAAATTATTGCATTTCATGGAAGAAGTAACTCTTGTACAACTTCAAAAGCATCTACAAATTGATGAGGAAACTTGAATTCATGATAAGAATAATTCCATGGAATTGAACAACAAAGTGAACTTTATTGATGAGAAAGGGAATGTTTCTAGAAATTCTTAAAAGAAAAATAAAAGGAAACATTTTAATGCAAACTACATAATTTCAACAATTATTTCAAGAAAGACAAAACTTGTTATCATATGGAAAGAAGGGACAATACAAATGTGATTGCAGACACTTTAAAATACTTAAGAAAGAAGGGAACACTGATTGAAGAAAATAAAGAAATTATTGTTATGAATTCTAATTTGCATATTGGTATGACTGTTGAATTACATATGGTTGTTGCTGTTACTAAATCTCAAGATTGGTGGTTTGACTCTGTTATTACAATCCATGTTTGCAATTATAAAAATCAATTCAAACATTATGAACATGTTGCAAATGGACATAAAGTACTCATGGAAAATCACAATGTAACACCCGCCTAGCTAATTAGGATTTTTCCTGATTAATTGAGCAGATGCTACCGATTACTATTATAGAAAACCTATTCAATTTAAAATTTTTTCCTTCTTTTTAAAACTTTATCTCCAATAATCCTTTTTACAAATTAACATCAAAAGAAAATTGTTACTCATGCATAAACTTTTATCCATAAGATTACTTTCATATAAAAACATATTTGGCCTTAACTAGCCCACTATTACAAAATATAACAGTTAAATGTAAATACATGTTCTTTAATATGAAAAAGACTTATACAAAACTTAAACAAAGAAAAAACCATGTCACGTACAAACGAAACAAAAATGACATAAAACCAAACGCTTAAGGGTTGACATTGACTCTTAGAATGGGCACTTATTCTCTTTGTGTCAACTTTAACTGTCCCTTAGGCTTCAAATCTATATGCAGAAAACCCATACGTTAAGCTATTGAAAGCTTAGTGGTATATATAGACATAAAAATTCAAGCTTAAATTCAAACAATTCATGACATTATATATGATCGTGTTATGTTATCATATTCATAAACAACTATCCTAATGCATGACAATACAAGTAGCTTATCTTTTATGCATATATCATTTCAACAATCATACATATCGTGTATTCTCATATAACCAATTCTCTGTAATGTTAACTTACTTTATTTCACTTTGCTATGTTCATAACTTACCATTTTTCAAAATACACATGAATTCCTTATAATTTGTATTTTTTGGCCCAAAACTCTAAGCCGAACTATCTGAATGCGAGTTGTGGAACAAAGGTGCTCAAAAAGCTTTAGCTACTTTGTCCATTAACTGAAAAGGCTCAACAGAGCACCTTAAGTCAAAAGTGTTCCTAGAGTTTTAGTCACCTTGACTGAGTATAAATAGGATCAATGGTGCCCCTAGACCTTCAACCACCTTATGCTCATAAAATCATATGAAACTGAAAATTAAGAGCGCTCTAACCTAAGCTTCAACTACCTTGTTCTCAAAAAATATATTTCATGACACTATAACCCCTTTCAATAGCATTGCCATTAATTCAATGTCAAGTTCTAGATTAGAGAAAAAGACATTTAAATGTATTCCTTATCTTTTAACCCATTTCCTTTTAATTATGTTATCACATTTATACATGTTTCTAAATAGCAACACAAGTATATTATTACCTCATTACCATCACCCATCATATAATATCAAAATTCAAAACTACATATTTCATATCATCATGATTCACGGGTATGAACTACAAGTTCACAACTGTGAAGGTGCCATTCACAGGTATCTTCACCTGTGAACCAAACCATGACCATTCACATGAAAACTACCACCCAGAAGATACATTTTATCCATAACCATTAAATATACTTAATGGGTATGAAACTAAACATTCATGATTGTATATCAAACAATGAAAACTGAGGGTGAAAGTGTTCATGTCCATTACTATTTGTTCACGAGTGTAAACCCATGCATTCATAACTTTTCTAGCCGTGATGCAAGATATGAAAGCTTTAATCCATTCTAGGCATTTTATGGATTGTACTTTCACGGGCGTGACTTCTTTGTCACATGTGTGAAAAGTGTCTGTGTCAACATTTATGGGCATGATTACTGTGTCACATGTGTTAATTCCTAGGATTTTAGAACAAGCAGAGCATACTTGAAAATCATGTAAAATTTCTAAGATTGACCAATGTCAATCACTCCTATCAATATTCAACAACCTATCATGATAACAACACGCCTTTAACATAAATTAAACATTTGAAACACAATTCATGCCAAATACCTATTAAATATAGTAAACTCCCTAACTCATTTTTATGGCATCTTTAACAATTATCTCACCTAACTATTATGCATATACTTTCCAGAAGCACATCTATATTATATATCACATTTTCTAGCATAAAACAAAACAACATACAAGATTAAGAGAATTAACATGCATATATATACTAACTTTTAACAATGGAATCCAAACCCTTCAAGCTTGTCCAACCCTTTGATGATTCTCACCTCTAGCTCCTAACAACATGAAAAGTCACCCTTAAGCCCTTGAAATAGAAACAACTTTAACTCTCTAACACAACTCCGTACCTTTTATTCAAGCTTAACCTTATACTTTAGATTTACGGAAACTTAGGTGAAAAAAGAGAAAAAAGATAAAAAGAAAATGAAGGTGAGAAGTTTGGTGTGTGTGGAAGGGTTTTAGGGACATATGGTAGCTAATAAAAGCATGTGCAAGGTATAAAAGAGAGAGGAAAATGCGGCTCTGTTCACCAACTTTATTAATTTTCATGCACATGAGTGAAGACATATTCACTTGCGTGAACACCCCCTGTCACAATTGTGACAAATTTTTACTGAAAAAACCTAATACACAATATTCAAGGCCGTGAAATTCCAATCACAAGCATGAACAACGTTAAGAACTATGTTGTTTTCAAACAACACACTCTCACAAGCGTAAATAACCATTCACGGGCTTGAAATATCCCTTTCTCACTATTTCCAACCTTTTAATCTACCCACACTCATTCCAAAAATCCATTTAACATATAGACCCTAAAAATCGAGTGCTACATTTCTTCTCCCTTAAGAAATTTCATCCTTAAAATTTAATTAGTTGTTCCGAGTTGAACAACTAGGGAATATGTAACTAAGAATAGATAATGTAGCATCAATAACATCTATAGGCTCATAATCTTATATGACCCTCATGGCATAGACTCTTATTGGTGCTCTATTTGATCTTGACCTATTCACTGTCTTAGAAAATGACTTGACTAGCTCTACTCTTGGCTTGTCCCTAACCCTAGTCTTATATCGACATTGATCCTCTTGTTTGTGTAGGAGTAGTATCCATCATCAACAAGAAATCTCTCCTCATATAACCTCGAGCCCCATATCTAAAGCAAGTCTCTGATGACATGTGGCACTCTCCTCTATTAAATGTATTATATGTCTCGCGAAAAAGTGCACTATACTCGGCTGACTGAGTACTAACGACAGTAGATGTAGTCTTAGAGGGTGGTCCCTTCCTGAAAGATCCTATATGAGAATGACTCTATCCCGATCCTCTACTTTATGTGTGCCCTTAAGAGAAATGACTTCTATCACTTGAAGTCTTAGCCATTGAAGTTGTTGGCTTCTAGAGAGCTTCCTCTTGTCCACACCAGTGGCAGAGGATACCAGCTTCAAAAAACTCACATGTTGGAAAGCCATCAGAAAATCTCCAGTCTTTGCATTAAGGTTATCTTTGAATCTACAACACTTATGAATCTCATTCATGATCAAACCAGATGCGTATTTACTCAAACGAGTAAATTCTCTGGTACTCGGTGACCATCATCCTTCCCTGCTTGAGTTTCAAGAACTCCCTCCTTTTCTCATTGATGCACACTCAGGGAACATAATGATCCTTGAACTTAGCCATAAATAACTCCTAAGTCAACTACTGAGGAACCTCTAGCTCTAACATAACTGTTTTCCATCAGTCATAAAAATCTTCCTGTATAAGAGAAATAAGATATCTGTCTCTATGTTCCTTCACACACTATAACTCATTAAAGACCCTTTCAATCATTTCTAACTAGTACTTGAGAGCAGTGGGGTCATCATCATCCCTACCAAGATCAATAGCCCTATACATCTATAGATTGTCAATCTGAACTTTGGGTCTCTCTTGTGGTGGTGCCAATCAAAGTGGAGATGCTGGTGGAACTGCTTGAGCCAATATTTATATAAGAGATTATAAGTTTTGCATCCATGAATCCTAAGCCTGATCCGTTAAACCCACCATCAGTGATTATGGAGGAACTGGTGCAGTACCTAGATCTTGAACACTTGCAACATTAGGTGAGCTTAAGCCCTGATGTCTGGAGGACTGTTACTCTTAGCAACATCATGTTGTTCTATCTCCATCATACCCTCTCTCTAAACCTATAAGTTGATAGAGAAGTAGCTCATGTTAGAGTCAGATGATATATACTATGCATGCATGAAAAACTCTTTACCCCATTTAGGTCTAGAAATACCTAAACCTAAGCTCCGGTATCATATGTAACACCCACCCAACTAATTAGGATTTCTTTCGATTAATTGAGCTGATACTACTAGTTATTATTGTAGAAAACCCATTCAATTTATTTTTTTTTTTCCTTTTTTGTAAAACTTTATCTCCAATAATCCTTTTTACAAATTAATATCACAAGAAAAATGTTACTCATGCATAAACCTTGATCATTTAGGTCACTTTCATCTAAAAACATATTTGGCCTTAACTGGCTCATTGTTTCAAAATACAACAATTAAATGTAAATACATGCTCTTTAATATGAAAAAAACTATGTCATGTACTAAAGAAACAAAAAATGAAATGAAACCAAACCCTTAAAGGTTGATAATGACTCTCAGAATGGGCACTTATTCTCTTCATGTCAACTTTAACTATCCTTTATGCTCCAAACCTGCATGCAAAAAATCTACTTGCTAAGCTATAAAAAACTTAGTAGCACATATTGGTATAAAAATTCAAGCATGCATTCATACAATTCATGACATTATATATGATCATGTTATGTTATCATATTTATAAACAACTATCCTAATGTATGGCAATATAAACATCTTTATCATTCATGCATATATCATTTCAACAATCATACATGTAATGTATTCTCATATAATCAATTCTCTCTAATCTTACCTTTCTTTATTTCACTTTCCTTTTCTCATAACTTACCATTTTCAAAAATACACCATAAGTTCCTTATAGTTTTTTTTAACCCAACACTCTAAGTCTGACTATCCGAATGCAGGTTGTGGAACAAAAATTCTCCTACAACTTCAGCTACTCTATCCAATAGCTGAAAGGGCTCAACTGAACTTCTTAAGTCAAGGGTACTCCCAGAGCTTCAACCATCTTAACTGAGTATAAAAAGGATCAAGGGCACTCCTAGAGCTTCAACCATATTGTCCTCATAAAATCACATAAAATTGAGAAACAAAGGCGTTCTAACCTGATCTTCAACTATCTTATTCTTAAGAAATGTATTCCACAATACCGTAAACCCTCTCAATGGCATGCAATTTATCCTATGTTAAGTCCAAGATTTGAGAAAAGGGCATTTAAATGTATACCTTATCCTTTAACCCCCATTTACTTTTAATTATGTTATCGCATTTATACATGTTTATAAACAATAACATAGGTATATTACCTCTTTACCATCACCCATCATACAACATCAAAATAAAAATTGCATATGTCATATCATCATGATTCACAAGAGTGAACTACATATTCACGGCCGTGAAGTTGCCATTCACCGGTATCCTCACCCATGAACCAAACTATGACCAATCACATAAAAGCTATTGCCCACAAGATACACTTTATTCACGATTGTGAAATATACGTCACAAGTATGAAATCAAACATTCATGATTATGGATCAAATTGTGAAAACTGAGGGTGAAAATATTCATGATTGTGTGACTATTTGTTCACAATTGTGAACCTATGCATTTATAACTTCCTTAGCTGTGATGCAAGGCATGAAAGCTTCTGCCCGTTCTGAGCATTTTCTAAGTTGTAGTTTCACGGGCATGGTCCTTTTGTCACGAACATTAAATGTGTCTATGTACATCATTCACAGGTGTGACTACCGTGTCACAGGCGTGAATTTCTAGGATTTCAAAACAAAAAGTAGGGCATACTTGAAAATCATACAAGGCTTCTATGATTGACTAATGTCAATCACTCATATCAACATTCAACAACTTATTATGCTAACAACATTCCTTTAACACAAATTAAGGCATTCAAAACAAAATTCATGCCAAAATGCCACTTGAATGTAGTAAAATCCCTGACTCATTTTCATGGCATCTCCAACAATTATCTCACCTAACTATTATGTAATACTTTCCAAAAGCACCTTTATATCATATATCACATTTCATAACATAAAACGCAACAACATACAAGATTAAGGGAATTAATATACATATATGTACTAACCTGTAAAAATGGAGCCCAAACCCTTCAAGCTCTTCAAGTTTGCCTAACCCTTTAATGATCCTCACCTCTACCACTAGCTCTTAACAACATGAAAATGTCACCTTTAGACCTTTAAAACATAAACAACATCAACTCTCTAACATAACTCATTACCTTTTGTTCAAGCTCAACCTTACACTTTAGATATATGGAAATGTCGGTGAAAAAAGAGAAAAAAAGAAGAAGAAAATGGAGGTGAGAAGTTTGGCATGCATGGAGGATTTTAGGGACATAGAGTAGCTGACAAAGGAAAGTGCAAATTAGGCATAGAGGAGAGAGAAAAAATACAACTCTGCTCATAATGACATATTCACGGGCATGAACACTCTTCTGTTATAATTGTAACAAATCTTTCATGGGAAAGAACCTAATACACGACATTCACGGCCGTGAAATCCCATTCATGAGCCTAAACAACATTTAAAACTAAGTCGTTTAGAAATACCACACTTTCACTGGCGTAAACAACCATTCATAGGCATAAAAGACTCCTTTTTCACTATTTCTAATCTCTTACTCTACCCACACTCACTCCAACAACTCATCTAACTTATAAACCCTAAAAACCAGACTTTACACACAATTGCCAAAGTACTCATTATGAATATGGAAAAAGACACCATTAAAATATTGTTCATTTCTAGAAAGAAATTGGTGCCATAAATGGTCTACATGTTCCTGAAATAAGATAAAATCTTGTGTTTGTAACTTTATTGTGTAAGAAAGGAGTCAAGGCAGTCCTAGAATCTAATAGAAAGTTCAAATTATCTATTATTAATAATAAGAATAAATTTGATGTTTCTGCAAACGTATAACACATGTGAAAATGAATATGTCTAAACATGGTCGCATTTCTTTTAAACATGACAATTATGATAAATCTGAAATATGCATTCAATCAAAGATGATCGATCAAAAGACTTTTTTCCTAAGACTGAAAGAAATATTGAATTATTGCAACTTGTTCATTTATATGTTTGTTAATTAAATGGAAAATTAATTAGAGGTGACAATAGATATTTTATTACATTCATTGATGATTTTTTGAAATATAATTTTGTAAATCTCAAGAAAAATTAGTATGAGGCTTTTAATATGTTTAAATGCTATAAAGTTTCTATTGAAAATCAAAAGGTAAAGAAAATTAAAATCTTAAAAAGTGATAAAAGTGGTGAATATTTTCCCATAGAATTTTTATCCTTCTATGAAAAACATGAGAATATGGATAAAATAAGGGCACCCTATACACCACAAAAAAATAGTTTAGCAAAAAGAAAAAATAATAAAACTCTTTTTGATATGGTTAATGTTATGATCTTAAGTGAAAATTTGTCATTTAACTTATGGGTGAGACTTTACTAACGACTTGTCATATTCATAATAGAATACCTTCTAAGAAGTTAAATGTTTCTCCATATGAACTGTGGAAAAAAAGAAAACCAAATCTTGGTTACCTAAGAATTTGGAGTTATCTAGCATATTATAGAGTTTCTGTTGTGGAAAGAAAGAAAACCAAATCTTGGTCACCTAAGAATTTGGAGTTGTCTGACATATTATAGAGTTTCTGATCCTAGAGTAGTAAAACTAGGACCAAAAGCATTAAAAAGTGTTTTTGTAGGATATGATGAAAATTCCAAGACCTATAGGCTTTGGACTTAGACTCAAATGTTAGAATAGAAGCTAGAGATGTCAAATTTATTAAAAATAAATTTTGCACTATCCTATGGATATTCAAATTCAAAAACATAAAGAAGGTAGCAATTCTACCAATGTCAAATCTTTTACTTCTGATTTCAATTTTGAATATGATATTTTAAATAATTTAAATAATAATAATAATAATAATAATCAACAACAACAATACACACACACATGCCAAATTTTGGAACGCTTTCCTCCTCCATCTCAATGAGGTATTATTTCAGGGGAGTTTTTCCTTTCCTTTGCTTATTTCCTTTTTGTTGTCTTTATTAAGCCATTGAGGACAATGACTACAATAAGTATGGGGAAAGCAGCATATTTTCTAGGGGAGTTTCATAATTGGATTTTATGTGTTAATTTTGTTAGTATTATTTATTTTTTTAAAAAAAAGTAAAAACAAAAAAAAACATGTTACCTGTTCTGTTTTAATTAATATATTTGGTTTCTTTTCTTTATTTTCTCATAAACAAGTTAAAGAAGGAATGTTAGATCTTGATTTCATAATGAATTTTTTTAGTTTGATTAAGTTTTAAATGGTTTTAATGCTAATTTCATACTTTAGAAATTAAGGACATTTAGTTTAGTTATTTAGTTGTCTCATGTATATAATACTAGTAATTTATTTAGGCTATGGATTATTAAATATTATTAACTTATGTATTAAGTCTTTAATTACTAAAAACTAAATAAAATGCTCGATTAAAATATAGAGTTAGTGAAAATAACAAGATGGAGCATCAAATGAACTTGCCTTATCTACTTTGTTGTCCTACCAAGGATAAGAGTATGCAAAGCACCCTAAATGAGCATAGTGTGTTTCTAAACAAAGAAAAAAAGAATAAATAAGTTCAAATAAAATAAATGCACTATGACTTAGGAAGAATTGTTAACTCTAAAGTACAAAAATCAAAAGAAAAAGAAAAAGAGAGAGAAATCAAAACAATAAGTGTGGAGGTTTAATATATAAGTGTTTGGCTAATAGTAATTGATAACTTGGTTAGATTACTCTTCATTATATAGGTTGAGGCGATGATGTGATTAAATTGTTTTGATTTTTAGTTTTTGAGTATGGAATCTGCATTTATGATTATTTTGGGCTTAGTTAAACTATGTAATTTAAATAATGAGACTTGGAGATTATGAAGATTAGAATCATGCATATTAGTTATAGTATGTGTTTAATATTTCTCTATATTTAGATATTGTTTGATGACAAATATTGTTTAAGTGTGGAAAAGTTTGATATATTCTTATTTGTACTAGTTTTTATTAATGTTTCTTATGTCTAATTATAGGTTTTGTTTATGTTTAATTACTTAATTGTTTTAATTTTGTGATTACAGGAAGAGAAGTTGAAATGCAAGAAAACGACTAAGATCTCACGCACGTGAGGAGTAGATGAAGATGACCAACACGTGAGGGGTGCTTGTTGCTATGAGAATTTTCTCCTTTCGCTCATATCACTAGCGCATGGTTTTTTTATCGCAAGCATGAAGTTGTTAAAGCTCAGTCTCCTGTCACAGGCATATGGATTGGACTGCAAACACATAGCTACTATGTTTGCCTATCATGCATAAGAGGAATCATCACAGTCATGCTGAATATTTTGTTGAAGAAAGCCTCACACATGTGACATCCTGCCACACACGTGATGGCCCTTTTTGCTGCAGTAGTTTAGTCGTATGCAAACTGCATTTCGATCAAGTGGGATCCAAACTTTGAAGATAAATATCAATCTAAATATCATCTATGGGAAAAATTATCTTGTAATTAGGAAGTTTTATATCTTTAGAAGTAGAATTCAACTAGGACTTTAGGTTATAAATTCTAGTTTTTCTTTTACGTTTGAGGAGGGAGAGAAAAATAAGAAACACACAAAAATGTAGTAGTTGTTCACTCAGGAGAAAATTTAAGAATTGTGTGACAATATTTCAGGAAGTTTTCTTTTCATCTTTTCTTTTCATTTATGTTTAACTTAGCCATTAGAATAGATATGACCATTGTTAGTAGGATGTTAGGATAAATACTTAAATGGGTGCTAAGTGAGCAATCCCAATTTGTATTGCTCATTTTTATCTATTTAATGAATGTATGATTTCTTTAGTTTCAATTGCGTTGAATAAGTTTTTAGTTTAATAGTTGTTTGATTACCAATTATGTAATTTTAAATGGATATGTTAAGACTAGATTATTAGACACACAATTTATAATTTAACCTAAAAATTGGACTAAATATTAGTTAATTCATTGGTTTGATTAATTGATGCATTAAAGGCGTGAGCTATAAAATCTACATTCATTGGTTCTTAATTCATTAAGAGATATACAAATTGGGGGTTGTGAGCTAAGTTCCTATTTCTTTTCTTATTGATTTCCTTAACTATCTATTTACTGTAATCTTAGTTATTAGTTTCTTTTAATGAACTCTTAGTAGTTTCTTTTAATGAACTCATTAAAATTGACTAAAGTATTTAGAATTTTATTTCACTGTTCATTGGTAATTTAAAACTAATTAAGAATTTAGAACCACATAGTTTCTTGAGAGATCGATCTCGAAAGTAACTTATTAGGATTACACTGGTTCGTGTACTTGCGAGTATATTTTGAAATACATCACATGTATAGGGTAAAATTATATTTTTATTTATTTTATTTTAAATTTAAAAAAAATTACAACAACATGTTCGTCCATAAAAAAAATATGTTTGTTCATGAAAAGACATGTTTATTTATGAAAAGACATGTCTATTTGTTAAGAGATATGTCTGTTCGTGAAAAGGCATGCATATTCATGAAAAAATATGTTTGTTTATGAAGAGACGTGTTCATTCGTGAAGAGACATGTGTGCCTATAAGAAATTTCTCTATTCTAACTATTATTAACTACCTCAAAATCTCTATAAATATAAAGATAATGATACAACTTTGTTACTTTTCTTCTTCTTTTTATTTCTCTCAAATTCTTCTCATATACATTCTTATAAGAAATTCTTAAGGAAAACTTTTAGGAATTGTTGCCTGTAAATTTTGGTGGCTTTATTATATATTATAAGGTTTATTGTCAATTTCTATCAACAATCTTTCATAGTTAAGATAGTTAATACTTTAAAGATGGTGTTTTATGCATGCTGCAAAGCCTATTATCACCTACTGTTTCTAACAATTTTAAGGCATTAATTAAGATGGAGTCAAAATTTGTGATGAATCAAAAGTTTGTCAAGTTAGATAATTTTAATTAATCACATGGCATGTTGATGTGTTCTTATTTGTACTAGTTTTTATTAATGGTTCTTATATCTAATTTTGGTTTTTATTATGTTTAGGTACTTAATTATTTTAATTTTGTGATTGCAGAAAGAGAAGTTGAAATACAGGAAAAGACCAAAGTCTCATGCATGTGAAAAATCCCTCAAGCATGTGAGGAATATATGAAGATGATCAAGCCTCACACACATGATACCCTGTTATGCAAATGAGGGGTGCTTATTGCTATGAGAATTTTCTCCTTTTCTTCCTATCACTAGCACATGGTTTTTGATTGTGAGCGCAAAGTTCTTGAAGCTCAGTCTCCTGACGCAGGCAAATGGATTGGACTGCAAGCACATCTCTATTTTGTTTACTTGTCACGCAAGAAAGGAATCATCATGGTTGTGCTGAATGTTTTGCTGAAGAAAGCCCCACGAACGTGACACCCTATCATGCGCATGATGACTCTTTTTGCTATCGTAGTCCAGTCATATGCAAACTCCATTCCGATCAAGTGAGGTCCGGACTTTGAAGATGAATGGCAATCTAAATATCATTTATAGGGGGGAGAAATTATATTGTAATTAGGAAGTTTTATATCTTTAGAAGTAGAATTCAACTAGAACTTTTATGTTATAAATTCTAGTTTTTCTTTTACGTTTGAGGTTGGAGAGAAAAATAAGAAACACACAAAAATGTAGTAGTTGCTCACTCGAGAGAAAAATTTAGAATTGTGTAGCAGTGTTTCGGGAAGTTTTTTTTTCATCTTTTATTTTCTTTTATGTTAACTTAGCCATCAGAATAGACATAACTATTGTTATTAGGATGTTAGGCTAAATACTTTAATGGGTGCTTAGTGAGCAACTCCAATTCGTATTGTTCCTTTTTATCTATTTAATGAATGTATAATTTTTCAGTTTTAATTGCGCTTAATATTAATAGTTGTTTGATCACCAATTATTTAACTTTAAATAGATATGTTAAGGCTAGATTATTAGACACATCATCTATAATTTAACATAAAAATTGGACTCAATATTAGTTAATTCATTGGTTTAATTAATTAATGCATTAAAGGCATGAGCTATAAAATCTACATTCATTGGTTATTAATTCATTAAGGGATATGCAAATTGGGGGTTGTGAGCTAAGTTCCTATTTCTATTCTCATTGATTTCCTTAATTACCTTTTTACTGCAATCTCAATTATTAGTTTCTTTTAATCAACTCATTAAAATTAGATAGAGTATTTAGTATTTTATTTCACTGTTCATTGAAAATTTAAAACTAATAAGGATTTAGAACCACGTAGTTCATTGAGAGATCAATCTCGGAAGTAACTTGCTAGGATTATACTGACTCGTGTACTTACAAGTACATTTTGAAATATATTACATGTATGGAGTAAAATAATATTTTTATTTATTTATTTATTTTAAATTTTAAAAAATTACAAAGACATATTTGTCTGTAAAAAAAACATATTTGTTCATAAAAATACATGTCATTTATGAAAAAAAAATGTCTATTTGTTAAAATATATGTTTGTTCATGAAGAGACATGCATATTCATGAAAAAAAAATATCTATTTATGAGTGTTCATTCATGAAAAGACATGTGTGTTTATAGGAAGGTCTAAATTCTAACTATTATTAAATACCTTCAATTCTATATAAATATAGAGATAATGATACAACTTTGTTACTTTTTTTTCTTCCTATTTCTCTCAAATTCTTCTCATAGACATTCTTTTAAGAAATTTTTAAGGAAAATCTTTAGGAATTGTTGCCTGTAAATTTTTGTGACTTTGTTGTATCCTGTAAGGTTTATTGTCAATTCCCATCAATAATCTTTTTATAGTGAGGGTAATAATACCTTAAAGATAGTGTTCTATATATACACCTCAAAGTCTATTATCACCCACTCTTTTTAACTCGAAATCCAAGAGAGTAGGTTTTGGTGCCTACTTTGGCGTCTAAAGGCTCTACTAGAGGTGGCAACGAGTAGGGTACCCGGAAAATTTGTCCTACCCGAATCCAAACTCGATTATATATATATATATATATATATATATATATATATATATATATATATATATATATATATATATATATATATATATATATATATATATATATATATATATATACCTAGATTCGTTTAAAATTATAATGTTAATACTCAAACCCGATTAACATTACCTGATTAACATCTAAAACCCATTTAATTATCCGTTTATCATTACAAAAATTAAAATGAAACAAAATTCAAATTAATTAAATAATTAAAATTTTAAAAGCATACAAACAATCTATCATAAATCACTATAAATTCAAATAAAATATAAAATTTAATTTAACGCATTCAAATTAAAATAACTTTTCAAATTGTTCAAGAATAATATTAAAACCATAAAATTAAATATTGCTCATTATGATAAAAAAATTATATTTCAAATTTCAAACTCCCATTACATTTATAATTCATTAATATATAAAAATACATAAAAAATAATTAATTATATCATTACATTCAATAAATTGAAATAGAATAAATTGCATAATATATATATATATATATATATATATATATATATATATATATATATATATATATATATATATATATATATATATATATATATATATATATATAATCAGGTTTATCGAGTAGCAAGTACTCAATAATATTTACCCGTAACAGATTTAAATATTATTATCCAAACTCGTCCCAAAACCTTAATACGGTTACCCATTAGAGTCTAAACGGGTTCAAATAGATATACTAGACTCGAAATTCGTACCCGCTGCCACCCCTAGGCTCTACCGCTCTCCAACAATCTCGTCCTTGCCCTTAAAGAAATTCATGACTACTAATTGGCGTTCTGGGAAATCGAGGCCTTACGAATACTCTAGAACTACTCCAACATTGTCACTTTGCATGAGTACTTTTGGAAAGAGGATGAAGACGCTATGTTGGTGTTTGAATTCTTCAAGGCGGATTTGGTGATAAAATAGGGGAAGAATAATGGAGAAACCGGAGTTAGTGTTGGCGAGGTGACCCATTGGCTGATTTGGCCAGTGAATGTGCTTTATCGTTCTCATATTTTGATCTATAATCAATAATTGGGGTATTTGTGTTTTTTCAAGGGAACGAATTGATCTGCGTTTGAGCTTAATTTCCAATTGCAAGTTGATGGCTTATGTTCTAAAGAAATGGAAAAAAAAAACAATAAAGGGTTTTTTTTTCCTTGTTTGAAATTTGAATATGATTCAGCAGTGGATGGAATTACGATAAAATTATGATTGAATTGAAGTAGTTTATGGAGAATTTAGCATTGTCCATAACCTGAAGAAATCAAGGGTTAGATGGTTGTCGGATCTGCTTTGCCACCTCAGTAATTATAGGATCCTTTTTAGAATGCCGCGTCAATATTCTGTTAATTAACATAAAATTTAATGCAAATGCCTAATAAAAAAAATAAAAACTTATTGTGTAATTGATAAAAAAAATTTAAAAAATAAATGTTCATTCAAAACAGGCTGAAACATCCAAGGTATTTGAAAAGTATCGAAAGAAGATGTAATGAAGATCTTTACAATCTGGCAAATGAATTATTCTTTTACAAGGTCGATTTCACTTGAAAATTATTTTACGATAAGCGAAACCTTGTCCTATACTTAATCTTGTGTTACAAGCAATAGTCATGAAAAGAGAGAACCTGAAATCTATTCAATAGCAAACTCAAAAATGAGGTTGCAAATATTTCCTCGGACTATTATCTTCTAACTGAATGATAGCACACTTAATTGTCTTCCTCGATTGTCAAAGGCAATTTTGAAAATTAAATTCATCGACCCCTAAAAAAAGCAAACCTCTTAACAACTGGGCATTATGCTGCTGCAATACAGGACAAGTTGTTTTACATTTGCATTGAACATCTTTTCATTATCATGGTAGTTGACATTGCTCCTACAAGGTTGTGCCCCCGCCATCTGACATAAGAGATGCAGCCGCAGCTGCAGCAGTTGGAACAACCCCAGTAGAAACACCAGGTTTTGACAAATGTAGAAGCCTGCAAAGAATTAAGCCAATAACATCAACTAATTAAAAGTACAGCTTAACCAAATTTCACAAGCGTCCAACTATTTGGTCATCCATGTGATGCCTCGGGAAATGGATAACTACTGTATGGTCCAAAATCAATCTGTCATATATGACTCATAACAAATTCCATCATTCAGCTCATCAATTATAAGACCAAATTAGTAAAATCCCCTTGACATTAGATGAAATCAACATTTGCAAGCCCACTTTCTTCCAGTTGGATTAAACTGTCTCACTTTAAAAAAGTGTACACTTCAATCCTTTCAATTTATTTCAATCCCTAACTTTTCAAATTCAAAAACATTTTGGTCCCTGACTGTTTAACTAACATAACTTTTTGATGCCTAGCAAGTGGTTCAAAATGTAATGTACTTAATACACAAGGGACTAAAAAGTAATTTTGAATAAAAACCAAATGGACAAAAATACATGATTATTTTAATGCAAGGACAAAGATGTGATTTGAAAAAGTTTAGGACTATTTAATTCATTTAAAAAAATGATGCAAGTGCGAATCATCAACTGTTGAATGTGTTTTAGTAATTTCTTGTTAATCCAATCATATGGTCAAGTTATTTAATCGATATGCCTTCTCCAATATCCACAAATACTGTGGATGGCTGGTCCAAGTTTAAAGATGAACCTATGAGAGATTCATTTGAATAAAATGGGGTTTCTTGTTGCAAGTCATGCAATATAAAACTAAGCATCTAAGCAAGTGGAGCTTACGGTGCAAGATATTCACAAAAGGATGATACTGCAGCAACAACTTCAGAATAATTTTCAGGTGTTGCAGGGGCTGTTACTTCAACCAGTTGTATGCCAGGTGTTACTGGCACAGCCTCATCCGTCGCATGTAGTTTTAGCATCTTATTAACAGATGACACAGTAACAGTTATCCGAGCACCCCTTTGGAAGTGAAAGGCAAATCCCACTCTCAGCAATTCATGGTCCAATTTGTAGCCGAGTGCATAAAATAAGCGAAGCACATTCTTGCTTGCTTTGCTTTCCACCATAGTCCTGACGAGGACTGTAATTTGCTCAGCACCAGCTCCTCTCATTGAACCCCCAACATGTTTAACAGTCCTACAGGATTAGGTTTCCATAAGCATATGCAGAAGGAATAAAAGCTCTTGTAATATTGCAAAATGATAAGACTGCCACATATTTTACCAGGAAGGTTCAAGCTGCTCAAGATCACACAAAAGTCGAACTTCTGAAGAAACAAGTCCTGGAAATCAAAAACATCAAATTAGAAAGAATGAAAGGTTCCATATAAAATATTACTTCAGTGCTTTTGCAGAACATTTGAGCATTGAACGAAAAACAATTCTAAGAAGATATGAAATGCATATGCGGTGATTTAAGAGACTACAAAAATGAAGATAACAATAATGTTTTAGGTAGCTTTAATCATATCACTGTGCTACCTACTAAAAGGAATGGTCAGAGCATGAACAGTGGACAGATTAAAGATATTCTGTTCACTCAAACTAGGAAGGTAGAGAAAAAAGAGGACAAGGAACAGAGGAAGAGGCAAATAAGTAAATCAAAACTTAGAAGTTAACTATAGAACCAATATCACAAACATGTTAGCATAGGTCCAGAAAAGAGAGAAGATTTTCTGCTTTGATCAAGTTTATAATCTCACATATAACCTTATGCCATAAGCTTGTCTACTTACCAAGGTTTGGACCGCTCTTCAGGCATAATTCATGAACCCGGAGGCGCTCTCTGTGTACACCACAAAGTCCCTGAAGAAGAATCTCCAGGGCCTCAACATGCTGTAAGAACACATAAATTAATAAAACAGGAGGAAGAAAACTTTCTTTCAGTTGTGAAATTTAGGCATAAGAAATGATATTGAAAGACAGATACAAACATGATCACTGACTCATTCACAACAGTAAATGAAGGTTACCACAGAAAACAACTTCTAAATGGCATACTTCATCGATTATAAAACAGAATGAAAGAACATTAAATACAGTACCCAACTATCTTTGCAGAGAAACAATACAGATGCTTTCAACTATTAGGAGATAACTCTCTTATCTCTTCTCCTTATCTAGACTTTCAGTATAAATATTCAATTCTGTAATTATCTCTTATATTTATCTAAGGCTGCCATATCTCATTATCTAGTTGTTATAACTAATTCCTCTAGGCAGGCTATATATACACATTTCTTGTGTTTTACAAGTGAAATAAAATCAAAACACTTTCATGGTATCAGAGCCATTATCCATAGCAGCTGAATCTTCAAACTATCCATCCTCCTCTCCCTCTCTTATCTCTCAAACCACACCTGCCGTACCTAGCACCATCACCTCCTCCACTACAGCAGCCCACTCCTTTGCCATTAAACTGAAATTCATAAATTACCTAGCATGGAAAACCCAATTTCTCCCTCTTCTAAACTACCAAAATCTTATGCACTTGGTTGATGGTTCAACACCACCTCCCCCCAAAGAAATACCAACCGAAACTCATCCCGCTATATTTATACCTAATCCTGCCTATCAAGACTGGTTCAAAAAAGATCAAATGTTAATGTCTTGGCTTCTTTCCTCCCTAATCAAAGAAGTCTTCTCCTATGTCATTAGTTTGACATCTTCTGCTCAAGTTTGGAATGCACTAGCAAATGCATTTGGCTCCATCTCCCAAAACCACCAACTTCAACTTCATATTGATCTTCAATAATTGAAGAAAAATGAATTAACTGTGTCCCAATACCTGCAAAAGGCAAAAGCCTTAGCTAATGAACTTAGTGCAACCGGACAACCTCAGACCTGAACCTGTCCCGTTCCATGAGCTTCATGGGCAGCTTGTTGCTCCTGAAATTCTTTTAAAAGTCATCAAGAGATTCCCATTGTCAACAATGTGCAAAAACCAACCCTTCTTCCCACTCCCAAAAGCAACAATGACTCCAATGTTGGTCGCCCTAACCCTTTCCCAAGAAGAAACAATTTCAACAAAGGCCCTTGTCAAATTTGTGGGCATCACAATCATTCTGCAGATAAATATCGAAAACGGTATCACCCTTGGTCCTTCTCTCCCAACTATTCCAATCAATCTCACTATTCTTATCAAGAAAATGTGGCTTTCGACTCGGGACAGCAACATTCAGATATCTTCTCTGGCTCAACTTTACCTTGGTTTCCTAATACCGGAGCATCTCATCATGTTGCTCCTGATTTCTCCAACTTTACCATCACCCAAAATTACAAAGGTAATGTTGATCAGCTCCATATTATCAATGGAACAGGTTTGAAAATACATCACACTAGTTCTTCTTCACTTTCTTCTCCTATTCGGTCTCTAACTCTCAAAAACATTTTACATGTCCCTCAAATAACAAAAAGATTACCATCCGTAAACCAGTACACTAAAGACAATAATTGCAACTTTGAATTTCACTCATCTTTTTTTGTTGTCAAGGATCAGGATACTCAGACGATTTTACTTCGAGGAATGACTGAGGGTAGTCTATACAAGTTGCTGCCTCAACCTGCATTTCACGCCCTTTCTATGGAAAAAGTCTCTTTAGAGGATTGGCATGCTCAGTTGAGCCATTCCAACTTGCAAACCGTTCAACAACTAGTTTCTAAATTTGATTTGCCTTGTCTTTCATTCAAAAATAAAAATTTTAAATGTTCATCATGTTATCAAGGCAAATTTTCTAATTTTCTCCTCCACCCGTAGCTCATTCTAGTACTCAACCTTTAGAGCTTTTGTATTCTGATATTTGGGGATCTTCCCCTCATATTTCAGATCAAGGACATCGTTATTTTGTTCTTTTTGTTGATGACTATACTCGTTTTACTTGGTTTTATGCTTTAAAGTTCAGAAGATCCTTGCAATGTATTTCACATATTCAAATAGCTTGTTGAAAATCAATTTAATACAAATATTAAGGCCATCCAAACTGATTGGGTAGGGGAATATTGAAAATTAAATTAGTATATTTGTTCTCATGGCATAGCTCATCATTTGGCATGTCCCCAAACCCATGAACAAAATGGGGTTGTTGAATGAAAAATCAGACATGTGGTTGATACAGATTTAACACTACTAGCTCATAGTAAAGTTCCTCCAAAATATTGGACTCGTGACAATGCTATTTCATTAACTCTTTATCAACTAATATCTTGGGAAATCAGTCTCTTTTTTACTGTATATTTCATAAAAATCCAAAGTATGGGTCCTTCAAAGTCTTCTGCTGTAGTGTTTTCCCACTCCTACAAGCTTATAACAAACATAAGTTCTCTTTCCAGATAGCTCCTTGTGTCAACCTTGGTCTTTTCCCTTCTCACTTTGGTTATAGGTGTCTTGATCCTCAAAGTGATTGGATATAAGTTGCAAGACATTTGAAATTTAATGAACATTCTTTTCCTATGACTAACGCGATTTCTATGCAGGATAAAAAGTCCTCTTCAAACTCAAATTCCTATTGGCTATCTATTACTTGTATGGACCACTCTCACTCCTCCTTAGGTAACAACTCTATCTCCAACTCTATTCCTGCCTTATCTTCCCCTTCTTCTATCCAATCTAACCTGCCTTTTCAACCCTTATCACACTCTCCACTTAACCAACATTCACCCAAAACAGATTCCTCTCCCCCACCTGATTCAGATTTCTCTACTCATCCTAATCCAACCCAACAATTATCTCCCTCCCCCACAACCAGCCTCCCTAACTATCTCACTTACCAGACCCATACACACCCCATGGACCTTAGACCCACAACTATGGTTAAACGCACAGCCAATAATGTTTCCAAGACTAAACCTCACTCCTCTCAACCTGATCTCCTACATACAGAACCCTGGGTATACAAATAGGCCAGTCAATTTGAAGTGTGGAGAACTGCTATGTGTGATGAGTTTCAAGCCTTAACCAAAAAGAATACCTAGAGTCTTGTCCCATGTCCACCAAACATTAATTTAGTGGGCAAAAAGTGGGTATACAAAATCAAAAGGAATGTTGATGGGACTGTAAATAGATATAAGGTTAGATTGGTTGCAAATGGCTATAATCAGAAACCAGGGGTACACTATCATGAAACTTTCAGCGCTGTCATCAAATCTGTCACTATTCGCACCATTCTAAGCCTAGTTGTTCACTTTGGTTGGAATTTAAGGCAATTAGATATCTCTAATGCCTTCTTACATAGCTTTCTTGATGAAAACATCTACATGACTCAACTAGTGGGTTTTGTTGACAAAAGTTGTCCAGATTATGTTTGTAAGTTACATCGATCACTATATGGCTTAAAACAAGCACCACATGCATGGTTCAATAGGCTGAGTTATTTTCCTCTTTCCACTGGTTTCTCTCATTCAAAAGCTGACAGCTTGTTGTTTTTCTCTATTTTGGGCAAAGATAAAGTTTTCCTACTCATGTATGTTGATGACACTGTTGTTAGAATCGTCCGATTCTCGATTCGAATCGATACGATTCCTATATATAACGATTCGAATCTATAGTATGAATCGATAGCGAATCGTGTGAATCAATAGAGAATCACAATAATTGATCGAATCCACTGATTCTATCGATTCATATAAACAAATAAATATTAAGCAGAGTGAGGAAACTTATAGATAGAGAAGGAGAAGACAAAGAATGTACTAACTCTTCAAGCTCAGTCTCGATGTCTACTGAGTCAAACGAGTTAATGGGCTGAGTGAGGATCACAAGCGAGGAATCAGCAATGGCCTCCACGAGCTTGAGATTGATAGTAATCAATCTAAGAAATCAAGAAGAAATTTTATGAGAAAAAGGGTTCGGAAGAGGAATTATAGTGGGGTGCGCAGGTTTAACTAAAGGCCAGGAAGGGGAATGATGGGGTGTTGGGTTGTACAAGTTTAACTAAAGGTCATAAAGGGGAATGATGGGATGCATAAATGGAGGATACTCACTAATATGCATAAGGGGGTGGGATCAGGTATGAGATAGAGAAAGAGAAGGAAAGTTATTGTATAGCTTGAGAGAGAGATTAAGAGAGTTAAACCCAATAGTAGGAAATGATAGACATGCAACCCATGATATTTTTTTCTAATTGCCATTATATTTTTAAATTAATTGCAAATATAATTTTTTTATTAGGTGTTTGATAAGTCATATTTATTCCATGTATATTCAACAGATTTTTAGAGAAATGTAATAAATTTGGACAATATGACTTTGAGAATCTTTATTGGCTGTCATGCCCTTCCTTCCAAGTTCAGCCAAAGGAAATTTATTATTTTATTAGAAGTGTAGATTTTAAACTTTTATTTTTCTTTCTATTTAACTTAATAGTTTTTGGAATGATTAATTGAAGATGAATAATAGTGGTACTTATATTATATAAATTGAATAGTTTATTATTATAGTAATTAAATAGTATTTTTATGTTTAATCATTACTACATTTTAAAACTATGAAATACATAATATAAAATATGTTCTTAAAAATGAATATATATTATTTCTAATTAATTATCAATTTAAACTGAATCTTACGATTCGATTCGATTCTTGATTCACGATTTACAAAATGATAAATTCGATTCTCGATACGAATCTCGATTCAACAACTATGGTTGATGATATATTGATCATAAGCACTTCTCAACCACTAATTGATAATCCGGTTCATCAAATGGAGAAGGTATTTCCAGTTCAATATATGGGCAGATTAACCTATTTTTTGGGTATTAAAGTTATCTACAATAGTGAGGGTCTGATTCTATCTCAACAAAAGTACATTAAGGAACTTCCCAAACACACAAACATGGTTGATTCCAAGCCTCAGCTCATCCACTATCCAAATCAGTAGGTTCAGCTCTTACTAATGGGGATCTTTATAGGCAAATAGTTGGGGCCCTCTAATATGTTTCTCTCGCAAGACCTGATATAGTTTTTTCTGTTAATAAGTTATGTCAATATATGCATTGTCCCACTGATTTTCATTAGAAGGCAGTCAAAAGATTGTTGTGATATCTCAACTCTACATCCTCTTTTGGTCTTCACTTGGTAAAGTCCTCAAATATTAGCCTTCACTGTTTTGCTGACAGTGATTGGAGAGGTTATCCGGATGACAGAAAATCAACTAGTGGCTATGGAATTTTCTTGGGCAAAAATCTGGTAGTTTGGACTGCTAAAAAAGTGTCCACTACTGCACGATCTTCTACTAAAGGAGAGTATAAAGCACTTGCAAATGCAGCAAGTGAGGCCGTTTGGCTACCATCCCTACTCTATGAGATTGATTTTCCAGCTCCTACTCCGGTTAATGTCTGGTATGACAACTTAGGTATTGTCTACTTGTTCTCAAATCCAATTTTTCATGCTCAAACAAAGCATATTGAACTGGATTATCATTTTTTCAGAGAAATAGTGGCCAGCAAAGAGTTTCATATCAAGTTTCTACCCTCCAAGGACCAGATAGCAGACATATTTACCAAGCCTTTGCCTTCCCAGCGCTTTCTCCTACTCTGGCCTCATCTTGGTGTCAAAGTTGCTCCAGCATTGGCTTGAGAAGGGTATTAGGAGATAACTCTCTTGTCTCTTCCTCTTATCTAGGCTTACAATATAAATATTCAATTCTGTAATTATCTCTTATATTTATCTAAGGCTGTCATATCTCATTATCTAGTTGTTACAACTAATTCCTCTAGGCAGCCTATATATACACACTTCTTGTACGTGTTTTACAAGTGAAATACAATCAAAACACTTTCATCAACAATTAAAAGCCTAAACCAATTTAGTAAATAAAGTCATTTGCTAGATAGGGCAATTTTCATATCAAAATTCTAGAAACTCAGAAATATAAACTTGATTAACTTTATTGATTTAGAGTGATGGATAAGATTCCTAGTTTGGATTCACATAGGAGAAAGATTGCTAAATTTATTCAGCGTCTATCATTTGGGGAAATATCTTGAACTGAAAAAAGTGAAATTAATGATAAATCAGCAGTCATCCTTGCATGATACAATGTCTCAAGTTTTCAAAACTAAGCAGCAATGCCAAAAATTTGTTAACTAGGTAAAACAAGAGGAAGAATTTATACCAAATTCGTTAACTAGGTAAAACTACTTTTGGGTTGGTCAGAAGAATTGATAAGGAAAGAGAGATAGATGTAATAATTGACTGAGTCACAACAATAAATGAATATCTACCAAAAAATGTATACTTCATCTATTGATATACAGAACGTCAGAATATCATCAAAACCCAATATCCAAGAACTTGGCAGATACAGCAATATGGAAGTTTTTGACAATTAAAAAAAGCCAGATTTCAAATCGATATTCTAGAAAATCAAAAATAGAAACTAGATTAACTCAAATTAATTTAGAATGATGGATCAAATTCCTGGCTTTGATTCGTATGAGAGAAAAATTGCTCAGTTTATTCAGCATCAATCATTTGGGGAAATAATTATCATTCCCATCATTAAATAATAAAAAATACACACCCCAAAGCAAGGTTAAAGAAAAAATTGCAAATTTCTGATAAATTAGGGTTCATTATTATTTTATGATATAACTATCACAAGTTATTAGATAGCCTTCTTCAAAGCTCTCAAATCTAGGCAGAAGCATCGATAAGGAAAGAGGGATAACTACAATCATCAACTGATTCACAATCATGAAAAGTGCTCTCCACAGAATGTGCATATATAATAGATTACCATACAAAATGTGCTTATATCATAGTGTCTTTGAAGAGACAACGAAATTTGCCGATTACTGAGAAACAAGAAAGGAGGTTTCAGCAATTAAAAAAACACAAAACAATTACTTAAAGCTAACAAATTGCCTTATCTAGACCAACTTTCAAATCAAAATTCAAGAAAATCAAGAAAAAAATTTGATAAACCTAAGTTGATGCAGAATGAGGATCAGATTCCAGGCTTGAATTCTCATATGAGATACATTGCATAGTTTATTCAGCATAGATCAGTTGGGGAAATAATCATCATTTCCATTTAGGGAAATAATCATCATTTCCATCAGTAAAAAATTTCAAATCCATAAACTTTAAAGCAAGGTTTACTTAATAAGTCCAAAATTGATGTTAAATCAGAAGTCATATTAGTATTGTGCCACAAATTATCAAATTACAGAAATCAATGTGACAGAGAGAAAATTTAAGAAATATATAGTTCAAACAATGCCTAATGCAGGTATGCACTGGACCATGCTCCATTGTAAAACACAAAGAAACAAAATGGAATCTATCTATCTGCATATAACCAACCTGTGTCTCAATGATCCCTTGTACTACACATTCCATTGTAACTCACTTTATTTCATAGCAAATCCAACGCTCCTGTATAAATATAATAAAATTTTCCCAAACAAGAAAAAAAAATTTCAACTCAACCAATACGCTTCATGATTAGAATACAACAACAAATTCAAAGCACAGGAAAAAAATAAATATGATGCTTTAAAATTTTTCAATATTTACACAACTTTGCATCTTTTCATAAAAGTTTATTTCAATAGCTCAGTGGCATACATCAGCATCAAATAAGAATCTCCAATAGCTTATTTCAGTGTATATTACAATCAAACCAGAACTAACCAGTTCCCAAAGACCAACAGAGCCACTTTCCACTTCGGAGCCGCTTTCCAATAAAGAAACAGAAAGACTGAAACTCTTATGCCATTGAAAGAAAAAGAGAATAGCAGGAAATTACATCGAAAGGATGGTCAAAGCTACTAGATGAAACTTACTGTTTGTTGCTGACAGCATACCACCTCACTAGCTTCTGTTATTACTCAAGACAAGATAGTTCTTTTCTTTCTTAAATAAAAGTTCTTTTCTTTCTTAAATAAATAGATGTATCCATTGATTTGAGTGCAAACAAAAACTTTCTACAGACATAAGACTAATATTGCATCTGATAATTCACAAGCACTAAAAGTTCAGCAATCTCAAAATATCCAACTTATAAAAAAAAAAAAAAAACATGCAAATATAAAAGTTGCATTTACAGAAACTACTTTACTAGTCTCTCCTTTTTTTTCTAACTTGAAACAATTCTTCCAGTACTTGTCAATGAACTCAGCCTCTCATACCTCTAACTAATCTCACAGCTGCTTCAAATTTTACCGTTTTAGTCAATATACCAGAAGTTGTATGATCTAATCCTATTTTAATTTTTTCGGTACATTATAGCAAGACCCGTCTATTAATTCATATAATTCCGAAACAAACTGAAGCACAGGCATTCCATTTATAAAACAGATAAAAACATATTATGAACCTGCTGTGAAATGCCCGTAATAGGAGAAGATGGGACAGAAACCAATTCTTGACCTTCGACAATGGATTCGCGGCGAAGACCTTTCACGAACTTGAGCATCTGTCAGGTTGAACAGTAACAACACATTGCACTGTGAAGCCCTTCTGTCTAAGGACCACAAACCCTAGAATTTGCGACTTTGGAGGAAATTTTCGGGAAGGAAGAGAGTGGGTGGGTTCTGGCAAATGAATCGGGAGGTTTGAGGCGGATTAGAGGCTAAGAAATGAAAATTAGATGGGAGTAGAGAATGCGGGATTTGGCTGGGATGGCGAAGAAATTTGGAGATAAAACAGCCGTTAGGATTCCAAAGAAGAGGGTTTTGACAAATGGGTTTTGGATGGGGCGGTGGCTTCGCATCTGGTGGCGATGGCGATTTAGGGTTTCAAAAGAGAGGAAGGGCGGCAGGAGATGGAAAAATGACGAATTTGAATAGGAATAGTTTGTTAAAACTACGTCTAAAACATGAAGTTTTAATTTTAATTGTTTAATATACATTAAATTTATCTAATTTTTTTATTTTGTTTATTATATTAATTTTATAAACTCCAATATAACTCAAATTAAACTTAAATTAATTAATTAACCTTAATTTTATTAAATTGAGGTTAAATTGAACTTCAATAATTCTTTTCAAAAAAAAGAACTTCAATAATTAATTTAATTAGTATTCAAATTAGTATTCAATTAATTCATTTGATTAAATTGACTTAAAGTCTTAACTTATAAGTTCTAATTATTGGGTTTTATAATTCTCTCCATCCTAAAGAAATTTCGTTCTTGAAATTTATTTATTATATCGTGTTGAAATAGTTGGGGGATATTAAGTGTTCATCACGTCTTCATTTTTCCATATTGTCTCTTTTATAGCATAATTCCTTCATAACTCTTTGACTAATGACATTCGTTTGTTTCAAAGCTCTTTGACTTTTTGACCCAAAATCTGTCACTTCAGACAATTAAGGCCTAATTGGTAATTTGGATTAAAAAAAACAAGTATATTATTAATGTTATGGAAGTATGTAATTAAAGTTATGGATATATGAAAAGAGTATAAAAAGATATGAACAAAAATAAGAAATGGGATGCTCGTGTATGAAGTTTCACTATTGTAAACCATCACAAGATGGAATTGTGAACATGAGTAGATTTACAATCATCAAGCGATAGTCACGCCCATGAATCTCAATATGGGTATTTAAAATGAACTCATTTTCTTTCTCACACGACATTCTTGATAAAACCCTAACATTTATTCTTCCTTTTCTATAACATGGAGCTTATCCCACACTTTTCCTTGATTCTAAGTCCCCAAACACCAAATTTGTAGTTATAAAGTGAGATTAGTCAAGTTTTTAAAGGAAGAAAGAAAGGAAAGGGCTTAAGCTAATGGAGCAAGTTTTAGAAGAAGAGAAAAAGAAAAAATGACGTCACTAGAAGATCCATTTCCAAACCTACAAGATTGAAATATGATTTAGAGGAGGAAAAGTTCTCTAAGAGGAAGGTAAAGCTTAAACTAGGAAGAAAAAGTGAATTAAAAGCTCAAAAGTTAAAGTTAGCACATATGTATATCCCTTCACAAATCTGAAAATTTATAATGCTTTGTTGACTTTCTATTAAGGTAAAGATGTGAACTTGATGTGTTATAAATTGGTAATTAATGAAGTTAATGACCTACACCATAAATGTTACCTATTGTGATAGATAAGTTGAAATAAGAATAATGGCATGATTGAGGAATTACATGTGTTGAAATTTGATTAAAAGGCATGACCTTGAGTTAAGTATGTGAATAATTGTAGATAGGAATGATTGGTAATGGCCAATTTTAGGATTTTTTGCATGTAGAATGGTGTGAGCTCTATTTTGGAATGGTTCTGGAAATGCTGGAATTTCTAGATTCATGGCCTTGAACTCTATATCATAGTCATGAAACATTGGTCAATTGGGGTATTTGTAATCAAGTAGTGTTCACAGGCAGTACTATGGTCAATTTCAAGGGTGACAACCCATGAAAGCTATCTTCACGAGCATGAACACTAGAGTTACGACTGTTTAGACTGTTAAATCAGAAAATTTAAAGAGATAAATACATTACCTTATTTGAAATTAAACTATAATAGCATGATTCTTAATTCCAGATATGAGAATAAAATTTTCTATCAAAGGAAGTTGAGTTAAGTATATGATAATGAAATGAGCACTTGTTTGGATAATGATGTATAGATGCTAAGTATCACTTAAATGCGAAACAAAAAACGTGGTAAAAATGTAAATGTGACTATAACATCTTTATGCCACTTGGAATTTGTTGTATGATGATTGATTTTGTGAATTAAATCAAGTATGAGATAGTAATGTATGTCATGATGATAATGTTAAGATAATTATTGTTTGACTTCAAGCTTTTAGAGTCTATTTGTAAATATGACATAAATGAAGATTTGATAATCCAATCATAAATGCCCATAATGTCCAACTTAGAACTAGCTTTAGGATATATGATATGTCATTAAGGTTATAGATGATACTACAAATATAAAAAAAAAAAATCAATTATGACACTTGTCATCATTGTCTGCGATAGGTATTTTTATTATAGCTAGTGATGGGTAAACTTTTAGGCTGTGACAGCCAACATGTATCCTAGTCAATCCAGATTTAGGATGTTACGGGACAAATAAAATTAATGTTGCGTATTATTATTATATACTAAAATGGATGTTATTGTATGCGAAACTCAATAAACATATGAATACAAATGAATGTAAGTTAACATATAAAATGAATGATATTGCATGTGGAACTATATAAACTTTATAAGAATAAAAGAAGGAATGATAGGATAAACTGCATAATTGGAAATACATTATGACACTACAATAATTTGTGATATAATATATTGATGTTGGGTAAGTGTATGAGTGTACATGTGATATCTTGTTATGCATGCATATAATTTGTTATAACATATATGAGTTGCTTAGTTAGTACCGGATAGATGTTATTGATAGAGAATTAGAGCTGGAAGTAAGAGTCACATGACATAACATACTTGGTTTGGGTGATACACCAAAAAGTCACTTGTTTTGATTTATTATTTTAAAAATTTACGTATATCCCCTTTAGAATTATGATTCTTTATACATACAAAATGTGAAATTAAAAATCAAAAGTACAAAAAGTATCAAAAGTTTCACCCATAATGGGTTTTCTATTGCTTTTCTAGCTTCAGGTTTCCACAGACTTTGACTTTTATCTATAAGCTTTATATATATGTATCTACACAAGGGGAATAAACATCTCTCACACTAAACATTGAACTTAGTAGTGCATACTAATGGGCAATAAACTATAGGTCCATCATAAAACATGCATTCACATGCAAAACTCACACATAAATTACCAATATATATATGCAGAAATATCTTGTTATGTTATAAACTAGTTCCAAGAATTTCATTCTCACAATTGCATTTATCTCATTACACTTGCCATTACATAATCATATAACTTATCTTGTATACTTTGTTTTAATCATTTCTGCCCTTTCATATATTTATGTTTTCCATATAATTTTCATTCTTTATTCTCATTTATATACCTAAGATGCCTAAACCAGACACTGAAAGACAAAAAGGGTATAAATGGGCACTTGGCCCATATGAATGGGTGTCATATAATATGAGACAATGAATATCCATAATAACGGGCAATAAAATTTCTACGGGGCATGAAACCTACGAGCTTTATAGTCTATCATTGTAACACCCCAGATTTTTTTAATTTTGCTCAATTAAGATTTTTTTAATTATTTTGGTGACTTAATAATTTTATTTGAGTAAAATTTTATTACAAATTTGAGATTTGTAAAAAAGTACAAAATTTCCCCTGAGTAAAGCTCGTAAGTTTAGGGTTTGTAAAAAAGTAAAAAAAAAAATTTCATTCTCTCTCATTCTCCCTACACGATCACCATCTTTGTTCATCAACCAAACGACATTCGATCTTCGCCAAATTCGAACCAGAAGTAGTTCTCCATATCCTTATCACTCTGATGACGTCTGATTTTCCAAAAACTGACCGGATTTTCGAGATTAGAGCAGCAAAAATCGGATTCCGGGCTGCCCTCCCATTTCGCATATTTCCCGACTTCTTTTCTTAAATCCGAGGCTTTAAGACATTCCTACAGTTTGTGAGTTCCCTGATGTGTTTCCTGAGGATTTACCAGGATTGCCTCTGGATAGAGAGATATAATTTTCCATTGAATTGTTACCTGGTACTACACCTATATCCATCACACTGTACCGAATGGCACAAGCAGAGCTTAGAGAATTGAAAGTGCAGTTGCAAGAGTTGTTGGATAAGGGGTTTATTAGACCCAGTGTATCACCTTGGGGTGGGGTGCGCCTGTATTGTTTGTGAAGAAAAAAGATAACACCCTACGACTGTGCATTGATTACAAACAGTTAAATAAGGTGACAGTGAAGAACAGATACCCACTGCCACGGATAGATGACTTGTTTGATCAGTTGAAAGGTGCAGCGGTATTCTCCAAGATTGATTTGAGATCGGGATATCATCAGTTAAAGGTTAAGGAGAGTGATGTCCCTAAGATTGCCTTTAGGACTTGGTATGGCCACTACGAGTTCCTAGTCATGCCATTTGGGCTAACAAACGCGCCAGCAGCATTTATGGATTTGATGAATAGAATCTTCAAGCCCTATTTAGATCAATTTGTTGTAGTTTCATTGATGATATTCTAGTATATTCCAAGAATAGAGAGGGCCATGATCAACATCTTTTGATTGTGCTTCAAACTTTGAGGGAGGAATAGTTGTATGCTAAACTATCGAAATGTGAGTTCTGGCTTGAGGAAGTTGGGTTTCTGGGTCATGTGGTATCAGTAGATGGGATCAGAGTTGACCCTAGTAAGGTTGAAGCCATTCTTAATTGGAAGCCGCCTTAAAATATAATTGAGATGCGAAGTTTTCTTGGGTTAGCAGGCTACTATAGACGATTTGTCAAGGGTTTATCTTCCATAGCCGCTCCCATAACACGATTACTTTGCAAGGATGTTAAATTTGAGTGGACAGATAAGTGTCAAGCAAGCTTTGATCAGTTGAAAACTATATTGAGAGAGGCACCAGTTCTGACGCAACCTACTTCAAGAAAAGAGTTTGTGGTATACAGTGATACTTCACTGAATGGATTAGACTGTGTACTGATGCAAGAGGGTAAAGTGATAGCATATGCCTCTAAACAATTAAAGTCGCACGAGAGGAATTATCCTATGCATGATCTGGAGCTAGCAGCTATTGTTTTTTCCTTGAAAATTTGGAGACACTATCTATACGGAGAGAAGTGTTACATCTATACAGATCATAAGAGTTTAAAGTATTTACCTTCACAGAAAGAGCTAAATTTGAGACAGAGAAGGTGGCTAGAGCTTATTAAGGACTACGACTGTGTTATTGATTATCAACCTGGAAAAGCCAATGTTGTGGCTGACGTTTTGAGTCAAAAGACTCTAGCAGAGCTTCGGGTCCTACCTACATTAGTCTTTCGGATCAAAGAAGCTCAAAAGCATAATTCCAAGATAATTGAAATAAAAGAATCCATTTCCAATGGGGAGAAACCGGAATACTCAGTTGAAGCTGATGGTGGTATCTATTATAGAGGCAGACTATGCGTGCCTGATGTCTCAGAATTGAGACGAGAGATATTGAAAGAGGCACATGAATCGACTTTTTCCATGCATCCTGGTAGCAACAAAATGTATCAAGATTTGAAGCCTTACTATTGGTGGCCGGGTATGAAGAAAGACATTTCAGAGTATATTACCAGATGTCTGATGTGTCAGTAAGAAAAAGCAGAACACCAGTTGCCATCAGGGTTACTGCAACCTATTGCCATACCGGAATGGAAATGGAAAAAAGTTACTGTGGATTTCGTGTCAGGACTACCATTGACTCAAAGAAAACATGATGCAGTATGGGTGATTGTCGATAAGTTGACAAAGTCTGCACACTTTTTACCGGTCAGGATAGACTACTCTATGGATCGATTAGCAGAATTGTATGTACAAGAGATAGTCCAATTGCATGGTGTGCCATTGTCTATCATTTCAGATAGAGATCCCAGATTCACCTCACATTTTTGGAAGAGCCTACAGAGATCTTTGGGTACTCGTCTTCACTTCAGTACCGCGTTCCATCCTCAGACAGATGGACAATCGGAGCGGGTAATCCAGTTGCTTAAGGATATGCTTCGAAGTTGTGTGATTGAGTTAACAGGAAGTTGGGATAGGTACTTGCCACTGATGGAATTTGCATATAATAACAGTTACTATACAAGTATTGTCATGGCTCCTTATGAAGCATTGTATGGCAGGAAATGTAGAACTCCAATTTGTTAGACCGAACTCAGTGAACGAAGGATAATGGGACCCGATTTGGTTCAACAGACAAAGGAGAAGATTAGAATTATCAAAAATAGACTTAAAGCAGCCAGTGATAGACAAAAGTCTTATGCAGACTTGAGACACAGGGACATCGAATACGAGGTTGGTGACAAGGTGTTCCTGAAAGTTTCTCCCTGGAAGAAAGTACTAGGTTTTGGAAGGAAAGGCAAGCTGAGCCCTAGATTTATTGGGCCTTTTGAGATAATTGAACGAGTGGGACCAGTAGCCTATAGGCTGGCTTTACCTCTCAAGTTGGACAAAATTCACAATGTGTTTCATGTATCGATGCTTAGAAGATATAGGTCGGATCCGTCCCATGTCATTCGAGTAGAAGAAATCGATGTGCAACAAAATTTATCTTTTAAGGAGGAGCCTATAGCTATTCTGGCAAAGGAAGTGAAACAACTGTGAAATAAACAAATACCTTTGGTAAAAGTCCTCTGGCGAAGACATTCAGCTGAAGAGGCAACATGGAAAAGCGAAGAAATAATAAGGAATCAACATCTTCAATTGTTTAGTAATAATCTATCATGTATGATTTCGAGGGCGAAATCTTTTAAGGGGGGAAGAATGTAACACCCAAAATTTTTTTAATTTTGCTCAATTAAGATTTTTTTTAATTATTTTGGTGACTAAATAATTTTATTTGAGTAAAATTTTATTACAAATTTGAGATTTGTAAAAAAGTACAAAATTGCCCCTAAGTATATATATATATATATATATATATATATATATATATGGAGATTTCAAAGATTTAAGTAAAAAAAAATTTCATTCTCTCTCATTCTCCCTACACGATCACCATCTTCGTTCATCAACCAAACGACATCCGATTTTCACCAAATTCGAACCAGAAGTAGTTTTCCATATCCTTATCACTCCGGCGACATATGATTTTCCAAAAACTGACCGAATTTTCGAGATCAGAGCAGCAAAAATTGGATTCCGGACTTCCCTCCCATTTCACGTATTTCTCGACTTCTTTTCTTAAATCTAACACCGAAAATAGAATCATGACGTCGAAAAACCTTGGTATGTGTAATTTGAGCTCCGGGAACCGCGGTTTAGGGGCTGATCGGAGTTGGAATTTCTCGCTAGAGCCGTGCGAACTTTTGTAGATCTACACGTTTTCAACTACTTCCAAGCCATAAAACTTATATATTTGGACTCCTCACACCTCAAGATTTCTTTTGGTACTAGTCGACCGTTGAAAATTTTCCGGTGACCGGAGTCCAGCAACCACTAATCAGGTATTTTGGACAGAATCTTCGGCTCGTTAAACCGAGTCATCTGATATAAAACACACCTCCTATTTATTTTTAGATAGTGAGATATGAATTTATTTGTGAAGTTTAAGTATATTTTTATTATTAAAATGATTAATTAATTTAGTTGAATTGCATAATTATTTGAGTTTATTGAAGATTATTTGGGGAATAATTGAATTTTATATTATTAAATGGAAGTGATTATTAGTTAAGTTAGAATATTAATATATTAGATAATTAAATTAATAATCGATGATTATTAATTATGGAATTAATTGGAGTGTTTGGAAGAAGAAAATAAATTTTGGGATGGAAGAAAAAAATTAATAGGAATTTTGGAGAATTTTTAGATTTTTAGCCTAATTATGAAAAAAATTTATTGGGAGTTGTGGAATACTATTTTGGTGAAATTAATGATGGAAAATGAAATAAAATGAGTTAAAGTGATGATATGAATTTATTTAAAATTTTTAGAGTATTTATTGAATTAATAAAAATTCTTGAATTGGAAATGGACACTAGAAGAATAAAAGAAATAAATGGAGAAAAAATAATTTTGGAGGCAGAAAAATAAAGAAAATAAATTATTATAAAATAAAATTAATATTTGAATTTTTGGTCTCACTGGAAAGCGTGATGACGACCAAAACCGGAATTTATGCATTAAACATGTATAATAAGAAAATTTTAAATTATAGGATCTTGATATTCGTGAGAGCGGAAAATTTAAATTTTGCTAGATTTTATGTCGTAAGGGGTTCAATAGCTAATTGAAAATTTTTTATCTCTAGGCGCGACGTCGGACTAAACGCCAGTCCGAGATAAAGGAAAAAAGTCGGCCGATATCGGCAGAGCGTAAAGAGGTTAGTGCAGTTGTTCTTATAATATTAGTCATATATATAAGTAAGTAATTAAAGAAAAGTATGAAGTAATAAAGAAATTATTAGATTCAAATAATTTATAATATTACATAAAATATATTATATATTTTATGTGAAAAATTAGAGTTTTTGCAATTATTGAGTTTGAAATATTATATTTGTATTTCAAAAAAATTTAAAAGTTCGATATACTTTATGATGATATTTATTTTGACATGAAAATAATATTTATCGATTTTATGGAAAATGATTAAGAAAATAACTGTAAAGTATTTTTGTGGAAATTATTATTATGCTTTGAAATACAAAAATGAATTGAATTATGAATTTGAGAAATTTTGTCCACATATTAGGCTAGACGTGAGCTAGGATATTGTTGGCATGCTAATAGGATAGAAATTATGGTCTTGTGTATTTCTGTGGACCAATGAAATATTGTGATCTTGTGCATTTCTGTGGATTACCTTATACAATTGTCAGTTCTGTGTATTTCTGTGGGCTGAGTCATATTATATTTGGATCCTATGCATTTCTGTGAATCCTAAGTTGAAATGTAATATGATACCCATTTGATTCCCTAGAAGCAAGTCTAGAATGTCATAATACGTGGGTATATGAAAAATCTATTATATTTATTTATAAAAAGGAGATTCAAAATTTGAATTGATTATATTTTAAAAGCATGCTTTATTTTAATGACTATTATTATAAGAATTTTTGCACCACTGAGTTATATACTCAGCGCGAGAGTTTATTTTCTCTTGCATAGGTTACAAAAGTAGCAGACAACGTCTGGACTTGTAGATAAGGGACGCTGACTAGGAACCCACAAAATGGAGCACAGTAGTAGTAGTGGTAGTCATCCAGAGCGGGTTGATATTTTTTTATTATATTTTGATATGTATATATACAAGTTTTTAAATTTCATTACAGCATATATATAAATAGAATAAAAAGGTGTGTATGTATAATATTTTAGTATATATTTTAAATTTTTTATATTAGATATGTTTAAAATTAAAAAAATATTTATTGAGAGTTTTATTTTCTGTAGCACCTCCTATCCATCCGGTATACAGATGGGTGTACGGAAGGGTAAGGGGTGTTACAATCATCCCTAATTGGCATGTCAACCTATCTACCCATTCTAGTCTAGGTTAGGTACATATATTGGGCTCAAGTTCCTTTCCACATTTTCATATTTCGATCATTCTTTATCAATATCATTCACATAACTTTTTCTTATGCACAAATCTTTCATGCATATTTTTCTCATTTCCTACCATATCCATATTATTTATATTCATTTCATGCATTTGAACACTTACTATGTCATATTTGATAGCATAAACTCATTTAACATTCAACTACTTTATGAATAATTTTTATTTGAAGCATAGCATTATTGGTCGTGACACTAATGTTCATGCCTGTTACAAAGTTGTATCAAACTGTTTCACAACCGTGAATGAATGTCCACAACCCGTAAATAGTTTTAAAACTTCTTGACAGCCGTGATACAAGATTCATGCCCATGAATCAATGTGAGACAACTTCATGCCTGTGACACTCTGTGTTTGTCCCAAGCTGTGAATGATTTTGGTTTGAATAGTATCTTTTCCAAGCAAGGTTCACACCCATAAATAGATTTGGAAAACCAGTTTTCAATTATCAAATTCTTTTTAAGGAAAACCAAAACAAAACGATTCAATCCCAAAACATACCAAAACATGTATTCATAGCTCAACTCACATTCTACAACTCAAATTTTAACATTTACTTTATAATTATCAAAATTTTCTTTTAATTCTACATTTTCTCTATGATTCAATACAAAATATCAACATTTATCTCTAATTAACCCTACCAATATTGCATTAAACATTCTTATCTAAATTAATCACATGTAAACTAATTGTCAAGCATACAAATTCACAAAGTTTATAGCTTATTGCCTTAAAAACACGCACATTCTTCTTTACTTTCGCTTTTTGGCATTTAGACCTCTTTTTCTTTTCCCTTGTATTTTTTTGCTTCTTGCACTTTTTTTTTTCAAAGAAGCACCTATCACAAACAAAAATCTCATTAAAACCCTCTCTCTCTCAAGTCTAAACCATCTTTTAACTTTCTCTCTCCTCACATATAAACCCTAGTTTCCTATCTGTTCACATAACTTAAGTTTTGGCTCCATTAACCTTTCTAATCTTAACCTCTTCCCTTTTAAAGGTTTTTAAACATTTTTAATACCCTTTTCAACCTTCAAAACCCTCCAAGAACCCCATTCCACCCAAGGTCACAACTCACACAAACAAGCTTTTTAAGAGCTCAAAAATACATTTTTTTAACTTGAAAAAAGTGAGAGAATGAAGGAAAAATACTTACTTCACCTTGTTCTCTTTATGGCGGAACTAAGGAGATTTTTTTCTCTCATCTTTTCAAGCTCTTTTCCTCCTATTTCTTGGTTTTTTAGCTTACTCTTGATCTCTAGATGTTTAAAATCACATTTTATTGGCTTTTTCTCATTATTTCCTCATTTTTCTTTCTAGAATGGAGCTTTGGTTATGGAGTAATGGTAAGAACTTGTGGGCTAATCTTTTATAGAAAATAAAATGGAAATGAAGATAAGGAAGGAGGAAAAAGAAGAAAAATAGAGAAGAAAGAAAAAGTCTTGTATAGGTCCCACTATTTTTTACCAAAACTTATATTTATTCTTAATTGACATGTTAATGCAAATATACTTAGGATAATATTCTCCCCTCTTATATACGGCCATATCATAATAAAAAGGTGCTTTAATTGTATTTTATTGGAAAATATCCAACGTAATCCTCTAATTTTATTGGCAAATATCCCCTCTCAAACTTCTCACTCATGAGATTGCCTTGGCAAGTGAGAAGGAGGTAGAGCTTGAGAAGCAAAAGGAGACTATAGATTTTAATGCCTTAACAAAGTATCAACAATCTTCAATTTAAAGCTCTATAAATGAGTAAATGAGCGAGCTAGATAATTACAAAGAGTTTTCCACACTTATAAGACAAATTGTCATATCCGCTAATTTAGGCCCCGAGTCGCACGTGTCGCGAAATTGACTCGTTTGACTGATCGGAGTTTAAATTCGGATTTTGATCGAAATTAATAAAGTAATGATTAAATTATGTTGATATATGTCTAATTAAGTGTTTATAAATCTTAAAGAAGTTAATTTATGGTAAAGGACTAAATTGCAAAATTTGATAAGTTTTGGGGTCAAATTGCAATTTACCAAAATTTGAAAGATTAATGACATTATTTACTAATTAACATATTAATTTTTGGACATTTTAAATGGGTTGGCCGACCACTCAATAAGAAAAAAGAATGAGATTAAGCTTAACTAAACCTAAAGTCATTATTTTTGTCAAAAAATGGTGGGACCCATATGAGACTTTTGACTATTCTCTTAATTCTTTCTTCTTCTTTATCTCTTTTTCTTAAATTATTTCTCTGCTCAAAAACCAGCCTATACACCAGCCCTCCTTTCCATCATAGTTAGAGCTTAATCTAGAGAGAGAAAGAAAGAGAAGAGAGGGAAAAGAACAAGTCAAAGCCATTTTCATGCACAACAAGACTTGGAGAAATTAAGGAAGGGAATAAGGGAGGAAAAAGAGGAAGAGAAGAGGAGAGATAAAACTTTCAAGTGTTGATCAAGAAGAGAAAAAAGTATAGGTAATAAGCTCTCCTTCTCCTCTTCAACTTTAATAAAAGGAAAATATGGTTTTGAGCTCATTTAGAACTTGATTATATAGAGAGAGAGTTTAGGGTTTCATAAGAGAGAGTTTAGTGTTTCATGAGAATTTTGATAAGATAAGGTTTTGATGATGATTTTGTGTGTTATAGGAGCTCAAGAAAACAAAGGAAAAGAGAAAGCTACCTAGAGAAAGTGAAGGAGATTAATAAGAGGTTTGTGCATAAATTAAGACAATAGCCTATGTTTTATTTTCAAGTTGTATGATTTGAGAATTTGATATATAAATTAACTTTATTTTATGATAAAATTCTGAGTATGCATGTTTGCTAGACTTAGGAGTATATTTGGTAGAAATTAAATTAGGTGATTGTGTGTGTGTAATGCTGGAAATTCTGGAGCAGTAAGCATATATATTGCTATAACTTGAGCTATATAATTCGGATTAATGTGTTCTTAGTTGCATATGAAAGATAAGACATAGGGATTTAATTTTATTCAGACCATAGAATCTAAATATGTCTGTATTTATCCAGAAAAATATATATATTTCTGACCTAGAATCTGTTCAGCAAATTTCTGGGCGAAATTGTTAGTGAATAGTTAGTGTTCAATTAGTCATAACTTTTTCTAAAGAACTCAAAATTTAGTGATTAAAGTTTAATATTAAAGATAAGACATAGGGCTTTAACTTTTATTCAGACCATAGAATCTAAATATGTCTGTATTTACCTATAAAATATATATATATTTCGGACCTAAAATCTATCCAGTAAATTTCTGGGCGAAATTGTTAGTGAATAGTTAGTGTTCAATTAGTCATAACTTTTTCTACATAACTTAAAATTTAGTGATTCAAGTTGAATATTAAATATAATTCATACGGATTTAACTTTTATTCAGACTATAGAATCTAAATATGTCTGTATTTATCCAGAAAAATATATATATTTCGGACCTAGAATCTGTCCAGTAAATTTCTGGGCGAAATTGTTAGTGAACAATTAGTGTTCAATTAGTCATAACTTTTTCTAAAGAACTCCATATTTAGTGATTCAAGTTGCATATTAAAGATAAGATTTAGATCTAAAATTTATAAGAAGACTATTTAATTTAATTCAGACTGTAACATGATCAAAATTAAGGTCAAAAATAGAATTTGAATTCTGCCTAAAGCAGGGCAAAAAAAAAAGAAATTTAAATATTTAAATTATATTAGGTTAATTGTTATAATATGAAATTTTCCCAAATGAGGTAGATGAAAAATCAAATGAGTTTTTAAGACTCATAAAATGATGTGCAAATAAAATCATAGTTGAGTATTTTGTGATTGAGAAAGATATATATATATATATATATATATATATATATATATATATATAAATGAATATATATACTTTTATTTCTTATGGTTTTGAATTTTAATGATATTAATTAAGCCCTAAAACACCTAGCTTAGAACTAGAATTTTTGATAGTTTGGCATGCCAATCAGGGGAACTAATAATGCCTATGATAGCACGATTAATGAAGCCAGTGATGACACTATAATTGAAGCTAGTAATAGCATTATCATTAATGCCGGTGATGACACACACACACACACACACACACATATATATATATATATATGCTAGTGATCAACAAGATAATAAATTGTATGAAAAATACTCACTATAAAAGCATGATGAAATATATTGCATGAATATTTATATGTTATGAACAACATGATATAGTATATTGCCTTTATCTTTATGCATCACTAAACTTAGAGCTTAGCGTGGGAGTTTCCTTCCGCGCAGATTTAGAAAGGTAGCTGAAGCTTGTAGATAGAGCTAGCTATGGCCTAATCTAGTAAGGCAAATGATAGATAAAATCGTGGGTCACAATACTTTTGTATTTTGTATTATATTTCCTTATTTTGGATGTATAAATTATCTTTTATGTTTTTGTAATTAATCTGAAGTTTTGTAAATATTATTTTATGTAAATAAAATGTAAATTATCTTTTTTATATCTTTGAGCTTAGAATAAAAAAAATGTATGGCTTTTTAACATTTATTAAGTAATGATTTTAAGAAGTCGGTGTAGCACTCACTTATCCAGACATTTCATGCTGGGGTAAGGGGGTGTTACACAAATTAAGAAGCTCTTAAAGAAGAAAAAGTGTGGCAATAATCAATATGAGAGCCCTCTAAGTACTCATCAAACAACAATAGGCATAAGAGGAGATCTTACATGGAACAAAAAGAAAAGAGGCACAAGGCAACAAGAGATTAAAGCTCTTCAGGTGAAAACGAGATACTGCCTCTTGCTTTATGGCATGGAGGATCCAATGAGGTATGCTTAACTTCCCATTCTTGTAGTAGTAGTGATTCATTTTTTAAGCATAATATAGATAATGAGCTTCTTTAAGCCTTGTTTTCAAAAGTTGAGTTCTTTAAAAAGAAAATGGATTTTTAGGGGGAAAAAAATTCTCAACTTGAGAATAATTTAGAGGATTTGGAAAATCAAAATTGTTTTCTTAAAATTTCTAATGATTTTCTTAAGAAATCATTATCATTAGATGATATTTCCTCTAAACCTCAACATATGCAGTTTTATTAAAAGAAAATGAGTCTTTGAAAAGGAGATTGAGGAACTTAGATTTTTAATTTCAAATTTTAAAAAGGAAAGGAGAATTTGGATGCTTTCTTAATATCTTAAAGGTATACTTTGATTAAAACTAGTTTAGGCTTTAGAGGGGATTCATTTTCTACTAACTTATCTAACATCATTCATTTTGTAAGGATCTTTACACCTCAAGTGTCTAGTATAGAGGTGATAGACAAAGAGGCTCACACCAAGGTACACACAAGATCAAAGAAAAAGGGGAAGGGCTCACAAGGTCCTAGAGCTAAGTCTCAAAGTACTAAGCTTGGTTTCTTTTATGGATATATATATATATATAAGAAGTATGCCCGTAGGACAACCCACATCCCATATAATAAATGTCAATGCATTCATTCTTATAATAATGTGGTGAACCCTAAATTCCATACAAAATGGCACATGATTAAAAAAAATTCAATTCTAAAATTTAATGCCATTATTGTATGAAATTTAGTCTTTTGAATTTTCAATGTTTTATTAGGAAGGCTCACCTCTATAAGGGTGAATCTTTAAGTACTAACCCTCATGGGCCTAAGTTAAAATGAGTACTAAAATTTACAATCACTTGATTGTTTAAGTACAAAGTGCAACAATTGACATCTCTCAACAAGTGGTATCAAAGACACTAAAACTGGTACTAAGATCACAAAATTAACAATTGGTATCAACTTGAGTTGGAGCTTGATGGATTTTGAACACGTATCTCATACATGGAATAATGGAAAATTAAAATTATTATAAAACCCTAAACTCAATGATCATGCCTATGTGATTCAAAATTTAATACAAACCATCACATAAGAGAAGATGATTACCTTTGTTATCAAATCTTGAATCTATTTTGATTGTGAGCTTTCCTTCTTGTTAGGTTGTAGCAAACTACAACAATCCAAAACTAGAATTTTATCAAGTAATATCCATGTGCAGGAAGAAGAAGAAAGCCTCTAAAAAGATGAGGTGACACAACACCAAGGTGCTAGTAATGGTGATTTGTCATGTATGAGAGAAAGAGATGAGAGATCAAATATTCTTTAAAAAGTCAGCCACAAAAATAAAACTTAAAAGGGGTTTTTATATGTTTTAAACTCAAATTAGAGTTGGACACATAAAACCCTAGGTTTTGCTTTCTATTTAGAATAAAAATCTACAAAGTCACATAGCGTCATACTTATGACGTGTGTTAGGTCAGTTGGGGAGTGCAACAAAGAAGTCCATTCTCGCGCACAAAAATACCTTCTATGTTGTGAATAAAGTGCAATAAACCATACAAGACTGTGAAACTCTTTCATGTCCATAAACTTGTTCGGTTCAAATTTCTCTCAAGTTTTGGATCTAATTCAAAACTCATTTCACATTTCCTTCATTCTTTATATATGTGTGACTTATTACGTTTCTAGTTTTGTTGACAGTTTAAATTATCACATAATTTCAAACAGATAATGAGCGACATCTAACAATATATCATGACCACCCAAATAACCAGAAAATCATTGATTTGACTATAAATCCTTCTATAGAAATTACTCTACAATTTGTCTTTTCACCATAATATACCTCATTTGGTTCAAAGTATGAACTATATGTCAATTCTCACTAGATTGACTATGTCACATCTAGTCCAAATTATTTTAGTTATTGTCTCTGAGATCCATTACTCTATTAGGTATGTACTTGAAGGCTCTATTCAAGATATGTCCACCTCGGGCAAAGATTTTTGAATAATGATCTCCCATAAAAGGCTATAGGTATAATCTCCTTTTATCAGGAATGATGAATCTTCTATTCACTACTAAACGACCTTTGAATACCTTACGATATACCCAATCATAATCCTATGAGTGACATTTGAAAGGTAACAAAGAATGGAGTCAATGTATATGATTTAGTATTCAAGATAACCTTGAGCATCTCAAGTCTAAAGATACTTGCACCATTTCTAAGATGAAACTATCACTGACATTCAATAAATATCCTAGTGATTGTCTCATAACTAGGTTATCCAATATACTTGACTATTCTAGAAAATATCCATATGTTAACTCTAAATATCTCATATCTACAGTTTATGAGATCAACTTCTTAACTCAGTCATAAAGAATAACATGTGCTAGTTTATACAAATTAATAATGTTATATCTTGTTAATCCTATGACTAGGGATCATTTAGGTATAAACATAATTACATATACTAGGAATCTCACCATCATGATTTCCTTCATATTGTGTTATACCAAAGACTTCATTAAACATTTTAAGATCTATATCAAATTCATGTTGAATGAATACCATATAATGAAAAATATATTTATTAATAAATAAATGTGTACATCAAGTGTCCAAAGTCATTGACTTTAGGTCACCTTTATAACAACTTCCCACTTGCACTAAAGCCAATTGTCTTTATACATTATACAATAGGCGAATACATGATTATCATATTTCTTCTAAGGTATTGGCTTAGTAAAAAAATGAACTATATTTTGATTAGTGGAAACTCATTCTGTCTTTACATCATGTTTACCAATGATCTTCCAAATAAAATGTAATGCCATAGCACATGTTTGGATTTCTTAAGAGATCGTGGCTCATTTGCTTGTGCAATGACTCCATTGTTATCATAATACATAAGTATTTGATCAACAATGCTAGGAACTATTGTCATATCCATTAATTTAGGTCCCGAGTCACTTGTGTCATGAAATCGATGTGTCAAACCAACCAGAGTTTAATTTCATATTTTAACTAGAAAAAAGTTAAAATAATAATAAATAATTTATGGAAGTGATTAACTAAGTGTAATGTGTGAACAAGTGATAAAATATGGTAAAATGGCTTATGTGCAAAAGTTAGAAAAGTTTTGGATCTAATCTGTAAACTTAGTAAAATTTAAGGATCAAATGAGATATTTGCCATTTAATTGAAATTTTACACATCTTCTTATTGATGGTCGACCATGTAAACAAAATGAAAGAGAGAAAAACTAATGAAAAGGAATTAACATGGTAATATGGTATTAAATCATAAGTTTGGTCAAACTAGTGGGACCCCCAATAAGACTTGTTCTTCTTCATTCTTCCTTATTCTTTCTTCTCATCTTCATTTTGTTAGTCCCCTTACAAATTTTTCACCCTTAATCTTCATAGCCAAACCTTAGTTTAGAGAGAAAGTGAGGAAAATAGAGAAAATGCCATTTTCTTGCACAAGAAACTTAGAAAAGACTAAAGAAATACCAAAAGAAAGGAAAAGAATTTGAGAAAAGGAGAGAGAAACTCTCATTTGTTGGGTCATGGAAAGAGACAAGTGAGAAATAGGTAGTTTTCTTCATCTTTTTCTTTTTAAAAAGTAAAAGTGGATTTTGATCTCTTGTAATACCCACTCATATAGTAGGATATAATCTCACTATATAAGTGAATGTTGCATGACTGATTACCTTATAAACTTTTTCTGTTTAAAAACTTTTTTCCATTTATTCTCATAAAACTGTATATCATGCATATTTTAAGAACATTCACAAACTGTATACTAGATAAGCAAAATACTATGTTCGTAGTAATACAAAATCCTTATTATCCAAAATAATTAGTTTGGACATACATTATCCTTTTTATTACATAACATTTCTTATTTACAATAACAAAACCAATTACATGTCCTTAAAAATATGAACAAAATAAATATATTTGTCTCATGTCATGAGGTATAAACAAAATAAAAATGTATGAACTAACATCAATCCAAACATGGGTCTATTGTGATTGACTTGGACTCCTCTTCACATCAACTCAACTATCTATCAACTTCAAACTTGCATGTAGGAGAATTTACATGCTAAACTAATAAAAATTTAGTAGTACATATAAGCATAAAAATTCTAACAAATATTCAAACATTCATATAGTATATAAACTGTGTACTTACCTTATAATTTCAATCATGCTATCAATATCATTGAACTACTGGTTGAAACATATACATATTGTATTGCATATATATATATTCACATCCAAATAACATTTATGTTTTTTCCCAAATTATCTACATAATACCTTGTGATTTGAAGCATATAAATCATATCCATATTTATATTCAAATAATCATACTGTATACCATCTTATTACATCATGCAATGTGTGTGCATACCAATTCCATGTTAGAATATCATAAAAGTCAATTTACAAATTTGTATCAGGGCTTCACGATCGTGAATGCATATTCGCTCCCGTGAAGACTCTTTTCACGAGTGGTCTACCCATGATCATTTTCTGAGGTAACATTCACGGGCATGAACATCGTGTCACGACCATGAATATGCAATCTACAACATTTTCAACACTAACTCAAGACAATTAAACACACTACACGTAATGGCTCTAAGGCTAACTAATGTTAATCACTCTTATAAACACTTTTCAATATATTACATCATTTCACAAGTTGTAAACATGCATATTACCACATTTAACAAATTAGCCTTGTGCAATGGGGTCCAGTTTTGTTCAACCTCCTATTCTGATAAAGTGGAACCCAAACTTTAGAATAAATGTTGTGTTGAAGAACGACTTTGTGGGAGATAATAATGACATCTTTTGTTTAGGAAATATTATGTTTTTAGAGTTAAAATTCAAGTAAGACTTTTAGATTATAAATTCAGACTTATGGTTCATTTATAGGAGACATATGATAGTTACTAGGGAGATCATTGGAACAACAAACTTTGTTTCTCTTGTTTGGATTTTCAGATAGCATACTTTTATTTCTATCATCTTTATTCTCTACTGTAATGTTTAACTTAGTTATCAAAATATATATGACCATTGTTATTATGATGTTAGCCTAAACTAAGAAATCCATTACTGCATAAGATATATCATTGAAGACTTTCTTCAGGAAATGTCCACTCCGACTAAGAATTTCTGAGTAATGATCTTTATAAGATGTCATAGATACACTCTCATTCTATTAGAAGTGTTGAATCTTATGTTGACTATTCAATTATCTTTGAATACTTCATGTTATACCCAATCATTACCTTATGAGCAACATCTAAAAAGCAACAAGTAATGAAGTCAAAGTATATGCTTAAACATAAAAAAAATAACCTTCAAAAACTATATGAAAATGAAAGAAAGAAGGTGACGAATATGAATGAGTTGGTTGTGGCGTGTCAGAATGGGTAAATGAAGTAGGTTTGTGACAGAAATAAGGGATAAAAGATAGAGAAAAACATGTATGCTTCACTTTCTCTTGGTTGACCAACTTTCACAGGCATGAACCTTTCTTCATAAGCGTGAATCACCTTATCACAGTCGTGACAAAACCTTTCACATGAGTGACCTTGAGCCACAACATTCATGGTAATGACAATACCTTCACAGACGTGAATCCTTTTAAAACTCTACTGTTTTGATAACACAATACTTTTCACATATGTGAATATCCATTTACATGCATGAAAACTCTCATGCTATTTTTTAAACCTTATTTTTTAAGGGTTAAACTCTTTTCCTTTTGGGTTTGTTTTCCCTTCATGGTTGCACCTATCATAAACAAAAACATATCAAAACTAAACTATTTCTTTACAAGTTTAAAGCCATCCTTGCACTTTCTCTCTACCTAAAACTTGGGTTTTGGCCTTTATGTTTGTTCTTAACTTAAGTCCTACCAATTCTAAGGTTCTCTAACACCTCACAACCTCTTTTTCACCATGAAACCTTCTTAAAACCTTTCTTCCATCATAGTCACAACTCACCATATAAAACCCTAAAAGAGGGCTTATAAGTTGAATAGACAACCTTATCAAATGGACATTAAAATAGAAAAAGACACTCTCAAACTTAAAAGGCATACAGTTAGATAGTTACCCGTGGAGTGATACTTTGATGAGCATGAACAACACCTTTAGGTCTACCTTTTGTGCCTCTTGTATAGACAATAAGTGTTGGATCTTCAGCTACACCATGAACATGACAAAAAGTGTAAAAAGAGAATAAGATCATGAAGAAGAAGGAAAACTTTTGTGCATGTTTGAGTCTGTTCGGTGGTACAAGACAATTTTACATCTCTCAAAATGAAAAACTTTGTTTTATAGAGTTCAATTCCCCCATCATACTTCTACATTAGACTTCTATTGAATCCATTGCTCTAATTGATAAAGATAATGTGCAGTTGATTGAAGAAATGGTAGGAACAAATGTAATGAGTGAAAATTGAGTAGCACATTTAGTAACAACAATTTCTAACTCATGAAGATCTTCAATGCTTGACACCATAGATATTTCCTATAAATAAAATATAAATGGTATATGTATAGGAGTTAATTAAGAGTAAAGCAAAATAAGTGGCAAAAATAAAATCATAATCATAGATTGGATAAGGAAAATTATAATAACCTTTAAAATGCATGCTTCAATCCATATGCAGATAAAAAAGAAAGAAGATTAGCATTATGTGGCAAACAAAGACAACATTAGGAACTCATGACAACAACAGAACATACAAGAATACTATCGCATTTGATCAAAAGGTCGAGTGTCTTCTTGAAATTTTTAAGGGATTAAGATGAAAGATCTAGCCAGACAACACAAAAGTCCACAACAAAGTACTAAACCTTATAACTTTTCTTAATTAATGGGATGGTGAGCATTATTTGCTTGCGTACAATAAAACAAGTATTTGTTTCATCATATCACTAATAAACAAAGAGCCTATACAGCTGTAAGCAAATCAAGTGAAAAGATAGAATCAATAGAAGGCCAAATCAAACAAGGAAGTGGCTCATAGTTTGTCTAATAAGTTCAATTATAGATTACCATTACTGCACATGAAAACCATAAATGAAATAATACAAAGAAGATACACACATATTAGCATGGATAAAAGACTTGCATATTAGCAAGTGATGACATGAAAGGCTCACACATGCATATTGAATTTATAAAACATACAAAGGAAACAAGAACTTTGACAGACCTTCCATAGAAATGAATCATATCTTGGAGGGATCACGTAATCGGTATAAACATGGCTATCCATTCTAATATCCATTCTAACAAAGGGACCTCTAAATGTAGGGCCATAAATGAATCAATCTGCTCGCGAGTTATTTGGGTCTCAATTTGAAAAAAACTCGTTCAAAATCGTTTATTACTATTAACGAGTTGAGCTCAAAAACCTTATCGAGCTTAAGCTTAATATTGTTTAGTTCATCAGTTTGCGAACAAGTTTGTTTACGAGTTTGCGAACATGTTTGTTTAAAAGCTTGAGAACATGTTCGAACATGTTCATTTATAAGCTCATGAACATGTTTGCGAATATATTCATTTAAAGCTTACAAACATGTTCGTTTAAAAGATTGCGATCATATTCATTTAAAAGCATGCAAACATGTTCATTTAAAAGCTCGCGAACATGTTCATTTAGGGAAATTTAATGAATAGTAAATTGTCATAATTTGCTTAATTAAGGCCAAAATGGTCTAACAGCCACAATTGCTATGCGCATCAGTATGCATCATAGGCTTTCTTAGCTAGTAGGCCCGTGTGGGCTCGTGATCTCTCCTGAGCGATTTTTTCCTGCGATCTTATTGCGATCCAACCTGAAATAATTCTCTCATATTTTTGAATCATATCCAAGACCATTTTACTCATTCTCCACATCTATAATGCATGTGACCCATTAGGTTCCCGGTTGTATTGACCACTTAAATTAACGATTAATTTAAGCAAGTCATGAGCGGTATCTAGCGACACATCATGACCCCCAATTGATTAGAAAGATAGTGGTTTGACTATGAACCTCTCCATAGATAATTTTCGTGCAATTATTCCTTTTATCATTCTACACCCCATTTGGTTTAAAGTATAGATATGTGTCAACTCCCACTAGACTGACTACGTCACATCTAGCCCAAGTAATGTTAGTTCTTGTCCCTGAGGCTCATTATTCTGTTAGATATGTCATTAAAGACTATCTTCATGACATTTCCACTCCGATCAAAGATTCCAAAGTAATGACCCCGATAAGAGGCCATAGGTATATACTCCTTCAATCAGAAGTGGTAAATCCTTTGTTGGTTATCCAATTACCTTTGAATACCTCAATTTGCATCCAATCACCACCCTATGAGCAACCTCTCTAAAGTAACAAGGAATAGTGTCAAAGTGCAGAATCCGTATTCAAGATATCCTTTAATACCTCAAGTCTAAGGATACTTGCACCATTGCTATGACAAGACTATCATTGACATTTGAATAGATTATCCATATGAGTGTCTCATAGCAGGTCATCTACTGTACTTAGCTACACTTAGCTAGCATCCATATGTAAAATCCAAACATCTCATGTGTACAAATTATGAGATCTATTGCTTAACCTAATCAAGGAGTATAACATGTGCTAGTCTATCCGGATTAACAATGTCCTGTCTCATTAATCTTATGACTAGAGATAATTTAGATACTAATATAATTACACATGATAAGAATCTCAATATCATAATCTGATAATGATTTTCTTCATGCTATGTTATGTATCAAAGACTTCATTAATTGATGTAAAATCACTATCAATTCATATATTAAATGAATATCACATTAATGAAGATGTCTTTTATTAATCAAATAAATTTGTACAAATAAGTGCTAAATGTGATTGTCTTTAGAGCACTGCTCTAACACTGGGAACCTTTGATTTTAGCAAGATCGACTTCCACAAGTCATACAAATTAAACATTTGTCTCTCCACTTAAAACTAATAATTTATTACCTACTTTTTTATTTACTAACATTTTAAAACTACAATTTTATCACTTATCTATTTTATTTTTTTATTTTAATTAATTTTTAATGTAAAATTATAAATTTGTTATATTTTTTTAACAATCTTCCGAACAACTTTATTTAATATTGTTTTTTGCGGTTGATGTAGCAGTTTTTTTTTCCGGTGATTTTATTATCTTAAAATTAATTTTTGAATTTAATTCATATGTGACTTTTAAAATTTATGAAAAGTTTATCTTTAATAACACTCTTGTCAGTTACCTCTAAAATATTTCTTTGCATCCAATTTTTATATAATTTTAAATAAATTGTGAATACAACTACAAAGAAAGTAAAAAATAAAAACAAGACAAAAAAATTGTTTAAAAAATGAAATTAGGTAAATTTAGGTTAACGTGACTTATTTTATATTAGAAGTGTATAATAAAAAATGTATTGATAGCATTTTTCATAATTTTAAAATACATGCATATAATTTATGAAAACAATTTACAGCATAAAATTCATTATTGAGATGATACAGAATCAATTTATGGCGTAAAATTTGTATTAAGAGCGTTCCAAGGAAAAAAAAAAACAAAACTGCAATAAATTTAATCTGAGAATTAAGAAATGAAGAACAAAATTGAGGATCGTTTTGTGGCCTGTGATCTGATGTTCAGATGAATGTAATAAAGAAGAAACTTATGAGGAAAACCGTCCAAATCTTTAGCAAATTACAGCAACCCAAAGAGGAGTTCAAAAGTATGCACTAATTCCATTTTCATTTTATAACATAATAAATCATAAACATGTGAAATGGTTAAATTTAAGTAGGATTTGTAACTGTAATTAGATTAATCCACATGATCATTTGAGGCATGACTCGTTAACTTGAGAAATGATGAACTCCACCGCTCTAGAAACAAGCTCCTCAACTCCAACATCCGCCGTGGTATCCACTGTCAGCTTAGGCACATCTTCCACATCATATTCAGTGCACCCACCGTATCCCTCCAGTAACCTCTCAAGATCTTGCCACGTTGACGGCTTATGCCAACTGGCTTGATCACCTGCTCCACGACTCTCGAGCCTTCGATGCCACTCATCTTTATCTAACGGTTTACATTCGACGATCACAACACGTGCACCAGCAGAGGATGCCACGTGGAGCAATCGATCAAGGTGATCTCTACGCGAAAGCGGAGAATCGAGTATAACGCTAAGGCCAAGATGGAGCTGAGTGGAGGCGATTTGCCAAAGGACCTGATACGACAAGTCGTTTAAGAGCTTGGGAGATGCTGTAGTAGAGTTTTGGAGAAAGAGAGTGCAGTCACGAACGTCGTCCTTATCGAGAAGAGGGATTTTGAGAGAGGAGGCTAAAGAATGGGCCAAAGTGCTTTTGCCGGTGCCTGGATGGCCTTTCATTGCGATTATCAATGGGACTCTAATTTTCTCTTCTGCATCTGCTGCTACTGCTGCCATGGTGAGGGAAAAACCAGGGCATGAAGATGATGACAAAGACCAATAATAGTCTATATATGGAGTCTGATTCTTTTAATAATTTTATAAGGATAAGTGGATAAGCGATGATATTAATGGTCATATTAAATTAATATAACAGTAAAGGAATGAGATGGTTGCAGATTTTTTTTTTAATTTTTTTATAATGATTTTTACTATGTTTAGTACTCGACCCAGTATTGAATTAAGGTCGAATTAGTTAAATGAGATTTCATCAAAATGCAAATTTTAATATATATCCGTACATATTAAAATATAAAAAAATATTTTAATTAAATTTATTTTATCCATAATAATATTTTTAAAAATATTAATGTCTATAATTTAAATTAATACGTAATCAATTTCAAAAATATTTTCAAAATAATAACATACATATTTCATTTATTATTTTAAATAACAATAAAATTGATTAATTTATAAACTTTTGATTTTTAAAAAATTAAAATAATATTTTTTTTATAAAATTATATTACAATATTTATTTTTGAATTAAATTAATATTTTTTTTATAAAAAGCAAAATAATTTTGAAGATTATTTGTATGAAAATTTTAATCTATATTAATGCATAAAAACAAGTAACATAAAATTTTGTAAGAATCACATCTTTTTTAACTCGTGTGGTCTAGCGGTTGGAGTTTCACAATTTATTTTCATAGTGGCGGGTTAGAATTTTAGTCTGCTCATTTTGTTACTTCCCCCGAATTTTGCTACAGGTTAATCTAGTCGAGTCGATACAGCAATAAATTGAAGAACAATTTCATTAAAAAAATTCAAAACTCGAAATCAATCGAGTTTATTTTTAATTATTCGAAACTTAACTCAAAAATTTTTGAGCTAATCGAGCTCGACTCTATAAAACTCAAATTAACTAAAAATTTTATTAAATAATATATTCAAATTAACTTGACTCGACTTGAAATCAAGTCGAATTAACTCGATTCGATTAATCTCAAGTATATTTAAATACAAAGAATATAAAAATAATTTAATAAATAATAATAAAATAACTACTCAAATAAACTCGCATGATTTACGAGTCAAATATAATAATACTCGATATCGATTCGACAAACTATTCGAACTATTCAAGTTCGATTCGATTAACGCCGAGTCGAATTCATATATTTTACATGTTGAGCTCAAGTAACTTAACTCGTTTACACCCCAAATCTTGATTGGTTCGAACAGGTCATGATTCTATTGGATGGTTAGCAGGTTTTGAGATTAGGTGAAATCTTACCTAGTTCAGAAGTGCTAATTGGCCCGACTATTAAACCGGTTTGCAAATTCACTAGTCTCATCAATCGGTCTAGGCCAGTTTTAATAATGGATTTTTCTAATTTCATGTATGGTGTACATATGGATGACATTTATTTCTTTAACTTATTTTCTTAATTTTTCAGCAATTATTATTGACAATGAATAGATTATAAATTGTAAGATTTTAAAAATTAAACTAGATGAGAAATTAAAAAAATAAAATAAATAAAAGTTAAAAAAACTTTATCAAAATTAGATTTAGATGAAAGTGGTATTTTAAAAATATTATTTATTCAATTTAATAAGTAACAATTAGTCTAGCATAATGTATTATGTTTAAAAAAAATTAAAAAAGCTATTGTATTGATAAGGGAGAAAAAAAAGAAATATCATAAAAGAAATACAAAATATGAAGATGATTTTTTATCAAGTACATATCAAAGAGAGGGAGAGAATGGATTTTTTCAAATCTAATTTGTTTAAAATTTTAAAAATTTTCAATCAACTAAACCACATGCAACTCTTAAAGATGATGATTCTAAATAATTAATATAAACTAAAATTTAATGCTAGTGAAAATCCTTACTGAGAATTAAGACCAATAAAAAAAGGAAAATAGTAAGTGAAACCCTATTCATTAAAGGGGTAGAAGATGACCTGCGTAAGATTCCTCCACTATCTTCGTCAGATGAAAGATCATAGAAAAAAAGTATGCATCGGTGGTTTTAGTAATGAGGTTCAACATGAATATCATTAGAAAAATACAGAGACAGACCATTCTTATAGCATTGAAATCTAACCCGAGAATGCAAACTCCTTCTGTTTGCAATGAGAGTGATTATGGATGTTGGATTTGTTATTGAATGAAGAGCATATTTCGATTTCTAATTAGGAAAATATGGAAGATGATCAAGATATAGTTTTTGAGGACAAAAAATCCTCCTTTGATATGAATATATCTAAATCCTTTGAATCCAAAATTGCATGTCCTTTGTAACAAACTGTAGTCGTTTGATTATTAGGATTTGGACATCAATTATGATAAATTATATGAGAAAATTGGTCTACTATGGAAGCTGAATAGCGGGTACAAAGTTATAGATCTAGAAAGGAATTTTTACCTCTTACAATTTGAATGTGATGATGATTATATGCATGCTCTTCTAGATGGACCTTTGTAACAAACTGACACTTGAATTTTTCTATCAAGATGAATAAAACCATGAAGGTTTGTTTCCTAAACATTAAAACCACATTACCTCATTAAACTCAATATCTAGCATTTATAACCAATAACATTTATTCTCATAAACTAATCATTGCATTTGTTGGACCTTGAGGGATATTTCCATAATTTTGATGATAATAAATAATTAGGTAATAGAAAATTCAACCATATTTGTGTTCTAAGTGTTAAAACAAGTTAAATATTCCTTAAACCACAAAATATAGTTGATTCGACTGGATTGAAGTTCAAATAATGAAATTGAGAAGTCATTCACACCAGTAATTTAGAAGTCACACCTATTAATGAAAATTGCCACCCCTATGAACTGCTTTTTGATGCTCGTGGAAGACAAGGTCATGCCCATAAAGTTTGTGTACGCCAAACCTTGATATTCAATTGTTCACGGTTGTAAAAACATTTGGCCTATTCATGAAGCACAAACTATCACGTCCATGAAAGGTTTTGCAAATTATGGACAAAAGCATTGACGAATAACTTCATCACTTCAGTCACGGCTTCACCAAGAATAGTCACTCATGTGAAGCTTCATTCATGCCTGTGAACCTGCATATTTAATATTGGTAGGCGCAAACGGGAAAGTGGTTTATCGGCTAGTTTTGCATTGAATACACCCCAAACAATTTTATTTCTCAGAAGAAGTATAAATATAACTCATTTATAAATTTCCAGGGGTTAGACAACAAATTATCAAGAATCTAATCTTTATAAAGTTATTGTGCAATCATTAAAACTTTATCTACTTACAATCTCTGTTGTAAAAACCTTTATTTGTCAATTTGTTGAGCTCTTTTAGTTAGTAAGTACTTTCATTCTCGTAATTAAATACTCATTAATGGGTTTGAGTTATTTGGACAGTGAGTGAAATACTTATAAGAGTTTTTATGTGAGCCATAAAAAACATAAGAATTTGGTTCTTATTTTAACCATTAAAACACAATAGTTGTTATTGGTTAGGTGTTAACCAAGAGAGTAAAATACCATAGTTAGGAGTGAGCTAGGAAAACTCCATTATAACATAGTGTGTTAGTGAAATACTCAATTGAGATTGGGGAGATGAGTAAGGTTTGTTAACATCCGAACTTCTAATCTTGTATTTTTATCTCTCTACTTTTTTTTTTAATTCTTGGTCTTTTGCTTGGAATAAAATTTTCTTTGCCAACCAATTCAACCCCCTTTTATTGGTTATTTTTTTAGGCAACAATTGGTATCAAAGTTAAGTTTAACATTCAAGCCTAACAAGTACTAGTAAAGATCGAATTACAGCCAACGAAAAGTTCCATAAGCTCAAACCTTTCTTTGATGGAGCAAACTATTCAAATTGAAAATTCAAAATGAAAACTTATCTTGATATAGAGGAAGTAGACACTTGGGACTCCGTTAGAAGGAATAGACACCTCTAACAAGAAGGAACACCGAAGGAGAAGATGAAACTATTCCAAGAGATTATTAGATAGAGCCTCAAAAAGAGCAAATTTAAAAAAAAACCATGATTATTCTAATAAGCTCTTTATCACTTGAAAAGTATGGTATAATTCAACATTGTCTAACTACTTACTCTATTTGGAAAATATTGGAGAACTACCATGAAGGCACAAAGTAAATAAATTCTAAGAAGATTCAACTTTGTTTCATCGAATATGAATTCTTCAAGATGAAGCCTAATGAGACCATAATTGAAATGACCAATTGACTTCTTGCCATCATTAATGGCATGAAGAAGCTTGGAAAGCATTATAGTTTGGAAGATGTAAACAACAAGATTCTAAAGAGTCTTCCAATAAAAGATTATAGCTCAAAGGTTGCGAGTATTGAAGAAGCCGATAAAGACTTGAGTGTAATTCCTACCGATGTACTCATTGGCAAACTCCTTAGTCATGAAATGACTCTAGTAAGAGAAAATGAGTTTGAAGGAGAAAAGGAAAAGAGAAAGCCATAACACTCAAAGCTTCCACTTCCATGTCTATAGATGAAGATCTTCTAAGTGATGAAGAGTTGAGTGGTGAAGGAGATGAACAAATAGTCTTACTTTCAAGAAGGATCAAAAGATTGATCACCAACAAATATGGCTTAATCAAGAACTACAAGCAAAAGCCTCAAGATTAACTCCTAGAAACTCCTTATCCAACTACAGTATAGGAAGAATAAGCACATCAAATCAGAACGCCCCAAGCTTAGGAAGTACAAGAGGAGACACAATAAAGAGGATGAAGAAAAGGGTCACAAAGCCACTTGGGATGATGACTCTTCAACATTCATTAAAGAAGAAGAACAAAAAGAAGAGGTGGCTAACTTGTGCTTCATGGCTATTGAGGATAACTCCATTGATGAGGTATACTCTACATCCCAACCTTTGTGATTAATTTTGCGATTTAATTGATGATGATGGTGATGATGATATAGTTGAATTCTTGAACCCAGAGATAGAAATGTATAAAAAGAAACTTGAACTTAATAGAAAAAATAAATCTAAACTTAGAAATGATTTTAATAACCTTCAGAAGATAGTTGAAGAGCTAAAAACCTCAAATGACTCCTTACAAAATTCATTGGATGAAATTCCCTCAAAATCTTTAACCAACTCTTTATTAAATGAAAACAATGCTTTTAAAAAATGAGGTTGAAGAGTTTAGAAATTCTATCTCTAATTCACAAAGATAAAGAGAGCCTGGATACCTTAATTGTATCTCAAATACCTCATTTAGTGAGACATGACTTCGAATTCAGTGGAGCATCATCATCCTCCCCACCTAGAACAATATTTGTTAAGTCTAGCACTTCACAAACCTTTTTTATTGAGATAATAGTCTCAAAGGCTAAGGGTAAAGCACACACAAAACCCCATATTCAAAAAAAGAGTAGTGATGGTCACATGGCTCAAGAGAAAACCTCAAAAAGACAATCATTCCTTCTTATATAAGAGGCATGAACCTAGGGAAACACCCACTACACATACTTGTTCATGTTTTTGTGCACATGTTACCTTTAGAAATATTGTGAGGCCTAAACCTTATGCAAAGTGGCAAAATCAATTTAAATCTAAACAATGCCACTACTACATAAAGCTTGGGCACATAAACATTCATTGTTTCATAAGGAAAGCTCATTGGGAACTTTCTAAAGCTAACCCCCAAGGACCCAAGTTCATTTGGGTACCTAAGAACCAAACCTAAATTATTATTTTATAGGTGTGCCTCAAGTACCCATAAAAGAAAAATGTTTGGCTAGTGAATAGTTGATGCTTAAGGCACATAACCGAAAATAGGAACCTTTCCACCCAAATCAAAAGGATTGATGGTGGTAAGAAAATTTTTGGAAACAATGCCAAGGGTAAGGTAATTGGCATTGGTTCAATTAGTTTAAATGATATTTCTTTAATTAAAGATGTTTTACTTGTTGATGGTTTAAAACACAATCTTTTAAATGTGAGTCAATTATGTGATAAGGGAAACTAGGTCACCTTTAGCTTTAATAGATGTCTTGTGACCATTCTAAATGGCCAAGAGATATTCAAAAGAGATGAAGATGACAATACTTACATAATTGACTTACGCAAATTGATTAACCTTTCCTTTAAGTGTCTTATGTCTATTAGTTATGAGTCTTAGTTATGGCATAAAAGGTTTGGGCGTGCAAGCATGAACTTAATTCAAATCTTTAGCAAAGAAGAACTAGTGAATAGGCTACCCAAAGTCAAATTCACTAAAGATAAGACATATGAGTCTCACCAAAAGGGAAAGCAAAATAAAATATCTTTCAAGCCTAAAAATGTTGTAAGTACTATTAAACCTCTACAACTTTTGCATCTAGATATTTTTGTGTAACACCCCCTCATCCCAGCAGCTCGTGCCTGGATATGAGAGTGCTATAATAACTTCATCGGTTGAAACATCATTTTTAAATTATGTATAAATGAAAATCACTCGTATATTTTTTTATTATTTAATATTTATTTACTTATAGTGTAAAAGAAATCATAATAAAAAAAACACAATACATTTTATATAATAAAGTATTATTTACAAAACGTGCACTTATTTTACAAGTACTATAAAATAAAATTCAACGATAAATACAAAAGTTATGTGACCCACAATATTTAATACAAGTTGCTCTACTAGATCAGGCCACCGCTACTGTTATCTACTATCGTCTGCTTATTCTTCACTAAATCTGCGAGAGAGAAACTCGCACACTAAGTTCTAAGCTTAGTGGTGCATATAAATAAAACAATAAACTATTTTATGTAACATGCATTGTCATAAATCAATTTATGCTAACATCATCTTTCCATGCAAATATATATCTCATAATATTCTAGCATGCATGAACATCAAATTATATATTTTTTTCTATCTCATACTTGTTTTACTTTATTGACACATTATTATATAATTCATCATAATTAACCATGTTACAAGTCATTATTCCTTTTATTTTCCTTGACCTTTTTATGTCCACAACACCCAATCATCTTTTCATGCAAACATACATTTCATAAATTTTATTCTTTTTATCTCATATTTATTTTATTTTATCAAATCATTATTATCCATAGTCTTTTATTGCTCATAACACCTATGAACCCCTGACTAGAATAACGGAGTTGTCATCCAGGCACTTAGAACTGCCACCCGGGTAATATGATTTGTGCATATAAGTGTCATTACCGGCTTCATAATAGTGTCATTACTGGCCTCATAATAGTGAAATATCTGGCATCGATAGTAGTGTCATACCCGACATCGATAATAGTGTCATACCTAGCATTGATAATAGTGTCATACTTGGCGTCGTTAATCATACCATTAATAAATTTAATCATATTCCCCCCTACTTGGCATGCCAAACTATCCCAAGTCTAGTTCTAGTTAGGTGTTCTAGAGCTTACACAATCTCATTAAATTCATAGGAATTAAATTCACACTTTTCATGCATTTAAAGACTCAAATAATCACATAATCACTCAATTAAAATAATATTTGCATAATATAACAAGGTTCACATCATTTTACTCTTTAAATTTCTCAATTCATATGTTGCCCTCTCATTAATAGATTCATTTCTCTGTTTTGGACCTTAATTTTGATCTTGTTACAATCTGAATTTAGTTACATGGTCTTCTTAACAATTTTAGTCTGGATCTTAGATTTAATATGAAACTTGAATCACTTAATTCTAAGTTATTTATTAAAAGATATGATGAAATTAACACTGACTGGTCAATAACAATTCTGCCTAAAATTTTGTGGACAAATTCTAAATCCTAACTTTATGAATTTTTATGGACAATTACAGACATATTTAAATATTATGGTCTAAATAAAAGTTATAGCCCTATGTCTTATCTTTCAAACTAAATAAAGAACACATAAATCCAAACTCCAGAACTGAAGTTATAACAGTTTAAGTACTTACTGCATATCAATTCCTACAAAGAACACATAATTACCACCTTCAATTTTTACCAAAATTAATCCTAAGTCTAGCAAACATGCATCTCCAAGATTTCTATTAAAAAATAATATTAGTTTAGAATTATTAACATGCAAAATATTCAAATCATGCAACTCAAATATAAATCATAAGTCATTGCCTTAAGTTATGCACAAACCTCTACTTTTCCCTTTTCTTTCTCTTTACTTCTCTTTCTCTTTTCCTTTGCTCATTTGAGCTAGCTCCTTGTCAATTTGAGTTCCTAAAACATAAAAGAAATAATTAAAACCTTACTTCATTGAAATTCCATAGACCCTAACATCTCTCAAATTTTGCTCTATCAAGCTTCCTTAAGCTCTTTTATGCTTGAAAATGGCTTTTTCCCTTACTTTTTCTCTCTTCTTATTTTCTCTTCCTAGCATCAAGCTTTGTCCATGAATGATCAAGGGGGAAACATGGGCTAGTTTTAGGAGAGGATAAGAGTCTTTTAGATGTTTAAGTGATAAGGAAGAAGAGAGGCAATTAAGAGCATAAAGATAAAATTGATTAATAATGGGAGACCTAAGCGTATTTTAGATGTTTTCATTAATGTCTAATTAATGTGTTCATTTTACTTTGATGTATGATGATTCAAGAGGGATGTGAAAGACAATTTAATGATGGGAAAATTCTAGATTAAGAATGATAAGGTAGAAGGAGAGGTAATTAAGAGCAAAGTGACAAAATCAATTACTAATGAGACACCTAAGCCATATGAATTAAATGTCTCATTCATGCATGTAATATGGCCAATTAAGGGTTTCCACTTGGTTAAGCCAACCACCATATGTATTTAATGTCCCAATCATGCATTTAATTGGTAATTATCCCCCTTAATCCTCCAATTTTTGGTAAATTGCAAATTGACTCCTAAACTTTTTAAAATTTATAATTTAGTCCCTTATCGTAATTTAACATTTTTAAATATCTTAAACACTTTATTAAATATTTTTCATAATTATTTGCCATTATTTTAATTATTTTTCAGTCAAAATTCTAATTTAGACTCCGATCAAAGCGATGCATTAATTTAATGACACACACGACTTGAGTCTAAATTTGTAGATATAATATTTTGGACCTACTAGAGTTGCTAGTTTATAAAGTAAACACTATACTTTTATAAATGTTGATGATTACTCTAGGTTTACTTGGGTAATTTTCTTAGCTCATAATATTTTTGAATCTTTTAAAAATTTTGCAAAAAGAATTCAAAATGAAAAAGGTTATTTTATTTCTAAAATAAAAAGTGATCATGACAAAGAATTTGAAAATGAGTAGTTTGAAAGATTTTGTTTGGAATATGGTATTTCATATAAATTTTCTACTCCTAGAACACCTTAACAAAATGAGGTTGTTGAAAGAAAATATAGAACTTTGTAGAGATAGCTAGAACAATGCTCAATGAGTACGGTTTATCAACCTACTTTTGGGCAAAAGCCACCAATACTGCATGTTATATTTCTAATTATGTTTTCAAAAGGCTTATTTTAAATAAAATCTCTTTTGAGATATGGAATAGAAGAAAACCTAAGAACTCATACTTTAGAGTATTTGGATGCATGTGTTTTATATTAAATACTAAAGAGAACCTTAGAAAATTTGCATCTAAATCGGATGAAGATATATTCTTATGATACTCCACAACTAGTAAAGCTTATAAAGTCTTTAATAAAATATCATTAGTTGTATAATAATCTATGCATATTATGTTTTATGATTTAAGTAAACTTGATCTTGGGAAATATATTGTTTTTGATGATGTTATAGGTTCAATGGAAAAGTTTGACCTTGATCATGAGGAGGAAAGTGGGACCTCAAAGAAAGATGACGATGATGATGATGATGATAATAATAATAATAATAATAATAATAATAATAATAATAATAATAATAATAATAATAATAATAATAATAATAATAATAATAATAATAATAATAAAGAGAAACAACACACAGATAAGCATCAAGAGGAATATTTACCTCAAGCTCAAGATCAAGACTCCCAAAAGCTACCAAAGGAGTGGAAGTTTATAAGAAACCATCATATAAAACAAATCAATGGTGATCTCACCGAGAGCATAAGTAATCAATCTCATCTTAAGTTTTTAGATTCTAATCTTGCTTTTGTCTTTCAAATTGAGTCAATGACTATTGATGAGGCTCTTAGCGATGAGACTTGAGTAATAGCTATGTAAGAGAAACTCAACCAATTTGAGAGAAATAAGGTTTGGACCTTAGTAGACATGCATTTCATTTGAACATATGCATCTTGCATATAATCCAATTGAACACGTGCATTCCATACATGTTTTCTTAGAAACAAGTCCATGGCACGCACTAGCTACGTGTCCTAGTATTTGACAATTGTATCGAGTTACATGTGTATCCTTATAACCTAAATGAGGATAACAAAGCATTAGAAATAAATTGAATAATATGACCAAATTAATGTAAGCAAAATGATTAGATTAAGATTAGTAAACATTTTACATTATTAATTTAGTTAAATCGGGCCAAATGATTAAGTTGTACTATTGTGTCAATTAGTCAAATTATATATATATATGTAAATAATAATAATAATATAAATAAAATAAAATGAAAATGAAACAAAAGAGAAGAGAAGAGAAAAGAGAAGAGAAAAGAGAAGAGAAAAGAGAAAAGAGATGAGAAAAAGATAAAAAGGCAAAAAATAAAAAGTTAGCTTTATCTTCCCATTTCTGCCTTCTTCTCCAGCCCGACTTCTTCTTAATTTTCCTCCATTTCAGACTTCAATTCATCCTTGTTTCACTTGGTTTTTGAGGCAAATTGATCCCTTGCAAGTTTGTTATTGGTAAGTAATCGATTATGTTTTCATATTAGGCTCGCAACATATTGGAGACCCACAAGGAGCAGATAAACAATAAGTTAGAGGTCGGAATCAAAGGAGAACGATGAGTCTAATTATCAATTGAATTCTTTAGTGCAAATGAATGTTGCTTGCTATGTGATTCATATGATTGTCATGATTGGTCCTTGATAATGTAATGATGGATAATTTGTGACATTGTGGTACACATAAATGGTATACTTGTGGTATATTTGAGGTATATGTTTGACATATGTGATATATATACATGGTATATGTATAGTATATGCAAGATATATGCGTGAAATATGAGGTATATATGGAATATATGTATGTTGTATATGATAAAGATGCAATAGTTGATGAATGCTTAAATACAAGTGCATATGCATATGGACTAAAAAGGTGTTGTGATTAGTTAATCGATATTGTAAAGCAAAAGAAGAGGCCTATGGCCCAACAAATGTGCAAATGAAACAAATGATCAAGCTAGCTAGCAAATGCAAATGTTCACATAACAAATGTTCACATGGAAACCCGGGGCAATGTCGGTTTAACTTAGTCACAACAAAATGAAATAAGCAAAGCATTTGCATACATAACGAGTAATGATTATATGTTTCAATTTTATTGATATTTATATGATTTGGATGAATGGAATGGAATACATGGTATGTGTTGGATTTGTGATTTATTACTATGAGTTGTTCGGTACTTTAGAGCTTATTTGATGGTTATTCTCACTGAGCCGCAACTCATTAATTTGCATCATTTTTCAGGTAAAGAAAAGTGATAGCTCATTTTGAGTAGCGTATATAAGACATAGAGCACAGGTCACTGGCCGAGTCTCATCACTCTCTCTCCTTGCATTCCACACAAACATAAAAATATGTCATCTGCATTTTGTATTTATATGGTTGAATATGTACAGTCATTTTGGAATGGGTTTTAAAAATGTATAAACGAAATCAACTCATAAATACTTAAGTGTAAAGTTTATGTTTTGTTATATGTGATATATCGTATTGTGGCGAAAGCCTCAGTGTTGACTTGCAGAGTCATTGAATGAGATTACAAGATATGAAAAAAAAATTTACTACCATTGTTAACAGGATATTTTGTCTTTCCAGCATGTTATGTGTGATTAATTGATACAGGGATAGGTTGAACTCAAATGTATAAGATATGGTGTTACATCAAATCATAAGGAACAAAGCTAGATTAGTTGTCAAAGGGTACAACTAAGAGGAAGATGTAGATTATGTGATACCTATGCTTTGGTTGCAATATTAAAAGCCATTTGGATTCTTTTAGAATTTGCATGTCATATGAATTTTATGTTTTTTCAAATTGATGTTAAAAGTGCATTTCTAATGGTTTCATAGAGAAGGAAATTTATATTGGGCAACCTCCCAGTTTTGAAAGTCATGCATTACCAAATTATATGTTTAAGCTCAGTAAGGTCTTATATGGTTTAGAACAAGGTTCAAAAACTTGGTATGAAAGGCTTAGTGCATTTCTCTTAGAAAATGGTTTCTTAAAAGGACAAGTTGATACTACTTTTTCTATCAAAAAATATAAGCATGACATTTTACTTGTTCAAATTTATGTTGATAATATTATCTTTGAGTCTTCTAATGAATTGCTTTCTCAAAAGTTTGTTAAGTGTATGACTAGGGAATTTGAAATGAGCATGATGGGAGAGCTCAAATTCTTCCTTGGTCTTCAAATCAAGCAAGACAATGAGGACATTTTCATCAACCAATCCAAGTACATCAAAGAGTTATTGAAAAATTTTGGAATGGAAGGATGCAAGAGTGCCAAAAATCTAATGAGCACATTAACAAAGTTGGACAAAGATGAGATGGGTAAGGCTATAGATGAAAAACTCTATAGAGGTATGATCGTTTTAGACCCAATATAATGTTAGTGTATGCTTATGTGCTAGATTTTAATAATGTCCTAAGGAATCTCATTTGAATATTGTAAAAAGGATTTTAAAATACATTCATGGCATAATCCATTTAGTCTTCTAGTATCCTAGGAACACTTCATTTTATATAATTGGTTTTTCAGACGCTGATTATGTCGGTAGCCTTCTAGATAGGAAAAGCACATCCGAAACATGTCACTTAATTTGTGGATATTTAGTTACTTGGCTTAGTAAGAAACAAGTTTTTTTTGCTTTGTCCACTACCGAAACGGAATATGTGGCAACAGGTTGTTATTGCACTCAAGTTCTTTGGATGAGACAATAACTCAAGGACTATGGTTAAGAGATTGATCACATTCCCATCAAATATGACAACACAAGTGCTATAAATCTTTCTAAAAATCTCATTCAATATTCTAAAAGCAAACCTATAGACAATATGCATTATTTTATAAGAGATCATGTCCAAAATGGTGATATTGTGTTAGAATTTATTGACACAAATAATTAATTGGCTGACATCTTCACCAAGCCTTTCAATGATGAAAGGTTTTATTTTATAAAAAGGGAGCTTGGTATGCTTGATGAAAGCACTTTGTCTTGAAAAATGCTTTGAAATAGCAAGCACTGCATCCTTTTATGCACACTTGAATGATCTTAATGTGAATTGTATGTTTTGTTTAACTTATATGTTTAATTGTGAACCTTGAGTGATATACCATCTTTTTGATGATTTGCATGTTCTAATTGTATGATAATGCTTAATTTTCTTAGAAAGTAGTTTTATATCCATCTTTTCATTTGAAACTTGTTTTAATTTTTTTGCCATGTTTTAGGTCTTCACAATTGTGAATGAATAGTTACGGTCATGACTTTTTAAGCAAAAAATGGTAGAAACATCAGATTTTGGTTCACATCTTATGTTACAATTTGATCCTGTAACAGGTCATTTTAATGCTCGTGACCATTTTTTATCATGACCATAAAAATGTCATTCTTCAAATAATTAAACATTCATGCCTTTATTCACGACTTGCCTCACCATTTGGTCTGCCCGTGGACACCATGATTCACACCCATAAAAGATTTGTCACAGTTATAAATATAGCGATATAAAGTCTATTTTTCATTTTTTTTCTCTCATTTCTCTCTCTTCAAACTTGATGGCAATTGTTTTTCTTTGGGTTTTTTCGGCCTTTTCTAACCTCTTTTTAACACCATTAAACTTCAAATCTTTGTCGATTTTAACCTCTAAACACCATTTCCCTAACTTTTCATTAGGGTTCTTAAGCTTTTTTCAAAACCCTAGATTTCGCATCTCACTCTCCTTCAACCATGGTCTTTGGAGTTGGTTCTTCCAAAGGCAAGAAGAAAAAGAGTATTGACCCTAGGCTTTATGCTGATATAATGCTCAACATTTTACATTGATTGTAACATTTGAGGCATATCTTCCTCAAGAAATGACCTATCCTGTCTACTAGGACCTTTGATTGGAATTGTATCAAGACTCTTGGCTTAGAATCTGACATGAAAGTGAGGCTTTAAAAGTGTGGGTTGCTCAAATTCATTAACATATACAAACCCACATTCAAGAAACCAACCCTGGAATTTTTTATCATCGATCAGCAAAGCGTCATTTTAGCTTTGCAACCGCGAGCATACTCTCACTGTTGTCAAATTTGGTGATATTTTCAAGTTGCCACATGAGGGCCTAGTCCATAAGAGTGAAGCCAATGGTTTTTTCCCTCATAGCATTTGGCTTTCCTTTAGGGGGCATTGCAATTGGGATGCCAAGAACACCAAAAGAATCCATCTCATATCTCCAGTGCATCTCTACATTCATCAGTCCCTCATCTATAATATTTTTGTCAGAGGTGACAACAATGGATCGATTTAGAAGTCTGAGCTGCTATTGTTTGACTGGGCTCAAAAGACAAGCCAGTAGCCCTATCGAGATGGTTTGCCTCTCACCTCCACTCCATTGCCACCAAGCCATCTGGGGACATACTCATCGAGAGTTATGTCACTCATCTTGCAATGGAGCTCAAATCTTTAGACCTCAATGATCACACATACACCATCGTTCTAGCCTGCCCTAGAGATCAACTTGATGTTGAGTCCTTCATCAATATGGGAGTTGCTGTCAAGATCATCTACAAGGATGGTGTCTTTTGTAGCTTTAAGACATTAGGTGATGAGATAACTTGAAAGCCAGAAGACTTTGAGGAGTTCAAGGCAGGTGTTCATGGGACCCAACAACGAAAAGAGCAAGAGTGGAACCTCTTCCAGCTTCAGTAGATGCTCCAGCTGCCCCAGTAGATGGCGAGGCATCCTCATCATCTCAGCTAGACTTCACTTAGTAGCTGATGGCAATGATCAATTCTCGTCTCAACATACTTTAAGCTTCGATTGATAAGAAGTTGGAGGATCTCAAAGACTTTGTAGAGTCTAGAGTAGAGAGTTTTGAAGATGAGATGGCTCATCTACATGATCAATTGTCTGGCATCAAGCCATGATCTATCGTTGTTTTAGTTCTTTTATTAGGATCATTAGGATAGTAAAAACATCTTTTGTTATGTAATCAAACTTTTTAAGTTTGTAATTAAAACTTGTATCTTTTTGTTTTAGTAATGCATATGATATTGTCTTCATCATGTTTAATGTCTTTTCTTCTCTTTTTACTTGTTTCTTTTTTATTGTGTCAAAAAGGGGGAGAAAAATGTGCAATATTTATTCTTTATATATGCCATATATATGTCCTTTATGCATGAGTTATGTTCTAATGATATGGTATATGCTTTTTGTTTTGATTAAAAGATACATAGTATATTGATAGGCTAAGTGAACTCATTTAAACTTTTTTATATTTATACTTTTGCTTTGAGTTCACATTATGATTTTGATTATTTGTGTTAAATTAATAAACATATTTTGAGATGGAGAAAATAATTTCTACTTAGGCCATATATTACACAATTGTTTTTCACCATAAAAAATGGGGAGATTGTTGGACCTTGAGGAGTATTCCTATAATTTTGATGATAACAAATAATTGGGCAATAGAAAATTTAACCATATTTTGTGTTTTAAACATTTAGATAGGTTAAATATTCTTTAAACCATAAAAAAATAGTTGATTCGAATGGATTGAAGTTCAAAGAATGAAATAGAGAAGTCATTCATGCCCATGACATAGAGGTCATGCCTGTGAATCCAATTCATGCTTGTTAACAAAAATTGTCATGTCTATGAAACAACTTTTTAATGTCCGTGAAAGAAAAGGTCACGTCCGTGAAGCTTGTGTGCATTAAATCTTGATATTTAATTGTTCACAACTGTAAAGCATTTGACCTACCCATGAAGCATAAACTGTCACATCTGTGAATAAATGTCATGCCCATGAAGGGTTTTGCAAATTATGAACAAAAGCATTCATGGTCACTTTCACCACTTCAGTCATAGCTTCACTAAGAACATTCACGCTAATGAAGCTTCATCTACTTACAATATCTGTTGTAAAAACCATTATTACTCAACTTGTTGAGCTCTTTTGGTTAGTAAGTGCTTTCATTCCTATAATCAAATATTCATTGTTGGGTTTGAGTTATTTGAGTAGTGAGTGAAACACTTATAAGAGTTTTTATGTAAGCCATCAAAAAATACAAGGATTTGGTTGTTGTATTAACCATTAAAACACAAGGGTTGTTATTGGGTTAGGTGTTAGCTAAGAGAGTAAAACACCATAGTTAGGATGAGTTAGGAAAACTCTATTGTAACACTTTTCATGTTAGTAGAATACCCAATTGAGAATAGAGAGAGAAGTATAGTTTGTTAACATCCGAACCTCTATAAATATTGTATCTCTATCTCTCTATTTCTTTTTTATTTATTCTTAGTCATTTACTTGGAATAAAATTTTATTTACCAGTCAATTCAACCCACTTCCCTTCTTGGTTATTATTTTGGGCAATAGAGAATTTTTGCCATTAAAAATGAAGCTTGAACTAAAACCTGAACCCATTTAAAAATGGGTTTTTACCCAAGATGAATAGTTCGGAAAGAGGCACAAAACATAGTAAAGAGAAAGGAAAGACATATCTCTTTTGAAGAAAAATGGGCATGGGTTAGAGATTTTGAGTTCCTTTTCCTCTAAACGGTCTGCCTTTCCAAAGCAAAGGCTTCCTTTTGTTTCTTTCTCTTAGTAATTTAGTTAAATCTTATTTTTTTACCTTGGGATTTGTGCTTTTAAGCTAGGAATCAAAACAAAAATGGTGTAATGTGCCTTTAGTGTGTGAAAGAACTTTGGAAACTAGAGTTTTTGTGAAATGGACCGTGTGAGAGAGAGAAGGGATGAACTTGTTCTTTTATTCCTGAACGATGCTCACGAGCATGATATTATTTGTTATGACCATGAATCTACTCGGATTTAAAATCCCATCTCACGGTGGTTCACAGTTGTGAGGACATTGTCATAAACGTGAACGTTATGATACCTCATTTTCTTTTCTTTTTTTCCATCTCTTTTCATATACCAAAACTCTTAATCATAAATTTATATTCTTTTAATTCATCTTATTAATTAGACCGACATTATAGGTTGAGTGGAGTAATTTTCTCCTACAAACAAATAACTCTAGTCAAATTTTACCATCTCAAAGATCTATCAGAGTCATTTAATTAGGTTGATTCAATGGAAAAAGGGGATCAGGAGCGGGTGTAACTATGGAGAACAGGAAAATGTGCGTCTACAATTGATATTAGGGTTGACATTAGGTTTAAGACGAGGGAAAACCTTATATACCTATGATTTTTTAATTTTTAATGATTATTTCATGTATTTTAAATATACCTGAATTTTCTTGATTTTCATTACTTAGGGTTAGGGTTGCGTCTTTCACTTTATAATATTTTCTTCTCTTTTTTTCTTTTAAAAAATTTCTAGTACTATAATTAGAATTCAGTAATAGGTCACAAATTGATTTAAAGCAGAGTCAGAGAAATAATGTATTAATTTTGGTGAATTATTTGCATGGTTTTGATGTAAAAATATATATTTTTTTCTATTTCAATGCAAAGTTATATTTTTTGTCAATTTCAAAATCATTTTATGTATTTTTAGATATAATCTTTAATTGAGTAGAGTGTCAAACTATTTTTATACTTTTGGTAAAACCATTGTAATTTATTTGTTTATACTTATAAAAGTATATTTTTACATTTCATATATTTATTATGGCTAATATATATTTTGTACATTCTCTATTACTATAGAATTTTTTGAATTTTTTTTTAATATGTGGAATGTACAATTCTTTTAAAATGGATACTTTTTTGCTATTTTAATTGAGTTTATTAAATATAAATTTATAAAATTTTATTACAAAAGCCATATTTAAATATGATATTTTAAATTTTTTTATTATTATATATTTAATATCAATTCAATATATTTCGATCGAACTTTCCTAGTTTATAATTTTTGTCAATTTTTTAAATTAAATTGGGTTTTATTTTTGTAAATATTTATAAACAAAGTTAATTAAGAGACAAACCAATACCAATAACCACAGTCAATTTTTTTTAGATATTATCCTATTTAAAGTAATTAAGAGATAGATCAATACCAACAATTATTTATCCATATATAACTATCAATATTACATTTAAGACAATTAAGAGCATGAATAATGAGCATATAAACATGAATTGAAAAAAAGAATAAATGTTTGGCCTCACATAATTTAATTTTAATATATTACAATTATTTTGATAAAAAAATCATATAATATAGTAAATTAGATTTTTTTTATATAATTACAATTCACTTATTATAAATTTGATTACATTGTAACATATTGCACTTAAAATATTTTATCAAATCATATATTAATACACGATTTAGATTTATTACATAATATAATAAGAATAAATTATAATTAGTGATAAAAAAAGAGTAAAAAATAAAAACTAACAATATCTTATAAATATTTTTTATTTACTTAATAAAAGAATAGTTAATTTTTTTTATAATTAGTTTATCTTAAACTTACATAAAGATTATGGATTTAATTCTCTACAGCACCGTCATAAATTTTTTAGCATTATAAAATTATTTTTAAGATACTAAATATTTAAATTTATTGTTATTATAAATATCATAGTAATTTTGTTAACTAATTAATAAATCTATAATTTAATTTTATGGATTAAAATGTGTATAATTATAAGTTTAAGTTATATTATATAGGTATCATAAAAGTATAAAAATTATAAAAATATTATTTTATTATTTATAAATAATTTTATTCTTAATTATAAAAATTTAAATATCGGTTATTTCAGTTCAATTTAATACTATAATAGTTTAGTAGAATTAAATACAGTTTTCAATTATAATATCACTATAAGATTAAAATCTGTCTAAATTCAAATAACAATACAATTCGGTTTTGATTTAGTAAAAAAAAGTTAATAATACAGTTTAATTCTGTATATTTTTTCTCGAATATTCAGTTCAGTTTAAAAATATACAAAATTAATGTACATTCCTAGTGGTAAGAAAATTCCAGTTTAATTTCCGTAAAAAAAGGCAATATTTTGACTGTTTATTTCAATTTTTGTCCAACATGGCCGATGCTGATTTCAATAGGATTCAACAGTTCATCTGTTTTTTTGTCTAAATGTAGCAAATTTTCTTATTTATTTTATTTATGCATATATTAGTTATATATGTTATAATAATTAAGAAAATCATAACTCGGAAGCAAATAATTTGTAAGTATTAAAATAGTTTTAATATTATATATAGTAGCTGAACAAAAAAGACAAAAAAAAAACATATTTAACTCATAATCAAACAATTTTTTTTAATTTATTATTATGGTACATCCTTTCTATTTGAGGGAATATGAATTATATGAAGCAAAATATTTATCAATAGACAAGTCCTAAATATGACACAATATTTTGCTAGGGACTATTTTTCTGTCCCTTTGCAATAAAACACTTCAAATTTTAATCAATTTTATCTACATCAGTTCATTGGTCAAGTTAAGCAGGATCTCTTTAAATTAAGAATGGGTTTAATTTAACGTTCAAAATAATTAATAGCTGAAATTTTTTAAAAGTTAACAAAAATTTATTAATAATTATTGTTGATATATTAAATGGTGATTGAAAAACTTTAAGATAAGGTTGATGGAAATACTGGAATTACTATGCTGCGAGATAAAGGCAACTGAATTAAAGAGAGGTCTGAGATGCGCCATGTAAGTCCCACGAAGAAAAGAAAACAGAACAAGTTAATATTAAATGATTATGAACTTTTTCCAGGGAAAAGCTATCTGCATAAAAATAATTGTGCCAAAATACACAAAATAAGAATTTAGATGGTGTAAAATTATTATATTGATTAACATTTTTCTGTTAGATTAATTAGCTTATTCCCTTCCTAATAAACTTAAAAACCGAACCTCAATTTAGCTTTTTATTTATTTTTTATTTTTTTTATCTTATCAAAACACAGTTGTTGAATTGAATCCCAATCAGGGACAATAAGGGCCCCTCCTCCGCCCATTTTTTAATTCTTTTAGATAGGTTTGTATCATAAAATTTTAGAAGTGGACATGTATTGGCTCCTCCCAAATTGACAAACTCTATTTTCTAAAAGTCAAGTTAAACAGGTTCATACTTTATTTTTAATTAAATGTAGACTAAATATGTTTAATTAAATGTGCCCAAATTTTCATTATTAAAGAAAAGAAAAAAAAAACTCCAAAATAAGTTTACTGCCAATACGCTATCTCCATCTCGATGGCTATATATGGGACGATAAACTACATTGGTGAATTTTTTTTTTACGGTTATATTGTGTAGAATTTCTCTCAACCACTTAAAGTGAGATTCATTTGGTTTGTAAGATACTATTATTTATAATTTTTGAATCCTACCATACACTAGATTTATAGATAAATGGCAATCTACCAAATAAATTAATTAATTTAAATAATTTAACCTCCAACTTATTTTATCTATCACTCTTTTTATTCTTTATCATAGCAATGACATATATTATTCGAAGCAAGCAGATGGATATAATTGTATTTTAATGTCACTTTCAAAACTTGAATAAAAAATACGACATATATATGAAAGCAAATTCACACCTTGGAAAAACTAACCAAAAAAAAAAAAAATCCATAACTGAAAGTTTGAAACTTTAAACTGATTTTTTTTTGGAATCAGAAGTTTTCGGTTTTGAAAATAGATGTACTGTAAGGTTTTGGCCGTTTCGCATCGAGCTCTCTTCCTTCTGTATACCTCGCTTTACTCTCTATTTGGCTGGTCTATTTTTTCTTGGACTATCAACACCTATAAAAATCGTAACTTTTATATCCATAACTTATCTTTAATTTAATTTCAAGTTTTTCCAAATACTGGTAATTGTAATTTGTTCACTTAACTATTTAAAAATATGGGCTGTTTAAATGTTTGTGTTTCTCGTTTTAAGTTTTTGTTTTTCTTCTGTTTGGGTGCTGAGAAAGCAAAGGGAAAAAATAAATTAGATGTAGAAAAGGAAGCCCATTTTGAATATTGGTTTATTTTAGTTGTTTTTGAATGCAGAAGGGATTAACGACAAAATTTTTATGGACTTTTGATACTCTTTCATTTTCTTGTATTTGCCTGGCAACCAAATTATGGTCTTTTTTTTTTTTTTTTTTCTGGATTGAATTTCTTGTTTGTGGTCTCTTTGATCGCTGTATGAAAAAAAAAAAGGAAAAAAGAAAGACCCATTTAGATTATTTATTTATTATTATTATTATTTACACTTGAAAAGGGAAATATGGTGAAGAAAATCTGCAAACTTAGGTTATCGTTGAACTTAGTTAAAATGAATTTGAGCTAATATTTTCTTGATCCTTGGAGTTTTTATACTCCCTTAATTTCATAAAATTTCCCGCAACCGAAAAATGGTAGTTCCCTTTGAGGTTGATGAATGATGATTTTGTAAATTTCTTTTAGCTGTGAAAAAAATTAAAAAAATTATTATCTAATATTGACCTAGGTAAAAGGTCAACAAATTACTTCCTATTATTGGTTAAAATCTAGGTTTATCTATACACTATGTGCATTATAGCAAAAGTCATAATTTGCTTTAAGTCAGGGTTTAGAGTTAATTATATTTTAGTTTAACATTTTTTTTTCAATTTTGTTGAAAAGAAACATAAAATTTGTATTTGTATTTGCTTAAAGTTGTTAAAGTAAAAAAGTTATATTCCTATTGTTTCATAATCACTCATTGTTTACCGATTACGATTAGTAATTCTTTTGAAAATATTACTTTTTTTAAGGAAAAACTTAGTTTGTGATATAAAAATAATAAAACTTTTTTTTTTTGTCAATATATTTACTAAATTCATTATGATATAGTACATAAAATTTTGCCAGACAAATGTTTTAACCATTTTGTTACTACATTAATAGATTGATGATGATGATCTATTAAGATTGTATAGTGAATATTTTATGTGGCTAATTAATTGAGAAAATATTGGCTTTTGGCTAAAATTGAGCAGTACATAAACTATTAGCTCCCCGAATTGAATATTATATTTCTTTAACCTTTTGAATACATAAAAAAGATCAGACTTAAAAAATAAGTTTGGCTAATTTTTTAAAATAATTTTTGTAGATTTTTTATTGATAAAGTATAATTAGTAATATATGTGGCTTATTTTTTAACGCAATTTAAGGAATGTGACTAATGGATTTGGGTGGTTGTGTGAATATTTTTAATTTTCTTGCTTTAGTACTTAAAAAATGACACGTTCTGTTTTGATAGGTTACATATAACAGATGATAATGTACTTTGAGCTTATATTAGCAATAAATACTAACTACGTTACAAATAAATTTGTAATTTTTGTTTTTTAAAATTCTATAACTATTTGTATTTAGTCCCAATAACATCTATTAATTTAGTTCTGAGTCAAACGTATCATAATATTAGATACAAGGACCAACTAAAGTCTCAATTTGGACTAGAGAAATGAAAATGAAAATTTCAATTTAGGAGTAAATTGAAGTGAACTAAGAGTTTAGGATTAATGTAATGGTCACTAATTAAAGTCTAGTTATAATAAGTATGTGATATAGATATAAACTATATGATTGACATTAGAGATTAAAATAAATTGAGTAGATGACTAAATAAGAAATAAAAAATGAATTAAATAGATTGATAAAGTTAATTTGGTTAGACATATCATATAATGAAATTACAGTTTAATAAAAACTAATGAAATTTGTTACATGTAAAATTAAAATAAAAAATAAAAAAGTTAAAAAAAAGTAAGAAGTAAATAAGTTAAAAAAAAAGAGATAAGGGGCCGAATGTAGTATATTAGGAATGGGGAATGTATTTGGATTAATTACATTAATTACAACTCTATCAACCTTATCTCTTTTCTTATTCATCCTCAAACCACCAGCCTCCATTTCTTCATCATTTCCTTCATGATTTGTAAGAAATTCACTCCAAATAAATTTATTTTTAGTAAGTAATCATCTCTCAATTATTTTTGTATTTTTAGAGTTATTAGGATTATATAGTATCAGTATTTTGCACTTTCTTTTCGAGGGAGTTATCTATCTAATTTGAAGAGGGTAAAACATGAAAGTTGTTTATATATGTATTGTTTATATGTTTGTAAAATTTTATCAAATTATTTTGGATATAGAAAGAGATAAACTAGTTTGAGTGAGACTGGTTCAGGGAGATATATCAACAGAATAACTTATGGTTTTTGCTTATTTTGATCATCTTAATAGCTGAATCTAAGGTTTTGTAAAACATAAAAGTTGTAGATCTATATGTTATTTAGATGTGTATAAAAGTTTGTATAAATACCTCTTGTTTAAGTGGTGTTATAGAAAAATTAATTATGGTTGTTTCTTGATTGAATTGTTTCCTTATACTTGTGCAGCTCCGGTAAATTCGTATTTATTTTTTAGCTTCTTAAAGGTCGAATTTTTCAAAGTATAAAATATAAAAGTTTTATTTCTATATCTTATCTAAGTTTATGTGGAAGTCTAACCTTAAAATGTCATTTATTTTGTGAGTTATGACCTGAACAATTGAACTGGTCGGGTTGGTACTTTATGTTGAAACAATTATAGATTATTTAGTGTTTGAGGACCTTAGAAATAGAATTTGAAAAATTTGTAAATATAAAAAATGTTCCAAATTACCTTATATAAATTTATATAAATATTAGTAATAAAAAAAGCTACACGTTGAAATATATGAATTTTTAAATATAGTACCCCGAAACTGCCTAAAGAGTAGCAAATAGAGCAATATATATAATTACGAAATTTTAATATATTTTAGTCTTACATGTTAAATTTAATTAGAAACATAAATCATATAAATTGGATAAGTGTATAAAAAGTTATAGAGTTAATAGTTGTAAGAGGTCGTGTTTCAACTTAAAAGAAATTATAATAATTTATTTAAATTATATCAAGAATGAGTATTTTAACAAATTATTAACTATCATATTTTCAAATTAGGCTCTCAACAAGAGGAAGAACAACAAAAGTGAACAAGCTTTGAGTTTATATTTTGAAAAGAAAAATACTATTGAAGTTTGTATATATATGTATTATGTTTTGCCCTTATGCATGATTGTGTGTGCATGACATAAATTATGTGTCACAATGATGAAATAATATATTATGACATGTTTTAAAATTATAGAAATGTTATTGACTATGAACTTACTATTATGCTAATATTTGATAAAATATCATGCTATTACATGGTTTTGAAATAAATTGTGAGTATATGATTACGTTAATATGAAATAAGTATTTGTTATAGAAACAAATAATTAATGGTGTTAATTGCTCATTTCTTTAACTGAGGAATGATATAGGATAGATAGTGCATCATTATAGAAAAATTACGGTACCGATATGAATATGATTTAGGGACAGGGTGGCTTAAGCTCTGGGAGCGCCTCTGATCCTGATTACACACAGATGACATGATTATATTCAGTCAAGGTGGCTTAAGCTCCGCGAGCGCCCTTAACTTAAAATTATGGTGAGTAGGGTGGCTTAAGCTCCGCGAGCGCCCTTAACTTAAAATTATGGTGAGTAGGGTGGCTTAAGCTCCGCGAGTGCCCTTATTTCATACCCCGTATTCGGAGAGTTCGGGAATTAGATTTGGGCTAATATTAATTAAAGAATATGGAATGAAATGTAAACAAAATTATTATTGACATAAGTAACAAACATGAAATGCTTACATGAGGTAGTAAGAATTTAATTATTGAATAAGGTTGTTATGGTTATACTGTTATGTGATGTGCTTATTTATTTTATATGACAAATATGCAATAAAATTTAGTGTGTCATGATTTATTTGAGACATGTATTTGTGTGATTGCTTTGGAAAAACTTAGTGCTTATATGTACCACTAAGCTAGAGATAGCTTAGCGTGGGTTCTTCTCACGCAGGAATTAGAAATGTAGATAATAGAAAGTGAAGTTGGTTAGGAAGAAAATCCAAGCTCATATCAGAAGAGGCACAAGAAACTTAGTTAGAGGGTTGATTACTAATCATTTTTCTTTTTGAGTTTGATCAGGCATATGGGTTTTGGTGGACATGTCATGTATTTAGTTCAGGAGCATGCCTTATATTTTGATATTATATTGTAAGCAGTCATGTGTATGGCTGGTATGCACAAATGATCAACTATGTAACTTAATCAACTACCATAAATATATATGACATGATGATGATGATGATGATGATATATATATATATATATATATATATATATATATATATATATATATATATATATATATATATATATTGATAATTAGAACTATAAGTCAAATCCAATATAAATAAATGAATTATTTTAATTTAAACGATAGAAAAACTTTGTCAGATGGATTGATCGAGTTAAGCTTGTGACATTCTTCTTATATATATGAGATTATCCCTAATATATAACTGGGGTGTTACAATTAAATTTGAAAGAAAAGATAGATTAATTGGGGACTAAACTAAATGAAATTAAAATTTTGGAGGAAGGAGTGTAAGGAGGAGAAATTAATTGAGGTTGTAATTGATGAAAATTATAAAGTTCATTGATAATATTGTTGAAGTTATATATATATCGAGTTATTATTAAAAGACATGGACCACTAAGCAAGTTCGCTTAGTGTTTGAGTTTTTTTGCCTCACACTTAGATACAAAGAAGTGTAGTTAAGTGAAACCGATAGATATTCTTGGCAAACTTGTAGATAGTAGATAAAGTTTGTCAGAATTAAAGTGGGTCCCGCCATCAGAGGAATAGCAAAAGACCTAGATTTTGAGGTTCCTTAACTTTTGATGTATTTTCTTTATTTTAAATCCATTTTGCATGTAATTAAGTTTGGTTATGTAATTAATAATAATTTGGAGTCTAATATTTTTTGGGTTCGTAATCTTATAAGTACAAAATAATAACTGAATAGAGACCACAAATTGTGACCATAAAATGTGGTCTCTAAATAACTACCAAGTTGCAACCACTTAGCCACCACAATAGACCAAATACTCATTTTAGATAGTAGCGACCGCACAATGACCATTTTATGACCCTATACCAACCATCAATTAGAGACCGCATTTGGTGGTCTCTAAATTTGGTGCCATAGCATATTGGCCGAGACTTGTGACAATATTGCGACCACGTTGTGGTCACTAAATAGTAATCCCATAAGATGTGGCCTCCAATTAGGGACCACCAATTATATGGTCGCTAAATAAAGACTATTTTTAATGTGATCACTGGCTTAGAGTATGAAAAAAGGCAGAGATATGCTATTTAAGAGAAATGAGGTCAGTGACCACAATCAATGTGGTCACTAAATAGCGACCATATTTTATGTGGTTGCTAAATAGAGACCACATTCTATAAGGTCGCAAAATAGAAACCATATTTAATATGATCACTGACGTAGAGTATGAGAAACGATAGAATATATGTCGTTTAAGAGAGATTATGTCAATGACCACAAACAATGTGGCCACTAAATAGCGACCACATAAACTGTGGTTACTAAATAGTGACCACATAAAATATGATCGCTAAATAGAGACTATATTTGATGTGGTCACTAAATAGAAACCATATATAATATGGTCGTTGACCTAGTGTATGAGCAACGACAGATGATATATCGTTTAAGAGGAATCAAGTTAGCGACCACACTGGCTATGGTCACTATGTAGTGACCACTAGTAAGTGGTCAATGACCTTTTGTTAAAAATGATAGAAGATTTGTTGTATGAAATAATCAAAATTAGCGACTATAGGAATGTGGTCTCTATTTAGCGACCATAACACTCAGTGGTGGCAAACTTATAGATAGTAGATAAAGTTTGTCTAAATTAAAGTGGGTCCCGTTATCAGAGGAGTAACAGAAGACCCAAATTTTTGATGTATTTTCTTCATTTTAAATCCATTTTGCATGTAATTAAGTTTGGTTATGTAATTAATAATAATTTGGAGTCTAATATTTGTTTAGGTTCGTAATCTTATAACTACAAAATAATAACTGAATAGAGACCAAAAATTGCAATCACAAAATGTGGTTTCTAAATAACTACCAAATTGCAACCATTTAGCTACCACAGTAGACCAAATACTCATTTTAGATAGTAACAACCATACAACGACCATTTTACGACCCTATAACGACCAATAATTAGAGACCAAATATAGTGGTCTCTAAATTTGGTGCCATAGCATATGGTGCGAGACTTGTGACAATATTGCGACCACATTATGGTCACTAAATAACAACCACACAAGATGTGGTCACTAATTAGAGACCACCAATTACATGGTTATTAAATAAAAACCATTTTTAATGTGGTCACTGATTTAAAATATGAGAAAAGGTAGAAGATATGATATTTAAGAGAAATGAGGTCAGCAATCACAATCAATGTGGTCACTAAATAGTGACCAAATTTTGTGTGGTTGCTAAATAGAGACCACATTCGATAAGGTTGCTAAATAGAGACCATATTTAATATGGTTACTTACGTAAAGTATGAGAAATGGCAGACTATATGTCATTTAAGAGAGATTACATCAATGACCACAAACAATGTGGTTAATAAATAACGACCACATAAATTGTAGTTACTAAATAATGACCACATAAAATGTGGTCGCTAAATAGAGACCATGTTTGATGTGGTCACTAAATAGAAACCATATATAATATGGTCACTAACCTAGTGTATGAGCAATGATAATGATATATTATTAAAAAGGAATGAGGTTAGTGAGCACATTGGTTATGGTCACTATGTAGTGACCACTAGTAAATGGTCAATGACATTTTATGAAAAACTGATATAAGATTTATCATATGAAATAATCAAAATTAGCGACCATAGGAATGTGGTCTCTATTTAGCAACCACAACCCTCAGTGGTAGCTATTAGAGACCACATTTTGTGTGTTCGCAAGTTTTGAATAATTAAATGGTAGTGCGACTGGCATTTCACTCCAAATATTGGCCACTTTTTAGCCACTTTTTGTGGTCGTTATGTGGGATAAATAAACCTCAAAATTCCCTTATTCTTCCCCATGCCTTGCAACCCTAACTCTCACTTTCTCATAGAATTAATGATTACTAGACAATGATTATAGATGTTATTGGTCTTTCATTCAATCAAAATTATGAGTATGAAGAGAATCCTAATCCAGGAATATAACAATTTTACAATATGCTACAAGCTGCCAAAAATCTGTTATGGCCTATGTGTGAAAATCATTCACAGTTATCAGTAATTGTTATAATGTTAAATATCAAGGTCGAATGGCATCTATCTGAGCATGCATTCAATGCAGTGGCTTAATTGATTAAAGAGGTTATGCTGGAGGAAAACGTAGTCATTGAAAGCTTTTATGAAACAAAACTTATGGTCCAAGGTTTGGGTTTACCAATAAAAAAGATACACTATTGTCCTAATAGATGCATGATTTATTAGAGGAAGATATGAATTTGACTCTATGCAAGTTCCGTAACCATGCACGTTTCAAGGAAAGTTGCATCACTGATGAAAAGGTGATCAGAAAAACCAATTTTCCTTTCAAAAAAATGTCTTACTTCCTATTAATACTACAAATTCTTAGATTATACTCATCAAAAGCCACTGCTAAAGATATGAGGTGGCATGCAGAATATAAAATTGAGGATGGTATAAATCAACATTCTTTCGATTCAATTGCTTAGAAGTATTTTAATGATGTTCACCTTGATTTTGTAATGGAAATTAGAAATGACCATCTCGACCTATGCACAAATAGTTTTCAACCTTTTGGTAATTATGGGAACCAATACTCATGCTGGCTGGTTATTATAACGGTGTATAATCTACCTCTCTGGCTATGTATAAAGGACACATCCATGTTCTTGACTTTTCTTATTCTAGGACCTCGAAATCCCAAAGACAAAATGGATGTGTACTTACAGTCGTTAATACATGAATCGAAGATATTATGAGATTATGGTGTTGAATCATATGACATTTCTCGGAATCAAAATTTTTAGCTTCAAGCAGCATTAATATGGATTATTAGCAACTTTTCTGCTTATGCAATGTTGTTTGGATGGTCAACATTAGGACAGTTGGCTTGTCTTTATTGCATTGATAACTCATATGCCTTTAGACTAAGTAAGAGTGGTAAACAATCTAGGTTTGACAATCATAGGATGTTCTTGGATCCTAATAATCCATTTAGGCATAACAAGACTGCATTTATGAAAAACAGAGTTGTAATAGACATCGTACCTCTAGCTAGATCGAGTTCAAAGATATTAAACATAATTGATCAACTAGGATTGAAAAAGGTAACAGAAATCGATGCTGCTGAGATTAATAGAATTATTAGCCAATCATATGGTTGGTGAAAATGTAACATATTCTGGAATTTGTCTTATTGGAGCTCTTATCTAATTCGATATAGCCTTGATGTCATGTACATTGAAAAATGTGTTTGAAAACTTATTCAATACGGTGTTTGTTGCCCAGATATTGAGCCAAGAAGGGGGGTTAAATTGGATATTAAAAATTTTAACTTTTAGGTGCGGAAATAAAATTAAGTTTAGTAGGGATAGAGAAATTTGACATAAGGATTTTTATAGAGGTTCGGGTGTTAACAAACTCTACTCCTCTCCCCAATCGCAATTGGGAGTTTCACTAACACACTAAGTGTTACAATGGAGTTTTACAAGCTCACTCCCAACTATGGTGTTTCTAACAATGGATCACACCTAACCTAAAAAATCGTTTGTGTTTTAATGGCTCACACAAATAACCAATTCCTTGTGTTTTTGAAGGCTCACACAAATAATCTTTACCTTGTGTTTTAAAGGCTCACACAACTAACCCTTACAAGTGTTATACTTTTAATCCCAAGATACCCAATAACTCACTTGAGTAGATGATTATAGAGACAAACACTTACAAATCTTTAATGCTCAAAAAATAATGAGCAAAAAGATTTTCACAGAGAATAAATATTTGTTTAAAAAGTATTAAATGCAAAAATGGCTTACAACAAGATTTTGATTTGAAATATTAGCTATTCTCTTGTTCTGGATATATAAATGACTTGCAGTTATACTTCCATGATGAATTCTAGCCATTTGATTGCATTTAATACGGAAATAGCCATTGTGCCAACCTTAATAATCGCGCCTGACATGTTTATCTTTCATGTTTCACGGGCGTGACTATGTATGTCATGGTCGTGACTGTTCTTCCAAGCCGCGACTTAAGTAGTGACCTTGGTCGTGAAACATTTTGGAAGGTTTTGAAGTATTTGTTCACGGGCGTGACATTTAATCTTCACGGGCATGACAACCTTCCAAGCTGTGGTCCAAGTGGTGACTCTAGCCGTGAAGCTATTTGGAAGAATTTTCCATGTCTTTTCACAGACGTGACTTTATTTCATGGGCGTGACTGATATGATCATTCACGGTTGCTATCTTCCTTCATGGTCGTGAGCTTTAAATGTTGATTTGTTGGTGCTAAGCATAATCACGGGCGTGACACATAGGATCACGGGCATGGACATGCTACTTCTTAAATTTTAGCTTTTGAAGTTCAATCTTCCATTCTCCATTCTTGCCAACATCTATCATACCCTGTTCAATAGACTTATAAAACAAGTATGTTAAATACAATATTATTATTTTATTTGTTATCATCAAAATAATAAAAATACCCCTCAATGTTCAACAGTGTTGAATATTCCTAGCTAAACCAAGGACGCACTTAAATCAATGCAAAATCTTAATGCATATTATTGGAGATTTGATCTTGATAAGTTAGATTCAACTAGAAAATACCCTAAGGCTTGCAACACCCTTAATAGTAGGGCTAAGAAAGTGTTATTTGAATGGGTAACAAAGTTGAAATTTTCTCATGGTTACATGTCGAACATGAGCAGATATGTGGATAAACAGAGGTTGAGGCTATTAAGCATGAAAATTCATGATTGTAACGTTTTCATGCAGAGGTTGATGTCTATTGCATTTTGGGAACTGACACATGCTAATGTGTGAAGGCCATCACCAATCTTAGCTTATTTTTTAGAACTCTAACTATAACAATAATTACAAATGAAGACATGGTGAAACTTAAATCAGACATCCCAATTATATTATGCAAGCTAGAAAAAATATTACCTCCATGTTTTTTCGATTCTACATAACATCTTCCAGTTTATTTCCCTATGAGGCACATATTATCAGGCTTATATAGTTCTGATGGATGCATCCATTTGAAAGGTTAGCAAAACATAACGTCTCAATCATAATGATGTAATAATAAATAATTATTGCATATATTTTACTAAGCATATCACTCTATAGGTATCTTTAGAAATTAATGCTCAATGTAAGAAACAAAGCACATATGGAAAGCTCGATATGTAACGCATATGTAGTTGAGGAAGCATTGATATTCTATTCATACTATTTTGAGAATCACATGCAAAAAAAATCAAGATTCGTGCCTTGAAATTATGAAGATGGCAACAATTATATACCATCAAACGATCTTCTAAACCTATCCATTTTCAAATACAAAGGTAGGCCACTTGGTCATTCTAGAACGAGACATGACTCCTCATTCTTACATTTTGCTTCATAATGAAGAAAATGAACTATAGGCCACTTGGTCATTCTAGAATAAGACATATGAATCCTCAAGAATACAAGGCTGCTCATTCTTACATTTTGCTTAATTGTGAAGAAGATGAACTATATTTAGGTTAGTATTCTTCAAAATGGAATATCTCATCTTTATGATAATTTTTACAACTCAATAGCATCTTGATTAATATGTCCATACCTACATCAAATGTAGGATTTACAATGATATGTTGCAACACCTTTATTCGAACATTACTAATACAGAAGTGGATGTTAAACTTAAGATGGACTTTGCTATCTAGTTAAAAGCCTACGTAAGCATTCCTTTCTCAACATTTAAATTGAACTTCTTATTTTTAACGTGTAAAATACAATATCATATTGATTCAAGTACATGATCCAAACTTTGATATTAATAACACCTTTATCAAATATTTCACAAAAGGTCATTTGGGAACTATTATGACATTCAATGGCTATTTTGTCAATGGATATAAGTTTCACACAATTGGACGTGGTGTAAGCACAATGTCAATGAACAGTGGAGTTTGGATAAAGGGCCAAAACTATAGTCATAATACAAATGATTGGTATGGTCAATTAAAGGAAGTTGTGCAACTGGAATATCCTAACTAGCCAATTAAGTGAACATTTCTCTTCATGTGCGATTGGTTTGATCCTACTCCTAAAGTGGGTACAAGGGTTCATAAGTTACAATATTGTTCAAGTGAACCATTGAAGACAATATGGCAAATACGAACCCTTTGTCCTATCAACACAAGCAGCTCAAGTGTATTATTGTTCGTACTCAAGCTTGCAAATGGACAAATGCGATTGGTGGGTCGTATCGAAAGTCAAACAAATAGGAGTTGTTGAGATGCCAAAAAACTCTTTTTGTTGTAAAATTTATTGTCCTTTTGAACTAAAATGCTAAAAGAAACAAAAGAAAATGAACATATTGATTGATTGCTTTACATATTTGCTTGGAATGTTTTAAATGCTTGAGAAGGTTTGAGAATATTTTGAATGATTGAAAATGGTTGAGAAATATAAATTGATTAGCTAAATGTCAAATAACTCATTGTGTCAAATGATCAGAATTGATAAATTTGTTTGGGATTTTGTGAATTGACATTGAAAAAATTTACAGGTAAATTTTGGATTATGCCTTTTAGAGGGGAGACTTTGTCCATTTTTTTTAACTTTTGTATATGGTAACTAAATATATCTAAAATGCATTCTTTCAGAAATACTATATTTGGGAGGAGGTAATGACTGTGATGATAAAGGCAGCATGGGAACAACTTGTGAGTAAGAGATACATGGATATGCTCTACCGCTGGAGACGACACGGATGACCCCCCTTATGTGACATATGAGGTTTGGGAGGGTTGGCAGCAGATGTAAGTTGATCCTATGTTATAGACAATGAGAGAATGCCAGGCAAGAAACCTTCAGAATGAGTCTGCTAGTCTAAAATGTAACATCCTCGTCCTTTCCCACATGCATTTCTATATGAATCTCATTTGAACATATACATCTTGCATATACTTCATTTGAACACGTGTATTTCACATGTAATTTCATGAAAATAAGTTCATGACATACACTAGCTACGTGTCTAAGTATATTGCAATTGTACTGAGTCGCACATGTGTACTTATAGCCTAAATGAAGGTAACAAGGCATTAGAAATAATAATAGTAATAATAAATAAATAAAATGAAAATGAAAAGAAACAACAAAAATGGGAAAAAAGAAAAGAAAGGAAGAAAAAAAAGGAGAAAATGACAAAAGTGAGGAGGTGGGAGGTGGGAGGTGGACCTTATCTTCCTTCTCACTATTCCGCCTCCCTCACTCCATTTCTATTTCTCCTTCTTCTTCCACCATTTCAGCCTTATTTTCTTCCTTATTTCACTTAATTTTAGCAATAAATTCATCCTTTTCAAGTTTGTTTTTGGTTAGTAATCTTCCTTCCATTTTTCTAGTGTTAGTTTGAACTGTTAGGATTGTGTTGTATCAATGTTTTCACTATGATTTGGATGACCTTATGAACCGAATTTGGAGAAGTTTCATACATAAAGGTTGTTCATTTATTTCTTAGGTTTATGGATATATAAATATTTTTTCAAGATTTTGTTTATATGAATAAAAGTCCTCTCTTGATTGGAACTAGTTTGAATGTGAACCCTAGCTGAGTTATCTACTATGTTTGTTTCTTTTGAATATAATAGAGCTTGTATTTTAAGAAGATCAAAACATAAAACTTGTAGATATATGTGTTATCTATACATATACCAAATTTTAGATTCATATGTCTTGTGGATGTTGAGTTATGGTGAATGAAACTCTATCTATTCTATAGTTTGAGCTGCCTACTTAGTACCCTGGGTAGGTCTAGTAGTTTATTTGGTAATTTTTAGTTGCTTATAGATAGAATCTATAATTTTTAAAAGTATTAAAGTTATAAAGTTATGTCTTAGCTAAATTTTGATAAAAATATAACCTTAATATGTTATGTATAAAGTGAGATATATCCTTCAGAAGTCATACTAGTCCGGAAACCAACTTTGTTATAGACTAGTGAAATATTTCTTATAATTTGAGGAGCTTAGAGACATTATTAATAAAAATTATAAACATGAAAAATGTTCCATTTTAACCTGTATAAACAACTGGAAATTTTAAATATAATATGACTTGTATATATAAAATATGAAAGACCAAAATTAGTACCCTAAAACTGTCAAAGGGCATATCTGAAGGTTAGAGTTTCAAACCCCCTACACAGGCTACAGTATTTGCCATTACTATGTAGGAGGCAGTTGATGCTCCTGAAGTAGTCATTAGTAATATTTATATTTTTGATATATTAGCATATGCATTGATTGACCCTAGTTCCATACATTTATTTATATCATTGCATATGACATCTAAATTGCATCAAAAGCATGAGCCTTTGGGGATTGACATAATGTGAGTACTCCACTAGAAACAATAGTTGTTGTGAATAATGTCTATTGTGATTGTTTGATATGTATTGATAAGGCTGAATTGATAACTTATATAATATTATCGCCACTTTATGAATTAGATGTGATATTGGGAATGAATTGGTTAACTAAACATCATGCAATAGTAAATTGTTTTACTAAGGAAGTAATTTTGGAATCACCGAACCAGCCAAGGGTTGTACTTTTAGGTGAAAGAAAACTTGTGCTTACATGTCTAATCTCAGCTGTAAAAGCATTCCAAATGATCAAAAGAGGATGTGAGGCATATTTGGCATATGTGACTGATACTAGAACCACTAATAGCTTACTTGAAAATATACCAATGGTGAGGGAATTTTCTGATGTATTCCCATATGATTTTCCCCGTTTGCCACTAGATAGAGAGATAGAATTCATTTTTGAATTGGTATTAGGAACAACTCCAATATCAATGTCACCTTACAGAATGGGCCCAGTTGAGTTGAAAGAATTGAAGACCCAATTGTAGAAATTGTTTGATAAAGAGTATATCTGAACTAGTGAATCACCTTGGAGAGCTCCAGTATTATTTGTTAAAAAGAAAGATGGAACGATGAGATTGTGCATTAACTACATGCAACTGAAAAAAATGATAGTCAAGAACAAATATTTGTTGCCCATAATAGATGATTTGTTTGACCAGTTGCAAGGAGCCTAAATATTCTCTAAGATTGATTTGAAATCAAACTATTACTAGCTAAAGGTAGTAGAAATAGATGTTTCGAAGATTGCCTTTCAAACTAGGTATGGACATTATAAATTTTTAGTAATGCCATTTGGTTTGACTAATGCTTCAGCTGCATTTATAACATTAATGAATAAAGTGTTTCAACCATATCTAGACAAATTTGTAATAGTATTTATTGATGACATATTCTTATACTCAAAGAATAGAGGAGAACATGAACAACATTTAAGAATTGTGTTGCAGACTTTAAGGGAAAAACAATTGTATGCTAAACTGAGTAAATGCAAATTCTGGTCGGATTATTTGGTGTTTCTTAGACATGTGGTATCAAGCAAAGTTATAAAGGTAGACCTTAATAAAATATAGGCCATGGTAAATTAGGAAGCTCCTAAAAATGTTTCAGAAATGCATAGTTTTTTGGGTTTAGTAGGATACTATCACAAATTTGTTGATGGATTTTTATTAATTGCCAACCCTTTGACTAAATTACTTAGAAAGAATGTGCCTTTCAAATAGGCTCCAAAATGTCAAAGGAATTTTGATGAGCTAAAACAGAGGTTAACCTCAATATCAGTGTTAGCTATTCTTGCGGGTACAGTGGATTTATGGTATATAATGATGCTTCTTACCAGGGCTTAGGATATGTATTGATATAGTATGGTAAGGTGATAGCTTATGCATCCAGACAGTTGAGACCACATGAGATCTCATATCTAGTGAATGATCTAGAATTGGCCGTAGTTGTATTTGCATTGAAGATTTGGAGGCATTATTTGTATGGTGAGACATTCCAAATCTTCATAGACCATAAGAGCTTGGGTTATTTACTGACGTAAAAGGAGTTAAATATGAAATAAAGATGATCGTTAAAGCTGTTAAAAGATTGCATTAAAGATTTGAAGGCATTATTTGTATGGTGAGACATTCCAAATCTTCACAGACCATAAGAGCTTGGGTTATTTACTGACACAAAAGGAGTTAAACATGAGACAGAGATGAAGATTAGAGTTGTTAAAAGATTATGACTTACACAATTGAATACCATCTAGAGAAAGCCAATGTAGTAGCAGATGCACTGAGCAGGAAGTCCAACAGCAGTGTAGCTCACTTGCAAGCATCATCTTTTCCATATTTGATTTAATTATGGTCCATGAATGTTGAATTGAATATTCATGATGGTGGATCATTGATTACTACTCTTCAGGTTAGACCTATGCTAAAGGAAAGGATCAAAGAGGCACATGGCAAAGATCCTCAACTGTGTAAGAAGATTTAAATGGTAAAACGGGGAAACAAAACAAAATTTCATGTGCAAGATGATACACTAATGTTAAAGTCCCACATATGTGTTCCAGATATTGAAAACTTGCACTAGAAAATAATGGAAGAGGAACATACTGCACCTTATGCACTGCATCCATGGATGACCAAGATGAATCACAACTTAAGGCCTCATTACTGGTGGCCCATAATGAAGAAAGAAACATATTAAGATTTAACACCAGGTGCCAGTTGGTAAGCTACATCCTTTGCTAGTACTAGAATGGAAATGGGAAAAGATAACGACGGATTTTGTTTATGGATTGCCAAGAACTCCACGAAAAACTGATGCAATGTGGGTAATTATTGATAGAATAACCAAGTTAGCACATTTTCTTCCTATCACATGGGGATGTACACTTGAAAATTTAACAAAATTATATGTGAATGAGATAGTTAGATAACATGATATTCTAGTGTCCATTGTGTCTAATAGAGATCCCCGGTTTACTTCACATTTTTGGGTGAGTTTACAAGATACATTAGGAATGAAATTGAACTTCAGCATTGCATTCCACCCATAAACTGATGGACAATTAGAAAGGAAAATATAGACATGAAGAAATGCTTAAGGCATGTTCTATGGAATTCAGATGAGCTTGGGATGAATATATAGCATTGATAGAATTTGCTTACAATAATCAATATCATAGCAATATCCAAATATCACCATATGAGGCATTGTATGGTAGAAAGTGCAAAGACCCTATCATTTGGGATGCAGAAGGACCACATGCATTAAAAGGGCCAAAAATAGTACAAGACATAGTGGATAAAATCAAGGTTGTCAAGAACAAGCTAAAGGCGCACAAGATAAACATAAAAGTTATGTCGATCAGCATAGAAAGGAAACAAAATATGAGTTAGGTGAGAAGATATTTTTATGAGTATTTTCATGGAAAGGGGTAATTCGATTTGGCAAAAAGGGTAAATTAAGCCCAAGGTATATAGGGCCTTTTGAAATTATTGAGAAAGTTGGTCCACTGGCATACAAGTTGGCTTTACCACCAAAGATGGCACAAATTCATAATGTGTTTCATGTGAGCCTGCTTAGAAGGTACAGACAGATCCTACACATGTACTTAAGGACCAAACAATTGAGATTGCAGATGACATAAGTTATGTCGAGGAACCAGTGGAAATCATCTAATACAAGACTAAACAACTGAGAAACCGAAAAATAAAATTGGTTAAGATATTATGGAGAAACCATTCACAAGAAAAGGCAATATAGGAAACATAAGAGAATATGAAAAAGCAATATCCACACATGTTCCCAGGTATTAAATTTTGAGGACAAAATTTTTAGAAGGAGGGGAGAATTGTAACATTCTCTACCTTTCCTACATGCATTTATACATGCATCTCATTTGAACATATACATCTTTCTTATACTTCATTTGAACACATGTATTTCACATGTAATTTCATAGGAATAAGTTCATGACATAGACTAGCTCTATGTCTAAGTATATTGCAATTATATTGAGCCACACATGTGTACTTATAGCCTAAATGAAGGTATTAAGGTATTATAAATAATAATAGTAATAATAAATAACTAAAATGAAAATTAAATGAAGCAACAAAAAAGGGAAGAAAAAGAAAAGAAATGTAGAAACAAAAAAAAAAAAGGTGAAAATGACAAAAGTGAGGAGGTGGGAGGTCGACCTTATCTTCCTCCTCACTATTCTGCCTCCTTCACTTCAATTCCATTTCTCCTTATTCTTCCACCATTTTAGCCTTATTTTATTCCTTATTTCATTTAATTTTTGCAGAAAATTCACCCATTTCAAGTTTGTTCTTTGTAAGTAATTTTCTCTCCAATGTTCTAGTGTTGGTTTGTACTATTAGGATTGTGTTGCATTGGTGTTTTGCACTCTAATTTGGATGACCTTATGAACTGAATTTGGAATAGTTTCAAATAAAAAATTTGTTAATTTATGTCTTAGATTTATGGATATATAAATATGTTGGCAATATTTTGTGTATATGAAGAGAAATCCTTTCTTGATTTGGACTAGTTCAGGTGCGAACCCTAGCTAAGTTAGCTACTGTGTTTGTTTATTTTGAATATGATAAAGCCTATATTTTAAAAATATAAAAATTATATATAAATGTATTATATATATGTATACCAAATTTAAGGTTCATATTTGTTGCAAATGTTGAGTTATGGTGAATGTAACTATTATTGTTCCATAATTTGAGCTGCCCACTTAGTGCCCTAGTGTTTGGTTATTTTTAGCTCCTTATAGATGACATTTGTAATTTTTCAAAACATTAAAATTATAGGTTTATGTCTTAGATAAATGTTAGAAAAATATCACCTTAATATGTTATGTACAGAGTGAGATATAGCCTTCATAAATCATACTGGTCTGAAACCCAACTCTGTTATGGACCAGTGAAATGTTTCTTATAATTTGAGGATCTTAGAGACATTATTAATAAAAGTTGTAAACATGAAAAATGTTCCATTGTAACCTATATAAATGAATTTAAAGTTTAAATATAATATGACTTGTATAATATAAGATATGAAGGACCAAAATTGATACCCTAAAACTGCCAATGGGCAGAAAACATAATACAATTGGAAATTCCACCAAATATTGTACAATGCTCCAATTTTTTTAAAATTTTACTATTTTATATAATTATATGTTAAATTCAATTATAAATAAGAATCAAACAAATTGGACAAATGTATAAAAAGGTATAGGCTAATCAGTCCCATAAGGTCACACTGCCTCATAGGAACAACCCTAACTATTGATATGAACAATGCATATTAATTTGTTTAAGCCACATTAACTTTCTCTAGTAATGAGATAATTAATTATATTTCCACATTAGGCTCACAGCAAATTAGATACCTATAAAGAGGGGATAGACAATAAGTTAATGGTCAGAATCAAAAGAGAAATGTGAGTACAATTATCAAATGATTTCTTTAGTGCATATGAATATTGCATACTATGTGATATGTGAGATGATTTATGGTTATGTAATTCATATAATTGTCATGATTTGACCTTGATAATGAGATGATAGATAATTTATGTCATATGTGGTATATATAAGTGGTATATTTGAGGTATATGTTTGACATACGTGACATATTTTGAGTTATATGCATATCATACATAGTATACATATGGTATATATATGAGGTATACATAATAAAGACATAATGGATGATGAATGATTAGTTACAAACGCATATACATAAGGACTTAAAAGGCATTATGGCTAGTTAATTGACATTGCAAGGAAAAATAAGAGGACTACGACCCAACAAAGGTGCAATTGAAATAAATGATCAAGCTAGCTAGCAAATGCAAATATTCACATGAAAAATGTTCATATGGAAACCTGGGGCAATGTTTTCTTAACTAGGTTACAACAAAATAAAATGAGCTAAACATGAGCAAAAACAAGGATTGGTGATTACATGTTTAAATTTTACTCGTAATTATATGATAATGGTAAATTTTACTCGACTGTATTTTTTTCAAACAACGCTTTTTTTATGTCGCTATAATTTTATTGTATGTCAAAATTTATAGTAATATTACAATTTTATATTAAATAAATAAGACTAATTTATTTAATAAATAAAGTAATAATAATATATTTTATATTAATTAATTAATTATATAATAATATAAATTATTATTATTATTTATAAATAAAATAGACATAATAATATTAATAATAATTAAATAATAAGTAGTCATAATTAGCGATAACAAGTGACGCTATGTACGACCATCTAAATGGTCATTATTTAGCAACAGTAAATGTGGTTACTAAATAACTACTTATACACAGTGATCTCTATATTGTGACCATAAATAGAGACCACATTAGCAACCACTTTTAGAGATCTCAAAGAGTATGATTGCTATATGGTTGTAATGTGGTCCACTTGATCTTCATTATATACAAAACTTTATCGATAACTATTGTGGTTGCTAAACAGAAACCACTGATATGTAGTCATTAAATTTAGCAACTATAATAACTGTAATATCTATTTAAAAACCATAATTAAAATGTGGTCTCTAATTTTAGCTATCGATTATATTTTTTTCGACTACCATATGTGGTGGTTGTGTGGTCGCACGTAGAGACTCCATTTAATTATAGCTATTTATTGTCTTTTTTTTTTTTTTTTTTAATTTAGTGTCAGGCATAAGCCTAGGCCATTTATCTATACATTAAAAGGGGGACAATGGTACTGTAGTCAATACAGTGTCTTTCCCACTTTGCCATCGATCATCCCTTTTCAAAATGACACAGCTTTGTGCCCAAGCAGTATGGAGTTCCAAAACTAATATACTGTCATCATGGTAAACAGCGTCCCTTCCTTGTAAACGACGCCGCACCTATGCTTCAACAACTAAAATGTTGCACTTTTCTGCAATCAATTGCACCTATGCTTTAGCAACTAAAGTGTTGCAGTACAGGTTACAAAAACCTTATATATATAAATTGCCAACAAAAGTTTTCTATTGTAATTAAATTATGGCAAACACACGTTCTCTTTCCATCTTCTAAAAATTAATTAACAACATTTTATGCTTCATAAATTTATTATAAATCTTTTCATTAATTACGCCATCTCTTCTACACCAAATAATATCAAAGTGTACTCAACTGGAACTCTATGATTGTCTTCTTGAAGATGATTTATTCACAGGGTCCATGTTTATATTTATCCCAAAATAGAAAAATTCCACATAAAAACAATCCCCTTATATCGTGGTATAATCTCAAATTTGTTAGGTAAGAATTAAGTTCCTTTTGTTCAGAAATTACTGGATATAGTTTCGTATTATTGAATACTTTGCTATTTGCTTATGTATATTTGCTCTTAAAGGTAATGGAAAAAAAACATAACTTATATATATATATATATATATATATATATATATATATATATATATTATGTTTACAGTGATCAACATTAATTATTTTACTTTAATGATGCAGGTTTATAGATGATGAACTACTGCATATTATCTTTATTTTCAACCTTGCAATTCATATTTTTCATGCAATTTAAATAATTATTTATGTATTATAAATAAATTTATTATGACATTATGTGAAACTTTTATATAAAATAAATGTTTGTTGTAAATAATATTACAATTATTTGTTGGTTGTATGTTAATTTATTTATGTTATTAAACATTTGTCTTATTGTCTAAATTTTTAAAGCTTGGCACAATGCGAGGGTAATTTAGTACTTAATAAATATAGTTGGTGTTAGTTTAGTGACATGGTGATAGAAGCTATTTGAAACATCAAAAAGGGAAAGCTTGTGTGGTAGTGAAGTTAGTATTAATGGCACAATTGAGTTTGACTTTAAGTTTGATTTTGATTTAATATCACATATGCCAATTATGGCAAGACTTGAAATAGAATTGATAGAATTGTGTTTTTGAGTTGGTGTTAGAATTTGAAATTGTGATATTTGTGACAGGTTCAAAACATGTACATACGAGAAAGTCATAAAAGTAGACATTGCCATGTTAGTTTAAAATTAACCTATAAAAATAAATTATAAAAGTAAACCACTTGGAATGTGAGTCAACAATAAATTTCTTTAATGTTGCATTTATTTTAGTAGTGTTTGATCCTTTTTATGTTTTTAAAAATCAATTGTGGTGTATTTTTATGTCATGTATTGAGATGTAATAAATGTTTAATGTGCGAGATGTACTGATTTGCAATGAGAATGATTTTCTTAGCAATGATCTGTACTAATTGCTAAAATTTCCAGAACTATGAGTGATTTGAGTTTAATTAATTTGTGTTTGGTTTGATTATTGGTTAATGAATATCTTATCACAACCATCATAGCCAAAGAAAGGGTTGTGTTTCCAACATTTAAAAAGATTAGTAATGTTTCTCTAAGCTTTTTACTTACTGATTTTTTTTCGTCCAATATCTAATGAAAGAATGGTTAATCAATGCCTATAAGACTTGAGTATGGAAAAGAATAAAGAAATATTAAATTTTTTCATATGGGAATTCATGTGTTAAATTTAATTGAAATGGCAAGGGAATTGATGTGTTACTAGCAACCAATTGCAATAGAAAAAGGAGAAAAGAATAGGACATTTACAGAAGAGGGAAAAGTCCAGGGACAGCATAACAACTTCGACTGCTTCGAATTCACATGCCAACTGCTTACGTGAATGTGACAAGTTTTAGTACTTTTTTGTGAATTGTGTGAATTATGTGCAGGGATATGACTATAGTGTTTTTGCTATGACAGCTATAGTATAGGCCAAAGCATGTTGCTTGTATAAATAGGTTTTGTACATTTTGTTTTTTTATATGTCAATAATATTACATTTTGTTGCCATTTTGCATATGCTGCTAAGATAAAACATTTTAGTATCTGAGATTTTTTTGGTTGTGATGGCAAGGTCATCCATGTGTTACAGTGATTGTGATTGTAATTGTAATTAAAATTATATGAATGAAATATCAACTATTCTGGACGTGGTATGCATTCTTATGGTGTTGTGATTTGGCACCAATAATGTTAGGCTTGTTGTATGTGACTTGCTATTTTTGTGGTATGCTGTTAGGCATATGTGCTACTTTTGTGGTATCTGTTATTTTCATTTTTTTTTTAAATTCAAGTTAACACAATTTGAATAGGTAAATATCAAAGACTTTTAACACCCAATTGCATTACCAAACAACAACTAATCGAAGGACTAATTATATTACCAAAACAACAACAAATCAAAGGACTAATTGCATTACCAAAATAAAACATGTACATAACAATTTGACCATCCAACACAGCTATGCCATAATCTTAAAATTTTACACATTATCAAATCTATTAATATTACAACAATACTTTATCCTATGACATTTAAATCCATTAACTTTCTCAATCTCTTATACAATGCCTTCATCTCATTCTTGATAGCCATATTTTCTTTTTGTAACCTTGCATTATCAACTAATAGGACTCCAAATTCAGTCATCATATTGTGTGGGCGTTGCTACAATAATTTGTTTTTGAGATTTTTTTTTTCTTCAATTGAATCAACAATTTTGATGCATGCTCTAGAACTTTAAGGTCATAGAATTGGAAAAATCCACACCCTATTACCTGCACTTAACACATATAATGCATCATTACTCACTATACCAAGAAAGCCATAAAACCATTTAAGAAAGCATATATGACATACAAATTTAAAATCTCATTTTGTAGTTTGGATACCCATAAAACCTATGACTTGGGTTTGCTTCCGTCCATAAGGTCCATCTCTGAGCAACTAAGTTGCAATGACAGAGGATAGGCGCAACACTATCATCGATGACTTCACTTCAAATTTCAGAAATTGAAGATGATAAAGCCATAATAATGCTCTTCCAATACAAATTCAATACAAGGTATGTTTTTCGAATTCAATCTCTAAATCCTTAATTTCAATTTGAATGTGAGAGGAAGAAAATTCGACATTAGGAGAGATATCGGGTTTTAGAGGAACAAATTTAGGATTTATGCAAAATTTGAGTCTTCTATTTATTTTTTTTAATGACTTAAATGACACCGCTTTATTAAGAGAGGTGTTGAATCTCCGAATGAGCCATATGACGTGTAACACCCCCTTACCCCAGCAACTCGTACCCAGATCAGCTAACATATCCCTTTTTAAATTTTGTATACATGAAAATCATTCATATATTTTTTTATTTATTTACTATTTATTGTTTACTATTTATTTACTTGTAGTGTAAAAGAAATCATAATAAAAAAAACACAATACATTTTATATAATAAAATATTATTTATAAAATGTGCGCTTACTTTATACGTACTATAAAATAAAATTCAAAACATAAATACAGCAGTTGTGTGACCCATAATATTGATACAAGCTGCTCTACTAAATCAGACCACTGCTACCTTTGTTTACTATTGACTACTTAGGGTTCGTTTAGCATTGCGTTTGACAAAAACGCGTTTGAAGAAAAAAATTTTATTTTTAAAAATTTTGAGTTTTGAAAACTACTTTTGGAGAGAAGTAGGTAAATAGATATTTTTTCCATAAACATATTTGAGGAAAACAGTTTATAAAAAATTAAAAAAACAATCAATTAAATCAAAAAAATTATAAATCTGATTTTTAGACACCCAACAACAATCGTAAACACCATTTTAGTATTTGTTATGCCTGTGCAGGAGAAACTCCCACGCTAAGCTCTAGGATTAGTGGTGCATATACATAAGACAATAAACTATTTTATGCAATCATGCATTATCATATATCAACTCATGTTTAATCATCTTCTCATGCAAATATACATGTCATGGTATTCTAGCATATATAGACATCAAATTATATTCTTTTATCTCATACTTGGTTATTTTATTAACACATCATTATATAACACATCATAATTAACCATATTACAATTCATAATTCCATTTTTATTTTTCATAACTTCTTTATTTATACCCAAAATACCTATGAACCCTTGACTAGGATAATGAAGTTGTCATCCAGGTACTTAGGAGTCTCATCCGGGCAATATGATGTGCACATATAAGTGTCATCACCAACTTTAATAATAGTGTCATCACCGACTTTAATATTAGTGTCATAACCGGCTTCAATAATAGTGTCATCACCGGTTTTAATAATAGTATCATCACCGGTTTCATTAATTATAACATTAATGGATTTCATCATACTCCCCCCTGCTTGGCATGTCAAACTATTCTAAGTTGGTTCTAGGTAGGTGTTATAGGGCTTACACAATCTCATTAAAATTCATAGCAAATAAATTCACACTTTTTGTGCATTTAAAGTCTCAAAATAATCACATAATCACTCAATTAAAATAATATTTACATAATATATCAAAATTCTCATTATTTTACTCTTAAAATTCCACAACTCATATGTTACCATGTCACTGATAGATTTCATTCTCTATTTTGGACCTTAATTTTAGTTCTGTTACCATCTAAGATTAGTTACATGGTCTTCTTAACAATTTTAGATCTGGATCTTAGCTTTAATATGCAATTTTAATCACTTAATTCTGAGTTTTGTATCAAAAGATATGATAAAATAAAATTTGACTAGTCATTAACAATTTTGTCCAAAATTTTCTGGATGGATTCTAAATCTGAATTTTCTGAATTTTTCTGGACAATTACACATATTCAAGTTTTATAGTATAAATGAAAGTTATATCCCTATGTCTTATCTTTCAAACCCAACATAGAACACACAAATCCAAATTCCAGAACTCAAGTTATAACAGTTAAAGTGCTCACTATTCATCCATTTCTAGCAAGCAACATACAAACTAATCACATCTAATTTTTACCAAAATTAATCCTAAGTCTAGCAAATATGCATCCCCAAGATTTTTCAACACAAATAATATTAATTCAAAATCATCAACATGCCAACTAATTAATTCATTCACATAAATAAATAAAATAGGCTATTGTCTTAGGTTATGCGCAAACTTCTATTTTCTTTTCTTTTCTTTTCTTTTCTTTCTCTTTACTTCTCTTTCTCTTTTCCTTTACTCCTTTGAGCTAAATAATTTTCAATTTGAGTTCATAAACATAAAAGAGATAATTAAAACCTCACTCATTGAAACTCCATAACATAACCCTAATCTCTCTCTCTTTTTGCTCTTTTATGCTTGAAAATGACTTTTTCTCTTACTTTTTATCTCTTTTCTCACTTTCTTTCACTAGAACTAAGCTTTGGCTATGGAGAAACTTGAGGAAACGTGGGCTAGCTTAGGAAGGTAGAGATTCTCAATGAAAAAGGGATAAGGAAGAAGAAGAAACAATTAAGAAGAAAATGAAAAAAGTTATTAAGATGGGGACACCTAAGCATAATCTAGAAGCTTTCATTAATGCCTAATTCATGCACATCACTTGGTTAATTGTTGTATGTCACTTGGTGTGTGGTGCTTCAAGAAAACGTGGAAGACAACTTAATGATAGAAAATTCTAGATATGAAGAGATAAGGAAGGATGAAGGAACAATTAAGAGAATGAAGACAAACTTAATTAATTATAGGATTCCTAAGCCCATGTGATTTTAATGTCTAATTTATGTATTCATGCATGTCAATTGGCTTCTTAAAATTTTCCACTTGGTGTGGCCGGTCTCCACATGTATTTTATGTCCAATTCATGTATTTAATTGATGGTTATCCCAATTAACCCACCAATTTTTGATAAATTACAAATTGATCCCTAAACTTTTCAAAATTTACAATTTACCGAAAATTAACATCTTTAAATATTTTAAACACTTTATTATATATTTTTCATACTTAATTGCCATTATTTTAATTATTTTTTGATAAAAATTCAAATTTAGACTCCGATCGAACTATCGAGTCGCTTTAACAACTCGCACGACTAGGGTTCTAAATTAACGGATATGACATGATGCCATTTTATGTTTTCATTTTTTTAATTTTAAATTTGCAATACGATGTTGTTTTAAAGAGTTATACGAGGAAGTTTGCATTGACACGTGTCACGTTATTATTGGTTAATAGTGAAAACGAGTCATTTCAATGTCACTCACTAATGGTGGCAAACATATGAAGTTTAGGGGCTCAATTATGCTTATTTTTAACTTAAGAGGTTTGATTATACTAAGTCATACTTTAGGGTATTGTCACAAAAGGGAAATCTAAAAATTTTTTTGTACAATATAGAGTAGCCAACTCATCATATTTAGATCATAGATTTTTGTTAAAAATATTAAAAAGAAGTTGCCACCAATTATAGTTATTGGATCAATTGAGTTTTCATTAATTATGCTATGTATTATAGAGTAATGATTGAGATATCAAATGAATAAGGAAGACATTAGCACCCCCATTTCATTTAATTTTGTTAAAATTTATTTTTTTATTTGCTTTTATTTGTATTTAGTGATACATTTCCAATTCCTAGATAATGTAAAGCAAATTTTAAAAAACTTATATAGTGTGACTAAAATATGTTTTAATTTTAATTATTTAATCATTTTAGTAAATTTAATTTTGAATATTATATATTTTATTATCTTATTTATATCCAATTTCTGAATATAGATAAAATAAATACATTGAAAAAAAATTTTTACATCAAATTTTTGAATGTAACTTAAAAATATATTATAAAATTGGATTTGACTCAAATCGAGTACCTACATGCCCACTTATAAAATTAAAATCTGTCGTAGTTCGAATAAATTTATTATTTTATCCCAAATTAAACTTTGAATATTTGAATTTTTATCACACTGAATTCCCAAATAAGACTACTACTACTACTACTACTAATAATAATAATAATAATACACATTTATTTATTTACTATAATAGAAACCACTCTCATAATTTAAAGTGGATTTAGTAAATACTATTTTTTTAAGAATTTGTAGTCATAAAAAATACAATTTTCAACAATATATATATATATATATATATAGTCACCAAAATAAAAATAAAAAAATCCTGCACAACAGACTTTAACGTGTAAAGGATGACTAAAAAAATAAAGATAAAACTAAAAATAAAAATAAAATAAATAAATAATTTTTGTTACTCATCCTGTCAATTTTCAATTTTACATGCTCTAGTCAGAATCTCAACTTTTCTACCAGCAAAAGAAAAACATTATATATAGAATCTGACCTTTTTTTTTTTTTTATAATATAAAACAATTAAAATAAAAACGTTACCGCGACTACAAATTGTCCTTTCTATTCCTAAACTTTGTCCCATTTAATTTTTGGTATGATTTATGGAATGGGTTGTGTTTTTTAGAATATATATGTATATATATATATAAAATCTATCATTGTATTTTATAAGGGTCATACTTCTCCACTATATTTTTATGATAAAATTAAAATCAATATATTTTTTTCATATGACAATAAAATAATAACTAAAATGTATAGATCACAAATAATAATAATAATAATAATAATAATAAAGATGAACAAATAAATAAATAAGTAAACAAACAAATGAGTAACTATGTAGGAATAATTACTTCTTTTATGATAAATTGACCACTGAAATCTCAAATTACAATTCCTATAATATGTTATAATAATCTGAAAAATGCTCAAATTGTTTTCAATAAGCCTCATTTCCTTTTTTTTTTTTCTCTTTCTTTCCTTTTCTCTCTCTTTTTTCTTTCTCTCTTTTTTTTTTCCTTCTCTTTTTTTTCTACTCTATTTTCTGACCTCATTCCCTCTTTTTTCCTTCTTTTCCCATGTGGTGAAGATGGCTTCTTTTATAGGAAGAAAATTAGTTTTTGTCCTTTGATCAACCTCTTTATTCATAATTTAAAAACCATTAAAGTATGGAAGAAATTTGTTAAGATATGGAGAGGTATGAAATATATTGATTTTGGGAATATTTGTTTTTGTAAAGCTCATGTGATCCCTTTTGCATGTTGCTTTTTTTTTTTGTATTTACCGTTGTCCCCTTTGCATTTCTTCTTAGTTTGTAAGAGTCATGCAAAGTTTGCGGATGAATATAATACTAAGTTGAAGATATTAGCAATTTAATGTGATTAAATCCTACCAAAAGACTAATTAATTAAGACGTAGTTGTAATTAAGTCTATATAGAAAATTGATTGAGACATTAATGCGAAAAGAATTGACGAATATTAAAGTATTGCCATTTATAAAGCTTGACAGAATACCAAAGGCGTAGCAGCAGCTAAATTACCATGCAAATATTGATATGTTATCTATACATTTGAAAAAATTAGTAGAAACGTAATTGCCACTAATTAATTTTAAAACAAATAACAAACATTAAAAATTTTGAAAAATTAATGGAGATACCACTAATTTATAAGAGAATTGATAATCGTAAAAGTGTTGCTAAACCCGAAATTTGAAAAAATTAGTTAAGATATAACTACCACTAATTTTTTTTTGACAAAATATCAATAATTAAAGGTAGAAAAATATGAATGCATGATATTAATCTTAATTGGCTTCGCGTGAAATGACTAAATGTATGCAATTTAAAATTATGATTATCTTTTTCATCATTAAAATCATTATATCAATATAGCATTTGAATTCCCCATTTTTCTTTCTTCTTTTTTATTGTTCATTTTCTTCCACGACTATAAGTCAAAATCCATGAGTGAGGCAAATCTCATAAGCAAGTGCAACTCTCTTTTGCATGCTATTATCATTATTTTCCTCTACTTTTCGATTTGTAGGTTGATTCAGTCATCTATGTATGCTAATAATTGCATCTGATTTTAATTTTAAGGTTCAAAGTATATATAGCGTTATGAGACTTTTTTTCAACTATTTCATGATTTTAATATTTAACAAATTTATATATTTATTTATTTTTGTCTTTTAAAGAATGAGAGAAATAAACTTAGGTAAATCAAATGAAAATTTAATTTGAATATCTCAATAACATATAATTTTATTTGATCTTGACAAACTAGCATATTATTTCATACATAATACTTCTTAACAATATCTGAGTTAACTGGATTAGTAAGTTATTTTCTGTCCATATTTGTCAAAATTAAAGTTTATCCTAAAAATGTGTTTTTCACCACATAAGGTTCTTCATATTTTGAAATCCATTTCCGTCTAAGATTAGCTTGTCTATAGGACAACCTTTTTATCACAATATCTCCTTCTTGTAATTGACGTGGTCTCATTTTTTTGCATGTGCTTTAATTAATCTCCTTTAGTACAATTGTCCATGACACAATACAATTAATTTTTTTTCATCTATAAGATTCAGCTAGTCATATATTGCTTGTAACTATTCATTTTTATCTAAGTTAGCCACCATGATAATTATGAGAGATAGTATTTCTACTTCAATGGGTGAAACTACCTTCATTCCATATGCTAAAGAGAAAGGTGTCATTCCATGGACATCCTAACCAAAGTTATATATCCATGCAATGCAAACTGAAGCATTTCATGCCAATCTTCAAAAGTTATCACCATTGCATGGATATATAGTTTTTTTTCATCTAAAAGATTCAGCTAGTCATATATTGCTTGTAACTATTCATTTTTATCTAACTCAGCCACCATGCTAATTATGAGAGATAGTATTTCTACTTCAATGGGTAAAACCACCTTCATTCCATATACTAAAGAGAAAGGTGTTATTCCATGAACATCCTAACCGATGTTATATATCCATGCAATGCAAACTAAAGCATTTCATGCCAATCTTCAAAAGTTATCACCATTTTTGCACAATATTCTTGACATTTTTGTTTGCAACTTTAACTACCCCATTCATCTTTGGGCAATATGGATTTGGATTGTGATGCTTGATTTTGAATTGGCCACATATCTTTTCCATTGATTCGTTATTGAAATTCTTAGCATTATCTATAATAATCCTTTCAAGAAGACCATATCTATAAATTGTATGATGCTTGATAAACTTAATTACTACTCCTTTAGTTACATAAGCATATGAAGTTGCTTCCATCTATTTTGTAAAGTAGTCTATTGTTACCAAAATGAATCGATATCCATTTGATACCTTAGGCTCAATTGGTCCTATCACATTCAAACCCTACATGGAAAATGACGATGGTGCTACCATCCCTTGAAGTGAGGTAGGAGGAGAATTAACTTCATTAGCATATATTTAGCATTTATGGCACTTTATTAGATACACAATACAATTTGATTCCATTTTTAACAAAAAAAAAAAAAATCCAATTCTGAGGATTTTTCGAGCCAAATTATGCCCCCCAAGATGAGTACCACAAAATCCTTCATGAACTTCCTCCATCAATCTTTGTGCTTCACATTCATCAACACATCTAATTAATGTTGTCATGATTTCTTTTGTACAAAATATCTCCACTTAAAAAGAAACCTAGTGTCAACCTTCAGATTATTCTTTTATCATTTTCAGTTGCCTCCGATGGGTAGCTCATATCCTTAACATATCGTTTGATTTCATGATACAATGGCTTACCATATAGTTCTTATTTTATACTATAGGAACATGCATGAACCCTTTTTTTTCTCTATTTTAAATGAAGACATTTTTCTACAAGTGTCTATTTTAAACATGGCAGCTAATGTAGCTAAAACATCAGTAATATATATTTAAATTCAATAAACTCAAAATCCTCAAACAATTTTAAGATGTATTCTTGGTAAGGAATAAGTTTTGAGTTTTTGGTTTCCCATTTGCCCCTTAATTGATTGATCACCAAAGTGAATCTCTATACACTTCTAGGCGTTCAATTTTTATATCTATTTTTTCTTGAATTTCTAAAGCACATGCTTTATATTTAGCTATATTATTAGTGAAATCAAAACATAACTTTACCATGACAAGATAATATTTTCCATTTGGCAATATCAGAATCACCCTTATCCCGTGTTTTAAAGCAGTTGAAGTGCCATCAAATTTCATAATCCAAATTTTCTGACATTTTTCATCCTCATCAATTGTCATGATATTCTCATCTGGAAAATTCAATTGCATTGGCTTGTAATCCTTAATGGTTCTATTAGCTAGATAATCGGCTATAACATTTTCTTTTATTACTTTTTGAGTCAAAAAAATATCATACTCTAAGAACAAAACTTGTCATTAAGCAATTCTTCCAACTAATATTGGTTTTTCAAATATGTACTTAATGGGATCCATTTTAGAGATTAACCAGGTAATATAATATAACATATAATGCCTTAGTTGATGAGTTGCTCATGCAAATGTTGCACATATTTTTTCCAAAATGAAGTACTTAGTCTTATAATTTGTGAACTTTTATTGACATAATAGATGCTTTGTTCCTTTTTCCCATAAGAATCATATTGTCCTAATACTACTCCCATAGATTCTTCTAATACTGATATATGCAAAATGAGTAGTCTTCTAGGTTTGGGTGGTCAAAGAATTGGTGGATTCTGCAAATATTGTTTGATTTTGTCAAATGGCTTTTGACATTCATCATTCCATTGTGTGGGGTTATTCTTTCTAATGAATTGGAAGATTGGTTTACAAGTTGCAATCAATTGCGAGATAAATCGAGCAATAAAATTTATTTTTCCAAGAAAACTTCTTATTTCTCTTTCTGTTCATGGTGAAGTCATTTCAATTGTTGTTTTGATTTTATCTTGGTCTATTTCTATTCCCTTTTCACTAATTATGAATCCTAGAAGCTTGCCTGAAGTGACTCTGAAAACACATTTTGTAGGGTTCAACTTGATTTGATATTTTCTTAGTCTTTCAAAATATTTTTTGGAAAACTGCAATGTGATCTTCCTTTGGATGTGATTTAGCAATCATGTCATCCATATATACCTCAATTTTCTTATGCATCATATTTATAACAATATGACCATTGCTCTTTGAAGTTGTCCCTACATTTTTCAAATCAAAAGACATTACTTTATAGCAAAAGGTTCCCTAAAGCATATTTAAAATAATTTTTTTTCCTTATCTTCTATATTCATCTTAATTTTATTATATCATGAAAAACCATCCATGAGAGAAAACATATGATTTCCCACTATTTTATCCACCAAAACATCAATATGAAGTAATGAAAAATTATCTTTGGGACTAGCATGATTCAAATTTCGGTAGTCAACACACATTCTCACTTTTCCATCTTTTTTAGAAACAGGAACCACATTTGCTATCCATTATGGATACTTAGCCACTATGAGGAATCCTGCATCAAATTGTTTCTTAACCTCCTCATTGATTTTCAAAAGAGTATATGCCTTAATTTTTCTCAAGTTTTGTTTCACATATTTGCATTATGGTTTTAGTGGCAATTTATGTGTTACTATATCAGTGTTTAATCCAAACATATCTTGATATGACCAAGCAAAATTATCACTAAATTCCTTTAATAAATTGATTATTCTCTCACGCATTTCTGAGGCCACGCTCATACTTATCTTTACTTCCTTTCTATTCTCTTTTGTTCCTAAATTTATAATTTCCATAAGATCCTTCATTTCCAAAATTGTTACCTCTCTTTCCATTTCTTTTACAAATTCTAGAGGCATTTCTTCAATTTTCTCTTCACTTGAGTCTATTTCAAATAATGGATTTTCAAAATCAAACCTTTGTTTGTTATCTATGTTAAATTACTGATCATTATTGCAATCCCTAAGTATAATATAAAAAAATAAAAAGGAAGGGAAAGACAAACAAAAGAAAATATGAGTAATGGAATGAAGAGAAATATAAATAAGAAACATGCATTTATTAAATTACTAAAATCTTTAAAATTATTGAAAATAAATGCTCATTTTCATTCTCCTTTAGACATTGAGTCAGAGGAAAAATTATCAATTACTTTAAACCCAAAATTGGAAATTGTTAAGCCTTCCAATTATCCAAATCATTGTTTGCTGGAAAAGGGTTGAACCCACTTTTCAATTTCTGCAATTGATCTTTCTTCTATTAAGGTTGCTACTGATATATCCTTAACAAGTTTTTCTAAGGATGTTGATTCATTTAACTTGACCTGGAAACAACAAATCAACACGTCTGAATGTTTGCATTAAAGGTGGAATGACCATCTTCTCAATAAAAATATCTCAATTTTCCAATTTGGCCAATCTTTTTTCTCTTCTTTCCACTTGTGCCCTTTTCCTATTTGCTTTAGATGGTTTATAACCTAAACTAACTCTATTTTTGTTGATGAGAGGTTCAATAAATTGATAACATTTCTTTTTCATCATTTCTTTTGCCATTATGTTAGATGCAACAGATGGCTTAGGCAATGAAACCTTTGAACCCTTGCCCATATAAGAAACATTCACCTCCTCAAAAGATTGAAAAGAACTTTCTAGAGCTTCCTTTGCGGCTTTAATGTTAGGCATCGTCATTAGTTTCATAATAAGAAAATCTTCTTATCTTGAAACTTCAATAAATTTCCCGTCATTAATGAACTTGATTTTTTGATACAGAGAGAAAGGTATAATGTCATATCCGCTAATTTAGACCTATGACACACGAGTTGTTTAATCGACTCGTCGGTTTGACCGAAGTCTAAAATTGGATTTTTAACGAAAAATAATGAAAATAATGGCAATAAAGTATGAAAAATATCTAATAAAGTGTTCAAAATATTTTAAGATGTTAAATTTCGGTAAAGGACTAAATTGCACATTTTGAAAAGTTTAGGGGTCAATTTGCAATTTACAGAAAATTTGGGAATTTATTGGGATAATCATCAATTAAATGCATGATTGGGATATTAAACACATGGGAAAGGGCTAGCCACTTAGCCACACCAAGTGGCATACATTAAGTGGACAATTGACATGCATGAATTGGAAATTAATTAAAACATCTAGAATATGCTTAGGTGTACCATAATTATGGAGTTGTCTTTATTCTCTTAATTATTCTTCTTCCTTATCTCTTCATATCCATAATTTTCTATCAATTAAGTGTCACCCACATTCATTGAAGCACCACACACCACATGGAATACAACAATTAGCCAAGTGAGGTGTATGAATTAAACATTAATGAGAGTTTCTAGATGAAGCTTAGGTATCCCCCATCATAATGACTTTTGCCATTTTGTTATTGATTGTTTCTTCTTCTTCCTTATCCATTTTCATTGAGGAAAATTCTGCCTCTCAAACCAGCCCACGTTTTTCCCTTGGACAGCCATAACCAAAGCTTGATTATAGTGAAAAAAGTGAGAAAAGAGAGAGAAAGGCATGGGAAATTCCATTTTCATGCTTAAGAAAGCTTAAAAGAGTCAGAATAAAGAGAGAGATTAGGTTTATAAAGTTTTAATAATTTGTTTATGAACTTTAGGAACTCAAAGTGACAAGAATTTAGCTCAAAGGAGCAAAGGAAAGGAGAAAGAATTAAAGAGAAAGAAAAGGAAAGGAAAAAAAAAAGGTTTGTGCATAACCTAAGGCAATAGCCTATTTTATTTTTTTATTTGCATGATTTAATTATTTTTCATGTTGATGATTCTGAATTGATATTATTTTGTGATGAAAATCTTGAGGATGCATGTTTCCTAGACTTAGGATTTAATTTGGTAAAAATTAAATGTGATTATCTTGTATGTTCCTTGCTGGAAATTGTTGAGCAGTGTTCACTTAAACTATTATAAATTGAGTTCTAGAGCTTGGATTTCTGTGTTATTTGTTGGATTTGAAAGATAAGAAATAGGGATATAACTTTCATTTAGACTATAAAACCTGAATATATCTATAATTGTCCAGAAAAGTTCATAAAATTCGGGCGTAAAATCTGTCTAGGAATTCTAGGCAGAATTATTAGTAATGAGCAGCAAGTACTTAAACTGTTCTAAATTAAGTTATGGAAATTGGATTTGTGTGTTCTTTATTCGGTTTGTAAGATAAGACATAGGCATACAATTTTTATTTAAACCATAATATCTGAATATGTTTGTAATTGTCCAGAAAAATTCATTAAGTTCAGACTTAGAATCTGTCCAGAAAATTCTGGGTAGAATTATCAGTGACCTGTTAGTGTTAATATTATCATATCTTTTGATACAGAACTCCGAATTATGTGATTCAAGTTGAATATTAAATATAAGATCCATATCTAAAATATTTATGAAGATCATGTAGCTAAATTCAAAATGGAACAGGACCAAAATTAAGGTACAAAACAGAGAATAGAATCTGCCAGTGACAAGGCAACATGTGAATTGAGGAATGAAATGAGTAAAATGATGAGAACTTTGTTATATTATGTAAATATTATTTTAATTAAGTGATTATATGATTATTTTGAGATATTACATCCATGAAAAGTATGAAATTAATTGTTATGAATTTTAATGAAATTGTATAAGCCCTAAAACACCTAACTAGAACCAACTTAGGATAGTTTGACATGCCAAATAGGGGGAGTATGATGAAAATGATTAATTCCATTAAAGGTATGATTATCTACGCCGAGTTTGGCACTGTTATTTATGCTAGGTATGACATTATTATCTATGTCGGGTTTGACACTATTATTTATGTCGAGTTTGGCACGGTTATATACGCCGAGTTTGTCACAGTTATCTACGCCGGGTTTGGCACTTATATGCGCACATCATATTGCCCGGGTAGCACTCCTAAGTGCCTGGATGGAAACTCCGTAATCCTATTCAGTAGTTCATAGGTGTCCTGGGCATAAATGAAAATATAAATAAAGAAGTTATGGAACATAAAAGAATTAATGAAAATAAAAATGGAATTATGAATTGTGACATGAATAGTAAAAATGGAATTATGAATTGTGGCATGGATAAAAAGAAGATTTAGTGTTATACAATAAGATGGTAATAAAATAAATAAGTATGAGATAAAATAATATAATTTGATGTCTATACATGCTAGAATACCATGATATGTATATTTCCATGAGAACATGATTAAGCATGAGTTGAATTATGATAATGCATGATTGCATGAAATAGTTTATTGCCTTATCTATATGCACCACTAAGCTAAGAGCTTAGCTTGAGAGTTTTCTCACGCAGATTTAGTAAAGAATAAAAAGAAGATAGTAGACAAAGTCAGCGGTGACCTAATCCAGTAAAGCAGCTTGTTGCACACATCGTGGTTTACACAACTTTTGTATATTATCTTATAAATTTTATTTTGTAGTATTTGTAAAATAAACAGTATATTTTGTAAAGAACATATTACTATATAAAAAGGTAGTTTAATTTTTATGTTATATTTCTTTTATAAATGCAAAGTAAATAAATAGTAAATATTAGAAAAAAAATGTACGAGTGATTTTTCTTTATATATAACTTATATAATGATATTTTAACCAATGAAGTCAGTGTACCACACCCTCATTTGGGCACGAGCTGTTGGGTGAGGGGGTGTTACATATAATGCTAGTCGAATGAATCCAATGTCTCTCTAATAGAAAGTTGTATGACGAAACAAAATCTATAACTTGAAATTTGATATCAAATGTGATTGGTCCCACTTAGATAGGTATCTAAATATCTCCAATTACTTCCCTTATCATTCCGTCGAATGCTTGAACCACCATAGTACTTATTTGTATATATGTCACATCAATTGGTAACTTCGCTAAAGTGAATTTAGGCATGATGTTCAAGGATTATCCATTATCAACCAATACACGAGCAATGTAATAGTCTTTGCGTTTAGTTAAAATATGCAATGCCTTGATATGCCTTGTCCCTCCAGGGAGAATTTTATCATCATGAAAGATATATGGTTTGTTGCTTTGACATTTCCAATCACACTATTCCAATTTTCATCTGAAATGTTATGACACATAATTTAGCATTTTTAAAAGTGCAACTCTATGGGGTTTAGAAGTTAATATCAATGATAAAAGTGAAATACGAGTTGGTGTTTTGTTCAATTGTTCAATCACCCTATATTCACTTTGCTTAATTAACTTCAATAATTCAAAGATTTCTTCCTCATATACAGGCCTATTGATTTCATGTTAGAATTCTTGTTAGATAACCATTTGAGGTTCATCATTTTAAACCTCTTCAAGAATTTCTCTTTCCTTAACCTTACCTTTTCAACGTTTTCTAATTCTTCAGTTCATCACCTTTCAATTTCCTCTAAAGTATAACATCTTCCATTATGAGTTACTCTTCCAACTCCAGATATGTTTTCCACTATGTTTATGATCACACTATTTTGAGATGGGTTTGGATCTTGAGTACGAATAATACTCCCACATTTCCATGATACCTTTTAGAGTCTTTATACTTGAAAGTAGTTGGTACTTCAATCAACAATTTAGTGGCATATGGAGACGACAAAAAAGAAAAGAGTTAGGAATTATTTTCTTTGGACAACATATAGTCAGAGGTATTGCTATTATCGAAATTTGAGAACATTTATCATCAATGACAGTTACCCAATCAATTCTTTCTTTTTTGTTACTAAAAATTATGATTTTTGCATCGATTAACTCTTGCACTTTTTGTTTGAATTGATAGTATTCATCTATCAAGTGATCAATTGAACCAAAATGATATTCACAAACTAAACCACCTCCAATCTTATTTTTTTCATTTCCAATGGTTTGAACCTCTATCCTACCTGCTTTGTACAAAAAATGAAAGAGCCATTGTCTCGACATAAAAGCTTCCTTTTCATTAATCTTGTATTCCCTTTCACATTATGAAAAAGTTGTATTGACTTTGCTCACTTCATGATTTGGTAAAGGATTATTGTTGACATCATGGGCTTTTACTCCTTGATCAAATATTAACCACCCTACTTTTATGAGAGTTTGCACATTTTTCTTAAATGTTGTATAATTTTTTGTAGAATATCCAATTGCTCTAACATGATAGTCATATTTTGCATTTGGATTATACCATTTAGGATATGAGGGATTCATAGGTTCAACTGGCATTGGACATACTTGGTGACTTTGAATGAGTTAGGGTAATAACTCAGTCTATGATATAGAAATTGGATCAAATTGTTCCACCTTTCTTTCCCTTGGGCAGTTTTCCTGTTGGTATTATTTTCCTAAAAATATTTCTATTATTTTCCACTTAGGTAGGTTAATTTGTATTGGGATAACTATTTACTTACTAAGGAGTAGGAGTTTGATACGGATAAGATATGGATAAAATTCTGATGCCACATTAGCAACATATGGTGCTTATGACGAGTAATATTGAGGATTAATGTGTATATGAGAAATAAGACTATATCCTCTCACTATATGGGTTTCTCCTTCTTTTTTCTTACTTGCGTATTTTCTTCTTAAGCTATTGGCCTCAGTTTGCTTATCTTATATTTTCCCTCTCTTTTATTCCTTGTTCAATTCTTTCTCCTGCTAATACTAGGTTTGAGAAATTTGTTGTGGTATTTGCTAACAACTGTTATAATATGGAGCCCCCAGGTTGTTAGAAAAATTGGAAATCTTTCTTTTTCTATAAAAGGAGGTACTACTTAAGCTGCCTTATATCTCCATCTTTTAGCATATTCCTTAAAAGTCTCTTCACTTTTATTCTTCATTGCTCTAAGATCATGTCGACTAAGAGCCATGTCCATATTATGCTTGTACTGCTTTAAAAATGCATATACTAAATCTTTCTATTTTTTAATATGAGAACGCTCCAATTGCATATACCACCTAAATACAAGCTCTATTAAAATCTCTTGAAATATATGGATTAGTAATTTTTCATTACTAATGTGTGCTATCATTTTACTATAATACATTGTCAAATGACTTTGGGGACATGTGAAGCCATTATATTTTTCAAATTCAGGAGTTTTAAATTTTGCTGGGATAATCATATCAATAACTAGACATAATTGTGTGACATCTGTCATTCCACAAACATGAGTTTCTTCAATTGCTTTTAATCTTTCTTATATAAATTTGATCTTTCCTAAAATAGGTTCAACATTAGGACTCTTAATGTTAGCTTGTATCTACAAATCATTTAAATCTAGCACTCCTACTTACTCATCAATTACGTGTTATGGTGGACCATAAGATTGGGTTAATATGGGAGAATACATTAGAGGATTACTTTGTGACTGTAAAGGTGGCATATTCGGGAATAATACCCCATTTGTTCAAGCATATTGTGTTTTTAGGTGGAGGTTTAAATCCCGAGAAAAATGAAGGAATTCTAAGAGTAACCATTGATGAATAATTCCTAAATGGAGCTGACACACTTTCTAACATGTTTTTTCCTTTAATGAGTTCTAAAATTTTAGTCATTTGCTCTTTCCATTCACCATGCATTTCATTTGATTTCTCTTTTAAACAATTAACTTCTTGCCTAAGCTCTTACTGTGATTGACTTTCCATGTTTCTTACCCTTCAACGAATCTTGTAAGAATGGGTTGAGTAATATTGTTTCTTGTGGGGTGACACACTATTTTGATATCCCGATTTTAAATAATGTATTAGATCATGCATTTTATGAAGAAAACTTAAATTATTACAAAAATGAATTTGATAAAAACATTCTCAAACAAAATATAAAATACATGCATAAAACAAAATACACAACATAACATAAGACTAAATCCTATCACAAAATACATGCATGCATAAATAAAGTGCCCAAATTTTAATATGATGTTGCAAAATTAAAAAAAAAAAAGATTGATTCGATCTTCATCAAAATCTACTTGAAATCTTTGAAATAAGCCAAATCATTGTGAATTGTTTCTTGAAACCACTGTAGGCACTACCCATGGGGACCAACAGGTACACAGCTTTCCTTCAAGCCTTCCACTTTCTTTGCCATGCCATGAGCTCTCCTAGCCATCCTCATCAGCTTACTTGTAACTTGATCAATTTGTGTGCATACCCAAATAAAATTGTCTTGATAAAATTGCTCTTCTTTGAGGCTCTGTCCAATCATCTATTGATAGGATTTCTTCTTCACCATCAGCTCCTCTTCTGGTTGGTGGTGTCCATTCTTTTCGTACACTATCCTAGACTTCAATTCCTTCACTATCCAAGTATGTCTCCATCCAAAACTTCCAATGGGCATAATTTGCTTCATCAAAGTAAGGTTTGAGACTTTGGAATCCTTCACTGGCCATTTCTTAATCTTTACTAGCGCTTTTTAGGCTTCGATGCTAGACAAAGCTCTGATACCAATTGTTGCCCAGATATTAAGCCAAGAAGGGGGGGTTGAATTGAAGTTTAAAAAATTAAACTTTAAAGTGCGGAAATAAATGATTAATTTTAGGAGGGATAGAGAAAATCTGACATAAAGATTTATAGAGTTTCGGGTGTTAACCAACCCTACTGCTCTCCCCAATCGCAATTGGGAGTTTCACTAACACACTAAGTGTTACAATGGAGTTTTACAAGCTCACTCCCAACTATGGTGTTTCTCATAATGGCTCACACCTAACCCAGAAATCCCTTGTGTTTTAATGGCTCACACAATAACCAATTTCTTGTGTTTTACAGGCTCACACAAACAACCTTCACTTTGTGTTTTTACAGGCTCACACAACAACCTTTTGATTTGTGTTTTGAGGCTCACACAACTAACCCTTATAAGTATTATACTCTTAACCCAGAAATACCCAAAGCTCACATGAGTAAATATTACAGAGAGAACCACTTACAAATCTTAATTGCTCAATAAATGAAGAGAAAAAAGATTTTTATAGAGAATAGATTTGTTCTCAAAATATGAATGTACAAATAGCTTTAAATAAGATTTTTGATTCAAAGTAATTGCTATTCTATTGTTATTCTCTTGTTCTTAATGCATAAATGACTTCCATTTATACTCCCATATCTAATTATGGCCGTTGGGGTGCATTAAAGACAAAACTAGCCGTTGTACCAACCAAATAATCGCACCTGACATTTTTCTCTTTCATTATTCACGGGCGTGACTATGTCAGTCACGAGCATGAGATTTCTTCCCAGGTCATGACTGAAGTGGTGACCTTGATCGTGAAGCTCTCTAGAATGTTTTGACATATTGGGTCATGGGCGTGACAAACTTTCCAGCCGTGATTCAAGTGGTGACTTTGGTTGTGAAGCTCTCTGGATGAAAATGCATGAACATTCACGGGGGTGACATAATTATTCACGGGGGTGACTGAAAATGTCCACTTCACGGTTTGTTCTTCATGGCTGTGAACTTTAAAGTTGGTTTTGGTAACGGTTAGCTCTTTCACGGGCGTGACACATAGAGTCACGGTAGTGATCATGCTACTTCTTGAATTTTGTCTTTCAAGGATTATTCTTCCAATCTCCATTCTTGCTATTTTAATTCATGTCCTATATAATAGACTTAGAAAACAAGTATGTTAAATACAATATTTCTATTATATTTGTTATCATCAAAATGACATAAATACCCCTCAATGTTTAACAATATTTTTCTTAATTAACATATTAATCTTCTTTCTTCCTATGGCAGTTGACCAACATATATTTTTATGCCCAATTTACGTGTTCAATTGGTAAATATGCCAATTACTCCTCTAATTTTTGGAAAATTGCAAATTTATCCCAAAATATTTCAAAATTTGCATTTTAGTCATTTACTGTAAGCTAACATCTTTAATCATATTAAACATTTTATAAGGTACATTCCACAATTTTATACCGTCTTTTAATTATTTTTTGGTCAAAATTTAAATTTATACTCTAATTGATTAGATGCATCGACTTAACGACTTGGGGCCTAAATTAGTGGACATGACATTACCTTTTTAATTCCTTGTGACAATAGTTCAATGCAAAGCACAAACACACAAACACACACATACGCACATATAAGGCTTAAAAGGATTCAACAATTGCACCCTTATATATATATATATATATATATATATATATATATATATATATATATATATATATATATAAGGGAGAAGATGATCTCTCAAGCATTCACCCTTACAAGGCTTAAAAGGATTCAACAATTGCACATTTTAAGGAACACTCAAGAAACTTGTCCTTTAACACTTTTTTCAAAATGGTAATCAAATGATTTAAAAGGCCAACATTAAATAAGGTTTCAAAAATAAAATTCCACCTCAACTGGACAAAAGCTTGCCCCAAATCCATCTAAATCCATCACACACCCCTTGTTACCTTTTTTTATTCATCCAAGGAGCCACCTCCTATTCCATAATAATGTTATTGACAATTTGCCAGTTGGAAATAAAACTAGCTTGAGAAATATCCACTAAATAAGTAAGAAGAGGTTTGATTCTATTCGTGATAAGCTTCATCAACACCATATAAACAACCACAAGAAAACTTATATGCATCAAGTTTGATAAAATAATTAATAATTTATTTTTCAGTATGAGGGTAATGATAGCTTTATATAATTCAAGATTAATATCTCCCCTATTAAAACAATCCTTAATAAATCAAACAAGAGAGATCTTCACAGTATCCTAATTTGATTGAAAGAAACCCACACTCAATCCATCATGCTTAGGCACCTTAAAAGGCTTCATACAAAATAGAGCTTCTTTAACTTCATTACCTATAATCTTATGCATTAAATCCATCATTTCTTCATAAGCAACCAGAGGAAACATGCCATAAATTAGATTGGTAGGGGTGTCCTTAGTCTCTTCAGTATAAATATTACTAAAGAAATCTATAGTTGCACCTTGAATTTTATTATTGTTATGACACCATTCCCATTTGAGAACTTCATATTGTCTATAGCAATCTTTTGGTGTCTCATTTATCATTTCATGTGAAAAAAACAACGTTATGATATCCCGTAACTAACCAATTTGATCTAGATTTTTGCTTCCAATGCATCTTTTGCTAGTTGAGAATATTTTCATATTCTTGCCTCAAGTCATTCTCAAAACAACTTAAAAGGACAGAGCTATGACTTTTAAGACTTTTCTCAATTCCTTGAAGATAAGCTAGGAAATGTATTTTATGATGAAAATTATTATTGAATACCTCAATGTTCCACTTTTCTACCTTCTTCACAAAATATTTAAAATTGAAGGCAATGTAGTTTGAATTCTCCTAAGCCATTTACACAAATTGTTTGAAATCACTATCCAATAACCACGAGAAAATAAATCTGAATATAGCTCTTTTCGAATTTTGCAACATGTCCATTAAGGGTCAACACGATCAGACTATGATCTAAACAAACTCCAGAAAGATGTTGAACTAAGGCATCAACAAACAATATTTTTGAATTAATAGTACATAAAGCTAGATCCAACCTTTTCTTAACCAATACATCAACTCTAAGTGTATTTAGGATCATGAAAACCCAAGTCAATTGAACCATAAAAGTGAATGCAGTTCTGAAATAAAGGACACGAATTGCTTCCTCAAGTTGATCCTTTCTTTTTCTCTTCATGGAATAAAAAACAAAACATTAAAATCACTTATTAAGCACCATGGTCAAAATTCTATTGAGAGCAAAATAAATATTATTTTTAATCCCTTGATATTTAGTTTTGGCGCATTATATTTGATATTTAGAGTTGATTATCATATTTATGCAATTAGGATTGGATTTAAGTTATTAATGTGAAATTGTGCTTATAAAAACAATATTTCTTATATAAGCAGATTTGACCTATGGAGATTCCATAGAAATTTCAGTGGCTTTTCTATCATAGAATGAAGAAATGTCTTCATGACTTTTGTAAAAGACATCTTAAGCTTTCTAGAAAGGTGTGGATTGTATGAATCTAAGTACATTTGAGTTGAAATCTGTTGGTGCAGTGTGAACACTTAGTAGTAAAATGAATTTGTCTTAGTATTTTTTGTATCCAAATAAAGTGATTCAAAAGTCTAAATTTTACTACTCTTCTAAATCTACAACTTTCATGAGATCATAAGTTTGAATTTTGCATATATCTAATATGAAATTAGGCTATAATTGTTGATTATACCATACCAACCTTTGGAAAATCTCACCATTCTTTATTGAAATTTTACATTAAACTTTGAAATATTTTACCATCCAATTTGAAAAAATTGTATGACCATTTATTTCAGCAAATTTTTAGCCTATAAATAGGCTAACAATTCTTGTTGGAAATACATGAAGTGAATGTAAGTGTGGGACATCCAAAGTGTGAGAGAAAAGAGAGATTATGGAGTTTTATTATTCTCCTATTTTTTAAAAGAGTAAATATTCTCTCCTGAAATTTAGACAGGAGTTGTAATCTCCTATTTCTTTCAAAGTGTTTCTTTTTTCAATTTTGATTGATCTATGAAGATGTGCAGCTAAATCTTTTCTTTTCAATTCAAGGTATTCAATTAGGTTCATGTTCAATTGTGAGACCTTGTTCTTAATTTAATGTTATCTTTGAATTGTCTATCCATTGTTTCTTTTATTTGAATGTTTTATGAATGCAAAGATAAATAACTAAAAAGGCCTATTAGTTTGATATCTATTGTATTCAATTGTTTAATAAATCTCTTCATTTGTAATTGTTAGGAAGGTTTATTTAAGAAGCAATTCGATAACAATAATTATGAGCCAAGTTTTTTGTTGATTTTCTAAAAGAAATGTAGAGCAAATTAAATAATTCACGCTTGTTGAATTGTTGTTTGTCTTTCATTGCCTTTTAGATCTTAATGATATTTCTAATATGATGAGGATTGTTTAAATACTGAATCTGTTAGAGTTTATTCTAACTTTAGATAAATATCTAGTTAAGTAGACAATGATAAGAAAATAATTTTTACATGTCAGTGATCGATTGATTTATGGCTTGAACAAATTTTCTTTGGGTTGAAGTCTTAATATTCTGAATTTTCATTTTCATTTTTAATTTCATTTCAATGTTTTTGTTGCTATTATTTAATTTCTATTTACATTCAAACCCTTCCATCCTTTATAATTAAAATTAATAATAAAATTAGTCCTTAAGATTCGACCTAAACTTACCCCTTCTACAAAAATTAAATTTTCTGTAAGAATAGTTTTTTTAGTGACTTTGACACGTATCAAATTCAAAAGAGCAAACTTATGAATATCAATCCAAAACCCACGTTTAAATTGAGCTAATGGATCTACATAAACAATAATAAGAACAAAAACTAGTAATCCAGTAAGAAACATCCCCAAGTTCACCATCTAATAATTGTACGATATCACTTCAATAGACAAACATTATGCCAAAGCACCCAAATACCTCCCAAAAATCTAATAGCCTCAACCTTAAAAGAATGACCAAAACCAATATTTCTAATAATATTATCTACACCTAAACTACTAACTTTCAATTAAGAATTATACAATACAAATAATATTATTTAATAACATCTTTTATAAATCTAATAGTGGCACAAGATCCCACCCCTTGAAAATTCCATGCAACAACATTGAAAGCTATAAAATAAATAAAACTAAAAGGATAGCACACAATATGAAATAAAATAATATTATTTGACCAACATACGTACCTAACTCGATAGTCATAGATAAATTTGTACTAGCTTTAGAAACAACACAATTCATGTTTGACAATTCTTTATTCAGATGTTTAACTTGGCTTGAGACAATCAAAAAGTTATATGTAGCCTTTAATCTTTAAAACTTTGCATCTACTGGTCTACCAACACTGAATTTTCTAATCAGCATTTTACCTCCTTTATGGAGAATCCTACCCTTAGTTAACCCAACTGCCATAGATTTATTTTGATGAATCGAGCAAGAAAATGCCACTGTTTTATGCTTATTTGTATTTAGCATGACAAACACTAAGTTTGTTACTAAATATTGACATTAAACAAAAACATTCCAATGGCTAGAACTTATGTCCTTCCTTGGGTATTATTTAGGTTTTCATTCTCCTTATCAAGTAGCATGAAATCTCACTAGTATTAATCTGAAAAACTGAACTAGAACTTGAAAAAATTGAGTTTGAAACGTCTCCATCAATAGAATGTCCTATTATTACATTCATCATCTAAACCATTTGAAATAATAATGTTTAGATCCATAATTTCACTATGTATAGATTTCCCCTTCCTAAATATCTTTCTGCTTAAAGATTGCAAATCTCATTAATATTATAATGTCCATAATTAGAGCTTAGTAATTAATACGAATTAAGAGATATAAGTATGTGATTAGGGTTTATGGGAAAAGAGTTGAAAAGAGATAAGAAAGTGAAATGTTATAGGGTTCACGCATGTGGCAATACTTTCACGATCGTGAACCATCATGAGATGGAATTTTGGATTTAAGCAAATTCACAACCATGACAGTAGTTGACACACCCATGAACATTCTCAGGTATAAATTCCATTAGTTACAACCTAAAATTTGAAAGGAACCCTAGAATTTGAAGTTTTCTCACACTAGAGGCTAATGCCTTATGTTTTCCTTTGATTTCCAGCCCTAAACACCTATTTTAAAGCAAAAGATCAAAGTTTAAGCAAGTTTTTGTGAGAGAGGAGTGCAAAGAAGTGATACTCTTTAGGAGTCTGAACCTAAGAAGAGAGAAATGAGTGAAATCTTCCATCCCAGCTGTGTTTAGTTCATTTTTAGGCAAGGAATCATGTTTCCCTTTCATTTTTACAAGATTTCATAGCTTTAATCAAGTTTAGTTCATTTATGGTAGAGACCCATTTCCAAATGGGTTAGTTTATGTCTTGATCTTGAGATTTTATGGTTAAAGACCTCTATTTAAGTTGTTTAAAGATTATAGCAAGTGTTTATAAGAAGATATATGAGATTAAGGTTGTAAGATGGGTAAAATTAAGGTTTCCATCTTTATGGCTTTAAAATTTAAGTTTAAAGGTTATAGATTTTGATATAGATATGTTATATGTGATAGGATTTGAAAGATGGGGTGGTGAAACCCATTAAAAGGATAAGCAAGCTTGCGAGAAGCTTGCTTTTTTTAGGCTCCATTAGAGGTATATACATATATGCCTTCAAATTCCTAAAATATGGCATGTTGTGTGTTAATTAGATGATAATTGAATTGTATGCTTTATATGCTATATTTATATGCCATGAGATATGATATGAAATAAGAAGTGCCATAAATGCAAGTAAGCCTTGAATAAGCATTGATGATGCTTATTGTGTATATGTAATAAATGTGCCTAAGATGTAATAAATAGAATAATATATGATGATTCCCTAATGGGTGAAAAAGGTAAGTAAGAAATGGTTAAATGTATTTGGAAACATAAATGTTTGATAAGATGGCTTATGAGCATGAAAAAGGGGTAATGGAGTGATTATATATTTATTAATGTTTTAACATGTCTTAATGTATGTTTGAGATGAATGTTGATAGGAAAAGGTTGTTAGGGGACAACTATTAGAGACCTTGTATGTGACTTGTAATAAATATATGTTTTACTGCTGTTAACTTATCAAAAACCTAGATTCACATTCGTGACTAGGTGTCACGACTGCGAATTTCATCAGAAGAATAAGGTTACGCTCGTGACTCTATGTTCACGACCATGAAGAAAAGTGCACAAAATGGACATAAGCTTTCACGACTTAGTTCCCAGTTTGGTTCACGGGTAGGGTTATCCATGACTGAGGCATTCACGATCGTGAACATAGAGTTCACACCCATGAAGCATGTTTTAAATGATATATGATATTTTCTTAAATGTTATGACCTAATGGCTATTCATATGGCCTCATGATAATATGTCTTACATGTATTTCTACAGGTATCAATACATGAATGTATATGATGAGTTTACATATGATCAAGTATATATGTTATGAGATATAAATGTTATAATGAAATATAATAGAGCTAATATGAACAAGTAAAGCCCAGACTTGAAACTAGGACTAGAAATAGGATATGTGGCATGCCATTAAAGGGGTTTACAGTACTGTAGTTATATGTTTACTCAGTCAATGTGGTTTAAGCTCAAAGAGCACCATTAACTTGAGGAGCCTACACTGACACACATGATGATCGATAATATTGCATGCAAAAGTTATATATTTATTCAGTCAATATGACTTAAGCTCGGAAAGTGTCATTGACTTGAAAAGCCTAGACTAGCATATGATTATAGACAGTGGCAGAGTGGCTTAGCTTGGATGAACGCCTCTGTTCACAACTCATATATCAATATTCCATGTTAAGAGTTTCTGGGCAATGATTTTAAAGTGATTGAGAAATGAAATGAAATGGAAAAAGAGATTCAAAAATACGAGTATTCAAGAATACACTGTTACTATGTTATATGCTTTTAAAAAAAGTTAAATGCTCTTGTTTATGTTCTTAGAGCTTAGTAAAGTATAATGCCTATGAGGTAAGGTATTTTACATAATAGTATGATTATCACTCATGCCATGACTTTTTATATGATACCATGATTTTATATGACTTGATGTATGATGCGTGATGGCATGAATGATTTTTTTTGCCTACATGTACCAATAAGCTTTTAATAGCTTAGCGTGCGGGTATTTTTTCAACATAGGTTGGAGCCCAGTAGATAAAGATAAAAGCTGATCAAGAGAAGCTAATCCATCATCAGAGACAACAACTTGCTCTACAAGGGTCAGTGATATCTCATGTCACACTTTTGTATTTTTTACATGTCATAGTAAGGAGGTTGTTTATTTGTATACATATTTGTAAATGTAAGAATTATGTAATCTATGTCAAAGGCATGTATTTTTGTAAACCCTTAGACAAGGGTTGGTCATATATTTTATGAAATTGTGATTTTAAATGTTAAGTCAAATATTATATTTTCTTTATGTTTTATGCAAGTCATCATGTCCATGGTATAAAGAAAAAATTTTAAATTTCACAGGATTTCTGTATACAAGTTATGTGGCACTCGCTTGTTTAGCAGGTCAAATTTTGGTGAGGCAAGAGGGTACTACAAATATTCTTATCTTTCCTTCTTTAACAATCTCGAATTTCTCATAAAATAAAGGATTATTCACCACTTCTACTTTCATATCCTCATTTTCTAAAACTGAAAATTGGGATGCATTTGTAGATTGGCATAAGCCAAAACTACTTGCATTATTTTTTTCTTACTATTAATTTTTTTAATTAGACTTACGATTCTTACACTAACATCTAAGGCCTATAAACCTTATCTATTGTAGGACCACTATTTCTTTATTCCCACCTCTTGCTAGTAGGATACCTTCATTTGTAACCTCATCCTTTATATTCATTTTGCCCTCTTTATTGGTGAAATTTTTATTCGTGTACCATTAAACCATAATTGAAGTATATATGGGTTAAACCTTTGAAAGTAGTATGTGCATTTCACTTTTGAATTCCTAAGTGTGGAGTTAAATTACAAATGGTTTGTCTAATAACTTAGCTTTAAGATTTTTATTTAAAGTTTAATAATTAGTGATCAAGCAACTATCAAACTAAAAAATTAATAAGTACAATTAAAACTAAAGGAAAATCACTTATTCATTAATAAGATAAATAAGGTTCATGCGAACTAGGGTTGCTCACTAAGCACACATAAAAAGATCTAGTTTAGCATCATAATGACAATGGTCATGTCCATTATGATGATTAAGTTAAACATAAGAAAAAACTCCCTGAAAAACCAAATAAAGTTTGATGTTAAAAGAGCTTCTTTGTGTATGCCTCTCCTTTTTAACATAAAACAATATTTGAATTTATAATCTAAAAAGTCCTACTTAAAATATAATTATAAAAATATAATACTTCTTAAATAAAAGATAATCTCCCACAAAGTCATTTTTCAAATCAACATTTATTTCCAAAGTTTGAGCCCAATTGATCATAATAAGAGTTTGAATGCGATGGACTCTATGACAAAAGGCACATCACACGCCACAGCTTGATCAACATTACAGTCATTAAGCCCGCACTAAATCTTCACTCCTGCATCAAACTCTCATGCCAACACTGCAGTGGAAGGACGTCCTTATGCCCATGTAAGCTTTTCAAGTCTCTAACATGGCTAATGGAAAAAATATTCTTCACACATGTGACACCTCTTGCTCCACATTGGATCTTCTCTTCCTTTTCTGAAAACATAAAATTAAAATACTAAGTACCTAAAATATGCTAAAAATCTATAATTAAGCATTAAAAACATGAACAAAAACTATACTAAACAAGAACACATTAGAAACCAAAGGAAATAAGTGTGTTTTTTTTTTTTTACTTTTCTCTTCTTAAAAAGTATGTTTTGAGGCTATTAGGAACTTGAGTTTGTGAATTATGATCAATATTAAAGGTGAGGTTTTAGAGGTTTTTGACGATGGAATAGGTGATATTAAGTCCTTAGAGACCTTTAAAATGGAAAACGCTAGAATTAGAAGGGTTTAAGAGCCTAAATGCTAAGTTGGTGAAATGAAAGAGTTTAGGATTTAGGGGTTAAGGAGAGAGAAAATAAAGATATATAATTATGTAAGGAAGTATTCTAATGGTGTTTTTACATGTTTTAGATGCCTCTTTGGAAGGAAATCAAGTTCAAGATGAGGGGAATTATAAAGGAAAGGAAAAAAGGCTTAAAGAGCCTAAAGGGAAACTTAAGAGGTTTGTGCATACTAGTTGGCCAATAAGCTATAATTTGGTGTGTATTGCATGTTTAAAATGTTATTACATATTAAATGGCAATTTGCATGTTATAAGATTGAATAAAACTTGTATGAAATGTGAAGTTGGTAGTGTTATATAGGAAATTTGTGAATAAATGATATAATGAAATGTGTAAATAATTTGATTTTGGGTTTTAGGTTTATAAATGTTTGTAATTGAGTTAGGAATGTAATTTAGACTTGGAATGCTTATTTGGTATGTTTGGGGCTATGTTGGTAAACCAAAAGATGGAATTTAGTTTGGAAAATGGCTTTCCAATAGTGATTCATGAGCGTGAATCTGGTTTAAAAAAGTTATTATTCAATCCAAATTGATTCATAGTTTGAAGCAAAAGGGATCACAGGAATGATGCTGAATTAAGGCATGAAAGAGTATGTCAAGACTGTTAAATAGCCTTAGTGTTGTTCACGAGTTGGGACATCCTTTCATGGTCATGAAGCAATTTAACTTGACTTGTTCATGGGTATGAACACATAGTCAGAGCCATGAATTCCATTTTTTCAATATTGAATTTATTTGTGAATCCATGGAAAAATAAAATGAATAATACTTACAAATATGGTATCCTAAATGCATGAGGGTAGAAAACAAATGGAATTAATGTGGTTTTAACATGGAATAATAGGAATAAGCATAAGGAAAGTATCATGAGAAAAGAATAAGAAAATTACAGTTGTACCAAACAATTAATATTAATATGGAAAGAAATTGAGTTCATATCATGCACCTAACCTAGATTAGAATGGGTAGACTTTGTGCCCATAGGCCATAGAGCCCATAGGTGTTTAACGTTTGTAAGCAATTTATTGCCCATTTTACTAGACATTTACTATCCCATGATGCCTATTCATTTATTCCTTTTTTTTTTGTTTTCTAGTGTCTAGTCTAGGAATCTTAGAAAAAAAAAGAAGATCGAGAAGTAAAAGATAAACTAGTATTAAGCAAAAAATAAAAGAAAAGAAAAAAAAAAGGAAATTGGTAAGGAACATAAGAAAGATAAATGTTTGTGTGATTGAATGTAAGTTAGTGTTTTACATATAGATGAATGCGCTTGATAATAAATAATAAATGATGTAAAAAGAATAATAGGTTAAAGTAAAAAAGGAAATTGTACTATTTGAGTTAATAATTTATTTGCATAAGAATTTGTGTTATTTGTTTATAGTTTGTTGCATTTCAGTATGCACCACTAAGTCTAGTGCTTAGCATGAAAGTTTTGTCCTCTCGTGTAGATTCAAAGAAGATAAGATAGTAGATAGTAGATAAGGATAGTAGAAAAAGTCAGTGAAATCCTTATCTAGTGTAGCACCAAAGCATCCTAATGCATTTTACATTTTGCTCTTTTGTTTTAGTAGTTTTTTCAAGATGTATGCATGAAAAACCTTAACTTTTGTATAAGCTTAAAACTCTTTGTAAAATATTATTTTGTGCATATACAAAGTAGATGGATTTTCTTTATTATGTTTCCATGCATTATTTTAAATTAATATATTTAAAGATGTGTTTGAAAAAAAATTATATTTAGGTTTTCAATAGTAAATAAACTGATTGTTTGAGAGGAATGTTAGTAGCATGACCACTAATTGGGTAGGGTGAGGGGGTGTTACAATTAGACATATTCTTAAGAAAGGAAAAATGAAACACTCATAAAGTAGGACCTATGAGTTATGTGTTTAGAGAGGAAAAGAGTAGGGTTAAGGTGTGTTAAAGTTTAAGTTAAAATGGTGAAATGGAAAGTTTTCACGCCCATGAAAAGTTGTGTTATGGTATAAATGGTAGAGTTTTGAACATGACAGGATTGTCTTAAGAGGAGAGGAAATTCAAGCTTATGAAGGATTTTCACAACTGTGAATGCAGTTTCACACCTATGAAGTTAAGTGTCATGCATGTGAACACAGGTCAGTTGGCCATGAGCAACCACACTTTTTTCTTTTCTATGCATCTTATCTTGCATTTAAACCATTTCCACCACCCCCAAATCATCCTCTAACACACTCAAAAATGTCTTAGTCATCCTCTCCACTGATTCTAGCCCTACAACACCATTGTTGAAGCTTGAAAGCTTTAGAAACATGGAGATTTGATAGAGTTTTGCCAAGATAGAGGTCAAACTCGGCTCTTAAGGTTTTGTTTAGCTTATTTATGGTTATAAAGTTCTGATAGAAATATTTTATGATGATAGATTTGACTAGTGAGTAAAGAAACATATCACAAAAGGGAAAACAAGCTTAAAAATCTTGTAAAGTTAGTTAAAGCTCCATTTTGGTGAAAGGTATGTACATATGGGCAAATTAATTCATTTATCATGCATCTTAATGTATTTTATATTCGATGAATGTGATAGAGTGATAAAATTTCATGTTATGGTTGATAGATAACATGAAAAAAGGGTTTTAAGTGTTAAAATGATATATGTAGTATGTTATGGTTGGATATGACCTAAAAATGGATTTATTGATTTAAATGATGTTTAAACATGTTGTAGACATGGTATATGGGTGAAAGTGTTGATAGGAGTGATTAGCACTGGTTGATCTTTAGAGATTTTACATGAAATGCATGTTTGCTCTGTTTCAGATTACTGGAAATGCATGATTTATGCCCATGAACAAGGGTGTCATGGTCGTGAATGTCAAGGCTAATGAACCTGTATGAACCCAAAATTTCACAGTTTGGAGTCACAGTTGGGAAGTCGTAATGAGTAGTGTCACAATCGTGAATAAGTAATTGAGTAGGGTGAATGCTCTGTTTTTTTCACGTGATGGTTCACGAGTAAGGCAACCATGAAAATATATCTTCACGATCGTGAATGAGTAGTTCAAGCCCCTGAAGCAAGATGAATGTATTATATGTACATTTTGGTTTATTATTTAAATTGATGGTATATAAAATACATGTTATATGATATATTTATACATGGAAAATAACATGTGGAATGTATGATTTGGCATATATGTGTTGGTATGAGAATGCATAAATGGGATATAATGTTGGTAATAGCATATGATGAAATGAATTAAAAGATAAAAGGTTATGACTTGAATGCCTAGTTCTCTAGTCTTGGACTTGTCATAAGATAGATGGTATACCATTAAGGGAGGTGAATAATACTGTATGAGCTACTTTGATAGAATACAATGATAAGTGGTTAAAGGTAAGTATATAAGCACATTTGATCCTGGATTTGCTAGCATGCTATATTATTCTCAGTCAATATGGCTTAAACTTGGGTTGTTGAGCACCATTAACTTGAAAGGCTCGGATGAGCTATTACGGGTTGTGAGCAAAAAGGTTTAAGCTCTGATTGTGAGCGTCCATGTCTCATATCCCGCATTTGGGCAGTCAAGTTTAGAGTTCTTGGGTAGAAACATATGGAATAATGAAAGCTTATAGAGTCTTGGGCCAGTTAACACTAATATAATGTAATGGTAATATCCTTAGAGTTCTGAGGCAGGAATAGGTATAATAATGAATGATGATTGCAAAGTATAATGTAATGTTAATATGAGGTGATTGATATGGTAATTGGAAATGTCATATATGTATATGTGTATGGTACATATGGATTATTATAGTATATCTATGGTAAGATAGGCATGTTGGTATATTATTAAAGCATGAAATGACTATAATGTATAATTTTAGGAATGATCATAAGATGAATGACATGACATTGTATGAAAATATTTAAATATAGAATTTTTATGAACATATGTACCACTAAACATTATTTTACTTAGTGTGTGGGTTTCTTGCATGCAAGTTTAGAGGTAAAAGACAAGAGTTGATTGGAAAAGTCGTGAGCCCCAGAAATCAATCAGAGTGCATCTAGTTTGGGGTGTGTGTATATTCATGGCATATTATATATTTTTGTTTATGTTATAGGATTATGGGTTTGGTTTACATGTCTTTGGTTTTAAGAACATATAATGATAATTATTATGATGTATTTGTAAACTAAAGTTAGTGAAGCTGGAAAATTATATTTTATGTTTGTGTTAAATTGATTGTTGGATTGGGTTTTATATTATGAAGGTTTTATGTATAATTATGTTAAATAGGTTTTAAATATAAAAAATTTTAATTTAATTTATTTTCCGCACAACAACCCGTAGTATTTGTCGGTATAGTTGGAAGGTTTTCTCGACTTTATCAGAGGGTGTTACAATAGGGGTTTCTCCTCAAACATAATATCTTGTTCCTCCTACCTGTCTTTTCCATCACTAGAATAATACATAATATCATCATCTAAATCAAAATTTGAACTCTCGTCTATTCTTCTTTCTCCACTACATTTTTCTATACTCGCAAAAGAATTGTTATTTTTAGAGGAAATCTCCTCATAAGAAGTGTTTGGAAATTTTGAAACTATGTTGTCGTCTTAAATAGATGTACCAATTGGAAGAGTATAGGTCTTCTTTCTAGTCCTATCATCTTGAAGAGATGGAGGCAGTACTTTTCACAGTTCATCAACGTTATCGGCCCTAACGATAGTTGCATCCATTAGGATTTCATCCGCTAAAGAGACGAGCCTTTTGTGATTCTTTTATATTTCAAATTAATTTTTATTTCAATCGATATACTAGAGTCAAATAATTTGATGTTACAACTTTTTATTTTATTTTATGAATCGGCTGCAATATTTGAATTTTTTCCTAGATAAAATAAGTTTTAAAAAAAGTGTTTTAGTGATAAAAAATATTAAGAATAATTTAGTCTATAAGTTTTTAATAATTTAGTTTATAGATATTATTATAGACTCAAAGGGTATAAGTTATATTAAAAATAACTAATAACATGCTAAATAACTAAATAGCTATCAACAATAGTTATCAGCCAACAACTAAATTAAATGAACCCTCAGTCTAAATAAATAATGGTCATTTAACATATAAATAGCAATAACTATCATATTTCCACCAATTAATTATTAGCTATCAATAACAATTATCAATAAATAGCTATCTCCAATAGCAAAACCAAATAGGCTTTCTGTCTAAATAAGAATTTTCTACCTAATTATATTACAACATCTAAAATCAACATTCTAAACCAAAACATTTTCTTTTATTGATTATCAAAAAGATCTCATATATATATATATATATACTACATCTATGTGACACCCTTATAACACTTATTTTATACGTACGTTATGTACGCTTATGCGATTATAACTGATGTGTGCAAATTTTTTTCTTAATTTAATTTAATAACCATAATATTATTAGCACTTTATTAATTTTTTTTATTTTTCCAAAAATTTCAGCAGTATAACAGCTATAATTTAATTATCCTGCCTACACTGCAAACAATTTGCAGTCCATTTTTGTACACAACAATATACATATAATACAAAATATTTTTCATTCACATAGCTTAACATATCATTCCTTGTATACATAATAATGATTCATCAACAATTCTCGCTGTAATAAAAATAATTTCACTCCAGTTTACATATACATACATATATAAACATATACATACTATTATTAGTAATATCTTATTATATTTTAACCTTTTGTCTACTCCCAAAATTTGTACACTTGCTCCTGTGTCTTTCCTGCTACTACTTGCACGCTGTCAAATAATTATGTTTTGAGTATTAAAATGCCTAGTGATGATTACTAATCTAAATATTTTCATTGATCTATATTTTCATACAAACATAAAATGTTATATTTAATACATTATTCAAATTTTCTCTTTAATATATTTATTATTCTTTTTATCAATACTTTATTATTATTTACCCTTAATTCACTACTCAATATCTTCATTAAATTTAACAATTTTCTCAATTAATCTTATAGTTTTTTTTCAATTTACTCATGAACTTTCATTTTCTTTCAATTTAGTCCTATTTCATTTTTCTTCTTTTATTAATTCTTCCTTTCTTTCTTTTTTTTCCCTCTATTAAATTTTTCTTTAGCTACAAATTTTATTTTGGTTCATAAATTTCTATTTATTTACAATCATGTCGCTAACTATTTTATTTTTCATTTATTTTCCTTTTAACTACATAACTTAACATTTTTCTTCCATTTATTTGTCATTTTTCAATTTTACTATTTATGTCATATTTATTACTTTTATCATTTTTATTATTATACAATTTTTATCATATTTATCACTTATATCATTTTATTATTATTATTATTATTATTATTATTATTATTATTATTATTATTATTATTATTATTCATTTTTCCTCATATTTTTCACAATTATTCATTCTTATCATATTTTTCACTTATTTTTCACTTCTATTATTTTTACTACTTTTATTCACATTTGCCTTTAGTTTCAATCTGATAGAAAATCTTTGAACCAGATACATAAGACGTGAACTTCAAAAGTCTACTACACTGAAAAGTAATCCCAATGGACCGCCTGAGCATTGCACTGTGCACTGATAACTGAATCACTATCACTGAAGTAGATTATCATTGGCCTATATAAGCGAGTCGCCATGACCTGTACTACAATAATGGTGTCCCTATGGCTAGCCAATTATATCCTGAGCCAAATATAACCATTAGAAAAATAACTAAGGGAAAAATTTTATTTTTTTAATTCAATTTTCATTAAATTCATAAATTTTATTATTTTTACATTATTAATTACTTAACATTTTATTCATAACAATTTTATCTCTACTATAATCATTCCACATTTTCCATTCTACTATATTAATATTTCATCATTAATAATCAATTAAGACATTAAGCTCACTAACTACACCATATTCATTAGTTTTCATTTCATGCATAAAATCATCAATAATTAGAAAAATATTCAATATATATTTTAAAAATTTGCAATAAATTTCTACACACTTAATATCATAATTTTCTTGCTTTTTATGACTTAATTTTTTATTTAATTAGCAAGAAAAATAATAATTTCCTTTTTTCATATTTCGGCCTACACTAGATTTTTATCATTAAAAATTTTCTTTCGCCTTCTAATTATTCATTTCACAAATTTATACATTCATTAATCCATATGTATCATAATATTACACTAAAATGTATTTATGTCATAATATGTATTTTTCACATAATAGAGTAATATTTTTCAATTTTCACTAATTAATTTTTTTAATTAAAATTAACCATTCTAATTCACTTTTTATAATTCCTTAATCATGTTTTAAGCATCAATTATCAATTACATGCAAAATACACAAAATTCATAATTTCCACAACCCTAATTTATGTTTTAACAATGGAAATAGATAGATTTTGAAATCATTAACCTTATTTTCCTCCTTTGGCCTTCCTATGCTTCCTTTTTCTTAGCCTTTTCCTTGGAAGCACTTTTACTTCATTTTGAACCTACCATGGTCGAAAATTACACTCCATTAATCCACCATTATTTTGCTTTTCTAACTCAATTTAACTTCATACTTATCATCTCCATACCTTAAACTATCTATTTGAACCATTAAACTAATTTAAAACTCTTAATTTCACTTACCTCAAATTTGTATCTTAACTTTTTTCCTTTGATTTTCTTTCACTCTTTCCCTCCAAATGAAGATTAGAGACTTCCACTAGCTACTAGAAAGGCTAAAATTATACTAGGGTGTTCGATTTTGGTGTAAAAATTGAAGAAAATAGAAAAATTTTGGAAGAGAAAAATGGGAGGGACGGTTCAGCCAAGAGGGAGGAGAGGAAGAAGATGATGGAACATAATTCTATCTAGAGAATTCTGATATCTTGGCCTATTTATAGTGGCTTAAGATGAGTGGGCTTTGGCTAAACAAATTCCAACTCATTTAGGCCCAGTTAAACACTCTAAATTATTTCTCTCACTTTCCAAGCTCAATTTCTTCCAAATTTGATTCCATAATTCATAAAATATATTTATATATCTACAGAAAAAATTTCAACTCAATCAGAATCTGTTTTCTGTATGGCTCACTCAAACTGTACTGATAATTCAAATTTTGGTGCTACCGTAAAATTCTTTTTTCACTATCAAATAATCCTAAATATTATTTTAGAGTCTATCTATGTCTTAAAATAAATTTTTAGATGTTGTTTGTTATTTTTCATAGCCCAGTCAAAATATGGTCAACCAATTATTTAATTAAACTGGGTCCATTTTTTCTTAGTTTTAACTTTTGAGGACCTCATTTTCACTCCAAAATTTACCTTCAAACTAGTCATAATCTATATTTTCCGATAATCAAATAAAATATTTTTTGCCCACTGTTTTATTTTTGACATTGATCAATTTTGGAAACTACAGTTTATGACTATGCTAGTATTTGGGCCATTAAAATCTATGTATACTATTTTTTTAACCATTAAATAAAAAATCTAACGCTCTTATATAGATAGAATTTTTTTTAATAGTTACGGTTACATGAGTAACTATTATTTAATAGTACTAATGAATGAAGTAACTATTATATATATATATATATATATATATATATATATATATATATATATATATATTCAAAAATTAAGGGATTTAGTCAAAAGAAAACTATTTTTGAGTACGGTAATGATAGTTGTTGGGTAGTAAGTCTCATTTATAAATTGTTATTTGTTAGGTGTCTAGGACAATGAAGCATTTGCAAATTTACTATGTTCAAAAAGAAATTTTTTCAAAATTAGAAGTTTTTATTTATAGATCATATTTTTTATAGAATCATTTCTCTTTCAACCTCTTTTGCTAGTTCTTCTATAGAATTCAAAAAGATAATCAGTAGTGAAGAGATCATTATTGAAGATTTCAGAAAATCAATCGATGATTGAAAAATTCCAAAGGTTCAAAGGAACAAATTTAGGAATTTTTCAAATTTTTCCTTTTCAAATAAGATTTTACAATCATAACTAAAGAAAGGGATATCCAAATCTCGAAGCCATTTAAAACCATCCATTTTCTTTTATCCAAATCTCTTTGAAGATATAGAGAAAACAATATAAATATGTCCATATAAGTTTAATTCACATGCGTACCAAAAAAAAGATTAAACAATTTCATACTATGTGTCTTTGGAGATACTAGATTCATAAATTTTCAAGACTTTTTATTGAGTTTAGTAGAATTCAGTCTCTATAATGGACCAATTTCTTTTTATTTTTATCCAAATTTCACAGTATCTTTGAATGATAAAAATATTTTATATTGATTAGTTTTACAAAATAAAACTCATAACTACAAAATTTTTGAAGGATATATCCCAAAAAAATTAATTTTTAAAATACATTACAAAGGTATAGTTTCTACTTTTACTTTGAAACATCATTCCAAAACACAAAAGGAAATATATTGTTTTTACAAACATATTTTTAAAATCCAACACTGTTATTCAAAAACCATTCACTAGAATCATATAACTCTTCTTAAAGAATGACTTTTGGAAAGAGCAATACCTTATATGTCTCATTCTATTTCTAAACCAAACACTCAATTGAGGGAGAGTACCTAAAACATTGATGGTAATGTCAAATTGAGTTTCAATAGAAGTTCAAGTACCAAATATTTTGACACATACTCTATCACAAGTACCATAAATCTTTCAAGGGTATCAGAAATACCTTTAGTTATATAATTACCATTTCTAAATAAAGAAACTCTTTCAAAACCACAAATTTTAGCCTCAAGTATTCCAAATATATCATTTCAAACTGTAGACTACAACACACCTATTCCATAACTAGTATATGGAAAAGAAAAAAGTTGAAGAACAACATTCTTCTCTTGCTTCTCCAATTGCTCCAACTTTTTCTGCCATTACGAAAAATATTCAAAATGAATTGAATGTTTTAAAAAAAACCTTTTGAAGTTAATAAAAAATTTATGCATGATGATTTTTATGCATTTCATAATGCCGAAAAGCACATTTGGTTTTTTAAAAAGTTTATCAATAAGAGAAAAGACATTCAAAATGAATTTTATGATTTTATTTTCCAAAATAATGTACATATTCTTTTCTTTGATTGGTTTAAACTTCACGACTCTCAAAAAAATATTGAATACCTTTACAAATCCTCTATAAACCTCATCACCAAATAAAGTAAAACACCTAAGTGGGAGTTATCTGATAACAAAAAAGTGTAGTCAGAACATCCACCTCTTTGGCAATTCAAAATCACTCATTTTAAGCAAATAGTTGATGCTTTCCCATATAAAGTTTTAACAGTTGATTTCAAAATCAATTTCAAAAATATCATTCAACAAAACAATTTCATTAATGCTCATCTTAGTATAATTGTAAAACATCTTACTAGGATAAAAGAAACCTGAAAATTTTGTATTGTGTCCCAAGTTGAAGCGACATAAGATCTCAAATTTGAAGCTCTAATGTTCAAACATTTCCAACTTTCCAAAGTCAGTTAACAACAATCTCAAGACAGTGGATATGAAGTTCTCCAAAGCCTCAGGAATAAGCTCAGTAGGATAGAACATTCCTCATCTTTCAATCCCAATGTCCTTAATACTCATGAAAAAAGTTTTAATGTAGCTACAAACTAAACCTGATGACATAGTTTCCAAAATAGCTCAAGAAAAGGGGTTGAAATAAGCTTTTAAGAATTTGTTGCCTTTAAAAATAACCCACGTTTCTTAGTATTCTGTTATATTCTAATATTGAAAGAATATACATATAAAGATCAACTAAAATTTATTTTTCACAAAATAAAACATTATGACCAAAATAAATTCTCCACCTCTTAAATTAGCTTTTCACAAATATTAAAAAAAAACTTACATCTAATTCAAGCACAAGTATTTTAAAAAATATTTTTAACACTTTTTTTAATATAATAAAATATAAAATATTTCAATAAATCAAAATATTGAAACTTAAAAAATAAGATAAAAGAGAATAACTTAACACTTATGAATTTATAATGGTTCAACCCTCTTGCCTTTATTCACTTCTTAAGATACAATCTTAAGAGTTTTTCTCCACTAATAATTCTTTTGAAGAGTAAGAATCAAACCCAATATAGCCCTAGGAAAATCTAGCCTAAGCTCTCACACACAAACCTAATTTTTTTATTAAGTAAAACTTGAAAAACACTTGAATAGGTTTTCAACCTAGCTGCTAAACAACCCACAATAAGTTTTAATTATAAACGTGTAACTATAATAGAACTAGACTTCTCTCAAGCCTAGATGAAGAGATACACAAGAGAAACTAGAGTGAAGATGATGATTATTTAAAGAGTGAAGCTAAAATATAAGGAAAATATTTCAAAGGAATGAAGAACAATTTTCTTTTAATGATTCTTTGTTTTTCCAATATCTAAACTATTTTTAAACTTCTATTTATAGTTCTAATGCCAAAAACTAGCCAATAGAGATAAAATCATATTTTTCAAAAACTAGCTGTTATATTGTCTTATAATGAAATATGATAGTTATCTAATTAGAATACTCAATTAGAAAACTCCTGGAATACTATTTTTTGCCAAGTGAAAAATACTTTTTGTCTTGTAAATTTTGTGTATTTTTTAGCTTCATTTTTGACATCGACCATGTTAACTTTACATTAAAATCCTAATATACCTCATTGTTGCATTTGTATTTTTTTCTTGAACATTCCACTTGTTTCCATCATTTTTCACTTTTAAAATATGAAATTAAAATAATAATATGCCAAATTCTTAAATATAAATCATAGTTTTGTAATCATCAAATTTCGAGATACTAAAGTTGTACCTTATGAGCCAACAGATAGTCTTTCAAATTATCTTCCAAAATAGACTTAAATCTACTATATTGGCCAAAATCTTAATATTTCTAAATAACCACAGCTCCAAATATAGGTAAAACAAAGACCTCATATCTTGAGTCAATCCCAATTTAATGCCTGCACTGTCTATGAATAGAACATAGATGGTATATTTGATACAATATCCTTAGTCTTCTCCAATAGATGACAACAACAATCAACACTTACAAAACTCAAACAATCACAATATATAAGGTTTTAGCAGAACTCCTTATAGTAGGATTTTTTGACCAACTCAAAGGCTAGTGGGATTTTTATCTTACTTCCTAATAACAAATATAAATCTTAGAAAGCATCAAGGCTGAGGAAGATGGAACTCTTATTCTTGATAAATCAAGAAACCTTATTCCTAATGCCACTTTAACCTTGATCTTATGTATTTGTTTGCATTTTACAGGTGATTCATCACACCTCAAAGATAAAAATGCATAACTTTATTCAAACCTTAGATCCAAAAGATTGTCAGATTTCTAGTAGTACAAAAATACTTTCCTAACTAGAATCTTGCTTAAGGAAGATTCAAATCAACCTATTTAGACAGAAAATGTTCTAACAAGTCTCCCCACACTTTTAGGAAAATGTGTTAGGAACAACATCAAACAAGCCATGGAAAACCTAATTCATTACTATAACTCCCGTGATTAGGGTCCATAAGTTATGTTATTGGTTAGTGGGAAATGGGGGATTAAGTGGAGTTTTGAGATGTTGAGAGTGGGTTGAAATCTAATGTTTCACACTAGTGATAACGGGTGTTACGTCAGTTAATATCAGGCTTTAGTGCACAACTGTGATGAGGTTCTTCACGGCTGTGAAGAGTTGTTTCACGACCATGAAGGATAGGCTCACGACCATGAAGCCTGGACAGACAAAATGGGTAAGGAAGTCACATTTTTCTCTCTGTCATTCTCTTTAAATTTACTCACCATTCCCTTTAAATCTGCTTCCCACTCCATATTAACCAACCAAACACACCATTTCTTCTTCTTTTTCCATTGGAGAAGCTTGGAAGTTCAGTGTTTCTTAAGGAAAAAGTGAGAAAGAAGAGAGAGAAGATGGAGGTTAAGAGTTTAGAGAAAACCTAGGTTTTCTTTTCTAGGTGTTGGTTGCTTTCTAGAAGCTAAGAGAATGTTTCTCCATCTTGCTAGGACCTGGAGGGAGTGCTGGAAGTCCATCTCAAGGGAGAGGACAAGCATGAAGAGATCAAGCTTTAGCCAATCACAATCCTAGGTGTAAGGTTTATACATAACAACAATTAAAGCCATAACTTTGTGTTTTCTGTGTTCATTGCTTTAAAGGTATGTTTTAATTGATAAATGAGTAAATAAATGGTGAAATGTGGGGTTAATATGTATGATGGGAATGTTTTATGAAATTGATTAGATTGTGATGTTTAAGGATCATTTCTGATTAATATTGATGATTAGAGATGATATAGTCATGTTAGATAGCTTGAATGCATGCTAAAATGTTGATAGGGTGGTTGACATTGGTCAACCGTAGTGAATATTGCATGTGGAATTGACATGATTTGTGATGCTTTATTTTTTTGGAAATATTTCCAGATTCACGGCTGTAAAGGGTGGGATCACGGACTTGAATGTCGTGAGATGTATTCTTGTTGCTGAAGCAGACTCATTCACGAGCAGCTTCATGGTTGAGTTCATGCCAGTGAAAGGGTGACCATGACCATGAACATGTGATGATTCACGGGTTGAATAACGACTTGAGTCACTGGGGGGACAACCCATGAAATGATGCTTTATGGCTGTGAATGGTTATTCATAGGCATGAAGTTGTTTTTGATAAAAAAAATTGATACATTCGATTTTGAATCGGATTTGATTTATTAGGAGGCGGTAGGCCTCGAATGCATGCTATTAGCATGGTATGGAAATATATATGATTGTAGAAATCATGAGATTTATATAAAATTATGGTAATGAATAATATGAAGGTATGTATGATAATATTGTAAGCCCAATACTCTGACTAGGACTATAGCTAGGATAGATGGCATGCCATTGAGGGAAGAGTTCGATACCATATAACTTAAGTTGGTCATATATATTTGAAAGCTTGGAGGTTAGCAGACCAGAGTGCCTCGGTGGGTTATATATTTGAAAGCCCAGAGGTTAGTAGACCAGAGCTCCTCGGTGGGTTATATATTTGAAGGCCTAGAGGTTAGCAGACTATAGTGCCTTGGTGGATTATATATATTGAAGGCTAGAGGTTAAAGGACCAGAGTGCCTCCATGGGTTATTTATACTTTACAGCCAAAGGTTAGCGGACTAGAGTCCCTCAGTAGGCTGAGTTACCCATATCCATTTTAGTCTATTTATGAGTAGATGGGCAAAGGAAAGATAATTACTAAATTGTTATGTGTGATAAACATGTGTATGACATTAAGAGATTGCTCGATATGTCATCTAGTAATATGCATCATATATATATATATATATATAGTATGCGAGCTAATGCATGTGCGGACTTCTAAGTAAGTCATTATAATAGCTCGGTGTGTATATCATGCATATTAATTGTATTGTTCTATGCCTTGCACATTGTTATGTATCACTAGGCACGAGTTGCTTAGCATATGAATTTTCCATGCATAGGTTTGGAGCTGAGGGAAGGACCAACAAAGAAGGATGCCCGATGATCAGAGTTGAGGATATTTCATTCGAGGTGGGTGATACACTATGGGTTGGGTAGTTATAGCTTTACATGCTATATTTTCAAAGACATGTAGTTTTATAACTACTCATGTTGTAAACCTTTAGGCTTGTATATGCCCTTATGTTTTGTATTAAACTTCTGTTTTTTTAGCTCGATTTCATGATTTTAAGAATGCCTTTATTTTGTTAATTCATCATGGCCATAGTGAATGAAAGTTTTAAAATTTTTTGACATTTTAACTAATGTGCATTGTAGCATCTTTTGGTATAATTGGTTTTAGTATTAATTATATTGAATGTTGTTACATTTAGTGGTATCAAAGCCTAAGTTTAGGCGATCCTGAACCTAGATGAGATGGGTGTATCACGTGTGTGACTGTTATCCTGTATGACACTGATGTGGGCTATTCTCTATCAGTGTCTAAGCTAAAGAACATGTATGGAGATTGAACTACATGACACAGCCGAGAGTAATAATCCTCCAAATGTTGAGGCTCAGAATCAGCCGAGCCAGACTAGTGTGCAAGGGTCAGTAAGCACACCTCTTTTATGGTAGTCGATGGTTGGTCAGTCGAATTAGACACATGATCAATTGATGTAGAATCTTGTTGCTCTGCTGTAGTGGTTAGTATAGGCTATGCCACCACCACCTCCACCATTTCTTCAGTCACTACCGACACATAGAGTTCAAATAGACTAACTAAGGAATTATGGGGCTACAGACTTCACAAGTGGTATTGAGGACGAATCGACAGCTGCTGAATTTTGGTTAAAGAGGACCGATAGGGTCTTTGAGGAGCTGGATTGTGCCGAAAAGCATAAGGTTAGGTATGTTATTTCACTTCTCCATGAGCATATCGATGATTAGTGGAAGTTGGTTTTGCAAAAACTGCAGATTCCAGTGTCGTTTACTTGGGAATTCTTCATATTAGAGTTCAAGAAAGAGTATATGCCGAGAACATATACAAATGAGAAGAAACGAGAGTTTCTGAACTTATGGCAGGAAAACATGAACATGATAGTATATGAGAGACAATTTACCTGGTTGAGCAAGTATGTGACAAATATCATTGGGGATGAGGCATACAAGTGTTGCTGGTTTGAGGATAGAGGGTCAAAGTACAGTACTGCACAGTCATCGAGCAAGAAGGCTTGCACTAGTTCTAGATCCTTCTAGTCTAGGGGACATGGACAAGATCAAGGTCAGACGGGGTACACCAAGCAGGTTTCATCTGTTGTGACAATTTCCACTACTATTAGTAGTCAGCCCCAGACACAGAAAGAGATAGTGTTATAGTGTACAGTGTGTGGAAAGATGATAGAGGAGAGTGCTGGGGACACACCGAGTCTTGCTTTAGGTGTGGATCTTGAGAGCATTTTAAGAAGACTGTTACATATGGTAGAAGCTCCCACTCAAACTCAGGGTTCAGTGCCGATATAAGTCAGAGGTCGGGGATAAGTTAGTTCAGATAGAGGTGGATCTAGACCGGCTGTATCAGGGATAGTGAACATGGCAGGACCTAGTAGAGCACCAGTGAAGGCCTATGCTATGAGAGCCAGAGAGGACCCGAGTGCAAAGAACGTGGTTATTGGTACATTTCTTCTCTTTGACTCAGTTATAATTTCTTTGATATATTTAGATTTTACATATTCTTATATATGTACTCACATAGCTGAGCATTATAACATACTAGCAGAGAGCATAGATTATGAGATAGAGGTAACTAGCCCTTTAGGGCATAACATAGTGATAAATCGGGTGTATAAGAATCGTCCAATTATGGTTTAAGGGATAGAGTTCATAGCAGACTTGATAGAGTTGCCCTGTTCATAAGTATCATGTTATCTTGGGTATGGATTGACTATCTCGGCATGGTGCAATAGTGGACTGCAGGATGAAGATGGTAGAGTTGAGAACATCAGAAGATGATATAGTGGTTGTTCAGGGGGAGAGATCCTCACAACAAATGAGGATCATCTTCATGATGAAAGCACTGAAGATGATTAGAAAGGGGTATATGACCTATTTGGCTCACGTGATCGACAACATGATGGAAAGTCTAGATCTTAGGGACATTCCAACAGTGGAGGAATTCCTATATGTGTTTCCATATGAGTTACCAGGGCTTCCTCCGGAAAGAGAGATAGAGTTTTCAATTGAGCTTACTTAAGATATAGCTCCTTTATCAACGGTACCTTATTAGATGGCTCCATCAGAGATGAAAGAGTTAAAGGCACAGTTATAAGAAATGATAGATAAGGGCCTTATCAAATCGAGTGTATCTCCATAGGGTGCATCGATATTGTTTGTCAAGAAAAAATACTGGTCTATGAGGTTATGCATAGACTACAGGCAATTGAACATGGTGACCATTAAAAACAGGTATCCATTACCAGAGATTGATGATCTCTTTGATCAGTTGAGAGGTGCAGGGATATTCTCTAAGATTGATTTGAGATTGAGGTAGAGAAGATAGCCTTCAGAACCAGGTATGGTCATTATGAGTTTTTAGTTATGTCCTTCGGGTTGACCAATGCTCCGGCAGCTTTTATGGATCTGATGAATCGAATCTTTAGACCATTTCTAGATCAGTTTGTCATGGTGTTCATAGACAACATCTTGGTGTATTCAAGAAATAGGAATGAACATAAACAACATTTGAGAATAGTTTTCTAGGCTCTTTGGGAGCAAAAGCTATACGATGAGCTCTTTAAGTGTGAGTTTTGTCTAGATGTGGTTGTCTTCCTCAGGCATGTGATATCAACCGATGCAATTAGAGTGGATCCAAGCAAGGTTAAGGCGATCTTGGATTAGAAACCTCCATGGAATGTTACCTAGATCAGGAGTTTTCTCGGCTCAGCAGGGTACTATAAAAGGTTCGTCAAGGGATTTTCCATGATTGCTTCTCTATTAACTAGGTTATTGCGGAAGGATATCAAGTTTGACTAGATGGAAAAGTGCCAGAACAATTTTGATCATCTTAAGAATCTTCTAACAGAAGCACTAATGTTGACATAGCTAATTTTAGACAAGGAATATATAGTTTACGGTGATGCATCACACAATGGATTTGGTTGCATGTTAATGGAAGAAGGGAAAGTGGTCGCCTATACCTCTAGATAGTTAAAGCCTCATGAGAAGAACTACCCTACGTATGATATAGAATTGGCAGTCATTGTCTTTGCATTGAAGATATTGCATCATTATCTATATGGAGATAATTTTACATCTACCTTGATCACAAGAGTTTGAAGTATCTTTCTACACAACGAGATTTGAATTTAAAGTAGAGAAGATGGTTAGAGTTGATTAAGGATTACGACTGTGTAATTGATTATCATCTAGGAAAGGCCAATGTGGTGGCTGATGCATTCGGTAGAAAGATTGTGGTAAAGTTGAACATTCGACCAACCTTGAGCCAAAAGATTAGAGATGCATAGAAGCTTGATAATAAGCTAGTGGGATTGGTAATTTTGGTCTCTAAGGGGAGAGACTGGGGTTCTCAGTCGAGCTAGATGGTAGTTTACACTACTAGGGTAGGTTATGTGTACCAGAGGTCTCAAAGTTGAGACAAATGATTATAAGGGAAGCCTATGAGATGAGATTTGCAATTCACCCAGGTAGTAATAAGATGTATCATAACTTGAAAGAGGTGTATTGGTGGTTAGGGATGAAGAAAGACATCATAGAGTACACAACTAAATGTCTTACATGTCAACAAGTAAAGGTCAAACATCAGGTATCTTTAGGGTTATTACAGCATATCACAATTCTGGAATGGAAATGGGAGAAAATCACTATGGATTTCATGATTGGATTTCCATTAACATTGAAGAAATACGATGTAGTATGGGTGATTGTGGATAGGTTAAGAAAATTGACTCACTTCTTACCTATTTGAAGATACTATCCTTTGAACTGGTTGGTAGAGTTGTATGTGAATGAGATAGTTATTCTGCATTGAATGCCAGTCTCCATCATTTTGGATAGAGATTTGTGGTTCACATCTCAATTTTAGAGTAGTCTATAGCGAGCTTAGGATACCAAGCTTAGCTTCAATACAGCTTTCCATCCCTAGATAGATGGTCAGTTAAAAAGAGTTATTCAGATCCTCGAAGACATGATGAGGTATTGTGTGATCAAATTTGAGGGAAGTTGGGATAGATATCTACCGTTAAGAGAGTTTGCATACAACAATAGTTACAAATCCAATATTTAGATGGCTCTGTATAAGTCACTTTATGGTAAAAAGTGTCAAACACCATTGTGTTGGCTGAGCTCAATGAGAGAAAGTTAGTGGGGCTAGATCTGATACAAGAGATAGAAGAAAAGTGAAGATCATTAGAAATTGACTGAAGCAGCTTTTGATAGACATAAATCCTATGTGGACCTCAAGAGAAAGGACGTGGAGTATTTAGTGGGAGACAAGGTGTTTCTCAAGGTATCTTCATGGAAGAAGGTTTTCAAATTTGGGAAGAAGGGCAAGTTGAGCCCTAGGTTCATTGGACCTTATGAGATCCTATAGAGAATCTGAATAGTGGTGTACAAACTTACCTTCCCACCAAAGTTGAGTAGGATACACAATGTCTTCCATGTATCCATGTTAAGAAGGTATCAGTCATATCCTTCTCACATAACTACAGCTGAGAACATAGAGTTGAGACCGGATTTGTCTTATGACAATGAACCAGTCGAGATCTTATCTCATGAGGTAAAAAAGCTCAAAAATAACTGAGTTCTACTAGTGAAATTGTTATGGAAGAGCCATACAGTTGATGAAGCAACATGGGAAAGTGAGGAAGTGACGAGGGCACACTACCCTCAGTTGTTCAGAGATGTCATGACAGGTAATTTTGGGGATAAAATATCCTAAGGGGGAGAGATATGTAACGCCCATGATTAGGTCCTATAAGTTATGTTATTAGTTAGTGGCAAATGTGGGACTAAGTGGAGTTTTGAGATGTCAAGAGTGGACTGAAATATGATATTTCATGCCCATGAAAATTGGTGTCACGACCATGAATATTGCATTTTAATGCATAGCCATTATGAGATTTTTCACGACCATGAAGAGTTGTTTTACTACAGTGAAGGATAGGCTCACAACCGTGAAAAAGGAGTCACGACCGTGAAGCTTGGGCAGACAAAGTGGGTGAGGCAATCACATTTTTCTCTCTACCATTCCTTTTAAATCCGCTCCCTATTCCCTATTAACCAACCAAACACCCTATTTCATCTTCTTCTTCCTTTCGACTCCATCTTTTTCCATTGGAGAAGTTTGGAAGATCAATGTTTCTTGATGAAAAAGTGAGAAAGAAGTGAGAGAAGATGGAGGTTGAGAGTTTAGACAAAAGCTTGGTTTTCTTTTCTAGGTGTTGGTTGTTTTCCAGAAGTTAAGAGAACATTTCTCCATCTTGCTAGGACTCGGAGGGAGTGCTGGAAATCCATCTCAATGGAGAGGACAAGCTTAAAGAGATCAAGCTTTAGCCAATCTTCATCCTAGGTGTAAGCTTTGTACATAACAACATTTAAGGCCATAACTTTGTATTTTCTGTGTTCTTTGCTTTAAAGGCATGTTTTAATTGATAAATGGGTAGATAAGTGGTGAAATATGGGGTTAATATGCATGACAGAATGTTGTATAAAATTGATTAGATTGTGAGGTTTGAGGATTGTTTCTAATTAATATTGATGATTAGAGATGATATAGTCATGTTAGATAGCTTGAATGCATGTTGGAATATGGATAGGGTGGTTAACATTGGTCAATCGTAGTGAGTATTGCATGTGGAATGGGCATGATTTGTGATTCTTTATTTTTCTGGAAAAATTTTCAAATTCATGGTCATTAAGGGTGGGTTCACGGGCTTGAATGACGTTAGATGAATTCTTATTGTGGAAGTAAACTCATTCATGGGGCAGCTTCACGGTTGGATTCACGCCCGTGAAGGGGTGACCACAGTCGTGAACATGTGATGATTTATGGGTTGAATCGCAGCTTGAATCACGAGGGGGACTACCGGTGAAGTGATGCTTCATGGCTGTGAATGGTTATTCATGGGCGTGAAGTTGTTTTTGATAAAAAAAATTGATACGTTTAGTTTTGAATCATATTTGATTATTTAGAAGGCGGTAGGCTTTGGATGCATGCTATTAGCATGGTATGGAAATATATATGATTGTAGAATTCATGAGATTTATATAAAATTATGGTAATGAATAATATGAATGTACGTATGATAATATTGGAATCCCAACACTCTGACTAGCACTAGAGCTAGGATAGATGGCATGCCATTGAGAGGAGAGTTCGATACCGAATGACCTAGTTTGGTTATATATATTTAAAAGCCTAGAGGTTAGCGGACCATAGTGCCTCAGTGGATTATATATTTGAAGGCCCAAAGGTTAGCGGACCAGAGCGCCTCAATGGATTATATTTTTGAAGGCCCAGATGTTAGTAGACCAGAGCGCATCGGTGGGTTATTTATATTTTACAACCAAAGGTTAGTGGACCAGTGTGCCTCGGTGGGCTGAGTTACTCATATCCATTTTAATCTAGTTATGAGTAGGTGGGCAAAGGAAAGATAATTAATAAATTGTTATTTGTGATAAACACATGTATGATATTGAGAGATTGCTTAATATGCCATGTAGTAATGTGCATCATATATATATATAATTCAGATGGCATGATATGTAGTATAAGAGCTAGTGCATGTGCGGATTTCGAATTAAGTCATTATAGTAGCTCAGTGTGTATATCATGCATATTAATTGTATTGTTGTATGTCTTGCATGTTATTATGTACCACTAGGTATGAGTTGCTTAGCGTATAGATTTTTCATACGCAGGTTTAGAGCTAAGGGAAGGACTGACAGAGGAGAATGCCCAGTGATCAGAGTCGAGGATATTTCATTTGAGGTGGATGATACACTGTTGTATCTTATTTTTGGTTGTTTTGTTATGGGTTGGGTAGTTATCGCTTTACATGCTGTATTTTCAGATACATGTAGTTTTATGACTACTCATGTTGTAAAACTTTGGGCTTGTGTATGCCCGTATATTTTGTATTAAACTTTTATTTATTTCTTTTAAACTAGATGACAGTCAATGTAATGCCTATTAAGTAGAGCCTAATTAATATGTTGGTTTAGAGATGTTATAGATGTCTTTCAAGTTTGGTTAAAGGAAAAAGTGAAGAAAAAATAAGAAAAGTGAAAAGCGCCATGTTCACACATGTGAATGTAATGTCACGACCGTGAATGATATTTTGAGATGTTAATGCCTGTGAACATCATCAGATATAAAACTCCAACATTTGTTCTTTATTCCTCTCATGACCTAAACTCAGAACTGAACTCTAGAACTCAAAGTTTCCTCATACCAGAGACCAATTTCTTGTGTTTTTCTTTTATTCCTAGACCAAAACACCTAAAGCAACATTAAAGATCTATGTTTAACAAGTTTTTGAGAGATAAAAGCCTAAGAAAGGTTGTATTCTTAAGAAGACTTGCCCAAAGAAGAACAAAGGAGTCCAAATTTTTCTTTCTAGTTATGTTTCCTTCAATCTTGCTAAGGAATCGCGTTTCTCCTTCTTCTTTACAAGGTTTCATAGTATTTTTTCATGTATATCTATTTTTTAGTAGAGACCCATTTCCAAATGGGATAGTTTTTATCTTTATCATAAGTTTTTATAGTTTAAGACCCCTCTTTAAGCTTGATTAAGGTTATAGTATGGTTTAGTAAAAGGTTATGTAAGTTTAAGGATATATATGAGATTTAAGGTTAGGGTTTGATATTTTATGGCTTTAAAAGTTAAGTATATGATGTATAAAATTTGATAGATATATGTTATATGTGAGAAGAGTTGGAAGAGGAGGTGATGAAATCCACCAAGAGGATAAACAAGCTTGAGAGAAGTTTGGTTTTGAGGCTCCATTAAAGGTACATACATATATGCATTTAAACTCCCAAAATGTGGAATTTTGAGTGTTAAATTCTTATGAATGCTTTAAATGCTAATTGTTGGTTGTTATGAAAGTAAATGATGTATTCAATGGCATGAGTATATGAGTAATGAAAGATAATGGCATAAATGCTAGGTTTAGCAAGAATTGCTTTGATGATAATGCTTGAAAGAAACTTTGTTATAAGTATGTTATATGTGCATTTAATGGTATGTTAAGTTATGATGATAGTAAGGTAAGAAGAGGTTTTAGTGAAGTATAAAGGTGGTTGTTGAACCATAAATGCATACTGAGGTATTGAATAAGTTTGGTAAGGTAATTTATGATGAAATGTGCAATTATGTTTTCCTTTGAGTTTAATTGATGATATAGCATGATAATGCATATTTGATAAGAATGTTGATAGGATAAGAGTTGTTATGGGACAACCATTAGAGCCCATGTATGTGGATTTCCTTGAATGACTTGTTTTAAGGTTGTTTTTTTGGAAATCCATATTCATGCCTATGAAAAAGGGTTCACGGTTATGAATTATCAACCTGGAACTGCCCAAATCAAGCAGAAGGCTTCATGATTTAAGTCACTACTTGACTCATGGATGTGAATTCCCTTAATCATGCCCGTGACTAATTCTTCATGCACATAAATAAATGTACAGTTTTCAGACATAAGTATTCATGCCAAGTTCACGGTTTGGTTCACGAGTAGGGGGTGTCCGTGAATCATGTTTTACTTATTATATGATGCTCATTCTTTGTTTTAAATAATGGTTATGCATATGTTTTTTTATAATGGTATGACATGATTAAATAACACATGCTTCCATGAAGAAAACACATAAATGTTGTATGTGGACTTTTTATATGATCAAAGTACAAATTTTAAAGAGATAAATGTTATGCTAAAAGATAAGAGCTTAATATATAAGTATAATAAAAGAATATGAACAAGTAAAGTCCAGGCTCGATACTAGGACTAGAAGTAGGATTGTGTGGCTTGCCATTAAGGGAGAGTACGGTATCGTAGTTATATATTACACAGTGATTTCTTTTAATGATAAGGTGGCTTAAGCTCGGAAAGCACTCTTAATTCTATGTTGCATGCAAAAGATATATATTTTACTCAGTCAAAGTGGCTTAAGCTTTGAGAGCACTCTTGACTTGAGGAGCCCGAATAGGTGATAGGGTGGTTTAAGCTCAAAGAGCATACCTATTCACAACCTATATCCGAATAGTCCAGGATGAGAATTATTGGGCTAAGATGCTACAGAAATAAATGAATACATTATAATGAAAAAAAGGGGTTTAATGACACATGTATATGATGATAAATGCTTAAAATGTCATATGTTATGAACATTGGTAAGTGCTTACCTAAACATGGTATAAATGTATAGTATTTTATTAGTTTCATAAGATCAAGTACATTACATGATACTATGATCTCATTGTCATGCTTGATGTTAATATGATGCTATAAATATGAAGTATGTTGATATGCCTTATGTGACTACATGTTGAATTTTTATACCTATATATACTACTAAGCTTTCAATAGCTTAGTGTGCGGGTGTTTTCCCATGCTGGTCGGAGCCTAGTAGATAGTGATTGATATAAAAAAGCCAATCCAAATTCATTGACAACGGAGCAAGCTCTACAAGGGACAATGATATGTCATATTTTGCATTTTGTACATGACATATGGCTTTAGGTGTTGTTTACCTTCATGCATGTCTTTTATTTTAAAGAAACATGTAATCTTTTTCTTAAAGGCATATATTTTTGTAAACATCAGGTCATTGGAGCCCAAAGTTAATATATATATATATATATATATATACAATGATGACGTTTTTTGGGATAAAAAATATCCTTTTTTATGAAAGTTCATCTTTATGATATGTTTCATAGGTTTTTATATGAAACTGGAAGTTATGTGATAAAAAGGTTTTCCAAAGAAAAGAAAAATTTAAAAATTTTTATAGGTTTTTCGCAATATGTGCATGTGGCACCGCTCATTTAGTTAGGTAATCTTGATTAGATGAGAGGGCGCTACAATCAAACTCTCTCAATGTTCTTAATAAAGATTAATAGTCCATTCTTGAAATCATAGAACAAATTGAGAATCCCAAACTTCAATCGAAACTCTTTGAGAAACCTACTAAGTCATTTGAAGAAAAACCTCCAAAATTTTCTTCAAAGCCTTTAAAATTTACTCTAATTTCTCAAAATCACTACAATCTTACCATTATCCTTCAAAAACAAACAAAATCCAAATCACCTCATACAATCATTCGAACTTTGTAGCAATAAATGAAGCAAGTCAAATCTCAACTCAAATAGTTAAAGGATTGGAAAATCTAGACCCCTCAAATCCATGAAAGTCTTCTTCCTTCCAACAATCTTCCAGATAATGATCAAACCATAAATGATGAAGAAATAGACAAGGTTAAGAACTTGGAATAGGTTCCTGAAGATTTTTTGTTTGTTCTTTAAGAAATTAATTCACAAAAGTATTTAATTCAAAATTCTCTTTATTTTTCAAAATGATTTCAAAATTGATACAATAGTCATATTTGATACTAGTGTAGATCTAAATTGTGTTAAAGAATGTATTGTTCCAATACACTTTCAAAAGGATTCCAAACAATTTTTTGGATGCTGCAAACAATGAAAATCTTCCAATAAAGTTCAAAATTGAACAATATGTTGTTAACAAAAATGTTTCCATAAAAACTCTTTCTAAAAAATATTAATAATAGTGCCATTTATGACTCAGTTCATTGATATGATTATTCCTATTCTATTAATTATGATAGTGTTTCCTATGATTTAGAAGATTTAAAAATTATTTTCCCTTTTATCCAAAAACCAAAAATAAAAAATCTCAATCTTCTGAAAGCTCATTCAATTTATGAAAATGAGATTAATTGTTTGATAAAAGGAAAGAAAAAATATTTGTGTACATCGAAGAGTAGCTCCAAAATGAATTTGTAAAAAGAAAATTGTTAGATTTCCAAAAAAACAAATTGAAAATAAAATTGCTACATTTTCCAAATGCTTTTTGGAATAAGAAACATATGGTAGAATTACCATATGAAAAATATTTTTCTAAAAAATGATTCCAACAAAAAAAAAACCCATCCAAATGAATCTTGAACTTCAAAAATACTGCAGAAAAGAATTTTAGGAACTTGAATCCAAAGGTTTTAACCAAAAATCTAGGTCATCCTAGAGTTATGCAGCTTTCTATGTCAATAAAAATTCTAAGATAGAAAGAGAAGCTCTTAGATTAGTGACAAATTACAAACCCTTCAATAAGGCTTTAAAATATATTCACTATCCTATTGAAACTAAAAAAAATATTTACTTCAAAAACTTCATTGTGCAAACATTTTTTTCCAAATTTGATATGAAATCTAGTTTTTGACAAATTCATATTCATCCCAAAAAAATGGTAAAAAACTGATTTTACAATTCCATTTCGATATTATGAATGGAAATTTAGGTCGTTTGGATTGAAAATTGCTCATTCAAAATTTCAAAGAATTATGAAAGATATTCAATCCTTATTTTCAAATTTTATGCTGTTTGCATTGATGATATTTTAATCTTTTCAGAATCAATTGAACAACATTTCAAAATTTTCAAAACTTTTTTTTCTATATTGTCAAGAAAAATGGTTAAATTGTAACATCCGCTAAGTAGGTCCTAGTTAGTAACTTGGTTTAGAGATGTTATAAGTGTATTTAAGGTTTGGTTAAGAGAAAGAGTTGAGAAAAGATGAGAAAAGTGAAAATTGTGGTGAAAATTGAGATGTTTTATGCCTGTGTTTGATCAGGTCACGCTCACGAACATTGTCAGAAATAAAATCCCAATAGTTATTCTTTCTTTCTCTCATGACCTAAACTTAAGAATAAACCCTAGAATTTGAAGTTCTTCATACCAGTGACCAAAGTCATGTGTTTTCTTTGATTTATAGACCAAAACACTTAAACTAACATCAAATATCAAAGTTTAACAAGTTTTTGGGAGAAATAAGCTTAAAGAAGGTCGTGTTCTTTAAGAGGTTGAACCAAAGAAGAATATAGGAGTTCGAATTTTTCATCCTAGCTGTGTTTCCTTCAATCTTAGGAAAGAATCAAGTTTCTTTTTCTTTACAAGTTTTCATAGCCTTTTTCCATGTGTATTTTGTTTTGGTAGAGACTCATTTCCTAATGGGTTAAGGTTTTGATTGATCATGAGTTCTTATAGTTTAAGACTCCTCTTTAAGCTTATTAAGGGTTATAGTATGCTTTCGAAAGAGGTTATGTGAGTTTAAGGTTATATAAGAGGCTTAAGGTTAGGGTTTGAGCTTTTATGGCTTTAAAAGTTAAGTGTATGGTGTATAAAATTTGGTGGATATATGTTACATGTGATAGGAGTTGGAAGAGGAGGTGGTGAAATCCACCAAAAAGATAGGCAAGCTTAAGAGAAAGCTTGGCTTTTGAGGCTCTATTAGAGGTATTTACATATATGCATTTAAATTCCCAAAATATAGCATGATGTGTCTTAAATGCTTATGAATGCTTTAAATGTTATTTGTTGGTTGTGTTGAAAATAAATGATACGATGAATGTCATAAGTATTGAATAAAATGTTATAAATGTTAAGTTAAACTTGAAATGCAATAATAAGAAGGCATGAAGAGAACCTTGTCATAAGTAAGCCAAATGTGCATTTATGAGTATACTGAATGATGCATTGAGGCATTGTAGGGTTTTGAAGAATGAATCACATTCATAAACGCAGTGAAAAATAAAATTTTTCAAAACCCAAAACAAAATATCATACTTGTACCATTAAAACTAATTTATATAAATGTAAATGTTAAAAATTATACCTTGTAATTTTTATTTCTTCTTCAAATCTTCACTTTGTTAGGTTGTAGCAAACCACAACAATCCATACTAGGATGTCTCTAATGATAATCCACGCGAAGAATGAAGAAGAACCTATCAAGAGAAATGGTTTGACCAAATTCAAAGTGCTAGATTTGAAAGTGTTCTTGAGAGAATTTTTGTTGTGTCTTAAAAATATTTTTTTCACAAAAAATATTTTTATGTCTATTTTCTACCATTTGATGTCTTTTCTATTTGAATCAAATTCAAAAATAAGATGAAAAGTCAAAAATGGAGAAAATGGAAACAAATGAATAGTAATTGGCCATAATTGGCCTAATTAAGGCCAAAAACTATCGTTGGCAAATGGATGGGAGGCAGCAGCGCGCTGGGCATGCTGCAGGTCTCTGCTGGGCAGGCCAGCAGCCCGCGTGGGCCCATGACACTCCCGAACGATTTTTCCGTGTGATCTCATTGCAATCCATCCTGAAATAATTCTCTCATATTTTGGATCCTATCCAATACCATTTTACTCATTCTCCATATCTTTAATGCGTGTGACCCATTAGGTTCCCAGTTATGTTGGCCACTTAAATTAACAATTAATTTAAGCAGGTTATGAGCGGTATCTAGCAACACATCATGACCCCCAATTGATCGAAAAGTCAGTGGTTTGACTACGAACCTTTCCATAGAAAATTTCTGTGCAATTATTCCTTTCACCGCTCTATACCCCACTTGGTTCAGAGTATGGACATGTGTCAACTCCCACTAGACTGACTACATCACATCTAGTCCAAGTAATGTTAGTTCTTGTCCTTGAGGCTCATTACTCTATTCGATATGTCATTGGAGACTATCTTTATGACATTTCAACTCCGGCCAGAGATTCCTGAGTAATAATCACGACAAAAGGCCATGGGTATACACTCCTTCTATCAAGAGTGGTGAATCCTTTGTTGGTTACCCAATTACCTTCGAATACCTCAAGTTGTATCCAATCACCGCCCTATGAGCTACCTCTCTGAGGCAACAAGGAATAGTGTCAAAAAACAGAATCAATATTCAAGATATCCTTGAGTACCACAAGTGTAAGGATACTTGCACCATTGCTATGATGACACTATCATTGACATTTGAATAGATTATCCATATGATTGCCTCATAGTTGGTCATCCAATGTACTTAGATACACTTAGCAAGCAACCACATGTTAACTCTAAACATCTCATGTTTATAGATTATGAGATCTACTACTCGATCCAATCAAGGAGTGTAATATGTGCTATTCTGTCTGGATTAATAATGTCCCATCTCATTTGTCACCCAGATATTGAGCCAAGAAAGGGGGTTGAATTGGATATTAGTAATTTTAACTTTTAGGTGCGGAAATAAAAATTAAGTTTAGTAGGGATAGAGAAATTTGACATAAGGATTTTTATAGAGGTTCGGGTGTTAACAAACCCTACTCCTCTCCCCAATCGCAATTGGGAGTTTCACTAACACACTAAGTGTTACAATGGAGTTTTACAAGCTCACTCCCAACTATGGTGTTTCTGACAATGGATCACACCTAACCCAAAAAATCTCTTGTGTTTTAATGGCTCACACAAATAACCAATTCCTTGTGTTTTTGAAGGCTCACACAAATAACCTTTACCTTGTGTTTTAAAGGCTCACACAACTAACCCTTACAAGTATTCTATTCTTAATCCCAAGATACCCAATAACTCACTTAAGTAGATGATTACAGAGAGAAGCACTTACAAATCTTTAATGCTCAGAAAATAATGAGCAAAAACATTTTCACAGAGAATAAATATTTGTTTTGAAAGTATTAAATGCACAAATGGCTTACAACAAGATTTTGATTCAAAATATTAGTTATTCTCTTGTTCTGGATTCATAAATGACTTGCATTTATACTTCCATGGTGAATTCTAGCCGTTTGATTGCATTTAATGTAGAAATAGCCATTGCACCAAGCCTAATAATCGCACCTGACATGTTTCTCTTTCATGTTTCATGAGCGTGACTATGTGTGTCACGATCGTGACTGTTCTTCCAAGCTGTGACTTAAGTAGTGACCTTGGCCATGAAGCATTCTTGAAGATTTTGAAGTATTTTTTCACGGGCGTGACATTTAAGCTTTCCAAGCCGTGGTCCAAGTGGTGACTCTAACCGTGAAGCTCTCTAGAAGAATTTGCCATGTCTTTTCATGGGTATGACTTTATTTCACGGGCGTGACTGATATAATCATTCATGGTTGCTATCTTCCTTTATGGCCGTGAGCTTTAAATGTTGGTTTGTTGGCGCTAGGCATAATCACGGGTGTGACACTAGGGTCACGGGCGTGAATATGCTACTTCTTCAATTTTAGCTTTTGAATTTTAATCTTCCATTCTCCAATCTTGCTAACATATATCATACCATGTTCAATAGAGTTAGAAAACAAGTATGTTAAATACAATATTGCTATTTTATTTGTTATCATCAAAATGATGGAAATACCCCTCAAGGTTCAACAATCTCCCCCTTTTTGATGGTGACAAATAATCTAGCAATATGTTCTTTTGAGAAGTCTCCCCCTCAAAAGATGCTTGGGATAAAAAATGATGAAGGCAAGAATTGTAGAGAATGATGAAGTGTAGCATTTAAAATATACTTTCTATTTTTAAGTATATGTAAGTTATATGCAAAGTATATCCAGTATATACCTAAATTTTCTTTAAATCATGAAGTATATGGAAGGTATATTTAGAGTATATCATGTGCATATTCATTTATGAAACTTGCATCAAGGTATATGCAAGGTATACTGATGATATATTTAAGGTGTATAAAGCTCAATTCCATACTTGCATATTCATTTATAAAGCTCAATTGCATACTTGCATATTCATTTTGAATCAAAATTAAGTATTGCTTGCACTTATCTTAATATGTATATATTGCTAGTTTTTCCCCCTTTTGTCATCAACAAAAAGAATAAAGATTAACCATAATAGAAAAACAAAGCAATTATATTAATTGAAGAAAAGTGAAATACAAACAAACGTTAATAAAGTTCAGAAAGGAAATTTAAAATTTCCTAAACAAAAACAAACAAGCAAACAAATAAGCAAACAAACATATCAAGGCTATCATCTAGCCTAACATCTATCAAGACATCCTGTCCCTAAGATGAGCAATTTCAGTCTCGAGACTGTCCATCCTAGACTCCATGAAGTCTTTGAGGTTCTCCAACCTCTCATCCATGGAAGCCTGCAGCTGCTCAAATCTTGGTGCTAAGATGTCAACCACCTGTTCTGCCAAATTCGGTGTTAAGGCAGAGGATTGTCCGATGTCCTGCTCAACCGCTGGAGGTGCCTCCTCAACCTGAGCCTTTTGCCTCTACTAGATTCCTTGGAGGCCGGCTTTGAAGTCCTCCGAGTCATTGTCTTCCCATATGATTTCACCAACAGTGTCAGTGAAACGGTAGTAAATATTTTCCTCATGGACAATTCTAACAGCCACTCCCATCTTAATGAAGGACTCGACATCCAATCGATCTCGAGGATGCCCTGGAATGAGATTAAAGTGATGGTCATCCAGCTTCAAATATCCAAGCTTCAATGCCATGTGGGTCACATATCCACCAATAAGTATATCTCCGAAGGGCTTGGTGGCAATGGATAGGAGATGGTTCGAAAACCATCAAGAAAATGCCACTGTGAGGCCTCTTCGGGCCATCTCAAAGAGAAAGAGCTCAGACTTTCGAATGGTGCCATTGTTGTCTCCTCGGGAAAATATGCTATAGGTTAGAAACCTATGCAAATATTTGTGCACTGGGGACCTGAGATGAGTGCTCTTGGTCTTCTTTACATCCCAGCTACAATCCATACCAAAGTGAGTCCATACTCGAGTTGCAAAAAACTCCACTTCGCTGTTGTTGAGGATGCCTTCCGAGGGTAGGTTGAATAAGTCCCAAAATTCTATGGCAGAGAGAGTGTTCGGATTGCTACAGAGTTGAAATTTTACTACTCTAATGGGAGACACTTGCAAAGTGTTCAAGAGTTCCAAGGTTGGCTCCCTCAAGGTGGGCTGATGAATGTCCACAAATTCCTTCAAATGACAGGCCTAGAGTTGCTCTGTCATCGCTGTCTTGAGCCTGAGAGTTCGTACGGTTTGCCACTCAAAAGATCTTGAGGAAATGAGAGGCCTTTTCTTCAGGGTTGAGTACCGAGGATGGCAATGCTCCAGAATTCTGTTCATTTGGTAGTCTGAGTACCTCCTGGGAGCATGATATTTCTTCCTAGTACCCTTTGATGAGCCGTTTTCCATGTTGATTGAAGAAATGAACTTTGAAGAGTTTGGAAAATTTTGACAGAAATTGTGAGGAAACCCTAAGGAAAAAAGATTTTTGATGATGGAAGGGATTTTTGATGGTATATATAGCAGATATTTGTGACTAGGGGACCGGAATATTCAATGTACCATTCAATGTGTGTAAATGAGAGCGGTTTCAAGGAGTTGGAAGGTTGAAATGTGAAAAATAACTGGGAGAAATTTTATATAGCCGATACATTCACGGGCGTGAAATATTTGTTCATGGGCATGAAGTGTCGTGTTCACGATTTGTTGAAGAGGTGCTCTACCCGTGAGTAAAGACGTGAAATGGTTCACAGTCGTGACATTTGAATGTCACGGGTGTGAGTGATGAGCTATCACGGTGGTGAAATACGAGTCACGGGCATGAAGGGTTGAATTTCACTACTTATGCCCGTGAAACAAAGCGTGACTCAAAACGTGAACGCTTCTGTGAGTTTTTTATGAAAATGTTCACAGGAGTGAGAATTCATCACGATCGTTAACAAGGATTTTCACGGGAGTGAATGAAGTCGTGAACATAGGCTTCACTACTTGAAGCCGTGAATCAAGTCGTGAAAGCTACTGGTTCTTTTGGCTTTTTTATTCACGGGCGTGAATATATGTCACGAGCGTGAATTGCCTAAAAATTTCATCAAATAAAATTAAGTTCTGAAATAAGACTAAATCATTTCTATGAAGATTCTAGCCCTTATATCATAAAATTTCATCAAATTTACTACCTTATATCTAGTGAAATGATACAAAAAACAAGATTATCTCTTAAGATTTTGACAATTTGGCAATCACAAGGTTAATCCATCAAACATACCAAGTTCTCTTCTAATGAAATTAAATCTAATAGGTATATGGTTCATATCATGACCATAATCCTTAAGTTGTTGTTTCATCCAAAGGATTTGTGTACAACAACATCCTGCTGCTACATACTCTGCTTCAGCAGTTGAAAGAGCAACTGAAACTTGTTTCTGGCTAAACCAAGAAACTAAAGTGACAAGTACCTAAAGTACTTTTTCTATCTAAAAGACTACCAGCATAATCTGCATCTGAATATCCTACAATATAAAAGGATGAATTTCTAGGATACCACAAATCTAGATGTAATGATCCATGTAAATATCTTAGAATTATTTTTACTGCATGTAAATGAGACTCTTTTGGACATGATTGAAATCGTGCACACAAGCAAACACTATACATTATGTCGGGTCTAGAAGCAGTAAGGTATAAAAGTGATTCGATCATACCTCTATAGAGCTTTTCATTAATGCTCTTACCCTTTTCATCCTTGTCCAATTTCGTTGATGTGCTCATTAGAGTCTTGGCATTCTTGCATCCTTCCATTCCAAATTTTTTAAGTAAGTCTTTGGCATATTTGGATTGGTTGATGAATATGCCTTCATTGCCTTGTTTTATTTATGAACCAAGGAAATATTTAAGCTCTCCCATCATGGTCATTTCAAATTCCCTAGTCATACACTTGGAAAATTCTTGACAAAGCAATTCATTAGTATAACAAAATATTATATCATCAACATAAATTTGAACAATTAGTATATGATGCTTATGCTTTTTAATGAATAATGTGGTGTCAACATTCCCCTTTGTAAAGTTATTTTCTAAGAGAAAATAACTTAGTCTTTCATACCAACCTCTTGGGGCTTGTTTCAAACCATATAAAGCATTGGAAAGTTTAAAAACATGATTTGGAAAATCATAGCTTTCAAAGTCTGGTGGTTGTTCTACATAAACTTCTTCTTCTATAAAACCATTTAGAAAGGCACTTTTCACATCCATTTGAAAAAGTTTGAAATTCATGTGACATGCATAAGCTAAAAGTATTCTTATGGCTTCTAGTCTAGCTACAGGAGCATAGGTTTCATCGTAATCTATCCCTTATTCCTGATTATACCTTTTTGCAACCAATCTAGCCTTATTCCTAGTTATTGACCCTTGTTCATCTAGTTTATTTCTAAACACCCATTTGCTACCTATGATTTGATGATTCTTGGGTCTAGGTACTAAGGTCCATACCTTACTTCTCTCAAATTGGTTGAGTTCCTCTTGCATTGCAATGACCCAACTTTCATCATTAAGAGCTTCATCAACATTTTTAGGCTCAATTTGAGAAATAAAAGCAAGGTCAGTGGCTAAATGTTTGAAATGGGATCTAGTACTTACTCCCCTTGAGAGATCACCAATGATTTGCTCTTTTGGATGATCTTTTGTCATTCTCCATTCTTTTGGGAGTTCTTGCCCCTTTTTTTCTTAAGCTTGAGGTAGAGAATCATCTTGATGTGAATTTTCTTGATCATTTTCTTCTCTTTCATTTCCAAGATCAAGTCTTTCCATGGTTCCTACAACATCATCAAGAACACTACCTTTCACAAGATCAAGTCTACTAGATTCATTAAAAACAACATGCATTGATTCTTCAACAGTTAATGACCTTTTATTAAATACTCTATATGCTTTGCTAGATGTAGAGTATCCTAAAAAGATACCTTCATTAGATTTAGAAGCAAATTTTTCAAGGTTGTCCTTGGTATTCAATATGAAGCACATGTATCCAAATACTCTAAAATATGATATCAAAGGCTTTCTTCCATTCCATAGCTCAAAAGAGGTTCTATTTAAAAGAGGTCTTTTGAAAACTCGATTTGAAATATAACAAGCTGTATTTGTGGCTTCTGCCCATAAGTAAGTTGGTAGATCATACTCATTGAGCATTGTTCTAGCCATTTCAATTAAGGTTCGATTTTTCCTTTCAACTACTCCATTTTGTTGAGGTGTTCTAGGAGATGAGAAATTCTGCGAAATGCCATATTCAAGAAAAAAATGTTCAAAGTTTTCATTTTCAAATTCTTTTTATTTTTGAAATACAATATCCTTTTTCATTTTGAACTCTTTTAGCAAAATTTTTGAAATTTTCAAAAGCATCACTCTTTTGAGCTAAGAAAATTACCCAAGTAAATCTAAAGTAATCATCTACGATGACAAGGGCATAATGTTTACCTCCTAAGCTTGCAATTCTAGTAGGTCCAAATAAATCTAGATGCAGGAGTTGCAGAGGTTTTGAGGTACTTACTATGTTTTTGGCTTTGAAAGATGACTTGTGTTGCTTCCCTCTTTGGCAAGGTTCACATGTCTTGTCTTTTTCAAATTTGACCTTTAGTAGTCCCTTTACTAGTTCTCCTATGTTGAGGCTTTGAATTAAGTCCATGTTTTCATGACCAAGTCTTCTATGCCACAGCCAAGATTCATCACTAGTAGTCACAAGACACTTAAAGGAATGGTTAGATATTTCGTGTAATTCTATTATGTAGGTGTTAACATCTCTATTTCCTTTAAATATCTCTTGACCATCAATAGAGGTTACTAGACATTTATTGGAAGTGAAGGTTACTTTGTTTCCTTTATCACATAATTGACTTACACTCAACAAGTTATGTTTCAAGCCATCAACAAGCAAGACATCTTTAATAAAAGGAGTACCATTAATACCAATAGAACCAATGCCAATTACCTTACCCTTAGCATTGTTTCCAAAGGTAACTTTACCTCCATCAATACTTTTGATTTCATTGAAGATTTCTTTGTCTCCTATCATATGCCTTGAGCATCCACTATCTACTAGCCAAACATTTTTGTTTATTGTGGACTTGAGGCATACCTAAAGAATCACAATTCAAGTATAATTTTTAGGTACCCAAATGAGCTTGGGTCCTTGGGGGTTAGCACATGAAGGTTCCCAATGAGCCTTCCTTATCCAACAATATTTATTTATGTGACCAAATTTCATGCAATAATTACACAGTTTAGGTCTAAAAATGTTTTTTGGTCTCATAGTGCTTTTGAATGTCATATTTCTATTAGACTGATTTTGAGAATGATGGCATGCACAATCATGATTAATTGGTGCTTTTCTAGATGCATGCTTCTTATACAAAAAGCCATGATTATTTAGAAGGTTTAGTGTACTTATTCCTTGGTGTTGTTCCACCAAGTGTGGAGGTGTAAGGTTCACTTGACTTAACAAAAGTAGTCATGTGAGAAGATGATGATGTGCCCTTATATCCTAGACCGTGTCTAATTAAGGGAGGTCTTTGAGACACTATGAGAGTATATAAACTCTCTTTTCCTTTGTGGAATTTTGAAATGGAATTTCTAAGTTCCTCAACCTCATTTTTCAAAGTATTATTTTCTTTAAGCAAAGATTTAGTTGAGGGTTTTGATGAGTATTCATCTAACGACTTTTGAAGAGATTCATTAGATGATTTAAGCTTAAGGTTATCCTTTTCTAAAGCATCCATTTTGTTTTTTAAATTAGAAATATTATTCTTATAGGTACAGAACTTACTCCTATATTTTTCTAATTCTAAATTCAATTCTTTTATAAGGTTTTGCTCATCATCATCATCATTATCATCATCACTACTACTATTATTATCACTACTATCATTATTTAAGGAGTATAAGTGTAGTGATCTTACCTTATCCGAGATTTGATCCTCAATAGCCATGAAGCATAGGTTGACCTCTTCGCTTTCATTATCATCTTTTTCGCTCGAAGAGCTTTTGTCATCCCATGTGGCTTTCTGACCTTTCTCCCCATTGTCTCTTTGGTATTTTCTCTTATGCTTCTTGAGCCTTGGACATTCTGGTTTAATATGTCCTTTCTTTCCACATTCATAGCACTTTACCTCTTTTTTACTTCTTTGTGCATCATTAGAAATAGGTTTGAGGTTTCTTTGCCTGAATGTTCTGGAGTTGCTCATTTTCTTCTCAATGATTGTTTTCATCCTTCTTGAGAGATTAGCAATGTCCTCATTTGAATCATCACTCATTTCCTCATCATCTTCAACTCCTTCTTGAGATTTTGAAGTAAAGGCTTTTAGTGCTAGAGGCTTTCTTTTTTCTGGCTCTGCTTCAAGCTCTCTATCTCTTTTTACTGCCATTTCATGAGTGAGAAGTTTGCCAATAAGCACATCAGTATTCATGGTGCACATGTCTTCATTTGCCTCTTCTATACCGGCAACTCTTGAACCATAATCTTTAAGAGGAAGACTTCTCAGGATTTTGTTGTTTACATCTTCGAAGCTTAGATGCTTCCCAAGTTTCCTCATTCCATTTATGATAGCTAGAAGACGGTTGGTCATGTCAGTGATTGACTCATTGGATTTCATTTTGAAGAGCTCATATTCTGAAGTAAAAAGTTGGATCTTCTTGGATTTGACTTGCTTAGTTCCTTCATGATGATTTTCCAATGTCTTCCACATGTTGTAGGTTGTTGGGCAGTGTTGTATTCTCCCAAATTATTCAATAGATAATGAGCTTGAGAGAATGGTCATTGCCTTCATATTTTTGAAGTTTGCTCTTCTTTGAGGCTCGGTCCAATCATCTCTTGATAAGATTTCTTCTTCACCATCAGCTCCTCTTCTGGTTGGTGGTGTCCATTCTTTTCTTACACTATCCTAGACTTCAATTCCTTCACTGTCCAAATATGTCTCCATCTGAAACTTCCAATGGGCATAATTTGCTCCATCAAAGTAAGGCTTGAGACTTTGGAATCCTTCATTGGCCATATCTTGATCTTTTTAGTGTAGTTTGGGCTTCGATGCTAGACAAAGCTCTAATACCAATTATCGCCCAGATATTGAGCCAATAAGGGGGGTTGAATTGGATATTAGTAATTTTAACTTTTAGGTGCGGAAATAAAAATTAAGTTTAGTCAGGATAGAGAAATTTGACACAAGGATTTTTATAGAGGTTCGGATGTTAACAAACCCTACTCCTCTCCCCAATCGCAATTGGGAGTTTCACTAACACACTAAGTGTTACAATGGAGTTTTACAAGCTCACTCCCAACTATGGTGTTTCTAACAATGGATCACACCTAACCCAAAAAATCCCTTGTGTTTTAATGGCTCAGACAAATAACCAATTCCTTGTGTTTTTGAAGGCTCACACAAATAACTTTTACCTTATGTTTTAAAGGCTCACACAACTAACCCTTACAAGTGTTCTACTCTTAATCCCAACATACCTAATAACTCACTTGAGTAGATGATTACAGAGAGAAGCACTTACAAATCTTTAATGCTCAGAAAATAATGAACAAAAAGTTTTTCACAAAGAATAAATATTTGTTTTGAAAGTATTAAATGCAAAAATGACTTACAACAAGATTTTGATTCGAAATATTAGCTATTCTCTTATTTTGGATTCATAAATGACTTGCATATATACTTCCATGGTGAATTCTAGCCGTTTGATTGCATTTAATGCAGAAATAGTCTTTGCACCAACCCTAATAATCGCACCTGACATTTTTCTCTTTCATGTGTCACAGTCGTGACTGTTCTTCCAAGTCGTGACTTAAGTAGTGACCTTGGTCGTGAAGCACTCTAGAAGGTTTTGAAGTATTTGTTCACGTGCGTGACATTTAAGCTTCACGGGCGTGACAACCTTCCAAGCTGTGGTCCAAGTGGTGACTCTGGCCATGAAGCTCTCTGGAAGAATTTGCCATGTCTTTTCATAGGCATGAATTTATTTCATGGGCATGACTGATATGATCATTCATGGTTGCTATCTTCCTTCATGGCCGTGAGCTATAAATGTTGGTTTGTTGGCACTAGGCATAATCACGGGCGTGACACATAGGGTCACGGGCGTGAACATGCTACTTCTTCAATTTTAGCTTTTGAATTTTAATCTTCCATTATCCATTCTTGCTAACATATATCATACCCTGTTCAATAGACTTAGAAAACAAGTATGTTAAATGCAATATTGCTATTTTATTTGTTATCATCAAAATGAAGGAAATACCCCTAAAGGTTCAACATCATTAATCCTATGACTAGGGATAATCTTGATACTAACATAATTACACATGATAAGAATCTCAATATCATGATCTCATCATGATTTCCTTCATGCTATGTTATGTATCAAGGACTTCATTAATTGATTTAAGATCACTTATCAATTCATATATCAAATGAACATCAAATTAATGAAAAAACCTTTTATTAATCAAATAAATTTGTACAATAAGTGCTAAAGGTGATTGCCTTTAGAGCACTCCTCTAACAAGCTCCCACTTGCACTAAAGCCAATCGCCTTTGTATTTAATTCCATAGGCGAGTACATGAAAATCATATTTATTTTGGGGAAGTGGCTTAGTTAAAGGATCAGCAATATTCTGATCAGTGGGCACTCTTTCTATCTTTACATCATTCCTACTAATAATTTCTCTAATCAAATGGTATTTTCTGAGTACATGTTTGGATCTCTGATGAGACCGTGGCTCCTTTGATTGCACATTCGCTCCATTATTATCACAATACAATTGTATTGGATCAATAATGATGGGAACCACTCCAAGTTCTGTGATGAATTTCCTTATCCAAACTGCTTCCTTTACTGCTTTAGAAGCTGCAATGTACTATGCTTCGGTTGTGGAATCAGCAATCGTTTCCTGTTTGGAACTCTTCCAACTAACTGCTCCACCATTTAGTGTGAATATATAACCTGACTGAGATTTTGAGTCATCCTTGTCAGATTGGATGTTGGCATCGGTATACCCACTCACAGTAAGATCTCCATCTGCATATACCAAGAATACATCCTTAGTTCTTCTTAAGTACTTAAGGATATTCTTGACAGCCACCCAATGACCCTCACTAGGGTCCGATTGGCATCTACTCGTGACACTCAGAGCATATGATACATCGGGTCTTGTAGATATCATAGCATACATGATTGATCCTATAGCTGAAGCATATGAAATCAAACTCATGTGTGTCATCTCATCTTGTGTCTTTGGACACAAAGACTTTGAGAGAGTAATCCCATGGGTCATGGGAATATATCCTCTCTTGGATTGCTCCATGCTAAACCTCTTTAGCATCTTATCTATGTATGTAGACCATGAAAGACCAAGCAATCTTTTAGATCTATCTCTATAGATCTTTATCCCTAAAATATAGACTGCTTCTCCAAGGTCTTTCATAGAGAAATTATTGGATAACCAAATTTTGACTGATTGTAAGGCTGGGACATCATTTCCCATTAACAATATGTCATCTACATGTAACACAAGAAATACGATTGCTCTCCTATTAACCTTCTTGTAAACATAAGGTTCATCCGGATTTTGTAAGAAACCAAACTATTTGATTGTCTCATCAAACAAAATATTCCAACACCTGGATGCTTGCTTTAATCCATAAATGGATCTTTGAAGCTTACATACCTTTTTGCCATTTTTGGATATGAAACCTTCTAGTTGTGTCATGTACACAACCTCAGTCAAATTTCCATTAAGGAAAGTTGTTTTCACATCCATTTGCCATATCTCATAATCATAATGAGTAGCAATGGCTAAGAGTATCCTTATGGATTTAAGCATAGCTACTGGGCTAAAAGTTTGATCGTAGTCAATTCCTTGTCTTTAACGATAACCTTTAGCAACAAGTCTAGCTTTATAGGTAATCACATTACCATCCATGTCAGTTTTCTTTTTGAAAAACCACTTGCACCCTATAGGTTTTATTCTTTCAAGTGGGTCAACCAAAGTCCATACTTGGTTTTCATACATGGAATCCATTTCTGACTTCATGGCTTGAAGCCATTTGTCAGATTCTGAACTATTCAGAACCTCTTCATAGGTTGTCAGCTCATCATTTTCTATGAGCAATACGTCATTCTGTTCACTAATGAGAAATCCATATCTCTCTGCAACAGTATGTATCTTACTTGACCTACGAAGCTCTTGTGCTTCAGAAGGTTGAGCTGTTATATCATCTGTATGAGTAACAAGCTCGGGTTCAAGCAGTTGATCAGCATCTATTTGAGCATCTTGAACTTCCTCAAGTTCAATTTTGCTCCCACTATCTCCTTTTAGAAGGAATTCTCTCTCTAAAGAGATAGCATGTCTTGAAACAAAAACCTTTTGTTCCAAGGGGTGGTAAAATTGATATTCATATGATGCTTTTGGAAATCCCACAAACAGACATCGGTCAGACTTAGCTTCTAGCTTATCTGACATTGTCCGCTTCACATAAGTAGGACAACCCCAAATTCTCATGTAAGAAAATGTGGGCCTCTTGTTATACCATATCTTATATCGAGTAACATCAACTGACTTTGAAGGAACTCCATTTAATATATAAATGGCGGTCTCTAGTGCATAACCCCAAAAGGATTTAGGCAATTCTGCAAAACTCATCATAGACCTTACCATGTCTAACAATGTTTGGTTTCTTCTTTCAGCCACACCATTGTGTTGTAGCGTGTAAGGTGGAGTCCATTGAGATAAAATCCCATTATCCCTAAGATAATCTAGAAACTCTTGGCTCAAGTATTCACCTACTCGATCTGATCAAAGTGTTTTAATACTTTTACCAAGTTGTTTCTCTACTCCATTTCTGAATTCTTTGAACTTTTCAAAAGCTTCAGATTTGTATCTCATAAGATACACATACCCATATCGTGAGTAGTCATCGATAAAAGTAATGAAGTAGATGAAACCACCTCTGGCATGTGTAGACATTGGACCATATACATCTGAATGTATTAAGTCTAAAAGTCCACTAGCACGTTCACCCTTTCCCTGAATGGGTAATTTAATCATCTTGCCTAATAAGCAAGATTCACATGTATCATATGGTTCATAATCAAATGACCACAAACTACCACTTTTGTGTAGCTTAGCCATGCGTTTCTCACTTATATGACCAAGATGACAATGTCATAAATAAGATGATTTCAACATATCTTGTTTTTTCCTTTTATTATCATTGATGTTTAAAATTGGATTTGACATATCTAATATGTATATTCCATTGCATAATGTACCATTAGCATAAAGAATTCCATTCAACATAATAGAACAACGATTGTTACTAAAAGCTAAAAGGAAACCATCTTTATTTAGACTTGAAACAGAAATAATGTTTTTAGTCAAAGCAGGTACATAATAGAAATTATCCAAATTTAATATAAGCCCACTAGGGAGGGTTAATACATATGTTCCAATAACTAATGCAGCAACCCTTGCTCCATTTCCAACGCGTAGGTCTGACTCTCCCTTATTGAGCTGTCTACTGTTCATTAGGCCCTACATATTATTGCATATGTGTGAGCCACAACTGGTATCTAATATCCATATATTATTATTGGAAACAGTATTAATTTCAATGACAAAAATACCTGAAGTAGATGGGGCATCAAATGCCTTCTTCTTCAAGGACTCCAAGTAAGCCTTGCAGTTTCTCTTCCAATGGTCATCCTTGCCACAATGGAAGCATGTCCCTTTTGGAGCAATCTCCCTAGCCTTCTTCTTGGCCACACCTCCCTTAGGTTTCATGGACTTCTTCTTCTTCTTAAGGTTCTTTCTTTTAGAACTTGAAGAGTCCACCAGCATCACAGCCTTATTGTCCTTCTTGACAGATGGCTCAACTATTTTAAGCAAGTTAATCAGCTCAGGAATAATGGTAGAGATTTGGTTCATCCTATAGTTAAGCACAAAATGTGAATAACTATCAGAAAAACCGGTTAGAATTAAGGCAATACTCAATTCATGGTCCATCACAAATCCCAAGGTGGCCAACCTCTCAATATAGCCATTCATCTTCAATGCATATTGCAGTGGAGATGTCCCCTCAACCATCTTAGTGCGAAAGAGCAACCTTGAAGTTTCAAACCTTTCGAAACGTTCTTGCTCATCAAAAAGCTCTCTTAGATGGTATACTATGAAATTAACATCCATAGCCTCATGCTGCTTTTGCAACTCAGCTGACATAGTAGCAAGTATAATGCAGCTTGCCATCTCACTATCATCGAGATGCTTTTGATATTCCTTCTGAACATCTTCATAAGCATTAGCAGCAGGGGATTAGGGAGTGCCACATCTAGGACATAGCCAATCTTTTCAGATTTGAAAACTATTCTCAGATTCCTTAGCCAATCCAAAAAATTGGGCCCAGTCAACTTATTTGATTCCATTAGCGATCGCAAATTCACACTTGTCATGATGATGATTCTAACAACCTGGATGTAAAGTAGAACATGTTAGAACATACATAAAATGCATGTTTATTAAGTCTTTAATAAATCGCATTATGGCTCCCACTATTTTATTGCGAATCCATAGCCCTCACTATGAACCCGAGAGAACTTATATGGAAGTTCTCCTAGTGGGTCGACATCCAACTAGCTAAGAATAACCTTAAGGCAACTCAACAAGCCATCCTTAGTTTGGTTGGTAGGTATCTAATCCATACCAATTGCATTATTCATGCAACTATCGAATCTTGTGCTATCAACTTATTGATGTGTGCACATACATTGGGCTATCGACTCTTGATATGTGTACATCTCATGTATACAAACCCAACTTCACCTCCAATACAAATTAACCTTGTCGTAAATCCAATAAGTTAATAATATCAGTTAAGTCTAACCCATTAATCGTGAAATCCAATTTCAATGGATTGAACATATTCTTATAGAGTGAGCTTGAGGCAACTCAACAACCCTAACTCTCGAAGAACTTTGGTTCTCCCCATATTAATGGAAGGCGTAAGACTTAATTGTTTATTTACTGAGGGATTTCTTTGTTAAGTCTCATCAAGTTATTATTTCATGCTTTTATATATCATACATTCATCACATTGATATATAAAGATATTTACATTAACTATATGGCATGATTATGGACATACTAAAGTTAATCTCTTGAGCCAAAGAGAAATTGACTAGGTCTTACCTAGGTATATGCATGAATTTACAACCCAAAATAGAAATCAAATTTCTATTTCTAAGTCTTCTTGTTTATGGTACCATCTCATTTGCTTCTTGCTCCTTTGTATCTTCATCCTATCCTAAACCTATGTAATATAATTGTATATTTCAAATTATAGAAAACCTCAATTTACATTTGAGATGAGTAAAATGAGAAGAGAAATACATAAGAAAGAAAAAGAGGTAGGGACACACAAGCCTATTTACTATAAAACAAAATAATTTCATGCATGCTCAATCACATTGGGTCTAAGTCCATAATCATCCATCATACCTTTTCATACACCCCTAACATGCATTCTCTAATACACAAAATAAAAATGATAATTTTGGATTTCAATTTGTAAATCGATTCAACACTTGAATCAAAATTGCCTATATGTGTTCTTTCGGTTAATTTAATTTTGTATGTCATTTTAAAGTGGAATTTAATATTTAATAAAATTAAATTAAATTCCATATTTCCAAAAATAATTCAAAATTAATTCTCCTTAAAATCAGAATATGATGATGTTAAAATTAAACAATTTAATTTTAATATACATACCAATTTCTTGTCATATTAGAATTACAATTGCACAACTTAAATTAATTCAAAATTAATTTTCAAAAACTCTAAAAATTTCCAGAACATCAAATCACCATTCTAATTATCTTTAGGTCAGCTCAAGTTCATCAAAATATTTTTGGCACAAGCCAAAATTATTAAGCCAAACGAACCAACACACTTAGATGCTCAAAATGACTAATTCGATATCTAGAATTTTTAAAATTTCAAATGCTTGCAAAATAATTTTGGCATGCATATAACATCAAAATAACATATTTTTAATCACATAAAAATTATTTCAAGGTGCTAGAAATAAAATAAACACATACAAAAAAATTAAACAAAACAGTCCCACAAGGTATGCTAAAACAGTCTCATTTTTGTATTTGTTTGAAAAATTAATTAAAATAATTTTTAATTAATTATTGGATACTTACAGAGGCATAAACATATTCTCAATATGTCTAAATAATTTTTTCATAATTAAATTACAAGAAAAATGTAATCAACCCCATCAATTAAGATAAACAACAACACATGTTCAGAAACAAGGCAATTTTAGGCATTTTTAAAATAAATCCAAAATTCATTATTTGAATCACATTCAAATTATTTTTCAATCAAAATAATCATTCTTAATCATCCCATGATCATATTAAAGAAATAAAAATGTGTAAATTATATTTTACAAATTAATTTCAATTTTTCAAAACCTATTGATCCAAAATCATCAAAAACATGCAATCTCATTGCACTTTCAGTTAAAATTAATTTTAATGGATACAAGGATGCTCTGATAGCAATGTAGAGTTTTGAAAAATGAATCATATTCATAAACACAGTGAAAAATAAAATTTTTCAAAATCCAAAACAAAAGATCATACTTGTACCATTAAAACTAATTTATATAAATGTAAATGTTAAAAATTATATCTTGTAATTTTTATTTGTTCTTCAAATCTTCACTTTGTTAGGTTGTAATAAACCACAACAATCCACACTAGGATGTCTCTAATGATAATCCACGTGAAGAATGAAGAAGAAACTATCAAGAGAAATGGTTGAACACATTCAAAGTGCTAGCTTTGAAAGTGTTCTTGAGAGAATTGTTGTCATGTCTTAAAAATATTTTTTTTCACAAAAAATATTTTCATATTTATTTTCTGTCATTTGATGTCTTTTCTATTTAAATCAAATTCAAAAATAAGATGAAAAGTCAAAAATGGAGAAAATGGAAACAAATGAATAGTAATGGCCATAATTGGCCTAATTAAGGCCAAAAACTGCCCCTTAGCCAACGGATGGGAGGCAGCAGCGCGCTGGGCCTGCTGCGAGCTGCTGTTGGGCAGCCCAATTGGCCCGCTAGGCAGGCCAGCAGCCCATGGGGGCCCTTGATACTCCTGAACGATTTTTCTATGCGATCTCATTGCGATCTATCCTGAAATAATTCTCTCATATTTTGGATCATATCCAATACCATTTTACTCATTCTCCATATCTTCAATGCGTGTGACCCATTAGGTTCCTAGTTATGTTGGCCACTTAAATTAACAATTAATTTAAGCAGGTCATGAGCGGTATCTTGCAACACATCATGACCCCCAATTGACCGGAAAGCCAGTGGTTTGACTACGAACCTTTCCATAGACAATTTCTGTGCAATTATTCCTTTCACCATTCTATACCCCACTTGGTTTAGAGTATGGACATGTGTCAACTCCCACTAGACTGACTGCATCACATCTAGTCCAAGTAATGTTAGTTCTTGTCCTTGAGGCTCATTACTCTATTAGATATGTCATTGAAGACTATCTTTATGACATTTCCACTCTGGCCAGAGATTCCTGAGTAATGACCACAAAAAAAGGCCATGGGTATACACTCTTTCTATCAAGAGTGGTGAATCCTTTGTTGGTTACACAATTACCTTCGAATACCTCAAGCTGTATCCAATCACCACCCTATGAGCTACCTCTTTGAGGCAACAAGGAATAGTATCAAAATACAGAATCAATATTCAAGATATTCTTGAGTACCTCAAGTCTAAGGATACTTGCACCATTGCTATGATGAGACTATCATTGACATTTGAATAGATTATCCATATGATTGTCTCATAATTGGTCATCCAATGTACTTAGCTACACTTAGCAAGCATCCACATGTTAACTCTAAACATCTCATGTTTATAGATTATGAGATCTACTACTCGATCCAATCAAGGAGTGTAACATGTGCTAGTCTGTCTAGATTAATAATGTTCATCTCATTAATCCTATGACTTGGGATAATTTTGATACTAACATAATTACACATGATAAGAATCTTAATATCATGATCTCATCATGATTTCTTTCATGCTATGTTATGTATCAAGGACTTCATTAATTGATTTAAGATCATTTATCAATTCATATATCAAATGAACATCAAATTAATGAAAAAGTCTTTTATTAATCAAATAAATTTGACCAATAAATGCTAAAGGTGATTGCCTTTAGAGCACTCCTCTAACAGGTATATGGAATCATAGAGGTTGATAGTATGTATATAAGCATAAAAAAGGAGAATTGAATGACTAAGTGTTCTTTTTAGTTTAATTGATGATATAACATGATAATACATATTTTGATGAGAATTTTGATAGGAAAAGGTTGTTATGGAACAACCATTAAAGCCTATGCATGTGAATTGCTTTGAAAGATTTATTTTATGGTTGTTTTTTCTGGAAAAACTCTGATTCATGCCCATGACATAGGGTTTATGATCGTGAATCATCATCCTAGAACTGCCTAGATTAGGTATGGGGTTTCACAGTGTGAATCACCATTTGACTCATAGCCGTAAAATGCAGAAGTCATGTTCGTGACAATTTTTTATGCTTGTGAAAAAATATGTAGTTTTTGGACAGAAGCGTTCACGACCAAATTTTCAGTTTGGTTCATGGGTATGGTGCCCGTGAATAAACCTTCATGGCCATGAATATATAGTTTATGCCCATGAATTATGTTTTAAATATAATATGTTGTTTCATTGATGACTTTTGATATGATGGATATGCTTATGCTTTTTATAATGGCATGATACAATTATATAACATATGTTCCATGAAGAACACACATGATTTATATATGGTAACTTTCATATGATCAAGGCAAATATGTTATTGAAAATATATATGTAATGAGACAAAAGCTTAATATATAAGTATAACAAAAGAAATATGAACAAGTAAAACTTAGGCTCCATATTAGGATTAGAAGTAGAATAGGTGGCAAGCCATTAAGGGGGTGAACGATACTGTTGTTATATGTTTCACAATGATTCTTAAGGACAATAACTCTTGAGCTCAGAGAAGCACCCTTGATCTTATATTGCATGCAAACGATATATATTTTACTCAGTTAATGTGGTTTAAGCTCATAGAGTGTTATTGACTTGAGGAACCCAGATGGGTATACATGATATAGACAGTGGTAGGGTTGTAACACCCCCTCACCCCAGCAATATGTGCCCGGATAAGGGAATGCTATGCTGACTTCATCTATTAAAAACATCGTTTCATATATATGTATAAATAAAAGACACTCGTATATTTTTTTTCTTTATTTACTATTTATTTACTTTGTAGTGTAAAAGAAATCATAACAAGAAAGATAAAATACATTTTATATAATAACATCTTATTTACAAAACGTGTTATTTATTTTACAAAAACTATAAAATAAAATTCAAATTATAAATACAAAAGTTATGTGACCCACAGTGGTTGAAACAAGCTACTCAATTGGATCAGGTCACCGCTATCTTTACCTACTATCATCTGCTTATTCTTCACTATATCTGCGCGGAAGGAAACTCCCATGGTAAGCTCTAGGCTTAGTGATACATATAAATAAGGCAATAAAATATTTCATACAACATGCATTATCATATATCAATTTATTCTCAATCATATTTTTACGCAAATATACATTTCATAATATTCTAGCATGCATAAACATCAAATTATCTTATTATATCTCATATTTGTTTTACTTTATCAAATCATCACTATTATCCATATCACAATTCATGATTCCCTTTTTATTTTCAATCTCTTCTTTATAGCCCACAACACCTATGAACCCTTGACTAGAATAACAAAGTTGTCATCCAGGCACTTAGGAGTGTCACCCGGGCAATATGTTTGCGCAAATATAAGTGTCATCGCCAGCTTTAATAATAGTGTCATCACTGAATTTAATAATAGTGTTATCACCGGCATCAATAATAGTATCATCACTAGCATCATTAATTGTACCATTAATGGAATTAATCATACTCCCCCCTACTTGGCATGTCAAACTATCCTAAGTCTAGTTCTAGTTAGATGTTCTAGGGCTTACTCAATGTCATTAAAATTCATAGTTATTAAATTCACCCATTTCATGCATGTAAAGGTTCAATTAATCACATAATTACCCAATAAAAATAGTATTTGTATAATATAACAAGGTTCACATTATTTTACTCATTACATTCCTCAACTCATATGCTGCCTTGTCACTGGCAAATTTTGTGCTCTGTATTGGACCTTAATTTTGATCCTGCTAAAATTCGAATTAAATTAAAGGGTCTTCTTAACAATTTTATTTCTGAATCATAGATTTAATATGCAACTTGAATCACTTAATTTTGAGTTTTGTATCAAAAGATATGATCAAATTAACACTGACTGGCTACTAATAATTTTGCCTAAAATTTTATGGACAGATTCTAGGTCCAAAATTTGTGTATTTTTCTAGATCAATATATACATTTAGATTTTATAGTCTAAATAAACGTTCAATATTTATGTCTTATCTTTAAAACCCAAGAAATAACATACAAATCCGAATTCTATAACTTAAGTTATAATAGTTTATGTACTCACTGCTCAATAATTCTAGCAAGGAACACACATATTTACCATCTTAAAATTTTTACCAAAATTAATCTTAAGTCTACCAAACATGCATCGTCAAGATTTTTATCACAAAATACTATTAATTCAGAATTATTAACATGTCAAATGCTCAAATCATATAACTCAAAAAAATAAGACATAGGCTATTGCCTTAGGTTATGCACAAACCTCTTTTTTTTTCTTTTCTTTCTCTTTACTTCTCTTTCTCTTTTCCTTTGCTCCTTTAAGCTAGATCATTGTTAATTTGAGTTCCTAAAATACATAAAAGAGATCATTAAAATTATACTTCATTAAAACTCCATAAACCCTAACCTCTCTCTTTTTGCTCTCTCAAGCTTCCTTAAGCTTGGTTGTGCAAGAAAATGACTCTCTTTCTCTTTTTTCTCACTTTCTCCCACTAGAATGAAGCTTTGGCTATGAAGGAAGATGGAGGGAACATGTGCCCTAGTTTGAGAACTTAGAAAATTCTAAATGTGAGGGGATAAAGAAGAATGAGAGATATTTAAGAGAAAGATGACAAATTTAATTAATCATGGGACACCTAAGCACATATGAATTTAATGTTTAATTCATGTATGTTAATTAGCTTCTCAAAATTTACCACTTGGTGTGGCCAAACACATGTATATAATGTCCCACTTCATGCATTTAATTAGTGGTTATCCCAATTAATCCTCCAAATTTTGGTAAATTGCAAATTGACTCCTAAACTTTTCAAAATTTACAATTTAGTCTTTTACTGTAATTTAACATCTTTAAATACTTTAAACATTTAATTGAGCATTTTTGATAATTATTTACCATTATTTTAATTTTTTTCAGTCAAAATTCTAATTTAGACTCCGATTGATCCAATGCATCTGGTTAATTACACGTGCGACTCGGGCCCAAATTTTCGGATATGACATTCTCTCCCCTTTAAAATAAATTTCATCCTTGAAATTTTACTTGTTCAATCTGTGAACAACTGAGGGTATTTCCTCTTCATGACTTCTTTGCTCTCTCATATGGCTTCTTCTGTAGAATGATTCCGCCATAGCACTTTAACTAGAATAACTCTTTTATTCCAAAGAAGCTTTTCTTCACGTACTAATATCACCACTGGTTCCTCTTTGTAAGTCATATCCATTTGAACTTCTATCTCCTCAGTTAGTATGACATGAGTCGGATCAGACCTATATCTCCTTAGCATAGATACATGAAATACATTGTGAATCCGGTGTAACTCTGGTCGAAGGGCTAAACGGTATGCCATGGGTCCGATTCTTTCTAAAATCTCATCTTTCTAAAATCTCATAAGGACCAACGAACCTTAGACTCAATTTTCCTTTTCTACCAAACCTCAATACATTTTTCTAAGGAAAAACTTTAAGAAACACTTTGTCACCCACCTTATACTCAATATCTCGCCTCTTTAAATCAGCATATGATTTTTGTCGATCTTGTGCTACCTTTAGCCTTTCCTTGATCACTTTAACTTTCTCCTCGATCTGTTAAACTATCTCAGGTCCAATCAACTTTTTCTCATTTAGCTTGGTCCAACAAACTGGTGTCCTACATTTTCTTCCATACAATGTCTCATATGGAGTCATGCCTATACTCATCTGATGACTGTTGTTGTAGGAAAACTCCATGAGAGGTAGATATCGATCCCAACTTCCCTCAAATTCAAGCACATAGTTTCTTATCATATCTTCTAATAATTGGATAATCCATTTTGACTGTCCATCCGTTTATGGATGGAAATCCATATTGAAATTGAGTAGAGTTCCCAAAGCTTGTTATAAGCTCCTTCAAAATTGCGATGTAAATATGGGATCTCTATCAGAGATGATAGATACTGGCACTCCATAAAGTCTCACTATCTCACTTACATAAATTTTGGCTTGGTTGTTCAATGAGTAATCCATTTTGACTAGTAAGAAATGTGCCAACTTTGTCAATCGATCCACTATCACCCATACTGCATCATGCTTTCTCTGAGTCACCGATAAACCGAACACAAAATCCATCATGATTCTTTCCCATTTCCACTCTGGAATCGGTATTTGTTGCAACAATCCCATGGATAACTGATGTTCTGCTTTTACTTGTTGACAAGTTAGACACTTAGCAACGTACTCGATGATATCTTTCTTTATCCCTAGCCACTAGTATTCTATTTTCAAATCTTGTTACATTTTGTTCCCGCCTGGATCCATGGTATATATCGTTCCATGTGCTTCTTTTAAAATATCTATCTTCAAATCTTGCATACTTGGCACACAAATCCTATTCTTGAAGTATATTGTGCCATCTTCCATCAACAAAAGCTCAGGCTTTTCTCCTTTTTTTACTACCTCAGCTATCTTTACTAACTTCTTATCTTGCTTTTGAGCATTTTTGATCCTCTGCATCAAGGTGGATTGTACTCACATCTTAGCTAAAATCTTCTGCTTAGTGCATCAGCAACCACATTAGCCTTTCATGGCTAGTAGTTGATTACACAGTCATAATCTTTAATCAACTCCAACCATTTTCGTTGTCTCAAATTCAATTCTTTTTGTGAGGGAAAGTATTTAAGACTTCTGTGATCTATATAGATATAACATATTTCCCTATATAGATAATGTCTCCAAATCTTCAAAGAAAAAATAATAGTAGCTAACTCTAAATCGTGTGTCAGATAATTAAGCTCGTGAGGCTTAAGCTTTCTCGAGGCATAAGCAATCACCTCTCCTTCTTGCATAAGAACACAGCCTAAACCATTATGACTAGCATCACTGTACATAACAAAGTCTTTCCCTAGAGTAGGCTGAGTCAAGACTAGTGCTTCAATCAACATTGCCTTCAGTCGATCAAAGCTTGTTTGACATATATTTGTCCACTCAAAACAGACCTTTTTTTTGTAACAGTCATGTCAACGGAGTAGCTAAGGATGAAAATCCCTTTACAAACCTCCTATAATATCCGGCTAATCCAATGAAACTTCTCACTTCTGTTACATTTTGAGGTGGTTTCCAATTAATAATAGCCTCGATTTCACTAGGGTCCACCCAAATACCTTATACTAAAACTACATGACCCAAAAAACTGACTGTTTTAAGCCAAAACTCGCACTTTGATAACTTTGCATACAACTGCTTCTCCCTCAGTGTTTGCAGCATTATTCTAAGATGTTGATAATGTTTTACTCGGTCTCTAGAGTAGACAAGAACTCTATCAATAAACACCACTACAAATTGATCAAGATATGGCCTGAACACTCAGTTCATCAGGTCCATAAAAGTTGTCGGTGCATTCGTCAATCCAAAGGACATAACCAGGAACTTATAATGACTATAATGAGTCTTGAATGTTGTCTTAGGTACATCTGACTTTTTGATCTTCAGTTGATGATACCCTGATCAAAGATCTATCTTTGAAAATATGGTTGCACCCTTCAACTGATCAAATAAGTCATCAATCCAAGGCAACGAGTATTTATTCTTAATAGTAACCCTATTAAGTTGCCTGTAGTCAATGCAAAGACAAAGGGTGCCATCTTTCTTCTTCACAAATAAAACTGGAGCACCCCACAGTGACACACTGGGTCATATAAATACCTTATCTAACAACTCTTGCAAATGTATCTTTAACTTTTTCAACTCCGCTAGTGGCATCCTATATGGTGTAATGGAAATAGGAGTTGTGCCGAGTACCAAATCAATAGCAAACTCGATTTCTCTATCTAGAAGTAACCCTGGCAATTCCTCTGGAAACATATCAGGAAACTCACTTTTAGTAGGAATATCCACCAATTTTGGACTTGCTTTTTTCTATATCCACCACATACACTAAGTATGCTTCGCACCCCTTACTAATGAGTTTTCGAGCTTTCAACACTAATATCACATTATCTAGATATCCTCTATTCTCACCCATCACTACTATCACATTTTGCTCTAGAATTCTGATGATCATCTGCTTCCTTCCACAATCCACTACCACTCCATAACGAGCCAACTAATCCTTTCCCAATATCACATCGAACTCATGGAATGGTAACTCTAGCAAGTCTGCTGGGAATTGCCTACCTTGAATTTCAAGAGAGCAACCCCTAAACACCTTGCTAACCCTCACATTGTGCCCTAACGGGTTAGTCACAAGAATTTCAAATTCTGGAGCTTGTGGTTTTAAACTCTCTCGGCCTGGTGGTGGTGTGCATATGTATGAATGCGTCAACCCTGGATCTATCAATACTTGTATATCAAAGCCAAAGAGAAGGAATTTACCAATTATGACATCAGGTGTATCCTGCTCCTCTTGGCCTCGCATAGCATACGCCCTGGCTAGGGCAGCTCCACTACCTTCTAGCCTCTCAACTGTCTCTGATCTAAACTGATTAGGCCCTGATCGGCCTCCTCTGCCTTGCCCTTGACCTTGGCCTCTGTCTTGCCTTCGACCTTGGCCTCTGCCTTGCCTAGAAGCCTGTGTCTATATCTAGTCAGTTCTCCCTAAACCTCTGCCATGTCGTAATAGAGGACAATCCCTTCTCATATGATATTTGGAGCCACATCTCATGTAACACCCCCTCACTCGATCAACACGTGCCCGGATAAGGGAGCGCTACTGTCTGTCTTCTTTACTTCTTTAAAACGCTATTATTATTGTTTTACCTTTATTTTCTCAGCACTCATGTATATATAGATATATACAAAAACTAGGGTACAATTTATTTACATAAGATAGTAATTTTAAGCATCAAATCAATTCTTGACAAACTTTAAAAGTAAGTTTTACAAACTCTAAAATTCTTTAATATAAAAAGTCAAATACAAAAATTCAAAGCTTGTAATCCACTTTCTCAAGGTTCGGCTACTTTACTTAAATAGGAACACCGCTTGCCTTATGTAACGCCTTCAACTACCTTTTTATATCTGCGTGGAAAGAAAACTCCACGCTAAGCTTTAAGCTTAGTGGTGCATATAAATAAGGCAATATACTATATCATGCAACAAGCATTAACATGTATCTTTTTATGCATTAAAATGTTTGTGCTATTTCTATCAACATGTTCCTATTTCATACAAATATAAACATCATGCTCACATATACAATGTTATTTTCATTTATCTTCAATGGTAAGTTACTCTGTTAATCTCTTTATTATTATATCTCACTCTCATATCATCATCATTTTCTTATTCTTATTTTCCGACATATCCTCATTATCTTTCCCACATTACTCCAAATTTGGACTGACTGGATACGGGTTATAGATCAGGAGCACTCCCAAAGCTATAGCCACTTTGTCCACTATCTGGCTCAAAAGAGCTTCTCAAATCAATGGCGCTCTCCGAGCTTAAGTCACATTGATTGAGTAAAATTTCATCATAGATGAATAACCGGACCAAGGGCACTCTCCGAGCTTAAACCACTTTGTCCTCATTTATATGTGCTCATCAAAGCTTCTCAAGTCAATGGCGCTCTCCGAGCTTAAGCCACATTGACCGAGCATCTCAGACCAATGGCGCTCTCCGAGCTTAAGCCACATTGGTCGAGGAATAGTACAGTATCGTTCGCCCCCTTAATGACATGTCATTTATCCTGATTCTAGTCCGCAGGTAGAGTAATAGGCTTCTTTATATTTCCACATCAATCATATATCTTTAATTAATTTTTATTTTACATCCATTTCATCATCCTCATAATATACATCACATCATCATCATTCTCAATTTCAACACATCAATATTCTCATGTTTATCATTCGTATCAGTAAACGTATTTCATCCATATCAGATTTCATATATCATCCATGTCAACATTCATTTTTCTATATCACAACATAACACGTTCTCACATCAATATTTATATATATAATTATTCTTATTTCCCTGGATAGACAATAACTTTCATTTATATACCTGAATTCTTCATTTGATAACCACATTCATAATTACAAATACAAAGCATTCATGGTCGTGATTACTAATTCACGTCCGTGAATTAGTTCACGCCCTTAATCCCAAGCCGTGAACATTACTGGAATGAATCGCCCAAAAGCATTCACGGTTGTGAATACTCCTTCATGCCTGTGAAAGAGTTCATGCCCGTGATTCCCAACCGTGAACACTTCTAGAATGAATAGTACCATTTCCACACAGAAGTCACAACCGTGATACAATCAGTCACAACCGTGAACCCTAAAGTTCACGTCTGTGACTCAACAGTCACGCCCATGACTTTCAGCAGGAAATCTGTGTATTCACTTTTCATTCATTCTAACATCATCCAAATCATACCAAATTTCTATTTCATGCATTTCTAAGGTTCTTTACTCAATTTATTACTTTCTAATACATGTAAATGTCTTGATCATACAAGATTTTCTAACATGCATCATTAATTCAATGTCTCACAAGGATCTCATTCATACATGTCTAAACCTATGGTTTCATGCCATAATCATCATCATTCTTGAAATGCATTTATCTAAAATCAAGTTCAGCATGCATTATTTCAAACAAAAATAGGCTATTGCCTTAAGTTATGCAAAAACTTTAATCTTTCTCCTTCACTCTTCTAGGTAGCTTTCTCTTTTCCTTTGCTTCTTAGAGTTTGTTCCTTGTCCCTTAGAACTCCTACGACATCATAAATCATTATCATCATCTGATTTTCTCAAGACCCTAAACTCTCTTTTTCTCTCTCAAAACCCTAATTTCTCTCTCTTTCCACATAAGTCTTGGATGAGCTCAAAATTCGAACTTCATTTAAGAAAAGATGAAGAAGAAGAAGTGCTTCTTACCTTACACTTTTCTTCACTTGATCACAACTTTGGAGATTTTCTCTCTCTACCAAACTTGATTCTTCTTCCTCTTTCTTGCTCTTTCCAGCTTCCTTAGGAGTTATGGACTATTAAGATCACTTGCTCTTTCCTCTCTCTTCTCTTCCTTTCTCTCTCTAGAAATCAAGATTGGCTATGGAGGAAAATGGGGCTGGCATGACTGGTAGAAAAGAGAGAGAAAAAGGCAGCAGAAAATGAAGAGAAGAAGAAGAAGAAGAAGGAAAGAAAGCATTAAATAGGGTACCCAAAAGTCTTCATGTGGGACCCACTATTTTGACCATTTCTTGACATTAGGCTTAATGAACCCATTAATCTCATGCTTCCTCATTGAGTGGTCGGCCAAACCTATTAAAATGTCCCCAAAATTAATATGTTGATTAGTAATTAATCTCATCAATCCTCAAATTTTTGGTAAATTGCAATTTGACCCTAAAACTTATCAAATTTTGCAATTTAGTCATTTACTGTAAATAAACTTCTTTAAACTTTATAATCACTTAATTAGGCTTATATCATTTAATTTAGTCATTTCTTGGTCAATTTTTGTAAAAATCTGAATTTAGACTCCGATTGGTCAAACGCGTCAACTTCACGACACGTGCGGCTCGGGCCCAAAATTAACGGATATTACATCTCAAGCATGCTCCTGTCATCCACCAACACTCTCCTGGATGAGAACGACCACAATGCTGACATTCTAGTAGAGGTAAAGATCTATGTGGTGTCTGTGTCGGTGCACTGGCTGCTGAAGAGATAGATCTCGTGGGCTATCCCCGTCTGAAAGAAGAAGGCCTGCTGGAACCCCCAGCCTGAAATTGGCCACTAAAATATTTGGCTCTCTTGTCGCTCAACTGTACTCCCTTCAGCTATGGCATGGGTCTCATAAACCCTCTATCTTATGCTGGCTGTTGTGCCACTAGAACTCTCTCAACTATTCTGGAAGATGCTAGCAAACTAGGAAAACTCATTAGGCATAAGGCTGAAACCTGCAGCTTGATTAGGTCTCTCAATCCATTTTCAAATTTTTGGCATTTATCAGCCTTTGTAGACACAATGCCACTAGCGTACTTGCAAAGATGTGTGAATTCTCTCTCATATTCTGTTAACGACATGTTTTTTTGTTTTAAAGTCAAAAACTCTCTTTTCTTGTCGCCTGTGTAGATAAGAGGAATATATTGCACATTGAATTTTTCCATATTTTGTTACCGACATGCTCCCTTATTTTAAAGGCAATAAACTATTTCATACAACATGCATTGTCATATATCAATTTATGCTCAATCATATTTTTTTGCAACTATATATTTCGTAGTATTCTAGCATGTATAAACATCAAATTATCTTATTATATCTCATATTTGTTTTACTTTATCAAATCATCATTATTATCCATATCACAATTCATAATTCCCTTTTTATTTTCAATCACTTCTTTATAACCCACAACACATATGAACCCTTGACTAGGATAACATAGTTGTCATTCAGGCACTTAGAAGTGTCACCCGGGCAATATGATTTGTGTATATATAAGTGTCATCACCGACTTTAATAATAGTGTCATCACCGGCTTCAATAATAGTATCATCATCGGCTTCAATAATAGTGTCATCACCAGCTTCATTAATTGTACCATTAATGGAATTAATCATACTCCCCCCTGCTTGGCATGCCAAACTATCCTAAGTCTAGTTCTGGTTAGGTGTTCTAAGGCTTACTCAATGTCATTAAAATTCATAGTTATTAAATTCACCCATTTCATGTATGTAATGGTTCAATTAATCACACAATATTTCAATAAAAATAGTATTTGCATAATATAACAAGATTCACATTATTTTACTCATTATATTCCTCAACTCATACGGTGCCTTGTCACTAGCAGATTTCGGGCTCTATTTTGGACCTTAAATTTGGTCCTGTTAAATTAAAATTAAATTACAGGGTCTTCTTAACAATTTTCGTTCTAAATCTTAGCTTGAATATGCAACCTTAATCACTTAATTTGGAGTTCTGTATCAAAAGATATGATCAAATTAATTTTGATTGGTCACTAACAATTTTGCTATATCTGAATTATGTGGTCTAAATAAAAGTTCAAGCCCTATGTCTTAGTTTTAAAATCCAAAAAAGAACATACAAATCTAAATTCTATAACTTAAGTTATAACAGTTTATGTACTCACTACTTATTAATTCTAGCAAAGAACACACATATTTACTATCTTTAAATTTTTACCAAAATTAATCCTAAGTCTAGCAAACATGTATTCCCAGATTTTTATCACAAAATACTATTAATTTAGAATCATTAACATGTCAAATGCTCAAATCATGCAACAAACCTCTCATTTTTTTTCTTTTTTTTCTCTTTATTTCTCTTTCTCTTTTCCTTTGCTCATTTGAGCTAGATCCTTGTCAATTTGAGTTCCTAAAATACAAAAAAGAGATCATTAAAACTTTACTTCATTAAAACTCCATAAACCCTAACCTCACTCTCTCTTTTTACTCTCTCAAGCTTCCTTAAGCTTGGTTGTGCAAGAAAATGGCTCTATTTCTCTCTTTTCTCACTTTCTCTCACTAGAAGGAAGCTTTGGCTATGGAGGAAGATGGAGGGAACACGTGGGCTGGTTTGAGAACTTATAAAATTCTAGATGTGAGGGGATAAGGAGAATGAGAGATATTTAAGAGAAAGATGACAAATTTAATTAATAATGGGACACCTAAGTCCATATGAATTTAATGTTTCATTCATGTATGTTAATTGGCTTCTCAAAACTTGCCACTTGGTGTGCCCAACCACCACATGTATATAATGTCCCACTTCATGCATTTAATTAGTGGTTATCCCAATTAATCCTCCATTTTTTGGTAAATTACAAATTGACCCCTAAACTTTTTAAAATTTGCAATTTAGTCCCTTACCATAATTTAATATCTTTAATACTTTTAAAACTTTATTGAGTATTTTCCATAATTATTCTTCATTATTTAATTTTTTTCAGTCAAAATTATAATTTAAACTCCGATTGATCTAACTCATCAGCTTAATGACACGTGCGACTCATGCCTAAATTTGCGGATATGACAAGGGTAGCTTAAGCTCAGAGAGTGCCCTTATTCATAACTCATATCTTATTAGTCTAAGTTGAGAATTTTTGGGCTAAGATGCTAAAATATTGAAATGTTAAAGTATTAGGATGCTAATGTAATACTTGAATGCCTTATGATGAAAATGGTTAAATGAAACAAGTATATAATGATACATAGTGATTATGTTATGAATACATTATACTTTCAGTTATCTAAGTTCTAGTAAACAAATGTTAAATCACTTTTAAGAGCTAAAGCATAATGTATGATATAACATTTCCATTGCCATGCTTAAATGTTGATATAATGTCATGAATATGAATGATATGATGTATATTGCTTCTTACATGTTGAATTTTTATGTCTATATATACCACTAAATTTGCAATGGTTTAGCAAGTAGGTATTTTCCTCATGCAAGTCGAAGCTTAGTAAATCGTAGATAGTGATTGATCCCAAAAAGTATGCCAAAGTTTAGAGACAATAAAGCAAACCCCACAAGGGTTTATGATATGTTATATCTTTTATTTTTATATATGACATAAGGTATGGATTTTGTTTACCTTCATACATGTCTTGTATTTTAAAAAATATATATCATTTGCTTAAAAACATGTATTTTTCTAAACATAGGGCCTTTGGAGCCCAAACTTGATATTTTTGTATATGATGGTGATTCTCTTTGGATCAAAAAGGTTTTTTCTATGTATGTTAAATATCCATAATATGGTACAACAAGTTTATTTATGCAAAAGAGTTTTTGTGACAAAATGGTTTTTCCAAAGAAAAAAAATATTTAAATTTTTACAGATTTTCCGCAATAGGACATGTGACACTTGCTCATTTAGTTGTGCTTATCCTAATTAGGTAAGAGGGCTATACATCAGTAGTTTTCAAATCAAGAGTTATCTTTTCCAAATAAAAATTTATTTTTTTGGCTATTATATTTCTAAGAGAACAATTACTCCTATTGAAAGATCTTTTTAATTTGCAAATAAGTTTCATGATCAAATTCTTAATAAGAATCAAACTCTATGATTTTTAGAAAATCTATATTATGTGTTAGATATTTATCCAAATATTAACCGTCTAGCAAACTCTTGCATAATAGATTAAAAAAGAATATAATTCCTTGGTCTAATGAACATACTAGAATAGTTAAACATATTAAGAAACTAGTACAAAAGCATTCCATGTTTGCATATAGCAAACCCTTCAGTCCAAAAATACTTGAGACTGATGTAACTAAATTAGGATATAGTGATATCTTAAAACAAGTCAAGTACTACAAAGAACAAATAGTTCAATATGCATTTGCACATTTGAATGATTATCAGCAAAATTATTCTAAAATCAAAAAGATTTTTTTTTTCATTTTTTATACATCACAAAATTCTACAATGATTTACTAGATATAAATTGTTTTACTTAGAATTGATTGCATATAAGAAAATGAAGTTTTACAAAAAAAAAATTCAAAATCTTGCATTGAAATGGATTTTTGCACGATGACAAGTTATTTTAAGCATTTTTTATTTCAATATTGAATATATAAAAGGAGATTCACTCCTGATTTTCTAAGCAGAGTGTTTCTCCAAAATAGGTAAGCGAAATGGTGAAAAAAGTAAAATTAAACGCAAGGAAGCCCAAAAGAACAAATCTTCAAAATTTTCTTTTGCAAAACTTATCAAATCATGGGTCAATTTAATGAAGGAAGAAGCAAAAGAAGCTTCATCTTCAAAAGGGGTCTAATCTAAATTGCATCACTCCAAAGCTCAATAGCTCCAAATCAAGAATGGGTCAAGATACTTACAAAGTCTTCTAAACTCATTTATGCTCTCCAAAATCATCTTCAAAAGGAAGAGAGTGCAACCTAATCAGTCAAGCTCATATAAAAAGGGCATCTTCTAAATCAATAAATAAATAGGCTCAATTGTCTAAAATCATAATGAGCCAATTTCAACAAAATCCAAAAGATGTGCAAAAGTTTTTGGATCAAGTCTAAAGCCAAACAAGTATACTTCATATTTTCGTTTTCTAAAATTATGAGAAAGGTGAGTCATTTTTTTCAAAAAATATTATTTTTCAAAATGATTCCAAAGTAATTGTTTATTCAAGTTTTTTAAATTATCAAATGGTTTTATCACAATTCAAATTCTCTTCATCAAACTATTTTGAAAAATACAGTTTTCAAAATATTGTTATAATTAAAAAAGGCTTTTATAATCCAAGCCCTCATAAAAGAAGTTTCAAAGTTGTTTTCCTCCATACTGGTATTTTAAACATTTGAATTTAATAAAAACCCAACATTATTACAGGACAATTTTGAAATTGGCAGGTTCCATTTTTTTCAAGAATTTTTTACCTTGATGAAAAATGCACAGACCCAACCTATTCCACCTATAAAATTATCCAAATTATCCTTTTGATTGAATGGGATAAGATCTTTACAAATCCAAAGCATTTTCAGTAAGTTTCAAAATTACCATTAATTGTTGTAGAGCCTTTACTTATTAGGATTATCAACAAGCATGATTTAATATCCAAAATTTCAAAGGAAGTCACTCTGGTTATTCCATTTTAATAAAAAAAATTGACATTTCGAAAATACCATCTTGATTTAGCTAATGATTGTCCTATATTGGAGCAGAATCAAAAATTTGGTTCCTTCCATTTTTGGAAAATCTACTTTAACACTGCCCTATATCCCATTCTCCAAAAGAAGACAATAACTTTTCAAAAGTGAATATGAAAAACATGTGAAGGCACATTAAAGCTCCATACGGCTTTGTCATTGTATAATCATATCAACCTATATGTCACCCTAAAAAAAGCATGTGTATACACATTAAAGTGCCATGAAAGCATAGAGTCATCCAAAGATTCCGAATCTACGAATAAAAGAAGGTTTCTATCTCTAAAGATGGTAGAATTCTCACTTAGAGAAAATAAATTTTATCTTCTTATCTTTCTTTGTATCTCTTTCTCTAATATTTTCTTATTGTAAATATATTTCCAAATTTTATTGTAACTACTGCATTTAGTTTTTCAAATTGTAAGTATATTTTTCAAATTAATAAATACTGATTAAAGTTCATTTTATTTTTAAACAAATTCATTGTATTTGCATTATTAATTAAATATGTTATGCACTCGCAGCCATTGCTGATCTGGTGCATCAAAAATTTTGTTTGCATTTATATATTTTAATTATATTCAATTGTACTTCTTTATCCTTTTGATTGTTGAATGCCCCTTTCGATTTATATATGTAATTTCCAATTCAAACAAACAACCAAAGCACATGAAGCGTCACTAAAAAGAAGTAAAATTAATTTGCAAGTTTAAATATGATAGATAGGTTGGTGAAATTGAAGGGTTCAATTTACAGAAATTTTAGTGAAAGGCCGAAAAAAATGGGAGTAATTGCATTTTTCACATTAGGAGGAGAAATGGGTAGTGGTAGAATGAGAAACAGCTAAACTCGTTATCCCGATAGGTGAAATTTGGGAATGAATGTTTGGATTGGCATTTCAGGAGTGATAATAATATGATATCATTGTCAAAATAGATGATACAATCCGTAGATACTAAAAATTAAGAAGAAAAATATGATGTAAAAGAGTAGGGTAGATTAGGGTTATGGGTAAATAAGAGGGGAGACTGCCATTTTTTGTGATTAGATTTTCAATGTTTCCCTGATTTGTTTGCTTTGATTTTTCAGGTAGCAGTTCTTTTCATGCTGCTGCTACAGATTGACAGTGACATTGCACAACTCTGAACTCTTTTAAATATATAAATAAATTATTTATAAGATAATTAAAAGGAAAAAAAAAAAAGAAAGAAAATGAGAAAAGTGGTGTAAAGAAGAAAAGGTTTTAGGATAAGCTTTTTATGAGGAGAAACCTGAAAAGAATACTTTGAAATGTTTAAAATTACTTTTAGTTATCTAAAAATAAATTTATAATTTTTTTCATTTAATTAATTTTTTTTAATTTTTTATAAATTATTTTTTTAATATATTTTTAGAAAAATATATATTTACATTATTCTCTTCAAAAATAATTTTTAAAACTCAAAAAAATAAAATTTTTCAAAATTAACCTTAGTGAATTAATTAATCAGTGGTGTGCATTTGCATTGCTGGCATATGTACATCAAAACGTCAGATATCTCTCTAGCTTCTGCTTTCTGCCATTTTGCGGTTTCTAATTCTATAACACTTCTTTTTTTTTCTTTTTCTTTTTTAATTAATAATAATAATTTTTGAATCTTTTATTAATAATAATAATAATATGGTAAATTTCTTACTTCTTTTTTATATATTTGATAAATTAAAATTTCCATACATGGATTTTTTTTACAGTTTCTTCCTGCAATAAATAGGAAAATTAGTTAAAAACTAACCTTTCACTCGTGTTAAAATTAAATTATTAAATCTATGCGCATTCGTATTATAAATTTGTCAGTTTTGTGTTTTACAAAATTCCAATGTTGTTTGTATTTTTTTTTCCAGGTAATTGAATTTTAATTAGTTATACTTCTTTTTATGGTAATTATTTTATCAAACTCAAGTCCAGTCAAAGAAATCAATCCAAATGAATTCACAGCCTGACAAAATCTAAAGGATTAAGATATAAAATTGCCTTTGAGTTTTACTCTCGCCACGATTTTTTTTAACAATAAGACACTTAAACTTTTAAAATCAGGTCAATGTTACCCGTAGCTAACAAAAGTGCCAGCTCAGCAAATGGAAAAAAATTCAATAAAAAATTGCCAATGAGCATGCATGAAATATCCAAATCAGATTAACAAAAAAATTGAGAAAAAAAAAACTTAAATCCCTAAAAGGCTAAAACGACAATTTCTCTCCAAAAAAAAAAAAAGAACAAGAAAAACTCGGGACAATTTTATACTTTTAACCCAAATGTAAAAGAATTAACTTGAAATCAATATGAATTCAAACACTATTTGAATTTGATTTTCTTAAATTGGATTTACCAAATCACTATCCAAATATCTCGACTAGAGTGAATCCATACCTAAAATAATCGGACTCGATTATCTGGTCAACTGTAAAATTGAGTAAATAAAATTTCTTTACTGATTAAATTAACGGTTGCCGATATCTCCGATGAATTCATTTAGAGTTTAAAAGTAAATTTACGAACTGATTATCCGATCCGTATCTAATATCTAGGGTTGGAAAAAAACCTCAATTAGGGTGGGCCAATAGGTGTTGTGATAAATTACGTGTAAGAATCAGATGGTACGACAGTTCACGTGTAAACGTGATGGACAGTCGGACTGTGATGATGCAGTCTTATCCCTGGCGCAGGCCCGCAAGCATCTACTTTCTGTGTTCTGATACTAGAGATCTCTATTCCCTAATCAAGTAGCTGCAAATGCATGCCATCGTCAAGTTGCAGGCACGCTGATCGGCAGTGCCGGGTATTACTGTTACTAATAATTCTTTATCCTCTTCGCTACATAATACTAATATTTTTCGGCTTCCTTTTATCTTCGAATCTATGATTGGAAGAGAAATGTTAAAGAACATTTGGAATTTTCTTAAACACTCTCCAATAGATTTTATTAATTAAGATAGTTTTATAACTTTTATCTATGTTCACTTTGTTGGAATTTTACATTTTTTGTTATTAGATGGATATTTACTAATTTATTTAAGGATAATAGCTTTATAAAATACAAACTATAACAGAAATTTCAATTTAGAGATAATTTTAAAAAAAATACTTCTTGAAGATTCTATTTATAAAATTCTATACTTCAATTCTTGATCAATAATTATACAAATAAAAATTTTAAAACACTTGAATTTCTAACTATATGAATTATACTAATATTTTAATCCCTGAATCTTTAAAAAATTTAACCATATTTTGTCTTTGAATTATCATATAATTCATGATTCAACGTTTTAATATCTCAAACTCATTTACTTAACATCGATAACAGTTTAGGAATTTGATTTAGTTAATATTGAAATAATAAAAACTCAAATTTTCTCACTAACAAATCTCTTAGCGGTTCACCCTCCCATTGAGTATGTTCATAACACAACTTGGAAACTAATGAATGCAAAAATAGGAAAAGGTAAGAGGGTTAGCTATGTGAACCACAGTAGATAAAGCATACTCATTTATCTTCTATTAGGAAAAACGAAAAGAAAATCGTTGGGTTGCTAAATATAAGACTAATTATAACACCAGTTAACTCGAATTACCCAGCTGAACTAGACTGGAAAATGAAATTTAATTCGATTATTGCAGTAATATGGGTTGATTCAAGTATAATTTTTATAAAATGCAGTTGAAATTTCAATTCGGTCTTTATGATTTCCAAACTACTCGACGGAACCAATCCTACTGATGCACATCCCTAGCTAAACATCAAAGTCCAAGTAGGAAGATCGTGGGGGAAATTTAGAAATAAACCTGAAAATTTTCTATGCAACCCAGTTATACTTGGGTAAGGAGAAAAACTTCAGGTAACTACTAGCTAGCTGATTAAGTGAAGTAGGAATAGGCTTTGCATAGAATTACTAGACAAGGTTTGGATTTGGTTGCTCGAAACAGACACATGGTTCATCATCCTCCAGCATTTCACAAAAAATCTTACTGCTGATTAAAAGGTATTTCTTACATGCTCCAAATTCAAATGAGAAAACTATCTCAAGATCAAGTCTCCAGCAATTAGATAACTGCATGCATTTGCTGTTGGAGGTAACCTCAACTCAATTAGAACTTAAAATAATTAGATCGATGTAATTCCTCATCTACAATAACAGGTGGTATACTCCATGTTCCAAAAGGATGTCCAGATATGTTCCCGCCTAATTTTTCAAGTTCAAATGTAAATTATACCTGAAAAGAGTATAGTACAAATAACTATATTTGTATTCACGGAACTTACCTTCTCTTGTGGCTTCCTCACATCTTCTCTGGTAAGTCAAAGACAGTTGGGGCTCCAAATTTTTCAGCAAAGAGTCGTACTTCCTTTCAGCTTCAGCAATGCAACTGGCCTGAAAAAGATAAAGGAATAACATTTTCTCCAGAAAATTGCCATGTAACAGAAATCACATAGATTGACTCACCGCAATCAATTAATTATAGTTGCTATTGCTCATCCCTCAATGGCAAGCAATCTGGAGATGTTGACAGGGTTGCCTAAGAGGCTTGTATTCCTACGAGCTTAAAGACTAATGCCTATCCTGCTATCCACCTATTATTTGCCTCATCTCTAACTTTGCATCAGCTCTCTCTCTCTCTCTCTCAGTAAGACATGCACAAAGTGAGGGCCAAGGAAAACTTAACTATAACACTGGCTCCACATACATTTGAAAGGTGGTCATCAAGAGAAAAATTTTTGTTCCAAAGAGTGACAGTGACAAATTGAATATTAAAAGTATCCAAGGACTGGTTCACTCACTCACCAACATGATAGGAGCTGTTGAAGGCCCATATACTCTGACAAACATACGCAAGATATTGAAATTATTCTCCAGTACATCATCCTGCATAAGTTGATACAGTTGTTAGCAATAAGATATAAGATGAATTAAATAACAAGATAATTCATATTATAAAACTCACTCACCTCGTAATCAAACCTATGAGCATGCAGCATCAACTCAGCATTTAGCTTAACTGATCATGCTTGGAACAGAAATATAGCATTCAAAGAATGAAATGATTAGTGATCCCAGTAACTGTAATAACAAATGAAAAACAGCTCAAAAGGAGTTAAAACACCTTTTTGATCCCTCTCAAGCAAGCTCAATCAGAGGACAGGACATGCGTACTTATACACACATGTACATCTTTTTTGAAACTTAAGCAGAGGCATTAAAAATTAAAATGGCATGCAATTCACACAATTAATGTATTATTTCAGACTGGAGGGCTATATCCTTACAATATGATATATATTCCTTTGACGAACATATTGCATCATCATCAAAAAAGAAAATAATTAAAAACAACTTGAATAGTCCATATGGACTGAGAATAAATTGCTCAAAAAACAATATAAATGAGTGTGAGAAAAAACAGAAAAAAAAAAATTTTACAGGTCATCAGATACTTCCACTAGGAATTCTGAGGTTGATAGAAATTCCATATGCATGTCATTCACCTTCAGAACAGCTTCAAAAAAATGAGAAAGCACAAAACATATTAGTTCAAATTTCAGCAAAAATAGCAATAAATGAAGCTGTGACATAAATTGTATAATGGATTTCAAGAGACATAGGAAGAATAGTCTGATGTCAATGAGTAGAAAAATGACATAAACTAACAAGGTAGCATTTTCTTTACTGAATATAACATGACAGAGAGAATAGAGGGCTTTGGAGTTGAATCTTTGGAGAAGAAGCAAAAATTTTGTTCATTTAAAATGCAATATAAATGACTGAACTCACGAGGAAGGAAGTACCTTTGCTCCTCTCAATTGATACAGGAGAAGATTCAGTACTCGATAATCAAAGGATTTCAGATGAATTGCTCTCATTACATCATCAAGAGATACCTGAGAAACAAATATAAGGAAGTCAACATCACACTGCTGACCGAATTCATAGAAACACCACAGAAAAAATTTTGAAAAGCAATATGTTTTAATATATGTACCTCCTTTTGGTTCGTAAGTGCAGAACAAAGCTTTCTTTCCAAAGCCCAATACTCCTCTCCACTTCTGAATTCTTGTATAATCCTTTATCCATCATGAAAAAGAAAATAAAAAGAGGCTGAGGATTCAAAGATTTCAAAAACCCAGAAGACAAGGATAATAGAAAATGAGAATTTGCACCTCTCTGTCAAAAGGCTAAGACATTCAAGTTCAGCCATAAGTGGCCCAAAAGGATTGGTTTTAAACACATCCATATACTTGACAGTCCAGCTTTCATTACCTTCCTGCATCCAGAAGGAAATGATGTAGCCAAGTTAAATGCAATAAAGCAGTCACAAGATTTAGCAATGAGCATCCACAGAAGTTCAGTATTATAACCTCATATTCTCTTTCTAGAACTGCAACATTGTGCGTTGGTAAATTTATTATCTTCTCATTCAAACTATCCATCTGCATTAAAGGTATACGAGAAAGAGCACTCATCACAGTCATGACAACAAATATTTAACAATGCCTCCAATTTCTTTATATATATTATATATCCCTTGAGAGAAAGAGAGAGGAGAAACAAGGAACACATCTTTAAAAAATGATGCAATAGAGAGAATATATGCTCTTAGGGAAATCCCTTCAGGTAAAAAAAAAAAGCATGATTCATGCTTCTGGGAGCAAGTAAAAGTTCTTTCACATGTATAGCTTAATTAATAAAATATTTACTATTTTTCAATTATTTATATGAAGATAACAGAAAACAGATGTTTCCACTAATCACCTGATAGATGTAACTTTCTGTGAATGAAAGCACAGGTAAATATTTGAATATCGATTGCGGCAAATTTAAGTCCATTCCATGAAACATAAAATAAGATCTGCACTGTTAATTCGACAAACAAGATTATATCACTGGTAAAAGTTGTTTAACATACAATTCAACATCGGACAATACACAAGTTTATTTCTACAACTACGGTTTCATTTCGCTACATAACCTAAAAGGTATATAAACAACTGAGAATCAACCAATAATATGGAAGAAAGAATGATTAATAGAAGGCATTCAAACAATGAAATTCTAACTTAAAATGTTAATAAATAAAAGGAGACGAATTACAGATGGTGATAGCCTTACATCCTGTGAAAATTTAAGCCCCACCATCTCCAATTTGTCTCACAGTTTATGTCACACTAAGATCAAGTTAACTATAAGATGATTATGAAAGTACAGATCATGTCATCATTTATTGTGATTCCAACTGACAATTTTTCAATTAACAAAATTACAGAAACACAGAGACTAACTGATGCTTCAAATATTTGCACCACAAGTTACTTTAATTCTGAACTTGTTCTTCTCCCTCCTCACTGTTTCCCAATATTCGGTGCGCGCAACTCTATAATTTTTATCTTATGTAAATTCACATGTATAGAATAGGATCATCCTAAAAGAGCCAACCAAGCATTCCCATTCAAGTAAACTTTCATGTTAACGAATTTAGCATATTCAAAAGAAAATGGTGCAGTGGATTAAGATTTTCAATGACAAAAAATATATTTCGTTATGATCACCCACTAAGTTATAGATTTTTGTAATTTTTATTCATAATTGATGCCATATTATTGCCCTTCCACAAAAATAGCAAATATTTTTTAGTTTGGTACCTATATATAATTACAAAGACAAACAATAAAAATGCATGATTATTATGGTCCAATTTACTCAGCTTTTGAATTTTTCCAAAGAAAATGCTCGAAAGGAATATCAAAGTATTCATTTTCATTTTTTAAAATATTTTAAATGATAAATTAATTCACTTACAAAATCCTCAAGGGTAGAATTTGCACGTTGTATTGCATCCAAGCTAATTAAAGCCATGTCTTCAAAATTCTTTTCCTCCAATTTATTGTCTTCTCTAAGAGTAAAAGGTGATAGAACATTTCCAACACAACTTTGTTGACAACCTACAAATAAATGAAATTTTCGATGTATGTAATTCTCAGTATCTGCAATAACCAAGCCAATGGAAGACAGCTAGTAAAATGTAGATATAAAATACACACACACAAAAAAAAATGGGACCAGGGAGAAGACTGACTTAAAATAGGATCCAGGAGTAGGAAGTGCATGTTGAGTAAAAGGTTGAGCTGTTAGTGATGGAGCAGAAAGAGATGCACACAAATGACAAATAGCATTAAAATTGTGAACATTCAGGACGCATATAGAGAGCTGAATATTTAGGTGAGGCAGATTATTATTTTGACTTGAAAGGGCCATTGTTCTAAGTAAGGTTTTTGAGCACCATAATACAGTTAGGTGGTATTAAGTTGAGCTACGAAACAAGCACCATTTGAATACCATCCTATACAAACAAACTGACTATTAAAAGAAACTAATTTGCGTTTTCTGATATAAGTGTGAACAATTTTGAGAATTTCTCCCCAAGACTATTTCTCTAGGGATGCCTAATTGATGCTAACCTGTAATCTTCTCTTCCCTTCGCAGTGGATGTTGTTGATTAAACAAGAGCGACGCTTCCCCAAGAAAAGGAGCTGAAATCTGCAAAAAATTGAAATTTATCAAAATTAAAAATATGAAATTCAGATATAAGGAAGGAATTGCAGCTATTTCATTGATCTTAATTCACCTTAGACATGTGTTCGCCAATCAAACTGCACTTTTCGTTCAAGTCCAGATTACCACAAGGCTTTATCTATTAACAAAATGTGCAACGTCAAAGAAGAGAATGTCATTCTTTTTTTTCTAATTTGTTCAAGAATGATAAACCAGAGATCATTGAAGGAGGGAATGGAATAGATACCAAGAGCAAGAATAAACTAGCAAGGAAGCGACTAGAGTTGCTATTAGGCGAGGAAACGACTCCGTGAGATTGCATGAACGCTAACATTCTCTGTAGCTCTTCCAGCTTTCTTAGCTCTTCCATTGGGCTCTTCGTTTCCTCTATTCTCGCCGATATGGAAAAAAATTTCACAGATTGGGACTAAAAAATCTCTACTCGAAAAGGGACTCATTTTATATTGCATTTGTTTCTTTTTAGCCCTTTACTTTTTAATTCGTTCATTTAAGTCCCTGTTCTTTTATTGACTGTCCTTATTTTGTAATGCCCAAGCAGGCCATCCAAGATAAAAATTACAAAAAAAAAAAAAATTGAATTTCATTTTTCCCCTTTTTCACAAAATTTTCACAAAACGAAATTGTTGTTAGTGGATACTTTGTTTAATCTCTTTTCCTGAGCGAACCCAAAATCAATTTAAGACTTTATTTTGATTGAAAGATTTTGAATAAGAAAATTAAATTAATTTATAAATTTATATCAAATTTATTATTTGAATACTTAAAAAATATCAAAATTTTTGAATTTTGAAAAACCTTTCATCCACCAAAATTCATCATTTTTGAAAGATTTGATTTTTCATCTATAGGTGAGAAAGTCTAAAATTCATCTTTTTTTATTTATAAGAAATTGTTGTCATATTTTTTTATTCAAAGATTGTCTATAATAAATTAATAGTATTTTAAAACTATTCTTAAGCCTAAAATATAGCAAAAACTATTTGCCAAATTTTTTTGTTTTATTTTCACTTATTTTATTAGTATTAATTTGAATGTGAATTAAAAAAAATTAGTGAGTTCATTTGAAAAAAATTTAATGGATTAATTTATTCACATAAAATTTTGAGCAAAAACTTTGTAACGTATTTCAAATTTGACAATAATGATAATTACATCAATTGTATTTTTTAGAAATTTACTCTACATTATATTATTTAATAATTCAATATAAACGTGATAAAAAAAAGACTAAAAATGCTTAATTAATAATAAATTATCAATATTTAGTAAAGGATAAAATTGAAAATTAATTATTAAATTCATGAATTTATGGTCATTGAATCAAACACAAGTACAAAAAAAATTATATCATTAATCTATAAATTTTACATTCAAACCAAATTATAAAATTCTTATAATTCAAGAATTTCACAATTCATAAATTTAAAATCTATAGATTTTATGAAATTTATATATTTTAAAATTTCTTAATCTAAACTAAACCTAAGTTTCTTTTAAATGAGAACAAAAGACAAACAGGTTTAATAACTAGAAATTTTAATGCTTGTTTGTCATTGCCTTTTGCAAAAAGCATTTTTCGAAATGGAATTTTCATTTTTAATTTTTTGAGTTTTAAAATTTTTATTTTTAATTTTTTTAAATTTAAAAAACTATTTTTAAAAATAAGTAGATAAGTAGATATTTTTCTTTAAAATAAATTTTAAAAAATACATTTTATCAAAAAAAATTGAAAAAAATCAATTAATTAATACAAAAAAAATTTTAATATACTTTTTAGCATTCAACAATAATCTCAAACACCCATAAAATATTAGTTTGTTAGTTGGAAAAAAAAATCACCCATGCATCATTACAGCAAAATCAAATACGGAATTGTTCTTTGCTATCAACTGAAGAAAAGATCGAACATGCTTCAAAATTACAAACACAACAAGAGCACAAGTACCAGTTTGTGTCTCAATTGTACAATTAAAGCCTAAAAATCACCTATGTGTCTCAATTGTACCAATTCTTATCCATTCGTATGCACTACCGTATATGGTCAGATAAGAAATACTATGGAATATTTATTTGAATAATACATTTTTAAAACTTTTGTATATATATTAGCATGAAAAGAATTATATTAAAATTATATATTACATTAATAAAAAAAATTGTGTCCTCTCGCTATTCACATCTTATACATATAATTTACAAAACATATTCATAAATCATAATTTTCAAATTTTAAAATACATCAACTGAAATATGTAAAAATAATAATTCAAAACTCACCCTTTTGGGGGTGACTGTCACTTCTGCTCTGTTTCATCAGTAGAGTCCATTGCTTCCAATGATGGCTTCAATACACGTACTTATTGTTGCTTAACATTGTTAAAACCTACGAAAAAGAAAACAAACTTTCATCCTGAGTATAAAATTCAGTAATGTAAAAACTTATAATACAGGTCTTTATGAATACGAATAATAATTAAAAATTTATGTAAATTCCAAAAAAAAATTCCATAAAGAAAAACCACTAATAGATTTTATACTAAAATAAACATAAAAATATTTCTAGTAAGTAAATTTAACAATAACATTATCTGAAACCAAATTCAATATTGCACATAAAACTAACCTAAAATTAAAGTATTAAAAACCACATCTATTTATTAAATAAAATTTGCTCAATCCATATATTAAGATGTCATAGACCTATTCCTAGGGAAACACTGGGTATTGTCAATCGATAAAAATTTTAGTGTATAAGATAACCACTATACCAAGGTCAAAGATAACCACTATACCAAGGTCAAAGATAACCAAATGACCCAAAATAATATCATTTGATCCAAAATAATTACAAGACCAGTCTAGATCCAAGATAATCACATGGCCGATAAATAAATAATATGTATGATCCAAGATAACCATATGAGCATATAATACCTCTTATGACCAAAAAAATCATAAGTCATGAAATTTCTACCCTATTAGTATGTCAACAATTCCCTAATTTACTGCCTAGGATATATGAGTTTAAAATCATACATACAATGTCAAATCATTTATTTCATCAATATAATTTTTATACCAAAATATTTTATTATTTTATCATGAAATATATTTCTAATAAATTTCTAACCATTTAACATTTACATAAATGTTATATAAAACTATTTTATAAATGGCAAATCCATTTCATATATAAGAATATTTTTATTATCATTATTACATTTCACAAATACTATAATAATCAATTTCTAATTAAATATTTCATGTCAAAAAGCATATAAAATCAATTAAAATATTAATGACCTATATTATAAGTTAATGCACAAACATTTATTATAATTTACCAGAAACTGCAGTCTCTTTTTTTTTTCTACTCTTGGTGTCTGCTCTGATAGTGTACCTGAATAACAATTAAATTTGTATTTGGTTACCGAGTCAATAAAAATACCAAATTTAAATAGAAATTAAACTATCCATTTAATTTTTCCGGCTCTTATAGTTTATTGATATTCTCTACCAGTATTTATTTCCTGATACACACTGCTAACATAAATTTCCTAAATATTTCAAATATTCCAAATTAGTTAAAATTTTCTCTTCTCTTCTAGTTTTCCTCTTCAATTTTTTTTCCTTTTATTTTCTCTTTTTTACTTAATTTAACAAAAAATTCCAATTTCTCCACCTGAAAATTCCTCAAAATTTTCCTTCAATTTTTTCCTTCAATCGAAAATTATTTTCTCATCATTAAACTTCAATACAGCTCAAAAATCATCCAAAATCAAGCTAGGGTTCCAAAATTCCTCCTCTACAATTTCGTCCATAACCTAATTTAATTATCAAAAATTCACCAACCAAAATTTCATAAATTTCATTTCTTCTTAATTTCCATCATTATTACTCATCTTATCTTCCAATTAATTGCATTTCTTAATTTTATTCCATCAATTTCTCAATTTCCATCAAATCTTAATTAATAGTCTATTCCAAATCTCACGAATTTTTTTTCCAAATTCTAGCAATATCATAAAGGAATCAAACTCAACATCTTTCCATGAAGAAAAACAAGAAATTGAAGGAATTTTTCACCTTTCCACAAACTAGGAATTTCAGCCAAATCTTTCCAAATTTCCAACAATTTGCTTCATCCCAATCAATTTCGTCTCGCTCCTTATGCTTGAATGGTGATAATTTATGAAAAGAAAATGAAAAAAAAATAAGGGAGAAGGAGGCTATGATGGTTTGGCCACGGAGGGTGAAAAGGAAGAAGATCTTTTTTATTTTTTGAATTTATCTTATAGAAAAATAGAAAATAAAATCCAAATTTGTCTTTTTATAGCCCAATTAGTGGCTAATTAATCTTGATTAAGCTTAATCTAAGCTCCTATTAGTCCATTAAAATTTAATTAACTCTTTAAGTTGACAAGTGGCCCAATCACACTAATTCCATTTAACTTATACCAATGTTCACCAATCACAAATTTTTCTCTAAAATAATTCATGATTTAATATATTTCTCTAAAATCTAACCTCCAAACAATTTAATCCTGTTAAATTAAATATAACAAAAATTATAAAATAATTTTCTCTTCGAAGCGGTCTATTCGATTTCGCAAATCGATGTTTAGTGCGAAAATTGCATTTTTACGGTGTAGTAATTTTTTTAATTTGGCGCGTAAAATTTTTTTTACCATCTGATTTCGAATTTATCAATTTTAAAAATCTTAGAATTCAATTTCAATCACATCGATATCATTGCGATTATGAACTCATCTCTTTAACTATCGATCAGAAATCAAGTTGTAAATCTGCACTAAGGACCATATTTTCACAATTCAAGTTCTTAACCTTAAAATCTTACCTTATAACTCTACCTATACCTTTAAAATAATATTTTATATATTTTAATATGCTTAAATCACATTTTTACCACCAGAAAAAAAAACCTTATATTTCAAGCCTGGGCTGTTACCTGATTTGCTTGCAAGCAAGAAATTGCAACGATTCATTAATTCAATTAAATTTTCATATCATACATTTTTATTATCATATGAAAGTAGTTTTCTCACACTTATTTGTCCATATTTAAACTATGACCGGTAGGCGTCTATATTGGAGTATAGATGATAGAAATATATACATACGATCAGGGTCTAGATTATAAACATGACACTGCCTGCCATAAGGAAATTTAGGTTGAGTATATTGACCTTAAGTGGTGAACAAGATAAAACAATTTGATAAATTTTACAGTACAAACTTTTAGGGTTTGTCATTGTCAGTTCTCATGCTTACAATAGAAGCTGAAGTTTCATGGTTTTCTAGTTGTTTTGCTTCTTTACTCAAATTAGATTATGAGTAATGTCATGTTGTTAGTTGGTATCCTTCCTGTTTTTTCATAATTTTCTAGTCTTTCCAATGGCAAGAATCAGCTCCAATTGTTTTTATTGCTGCTCCTACAAAAAAACACACAAGATATGAGATTAAAGTCAATCAACTGTATTTACATTATCTTACAAACAATTCTTCAAGCATCAGAAAATCATACTTTTTACACACACACACACACACTCACACACATATATTAACATAGTGGGTGGAAACTTTTTTTTTTTTCACTAGAACTATGCAAGTCATCCTAGTATTCATGCACTATAATTTTTTTTTTTTGCATTTGCTTCTTTGCTGAAAATACACTATTTATTGCTTGAATGCTCATTGAAGTGAGACCTGAAATTCAGGCAAACTACCCTCATATTTACAACATAACCAATCTACAAGTCAAACTTAGCAATCCTACCTAGTAACTTTTAGACCTATTACTTAAAACATACGAACATTTTGTACAAACATTATCTTGTCCCAAAATCCAAAATACATTAAGTTGACTATGGGTGAAGAAAAACTAAATAGACAAATATATGACTAATAAATTGCCTTAAAATTGATATTTTTTAATGCCCTAGTAGATAACAATTGTTATTACTCATTGACAATCAAATAATAGGTCCTTTGAGTATACATACTTAGGAAAGTCAATTGGCATGGTCAGACTATTTTGTTGAACTTACGTGCATTGCCAACAAAACCTTCTGAATTTCACCAAACTCCTTTTCAAGGATATCTTCTTGTATTGCTAACACTCGAGTGGCTTCAAAATTCTTTTTGTGCCAAAGCTGCAGTCTTTAAATAGAGATAGTTAGTAAGTTAATTCATTTGAATATTAAGTCAATTAATTTATGAAAAATTTGAAACAAGTTTATTAATCAAGTATAGTCAGAAAACACAAAACTCTCTCTTCCTTAGTATATCATGTCCACAATCCATTTATCATTTTTCCTATTATGTCCCGGGACTGCCAATATAAGATCCAGTGCTGAAGCATTATATGGAGCCATGAAATTGGGATTCAATACATATTAAAGTACACCTTTAATCACCAATGATACAAAAAAACATAGCAAAAAATTATATTGAAAATTGCATTAGCAAAACCAATCCAAAATTAAATTGGGAACATGTGTATGTTGTAGCCAGAAAACTGTCTGCTTTGAAGTAGGTAATTACTGTAGTTACTTAGTGAAGGAGATATGAAAGAGCACTATTGGAAAAAGTCGTTGTCCTACATGCCAAGGTGCTATCTTCAGACAAAAGCAGGAAGTGGCATATGAAACATTTAGATAAATATGACTTTGATCTCTATATAAAGAAAAAATGAACATCATAAGCAATATGCTTCAAATTACTAGTGAAAGTAAAGCAAATAGGTATGAAAGTACCGAAAGGGAAAGCATTAACAAGAGACTGTCGATTTGGAGAACAATCTCCTATTTAATAATATGCCCAAAACTAAAATCAATTTCTAATAGGACTAACAACATTTATTTTTTATTAAACAAAAATGATACTACAGAGGTCAATGGTCAACCACAATAACATTCAAGTTGTTAAAAATTTGTAAGTAAAGTCTATCTGTAAGAAACTCGCAAGCCCAACATCAATAACTATGAGACAAAGAGCTAAAGATCTTATTTATAAGATAACTATACAAATAAGAAAGAATGAGTGGAATAAGTTTCAAACTATCAAATGAACAATAGGCCAAGCCATTGGTAGAAATAATAAAATGATTCATCCATTTATTGAGGTTCATAACTAAAGATGCAATACATATTATACTTGCTTGAAATTAAGATTCTTCCTTAGCCTTCTTCAATGTTTCTAATAATTAATACATAACGACCATAACAAATATTGACTTGAACAATATTCTTAACTAAATACCAATCTTATTCCTTTGCATAACACAATAATCAATACTAGATCACTATTAATAAGAATTGATTAAAAGAAGATGTGTATACCTCATCAATGGGATCTTTTAAAGCTTTTCTTATAACCCAAAGTTGAATCCCCAACTTCTCAAGCTGCTTTGATAAGACATGAATTATGGTAGTAGAACTCTTCAAATCCTCCTCTGACTTCTCAATCCTCTCCACCAAATTCACACTCTTCCTATCCCTCTTTAATCGTTACCTTACACAAATATGCATGTGTTAATCATCATGCCACTCATCATCACCACTAATCCCCAAGTAAACACTCCATTACTCCTTATAACCCTAAGCACCGTCCTTTTTTAGCTCAAAACTGTAGAATTCATCGCATAACAAATTATAACAATTTTTTCGCAAAATTGAGAAACCCATCGAGATTGAAACTATCAGAGACTTGAGTTTGTAATGTATCATCAGATTGATATGCTTTGAGGGGAAAAAGGTAAGTTTAGGGGTTTGAAGCGAGAATTTTGGAAATGTAAGGAGGTGTTGAAATTGTAGGAGGGGATTAGAGGAGATAAACTAGTGTTTTTTAGAGGATGGATATTTGAGAAAGTGAAGTAGAAAATGATGTGTGAAAAATGTGACATTGAGAAGAAATGTTGACAAGCGAGCGCCAATGTCATTTTGAGTTGAGGTTTTAACTGTTTTGGATAGCAATAAACCATTAGTAAGTTTTTTGGCCCAGGCGAAAGGGTATAGGAGAGACAGAGAGAGGAACAAGGTATGATATGGCAATGGAACCAATTGTTGGCTCGCTTGTACCAATATGTGCATGTTAGTTTTACAAAGTTTTACTAGGCTACACTGCTCTTCAGTATGCAGTCGTAGATATCGTAGGCTTAAATGGTTGACTTAAGAGTTTGTCCTAAGTCCCTTTGCAAGAGGAGTTTGGTTGAAGGTACAAATCACCTGACATTATCCACATAATACATTTGTCTTTATGGTACAAATTTGTTAAATTAAGTCACTACAGTCAGATTAAGGGCCAATTTAACTTTTTTTCAACGTTAAGAACCATTAGCTTCTAAATAGGTCTTCTTCTTCCTCTCTCTCACTTTCTCTTCTTCTCTCTTTTCCTCTTCTTCTCATTACAATTACAACTAAATATCAAAAGAGCAATTGTTTTTTTAAAGAACAAATAAAATAGTAAGAAATTCTCAATTTCAAGTTGCAATTTCAAATTTCAACTTTATATCTTTCACTTTAGCTTATACCTTTCAGAGCCAACATAAAAGGAAGGATTCAATCACGAGTAACATAAAAAAAGAAAATACTGCAGTTGTATTCAAAGATCTAGCAAAGCTCCACCTTATTTTCTTCTTCTCACCTATGGTACAATAAGAAACTGCAATTATATTTCTCTTAATGCATCAATTGTTGAATCAAATGATACATTTCTAATCAATTATTTTATTGTTAGATAAATGCATAAATCAACTATCAATAATTAAAAAAAAGCCTATGAAAACCATGAATAATGTTTTGGCCTTTTTTGAATCAACAATTCGATGAATTAGAACCTAAGGATAGACAACATGAAAAAGTATTTTTCCCATCTAGAGAGAGAAAATCGATAAGAGAGAAGAAGATAAATTTTAAAAGAAGAGTGAGAAAGAGAGAAGAATAGAGGGGCTAACCGGTTTTTATAATATGGACCCTGGTCCATGTTGCATTATAGATTTTCTTCTTTCATACATACGAAACAAAACACTCGTTTTGCCGAAAATAGATTTTGGTGAACTATTGAATGTAAAACAAGTTCATCAGTTATAACTTATAAGTTCATTGTTTACAATTTAATGTTTTATCACTTAAATATTCATCATTTACAATTTGCAGATTCATTATTTACAAGTTCATCGTGTACAACTTTTAGATTCAGCATTTGGAACTGTCAGGTGCATTATTGACAACTTACAGGCTCATCATTTACTTGTTATTTCATCACTTAGAGGTTCATTGTTTTACAACTTGCAGGTGCATTATTTTGAAATTGTGGGTTTATCATTTAGAACTTACAGGTTCATCATTTATAACTTGTTGTTTCATCACTTGCATGTTATCGTTTATAACTTGGAGATTCATCGTTTGAAACTTTTAGGTTCATCATTTTGAATTTGCAAATTTATCATTTATAACTTACATATTTATCGTTTAGATTTTTTAGATTTATCATTTGCAACTTTCAGATTCATCATATAAAATGTATAGATTTATTATTTAAAACTTGCAAGTTGCTTTTAGGTTTATCATTTATAACATGCAAATTCATTGTTTTTACAAAAATTCATTGTTTTTACAAAAATTCATTGTCTTCAACATCTACCAACTCGATTTTCTCTCTCTATATTTTTCATTTTTAGTTCAAATATCTTTATTATCAACTATTTTATTCCACAAATATTTCAAAACTAATGTTTTTCATCTCAAACAATAATAACAATACCTAAAACTTTAAAAATATACTAAAAATAAAATCAAATTTACAAATTAAAAGTTTTCTCTCACCAAAACAAATATAAAACACACTGAATTTTTTTTTCAAAAACATAGATAGAGAAAGAAGAATAAGACAACAACGATAAACAAAATACATATTAGACACAAAACACGTCACACATATGAATCATTAAATAATATATTGCCATTTTAAAATCGGGATCACGATACACGGGGAACTCGAGTCCATGATGTAATTTGCGGTGGCTAACGGTTCTTAATGATAGAAGGGGTGAAGATGGACCTTAATCAAACCTTGGTGCTTAATTGGACAAATTTGTTGATAGGGGCAGAGGTAGGGCTGTTCAGAGAAAATGAATATATGGATACAATCCAAATCAATCTAATATTTGAATTTTAAAGTAATTATTTATTGGGTTGGATAAAAATGTATTTAACTAATTTATAATTTTTGAATTGAGTTTAGGGTCGAGTGAGTGTTTTATGTGTAGAATTAAGAGGAAGTGAGCAACTGCGCAATGTCACGCACCGCAAGAGGTTCAACCCCAAATGCTCCACCATGTTCAAGAAGTGTGTGGATTATTCTATAATATTTCTAGAACCTTGTAGATATATGTAGAATATTTGAGATAATTCTTGACGTATGTAGAATTGAGTAGAATAATCTAGAAGATTAATGTAGACTGTTAGATCAAAATGATCTTGGCCATCCATTGAGGAGGTGGAGGCCTATAAATAGCTTAGTTGAGTTCATTTGTAACCATCCAAGCAATCCAAGAGTTTTGTGCAATACAAGCATTCTAAGCTTTCTTAAAACATTCTCCAAGTTATCCTCTTTTCTTAAGTTCTTAAGCATCTTTGCTCATTTGATTGTTTCATCTAGCATTCGAATGAGAGGATGACTAGCATCCAATCGAGAAAAGTTTGCTAGTGTCACACAATCATTGGCATCAAAAGACCAAGCCCGTGACAGTTGGTATCAGAGCTACCGTTCGAGTAAAGATGGCAGGAACTAGTCAGATCACAAAGGTGGCCACTGAGGAGAGTAAACAATCAAGAAGGGGGAGATCAAGGTCGAGGGTTCTTGGTAGACATAAATGCAAGGCTCGCAAAGGTGGAGCTTGCTGTAGTCGAAGAGCAAGAAAAGTTCGAGGAGGTGGACCAATGCATCATGAAGCTCGAAACGAGGAGAGAAGAGCTTCAAGGAGAGATGCAAGGTGTCGTGAATGTTGTCATGACTACATCTCTTGACCAAGTGAAGTCCTTGGAGGAATCCCTTCATGCGGAGATTGTGGGACTCAAAGAGGAGATTGCAAGAATTATAGCAAAGGCAATACAAATGATGAGTTAATCCTTTGCAAGAAGGCCATTGCTCAAGGGGGAGGTGTCGCCAACCCCGTGGTAGTCTCTACTCCTTCGAGGGTTGATGTTCCTAAGCCAAAGGAGTATAATGGCTCAAGGAACGTGAAGGAGATGGACAACTTCTTATGGAGGTTGGAGCAATACTTCAAGGCATTTGGTCTTGATGAGGGAAAAAAGGTCGATCATGCCTCACTCTACCTTGGGGATACCGCGATGGTATGGTGGAAGAGGAGATGCAACGACATGGAGAAAGGAATTGCACCATTGATACATGAGATGAGTTCAAGAAGGAACTCAAAAGGCAATTCTATCCCGTGAATGCCGAACATGAGGTGAAGGCTAAGCTTAGGCGACTCACTCATGAGGGGAGCATACGAGACTATGTGAAGGAGTTTTTCAAAGTGCTCTTGGAGATCCCCGATTATCCTGACAAGGAAGCACTCTTTGCTTTCATGGATGGTTTGCAATATTAGGCCAAGCTAGAGATCGAGAGACGTGGTGCCCAAGATCTAGCCACTGCCATTTCCATTGCTAAATCTCTTAATGAGTTTAAAAGGAACGAGAAGCCGAAGTTCCATAGAGACAATGGTGACAATGGAAAGAGTGGGGGAGACAACTACCAAAGCAAAAAGAACACCCACAAAGTACGACAAGGGGAAGAGTTTCTTTTGTAATAAGCCACACAAGGCAAGGGAATGCCCGAAGAAGGCCAAGCTATCCGCCCTAGTTGAAGAAAGGGAGGAGAATGAACGATGCGAGGAGATGAAGGTGGGATTCCTACAACTCCTTAATGCCATGAAAGCCAAGGTTGAGAAGCAAAAGTCTGACAGGAAGGGACGGTTATTCGTGGAAGCCAAAGTTGGCCAACAAACCATGAAAGCATTGGTGGACACGGAACCAGCCACAACTTCCTCAAAGTAAAAGAAGCGAATGGGCTGGGCATCAAATATGCTGGCGAGAAAGGATGACTTAAATTAGTAAATTCTGAAGCTAAGGCCACCTTTAAAGCTGCTCGTGGAGTAAAGGTAAGCCTTGGTGGATGGCATGTCTCCGTAGACTTCTCCGTAGTACCGATGGATGATTATGCTATTGTGTTAGGCATGGAATTCCTAGATCAAGTCAAGGCCATGATCATTCCTTGTGCCAACATGATGTGCATATTGGAGGAAAACAATGCTTGCATGGTGCCTTTAGCAAGGGAAGTAAGTCCGAAAGCCAAGCAGATATCATCCATGCAACTCTCCAAAGAGGAAATATTGTCTGATTAGTTATTGCTTTTGATATTTTAAATGGTAATGAGACTAAATGATGTGAAATAATTGAGACATATGATTGTAAATTTTGGTATAAAAATGAATGCAAATGATGAATGTAGTTGAAAGGTAGATTGATGCCAATTGATGACTTTGTTATCGAATTTCAAGAGCAATTGATGACTTTGTTACAGAATTTCAGGAGCAGTGTTGACATTTTTGGTTATAACTTAGGTTCTGGAATTCCGTTTTATATGTTCTTTATTGGAATTAAAAGTTAAGATATAAGGATTTAAGTTTTATTTAGACTATAAAATCTAAATATGTCTGAATTTGCCCAGAAAGATATATAAAGCTCAAACCTAAAATCTGTCTAGAAAATTCTAGCCAAAAATTTTAGTAATAATTCAGTATTCATTTGGCCATAGCTTTTGAAAGAAAACTGGGATTTGAGTGCTTTTTGATGCTGCTGAAAGCTGAGACAATAAGCTTCAAATTGTTAGAAGACAATAACTTCAAATTCGAATTATAAATAGTCAAAAATGGAAGCCCAAAATCAAGGCCGAAATCTGCCATAAATAAAAACTTGAAATATTGGGTTTTTGTATGTGGTGTGTTAAGTATATGTAAAATTTAATATGAATTTTTACTTTAATGCTAATTATAAATGTTCAATAAATTATTTATGTGTGAGATTCTAATGCAATAACAATGAGAACAAAGAACAAAAATAAATAAACTTATTGGTGAAATTTAGTAAAATTATCAATTTTTGAAAATAATGTGAATTAATATAAAAATATTTAAGCCCTATGACACCTAATATAGAACTAGAATAGAGAATGGTTTGGCATACAGATTTTGCTATACTAGTGTCCTCTACCATTAGCGTTGAAAGAAGGAAAAAGCTGAAGATAGAAGAGCTCTCCAAGAAATCAATGACTAGTGTGGCGCAGACATCTAGGAAAGGGTGTATAGTACTTAGACCATTTCAGTCATAGGTTGTTGGACAAACATTTTTTGGTAGGCAGGGTCAGCATTGTAGACCCGCAACATCATTTGCTAGTTCACCAGCATCATTTTCCAAAAGACCAGCTCCTGCTGTGTGTCAGCATTGTGGTAGATCTCATACAGGAGAGTATTGGTGGTTGACTGGAGCATGTTTGAGATGTAGAGCTACTGACCATATGAAAAGAGATTGTCCTAGACCATATCTCATAGTTGGTAAACTTTCTTTATTTGATTTTGATTTACATGCATTAATATATCCTGGTTCCATACATTCATACAAAAGCACAACTACACTTAAACAAGGGAACATGACACCGGAGACCTTAAAATATGAGATAGTTGTGACTGATCCACTGGGACATAGTGTGAAAGTGAATCAGATCTATAAAAATAGTTCAATAATAATTCAGGGTAGCGAATTTCCAACCGACTTAATTGAATTACCTTTTTATGAATTCGATGCTATTTTGGGCATGGATTGGTTATAAAGCATGGAGTTATAGTTGACTATCGATATAGAAACGTTGTACTTAAAACTCCCAGGCAGAATGACACTATCATTCAGGGTAAAGGTCAAACATGTTTGACCAATGTTATTTCTACATTTAAAGCTGAGAAATACATTATGAAGGGGTGTGAGGCATATTTGGCCCATGTGATAGATACCAGGAAGGGAAGCCTGGAACTAAAGGACATCCCCATAGTGTGTGATTTTCCAAATTTGTTTCCTAAAGATTTTGTCGGGGCTAGCACCAGATAGGGAGATAGAGTTTGCTATTGATGTGATTCCTGGTACATCATCGATATCAATTACTCCTTATAGAATGACACTTGTAGAATTGAGAGAGTTGAAGGTTCAAATGTAGGAATTGCTAGACAAGGGATTTATAAGACCCAGTGTGTCACCATGGGGTGCTCCGGTGTTGTTTGTGAAAAAGAAAGATGACACACTTCGATTATGTATTGATTACCGACAATTAAACAAGGTGACGATTAAAGATAAATACCCACTACCTAGAATTGATGAAGAATTGATGATTTGTTTAATCAATTGAAAGGAGCAAGAGTATTCTCTAAGATTGATCTCAGATCCGAGTATTATCAATTGAATCAAAGAATCAGATGTGTCCAAAACAGCCTTCAAGACTCGATATGGCCACTATGAGTTCTTGGTTATGCCTTTTGGCTTAACGAATGCACCAGCTGCCTTTATAGATATGATGAATAGGATTTTTAGGCCTTACCTTGATCAGTTTGTGGTATTTGTTTATAGATGATATACTGGTGTATTCAAGGGACAAAGAAGAACATGACAGACATCTCAGAATAGTACTTTAGACTTTGAGGGAAAATCAATTGTATGAAAAGTTGTCAAAATGTGAGTTTTGGCTGGAAGAAGTAGGATTGTTAGGGCATGTTGTGTCAGTTGAAGGAATCTGTATGGATCCTAGCAAAATAGAAGTGATTCTGAGTTAGAAGCCGCCCCACAATGTGACAGAAGTCCAAAGTTTCCTTGGATTAGCTGCTTACTATAGAAGGTTTGTGAAAGGGATTTTCAAGCATAGATGCACCAATTACCAAGATGATAAGAAAAGAAACTAAGTTTGAGTAGAAAGACCGATGTCAAACAAGCTTTGAAAAATTAAAAGTCATGCTAACCGAAGCACCTGTTTTGACCCAACCTACTCCAGGGAAAGATTTTGTGATATATAGTGATGCCTCTCATAATGGTCTAGGTTGTGTATTAATGAAATAGGGTAAAGTAGTTGCTTATGCATATAGGCAATTGAAGCCTCATGAGCTATTACCCTACTCATGATTTGGAATTAGCAGCAATAGTGTTTGCTTTAAAAATATGGAGACATCATTTGTATGGCGAGCGGTGCTACATATATACAGATCACAAGAGCCTCAAATATTTGCCTACCCAAAAGGAGTTGAACTTAAGGCAAAGACGCTGGTTGGAGTTAATTAAAAATTATAATTGTATAATTGATTATCAGCTAGGCAAAGCCAATGTAGTAGTTGATGCCTTAAGTAGAAAAACATTGGTAGGTATAGTGGTGATGAACCTTCAGAACTTCTAGAAATAGATATTTCTTTCAGGTATAATGCTCATTTTCCTATTTATTCTACTGAAGAAGGACAAAGATATGAACATTATATGTCTAGAACTATTACAACATGAAGATTCATTGATTTTGATACTTTAGAGCAGTTAAATAGTTTAGACATTATTAAGGTATATGCTAGGCACTTAGGTTGGACTAAATTAATTTCCATGAAAGATCCAAGTCTTATTGAGCTAGTTTTAGAATTCTACAACATTCTTCTTATCAATAAGGCATGCACTCAAATGAAATTTGAATTATCAGGCAAATGGTGTGTAGTGACTCATAAGACTATGCAGAAACTTTTTAAGTTTTTTATTGAAGGAGTTATGGAAATGCTTGATAATTTTAATGTTGATGAACTTTGGCAAGTGTTGAATGGGGAACACCATTATAACCCTAAAAATTCTTCAATAATGAGTTTTAAAGATTCACGTGTTGCTCTCTTTCATAAATTTATGTGTCATGCCATATTTGGAAAATTATAGAGTAACAAAGTTTCTAAAATTGAACTATTCCTATTATGGAGTATATATTCTAGAATTAGAATTTGCAATTCTGCATTTATATTTGAACATATGTTATACACCATCAGACGCCCTATGGCTACTCTTGCTTTAGCCCATATTAATACAACCTTTGTTAGGCATTTTTATGCTTATGATGTTTCTGATAATAATCTAAGATTAATTCATAGCCAAAGAAATTTCGATAGTATTTCTTTGTAGCGATCTAACTTTGTCATTAAGGAATGAGATACTATTTGATGGTCAGTGTTACTAAGTGATAGAGGTGAGTCTTCCTAGCAAGAAAGTGATGCAGAGCCAAATGAGTAACAACCTCTTCCACAGTCAATTGAACCTGATCAATCCTCTCTACAATCTGTGCAATGAGTTATGCAGTGCTTAGATTGTATGGACCATAAGATGGACTATTTGGAGTGTACTACTGCTTAGCATACTTTTCTCTTGCGACGAATTTTAGAGCATCTTCCTCCTCCATCTCAATGAGGAAATTTTTCATGCCAGAAGAGTAATCTTTTCCTTTAGCTTATTTCTTTTCTACTCTTTGGAGAGCCATTAAGGACAATGTCTATAATAAGTGTGGGTGGGGGGTGGAGGAATTATATTTTATGGGGAATTTTGTGTGTTAATTTTGTTAATTTCAAAAAACATAATAAGAAAAAAAAAACTTGTTTTAACCAATATGCATGATTTCTTTTTCTTTATTTTCTCATAAACAAGGTAATGAAGGAATGCTTGATTTTGACTCTATATTGATTTTGCTTAGTTTGATTAAGTTTAGGATAGTTCTAATGCTAATTTCATACTTTAAAATTAAATATATTTCAATTTAATTATTTATTTGTGTCATTTATATAGTATTAATAATCTGCTCAAGCTATGAATTATTAAAAGCTATTACACTAGTACAGAAAAGAGTTATACATGTCTATTATTTTTTTATTTTATGCGTCTGTTAAATAGTAGACACATATATATGAGATGCATATAATATAAATTTTATGTGTATGTCGTTGTGACAGTCGTATATAACTTGATTATACGCATCTGTCATTTAGTAATAATAGACGCATATAATCAGGCTATATGCGTCTGTTGTTTAGTAATATCAAGCGCATATAATCATTATACACATTTTCTATTTTTAACGATAGACACGTATAATCAAGTTATACGCGTCTGTTATTTTTAAGTACAAACACGTATAATCAAATTATACACGTCTATCACAACGAATTGACAGACATATATTGTCATTGTTTTTAATTAAATCTCATATTCTAATGCTACCATTCATATATAACCTGATTCAAAATTCATAATAAATCTGCTTCAATATTACAAGCCACAATAGACATCCAACATTCAAGTCACAAATATTCAATAATCAAGAATTCACAAAATATTCACAAGACAACACAAACTACAAAAATTAAATAAATTAAAGCAATACAACATGCCTAAAACAATTCACATGAAAATAATTAATCCACAATTTCTTCAAAATTCTTTAATTTAAAATTGCATTTCTCATTAATATGAAATATTTTACAAAAGTAAATAAAAATATTACATGCACTCTCTCATAAAGTAATTTGACCACATATGTCGAATTTCATCTATTTGATCTTGACTATATGATTCATTTTCAAAAGCCTACAAGAAAAATCAAACAAAGAATAGAAAATATGTTAAAAATTAATAAATTAATAACTAGTTATGTATCATACTTGTAATATAAATTGACTAGTATTTGAAAGAACATACTGTAAGTACTGTTGTATCACTGTTATGATATATGACAATTTTGTACATATAACTCATGACGTAATATCCACATTCAATACCTCCTTGTTGTTGAGGGCACTTAAAATAGAAAAAACAACAAAGAAAAAGCCAAATAAAGGATTATAAAATCATAAAAACTTCAATCTAACTAGTAATTAGGAATATAAAATTCTCATCGAAATGTCATTCCATTTTAACCTGACACCTTTATTTTTTTCCACCTTCTATAGCATAAGTTCTATAGGCTCTGAAAATTAAGTGCATATCAAAATCGGCATTAATATTGAAAACGCTACAAACATTGTAGAAACTATTAGCTAGTAGTATTATAACTTACAGGTTAATATGAGGTTTCAGACTTATATCGCAACTGCCACAAGCTAGAGGATCCATGAAAAATGCCTCACTCCATTCACAGCAAAATACAATCAATATCTAATGGTTACTAGAGATATACAAATATGTTCAAGTTAGTAAAAATGTTGAGAATAAAAATTATGCAAACATGAATGTAAATGTTTCTTACTCCTAGAAGTATGGTAGCAGAATGAAATGTTTATATCTTTATTCCTTCAAAGCTTTTATAATATATCTTTCTGTTGAGTTGGTCTCTGTGAACATCAAACGAAGCATTGCTGGACAGAGAAATCCGATCGATGATATAAAGAATGTATTGTATAAGTTATGAAGGTACCTGCATGCATGAATCACAATACATACATAAGTATTATTTTCATATTTTTTAAATCAATCTTATAATATTAGTAAAAAGTGGTATAATCTTACATCATAAATATACGAATGATTGAGACATCAAGTCATTCCATAGAGAAGAGTTGAGCGATGTCTTCCATACCGACATGAATCATTAGATTATCTACTGGATATTTAAACACTGTAATGTCTGCAGGAACTTCAAAAATATACCTAGTAGGCAATTTCAAGTTATGGTTATCAATTTTTAGGGAGATTTATAAAAAAAAAACGAATCAAATTTTTAAGGAGATTATACCAGTAATCCCCTATAAAACCAAGATTATACCAAACTGAAAATTTTGCTAACTCAGTTATGGTTACACCAAAGGAACAACATATGCAAAATAGACACTTCATCACATAAGCATTTTGTCAAAAACTTTGCATACCAAAATAAAAGATACAACACAAAAATTACCTAAAAATGGCTCAACACTCGTGATCTTCTTTTCAATAGAAACAAAATACCCAATCTATTCACCCCAATACCGTTGGCGAGCAGATCTCTAGTGTGGGAGAAATGATAGTTGAGCTCGATTTGTTGAGACAAAATGTATGAGAGAGTTTCAGAGTGGCGTGATTTGTTGCAGACGAAATGCCATAGTATTGTTAAAGATGCCCGTTTTTTGTTTTAAAAAAACTTATAGGCGTCTGTCTTAAATAATAACAGACGCCTATTATATAACATATGCGTCTGTCATTACAAAAAGACAGATGCTTAAAACTTTATATGTCTGTCATTTATAATAACAGACGCATATAACTAGCATATAGCTTGACATATTTACAAAAATGTCACCACCTATTATATAGCATATGCGTCTGTCATTAAATAAAAATAAACACCTATAACTTTTTTATGCGTCTGGCATTAGATAAAGACAAACACCTATTATATCTTTATTTAATATTTAATATATCATGTAAAATTAAACTTAATTATTTGTATTATAATAATAATAATAATAATAATAATAATAATAATAATAATAATAATAATAATAATAATAATAATAATAATAATAATAATAATAATAATAATAAAATTATTATTATTATTATTATTATTATTAGAAATACAAACTTATAAGTAGGTAACCTTTGATATTTGTTATATATATATATATATATATATATATATATATATATATAACTAAAAATAATAAAAAATTCAATTCAATTTTGCCTTAATTAATTAAATTTGATTGAAATATTAATTAATTAATTCATCATAATATATATATATATTATTTGCTAACCAAGTCTGACATATATTTAATTAATTAATTTAAATATTATTTGGTTAAATATCAATTTGTCTTATTTTAATTCAATTTTTTAATTAATACTCGTACTTTTTAAATTAATTTATTGCAGACAAAATGCATGTATATATAGTATTGTTAGAGACGACAGATGAAAAACGCCCGTATTTTGGCTTTTAAAAAACTTATAGGTGTCTGTCTTAAAGTATAACAGACACCTATTATATAGCATATGCGTCTGTCATTAAATAAAGACAGACGCCTAAAATTTTATATGTCTGTCATTTATATTAACAGATGCATATAACTAACATATAGCTTGACATATTTACAAAAATATCACCGCCTATATTTTAAGCGTCTATCATTTTCATAACAGACATATATAACATTTAACTTAGAGTTGTTATTGTACTAGTGTTAACTTATATGTTAAGTCCTTAATCACTATAAAGTAAAAAGCTCAAGTAAGTTGCAGTGTAAGTTTCCAGTGATTTAGGTCCCGATTGCGCGTGACTTTAGTGGGGTACGCTGGTTCAATCGAAGTCTAAATTTGAACCCATAAAAAATGACTAATAATAAGAAAAAATAATCAAGAGTATTATTATTTGGGAATTAAAAAAATTAGTGCTAGAACTGGAAAAAAAAATAAAATTACCCTATAGACAAAATCGGTATTATTTGAATTGTTGGAGGAAATTGGTGGAAAATAAGGAACTTCTCAAAGTTTAAAAGTTAATCAAGATTAATTAATTTAATGCACCAATAAAAATTAGGATTAATTTTAATAGTGGGACCCACTCCTTAATTTTAGTATAAAAGTCAAAAAGATGACAAATTCTACATTCTTCCACCTAAAAAAAATCTAACTCATCTTCTTCCTCTCTTTCACCCTTTTGTCATCCACCATAGCCTTAAGCCACCATTTTGCTTCATTTCAAGCTTGAAAAAGAGAGAGAAAAATAGTTTCCAGAGAGAAAAATTCAAAATTAAAGAGTTCTTTCCATAAAGGGAGCTAAGGAGCAAGAAGGAAGGAAGAAAGAAGAAAAGAAAAAGGAGAAACCTTGGAACAAATTCGGTCCATCTTGGAGAACCATTAAGGTGAGTTTATTCTTCTTAAATTCAACTTTTTTCCTTCCATTTGAGACCCATAAGGATGATAGATATAATTAGGATTGGTAGATTTAGGTTATTTGGCAAGAATGGAACTAGAAATTGAAAATTGTAACTAGTTGAAGAAAAGTGTAATTAAACTTTAAATTAATAATAATTGATGTTAGTTAATTATTTTATGACTTAAAAACTAGAGAAAGGTAACTATAATAGAGGAATGAGGGGCTGCCTTAATTAACCTAGGAGAAACACAATTATTGATAAATGAAGTGTGATTAGAGGGTGAATTTGAAGAAAATAAATTGGGACTTATGATAAGGTTTTTGGGCAGTCATGACATATCAAGAAGGAAGTTTAAATTTAATACATTTTGACTACATTAAAGTATAAAACATATTAGGAGCATTAGAATTTTATGTAGGCATGAAAAGTTTTGATAATGAATGATAGGAATGAGATATGGTATGGTTGTGTAGGAAAACCAAGTGAGCAAATGAGAGACTCTCAAGAGGGTGACAAAGGAAAGGAGAAAACAAATTAGTAAAGGGAGAAAAAGAAGGAAAAATGGAAGCTCCAAGACTGATTAGGTATGTGCTTTGTTGATAAATATCTTGCATGTTGCTTAAATGTGTGAAATTATGTATTAATGTTGATATGAATGTGGCTTGACATGGAATGTGATTAGTTGTTGCTTTTAATGTTTTATATTGTAATGGGACCAAATGGAGTGAAATCATTAAGATACGTGAATGTAATTGTGATATGGAAATTTTGGCATAAAAATGAATGTATATGATGGATGTAATTAGTAGATAAGTTTGTGCCAATTCATGACCCTGCTGTAGAAATTTTGGAGCAGTCATGACTATTTTGATCATAAATAATGCTTTGGTAATGATATTGAGATGAAATCAGTTGGAAATAAAATTGGCTTCATAAGGCTAAAATAATTAACCTATTTTCAGACTCTAATTGAAAATGGACTAAAAATTGGACACAAAATTTCAGACTTGTAGGTACCCAGAAAATACTGGATAAAAATAATGGAATGTCCTTCAGTAAAAGAGCCATAACTTTTGATAGAAAACTTGAATTTAAATGATTTTTATTTCATCTAAAAAAAGGGACATTAATCTACAAAATATTAAAAGAATAACTTCAAATTAGAATTATAAATGGGCTAAAAATGAGGCCCAAAATCAGGGCCGAAATCTGCCATAGACAAAATTTTGATATATTGGGCATTGCATGTGGTATGATGGAAATATGTATTAATTAATGTGCATTTTGAATTTAATTGTAATTATAAATGTTTAATAAATTATTTATGTATGAGGTTCTAATGAAATGACAATGGGAACAAATAACAAAAATAAATAAATATATATGTGAAAATTTGATACAATTATCATTTTTGAAAATATTGTGAATAAATATAAAAATAGTTAAGCCCTAAGACACCTAATCTAAAACTAGAATAGAGAATAGTTTGACATGCCAATAAGGGGAGTTAAGGCACTCGGTGCCAAATATAAAGCCGGTAATAACAAATATTTAAATGCGTTTGGCGCAAAATTATTAAGTCGGTAATGACAATATTGCAAAAGCCAGTAATGACACTATTATAAAAGTACTTGGCGCAATATTATAAAAGTCAGTAATGGCAATCCCGTTATTCCTATTAGTTAGTTCGGTTATAGGTGTTATGGGTACAAAGAAAATGAAAATAATAATAATATAAAAGTATGTCATTGAATAATGTTGTGTTAAATCAAAATTGTTAAATATTATATGTTTGATGACATTTATCTAATTTCATATAATTCTTTTATTTTATGCCTTATTTGTAAAATTATTAAATGACACATAAGAAAATATATATAAGATTTTTATCCTTGAAGCACCACTAAGCTAGTAGCTTAGCGCAAGTGGTTTTCTCTTACACAGGTTCTAAAGAAAAGCCGTAAATAGGATAACTGTCAGAAGAAGAAGGGTATCAGGAAGAAAAGCAGCTAAAAGCTTTGACATATTTTTGGTATATTTTATCAAAAACTTTGTAAATTAAATTATAGTTTTATTTCATCTTGTATGTGTTAGGAATTTGTACATCTAATATAATGGACATAGTTTGAATGTAAAATAATATATTTTATAAATAAATAAAATTTTGAATATTGGTATTTGTAATAATTTTATTTTGGTGTCTGTAATATTTTCGGAAAATTTTTTTACTTCATTTAGCTAATCTTATAAAATAGTTAGTCGAGTAATGCTCACTTATCTTGCTGAACTAAAGTGAGGTAAGGGGGTGTTACATGTAGAGTTAACAACAATAGCAAGATGGAATATAAGATGCACTTGCCTTATCTACTCTCCTGTCCTAATAGGAATATGAGTATGCAAAGCACCCTAAATGTGAGTAGTTTGTTTTTCTTCAAAACAATAATAAGAAAAAAAACTAAAAGTTAAAAAATAAAGGAAATGCATTATGACTTAGGGAAGAATTGTTAACTCTAAATAAATAAAAATCAAATTATAAGTAAAAGTTAAGGGCTTATCAAAGAAAACAAGTGTGGGGGTTTGATATATATGGGTTTTTTCTATTCATGATAAGTAGCTTGAATAGATTGTTTTCACTTTATAAGTTGAGGCAATGATGTGATTGAATTGGGTTGTCTTTAATTTTAAGTATGGAATCAATATTAAGATGGTCTTAAACTTCAAATTGACTATGTGAATTTGATGAAAATCACATTGGTGCATTAGTGAGACTTGGAGATGTGAAGATTAGAATAGTGTGTATTGGCTATGTGCATGTTTTGAATATTTCTCTATGTTTAGTTATTGTCTGAGGACAAGCAATGTTTAAGTGTGGGGGAATTTAATGTCTTCTTATTTGTTCTAGTTTTATTAATGTTTTTCATGTTTAATTTAGGTTTTTTTTTTTCATGTTTTAGGTACTCAGTGGCTTTAATTTTATGTTTGTAGGAAGAGAAGACAAAATGTAGAGTGGACATGAAGCCTCATGCTCATGAAAAAGTCTTCATGATCGTCAAGAGAGGAAGTAAGCATGGAGCTCTCACACACGTGAGGCTTTAATGTTGGTCATGAGGAGAATTCTTCCACTTTTGTTGTTGGCTTAAGATTTTAATTGCGGGTGCAAAGAATTTAAAGCTTGACCTTTGATCACGAGCATACCAATTTGATGCAAGAGCATCGCTTATATATCTCTATTTCCTGTCATGAACTTAAAAAATCAAAGCAAGCAAGAAGATTAATGAACTATAAGAAAAATCTTATCAAGCATGTAACAAGCTATCACGTATGTGACACACTATTTCTACTATAGATTCCAGTGCTGATCCAATTCTTATTCTGATCAAATGGGGCCTAAAGCTTGAAGATATAACCCAATTTGAAGAGCATATCTGTGAAAAGTTATCTTATAATTAGGAAGTTTTATATCTTTAGAAGTAGAATTCAAACAGGATTTAATATTATAAATTCTAGTTTTTCTTTTACGTAAAGGGGAGAGGGAGAAATAAAGACAGATAGCTAGAGAAAGATGTAGCATACAGTTTACGTTCTTGAATTATAGGGAGTTTTTCATCTTTATTTTCTTTAAATGTAACTTAGTCATCGAAATAGACATGACCATTATTATTAAGATGCCATGATAAACACTTTAATGGGTGCTTAATGAGAAACCCCAATCTCTCTCTTCCTATCTTTTCAATGAATGAATGATTATCTTCAGTTTCAATTATGCTTATTAAGTTTTTAGTTTGGTAGTTGCTTGATCATTATTATTCAACTTCAAATTGACATATTAAGGTTTTATTATTAGACACACATCTATAATCTAACCTAAAAATTGGATTGAATATTAGTTAATTCATTAGCTTGATAAGTTGATGCATTAGAGATGAAAGCCATAAAATCTACATTCATTAGTACTTAAATTATTAAAGAGCATACAGGTTGTGGGTTATGAGCTAAGTTCCTATTTCTTTTCTAATTAATTTTCTCTTTCACTTTCTACTACAATCTAGTTATTAATTAGTTCTCTTATTTTAGCTTAATCAAATTTAAGCTACTACAACAGTGTCTCACACTTTCTACAGTAAAGTGTCTCATACGGAGCCATCTGAATATTGGATTGGTAACTGTTGTTGTATGCAAACTCCATTAAAGGTAGATATCTATCCTAACTACCCTCAAATTTGATCACGCAACATCTCATCATGTCTTCCAAGATATGAATAACCCTCTCCGACTGACCATCTGTCTAAGGATGGAAAGTCGTACTGAAGTTGAGCTTGGTACCCAAAGCTCACTGTAAACTATCCCAAAACTCAGATGTGAACTGTAGATGTCTATATGAAATTATGGAGACTGAAACTCTATGAACACACACTATCTCATTCATGTACAACTCTGCCAATCAGTTCAAAGGATAATCTTTCTGAATAGGTAAAAAGTGAACCGACTTCGTTAACCTATCCATGATCACCCATATAGCATCGTACTTCCTCGACGTCAATGATAATTCAATCACAAAATTCATAGTGATTCTCTCCCATTTCCATTTTGAAATTGTGATCTGCTATAATAACCCTAAAGATACCTGATGTTCAGCCTTAACCTGCTAACATGTAAGACATCTAGTCATGAACTATGTGATGTCTTTCTTCATCCCTGACCACCAATACAAGTCTTTTAGATTCTGATACATCTTGTTACTCCCTAGGTGCATTATGAATCTCGTCTCATAGGCCTCTCTCATAATCCTTTGTCTTAGCTCTGAGACACCTAGCACACATAACCTGCCCTGGTAGAGTAAACTACCAGCTAACTTAACTGAGAAACCCGGTCTCTCCCCTTTGGAGACCAAAATGATCAATTCTATTAGCTTGCCATCAAGTTATGTCCATCTCTAATCTCTTGACTCAAGGTTGTCGAATGTGCAACTCTACCACGGTCTTCCTACTAAGTGCATCGATCTCCACATTGGCCTTCCCTAGAAGATAATCAATTACATAGTCATAATCCTTTATCAACTCTAACCATCTTCTCTGCCTCAAATTCAAATCTCGTTGTGTAGGAAGATACTTCAAACTCTATGATCAGTGTAGATGTAACATTTCTCTCTATATAGATAATGATGTCATATCTTCAATGTATGGCCGCCAATTCTATATTATGCATCGGGTAGTTCTTCTCATGAGGCTTTAACTGTCTGGATGCATATGCGACAACTTTCCCTTCCTGCATTAACACACAACCCAATCCGTGGTGTGATGCGTCACTGTAAATCACATATTCCTTATCCAGAAATGGCGATGTCAACACTGGAGCTTCTGTCAGAAAACTCTTCAGCTGGTCAAAATTGTTCTGGCACTTGTCTATCCAGTAAAACTTGATATCCTTCCGCAACAACCTAGTCAATGGAGAAGCAATCATGGAAAATCCCTCCTGATTTCTCTAATATTCTGTGGGGGTTTCCTATCCAAGATCGCATTGACTTTACCTAGATCCACTATAATCCCATTGGCCAATATCACATACCTGAGAAAGGCAACCTCATCTAGCCAAAACTCACACTTAGAGAGCTTGGCATATAGCTTATGCTCCCTAAGAGTCTGCAAAACTATTCTCAAATATTGTTCATGTTCATTCTTATTTCTTGAATACACCAAAATGTCATTTATGAATACCATGACAAACTGATCCAAAAATGGTCTAAAGACCCGATACATCAGATCCATAAAAGCTGTCAGAGCATTAGTTAACCCAAAGGGCATAACCAGAACTCATAATGACCATACGTGGTTCTCAAGGTTGTCTTCTCTACATCACTCGCCTTGATTATCAACTGATGGTAGCCCGATTTCAAGTCAATCTTAGAGAATATCCTTGCACCTTTCAACTGATCGAAAAGATCATCAATCCATGGTAACAGATACATGTTCTTAACAAACATCCTATTTAATTGCCTATAGACTATGCACAACCTCATATACCTGTCTTTCTTCTTGACAAACAATACCGGTGCACCCTATAGAGATATACTCGGTCTGATGAAGCCCCTTATCTAGCAATTCATGTAACTGTGCCTTTAACTCCTTCATCTCTAATGGAGCCATCCGATATGGTGTCGTTGATATAAGAGTTGTACCCGGAATAAGCTCAATTGAGAACTTTATCTCTCTCTTCGAAGGTAGCCCTGATAACTCATCTGGGAACACATCTGGGAATTCCTCTACTATCGAAATATCCCTAAGATCAAGGCTCTCCCTTTTGCTATCAATCACGTGAGCCAAATAGGCCTCACACTCATTTCTGATCATCTTTTGTTCTTTTATCATAGAGATGATCCTTGTTTGCTGTGAGGATCTCTCCCCCTGCACAACCACTATCTCTTCTTTCGATGTTCTTAATTCTACCATCTTCATCCTATTTAATACAGTCCACTATTGCACCATGCCAAGATAGCCAATCCATACCCAGGATATAGCATCATATTCATGAAAGGGCAACTCAATCAAGTTTATTGTGAACTCTTTCCCTCGAACCATAATCGAACAATTCTTATACAACTAGTTTACCATTGTGTTATGCCCTAAAAGGTTATTCACCTCTATCTCATAATCTAATCTCTTCACTAACATGTTATACCACTCAGCTATATTGGTACATATATAAGAATGTGTAGAACTTAAATCTATCAAAGAAATTAAAACTGAGTCAAAGAGAAGAAAAGTACCAATAACCATGTCCGCTGGTGCTTTACTAGGTCCTGGCCTATTCACTGTCCCTGATACAACCAATCTAGATCCACCTATGCCTAAATTGACATGTCCTCGACCCCTAGCTTTTATCGGTATTGACCCTTGAGTCCAAGTGGGAGCCTCCACCATCTGTAATGAACAATCCCTCTTAAAATGATCTCGAAACCCATACCTAAAGCAAGACCTAGTGCATCCCCAACAATCTCCTCTATGCATCTTTCCACACACTGTACAATGTGTTATTGCCTCTCTTTGTGTCTGGGTCTTACTACTAACAACAGTGAAAACTGTCACAGAAGATGGTACATGTCTGGTGTACCCCGTTTGACCCTACCCCTATCCATATCCTCTAGACTAGATGGATCTAGAACTGGTGAGAGCCTTCTTGCTCAATAGCTGTGCAACACTGTACGCTAACCCACTAAAGTATTTTCTAGAAAACTCTTTTGCCTTCTTCAACTTTACCCTATTTTCTATAGAAATGGAAGAAGATACCAACATCATGAAGTCCTCATACTGTTGTGAGATTACATGACATCTGATCTCATCTCTCAGACAATCCTCAAACCATTGTCTGCCTCATCCCCAATGATATCGATCGCATACCTGCTTAACCAGGTAAACTCTCTCTCATATATTGCCACGATCATGTTCCCCTGTCATAAGTTTAGAAACTATCATTTTCTTCTCATCTGTATACACCCTCAGCACTTATTGTTTTTTGAACTCTGCTATGAAGAACTCCCAAGTAAATGACTCTGGAATCTCCAGTTTCTGCAAAACTGACTTCCACTAATCATCAGTATGCTCCTGAAGAAGTGAAACATCATACCTAACCTTGTGCTCTTTGGCACAATCCAGCTCCTCAAATACCCTCTTGGTCGTCTCTAACCAAAAATCAATAACTACTGGATCATCCTCACCACTTGTGAAGTCTGTAGCCCAATACTTCCTCAGCCAGTCTATCTGAACTCTACATCTTGGTGGTGACTGAGGAGATGGTCGAAGTGGTGGTGGTGGAAGAAAAGGTGGCAGTGGCGTAGCCTGTACTAACCACTGCAACAAAGTAGAAAGATTCTACATCAATGGATCATGTGTCTGATCCAACTGACCAGCCATCGGTTGCTGTAAAAGAGGTACTCCAGTCAGTCCTTGCATACTGGTTTGGCTCGGCATATTATGAGCCTCAACATCCAAATGACGATTACTCTCAATCGCATCATGTGGTTTGATCTCCATACTCACTCTTCAGCCTACACATTGACAGAGGATAACCCAGATCAGTGTCATATACGATAACACTCGCGCACGTGATACACCCATCCCACCTAGGTTTAGAATCGCCTAAACCTAGGATTTGATACCACTAAATGTAATACCCTTCGATATAATTAAGACTAAACCCAATTATACCAAAAGATACTACAATGAATGTGAGTTAAAATGTCATAATTTTTTTAAAAAAACTTTCATGCACTATGGCCATGATGACTTAACAAAATAAAAGCATTCTTAAAATCATAAATCGAGCTTAATAAAATAAAAGTTTAATACAAATCATATGGGCATACACAAGCCCAATATTTTACAAAATGAGTAGTTATAATACTATATATTTTTGAAATACAGCATGTAAAGCTATAACTACCCAACCCATGTCAAAACAATCAAAAAATAAGATACAACAGTGTATCACCCATCTCGACTATATATCCTTGACTCCGATCAATAGGCATCCTCTTCTATCGGTCCTCCCCTAAGCTCCAAACCTGAGCATGGAAGAATCCATACGCTAAGCAATTCGTGCCTAGTGGTGCATAACAACGTGCAAGGCATATAACAATATATAAATAATATGCATGATATACTCACCGAGCTACTATAACGACTTACCTCGAAGTCTGCACATGCACTAGCTCATACACTATATGACATGCCATCAGAATTTTATATATATATCTTAAATTTCCTTAGTGATAAGAAAGAAACAAAATCTTCTATTCTTCCTAGTACTTTTAAAAATACTTATAATCTTACAAATATCCTAAATAAAGGAAAGAAAATTAAAAACAATTTTGTTTCTATCCATAATCTTCAAAAAGAAATTAAAGAAGTAAAATTAGAAATAAAATAATTAAAAGAAAAACGAGAACATATTCTCAAATTATCAATTCCCTTTTATCTAAATCTTTACAAGAAAATTCTACTTCTGCAAATTCCTCTGATAATGAAAATCTTGATACTCAAAATTTGGAATCTCTTGAAACAGCTCTAGAAGAATTTCTTTTTGTTTTAATAGAAATCACTTCAAGAAAATATTTTATAAAAATTACCCTTGTTCTTTTAGAAAACTTCCGAATTGATACCATTGCATTATTTGATACCAATGTCGATTTATGCGTTTAATTTTCTAGTATTTCTAATATTTATTTCTTCTTCTACTTATTCTATCTTATATTTCTTTGTTATTTTTATCCCTTGTAATCTTTGGGCGTGTCCTAGTATCAAAGCCTGGGGAATATTGTTATAGAAAATTGTAATTTATTTTATAAAGGTTTGAGTCTAGATCTTAAGATCTCTTAAGTTTTCTTGCCTAGGAAGGTCCGGAAGATAAGTCCTTAAGTGTAGGCAGTAATACCCAGAAATTGCTTAAGACTGTAGAGAGTTCTTATTTTCTTTATAAAAATCTTTATAATTTGGATACTATTTTCTGTAGAACTACATCTTCAAACTCTGCTTCCACCTCTTCCAATGATTCCAAGAAGATAGTAAATAGTGAAAAAATAATAATAGAAGATTTTGAAAAAGGACTAGATAATTGGAAAATACCAAAAGTAAATAGAGATCAGATTTCTAAAAATTCTTTTGTTCAATCCCAAATTGAACCATAACCAGAACTTAGCAGTCCAACTTTTCCAGTCATTACGAAATATTTAGCACATGAGTTAATTATTGTAGAAAAAGGATTTCAAGTTGATAAAAAAAATTTCATGATGATTTTTATGAAAAACATAATCTTGAAAAAAGAATGTGGTTTTTCAAATAATTCCTATATACGAGAAAATAAATTCAAGAAAAATTTTATGAATTTGTTTGTGAAAATAGAAGTCATATTCTATTTTTTGACTGGTTTGAAATATATGCTTCTCAAAATTCCATAGAGTATCCTTTCAAATCTACCAATTCAGTTATCATTAGAAATAAAACTCCTGAATGGAAAACCATAACAGATTCTAGAAAAATCTCTTTCCATGATCAGGTTGTGAGTACCACTCCTCTCAAAAATCCCAGTACTAATGATAAGGTCAATATAATAAATAATAGTACCAAAATTTTTCAAGATAATATTAGAGCCATCCAATAACAGTTAAGTTGCATTGGGCCTAATACTAGCAGTTCTCGTCCACCTATAGATTCTAATCAAATTGCCCCTGATACTTCAACTTCTAGAATAAATGTCATAAATCAGGATTCTAATATATATATATATATAGAATGCACGTTACTACATGGCATATCAACAGTCATCTAGTACCATACAAGTGTTTATCACATATACATTTTATTAATTAACCTACCTTTGCCCATCTACTCATAACTAGACTAAAATGGATAAAGGTAGCTTAGCCCACTGATGCGCTCTGGTCCGATAACCTTCGGTCTGTAAAATATATAACCCACCGAAGCACTCTAGTCCGATAACCTCTAAGCCTTCAAATATATAACCCACCGAGGCACTCTGGTCCACTAACTCTATACCTTCAAATATATAACCCACTGAGGTGCTCTGGTCTACTAATCTCTAGGCCTTCAAAATATATGACCAACATAGGTCACTCGATACTGAACTCTCCTCTCAATGGCATGTCATCTATCCTAGATCTAGTCCTAGTTAGAGTATTGGGCTTATAATGTTATCATATGCATATTCATATTATCCATTATCATATTTTATATAAATCTCATGATTTGGACAATCATATATTTCCATACCATGCTAATAGCACGCATTTGAGGCTTACCGCCTCCCGACAAATCAAATTTGATTCAAAACCAAACATATAAATTTATCATCATAAACAACTTCATGCCCATGAATAACCATTCAGGATCGTGAAGCACCACTTCACGGGTAGCCCCCTTTATGACACAAGACATAATTCAATCTGTGAATTAGCACACGTTCACGGCCATGATCACTCCTTCATGGGCATGAACCCAACCGTGAAGCTGCCCGTGAATGGGTCTGCTTCAGTAATAAGAATGTATCTCACGACATTCACACCCGTGAACTCACCCTTCACTACTATGAATCTGGAAATTTTTCCAGAAAAATAGAGCATAACAATTCATGCCAATTCCATATGCAATACTCTTTGTGGTTGACCATTGTTAGCCACCCTATCAACATTCTAGCATGCATTCAAGCTATCTATCATGCTTATATCATCTCTAATCATCAATAATAATCAAAATTGTTCCACAAATATGTCAACCTAACCATGTTCATAAGATTCCCATCATGTATGTTAATCCCACATTTCACCATTTATCTACTTATTTATCATCTAAAACATGTCTTTAAAGCAAAGAACATAGAAAAACACAATGTAATGGCCTTAAGTGTTGTTATGTACAAACCTTACACCTAAGATGGAAATTGGCTAAAGCTTGATCTCTTCAAGCTTGTCCTCTCCCTTAAGATGGACTTCCAGCACTTTCTCTAGGTCCTAGCAAGATGAAAAAAATATCCTTTTAGCTTCCCAAAAATGAACCTATGGTCCAAAAAATAAAAACCATGCTTTCCTTTTGTAACCCACAACTCTCTCCTTCTCACTCTTTCCCTCACTTTACTTATAGAAACAAACTCTCTCTAAGCTTCAACAATGGAAGAAAAGGAGCTTTGGAGGAAAGAGAAAATGAATATGGCGTGTTAGGTTGGTTAACAGGGAGTGGAGAGCAGATTTAAAGGGAATGGTAGAAAGAAAAATATGACTTTCTCACCTGCTCTGTCTGCCCATGCTTCACGACCGTGACTCTATTTCACAGGCGTGAGCCTCTCCTTCACAGTCGTGAAGCAACTCTTCATGGCCATAAGGAACCTTATCACGGCTATGTACAAAAATCTGATATTCACGGTCATGACACCCAATATCACGGGCATGAAACATCAAATTTCTGCAACTTTCAACTTCCCAAAACTCCACTTAATTCTTTTGTTTCTCACTAATCAAAAACATAACGTATAGGCCCTAATTATAGGCATTACAATCTGTCATTATTTATGATTAAATTTTGTGAAAAATTTGGAGAATATTAAAAACATTGTAGAGAAAGATAATAAATAACAAAAAAGGATGTAGGATTAAGAAAAAATTGAGAATTTAAGAATTTAAGAAAAGTTGAGATTATATAGAAGTGTAATTAGAGAGAAAAAATAATTAAGAGTATAATTAGAGAGGAATTAGGAATATGTATAGGGAGAATTGAGATTGAATTGTAGAAAAATTGAGAGAAATTGAGAATTGATTGAGAATGAGATTGTGTAGGAAATGAAAAAGATTGAAATGAATTTGATATTTATAGAGAAAAATTGAAAATTTCAATTTCAATAATACCCCTAAAATATATCTGTTATTTTTCTATTATAAGGGATATTTTGTCTTTTCATTATATTTATTGTTGCCCAGACAATGAACCAAGAAGGGGGTTGAATTGGTTAGCAAATAAAAATACTTAATAGTGTGGAATAAATAAAATAAAGGAAGGAAGGAGAGATATCACACGCAATATTTATAGAGGTTCGGGTATTAACAAACCCTACTCTTCTCCATAATCTTAATTGGGGTGTTTCACCAACACACTAAGTGTTACAATAGAGTTTTTCAAGCTCACTCCCAACTATGGTATTTCTCTCAATGGCTAACACCTAAGCCAACGATTCCCTTGTATTTTTCTATGGCTCACACAAAAAACCAATTTCTTGTATTTTATGGCTTACACAATAAACCCTTAAAAGTGTTTCACTCTTAACCCAAGTTCACTTTTGAGTAATTGATTATAATGAAAAATACTCACCAACCTACAATGCTCAGAACTTATGAGCAATTAGGTTTCACAAAAAATAAAGGATTGTTGAAAAATAATTAATGCACAAGGCTACAATAAGATTAAAGATGAAAAATAATTGTTGTTCTTCTATTTGGGATTCATAAATGACTTGCATTTATACTCCCTCTGTGAATTATAGTTGTTTAGGTACATTTAATGTGAAAGTAGCCACTGAACCAACTTTTAATTCAAGCCTGACACGTTTCTCTATCCTAGTTCACGAGCGTGGCTATTTGTGTCATGGGCATGAATGATCTTCCAAGCCATTATCCAAATGATTACTCTGGCCATGACACTCTCTGGAAGAATTGGAAATATTAGGTCATGGGCGTGACTAATCTTTCACGGGAGTGACTTGTCTGATCTTTCATGATTGGTTTGATCCTTCATGGCCATGAACTTTGAATGGTGGAGAATTGGCGCTAAGCTATATGCACAGGTCTGACATTAGTAGTCATGGGTGTGACACTTTGCTATTTCTTTGATTTTTATCTTCAAAAATTGCCTTTCAATCTTGCTTCATGTTTTAATCAAAGTATATCATATTTAACACACTTAGAACATAAACAATGTTAAATACATTATTGCTATTTTATTTGTTACCATCAAAATGATGGAAATACCCCTCAAGGTTTAATAATCTTCCCCTTTTGACGGTGACAAATAATCTAGCAATATGTGCTTTTGAGAAGTCTCCCCCTATAAAGATGCTTAAGATAAAATAATAAAGTTCAAGATTTGAAGAAATATAGCAACGGTATTTGCAAACTAATAAGGTATATGCAAGGTATATCTTAAGTATATCTCATCAAATAAAACATGTATAACCAAGTGTATTCAAAGTATATGTGAGATATATGTTAAGTATATCTTATGCATTAAATAAAATGAGTTCAAATAAGTTCAAGTTGCAAGGTATATGTGAGGTTGATATGAGGTATTGCTTATGCATGTCATCAATTGAAATAAAATTTGCATATTTCATTATATAACCACACATTGCATATTGCATATTCTTGCCTTCATATATTGAACGCATATGTTTGTTTCTTCCACTTTGTCACCAGCAAAAAGATTGAAATGTAAATAAGAGAGTTGTATTAAAAATTAAAGGACAAGGATTACATGAAAATTAAAATGCATAAAGATAAAGTCCTATTACAACAAAGGTAAATCTACTACATGATAACTAGGACTCTAAGTAGGCTTAAAGCCTGACAAATCATCCCTAAGGCATGCTACCTTTGCCTTGAGACTTTCCATATAAGACTCCATAAAGCCATGAAAAATAAAGTGAAACGAGTCACGGTCGTGACATTAAACAGTCACGGGCGTGAAGAAGGCTTTTCACGGTGTGACAAATATAGTAACAAGTGTGAAGCTTAGTCTTCACTACTTCTTCCCATGAGGCAAGTTGTGAAGCAAAGTGTGAAAGCTTTAGGAACTTTTTGCTATCTTTGTTCACGTCCATGAATATATGTCACAGGTGTGAACCACCTCAAATCTTTAAAAACTAAAACTAAGTCTAAAACAAGACTAGAATATTTCTAAAAAGTTTCTATGCTTTAAAACACATATTTCTATCATGTTAACTACTTCATACCATAAAATCAATCATATTAAATGCATCATATGAAGGAATTAACATTCAAGGTTCACACGACATACTATTGGAAAAAAAATTAATTAAGACAATGTTGATCCATCAAGCATAACAAACTCTCTTCTTATAAAACAAAAACTTTCTTCATTAAGAGGTTTGGTAAAAATATATGCCAATTGATTATTTGCATCAATAAATTCTAACACAACATCTCCATATTGAACATGATCCCTAAGAAAATGATGTCTAATGTTAATATGCTTACTTCTAGAGTGTTGAATGGGATTCGTAAATAGGTTGATGGCACTTATATTGTCACATTTGATGGTTATATGGTCCAAACTATGAACATAATCCTTAAGTTGTTGTCTCATCCATAGTATTTGAGTGCAACAACACCATGCTATCACATATTCCTCTTCAGCGGTAGATAAGGCGACTGAAACTTGTTTCTTGCTAAACCAAGAAACTAGGCATTCACCAATAAAGTGACAAGTGCCTGAGGTACTCTTTCTATCCAAAAGACTACCGACATAATCTGCATCAGAATATCCTATGATATGGAAAGATGAATTTCTAGGATACCATAAGCGTAGATGCAATGTGCCATTTAAGTATTTTAAAATCCTTTTTACATCATTCAAATGTGATTCTTTAGGACAAGATTGAAATCTAGCACATAAGCATGCACTATATATTATCGGGCCTAGAGGTAGTAAGGTATAGAAGTGATCCGAGCATACCTCTATATAGCTTTTCATTTATGCTTTTCCTCTTCTCATCTTTGTCAAATTTTATTGATGTGCTCATAGGAGTTTTAGCATTTTTGCATCCTTCCATTCTAAATCTCTTGATTAACTCTTTGGTGTACTTGGATTGGTTGATGAATATGCCCTAATTGCTTTGCTTAATTTGTTGACTAAGGAAGAACTTAAGTTAGCCCATCATGCTCATTTCAAATTCCCTAGTCATACACTTAGCAAATTCTTGGCAAAACAATTCATTAGTAGACCCAATTATAATATCATCAATATAAATTTGAACAATTAGAATGTCATGCTTATGCTTTTTAATAAACAAGGCTGTATCAATATATCATTTTGAAAAATTATTTTCTAAAAGAAAAGAACTTAGTCTTTCATACTAAGCTCTTGGAGCTTGTTTTAATCCATACAAGGCTTTCGAAAGTTTAAAAACATGATTAGGCAAGTTATGGCTTTCAAAACCCAGAGGTTGTTCTACATATACTTCTTTTCTCTAAAACCATTTAAGAATGCACTTTTGACATCCATTTGAAAAAGTTTAAAATTCATATGGCATACAAATGCTAAAAGTATTCTTATGGCTTCTAATCTAGCTATCGGAGCATAGGTTTCATCATAGCCTATACCTTCTTCTTGATTATAACCTTTGGCAACTAACCTAGCTTTATTCCTAGTACCTTGTTCATCTAACTAATTTCTAAACACCCATTTACTACTAATGATTTCATAGTCTTTGGGTCTAGGAACTAAGGTCCATACCTTACTTCTCTCATATTGGTTAAGTTCCTCTTATATAGTAATCACTCAACTTTCATCATTAAGAGCCTCATCAATATTTTTAGGCTCAATTTGAGAGACAAAAGCAAGGTTAGAATCTAAGAGTTTGAGATGAGATCTAGTACTTACACCCTTAGTAGGATCACCAATGATTTGTTCTTTGGGGTGATTCTTTATCATTTTCCATTTTTTTGGGAGCTCTTAGTTATCTTGCCCTTGAGCTTGAGGTAGAGAGATATCTTGTTGTTGTTTCTCTTGATCATCATCATCATCTTTCTCATGATCAAGATCAAACTTCTCCATTGTACCTACAATATCATCAAGAACACTACCTTTCACAAGATCAAGCTTACTATATTCATCAAAAACAACATGCATAGACTCTTCAACAACTAAAGACCTTTTATTAAAGACTCTATAAGCTTTGATAGTTGTAGAGCATCCTAAGAAGATACCTTCATCTGATTTAGAGGCAAAATTTCCAAGGTTGTCCTTGGTGTTTAATTTAAAATACTTGCATCCAAATACTCTAAAGTAAGATATCATGAGTTTTCTTCCATTCCATAGCTCAATAGAAGTTTTGTTTAAAAGTGGTCTTTTGAAAACTCGATTTGAAATATAACATGCAGTATCAGTGGCTTCGGCCCAAAAGTAGGTTGGTAAACTATACTCATTGAGCATTGTTCGAGCCATTTCAATTAAAGTTCGATTTTTTCTTTCTACGACCCCATTTTGTTGAGGTATCTTAGGAGTTGAAAAATCGTGTGAAATAGCATATTCTAAACAAAAGTTTTCAAAATTTTCATTTTCAAATTCTTTGCCATGATCGCTTCTTAATTTGGAAATAAAATAGCCTTTTTCATTTTGAACTCTTTTATGAAAGATTCAAAAACATCACTTTTTTGAGCTAAGAAAATTACCCAAGTGAATCTAGAGTAATCATCAACAATGACAAAAGCATAGTATTTACCTCATAAACTAGCAACTCTAGTGGGTCTAAAAACATCTAAATGCAAAAGTTGTAGAGGTTTAAAGGTACTTACTATATTTTTGGATTTGAATGATGACTTTTGTTGTTTTCCTCTTTGGCAAGGTTCACATGTCTTATCTTTTTCAAATTTGACTTTTGGAAGTCCACTTACTAACTCTCATTTACTAAGGCTTTGAATTAATTCCATGCTTGCATGACCAAACTAAGTCCACTTACTAAGGCTTTGAATTAATTCCATGCTTGCATGACCAAGATTCATCACTAATAGACATAAGACCCTTAAAGGAGAGGTTATATATTTTGTGTAAGTCTATTATGTAAGTATTGTCATCTCTATCTCCTTTGAATATCTCTTGGCCACTTAAAGAGGTTACAAGACATTCATTTGAGGTAAAGATAACTTAGTTTCCCTTATCAGATAATTGACTTACACTTAACCAATTATGTTTCAATCCATCAACAAGCAAAACATTTTCAATAAAAGTTGTATTATTAATACCAATAAAGCCAATGCCAATTACCTTACCCTTAGCATTGTTCCCAAAGGTCACCTTACCACCATCAATTCTTTTGATGTGATTGAAGAGTTCTTTGTTTCTGGTCATATGTCTTAAGCATCCACTATCCACAGGCCAATCATTATCCTTTATAGTGGACTTAAGGCATACCTATAAAACCACAATTCAAGTTTGGTTTTTAAGTACCCAAATGAACTTGGGACCTCAAGGGTTAGCACTTGAAGGTTCCCAATAAGCCTTCCTTATCCAACAATCTTGTTGATATGACCAAATTTCATGCAATAATTGCATTATTTAGTTTTATATATGTTTTTTGGTTTTGACATGCTTTTACGTCTTAACATCCTTTTAGAATGAGTTTGTGTGCAATGACATACACATGCATGATGAATAGGTGCTTTCCTAGGTGTATGCCTTTTATACATAAAATCATGATTGAGGTTTCCCTCTTAAGCCAAGTGACCCTTGACTATTCTTCTTTTGAATAGAGGGTTTTGTGTGTGCTATGCTCTTAGCCCTTGGGACTATTACCTCAATTGTGGAGGTTTGTGGTCACTAGACTTAACAAATATAGTCTTGTGAGATGAAGATGATATTTCATTAAAGCCAAGACCATGTCTTATTAAAGGTAGTCTTTGAGAGACTATGAGAGTATCTAAATTCTTTTACCCTTTATGAAACTTTGAAATTGAGTTTCTAAGTTCCTTAACTTCATTTTTCAAAATATTGTTTTCTTTAAGCAAAGATTTAGTTGAGGGTCTAGAGGAGTACTCATCTAAAGATTTTTGAAGAGTTTCATTAAAAGTCTTAAAATCAGAATTCTCTTTTTGTAAAACTTCCATTTTATTTTTCAAATCTAAATTATTATGTTTACTAGTTTTAAGTCTACTTCTATATTTTTCTAATTCTAGGTTCAACACTTCTATTAAGCTTTGCTCATCATCATCATCTTCACTATCACTATTATTATCACTACTATTATCACTAAAAGAGTATGAGTAAGAAGGACCTACCTCATTCGTGAAGTGATCCTCGAAAACCATGAAGCATAGGTTGACCTCTTCTCCTTCATTATCATCTTTTTCTCTTGAAGAGCTTTTGTCATGCCATGTGGCTTTGTGACCTTTCTCCCCATCATCTTTTTGAAATATTTTATTGTGTTTCTTGAGCTTTGGACATTCTGGTTTGATATGTCCTTTCTTCCCACATTCATAACACTTTACCTCCTCTTTATTTCTTCAAGAGTCATTTGAGGAGTGTTTGAAGGTTCTTTGTTTGAAGTTTTGAGAATTTCCAAGTCTCTTTTCAATCATTCTTTTTATTCTTCTTGAGAGCATGGAAATTTCCTCATTCTCATCATACTTTTCTCTTCATCATCTTCAATTACCTCTTGAGATTTTGAAGTAAAGACTTTGAGTGCTAGAGGCTTTCTCTTCTCTGGTTCAGCTTCAAGTTCTCTATCTCTTTTTACTGCCATCTTATGCGTTAGAAGTTTACCAATAAGCACATCGGTAGATATGATGTTCATGTCTTCATTGGCCTCTTCTATACCAACAACTCTTGAACCATAGTCTTTGAGAGGAAGGCTTCTTAGAATTTTGTTATTCACATCTTCCAAGCTCAAGTGTTTTCCAAGCTTTCTCATGCCATTGATGATGGATAAAAGACGGTTCATCATGTCGATAATGGATTCATTGGATTTCATTTTGAAGAGTTCATATTCCGAAGTAAGAAGTTGAATCTTCTTGGATTTTACTTGCTTGGTTCCTTCATGATAATTCTCCAATATTTTCCACATGTTATATGCGATTGGACAATGTTGGATTCTGCCACATTCTTCAATAGATAAAGAGCTTACAAAGATTGTCATTGCCTTTTTGTCTTTGAAATTAGCTCTTTATTGAGGCTCTATCCAATTATCTCTTGAAAGAATTTCTTCTTCACCATCAACTCCTTTCTTGGTTGGTGGTGTCCATTCTTTCCGAACATTATCCCAAACTTTAATTCCTTCACTATCGAGATATGTCTCCATCCAAAATTTCCAATGAGCGTAGTTCACTCCATCAAAGTAAGGCTTAAGACTTCAAATCCTTCATTGGCCATTTCTTGATCTTTGCTAGCGCTTATTAGGCTTTATTGCTAGACAAGCTCTGAAACCAATTGTTGCCCAGACAATTAACCAAAAAGGAGGTTGAATTGGTTAGCAAATAAAAATTTTCTTAATTAAAAGTACAAAATAAATAAAATAGAGGAAGGAATGAGAGATATCACATACAAGATTTATAGAGGTTTAGGTATTAACAAACCCTACTCCTCTCTTCCATCTCAATTGGGTGTTTCACTAATACATTAAGTGTTACAATTGAGTTTTTAAGCTCACTCCCAAGTATGGTGTTTCTCTTAATGGCTAACACCTAACCTAGAGATTCCTTTGTGTTTTTCAATGGCTCACACAAAAAACCAATTTCTTGTGTTTTATGGCTCACACAATAAACCCTTAAAAGTGTTTCACTCTTAACCTAGTATACCCAAGCTCACTTTTGAGTAGTTGATTACAATGAAAAATACTCACCAACCTACAATGTTTAGAAGTTATGAGCAATTAGGTTTTCACAAAAAATAGAGGATTGTTGAAAAATAATTAATGCACAAAGCTATAACAAGATTAAAGATGAAAAATAATTGTTGTTCTTCTATTTGGGATTCATAAATGACTTGCATTTAAACTCCCTCTATGAATTATAATTGTTTGGGTATATTTAATGCGAAAGTAGTCATTGAACCAACTCTTAATTCATGCCTGACATGTTTCTCTATCCTAGTTCATAGGCATGAATGTTCTTCCAAGCCGTGGTCCAAGTGGTGACTCTGGCTGTAACACTCTCTAGAAGAATTGGAAATATTTGGTCACGGGTGTGACTAATCTTTCACAGGAGTGACTTGTCTGATCTTTCACGGTTGGTTTGATCCTTCATGGCCGTGAACTTTGAATGGTGGAGAATTGGCGTTAGGCTATATTCATAGGTGTGACACTTTGCTATTTCTTTGATTTTTATCTTCAAAAGTTGTCTTTCAATCTTGCTTCATGTTCTAATCAAAGTATATCATGTTTAACACACTTAGAACACAAACATTGTTAAATACATTATTGCTATTTTATTTGTTATCATCAAAATGATAGAAATACCCCTCAAGGTTCAATATTTATATTTTAATATATTTAATTATTTATAAAAAAACAAGTGCATGTGTGCAGGCTTGCACCTACTGTACATCAGGGGGAGAGAGGGATTAACGGTCTCATGACCATTGTCTATTTTTTTTTAAAAAATTTAATTTTTTTTTGGGTTGGAACTGGAAATCGCCAGTTTCAGGATTCAAACTAGACCTTCCCTTACTAGGTGATGGTCTGGACTAAGCTCGAAACCAGTCTAGTCCGGTCCGATCAAGACTGGACCAGGCCAATTAAACCAGACTGGTTCCACAGGCCTAATTAGCCCATGGCCAGACCTAGTGTGGTGTACATTAGTAAACTTTTGAAATTGCATATGGTATAGGTGTGAATGGGTATTTCACGGCCGTGAATCACCTATAAGTTGATTTTAATATTTTTGGTTTAATGAACCATGACTAATTTTAATGTTTGTGGAACACATATGAGATTTAATTGTAAAGAGAACAAATTGTGATATTAAATATATATGGTGGAAAAATCATTTGAGAGTCATGTTGTTTTAATGAGAATATGATATTTATGGTGCCCAACACTCTAACTACGACTATATATGGCATGTCATTATGGGGTTAAAGTTTATGTTGTTTTAATGAGAATATGATATTTATGGTGCCCAACACTCTAACTATGACTATACAAAGATGAAATTTGTATTTAGGGGTTAAAGTTTATGTGAGCTTCCCTAGATATTATATCTCTGCATACTCTTATTTTCTCAAACATGTGCCTTGAGTGGCTAAGGTAAGAGAGAATATCTTTTATACCCATATCAGTTTTTGTCTGGTTTAGAGTTATTGGACAAGGTTGATTTAAAATGGTTTAATCTATGATAAATTGTGTATGATACTATATGATGTGAATAATATGTTTGTGATAAGCATGAGATTAAGTTTGAGGATGTGGTACTTTTGAGGCATGAAATACTTAACATGGTAAGTTATAAAATATAAAATGAGACTCGCATGTTCATGCATACATCTATTTGCATGTGTTTTATTGGACATGCAAATACATTCTATTATACTTTGTATGTTGTTATGTACTACTAAGCAAGGTATGCTTAGCATGAAGGAGTTTTGTTTCTCACACGCAGTTTGGAGCCAATGTTATGTTGATAGAAAAAGACACCCAAAGAAAGACTAAAGAACAAAACTTTAGGGGGTTGGTAATACACCACTTTTGGTTGTTTTGTTTTTGGGAATGGAATTAGTTACATGTGTACATGTTGTTGCCCAAACAATGAACCAGGAAGGGGGTTGAATTGGTTAGTAACTAAAAATTGCTTATCAAACACAAGATTTATAGAGGTTTGGGTATTAACAAACCCTACTCCTCTCCCCAATCTCAATTGGGTGTTTCACTAACACTTTAAGTGTTACAATGGAGTTTTTCAAGCTCACTCCCAACTGTAGTGTTTCTTTCAATGGCCAACACCTAACCCAAAAATTCCCTTGTATTTTTCAATGGCTCACACAAAAACCAATTCCTTGTGTTTTATAGATCACACAATAAATCCTTAGAAGTGTTTCACTCTTAACCCGAAATACCCAAACTCACTTTTGAGTAATTGGTTACAATGAAAACACTCACCAACCTATAATGCTTAGAAATTATGAGTAATTAAGCTTTTACAAAGAATAGAGGTTTGTTGAGAAAAATAATTAATCCACAAGGCTACAACAAGATTAATGATTCAAAGTAATTGTTGTTCTCTTTCGTGAGATTCATAAATGGCTTGCATTTATACTCCCTATGTGAATTATAGTCGTTTAAGTGCATTTAATGCAAAAATAGTCGTTGAACAAACTCTTAACTTCGCACCTGACATGTTTCTCTGTCTTCATTCACGGGTGTGAATATATGTGTCACGGTCGTGAATGTTCTTCCAAGCTGTGGTCCAAGTGGTGACTCTGGCCATGAAGCTCTCTAGAAGAATTGGAAGTGTGTAATCACAGGTGTGACTGATACTTTCATGAGTGTGAATATTCTTCCAAGTCGTGGTCCAAGTAGTAACTCTAGCCGTAAAGCTCTCTGGAAGAATTGGCATGTTTGATCACGGACGTGAATACTATTTCAAGGGCGTGACTGTATGATCATTCACGATTAATATGATCCTTTATGGCCGTGAACTTTGAATGGTGGAAAGTTGGTGCTCAGCTATATTCGCAAGTGTGACTTCGCTATTTCATTGATTTTAATCTTCAAAAGTTCTCTTTCAATCTTGTTTCACGTTCTAAACAAGATATATAATGTTGAACACACTTAGAACAAACATTGTTAAATATATTATTGCTATTTTATTTGTTAACATCAAAATGATGGAAATACCCCCTCAAGGTTCAACATATGCTTTTATGATTGTTGTAAGAACATGTAATCTTGTAACTAGTCATTCTATTTTGTAAACTCTCGGGAAATGTTAACTCCAATTCTATTAATTTGAGATCCATTCTTTTAAATTAATTCAAATTCTTTTCTTTACATGGAAAAACTGACTGATAGTTTTGAAGAGGAGTAGATTCATCAGCAAAGAGAGATCCATTAATGCCTAATGCATTAAGTTTATAATTGATTCTAATTTATGCTGATGCAATTAGTTATCATCTATGTTGCTTAGTATGCTAGACTTAAGTGTTGGAAAATCCGAACCAGTATTTTTGTTGTTAATCATATAAAATTTATCAGTATTACACTATTTCTATGAATTTGGTACATATATGTAGGTATATGATGATACAAATGAGGGAGGGAAGGTCTACAGCTACTACAAATTGGATTCAATTCCTATAGTTCTTGTCATTGACATACTAACAAGATAAAAGATGTGTGCGGAGTGGAATGGTACACACCGAGAGTTCGCTAGAGGTACATGTTATGTCAATATATGTTTTTATTACCTTCTTAGCATGATCATGTGATAAAATAATGTTGCTGACAAAGGGTATTGAACTTCTACAATTCTTACTTCGCTGACTTGAATTAACATATTTTCGGTTATAGGATTTAGTACCATTCATAATGGTGGCCCACAAGATCATCATGTAACTCGGCCACATAAACATCCAAGGGGAAGTTCTCAAGTGAAAAACAAGGGTAAGTTAAGATTTATGTTATTTATTTCAGATTTATTGAATGACTGATGTTGGAACGGACAATTCTAAACAGGTTACTTCATACACTTGTGTTGAATCTTCCACTATTATTGATTTTCTTAGTTCTCTATCTGTAATGAGCTTACAACCATTGTTAACTTTGTTGAGTGACCAACTAGTTGTGGTGTGGCTGACCGATTCTAAATGACATGCTTTTTTTGGCGGGGAGGGGAAATGAAAACTGATAATATAGCATAAAGAGAGATTTTTCTTGTTATCTTTTCTGCTTTGGAATTTTAATATTTCATCAGGTCTTCTAATTTGGATTTTGTATTTTGTTTAACCTATTTACTTTCTGATACTTTTAATCAGTAAAATATGAGAATACTGTTTAAATTGATTACTTTGATTATGGATGTCTGCATTGTGTGCAATATCTCCTGTTCTTCTAGGTTCTTTTCTTTGATCTTCTTAATTTTCTGTGCTGAAACAAATCCCACAGATTTTTTAAAGTTCCTAAACATCATGTTGGGTTTTGTGGTATTGGGCTTGACCCAGCCCAGACCCATATCTTCTTATATATAAAATTATGAAAAGATATAACTTAATAACAAAATGATATAAGGAAAAGAGATAACTTTTCATCAAAAGTTTTCTTTGAAATTTAGAAATTCTCGAAAAGGAATTTCTTCATCTCCGTTCAATCACAAGTGAATCAAAGCATCTCTACCATGGAATTGAGTCAAGTTCTAGTAATTTGTCTTCGCCTAAAGCATTGAAAGTGCACAATTTACGCTCAACAAGTAAGTATCTGCTACTCTAGTAGTTCCAAATTGGTATCAGAGCCCGTTTTGTGCGTTTTTGTGCTTAAAATCATAATTACGACGATTTTTGAGAAATTTACTATGGAAATTCGAAATTTCTTCAATTTTTATAAAATTAATTCTTTAGTTTCATAGTTTGAATTTGGTATCTTTGGAAAGCTCTCATCATAAGCTTTCTAACGAGTATTTTTGCATAATTTTCTAATGAGTGGATGAATTTTTATGATTTTTCAAAGTTTCTAAGTATATTTTTCTTTTTGAAAATTGTCATTAAAATGATTCCTACTCTCAAATCGTGCATGTGTTGTCCAAACATGGCCAAAATGATGTTGAAATGGAATAAAAATGGTCCCAGTGGTTTTAAAACCATCAAAATGTGTAAAATTTCAAAACTCGGTGCAAAACAACCCCTAGAAGACGACGCGTGTACTGCATGCGCCGCCTCGGCGCGTCACGCATAGGCGTTTAATAAAAAAAATGGTTTCTGACGGTTTTTTTCCACGTGTCCATAACACGTGGCACGTTTGGCCACGTGGCTCCTTTGGTTGGTCCACAAATGCTGACATGGAAAGGAACACGTGGTAGCGCGTGTGAGCGCGTGAGGCACGTGGCAAACTTTGTTCGGCGCGTGGGGGCGTGTGAACGAATATTTTTGGTCCAAATGTTTTTTAAAATTCTCAAAATTTAATTTCCAATTTAATGGATATTTTTTAAAAAGTTTTTGTGACTGTTTTGATGAAGAATTTGGAGAAAAATATGCAAATTGGAATATAATTACATGTAAATTTTTTTTGTGTCACATGACATATATGATATTTAAATGAATCTTATGTTGGTTTAATTTATTCAACTATGTAATGAAGAATCTAATGATTCGTGCATTGGAGCGATTATGTACATATAAGAAAGATCTGAAACATTCTCTTGAAAAACATATTGATGAGATGTACCATAAAATTTGGACTTTCTATATGATGTTTAGTGAAGACTATGACTTAGCTATGGGACAACATATGTCAATAGTTTTTGATTCTTTACCTGATTCGTGGGAAGAGGAAAGGAAGGCGCTTAAAGAAAAATTGAGCGACTTAACTTATGAAAACTTTGAAAAATATTTGAATCAGAAACTGGAGCGTTGTATACAAGATAGTATTAGGCGATCTAGTAAATCGATGAATAGTTTCCCATGGATGAAAAAAATATCTGGTAGACTGGCAAAAAGAGAATTTGCTGAGAGGGAACCACAGATCCAACCAAATGATGAATGAATTAAACTCAATATTAGAAAAATATTTATTTTTATATGTGACAATATGTTATTTTTGTTTTGAACATGTAATTGATGTTTATCTTATTTTATTGCATATATATTATTGTTGTTATATTACATTATATGATGAATGTATTGTGGGAATATTAGATTGGTAGATTAATGAATCGCATCTAATATAAAATTAATTGGCGTATGTCAGTAGGAATTGATTGAGGTGTATATACAGTTTTTTTTGTTTCTACTGCTTGTGTTAGGTTAATATTGATTAATTTAAAGCATTGTGACTTGAAATTGATAAATGTAATAATGAATTGTGCTAATCCTAATTATAATCATTGTTTCTAAATAGTTGAAATTACTGTAACAAAAAGCATTATTGCTGACTTGAATCAATGAGATAAGCAGAATGATAAAAACTATGACATTTGGCATCGTAAAATTCAGTATCTCCTGGAAGAGCAAGATATGCTAGAAACAATAACACAACCAATGGCTGAGCCTGAGCATATAAACACTGCTCAACATAGGCGGGATATGGAAGCATATCAAGCCTATAAGTACAAGGATAGAGTTGCTCGCATATTGATGCTGAGCAACATGAGAAATAACTTGATGCTACGTTTTGAAAAGTACCGCTCAGCCCAAGCAGTTTGGGATGCTGTTAAGGTTCAATTTGGTGGAACCTTAACAACAAGGCTACGTCAGTTAACTCTAAAGTTTGATGCCTATGAGAAAAATGTTAATGATACAATGAGGCAACACCTTACTGTCATGTCTAACATGATAAGTGTAACACCACATCTTATACATTTGTGTTCAACCTATCCCTGTATAAATTAATCACACATAGCATGCTAGAAAGACAAAATACCCTGTTAACAGTGGTAGTAAATGTTTTTTTCATATCATATCTTGTAAAATCAACTAATGACTTTACAAGTCTCATATCCTGTAATATTACTCAATGACTTTTCAAGTCAACATTAAAAACCACAATACGATATATCACATATATTAAAACATAAACTTCACATCCGAAGGATTACGGGTTGTTTCCATTTATACATTTCAAAACTAATCTAGAGTGATAATACATATTCAAGCATATAAGTCCAAAATACAGATGACATGTTTTCATGTTTGTGTGGAATGCAAGGAGAGAGAGAGAGTGATGAGGCTCGGCCAATGACCTGTGCTCCATGTCTTCTATACACTACTCAAAATGAGCTATCACTTTTCTTTACCTGAAAAATTATGCAAATTGATGAGTTGTGTCTCAGTGAGAATAACCATCAAATGAGCTCTAAAATACCGAACAACTCATAATAATAAGTCACAAATCCAATATATACCACGTATTTCATTCCATTCATCAGTATCATATAAATATCAATAAAGTTGAAACATATAATCATTACTCCTTATGTATGCAAATGCTTTGCTTGTTTCATTTTGTTGTGACTAAGTTAAACAGACATTGCCCTGGGTTTCCATGTGAACATTTGCATTAACATTTGCATTTGCTAGCTAGCTTGCTCATTTGTTTCATTTGCACATTTGTTGGGCCATAGGCCTCTTCTTTTGCTTTAAAATATCGATTAACTAGTCACAACACCTTTTTAGCCCATATGCATATGCACTTGTATTTAAGCATTCATCAACCATTGCATCTTTATCATATACAACATACATATATTCCATATATACCTCATATGTCAAGCATATACCTTGCATATACTATATATATACCATGTATATATATCATATTTGTCAAACATATACCTCAAATATACCACAAGTATACCATTTATATGTACCACAATGTCACAAATTATCTATCATTACATTATCAAGGACCAATCATATGAATCACATAGCAAGCAACATTCATTTGCACTAAATAATTCAATCGATAATTAGACTCACCGTTCTCCTTTGATTCCGACCCCTAACTTATTGTCTATCCACTCCTTGTGGGTCTCCAATATGTTGCAAGCCTAATATGAAAACATAATCGATTAACTCATGATTAGGGAGACTTAATATGGCTTAAACAAATTAATATGCATTGTTCATGTCAATAGTTAAGATTTTTCCTATGAGGCAGTGTGACCTTATGGGACTATTTAGCCTATAACTTTTTCTATACTTGACCAATTAATCTGATTCTTATTCCTAATATTTCAGACCAATTGGATCATTGTACAATATTTGGTGGAATTTCTAAGAGTGTTCTGTTTTCTGCCTTGTTTTCTGCCTTTAGGCAGTTTCATGGTACTTATTTGGGTTCATCATACCTTATAATCTATAAGTCCTATTTTCCTGAAACTTTACAGAAACTTATATGGGTGCATATGGAACATGTTTCATGTTTACAACTATTATCAATTAGGTCTCTAAGGTCTTCTAATTATACCAAACAATTTACTAACCCAGAACAGAATTGGCTTCCGGACCAGTATGCCTTATAAAGGCCATAACTTAGTCCATACATACTCAATTAAGCGGAAATTAGTACCACAATTTAGCTAAGACATATACCTATAACTGGCATGTTTTTATCAGTACAGAATCTAGCTCTAACAAGCTCAAATTAGCCAAACAATGTACTATATCTGCCCAGGGCACTCAGTAGGCAGTTCAAACTATGGAACAGTCATGGTTCCATTCCCCATAACTCCACCTTTCCCAGACCAATGAACCTGAAATGTGGTAGAAAGATACAACACACATATATCTACAAATTTTATGTTTTTATAGACTTCAAATAATGGCTTTAACATATTTGAAATCAAACCACACAGTAGCTAACTCGGTTAGAGTTCACACCCTGACCAGTTTCAGTACAAAGAGCATATCTCTCCCTACACATAAGATCTTGCAAAAAGGTTTACATATCCACATATCTAAGACATAAAGGAACAATGTTTGTGTTTTACACATTCCTAGAATCCATTGCTATTAACATCAAATTCAGGGTGCAATTCATTGCCTAATATTGAACCTAAGCAACTCAAATCCACCCTATAGCAATAAGAATTGATTACTTGCCAAGAACAACCTTGCAAGGGATAAATTAGCTTCAAACACTAGGTGAAACAAGGATGAATTGAAGTCTAAAATGGAGGAAATTGAAGAAGAAGTTAGCAATGATACAGCTTAATCATTTGACCCGATTTAACTAAATTAGCAATGTAAATGTTCACTAATCTTAATCTAATCATTTTTCTTACTTTAATTTAGTCACCTTATTCAATTCACCATGTTGCATTAATACACATCCCAAGCCTTGGTGAGAAGCATCACTATATACTGTAAAGCTACCTGTACCTATAGGGATAGTTAACACTGGTGCTGAGGTTAGTCTGTGTTTTAGTTCATCGAAACTCCTCTGACATTCTGGAGTCCACTTGAAAGGCACATTCTTTCTCAACAATTTAGTCAAAGGGCCAGCAATTAAGGAGAAATATTTTTAGGAGCTTCCCAATTTACCATGGCATTAATTTTCTTTGGGTCAACCTCTATGCCCTTACACGACACCACATATCCAAAAAACACCAAATGATCTAACCAAAATTCAAATTTACTCAATTTGGCATATAATTGTTTCTCCCTCAAAGTTTGCAATACAATTTTTAAATGTTGTTCACGTTCTCCCCTATTCTTTGAGTACACAAATATGTCATCAATAAATACTATCACAAACCTATCCAGATATGGTTGAAACACCTTATTCATTAAAGCCATAAATGCAGCTGGAGCATTAGTCAACCCAAATGGCATTACTAAAAATTCATAATGTCCATACCTGGTTCGAAATGTAGTCTTTGGAACATCCGCTTCTGCTACCTTCAGCTGGTAATAGCCTGATTTCAAATCAATCTTGGAAAATATTTGGGCTCCTTGCAACTGGTCAAACAAATCATCTATTCTGGGCAACGAATATTTGTTCTAAACTGTCATTTTATTCAGTTGCCTGTAATCAATACACAATCTCATTGTTCCATCTTTCTTTTTAACAAATAATACTGGAGCTCCCCAAGGTGATACACTAGGTCTAATATACCCTTTGTCAAGTAACTCATGCAATTGGGCCTTCAGTTCTTTCAACTCAACTGGGGCCATTCTGTAGGGTGACCTTGATATTGGTGTTGTTCCTGGTACTAGTTCAATAGTGAATTCTATCTCTCTATCTGGTGGTAAACCAGGTAGATCATCTGGGACTACATCAGCAAATTCCCTTACCACTGGTATATTTTCAAGCAAACTATTAGTGGTTCTAGTATCAGTCACATATGCCAAATATGCTTCACATCCCCCTTTGATCATTCAAAATGCCTTTATAGCTGAAACTAGACATGTAGGCACAAGTTTTCTTTCACCTAGAAATACTACCCTTGGCTGGTTTGGTGATTCCAAAATTACTTCCTTAGTAAAGCAATTCACTATTGCATGATGTCTAGTTAACCAGTCAATTCCTAGTATCACATCAAATTCATATATTGGCAATAAAATCATATCAGCTATTAACTCAGCTCTGTCAATGCATATCAGGCAATCACGACATACATTATTCACAACTACCACGGTTCCTAATGGCATACTCACATTTATGTCAATCCCCAAAGGCTCATGCATTTGATGCAATTCAGATGCCATATGCAATGATATAAATGAATGAGTGGAGCCTGGGTCAATCAATGCATATGCTAATATTTCAGAAATATAAATATTACCAGTAACTACTTTGGGAGAATCCACTGCCTCTTGTCTAGTCATAACAAATACCCTGGCCTGAGTAGGAGGTCTAGAACTCTGACCTTCAGATCTGGTCACTCCTCTGCCCATTGTACCAGTCCTGCCCCTGCCTCTTCCTCTGCCCTGTGTCCCACTAGTAGGGTAGGCCCTCGGTGCCTCAACTGTAGTCTCAGATACTCCTCTACCTCTGCTGGTCTCCACTAGTTTGGCTCTATTTGGACAGTCTCTATACATGTGCTCCATCGATCCATAGAAATAACATGCTCCTATGAGCCTTCTACATTCGCCCGTATGCTGTCTGCCACAATGACTACATATGGGCCTCTGTTCAACATATTGGCTCTGCCCCCTGCTTGGGTAAGAGAAAGTCATGCCTCGACCTCTAAAACTTGAGTACCCACTTCTGTTGCCAGACTGTGTAGGCATATATCTACCTCTTTTTCCCGACCTTCTACTAGACTCACCAAAGAACTCACGTGATGGCCTTTTTATTTGTTGCTCCCCAACTTCTTTCATTAACCGTTCAACTCTGATTGCAGCAGCTCTGAGTCTGGCATAATTTTCAAGATCAGTAGTCGTGATTCTGTTTCTGATCTCATATTTGAGGCCCTCCTCAAACTTCCTACATTTGTCTCTTTCAGTAGAGACCATGAAGGTGGCATAATGGGAAAGTTTGTTAAATTGTACTTCATACTCCCCAGTAGACATATTCCCCTGTTTCAGATTCAGGAATTCCTTCCTCTTCTCATCTTTATATGCTTCAGGCATGTAATTGTTCTAAAATTCTAAGAGAAAATCATTCCATGTCAACACTGGTGGTTGTGCATCACTGTCGGGGACTGTCTCCCACCATTCATAAGCATTTCCTTACAGTAAGGATACTGCATAATCGAATTTCTCATCCGGGGTACATCTCATCATATTCAGTACCCTCTGTGTCCTTTTCAGCCATGTCTCAGCTTCTGATGGGTCTGTTGTGCCATTAAAATCAGTTGCACCATGTTTCCTCAGCTTGTCATAACGTCTTTCCTTGTACATTTCAGGACCATATACTTCTTGTTCTAGATTTTCATGGGGTACTTCTGCATGAGATGACTGTGATGCATGTACTAGAGCTCTAGCTCCTATTACTGGTTGCTCTCTATGTAAATGAGGTGATGCCTCATGAGAATGCATTTCGGCCGGCCTCTCCCTCCTTGGTGAATTATGTCTTATGATGTCCCTAAAATAAATTAAATTATGTCACTACATAATGTTCAACACATAGGATGCATATGTTATCATGCTCTTATGCATATGCATGTTCCTATGGAACCTATCCCTGCTCTGATACCAAAAATGTAATACCACATCTTATACATTTGTGTTCAACCTATCCCTATATCAATTAATCACACATAGCATGCTAGAAAGACAAAATACCCGATTAACAGTGGTAGTAAATTTGTTTTTCATATCATATCCTGTAAAATCAACTAATGACTTTACAAGTCTCATATCCTGTAATATTACTCAATGACTTTTCAAGTCAACATTAAAAACCACAATACGATATATCACATATATTAAAACATAAACTTCACATCTGAAGGATTACGGGTTGTTTCCATTTATACATTTCAAAACTAATCTAGAGTGATAATACATATTCAAGCATATAAGTCCAAAATACAGATGACATGTTTTCATGCTTGTGTAGAATGCAAGGAGAAAGAGAGAGTGATGAGGCTCGGCTAATGATCTGTGCTCCATGTCTTCTATACACTACTCAAAATAAGCTATCATTTTTCTTTACCTGAAAAATGATGCAAATTGATGAGTTGCGGCTCAGTGAGAATAACCATCAAATGAGCTCTAAAGTACTAAACAACTCATAATACTAAGTCACAAATCCAATACATACCACGTATTCCATTCCATTCATCAGTATCATATAAATATCAATAAAGTTGAAACATATAATCATTACTCCTTATGTATGCAAATGCTTTGCTTGTTTTATTTTGTTGTGACTAAGTTAAACAGACATTGCCCTGGGTTTCCATGTGAACATTTGCATTAACATTTGCATTTGCTAGCTAGCTTGCTCATTTGTTTCATTTGCACATTTGTTGGGCCATAGGCCTCTTCTTTTTCTTTACAATATCGATTAACTAGTCACAACGCCTTTTTAGCCCATATGCATATGCACTTGTATTTAAGCATTCATCAACCATTGCATCTTTATCATATACAACATACATATATTCCATATATACCTCATATGTCAAGCATATACCTTGTATATACTATACATATACCATGTATATATATCACATTTGTCAAACATATACCTCAAATATACCACAAGTATACCATTTATATGTACCAAAATGTCAAAATCATCCATCATGACATTATCAAGGACCAATCATGACAATCATATGAATCACATAGCAAGCAACATTCATTTGCACTAAAGAATTCAATCGATAATTAGACTCACCGTTCTCTTTTGATTCCGACCCCTAACTTATTGTCTATCCGCTCCTTGTGGGTCTCCAATATGTTGCAAGACTAATATGAAAACATAATCGATTAACTCATGATTAGGGAGACTTAATGTGGATTAAACAAATAAATATACATTGTTCATGTCAATAGTTAAGACGTTTCCTATGAGGCAGTGTGACCTTATGGGACTGTTTAGCCTATAACTTTTTCTATACTTGACCAATTAATCTGATTCATGGTCCTACTTAAAAATAACATATAATTATAGAATATATTAAAATTTCAGACCCATTGAATCATTTTACAATATTCGGTGGAATTTCTAAGAGTGTTTTGTTTTCTGCCTTGTTTTCTGTCTTTAGGCAGTTTTAGGGTACTCATTTGGGTTCATCATAACTTATAATCTATAAGTCCTATTTTAATGAAACATTACAAAAACTTATATGGGTGCATATGGAACATGTTTCATGTTTACAACTGTTATCAATTAGGTCTCTAAGGTCTTCTAATTATACCAAACAGTTTACTGGTCTAGAACAGAATCTTCTTCCGAACCAATATTCCTTATAAAGACCATAACGTAGTCCATACATACTCAATTAAGCGGAACTTAGTACCAAACTTTAGCTCAGACATATACCTATAACTGTCATGTTTTGATCAGGTACAGAATCTAGCTCTAACAAGCTCAAATTAGCCATAAAATGTACTATATCTGCCCAAGGCACTCAGTAGGCAGTTCAAACCATGGAACAGTCATGGTTCCATTCCCTATAACTCCACCTTTCCAAGACCACTGAACCTAAAATTTGGTAGAAAGATACAAAACACATATATCTACAACTTTTATGTTTTTATAGACCTCAAATAATGGCTTTACCATATTCAAAATCAAACCACACAGTAGCTAACTTGGTTAGGGTTCACACCCTGACCATTTTTAGTACGAAGAGTATATCTCTCCCTATACATAACATCTTGCATAACGGTTTACATATCCACATATCTAAGACATAAAGGAACAATGTTTGTGTTTTACACATTTCTAGAATCAATTTCTATTAACATCCAAAGCGGGGTGCAATGCAGTGCCTAATATTGAACCTAAACAACTCAAATCAACCCTATAGCAATAAGAATTGATTATTTACCAAGAAAAACCTTGCAAGGGATAAATTAGCTTCAAAAACTAGGTGAAACAAGGAAGAGGTGAAGTCTAAAATGGAGGAAATTGAAGAAGAAGTCGGGCTGGAGAAGAAGGCAGAAATGGGAAGATAAAGCTAACTTTTGGTTTTTGTCTTTTTATCTTTTTCTCATCTCTTTTCTCCTTTCTCTTCTCCTTTCTCTTCTCTTCTCTTCTATTTCTCTTTTATGTCATTTTCATTTTATTTTTTCTTTATTATTATTATTATTATTTACATATATTTATAATTCCACTAATTCACACAATGATACAGCTTAATCATTTGACCCGATTTAACTAAATTAGCAATGTAAATGTTCAATAATCTTAATCTAATCATTTTTCTTACTTTAATTTAGTCACCTTATTCAATTCATTTCTAATACTTTTTTATCCTCATTTAGGTTATAATTACATATGTGCGACTCGATACAAGTGCCAAATACTAGGACACGTAGCTAGTGCGTGTCATAAACTTATTCCTACGAAAATACGTATGAAATGCACGTAATCGATTGAATTGTATGCAAGATGCTTATGTTCGATGAAATGCATGTGGAGAAGGTCAAGGATGTTACAATAAGTGAGCTAAAAGGTGTTGGCCATGAGATGCCTGACGAGCAATAAGTTCAATCTGTGATTTGCTCCCTTCCAAAAGCCTGGGAACACATGCGTGTCAACCTTACCCATAATGATAATATAAAAAATTTTGATGATGTTTCCCGACATGTTGAGCTAGAGGAGGATCGCCTTCTCGCTGATAAGCCTGAAGGAGAGGCTTATATGACTGAGTCTAGAGGAAAAGGGGCTTCTTGCTCTGGGCAAAAGAAATGGAAAGGTAAGGGCAAATGGCAAGGCAAGGATAAAATAAGATAAAATTTAGTGGAAATAAGTGCAAGCATGGGAAACGCGGCGGAAAGAAAGGCAATAACATGAATTGCTTCAACTGTGGGAAACATGGTCACTTTGCTCGTGATTGCACTGAGCCAAAGGTATTGTATGACAAAATTAGTCCCTCAGATTTATATGTTAGTAGTTACTTGATGTTAGCTGAAACTGTTCCTTATTGGACTGTAGATTCAGCAGCAACAGACCATATAGCAAGGGACCGATCTGCCTTTGTGGAATTTCGTCGAATTCCAAAGGGGAGTAGAAAAATCTATATGTAGAATAATGCTTCGGCTGACGTGCTTGGGATCGGTTCTCGTAGGCTAGTGTTGTGGGGAGGTCGCACACTTTATCTCCACGATGTGCTTTATGCTCCTGATGTTCGACGAAATTTAGTTTATATTATTGTTTGGCTTGGACTTGGCTTCAAAATTATTTTTGAAGATGGTTGTGTTAAAATACTTTTGGATAAAGTTTTTTATGGTTCTGGGTATATGTTGAATGGTTTTATAGTGCTAGACACTATTTTTATGGATGTTAAGCAATCTATATTTCTTGTTGGAAATTCCAATAATGTTTCATTAATTGATGATACTGAATGGCATGCTAGATTAGGACACATTGGGCAAGATCATTTAAAAAGATTAGCAAAATGTGGTCTTTTAGGATCTATTAAGAAAATAGATTTGCCCATTTGTGAGCATTGCCTAGCTGAAAAAGCAACAAGATTACCATTTGACAAAGCCAAAAAAGCCACATTTCCTTTACAACTTATACATTCTGACATCTGTGGCCCAATGAATGCTAGAGCAAGACATGGTGCTCACTATTTCATCACTTTCATAGATGATTTCACCAGATACGGTCACGTTTGTTTAATCGCCCATAAATCTGAAGCATTAGATTGCTTCATACGTTATGGTAAATTGGTTGAGAATCAATTGAATTTGAATATAAAATCATTACGGACCGATCGAGGGCGTGAATATCTATTTGATTTATTTAAAAGTTATTGTGATGATAAGGGTATAGCTAGACAGCTAACTATTCTTTCTACTTCGCAACAAAATGGCATAGCAGAAGAAGAAATAGAACCCTATTGGACATGGTTAGGTCAATGATGGTGCAGGCTAATTTACCAATTTCTTTTTGGGGAGATGCATTAATGACTGCTGCCTACATTCTAAATCATGTACCATTAAAATATGTTCATTCCACCCCATATGAATTGTGGAAAAGCGAAAAGCCTGACTTAAGCCATATGCGCCCATGGGGTTGCACAGCTTATATCCACAACACTTTCCATGAATATGGAAAGCTTGTTCCGAGGGGGAAGAAATGTATCTTTATAAGATACTCAGAATTCTCCAAATGATATGTATTTTTAGGGGAAGACACAAATGGAAGAATAACATAAGTTGAGTCACAAGATGTCATTTTCTTAGAAGAGGACTTTTCTAAAAGAGGTGAGATAAATAAGGATTTCCAATTTTATGAAATGGAAGATCCTGAGACTAGTGGGAGTGCAAGAATAATTGATTTGGCACTCAAAGAGCAAGAATTTATTGCTCCTCCTGAACCAAGTGGGAATGAAAGAATGTCAATTTTTGTTCCAATGGAGCAAGACCATGAACAATCTCAACCTAGACATAGTAATCGTGATAAGATTCCCCGTCATCGATTTGATTGAGGGGGAAGTTTCTAGGATTGCTCCAGATGAAGAAGAGCCTAAAACAGTACAACAAGCTCTTTCTGGTCCTAAAGCAAAGGAATGGATTAAAGCTATGAAAGAGGAAATGGATTCGATGATATACAATCAAGTCTGGGATTTGATTAAGAAACTGTCTGATCGTAAGATTATTGGGAACAAATGGATTCTCAAAATAAAATGTGTTGCCCAGATATTAAGCCAAGAAGGGGGGTTGAATTGGAGTTTTAAAAAATTAAACTTTAAGGTGCGGAAATAAACAATTAATTTTAAGAGGGATAGAGAAAATTTGACACACAAATTTATAGAGGTTCGGGTGTTAACAAACCCTACTCCTCTCCCCAATCGCAATTGGGAGTTTCACTAACACACTAAGTGTTACAATGGAGTTTTACAAGCTCACTCCCAACTATGGTGTTTCTCACAATGGCTCACACCTAACCCAAAAAACCCTTGTGCTTTAATGGCTCACACAATAACCAATTCCTTGTATTTTACAGGCTAACACAAACAACCTTCACTTTGTGTTTTACAGGCTCACACAAACAACCTTCACTTTGTGTTTTTACAGGCTCACACAAACAACCTTTTAATTTGTGTTTTGGAGGCTCACACAACTAACCCTTACAAGTGTTCTACTCTTAACCCAAAAATACCCAAAGCTCACTTGAGTAAAGATTACAGAGAGAACCACTTACAAATCTTAATTGCTCAAATATGAGCAAAAAGATTTTTACAGAGAATAGATTTTGTTCTCAAAGTATGAAAGTACAAATAGCTTGTAATAAGAATTAAATTTGAAGTATGTGGTATTATATTGTTATTCTCTTCATTCTCTCATTCTTAATGCACAAATGACTTCCATTTATACTCCTATGGCTGAATATAGCCGTTGGGGTGCATTAAATACAAAACTAGCTGTTGTACCAACCAAAAAATCGCGCCTGACATTTTTCTCTTTCATTATTCACGGGCGTGACTATGCTTGTCACGGGGGTGACATTTCTTCCCAAACCGTGACTGAAGTGGTGACCTTGGTCGTGAAGCTCTCTAGAATGTTTTGACATATAGAGTCACGGGCGTGACATACTCATTCATGGGCGTGACAAGCTTCCCAGCCGTGGTCCAAGTGGTGACTTTGGTCATGAAGCTCTCTGGATGAAAATGCATGAATCTTCACGGGGGTGACACCTTTATTCACGGGGGTGACTGAAATGCCCACTTCACGGTTTGTTCTTCTTTCATGGCCGTGAACTTCAAAAGTTGGTTTTGGTAACGGTTAGCTTCTTTCACGGGAGTGACTCATAGAGTCACGGCAGTGAACATGCTACTTCTTGAATTTTGACTTTCAACGATTATTCTTTCAATTTCCATTCTTGCTATTTTCTTTATATAAGTCTCCTGAGACAAACCCAGAAGTCACCAAGTACATAACTAGCCTCACCCATATCTTTCATTTTGAAGTTCGATGATAACCATTTCTTAGTAGTATCAATCAACTTCTTATCATTTCCAGCTATTAAAATGTCATTGACATACAAGGACATAATTATAAAACCATTGTTAGAACATTTAACATACATGCAATGGTCTTCCTCCATCATCATAAAACCATCCTTTAATATGGCTTGATGAAATTTGAAGTTCCATTGTCTTGATGCTTGCTTAATACCGTAAATGGATCTTTTGAGCTTGCAAACTTTGCGCTCTTGTCCTTTGAGTTCAAAACCTAAAGGTTGATCCATATAGATCTCTTCATCTAGTTCTCCATTGAGAAAAACAGTTTTAACGTCCATTTGATATAATTCTAAGTCCATTCATGCTACTATAGCCAGAATGAGGCGAATTGATGCAAACCTGACTACAGGTGAGAATGTATCTTCATAGTCAATTCCCTCTTTTTGTGTGTAGCCCTTAGCTACTAATCGAGATTTAAATCTTTCTATTGTCCCATCCGTCTTACGTTTTGTTAAACCTTGAGGGGTATTTCCGTCATTTTGATGATAACAAATAAAATAACAATATTGTATTTAAAATATTTGTTTTCCAAGTCTATTATACAGGACATAGATTAAAATAGCAAGAATGGAAATTGAAAGAATAATCCTTGAAAGTCAAAATTCAAGAAGTAGCATGTTCATTGTCGTGACTCTATGAGTCACTCCCGTGAAAGAAGCTAACCGTTACCAAAACCAACTTTTGAAGTTCACAGCCATGAAGGAAGAACAAACCGTGAAGTGGGCATTTCAGTCACCCCCGTGAATAAAGGTGTCACCCCCGTGAAGATTCATGCATTTTCATCCAGAGAGCTTCACGACCACAGTCACCACTTGGATCACGGCGAGGAAGCTTGTCACGCCCGTGAAAGAGTATGTCACGCCCATGACTCTATATGTCAAAAAATTCCAGAGAGCTTCACGACCAAGGTCACCACTTCAGTCACGGCTTGGGAAGAAATGTCACCCCCGTGACAAGCATAGTCACGCCCGTGAACAATGAAAGAGAAAAATGTCAGGCACGATTTTTTAGTTGGTACAATGGCTAGTTTCATTTTTAATGCACCCGAACGGCTATATTCAGCCATGGGAGTATAAATGGAAGTCATTTGTGCATTAAGAACGAGAGAATGAAGAGAATAACAATAGAATAGCACATACTTCGAATTTAATTCTTATTACAAGCTATTTGTACTTTCATACTTTGAGAACAAAATCTATTCTCTGTAAAAATCTTTTTGCTCCTCATATTTGAGCAATTAAGATTTGTAAGTGGTTCTCTCTGTAATCTTTACTCAAGTGAGCTTTGGGTATTTCTGGGTTAGGAGTAGAACACTTGTAAGGGTTAGTTGTGTGAGCCTCCAAAACAAAAATTAAAAGGTTGTTTGTGTGAGCCTGTAAAAACACAAAGTGAAGGTTGTTTGTGTGAGCTTGTAAAACACAAAGTGAAGGTTGTTTGTGTGAGCCTGTAAAACACAAGGAATTGGTTATTGTGTGAGCCATTAAAACACAAGGGTTTTCTGGGTTAGGTGTGAGCCATTGTGAGAAACACCATAGTTGGGTGTGAGCTTGTAAAACTCCATTGTAACACTTAGTGTGTTAGTGAAACTCCCAATTGCGATTGGGGAGAGGAGTAGGGTTTGTTAACACCCGAACCTCTATAAATCTGTGTGTCAAATTTTCTCTATCCCTCCTAAAATTAATTGTTTATTTTCGCACTTTAAAGTTTAATTTTTTAAAACTCCAATTCAACCCCTCTTCTTGGCTTAATATCTGGGCAACAATTGGTATCAGAGCTTTGTCTAGCATCGAAGCCTAAAAAGCGCTAGTAAAGATTAAGATATGGCCAGTGAAGGATTCCAAAGTCTCAAACCTTACTTTGATGGAGCAAATTATGCCCATTGGAAGTTTAGGATGGAGACATACTTGGATAGTGAAGGAATTGAAGTCTGGGATAGTGTATGAAAAGAATGGACACCACTAACCAGAAGAGGAGTTGATGGTGAAGAAGAAATCCTATCAAGAGATGATTGGACAGAGCCCCAAAGAAGAGCAAATTTCAAAAACAAGAAAGCAATGACAATTCTATCAAGCTCATTATCTATTGAAGAATGTGGGAGAATACAACACTGCTCAACAGCATATAGCATGTGGAAGACATTGGAGAACTATCATGAGGGAACTAAGCAAGTCAAATCCAAGAAGATTCAACTTCTAACCTCAGAATATGAGCTCTTCAAGATGAAATCCAGTGAGTCAATCACTAACATGACCAACCGTCTTCTATCCATTATAAATGGAATGAGGAAACTTGGGAAGCATCTGAGTTTGGAAGATGTAAACAATAAAATCCTGAGAAGTCTTCCTCTTAAAGACTATGGTTCAAGAGTTGCTGGCATAAAAGAAGCAAATGAAGATATGAGCATCATGAATACTGATGTGCTGATTGGCAAACACATGAGATGGCAGTGAAGAGAGATAGAGAGCTTGAAGCTGAACTGGAGAAAAGAAAACCCTTAGCACTCAAAGCCTCTACTTCAAAATCTCAAGAAGAAAGTGAAGATGATGAATAAATGAGTGATGATGAAAATGAGGACATCGTTATGCTTTCAAGGAGATTAAAAAGAATCATTGAGAAGAAAATGGGCAATTCCAGAAAATTCAGGCAAAGAAACCTCAAACAAACTTCTAATGATACACATAGAAGTAAGGAAGAGGTAAAATGCTATGAATGTGGAAAGAAAGGACATATCAAACCAGAATGTCCAAGGCTCAAGAAGCATAAGAGCAAATACCAAAGAGACAATAGGGAGAAAGGTCACAAAGCCACATGGGGTGACGAAAGCTCTTCAAGTGAAAAAGATGATAATGAAAGTGAAGAGGTCAACCTATGTTTCATGGCTATCGAAGATCATGTCTCGAATAAGGTAAGATCACTACACTCATACTCTTTCAATAATGATAGTAGTGATAATGATAGTAATAGTGATAGTGATGATGATGATGATGGTGATGAGCAAAGCCTAATAGAAGAATTAAATATAGAATTAGAGAAATATAGAACTAAATTTAGTACCTATAGAAATAATATCTCTAATTTGAAAAATAAGATAGATGGTCTAGAAAAAGAGAACATAAAGCTTAAATTATCTAATGAATCTCTTCAAAAGTCATTAGATGAATACTCATCAAGACCCTCAACAGCTTCACTATTAAAAGAAAATAATACTTTGAAAAATGAAGTTGAGGAACTTAGAAATTCCATTTCTAAATTTCACAAGGGTAAAGAGAGCTTAGATACTTTCATTGTGTCTCAAAGACCACCTTTAGTTAGACATGGTCTAGGGTTTAAGGACACATCATCATCTTGTAACAAAATAGTATTTGTTAAGTCTAAAGAACATAACATCTCCACACCTGTTAGAACTGCACCAAGAAATAAGAATGTTAAACCCTCTATACAGAAAAAGAATCATTCCTTTATATATAGGAAGAATGTATCTAGAAAAATGCAAATTAATCATGATTGTGCATGCCATTGTTCTCAAAATCAGTCTAATCAAATTATGGCATTCAAATACATTGTAAGACCAAAAAGCAAGTTTATACCTAAACAATGTAATTACTGTATGAAAATGGGTCATATAAATAAACATTGTTGGATAAGGAAGGCTCATTGGGAACGTTCATGTGCTAACCCCCAAGGACCCAAACTCATTTGGGTACCTAAATATCATACTTGATTTGTAATTCTATAAGTATGCCTCAAGTCCACAATAAACAAAAATGCGTGGCTAGTAGACAGTGGATGCTCAAGGCATATGACAAGAGACAAAGAACTCTTCAATGAAATCAAAAGTATTGATGGAGGTAAAGTTACCTTTGGAAACAATGCAAAAGATAAGGTAATTGGCATTGGTTCTATTGGTGTTAATGGTACTACTTTTATTAAGGATGTTTTACTTGTTGATGGCTTGAAACATAACTTGTTAAGTGTAAGTCAATTATGTGATAAAGGAAACAAAGTAATCTTCACTTCAAATGAATGTCTTGTAATCTCTATTGATGGTCAAGAAATATTTAAAGGAAATAGAGATATCAATACATACATAATAAACTTACATGAACTATCTAACCATTCCTCTAAGTGTCTTGTGACTACTAGTGATGAATCTTGGCTGTGGCATAGAAGACTTGGTCATGCTAACATAGACTTAATACAAAGTCTCAGCACAGGAGAGCTAGTAAAAGGATTACCAAGAGTTAAATATGAAAAAGGCAAGACATGTGATCCTTGTCAAAGAGGAAAGCAACACAAGTCATCTTTCAAAGCTAAAAACATAGTAAGTACTTCAAAACCTCTTCAACTCCTGCATCTAGACTTATTTGGACCTACTAGAATTGCTAGCTTATGAGGAAAATATTATGCATTTGTCATCGTAGATGATTACTCTAGATTTACTTGGGTAATTTTCTTAGCTCAAAATAGTGATGCTTTTGAAAATTTCAAAAACTTTGCTAAAAGAGTTCAAAATGAAAAAGGGTACTGCATTTCAAAAATAAGAAGTGATCATGGGAAAGAATTTGAAAATGAAAACTTTGAAAGCTTTTGTCTTGAACATGGCATTTCACATAATTTCTCATCTCCTAGGACACCTCAACAAAATGGGGTAGTTGAAAGGAAAAATTGAACATTAATTGAAATGGCGAGAACAATGCTTAATGAATATGAATTACCAACTTATTTTTGGGCAGAAGCCACAAACTCTGCATGTTATATTTCAAATCGAGTTTTCAAAAGACCTCTTTTAAACAAAACCTCATTTGAGCTATGGAATGGAAGAAAGCCCTTGGTATCATACTTTAGAGTATTTGGATGCAAGTGTTTTATATTGAACACCAAGGACAATCTTGGAAAATTTGCCTCTAAGTCTGATGAAGGTATCTTTTTAGGATACTCTACAACCAGCAAAGCATATAGAGTATTTAATAAAAGATCATTAACAGTGGAAGAATCCATGCATGTTGTTTTTAATGAATCTAGTAGACTTGATCTTGTGAAAGGTAGTGCTCTTGATGATGTTGTAGATAATATGGAAAAACTTGTCATTGAAAATGGAAAAGAAGAAAACGATCAAGAAAATTTACTACCTCAAAATCAAGAACAAATGGAGCAAGAACTTCCAAAAGAATGGAGAATGAAGAAAGATCATCCAAAAGAGCAAATAATTGGTGATCTATCAAGGGGAGTAAGTACTAGATCTCATTTTAAGCATTTAGTCACTGACATTGCTTTTATTTCACAAATTGAGCCTAAAAACATTGATGAGGCTCTTAATGATGAAAGTTGGGTAATTTCCATGCAAGAGGAACTCAACCAATTTGAGAGAAATAAGGTATGGAACCTAGTACCTAGACCCAAGAATCATCCAATCATAGGCAGCAAATGGGTATTTAGAAATAAATTAGATGAACAAGGTTTAATAACCAGGAATAAAGCAAGACTAGTTGTAATAGGATATAATCAGGAAGAAGGTATAGATTATGATGAAACATATGCACCTGTAGCTAGATTAGAAGCTATAAGAATACTCTTAGCATATGCATGTCACATGAATTTCAAACTATTTCAAATGGATGTGAAAAGTGCATTTCTAAATGGTTATATAGATGAAGAAGTGTATGTAGAACAACCACCAGGTTTTGAAAGCTATGATTTGCCAAATCATGTTTTTAAACTTTCAAAAGTTTTGTATGGTTTAAAACAGACTCCAAGAGCTTGGTATGAGAGACTAAGTTCTTTTTTATTGGAAAATAGCTTCACAAAGGGAAATGTTGACACTACACCGTTCACCAAAAACCATAAGCATGATATACTAATTGTTCAAATTTATGTTGATGATATAATATTTAGTTCTACTAAGGAGCTGCTTTGTCAAGAATTTGCTTAGTGCATGACTAGGGAATTTGAAATGAGCATGATGGGAGAACTTAAGTATTTCCTTGGTCTACAAATAAAGCAAAGCAATGAGGGCATATTCATCAACCAATCCAAATATGCCAAAGACTTAATTAAAAAATTTGGTATGGAAGTATGCAAAAATGCCAAGACTCCTATAAGCACATCAACAAAATTGGACAAAGATGAAAAGGGTAAGAGCATTAATGAAAAGCTTTATAAAGGTATGATCGGATCAGTTTTATATCTCACTGCTTCTAGACCCGATATTATGTATAGTGTTTGCTTATGTGCAAGATTTCAATCATGTCCTAAAGAATCTCATCTAAATGCTGTAAAAAGGATATTAAGATATTTACATGGAACATTGCATCTAGGTTTATGGTATCCTAGGAATTCACCTTTTTATATTATAGGATATTCAGATGCAGACTATGTTGGTAGTCTTTTGGATAGAAAAAGTACTTCAGGTACTTATCACTTCAGTGGAGAATGTTTGGTTTCTTGGTTTAGCAAGAAACAAGTTTCAGTTGTTCTCTCAACTGCTGAAGCTGAATATGTAGCAGTTGGATGTTGTTGTACACAAATTCTTTGGATGAAACAACAACTTAAGGACTATGGTCATGAGATGAACCATATACCTATAAAATGTGACAACACTAGTGCTATAAATCTTTCAAAGAATCCTATTCAACACTCTAGAAGTAAACATATTGACATTAGACACCACTTTATTAGAGATCATGTTCAATATGGAGATGTTGAATTAGAATTTATATGCACAGAAAATCAATTAGCAGATATTTTCACTAAGTCTCTAAATGAGGAAAGATTTAATTTCATTAGAGGAGAACTAGGTATGATTGATGGATTAACCTTGTGATTGCAAGAATATGAAATTTTAATTCTTGATCTTAAATCATATCACAAGTTATAAGATAGAGTTTTTGATGAGAATTCATGTTTTATGATGTAGAATCTTTGTTGAAATGATTTAGTCAGTAGTAGAACTTATTTTCAATTTGATGAAAATTATAGGGGAGTCACGCCCGTGACATATATTCACGCCCGTGACTTAAGTGGCCCATGGAGGCTGTGTCGTTCACGACTTTGGTTCACGACATGATTCACGGCTTCAAGTGGTGAAACTTAGTTTCACAACTTGAGTCACGCCCGTGAAAATGGACCTTCACGATCGTGATGATTTTTCACTCCCGTGAACAATTACGCCCCAAAAACTCACAGAAGCTTTCACGACTTTGGTTCACGACATGATTCACGGCTTCAAGTGGTGAAACTTAGTTTCACGACTTGAGTCACGCCCGTGAAAATGGACCTTCACGACCGTGATGATTTTTCACTCCCGTGAACAATTACGCCCTAAAAACTCACAGAAGCTTTCACGACTTTGGTTCACGACATGCTTCACGGCTTCAAGTGGTGAAACTTAGTTTCACGGCTTGAGTCACGCCTGTGAAAATGGACTTTCACGCCCGTGACAAGTTTTCACTCCCGTCAACAATTATGCCTCAAAAACTTACAGAAGCTTTCACGCCTTGTGTCACGGCTTGCTTCACGGGCATAAGTAGTGAAATTCAACAGTTCACGCCTGTGACTATATATTCACCCCCGTGACCTATGATCATTCACGCCCGTGATATTCATCGATCACGCCCGTGAACGTATTCACGCCTTCATTCACGGGTGGAACACTACTTGAGCAAACCGTGAACACGACCATTCACGCCAGTGAAACCATAAGTCACGCCCGTGAATGTATCGAATATATAAGAAAACAGTCGGTTACAACCTTCATTTCAACTCCTCATCTCCCAAAACCGCTCTCATTTACTCTCATTCATTGAGACATTGAAGATTCCGACCCCAAAGACTTAAAATTTTACTATAAATACCACCAAAAGTTCGAATCTTCAGTAGAAATCATACATTTCTAGGGTTTTTTATATCAAATTTTCTGTTAAAAATTTTCTTCAACTCCATCAACAACTAATTTCTTCAAATATGGAGTCTGCTTCATCTAAGGGAAAGAGAAAGAAGTCCCATGCACCTAAGAGGTATTCAGATTACCTCATGAACATCATTCCAGAAAGTTTCCATCCTCGGTATGCAACTTTGAAGAAGATACCTCTTTTATCATCAAGGTCCTTTGAATGGCAGGCAGTCCGTAGTCTCAGGCTTGAGATGGCTATGACAGAGCAACTACAAGCCTGTCATCTCAAAGAGTTTGTTGAAATTCATCAGCCAACTCTGAGGGAGCCAACGCTGGAATTTCTCAGCACCTTGCAGGTTTCACCAATTGGAGTGGTGAAATTCCAACTCTGCAATAATCCTAACACCCTCAACGCCATCGCATTTGGAGAATTATTCAACATACCATCTGATGGAATTCTAAATGAGACTGAGGTTGAATTCTTTGCCCCTGTAGCCTGGACTCATTTTGGATATAATTGTAGCTAGGACGTGAAGAAGACAAAGAGCACTCATCTCGTGGCCCTAGTACACAGGTATTTGCATAGGTTTCTAACCTATAGCATTTTTGCTCGGGGAGAAAGTAATGGAACTATTAGGAAGTCAGAACTCTTCCTATTTGAGATGGCTCGTAGGGGAGTCACAGTGGCACTTTCTAGATGGTTTGCAAACCATCTTCTCTCCATTGCCACCAAGCCCACATGAGATATCTTGATTGGGGCATATGTCACCCATATTGCAGTGAAGCTCAATTATTTGAAGCTAGATTACCATCACTTCAACATCATTCCTACACATCCTCGAGATAGGCTGGATGTCGAGTCATTCATCAAGATGGGAGCAGCTGTCAGAATCGTTTTTCAGAACGATATCTTCTAGCGCTTCACTGATACTGCTGGAGAGATTATCTGGGAAGATAATGACATGGAGGATTTTAAAGCAGACCTCCAGGGAGTCCAGCAGAAAAAGAGGGCTCAGATTGAGGAAGCACCTCCAGCAGTCGAGCAGGACATTGGACAGTCCTCAGCTTCCACACCATCCCTAGCGCAGCAGGTGGTCGACCTCTTGGCACCACGTTTTGAGCAACTGCAGACTTCCATGGATGAGAGGTTGGAGAACCTCAAGGACTTCATGGAGTCTCGGATGGACAGCCTTGAGGCTGAAGTAGCTAGGCTTCGTGATAGGATGTCTGGCTAGGAGATAGGCTAGAGTGTAGCCTAAATTTGATCATTTTTTAGCTTGTTTGTCATTTTTATGTTTTTTATGTGTAGGAAATTTTTAAATTTCCTTTCTGAATATTTTAACTTAGTTTGTATCCTTTTCTTTTATATATATATTTGTTCTTGTTTACTTCAATCTTCGTATCCTTTTTGATTGATGACAAAAGGGGGAGAAAACTAGCAATATATGATAGGGGATAATGGTATATGAATTGGTGAATCAAAAAGTGAATTGACTTTGAATTAGTTTAAAAATCTTGATTCAACATTTCATATGCAAAGTATATAAGTGGAAAATTAAGTTTTTATATACCTTAGATATACCCTAAGTATACTTTACATATACCTTAAAGCAAGTTACATATAAAAACATGTCATGATATACCTTAAATATACCTTACATATACTTTATGTCTTGAAAAGGAATTATGGTATGTATTGGATATACTTCTCATATAACTTGCATATACTTAAAATCTAGTTTAATGCTACATCATTATTTACTATTCTTGCACATTATAATTTTTATCCTAAGTATATTTTGAGGGGGAGACTTCTTCAAATCACATATTGCTAGATTATTTGTCACCATCAAAAAGGGAGAGATTGTTAACCTTGAAGGGTATTTCCGTCAATTTGATGATAATAAATAATATAGCAATATTGAATTTAACATACTTGTTTTTGTAAGTATATTATACAGGACATGAATTAAAATAGCAAGAATGGAGAATTGGAAGAATAATCCTTGAGAAACAAAAATCAAGTAGTAGCATGTTCACTGCCGTGACTCTAGGAGTCACTCCCGTGAAGGAAGCTAATCGTTACCAAAACCAACATTTGAAGTTCATGGCCATGAAGGAAAAACAAACCGTGAAGTAAGCATTTCAGTCACCCCCGTGACTAAAGGTGTCACCCCTGTGAAGAATCATGCAATTTCATTCAGAGAGCTTCACGACCAGAGTCACCACTTGGCTCACGGCTGGGAAGATTGTCACCCCCGTGAATCAAGGTGTCACCCCCGTGAAGCTTCATGCAATTTCATCCAGAGAGCTTCACGACCAGAGTCACCACTTGACTCACGGCTGGGAAGAGTGTCACGCCCGTGAATGATAAATGTCACGCCCGTGAATGATAAATGTCACGCCCGTGAATGATAAATGTCACTCCCGTGACTCTATATGTCAAAACAATCCAGAGAGCTTCATGACCAAAGTCACCACTTCAGTCACGGCTTGGGAAGAACTGTCACCCCCGTGACAAGCATAGTCACGCCCGTGAACAATGAAAGAGAAAAATGTCAGGCGCGATTTTTGGTTGGTACAACGGCTAGTTTCTTATTTAATGCACCCCAACGGCTATATTCAGCCATGGGAGTATAAATGGAAGTCATTTATGCATTAAGAAACAAGAGGATGATAAGAAAAACAAAAGATTAGCATATACTTCAAATCACAAGCTATCTTGTACTTTCATACTTTGAGAACAAATCAATTCTCTGTAAAAATCTTTTTGCTCCTCATATTTGAGCAATAAAGATTTATAAGTGGTTCTCTCTGCAATCTTTACTCAAGAGAGCTTTGAGTAGTTCTGGGTTAAGAGTAGAACACTTGTAAGGGTTGTTTGTATGAGCCTGTAAAACACAAAGTGTAGGTTGTTTGTGTGAGCCTATAAAACACAAAGTGTAGGTTGTTTGTGTGAGCCTGTAAAACACAAAGTGTAGGCTGTTTGTGTGAGCCTGTAAAACACAACGTGTAGGCTGTTTGTGTGAGCCTGTAAAACACAAAGGAATTGGTTATTGTGTGAGCCATTAAAACACAAGGGATTTCTGGGTTAGGTGTGAGCCATTGTGAGAAATACCATAGTTGGGAATGAGCTTGTAAAATTCCATTGTAACACTTAGTGTGTTAGTGAAACTCCCAATTGCGATTGGGGAGAGGAGTAGGGTTTGTTAACACCCGAACCTCTATAAATCTTTGTGTCTGATTTTCTCTATCCCCCTTAAAATTAACTATTTATTTCCGCACTTTAAAGTTTAATTTTTTTGAAACTCCAATTCAACCCCCCTTCTTGGTCTAATATCTGGGCAACAAAATCCTTATGAAACCCTAAGAATGTAAGATCTCTGATGAAGATTCGAACTTTTGATGGTATTTATAGGAAAAGTTTAAGTCTTTGGGGCCCGAATCTTCAATGTCTCACTGAATGTGAGTAAATGAGAGCGGTTTTGGGAGTTGGAGAGTTGAAATGAAAGTTTTAACCAGTTGTTCTCTTATATATTCGATACATTCACGAGCATGAGGTAGGTGTTCACTGGCGTGAATGGTCGTGTTCACAGTTTGCTGAAGGAGTGTTCCACCCGTGAATGAAGGCGTGAATAAGTTCACGGGCGTGAATGATCATACATCACAGGGGTGAATAAATTTTCACGGGCGTGAAATGTTGAATTTCAACACCTATGCCCGTGAAGCAAGCCGTGACTCAAGGCGTGAAAGCTTCTGTGAGTTTTTGGGTGTAATTGTTTACGGGAGTGAAATTTCGTCACAGGCATGAAAGTCTCGTTTCACGGGAGTGAATGAAGCTGTGAAGATAAGCTTCACTACTTTAAGCCGTGAACAATGTCATAAACCAAGTCGTGAACGACACTACCTCTTTGGGCCATTTAAGTCACGGGCGTGACTCACCTAAAATTTTCATCAAATAAAATTAAGTCCTAAAATAAGACTAAATCATTTCAACAAAGATTCTATTCCTTAAAACATGAATTTTCATCAAAATTTCTATCTTATAACTTGTGATATGATTTAAGATCAACAATTAAAATTTCATATTTTTGCAATCACAAGGTTAATCCATCAATCATACCAAGTTGTCTTCTAATGAAATTGAATCTTTCCTCATTTAGAGACTTAGTGAAAATATCTGCTAATTGATTTTTTGTGCTTATAAATTCTAATGCAATATCTCCATATTAAACATGATCTTTAATAAAGTGGTGTCTAATGTCAATATGCTTGCTTCTTAAGTGTTGAATAGGATTCTTCGAAAGATTTATAGCACTTGTGTTGTCACATTTTATAGGCATATGGTTCATCTCATAACCATAGTCCTTAAGTTGTTGTTTCATCCAAAGGATTTGTGTACAACAACATCCTGCTGCTACATATTCTGCTTCAGCAGTTGAGAGAGCAACTGAAACTTGTTTCTTGCTAAACCAAGAAACTAAACATTCTTTAATGAAGTGACAAGTACCTGAAGTACTTTTCCTATCTAAAAGACTACCAGCATAGTCTGCATCTGAATATCCTATAATATAAAAAAATGAATTTCTAGGATACCATAAACCTAGATGCAAAGATCCATGTAAATATTTTAAAATTCTTTTCACTGCATTTAAATGAGATTCTTTTGGACATGATTGAAATCGTGCACACAAGCAAACACTATACATAATATCGGGTCTAGAAGCAGTAAGATATAAAAGTGATCTGATCATACCTCTATACAGCTTTTCATTAATGCTCTTACCCTTTTCATCTTTGTCCAATTTTGTTGATGTGCTCATAGGAGTCTTGCCATTTTTGCATCCTTCCATACCAAATTTCTTAATTAAATCTTTGGCATATTTGGATTGGTTGATGAATATTCCCTCATTGCTTTGCTTTATTTGTAGACCAAGGAAATACTTAAGTTCTCCCATCATACTCATTTCAAATTCCCTAGTCATACACTTAGCAAATTCATGACAAAGCAACTCATTAGTAGAACCAAATATTATATCATCAATATAAATTTGAACAATTAGTATATCATGCTTGTGCTTTTTGATGAATAGTGTAGTGTCAACATTTCCCTTTGTAAAGTTATTTTCTAATAAAAAAGAACTTAGTCTCTCATACCAAGCTCTTAGGGCCTATTTTAAACCATACAAAGCTTTTGAAAGTTTAAAAACATGATTTGGCAAATCATAGCTTTCAAAACCTAGTGGTTGTTCTACATACACTTCTTCATCTATATAACCATTTAGAAATGCACTTTTCACATCCATTTGAAAAAGTTTGAAATTCATGTGACATGCATATGCTAAAAGTATTCTTATGGCTTCTAATCTAGCTACAGGTGCATATGTTTCATCAAAATCTATACATTCTTCCTGATTATATCCTTTTGCAACTAGTCTAGCCTTATTCCTGGTTATTTACCCTTGTTCATCTAATTTGTTTCTAAATACCCATTTGCTACCTATGATTTGATGATCCTTGGGTCTAGGTACTAGGTTCCATACCTTATTTCTCTCAAATTGGTTGAGTTCCTCTTGCATGGCAATTACCCAACTTTCATCATTAAAAGCCTCATCAATATTTTTAGGCTCAATATGTGAAATAAAAGCAATGTCAGTGACTAAATGCTTGAAATGAGATCTAGTACTTACTTCCCTTGATAGATCACCAATTATTTGCTCTTTTGGATTATCTTTAGTCATTCTCCATTCTTTTGGAAGTTCTTGATCATTTTATCCTTGATTTTGAGGTAGAGTGTCATTTTGCAGTAGATTTTCTTGATCATTTTCTTCTTTCTCATTTCCAATATCATGTCTTTCCATATTACCTACAACATCATCAAGAACACTACCTTTCACAAGATCAAGTCTACTAGATTCATTAAAACAACATGCATGGATTCTTCAACCGTTAATGATCTTTTATTAAATACTCTATATGCTTTGCTGGTTGTAGAGTACCCTAAAAAGATACCTTCATCAGACTTAGAGGCAAATTTTCCAAGATTGTCCTTGGTGTTCAATATAAAACATTTGCATCCAAATACTCTAAAGTATGATATCAAGGGCTTTCTTCCATTCCATAGCTCAAATGAGGTTTTGTTTAAAAGAGGTCTTTTGAAAACTCTATTTGAAATATAATATGCAGTGTTTGTGGCTTCGGCCTAAAAATAAATTGGTAATTCATATTCATTAAGCATTGTTCTAGCCATTTCAATTAAAGTTCGATTCTTCCTTTCAACTACCCCATTTTGTTGAGGTGTCCTAGGAGATGAGAAATTATGTGAAATGCCATGTTCAAGACAAAAGCTTTCAAAGTTTTCATTTTCAAATTCTTTCCCATGATCACTTCTTATTTTTGAAATGCAGTACCCCTTTTCATTTTGAACTTTTTTAGCAAAGTTTTTGAAATTTTCAAAAGCATCACTCTTTTGAGCTAAGAAAATTACCCAAGTAAATCTAGAGTAATCATCTACGATGACAAATGCATAATGTTTTCCTCCTAAGCTAGCAATTCTAGTAGGTCCAAACAAGTCTAAATGCAGGAGTTGAAGAGGTTTTGAAGTACTTACTATGTTTTTGGCTTTGAAAGATGACTTGTGTTGCTTTCCTCTCTGACAAGGATCACATGTCTTGCCTTTTTCATATTTAACTCTTGGCAGTCCTTTGACTAGTTCTCCTGTGCTGAGACTTTGTATTAAATCCATGTTAGCATGACCAAGTCTTCTATGCCACAGCCAAAATTCATCACTAGTAGTCACAAGACACTTAGAGGAATGGTTAGATAGTTCATGTAAGTTTATTATGTATGTATTGATATCTCTATTTCCTTTGAATATTTCTTGACCATCGATAGAGATCACAAGACATTCATTTGAAGTAAAGATTACTTTGTTTCCTCTATCACATAATTGACTTACACTTAACAAGTTATGTTTCAAGTCATCAACAAGTAAGACATCCTTAATAAAAGTAGTACCATTAATACCAATAGAACCAATGTCAATTACCTTATCTTTTGCATTGTTTCCAAAGGTAACTTTACCTCCATCAATACTTTTGATTTCATTGAAAAGTTTTTTGTCTCCTGTCATATGCCTTGAGCATCCACTGTCTACTAGCGAAGCATTTTTGTTTATTGTGGACTTGAGGCATACCTATAGAATCACAATTCAAGTACAATTTTTAGGTACCCAAATGAGTTTGGGTCCTTGGGGGTTAGCACATGAAGGTTCCCAATGAGCCTTCCTTATCCAACAATGTTTATTTATGTGACCAATTTTCATACAATAATTACATTGTTTCGGTTTAAACTTGCCTTTTGGTCTTACAATGTATTTGAATGCCATAATTCTATTAGACTGATTTTGAGAGCAATGGCATGCACAATCATGACTAATTTGCATTTTTCTAGATGCATGCTTCTTATACATATAAGCATGATTGTTCTTTTTCTATACATAAGGTTTAACATGCTTATTTCTTGGTGTTGTCCTAACAGGTGTGGAGATATGAGATTCTTTAGATTTAACAAATATAGTTTTATGAGAAGATGATGATGTGTCCTTAAATCTTGGACCATGTCTAATTAAGAGTGATCTTTGAGACACAATGAGAGTATCTAAGCTCTCTTTACCTTTGTGAAATTTAGAAATGGAATTTCTAAGTTCCTCAACTTCATTTTTCAAAGTATTATTTTTTTTTAACAATGAAGCTGTTGAGGGTCTTGATGAGTATTCATCTAATGACTTTTGGAGAGATTCATTAGATGATTTAAGCTTTATGTTCTCCTTTTCTAAACCATCTCTCTTATTTTTCAAATTAGAGATATTATTTCTATAGGTACTAAATTTAGTTCTATATTTCTCTAATTCTATATTTAATTCTTCTATTAGGCTTTGCTCATCATCATCATCATCATCACTATCACTATTACTATCATTATCACTACTATCATTATTGAAAGAGTATGAGTGTAGTGATCTTACCTTATTCGAGACATGATCTTCGATAGCCATGAAACATAGGTTGACCTCTTCACTTTCATTATCATCTTTTTCACTTGAAGAGCTTTCGTCACCCCATGTGGCTTTGTGACCTTTCTCCCTATTGTCTCTTTGGTATTTGCTCTTATGCTTCTTGAGCCTTGGACATTCTGGTTTGATATGTCCTTTCTTTCCACACTCATAGCACTTTACCTCTTCCTTACTTCTATGTGTGTCATTAGAAGTTTGTTTGAGGTTTCTTTGCCTGAACTTTCTGGAGTTGCTCATTTTCTTCTCAATGATTCTTTTTAATCTCTTTGAAAGCATAGCGATGTCCTCATTTTCATCATCACTCATTTCTTCATCATCTTCACTTTCTTCTTGAGATTTTGAAGTAGAGGCTTTGAGTGCTAAGGGTTTTCTTTTCTCCAGTTCAGCTTCAAGCTCTCTATCTCTCTTCACTGCCATCTCATGTGTTTGCCAATCAGCACATCAGTATTCATGATGCTCATATCTTCATTTGCTTCCTCTATGCCAGTAACTCTTGAACCATAGTCTTTAAGAAGGAGACTTCTCAGGATTTTATTGTTTACATCTTCCAAACTCAGATGCTTCCCAAGTTTCCTCATTCCATTTATAATGGATAGAAGACGGTTGGTCATGTTAGTGATTGACTCATTGGATTTCATCTTGAAGAGCTCATATTCTGAGGTTAGAAGTTGAATCTTTTTGGATTTGACTTGCTTAGTTCCCTCATGATAATTCTCCAATGTCTTCCACATGCTATATGCTGTTGAGCAGTGTTGTATTCTCCCATATTCTTCAATAGATAATGAGCTTGATAGAATTGTCATTGCCTTCTTGTTTTTGAAATTTGCTCTTCTTTGGGGCTCTGTCCAATCATCTCTTGATAGGATTTCTTCTTCACCATCAACTCCTCTTCTGGTTAGTGGTGTCCATTCTTTTCATACACTATCCCAGACTTCAATTCCTTCACTATCCAAGTATGTCTCCATCCTAAACTTCCAATGGGCATAATTTGCTCCATCAAAGTAAGGTTTGAGACTTTGGAATCCTTCACTGGCCATATCTTAATCTTTACTAGCGCTTTTTAGGCTTCGATGCTAGACAAAGCTCTGATACCAATTGTTGCCCAGATATTAAGCCAAGAAGGGGGGTCGAATTAGAGTTTTAAAAAATTAAACTTTAAAGTGCGAAAATAAACAATTAATTTTAAGAGGGATAGAGAAAATTTGACACACAGATTTATAGAGGTTCGGGTGTTAACAAACCCTACTCCTCTCCCCAATCGCAATTGGGAGTTTCACTAACACACTAAGTGTTACAATTGAGTTTTACAAGCTCACACCCAACTATGGTGTTTCTCACAATGGCTCACACCTAACCCAGAAAACCCTTGTGTTTTAATGGCTCACACAATAACCAATTCCTTGTGTTTTACAGGCTCACACAAACAACTTTCACTTTGTGTTTTACAAGCTCACACAAACAACCTTCACTTTGTATTTTTACAGGCTCACACAAACAACCTTTTAATTTTTGTTTTGGAGGCTCACACAACTAACCCTTACAAGTGTTCTACTCCTAACCCAGAAATACCCAAAGCTCACTTGAGTAAAGATTACAGAGAGAACCACTTACAAATCTTAATTGCTCAAATATGAGGAGCAAAAAGATTTTTACAGAGAATAGATTTTGTTCTCAAAGTATGAAAGTACAAATAGCTTGTAATAAGAATTAAATTCGAAGTATGTGCTATTCTATTGTTATTCTCTTCATTCTCTCATTCTTAATGCACAAATGACTTCCATTTATACTCCCATGGCTGAATATAGCCGTTCGGGTGCATTAAAAATGAAACTAGCCATTGTACCAACTAAAAAATCGCGCCTGACATTTTTCTCTTTCATTGTTCACGGGCGTGACTATGCTTGTCACGGGGGTGACATTTCTTCCCAAGCCGTGACTGAAGTGGTGACCTTGGTCGTGAAGCTCTCTGGAATTTTTTGACATATAGAGTCACGGGCGTGACGTACTCATTCACGGGCGTGACAAGCTTCCTCGCTGTGATCCAAGTGGTGACTTTGGTCGTGAAGCTCTCTGGATGAAAATGCATGAATCTTCACGGGGGTGACACCTTTATTCACGGGGGTGACTGAAATGCCCACTTCACGGTTTGTTCTTCCTTCATGGCTGTGAACTTCAAAAGTTGGTTTTGGTAACCGTTAGCTTCTTTCACAGGAGTGACTCATAGAGTCACGACAATGAACATGCTACTTCTTGAATTTTGACTTTCAAGGATTATTCTTTCAATTTCCATTCTTGCTATTTTAATCCATGTCCTGTATAATAGACTTGGAAAACAAATATGTTAAATACAATATTGCTATTTTATTTGTTATCATCAAAATGACGGAAATACCCCTCAAGGTTTAACAAAATGTAAGACGGATGGGACAATAGAAAGATTTAAATCTCGATTAGTAGCTAAGGGCTACACACAAAAGAGGGAATTGACTATGAAGATACATTCTCACCTGTAGTCAGGTTTGCATCAATTCGCCTCATTCTGGCTATAGTAGCACGAATGGACTTAGAATTATATCAAATGGATGTTAAAACTGTTTTTCTCAATGGAGAACTAGATGAAGAGATCTATATGGATCAACCTTTAGGTTTTGAACTCAAAGGACAAGAGCGCAAAGTTTGCAAGCTCAAAAGATCCATTTACGGTCTTAAGCAAGCATCAAGACAATGGAACTTCAAATTTCATCAAGCCATATTAAAGGATGGTTTTACGATGATGGAGGAAGACCATTGCATGTATGTTAAATGTTTTAACAATGGTTTTATAATTATGTCCTTGTATGTCAATGACATTTTAATAGCTGGAAATGATAAGAAGTTGATTGATACTACTAAGAAATGGTTATCATCGAACTTCAAAATGAAAGATATGGGTGAGGCTAGTTATGTACTTGGTGACTTCTGGATTTGTCTCAGGAGACTTATATAAAGAAAATGTTAGAGCATTACCATATGCATGAATGTAAGCCTATGGATACCCCTGTCGAAAGGAATCTGAGCCTTAGTCTAGATATGTGTCCCAAGACATCAGATGAAAAAGAACGAATGTCTAGAGTACGCTACTCCAGTGTTGTCGGTAGTCTGATGTATGCAATGATGTGCACACGTCCGGACATTTGCTATGCCGTTGGGCTAGTAAGCAGATTTCAATCTAATCCAGGTCTAAAACACTGGATGGCAGTCAAGAGAATATTGAGATATCTAAAAGGAACTTCAAGCTATGTTTTATGTTATCAAGGGAAGGATTTGCGCTTAATTGGTTATACTGATGCTAATTGGGGAAGTTATATAGATTAGCGCAAATCAACCTCTGGATATGCATTCTTGCTTAATGATTGCGCAATTTTATGGAGTAGCAAGAAGCAATCTTGTATAGCTTTATCGATGATGGAAGCTGAGTATGTAGCATGTTCCTCAGTTATACAAGAGGCAGTTTGGTTGAAAAGATTTTTGCAGCACTTAGGGATTGTCAAGTCAGCATTTGAACCTATGACAATCTATTGTGATAGAATGGCTGCATTAGCTTATGCTAAGGATCCAAAATATCATGGAAAGACCAAACATATCCAGATTAGATATCACTAGGTTAAAGATATGATTGCATAAAAGGAAGTGACTCTGAAACATATTTCTACAAAAAAAATGGTAGCAGATCCATTTACTAAACCAATAGCTAGGGATGCATTTGCAAGACACATAAAATCCCTAGGCTTATGTAGAATGTAATCAATATATGTTATGTCAGGTCACTTGGTTTTTTACAAATGATATATCAATTTAATTGATTAATAATTTTTCAATTATATGAGTATATTGCAAATACCAGTTAGCACAATTCGAATACGTATGTCGATAGACTTAGATTGACTTACTTACATGAGTAATCGCCTCTTGCACTATAGAGCAAGCAGAGATGAGACCATAAATGCAAAGGCATTAAGTGAATGACTAAGATGTAGTGGGAGCGGTCTTAGTTTCATTCATTTTTTTATAAGGTCGCCTTGGTGAGGATCAAGATGAGATTCTTCATATATATGAGAATCAACATGAATGACTTCCCCACCATTCATGTGTCTATATAAAGGAAGCTGAGTGTGAAATTTGTTATTTAACATTGGTGAATGTATAAATAAATGTTTCAAGTTTGGCATTTAGAGCGACAAGACTAATACTCATATGGTGTTTATTTATTTTGAACTAAGAGCAAGACATACACTCTTTCATCTTTGACAAGAAAAGAGTAGCTCCACCATAGCATAAATTTCATACTACATGTGCTATACGACCTATTAGGAAGCGAAATAATGGATCTCTGCTTCTTCGCTATGTGAGTCCTAGAAATCCTAGAAATGGATTTCAAACAACTTTTACCCTTTGTGACTTTTGACTATATCATGATGTGATAAATTAATGTTGGCTATCTTAGAATGTATCCTATAGTCATGGAATGATTTGACTTAATGGAACACTCCTAGAAAAGTGAGTTAATTCAAATCTTATTGATAGGAGGGCAAAAGAAAGAGTACTTTGCTTATGCACTCACAACTTGTGTTCACCGGCCGGAGTTATTATGCTTGATAAAGTGAGAAGTAACTTAGAATACAAGTGATTGTAAGAATGATTTGAGTATAGATTCGTGAGGGATTGAATCATACTCGAATTAAGTGTATTGAGAAAGGTACTTGGGGTAATTAAGCATATTATCAAAAATAATTACAATTTTAGGTTGATTTCTCCCATATGGCCTATAATTAGGTTTGTATTGGAGCTCCCACAATTTGTGTGCTTCAGGTCGCACGGTCCATTCGCTTGTATGAAAGATTCTTTGTTTAAGTTTGAGATGTGAGATGATATTTGGATTAAGCCAAGCCCACTTTAGGTGAATGGGAGATGTTAGGCTTTGTCGTATTAGGCCGCCCATGTGGGCTTGACCCAGCCCAGACCCATATCATCTTATATATAAAGTTATGAAAATATATAACTTAATAACGAAATGATATAAGGAAAAGAGATAACTTTTCATCAAAATTTTTCTCTGAAATTCAGAAATTATCGAAAAGGAATTTCTTCATCTTCGTTCAATCACAAGTGAATCAAAGCATTCGTACTGTGGAATTGAGTCAAGTTCTAGTAATTTATCTCTGCCTAAAGCATTGAAAGCGCACGATTTACGCTCAACAAATAGGTATCCGCTGCTCTAGTAGTTCCTACACATCAAATTGTACCCATTGCATAGCCAGACTAGGAACAACCAGAACAGAAGGCCATACTAGAATTGCATCAAAATATAGTTCTTCAACTAATATGCTAACTTTTATGATAACATGTGATTGATCTTCTATACATGCTTCATACGTTTCTGATTAGACATTCTATTTTACATTTATCTACTATATTTTATGCCACTTTTACTTGTTCATCTTCTTTTTTTAATAGATTCATCCTTTTTATGCTTTGATTATCAAGATTTGCATTTCATACTGAGATTGAATCTGTAATTTCAAAATAATAAGGGGCACTTTATAGAAATATCCGTTGTTTGTATTATTTTCCCTTGTCTTTGTTGGTAATATTCAAAAGCGGTGTCCTCCTTTTGCATGTGACTAATGCTTTTGAATGTGGTCTGATGAGAAAATTTTACCTACGACATATGGACAACTAAAGCCTCCTTTTAGGAAGCATCATCTACAGGTTTGTCATGCTTTTGCCATGCACTTGATACAGTGGGATGCAAAACATAAGCATGCCTTGTAGCTATAGTGGGATTAGAGTAGCAGAGATGGGTGCAATTTTTTTTCCCAACTTCAGGATCACAAATAAACTGTTAATTAGTTTTATCTATTATTTTAGGACATGTAAAATATCAATGTAAATTACAATTTATTCTAGAATAATTTTGGTTTGAGAATTGGTTAGCTCGGGAACCATTAAAGGGGTTATTGATTTGTTCTTTGAATAAGTTTGTACTTCATTTAGTGAATTCATGAATGGTCTTGTGTAATTATTATTAAAAAATTTTAAATAAATAAATAATGATGGAGTCAACATTAATATATCATCAGTTTACCAACAAAAGTCAAGGATTATCAACGAATGTCAACTAAATTTACTAATAGATTACCAATAGATTTGAAATATTTACTAATGGATTACCAATAGATTACAAATTTCATAGCTAAATTGCCAACAATTCAAAATTTATTAGTAAATTTTCAATGGATTACCAACAACTTACTATGTATGATGTTTGGATTACCAATGAATATGATGATCTTTGGTAAAATACCAACAAATTACTAATAAAATCTATTATCAATGGAAAATCAACGAATCTTATAAAAAAATCAAATTTTCCAACAAATTTACTTTACAAACGGATTTATCTTTTGATAATTTATTGACAAATATCATTTTTTTTCGTTGGTAAATTTACCAACAAAATGTTTTTTGCATTAATAATTTTACATTAGTAAATTATATTATAGGTGTGTTTTATCAATGGCATTTTTTCATTAGTTACGAACGAATTTTTTTATTTATCAATGGAAAATATGCTTTAGTAAATTTGTGTTTTCTTGTAGTGGATCATGTTGATTTTTTTAATTAATTAAAATTTTTTATTTTAATTCTATGAATAAAAATACATATAATCATAAGTTTAAATTATATTATAGGTGTGTTTTAATCAATGTTATCAAATCCAAATTGATCCAACCAATTCAACCGGTTTAACTGAAAATAGGGCCTTAGACCGGTCCGATTGATCCACTCATTCACCATGGAAGATTTTATGTATTTTTTGAAAACAAAAAGCATAAATATTGTTACTCGAACTCATGACAATAAATGTTATATCTACGTACCACTAGGTCAAATTAAGGCATTTGTATATCTTTTAGAAATTTTATTATAGTTTATTACATATTATTTATATTATTTTAAATATATTATCCAATAAATATATATATAATTTATTATCTTGCATTTATTTATTTTTATTTTTATTAATAATACACAGTATTAAAATAATTCAAATAGTTATTCTTATTTTATAAAAAATTCATTTAAAATGTATAACATATAATTAATAGTATTTTTTTATCATATAATTTTAATGTTAAGAATATATATCATAAAAATATTAATTTTAAATATTCACATTATTCATGAGTTATTATTATATATGATAATTTTGAATTTAAATATTTTTATATTTTATGCAGTATTACTAAATAATCATATAAATTATTTTTTATATTTATATAAAAATAAATACAAATTTATTTTAAAAAACTATTGAGTATAAATTTCATAAATAATAATTATCTAATTTAAAAATAAAATTAATAGAAATATTAATTTCAATCACCTCAAATAATGATTATCATATTGGTTGGTAAGGAAAAAAAATTCAAATTATATTTTAATTTTTAGTATTGATTTTCTTCTATTTTAATTTGGATGTGATTATGTATAAATTAAATTAAGGACATTACTTTTTTGTGCATGAAACAAGTTTTGTATAAATTATTTTATATTTTATTATATATGAGATATATTACATTTTATTATGTATAAAACATACTATATTTTTAAAAAATTTCATATAGACTAGTTTAATTTCGGTTCATCTCCAGCTGAACCTTAAACCCTTGATCTACTGTCATTCCCAGTTTATTAAGCAGACCGAGTCTGATAACCTTAGTTATAAGAAACAAGAGAATGCTAATTTAACGCTCATTGTGGAGGCTATTTGACATTATTTTTTCTATTTATTTATTTTCATAAAATTTTAAATTTTTTTAGAATTTTCAACAATTAAATTTGTAGTTGAGTTCTAATAAAACATTATATATTATTATTTTTAAGGATAAATATCATATATTAATAAAATAATTAATATTAGTTTTTAACTTATAATTAAATATTAATGTATAAGTTAAAATATGTACTATGAATTATTAATATTTTTGAGATAACAATGCTTGAAGAATTGATTTATTCTTCATTTTTTAAAACAGAAAAGCTTCAATAGTTAAATCCAACCGACCGACCTCAAGCCTAATCTTTTAAATATGAATAATCACTCATCACTTAAAATGAGCACTCAGCTCAAATTGAGCGAAGTACAACCATAATTATTCTTTGAGATATCATAAATTACTTTAGGCTAATTTTAGATTGCATTTGGTTTATCTTTGACCTAATATTATAGATAACTAATAGATAAAAGTTAACTTATAACTAAGTTCCTATTTTATTTAAAAACATATGACAATTAGCTAATTAAAATGGATTTACATTATATGGATTTGAACCTTATATTTAAGACTTAATTTTTAAATCATATAATTTTCATTTAAATAAGTGACTTATATTTTGAATTTACAAATTAATTTATCATATAAATTTTATTTTAAACCTAATAAATCTATAATAAACTGTAATTTTGGTTTACATATTCAATTTGATATATTCTATATATTCTAACTTTAGTATTTAGTATGTATATAATAATAAAAGCTCAGGGACCACAATTATTTTTTTTTTATTAAGTTGATGTCTCTTTTTAATTGTGTGTATTAATTTAAATAAATTATAGGCAGAGAATACAAATGCATAATTACTTTAGCTTAATTCTGCACTCAATATAATACGTATAATTTTCAAAAATTCCTAGTTTATCATTATTATTATTTATTTATTATTATTATTATTATTATTATTATTATTATTATTATTATTATTATTATTATTATTATTATTATTATTATTATGTGAAAAAAACACTACTATATATTACTAAAACACTACTAGCTGGTAGTTTCATTTAACAGTCTAGATTAAAATTAGCTGATTTAATGGTTTTAAAACCTAAGATTTATTTATAAACTAGGTTCACAGTAGAAGATCTGATTACTTTATTCTTCAAAATAAATAAGTTATTATTTCTTTTATTTTGGGATTTTTTTTATTTCATAAATTTTTAAATTTATCTAAATTTTTTATCCATCTGTATTATTTTTTTTTATATTTCCCGTATCATTTATATTTATTTTACTACTCTTAATTATTTCCAGTGTAATATACTCTATAAATTTAGAAGTTAAATGCTAATAAAATACTATCACTTAAGCTATATATAAGTGTTGCAAAATGATCATTACCCTCACTTTTAAATCCTTTTCTATCTGTGTTTATAATATTTTTTTAATTTTGTTTTTGGTTACTATTCATTTATTTATGAACTCAAATTTGATGATTTTTTTTTTATTATTGTGGCATGTACTTTTTTTTTTTTTGGTACATCGTTATCTCTTTGATCTATACAGTCTAGATATCAGATTCTTCTATAATTATAATATTGTATACTCAGCTATATATTGGACTGCATCAGTAAAGCTCCAAGTGCTTTGGAGGTAAGGCTTACATATCTTATTTATATGATTTTAGATCAAAGAAAATCGCTCAAAATTCTGTCTTGGTGAGCCTATTAATCTTTGTTGGTAACGGCATAAGCATATATATTCTTCTATGCTTTAAATATGGACTAAGACCCTAAATAATGCATGTCAATTAATTATGAATTTGATTTCAGCTTTGATATACAAAAATATTTATTTTCTTATCTTTCAGATGCAGGGTGAAATTTGGTTTAACATATTCATTTTGTGCCCAGATAAAATAAATGGCCATGGATTATGAAATCCTCTCATATATATTATGCTTTGTTAAGTAATTAATCAAGGTTGACATCATTATAATCAATAGTAACTTGTTGGATATATTTTACTAAATAAGGATTTCATGTTATATTATTTGAAAGTTTATGGATTGGCATATTATAAAGCCTCAAGTCTCAACAGTAAATGAGTGTTTCCTTTGAGTTGAAGTTAGGACCATTTAAGCATTTTGTTTACATTAAGAGGCTAAATAAGCCGTAGACTACACAAAAGGAATAGTTTGCTAAAGCTCAATAAACCGTAGACTACCATTTAAGCATTTATGATAAATATATATATATTCGTCTAAAATAAATAAATTAATTTGGAGAGTAAGAGTGGTAATTAAAAAATTGAATTAAAAAAGACAAATTGATATTTAATCAAATAATATTTAAATTAATTAATTAAATATATGTCATGTTTGGTTAACTAATAATATACATATATGATGAATTAATTAATTAATATTAATTTAATTTTTTATTATTTTTAGTTATATATATATATATATATATATATATATATATATATATATATATATATTAAAGGCATCCTACTTAATTATCTTATTATACAGATAATTAAGTTTAATTTTATATATTAAATATTAAATAAAGATATAATAGACGTCTGTTTTTATCAATGTCAGACGCATAAAAATGTTATAGGCGTATGTCTTTAATTAATGACAAACACATATGATATATAATAGGTAGTGGCTTTTTTATAAATATGTCAATAGTTATATGGGTCTGTCATTATAAATGACAGACATATAAAGGTTTAAGTGTCTGTTTTTATTTAATGACAGACGCATATGCTATCAGAATAGGCGTCTGTTATTATTTAAGACAGACGTATATTATCTAACACAGTACTATGGCATTTCGTCTGCAACAAAGCGCGATACTCTAAAACACTCTCATACATTTCGTCTCAACAAATCGAGCTCGACCATCATTTCTCCCACACTAGAGATGTGCTCGCTGACGGTATTGGATTGAAGAGATTGATAGTTTTGTTTGTACTGCTGCAAAGAAGATCGCGAGTACTGTTGAGCTATTTTTAGGTAATTTCTGATTTTCTATCTTATTTTCTTATTTCCCTTTTACTTATGTCTTATAAGTTCTCCATGTCACTTCAAATGAGACAGGGAGCGTGGCGTGAAGGTGTGGGATCTATCGAAGAAATTCAAGCCAAATTGCCAAAGAGGCAGGACTGTAGAAGGCTGTAGCTAAGCGCGAGAGAGCTACGGCATACTCTTTGCCTCATCAGATGAAATTATAATAACTCATTTGTTTTATGTGTAGGGAGCAGAATTTTATGTTTTTCAATGTTCTGGTCACAATCGTGCGCAAAAAATTGTTGGATATTTGTAAATAAAACTTTAGATTGAAACTTCATATTTATGAAAAAAAATAAGATTGAAACTTTAGATTGAAACTTCATATAAGAGTTTCACGGCACTATTAGAATTGTTGCAAGACATGCTTCCGGAGGGAAATGAGCTTCCCACATCTACATATGAGTCTAAGAAAATGTTGTGTCCCATGGGTATGGAATAGAAGAAGATACATGCATGTCTAAATGATTGTGTATTGTACCGAAATGAATATAAGGACTTGCATGAGTGTCCAAGGTGTGGAGCGTCACGCTACAAATGTGGGAAAGTTTCTTCTGAGGATAAAAAAGGGCCTCCAGCTAAAGTATTATGGTATTTACCTATAAAACCAACATTCAAATGCCTGTTTGCAAATGCAAAAGATGTAAAAAACTTAAGGTGGCATGCAGAAGGCAGAAAACATGATGGAAAACTTTAGACATCCTACAAATTCTCCTCAATAGAGAACAATTGATAGAACGTTCCCAGAATTTGGTGGTGAAGTTAGGAATCTGAGGCTTGGACTTTGTACGGATGGAATCAACCCCCATGGCACACTCAGTAGTAAACATAGCACGTGGCCAATTCTTCTTGCGGTTACAATCTGCCTCCTTGGCTGACTATGAAGCGTAAGTATATTATGTTGTCGTTGTTGATATAAGGGCCTAAACAACCGGGAAATGATATTTATGTTTACCTTGCACCACTTATTGATGATTTGAAACTGTTGTGGGATAAAGGTGTGTCGGTGTATGATGCATATAGTGAAAGCATGTTTACCTTACATGTCATCATATTTTGCACTATAAAATATTTTTCGGCTTATGGTAACTTATCTGGGTACACCGTGAAAGGAGAAAAAACATGTTCGATTTGTGAGGACAACACAATGGACCAACGTTTAAATCATAGCCAGAAAAATGTTTATATGAGTCATCGGATATTTCTCCCTCCTGATCACCCTTATCGTAAAGAAGAAAAAGTTTTTCAATGGATATACCGTAATGCGAGTAGCTCGTTTACCATTAACAGGAAATGAGGTTTTTGAACGAGTTAGAGATATTAATAATGCATTTGGTAAACCTTTTAAACCTGCTCAAAAGGGTCCTTTGAAAAAGAGATCTATTGTAACACCCTCTTACCCCACTATAGTTCAGCAAGGTAAGTGAGCATTACCCGTCTTACTGTTTTATAAAATTAATGAAGTGAAGTAAATATTTTTTTTTTGAAAATATTGCATAAACTAAAATAAAATTTCATACAAGCCCAAATATTAAAAATTTTATTTATTTATAAAGTATATTAATTTACATTCAAATCATGTTCTTTTACATGGTGAATCACATATTTAATACACATGATATGAAATAAAAATGATACTTTAATTTACAAAGCTTTTAACAAAGTATACCAAAAATAACACCCAAAGCTTTTTCCTTCTTCCCTCCGGGTACCCTTCTTCTTCTGACAGTCTATTTTTTATGGCTACCCTTCTTAACCTGCGCGAGAGGAAACCACCCGCGCTAAGCTACTAGCTTAGTGGTGCTTCAATGATAAAAATTTTACATACATATATATTTTCTCACATATTAATTATCCATTTAATAAATAAGACATAAAATAAAGAATTATATAAAATTAATAAATTTCTGCAAACACTCAATATCTAATAACTTAAATTCATATAACATTTATAAAAAAAAAATCACATACTTCGATATTATTATTATTATTATTATTATTATTATTATTATTATTATTATTATTATTATTATTTATTTGTGCCCATAACACCTATAACCGAACTAACTAATAGGAATAACGGGGTTGTCATTCCCGGCTTTCATAATATAGCGTCAAGTGCTTTTATAATAATGTCATTACCGGCTTTTGTTATATTGTCATTACCGGCTTAATAATTTTGCGCCGAACGCATTTATAAATTGTCATTACTGGCTTTCATATTTGGCACCGAGTGCCTTAAATCCCCTGATTGACATGCCAAACTATTCCCTATTCTAGTTATAGACTAGGTGTTTTTGGGCTTAACTATTTTTATATTAATTCACTATATTTCAAAAATGTCAACATTATTTAACTATCAAAATTATGCTTATTCATTTTTGTTCTTTATTTCCATTATTATTGCAATAAAATCTCATACATAAATAATTTGTTAAACATTTATAATTACCATCAAAGTAAATATATGCATGGATTATTACATATAATTATAACAACACATGCAAAAAGCCCAATATTGTATGTTTTTACCTATGGCAGATTTCGGACTTATTTTTTAGCTTCCTTTTTAGCCCATATATAATTCGAATTTGAAGTTCTAGCCTTCTAAACATTTTTAGCTTATTGTCTTAGATTTCAGATGCATCAAGAATCACGTAAATCCCAATTTTCTATCAAAAGTTATGATTAATTCACTACTGCATCATCACAGAATTTTCTGCCCATAATTTTCTGGACAGATTCTAGGTTTAAACTTCGTGCATTTAACTGGGCAAATCTAGACATAATTAGATATTATAGTCTAAATAAATATTAAATCCATGTGTCTTAGCTTTCATTTCCAACAAAGAACATACAAAACGGAGTTCCATAACTCAAGTTATCATCAAAATAGACAGAGCTGTTCCTGGAATTCTGTACCCGAGCCATCAATTGGCATCAATCCATATTTCAACCACATTCATCATTTGCATTCATTTTAATACTAAAATTTCCAGAATTACAAATAAATTCATATGTCTCAATTATTTCACACCATTTGGTGCCATTTCCATATATAATATCAAAAGTCACAACAAAACACATAACATCTCAAAAACACAAACATAACAGACCTTAACATATAGTTTCATACATATTAACAACATGCAAAATTTTTATCAATGAAGCACATACCTAATCAGTCTTGGTTCTTCCCTTAATCCTTCTTTTTCTTCCCTTATTAGCTAGCTTTCTCCTTGCCTTTGTCACCCTTTTGAGGGCCTCTCACTTGTTCACTTATTTTTCCTACACAACCATACCATAACTCAATTCCAACATTCAATTTCAATGCTTTTCATGTCTACATAATATTCTAATGCTCCTAATATGTTTTACACCTTAATTGAGCTAAAATGTACTAAGGTTAAACTTCCTTCTTCATATGTCATGGCTGCCCAAAAAGCATATCCTAGTTTCTAATTTATTTTCTTCAATTGAACACTCAATTCACCCTTAATCTAACACCAATTGTGGTGTTTCTATATTAATTTCAATTTCCCCCAAATTTATTTAACTATGGCAGCCCCTCATTCATCCTTCAACATTATATTTTCTTCAGTTTTTAAGCCATAAAATAATTACCTAACATCAAATATCATTAATTCAAAGTTTAATTACACTTCCATCAACTAATCACAAACTTAAATTTCTACTTCCAATCTTGCAACATAAGCTCAATCTACCAAACCTAATCACATCTATCATCATTATGGGTCTCAAATAGAAGGAAAAATATTGAATTTAAGAAGAATAAACTCACCTTAAGATCATTCCAAAGCTGGTCGAATTTCCCCTCAATTTTTCTCTTTTATTTCCCTTCTTTCTTCTTCCTTTCTTGTTTCTTTACTCTACTTTGTAGTAAGAACTTTTTAATTCTGATTTTTCCTCTCTCAAAACTTATTTCTTTCCTCACTTTTTCAAGCTTGATTTGAAGAGAAATGGAGATTTTTGGGAGAGCTATGGTGGAGGGCAAAGAGATGAGAGAAGATGAGGGAAATGGGTTTTAATTGGTGGAGAAAATGAGGTATTTATCTTTCTTTTTTTTTAGGTGAGTATTTAGTGGTTCCATGACTACATTAAGCTCTTCATCCATTGGTCCAAAATGCAAATTAATTTTAATGAAATTTTAAACTTTAAGAAATTTCTTATTTGCCACATCTTCCTCCATATTTACACTTTTTTCCCAAACAATTGTTATAATACCGATTTTGTCCATAGGAAGTTTTATTTTTTTCTAATTCTACCCCAAATATTTTTAATTCCAAAATAATAATACCCTTAATTATTTTCTCTTATTATTAGTCATTTTTTTATGGGTTTAAATTTAGACTCCGATTGAGCTAGTGGACCCCACTACGGTCACGCGCAATCGGGGCCTAAATCACTGAATGTTACATCTATATTCTAGGATCTTCCATATTAGGAATACTTACTGGTTCATCATTGTATTGATGTTATGCACGTGGAGAAAAATATTTGTGATGCTATAATAGGGACATTGTTGAATATACCAGGAAAAACAAAAGATGGTATCAAAGTAAGAAAGGACATGTTAGAAATGGGCATACGGGTAGAGTTAGCGCCTTAAGATACTGGGAAACGAACATATCTTCCCCCAGCTTGTTATACATTGTCTAAAAAAGAGAAAACAAGATTTTTGTGAGTGTCTTTATGGTGTTAAAGTTCCATATGGATTTTCATCAAATATTAAAATTCTTGTGTCAATGAAAAAATTGAAGTTGATAGGTATGAAGTCTCATGATTGTCATGTTTTGATGCAACAATTTTTACCGATAGCAATTCGAAGAATACTACCGAATCATGTGAGGATTGTTATTACAAGACTTTGTTTTTTCTTCAATGCAATTTGTTGTAAGGTCATTGATCGAGAGAATTTGGATGAGTTGCAAGCCAATATTGTTGTTACTCTATGTCAAATTGAAATGTATTTTCCATCTTCCTTTTTTGACATAATGGTGTATTTGTTGTTCATCTTGTGAGAGAGATTAAATTGTGCGGTCCGGTGTATTTGAGGTATATCTATCCTTTTGAGAGATTCATGGGTATCTTAAAAGGGTATGTGAGGAACCGATATCGACCTGAAGGTAGTATTATTGAAAGTTACTCGATTGATGAGGGTATTGAATTTTGCACAGACTACTTATCAGGTGTTGAACCTATTCGCATTCCTAAGTCTCATCACCAGGGAAGACTTGGAGGTAAAGGAACAATTGGATTTAAAATGGTATTACCCGGTGCTCAAATGCATGACAAAGCACATCTCTTTGTGTTGCACCACCTTACACAAGTTCATCCATATTTAGAAGAGCACATGTCCATTTTAAGGCGTTTGAATCCATCCAAAAGTGAAATATGGTTGACAAATGAACATAATAGTTCTTTTATTGGATGGTTTAAAGACCGAGTGATGCGTCAGTTATCAGAAGTGCCAGAACATGTAACTGATACCATAAAATGGTTAGCCTATGGCCCTGGGTTGAATATACGGTCTTATGAAGGATATGATATTAACGGATATACTTTTTACACTAAACGTTAGGATAACAAAAGCACAATGCAAAATAGTGAAGTTACTTCGATAGCTTCCTCACGAGAATTTTCTAGTGCTAAAGACACCATGCCAATAGATGCTACGATGTCATATTATGGTGTAGTTGAAGACATTTGGGAGCTTGATTACAGGGAATTTATGATTCATCTCTTTCGATGTAAATGGATTGAAATCCGATGCGGTATTCGAATGGATGAGTTAGGATTCACTTTGGTCGATTTTAGCCAATGGGGTTATCAAGATGATCCATTCATTCTTGCTTCATAGGCTAAACAAGTATTTTATATTGTTGACCCTGACGATATTAAGTGGTCTATTGTTCTTCAAGGTAAAAGGCATATTGTTGGTATCGATAATGTGGTAGATGAGGAAGAATATGATCAGTTTGATGAGACTCTCTCGTTTTCTATTGGGTTACCTATGCCACTTAGGGAATATATTTTAGATTCAAATTACATGCGTGATGATCATACTGAAGGCATATGGAATGAAAATCGCCAATAATTGATGCATATATGTTTATTGTAAGTTTATTTAGTAATGTGTAATATGATTAATGTGGTTTATACTCATAATTACCAGTTTTGTTATTGTTTATCATATAAATCTATTGTTTTTATTTCCCTTTGAAATAAAGTGTTATTATTGTGGATTATACTAACATGTTTCTTTGTTATGCTTATGTTACAGGAAATCATGTCGAATGAACAACTAGATTATGAGTCATCAAGTATGTCATATCCGCTAATTTAGACTAAAGTCACGCGAGTTGTTAAATCGACTCGTCGGTTTGACCGAAATCTAAATTTGGACTTTTATCGAAAAATAATAAAAATAACGGTAATTAAGTATGGAAAATATCTAAAAAGTTTTCAAAATATTTAAAGATGTTAAATTTCGGAAAAGGACTAAATTGCAAATTTTGAAAAGTTTAGGGGTCAGTTTGCAATTTATCAGAAATTGAAGGATTAAATGGGATAATCATAAATTAAATGCATGAATTGGGACATAAAATGAATATGGAGGCCAGCCACTCCAAGTGGCAACCCTTAATTGGCCATATAACATGCATGAATGAGACATTTAATGTATATAAGCTTAGGTGTCCCATAATTGATTAAGTTTGTCATTTTCTCTTAATTGTCTCTCTTCTTCATTATCACTTAAACATCTAGAAGACTTTTATCTTCCCTCAAACCAGCCCACGTTTCTTGAAGCATAACCCACCAAATGGCAAAGTTTAAGAAGTTAATTAGCATACATGCATTTAGCATTAATGAAAGCTTCTAGATTGAGCTTAGGTGTCCCCCCATTTTAATGACTTTTGTCATCTTCCTCTTGATTGTTTCTTCCTATTCCTTATCCATTTTTCATTGAGGAAAATTATGTTCTCCACACCAGCCACGTTTTTCCCTTGGACAGCCATAACTAAACCTTGTTCTAAGAAGAGAAAGTGAGAAAAAGAGAGAGAAAGGCATGGGAAATTCCATTTTCATGCTTAAGAAAGCTTAAAAGAGTAAGAAGAAAGAGAGAGATTAGGTTTATAAAGTTTTAATAATCTGTTTATGAACTTTGGGAACTCAAAGTGACAAGGATTTAGCTCAAAGGAGCAAAAGAAAGGAGAAAGAGAAGTAAAGAGAAAGAAAAGAGAAAAAGAGAGGTTTGTGCATAACCTAAGGCAATAGCCTATTTTAATTTTTTTTATTGCATGATTTAATTATTTGGCATGTTGATGATTCTGAATTAATATTATTTGTGATGAAAAATCTTGGGGATGCATGTTTGCTAGACTTAGGATTTAATTTGGTAAAAATTGAATGTGATTAGTTGGTATGTTCTTTACTGGAAATGGATGAGTAGTGAGCACTTAAACTGTTATAACTTAATTTCTGGAACTCGGTTTTGTATGTTCTCTATTGGGTTTGAAAGTTAAGCCATAGGGCTATAACTTTCATTTAGACCATAAAACCTGAATATGTCTGTAATTATCCACAAAAATTCATAAAACGCGGACATAGAATATGTCCAGAAATTCTGGGCAGAATTGTTAGGAATGAGCAGTAAGTACTTAAACTGTTATACATTACGTTCTGGAACTTGGATTTGTGTGTTCTTTATTCTATATGAAAGCTAAGAGATAGGGCTACCATTTTTATTTAGACCATAATATCTGAATATGTATGTAATTGTCCAGAAAATTCATAAAGTTTAGACTTAGAATCTGTCCAGAAAATTCTGGGCAGAATTATCAGTGACCAGTTAGTGTTAATATTATCATATCTTTTGATACAGAACTCAGAATTAAGTGATGTATGTTGAATATTAAAGCTAAGATCCATATCTAAACTTTGTATGAAGATCATGTAACTAAATTCAGAACGTAACAGGACCAAATATAAGGTCCAAAATAGAGAACATAATCTGCCAGTGACAGGGCAGCATGTGAATTGAGAAATGAAATGAGTAAAATGATGAAAATTTTGTTATATTATGTAAATATTATTTTAATTGAGTGATTATGTGATTATTTTGAGATATTACATGCATGAAAAGTATTAAATTAATTCTTATGAATTTTAATGAAATTATATAAGCCCTAGAACACCTAACTAGAACCAACTTAGGATAGTTTGGCATGCCAAATAGGGGGGAGTATGATGAAAATGATTAAATCCATTAATGGTATGATTATCTATGTCGGGTTTGGCAGTGTTATCTACACCGGGTTTGACACTGTTATTTATGCCGGGTATGGCACGGTTATCTACGCCGAGTTTGGCACGGTTATCTACGTCAGGTTTGGCACTTATATGCGCACATCATATTGCCCGGGTGGCACTCCTAAGTACCTGGATAGCAACTCCGTTATCCTATTCAGTGGTTCATAGGTGTCCTGGGCATAAATGAAAACATAAATAAAGAAGGTATGGGACATAAAAGAATTATTGAAAGTAAAACGAGAATTATGATTTGTGACATAGATAATAAAAATGAAATTATGAATTGTGGCATAGATAAAAAGAAGGTTTAGTGTTATACAATAAGGTGGTAATAAAATAAATAAGTATGAGATAATATATTATAATTTGATGTCTATACATGCTAGAATACCATGATTTGCATGAGAATGATGATTTGATTATGTTAAACAAAATGAGATACAATAAATTGATGTTATGCATACTAGAATATTATGAAATGTATGTTTGCATGATTTGATCATAAATTTTTGTATGACAATGCATGTGACATTAAAAATAGTTTATTTTCTTATCTATATGCACCACTAAGCCAAGAGCTTAGCGTGGGAGTTTTCTCACGCAGATTTAGTAAAAAATAAATAGAAGATAGTAGACAAAGCCAATGGTGACCTAATCCAGTAAAGCAGTCTGTTGCACACATCGTGGGTTACACAACTTTTGTATATTATCATGTAAATTTTATTTTGTAGTATTTATAAAATAAACAGTATATTTTGTAAAAAACATGTTACTATATGAAAAGGTCGTTTAACTTTTATGTTATATTTTATTTTATATTACAAAGTAAACAAATAGCAAATAATATATATATATATGTATATATTTATATATATATATGAGAAATTTTCAGTTAAGCACAATTTAATAAAATGAAATTTTAACCGATAAAGTCAGCGTAGCACACCCTCATTCGGGCATGAGCTGCTAGGGTGAGGGGGTGTTACAAAGTATCATGACAAAAAGGAAAACTAGGGGAGCTACCACGTGCAAAAAATTGAAGAAGCAAAGGAATGAACAAAAGACAATAGATTTCGATGAGTTTGATCGCCCAATAGGAACATACGCCGATATATTTAGTTCCAACGTTGGCCTTGTAGCACGTTCCCATGTGAACATCACGATAAAAAGTTGGGATCTGGTCGATAAGGATCTTAAAAATACAATTTGGGAAGATATCAAGGTAAGTTTCCTTCAAATTTATTAACAAATTTGATTGTAAAGAATTAAAACTAATTAATCTAAAATATTATTTTGCAGAAAGAGTTCAACATTTCGGATGATAAGACAAATATTGTACTAAAAATTGTTGGAATGCGGTGGAAAGATTTTAAGTATCGATTGGTGGTTAAGTACATAAAGAATAAATTCGTGCAAAAGTCACCATTGGAATTATATGACTTCATCACCGAAAAAGATTGGAAGGAGTTTAAACAAGCACATGAATATGAAGAATATGAGGTACTAATTATGAAGTAGATTAATGCAATTTACATTTACATTTATGCAAGACATGATTATGGGATCTTCATTATTTTTTTTAACAGCAAATCAGTGTCAAGGCGAAGGCAAAACAAGCAAAGAATGTGCATCCACATTTCTTGGGTCGTGTAGGCTATGCTGGGAAAAGGACTCAATGGATTATTGAAGATCCCATCTCTTCTTTTTCATCATCACCATCTATGAGCTCTGATGTTACATCATCATATGATCGAAGCCTAGATTGGGTAAGAGCTAGAACAAAAAAGACAGAAAAAGGAAATTATATAATCCCAGTAGAAAAGACAAAAGAGGTGGCAACAAAAATCATAAGTATAACTTGCTAAACAAACAATGATATCAAAGTATCTTTTTATTTATCTATGATTGCTTATAACATATTGTTTATCTGGTGAATAGGAGATATTATGGGGAGAAGTAGCCCAAGGTAGCTGGGTACCAGAGAGGCATGATGACATTGTCGTGTGCACTTGAAAAGCCCGAACATTTTGGCTATGTGAGAGGTGTTGGAAGTGCTGTGACCATCAAAAAATTTTATGGTAATCTTGGAAATAGGAAACTAGCAACATCCGTCTCACTTGAAGTTATAGAAGAGCTTGAGACTAAAATAGAGGCCAGATTATTTGCTAAATTTCCGGCACATATTGCACATCTTGAGAGTATGATAGAGGAGAGAACTAGGAAGTCATCTCAAATTGGCCCTGATATGGAGGTGGAGATGAGTCCTTCATTTGCTCGCCCAACTCCTAGTAGTTGTCACTCTGTGGACCCACCATTTCCAATATCAGAATTACAGGTAAAAATTTTGAATTTCATTACTTCCACTTCCACTTTAATCTAGCTAATATTGATTTTTTGTGTTTTTGCAGACACCTACATCATGCAGACTTGCTACCATTAATGAAGTTAAGCAGGTAATTGTGGTAAGGAGGATGGTTTATCCATCCCTTATTGATGCTATGGTTCACAATCGACCTATCATGCCCAATCACGTCAAGGTATCTGTAGATGAAGTATTATTTGGCTGTCATGAAGCCGAACTTCCTGTGCCTACTGAATACTTAACTACAGTTAGGAAAGAAGAAGGTAGCTTTGTTTAATGGCCACAACATCTCGTGGTTCTTGGAGAGGTAATAATTCCTAAACTTATAAAACAATAAAATATAGATTATCGCATTTCATATATCATAATATATCATAATTTATTATTAATTGATAGGAGCCATTAAAGAAGGCTCCAAAGAATAAACAAGGTAGCGGTTTCTCGAAAGAATCAGCTACAAAGCAACATGAGCCTTTAGTTAATGAGAAAATTTTGGCAACTTTGAGTGGTGACATGAGATGGTTGCTAAATTGCCTACTGGGTATATTTTTGAAGTTCCTATAGACATTACAGTGTTTAAGTATCCAGTAGATAATCTAATGACTCATGTTAGTATGGAAGACATCGCTTAACTCTTCTCTATGGAATGGCTTGATGTCTCGATCATTCATATATTTATGATGTAAGATTATACTATTTATTACTAATATTATAAGATTAATTTAAAAAATACAAAAATAATAATTATGTATGTATTATGATTCATGCATGCAGGTACCTTCATAACTTGTGCGACACATTCTTTATATCGTCGATCGGATTTCTTTATCCAACAATGCTTCATTTGATGTTCACAGAGACTAAATCAGCAGAAAGATATATTATAGAAGCTTTGAAGGAACAAAGAGATAAACATTTCATTCTACTACCATACTTCCAGAAGTAAGAAATATTTACATTCATGTTTGCATAATTTTTATTCTCAACATTTTTACTAACTTCAACATATTTGTATATCTCTAGTAACCATTAGATGTTGATTGTATTTTGCTGTGAACGGAGTGAGATATTTTTCATGGATCCTCTAGCTCGTGGCAGCCGCGATATAAGTCTGAAACCTCATATTAACCTGTAAGTTATAATACTACTAGCTAATAGTTTCTACAATGTTTGTAGCATTTTCAATATTAATGCCGATTTTGATATACACTTATTTTTCAGAGCCTATAGAGCTTATGCTATATAAGGTAGAAAAAATAAAGGTGCCAGGTTAAAATGGAATGACATTTCGGTGAGAATTTTATATTCTGAATTACTAGTTAGATTAAAGTTTTTATGATTTTATAATCCTTTATTTGGCATGGGTCTTTGTTGTTTTTTCTATTTTAAGTGCCTTCAACAATAAGGAGGTGTTGAATGCAGATATTACATCAAGAGGTATATGTACGAAATTGTTGTATATCATAACAGTGATACAACATTGCTTAAGGTATGTTCTTTCAAATACTAGTCAGTTTATATTACAAGTATGATACATAACTAGCTATTAATTTATTCATTTCTAACATATTTTCTATTATTTGTTTGATTTGTCTTGTAGGCTTTTGAAAATAGATCATATAGTCAAGATCAAATAGATGAAATTCGACATATGTGGTCAAATTACTTTATAAGAGAGTGTATGTAATCTTTTTATTTACTTTTGTAAAATATTTCATATTAATGAGAAATACAATTTTAAATTAAAGAATTTTGAAAAACTTGTGGATTAATTATTTTCATGTGAATTGTTTTAGGCATGATGAGGTATTGCTTTGATGTATTTAATTTTTTTAGTTTGTGTTGTCCTGTGAATTCTTGATTATTGAGTATTTGTGACTTGAATGTTGGATGCCTATTGTGGCTTATTGAAGCATAATTATTATGAATTTTGAAGCAGGTTATATATGAATGGTAGCAGTATAATATGAGCTTTAATTTTAAAAAAAAAGACAATATGCGTCTATCGTTTAGTAATAGCAGACGCATATAATCAGTTATACGTGTCTGTCATTAAAACTAGCAGACGCGTATAACCTGATTATATGTGTCTGCTATTATTAAACAACAGACGCGTATAACTGATTATATGCGTCTGCTATTATTAAATGACAGATGCGTATAACTGATTATATGCATCTGTCACTACGACAGACATATAAAATTTATATCATATGCGTCTCCTATATATGTGTCTACTATTTGATAGACGCATAAAATGTAAAATAACAGACACATATAACTCTATTCTGTACTAGTGAAATGGAAATGCTAATGACCCTGACCGATGGAAGGTAGGCTCCCACAATTTTGATTTCAGAAGTGAGCGAATCAGCGGCGCAGGTGGAAAAGTGAGAGAAGGAGGAAGAACAGGAGCCGAACGTGGTGGCAGCATAACAAGCACATGGGCTTAAGTTAGCACAGTCAGGGCAAAGAGAGGAGAATCGATCTAACATATGTGGCATATTCCAGTATAGTAGCACTTCAAATGGTCCTTTGGACATTTCCAAATCTATTCCTCATCTATATAAAATGCCTTTTTTTTGCTTCTCTCTTTATCTAACTTTCTCTCTCCACATAAGTGATAGTTGCTTTCACTTTTTCCTCTTGCTCTCTGGTGGTCGTGGAGATATAAAGAAGGCTAGGGCGGATGTGTAAACTATGGGTAAGCAACTCTAATATTAGATATGTTAGTTTTTATAATTATTATTCTTGTTTCACTGTTTGGATATATGTTGTGTCAAATACTGAAATGTACAAATGAGACTTTACATCGTGTTTGAACTCATCCACAATTCCAATGATTCATGGTAAAAAGTAAAAATAAAATAAAATGCGTCTTGCATTTGAGTGAAGGAGAAGTGGGGTTTTAAATAATGACTCATATGTTATGTATCAGCCCGTTACATAACGGTTTTTAAATTTCGATATGAAATAGAATTAATACATATCCGGTAATTGAAAATAGTAAACCCTAATGTATTATTGTTATATAGTAGATCGATAGTGATATGAGTGATATAGATCTATATTAATGTAACGTAATAGTTCAAAAAATTAAAATTTCATTAATTATTATCAATTTAAATTATAAATGTAAATTTTTTTAAGTCTTTGTAAATTATTGATGTAATAATTTTTTTTAATCTCATGTAATAATTTTCATAACATAAATAGTCTATAATACATATTGATGACCAAAATATTTTTTTGTATTATTTATCAATTTTAGGTAAAAGTTTTTTATTCTTTATTTATCCATGTACTTTTGATAGATTTCTTTAACATTAACAATATATATCATGTAATAATTTTTTTTTCAATCACAAAAAAACTACATACAAAATTGAAAATTTCTTATTTTTCATTATAAAATATCTATTTACTTATCAAAAAAATTAAAAAAAAAACATATTATATAATAAAGTTGTTTAACTTAATGGTTTTTATTATGCTATTATTATAAAAATATTATGTAATTTATGTTTTTCCAAATAAAAATAATGTTTATTTAAGTGTTTATTAACTTAATATATTATATATTAAATTTTTTTATTCATTTTTTGTTGATTTAGATGATTATTTTAGTTATATTTTTAAATTCACAGTGTCCGCAGATGATACGATATAATGTGGTCCAATTCAGGTTAATTCCGACACCGATACGTTATTTAAAACCATGAGGAGGGCGAAGAAGAATGGAAGAAAAGAAGATTGAAAGGATTATGTCACCCATTTTTTTTAAAATTAAAATAGTGTTAAGGTTGACTGACATTAGGGGCTTTAACGCTTGAGAGGACTTAATTTAGCTATAAATTAAATGATAAGAACTTGTGGTCAAAAATTTAGCTTAGGAACTTTAAGTGCTATTTGATTCATATTTGAGAGACTAATTTATATTTTTTTCTCTTTTAGAATTCCCAATATGTTGTTTATGTATTTATTCAAAAAAATAATAATATATATTTTATCTCTAATGTTTCACTTAGTTGATTGTATCTAATAAAAAAAATATAAAATTTAGATAAATTAAAAAATTAAAATTTCGATTTAATTATAAAAATTAGATATATCTTTATAAATGAAAATTAAAAGATAAAAATTAGAATGTAGAAGCAAAATTGTTAGACTCGGCTCGACAACCGGAAAAGATAGAGGGTCAAAAGTTAAAAGTTCAATTAGGATTGAACCGAGTTGAACCAGTTATGTAAAATTCTTTCAAAATATAATATTTAACATATAACGTTTAGTTATTATGACCTATAAATTATGTTAATTAGAGAAAGAGAATAGGTAGATGGTGTTTCAGAAAGGTTAAATTTTGTGTTGTGAGTGCTTTTATGCCCATGAAAGTCATGTTAGGGTTTTAAAAAAAATAGAATTTAAATATGACAGATTCATTTTGGAGAAAAGAGGACATTCACATTCGTGAATAGATTAATCACAATTGTGAATGGTGTTTCATGCTTGTGAACAAAAAAGTCATGTCCGTGAACACAGGTCGGTTCTATATGTGAGCAATAATACTTTTCTCTCTCCTATACTCTATATCTTTGCTTTAATTGCTCCCCACTGCCTTAAATCCCTCTTTGTCACGCCATGGACTTTTGCTCCATCTTCTTCACCCTCTTTTTAACGTAAATCTCCATTGTTGAGTTGAATAAAAGATTGAAAATCATAGGATTTTGAGAGATTTCTTATAAGTTTAAGTTAGAACTTGGCTTTTAGCTTGTTTTCTATTATACAAATCGGATAAGAATACATTTGTGTGTCTTAGGATCTGCTAGGGAGCTTGAAAATTCATCCCAATGGGAGAAGCAAGTTTGAAAACCTTGAAGTATATTTAAGGTTTTATTTTTATAGAGGTATGTACATATTGATATTTAAATTTATTTTCACTACATTTTGGCATGTGAAATGTATTATAAATGAATGACAAAGATGTTAAGGCATGATATATATGTTGTTATAATATGTTTATGGTATGATATATGTTCTAAAATGATGATAGCAATGATTGACGTTGATCAATCCTTAGAGCCTTTGAGTGTGCAATTGGTTACTCTGTGTGTTTGGTTTGAAAGTGTTGTTAAAATTTTTAGATTCATGCTCATGATATAAGATTCATGGTCATGAATGTTTGAACAAAATATGATTTCACACTCATGAAATGTGTGCCCAAAAAGGGTAGTAACTTTCACATCTCGTTTCATTGCTAGGGAAGTCATGAAATGCATAAGTTCACATTTGTTCACACCCGTGAATAATTAGTCACAATTGTGACTATCGAGACCACATATTTCATGTTCAAACCTAGATTTTCATAGTTAGTTTCATGGACAGAAAGCGATGAAACATTGGTTCACGTCTGTAAAAGATATGTCACAGTCGTGAATAATGTGTGTTTTGTATACAATAGTTTCCACATATTGGTTCACGGGCAAGACACCCTTATGGCAGTAAATAAGTATTCACGCCCGTTAAATATGGTAAATACATAGCATGTAGTTTTTATTAATGATACTAAATGATGGTTTTATTTAAGCTACACATTATGAGATGCATGTATATATGGATAATAACACGTGAGTGTTGTAATATGACATTTTTTGTATTGGCAATGTATGTTTGTCATAATGAAATTAAAAGATAAATGTTATGATCTAAATATTTAGTTCTCTAATCTAAAATTTGACATAGAATAATATGTCGTTGAGGGGGTTACGGTGTAATAGGATATTGATATATAATGACAATGTAGCTTAAACTCGGGTTATGAGCACCTTTGGTCCTAAATTGCTAGCAATATTATTTTACTCAATCAATATGGTTTAACCTTGGATTATGAGCGTTTTTTACTTGATGAGTTCGGATGAGCAAATACGGATAGCGAACAGGGTGGTTTAAGCTTGGGTGATGAGTGTTCCTGTTTCATAACTCATATTCGAAAAATCAAGTTTATAATTTCGGGCAAGTAAAGTAAAAGGGGTATTGTAATTGATAAGAAGGAAATGGTTGATAATCACACGCGCGCACGCATGCACACACACATACATATATATATATATGTATATATAATTTGGTTATGTACGATTTATATGTATTGTTTATGGAAATAATTATAAATGCATATTTATATCCTTTGTGTATTTGGTACAAGTAGGCATATTAATATGACAAAAAGGAATAAAACAACTAGAATGTATATTTCTAGGCATGATCACGTAGTAAATAATATGAACATAACATAATGATGACATGATAGTATATAGAATTTATATGATACTATTAAGTATTAAGTTCTTAGTGTGTTGGTATTTTTCTACACGCAGCACGCAGGTTTAGAATAGATAAACTGAGATTGACAAGTCAAGAAATAATGTTCATACAGAGATCGGTTAGAGTATGCCCAGTTTGGGCTGATTTTCATATATGTCATTCTTTTATTACTTTTGTACATGCCATGGGATATGGGTTAAAATCATTATATTTGTCTTTTTTTTTAATCTCAAAACATGAATTTAATGTTTATTTGATGTACTTTTATAACATAGGATTGGTGTAAAGCCCAATATGGCTTTATTATATATAGCGCCTTAATCTTAGGGTCAAGTAAAATGATTTAAATTGTTATATACAAGTTTTTAATAATTTAATTAGATTTTCAAAAAAGAAGTTTCGTAATATCCTCCTATATAGGCAGGGACTTTTAGCTATATAGGCAAGTGTTACATAACATATTTCATATAGAGTAAAATGTAAAAATTACTTATAATCGACATATTTCATACACAATAACATATTCAAAATAAAATTTATAATTCAAATTAATAAATAACTATATTAATTTTTTTCAAATATAATAACATTTATATTTATATTTATTACTTTAATATATAAAATTTTGATTTATTTATATATTTTTTATTTTTAAAATAAAATAGTAAAATTGATAATAAAAAATTGCATTAAAACATGCATTTATTTATCAATTAAATAACTTTAAATACCATTTATATAAATTTTTTATTATAATATATATTAATAATGAAAATACAAATGATTAAATTCAACTAGTTATATAAGTTTTTTTTTGAATAATGTGAGTATTAAAATTAATATATAACCATTAATACATAATCATGTTCAAAAATATTCTTAAATAATAATAATATCTATTTTTTATATTTATTACTTTAATAATCAATAGAATTATTTTATTTAATATACTTTAATTTTTAAAATTAAAATAGATAATAATTATTTTAAAAAAATTACATTATAACATGTATTCTTTTTAAATTAAAATATTTTTCTATAGAATCAATAAAAAAAAAATTCATCATAATATATTGTTAATGAAAACTCAAAATCGGATAGATACATATCCAAAAAATGCGCATATATATATATATATATATATACTTTTACAAATCAATTTATATCATTAAAAAAAACTTAACTATAATATTTATTTTTACTTCTTTCTAGCTTTAAATATTTCTTTCTTTCTATTAAATATTTTAGACCTCATTTAAAAAAAATATTTATAAAGATTATTAATAACTCTATTGTTTTTCATTTGCATGAAGCGCAGAAAAACGACTAGCATTATTAATAAATTATTTAACGTTTATTATACATTGTAAAATTAATAAATATTTAAAAATCAATTTTTTTGAGAATTATTTGATTCAAAACAATTCAGTATAGTTTGATACAATTTTTCAGTATGTGTATCACTGAAAATCTATATCAATTTCAAATAAAAATCAATAGTATAATTTAATTAAATCCAAACAAAAAAATTAACAGTACAATTTGATTCTAAGTCTTTTTCCTCTGTATTAAGATTCTAAATATTTTTCTCGATATTTTAATTCTAATTTTTTTCTCCATATCTATATTTTAATTCTAGGAAAGATCTAAAATTCATATATAACCATAATAAAAACACCATTAAACTAATGTCAACTGGGCACCTACGAGACCGCAATAAGTCCTAGACCTGTAATGAACGCCTACCATACTGCGATGAGTCCTAGAGCTGAATAACAAAATTTATCATCTAGAGTGGTCAATTTAGATTATTAAAAAGAACATCAAATTCCCAATTAAGAAATTGAAGAGAATAGATAGCCAAGTGACCTAAGACTTTGGACCTTTGGTTTGATTAGGCTATAAACGAGCTAAACACTCGCGAGCTTTCGGATCTAGTTCGGAAAAATATTTTCGAAATCATTCAAAATCATATGTTAATTTTAACAAGTCAAATTCAAATTTAATATTATTTGATTCATTAGGTCAAATATATTCATTTAAAAGTTTACAAACATATTTATTTAAAAACTTATAATTATATTTATTTAATCAAAGTCGAGCCTTAATCATTACTAATTAATGAACCGAATTTAAATTTTTATCATTATTAGTTAACAAATTGAACTCATTAAATATAATAAACGAACTATTTACAAATGAAACTTGAACCGCTCGCGAATTTAATAATTTTAAAACGAATCAAATTTAAACTTAAATATAAAGCTCAAATTGGGTCCTGTGACAAATTTAAACGAACTAAATCCAAACTCATCAATATTCAACTCGTATTCGATTATAGCCTTAGGTCCAAACTCATAAATATTCGACTCATCGCTATTGGATTATAGCATTAGGTAGATAACAGTAACTTTCCTTCAGACCCCAGTGAAGTTAACAGTCATCGCAAATCTCATAATTCCCCGCCATCGAAGGATTTTATAAAAAAATTGCCCTGCGCTGATTTTATAAAAATAAGTTAAATCTCACATACTTGAAATTTATGAATCAAAAAATCGCACACAGTTTTGCTAAGACCACAAAACAAAACACAGGTACCCGCTGGCCAAAAGAGTTCAGACAGATTGATAAATTGTATATCTATACTCCTATAAAGAAGCACACTTAAACCAAATCTAGAAGTTCAAAATCGAAATTCAATGCAAGCAAAAATAACCAATTATTAATTAAAACTTCGCTGATCTTATAGCCTTGTATGGGTTTATGACGATAGCAACAGAAATCATCTGGCCTGAAAACGCTCTTATCATCTCAACAGATCATGAATAAAAACTAGACTTCCTGAATGGCATTATCCAGCTGAACAACTTATCCATCTTTAACAATCATCTAAAAATGACAAACGTATTGCCTAGTAAGAAAGGGCACATGGATAAAATATATAAGTTCTTGAATGAAGCCATCCACCTATAAACTTCACCCCGTTTAACAGTGGTCTAATAATAGGGCATGTATCGTGTTGCCCTTCTGAACCTAGGCACTTTCCTGCAACCATCAAGGAGGTAACAATAATTCATTTTTCATCAATCCGCAGCAAGTTGAATAATTATTTAATCACTATGATATAAGATAAAATCAATAATAAACAGTCTGCCATACAAAAGAGAACTGCAGAAAAAACATACCCATATCCATAAGGGGAGTAGAAATATGGGGGCACATACGGCCTCCTAAATCGGTTGCCCATATAAGGATTGAAGCGCCTGGGACGATACTGTTTCATTCCAGGAACATTTGTCCTTTTAGGCAAAACCTGAAATGTATATGCATCACGAATGAGATTAACATCAACTCCAAATTAAACGCAAATGGCTCAAGACTTGCCTTCAATTGACGTCCATGTAGTTCAGATTCATTCAGGAGTAAAGCCTCCTGTACAGCCTCTACTTCAAGGAATTCCACATAAGCAAATCCTTTTGGCTGGCCATACTTGTCTGTCAGAATAGTAACCCTGTTAACAGTACCACATGACTGAAAGTGCTGCTGTACTTCTTCTGGTGTGCATGCATAATCAACCTGGAGGATCAAGTTAGTCACCAGATTGGCATAATCAATTTAAGTTGGTAAACATTAAAGCATTATATATAAAAAATAAAAGAGAAGCATTACCTAACCACAAAGACGGATATATGCCATATGGTACTAAAGAAACTATTTCAACATGAGTTGCCAATACTCCTTAATTTGTGGTATGATATTTTGGATAACTTTTTACATGTTAATGAATGATCTGAACATTAAAGTAAACATCATTTCCCTTCTTATGGCATCCATAAAATCCAACTGACAGTTTGTGACTCAAATTTATCAGATCTTCTGTAACACCAAATCATCCTAAATCACACATTTAGAAAAAAAAAAAAAAAGAAAGAGAATTGACACCGTAATTTTCCTGAAGTTCATACTTGATTTGTCCCCCCTATCAGATACACCTCTCTTGTTTTCTGTCTACTTGTTTGTTTTTTTTTGTTTTTTTTTTTAGAAAAAATACAACCAAGCAGTTAACTTCTGTTCAATATGTTTCTCCTCTTAATAACTTGGAAGAACAGTAATCAAACGTTCCAGTCCATTCAGAAGACAGTTAATTCTTAACCTTAACACCATTCTGGATCAGCCCTTGTCCATTTTTTCCTCTTTCCCCTTCCACGCCGACATGAACCACTAGAAAGTTCCCAAGAGCTTACATCATGTTTAAGTCAAATGGAGATATTAAACATAAACGTGAGTCAAGCAAATTAAGCCAGTTATTCATTAAAAAATTTACAATTCATGACAACTAAATGAGATGAATAGATCTTTGTTTATAAAAGATTTTTCTAACACAGCATATCATAAAATGAAAAGCTATGACATCTAAACTTTATTTTGTAAATAGATATCATGAAATTGTATATATTGGCACACATCATATGAATGAGAACAAATTAGCTGATAGATAAAAAAATGGGGTTTTCTTGAATAAAAGAGCAGCATGGGGAAAATGACATTTTGTTCAAGACGATCAATCTTCTTTAAAACATACAAATTGTCAAAACAAGTTGTAACATTTTACCATGTCCATTCACAAATTTTATGAAGAAGTTTACCATGAGTTCATTTTTTTCAATAATAATAATTACAACAACAACAATGCAGCAAGCTCTTACAGATGAATAAGGCTTTCCTCATGAGAAAAATGCCCACACAAGATGTGGCTAAGATAAACAACAAAATGATGAAGTCAATGTGAGGTGATTGGCATCTAAAGAACTCATTGCTCATAAACTCAAAACATATCTTTTTTCAAGAACAATTCTAACACTTTTCATAAGAATAAGTAGCAGACAATAGATAATGACACAAAAAAAATAAAGGGAAACAATCTTACACCCTTCACCATATCTGCTAAATGACAACATATTTCAGATGCACCTACCACCCACCAGCAGCGATGAGGCTCTGCAGTCTGCAACTTAGATTGCATATCCTGACTTGCCTCTGCTCTTCACAAGGAACAATTCTCACATATCATGGTGAAGCATCTCAATTTACACTACTTCAATCTATTCCAGTGACCTCCAACAAGTCTTTTGCTGGGCTGTCTCACCCAATTCCCTTGAACAGATTTACATTTCACTTTTCACTCTCCCTCTATCTTACCTTTGTTTCTTTTTTCACTTTTGTCTTCGTTTTCTGTTTCAAGTTCTTTCATTTCCACTTATTTTTTTAATTTTTTCCTTTTCCTTTTAACTTTTTTTTTTTCACTTGTAAAAATTTTATTTCATTCCTTTTTCTTTTCCTCCCTCTCTTTCTTTTCTTTCCTAGTGAATTTGTCACATTTTGCTCTCATTTTTTTAACAACACTTTTTTTTTTCATTTCTTTTCAATATTAACATGCAGAACTTTTTCTAGTCTCTCACAATACCAGCTTATTAACCAAAACAAAAGACTCTGGCCCACCCCCAAAAGACAGTACAACTATTCCAGTGCTAACAAACAGAGAACTTGAAGAATAAGGAGAACCCTGCGATCATAGTGAGACATAAAGTCAAACCATGATTCTGAATGGACAAAATCCACATCCACAGCAAAAACACAGAAATTAACACAACTAATATTTCAAATACACAGATGTATGACATTGAGCAAAGCTTGAAACTCAAAGACAACAGTTATGCACAAAATACACCAATTGCACTGGATTGACTACTACTGCTGGATCCAGAAGTTTGTAATAGGAGGATTATTCCCTCAGCTCATTTTTATCATCATTATTTGGTTCAAGACACATGCAAAATTGTTGTATTTTAGAGATTGCATTTCATATTCCTCACTATATTTAACATAGATGATAATATGTCTATCTTCTTTTTGCATATGTGTGAATTCACAAACTTCACAAATTCAAACAAGAACACAACTTTGAACTCTAGAAATTTTACATTTGATGAGGGACAAGCCTCCTAATTTCAATTTTCAAAACCTTTTCTCATAAAATATTAATGCTGTTGATCAGAGCAAAATAGACTAATTGTATGCTAGGCTAGTTTTTTTAGAGGTGGGCACATGTGTTTACATAAACATATATAAAAGCATTTGCATAAATTTAAATCTATTTACAAATTAATTATTGAGATTGATAAATGGAATGAATGTCCCTCCTTTGAAAACACGTAATAAGCTATAGTCAGATCTAAAAGTGACCAGGTAACATTATCTTGAGTGCAAAATATTAATTAATAAGCGGACTTTAAAAATTAATAACATGCAACCTCTTGTGTTCACGTAACTCTAATATTGATGGTTAAATATAGATATGGACAATATTGGAGTCATTCCTTTTCTTCACATATAAACAGCTTTTTATGCACAATTGGCACCAAAGGGTCATTCAATTCATCTCCACAAGTTGTTAGGTCAACAAAATGCATTCTATTGTGGATGTCCCATACAATCACTGAAAAAACATATCCAGCAGTTAGCATCTATATAATCCATTTCTGCATTTCGCTTGTAATTCAAACACAAACCGTGTTCCGAGTCTAGGTGAAGAAATGAAAGGTGGGGCACATATCATCAAATACGCATATTTAAGAAACCAGGTATTCATGCGAATAATAGGCATCATAGCTGAGGCATTGTATTTCAAAAGAAAATTTATAATCAGAGATGGAAGAATAGCAATACTATTTTCTAAAATGACCAGGTGAAGGCATGCAATAAGTTAGGTGTCAGATATGTAGAAATAAATTTTTGATTAGAAGCTTGAGAAGATCACAATATGTCATGCAACATTAAGAGTACAGCTGGATAGTAAAACAACCTCACTAAAATCTAGCATTTCAGCTTAGGCATACACAGCCAACAGGCAAAGGGAAAAAGAAACTCACATTGCCAACAAACACAGAGCGAGAATCCACTTCCTCCCTATTGGCTTGGTTAGCAGCTGCACTAGCTGGATCTGTATATGGCATTACAGCATACAAATATCGACAATAACACAAGTTTCAAATTCCAAACAGGAAAATAACATTATACGAAAAGGCATATACAGCATTCAAACAAGCATATAATTTAAATTATAAGCCACTTGAACTATTGCACTGGAAAAGAGAAAAGGCGGAGTCAGGCTATCTGCTCATGCCATCATCTCCTCAGCACCTAAAAAATTGTTCAGATAGTTTATTATTCGGCTTGGGTGATTTATCTTCTTAATGCTAGAATAACACGTTACCATTACTCAATTTCTCAAATAAACTAAATCCATATTAATATTGACAAAAACTGCTAAACAGCATTGTCTGGCAAGATAATTCAAAGCAGCAAGTAAGAAAATCAAAAAACCGCACAAACACTACCAACTTTGCCTATAAATTCTCTCATAAGCCAAATAAGAAATAGAAAAATTCCTGGAGAACAAAAAATATAGTAAAAAAAGATATAATAAAAGAATTAATACCTTGAACAGCCCCCATTTCCTTCTCAACCTTAGTTTGCATCTCACGAAGAGCAGCCGCTTCCTCCTCCATCTCCTTCAATCTTTTCTTCATCTCGTCTAACTCCTGCCCCATTACCCCAAACAAAAAGTGTTACTATTCGTAATATATGCACCTAAACTGAGTAAAAACAGTTTAGGATATAGAAAACTCTTTGATCGATTAAATAAAATCACCAGGGTTTTAATTCTAGGAATAGAAATTAGACTGGCGAACCTTGACAGCGTCTTCATCGGCGCCGGACATGTCGACGTCGGCGTTGTGAGGGTCCATATCGCCTTCCATGTCAGGGATGTCGCCGCCGTACACCTCATGCTCCTCTTCCTCCATCTCTCTTGGTTTGATGCTTGTAGAAGTTGCAAGAGTTGTCCCTGCGAGGGATATTCCGTTTATATTTTGGGGGTATCCTAGCGGCATAGCCAGATTTAAACGTTGTCGTTTTGTGGATGAACGGTACCGCCTTAAATTCAACGGAAAGAACTGATATATAAAAAATTATTAATATTATATATATATATATATATATATATTATAATATATATATATATATAATTTTATAATATAAGCAATCTATTTATATATTAATTTGTAATTATATGTAATTCACATATACTTGTATTTGAAATTTTGATTTAACAATTAATTTAAGATATAACTATACATTAATATTAACTCTTTGAATTCTTTTGTTATTTATGATATTAAGGTCATGTTTGTTTCAAGCAATAAGTAAGAAATAGAATAATTATTCCATAAGATTTGATATTATTTGATTTGGTTTAGGTATGAAATCCTAATTTTATATCTTAATAATTCAACAATTTTTGTAGAATACGAATTTTTTGAAAAACTAAAGAATAGTAAATTTTTAGTGGGTGAAATGGAATATTTTCACTTTTACCCTTAAAAAAAACAAGATGACTTTCCATTGTCATTTCTTTTTAGATTTGACCTCCGGTTGCATCTGGAGTTAATTCTTATTTTCATTTTTTGATTTAACCCACAAATAAATATTTTGTTTTCCTGTAAAATATTATTTTGCTACATTATTTCAGTTTAAACAAACAAATATAATAATGAAAATTATTTAATAATATCATTTAACTGTGAATATAGAGAAAAAAAAAAGAAATTAGAAATAATATTCGAAATAATAAGATGGTCCACATTAAAAAAAACATGCCTATAGCCTGTGTTTGGCTAAGCATCAAAATGGAAATAGTGACTTATACCCCCAAAAAACAAAGGACATAGTGACGGTGTGAATAGTTTGAATTTCTTTGGCTCTATTTTTTTCTAATTTTCTATAAAAAAATAATTAATTTCATATAACAATTATTCAAATTTATTTAAAATTATGGAATTTATTTATTTTATATGTTTGTATTTTTAAATTTTTATGAATAATTGATACATTTTTAAAAAAATTAAAAAAATTATTTATTATGGATTTAAATTATTTTAGAGGAATAAAATATACATGCTAATTTTTTAATTAAAATTATTTTTTTAATTAAAACATGATAAAATTATATAATACCTTAATTTTAATACTAATAATGAAATTCATTATAAGGATATTAAGGTCATTTATATTTAAATCTACTTATTCCATGTTATGAATCAAATAATGAAATATGAATAAAATTGTTATTCTAAATCATGAACTAAATTGAGGAATACTAATAACTATTTCATTCCTTGTATATTCTATTTCTTATAAATAGTTATTTTATTCATTTTGTATTATATTCCGCGAATCAAACATAACCTCAAGAATTTAATAGAATATGACAAAGATAATAATAATAATAATAATAATAATAATAATAATAATAATAATAAGTCAGGAATATAACAAATAGCTTTTATGTTTATACACCCTATGCTTACTTTTTGAATGCAAGTAAACATAAGTTAGTTAAGTTAGTGGATGATATATATATATATATATATATATATACATATATATATATATATATATATATATATATATATAAAATGTGTGTTTGGAAATACAAAATTAAATTATAATATAATTTGAACATAAATTTAAACTATTCTGACTAATAATCTGTGTTTGATAAAAGAAATTATTTGAAAAAAAAAATCTATATTATAATTGAGGAAATTTTATTATTTTCCCTTTGTATTTTGTATTTTGGGTTTATTGTCTTTGGATGCAATTTCTAATGGTATATGTGGTTGTGGTTTTAAAATTTAATGAAGGAGTTCTTTTTCAGTTTCATCTGCAATTGTCGTCCACCTTCTCTGCTCATTCACCGACTAGCGTCGCCTTATTACACTATAAATTTCTAGATATTGACAATTTAGAGCTATTAGATGATGGATTAAGAGTGGTGCAAAATCTCTATAAATCCATTTCCTATTTTCTTAGATAATAGTGAGACTTCACTTAGAAAGCAAAGAAATCATATTTGTCATTTTTTCAATTACATACATGTTTTCATCTGATGTATTCAACATGGTGCTTTAAGTTTTTGCTTATGTTTTTGTTTCAATGAAAATGGATTTTGGATGCAAGCTTTGCCATTAAGAAAATAAAGGTAAAATAGTCTCCTTTTATAATCTTTTAATTTCTTTTTTTAGTGGATTCTATGCGATTCACATGTGAAATTTGCTATAGGCCTGGCATTGTGGTCATAAAAAATGAGTTGGAGGGGAATGCATGGAATGTTGGTTGGATTTGCGTGATTTTTGAATTGTTCTTTATCACATGTTCTTTGATTGATCATGTTTGTCAATGATAAAATTGATAGAGTGAACATAGATTTCTTGCAGCGTCATCTCATATAATTATTATTAACTCAATTAAATGAGCGAGTACCTTATGTATCTATTGTAGAAAAATCTGTGAAAATTTAAAACTTTTATTTTTTTTTGGAAACATTTAACAATATATGCCCTTTTTCCATATAAAACTTGTATTATCATAATATATATATCAACATCCATGGAAGAATATATTTGATCCAAAGAAAATCACCATCATATATAAAATATTATATTGGGCTTGAATGACTCGATGTATATAAAAATACACAACTTTAACAAAATTATATATTTCTTTGATAACAAAAGACATGTATAAAAGTAAACAACCCATAACCCTATGTCTTATACAAAAATGTAAAATATGATATGCTAAATATCATTAACTCTTGTTGGGTTTGTTCTGTTGTTTCTAAATTGGGTTGACTTTTCTAGTCCACTTCAAACTTTATCTACTAGGTTTCGACCGGTGCGTAGCAATACCCATACACTAAGCTACTGAAAGTTTAGTGTCACATATAGACATAAAAATTCAACATGTACCAAGCAATTCATATCATGTTATTCATATACATGACATCATATCATATACATCATGGCGTGACAATGAAAACACTAAATTATATATCATACTTTACCTTATGAAACTAGTATAATATTATGCCTTTAAACCATGTATAAGGAAACAATCACGGTTGTTAAAGATTGTTCATATCAAACATATTATATGTGTATCATTGAATACTTGTGTCATTAAGACCTTTTTCATTATAAGATATTCATTAATTACTTTAATATTTTTCACCCAACAATTCTCTATATGGTCTATTCAGATACAAATTGTGAATAGAGACACTCTCCTAGCTTAAGTCACCCTATCATAAATCTATAATCATATGTGCTCGTCTAAACTCCTCAAGTCAAAAGCACTCTCCGAGCTTAAGCCAACTGACTAAGTAAACATATTTACATTGCATGCAATATAGGATTAATGGTGCTCTTCTAGTTTAAACCAACTTATCTTTAGAAGATAACTGTATAATATTTTATTACTATAACACCCCTTTATCCCACTGTAGTTTAGCAAGGTAAGTGAGTATTACCCGTCTTACTGTTTTATAAAATTAATGAAGTGAAGTAAAAATTTTTTTTTTCGAAAATATTGAAGACACTGAAATAAAAATTATTACAAGCATAAGTACTCAAAAGTTTATTTATTTATAAAATACATTAATTTACATCCAAACTATATTTTTTTTATATTGTAATTCACATCTTTAATACATATTATATGAAATAAAATGATAATTTAATTTATAAAGTTTTTAACAAAATATACCAAAAAGAAAACCAAAGCTTTTAGCTGCTTTCCTCCGGGTACCATTCTTCTTCTGACAATTCTAATTTTTACGGCTATCCTTCTAACCAACGCAAGAGGAAACTACTTGCACTAAGCTACTAGCTTAGTGATGCTTCAATGATAAAAATTTTACATACACATATTTTATTACATGTCATTTATAAATTTAACAAATAAGACATAAAATAAAGAATTATATAAAATCAAAAAATTTCATCAAGCATGTAACATTTAACAATTTAATTCATATAACATTATCATAATGACATACTTTAACATTATTATTTTTCATTTTCCTTGTATCCATAACACCTATAACCGAACTAACTAATAGAAATAACGGGGTTGCAATTTTCGGCTTTTATAATATTACGTCGAGCGCTTTATAATAATTGCATTACCGGCTTTTATAATATTGTCATTACCGGTTTAATAATTTTGCGCCGAGCGCATTTATAAATTGTCATTACCCTGATTGCCTTAAATCCCCTGATTGGCATGCCAAACTATTTTCTATTCTAGTTTTAGATTAGGTGTCATAGGGCTTAACTATTTTTATATTAATTCACAATATTTTCAAAAATAACCATATTATTCAATTATCATAATTATGCTTATCTATTTTTGTTCTTTATTTCTATTATTATTGCACTAAAATCTCACACATAAATAATTTGCTAAAAATTTATAATTATTAATAAAGTAAATATTCACATTAATTATTACATATAATAACCACAACACATGCAAAAGCCCAAGATTTCATATTTTGACCTATGACATATTTCGGACATATTTTTGGGCTTCATTTGTAGCCAATTTATAATTCGAATTAGAGGATATGGTCTTCTAACCATTTTTAACATATTGTCTTAGCTTTCAGATTCATTAAAAATCACTCAAATCTCAGTTTTCTATCAAAACTTATGATCAATTGAATATTGCATCATCACAAAAATTTATGCCCAGAATTTTCTGGATAGATTCTAGTTTGAACTTCATGCATTTTCTGGGCAAATCTAAACACAATTAGATTTTATGGTCTAAATAAAAATTAAAGTCCTATGTCTTAGCTTTCATTTTCAATAAATAACATACAAAAAAGAGTTAAAAAACTCAAGTTATCATCAAAATAGTCAGGGCTATTCCTAGAATTCTGTACCCGAGTCATCAATTGACATCAATCCACATTTCAATCACATTCATAATTTGCATTCATTTTGATACTCAAATTTTCAGAATTACAACTACATTCATATGTGTCAATTATTTCACACCATTTGATTCCATTTCCATATAAAATATCAAAAGCCACAACAAATCACATAACATATTACAAACACAAACATATCAAACCTTAATATATAATTCCATACATATTAACAAAATGTAAGATTTTTGTTGCCCAAATATTGAACCAAGAAGGGGGGGGGAGGGTTGAATTGGATATTAAAAATTTAACTTTTAAGTGCGGAAAGAAAAGTTAAGTTTAGTAGGGATAGAAAAATATGACACAAGGATTTTTATAGAGGTTCGGATGTTAACGAACCTTACTCCTCTCCTCAATCTCAATTGGGAGTTTCACTAACACACTAAGTGTTACAATGGAGTTTTACAAGCTCACTTCCAACTATGGTGTTTCTAACAATGGATCACACCTAACCCAAAAATCCCTTGTGTTTTGATGGCTCATACAATAACCAATTCCTTGTGTTTTTAAGGCTCACACAAATAACCTTTACCTTGTGTTTTAAAGGCTCACACAAATAACCTTTCTTTGTGTTTTAGAGGCTCACACAAATAACCCTTACAAGTGTTCTATTCTTAACCCTGAAATATCCAAAATTCACTTGAGTGGATGATTACAGAGAGAAACACTTACAAATATATATTGCTCAATAAATGATGAGCAAAAAAATTTTCACAAAGAATAAATGTCTGTTTTAAAAGTATCAAATGCACACAATGACTTACAACAAGATTTTGATTCAAAATATTAGCTATTCTCTTGTTCTCTTGTTATCTTCTTCTCTTATTATTCTAGATGCATAAATGACTTGCATTTATACTTCCATAGTAAATTATAGTCATTAGAATGCATTTAATATGAAACTAGTCATTGCAGCAACCCTTATAGTCGCGTCTGACATGTTTCTCTTTCATCTTTCACGATCCAAGCCGTGACTTGAGTGGTGACCTTGGCTGTGAAGCATTCTGGAAGGTTTTGAAGTGTTTGTTCATGGGCGTGACATTTTATCTTCATGGGCGTGACATTTTATCTTCACGGGCATGACATCCTTCTAAGTCGTGGTCCAAGTGGTGACTTTGGGCCTGAAGCTCTCTGGAAAAATTTGTCATGTCTTCTCACGGACATGACTGAAATGTTTATTCAAGGTTGCTATCATTCTTCATGGCCGTGAACTTTAAATGTTGGATTGTTGGCGCTAAGCTTCATCACGGGCGTGACATATTTGGTCACGGGCGTGAAATATATGGTCACGGGCGTGAACATGCTATTTCTTTAATTTTATCTTTTTAAGATTAATCTTCTATTTTTCATTCTTACTATCATATTCCATACCCTGTTCAATAGACTTAGAAAACAAGTATGTTAAATACATTATTGCTATTTTATTTGTTAGCATCAAAATGACGGAAAATACCCCTCAAGGTTTAACAATTTTTATCAATGAAGCATATACCTAATCAGCCTTGGCTCTTGCCTTAATACTTTTTTTTCTTCTCTTATTATCTAGCTTTCTCATTGACTTTATCACCCTCTTGAGGGCCCTTCACTTGTTCATTGATTTTTCCTACACAACCATACCATATCTCAATTCCAACATCCATTTTCAATGCTTTTCATGTATACATAATATTATAATGCTCCTAATATGTTTCACACCTTAATTTAGCCAAAATGTACTAAAGTTAAACTTCCCTCTTAATATGTCATGGTTGCCCAAAACTCATATCCTAGTTTCCAATTCATTTTCTTCAATTCAACACTCAATTCACACTTAATCTATCACCAATTGTGGTGTTTATATGTTAATTTCAATTTATCCTAAATTCCTTTAACTATGACAGCCCCTCATTCATCCCTTAACATCATTTTTCTCTAGTTTTTAAGTCATAAAATAATTAATTAACATCAAATATCATCAATTCAAAGTCTAACTACAACTTTCATCAACTAACCACAAACTTAATTTTCTAAGTTCAATCTTGCAACATAACCTAAATCTATCAAACCTAATCACATCTATCATCATTATGGGTCTCAAATAGAAGGAAAAAGGCTGAATTTAAGAAGAATAAACTCACATTAATAGATTTATAGGGCTGGTCGAATCTGCCCCAATTCTTCTCCCTTTCTCTTCTTCTTTCTTCTCCTTCTTGCTCCTTTGGTACCTTTTATGGTAAGAACTCTTTAATTCAGAATTTTCCTCTCTCAAAACTGTTTTTTTCTCACTATTAGCATGCTGGAAAAAGGAAGAAAATGGAGATTTATGGAAGTGGAGATGAACGACAACAAGGATGGGAAAAGGAAGAAGAATTGAACTTATGGAAGAATGTAGAGATTTTTTCCCTTTTTTGACTTTTTATACCTTGATTAAGGTGTGAGCCTCACTAATTAAAATTAATCATAATTCTTATTGGTTTATTTAGTTAATTAATTTTGATTAATATTTAAACTTTGAGAAATTCCATATTTACCACATCTCCCTCCATATTCACACTTTTCTCCCAATAATTGCCATAATACCAATTTTGTCCATAGGCAATTTTATTTTTTTCTAATTCTAGCACTAATATTTTTAATAGCTATTGTTGTATGCAAATTCCATCAATGATGGGTACTTATCCCAGCTACCCTCAAAGTCAATTACACAACTTCTAAGCATATCTTCCAGCAATTTGATAACTCGTTCGGATTGTCCATCTGTGTGAAATGTTGTACTAAAAGTAAGTCGGGTCCCCAATGCTTGCTGCAGACTTTTTCAAAATTTCAATGTGAACCGTGGACCTCGATTAGAAATAATAGATATTGGCACCCTATGCAGTCGAATTATCTCATTGACATATAATTCTACTAACCGGCTCAATGAATAATCCATCCGCACTGGCAGAAAGTGAGCCAATTTGGTAAGCCTGTCAACAATTACCCATACTGCATCATGTTTCTTTTGTGTCAAAGGCAAACCAGATACAAAATCCATTGTAATCCTTTCCCACTTCCATTCTGGGATAGTAATAGGTTGCAATAATCCAAATAGTACCTGGTGCTCTGCTTTCTCTTGTTGGCATGTCAAGCATCTTGTAGTATATTCCACGATATCCTTCTTCATTCCTGGCTACTAATAATGAGTCTTTAGGTCTTAATACATTTTATTGCTTCCTAAATGCATGGAATAAGTTGTATTATGTGCCTCTTTTAGAATTATTTGCTTTAATCCGCTGTCATTTGGCATGCACAATCTTTATTTGTAACTTATGCTTTTATCATCTTCAACCTTAAATTCAGGTCTCTCCCCCTTTTTCACTATCTCAACAATTACCACCAATTTCGGATCTTGCTTCTGAGCTTCTCTCACTTGTTGCCTTAAAGTAGGTTGGACCCGTAACTCTGCCAAAATAAATTGTGAGTCTAATTTTTGATTTACTATTAATTTCTATATATTATATTATAATTGAGGAAATTTTAAACTATACCTTCCAGTGTTTTTCTACTTAAGGCATCCGTTACTACATTGGCTTTGCCTGGCTGATAATCAATAATATAATCATAATCCTTGATAAACTCCAACCAATATCTTTGCCTTAAGTTCAACTCCTTTTGTGTGGGCAAATATTTGAGGCTCTTATAATCTGTGTATATGTAGCACCGCTCGCCATACAAATAATGTCGCCAAATTTTTAAAGCAAACACTATTGCTGCCAACTCCAAATCATGAGTAGGGTAATTTAGCTCATGAGGCTTTAATTGACTAGATGCATAAGCAACTACTTTACCCTCTTGCATTAATACACAACCTAAATCATTATAAGAGGCATCACTGTATATCACAAAATCTTTCCCTAGCATAGGTTGGGTCAAAACAGGTGCTTTGGTTAGCATGACTTTTAATTTCTTAAAGCTTGCCTAACACCGATCTATCCACTCGAACTTAGTTTCTTTTCTGTGAAATTTGGTAATTGGTGTAGCTATGCTTGAAAATCCCTTCACAAACCTTTTGTAGTAGCCAACTAATCCAAGGAAACTCCGGACTTCTGTCACATTGCGAGGCGGTTTCCAACTTAGAATGGCTTCTATTTTGTTAGGATCAAGACGAATTCCTTCAACTGAAATACCATGCCCTAAGAATCATACTTCTTCCAACCAGAACTCACATTTTGACAGCTTTGCATATAATTGATTTTCCCTCAAAGTCTGCAGTACTACTCTGAGATGCCTGTCATGTTCTCCTTTGTTCCTTGAATACACTAGGATATCGTCTATAAAAACTACCATAAACTGGTCAAGGTAAGGCCTAAAAATCCTATTCATCATATCTATAAAGACAGCTGGTGCATTTGTTAAGCCAAACGGCATAACCAAGAATTCATAATGGCCATAGCGAGTCATGAAGGCTGTTTTGAAGACATCTGATTCTTTGATTTTCAGTTGGTGATACCCAGATATGAGATCAATCTTAGAGAATACTCCTGCTCCCTTCAATTGATCAAACAAATCATCAATTCTAGGTAGTGAGTATTTATTTTTAATCGTCACCTTGTTCAATTATCAGTAATCAATACATAATCATAGGGTGTCATCCTTCTTTTTCACAAACAACACCGGAGCACCCCATGGTGACACACTGGGTCTTATGAACCCTTTGTTGAGCAATTTCTGCAATTGAACCTTCAACTCTCTCAATTCTGCAGGTGTCATTCTATAAGGAGTAATTGATATTGAGGTTGTACCAGGAATTACATCAATAGCAAACTCTATCTCCCTATCTGGTGGTAACCCTGACAAATCTTCAGGGAACACATATGGGAACTCACACACTGTGGGGATGTCCTTGAATTCCGGGCTTCCCATCCTAGTATCTATTACATGGGCCAAGTATGCCTCACATCCCTTCCTAATGTATTTTCGAGCTTTTAATGCAGAAATAACACTGGTCAAACATGTTTGACCTTCACCTTGAATGATGGTGTCATCCTACCCGGGAACTTTAAGTACAACTTTTCTAGATCGGCAGTCGACTATAGCTCCATGCTTTGTCAACCAATCCATACCCAGAATAGTATCGAATTCATGAAAGGTAGTTCTATTAAGTCTGCTGGAAATTCTCTACCCTGAATTATTATTGAACTATTTCTATAGATCTGATTCACTTTCACACTATGTCCCAGTGGATTGGTCACAACTATCTCATATTCTAAGGTCTCAGGCATCATGTTCCCTTGTCTAAGTGCAGCTGTGCTTATGTATGAATGCGTGGAACTAGGATCTATCAATGCATGTAATTCAAAATCAAATAAAGATAATTTACCAATTATGACGTCTGGTGCATCCTGGTCCTCACCAGCTTTCATCACATATGCCCGAGCTGGAGCTCTACTACCTCCGAGTCTGTCAACTATCTCTGATACCCCCTGACTCTGTCCAGTACGACCACCTCTAAACTGGCCTTGACCTCTACCACAGCTCTGTATCGTTGCCATAGTCTGTGCTAGTGCCGTACTGCCTGTACTAACTCTAAGACAATCTCTCTTCATATGGTCAGTAGCTCCACATCTCAAACATGCCCCAGTCAACCACCAACACTCTCTTGTATGAGCTCTACCACAATGCTGACACATAGCCGGAGCTGGTCTATTGGGAAATGATGCTGGTGAACTAGCAGATGATGTTGCAGGTCTAAAATGCTGACCCTGCCTACCAGAAAATGTCTGCCCAGCAGCCCGTGACTGAAATGGTCTGGGTACTATCCGCCTTTTCCTATCAGATGTCTGGGCCACACTAACTGTCGATTTCTTAGAGAACTCTTCTATCTTCAGCTTTTTCCTCCTTTCAACACTAATGGCAGTGGACACTAGTATAGCAAAATCTGTATGCTGGTGGGAAGCCACTAAATATCCAATCTCCTCATCGAGGCCATCTTTAAATCTACGACATTTATCAGCTTCATCTCCAATAATCTCCATGGCATACTTGCTCAGCCTGGTGAACTCCATCTCATACTCGGCTACTGTCATACCCCACTGCTTCAAATTCAGAAATTCTTGCTTTTTCTCATCCACATAAATTCTTGGCACATATTTCTTTTTAAACTCTGCCACAAAGAAATCCTATGTCTGAGGGTTTGGAGTCTGGGGTTTCGCTAACACCAACTTCCACCAATCATAGGCATGCTCCTAAAGAAAGGACATAACTTATCTAACCTTGTACTCCTCCGAACATTGCAGCTCCTCAAAAATCCTCTGCTGTTGCTCAGTCATCTTCTTTCTTGCCTATAAAATCTGTAGCCCCATATTTTCTTAATTTATCAATTTAGGGTTTCGGTTGAGGTAGGGGAGTTGGTTGAGCTGGTGATGGCACAACTTGTGCTATCTGCTGTAACAACGTAGCCATTTGTTGCATAAGGGGTACTTGACTAGGATCAATTTGTTCTTCAGCATGTTGTGGAGCTATCACACTAGGCTCCGAAGCTCTAATTGATGCTGACTATCTATGAGTAGCTGAATTAGCTATATTATCACTCTCCTGCTCTTCGTGACTTTGTCTTGATTCTGAATCCATTAAAATCTATATTGTCAGAAGAAAGGTCCCTTATCAGAATATAACAGCTTAAAACAATGCAAATGTTGAAAACATGCACTTATTTTCCTATAACCACTAAGTAAGAATAGTTAAAACCTATAGCTTTGATACCAAAATTGTAACACCCCTTTACCCCACTGTAGTTCAGAAAGGTAAGTGAGCATTACCTGTCTTACTGTTTTATAAAATTAATGAAGTGAAGTAAATTTTTTTTTCCTAAAATATTGTAGACACTGAAATAAAAATTATTACAAGCATAAGTACTCAAAATTTTATTTATTTATAAAATACATTAATTTACATCCAAACTATATTTTTTTTACATTGTAATTCACATCTTTAATACACATTATATGAAATAAAAACGGAAATTTAATTTACAAAGTTTTTAACAAAATATACCAAAAAGAAAACCAAAGCTTCTAGCTGCTTTCCTCCACGTACCCTTATTCTTCTGACAATTCTAATTTCTATGGCTACCTTTCTAACCTTTGCGAGAGGAAACTACTCACGCTAAGCTACTAGCTTAGTGGTGCTTCAATGATAAAAAATTTACATACACATATTTTATTACATGTCATTTATAAATTTAACAAGTAAGACATAAAATAAAGAATTATATAAAATCAAAAAATTTCATCAAACATGTAATATTTAACAATTTAATTTATATAACATTATCATAATGACATAATTTAACATTATTATTATTTTTCATTTTCCTTATGCCCATAACACCTATAACCGAACAAACTAATAGGAATAACAGGGTTGCCATTTTCGGCTTTCATATTATTGCGCTGAGCACTTTATAATAATTCCATTACCAGCTTTTATAATATTACCATTACTGGCTTAATAATTTTCCGTCGAGAGCATTTATAAATTATCATTACTGGATTTCATATTTGGCACTGAGTACTTTAAATTCCCTGATTGACATGTCAAACTATTCTCTATTCTAGTTCTAGATTAGGTGTCATAGGGCTTAACTATTTTTATATTAATTCACAATATTTTCAAAAATAACCATATTATTCAATTATAATAATTATGCTTATCTATTTTTATTATTTATTCCCATTATTATTGCACTAAAATCTCACACATAAATAATTTATTAAACATTTATAATTTTTAATAAAGTAAATAGTCATATTAATTATTACATATAATAATCACAACACATGCAAAATCCCAAGATTTCATATTTTTACCTATGACATATTTCGGACCTATTTTTGGGCTTTATTTTTAGCCAATTTATAATTCGAATTGGGAGTTATGATCTTCTAACCATTTTTATATTATTGTCTTAGATTTAAGATTCATAAAAAATCACTCAAATCCCAAATTTCTATCAAATGTTATGATCAATTGAATATTACATCATCACAGAAATTTCTGCCCAAAATTCTTTGGATAGATTCTAGGTTTGAACTTCATGAATTTTTCTGGGCAAATCTAAACACAATTAGATTTTATGGTATAAATAAAAATTAAATCCCTATGTCTTAGATTTCATTTCCAATAAATAACATACAAAAAGGAGTTCAAGAACTCAAGTTATCATCAAAATAGTCAGGGCTGTTCCTGGAATTATGTACTCGAGTCATCAATTGGCATCAATCCACATTTCAACTACATTTATCATTTGCATTCATTTTGACACTCAAATTTCTAGAATTACAACTACATTCATATGTGTCAATTTTTTCACACCATTTGATTCCATTTCCATATAGAATATCAAAAGCCACAACAAATCATATAACTTATTACAAACACAAACATATCAAACCTTAATATATAATTCCATACATATTAACAAAATGTAAGATTTTTATCAATGAAGCACATACCTAATTAGCCTTGGCTCTTACCTTAATCATTATTTTTCCCCTTATTAGCTAGCTTTCTCCTTGCCTTTGTCACCCTCTTGAGGGCCCCTCACTTGTTCATTGATTTTTCCTACACAACCATACCATATCTCAATTCCAACATCCATTTTCAATACTTTTCATGTCGACATAATATTATAATGCTCCTAATATATTCACACCTTAATTTAGCCAAAATGTACTAAGGTTAAACTTCCATATTAATATGTCATGGCTGCCCAAAACCCATATCCTAGTTCCCAATTCATTTTCTTCAATTCAACACTCAATTCACACTTAATCTATCACCAATTGTGGTGTTTCTATGTTAATTTCAATTTCTCCTAAATTCCTTTAACTATGGCAGCGCTTCATTCATCCCTTAACATCATTTTTCTCTAGTTTTTAAGTAATAAAATAATTAATTAACATCAAATATCATCAATTCAAAGTCTAACTACAACTTTCATCAACTAATCAGAAACTTAATTTTCTAAGTTCAATCTTGCAACATAACCTAAATCTATCAAACCTAATCACATCTATCATCATTATAGGTCTCAAATAGAAGGAAAAAGGTTGAAGTTAAGAAGAATAAACTTACCTTAATGGAGTTATAGGGCTGGTCGAATCTGCCCCAATTCTTCTCCCTTTCTCTTTTTCTTTCTTCCTTCCTTCTTGCTCATTTGGTACCTTTTATGGTAAGAACTCTTTAATTCATAATTTTTCTCTATCAAATCTATTTTTTCTCACTATTAGCATGCTGGAAAAAGGAAAAAAAATGGAGATTTATGGGAGTGGAGATAGACGTCAACAAGGATGGGAAAAGGAAGAAGAATTGAACTTATGGAAGAATGTAGAAATTATTTCCCTTTTTTGACTTTTTATACCTTGATTATAGTGTGGGTCCCACTAATTAAAATTAATCTTAATTCTTATTGTTTAATTAAGTTAATTCATCTTGATTAACATTTAAACTTTGAGAAATTCTATATTTACCACATCTCCTTCCATATTCACACTTTTTCCCCCAACAATTTCCATAATACCAATTTTGTCCATAGGCAATTTTATTTATTTTTTAATTCTAGCACTAATATTTTTAATATCCAAATATTAATACCCTTAATTATTTTCTCTTATTATTAGTCATTTTTTTATGGGTTCAAATTTAGACTCCGATTTAACCTACGCACCTCACTACGGTCACGCGTAATCGGGACCTAAATCACTGGATGTTACAACTACGGTACCATTCACCTTCTTAATAGCATGCCACCTATCATACTTCTAGTCCTAGTATTGAGCTTGAGCTTTACTTGTTTATATTCCTTTGTTATACTTATATATAAAATCTTTATCTTAAAGCATATGCCTTTGAATCATGTGAAATTTCACCATGTATCATATATGTATAAATAGTCATAAAAGCATATGTTTTCCATTCATATCACACCATTATGGAAGCATATGCATAGCCATCATGTTGAAATCATAGTAGAAAATAATATATAATATTTAAACATGATTCATAGGCTTGAACTATGTGTTCATGATCATGAAAGTTCATTCATGAGTACCCTTATTCGTGAACCAAACTGTGAATTAAGTCGTGAATGTTTCTGTCCATAACTTGCATATTTCTTCACAGGTATGAAGAATTAGTTATAGGCATGACTGTCGTGATTCACAGTCATGAGTTAATTGGTGACTCAAGTTGTGAAACATTTTTCCTGAAAAGACATAAATCTATATTGATGATTCACCACCATGAACCCTATGTCATAGGCGTGAATCAGAGTTTTCTAGTAAAATAATCATAAAACAAGGTATTTAATGCTAAACACATACAAGGGCTCTAATGGTTGTCCAATGATAATCTTTTCCTATCAATACTCTTAAACAATCATGCATTTATCATGCTATAACATCAATTAAATACATAATAACACATTTCATCATAATTTAACTCATCAACTTCAAGAGCACATTTCATGCTCTTTAATTATTTATAACATGCATTTATGCATCCTTAACTTACGTCTTCCAAGTATATAGCCATCATCATTCATTACTCTTATTAATTGCACCTTTAGCATATTTATTACCATAATACCTCTTATGGTATCATTAATATTCAATCAACATCATGGCAATGATAACACTTTTTAGCTTTTACAATCATCAATTGGCATTTATGCCTATATCATTCAATTTTCATATTCTCATGGCATTAAGTACATCATCTACTCTTATAAAAACTGACAATTAACATTTTAATAGCATATAACAAGGTTGAAATTTAAATGCATATATGTACATACCTATATAGAGCCTCAAAACCAAGTTTTAACTTAAGCTTGTTTATCCTCTTAGTGGGTTTCACACCTTCTTTTCCAATTCCTATCACATATAACACATCTTTATCAATTTTTATAAACCATGAACTTAACCTTAAAAGCCATAAAGATAAAATCCTAACTTTTAAACTCTCTTACAACCTTAACTTATTTAACCTTTTTCTAAAACATGATATACCCTTAATAAAGCTTAAAGAAGAGTTTTTAACCATAAAAAACTCAATCTTGACTAAAATCTAATCCATTTGAAAATGTGTCTCTACCAAAAAATGAGATATACATGTTAAAGGCTATGAAAACTTGTGAAAATGAAGAGGAAACGTGATTCCTTACTAGAAATGAAGGAGACACAACTTAGATAAAGGTTTTTCAAATTCCTTTCTTTTTCTTTGGGTCGGCCTCCTCAAGAACAAAACTCCTTTTTCATTCAAAAAATTGATAAACTTTGATATTTTCTTAAAGTTTAGGTGTTTTGATCTTGGAATTATAGGAAAAAAAAGCATTGATCTTTGGTATGAACGAACTTCGTGTTCGGTTCTTTTTTGAGTATAGGGCATATGATAGATGTCATATCTGTTAATTTAGGGTCCGAGTCACACGTCACTAAACTGACGTGTTGGATCGACCAGAGTTTAAATTTGGATTTTGATTGGAGAATAATTAAATAATAGTAAATAATTATGGAAAAAATACTCAATAAATTATATTAAGGGTGCAAATATGTTAAATTATAGTAGGAGACCTAAATGCAAAATTTGAAAAGTTTTTATGGTAAATTCGTAATTTACCGAAAAATTGAGGACTAATTGGGATAATTGCCAATTAAGAACATAAATTGGGAACATGATACATATGATGGCCGACCACACCAAGTGTCATACATTAAGATGCAAATTAACATATAAACATCTATATTTTTATATAAAAGTGGGACTCATCTTTAATTATTTGTCATTTTTTTCTTCTTTCCTTCTTCTTCTTTATTCCTTATCACTTTTAATTTAGACTTTTCTACATTAAAACCATCTCCTGCATTCCCCCGTATTTCCTCCATTTATTCTAGAGACTGAAAGTGAGGAAAATAGTGAGAAAGGCATGGTAAAGTAAGTTTTCATGGATAGAAAAGCTTGAGAAAGCTTAGGGAAGCAAAAAGAATGAGAAATAAGCAAGAAAATAGGAGAGAAAAACCTTCAAAGTTTTTTTCCATAAAAGGAAAAAGCTTGAGATAAAGTATTTTTCATCTTCTCTTTAGGTTTCTCTAAAAGAAAATAAGATTTTGAGCTCTTTTGGAGCATATTTTGAAAGAGAGAGAGTTTAGGATTTTAAGAGAGAGAAAATAAAGTTTAGAGACATGTGATGAAAGAGAGGTATTTGATGATGTTTTTATGTGTTTTAGGAGCTCAAGTGGATAAGAATCAAGCTCAAAAGGAGCAAATGAAAAGAGAAAGTAAAGTGAAGAGAAAGGAAGAAAGTCAAAGAAGTAAGTGCATAACTTAAGGCAATAGCCTATATTTTATCATCAAATTGTATGATTTGAGCATTTGGCATGTAAATTATTGTAAATTATTAGTATTTTGTATTATATATTGCTATAACTTAAGTTCTAGAATTCGAATTAATATGTTTTTTTTGTTGGATTTGAAACCTAAGGCATAGGGCTAAACTTTAATAAAGAACATAAAACCTAATTTGGACTTTAACTATACTTAATTTTGGCACAAATATTGGACCAAAAAACTATCTAAAAAATTATGGGCAATATTTTTAATGAGCAGTCAGTATTTAAATGACTATATCTTTTGATACAGAATTCCAAGTTAAGTGATTGAAATTGCATATTAAAATAAGATCCATAGCTGTAATTCTTGAAAAGACTATTAAATTAAATTCAGACTTTAACAAGTCAAAAATTGAGACCCAAACATAGTATGAAATCTGTCTGTAATAGGACAAAATATGAATTGAGGAATTTAATATGTAAAATAATGTTGATCTTGTTATATTATGCAAATATATTTTTTATTGAATAAGTATGTAAGTAATTGAGCTATTAGAACCATGAAATGTATGAAGTAAAAAAATTACGAATTTTATAATAACATTAATTAAGTCCTAGAATACCTAGCCTAGAACTAGAATCAAGGATAGTTTGGCATGCCAATCAAGGGTCTACTAATGCTGGTGATGATCTTATATCTTAATGCTAGTGATGGTACTCATATTAATGCCAACGATGACACTCATATATTAATGTTGGTGATAACACTTACATATTAATGTCGGTGATGATATTTGTATGCGCATACCACTATGCCCGGGTAACAACCTTATTATGTCTAGATGGTTAACCCCATTATCCTGATTATTGGTTCTTAGATATTATGAGCATAAATAAGTTATTAATAGTCAAAATTTTATTTTATTATATGTGAAATGGTTGTTTGAATATGTGCAGTTATGAAATGATAATATATTGGTATAAAACAAGTATGAGATATAAATATATGAATTGGTGTGTATGCATGCTAGGATATAGTTGCATATTTCATGAGTATAGTTTATTATCTTATTTATATGTACCACTAAGTATATAGCTTAGCATGAGAGTTTCTCTTATGCATATATAGTGAAGAATAAGCCGAGGTCGGTAGATAAAACTAAAGGTGATCCTATCTAGTAAAGCAGCTAAATTTGAACACCATGGGTCACTCAACTTTTGTACTTTTTTTTATGAGTTTCTTTTGTATGGTTGTAAAGAAATTTTATGTTTTGAAAGAACACAAATTCTTTGTAAATATAAAATGTATTTTATTTTTTATTATGATTTCCTAAAAAAATAAATTAATAATATGTGTCATTTTCCATTTATATGAAATGATATTTTAACTGATGAAGTTAGTATAGCATTCCCTTATCCAGGCATGTATTGTTGGGATGAGAGGGGGTGTTACAATAGAAAAAGAATGATTATTTGTGTTCTATACCAAATGTTGAACCTTGAGGGGTATTTATGTCATTTTGATAATAACAAATAAAATAGCAATATTGTACTTAACATACTTGTTTTCTAAGTCTATTGAACATGATATCAAATATGTTAGCAAGAATGGAGAATGGAAGATTAATCTTCAAAAGATAAAAATTGAAGAAGCGGCATGTTCACGCCCGTGACCCTATGTGTCACGCCCGTGATGAAGCTAATTGCCAACAAACCAACATTTAAAGTTCATAACCATGAAGGAAGATAGCAATCGTGAATGAACTTTTCAGTCACGCCCAAGAAAGAAATGTCACGCCCGTGAACAAACATGACAAATTCTTCCAGAGAGCTTCACGACCAAAGTCACCACTTGGACCACGGCTTGGAAGGTTGTCACGCCCGTGAAGATATATGTCATGCCCATGAACAAACATTTCCAAAACCTTCCAGAATGCTTCATGGCCAAGGTCACTACTTTAGTCACGACATGGAAGAACAGTCATGATCGTGACACACAGAGTCACGACCGTGAACGATGAAAGAGAAAAATGTCAGACGCAATTATTAGGGTTGGTGCAACGACTAGTTTCATAATAAATGCACTCTAACGACTATTATTTTCTATGGAGGTATAAATGCAAGTCATTTATGCATCCAAAAGAACAAGAGAACAAGAGAGTGAACAAGGAGAATAAAAAGAACATGTGAATTGAAAATATTTTGAATCAAAACCTTGTTGCAAGCCATTTTGTGCATTTGATATTTATTCTCTGTAAAAAGACTTTTTGGTAATCATTTATTGAGCAATAAAGATTTGTAAGTGTGTCTCTCTGTAATCATTTACTCAAGTGAGTTTTGGGTATTTCTGGGTTAAGAGTAGAACAATTGTAAGGGTTAGTTGTGTGAGCCTCTAAAACACAAAGAAAGGTTGTTTGTGTGAGTCTGTAAAACACAAGTTAAAGGTTGTTTGTGTGAGCCTGTAAAACACAAGGTAAAGGTTGTTTGTGTGAGCCTATAAAACACAAGGAATTGTTATTGTGTGAGCCATCAAAATACAAGGGATTTCTGGGTTAGGTGTGAGCCATTGTGAGAAACACCATAGTTGGGAGTGAGCTTGTAAAACTCCATTGTAACACTTAGTGTGTTAGTGAAACTCCCAATTATGATTGGGGAGAGGAGTAGGGTTTGTTAACACCCGAACCTCTATAAAAATCTTGGCATCAAATTTCTCTATCCCTCATAAACTTAACTTTTTATTTCCGCACTTTAAAGTTAAATTTTTAAACTCCAATTCAACCCCCCTTCTTGGCTCAATATCTGGGCAACAATTGGTATCAGAGCTTTGTCTAGTATCGAAGCCTAAAAAGTGCTAGTAAAGATCAAGATATGGCCAGTGAAGGATTCCAAAGTCTCAAGCCTTACTTCGATGGAGCAAATTATGCCCATTGGAAGTTTCAGATGGAGACATATCTGGATAATGAAGGAGTTGAAGTCTGGGATAGTATTTGAAAAGAATGGACACCACCAACTAGAAGAAGAGTTAATGGTGAAGAAGAAATCCTGTCAAGAGATGATTGGACAGAGCCTCAAAGAAGAGCAAATTTCAAAAATAAAAAGGCAATGACAATTCTCTCAAGTTCATTATCTATTGAAGAATGTGGTAGGATACAACACTGTTCAACTGCATATAGCATGTGGAAAACATTGGAAAACTATCATGAAGGCCACAAAGTCACATAGGATGACAAAAGCTCTTCAAGTGAAAGAGATGATAATGAAATCGAAGAGGTCAACATATGCGTCATGGCTATTGAGGATCACGTGTCGGATAAGGTAAGATCACTACACTCATACTCTTTCAATAATTATAGTAGTGATAATGATAATGATAATGATAGTGATGATGATGATGATGAGCAAAGCTTTATAGAAGAATTAAATTTAGAACTAGAGAAATATAGGACTAAATTCAGTACTTATAAGAATAACATTTCTAATTTAAAAAACAAAATAGATTCTTTAGAAAAGGAGAATTCTAAGCTTAAATCATCTAATGAATCTCTTCAAAAGTTATTAGATGAATACTCTTCAAGACCCTCAACTAATTCCTTGCTTAAAGAAAATAATTCTTTAAAAAATGAAGTTAAGGAACTTAGAAATTCCATTTCTAAATTTCACAAAGGAAAAGAGAGTTTAGATACTCTCATTGTGTCTCAAAGACCACCTTTAATTAGACACGGTCTAGAATTTAAGGATACATCATCATCCTCTCACAAAACTATTTTTGTAACGTCAAGTGAACCTCACATCTCCACACTTGCTGGAACAACACCAAGGAATAACTACACTAAACCTTATATACATAAAAAGAATAATTATACCTTTATGTATAAGAAGCATGTATCTAGAAAAGCATAAATTAATCATGATTGTGCATGCCATTGTTCTCAAACTCAGTCTAATAGAATTATGGCATTCAAATACATTGTAAGACCAAAAAGCAATTTTAAACCTAAACAGTGTAATTATTGTATGAAAATAGGTCATATAAATAAACATTACCGGATAAGGAAGGCTCATTGGGAACCTTCATATGCTAACCTCTAAGGACCCAAGCTCATTTGGGTACCTAAAAATCATACTTGAATTGTGATTCTATAGGTATGCCTCAAGTCCACAATAAACAAAAATACTTGGCTAGTAGACAATGGATGCTTAAGGCATATGACAGGTACCGGATAAGGAAGGCTCATTGGGAACCTTCATATGCTAACCTCCAAGGACCCAAGCTCATTTGGGTACCTAAAAATCATACTTGAATTGTGATTCTATAGGTATGCCTCAAGTCCACAATAAACAAAAATACTTGGCTAGTAGATAATGGATGCTTAAGGCATATGACAGGAGACAAAGAACTCTTCAATGAAATCAAAAGTATTGATGGAGGTAAAGTTACTTCTGGAAACAATGCTAAGGGTAAGGTAATTGGCATTGGCTCTATTGGTACAAATGGTACTACTTTTATTAAAAATGTCTTACTTGTTGAAGGCTTGAAACATAACTTGTTAAGTGTTAGTCAATTATGTGATAAAGGAAACAAAGTAACCTTTACTTATAATAAATGTCTTGTAACCTCAATTGATGGTCAAGAGATATTTAAAGGAAATAGAGATGTCAACACATACATAATAGACTTACATGAAATATCTAACCATTCCTCTAAGTGTATTGTGTCCACTAGTGATGAATCTTGGCTACGGCATAGAAGGCTTGGTCATGCTAACATGGACTTAATTCAAAGCCTCAACACAGGAGAACTAGTAAAGGGACTGCCAAAAGTCAAATTTGAAAAAGACAAGATATGTGAACCTTGCCCAAGAGGCAAGCAACACAAGTCATCGTTCAAAGCCAAAAACATAGTAAGTACCTCAAAACCTCTACAACTCCTGCATTTAGATTTATTTAGACCTACTAGAATTGCTAGCGTAGGAGGTAAACATTATGCCTTTGTCATCATAGATGATTACTCTATATTTACTTTGGTAAATTTTTTAGCTCAAAAGAGTGATGCTTTTGAAAATTTTAAAAACTTTGCTAAAAGAGTTCAAAATGAAAAAGGATATTGTATTTCAAAAATAAGAAGTGACCATCGCAAAGAATTCGAAAATGAAAACTTTGAAAGTTTTTGTCTTGAACATGGCATTTCGCAGAATTTTTCATCTCCTAGGACACCTCAACAAAATGGGGTATTTGAAAGGAAAAATCGAACTTTAATTGAAATGGCTAGAATAATGCTCAATGAGTATGGTCTACCAACTTACTTTTGGGCAGAAGCCACAAATACTACTTGTTATATTTCAAATTGAGTTTTCAAAAGACCTCTTTTAAACAAAACCTCATTTGAGCTATGGAATGGAAGAAAGCCCTGGATATCATACTTTAGAGTATTTGGATGCAAGTGCTTCATATTGAATACCAAGGAAAACCTCGGAAAATTTGCCTCAAAATCTGATGAAGGTATCTTTTTAGGATACTCTACAACTAGCAAAGCATATAGAGTATTTAATAAAAGGTCATTAACTGTTGAAGAATCTATGTATGTTGTTTTTAATGAATTTAGTAGACTTGATCTTGTGAAAGGTAGTATTCTTGATGATGTTGTAGGAACTATGGAAAGACTTGATCTTGAAAATGGAAAAGAAGAAAATGATCAAGAAGATTCACATCAAGATGATTCTCTACCTCAAGATCAAGAGGAAAATAGGCAAGAGCTCCCAAAGGAATGGAGATTGACAAAAGATCACCCCAAGGAGCAAATCATTGGTGATCCTTCAAGGGGAGTAAGTACTAGATCTCATTTCAAACATTTAGCCTCTGACCTTGCTTTTATTTCTCAAATTGAGCCTAAAAATGTTGATGAGGCTCTTAATGATGAAAGTTGGGTGATTGCTATGCAAGAGGAACTCAACCAATTTGAGAGAAGTAAGGTATGGACCTTAGTACCTAGACCCAAATATTATCAAATTATAGGTAGCGAATGGGTATTTAGAAATAAATTAGATGAACAAGGTTCAATAAGTAGGAATAAGGCTAGATTAGTTGCAAAAGGATATAATCAGGAAGAAGGAATAGATTATGATGAGACTTATGCTCCTGTAGCTAGATTAGAAGCCATAAGAATACTTTTAGCATATGCATGTCACATGAATTTCAAACTCTTTCAAATGGATGTGAATAGTACATTCTTAAATGGCTATATTGAAGAAGAAGTGTATGTAGAACAACCACCAGGTTTTGAAAAGCTATGATTTGCCTAATCATGTTTTTAAACTTTCAAAAGCCTTATATGATTTGAAACAAGCCCCAAGAGCTTGGTATGAAAGACTAAGTTCCTTTCTCTTAGAAAATAACTTTACAAAGGGAAATGTTGACACTACATTATTCATTAAAAAGCATAAGCATGATATTCTAATTGTTCAAATTTATGTTGATGATATCATATTTGGTTTTACTAATGAATTGCTTTGTCAAGAGTTTGCTAAGTGTATGACTAGGGAATTCGAAATGAGCATGATGGGTGAGCTTAAATATTTCCTTGGTCTATAAATAAAATAAGGCAATGAGGGCATATTCATCAACCAATCCAAATATTTCAAAGAATTAATTAAGAAATTTGGAATGGAAGGATGCAAGAATGCCAAGACTCCAATGAGCACATCAACAAAATTGGACATTGCCACCAAACCCTCTGGAGACAGCTTGGATATCTGAAACTGGATGCACATCACTACAATCTCATCCTAGGGCATCCTCGAGACCGACTGGATGTAGAGTCTTTCATCAAGATGGGAGCAGCTGTTCGAATTTTCTTTGAGAACAACATCTACTATCGTTTTATCAACACTGCTGGCGAGATCATTTGGGAAGATAATGACTCGAAGGACTTCAAAGCTGACCTCTAAGGTATCCAGTAGAAGAAAAGGGCTCGAGTTGAGATGGCACCTCTTGAGGTTGAGCAGGACATCGGAGAATCCTATGCTCCCACACCTAATTTGGCTCAGTAGGTGGTTGACCTCCTAGCACCACGATTTGAGCAGCTGCAGGCTTCCATGGATGAGAGGTTGGAGAACCTCAAGGATTTCATGGAGTCTAGGATGGACAGCCTCGAGGCAGAAGTTGCTCGTCTTAGGGATAGGATGTCCGGTTAGATGTTAGGCTTTATGTTAGCCTTGCCATGTTTGTGTCTTGCTTGTTTGTTTGTTTGTTTGTAGGAAATTCTAAATTTCCTTTCTGAATTTTAATTACTTTTTTTGTACTTCCCTTTTATAATTAATATAATTGCTTTGTTTTTCCATTATGGTTTATCTTTATTGATATTCTTTTTGTTGATGACAAAAAGGGGAGAAACTAACAATATATTAAGATAAGTGTAAGCAATACTTAATTTTGAATCAATGGAGAAACTAGCAATATATTTAGTAAAGTGCAAAGTTAAGTACAATACCTAAAATTTGATTCAAAATGAATATGCAAGTATGCAATTGAGCTTTATACACCTTAAATATATCTTAAGTATACTTTGCATATACCTTGATGCAAGTTACATAAATGAATATGCACTTGATATACTCTAAATATACCTTACATATACTTCATGCTTTAAAGAGAATTTTGGTATACATTGGATATACTTTGCATATAACTTGCATATACTTAAAACTAGAAAGTTTATTTTAATGCTACACTTCATCATTCTCTACAATTCTTGCACTTCATCATTTTTTATCCTAAGCATCTTTTGAGGGGAAGACTTCTCTAAAGCACATATTGCTAGATTATTTGTCACCATAAAAAAGGGGGAGATTGTTGAACCTTGAGGGGTATTTCCATCATTTTGATGATAACAAATAAAATAGCAATATTGTATTTAACATACTTGTTTTCTAAGTCTATTGAACATGGTATGAAATATGTTAGCAAGAATGGAGAATGGAAGATTAATCTTCAAAAGATAAAAATTGAAGAAGTGGCATGTTCAAGCCCGTGATGAAGCTAACCGCCAACAAACCAACATTTAAAGTTCACGACCATGAAGGAAGATAGGAACCGTGAATGAACTTTTCAGTCACGCCCGTGAAAGAAATGTCACGCCCGTGAACAAATATGACAAATTCTTCTAGAGAGCTTCACGACCAAAGTCCCCACTTGGACCACGGCTTGGAAGGTTGTCACGCCCGTGAAGATAAATGTCAGGCCCATGAACAAACATTTCCAAAACCTTCCAGAATGCTTCACGGCCAAGGTCACTACTTCAGTCACGACTTGGAAGAACAATCACGACCGTGACACACAAAGTCACGACCGTGAACAATGAAAGAGAAAAATGTCAGGCGCGATTATTAGGGTTGGTGCAACGACTAGTTTCATAATAAATGCACTCTAATAGTTATAATTTGCTATGGAAGTATAAATGCAAGTCATTTATACATCCATAAGAACAAGAGAACAAGAGAGTGAACAAGGAGAACAGAAAGAACAAGTGAATTGAAAATATTTTGAATCAAAACCTTGTTGCAAGCCATTTTGTGCATTTGATATTTATTCTCTATAAAAAGACTTTTTGCTCATCATTTATTGAGCAATAAAGATTTGTAAGTGTGTCTCTCTGTAATCATTTACTCAAGTGAGTTTTGGGTATTTCTGGGTTAAGAGTAGAACACTTGTAAGGGTTAGTTGTGTGAGCCTCTAAAACACAAAGAAAGGTTGTTTGTGTGAGTCTGTAAAACACAAGTTAAAGGTTGTTTGTGTGAGCCTGTAAAACACGAGGTAAAGGTTGTTTGTGTGAGCCTGTAAAACACAAGGAATTGTTATTGTGTGAGCCATCAAAACACAAGGGATTTCTGGGTTAGGTGTGAGCCATTGTGAGAAACACCATAGTTGGGAGTGAGCTTGTAAAACTCCATTGTAACACTTAGTGTGTTAGTGAAACTCCCAATTGCGATTGGGGAGAGGAGTAGGGTTTGTAAACACCCGAACCTCTATAAAAATCCAGGTGTCAAATTTCTCTGTCCCTCCTAAACTTAACTTTTTATTTCCGCAATTTAAAGTTAAATTTTTAAACTCCTATTCAAACCCCCTTCTTGGCTCAATATCTGGGCAACACCAGACAACATTTATGGGCATGATTGATAAGTCACAGGCATAAAATATCTCAAAAATCATTTATGGCTATGACCTCATATTTACAGGTGTAAATATTTGACACGTTATTTTTCTTATCTTTTAATTAACTATTTTCCCTTAATAACACCTTTACAGTTTCACCAAACCATTTTATTAACTAGGCCATACTTAGTTGGCATTATATATCTCTCTCCTTTAAAAAATTTTCGTCATTGAAATTACCTGATGTGTTAGTTGGAATAGTTGGGGCTACTGTGTCATCATTACTTCTTGACTTTCCCATGTAGCTTCTTTTGTTGCATGATTCCTCTATAGAATTTTAACTAATAGAGCTCACTTGTTCCTGAGCACTTTGACTTCATGAGTCAAAATCTCAATCAACTCTTCTTCATATGAAAAATTTGGTCTCACTTCTATGCTTTTAGCTGTGATGATGTGCGAAGCATCTGACCTATACCTGTAGCGCTCCCTTACCCTACTAGCCATTAATAGTGTAGGAAAGTGTTACCAAGCTCATTATTTGAAAACCAAAGCTCAAATTTTTGTATAATTTTTTTTTCAATTTTCGAGTTTATTATAAGCGAAATATTTATTACTATATTTTTTTCATTTAAATATATAATTAGTGATGTAAATATTTTGATTTAAAAGTAATCATTCATTAAACCAAAATATTCAGAAATACATTTACAAATAATACAAAATATATTAATTACAAAATTCACTCCTTATAAATCCTATATGCCACAAATTTACATTAAAAGAAATTCTTAAAATTTAATTTTTACAATACAATTTTCAAAAATACAAAAAAAAAATAACTAATGCAATTTGATCTTGGGGTTCCCTTTTTTTTTTCGGTCGTCCTAACGCAACAGCTATGTCTATTAATCTACGCATGAAACATATGCGCTAAGCTACAAACTTAGTGGTACGTTTGACAACTATCCAATAATTACATAAATATTTCTAAAATAAAATTTTAGAAACTACAATTAATTTACTAAGCATGTCAAAACATTCAAATAATATCAATACCATTTACGTTAAGCAAAAATAAATATTTCATAAATTATAACATTTCATTCATTTATCATGCTTGAAATTTTTTAATTTCTCAAAGTGGAAGCCATGAATTTGGCCTTTAAAAGGGTTATTTATATGTTCTCTAATCACAATTATGGTTGAACATACATAACCCATGCATAAGAGTTCTATTCGGAATGGAAAACCTAAAATTGCACAAGCTATTGTCATGACTATCATGGCCGTGATTACCTTTGTCACGACCATGATTAATATGGTCATGCCTGTGACAACCTTTTTCATGGCCATGAAATGTGTTTGGCCCAAATTTTCTCTTTCTTCTTTTTGGAACCAATCCAAAACCCATTTCAAATCTCATTAATTCTTTTTATGCATATGATCCATTAGGTTCCCAATTATGTTGGTAGCTCAAATTATCATATGATTTCAAGAAGATTATGAGTGGTATCCAGCAACACATCATGACCCCTAATTGACTGAAAAGTTAGTGATCTGACTATAATCTTTCCATAAACAATTACTGTGCAATTCATCTTTTCATCAAACTATACCTCATTTGATTCAGAGCATGGACTATGTGTCAGCTCCCACTGGACTGACTACATCATATCTAGTCCAAATGATATTAGTTTTTAACTATGAGACTCATTACTCTATTAGACATGTCCTTGAAGACTTTCTTCAAGACATGTCTTCCTCGGTTGAGGATTTCTGAGTAATGATCTTTATGAGAGGCCATAGGTATACTCTCATTCTATCAAGAGTGATGAATCCTCTATTGACTACTCAACTACCTTCAAATATCTCATGTTATACCTAACACCACTCTATTAGCAACCTCTGAGAGGCAACGGGGAATGGAGTCAAAGTATAGGATTCAGTATCCAAGATAACCTTGAGCATCTAAAGTTTAAGGATACTTGCACCATTGCTATGATGAGACTATCACTAACATAGAATAGATATCTATGTGATTGTGTCATAACAGGTCATCCAATGTACTTGCATGCTCTAGCAAACATCTATATGTTAACTCTCAATATCTCATATCTCCAGTTTATGAGATTAGCTGCTTAACTTAGTCAAGGAGTATAAATCTGTGCTAGTCTATCTGGATTAACAATGTCCTATCTTATTAATTTTATGACTAGGAATAATTTAGATATAAAAGAACTGAACATGATAGGAATCTCACTACCATGATCTCATCATGATTTCCTTCATGTTGTGTTAACATACCAAATTCATATATGAATGAACACCAATATAATGAAAATGTCTAAGATCTAAATCAAATTCATATATGAATGAACACCAATATAATGAAAATATCTTTTATTAATAATAAATGAATACATCAAGAGCCTAAGGTGATTGTCTTTAGGGAACTTCTCTAACAGGTTCAATTTCTTGTTACTAAGTACAAGCTCTTTAAGATGAAGTTCAATAAATTCATTACTAGCATGACAAATCGTCTTTTTGCTATTGTAAATAGCATGAAAAAGCTCATGAAGCACAATGGCCTTGTGGACATCAACAAAAAGATCTTGAGAAGTCTCCCAATAAAGGACTATGGATTGAGAATGATGAGAATAGAAGGGTCAATGAAGACCAAAGCACATTTCCTACTATGTGATCACTGACAAACTCCTTACACACAAAATGGCATTAGCATGAGAGAAAATATTAAAAGGTGAAAATGAAAAGACAAAAGCTCTTATACCCAAAGAAACTTCTTCTCAGCCCCAAAAGGAGGATATCTTGAGTGATGAAGTGAAGAGTGATCAAGAAGATGAAAAGAATGCCAATCCATCAAGAAAAATAAAGAGACCCATTAAAAAATGACAACATCAAGAACTACAAACAAAAAGTTTTAAGATTCACTCCAAAGAACTCCTCATATAACAAGAGCAAGGAAGAAATAGTGCTATGAGTGTAGAAGAAGGGGAAAATCAAATCTAAATGCCCAAAGTACAAGAAGTTCAAGAAGAGGTCCACAAACAAAGATGGAGACAAGGGGCACAAAACTACATAGGATGATGACTCTTTAAGTAAAAATGAAGAAAGCGAAAAGAAAATTGCAAACTTGTGTAGGGTTTTGAACATGGATCTCCCACATATGGTAGTGGAAATATAAAATTTAATTAAACTAAATCCATGGAATGCCCTATGTAATTTAAAATTGGATTGAACCATTCAATGGAAGAAGTTGATTACATTTGTTTACAACTTTTGATCTTCCAAGTTGTCAGCTTTTCCTTCTTTATTGGATTGTAGCAAACCATAAAAATCCAAAGCTATGACTATCTCTAGGAGTATCCATGCAAAAGGAAGAACAAGAAAACCTCCAAGGAAATGGGATGATAAAGGTCTAAAGTGCTAGCTATAGAAAATTGTCTTATAAAGAGAAAATGGAGAGAAGAAAAATAACTCTTATTTTTCGTAAGGGGGCAGCTATAAAATTTATTCCATAAAAGAAGTATTTGTACTCTTTGTAATCCGTTTTAAGGTTGGAAAAGGAAAAGTCTTAATGGGTTCTTTTCTTTAAGGTATATGGCGCAATATTGATCAAATCAACAATCCTATTCCGAATTAGATTTGGCCCATTTTTATAACTCTTATAAAAGACCAAATTCTCTTTCACTCTCACTTGGATCTTATCCCAAACCCAATTTATATTTTCTTTATTCCCTCTATAGGTGTGACCTAATAGGATTTCCAGTCATGTTGGCAGCTCAAGTTTCGAGAGGAATCCTAATCCAATTAGGATTCTATGAGTCAAACATTTTTGATCCATAATTGATTTCTAATCTATTTCCTTTAACTTAGCAGATCATGAGCGGTATCTAGCAATGTAACGGCTGGGTTCCGCCTTACTCGAGGATGAGAACCCACCCGCCGTCTCACTGAGACCAACGGGCTTGCCGGGGTCCATGGCCCAATACCTCCAACCCATCACTGCCAGCCCAGTCCAGCCAGTCTGCGCAGTAGGTTGTTGGAGGCAGGGATCGAACCCTCAACCTCCCTTTAGCTTCAGTAAGAGACTACCAGTTGTCCCATGGTACAACTGGTAGTCTCTAATGAGAAATTTATTTAATAGCCCACGACATCTTAGACCGGAACTAAACACTGGATACAGGGTTTCTGCTCTTCGGCAGTATACTCGGCGCCTACATAATTATTTTATAACTCGGCGTTTAACGCCTACATTTTCAATAACAACTCAGCACCTTTTTGGTTCCTATGTAAATTTCGAACTCAACACTAATTCTTAGTGCCTACGTAAATTTCAACTCAGCACTATTATTTTTAGTGCCTACATAATTTTAACTCAGCACTATTATATTTAGTGCCTACATTTCTACCCTTTTATTGGCATGCCAACTTATCCTAATTTCTAGTTCTCGACTAGATGTTATAGGGCTTAAATTACATTTGTTACCTTTATTCATATTTGCATAAATTATGTAGGGAAACATTAATATAAATTCCATATAAATGCAATAATTCTCATTCAATATTTTACAACCTCATACTAGCTCATTTAATCATTATAACTATAATAAAAATTCAATCAATACATTTTCTAACACATAAATCCACAATCAACACATTTCTACCAGCTGTCCTATTCTAGACAGCATTTCTACCTTATGTTGCTCTGCATTGTTCGTCTATTTTTAGACAGAATTTGGACATGTGATCATCTAACAAAATATAGGTACATGTATTATCTTTAAGTTCCAACTGGAATCACATCAAAACAAAATTTTTAGCAAAAGTTATAAATTTTCTCCTATGTTACGTTCGCTGCAATCTGCCCAGTATTCTACTGGACAGATTTCTGCCTTATCTTTCTATATCTTTTTCATCAATTTCTAGATGGAATTTGGACAAGTGATCAACTAGAAAAATGTAGGTACATGTCTTATCTTTAATTTCCAACTGGAATCACATCAAAAAAATTTTTTTAGCAAAAGTTATAAATTTTTTCCTATGTTATGTTCGCTGCAATCTGCCCAGTATTATCCAGTAAAATACTGGGCAGATTGCAGCGAACGTAACATAGGAAAAAATTTATAACTTTTGCTAAAAAATTTGTTTTGATGTGATTCCAGTTGGAAATTAAAGATAATACATGTACCTACATTTTTCTAGTTGATCACTTGTCCAAATTCCATCTAGAAATTGATGAAAAAGATATAGAAAGATAAGGAAGAAATCTGTCCAGTAGAATACTGGGCAGATTGCAGCGAACGTAACATAGGAGAAAATTTATAACTTTTGCTAAAAATTTTGTTTTGATGTGATTCCAGTTGGAAATTAAAGATAATACATGTACCTATATTTTGTTAGATGATCACATGTCCAAATTCTGTCTAAAAATAGACGAACAATGCAGAGCAACATAAGATAGAAATGCTGTCCAGAATAGGACAGCTGGTAGAAATGTGTTGATTGTGGATTTATGTGTTAGAAAATGTATTGATTGAATTTTTATTATAGTTATAATGATTAAATGAGCTAGTATGAGGTTGTAAAATATTGAATGAGAATTATTGCATTTATATGGAATTTATATTAATGTTTCCCTACATAATTTATGCAAATATGAATAAAGGTAACAAATGTAATTTAAGCCCTATAACATCTAGTCGAGAACTAGAAATTAGGATAAGTTGGCATGCCAATAAAAGGGTAGAAATGTAGGCACTAAATATAATAGTGCCGAGTTAAAATTATGTAGGCACTAAAAATAATAGTGCTGATTTGAAATTTACGTAGGCACTAAGAATTAGTGCTGAGTTCGAAATTTACGTAGGCACCAAAAAGGTGCTGAGTTGTTATTGAAAATGTAGACGTTAAACACCGAGTTATAAAATAATTATGTAGGCGCCGAGTATACTGCCGTAGAGCAGAAACCCTGTATACAGTGTTTAGTTCCGGTCTAAGATGTCGTAGACTATTAAATAAATAACAGAAAAAAAATGTAAAGTATGAAATTCATATTGTAAATTTTATATCTTGTATTGTTAAAATTTCAAGCATGCTTAATGAATAAAATGTCATAATTCATGAATTAAATATTTTTGCATGAAGAAAATAGTTTATTATTAATTGAATATTTGGCATGCTAAATAGGTTAATTGTAGTTTCTAAAATTTTATTTTAGAATTATTTATGTAATGATTGGATAGTTGCCAAACGTACCACTAAGCTAATAGCTTAGCGCGTGTGTTTCACGCGCAGATAAATAGAAGTAGCTGTTCCGATAGGGCGACCGAAGAAGAGGGAACCCCAAGATCAGATTGCAGCAGTCTAGTTCTTTTTGTATGTTTTGATAATGATGTTGTAAAAATTAAGTTTTAAGAATTTTGTTGATGTAAATTTGTGGTTTGTAATATTTATAAGTAATGGATTTGGTAATTATATATATCTAGAATTATTGTAGTTATATTTTTAAATATCATGGTTTAATGAATAAGTTATTTTGAATCACAATATTCCCATCACTAGATATTATTTAAATTGAAAAAAAAATATATTTATACAAAATTGAGCATTGGTTTTAAATTAAATGAGCTTAGTAGCACTTCCATATCCTATTAGCGATTAGTAGGGTAAGTGAGCGCTACATTTATTGAGAAATTTAGTGGTTTGACTTTTAACCCTTCCATAAATATTTACCTTGCAATTCGTCCTTCCACCGAACTATACCTCATTTGGTTCAAATCATGGACTGTGTGTCAACTTTCACTACTCTCACTACATCACATCTAGTTCAAATGACATTAGTTCTTATCTATTAGACTCATTTCTCTATTAGATATGTCCTTGAAGACCTTCTTCAAGACATGTCTACCTTGGCCAAGGATTTCTAAGTAATGATCTCTACAATAGGCCATAGGTATACACTCTTTCTATTAGGAATGGTGAATCCTTTATTGACTACTCAGATACCTTTGAATACCTCATGCTATACCCAATCACCACCCTGTGAGCAACCTTTGAGAGGCAACAAAGAATGGAGTCAAAGTATAGGATTCAGTATCCAAGATAACCTTAAGTGTCATAGGTCTAAATATACTTACACCATTGCTATGATGAGACTATCACTAACTTTGAATAGATATCCATGTGATTGTGTTATAGCAGGGCATCTAATATACTTGGCTACTCTAGCAAGTATCCATATGTTAACTCTAAATATCTCATATCTTTAACTTATGAGATTAGCTACTTGACCTAGTCAAGGAGCATAACATGTGCTAGTTTATCTGGATTAAAAATGTCTCATTTTGTTAATCTTATAACTAGGGATAATTTAGGTATAAATACAATTCCTTCATGTTGTGTTACATACCAAGGACTTCATCAAACAATTTAAGATCTATATGAATTCATATGCAATGAATACCATATAATGAAAATGCCTTTTAATAATAAATGAGTACATCAAGTGCCTAAGGTAATTGCCTTTATAGCATATCTCTAACAATCTCCCACTTGCACTAAAGCCAATCGCCTTTGTACATAATAATATCGACAAATACATGACAATCATGTTTCTTTTGGGGAAGGGGCTTAGTGAGAGGATCAACTATATTTTGATTAGTAGGAACTCTCTCTATCTTTACATCATGTCTACCTATGATTTCCCAAATCAAATGGTAACGTTTGAGTACATGTTTGGATCTTTGATGAGACCGTGGTTTCTTTGCTTGTGCAATGAGTCGATTGTTATCTCAATACAAGGGTATTAGATCAATAATGCTAAGAACCATTTCCAATTTTGTGATGAAGTTTTCTTATCCAAACTATTTCCTTAGTCGCCTTAGAATTAGTAATGTACTATGTTTCAGTTATGGAATCCATAATTGTTTCCTATTGGAACTCTTCTAACTGACTGCTTTTCCATTTAATATGAATGCATAGCCTGACTAGGATTTGGAGTTATCCTTGTCTGTTTAGAAGTTGGCATCCGTATACCCGTTTACCTTAAGCTAACCATCTCCTTAAACCAATAATGCATCCATAGTTCTTCTCAAGTACTTAAGGATGTTCTTGATAGCCACCCAATGCCATTCGTCGAGATCTGACTGATATCTACTCATGACACTTAAAGGTATATATATATCGAGTTTAGAGCATAACATAACATACTTGACAGATCCAATAGCTAAAGCATATGGAATCCTACTCATGCATGTCCATTCATCCTATGTCTTTGGACATATGGACTTAGGTAAGGTAATCCAATGAGTCATAGAATTAATCCTTTTTTGGACTATTCCATGCTAAACCTCTTTAGCATCTTATCTATATATGTAGACTGAGAAAGACCAGACAATGTTTTAGATCTATCTCGATAGATCTTTATCCCAAGTATGTTGGTTGCTTCTCCAAGGTCTTTTATGGATAAATTCTTAGAAAGCCAAATTTTGACTGATTGAAGAACTAAAATGTCATTTCCTATTAGAAGTATTCCATCTACGTACAATAGTAGAAATACAACTGCACTCCCACAAACCTTATTGTAAACACAAAGCTCATCCATATTTTGTGAGAAACCAAACTCTTTGATTGTCTCATCAAATCGAATGTTCCAACTCTTAGATGCTAGCTTCCATTCATAAATGGATCTTTGCAATTTGTATACCTTTTTTCCATCACTTAATGTGAAACCCTCAGGTTGTGTCATGTACACATTCTCAGTTAGATGTCCATTAAGGAAAAGTATTTTCACATCCATTTGCCAAATCTCATAGTCATAATGAGTAGCAATCGCTAAGAGTATCCTGATGGATTTAAGCATACAATTGGAGAAAATGTTTCATCATAGTCAACACCTTGTATTTGACGATATCCTCTAGCCACCATCCTAGCTTTATTGGCAGTAACATTATCTTCCATGTCAGTTTTCTTCTTGAAGACCCATTTACACCCAATGGGTTTAATCCCTTAAGATGGATCAACAAAGTCCATACTTGGTTGTTATACATAATATCCACCTTTGACTGCATGGCTTTTAGCCATCTGCTAGATTCTGAACTATTCAGAACTTCTTCATAGGTAGTAGGCTTATCATCTTCTATGAGCAATAAATCATTTTGTTCTTTCATGAGAAATCCATATCTTTTAGGAACAATGCATATCCTATTTGATCTACAAAGTTTTTATGTTTTAGAAGGTGTTACTATTACTTCATTTGTATGAGTAACAGATTCAAGTGCAGCCAGTTAATCAGTGTTTGTTTGAGCATCTTGAACTTCATCAAGTTCAGTCTTACTCCCACTATCTTCTTTTAGAATAAAAAACTCTTTATCTAAGACAATAACATGTTTTGAAATAGTTTTGGTTCCAAAGGATGGTAGAATTGATATCCAAATGATTCTTTTGGATATCCCACAAACAGACATTGAATGATTCTTTAATTTAATGTGTGAAGAATAGGTCTCTTGTCATTCCATATCTCATATGGAGCAACATCAACTAACTTAGAAGGTCTCTATTTAATATATAAACAAAAGTCTTTAGTGCATGACCTCAAAAAGATTTAGGTAGTTCTACAAAGCTTATCATTGACTTCACCATGCCTAACAGAGTTTGGTTTCTCCTTTTAGCCACACCATTATGTTGTGGTATGCCAGTTGGAGTCCATTGAGATAAAATCCCATGATCACTTAGATAACCTTAAAACTCTTGTCTTAAATATTCACCACATCAATCTAATCTAAGTGTTTTAATACTTTTGCGAAATTGTTCCTCTACTTCATTTCTAAATTTTTTGAACTTTTTAAAAGCTTCAGATTTGTATCTCATCATATACAAGTACCCAAATCGTGAGTAATCATCAATAAAGTTAATAAAGTAGATAAAGCTTTTTGGCCAACAAGCCATCTTAGGTCAATTGGTAGGTATCTCATACCAATTGTATTCTTTTATGCAAGAACTAAATCAGTGGGCTATCAACTCTTGATATGTATACATCACATGTACACTTATCCAATATTGCCTCTAATTCACATTGACCTTGGGTGTGCCCAACAAGCCAATGTAACTAGTTAAAGCCAAACCAATAATCATGAAATCATATTTTGATGGTTTGAACATATTTGTATATAGTGGGCTTTGGTGTGCCCAAAAACTCAAAATCTATTGCCATGTTAATGGAAGACATTGGCCTTACTATTATTAATGAGGGATTTCTTTAAATCACATCTCATCATGGCAATTTGGCATGCATAATATATCCATTCATCACATGTAGATATATGAGATAATTACACTAATTATATGGTCATGATGATGGACATAATCTAACATCAATCATTTGAGCCATGAAAGGATTAACTAGGTCTCACCTAGATAAATGCATGGAATTACAACTTTGAAATAGAAAACAATTTCCTATTTTAAGTCTTCTTATAATTGGGACCTAACTCCATTGCTTTTTGATCCTTTGTACTTCAATTCTTTTCTAAATCCTATGTAATCTAATTACATAAATTCTTCATAAGAAAAGCTCAAGTTTATTTGAGAGGAATCAAAATAGAAGAGAAATACAATAGAAAGAATAGAGAATGAAGGGAGTCACAAGCCCTATTTACCAAAATTAAAATTCCATGCATAATCAATCACATTGGTTAAGTCCATTATCATACCATCATGTCATTCTATACACCCCTAGCATGCATTCTCTAACCTATAATTAAAGTCAATCTATAAAAGTAACAACTTAGGTTCCTTTTGTTTCAACTCTTGAAACATTGTTTTGATTATTTGACCTTTAACAAAATTCATCATAAATTGATTATTTAATCTCATTAAATAATAATATGAACATTTAGAAATATTTTCTGAAAGGAAATCATACAAATTAGGAATACATTTGATCATATCAAAAAGTTTTTTGAAATTGCCTACTTTGCCAACTAGATTATTACCAATTTTAATACATGCAACATTTAAATCTGAATTTAATAATTAAATCACCTTAAATATTAAATCCAAATATTACCAGTAGTTAATTCATAATTAAATTAACTTAATTAGTTATTAGTTTGATGTCAAATAGGATTAAACAATCCTAGTCACAATTGCATTCTAGAATCCGAGTCAAACTAGGACTTAGAAAATCCTTTTCTAATTCAAATCAAATTCCATTTAAAAATTTCAAAAATTTAGAGAATTTATTCTCATAATTATAAGCAACTTATAATCAGTTTTCACCAATTAAATTCATTTATTGGACAATCTAAATCATTAAGAACTTAACTAGCAAACCAATGCTCAAAAAACTTAAGCAATTTAATTTCATAAAAGGAATATTTACATTCTTGTAATCCCTTTTAGGATTTGGAAAAGGAAAAACCTTAATGGGCCTATTTCCATATGGTATATGGCCCAATGTTGACCAAGTCAACAATCCCAATCCAAATTGGATTTGACCCATTTTTATAACTCTTATAAAAGGTCCAATTCTCTTTCTCTATCACTTAGATCTTATCCAAAATCTATTTTAAATTTTCTTCATTCCCTCTATGCTTGTGACCTAATAGGTTTTCCGATCATGTTGGCAGCTCAGGTTTCAGAAAGAGTCCGAATCCAATTAGGATTCTGCGAGTCAAACATTTTTGACCCATAATTGATTTCTAATCAATTTCCATTGACTTAGTAGATCATAAGCGATATCTAGCAACACATCATGACCATCCAATTAATGAAAAATTCAGTGATTTGACTTTTAACCCTTTCATAGACAAATACCGTGCAATTCGTCTTTTCACTAAATTATACCTGATTTGGTTTAGAGCATGGACTATGTGTCAACTCCCACTATACTGACAATACTACATCTAGTCCAAATGACATTAGTTCTTGTCTATGAGACTCATTACTCTATTAGATATGTCTTTGAAAACCTTTTTCAAGACATGTCTGCCTTGGCCAAAGATTTCTAAGTAATGATTTTTACAAGAGGCCATAGGTACATTCTCTTTCTATTAGGAGTGGTGAATCCTTTATTAACTACTCAACTACCTTTGAATACCTTATGCTATACCTAATCACCACCTTATGACCAACCTTTGAGAGGCAACATGGAATGGAGTCAAAGTATAGGATTCAATATCAAAGATAACCTTTGTTAAAGAGGTGCCCTAAAGGCAATCATCTTAGGCATTTTATGTACTCATTTATTATTAATAAAATGCATTTTCATTATATGGTATTCATTGCATATGAATTGATATAGATCTTAAACTGTTTAATGAACTACTTGGTATATAACACAACATGAAAGAAATCATGATGAGATCATGATAATGAGATTCCTATCATGGGAAATTGTATTTATACCTAAATAATCCCTAGACATAAGATTAACTGTAATGCCCATAATTAGGGCCTATAAGTTATGTTCTTAATTAGTGAGAGTTAGGAGTTAAGTGGAGTGTTGGAAGTTTAAGAGTTACTGAAATCAGATGTTTCACACATATGACAATGGGTGTCATGGTCGTGAATATTAAATTTTAGCTAGCAGCTATGTTGAGGTTCTTTATGATTGTGAAGATTTTCTTCACACCTATGAAAGAGTAGTTCATGCCCATGAGATACGAGTCATAGTCGTGAAGCCTGGACAATATGGACAGGTGAGGCAGTCATGTTTTCCTGCTACCATCCTTTTAAATCTGCTCCCAACTCCCTGTTAACCAACAAAACATGCCATCTTAACCTTTTTCTTCCTTCAAATACTCTTTTTCTCTATAGTTGAAGCTTGAAAAGCTTAGTTTTGTGAGAGTAAAGTGAGGTAAAATAGTGAGAAAGAGAGAGTTATGGGTTACCAAGTGTGGGATGGTTTTGGTGTTTTTGCTTTTGGTTCATGTTCCAGAAGCTAATGAGTCATTTTTCTTGTGGCCAAGAGTAGATAGAGATGCTGGATGTCTATTTCAAGGGAGAGGACAAGCTTGAAGAGCTCAAGCTTTAGCTAATCTCCATCATAGGTATAAGGTTTGTACATACAACTTCTCAAGCTCTAATTTGGTAATTATATGTTGGTGTGACTTGAATGCATGTTAGTATGAGTATTGGTTAATGAAATCTATGACATTTGGGATTGATATGCATGATTGAAGTTTTTGTGTTAAATGATTATGTTGAGGTGTTTGATGAATCATTTTAGTTAATATAAATGATTAAAAACAATATGAATGTGATAAATGGTTAAAATGCATGCTGGAGTATTGATAATGTGGCTGACATTGATCAACCATAGAGAATATTTCATGTGAGAATGGTATGAAAATGGTTGTACTATGTTTGAGTATGAAATCTGGAAAATTTCCAGATTCACAGCCTTGAATGAAGGGTTCACAGGCGTGAATGTCATGAAAATGAATTTTTATTTCTGAAGTAGATCCATTCATTAGCACCTTCACGATTGGGTTCATGGTTTGATTGATGCCTATGAAAAGGTGATCATGGCCGTGAACGTGCACTAATTTATAGGATGAATCACGCTTGGGCTCACGAGTAAGCTATTTGTTAAAAGATCATTCACAGTTGTGAAATGTATTTCATGGGCGTGAAATTGCTTAACTTGAAAATCTTATATGTTTTCTTGTGAATCAAAGTTGATTCTCCATGAGGTGGTATACCTCTATCATAAGATTATGATATGTTACCATAATGCATGTTATGAAATGATTAATGTGAACTATGGAAATTGAGATAAATGATTAAGTTCAATACTCTGACTAGGACTAGAGTTAGGATAGATGGCATGCCATTGAGGGGAGATCAGTACTGAATGACCTAGGTGGGTCATGTTCGAGATTTTTTTATGGCCAAAAGGCAAACAATGAGAGCTTCCTTGGTTGGTTTATATGCAGATTCTTTTCCTTAGATAGGTATTTTGGAAAGCTCAAATAGGTATCTTGAGGGCTCTGGTGAGAGCCGTAGATTACCCGTATCCATTGTAGTTTAGTTAAGAGTAAGGTGGGCAAAGGTAAGATAATTAACTCTATTTGAGTGTGGCATACACTTGAATGATTCTGGTTGGCCATTTAATATACCATGTTTGATGTGTGCATTACGTATAAATATATGAGATCTTTATGGTATGTCATGTGAGCTAATGCATGTGTAGACTTCGAGGCAAGTCGTTATAGAGCTCGGTGAGTATATCATGCATATTATATACTTGTCATGTGTGTGCACCTTACATGTTGTTATGTACCATTAGGCATGAGTTGTTTACCATATGAAGCTTCCCATGCACAGGTTTGGAGCTTAGAGGAGGATCACAAAGAAGGATGCTCGGTGATCAGAGCCTTGGATATACACTTGGGGTGGGTGATACACGATTGTACTTTTTGATTATTTTGTGGGCTGGGTAGTTATAGTTTTACATGCTGTATTTTAGAGACATGTAGTTTTATAACTACTCATTTTGTATAACATTGGGCTAGTGCTGCTCGTTTGATTTATGTATTTAACGTTGTTCTATCAAGCTTTTAATGATATTTTATTTTATTTAAGTCATCATGGCCATGATGCATGAAAGTTTTAAATTATGACATTTTTAACTCATGTGCATCATAGCATCTTTTGGCGTAATTGGGATTATTCTTAATTATATCGAAAGTATTACATTTTGTAGTATCAAAGCCTAGGTTTAGGTGGTTTTGAACCTAGTTGGGATGGGTGTATCACGTGTTCGAGTGTTATCCAGCATGACTGATGTGGGATTTTCTTTATCGATGTGAAGGGTAATGAGCGAGCATGGAGATTGAACCACATGATGTGGTTGAGAATAATAGCCCTCCAGATATAGAGGCTCAGAATTAGTTGAGCCAAGTTAGTGTGCAAAGGTCGGCTGATGCACCTCTTTATAGTAGCCCATGGTTGGTCAAGCGGATCAAGCTCAGGATCCTCTGATGCAGAATCTTGCTACTATGCTACAATGGTTGGTATAGGCTATGCTATTTCCACCTCCTTCACTGCTACCACCTCCTCCACCACTACCACCTCTACCACTTCCTTAGTCACCATCGAGGCATAGGGTTCAAATTGACAAGTTGAGGAAGTATAGAGCTACGAAATTCAAAGGCAATATTGAGGATGATCTGACAGTTGTTAAGTTCTGATTAGAGAGAACCGAGAGGGTCTTGAGGAGCTAGATTGTGCCGAAGAGCATAAGGTTAGGTATGATTTTTCACTTCTTTAGAAGCATACCTATAATTGGTGGAAATCGGTTCTGCAGAAGCCGTATATTCTAGAGCCAATTACCTGGGATATCTTTACTGCTGAGCTCAAGAAATAGTATATGCCGAAGGCATATACAAATGAGAAGAAATGAGAGTTTCTGAACTTATGACAGGGAAATATGACAATGACCGTGTATGATAGATAGTTTACCTGGTTGAGCAGGTATGCAACCAATATCATTGGGGATGAGGCAGACAAGTTTCTCCAATTTGAGGATGGTCTGAAAGATGAGATCGGGTTCCATGTGATCACACAAAAGTATAATGACTTCGTAAATTTGGTATCTTCTTCTATTATGATAGAGAAGAGGGTAAAGCTGAAAAGAGTAGAGAAGTCATCCAGGAGAGACTTTAGAGGGTTAGCTTTCAGTGGTGCACAAACATCGAGTAAGAAGGCTTGCACCAGTTTTTGACCCTTCCAGTCTAGAGGATAGGGTCATGGTCGAGGACAGTTAGGGTACAACAGATAGGCACCATCATTAGGAACAGTTCCTACTATTGCCAATAGTTAGCCTCAGACAAGGAGAGAGGCAACACTAAAGTGTCCATCATGTGGTTAGAAACACAAAGGAGAGTGCTAACGACCCTTAGGAGCTTATTACATGTGTGGGTCTTGAGACAACTATAGGAGAGATTGTCCTTTACAAATGGTTGAGACTCTCACTCAGACTCAGAGTTCCGACACATACCAGGGGACGAGGAAAGGCCAATTTAGGCATATGTGGATTTAGACCGGCCATATAAGAGATAGTGAATAGGGTAGGACCTAGTAAAGCACTAGTGAAGGCCTATGCTATGAATGCCAGAGAGGATCCAAGTGCATCAAACGTGGTTGTTGGTACATTTCTTCTCTTTGACTCAATTAAATTGATTCGATAGATCAAGGCACCACACATTCTTATGTATGTACCCACATAGTTGAGTAGTATAATATGTTAGCAGAGAGATTAGATTATGTGATAAAGGTGACTAGCCTTTTGCGGCATAGCACAGTGGTGAACTGAGTGTATAAGAATTGTCCTATTGTGGTTCAATAGAAAACGTTCATGACAAATTTGATTGAATCTCCTTTTCATGAGTATGATGCTATCCTGGTATGGATTGGCTCTCTCAGCATGGTGCAGTGTGGACATTAAGGTGAAGACGGTTGAATTGAGAACTTCATAAGATGAGATAGTGGTTGCTCAGGATCTCTATGATGAAAGCACAAAAGATGATCAAGAAAGGGTGTGAGGCCTACTTAGCTCACATAGTTGACACCAGAAAGGGAAGCCCAAACCTTAGAGATATTCCAATGGTAGAAGAATTTCCAGATGTGTTTCTAGATGATTTGCTAGGGTTACCTCTAAAAATAGAGATAGAGTTCTCAATTGAGCTTACTCAGGGTACAACTCTTATATCAGTAGTACCATATTGTATGGCTCCATTAGAGATGAAAGAGTTAAAGGTACATGCAGTTGCAAAAACTATTAGATAAAGGCTTCATCGGACCGAGTGTATCTCTATAGAGTGCATCAGTGTTGTTTGTCAAGAAGAAAGATGGGTCTATGAGGTTGTTCATAGACTACAAGCAATTGAACAGGGTGACCGTCAAGAAGAGGTATCCATACCATGGATTAATGATCGCTTCGATTAGTTAAGAGGTATAGGGGTATTCTCTAAGATTGATTTGAGATCGGGATACCATCAGTTGAGAATCAAGACAGGTGATGTAGAGAAGACTACTTTTCGAACCAGATATATTCATTATGAGTTTTTGGTTATGCCCTTTGGGTTGACCAATGCTCTTGTAGCTTTTATGGATATGATGAATAAGATCTTCAGACCATTTATGGACCAGTTTATTGTGATTTTCATAGACAATATCTTAATGTATTCAAGAAGCAAGAATGAACATGAGCAGCACTTGAGAACAATCTTTTATACTCTCAGGGAACATAAGTTGTATGCTAAGCTCTCTAAATGTGAGTTCTGGTTTGATGAGGTTGCCTTTCTCCAACATGTGATATCGGCTGACGGGATTAGAGTGGATCTAGGCAAGGTTGAGGCGATTTTGGATTGGAAATTACCGCATAATGTGACCAAAATCAAGAGTTTTCTCAGTTTAGCAGGATACTATAGAAGGTTCATCAAGGGGTTTTCTATGATAGCTTCTCTATTGATTAGGCTGATGCAGAAAGATATCAAGTTCGAATGGATAGATAAGTGCTAGAACAGTTTCAATCAGCTTAAAAGTCTTTTGACAGAAGCTCTAATGTTGGCACAACTGATTTCGGATTGGGAATATGTTGTTTACAGTGATTCTTCTCACAACAGATTAGATTGCATTCTAATGCAAGATGGGAAAGTTGTCATTTATGCATCCAGGCAGTTGAAGCATCATAAGAAGAATTATCTGATGCATAATTTAAAGTTGGTAGCCATTGTCTTCGCATTGAAGATTTGGCATCATTATCTATATGGAGAGAAATGCCACATGCTCATATATCATAAGGCTCTGAAGTATCTTCCTACATAGCGGGATTTGAATTTGAGGCAGAGAAGATGGTTAGAATTGATAACGGATTACTATTGTGTGATTGATTATTATCCATAAAAGACCAATGTGGTGGCCGATGTGCTTAATAGGAAGACTTTGGTAGAGTTGCACATCCGACCAACCTTAGGTTAAGAGATTAGAGATGCATAAAAGATTAATGGCAAACTAGTGGAGTTGGTCGTTTTGGTCTCTAAAGGGGAAAGATGGTAGTTTACACTACTAGGATAGGTTATGTGTGCAAGATGTCTTAGAGTTGAGACAAAAGATTATGAGAAAGGGCCGTGAGATGAGATTTGCAATGCACCTAGGGAGTAACAAGATGTATCAGAATCTAAAAGGGTTGTATTTGTGGTCAGGGATGAAGAAAGATATCACAGAGTTCATGACTAGTTGTCTTACATGTCAATAGGTAAAGGCCAAATATCAGGTACCTTCATGTTTGTTACAACCAATAATAATTTTGGAATGGAAATGGGAGAGAATCGTTATGGATTTTGTGATTGGTTTGCCTTTGACATTGAGAAAGTATGATATCATTTGGGTGATCGTTGTTAGCTTAATGAAATCTGTTCACTTTTTACCTATCAGAAAAGGCTATCTATTGAACAGGTTGGTAGAGCTGTATATGAATGAGATAGTACGTCTTTATGGAGTTCTAGTCTTCATCATTTTGGATCGAGATCCACAATTCACATATCAGTTTTAAGATAGTTTACAGTGAGCTTTAGATACCAAGCTCAACTTCAACATGGCTTTCCATTATCAGACAAATGGTCAATCATGAAAAGTTATAAAGATCCTATAGGACATGATGAGAGGTTGTGTGATTGAGTTTGAGGGAAGTTGGGATAGATATCTACCATTGATAGAGTTCGCCTACAATAATAGTTATCATTCCAGTATCCAGATGGCTCCGTATAAGACACTTTATGGTAGAAAGTGTAGAACACTTTTGTGTTAGACTGAGCTTAGTGAGAGAAAGCTAGTGGGGCATGTTAGAAGAGTGCTCTAAAGGCAGTCACCTTTAGCACTTATTATACAAAATTATTTGATTAATAAAAGGCTTTTTCGTTAATTTGATGTTCATTTGATATATGAATTGATAGTGATCTTAAATCAATTAATGAAGTCCTTGATACATAACATAGCATGAAGAAAATCATGATGAAATCATGATATTAAGATTCTTATAATGTGTAATTATGTTAGTATCAAAATTATCCCTAATCATAGGATTAATGAGACAAGACATTGTTAATCTGAATAAACTAGCACATGTTAGACTTCTTGATTGGATCAAGTTGTAAATCTCATAATCTGTAAACATGAAATGTTTAGAGTTGACATGTGGATGCTTGCTAAGTGTAGCTAAAAACATTGGATGACCAACTATGAGATAATCATATGTATAATCTATTAAAATGTCAATGATAGTCTCATCATAACGATGGTGCAAGTATCCTTAGACTTGAGGTACTCAAGGATATCTTGGATACTTTTTTGTATTTTGACACTATTCCTTGTTTCCTCAGGAAGGTTGCTCATAGGGTGGTAATTAAATACAGCTTGAGGTATTCGAAGGTAATTGGGTAACCAACAAAAGATTCACCACTCTTGATAGAATGAGGTGTATACCTATGGCCACTTGTCGTGGTCATTACTCGTGAATCTCTGGCCGAAGTTGAAATGTCATAAAGATAGTCTTCAATGACAAATCTAATAGAGTAATGAGCCTCAGGGACAAGAACTAACATTACTTGGACTAGACATGACGTAATCAGTTTAGTGGAAGTTGACACATGTCCATACTATGAACCAAGTGGGGTATAGAATGGTAAAAGGAATAATTGCACATAAATTGTCTATGGAAAGGTTCGTAGTCAAACCATTGACTTTTTTGGTCAATTAGGGGTCATGATATATTGCTAGATACCGCTCATAACTTGCTTAAATTAATTATTAATTTAAGTGACCAACATAATTGGGAACCTAATAGGTCACACACATTGAAGATATGGAGAATGAGTAAAATGGTCTTGGATGAGATCCAAATATGAGAGAATTATTTCGGGATGGATTGCGATGAGATCACACGAAAAAAATCATTCGGGAAGGTCACGGGCCCGTACAGATCCTCGCAGGCTAGGCAGGCCCCGCAATAGGCCTAGTGCATGGTTGTTGCCTCCTATTGGCCACGGGTAAATTTGGCCTTAATTAGGCAAATTATGGCTATTAAACACATTTACTATTCATTCAAGTTTTCTTTTCTCCATTTTATACTTTTGATATTTTCTTTAAATTTAATTCAAATTGAAAAGATATCAAATGACAGAAAATAGATATCAAATATTTTTTTGTGAAAAAAATATTTTTAAGATACAATAAAATTCTTTTAACAATACTTTCAAAGCTAGCACTTTAAATTTGTTCAAACCATTTCTTTTGATAGTTTTTTCTTCATTTTTTGCTGGATTATCATTAGAGATATCATAGTGTGGATTGTTGTGGTTTGCTACAACCCAATAAGGTATAGATTTGAATAATGAATAAGAAATTACAGGGTATAATTTTTAACCTCTATGTTTATATAAATTAGTTTTAATGACACAAGTATGATTTTTTGTTTTGGATTTTGAAAATTTTATTTTTTTGTAGCATTTATGAATGTGATTCATTCTTCAAAACCTAACAGTGATATCAGAGCCCCCTTGTGTCCATTAGAATTAATTTTAATTGAAAGTGCAATGATATTGCATGGTTTTGATGATTTTGGATCAATAGGTTCTAAAAAATTCAAATTAATTTGTAAAATAAGTTTTACATATTTTTCTTTCTCTAATATGAACTTGTGATGATTATTTTGATTGAAAAATGATTTGAATGTGATTCAAATAATTAATTTCGGATTTATTTCAAAAATGCCTAAAATTGTCTTGTTTATGAACATGTGTTGTTGTTTGGCTTAATTGATGGGGCTAGTTATATTTTTCTTGTAATTAGACTATGAAAAAAATTATTTAGATATATTAAGAATGTGATTATACATCTGAAAATATCCAATAATTAATTAAAAATTAATTAAATAAAATTTTCAAACAAACACAAAAACGGAACTGTTTTAGCATACCCAGTGGGACTGTTTTGTTTGATTTTTTTGTATGTGTTTATTTTATTTCCAACATCTTGAAATATTTTTTATGTGATTAAAAATATTTTATTTTCATTTTAGATGCATACAAAATTATTTTGCATGCATTTGGAGTTTTTTTAAAAAAATTCTAGATGTTCAATGAGTCGTTTTGAGCGTTTAAATATGTTGGTTCATTTGTCTTAGTAATTTTGACTTGTGCTAAAAATATTTTGATAAATCTGAGCCGACCTAAAGATAATTAGAATGATCATTTGAAATTCTGGAAATTTTTAGAATTTTTAGAAATTAATTTTGAATTAATTTAAGTTGAGCAATTGTAATTCTAATATGACTAGAAATTGGTAAGTATATTAAAATTAAATTGTTTAATTTTAACATCATAATATTCTGATTTTAAGGAGAATTAATTCTGAAAATATGAAATTTAATTTAATTTGATTAAATATTAAATTTCACTTTAAAATGACATACAAAATTAAATTAACTGAAATAACAAAAGTAGGTAATTTTAGTTCAAGCATTGAATTGATTTAAAAATTAAAATTCAAAATTGTCATTTTTATTTTATGCAATAGAGAATGCATGTTAGGAGTGTATGAAAAGGCATTATGGATGATTATGGACTTAGGCCCAATGTGATTGAGCATGCATTAAATTATTTTGTTTTATGGTAAATAGGGTCTGTGTGTGCCTACCTCTCTTTCTTTCTTATGTATTTCTCTTCTCATCTTACTCCCCTCAAATGTAAATTGAGATTTTCTATACTTTGAAATATTTAATTAGATTATATTGGATTAGGATAAATGAAGATACAAAGGAACAAGAAGCAAATGAGATGGTACTATAAGGAATTTGATTTCTATTTGGGTTGTAAATTCATGTATATACCTAGATAAGACCTAGTCAATTTCTCTTTGGCTTAAAAGATTGACTTTAGAATGTCCATAATCATGTCATATAGTTAATGTAACTATCTTTATATATCCATGTGATGAATGCATGATATATAAAAGCATGAAATAATAACTTGATGAGACTTAACAAAGAAATCCCTTACTAAATAAACAATTAAGTCTTACGTCTTCTATTAATGTGGGGAGAACCAGAGTTCTTCTAAAGTTAGGGTTATTGAGTTGCCTCAAACTTATTCTATAAGAATATGTTCAAACCATTGAAATTAGATTTCATGATTAATGGGTTAAACTTAACCGATATTATTAACTTGTTGGATTTGCGCTAAGGTTAATGTGTATTGGAGGCAAAGTTGGGTTTGTATACATGAGATGTACACATATCAAGAGTTGGTAGCCCAATGTATTTGTACACATCAATAAGTTGATAGCACAAGACTCGATGGTTTCATGAATAATGCAATTAGTATGGATTAGAGACCTACCAACCAACCTAAGGATAGCTTGTTGAGTTGCCTCAAGCTTATTCTTAGCTAGTTGGATATCGACCCACTAGGAGAACTTCCATATAAGTTCTCTTGGGTTCATAGTGAGGGCTATGGATTCGCAATAAAATAGTGGGAGTCATAATGTGATTTATTAAAGACTTAATAAACATGCATTTTATGTACATTCTAACATGTTCTGTTTTACATCTAGGTTGTTAGAATCATCATCATGAAAAATGTGAATTTGTGATCACTAATGGAATCAAATAAGCTGATTGAGCCTAATTTTTTTGGATTGGCTAATGAATTTGAGAATAGTTCTCAAATCTAAAAAGATTGGCATATCAAAAGCATCTCGATGATAGTGAGATGGCAAGCTGCATTATGCTAGCTACTTTGTCAGTTAAGTTGCAAAAGCAGCATGAGGTTATGGATGATAATTCTATAATGTACCATTTAAGAGAGCTTTTTAATGAGCAAGCGCATTCTAAAAGGTTTGAAACTTCGAGGTTGTTCCTCTGCACTAAGATGGTTGAAGGGACATCTCTAGTGCAATATGCATTGAAGATGAATGGTTCTGTTGAGAGATTGACCACCTTGGGATTTGTGATGGACCATGAATTAAGTATTGGCTTAATTCTAATTGGTTTGTCTGATAGTTATTCACACTTTGTGCTTAACTATAGGATGAACCAAATCTCTACCACTATTCCTGAGCTGATTAACTTGCTCAAAACAGCTGAGCCATCTGTTAAGAAGGACAGTAAGACTGTGATGATGGTGGACTCTTCAAGTTCTAAAAAGAAGAACCTTAAGAAGAAGAAGAAGTCCATGAAGCCTAAGGGAAGCGTGGCCAAGAAGAAGGAAAAGGAGATTGCTTTAAAGGGGACATGCTTCTATTGTGGCAAGGATTTCCATTGGAAGAGAAACTGTAAGGCTTACTTGAAGTCCTTGAAGAAGAAGACATCTGATGCCCCATCTACTTCAGGTATTTTTGTCATTGAATTTAATATTGTTTCCGATAATAATATATGGGTATTAGATACCGGTTGTGGCTCACATATATGCACTGATATGCAGGGCCTAAGGAACAGTAAAGAAGAACCAGTTGAGATCTTAGCTCAAAAGGTTAAGGAGCTTAGGAACAAATGAGTACTATTAGTGAAATTTTTATGAAAGTTTTATGAAATGATTTGAGATGCCAACATAATCGGGAACCTAATAGGTCACATGCATAGAAGGAAATGTGAAATAGCTTTGGATTGGATCCAAGACATAATAGAGAAATGATTTGGCCATGCACCAGGTGCCATGGTTGTGATAAACACGCTCGTGACAAAAGGGATTCATAGTAGTGAAGGCCCCGATATAAGCCTTTGTGATTTTAGGTTTTCTATTTTGAATGTAATTCTTGTGCATGGAAAACTTATGTCCAACCTTGATATGATTGGAGGACATATAAATAACCCATTTAAAGGAAAAATTCGTAGCTTTCACCTTAAGGAATAAAAGTTATTCTCTCTTCTCTTTCTCTTTCAAGTTGATACACCATAGCTAGCACTTTGGTGCTTTAACACCCCATAAGCCTTGTGGTTGTTTTGTTCATTCCTTTGTATGCATTACTGTTACAGACAGTCCAACCTTAGATTTTTGTGGTTTGCAATAACCCAACTTGAAGGAAAGGCTCACAAACGTGAAAGATCAAAACAAACAAACAAGGTAATCAACTTCTTCCATATGAATGGTTCAATCCAATTTTAATGTTCATAGGGCATTCCATAGTTTTTAGGTTCAAAACATTTTAATTTTTTGTTGTGCCATATGTGAGATGCATTTTAAGAACCTCATAGTGGTATCAAATCCATCCTATATAAATTAATTTTGGATTTAATTGAAGTATCAATGAGATTGATTGAAAAGGAACAACTTGGATTCCCTCCTTTCATTAAAAATGAATTTGATCATGTTTGCCTCAAATTTTAATTTTAATTCAATGACATGTTAATATGATGATATTAGATATTTTTTATGATAATTAAAAGGTGTAAATTTGATTTAAATATGAAATTCAAAGTTATGCATAGTTATTGAATTTCTAAGGTTTGTGAAACCTAGTATTGCCAATGGAGTTGTTTATGGGGCTGTTCGAATTTGGTTTATTAATTTGATTAATCAACCATGTTTCTGACATATTTGTAATGTGTTTTAAATTCTATACAACACCTATAATGTTGCAAAAATTGTTTTTTATTATGGAACAAACAAGACAAGTAACTAGGTCAAAATTCTTACCATGTGATGGGACTGTTTTCTATTGTTTGATTTAATGAGACATAACTTAATTTTATAGTAATTGGTTTTCTAGTTGAATGATGAATGATTTAAATTATATAATGAACGAATATAATTAGCTTAAACTGATTATAAGTTGCTTATAATGATTTGAATGAATTTTGAAAATTTTGGGAATTTTTAAATGGAATTTGATTTGAATTTGAAAAGGGTTTTCAAAGGATTCTAGTATGCAATAATAACTAGGATTATTTAATCTTATTTGGCATCAAACTAATAACTATTTAAGGTAATTTAATTATAAATTAATTACTAGTCATATTTAATTTAATATTTAATTTGATTTAATTATTAAATTCAGATTTAATATTGCATGCATTAAATTGGAAGTAATCTAGTTGGCAAAATAGGAAAATTTAGGAAATTTTTTATATGATCAAATGTATACCTAAAATATATGATTTCCTTTTAGAAAGTGTTTCTAAATATTTATATGATTATTTAATGAGATTAAATAACAATTTTATGATGAATTACATTAAGGCCAAACAATCAAAATAATGTTTCAAGTGTTAAAATAAAAGGAACCCAAATTGTTATTTTCAAAGATTACCATTATTTATGGATTAGAGAATGCATGCTAGGAGTGTATGGAATGAAATGATGGTATGTTTATAGACTTGACTAATTAGATTGATCATGCATAGAAATTTTGTTTTGGTAAATAGGGTCTGCAAGTCCCTGCCTTCTTTTTCTCTCTATTGTATTTTTTTTTCTCATCTTACTCCCTTAAATGAAACTTGAGGTTTTATTATGAAGAATTTATGTAATTAGATTACATAGGATTATAATAGAATTTAAGTACAAAGGAACAAGAAGCCAAGGAGATGGTCCCAAAAGCAAAGGAGCATTAGAATATGAAATGTTTTCTATTTTGGTGTTATAATTTCATGCATCTACTTAAGTGAGACCTAGACAATCTTTCACGACTCAAAGGATTGATGTTAGATTATGTCCATAATCATAACCATATAATTAGTGTAATTATCTTATATATCTATATGTGATGAATGGATACATTATGCATGCCAAATTACCATGATGAGACCTAAAATTAATGAAATCCATCATTAATAATATTAAGGCTAATGCATTCCATTAATATAGCAAGAACCAAAGTTCTTTTAAAATTTCGGTTGTTGGGCACACTCAAGCCCGCTCTACACGAATATGTTCAAACCATCAAAATATGATTTCATGATTAATGGGTTGGCTTTAACTAATTACATTGGCTTGTTGGGCACACCCAAGGTCAATGTGAATTAGAGGTAGTATTGGGTAACTGTACATGAGATGTGCACATATCAAGAGTTGATAGACCAATGATTCAGTAGTTGCATGATATGATGAAATTCATATGAGATACCTACCAATTGACCTAAGGTGGTTTGTTGGGCACACCCAAGGTCATTCTTAGTGATGTTGGATACTGACCCACTTAGAGAGCTTCCAACGGGTTCTTTTGGATTAATAGTGAGGGCTATGGGTTCGTAATAAAATAATGGGGGTTATAATGTGCGTTTATTAAAGACCTATTAATCATGCATTTAGTACAGTCTCTAACATGATCTTTGTTTACGTTTAGGTTGCTAGAATCATGTCATCAAACGTGAACTTATGCTCAATTCTCAAATCCAATAAATTGACTGGCTTGAACTACCTAGATTGGCTAAGGAATTTGAGAATAGTTTTTAAAGTTGAAAAGATAGCCTATGTATTAAAAGAGTCACTTCCCTACCCTCCTATTGGTGAGGCATCTATTGATGAACAATTGACATACAAAAATCAAGTAGATGATAATGAGTTGGCATGTTGCATTAAAAGAGTCACTCCCTAGTGGGCTTGTTTTAGAATTAGACAATTGCTTTTATGTTTCAGTTTTAACTAAGAATATTATTTCAATTTCTTGTTTAAATAGAAAAAGGTTTTCATTTGATGATTAATGGAAATGGTTGCTCTATATGGTTGAATGACATTCTTTATGGAACTAGCACATTATGCAATGGAATTTACATTCTTGACATATCTAATTCAATCCTCAATATCAATAGTAATAAAAGATAAAAGTTGGATAACCTAAAACTATCGTATTTATGGCATTGTCACCTTGGCCATATAAATGAGAGGCATTTGACTAAGTTACACAAGAATGGCGACTTAGGTTCATTTTATTATGAATCATATGACACATGTGAATATTGTTTATTAGGTAAGATGACAAAATCACCTTTTTAGTAGAAAGGATGAATGTGCCAATGGGCTATTGGACCTTATACATACAGATATATGTGGACCAATGTCAGTGCATGCCATAGGTGGTTTTATCTACTTCATTACCTTTATTGATGATTATTCATGATTTGGGTACTTGTATCTGATGAGATATAAATTTGAAGCTTTTGTAAAGTTCAAAGAATTCAAACATTTAGACCAAATCGAGATGGAGAATACTTAAGCCAAGAGTTTCAAGGTTATCTAAGAGATAATGAGATTTTATCTCAATGCACTCCACCTTACATGCCACAACACAATGGTGTGGCTAAAAGGAGAAACTGAATCTTGTCATATATGATGAGCTTTGCAGATTTACCTAAGTCCTTTTGGGGTCATGCACTAAAGACTTCTATTTATGTACTAAATAGAGTCCTTTCTAAGTCAGTTGATGTTACTCTATATGAGATATGGAATAACAAGAGGCATATTCTTTCATATATGAAAATATGGGGTTATCTTGCTTATGTTAAGGGGACAATGTTAGACAAGCTAGAAGCTAAGTCTAATAAGTGACTATTTGTGGGATATCCAAAAGAGCCATTTGGATATCAATTCTACCATTTTTTAGAACAAAAGGTGTTTGGTTAAAAGCATGTTATCTTCTTAGAGAAAGAGTTTTTTCTAAAAGAAGATAGTGGGACCAAAATTGAACTTGATGAAGTTTAAAATGCTCAAAGAAATGCAAATCAACTGACTGAACCCGGATATGTTACTCATATAGATGAAGTAATAGCTACACCTTTTGAAACACAAGAACTTCAGAGATCAAGTAGGATACGCATTGTTCCTGAGAAGCATGGATTTCTTATAAGTGCACATAATGATGTATTGCTCATAGAGGATGATGAGCCTACTTCCTATGAAGATGTTATGAATTGTTCAAAATCTGATGAATGGCTAAAAGGCATGCAATCAGAGATGGATTCCATGTTTGAAAACCTAGTGTGGACTTTGGTTGACCCACCTAAAGGGATTAAACCCATTGGGTGAAAATAGGTCTTTAAGAAAAAGATCGATATGGAAGATAATATAGTTACCTATAAAGCTAGACTGGTAGCTAAAGGATATCATCAAAGACAAGATGTTGACTATGACGAAACCTTTTCTCTAGTTGCTATGCATAAATCCATCAGGATACTCCTAGCCATTATTGCTCATTATGATTATTAGATTTGGCAAATGAATGTGAAAACAACTTTCCTTAATGAAAATTTGACTAAGGATGTGTACATGACACAACCTGAGGGTTTCACATCAAGTGATGGCAAAAAAATATGCAAATTGGAAAGATCATTTATGGATTGAAGCAAACATCCAGAAGTTATAACATCCAATTTGATGAGACAATTGAAGAGTTTGGTTTCTCATAAAATGTGGATGAACCTTGTGTTCACAAGAAGGTTAGTGGGAGTACAGTCGTATTCCTAGTGTTGTATGTAGATGACATACATTTTATAGGACACGACATCTCAGTTCTTCAATTAGTCAAAATTTGTCTTTCTAAGAATTTCTCCATGAAAGTCCTTAGAGAAGCGACCTATATACTAGGGATAAAGATCTATAGAGATAGATCTAAGAGGTTGCTTATTCTTTCTCATTCTACATACATAGATAAGATGCTATAAAGGTTTAGCATGGACCAATCCAAGAGAGGATTAATTCCAATGACTTATGGGATTTCCCTCTCTCAGTCCATGTGTCGAAAGACATAGGATGAATGGACATGCATGAGTATGATTCCATATGCTTTGGCTATTAGATCCATCATATTTGCTATGTTATGTACTAGACTTGATGTATCATATACTTTGAGTGTCACTAGTAGATATTAGTCAGATCCCAACGAGGGGCATTGGGTGGCTGTTAAGAATATTCTTAAGTACTTGAGAAAAACTAAGGATGCTTTCTTGGTTTATGGAGATGGTGAGCTTAAAGTAAGCAGGTATATAGATGCCAGCTTCCAAATTGATAAAGATGACTCTAAGTCCCAATCATGCTATATTTAAACGTTAAATGGCGGTGCAGTCAGTTCAAAGAGTTCCAAATAGGAGATGATTATAGATTTACTATTAATAAAAGGCAATCACCTGAGGCACTTGATGTGCTCATTTATTATTAATAAAAGTTATTTTCATTATATGGTATTCATTGCATATGAATTGACATAGATCTTAGACCATTTAATGAAGCCCTTAGTATGTAACACAACATGAATGAAATTATGACGATGAGATTCCTATGAAGTGTAATTGTGTTTATACCTAAATAATCCCTAGTCATAGGATTAACAAGACAGGACACTTTTAATATGGATAAACTAGCACATGTTATACTTTTTGACTAGGTCAAACAACTAATCTCATAAGCTGATAACATGAGATGTTTAGATTTAACATGTGGATACTTGCTAGAGTAACTAAGTACATTGGATGACCTACTATGAGGCAATCACATGGGTATCTATTCAATGTCAGTGATAGTCTCATCATAGCAATGGTGCAAGTATCCTTAGACTTGAGATACTCAAGGTTATCTTGGATATCAAGTCCTATACTTTGTCTCCATTCCTTGTTGCCTCTCAGAGGTTGCTCATAAGGTGGTGATTGGATATAGCATGAGGTATTCAAAGGTAGTTGAGTAGTCAATAAAGAATTCACCACTCCTGATAGAAAGAGAGTATACCTGTGGCCTTTTATAGAGATCATTACTCAGAAATCCTTGGTCGAGGTAGACATATCTTGAAGAAGGTCTTTAAGGACATATCTGATCAAGGTAATATCATAGATAAGAACTAATATCTTTTGGAATAGATGTGATGTAGTCAATCTAGTGGAGCTGACACACGGACCATGCTTTGAACCAAATGAGGTATAGTTTGGTGGAAGGATAAATTGCACGATAATTATCTATGAAAGGGTTTACAATTAGACCATTGACTTTTCAATCAATTGGGGGTCATGATGTGTTGCTAGATACCACTCATGATCTTCTGCTCAAAATCATGTGATGATTTGAGCTACCAATATAACTGGAAATCTAATGGCCATGCATCAAGTGTCATAGTCGTGAAAAAGTAGTCACGCTTGTGACACTACTAGTCACGGCTGTGAAAACCCCAATATCAGCTTTTGCGATTTTAGGTTTTCTATTTCGAATGGAAAACTTATGTCCAACCTTAATATGATTAGAGGACATATAAATAACCCATTTAAGGGCCAAATTCATAGCTGCCACCTTGAGGAATAAATGTTATTCTTTCTTCTTCTTCTCTTTCATGTTGAATTACCATAGCTAGTACCTTGGTGCTTTGACACCCGATCACCCCTTGTGGTTGTTTTGTTCATACCTTCATATGGATTATTGTCAAAGACAATTAAGCCTTTGATTGTTGTGGTTTGCAACAACCCAACTTGAAAGAGAGGCTCATAAACTTGGAAGATCAAAATAAACAAACAAGGTAATCAACTTCTTTCATATGAATGGTTCAATACGATTTTAATGTTCATAGGATATTCCATGGTTTTTGGGTTCAACAAATTTTAATTTTTTGTTATGCCATGTATGAGATGCATATTAAAAACATAACAACCTTGAGCATCTCAAGTCTAAGGATACTTGCAGGTCATCCAATGTACTTGGCAACTCTAGCAAGCATCCATATGTTAACTCTAAATATCTCATATCTTTAGCTTATGAGATCAGTTGCTTGACCTAGTCAAGAAGTATAACATGAGCTAGTCTATCCAAATTAACAATGACCCATCTTGTTAATCATATAACTTGGGATAATTTAGGTGTAAACACAATTGCACATGATAGGAATCTCACCATCATGATCTCATCATAATTTCCTTCATGTTGTGTTACATACTAAGAACTTCATTAAACAGTTTAAGATCTATATCAATTCATATGCAATGAATACCATATAATGAAAATGCCTTTTATTAATAATAAATAATTATATCTTTGCCTAAGGTGATTGCCTTTAGGGAACCTTTCTAACAACTTGTACTTCATGGACTTAGAAGACAAGAATGATGAGGTATGTTCCACTTCTCAACCTTATGATGATATTTGTGATGTGATTGATGTTGATGATGATCTTGTAGAGGTCACGAACCTAAGGTTGAAAAGTATAAAAAGTTGATTTTTATAAGAAAAATTGTTCTAAATTGCAAAATGAGTTGAGTGATTTGCAAAAAGTGGTTTTAGAGCATAAAACCTTTGATGATTCCCTCAAGAAGTCATTAGATAATATTGTTTCAAGACCCTCAACCAATGTTTCTTTGTTAAAGAAAATAATGCTTCAGAAAATGATGTTGAGTTTAAGAATTCAATCTCTAAATTTCATTAGGAGAAAGAAAATTTGGACACCATTATTATATCATAAAGGCCTCCCTTAGTGAGACATGGTTTAGGTTTTAATGGAACTTCATTTAACTTTTCTTAATCATGCATATTTACTATGCCTTTATTAGTAGATGTTACATTTCTCTTCCCCTTACTAGGAGGGGGAATCCTTATTAGTTCGTGGCGTTATACAAAAACACAACGGTGACCACCTAGGTTTCAGTTTCCAGCCTATAAACCTTATAAGGACTAATACAGATTCTGATTATGAAAATTAAAAGAGAAGACAGGAATCAAGGATCAAAGTATGACTATCCCTTGAAGGCACTTTCTTGGCCACTGGTGGGACTGTCCTGTTATGATACTTGATTCAAGAAATCTCAGATAATTTTTAAACTAGTGATTACTATACGATCGTAGACTGTTTGGTATGGCTGATTTAAGGATTAGAGGAAGAGAGAGGTTTAAGAAAATATATTTTTATTTCACAGGGAAAATACAAGGCTAAACATTTGATGCCCTCTTCAATCTATCAAAGAGGTTTATATAAATACTTGGACAGTTGACACATGCATCACTGCTTACATCAGTAAAAGATATGATTCCTAAATAGTAATGACAAAGGCTTAAAGCAAAAATAAAAAGCAAACCACACTATTCAGTTGTTATCATACAAACTGAATTATTACATCTTTTACAAAAGCATAACATAACGACAAACTTAGTGGCAAACATTCTACTATTTTTTGATGGGTTCATGCGATGGTGACATGTTAAGATCTTCAAGCGTCTGTTCCGGATCATACTGGGGCCAATCATCAAGATCATCCGATTCTTCTAGAATTTCCAGTGAAGGATCCGGATATTGAGCAAATTCACTGTCCTGATTATAATTGAAATTTGGAAATACAGGAAAGCCAGCCCTTAGTAAAAAGCTTTGTTCAAAGTTGGGCCTGGCCATTGGATCGGACCTGGGCCTGACTGTTTATGTGATTATCACATCTTCAAGATTGGGCTTGTGAATCTCCTCTTCTTGTGAGTCTTGGTCAATAACCTGGTCTTCATCTTCTCTGAGTATTGGTTTTTGTGAGGAAAGACTGTCACCGGGACCAATGGAATTGGGTGTAGTGTTTAGGTAGAACAAATAGTTAGTAAAGTGGCTAAGGTTAAATCTGTTGAAAGAATTGTTTCTGGAATTAAGGGAAAGGAATGAATGGTATAGATAGGTGGGATGTAATGGTCTGGGAAGATTGAATTCTGAAAAGGTAATTCTTCAAACAATTCTTCATCTACCTCTGATTTAGAGTCTGAGAACTCAGCTGCAAATAATGCTCTTGAGTCTGATTCATCATCTAGGGAAAACAATGATTCTATATCAGCATCCTCTAGATCCACTTGAGAAACCTGATGGATCTTCTGAATGATCTTCGCTGCCTTTTTGGGTTTATTAGGGAATTTTTTGCAAAATGACCATTTTTTCCGCAAACATAGCATCTGTCTCCTTTCTTGAATATGTGCTTCCTTCTTTTAAAGAACTTGAACTTCCTTTGCCTGTGCCTTATAACTTGTAATCATCTGGGGGTCGCCATTTACAATATTTTTTGGATTTTCGAGAGGAACACGTACACTTCTTATCCTTGCACTTGATCTGCAAATTTGGTCTTCTACATGCCATCTTCTAGGAAGAATCATGATCAAAAGTCATCAATTCTCTAACCATCTTTTACTGTGCACAAATCTTATCAATTAATAATAAGATTCTCTAATAAATTTCTCCAAGACTGAGAGAATTCAAATCAATGTTCTTCTCACAAATTTGAAATTGAATATGATTAGAAATGCTCTTTGGAAAAGACATCAGAAATGCCTGCTTCAAGTTTGCATCATTTGCTCCACTAAGCAAATAAAATATTTTTTTCATCAGTTGATAATGCCTGTCAAGATCCTTTCTCAAAAGAGAACAACATTTCATCTTAAAATACTCATCTCTAGCCATATCATCATACTCTGTTGTACTACCAATAAACTCTTGATAAAGAGTTGTGAGTATCTTTGCAATCGACTGTGCATGATAAAACCTTAACATTGCTGCTTCGGAAAGTCTAACAAATGAATCTCTTAACGCTCCTGTAAATCTTGAAGTAAATTCCAAAATTATTGCTGGAAATATGGAATTAGGGCATCTTTACTGAACTTCAATCCAAGCATAAAATTTTTGGATCCTATCTCTCCATTTATATGGAGGGATATCATCAAAAGTGAACCACAATCCATTATGTGGCATGGATGGCACTTGAGGGCCAGCTCCTGGAACATTTGTTTCCATTTCCTCTTCAGGTTCTTCTGTGTGATAAGCAAGTTGTTCACGAGTTGTACAACTATGCTGTGAAGTGGCTGGATCTGCCATGAATTGGGTTGGAAGAAAATGTTTCGGGTCCAACTCATCATCTGAGAATTTAGATTCTGAGCTATCAGAAGAGAGGATAGGTACCTCTGAAGATGGGCTATCAAGATGAGGTAGAGTTTGGAGAGCTTGTTTTTCTAGAAAGTCGGTGATAGTGTTTGTAGGCTTAGGTTGTTGAGCCATATAAGAGTGGGCTATCTCCTTTTGTTTCTAGGAAGCTGTTTGGGAAATAGGGATTGACTGATCCGGTCCAGAAGTAACAGTAGGTGGTGTCTCAGGCCTTATAACAACAGGTGTTTGGGTTGGAATAGTACTAGATTGGGTTGAAACAATATTGGGTCTTGGTTTAGAAATGGGTTTTGGGCCTAGATTGAGCTGTTCCATGAACTGTTTATGGAATAGTTATGATGCAAGACCAAACCTTTCTAGTTCTCTTTGTGAAGGTTGGTGAATAGGTGGTGGTGTATACAATGGTTGGTACAAAGTAGGAAGACGCAGAGAGGTAAACAAACCTAGAGGATCTGAGAGTTCAGGAGACCTGAGATAGTGTTGTTTGAGATCTTGCTTTAATGAAGCAATCTCTCTTTCCAGCTTCTATAATTTTACTGCCTTTGTGTCAAAGGTTGAATCATATATCCTGGTGGAAATCATGTTCATCAATTCTCCTTTCAAATATGTCTGTTGCCTTTCAAGCTTCCTCAACAGCTGATACAATGCTTCGTATTGTGTTGTCTGTGTATTGTCTAAAACAGAGACCTTGTTTGCAACCTTGTCGACTTTAGTTTCAATTCTTTGAAGCACCTTATTCTGAACTTGTGCATTTTAAGTCTACCAATTCAACATTGACTCTGCTGTAGAAATAGACTTAGATGTTCCTTTAGGTGATACCGTCGCAGGTCTAACATATGGAGCAATCCTGACTTGTGATATAGGATCTATGTGGTCTTAAAAAGGGGGAAATTCTGTATCACAAGAAGTTGGGGAAGAAGGTGGTTGGTACATAGCAATCATAGGTATGGGTTCATGTGTAGTAGTTTTAGCTTTTGAAACAAGCTTATAACAAGGTAAAGGTTTTGTCTTTTCTGGTGGTTTTAGCGGCATGGGATCAGGGTGATCATCATATGAAGGTGGTGAGGGTGGCAAGGGAATTTTATGGTGAGAAGGTGGGGAATAAGAAACCACATAATCATATTTACCTGACGGTTGTCCTAATAGACCAACAGAAGGATCTCCATCCTTATATTTCTCAAAGAACTGCTGTTCTGAATACTTTGTTTTCCTTTTAGACTTTATGGCCTTTCTATTCCAATCTTCACTTTCCACTGCCATGCAATCTGCATAACAGTCATCACAATCACATATGTCAAAGTAATTGTGATTTCCATTATGAGATTGATAAATAGGCTGTGCTGAGCTAGAGAAAGCAAGAATAGGAATCTTCTCATGAGAGGGAATAAGCTGCATCATAAACTGTGTAGAAAACTCCACTAGCGTACTAGCTTGAGGTTCATTCTCATTAGGAGAGAAGAACTGAGTCTCAACCCTTCCATCTTTATGCTTTATAAAAAACGGCTTTGTAGCACTCACTAGCTGATTCTTCTGATGAAGAAGTTCGTAGTTTGTCAACCAAGACTGAGGAAAGATCTAAAAAAGAACTTCCTTGTTTAGCTGTTTTGGAATTTGCACCACTTTTGGAACTTGAGTAGAGTCCACTGTAATGCTCAAGGCATCTGCTGATGCTAAAATACAAAGATCCATAGCATGGTTCTGTACTCTATAAATTATCTGGTAGTGAAGAGTAGTTATGTCTATAGTAGCTACGTTCTTTACTCCAGTGATCTAAACTTGTACCTTTAGAGTAGTGAAAGTATGAGGATTTAAAGCCTCATGTTTAAATTAGGATAAAAAGTACAGAGAACTGTTCCAACATTAAGAGTAGTCTAAATTGTTCCAATTATAGCATGTTGATACTCTAGAAATCTGGTATCGAGAAGTGCTATACGAGCCACAACTTGTATCCCTTTCCTACCATGATAAGTAAGAGCAAGATGAATAGCTCCAAAATGGATGTGAGTGTATCCATGACTAACCCACTAAGTAGGAAACTCATAAGGTATCTCCAAGGTAATGAACTGTTCCTCACCAGTACCTTGAATAGGACATTGGTCAAAGGAAGAAGACTGCATATACTCTTTTACAGATGAAGGTTTTTGACGGATCAAAGATTTCATGGAAGTTGTGAAAGAGGATTTATGTTTCCGAAAGGTGTGATAAGGGTTTAAGAAAGGAATATTAGTTTCCTGAACTTTTAGATCTTCAGGAAGGAAAGAAAGCTTATAGAGATGATTCAGATTTTTAGAAGTAGAAGGAAAAGGTTGAAGAGATAGAGAAGAAGCAGAAGCAGAATGAGACATCTTTATAAGAGCTACCATGATATGAGAAAAAGCTCCTCATCACCATAAACCAAACCGTAAATAAACAATCTATAAGGCTCTGATACCACTAGGAGGGGGAATCCTTATTAGTTCGTTCTGTGCTTTCATCACCTCTTCGCTTTCCCATGTAGCCTCTTCTATTGCATGATTCCTTCATAAGGCTTTAATTAATGGTACTCATTTATTCCTGAGCTCTTTGACTTCAAGAGCCAATATGTTAATCGACTCTTCCTCATATGTAAGGTCTAGTCTTACCTCTATAATTTTAGCTGCGATGACATGTGAAGGATATGACTTGCATCTTCTCAGCATGGAAACATGAAACATATTGTGAATCTTACTCAATTCTAGTGTTAAAGAAAGTTTTTATGCAACTAGCCCAATCCGTTCTAAGATCTCATTCGGTCCAATGAATTTAGGGCTCAACTTGCCCTTCTTTCCAAACTTTAAGACCTTTTTCCATGGAGAAACTTTAAAAAACATTTTGTGTCCCACTTCATATTTTATATCTCTTCATTTGAGATATGCATACAATTTCTATTTATCTGAAGCTGCCTTTAGCCTTTCTTATATAATCTTCACTTTTTCCTATGTCTCTTACACCAATTCTAGCCCTACTAACTTCTGCTCACCGAGCTCTGTCCAACATAACTATGTTTGACACTTCCTATCATATAGTAACTCATAAAGAGCAATCTAGATGCTAGACTAATAGCTATTGTTGTAGGCAAACTCCATTAATGGTAGATATTTCTCTCAATTAACTTCAAACTCAATCACATAACTTCGCATTATGTCTTCTAGATTTTGTATCTGCCTTTCCGACTGATCGTCTGTCTGTGGGTAAAAAGCCATACTGAAACTATGCTTGGTACCCAAAGCTTGTTGCAAAATTTCCCAAAACTGAGATGTTATCTTTGATCTCTGTCCGATATGATAGAGACTGGAACTCCACGTAACAATACTATCTTGTTCACATATATCTGTACTAGCTTGTTCAAGGAATAATCTCATCTGATAGGCAAGAAGTGCACTAACTTTGTTAACCTATCCATTATGACCCAAAAGGCATCGAACTTTCTCGGCGTTAGAAGTAACCCAACCACAAAATACATCATGATTCATTCCTCTTTCCATTCTGGTATTGTAATTGACTTCATCAAACCTAAAGGTAAATGATGTTCTACCTTGGCTTGCTGACATGTCAAACATCTTCTTATGAACTTTGTGATATCTTTTTTCATACCTTCCCACCAATATCGTTCTTTTAGATCATGGTACATCTTGGATGCATTGCAAATCTAGTTTTATGCACTTCCTTTAAGATCCTTTGTCTTAGCTTGGCAACATCAGGCACACATAAACGACCTTGGCAAAACAAACTGCCTTTTGATTTGACTGTGTACTTGAGTCTCTCCCCCTTGGAGACCAACTCAGCTATCTCAACTAGCTTGCTATCTTGCCTTTATGCTTCTCTGATTTCTTACTTGGTCATTGGTCGTAAGAAGCTCTGCTATGGTCTTTCTACTCAAGGCATCAGCCACAACATTAGCCTTTCCTGGATGATAGTCGATGACATAATTATAGTCCTTGATCAACTCTATTCATCACCTCTATCTCAAATTGAGTTCCTTCTATGTTGAAAGATACTTTAAACTCTTGTGATTGATATATATAAAATATTTTTCACATATAAGTAGTGATGCCATATCTTTAGAACAAAACTTAGGATCATGTGTGGGGTAATTCTTCTTAAGAAACTTCAATTCCCTAGAGGTATAAACAACCACTTTTCCATCTTACATCAAGACACACCCTAAACCATTGTGAGAAAAATCACTGTAGATGACATACTCCTTATCAGGAACTAGTTGGGTACAAACTGGAGCTTCTGTCAACATACACTTGAGTTTGTGAAAACTAGCTTGACACTTGTCATTCCACTCGAACTTCATATTTTTTCTCAAAAGCATGGTCAAAGGAGAAGTAATCAACAAAAAACTTTCACAAACCTTATGTAGTAACCTGCCAAACCAGGAAACTTATTGATTTCAATCACATTATAGGGAGGCTTCCAATTCAAGACTGCCTCAACCTTGCTGGAATCAACTTTGATGTTGTCTTTTGACAATATGTCCATGGAAAGCTACTTCATCAAGCCAAAACACTCATATTTGGAGACCTTGGCATACAATTTATGATCCCTGAGGATTTGCAACACTGTTCTCAAATGTTGATTATCCTTTGCTTAATTTGAGAATACATTAAGATGTTATTGATGAAAACAACTACAAACTGGTCCAAGTATGGCCTGAAGATCTAATTCATCAAATCCATAAAAGTTGTTAGAGCATTGGTCAAACTGAATGGCATAACCAAAAACTCACAGTGACCATATCTGGTTCTGAAAGTTGTTTTGGCTATATCCTCCTCTTTTATCTTTAACTGTTGGTGATACGACTTTAAATTATTTTTGGAGAACACTCTTGCATCCTTTAACTGATCAAAGAGATCATCAATCTATGGTAATAGATATCGATTCTTGATAGTCATCTTTTTCAGTTGCCTATGATCTACGCACAACCTCATAGACCCAACTTTTCTTCTTTACAAACAAAACCAGTACACCCCAAGGAGATACACTAAGCCTGATAAAACCCTTGTCTAGTAGCTCTTGCAATTGAGCTTTCAACTCTTTCATCTTTAAAGGTGACATTCTATAAGGTGTTATGGATATTGGTGTTATGCAAAGTATGAACTCTATAGAGAACTCGACATCTTTGTTTAGTGGTAATCTTGGTAGATCATCTAGAAATACATCTAGAAACTCCCTCATTATAGGATATTCTGAAGATCTGGAACTCTTCTCCTGGTGTTGATCATATGAGCTAAATAAGACTCACATCATTTTGAATCATCTTTTGTGACTTCATCATGGAGACCATCTGTGGGTGTGGAAACCTGTCACCTTTTACTACCACTTCTTTTTGTTTTGAAGTCTTAAAACAACCATCTTAGATCGGCAGTCCACAACTGTCTCATGTTGTAAAAGTCAATCCATACCTAATATGGCATCGTACTCATGAAATGGCAACTCTATAAGATATGTGAGAAACTTTTTCCCATGCACAACCAAATGGCAACTTCTGTATACCTGATTCATAACTACACTATGGCCTAAAGGGTTTGGGACCTCAATCTCAAACTCTAGCTTTTCTATTGTCATATTGTGCTGACTAGGCATACTCATGCATAAATAAGAATGTGTAGAGCCTAGGTATATCAAAACACATTAATCAGAGTCGTGTAAAGAAAACATTCTCACAATGACATCTGTGGCTCCCTAGTCCTTATGGGCCTTCATCGCATATGCCTTAGTTGGAGCTTTAATGGGTCTCGACATGTTCACTATCTCTAAAATAGTCTGCCTAGGTCCTACACAACCTCCTCATGTCTGGTTCCTATTATGAACCTATGCTGATACTGCTGTATATGTGGGTGTAGCATTTGCCAACAAAAGGAAATCCTTCCTCATGTGATTTAGGGCTTCGCACTTGAAACAAGCCTCTATGTTATCCTAACACTCTCCTCTATGATTCCTCTAACATTTCCCATACAATGGAGCAAAATCTTAGTTGTATGAGTGCTAGTGGTAGCTGATGTAGTTTTAGAGGGCGGTCCCCTTCTGATATAACTAGATTGTGTGTGACTCTGTCCCCTACCCTGGGACTATCCTTATAATAATCGACCTCTCTTGCTGGCAGTCTATGCCACACTAACTATCGGTCTTTTGGCATTCTTCTATACTCTTATTTTTCTTCTCTTTTCTATACTGATAACAGTTGACATAAACATTGAGAAGTCCTTAAGCTGTAGAGAAATGACATGATATCCTATGTCATCATTCAACCCGTCCTCAAAATGATGACACTTATCACTCTCGTTCCCCAAGAGACCTGTGGCATATCGACTCAATTGTGTGAACTCCTTCGCGTACTCAAAAACTGTCCTGCTCCTCTACTTTAGACTTATGAATTTCCTTATCTTCTTATCTATGTAGACTCGGATACATATTCCTTCTTGAACTCTATAACAAAGTACTCGCAAGTCTGAGGTTGTGAGGTCTAAGACTTTTTTAGAACCATTTTTCACAAATCATATGCAAAAGAAACTATGATAATGCATACTTAGCCTTATGCTCCTCGACACACTCTAACTTCTTAAAGACCCTATCGGTCTTCTCCAGCCAAAACTCAGTGGTGGCGGGATCATCCTCACCTCTACCATGCAAATCAATGGCCCCATACTTTTGGAGCCTATCTATCTTCATCTTTGAGGCCTTTAGTGGTGGCTATGGAACTAGCTGTGGTTGTGCTTATGGTATGGCCTATGCCAACTGCTACAAAATATTGATCATCTACTGCATAATCGGTAAAACACCTAGAATAGCTTGTCCAATAGGTGGCTGCTGAAGAACTATGACAGCACTTAAACCTCATATACTTGAAACACTAGGCTAATTAGTAGCTCTCTGATCAGGAGAACTATTGCTCTCGACACCATCATATGCTTCTAGCTCCATCTATACCTTATACTCCTAAAAGTCGAAAGAGAAAGCCCACATTAGAGACATATGAGAAGTACTATGCATGCATGATAACCCTTAACCCATTTAGATACATAAATACCTAATCCTAAGCTATGATACCACTAAATGTAGTGCCCTCTCGCCTAACTAGGATTAACCCAACTAAATGAGTGGGTTCTATAGAAACTGGTGTGCGAAAAAACCTGTGAAAGTTTAAAACTTTTCTTTTTCTTGTAAAACCCTTTTTCATAAATACTTCATTTGCATATGAAATTATATTACAACATCTCTTATATATAATCATTAATGGAGAAATATTTTGATCCAAGAAAAAACATCATCATATATATATATATATAAAAGAAATAAAATGCTTGGGCTCAAAAGGCCCAATGTTTACAAAAATACAAGCCTTTAAAAAAGCTACATATATCTCAAAATATAAGACATGTATGCAGGTAAACAACCAAAATCCTTATGCCATGTACAAAATTTAAAAAGTATGACATATGATATCACCAACTTGTGTTGGGTCTACACTATTATCTCTGATGTTGAGATGGCTTCTCTAGATCAATTTCAAATCTATTTATAAGACTTCGACCTGTGTGGGGAAATGCCTGCACATTAAGCTATTAAAAGCTTAATGACACATATAGGCATAAAAATTCAACATGCACTCATACATTAAACAAATTCATGGAATACTAAAAAATATGTCATATCCATAAATTTAGGCCCAAGTCGCGTGTGTTATTAAATTGATGCATCGGTTTGACTAGAGTCTAAATTAAGATTTTAACTGGAAAACAATTAAAATAATGGTAAATAATTATGGGAAATATTTAATAAAGTGTTTAAAGTATTTAAAGATGTTAAATTACAGTAAGGGACTAAATTGCAATTTTTTAAAAGTTTAGGGGTCAATATGGAATTTACCAAAAAATTGGAGGATTAATTGGGATAACCATCAATTAAATACATGATTGGGACATTAATCACATGGAAGGGGCTGGCCACACCAAGTGGCAGGCAACAATTAGCAAAGTGATGTACATGAATTAGGCATTAATGAAAACATCTAGAATATGGCTTAGGTGCCCCCATCCTTAATTGATTTTTGTCATTTTCTCCTTAATTGCTCCTTCATCCTCCCTTATCCCTTTATATCTAAAATTTTCTATCAATTACTTATCTTCACATTGCTCCTTGAATCATCATATATCAAAGTAAGATGAACGCATTAATTACCCAAGGAAATATCTAGATTTTTATAGCTTATGTGTCCCATTATTGATAAATTTTGTCACCTTACTCTTAATTACTCATCCTTCTTCCTTATCCTTCCATCTAGAATGTTCTATGTTCTCTCAAACCAGCCCATGTTTCCCCTTGTTCTCCAAGGCCAAAACTTGATCCTAAGAAGAAAAAGTGAGAAAGAGAGGGAGAGAGCCATGGAAGAGTAAGTTTTCATGCAAAAAGGAGCTTAAGGAAGCTTAGGAGAGTAAGAGAGAGAGATTAGGGTTTATAAAGTTTTAATTATCTCTTTTATATTTTAGGAACTCAAATTGACAAGGAGCTAGCTCAAACGAGCAAAGGAAAAGAGAAAGAGAAGTAAAGAGAAAGAAAAGGGAAAAGTAGAGGTTTGTGCATAACTTAAGGCAATAGCCTATGTTTTTTTTTTCAATTGCATGATTTGAGCATTTGGCATGTTAATAATTATAAATTAATGATATCTTGTGATGAAATTCTTGGGGATGCATATTTTCTAGATTTAGGATTAATTTTTGTAAAAATTGAATGTGATTAGTTTGTATGTTCTTTGCTGGAATTGATGAGTAGTGAGTAGTTAAACTGTTATAACTAGAGTTCGGGAATTTGGATTTGTGTGTTATTTGTTGGGTTTGAAAGATAAGCCATAAGGATATAACTTTCATTCAAACTATAAAACCTGAATATGTCTGTAATTATCCAGAAAAAGTCATAAACTTCGAACTTAGAATCTGTCCAGAATATTCTGAGCAAAATTGTTAATGACCAGTCAGTATTCATCTTATCATATTTTTTGATACAGAACTCAGAATTAAGTGATTCAAGTTGCATATTAAAGATAAGATTCAGAATTAAAATTGTTAAGAATACCATGTAATTAAAGTTAGATTGTAAAAGGATCAAAATTAAGTTTCAAAACAGAGAATAGAATCTACCACTGAAAGGGCAGCATATGAGTTATGGAATTAAAAGAGTAAAATGATGTGAACCTTGTTTTATTATGAAAATACTATTTTATTGAGTAATTATGATTAATTAAATCTTTACATGCATGAAATGGATGAATTTAATAACTATGAATTTTAATGACATTGAGTAAGCCCTAGAGCGCCTAACTAGAACCAGACTTAGGATAGTTTGGCATGACAAGCAGGGGGGAGTATGATTAAATCCATTAATGGTATGATTAACGACGCTGGGTATGGCACTATTATCTACGATGGGTATGATACTATTATCTACGCTGGGTATGATACTATTATCTACGCTAGGTATGATACTATTTTAAACTCGGTAATGGCACTTATATATGCAAATCATATTGTCCTGGTGACACTCCTAAGTGCCTAAATGGCAACTCTATTATCCCAGTCAGGCATTCATAGGTGTTATGGGCAATAAAAGGCTATGGATAATAATGATTTGATAAAGTAAAATATATATGAGATATAAAAGAATAAACTTTATGAAGTGTATGTTTACATGAAAAGATGATTGGGTGTTATGGGCATAGAAAGGTTAAGAAAAATAAAAGGAATAATGACTTGTAACATGGTTAATTATGATGTATTATATAATGATGTTTTAAAAAAGTAAACAAGTATGAGATAAAATAATTTGATTTGATGTTTATACATGCTAGAATACCATGATATATATATTTTCACGAGAAGATGATTGAGCATGAGTTGATATATGACAATGCATGTTGCATAAAATAGTTTATTGCCTTATTTATATGCACCACTAAGCCTATAGCTTAGCGTGGGAGTTTCTCTCACACAAGTATAGTAAAGAATAAGTAGACAATAGTGGACAAAGGTAGCAGTGGCTTGATCTAGTACAGTAGCCTGTTTCAAACTGTGGGTCATACATTTTTTTGTATATTTTGGGTTGAGCTTTATTTTATAATGGTTGTATAATAACATAACATTTTGTAAATAATACTTTATAAAATGTTTTGTGTTTTCTTACTTTGATTTCTTTTACACTACAAAGTAAATATATATATATATATATATATATATATATATATATATATATATCTACACGAGTGATTTTCATTTATACATAATTTAAAAATGATATTTCAACCGATGAAGTCAGCGTATCACTCCCTCATCCGTGCATGAATGGTAGGGGTAAGGGGGTGTTACAGTTTTTGGTATCAGAGCCCCGGTTTGGGTGGTTTTGGGAATTTAAAATAGTTTTCAAAATTAATTTTGATAGGTGTGTATCCACAATTAAGTATTAAAGTTGCTGTTTATTGATTAGAGTCATTACTCTATGATATAGGTAGAGTATGGCTTCAAGGTCACAACATGTTGTGGCTGAAGAAGCCGAAAGTAATGAGCCTACAAGGACAGAGGCTTCATCACGACCCAGTCGTTGCCAAGCTATTGCATCTAGATCTGGTGCTAGCTTATCGCGAGAGCAGTCTATTGCTGGCACAGGACAAACAGAGCTTATGGGCAACATGATAGATTTGCTACAAAGAGCATCACATCTAGCCTCGTCTGGGCAACAATTTGAGATATTGAAGAAGCTAAGGGCACTTGACTTATATGGTAAATGGGAAGATGACCCGTCAGGGGCAGAGTTTTGGCTAGAACGGGCAGATAGAGTATTTGATCAGCTGTATTGCACAGACGAGCATAAATATGAATATGCAGTGTCTTTGTTACAGGATCATGCATATGACTGGTGGCGATCTGAATCACAGAGCACAGAGGCACCTGATCCCATGACCTGGGAATTCTTTCTAGAGAAATTTAAGGAGCAATATATTCCTCCTAGCTACACAGACGATAAAAAAAGAGAGTTTTTGAGGCTAAAACAAGGGAGCATGTCGGTAACAGAATATGAGAGAGAATTTACACATCTCTGCAAGTATGTTGGTAGCATTGTGTCTACAAAAGCTCATAAATGTCTATGATTTGAAGACAGGTTAAGAGACTTGATCAAGCTATAGGTTTCAACCCTATGCTTGATAAGTTTTCCTAGTTTGCTAGCATATGCCAAAATAGTTAAGAGAGTTCTAGAGGCACAACAACCAGCACAAGATAGAGGGTTCAGGAGACCCATGCCACAGCCGAATGGAGTACAGTCAAGTGGAAAGGGAGCCAGATCTTTCGGTGGCCAATTTTAGGCTGGGGGTTCCAAGGCCTTTTTCTTTCAGGCGGGGATGACCCATGAGATCCATTTCTTCGGCAACCAGTGCACCGACATAGACACCACATAGGTCTCTACCTCTACCAGAATGTCAGCATTGTGGCCGTCCTCATCCAGGAGACTGTTGGTGGATGACAAGAGCGTGTTTTAGATGTGGCTCTAAAAACCATATGAAGAGAGATTGTCCCTTATTACAATGTGCCAAAGGTTCGAGGAGCACTGAGATGATATAGACATAGGCTTTTAGGCAAGGCAGAGGCCAAGGTCAAGGGCAAGGCAAAGGAGGCCAATCAGGGCCCAGTCAGTTTAGGTCAAAGATAGTTGAGAGGTTGGAAGGTAGTAGAGCTGCCTTAGCCAGGGCATTTGCCATGTGAGGCCGAGAGGAGCAAGAAGCACCTGATGTCTTAATTGGTGAATTCCTTCTCTTTGGCTTTGATATACATGCATTAATAGATCCGGGGTCAACGCATTCATATATATACACATCACCACCGGGTCAAAAAGGGTTTAGAACCACAGTCTCTAGAATTTAAGATTAGTGTGCCTAACCCGTTAGGACACAGTGTGAGGGTTAGCAAGGTGTTTAGGGGTTTCCTAGTTGAAATTCAAGGTAGGAAATTCCCAACATACTTGAAGGAGCTACCATTCCATGAGTTCGATGTGATCTTCGGAATGGATTGGCTAGCTCGTTATGGAGTGATAGTGGATTGTGGGAAGAGACAAATGATCATCAGAATTCCGGAACAAGAGGAGATAGTGGTGATGGGAGAGAATAGAGGACATCCAGACAATGTGATATCAGTGTTGGAAGCTCAGAAACTCATTACTGAGGGCTGCGAAGCATACTTAGTGTATGTGTTTGATATGGAAAAAGCAACTCCGAAGTTGGTGGAAATTCCTACTGTTAGTGACTTTCTTGATGTGTTTCTAAAAGAGTTGCTAGGCCACCGGCTAGAGAAATCGAGTTTGCCATTGATTTGGTACCCGACACCACTCTTATTTCTATTACACCATATAGGATGGCACCAGTGGAGTTGAAAGAACTGAAGATACAACTGTAGGAATTTGTAGATAAGGAATTTATACAACCTAGTGTATCACCATGGGGTGCTCCAGTATTATTTGTAAAGAAAAAAATGGCACCTTACACCTCTGATTCGATTACAGACAGCTTAAGAAGGTGACTATCAAGAATAAATACCCACTACCCAGAATTGATGATTTATTTGATCATTTGAAAGGTGCAACCATATTTTCAAAGATAGATCTTAGATCAGGGTATCATCAACTGAAGATAAAAGAGTCAGATGTACCTAAGACGTCATTCAAGACTCATTATGGTCATTATGAGTTCCTGGTTATGCCCTTTGAATTGACGAATGCACCAGCAGCTTTTATGGACCTGATAAATCGAGTGTTCAGGCCATATCTTGATCAATTTGCAATGGTATTTATTGATGACATTCTTGTTTACTCTAGAGACCAAGTAGAACATGATCAACATCTCAGAATAGTGCTGCAAACACTAAGGGAGAAGCAATTGCATGAAAAGCTATCTAAGTGCGAGTTTTGGCTTAAATCAATCAGTTTTCTGGTTCACGTAGTTTCAGCAGAAGGTATTCAGGATGACCCTAGTAAAATTGAGGCTATTTTTAATTGGAAACCACCACAAAATGTGACAGAAGTGAGGAGTTTCCCCAGATTGGCTGGATATTATAGGAGGTTCATGAAGGGATTTTCATCCTTAGCGACTCCTTTGGCATGACTGCTACGAAAAAAGTTCCATTTTGAGTGGATAGAGAGCTATCAAGCATGCTTTGATCGCCGAAAGGCAATATTGATTGAAGCACTAGTTTTGACTCAGCCTATTTCAGGAAAAGACTTTGTTGTGTACAGTGATGCTAGTCATAATGGTTTGGGCTATGTTCTTATGCAAGAAGGAAAGGTGATTGCTTACGCCTCAGGACAACTTAAACCTCATGAGCTTAACTATCTGACATATGATTTGGAGTTAGCTAGATAGTTTTTGCTCTTAAGATATGAAGACATTATCTATATGGGGAAAGATGTTATATCTATATAGATCACAAAAGTCTTAAGTACCTTCCCTCACAAAAAGAGTTGAATCTGAGACAACAAAGATGGTTGGAGTTTATTAAAGACTATGACTGTGTGATCAACTACTAGCCAGGCAAAGCTAATGTGGTTGCAGATGCACTAAGCAAGAAGATTTTAGCTGAGGTGCGAATACAAACTACTTTGATGCAGAGGATCAAAGATGCTTAGAAGCAAGATGAGAAGTCAGTAAAGGTAGTGGAGGCAGTGAAAAAGGGAGAAAAACCTGAGTTTTCATTGACAGAAGATGACAGTGTATTTCAAGAATAGGGTTTGTGTGCCCAGTATAGAAGAGCTGAAGTCCGAGATATTAAAAGAAGCACATGAAACAATGTATACAATGCATCCAGGCAGAAACAAAATGTACCAAGATTTGAAAGAAAAATACTGGTGACTAGGGATGAAGAAGAAGATCACCGAGTATGTTGCTAAATGTCTAACATGTCAACAAGTGAAAGCAAAACATCAGTTACCCACAGGATTGTTGCAACCAATACCACTTTGAGAGTGGAAATGGGAGAGAATCACAATGGATTTTGTGTCCGGTTTACCGATGACTCAGAGAAAGCATGATGCAGTGTGGGTGATAGTGGATCGATTGACAAAGTCGACACATTTCTTACCAGTCATAATGGACTACTCATTAAACAAACTAGCTAAAATTTATGTAAGTGAGATAATGAGGTTGCATGGAGTGCCAATGTCCATTGTATCTGATAGAGATCCCAAATTTACTTCATAATTCTGGAAGAGTCTATAGCAAGCTTTAGCAACTCGACTTAGCTTTAGCACGGCCTTTCATCTGTAGATGGATGGACAATCGGAGCGAGTTATTCAGTTGCTAAAGGATATGATGAGAAGTTGTGTACTCAAATTTGAGGGAAGTTGGGATAGATATCTACCTCTTATGGAGTTTGTCTACAACAATAGTTATCAGACAAGCATAGGCATGGCTCCGTATAAGGCTTTATACGGAAGGAAGTGTAGAACTCTAGTTTGTTAGACCGAGCTGAATGAGAAAAAGTTGATAGGGCTTGAGATAGTTCAACAAACTGAGGAGAAAGTTAAAGTGATCAAAGAAAGGCTAAAAGCAGCACAGGATCGACAGAAATCATATACCGATTTAAAGAGGCAAGACATTGAATATGATGTGGGTGATAAAGTATTCCTTAAAGTTTCACCTTGGAAAAAGATATTGAGGTTCGGTGAAAAGGGAAAACTAAGTCCATGGTTCATTGGACATCATGAGATTCTAGAAAGAATCGAACTGATGGCTTACCGTTTATTCCTTCTACCGGAGTTAGACCGAATTCACAATGTGTTCCATGTATCTATGTTAAGAAGATATAGGTCTGATCCGACTCATGTTATACCAGTTGAGGAGATAGAAGTGTAGACAGATATGACTTTTGAAGAGGAACCTGTGGCTATATTAGTACATGAAGAGAAGACTCTTCGGAATAAAAGAGTTCCTCAAGTTAAAGTGTTATGGCAGAATCATTCTACAGAAGAAGCCACATGGGAGAGTGAAGAAGTCATGAAGAGGCAATATCCCTAGTTGTTCAGATAATTCACAGGTAAATTTCAAGGATGAAATTTATGTTAAAGGGGAGAGAATGTCATATCCGTAAATTTAGGCCCAAGTCGCGTGTGTCATTAAATTGATGCATCGGTTTGACCGGAGTCTAAATTAGGATTTTGGTTGGAAAAAATTTAAATAATGGCAAATAAATATAAAAAATATGTAACAAAATGTTTAAAGTATTTAAAGATGTTAAATTAATATAAGGGACTAAATTGTAAATTTTGAAAAGTTTAGGGGTCAATTTGCAATTTACCAAAAAATTGGAGGAGTAATTGGGATAACCACCAATTAAATGCATGATTGGGACATTAAACACATGGAATGGGTTGGCCACACCAAGTGACATGCAACAATTAGCCAAGTGATGTGCATGAATTAGACATTAATAAAAACATCTAGAATATGACTTAGGTGCCCCTATCCTTAATTGATTTTTGACATTTTCTTCTTAATTACTCCTTCATCCTCCCTTATCCCCTTGTATCTAGAATTTTTTATCAATTACTTGTCTTTCATGTTGCTCCTTGAATCATCATACATCAAAGTAAGATCAACACATTAATTACCCAAGGAAATATCTAGATTTTTATAGCTTATGTGTCTCATTAATGATTAATTTTATCACCTTGCTCTTACTTACTCATCCTTCTTCCTTATCCTTTCATCTAGAATATTCTATGTTCTCTTAAACCAGCCCACGTTTCCCCTTGTTCTCCATGGCCAAAACTTGATGCTAAGAAGAGAAAGTGAGAAAGAGAGGGAGAGAGCCATAGAAGAGTAGGTTTTCATGCAAAAAGGAGCGTAAGGAAGCTTGAGAGAGTAAGAGAGAAAGATTGGGATTTATTAAGTTTTAATTATCTCTTTTATGTTTTAGGAACTCAAATTGACAAGGAGCTAGCTCAAAGGAGCAAAGGAAAAGAGAAAGAGAAGTAAAGAGAAAGAAAAGGGAAAAGTAGAGGTTTGTGCATAACTTAAGGCAATAGCCTATGTGTTATTTTCAATTGCATGATTTGAGCATTTAGCATGTTAATAATTTTAAATTAATGATATATTGTGATGAAAATCTTGGGGATGCATATTTCCTAGACTTAGGATTAATTTTGGTAAAAATTGAATGTGATTAGTTTGTATGTTCTTTGCTGGAATTGATGAGCAGTGAATACTTAAACTATTATAACTTGAGTTCTGGAATTTGGATTTTTGTGTTCTTTGTTGGGTTTGAAATATAAGAGATAGGGATATAATGTTCATTTAGGCCATAAAACTTGAATATGTCTGTAATTGTCCATAAAAATTCATAAAGTTCATACTTAGAATATGTCCAGAAAATTCTAGGCAGAATTGTTAGTGACCAGTCAATGTTCATTTTATCATATCTTTTGATATAGAACTCAGAATTAAGTGCAAGTTGCATATTAAAGCTAAGATCCAGAATAAAATTGTTAAGAATACCATGTAACTAAATTCAGATTGTAAAAGGAACAAAATTAAGGTTCAAAACAGAGAATAAAATCTGCCAGTTACAGGGCAGCATATGAGTTATGGAATTAAAAGAGTAAAATGATGTGAACCGTATTATATTATGCAAATACTATTTTTATTGAGTAATTGTGATTAATTAAATCTTTACATGCATGAAATGGATGAATTTAATAACTATGAATTTTAATGACATTGAGTAAGCCCTAGAGCATCTAATAAGAAGCAGACTTAGGATAGTTAGGCATGGCAAGCAGGGGGAGTATGATTAAATCCAGTAATGGTATGATTAATGACACCGGGTATGGAACTATTATCTATGCCGGGTATGATACTATTATCTACGTTGGGTATGACACTATTTTGAACTCGATAATGGCACTTGTATACACAAATCATATTGCCCTAGTGGCACTCCTAAGTGCCTAGATGGAAACTCCGTTATCCCAGTCAGAGGTTCATATGTGTTATGGGCAATAAAAGGCTATGGATAATAATGATTTGATAAAGTAAAATAAATATGAGATATAAAAAAATAAAAGTTATGAAGTGTATTTTGTATGAAAAGATGATTGGGTATTGTGGGCATAAAAAGGTTAAGAAAAATAAAAGGAATAATGACTTGTAACATGGTTAATTATGATGTATTATATAATGATGTTTTAAAAAAGTAAACAAGTATGAGATAAAAGAATGTATTTTGATGTTTATACATGCTAGAATACCATGATATGTATATTTGCATGAGAAGATGATTGAGCATGAGTTGATATATGACAATGCATGTTGGATAAAATAATTTATTGCCTTATTTATATGCACTACTAAGTCTAGAGCTTAGTCTGGGAGTTTCTCTCGCACAGGTATAGTAAAAAAGAAGTAGACAATAGTGGACAAAGGTAGCAGTGACCTGATCCAGTAGAGCAGCCTGTTTCAAACTGTGGGTCATACATTTTTTGTAAATTTTGGGTTGAGCTTTATTTTATAATGGTTGTATAATAACATAATGTTTTGTAAATAATACTTTATAAAATGTATTGTGTTTTCTTACTTTGATTTCTTTTACACTACAAAGTATATATATATATATATACGAATGATTTTCATTTATACATAATTTAAAAATGATATTTCAACCGATGAAGTCAATGTAGCACTCCCTCATCCGGGCATAAACGGAAAGGGTAAGGGGGTGTTAGAAAATATCATGGCATAACAGTGAAATCCTAATATCATGTGAAATATCTTATCTTATAGGTGCGATAACTCACTAAACATTGATCAATAAGAAAGAGCACATATAACTCCTTTCTAATGTAATATAACATATTAATTCTGTATTCTTGTATACTTGTGTATTCAAACCTCTTTTTCATTTCGTTATACTCTTAAATCACTTTGATATGATTGCCCAACAACTCTTAACACTAACTATTCGGATATGGATTATGAGCAAGGGTGCTTTTCGAGCTTGAGCCACCTTGCCACGATCTATAATCATATGTGTTAGTCAAGGCATATCAAGTCAATATCACTCTCAGAGCTTAAGCCATATTGATGGGTACAAACATATGTCCCAGTCGAGGTATCTCAAGTCAATGGCCCTCTCAAAGCTTAAACCACATTCAAAAGTATAAAAATCATTGTATCATAATCACTAGGGTACCAAACACCCTTAATGGCATGCCACATATCCTACTTTTAGTCCTAGTATTGAGCCTGGGCTTTACTTATTTATATTATATAATTATACTTCATTACAACTTTATATCTTATAACACATCTGCTTGATCATATGTAAATTAATAATGTAACATTCATGTATTGATATTCATAGAAGTATACTTTAGCATATCATCAAAAAGGCATGTGCATAGCTATTGCATTATAATCATTAAACATACAACATATATAATTTAAAGCATGATTCACGGGTATGAACTATGTTTCACGGTCATGAAGTCTCATTCATGAGTAACCCTACTCATGAACTTGGTCATGACAGCTTCTATCCATTTTGTGCACATTCTTCACATGCATGAAGAAATAGTCATGAGCTTGACCTTGTTCATGGGATGAGGTTCATGATCGTGAACAACTAGTCATGGATGTGGATCTGGATTTTCCAGTAGCTAATAGCATTAAAGACAGGTATTCATTACAAAATATATGCAAGGCTCTAAAGATTGTACTGTGACAACCGTTTCCTATCAACGTTATAATCACATCATGCATTAAAACATGTTAGAACATCATAAAATCCCTTATAACATATCTCAACATAAATTATCCTATCAACTCATTTAATGTCAATTCATGCATTTTTGGTTCAACAACCTCTTTTATAACCTTAACAATATTTCTTTTTTCCTTTACATCATCATAACTTGGCATTCCATTTAAAACACATATGGCATACTTATAAGAAGGTTTCTTTCAAGCATTTCCATTCATATCTCATATCCTTATGGCATTAATTGTATCACTTACTTTCAAATCAAAAATCAACTAGCATTTAAGGCATTCAAAGAATTTAACTCATATAACATGCCAAAATTGGAATTTAAATGCATATATGTACATACCTCGAATGGAGCCTTAAAAACCAAGCTTATTTCAAGCTTGCTTTTCCTTTTGGTGGATTTCACCACCTCCTTTTTCAACTCCTATCATATATAACATGTATCCATCAACTTCTATAAATAAAAAACTTAGCCATTTAAAGCTATAAAGCTCAAACCTTAACCTTAACCCTCTTATATAACTTTAATCTTATAAAAGCTCTTAATAAAGCATATTTTAACCTTATTCAAGCTTAAAGAGAGTTCTATGAACATATAAAACTCATGTTCTGTTGCCCAGATATTAAGCCAAGAAGGGGGGTTGAATTGGAGTTTTAAAAATTAAACTTTAAAGTGCGGAAATAAAAATTAATTTTAGGAGGGATAGAGAAATTTGACACAAGGATTATTGTAGAGGTTCGGATGTTAAAAAACCCTAATCCTCTCACCTATCGCAATTGGGAGTTTCACTAACACACTAAGTGTTACAATGGAGTTTTACAAGCTCACTCCCAACTATGGTGTTTCTCACAATGGCTCACACCTAATCCAGAAATCCCTTTTGTTTTAATGGCTCACACAATAACCAATTCCTTGTGTTTTACAGGCTTACACAAACAACCTTTATCTTGTGTTTTACAGGCTCACACAAACAACCTTTACTTTGTGTTTTTACAGGCTCACACAAACAACCTTTACTTTGTGTTTTAAAGGCTCACACAACCAACCCTTACCAGTGTTCTACTCTTAACCCAGAAATACCCAAAACTCACTTGAGTAATAAATGATTACAGAGAGAAACATTTACAAATCCTTATCGCTCAATAAATGATGAGCAAAAATATTTTCACAGAGAATAGATATTGGTTATGAAAGTATTAATTGTACAAATATCTTGTAATAAGATTTTAATTCAAAGTATTTGCTATCCCCTTGTACTGAGTGCATAAATGACTTGCATTTATACTCCCATGGCTAATTATAGCCGTTAGAGTGCATTTAATATGAAACTAGCCGTTGTACCAACCCAAATAATCACGCCTAACATTTTTCTCTTTCATCTTTCACGAGCGTGACTATGTTTATCCCGGGCGTGACTGTTCTTCCAAGCCGTGATTGAAGTGGTGACCTTAGTCGTGAAGCTCTCTGGAAGGTTTTGAAACATTGGGTCATGGGCATGACATATTTCTTCACGGCCGTGACAAACTTCCCACCCGTAATCCAAGTGGTGACTTTGGTCGAGAAGCTCTCTGGATGAAATTGTCACGAAGGTTCACGGGCGTGACATTTAATTCACGGGCATGACTTAAATTTGTATTTCACGGTTTGTTGTCTTCCTTCATGGCCGTGAACTTCAAATGTTGGCTTTGGTGACGGTTGGCTTTTTCACGGGCGTGACATATAGGATCACGGGCGTGAACATGCTACTTATTTTTATCTTTCAAAGATTAATCTTCTATTCTCCATTCTTGCTATTTTATTCCATACCCTGTTTAATAGACTTAGAAAACAAGTATGTTAAATACAATATTGCTATTTTATTTGTTATCATCAAAATGACAGAAATACCCCTCATGGTTTAACAATCTCCCCCTTTTTGATGATGACAAATAATCTAGCAATATATGCTTTTGAGAAGTCTCCCCCTCAAAAGATACTTAGGATAAAAATTGATGAAATGCAAGAATTATAAAGAATGATGTAGCAAAATTTTTTTTTTAGTTTTAAGTATATGCAAGTTTTATGCAAAGTATATTCAATATATACCAAAATTCTCTTTAAGTCATGAAGTATATGTAAGGTATATTTAGAGTATATCAAGGCATATTCATTATGTAACTTGCATTTAGGTATATGCAAAGTATACTTAAGTTATATCTAATGTGTGTAAAGTTAAATTTCATACTTGCATATTCATTTTGAATTACATTTTTAAGTATTGCTAATTTCTCCCTACTTAACTCAATGTATTTGTAGTGTCTTATTTTTTATTCAAAATTCATTTATCTTAATATATTGCTAGGTTCTCCCCCTTTTGTCATCAACAAAAAGAATATAAAGATACCAAACAAAAAACAAAGCAAATATATTAATATTTAAAGAGAAGTACGAGCCAAAGTAAATAAAAGTCAGAAAGGAAATTTAGAATTTCCTGAAAAAAACAAAAACAAGCAAACAAACAAAAGAAACAATCATATTAAGGCTACCATCTAGCCTAACACCTAACCGGACATCCTATCCCTAAGTCGAGCAACCTCTGCCTCAAGGCTATCCATCCGAGACTCCATGAAGTCTTTGAGGTTCTCCAACCTCTCGTCCATCGAAGCCTGCAGCTGCTCAAATTGTGGTGCCAAGAGGTCAACCACCTGCTTTGCCAAATTTGGTGTGGAAGCCGAGGATTGTCCTATGTCCTGCTCAACCGCTGGAGGTGCTTCCTCAACCCGAGCTCTTTTCTTTTGCTGGATCCCTTGGAGGACGGCTTTGAAGTCCTCCGAATCATTATCTTCCCAAATTATTTCACCAGTAGTGTCTATGAAGCGGTAGTAAATATTGTTCTCATGAACAATTCTGACAGCCGCTCCCATCTTAATGAAGGACTCGACATCCAATCGATCTCGAGGATGCCCTAGGATGAGATTGAAGTGATGGTCATCCAGCTTTAATTAGCCAAGCTTCAAGGCCATATGGGTTACATATCCACCAATGAGTATATCTCCGGAGGGCTTGGTGGCAATGGACAGAAGATGGTTTGCAAACCATCGAGAGAGCTCCACTGTGAGACCTCATCGGGCCATCTCAACGAGAAATAGCTCCAACTTCCTGATGGTGCCATTGCTGTCTCCCCGAGAAAATATGCTATAGGTTAGAAACCCATGCAAATATTTGTGCACTGGGGACCGGAGATGAGTGCTCTTGGTCTTCTTGACATCCCAGCTGCAATCAGTGCCAAAATGAGTCCATGCTCGAGTCGCGAAGAATTCCACTTCGCTGTCATTGAGGATTCCTTCCGAGGGTAGATTAAATAAGTCCCCAATTTCTATGAAATTGAGGGTGTTCGGATTGCTGCAGAGTTGGAATTTCACCACTCTAGTAGGAGACACTTGCAAAGTGCTCAAAAATTCCAGGGTTGGCTCCCTTAAAATGGGCTGATGAATATCCACGAATTCCTTCAAATGACAGGCTTGGAGTTGCTCTATCATTGCCATCTCAAGTCCAAGAGTGCGTACGGTTTGCCACTCAAAGGACCTTCATGAAATGAGAGGCCTTTGCTTCAAGGTCAAGTATCGAGGATGGCAATGCTCCAGGATTCTGTTCATGAGTTAGTCTGAGTACCTCCTGGGAGCATGAGACTTCTTCCTAGTACCCTTTGATGAGCCAGTTTCCATTTGGATTGAAGAAATGAACTTTGTAGAGTTTAGAAAAATTTGACAGAAAATTTGAGGAAACCCTAAAGAAGGATGATTTTTGATGAAGGAAGGGACTTTTGATGGTATTTATAGCAAAATTTTGTGACTTGGGGGCCGGAATCTTCAATGCACCATTCAATGTATGTAAATGAGAGCAGTTTTAAGGAGTGGAAAGGTTAAAATGTGAAGAATAATCGACTGATTTCTTATATACTCGATGCATTCACGGGCGTGAAATATGTGTTCATGGTCGTGAAGAGTCGTGTTCACGGTTTGTTAAAGGGGTGCTCTACCTGTCAATAAAGGCGTGAAACTGTTCACGGTCGTGACATTTGAATGTCACGAGCGTGAATGATGAACTGTCACAGTGGTGAATGAATAGTCACGGGCGTGAAGGGTTGAATTTCACTACTTATGCTCGTGAAACAAAGCATGACTCAAAGCATGAACGTCTTTGTGAGTTTTAGGTGAAAATATTCACGGGCGTGAAAATGCATCACGGGAGTGAATGAAGTCATGAACAGAAGCTTCACTACTTGAAGTCGTGAACGATGTCATGAATCAAGTCGTGAAAGACAATGCCTCTTTTGGCTATTTAATTCACAGGCATGAACATATGTCACGGGCGTGAATTGCCTAAAATTTTCATCAAACAAAATTAAGTCCTAAAACAAGACTAAATCATTTCTATGAAGATTCTATCCCTTATAACATAAAATTGTCATCAAATTTACTACCTTATATCTAGTGATATGATACAAAAACAAGATTATCACTTAAGATTTGATAATTTAGCAATCACAAGGTTAATCCATCAATCATACCAAGTTCTCTTCTAATGAAATTAAATCTTTCTTCATTTAGAGACTTAGTAAAAATATATGCCAATTGATTTTCTGTGCTTATAAATTCTAATACAACATCTCCATATTGAATATGATCTCTAATAAAGTGGTTTCTAATGTCAATATGCTTACTTCTACAATGTTGAATGGGATTATTTGAAAGATTTATAGCACTTGTATTGTCACATTTAATAGCTATATGGTTCATATCATGACCATAGTACTTAAGTTGTTGTTTCATCCAAAGAATTTGAGTACAACAACATCATGTTGCTACATACTCTGCTTCAGCAGCTGAAAGAGCAACTAAAACTTGTTTCTTGCTAAACCAAGAAACTAAGCACTCTCCAATAAAGTGACAAGTACCTGAAGTGCTTTTTCTATCTAAAAGACTACCCGCATAGTCTGCATCTGAATATCCTATAATATAAAAGGATGAATTTCTAGGATACCATAAACCTAGATCCAATGATCCATGTAAATATCTTAGAATTCTTTTGGACATGATTGAAATCGTGAACACAAGCAAACACTATACATTATGTCGGGTCTAGAAGCAGTAAGATATAAAAGTAATCCGATCATACCTCTATAGAGTTTTTCATTAATGCTCTTACCCTTTTCATACTTGTCCAATTTTGTTGATGTGCTCATGGGAGTCTTGGCATTCTTGCATCATTCCATTCCAAATTTTTTAATTAAATCTTTGGCATATTTGGATTGGTTGATGAATATGCCTTCATTGCCTTGTTTTATTTGTAGACCAAGGAAATACTTAAGCTCTCCCATCATGCTCATTTCAAATTCCCTAGTCATACATTTAGCAAATTCTTGACAAAGCAATTCATTAGTAGAACCAAATATTATATCATCAACATAAATTTGAACAATTAGTATATCATGCTTATGCTTTTTAATGAATAATGTGGTGTCAACATTCCCTTTTGTAAAGTTATTTTCTAAGAGAAAAGAACTTAGTCTTTCATACCAAGCTCTTAGGGCTTGTTTCAAACCATATAAAGCTTTTGAAAGTTTAAAAACATGATTTGACAAATCATAGCTTTCAAAGCCTGGTAGTTGTTCTAGATAAATTTCTTCTTCTATATAACCATTTAGAAATGCACTTTTCACATCCATTTGAAAGAGTTTGAAATTCATGTGACACGCATATGCTAAAAGTATTATTATGGCTTCTAATCTAGCTACAGGTTCATAGGTCTCATCATAATCTATTCCTTCTTCCTGATTATATCCTTTTGCAACTAATCTAGCCTTATTCCTAGTTATTGAACCTTATTCATCTAGTTTATTTCTAAAAACCCATTTGCTACCTATAATTTGATGATCATTGGGTCTAGGTACTAAGGTCCATACCTTACTTCTCTCAAATTGGTTTAGTTCCTCTTGCATGGAAATTACCCAACTTTCATCATTAAGAGCCTCATCAACATTTTTAGGTTCAATTTGAGAAATAAAAGCAAGGTCAATGGCCAAAAGTTTGAAATGAGATCTAGTACTTACTCCTCTTAGGAGATCACTAATGGTTTGCTCTTTTGGATGATCTTTTGTCATTCTCCATTCTTTTGGGAGTTCTTGACCGTTTTCTTCTTGAGCTTGAGGTAGAGAATCATCTTGATGTGAATCTTCTTGATCATTTTCTTCTTTTCCATTTTCAAGATCAAGTCTTTCCATGTTACCTACAACATCATCAAGAGCACTACCTTTCACAAGATCAAGTCTACTAGATTCATTAAAGACAACATGCATAGATTCTTCAACAGTTAATGATCTTTTATTAAATACTCTATATGCTTTGCTTATTGTAGAGTATCCTAAAAAGATACCTTCATCAGATTTAGAGGCAAATTTTCCAAGGTTGTCCTTGGTATTCAATATAAAGCACTTGCCTCCAAATACTCTAGAGTATGATATCAAGGGCTTTCTTCTATTCCATAGCTCAAATGAGGTTTTGTTTAAAAGTGGTCTTTTGAAAACTTAATTTGAAATATAACATGCAGTGTTTGTGGCTTCTGCCCAAAAGTAAGTTGGTAAACCATACTCATTGAGCATTGTTCTAGCTATTTCAATTAAAGTTCGATTTTTCCTTTCAACTACCCCATTTTGTTGAGGTGTCCTAGGAGATGAGAAATTCTGTGAAATGCCATGTTCAAGACAAAAACTTTCAAAGTTTTCATTTTCAAATTCTTTGCCATGATCACTTCTTATCTTTGAAATACAATACCCTTTTTCATTTTGAACTCTTTTAGCAAAGTTTTTGAAAATTTCAAAAGCATCACTCTTTTGAGCTAGGAAAATTACCCAAGTAAATCTAGAGTAATCATCTACGATGAAAAAGGAATAATGTTTACCTCCTAAGTTAGCAATTTTAGTAGGTCCAAATAAGTCTAAGTGTAGGAGCTGAAGAGGTTTTGAGGTACTTAATATGTTTTTGGCATTGAAGGATGACTTGTGTTGCTTCCCTCTTTAGGAAGGTTCACATGTCTTGTCTTTTTCAAATTTGACTCTTGGCAGTCCTTTTACTAGTTCTCCTGTGCTAAGGCTTTGTATTAAGTCCATGTTAGCATGACCAAGCCTTCTATGCCACAGCCAAGATTCATCACTAGTGGTCATAAGACACTTAGAGGAATGGTTAGATAATTCATGTAAGTCTATTATGTATATGTTGACATCTCTATTTCCTTTAAATATCTCTTGACTATCGATAGAGATCACAAGACATTCATTGGAAGTAAAGATTAATTTGTTTCCTTTATCACATAGTTGACTAACACTTAACAAGTTATGTTTCAAGCCATCAACAAGGTAGACATCTTTAATAAAAGTAGTACCATTAATACCAATAGAACCATTGCCAATTACTTTACCCTTAGCATTGTTTCCAAAGGTAACTTTACTTCCATCAATACTTTTGATTTCATTGAAGAGCTCTTTATCTCCTGTCATATGCCTTAAGCATCCACTGTCTACTAGCCAAGCATTTTTGTTTATTGTGGACTTGAGGCATACCTATAGAATCACAGTTCAAGTATGATTTTTAGCTACCCAAATGAGCTTGGGTCCTTAGGGGTTAGCACATGATGGTTCCCAATGAGCCTTCCTTATCCAACAATGTTTATTTATGTGACCCATTTTCATACAATAATTACATTGTTTTGGTCTAAACTTGCTTTTTGGTCTTACAATATATTTGAATATCATATTTCTATTTAACTAATTTTAAGAACAATGACATGCACAGTCATGATTAATTGATGCTTTTCTATGTGCATGCTTCTTATACATAAAGGCATGATTATTCTTTTTATGTATAGAAGGTTTAATATGCTTATTTCTTGGTGTTGTCCCAACAAGTGTGGAGATGTGAGGTTCACTAGACTTAACAAAGATGGTTTTGTGAGAAGATGATGATGTGTCCTTAAATCCTAGACCATGTTTGATTAAGGGTGGTCTTTGAGACACAATGAGAGTATCTAAACTCTCTTTACCTTCGTGAAATTTAGAAATGGAATTTCTAAGTTCCTCAACTTCATTTTTCAAAGTGTTATTTTCTTTAAGCATGGAAGCAGTTGAGGGTCTTGATGAATATTCATCTAATGACTTTTGAAGAGATTCATTAGACGATTTAAGTTTAAGATTCTCATTTTTTAAAGCATCCATTTTGTTTTTCAAATTTGAAATGTTATTCCTATAAGTACTGAATTTACTCCTATATTTCTCTAGTTCTAAATTTAATTCTTTTATAAGGCTTTGCTCATCATCATCATCATCACTATTACTGTCATTATCATTATCACTACTATCATTATTTAAAGAGTATGAGTGTAGTGATCTTACCTTATTCGAGACGTGATCCTCAATAGCCATGAAGCATAGGTTGACCTCTTCGCTTTCATTATCTTTCACTAGAAGAGCTTTCATCATCCCATGTGGCTTTGTGACCTTTCTCCCCATTGTCTCTTTGGTATTTGCTCTTATGCTCCTTAAGCCTTGGAAATTCTGGTTTGATATGTCATTTCTTTCTACACTCATAGCACTTTACCTCTTCCTTACTTTTTTGTGCATCATTAGAAGTTTGTTTGAGGTTTCTTTGCCTGAATTTTCTAGAATTGCTCATTTTCTTCTCAATAATTCTTTTCAGTCTTCTTGAAAGCATAACAACGTCCTCATTTTCATCATCACTCATTTCTTCATCATCTTCACTTTCTTCTTGAGATTTTGACGTAGAGGCTTTGAGTGCTAAGGGCTTTCTTTTCTCTGGCTCTGCTTCAAGCTCTCTATCTCTTTTCACTGTCATTTCATGTGTGAGAAGTTTCCTAATCAGCACATCAGTATTCATGATGCTCATGTCTTCATTTTCTTCTTCTATGCCAGCAACTCTTAAGCCATAGTCTTTAAGAAGAAGACTTTTCAGGATTTTGTTGTTTACATCTTCCAGGTTCAGATGCTTCCCAAGTTTCCTCATTCCATTTATAATGGCTAGAAGATGGTTGGTCATGTCAGTGATTGACTCATTTGATTTCATCTTAAAGAGCTCATATTCTGAGGTAAGAAGTTGAATCTTCTTGTATTTGACTTGTTTAGTTCCTTCATGATAATTTTCCAATGTCTTCCATATGCTGTAGGTTGTTGGGCAGTGTTGTATTTTTCCATATTCTTCAATAGATAATGAGCTTGAGAGGATTGTCATTGCCATCTTGTTTTTGAAATTTGCTCACCTTTGAGGCTCTGTCCAATCATCTTTTGATAGGATATATTCTTCATCATCAGCTCCAATTCTAGTTGGTGGTGTCCATTCTTTTCGTACACTATCTCAGACTTCAATTCCTTCACTATCCACGTATGTCTCCATCCGAAACTTCCAATGGTCATAATTTGCTCCATTAAAGTAAGGTTTGATACTTTGGAATCCTTCACTGGCAATATCTTAATCTTTACTAGCGCTTTTTAAGCTTAGATGCTAGACAAAGCTCTGATACCAAGTGTTGCCCAGATATTAAGCCAAGAAGGGGGGTTGAATTGGAGTTTTAAAAATTAAACTTTAAAGTGCGGAAATAAAAATTAATTTTAGGAGGGATAGAGAAATTTGACACAAGGATTTTTATAGAGGTTCAGGTATTAACAAACCCTACTCCTCTCCCCAATCGCAATTGGGAGTTTCACTAACACACAAAGTGTTACAATGGAGTTTTACAAGCTCACTCCCAACTATGGTGTTTCTCACAATGGCTCACACCTAACCCAGAAATCCCTTGTGTTTTAATGGCTGACACAATAACCAATTCCTTGTGTTTTACAGGCTTACACAAATAACCTTTATCTTGTGTTTTACAGGCTGACACAAACAACCTTTACTTAGTGTTTTTATAGGCTCACACAAACAACCTTTACTTTGTGTTTTTACAGGCTTACACAAACAACCTTTACTTTGTGTTTTAAAGGCTCACACAACTAACCCTTACAAGTGTTCTACTCTTAACCCAGAAATACCCAAAACTCACTTGAGTAATAAATGATTATAGAGAGAAACCCTTACAAATCTTTATTGCTCAATAAATGATGAGCAAAACGATTTTCACAGAGAATAGATATTGGTTATGAATGTATTAATTGTACAAATAACTTGTAATAAGACTTTGATTCAAAGTATTTGCTATCCCCTTGTACTGAATGCATAAATGACTTGCATTTATACTCCCATGGCTAATTACAGCCGTTATAGTGCATTTAATACGAAACTAGCCGTTGTACCAACACAAATAATCGTGCCTGACATTTTTCTCTTTCATCTTTCACGAGCGTGACTATGTTTATCACCGGCGTGACTGTTCTTCCAAGCCGTGATTGAAGTGGTGACCTTGGTCGTGAAGCTCTCTGGAAAGTTTTGAAACATTGGGTCATGGGCATGACATATTTCTTCACGGCGGTGACAAACTTCCCATCCGTGATCCAAGTGGTGACATTGGTCGAGAAGCTCTCTGGATGAAATTCTCATTTAGGTTCACGGGTGTGACATTTAATTCATGAGCATGACTTAAATGTGCATTTCACGGTTTGTTGTCTTCCTTCATGGCCGTGAACTTCAAATGTTGGTTTTGGTGACGGTTAGCTTTTTCACGGGCGTGACACATAGGATCACAGGCATGAACATGGTACTTCCTTATTTTTATCTTTCAAGGATTAATCTTCCATTCTTCATTCTTGCTATTTTATTCCATACCCTATTTAATAGACTTAGAAAATAAGTATGTTAAATACAATATTGCTACTTTATTTGTTATCATCAAAATGACGGAAAATACCCCTCAAGGTTTAACATGTTCAATCGTAACCCAAACCCATATTGAAATGGATCTCTACAATAAATGGGTTCTACATAGAAAAAGGTTAGGAAAACTTATAAAGAAGAAGGGTAAATGCGATCCCTTACCATAATTAAAGGAAACACGATTAAGATGGAAGATTCGATGCCACTTTTCTTTTTTGGGTTGGCCTCCTCAAGAATACAACTTTCCTCTTACCTTTCTCTTTCAAGAACTTGATAACTTTGATTTTTGGTGTTGGTTTGGTGTAAGGTCTAGGATTCAAAGAGAACACAAGATTGGGTCTCTAATAGGAAGAACATTCGAGTTTTGGGGTTTTCTTTTTATTTTAGGTCATGAGAGAGAAAGAACAACTGTTGGTGTAACACCCCTCTACCCCATTGTGGTTCAGCAAGGCAAGTGAGCATTACTCGTCTTACTATTTTATAAAATTAATGAAGTGAAGTAATTTTTTTTTTACGAAAACATTGCAGACACTGAAATAAAAATCATTACAAGTATAAATACTCAAAATTTTATTTATTTATAAAATACAAATTTACATACAAACTATGTTCTTTTACATTGTAATTCACATCTTTAATACACATTATATGAAATAAAAATGATAATTTAATTTACAAAGTTTTTAACAAAATATACCAAAAAGAAAACCAAAGCTTCAAGATGTTTTCTTGCGGGTACCCTTATTCTTCTGACAATTCTAATTTCTACGGCTACCTTTCTAACCTGCGCGAGAGGAAACCGACCGCGCTAAGCTACTAGCTTAGTGGTGCTTCAATGATAAAAATTTTACATACACATATTTTATTACATGTCATTTATAAATTTAACAAGTAAGACATAAAATAAAGAATTATATAAAATCAAACAATTTCATCAATCATGTAATATTTAACAATTTAATTCATATAACATTATCATAATGACATACTTTAACCTTATTATTATTTTACATTTTTCTTGTGCCCATAACACCTATAACCGAACTAACTAATAGGAATAATGGAGTTGTCATTTTCGGCTTTCATAATATTGCACCGAGCGCTTTATAATAATGTCATTACTGGCTTTTGTAATATTGTCATTATCGGCTTAATGATTTTGCGCCGAACGCATTTATAAATTGCCATTACCGGCTTTCATATTGGGCACCAAGTGCCTTAAATCTCCTAATTGACATATCAAACTATTCTCTATTCTAGTTCTAGATTAGGTGTTATATGGCTTAACTATTTTTATATTAATTCACAATATTTTCAAAAATGACAATATTATTCAATTTTCATAATTATGCTTATTTATTATCTCACACATAAATAACTTTTTAAACATTAATAATTACTATTAAAATAAATATTCACATTAATTATTACACATAATTATCACAACACATGCAAAAGCCCAAGATTTCATGTTTTTACCTATAATAGATTTCAGACCTGTTTTTGGGCTTCATTTTTGCCCATTTATAATTCGAATTGGGAGTTCTAAAATTCTAAAATTTTTTAGCTTATTGTCTTATCTTTCATACATATAAAAAATCACTCAAATCCCAATTTTCTATCAAATGTTATGATCAATTGCATACTGCTTCATCACAGAAATTTCTGCCTAGACTTTTCTGGACAAATTCTAAATTTGAACTTCATGCATTTTTCTGGGTAAATATAGACATAATTAGATTTTAAGTTCTAAATAAAAATTAAATCCCTATATCTTAGCTTTCATTTCCAATAAATAAAATACAAAACGGAATTCCAGAACTCAAGTTATACTCAAAATAGACAAGACTGTTCCAGAATCCCTACAGCAGGGTCATCAATCCACTTTTCAACCACATTCATCATTTGTATTCATTTTGATACTAAAATTTCCAGATTTTAACTACATTCATATGTCACAATTATTTTATACCATTTGATTCCATTGCAATATAAAATATCAAAAGCCACAACAAATCACATAACATATCACAAACACAAACATATCCAACCTTAAATACATAATTTCATACATATTAACAACATGCAAGATTTTTATCAATGAAGAACATACCTAATCAGCCTTAGTTCTTCCCTTAATCCTTCTTTTTCTTCCCTTATTAGCTAGGTTTTTCCTTGCCTTTGTCACCCTCTTGAGGGCTTCTCACTTGTTCATTTATTTTATCAACACAACCATACCATATCTCAATTCCAATATCCATTTTCAATGCTTTTCATGTCTACATAATATTCTATGCTCCTAATATGTTTTTATACCTTAACTGAACTAAAATGTACTAAGGTTAAATTAACTGAACTAAAATGTACTAAGGTTAAACTTCCTTCTTAATATGCTATGGCTGCCCAAAAACCATATCCTAGTTCCCAATTCATTTTCTTCAATTCAACACTCAAATCATACTTAATCTATCACCAATTGTTGTGCTTCTATGCTAATTTCAATTTTTCCCAAATTTCTTTAACTATGGTAGCCCCTCATTCATCCATTAACATCATATTTTATTTAGTTTTTAAGTCATAAAACAATTAACTAACATCAATTATCATTAATTCAAAGTTTAACTACACTTTCATCAACTAATCACAAACTTAATTTTCTAAATTCAATCTTGCAACATAACCTATATCTGTCAAACCTAATCACATCTATCATCCTTATAGGTCTCAAATGGAAGGAAAAAGGTTAAATTTAAGAAGAATAAATTCACCTTTAGAGTTCCCAATGTGGGCCGAAATTCCCCCTAACAAATCTCCCTTTTCTTGTCTTCCTTCTTCCTTCTTTCTTGCTCCTCTTCTCCTTTTATGGCAATAACTCCTTAATTCCAAATTTTTCTCCTTCAAAACTACTTTCTTTCCTCACTTTTTCAAGCTTGATTTGAAGGAAAATGGTGGCTTATTGAAGGCTAAAGTGGACAGCCAAAGAGAGGAGAAAAGAAGATGAAGATGACTTAAATATTTTGGGTGGAAGAATGGAGAATTCCTCCCATTTTTTATATTTATACTTTGATTAAGGTGTGGTTTTTTCCCAACATTTCCATAATACCAATTTTGTCCATAGGAAATTTTATTTTTTTCTAATTCTAGCACTAATCTTTTTAATTACCAAATAATAATACCCTTAACTATTATCCCTTATTATTAGTCATTTTTTATGGGTTCAAATTTAGACTCCGATTGAACCAGCGTACTTCACTACGGTCATGCACAATCGAGGCCTAAATCACTGGATGTTACAATTCTCTCCCCCTTAAGAAAATTTTATCCTCGAAATTTACCTAATTAGCTAGAGCCGAATAACTGAGGATACTGAGTTCTCATTATTTATTCACTCTCCTAGGTGGCTTCTTCTACTGCATGATTGCGCCATAGGACCATTACCAATGGTACTTTCTTGTTCCGTAGTTCCTTGACTTCTCGAGCTATGATTTTCATCAGCTCTTCTACATAGGTTAAGTCTGGTTGTACCTCTATTGATTCCACTGGTATTACATGTGCTATATCTGATCTGTATAACCTTAACATTGAGACATGAAACACATTGTGGATCTTATCCAATTCTAGTGGTAAGGCAAACCGGTAAGCCACTGGACCCACACGTTCAAGTATTTCGTATGGTCCAATAAATCTAGTACTCACTTTTCTCTTTTTATCAAAATGAAGTACTTTCTTCCAAAGTGAAACATTCAAAAATACATTGTCTCCGATGACATATTCAATGTCTTTCCTCTTCAAATCAGCATAGGACTTTTGTCGATCAGTTGCAGCTTTTAACCGATCTTGGATTAATTTTACCTTCTCCTCTATCTGCTGCATTAATTCTGGCCCCATTAACTTCTTTTCACCAAGTTCTGTCCAGCATAATGGTGTCCTACATCTCCTTCCATCCAAAGCTTTGTATGGTACCATGCCGAGACTAGTTTGATAGCTATTGTTATATGCAAATTCCATCAATGGTAAGTACTTATCCCAGCTACCCTCAAATTCAATTACACAACTTCTAAGCATGTCTTCCAGCAATTGAATAACTCTTTCAAATTGCCCATCTGTTTGTGGGTGAAATGTTGTACTAAAAGTAAGTAACGTCCTCAATGCTTGCTGTAGACTTTTCCAAAATTTTGATGTGAACCATGGATCTTGATTAGAAATAATAGATACTTGCACCTCGCAGTCGAATTATCTCATTAACATATATTTCTGCAAACCGGCTCAATGAATAATCCGTCCAAACTGGAAAAGGTGAGCCAATTTGGTAAGTCTGTCAACAATTACCCATACTGCATCATGCTTCTTTTGTGTCAAAGGCAAACCAGATACAAAATCCATTGTAATCCTTTCCCACTTCCATTCTGGAATTGCAATAGGTTGCAACAATTCAGATGGTACTTAGTGCTCTGCTTTCACTTGTTGGCATGTCAAGCATTTTGTAGTATATTCCACGATATCTTTCTTCATTCCTGACCATCAATAATGAGTCTTCAGGTCTTGATACATTTTCTTGCTTCCTGTACTCATGGAATAAGTTGTATCATATGCCTCTTTTAGAATTATTTGCTTTAACCTGCTGTCATTTGGCACATACAATCTTCCTTTATAACTTATGCTTCCATCATCTTCAATCTTAAATTCAGGTCTCTCCCCCTTTTTAACTGCCTCAGCAATTATCATCAACTTCTGATCTTGCTTTTAAGTTTCTCTCACTTGTTGCCTTAAAGTAGGTTGAACCCATAACTCTGCCAAAATAAATTATAAGTCTCATTTTAATTTATTATTAATTTATATATATTATATTATAATTGAGGAAATTTTCAAACTATACTTGCCAGTGTTTTTCTACTTAAGGCATCCGCTACTACATTGGCTTTGCTTCGCTGATAATCAATAATACAATTATAATCCTTGATTAACTCCAACCAGCGTCTTTGCCTTAAGTTCAACTCCTTTTGTGTGGGCAAGTATTTGAGGCTCTTATGATCTATGTATATGTAGCACCACTCGCCATACAAATAATGTCTCCATATTTTTAAGCAAACACTATTGCTGCCAACTCCAAATCATGAGTAGGGTAATTTAGCTCATGAGGCTTCAATTGCCTAGATGCATAAGCAACTACTTTACCCTCTTGCATTAATACACAATCTAGCCCATTATGAGAGGCATCACTGTATGTCACAAAATCTTTCCCTGGAGTAGGTTGGGTCAAAATAGGTGCTTTGATTAGCCTGACTTTTAGTTTCTCAAAACTTGCCTGACATCAATTTGTCTGCTCAAACTCAGTTTCTTTTCTGAGCAACTTGGTAATTGGTACGACTATGCTTGAAAATCCCTCTACCAACCTTTTGTAGTAGCCAGCTAATCTAAGGAAACTTCGGACTTCTGTTACATTGCAAGGTGACTTCTAACTTAGAATTGCTTCTATTTTGTTAGGATCCACATGGATTCCTTCAACTCACACAATATGCCTTAAGAATCCTACTTCTTCCAACCAAAACTCACATTTTGACAGCTTTACATATAATTAATTTTCCCTCAAAGTCTAAAGTACTACACTGAGATGTCTGTCATGTTTTCCCTTGTCCCTCGAATGCACCAGGATATCATCTATAAAAACTACCACAAACTACTCAAGGTAAAACCTAAAAATCATATTTATCATATCCACAAAGGCAGTTGGTGCATTCGTTAAGCCGAACGGCATAACCAGGAACTCATAGTGGCCATATCGAATCCTGAAGGTTGTTTTAGACACATCTGATTCTTTGATTTTAGTTGATGATACCTGGATCTGAGATCAATTTTAGAAAATACTCATGCTCCCTTCAATTGATCAAACAAATCATCAATTCTAGGTAGTGGGTATTTATTTTTAATTATCACCTTGTTCAATTGTCGGTAATCAATCCATAATCGAAGGGTGCCATCCTTCTTTTTCACAAACAACAGAGCACCCTATGGTGACACACTAGTCTTATGAACCCCTTATCTAGCAATTCCTGCAATTGAACCTTTAGCTTTCTCAATTTTGCAGGTGCCATTATATAAGGAGTAATTAATATCGGGGATGTACTAGGAATTACATCAATAGCAAACTCTATCTCCCTATCTGGTGGTAACCTTGGCAAATATTCAGCAAGCACATCTGGGAACTCACACATTGTGGAGATGTCCTTGAGTTTCGAGCTCCCTTTCCTGGTATCTATCACATGGGCCAAATATGCCTCACATCCCTTCCTAATGTATTTCCGAGCTTTTAGTGCAGAAATAACATTGGTCAAACATGTTTGACCTACACCTTGAATGGTAGTGTCATCCTGCCCGAGAATTTTAAATACAACTTTTCTAGATTGGTAGTCGACCATAGCTCAATGCTTTGTCAACCAATCCATACCCAGAATTGCATTGAATTCATGAAAAGGTAGTTCTATTAAGTCTGCTAGAAATTCTCTACCCTTAATTCTTGTTGAACTGTTTCTATAAATCTGATTAACTTTCACACTATGCCCCAACGGATTGGTTACAACTATCTCATATTCTAAGGTCTCAGGTATCATGTTCCCATGTTTAAGTGCAGTTGTGCTTATGTATGAATGTGTGGAACTAGGATCAATCAATTCATGTAAATCAAAGTCAAATAAGGAAAGTTTACCAACTATGACGTCTGGTGCATCCTGGTCCTCATGAGCTCTCATCACATATGCCTAAGCTGGAGATCTACTACCTCCAGGTCTATCCACTATCTCAGATACCCCATGACTCTGTCCGGTATGACCACTCCTAAACTGGCATCGACCCCTACCATGGCTTTGTGTCGGTGCCATAGTATGTGCTGGTGTCGTACTGCCTGTACTAAGTCTGGGACAATCTCTCTTCATATGATCAGTAGCTCCAGATCTCAAACAAGCCCCAATTAACCACCAACACTCTCTTGTATGAGATTTACCACAATGCTGACACAAAGTTGGAGCTATTTGTTAAACCTTGAGGGGTATATTGTATTTAACATATTTGTTTTCTAAGTCTATTATACAGGACATGGATTAAAATAGCAAGAATGGAAATTAAAAGAATAATCCTTGAAAGTCAAAATTCAAGAAGTAGCATGTTCACTACCGTGACTCTATGAGTCACTCCCGTGAAAAAAGCTAACCGTTACCAAAACCAACTTTTGAAGTTCACGGCTATGAAGGAAGAACAAATCATAAAGTGGGCATTTCAGTCACCCCCGTGAATAAAGGTGTCACCCATGTGAAGATTCATGCATTTTTATCTAGAAAGCTTCACGACCAAAGTCACCACCTGGATCATGGCTGGGAAACTTGTCACGCCTGTGACTGAGTATGTCATGCCCGTGACTCTATATGTCAAAACATTCTAGAGAGCTTCATGACCAAGGTCACCACTTCAGTCACGGCTTGGGAATAAATGTCACCCCCGTGACAAGCATAGTCACGCCCGTGAATAATAAAAGAGAAATGTCAGGCACGATTTTTTGGTTGGTACAACGGCTAGTTTCGTATTTAATGCACTCCAACGGCTATATTCAGTCGTGGGAGTATAAATGGAAGTCATTTGTGCATTAAGAACGAAAAAATAAAGAGAATAACAATAGAATAACACCTACTTCGAATTTAATTCTTATTATAAGCTATTTGTACTTTCATACTTTGAGAACAAAATCTATTCTCTGTAAAAATCTTTTTGCTCCTCATATTTGAGCAATTAAGATTTGTAAGTGGTTCTCTCTGTAATCTTTACTCAAGTGAGCTTTAGGTATTTCTGGGTTAAGAGTAGAACACTTGTAAGGGTTTGTTGTGTGAGCCTCTAAAACACAAATTAAAAGGTTGTTTGTGTGAGCCTGTGAAAACACAAAGTGAAGGTTGTTTGTGTGACCCTGTAAAACACAAGGAATTGGTTATTGTGTGAGCCATTAAAACACAAGGGTTTTTTCTAGGTTAGGTGTGAGCCATTATGAGAAACACCATAGTTGGGAGGGAGCTTGTAAAACTCCATTGTAACACTTAGTCTGTTAGTGAAACTCCCAATTGCGATTGGGGAGAGGAGTAGGGTTTGTTAACACCCGAATTTCTATAAATCTGTGTGTCAAATTTTCTCTATCCCTCCTAAAATTAATTGTTTATTTCCGCACCTTAAAGTTTAATTTTTTAAAACTCCAATTCAACCCCCCTTCTTGGCTTAATATCTGGGCAACAATTGGTATCAGAGCTTTGTCTAGCATCGAAGCCTAAAAAGCGCTAGTAAAGATTAAGATATGGCCAGTGAAGGATTCCAAAGTCTCAAACCTTACTTTGATGGAGCAAATTATGCCCATTGGTAGTTTAGGTTGGAGACATACTTGGATAGTGAAGGAATTGAAGTCTGGGATAGTGTACGAAAAGAATGGACACCACCAACCAGAAGAGGAGCTGATGGTGAAGAAGAAATCCTATCAAGAGATGATTGGACAGAGCCTCAAAAAAGAGCAAATTTCAAAAACAAGAAGGCAATGACAATCCTATCAAGCCATTATCTATTGAAGAATGTGGGAGAATACAACACTGCTCAACAGCACATAACATATGGAAGACATTGGAGAACTATCATGAGGGAACTAAGCAAGTCAAATCTAAGAAGATTCAAATTCTAACCTCAGAATATGAGCTCTTCAAGATGAAATCCAATGAGTCAATCACTGACATGACCAATCATCTTCTAGCCATTATAAATGGAATGAGGAAACTTGGGAAGCATCTGAGTTTGGAAGATGTAAACAATAAAATCCTGAGAAGTCTTCCTCTTAAAGACTATGGTTCAAGAGCTGCTGGTATAGAAGAAGCAAATGAACACATGAGCATCATGAATACTGATGTGCTGATTGGCAAACTTCTCACACATGAGATGGCAGTGAAGAGAGATAGAGAGCTTGAAGCAGAGCCAGAGAAAAGAAATCCCTTAGCACTCAAAGCCTCTACTTTAAAATCTCAAGAAGAAAGTGAAGATGATGAAGAAATGAGTGATGATGAAAATGAGGACATCGCTATGCTTTCAAGAAGATTAAAAAGAATCATTGAGAAGAAAATGAGCAACTCCAGAAAGTTCAGGCAAAGAAACCTCAAACAAACTTCTAATGACACACATAGAAGTAAGGAAGAGGTAAAATGCTATGAATGTGGAAAGAAATGACATATCAAACCAGAATGTCTAAGGCTCAAGAAGCATAAGAACAAATACCAAAGAGACAATGGGGAGAAAGGTCATAAAGCACCATGGGATGAGGAAATCTCTTCAAGTGAAAAAAATGATAATGAAAGTGAAGAGGTCAACCTATGTTTCATGGCTATTGAAGATCATGTCTCGAATAAGGTAAGATCACTACACTCATACTCTTTCAATAATGATAGTAGTGATAATGATAGTAATAGTGATAGTGATGATGATGATGATGAGCAAAGCCTAATAGAAGAATTAAATATAGAATTAGAGAAATATAGAACTAAATTTAGTACTTATAGAAATAATATCTCTAATTTAAAAAATAAGATAGATGTTTTAGAAAAGGATAACATAAAGCTTAAATCATCTAATGAATCTCTCCAAACGTCATTAGATGAATACTCATCAAGACCCTCAACAACTTCATTGTTAAAAGAAAATAATACTTTGAAAAATGAAGTTGAGGAACTTAGAAATTCCATTTCTAAATTTCACAAAGGTAAAGAGAGCTTAGATACTCTCATTGTGTCTCAAAGATCACCCTTAATTAGACATGGTCTAGGTTTTAAGGACACATCATCATCTTCTCACAAAACTATATTTGTAAAGTCTAAAGAATCTCACATCTCCACACCTGTTAGAACAGCACCAATAAATAAGCATGTTAAACCTTCTATAGAGAAAAAGAACAATCATGCCTTTATGTATAAGAAGCATGCATCTAGAAAAATGCAAATTAATCATGATTGTGCATGCCATTGTTCTCAAAATCATTCTAATAGAATTATGGCATTCAAATACATTGTTAGACCAAAAAGCAAGTTTAAACCGAAACAATGTAATTATTGTATGAAAATTGGTCACATAAACAAACATTGCTAGATAAGGAAGGCTCATTGGGAACCTTCATGTGCTAACCTCCAATGATCCAAACTCATTTGGGTACCTAAAAATCGTACTTGAATTTTGATTCTATAGGTATGCCTTAAGTCCACAATAAACAAAAATGCTTGGCTAGTAGACAATGGATGCTCAAGGCATATGACAGGAGACAAAGAACTTTTCAATGAAATCAAAAGTATTGATGAAGGTAAAGTTACCTTTGGAAACAATGCAAAGGGTAAGGTAATTGGCATTGGTTCTATTGGTATTAATGGTACTACTTTTATTAAGGATGTCTTACTTGTTGATGGCTTGAAACATAACTTGTTAAGTGTAAGTCAATTATGTGATAGAGGAAACAAAGTAATCTTTACTTCAAATGAATGTCTTGTGATCTCTATCGATGGTCAAGAAATATTCAAAAGAAATAGAGATATCAATACATACATAATAAACTTACATGAACTATCTAACCATTCCTCTAAGTGTCTTGTGACTACTAGTGATGAATCTTGGCTGTGGCATAAAAGCCTTGGTCATGCTAACATGGACTTAATACAAAGTCTCACCGCAGGAGAACTAGTAAAAGGACTGCCAAGAGTTAAATATGAAAAAGGCAAGACATGTGATCCTTATCAGAGAGGAAAGCAACACAAGTCATCTTTCAAAGCCAAAAACATAGTAAGTACTTCAAAACCTCTTCAACTCTTGCATTTAGACTTGTTTGGACCTACTAGAATTGCTAGCTTAGGAGGAAAACATTATGCATTTGTCATCGTAGATGATTACTCTAGATTTACTTGGGTAATTTTCTTAGCTCAAAAGAGTGATGCTTTTGAAAATTTCAAAAACTTTGCTAAAATAGTTGAAAATGAAAAGGGGTACTGCATTTCAAAAATAAGAAGTGATCATGGGAAAGAATTTGAAAATGAAAACTTTGAAAGCTTTTGTCTTGAACATGGCATTTCACGTAATTTATCATCTCCTAGGACACCTCAACAAAATGGGGTAGTTGAAAGGAAGAATCGAACTTTAATTGAAATGGCTAGAACAATGCTTAATGAATATGAATTACCAACTTATTTTTTGGCACAAGCCATAAACACTGCATGTTATATTTCAAATAGAGTTTTCAAAAGACCTCTTTTAAACAAAACCTCATTTGAGCTATGGAATGGAAGAAAGCCCTTGATATCATACTTTAGAGTATTTGGATGCAAGTGTTTTATATTGAACACCAAAGACAATCTTGGAAAATTTGCCTCTAAGTCTGATGAAGGTATCTTTTTAGGGTACTCTACAACCAGCAAAAGAGATAGAGTATTTAATAAAAGATTATTAACGATTGAAGAATCCATACATGTTGTTTTCAATGAATCTAGTAGACTTGATCTTGTGAAATGTAGTGTTCTTGATGATGTTGTAGGTAATATGGAAAGACTTGATATTGGACATGGGAAAGAAGAAGATGATCAAGAACATTTACTGCAAAATGGTACTCTACCTCAAAATCAAGAACAAAATGATCAAGAACTTCCAAAAGAATGGAGAATGACGAAAGATCATCCAAAAGAGCAAATAATTGGTGATCTATCAAGGGGAGTAAGTACTAGATCTCATTTCAAACATTTAGTCACTGACATTGCTTTTATTTCACAAATTGAGCCTAAAAATATTGATGAGGCTCTTAATGATGAAAGTTGGGCAATTGCCATGCAAGAGGAACTCAACCAATTTGAGAGAAATAAAGTATGGACCCTAGTACCTAGACCCAAGGATCATCAAATCATAGGTAGCAAATGGGTATTTAGAAACAAATTAGATGAACAAGGGTTAATAACTAGGAATAAGGCTAGACTAGTTGCAAAAGGATATAATCAGGAAGAAGGTATAGATTTTGATGAAACATATGCACCTGTAGCTAGATTAAAAGCCATAAGAATACTTTTAGCATATGCATGTCACATGAATTTCAAACTTTTTCAAATGGATGTGAAAAGTGCATTTCTAAATGGTTATATAGATGAAGAAGTGTATGTAGAACAACCACCAGGTTTTGAAAGCTATGATTTTCCAAATCATGTTTTTAAACTTTCAAAAGCTTTGTATGGTTTAAAACAGGCCCCAAGAGCTTGGTATGAGAGGCTAAGTTCTTTTTTATTAGAAAATAACTTTACGAAAGGAAATGTTGACACTACACTATTCATTAAAAAGGACAAGCATGATATACTAATTGTTCAAATTTATGTTGATGATATAATATATGGTTCTACTAATGAGTTGCTTTGTCAAGAATTTGCTAAGTGTATGACTAGGGAATTTGAAATGAGTATGATGGGAGAACTTAAGTACTTCCTTAGTCTACAAATAAAGCAAAGCAATGAGGGATATTCATCAACCAATCCAAATATGCCAAAGATTTAATTAAGAAATTTGGTATGGAAGGATGCAAAAATGCCAAGACTCCTATGAGCACATCAACAAAATTGGACAAAGATGAAAAGGGTAAGAGCATTAATGAAAAGCTGTATAGAGGTATGATCGGATCACTTTTATATCTTACTGCTTCTAGACCCGATATTATGTATAGTGTTTGCTTTTGTGCACGATTTCAATAATGTCCAAAAGAATCTCATTTAAATGCAGTGAAAAGAATTTTAAAATATTTACATGGATCTTTGCATCTAGGTTTATGGTATCCTAGAAATTCATCTTTTTATATTATAGGATATTCAGATGCAGACTATGCTGGTAGTCTTTTAGACAGGAAAAGTACTTCAGGTACTTATCACTTCATTGGAGAATGTTTAGTTTCTTGGTTTAGCAAGAAACAAGTTTCAGTTGCTCTCTCAACTGCTGAAGCAGAATATGTAGCAGTAGGATGTTGTTGTACACAAATTCTTTGGATGAAACAACAACTTAAGGACTATGGTCATGAGATGAACCATATACCTATCAAATGTGACAACACAAGTGCTATAAATCTTTCAAAGAACCTTATTCAACACTCAAGAAGTAAGCATATTGACATTAGACACCACTTTATTAGAGATCATATTCAATATGGAGATGTTGCATTAGAATTTATAAGCACAGAAAATCAATTAGCAGATATTTTCACTAAGTCTCTAAATGAGGAAAGATTTAATTTCATTAGAAGAGAACTTGGTATGATTGATAGATTAACCTTGTGATTGCAAAAATATGAAATTTTAATTGTTGATCTTAAATCATATCACAAGTTATAAGATAGAAATTTTGATGAAAATTCATGTTTTAAGGAATAGAATCTTTGTTGAAATGATTTAGTCTTGTTTTAGGACTTAATTTTATTTGATGAAAATATTAGGGGAGTCACGCCCGTGACTTAAATGGCCCAAAGAGGCAGTATCATTCACGGCTTGGTTCACGACATGGTTCACGGCTTAACGTGGTGAAGCTTATCTTCACGACTTGAGTCACTCCCATGAAAAGAGACTTTCAGCCCGTGATGAATTTTCACTCCCGTGAACAATTACACCCCAAAACTCACAGAAGCTTTCACACCTTGAGTCACGGCTTGCTTCAGGGGCATAGGTGGTGAAATTCAACATTTCACGCCCGTGACAATTTATTCACCCCCGTGACGTATGATCATTCACGCCCGTGATATTCAAATATCACGCCCGTGAACTTATTCATGCCTTCATTCACGGGTGGAACACTCCTTCAGCAAATCGTGAACACGACCATTCACGCCCGTGAACACATACTTCACGCCTGTGAATGTATCGAACATATAAACGAACAGTCGGTTACAACATTCATTTCAACTCTCTAACTCCCAAAACCGTTCTCATTTATACACATTCATTGAGGCATTGAAGATTTCGGCCCCCAAAACTCAAACTTTTCCTATAAATACCACCAAAAGTTCGAATCTTCATCAGAAATCTTACATTCTTAGGGTTTCATAAGGATTTTCTGTCAAAAAAATTTTTCAAACTCCATCACCAACCAATTTCATAAAAAATGGAGACTGCTTCATCCAAGGGAAAAAGAAAGAATTCCCATGCTCCTAAGAGTTATGCAGATTACCTTATGAACCGCATTCCGAAGCATTACCATCCTTGGTATGCAACATTGAAGAAGAGACCTCTTCTGTCATCAAGGTCCTTCGAATGGCAGACAATCCGAAGTCTCGGGCTTGAGCAGGGTATGACAGAGCAACTACAAGCCTGTCATCTCAAAGATTTTGTGGAAATTCACCAGCCGACCTTGAGGGAGCCAACACTGGAATTCCTCAGCACCTTGTAGGTTTTACCTATTGGAGTGGTGAAATTCCAACTCTGCAACAATCCCAACACCCTCAGTGCCATCGAATTTGGGGAATTGTTCGACTTACCATCAGATGGCATACTAAACGATACTGAGGTAGAATTCTCTGTCCCTCGAGCCTGGACACACTTTGGCACCGACTGTAGCTGGGATGTCAAGAAGACAAAGAGCACACATCTCAGGGCCCCAGTGCATAGGTATTTGCATAGGTTCCTGACCTATAGCATTTTTGCTAGGGGAGAAAGCAACGGGACTATCAGGAAGTCAGAACTCTTCCTATTTGAGATGGCTCGGAAAGGACTCACAGTAGCAATTTCTAGATGGTTTGCAAACCATCTTCTCTCCATTTCCCCAAGCCCATTAGAGATATTTTGATTGGGGCATATGTCACCCACATAGCAGTGAAGCTTAATTATCTGAAGATGGATGCACATCACTTCAATCTCATCCCTGGACATCCTCGAATCGCTTGGATGTCGAATCCTTCATCAAGATGGGAGCTACTGTCAGAATCATTTTCCAGAACGATATCTTCTACCGCTTCACTGACACTGCTGGGGAGATCATCTGGGAAGATAATGACACGGAGGATTTTATAGCAGGCCTCCAGGGAGTCTAGCAAAAGAAGAAGGCTTGGGTTGAGGAAGCACCCCCAGTAGCTGAGCAGGACATCGGACTGTCATCGGCTTCCACACTGACCTTAGTGCAGCAGGTGGTCAACCTCTTGGCACCATATTTTGAGCAGCTGCAGACTTCGATGGATGAGAGGTTTGAGAACCTCAAAGACTTCATGGAGTCTCGGATGGATAGCCTTAAGGCTGAAGTGGCTAGGCTTCGTGATAGGATGTCTGGCTAGGAGTTAGGCTAGAGCGTAGCCTAAATTTGATTGTTTTTTGCTTGTTTATTATATTTATGATTGCTAGTGTGTAGGAAATTTTTAAATTTCCTTTCTGAACATTATTTACCTTTATTTGTATGTTTTCCTTTACTTAATGTATTTACTTTTGCTTATCTCATTGATATATATATCCTTTTTTGATTGATGACAAAAGGGGGAGAAAACTAGCAATATATGATAGGGAAAATGTATCAAACTAGCAATATAAGAAGAAACTAGCAAGACATATTAAGGTAAATGAATTTTGAATCAAATATTAAAATTGAATTGACTTTGAAAAAGATTAAAAGGGATTAGAAATCTTGATTCAAAATTTCATATGCAAAGTATATGATTGGAAAATTGAGCTTTATATACATAAGTTATACCTTAAGTATACTTTGCATATACCTTCATGCAAGTTGCAAAAATAAATATGCCATGATATACCTTAAGTATACCTTACATATACTTCATTCTTTAAAAAAGAAATTATGGTATATATTGGATATACTTCTCATATAACTTGCATATACTTAAAATCTAGTTAAGTTTATTTCAATGCTACATCATTATTTACTATGCTTGCACATTATAAATTTTTTTTTATCCTAAGTATATTTTGAGGGGGAGACTTCTCAAAATCACATATTGCTAGATTATTTGTCACCATCAAAAAGGGGGAGATTGTTAAACCTTAAGGGGTATTTCTGTCATTTTGATGATAACAAATAAAATAGCAATATTGTATTTAACATATTTGTTTTCTAAGTCTATTATACAGGACATGGATTAAAATAGCAAGAATGGAAATTGAAAGAATAATCCTTGAAAGTCAAAATTCAAGAAGTAGCATGTTCACTGTCGTGACTCTATAATACAAGAAGTCACATATTGCTAGATTATTTGTCACCATCAAAAAGGGGGAGATTGTTAAACCTTGAGGGGTATTTCTATCATTTTGATGATAACAAATAAAATAGCAATATTGTATTTAACATATTTGTTTTCTAAGTCTATTATACAGGACATGGATTAAAATAGCAAGAATGGAAATTGAAAGAATAATCCTTGAAAGTCAAAATTCAAGAAGTAGCATGTTCACTGTCGTGACTCTATGAGTCACTCCTGTGAAAGAAGCTAACCGTTACCAAAACCAACTTTTGAAGTTCACGGCCATGAAGGAGAACAAACCGTGAAGTGGGCATTTCAGTCACCCCCGTGAATAAAGGTGTCACCCCCGTGAAGATTCATGCATTTTTATCCAGAGAGCTTCATGACCAAAGTCACCACTTGGATCACGGCTGGGAAGCTAGTCACACCCGTGACGGAGTATGTCACGCCCGTGACTCTATATGTCAAAATATTCTAGAGAGTTTCATGACCAAGGTCACCACTTCAGTCACGGCCTGGGAATAAATGTCACCCCCGTGACAAGCATAGTCATGCCTGTGAACAATAAAAGAGAAAAATCTCAGGCACCATTGTTTGGTTGGTACAACGGCTAGTTTCGTATTTAATGCACCCCAACGACTATATTCAGCCATGGGAGTATAAATGGAAGTCATTTGTGCACTATGAACAAAAAAATAAAGATAATAACAATAGAATAGCACATACTTCGAATTTAATTCTTATTAAAAGCTATTTGTACTTTCATACTTTGAGAACAAAATCTATTCTCTGTAAAAATATTTTTGCTCCTCATATTTGAGCAATTAAGATTTATAAGTGGTTCTCTCTGTAATCTTTACTCAAGTGAGCTTTGGGTATTTCTGGGTTAAGAGTAGAACACTTGTAAGGGTTTGTTGTGTGAGCCTCCAAAACACAAATTAAAAGGTTGTTTGTGTGAGCCTGCGAAAACACAAAGTGAAGGTTGTTTGTGTGAGCCTGTAAAATACAAAGTGAAGGTTGTTTGTGTGAGCCTGTAAAACACAAGGAATTGGTTATTGTATGAGCCATTAAAACACAAGGGTTTTTTTCTGGATTAGGTGTGAGCCATTGTGAGAAACACCATAGTTGGGAGTGAGCTTGTAAACCTCCATTGTAACACTTAGTGTGTTAGTGAAACTCCCAATTGCGATTGGGGAGAGGAGTAGGGTTTGTTAAAGCCCGAACCTCTATAAATCTATGTGTCAAATTTTCTCTATCCCTCCTAAAATTAATTGTTTATTTCCGCACCTTAAAGTTTAATTTTTTAAAACTCCAATTCAACCCCCCCTTCTTGGCTTAATATCTGGGTAACACTATTCTATTGGGAAATGATGATGGTGAACTAGCAGATGATGCTGCGGGTCTAACATGCTGACCCCGCCTACCAGAAAATGTCTACCCAGTAACCCATGATTGAAATGGTCTTGGTACTATCCATCCTTTCCTACCCGATGTCTAGGCTACACTAGCTGTCGATTTCTTAGAGAACTCTTCTGTCTTTAACTATTTTCTCCTTTCAACACTAATGGCAGAGGACACTAGTGTAGAAAAATTTGTATGCTGGTGGGAAGCCACTAAATATCCAATCTCCTCATCGAGCCCATCTTCAAATCTACGACATTTGTCAGCTTCATCTCCAATAACCTCTGTTGTATACTTGCTCAGCCTGGTGAACTCCAACTCATACTCAGCTACTGTCATACCCCTCTGCTTCAAATTCAGAAATTCTCGCTTTTTCTCATCCACATAAATTCTTGGCACATATTTCTTTTTAAACTCTGCCACAAAGAAATCCCATGTCTGAGGATTTGGAGTCTGAGGTTTCACTAACACCAACTTCCACCAGTCATAGGCATGCTCTTGAAGGAGGGATACTGCATATCTAACCTTATACTCCTCCGGACATTGCAGCTCCTTAAAAACCCTTTCTGTCTTTTCCAACCGAAATTCTCCTGCTGCTGGGTCATCCTCTCTCTTGCCCATAAAATCCATAGCCCCATATTTTCTTAATTTATTAATCTGGGATTTCGGTTGAGATGGGGGAGCTGGTTGAGCTGGTGGTGGCACAACTTGTGCTATATGCTATAACAAAGTAGCCATCTGTTGCATAAGGGGTACTTGACCAGGATCAATTTGTTCTTTAGCATGTTATGGAGCAATCACACTGGGCTCCAAAGCTCTAATTGATGTTGACTGTAATATCCCCCAATTTAGGTCCCGAGTCGCACGTCTTGCGAAGTTGATACGTTTGACCGATCGGAGTCTAAATTTGGATTTTTACAAAAAAATGATTAAGTAATGGCTAAATTAAATGATAAATGCCTAAATAAGTGATATTTAAGTTTAAAGAAGTTGATTTACGGTAAATGACTAAATTGCAAAATTTGATAAGTTTTGGGGTCAAATTGCAAATTACCAAAATTGGAGGATTAATAAGATTAATTGCTAATCAACATATTAATTTTGGGCACATTTTGATAGTGTTGGCTGGCCATGATATTTAAAGGAAGTGAATTAATATTGATTAAGTGTAAAAATGGGAGAAAATGGTCAAATGGTGGGTCCCACATGAAGACTTTTTGGGTACCCTATTTAAGGCTTTCTTTTCTTCTTCTTCTTCTCTTCATTTTCTGCTCCTTCTCTCTATTTTCTTTACCAGTCACGCCAGCCATAACTTTTCCTCCATAGCTTACCTTGATTCTAGAGAGAGAAAGGAAAAGAAGAGAAGAGAAAGAGCAAGACAAGGTTGATTTTCATGTTCCATAACTCTTAAGGAAGCTGGAAAGAACAAGAAAGAGGAAGAAAAATCAAGTTTGGTAGAGAGACAAAATCTCCAAAGTTGTGATTTGATGAAGAAAAGTGTAAGGTAATAAGCATTTCTTCTTCTTCTTCATCTTTTCTAAAGGAAGTTCGAATTTTGAACTCATTTAAGACTTATATGGAAAGAGAGAGAAACTAAGGTTTTAAGAGAGAAAATGAGAGTTAGGGTCTTGAGAAAATCATATGGAAATAATGAATTAATAATGTTGTAGGAGTTCCAAATGACAAAGAACAAGCTCTAAGGAGCAAAGGAAAAGAGAAAGCTACCTAAAAGAGTGAAGGAGAAAGATTACGGTTTGTGCATAACTTAAGGCAATAGCCTATTTTTGTTTGATATAATGCATGTTGAACATGATGTTAGATAAATACATTTCAAGAATGATGATGATTATGGCATGAAACCATAGGATTAGACATGTATGATGAGATTTTTGTGTGACTTTGAATTAATGATGCATGCTAGAAAATCTTGTATGATCAAAGCATGTACATGTATTGGAAAGTAATAAAGTTGAGTAAAGAGCCTTAGAAATGCATGAAATAGAATTTGGTATGATTTGATGATGTTAGAATGAATGAAATGTGAATATGCAGATTTCCTGCTGAAAGTCGCGGGTGTGACTATTGAGTCACGGGCGTGAACTTGAGGGTTCACAGTTGTCACTGATTGTATCACGGTTGTGAATTTCTGGGTGGAAATGGTACTATTCATTCCAGAAGCGTTCAAGAGTTGGAATCACGGAAGTGAACTTATTCACGGGCGTGAATGAGTAATCACGACCGTGAATGCTTTTGAGCGATTCATTCCAGTAGCGTTCACAGCTTGAGATTACGGGCGTGAACTAATTCACGGGCATGAAATTAGTAATCACGGTCGTGAATGCTCTGTATTTGTGATTATGAATGTGGTTATCAAATGAAGAATTCAGGTAAGTAAATGAAAGTTATTGTCTATCCACTGAAATAAGAATGATATGGATATAGATATATGTATATATATATTGATGTGAGAATGTGATATGTTGAGATATAGAAAAATGAATTGATGTAGAATAATGAATTGTCATGGATGATATATGAAATCTGATGCAGATGATAAACATGAGAATATTGATGAATCTAGTAAATGAATGGAAAGATGTATGAGTATGACTTAAGAAAGCTCCGATGAGCACATATAAATGAGGGCAAGGTGTCATAAGCTTATGTGAGCGGCCTTGATCCGGTTATTCATCTATGATGAAATTATACTCAATCAATGTGGCATAAGCTTGTGTGAACGCCATTGATTTGAGAAGCTCTTATGAGCTAGATAGTGGATTGGGTGGCATAAGCTTATGTGAGCGCTCCTGATCCATAACCCGTATCTAGTCAGTCCAAAATTTAGAGTGATGTGGGCAAGATAATGAGGATATGTCGGAAAAATAAGAAAAGGAAAGAATAAGAAAATGATGATGATATGAGATTGAAATGTAATGATAAAGAGATCTACAGAATAATTTGCCATTAAAGATAAATGAAAATAACATTGTCTATATGAGCATGACATTTATACTTGTATGAAATAGGAATATGTGGATAGTCATGCATGCAAACATTTTAATGCACAAAATGATAATTGTTAATGCTTGTTGCATGATATAGTATATTGCCTTATTTATATGCACCACTAAGCTTAGAGCTTAGCGTGGAGTTTAATTTCCACACAGATATAGAAAGGTAATTGAAGATGCTAGATAAAGCAAACGGTGATCCCATTCAAGTAAAGCAACCGAATCTTGAGAAAGTGGGTTACAAGTTTTGAAACTTTTGTATTTGACTTTTATATTAAAGAAATGTTTGAGTTTGTATAACTTACTTTTAAAGTTTGTTAAGAATTACTCTGATGTTAAAAAAATTACTATTTTATGTAAATAAATTGCACTCTGATTTTTGTTTACATCCATATATATATATGATAAAAAAAAATATTATAGCGATTAGAAGAAGTATGAGAAAGACAGGCGGTAGCGCTTCCTTATCCGGGCACGTGCGGTTCGGGTGAGGAGGTGCGGTCACCACACTGACCGTCTATGAGTAGCCGAATTTGCTATATTATCATCCTTCTATTTTTCATGACTTCCACTTGATTACGTATCCATTAAAACCTATATTGTCAGAAGAAGGGTCACTTATTAGAATATAGCAGCTAAACAATACAAATACTAAAAACATGCACTTATTTTCCTATACCCACTAAGCAAGAATTGTTAAAACCTATAGCTCTCATACCAAAAATTGTAACACCCCCTTACCCCACTGTCGTTCAGTAAGGTAAGTGAGCATTACCCGTCTTACTATTTTATAAAATTAATGAAGTGAAGTAATTTTTTTTTACGAAAACATTGCAGACATTGAATAAAAATCATTACAAGCATAAATACTCAAAATTTTATTTATTTATAAAATACATTAATTTACATCCAAACTATGTTCTTTTACATTATAATTCACATCTTTAATACACATTATATGAAATAAAAATGATAATTTAATTTACAAAGTTCTTAACAAAATATACTAAAAAGAAAACCAAAGCTTCTAGCTGTTTTCCTTCGGGTACCCTTCTTCTTCTAACAATTTTAATTTCTACGACTGTTCTTCTAACCTGCGCTAGAGGAAACCACCCGCGTTAAGCTACTAGATTAGTGGTGCTTCAATGATAAAAATTTTACATACACATATTTATTACATGTCATTTATAAATTTAACAAGTAAGACATAAAATAAAGAATTATATAAAATCAAATAATTTCATCAAGCATGTAATATTTAACAATTTAATTCATATAACATTATCATAATGATATACTTTAACATTATTATTATTTTTCATTTTTCTTGTGCCCATAACACCTATAACCGAACTAACTAATAGGAATAATGGGGTTGTCATTTCCAGCTTTCATAATATTGCATCGAGCACTTTATAATAATGTCATTACCGACTTTGTAATATTATCATTACCAGCTTAATAATTTTGCGTCGAGCACATTTATAAATTGTCATTATCAACTTAATAATTTTACATCGAGCACATTTATAAATTGTCATTACCGGCTTTCATATTGGGCACTGAGTGCCTTAAATCTCTTGATTGGCATGCCAAACTATTCTCTATTCTAATTCTAGATTAGGTGTCATAGGGCTTAACTATTTTTATATTAATTCACAATATTTTCAAAAATGACAATATTATTCAATAATCATAATTATGCTTTTTTTTTTCTTTATTTCCATTATTATTGCACTAAAATCTCACACATAAATAATTTGTTAAATATTTATAATTATCATTAAAGTAAATATTCACATTAATTATTACACATAATTATCACAACACATGCAACAACCTAAGAATTCATGTTTTTTATATATGGCAGATTTCAGACCTGTTTTTGGGCTTCATTTTTAGCCCATTTATAATTCAAATTGGAAGTTCTGGAATTCTAAATTTTTTTATCTTATTGTGTTATCTTTCAGACGCATCAAAAATCACTCAAATTCTAGTTTTCTATCAAACGTTATGATCAATTGAATACTGCTTCATCACAGAAATTTCTGTCAAGAATTTTCTAGATAGATTCTAAGTTCGAACTTCATGCAGTTTTCTGGGCAAATCTAGACATAATTAGATTTTATGTTCTAAATAAAAATTAAAGCCCTGTGTCTTATCTTTCATTTCTAATAAAGAATATACAAAAAAAAATTCCAAAACTCAAGTTATACTCAAACTAGTCAAGACTGTTCTAGAATCCCTACAACAGGGTCATCAATCCACTTTTCAACCACATTCATCATTTGCATTCATTTTGATACTAAAATTTTCAGATTTTAACTACGTTCATATGTGTCAATTATTTTACACCATTGGATCCTATTGCTATATAAAATATCAAAATTCACAACAAATCACATAACATATCACAAACACAAACATATCAAACCTTTAATACATAATTTCATACATATTAACAACATGCAAGATTTTTATCAATGAAGCACATACCTAATCAGCCTTGGTTCTTCCCTTAATCCTTATTTTTCTTCCCTTATTAGCTAGCTTTCTCCTTGCCTTTGTCACCCTCTTGAGGGCCTCTCACTTGTTCATTTATTTTACCTACACAACCATACCATATCTCAATTCCAATATTTGTTCTTAATGTTTTTCATGTCTACATAATATTCTAATGCTCATAATATGTTTTATACCTTAATTGAGCTAAATTTTACTAAGGTTAAACTTCCTTCTTCATATGTCATGGATGCCCAAAAACGATATCCTAGTTCCCAATTCATTTTCTTCAATTCAACACTCAAATCATACTTAATCTATCACCAATTATTGTGCTTCTATGCTAATTTCAATTTTCCCTAAATTTCTTTAACTATGGCAGCCCCTCATTCATCCATTAACATCATATTTTATTTAGTTTTTAAGTCATAAAACAATTAACTAACATCAATTATCATTAATTCAAAGTTTAACTACACTTTTATAAACTAATCACAAACTTAATTTTCTAAGTTCAATCTTGCAACATAACCTATATCTATCAAACCTAATCACATCTATCATCCTTATATATCTCAAATGGAAGGAAAAAGGTTAAATTTAAGAAGAATAAATTCACCTTAAGAGTTCCCAAAGTGGGCCGAAATTCCCCCTAACAAATGTCCATTCTCTTGTTTTCCTTCTTTATTCTTTCTTGCTCCTCTGCTCCTTTTATGGCAAGAACTCCTTAATTCCGAATTTTTCTCCCTCAAAACTAATTGCTTTCCTCACTTTTTAAAGCTTGATTTGAAGAACAATAGTGGCTTATTGAAGCCTAAAGTGGACAGCCAAAGATAGGAGAAAAGAAGATGAAGATGACTTAAATATTTTGGGTGGAAGAATGGAGAATTCCTCCCATTTTTGACTTTTATACGTTGATTAAGGTGTCGGTCCGACTAATTAAAATTAATCCTAATTCTCATTGGTTCATTAAGTTAATTAATCTTAATTAATATTTAAACTTTGAGAAATTCCATATACCAACTTTGAGAAATCACATCTCCCTCCATATTCACACTTTTTTCCCCAACATTTACCATAATACCAATTTTGTCCATAGGAAATTTTATATTTTTTCTAATTCTAGCGCTAATATTTTTAATTCCCAAATAATAATATCATTAATTACTATCCCTTATTATTAGTCATTTTTTATGGGTTCAAATTTAGACTCCGATTGAACCAGCGCACCTCACTACGGTCATGCGCAATCGTGGCCTAAATCACTGGATGTTACAGTTGGGATTTTATATTTGATGATATTCACGGGTGTTACAACCACTGTCACTGTCATGAATCTGCTTAAACCTAGAATTCCATCTCGCGATGGTTCACGGTCTTGAAAGTATTGTCACGAACGTGAACAATGTGACATTCCATTTTCTTGTTTCTTTTCGACTCTTTCCATATACCCTAACTCTTAAACACATACTTAACTTTCTTTAATCCATCTTATTTACTAGGTCCTAATTAGCTGGTGTTACAATATGTATGTTCAAAACCTAAGAAGTAGTATTCTGAATTCTCTAGCCAACAGTTCAGGCACTTAGTATATGATGTGTTGCTTCATATGAGGCCACTCTTAACAGGCCTTCACATGTTGATATATCTCATTACTTTTTGAGTGGGTGACATAAATTGGCTCAATTTGACATCTTTCGATATAATTAGGAATAAACCCAATTATACTAAAGAATCTTACGATACATATGATTTCAACATGCCATAAATTAAAACGTTGATGCACCATGGCCATGATGACTTATTAAAATTATAAAACATTAGTAAAAGTTTAAACACAAATAAAGATTTAGTACAATAACAAATGGGCAATGTACTAGCCCAACGATTTTACAAAATGGATAGTTATAAAATTACATGTCTTTAAAAATAATAGCATGTACATCTATAACTACCCAACCCAATAAAAATAACAAAATACAACAATTGTATCACCCACCCCAAGTGTGCATCTTTGACTCTACTCTTCGGTGTCCTCCTCTGTCAATCAAGACCTAGGCTTTGAACCTACACATGGGATCACTCATATACTAAGCAATCTAATACTTAGTGGTACATAACAACATGCAAAGCATAACATACCTATACCAAATGCATGATACACTTACTGCCATACCAATATGACCTAACTTGCTCTCTGCACATACAACATACCATGTATTTATGATGTCATGCGTCATATCTGCTAACTTAGGCACCGAGTCGCACGTGTCGCGAAGTTGACTCGTTTAATCAATTGAAGTTTAAATTCGGATTTTGAAATAGATTAACCAAGTAATGATTTAATTATGTTGTTATATGCTTAATAAAGTATATAAAGAGTTTAAAAGATGTTAAAAATGGTAAAGGATTAAATTACAAATTTGACTAGTTTTGAGGGTCAATTTGTAATTTACCAAGAATTGAAAGATCTTATAAGTTGTTTGTTGGTTAAAAATAAGTTATGGACATGATTATATATATATGGCCGATTTTCTTAAGGAAAGAAGGAGGATTGATATATATATGCTAATTGATCAAATGTTGATATATAAGTCAAAGGTGTGGGTCCCTAGTTGAACTTTTTCTTTCTTTTCTTTTTCTTCTTTCTTTTCTTCCTTCTTCTTTAACATTTCTTCTTCTACCCAAACCAGTCATGCTAGCACCCATGTGAATCCTCCATAACCAACCTTGAGTTCTAGTGAGAGAAAGGAAGGGAAGAGAGGGAAAATAATAAGGCAAAGTGATTTTCATGATTTACAAGTCTTAAAGAAGCTTGGAAGAGCAAGAAGGAGGAAGAAAAACAAGTTTAGTAGAGAGAGAGAATCTCCAAGGTTGTGATTAAGTGAAGAAAAGTGTAAAGGTAAGAAGATTTTCTTCTTCTCTTTCATCTTTTCTTAAGGAAGTTTAGGTTTTGAGCTCATTTAAAGCTTATATGGAAAGAGAGAGAGTATAGGGTTTTGTGAGAGAGTTTAGGTCTTAGAAATTTTTGAGAAAGTAAGGTTTTGAGGATGATTTTATAATGTTGTAGGAGTTCCAAGTGACAAGGAATAAGCTTAAGGGAGTAAAGGCAAAGAGAAAGCTACCTAGAAGAGTGAAGGAGAAAAATAGAGGTTTGTTCATAATTTAAGGCAATAGTCTATCTTTGTTTGAAATAATGCATGTTTACATGATAATTAATGATTGAATTGCACTAATGATGATTACGACATGAAACCATAGGTTTAGATAAAGAATGAGATTTTGTGATATGTTGAGTTAAGTAATGTATGTTAGAGAATTGACTTATGATAAAAGCATTTATATGTATTAGAACATGATATGTTGAGTAAAGGACTTTCGAAATGCATGCGTTTGTATTTGGTATGACTTGGTGAAACTAGAAATGAATAAGGAAAGTAAATATGCAAGTTTACCACAGATAGTCATGGGCATGACTTTTGGGTCACGGGCGTGACTAAATTGCATCACGGTTGTGACTTCTGTGTGGTAATGGAAATATTCATTTCAGAAATGTTCACCGCTTTGAATCATGGACGTGAACTAATTCACGAGCGTGAATGAGTAATCATGGTCGTGAATGCTCTATTTTTAGTAATTATGAATATTGTTAACTAATGAAGTATTCAAGTAAGTAAATGAAAAGATATTATTTGTCCAGTAAAATAAGAATGTTGATATGTTTGGAAAGGTAATTAAGTAAAGATATATGAATAATATGGGAATATGGATATGCCCATTACTCTAACTCTGGACTAGAGATAGGATAGATGACATGTCATTATGGAGGCGATGGGTACCGTACTATATGAGATATTTCTTAATCAATGTGGCTTTAGCTCTAGGAGTGCCATTGACTTGAGATGCTCAGTTGAGCATACATAAATCGAGGATAAGGTGGATTTAGCTTTGGGAGCGCCCTTTGTCCGATAATTTATATATTATGATATATTACTCAATCAATATGGCTTTAGCTTCGGGAGCGCCATTTATTTGAGAAGCTCAGTTGAGCCAGATAGTGGACATGGTGGCTATAGCTCTAGGAGCATCCCTGATCCATAACCCGTATCTAGTTAGTTCAATTTAGAGTGATGTCGGAGAACTAAGGAAGTTAGTTGAAAAATAATAAAAAATAATATGAAATAAATACAGAATATTAAAGAGATGAAAATAGTAACTTATAATTAGAGATAAATGAAAATAACATTGTACATGTATGCATGATGTTCATAATCGTACGAAATAGGGACATGAGGAGAAGAATAGCATGAAAAGATATGAATGCATAAAATGACATATGTTAATGCTTGTCGCATAACATAGTATATTACTTTATTTATATGCACCACTAAGCTTAGAGTTTAGCATGAGAGTTTTCCTTTCGCGTTGATATAGAAAGGTAGTTGAAGGTTGTAGATAAAGCAAGCGGTGATCCTAGTCAATTAAAGTAGCCGATCTTGAAATAGTGGGTCACAATCTTTTGAACTTTTATATTTTGTTTTTCATATTATATACTTTCAGATTTGTAAATTGACTTTCATAGTTTGTTAAAAATTAACTTAATATTTATAATTACTATTTTATGTAAAATAAAATGTACATTATTTCTTATTTATCTATGATCTAAGATTTTGTTTTTTAAATTATGTATAACTTTCTAGCATTTATTAAAATAGTGATTTCAAGAAGTCAATGTAGCGCTCCCTTATCCGGGCACGTACTGTTTGGGTAAGGGGGTGTTACATCATGCCTCAATATTCCCAATACAATACTTAATTATGCATAACATAATAATATAACAATCATCAAACATACAAGTATATACCATATATATAAATTATTAATTACCTTTTTTCTTTCCCATTTTACTCTTAACAAGACTAAATTGGATATGGATAATATACGGCTCTCACCTGTGCCCTTAAGATACCTGCCTGAGCTTTCTAGAACACTTGGCTAAGGAAAAAGAGTGTGCACATATCAAGCACAGAGGAAAGCACACCTGGTTTAACCCTGGCCTCAAAGAATATCCAACGTGACCAACGTAGGTCATTTGGTACCAATCTCCCCTCAATAGCATGTCATCTCTCTTAGTTCTAGTCCTAGTCATAGTAATGGGCTTAACCATTTATCACATCATATACCATTTTTATAACGTACATCAACCATAATTCTCAAAATCATAACCATAACATTCTATAACCATGCAATAGAGGTACTTCACCTCAAACCAAATCAAACTCAATTCATATGCAAACATATGACTTTTTAAGATTAAGCAGCTTCCTATTCGTGAATACACTTTCATGGCCGTAAATAACCTCTTCATGGGTAGTTTATCCGTGAATCAAACTGTGATTCACCTGTGAATCAGCAACATACTCAATGTCGTGATCCACCCTTCACCGGTGAGGACCAAACTATGATCTCAACTATGAAGCTTCATGTGAATAGGTTTGCTTCATCAACACAACTTATTTTCATGATGTTCATGCTCGTGAACCACCAGTTCATAACTGTGAATTTGGAAATCTTTCTAGAAAATAGAGCACACCATCTCATACCATTTTTACATGCAATAATCTCTATGGTTAACCAATATCAACCACCCTATTAACACTTCAACATGCATACTAGCCATATATCATGCCAATAACATTTATAGATATCCACATTTACCAATGTAATCCAAATATCTCAATCTACCATCTCATCCAATCAACCATAATACGTCTCTTAGTGCACCTAAAATCATGCCCTATCTTACCATAGAAATCACCCACAACATGCATTAACAACAAATAGCATATAAACATGCAACTCAAGTCTTTGAATGGGGTTATGTATAAACCTTTCACCTACGATGGAGCCTAAATAAAGCTTTAGTTCTCTAAGCTTGTCCTCTCTCTTAAGATGGACTTATAGCAGCTTTACCAACTCCTAGCAATAAGAAAATTTCTCCTTAAGCTTTCTGGAACTAGATACAAAATTAAGAACACCAAGTCTCTTTGCAATTTACAACCCTCTCTTTCTCACTCTTCTCTATAACTTTACTCTTATAAAACTAGGTCTTTGAAGCTCCAAAAGTGGATAAGAAGGGTTTCTAATGATAAAAGAGAATTGAGGTGGTATATTTGGTTGGTTAATAGGGAGTGGAGAGCGAATTTTAAGGGATGGCAGAGAGAGAAAATCGTTGCTATCTCATCTATCCCGATTGCCCAGGCTTCACAACCGTGACTCATCCTTCACGGGCATAATCCACCCATTCACGATCATGATTAACCTTCATTGTTCGTTCACTGAACACCCAACATTAATGGCTGTGACACCATTTGTGACGGGTGTGAAACAACAAAATCGACAACTTTAAAACATTTGTAATACTCTTTTTAATTCCTAACTCTAACCAACCACTAGTACAACTTATAGACCCTATATACATATTGGGTTTTAAAGACGAATCTCATTCATAAAATGCAGTGGAAAAATAAAATTTTCAAAATCCGAAACAAAGATCTTACTTGTTCCATTAAAACTAATTCATCAAACATAGATATTAGAAATTATAGTTTGTAATTTCTTGATTTGTTATTCAAATCTTCACCTTGTTAGATTGTAGAAAAACCATACTTGTCATGGCTTTGGTCTTGTGTCGTTTATTTATGGTTCGGTCTTATTTAGACTATGTTGACTTCATTGTTTAGGGTCATTTCTTGCTTACAATTTAGTCATTTTAGGGATCTTTTATTCCACCTAGCAATATTCCTAATGTTCCAAGCTTATTGCCTTCATAGTTTGTGGAGGAGACTCACAATTTTAGGTGAATTATTTCATGTCTAAAGCTCTGAATTCAACTACCTAACTTTCGTTGTTTACTATTCTCACTAAAATGGTCCCAACCATCAATTACCCACAACTTCATTATTGGCCCATATCCTCATTCCCAAATTATATCTACCATTTTAAAACTTAAGTCCTCAAACTCCCAATCACTTACTCGTTGGTTCAATTAACCTAATTGTTCATTTTAACGTTCCCGATCATCACCAAAGTCCCATATACACAATTTTCTTCTTTCCATTTAATTTCACGTAACCAATTTGCTACTTAATTAACTTAACTAAATTTGACTTAAATCTTTCCCAAAGTTTTCAAATTGACACTTTAAGGTCCAAATTAATGTCCAAATTTCTATTTAGATCCTCCAATGCTCTCCGCCACACTTAGTTTTCATCAACTCAAATTATTTATTTTGTTTTTATTATTTTTTCCACTTAGGACATGTCTCGTTTTTTATGGTTTAACACAATTCAACCCCATTCTTACGAGACCAATATCCCTCATAGCTCCTCTCGGCCTCCTCTTGTGCATCTCTTCTAAGTTTTGGCTCTAACAATGACCATTTAATTATCTCCTTCGCACGTCTCAGATCATACATCACAATAACAAAACCACTCCTAAATTCATCATCAACAAATAATCAAAAAAGAATAAGAAGAGGAATTAGAGTTTACATCAAGAAAGAAGAAAGAGTGAAAAGAACCCAAAAAAAAAAAGACCAAAATTTAGAGATGATGCTCGTGACAAGACTTTGTTTAAGTTAATAGTTCGAAGAGCTGGCGATTATTTTTTCCACTAAACTTATTATAATTTATAATCTGACATTATGTTTTAAACTCTAAATGAAAATGATAAAAAAAAATCATTTGCCAGACCTTTCATTTAATTTTCTAAATACACCATATTCAAATCTCATATTAATTTTCTTATTTGGAAATATAATCATAAACAACAAATTAAATATGACAAATAAATGTTGTAAGTATCAATTAATTAACATTTTGCATGTTCTAAATAAATTAATATTTGTCCCATATTTCCGTTATAGATATAAATACTCAACTATAAAAATAAAAAAATATATATCAATGGAAATAAAATTCTCATTTCCTCTATCAATAAAAAATTTGATTCCGTTATGGATATAAAAATATAGATTATTTAAACAATCATTTTTTTTTTCTCTCTTACAATCTCTTATATAATGTTTTTTTTGATAAATCCAACTACTTTTTAAAATTAAAATATATCTATGACATTGATATTTATTAATTATATGTTGAACATCTTATTTTTATCATATAAAAATAATATTTACCCAAAATATAAATAAATTTGTTCTTTTCATCCGTGCAAAAATGACTAGCTAAAGCAAAGAGAATTTTCAAGTACTCTCAGTAGTGCAAGATAATTGTCTTTTGAATTATTTTTCATAATTTATTTTTATGATTTTACAACTATGAATCTTATAAATTCTGAAATTGACAAATACATAAAATTGAAACATAAGAATTTATAAAGGACTTTAGAACCTCTAATGATAAAATTCTTATTATTATTTAATTGCATATTTATCATTTGAATCGATAGCTTTTACGTAATATATGCAGGAATCTCCTTAACAAAACTTAGCATATATATTTATTCATCTCTTGCAAATTGAAACAAATAAAAAATAAATATATATTCTCATCTATAATCACGGAACAGGCTTGATTTTGACGATGAGCTTAGATGCAAATTAAAGTGCGAGTTCATTATACATTTGTACCTAATAAAAAAGATAAGGTTATAATTTACCTTTTCATCTCAATGTATTTATTAAAAAAATCATTTTATCTATAATTTTCATGGAAGCTTTATGACAATAAAATTATTCATAATAACATATTTTTTAAGAAAAAAATATTAAACAACAAAGGGTACATAATAAGAAAAAAAATTAAATAAAAAACAAATAGCAACTAAATAGGAAAAATAACTAAACAATCTATAGATGTCTGATTAAAATATTAATAGTTATGAAATTTACAAAAGCTATTATATAAGAAATGTTTTTGTATTTATTAAAAAACTATTAATGTACTATTTAAACAAAATCGTATAAACATTAATTATAATATTTTTTGCTTTCTTTATAAAAAATCTCGTAAATTGTCTGAATAATCAACCTTGTTTTCAAAGGATTCATCAATCCCTAATCCATATTAAATCCAAAGGTTAGCCCTCAAATTTATTCTTTTTGCTTTTAGATTGAATGGCGAAACAAATGTAGAACGTGTAGATCTCAAAGTGATCAAGAGGGGAGGAAAGAATTTAGCTTGTTTTCAAATTCAGCTTCTATTAGAAAACTGCTCTTCTGGCACAACTTTTTTACTATCAAATTATAGCTTTCTACTAAACTGTTTCTATTGACAGTTTTCTATTGCACTTTTCTAATCATAATTTCAAAATGAGTTAAAGATCAAACATTTTTCACAAATAATTAATATATATTTGGAAAACACTTCAACACTTACTTCAAATTGTTTAACTTTTCCTATTCAAAATCAAGATTTGCATTTTAAATTTCAAACAAAATATTTTAATTAAAATGCTTAAATATCTTTCAAAATCAATTATCAATCAATCAAATCTGATTTAAAAGTTTTAGCAATGATAAAAATTAAAGAGAGGTAAGGAAAAAAAAAAAAGAAAACAATTATTTATAGTGGTTCAGCTCATGTGTCTACATACAGTACTCAAAATACAATTTTAAGAGTTTTCTCACTAGAACCCTTTTAATGGACAAGGATCAAACCAAATTACAACCTTAGCATTATAAAACTCTAGACACACCCTCACTAAAATTTCTAAGGTTTTTCACAAGGAAAAACTTTAATACCTCTATCTTTTTATAGGCTAAAAATAAACCTCTCAAGTTTCCAATCCAAAACTTGGAATACAAATGCAAGAAATAAACTCAAAAAATAAATTCTCAATTTCAAACAGATTACATAATGAAAGCTATGATCGAAATGAGGAGGATTTATGTAAAGCTCAAAATATAAAAATAGAGGAGAGAGAAAGTTAAGAACTTATGATTTAAAAATTTTCCACTTTCTTATCTTTAATTGAGCTTTTAATGCACATTTATAATACCTCCTCATACAGTCATATCATCCCTAACTATAAAGGAAAATGTTACAAAACCGTATGTGTAGACCAATATAATTAAAACCTTTAGAGCGTTTTAGTGCATCATGGCCATAATGTTTGTTTTAGAAATCATTATGTAAACGTAGAATATAACAACAATATAATCATAATAAAAGTTTGGGCTTCAATAGCCCAAAATGTTTACAAAATATTATCCTTACAAAATGGAAATTTTGCACAAGAGAGCCATAAAGTACAAAAAAAAAATCCAATATTCAAAATGACATTAACAAAATAATGAAGACTATACAAAATATCACCAACATAAAGTATATTCGAGTAATCTCTATTGACTCTGTATGGTGGGCTCTTTATCTTATGTGGCTCTCCTCACTATCTCACTCCACCTACATGTGAGACACAAAGAACTCGCATGCTAAGCATATTGCTTATTGGTATACAATGGCAAATAAAAGAATACATATACGATATGGTATGTAACATCATAACATTCATATACTATAATTACATCATGATAACAAATCATCTTATATATAAGTCATACATAATATCCATCAATCATAACTCAAATTAAACATGTAGTACAAGTTAATCATACCATATAATGATTATGACTATTTATAGTTGTTTGCCCTATAACATCCTAACCAGACTAACTACGATGCATGTTAATTAGAATTAGAATGTCTAGTCATAGGCTTGACTATAATACTACATGAGTTCTCATTAACTTATAAGTTGTCGAGTCATCGGCTAGGTAGGTGTGCTTGATTACAAGTTAAGGTGGCATTTATCATCATTAACTTTGTATTGTCTATACCTTTAATGGTAGGTCATCTATCCTATCACAAGTCCTAGAATAAACGTCATAGGCTTATACACTTCTTGCCTTATTCTTTGAGTATATATATGCACATTATGCCATAGCATTTCCATGTCAAAGCTTTTCCTCATGTTCCACTTCCATCATGTTAATGCATCATCATCTAAGTAACATATTTTATTAGCATTCACCTAGGTTATTTCACCTTACTATTTATTAAGTGCCATACTTCTAAATGATTAAACATCCTGGTGTCATATATATTGTATCCCTAGAGAAAACTGTTTGGTTAACCTCTTTATATCTTTTTACAACAAGGTTCACAGTCATGAATGTCACCTTCACGAGCATGAACTTTCATAGGTTGCAACCCGTGAATCTTGTCCTAGTTCTACTTGTTAAATCATCTAATCTCAATTTACAATTCAAAGGCCAACATTCATGGTCGTGACTAAACTTTAATAGTGTGAAACCATGTTTTCATGGCTTCATGGTTGTGACTTTAGGCATGAACGAATCTGCCCAAAACCATAAGTTTATGCCTCATGATTCATGACTATGACATAGTGTTCACGGGCATGAATTTGTGCTTCACAGCTTTTCTAGTCATAAAGTTATTTGTTACTCCAAGCGTGAACAATTTTTCCCTAAATCACAAATTGAGCTACATGCATTTATAGCCATGACACAAAGTTCAAGGGTGTGAATATGGAAAATCCAGCATTCAGGTTCATGCCCAAAATAAAGCATCCCAAATCACACAAAATCTCTAACATTGGCCAATGTCAATCACTTCTATCAACATACAAGCATGCATATGGTATAAGTTTATACTTTTGCATGATTTTTAACACAATTTTAAACCTTAATCTTGTCAAATCACATTCAAATTTCTCAACTTCAACTATATGCGTTAAATGACACAAATCATTCAATTCCACTCAACTAATATGCATTTAACATACGCATTAAGCATTTATAGACAACAGTAGCACAACATGCAAAGAAAATAAGAAACTTGCCATTATATACTAACATCTTGGGAAGATTAAACCAAAAATCACTTTCTTGGATACTTCAAGCTCATCTTCCCTCTTGGAGGTTGCTTTTAGCGTTTCTAGGTGATCTTAACATAACAAAATACCATATGCAAACACTAAAATACCAATGTTCCTTTAAAATCTCACTTTTATACTTAAAGATCATGGTTCCAACACAAAATTTTATCTTTATGGTCTTATCTACTCAAAGGTGTCTCTTTTATTTGCCACATAGGCATGAGAGTTGATTTCCCTTATATAAAGCCCTATCTTAAATGTTAAAAACCCTACCTTGGGTCAAGACCACAACTCTTCTAAAGGATGTTCTCCAATGACAAAAATGGAAGGAAAAAGGAAGAAAAAGAAAAGAAAAAAAAGGTCACAACAAATCGAACCCTCTTTTAAAAGGGGCTAGCCAAAATCCCCAAAGCGTAGCCTTAATCTTTTTCCTTTCCTCTAAAATCCCCATCTTTCTTGTTCAATAATATGCTCTCCTTCTTGTTCTCTATGAGTTTCTAACTTGAATCAAGAGTTTTAAGGCTTGAGTGTAGGTTATGGAGTAAAGAGAAATGGAAGGGATGGAAGGGATGGAAGATGGTGGAGTTGGCATGGGAGAAGGATAAAGAGGAGAGAGAGGAGGTAGAAAATGCATGGGAGGAATGGAGGAGTTGTTCACCTGTTTATTATTTATACTCATGTGTCAAAATTGTCATTTTGGTCCCCTTTTATTACCATCTCACTCCCTTCTGAACTAAGGGTCCAAATTCTACCACTTCATCTTATAAAATCCTATTCACTTATATTTTAATACTTATATAATGTCTGATTATTATTTCAATCCAAATTTAGACTCTGAATAATACGGTTGTACCTTTTTAGTATGCTCACAAATCCAGAGCTTAAATTAGCATACGTTGCAATATTTATACTTAAAATTTTCAAAATAAAGTAGTATAGATATTTAAAGCCAACAGCAAGATAGTGCATTTAATGCTTAACCATTTTGTACAAAGATAGTGCATTTAATGCTCAACCATTTTGTACAATTTTCCAAAAAGTTATCTTCCTTGATTTTCTCCCGATAGAAATTTATTTTCTCTCTATAGAAAAACAAATATAGAAAACCTCTTTTCTTATTATAGGAAAATTTCAGAATCTCCTAGTAGAAAACTATTTTCTTTGTAAAATAAGTTTTTTTCAATTTTTATGCAATGCATTCCTAAGTCTGTAACATCCACCCATATAGTAGGACATAATTCCACTATACAAGCATGTACCACATGATTGGATGCCTTATAACCAGCTTTGTTTATAACTTTTTCCTATCTTAATCAATGTAACTGTATAATGCTTAAAATTTTGTATAACGTGGATAACAAAAACATTTGTTTCCATATGGCCAATAAACCAAGTATTGTATAAACAAACATTTGTATTTGATTTAAAACCAAATCCTTATTCATATATAAACTGGTTCAAACATACATTAACCCTTTTATTATAAAATACTCATTATTCAAAAATAAGTAATTTTAAAAACATGTCCTTGTTATTTTAAAAAATATGAATAAAAATAATTGTCTTTATCCCATGTCATGAGAATATCAAAAATAAATGAAATAAAAAGAAATCAACCCAAGACACGGGTTTACTCTGATTGCTTTGACAAGTTCGAACTCCTCTTTTGATCAGTTCAACTATCTAACAGCTCCAAATCTATGCGTAGAAAAATTCACATGTCTTACTGAAAGTTTAGTGGTACATATAAGTATTAAAATTCTAACATCCATTCATATATAGTCATAACATATATAGATATATTGTATACTTACATGTGTGTTCAACCATGCTATCACATATCAATATACTTTATACATACTTAGCTTACTAAATTACAATACATTCATGTCATATAGCAATAAGTGAATCCATGTCATCATATATGTAATACAATCATATCATACAATGCAAAATCCCATTTTCTAGTTTCATATACTTGGTTACTAGTTTTTCTTATTCCTTTAATGGTTATAGATGTATCCAATTTCTATATTTCTAATTTACTTTCCTTATTACTATGTTTAATATTTCTCTGCCCAATACTTTAGACCTAAACTATCCAGATGCAGATTATGAAATATGAGCACTCTTACCGAAGCTTAAGTCACTTTGCTCACTAATTGTATTTGACTGTATAGTGCTCAGCCAAGTTTCTCAAGTCAATAGCACTCTTACTTAAGCTTAACCTATCTTCACTGAGTAAAATATAGTAATTGTATGCATATAGGATCAAGGGTGCTCTCGCTCGAACTTAAACCATTTTATCCCTAAAGTATAAATCTATGTGTTAGATATACTACGATATCGTAACCTCTTCAACGATATGCCATCTATCATATGCTAGTCCCCACATAAAGAATGGGCATTCATATTTAAAACTAGTTGTTCATCATATTCTATAGTCCATTTCGTGATTTCACATAACATTTGTTATTTAAAGCATAATAAGCATATCAATTTTCATGTTCAGGTTATTATATTTTATACCATCTCATTTCATCATGGAATGTGTGTGTGTGCATACCAATACCATGTAGTTTCATCATAAAAATAAAAATACAAAATTCTAGTTATAGGGTTTTCATAGGCATAAATGGTCATTCACAGCCATGAAGACCATGGAAGCCTTCTTTCACGGGTTGTCTATCTGTGACTCCAATTGTGACCTTTTTTGTGGGGAAATTCATGGGTGTAAACTACATGTCACAATAGTGAATCAGCAATCTGTGTCAAATTTCAACACCAATACAAGGTAATTATGCACACCATATGCAAAGGCTCTAAGGCTAACAAATGTCAGCCACTTCTATTAACACTTTCCAATATATCTCATCATTTATAAGCTATAATTCATGCAAATTCATCAATTAATCAATCAAACTAGATTTCATGCCCAATTATGAATCATAACATCAATAAACCTTAACATTCCATTATTACATATGCATACAAGGTTAAACATAAAATCATAAGTCCAATTATAACACCTCCTATACTGAATTATGCCACGAACATGCCATATAGCAAACCAAAATCAATGTCAACACACAACATGCCATAAAAGCAAATTATTATGTGTATATGCACAAACTTGAATTGGAGTCTTATTAATCAACCTCTCTCCCTTTAATGGATTTCTCCACCTTTTTTCTCAGTCCCTAATACAAAATTAGAGCGCAAATTACCATCTATCTCAGTCATAACTAGTTATTTATGTTATAGCCATGTAAATCCTAACTTTCATTACACGATTTTAACCTCTAATCCTTATATCAAACTGAATTAAACCAATGAAAGGATGAAAAAAATGTAATCCTTACCTTTATTTTGTAAAACCATATTGGTTCTAGGGTTCAAAACTGATTTCTCCCTTATCCTTGATTATGCCCTTTCTAAATTCCAAAATCTTTTATTATATCAATTTCAATCTTGTTACTAAGGTTGAATTCTTGTTAAAAGTGTTAAAGATCAAAAGGGATCAAAGGAACTTATCTTTGGTTTAGTAAGGATCCAATGGCTAGGGTTTAAGGTTGTGAAATTTCACAAAACATTTGTAAAAAAATGAAAATGTTCATTATATACTACAGGTCTTCATAGATATAACCATGTGTGTCACGACCTTGAATCTACTCAACTTTAGAATTCTTATTTCCCACCTGACATTCATAAGTATGAATACTGTAAAATTTTACTTTTCATGTCTTTTTAACTATTTTAATATTCCCAAAACTCTTAACCACTTATATTTCACCTATATGCACCTATTACATGTTATTTATAGGCCATAACTTGTAGGTGTTACAAAGTCTTCATTTGATCTTACATTAAATCTTAAGTGTTTTCATTTCTTCCTCAACTCATTTGATAGCTTTCACTTGATCTTCATGAATCTTCATCTTATTCACTATAGATTTCTACAGAAATAATTTCATATGAATTTTATATTTTTTGATGTCTTGTTATCATCGAAATCAAATATAAATTGTAGTGTTTGATCTAAGGAGATGAAAGGCAAAATAAGGCTTAACAATGTGTGATAGACAACTTTAAATTGTTATCCTTAAGATGACTTAGTTTTTTCACTTTTTTAGTTTGGCTTTCAATTGCAATATATAGTTTTAGAATTATAAAATCTTAGTTTTTTTGTTGATTATTCTCTAGACCCTTTTTTTAGATCTTTCCATGACACCCTTTTATTGTAATTGCAGCATAACAATAGTTGGATCATGCCTAATCGGACACTCAATTAAGGGACTACAAAAAGCAAAGAATTTAAAAGAGAATTTAAGTTAAAAAATAAAAGTAAACAATTGCATTACTTCTAGATCATGGAATTTCAATATATCATTAGATTATTAATTTATTGTTGTATTGAAATACCTTAGAGACTCAAATTTTTCTTAGGCTATATCAGAAATCTTTCATATACATTATGCAAAAAGGGTTCATTTAGACATCATCTTAAAGGATTTCTATTTTTCCTTTGTTATTTTGTAATGTATTATCATGTTTTTTTACATTAATATGTCCCACCAAAAGTTGGATCTAAGCTAGAGCATATTAAAATGTAAAAGCTTTGATATTATTTTGGAAGTAAATTCCATGATCACAAAATTTTTCATATGGAAAATAATTGATAAATAGGCACAAATATTCCTATGTTGTTATCTATTATAATACATTAAAATTCATCCCACTTATACCATTATATGAATAGTGACTATGAATTTACTTTATTGCCCTCCATCTCTCCCTAAATACATATATGAAACGACATTGTTTTCTACCTTGTCACACTACCCCTGAAACGTATACCATTAAAATTCATCTCACTTGCACTGTTCTATGAATAATGATTATGACTTTACTGCCTTCCATCTCTCCCTAAATACATCTACGAAACGACGTTGTTTTGTGCCCTATCACATTACCCCGAAAACACATTCAAAATGACACTGTTCAATCCAAATCAACAAAAAAACTCTTACGTTATTTTAATCCCTTCTCTCTACAACTTTCTACCTTTAGTTGCCTCTATCATTCCTTCCCCTCTTTATTTTAGTTGTTGTTGATCTTGCCCTTGATATGCTTACCCTTTTGCTAGCCTACTCATTTTTTCCCATATTCTCTTCCTCTCTCTTTTCCTCTTACTAAGTTTTTTGATTTCCATGTTGTTTTTTTAAGTTTTATGTTGATTTCTGACCTTTTTTTTATAGGTTGCTTACTAGCTGTCTCTACTCATTACTTCTCCTATTTCTATTCATTGTTCTTCCTATTGCCTTTCTCTCTTTTCCTCTTCTTCTCTTCCTCCTTCATTTTGTTTTTCAATGTTCTTTTGGTATAAGATATGTTTTTTTTTTCATTTTTAAAGCTACATGTTGGTCTTTAAAGTTTTATATTAATTTGTGACCATTTTTTCATAGGTTGGTTATTAATTATGTCGTCAATCAATAGTTAGATCGACTCTCTTTTGGATTTGTGATTTTTATTTTTCTCTCTTCCTCTTATATTAGACCTACTGTGTTTTTTAGATTCCTATTGCTTTTGGGCTTTTTAATTCCTATCTCTTTTGCATGCATCTGTGATTTTTTGTTTCCTATCTTATTTCTATATCATATTTGCATTTTTCAGTTGATTTAATATTAATTTTTGACCTTTTTTTTTTACACAACAACAACCAGCAACCATATGCTATCTCCTCAAAGTAAGGCCTATTTTGGTCCTTCTCCACCCAAACCCTACCCTTACAGATCCCCCAAAATCATTTCTCTCAAAAGACCTAATTCTCTATCCAAACTCCATTATCACCCCCTATCCCTATCACATCCCTTTCTCTCACATTATTTTATCTCTCTAGATTCTCTACCTTTCTTTCAACCAACTCAAGGATCCATGGATAAGGAATGAATTTTGCAATAAAAAGTTATCTACCATAGAGGATCAAGTATGCAAGTAAGCTTAAAAAGGAAAAATGGAAAAAATGAAAAGTTGAAGAAGAAAGCTTCGGTCATAGCTTGACGAGCATAAAGGTGAGGAAGTTTTGATTCAAATCACTCTTCTTTTACTTTTTCTACTTCCTTTGGACTTGATTGGTGGATTTGAGTTAAAATTTCAATAAATCTAAAATTAGAAAATTGCATGAAAATAAAAGGAAGAAAATGGAAAGGTTGAATTGAAATGGACCCGTCAGCATATGATGATAATTCCATTATTTTTCATGCCAAAATGAACAAAAGTTTTGTTGATATTAAAACTGGATAAAGGTGAGATTGGGGAAAAAGATAAATCTATAGTGGAAAATAGAAATTGAGAAAGGAAATGAGGAGAATCAAATGAGAGTTTGGTGAATTGAATTTACAATTAACAGCAAACATTTGGACAGCCATGATATCTTGGAACCAGTAGCATATTGAATAAAAAAAAAGGCTAATAGTTCATGAAAAAAATAATAAAAGTAAAAAAAAAAGGGAAATTTTAATTGATTTGTAGAATTATAAATTTGAGGTATGAAGTAAATAATTTTGACATTTATTTGATGAAATGAAGAGCCTAATTTATACTATAAGTTTTTTTTTAATTAATATTTTTTATTTTTTATTTTGTTAATGTGATTTATGATAATGTGATTTTGAACACTTTTCGTTGTTGGGGCAATAAACAAGTCAGAATTGTGTTTAACTGGTTCCGGTGTTCATTCCAAAATAAGGACAATTTTTATTGCTATCAATCCTTTCAAAGTTTTCTCACTCTATAAAAATGAAATTATGAAAGCCTACAATCAAAAGTTCATTGATGGCCCTCATATTTATATCATAGTTGACACTGCTTATAATGAGATGATGAAAGGTGAATAAATCCTTCGTTTATTTCTCTTTTGCATTTGAAGCTGGTATTGTTTCTGACATTATTCTTTTCATTTCTTTGGTGATTATCATCAGCATAAGAAAAATAATCGTTGAGTGAGTGAGCATTATTTTCGATATTGTTATCTCTTTTGGTTTTTGATTTTATGATCTTAAGACTTCATCTTTTGTGCAGTCTTTTTTTTTTTCCTTTTTTTTTCCTAGATGACTTTTGAAATTTTGAGTTGGATTGAATCTATGCAATTACTTATACTCTATTAACTGAATAAACTCATTGGAGTATTTTTTTTGTGCTATCAATTAATGCTTATAATCGCATGTCATTCTTCTTATGTGAAGCTGGGGCTGCTCACTAATATATAATACATTACTAAAAATTTTCATGTTGCACTAATAAAGTTATATAATTTATTTCAATTTCTTCTTTTTAAATATCTTATACTTCAATTATAAAACAAAAATTATATATATATATATATATATATCATGAGACTAATTTAAATTATATTACTTATTTTCATTTCTTGTTTTTTAAATATCTTATACTTTAATTATAAAAAATAAATTCACAAGAAAGTACATTTAGTTTTTACGCCGGCCCATGAAGCACTGATGGATTATTAGTATACATTTACACTCTAATTTTTAATGAACTTATTACTAATTACTTGCATAATTAAATATTTTTGTGAAATTAATAGATTAATTTCTTTAATCATCATGCTTTGGTAAAAAAACTCTAATCCTCACCATTTTGAAGGAACAGAAATCTAGTTCCCATTTCCCACCATAAAATTAGACTTGACTATGCCAACTTTACCTTAAATCATCAACTTTCTTCCTTCTGTGGCCTACTACTCAAGTCTCCCACCAGTTACAAGTCATAGAATCATCTCCTCTTTTTCAATGTTTGCTTCAATTTGATATTTTATTTTATAAAAAAAATGTTTGTATTTCATGTTCTAAGTGATCACTTTAATAAGTACATCTACAATTTAATATCATAAGTAGAGCAAAATTAAAGATTTTGTAGGTTCTAAAGTAGCTAAAAAGGGAGGATGAATTGAGCTTTTTTAAGTTTTTCGCTCTTTCTCAAAATAGCCTGAACAAAGGATATTCCATGTTTCTGACAGTATTCTGATACAAACTACCTGTTCACTTAAGAAATATTTTGATTTGTTTTGCCAAAAACATAGTTTCAATCCTTATTTGTTAAAATAAAATCTTTTATTTTCAAATTTTAAAAATTATATATTATGGATTATATTTTTTGTAGAACTACTTCTCTTTCAAACTCTTCTGCCTCTACTTCTTTTGATTCCAAAAGAGTGATCAATAGTGAAGAAATCACAATTGAAGATTTTCAAAAATGCATCGATGATTGGAACATTATAGATATCCAAAAGGATCAGATTTACAAAAATTTTAAATTTTTTCTCTTCAAATTTGGGTTCACAATCAAAACAAAGGAAAGGGATATCCAAATCTAAAAGTCTTTTGAAACAATCCAACTTCTCTCTTCCAAATCCCTCCAAAAATACAGAGAAAAACAATACAAATACATTCATAGAGGTTTAGTCCAAGTAGGGATCAAGCCTTTTATCACATAAGGATTAAACACCTTCATTTTGGGCATCCTTAGAGACACTAGGTTCAACTTTCAAGATTCTCTATTGAGTTTAGTTGAATCTAATCTTTGTAATTGACCTATTTCTTTTTATTGCTATCCAAATTTTACAGTCTCTTTGAATGACAAAAATATTTTGCATTCACTAATTTTACAAAAAAATATACATAATTACAAAATACTTGAAGGATCAATTCCAATAGCATAAATTTTTTGAATCCATTACTGTAGCGCTCCCTTACCCTACTAAACGTTAATAGGATATGAAAGTGCTAATAAGCTTTTTTTTTACAACCAATGTACAAATCATTGTAATAATTCTTTTTTTCGAGTTTATTATTAGCGAAATATTTATTACTATTTTTTTTCATTTAAATATATAACTAGTGATGGAAATAGTTTGATTTAATTGAACTCATACAATTAAACCATAATATTTAGAAACAATACAAGATTTATAAAATTACAAAATTCATTCCTTATAAATCCTACATGCCACAAACTCACATAAAAAAAAAAGATTCTTAGAATTTAATTTTTACAACATAATTTTCAAAACATACAAAAAGAACTAGACTGATGCAATCTGATCTTGGGGGTTCCCTCTTCTTCGGTCGCCCTATCGGAACAACTACTTCTATTTATCTACGCGTGAAACACACGCGCTAAGCTTCTAGCTTAGTGGTATGTTTGGCAACTATCCAATAATTACATAAATAATTCTAAAATAAAATGTTTTGAAACTATAATTAATTTATTAAGCATGCCAAATATTCAATTAATAATAAAACCATTCTCCATGCAAAAATATTTAATTCATCAATTATGACATTTCATTCATTAAGCATGCTTGAAATTTCTTAACAATTCAAGATATAAAATTCACAATATCAATTTCATAATTCACATTTTTTTTCTGTTATTTATTTAATAGCCCACGACATCTTAGACATGAACTAAACACTGGATATAGGGTTTCTGCTCTCTGGCAGTATATTCGGCGCCTACATAATTATTTTATAACTCGGCATTTGACGCCTAAATTTTCAATAACAACTCAGCACATTTTTGGTGCCTACGTAATTTTTAACTCAACACTATTTCTTAGTGCCTACGTAATTTCAACTCAGCAATATTTCTTAGTGGCTACTTAAATTAAATCTCAGCACTATTATTTTTAGTGCCTACATTTCTACCATTTTATTGGCATGCCAACTTATCCTTATTTCTAGTTCTCGACTAGATGTTATAGGGCTTAAATTACATTTGTTACCTTTATTAATATTTACATAAATTATGTAGGGAACATTAATATAAACTCCATATAACTGCAATAATTCTCATTCAATATTTTACAACCTCATACTAGCTCATTCAATCATTATAATTATAAGAAAAATTAAATTAATACATTTTATGTCACATAAATTCACAATCGACACATTTCTTCCAGCTGTCCTATTCTGGACAGCATTTCTTCCTTATGTTGCTCTGTATTTTTCGTCTATTGTTAGAACAATTCGGAACATATGATCATCTAACAAAATATAGGTACATATCTGATCTTTAATTTCCAATTGGAATCACATTAAAAGGCATTTTGTAGCAAAAGTTATAAATTTTCTCCTAAGCTACGTTCACTGCAATTTGCCCAGTATTTTACTGGATAGAATTATGTCTTATTTTACTCTGTCATTTTAATCCATTTTTATATGGAATTGGAACAAGTGATCAAATATAAATATTTAGATACATGGCTTAGATTTAATATACAACTAGAATCATTTTAAAATGAATTTTGTAGCAAAAGTTACAAATTTTCTCCTAAACTATGTTCACTACAATCTGCCCAGTATTTTACTGGACATAATTATGTCTTATTTGGTTCTGTATTTTGCATCCCTTTTTCGATGGAAATTGGACAAGTGATAAACTAACCAAATATAGGTACATGTCTTATCTTTCATTTCCAACTAGAATTTCATTAAAAATAATTGTGTAGTAAAAGTTAAGAATTTTTTTCTAAGATATGTTCATTTCAAATATGCCCAGTTTTGTTTTTTGAACAGATTTCTAGGTCAACTTTGAGTCACGTTTTCACCTAATTTCAGGTATATTCATGTCTAATGGTCTGAATAAACGTTCAAGACCTATGTCTTAGCTTTCCCACCCAACAAGAATCACTCAGAAATTATTTCCAGAACTCAAGTTATGATCAAAACACTATACATTGTTCATAAGATGAATTTTTCAGCACATAATTAAATCATACAATTTCCATTTTTGCATCAACCTCATATTCTAGTTTTTATTTTCATATTCATTGCATCATTTAATCACCACTTAATTTCTCAATCAATTATTCATAATTTCATACACATCACAAAATTAAAATCAATATTTTTATATATTGAATTTTTGCCAAATATACATATCTCAAAATTTCACTTCTCTTTGATGATTTTGCCTTAATCCCCTTTTTTTTTCATCTAATCTTAGCTTGAATTGAAGAAAGAAAAAGAAGACTAATTGGGGGAGGAGAGTCACGGCCAAAGAAGAAGAAAAGGGAGAGAAAATGGGTTTGGTCAAGATGAAAAAGAAGAATGATAAAAAAATGGAAATTTGACTTTTTTTAGTTGAATTAGGTGGGTGGTTAGGATTAATTGTTAATTTTGCTTCCCATTGGTCCATTAATTTTAATCACTCTTAATTTATCTTAATTAAAATAATATTCCTTTCCTTAGATAAAGAATATTCCATTTTTATGCCTTCTTATAATTTCTATGCTAAAAACACTGCAATTTCTAATTTCGTTCAGTGAAAAATTATTTTTTTCCCAATTTTTAATCCAAACTTCAAAATTCTCAATTAATAGTACCAAAATATTTTCTCCCATATTATTATTATTTTAATTTATTTCTTTCATGTATGAATTTAGACCCGATCGGTTTGGCGTGCCAGATTTCGCTCAACCACGACTGTGGCCTAAATTATCGGGTATTACAATTTTCCCCTCCTAAAAAACAATTTCGTCCTCGAAATTTACCCTTTTAACTGGAGTGAAATAATTGTGGATACTGGGCCTTCATCACCTCTTCATTTTCCCAAGTCGCTTCTTCTGAATTATGATTTTTCCACAGAACCTTTACTAATGGTACCTTCTTGTTCCGTAGCTCCTTCATTTCTTCAGCGAGAATTTTCACTGGCTCTTCTTCATAAGTTAGATCTGGTTGTATCTCTATAGGTTATGCTGATATGATATGAGATGGATCTGATCGATATCTTCTCAACATGGACACATGGAATACATTATGAATCTTGTCAAACTCTGGTGGTAAAGCTAATTTGTACGCCACAGGACCTATGCGTTCAAGTACCTCATAAGGTCCAATGAACCTAGGAGTCAACTTTCCCTTCTTTTCAAATCGGAAAATCCTTTTCCAAGGTGAGACTTTTAAGAATACCTTATCACCAACTGTATACTCAATATCCCTCCTTTTCAAATCTGCATATGATTTATATCTATCAGCAGCAGCTTTCAGCCTATCTCTTATTACTCTCACTTTTTCCTATGTCTGCTGTACTAGATCTGGAACCACTACTTTCATTTCACTAAGCTCAGTCCAACATAAAGGTGTTTTACATTTCCTCCTATACAAAGCTTCATATGGTGTCATGCCGATACTGGCATGGTGACTATTATTGTAGGCAAATTCTATCAATGAAAGATGTTTGTCCCAACTGCCTTTAAATTCTATCACACAACTCCTCAACATATCTTCCAATATCTGTAAACCCTTTATGATTGTCCATCTGTTTGTGGGTGGAAAGCTGTGCTGAAATTGAGTCGAGTACCCTTGGCTTGATGCAAACTTTTCCAAATTTTTGAAGTGAACCTCGGGTCTCGATTTGAAATGATTGAAATTGGCACACCATGTAAACGGATTATCTCATTAACATAGATCTCTGCCAAATGGATAAGTGGATAATCCATCTTGATCGGTAGAAAATGAGCTGATTTAGTGAGCCAGTCCACCACTACCCATATTGAATCATGCCTCTTTTGTGTCAAAGGCAAACCAAAAACAAAATCCATTGTAACTCTTTCGCATTTCCACTCCAGAATTGAAATTGACTGCAATAATCCACTTGGTACTTGATGCTCAGCCTTCACTTGCTGACAAGTTAAACATCTGGTAGTATACTCGGTGATATCTCTTTTCATTCCTGGCCACCAGTAATATGCCTTCAAGTCATGATACATTTTGTTGCTTCCTGGGTGCATTGCATAAATAACATTGTGAGCTTCCTTCAAAATATCTTGTTTCAATTCTAGTATGTCTGGCACACATAACTTGCCCTTTTGCCTTAAACTCCCATCTGAATCAATAGTAAATTCTGGTTTTTCACCATTTTTCACCATTTCAAAGATTTCCTTTAATTTCGTGTCTTGCTTCTAATTGTTCTTTACTTGTTGGATCAATGTGGGTTGAATCTGCAATTCTGCCCAAATAATATATAAATAAATTATTATTTCATTTTTTTTCATGTTCACTTAATAAATTTAAGTTTTAACATTTACCTGCAAGTGTTTTTCTACTTAGAGCATCTGCTACCACATTGGCCTTACCTGGCTGATAATCAATGATACAATTGTAGTCTTTGATTAATTCTAGTCATCGCCTCTGTCTCAAATTGAGTTCCTTTTGTGAAGGCAAATATTTCAGAATTTTATGGTCTGTATAGATATAACATTGCTCACCATACAGGTAGTGTCTCCATATTTTCAATGCAAATACAATGGCTGCTAGTTCCAGATCATGTGTTGGATAATTTGTCTCATGAGGCTTCAGTTGTCTGGAAGCATAAGAAATCACTTTACCTTCTTGCATTAATACACAACCCAAACCATTAAGGGAAGCATCACTGTACACCACAAAATCTTTTTCTGCAGTAGGTTGTGTTAACATTGGTGCCTCTGTCAACATTTTCTTCAACTTATCAAAGCTAGTCTGACATCGGTCTGTCCACTCAAATTTGGTCTCCTTTCTAAGTAATTTTGTTAGTGGTCAGGCTATCATTGAGAATCCTTTCACAAATCTCCGATAATAACCAGCCAAACCAAGAAAAATTCTCACATCTGTCACATTCCGAGGCGGTTTCCAGTTGAGGATTGTCTCTACCTTACTGGTGTCAACTCTGATCCCATCGGCTAAGACAATATGCCCTAGAAAGGCCACTTCATCTAACTAGAATGCACATTTCGACAACTTCGCATACAATTGATTCTCTCTCAAGGTATGGAAGACAATACGAAGATGTTGATTATGCTCTTCTCTGCTTCTAGAGTACACCAAGATATCATCTATGAACACCACCACAAACTGGTCTAAATAAGGCCTAAAGATTCTATTCATTAGATCCATAAATGCTGTTGGGGGATTTGTCAGGCCAAAAGGCATTACTAAGAATTCATAATGACCATACCGAGTTCTAAATGTTGTTTTTGAAATGTCTGATTCTTTAATTCTCAATTGGTGATAACCTGATCTGAGGTCAATTTTAGAAAATACCCATGCTCCTTTCAACTAATCAAACAAGTCATCTATTCTCGACAAGGGATATCTGTTCTTAATTGTCATTTTGTTCAATTGACGATAATCAATGCACAAACGAAAGGTGCCATCTTTCTTTTTCACAAATAGAACCGGAGCACCCCAAGGTGAGACACTAGGCCTGATAAACCCTTTCTCTAACAACTCTTGCAACTTCACTTTTAATTCTTTTAGTTCAACAGGTGCCATTCTGTAAGGAGTGATCGATATCGGGCCTGTGCCTGGAAAAACATCAATGGCAAACTCTATCTCCCTGACAGGTGGTAACCCTGGCAAGTCCTCAGGGAAGATATCTAGATATTCACATACTGTAGGAATCTCCCTGATATCTAGACTTTCTTTCTTGGTATCTACAATATGTGCCAAAAATGCTTCACATCCTTTTTTGATAAGCTTACTTGCCTTCATCACAGAAATGACATTAGTCAAGTATGGTCGGTTCTCACCCAGGACAATCACGTCATCCTGCCCTGAATTCTTGAAAGTCACTCTCCTATATTGACAATCCACTACTGCTTATGCTGAGTTAACCAATCCATCCCCAAGATTGCATCAAACTCACGAAATGGCAACTCTATTAGGTCAGCTGGAAATTCTACATTCTGAGCTTTGATTGGACTGTTTTTATAGACTCGACTAACTTTCACTCCATGACCCAAAGGATTTGTCACTAATATATCACAATCTAATTCCTCTGCTACCATATTCCCCTAACTAGGTGGTGACATGCATAAATATGAATGTGTAGAACCCGGATCTATCAGTGTAAATAAATCAGTATCATAAAGAGAAAATTTACCGATAATGACATCCGGGGCATCCTGCTCCTCATGAGCTTTCATGGCATATGCTCGGGCTGGGGCTCGACTACCTTCTGCTCTATTCACTGATTCTGATATACTCTGCCCAATCCTGCCGCTTCTAGACTGTCCATGTCCCCTACCTCTGCCTCGAGTGACATTCTGAACCTGCACTGATACTACACCACCTGTACCTCTTCCTCTGGGGCAATCTTTCAGTTTGTGCTCTGTAGATCCGCAACGTAAGCATGCTCCAGTAATCAACCAGCAATCACCTGCATGTAATCTCCCATAATGTTGACATATGACAGATATGAATCTCTTGTTACCAGAAGCTGGTGCACTAGCTGTAGACCCCTCTGGCCTCAACTGTTGGCTTTGTCTAGCTGAAAAATTTGATCTAACACCCCATGACTGGAAAAACCTAGGCACTGTTCGTCCCTTTTTTCCTGATGTCTGGGCCATGCTAATTATCGGCCTCCATGGTGGCTCTTCTATCCTCTTTCTCTTTGACCTCTTTTCCACACTGATGGCTGAGGATACTAGTGTAGCAAAATCCTCAAGCTGAAGGGCGGTCACCATATTCCCAATATCATCATTAAGCCCATCCTCAAATCTACGACATCTGTCTGCCTCATCTGCAATGATTCCAGTCGCATATTTACTTAGTCGGGTGAACTCCATCTCATATTCAGCGATTGACATGTTTCCCTGCTTCAAGTCTTGAAACTCCCTTTTCTTTTCATTCACATAAACTCTAGGCACATACTTCTTACTAAATTCTGCCTTGAAGAAATTCTAAGAATGTGGTTTCGGTGTCTGGGACTTTGATAAAATTGATTTCCACCAGTCATAGGCATGATCTTTTAAAAGGGACATTGCATATCTGACCTTTTGTTCCTCTGGACACTCAAGTTCCTCAAACACCCTTTCTGTGGACTCCATCCAAAACTCTGAAGCTGTTGGGTCATCCTCCCTCCTTCCCATAAAATCTGTGGCCCCATATTTTCTCAGTTTATCAATCCGGGGTTTTGGCTGAAGTGGAGGAGGAGGTGGAGCTAGTTGTGGAACTGCTTGTACTATCCGTTGCAACAAGTTTGCGATCTGTTCCGTAAGAGGCTCCTGTCCCAAATTACCATGTCCCTCTGCTCTCGGAGGAGCTACTACACTCGGCCTGGAATCTCTTATTGATTGAGGTTGTCTGAGGTTGGCTGAGTCTGAAAGGCTATTACTCAGTTCGACTTCTGAGAAATCTTGTTCCGATCCCGAATCCATATCTACCTATAAACCAGAAGAAGGGACCCAAGTTAGATAATTGCAGCATTTTATACATATGCATGAGACACATATTCTATTTTACACCCACTGATTAAGAATCAATTAGCCTGGGCTCTGATACCACTAAATGTAGCGCTCCCTTACCCTACTAAACGTTAATAGGATATGGAAGTGCTAATAAGCTTCTTTTTTTTTACAACCAATGTACAAATCATTGTAATAATTTTTTTTCGAGTTTATTATTAGCAAAATATTTATTACTATTTTTTTCATTTAAATATATAACTAGTGATGGAAATAGTTTGATTTAATTGAACTTATGCAATTAAACCATAATATTTAGAAACAATACTAGATTTATAAAATTACAAAATTCATTCCTTATAAATCCTACATGCCACAAACTCACATAAAAAAAAAGATTCTTAGAATTTAATTTTTACAACATAATTTTCAAAACATACAAAAAGAATTAGACTGCTGCAATCTGATCTTGGGGGTTCCCTCTTCTTCAGCCGCCCTATCGGAACAACTACTTCGATTTATCTGTGCGTGAAAGACACGTGCTAAGCTTCTAGCTTAGTGGTACGTTTGACAACTATCCAATAATTACATAAATAATTCTAAAATAAAATGTTTTGAAAATATAATTAATTTATTAAGCATGCCAAATATTCAATTAATAATAAAACCATTCTCCATACAAAAATATTTAATTTATCAATTATGACATTTCATTCATTAAGCATGCTTGAAATTTCTTAACAATTCAAGATATAAAATTTAGAATAACAATTTCATAATTCACAATTTTTTTCTGTTACTTATTTAATAGCCCACGACATCTTAGACCGGAACTAAACACTGGATATAGGGTTTATGCTCTCTGGCAGTATACTCGGCGCCTACATAATTATTTTATAACTCGGCGTTTAACGCCTACATTTTCAATAACAACTCAGCACATTTTTGGTGCCTACGTAATTTTTGAACTCAGCACTATTTCTTAGTGCCTACGTAATTTCAACTCAGCAATATTTCTTAGTGGCTACTTAAATTAAATCTCAGCACTATTATTTTTAGTGCCTACATTTCTACCCTTTTATTGGCATGCCAACTTATCCAAATTTCTAGTTCTCGACTAGATGTTATAGGGCTTAAATTACATTTGTTACCTTTATTAATATTTACATAAATTATGTAGAGAACATTAATATAAACTCCATATAACTGCAATAATTCTCATTCAATATTTTACAACCTCATACTAGCTCATTCAATCATTATAATTATAAGAAAAATTATATTAATACATTTTATGTCACATAAATTCACAATCGACACATTTCTTCCAACTGTCCTATTCTGGACAGCATTTCTTCCTTATGATGCTCTGTATTTTTCGTCTATTGTTAGACAGATTCTGAACCTATGATCACTAAAAAAATATAGGTACATGTCTTATCTTTAATTTCCAATTGGAATCACATTAAAAGGCATTTTATAGCAAAAGTTATAAATTTTATCCTAATCTACGTTTACTGCAATTTGCCCAGTATTTTACTGGACAGAATTATGTCTTATTTTACTCTGTCATTTTAATGCATTTTTATATAGAATTGGAAAAAGTAATCACCTAGAAATATTTAGATACATGGATTATCTTTAATATACCACTGGAATCATATTAAAATGAATTTTTTAGCTAAAGTTACAAATTTTCTCCTAAACTATGTTCACTATAATCTGCCCAGTATTTTACTAGACAGAATTATGACTTATTTGGTTCTGTATTTTTCATCCCTTTTTCGATAGAAATTGGACAAGTGATAAACTAACAAAATATAGGTACATGTTTTATCTTTCATTTCCAAGTAGAATTACATTAAAAAGAATTGTGTAGTAAAAGTTATGAATTTTCCCTTAAGATACGTTCATTTCAAATATGCCCAGTTTTGTTTTTTGAACAGATTTCTAGGTCAACTTTGAGTCACATTTTCACCTAAATTCAGGCATATTTATGTCTAATGGTCTGAATAAACGTTCAAGACCTATGTCTTAGCTTTTCAACCCAACAAAAATTACTCAGAAATTATTTCCAGAACTCAAGTTATGATCAAAACACTATACACTGTTTATAAGACGAATTTTTCAGCACATAATTAAATCATACAATTTCCATTTTTGCATCAACCTCATATTCTAGTTTTATTTTCATATTCATTGCATCATTTAATCACCACTTAATTTCTCAATCAATTATTCAGAATTTCATACACATCACAAAATTAAAATAAATATTTTTATATATTGAATTTTTGCCAAATATACATACCTCAAAATTTCACTTCTCTTTGATGATTTTGCCTTAATCCCTTTTTTTTCCATCTAATCTTAGCTTGAATTGAAGAAAGAAAAAGAAGACTAATTGGGGGAGGAGAGTCACGGCCAAAGAAGAAGAAAAGGGAGAGAAAATGGGTTTGGTCAACATGAAAAAGAAGAATGATAAAAAAAATGGAAATTTGACTTTTTATAGTTGGATTAGGTGGGTGGTTAGGATTAATTGTTAATCTTGCTTCCCATTGGTCCATTAATTTTAATCACTCTTAATTTATCTTAATTAAAATAATATTCCTTTCCTTAGATAAAGAATATTCCATTTTTATGCCTTCTTATAATTTCTGTGCTAAAATCACTGCAATTTCTAATTTCGTTCAGCGAAAAATTATTTTTTTCCCAATTTTTATTCCAAACTTCAAAATTCTCAATTAATAATATCCAAAATATTTTCTCCCATATTATTGTTATTTTAATTTATTTCTTTCATGTCTGAATTTAGACCCGATCGGTTCGGCGTGCCAGATTTCGCTCAACCGCGACCGTGGCCTAAATTATCGGGCATTACAATTACAAAGCAATGATTTATGCTTTTGCATCCAAACACTGTTTTCATAGTGCAAAATGAGAAATATTATTTTTGAAAATATATCTTTCCAAATCAAACACTGTTATTCCAAAAACCATTCATTAAAAAAATATAATTCTTCATGAGGAATGGCTTTTAGAAGGTGTAGTATCTTTACATCTCCTCTTTCTTCTAAACCAAATACCCATCTGAAGGAAATTATTCAATATGATGAAAGTAGTGTCAAGCTAAGCTTTAAGAGAAATACTAATGCTATATATTCTGACACAAACTTTATGATAAGTATAAGTAATATTTCAAGAGCATCACAAATTCCTTTGGTAATCAAAGTACCACTCGCAAATAAAGAAATCTTTTCAAAACTAAGATTTTCAACCTCAAGTATTCTAAATACAATTTTCCAAACTATGAATTACAACATGCTTGTTTTGTAACACCTCCCTTGTCTTACTATTAATAGCAAAGTTAGAGGATGTTACCTAATTACTTATTTTAGATTGCTTTACACAAATATTTATAAATACCATCACAGGTTTTATCATAATTATAGAGTCCAAACATTGCCCTTTTTTTTACTATCAAAATAATTACGTCACTCAAAATGTAGTAAATATCATAAGTTTTGTACCATTGAATCCAACAAGATTATACATAAGGGTACACTTTGAAATATTTGATTTACAACCCCAAAATAAGATTATCACACAACGTAAGAATAAAACTCATTTATTTATGTTCCAAACTTTTTTGTACTAATTCAAAAAGAACCTTTAATATTTCTATCTACTATACGGGATTCACCATTTTCTGGCAACTATAGCATTTTTCTACTTTTCTTAAATACATGTGCGTAATGAAAATCATGCGTTTTAAACTACTAGTTTAGTAGTGCTTTCAATGACAAACACTTAACATGCATATAAAATACATACATACATACATACATACATACATACATACATACATACATACATACATATATACATACATATATATATATATATATATATATATATATATATATATATATATATATGCACACATATATACTTCATAATATCATAATTTTACTTTGGCAACATGCACATTGTACTCCTCATTTTTAAATAAATATAAGAAGATCTTGCACTTAGCCACATTATTTTCAAAATTGTATCACAAAAGAAATCAATGCAAATTACAAAATGATATATATGTATATATACATACTCATATATCTCTTAATTATTCCTTTACCATCTTTATTATTATTATTATTATTATTATTATTATTATTATTATTATTATTATTATTATTATTATTATTATTATTATTATTATTATTATTTCTATTTCAGTTGTTTGTATTCTTAATAAAAACTCTATTTTAACCTTTTTTTTGTCTTATTTTCTTTTATTGAGTGTCATTAACACCTAGAACAGGAACTACTAATAGGATATTGAAGTTTATTGTCACCCGACATCATTTACTTGGTGCTTACGTATTATTTGAAAATAAATTGGTGCATAACATCTATATAATATTTTTGGCCATACATATAATCAAGAAGGTACAAATTGGTGTCTATATATATTATCACTATGTGCATCTTTTAGTACCTACATAATATTTTTCTACCCTTTATTGGTTTGTGAATCTATCTAAGATTTTAGTTCTATGCTAGGTATCATCATCATCATCATCATCATCATCAACAACAACAACAATAACAACAACCACAAATTTTATATACATAAAATAAAACAAAATTTCAACAATTTAACACATACATGTCACATAATATTTAAGAAACTAAATTACCATTTAACATCCCCTTGCCCTATTATAGTTCAGCAAGTTAAGTGAGCATTACCCGATTGTCTTATAAGCTTAGCTAAATGAAGTATAATGTTTTTTAGAAAATATTACATATACCAAAATAAAATTATTACAAGCACAAATATTCAAAATTTATTTATTTATAAAATATATTATTTTACATTCATACTGTGTCCAATATTCTAGATGTACAATCCCCGATATATACTATATGAAATAAAACTATAATTTAATTTACAAAGTTTTTAACAAAATGTACCAAAAATAAGTCCAAAACTTTTGACTGCTTTTATCCAGGTACCCTATTCTTCTGACAATTTTACTATCTACGGCTACCCTTTTAAAACCTGCACGAGAGGAAACCACCCGCGCTAAGCTACTAGCTTAGTGGTACTTCAAGGATAAAAATCTTACATACATGTATTTTCTTACATGTCAATTAATCATTTCATAAATAAGGTATAAAATAAAGAATTATATGAAAACAAATAAATTTCATCAAATATTTCATATTTAACAATTTTAATTTAACATAACATTTTCAAAATGTCATACTTTTATATTATTGTTATTTTTTATTTTTCTTGTGCCCATAACACCTATAACCGAACTAACTAAAAGGAATAACGGGGTTGTCATTACCAGCTTTCATAATATTGCGCCAAGCACTTTCATAATAGTGTCATTACTGACATTTATAATATTGTCATTACTGACTTAATAATTTTGCATCAAGCGCATTTATAAATTTGTCATTACCGACTTTTATATTTGGCACCGAACGCCTTAAATCCCTTGATTGACATGCAAACTTTTCTTTATTCTAATTCTAGATTAGGTGTCTTAGGCCTTAACTATTTTTATGTTTATTCACAATATTTTCAAAAATGATAATTTTACTAAATTTTCACCTATATGCTTATTTATTTGTATTATTTGTTCTCATTATTATTGTACTAAAATTTCATATATAAATAATTTATTAAACATTTCTAATTACCGTTAAGGTCAAAATTCACATTAATTACTATATATACTCATCACACCACATGTAAAAGCCCAACATTTCAAATTTTTATCTCTGACAGATTTCGGTCCTGATTTTAGACTTCATTTTCAGCCCATTTATAATTCGAACGTGAAGTTATGGTATTCTAACAATTTGTAGCGTATTGTCTCAGCTTTCAAATATATCAAAAATCACTCAAATACAAGTTTTCTAGCAAATGTTATGGCCTTTTTACTGAAGGGCGTTCCATAAATTTTACCCAGTATTTTCTGGGTACCTACAGGTCCGAGACTGTGTCAAATTTTTAGCCCATTTGCAACTAGAATTTGAACTCAGGTTCTGAATAAAAGTTTTATCATTATGAGTCCAATTTCATTTCCAACTAATTTCATCTCAATATCATTACAAAAGCATTAGTTATGATCAAAATAGTCAAGACTGTTCCAAAATCTCTACAGCAAGGTCATCAATTGGCATCTACCTATATACTACTTACATTCATCATATACATTCATTTTTATGCCAAAGTTTCTAGATCACAATTACATTCACATATCTTAATGATTTCACACCATTCGGTCTCATTACCATATGAAACATTAAAAGCAATAATTAATCACATTTTATGTCAAACCACATTCATATCACACATTAAAACATAATTTCATACCATTAAACAACATGTAAGATTTTTATCAATGAAGCACATAACTAATCAGCCTTGGATCTTCCCTTTATCCTTCTTTTCCTCCTCTTACTAATTAGCTTTCTCCTTGCCTTTTTCACCCTCTTGAGGGCCTCTCATTGGTTCATTTGGTTTTCCTACACAACCATACCATATCTCAATCCTAATATCCATTTTCAAAGCTTTTCATGCCTACCTAACATTCTAATGCTCCTAATATGTTTTATACTTTCATTTAGCCAAAATATAGTAAGGTTAAACTTCTTTTTTGATATATCATGGCTACCCAAAAAACCTTATCATAGTTCCCAATTCATTTTCTTCAAATCAACACTCAATTTACACTTCATTTATCACACATTTGTGTTGTTTCTATGTTAATTTCAATTTTTTCTAAATTAACTTAACCAAGGAAGCCTCTCATTCTTCCATTAAAGTTACCTTTCTCTAGTTTTTAAATCACAAAATAATTAACTAGAATCAACTATCATTGATTCAAAGTTTAACTACACTTTCTTCAACTAGTTGCAAACTTTAAATTTCTAGACATAACCTCAATCTATCAAACCTAATCATACCTATCCTTTTTATGGGTTTCAAATGGAAGGAAAAATTTTGAATTTAAGTAGAATAAACTCACCTTAATGGTTCTTTAAGGTGAGCCAAAATTCCTCCTAACATTTCTCCTTTTTCTTGTCTTCCTTCTTGCTCATTTGCTCCCATTATGGCAAGAACTCCTTAATTCTGAATTTTCCTCTCTCAAAATTAATTTTTTTCTCTCTTTTTCAAGATTGAAATGAAGCAAAAATGGTAGCTTTGGAAGGCTAAAGTGAACAACACAAAGGGTGAAAGAGAGGAAGAAGATGACTTAGATTTTTTTGATGGAACAATGGAGAATTTGTCATCTTTTGACTTTTACACCCAAATTAAGGAGTGGGTCCCACTAATTAAAATTAATTCTAATTTTCATTGGCTCATTAATATAATTAATCTTGATTAAATTTTAAACTTTAAGAAATTCCTTATTTGCCACAATTTCCCCCATCTTCACACTTTTCCCCTAACAATTTCCATACTACTTATTTTGTCCATAGAAAAATTTATTTTTTTTCCAATTCTAGCACTAATCTTTTTAATTCCCAAATAATAATACCCTTAATTATTTTCTCTTATTATTAGTCATTTTTTATGGGTTCAAATTTAGATTTTGATTGAATCAGCGCATCGCACTATAGTCATACGCAATCGAGGCCTAAACCACTAGATGTGACAATTCTCTCCCCCGTAAGAAAATTTTGTCCTCGAAATTTACCTAATTAGCTTGAGCTGAATAACTGAGGATACTGAGTTCTCATCATTTCTTCACTCTCCCAAGTGACTTCTTCTCCAGCATGATTGAAACATAAGACCTTTACCAATGGTACCTTCTTGTTTCGTAGTTCCTTGACTTCTCGAGCTAAGATTTTTACCGGCTCTTTTGCATAGGTCAAGTCTGGTCGTACCTTCTTGTTTTGTAGTTCCTTGACTTCTCGAGCTAAGATTTTTACCGGCTCTTTTGCATAGGTCTAGTCTGGTTGTACCTCTATTGATTCCAAAGGTATTACATGTGTTGGATCCAATATGTATCTTCTTAACAATGAGACATGAAACACATTGTGGATCTTATCCAATTCTGGTGGTAAGGCCAACCTGTAGGCCACTGGACCCACACGTTCAAGTATTTTGTATGGTCTAATAAATCTAGGACTTAGTTTCCCCTTTTTACCAAAATGAAGTACTTTCTTCGAAGGCGAGACTTTTAAAAATATCTTGTCTCCAACCACATATTCAATATCCTTCCTTTTCAAATCAGCATAGGATTTTTGTTGATCCGTTGCGGCTTTTAATCGATCTTGGATTAATTTCACCTTCTCCTCTATCTACTACACCAATTATGGACCCATTAACTTCTTTTCACCAAGTTCTATCCAGCATAAAGGTGTCCGACATATTCTTTCATACAAAACTTCATATGGAGCCATGTCAATACTAGCTAGATAGCTATTGTTGTATGCAAATTCTATCAATGGTAAGTACTTATCCCAACTACCTTCAAAGTCAATAACTTCTAAGCATGTCTTCCAACAATTGAATAACTCGTTCGGATTGCCCATTTATTTATGGGTGAAATGTTGCACTAAAAGTAAGTCGGGTCCCCAATACTTGTTGTAGACTTTTCCAAAATTTTGATGTGAACCATGGGTCTCGATCAGAAATCATAGATACTGGCACCCCATGCAGTCAAATTATTTCATTAACATATATTTCTGCTAACTGGTTCAACGAATAGTCCATTCGAACTGGTAGAAAATTAGCTGATTTGGTAAGCCTGTCAACAATCACCCATACTGCATCATGCTTCTTTTGTATTAAAGACAACCCAGATACAAAATCCATTGTAATCCTTTCCCACTTCCATTCTAGAATAGCAATAGGTTGCAACAATCCAAATGGTACCTGGTGCTCTGCTTTCACTTGTTGGCATGTCAAGCATCTTGTAGTGTAATCCACGATATCCTTGAGATGGGAAACATGCTCAATATCATTTGATTGAATAGTTGACCCAACTCTTCATTCCTAGACACCAATAATGAATCTTTAGGTCTTGATACATTTTATTGCTCCCTGGATGCATGAAATAAGTGGTATTATATGCCTCTTTTAGAATTATTTGCTTTAATCCACTATCATTTGGCACACATAGTCTTCCCTTATAACTTATGCTTCCATCATCTTCAACCTTAAATTCAGGTCTCTCCCCCTTTTTTAACTGCCTCACCAATTATCATTAATTTCTGATCTTGCCTCTAAGCTTCTCTCACTTGTTGCCTTAAATTAGGCTGAACACGTAACTCTCCCAAAATAAAATATGAGTCTCTTTTTAATTTATTATTAATTTCTATATATTATATTATAATGAAAACAAATGAAACATCTTCATCCTTATGCTCATGACATGGTGGTACTAGGTTGCGCACGTGTGATGACTCTCCATGCCTCTATGATGAGCTTTTGGTCCTTGGCATTCTTGATTTTGCTGAAAAATGGAAGGGAGTGGCTGAAATTCCTATAGGTTTTCGAAATTTAGTGCAGATTTAAAGAAAAATAAAAAATTAAGGAGTAATTTGGAAATAGGGTTTATAAATAATTGAGCGAAAATGGAGAAGAAAAGGAAAATTTGAGGGAGAAATGTCACGATCGTGATATATGCACAATTTAAAGAACACATGAGCAACACTTTAAACAAACAATTAAGTGTCACACACATGAAGGAGTCCTCACATCCATGACAATATGTTACCTAATGGATAGTGTCATGTGTGTGACACCTTTCTATCTTCCAATTTTTGTCCCAATTCCTCTTTTATCACCATTTCTCTTATGTATATGCATTCCTAAACACAAATTAGAGTTAAAATTCAAATAGAAACTTAAAAAATGAATCAAAAAACTAAAATTAAAGCTAATAAACTGAAAATAACAGAAAGAACTTGGGTTGCCTCCCAAAAAGCGCCACATTTATTGTCCAGGCAAGACATTGCTAACTATGGTCCTTTTAAGGTGGATGGAAAATCATTTGAAGCTGCTCATCCACTTCTGCACTTCTCACAATTGCACCATACTCATTAATATTTGAGTTTCCTTTAGAGACAAAATTATTAACCATAAACAAGAAAAAACAATGATTTGTAATAGGTAGAGTTGAAAAGTCACATACCTTAATTTCATTAGTCTCATCTAATACTGTCATGATTATTTTTCAATTCTTAACATCAATATGGGTATTTGTTATGACCATAAAAGGTTTACCAATAAGTATTACAAAACTTCCTTTTAAACTTGTATTTTTAGTGTCTATGACTTCAAAATCAACAATCATTGTTAACTTACCAATTTGAACCATAAGGTTTTCTATTATACCTGAGGGAAGTTTTATTGAACCATCGGCTAACTGAAGGCCTATGTTGGTTGACTTTAATTCTCCTAAACCTAGATGCTTATAAATTGAGTAGGGCATTAAATTCACACTAGCACCTAAATCTAACATAGCCTTTGCTTTTATTCCTTCTCCTAAGGTAATGTCAACAACAAAACTACCAAGATCTTTCTTCTTTTTAGGTAATGGTGAAGTTATTGTAAGTTTTTTCGTTATCCATTTTATGTATAAAGATTCCTCTTTCATAGCTTTTGTTAGTGAATATATTTTCTTTTCAGAATAAATCAAAGCTAAGTCATTCTCACATTAAGAAGATGTCATACCCTTCTTATATTCCCTTTGTTTGAGAAATGGTGGCTTTTAGGGCTCATTTGCTTTGTATAATTTAGGTGATGGGACTTTTTCTAGATTTTTCTCTCTTTTTGCTTCTATCTCTTGAAACTTGACTTCTTTGGTCTATAATTCATGTGTACCTACAAGAGAACAGTACTCCATGTTTGTTTCAGAATGTACACCGTAATTAAAAGTGTTACCATTCATAGATATGGACTTGGCTTGCTCTATTTGGCTTGGTAACTTCCCTTTTTTATTTTCTTGTATTGTCTTTACTATTTGTCCAATATGAATTTCTAGCCTTTTGAATGAAGCTTCTATTGAATCAAGCCTCTTATTCATTCTTTCCTGCTTGTTTTGAGTTACTAGCAAGAAACTATTTTACGTTTCTTTTATAGATAGTTTTCTAGGTGCACTAGCAGGTTCAATTTGGTTTGGATGTGTGTATGAGGGTTGATTTGGAGATTATTGGTAATGGTACTATTAATTTGGATTTTTATGTTTGAGGATTTGAGGTGGGTTTTGATTAGAATTTCTCTAAGAGAAATTAGGATGGTTCCTCTAGCCAGGATTATAAGTGTTTGAGTATGGATTATTTAATTGCCTAAGCTAGAAGGAATTCAATGCATTAGTTTGCTTTACTTCAGTCCCTGCTAAAGAATCAAAAGAAGAATACATATTAGCTCCATATCCATAAATACCGCAAATTCCACATACATGATTTACATATGCATGATATTTATTTGTTAGCGTTTGGACTTGCTTTCTGAGCTCAGCTATTTGTAAAGCCAATTCATTACCACTGAAAATTTCATGCACTTTTATTTTTCTCTCACACTTTTTTGTTGATAATTATCTCCAAGAAGTTCAAATATATCTTATACTTCCGTTGCTTTCTTTTCCCCTATAGCTCCTCTAGCCGTGTTGTCAACCATGCATTGATATTGTTGACTCAAATCATTATAGAAGGCCTAATTTATTACTAGAAGAGGGTACCCATGGTAAGGGCATTGCAAAAAAAACATCTTGAATCTATCCCAAACTTCATGGAAAGTTTTGGAGTCTTTTTGATAAAAATTAGTAATTTCAGCTCTTAACTCCTTCATTTTCTAATGGGAATAGAATTTACGCATTAATTTGTGATATAATTCAGTCCAATTATCTAGAGAATCAGGATGTAAAATCATTGGCCATGCCTTGGCTTTATCTTTCAAGGTGTAAATAAAACACCTCATCCTCAATCGGTCTTCATTAAGCCCATTTAATGCGAAAAAGTTGATTGTTGCATAAAATTCCCTTATAAGTGTCAGAGGATCTTCATTAGCTAATCCATAGAAAGATGGAAACATGTTCAAATATATGTTTTTCAGCTCAAAATTCCTTGTTTCCTCTCATAACATTATACATGAGGGAGTGTTACCAATTACAGGTATGGCATAGTCTTTTATAGCTAATTGCCTCTGTTCCATAATTTCTATTGGTGGAATCGTTGTTAGGTCTGTTACTACTTCTTCCTCCAAATTTTTAGGATTTTTGAATATTTCTTCTTTATTTTCAGAGGATATTTTTTCGAGTTTGTGTGTTTTGAATCGAAATTCATAATTTCACTGAGTGGATGCTTCATTTGACTTACTCTATTTACTAGTACCTGACATAAAACTAAAATTAGCAATTGACAAATAAAAAAATAAAAATAAAAATTGTGGAAAATTATTTAAAAGATAAACATTGGGAATTAATTAACTAAGAATTTAAAAATAGCTCATCGACAACATCGCTAAAAACTTAATGTAACTCAAAGTGTACTCACAAGTGCACGAGCCAATTCTAATATTAGCAAGTTACTCCCGAGGTTGATCTCTCAAGAACTATTTGTAGGATTAAACTTTTAATTAGTTTTATATTACCAATGAACTATAAATTAAAATCTAAACATTCTAACCAAGTATGTTAAATTTGATTGAGCTAAAATAACAGAATGAATTAATAACTATATTACAGTAGAAAGTTAAAGAGAAAATTAATCAGAGAAAAAATAGGAACTTAGCTCACAACCCACGACCTACATGCTCTTTAATAATTTAAGCACTAATGAATGTAGTTTTATGGATTTAGCTTTTAATGCATCAATTAATCCAGCTAATAAATTAACTAATGTTCAATCCAATTTTTATGTTAGATTACAAATGGTGTGTCTAATAATAAAACCTTAACATATTCATTTAAAGTTGAATAATTGGTGATCAAGCAACTACCAAACTAAAAAATTTATAAGCATAATTAAAACTAAAAATAATCATTCATTCATTGAAAAGATAGAAAGAGAGTCATACATATTGGAGTTGCTCGCTAAGCACCCATTAAAGTGTTTAGCCTAGTATTTTAATAACAATGGTCATGTCTATTTTGATGACTAAGTTACACTTAAAGAAAATAAAGGTGAAAAACTCCCTGTAATTCAACAAGATAATTGTATGCTCTTTCTTTCTTTGGCTATCTATCTTTGTTTATCCCTCTCCCCCTTATGTAAAAGAAAAAAAAATAGAATTTATAATCTAAATTCCTACTTGAATTCTACTTCTAAAGATATAAAACTTCCTAATTAGAAGAAAACTTTTCACAGAAGTGCTCTTAGGATTGGATTTTATCTTCAAGCACTAGGCCCCACTTGATCAGAATAAGAGTTGGATCAGGACTGAGTTTATAGGACAAAACCTATATTGCATGATACAACCTTTGTCATATTTGCAAATTTAGGCCTCGAGTCGCAAGTGTCGTTAAATTAATGCGCCAGACCGATCAAAATCTAAATTTAGATTTTTACTGGAGAAAATTTAAAATAATGGAAAATAATTATGGAAAATACTTAATAAAGTGTTTACATTATTTAAAGATGTTAGTTTACAGTGAAGGACCTAAATGCAAAATTTGAAAAGTTTTGGGGTCAATTTATGATATATAAAAATTTGGAGGATCAAGTGTAATAATTATTAATTAAATGAATGATTATGGATATTAAATACATATGATGGCTGACCAAATTAAGTGTCACACATTAAGAAGATAATTAAATATAAATATCTAGATATTTAAGATTAGGTGGACCATCATTAATTAATTTTGGCATGTTCTTCTTAATTTCTTCTTCTTCCTTCCTTATCTCTTTCCATATAGAATTTTCTATACTCCTAAACCATCCCCACCTTTCTCCACCTTCCTCCAAAACCAAAGCTTCTTTTTAGTAGGAGAAAGAGAGAAAGTAAAGAGAAAAAGTGAGAAAAGGCCATCTTCTTTTATAACAAAGCTTGAGGAAGCTTGGGAGAACAAAAAGAGAGAGAGAGAAAAGAAATGAAAAAAAGAGAAAACCTTAAGGTTCGCCCATGGAAGCAAGGAAGTGAAGTTATGGTGATTTTTCTTCTCTTATATGTTTTTTCTAAAGAAAAGTTGTGATTAAAGCATGTTATGGAAAAAGAGAGAGAAAATTTAGGATTTAAAAAGGATTGATAAAGAAAGGTTGTTGATGATGTTTCTCATATGTTTAGGTAGCAAAGGAAAAGAGAAAGAGAAGTGAAGAGAAAGAAATCAAAGTTTTAAATAAGTGCATAACTTAAGGCAATGGCCTATATTATATCATCAAGTTGCATGATTTGAGTATTTGGCATGTAAATGATTGTAAATTAGTAGTATTTTGTCATATAATTTTGGAGATGCATGTTTGCTAGACTTAGGATTAATTTTGGTAAAAATTTAATTAGGTGATTGTGTGTGTTCTTTGCTAGATTTTATGGAGCAATTAGTATATAAATTACTACAACTTGACTTATGAAATTCTGATTGATGTTTTCTTTAATGGATTTGAAATTTAAGACATAGGAATAAAACTTTTATGAAGAAAACAAAATGTGATTTTTAATGTAACTATGCTTAATTTGGGTACAAAAGTTGGACTAAAAAACTGTCTACGAAATTCTGGGCAATGATTTTAACAGCCAATAAGTGTTCAATTGATCATATCTTTTACTACAGAACTCTAAATTAAGTGATTCAAATTGCATATTAAATCTAAGATCCATGGCTATAATTTTCAGAATGACAATTAAATGAAATTAGGATTGTAATGGGATGAAAAATGAAATAAAAAAATAGAACATGAAATCTACTAGTAGCAGGATAAAATAGGAATTGAAGAAGATAATATGTAAAATAATATGGATCTTGTTATATTATGTAAATAATATTTTTATTGAGTAATTATATTTTTTTATTGAACTATTAAACCCATTAAATATGTGAATTAAAGAATTATGAAATTTATGAAGAGGAAGAGAATATGATGAATGAAATATATAAAGAAAAATGAGAAATTGATGATAACATGTATTAAGCCCTTGAACACCTAGTGTAGAACTAGAGTCTTAGATAGTTTGACATGCCAATCAGGGGTCTATTAATGTCGGTGATAACACTCATATTAATGCCTGTGATGACACATATATTAATATTGGTGATGATATTCATATTAATATCGATGACGACACATATATTAATGTTGGTGATGCCACTCATATTAATATTGATGATCATGTCATTTGTTGGGTTTTAAAGAACGAATCACATTCATAAACGATGAGAAAAAATAAAATTTTCAAAATCCGAAACAAAAGATCATACTTGTGCCATTAAAACTAAATTATATAAATATAGAGGTTAGAAATTCTACCTTGTAATTTCTTATTTGTTATTCAAATCTTCACTTTGTTGGGTTGTAGCAAACTACAACAATCCACACTAGGATGTCTCTAATGATAATCCACATGAAGAATGAAGAAGAAACTATCAAAAGAAATGGTTTGAACAAATTCAAAGTGAGAGCTTTGAAAGTGTTCTTGAGAGAATTTTATTGTCTTAAAAATATTTTTTTCACAAAAAAATATTTTCTTGTCTATTTTCTGTCATTTGATGTCTTTTCTATTTGAATCAAATTCAAAGAAAAGATCAAAAGTAAAAAATGGAGAAAAGGGAATTGAATAAATAGTGAATGTGCTTAATGGCCATAATTGGCATAATTAAGGCCAAATTCACCTGGCCAATGAGAGGCACCAGCGTGCGAGCTGGGCCTGTTGCGGGCTGCAGTTGGGCAAGCCCTAACCCGCACGAGCCCGTGACCCTCCCGAACGATTTTTTCATACGATCTCATTGCGATCCATATCGAAATAATTCTCTCATATTTTGAATCCCATCCAAAACCATTTTACTCATTCTCCCTATCTTCAATGTGTGTAACCCATTAGGTTCCGATAATGTTGGACACTTAAATTAACAATTAATTTAAGCAAGTCATGAGCGGTATCTAGCAACACATCATGACCCTCAATTGACAGGAAAGTAAGTGGTTTGACTACAAACCTTTCCATAGACAATTTCCTTTCAGTTATTCCTTTCACCATTCTATACCCCACTTGGTTCAGAGTATGGACATGTGTCAACTCTCACTAGACTGACTACATCACGTCTAGTCCAAGGCTCATTACTCTATTAGATATGTCATTGAAGACTATTTTTATGACATTTCCACTCCGTCCAGAGATTCACGAGTAATGACCATGATAAGATGCCATGGGTATACACTCCTTCTATCAAGAGTGGTGATTCCTTTGTTGGTTACCTAATTACCTTCGAATACTTCAAGTTGTATCCAATCATCACCCTATGAGCAACCTCCCTAAGGCAACAAGGAATAGTGTCAAAGTACAGAATCAGTATCCAAGATATCCTTGAGTACCTCAAGTCTAAGGATACTTGCACCATTGCTATGATGAGATTATCATTGACATTTGAATAGACTATCCATATGATTGTCTCATAGCTGGTCATCTAATGTACTTAGCTACACTTAGGAAGTATCCGCATGTCAACTCTAAAAATCTCATGTTTACAAATTATGAGATCTACTACTCGATCAAATCAAGGAGTGTAACATGTGCTAGTCTATCCAAATTAATAATGACCCGTCTCATTAATTTTATGACTAGGGATAATTTTGATACTAACATAATTAAACATGATAAGAATTTCAATATCATGATCTCATCATGATTTCCTTCATGCTATGTTATGTATCAAGGACTTCATTAATTGATTTAAGATTACTATCAATTCATATATCAAATGAACATCAAATTAATGAAAAATCCTTTTATTAATCCAATAAATTTGTACAATAAGTGCTAAAGGTGATTGCCTTTAGGGAACTCCTCTAACAAGCTCCCACTTGCACTGAAGTCTATCGCCTTTGTATTTAATTCCATAGGAGAGTACATAAGAATCATATTTCTTTTGGAGAAGTGGCTTAGTTAAAGGATCAACAATATTCTGATCAGCGGGCACTCTTTCTATCTTTACATCATTCCTATCAATGATTTCTCTAATCAAATGGTATCTTCTGAGTACATCTTTAGATCTCTGATGAGACCGTGGCTCCTTTCCTTGCGCAATGGCTCCATTATTATCACAATACAATTGTATTGGATCAATAATGTTGGGAACCACTCCAACTCCTGTGATGAATTTCTTTACCCAAACTATTTCCTTTGCTGCTTTAGAAGCTGCAATGTACTCTACTTCAGTTGTGGAATCAGTAGTCGTTTCCCGTTTGGAACTTTTCCAATTAACTGCTCCACCATTTAGTGTGAATATGTAACCTGACTAAGATTTTAAGTCATCCTTGTCAGATTGGAAGCTGCCATCAGTATACCCGCTCACAATAAGATCTCCATCTCCATATACCAAGAATACATCCTTAGTCATTCTTAAGTACTTAAGGATATTCTTAGTAGCCACCCAATGACCCTCACCAGTCAAAACATATGATACATCGGGTCTTGTACATATCATAGTGTACATGATTGATCCTATAGCTGAAGCATATGGAATCAAACTCTTGTGTGTCCTGTCATCTTATGTCCTTGGACACAAAGACTTTGAGAGAGTAATCCCATGGGTCATGGGAATATATCCCCTATTGGACTGCTCCATGCTAAACCTCTTTAACATCTTATCAATGTATGTAGACTGTGAAAGACCAATTAATCTTTTAGATCTATCTCTATAGATCATTATCCCGAAAATATAGATTTCTTCTCCAAGGTCTTTCATAGAGAAATTCTTGTATAACCAAATTTTGACTGAGTGTAAGGCCGAGATATCATTTCCCATTAATAATATGTCATCTACATACAACACAAGAAATACGATTGCATTCCCAGTAACCTTATTGTAAACACAAGATTCATCCAGATTTTGTAAGAAACTAAACTATTTGATTGTCTCATCAAACTGAATATTCTAACTCCTGGATGCTTGCTTTAATCCATAAATGGATCTTTGAAGCTTACATACCTTTTTGCCATCTTAGGGTATGAAGCCTTATAGTTGTGTCATGTACACATTCTTAGTCAGATTTCCATTAAGGAAAGCTATCTTCACATCCATTTTCCATATCTCATAATCATAATGAGTAGCAATGGCTAGAAGTATCCTTATGGATTAGTTTCATCATAATCAATTCCTTGTCTTTGGCGATAACCTTTAGCAACAAGTCTAGCTTTATAGGTAATCACATTACCATCCATGTCAATTTTCTTTTTGAAAACCCACTTGCACCCTATAGGCTTTATCCCTTCGGGTGGGTCAACCAACGTCCATATTTGGTTTTCATACATGGAATTTTTTGTGTTTTGAAGAATGAATCATATTCATAAATGCAGCGAAAAAATAAAATTTTCAAAACCCGAAACAAAAGACCATACTAGTGCCATAAAAACTAATTTATATAAATATAGGGGTTAGAAATTATACCTTGTAATTTTTTATTTGTTCTTCAAATCTTCACTTTGTTGGGTTGTAGCAAATCACAACAATCCACACTAGGATGTCTCTAATGATAATGCACATGAAGAATGAAGAAGAAACTATCAAAAGAAATGGTTTGAATAAATTCAAAGTGTTAGCTTTGAAAGTGTTCTTGAGAGAATTTTTGTTGTCTTAAAAATATTTTTTTCACAAAAAATATTTTCATGTCTATTTTCTGCCATCTGATGTCTTTTCTATTTGAATCAAATTCAAAAATGGAGAAAAGGCCAAATAAATGAATAGTAATTGGCCATAATTGGCCTAATTAAGGCCAAATTCTATCGTTGGCCAATGGAAGAGAGGCAGCAGTGCGCTGGGCCTGCTGCGGGTTGCTACTGGGCAGCCCAGCTGGCCCAATAGGCAGGCCAGCAGTTTGCCTAGCCAGTGCGGGCACGTGATCCTTTCAAATGATTTTTCCCATCCGATCTCATCGCGATTCATCCCGAAATAATTCTCTCATATTTTAGATCCTATCCAAGACCAGTTTACTCATTCTCCATATCTTCAATGTGTGTGACCCATTAAGTTCCCAGTCATATTGGCCACTTAAATTAATAATTAATTCAAGCAAGTCATGAGCGGTAGAGATTTGGTTCATCCTTTAGTTAAGCACAAAATATGAATAACTATCTGACAAACTGGTTAGAATTAAGTCAATACTTAATTCATGGTCCATCACAAATCCCAAGGTGGTTTACCTTTCAATATAGCCATTCATCTTCAATGCATATTGCACTGGAGATGTCCCCTCAACCATCTTAGTGCGGAAAAGCAACCTCAAAGTTTCGAACCTTTTGAAATGCACTTAATCATCAAAAAGCTCTTTTAGGTGGTACACTATGGAGTTAGCATCCATAGCCTCATGCTACTTTTGCAACTCAGCTGACATAGTACCAAGCAAAATACAACTTGCCATCTAATTATCATCGAGATGCTTTTGATATGCCTTATGATCATCTTCAAAAGCATAAGCAGTAGGGGGATTAGGGAGTGCCTCACCTATGACGTAGCCAATCTTTTCAGATTTGAAAACTATTCTCAAATTCCTTAGCCAATCCAAAAAATTAGGCTCAGTCAACTTATTTGATTCCATTAGTGATCGCAAATTCACACTTATCATGATGATGATTCTAGCAACCTATATGTAAAATAGAACATGTTATAATGTACATAAAATGCATATTTATTAGGTCTTTAATAAATCTCATTATGAATCCAACTATTTTATTGTGAATCCATAGCCTTCACTATGAACCCGACAAAACTTATATTGAAGTTCTCCTAGTGGGTTGATATCCAACTAGCTAAGAATAACCTTGAGATCCTTAGTTCGCTTGGTAGGTATCTAATCCATACCAATTGCATTATTCATGCAACTATCGAATCTTGTGCTATTGACTTATTGATGTGTGCACATACATTGGGCTATCAACTCTTGATATGTGTACATTTCATGTATACAAACCTAACTTTGCCTCCAATACTCATTAACCTTGCCGCAAATGGAACAAGTTAATAATATCGGTTAAGTCTAACCCATTAATCGTGAAATTTAATTTCAATGGTTTGATCATATTCTTATAGAGTGAGCTTGAGGAACCTCAACAACCCTAACTCTAGAAGAACTCTGGTTGTCCCCACATTAATGGAAGGCATAAGACTTAATTGCTTATTTAGTTTGGGATTTCTTTGTTAAGTCTCATCAAGTTATTATTTCATCCTTTTATATATCATACATTCATCATATTGATATATAAAGATAGTTACATTAACTATATGGCATTATCATGGCCATACTAAAGTCAATCTCTTGAGCCGAAGAGAAATTGACTAGGTCTTACATAGGTATGTGCATGAATTTACAACCCATAATAGAAATCAAATTCCTATTTCTAAGTCTTCTTGTTTATGGTACCACCTTCTTTGCTTCTTGCTCCTTTGTATTTGCATTATATCCTAATCCTATGTAATTTAATTACATATTTCAAAGTATAGAAAACCTCAATTTACATTTGAGGGGAGTAAGATGAGAAGAGAAATACAAAAAAAGAAAGAGAGGTAGGGACACGCAGGCCCTATTTACAATAAACAAAACAATTCTATGCATACTTCATCACATTGGCTCTAAGTCCATCATCATCCATCATATTTTTCACACACCCCTAACACTAGTTCTCTAATGCATAAAAGAAAAAAATGACAATTTTGGATTTCAATTTGTAAATCGATTCAACGCTTGAAATAAAATTGCCTACCTGCGTTTTTTCAGTTAATTTAATTTTTTATGCCATTTTAAAGTGGAATTTAATATTTAATAAAATTAAATTAAATTCCATATTTCCTTAATTTAAAATTAATTCTCCTTAAAATTAGAAAATTATGATGTTAAAATTAAACAATATAATTTTAATATACATACCAATTTCTAGTCATAGTAGAATTACAATTGCTCAACTTAAATTAATTCAAAATTAATTTCCAAAAATTATAAAAATTTTCAAAACTTACAATCATCATTCTAATCATCTTTAGGTCAGCTCAATTTCATCAAAATATTTTTGGCACAAGCCAAAATTACTAATACAAATGAACCAATACACTTAGACGCTCAAAACGACTCATTCGCCATCTAGAATTTTTTAAAATTTCAAATGCATGCAAAATAATTTTAGCATGAATATAACATCCAAATCACATATTTTTAATGATATAAAAAATATTTCAAGGTGCTAAAAGCAAAATAAACACAAAAAATCAAACAAAATAGCCCCACCGGGTATGATAAAACAGTCTCGTTTTTGTGTTTATTTGAAAAATTAATTAAATAATTTTTAAATAATTATTAGATTCTTACAAAGACATAAAATCATTCCCAATATGCCTAAATAATTTTTTCATAATCAAATTACAAAAAAATATAATCAGCCCCATCAATTAAGCCAAACAGCAACACATGTTCATAAACATGGCAATTTTAGGCATTTTTGAAATAAATTCGAAATTAATTATTTGAATCATATTAAAATAGTTTTTCAATCAAAATAATCATCTTTAATCATCCCACGATCATATTAGAGAAACAAAAATATGTAAAACATATGTTACAAATTAATTTCAATTTTTCAAATCTTATTGATCCAAAATCATCAAAAACATCCAATCCCATTGTACTTTCAATTAAAATTAATTTTAATGGACACAAGGGGGCTCTGATACCAATGATAGGTTTTGAAGAATGAATCACATTCATAAATGCAGTAGAAAAATAAATTTTCAAAATCCGAAACAAAAGATCATACTTGTGCTATTAAACCTAATTTATAGAAATATAGTGGTTAGAAATTATACCTTGTAATTTCTTATTTGTTATTCAAATCTTCACTTTGTTGGGTTATATCAAACCACAACAATCCACATTATGATATCTCTAATGATAATCCACACGAATAATGAAGAAGAAACTATAAAAAGAAATGGTTTGAAAAAATTCAAAATGTTAGCTTTGAAAGTATTCTTGAGAGAATTTTATTATCTTAAAAATATTTTTTTCAGAAAAAAATATTTTCATGTCTATTTTCTCTAATTTGATGTCTTTTCTATTTGAATCAAATTCAAAGAAAAGATAAAAAGTCAAAAATGGACAAAAGGGAATTGAATGAATAATGAATGTGCTTAATGGCTATAGTTGGCCTAATTAAGGCCATGGGTATACACTCTTTCTATCAAGAGTAGTGAATCCTTTGTTGGTTACCCAATTACCTTCAAATACCTTAAGTTGTATCCAATGACCACCCTATGAGCAACCTCCTTGAGGCAACAGAAATAGTGTCAAAATACAAAATTAGTATCCAAGATATCCTTGAGTACCTCAAGTCTAAGGATACTTGCACCATTGCTATGATGAGATTATCATTGACATTTGAATAGATTATCCATATGATTGTCTCATATCTGGTCATTCAGTGTACTTAGCTACATTTTGCAAGAATCCACATGTTAACTCTAAACATCTCATGTTTACATATTATGAGGTCTACTACTCGATCCAATCAAGGAGTTTGACATGTGGTAGTCTGTCCGGATTAACAATGTCTCGTCTCATTAATCCTATGACTAGGGATACTTTTAATACTAACATAATTACACATGATAAGAATCTCAATATCATGATCTCATCATGATTTCCTTCATGCTATGTTATGTATCAAGGACTTCATTAATTGATTTAAGATCACTATCAATTCATGTATCAAATGAACATCAAATTAATGAAAAAGCCTTTTATTAATCAAATAAAGTTTTACAATAAGTGCTAAAGGTGATTGCCTTTAGAGCACTCCTCTAACACTATTATGCTTGGATGACAATTTTATTACGCCTGGATGGCCAACTCCATTATTCTAGTTATTTATTCTTAGGTGCTATGGGCACAAATATATTAAAAATGGTACGAGAATTTAATATAGGATAATTTGTGATAATTAATTTGGTATGTTAACTAAATTACTATAATCAAAATACAAGTGATGATATGAGATGAGAAATTATATATGTGAAATGTGATCTATGGAGAGGCCAGATGGTAGTAGAGCTACTCCAACCAGAGCATATCCCATACGAGCTCGAGAGGATCAGGATGTACCTGACATTATGGTTAAATTTATTCTCTTTGGCTTTGACATACATGCATTGATAGATCTGGGATATATGCATTCATACATATGCACACCACTACCGGGTTGAGAGGGTTTAAAACTATATGCTTTAGAATTTGAGATTCTTGTGACTTAGGCATAATGTGATGGTTAGTAAGGTGTTCAGGAGTTTTCCATTTGAAATATAGGGCAAACAGTTCCTGTCAGACTTGATAGAGCTACCATTCCACGAATTTGATGTGATATTAGGAATGGATTGGCTAGCTCGTCATGGAGTGATAATAGATTATGGGAGGAGACAGATGATCATAAGCATTCCAGAACAAGATGAGATAGTGGTGTTGGGTGAGAATAAAGAATATCCAGACAATGTTATATCAGTGTTGAAAGCTCAAAAACTCATCAATAAGGGATACAAAACATACTTAGTATATGTGATCTATATAAAAAATGGTAGTCCAAAGCTAGTAGACATTTCTATTTTATGTGAGTTTCCAAATGAGGTGCTAGGATTACCACCGGATTGAGAGATAAAGTTTGCTATCAATTTGGTTCCTGACACTGCTCCTATATCTATTACACCACATAGGATGGCACCAGTGGAGTTGAAAGAGTTAAAGGTGCAGATGTAAGATTTGTTAGATAATGGGTTTATACGATTTAGTGTATCATCATGGGGTGCTCCAGTGTTATTTGTGAAAAAAAAACATGTCACCTTACATCTTTTGTATCAATTATAAGCAGCTTAATAGGGTGACTATTAAGAATAAATACCCGCTGCTAGGATTGATGATTTATTTTATCAATTGAAAGGTGTGGGCATATTTTCAAAGATAGATCTTCGATCAAGGTATCATTAACTGAAGATCAAAGAGTCAAATGTACCTAAGATGAAATTCAGGACTAGTTATGGTTATTATGAGTTCCTGGTTATGCCCTTTGGATTAACAAATGCATCAACAACTTTTATAGAGTTGATGAATCGAGTGTTTAGGCTGTATCTTGATCAATTTGTAGTGGTTTTTATGGATGATTTCCTTGTGTATTCCAAATATAGAGAAGAACATGATCAACACTTCAGAATAGTGCTACAAACATTGAGGGAGAAGTAGTTGTATGCAAATCTATCTAAGTGCGAGTTTTGGCTCGAAGCAGTCAGTTTTTTAGTTCATGTAGTTTTAGCTAAAGGCATTCGAATTGACCCTGATAAGATCGAGCCTATCCTTAATTGGAAACCACCTCAAATGTGATAGAAATGAGGAGTTTCCTTGGATTAGTCGGATATTATAGGAGTTTCCTCAAAATGTGACAAAAGTAAAGGGATTTTCATCCATAGTGACTCCTTTGACATGACTTGTATGTAAAGATATTCAATTTGAATGGATGGATAAATGCCAAGAAAGCTTTGATCAACTAAAGGCAATGTTGACTGAAGCACCAATGTTGAGTCAGCCCATACCTAAAAAAGACTTTGTAGTGTACAATGATGCTTGTCGTAATGGGTTGGGTTGTGTCCTTATGCAGGAAGGAAAAGTGATTGCTTATGCTGTTACAGGAATGCATTAAAGGCAATCACCTTTAGCACTTATTGTACAAATGTATTTGATTAATAAAAGGCTTTTTCATTAATTTGATGTTCATTTGTTATATGAATTGATAAGTGATCTTAAATCAATTAATGAAGTCCTTGATACATAACATAGCATGAAGGAAATCATGATGAGATCATGATACTGAGATTCTTATCATGTGTAATTATGTTAGTATCAAAATTATCCATAGTCATAGGATTAATGAGACGGGACATTATTAATCCGGACAAACTAGCACATGTTACACTCCTTGATTGAATTGAGTAGTAGATCTCATAATCTATAAACATGAGATGTTTAGAGTTAACATGTGGATGCTTGCTAAGTGTAGCTAAGTACATTGGATGACTAGCTATGAGACAATCATATGGATAATCTATTCAAATGTCAATGACAGTCTCATCATAGCAATGGTGCACGTATCTTTAGACTTGAGGTACTCAAGGATATCTTGAATATTGATTATGTATTTTGACACTATTCGTTGTTGCCTCAGGGAGGTTGCTCATAGGGTGGTGATTGCATACAACTTGAGTTATTCGAAGGTAATTGGGTAACCAACAACGGATTCACCACTCCTGATAGATGGAGTGTATACCCATGGCCTCTTATCGTGGTCATTACTCAGAAATCTCTAGCCGGAGTGGAAATGTCATAAAGATAGTCTTTAATGACATATCTAATAGAGTAATGAGCCTTAGGGATAAGAACTAACATTACTTGGACTAGACGTGACGTAGTCAATATAGTGGGAGTTAACACATGTCCATACTCTGAACCAAGTGGGGTATAGATGTAATTGCACGGAAATTGTCTATGGAAAGGTTCGTAGTCAAATCACTGACTTTTCGGTCAATTGGGGGTCATGATGTGTTGTTAGATACTGCTTATGACTTGCTTAAACTATTTGTTAATTTAAGTGGCCAACATAACCAAGAACCTAATGGGTCACACGCATTGAAGATATGGAGAATGAGTAAAATGGTCTTGGATAGGATCCAAAATATGGGAGAATGGATCACGATGAGATCGCACTGGAAAAATCATTCGTGAGGGTCACGGGCCCGCGCAGGTTAAGCAGGTTACTGGCCTACCTAGCGGGCCAGCTGGGCTGCCCAGCAGTAGCCTGTAGTAGGCCCAGTAGGTTGCTGCCTCCCTCTCGTTGGCCAACGGCAGAATATGGCTTTAATTAGGCCAATTATGGCCAATTACTATTCATTCATTTCCCTTTTCTCCATTTTTGACTTTTCATCTTTTCTTTGAATTTTATTCCAATAGAAAAGACATCAAATGGCAGAAAAAAGACATAAAAATATTTCTTGTGAAAAATAATATTTTTAAGATATAACAAAAATTCTCTCAAGAACACTATCAAAGCTAGCACTTTGAATTTGTTCAAACCATTTCTTTTAATAGTTTCTTCTTCATTCTTCACGTGGATTATCATTAAAGACTTCCTAGTGCGGATTTTTGTGGTTTGCTACAACCCAACAAAGTGAAGATTTGAAGAATAAATAATAAATTATAAGGTATAATTTCTAACCTCTATATTTATATAAATTACTTTTAATGGCATAAGTATGATCTTTTGTTTCGGGTTTTGAAAATTTTATTTTTCTGTTGCGTTTATGAATCTGATTCATTCTTCAAAACCCAACATATGCTTCCAAATAGCTTAAAACTCATGAGCTTAATTATCTAACACTTGATTTAGAGTTATCTGTTATTCTTTTTGCTTTGAAGATGTGGAGACATTATCTATATGGGGAAAGATGTTATATCTATATAGATCACAAGATTTTCAAGTACCTTCCTACATAGAAAGAAAGAGCTCCATCCCAGACATGGATGAAAAAGTCACACTGCTCACTAAACCTAGGGCAAAGAAGATGGTTGGAGTTGATTAAAGATTATAACTATGTGATCATCTACCAGCCAAGAAAAGCTAATATGGTTACAGATGCATTAAGCAAGCAGATTTTAGCTGAGATGCAAATACAACCCACCTTGATGTAGAGGATCAAAGATGCCCAGCAGCAAGATGAAAAGGTAGTAAAGATAGTTGAGACAGTGAAAAAGGGAGAAAAGTCAGAGTTTTCATTAACAGAAATGCTGCAATGTATTTCAAGAATAGGATTTGTGTGCCAAGTATAGAAGATTTTAAGTTAGATATCTTAAAAGAAGCACATGAGACAGTATATACTATACATCTAGGCGAAAACAAAATAAACCAAGATTTGAAAGCACAATACTAGTGGCCAAGGATGAAGAAAAATATCATGGAGCATGTAGCTAAGTGTTTGACTTTCTAGGAAGTGAAAGATGAACATCAGCTGCCCATAGGTCTGTTGCAATCTATGCCCATACCAGAATGGAAACAGAAAAGAATCACGATGGATTTTGTGTCCAGTTTATCTATGACTCAGAGAAAACATGATGCAGTGTGGATACACAATTCTTGCCAGTTAGGATGGACCATTTGTTGAATAAATGGGCCAAGATTTATGTTAATGAGATTGTGAGATTACACGGAGTTTTGGTATCCATTATCTCTAATAGAGATCCTCGCTTTATGTTGAAATTTTGGAAGAGCTTGCAACAAGCTTTGGGAACCTGACTCAGTTTTAGTACGACTTTCCATCTACAAACAGATGGACAATCCGAGCAAGTTATTCAATTGTTAGAGGATATTATGAGAAGCAGTGAGCTCGAGTTTAAAGGAAGTTGGGATCAATATCTAACTCTTATGGAGTTTGCCTACAATAATACATTGACCTTAAGAGGCAAGACATAGAATATGTTGTAGGTGACAAAGTGTTTGTTAAGGTTTTGCCTTAAAAGAAAGTAATAAGATTCGATAGAAAAAGAAAGCTGAGTCTAAGATTCATAGGTCCTTATGAGATTTTGGAAAGAATCAGACCAGTGGCGTATTAGTTAGCACTTCCACCAAAGCTGGATAGAATCCATATTGTTTTTAATGTGTCGATGCTAAAAAGATATAGATCGGACCCAACTCATGTTATTCCAGCTGAGGAAATAGAAGTACAAATAGACTTGAATTATGAAGAGGAACCAGTGGCATATTACCACGTGAAGAGGAAGTTTTACGAAGCAAGAAAATTCCATTAGTTAAAGTGCTATGATGGAATCATTCTATAGAAGAAGCCATGTGGGAAAGTGAGGAGATCATGAAAAGAAAATATCCACAACTATTCAATAAAGAATGTACAGTTAAATTTTGAGAATGAAATCTATTTTAAGGGGGAGAGAATGTCATATCCACAAATTTAGGCCCCAAGTTGCATGTGTTGTTAAACTGACACATCGGACAAACCGGAGTCTAAATTTAGATTTTTATTGGAGAAAATTCAAAATAATGGAAAATTAATTATGGAAAATACTTAATAAAGTGTTTAAAGGATTTAAAGATGTTAGTTTATGGTGAAGGACCTAAATGCAAAATTTGTAAAGTTTTGGGGTCAATTTGCAATATACCAAAAATTGGAGGATTAAGTGAGATAATTATTAATTAAATGAATGATTATGGATATTAAATACATGTGATTGCTAGCCAAACTAATTGTCACATTTTAAGAAGCTAATTAAACATAAATATCTATATATTTAAGCTCAGGTGGACCATCATTAATTAATTTTGGCATGTTCTTCTTAATTTCTTCTTCTTCCTTCTTTATCTCTTTCCATCTAAAATTTTATATACTCCTAAACCAGCCCCACATTCCTCCACCTTCCTCCATAACCAAAGCTTCTTTTTAGTAGGAGAAAAAGAGAAAGTAAAGAGAGAAAGTGAGAAAAGGCCATCTTATTGCATAACAAAGATTAAATAAGCTTGAGAGAGCAAAAAGAGAGAGATAAGCAAGAAAAAAAAGAGAGAAAACATAAAGGTTCAGCCATGGAAGCAAGGAAGTGAAGGTAAGGTGATTTTTCTTCTCTTCTATATTTTCTCTAAAGAAAGGTAATGATTAGAGCATGTTATGGAGAGAGAGAGAGAGAGAGTTTAGGGTTTAGAGAGGGTTGATAAAGAAAGGATGTTGATGATATTTCTTATATATTTAGGAGCTCAAATTAAGAAAGAACAAACTCAAAGTAGCCAAGGAAAAGAGAAAGAGAAGTGAAGAGAAAGAAAGCAAAGTTTTAGGTAAGTGCATGACGTAAGGTAATAGCCTATATTATATTGTCAAGTTACATGATTTGAGCATTTGGCATGTAAATGAATGTAAATTAGTAGTATTTTGTGATATAAGTTTGGGGATGCATGTTTTCTAGACTTAGGATTAATTTTGCTAAAAATTGAATTAGGTGATTTTATGTATTCATTGCTGGATTTTATGGAGCAATCGGTATATAAATTACTATAACTTGAGTTATAAAATTATGATTGATATTTTTTTATTGGGTTTGAAATTTAAGACTTAAGACTAAAACTTTTATGCAGAACACAAAATGTGATTTTTAACATAACTATGTTTAATTTTGGCCCCAAATATTGGACTAGAAAACTGTCTATATAATTCTAGGCAACGATTTTAATAACCAGAAAGTATTCAATTGATCTTATCTTTTGCTAAAGAACCCAACTTAAGTGATTCAAATTTAATATTAAAGATAAGATATATTTCTATAATTCTTGAGAAGATAATTAAATGGAATTCAAACTGTAATAGGACGAAAAATGAGATAAAATATAGAACATGAAATTTGCCAGTAATAGGGCAGAATAGGAATTGAAGAAGTTAATATGTAAAATAATGTGGATCTTGTGATATTATGCAAATTATATTTTTATTGAGTAATTATGTATTTGATTGAGCCATTAAACCCATTAAATATATGAATTAAAGAATTATGAAATTTATGAAGATGAAGAGTATATGATGAATGAAATACACAAAGAAAAATAAGAATTTGATGATAACATGTATTAAGCCCCTGAACACCTAGTCTAGAACTAGAGTCTTGGATAGTTTGGTATACCAATCAGGGGTCTATTAATACCGATGATGACACTCATATTAATGTTGATGATGACATTTGTATGCACATATTATTACGCCTAGGTAGTACTTTTATTACACTTGTGTGTCCAACCCCGTTATCTTGGTTATTGGTTCCTAGGTGTTATGGACACAAATATATTTAAAATTGTACAAGAATTTAATATAGGATAATTTGTGATAATTAATTTGGTATGTTAACTAAATTACTATAATCAAAATACAAGTGATGATATGAGATGAAAAATTATATATCTGTAATGTTTATTTATATAGGTATAAATATGAAATAAGAATGTATAAGTAAAATTGAGTATGTGACATATATATGTATAAAATTGGCTTGGAAATAATTACACATTGCATGATATAGTGTATTATCTTATTTATATGCACTATTAAGCTTAGAACTTAGTGTGGGAGTTTCTCTCGCGCAGATAGAGGAAGAAGAAGCCAAAAATAATAGATAGATCTAACGGTGATCCGACCCAGTAAAGCAGCTCACTCCTGACATAGTGGGTTACACAATTTTTTGTACTTTTGATTTAAAGTTCTCTTATAGTATTGTAGTTATTTTTATTTTTGTATAAACATAAGTATTTTGTAAATACTCGTTATTGTATATAAAATATATTTTTTTCCCTTATTATGATTTCTTTTACACTATAAAGAAAATAAATAATAAAAATAAAAAATACATGAGCTACTTTCATTTATTTATATATATATATATATATATATATATATATATATATATATATATATTTGAAATTGATGAAATTAGTATAACACTCCCTTACCCAGGCATGAGTTGCTGGGGTGAGGAGGGTGTTCAACCATTTTTTCATTTAGGTTCAAAATTGACTAAACCTAAGCTCTGATAATACTAAATGTAATATCCCTTCACATAATTAGGAATCATCTCAATTATGTAAATGAATATTAAAATGCATGAGTTAAAAACCCATTCAATTTAAAAAACTATTATGCATCAGGGCCATGATAGCTTAAATAAAAATATAAAGTAAACAAAAATGCTTGGATTAAAATTTAAAATCTCAATAATTAGGGCTAACACTTACACAAGAGTTTAAAAAATATAATGATTAGTTACAAGATTACATGTCCTTAAAAATTTTTTAAAAGCATGCACACATATAACTAATAACATTCCCAAAAACAAAAACAACCAAAAGTGGTGTATCACTCACCCCCTAAAGTTTTGTCCTTTCCTATTTCCTTGGGAGTCTTCTTATATTGGCATAACCCCAGTTCTATATTGCATGTGAGAAACAAAATACCCACACGTTAAGCATACTTCACTTAGTGGTACATAATAACATACAAAGTATAATACAATGTGTATGTTATAACACCCTTCGATATAATTAAGACTAAACCCAATTATACCAAAAGATGCTACAATGTACATGAGTTAAAACATCATAATTTTTAAAACTTTCATGCACCATGGCCACGATGACTTAACAAAATAAAACTATTCTTAAAATCATGAAATCGAGCTCAATAAAATAAAAGTTCAATACAAATCATAAGGGCATACACAAGCCCAAGGTTTTACGAAATGAGTAGTTATAAAACTATATATTTCTGAAATAAGTGTAAAGCTATAACGACAAAAAAAAGATACAATAGTGTATCACCCACCTCAACTGTATTTCCTCAAATCTGATCACTGGACATCCTCTTTTGTTAGTCCGCCCCTAAGCTCCAAACCTGCACATGGAAAAATCCATATGCTAAGCAACTCGTGCCTAGTGGCACATAACAACTCGCAAGATATACAACAATATATAATAAATATGCATGATATACTCACTGAGCTACTATAACGACATACTTCGAAGTTTGCACATGCACTAGCTCGCATACTACATGACATGCCATCAGAATTATATATATAATGCACATCACCATATGGCATATCAACAGTCATCCAGTACCATACAAGTGTTTATCACACATAAAATTTATTAATTAACTTACCTTTGCCCACCTACTCATAACTAGACTAAAATGGATATGGGTAACTGGATCCAACGAGGCATTCTATCCACTAACCTCTAGGTTTTCACAATATATGACCAATATAGATCACTCAATACCAAACGCTCCCCTTAATGGTATGCTATCTATCCTAGCTCTAGCTCTAGTCCTAGTCAGAGTATTGGGCTTATCAAGTTATCATATGTATGTTCATATTATCCATTACTAGATTTTATATAAGTCTTATGATTTCCACAGTATATATTTTCATACCATCCTATAAGCATGCAATTGAGGCCTACCGTCTCACAACGAATCAATTTTGATTAAAAAACAAACATATAAAATTTTCATTATAAATAGCTTCATGCATGTGAATAACCATTCACGACCATGAAGTACCACTTCACGGGTAGTCCCCCCCTCCTCGTGAAACTAGTCGTGATTCAACCTGTGAATCAACACAAGTTCATGACCCTGATTACCTTTTCATAGGCATGAACCCAACTGTAAAGCTACCCATGAACATATCTACTTCAATAATAAAAATGTATCTCACAAAATTCATGCCTGTGAACCCACCCTTCACAACCGTGAATCTGTAAATTTTTCTAGAAAAATAGAGCATCACAAATCATGCCATTTCCACATGCAATACTTACAATGGTTGACCAAATATCAACATTCCAGCATGCATTTAAGCTATCTATCACAACTATATCATCGTTAATCATCAATATTAATCAGAATTGTTCCTTAAACATGTCAATCTAACCAATTTCATACAAAATTCTCATCATGCATATTAACCCCACATTTCACAATTTATCTACTCATTTATCATTTAAATGATGCATCTAAAGCAACTAATACAGAAATGAAAGTATTTGCCTTAAGTGTTGTTATGTACGAACCTTACACTTAGGATAGAGATCGGCTAAAGCTTGATCTCTTCAAACTTATCTTCTCCCTTGAGATGGACTTCCAGCACTTTCTCCAAGTCCTAGCAATGTGAAGAAATGTCCTTTTAGCTTCTGAAAAAATGAACCAATGCTCTAGAAAAGAAAAACCAAGCTTTCCCCTTGTGACTTATAACTCTCTCTTTCTCACTCATTCCCTCGCTTTACTTATAGAAACAAGCTCTCTTTAAGTTTTAACATTGCAGAAAAAAGTGCTCTGGAGGAAAGAGAAGATGCATATGGCATGTTAGGTTGGTTAATAGGAAGTGGGTAGCGGATTTAAAGGAAATGGTAGAGAGAAAAATGTGACTGCCTAACCTACTCTATCTGCCCTGGCTTCATAACGGTGACTCTTTTTTCACGGGCATGAGTCACGTTTTCATAGTCTTGAAGTAACTTTTCACAGCCATGAAGAACCTTATCATAGTTGTGTACTAAAATTCGATATTCACGGTCATGACAACCATTGTCGCAGGCGTGAAACATAAGATTTCAGCAACTCTCAACATTCCAAAACTCCACTTAATTCCCCATTTCTCACTAATCAATAACGTAACTTATATGCCCTAATTACGGGCATTACATGTCTTTCCTTCTTAGGATATTTTGTCCCCAAAATTACCTGTCATGACATCTCAAAACAACTCAGGATATTGTGCCCTCATAATTTCCTCGCTTTCCCATATTGCTTATTCAACGGTATGGCTTTTCCATAACACTTTCACCAGCAAAACTCGCATGTTCCTGAGCTCTTTTACCTCATAAGATAAGATCTCGACTAGTTCCTCCTCATAAGTCAAGTCTGGCATCAACTTTATGTTTTCAGTTGTGATGATGTGAGAATGGTCTGACTGATACCTTTTCAACATGGACACATGGAAGACAATGTGTATCCTAGTCAACTCTGGTGGAAAAACAAGTCTATATGCAACTAGTTTGATCCTTTCTAGGATCTCATAAGGTCCAATGAACCTAGGGCTCAACTTGCCATTTTCCCCAAATCTGATAACCTTTTTTCCACGGAGATACCTTGAGAAACACCTTGTCTCCCACTAAATATTCCAGTCCTTTCTCATGAGGTCTGCATAGGATTTTTGTCTATCCAAAGCTGCTTTTAGTCGATCTCTAATGATCTTCACTTTCTCTTCTATCTCTTATACCATATCCAACCCCACTAACTTTCTCACACTAAGCTTGACCTAACACAACAGTGTATGACACTTTCTATTGTAAAGTGCCTTATACGGAACCATCTGAATACTGGATTGATAACTATTGTTGTAGGAAAACTCCATCAATGGCAGATACCTATCCCACAAATTCAATCACACAACACCTCATCATGTCTTCCAAGATCTGGATAACTCTCTCTGACTAACCATCTATTTGGGGATGGAAAGTCATGCTGAAGTTGAGCTTGGCACCCAAAGCTCACTATAGACTACCCTAAAATTGAGATTTTAATTGTGAATCTCAATTCAAAATGATGGAGACTGGAACTCTATGAAGATGCATGATCTCATTCACGTACAACTCTACCAACTGGTTTAAAGGATATTCTTTCAGAATAGGTAAGAAATGAGCTGACTTGATTAACCTATCTATGATCACCCATATAGCATCGTATTTCTTAGATGTCAATGAAATCCAATCACAAAATCCATATGGATTCTCTCGCATTTCCATTCTAGAATTGTGATCTGTTGTAGTAACCCTAAAGGTACCTGATATTCAGCCTTACCTACTGACATTTAAGACATCTAGTCATGAACTCTATGATATCTTTCTTCATCCCTAACTACCAATACAGGTCTTTGAGATTATGATATATCTTGTTACTCCCTGGGTGCATTGCGAATCTCATCTCATGGGCCTCTCTTATAATCCTTTGTCTCAGCTCTGAGACATCTGGCACAGATAACTTGCCCTACTAAAGTAAACTACCATCTGGCTTGACTGATAAACCCAATCTCTCCCCTTTGGAGACCAAAATGACCAATTCCACTAACTTGCCATCAAGCATTTGTGCATATCTAATCTCTTAACTCAAGGTTGGTCAGATGAGCAAATGTTCCACGGTTTTCCTACTAAGCTCATCGGCCACCACATCGGCCTTCCCTAAATGATAATCAATTATACAGTCATAATTCTTTATCAACTCTAACCATCTTCTCTACCTCAATTTCAATTCCTGCTATGTAGAAAGATACTTAAAACTCTTGTCATCAGTGTAGATGGAACACTTCTTTCCATATAGATAACGATGCCATATCTTCACTGAAAAATAATGGTCACCAATTTTATATCATGAGTCGGGTAGTTCTTCTTATGAGGCTTTAACTATCTGAAGGCATAGGCGATAACTTTCCCTTTTTGCATTAACACGTAGCCCAATCCATTGTGCGATGCATCACTATAAATCACATTTTCCTTGTCCGGAATCAGTTGTGTCAACATTGGAGATTCTATTAGAAGACTCTTAAGCTTATCAAAACTATTTTGGAACTTTTCTATCCAGTCAAACTTGATATCCTTCCATAATAACCTAGTTAAGGGAGAAGGGAAATCCCCTTGATGAACCTTTTATAGTACCCTGCTAAGCCAAGATAATTCTTGATCTTGGTAACATTTCATGGGGGTTTCCAAACCAAGATCGCCCCGACCTTGCATGGATCCATTCTACTTCCTTTGTGAATTATAGCCGTTTGGTTGCATTTAATGCGAAGATAGCCATTGAACCAACTCTTAATCTCGCGTCTGACATGTTTCTCTTTCCTCATTCACGGGCGTGAATATATGTCTCACGGTCGTGAATGTTCTTCCAAGCCGTAGTCCAAGTGGTGACTCTGGTTGTGAAGCTCTTTGGAAGAATTTGAAGTGTTTGATCACGAGCGTGAATATTCTTCCAAACCGTGGTCCAAGTGCTGACTCTGGTCATGAACCTCTTTGGAAGAATTTGACATGTTTGGTCACAGGTGTGACTATATTTCACTGGCGTGACTACTTGATTATTCACGATTGGTTTGATCCTTCATGGACGTAAACTTTGAATATTGGAGAGTTGGTGTTAAGTTATATTCACGGGCATGACATATGTAGTCATAGGCGTGACTTTGCTATTTCTTTGATTTTAATCTTCAAAATATGTTTTTAAATCTTCCTTCATGTTCTAGTCATAATATCTCCTGTTTTACACATTTAGAACACAAACATTGTTAAATATATTATTGCTATTTTATTTGTTATCATCAAAATGATGGAAATACCCCTCAAGGTTCAACAAAAGGCTTCTACTAGGTACTATAGATGCTGAAATTATTTTTGGGTGGTTGATTTTGTTGTAAAAATTGAAGAAATTTGAAGAAATTTGGAAGAGAAAGATGAGAGAGATGGTTTGGCCAAGAGGGAAAGAAAGAGGAAGAAGATGAAACAGAATTCTCTCTAGAGAATTTTGATTTTTGAGCCTATTTATAATGGTCTAAGTTGGGTGGGCTTGGGCCAAACATAGCCTAACCCATTTAGGCCCAATTATGCACTATAAAATATTTTTATCACTTTCCAAGCTCAATTTCATCCAAATTTGATTCCATAATTCATAAAATATTTTTATATGTCTACACAAATTTTTTTAACTCAATCAGAGTTCGTTTTCTTTCTAGCTCACTCAAACCGGACTAATAATTCAATTTTCGGTGTTACCATAAAATTCCTTTTTCACTGTCAAAAAATCCTAAATATTATTTAGAGTCTATCCATGTCTTAAAATAAATTTTTGGATTTTGTTTGCTATTTTGCATAGTCCGATTAACGTATGGTCAACCAACTATTTAATTAAACTGAGTCCCTTTTTTCTTAATTTTGACTTTTGAGGACTTATTTAACATCATTTTCACTCCAAATTTTACCCTCAGACTAGTCATAACCTATATTTTCTGATAATCAAATAAAATATTTTTACACACGTGTATTTTTAACCCTCGGGTATGCTGATCAATTTTGGAAACTACAGTTTACAACTAACCCGGTATTTAGGCCAGTACAACACTTCTCTAATAGGATCCATCATGTATGTTATGTTATGTACTAGACCTGATGCATCATATGCTTTAAGTGTCATGAGCATATTTTAGTTAGATCCTTATGAGGGGTATTCAGTGGCTGTCAAGAACATGCTTAAGTGTTGGACAAGAACAAAAGATGTATTCTTGGTTTTTGGAGATAATGAGCGTAAGGTAAGTGGTATACAAATGTCGGCTTCCAATCTAACAAAAATGACTCCAAATCCCAGTCAAGCAATGTTTTCATGTTACATGGCAATGTAGTTAGTTGGAAGAGTTCCAAATAAGAGATGATTGCAGATTTTACAACTAAAGCAAAATACATTACTGCTTTTGAGGAAGCTAAGGAAGTAGTTTGGATAAGAAAATTCATCACAGAGTTAGAAGTGGTTCTAAGCATTGTTGATTTACAATCAAATCAGAGTACATTACTGCTTTTGAGGAAGCTAAGGAAGTATTTTGGATAAGGAAATTCATCACAGAGTTAGAAGTGGTTCTTAGCATTATTGATTTAATACCCTTGTTTTATGAATAATAATGAGGTCATTCCACAAGCAAATTAGCCACAATCTCATAAAAAATCCAAATATTATTTAGAGTCTATCTATATCTTAAATTAAAATTTTGGATGTCATTTGCTATTTTTCATAGCCCAGTCAAAGTACTGTCAACCAATTATTTAATTAAATTGGGTTCTTTTTTCCCTTAATTTGACTTTTGAGAACTTATTTGACCTCATTTTCACTCCAAATTTTACCCCCGGACTAGTCATAATCTATATTTTCCGATGATCAAATAAAATATTTTTTACACATGGGCGTATTTTTAACTCCCGGGTATGTTGATCAATTTCGAAAACTACAGTTTACAACTATCCCGGTTTTTGTCCTCAAAATTTTACCTGTATTTAACAGTTGTGGATACTGTTACCTTATTGTAGCTTCTCGCTCCCACGTGGCTTCTTCCACATTGTGGTAACTTCATAACACCTTTACTAGTGGAATTTGCTTATTCCTGAGCTGTCTAACATCTCTATCTAGGATCTTTAATGGTTTCTCTTCATAAGTTAGATCAGCATATATCTGAATTTCTTCTGGCTTGATCACATGGCTAGGGTCTGACCTATACCTCCATAGCATTGACACGTGGAACACATCATGAATCTTTTCCAACTACTAAGGCAAGTTCAATTGATAGGCTACGAGTCCCACTCGCTATATAATCTTATAAGGGCCTAAAAATCTAGGACTTAGTTCGCCCTTCTTGCCAAATGTCATAATTTTCTTCCTGGGTTATAACTTCAAGAACACTTTGATCTCCGATTTGGAACTCTGTATCTTTTCTCCTTAAATCTACATATGACTTCTGTCGGTCCATGGCTTCTTTCAATCTATCATTGATCACTCATACCTTTTCTTTAGTTTCTCGAACTAAATTTGTCCTCATTACCTTATTCTCACTCAATTTTGTCTAACATAAAGGAGTCCTACACTTTCCTCCATAAAGTGCTTCATATGGTGCCATTTTGATGCTGGACTAATAGTTGTTGTTGTAAGCAAACTCAGCTAATGGCAAATACCTTTCCCAACTGCTTTCAAACTCAGGGATGCAACTTTGCAACATATCCTCAAGTATTTAAATCACATGCTTTGACTGTCCATCAATTTGAGGATGAAAAGTTGCACTAAAATGAAGTTTTGTCCCCAATGTTTCTTACAACTTCTTCTAGAACTGAGAATTAAATCTTTGATCCCTGTCTGAAATAATGGAGAATGGTACTCCATAGAGCCTCACTATCTCATTAATGTAGATTTTTGCCAACTTGGTTAGTGGATAGTCCCTCCGTACTAGTATGAAATGGGTTGATTTCATGAGTCTATCAATGACTACCCAAATAGCATCATGCTTCTTTCCAGTCAGAGGCAATCCCATCACAAAATCCATGGTCACTCGATTCCTTTCCACTCTAGTATCGCGATATGCTGAAGTAAACCTGATGGAACCTGGTGTTTAGCATTCATCTATTGGCATATCAAACATTTGCTCACGAATTCTGTCACATCATGTTTCATTCCTGGCCACTAATAGTGTACCTTCAAGTTTTGATATATCTTGTTACCACCAGGATGCATCGTGTAGCTGCTATGATGAGCTTCTATGAGTATGTTCTTTTTCAAATCATCTTGATCAGGTACACATAGCCTCTGGTTGAAATAAAGGCTTCCATCTTCACCCAAAGAATAATCACCTTCATTGCCCTATTTTACTTTATTCACTATGGCAATCAAGCGATCATCTAGCTTTTGTGCTACTTTCACTTGCTAAAGAAAATATGGTTTCACTTGCATTTCAGCTATTATCGCTCCATCTTGTGCCATATACAATATGACATTCATCACCTGAAGGGCTGCCATAAATTTTCTACTAAGTGCATTAGCTATTACATTCACCTTCCCTGGATGGTAGTCAATTAAGCAGTCATAGTCTTTTATCCATTCAAGCCAATGCCTCTATCTCAAATTAAGTTCCTTCTGTATGAGCAAATATTTCAAACTTTTATGATCTGTGTAAATGTAACATTTCTCACCATAAAAATAATGTCTCCAAATCTTCAAAGTGAGTACAATTGCTGCAAGCTCAAGATCGTGAGTAGGATAATTCTTCTCATGAGTCTTGAGTTTTCAAGAAGCATATGCAATCACTTTACCTTCCTGCATCAATACACAGCCTAACCCATTCTTGGAGGCATCACTGTAAATCACAAAATCCTTGCCAGATTCTGGTTAAGTTAACACTCGGGCTTCTGTCAATATGTTTTTAAGCTTCTCAAAGCTTCCTTGACAATTATTTGTCCACTCAAACTTATCGTGCTTTTGTAATAGTCGAGTGAGCGGCACTGCTATGGTGGAAAAGCCTTTTACATATCTTCTATAATACCCTGCCAAACCTAAAAAACTTCTAACTTTTGTAACAGTCTTAGGTACTCTCCACTGTAAGATTGCTTCAATCTTCTTTGGATCCACCTTTATCCCTTAAGCAGAAACTACATGACCCAAGAATGATATTTCATTCAACTAGAAGTCACACTTGCTGAACTTTGCATATAGCTGCTTCTCTCTCAATATGTGTAAGACATTTCGTAGATGTTTGTCATATTCTTCTAGCGTCTTCGAATACACTAGAATGTCATCAATAAATACAACCATGAACTGGTTTAGATAAGGATGAAAGATCCTATTCATTAGATCCATAAAAGCTGTTAGGGCATTCGTAAGTCCAAATGGTATAACTAAAAATTCATAGTGGTCGTATCTTGAGCGAAATGCAGCCTTGGGTGCATCTGATTCTTTTACTTTCAACTAATGGTAGCCCAATCGTAGGTCAATCTTTGAAAATACACATGTTCATAAGTCTTCAACACATGGGAGGGGATACTTGTTCTTGATTGTTACTTTAATCAGTTGTCTGTAGTCAATGCATAATCTGAGAGACCCATCCTTCTTTTTTACAAAGAGTACCCGCGCTCCTCATGTGGAAATACTGGGTTTGATAAATCCTTTATCAAGCAATTCCTGCAGCTGAATCTTCAATTCCATGAATTATGTAGGTCTCATCCTCTAGGGTGAAATCAAAATAGGTGTAATGCCTGGAGCTACATCAATAGTGAATTCAACTTCCCTGTTAGGTGGCAAACCTGGTAATTCATCAGGAAAGACATTTGGAAAATCTCTCACTGTAGGCACATCTGAAACCTTAAGATCTTCCTTTTTAGCTTCCACTGCATAACACAAATAAGCAATGCACCCCTTCCTTATGAGTTTCTTGGCAGCTATAGCTGTTATCACATCTGATAAGAAGTCTATTCTTTTACCTATAATAGTGATTTCCCAATCATTGGAGAGTTTAAGTGTCACTCTCTTCCATTTATAATCTACTGTCGCTTGATGGGCGGATAACCAATCCATTCCCAATATCACATCAAACTCGTGGAATGGAAGTTCAATTAGGTTAGCTAGAAATTCATAACCTTGCGCACTAATGGAACAATCCCTATACACCATATTCACCATAACACTATTTTCTAAAGGATTGCTCACTAGGATTTTTTGGTCTAATTGTGAATCTTTTAACCCTTTTACCCTTGCAACATCAGTATTTACGTAGGAATGTGTGGAACCAAGATCAACAAGTGCATAAACAGAATCAGTCATAAGTATGAATTTACCTACTATCACATCAGAAACATCCTTTTCTTTTCTGGCTCTCACTATATATGTATGGCCTATAGCTGATCCCTAACCCTAGGGTTTTTGTGTAGAAGGTCTAGATGCTGATGGGTTAAGGGCTGCTCCCCTACCTCGGCCTCTGGATGGTAAAGATCCAATACCAGGTGCTGGTGACATAGTCGTAGAAGCTTGAGCCACTGGACAATCGCTGACCTGATGATCTTTTGAACCACTAGTCAAGAACCCCATGATCTTTTGAACCACAAGCCCTATAACATCTAGTCAAGAACTAGAAATTAGGGTAAGTTAGCAAGCCAATAAAATGGTAGAAATGTAGGCATTAAAAATAATAGTACTGAGATTTAATTTAAGTAGACACTAAGAAATAGTGCTGAGTTGAAATTACGTAGGCACTGAGAAATAGTGTTGAGTTTGAATTTACATAGACACCAAAAAGGTGCTGTGTTATTATTGAAAATGTAGGCGTTAAATGCCGAGTTATAAAAAAATTATGTAGGCGCCGAATATACTACCGGAGAGCAGAAACCCTGTAGCCAGTGTTTAGTTCCAGTCTAAAATGTCGTGGGCTATCAAATAAATAACACAAAAAAAGAAAAAAATGTAAATTATTAAATTGATAGTTCAAATTATATATCTTGTATAGTTAAAATTTCAAGCATGTTTAATGAATGGAATGTCATAATTGATGAATTAAATATTTTTTCATGAAGAAAATAGTTTTATTATTAATTGAATATTTGGCATGCTTAATAAATTAATTGTAGTTTCTAAAATTTTATTTTAGAATTATTTATGTAATTATTGGATAGTTGTTAAACGTACCACTAAGCTAGTAGATAAATAGCTATTCCGATAGGGCGACCGAGATGAAGAGGTAACGCTAAGATCAGATTGCATCAGTCTAATTCTTTTTGTATGTTTTGGAAATTATGTTGTAAAAATTAAGTTTTAAGAATTTCTTTTGATGTAAATTTGTGGCATATAGGATTTATAAGGAATGCATTTTTTAATTTTATATATCTAGTATTATTTGTAAATATATTTCTAAATATTATAGTGTAATTGATTGAGTTCTTTTAAATCAAAATATTTCCATCACTAGTTATATATTTAAATGGAATGAAAAAAATATAGCAATAAATATTTCGCTAATAATAAACTCGAAAAAAAATTCAATAATTTGAACATTGGTTTTAAGACAGATGAGCTTAGTAGCACTTCCATATCCTATTAACGACTAATACGGTAAGGGAGCGCTACATTTAGTTGTATCAGAGCTCAGACTAATTGATTCTTAATCAGTGGGTGTAAAATAGAATATGTGTCTTATGGATATGCATAAAATGTTGCAATTATCTAACTTGGGTCCCTTCTTCTGGTTTATAGGTAGATATGGATTCGGGATCGAAATAAGATTTCTCGGAAGATGAACTTAGTAACAATAGAAATGGAATATTCTCTCTCTAAGGAAAGGAATATTCTTTTCATTAAAATAAAGTAAGAGTGATTTAAATTAATGGACCAATGGGAAACAAGATTAGCCATAAATCACAACCACCCACCTAATTTAACTATAAAAAGTCAAATTTTCACTTTTTTGTTATTATTCTTCTTCTTCCACATCTTAACTGAAGCAAATACTCTCCCTTTTCTCTCTTTTGCCATGAGCTCTTTCTCCCCCACTTATTCTTCTTTTGCTTTCTTCAAATGAAGCTAAGATTAGATGAAAAGAAAGGGATTAAGGCAAGATCATCAAAGAAGTGAAGAAAAGTGAGCTAAACTAAAGAAGATGAAGGAAGAAAAAAAGAGAAAAAAAGAAAAAAGACTTTGATCATTTTGAAGATCATCAAAGGCCAAGGAGGTGAACAATCCTTGAACCAAAATCAAAGAGGAGGTAAGGGTAAGGAGAAAGTAAGATAGGAGGAAGAGAGAAGTAAAGGGAAGTAGAATTGTGAGGTATGTACATTTGGCAAAAATTCAATATAGAAAAATGTTGATTTTAATTTGTGAAGTTTGTGAAATTATGAATGAAATTCTAAATATTTAATTGAGTGAAGAATTGGTAATTAAATGATGTCATGAATGTGAAAATAAAAACTAGATTAGGAGGTTGATGCATGAAAATGGAAAATGTATGAATTCATTGATGTGTTTGAAAACTCGTCTTATGAACAGTGTCTAGTTTTCTGATCATAAATTGTGTTCTAGAAAATTTTTTTAAGTGCTTCTTATTGGGTTGAAAATTTAAGACATAGGGCTTTAACTTTCTTTTAGACCATTCGACCTGAATAGGCCTGAAATTAGGTGAAAAATGGACTCAAAGTTTGAACTAGAAATCTGTCCAGAAAAAATATTGGGCAGATTGCAGTGAACATAGGTTAGAAGAAAATTCATAACTTTTGCTAACATATTCGTTTTAATATGATTCTAGTCAGAAATTAAAGATAGGACATGTATCTACATTTTTTTAGAATCACTTGTCCAAATTCCATCTAAAAATGGATGAAAAAGACAGAGACAAATAAGATAGAAATCTATCCAGTAAAATACTGGGCAGATTGCAGTGAACGTAACTTAGAAACAAATTTATAAATTTTGCTAAACCATTCGTTTTAATATGATTCTAGTTGGAAATCAAAGATAAGACATGTTGCTATATTTTGTTAGTTGATCACTTATCCAATTTCCATATAAAAACGGATGAAATATTCTGGGCAACATAAGGTAGAAATGCTGTCTAGAATAGGACAACTTGTAAATATGTGTTGATTGTGAAATTTTGTGATATAAAATATATTAATTGATTTTCTTATAGTTATACTGATTAAATGAGCAAGTATGAGGTTGTAAAATATTTAATGAAAATTATTGTATTTATATGAAATTTATATTAATGTTACTTACATAAATTATGTAAATAATAATAAAGGTAACAAATATAATTAAGCCCTATAACATCTAGTTGAGAACTAGAAATTAGGATAAGTTGTCATGCCAATAAAAGGGTAGAAATGTGGGCACTAAAAATAATAGTGCTGAGATTTAATTTAAGTAGGTACTAAAAAACAGTGTTGAGTTGAAATTATGTAGGCACTAAGATATAGTGTTGAGTTTGAATTTACGTAGGCACAAAAAAGGTGTTAAGTTGTTATTGAAAATATAGGCGTTAAACGCCGAGTTATAAAATAATTATGTAAGCACTGAGTATACTGCTGGAGAGCAGAAATCCTGTATCAAGTGTTTAGTTCCGGTCAAAAATGTCGTGGGCTATCAAATAAATAACAGAAAAAAAGAAAAAAAATGTAAATTATTAAATTGATAGTTCAAATTATATATTTTGTATTGTTAAAATTTCAAGCATGCTTAATGAATAGAATACCATAATTGATGAATTAAATATTTTTGCATGAAGAAAATAATTTTATTATTAATTGAATATTTGACATGCTTAATAAATTAATTGTAGTTTCTAAAATTTTATTTTAGAATTATTTATGTAATTATTGGATAATTGTCAAACGTACCACTAAGCTAGTAGCTTAGTGTGTGTGTTTTACGTACAGATAAATAGCTATTCCGATAGGGTGACCGAAGAAGAGTTAACCCCAAGATTAGATTGAAACAGTCTAATTCTTTTTGAATGTTTTGAAAATTCTGTTGTAAAAATTAAATTTTAAGAATTTTTTTTGATGTAAATTTGTGGCATGTAGGATTTATAAGGAATGCATTTTGTAATTTTATATATCTAGTATTATTTATAAATATTTCTAAAGATCAAAATATTTCCATCACTAGTTATATATTTAAATGGAAAGAAAAAAAATATAGCAATAAATATTTCGCTAATAATAAACTCGAAAAAAAGATTTAATAACTTGAACATTGGTTTTAAGGCAGATAAGCTTAGTAGCACTTCCATATCCTATTAACGACTAGTAGAGTAAGGGAGCCCTACAAAATTCCTAATTTTCATAACCCAAATTCATGCTTAATTAATGGAAATAGATAGATTTTGAAATCACTAACCTTTTTGTCTTCTTTGGCCTTCTTAAGCTTCCTTTTCCTTAGTCTTTCCTTTGGAAGTACCTTCACTTTCCTTTGAACTTACTATGACTGAAAATTACACTCCATTAATTCATCAATATTTTGCTTCCTTAACTCAAATAAACTTCATATTTATCATCTGCATACCTTAAAACTGCCTATTTGAACCATTAAACTAATTTAAAACTATAAATTTCACTTACCTTAAATTTATATCCTAACTTGTCTCCTTTGATTTCCTTCAACTTTAGCCCTCCAAATGAAGAATAAAGGCTTCTACTATGTACTAGATATGCTGAAATTATTTTTGGGTGGTTGATGTTGGTGTAAAGATTGAAGAAAATTGAAGAAAATTGAAGAAATTTGGAATAGAAAGATTGGAGAGATGGTTCAGCCAAGAGGGAAAGAAAGAGGAAGAAGATAAAGCAGAAATCTCTCTAGAGAATTCTGATTTTTGAGCCTATTTATAGGGGTCTAAGTAGTGTGGGCTTGGGCCAAACAAAGTCCAACCCCTTTAGGCCTCGGTCGGTGACCTTTGTTTCATGTCTTCTATATGTCAACCAAAATGAGCTATCACTTTTTCTTTACCTAAAAAATGATGCAAATTGATGAGTTGTGGCTCAGTGAGAGTAATCATCAAATAAGTTTTAAAGTACCAAGCAACTCATAGTAACAAATCACAAACCCATTACATTTTCTATTATCATATAATTATGAGTAGAATTTAAACATATAATAACTAATCTTTGGTTATGCTCATGCTTAGCTCATTTTATTTTGTTGCGACCAAGTTAAACAGACATTGCCCCGGGTTTCCATATGAACATTTTCCATATGACCCTTTGCATTTTCTAGCTAGCTTGATCATTTATTTTCTTTACATATTTGTTGGACCATAGGCCTTTTCTTTTTCCTTACAATGTCGATTAACTAGTCACAACGTCTTTTTAAGTCCTTATGCATATGCATTTGCAACTAAGCATTCATCATCCATTATATCATTTGACATATACCATACATATACCACATGTATACCATGTACGCTATGCATAAACCTTAAATATGTTATACATATAACATGTATATATCACGTATGTCAAACATATACCTCAAATATACCACTTATATATACCATATATGACACAAATTATTCATCATCTCATTATCAAGGTCAAATCATGACAATCATATGAATCACATAACCATTATCATGTCACATCTCACATAGGAAGCAATATTTATCTGCACTAAAGAAATCGCTTGATAACTATACTCACCTTTCTTCTTTTATTCCAACCCTTAACTTAATATATGTCCCCTTTTTTTGGATCTCTAATTTGTTGTGAATCTAATATGGGAATGCAACGACCGCACCTCCTCACCCGAACCGCACGTGCCCGGATAAGGAAGCGCTGCCGCCTGTCTTTCTCATAGTTCATATATATATATATATATTTGTTTTTTTTACTCATGTATATATGGATATAAATAAAAATCAGAATACAATTTATTTACATAAAATAGTAATTTTTAACATCAGAGTAATTCTTAACAAACTTTAAAAGTAAGTTTTACAAACTCAAACATTTCTTTAATATAAAAGTAAAATACAAAAGTTTCAAAACTTGTAACCCACTTTCTCAAGATTCGGCTGCTTTACTTGAATGGGATCACCGCTTGCTTTATCTAGCATCTTCAGCTACCTTTCCATAACTGCGTGGAAATTAAACTTCACGCTAAGCTCTAAGCTTAGTGGTGCATATAAAGAAGACAATATACTATATCATGCAACAAGCATTAACAATTATCATTTTGCGCATTAAAATGTTTGCATGCATGACTATCAACATATTCCTATTTCATACAAGTATAAATGTCATGCTCATATAGACAATGTTATTTCTACTTATCTTTAATGGCAAGGTATTCTGTAAATCTCTTTATCATTACATTTCAATCTCATATCATCATCATTTTCTTATTCTTCTGACATATCCTCATTATCTTGCCCACATCACTATAAATCTTTGGACTAACTGGATACGGGTTATGGATCAGGAGCGCTCACACAAGCTTATGCCACCCTGTCCACTATCTGGCTCATAAGAGCTTCTCAAATCAATGGCGCTCACACAAGCTTATGCCACATTGATTGAGTATAATTTCATCATAGATGAATAACCGGATCAAGGCCGCTCACACAAGCTTATGTCATCTTGTCCTCATTTATATGTGCTCATCGGAGCTTTCTCAAGTCAGTAGCACTCACACAAGCTTTAGCCACACTGATTGAGCATCCCAGACCAATGGCGCTCACACAAGCTTTAGCCACATTGGTTGAGGTATAGTACGGTACCATTCACCCCCTTAATAACATGTCATCTATCCTGATTCTAGTCCGCAACTAGACTAATGGGCTTCTTTATATTTTCACATCAATCATTATTCTCAAATTTCAAAACATCCATTTTTCTCATATTTATCAACATCTCAATTTTCTTGTATTACAAGCATATAGTCATACTCATACATCTTTTCATTCATTTACTAGATTCATCAATATTCTCATGTTTATCATCTGCATCAGATTTCATATATTATCCATGACAAATTCATTTTTCTACATCAATTCATTTTTCTATATCACAACATATCACATTCTCACATCAATATATATATACATATATCCATATCCATATCATTCTTATTTTGCTGGATAGACAATAACTTTCATTTACTTACCTGAATTCCTCATTTAATAACCACATTCATAATTTCAAATACAGAGCATTCACGGCCGTGATTACTACTTTCACGCTCATGAATTAGTTCACGCCTGTAATCCCAAGCCGTGAACGCTACTGGAATGAATCGCCCAAAAACATTCACGATCGTGATTACTCATTCACGCCCGTGAATAAGTTCACTTCCGTGATTCCAACCCGTGAACGCTTCTGGAATGAATAGTACCATTTTCACCCAGAAATTCACAACCGTGACACAATCAGTCACAACCGTGAACCCTCAAGTTCACGCCCGTGACTCAATAGTCACACCCGTGATTTTCAGCAGGAAATCTGCATATTCACTTTTCATTCATTCTAACATCATCCAAATCATACCAAATTCTATTTCATGCATTTCTAAGGTTCTTTACTCCACTTATTACTTTCTAATACATGTAAATGTCTTGATCATATAAGATTCTCTAACATGCATCCTTAATTCAATGTCACAATTATCTCATTCATATATGTCTAAACCTATGGTGTCATGCCATAATCATCATCATTCTTAAAATTGCATTTATCTAAATCATGTTCAGCATGCATTATTTCAAACAAAAATAGGCTATTGCCTCAAATTATGCACAAACCTTAATCTTTCTCCTTCACTCTTTTAGGTAGCTTTCTCTTTTCCTTTGCTCCTTAGAGCTTGTTCTTTGTCATTTGGAACTCCTACAACATCATAAATCATTATTTCCATATGATTTTCTCAAGACCCTAACTCTATTTCTCTCTTTCAAAACCCTAGTTTCTCTCTCTTTCCATATGTCTTAGATGAGCTCAAAATTCGAACTTCCTTTAGAAAAGATGAAGAAGCAGAAGAAATACTTCTTACCTTACAGTTTTTTTCACTTGATCACCACTTTGGAGATTTTCTCTCTCTACCAAACTTGATTTTTCTTCCTCTTTCTTGTTCTTTCCAACTTTCTTATGAGTCATGGAACATGAAAATCACCTTGTATTGCTATTTCCCTTTTATTCTCTTCCTTTCTCTCTCTAGAATCAAGGTGAGCTATGGAGGAAAATTGTGGCTGGCGTGACTGGTAAAGAAAAGAGAGAAGGAGCAGAAAATGAAGAGAAGAAGAAGAAAAGAAAGCCTTAAATAGGGTACACAAAAAGTCTTCATGTGGGACCCATCATTTGACCATTTTCTCCCAATTTTACATTTAATCAATATTAATCATCTTCCTTTAATATCATGGCCGGCCAACACTATCAAAATGTGCCCAAAATTAATATGTTGATTATCAATTAATCTCATTAATCCTCCAATTTTTGGTAATTTGCAATTTGACCCCAAAACTTATCAAATTTTGCAATTTAGTCCTTTACCGTAAATCAACTTCTTTAAACTCTATAATCACTTATTTAGGCATTTATTATTTAATTTAACTATTTCTTAATCAATTTGTTTGTAAAAATCCGAATTTAGACTCCGATCGGTCAAACGCGTCAACATCGCAACACGTGTGACTCGGGGCCTAAATTAGCGGATATTACAGGGAATATAATTGATGAATTCAAGACTAGAGAAACTTAATGTGGTTTAAATAAATTAATATGCATTATTCATATCAATAGATAGGATTTTTCCTATGAGGCAATGTAAGCTTATGGAACTTATTAGCCCGTAACTTTTTCTATAATTGACCAATTAATCTGATTCTTGCTTTTAATTAACTTTAACATATAATTATATAACATATTAAAATTTCATATCAATTGGAGTATTGTACAACCTTTGGTGAAATTTCCAATTGTGTTTTGTTTTCTGCCCTTAGGCAGTTTTAGGTTACCAATTTTTGTCCTTCATATCTTACATTGTACAAGTCATATTAAGTTTAAAATTTATAGTCATTTATATAGTTTAAAATGGAACATTTTTTTATGTTTATAACTTTTATTAATTATGTTTCTAAGGTCCTCAAAGTATAAGAAAAACTTCACTTGTCTATAATAGAGTTGGCTTCCGGAACAGTATGACTTGTTAAGCCTATATCTTACTCTATACATAACATATTAAGGTGAAATGTTTACAAAATTTTATCTAAGACATAACCCTATAATTTTCATGTTTTAAAAAACTACAGATTCCATCTATAAGTAGTTAAAAATGACCAAACAATCTTCTATACCTACCTAGGGCACTAAGCATGCATTTCAAACTATGAAACAATCATGGTTCCATTTATCATAACTCAACATACATAACACATGTTGACCAAAAATTTGGTATCAAGATAGAAAACACATATATCTATAAGTTTTATGTTTTGAGATGCTTAAAATATAGGCTATATCATATTCAAAACAAACAAACACTGTAGCTTACTTAGCTAGGTTTTACACACAAGCCAGTTCCAATTACATGCCAATATCTTTTCATATACACCAAATATTCAAACAATATTTATATCTCATTCATATATGTCTAAACCTATGGTGTCATGCCATAATCATCAGCATTCTTGAAATTGCAATTATCTAAAATCATGTTCAGCATGCATTATTTCAAACAAAAATAGGCTATTGCCCTAAATTATGCACAAACCTTAATCTTTCTCCTTCACTCTTTTAGGTAGCTTTCTCTTTTCCTTTGCTCCTTAGAGCTTGTTCCTTGTCATTTGGAACTCCGACAACATCATAAATCATTATTTCCATATGATTTTCTCAAGACCCTAACTCTCTTTCTCTCTTTCAAAACCCTAGTTTCTCTCTCTTTCCATATAATTCTTAGATGAGCTCAAAATTCGAACTTCCTTTAGAAAAGATGAAGAAGAAGAAGAAATACTTCTTACCTTACACTTTTCTTCACTTGATCACCACTTTGGAGATTTTCTCTCTCTACCAAACTTGATTTTTCTTCCTCTTTCTTGTTCTTTCCAGCTTTCTTATGAGTCATGGAACATGAAAATCACATTTTCTTGCTCTTTCCCTTCTCTTCCCTTCCTTTCTCTCTCTAGAATCAAGGTGAGCTATGGAGGAAAATTGTGGCTGGCGTGACTGGTAAAGAAAAGAGAGAAGGAGCAGAAAATGAAGAGAAGAAGAAGAAGAAAAGAAAGCCTTAAATAGGGTACCCAAAAAGTCTTCATGTGGGACCCATCATTTGACCATTTTCTCCCAATTTTACACTTAATCAATATTAATCATCTTCCTTTAATATCATGGCCGGCCAACACTATCAAAATGTGCCCAAAATTAATATGTTGATTGTCACACCCCCTTACCCTACTATCGTTCAGCAAGGTAAGTGAGTATTACCCGTCTTACTGTTTTATAAAATTAATGAAGTGAAATAAATTTTTTTTTCCGAAAATATTGCATAAAATAAAATAATATTTCATACAAGCCCAAATATTAAAACTTTTATTTATTTATAAAGTACATTAATTTAAATTCAAACTATGTTCTTTTACATAGTAACTCACATATTTAATACACATTATATGAAATAAAAACAATACTTTAATTTACAAAGTTCTTTAACAAAATATACCAAAAAAGAAAACTCAGAGCTTTTTGCTGCTTCCCTCCGGATACCCTTCTTCTTCTGACAGACTATATCCTATGGCTACCCTTCTAAACCTGCGCGAGAGGAAGCCACCCGCGCTAACTACTAGCTTAGTGGTGCTTCAATGATAAAAATTTTACATACATATATATTTTCTCACATATTAATTAACCATTTAATAAATAATGCATAAAATAAAAATTTCTATAAAATCAAATAAATTTCATTCAACATGTAATAGTAACAAATTTAATTCATGTAACACTTATCAAAATCACATACTTCAATATTAGTATTATTATTATTTTCTTGTGCCCATAACACCTATAACTGAACTATCTAATAGGAATAACGGGGTTGTCATTCCCGGCTTTCATAATGTAGCGCCGAGCGCTTTTATAATAATGTAATTACTGGCTTTTGTTATATTGCCATTACCGGCTTAATAATTTTGCGCCGAGCGCATTTATCAATTGCCACTACCGGCTTTCATATTTGGCACCGAGTGCCTAAATTCCCCTGATTGGCATGCCAAACTATTCCCTATTCTAGTTCTAGACTAGGTGTTTTTGGGCTTAACTATTTTTATATTAATTCGCAATATTTTCAACTATCATAAGTATGCTTGTTTATTTTTGTTCTATATTCCCATTATTATTACAATAAAATCTCATATATAAATAATCTGCTAAACATTGATAATTACCATCAAAGTAAATATTTTCATTAATTATTACATATAATTAACATACCACATGCATAAGTCCAACACTTCACGTTTTATACCTATGGCAGAATTTGGACCTGTTTTTGGGATTCATTTTTAGCCCATTTATAATTAGAATTTGGAGTTCTGACCTTCTAACAATTTTTATCTTATTGTCTTAGCTTTCAGATGCATCAAAAATCACGTAAATCCCAATTTTATATCAAAAGTTATGATTAATTCACTACTGCATCATCACAGAATTTTCTGCCCAGAATTTTTCTGGACAGATTCTAGGTTTAAACTTCGTGCATTTAACTGGGAAAATATAGACATAATTAGATATTATAGTCTAAATAAAAATTAAAGCCCTGTGTCTTAGCTTTCATTTCCAACAAAGAACATACAAAACCGAGTTCCATAGCTCAAGTTATCATCAAAATAGACAGAGCTGTTCCTGAAATTCTGTACCCGAGCCATCAATTGACATCAATCCATATTTCAACCACATTCATCATTTGCAATCATTTTAATACTAAAATTTCCAGAATTACAAATACATTCATATGTCTCAATTATTTCACACATTTGGTCTCATTTCCATATATAATATCAAAAGTCACAATAAAACACATAACATCTCAAAAACACAAACATAACAAACCTTAACATATAATTCCATACATATTAACAACATGCAAAATTTTTTATCAATGAAGCACATACCTAATCAGCCTTGGTTCTTCCTTTAAACCTTCTTTTCCTTCCCTTATTAGCTAGCTTTCTCTTTGCCTTTGTCACCCTCTTGAGGGCCTCTCACTTGTTCACTTATTTTTCCTACACAATTTTACCACATCTCAATTCCAACATCCAATTTCAATGCTTTTCATGTCTACATAATATTCTAATGCTCCTAATATGATTTACACCTTAATTGAGCTAAAATGTACTAAGGTTAAACTTCCTTCTTCATATGTCATGGCTGCCCAAAAACCATATCCTAGTTACCAATTCATTTTCTTCAATGCAACACTCAAATCATATTTTCCTTATCACCAATTGTTGTGTTTTCATATTAATTTCAATTTTCCCTAATTTCTTTAATTATGGCAGCCCCTTATTCATCCATTAACATCATATTTTCTTTAGTTTTTAAGCAATAAAACAATTATCTAACATCAAATATCATCAATTCAAAGTCCAATTACAGCTTCATCAACTAAACACAAACTTAATTTTATACTTCCAATCTTACAACATAAGCTCAATCTACCAAACCTAATCACATCTATCATCATCATGGGTCTCAAATAGAAGGAAAAAGGTTAAATTTAAGAAGAATAAACTCACCTTAAGAGTTCTCCAAGGTGGGCCGAAATTCCCCTTAATATTTCTCTCTTTACCTTTTTTTTTCTTCCTTCCTTCTTGCTCCTTTGGTACCTTTTATGGTAAGAACTCTTAAAATCAGATTTTTGCCTCTCAAAACTAATTTATTTGCTTTCTTTTTCAAGCTTGGATTGAATGAAAATGGAGGCTTAGGGAGGGAGTATGTTGGACGGCCAAAGAGGTGAAGAAAGAATAAGATGATGACTTTGATATTTTGGGTGGAAGAATAAAGAATTTTTCATTTTTGTTTTTTTTAGGTGAGTATTTGGTGGTTCCATGTCTACATTAAGCTCTTCATCCATTGGTCCAAAATATAAATTAATTTTAATGAAATTTTAAACTTTAAGAAATTTCTTATATGCTACATCTTCCTCCATATTCACACTTTTTCCCCAAACAATTGCCATAATACCGATTTTGTCCATAGAAAGTTTTATTTTTTTCTAATTCTATCCCAAATCTTTTTAATTCCCAAATAATAATACCCTTAATTATTTTCTCTTATTATTAGTCTTTTTTTTTTGTTTAAATTTATACTCCGATTGAACCAGTGGACCCCACTACGGTCACGCGCAATCGAGCCTAAATCACTGAATGTTACATTGATTATCAATTAATCTCATTAATCCTCCAATTTTTGGTAATTTGCAATTTGACCCTAAAACTTATCAAATTTTGCAATTTAGTCTTTTACCGTAAATCAACTTCTTTAAACTCTATAATCACTTATTTAGGCATTTATTATTTAATTTAACCATTTTTTAATCAATTTTTTTTGTAAAAATCCGAATTTAGACTCTGATCGGTCAAACGCATCAACATCGCAACACGTGTTACTCCAGGCCTAAATTAGCGAATATTACATTCTTTCCCCCTTAAAATAATTTTGTCCTCGAAATTTACCTATTCATTCGGGGTTGAACAACTGGGGATACTGCTTCTTCATCACTTATTCACTTTCCCACGTGGCTTCTTCAACTGTATGATTCCGCCACCAAACTTTAACTAGAAGAACTCTCTTGTTCCGGAGAACTTTCTCTTCATATGCTATTATAGCCACTGGTTCTTCCTCATAAGACATGTCTGTCTGTACCTCTATTTCCTCAATCGGTATAATGTGGGTTGGGTCTGAACAATATCTTCTTAACATTGAAACGTGGAACATGTTATGAATTCGGTCTAGCTCCGGAGGAAGAGCTAATCGGTAAGCCACTGGTCCTATTCTTTCCAAAATTTCATAAGGACCAATAAATCTTGGGCTTAACTTTCCCTTTTTACCGAACCTCAATACCTTTTTTCCATGGAGAAACTTTATGAAATACTTTGTCTCCTACTGCATATTCTATTTCTCGCCTCTTTAAATCGACATATGATTTCTGTCGATCTTGTGCTGCTTTTAGCCTTTCCTTGATCACTTTAACTTTCTCCTCAGTTTGTTGAGTTATTTCTGGCCCAATCAACTTTTTCTCATTTAACTCGGTCCAACATATCAGTGTCCTACACTTTCTTCCATATAAAGCTTCATAAGGAGCCATGCCTATGCTCGTTTGATGACTGTTGTTATAGGCAAACTCCATAAGAGGTAAATGTCGATCCCAACTTCCCTCAAATTCAAGTACACAACATCTCATCATATCCTTTAGCAACTGTATAACTCACTCTGATTGTCCATCCGTTTGCGGATGAAATGCCGTGCTAAAATTTAGTCGAGTTCCCAAAGCCTGCTGTAGACTCTTCCAGAACTGCGACGTAAACCTGGGATCTCTGTCAGATATGATAGATACAGGCACTCCATGAAGTCTCACTATCTGATTCATATATATCTCAGCCAGCTTGTTCAAAGTATAGTCCATTCGGACTGGTAGAAAATGTGCTGACTTCGTCAATCGATCCACTATTACCCACACTGCATCATGCTTTCTCTAAGTTACCTGTAAACCAGACACAAAATCCATCGTGATCCTCTCTCACTTCCATTCTAGTATGGGAATCGATTGTAGTAATCCTGTGGGTAATTGTGCTCAGCTTTCACTTGTTGACAAATTAGACATTTAGCAACATATTCAGTGATATCCTTTTTCATCCCCGTCCACCAATATTGTCCTTTCAAATCTTGGTACATCTTGTTCCCACCTGGGTGCATAGTATAGACCGTTTCATGAGTTTTTTTTAAAATCTCTGTCCTAAACTCTTTCATACTTGGCACACAAATCCGGTTATTGAAATACATAGTACCATCTTTTGTTAAAGAAAATTCTGACTTTTCTCCATTTTTCAAGGCTTCGACCATCTTTACTAACTTCTCATCTTGTTTTTGGACATCTTTAATTCTTTGCATCAATGTGGATTCCACTCGCATCTCAGCTAAAATCTTCCTGCTTAGTGCATCTTAACCACGTTAGCCTTTCCTGGATGGTAGTCTATTACACAATCATAGGCTTTAATCAATTCCAACCATCTTCGTTGCCTCAGATTCAACTCTTTCTGTGAAAGAAGATACTTAAGACTCTTGTGGTCTGTATAAATGTTGCATCTTTCTCCATACAAATAATGTCTCCAAATCTTAAGAGCAAAAACTATCACTGCAAGCTCTAAATCATGTGTCGGATAGTTAAGTACATGAGGCTTAAGTTGTCTGGAGGCATATGCAATCAGTTTTCCCTCTTGCATAAGAACACATCCTAGCCCATTGTGACTTGCATCACTATACACAACATAATCTTTTCTTGGAGTAGGCTGAGTCAAAACTGGTGCTTCAGTCAATATTGCCTTCATTTGATCAAAGCTTGCTTGACATTTATCTGTCCATTCAAAACGGACCTCTTTTCGCAGTAGTCGTGTAAATGGATTCGCTATAGATGAAAATCCTTTCACAAATCTCCTATAGTATCCGGTTAATCCAAGAAAACTTCTCACTTCTGTCACATTTCGAGGTGATTTCCAATTAAGAATAGCCTCAATTTTACTAGGATCAACTCGAATTCCTTCTGCTGAAATTACATGACCCAGAAAAACTAACTGCTTCAAACCAAAACTCACACTTAGATAGCTTTGCATACAATTGTTTCTCCCTCAAAGTTTGCAATACTTTTCTGAAATGTTGGTCATGTTCTACTCGATCTCTTGAATAGACAAGAATGTCATCAATGAATACAACTACAAATTGATCAATATATGGCCTGAACAATCAGTTCATCAGGTCCATAAAAACTACTAGCGCATTCATCAATCCAAATGGCATCACCAAGAACTCATAATGACCATAACGAGTCCTGAATGCCATCTTATATACATCTGACTCTTTGATCTTCAGTTGATGATACCTCGATCGAAGATCTATCTTTGAAAATATACTTGCACTTTTCAACTGATCAAATAAATCATCAATCCTAGGCAGTGGGTATTTATTCTTAACAGTAACCCTATTAAGCTGCCTGTAGTCAATACAAAGATGTAAGGTACCGTCTTTCTTCTTCACAAATAGTACTGGAGCACCCCATGGAGATACACTAGGTCATATAAATCCTTTATATAACATTTCTTGTAACTGTATCTTCAATTCTTTCAATTCTATGGGTGTCATCCTATATGGTGTAATAGATATAGGAGCGGTGCCAGGTACTAATTCAATAGCAAACTCTATCTCTCGGTCAGGTGGTAGTCCTGGTAACTCCTCAAGAAATACATTAGAAAACTCACTAACAGTTGGGATGTCAGCCAACTTTGGACTTTTCTTTCGGGTGTCAATCACATACGCTAGGTAAGTCTCACATCCCTTATTGATGAGTTTTCGAGCTTTCAAAGCTGATATAACATTATCTGGATATCCTCTATACTCACCCATCACTACTATCTCTTATTGCTCTGAAACTTTAATTCTCATCTGCCTCTTTCCACAATCTATTATCACCCCATGGCAAGCTAGCCAATCCATTCCCAAGATCACATCGAACTCACAGAATGGTAGCTCTATTAGATCTGCTCGAAATTGACTGCCTTGAATTTCGACTGGGCAATCTCTAAACACTTTACTAACCTGCACACTGTTTCCTAATGGGTTACTCATACAAATCTCATATACTAGAGTCTCTGGTTTTAGACCCTCTCGACCCAATGGTGGTGTGCATATGTATGAGTGTGTTGACCCAGGGTCTATAAATCCATGTATACAAGAGCCAAAGAGAAGGAATTTACCCGCTATGACGTCAGGTGCATCCTGCTCCTCTCGGCCTTGCATGGCATAAGCTCTTGCTGGAGCAGCTCTACTGCTTTCAGGTCTCTCTACTGTATCTGATCTGTATTGGCTTGGCCCTGCACGGCCTCCTCTTCCTTGTCCTCGGCCTCGTCCTCTGCCTTGTCCCATAGTCTGTATTGGTACTAACTCAACACTCCCTGAACCTCTGCCAAATTGTAGCAATGGACAATCTCTTTTAATATGGTTCTTGGAGCCGCATCTCATGCACGCTCCTGTCATCAACCAACACTCTCCTGGATGCGAATGACCACAATGCTGACACACCGGTAGAGTGGTAAACCTACGAGATGCCTATGTTGATGCACTGGCTACCGATGAAAGTAGATCTTACGGGTTGTCCCCGTCTATAAGAATGAAATCTGCTGGAACTCCCAGCCTGGAATCGGCCACCAAATCGTCGACACTTATTTGCCTCAGTGGATACAATACCACCAGCATACTTGCAAAGATGAGTGAATTCTCTCTCATATTCTGTTATAGACATATCCCTCTGTTTTAACATCAGAAACTCTCTCTTCTTATCGTCTGTGTAAATAGGAGGAATATACTGCTCCTTAAACTTCTCTAGAAAGAATTCCCATGTCATAGGGTTAGGAGCCTCTATACTCTGTGATTCAGATCGCCACCAATCATATGCATGCTCCTGTAGCAGAGATAGAACATATTCATATTTCTATTCATCTATGCAGTGTAGTTGATTAAATACTCGCTCTGCTCGTTCCAACCAAAATTCTGCCACTGAGGGGTCATCATCCCGTTTACCATAGAAATCAGATGCCCCTAATTTCCTCAGTCTCTCGAATTGTAATCCAGACGAATCTGATCGTGAAGCTCTCCGTAGCAGATCTATCATATTTCTCATGAGCTCAGTCTGACCCATATTAATAGCTGAATGTTCACGAAGTGAGCTGGCACTAGATCTTGGTTCCGCAGCTCGACGACGACTTGGTTGCGATGAAGCTCTTGCCTCTGAGGGCTCATTACTCTCAGCTTCTTCTATTACTATTCGTCTTGATCCTGAAGCCATATCCTACTTATAACATAAAGACAACGACCCTAATCAATAAAGCAGCAACTCCAAAAAATGCAATTGTGGGTACATTTAAGAAAAACATTTTCAAAATTCACTTTAAAATCCAAACCGACTTTAATATCAATATCCAGAAACACCAAATCGTGCTCTGATACTAAAAACTGCAGCGACCGCACCTCCTCACCCGAACCGCACGTGCCCGTATAAGGAAGCGCTGCCGCCTGTCTTTCTCATACTTCATATATATACATATATTTGTTTTTTTTACTCATGTATATATGGATATAAATAAAAATCAGAATACAATTTATTTACATAAAATAGTAATTTTTAACATCAGAGTAATTCTTAACAAACTTTAAAAGTAAGTTTTACAAACTCAAACATTTCTTTCTTATATAAAAGTAAAATACAAAAGTTTCAAAACTTGTAACCAACTTTCTCAAGATTCGACTGTTTTACTTGAATGGGATCACCGCTTGCTTTATCTAGCGTATTCAACTACCTTTCTATATCTGCGTGGAAATTAAACTCGATGTTAAGCTCAAAGCTTAGTGGTGCATATAAAGAAGGCAATATACTATATCATGCAACAAGCATTAACAATTATCATTTTACGCATTAAAATGTTTGCATGCACGACTATCAACATATTCCTATTTCATACAAGTATAAATGTCATGCTCATATAGACAATGTTATTTCCACTTATCTTTAATGGCAAGGTATTCTGTAAATCTCTTTATCATTACATTTCAATCTCATATCATCATCATTTTCTTATTCTTTCTTATTCTTATTTTTCTGACATATCCTCATTATCTTGCCCACATCACTATAAATCTTTGGACTAACTGGATACGGGTTATGGATCAGGAGCGCTCACACAAGCTTATGCCACCCTGTCCATTATCTGGCTCATAAGAGCTTCTCAAATCAATGGCGCTCACACAAGCTTATGCCACATTGATTGAGTATAATTTCATCATAGATGAATAACCGGATCAAGGCCGCTCACACAAGCTTATGTCACCTTGTCCTCATTTATATGTGCTCATCGGAGCTTTCTCAAGTCAGTAGCACTCACACAAGCTTTAGCCACACTGATTGAGCATCCCAGACCAATGGCGCTCACACAAGCTTTAGCCACATTGGTTGAGGTATAGTACGGTACCGTTCACCCCCTTAATAACATGTCATCTATCCTGATTCTAGTCCGCAACTAGACTAATGGGCTTCTTTATATTTTCACATCAATCATTATTCTCAAATTTCAAAACATCCATTTTTCTCATATTTATCAACATCTCAATTTTCTTGTATTACAAGCATATAGTCATACTCATACATCTTTTCATTCATTTACTAGATTCATCAATATTCTCATGTTTATCATCTGCATCAGATTTCATATATTATCCATGACAAATTCATTTTTCTACATCAATTCATTTTTCTATATCACAACATATCACATTCTCACATCAATATATATATACATATATCCATATCCATATCATTCTTATTTTGCTGGATAGACAATAACTTTCATTTACTTACCTGAATTCCTCATTTAATAACCACATTCATAATTTCAAATACAGAGCATTCACGGCCGTGATTACTACTTTCACGCTCATGAATTAGTTCACGCCTGTAATCCCAAGCCGTGAACGCTACTGGAATGAATCGCCCAAAAACATTCACGGTCGTGATTACTCATTCACGCCCGTGAATAAGTTCACTTCCGTGATTCCAACCCGTGAACGCTTCTGGAATGAATAGTACCATTTTCACCCAGAAATTCACAACCGTGACACAATCAGTCACAACCGTGAACCCTCAAGTTCACGCCCGTGACTCAATAGTCACACCCGTGATTTTCAGCAGGAAATCTGCATATTCACTTTTCATTCATTCTAACATCATCCAAATCATACCAAATTCTATTTCATGCATTTCTAAGGTTCTTTACTCCACTTATTACTTTCTAATACATGTAAATGTCTTGATCATATAAGATTCTCTAACATGCATCCTTAATTCAATGTCACAATTATCTCATTCATATATGTCTAAACCTATGGTGTCATGCCATAATCATCATCATTCTTAAAATTGCATTTATCTAAATCATGTTCAGCATGCATTATTTCAAACAAAAATAGGCTATTGCCTCAAATTATGCACAAACCTTAATCTTTCTCCTTCACTCTTTTAGGTAGCTTTCTCTTTTCCTTTGCTCCTTAGAGCTTGTTCTTTGTCATTTGGAACTCCTACAACATCATAAATCATTATTTCCATATGATTTTCTCAAGATCCTAACTCTATTTCTCTCTTTCAAAACCCTAGTTTCTCTATCTTTCCATATGTCTTAGATGAGCTCAAAATTCGAACTTCCTTTAGAAAAGATGAAGAAGCAGAAGAAATACTTCTTACCTTACAGTTTTTTTCACTTGATCACCACTTTGGAGATTTTCTCTCTCTACCAAACTTGATTTTTCTTCCTCTTTCTTGTTCTTTCCAACTTTCTTATGAGTCATGGAACATGAAAATCACCTTGTATTGCTATTTCCCTTTTATTCTCTTCCTTTCTCTCTCTAGAATCAAGGTGAGCTATGGAGGAAAATTGTGGCTGGCGTGACTGGTAAAGAAAAGAGAGAAGGAGCAGAAAATGAAGAGAAGAAGAAGAAAAGAAAGCCTTAAATAGGGTACACAAAAAGTCTTCATGTGGGACCCATCATTTGACCATTTTCTCCCAATTTTACATTTAATCAATATTAATCATCTTCCTTTAATATCATGGCCGGCCAACACTATCAAAATGTGCCCAAAATTAATATGTTGATTATCAATTAATCTCATTAATCCTCCAATTTTTGGTAATTTGCAATTTGACCCCAAAACTTATCAAATTTTGCAATTTAGTCCTTTACCGTAAATCAACTTCTTTAAACTCTATAATCACTTATTTAGGCATTTATTATTTAATTTAACTATTTCTTAATCAATTTGTTTGTAAAAATCCGAATTTAGACTCCGATCGGTCAAACGCGTCAACATCGCAACACGTGTGACTCGGGGCCTAAATTAGCGGATATTACAGGGAATATAATTGATGAATTCAAGACTAGAGAAACTTAATGTGGTTTAAATAAATTAATATGCATTATTCATATCAATAGATAGGATTTTTCCTATGAGGCAATGTAAGCTTATGGAACTTATTAGCCCGTAACTTTTTCTATAATTGACCAATTAATCTGATTCTTGCTTTTAATTAACTTTAACATATAATTATATAACATATTAAAATTTCATATCAATTGGAGTATTGTACAACCTTTGGTGAAATTTCCAATTGTGTTTTGTTTTCTGCCCTTAGGCAGTTTTAGGTTACCAATTTTTGTCCTTCATATCTTACATTGTACAAGTCATATTAAGTTTAAAATTTATAGTCATTTATATAGTTTAAAATGGAACATTTTTTTATGTTTATAACTTTTATTAATTATGTTTCTAAGGTCCTCAAAGTATAAGAAAAACTTCACTTGTCTATAATAGAGTTGGCTTCCGGAACAGTATGACTTGTTAAGCCTATATCTTACTCTATACATAACATATTAAGGTGAAATGTTTACAAAATTTTATCTAAGACATAACCCTATAATTTTCATGTTTTAAAAAACTACAGATTCCATCTATAAGTAGTTAAAAATGACCAAACAATCTTCTATACCTACCTAGGGCACTAAGCATGCATTTCAAACTATGAAACAATCATGGTTCCATTTATCATAACTCAACATACATAACACATGTTGACCAAAAATTTGGTATCAAGATAGAAAACACATATATCTATAAGTTTTATGTTTTGAGATGCTTAAAATATAGGCTATATCATATTCAAAACAAACAAACACTGTAGCTTACTTAGCTAGGTTTTACACACAAGCCAGTTCCAATTACATGCCAATATCTTTTCATATACACCAAATATTCAAACAATATTTATATATACATAAACCTAAACATAGATGAACAAATTTTATGTTTGAAACTTCTCCAAATTCAATTCATAAGGTCATCCAAATTAGAGTGCAAGACGCTGATGCAACAAAACCTTAATAGTTCAAATAATACTAGAACAATGGAGAGAATATTACTTACCGAGAATGAACTTGAAAGGGATGAATTTTCTGAAAAATTAAGTGAAATAAGGAAGAAATGAAGGCTCAATTGGTGGAAGAAGAAGAAGAAACAAAATTGGAGTGAGGGAGGCAAAATGGTGAGGATAAAGATAAGGTCCACCTCCTCACTTTTTTCATCTTCTCTCTTTTGTTTTTTTTTTTCCTTTATCTTCTTTATCTTTCCTTTTTTTTTTCTTTTGTTTCTTTTCATTTTTATATATTAATTCCATCTAATAATTTTGTTCACATAAATCTCAATTTCATGTCATCCTCAACTAAATTATAAAATGGACACGTGCAATTCAGCACAATTGAAAAGTACTCAGACACATAGCTAGTGCTCATCTTGAACTTGTCCCTATAAAAATACTTATAGAATGTACGTGTTCAAGTGAAATATATGCAAATGCGTATGTCTAAATGAAATGCATGTAGAAATGCATATGTGGGAAGTTGAGGATGTTACAATTCTCCCCTCCTTTTAAAAATGTTTCCTCGAAATTTAATACTTGGGACTAGGTGGAGATATTGCCTCTTCATATTTTCTTTTGTTTTCCATGTTGCCTCTTCTAGTGAATGGCTTTGCCATAATACCTTAACTAAAGGTATTTCTCAGTTTCTTAGTTGTTTAGCCCTGTATCCGATGATTTCCACTAGTTCCTCAACATAACTCATATCATCTGCTATCTAGATGAATTGATCTTTAAGTACATGTGTAGGATCTAACCTGTACCTTCTAAGCATGCTCACATGAAACACATTATGAATATGAACCATCTCTGGTGGTAAAGCCAACCTATACGCTAATGGACCAACCTTCTTTAGAATTTCATAAGGCTCATTTACCCTTCTTGCCAAATCGAATTACCCCTTTCGATGGAGATACTCGTATAAATACCTTCTCACCCAACTCATATTCCATTTCCCTTCTATGTTGATCGGCATAACTTTTCTGTCTATCTTGTACCGCCTTTGGCTTGTTCTTAATAACCTTGATTTTATCTAGTATGTCCTGTACTATCTCTGGCCCTTCTAATGCACATGCTCCTTCATCCTAAATGATAGGGCTTCAGTACTTTCTGTCGTACAATGCCTTATATGGTACCATCTGGATACTCCTATGATATTGGTTGTTGTATGCAAATTCTATCAATGTTATATATTCATCCCAAACTCCTCTAAATTCCATAGAACATGCCTAAGCATTTTTTCCAATGTCTGTATAGTCCTTTCTTATTATCCATCAATTTGTGGATGGAATGCAGTACTGAAGTTCAATTTTGTTCCTAATGCATCTTATAAACTTAGAAAAAAATGTGAAGTAAACTGTGGATCTCTATCAGACACAATGGACACTGGAATGCCATGTAATCTGACTATCTCATTCATATATGATTTTGCCAAACTCTCAAGTTTACACCCCCATCTGATAGGTAGAAAATGTGTTGACTTAGTTAATTTGTCAATAATAACCCATACTGCATCATTTTTCCACAAAGTTCTTAGCAACCCATAAATAAAATTCATCGTTATTTTTCCCATTTCCATTCTAGGACTGGTGATGGATGTAGTTTACCAATTAGTGCCTGTTGTTCAATTTTAATCTGCTGACATGTCAAGCATTTATAAACATATTCTGCTATGTCTTTCTTCATTCTAGGCCACCAGTAATGAGGCATTAAGCTGTGATATATCTTGGTCATCCTTGGGTACATTGCATAGGGTGCATTGTGTGTCTCTTCCATTATTTCTTGATGCTTGTTTTCAATATCTAGAACACATATGTGGGACTTTAACATTAGTATATCATTTTGTAATCTCTACCATGTGCTTCCTTGATCTTTTCCTTTAGCATAGTCTAAACTGAAGAGTAGCAATCAGTGATCCGCAGTCATGCATATTCAATTCAATATTCATAGACTGCAATTGAATCAAATATGGAAAAAAAAAGATGCTTGTAAGTGAGCTACACTACCACTAGACTTCCTACTCAATGCATCTGCTACTACATTGACTTTCCCTAGATGATATTCAATTGTGCAGTCATAATCCTTCAATAAATCTAACCATTGCCTCTATCTCATGTTTAACTCTTTTTGTGTCAGCAAGTAACCCAAACGTTTATGGTCTGTAAAGATCTGGAATGTCTCACCATACAGATAATGCCTCCAAATCTTCAATCCAAATACAACTGCAACTAATTCTAAATCCTGCACTAGATATGAGATCTCATGTGGTCTCAATTGTCTAAATGCATAAGCTATCACCTTACCATGTTGCATCAATACACATCCTAAGCCTTAGTGAGAAGAATCACTATATACCGTAAATTCACTTGTACATATAGGAATAGCTAACACTAGTGTTGAGGTTAACCTCTATTTTAGCTCATCAAAAATCCTTTGGCATTTTGGAGCCCATTTGAAGGGCACATTCTTTCTAAGTAATTTAGTCAAAGGGCTGGCAATCAATGAAAATCCATTAACAAATCTATGGTAGTATCCTGCTAAACCTAGGAAACTATGCATTTCTAAAATATTTTTAGGAGCTTCCCAATTTATCATGGCCTCTATTTTCTTCGGGTCTATCTCTATGCCCTTGCCTAATACCACATGTTCAAGAAACACCAAATGATCCAACCAGAATTCGCATTTACTCAATTTACCATAAATTTGTTTCTCCCTTAAAGTCTGCAACACAATTCTTAAATGTTGTTCATGTTCTCCCCTATTCTTTGAGTACACCAATATGTCATCAATAAATACTATTACAAATTTGTCTAGATATGGTTGAAACACTTAATTCATTAATGCTAGAAATGCAGTTGGAGCATTAGTCAACACAAATGTCATTACTAAGAATTCATAATGTCCATACCTAGTTCAAAAGGCAGTCTTCAGGATATCTATCTCTGTTATCCTTAGCTAGTAATAGCATGATTTCAAGTGAATTTTGGAAAATACCTAGGCTCCTTGCAACTAGTCAATGAAATCATCTATTCTAGACAATGGATATTTGTTCTTAACTGTCATTTTGTTAAGTTGTCTATAGTTAATGCACAATCTCATGGTTCCATCTTTCTTTTTAACAAATAATATTGGAGCTCCCCAAGGTGATACACTAGGTTGGATATACCTTTTATCAAGCAATTCTTGCCATTAGGTCTTTAATTCTTTCAACTCAATTGGGGCCATATTGTAAAGTGACATTGATATTGGTGTTGTTCCTGGTACTAGTTCAATAGTGAATTTTATCTCTCTATCTGGTGGTAAACCAGGTATGTCATCTAGGAATACATCAGAAAATTCCCTCACCATTGGTATATTTTCAAGCAAGCTATAAGCGGTTGTTGTATCATTCAAATATGCCATATATTCTTTACATCCTCTTTTGATCATCTGGAATGATTTTATATCTGAGAACAGACATGTAGACACAAGCTTTCTTTTACCTAGAAGTACAATCCTTAGATAGTTTGGTGATTCCAAAATTACTTCATTAGTTAAGCAATTTACTATTGCATGATGTTTAGTTAACCACTCCATTCCCAGTATCACATCAAACATATAACGGTAATAAGATCATATCAACTATCAATTCAGCTTTATCAATACACATTAAGCAATCATGAAAAACATTATTCACAATTACTACTGTTCCTAGTGGAGTACTCACATTTATGTCAATCCCCAAAGGCTCATGATTTTGATGCAATTTGGATTTCATATGCAATTATATAAATGAATGTGTGGAACCAGGGTCAATCAATGCATATGCTAATATATAAAAAAATATATAAATATTACTAGTGACTATTTTGGGAGCATCAACTACCTCCTACCTAGTTATGGCAAATACTCTAGCATGTGTAGGGGGTATAGAACTCTGACCTTTAGAACTGGTCACTCCTCTACCTGTTGTACCAATTTTTCTAGTGCCTTTGCCTCTGCCTTATGTCCCATTAGTAGGGTAGAACCTCAGTGCCTCAACCGTAGTCTCAAATACTCCTATGCCTCTACTGGTCTCTACTTGTTTGGCTCTTTCTAGATAGTCTCTATACATGTGCTCTATCAACCCACAAATATAACATGCTTAGGAGAGCCTTCTGTATTCGTCTGTATGTTGTCTACCACAATGAATACATGTAAGCCTTTTTTAGCATATTGGCTCTGCCCTCTACCTAGGTAAAAGGAAGTCATAGCACGACCTCTAGAGCTTGAGTGTCCATCTCTATTACTAGGCTATGTTGGCATGTATCTTCCTTTTTTTCCCTGCCTTCTGCTAAACTCTATAGAAAACTCTCATACTGCCTTTTTAAATTGTTGTTCTCCATCTTCTTTCATTAACCTTTCAGCTGTAATTGTTGTAGCTTTGAGTCTAGTATAGCTATCAAGATTAGTAGTTGTGATTCTATTTCTAATCTCATATTTGAGTTCCTCCTAAAAATTTCTGCATTTGTCTCTTTTAATATAGACCATAAAAATGGCATAGTGGAAAAGTTTGTTGAACTGAACTTCATACTCACCAATAAACATGTTCCCTTTTTTTAGGTTTAGGAATTCTTTTTTGTTTTCATCCTTATATGCCTCAAACATGTAATTATTTTGAAATTCCCAAAGAAAATCATTCAGTGTCAAAACTGGTGGTTGTGCATCACTATTTAGGAATGTCTCCACTATTCATAGGCATCACCTTAAAGCAAAACACTGCATAATCAAATTTCTCATCCAGGGTACATCTCATCATAATCAGTACCTTTTGTGTCATTTTAAACCTTGTCTCTGCTTCTGCTGGGTCTGTTGTGCCATTGAAATCAACTGAACCTTATTTTCTCAACTTGTCATAATGTATTTCCCAATATATTTCAGGCCCCTATACTTCTTGTTCAAGGTTTTCATAGAGTACTTCTGCATGTGATGATTGTGATGCATGTACTGGAGCCCTAGCTCTTGGTGCTGGTTGATCTCTATGCAAATGAGGTGATGCCTTATGAGAATGCATTTCGGTCGGCCTCTCCCTCCTTAGTGAATCATGTCTTATGATGACCCTAAAATACATAAAATTATGTCACTACATAATGTTCAACACATAGTATGCATCTGTTATCATAATCTTATGCAAATGCATGTTCCTATGGAACCTATCCCTGCTCTAATACCACAAATGTAACATCATACCTTATGTAAACCTATCCCTGTGTCAAATAATCACATGTGGCATGCTAGTAAGACATAATATCCTGTTAACATCGATAGTAAAAAATTTTTTTTGTCACTTCCCATAACATCATTATATGAATCTACAATTAAACACTAGGGCTTTCACTACAACATAATATATCATATGTATTTTAAAACTTAAACTTTACATCTAAAGGTTTACGAGTTGTATTCATTTACATTTCAGAGTCAACTCTGAGTAAATATACATGCATATTCATATAAGTCCAAAATGTAGATGTCATGATCTCATGTTCATGTGGAATGCAAGGAGAGAGAGTGGTGAGGCTTGATCGGTGACCTTTGTTCCATGTCTTCTATATGTCAACCAAAATGAGCTATCACTTTTCTTTACCTAAAAAATGATGCAAATTGATGAGTTATGGCTTAGTGAGAGTAATCATCAAACAAGTTCTAAAGTACCAAGCAACTCATAGTAACAAATCACAAACCCATTGCTTTCACCATTATCATATAATTATGATTATAATTTAAACATATAATAACTAATCTTTGGTTATGCTCATGCTTAGCTCATTTAATTTTGTTGTGACCAAGTTAAACAGATATTGCCCCAGGTTTTCATATGAACATTTGCGATGTGAACCTTTGCATTTGCTAGCTAGCTTGATAACTTGTTTCATTTGCATATTTGTTGGGCCATGGGCCCTTTCTTTTACCTTACAATGTCGATAAACTAGTCACAATGCTTTTTTAAGTCCTTATGCATATGCATTTGCATCCAAGCATTCATCATCCATTATATTCTTTGACATATACCATATGTATACCATGTAGGCCATGCATATACCTTAAATATGCTATACATATACCATGTATATATTATGTATGTCAAACATATACCACTCATATATACCACATATGACACAAATTATCCATCATCTCATTATCAAGGTCGAATCATGATAATCATATGAATCACATAACCATAATCATCTCACATATCACATAGCAAGAAATATTCATATGCACTAATGAAATCATTTGATAACTATACTCACCTTTCTCCTTTGATTTCGACCCTTAACTTATTATGTATTTCCTCCTTGTGGATCTCTAATTTGTTGTGAACCTAATATGGGAATATAATTGATTAATTCATGACTAGAAAAAACTTAATGTGGTTTAAACAAATTAATATGCATTGTTCATATCAATAGTTAGGGTTTTTCCTATGAGGTAGTGTAACCTTATGGGACTTATTAGCCCATAACTTTTTCTATACTTGACCAATTAATATTATTCTTGCTTATAATTACATTTAACATATAATTATATAATATCTTAAAATTTCAAAGCAATTGGAGCATTGTACAACGTTTGGTGGAATTTCCAATTGTGTTCTATTTTCTGCCCTATTTTCTACCTTTAGGCAGTTTTAGTGTACCAATTTGGTCCTTCATATCTTACATTATACAAGTCATATTATAGTTAAACTTTACATTAATTTATATAGGTTAAAATGGAACACTTTTATGTTTACAACTTTTATTAATTATGTCTCTAAGGTCCTCAAATTATAAGAAATATTTTACTGGTCCTAAACAGAGTTGGATTGCAAAACAGTATGACTTGTGAAGGTCATATCTTACTTTATACATAACTTATGAAGGTGAACTATTTACCAAGTTTATCTAAGACATAAACCTATAACTTTCATGTTTTGACAAATTACAGATTTTATCTATAAGGAGCTAAAAATGAGCAAACAATATTTTATACCTACCTAGGGCACTAAGCATGCTTTTCAAACTATGGAATAATCATAGTTCCATTCATCATAACTCAACATGCATAACACAAGTGAATCTGGAATTTTATATCACGATAGATAGAACATGTATCTACAATTTTTATGTTTTTATCTTCTTAAAATACAGGATATATCATATTCAAAACAAACGAACACAGTAGCTAACTCAGCTAGGGTTCACACCCAGACCAGTTTTAATTAGATGACAATATCTTTTCATATACCCCAAATATTGAAAACGTATTTACATATCCGTAAACTTAAGACATAGATGAACAACTATTTTCTTTGAAACTTCTCCAAATTCGGTGTATAAGGTCATCCAAATTAAAGTGCGAAGCACTAATGCAATACAACCCTAATAGTTCAAATAACACTAGAACAATGGAGAGAATATTAATTACCAAGAATAAAGTTAGAAGGGATGAATTTGCTGCAAAACTTAAGTGAAATAAGGAAAAACAAAAGAAGAATAAAATGGTGGAAGAAGAAGAAAATATGAAATTGGAGTGAGGGAGGCAGAATGGTGAGGAGGAAGATAAGGTCCCCCTTTCACCTCCTCACTTTTGTCATCTTCTCCCTTTTGTTTTTTTCCTTTCTTTTTCTTTCCCCCCTTGTTTTTTGTTTTTCTTTTATTTCTTTTCATTTTTATTTATTAATTCGATCTAATAAGTTTGTTCACATAAATCTCAATTTCATGTCATCCTTAACTAAATTATAAAATGGATACGTGCAATTCAACACAATTGCAAAGTACTAAGACACGTAGCTAGTGCGTATTGTGAACTTGTCCCTATAAAACTACATATAGAATGCATATGTTCAAGTGAAATTTATGCAAATGCACATGTCCAAATGAAATGTATCTAGAAATACATATGTAGGAAGTCGAGGATGTTACAACAAGTCTTGGAGAAGGTCTTTAAAAACATATCTAATAGAGTAATGAGTCTCATAGATAAGAACTAATATCATTTGGACTAGAAGTGGCATAGTCAGTCTAGTGGGAGTTGATACACAGTCCATACTCTAAACCAAATGAAGTATACTATCACACCATTAACTTTTTGATCAATTGGGGGTCATGATGTATTGCTAGATATTGTTCATGATATGCTCGAAATCATATGATGATTTGAGTTGCCAACATAATCAGAAACCTAATGGGTCACACGCATAGAAAGAATGAAGAAAATGTGAAATGGGCTTTGAATTGGATCTAAGGTATGAAAGAAACATTTAGGCCAAACACATTCATAGGTGTAAAAAAAGTTTCATAGGCACTTATGCACTGGTCATGACATGCACATGACAGTTGTTATAGCATTGTATGTCATAACTGTAACAAGGGTTGTCATAGGCTTGAACATTGAGAGTCATGGTCAAGACAAGTTAGTCACTGATGTGACGGTCATGACAGTAGCTTATGTGGCATAAGTTATGTATGTCCAATCCTAATTGTGATTAGATAACATATAAATAACGGTTTTAAGGGCCAAATTTGTGGCTGCGACCTTGAGAAATAAACGTTATTATCTATTCTTCTCTTTTAAGTGGAAACACCATTGTTAGCACCTTGGTACTTTTACATCCCATCACTCTTGTGGTTGTTTCGTTCGTTCCTTCGCGTGGATTACTATTAGAGACAATCCAACCTTAGATTGTTTTGGTTTGCAATATCTAAACTTAAATGAAAGGCTCACAAACTTGGAAGAACAATAATTGAATATAAGGTAATCAACTTCTCCTATTGAATGGTTTAATCCAATTTTAAATTATATAGGGCATTCCATGGGTTTTGGTTTTGATAAAATTATAAATTTCTAATGCCATATGTATAAGATGCATGTTAAAAAACCAATAGGCACAACTGACATGATACTAAAATTATATTTAAATATTTGTTTGTAAAATGATACTATTAACCTTGATATTTCAATAAATGTATACGTGTTATGAATGGGTTGTGTCAAGTTGACACGACAATATAACATGCAAAAATTAAACAGATTATAATGGGTTCACATGTCAACCCATGAAATAACCCATTTTGAATTGTGTCATAAATAGATCGATTTATTTATGACACAAACTCGTATATGCTCAACACTAACCCACTAATTTTATGTGTTTTGTGTGTTGGGTTCACATGTCATGACCCATTTTGACACTCTTAGTTACCTCAAAATGTGACTAAAATATGGAGTTTACTTGGATTGGCAGACTATTACAAATGATTTGTGAAGGGGTTTTTTTTATAGTCATCTTTAACACGACCTTTTTAGGTTTAAATGGGCAAACAAATGTCAGGCTAGCTTTGATTGGTTGAAAACTATGTTTGACTAAGGCACCAATTCTAACACATCCCATTCTAGGCAAATATCTTATGGTATTCAATGATGTTTCATGCAATGGTTTGGGCTATGTATTGATACAAGAGGGTAAGGCAATAATGTATACCTTCAGACCGCTGAAGCCACATGAACAGAATTATCTGATGTGTGGTCCAGAATTGGAAACTATTGTTCTTGCCTTTAGAATTTAGTGGCACCATCGATATAGTTAGAAGTGTTACATCTATATGGATCATAAGAGTTTAAAGTACCTCCCTTCTCTAGAAGAGCTTAACCTTAGACAATGATGGGAGTTAGAACTAATGGAGAATCATGATTGTGTCGTTAACTACTAGCTAGAGAAGACAAATATAGGGATCGATACTTTGAGTTATAAGATTTTAACAAAGTTGCAAATCTGACTTACTACATTTTTTAGAATTAAGGAAGCTCAAAGGAAAGGTTCAATTAGTAATGTTATTCATAAGGAGGAGAGGCTCAAGTATTCAATGGAATAAGTGGCTCACAGGTTGGCACTACCTCTAGATTTAGGTGGAATCCACCGTATGTTTTATGTTTGAATGCTTAGAAGATATGGGTTTGAACCTTCCTATGTCATTCAAGTGGAGAATATAAAGATATAGTGTAATGCACATAGAGTAAGGCTTATAAGTTATATTTGTTTGGAAGAGAGAGGTTGGGTATAGGGTGTTTTAAAAAAGTTAAGTTTCTTTGAAAAAGTACTTTCACGGCTGCAACTATATATTCACTCATGTGAATGTTGTGCTAGGATTCAAAACGATAAAGTTTTAAATATGGCGGGATCATTTTGTGTGTTTGAGAGTGGAAAGGACATTCACACCTATGAATGATTTAGTCACGGTTGTGAATAGCATTTCATTCCTATGAATGTAGGTCAGTTTTGCATATTGGTAACAATACTTTTCTCTCTCCTTTTCTCCATATCTCTGCTTTAACTACTCCTCACTACCCTGAATCCCTCTCTAACATTTCAAAGACTTCTATTCCATCTTCTTCACCCTCTTTTAACCTAAACGTCCATTGTTGAAAGCTTGTGTTGTAACATCTACTAAGTAGGGCTTAGTTAATAAGATGGATTAGAGAAGATATAAGTTTGTTTAAGAGTTTCGTTAAGAAAAAAGAGTTTGAAAAGCTAAAAAAGTAAAATATTATGCATTCATGTCGGGAATTTAGGGTCACAATTATGAATGATGGTGCTTCACACCCATGAAAGATATGCCACATTTGTGAACATCATTATATATAAAAATGCATTAATTTATTTTTCTCTCTCTCACTTGTCCAATATCCAAAAAACCTTAGACTTCAAAGTTTACCCTCACACTAGAGACAATATTCTTTGCTTCCTTTCAATTCCAAGTCTTAAAACACCAAAACATAGGCCATAAAATAAGATTTATCAAGTTCTTATGAGAGAGAAGCATAAGAAAGCTTGTGTTCTTGAAGAGATAGATCTTGAGGAAGAAGAAAAGAGTCAAAAACAACATCCAAGTTGTTTTCATTCATTTTTGGTATGGAATCACATTTTATCTCATCTCTTTACAAGTTTTATATCATTTTTCATATCATTCCTATCCTAGGCAAAGACCAATTTTTAAATGGGTTAGGTTTTGGATTCAAGTTTTAGTTTTATAGCTAAAAACTTCCTTTGGAAGTTTAATAACAAGTAAAAGCATGACCTTGAAAGGGATTAGTTGATAAAAGGGTTAGCTTGGAGGTTTAATGTTAGGGTTTGTTATCTACTAGTTTTATGTTTATGCTTATGGCTCAAAGATGTTAAAGGTGGTATTTTTATACATTAAGAGTTACAAGAGAAGGTGGGGAAAATCAACAAAGAGAGAGACAAGCTTGATATTATGAGGCTTTATAGAGGTATGTATATATGTATACATTTAAATCCTAAATGTGTAGTGCTTGTATATTTAAAATGAATTTCATATGTGAGAAGTGGTATAAAAATGTATTAATGATGAAATGAAACTTCTAATTGTATAAAATTATTGGCTAAAGTTCTTAAGTGTTATTATTTCATACATGTTAGCCATGAGTGCAATGAGTTTTAAGGAAAAATGTTGGCACTTATGATATCATGAATTGAATGCTAGGGAGGGAAAAATGTTAGTTTTGAGATTGATGATTGAAAATTTATATTTAGCATGAGTTGGTGGCCTAAATGTCATATATATGTGCTCATATATGATGGGATGATAGTATGGCATGCTCTAGCATGATTTTGGTATGAGTTAAATGGTTGAATTATGATATAAATGTATGAACAAATGGTTAACACATCTTTGGCAATGGTATTGGTTATAATAAGTGTTGGGGTACCACAAATGTTAATTGGGTAACTTGGATGCATGTTATGGTAATTAATGGGCATGAAGATATGAATTTTAATGCTTAAGCATTCAATTATGATTGAATGAGGTTAATTTGTAACGCCCCTAATTAGTTCTTAGTAATTAATACAGATTAAGAGACATAAGTATGTGATTAAGGGTTAGAGGAAAAGAATTGAAAAGAGACAAGAAAGTGAAAATGTCAAAGGATTCATACCCGTGACAATACTTTCACGATCGTGAACCATCACAAGATGGAATTATGGGTTTAAGACGATTCAAGATCATGACAATAGTTGTCATGCCTGTGAACATTGTTAGACAAAAATTCATTCAGTTGTTCTTTTTTTCTTTCACGATCCAAAAACCGAAAAGAACCCCATAATTCAAAGATTTCTCACACCAAAAGCTAATTACTTATATTTTCCTTTGATTCCTTGCCCTAAACACCTAATCTAAAGCAAAAGATCAAAGTTTAAGTAAGTTCTTATGTAAGAGGAGCATAGAGAAGAGGTGCTCTTAAAGGGTCCGAACCTAAGAAGGAAGAGAGGAGTCGAATCTCCCATCCCAGCTGTGTTTCCTTCTATTGAAGTAAGGAATCATGTTTTCTTTTCATTTTTACAAGCTTTCATATCTTTGATAATGTCTAGTTTGTTATGGTAGAGACCTATTCCAAATGGGTTAGGTTATGGCTTAATCTTGAGAGTTTATGGTTAAAGACCTCTTTTTAAGTTGTTTCAAGGTTATAGCAAGTGTTAATAAGAAGTTATATGAGATTAAGGATGTAAGAAAGGTTAAAGTTAGGGTTTTCATATATATGGCTTTAAAAACTAAGTTTAAAGGCAATAGACATATAGGCATTCAAATTCTCAAATTATGGCATGTTGTGTGTTAATTCAAATTCCTAAATTATCGAATTGTACGTTTTATATGCTAAATGCAAAGTTCAATGATGTAATTAATGCATAATGTGATGGGAATGATGATACCCTAATAGGTGAAAGAGGTAAGTGTGAAATGGTTAAATGTATATGGAATATAAATTTTGATAGGATGGTTTATGAGAACAAAAGAGTAAATGGAATGATTATGTGTTTAAATAATGCTTTAACATGTTTTAAATCCATGTTTGAGATGAATGCTGATAGGAAAAGGTTGTCATGGAACAACCATTAGAGACCTTGTATGTGACTTTGTAATAAATGCTTGTTGAAAGGCTGTTATGTAATGGCCCAAGTACCAGGTTAGTCGTAAACTGTAGTTTTCGAAATTGATCAGCATACTCGGGGGTCAAAATACATTCATGGGTAAAAAAAATATTTTATTTGATAATCGGAAAATATAGGTTATGACTAGTTCGAAGGTAAAATTTGGAGTGAAAATGAGAACAAATAAGTCATCAAAAGTCAAAACTAAGAAAAATTGGGACCCGGTTTAGTTAATAAAGTAGTTGACCATACTTTGATCGGGCTATGAAAAATAGCAAAAGATATCTAAAAATTTATGTTAATACATGGACAGACTCTAAATAATATTTAGGATTATTTGAGAGTGAAAAAGGAATTTTACGGTAACACCAAAAATTGATTTATTAGTTCGGTTTGAATGAGCCAGATAGAATATAGACTCCGATTGATTTGAAAATTTTTAGGTGAGCATATACAAATATTTTATGAATTATGGAATCAAATTTGAGATAATTTGAGCTTGGAAAGGGAGAGAAATAATTTAGAACTGCTAAATGGACCTTAATTTCAAATGGCCTAATGGGGTTGGATCACTTGTCTTGGCCATAGCCCAGCCCATTCTAGCCACCTATATAAGCTCAAAATATCAGAATTCTCTAAAGAATTCAGTATCTTCTTCAGCTCTCTCATGCTTCCCCCTTGGCCAAATGGGTTTCTCCATTTTATCTACCAAATTTATCTCATTTTCTCTAATTCTTCCACCAAAATCAAGCACCCTAATATAATTCCAGCCTCTCTAGTAGCTATTAGAAGTCTTTAATCTTCATTTGGAGGGGTAGAGTGGAAGAAAATCAAAGGAGACAAGTTTAGATACAAATTGGAGGTAAGTGAAATTTAGAGTTTTAAATTGGTTTGATGGTTCAAATAGGTATTTTAAGGTATGTAGATGATAATTATGAAGTTTAAATGAGTTACAAAAACAAAATAATGGTGGATTAATGAACAGTGAATTTCAGCCATGGTAGGTTCAAGTGTGTTTAATGATGAAAATTTAATGTGGGCTGAAATATGAAGAAGAAGCAATTATTATTAAGTTTGAATGGACGGATAAATGTCAAGGAAGTTTTGAGAAGCTTAAAAAAATGTTGACAGAAGCCCTAGTGTTAACTCAACCAAAATATGGCAAGGATTTTATGGTTTACAATGATGCCTCTAGGAATGGGTTAGGCTGTGTATTGTTGCAGGAAGGTAAAGTGATTGCATATGCTTTTCGACAACTCAAGACTCATAAGAAAAACTATCCTACTCACGACTTTGAGCTTGCAGCAATTGTACTCGCTTTAAAGATTTAGAGACATTATCTTTATGGTGAGAAATGCTACATTTACATAGATCATAAAAGTTTGAAATATTTGCTCATGCAGAAAGAACTTAATTTGAGATAGAGGCATTGGATTGAATTGATAAAAGACTATAACTGCTTAATCGATTATCATCCAAGAAAGGCAAATGTAATAGCTTATGCACTTAGTAGAAAATTTATGGCAGCCCTTGGAGTGATGAATGATAAATTGGATATGGCACAAATAGCAGAAATGCAAGTAAAACCATACTTTCTTCAACAAGTGAAAGCGGCATAAAAGCTAGATGATGATTTGATTTCCATAGTGAGTAGAGTAAAAAAGGACACTAAATTGGGTGAAGATGATAATCTTTATTTCAACAACAGGTTATGTGTGCCTGATCAAGATGAATTGAGAAATAACATTCTCATAGAAGCTCATCATAACAGCTACGTGATGCATCCTAGTGATAACAAAATGTATCAGGACTTGAAGGTACACTATTGGTGGCTAGGAATGAAATGTGATGTGACGGAATTCATGAGCAAATGCTTGATATGCCAACAGGTGAAAGATGAACACCAAGTTCCATGGGGTTTACTTTAGCCCATTGTGATACCATAGTGGAAATGGAATTGAGTGACTATGGATTTTGTGACGGGACTGCCTCTGACTGGAAAGAAGCATGATGCTATCTGGGTAGTCATTGATAGACTCACAAAATCAGTCCATTCCATACAAGTACCATCCTGGTGGACTATCCACTGACCAAGTTGGTAGAAATCTACATTAATGACATAGTGAGACTCCATGGAGTACCATCCCTAGAATAATAGGCAGCTGGAGCGTGTGATTCAGATACTTGAGGATATGTTGTGATGTTGCATCTTTGAGTTTGAAAACAGTTGGGAAAGGTATTTGCCATTAGCCAAATTTGTTTACAACAACAACTATCAGTCCAATATTAAAATGGCACCATATGAAGCACTTTATGGAAGGAAGTGTAGAACTCCTTTATGTTGGACAGAATTGAGTGAAATGAAGCTAATGGGGACCGATTTGGTTCGAAAAATGAAGAGAAGGTATGGGTGATCAAGGATAGATTGAAAAAAGTCATGGACCGACAGAAGTCATACGCAGACTTAAGAAGAAAAGATATAGAATTTTAGGATGGAGATCAAGTATTTTTGAAAGTATTACCCTGGAATAAGGTTATGAGATTTGGCAAGAATGCCAAACTAAGTCTGAGATATTTAGGCCCTTATGAGATTATACAGCGAGTGGGACCCGTAGCCTATCGATTGAAGCAGCCTTAGGAGTTGGAAAAGATTCATGATGTGTTCCATATGTCAATGCTAGAGGTATAGGTCAGACCCTAGCCACGTAATGAAGCCAGAGGAAATTTGAATATAGGCTGATCTGACTTGTCAAGAGAAACCATTAAAGATCCTAGCCAGAGAGGTTAGACAACTCAGGAACAAACAAATTCCACTAGTAAAGGTGTTATGGAGTCACCACAATGTGGAAGAAGCCACGTGGGAGCCAAAAGCTGCAATGAGGTAACAGTATCCACAGTTCTACAATACAGGTAAAATTTCGAGGTTGAAATTTTTATGAGTAGGGGAGAATTGTAACTGCCAAAGTATCGGGTTAGTTATAAACTATAGTTTCCGAAATTGATCAACATACCCGAGGGTCAAAATACACTCGTGGGTAAAAAAATATTTTATTTGATCATCGGAAAATATAGGTTATGACTAGTCCGAGGGTAAAATTTGGAGTGAAAATGATATCAAATAAGTTAACAAAAGTCAAAACTAAAAAAATGAGATTCGGTTTAATTAATAAAGTAGTTGACCATAATTTGACTTGGCTATGAAAAATAGTAAACGATATCTAAAATTTTATTTTAAGACATGGATAGACTCTAAATAATATTTAGGATTATTTGACAATGAAAAAAGAATTTTACGGTAACACCGAAAATTGATTTATCAGTCCGGTTTCAATGAGCAAGATAGGAAACAGACTCTGATTGAGTTGAAAATTTTTATGTGGGCATATATAAATATTTTATGAATTATGGAATCAAATCTGGGATAAATTGAGCTTGGAAAGTTAGAGAAATAATTTAGAATTGCTAAATGGGCCTTAATTTCATAAATAGGCCTAATAGGGTTGGGTCATTTGTCTTGGCCCAAGCTTAGCCCATTCCAGCCACCTATATAAGCTCAAATATCAGAATTCTCTAGAGAATTAAGTATCTTCTTCAACCCTCTCATGCTTCCCCCTTGGCCAAATGGGTTTCTCCATTTTTTCTACCGAATTTGTCTCATTTTCTCTAATTCTTACACCAAAATCAAGCACCTTAATATAATTTCAGCCTCTCTAGTAGCTATTAGAAGTCTTTAATCTTCATTTGGAGGGGTAGAGTGGAAAAAAATCAAAGGAGACAAGTTTAGATACAAATTGGAGGTAAGTGAAATTTAGAGTTTTAAATTGGTTTAATGGTTCAAATAGGTATTTTAAGGTATGTAGATGATAATTATGAAGTTTAAATGAGTTACAAAAACAAAATAATGGTGGATTAATGAATGGTGAATTTCAGCCACGGTAGGTTCAAGTCTGTTTAATGATGAAAATTTAATGTGGGCTGAAATATGAAAAAGAATAAATTATTATTTTTCTTGCTAATTAAATGAAAATTAAGTCATAAAATGTAAGAAAACATGATATTAAGCGCGTAGAAATTGAAAACTTTTTAAAATATATATTGAATATTTTTCTAATTATTGATTTTATTATGCATGAAATGAAAAATAATTAATAAAGTGTGTTTAGTGAGCTTAATAACTTAATTGATTATTCATAATGAAATATTGATATATTTAGAATGGAAAGTGTGAAAAATTATGGTAGTACTAAAATTGTATGGATGAATAAAATATTAAGTGATAAATAGTGTAACAATAGTGGAATTTATGAATTTAATGAAAATTGAATTAAATAAATAAAATAATGTCCTTAGTTATTTTTCTGATGGTTAAATCTAGCCCATGATATAATTGGCTAGCCATAGGGACACAATTACCGCAATGCAGATCATGGCGACTCGTTTATATAGGCCAATGATGGTCTACTTTAGTGATAGTGATTCAGTGATCAATGTATACTGCAATGCTCAGGTGGTCTTTCGGGATTACTTTTCAGTGAAGTGGACTTTTGGGGTCCACATCCCATGTATATGGTTCGTAGATTTTCTATTGGATTGAAACTAAGGGGAAATGTGAATAAAAGTAGTAGAAATATAGTAAAAATTAAATAAGTGAAAAATGTGAGAAAAATGATAAATGTGAAAAATATTATAAATATGATAAAAGAAATAAAAATGATAAAAATGGTATAATTGTAAAAATGATAAAAGTGACTGTTGAACCTTGAGGGGTATTTCCCTCATTTTGATGCTAACAAATAAAATAGCAATAATGTATTTAACATACTTGTTTTCTAAGTTTATTGAATAGGGTATGGAATATGATCCAAGAATGGAGAATGGAAGACTAACTTTAAAAAGACAAAAAATGAAAAAATAACATGTTCACGCCCGTGACTGTTTATGTCATGCCTGTGATGTAGTTTAGTGCCAACTACCCAATATTTAAAGTTCACAGCCATGAACGATCATAACAACCGTGAATGATCATATCAGTCATGCCCGTGAAAAAAAGCCACGCCATTGAGAAAACATGTCAAATTCCTCCAGAGAGCTTCACGACTAGAGTCACCACTTGGACCACGACTTGGAAGAAAATTCACGCCCGTGAAAGAATAATGTCATGCCCGTGATCAAACACTTCAAATAGTTCCAGAATGCTTCACGGCCAGAGTAACCACTCGAGGCACGGCTTGGAAAAACATTCACGACCATGACACACATTTTCATGACCGTGAAAGAGGAAAGAGAAACATGTCATGCGTGAAATTAAGAGTTGGTGCAACGGCTATCTTCGCATTAAATGCTACCAAACGGCTATAATTCACCATGGAAGTATAAATGCAAGTCATTTATGAATCCAAAACAAGAGAGAATAGCAATTACTTCGAATCAAAATCTTGTTGTAGCCTTTTGTGCATGAATTTCTTTCAAACAAATATTAATTCTCTGCAAAAATCTTTTTGCTCATTATTTATGAGCATTATAGATTTGTGAGTGGTTCTCTATGTAATCTACTACTCAAGTGAGTTAGGGTATATTGGGTTAAGAGTAGAATACTTGTAAGGGTTATTTGTGTGAGCCATTAAAACATAAGGAATTGGTTTATTGTGTGAGCCATTAAAACACAAGAGATTTCTGGTTAGGTGTGATCCATTGCTAGAAACACCATAGTTGGGAGTGAGCTTGTAAAACTCCATTGTAACACTTAGTGTGTTAGTGAAACTGCCAATTGAGATAGGAGAGAGGAGTAGGGTTTGTTAACACTCGAACCTCTATAAAATTTCTTGTGTGATATCTTCCTATCCCTACTTTACATAACTTTTCTTTCCACACTTAAAAGTTAAGAATTTTTAATATCCAATTCAACCCCCCTTCTTGGTTCAATATCTGGGCAATAATTGGGATCAGAGCTTAGTCTAGCATCGAAGCCTAAACAGCATTGGCAAAGATTAAGACATGGGCAATGAAGGATTCCAAAGTCTCAAGCCTTACTTTGATGGAGCAAATTATGCTCATTGGAAGTTTTGGATGGAGACATATCTAGATAGTGAAGGAATTGAAGTCTGGGATAGTATTCGAAAAGAATGGACACCATCAACTCGAAGAGGAGTTGATGGTGAAGAAGAAATTCTATCAAAAGATGATTGAATAAAGCCTCAAAGAAGAGCAAATTTGAAAAACAAGAAGGCAATGACAATTCTCTCAAGCTCATTATCCATTGAAGAATGTGGCAGAATACAAGACTGCCCAACCACATATAGCATATGGAAAACATTGGAAAACTATCATGAAGGAACAAAGCAAGTTAAATTTAAGAAGATTCAACTTCTCACTTCAGAGTATGAGCTCTTCAAGATGAAATCTAATGAGTCAATCACCGATATTACGAATCGTCTTCTAGCCATCATAAATGGCATAAGAAAGCTTGGGAAACACCTGAGCTTGGAAGATGTAAACAACAAAATTCTAAGAAGTCTTCCTCTCAAAGATTACGATTCAAGAGTTGCTGGTATAGAAGAGGCCAATGAAGGCATGAGTGTCATGAATACCAATATGCTTATTGGCAAACTTCTAACACCTGAAATGGCAGTGAAAAGAGATAGAGAGCTTGAAGCCGAGCCAGAAAAAAGAAAGCCTCTAGCACTAAGAGCCTCTACTTCAAAATCTCAAGAAAAAGTTGAAAATGATGAAGAAAAGAATGATGATGCAAATGAGGACATTGTTATGCTCTCAAGAAGGCTGAAAAGAATAATTGAGAAGAGAATGGGCAACTCTAGGAAATTTAAGCAAAGAAATTTCAAACAGGCCTCGAATGACTCTCAAAGGAGTAAATAAGAAGTAAAGTGTTATGAATGTGAGAAGAAAGGACATATTAAACCGGAATGTCCAAGGCTCAAGAAGCACAAGAACAAATACCAGAGAGACAATGGGGAAAAAGGCCACAAAGCTATATGGGATGACGAAAGCTCTTCAAGAGAAAAAGATGACAATGAAAGTAAAGAGGTCAACCTATGCTTCATGGCTATAGAGGATCACGTCTCAAATAAAGTAGGATCACTTCACTCATACTAATTCAATAATGATAGTAGTGATAATGATAGTAATAGTGAAGATGATGACGAACAAAGCCTAATAGAAGTATTGAATCTAGAACTAGAGAAATATATAAGTAAATTTAATACTTATAAAAATAACATTTCTAGTTTGAAAATCAAAATGGATGTTTTAGAAAAGGAGAACTTTGAGCTTAAATCATCTAATGAATCTCTTCAAAAATCATTAGATGAGTACTCTTCAAGACCTTCAACTAAATCCTTGCTTAAAGAAAACAATATTTTGAAAAATGAAGTTGAGGAACTTAGAAACTCCATTTCAAATTTTCACAAGGGAAATGAGAGTTTAGACACTCTCATTGTGTCTCAAAGACCAACCTTAATTAGACATGGTCTAGTATTTAAGGGTACATCATCTTCATCTCACAAGACTACTTTTGTTAAGTCAAGTGAACCCCACATCTCCACATTTGTTGTAACAGCCTCAAGGGCTAAGTGCACAACATACACTAAACCTTTTGTACATAAGAGGAATGATCAAGGGTTGGTAAGCCTAAGAAGGAAACCTCAAAAGGCTAATCATGCTTTTATGTATAAGAAGCATGCACCTAGAAAAGCACCAAGTCATCATGCTTGTGCATGCCATTGCTCACAAACTCTACCTAACAGAAAAATGTCATTCAAAAGCATAGTTAGACCAAAAAGCATATTTAGAGCTAAACAATGTAATTATAGGCTCATTGGGAACCTTCATATGCTAACCCCCAAAGACCCAAGCTCATTTGGGTACCTAAAAACAATACTTGAATTGTGATTCTATAGGTATGCCTCAAGTCCACAATAAACAAAAATGCTTGGCTAGTAGATAATGGATGCTCAAGGCATATGACTTGAGACAAAGAACTTTTCAATGAAATCAAAAGTATTGATGGAGGTAAAGTAACCTTTGGAAACAATGCTAAGGGTGAGGTAATTGGCATTGGCTTTATTGGTATTAATGGTACTACTTTCATTAAAGATGTCTTACTTATTGATGGTTTGAAACATAACTTGTTAAGTGTAAGTCAATGATGTGATAAGGGAAACCAAGTAATCTTTACTTCCAACGAATGTCTTGTGACCTCTATTAATGGCCAAGAGATATTTAAAGGACGTAGAGATGTCAATACCTACATAATAGACTTACACAAAATATCTAACCTTTCCTCTAAGTGTCTTGTGACTACTAGTGATGAATCTTGGTTGTGGCATAGAAGGCTTGGTCATGCAAGCATGTATCTAATTCAAAGCCTCAGCAAATGAGAGCTGGTAAAGGGACTACCAGAAGTCAAATTTGAAAAGGACAAGACATGTGAATCCTGCCAAAGAGGAAAACAACACAAGTCATCCTTCAAATCCAAAAATATTGTAAGTACCTCAAAACCTCTACAACTCCTACATCTAGATCTTTTTGGACCTACTAGGATTGCAAGCTTAGGAGGTAAATATTATGCCTTTGTCATCGTCGATGACTACTCTAGATTCACTTGGGTAATTTTCTTAGCTCAAAAGAGTGATGCCTTTGAAATAAAAGAGTTCAAAATGAAAAAGGATATTGTATTTCAAAGATAAGAAGTGATCATGGCAAAGAATTTCAAAATGAAAACTTTGAAAATTTTTGTCTAGAACATGGCATTTCATAGAATTGTTCCTCTCCTAGGACACCTCAATAAATGGGGTGGTCGCAAGGAAAAATCGAACTTTAATTGAAATGGCTCGAACAATGCTCAATGAGTATGGTTTACCAACTTACTTTTGGGCCGAAGCCATAAATACTGCATGTTATATTTCAAATCGAGTTTTCAAAAGACCTCTCTTAAATAAAACTTCATTTGAGCTATGGAAATGAAGAAAGTCTATGATATCATACTTTAGAGTATTTGGATGCAAGTGTTTCATATTGAATACCAAGGACAACATTGGAAAATTTGCCTCCAAATCTGATGAGGGTATATTTTTAGGATACTCCACCACAAGCAAAGCTTATAGAGTCTTTAATAAAAAGTCATTAGCTGTTGAAGAAACTATGCATGTTGTTTTTGATGAATCTAGTAAGCTTGATCTTGTGAAAGGTAGTGTTCTTGATGATGTTGTAGGTACAATGGAAATACTTATCTTGAAAATGAAAGATAAGAAAATGATCAAGAAAATTCACATCAAGATGACTCTCTACCTCTAGCTCAAGAGGAAAACAAGCAAGAGCTCCCAAAGGAATGGAGATTGACAAAAGATCACCTTAAAGAGCAAATCATTAGTGATCCTACAAAGGGAGTAAGTACTAGATCTCATCTCAAACCTTTAGATTCTAATCTTGCCTTTGTCTCTCAAATTGAGCCAAAAAATATTGATGAGGCTCTTAATGATGAAAGTTAGGTGATTGCTATGCAAGAGGAACTCAACCAATTTGAGAGAAGTAAGGTATGGACCTTAGTTCCTAGACCCAAGGAGCATCAAATCATTGGAAGTAAATGGGTATTTAGAAATAAACTAGATGAACAAGGTTTAATAACTAGGCACAAGGCTAGGTTAGTTGCAAAAGGATATAATCAGGAAGAAGGAATAGATTATGATGAGATCTATGCTCATGTAGCTAGATTAGAAGCCATAAAAATACTTTTAGCATATGCATGCCATATGAATTTCAAACACTTTCAAATAGATGTCAAAAGTGCTTTTTTAAATGGCTTTATAGAAGAAGAAGTTTATGTAGAACAACCACCAGGTTTTGAAAGCCATAATTTTCCTAACCATGTATTTAAACTTTCAAAAGATTTATATGGTTTGAAACAAGCCCTAAGAGCTTGGTATGAAAGACTAAGTTCTTTTCTTTTAGAAAATAATTTTACAAGAGGGGAATGTTGACACCACTTTATTTATTAAAAAGCATAAACATGATATTCTAATTGTTCAAATTTATATTGATGAAATCATATTTGGGTCTACTAATGAATTGCTTTGCCAAGAATTTCCTAAGTGTATGACTAGGGAATTCGAAATGAGCATGATGGGTGAGCTCAAGTTCTTCCTTGGTATACAAATAAAACAAGGCAATGAGGGCATATTCATCAACCAATCCAAATATGCCAAAGACTTAATTAAGAAATTTGGAATGGAAGGATGCAAAAATGCCAAGACTCCAATTAGCACATCAACAAAATTGGACAAGGATGAAAAGGGTAAGAGCATTAATGAAAAGCTCTATAGAGGTATGATCGGATCACTCTTATATCTTACTGCCTCTAGACCCGATATAATGTATAGTGTATGCTTATGTTCTCACTTTCAATCATGTCCTAAAGAATCACATTTGAATGCTGTGAAAAGAATTTTAAAATATTTACATGTCTCATTGCATCTAGGCTTATGGTATCCTAGAAATTCATCCTTTCACATTATAGGATATTCAGATGCTGGTTATGCTAGAAGTCTCATGGATAGAAAAAGTACTTCAGGTACTTGTCACTTTATTGGTGAATGCTTAGTTTCATGGTTTAGCAAGAAACAAGTTTCAGCTGTTCTTTCTACCGCTGAAGCAGAGTATGTGGCTGTAGGATGCTGTTGTACACAAATCTTTTGGATGAAACAACAACTTAAGGATTATGGTCATAGTATGGACCATATACCTATTAGATATGACAATACAAGTGCTATAAATCTATCTAAGAATCCCATTCAACACTCTAAAAGTAAGCATATTGACATAAGGCATCATTTTATTATAGATCATGTTCAATATAGAGATGTTGTATTGGAATTTATAAACCCAGACAATCAATTGGCAGATATCTTCACTAAGTCTCTAAATGAAGAAAGATTTTAACTTCATAAGAAGAAAGCTTAGTATGATTGATGGATTAACTTTATGATTGCCAAATTTGTCGAACCTTGATTGTTAATCTTGTGTTATTGTCTCATTTTTAAGATATGAGGTGGCTAACTTGAATGAAATATATGTTATAGGGGATAAAAGCACCTTAAAAATCCTTTGGTCTAGTTTTAAACATATTTTTTATTTAATGAGGATTTTAGGCAGTTGACGCCTTGATAATAATCGCCAAAAGCATATCATAAATAGGGGAATTAATATGCATATACATACTAATATTTAACAATAGAGCCTAAACTCTTCAAGCTCTTCAAGTTTGCTTAGCTTTTAGTTGATCCTCACCTCTGCTCTAGCTTCTATCATCAAGAAAAATGTCCTATCTTAGAACCATAGTATAGAAAAAAAATTACTAAACTAACTCTCAAACTAACCTTTGGGTTAAACCTCAAGAATTTCTCTTATCTCTTAGGGTCAAACTTCCACAAAGATTAAAAATGGTGATTTTTGTGTAATAGAGGAAGAAGAAGCTGAAGAAGATGAATGCATCGTGTAGACTTGGGTTATAGAGGCAGTGAAGTAGCTAAAAAAGCATGGAAGAGAGAGAAAAGAATGAGTCTACTTAACAACTCTATTGACTATCTTTCATAGGCGTGTAGTATGCCTTTGCAGCTATGATCACCTCTTTCTGTCACAAGCGAGATAAATCTTTCACAGGGAAACCTAACACACGACATTCACGGGCGTGAACAATCTCTCTATTGCAATGTCAAACCTTTAGAAATCTAATCCCATTACACTTTCTCTTAACCAACACAACTAACTTATAGACCCTAAAAATCGGGCGTTACATGTCAAAGGTAATCCAGTCACAAAATCCATAGTAATTTGCTTCCATTTCCATTATGGAATATAGATTGGATGTAATAATCTTGAAGGTACTTAATGTTCTACCTTGACTTGCTGGCAAGTTATGCATCTCATAAAATATTTTGTGATATCCTTGTTCATGCCTATCCACTAAAATCTGCTCTTTAGTTCTTAGTACATCTTGTTACTTCCAGGGTGTATAGTATATTTGTTTTTATGGGCTTCTCTAAGGATCTCTATTTGAGATCTTCAACATTGGGTACACATAATTTTCCTAGATAATATAATCCACCATCTAACTAAATGGTGAAGTCAAGTCTCCCTCTTTGAGACCAACTAGCTAACTTGCCATATTGTTTCTATGCATTCTTCTCCTTCTGAGTAAGAGTAGGCTGGATGTGCAACTTTGCCACAGTCTTCTCACTCAAAGCATCTGCTACCATATTGGCCTTTCTTGGATGGTAGTCTATCACACAATTGTATTCTTTAATCAACTCAAGCCATCTCTTTTATCTCAAATTCAACTATTTCTAAGTAGGTAAATATTTCAAACTCTTATGGTCCATATATATGAAACACTTTTCCCCATATGAGTTAAAGAGGTTCTTTAAAGGCAATCACCTTAAGCACTTGATGTACTCATTTATTATTTATAAAAGGAATTTTCATTATTTGGTATTCATTGCACATGAATTGATATATATCTTAAACCATTTAATGAAGTCAATTGTATGTAACACAAAATGAAGAAAATCATGATGAGATCATAATGATAAGATTTTTATCATGTGCAATTATGTTTAAACCTAATTTTTCCGTAGTCATGTGACTAACAAAATGGGACATTGTTAATCCAAATAGACTAGCACATGTTATACTCCTTGACTAGGTCAAGCAGCTGATCTCATAAGCTGAAGACAAAAGATGTTTAGAAATAATATCCAGATGCTTCCTAGAGTAGCCAAGTACATTGGATGACCTACTATGAGACAATCATACAGATATGTATTCGATGTTAGTGATAGTCTCATCATAGCAATGGTGCAAGTATCCTTCTACTTGAGATGCTCAAATTTATCTTGGATACTGAATCCTATAATTTGACTCAATTCCTTGTTGGCTCTTAAAGGTTTCTCATAGGGTGGTGCTTGGGTATAACATGAGGTATTCAAAGGTAGCTGAGTAGTGAGTAGCAGATTCATCACTTCTGATAAAAAGAGAGTATACCTTTAGCCTCTTGTAGAGATCATTACTCAGAAGTCCTTGGTCGAGGTGGACAAGTCTTGAAGAAGGTCACCAAGGATATATTAGTAGAGTAATGACTACCATAGACAAGAACTAATATCATTTGGAACAGATATGACATAATAATCGCCAAAAGCTCCAGTAGCTTTCACGCCTTGCTTTACGATATGCTTCACGGTTGAAGGTAGTGAAGACTATGTTTCATGACCATAACCTTTTTCTGTCACTCCCGTGAAAGTCTCTATTCACGACCATGAACATTTCCACCAAATACTTACAGAAGCATTCATGCTTTGTCTCACTATCACAAGTAGTGAAGATTGTCCTTCATGACCGTGACTCATTTGTCACCACCGTGAAATTTTATCATTCACGCCCGTGAACATTAAATGTCACGACTATGAATCGTTTCATATTCTTCATCATGGGTAGAGCACCTCTTCAGCAAACCGTGAACACGACATTTCACGCCCGTGACTTAGCTTTAACGCCCGTGAAAATGTCAACTATAAAATGTTTTCTACCATTATTTCTCTCATTTCTAACTCTCCAACTTCTCTCATTTATCACCATTCAATACCATTTCATAGATTCTGACCCCCTAGCAACATTCTCTATCTATAAATACCTTCAAAAACTATTTAAATCTTCAGAAATCAAAAAATTGCTAGGTTTGTTAGGTACTATTCAAACATCCTATCAGATTTTTTTTCTCTCTTCAAGAATCCATTTCACAACCAAAAATGGAACCCGGCTCCTCCACAGGCACCAGAAAGAAGTCTCATGCTCCAAGAAGGTACACAGACTACCTTCTCAATATCATTCCGGAGCATTGTCATCCGAGGTACTCGGTTCTCAAGAAAAGGCCACTCTTTTCCTTTCGATCATTTGAATGGCACACTGTCAAGACCTTTGGTCTCGAGACAAGCATGACGGAACAATTCCAGGATTTTCATCTAAAAGATTTTATTGATATACATTAACCAATGCTAAGGGAACCTACCCTCGAGTTCTTTAGCACGTTGCAAGTCTCTCCCACCGGCACTGTGAAATTTCAACTCTGCAAACATCTGAACACCCTCACTGCAACATAATTTGGTGACATGTTTAACCTTCCATCTGACGGTATACTTAATGAAAGTGAGGTGGAGTTCTATGCCACTCAGGCATGGACTCATTTCGGACTCAACTGCAACTGGGACGTCAAGAAGATGAAGAGCAACCACCTTCGATCACCAATGTACAAGTACTTGCATAGGTTTCTAACCTAGAGCATTTTTGCTATAGGGGACAACAACGGCTCAATTCAGAAATCTAAGCTCTTTCTCCTAGAGATGGCTCGAAGAGGCCTAACAGTGGCTTTATCTCGATGGTTTGCAAACCATCTACTATCTATTGCCACGAAGCCCTCTGGAGACATTTTTGAAGCTAGAAGAGCACAACTTCAACCTCATACCAGCACGTCCTAGAGACCGGCTAGACATCGAGTCTTTTATTAAAATGGGAGCAGCGATTTGCATAGTTCATAAGAATAACATATATTATCACTTCACCAACACAGTTGGTGAGATTGTTTGGAAAGATAATGATTCAAACGATTTCAAATTTGGCCTCCAAGAAATCCAGCAATGGAAAAGAGTTCAAGTCGAGACGGAAACCCCAGAGGTTGAGCAGGAAATTGGACAATCCTCAGACTCCACACCGAACTTGGCTCAGCAAGTGGCTGACCTATTAGCACCGCATTTTGACCAAATGTAGGCTTCGATTGATGAGAGGTTAGAGAACCTCAAAGATTTCATAAAGTCTCGCATGGAGAGCCTCAAGGCGGAAGTAGCCCGCCTTAGAGATGGGATGTCTGGCTCCAAATCTAGCTAGATATCTTTTTTTCTTGTTAGTTTCTATTATTGCTAATGTAGGACTTTAAGTTACTTTTCAAAAACTTTGTACTTTTTCATTTGATATTAATATAATTGCATTAGTTTTCCCTTATGATTTATCTCTTATGTTCTTTTTGTTGATGAAAAAAGGGGGAGAACCTAGCAATATAATTGAATTAAATGAATATGCAAGTAGTTATACTTTGAATACTAGCAATATAATTGAATTAAATGAATATGCAAGTTACATGAATGCAAATATGTTGATACTTTGAATATACCTTTGATATACCTTGCATATACCTAAACTAGGAAGCAAGCATCCACGCTACATTGGATATACTTTGCATATACCTAAACTAGGAAGCAAGCATCCATGCTACACTATATCATTCTTAAAAATTCTTGCACTTTAGTAATTTTTTATCTTAAGCATCTTTTGAAGGGGAGACTTCTTAAAAGCACATATTGCTAGATTATTTGTCACCATCAAAAGGGGGAGATTGTTGAACCTTGAGGGGTATTTCTGTCATTTTGATGCTAACAAATAAAATAGCAATAATGTATTTAACATACTTGTTTTTTAAGTTTATTGAATAGGGTATGGAATATGATGCAAGAATGGAGAATGGAAGACTAACTTTAAAAAGACAAAAAATGAAGAAATAACATGTTCACGCCTATGACTGTTTATGTCACGCCCGTGATATAGCTTAGCGCCAACTACCCAACATTTAAAGTTCATAGCCATGAAGGATCATAACAACTGTGAATGATCATATCAGTCACACCCGTGAGAAAACATGTCAAATTCCTCCAGAGAGCTTCACAACTAGAGTCACCACTTAGACCACGGCTTGGAAGGAAATTCACACCCGTGATCAAACACTTCAAATACTTCCATAATGCTTCACGGCCAGAGTGACCACTCGAGTCATGGCTTGGAAGAACATTCATGACCGTGACACACATTTGCACGACCGTGAAAACGGAAAAAGAAACATGTCAGGTGCGAAATTAAGAGTTGGTGCAACGGCTATCTTCGCATTAAATGCAACCAAATGGATATAATTCGCCATGAAAGTAAAAATGCAAGTCATTTATGAATCCAGAACAAGAGAAAATAGCAATTACTTCGAATCAAAATCTTGTTGTAGCCTTTTGTGTATTAATTTCTTTCAAACAAATATTAATTCTCTGCAAAAATCTTTTTGCTCATTATTTATGAGCATTATAGATTTGTGAGTGGTTCTTTTTGTAATCTACTACTCAAGTGAGTTTGTGTATATTGGGTTAAGAGTAAAACACTTGTAAGGGTTATTTGTGTGAGCCATTAAAACACAAGGAATTGGTTTATTGTGTGAGCCATTAAATATAGGGGATTTCTGGGTTAGGTGTGATCCATTATTAGAAATACCATAGTTGGGAGTGAGCTTGTAAAACACCATTGTAGCACTTAGTGTGTTAGTGAAACTCCCAATTGAGATTGGGAAGAGCAGTATGGTTTGTTAAAACTCCAACCTCTATAAAATTTCTTGTGTGATATCTTTCTATCCCTATTTTACTTAACTTTTCTTTCCGCACTTAAAAGTTAAGAATTTTTAATATCCAATTCAACCCCCCTTCTTGGTTAAATATCTGGGTAACAGTGACAAATGTGAATAAAATGATAAAAGTAGCAAATGTGAATAAAATGATAAAAGTAGCAAATGTGAATAAAATGATAAAAGTAGCAAATGGGAATTAAATTAAAAATATGAAGAATATGAGAAAAATGATAAATGTGAAAATATGAGAAATATAATAAATGTGAAAACTATAATAAAAATGATAAACGTGAAAAATATGGTAAAAATGAATAAAGTGAAAAATATGAGAAAAATTATGTAAGTGATAAATATGATAAAAAAAAAAAGATAAAAGTGTTAAATATGATAAAAATGGTATAATAATAATAATGATAAAAGTGGTAAATATGACAAAAAGGGTAAAATTGTAAAATGAAATATAAGTTAAAGAAAAATATTACATTTTATAGTTATATATATATATATATATATATATATATATATATATATATAGTTAGTTAGTTAGTTAGTTAGTTAGTTAGCTAGCTAGTTAGTGGTATGATTGTAAATAAATGGAAATTTAGGAACTAAAATGAAATTTGTAGCTAATTAAATAGAAGATTGAAAAAAAAAAAAGTTAATTAAAAATGTAAGGTCAAAATGAACGAAATTGAAAGAAAATGAAAGTTTGTGAGTAAATTGAAAACAAAAACTATAAAATTAATTGAATAAAATTGTTAAATTTAATGAAGATATTAAAGTGTTTTCAGGGTAAATAATATTAAAGTATTGATAAAAAGAATAATAAATATATTAAAGAGAATTTTTGAATTGTGTAGTAAATATAATATTGTATATATGAATGTATGAAAATATAAGTCAATGAAAATTCTTAAATTAGTAATCACCACTGAGCATTTTAATGCTCAGCACGTAATTATTTGACTGCGTGCAGGTAGTAGCATGAAAGGCACAGGAACAGACGTTCAAATTTTGGGAGCAGACGGAAGATCAAAATAATAGTAGGTTATTATTAAGAATGATATGTATATATATGTATGGATATAGAGTGGTAGGAATGAAATTATATATATACATTCTGATAAAACATATTTATCAATTATATGTGTAAAGAATGAAATGTTGATTTGTGGTTGAATAAAGAGTATATTGTATTATATGTGTATTGTTATACCCCAAAAATAGGTTGTGGATCACTTGCAGTGCAGGTGAGGTAGTTAATTTATAGTTATTATGTTGCCAAAAGTTTTGGAAAATATGAAGGATTAATTAAGTACTAATAATATTATGGTCATTAAATTAAATTAAAAAAAAAGTTTAGGACACATCGGCTATAATCGTATTAATACACGTAACGTACGTATAGAGTGATTGTTATAAGGGTGTCACATGTTAACTACTAAAAAACCCAGATCCTTGCCCGTGACTAAGTGTTCACAATCGAGAATGTCATCAGAAGAACAAGGTCACGCCCATGACTCCTTCTTTATGCCTATGAGGTAAGTGCACAAAATGAACAAAAACTTTCACAACATGGTTCACGATTTAGTTCATAGGTAGGGTTACCCATGACTAAAACGTTCATGACTATGAACACATATCTCTCACCCGTGAAGCTTGTTTTAAAAGAAATATGTTGTTTTTCTTAAATGTTTATAATATTATGGCTATGCACATGCATTCATGATAGAATGCTTAAAGTATGCTTCAATGCATGTTAACACATGAATGTTACATGATGAATTTCCACATGCTCGAGTATATATGTTATGAGATACAAATGTTATAATAAAGCATGATAAAGATAATATAAACAAGTAAAGCCAAGACTCGATATTGAGACTAGAAGTAGGATAGGTGGCATGCAATTAAGGTAGTGTACAGTACCGTAGTTATATATTTACTCAGTCAATGTGGTTTAAGCTCAAATAGCGTCATTGACTTGAGGAGCTTGGACTGCACACGTGATTATCGAAAGTATAGCATGCAAAAGTTATATATATTTACTTAGTCAATGTGCCTTAAGCTCGGAGAATGGCATTGACTTGAAGAGCCTGGACTGGCATATGATTATAAACAATGGTAGGGTGGGTTAGCTCGAACGAGTGCCCCTATTCATAACCTGTTTATGAACATTATGTGTTGAAAGTTGTTGGACAAAAATCTTAAAGTGATTAAAGAATGAAATGAAATGGAAAAAGCGGTTTAAAGATACAAGTATTCAATAATACATTATTAACATATTATATGTTTGTATATAAGCTAAATGCTATTATTTATGTTGTCAAAGCTTAGCAAACTATCGCGCCTATGAGGTAAGGTATTATACATCATAGTATGATTATCACTCATGCCATGACATTTTTATATGATAATATGATTGTATATGACTTGATGTATGATGAGTGATTGCATGAATGAATTTCTATGCCTATATGTACCACTAAGCTTTAAATAGCTTAGAGCGCGGGCGTTTTCTCCATTCAGGTCAGAGCCTAGCAGATAAAGGTAGAAGTTGATCAAGTGAAGCTAGCCCAACATTAAAGACAACTGATCCAACCCTATAAGCGTTAATGATATAGCATGTCACACTTTTTCATTTTTGTACATGTCATAGTAAGGGGGTTGTTTACTTGTATACATGCCTGCAAATGTAAGAGTTATGTAATTTATGTCAAGAGCATCTATTTTTGTAAACCCCTGAACAAGGGTTAGTCATATCTTTTATGAAATTGTGATTTTAAATGTTAAATCAAATATTACCTTTGCTTTATGTTTTATGCAAGTCATCATGGCCATGGTAGGGTGGGTCAAGGGTTATCATGCATACATAATACATCTTATATGTCTCTGATGCGGCCTTTCTCTATCGACTTGTATGAATATAGGGTATAGATGAAGTTGGAAGCACATGATGTTGAGAGCAACAATTCTCCTGATCCTAGGGATGCTAATCAGCCCAGTGCTACAAGTATACGAGGTCCAAGTGCTGCGACAGTCCCTCATCAGCCACCTATTGGACAAACGGATCTAGGTGTTATACTAATCATGCAATAAATGGCCGGTATTTTGTAATAGTTGGCACAAGCCATATCGCAGGCACTACCACAACTAGTACCACAACAACCACCATTAGGGCTCCAAATATTAAGATAGATAGGCAGTAGAAGTATAAGGCCACTGATTTTTACGGTAGAAGTGAGGATGATCCTACCACAACTAAGTTTTTGCTAAAGAAGATCAAGAGAGTCTTCAAAGAGTTAGAGCATGCCGAAGAGAACAAGGCCAAGTTTGTAGTGTCACTTTTATAGGAACATGTATATGAGTGGGCGAAATCAGTTATGAAGAAACCACAAATTCCATAACACCCTGACTTGGGAGTATTTTATTGCAAAATTCAAGAAAGAATATGTACTCCAAATTTATATAGATGATAAAAGAAGGGAATTCCTAAATTTGTGATAGAAAGGCATGACAATTTCTAAGTATGCCAAAGAGTTCACACGGTCGAACAAATATGCCACCGATCTTATGGGGAATGAGAGTGACAAGTGCCACCGCTTTGAGGATGGTTTGAATGATGACATACATCATTTCCCTACAGCTTGGGGACTTCTCTACACTTTTGTTTTCTGTCATTAGCATAGAGAAAAGAAGAAAGAGAAGAGCAGAGGAGAATGCTAGAAGACCCACAATTAGTGTGGCATAGACTATCGGTAAGAGAGGCCGATTCTTTTTAGGATAGTCCAGGGTAGGGGACAGAGTCACACTCAATCCAATTCTTTTAGGAGGGGACTGCCCTCTAAGACTACATTAGCCACCGCTAGTACTCATATAGCTAGGGATCTTGCTCCCTTATGTGGAACATGTCCGAAGAATCATAGAGGAGAACATCGTTTAGCTTCAAGGGCTTGCTTCAATTGCTAAGCCCTAGATCATATGAGGAGGAATTACCCTTTATTGACACATATTACACCCATATAAACATCAGTGTCAACACCAATTTAGAATAGGAACCAGTAATGAAGAGGTCATATAGGACTTAGCTAGACTATTTTAGAGATAGTAAATAGGCCAAAACCTAGTAGAGCTTCACCTAGGGCATATGCTATGAAGGCCCATGAGGACTAGGGACCCACAGACGTCATAATGGGTATGTTTTACACAACTCAGATTTATGTTCTCTGATAGACCCAAGCTCTACACATTCTTATGTCTTCCTGAGCAAGCCTAGTCAGCATAGTATGACCATAGATAAGTTAGAGTTTGAGATTGAGGTCATGAATCCTTTAAGCCATTGTTTTATTATGAATCGGGTATACACAAGTTGCCCTTTGGTTGTGCATGGTAAAGAGTTTTATGTGGATCTCATAGAGTTACTATTTCATGAGTACGATGCCATATTAGGTATGGATTGGCTCTTACGACATGAGGTAGCTATTGATTGCCAGTTTAAGACAGTTGTTCTTAAAACTTCAGAATAAGAAGAAGTGATAGTTAAAGGTGAGAGGTTTCCACAACCTCCACATGTAGTTGCTATGATAAAGGCGCAAAAGATAATTCAAAAAGGATGTGAGGCTTATTTGTCTCACGTGATTAACACCAGGAGAGGAGTTCCAAATCTCCAGGATATACCTATAGTGAAGGAGTTTCTAGATGTCTTTCTAGATGATTTGCAAGGATTACCACTGAACATAAATGTTAAGTTCTTAATAGAGCTCACACTAGACATAACACCGATATCCAATGCACCTTACAGAATGGCACTGTAACACCCCCTTACCCCACTTTAGTTCAACAAGGTAAGTGAGCATTACCCGACTAACTGTCTTATAAGCTTAGCTAAATGAAGGATAAATTTTTTTTCTTTTTTTTTTGTAGAAATATTACAAAAACTAAAATAAATTTATTACCAACACTAATATTCAAAATTTTATTTATTTATAAAATATATTATTTTACATCCAACTATGTCCATTACACTGAAAATACACATCCTCGATAAAAACTAGATGAGATAAAAACTATAATTTAATTTACAAATTTTTTGATAAAATACACAAAAAATAAGTCTAAAGCTTTTAGCTGTTTTCATCTGAGTGTCTTTCTTCTTCTGACAATTTTTCTATTTACGGCTATCCTATAAAACCTGCGCGAAAAGAAACCACCTGTGCTAAGCTACTAGCGTAGTGGTGCTTTAAGGATAAAAATCTTACATATATATATATATATATATATATATATATATATATATATATATATATATATATTCTCTTACATGTCAATTAATAATTTCATAAATAAGCCATGAAATAAAAGAATTATATGAAAACAAAAAAATTTCATCAAACATTTCATACATAACAATTTTAATTTAACAAAACATTATTGAAATAACATACTTTTATTTTATTGTTATTTTTTATTTTTCTTGTGCCCATAACACCTATAAACGAACTAACTAATAGGAATAACGGAGTTGTCATTACTGGCTTTCATAATAGTATCATTACCGGCTTTTGCAATATTGTCATTACCGACTTCATAATTTTGCACCGAGTACATTTACAAATTTATCATTACCGGCTTTTATATTTGTCATCGAGTATTTTTACTCCCTTGATTGACATGCGAAACTATTCTCTATTCTAGTTCTAGATTAGGTGTCTTAGGGCTTAACTATTTTTATATTTATTCACAATATTTTCAAAATTAATAATTGTATCAAATTTTCATATATATGTTTATTTATTTTTATTACCTATTTACATTGTTATTACATTAGAACCTCACTCATAAATAATTTATTAAACATTTATAATCACAATTTAAGTCAAAATTCACATTAATTACTATATACATTTACGATACTATATGCAAAAGCCCAATAAATCATATTTTTGTCTATGGCAGATTTCGGCCCAGATTTTGGGCCTCATTTGTATCTCATTTATAATTCGAATTTGAAGTATTGTCTTCTAATCTTTTGTATCTTAATATATCCAATTTCAGATGCATCAAAAATCACTCAAATCTAAGTTTTCTATCAAAAGTTATGGACCTTTTACTGAAGGATGTTCCATTAATTTTATCCAGTATTTTCTAGATACCTACAGGTTTGGGATTTTATGTCCAATTTTTTGCCCATTTATGATTAGATTTTGAACTTAGATTCTGAATACAAGTTTTAGAATTGTGAGTCCACTTTCATTTTCAACTGATTTCACCTCAATATCATTACAATAGCATTAGTTATGATCAAAATAGTCAAGACTTTCAAAAATTTCTACAGAAGGGTCATTAGCTAGCACAACCTTAACTATTAATTATATCTATCATATGCATTCATTTTTATGACAAACTTTTCATATCATAATTACATTCACATATCTTAATGATTTCACTCCAATTGGTCTCATGACCATATAAAATATTAAAAGCAACAACTAATTACATCCCATATCAAACCGCATTCATATCAAACCTTAATACATAATTACACACATTTGAACAACATGTAAGATTTTTTATCAAAGCACATAACTAATCAGCCTTGGAGATTCCCTTTTTCCTTTTTTTTCTCCCTTTACTAATTTTCTTTCTCCTTACCTTTGTCATCCTCTTGAGGGCCTCTCATTTGTTCACTTGGTTTTCCTATACAACCATACCATATCTCATTTTTATCATCCATTATCAAAAATTCTCATGCCTACATGAAATTATAATGCTCCTAATATGTTTTATACTTTAATTTATCCAAAATGTACTAAATTTAAACTTGTTTCTCCATATGTCATGGCTGCCTAAAAACCTTATCATAGATCCCAATTTATTTTCTTCAAATCAACACTCTAATCACACTTCATCTATCACCAATTGTATTGCTTCTAGGTCAATTTCAATTTTTCCTAAATTGACTTAACCAAGGTAGCCCCTCATTCCTCCATTAGAGTTACCTTTCTCTATTTTTTAATTCATAAAACAATTAACTAACATCAAAAACAACACTTTTCTTCAACTAGTTGCAACTTTAAATTTCTAGTTCCAATCTTGCCACATAACCTCAATCTACCAATCCTATTCATATCTATTATCCTTATGGGTCTCAAATGGAAGGAAAAAGGTTGAATTTAAGAAGAATAAACTCATCTTAATGGTTCTCCAAGGTGGACTGAATCTGTCCCAAAGTTCCTCCCTTTTCTTGTCTTCTTTCTTTCTTCCTTCTTCTTCATTTGCTCCCTTTATGGTAAGAACTCTTTAATTCTGAATTTTTCTTTCTCAAAACTATTTTTTTCTCTCCTTTTCAAGCTTTAATTGAAGCAAAATGATGGCTTTTGGAGAGCTATGGTGGATGGCCAAAGAGTGAAAGAAAGGAAGAAGAAAATGAGTTAGATTTTTAGGTGGAAGAATGTATAATTCTTCCTCTTTTTGTCTTTTATACTCAAATTAACGAGTGGTTCCCACTAATTAAAATTAATTATAATTTTCATTGGTTCATTAACATAATTAATCTTAATTAACTTTTAAACTTTGAGAAATTCCTTATTTTTCACAAATTCCCCCATTTTCGCACTTTTTTCCCCAACAATTGCCACAATACCGATTTTATCCGTTCGGTAATTTTTTTTTTTTTTTCAGTTCTAGCACTAATCTTTTTAATTCCAAAATAATAATACCCTTAATCATTTTCCCTTATTATTAGTCATTTTTTTTGGGTTCAAATTTAGACTCTAATTGAACTAGTGCACCCCACTACAGTTATATGCAATTGGGGCCTAAATCACTAGATGTTACAATTCTCTCCCCCTTAAGAAAATTTCGTCCTCAAAATTTACCCGATTAGCTTGAGCCGAATAGCTAAGGATACTGAGTTATCATCATATCTTCACTCTCTCAGGTGGCTTCTTCTACTACATGATTGTGCCATAGCAACTTTACCAATGGTACCTTCTTCTTTTGTAGTTCATTGACTTCTCGAGCTAAGATTTTCATCGGCTCTTCTGCATAGGTCAAGTCTAGTTATACCTCCATTGATTCCACAGGTATTACATGTGTTGGATCTGATATGTATCTTCTTAACACTGAGACATGAAACACATTGTGGATCTTATCCAATTATGGTGGTAATTGGACCCATACGTTTAAGTATTTCGTATGGTCCAATAAACTAGGACTCAGTTTCCCCTTTTTACCAAAATGAAGTACTTTCTTCCAAGGTGAGACTTTTAAAAATACCTTGTCTCCAATAACATATTCAATGTCCTTCCTTTTTAAATTAGCATAGGATTTTTATCGATCCGTTGTAGCTTTTAATGGATCTTGGATTAATTTCACCTTCTCTTCTATCTGCTGCACTAATTCTGGGCCCATTAACTTCTTTTTACCAAGTTCTGTCTAGCATAAAGGTGTCCTACATCTTCTTTGATGAAAAACTTCATATGGAGCCATGCCAAGACTAGCTTGATAACTATTGTTATATGCAAATTCCATCAATGGTAAAAACCTATCCCAATTCCCCTCAAAGTCAATTACACAGCTTCTAAGCATGTCTTCTAGTAATGAATAACTCATTCAGATTGCCCATCTATTTGTGGGTGAAATGTTGTACTAAAAGTAAGTCAAGTCCCCAATGCTTCTTGTAGACTTTTCCAAAATTTTGATGTGAATCATGGATCTCGATCATAAATAATAGATACTAGCACCCCATACAGTTGAATTATCTCATTAACATAGATTTTTGCTAACCGGCTCATCGAATAATCCATTTGAATTGGTAGAAAATGAGCTAATTTGGTAATTCTATCAACAATTACCCATACTACATCATGCTTCTTTTATGTCAAAGGCAACCCAGATACAAAATCCATCGTAACCCTTTCCCGCTTCCATTCTGGGATAGCAATAGTTTGCAACAATCCAGATGGTACCTAGTGCTTTGCTTTCACTTGTTGGCATGTCAAACATCTTGTAGTGTATTCCACAATATCCTTCTTCATTCCTAGCCACCAATAATGAGTCTTCAGGTCTTGATACATTTTATTGCTCCCTAGATGCATGGAATAAGTTGTATTATGCGCCTCTTTTAGAATTATTTGCTTTAATCCCCTATCATTTGGCATGCACAATCTTCCCTTATAACTTATACTTCCATCCTCTTCAACCTTAAATTCAGGTCTCTCCCTATTTTTAACTGCCTCAGCAATTATCATCAATTTCTGATCTTGCCTCAGAGCTTTTCTCACTTGTTACCATAAAGTAGGTTGAACCCATAATTGTACCAGTGTTTTTCTACTTAAGGCATCAGCTACTACATTGGCTTTGCCTGGCTGATAGTCAATAATACAATTATAATCCTTAATTAATTCCAACCAATGTCTTTGTCTTAAGTTTAACTCCTTTTGTGTGGGAAAATATTTGAGGCTCTTATGATCTATATATAAGTAGCACCGCTCGCCATACAAATAATGTCGCCATATTTTTAAAGCAAATACTATTATTGCCAACTCTAAATCATGAGTAGGGTAATTTAGCTCATAAGGCTTCAATTTCCTAGATGCATAAGCAACTACTTTACCCTCTTGCATTAATACATAGCCTAGCCCATTATGAGAGGCATCACTGTATATCACAAAATCTTTCCCTTGAGTAGGTTGAGTCAAAACAAGTGCTTCGGTTAGCATGACTTTTAGTTTTTCAAAGCTTACCTGACATCGATCTGTCCATTTAAACTTAGTTTCTTTTCTGAGCAGCTTGGTAATTGGTGCGACTATGCTTGAAAATACCTTCATAAACCTTCTGTAGTAACCAGCTAATCCAAGGAAACTTCAGACTTCTGTCATATTGCGGGGCGACTTCCAACTTAAAAGTACCACAGGTAATTTTGAGGATGAAATTATTTTAAGGGGGAGAGAAATGTAACACCTATAATTAGGGCTTAGTAATTAAAAAGATTAAGAGATATAAGTATGTGATTAAGGGTTAAGGGAAAAGAATTGAAAAGAGACAAGAAAGTGAAAATGTCACAGGGTTCACCCCCGTAACAATACTTTGATGACCGTGAACCATCGCAAGATGGAATTTTAGGTTTAAGTAGATTCACGATTGTGATAGTAGTTGTCACACCTACGAACATCGTCAGATAAACATTCCATCAGTTGTCCTTTTTTTCTTTCTCAATCCAAAAACAAAAGGAACCCTATAATTCAAAGACTTCTCACACTATAGGCCAATACCTTAGGTTTTCCTTTGATTCCCAACCTTAAACACCTAATTTAAAGCAAAAGATCAAAGTTTAAGCAAGTTCTTGTGTAAGAGGAGCATAGAGAAGAGGTGCTTTTGAGGGGTCTAAACTTAAGAAGAAAGAAAGGAGTCGAATCTCCCATCCCAACTATGTTTCTTTCAACTGAGGTAAGGAATCACGTTTTCCTTTCATTTTTACAAGCTTTCATAGCTTTGATCATGTCTACTTCATTATGGTAGAGACCCATTTCAAAGGGGTTAGGTTATGGCTTGATCTTGAGAGTTTATTATTAAAGACCTCTTTTAAAGTTGTTTAAAGGTTATAGCAAGTGTTAATAAGAAGTTATATGAGATTAAGGATGTAAAAAGGGTTAAAGTAAGGGTTTTCATATTTATGGCTTTAAAAATTAAGTTTAAAGGCTATAAATTTGAAATATAAATGTTATATGTTATAGGAGTTGAAGGATGAGGTGGTGAACCCCACTAAAGGGATAAGCAAGCTTGAGAGAAGCTTAGTTTTTGAAGCTCCATTAAAGGTATGTACATATATGCATTCAAATTCCCAAATTATGGCATGTTGTGTGTTAATTAGATGATAGTCAAATTGTATGCTTTATATGCTAAATGCAAAGTTCAATAATGTAATTAATGCATAATGTGATGGGAATGATGATGCCCTAATAGGTTAAAGAAGTAAGTGTGAAATGGTTAAATGTATATGGAATATAAATGTTTGATATGATGGTTTATGAGAACAGAAGAGTAAATGGAATGATTATGTGTTTGAATAATGCTTTAACATGTTTTAAATGTATGTGTGAGATTAGGCTTGGCCATAAGCCGGTTGGGCCTGTGGAACCGGCCTAGTCCAAATCGAATGGAATGAATTAGGCTAGGCCGGTTTTGGGCCCAACCCCATAGGGGAAGGGTCTGATCCTGACCCTTCCATTGAGAATCAGCGATACACAGTTCCAAACTAAAAACTTCAAAAAAAAAAAATGAGACTATTGGCTCCCCCACCAAGCACATGCACTACACACACTTAAATTTTTTTTATAAATATATTAAAATATAAATAGAATGAAAAGAAAAAAAATACCCCTTATAACAGAAAAATAATAGCTATATTTTAGGGGTATTATTGAAATTGAAATTTTCAATTTTTCTCTCTAAATACAAATTAATTTCAATATTTTTCATTTCCTATGCAATCTTAATCTCAATTAATTTTCAATTTCTCTCAATTTGTCTAAAATTCAATCTCATACATACATACATATATATATATATTCATAGTTTCTTTCTAATTACACTCTCAATTTTTTTCTCTCTAATTTTGTTTCTAATTATACTTCTATATAATCTCAATTTTTTCTTCAATTCTTTAATTTTTCCTTAATCCTACAATTCTTTTTTCATTATCTTTCTCCATACCTTTTTTTAATATTATCTATTTTTTCACAAAATTTAATCATAAATAATGGCAAGCCATAGTGGAAGAAACAATTTTTTTGATGAAAAATCTTGTTGATTTGAAAACATTTATTGAAAATTTGGATAAGGAGGGGAAGTTCGAAATTCTAATTGAAAAAAGCCAAAGAAATTGGGGTGATGAACAATTGGGTGGTCCAGGTCCACTGGTAGTATCATCTAAAGCAAAAATTCAAACATCCAAAATTTTTCAAATTCATTTTAAGAAAATTCAAAAAAATAATGGGCCTTTTGATGTTGTATGTAATTATTGTGTAAAAACACATAAATTTAAAGCTGGAAGTGGTTATGACACATTTCGAAGACACTTATAAAATAAACATGCTGCTCAAATTGGAATAGAGAAAAGATAAAGTCAAATTTTCGGGTATGCAATATCTTCTTCTATTTATCAAGTATTTTAAGATAATGATGAAAAAAATAAAAAAAGATTGGAAAAATGATAAGTATGGAACATTTATCTTTTAGTTTTGGTGAAAATGCAGGTTTTGTTAATTATTGTCAAAATGCATTAAACTTATCTGCTAAACGTGTACTAAAATATACCCTTAAACGTATTTTATATAATTTATATAAAGAAAATAAAAAATAATTGCTCAAAATAATTTCTTCATTAAATGGACGTATTTGTATTTGTAGTGATATTTAGATTGATCATTGCCAAATGCATTCTTACATGGGTATTAAATGTCATTGGATTGATTGTGAATGACAATTACAAAAATGATTAATTGCATTTAGAGTTTTTGAGGATCAACATATTGCCAATATATTTTTAAAATGATAAAAAATATTTTGGAAGAATATGGATTATTAGTTCATAAAAAGTTTTTAATTTATTTTGATAATGCGGCAGCAAATACCACCTCAATTCATGACCTTCAAGTATTATGTCAATCTAACATTGGAGGTAGAGTTTTTCATGTTAGATGCGCATGTCATATTAAATTTATGTGTTTAAGATAGTTTGAAACCTTTGAGTGGTGTAATTTCTCTAGTTTGAAACCTTTGAGTGGTGTAATTTCATTTTTATGGTTACATCCACAAAGAATAAAAATTATGAGTTCGATTTATTGTGAAAATAACAAAAAACCTTAAAGATTTTCAATGGATATTCCTACTTATTTGAATTCAATATATGAATTACTCAATGAATCATATGGATATAGAGAATTATTGTGCACATTTATTTTTAATAATGTGCCATAAATTTATTTATATCCACAATATTGGGATGTTTGTCAACAACTTTTAGATATTTTAAAAGTTTTTAATGATGCAACATATATTTTAAATTGTGTTTATTATCCAATATGTCATTTATTATTGTTTGAATGTATTAATATTATTGATGCATTTCAAGATTATATTAATCATCCAATTTTGTATGATTTTATATTGTATGATGAAAAATAAATGGTTGAATTATTTGAAATTTATTTTTTCAATTAATCTTGTATGTTGTATTTTTAATCGTACATGTAAAATAGATTGTTTATATGATTATTTGAATCTTTATTACTCATTATTAGATTTAACTAATGATGTTGGTGTTGATTCTATTATTATTGATATAAAAAAATTAACTTGTGATTTATTTATGGAATTTAGTTTGATTTATAATATTCCTACTACTAGTGGTAGTAATGGCACTGCTAGTCAAGATTCAGGTGAATCGATAAAAATTAGAGAAGGTGATCATTTGATGATACAAAAATATAAAAAACTAAGATCATCATCCGGTTCACTTGAACTTGACATTTATCTACCAACTACATTTGAGTTTGGTGATAGTAGGATATGTAAAGATTTTTCAGTTCTTGATTGGTGGAGTCGACATAAAAATACTTATCTGGTACTCTCCCAAATTGCAAAACAAAATTTTTCAAGTCTAGTCTCAATTGTTGTAGTTGAACAAGTTTTTAGTGCAGGAGGTAATATTTTGAATAAGACACAACCTGCCTTAACGTCCGAATCGTTAGAAACTCAAATATACGTTGATGATTGGACCAAAGTGGCATTAAAATAACAAGAAATGGAGGACCAATATGACTTTACCACCGAAGGAAAGACTGACACATCCAACACTAATGGTTTCGAAAACTACATGGGGTTTGATTCCTCTAAACCTCAAGATGATACGTATCCAACTTAATTCATAATAGTAAAATTATTTAGTTCAAACTCAATTATTAATATTATAATTTTTTAAATAAAATAATAAATTCAAATTTTTATAATTAAATTATTTTTTAAAATAAAAAATTAAATTGATTAAGTTTTTAGCCTAGTTATAATTTTTATAATTAATTAATTTATCAAATAAAAATAATCCTTTCTAAATTCCAACTTATAATTTCTCAAAATCAAATTCATTTTTTTTATAACAATCTAACTTATTACACAAAATCAAAAACTAATATCCAGTAAGTTATTTTTTTCTCAAAGTTTTCATTTTTTATAACTTATTAGTTGCACAAATTTATAATTTACATAAATTAATATTTCATAAGTTAATATTTTTTTCTCAAAATTCTCATTCTTTCAATCTAATTTATTCCCCAATATTTTTCACTTATAAGTAAAATTATTATTTTTCTTCAAATTTATCCAACAATTAAGTATAATTTCTAAACTTTAAAGTTCAATAATTTTAATTATATTTATTTATTCTGTTAATTATAATTAAAAAAATAAAAAAATGTTGGAATTAGCCGAAACACAAGTTCATGAACTAGAACCAGCCCCGACCCATTTTCCGTCCGGTCCCATACTTCTAGGAATGCAGAATTGACAGATTTCAAACTGTGGCCAGAGCTATTTAGGATGAATGTTGATAGGAAAAGGTTGTTATGGGACAACCATTAGAGACCTTATATGTGTCATGTAATAAATGCATATTTAAATATTGTTAACTGTTGGAAAACCCAAATTCACACTTATGAATAGGTGTTCACGACTGTGAATTGTTAGAGGAGTGCTCTAAAGGCAATTTAACACTTTTTGTACAAATTTATTTGATTAATGAAAGGTTTTTTCATTAGTTTGATGTTCATTTGATATATGAATTGATAAGTGATCTTAAATCAATTAATGAAGTCCTTGATACATAACATAGCATGAAGGAAATCATGATAAGATCATGATATTGAGATTTTTATCATGTGTAATTATGTTAGTATCAAAATTATCCTTAGTCATAAGATTAATGAGACGGGACATTATTAATCCAGACAAACTAGCACATGTTACACTCATTGATTGGATCGAGTAGTAGATCTCATAATCTATAAACATGAGATATTTAGAGTTAACATTTGGATGCTTGCTAAGTGTAGCTAAGTACATTGGATGACCAACTATGAGACAATCATATGGATAATCTATTCAAATGTCAATGATAGTCTCATCATAGCAATGGTGCAAGTATCCTTAGACTTGAGGTACTCAATGATATCTTGAATATTGATTCTGTATTTTGACACTATTCCTTGTTGCCTCAGGGAGGTTGCCCATAGGGTGGAGATTGGATACAGCTTGAGCTATTCGAAGGTAATTGGGTAACCAACAAATGATTCACCACCCCTGATAGAAGGAGTGTATACCCATGGCCTCTTGTCGTGGTCATTACTTAGGAATCTCTGGCCGGAGTGGAAATGTCATAAAGATGGTGTTCAATGACATATCTAATAGAGTAATGAGCCTCAAGGATGAGAACTAACATTCCTTGGACTAGATGTGATGTAGTCAGTCTAGTGGGAGTTAACACATTTTCATACTCTGAACCAAGTGGGGTATAGAATGGTGAAAGAAATAATTGCATGGAAATTGTCTATGGAAAGGTTTGTAGTCAAATCACTGACTTTTCGGTCAATTAGGGGTCATGATGTGTTACTAGATACCACTCATGACTTGCTTAAATTAATTGTTAATTTAAGTGGCCAACATAACCAAGAACCTAATGGGTCCCACTCATTGAAGATATGGAGAATGAGTAAAATGCTATTGGATAGGATCCAAAATATGAGAGAATTATTTCGGGATGGATCGCGATGAGATCGCACAGAAAAATCGTTCGGGAATGTTATGGGCTCGTACGGGCCCGCATAGGCTAGGCAGGCTGCTAGCCGGCCTAGTGGGCTAGCTGGGCTGCCCAGCAGTAGCCCGCAGCAGGCCCAAAGCACTGCTGCCTCCCACCCGTTGGCCAACGGCATATATTTGGCCTTAATTTGTCCAATTATGGCCAATTACTATTCATTAATTTTCCTTTTCTCCATTTTTAACTTTTCATCTTTTCTTTGAATTTGATTCAAATCGAAAAGATATCAAATGCCCGAAAATAGACATGAAAATATTTTTTTGTGAAAAAAAAATATTTTTAAGACAACAAAATTCTCTCAAGAATACTTTCAAAGCTATCACATTGAATTTGTTCAAACCATTTTTCTTCATAGTTTCTTCTTCATTCTTCGCATGGATTATCATTAAAGACATCCTAGTGTGGATTGTTATGGTTTGCTACAACCCAACAAGTGAAGATTTGAAGAAAAAATAAGAAATTACAAGGTATAATTTCTAACCTTTATATTTATATAACTTAGTTTTAATGGCACAAGTATGATCTTTTATTTTGGGTTTTAAAAATTTTATTTTTCCACTATGTTTATGAATTTGATTCATTCTTGAAAACCCAACATTGGTATCAAAGCCCCTCTTGCGTCCATTATAATTAATTTTAATTGAAAGTGCAATGGGATTGCATTGTTTTGATGATTTTGGATCAATAGGTTTTGAAAAATTAAAATTAGTTTGAAAAATATGTTTTACACATTTTGCTTTCTCTAATCTAATCATGGGATGATTAAGGATGATGATTTTGATTGATAAATGATTTGAATGTTATTCAAATAATTAATTTCGGATTTATTTCAAAAATGTCTAAAATTGCCTTGTTTATGAACATGTGTTGTTGTTTGGCTTAGTTGATGATGCTGGTTATATTTTTCTTGTAATTTGATTATGAAAAAAACTTATTTAGAAATATTGAGAATATGTATATACCTCTGGAAGTGTCCAATAATTAATTAGAAATTATTTTAATTAATGTTTCAAACAAACACGAAAACGAGGTTGTTTAAGCATACCCAGTGGGGCTATTTTGTTTGATTTTTTTTTGTATGTGTTTATTTTATTTTCAGCACCTTGAAATAATTTTTATATGATTAAAAATATGTTATTTTATTGTTAGATTCATGCCAAAAATATTTTGCAAGCATTTGAAATTTTAAAAAAATCATAAATGTCGAATTAGTCATTTTGAACGTCTAAGTGTGTTGGTTCGTTTGTCTTAGTAATTTTGGCTTATGCCAAAAATATTTTGATAAACTTGAGCTGAACTAAAGAGGATTAAAATGATGATTTAAAGTTCTGAAAATTCTTAGAATTTTTGGAAATTAATTTTAAATTAATTTAAGTTGTGCAATTGTAATTCTAGTATGACTAGAAATTGGTATGTATATTAAAATTAAATTGTTTAATTTTACCATCATAATATTTTGATTTTAAGGAGAATTAATTTTGAATTAATTCTGGAAATATGGAATGTAATTTAGTTTGATTAAATATTAAATTCCACTTTAAAATGACACACAAAATTAAATTAACCAAAAGAACACAAATAGGCAATTTCGGTTCAATCATTGAATCGATTTACAAATTGAAATCCAAAATTGTCAATTTTATTTTGTGCATTAGAGAATGCATGTTAGGGGTGTATGAAAAAATATGATGGATGATTATGGACTCAGGCCCAATGTGATTGAGCATGCATGGAATTATTTTGTTTTATGGTAAATAGGACCTTCGTGTCCCTACCTCTTTTTCTTTCTTATGTATTTCTCTTCTCATCTTACTCCCCTCAAATGTAAATTGAGGTTTTCTATAATTTGAAATATGTAATTAGATTACATAGGATTAGGATAGAATGAAGATACAAAGGAGCAAGAAGCAAAGAAGATGGTACCATAAACAAGAAGACTTAGAAATAGGAATTTGATTTCTATTTTGGGTTGTAAATTCATGCATATACCTAGGTAAGACCTAGTCAATTTCTCTTTGGTTCAAGAGCTTGACTTTAGTATGTCCATAATCATGCCAAGGTTAATGTGTATTGGAGGTGAAGTTGGGTTTGTATACATGTGATGTACACATATCAAGAGTTGATAGCCCAATGTATGTGCACACATCAATAAGTTGATAGCACAAAATTCGATAGTTGCATGAATAATGCAATTGGTATGGATTAGATACCTACCAACTAAACTAAGGATAGCTTGTTGAGTTGCCTCAAGGTTATTCTTAGCTAGTTGGATATCGGCCCACTATGATAACTTCTATATAAGTTCTCTCGGGTTCATAGTGAGGGCTATGGATTCGCAATAAAATAGTGGGAGCCATAATGCGATTTATTAAAGACCTAATAAACATGCATTTATGTACGTTCTAACATGTTCCATTTTACATCTAGGTTGCTAGAATCATCATCATGACAAGTGTGAATTTGCGATCGCTAATGGAATCAAATAAATTGACTGGGCCCAATTTTTTGGATTGGCTAAGGAATCTGAGAATAGTTCTCAAATCCAAAAAGATTAGTTATGTCCTAGATGAGGCACTCCCTAATCCCCCTACTACTAATGCTTCTAAAGATGTTCAGAAGGCATATCAAAAATATCTGGATGATAGTGAGATGTCAAGCTGCATTATGCTTGCTACTATGTCAGCTGAGTTGCAAAAGCAGCATGAGGCTATGGATGCTAATTCCATAGTATACCATCTAAGAGATCTTTTTGATGAGCAAGCGCATTCCAAAAGTTTCGAAACTTTGAGGTTGCTCTTCCGCACTAAGATGGTTGAGGGGACATCTCCAGTGCAATATGCATTGAAGATGAATGGCTATATTGAGAGGTTGGCCACCTTGGGATTTGTGATGAAACATGAACTAGGTATGACTTAATTCTAACCGGTATGTCTAATAGTTATTCACATTTTGTGCTTAAATATAGGATGAACCAAATCTCCACCACTATTCCTGAGTTGATTAACTTGCTCAAATCAGCTGAGCCATCTATCAGGAAGGACAGTAAGGCTGTGATGTTCTAAAAATAAGAAACTTAAGGGATGTGTGGCCAAGAAGAAGGCCAAGGAGATTGCTCCAAATGGGACGTGCTTCCACTGTGTCAAGGATGGCCATTCGAAGAGAAAATGTAAGGCTTACTTGAAGTCCTTGAAGAAGAAGGCATCTGATGCCCCATCTACTTCAGGTATTTTTGTCATTGAAATTAATACTGTTTTCGATAATAATATATGGGTAATAGACACTGGATGTGACTCACACATATGCACTGATATGCAAGGCCTAAGGAACAGTAGACAGCTCAATAAGGGAGAGTCAGACCTATGCGTTGGAAATGGAGCAAGGGTTGCTGCATTAGCTATAAGAACATATATATTGACCCTACCTAGTGGGCTTATATTAAATTTCGATAATCACTATTATGTACCTGCTTTGACTAAAAACATTATTTTTGTTTCAAGTCTGAATAAACATGGTTTCCTTTTCACTTTTATTAACAATTGTTGTTCTATTATGTTGAATGGAATTCTTTATGCTAATGGTACATTATGCAATGGAATATACATATTAGATATGTCTAATCCAATTTTAAACATCAATGATAATAAAAGGAAAAAACAAGATATGTTGAAATCATCTTATTTATGGCATTGTCTCCATAGTCATATAAGTGAGAAACGTATGGCTAAGCTACACAAAGTGGTAGTTTAGGGTCATTTGATTATGAATCATATGACACATGTGAATCTTGCTTATTAGGAAAGATGACTAAATTACCCTTAAAGGGAAAGGGTAAACGTGTTAATGGACTTTTAGACTTAATACATTCAGATGTATGTGGTCTAATGTCTACACACGCCAGAGGTGGTTTCATCTACTTTATTACTTTTATGGATGACTACTCATGATATGGGTACATGTATCTTATGAGATACAAATTTGAAGCTTTTGAAAAGTTGAGAGAATTCAGAAATGAAGTAGAGAAAAAACTTAGGAAAAATATTAAAACACTTTGATCAGATCGATGAGGTGAATACTTGAGCCAAGAGTTTCTAGATTATCTTAGAGATAATGGGATTTTATCTCAATGGACTCCAGCTTACTTGCCACAACACAATGGTGTGGCTGAAAGAAGAAACCGAACCTTGTTAGACATGGTCAGGTCTATGAAGAGATTTGCGGAACTGCCTAAATCCTTTTGGGGTTATGCACTTGAGACTGCCATTTATATATTAAATGGAGTTCCTTCAAAGTCAGTTGATGTTACTCCATATGAGATATAGTATAACAAGAGGCCCACATTTTCTTACATGAGAATTTGGGGTTGTCCTGCTTATGTGAAGAGGACAATGTCAGATAAGCTAGAAGCTAAGTCTAACCGATGTATGTTTATGGGATATCCAAAAGCATCATATGGATATCAATGTTACCACCCCTTGGAACAAAAGGTTTTTGTTTCAAGACATGTTATCTTTTTAGAGAGAGAATTCCTTTTAAAAGGAGATAGTGGGAGCAAAATTGAACTTGAGGAAGTTCAAGATGCTCAAACAGATGCTGATCAACTGCCTAAACCCGAGCTTGTTACTCATACAGATGATATAACAGCTCAACCTTCTGAAGTACAAGAGCTTCGTAGGTCAAATAGGATACAAACTGTTCCAGAGAGATATGGATTTCTCATTAGTGAACAGAACAACGTATTGCTCATAGAAAATGATGAGCCTACAACCTACGAAGAGGTTCTGAATAGTTCAGAATCTGACAAATGGCTTCAAGCCATGAAGTCAGAAATGGATTCCATGTATGAAAACCAAGTATGGACTTTGGTTGACCCACCCGAAGGAATAAAGCCTATAGGGTGCAAGTGGGTTTTCAAAAAGAAAACTGACATGGATGGTAATGTGATTACCTATAAAGCTAGACTTGTTGCTAAAGGTTATCGTCAAAGATAAGGAATTGACTACGATGAAACTTTTAGCCCAATAGCTATGCTTAAATCCATAAGGATACTCCTAGCCATTGCTACTCAATATGATTATGAGATATGGAAAATGGATGTGAAAACAACTTTCCTTAATGGAAATCTGACTGAGGATGTGTACATGACACAACCAGAAGGTTTCATATCCAAAGATGGCAAAAAGGTATGTAAGCTTCAAAGATCCATTTATGGATTAAAGCAAGCATCCAGGAGTTGGAATATTCGGTTTGATGAGACAATCAGACAATTTGGTTTCTTACAAAATCTGGATGAACCTTGTGTCTACAAGAAGGTTAGTGGGAGTGCAATCATATTTCTAGTGTTATATGTAGATGACATATTGTTAATGGGAAATGATGTCTCAGCCTTACAATCAGTCAAAATTTGGTTATCCAAGAATTTCTCTATGAAAGACCTTGGAGAAGCAGTCTATATTTTAGGGATAAAGATTTCTAGAGATAGATCTAAAAGGTTGTTTGGTCTTTCACAGTCTACATACATAGATAAAATGCTAAAGAGGTTTATCATAGAGCAGTCCAAGAGGGGATATATTCCCATGATCCATGAGATTACTCTCGCAAAGTCTTTGTGTCCAAAGACACAAGATGAGAGGACACACATGAGTTTGATTTTATATGCTTTAGCTATAAGATCAATCATGTAAGCTACGATAAGACCCGATGTATCATATGCTCTGAGTGTCACGAGCAGATACCAATCAGACCCTGGTGAAGGTCATTGGGTGGCTGTCCAGAATATCCTTAAGTACTTAAGAAGAACTAAGGATGTATTATTGGTATATGGAGATGGAGATCTTATTGTGAGCGGGTATACCAATGCCAGCTTCCAATCTGACAAGGATAAGACAAAATCTCAGTCAGGTTATATATTCACACTAAATGGTGGAGCAATTAGTTGGAAGAGTTCCAAATAGGAAATGACTGCTGATTCCACAACCGAAGCGGAGTACATTGCAGCTTCTGAAGCAGCAAAGGAAGCAGTTTGGATAAAGAAATTCATCACATAACTTAGAGTGGTTCCCAGCATTATTGATCCAATACAATTGTATTGTGATAATAATGGAGCCATTGTGCAAGCAAAGGAGTCACAGTCTCATCAGAGATCCAAACATGTACTCAGAAGAAACCATTTGATTAGAGAAATCATTGGTAGGAATGATGTAAAGATAGAAAGAGTGCCCACAAATCAGAATATTATTGATCCTTTAACTAAGCCTCTTCCCCAAAAGAAATATGGTTCTTATGTACTCACCTATGGAATTAAATACACAGGCGATTGACTTTAGTGCAAATGGGAGCTTGTTAGAGGAGTGCTCTCAAGGCAATCACCTTTAGCACTTATTGTACAAATTTATTTGATTAATAAAAGACTTTTTCAATAATTTGATGCATTTCATATATGAATTGATAAGTGATCTTTAATCAATTAATGAAGTCCTTGATACATAACATAGCATGAAGGAAATCATGATGAGATCATGATATTGAGATTCTTATCATGTGTAATTATGTTAGTATCAAAAATATCCCCAGTCATAGAATTAATGAGACAGAAAATTATTAATCTAGATAGACTAGCACATGTTACACTCCTTGATTGGATCAAGTAGTAGATCTCATAATCTATAAACATGAGATGTTTAGAGTTAACATGTGGATGGTTGCTAAGTGTAGCTAAGTACATTGCATGACCAACTATGAGACAATCATATGGATAATCTATTCAAATATCAATGATAGTCTCATCATAGAAATGATACAAGTATCCTTAGACTTGAGGTACTTAAAGATATCTTGAATATTGATTCTGTATTTTGACACTATTCCTTGTTGCCTTAGGGAGGTTGCTCATAGGGTGGTGATTGGATACAACTTGAGGTATTCAAAGGTAATTGGGTAACCAACAAAGGATTCACCACTCCTGATAGAAAGAGTGTATACCCATGGACTTTTGTCATGGTCATTACTCGGGAATCTCTGGCTGGAGTGGAAATGTCATAAAGATAGTCTTCAATGACATATCTAATAGAGTAATGAGCCTCAAGGACAATAACTAACATTGTTTGGACTAGACGTGATGTAGTCGATCTAATGGGAGTTGACACATGTCCATACTCTAAACTAAGTGGGATATAGAATGGTAAAAGGAATAATTGCATGGAAATTGTCTATGGAAAGATTCGTAGTCAAACCACTGACTTTTCCGGTCAATTAGGGGTCATTATGTGTTGCTAGATCCTGCTCATGACTTGCTTAAATTAATTGTTAATTTAAGTGACCAGCATAACTGGGAACCTAGTGGGTCACATGCATTGAAGATATGGAGAATGAGTAAAATGGTCTTGGATATGATCCAAAATATGAGAGAATTATTTCGGGATGGATCGCGATGAGATCGCACCGAAAAATCGTTAGGGAGGGTCATGGGCTCGCGCGGGTTAGACAAGCTACTGGCCAGCCTAGCGAGCCAGTTAGGCTGCCCAACAGCAGCCCACAGCAGGCCCAGTGCGTTGCTGCCTCCCACCTGTTGGCCAACGATAGATTTTATCCTTAATTAGGCCAATTATGGCCAATTACTATTCATTCATTTCCCTTTTCGTCATTTTTGACTTTTCATCTTTTCTTTGAATTTGATTCAAATTGAAAAGACATCCAATGGCATAAAATAGACATGAAAATATTTTTTGTGAAAAAAAATATTTTTATGACAACAAAATTCTCTCAAGTACACTTTCAAAGCTAGCACTTTGAATTTGTTCAAACCATTTTTCTTGATAGTTTCTTCTTCATTCTTCGCGTGGATTATCATTAGAGACATCCCTAGTGTGGATTTTTGTGGTTTGCTGCAACCCAACAAAGTGATGATTTGAAGAACAAATAAGAAATTACAAGGTATAATTTCTAACCTTTATATTTATATAAATTAGTTTTAATGGCACAAGTATGATCTTTTGTTTCAGGTTTTGAAAATTTTATTTTTCCGCTGCATTTATGAATATGATTCATTTTTCAAAACCCAACATGAATATCATCAAAAGAAGAAGGTCGCACCCATGACTCATTCTTCACACTCGTGAGGTAAGTGCACAAAATGGACATAAGCTTGCAAGACTTAGTTCACGATTTGTTCACAGGTAAGGTTACTCATGAAGCTATTTTAAATGAAATACGTTGTTTTTCTTAAATGGTTATAATGTTATGGATATGCACATGCATTCATGATATAATGTTTAAAGTATCCTTCAATGCATGTTAACACATGAATGTTACATGATGAATTTCCATATACTCGAATATATATGTTATGAGATACAAATGTTACAATGAAGCATGATAAAGATAATATGAACAAGTAAAGCCCAGACACGATACTAAGACTAGAAGTAGGATATGTGACATGCCATTAAGGGGTCATACAGTACCGTAGTTATATATTTACTCAGTCAATATGGCTTAAGCTTAGAGAGTATCATTGACTTAAGGAGCCAGAACTGGCATATGTGATTATTGAATGTATTGCATGCAAAAGTATTTAATAAGTCAATGTAGCTTAAACTTAAAGAGCGTCATTGACTTGAGGAGCCTAGACTAACATATGATTATAGACTGTGGCAGGGTGGCTTAGCTTGGACGAGTGCCCCTGTTCACAACTTGCATTCGAACAGTATGTGTTGAGAGTTGTTGAGCAAAGATTTTAAAGTGATTAAATAATGAAATGAAATGGAAAACAATGTTGAAATATACAAGTATTCAAGAATACACTATTAATAGTTTATATGTTTTTAAAGAATTTAATTGCCTTTATTTATATTGTCAAAGCTTAGCAAATTATCGCGCCTATGAGGTAAGGTATTATACCTAATAGTATGATCATCAATCATGCCATGACACTTTATATGATAATGTGATTGGATATGACTTGATGTATGATGCGTAATTGCATATATGAATTTATGTGTCTATATGTACCATTAATCTTTTGGTAGCTTAGTGTGCCAGTGTTTTTCCCATGCAGGTCAAAGCCTAGCAGATAAAGGTAGAAGTTGATCAATAAAAGCTAGCCTAACATCAAAGACAACAGATCAGGCCCTATGAGGGTCAGTTATATCGCATGTTACACTTTTGCATTTTTGTACATGTCATAGTAAGGGGGTTGTTGACTGTATACATGCCTATAAATGTATGAGTTATGTAATTTATGTCAAAGGCATATATTTTTGTAAACCTCTGGTTAAGGTTTAGTCATATTTGTTTATGAAATTGTGATTTTAAATGTTAAATCAAATATTACGCTTGCTTTATTTTTTATGCAAGTCATTATGGCCATGGTGCAAAGAAAATTTTTTGAAATTTCACAGGTTTTCCACATACATGTTGTGTGGCACTCACTCATTTAGTCGGGCTAACCCTGGTTAGATGAGAGGGTGCTACATAATTAATGTTATCGCATGTTTAATTGGCTATGTTGATAGGAAGAGGTTGCCAATGGTCAACCATTAGAATTGTTGTGTGTGCTTTGTGTTAAATGCTATGTTTTGTGCCTTTAATTTGTTGGAAAACCTAAAATCATGCCCATAAAAACTGTGTACTTCAAGACCAGTAGCAATTCACGAGTACGTTTATGGTTTGATTCATGGGTGGGGTACCTATGAATGGTACTTCACCGTTATGAACATGTAGTTCACACCTAAGAAGCTTATTTATATGACACATTTTTTTCAATGATCCAATATGATGGCTATGCACATGTACTCTTTATGATGAAACATAAGTATGAACAACACATTTACATGAAATATTACATATGATTAATACATGAAAATGATTTGTATGATTACAAGGTATATGTAATGAGATATGTTATATGATAAAGTATATGTTTAATAGATGTTGAGGCATGATGTTTGATATTAAGTGTTCCCATAAGATATTTATTATGTATAAAGATTATGATATGAGTATGCATGAAATCCTAAGACTTAGTTTGATATGTCAAAATTTTGATAAGTATGTTGTAATAACATGAGTGATGAATGAAATTATTACATGAACCTTAATATGTGAGCATGTAAACGAACATGATGATGTAATTATGTATGCATGACTTATCCAGTTGCATGAGGTCATGAAATGATAAGAAATTTTGAATAGCTTGTGTAAGCATGTAAATATGTACAACATATTAAATATGAGAATGATGTGGTTCTTACAAGGGATGAAATATGAAAAAAGGAATATGAACATGTAATTCTCATGCTCTATACTAGGACTAAAGGTAGGAAAGATGGCATGCCATTAAGGGGGTTTACGACATCGTAGAATTATGATACAAAATTTTTTATTAAGGACAATGTGGCTTAAGCTTGGAGAGTGTTCTTGATCCTATATTGCATGCAAGATATGTATATTTTACTCAATCAAAGTGTCTTAACCTTGGAGAGATCTAGGAGCTCGAATGAGCACACATGATCATAGATAGTGGTAGGGTGGCTTAAGCTCAAAGAGCACCCCCTATTCATAACTCATATCCGAATAGTCCAAGTAGAGAGTTTTGGTCAACAATATTTCATGAAATATGATATAGTAAAAAACGTAAATGAAAATGATTATTTGGTACTTGATTATATGCCACGTGATATTTGATATGCTTGCATACCAATACATGATTATTGAAATTGATATATATATATATATACACACACACACACATGAGAATATGATGGTATAATTTCTCACATGACACAAAAATAAGGCTATAAGGTATCATACTTTTATTACCATACTATAATGTAAACGATTATGAATATGACCTAATGACATGAACTTGGATTATATGATATACCTTGTAGGAATCTATTATGAATGTTATAAGATTAAACCAATTACATAAGTGAGTGCTACAAAACCATGATGCTACAAATGAAGCTTGGAAAACCACATTTGAAGCTTATAACATTCATAACATATTCATACAAAGGTTTTGTGAAGAGTGTTGAAAGGTGGTAATTGAACACGGTTTTTAGATTGGTGTTAGTTTTTTTTTTTGTTATAAGGGTCTTATGATGATGTTTTTGTGATGTTAGATGTTGCTAGTGAGTAAGGAAATACATCACAAAGGGAGAAACAAATTTGATAAGCTTGGAGAGTAGTTAAGGCTCTATTTTTGTAAAGGTATGTACATATTAGTATTTTAATTTGTTTTCCTTGCATTTTGGCATGTATTATATGTTGTAATTGTGTAAAGATGATATAATGGCATGATAACTATGTTAATGACTTAATTGTATGAAATTGCATGCTTAAATGACATAATATGTTATGTTATGGTATTAATGACCTAAAAAGGTGATTGTTAGTTTAAATGTTGTTTAAATGGGGTTTTAAGTTGTTCAAACATGTTTTTAGCACGTTATATGCACAAAACTAGCGATAGCAGTGATTGACACTAGTCAATCCTTAGAGCATTTTGAGTGTACATTTGGGTTGCTCTATTTTTGGTTTGGTTCTACCATTAAAATTCCTAAATTTTCATCCATGACATAGGACTCATGGTCATGAATGGATTAACAAAACATATTTCATACTCATAATAAAGGAATCACACTCGTGAAATGCGAGCCCTGAATGGATCATATCTTTCATGCCTTACTTCACAACTAAAAAAGTCGTGAATGCCTAAGTTCATGCCTATGAACATCAAGACTATAGTTTTCATGTTCAAACCTAGATTTATTCATGGTTGATTTCACGGTCAGAAAGCAGTAAAACATAGGTTCATGCCCGTGAAGAATGTGTCACAACCACTAGCAATGTGTGTTTTGTATGCCATAGTTTTTACATGTTGGTTCACAGGTAAGATACCCTTGAAAAGTACCTTCACGGGTGTGAACACGACTATGAATGCCAGAAGTACACTAAATGCATAATATGGAATTTTTATTAATAATGGTACGTGATGGTTTTGTTTAAGCACATGTTATGAGATGTATGTATACATGGATAATAGCATATGAGTGGTGTAATATGGAATTTATGTATTGGTAATGTGATGATGCATAAATGAGGTAAAATGTTGGATTACATGTCACATCTATCAGTTTAGGCCCCGATCGATATATGTGTTTTGTGACTGATTGCACTAGACCAGCCAGAAACCAAATGCATTCATAATCATAACAAAGATGATATGACTAGAGTTTAAATTAGGAAAAAGAATAAGTGAGAAAATTGATTACAAACATATGATATTTAACTTTTTGTGAAAACCAAAGCAAACCAGGTCCGACTGTAAAATATGTGATTTTTGCACTGTTAGCAGATCATAAAGAGAAGACATCATGATGTAGAGAATATTGAGATAAACTTGTCAGTATAATTTAGTGTAAAAACTCCAATGTTTAGGGCAAAAATCAAAGAAATAAAATTTAAGGTGTGGTTCCGTGAAAATATTGGGAAATGTGATTTTCCTCTGATGTCCCAATCACAAAACTGAATGCACCAGTACATAGAATAAATTATTTCATAACTATTGTTATATTTAATTGCAGGAGATTAAATTATTTAGGGCTTCAAATTGTTGGAATAAAAATTGTAAGTGTGGAAAAAATATAAACATTGAAAAATATGAGGAAATATTGTGATATTTGTCAAGATTATTATAAATATGGCTAGATTAAATTAATTAAGTAGATTAATTCTAACTCTCCCTTTTTGCATGCCCACCACCTCACCTTGATGCAAAAATAATATCTTCTTAATCTATCAATATAAGGCAAGAAAATGGTCCAATCTTTACACTACTCTAACACTTTCCATAAGAAAAACTTCTCATCCTCTCCATTCTTCATCCTTAACCATACCAACCTCTCTCTAAATCTCTATGGATATCTCCGCAAATACTTAGAGAAAAGGTGAAGACCATATTTCATTACTTGTTCTTAAGAAAAATTATCTTCTTCCAACCAAAATGTATACATCCATTCTCTTCTACCAAAACCGAATTGTTTTATGGTAACTTTCTTTGATTTCTTTCATTTTCAATCTTTCTAAATACCATCAATTAGGAAGATTAAAGATTTGAAGTAAGTAACAACTCTTCCATTCAAGCTTGTGGAGTTCGAGACCATAAAGAAAGAGTTTGGGTTTGATCAAAGCAAAAAAGATCGAAGCTTGTAAATAGCTAAAGCAAGGGAAAAGTTGAGTGGGTTTTCAAAGTTATGGCTTGAGGTGATTAAAAAGGTATAAAAAAATTTAAACTTTTTCCATCTTGAATTCCTTTGTTACACAAGAGCTCAAGCTCTCCTATTTTTTGTATTAGTATTTTAATCTTTGTTTTCATTCATTTCAAGTTTCCCATTTTTTTTGTTTGTTATGTGTATGTTGTGATCATTAGAGTGTTGGAAGTGAACAGTGGGGCTTGGCTGAGACATGCAAGGGGTAAGCAGAGGTGGTTGTAATTGTGAAAAGACCCAAAAATAGGGTGAGGTTGAGTTTGGAAGTAGGTCGAGGGCATTAGAGAACCAAAAATGAAATTGTTAAGTGATTTGGACCTAATGGAAAGTTAATTAAGGTATTAGTTGATAAGAAATGATGGAATTATGTTTAAGCTATATTGAAATTTTGAGACAATTGGACCAAACCTTAACAACCTGTGACCCTATAGTACTGATTGTGTAATTTGTGAACAATTGTTGACTAAATAATGAATTAAATAAAAAAGAATTTGTCAATTGAAATTCCAAGAAAAGATTTTAGTGGTATACCTTAAAGCTTAGGTTAAGATAGTTAAAGGTCTAAATGAAATTTTGACATATTAAAAAATATATGTAGCGCTCCCTTACCCTACTAATCGCTAATAGGATATGAAAGTGCTACTAAGCTCATTTAATTTAAAACCAACGCTCAATTTTGTATAAATATTTTTTTTATTTCAATTTTTGAGTTTATTATTAGCGGAATATTTATCACCATATTTTTTTTTCATTTAAATATATATCTAGTGATGGGAATATTGTGATTCAAAATAACTTATTCATTAAACCATGATATTTAAAAATATAACTACAATAATTCTAGATATATATAATTACCAAATCCATTACTTATAAATATTACAAGCCACAAATTTACATCAACAAAATTCTTAAAACTTAATTTTTACAACATCATTTTCAAAACATACAAAAAGAACTAGACTGCTGCAATCTGATCTTGGGGTTCCCTCTTCTTCGGTCGCCCTATCGGAACAGCTACTTCTATTTATCTGCGCGTGAAACACACGCGCTAAGCTACTAGCTTAGTGGTACGTTTGGCAACTATCCAATAATTACATAATAATTCTAAAATGAAATTTTAGAAACTACAATTAATCTATTTAGCATGCCAAATATTCAATTAATAATACACTATTTTCTTCATGCAAAAATATTTAATTCATCAATTATGACATTTTATTCATTAAGCATGCTTGAAATTTTAACAATACAAGATATAAAATTTACAATATCAATTTCATACTTCACATCATTTTTTTTTTGTTATTTATTTAATAGCCCACGACATCTTAGACCGGAACTAAACACTGGATATAGGGTTTCTGCTCTTCGGCAGTATACTCGGCGCCCACATAATTATTTATAACTCGGCGATTAACGCCTACATTTTCAATAACAACTCAGCACCTTTTTGGTGCCTACGTAAATTTCGAACTCAGCACTAATTCTTAGTGCCTACGTAAATTTCAACTCAGCACTATTATTTTTAGTGCCTACATAATTTTAACTCAGCACTATTATTTTTAGTGCCTACATAATTTTAACTCAGCACTATTATTTTTAGTGCCTACATTTCTACCCTTTTATTGGCATGCCAACTTATCCTAATTTCTAGTTCTCGACTAGATGTTATAGGGCTTAAATTACATTTGTTACCTTTATTCATATTTGCATAAATTATGTAGGGAAACATTAATATAAATGCAATCATTCCCATTCAATATTTTACAACCTCATATTAGCTCATTTAATCATTATAACTATAAGAAAAATTCACTTAATACATTTTCTAACACAAAAATCCACAATCAACACATTTCTACCAGCAGTCCTATTCTGGACAGCATTTCAGCCTTATATTGCTCTGTATTTTTCGTCTATTTTTAGACTTAATTTGGACATGTGATCAACTAAAAAAATATAAGTAAATGTCTTAAATTTAATTTCCAACTGGAATCACATTAAAAAAAATTTCGTAGCAAAAGTTATGAATTTTCTCCTAACCTACGTTCATTGCAATCTGCCCAGTATTTTACTGGGCAGATTTCTGCCTTATTGTTCTCTGTCTTTTTCATCCATTTCTAGATGGAATTTGGACAAGTGATCAGCTAGAAAAATGTAGATACGTGTTTTATATTTAATTTCAAACTGGAATCACATTAAAAATAATTTCGTAGAAAAAGTTATGAATTTTCTTCTAACCTATGTTCAATGCACTCTGCCCAGTATTTTTTTTTCTGGACAGATTTCTAGTTCAAAGTTTGAGTCCATTTTTCACCTAATTTCGGGTATATTTAGGTCTAATGGTCTGAATGAAAGTTCAAGCCCTATGTCTTAAATTTCCAACACAGCAAGAATCACTCAGAAATGATTTCCAGAACTCAAGTTATGATCAAAACACTAGACACTGTTCATAAGACGAATTTTCCAGCACATCAAATAATTCATACATTTTCCATTTTCATGCATCAACCTCATTTTCTAGTCTTTATTTTCACATTCATGGCATAATTTAATCACCAATTCATTTCTCAATCAAATATGCAGAATTTCATACACATCACAAAATCAAAATCAACATTTTTATACATTGAATTTTTGCCAAATGTACATACCTCAAAGTTCTATTTTTCTTCACTTTTCTCTTCCTCTTAGATAGCCTTTTCCTTGCCCTTACTTCCCCTTTGATTTTGGTTTAAAGTTTGTTCACTTCTTTGTCCTAACAACAAATTTTACACTAATCAAGCACTAATCATACTAATCCACCCTTAATCACCATTAACATACTAATAACCCTAATTTACTAGCTATAATGGCAACTAACCCCAAACTCAAAGAAATGAGAAGAAGAAAGTAAGGAGATGGAAAATCTAAACTCACCTTTGAAGATCTTCCAAATGGCTAAAAACTTCTTTCTCTCTTTTTCTCTTCCTTTCTTCCTTCCTCTTCCTTGGTTTTGCTCACTTTACTTCACTTTCTTCAAGATCTTGCCTTAATCCCACTTTTTTTCATCTAATCTTTGCTTTAATTGGAGAACAAAAAGAAGAACATCAAGGGAGGAGGAGAAGCTCACGGCAAAGAGAGAAAAAGGGAGAGAAATGGGTGTAATTAAGGTGAGGAAGAAGAAGAATGGTTAAAAAAGTAGAAATTTGACTTTTTATAGTTGGATTAGGTGGGTGGTTAGGATTAGTTACTAATTTTGCTTCCTATTGGTCCATTAATTTAAATCACTCTTACTTTATTTTAATCAAAAGAATATTCCTTTCCTTAGATAAAGAATATTCCATTTTTATGCCTTCTTAGAATTTCTGTGCCAAAAACACTGCAATTCCAAATTTTGTTCAGCGAAAAATTATTTTTTTCTCAATTTTAATTCCAAACTTCAAAATTCTCAATTAATAATATCCAAAATATTTTTCTCCCATCTTATTATTATTTTAATTTATTTCTTTCATGTCCGAATTTAGACCTCGATCGGTTCGGTACACCGGATTTCAGTCAACCGCGACCGTGGCCTAAATTATCGGGTATTACAATATACTTGTAATATAAAATTGGGAACTTGATAAAGTAGGTTGGGCTAAGACTTTAGGGTCAAACACATATTTTTATTGCTAATATTTTAGGACCCATAATTAAGACAAAACTAACCATACAATTTTAATATATTAACCATACTAGAAAGGGATTTGAGATAGAAAATAATTTATATAGAGAATAATTAAGACTGTGAGTATATTTTGAAAGTTGGACATATCTCGATACAAATAAAATATAATGTGTTGTGGCTAATATTAGATGTGGATACTTAGACCTCTAATAAACCTAAATCTTAAGACCACGAATTAACGTGAGAGACATTGGGTTTTGATTAAAAAGGAATAGCCCTTCGATTATTAAAGGAATTATTATTTCACGAATGTCTAATACATAATTACATATATTCTATTAGGCACATTTTCGATACCAGGGCCTATGCCATGTATAGAAAAAGAGTCAACAAATATGACTAAGGAATAAATCAAGTTTGTGCAAGCATTATGGCAATAACCATGAAAATAAATACATATATTAACTATATAAATATTATAATTAGTATTTTATGCTATGGATTAAAATGCCATGTGGAGTTGTGTATTATTTCGACATTATAAAAATATATGTTTAACTGTTATGTGATATGTGAAATCTAAGATATGCAGTAATTTAAAAAACTTTGTATGTGGATATACTTGAAATGAATTATACATATGTCATTATTTAAGCCCATGAATAAGTTTGGACTAGTATAGGGTAACTTATAGGTATACCAATAGAGTCATATGGCTTCAATCAGGATATCCAGCTTCAGTCAGGAAATATGGGTTTAGCCAGGAAATACGACTTCAATCGAGACATTCAAGTTTTAGCTAGGATATAGACCAAACCCTAGGGAAACACAAAGGGGTGTCCTAACCTAATGGTCATATGCAGAATGCATATATATATATATATATATATATATATATATATAGGTGCATTCTTCATATGACCAGTAGGTCAAGATACCCATTTGTGATTCCCTAGGGTCTGGTCTAGACAACTTAATTTATGGGCATAACAGGTAGCATCTTGTAGTTATAAATTTCAATGGTAATGTATTACTCAATATGATAGTATAAAATGACATGATATATGTATTGGGTTTTAAACATGCATCTCATACATGGCACAATGGAAATATAAAAATTTAATCAAAACCAAAACCAATGGAATGCCCTATGTAATTTAAAATCGGATCATACCATCTAATGGAAGAAGTTGATTACTTTTGTTTGCAACTATTGATCTTCTAAGTTGTGAGCTTTTTCTTCTTTGTTGGGTTGTAGTAAATCACAACAATCCAAAGATATGATTACCTCTGAGAGTATCCACGCAAAGGAAGAAAAAGAAAACCTTGAATGAGATAGGGTAACAAAAGTCCAAAGTGCTAGCTATGGAAAATTTGTCTTATGAAAGAGAAATGGGAGGGAAGAAAAATAACTCTTACTTTTATTAATGGGGTAGCCAAAAAATTGACTCTTTAAAAGGAGTATTTATACTCTTTCTTATTCCTTTTAGGGTTGGAAAAGGAAAAGCCCTAATGGGCCCATTTCCTAAGGTATAAGGCCCAATGTTGACCAAGTCAACAATCCTAATCCAAATTGGATTTGGCCCATTTTTATAACTGATATAAAAGGCCCAATTCTCTTTCTTTCTCATTTGGATCTTATCCAAAACCCATTTTACATTTTTTTTCATTCCTTCTATATGTGTGACCTAATAAGTTTTCTGGTCATATTGGCAACTCAAGTCTCAAATGGAATCATAATCCAATTAAGATTCTATAAGTCCAACACTTTTGACCCATAATTAATTTCTAATCAATTTCCCTTGACTTAGCAAATCATTAGCGATATCTAGCAATACATCATGACCACCCAATTAACTAGAAATTTAGTGGTTTGACTTTTAACCCTTCCATAGATAATTACCGTGCAATTCGTCCTTTCACCAAGCTATACCTCATTTGGTTCAGAGCATAGACTGTGTGTCAATTCCCACTAGACTAACTATATCTAATATAATCCAGATGATATTTGTTCTTGTCTATGATATGTCCTTGAAGACCTTCTTCAAAACATGTGCACCTTGTCCAAGGAGTTTGGAGTAATGATCTCTACAAGAGGCCATAGGTATACTCGCCTTCTATCAGGAGTGGTGGATCCTTTGTTTACTACTCAATTACCTTCAAATACCTCATGCTATACCCAATCACCACCCTATGAGTGACCTCTTTAGAGGTGTTAGAGGAGTGCTCTAAAGGCAATCACCTTTAGCACTTCTTGTACAAATTTATTTGATTAATAAAAAGGCTTTTTCACTAATTTGATGTTCATTTGATATATGAATTGATAAGTGATCTTAAATCAATTAAGGAAGTCCTTGATACATAACATAGCATGAAGGAAATCAGAATGAGATCATGATATTGAGATTCTTATCATGGGTAATTATGTTAGTATCAAAATTATCCCTAGTCATAGGATTAATGAGATCGGACATTATTAATCTGAACAGACTAGCACATGTTACACTCTTTGATTGGATCGAGTAGTAGATCTCATAATCTATAAATATGAGATGTATAGAGTTAACATAAGGATGTTTGCTAAGTGTAGCTAAGTACATTGGATGACCAACTATGAGACAATCATATGCATAATCTATTCAAATGTCAATGATAGTCTCATCATAGCAATGGTGCAAGTATCCTTAGACTTGAGGTACTTAAAGATATCTTGAATATTGATTCTGTATTTTGACACTATTCCTTATTGCCTCAATGAGGTTGCTCATAGGGTGGTAATTGGATACAACTTGAGGTATTCGAAGGTAATTGGGTAACCAACAAAGGATTCACCACTCCTGATAGAAAGAGTGTATACCCATGGCCTCTTGTCATGGTCATTACTCGGGAATCTATGGCTGGAGTGGAAATGTCATAAAGATAGTCTTCAATGACATATCTAATAGAGTAATGAGCCTTATGGACAAGAACTAACATTACTTGGACTAAACGTGATGTAGTCAATCTAATGGGAGTTGACACATGTCTATACTCTAAACCAAGTGGGGTATAAAATGGTAAAAAGAATAATTGCACGGAAATTGCCTAAGGAAAGGTTCGTAGTCAAACCACTGACTTTCCAGTCAATTGGGGGTCATGATGTGTTGCTAGATACTGCTCATGACTTGCTTAAATTAATTGTTAATTTAAGTGGCCAACATAACCGAAAACCTAATGGGTCACACGCATTGAAGATATGGAGAATGAGTAAAATGGTCTTGGATATGATCCAAAATATGAGAGAATTATTTCGGGATGGGTCGCGATAAGATCGCACAAAAAAAATTATTCGGGAGGGTCACGGGCCCGTACAGGCCTGCGTGGGCCTGTGCGCCTAGGCAGGCTGTTTGCCTGCCTAGCTAGACAGCTGGGCTACCCAGCAGCAGCCCCCAGCAGGCCCATCGTGGTTCTACCTCCCTTCTGTTGGCCAACAACAGATTTTGACCTTAATTAGGCCAATTATGGCCAATTACTATTCATTCATTTCCCTTTTCTCTATTTTTGACTTTTCATCTTTTCTTTGAATTTGATTCAAATAGAAAAGACATCAAATGGCATAAAATAGACATGAAAATATTTTTAAGACAACAAAATTCTTTCAAGAACACTTTCAAAGCTAGCACTTTGAATTTGTTCAAACCATTTCTTTTGATAGTTTCTTTTTCATTCTTCTCGTGGATTATCATTAGAGACATCCTAATGTGGATTGTTGTGGTTTGCTACAACTCAACAAAGTGAAGATTTGAAGAATAAATAAGAAATTACAAGGTATAATTTATAACCTCTATATTTATATAAATTAGTTTTAATGGCACAAGTATGATCTTTTGTTTCGGGTTTTTAAAATTTTATTTTTCTGTTGCATTTATGAATATAATTCATTCTTCAAAACCCAACAAGAGGCAATAAGGAATGGAGTCAAAGCATAAGATTCAGTATTCAAGATAACCTTGAGTATCTCAAGTCTAAGGATACTTGCACCATTGCTATGATGAGACTATCACTGACATTGAATAGATATCCATATGATTGTCTCATAGCTGGTCATCCAATGTACTTGCTACTCTTAGCAAGCATCCACATGTTAACTCTAAACATATCATGCTTCCACCTTATGAGATCAGCTGCTTGACCTAGTCAAGGAGTATAACATGTGTCAGTCTATTCGGATTAACAATGTCCCATCTTATTAATCCTATGAATAGGGATAATTTAGGTATAAACATAATTACACATGGTAAGAATCTCATCATGAATTTTTTCATACTGCATCACATACCAAGGACTTCATTAAACGGTTTAAGATCTATATCAATTCATATGCAATGAATATCATAGCATGAAAATATATTTTATTAATAATTAATGAGTACATCAAGTGCCTAAGGCAATTTCTGTTGGGCCACCTCTCTAATAATATAGATCATGTTTTTTTTTTAAAAACACTCTAATATAACATGTATAATTTCTATTTCTGTGAAAACTTGACTGTTTCTATAAAGCTTGCACCACTAAGCTAAAACTTAGCGTGAGAGTTTATTTTTCTCTCATACAGGTAAAAAGACAAGGGTCATGAGTAGCGAGTTATCTGAAAGACCCGCCAGACCATTGGACCCCATATATGGATCAAAGTAACAATAGTAGTCGCCCATATAGGGTTGGTTTCTTTTGTACTACTTACACACACACACACAGATATATTATTTTTGCATATATATATATATAAAATATTATTTTTGCATAGACTCTTGTAAATATGTATGACCCATTTTGGTCCTATAAAGTTCTATAAAAAAAATATAAAGATGTAAGATAAAAATTTAACTCGTACATATATGAGATTTATATATAGTAATATACAGGGGATTGCGATTAGAGATGAATATATATATATATATATATATATATATATATATATGATGATAAATATTTACAGTTATATTTAATAAAATTATATAGGTTTGATCAAATAGGTAGATAATGACATCGACTTACCTGATTATTGCGTAGGAGGGTATGGTGGTGTTACATTTAGTGGTATCAGAGTCGGTTTAGATGGTTCTAAGTTAGAAAAGAGTAAGGTTAGAAGCGCATGTGTATGCATTTGCATTTAAATAGATGTTATATATATATATATATATATATATATATATATAAGTTGTTGCTTTTTAATATGACCCACTATTTGTGAATTTATAGGAAGGTGAGGAAACTAGTTTGGAGCGGACCCTAATAGAAGCCGCTGAGAGTAATTGACCATCTAATATTAAAATACCCTCTCCTTCATGATAACAACAAACAGTAGGGGTAGTGCATCTTCTTATAGATGGCCCTCAGCCACAAAATGAGATGAGGGAGACTTATTGCAAAATGTGGTTGAGTTGATACAGCGAGCAGCTAGGCCAATGCCATCAGAGTTGAAATTTGATAAGCTGCGCAAGTTTGGGGCTATAGAATTTTGTAACCGTAATGAAGACAATGCTGCAACAACTGAATGTTGGTTAGAGCCAATTGAAAGGGTTTTTGAGCAAATGGAGTGTACCTTTGAGTTGAAATATCAGTATATATTATCTCTATTGCAAGAAAGTGCATACTATTTGTGGAAGAAAATATTACAGGGACCTCAAAGTCTAGATCCTTCTACTTAGGACTATTTTTTGAAACAATTCAGGTCAAAAGTATGTTCCAATAGCCTAAAGAGACAAGAAGAAGCAAAAGTTCTTAGACCTATGATAGAATACCCTGACAGTAAATGAGTATGAAAAAGAGTTCATTCATTTTAGTAAATATGCAGAGGGTGTGCTTACTGATGAGATTGACCAGTGCAAATGGTTTAAACAGAGGCTCAAAGCACCTATTGAAGATAGAGCGACTACCTCTCAGAAAAAGTTCTCTAGGTTGATATATATAGTTGAAAAGTGTAAAGGATGCACTTTTAGACCAGTGTCAGGAAGTAGTTATGAATGGTGTAAGGAGGCCTTTTCCTTAATACAGTGTAGGCCCGTCAGCCAATAAGAGAGCTATACCAGTAGGTGGCTACTTCCATTCAGGAATTAAAGGTCAGACCTTATTTATCAAGCAAGGCCAACCTGCTAGACCAGTGCCATCATTTACTAGTACCCCAGCACCATCTACTGTGAGATTAGGCATTTACCCTTTGTGTCAGCAATGTAGCAAATACCATTCTAGTGAGTGTTAGTGGCTATCAAGAATATGTTATAGGTGTGGAGCTACTGGTCATTTGAATAGGTATTGTCCCTTGCAAGTTCAAAGTTTAGACACTACAAGCCAGGACTAGTGTAGGTACAAAGGCCAATGCTAACTAGAGGCAAAGGTTGGGGACCGTTCAGAGGAGGTTGTACAGGGTTGAGTTAGGTTGTTTCATAAATAGTCAATTGGCCAAGGACTAGTAGAGCAGCACTAGCTAGGGCATATGCTATGAGGGCTAGGGAATAATTGGATGCCCCGGACGTCATAGTAGGTAAATTTTCTCTTCTTGGCTCAGATATATATGCTTTACTTGATCTCGAGTCTACACATTCATATATTTACACAACACCACCTAATGAGGGGAATATACAAATAGAGACATTGGGGTATGACATAGTGGTAACAATTTTTCTAGGCCATAGTTTAAAAATGAATTGATTGTATAAACAATTGCCTCTAATAATTCTAAGTGAATAGTTCCTAGCAAATCTTATAGAACTTTCCTTCCAAGAATATGATGCCATTTTAGGCATGGACTGGTTGGCCCGATATGGTGTAGTAGTGGATTATCAGGGCACAAAGGTAATAATTAGAAGGCATGTACAAGATGACATAGAGATGCAAGATGATGGGCAAATATTATCAGCCAATATGATTTTTGCCATGAAGGCACAATGATTAATCCGAAAGGGCTGTGAGGCATATGTGGAACATATGGTGAATACCAATAGGAAGAATCTGAAATTTTAGGATATTTCTATGGTATGTGAATTTCTAGACATTTTTCTTCAGGACTTATCGAGTTTACCACCAAATTAGGAAGTAGAGTTTGCAATAGATATGTTATTTAGCACAACTCTTATATCCATCACTCCTTATAGAATGGCTTCATTTGATCTAAAAGAGTTGAAGGTTCAACTGCATGAATTGTTAGACAAGAGGTTTATCAGACCCAATGTGTCATCTTAGGGGTGCACTAGTGTTGTTTCTGAAAACGAAGGATGGCACCTTATGACTGTATATAGATTATAGGTAACTAAATAAGGTGACAATAAAGAATAAATATCTCTTGCCCAGAATTGACGATTTGTTTAATCAGTTTAGAGGTGCAGGGGTATTTTCTAAAATAGATCTTAGATTAGGGTACCACCAGCTGAAGAGCAAGGAGAGTAATGTGTTCAAGACAACCTTTAAGACATATTACAACCATTACGAGTTCCTAGTTATATCATTTGGTTTAACTAATACGTCAGTGGATTTCATGGATATGATGAACAAGATATTTAGACCATATTTAGATCAGTTTGTGGTAATCTTTATCGATGACATTTTGGTGTACATCAGAAGTCAAGAGGAGCATAATCAACATTTGAGGATTGTACTTCAGATTCTGGGGGAAAAACAATTGTATGCCAAGTTATCAAAATGTGAATTTTGGCTACAAGAAGTGGACTTTCTAGGTCACATTGTATAATTAAAGGTATCAGAGTCAACCCTAGCAAGATAAAAGCTATTCTTGATTGGAAACCACCTAGAATGTGATATAGGTTAGGAGTTTCTTGGGATTAGTAGGCTATTACAGACAATTCATGAAGGGATTCTTATCTATAGCTACACCCATAACATGATTGCTCTGAAAGGATGTTAAGTTTAAGTGGATAGACATGTGCCAAGATAGTTTTGATCGATTGAAGGCTTTATTGATAGAAGCACCAGTTCTAACATAAGCCACTCTAGGAAAGGCATTTATAGCATATAGTGATGCCTCATGAAATGGTTTAGGTTGTGTACCAATGCAAGAGGGCAAAGTAATAGCATATGCCCTTAGATAGCTAAAACCATATGAGCTAAATTATCCGATACATGATCTAAAGTTGGTAGCTATTGTATTTGCTTTAAAGATTTGGCGACATCATCTGTATGGAGAGAAGAACTACATTTATATAGATCACTAGAGTTTAAAGCATTTACCTTCGCAGAGGGAGCCTAACCTTAGGTAAAAGTGATGGTTGGAATTGATAAAAGACTATGAATGTGTGATAGATTATAAGTCTGGAAAGTCAAATACAGTGGCTAATGCTTTTGAGTGAAAGACTCTAATAGGTAAATTTTAATCCTAAAAAATATATATTAAAATTAAATACCTTAACCATGAAGAATGATAAGTTATGTTTTGAGTTAACCCCCCTTAATTGTAGAATTATGGGTCTAACCTATTTTGCTTCAAATAAGTAAGGAGGCTCAGAGACAAGACACCAAGCTATGTGAAATAATTGCAGTGGTACATAAGGGGGAAAGACTTGAGTATTCAGTAGAATTCGATGGCAGTGTACATTTTAAAGTCATATTTTGTGTATCTGATAAGACAGAGTTGAAACAAGAGGTACTGAATGAGGCACACAAATCAGTTTATTCCCTACACCCGGGCAATAATAAAATGTTCCAGGATTTGAAGGCACATTATTGGTGGCCTGGATAGAAGAGGAACATCACGAAATTTACTACTAGAGGTTTGTCCTACCATCAAGTAAAGGCAGAACATCAGTTACCTTCAGGATTGTTAAGCCAATCTTTATACTAGAATGGAAGTGGAAAAGAGTCATAATGGAATTTTTGTTCGACTTACCTCTGACCCAAAGAAAACATGATGCGGTGTGGGTGATTGTGGATAGATTGACCAATTTGGAACATTTTTTACCAATTCGGATGGACTATTCTCCAAATAGATTAGCAGAATTATATGTACACGAGATAGTTTGACGACTACATGGCGTGCAAGTGTCTATCATTTATGACATAGACCCCAAATTCACATCCCAATTTTGGAAGATCTTTTATAAAGCATTAGGCATCTGCCTTAATTTTAGCACAGCCTTCCATCCATAGATGGATGGCTAATCGGAGTGAGTGATTCAGCTGCTAGAAGATATGTGGCGAAGCTATATGATAGAATTTGAAGGTAGCTAAGACATATACTAACCATTGATGGATTTTTCTTATAATAATAGTCATCAAGCTAGTATCAACATGACTTCATATGAAGTTCTGTATAAAAGGAAATGTAGATCTTCAATTTGTTGAGTAGAACTTAGTGAGCGAAAACTAGTATAACCAGATTTGGTCCAGCAAACCGAGGAAAAAGTTAAGATTATTAGGGACAAGCTTAAGGCAACTGGTGATAGACATAAATCCTATGCTGACTTCAAGCGAAACGATATAGAGTTTGCAATAGGTGACAAAGTATTCTTAAAGGTGTCCCCTTGGAAGAAAGTGCTTCATTTTGACAAGAAAGACAAATTGAGTCCCAAATTCATAGGCCCTTATGAAGTGTTGGAATGAGTGGGACTAGTGGCAAATATATTAGCCCTACCTCTAGAGTTGAATAAGATCCATAATGTGTTTCACATGTTTATGCTCAAGAGGTACAGGTCTGATCCATCCCATGTCATTCTAATGCAAAGTGTAAAAGTATAGCCCAATATAATATATGAAGAAGAACCAATAGCCATTCTTGCAAGAAAGTTGAAGCAACTCAGAAATAAATAGGTACCTCTGGTGAAAATCCTTTGGCATTGTCATTTAGTTGAGGAGGCAACATAGAAAAGCGAAGAGGTCATGCAGAGCCAATATCCATAACTATTCAATGGAACCCAACCAAGTATGATTTTATGGATGAAATCTTTTAAGGGGGAGAGAGTTTTCACGTCTATCAGTTTAGGGCCCAATCGATATGCGTGTTTCAAGATCGGATGTGCCATACTGGCTGGGAACTGAGCACGTTCATAGTTGGAACAGAGACAATATGACTAGAGTTTAAATTTGGACTTAGAATAAGTGAGAAAATTGATTATGAACTCATGATATTTAATTTTTCACGAAAATCGAAGAAAACAGGGTCCCGCCTAAAATAGACAATTTTTGCACGATTAGTGAATCATGAATGGAGGATATCATGACATAAAGAATATTGAGATGAACTTACTAGTATAATTTGGTGTAAAAACTTCAATGTTTAGGGTACAAAATCAAAGAAATAAATTTAAAGGTATGGTTCCGCAAAAATATCAAAAAATGAGATTTCCTCCGGTGTCCTATTCACGAAACTGAAAGTGCCAATATGTAGAATAAAGTATTTTCATAAATGTTGGTGTATTTAATTGTAGGAGATTAAATTGTTTAGGGCTTCGAATTGAAGGAATAAAAATTGAAAGTGTGGCAAAAATATAAATAGTGAAAAATATGAGGAAATATTATAATATTTGTCAAGATTATTGTAAATAAGGTTAGATAAAATTAATTAAGTAGATTAATCTTAACTTTCCCTTGTTGCATGACCGCCACCTCACCTTGATGTAAAAATAATATCTTCTTAATCTATCAATATAAGGCAACAAAATGGTCCAATCTTTACACTACTCTAGCACTTTCCATAAGAAAAACTTCTCATCCTCTCCATTCTTCATCCTTACTCATACTAACCTCTCTCTAAATCTCGATGGATATCTCGGCAAATACTTAGAGAAAAGGTGAAGACCATATCTCATTTCTTGTTCTTAACAAAAATTATATTCTTTTAACCAAAGTGTACACATCCATTCTCTTTTACCAAATACTTTGATTAAAGATTTGAAGTAACAACTCTTTCATTCAATCTTGTGGAGGTCGAGACCATAAAGAAAGAGTTTGGGTTCGGTCGAAGCCAAAAACAAAAAAAAGAAGATTTAAGCTTTTAAATAACTAAAGAAGGGAAAATTTGAGTGGGTTTTCAAAGTTATGGCTTGAGATGATTAAAAATGTATACAAAAATTTAAAATTTTTGCATCTTGAATTCCTTTATTACACAAGAGCTAAATGTCACGCCCCACAAAGGTTCATACGGGATTTCCCGCACATTTACATTTTCCCACACATATCTAATATTCTAGAAGGCCATTGTAAACTGTTAGATTAAATGGATCGTGGCTATCCATTTCAGTAAGTAGGAATTAATCCTAGCCCTCCATTTGGTAGGTGGGAATCAATCCTAACCATCCATTTTGGTAGGTGGGAGTTGATCTTGACCATCCATTTGGTAGGTGGGAATCAATCCTAGCCATCCATTTGGTAGGTAGGAGTTAATCCTAACCATCCATCTAGTAGGTGGGAATTGATCTCGGCCATCCATTGAGAAGGTGGAGGCCTATATATGCCTTATGTAAATTCATTTGTAATCATTCAATCAATTGAAGCATTTCAAGTAATACAAAGAATTCCTCACAAACTCTTGTGTTCTTGTTTTGCTATTAAATCTTCTCGATCTCTAAGTTTCATTCTATTCTCTTTGGAGTGCTTTTATCGGTTTGGAAGGCAGGCTTAGTGCAACGGACCGTGCTAAGTGCCGCACGATTGCTAGTTCAAGTCTAGGGTCGTGACAGTTGATATCAGAGCCAAGGTTTGAAGCTTTACTACCTTTGGCATAATGAAGGCTACTGCCCAGCTACACCTAGTGTGGAAGTTCCATCAATGGAACGTGGTCGTGAGGAAGTTCTGAAACTATCTAAAGAATCTCGAGACAAGTCGAAAGACATGATTTCTAGCTTGGAAGCACATGTTGTGAGTGCTCATGACAACTTGGGGGAGTTGTTCGACTGAGTGGACAACTTGGAGGAACATTGCAGCGGCTTGGAGGCCGAGGATGTGGAGATCCATACAACGGTCAAGATGTCCCTCAATGAGCTAGACGGTGGATTAAGGCAAGAGATTGATGGGCTGAAGTCCGAACTTGTCAAGGTATATGATCTCTTCCAAAGAGAAATTTCCAATGTGTTGCTTTGAGTTGAGGATATGGGTGGTGATCTAGCACTATGCAAATGGGCTATGGCTTCGGGAACTAATATAACCACCATCATTGAGGCCAAGAAAGTGGAAGTTCCCAAGCCAAAGACTTTCAATGGTGCTCGGAATGCTAGGGAAGTTGAGAAATTCCTATGGAGGCTGGATCAATACTTTGAGGCTACTGGCATAACGGACCATGCCAGCAAAATCCGAACTACTGCCATGTACTTGACCGACACTGTTATGCTGTGGTGGAGACGAAGGCATGGAGATGTGCAACGTGGGGTGTGCACAATTGACACCTTTGAGGATTTCAAAAGGGGGTTCAAAAGCCAATTATTCCCCGTAAATGCTGAGGAAGAGGCGAGGGGCCGGCTTCGACGACTAAAGCAGATGGGTAGCATAAGGGAATATATGAAGGAGTTCACAACCTTGCTACTAGAAGTTCCTGACACATCGGACAAAGATGCATTATTCTTGTTCATGGATGGTCTCCAATCATGGGCTAACCTTGAGCTCAAACGACGTGGTGTCCAAGACTTATCTTTGGCCATTGTCGTTGCTGAAAGTCTTATTGATTACTCCTCAAACAAAAAAGGCCAGAGGCCAGCTGATAGAAAGTTTGTTGGAGCAAGGAATGGGGGAGGTCATGCTAAGAGTCAAAGCTATAAAAATCACAGAGAAAGCTCCTCATTCAAGCCACGAGATAAGGGGAAGGAAAGGGAATAACGTGGTGCCTCAAAGCCCCATGTGACATGCTTCATATGCGACGGACCGCATTGGGCATGAGAATGTCCCAAAAGAAAGACATTGAATGCTTTAGTTGCCTCCACTCATGATCAAGACAAAAGTGAGGCAGATGAAGGTGCGAAGATGGGATCTTTGCGGTTGCTTAGTGCATTGCAAAGTGCCCCGACGTCCCCCAAGGGACTTATGTTTGTGGATGCATCCATCAATGGGAAAGTCGCCAAAGCCCTGGTCGACACAGGTGCATCTCACAACTTTGTTTTGCTAGAGAAAGTCAAGAGACTCGGTCTCAAGGTTGCCAATGGAGGTGGCTCCCTCAAAGCAGTTAACTCAGCGGCACAACCTCTCCAAGGAATTACCCGCGGAGTGAAGGTCAGTCTTGGTGCATGGACTGGCCAAGTGGATTTATCTGTGGCACCTATGGATGATTTCTCGGTAGTATTCGGTATGGAGTTCTTGGACCAGGTGAGAGTTTTCCTTGTTCCATGTTCAAACTCTATGTGCATTATGGATGGACCAAAGGCTTGTCTAGTACCGACGGAAAGGACCACCAAGCCTACTACCCAAGCGCTCTCAGCATTTCAATTCAAAAAGGGATTGAAGAGGGAGGAAGAGAGTTACTTGGCCATTCTAAAGGAGTATGATGATGATGAAGCATCACCACAACTAAGTTTGCCGACGGAGGTGCAAGTTGTCTTGGATGAGTTCCAGGATGTGATGCCAGAGGCGTTGCCAAAACAATTACCCCCAATGAGGGAGGTGGACCATGAAATTGAGCTGGAGCCTGGCACAAGACCACCAGCAATAAGTCCTTACTGGATGGCAAACTTGGAGTTGGCAGAATTGCGGAAGCAACTCAATGAGTTGTTGGATGCTGGTTTCATTAGACCATCCAAAGCCCCATTTGGTGCCCCGATGCTTTTCCAGAAAAAAAAAAGGATGGTTCACTGAGAATGTGCATTGACTACCGTGCTCTAAACAAAATCACGGTAAAGAACAAGTATCTTCTCCCACTCATTGTTGATTTGTTTGATCAATTGGGGAATGCTAGATACTTCTCCAAGTTGGACTTGCGGTCGGGATACTACCAGGTGCGCATAGCAAAAGGGGATGAGCCGAAGACTACATGTGTAACAAGGTACGGTGCTTATGAGTTCCTTGTTATGCCCTTTGGTCTCACTAATGCACCTGCTACCTTTTGCACTCTTATGAATAAACTGTTCCATCCCTACCTCGATCAATTCGTGGTAGTATATCTTGATGATATTGTAATATATAGCCGGACTATGGAAGAACATCTTGAGCATTTGAAGAAGGTGTTTGATGTCCTTAGAGAAAATGAGCTATATGTTAAGAGGGAGAAATATTCTTTTGCCCAAGATGAGGTGATGTTCTTGGGTCATGGGATAAAGGATGGGAAACTTATAATGGATGGAGACAAGGTGAAAGCCATCCAAGAATAGGAACCTCTTACTAAGGTCCCCGAGTTAAGGTCTTTCCTTGGATTTGTGAACTACTACTGAAGATTCATCAAGTCATATTCAGCAAGAGTAGCTCCACTAACCGACCTACTTAAGAAGAACAATACTTGGGAGTGGATAAACAAGTGCCAAGCCTTGTTTGATGACTTGAAAAAGGCCATTACCGAAGAAGCAGTGCTTTACTTGCCAGACCCCTGTAAGATGTACGAGTTGCATACAGATGCCTCAGACTTTGCCATTGGTGGAGTATTGATGCAAGATGGGCACCCGATAGCATATGAGAGCCACAAGCTCAATGACACAGAACGCCGCTACACGGTGCAGGAAAAAGAGATGACTGCTATCATCCATTGTCTAAGGGTGTGGCGACACTACTTGTTGGGTTCTCTCTTTGTGATCATGATAGACAATGTAGCAACTAGCTACTTCCAGACTCAGAAGAAGTTGAGTCCCAAACAAGCTCGGTGGCAAGACTTTTTGGCAGAATTTGGTTACAAGCTTGAATACAAGCCCGGTAAGGCCAATGTGGTGGCTGATGCACTAAGTTGAAAAGCGGAGTTAGCAGCTTTGAGTAGACCAAGTAGTCCCTTGCTAGAAAAGATCAAAGAAGGGTTGGAGCATGATGCCTTGGCTCAAAACCTCTTAGTCCTCATCAAAGAAGGAAAGACAAGGCGATTTTGGCAGAGTGACGGACTACTCTACGCCAAGAAAAATAGCAACTACGTTCCTAAGTGGGGGAACTTGAGAAAAGAGATGATCAAGGAATGTCATGATTCACTATGGGCTGGACACCCAGGCATGAAATGCACCCTTGCCTTGATCAAGTCTATTTACTATAGGCCTCAACTACGGGATGATGTTGAAGCCTACGTGAGAACTTGTCTTGTTTGCCAACAAGAAAAAATAGAGCAGTGTGCACCCAGTGGCTTGCTAGAACCGATGCCTATTCCGGAGAGACCATGGGAGAGTGTCTCGATGGACTTTCATCACTTGCTTGCCAAAATCATAAGGCTTTGGCAGTATAATAGTGTTCATTGATCGCTTCAGCAAATATGCAACCTTCTTTCCTGCCTCGGCGGATTGCACTGCGGATGAGACTGCACGGTTATTTCTCAAGCATGTTGTGAAGCATTGGGGAATTCCATCTAATATTGTGAGTGATCGAGACCCACGATTTACTGGGAAGTCCCAAACATAATTGTTCAAGCTGCTGGGATCAGACTTGAATTTATCCACAAGCTTTCATTCGCAAAGTGATGGACAGACAGAACGTGCCAATGCACTACTGGAACTATATCTGAGGCACTTTGTTAGTGCCAACCAACATGATTGGGCTAAGTTGCTGGATGTAGCCCAATTCTTTTAGAACTTGCAGCAAAGTGAATCCACTGGCAAGAGTCCATTCGAGATCATTACGGGACAACAACCTATGACCCCTCATGCTTTGGCCATAAGCTATGAAGGAAGGAGTCCTGCAGCTTTCAAATTTGCTAAGGCATGGCATTAGCAAGTTGAGTTAGCCCGAGCCTATTTGAACAAGGCATCCAAAAAGATAAAGAAGTGGGCTGACAAGAAAAGAAGAATGGTCGAATTTCGGGAAGGAGATTTGGTCCTTGTCAAATTATTACCACAACAGTTCAAGTCCTTGCGGAAGGTTCACAAGGGGTTGGTACGGAAATACGAAGGGCCATTTCCTATCCTTAAGCAGGTTGGTAAGGTGTCTTACAAGCTACAACTCCCTCCTAAGCTTAAGATCTACCCAGTCTTTCATGTAAGCATGTTGAAACCTTATCATGGAGACGATGAAGATGCAAGTCGAGGAGAGTCGAAGAGGGCACCCACTGCGGTAGTAACCTCCTTTGATAGAGGAGTGGATTCCATCTTGGCAGACCGCCTAATTCGGCGTAGAGGTGTACCAAGTTATTGGGAATACTTGGTCAAATGGAAGAATGCCCCAGACATAGAGATAAGCTGGGAACCTGAAGACACTTTGTGGCAGTTCAAAGATGACATAGAAAGGTTCAAGCTTGAAAGCGCGATGAGGCCGTCGTGAACTTGAGTGGGGGAGAATGTCACGCCCCGCAAAGGTTCATACGAGATTTCCCGCACATTTACATTTTCACACACATATGTAATATTCTAGATGGCCATTGTAAACCGTTAGATTAAATGGATCGTGGTCGTCCATTTCGGTAGGTAGGAATTAATCCTAGCCCTCCATTTGGTAGGTGGGAATCAATCCTAACCATCCATTTTGGTAGGTGGGAGTTGATCTTGACCATCCATTTGGTAGGTGGGAATCAATCCTAGCCATCCATTTGGTAGGTAGGAGTTAATCCTAACCATCCATCTGGTAGGTGGGAATTGATCTCGGCCATCCATTGAGGAGGTGGAGGCCTATATATACCTTATGTAAATTCATTTGTAATCATTCAATCAATTGAAGCATTTCAAGTAATACAAAGCATTCTTCACAAACTCTTGTGTTTTTGTTTTGCTATTGAATCTTCTCGATCTCTAAGTTCCGTTATATTCTCTTTGGAGTGCTTTTATCGGTTTGGAAGGCAGACTTAGTGCAATGGACCATACTAAGTGTCGCACGATTGCTAGTTCAAGTCTAGGGTCGTGACATAAAGCTCTCTTATTTTTGTTGTACTATTTTTATCCTTGTTTTCATTCATAAAATCCAAAATTCCCTTTGTCTTTTTGTTTTTTATGTGTATGTTGTGATGATTGGAGTGTTGGAGGTGAATAGTAGGGTTTGGCCGAGACATGCAAGGGGTAAGAAAAGGTGAATGTAATTGTGAAAAGACCCAAAACTAGGGTAAGGTTGAGTTTGGAAGTAGGCTGAGGACATTAGAGAACCAAAAATGAAATTGTTAAGTGATTTGGACCTAATGGAAAGTTAGTCAAGGTATTGGTTGATAACAAATGATTGAATTATGTTTAAAACGAAAGTTTGTCGAAAGTTATATTGAAATTTTGAGACAATTGGACCAAACCTTAACAACCCATGACCCTATAGTACTAATTGTGCAATTTGTGAACAATTATGGACAAAATAGATAATTAAATAAAAAAAGAATTTTTCAATTGAAATTCCAAGATTTTAGTGGTATACCTTAAAGCTTGGGTTGAGATAGTTAAAGGTCTAAATGGAATTCTGACATATTAAAAAAATATACCTGTAATATAAAATTGGGAACTTGATTGAATGAGAATTGAGCTGAAATAGTAGGGTCAAACAAAGATTTTTATTGCTAATATTTTAAGACCTAGAATAAAACCAACTATACAATTTTAATATATTAACCATACTAGAAAGGGATTTGAGATAGAAAATAATTTATACAGAGAATAATTAACATTGTGAGTTTATTTTGAAAGCCAGACATATCTCATTACATATACGATATAATGTGTTGTGGCTAATATTAGACATGGATACGTGGACCATTAATAAACCTAAATCTTAAGACCACGAATTAATGTGAGAGACGTTGGTTTTTGATTAAAAAGGGATAGCCCTTTAATTATTAAAAGAATTGTTATTTCATGAATATCTGTTATTTAATTACATATATTCTATCAAGTGCATCTTCGATACCAGCACTTGTGCTGAGTAAAGGAAAAGAGCCAACAGATGCGGCTAAGGAATAAATCATGTTTATGCAAGTTTTGTGGCAATAGCTATGAAAATAAATATATATTAACTATACAATTTTATAATTAGTATTTTATGTTATGAATTAAAATTCCATGTGGAATTGTATATTATTTCAACATTATGAAAATATATGTTTAACTATTATATGATACATGAATTTTGAGATATGCAGTAATTTAGAAAACTCAATATGTGGATATACTTGAAATAAATTATACATATGTTATGATTTAAGCCCATGAATAAGTTTGGACTAGTATAGGGTAACTTGTTAGCATGCCAATAAGGTCATACGACTTTGGCAGGGAAATACAGCTACGACTGGGACATATGGCTTCAGCCAGAACATTCAGCTTTTGGCTATATATATATATATATATATATATATATATATATATATATATATATAGGCAACTTCTTCATACGACTACTAGGTTAGGATATCACTTTGTGTTTCCCTAAGATTTGGTCTAAGCATTTTAATTATGGGCATAATAGGTAATATCTTGCAGTTATAAATTTCAATGGTAATGTATTATTTTATATGATGGTATAAAATAACATGATATATGGATCATATTCTTTTTTTTTTTTCAAAAACATGCTAATATAATATGTATAATTTCTATTTATGTGAAAAGTTGATTGTTTCTATAAAGCTTATATCATTGAGCTAAAACTTAGCATGGGAGTTTATTTTTCTCTCATATTGGTATCAAGACAATGATCGTGAGTGGCAAGTTATCTGAGAGACCTGCCAAACCAGTGGACTCTATATATGTACCAGAGCAACAATAGTAGCCACCCAAACAGGGTTGGTTTCTTTTATACTACTAACATATGTATAAAAATAATTTGTAAACAATATACTGTTTTCATAGACTTCTGTAAATACGTACGACCCGTTTTGGTCCTATAGAGTTCTGTAAAAAAATTATAAATATGTAAGTTAAAAATTTAACTCATACATATATGAGATGTATCTATTGTAATGTACAGGAGATTGTGATTAGAGATGAATATATATATATATATAATATATATTTACAAGTATATTTAATAATATTATACAGGTTTGACTAAATAGGTAGATAATGACATCGACTTACATGACTATTGCATAGGATGGTAAAGAGGTGTTACATAGCATGTTTATGATAATGGAATTAAAAAATAAAGATTATGATCTAAATGTCCAGTTCTCTATTCTACAACTTGATAGAGGATAGATAGCATGTCATTGAGGGGGTTATGGTACCGTAGGATATTGATATATAAGGATAATGTGGTTTAAGCTCGAATTATGAATGCTCTTAACTTAAAGGGCTCAGATGAGCATATACATATAGTAAGAAGGATGGCCTAACCTCGAGTTATGAACACTGTTATTTCATAACCCACATTTAGATAGTCAGACTTAGAGTTTTAGGCAAGTAAAATAAAAGGGGTATGGTAATTGATAATAAGGAAACATTTGATAATCATACCTATATGACTTGGTTATATGTGGTTCATACATATTTTTTATGGAAATGATTATGAATGCATGTGTTTATGTATTTTGTGTCTATGGTACAAGTTGGCATGTTAATATGGCAAAAAGGAATGAAGCATCTAGAATATATGTTCCTAGGCTTGATCATAACAGGGTTGGTTTCTTTTATACTACTAACATATGTATAAAAATAATTTGTAAACAATATACTGTTTTCATAGACTTCTGTAAATACGTACGACCCGTTTTGGTCCTATAGAGTTCTGTAAAAAAATTATAAATATGTAAGTTAAAAATTTAACTCATACATATATGAGATGTATCTATTGTAATGTACAGGAGATTGTGATTAGAGATGAATATATATATATATATATAATATATATTTACAAGTATATTTAATAATATTATACAGGTTTGACTAAATAGGTAGATAATGACATCGACTTACATGACTATTGCATAGGATGGTAAAGAGGTGTTACATAGCATGTTTATGATAATGGAATTAAAAAATAAAGATTATGATCTAAATGTCCAGTTCTCTATTCTACAACTTGATAGAGGATAGATAGCATGTCATTGAGGGGGTTATGGTACCGTAGGATATTGATATATAAGGATAATGTGGTTTAAGCTCGAATTATGAACGCTCTTAACTTAAAGGGCTCAGATGAGCATATACATATAGTAAGAAGGATGGCCTAACCTCGAGTTATGAACACTGTTATTTCATAACCCACATTTAGATAGTCAGACTTAGAGTTTTAGGCAAGTAAAATAAAAGGGGTATGGTAATTGATAATAAGGAAACATTTGATAATCATACCTATATGACTTGGTTATATGTGGTTCATACATATTTTTTATGGAAATGATTATGAATGCATGTGTTTATGTATTTTGTGTCTATGGTACAAGTTGGCATGTTAATATGGCAAAAAGGAATGAAGCATCTAGAATATATGTTCCTAGGCTTGATCATAACAGGGTTGGTTTCTTTTATACTACTAACATATGTATAAAAATAATTTGTAAACAATATACTGTTTTCATAGACTTCTGTAAATACGTACGACCCGTTTTGGTCCTATAGAGTTCTGTAAAAAAATTATAAATATGTAAGTTAAAAATTTAACTCATACATATATGAGATGTATCTATTGTAATGTACAGGAGATTGTGATTAGAGATGAATATATATATATATATAATATATATTTACAAGTATATTTAATAATATTATACAGGTTTGACTAAATAGGTAGATAATGACATCGACTTACATGACTATTGCATAGGATGGTAAAGAGGTGTTACATAGCATGTTTATGATAATGGAATTAAAAAATAAAGATTATGATCTAAATGTCCAGTTCTCTATTCTACAACTTGATAGAGGATAGATAGCATGTCATTGAGGGGGTTATGGTACCGTAGGATATTGATATATAAGGATAATGTGGTTTAAGCTCGAATTATGAACGCTCTTAACTTAAAGGGCTCAGATGAGCATATACATATAGTAAGAAGGATGGCCTAACCTCGAGTTATGAACACTGTTATTTCATAACCCACATTTAGATAGTCAGACTTAGAGTTTTAGGCAAGTAAAATAAAAGGGGTATGGTAATTGATAATAAGGAAACATTTGATAATCATACCTATATGACTTGGTTATATGTGGTTCATACATATTTTTTATGGAAATGATTATGAATGCATGTGTTTATGTATTTTGTGTCTATGGTACAAGTTGGCATGTTAATATGGCAAAAAGGAATGAAGCATCTAGAATATATGTTCCTAGGCTTGATCATAACAGGGTTGGTTTCTTTTATACTACTAACATATGTATAAAAATAATTTGTAAACAATATACTGTTTTCATAGACTTCTGTAAATACGTACGACCCGTTTTGGTCCTATAGAGTTCTGTAAAAAAATTATAAATATGTAAGTTAAAAATTTAACTCATACATATATGAGATGTATCTATTGTAATGTACAGGAGATTGTGATTAGAGATGAATATATATATATATATATAATATATATTTACAAGTATATTTAATAATATTATACAGGTTTGACTAAATAGGTAGATAATGACATCGACTTACATGACTATTGCATAGGATGGTAAAGAGGTGTTACATAGCATGTTTATGATAATGGAATTAAAAAATAAAGATTATGATCTAAATGTCCAGTTCTCTATTCTACAACTTGATAGAGGATAGATAGCATGTCATTGAGGGGGTTATGGTACCGTAGGATATTGATATATAAGGATAATGTGGTTTAAGCTCGAATTATGAACGCTCTTAACTTAAAGGGCTCAGATGAGCATATACAGATAGTAAGAAGGATGGCCTAACCTCGAGTTATGAACACTCTTATTTCATAACCCACATTTAGATAGTCAGACTTAGAGTTTTAGGCAAGTAAAATAAAAGGGGTATGGTAATTGATAGTAAGGAAACATTTGATAATCATACCTATATGACTTGGTTATATGTGGTTCATACATATTTTTTATGGAAATGATTATGAATGCATGTGTTTATGTATTTTGTGTCTATGGTACAAGTTAGCATGTTAATATGGCAAAAAGGAATGAAGCATCTAGAATATATGTTCCTAGGCTTGATCATGAATTAAATGAAATAAAGATGACATAATGATGGTATGACATGACATGAAAGTATGTAGAATTTTTATGCATATATTTACCACTAAGAATTATATTGCTTAGTATGCGGGTGTCTTCTACACGCAAGTTTGGAGATGATAAACAGGAGTTGATTGAAAAGTAGCAAACCTATATAGAGATTATCAGAGCAAACCCACATCTGAAGGTGGGTATTCATACATGACCTTTTTTTGTATGGGATGTAGTTTTGTATATGTTTATTTTTTTCAAAATCATGTATTTAATGCTTTAATGTGCTTTTGTAAAATAGGGTCAGTGTAAGCCCAACATTATGTTATTGATCTTTTGGATCAAGTATTATGTTGCATATTTTATATTGGTTGTTACGTCTTAAAAGGGATTTTGATGAAATGGTTTTTTATATATGAAAAAATTTTAATTTAATGATTTTCTAAAATAATTCCTATAGCATTCTTGAGTATAGTTGGGATCTTCTCGGCTATATCAATAGGTATTATATGTAGCCACATCTGGTGTATGAAAAAGAGCCAATGACTATCTTAGCAAGAGAAATGAAGTAGCTTAGCTTAGGAATAAGCTAATACCTCTAGATAAAGGTTTTATAATGTAGTCATTCTGCTGAAGAAGCGACATTGGAATGTGAGGAGGTTATGCAGAGTCAATATCCTCAGCTCTTCAATGATTGTTAGTCAGGTAAAAATTTTGAGGATAAAATTTTCTTAAGGGGGAGAGAATTGTCACATCTACTAGATTAGGCTTCGATTGACATGCATTTTGTAACTGGATGCACCGGATCAATCAGAAATCGAGTGCATTTATGATCAAAATAGCACTGATACAGTTGAAGTCTAAATTCAAACTTAATAAAAGTAAAAAAGTGAAATATGAACTTGTAACGCTAAGTTACTAAGCGAAATCGGTAAAAATGACTAAATTATAAAATTGTGATTTTTGCTCATATGTGTGAACTGTGAAACTGAGGACACTTAAATGTAGAAAATATTAAGACATGACCATCAGCGTATTTAATTGTCAAAAATTAATAAATTTAGAGCATGAAAATGGACAAATTAAAATTAGGGTGCGATTTGTTTTGAAAAGAGCAAAAGTTTGGGGATTGGTTGAGATAAAGTTAAAAGAGATGAGTGTTACAAGTAAAGTTGTGCCATAATTAGTCTAATAAAACTACTTTCTTACATATGGGAGCATGCATGTCATGCTTAAATGTTGATTTTCTTAATTAATTTACTAATCATATTATATAGAGGAAGTGGTACACTTTTCTTACAAAAAGCAAGAACATTTGCATTCTTTCTCCATTTTTTTTCTACTTGTACTCAAGATTAACATCCTCCTAAACCTCATTATATGAAAACTAATTTAGAAAGGAAAATGGTAGGATGATGAAAGGAAGTTCATAGGACTATAGGAAATCAAGATCAAATAAAGAAAAAAGGAGAAAATCATGGAAAAATTGAAGGAAAATAGCTTTAGCCAAGGGAGAGGAATAGAGACGAAAGACAATCACGTTATGCAAAGTGATGGGTTGAAGGAATTCACGAGAAAACTAAGGGAATTATCGAAGAACAAGGCAACCAAAATTGGAGGTAGAGGTGAAGAGGCTACGAGTTCACGACATGCATAACAAAGTGTTAGGAACACCGACGCCGAAAGAGCCTGACTTGGCTCAGAACAAGGATCGTATCGATAAGAGAGATGTCTAAGTTTGTGTAAGCTTTATGACAATAGTCATTAATATTTTATATATATGTGTGTGTGTGTGACACTTGTCTGGTATATATGTACAACTGTTTTGTCTATTATGTATAAGTCTGTTATGTGTATGCTTGCGAAATGTAGAAGATTATAAAGTATGCAAGAACTATAATAAGACACATTAAACATATGTATTAGACAACAATTGAGGATGAGCCATTTTGTGCCCAAGAACAAGAGATGCCAAAATTTAAACAATTGGTATCATGCAACAATTGATAAGGAGCAAGCCATAAATGCAGACTTCTCAATTTATTTGTGGCATATAAATTATTTTTTTAAAAATGACCATATTTTTATTTACAATTGGTATTCTTTTAAATTCTATCTTGTATTGTACAAAATGACCTAAGCGGTGCATTAACCTTTTTTGATCTTGCCAAAAGAGGAGAGATTGTGGATATGAGTAAAAATCCACCAATGGAGGAGTTAAATGTTTTAGAAAATTTATGTTTTTTAAAACTGGCTTGGCGTGCATATATTTTAAATGACACATGCATCTTCATTTTAATTTTTTGCTCAATTTAATTAAGTGGCACATTCCTATATTTTTATCTTAACAATCAAATTGAGAAGTCACTTATGTATTTATTTAAAGGTTGCAAGTCTTAAAACACTCAGTGATGTTTCAAAATGCTTAGTGGAACACAAATTTTGAGACTGCAATGCATATGACTGCTACAACAAGGTTATTGCAACTAAGTAAAAAAACTTTGTAACTGTGAAGGAGACATTTACAATCAAAAAAATCATTAAAAAAACATTTTGACTATCACAAAGCTAGCCAATTAGAAGATGCCATATGTCACTAGCCGTTGGAGCTAAAGAAATTCGCAACCCCAAATTTAATTTAGCAATCACAAATCTGGATCTAACAGCAAAAAATAAAAAGCTACAAAAATAGAAGGGGAACTTTATGTAACGTTTCCTTAGAAGTTTTAGGCTATAAATACTCCCTCCAAAGACCTTAAAATGTAGAACTTACAATCCCCATTCCTAAGTTTTGCTAGTAATCTTCTGTATCTTATTTCTTTGTATATTTGAGTGATGGAATAATTTAAGTGTTTAGCCATAAAATACTTGGGGTTAAGGTTGTGTTAACTAAAAAATTATTTGTAAATGTTAGAGTGTGAGCCATTATGAAAACACTTGAGGTAAAGAATTAGTCTAATAAAAACTCTAGATAGGTTTAGGTGTGAGCCTTGAAAAATGTATAACTTCGAGGTGAGGTTGGAAAATCTCTTAAAATCTCTTTGTATGATATAGTGAAAATACCCAATTAAAAATAAAGAAAGAATATAAGGTTAGTTAATATTTGAACCTCTATACAAATCTTTGTGTTTATTCTTCTCTTACTTTTTATCTCTGTCTTTTAATTGTCCATTGCAAAGCATTTTAGATAAAATAATTTAGCCTAAAATTTTTATAAACCACAAATTCATACTCCCCCTTCTTAGTATACATCTTCCTTACAAACTTGACTAGTTAAATAAAATTAACATAAATTGAGGTTCAATTGATTTATTTATTTTAAATAATTTTAATTGAATTTCTAATTAAATTACTGATCAATTGATTAAATTAGGATTTATTTGATTAAATTTACTTAAATTAGGGTTCAATTGATTAAATTGACTTAAATTAATATTCAATGGATTAATTGGATTAAAATTAAGTTCAATTAATCAATTGAATACTAATTTAATTTGTTTAAGTATAATTAATTAGTTTCAATTTAATTATTTTAGTCATTGAATTCCAATTTCTAAGCAATTTAATCAATTGAAAGATAATTTAAGTTTGACTAATCAATTGAGCCCTAATCTAATTAATTTGAACCCAAACTACTAAAATTGATATAAATCTGTTGGCATTCTATTAGCAATTTGTTGGTAAATTATTACAAAAAATTTTAAATCAATTATGTTGCTAATTCATTGATAATTCATTAATAATTACCAACGGAATATAACTTGCTAGTATTTGCTAATGGATTATTAATGAATAATGTCTCTTGGTATTTATAAATGGATAATTCTATTGGTATTTACAAATTTACCAACAAAGAAGAATCTGTTAGTAACTATCAATAGAAAATTTTGTTGGTAAATGCAAAAGAATAAATATCATATCAATTCATGCTATATTTTACCAACAAATTCAAATTCATTCGTAAAATTTGTCAGTAAATTTGGCACCACATAGGATCGCAAAATTTGCCAACAGATGTAAATCCATTTATGTGTTCCATTTTATTATAGTTTTTATTCGTATTTTTAATGTTTAATGATAGGTTTTAGGCATATTTTACGTACTTAGTTGTTTATTTTTGCATGTTTATAGTTTTTGGAGGAAGTATGAGAATTATGCAAGCATGAGAAGGCACTGCCTCGTGCGTGACAACTTATCATGCCTATAAGGAGGTCCCTACATCAATGAGGTGTCACGATCATGCAATGGTGTTGCGGATGTGCAAACGTAGTGTAGGCATGCTATCCAACTTCTATGAAATGTTGACATGAGGTTTTGATGAGGGCGCGATGATTTTAAACCTCAACATTTTATCGCTAGCACGCAAATTCAAAGCGGGCACATCGAGGCCATCATTCTAATCTACTATCGAAGTGTGTTGAAGTGTCACGAGCATATCATTATTGTGTTGTGCCAACTTGTCACGTGCATGCTACATTATCACGAGCGACGATTAATGATGTTGTAGAGTCCAATGTACAATAGAAGTCATGTCTTGTAAAAGTGAGGTCCATATCTTATAAGATGCATTCTTATTATAGGGGAGCCATTTTTTAAGGATTTTATGATGTTATTAATTGGGAAATAATGTAATTAAGAGTTAGATTATAATTAAAACTAAGTCGAAATTTTGGGTATCATCATCCTTTATCAGCCACCTTTTATTTTTCTACAACCTTCATCAATGTTTCAACAAACTTTTTATCATTGGGAGGAACTATTTTGATATCAAAAAATTGGTTTGGAGTGCAACTTGAAGATTTGGAGATCAACAGGTCTTAAAATGGATTATTCGCTAAATTTCCAGGGAGCAATTTAGTTTTCTTATCTTTATTTCTATTGTAATGATTAGTTTAGTTATTGATACTGACATGATAATTGTAGGATCAATGGCAGACTAAATTTTCATTGGATATTTATTTAGCCACCAAATCATTGTTTTTATTGAATGAATGATTTCTTTTCCAATTTCAATTGTACTTAATGATTTTAAATTCAGTGATTGACTGACTAGCAATAATTTGATTTGGAAATATTAAGGTTAAATTATTAGACAAACCATCTTGAATTTGATCTAAAAATTGAATTGGATATTAATTGATACATTGGCTTATTTGATTAGTGAATTAAAGCGAGAGCTTCAAGAATTATAATTCATTTTTTTTAATTGTTAAAAGGGAAATAAGGGATTGAGGATGCGAAGCTAAATACCTGTTTTCATCATATCTATTAATTCAACTAATCTAGCTTGCAATAGATAATTTCATATTTTTAGTTAATCAAATAAATTTTATCATTAATCTCATAAATTGGATTAGAGTGTTTAGATTTAATTTCTTGTATTTATTGGTAATCTATAGTTAATTAGGAATTTAAGTTGAACAATTCATTGAGAGGTCAATCTCATAAGTGTCTTGCCAAACTACAGTGATTCATACACTTACAAGTATACTTTGAGTTATAACATCCATTAGTAAATTTCCATTGAATTTTTTTTTATCAATTTTGTTGGCAATCCATTGGTAATTACCAGCGAATTTTGTTTATTGATAAAATTTGTTGGTAAATTGATATTTTCTTGTAGTGTAATAATCTAATAATTATTAAAAGAAATTTATTTGTGATATTAATTGGTATTTTTCAATCTTATAAACTTTTTACATAAAATTATGCTTTATTATGTATAATTCTTATTAAATATCTTCGAAAATTAAAAAGATATTCTAATTATTGATATAAAAAAATTATTCATTATCATTTGAAAAACTTGTTTAAAATGACATTCTAATCATTAATAAGAGGAAGTTATTTTTTTAAATACTATTCAATTATAAAATATTTTACTATGTTCTTTTCCTTTTAATTAATATTTAGGAATTCTATATAATTAGGTATCTAATTTTTATTTATCTTTTTCAATAATTATTATTTATAAAAAAATGAAAATAAGTTGAGTAATTATTTAGTATTGTAACGTCCGTTAATTTAGGCCCCGACATGCACGTGTTCCGTTACAAATGCATCAAACTAATCGAAGTCTAAATTTAGACTAATAGAAAATACAAAAAATAAATAGAAATATAATTGATGGAAATTAGGAAGTATAACACTTGATTCAAGAGAAAGAAAAGTGAATTATGAACTTAATTGAAAAGAATAGAAAGTTTTGGCACCACGTTAAGGAAATAGAGAAAATAGAGGATTAAAATGGAACTTTGCCAAATTAGTGCTGATTAAATAAATTCACTTCCACCACCGCCCAATCACCTCCATAATTTCCCTCTTACCATGATTAACTAAGATATAATCCTAGTATAAATATTAAGAGGGGACATTTTCTCCATAAGCCTCAAGAAATTTCTATCAACATTACCATCATCATCTACCTCAATTCTCCACCACTAACCCTATTATTTAGCATGAAAGCACTTTGTTTAAGCTCTAATTCAGAAAGAGAAATGTGAGATAAGAAAGAGAATTTAACAAACATAACTCTTATGCATTAAAAGGGCCACAGGTGAAACAAGAAAGAAAGAAGAAGATGAGAAAGACAAATAAGAGGAGAAAAAGGCTTAAAAGCCAAGGAAATAGTGATAAAAGAGAGAGGGGGGGGGGGGTTGGGGAATTGAATCTCAAAAGAGGTAAGTGTATGCTTTATGACAATAAGCCTTAAATAAGTTTTAATCAAAAGTGATTAAATTGATTATTTATGAAAATATTATACTTTAGTTTATTAAAATGGATTTGCTTTGATTATATAGAGATAAAGAATTAAGAAATGTAAGATTTTTAAATGGTTGAAATAAAATGGCATATGAATGAGATTTTTAGGAAAGGGAAAACTAGAAAATCATAAAGGCATGATTAGTGTAAAATAAGAACCACCCTAATTTATGGTTTAGTTACCATTAAAGAAAGAATTAATTATATGTGAATAAGGCTTGAGATGGCTATGTAAGTGAACCTTTGATTTGCATATGTAATTTGTAAGAAAACTTATGGCCTTGAGTTGGCTAACATTTTGAAAGAGTGGAAAATATTCTTTGCGTCAAAATATGCCTTAAGTGTGTTTATGAGATGTTGGGTTTGTAATGAAGTGAATAGCTATGAATTGCTACCATGGAAAATCTAATGAAGGTAAGTTGTAGTAATTAATCATATCAATGAACGATTAAGTGCAAAATGTTAGAGTTTTTTTTTATGTTGATTAAAGCATTGCAAATGCCAAAGAGGTATTATATTTGATTGTATGATGTGTAAACATGTTGGGAACTTAATTGGTTAAATAATGATGTTTGAATTTAGAGGAATGGTATGTATGCTTTGTAACTCGTGACCGCACCTCCACTTGTCGCCACCATGAAAGCGGTAAAATTGAGAAACAGTACAGTTCGTGGGAAGAGGTGCGATTGCGATAACCTGGGAATTGACTACGAGGAGCCTTTCATGACTGTGGTCCTCATTTAGCTACTGTGCTCTAAATTGAGTTAAGAAACAACATCGTTTGTAGGCTTAAGCTCAACTCGAAAGTGCCCATGAAAAGCAAAGCGCAACCACGCTTATTAGGTAGCAATCGTAATTTTTTGTAATAATATAAAAATGCATGAAATGCTAGAAATGATTATGTGAATGCATGAAACAATGAAATATAAGATAATGAGCCCATGAGTTAATATCTAAATTAGACTAGAGGGGATATTGACAGGGGTAACATCATAGGCTATGATTAACCCATAATAAAATATGTTAGGCTATGAATAGCCTATGATTCAAAATATCAGGTATTATGTTGCCCACATTGATAAGGACGCATATACGGAAAAAAAAAATTATAAACGCCAAGTTATACAAGCTGCGTAGCTAGAGAGGTCCTTGTGTCTCCTTGGTTTTGGTCTATATAATGATGGCAACAAATTGAGAAATACAATAAACATGTTTGAATAAATTGACTTGTATTATCTCTACAAATTGTTATTATTGATAGATGTTATCTTTTTGACATGGGATGTTACAAGCCTATTGTTGTGTGTTAAGCAAATTCCGATATGTGATGCATGAAGTAGGATATGTATATGATTGCATTAAGCATGTACTAGTAAATTGTATACATATAAGAAAATAATAATAGCATCAATAACAATATTAATGCTATAGATCTTGCATTAGGGATAGTATAGACATGGTAACGCATATCAATGAAGTTATAAAAGAGAATTGACATGTGTTGATACAAATATAAATTACTTGTATATATACAACCTTGATTTACAATTGAATGAATACTTTAATGGTTTTATTATATTATGTGAAATTATAATTATTTATTGCTAAAAAGCATGCACCACTAAGTGTTATGCTTAGTGATAGAATTTTTGTGCCTCTCACATAGGTAAGGGGTTGTAGAGCTTGTAGATAATAGACCAGTGGGACTCGTATCCAGAGGAGCAGCAAAAGACCCAAGTACTGAGTTGGTCTTCATTTTGTAATTTTCATGCATTTTTTTAACATGAGTTTGTAAACAAGTAACATCGTGTAATGTAAGTTTATAAAAATGTACAAGTAAAAACTTGGTTTGTATAAGCATAAAATCAAAGTTATGTTGATAAATTTTGTGGCATGTAAATGAAAATAAGTGAGGAGAGTTACTCTGGCTAGTCCATGCTTGTTAACAGGAGTAAAAGTGGCATGATATTTGAGTTATGTATGGTAGTATGCTTTAAAAAAAAAAAAAAAGAATTTTTATTACTAGCACTCTGACTATACATGTACAACTCAGGGCTACATGTTGATTATGATTCACCAAGTTTCTTATAGGTCCTAAGTTAAACAAGACTAATAAGTCAACACGTCTAGTTAAGTTAAATAGTACGGTCTTGCTCAACCGATATCGGTAAAGTGAGGAGGTATTACAATTATCTATAAAAAAATTTGATAAAATATAGCTTATCACTAGAAAAATTTTACATTTTTAAATTAAACTTATAGTCGCTTTTGTAGTCACTCCTAGACTTTCATTTCCAAGTTATCTCACTTTCTTCATGTTTTTCCTTTTCCTCTATTATGATTTATTTCCATCATCACCCATTTTAACAATTACTATTATATATATATATATATATATATATATATAGTCTAATTTGTTTGTTTTCCATTGAAAAAAATATGGTTGCAAAATTCATTAAATATGTTTCAAATGCTTAAATATTTTATTATTACTTAATAATTAACAATTTATAACTTAACAATTGACTAGTTTTTAACTTAAAACTTTTCTTATACTCAACAGAATAAAATTATCTTTAAATTTTTCTACAATTTTTGTTAAAATTGGTAATATTTTCCTTTTGTATCACATAATAAATTTTATTAGATTTTTTTATTCTTAAAATATTGTTTATGTGAAATATCAAATTGTTTTATTTTATATTGTTTAGATCCAAAACAATAGAAAAATCATACCCAAATTTTCGACAAAATATTATATGAATATTTTTTTTAAAAAAAACAATAACAAGATTTCAATTTAGAAATCTCCAAGTTTTCAAAATAAGACTGAAGATATTTCGATATTTGAATTGCACTAATGTAAATCCCGCATTTTTAGACCTTTGAATTGCTAGGCAATAATAATAGTTTCTAGGCTTATTTATTTATTTATTCAGTTATTATCTATTTCAAATTTAAATCTCTTTCCTTTTGAACAGTTTATGCTTTTTATTTTTGGGTAATGTTCGTAAAAATATCGTGCGATCTAGACTTTGACACATAAGGCAGAGGTAAATTGTTTTTTTTTTTGGTATCAAATAGGTGCCTGTGGTTTTTATCATTCATTTGTCAACTAACTTACGATGTGACACTATTATTTACTTTTTTCACATTAATTATTTTGCTAATAATAGTATTAATAAACTTAAAATTTAATAATAATCTTAAAACTGAAAAAAAATATTTTTAGTAGTAATAATATTAAAAAATTAAAATTATAAATAATTATATAAAATTTAAAAACGAAAGTGTAAAATTAAAAGTAAAACTAAATTAAAGATAAAATTCATAAAATAAAAGAATGTATATTCAAATTTTAAAAGTGTGTTTCATTCTAAAACAATGTGTGTTATCAATAAATATAAATTATTGTTTCTTAGTTTTTTTACTGAAATTTTGAATAATATGAGATTATATTGGAAAAAACAAGTTATAACTCTAATTTTATTAATTAATTGTTTTTTTAACGTGTAAAAAATGAAGTCTATATGAGCGGTGATTATTAAAAAAAATTATCTTAATTTTTTGTGTCTATTTTGTCCTTATTTTGGAGCGATTATCTTAAAACTTATTATTAAAAAATGTAGTCTATATGAGGGGATGATAAAAAAAAATTATGTCAGTTGTGTCCTTTGTTTTGGAGCGAGGCCGAGCTTTTTTTATTATTATTTACATTATCTATCGGACTCCAAAGCCCATAGAGTCTGATTAATCTAGTTTAACCTCTCCTAGCGTAAATTTGATATATATATATATATACTTATAATCTCCAATTTTATGGATTTTATCTTGTTTAACCCATTTGAATTGAATCTTCATGAAAGACTCATTTGATTTTGACTCTAAGCTTTCCTTTATGTATTATTGGCCTATAAGCTTGATTGTGAATTTTAGGCCCAATATAGCAACAAATGCTCCAATGGTGCCTTCTATGACTTGGAACACGCCCCACATTGAATTGGATCATATGAAAAGGCTTTTGTACTCCTTTAAGGTTCATTTCAATGATATAAAATTGCTTCACTCCGTTGACAAAAGACTGTCGTTCATATCCTTCATTTATGGTTCTCGTGCATACATCACTTTACATGACATATATTTTGTTTTTGTCCACATGACATGGGTGATGAATATAATTATGGTTTTCAAAAGTTTTACATGTTTTTTTTATGAATGGAACATGTAATTATATTTGGATCATATGTATTTTATAAACATCGAGATAATGAAAGCCCAAACTTATATTTGAAAATATGGACATGGTTTGTTAATTCTGCATATAAAATAGATTCATTAATTGAATGACATATTGTTATCATGTAAAAATAAAATTAACATATAAAAATATAATAACTAAAATGGATTAAATTTTAATTCAATTTAATTTTAAAGTAATAGGCAGGTGATATTTTTCTATATAGTTGGAATTATTCCTAACTATATGAGAGGATGTTACACTAACTCTTAAGCCCTTACAAAAGTTTTCCAAAAGCTCACTTTTAAACTTTCACAAGAGTTTTTCGAAAGACTCTTTCTCAACCTTTATAAGAATTTTTCACTAGACTCACCCTCCAACCCTCAAGAGTTTTTCCAAGACTCACTCTTAAACCCTTATTCCCAAGTATTTAAGGCTATCACTTAAACCATACTAACACTCTTAATGATTACAAATAACTTTGAGAAATAAACTAGCAAAAGCTTGGCTTATGAGAGGTTATTTTCATTTCATTCAATAGCTTTTAGTGAGGGTATTCATAGTTTCAAATCTCTAAAGTGTTGTTATAGATGAAGCCAAAAACTCCCTTCTAACAACAATTTATCTTGCATTAATTGCACTTCTAGAACTAGAATCAAGGTTTTTTTTTTGTCCTATTGCAGTTGCAATCTTCATATCACTAATAGTAGCTGACTTGTGGCATTTTCTTGTTGGATTTCTTCATAATGGTTGAATCATAGTGAAATTCATGGTCTCTAATCTTCTATTATGATCGCAGGCTGAAGTAGTGATTGAAGTCACCGCTACTAACCTTTATGTCCAAATGGGATTTGTGCCTTGGTTGATTTCATGGTCACTATTTTTCTAGGCACAATCACACAATTCATATTTTTTTTGAAATCCTTGGACACATGACTCGCTTCAACAGTTTTGAGACTTCAAAATTCACAAAAGCCAATTCCTTGTTGCAATCCCGAGTCTTCTTTCACAGCCAAGCTTCGTAGTTGCGCTTAGGTCATGAACCATTTTTATTTCTCCATGGCTTCTTAGCTCAATTGATTTTGTGGTCGTTATTGAGGATTCACAGTTTCTAAATGCTTATTGCAGGCAACCATTTTCATCTCAATAGTGATTTTAAAGTTCTTCAAAATCCTTTAAAATTTCACTAAGAAATAGTTTTCAAATGTCATGAAACTTTGTGTCCTATAAAAACAACACTTAATAAATACGTTAGTGACATTCAATTTGATTGTCAATGTCAAACTATGAATTTATTAACTTAGGAAAACACTCTTGAAAGAAGGTATGCTAAAATTCTTCTTAATTATTTTCTTTCACATGTCAAACCTATTACAGTTGCATATTCAGCTTCTGATGAAGACAAAGTTGTTGTACCTTGCTTTTTAAAACTTCAAGAGTTGTTAATACAAGATAAATATGTATCCTAAAATGTTTCTTATTTTTCAAACAGTTAGCCTAAAAACTATCACTAAACCTGTTACATCTACTAATTTAGGCCCTAAGTTGCATGTGTCAGGAAATCGATGTGTTTGTCCGATCAAAGTCTAAATTCAAATTTTTACTAGAGAAACTAAAATAATTATAAATAATTAATAAAAATATCTAATAAAGTGTATAATGGATGTAAAGTTACTCTAATTGTTTATCTTGGGACTAATTTAATAATGCACATGGCTAGGATGGCTCATGAGGTCAAAAAGTCTGATGAGGAAGCAAAGATGCTTAAGCAAGAAAATTTTAGGTGAGATTAAGTTTTTTTTTCACATTTTCCTACTAATGTTATCATTTTTCTTGTGTATATATGGGCATTAATTGCTAAAAATATCATCTCATAGTGCATAAAGGTGCCTATTACAGGATAAAGAAGTTGACTTCAGGGGAGAGAAAAAAAAAGACCTAAAAGAAGAAATAGTTAGGCTAAATAATTTGTTTAATCAACTAGGAAGGCCAAATATAGAAGTTCATAGAAAAAAGCCAGATATAAATAAATACATCCTCCTATCAGGCCTAGCTTTTTATTTTATTTTATTTTACCAGTTGATATATCTATGTTATTAAAGCTTTAGTAATAAAATAGGAAATCTTTAAGAAACCTTTGCAATTCAAAATAGATATATCAAGTGTTGCTATTTATCACAAAAATATTCTAATGGAGTTTCGACATTTGTTAATCAAGAGGGTCTTGTTAAGCCTAATGTTTCTAGTGATAATAGTATTGACATTGTGGACACATTTGAATCAAAATATTTTGGGAAAAAACGTGTTGTGTTAGGGAAAATTGTTTTGAAAGTGTGCTGCTCTTGTGGTAAAAAATCTTTTTGCAAGAGATTAAAATGCGCATGTCAGGTTGGTGGTGGCAATTGTGGGACAGGTTGGGGGTTTATAACCTCCAAATACACCAATAGAGCAGTTCACTTTATCAATGTGGATGATTCTCGACAACAAAAGGTGGTTCGAGACTCATTGCACAATTCTGCCAGTGAACGTTATTGTTGTTCCCCAACCTCCTAATTTAGATAATGATTCTATGCTAAGAAGGAAGCTTTTAAATGAAATTGGAAATATAAAGGTATCTCAATTCCCACATTAATGGCAATTTTTATTATTTGTTAAAACTTTGTTTACAAAGTTATTTCTTTAGTTTACGGAATGGATACTAACTCACAACATTTCTATAGTAATACCTCCTCATTTAGATGACACGTAAAATTATATATTAACAATATTATACAATTTTTACTTGTCGGATATTTATTAGATTTTGAAATATAAATTAAAATGTTATATTCTAAAATAATTTAATATTTATTTCATGACTCCAAACAAACTTGTATTTGATCCAATTGAATTTTAAAATAAAAAATATAATAAATTGAAAAACAAATAATCTAGGGACTAGTGATAGAAATTTCTTTGTTATTTAGCGGCAAAATCAGTTTTATCACTAATCACTTGTCTTTATTTAGCAATAGACAAAACCACTCCCTAAATTATGAGCGAATACTATCAGATATGCCCTTACAATATTAGTGACGAACGATATTCTATCGCTACGTTCTCTCACTAGGTAGCGATGGAATATTATCTTTTACTAAATTAGCGAGGGAATTGTAATTGAAAAACTCTCATTACATTAGTGGTGGGCAACTAATCCACCATTAATTGGATCAAGCCACATAGCGATGAGTTTTTTCGATGCAAATTTGTCACAGGTAATTTATAGTTGTCAATCATTTGGTCGCATTGACGACTACCTCGATTGCCTTACCAGCTATTGCGACCACGTAGCAACAAAATATTCATTGCTAATGTTAGCGACATATTTCATCTACAATACTAATAGTTTTGTGAGGATCAAATCTACAAGTGATTTAGTCCATTGTAAATCTGTTATTAAATTATTTTAGTGACAAATTTCTTATTTTAGAGACATATTTATCCATCGCAAAATAATAATTTTCTCTTAGTGCAAGCTTTGATACCACAATTGTTGGAGAAGAGGACTTTGGATCACTAATAACTTTGAATTATTGCAACACAAAATTTGAAACAGAAGAAAATAAGCAAAACAACTCTTAAATGAAGGAATTTTAACAAATAGGTAGTGAACAGAAGAAAAATGCTGAAATAATTATAGCAAATCTAGTTTATTCATGATCCCAAATCTTGCCTTTTACATAGGCTCACACAACAGGTTCAAATTCAATAACCAACAAGAGAAAAACACGACTCCATGGGATTTTGCTTTCAACAAAAATCTCAAGAAACTTAAAAATTAATATAACGTATTAAGACCTAATCAAAGATCAAAAGCATTAAATAAGAAAAAAAAACATGTCAATTTAAGGTCTCGTTTGGTTTAGCTATTGAAGGTAGCTGATAGCTGATAGTTGATAGTGATTTAATACTTATTATTTAATAAAAATAATTAAACTATTACTATTAGGATATAAAATTACCAATATAAGCATTATTTATTTTCAAGATATACATTATTTTATAATAAACAAACAAATAAATAAAAATATAATATATTACTTATTTAATAATAATAATAATAATAATAATAATAATAATAATAATAAATAAATAAATAAATAAATAAATAAATTTTTTTCAAAAAAATATAGGATATAAGAGTAATTAAATAAAAAATAAATTCAAAATTATTGCTTATTTATATATAAGGATAATTTAGTTTAATAATAATTTGGTTTTTGTATTTAAAAAGTTTTAGTTATATAGAAAAAAACTCAGCTTTTCAATCAACAGTTGTTTGAAACTTCAAAAAACTATCAGTTGTTATTTATAAAAGTTAACCAGATATTTTTATATCAACTGTTGAGTAAGAAAAAAGTTAATAACTGCATTGAACAACTGAACCATACACTTCCTAAATCAATTTACTCAAACATTTGTGAGCTTCCTATTTTATTATAAAATAATAGCAAAAATAGGCAAAACAAACACTTTTTTAAACAAAAAATAGATTGTATTTTGATTTATATATGGCTACCAATAGCATATTAGATTGGGTCCTTGAATTATGGTACCACGAAACGAGAGTATGAAGTGTAGTTATGGTGATCAGATAGTCTTGGGATCTTAGAACCGCGGGTTGTATTCATAAATATGAAGGAAATGTCTATATATACCTAAATTTCAACTTTCAACTTCAAGCCCGTTAGTGTATTATTTATGGTACCTTATCTCCAATTAGCGACATGGATAACATAGAACTTTTATAATCACGAGTTGTAACACTCGATCTTGAAAATAACTTATGATTTGAATTCTTGTTCAGATATTACATCCTGAATTTATTTATTTATTTATTTAGAGCTTTTCGTGTTTTAATTATTAGGATTTCAAATATTAGTTTTTGTCGCATTGATTTTTTGAATAATTATTATTTATTGCATTAAATTTTTCTTAAATGGAAAAATTGACATTAGATGTTACGTAATGTATATTATTAGATTAGAAGATGTTTTGAAATGTGAATCCATTATGCTCGGAAGCATTTTTCATCCCATTGTTTTATGCAATTAAAAGGGATTAAAAAAATAAAAGTACAAAAGTTTAATGTGTCAAATTAAAATACAAGAACTTAATAAAAATATGAAAATTGTTAAGGAGTCTAAAAATGTAATTTATCAATTTTTGTATAACAATGACAAATTATTTTTTATTTTATTCAAGAAATATATTATTTAGAAGATATGTATAAATTGATAAACTTTAATTTGATTATTTTGTATGTTTATTATTAATAAACATTATTTAAAAAATTATAAATTATTTTTATTTCAATAAAATTAATTAAAAAATAAATTATATATATAAGTAATAGGATTTCTTTCTAGAGAATTTTATTTTATATATATATTATTCACATTATTCATGAGTAATATATAATTGATATAGTTGAATGTAATTATTTGTACTTTCGTAATTAATATACATTGATATGAAATTTTCACATAAATTATTTTGATTTCTATCAAAAATATCATTTTAATTAAAAAATTAATATTATAATATGATTTTTTTCAAAATTATTGTTTTTTTTATTTTTAAAACTTATATATATAAATCAATTCGATTATTTATTAAAATAATAAATAAAATATACACATTATTATATTTGAGAATATCTAGATATAATTGTAAAATAATTAGAATTAATGACATTAGCATTTTATACATATTATTGTGCATAAAACATAATATTTATTATAAATATTATTTTACTATGTTTAAACATGTTAAATGGTATATTTTAATAGAAATTTACATTGACTGGGTCAATTTTACTTCAAATTAGGTTGAACCTTTAACATTTATTTTTTGTCTTTTTCAATTTATTGAACGGAATGAATATGAAAATATTGTGCATATCTCAACTTCTCTCTCAATATCTAGATATAATTGTAAAATAATTAGAATTAATGACATTAGCATTTTATAGATATTATTGTGCATAAAACATAATATTTATTATAAATATTATTTTACTATGTTTAAACATGTTAAATGGTATATTTTAATGGAATTTTACATTGACCGGATCAATTTAACTTCAAATTAGGTTGAACCTTTAACATTTATTTTTTGACCTTTTCAATTTATTGAACGGAACGAGTATGAAAATATTGTGCATATCCCAACTTCTCTCTCTCAAACTCTATCATAGACAAGGATGTTACTTTTTCTTAATTTTGTGTGTTTTCTCCTTCCCTATCTTAGTTTTTTCATGTTTTACGAAATATTTAGCCATCTAATCCAACTCCAAGTATATTTAAAGAGCTTAATCATTGTAGCAAGTAATTGATCATTCTCCAATAATATTTTCTCCGATAATTGATCCTTGAATTCCAAAATCCTTTGAATATAAACTAACTACGACACTAAATTTTCAAAAAAAAAAAAAAAGACAAGTTATCATCCATATTCCATTGTGAATGCAACGATAGACTTCGCTTTATTTCTTTCCTTGAAAAATCACAAACAGGAGCATAGTCAAACTTCAATTCTACATAAATATAATACATAAAACATTCAATCCAAATTATCTCCAGCACCTTGCTTTTGCAGCCACTACTCAAAGAGAGAGAGCACTAGAAATATGCAACAAAAATGCACCAAAGATGATACAAGGAGTTCTTCAGTAGAAGTCGGCTTCATTTTGGAGGATCTGAGAGTTGCATTGAACTGTTGGATACAATTGCTGGATTGATGTGGCAATGGTAAGAGATGAACTACAAGATTGATGTACGATGAGTAGCAAACTAATTAACTACCAAATACACTGAGACTGCTGATGAATAAGAATTGATACGTGATGACCTTGGAGCTGCGCCTACAGGCTCAAGGAAAGCAGGCGTTGGGTTCCTATCCTTCTTTTTCTAAGTCTCTCTGCGATGATAAATGCTAGCTCAAGTGACTGAGAAGCATTGAGCCTTGGGTCACAATGTGTGTGATAGCGTGAGCCCAAGTCATCAAAGGTCACTGTCCTTGACCCACCAATGCACTCTGTAACATTTTGGCCGGTCATCTCTAAGTGAATTCCTCCGGCATGGCTTCCTTCTTGCTCATGGACATCAAAGAATGCTCTAACCTCGGCCTGCAAACATTGCAATAATATAAGTCTGAGTTGAAGGAGAAGGTGAACAGCCGAAAAAAAGAAAAAAAAAATTATACTCCATTTATTTAATTGACAAGGTTTCTTAATAACCAGGATCAGATCCAACTGAGTGACTATAAGTAAATCATAAGTTCAATTATTAAACTTTTCTACTCATTTTAATTCCAGAGACAATAATTGACATTGACAATGACATGTCACATTTACAAACACCATTCATTTTGTTGTACAATGACTAACCGACTTTTTAGCCACTGAATGATAATAGAACTGCCCTACTCAAATGGAAACCTATGACGTGTATTGTGCAGCACTTGACAATTCACCTAACTAAAGATTTAAAATGATATCACGATATAGTGACATGATACTATAAGACATTGCAACTGCCAGCTACTAAGAATGCCAATTTCAGAAATAAGCACAATTTGGTTAACATTTACCACTATAAAATTTACATCTAAAGTCATTTCCTTTTTTTTCATGTCGTTGGATTTTTTTTTCTTCTTAGCATTAGCCCATACTAAAGCACATTTATTCAGTCCTGGATTTGTAGCACCATTAGATTCTAGGCAAATGCTCTAATATCAAATTTATAGACAAGAAATCAAACTTCTTGACCAAAAAAAAAATCTTACCAAAATTGCATCAAAGGCACGCGTTTTTAGTCCACATGGTGCCTTAATGGTGTTCCCATGCATTGGATCGCAAACCCATGTAACAATTTGTCCTGCCCTGCGTACTGCTCTGATCAAGTGAGGAAGCTTGACTCTCATGTTCTCAGCGCCCATTCTACAGATGACTGTAATTCTACCGGGCTTGTTGTTAGGATTCAGAATCTCAATGAGTTTAACCAGCTCATTTGGATCCATTTTGTTGCTCACCTGTATCGCAACAATGTTCAGCCACTAATTTTTGCTAGCGCATAGACAGTTCCATCACTACATCACATCAACTTAGGTATACAACGAGAATCAGGTGGCTTTGAGATTTGAATTGGTACAAAAAAATTTAAGATGTTGCAAAAATGCTTTTTTTTTTCAAATGCAATTATGGTATTTCAAATTTAAAGATGCACCATCACAAAAATTCAGTTGTTTCAGGAAACAACCATGTGTAGACTAAGGATGTTTAAGCTTGAAACTTAAGTAGGAGTTGATGGCATAAAAAATAGGACTATATCAAGATGTTAATAAAATCTTCTAAAAATAAAATCGTAGAACTTTGTTTGAAAAGAGAAGTTCCAAAAGTTAAGCAAAAAGAAATAGAGAATTTGGTCCAAAAGAGTTAATTTCTGCAGCATAATTAGTGTAGGTCGTGAATCAAAAATTGCAACAAAATGGTGAATTCAGTTATTATAGGCAATAATAGTGACATTGATCATTTTAAAAACAGTCGCATTGAAGTACCTTGATACCAAGGGGATTAGAAATTCCTCTTAGGAACTCTACATGGGCACCATCCAGCTGACGGGTACGCTCTCCACACCAGAGCATGTGAGCAGAGCAATCATAATACATACCAGAAGTTGAATCCAGCCTTGTAAGAGCTTGCTCATATGGCAAATGCAAGCATTCATGAGATGTCCAAAATTCAGTGGTTGTCATGACAGGATGCTCCACCGTGAGTCCTGCCGCAGCCATGAATCCTAAGGCCTCATCAACCCGATGTGCCAGTTCTTGGTACCTACAAGACAAACCAGCATCAACCATGTCAAAAATCACATCCCAGAAATATTTAATTTACAAATGAAATTGATCAATGCACCTATTAGTCGAAGGTAAATTTAGTTAGCTTACCTATCACCTTGCTCGCTATGCTCTGCGAAATCAAGATTCCACTGGGTAACTCTTTGCATTGCAGCATACCCTCCAGTGGCAAAGGCCCTAAGAAGGTTGAGAGTTGCAGCAGACTGGCAGTAAGCTCTTATCAACCTCTGTGGGTCAGGAACTCTAGACTTCTCATCAAAAGCATCTCCATTGATGTTGTCCCCTTTGTAGCTTGGCAATTTCACTCCATTCTTCTCCTCAAATGGGTCCGATCTAGGCTTCGCAAATTGACCAGCCATTCTTCCCACCTAAAACAACCAACCCCACAGTTAAACAAGGTAATGAATAATCTTCCATGCAAAGCCCTTTCCATCTTAAAATGTAATGGAGCATAGACTCGGGCATAAATTGACATATATTTCAGATTTGAAATCCCAAATTATGTAATTGACATTATAATAAATAATCTAAACTCCACTGAATGAATATCCCAGCCACTATATAAGAGCCCTTAAACACGATATTACCGAAACCCATATTCTATAACAAGAATATACGCCTAAATAAGAGGCATCAATCATCAATTAGCATTCCCAGTTAAACAAGTTCCTTTATTCTCATACAATACAATTAAAACCAAAAATAAATAATAAAATCTCAAAATTAACAATCAATTATTCAGAAACGAAAACTTTCAACTCCAAAAATTTATTCTAACCTTAATAACGGGCATTTGACCACCGAACATAAGCACAACACCCATCTGGAGCAGGACTCTGAAAGTATCCCTTATATTATTAGCACTAAACTCCTTGAAACTCTCAGCACAATCACCACCTTGCAACAAAAACGCATTCCCCATAGCAGCCTCAGCAAGCTTTTCCTCCAAACTCCGGGCTTCCCCAGCGAAAACAATTGGTGGAAAAGCCTCAATAGTTTTCAAAATCGACTCCAACTCATTCGCATCCGGGTATTCAGGAAGTTGCAATACTTTCTTGGATTTCCAGCTTTCCAAGGACCACTTTCCAGTTCCAGGGGCCGCAATGGGCGCCGCTGCCGCCGGAGATCCCTTCCCTGCAACAGAGTTATTGGTGGGTTCGGCGGCATGGACGGCAGATATTGAAGGAAGGGATCTGGGTTTTCCGGGAAGAAGACCGAAAGGCGGCTGCTGCTGCTGCTGCTGGTGAGGCTGAGAGAGAAGTTGGGTATTGCTGTAAAGAGACTTGGAAGAGAGAGTAGAGAGAGCCATTGTCAATTCAAGCAAAGTGTCTGTTTATTTCTCTCAAAGATATTTTTCTAAGAGAGAGAAAATGGCTAAAAGGAAATGGAGGCACTGAGTGAGAAGAGAGAGATGGAGAGGGTTTTATAGGGGGCTTAAGTCTTCACTGTTGAAGCCTTTAACAGAGAAATGGTTTGGTGGACTTCAACGGTCTGGCGGAAGGTCGTTAGGAAAACGCAGGAAATGGCATTTTCGTAAATATAAACGGAAATGACAGAGAAAGACGCGACGGATATAGGGTATTATTGAAATACTCACCTAACGAAGGCTCCACTTATAATTCATTACTTACCAAATCGGGTTTATTGGTATGAAGCCAGTGTCATAGTCGCAAGTCTAATACAAGTTGACAATCAGTTCACAAATTATCCATAACCACATGTCATATTCTTATAATTTTATAAGACTTTTGGATACTGAACTTTTCTTGCTTGTAATTTTATAAATTTTCAAGACCAAATTTATATATCAATACGATCACAATTCCTGATGAATTTAATTATAAATTATCATGTATATAAAATAACTAATTTTTATAACTCATTGTGTATTTCTTTACTATTATATAATGGTTTATCATAGGATGTTATAACATTTAATGCTATTTAATATTAAGATTTATAATAATAATTGCTTGGAATGCTATGACATTTAATATTATTTAACACTAATAACATGTTTGGAATACTAAAATAATAATATTTTATGAAAAATAAAATTTTATTCATGAATTGGTGTTTTGGGATTCCAATATTGTTTTTAGTATGTTAATGTAATAAAAACTAAAATCCTATTTTTATATTCAATTTAATTTTATTGGTATTTTTGGGAATATAAAATATTTTATTTAAAAACAATACAAAAAAAAATTATAAATACCAACAAATTTGATATATTGAAAATCCTTATATAGGAATCTAAATCATATTCGCAAATTTTTTAACTACTAAACTCAAATTTAGAACGAAAATCTCATTTCTATTCCAAATGTTAGAATATCAAACATGCCCTAAAATTTATGATGGTTACCCATAAAATCATAACCATTGAAAAAAATCTCTCTCTCTATATATATATATATATATATATCTTTTTGTGTGTGTGATATTTTAGTAGTTACTATTTCAATTAGTATTTTTTTTTCAACTATTAGATCAAAATTTTAATTGTTACAATTAATTCTACAATAATTATAAACATTTAATGTATTTAATACTAAAGTTTATGATAGTTAATTATAAAACCATAACCATTTTAAAACTCTCCAAATATAAAATTCTTATATATTGAATTCAGATTCATCTTGCACTATGAACCTGAGCCGTCTTGCACTATGAACTTGAGTCCTTCACACCTGCGAAAATAACAAAATCCAATGCGTTTTTTTATTTCAAAAAAATATTTTTAATTATACAATTCCAAATAAATACATGACTATCATTCTCTCTTCCAAGTTCTAAAATTGTTCCATTCACGATTCTCACTTTGTCTCTTCATCGTCTTTTTATTGTTCTTCCTATTACATATATGAGTCTCAATATTATCATTGATGTTACTATTGAACGAACTCAACATTGTTGTTGAACTTCATTATTATCACTTTATATTCTTATAGTGCAATTATAATTAATTTATAGGGTTTAGGGTTTCTGTAAATGTTTTTGATGCTTTGTAAAAATATTATATTGTTCTTCAATTATGTGTTGTTGAATTATGTTTTAAATTATCATTTTATGATGATATTATATGTACATAATGAACCTGTATAAATAATATATTTAATGAACCTAAAGAGTATTTTTTATAAACTTGTTGTATATTCATAAGTTCACTATTTTATATTCATCTTTTAGAAGTCCTATGATCATTATTAGATGAATATCAAGTGAAAAATATAATAAACTTATACCTTTACATGATAAATCTTATGTTTAATTATAATGAATATGCAGTTTCTAATAAAAGATCCTAAGTTGTTTAGATTAATGAACCTAAACTTTCTAACTTATGAATTTGATGATGAACCTTAGGTTTAATTATGATAAACCTATAGTTTCTAACAAATGCATATGTGTATTTAAACTTATGAACCTATAGATTCTAAATTATGAATTTGAAAATGAACCTTATGATTAATTATGATAAAACTAGACGTTTCTAATAAATGAACCTGTTAGTTTAAACTTATGAACTTAAAGACTATATTTGATGAACACATTATTTAAAGATGATGACCCTTTTGTATATTTATTATTTCACTATTGTATATTAATCTTTTATAAGTCTCGTATTCATTATTAGATGAATCTCAAGTGAAACATATAATGAACCTGTAAGTTTTACATAATGAACTTTCAGATTAGTTATGATGAACCTTAAATGTTTAAGAAATGAACCTGTGTTGTTTAAATAAGAGCGCAAATTATTTTGCAGATAAGAAGAAGAATAATGCAGAACTTTCTTGAATCTAATTTAAAATTATTGAAAAAAGAGAGAGAAGAATGGAGAATGCAAAATCGAGAATATCAGCTAAAAGTTTGATAAAAACAATTATACACCAACTAAAAGTTCAAACTTTGAAAATGTTATATTTAGATGCCAAAAAAAATGTGTAAAAATATTAATAACCTAATAAAAAATTGATGTCATATAAAGAAGGACATACACTGTATCATGGACAAATGTTAATGATATAAATTACCTTATATATATATAATCTGTCATATATGTAAATTAATAATTACTTTTCATGAATACAGTCTATATGGGTAAGTATTGTCTACAATTTTAAACTAGAAAATGGGTATATTTTCCATTCTTCGACAAAACTATGTATAAGAATCACTTGTGACATAATTTATTGAAAATTTTATAAAATTTTCAAACGACTTAAGTTCAAACCTCAGTCTTTCCCCTTCCCAAATATGGAATTCATAAAAAACTCGCATATATATATATATATATATATATATATATATATATAAGGAAACTTTTAAATTATTTAGAAAATTGTTATGCAAATTATAATGCAATCAAAGCTTATATACAATTTTTATATGCCAAAAAGGTTACTTCATTGTATTTTTATTTTTTCCAGTTGTAATTACTTCTTTTGGATTGATGAAAAGCATCATAACTTGCTATTATTTAATTATAACATTCATACAGCTTGGTAACTTTATAATAATTAATCTGCTATTCTAACTAAGTTAAGATTTAGTCCGTTGAAAATAAGAAGATAACTTTCTTTATATTTGAGTAAGAAAAATAAAAATTGAAAGAAATAAAATTTTTATTCTAGTAAGAAAATTACAACAAGTTACAAATTATATGATAAATCCGTATTTATAATGTAACGTTTGCGTGCCATTTATTTTGATGAAATTTTTATTTGCCAAAAAGATTACTTTACTGTATTTTTATTTTTTCAAGTTGTAATTACTTCTTTTGGATTGATGAAAAGGATCCATCAACTTGCTATTATTTAATTATAAGATTCATATAGCTTGGGAACTTTATAATAATTAATATGCTATTCTAACTAAGTTAAAGATTTCGTCCATTGAAAGTAAGAAGATATCTTTCATTATATTTGAGTAAGAAAAATAAAAATTGAAAGAAATAATTTTTTTCATTCTAGTAAGAAAAGTAAAACAAGACATAAATTATATCATAAATATGTATCTATGATGTATTATGTGTTATTTTACTTAAATGACGAAAAAATTTTATTTTTTGAAATATATATATATATATATATATATATATATATAAACACAATTGCACTTATTAAAAAGGTTAGATCCATTTTTTAATGTTAAAGCCAATATTATTAAAATTAAAATGGGAAAAATATAGGATAATGGAAGGAACTAGCCCTGACTAGGAGATCATCCCTAGTACTCCCGAAGGATTCCTAACCATAATATCCTATGTGAAAAAACTACATAGAAAGATACAGATAACAGAGCTATAAAATCTAGTTACAACTAGAGATAAACTTGAATACAAGTTACAACCAGGCTATGAAATCAGATTGTCTGGATATACCTGCCTTAGCTAAACCATCAACAGTAGATTTTGCCTCTCTGAAAATATAGAAAATAGAGAAGGAAAGAGCAGTGCTTGACAGTTTTTGAATCTTACATAAAGTGTTCCAAAAATTCCTTAGGCAAATAGTAAAGGAACTATTAACCCAACATACAACATTGCTAAAGTCAAATTTTGTAATACTTCTTCATATAGCTAGAAATATTTTTAGTTATATAAAAGAATATTACCAATAGAGATGACAATTTGGACCCGACTTGTAGTGTCCCTCTTTGAACATGGTGGATTTTTATAAATATTTTTTCCTGCCCTAACCCCAAATTTTTTGTGACGGGGACGGGGTCCTCCCCAACCCTGCCCCAATTATTATTATTATTATTATTATTATTATTATTATTGTTGTTGTTGTTGTTGTTGCTCAGATATTAAGCTAAGAATGAGGGTTGAATTGGAGTTTTAAAAATTAAACTTTAAGGTGCAGAAATAAACAATTAATTTTGGAAGGGATAGAGAAAATTTGACACACAGATTTATAGAGGTTCGGGTGTTAACAAACCATACTTCTCTCCCCAATGGCAATTGGGAGTTTCACTAACACACTAAGTGTTACAATGGAGTTTTACAAGCTCACTCCCAACTATGGTGTTTCTCACAATGACTCACACCTAATCCAGAAATTCCTTGTGTTTTAATGGCTCACACAATAACCAATTCCTTGTGTTTTTCAGGCTTACACAAATAACCTTCACTTTGTGTTTTACAGGCTCACACAAACAACCTTCACTTTGTGTTTTATAGGCTCACACAAACAACCTTTTAATTTGTGTTTTGGAGGTTCACACAACTTAACCCTTACAAGTGTTATACTCTTAACCCAGAACTACCCAAAGCTCACTTGAGTAAAGATTACAGAGAGAACCACTTATAAATCTTAATTGCTCAAATATGAGGAGCAAAAAGATTTTTACAGAGAATAGATTTGTTCTCAAAGTATGAAAGTACAAATAGCTTGTAATTCGAAGTATATGCTATTCTTTTGTTTTTCTTATCATTCTCTTGTTCCTTAATGCATAAATGACTTCCATTTATACTCCTATGGCTGAATATAGCCGTTGGGGTGCATTAAATAAGAAACTAGCCGTTGTACCAACTAAAAAATCGCGTCTGACATTTTTCTCTTTCATTGTTCACGGGCGTGACTATGCTTGTCACGGGAGTGACAGTTCTTCCCAAGCTGTGACTGAAGTGGTGACCTTGTTCATGAAGCTCTAAGGAATGTTTTGACATATTGAGTCACGGGCGTGACATACTCATTCACGGGCGTGACAATCTTCCCAACCGTGATCCAAGTGGTGACTCTGGTCGTGAAGCTCTCTGGATGAAATTGCATCAATCTTCACGGGGGTGACTGAAATGCTTTCTTCACGGTTTGTTTTTCCTTCATGGCCGTGAACTTCAAATGTTGGTTTTGGTAACGGTTAGCTTCCTTCACGGGAGTGACTCCTAGAGTCATGGCAGTGAACATGCTACTACTTGAATTTTGTCTCTTAAGGATTATTCTTCCAATTATCCATTCTTGCTATTTTAATCCATGTCCTGTATAATATACTTACAAAAACAAGTATGTTAAATACAATATTGCTATATTATTTGTTATCATCAAAATGACGAAAATACCCCTCAAGGTTTAACAATCTCCCCCTTTTTGATGGTGACAAATAATCTAGCAATATGTAATTTTGAGAAGTCTCCCCCTCAAAATATATTTAGGATAAAAATTATAATGTGCAAGAATAGTAAATAATGATGTAGCATTAAACTAGATTTTAAGTATATGCAAGTTATATGAGAAGTATATCCAATACATACCATAATTCCTTTTTAAGACATGAAGTATATGTAAGGTATATTTAAGGTATATCATGTCATATTTTTATTTGTAACTTGCTTTTAGGTATATGCAAAGTATACTTAAGGTATATCTAAGGTATATAAAACTCAATTTTCCAATTATACACTTTGCATATGAAATGTTGAATCAAGATTTTTAAACCATTTCAAAGTCAATTCAATTTTAATTATTTGATTCAAAATTCATTTACCTTAATATATATTGCTAGTTTGATCTTATGTTGCTAGTTTGATATCATTCTCCCTATCATATATTGCCTATCATCTATTGTTTATCATATATTGCTAGTTTTCTCCCCCTTTTGCCATCAATCAAAAAAGGATATGAAGATTGAAGTAAACAAAAGCAAATATATATTGCATAAAGGAAAGGATACAAACTAAGTTAAAATATTCAGAAGGGAAATTTAAAAATTTCCTACACAAGCAAACATAAAAACAACAAACAAGCTAAAAACAATCAAATTTAGGCTACACTCTAGCCTATCTCCTAGCCAGACATCCTATCACGAAGCCTAGCTACTTCAGCCTCAAGGCTGTCCATCCGAAACTCCATGAAGTCTTTGAGGTTCTCCAACCTCTCATCCATCGAAGTCTATAGCTGCTCAAAACGTGGTGCCAAGAGGTCAACCACCTGCTGCGCTAAGGACGGTGTGGAAGCTGAGGACTGTCCGATGTCCTGCTCGACTGCTGAAGGTGCTTCTTCAATCCGAGCCCTCTTTTTCTACTGGACTCCCTGGAGGCCTGCCTTAAAATCCTCCGTGTCATTATCTTCCCAGATAATCTCCCCAGCAGTATCGGTGAAGCGGTAGAAGATATCGTTCTGAAAAACGATTCTGACAGCCGCTCCCATCTTGATGAATGACTCGACATCCAAGCTATCTCGAGGATGTGCAGGAATGATGTTGAAGTGATGGTCATCCAGCTTCAAATAATTTAGCTTCACTGCAATATGGGTGACATATGCCCCAATTAAAATATCTCCTGTGGGCTTGGTGGCAATGGAGAGAAGATGGTTAGCAACTATGACTCCCCTGCAAACCATCTAAAGGAGGAAGAGTTCTGACTTTCTGATTATTCCATTACTGTCTCCCCTAGAAAAAATGCTATAGGTTAGGAACCTATGCAAATACCTGTGTACTGGGGCCACGAGATGAGTGCTTTTTGTCTTCTTCACGTCCCAGCTACAATTATAGCCAAAATGTGACCAGGTTAGAGGGGCAGAGAATTCTACCTCAGTGTCATTTAGAATGCCATCAGATGGTAGGTTGAACAATTCTCCAAATGCGATGGCGCTGAGGGTGTTAGGATTATTGGAGAGTTGGAATTTCACCACTCCAGTAGGTGAAACCTGCAATGTGCTAAGAAATTCCAGTGTTGGCTCCCTCAGGGTCGGCTGATGAATTTCAACAAAATCTTTGAGATGACAGGCTTGTAGTTGCTCTGTTATAGCCGTCTCAAGCCCGAGACTTCGGACTGTCTGCCAATCAAAGGACCTTGATGACAAAAGAGGTCTCTTCTTCAAGGTTGCATACCGAGGATGACAATTCTCCGGAATGCGGTTCATTAGGTAATCTACATACCTTTTAGGTGCATGGGACTTCTTTCTCTTACCCTTGGATGAAGCAGACTCCATTTTTGAAGAAATTTGTTGTTGATAGAGTTGGAAATATTTTTGACAGAAATTTTGATGTAAAACCCTAGAAATGTATGATTTCTGTTGAAGATTCAAACTTTTGGTGGTATTTATAGTGAAATTTCAAGTCTTTGGGATCGGAATCTTCAATGTCTCAATGAATGAGTAAATGAGAGCGTTTTTGGGAGATGAGGAATTGAAATGAAGGTTGTAACCGGCTGTTCTCTTATATATTCGATACATTCACGGGCGTGAATTATGGTTTCACAGGCGTGAATGGTCGTGTTCACGGTTTGCTGAAGGAGTGTTTCACCCGTGAATAAAAGAGTGAATACGTTCACGGACGTGATGTTTGAACATCATGGGCGTGAATGATCATCGGTCACGGGGGTGACTAAATGGTCACAGGCATGAACTATTGAATTTCACTACTTATGCCCGTGAAGCAAGCCGCGACTCAAGGCGTGAAAGCTTCTGTGAGTTTTTGGGGTGTAATTGTTCACGGGAGTGAAAATGCGTCACGGGCATGACTAGAGCCGTGAAAATAAGTTGCACCATTTGAAGCCGTGAACCATGTTGAGAACCAAGTCGTGAATGACACTGCCTCTTTGGGCCACTTAAGTCACGGGCGTGAATATATGTCACGGGCGTGACTCCCCTAAGATTTTCATCAAATTAAAATTAAGTCATTCAACGAGACTAAATCATTTCAACAAATATTCTACTTCTTAAAACTTGAATTCTCATAAAAAATTCTATCTTATAACTTGTGATATGATTTAAGATCAACAATTAAAATTTTCATATTTTTTCAGTCACAAAGTTAATCCATTAATCATACCAAGTTCTCTTCTAATGAAATTAAATTTTTCCTCATTTAGAGACTTAATGAAAATATCTGCTAATTGATTTTCTGTGCTTATAAATTCTAATGCAACATCTCCATATTGAACATGATCTCTAATAAAGTGGTGTCTAATGTCAATATGTTTGCTTCTAGAGTATTGAATAGGATTCTTTGAAAGATTTATAGCACTTGTGTTGTCACATTTTATAGGTATATGGTTCATCTCATGACCATAGTCCTTAAGTTGTTGTTTCATCCAAAGAATTTGTGTACAACAGCATCCAACTGCTACATATTCAGCTTTAGCAGTTGAGAGAGCAACTGAAACTTGTTTCTTGCTAAACCAAGAAACCAAACATTCTCCAATGAAGTGACAAGTACCTGAAGTACTTTTCCTATCCAAAAGACTACCAGCATAGTCTGCATCTGAATATCCTATAATATAAAAAGATGAATTCCTAGGATACCATAAACCTAGATGCAATGATCCATGTAAATATCTTAAAATTATTTTTACATCATTTAAATGAGATTCTTTAGGACATGATTGAAATCGTGCACATAAGCAAACACTATACATAATATCGGGTCTGGAAGCAGTGAGATATAAAAGTGATCCGATCATACCTCTATAAAGCTTTTCATTAATGCTCTTACCTTTTTCATCTTTGTCCAATTTTGTTGATGTGCTTATAGGAGTCTTGGAATTTTTGCATCCTTCCATACCAAATTTCTTGATTAGATCTTTGGCATATTTGGATTGGTTGATGAATATGCCCTCATTACTTTGCTTTATTTGTAGACCAAGGAAATACTTAAGTTCTCCCATCATGCTCATTTCAAATTCCCTAGTCATACACTTAGCAAATTCTTGACAGAGCAACTCATTAGTAGAACCAAATATTATATCATCAACATAAATTTGAACAATTAGTATATCATGCTTAAGCTTTTTGATGAATAGTGTAGTGTCAACATTTCCCTTTGTGAAGCTATTTTCTAATAAAAAAAAACTTAGTCTCTCATACCAAGCTTTTGGAGCCTGTTTTAAACTATACAAAGCTTTTGAAAGTTTAAAAACATGATTTGGCAAATCATAGCTTTCAAAACCTGGTGGTTGTTCTACATACACTTCTTCATCTATATAACCATTTAGAAATGCACTTTTCACATCCATTTGAAAAAGTTTGAAATTCATGTGACATGCATATGCTAAGAGTATTCTTATAGCTTCTAATATAGCTACAGGTGCATATGTTTCATCATAATCTATACCTTCTTCCTGATTATATCCTTTTGCAACTAGTTTTGCCTTATTCCTGGTTATTAACCCTTGTTCATCTAATTTGTTTCTAAATACCCATTTGCTACCTATGATTTGATGATCCTTAGGTCTAGGTACTAGGTTCCATACCTTATTTCTCTCAAATTGGTTAAGTTCCTCTTGCATGGCAATTACCCAACTTTCATCATTAAGAGACTCATCAATATTTTTAGGCTCAATTTGTGAAATAAAAGCAATGTCAGTGACTAAATGCTTGAAATGAGATCTAGTACTTACTCCCCTTGATGGATCATCAATTATTTGCTCTTTTGGATGATCTTTCATCATTCTCCATTCTTTTGGAAGTTCTTGCTCCATTTGTTCTTGATTTTGAGGTAGTAAATTTTCTTGATCATTTTCTTCTTTTCCATTTTCAATATCAAGTTTTTCCATATTACCTACAACATCATCAAGAACACTACCTTTCACAAGATCAAGTGTACTAGATTCATTAAAAACAACATGCATGGATTCTTCAACCGTTAATGATCTTTTATTAAATACTCTATATGCTTTGTTGGTTGTAGAGTATCCTAAAAAGATACCTTCATCAGACTTAGAGGCAAATTTTCCAAGATTGTCCTTGGTGTTCAATATAAAACACTTGCATCCAAATACTCTAAAGTATGATATCAAGGGCTTTCTTCCATTCCATAGTTCAAATGAGATTTTGTTTAAAAGGGGTCTTTTGAAAACTCGATTTGAAATATAACATGCAGTGTTTGTGGCTTCTGCCCAAAAATAAGTTGGTAATTCATATTCATTAAGCATTGTTCTAGCCATTTCAATTAAAGTTCGATTTTTCCTTTCAACTACCCCATTTTGTTGAGGTGTCCTAGGAGATGAGAAATTATGTGAAATGCCATGTTCAAGACAAAAGCTTTCAAAGTTTTCATTTTCAAATTCTTTCCCATGATCACTTCTTATTTTTGAAATGCAATACCCTTTTTCATTTTGAACTCTTTTAGCAAAGTTTTTAAAATTTTCAAAAGCATCACTCTTTTGAGCTAAGAAAATTACCCAAGTAAATCTAGAGTAATCATCTACGATGACAAATGCATAATGTTTTCCTCCTAAGCTAGCAATTCTAGTAGGTCCAAACAAGTCTAAATGCAGGAGTTGAAGAGGTTTTGAAGTACTTACTAAGTTTTTGGCTTTGAAAGATGACTTGTGTTGCTTTTCTCTCTGAAAAGGATCACATGTCCTGCCTTTTTCATATTTAACTCTTGGTAATCCTTTTACTAGCTCTCCTGTGCTGAGACTTTATATTATGTCCATATTAGCATGACCACGTCTTCTATGCCACAGCCAAAATTCATCACTAGTAGTCACAAGACACTTAGAGGAATAGTTAGATAGTTCATGTAAGTTTATTATGTACGTGTTGATATCTCTATTTCCTTTAAATATTTTTTGACCATCGATAGAGATTACAAGACATTCATTAGAAGTAAAAATTACTTTGTTTCCTTTATCGCATAATTGACTTACACTTAACAAGTTATGTTTCAAGCCATCAACAAGTAAGACATCCTTAATAAAAGTAGTACCATTAACACCAATAGAACCAATGCCAATTACCTTACCCTTTGCATTGTTTCCAAAGGTAACTTTACGTCCATCAATACTTTTGATTTCATTGAAAAGTTCTTTATCTCCTGTCATATGCCTTGAGCATCCACTGTCTACTAGCCAAGCATTTTTGTTTATTGTGGACTTGAGGCATACTTTTTCCAAGACGTGATCCTCAATAGCCATGAAGCATAGGTTGACCTCTTCACTTTCATTATCATCTTTTTCACTTGAAGAGCTTTCGTCATCCCATGTGGCTTTATAACCTTTCTTCCCATTGTCTCTTTGGTATTTGCTCTTATACTTCTTGAGCCTTGGACATTCTGGTTTGATATGTCCTTTCTTTCCACACTCATAGCATTTTACTTCTTCCTTACTTCTATGTGTGTCATTAGAAGTTTGTTTGAGATTTCTTTGCCTGAATTTTCTGGAATTGCTCATTTTCTTCTCAATGATTCTTTTTAATCTCCTTGAAAGCATAACGATGTCCTCATTTTCATCATCACTCATTTCTTCATCATCTTCACTTTCTTCTTGAGATTTTGAAGTAGAGGCTTTGAGTGCTAAGGGCTTTCTTTTCTCTGGCTCTGCTTCAAGCTCTCTATCTCTCTTTACTGCCATCTCATGTGTAAGAAGTTTGCCAATCAGCACATCAGTATTCATGATGCTCATATCTTCATTTGCTTTTTCTATGCCAGCAACTCTTGAACCATAGTCTTTAAGAGGAAGACTTCTTAGGATTTTATTGTTTACATCTTCCAAACTCAGATGCTTCCCAAGTTTCCTCATTCCATTTATAATGGATAGAAGTCGGTTGGTCATGTCAGTGATTGACTCATTGGATTTCATCTTGAAGAGCTCATATTCTGAGGTTAGAAGTTGAATCTTCTTGGATTTGACTTGCTTAGTTCCCTCATGATAGTTCTCCAATGTCTTCCACATGCTATATGTTGTTGAGCAGTGTTGTATTCTCCCACATTCTTCAATAGATAATGAGCTTGATAGGATTGTCATTGCCTTCTTGTTTTTGAAATTTGCTCTTTTTTGAGGCTCTGTCCAATCATCTCTTGATAGGATTTCTTCTTCACCATCAATTCCTCTTCTGGTTGGTGGTGTCCATTATTTTCGTACACTATCCAAGACTTCAATTCCTTCACTATCCAAGTATGTCTCCATCCTAAACTTCCAATGGGCATAATTTGCTCCATCAAAGTAAGGTTTCAAACTTTGAAATCCTTCACTGGCCATATCTTGCTATTTACTAGTGCTTTTTAGGCTTCGATGCTAGACAAGGCTCTGATACCAATTGTTGCCCAGATATTAAGCCAAGAAGGGGGGTTGAATTGGAGTTTTAAAAATTAAACTTTAAGTTGCGGAAATAAACAATTAATTTTAGGAGGGATAGAGAAAATTTGACACACAGATTTATAGAGGTTCGGGTGTTAACAAACCCTACTCCTCTCCCCAATCGCAATTGGGAGTTTCACTAACACACTAAGTGTTACAATGGAGTTTTACAAGCTCACTCCCAACTATGGTGTTTCTCACAATGGCTCACACCTAACCCAGAAATCCCTTGTATTTTAATGGCTCACATAATAACCAATTCCTTGTATTTTTCAGGTTCCCACAAACAACATTCACTTTGTGTTTTACAGGTTCACACAAACAACCTTCACTTTGTGTTTTACAGGCTCACACAAATAACCTTTTAATTTGTGTTTTACAGGCTCACACAAATAACCCTTACAAGTGTTCTACTCTTAACCCAGAACTACCCAAAGCTCACTTGAGTAAAGATTACAGAGAGAACCACTTATAAATCTTAATTGCTCAAATAATGAGGAGCAAAAAGATTTTTACAGAGAATAGATTTGTTCTCAAAGTATGAAAGTACAAATAGCTTATAATTCGAAGTATATGCTATTCTTTTGTTTTTCTTATCATTCTCTTGTTCCTTAATGCATAAATGACTTCCATTTATACTCCCATGGCTGAATATAGTCGTTGGGGTGCATTAAATAAGAAACTAGCCGTTGTACCAACCAAAAAATCGCGCCTGACATTTTTCTCTTTCATTGTTCACGGGCGTGACTATGCTTGTCACGAGAGTGACAGTTCTTCCCAAGCCGTGACTAAAGTGGTGACCTTGGTCGTGAAGCTCTCTCGAATGTTTTGACATATTGAGTCACAGGCATGACATACTCATTCACGGGCGTGTCAATCTTCCCAGCCGTGATCCAAGTGGTGACTTTGGTTGTGAAACTCTCTGGATGAAATTGCATGAATCTTCACGGGGGTGACACCTTTATTCACGGGGGTGACTGAAATACTTTCTTCACAGTTTGTTCTTCCTTCATGTTCGTGAACTTCAAATGTTTGTTTTGGTAACGGTTAGCTTCCTTCACGGGAGTGACTCCTAGAGTCACGGCAGTGAACATGTTACTACTTGAATTTTGTCTCTCAAGGATTATTCTTCCAATTCTCCATTCTTGATATTTTAATCCATGTCCTGTATAATATACTTACAAAAACAAGTATGTTAAATACAACATTGCAATATTATTTGTTATCATCAAAATGATAGAAATACCCCTCACGGTTTAACAATTATTATTATTATTATTATTATTATTATTATTATTATTATTATTATTATTATTATTATTATTATTATTATTATTATTATTATTATATATATATATATTAATATGATTAATATTTTTTAAAAAATAATAAAATAAAAATATAACACTCGTAATTTTTACTTAAACAATTATATATTTAACTAATTAATTAAAATAAATAATAAATAATCTTTTTAATATTAAAATAAAATAAAACAATTTAATGAAAATTGGGAATAAGGCGGGGTCGGGGATCTCTGTCCCCGAATGGTGAGGGGATGGGGACCTCGAATTTTTAGCGGGGCAAAAGTTTGGGATTGGAGAACTCTGCTTTGAACCTGCCCCATTGCTATTCCTAATTAGCATGCATGAGAGCCAAAAACCAGTTAATTTAATATTCTTTTTATGCATCATGGCCAAAGATAACAATACTAAATTTAAAATTTCCATTTATATAAATTGGGCTAGCAATTGCCCAAAATTTGAAAAAAGAATATCAAATAATTAGTTACAAGACTGTATATCCTTACAAAATAAAATAATAAAATAAACCAAAAAGTACTATATCACCAACTCTCAAGTGTTTGTCCCTTGGCTCTTCCTCTTGGGCGTCTTCTCCATCTTTTCTATGCTTTGCTCCAAACTGTGTATTAGAGACAAAACACCATTAACGCTAAACTTGCCTCACTTAGTGGTACATAACAAAATATTAAATATAATAATAAGTGTATGTATGCTCATTATTTTCTACCAATATTTATGTATGATGTTGAACATTGAGAGATATTTCCGCCATTTTGATAATAACAAATAATTAGCCAACAAGGAATTTAATCACTTTTTGTGCTCTAAGTGTGTTAGACAGGTTATGCATTTCTAAATCTTAAAGCAAGTTGAAAGAAAAAAAAATCAAAGATCAAGATATTGATAAAATGCAAAGTGTCATGCCTGTGATTCAAAAAGTCACGCCCGTGACTCATGTCATGCCAGTGGTGAAATATCACCACCTCCGTAAAAATATCTCTTCATGTCCGTAAATACCAAATGACGACCGTGAAACAAGTAAGTGCCAAGACTGTTCATTCAAATGTTTATGGCAGTCAAGCATTGGCCCAACTGTGAAGATTGATGAAGACACACCCGTGAAGATTTTGTCATGCCCGTGAACAACCATTCATTTTTAGACAGAATGAATCACGACTAGAATCACGAGTTTCATCACGGCTATGAAGAATAATCACATTCGTGACCCTAAAGAGAGAAACTTAACAGGTACGAATGGAAAAGCAGTTGAACGACTATTTTCACATTTAATGCACCCCAAAACGACTATATTTGATATGGAAGTATAAAGACAATGCATTTATGACTTCAAAAAGTAATATATACAATCATTCAATCTTTAATCTTGTATAGTTTTGTGCATTTACTTTGATTTAATAAACTTTCATTATTTGATTGTAAAACCATACTCGCTCATAATTGTTGAGCATTCTGGTTGGTGAGTATTTTCTACTTGTAATCAATTACTCAAAAGTGGTTTTGAGTGAGTTGGGGTTGTGAGTGAAACACCTGTAAGGGTTTATTGTGTGAGCCATAAAAACACAAGGATTTAATTGTTGTGTTAGCCATTAAAACACAATGGTTTTTCTGGGTTAGGTGTTAGCTAAGAGAGAAATACCATAGTTGGGAGTGAGCTACAAAAATTCTATTGTAACACTTCAAGTGTTAGTAAAACATTCAATTGAGATTAGGGAGAGAAGTAGGGTTTGTTAATACCCGAAACTCTATAAATCTTGTGTGCATAATATCCTTCTTCAATTTATTATTTTAGCATATTCCTTCAAGCAAAATTTTATTTGCCAACCAATTCAACTCCTTTTTTTGGTTATTGTTTAGGGCAACACATGAATATGTGAGTTTCCACATACATTGAACATTATTCACAATGTATATACCAAGCCATAATTTACCAATCATTTCAATTTAATAACAAGTCTCAAACCATTTACCATTTTCATCATTGCCCACTAGTTGTAAATATTACTAAAATTGATATGGATATACAACGACTCACTCTGGAGTCCTTCAAAACACCTACCTAAGATACTAGGATTAAACTTTTCTCATCGCCAAGGGAGCTCACCTAAGTTTTACCCTTGATTCCACAACTTTGTTCTCAATTTAGCCCATTCTAGGCCTCTTAGTACCATAAACTCTCAATGACATGCTATTTCTTCTAATTCTAGTCCTAGTCCGAGTATTGGGCATAAAAATTCACCTTTAAAAATCAAGTTTCTCAATCCCATATGTGCATCATACATGTATATCATTTAAATATACATTCTCTTGCAATAATAGCTCAAATACATATTATTTTCATTAAAAAATTTATCATAAAATTATCAATAATTTTAAAAATTTGCATACATATGGTTCACACTCATAAATACTTATTCATTCTCATGAAACTTCCCTTTCATGGTTTACCTGGCCATGAACCATGTGGTGATTCAACCCATGACTGCTTTTATTTAAAAATTACCATACGATTCATGGTCATGAACAATTGTTCACACCCATGGACCTTGGAAAATTTCCAAAAATAATACTAATCTCCATATATGCATCATACATGTTTTAGGTGAGTTTTCATAAGATTTAGGTTGAAAGGTCTCAAACACTCCTTGAAAGATGATTGAAGTTAATGTTAATTCTAACACAAATGTAGAAAATAAAAGGGTTTCTAACTTTTATAACTCCTGATTCACTGTCGTGACTGATTCCTCACAGACATAAATCAACCTTGACGGTAGAAGCAACTTGTGATCCAAAATTTGCTAACTGTGAAACACATGATTCACAACTGTGAATCACCTGTAGACACTTTTTTTTCCTTTTCTCTCTAAAACTTAACCTCTTTACCCCACACACACACTTTTCAAGACATGACCTTATATCATAAGAATATCTAGGCTGTACTTTATGAGCATGATAGATTCCATCATAATTGAAAATTAAAAAGAGAGTTATTAGCTGCTGAAATCTCAATGGCCTTTAGGATTGCTAAAATTTATGCTTCATTAGAATCTTTAATACCAACTGAGCAAGATAAAATTGCCTAAAACTTGCTGTTTAATGAACATAGGGACCCTCTAACCATTGCAGATTCTAAAACTACTTCTTCCTCTCATCCTCCCTCTTAGCCGAATCACCCTCCATCTTCTCCACCAAATTTCTCTCATTTTTCCTAAAATTTACACCAAAATCAAGCACCCTAATATTATTTTAGCCCCTCTATTAGTTAATGGAAGTCTCTAATCTTCATTTGAAGGGCTAGAGTGGAATAAAATCAAAGGAGACAAGCTAGGACACAAAATTGAGGTAAGAGAATTTGAGAGTTTTAAATTTGTTTAAGGATTCAAATAGAGAGTTTAGGGTATGTAGATGATATTTATGAAGTTAGATCGAGTTATGGAAGTAAAATAATGGTGGATTAATTATGTCTATGTTGTAGCCACGGTAGGTATTCAAGGAAGTGAACGTACTTCAAAAGAAAAAGCTAAGGAAAAGGAAGCTTAGGAAGGCTAAAGAAAGGAAATAAGGTTAGTGGTTACAAATTCTACTTATTTCCATTGTTTATGCATGAATTAGGGTTATGGAATTTAGGAAATTTGAGTGTTTTGCATGTAAATGGTAATGAAAGCTGTAAATATGTTTAAGGGAATATAAAAAGTGGATTAGAATGGTTAAATTTAATAACAAAAAAATTTTAGTGGAACTTTAAAAGAATGGCCATATTATGTAAAAATGTAAATTAAGGTATAACTATGTTTCAGTGTAATATTATGGTACATATGTATTAATAGAGGTATAAATTAGTGAAATGAATTATTAGAAGGTGAAAAAAAATTTTAATGATGAAAAAGAGTTGTAGGCCGAAACATGGAGATGAAGAAATTAATATTTTTCTTGCTAATTAAATGAAAACTAAACCATAAATTGCAAGAAGATATGATATTTAGTGTATATGATTGGATTGAGAATTTTTAGAATATATTGAATATTTTTCTAGTTAGTAATTTCCTTATGTATAAAATGGAACATAATGAATAAGTGTGTTTAATGGTGTTTGCTGATCTAATTGAAAATAATGGTGAATTCTTGATATATTAGAATGGAAAGTGTGGAAAAAGAATGGGGTAAAAGAGGATTTGGTTATGGATGAATAAAATTTTGGGTAATAATGTGCAATAAATAGAAATTATGAATTTAATGGGAATTGAATCAAAAGAATAAGTTCATTGCCCTTAGTTGTTTTTTGATGGTTAAATCTAGTCCAGAATATAATTGGCTAGCCATATGGATACCATTGCCGCAGTATGGGTCATAGCGACTTGCTTAGGTAGGCGAATGAAAATTTACTTCAGTGATAGTGATTTGGTGATCAGTGTATAGTACAATGCTTGGGTGGTCCTTCGGGGTCACTTTTCAGTGTAGTGGACTTATAGGGTCTACATCCTATGTATCCGGTCTGAAGATTTTCTATTTGATTGAAACTAAGGGCAAATATGATAAAAATGATATAAGTAATGAATATGATAAAAATGATATAAGTAATAAATATGATAAAAATGATAAAAGTGATAAATATGATAAAAATGGTATAATAATAAAAATGATAAAAGTGATAAATGTGGAAAACAAATAGTAAAATGGAATATAAGGAAAAAAAATAGTTAATTAAAGAAGTAGAATGAAAAATGACTAAATTGAAAGAAAATAAAAATTCAAGAGTAAATCGAAAAAAACTATAAGATTCATTCGGTAAAATTGTTAATTTGATAAAGGTATTCAATAGTGAATTAATGGTAAATAATAATAAAATATTGATTAAAAGAATAATTAATATATTAAAGAGTAAAATTTGAATACTATAGTGAATATGATATTGCATGAATGCATAAAAATTTTAGATCAATGGAAATCCCTAGATTGGTAATCACCACTAGACATTTTTAAATGCTCAACACATAGTTATTTGACTGTATGCAGGTAATAGCTAGGAAGGCACAAGAGCAAGCATACCACTTTTTGGGAGCAGCTGAAAGGAAAAATTAGCAAAGTATATTATTATGAATGACATGTATATATGAATACGTATATATGTAAAAAGTGAAATGTTGAGTTTTGTTGAATGGAGAATATTTTATATTATATTTGATTTGTTGTGCCCAATATGAGCTGCGGATTGTTTGAAGTGCAGGTGGGATAGATTTATAGCCGTTATACTGCCAAAATTTTTGGAAAATAAAAAGAATTAATAAAGTAGTAATGATATTAGGGTTATTAAGTAAAAAAAAAAATTCACACACATCGGTTATAATCAATTTTAAAAGATACCAACAATTTTGGTAATCACATTAGAATACGTAACGTATGTACAGAAGGATTGTAATAAGAGTGTCACAGTTTGGTGGTATCAGAGCATGGTTTAGGCGGTTCTAAGATTGAAGTGAGGATTAAGTGAATGGATTATATGTATATACACGCCAATTGTTAAATGAAATGTGTTATAAGTCTAATGTATGCTTGCTCTTTTCTTTGTTTTATAGTGAAAGATGGCATCCCAACAAGGTCAAGGTGTTAGAGACAGTGAGAGTGAAGCATTAGTTAGTGTTGAGCAAGCTAAGGCCTTGCAACAGCATGCCACTCCACTAGTTGCACCACCTCCACTGCCACAACTGGACTTCCTTAATCTTATGCTAATTACATTCAACATAGGATGTAGGCCGAATAAGCTCAATAGCCACAACTAGCGGCCCAGGTACAACCTCCTACTCCACCTAAAAAGAAGTTGATTTTGGAGCAGCTGGAGAGATTGGGAGCTGAAAATTTCTATGGTTGTGATCCTTTGACACCTGCACATGTGGTAGAATGGTTGTTTAAGACTAAGATATTATTTGAAATCACTCACAGCCCACCTGAAGAGAAGTTCAAAGGTATTGTGGCATTACTCTAAGGTCCTGCATTTATTTATTGGGACTCAGTCCACAAGCATACCCCAGACAAGCAGTTGAATTGAGATTTCTTCTTGGTCCAGTTTGAAAAGAAATTTACAGGGTCCGAGTATAAATCAGAGATGCAAAATTCTTTTTAGAGACTCAGACAGGGAAATGAGACAGTAACATAGTATGAGCTTCAGTTTGAGTGCCTCAGTGCCTATCTTAATGATTATCAGTTGAACGAGGAGAAATTATGTCAGAGATTTGAGAGAGGTATCCATAACAAAATCAGACAGATAGTGGGTGTACAACAACATCCAAATTTGCATGCTTTGGTAGAAGCGACTATTAAAATGGAAAGTATCCAGACATATGAGGCTAATAGGCAAACTCAGTTTTAGTAGAAGAGGAAGCTAGGATAGTTCAATGGTTTGGGTACTCAGAGTAAGAAGTCTAGAGGACCAGCTCCATCACAGGGTCGTACATCAGTTGCACCAGAGCATGGACAAGGAAATGCATTATGTGGCAATGCCTCAGTTACATATGTGGGCATTACACCTAGAGGCAGAGGAGAAGGTGCAATCCAGACCTATGGTCATTATGGTAGATCTCATATAGAAGAGTGCATATATTTCACTAGTGCCTGTTTCAAGTGTGATTCAAAGGATCATCAAATCAGGGATTGTCCAGTGGCTCAAGCTTCTACGACTACATCACCAACACCAGGTATTGGAACTTTACCATCCAGAGGTTGAGGTAGGGGAGCAACCCTTAATCCATCAGCATCTAGACCTTATGCACAACCGCCCCAAGGTCAGAGAGGAACTATAGGCTGTACTTATGTAGTGAGAGCTAGAGAAGATGAGCATGCTCCCGATGTGATAGTAGGTAAATTTACACTTATGACTAATTCTGTTTATGCATTGGTTGATCCTGGTTCCACACACTCCTACATAAATACTAATGTTGCACGTGGGAAAGGGTTAAGAGATTCACAATTAGGCTAGGACATGCTAGTGAGCAATCCTTTAGGAAGTAGTGTTGTGGTGAACATGGTGTATAGGAATTGTCCCATTAGTGCGCAAGGTTATGAATTTCTAGCTAACCTAATTGAGCTCCCATTCCGCGAGTTTAATGTGATATTGGAGATGGATTGGCTAGCTACCACCAAGCGATAGTAGATTGTAAATGGAAAAGAGTGACATTTAAACTCTTCAATCACCAGGAAATTACTATTGTGGGTGAAAGAACATACTTTTTATCTGATGTGGTTTCAGCTACAGCTGCCAAGAGACTCATAAGAAAGAGGTGCATTGCTTACTTGTGTTATGCAGTGGAAGCTAAAAAGGAAGATCTTAAGGTTTTAGATGTGCCTATAGTGAGAGATTTTTCAGATGTCTTTCCTGATAAACTACCAGGCTTGCCACCTGACAAAGATGTCAAATTCACTATTGATGTAGCTATAGGCACGACACTATTTCTATTGAACCCTATAGGATGGCGCCTATAGAACTCAAAGAATTAAAGATTAAACTACAGGAAATGCTTGATAAAGGCTTTATTAGACCCAGTATTTTACCATGGGGAGCATCGGTACTCTTTGTAAAGAAGAAGGATGGGTCCCTCAGATTATGCATTGACTACTGACAACTGAATAAAGTGACAATCAAGAACAAATATCCCCTTTAATGTATTGAAGACTTATTTGATCAATTGAAAGGAGCAGGTGTGTTTTCAAAGATTGACCTAAGATCAATCTACCATCAATTGAAAGTAAGGGAAACAGATGTGCCCAAGAATATTTTTTGCATAAGATATAGCCACTATGATTTTTTAGTCATGCCATTTGGGCTTACAAATGCCCAGTAGCTTTCATGGATCTAATGAATAGGATATTTATCCTTATCTAGACCAGTTCGTGGTGGTATTTATTGATGATATTCTAGTGTATTCGAAAACTCTAGAAGAACATGACGAGCACCTACGAATTGTCTTGCATATATTGAGAGAAGCAACTGTATGCAAAGTTCAGCAAGTGTGACTTTTGGTTAAATGAAGTATCCTTCTTGGATCACATAGTTTCAGCTCAAGGGATAAAGGTGGACCCAAAGAAGATTAAAGAAATCTTATAATGGAGAATACCTAAGACTGTTAAAGAAGTTAGAAATTTCTTAGGTTTGGTTGGGTATTATAGAAGATTTGTAAAAGGTTTTTCCACCATAGAAGCACCACTCACTCGACTGTTACATAAACATATTAAGTTTGAGTTGATGGATAAATATGAAGGAAGCTTTGAGAAGCTTACAAACATGTGGACAAAACCCCAGTATTAACTTAACCAGAATTTGACAAGGATTTTATGATTTACAGTGATGCCTCCAGGAATGGGTTAGGTTGTGTATTGATGCAGGAAAGTAAAGTGATTGCATATGCTTCCCAACTCAAAACTCATGAGAAAAACTATCCTACTCACGATCTTGAGCTTGTAGCAATTGTACTCGCTTTGAAGATATGGAAACATTATCTCTATGGTGAAAAATACTACAGTTACACATATCATAAAAGTTTGAAATATTTGCTCACATAGAAGGAACTTAATTTGAGATATAGGCATTGGCTTGAATTGATAAAAGACTATGCTTGCTTAATCGACTATCATCCAAGAAAGGCAAATGTAGTAGCTGATGCAATTAGTAGAAAATTTATGGTAGCCCTTCGGGCGATGAATGTCAGATTGGATATGGCACAAGATGGAGCGATAATAGCAGAAATGCAAGTTAAACTAGATTTTCTTCAGCAAGTGAAAGCGGAACAAAAGTTAGATGATCGCTTGATTGCCAGAGTGAACCGAGTAAAAAAGGGCAATGAGGGTGATTACTCTTTGGGTGCAAATGACAACCTTTATTTCAACCAGAGGTTATGTGTACCCAATCAAGATGAATTGAGGAAGAATATTCTCATAGAAGCTCATCATAGCATCTGCGCGATACATTTTAGTGGTAACAAGATGTATCAGGACTTAAAAGTACACTATTGGTGGCTAGGAATAAAATGTGATGTGACATAATTCGTGAGCAAATGCTTGATATGCCAGCAGGTAAAAACTGAACACCAAGTTCCATCGGGTTTACTTCAGCCTATCGCGATACCGAGTGGAAATGGGATTGAGTAACCATGGATTTTGTGACGGAACTTCCTTTGACTGGAAGGAAGCATGATGCTATCTGGATAGTCATTGATAGACTTACTAAATTGGCCCATTTCATACCAGTATGGATGGACTATCCACTACCAGGTTGGTAGAAGTCTACATTAATAAAGTGAGGCTCCATGGAGTACCATGCTCCATTATTTCAGATAGGGATCCAAGATTTACTTTCCAGTTCTGGAAGAAGTTGGAGGAAACATTGGGGACAAAACTTCATTTTAGTACAACTTTTCATCTCCAAACTGAAGGGCAGTTAGAGCGTGTAATTCAAATACTTGAGGATATGTTGAGAAGTTGTGTCCTTGATTTGAAAGTAGTTTGGAAAAGTATTTTCCATTGGCTGAGTTTGCTTACAACAACAACTATTAGTCCAACATCAAAATGGTGCCCTATGAAACACTTTATGGGAGAAAATGTAGGACTCCTTTATGTTGGATAGAATTAAGTGAGAAGAAACTAATGGGGACTGATTTAGTTCATGAAACTGAAGAGAAGATACAAGTGATGAAAGATAGATTGAAAGAAGTCATGGACCGACATAAATCATATGCAGATTTAAAAAGAAAAAAAATAGAGTTTCAGGTTGGATATCAAGTGTTTCTGAAGGTATTACTCTGAAAGAAGGCAATGAGGTTTAGGAAGAAGGGCAAATTAAGTCCAAGATTTATAGTCCCAAATTTCTCAACCAATCGTTAACATTCGACTCTATCCCACAGGCTCTCTCACAATCCCAATCAAAAGATCAATAGCTAATAAAAGGGCATGTTTTAAGAAATTTGTACCTGCAAATGACACTGAAGGGTAACAAAGCCAGCATTACATCAAGGACAGTTCTATTAGCTGTTGATTTTGTGGTTTTTCCTTTTGAAGAACTAGCTTTTGAAGCCATGAGGGTGATGAAGATGGTGAGATGTCGCTGCTCACAAAAGAAAGAGAAACCCATGAGGTTTTAATGATTGTTCTTCCACAAATCTTGATTTTTAATGGGTAACAGGTGAGGAAAAAGCTTTAATCACTGAAAATTAATGACAAAAGGTGGAAAAACAAGAGAAAAAGGCAAAAAAAAACAATGGAGAATGACTGGAGAATGAGAGAGAAACTGACGGTTAAGAGAGGAGAGAGAGAGAGAAACTGACGATTGATATACTTTTTCTATCAAAAATACTCCGGCATAATCCACATCCAAAATATCCACTAAATCAAATGTCATGCATTTAGGGATACCAAAGACCTAAGTATTGTGTGCTAATGAGATACATAAATATCGAGTCTACTTATCGTAAGATAAAGAAGGCTACTGATCATACCTCGATATTTCTTTTCATTAACTCATTTTCCATTCTCATCTTTGTCTAGTTTGATGGTGGTGCTCATAGGAGTCTTGCTAGCTTTGGCTCCATCCATTCCAAATCTCTTTAATAAGTCTTTAGCATACTTTACTTGATTAATGAAAATTCCATCCAACCATTGCTTGATTTGAAGTGTTAGCAAGAACTTGAGTTCTCCCATCATGCTCTTCTCAAATTCGTTTTGCATACATTTAAAAAATTCTTCACAAAAGCTCACATTAGTAACATAAAATATAATATCATCTATATAGATTTGTGCAATGAGAATGTCATTGTTATACTTTTTGATGAAAATAGTTGTATCAACCTTACCTTTAGAAAAACCATTTTGCAAAAAAAGTTACTTAATCTTTCGTACCAAGCTTTAGGGGCTTGTTTCAACCCATATAAAGCCTTGGTAAGTTTAAAAATTTGATTTGGAAAACCATGTTGCTCAAAACCTGGATGCTGCTCAACATAAACTTCCTCCTCTATAAAACCATTTAAGAAAGTACTTTTAACATCCATTTGATAAAGTTTAAAATTCATATATGATGCAAAAGCAAACAACAATCTAATAGTTTCTAACCTTGCAACTGGGCAAAGGTTTCATCATAATCTATACCTTCTTCTTGACTATAGCCTTTAGCCACTAACCTAACTTTGTTCCTAGTTATATCACTACATTCATCAAATTTGTTTCTAAAAACCCTATTGGTGCCAATAATAGGATAATTTTTAAGTCTAGGGAATAAAGTACAAACTTTATTTCTCTCAAATTGGTTGAGTTCTGCTTGCATGGCAAGGACCTAACTTTTATCACACAAGGCATTATCAACATTTTTAGGTTTAATTTGAGAGATGAAGGCAAGACTATTAAGATGCTTAAGAGAGTGTCTAGTAGTTACCCCTTTTGATGGTTCACCAAGGATGAGGTCCTTAAAATGGTCCTTCTTGAAGTGTCAATCCTTAGGTAGATCCTCATGAACATTTGAAAATTGGGGAGCAATTGATGATTCTTCGATTTCTTCCTCTGAGGGTTATACCACAATCTCTTGGCATGCATCATGTGAAGGTGAGTTGTTTTTATCAATGTCTTTGCTACCTTGTTGTTGATTTAGTTCTTTAGTAATACCTTTATCATCATCAACAACAATAACCTTTTAAGGCTTAAGGGGGTTAGACTCATCAAATACAACATGCATGGATTTTTCAACAACTAAGGTTCTTTTGTTAAAGATTCTATAAGACTTTTTAGAGTTTGCATAACCAAGAAAGATACCTTCATCGACATCAAATTTTCCAAAGTTGTCCTTTGTGTTTAATATAAATCACTTGTAACCAAAAACCCTAAGATATGAAATCTTAGGCTTTCTACCATTCCATAGTTTATAGGGAGTTTTATTTAAAAGCGGTCTTATGAAAACTCTATTTGAAATGTAACATGTGGTGTTGGAAACTTTATGCCAAAAGTACTTAGGGAGATTATACTCATTGAGCATAGTTCTAGCCATCTGAACTAATGTCCTATTCTTCCTTTCAACAATCACATTTTGTTTAGGTGTTCTAGGGGATGAAAAATTATGAGATATGTCCATTTCAATACAAGCAACTTGAAGGAATCATTTTCAAACTCTTTTACATGATCACTTCTTATATAAGAGATTTTAAAACCTTTTTCATTTTGAATACATTTTGCAAGAGTTTTAAATGCATCAAAACTATCATCCTTGTGAGCTAGAAAGGATACCGAAGTAAATCTAGAGTAATCATTAACAATGACATATGCATAGTGCATTCCACCTAGGCTAGCAACTCTATAAGGTCCAAACATATCCATATGCAATAATTGAAGTGGTCTAATGGTACTTAACTTTTTTTAAGCTTAAAGAAACTTTTTACTTGCTTACCCATTTGCCATGCTTTACAAACTTTATCTTTTTGGAATTTGACTTTTGGAAAGCTGATGACTAGATCACTTTTATTTAGATCTCCTATGAGTTTCATGCTTGGATACCCAAGTCTTCTATGCTAAACCCACATCCCATCCTTGATGGAAACAAAACACTCAACACCTTGATTAGTCAAAGAGGTTAGATCAATAGTATAAACATTGTTAACCCTTTCACCATTGAAAATTACTTTGTTATCTGAAACTTAGGTTATAAAGCATTTTATAGGTTCAAAAGTTACATTATGTCCCTTATCACATAATTGACTAACACTTAGCAAATTATGTTTTAATGCATCAACTAAGAGAACATCTTCAATATAAGTTGAGTCTTTCTTACCCACTTGACTAATGCCAATAATCTTACCTTTGGCATTGTCAATAAATGTTACCTTGCCAATCTTTTTCATCTCCAATAGAGTAAATAGATTGACATTATCGGTCATATGCCTTAAACATCATCCACTATCTAGATACCACTTCTATTTGTACATGGTGGACTTCAAGCATACCTAAAAAAATGTAAATCATTTTGTTTTTGATACCCAAATATTCTTGAGTCCTTGAGGGTTAGCATTGGAAGGATACAAATGAGCATTCCTTATTAGGGATCTTATGTTAATATGACCTTTGTCACCATAATAATGATATGTTGCAAGAGGTGCATGCCTTTTCCTTTGAAAATGATGAAAACTATGTGAAGAGGCCTAGTGATGCTTCCTAGATTGTGGTCCTCTAAGCATTTAGCTCTTGAGCCATTAGCTATGATACCATTGAACCTTTTAGATCCTTTGGCTTTAATGCTAGGTCTATTATAAGTCTTAGTGATAGGCACACTTTGACTTGATACTTTTAAAGTACTAACATGTGAATTACCAAACCCAATTCCATTTTTAGATTTCAAAGGATTAGAATTCATAGCAATCATTCGATTAAGTATTTTCTTTCCTTTGTTAAATCTAGAAATGGAATCCTTAAGAGCAAAAATTTCCTTTTCTAATAAAACATTTTTCTCAACAAGTTTGGCATGATCATTTAACACTTTATCCTTTCTTGAAATACTCTTATTTAAGGAGTTAGTTAACTTTTCATTAGAAGATTTTGATTTCTTAAGTTCTTCTAGAGTCTTAACTAAGTCTTTAAGTGAATTATTTCTAGAAGAATATTTTTCACATTTATGCAACAATTTTTCAAAAGCATGCATCATTTCATCATTAAACACAAAGTCAAGTTTATGAGTTACCTCATCCATTAGAGGTTCTTCAAATGCCATAAAACATAGATTTGCAACTTCACCATTGGACTCACCATCATGAGAATCGCTTGAGTCATCCCACGTGGCTTTGAAAGCTTTTTTCTCCTTTTCTTTCTTAGAGAATTTGTTCAATTTTGGGCATTCTGATCTAATGTTCCAAGCTTGTTGTATTTAGCATATTTGTTGATCCTTTTTGCTTGAATCTTGCTTTTTGAAGTCCTTGACTTTCTTTCTTTTCATGATGAGATTTTTAATCTATATAGAAAGCATTGCTAGTTCATCATCACTATTTAGCTCATTCTCACTTGCTTCCTTGCTAGCTTTTAAAGCAATTCCTTTGTCATTCTTCCCTTTCTCTTCTTCACCCACTTGAGTCATCTTAATTTCATGAGTAAGGATTTGACCCAAGAGTTCATCAGTTGGAAGCTTTGAATGGTCATTTGCTTCTTCAATTGAGGAAATTTTGGCTTCCTATATCCTTTGAGGCAAACTCACAAGAATTTTGTTGTTGACATCTTTAAGTGAATGAGTCTACTATACATATCACATATTTTCTCATTAGGCTTCATTTCAAATAGCTTATACTCTTTTCCAAGCATTTGTAGTTTCTTACTTTTCACTTGATTAGTTCTTTCATGCTTAGTCCTTAGACAATCCCAAATTTCCTTTGCTGAACGAAGATGTTCAATTCTATTGTATTCTTCTCTACTCAAGCCACAATAAAAGAGTGGTGATTGCTATTCTATTTCCTAAATTGGCTTTAGTTTGCTGATCATTCCATTCGTTTCTTAGAATGGGTACTTCCCTTCCATCTTTATCCTTCCTCATAGGAGGAGTCCAACCTTCCTCTATGATATCCCATAAGTTGACACCTTTACTATCCAAGAACATCTCCATCTTCTTTTTCTAGTAAGCATAATTTGTGCCATCAAAGAATGGAGGTCTTATGTAGCTTGGTCCATGAATATTGGGAGCTTGACTTATGGAGGTCATAATCTTTACTCTAAGATGATTAAATCTTTACAAATAGGAGACTTTGCTCTGATACCAAATGAAAGACCACAAGAGGGGGAGGGGTAAATTGATGACTTTTCGATGAGAGTAGAAATATAAAAATTTTTATCAAATGAAGAGTAAGAGAGAAACAACAAAAGATTTATAGAGGTTTAGCCCTCAAAGCCTACTCCTTTCCTCAACCAATGTTGAGAGTTTAAATCCACTAGCAATCTACTTCAAGGTGTAGATTAAACCCTTTACAAGCTTATAAACAAGCTACCCACGTGTTTTTAACTAAGGCTCACACTCAAACCCAATAACAAGTATTTTAATCCCAATACAACTCATTCAATCACACTTAAGCAATTGATTGCAAGAATTGAAATACTCAACTACCTAGAAAACTCAAGAATATCTGAAATTTTAGAGAGAGAAAGAAGGTAGTTGAAAATAATGAATGCACAAAGCTCTTTTAGATGAATACAAGTATTAACCACTTAATCTCAGTTTCTCTAACCCTTGGAAGTCTTGAAAGAGAGCTACATATATTTTCTGTAGAAAAAAAGAGTCATGGGGTGTATTTAATGTAAAGATAGTTGTTCAACTACCTTTTCTATATGTATCTATTAGCATAAAATTTCTATATTCACGGGCATGAAAAATAATTCACGGACATGATATTCATAGTAAACTGTGAACTATATTGTGAATTCTAGCCCTAAATAATTTTGGATAAATTTTCAAATTGTTGGTCCTTGATATTCACGGGCATGAATAATAGTTAACAGACGTGAATTAGAGTGTAAACCATGAAACAAATCATGAAGCTAGCCATGAATGGTTCTAGAACTTTTGGTGTGTTTGACTTCGATCTTCATGGCGTGACTAATTATTTGGTCATGAATTATATCGTGAAACTTGGCTGTGAATGACTGATTTTGAATTTTTTCGTGCCAAGACTATTTTACGGGCATGACTGATGATTAATGGGTGTGAACAACAACTCTTTTGTAATATTTATCTTTTATTGACTTGATTTCTTTCATCAAAAAGATGTTTGATGATCATTGAACCTGTATAAATACTTATAATATAAAATATGATTAAATTTTGTATTTCTCAATTATTTGTTAGCATTAAAAATACGAAAATACCAAGATGCATGGAATAAGCCAAAAATTAATAATAATGCTAATAGCCAACAAACAAGTATTCCAAGATGCATGGGTGGTTGTCCATGCAATTATATTCACAAACACATTAGGGAATTTGCACATGGGATAACTACTGCACATGGAGTTAATGATAAATTTCTGCAACGGAAACAAAAACATAAATTAATAAATTAATAGTATTTGTACTGTTTATAAGTATGGTATTTTCTATCTAAGGTTTTATTAGGTTGACATATCTGTCCCTCACAGAACTCCAGTCATATTTTGGGTCCCAACTCCTTGCATTTTTGTCCATCTAAATTTTATGAATTTGTTATAGTGGAGATTTCTTGGACCTGCTAGTCATTATTGGACCTCTTGGTTCTTGCATGATTGTTGTTATTTAAGTTCAATTACTGTAGAGTGGGTGGGATTTTATGGGAATATTGCTTTTGGTTATTCAAATTGTTCATCCGATATAATTATTTTCATATTGAATTTGAATCATTAGTTATATTATCATTATCAACTAAAATGGAGTTATTCATCAAATCAAGTCATTCCCATATTAAATTTATAAAACAATTGGACCGAATCGACTCAATCATTTACTTCTAGAAATAATATAATGTGAAAGATTATATTTTATGTTTTTTCTCCGAATAATAAAAGATTTGAAACTGTCTCAAATATAAGTGTTCAATTCGCTCTAAATTCAAGTAATGAGTATCAAAATAAAACAAAGTAGCAATCAAATTCAAATTTACCAAAATAATATTAAATTAAATAGTAAAATCAAATATATATTTTAAAATAATTATAATATCTAAAAGTTAAAGTAGTAATACTAATAGACTAACACTAATAAATAATCATAGGGATATAATAAAAATATCTATATATTAGTGTTAATATATTCAAATAAAGTATAATCTCTCACTTTGACCCAAGAGTGGGATCAAATTGATTTTCTTGCTTGAATTTTAAGATCTCTAATTCCATTTTGGAGGAATTATTCTTTTGAACTCTAATTTAATTTTGGAGGTTTTTGGGTCTTCTCAATTCCATTTTTTGGAAGTATTTATAGTGACCCGGCAATATTAGGATCAAGTCAAGATATTTTTGGAGTATTTTTTAGAGCATTTTTAGGCATTTCTGCTCAAAGTCCCCCAAGCAAAAAATCATTTGGATTGATTCTTGCACTTCCTTAGTAGCTGTCCAGAGAATCAAATTTACTTATTCTTTGTTAGTTATTTTCATCAGGCCTTCTTATTCAGAAAGATGCACAAATTCAGTGTTGATGATATACTTCTCTTCAAATCCTCAATGCTCAACCTCTCCCTATCCTCTTTGCCAAGCTCGCAGTTTTCATCTAAAATGACCCCGACAAGGACTTTCTCAACTGTGCCAAATAAAATATCTGGGCTAAATCGACAAAAATTGTTAAGTTTAGGAGAGTTTAAGCACCAAATTAATAATGTATTTTAAAGAGAAATTATTAAAAAAAAATCTCAATATTTGGGTTTTTTTTTTCAAATAAAATTCTATCATTTTTTTCTCAACTATTGGACCCTTAATTTTGATAGTTCCTTTTAATTTATCTTTTTGTTAGTTTTTCATCCATTTTTCTGAATGAAAGTCTAACATGAATATGCTATGGAGATTCATATTTTAAATTTCTTTTTACTAGCCTAAAATTTTATCTTTTTACATGAATATGCTGTTTGAACCTATTTTTATGAGATGTTTGGGATTGTTGTTGGGTCAAAAAGAGAGGTTTAGAATTTTCTTGATTTAATTAATTATTTTTTTAATTTTTTATAAACTATTTTTTAAAATATATTTTTGAAAAAATATATATTTATCCAATTATCTTCAAAAATAGTTTTAAAAATCAAAAAAATTAAAAATAAATATTTTAAACGAAAAACACCTTTTTTAAATGCAAAGCAAATCAGACCCTTAATAATTGTTGTACATGGAAAGACTGAGAAGAAAAGGGAGAGGAAGAGAGAAGAAGGTGAAAAGAGACTCAAACATGAGTCCCAACAACATGAAACATCCAACTTCCATCCAGAAATGGAAAATGATATTTGAGTCAAACAAATGCGATTCAACTGCAATTCATTATGAATACGTATTTTAGTGGAGGTAATCTCGCATTTGACGGATAAAACTGAAATTGTTCAACCGATAGTCAGTCTGATTCAGAATAACTAACCATGATGCCAAAAGGAAATGCTTTATGACGGACATCACCTACAGAACCAAAAGGGGATAATATAAAAAACTGTGGATTCCTGGATTTTGAGCTAAAATTTTCATGCTAATTCCGCGGCAAAAGAAAAAGAAATAGCCAACCAACAATCTCGTAACGAATTGCAGGTGTCAACGCATTAATAAATGCTTTATATGTATGTAAAAAGATGCACATTTTTCTTTAACAAGATTTCAATCTGCATGTAAATATTTATTTATATCTTCCTTTCAAAGCATTTGATTTTCCGCCACACTTCCAAACAATGACATTGGGCGGTTGTTTATTCCTTATTCATGTATACTATTTCTAGCCTACTTGACTGTCGGGTGACATTTATATAAGAGGAACGTGGGTTTTTATTTTTATTTTTGTTTATAAGAGCAACATGGATTAAGGAATCTCAAAATAAGCATGTACCATTAGTGAATCTACTATGAGCAAACCACGCAACGAAATGAGCTACTTGAAAAGCGGACAGGTGATTAGAACACAATACTCCCCAATTGTTCAACCGCAATGTATCAAGTATGTTTCGAGGACGAAACATCTTAAGGGGGAGAGAATTGTAATGGTCACTAATTAGAGTCTAGTTAGAATAAGTGTAATGCATAGAAACTATATGATTGACATTAGATATTAAAATAAATTGAGTAAATTATGAAATAAAAAATAAAAATGAACTAAATAAATTGATAAAATTTAATTTGATTAGATATATCGTAATAAAATTTCAGTTTAATAAAAGTTAGTGAAATTTAATACATGTAAATTAGTAATTAATTAATTAATTAAAATAGAACAAGGTAAAAGAAAAAAAAAAGGATAGGGGGGCCGAATGTGGTTTTGTGGGAGGGGGAGTGTATTTGAGTTAATTGCATTTAATATCATAATAACATCAACCTTATCTCCACACCCATCTTATCTCCACTCTTCTTCTTCCTCAAACCACCAGCCTCCATTTCTTTACCATCTCCTTCATGATTTGCAAGAATTTCACTCCAAATAGATTTGTTCTAGGTAAGTAATCCTCTCTCAATTATTCTTGTATTTTTAGAGTATTAGGACTGTATAGTATCAGTCTTTTGTACTCTATGTACGAGAGAGTTATCAACCGAATTTGAAGAAGTATAAAACATGAAAGTTGTTCATATATGTCTTGTGTATCTGTCTGAGAAATTTTATGGAATTATTTTAAGTACATGAAGAGAAATGGCCATTGGAGTGAAACTGGTTCAGGGAGGCATATTAACTAAATAACCTACGGTTTTTGTTTACATTGATCATCTTAATGGCTGAATCTGAGGTTTTGTAAAACATAAAAGTTGTAGGTATATGTTTTATTTAGGTCTCTGAAAAATTTCTTATAAATCTCTCTTGTGTAGGTTGAGTTATACTGAAATGAACTATGACCGTTACTTTATTGAGCTGGTTTCATATACCTGTACAGATCCAGTAACTTCGTCCTCATATTGACCTCTTTTTAAATCTAATTAGCCAAAGTTCAAAACATAAAAATTTTACATCTATGTCTTATCTAAATTTCTGTGAAAGTCTCACCTTAAAATGTCATGTACTTTGTGAGTTATGAGCTGGACAATTGAACTGGTCGGGTTGATACTCTATGATAAACCAGTTATAGATCCTCTAGTATTTTAGAACCTTAGAAACAGAATCTGGAAATGAGGTAAACATGAAAAATGTTCCAAATTAACTTATATAACTGTATAAAAAGTTTCATAATAATTGAAGCTACAAATTGAAAGATATAAAGTTTTAAATATGGTACCCCGAAACTGTCTAAAGGCAGAGAATAGAGCAACATCTAAAAATATACTAAAAATCGTGTAATGGTTCAAAAATTCTGCAATTTTAGTACGTTTTAGTTCTAGATATTAAATTTAATTGGAATCAATAATCATATAAATTGGATAAGTGTAGAAAAAGGTATTGATCCAACAGTCCAAAAAGGTCCTGTTCCAGATTATAAAAAATTGTAGTTATTTATCTAAACTATAAGTATTTTATCAATGAATTAATTATTTATATTTTCGAATTAGGATCTCAACAAGAAGAAGAGCAATAAAAGTAGACAAGCTCCAAATTTTAGATTTTGGAAAAAAGCTCCATTGAGGTTTGTACATATATGCATTTTAGTTTGCCTTGTTGCATGTTTGTGTGTTAATTGGTTAAGTTGCATATTTGAATAATGTAATAAAATGTTTAAATATGAAATGAAATGAGTGCTTAATTAATGAAACTTCATGTTAATGCATGTATAGACATATGGATGAATAATTGATTGATAAAATGTAGGAAATTTTAGTTGAAGATTGTAAATGTGTGTTAAGGGGTGTGAATGTAGAATATATAACATAATATATTTTTCAATATGGATTAGTATATGATTGATTAAAAATATAATAATTATAAATGGTAATTATTGGATAATTAGGACAATAAAGAGTGAAGTAAGAAAGTCATGTATGACATATGTATTTGATATGGAAAGAGATGTTATATGACATACTTGTACTCATAAGATTATTATAAATTTTAGTTTTGTATTAAAAGATTTTTTGTCTTTGATTGTATAGAGGACTAATTAAAGTATGCCAATATTACTTAAATGATTATATAGAATGGAATATCATATGAATATATGATTTTAAAATGATATAATCATATTTTCATTATAAATGTAAAGGGAATATTGATTCCAGCAAATTAAGATATAAAGAAAATAAATAAGAAATAACATTAATTGCCCAGTTCTCAACCTGTGGACTAATTAGGGATAGATGGTGCATCATTGCGGGGGCATTACGGTACCGATATTGATATGGTTTAGGAATAGGATGGTATTAGCTCCGGGAGCACCCCTGTCCTAATTACACAGATGATGTGATTATACTCAGTCATGAGGTTTAAGCTCCGCGAGCCCTCTTGACTTGAGACTATAGTGAGTAGGGTGCTTAAGCTCCGCGAGCGGCCTTACTACACGCCCTATATCCGGACAGTCCGAGAATGAGATTTGGGTTATTTATATTAAAACATTATATATAAATTAATTAAAAGACATACATATACTTGTTGAGAGATAAAATGTGTAAAATGACATGAATTATAAATATTTATTAAGGTAAGTTAAATTCATAATTGAGTAATATATGTATTGTTTGTATTGTCAGTGAATTTGTAATATTGTATAAACATGTGGTTGTTCCTGTTAATGTATGTTGAAGTATTATAATCTGTATTATGAATTATCTACCATGCAGTTTTGGTAACTGTATGTTAAAATATTTATACTTATATGGATTGAGATTTGAGTTAACTAAACAATCATAATTTTAGGGAAATCAATTAAATAAGAATGAGCTACGGAAACATGAGATGAGGTAGAATGTTTAATATTTATATATTAAATATGGTTGATTATATATAGTTCATGTCCTGATACAAATATAATGATGAGATAATGAAACATAAATTTTATTTTATTATAATATTTTCTAAATTTGATGCAATGATTTATTTAAATTATATCATGATTATTATGACCCTCGTTTGTGTGACTTCATGGGAAAACTTAAATGCTTATATGTACCACTAAGCTAGAAATGGCTTAGCGTGGGTTTTTTCCGCGCAGGAATTGGAGCTTGTAAGTAGTAAATTGTGGAGTTGATAGATGAATTACAAGCTCATACTAGAGGAGACACGTCAGAACTAGTTGAGGGTCGAATGCATATTATTTTTTGTATTTTCTTCATTATCATGCATATGGGTTGTTAGACATGTTTTATATATAGTTAAGAACATATTTTGTATTTTGGTATTATATCTATATAGTTAGATGTAAGGTAAAAGTCATTAATTGTGATAGTTATAATGAGGTATAATATTTATGTAACATGATGATGTATTTGATAATTGAATCCATATGTATATCCGAATGTTAAAAAAAAATTGTCAATTTAGTTATTAAATGAAAAGTTTAAATTCAGGCTAGTTTCATAGAGATTGTTTGTGTCATTCCGCTTATGTAATGGGATTATTCCTATTATATAGGCGGGATGTCACAATTTCTATATGAACATTTGCCATGTGAACATTTGTATTTTCTAGCTAGCTCTATCATATGTTTCATTTGCACATTTGTCGGACCGTATGCCTCTTCTTTTGCCTTTCAATGTCGATTAACTAGTCACAATGCCTTTTAAGTCCTTATGCATATGCATTTATAACTAAACATTCATCGTCCATTATGTTTTTATTATGTATACCTCATATATATACCACATGTATATCATATATGTTCTGCATACACCTCAAATATGCTATACATATACCATATATATATCATGTATACCAAATATATATCTCAAATATACCACTTATATATACCACATATGATACAAATTATTCATCATCTCATTATCAATGTCAAATCATGACAATCATATAAATCACATAACCTTAAATTATCTCACATATCACATAGCAAGCAATATTCATATGCACTAAAGAAATCGTTTGATAACTATATTCATATTTCTCCTTTAATTTCGATCATTCACTTATTGTTCATCCCCTTCTTGTGGATCTTCAATTTGTTATGAGCCTAATATGGAAATATAATTAATTATCTCATGACTAGAGAAAGTTGATTTGGTTTAAACAAATTAATATGCATTGTTCATATTAATAGTTAGAATTTTTTCTATTAGGCAGTGTGACCTTATGGGATTGATTAGCCTATATTTTTTTCTACACTTGTTTTGTATGATTTTCGTTCCTAATTAAATTTAACACATAATTATATAACATACTAAAATTTCAGATAAATTGGAGTATTGTACAATATTTGGTGGAATTTTCAATTGTTTTATGTTTTCTGTTCTTTAGCAGTTTTAGGTTACCAAATTTGGTCATTCATATCTTACATTATACAAGTTATATTATAGTTAAACTTTACATTCATTTAGATAGATTAAAATGGAACATTTTTCATGCATATAATTTTTATTAATTATGTCTCTAAAGTTGTCAAATTATAAGAAATATTTAACTAATCCATAACAAAGTTGGATTTCGGACTAGTATGACTTGTAAAGAACATATCTTACTATATATATAATATATTAAGGTGAAATATTATCAAAATTTAGCTAAGATATATCTCTATAACTTTAGTTTTTGATACATTACATATTTTATCTATAAGAAACTCAAAATGACCAAACAACCTGCTGCATTTGCCTAGGGCACTAAGCAAACATTTCAAACTATAGAACAGTTATAGTTTTATTTATCATAACTCAAAATCTACAATATATGTGAATCTGAAATTTGGTATGAATATAGATAATACATGTATCTATAATTTTTATATTTTGATATTCTTAAAATACAAGCTCTATCATATTCAAAACAAATAAAAACCGTAGCTAACTCAGCTAGAGTTCGCACTCGAACCAGTTCCAATCAAGAGAGAATTTCTATTCATATACACAAAATCTTGCAAATATATTTATGTATACATAAATCTAAGACATAAATGAACAAATTTTATATTAGAAACTTTTTCAAATTCTATTCATAAGGTCATTCAAATTAGAGTGTAAAGACACTAATACAACACAAGTCTAACAATTCAAACCAATAATAGAACAATAAAGAGAATATTACTACCAAGAACGAATTTGAAAGGGATGAATTTGCTGCAAAACTTAAGTAAAATAAGGAAGAAAAGAATACTGAAATGGTGGAAGAAGAAGAAGAAATGAAGCTGAAGTGAGGGAGGTAGAATAGTGAGGAGGAAGATAAGGTCCACCACTTACCTCCTCAATTTTGTCATTTCTCTTTTTTTTTTCTTCCTTTCTTTTATTTTCCTTTCCCTTTTCTTTTGTTTCTATTTTTTCATTTTATTTATTTATTATTACTATTATTATTTCTAATACCTTATTAGCTTCATTTAGATTATAAATATACACGTGTGATTCGATACAATTGCAATATATTTAGACATGTAACTAGTATATATCATGAACTTATTCCTATGAAATTACATGTAGAATACACATGTTTAAATGAAATATATGCAAGATGTGTATGTTTAAATGAGATGCTTGTAGAGATTCATATGAGGAATATCGATAATGTTACAGTAAATTTGTAAAAAATATATAATAAAAATATTTATACTATAAAAATTAATATTAAAAAATATAATTGTTATAAATTAATATTAAAAGATATTATTATATATTAATAGTTAGAAGGTCAATAAAATTTATTCTATAATCAACTGATTATTAATACTCTGAAATGACCTGAATTGATATAAATTTGGGGGCTTCAAAGTTATAGGTGAATTAAGCTAACTCATCAATCATCCTAATTAATGACCTATATATCAAAGGTGAGCCCTATCCCCCTTTTTTTTTTAAAAGAAGAATAAAAGTGTCAAATGGCAAGCTCTACACCAGTAATTATGACAAGGGTCCCTCACAATAGATCTCATCATGGGCATTGCGATTCCATGTTTCTGCTAATTCATAATGCGGTTTTTTTATTTATTTATTTTTTACATAATTAGAAATGAGAGGAGAAAAAATATCTGAGTGGTTTGAAATTTACCTTCCACCCGCTCTCAAGAAAGAATTTATCCTAATTGACATCACATAGTACTTATTTATTTCCCCATTAATTGAATACATAATAAAATAGACCACACAACTTCACACCTAAATTATTAACAATTGATGCCATTAGGATTATGTGGTCTTAGAGAGTTTTGAAAATTATAGATTTACTATTATTTCAAACTCACTTAAATTAATATAAAGTTAATTTTATCATAATATATAATAAGTTTTTATTATATTTCTTAAATTTCTGATATAAGATTATCTTTAATATTTGCCTCAAGTGCAATTAATAAATAGTTTTTTTAATTTGCTATTTTTATTTGTATGAGCTTTTTCTTTTTCCTTGAGCATAAAATTTACTTATTCTTTAATATAGGAATTGTAATTCGTAGATCTTAGATTTTTTACCCACAAATCTATAGTCATTTGGTAGTTAATTCTCTTGCAGTTTTGTTACCTTATTATAATTGTGTGAGTCAAGTTTGATAATTATAGATTTACTATTATTTTAAAATGAATTAAGTCAATTTAAAATTAGTTATATCGTAATAATAAACTTTTATTTTATCTTTTAAACTTTCGATATAAAATTCTCTCCAATAACAAATGCATAACTATACAACAAATCCTTTTTAAAATACTTCATTCGATCTTTGTTTTATTTTAAGTATTTTTCAAATAGTTATACACATAATAGAAAAATATTAAATAACTAGATTGAATTTTAAAATACTTGTACAGACTAAATTATTATTTATATTTTCAATTAAGATAGAGAAATGTCATAAAGGAAATATATATGCAATGAAATAAAAAAGAACTAAATATCAAATTAAACAATAATGAATATTTTTTAATATTTTAAAAAGACATTTAAAATAGAAAAAAAAAAGTTCCATTAAGGCGTTTAAAGTTTAAAATGGGTCACTCTTTGGTACATACAACGTACCGTACGTACATTCATCTATCTTAACAGTAGATTTTTGCTTTTTAAATCTCAATCACTCAATATAACATTTAATTCATGGATTAAGGTCTAAAATTGCCTCCGAAATATGGACCAATTATTAATGTCGATCACACCCTATTATTGGTCAATATCCTTGAAGATTGGAAATTGGTTCAATTTTTGCAAAATGGTCGGCGGTTATTTCCCTGTTTAAAGACGACATGGCATTAAGCCACATTTTAATTGATTTGCCAAAAAAAATACAAAAAATAAATTTATAAAATAATTAGAATATATAACTTATTTTATAAAATTTCATATTAAACCTAAAATTCCTAATTCCTAAAAACCTTAATTTCAACTGCTCTCCCGTTTTTTTCCATCTCAATCGAATGTAACTTCATTACCACCACTTTCGATCGATATTGGAATGCCAAACCTAGGAGAAATTTGGTTTGGGTTCTAGGGATAATTTAAGCTTCATGGATTCAAACATTGAAAATCCCATCCTTTCTAGGTAAATTATTTTTCTATGGAAATTATCTTGCAATGACTAGTGTGTTGATGCTTTTAGAGCTCGATTATTTCGATGTTGCCTTTATCTAATTTCTTTATTGAGTTTGTTCATGTGAAAGTTTGTCTATCTATTTTATAAAACTTTAATGGAATAAAAAAAAAATCTGTGTAGGGCACATTGTGTTCGAAACTAGTTAATGTGGTCTGTTGTCATGTTTAATTACAAACTTTTTTGGGTTTATAAATGCTAATTTGTTGTTTTCTGTTTTGTTGTTTATCTTGTTGTCTTTTTTTTTTTTTTTCTTTTTTTCAATTTGTGTGTTTGTCAATGCCATCTTGGGACTTTATAGTGCTGATGACTCAAATGAAAATGGAAATGAACGGGGTTTAAACTGTAGATTTTAAGTTCCATTATAGGGATGAATGACAATTGGTTCCAAAATTCAAATATGTGAATTATAAAATTTATGTCACCTACAATTTTGACCCTAACTATTTTGAGTTCAGGAACCTATAAGAAATATTTACATAAAGGTTGGTGTGCAAAGAAAGTTGCAGTTGCATGATCTATAAGAGATTAGGCATATGAACTCCATAATTTAAAGGACAAGACCAAGACATTTCATGAAAAAATGATTATGAGGAAGCTAACTCTTGCCGGTTTTTCAGTCCCATAAATTTGGGACTGGACTGGAACTAGAGAGGTCCTAGTTCAGAGTTAGTCCATGGTTTGGCCAATTCCAACAATTTTTAATTTAATCTTTTATAAAAATTATACAATTATACAATTAATACAATAAATAAATACAATTAAAATTATTAAAGTTTATTTGTAATATTTATTCATAGAAATTAAACTTAATTATTGAGTAAATTTGATACTAAAAAATTAATTTAACTTATTAAATTTTTTATAAATGAAAAAAATTATTAAGTTAGAAATAAGTGAAAAAAAAATAGGGAATAAGTTAGTTAGAAAGAATGAGAAATTTGAGAAAAAAAATATTAACCTATAAAATATTAATTTTTGTAAATTATAAATTTGCAATAACCAATAAATTTGAAAATTTTGAGAAAACAATTAACTTATTTAATATTAATTTGTGATTTTGTGTAATAATTGAAATTGTTTTAAAAAAAGAGGAATTTGATTTCGAGAATTTATCAGTTAGAATTTAGAAATTATTATTTTTATTTTATAAATTAATAGATTATAAAAATTATAATTACACTAAAAATATAATCAATTTAATTTTTTATTTTAAAAAATAATTTTATTATAAAATTTTGAATTTATATTTAAAAAATAATAATATTAATAATTGGACTTAAATTTAAGTTTTTTCTACTATTAATTAAGTTGCTTGCATATCCTCTTAGAGTTTAGAGGAATCAAAACTCACGTAGTTTTTCTATCTTTTAAATTTTAATTATTGACCCCCTTTTACTTTTTTTTTTTAAAATTGAAACTGGCGGTATCGAATGTATTAGTTGTTCCTTCGACGGTAAAGGTATATAGGTCATCATTTTCATCTTTCTCTATTTTCTTGTTGTCTTAATGCTGCTTTGGTCCAATCATCAATATATGCTTGGACTTCTAGCTATTCGAAAATTATGTTAGATCACGTCTCATCCAAAATATTACTTCATGCACTAAATATTTGTTCAATTGCAACAGTTAAGATTGAACTTGAAAAATATTTATTTTGCAATTTGAGAGAGAACTAAATAAGTATTTTGTTGTCAACTCCACCGATTAAGAACTGAAAAATCTTTATATGTCTTACTATCACAAAATCAAATGTAATTGTTAGATAAATATCAAGTTTAGGTGAACCGAATGATGATTTTGGTTTTTTGTATTTTTACAACATCAAATGATTACCTTCTCAATTTTTATCGATTCAGCCTCAACTTGACTAGTAGTGTCACTACTACTAGTAGTAAAAATATTATAAATTAAACTAAATTTCATAAATAAATCAAAACTTAATTTTTTATATCATTAATTATAGTATCAACATTAATATCATCATTTAAATCTAAATATGAATAATAAATACTCAAATATTCTTGTAAACTATCTATATTATATATTGGACCAAAAATATGATATACAAGATTAATCAAAAGAATAAATTTAAAATAACTCAACCATTTATTTTTTATCATACAAATAAAATCATGCAAAATTAGGTCATTAATATATTCTTGAATTGTATCAACAATATTAATACATTCACACAATAATAAATAACATGTTGGATAATAAACACCATTTAAAATATATATTGCATCATTAAAAACTTTTAAAATATCGAAAAATTATTGGCAAACATCCCAATATTGTGGATGTAAATTAATTTATGACACATAATTTGAAACAAATATTCACAATAATTCTTTATATCCATATGACTTATTGATTAATTCATAAGTTGAATTTCAATGAATGGAAACATCTCTTAAAAATCTTTTAGATTTTTTTTTTGTAATTTTCACGATAAAATCAATCTCATGATTTCATTATTTGTCGATGTGATCATAAATATAAAATTGCTTCTTTAATTAGAGACATTATACCACTGAAAGATTTCAAACCATTTTTAATATATAAATTTAACACATGACATGTACATTTAAAATAAATTTTTTTTATCTCAAATGTTAGGTTGACATAATGTTTGAAAGTCTTAAATTGATATACTATTTGCCACTGCATTATCAAAATAAATTGAAAAATAATTTATGAAATAATCAGTTTTCTTTCAAAATATTTTTTTATCATTTTAAAAATATTATTGGTGGTATGCCGATTATTAAAAATTTTATATGTAAGTAATATTTTTTGTTGTTGTCATTCACCATCAATCCAATGACATGCAAGACCTATATAGAAATGCAATTGCTAAACGTCCATTTAAAAAATCAAATATTTTGTGCAATTCTTTTTTATTTTTTATATAAATTAAATAAAGTGAGTTTAAAAATATTTTTAGGTATACATTTAGGAGATGAATTTAATGTATTTTGATAAGAATTAACAAAACCTACTTCTTTTTATCAAAACTAAAAAATTAATGTTTCATACTTATCATTTTTGTTATTTTTTTTATTTTTTATCATTATATTGAAATAACTGAGAAGTAGAAGAATATGTTGCATACCCATAAATTTGAGTTTGACTTTTCTCAATTCCAATTTGAGCAGCATGTTTGTTATACAAGTGTTTTCAAAATGAGTTATAACTACCTTCTAGTTTTAAATTTATATGTTTGTACATAATAATTGTGCACAACATCAAATAACCCATCATTTTTTTTAAATTTTTTTTATCTTTTTATTAAATTTATATTTTAATATATTTAATTATTTAAATAAATTAAAATTTAAAAAATGAGGGGGTAGAGGGGTGCAGATTGCAGGGGATGGAGTGATGGGATCAGGTAATGGTCATAAGACTGTTACCCATTTAAAAAAATTATTTTTTAATTTTGTCATGGTTGGAACCAACAGAATTGATGATTTCCGATTATTGGGGATCGAGCCCTTCCCATACCGGGATATGGTCTAGCTCGATCCAATTCAGATTGGATCGAGTGGGTTCCACAGACCCAACTGGCCCGTGGCTAGGTCTAGATGAAGCACTTTGTAGTTGGTCAAAAAGTGTTGCTATAATTCAACTTACCTAGCCCTAAATCATTATCGCATCAAAATGGTGCAACCACACTTATCAAAATCTAAATTCGGATTAAAATGATAATTTAGACATTTAAGTGAGTAAATGAAATTTGGACATGATTAATTAAGAAGAGAGAATTTTATTTAGGACAATATTGAAATAAGTAGTATGCCAAGGAAAAATGATAATTTTATTTGTGCAAATTTTTTAATGAATATGTTGACCAAGATTATAATCTTATTGGGTGATATTGTATGTTGATATTGGAAGAATGTAGCAAAATCTGAACCCTTGATTTAAATAAGGACAAGATAGTAATTTCATATGTACATGCATAAAAAAGAAAGGGAAGATTTAAACTAAAGGAGGTACCTTGAGAGGAAAAAGAGAAGTGTAGGAACTAAAACCTTAGAAAGAACCTATTCAAATATAAAAATAGATATTATCGGTAAACTTAATATTTTTTTTTCACTTCTTCTTATTTTTTCCTTTCCATTTTATTTCAGTGAAGCTCTTTTAGCTTAAGTAGAGATTTCTTCTCAAGTTAGTTTTTTAATGAACAAACCTAGCAAAAAGGCTTGTATATTCCTAAAAGTAAGACCTTGAGTAGATTTTGAGGTAAAAATGGAAACTTGAGATGAAATCTTGAGTAAGGAACCATGGAATCTATATGTAAATAGTAGCTTTTATGTTGTAAAAGTGAAATAGTGAATAAATGTGGTGGTTTTATGTATTAGGAGTACCTAGAGAAGCAAGTGGCAACCTCCAAGAAGGAGGAAAATCTTGAGCAAACCAATGAGTGTTTTTGAAAGCTCAAAATTTGAGGATAGTACACAATGGCACTTTCCTTCTTGTTTATAGCTTGAATGTGTGATGATTATCTGCTTTAATTGTGCATGTGTGCCAAATTAAATGAATACATGTGATATAAGTATGAGATATGAATTGTGTGGCCTTACGAGAGCCTCGATGTGTGGTAGCATGAATTAGGGCCTTGAAATTGATATATATGCTAAGTAATATGAAAAATTGTTGAATTTGAATGCTCGGAGTTTAAAAAGTGTGAATTTTCAACTTAAAATGCAGAGTTTTTGTAAATTGAGTTTCTTAATGCATGTTGGATTATTTAAGGGTTAATCATCTATGAAAAATTATTGAAATTGGTTAAATTTTTTATTTGTCAAGTTTTGGATGAAAAATATGCATGAAAAATGCGAGAGAGCCTCTTTGATGTGTGATTGATGTTTTGTCTCATTGCAGCAGATGAAGGTTATATTGAGTGCTCAACAAGCTTGTCATGCGCATGACAAGGCCCTATAGGCTCTATCATGAGTGCAACATTTTGTTGTGCATGTGATGAAGCCTAGAGAGGTCATACGTGTGACAAAAGCCTAATAGAGACATTGTCATGCATGTGAAGATCGCAAGGCTCCGCCGTGATGTTTTCTCGACCTTTTGCATATGTGATGCTTCCAGCATTTATGTAATAACTTTAGCTATTCAAGTGTGATTACCAAATATGGAATTGAACATCCTATAGTGTGAAATCAATAAAATTATGTTATGATAAATACATGATGTTATGATTTGATAGGAGTCAAATGACATGCAATTATGACATTTTGACTAGGAAATCAATGGTATCTTGATTATATATACAATAGTGATAGTCATGAAAGGTATGATTAACATATAAGATGAGCATGCATACAAATGAAAATTATAAACATATTAGAAGCTTGTGGAGGACATATGTTATGCAATAAAGATGTTATAAAAAGGGAAAGTTGAAAATCCAAATATGTATATGCCTATAACATTTAACCTAGGACTAGAATTAGAGTAGATGTCATATCATTATGAGTATAACTAGTCTGTTGATATAAGGTCATATGATGATGATATTTAACACCTTAGCCTATGATCAGACACTCATATTCTAGTTGGCAATCCACTAACATTTGAACTTATGAAAACATATTTCTACTTGTACTTTAGCCTGCGATCAGGTACCATTAAACTAGTTAGCAATCTAGTAATTATTAGGCTATGATCAACCAATTTGTATCCTAGTTAGTCCAGTTTAGGAGGTTATGGGGAAAATGAGAAAGAATCAGCAAGATTAATAAAGTTGAAAGATATTAATAAGAATTATGAATATACTTGTGTTGAGTCATATTCATTTGTTTGAATATGGTTGTGTTCTTGCATGAGGAGATCATTAACTAATATGTTAAAAATTATGCATAGCATGATAAAATGATGTATGCAACTTTATGATATGCCATGTGTGTAACATCGAGTGATTTAGGTCCTGATTATGCATGACCATAGTGGGGTGCGCTGGTTCAATCAGAGTCTAAATTTGAATCCATAAAAAAATGATTAATAATAAGAAAAAATAATTAAGGGTATTATTATTTGGGAATTCAAAAAATTAGTGCTAGAACTGGAAAAAAAAATAAAATTACCTTACGGACAAAATAGGTATTATGACAATTGTTGGGAAAAAATTTGTGAAAATGAGGAAATTTGTGGCAAATAAAGAATTTCTCAAAGTTTAAAAGTTAATCAAGATTAATCATGTTAATGAACCAATGAAAATTAGAATTAATTTTAATTAGTTGGACCCACTCCTTAATTTGGGTATAAAAGTCAAAAAGGAAGAAATTATACATTCTTCCACCTAAAAATCTAACTTTTCTTCTTCTTCTTTCTTTCACTCTTTGGTCGTCCACCATAGCCTCCAAAAGCCACCATCTTTGCTTCAATCCAAGCTTGAAAAAGAGAGAAAAAAATTTTTTTGAGAGAGAAAAATTCAGAATTAAAGAGTTCTTGCCATAAAGGGAGCAAATGATCAAGAAGGAAGGAAGAAAGAAGACCAAAAAGGGAAGGACTTTGGAACAGATTCGGTCCACCTTGGAGAACCATTGAGGTGAGTTAATTCTTCTTGAATTTAACCTTTTTTCTTCCATTTGAGACCTATAAGGATGATAGATATGATTAGCATTAGTAGATTCAGGTTATGTGGCAAGATTAGAACTAGAAATTTAAAGTTGCAACTAGTTGAAGAAAAGTGTAGTTAAACTTTTAATTAGTGATAATTGATGTTAGTTAATTATTTTTTGACTTAAAAACTAGAGAAAGGTAACTCTAATAGAGGAATGAGGGCTACCTTGGTTAAGTTAATTTGGGAAAAAATTGAAATTAACCTAGGAGCAATACAATTGGTGATAGATGAAGTATGATTAGAGTGTTGATTTGAAGAAAATAAATTGGGACATATGATTAGGTTTTTGGGCAAACATGACATATAAGAAGGAAGTTTAACTTTAGTACATTTTGGCTAAATTAAAGTATAAAACATATTAAGAGCATTAGAATTTTATGTAGGCATGAGAAGTTTTGATAATGGATGATAAAAATGAGATATGGTATGATTGTGTAGGAAAACCAAGTGAACAAATGAGAGGCCTTCAAGAGGGTGACAAAGGCAAGGAGAAACAAAATTAGTAAAGGGAGGAAAAGAAGGAAAAAGGGAAGCTCCATGGCTAATTAGGTATGTGCCTCATTGATAAAAATCTTATATGTTGTTCAAATGTGTGTAATTATGTATTAAGGTTTGATATGAATGTGGTTTGATATGGAATGTGATTATTTGTTGCTTTTGATGTCTTATATGGTAATGAGACCAAATGGTATGAAATTATTAAGATATATGAATGTAATTGTGACTTGAAAACTTTGGCATAAAAATGAATGCATATGATGGATGTAATTAATAATTAAGATTGTGCTAGCTAATGACCCTATTGTAGAAATTTTAGAACAGTCTTGACTATTTGAATCATAACTAATGCTCTGGTAATGATATTGAGATTAAATAAGTTGGAAATGAAATTGGACTCATAATTGTAAAACTTTCATTCATAACCTAAGTTCAAAATCTAATTGCAAATGGGCTAAAAATTTGACACAAAATCTCAGACCTATAGATACCCGGAAAATACTGGGTAAAAATAATGGAACGCCATTTAGTAAAAGGGCCATAACTTTTGATAGAAAACTTGGATTTGAGTAATTTTTTATGAATATTAAAGCTGAGACATTACGCTACAAAATATTAGAGACTTCAAATTCGAATTATAAATGAGTTAAAAATGAAGTCCAAAATCATGGTCGAAATCCGGCATAGACAAAAATGTGATTTATTGGGCTTTTGCATATAGTATCATGAATATATATATATATATATATATATAGTAATTAATGTAAATTTTGACTTAAATTATAATTATAAATATTTAATAAATTATTTATATGTGAGGTTCTAATAAAATAACAATGAAAACAAATAAAAAAATAAAAAAACATATATGTGAAAATGTGATACAATTATTATTTTTGAAAATATTGTGAATAAATATAAAAATAGATAAGCCATAGGGCACCAAATCTAGAACTAGAATAGAGAATAGTTTGACATGCCAATCAGGGGAGTTAAGACACTCGGTGTCAAATATGAAAGCTGGTAATGACAAATTTATAAATGCACTTGGTGCAAAATTATTAAGCCGATAATGACAATATTACAAAAGCCGATAATGGTACTACTATAAAAGTACTCGACACAATATTATGAAAGTCAGTAATGACAATCCCGTTATTCTTATTAGTTAGTACGATTATATGTGTTATGGGCACAAGAAAAATGAAAAATAACAATAATATAAAAGTATGTCATTTCGATAATGTTATGTTAAATTACAATTGTTAAATATGAAATGTTTGATGAAATTTATTTGTTTTCATATAATTCTTTATTTTATGCCTTATTTATAAAATTATTAATTGACATGTAAGAAAATATATATATGTAATATTTTTATCCTTGAAGCACCACTAATCTAGTAGCTTAGCGCGTGTGGTTTCCTCTCGCGTAGATTTTAAAGGGTAGTCGTAGATAGCAAAATTATCAGAAGAACAAGGGTACCTGGACGAAATCAGCTAAAAACTTTGGACTTATTTTTGGTATATTTTATCAAAAATTTTATAAATTAAAGTATAGTTTTTATCTCATCTAGTATGTATCGGGGATGTGTAACTTCAATGTAATGGACATAGTTGGATGTAAAATAATATATTTTATAAATAAAGAAAATTTTGAACATCCGTGTTGGTAATAAATTTATTTTAGTGTTTGTAATATTTCTACAAAAAAAATTTATACTTCATTTAGTTAAGCTTATAAGATAGTTAGTCGGATAATATTCACTTACCTTGTTGAACTAAAGTGGGGTAAGGAGGTATTACAATATGTGATAATAACATTGACTAAATGTGATATGCATGTTAATTTTTGAATATGCATGAATGTTATGTCTATGTATGCATTTTTTTATATCATTATGCACCACTACGTAAAATATTTAATGTGTGAGTCTTTTTGTCTCACACATAAGTGGAGCGGTGCAGATAGTTAACCCTACATAAGACAATAGAGCTTGGTATACAAAGTCAAATAGAAGAAAATGAGATTTAAATCACGTTGGTGACATAGGGCATATAATTCTTTAATTTTTACCATGTCTATTTGAGAATATTGGTTTTGTTTTAAATATAGCTCTTATATACTAAAACTTATAATTTTAATTGATATAGTTTTTGTACAACCTAAAGGCTCATGGAAGCCCGTGTATAATATTTTGTAGATTTAAAAGCATGTTATAGTAAAATAGGATTGATTTCCTTATAGCTTTCGTTTATTCTAAATATAAAAGATATTAAAGTTTATATGACTATGTTTGAGATTAATATATTTGTAACGGATGTTTGGTTTAACTGTTCGGGATAACATTTAGCTTTTTTTACCCAACAGTTGATATAAAACTATTTGATAAACTTTTCTAAATAACAGCTGGTAGTTTTTTGAAGTCCAAAACAAATGCTAATTGAAAATGAAACGTCCGGTTATTTAGACACTGATCGTATGTGACAAAGTCAATGCACACCGGGTCGATCGAAGTCTAAATCCGGATGCACAGAAAAATAATAATATTTAAGGGAGATTTATTAAGGATATTATTAATTGGGAATTTAAAGGTTTAGTGCCAAAATTAGTTGAAATAAAATTTCTCTTTGGATTAAATGAGGATTTATGGAATGGTTTGGAATTATTTTGTACAAAGAGGAGATTATGAGTTAAATAATGTATTATTTAAAGATTAAAAATTTATTATGATTAATTAATCAAATTGACCAATAGGAAATAAATTTAGAATTTTTTTAACATTTATAACCTAATCTTTATCTTTCCATTAATGCCCATTAATTAGAATTGATGAATCACATGCCTAATCACCCATTCTAGAATTCTCTTCATTAATGAGCCTTATCCTAAACCTTATCTTTTAATCCTTGTCACCATTCTAGAATTATTTAATTAATGAGGCATTGATGAATCTAATCAGTGTCACCATTCTAGAATTCTTTCATTAATGAGGCATTGATGAATCTAATCCTTGTCACCATTCTAGAATTCTTTCATTAATGAGGCATTAAACTTAACAAAAACAAAATCTCCTCTTCCTCACCTTCCATTGCCGTCCACCTTCTCCACTATTATCCACCATTTTTATTCCAATTTTAGCTAGTAAAAGAGAGGAAAGAATAATTCAAGTGATAGAAAACTCAAGAGAGTAAATGAAAAAATCAATTTGAAAGGTAGAAGAAAGGAAGAGAAATAAGAAAGAAACAAAGAGAGAAATTTTGTCAAGGTGAGTTCTTCTTCAATCCTTTTGCTTTTCTTTATTAATTGAGAATAAAGTGATGATAATTAAGGTTAGAAATGAGGAAGAAGGGGTTGTCTAGGTGATGGTGGGTTGAAACAAAAAGAAATTGGTTTGATGATATGAGATATGTTTGATGGTTTTAGGGCAAACCAAAGACAAAGGTAGAAGTAATCTTGAGGAAGGGAAAGGAAAGGAAAAATCCTAGGAAAGGGAGAAGAGATTAATAAGGTATGTGCTTGTATGACAAAAATTTAATATGTTGATTTTATTGTTAAATCTTGTGTTAATTGCATGATTAATGAGTGGTTGTGTTGTTATATGTGTTGCTGGAAATTTTATCATGGAGCAGTATGCATTCAAAATTTGATAACTTAGGTTCTAGAACTCTAAATTTAGTGTTCTATGATGTTTTGGAAACTCAAGACATATATATAAAACTTTCATTAAGGGCATAAGATCTAATTATGAATAAAACTATGTTAAAATGTGACACAAATATGAGACTTGAAATCCACCTCGGAATTTCCTGGGCAGATTTTAGCTGAGCACTCAGTACTCAATCAGTCATAACTTTGTCTACAGAGATCAGAATTATTTGATTAAAAATGGAAATTAAAGATAAGATTTGTGGCTAAAATATATTACAAGACTACTTTATTAAATGCGGCCAGTAACAGCATCAAAATTGAGATGTAAGACAGAGCCCGAAATCTGTCCAGAACAGGGCTGTTGAAAAAAGTGAGAGTTTTACATGTGAATTGATTTGAGCCTTATGATATGAGATGAATGATGTTGATATGAGTGATTATTATGTGATAAGCCATTGATTCCGTAAAAATTTATTGAGAAAATAAAACTATGAAATAATTGTTTGGTGTATATTTTGACCATAATGAAATTATTACTTGAATAAATTGAGATAAAATAATTAAGCCCTAAAACACCTAGCTGGGAACTAAGGTAAATGATAGATTGGCATGCCAATAAGGGGTAGGATATGTAGGCGTAAAACGCCGAGTTAATTGATATAGGCACTAAATGTGCCTAGTTGATTTAAGTAGGCACTAGATGTGTCGAGTTGATTGATGTAGGCACTAAATGTGCCCAGTTAATTTATGTAGGCACCATGTGCCGAGTTAAAATTTGCCGACCAAAAACGCCCCATATCCTAGCTGATAGTTCTAGTTATTGGTGTTGGACATAAATTTGAATAAACAAGACAACATAAGATATGATAAAATTGACTTATTGTGAATAATTATTGAATAATAAAATGAGGGAAATTATGGTGATATTAAAAATAATATTATCCAATGATATTATGCAATTAACATAATTATCATGTGTAAAAGGAATTTTGTGTAGTAACAATTAACTTGCAAATTAATTTATTGCTGATAAATTTATGATATTTCTTTTATTTGATTTTTAAATGTATGAATGTGTGAAATTTTATAAATTTGCATATTAAACTTTTGTCATATAAAGTACCACTAAGCTAGTAGCTTAGCGCGTGTGGTTTTCCCACGCGTAGGTACTCAAGTAGTTAGTAAATAAAGGATGAAGCTGCCAGAAAGAGAAGAACATCATATAGTGGATAACAACATTTGAAGATCTTTTTGTTTCAATGTATTACTTTTTGTAAAACATATTAGCAAGTTTTATTTTCATATTGTGTGATACTCATATTTGGGTCTGTAAATAAAATATTAATTAGTAGAACTTGGTATGTAATCTTTTAGAAAATGAAATGATTTATTATGAATGAATTATATAAATTGGTATAACGTATATGTGTATGGAAAAAAAATGGGAGACTACATTTTAGATTTACATTCAGATATTTTAAAATGAGAATATACAAAACAATTATATAAGCAAGTTAGACAGAAAATCAAGAGTACTGTAGCACTCATTTACTTTGCTACTATTATTAGAGTAAGGGGGTGTTACAATTTTTGGTATCAGAGCCTTGGTTTAAGGCGATTCTAATTTAGGTGGGTAACTAAATAAAATGTGTGTCTCATGCATATGCATCTTACATATATATGTTGCTATCTTACAAGAAGGGTTCTTCTTTCTGGCATTAGACAGTTATGGAATCTTGTTCACAACGAACTGTGAGAGTTAGCGCTGAAAGTAATGATCCATCTGACACTGAAGTATCATCTCATTCAAGGCAACATCGGAGAGCTGCTAGAGCTAGTGAATCTATGTCATCTCATGGTCATTTTGAAACTAAAGGTGTAGATCAGGGGGATTTATTAGAGAATGTAGTGGAACTGATTCGACAAGCTGCTAGACCTACCACTTCGAGTCTACGGTTTGACAAGCTCATGAAGTACGGTGCTACCGACTTTTATGGTCGTAAAGAAGAAGATGCAGCAGTAGCAGAGTACTGGTTGGAGAGAAATGAGAGGGTGTTTGAGCAACTGGAGTGTACTCATAATCAGAAATATCAGTACACATTATCTCTTTTGCAAGAAAGTGCATTTGATTGGTGGAAAACCATTCTGCAAAGGCCACAAACACCAGATCCTCCCACATGGAATTTCTTTTTAAACCAGTTCTGGGCCAAATATGTTCCCCGATCATACAGAGACAAGAAGAAATAAGAATTCTTAGATCTGAAACAAAACACTCTGACTGTAACTGAATATGAAAAAGAGTTTACTCGCCTGAGCAAGTATGCAGAAGGCATTATATCTGATGAGATTGATCGATGTAGATGATTTGAGCGGGGTCTTAGACATCCCATTAGAGACAGAGTGGTGGCCTCACAGATCATAGACTTTTCAAGACTAGTGCCAGCAGCGGAGAGTGTGGAGGAAGCATTAGTAGATCAGCAGTAGGTAACAACTGAGAAGGGTTTTAAAAGACCTTTATCACAATTCAGTGCAGGCCCATCTGGTAGTAAGAGGGCTAGGTTAGCAGGGAGCCAACCACGAATAGTAAGTGTTGGTAGAGCTTATACTTTTAGGGGAAATCAGCAACAAAGACTTGCAGTATCCATAGCCAGTGCACCTACATTCAGTTCTAGGAGATTAACTCCAAAAATTTGTCCACATTGTGGAAGGACACATGCAGGAGAGTGTTGGTGGCTGACAGGGGCTTGTTTAAAACATGGAGCTACAGATCATAAGCAAAAAGACTGTCCAAGATAAATTGCTGGTAGGGGTACATACAGCACAACACCAGTTCAGACAGGAGTTTCAGGCCAGGGCAGAGGCAGAGGTCATGGGCAAATGAGAGGAGGCCGAACAGGGTCGAGTCATGGAGCATCAGAAATAGTTGACAGACCAGAGGGAGGTAGAGCACCAGCCCGTGCCTATGCTATGAGAGCTCATGAAGAGCAGGATGCCCCAGATGTGATTGTTGGTAAATTTTCTCTCTTTAATACTAATTTATTTGCCTTAATTGATCCGGGATCTACTCATTCCTATTTATGCACACCACCACCTAGTCAGGGAAAGATGATAGCAAAAAAATTAGATTATGATATAGTGGTGACAAATCCTTTGGGCCATAGTGTTACAGTTAATAGAGTGTATAAAAATTGTTCGGTGAAAATTTAGGGTAGAGAGTTCCTAGCGGACTTAATTGAATTACCTTTTCATGAATTTGATGCTATTTTGGGGATGGATTGGTTGACTCGACATAGAGCAATTGTTGATTGCCGATCCAGAATAGTGATATTTATAATTACGGGGCAAGATGACATAATGATTCAGGGTGAGAATCGACCATACCTAACTCATGTCATTTCTGTTATGAAAGCTAGAAAACTTATAAGGAAAGGATGTGAGGCGTATCTAGCACATGTAGTGGATGTTGGGAAAAGGAGTCCTGATCTCAGGAACATACCTACAGTATGTGAATTTCCAGATGTCTTTCCAGATGATTTGCCAGGATTGCCACCAAATAGAGAAATAGAATTTGGCATAGAGGTTATTCCAGGTATGACTCCAATATCTATTACCCCCTACAGAATGGCACCCACAGAATTGAAGGAATTGAAGGTGCAATTACAAGAACTACAGGATAAGGGGTTTATTAGAACCAGTGTGTCCCCTTGGGGTGCTTCAGTGTTATTTATGAAGAAGAAAGATGTCACCTTACGACTCTGTATTGATTATCGACAGCTGAATAAGGTGACGATCAAGAATAAATATCCCCTACCCAGAATAGATGATTTGTTCGATCAATTAAAAGGGGTCGGGGTTTTCTCCAACATTGACCTCAGATCAGGGTATCATCAATTAAAAATTAAGGAGTAAGATGTTTCTAAAACAGCATTTAGGACTCGGTATGGCCACTATGAGTTCTTAGTTATGCCATTCGGTTTGACTAATGCCCCAGCAGCTTTTATGGATATGGTGAATAGGGTCTTCAGACCATATTTAGATCAGTTTGTGGTGGTATTTATCGATGACATTTTGGTATACTCTAAGAGTAAAAAGGAGCATGATCAACATCTTCGAATAGTGCTTTAGACATTGAGGGAGAAGCAATTATATGCAAAGTTATCAAAATGTGCTTTTTGGCTAAGTGAGATGGCTTTTCTGGGACATATCGTATCAGTAGAGGGAATTAGAATGGATTCTAGCAAGATAGAGGTGATCCTTAATTGGAAACCACCCCGAAATGTGACGAAAGTGAGAAGCTTCCTTGGCTTGGCAGGATATTATAGGAGATTTGTGAAGGGATTTTCAATGATAGCCTCACCATTGACAAAACTCCTTAGGAAGGACACTAAGTTTGAATGGATAGAACAGTGTCAGACTAGCTTCAATAAATTGAAGGCCATGTTAATTGAAGCACCTGTGTTAACACAACCAATTCCAGGAAAGGATTATGTGGTATATACTGATGCTTCACATAATGGGTTAGGTTGTGTATTAATGCAGGAGGGTAAAGTAATTTCATATGCCTTTAGACAATTAAAGCCATATGAGAAGAATTATCCTACTCATGACTTAGAACTAGCAGCCATTGTATTTGCTCTGAAAATATGGAGGCACTACTTATATGGCGAGAGATGCTACATCTATATGGATCACAAAAGTTTGAAGTATCTGCCCATGCAAAAAGAACTCAACTTAAGACAAAGGCGATGGTTGGAATTAATCAAAGATTACAATTGCATCATTGATTACCAGCCAGACAAAGCCAATGTAGTGGCTGATGCTTTAAGTAGGAAAACACTGACAACATTGCAAGTTCAACCCACTTTGATTCAACAAGTGAAAGAAGCTCAGAAGCAAGATTTGAAATTGGTGGAAATCTCTGAGTTGGTGAAAAAGGGGAAAAGATCAGAGTTTACTAGTGGAGCTGATGGGAGTCTAAGCTACAAAGGCAGGTTGTGTGTACCAGATATCCAATAGTTAAAGCAAGAAATTTTGAGAGAAGCACATAATACTACTTATACGATGCATCCAGGAAGCAATAAAATGTATCAAGATTTAAAGACGTGTTATTAGTGGCTTGGAATGAAAAAGGACATCACATAATATACCACTAGATGTCTGATGTGCCAGCAAGTGAAGACAGAGCATCAAGTGCCATCCGGTTTGTTACAACCAATTTCTATTCCAGAATGGAAATGGGAGAAAATTACAATGGACTTTGTATCTGGCTTGCCATTGACACAGAAAAAGCATGATGCAACATGGGTAATAGTAGACAAACTTACTAAATCAACTCATTTCCTACCAGTTAGAATGGACTACTCACTCGCTCGACTGGCAGAATTATATGTCAATGAGATAGTTCGACTTCATGGTGTCCCAATTTTTATAATTTCTGATCGAGATCCACAGTTTACATCACAGTTTTGGAAAAGTTTGCAGCAAGCCTTGGGTACTCGACTCAACTTTAGTACAACATTCCACTCACAGACCGATGGTTAATCAGAACGGGTTATTCAAATATTGGAAGATATGCTAAGAAGTTGTGTAATTGAGTTTGAAGGTAGTTGGGATAAGTATCTTCCATTAATAGAGTTTGCATATAACAATAGTTATCAAGCAAGTATTGGGATGGCACCGTATGAAGCTTTGTATGAGAGGAAATGTAGGACACCTCTTTGTTGGACAAAGCTTGATGAAAGGAAACTAGTGGGGCCGGAATTAGTTCAACAGACAGAAGAAAAGGTGAGAGTGATAAAAGATAGACTAAAAGCAGCGGCTGATAGACAAAAGTCCTATGCAGATTTGAAGAGAAAAGACATAGAATATGTGGTTGGTGATAAAGTATTCTTGAAAGTCTCACCTTGGAAGAAAATCCTCAGGTTTGGCAGAAAGGGAAAGCTAAGTCCTCGATTTATTGGGCCGTATGAAGTGCTTGAACGTGTGGGTCCAGTGGCATACAAATTAGCATTACCACCAAAGTTAGAAAGAATCCATAATGTATTCCATGTATCAATGCTGAGAAAATATAGGTCGAATCCATCACACATAATACCTGTTGAAACCATAGAAGTGCAACCAGATTTGACTTATAAGGAAGAACCAGTAGCAATTTTAGCTAGGGAAGTTAAAGAATTGCGGAACAAACGAGTACCTCTGGTGAAAATCCTATGGCGCAACCATTCTACGAAAGAAGCCATATGGGAAAGTGAAAAAGTAATGAAGGCCCAATATCCTTAATTATTCAGCATCAACTAATCAGGTAAATTTCGAGGATAAAATTTTCTTAAAGGGGAGAGAATTGTAACGTCCAGTTATTTAGACACTGACCGTATGTGACAAAGTCAATGCACACCGGGTCGATCGGAGTCTAAATCCGGATGCATAGAAAAATAATACTATTTAAGGGAGATTTATTAAGGGCATTATTAATTGGGTATTTAAAGGTTTAGTGCCAAAATTAGTTGAAATAAAATTTCTCTTTGGATTAAATGAGGATTTATGGAATGGTTTGGGATTATTTTGTACAAAAAGGAGATTATGAGTTAAATGATGTATTATTTAAAGATTAAAAATTTATTATGATTAATTAATCAAATTGACCAATAGGAAATAAATCTAGATTTTTTTTAACATTTATAACCTAATCTTTATCTTTCCATTAATGCCCATTAATTAGAATTGATGAATCACATGCCTAATCACCCATTCTAGAATTCTCTTCAATAATGAGCCTTATCCTAAACCTTACCTTCTAATCCTTGTCACCATTATAGAATTCTTTCATTAATGAGGCATTGATGAATCTAATCCTTGTCACCATTCTAGAATTCTTTCATTAATGAGGCATTGATGAATCTAATCCTTGTCACCATTATAGAATTCTTTCATTAATGAGGCATTGATGAATCTAATTCTTGTCACCATTATAGAATTCTTTCATTAATGAGGCATTAAACTTAACAAAAACAAAATCTCCTCTTCCTCACCTTCCATTGCCGTCCACCTTCTCCACTATTCTCCACCATTTTTATTCCAATTTTAGCTAGTAAAAGAGAGGAAAGAATAATCCAAGTGATAGAAAACTCAAGAGAGTAAAGGAAAAAATCAATTTGAAAGGTAGAAGAAAGGAAGAGAAATAAGAAAGAAACAAAGAGAGAAATTTTTTCAAGCTGTGTTCTTCTTCAATCCTCTTGCTTTTCTTTATTAATTGTGATTAAAGTGATGATAATTAAGGTTAGAAATGAGGAAGAAGGGGTTGTCTAGGTGATGGTGGGTTGAAACAAAAAGAAATTGGTTTGATGATATGAGATATGTTTGATGGTTTTAGGGCAAACCAAAGACAAAGGTAGAAGCAATCTTGAGGAAGGGAAAGGAAAGGAAAAATCCTAGGAAAGGGAGAAGAGATTAATAAGGTATGTGCTTGTATGACAAAAATTTAATATGTTGATTTTATTGTTAAATCTTGTGTTAATTGCATGATTAATGAGTGGTTGTGTTGTTATGTGTTGCTGGAAATTTTATCATGGAGCAGTATGCATTAAAAATTTGATAACTTAGGTTCTGGAACTCTAAATTTGGCGTTCTTTGATGTTTTGGAAACTTAAGACAGATATCTAAAACCTGAATTAAGGGAATAAGATCTACATATGAATGAAACTATGTTAAAAATTAACACAAATATGAGACTTGAAATCCGCCTCGGAATTTCCTGGGCAGATTTTAGCTGAGCAGTCAGTACTCAATCAGTCATAACTTTGTCTACAGAGATCAGAATTAGTTGATTCAAAATTTAAATTAAAGATAAGATCAGTGGCTAAAATATATTATAATACCACTTAATTAAATGCAGCCATTAACAGCATCAAAATTAAGATGTAAGACAGAGACTGAAATCTGTCCAGAACAGGGATGTTGAAAAAAGTGAGAGTTTTACATGTAAATTGATTTGGGCCTTATGATATGAGATGAATGATGTTGATATGAGTGATTATTATGTGATAAGCCATTGAGTCCATAAAAATTTATTGAGAAAATAAAACTATGAAATAATTGGTTGGTGTATATTTTGACCATAATGAAATTATTACTTGAATAAATTGAGATGAAATAATTAAGCCCTAAAACACCTAGCTGGAAACTAAGGTAAATGATAGATTGGCATGCCAATAAGGGGTAGGATATGTAGGCGTAAAACGCCGAGTTGATTGATGTTGACACTAAATGTGCCGAGTTGATTTATGTAGGTACTACATGTGCCGAGTTGATTGATGTAGGCAATAAATGTGCTGAGTTAATTTATGTAGGCACCATATTGTGCCGAGTTAAATTATGTAGGTGTCATGTGCCGAGTTAAAATTTGCCGGCCGAAAATGCCCTGTATCTTAGCTGATAGTTCTAGTTATTGGTGTTGAGCATAAATTTGAATAAACAATTGACTTATTGTGAATAATTATTGAATAATAAAATGAGGGAAATTATGGTGATATTAAAAATAATATTATCCAATGATATTATGTAATTAACATAATTATCATGTGTAAAAGGAAATTTGTGTAGTAACAATTAACTTGCAAATTAATTTATTGCTGATAAATTTATGATATTTCTTTTATTTGATTTTTAAATGTATGAATGTGTGAAATTTTATAAATTTGCATATTAAGCTTTTGTCATATAAAGCACCACTAAGCTAGTAGCTTAGCGCGTGTGGTTTTCCCACGCGTAGGTACTCAATTAGTTAGTAAATAAAGGATGAAGCTGCCAGAAAGAGAAGAACACCAGATAGTGGATAGCAGCATTTGAATATCTTTTTGTTTCAATGTATTACTTTTTGTAAAACATATTAGCAAGTTTTATTTTCATATTGTGTGATACTTATATTTGGGTCTATAAATAAAATATTAATTAGTAGAACTTAGTATGTAATCTTTTAGAAAATGAAATGATTTATTATGAATGAATTATATAAATTGGTATAAAGTATATGTGTATGGAAAAAAAAATGGGAGACTACATTTTAGATTTGCATTCAGATATTTTAAAATGAGAATATACAAAACAATTATATAAGCAAGTTAGACAGAAAATCAAGAGTACTGTAGCACTCATTTACTTTGCTACTATTAGTAGAGTAAGGGGGTGTTACAGAAAAGCTCCATATTGGAATTTTTTTGAATAGCTGAAAGCTTTTTTAAATATAAAGACTAAATTACCTGTGCACTAAATTATCCATATATATAAAGAAGTAATAATTTTGAATTTATTTTTTATTTAATTACTCTTATATCATATTTGAAATTTTTTTATTCATTGATTATTATTACTATTGTGATTTTTAATTTATTAAAATAAATAGTTATATCAAATAAGTAATATATTATGCTTTTTATTTATTTATTATAAAATAATGTATATCTTGAATTAAATAAATAATGTTCCTATTTGTAATTTTATATCTCAACAGCAACAACTCAATTATTTTTGCTAAACAACAAGTATTAAAACGCTATCAGCTATCAGCTACCAACTACTTTCAATAGATAAACCAATTGAGGCCATAATAATTAAAAAGGTTTTAATTAAGAAGTATTTTCATAAATAAGAGAAAAATGGCACTTGGTTTTTAATATTAATCTTTATCATGTTTTAAAAGTATTAAGCATTTTAAGCATAAGCATTTAGTCATATGATATTTCTTATTGTGCCTTACATTGAGGACAATGTAACATTTAAGTGTGGGGGGAGAATTGAGGATTTTTGATTGTGTTTAGTTATTTTTTTGTGAATAATTTTAGTTTTAGACTGGGTTTATTCGCTATCATGATAGTTGAGATCATGGTCGCAATGCTCTCGAGGGGGAATTTTGTGGTCACGGTGAAGGTTGTGAAATATTCTATATCTATGTGACTTTTTAATTTGACATAATCACAATCATACATTATGAGGTACGGTCTCGAAATACCTTTCATAGGTAACCATTGTCATTGTGGTCATGACAAATGTCACAATTGTTTTGTTTCATATTGGCCTTTTATCGCGGTCTAGACGTATGAGGTTTATAAGATTTATTTTGAGATTGTTACCTTTAACTAGTCTTTAATTTAGGTTTAAATCAATAGAAAAAAATGAATAAGCAAAGCATATAGTAAGATGAAGCATAAAATATACTCACTGAGAAATAAAAAAAATAAAGAAATTACATTCAAGTGAAATGGAGTATAAAATGCACTAATTGAAAGAATATATATATATATATATATATATATATATATACACACACACACTACCTGATTTAAATTAGTAAAGAAGAATGGTTGATGAATATGTTGTGCATGAATTAATTGTGTTAATTATATAATTTACAGTAATAGATTGAAAATACTTGTGGATAAAAATGAAGAGAGTTAAGTATGTTTAACCTATTTTATTTAAAATTTTGGGATTGTGAGTTTAATAGGTGTGTTAGTTTGAGAATAATTAATTTTCTATGCATTTGTTGGTATTTTAAGTGTTTTGTTTTGGTTTATGTTTTTCAAACTTTTATTTTGCTCAAAAACAATCAAAGCTAAGTGTGGGAGAATTTGATGAAAGCAAAATATTTACTATTTTTAATTCCTTTATATTTAGTTTTATTATTTATCATTTGGTTTTAAGAGTCAATTAGTCTTATATGAGAAATTAGAATTGAATTTGAATCATAAGTGTCAATTTTCTTGCAAAGATAGATTTGACTTTTGGAGCTTGAATAGATATTTTACGATTTTCTTTTCAAAAATGAGAAAGTGTTCTTCATAACTTTTATAGGGAACATCTTAAGCTTTCCAAAAAGGTGTGGATCGCAAAATTGTAAGTTTGTTGGACCTTTTAACATTATGTAAAAATCACTCCACATATTAGGCTAGTAGTAGCTTTAGCACTAAATATTCAATTGGGCTTATATTGAGCTTCTGATATTCAAATTGAGTGATTCAAATGCCTAAATTGAATTAATTTTCAATAGATTATAATTTGATTAGGGAAATCATATAAAATGAATTTGCTAATGAAGGCTACAGAATTAATTTTCCATAGATTATAGTTCGATTTCTAACAATTCATTTCATTTTGAACTCATTTTTGTATTAACATAGTAGTAGCAAAAGTACCTTGTTGTGTCTAGACTTCATTTAGTTTTAACCATTTAAGTGGTCCCACATTATTGGTTAAGAGAGAATCAAAGTATATTTACCCATGAATCATAGACTCCTATGGTTCTTAAAGATTATTTATTAATTTATTTAGAAGAAATTTTAGACAATGTGTGGTTCATAAACAAGGATCGGTTTTTTTTAGCAAGACATAAAATATATTGTCAAATATTCAATATGATTCCACAAGATCATTACAATGCCAGAATCCATGTTGTATATTTGAAAAAGGTTGACCTCCTTGCTTCTCTCATAGTGCAATCCTCTTCTCGTTGAGCCCCTTTCTTCTTAGTCCATAGAGACAAAATGTAGGACCAGTGCCAATAGTTCATCAGGGAAGAAAAGACTCATTGAGTTGGGATCACTAACTAATAATAATTGAATACTAATAGAATAGAAAATAATTGTCTTTTTGTACACCTTCTTGTTCCTGAGTGAGCCTTTTTAATTATTTTAGGTTTGTGCTCTACTCTAAGTAAAAATTGTCCGATATTTATTTGCACATATAAGACAAATGTCCTAATACTGTATCTTTTTGTTACAACTTCTTTTTTTATTTAATTCACGCCTTTTGCCAAATTTTTGATGTATTCATTATATTATTTTATTTAATTGAATATAATTAGCGGTTCCAAATTATTCAAAATTTATAAAAAAATTATAAATAGAATATGATACAAGTAGTTGTCATAATAGATATATTAACAATTGGGTTTTCTAAACTGAGTCTAGATATTTCATTTTTTTTATTTTTCTAAACAAGGCAACCATAAATTATTCTTGCAAAATAACTGAAATGAATGAATTTTTTACCCTAAAATAAGTCCTCATTTTTAAGTTTATATTAAGTTTAGTATAGAATGAAATCTTTATTTAGTAGACAAAAAACTCTTTACTTTGTTAGGTTAGTAATTCAAAATTTTGTCAAATAAAATTGATCATTAGTCAATCCAATTTTAGTTAGAATTTTTTAAAGGTGATATATTTCTTGTTTTATAAAAAAATAAAAAAGTTCTACCTAAAATTAAAAGTCAAAAAATTCTATTAATTCATTTATAGATCTACTAATTGATAAATGAAGTATTGTAAAAATCAATTAGTGAGATTTTTGGCCAATACAACAAGTACTGCTTACTTATCTTATAATATGAATATAAGACATTAGTTAGGAATCGACTTATGTAACATAGTTGATCCCCTAAAGTATTGAGTAGCAGTGTAGCATCAGATCCCAAAGATAGCAAGTCTTTATTATGAGGGAAGGTCTTTCTCAAAGATTATATATATATATATATATATATATATATATATATATATATATATATATATATATATATATATATATATATATATTACCTTTCAAAAAATTTTAACGATAGTAGAACACCTACACTTTATTCATCTGAAGGTGGGATAAAAGGTCTTTCTCAAGTATGGTTTGAATGGAAGGAAATAATTTGCTCCCCTATTCTGACGGAGGAGAATAGGCCATTCGGTAGGGAGATTGTGCTACAAGATCTTATACATTGGAACCCATGGTTATGGACCCGAATCCATTAGTATGGAACATTTTCTTTTCCAAGTGAAATCCCCTAGTATATGAAAGAGTAAAAAAATGTTTTAGTTGTTATGGAATAAGAAGCCTTCGTAACTTAATTTTATTTAATTTATTTGAAACTATTAGAGTGGGATCCACTTTTTGGAGAATATGAGTCAAAACAATAATAAGAATATTTATAATGGAACATCTTTCATGATCCTTGGAGAGATTCACTAATAGACTGAGCGATAAGTAATTCAACTCATTCACATCCAGATCATGAATATTTGGAATCCATATTATGTAACACCCCTTTACCCAAAAAACACATGCTTGAATAAGGGAGTGCTACACTGACTTCTTCATATCACTATTTTAATAAATGCTAGAAAGCCATACATAATTGTTTTAAACTCAAAGTTCATAGATATATAAGAAATAATGTATATTTTATTTACATAAGATAGTAATTATAACTATCAAGTTAATTCTTAACAAATTATGAAAGACAATTTACAAATATGAAAGTATATAATATGAAAAGCAAAATATAAAAGGTCAAAAGATTGTGGCCCAATATTTCAAGATTGGGTGTTTTAATTGATTAGGATCACCGCTTGCTTTATCTACAACCTTCAACTACCTTTTTATATCTGCGCGGAAGAAAAACTCTTACGCTAAGCTTTAGGCTTAGTAGTGCATATAATTAAGGCAATATACTATGTTATGCAATAAGCATTAACATATGTCATTTTATGCATTAATTTATTTTCATTCTATTCTTCTCCTCATGTTCCTACTTCATACGATTATGTGCATCATGCATACATGTACAATGTTATTTTCATTTATCTCTAATTATAAGTTACTCTTTTCATCTCTTTAATATTCTATATTAATTTTATATTATTTTGCATTATCTTTCAACTTAACTTCATTAGTTCGCCCACATCACTCTAAATTGGACTAACTGGATATGGGTTATGGATCAGGGTGCTCCTAGAGCAATAGCCACCCTGTCCACTATCTAACTCATCTGAGCTTCTCAAATCAATGGCGCTTCCAGAGCTAAAGCCACATTAATTGAGTAATATAGCATCATATATGAATTACCAGACTAAGGGCACTCCTAGAGCTAAAGCCACCTTATCTTTGATTTATGTATGCTCAACTGAGCATCTAAAGTCAATGGCGCTTCTAGAGCTAAAGCCACATTGACTGAGAAATATCTCATATAATACGGTACTGATCGCCCCCATAATGACATGTCATCTATCCTGTTTCTAGTTCGGAGTTAGAGTAATAGGCATATCCATATTTCCACACTCTTCATATCTCTTTGCTTAATTACCTTTCCAAACATATTAACATTCTTATTTTACTGGATAAATAATATATTTTCATTACTTATGTGAATACTTCATTAGTTAACAATATTCATAATTACTAAAAACAGTGCATTCACATCCGTGATTACTCATTCACACCCGTGAATTAGTTAATGTCCATGATTTAAAGCTATGAATGCTTCTAGAATGAATAATGCCATTACCACCCATAAGTCACAACCGTGATGCAATTCAGTCATGCCCGTGACCTAAAAATCACGTCCGCGACTATTTGTGAGAAACCTGCATATTCACTTTCCTTATTCATTTTGAGTTGCACCAAGTCATACCAAATACAAACTCATGCATTTTTAATGTCCTTTACTCAACATATCATGTTCTAATACATATAAATGCCTTTATCCATAATTCAATTCTCTAACATACATTACTTAACTTAACATATCACAAAATCTCATTCTTTATATCTAAACTTATGGTTTCATGCCATGATCATCATTAGTGCAATTCAATCATTAATTATCATGTTAAACATGCATTATTTCAAACAAGGATAGGCTATTGCCTTAAATTATGTAGAAACCTCTATTTTTCTCCTTCACTCTTCTAGGTAGCTTTCTCTTTGCCTATACTCCCTTGAGCTTGTTCCTTGTCACTTAGAACTCCTAAAAAATTATAAAGTCATAATCAAAAAAATACTTTCTCAAAACTTTCTAAACCTTAAATTCTCTCTCAAAAAACCCTAAACTCTATCTCTTTCCATATAAGCTTTAAATGAGCTCAAAACCCCAACTTCCTTAAGAAAAGATGAAAGAGAAGAAGAAAAACTTCTTACCTTTACACTTTTCTTCATTTGATCACAACCTTGGAGATTCTCTCTCTCCACTAAACTTGTTTGTTTTTCCTCCTTCTTACTCTTTCAAGCTTCTTTAAGACTTGTAGATCATAAAAATTACTTTGTCTTGTTCTTTTCCCTCTTTTCCCTTCCTTTCTCTCATTAGAACTCAAGGTTGATTATGAAGGATTCACAGGGGTGGCTAGCATAATTGGTTTGGGTAGAAAAAAAGAAGAAGAAATGTTAAGGAGGAAGGAAGAAAAGTCAAAAGAAAAAGAAAAAGAAAGAAAAAGTCCAACTAGGAACCCACACCTTTGACTTGTATATCAACACTTGATTAATTAGCATAATTACATATTAATCCTCTTTCTTTCCTTAAGAAAATCGGCCATATATATGGAATCATGTCCATAACTTATTTTTAACCAACAATTAACTAATAAGATATTTGAATTCTTGGTAAATTGCAAATTGACCTTCAAAACTAGTCAAATTTTGAAATTTAGTCCTTTACCATAAATCAACTTCTTTAAGCTTATAAACACTTTATTAGGAATATATCCATATATTTAAATCATTACTTGATTAATCCATGTCAAAAGCCAAATTTAGACTCTAATCAGTCAAATGTGTCAACTTCGTGACACATGCGACTCGGTGCCTAAGTTAACGGATATGACATTCTCTCCCCCTTAAAATAAATTGTCTTCAAAATTTACCTATTCATTCTGGGTTGAACAACTGAGGATATTGCTTCTTTATCACTTCTTCACTTTCCTATGTGGCTTCTTCTATTGCATGGTTCTGCCATAAGACTTTAATTAGAGGAACTATCTTGTTCTTGAGAACTTTCTCTTCCTATGCCATTATAGCCACTAGTTCCTCTTCATAAGACATGTTTGTTTGCACCTATATCTCTTCAATCGGTTTAATGTGGGTTGGGTTCGAGCGATATCTCCTCAACATCGACACTTGGAACATGTTATGAATTCTTTCTAGCTCCGGAGGAAGAGCTAATTGGTATGCCATTGGTCCTATCCTTTCCAAAATCTCATAAGGACCAATAAACCTTAGACTCAACTTCCCTTTTATGCCAAATCTTAATACCTTCTTCCAAGGTGAAACTTTAAGGAAAACTTTATCACCTATAGCATATTCTATATCTCACCTCTTTAGGTCAGCGTATAACTTTTGTCAATCTTGTGCCATTTTCGATCTTTCTTTGATCACTCTAGCTTTCTTTTTAGTCTGTTGAACTATCTCTAGTCCGATCAACTTCTTCTTGTTCAACTCGATCCAAGAAATTGGGGTCTTGCACTTTCTTTCATACAAAGCCTCATAAGGAGCTATGTCAATGCTTGTATGATGACTATTCTTGTAGGCAAAGTCCATAAGAGAAAAATATCGATCCCAACTTCTCTCAAAATCGAGCACACAGCTTCTCATCATGTCTTCTAATAACTGAATAACTCACTCTGATTGTCTATCTGTCTACGGATGAAAGGTTGTACTGAAACTAAGTAGAGTTCCCAAAGCATGTTGTAAGGGCTTTTAGAACTGCGATGTAAATTTGGGATCTTTATCAGAGATAATAGATATAGACACTCCATAAAGTTTTACTATCTCATTCACATAAATCTTGGCCAGCTTGTTCAAAGTATAATCCATCTAGACTGGTAGGAAATGTGCTAACTTTGTTAGTCGATCCACTATCACCCACACTGCGTCATGCTTCATCTGAGTCAACAGTAAACCGAACACGAAATCCATCGTGACTCTTTCCCACTTCCATTATGGTATGGAAATTGGTTGTAGTAATCCTATGGGTAATTGATGTTCAACTTTCACTTGTTGACATGTTAGAAACTTAGCAATATACTCAATGATATCATTCTTTATCCCTGACCACCAGTACTGTGCTTTCAAATCTTGGTACATTTTGTTTCCACCTAGATGCATAGTATAAACTGTTTCATGAGCTTCCTTTAAAATCTTTGACTTCAACTCTTTTATACTTGGTACACAAATTTGGTTCTTGAAATACACAGTACCATCATCTGTTAAAGAAAATTCTTATTTTTCTCTATTTTTCACAGCTTCGACTATCTTCACTAGCTTTTCATCTTGCCTCTGAATCGTTTTAATTATTTGTATTAAAGTAGACTCCATTTACAACTCAACTAATATTTTTCAGCTTAAGGCATCAGCCGCCACATTCACTTTTCCTGGCTGGTAGTCAATCACACAATCATAGTCTTTAATTAACTCCAACCATCTTCGTTGCCTCAGGTTCAAGTTTTCTGTGAAGGCAGGTACTTAAGACTCTTATGATCCTTATAAATGTAGCATATTTCTCCATACAGATAATGTCTCCAGATCTTAAGGGCAAAAACTATCACTACAAGCTCTAAATCATACATCGGATAGTTAAGCTCGTAAGACTTGAGCTATCTGGAGGCATATGCAATCACTTTTCTCTCTTACATAACAACACAACGTAGCCCATTGTGACTTATATCACTGTACACAACATAATCTTTTCCCAAAGTAGGCTGAGTTAAGATTGGTGCTTTAGTCAATATTTCCTTAAGTCTATCAAAACTAGATTGACACTTGCCCGTCCATTCAAACCGAATGTCTTTTCGCAACAATCAGGTCAAATGAGTTTCTATGGATTAAAATCCTTTCATGAGCTTCCTATAATATCAGGCTAATCCAAGGAAACTCTTTATTTCAGTCACATTACGAGGTGGTTTCCAATTTAGAATAGCTTAAATCTTTCCAGGATAAACTCAAATACCCTCTATTGATCCCACATGACCCAGAAAACTAACTGATTCCAACCAAAACTCACACTTAGATAGCTTTGCATTCAATTGTTTCTCCTTCAAGGTTTATAATACTATTTTGAGATGTTCATCATGCTCTTCTCTATCTCTAAAGTATACCAGAATATCATCAATGAACACCACTATAAACTGAACAAGATAAGGCTTGAACACTTAGTTCATTAGGTCCATAAACACTGCTGGTGCATTTCTCAAACCAAATGGCATCACCAGGAACTCATAATGACCATAACGAGTCCTGAACCCGATCTTTGGTACATCTAACTCCTTGATCTTTAGCTAATGATACCCTGATCGAAGATCTATCTTTGAAAATATACTTACACCTTTCTATTGATCAAAAAGTCATCAATCCTAGGTAATGGATATTTATTCTTAATAGTCACCTTATTAAGTTGCCTATAATCGATGCACAACCGTAAGGTGCCATCTTTCTTCTTGACAAACAACACTGGAGAACCCCATGGTGATACATTGGGTCATATAAATCCCTTATCTAACAATTCTTGCAACTACACCTTCAACTCTTTCAACTCCATAGGTGCCATCCGGTATGGTGTAATAGATATAGAAGCAGTGCCAGGTATTAACTCGATAGCAAACTCTATCTCTCAGTCAAGTGGTAATCCTGGCAACTCTTTAGGAAACACATTTGGAAACTCCCTAATAGTTGGGATGTCGGCCAATTTTGGACTATTCTTTCTCCTATCGATTACATATGCTAAGTAAGCCTCACATCCCTTATTAATGAGCTTCTAAGCTTTCATCATCGATATCATATTATTTGGATAGTTTTTATTCTCACCCATCACCACTATCTCTTTCTCCAAATTTGGAACTCTAATCCTCATTTTCCTTCTTCCATAATCCACTGTCACTCCATGACGAGCTAGCCAATCCATTCCTAAGATCACATTGAACTTATGGAATGGTAGCTCTATTAGATCAGTTGGGAATTGCCTGTCTTGAATTTTGACTAGAAAACCTTGAAAAACTTTACTAACCGGCACACCATGCCCTAACGGGTTAGTCACAAGAATCTCATATTCTAGAGTCTCTAGCTCTAAACCCTCTCGACCCGATGGTAGTGTGAATATGTATGAATGTGTCAACCCTGGATCTATCAATGCATGTGTATAAGAGCTAAAAAGAAGGAATTTACCCACTATGACGTCATGTGCATCCTGCTCCTCCTGGCCTCGCATGGCATAAGCTCTTACTGGAGCAGCTCTACTGCCTTCTAGCCTCTCCACTGTGTCTGACCTAAATTGGCTTGGCCCTGCTCAGCCTCCTTTGCCCTGCCCTCATCCTCGACCTCTATCTTGTCCCATAGCTCATATCGGTATTGACTCAACACTCCCTCAACCTCTACCAAACTGTAGCAATAGACAATCTCTTCTTAAATGGTCATTGGAGTCACATCTCAAGCACGCTCTTGTCATCCACCAACACTCTCCTGGGTGAGGATGACCACAATTCTAGCGTCTTCAGCTACCTTTCTATATCTGCATGGAAATTAAACTCCATGCTAAGCTCTAAGCTTAGTGGTGCATATACAGAAGGCAATATACTATATCATGCAACAAGCATTAACAAATATCATTTTGTGCATTAAAATGTTTGCATGCATGACTATCAACATATTCCTATTTCATAAAAGTATAAATGTCATGCTCATATAGACATTGTTATTTTCATTTATCTTTAATAGCAAATTATTCTGTAAATCTCTTTATCATTATATTTCAATCTCATATCATCATCATTTTCTTATTCTTTCCTTTTCTTATTTTTCTGACATATCCTCATTATCTTGCCCACATCACTCTAAATTTTGGACTGACTGGATACGGGTTATGGATCAGGAGCGCTCACACAAGCTTATGCCATTATGTCCACTATCTAGCTCATAAGAGCTTCTCAAATCAATGGCGCTCACACAAGCTTATGCCACATTGATTGAGTATAATTTCATCATAGATGAATAACCGGATCAAGGCCGCTCACACAAGCTTATGGCACCTTGTCCTCATTTATATGTGCTCCTCAGAGCTTTCTCAAGTCAGTAGCGCTCACACAAGTTTTAGCCACACTGACTGAGCATCCCAGACCAATGGCGCTCACACAAGCTTTAGCCACATTGGTTGAGGTATAGTACGGTACCGTTCGCCCCCTTAATGACATGTCATCTATCCTGATTCTAGTCCGCAAGTAGAGTAATGGGCTTCTTATATTTTCACATCAATCATTATTCTCAAATTTCAACACATCCATTTTTCTCATATTTATCAACATCTCAATTTTCTTGTTTTACAAACATATAGTCATACTCATACATCTTTTCATTCATTTACTAGATTCATCAATATTCTCATGTTTATCATCTGCATCAGATTTCATATATTATCCATGACAATTCATTTTTCTATATCACAACATGTCACATTCTCACATCAATATATATATATACATATATCCATATCCATATCATTCTTATTTTGCTGGATAGACAATAACTTTCATTTCCTTACCTGAATTCCTCATTTAATAATCACATTCATAATTTCAAATACAGAGCATTCACAACCGTGATTACTAATTTCATGCCCGTGAATGGGTTCACGCCCGTAATCCCAAGCCGTGAACGCTACTGGAATGAATCGCCCAAAAGCATTCACGGTCGTGATTATTCATTCACGCCCGTGAATAAGTTCACTTCCGTGATTCCAACCCATGAACGCTTCTGGATTGAATAGTACCATTTCCACCCAGAAATTCACAACCGTGACACAATCAGTCCCGTGAACCCTCAAGTTCACGCCCGTGACTTAATAGTCACACCCGTGACTTTCAGCAGGAAATCTGCATATTCACCTTTCATTCATTCTAACATCATCCAAAACATACCAAATTATATTTCATGCATGTCTAAGGCTCTTTACTCAACTTATTACTTTTAAATACATTTACATGCCTTGATCATACAAGATTCTCTAACATGCATCCTTAATTCAATGTCACAATTATCTCATTCATATATGTCTAAACCTATTGTTTCATGCCATAATCATCATCATTCTTGAAATTGCATTTATCTAGAATCATGTTCAGCATGCATTATTTCAAACAAACATAGGCTATTGCCTTAAATTATGCACAAACCTTAATCTTTCTCTTTCACTCTTTTAGGTAGCTTTCTCTTTTCCTTTGCTCCTTAGAGCTTGTTCCTTGTCATTTGGAACTCCTACAACATCATAAATTATTATCATCATCATCTGGTTTCCTCAAGACCCTATCTCTCTTTCTCTCTTTCAAAACCCTAGTTTCTCTCTCATTCCATATAAGTCTTGGATGAGCTCAAAATTCGAACTTCCTTTAGAAAAGATGATGAAGAAGAAGAAATACTTCTTACCTTACACTTTTCTTCACTTGATCACCACTTTGGAGATTTTCTCTCTCTACCAAACTTGATTTTTCTTCCTCTTTCTTGTTCTTTCCAGCTTCCTTATGAGTTATGGAACATGAAAATCACCTTGTCTTGCTCTTTCCCTTCTCTTCCTTTCCTTTCTCTCTCTAGAATCAAGGTAAGCTATGGAGGAGAAGTTGTGGCTGCGTGACTGGTAAAGAAAAGAGAGAAGGAGCAGAAAATGAAGAGAAGAAGAAGAAGAAAATAAAGCCTTAAATAGGGTACCCAAAAAGTCTTCATGTGGGACCCACCATTTGACCATTTTCTCCCAATTTTACACTTAATCAATATTAATCATCTTCCTTTAACATCATGGCCAGCCAACCCAATTTTAAATGTCCAAATTTCTTAAGTTAATTAGCCATTAATCTCATTAATATTCCAATTTTCGGTAAATTGCAAATTGACCCCAAAACTTATCAAATTTTGCAATTTAGTCCTTTACCGTAAATCAACTTCTTTAAATTCTATAATCACTTATTTAGATATTTATTATTTAGTTTAACCATTTCTTAAATCAATTTTTGTAAAAATCCAAATTTAGACTCCGATTGGTCATATGCGTCAATTTCGCAACACGTGCGACTCAGAACCTAAATTAGCAGATATTACAACAATGCTGACACACTGGTAGAGGGGTAGCCAAGATGCCTATGTTAGTGCACTAGCTGCTAATGAAATAGATCTTATGGGCTGCCTCCGTCTCTAAGAAGGAGGTATGCTGGAACCCCCAGCCTGAAATCGACCACTAAAAGATCTGGTTCTTTTGCCACTTGACTATCCCCCACTTGGCTGTGGTGTAGGTCTCCTAACCCCACTAACCTGCACTGGCTGTTGTGCCGACAAGACTCTTTAAACTATTCTAGTAGATGCTAGTAAATTGGGAAAACTCATTAGACGTAGAGCTGAGACTTGTAGCTTGATCGGATCCCTTAACCCATCCTCAAAACATTGACATTTATCAGCTTCTTTGGATACAATGCCATTAGCATACTTGCATAAATGTGTGACTTCCCTCTCATATTCTATTACTGACATGTTTCCTTATTTTAGCATAAAAAACTCTCTCTTTTTGTCATCTGTATAAATAGGAGGAATATATTGCTCCTTAAACTTCTCTAGAAAGAACTCATATGTCAAAGGGTCGGGTGCTTCTGAGCTTTATGACTCTAACCACCACCAATCATAAGTATGCTCCTATAGCAAATATACTGTATACTCATATTTCTGCTCATTTGCGCAGTGTAGTTGATCAAAAACCCTCTCAGCTCGCTCTAACCAAAAAACTCTGCAATGGAAGGATGATCCTCTCTTTTCTCATAGAAGTCTGGTGTCCCCAACTTTCTCAATCTCTCAAATTGTAATACCGACGGGGTTGGATATGTTGCTCTCTGTAGCAATCCTATCATATTTATCATGTGCTCTGTCTAACCCGTATTAGTAGCTAACTGCTCACGGGATGAGCTAGCACTAGATCTCGATGCTACAGCTCGACCACAACTTGGTTGTGATGAAGCTCTTGCCTCTGAGGGCTCATTACTTTTAGCCTCTTCAACCACTATCTATTATGATTCAGAAGCCATAACCTACTATAACATAAAGGTAACAACCCTAATCAGTAAAGCAGCAACTCCAAAAATTCAAATGTGGGTACTCTCAAGTAATAAACATTTTCAAAACTCACTTTTAAAACCCAAAACCTCCCAAACCGAGCTCTGATACCAAAATCTACAACACCCCCTTACCCAAACAGAATGTGCCTAGATAAGGGAGCGCTCCACCGACTTCTTCAAATCACTATTTTAATAAATGCTAGAAAGCCATACATAATTTTTTTTAAACTCAAAGTTCATTGATATACAAGAAATAATGTACATTTTATTTACATAAGATAGTAATTATAAATATCAAGTTAATTCTTAACATAATATGAAAGTCAATTTACAAATCCAAAAATATATAATGTAAAAAGCAAAATATAAAAGTTCAAAAGATTGTGACCCACTATTTCAAGATCAGCTGTTTTAATTGACTAGGATCATCGCTTGCTTTATCTACAACTTTTAGCTACCATTTTATATCTGCACGAAAGGAAAACTCTCATGCTAAGCTCTAGGCTTAGTGGTGCATATAAATAAAGCAATATACTATGTTATGCAACAAGCATTAACATATGTCATTTTATGCATTAATATATTTTCATGTTATTCTTCTCCTCATGTCCCTATTTCATATGATTATGAGCATCATGCATAAATGTACAATGTTATTTTTATTTATCTCTAATTATAAGTTACTCTTTTCATCTCTTTAATATTCTACATTAATTTCATATTATTTTGCATTATCTTTCAACTTAACTTAATTAATTCGCCCACATCACTCTAAATTGGACTAACTGAATGTAGGTTATGGATCAGGGATGCTCCTAGAGCTATAGCCACCCTATCCACTATCTAACTCATCCGAGCTTCTCAAATCAATGGCTCTCCTAGAGCTAAAGCCACATTAATTGAGTAATATAACATCATATATGAATTACCAGACTAAGGGCACTCCTAGAGCTAAAGCCACATTATCTTTGATTTATGTATGCTCAATTGAGCATCTCAAGTCAATGGCGCTCCTAGAGCTAAAGCCACATTGACTGAGAAATATCTCATATAGTACGGTACTGATCGCCCCCACAATGACATGTCATCTATCATGTTTCTAGTTCAGAGTTAGAGTAATATGCATATCCATATTTCCACATTATTCATATCTCTTTACTTAATTACCTTTCCAAACATATGAACATTCTTATTTTACTAGAGAAATAATATATTTTCATTACTTACATGAATACTTCATTAGTTAACAATATTCATAATTACTAAAAATAGTGCATTCACGGTCGTGATTACTCATTCACGCCCGTGAATTAGTTCATGTCCATGATTCAAAGCCGTGAATGCTTCTAGAATGAATAATTCCATTACCACCCAAAAGTCACATCCATGATGCAATTCGGTCACGCCCGTGAACTAGCAAGTTCATGCCCGTGACCCAAAAATTACGCTCATGACTATCTGCGAAAAACCTGCATATTCACTTTCCTTATTCATTTCTAGTTTCACCAAGTCATACCAAATACAAACTCATGCATTTATAAAGTCTTTTACTCAACATATCATGTTCTAATACATATAAATGCCTTTATCATAACTTAATTCTCTAACATACATTACTTAACTCAACCTATCACAAAATCTCATTATTTATATCTAAACCTATGATTTCATGCCATAATCATCATTAGTGCAATTCAATCATTAATTATTATGTTAAACATGCATTATTTCAAACAAGGATAGGCTATTGTCTTAAATTTTGCACAAACCTCTATTTTTCTCCTTCACTCTTCTAGGTAGCTTTCTCTTTGCCTATACTCTCTTGAGCTTGTTCCTTATCACTCGTAACTCCTACAACATTTTAAACTCATAATCAAAACCTTACTTTCTCAAAAGTTTCTAAACCCTAAACTCTCTCTCACAAAACCCTACCCTAAACTCTCTCTCACAAAACCCTAAACTCTTTCTATTTCCATATAAGCTTTAAATGAGCTCAAAACCCCAACTTCCTTAAGAAAAGATGAAAGAGAAGAAGAAAAGCTTCTTACATTTACACTTTTCTTCACTTGATCACAACCTTGGAAATTCTCTCTCTCCACTAAACTTGTTTGTTCTTCCTCCTTCTTACTCTTCCAAGCTTCTTTAAGACTTGTAGACCATGAAAATCACTTTGTCTTGTCCTTTTCCCTCTCTTCCCTTCCTTTCTCTCACTAAAACTTAAGGTTGGTTATGGAGGATTCACAACAGTCATTGGCGTGACTGGTTTGGGTAGAAAAAAAGAAGAAGAAATGTTAAGGAAGAAGGAAGAAAAGAAAGAAGAAAAAAAATAGAAAGAAAAAGTCCAACTAGGGAGTCACACCTTTGACTTGTATATCAAGATTTGATCAATTAGCATAATAACACATTGATCCTTTTTCTTTCTGTAAGAAAATTGGCCATATATATATCATCATGTCCATAACTTATTTTTAACCAACAAACAACTCATAAGATCTTTTAATTCTCAGTAAATTGCAAATTGATTCTCAAAACTAGTCAAATTTTGCAATTTAGTCCTTTACTGTAAATCAACTTCTTTAAGCTTATAAACACTTTATTAGGCATATATCCACATATTTAAATCATTACTTGATTAATCCCATGTCAAAATCTGAATTTACACTGCGATCGGTCAAACACGTCAATTTCACGACACGTGTGACTCGGTGCCTAAGTTAGCGGATATGACATATTACATAAGGAGATATTGCTTTTGCTAATTTGAATTGAAGGGTGATACAAAATTGGTTTATTTTCGACATCATATCCATAGTTAGCGCATTATTCCTAGTTAGAAATTCCAGCTTCATATCAAAGTCAGGGTCAATGTCATCACTATCATCACTATTATCAATAAGAAAACCCTTAGGCTTGTTATCCAATAACTTATTCAGACTCCAAGTTTGAAATTTACCTATATCTAGTCCTAAATAAGTTCAATAATTTCAGTTCAAATTTGACAAGATTTTATAAGTCTGTTTTAGGGTTTTTTTCTTGTCACCTATAAATACAACATTTGATTATTAGGTTAGAATGAACTTTAGTAGCCGTACTTTAAAGTATTATGTTGATTGTTCTAGATGCAATGAGTGACCAATTCTTTTCTTTTCAATTCAAGGAATTCAATTTAGGTTCATATTCAATTGTGAGACTTTAATCTTAATTTTATACTATCATTAATTTGTCCATCTATTATTTCTTTGTATTTCAATGTTCTATGAATGCGTAGGTAAATAAGTAAGAGACAAATTAGTTTGACATCTATTGTATTCAATTGCTTAATAGATCTCTTAATCCATAATTTTTATGAAGATTTATTAGAAAAGCAATTAGATAACAATAATTATGATCCAAAATTTTGTTGTTTATTTAAAAGAAATTTAGATCCAATTAAATTATTCATGCTATTTGAATTTTTTTTGTCCTAGCTACTTTTTAAATCTTAATTTTATTTCTAATATGTAACACCATTATCATACCATGTTAATGTCACTGGCATTATGAACATACATAGGAAACTACATTTTAGATGTTACATATCTTTTTGCCATATTAATATACTTACTAGAACTGCAAATCATGAATAATATAAATATTCATCCATATAAATTTCCATATACAATATGTATAAACCACATATAACCAACCATATTCCTTCAAAGTAAATTACGCAACCCATTCACATTGTTATTTCTATTCTTGCGCAAAACTCTAAGCCTAACTATCCATATGCGGGATGTAAAATAATAGCACTCATAATCCGAGCTTATGCCACCCTGCTCACTAATAGCATATGCTCATCTGAGCCCCTCAAGTCAAGAGTGCTCATAACCCAAGCTTAAGCCACCTTGATTGAGAAATAAGTAAACAGTGCTAGCATTTAGAATCAAGGGTGTCCATAACCCAAGTTTAAGCCACATTGTCTTTATATCCATATCAATATATCCTATGGTACTGTAACCCTCTCAATGACATGCCATCTTGTCAAGTCATAGATTAGAGAACTGAGCATTATAAACATATTCCTTTTTCATTTAATAGCCATTATCATATTTCTTGCTCATTTACATCACTCACATGTGATTAATCATATAACCATATAGCTCATAACATTTGATAAATCAAACCATTCATATTGTATCAAAATTACAAATCGTATATTGATAAGTCAATGTGCTTCACGGACATGAATACCTATTTACAGTTGTGAAGATGCCTTTAATGATTGCTTTACCTATGAATCAAAATAAGAAAACTACTGTATACAAATACATATTATTCAGAACCGTGAAATATCGTTCACGGGTATGAAAACATCTTTCACGACTTACTTATCGCGAAACAAATAGTGAATACTGAGTGTGAACATGAAAATTTATGGCATCAATGTTCAGACCATGACTAATTGTTCACAAGTGTGAACTCATGCATTCACGACTTTCCTAGCCATGAGACAAGGTTTAAAAAGCTACTACCTGATTTGGACATTTTCTAAGTTAGTGTTTCATAACTAAAAACCCCTTTTCATGGGCGTGAAACCTATGTTTTTCGTAACATAAACGTGGCAAAAATAGAGTATTCATGTAACACACTTAAAAGTTCTAAGACTGACAAATGTTAATCACTCTTATCAATATTTTAGTCCATTTTTTATACCATAAACATGACTTAACAACTTTAAAACACATTTAGACCATAATTCATGCCAAAATACCAACTTTAAACTCATTAACTCTCATAGTTAACATCCACGACATTTTAACACATAACCTCACAACAACCATGTCATTTTCATTGTTATCATGTATTTATATTATAATTATGAATTTACAAAATATAACACATACCAAAATGCTAGAAAATAAATTAATATGCCAATATGTAGATACCTCTATACAAAATGGAGCCTTAACTAAACTTGAAGATTCTCAAGATTGTCTCTCCTTGTGGTGATCCTCACCGCTACTTCTAGCAACTCCTGAGTACACAAAAAATCATCATAAGAACCTTATAATAGAAAACAAACTAAAACCAACCTAAAAATTGAGTTATATCACTACTTTTCATGAACTCTTCTAAAACCCTTTGATTTCAAAGCTTTCTAAGCTTCAATAATGGAGATTTGTGTGTGAAAAAAGGAAGATAAGTTGGAGAAGAAGCCTTTGGAATGTTAGGGTGGATTTTATAGATGGTGGATAATAGTTGGTGCAGATATAAGGAGCAGAGGAGAGAGAAAAGTGTGAGTAGTCACATATATAACCAACCTGCATTCACAGGCGTGAATCATAATTCACGACTATGACTTAACCATTCATGGGTGTGAATGTTCTCTTCCTACACTATGAACTCAAAAAGAACTAGTCTCATTTATGCTTTGCCATTTTGGACCCTAGCACAACTTTCATGAGCATGAAAGCACATCACATTGTTATTTTCAACCTTTCAAACCATGTTATACCCATTCCTCCTTCTTTTTAAACCAACACAACTTATATGCACTAGTTAATGAGTGTTATAATTTTCTCCCCTTTAAAAATTTTTTTCCTTGAAATTTACCTATTGTGTCATATTGAAACAATTGGAGATATTGAGCTTTCATCACTCTTTTGCTTTCCCGTGTCACCTCTTATATAACATGATTCCAACATAAAAAAATCCTTGAAATTTATTTATTGTGTCATATTGAAACAATTGGATGATCATCACTTTCTCTTTCATATCTTGCAATAACTCTGGCCTCATTAAGTTTCTTTTGCTGAGCTTGATCCAACATACAGGCGTCTGACACTTTTACCATGAAATACCTCATAAGGAGCCATCTGAATACTGGACTGGTAACTTTGTTGTATAAAAACTCTATCAATAGTAAATATTTTTCCCAACAACCTTCAAACTCTATGACACAACTCCTCATCATGTCTTCTAAGATCTATATCATTCTTTTTGACTAATCATCTGTATGAGGATAAAAAGTTCTACTGAAGTTGAGCTTGCTACCCAAAGCTCACTATAAACTTACCCAAAACTCTGATGTGTGTCATATCCGCTAGTTTAGAACCCGAGTCATGCTTGTCACCAAACTAACTCGTTGGACTGATCATAGTCTAAAATTGGATTTTCACATTAAAATAATGGCAAATAATTATAGAAAAATGCCTAATATTGTGTTTAAATGTTTAAAGATGTTTGATTATAGTGAGGGACTAAATTGCAAAATTTGGAATGTTTTGGAATAAATTTATAATTTAACAAAAATTTGAGGACTAAATGATATATTTACCATTTAAATACAATTTTGGGACAATAAAATGTTAGTTGGTCGGCCAACCTTAAAATAAGAGAGATTAATGTGCTAATTAATTTAAATATCAAAGTATAAAGTCTTATGGTGGGTCCCACATGTGAACTTTTTCTTTTCTTCTTCTTCTTATCCCATTTTACTTTCCTTTTCTACACTTCTAAACCAGTCCTATTCCACCTTCCAAATCCTTCATAGCCAAAGCTAATCTAGTGAGAGAAAGAGAGTAAGATGTGGGAAAAAACTAAGAAAGAGGCATTTTCATGCACCACAAGGCTTAAAGAGGCTAGAGGTAGCAAAAGGAAGGAGAATAAGCAAGACAAGAGGAGAGAGAAATCTCCAAAAAGTTGATCAAGGAGAGGCAAGAGTGAAGGTAGATGCATATCTTTTCCTCTTTAAGATTCTCTAAGGGAAAGTGAGATTTTGAGCTCATGTTGAGCTTATGTTTGAAGAGAGAGAGTTTAGGATTTAGGAGAGAGGAAATAGGGTTTAAATAATTGTTATGATAGAAAGGTTCTTATAATATTTTTGTGATGTTTTAGGAGCACAAGTTGAGAAAGATCGAGTCCAAGTAAGTAAAGGAAAGAAGAAGGAAATCTAGGAAATGATAGAAGAGCAAGATAAAAAAGGTTAGTGCATAACTTAAGGCAATAGCCAATATTTTTAACATGAAAATGAATGATATGAACAATTGGCATGGTAATAGTGTTTGTAATGCTTTTGATGATGAATTATTGCAATGAATATATAAGTTTAGATTTATAGAATGGACATTGCATGATATATTGACCTAAGTATTATATTTTAGAAATTAAATTGTGTTAAAGACCCTAAAATGAGGTAAAAAAATGGCATGTTAAGTTAAGAGTCTTAAGGATGCATTTTTGTTGGTGTATATGGCTATAGGGAGCTTGAAGTGATTATTGAAGTGAAAGTGTGATTTTCCAGTAGTAAGTCACGGGCATGACTAAATGACATCACGGTCATGACCTTTGCTTGGAAATGATATTATTCATTCCAGAATTGTTCACGGCTTGGAACACAGCTTGAATCATAAGCGTTAACTTGATAATGGATGTAAACTTTTCGGCCAGGCCATGAGGTAGTGTGTATTGAATTGTTCACGAGCATGAACATGGAGTTCCAATCATGAATGCCCTATTTTTAACAAATTATTTATTTGGTAATAAATGAGAAAATTCAGGTAAAGGGATAAGAAAACATTAGAAATCCAATGAAATATGAATTTGTATATGTTCAAACAAGTCAGAGTGAGATATTTCATGAAACATTTGATATGAGTTAAGTATATAATGATGGACACAAAGGAATTATGAGAATGATATAGAGTAAATAAGAATGAATGAGACATTAACATGGATTAAGCTCGAGAATACCTAACTTAGAACTAGAATTTTGAATAGTCTGGCATGCCAATCAGGGGGTCTAGATTAATATTGGTGATGACACATATATTAATGTCAATGATGACACCTATATGCACATACCATTATGCCCGGGTGACAATTTTATTATGCCTGGATGACCAACTCTGTTACCCTGATTTTTGATTCTTAGGTGTAATAGGCATAAATAGGATAAAAATAGTATAAAAAGTATTATCTATATAAATATGTATATTACTTGTTCTTTTACATGAATATGAAATGATAATAGGTTAAGAAGAAGGAAAATAATAATAATAATAATAATAATAATAATAATAATAATAATAATAATAATAATAATAATAATAATATAATCTAGGAATATGCATGATGACATATAATTGCATATTGCATGTTGCATGAGTATAGCATATTGTCTTATTTATATACACCACTAAACCTAAAGTTTAGCGTGAGAGTTTTTCTCACGCAGATATAGTGAAAAGTAAGCTGAAGATAGTAGAGAAAGCTAATGGTGTCCGATCCATTAAAGCAATTTACTCCTAACATCATAGGTTGTACAAATTTTTGTACTTTTGATTTGAAGTTTTTTTTATCGTTATTATAAAGTAACTTTTATATTTTAGATGAACTTAAATGTTTTGTAATTATTACTTTTGTAAATAAATTGTGTATGATTTCTTTTATATTATTTAAAGTAAAAAAATGTACAATTTTTGTTGATTATTAAATGTTTATTTTGACTAAAAACAACATAACATTCCTTTATCCAATTACACAATGCTGGAGCTAGGGGGTGTTACAATGTGAACCTCGGATCTTTGTCTCAAGATGGAGACTAACACTCTATGAAGTCTTACCACCTCGTTCACATGCAACTCTACTAGCTTGTTCAAAGGATAATCATTTTTGATAGGAAAAAAGTGAGCTGTCTTTATTAACCTATCAACAATCACTCATATGGAATCATATTTTCTCGGTGTCAGAGACAAACCAATCACAAAATCCATAGTGATCGTTTTCCATTTCCATTCTGAAATTATGATCAGTAGTAGCAACCCTGATGGTACTTGATAATCTATCTTGACCTATTGACATGTCAGACATCTCAGGATGAACACAATCACTCATATGACATCATATCTCCTCGATGTCAAAGGCAACCCAATCATAAAATCCATAGTAATCCTTTTCCCTTTTCATACTAGAATTGTGATCAGTTGTAGCAACCCCGATGATACTTGATGTTTTGTCTTGATCTACTGACATGTCAGACATCTCAGGATGAACTTTATGATATCTTCTTCATTTCTAAACATCAATACTTTATCTTCAAATCCTAATACATCTTATTGCTTCCTTGATGCATTGCATACTTCATTTCATGTGTGATGTAACCCAAAGTGTACTCACAAGTGCATGAGTCAATTATAATACTAGCAAGTTATTACCGAGGTTGATCTCTTAAGGAACTATATAGGTTTAAACTCTTAAATAACTTAAAATTACAAGGGAACAAAGAATTAAAATGCTAAACACTTTAACCAATTTTAATGAGTTGAATAAACTATAAGAGAAATTAATAACTAATATTGCAGTAAAAACTAATAAAGGAAATCAATAGGAGAAGAAATAGGAACTTAGTTCACAACACCCAATTTGCATATCCTTTATCAATGTAAGCACCAATAAATGTAGATTTTATGGCTCTCACCTTAAAATATTAATTAATCAAACCAATGAATTAATTAATATTCGGTCCGATTTTTAGGTTAAATTACAAATGGTGTGTCGAATAATTTAGCCTTAATATTTTCATTTAAAGTTAAATAATTGGTGGTCAAGAAAGAATTAAACTAAAAACTTATTAAGCACAATAGAAACTGAAGAAAATCATGTTTTTATTAAGTAGATAAAAAGGAACAACATAATTTGGAGTTTCTCACTAAACACCATAAAAGTATTTAGCCTAGCATCTTAATAACAATGATCATGTCTATTCTGATTGATAAGTTAAACATAAAATAAAATGAAAAATGAAAGGAAAACTTCCTGAAACAATGTTACTATATTCTTCACTTTTCTCCCCTTCCATTTTTTTTAAACATAAAATAAAACTAGGATTTATAACCTAAAAAGTTCTACTTAAATTCTAATTCTAAAGATACAATTATTCCTAATTAAGAGATAATTTTCCACAAAGATGATCTTTAGATCGACATTTGTCTTTAAAGTTTAGATCCCACATGATTGACATAGAGTTTGCATGCAATTGGACTTTACAGCAAAAAAGAGCAATGCACACGTGACAAAGAGCGTGACATACTCTCTAGCAAAATACTTATCACAATCATTACATTTTCTCACATTTGTGATAGGTATAACAAATAGTGATGTGCCTGCAATCAAATCCACATGCCCGCGACAGAAGATTGAGCCTTAGGAACTTCTTCCCACAATCAAAGCCACACGCCATCTATATGAGTGAAAGAGGAAACTCTTCACTGCCAAAAGAAACCCCTCATGCCTGTGAGATATATGGTCACGTGCATGAGGCTTTGTGGCTAACACTTTCTCCTCATATGCATGAGGGTCTTGGTCCTCTCTGTTTTTTTATCTCTTCCTGTAATCACGAAATTAATATACTTAAGTAACTAAACATGATAAAAACCTATAATTAAACATGAAAACATTAATAAAAACTAGAATAAATAAGAACACATCAAACTCCTCCACACTTAAACAATGCTCGTCCTCAAGTAATATCTAAACATAGAGAAATATTAGAACATGATTAAATAAAACAACTAATATGCACGATTCTAATCTTCATATTCTCCAAATATCATTATGTATTGACTTGACTTGTATCAAATTCACATAGTTTAACTAAGCCCAAATCGATCCTAATGCTAATTCCATACACAAAAACTAAAATCAAAATAATTTCATCACATCCTTACCTCAACATTTATAGTTAAAAGTAATCTAACCAGGCTATTGATTACCATTAGCTAAATACTCATACATTAAACCCCCACACTTATTATTTTTGATAGGCTTTTAACTTTACTTTTGATAGTTTTTTCTTTTCTTTAGAGTTAACAAATCCTTCTTAAGTCATAATGCATTTCTTTTATTTGAACTAGTTTGTTTTTTTTTTATTTAAAATATATTACGCTCATATAGGGTGATTTGCATACCATTATCCTTGGTAGGATAATGGAGTAGATAAGGAAACTGCATTTTATGATCAATCTTACTATTTTTGCTAACTCTGTAATTTTAATTCGGGAATTTTTTATTATTTTATAGTGATTAAGGACTCAATATATAAGTTAATAATATTTAATAATTCTTAGCCTAAATAGATTATTGATACTATATATATGAGGTAACTAAATAACTAAACTGAAATACCTTCAATTTCTAAAATATGAAATTAGCATTAAAACCATTTTAAACTTAATCAAACTAAGCAGTTCCAATATAAAATCAAGATCTAACATTCCTTCATTAACTTGTTTATGAGAAAATAAAGAAAAGAAATCAAACATATCAATTAAAGCACAACAAACATTCTTTTTTTATTTTTAATTTTACTATATATATATATATATATATATACACACACACACACACACACAAAATATTTAACCCACAATCCTTTGAGGGATTGGATTTTTTTGATAGTGGAAATACCCTAAAGCGCGAACTAAAATCCGTAATATGAAAACCAAAATCAGAATGAGGAAGAAAAAGATATTGTGATGTAGGTCCATTATTCCTTGCATCATAGGGCTTGGGGGGAGGCCCTTGCGGAAGCCCTACCCGCCCTTCTCTATTTTGAAGTATCCCAGAAGACATAATCCCTTCCCCCATACTTATTTTAGACATTGTCCTCAATGGTAAATAAAAAAAGAAATAAAATAAGTAAAAGAAATGGAATACTCCCCCTGGCATGAAAAACAATTCACTAAGATGGGGGAGGAAGATGCTCTAGAATTTGGCACAGAAGAATGGTAGGCCAGACACTAGTGTGTTTTAAATGGTCCATCCTATGATCCATATAGTTTTGGCTCTGAATCATTTGCTGCACTTCAGGTATGAAGGATTGCATAGGCTCATTTGACTATGATGGAGGTTGTTGCTCAGTTGGCTCATCATCACCTTCTTGTTATGAAGGCTCATCACTATCATTTGGTAGCATTAACCATTAAATTGTTAGAAGAGTGCTCTAAAGGCAATCACCTTTAGCACTTATTGTACAAATTTATTTGATTAATAAAAGGCTTTTTCATTAATTTGATGTTCATTTGATATATGAACTGATAAGTGATCTTAAATCAATTAATGAAGTCCTTGATACATAACATAGCATGAAGGAAATCATGATGAGATCATGATATTGAGATTCTTATCATGTGTAATTATGTAAGTATCAAAATTATCCCTAGTCATAGGATTAATGAGATGGGACATTATTAATCTAGACAGACTAGCACATGTTACACTCATTGATTGGATCGAGTAGTAGATCTCATAATCTATAAACATGAGATGTTTAGAGTTAACATGTGGATGCTTGCTAAGTATAGCTAAGTACATTGGATGACCAACTATGAGACAATCATATGGATAATCTATTCAAATGTCAATGATAGTCGCATCATAGCAATGGTGCAAGTATCCTTAGACTTGAGGTACTCAAGGATATTTTAAAGAGTCACAAGTGGAAGCAGATGACAAAGCTAGATTTGCTACTTCTCTACTCCAAGAGGAGGCATATGATTAGTGCAAATCAGTTCTTACTAAGCCAGATATGGTGGAACCGATCTTATGGGATTCCTTTCTCTTTGAATTCAAAGAGTAATATATCCCGTTGATATATATTGATGAGAAAAGAAAAAGTTCATAAATCTCAAGCAAGGTAAAATGTTAGTGACTGAGTATCAGCGGGAGTTTACCAAACTGAGCAAGTATGCCCCTAAATTAGTTGCAAAGAAAAGAGATAAATGTAGAAGATTTGAAGATGGCCTTAATGAAGAGGTTGGAGATATTGTTACTGCTCTCTAGCATACCAATTTTTCTCAATTAGTTTCTACAGCACTCAGCTTTGAAAAAAGGAAAAATAGAAAAATAGAAGAATCTTTTAAAAAGTTAGCAACTCCTGAGAGTCAATTCACAGGAAAGAATAGTTGTTTATTTACTAGTCATTCACAGAATAGAGGATAGGGAAAGGGTCCTAGTTATTCAAAAATAGGGTCTATTAGGAGGGGACCACCCTCTAAGGCACCTTTTGCTACAACAAGTTCACAAACTCAAGTTGGCAAGGAAGCTATACTGACATGTAGCATTTGCAATAGGAGCTATCGAGGGGAATTTTGGCATGTCACAAGTGTTTGCTTTAGATATGGGTCCAAGGAACACATACGAAAGGATTGCCCACTATTGACAGGTAGTACTCCTACTCATATAGCTATATCAGCTCCGACTCAGCCTGGAGTTCAGTTCAAATGAGGACCAGACCAACCGAGGCAGGCTATTTTAGAGACTGTGAATAGACCTGGATCCAGTAGAGCTCTAACCAGAGCCTATGCCATAAAAGCTAAAGAAAATCAGGCAGCAACAAATGTTATTGTTGGTATGTTTTCATTATATGATTTTGACATTTTTGCACTCATAGATCTAGGTTCCACACATTCCTATATTTGCACTAGTACACCTAGCCAACATAACATGATTAAAGAGAACTTTGAATATGGAATTGAAGTTAGAAACCCCTTGGGTCATAGTGTAATAGTGAATAAAATAGTTAGGAATTGCCCTTTTAGTTGTGCATGGGAAGGAGTTTTCTATAGACTTGATTGAGTTTCCTTTCCATGAGTATGATATCATATTAGCCATGGATTGGCTCTCACATCATGAAGCAGTAGTGAATTGCAAGTCTAAATTTATGGTACTTAAGATAGAAAATCAGTAGGAAATTATTGTGAAAGGTGAATTATTTTCACAACATCCTATCCTCGAGTCATATCAATAATGAATGCTCGGAGATTGATGAGAAAAAGGTGTAAAGCTTATTAATGTGATTGATACCAGAAAGGGAGGTTCAAATCTTAAAGATAGTCCAGTGGTAAATGAGTTCCATATATGTTTCCTAATGACTTACCTGGGCTACCTCTAGAAAGAGAGGTAGAGTTTGCTATTGATCTAGTTCCAGGAATTATGCCTATATTAAAGACGCTATACAAAATGGCCCCATTAAAAATGAAAGAACTTAAGACACAATTGCAAGAACTCCTTGATAAGGGTTTCATTAGACCAAGTATGTCCTCATGGGGTGCATCGGTATTGTTTGTGAAGAATAAGAATGGTTCTTTGAGGCCTATGTATTAATTATCGACAGTTGAATAAAGTGACCATCAAGAACAAGTACCCATTGCCACAGATCGATGATCTCTTTGACCAACTTAAAGGTGTAAGAGTATTTTCCAAGATAGACTTGAGATATGGTTATCATCAATTAAGGGTGAAGACGAAGGATATAGCTCAAACCTCATTCAAAACTAGATAAGGTCAGTATGAGTTTTTGGTTATGCCATTTGGGTTGACCAATGCTCCAGCAGCATTTATGGATCTTATGAATAGGATCTTTAGGCCGCATCTTGATCAATTTGTGGTCACTTTCATTGATGATATTTTGGTATATTCTAAAAATTCAGAAGAACATGAAAAGCATTTGAGAATAGCATTACAGACTCCTAGAGAATATAAGCTCTATGCCAAACTCTCAAAATGTGAGTTTTGGTTGAAGGAGGCGACATTTCTGGGACACATTATCTCTGCAAAAGGCATTAAAGTGGACTCTAGTAAGGTTAAGGCAATTGTGAGTTGGAAGCCCCCACAGAATGTGACTGAGGTTAGAAGTTTCTTAGGTTTAGTTTGATATTATCGGAGGTTTATCAAGGGTTTTTCAATGATTGTTTCTCCTTTAACAAGACTATTGAGAAAGGATGTTAAATTTGAGTGGGTAGATAAGTGTCAAGCTAGTTTTGATAAGCTTAAGAGTATGCTCACAAAGGCCCCTATTTTGACACAGCCAATCCCTAATAAGAAGTATGTCATTTATAGTGATGCTTCTCATAATGGATTGGGTTGTGTATTGATGCAAGATGGAAAGGTGGTTGCTTATGCTTCTAGGCAGTTAAAGCTGTATGAGAAGAATTATCCTACCTATGATTTGGAGTTGGCAGCTATAGTTTTTGCATTGAAGATTTGGCACCATTATTTATATGGGGAGTAGTGTTTCATTTACAGTAATCACAAAAGTTTGAAATATCTTCCTTCATAGAAAGAATTGAATTTGAGGCAGAGAAGATGGCTAGAGCTAATAAAGGATTATTATTGTGTGATTGACTACCGTCCAGGCAAAGCTAATGTAGTAGCAGATGCTTTAAACAGAAAGATTATGGCAGAGTTGCACATTCAAACCACTCTTACTCAAGAAATCAAGGATGCACAAAGGCAGAATAGAAAGCTAATTGAATTAGTTGAGTTGGTCTCTAAGGAGGAGAGACCTGGATTCACTATAGAATTAGATTGTGGACTATTCTATCAAGGCAGATTGTGTGTGCCCCGATGTAGAGGATCTTAGACAGAGGATTCTTAGAGAGGCCCATGAAAGCAAATATGCCATACACCCAGGGAGTAACAAAATGTATCAAGATTTGAAGAGCAAATACTAGTGGGCAGGTATGAAAAAGGACATCACATAATACACTTCAAAATGTTTGACTTGTCAGTAGGTCAAGGCTGAACATCAAGTACCTTCGGGGTTGCTACATCTAATTTCTATTCCAGAATGGAAGTGGGAACGGATCACTATGGATTTTGTGACTAGATTGCCCTGACTCCAAAAAAACATGATACTATATGGGTCATAGTGGACAGATTTAAAGTTAGCACATTTCTTACCTATCATGAAGGACTACCCACTGAATAAATTGGTAGAAATTTATATGAATAAAATAGAACTGTAACATCCATTGATTTAGGTCCCGATTGCGCGTGACCGTAGTGGAGTGCGCAAGTTCAATCAGAGTCTAAATTTGAACCCATAAAAAAATGGCCAATAAGAATGAAAAATAATTAAGAGTATTATTATTTGGGAATTAAAAAGATTAATGCTAGAGTTAGAAAAAATAAAATTTAAAATTTCATATGGACAAAATCAGTATTATGGCAATTGTTGGGGGAAAAAGTGTGAATATGGAGGAAGATGTGGCAAATAAGGAATTTCTTAAAGTTTAGATCTTAATTAAGATTAATTAAGTTAATGAACCAATGAGAATTAGGATTTATTTTAATTAGTGGGACCCACTCCCTAATTTGAGTATAAAAGTCATAAAGAAGAACAAATTCCACATTTTCCACCCAAAATATCGAAGTCATCTTCATCTTCTTTTCTCCTCTCTTTAGCCATCCACCATAGCCTCCAAAAACCTCCATTTTTCTTCAATCTAAGCTTGAAATAGTGAGGAAATAAATTAGCTTTGAGAGAGGAAAAATTAGAATTAAAAAGTTCTTACTATAAAAGGAGCAAAGGAGCAAGAAGGAAGGAAGAAAGAAGAAAAGGAAAGGAAGCAATTTGGGACAAATTTGGTCCACTTGAAGAATCCTTAAGGTGAGTTTATTCTCTTAAATTCAACCTTTTTCCTTCCATTTGAGACCCATAAGGATGATAGATATGATTATGTTTGATAGATTTAGCTTATGTTGCAAGATTGGAACTAGAAATTTAAAGTTGTCATTAGTTGAAGAAAATTTTAGTTAAAATTTGAATTAATGATAATTGATGTTAATTAATTATTTTATCAGTTAAAAACTAAAGAAAAATGATGTTAATGGATGAAGAAAGGGCAGCCTTAGTTAAAGTAATTTGGGGAAACTGAAATTAACATAGAAGCACTGCAATTGGTGATAAGTGAAATGTGAATTGAGTGTTGATTTGAAGAAAATGAATTGGGAACTATGATAAGGTTTTTGGGCAGCTATGACATATTAAGAGGGAAGTTTAACTTTAGTACATTTAGTACATTTTGGCTAAATTGAGGTGTAAAATATATTAGGAGCATTAGAATATTTTGTATACATGAAAAACTTTGAAAATTGATGATAGGATTGAGATATGGTATTGGTTGTATAGGAAAACAAATTGAATCAATGAGAGGCCTTTAAGAGGGTGACAAAGGCAAGGAGAAAGCTAACTAGTAAGGGGAGGAAAATATGGATTAAAGGAAGATCCAAGGATGATTAGGTATGTGCTTCATTAATAAAAAATCTTACATATTATTTAATGGTATGAAATTATGTTTTAATGTGTGATATGAATGTGGTTTGTCACAATATGGTTAAATGTTGGTTTTAAATGTTTAATATGGTAATGAGATCAAATGGTGTGAAATCATTAAGATATGTGAATGTAATTGTGATCTGGAAACTTGGACATAAAAATGAATGCATATGATAAATGTAAGTAGTATATAGAGTGATGCCAATTGATGACCCTGCTATAGGGATTTTGGAACAGTCTTGACTATTTTGATCATAAATAATGTTCTGGTAATTGTTAGAGGAGTGCTCTAAAGGCAATCACCTTTAGCACTTATTGTATAAATTTATTTGATTTATAAAAGGCTTTTTCATTAATTTGATTTATAAAAGGCTTTTTCATTAATTTGATGTTCATTTGATATATGAATTGATAAGTGATCTTAAATCATAAATTAGTTTTAATGGCACAAGTATGATCTTTTGCTTCAAGTTTTGAAAATGTTATTTTTCTGTTGCGTTTATGAATATAATTCATTCTTCAAAACCCAATAGTATTGATATTGAGATGAAATCAATTGGAAATGAAACTGGACTCATAATTCTAAAACTTTTATTCAGAACTTGAGTTCAAATTCTAATTGCAAATGAGCTAAAAATTTGACACAAAATCTCGGACCTGTAGGTACCCAAAAAATACTGGGTAAAATTTTTGGAATGCCCTTCAGTAAAAGGGCCATAACATTTGATAGAAAGCTTGGATTTAAGTAATTTTTGATGAGGACAATAATATACAAATATTTAGAAGACCATAACTTCAAATTCAAATTATAAATGGGCTAAAAATGAGGCCCAAAATCAGGGCCGAAATCTGCTAGAGATAAAAACTTGAAATATTGGATTTTTGCATGTGGTGTGATAAGTATATGTAATAATTAATGTGAATTTTCACATTAATGGTAATTATAAATATTCAATAAATTATTTATGTATGAGATTTTAATGCAATAACAATGAGAACAAAGAACAAAAATAAATAAGCTTTTTGGTGAAAATTTAGTAAAATTATCAAATTTTAAAAATAATATGAATTAATATAAAAATAGTTAAGACCTAAGACACCTAATCTATAACTAGAATAGAGAATAGTTTGGCATGCCAATCAGGAGATTTAAGGCACTTGGTGCCTAAGATAAAAGGCGAAAATGACAAATTTATAAATGTGCTCAGCGCAAAATTTTTAAGCTGATAATGAAATATTACAAAAGCCGGTAATGACATTATTACGAAAGCGGTCGACACAATATTATGAAAGTCCGTAATGACAACCCCATTATTCCAATTAGTTAGTTCAGTTATAGGTGTTATGGGCACAAGAAAATAAAAAATAATAATAATATTAAAGTATGCCATTTTGATAATGTTATATTAATTAAAATTGTTAAATATTACATGTTTGATGAAATTTATTTGATTTTATTTAATTATGTATTTTATGCTTTATTTGTTAAATATATAAATGACATGCAAGAAAATATATGTATATAAAATTTTTATCATTGAAGCACCACTAAGCTAGTAGCTTAGCGTGGGTGGTTTCCTCTCGCACAGGTTTTAGAAGGGTAGCCGTAAATATTATAGCTATCAGAAGAAGAAAGGTACCCAAACGGAAGTGGCAAAAAGTTTTGGATTTCTTTTTGGTATATTTTATCAAAAACTTTGTAAATTAAATTATAGTTTTATTTCATATAGTGTGTTTTATAGATGTGAATTATAATGTAAGAGACATAGTTTGAATGTAAATTAATGTATTTTATAAATAAATAAAATTTTGAATATTTGCGTTTGTAATAACTTTATTTTGAGTATATGTAATATTTTTGTAAAAAAATAATTACTTCATTTAGCTAATTTAATATGACAGTTAGTCATGTAATGCTCACTTACCTTGCTGAACTAAAGTGGGGTAAGGGGGTGTTACAATTTATGGTATCAGACCTATAGGTTTAAACGGTTCTTACTTAGTGGGTATAGGAAGATAAATGCATGTTTTCAACATTTGCATTGTTTTAAGTTGCTATGTTCTGATAGGGGAGTCTTCTTCTGACAATATAGGTTTTAATGGATTTGGAATCAAGACAAAGTCATGAAGAACAAAAGGGTGATAATATGGCTAACTCAGGTGCTTATATACAGTCAACATCGATTAGAGCCTTAGAGCCCAGTGTGATAGCTCCACAGTCTGCTGAAGAACAAATTGATCCGAGTCAAGTACCCTTTATGCAACAGATGGCTACTTTGTTATAGCAAATAACACAAGTTGTGCCACCACTAGCTCCACCACCTCTCCCTCCTCAACCAAAACCCCAGATTGATAAATTAACAAAATATGGGGCTACGGATTTTATGAGCAAAAAAAAGGATGATCCAGCAGCAACAAAATTTTGGTTGGAAAAGATAGCGGGTTTTTCAAGAGCTTTAATGTCTGGAAGAGTACAAAGTTAGATATGCAGTGTTCCTCCTTTATGAGCATGCCTACGACTAGTGAAAATTGGTATTAGCAAAATCCCATAATCCGAACCCTCAGACATGGGATTTTTTTGTGACAGAGTTTAAAAAGAAATATGTGCCAAGAGTCTATGGTGATGAGAAGAAGCAAGAATTTCTAAATTTGAAGCAGAAGGGTATGACAATAGCTAAGTATGACATAGAGTTCACTAGGCTAAGCAAGTATGCAATGGGAATTATTGGAGATAAAGCTGATAAATGTCATAGATTTAAAGATGGTCTCAATGAGGAGATTGGATATTTAGTGGCTTCTCACCGGCATACAGATTTTGCTACACTAGTGTCCTCTGCCATTAGTTGAAAGAAGGAAAAAGCTGAAGACTGAAGAGCTCTCTAAGAAATCAATGGCTAGTGTGGCTCAGACATTTGGTAGGAAAGGGCGGATAGTACCCAGATCATTTCAGTCAAGGGTTGTTGGACAGACATTTTCTGGTACATAGGGTTAGCATTTTAGACCCGCAACATCATCTGCTAGTTTGCCAGCATCATTTTCCAAGAGACCAACTCTTGCTATATATCAACATTGTGGTAGAGCTCATACAGGAGAGTGTTGGTGGTTGACTGGGGCATGTTTGAGATGTGGAGCTACTGACCATATGAAGAGAGATTGTCCCAGACTCAGTACAGGCAGTATGGTACCAGCACAGGGGTGTGAGGCATATTTGGCCCATGTAATAGATACCAAGAAAGGGAGCCCGAAACTCAAGGACATCCCCACAATGTGTGAGTTCCTATAAGTGTTTCTTGAAGATGTGTCGGGGTTACCACCATATATGGAGATAATGTTTGCTATTGATGTTATTCCTGGTACAACCTCAATATCAATTACTCCTTATAGAATGAAACCTGCAGAATTAAGAGAATTGAAGGTTCAATTGCAGGAATCGCTAGACAAGGGATTCATAAGACCCAGCGTGTCACCATGAGGTGTCCGATGTTGTTTGTGGAAAAAAAAAGATGACACCCTTCGATCATGTATTGATTACTGACAATTGAACAAGGTGACAATTAAAAATAAGTATGCATTACCTAGAATTGATGATTTGTTTGATCAATTGAAGGGAGCAAGAGTATTCTCTAAGATTGATCTCAGATCTGGGTATCATCAACTGAAAATCAAAGAATCATGTAACATCCAGTGATTTAGACCCCGATTGCACGTGACCATAGTGGGGTGTGCAGGTTCAATTAAAGTCTAAATTTGAACTCATAAAAAAATGACTAATACTAAGGAAAAATAATTAAGGGTATTATTATTTGGAATTTCTCAAAGCAACAAGAAGGAAGGAAGAAAGAAGAAGAAAAAGGGAGAAGAGTTGGGACAAATTTCCGTCAACTTTGGGAACCATTAAGGTGAGTTTATTCTTCTTGAATTCAACCTTTTTCATTCTATTTGAGACCCATAATGAGGATAGATGTGCTTAGGTTTGGTAGATTGAGCTAATGTTGCAAGATTGGAAGTAGAAATTTAAGTTTATGATTAGTTAAGGAAAGTTGTAGTTAAAGTTTGAATTGATGGTAATTGATGTTAATTAACTGTTTTTTTACTTAAAAACTAAAGAAAGTTGATGCTAATGGATGAAGAAGGGGCTGCCATAGTTAAAATAAATTTAAGGAAAATTGAAATTAACATAGAAGCACAACAATTTGTGATAGATTAAGTATGATTTGAGTGTTGAATTGAAGAAAATGAATTGGGAATTAGGATAAGGTTTTTGGGCAGCCATGACCTATGAAGAAGGAAGTTTAACCTTAGTACATTTTAGCACAATTAAGGTATAAAACATATTAGGAGCATTAGAAGATCTTGTAGATATGAAAAGCTTTGAAAATGGATATTGGAATTGAGATACGGTATGGTTGTGTAGGAAAAATAAATGAACCAATGAGAGGCCCTCAAGAAGGTGACAAAGGCTAGGAGAAAGCTAACTAATAAGGAGGAGGGAAATAAGGATTAAGGGAAGAGCCAAGACTGATTGGGTATGTGCTTCTTTGATAAAAATTGTACATGTAAATTAATGGTATGAAATTATGTTTAATGTGTGTAATATGGATGTGGTGTGTCATAATGTGGCTAAGTGTTGGTTTTAAATGTTTTACATGGTAATGAGACCAAATAGTGTGAAATAATTAAGATATATGAATGTAATTGTGATAGGGAATCTTTTACATAAAAATGAATGCAAATGATAAATACAAGTAGTGTATGGAGTGATGTCAATTGATGACCCTGCTGTAGGGATTCTGGAACAGTCTTGACTATTTTGATTATAACTTGAGTTTCGGAATTCTGTTTTCTATGTTTTTTTATTGGAAATGAAAGCAAGGATATAGGGATTTAATTTTTATTTAGACCATAAAATCTAATTATGTCTGAATGTTCTCAGAAAAATACATAAAGTTTAGACATAGAATCTTTCCAGAAAATTCTGGGCAGAAATTTCAGTGACGATTCAGTGTTCAATTGATCATAACTTTTGATAGAAAACTAGGATTTGAGTGATTTTTGATGTATCTCAAAGCTAAGACAATACGCTACAAAATGTTAGCATACCAGAATTCCAAATTTGAATTATAAATGGGATAAAAATGAAGCCCAAAAATAGGTATGAAATATGTCATAGGTAAAAACATCAAATATTGGGCTTTTGCATGTGTTGTGATAACTATATGTAATAATTAATGTAAATATTTACTTTAATGGTAATTATAAATTTTTAACGAATTATTTATGTGTGAGATTTTAGTGCAATAATAATGGGAATAAAGAATAAAAATAAATAAGTATAATTATGATAATTAAATAATATTGTCATTTTTAAAAATATTGTGAATTAATATAAAAATAGTTAAGCCCTATGACACCTAATCTAAACCTAGAATAAAGAATAGTTTTTCATGTCAATCAGGGGATTTAAGGCACTCGGTGCCAAATATAAAAGTCAGTAATGATAAATTTATAAATGCGCTCGACGCAAAATTATTAAGTCGGTAATGACATTATTATAAAAGCGCTTAACGCAATATTATGAAAGCCAGAAATGACAACCCTATTATTCCTATTAGTTAGTTCGATTATAGGTGTTATGGATACAAGAAAAAAAAAGAAAAATAATAATAATATTTAAGTATGTTATTTTGATAAATGTTATATGAATAAAAATTGTTAAATGTTGAATATTTGGTGAAATTTGTTTAACTTTATATAATTTTCATATTTTATGTCTTATTTATGAAATGATTAATTAATATGTGAGAAAATATGTGTATGTAAGATTTTTATCATTGAAGCACCACTAAGCTAGTAGCTTAGTGTGGGTGGTTTCCTCTCACGCAGGTTTTAGAAGGGTAGCCATAGATAGTAGAATTGTCAAAAGAAGAAGGGTATCAAGAAGGAAGCAGCTAAAAACTTTGGTTTCTTTTTGGTATATTTTATCAAAAACTTTGTAAATTAGATTATAGTTTTATTTCATATAATGTGTATTAAAGATGTGAATTATAAAGTAAGAGACATAGATGAATGTAATTAATATAATTTATAAATAAATAAAAATTTGGATACTTGTGCTTGTAATAATTTTTATTTCAACATCTGCAATATTTTTTCAAAAAAAATAATTTTATACTTCATTTCATTAATTTTATAAAACAGTTAGACGAGTAATGCTCACTTATCTTGCTGAACCGAAGTGAGGTAAGGGGGTGTTACAAATCAGATGTGTCCAAAACAGCCTTTAGGACTCGACATGGCCACTATGAATTCCTGGTTATGCCTTTTGGCTTAAGAATGCACCTGTTGCCTTTTGGATATGATGAACAGAATTTTTAGACCTTACCTTGATCAGTTTGTGGTAGTTTTTATAGATGATGTCCTTGTGTATTTGAGGGATAAGAGAGAACATGACAGACATCTCAGAATAGTACTTCAGACTTTGAGGGAAAATCAATTGTATACAAAGCTGTCATAATGTGAGTTTTGGTTGGAAGAAGTAGGATTCCTAGAACATATTGTGTCAGTTGAAGGAATTCATGTGGATCCTAGCAAAACGGAAGCGATTCTAAGTTGGAAGCTACCCTGCAATGTGATAGAAGTCCAGAGTTTCCTTGGATTAGCTGGCCACTATAGAAGGTTTGTGAAGGGATTTTCAAATATAGCCACACCAATTACCAAGTTTCTTAGAAAAGAAACTAAGTTTTAGTGGACAGATTGGTGTCATACAACCTTTGAGAAATTAAAAGTCATGCTAACCGAAGCACCTGTTTTGACCTAACCTACGCTAGGGAAAGATTTTGTGATATACAGTGATACCTCTCATAATGGGTTAGGTTGTGTATTAATGCAAGAGGGTAAAGTAGTTGCTTATACATCTAGGTAATTGAAGCCTCATGAGCTAAATTACCTTACTCATGATTTGGAGTTGGCAGCAATAGTGTTTGCTTTAAAAATATGGCGACATTATTTGTATGGCGAGCGGTGCTACATTTATACAGATCATAAGAGCCTCAAATATTTGCCTACCCAAAAGGAGTTGAACTTAAGGCAAAGACGCTGGTTGGAGTTAATTAAGGATTATAATTGTATAATTGATTATCATTCAGGCAAAACTAATGTAGTAGTAAATGCCTTAACTAGAAAAACACTGGCATATATAGTTTTTAAATTTTTTTCATTATAATATAATATATAGCAATTAATAATAAATTAAAAGGAGACTCATATTTTATGTTGGCAGAATTACAGGTTCAACCTACTTTAAGGAAACAAGTGAGAGAAGTTCGGAGGCAAGATCAGAAATTGATGATAATTGCTGAAACAGTTAAAAAGGCGGAGAGACCTGAATTTAAGGTTGAAGATGATGGAAGTATAAGTTATAAAGGAAGATTGTGTGTGCCAAACAACAGCGGATTAAAGAAAATAATTCTAAAAGAGGCGCATAATACCACTTATTCTATGCATCCAGGAAGCAATAAAATGTATCAAGATATGAAGACTCATTATTGGTGGCCAGGAATGAAGAAGGATATCATGGATTACATTACAAGATGCTTGACATGTCAACAAGTAAAAGCAGAGCACCAGGTACCATCTGAATTGTTACAACCTATTGCTATCCCAGAAGGGTACCCGGACGGAAGCGGCAAAAAGCTTTGGATTTCTTTTTAGTATATTTTATCAAAAAAATTTTAAATTAAATTATAGTTTTATTTCATATAGTGTGTATTATAAATGTGAATTATAATGTAAGAGACATAGTTTGAATGTAAATTAATATATTTTATAAATAAATAAAATTTTGAATATTTGCATTTGTAATAACTTTATATTGGGTATCTGTAATATTTTCATAAAAATAAAAAAAAATTACTTCATTTAGCTATTTTAATATAATAGTGAGTAAGGTAATGCACACTTATCTTGCTGAACTAAAACGGGGTAAGGGGGTGTTACAAGTACGACTTCATGGAGTGCTTGTTTCTATTGTGTCTGACAGAGATCCCCGCTTCACATCTCGATTTTGGTAGTCTACAGCGAGATCTAGGTACTAAGCTCAATTTTAGCATGACTTTTCATCCGCAGACAGATGGATAATCAGAAAGAGTCATTCAGATTCTAGAAGATATGATGAGAAGTTATGTCATCGAATTTGAAGATAGCTGGGACAAATATCCTCCTTTAATGGAATTCGCCTGTAATAACAGTTATCAGTCTAGTATCCAGATGGCTCCATCTGAGGCACTTTATTGCAGAAAGTGTCAAACACATCTATGTTGGACAGAGCTCAGTGAAAGGAAGCTTGTGGGACTAGACCTAGTGCAAGAGATGAAAGAAAAAGTGAGAGTAATTTGCGAAAGAGTTAAGGCAGCTATAGATAGTCAAAAATTGTATGTTGGTCTTAAGAGACTAGACATTGATTATACCGTGGGTGATAAAGTTTTTCCAATAAAGTTTTTCTTAAATTTAATTATTGAATAGGGTTATTATGTATATTCTTTTATGTTATGTATCTATTTATTTTATATGATAAATATGTAATAAAATTTAATGTGTCATGATTTTATTTAAGATATGCATTTATGTGACTGCCTGGGGAAGACTTTAATGCTTATATGTACCACTAAGCTAGAGATAGCTTAGCGTGGGTTCTTCTCACGCAGGAATTGGAACTGTAGATAGTAGATAGTGAAGTTGGTCAATAGGAAATCTAATCCCGTATCAGTGGAGGCACAAAAGACATAGTTAGAGGGTTGGTTACTTATCATTTTTTTTGAGTTTGACCATGCTTATGGATTGTGGTAAACATGTCTCATATGTTAATATTGTATATGTAAATAATTATATAATATAATCGGGTGCCATATGTGTATACAACATGATGATAAATATATATTGTTAATTAGAATGAGTTGCCTAAACCAATATAAATAAATGGATTAAGTTATTTAAAATGAAAAAAGTTTTAATTCGAACAAATTTATTAGTAAATTTTGTGGCATCCTATTAATATATAGAAGATTATTCCTAATACATAAGTAGGGCATCACAGTTAATACCTGAACCTCTATAAATCTTGTGTGTGATATCTTTCATTCCTTCATCTATTTTATTTATTCCGCATTTTTAATTAAGCAAATTTTTATTTGCTAACCAATTCAACCCCCTTCTTGGTTTATTGTCTATGCAACAATTGGTATCAGAGCTTGTCTATCAACAAATCCTAATAAGCGCTAGTAAAGATCAAGAAATGGCAAATGAAGGATTTCAAAGTCTCAAGCCTTACTTTGATGGAGCAAACTATGCTTATTGGAAATTTTGGATGGAGACATATCTCGATAGTGAAGGAATTGAAGTTTGGGATAGTGTTCCGAAAGAATGGACACCACCAACCAAGAAAGGAGTTGACGGTGAAGAAGAAATTCATTCAAGAGATGATTTGAAGGATCCTCAACGAAGAGCTAATTTCAAAAACAAAAACGCAATGACAATCCTTGCAAGCTCTTTATCTATTGAAGAATGTGGCAGAATCCAACATTGTCCTACCGCATATAGCATGTGGAAAACATTAGAAAATTATCATGAAGGAACCAAGCAAGTAATGTGACATCCCACTTATATACTAGGAATAATCCCACATATATAAGAAGGATGTCACAAGCTTAACTCGATAAATCTATTAAGATTAAATTTTTTTCATTTTAAATAACTTAATTTATTTATTTATACTGGTTTAGACAGGTTGTTCTAATTAATAATATATATATATATATCATTATATTGAATACACATATGGCACCCGATTATGATACTTAATTATTTACATATACAATATGAACATATGAGTCAAGTCTACCACAAACCATATACATAGTCAAACCAAAAAAAAATATTAGATAACTAACCCTCTAACTATATCTCTTGTGTCTCTGCTGATATGAGCTTGAATTTATTTCTTGACCAACTTCACTTCATATCGTCTATAGTTTCAATTCCTGCATGAGAAGAACCCACGCTAAGCTATCTCTAGCTTAGTGGTACAAATAGGCATTAAGTTCTTGCCCAGCAGTCACACAAATGTATGTCTCAAATAAATTATGACACACTGAATTTTTTTATTGCATATTAGCCATATAAAAGAAATAACCACATCACATAACAGTATAACCATAATAATCATATTCAATAATTAAGTTCTCACTACCTCATGTAAGCATTTCATTTTTTTTTTGCTACTTATGTCAATAATATAATTTCCACATTTCATTCCAAAGTCTTTAATTAGTATAAGCCCAAATCTCATTCCCGGACTCTCCGGATATGGGGTGTGAAATAGGGGCACTTATGGAGCTTAAGCCTCCCTACTCACCATAATCTTAATTCAAGGGTGCTCGCGGAGCTTATGCCACCTTGTCTCTAAATCATATCCATATCGGTACTGTAACTTCCCCATAATGGTGCACCATCTATCCTATGTTAGTCCTCATGTAGAGAAATGGGCAATTAACACCATTAATTACTTGTTTCTTTAACCAATACTTATTTCATATTAACACAATCATATACTCATAATTTATTTCAAAACCATGTAATAACATGATATTTTATCAAATAATAGCATAATGTTAAATTCATAGTTAATAAAATTTTTGTAATTATAAAACATGTAATAATATATTATTTCATCATTGTGACAATTAATTCATGTCATGCACACACAATCATACATAATGGTAAAACAAAATACATATATATACAAATCTCGATAATATTTTTCTTTTCCAAAATATAAGTTTAGAGCTTGTTCACTTTTGTTGGTCTTCTTCTTGTTAAAATTCTGATTTAAAAATATAATTAATTAATACCTTGATAAAATATTTATTCTTACTATAATTTAAATAAATAACTGCAATTTCTTTTAAGCTAGCACAGGACCTCTTAAGACTGTTGGATCAATAACTTTTTCTACACTTAACCAATTTATATTATTCTTGATTCTAATTAAAGTTAACATGGAATAATAAAACATACTAAAATTTCAGAATTTTTGAACCATTACACAATTTTTGGTATAATTTTAAATGTTGCTCTGTTTTCTGCCCTTAGACAGTTTCAGGGTACCATATTTAAAAATTCATATCTTTCAATGTATAGCTTAAATTATTATGAAAATTTTTATAAGTTTATATAAATTAATTTGAAACATTTTTTTTATGTTTGTCACATTTCTAGATTCGGTCTCTAAGATTCACAAATACTAGAGGATGTATAACTGATTCAACATAGAGTATCAACCCAACCAGTTCAATTGTTCAGCTCATAACTCACAAAATACATGACATTTTAAGGTGATACTTTCATGTTTTACAAAACCTCAGATTCAGCCATTAAGATGATCAATTTAAATAAAAACCGTAGGTTATTTAGGTGATACGTCTCCCTGAACCAGTTTCTCTCTAATGACCATTTCTCTTCAAATACTCAAAATCATTCAATAAATTTCACAGACAGATACACAAGACATATATAAACAACTTTCATGTTTTATACTTCTTCAAATTTGGTTGATAACTCCCTCTAACATGGATTGCAAAATACTGATACTATACAGTCCTAATACTCTAAAAACACAAGAATAATTGAGAGATGATCACTTACCAAGAACAAATCTATTTGGAGTGAACTTCTTGCAAATCATGAAGGAGATGATAAAGAAACGAAGGCTGGTGGTTTAAAGTAGAAGGAGAGTGGAGATAAGGTTGGTGTGAATATGGTATTAAATGCAACTAACTCAAATACATTCCCCCCTCCCATAAAACCACATTCGTCCCCCCTATCCTTTTTTTTATTTTAACTTGTTCTATTTTAATTATTTATTTATTTTTTACATGTTTTAAATTCTACTAGCTTTTATTAAACTGTAATTTTATTACGATATGTCTAACCAAATTAAATTTTATCAATCTATTTAGTTCTTTTTTATTTCTTATTTAATAATTTACTCAATTTATTTTAAATATCTAATGTCAATGTCAATCATATAGTTTTTATGCGTATCATACACTTATTCTAACTGAACTCTAATTAGTGACCATTACAATTCTCTCCCCTTAAGATGTTTCGTCTTCGAAACATACCTACTGTGTTGTCATTGAACAAGTGGGGGTATTGAGCTTTGATCACCTCCTCGCTTTCTCATGTTGCTTCTTTGATTGCATGATTCCTCCATAGTACTTTCAATAATGGTACTCGCTTGTTCCTAAGCACCTTAATTTCTCTTGCAAAAATTTGAACTAGTTCTTCTTCATATGTCAAATCTTTTCTCACTTGAATGCTTTCAGTAGGTATGATGTGATTAGGATCTGATCTATATCGTCTTAACATTGAGACATGGAAGACATTATGTATCAGAGTCAACTCCGATGGTAGAGCAAGTCTATAAGCAACAGGTCCAACTCTTTCTAATATTTCATAAGGTCCGATGAATCTTGGACTTAACTTGCCTTTCTTTCCAAATCTCAGAACTTTCTTCCAGGGAGATACTTTAAGAAAAAATCTATCACCCATTGCATCATCAATCTCTCATTTTTTAAGATCAGCATACGATTTCTGCCTATCTATAGCTGCCTTAAGTTTTTTGCGAATGACTCTCACTTTCTCTTCAGTCTCGTGCACTAGGTCTGGTCCCATAAGTTTCCTCTCGCTAAGCTCTGTCCAACATAAAAGGTGTTCGACACTTCCTACCATAAAGTGCCTCATATGGAGCCATCTGGATACTAGACTGATAACTGTTATTATAGGAAAATTCCATTAAAAGAAGATATTTGTCCCAGCTACCTTCAAATTCGATGACACAACTTCTCATCATCTCTTCTAGAATCAGAATTACTCTTTCTGATTGTCCATCTGTCTATGGATGAAAAGTCATGCTGAAATTGAGTTTAGTACCTAGAACTCATTGTAGATTACCCCAAAATTGAGATGTGAAGCAGGGATCTTTGTCAGACACAATAGAAACAAGCACTCCATGAAGTCGTACAACTTCATTCATATAAATTTCTGTAAATTTATTTAGGAGGTAGTCTTTCCTGATAGGTAAGAAATGTGCTGACTTTATAAATCTGTCCACTATGACCCATACAATATCATGTTTCTTTTGAGTCAAATGTAATCCATTCACAAAATCCATAGTGATTCGTTCCCAATTCCATTCTGGAATAGAAATTGGATGTAGCAACCCCGAAGGTACTTGATGTTCAGCCATGACCTGCTGACAAGTCAAACATTGTGAAGTGTATTTCGAGATGTCCTTTTTCATACCTGCCCACCACTATATGCTCTTCAACTCTTGATACATCTTGACACTTCCTACCATAAAAAGCCTTATATGGAGCCATCTGGATACTAGATTGATAATTGTTATTATAGGTGAATTCCATTAAAGGAAGATATTTGTCCCAGCTACCTTCAAATTCGATGACACAACTTCTCATCATATCTTCTAGAATCTGAATGACTCTTTTTGATTGTCCATCTGTCTATGGATGAAAAGTTGTGATGAAATTGAGCTTAGTACCTAGAGCTCATTGTAGACTACCCCAAAATTAAGATGTGAAGCGGGGATCTCTGTCATACACAATAGAAACAGGCACTCCATGAAGTCGTACTACTTCATTCATATAAATTTCTGCCAATTTATTTAGTGGGTAGTCCTTCCTAATAGGTAAGAAATATGCTGACTTTGTAAATCTGTCCACTATGACCCATACAATATCATGTTTATTTGGAGTCAAAGGTAATCCATTCACAAAATTCATAGTGATTCATTCCCATTTCCATTCTGGAATAGAAAGTGAATGTAGCAACCCCAAAGGTACTTAATGTTCAGCCTTGACCTGCTGACAAGTCAAACATTGTGAAGTGTATTTCGAGATATCCTTTTTCATACCTGCCCACCAGTATCTGCTCTTCAACTCTTGATATATCTTGTTACTCCCTGGGTGCATAGCATATTTGTTTTCATGGGCCTCTCTAAGAATCCTCTGTCTAAGATCTTTGACATCGGGCACACATAATCTGTCTTGATAAAACAATCCACCATCTAAATCCATAGTTAATCCAAGTCTCTCCCTCTTAGAGATCAACTTAGCTACTTCAATGAGCTTTCTATCCTATCTTTGTGCATCCTTGATTTCCTGATTAAGAGTGGGTTGAAGGTGCAACTCTGCCACAATCTTTCTGCTTAAAGCATCTGCTACTACATTAGCTTTGTCTGGATGGTAGTCAATCACACAATTATAATCCTTTATTAGCTCTAGCCATCTTCTCTACCTCAAATTCAATTCTTTCTGAGAGGGAAGATATTTTAAACTCTTATGATCTGTGTAAATGAAATACTTCTGCCCATATAAATAATGGCGCCAAATCTTCAATGCAAAAACTATAGTTGCCAACTCCATATCATGGGTAGGATAATTCTTCTCATGCGGCTTTAACTGCCTAGAAGCATAAGCAACCACCTTTCCATCTTGCATCAATACACAACCCAATCCATTATGAGAAACATCACTATAAATGACATACTCCTTATTAGGAATTGGTTGTGTCAAGATAGGGGCCTTAGTGAGCATATTTTTGAGCTTATCAAAACTATCTTGACACTTATCTGTCCACTCAAATTTAACATCCTTTCTCAATAGTCTTGTTAAAGGAGAAGCAATCATTAAAAAACCATTGACAAATCTCCAATAATATCCAGCTAAACCCAAGAAACTTCTAACCTCGGTCACATTCTGTGGAGGCTTCCAACTCACAATTACCTCAACCTTGCTAGAATCCACTTTAATGCCTTGTGCAGAGATAATGTGTCCCAAAAATGTCACCTCCTTTAACCAAAAATCACATTTGGAGAGTTTGGCATAAAGCTTATATTCTCTGAAAGACTGCAATACTATTCTCAAATGCTTTTCATATTCTTCTGAATGTTTAGAATACACCAAAATATCATTAATGAAAATGACCACAAATTGATCAAGATGCGGCCTGAAGATCCTATTCATAAGATCCATAAATGCTGCTGGAGCATTGGTCAGCCCAAATGGCATAACCAAAAACTGATAATGGCCATATCTGGTTATGAATGCAGTTTTAGCTATATCCTCCGCCTTTACCCTCAATTGATGATAACCAGATCTCAAGTCTATCTTGGAAAACACTCTTGCACCTTTCAGTTGGTCAAAGAGATCATCAATCCGCGATAATGGGTATTTGTTCTTGATTGTCACCTTATTCAACAATCGATAATCAATATATAGCCTCAAAGATCCATCCTTCTTTTTCACAAACAATACTGGTGCTCCCCATGGGGTTGTACTTAGTCTATATGGCGTTTTTGATATAGGTATAGTTCCTAGAACAACATCAATAGCAAACTCTACTTCTCTCTCTAGAGGCAACCCAGGTAGGTCATCAGGAAACATATCTAGAAATTCATTTATCACTGGAATATCTTCAAGATTTGAACCCCCTTTTCTAGTGTCAATCACATGGGCCAAATAAACTTCACACCCTTTTCTTTTCAATCTCCTAGCTTTCATCATGGATATAACTCAAGGATGTTGTGAAAATAATTCATCTTTCACAATAATTTCCTTCTGATTTTCTATCTTAAATACCACAAGTTTAGACTTGCAATCCACCACTGCCCCATGACGTGAGAGCCAATCCATGCCTAATATGACATCATACTCATGGAAAGGCAACTCAATCAAGTCTGCATAAAATACCTTCCCATGCAAAACCAAAGGACAATTCCTAAATACTTTATTCATTATTACACTGTGACCCAAAGGATTCTTAACTTCAATTCCATGTTCTAGATTTTCTTTAATCATATTATGTTGACTTGTACTAGTGAAAATATAGGAATGTGTGGAACCCAGATCTATGAGTGCATAAATATCAAAATCGTATAATGAAAACATACCAACAATAACATCCGTTGTCACCTGATCTTCCTTAGCTTTCATGGCATACGCTCGGGCTAGAGCTCTGCTAGATCCAGGCTGGTCCTCCTCTGAACTGAACTCCAGGCTGGGTCAGAGCTGACCCAGTAGTCTGAGTAGTGGTACCACTTGTCAAGAGTGGGCAATCCCTCCGTATATGTTCCTTGGACCCACATCTAAAGCAAGCACCTGTGGCATGCCAACATTCCCCTTGATGGCTCCTATTGCAAATGGTATATGCCGGTATAGCTTATTTGCCAACTTGAGGTTGTGAAATTCAAAGAGAAAGGAATCCCATGAGACTGGTTTCACCATATCTGGCTTGGTAAGAACTGATTTCCACTAATCATATTTCTCATCTTGGAGTAGAGAAGTAGCAAATCTAGCTTTGTCATCTGCTTCCACTTACAACTTTTTAAAAATTCTTTTAGTCTTTTCCAACCAATACTCAGCTACAGCGGGATCTTCATCTCTCTTACCATAGAAATCTGAAGCCCCAGATTAGAGTTATATGAGACATATTTTTATGCCTAATATCCCTTTTCCCACTTAGGCCTAGAAACGCCTAAACCTGCTCTGATACTGTAACATCCTTGACCTTCCCCACATGCATACCCATATGCATTTCATTTGAACATATGCATCTTCCATATAATCCAATTGAACAGGTGCATTTCATACATATTTTCTTAGAAACAAGTTCATGGCATGCTCTAGTTACGTGTCCTAGTATTTGGCAATTGTATCGAGTCACACGTGTATCCTTATAACCTAAATGATGATAACAAAGAATTAGAAATAAATTGAATAAGGTGACTAAATTAAGGTAAGAAAAATGATTAGATTAAGATTAGTAAACATTTACATTGTTAATTTAGTTAAATCGGGCCAAATGATTAAGCTGTATTATTGTGTGAATTAGTGGAATTATAAATATATGTAAATAATAATAATAATAATGTAGAAAAAATAAAATGAAAATGACACAAAAGAGAAATATAAGAGATGAGAAAAGAGAAATGAGAAGAGAAAAGAGAAGAGAAGAAGAGAAAAAGAGAAAAAGAGAAAAGGACAAAAAACAAGTTGGCTTTATTTTCATCTTCCTTCCCCATTTCTGCCTTCTTCTCCAGCTTGACTTCTTCTTCATTTTCCTCCATTTCAGAATTCAATTCTTCCTTGTTTCACTTAGTTTCTGAAACTAATTGATCCCTTTCAAGGTCGTTCTTGGTAAGTAATCAATTCTTATTGCTATAGGGTTTATTTGAGTTGCTTAGGTTCATTAATAGGCACTGGTTTGCAACCCACTTTTGATGCACATAAAAATTGAATCTGAAAAAGTTTAAAAAAAAATGGTTGTTCCTTTATGTCTTATATTTATGAATATATAAACGTTTTTGCATGATTTTGTGTATAGGAAGAGAAAACCTCTCTCTACTGAAACTGGTTAGGGTGTGAACCCTAACCAAGTAGCTACAATGTTCTTTGATTTCGAATATGTTAAAGCCATTATTGGAAGCATATCAAAAAATAAAAGTTGTATATATATTTGTTATTTATATGTATACCAAATTTCAGGATCATATGACTTGTATATTTGGAGTTATGGTGAATGGAACCATGACTGTTCCATGACTTGAACTGCCAATTGAGTGCCCTGGGCAGATCCAACAACTTGTTTAGCCCAGTTGAGCTTGTTAGAGCTAGATTATATAAATTGTAAAAACAATATAGTTATAGTTATATTTCTTAGCTAAATATGGGTATTAATTTCAGCTTAATTGGTTATGTATAGACTAAGTTATGTCCTTTTGAAGTAATACTAGTCCGGAAGCCAGTTCTATTCTGGACCAGTAAAATGTTTGTTATACTTTGAAGACCTTAGAGATATAATTGATAAAAGTTGAAAACATGAAAAATTTTCCATATGGACCCATATCATTGTCTGTAAATTTTCATTAAAATAGGACTTATAGATTATAAGTTATGATGAACCAAAATGGGTACCCTGAAACTGCCTAAAGGCAGAAACAGAACACACTTAGAAATTCCACTAAATATTGTAAAATTATCCAATTTGACTAAAATTTTAATATGTTATATAATTATATGTTAAATTTAATTAGGAACAAGAATCAGATTAATTGGTCAATTATAGAAAAAGTTATAGACTAAACAAGCCCATAAGAACACACTGCCTCATAGGAAAAATCTTAACTATTGATATGAACAATGCATATTAATTTGTTCAAGCCACATTAAGTCTCCCTAATCATGAGTTAATCGATTATGTTTTCATATTAGGCTCGCAACATATTGGAGACCCACAAGGAGTGGATAAACAATAAGTTAGGGGTCAGAATCAAAGGAGAAAGGTGAGTCTAATTATCGATTGAATTCTTTAGTGCAAATGATTGTTGCTTGCTATGTGATCCATATGATTGTCATGATTTTCCCCTGATAATATGATGATGGATAAATTATGACATTGTGGTACACATAAGTGGTATACTTGTGATATATTTGAGGTATATGTTTGACATATGTGATATGTATACAGGGTATATGTATAGTATATGCGAGGTATTGTGTGGCATATGAGGCATATGGACTAAAACGGCATATGAGGTATTGTGCGGTATATGTATATTATATGTGATAAGATGCAACAGTTGATGAATGATTAAGTACAAGTCCATATGCATATGGACTAAAAAGGCATTGTGACTAGTTAATCGATATTGTAAATCAAAAAAAGAGGCCTATGGCCCAACAAATGTGCAAATGAATCAAATGATCAAGCTAGCTAGAAAATGCAAATGTTCGCATGGAAAATGTTCACATGGAAACTTGGGGCAATGTTTGTTTGACTTAGTCACATCAAAATGAAATAAGCAAAGCATTTGCATACATAAAGAGTAATTATTATATGTTTCAACTTTATTGATACTTATATGATACTGATGAATGGAATGGAATATATGGTACATATTGGATTTGTGATTTATTACTATGAGTTGTTTGGTACTTTAGAGCTCATTGGATGATTATTCTCACTGAGCCGCAACTCATCAATTTGCATCATTTTTCAGGTAAAGAAAAGTGATAGCTCATTTTGAGTAGTGTATAGAAGACATGGAACACAGGTCATTGGCTGAGCCTCATCACTCTCTCTCCTTGCATTCCACACAAGCATGAAAATATGTCATATGTGTTTTGTATTTACATGCTTGAATATGTATAGTCATTTTGGAATGAGTCTAAAAATGTATAAATGAAAGCAACTCGAAAATACTTATGTGTAAAGTTTATGTTTTGATATATATGATATATTATATTGTGGTGAAAACCTCAGTGTTAACTTTGCAAAGTCAGTGAATAATATTATAGGATATGAGACTTTCAAGTCATTGAATTAATTTATAGGATATGAGACTTGCAAAGTCATTGAATTATATTACAGGATATAAAAAAAAAATTTACTACTATTGTTAACAGGGTATTTTACCTTTCAAGTATGCTATGTATGATTACTTGATACAGGGATAGGTTATACTCAAATGCATAAGATGTGGTGTTACAGATACCACTAAATGTAACGTCGCACTTATATATTAGGAATAATCCCACATATATAAGAAGGATGTCACAAGCTTAACTCGATAAATCTGTCCGGATTAAAATTTTTTTTCATTTTAAATAACTTAATCTATTTATTTATATTGTTTTAGGCAGGTCGTTCTAATTAATATGATGCTTAATTATTTACATACACAATATGAACTTATGAGTCAAGTCTACCACAAACCATATACATAGTCAAACTAAAAAAAATATTAGATAACTAACCCTCTAACTATATCTCTTGTGTCTCTGCTGATATGAGCTTGAATTTATTTCCTGACCAACTTCACTTCATATCGTCTATAGTTTCAATTCCTGTGTGAGAAGAACCCACGCTAAGCTATCTCTAGCTTAGTGGTACAAATAGGCATTAAGTTCTTGCCCAGCAGTCACACAAATGTATGTCTCAAATAAATTATGACACACTGAATTTTTTTATTGCATATTAGCCATATAAAAGAAATAACCACATCACATAACAGTATAACCATAATAATCATATTCAATAATTAAGTTCTCACTACCTCATGTAAGCATTTCATTTTTTTTTTGCTACTTATGTCAATAATATAATTTCCACATTTCATTCCAAAGTCTTTAATTAGTATAAGCGCAAATCTCATTCCTGGACTCTCCGGATATGGGGTGTGAAATAGGGGCACTTATGGAGCTTAAGCCTCCCTACTCACCATAATCTTAATTCAAAGGTGCTCGCGGAGCTTATGCCACCTTATCTCTAAATCATATCCATATCGGTACTGTAACTTCCCCATAATGGTGCACCATCTATCCTATGTTAGTCCTCATGTAGAGAAATGGGCAATTAACACCATTAATTACTTGTTTCTTTAACCAACACTCATATCATATTAACACAATCATATACTCACAATTTATTTCAAAACAATGTAATAGCATGATATTTTATCAAATAATAGGATAATGTTGAGTTCATAGTTAATAACATTTCTATAATTATAAAACATGTCATAATATATTATTTCATCATTGTGACAATTAATTCATGTCATGCACACACAATCATACATAAAGGTAAAACAAACTACATATATGTAAAAACCTCGATAGTATTTTTCTTTTCCAAAATATATGTTCAGAGCTTGTTCACTTTTATTAGTCTTTTTCTTATTGAAATCCTAATTTAAAAATATAATTAATTAATACCTTGATAAAATATTTATTCTTACTATAATTTAAAAAAAAAACTACAATTGCTTTTAAGCTAGCACAGGACCTCTTAAGACTGTTGGATCAATAACTTTTTCTAAACTTATTCAATTTATATTATTCTTGATTCTAATTAAATTTAACATGTAATACTAAAATATACTAAAATTTCAGAATTTTGGAACCATTACACAATTTTTGGTATAATTTTAAATGTTGCTCTGTTTTCTGCCCTTAGGCAGTTTCAGGGTACCATATTTAAAAATTCATATCTTTCAATATATAGCTTCAATTATTATGAAAATATTTATACGATTATTAAGTTAATCTGAAACATTTTTCATGTTTGTATGATTTCCAAATTCGGTCTCTAAGGTTCTCAAAGACTGGAAGATCTATAACTGGTTCAACATAGAGTATCAACCCGAACAGTTCAATTGTTCAGCTCATAACTCACTAAATACATGACATTTTAAGGTGATACTTTCACAGAAATTTAGACAAGACATAGACATAAAAATTTTCCTATTTTTCACTTTGGTTAATTCAATCTAAAAATCGGTCAAATATAAGGATGAAATTACTGGAGTTGTACAGGTATATGAAACCAACTCAATCAAGGAATAGTCATAGTTCATTTCACTATCACTCAACCTAAACAAGAGCTATTCATACGAACTTTGGTAGAGACCTAAATAAGACATATATCTACAACTATCATGTTTTACAAAACCTCAGATTCAGCCATTAAGATGATCAATTTAAACAAAAACCGTAGGTTATTTAGTTGATACGTCTCCCTAAACTAGTTTCACTCCAATGACCATTTCTCTTCATATACTCAAAATGATTCAAAAAATTTCCCAGACAGATACACAAGACATATATGAACAACTTTCACGTTTTATACTTCTTCAAATTTGGTTGATAACTCCCTCGAACATAGAGTGCAAAATACTGATACTATATAGTCCTAATACTCTAAAAACACAAGAATAATTGAGAGATGATCACTTACCAAGAACAAATCTATTTGAAGTGAAATTTTTGAAAATCTTGAAGTAGATGATAAAGAAATGGAGGGTGGTAGTTTGAAGAGGAAGGAGAGTGGAGATAAGGTTGGTGTTAATATGGTATTAAATGCAACTAACTCAAATACATTCCCCCCTCCCATAAAACCACATTCGGCCCCCCTATCCTCTTTTTTTTTTTTTTAACTTGTTCTATTTTAATTATTTATTTATTTTTTACATGTATTAAATTCCATTAGCTTTTATTAAACTGTAATTTTATTATGATATCTCTAACCAAATTAAATTTTATCAATTTATTTAATTCATTTTTATTTCTTATTTAATAATTTACTCCATTTATTTTAATATCTAATGTCAATGTCAATCATATAGTTTCTATGCATATCATACACTTATTCTAACTAAACTCTAATTAGTGACCATTACAAGTAAAATCCAAGAAGATTCAACTTCTTACTTCGGAATATGAACTTTTCAAAATGATATCCAATGAATCCATCACCGACATGATGAACCATCTTCTAACCATTATCAATGGCCTGAGAAATCTTGGAAAGTACTTGAGCTTGGAAATTGTGAACAACAAAATTATAAGAAGCCTTCCTCTCAAAGATTATAGTTGAAGAGTTGCAGATATAGAATAGGCCAATGAAGACATGAGCATTATGCCTACTGATGTGCTCATTAGCAAACTTCTAACGCATGAAATGGTGGTAAAAAGAGATAGAGAACTTCAAGCCAAACCAGAAAAGAGAAAGCCTCTAGCACTCAAAGCCTCTACTTCAAAATCTCAAGATGTAATTGAAGATAATGAAGAGAAGAGTGATGATGAGAATGAGGACATTGCCATGCTCTCAAGAAGAATAAAAAGAATGATTGAAAAGAGACTGGGCAATTCTCAAAACTTCAAACAAAGAACCTTCAAACACTCTTCAAATGACTCTCAAAGAAATAAAGAGGAGGTAGAGTATTATGAATGCGGGAAGAAAGGACATATCAAACCAGAATATCTAAAGCTCAAGAAACACAAGAAAAGATTTCAAAAAGATGATGGGGAGAAACGTCATAAAGCCACATGGGATGACAATGAAGGAGAAGAGGTCAACCTGTGCTTCATTGCTTTAGAGGATCACTTCATGGATGAGGTAGGTCCTTCTTATTCGTACTCTTTTAATGATAATAGTAGTGATAATAATAGTGATAGTGAAGATGATGATGATGATGAGCAAAGTTTAATAGAAGTGTTGAACCTAGAATTAGAAAAATATAGAAGTAGACTTAAAATTTATAAAAATAATGTTTTAGATTTGAAAAATAAAATGGAAGTTTTACAAAAAGAGAATTCTAATTTTAAGACTTCTAATGAAACTCTTCAAAAATCTTTATATGAGTATTCTTCTAGACCCTTAACTAAATCTTTGCTTAAAGAAAACATCAATTTGAAAAATGAAGTTGAGAAACTTAGAAACTCAATTTCAAAGTTTCATAAAGGGAAAGAGAGTTTAGATACTTTCATAGTCTTTCAAAGACCACCTTTAATAAGACATAGTCTAGGCTTTAATGAAACATCTTCTTCATCTCACAAGACTATATTTGTTAAGTCTAGTGCACCACAAACCTCTACAATTGAGGTAATAGTCCCAAGGGCTAAGAGCACAACACACACAAAACCCTCAATTTAAAAGAAGAGTAGACAAAGGTCACTTGGCTTAAGAGGGAAACCTCTAAAGGCCAATCATGCTTTTTTGTATAAAAGCCATCCACCTAGGAAAGAACCTATTCATCATGCATGTGTATGTCATTGCACATAAACTCATTCTAAAAGGATGTTAAGGCCTAAAAGCATGTTAAAACCAAAAAACATATATAAAGCTAAACAATGCAATTATTGCATCAAATTTAGTCATATCAACAAGCATTGTTGGATAAGGAAGGCTCATTTGGAACCTTCAAGTACTAACCCCCAAGGACCCAAGTTCGTTTAGGTATCTAAAAACCAAACTTGAATCGTGGTTTTATAGGTATGCCTCAGGTCCACTATAAAGGAAAATGCTTGGCTTGTGGATAGTGGATGCTCAGGGCATACGACCAGAAATAAAGAACTCTTCAATCACATCAAAAGAATTGATGATGGTAAGGTAACCTTTGGGAACAATGCAAAGGGTAAGGTAATTGGCATTGGCTCTATTTGTATTAATAATACAACTTTTTATTGAAGATGTTTTGCTTGTTAATGGTTTGAAACATAATTTGTTAAGTGTAAGTCAACTATGTGATAAGGGAAACCAAGTTATCTTTACCTCAAATGAATGTCTTGAAACCTCTTTAAGTGGCCAAGAGATATTCAAAGGAGATAGAGATGTCAATACTTACATAATAGACTTACACAAAATATCTAACCTTTCCTCTAAGTGTCTTATGTCTATTAGTGATGAATTTGGCTATGGCATAGAAAGCTTGGTCATGCAAGCATGTAATTAATTCAAAGCCTTAGCAAATGAGAGCTAGTGAGTGGACTTCCAAAAGTCAAATTTGAAAAAGATAAGACATGTGAACCATGCTAAAGAGGAAAACAACAAAAGTCATCCTTCAAATCCAAAAATTTTGTAAGTACCTTTAAACCTCTACAACTTTTTCATTTAGATATTTTTGGACCTACTAGAGTTGCTAGTTTAGGAGGTAAGCACTATGCTTTTGTCATTGTTGATGATTACTCTAGATTCACTTGGGTAATTTTTTTAGCTCAAAAGAATGATGTTTTTTAATCTTTCAAAAATTTTGCTAAAAGAGTTCAAAATGAAAAAGACCATTTTATTTCCAAAATAAGAAGCCATCATGGAAAAGAATTTGAAAATGAAAATTTTGAAAACTTTTGTTTAGAATATGATATTTCAGACGATTTTTCAACTGCTATGACACCTCAACAAAATGGGGTAGTAGAAAGGAAAAATTGAACTTTAATTGAAATGGCTTGAACAATGTTCAATGAGTATGGTTTACTAACCCACTTTTAGGCCGAAGCCATTAATACTTCGTGTTATATTTCAAATCAAGTTTTCGAAAGACCACTTTTAAACAAAACTTCTTTTGAGCTATGGAATGGAAGAAAACACATGATATCTTACTTTAGAGTATTTGGACGCAAGTATTTTATATTAAACACCAAGGACAACCTTGGAAAATTTGTCACTCAATCCGATGAAGGTATCTTCTTAGGATACTCAAAACTAGCAAAGCTTATAAAGTCTTTAATAAAAGGTTGTTGAAGAGTCTACGCATGTTGGTTTTTATGAATCTAGTAAGCTTGATCTTGGGAAAGGTAGTGTTCTTGATGATATTATAAATACAATGGAGAAGCTTGATCTTGATCATGAGAAGATGATGACGATCAAGAGAAACAAAAACAAGATGTCTCTCTATCTCAAGCTCAAGAGCAAGACAACCAAGAGCTCCCAAAGGAATGGAAAATGATAAAGAATCACCCCAAGGAACAAATCATTGGTGATCTTACTAAGGGTGTAAGTACTAGATCTCATCTCAAACTCTTAAATTCTAACCTTGCTTTTGTCTCTCACATTGAGCCTAAAAATATTAATGAAGCTCTTAATGATGAAAGTTGGGTGATTTCTATGCAAGAAGAACTCAACCAATTTGAGAGAAGGTATGGCCTTAGTTCCAAGATCCAAAGACCATCATATCATTGGTAATAAATGGGTGTATAGAAATAAGTTAGATGAACAAGGTTCAACAACGAGGAATAAAGCTACGTTAGTTGCAAAAGGTTATAATCAAGAAGAAGGTATAAACTATGACGAAACCTTTGCTCCGATAGCTAGATTAGAAGCCATAAGAATACTTTTATCATTTGCATGCCATATGAATTTTAAGCTTTTTCAAATGGACGTCAAAAGTGCATTCATAAATGGTTTTATAGAAGATGAAGTATTTGTAGAACAACCTCCGAGTTTTGAAAACCATAACTTTCAAAAGCCCTGTATGGGTTAAAACAAGCTCCAAGAGCTTGGTATGAAAGACTGAGTTCTTTTCTTTTAGAAAATAGTTTTTCAAAAGGACATGTTGATACAACCTTGTTTATTAAAAAGCATAAGCATGACATTAGAATTGTTCAAATTTATGTTGATGATATCGTATTTGGGTCCACTAATGAATTGTTTTGCCAAGAATTTGCTAAGTGTATGACTAGGGAATTTGAAATGAGCATGATGGGTGAACTTAAGTTCTTCCTTGGTCTACAAATCAATGAGGGCATATTCATCAACCCAAGTACTCCAAAGAGTTAATCAAGAAATTTGGAATGGAATGATGTAAAAATGCTAAGTGAAAATCTATGAGCACATCAACAAAATTGGACAAAGATGAGAAGGGGAAGAGCATAAATGAAAAAGCTCTATGGAGGTATGATCGGATCACTTTTATATCTTACTGCCTCTATGCCCGATATAATGTATAGTGTATGCTTATGTGCTAGATTTCAATCTTGTCCTAAAGAATCACATTTGAATGATGTAAAAATGATTTTAAAATACTTAAATGGCACATTGCATCTAAGCTGATGGTATCTTAGAAATTCATCTTTCCATATCACAGGATATTCAAATGCAGATTATGCCGGTAGTCTTTTGGATCAAAAAAGTACCTTATGCACTTGTCACTTTATTGGTGAATGCCTAGTTTCTTGGTTTAGCAAGACAAAGTTTCGGTTGCCTTATCTACTACTGAAGCAGAATATGTGGCAGCAGGGTATTGTTGCACTCAAATCCTATGGATGAGTCAACAACTTAAGGATTATGGTCATAGTTTGGACCATATACCCATCAAATGTGACAGTACTAATGCCATCAACCTATCTAAGAATCCCTTTCAACACTCTAGAAGTAAGCATATTGACATTAGACATCATTTTTTTAAGGATCATGTTCAATATGGAGATGTTGCGTTAGAATTTATTGATACAAATAATCAATTGGCAGACATTTATACCAAACTTCTTAATGAAGAAAATTTTTGTTTTATAAGACATTTATATCAATTATCTTTTATTTTTTTTGCCAATTGTATGTCCTATGAACCTTCAATTTTAATTCTTTCATATGATGCATTTTACATGATTGATTTTATGTTATGAAGTCGTTAACATGATATAAATATGTTTTTTAAGGCATATAAACTTTTTAGAAATCTTCTAGTCGTGTTTTAGACTTAGTTTTATGTTTTGAAAGATTTGAGGTGGATCACACTCGTGACATATATTCACGGCTGTGAACAAAGACAATAAAAAGTTCCAATAACTTTCACGCCTTATTTCACGACTTGCCTCACGGGAAGGGGTAGTGAAGACTAAGCTTCACAACCGTTACTATATTTGTCACACCCATGAAAAGCCTTTTTCATGCCCGTGACATATATTCACGGTTATGAACAAAGACAGCAAAAAGTTCTAGAACTATTCACGCTTTGTTTCACGACTTGCCTCATAGGAAGAGGTAGTGGAGACTAAGCTTCATGCTCGTCCCTACATTTGTCACACCCGTGAAAAGTCTTCTTCACACATGTGACTGTTTATTTTCACGACCGTGACTTGTTTCACCTTCCATTTCACGGCTAGAGCGCCCCTTCAACAAACCGTGACCCTGATGATTCACGTTTGTGACTGGTTATTCACGGCCGTGAAACTATTAACTATAAAGTAAAATTTTCTATCTTTTCTCATTTCCATCTCTCTCTATTCTGGCATTTACCACACCCATTCAATATTTCTCACAAAATCCGGCCTCCTCACTTACTTTTCCTTTTATAAAACCCTCTCAAACCCATTTCTCATTAAAGAATCACAAGTTTCTCAAGGGTTTCAATCTTTTTGTTTGCAAATTTCTTTTTTTCTTTTGTTCAAGTTATCAAAAAGATGGATTGTGGTTCTTCCAAGGGCACTAAGAAGAAATCACTAGCTCCTAAATGCTACACCGATTTCCTACTCAACATCATTTCGGAACAATGCCATTTATGCTATGTCATTCTCAAGAAACGGCCTCTGCTCTCATCATATTCCTTTGATTGGAGTTTATCAAGACACTTGATCTTGAAATGAGCATGATCGAACAACTACAAGCATATCACCTCTGAGAGTTTGTGGACATCTATCATCCAACTCTAAGGGAACCCACTCTTGAGTTCCTTATCACATTGTAGGTCTTACCCACTGAACCGTCAAATTCTAGCTATTCAAGCATACTAGCACTCTCACTACAACAAAATTTGGCACCATTTTCAAGCTCCTTTCCGATGGAATCCTTTACAAAAGTGAGGTACAATTCTATGCTCATCCGGTTTGGACACATTTTGGCTTGGAATGCAACTGCGATGTGAAAAAGAAGAAGAGCACCCATCTTCGGTCTCCTGTGCACAATTATATACATAGGTTTCTGACCTATAGTATATTTTCTTGTAGGGATAACAACGGTGCTATCAGAAAGTCAAAGCTCTTTTTGTTGGAAATGGCACGTGGAGGATTGACCATAGCCCTGCCACGATGGTTGGCAAATCACCTCCTCTCCATCGCAACGAAGCCATCAAAAGATATTTTGATTGGAGGATATGTGTGGCATGAATATGCAATATGCAATGTGTGGTTATATAATGAAATATGCAAATTTTATTTCAATTGATGATATGCATAAGTTACACCTCACATCAACCCCACATATACCTTGCAACTTGAACTTATTTGAACTCATTTTATTTAATGCATAAGATATACTTAACATATATCTCACATATACTTTGAATACACCTAGTTATACATGTTTTGTTTGATAAAATATACTTAAGATATACCTTGTTTATACCTTATTAGTTTGCAAATACCTTTGTTATATTTCTTTCAAATCTTGCAATTTATTATTTTAATCTTAAGCACCTTTTGAGGGGGAGACTTCTCAAAAGCACATATTGCTAGATTATTTGTCACCATCAAAAAGGGGGAGATTGTTGAATCTTGAGGGATATTTCTGTCATTTTGATGATAACAAATAAAATAGCAATAATGTATTTAACAATGTTAGTGTTCTAAGTGTGTTAAATAGGATATACTTTGATTAGAACATGAAACAAGATTGAAAGACAACTTTTGAAGATAAAAATCAAGAAATAGCAAAGTGTCACACTCGTGAAAATAGCTTAGCGCCAATTTTCCACCATTCAAAGTTCACGGTCATGAAGGATCAAACCAACCATGAATGATCAAACAAGTCACGACTACAAAAGTAGAGTCACGCCCGTGACCAAACACTTGAATTTCTTCCAGAGAGTATCACGGCCAGAGTCACTACTTGGACTATGGCTTAGAAGAACATTCACGCCCATGACACATAGTCAAGCGCGAATTAAGAGTTGCTTTAATGGCTATTTTGCATTAAATACACCCAAATGGCTATAATTCACAGAGGGAGTATAAATGCAAGTCATTTATGAATCCCAACAAGAAGAATAAGAAGAACAATAATTATTTTCATCTTTAATCTTGTTGTAGCCTTGTGCATTAATTGTTTTTCAACAATACTCTACTTTTTGTGAAAACCTAATTGCTCATAACTTCTGAGCATTATAGGTTGGTAAGTGTTTCTCATTGTATTCAATTACTCAAAAGTTAGCTTGGGTATATTGGGTTAAGAGTGAAACACTTTTAAGGGTTTATTGTGTGAGCCATAAAACACAAGGAATTGGTTTTTGTGTGACCCATTGAAAAATACAAGGGCATTACTGGGTTAGGTGTTAGCCATTGAGAGAAATACTATAGTTGGAAGTGAGCTTGAAAAACTCCATTGTAACACTTAGTATGTTAGTGAAACACCCAATTGAGATTGGGGAAAGGAGTAGGGTTTGTTAATACCCAAACCTCTATAAAATTTGTGTGTGATATCTCTCATTCTTTCCTCTATTTTATTTATTCCGCACTTTTAATTAAGAAAAAATTTATTTGCTAACCAATTCAACCCCTTTTTTGGTTCATTGTCTGGGCAACACCAATCATGCAGCAAGTGGCCGATATTTTGCAATAATTGGCACAGGCCATACCATAGGCACCACCACAACCAGTTCTATAGCCACCACTAAAGGCGCCAAAGATGAAGATTGATAGTCTCTGAAAGTATATGGTTACTGATTTTCATGGTAAAGGTGAGGATGATCCCATTACCATCGAGTTTTGTTTGAAGAAGATCAATAAGGTCTTCAAGGAGCACAAGGCCAAGTATGTAGCATTGTTGCTTTAAGAACATGCATATGAGTAGTGGAAGATGATTTTGAATAAGTCTCAGACCCTATAGCCTTTAACTTAGGAGTACTTTGTTGTTGAGATCAAGAAAGAATATGTACTTCGGGTCTATGTGGATGAGAAGAGAAGGAAATTCATGAGTTTACGGTAGAGAAGTATGATAGTTTCTAAATATGCAAAAGTGTTCAAACGATTAAGCCAATATGCCACCAGCCTTTTGGTGAATGAAAGTGATAAGTGCCGCCATTTTGAGGATAGGCTAAATGATGATATAGGATATCATGTCATTTCTCTACAACTTGAGAACTTTTCAATCCATGTGTTCGCAGCTATTAGTATAAACAACAGAAGAAAAAGAAGAGAAAAGGAGAATGCTAAAAGACCTACAACTAGTGTGGCATAGACTACTAGCAAGAGAGGCCGATTCTTTTCAAGATAGTCCTAGGGTAAGGAACAGAACAAATGACATAATTACACACGGTCTAGTTCTTTTAGGAGAGGACCACCCTCTAAGACTACATCAACTATCGCTAGCACTCATACAGTTAGGTATTTTGCTCCTTTATATGGGACATGTCAGAGGAATCACAAAGGAGAGTGTCAACTTAACACAGAGGTTTACTTTAGGTGTAGAGCCCTATATCATATGAGGAGGGATTGCCCTTTGTTGGAAAATGTTACACCCATACAGATAATAGTGTCAGCACCGGTTTAGAATATGAACTTATCATGAGGAGGTAGTGCAAGACCTAACCAGGCTATTTTCAAAGACAGTGAACAAGTCAAAACCCAATAGAGCTCTAGCTAGGGCATATGTGATGAAGACCCATAAGGACCAGGGAGCTATAAATGTCATAGTGGGTATGTTTTCTTTACACGGTTCAAATTTATATGCTTTGATAGATCCAGGCTCTACACATTCTTATGTATGGACAAGCATGCCTAATCAGCACAGTATGACAATAGAGAAGTTGGAGTTCGAGATTATTGTCACAAACCCTTTAGGCAACAATGTAGTTATGAACCAAGTATATAGAAGTTTCCCTTTAGTTATGCATAGGAAAAAGTTTCCCACATATCTTATGGAGTTGTCATTTCATAAGTACAATGCCATATTAGGTATGGATTGGATCTCACATCAAAAGGTAGTTATGGATTGTCAGTCTAAGACAATTATTCTTAACACTTCAGAATAAGAAGAAGTAGTAGTAAAAGGTGAGAGGTTTTCGTAGCCTCCATAGGTGGTCTCCATAATAAAGGCACAAATGATGATTTAAAAAGGATGTGAGGCTTGTTCAACTCATGGGGTTGACACCAGGAGAAGAGTTCTAGATCTCTAGGATTTACCTACAGTGAGAGAGTTTCCAAATGTCTTTCCCAAGATATACCAGGATTACCAACGAATAGAGATGTCGAGTTCTCCATAAAGCTCACACAAGACACAACAGTGATATCTATAACACCTTATAGAATGGCATCTTTAGAGATGAAAGAGTTGAAATCTCTGTTGCAAGAGTTGCTAAATAAGGGTTTTGTCAAGCCAAGTGTATCTCCTTGGAGTGCATCAATTTTTTTTGTAAAGAAGAAGATGGGTCTATAAGGTTATGTATAGACTATAGGTAGCTAAATAAGATGAAAGAAGGAAAAGTGGTTGCTTATGCCTCTAGGCAATTGAAACCGTATGAAAAGAATTACCCCACACATGGTCTTGGGTTGGCAGCCATTGTGTTTGCTTTAAAGATATGGTGTCACTACTTATATAAGAAAAAATGTCTCATCTACACTAACCATAAAAGTTTAAAGTATCTTTCAACACAAAAGGAACTCAATTTGAGATAGAGGTGATGGTTAGAATTGATCAAGGACTATAATTATGTCATTGATTATCATCCAGCTAAGGCTAATATTATGACAGACACATTGAGTAGAAAGACAATAGCAAAGTTGCATGTTCAACCTACTCTCAACCAAGAACTTAGATATGCACAAATGCAAGATAACAAGCTAGTTGAGATCGCCAAGTTGGTTTCTAAGGGGGAGAAAGCCAAGTACACAGTTGAATTAAATGGCAATTTGTTTTACCAAGGTCGCTTATATGTGCCTAATGTTACAAAATTGAGGCAAAGGATTTTAAAGGAAGTGCATGAAACCAAATTTTCTATGCATCTAGGAAGTAACAAGATGTACCATGATCTAAAAGGAAGGTTTTGATAGGCAGGTATGAAAAAGGATATCATAGAGTTCACAACAAGATATTTCACATGTCAGCATGTCAAAGCAGATCATTAGGTACCTTCGGCTTTGATGCAATTGATTACAATACCGAAATGGAAATGGGAATGAATCATAATGGATTTTATGGTTGGGTTACCTCTAACACCAATAAAATTCGACATCGTTTGGGTCATAGTGTATAGATTAACAAAGTTAGTGCACTTCTTGCTTATCAAAAGAGATTATTCCTTAAACAAGATAGCAGAACTATATGTGAATGAAATAGTACAGTTACATGGATTTCAAGTTTCTATCATATCGGACAGAGATCCATGATTCACATCTCAGTTTTGGAAAAGTTTACAACAATCTTTGGGTATCAAGCTCAAATTTAGTATGACTTTTCACCCATAGATGAATGGTCAATTAAAAAGGGTGATACAGATTCTGGAAGACATAATCAGAAGTTATGTGATTGAGTTTGAAGATAGTTGGGAGAAACATCTATCGTTAACGGAGTTTGCCTACAATAACAACTATTAGTCTAACATCCAGATGGCTCCTTATTAGGTACTATATGGTAGGAAGTATCGAACACCATTATGTTGGAAAGATCTCAGTGAGCAAAAGTTATTAGGGCTAGAGTTGGTGCAAGAGACAAAGGAAAAAATAAAGATTATACAAGAAAGTTTAAAGGCAGCTTTAGATAGATAGAAATCGAATGCAAATATCAAAAGAAGAGATATAGAATATGAAGTGGGAGACAAAGTGTTCCCTAAAGTTTCTCAATGGAAAAAGGTCCAAAAGTTCAAAAAGAAATGCAAGTTGAGCCCCAGATTAATTGGACCGTATAAGATCTTAGAATGGATTGTGCAAATCGCCTACAAGTTTGCTTTAGCACTAGAGTTGAGTAAGATTCACAATGTCTTTCATGTCTCCATGTTAAGGAGGTACAAGTTAGATCCTTCACACATCATCACAACCGAAAGCATAGAGGTAAGACCATATAGTGTTAGAGAGGTGCCCTAAAGGAAATCACCTTAGGCACTTGATGCACTCATTCATTATTAATAAAATGCATTTTCATTATATTAGTGTTCATACATATATGAATATGATTTAGATCTTAGACTATTTAAGAAAGTTCTTAGAATGTAACACAACATGAAGGAAATCATTATGAAATCATAATGGTGAGATTCCTATCATATGTAATTGTGTTTATACCTAAATTATCCCTAGTCATAGGATTAACAGGATGGGACATTGTTAATCCAGATAGATTAACACATGTTATACTCATTGACTAGGTCAACCAGCTAATCTCATAAGATGAAGACACGAGATGTTTAGAGTTAATATATGGATGCTTACTAGAGTAGTCATGTACATTGGATGATCTGCTATGAGACAATCACATAAATATCTATTCAATGTCAGTGATAGTCTCATCATAGCAATGGTGCAAGCATCCTTAGACGTAAGATGCTCGAAGTTATTTTGGATACTAAATCCTATACTTTGACTTCATTCCTTATTGCCTCTCAGAGGTTGCTCATAGGGTGGTGATTGGGCATAGAATGAGGTATTCAAAGGTAGTTGAGTAGTCAATAAAGGATTCACCACTCCTGATAGAAGAAAAGTATATGTATGACCTCTTGTAGAGATCATTACATATAAATCCTTTGCCAAGGTGGACATGTCTTGAAAAAGGTCTTTAAGGACATATCCAATAGAGTAATGAGTCTTATAGACAAAAACTAATATCATTTGGTCTAGATGTGATGTAGTCAGTCTAGTGGAAGTTGACACACAGTCTAGGCTCTAAACCAAATGAGGTATAGTTTAGTGAAAGGAAAAATTGCATGGTAATTGTCTATGGAATGGTTAAAAGTAAAACCATTACTTTTTGGTTAATTAATTTGTCTTGATGTGTTGCTAGATACCTTAAGTCATGAGAAATTGATAAGAAATCAATTATGGGTCAAAAGTGTTTGACTCGTAGAATTCTAATTGGATTGGGATTCCTCTCAAGACTTAAGCTACCAATATGACCGGAAAACCTATTAGGTCACACACATAGATGGAATGAAGAAAATTTAAAATGGGTTTTGGATAAGATCCAAGTGAGAGAAAAAGAGAATTGAGCCTTTTATAAGAGTTATAAAAATGGGTCAAATCCATTATGGCTTAGGATTGTTGACTTGGTAAATATTGGGTCATATACCTTAGGGAAAGGGGTCCATTAAGGCTTTTCCTTTTCCAACCCTAAAAAGGATTAGAAAGAGTATAAATACTCCTTTTATAGAGTAGATTTCGTGGTTTTCCCCTTAAGAAAAATAGGAGTTATATTTCTTCTCTCCCTTTTCTCTTTCATAAGACAATTTTCCATAGCTAGCACTTTGGACCTTTGTCACCCCATCTCCTTATCGGTTTTCTTCTTCCTTTATGTGGATATTCTTAAAGGCAATCATAGATTTGCATTTTTGTGGTTTTCTACAACCACACAAAAGAGAAAAAGCTCGTAACTTGAAAGATTAAGAGTTGCAAACAAAGCTAATCAACTTCTCCTATTGAATGGTTCAATCTGATTTTAAACTACATAGGGCATTCCATGGGTTTTGGGTTTATGTTTTTACTATCATATGTATAATTTGCATGTTCAAAACCCAACAGTAGTATCAAAACCACCCTATGTAAATTACATTTGGATTTAATTGAAGTATTAACGAGATTGATAGAAAAGAAACAACTTGGATTCTCTCCTTCCGTTAAAAATGAATTTGATTCTTGTTAACCTTGAGGGGTATTTCCGTCATTTTGATGATAATAAATAATATAGCAATATTGTATTTAACATACTTGTTTTTGAAGGTATATTATACAGGACATGAATTAAAATAGCAAGAATGGAGAACTGGAAGAATAATCTTTGAGAAACAAAAAAGCAAGAAGTAGCATGTTCACTGCCGTGACTCTAGGAGTCACTCCCGTGAAGAAAGCTAACCGTTACCAAAACCAACATTTGAAGTTCACGGCCATGAAGGAAAACCAAACCGTGAAGTAAGCATTTCAGTCACCCCCGTGACTCAAGGTGTCACCCCCGTGAAGAGTTGTGTATTTTCAACCAGAGAGCTTCACGACCAAAATCACCACTTAGGTCACGGCTGTAAAGATTGTCACCCCTGTGAATGAAGGTGTCACCCCCGTGAAGGATTCATTCAATTTCATTCAGAGAGCTTCACGACCTGAGTCACCACTTGTCTCACGGCTGGAAAAGTGTCACGCCCGTGACTAATTAATGTCACGCCCGTGACTCTATATGTCAAAACATTCCAGAGAGCTTCACGACCAAGGTCACCACTTCAGTCACGGCTTGGGAAGAACTGTCACCCCCGTGACAAGCATATTCACGCCCGTGACCAATGAAAGAGAAAAATGTCAGGCGCGATTTTTTGGTTGGTATAACGGCTAGTTTATTATTTAATGCACCCCAACGGCTATATTTAGCCATGGGAGTATAAATGGAAGTCATTTATACATTAAGAAACAAGAGAATGATAAGAAAAACAAAAGATTAGCATATACTTCAAATCACAAGCTATTTTGTACTTTTATACTTTGAGAACAAATCTATTCTCTGTAAAAATCTTTTTGCTCCTCATATTTGAGCAATAAAGATTTATAAGTGGTTCTCTCTGTAATCTTTACTCAAGTGAGCATTGGGTAGTTCTGGGTTAAGAGTAGAACACTTGTAAGGGTTAGTTGTGTGAACCTCCAAAACACAAATTAAAAGGTTGTTTGTGTGTGCCTGTAAAACACAAAGTATAGGTTGTTTGTGTGAGCCTGTAAAACACAAAGTGTAGGTTGTTTGTGTGAGCCTGTAAAACACAAAGTGTAGGTTGTTTGTGTGAGCCTGTAAAACACAAAGGAATTGGTTATTGTGTGAGCCATTAAAACACAAGGGATTTCTGGGTTAGGTGTGAGCCATTGTGAGAAACACCATAGTTGGGAGTGAGCTTGTAAAACTCCATTGTAACACTTAGTGTGTTAGTGAAACTCCCAATTGCGATTGGGGAGAGGAGTAGGGTTTGTTAATACCTGAACCTCTATAAATCTTTTTGTCTGATTTTCTCTATCCCTTCTAAAATTAGCAATTTTATTTCTGTACTTTAAAGTTTAATTTTTGAAACTCCAATTCAACCCCCCTTCTTGGTCTAATATCTGGGCAACAATTCTTTTTGGCATCAAAATTTAATTTTAATTCAATTACATGTTAGTATTATGATCTTAGATTTTTTTGATGATAATTAAAAGGATTGAATTTGATTTAAACATGAAATTCAAAAATGTGCATGTTGTTGAATTTTTAGGGCTTTTGAAACCTAGTATTGCCAATTGAGTTGTTTATGGGGTTGTTCGAATTTAGTTTATTAATTTGATTATTCAAAAAAGTTTGTGACATATTTATTACCAGCTGAAAGTAACAGGAGCAGATATTCCAATGACTCTCTTTCGAACCAGGTATGAACATTATAAATTTTTAGTAATGCCATTTGGGTTGACTAATGCTCCAGCTGCATTTATGGCATTAATGAATAGAGTATTCCAACCATATCTGGACAAATTTATAATAGTATTTATTGATGACATATTGGTGTACTCAAACAATAGGGAAGAACATGAACAACATTTAAGAATTGTGTTGTCGACTTTAAGGGAGAAACAATTGTATGCTAAACTGAGTAAATGCAAATTCTGGTTAGAACAATTGGTGTTTCTTGGACATGTGGTATCAAGCAAGGGCATAGAGGTAGACCCAAAGAAAATAGAAGCCATGATAAATTGGGAAGCTCTTAAAAATATTTCAGAAGTGCGTAGTTTTCTAGATTTAGCAGGATACTACCATAGATTTGTTGAGGGATTTTCATTGATTACTAGCCCTTTGACTAAATTACTTAGAAAGAATGTGCCTTTTAAATGGGCTCCAGAATGTCAAATAAGTTTTGATGAGCTAAAATAAAAGTTAACCTTAGCACCAATTTTAGTTATTCCTATGGGTACAGGTGGATTTATAGTATATAGTGATGCTTCTCACTAGGACTTAGGATGTGTATTGATGCAGCATGGTAAGGTGATAGCTTATGCATCTAGACAGTTGAGACCATAAGAGATGTCATATCCTATGCACAATTTAGAATTGGCTGCAGTTGTATTTGCATTGAAGATTTGGAGGCATTATTTGTACAGTGAGACATTTCAGATCTTCACAGACCATTAGAGCTTGGGTTATTTACTGACACAAAAAGAGCTAAACATGAGACATAGGCAATGGTTAAAGCTATTAAAAGATTATGACTGCACAATTTAATACCACCCAGGGAAAGCCAATATAGTAACAGATGCACTAAGTAGGAAATCCAGTAGTAGTATAGCTCACTTACAAGCATCCTCTTTTCCATATCTAATTCAATTATGGTCTATGAATGTTGAATTGAATATGCATCATGGTGGATCATTGATTGCTACTCTTTATGTTAGATCTATGCTAAAGGAAAGGATCAAAGCAGCACAGGGCAAAAATCCTCAATTGTGTGAGAAAAGTGCAATGGTAAGGCAGGGAAACAATACAAAGTTTTATTTACAAGATAATACACTGATGTTTAAGTCTCGTATATGTGTTCTATATATTGAAAACTTGCATCAAGAAATAATAGAAAAGTCACACAATGCACCCTACGCAATGCACTTAGGGATGATAAAGATGTATCACAATTTAAGACTCATTATTGGTGACCCTAAATGAAGAAAGACATAGCGGAATATATTTCTAAATGTTTGACATGTCAGCAGATTAAAATTGAACACCAAGCACCAGTTGGTAAATGACATCCTTTGCCAGTAACAAAATGGAAATGGGAGAAAATATTTATGGGTTACCAAGAACTCTGTGAAAAAATGATGTTATATGGGTAATTATTAACAAATTAACCAAATCAGGGCATTTTCTGCCTATTAGATGATGGTGTACACTCGAGAGTTTGGCAAAATTATATGTGAAAAAGATAGTCAGATTACATGGTATTCCAGTGTCCATCGTGTCTAATAGAGATCCATAGTTTACTTCACATTTTTGGGTGAGCTTACAAGATGTATTGGGAACAAAATTGAACTTCAGTACTGCATTCCACCCACAAACTGATGGACAATCAAAGAGGATAATATAGACATTGGAAGAAATGCTCAGGGCATGTTCTATGAAATTCAAAGGAGTCTGGGATGAAAATATAGCATTGATAGAATTGCATACAATAATCAATATCATAGCAGTATCCAAATGTCACCATACGAGGCATTGTATGGAAGAAAGTGCAGAAGCCCCATCATTTGGGATGAAGAAGAAGCATGTGTATTAGAAGGCCTAGAGATACTACAAGACACATTGGATAAGATCAAGGTTGTCAAGAACAAGCTAAAGGTGACACAAAATAGATAGAAAAGTTATATCGATCAGCATTGAAGGGAAATGGAATCTGAGTTGGGTAAGAAGGTATTTTTATGAGTATCTTCATGGAAATGGGTAATTCGACTTGGCAAGAAGGGTAAATTGAGCCCAAAGTACATAGGGTCTTATGAAATTCTTGAGAAGGTTGGTCCACTAGCATATAGGTTGCTCAGATTCATAATGTGTTTCATGTGAGCATGCCTAGAATGTACAGGTCAGATCCTACACATGTACTTAAAGTTCAAGTCATCGAGATAGCAGATGATATGAGTTATGTTGAGGAACTAATGGAAATCATTAGATACAAGGCTAAATAGCTAAGAAATCGAGAAATACCTTTAGTTAGGGTATTATAGCGAAACCATTCACTAGAAGAGGCAACATGAGAAACATAAGAAGATATAAAAAGGAAATATCCACACATGTTCCCAGGTATTAAATTTTGATGATCAAATTTTTAAAAGGAGGGGAGAATTGTAACATCCTTTACTTTTCACATATGCATTTCTATATGCATTTCATTTAGACTATGCATTTGCATATATTTCACTTGAATACGTGCATTTCATATGTATTTTTATAGAGACAAATTCACGACACGTACTAGCTACGTGTCTGAGTATTTTTCAATTGTGCTGAATTGCACGTGTCCATTTTAGAATTTAGTTGAGGATGACATGAAATTGAAATTTATGTGAATAAAATGATTAAGTTGAATTAGTAAAGAAATTTGACATAATTAATATAATTAAATGAGACTACTTGATTAAATTGTAATTTTAGTATTGACTAGTAGGACTAGATACATGCAACATAATAGAAGAGATAATAATAATAATAATAATAATAATAATAATAATAATAATAATAATAATAATAATAATAATAATAATACAAGAAGAAGAAGAAGAAGAAGAAGAAGAAAAGAAAAAAGAAAAGAAACAAAGGAAGGACAAAAAAAAAAGGGAAAGAAAAAGAAAACAAAAAAAGAAACAAAAAAGGGAGAAGATGACAAAAGTGAGGAGATGGGAGGTGGACCTTATCTTCCTCCTCACTATTTTGCCTCCCTCTCTAGCTTTGTTTCTCTTTCTTCTACTACTTTTTCAGCCTTCTTTTCTTCCTCATTTCACTTAAGTTTTGCAGCAAATTCATCTCTTTCAAGTTCTCACTTGGTAAGTGATCAATTCTCATTGTTTTGGTGTTGATTTGAGCTACTAAGGTTGTGATTAGGCAACATATTTCACTTTGATTTTAAAGTCGAAAGATATTGAATTTAAAGAAGTTACAAACACAAAATTTATATATTTATATCTTAAATTTATGGATATATAAATAGTTTTGCAAGCTTTTGTGTATATGAAAAGATATTGACATCTAATTGGAACTGGTTCAGATGTGATCCCTAGCTGAGTTAGCTATTGTATCCATTTGTTTTGAATATGATAGAACCCTTATTTTAAGTAGATCAAAACATTAAAGTTGTATAAAAATGTGTTATTTATCTTGATACCAAATTTCATATTCACCTATGTTGTGGATGTTAAGTTATAATGAACAGAACCATAACTGCGAACATGAAATCATGTTATCTATGTTTGGACTGATATGAAAATACATGTATATTTACTCAGAGTTGACTCTAAAATGTAAATGAATGCAACTCGTAAACCTTAAATGTAAAGTTTATGTTTTAAAATACATATGATATATTATGTTGCAGTGAAAGCCTAGTGTTGAATTACAGATTCATTGAATGATGTTAAAGGATGTAATGAAAGAAAAATTACTATCGATGTTAACAGGATCTTATGTCTTACTAGCCTACCATATGTGATTACTTAACATAGGGATAGATTGTACTTAAATGCATAAGGTATGATGTTACATAGAGTGTGCCATTGATTTGATTTCTAACACCGTTCTCATTTCCATCACCCCATACTGAATGGCATCTGCAGAATTAAAAGAGTTAAAGGTGCAATTGTAAGACTTTCTTGATAAGGGGTTTCATCTGACCTAGTGTATGACCATGAGGTGCATTAGTTCTATTTTTTAAGAAGAAAGATGGAAACTTACACTTATGCATCGACTATAGGCAACTCAACAGGGTACTGTCAAGAACAAGTATCTACTTCCCAGGATCAATGACTTATTTGATCAGTTGAAAGGAGCAAAAATATTTTCCAAGGTAGATCTTTTATTTGGGTACCATCAATTGAATATCAAAGAGGTAGATGTACCGAGGACAGTTTTTAGGACTCAATATGAGCATTATAAGTTCCTAGTAATGCCTTTTGTCTTAACAAATGCGTCAGCTGCATTCTTGGACCTCATGAATTGAGTATTCAGACCCTACCTAAATAAGTTCATAGTAGTTTTCATTTACGACATCCTAGTGTGCAATAGAGATATAGAAGAGCATGATTGTTATCCTAGAATCATGTTATAAGCACATAGAGAGAAACAACTATATTTTAAATTATCGAAATGCGAGTTCTAGTTGAAAGAAGTCAGTTTCTTAGGCCACATTATCTCTACTAAAGGTATTCATATGGATTTCAATAAGACTGAGGTTATTCTTAATTGGAAGCCACCACAGAATAGAACTGAAGTGAGGAGTTTTCTAAGATTAATCGATTATTACAAGAGATTAGTGAAAGGTTTCTCCTCCATATCTACTCCATTAATAAGATTATTATGGAAAGATGTTTGTTTTGAATGGACAGATAAGTATCAAGCAAGTTTTGATCAGTTGAAGACAATGTTGATAGAAGCACCTATTTTCACTCAGCCCAACCCTAGAAAGGACTTTGTGATCTACCATGATGCAAGTCATAATGCATTAGGTTGTGTTGTACTCCAAGAAGGGCAAGTGATTGCATATGCTTCTAAGAAACTGAAGCAACATGGGTATCATTATCCCACATATGACCTAGAGCTAGTTGCTATTGTGTTTGCCTTAATGATCTGTAGACATTACTTATGCATGGAAAAGTGCTACATTTACATGGATCACAAGAGTCTGAAGTATCTTTCCTCATAGAAGAAGTTAAACCCAAGGTAAAGAATATGGCTGCAGTTGATGAAGAATTATAATTGTGTGATTGACTATCAGCAAAGAAAAGCTAATATAGCAGTTGATGCATTAAGCAAAAAAATATTAGCAGGTAAGCTATAAACAATTCTCCTTTAATTTGTGCATTATAAGTAGTAGAATGATTGCATAGGTGACTAATCATAATAATAATAAGGATGCAGGTACAATCTACTCTTATGCAGAGGCTTAAATAAGCCCCAAAACAAATGTGAAGCTGGTAGAGATAGTAGAGGCAGTGAAAATAGGGGAAAGGTTTGAGTATTCAATAGAAAAGGATGATCTTATATATTTCAAGAACAAGATTTCTATGAGATCATGATATTGAGATTCTTATCATGTGTAATTATATTAGTATCAAAATTATCCCTAGTCATAGGATTAATGAGATGGGACATTATTAATCTAGACAGACTAGCACATGTTACACTCCTTGATTGGATCGAGTAGTAGATCTCATAATCTATAAACATGAGATGTTTATAGTTAACATGTGGATGTTTGCTAAGTGTAGCTAAGTACATTGGATGACCAACTATGAGAAAATCATATGGATAATCTATTCAAATGTTAATGATAGTCTCATCATATTAATGATGCAAGTATCCTTAGACTTCAGGTACTCAAGGATATCTTGAATATTGATTCGGTATTTTGACACTATTCTTTGTTGCCTCAGTGAGGTCGCTCATAGGGTGGTGATTGGGTACAACTTGAGGTATTTGAAGGTAAGTGGGTAACCAACAAAGGATTCACCATTCCTAATAGAAGGAGTGTATACCCATGGCCTCTTCTCGTGGTCATTTCTCGGGAATCTATGGCTAGAGTGTAAATATCATAAAGATAGTCTTCAATGACATATCTAATAGAGTAATGAGCCTCAAGGACAAGAACTAATATTACTTAGACTAGACGTGACGTAGTCAGTCTAGTGGGAGTTGACACATGTCCATACTCTGAACCAAGTGGGGTATAGAATGGTGAAATGAATAATTGCACAAAAATTATCTATGGAAAGGTTCGTAGTCAAACCACTAACTTTTCGATCAATTGGGGGTCATGATGTGTTAGTAGATACTACTCATGACTTGCTTAAATTAATTGTTAATTTAAGTGGCCAACATAACCAGGAACCTAATGGGTTACACGCATTGAAGATATGGAGAATGAGTAAAATGGTCTTGGACAGGATCCAAAATATGAGAGAATTATTTCGGGAAGGATCGCGATGAGATCGCACGAAAAAATCGTTCGAGAGGGTCACATGACCATGTGGGCCTGCGTGGGCCCTCCCAGGCTAGGCAGGCTGCTAGGCTGCCCAGCAGCAAGCCTAGCACGCTACTGCCTCCCATCCGTTGGCCAACGGCAGATTTTGGCCTTAATTAGGCCAATTATGGCCAATTACTATTCATTCATTTTTCTTTTCTCCATTTTTAACTTTTCATCTTTTCTTTGAATTTGATTCAAATAGAAAAGACATCAAATGGCAAAAAATAGACATGAAAATATTTTTTTGTGAAAAAATATTTTTAAGACACAACAAAAATTCTCTCAAGAACACTTTCAAAGCTAGCACTTTGAATTTGTTCAAACCATTTCTCTTGATAGTTTCTTCTTCATTCTTCACGTGGATTATCGTTAGAGACATCCTAATGTGGATTATTGTGGTTTGCTACAACCCAACAAATTGAAGATTTGAAGAACAAATAAGAAATTACAAGGTATAATTTCTAACATTTATATATATAAAAATTAGTTTTAATGGAACAAGTATGATCTTTTGTTTCGGGTTTTGAAAATTTTATTTTTCCACTGCATTTATAAATATGATTCATTCTTCAAAATCTAATAGACATTCCATCTGTAGACAGATAGACAATCCAAATAGGTCTATGTGCTGGAGTTCAAAATAAGTTATGATCGGCACTTGCCTCTTATGGAGTTTGACTATGACAATAAACATCAAACAAACATTGGTATGGCTCCCTACAAGGCACTGCATGGAAAGAAGTGTCAAACACCTATTTGCTAGACAGAGAAAAATGAGAAAAAGCTAATAAGGTCAGAACTAGTAAAGTAAATAGAAAAAAAGGTAAAACTTATTAAGGAAAGGTTAAAGGAAGCTAAAGATCGACAAAAGTCATATGTTAATTTGAAAAGACAAGACATCGAGTATGTTGTAGGTGACAAAGTATTTTTGAAGGTTTTTCCTTGGAAGAAAGTGTTGAAATTTGGCAAGAAAGGGAAACTGAGTATGAGATTCATTGACCCTTATAAAGTTTTGAAGAGGATTGGACCAACGGCTTATCATCTAGCCTTACCACTAAAACTAGACAAGATACATAATGTCTTTCATGTATCAATGTTAAAGAGGTATAGATCAAATCTGATGCATGTTATTCTGACTAAAAACATAAAGGCACAGATAGATCTAACATATGTAAAAGAGCCGATTGCTATCCTTGCACGAAATGAGAAAAGTTTTAATAAGAAAGTTAGTTTCATTAAACTTTTGTAGCAAAATCACTCAACAGAGAAAGCCATATGGGAAAGCAAGCAGATCTGAGGCAATATCCATAACTTCTTAGTACAAAATGAGCAGGCAATTTTAAGAAATAAATTTGTTTTAAGGGAAAGAAAATGTCACATCCACTAATTTAGGTCCGAGTCGCACGCATCATGAAATCAATGCATTGGAGTAATTAGAGTCTAAATTTGGATTTTGACTATAGAAAAGTTAAAATAATGGTATATAATTATTGGAAAGATCTAATAAAGTGAATAATTTGTTAAATGATGATAAATTATGACAAGAGACTGAAGTACAAAGTTCAAAAAATTGTGGGGGGAATTTGCAATTTGTCAAAAATTGAAAGAGCGATTTGGATATTTACCATGTAATACAATTTGAGCGTATATTTATGTTATGGTCAACCATATATACAAAAAGGGAGAGGAAAATTAATTAAAGGGAATTAATATGTTAACTATGCTTAAAATATCAAAATTTGGTCAAAATATGGGTCCCACATTCGACTTTCCTATTTTTCCTTCTCCTTATCTCATTTGTTCTTCTTCTTTTCTTCTTTCCATCTAGAGTTTTCAACACAAAAATAGCCCCATACTTTCTCCATAACCACCATAGCTAAATCTTGAGTTAGAGAGAAAGTGAAAAAAAGAGATAAAAAAGCCAAAGAAAAAAGGCTACTTCCAGGGAAAAAATGATTAAAGGAGGTCATTAGAAGGCTAAAGAAGGAGAAAAGTAGCTTAGAAAGAAAAGGAAAAATTCCTTTCTGGCTCAACCTATCAAACCCCTTTACCCTTCTGTACCACAGTCAGGTGAGTGGTGTATATGACTAATTACCTTATGTGTGTGCGCAAGACTTATAGACATACAACATACTTAAATCCATTCATATACTCTAAATGGGACAAAATAATCGTTTTATATATGCATGAACTATGTTTTTATGGACTATAAAACTGTTAACTGCTTAATTTATAGACATATATTTATTTTAAAATATACCTAATGCATAAAAAAATTCCTTTATAAGCATGACATGACTATCATTGTTTATGTTACTGTTGCGCTCCTTTGGTAGAATCACTGGATCCATGAGCCCTTTTTGCCTATCTGTATTCCACTTCTGTTGCAGAAACTAAACCTGCGCAAGAGAAAAACATCTCTCACAATGAGTTTTAAACTCAGTGGTGCAAACTTTATAGAAATAGTCAAATTTTACATAAATAAAAATTCATTTATTATGCTAGCATGTTTTTCATGAAAGAGAACATTTATTATATTACATACCATTTCAGACAATCATATAAAAGAATGTAACAGTGCCAAAATGTATAATTATAAATTTTTACCTATTATACCCATAAATTAAGTAAAACCCATATGCATATCTCTAATTATTATCAAGTCATCTTATTTTATATATAATACTAATAAAAGAAAATATATTCAAATATAATGTATCTTTACCTGTTATGCCCATAAGTAAAACCCATATCCTAAACAAACACAAAGGGGTATCCTGACCTAGAGGTCGTATGAAAAAGGCATCTATATATATCCTAGCTAAAAGTTGAATGTCCCGACTAAAGTCATATGTCCTGGCCGAAGTTATATATCCTGATCGTGGCCGTATGACCCTAGTGGCATGCCAACAAGTTTATCCTATTTTAGTCTAGACTTATTTATGGGCTCATATCACAAGTTTAACATCAGCATCACACATATAAATCATTTATTAACATCAGCTTACTATGCTTAGTTCATCTTGAATTACCATTTTCATGTATTGATTATCTTAGTATGTTGGTCGTATATTTTGTATGTACTTTGTACAGTTTCTCTAAAAAATTACCTTCATCATTTATATCACATATATTCTACATACATCTTATAGTACACATCTAATTAACCATATTTTTATCATACAACCAACAAACGTATCATACAATATCACTAATACAATTCGACATTTTAAATATGGACTATCTCACACATTTATCATATTATTTTCAGGCCTAGCATGATATTGTTGCATACACAAATACCTAATTATGAACATTTTCGATTCATCACTCCATTTTAAGTGTTCTTTAGTTACTTATAATTTATCAATTTATTTTGAATATTTTATCTTTACAATAATCTGTCATTTCAATTTTCTAGTCTCATACTAATTCATTTCATAATGTCACAAAACATGTATCTAGAGATTTCTAGTACATGTATCACTCACTAACTTGCATAACAACACACATTCTATATACTCTATCGGCATCACATAATAACAAATTTCACAAAATATTTATATCAATTAATAATATAATATAAGATATTGTTACTAATAACAATATTATTATAATAAATATTATTGCTTTTATGACTATTTCCATAAAGTTTGCAAAAACCCCTAATTTATTGTCTTCCCAATGTTAATAAGTCACCTATCTTTATCCATAATGACTTCTTGCGATGTTGGCGCACCTGACACAAATTATTAATACATTAATCAAGACTATTTATTCTAGCTTAAAGCCCTAATTCAAATTATTCACCCTATGTGATTCAGTCATTAAATTAACTATTTATCTATTATTTTTCCCCATATAACTCCTCTTGTACCTTAATGACTTTAATCTAGGCTATATTATTTATTTTAATCCAATCTTCATCTCTCACTGGTTCAAAATTCTAAATCATGATTATCCTCTCTATTTAAGTCTCCGGTTCCCCGTTTTATTACAAATATTTTCTTTCTTAAATTCCATTTTCTTGTCCTCGGATTTCATCTAATACTCGAATCCATTTTCAATAAACCACTACTCAAATATTTTATGTCCATAATGATATCACATATCTTATTTTGGTCTTCCAATACCTAAAATAATATTCTAATTTTTAGCTGGTATTTTCTTTGCCTCGATCATTCTTGCCTTATCATTTAACTACAATTTTCCTTCTGGTTAACCTTTTTTATGTCATATTAATCAATTTTATCATATTTTTATCTCTTGTCGTTCATTAGAAGTGTAGCCTCTAAATTATTAACGTATGTCACGGGTTCAAGGCCAATTTATCATTCAAGCTTTGTTTTCTTTCAACTTACTACGATTTGAGGTGACATGCACCTTTAATTAGTCTTCCTTATATTCAATTTCATTTATCCCTTTTCATGTGTCAACCCCCAAAAACAAATCCATCCAAAATATCTCAATTAAATGAAGGAAAAAGAAAAAAAATGAAACAATAATTCCTCAAGACCACGAGCTACACAGAATTGAAGATTTAAGGTAAATTTAACTTACCTCCTCTACGCTTCACTGAACACCCATAGCCTCTTTCCAAATTCCAATCTCTGTTTCTTTTTCAATTTTCTTCTTCCAACTGCCCTAATCTTGTTCTATTTCACCCCTCTTTAGCCTATCCCTTGCTTGCCAACTATTCTCTTTCAATTTTATTTTTGAATTCCAAAACCTCCAATGTCAATTTCTCTCTCTTCATATCTTTGTTTTTTCTTCCTCCTTCATTCTTTCTTGGCCCGTTTTAAAGTGTGAAGATTTCTCCCATGACCAGTTTTCCCTCACCTCGATAATTCTTCGTTAAAATTTGTTAGTGGTGTTTCGGGTAAGGCTTGGTGAAGAATAGAAATAAGTTTAGAACAATGTAGAAGTTGATGGAATGGCTCCATGTCCTTTTTTTTCTTTTTATACAAGGAATTAAGATATGATTAAAGAAGGAAAGTGGAGGCTTAGCTTTTCAATTTAGTGAGGTGGGTGGCAAATGTGGATCATCATCTTTAATTATGCCATTTTATTATTATTATTATTAACTTTCATTACATGCATTAGCTTTGGTTGGGCGGCATTCCACTATCTTATTGATTAAATTGGCATTTTATTTATTTAATCCTCTAATTTTCAAGTTTCTATAATTTAGCCCCCTAACTTTGATTTTTTTCAATTTAATCCGTACAAAAATTTTCTTTTTCCCAATCTGAGCATTATGTTAAATATTCTCCTTCAATAACATACCACATAAATATCATCATAAATTATTCTACATAGTGCTTAATTTAATTGCGATAATCCCATACTGGAATAAATTTTTTTATTTCTCCAATTTAGTATGCATTTTTTACTTTGCTCAATTTATTAGCGTTAAGTATTCATAATTCATTTTCTCATTTTTATTGAGTTTGTAATTAGGCTCTAATCATATCGGCATTATTTCAATCACGAACGCACTCAATTTTCTATCGATTCAACACACCCAATCTTAAAATGCATGCATCGCCCAATTTCCAAACTAGTAGGCATGACACAACCATAGTGGAAGCAAGGTGAAAGGTGAGTAGTTTCTTCATCCCCATACCTCTTTCCTAGAAAAAAGATGGTGTTAGCTTATTATTGGGAGTTATAGTTTAAAATGAAAGTCATAATTTTGAGAGGCTTTGATGAAAGAAAAAGTGATAGGAAGAGTTTGTACACTTTAAGGTTGGAAGAAGTTGAATTAGGAAAGGTTGAAAGAGTTAAACTCTAATGTTGGTACATAGAGGAATTTAGGGTTTAGGGTGAAGAGAGAGAAAGTTGAGAGATATGTTAGACTTTGCGAAAAAAAGTGTTCCAATGGGATTTTTGCATTTGATAGGTGCCTGTTTGGAATCAAAGCAAGCTTAAGAAGATAACTTGATGTGTCTTGCATGCTTAAATTGGCATAAAATATTGAATTGAGACTTAAATATTTTTCGATTGAATAAATTGTATAGGATTTTGAATTTGGTAGCGATGTTTAAGAAATTATGTGAATTAATAGAGTAAATATTGAATAAACATATTTTGATGGTATTGAAGTGTTTTAGGATATGAAAGTGTTTAATTATTTGTGAAATGAAACTTAGATTAGGTGTACCAATGTAAGTGAAATGGTGAGGATGGAAATGGGTATGCCTTATAATGGAATTTGGTCTAGATAAGTGGCTTTTCAGTCATATTCACAGGTGTGAACCATTGGTTCATGGACATGAATTTGGTAAGAAAATGGTACTATTCCATCCAGATTTATTCATGCCTTGGAATAAAATAAAACTCACAGACGTGAAGCTAAATCATGGGCTTAAAGGAATTGTCATACGACCGTGAAGCAGCTATAGTGATGTTCACAAATTGGGACATTCATTCACGGTCATGAAGTAGTTTGACTAGGCTTGTTCACAGGCATGAACACATGGTCAAGGTCGTGAATGCTCTATTTTCAAATGAAATTTATTTTTGATAATTAATGGATAGTTAAATAAAAAATACCTATAAAAATGGTGTACTAAGTGTACAAAGACAAAAATTAAATAGAATTAATATGGATGGAGTATGAAGTAATTGATATTTTATATAATGATTATGTTAAGAGAAAAGAATTAGGATATGTAGTTCAACCAATAATATGTATATTGATAATGAGAAACAAATTGAGCCCAAATTAAGTGTCTAACCTAGATTGGAGTGGGTAGAGTAGTTGATATGTCAATTAGGGATTATAGTTTGTAAAGCCCATAGGCTTTGTGCCCATATGCCATCATCCCCTAGGCCATTGTACCCATCGTGTTTGACGCATGTAGGCAATTTATTGCCTATATATTTGGACATTTATTGTCTTATATTTTTGTGGCATCCATTCACATATACCCTTTTTGCCTCCTAGTGTTTGGTCTGGGCATCTTGGGCATGTTAAAAGAAAAAAAATGAAAGAAAAACTAGTATCCAACATAAAAGAAAAAAGAGATTAATAATGAGATAAATGAAAGAAAAATATCAATAAGCTTGTAAGTACGTTCATGAATGTATGCGAATGAATAGGCATAATAGAGTTTAAGCACTTTAGAAAATGACACATATGATAACGATTCAAAGTGATAGCTTAGATGATGACTATTGTGTTCTCTTTCAAATGTATGTTTCAGTAATGCTGGTTGCATAAATTATAGAGTATTGTCTTATGATATCCACCACTAAGCCTAGTGCTTAGCATGAGAGTGTTTGTTCTCTCACCTAGATATAAAGAAATAGAAGTTGTAAAGAACAAGCTAAAGCTAATGGAACCCTGATACCAATAGAGCAGCAGAACACAAAGTGGGTTTCACATTTTGTATTTTTGGTATCTTAGTTTTCTCATTTTGTATGCCAAATGAATCACAACTTTGTAAAGAATTTGAAAGATGTTTTTGTATAATATTATGTTGTATATGTGCATATATATATATATATATATATATATATATATATATATATATATATATATATATATATATATATATATATATATCCAATAAAGCAGCAGAACACAAAGTGGGTTTCACATTTTGTATTTTTGGTATCTTAGTTTTCTCATTTTGTATGCCAAATGAATCAAACTTTGTAAAGAATTTGAAAGATATTTTAGTATAATATTATGTTATATATATATATATAGTTAATTAGTTAGTTAGTTATCTCCCTCATTATAATATACGCTAGTTTTTTATTTTGCATATTTTGGGATGTGACTTGAAAAAAAAAATGTATCAGGTTTTCAATATTTTTTGAAAATTTTTTTGAAAGGAAGTATCATAGCTTTCTCTCACTTGACCATCGATCTGGTTAGGGTAAGGGGGTGTTACAAGGAAGGAGAGAGTATGACCTAAATTTGCTTCATTGTTATTTGACACCTATTTCCATTTTCTCAACGAATGACACATGTGCTCCTAGTGTAATATTGGTGTTTTTGTCAAATTTCACGTTGATGTTTCAATGGTTTTGCCTAATACGTACTTTTATTTCTCCTATTCTTACTCCTCTTGTTGGCATAATGATCTTCTATTTCTTTATTTTCTTTTGGTTCTCTCCACTGAGCCATATAGTCTTTTAGGGACTTTCTTTTTTGCTATTTTGTATTCTCTAAATAGTTGGTCTTCCTTTAATATGGTACACTTGAAGCCACTCTTATTAGCATAGCAGATAGGGCTTTCCAAGAAAATTACAATAAATCTAGCCTAGAGATGTTTTTTCTTGCGATTGAAAGAGTCAATGGTTGAGGTGTTGTAGAGATTATGGGTCTTAATGTTAGAGTTGTGAACAGTTGGACATTTGGAATATAGGAGCTAATGCGAGGAGTTGCAAATTCTTGGTTGTAAATTTGTGGACTAGTAGTGTCCTCATCATTTCGTTTATAGGTCTTAGTGGGTAAAATGTGTCCTCATCATTTTTTTTATAGGTTTTAATGGGTAAAGTCATGGTGTTTAGCTAAAAACTTCTTTTTTTCCCACAGATGATATCAAAATGGTAATAGTAAATTTTTTCACTCAGAAATCCATCATTTTTCTCTTCTCTTCAACCTTTTGATTCATATGTTGTAACACCTAGTTTTTTTATCTATAAACTAGTTGGGTTGGTTAAGAGAGAGTGTAGTGGGATTAGAGTTTGAAAGATTTAACATAGTTGTTCATACCCATGAATAAGGCTTTCATGGTCCTAAATGTCGTGTGTTAGGTTTCCCTATGAGAGGGTTGTCACGCCTGTGATAGGAGAGTGTTCATGCCCTTGAACACATGCTTCATGCTCGTGAACAATAGTCAGTAGAGTTGTTGAGCAGAGTCATTTTTGTCTCTCTCCCATGTTTTTCAGCTACTCCACCACCCCTATAACTCAGGTCTACATGTCACATTCATCTTTTTCAGCTTCTTCTTCCCCTATTACACAAAAATCACCATTTTTAATCCTTTTAAAAGATTGTACCTAAGAGATAAAGAGGAGTTCTTAATGTTTAAACCAAAGTTTGGTTTGAGAACAAGTTCAATGATTCATTTTTTGTTTTATGGTTCTAATATATGGATTTTTCATTTGGTAGGTGCTAGAACCAGTGGAAAGGATCATCGAAGGGGTTAGGCAAGCTTGAAGAGTTTAGGCTCCATTTTTAAAGGTTAGTACATATATGCATATTAATTCTCTCTTTCTTTTATGATGCCATGTTTTGTGCCATAAGATGATTTGAAATGTCATAAATGATATACATGGATTTTTGGTTATGTAAATGTATAATGGTTGCATGTGTTAAATGTTACAAATGCCATGAAAATAGGTTATGTTTGTTATGATGCTTAAGAGAGATTTTAGCATGATATGTGTTATGAATGTTCCTTTTTATGTTAAAGGCATATTGCTAGCTTGATATGTGGTTAAATGTTGAAAAGAATGATTGACATTAGTCAATCTTAGAGACCCTTGTATGTGGTGTTTTATGCTCCATTTTGTTTTTCTGGAAAACCAGAAATTCATGTCTGTGATAAGGTTATCACACTCATGAATGCAACACATAGACACATTTCATACCCATGATAAATGGAGTCACGCTCGTGGAACATTAATGCAGAAAATGCCTAGAACGTACAAAAGCTTCACGCTTGCATCATAACTAAAGAAGTCGTGAATGCATGGGTTCACGTCTATGAACAAGTAGTCATAACTGTGAACATCTATTTCAAGTTTTCACCTTCAGTTTTCATGGTTTGAGCCACGATCATGAATGCTTGTTTCATGCCTATGAACATATAGTCACAACCGTGAATGAAGTATATTTAGGGGACATAAGCTTTCATATGAACGGTTATGGTTTAGTTCACGGGTAAGGAAGTACCCGTGAATGTCTTTCATGCTTGTGAATCCTAGTAATTTTATTATATGCAGTTTTGGTTTTTAATGATATGTGATGGGTGATTAGATCACATGTTATTATTTGTATGCTAGTATGAGTAAATCATATGTAGGTGATGGTGATGAGGTAACATATCGGTATTGATACTATAAGTATGGTTATATGTGATGGTGGAATTTAAAAGAAATGAAAGATAATGGTTAAGACTTTAAAAGCCATTTTCTCTAATATAGGACATGGTCTTGGATAAATGGCATGCCATTTAGGGAATTACGGTACCGTAGAATATTCTTTATACGAAGCCTTGGTAGCTGAAGCTCGGGTTAGAGTGCCCTTGGTCATCAGTTCCATGTGATTTTAAGGACAAAGGGTTTGCCTAGGTTAGAGTGCCCTTGATCTGGTTTATACTTAGTCAAGGTGGCTAAAGCTCTAGGGACGCCCTTGACTTGAGGTGCTCAAGTGAGATTTTACAATTAGTGGACAGAGTAGTTGAAACTCTAGAAACACCTCTATTCCATAACCCGCATCTAGATAGTTTGGCTATTTTTGGGTGAAAATAGATTTTAAAAAGAGAATTGTTGTAAGTTTTTTTTGCTAAACCAAAACATTTATAAAATAATGGAAATTTGAAAAGTGCTAAGTCATGAGTAAAATAAGATGAACTAAAGGAGGGGAGGTAAGGTTACTATGAACCAGTTGTATAAGAGTGTTTTCTATGTGTAATGTTAATATGAGATATGGTGATTTTTATTGCCATGCATTAGGATAGTATTTGTGGTATGATAGTATACATAAATATGCATAATATGCCATGATATCAATTGTATGGCTGCATGCTTTAATTTTTATGTCTATATGTACCATTAAGCATTCAGTAGCTTAATGTGTTGATTTTCTACATAGAGGTCAGAGCCTAAGGAATAACAGATGTAACACCTACAAGTTAGGGCCTGGAATTATATGTTAATAAAGGTATATTAAGAGTATATGGGAGGTAAATAGTTGTTATGGGTTTTTGTAATATGAAAATAATGCAAAAGATAAGAAAAAGTGAAATTCCCAGCATTCACTCCCGTGATAGAGGTAATCATGGTTGTGAATGTTGTGAATTTCAATTTCTAAAGCTGAGGATCCTCATGGCTATGACACAAGTGTTCACTCCCATTAAGTTTTGTAATTTTAAAAGAAATGAAAGATAATGGTTAAGACTTTAAAATCCATTTTCTCTAATCTAGGACATGGTCTTGGATAGATGGCATGCCAATGAGGGAATTACGGTACTGTAGAATATTCTTTATATGAAGCCTTAGTAGCTGAAGCTCGGGTTAGAATGCCCTTGGTCATCAGTTCCATGTGATTTTAAGGACAAATGGGTTGCCTAGGTTAGAGTGCCCTTGATCCAGTTTATACTTAGTCAAGGTGGCTAAAGCTCTAGGAACGCCCTTGACTTGAGGCGATCAAGTGAGATTTTACAATTAGTGGACAAAGTGGTTGAAACTCTAGAAACACCTCTTTTCCATAACCCGCATCTAGATAGTTTGGCTTTTTTTGGGTGAAAATAGATTTTCAAAAGAGAATTATTGTAAGTCTTTTTTGCTAAACCAAAACATTTATAAAATAATGCAAATTTGAAAAGTGCTAAGTCATGAGTAAAATAAGATGAACTAAAGGAGGGGAGGTAAGGTTACTATGAACCAGTTGTATAAGAACGTTTTCTATGTGTAATGTTAATATGAGATATGGTGATTTTATTGCCATGCATTAGGATAGTATTTTTGGTATGATAGTATACATAAATATGCATAATATGCCATGATATGAATTGTAAGGGTGCATGCTCGAATTTTTATGTCTATATGTACCATTAAGCATTCAGTAGCTTAATGTGTGGGTTTTCTACATAGAGGTAGGAGCTTAAGGAATAACAGATGTAATACCCACAAGTTAGGGCCTGGAATTATATGTTAATAAAGGTATATTAAGAGTATATGGGAGGTATATAGTGGTTAAGGGTTTTTGTAATATGAAAATAATGCAAAAGATAAGAAAAAGTGAAATTCCCAGCATTCACTCCTGTGATAGAGGTACTCACGGTTGTGAATGTCGTGAATTTCCATTGCTAAAGCTGAGGATCCTCACGGCTATGACACAAGTGTTCACTCCCACGAAGTTTTGTAATTTAAATAGAACAACTTTCTATTTTTGGCACAAACTCACGTATTCTCAATCTTAAACCCTAGCAACCAATCTCTGAAAATCCCAGAAACGAATTCTCTTCATTCCCTTTCGATTTTAAGTGATCAAACATGAATTCCCACCATAAAAAAGAGAGTAAACATATTAAAAGCAATAGTATTATTTTAGACGTTGAAGTAAAAAAATAAGTAGTGTTAAAACATGATTTTAAACTCGTGAATAAATCTATTAACACAAAATACAGGTAAGAAATCATGTCCTCTTAAGTCCTTTGATCCATTTCAATTCAGGTTTGTATAGATTGATGGTTTTATAGGCTTAAATCAATGAAAAGTTAAGATTTTAATAGTTTATGGAAAATATAGATAGAATGGTAGTATAAGACATTAATATGATCTCTGATTTCCTATTAGGACCAAAACAAAAGGTGGAGTGTAGGGTTTTGAAGAATGAATCATATTCATAAATGCAGCGAAAAATAAAATTTTTCAAAACCCAAAACAAAAGATCATACTTGTACCATTAAAACTAATTTATATAAATGTAAATGTTAAAAATTATACCTTGTAATTTTTATTTGTTCTTCAAATCTTCACTTTGTTGGGTTGTAGAAAACCACAACAATCCACACTAGGATGTCTCTAATGATAATCCATGCGAAGAATGAAGAAGAAACTATCAAAAGAAATGGTTTGAACAAATTCAAAATGCTAGCTTTGATAGTGTTCTTGAGAGAATTTTTGTTGTGTCTTAAAAATATTCTTGTTTCACAAAAAAATATTTTCATGTCTATTTTCTGCCATTTGATGTTTTTCTATTTGAATCAAATTCAAAAATAAGATGAAAAGTCAAAAATGGAGAAAATGGTAACAAATGAATAGTAATTGGCCTAATTAAAGCCAAAAACAGTCGTTGGCCAACAGATGGGAAGCTGCAGGCCTGCTGCAGGTTGCTACTAGCCTGCCTAGTATGGGCCCGTGATACTCCTGAACGATTTTTTCATGCGATCTCATCGCAATCCATCCTAAAATAATTCTTTGATATTTTGGATCATATCCAAGACCATTTTACTCATTCTCCATATCTTCAATGCGTGTGACCCATTAGGTTTCCGGTTATGTTGGCCACTTAAATTAACAATTAATTTAAGCAGGTCATCAGCGGTATCTAGCAATGCATCATGAACCCCATTCGACCGGAAAGTCAGTATTTTGACTACGAACCTTTCCATAGACAATTTATGTTCAATTATTCCATTCACCATTCTATACCCCACTTGGTTCAGAGTATGGACATGTGTCAACTCCCACTAGACTGACTACTTCACGTCTAGTCCAAGTACTGTTAGTTCTTGTCCTTAAGGCTCATTACTCTATTAGATATGTCATTGAAGGCTATTTTTATGATATTTCCACTCTGGCCATAGATTCCTGAGTAATGACGATGACAAAAGGCCATGGGTATACACTCCTTCTATCAAGAGTGGTGAATCCTTTGTTGGTCACCCAATTACCTTCGAATACCTCAAGTTGTATCCAATCACCACCCTATGAGCTACCTCTCTGAGGCAACAAGGAATAGTGTCAAAATATAGAATCAATATTTAAGATATCCTTGAGTACCTCAAGTCTAAGGATACTTGCACCATTGCTATGATAAGACTATCATTGACATTTGAATAGATTATCCATATGATAGTCTCATGGTTGGTCATCCAATGTACTTAGCTACACTTAGCAAGCATCCACATGTTGAATCTAAACATCTCATGTTTATGGATTATGAGATCTACTACTCGATCTAATCAAGGAGTGTAACATATGCTAGTCTGTCTGGATTAATAATGTCTCATCTCATTAATCCTATGACTAGGGATAATTTTGATACTAACATAATTACACATGATAAGAATCTCAATATCATGATCTCATCATGATTTCCTTCATGCTATGTTATGTATCAAGGACTTCATTAATTGATTTAAGATCACTTATCAATTCATATATCAAATGAACATCAAATTAATGAAAAAGTCGTTTATTAATCAAATAAATTTGTACAATAAGTGCTAAAGGTGATTGCCTTTAGAGCACTCCTCTAACAAGCTCCCACTTGCACTAAAGTCAATTGCCTTTGTATTTAATTCCATAGGTGAGTACATGAGAATCATATTTCTTTTGGGGAAATGGCTTAGTTAAAGAATCAACAATATTCTGATCGGTGGGCACTCTTTCTATCATTACATCATTCCTGCCAATGATTTCTCTAATCAAATGGTATCTTCTGAGTACATGTTTGGATCTCTGATGAGACCGTGGCTCCTTTGCTTGGGCAATGGCTCCATTTTTTCACAATAGAATTGTATTGGATCAATAATGCTGGGAACCACTCCAAGTTTTGTGATGAATTTCTTTATCCAAACTGCTTCATTTGCTACTTCAGAAGCTGCAATGTACTTTACTTTGGTTGTGGAATCAGCAGTCGTTTCCCGTTTAGAACTCTTCCAACTAACTGCTCCACCATTTAGTGTGAATATATAACCTGACTAAGATTTTGAGTCATCCTTGTCAGATTGGAATCTGGCATCGGTATACCCGCTCACAGTAAGATCTCCATCTCCATATACCAAGAATACATCCTTAGTTCTTCTTAAGTACTTAAGGATATTCTTAACAGCCACCCAATGACCCTCACTAGGGTCCGATTGGTATCTACTCATGACACTCAGAGCATATGATACATCGGGTCTTGTACATATCATAGCATACATGATTGATCCTATAGCTAAAGCATATGGAATCAAACTCATGTGGGTCCTCTCATCTTGTGTGTTTGGACACAAAGACTTTGATAGAGTAATCCTATAGATCATGGGAATATATCCCCTCTTGGACTGCTCTATGCTAAACCTCTTTAGCATCTTATCTATGTATGTAGACTGTGAAAGACCAAGCAATCTTTTAGATCTATCTCTATAGATCTTTATCCCTAAAATATAGGCTGTTTCACCAAGGTCTTTCATAGAGAAATTTTTGGATAACCAAATTTTGACTGATTGTAAGGCTGAGACATCATTTCCCATTAACAATATGTCATCTACATATAACACAAGAAATACAATTGCACTCCCACTAACCTTCTTGTAAACACAAGGTTCATTCGGGTTTTGTAAGAAACCAAACTGTTTTAGTCTCATCAAACTGAATATTCCAACTCCTGGATGCTTGCTTTAATCCATAAATGGATCTTTGAAGCTTACATACCTTTTTTCCATCTTTGGATATGAAAGCTTCTGGTTGTGTCATGTACACATCCTCAGTCAGATTTCCATTAAGGAAAGCTGTTTTCACATCCATTTGCCATATCTCATAATCATAATGAATAGCAATGGCTAGGAGTTTCCTTATGGATTTAAGCATAACTACTGGGCTAAAAGTTTCATCGTAGTCAATTCCTTGTCTTTGATGATAACCTTTAGCAACAAGTCTAGCTTTATAAGTAATCACATTACCATCCATGTCAGTTTTCTTTTTGAAGACCCACATGCACCCTATAGGCTTTATTCCTTGGGGTGGGTCAACCAAAGTCCATACTTGATTTTCATCCATGGAATCCATTTCTGACTTTATGGCTTGAAGCCATTTGTCAGATTCTGAACTATTCAGAACCTCTTCATAGGTTGTAGGCTCATCATTTTTTATGAGCAATACGTCGTTCTGTTCACTAATGAGAAATTCATATCTCTCTGAAACAGTACGTATCCTACTTGACCTACGAAGCTCTTGTGCTTCAGAAGGTTTAGCTGTTATATCATCTATATGAGTAACAAGCTCAGGTTCAGGCAGTTGATCAGCATCTGTTTAAGCATCTTGAACTTCCTCAAGTTCAATTTTGCTCCCACTATCTCCTTTTAGAAGGAATTCTCTCTCTAAAAAGATAACATGTCTTGAAACAAAAACCTTTTGTTCCAAGGGGTGGTAAAATTGATATCCATATGATGCTTTTGGATATCCCACAAACAGACATCGGTCAGACTTAGCTTCTAGCTTATCTGACATTGTCCGCTTCACATAAGCAGGACAACCCCAAATTCTCATGTAAGAAAATGTGGGCCTCTTGTTATACCATATCTCATATGGAGTAACATCAACTGACTTTGAAGGAACTCCATTTAATATATAAATGGCGGTCTCTAGTGCATAACCCCAAAAGGATTTAGGCAATTCCGCAAAACTCATCATAGACCTTACCATGTCTAACAAGGTTCGATTTCTTCTTTCAGCCACACCATTGTGTTGTGGTGTGTAAGGTGGAGTCCATTGAGATAAAATCCCATTATCCCTAAGATAATCTAGAAACTCTTGGCTCAAGTATTCACCTCTTCGATCTGATCGAAGTGTTTTAATACTTTTGCCAAATTGTTTCTCTACTTCATTTCTGAATTCTTTGAACTTTTCAAAAGCTTCAGATTTGTATCTCATAAGATACACATATCCATATCGTGAGTAGTCGTCAATAAAAGTAATGAAGTAGATGAAACCACCTCTAGCGTGTGTAGACATTGGATCACATACATCTGAATGTATTAAGTCTAAAAGTCCATTAGCACGTTCACCCTTTCCCTTAAAGGGTAATTTAGTCATCTTGCCTAGTAAATAAGACTCACATGTGTCATATGATTCATAATCAAATGACCCCAAACTACCACTTTTGTGTAGCTTAGCCATGCATTTTTCACTTATATGACCAAGACGACAATGCCATAAATAAGATGATTTCAACATATCTTGTTTTTGCCTTTTATTATCATTGATGTTTAAAATTGGATTTGACATATCTAATATGTATATACCATTGCATAATGTACCATTAGCATAAAGAATTCCATTCAACATAATAGAACAACAATTGTTACTAAAAGCTAAAAGGAAGCCATCTTTATTTAGACTTGAAACATAAATAATGTTTTTAGTCAAAGCAGGTACATAATAGCAATTAACCAAATTTAATATAAGCCCACTAGGGAGGGTCAATACATATGTTCCTATAGCTAATGCAACAACCCTTGCTCCATTTCCAACGCGTAGGTCTGACTCTCCCTTATTGAGTTGTCTACTATTCCTTAGGCCCTGCATATCAGTGCATATGTGTGAACCACAACCGGTATCTAATACCCATATATTATTATTGGAAACAGTATTAATTTCAACGTCAAAAATACCTGAAGTAGATGGGGCATCAGTTGCCTTCTTCTTCAAGGACTCCAAGTAAGCCTTGCAGTTTCTCTTCCAATGGCCATCCTTGCCACAGTGGAAGCATGTCCCTTTTGGAGCAATCTCCTTAGCCTTCTTCTAGGCCACGCCTCCCTTAGGCTTCATGGAATTCTTCTTCTTCTTAAGGTTCTTCCTTTTAGAACTTGAAGAGTCCACCAGCATCACAGCCTTACTGTCCTTCTTGACAGATGGTTCAGTTGTTTTAAGCAAGTTAATCAGCTCAGGAATAGTGGTAGAGATTTGGTTCATCCTATAGTTAAGCAAAAAATGTGAATAACTATCAGACAAATCGGTTAGAATTAAGTCAATACTTAATTCATGGTCCATCACAAATCCCAAGGTGGCCAACCTCTCAATATAGCCATTCATCTTCAATGCATATTGCACTAGAGATGTCCCCTCAACCATCTTAGTGCGAAAGAGCAACCTTGAAGTTTCGAACCTTTCAGAACGTGCTTGCTCATCAAAAAGCTCTCTTAGATGGTATACTATGGAATTAACATCCATAGCCTCATGCTGCTTTTGCAACTCAGCTGACATAGTAGCAAGCATAATGCAGCTTGCCATCTCACTATCATCGAGATGCTTTTGATATGCCTTCTGAACATCTTCAGAAGCATTAGCAGCAGGGGAATTATGGAGTACCTCATCTAGGACATAGCCAATCTTTTCGGATTTGAGAACTATTTTCAGATTCCTTAGCCAATCGAAAAAATTGGGCCCAGTCAACTTATTTGATTCCATTAGTGATCGCAAATTCACATTTGTCATGATGATGATTCTAGCAACCTAGATGTAAAATAGAATATGTTAGAATGTACATAAAATGCATGTTTATTATTGATGTGTGCACATACATTGGGCTATCGACTCTTGATATGTGTACATCTCATGTATACAAACCCAACTTCACCTCCAATACACATTAACCTTGACGCAAATCCAACAAGTTAATAATATCGATTAAGTCTAACCCATTAATTGTGAGATCTAATTTCAATGGATTGAACTTATTCTTATAGAGTGAGCTTGAGGCAACTCAACAACCCTAACTCTAGAAGAACTCTTATAACATTCAGTGATTTAAGCCCCGATTGCGTGTGACCGTAGTGGGGTCCACTGGTTCAATCGGAGTCTAAATTTAAACCTATAAAAAAAATGACTAATAATAAGAGAAAATAATTAAGGGTATTATTATTATAGAATTAAAAAGATTTGGGGTAGAATTAGAAAAAAATAAAATTATCTATGGACAAAATTGGTATTATAGCAATTGTTTGGGGAAAAAGTGTGACTATGGAGGAAGATATGGTAAAAATGGAATTTGTCAAAGTTTAATTATGGTACAATTGGTAGTCTCTTACTGAGGCTAAAGAAAATTCTGGGTGGAAGAATAAAGAATTCCTCCCATTTTTTACTTTTATACTTTGATTAGGAAGTGGGTCCCACTAATTGTTCCATAATTAAACTTTGAGAAATTCCATTTTTACCACATCTTCCTCCATATTCACACTTTTTTTCCAAACAATTGCTATAATACCAATTTTGTCCATACGAAATTTTTTTTTTCTAATTCTACCCCAAATCTTTTTTATTCCAAAATAATAATACCCTTAATTATTTTCTCTTATTATTAGTCATTTTTTTATGGATTTAAATTTAGACTCCAATTGAACCAGTGGATCCCACTACGGTCACGAGCAATCGGGGCCTATATCACTGAATGTTACAACTCTGGTTCTCCCCATATTAATGGAAGGCGTAAGACTTAATTGCTTATTTAGTGAGGGATTTTTTTGTTAATCTCATCAAGTTATTATTTCATGCTTTTATATATCATACATTCATCACATTGATATATAAAGATAGTTACATTAACTATATGACATTATTATGGACATACTAAAGTCAATCTCTTGAGCCAAAGAGAAATTGACTACGTCTTACCTAGGTATATGCATGAATTTACAACCCAAAATAGAAATCAAATTCCTATTTCTAAGTCTTCTTGTTTATGGTACCATCTTCTTTGCTTCTTGCTCCTTTGTATCTTCATTCTATCCTAATCCTATGTAATCTAATTACATATTTCAAATTATAGAAAACTTCAATTTATATTTGAGGGGAGTAAGATGAGAAGAGAAATACATAAGAAAGAAAAAGAGGTAGGGACACGCAGGCCCTATTTACAATAAAACAAAATAATTTCATGCATGCTCAATCACATTAGGCCTAAGTCCATAATCATCCATCATGCCTTTTCATACACCCCTAACATGCATTCTCTAATGCGCAAAATAAAAATGATAATTTTGGATTTCAATTTGTAAATCGATTCAACACTTGAATCAAAATTGCCTATATGTGTTCTCTCGGTTAATTTAATTTTGTATGTCATTTTAAAATGGAATTTAATATTTAATCAAATTAAATAAAATTCCATATTTCTAGAAATAATTCAAAATTAATTCTCCTTAAAATCAGAATATTATGATGTTAAAATTAAACAATTTAATTTTAATATACATACCAATTTCTAGTCATACAAGAATTACAATTGCACAACTTAAATTAATTCAAAATTAATTTCCAAAACTTCTAAAACTTTCCATAACATCAAATCACCATTCTAATTATCTTTATGTCAGCTCAAGTTCATTAAAATACTTTTGGAACAAGCCAAAATTACTAAGACAAACAAACCAACACACTTAGACACTCAAAATGACTAATTCGATATCTAAAATTTTTAAAATTTCAAATGCTTGAAAAATATTTTTGACATGCATCTAACATCAAAATAAAATATTTTAATCACATAAAAATTCTTTCAAGGTGCTGGAAATAAAACAAACACATACAAAAAAATCAAACAAAACAGCCCCACCGGTTATGCTAAAACAGTCCCATTTTTGTGTTTGTTTGAAAAATTAATTAAAATAATTTTTAATTAATTATTGAATACTTTCATAGGCATAAAAATATTCTAAATATGTCTAAATAATTTTTTTATAATTAAATTACAAGAAAAATTTAACCAGCCCTATCAATTAAGCCAAACAACAACATATGTTCATAAAAAGACAATTTTAGGCATTTTTTAAATAAATTCGAAATTAATTATTTGAATCACATTCAAATCATTTTTCAATCAAAATAATAATTCTTAATCATCCCATGATCAGATTAAAGACAGAAAAAATATGTAAATTATATTTTACAAATTAATTTCAATTTTTCAAAACCATGCAATCTCATTGCACTTTCAATTAAAATTAATTTTAATGGATACAAGGAGGCTTTGATACCAATGTAGGGTTTTGAAGAATGAATCATATTCATAAATGCAATAAAAATAAAATTTTTCAAAATCCAAAACAAAAGATCATACTTGTACCATTAAAACTAATTTATATAAATGTAAATGTTGAAAATTATACCTTGTAATTTTTACTTGTTCTTCAAATCTTCACTTTATTGGGTTGTAGCAAACCACAACAATCCACATTAGGATGTCTCTAATGATAATCCATGTGAAGAATGAAGAAGAAACTATCAAGAGAAATGGTTTGAATAAATTCAAAGTGCTAGCTTTGAAAGTGTTCTTGAGATAATTTTTGTTGTCTCTTAAAAATATTGTTTTTTCACAAAAAATATTTTCATGTCTATTTTCTATCATTTGATGTCTTTTCTATTTGAATCAAATTCAAAAATAAGATAAAAAGTCAAAAATTGAGAAAATGGAAACAAATGAACAGTAATTGGCCATAATTGGACTAATTAGGGCCAAAAACAGCCATTGGGCCTGCTGCGGGCTGCTGCTAGGTAGTCCAGCTAGCCCGCTAGGCACGCCAGCAGCCTTCCTAGCCCGCGCAGGTCTGTACGGGCCCATGACACTCCCAAACAATTTTTCCGTGTGATCTCGTCGCGATCCATCCTTAAATAATTCTCTCATATTTTGGATCATATCCAAGACCATTTTACTCATTCTCCATATTTTCAATGCGTGTGACCGATTAGGTTCCCGGTTATGTTGGCCATTTAAATTAACAATTAATTTAAGCAGGTCATGAGCGGTATCTAGCAACATATCATAACCCCCAATTGACCGGAAAGTCAGTGTTTTAACTATGAACCTTTCCATAGACAATTTTTGTGCAATTATTCCTTTCACCATTCTATACCCCACTTGGTTCAGAGTATGGACATGTGTCAACTCCCACTAGACTGACTACATCACGTCTAGTCCAAGTAATGTTAGTTCTTGTCCTTGAGCCTCATTATTCTATTAGATATGTCATTAAAGACTATCTTTATGACATTTCCACTCCGACCAAAGATTCCTGAGTAATGACCATGATAAGAGGCCATAGGTATACACTCTTTCTATCAAGAGTGGTAATTCCTTTATTGGTTACCCAATTACCTTTGAATACCTCAAGTTGTATCCAATCACCACCCTATGAGCTACCTCTCTGAGGCAACAAGGAATAGTGTCAAAATACAAAATCAATATTCAAGATATCTTTGAGTACCTCAAGTCTAAGGATACTTGCACCATTGCTATGATGAGACTATCATTGACATTTGAATAGATTATCCATATGATTGTCTAATAGTTGGTCATCCAATGTACTTAGCTACACTTAGCAAGCATCCACATGTTAACTCTAAACATCTCATGTTTATAGATTATGAGATCTAATACTCGATCCAATTAAGGAGTGTAACATGTGCTAGTCTATCTAGATTAATAATGTCTAATCTCATTAATCCTATGACTAGGGATAATTTTGATACTAACATAATTACAAATGATAAGAATCTCAATATCATGATCTCATCATGATTTCCTTCATGCTATGTTATGTATCAAGGACTTCATTAATTGATTTAAGATCACTTATCAATTCATATATCAAATGAACATCAAATTAATGAAAAAGCCTTTTATTAATCAAATAAATTTGTACAATAAGTGCTAAAGGTGATTGCCTTTAGAGCACTTCTCTAACATGGGGAATCCCACTAGAGGCAGTAGACGTAAGACAATTGCATTTTAGGGCTCCATTATTAAGGTTTGTACATATATGCATTTTAATTTGATTATTTTGTACTTGTGATATGTTATATGAATTCTAAAATGTCATATGACATGTAATTGTTGATTTAGTAGTATTAGAATTGAACTAAATGATTGTTAGCTTCTAAAAATGTATAATGAAGTTGATATAATGATAAATGAGCATGTTTTGATGTTATGGTAGGAAATTAAGGCATTGAGCATAGTTTATATGATTAGGTATGATATTATACATGGTTATGGTTGTAATACAATGTAAATTATTGAGAAGTGTTGATAGGAGTCATTAACACTGGTTAGCCTTAGAACCTAATGTGTGTTGAGTGTGAAATTAGCTTAAAACAGTGTTGGAATTATGTTACAAATGGATGTGTCACGACGGTGAAAGTATATCATGCCCGTAAACCGATGTCCACGCGGGCAAATGACCACAGAGCCATTCACGAGTAAATAACCTATGACAGAAAGCTTTATGCCTGTGAATGCCCTATATCCATAAATGATTAATTGAATGATATGATTGAGTTACATGTATATGATTTACACACACATGCTTAGCCTGAATAATTGAGATACAATATAGTATGATTACTTATTTTTGAACAATGATTATGCATTCGATGCTCTACATCACAGAATGATATGCGATGATTAAGTAAAACTATGATATATGACATACACGATACTAATAACCAAAATATATTTAATATGCCCATTCTCTATTCAAGGACTAGTTAGGATATATGGCATGACATTGAGGAGGTTATAGTACTGGAGTATATTATTATTACCATTATATTAATCAGGGTGGCTTAAGCTCGAGTAAGAGTGCTCCTAATTACTTAGGGACAATGTGGCTTAAGCTAGGGAAAGAGCGCCCTTGTACCCATATGCATGCAAATATTATTACTCAGTAGGGTGGCTTAAGCTCAAGTAAGAGCGCTCCTGATTTGAGACACAAAATTTGCAATATAGACATACACAAATAATGAGTAGGGTGTTTTAAGCTCGGGTAAAAGCACTCATGTTTCACAACCTGCATCCAAATAGTTCAGGTTTAGAGTATTGGGCTAAGAAACCAAAAATTTGTAATGCAGTATACATAAATTAATTAATCAAAATGTAGTTGTATCCTGGAAAAGGAATGTGGAAATTAGTAATCAAATAGATGAAACCAAGAGCTAGATAATTGCAATTTATGATAGATTTGTTATGCCTACGATGATATAAAAATGTTATGAATGAAATATATTATGATTATGATGATATGAATTCACTTGTGCAATATATGCAATGAATGTATTGAAATCAATTCGATTCAAAATGAATGAGCTATTATGTAGATATTATTGTATATGACGATGTGGTCGAGCATGAAGGTATGTTTCAGATTATGAATGCTATGTTAATATGTGAAAGCATGTTAGAATTTGAATGCTTACATGTACCATCTTAGCATGTGGGTTTCCCTGCATGCAGATTTGGAGCCGTTATGTGACATCCCGCCTATATAATAGGAATAATCCCATTACATAAGTGGAATGACACAGACAAGCTAAATGAAACTAACCTGAGTTTAAAATTTTTGTTTAGTAACTTAATTGACATTTTTTTTTATATGAATATACATACGAATTCAGTTATCAAAATACACCATCATTTTTCATAAATATTATACTTCATTATAACTATCAAAATTAATGGCTTTTACCTCACATCTAACAATATAGATATAATACCAAAACACAAGACATGTTCTTAACTATATACAAGACATATCTATCTAACCCATATGCATGACAATGAACAAAATGCAAAAATAACATGCATCCGACACTCATCCAGTTCTGACGCGTCTCCTTTAGTATGGGCTTGTACTTCCTCTATCAACTTCACAGTTTACTATTTGCAAGCTTCAGTTCCTGTGTAGAAAAAATGCACACTAAGCCATTTATAGCTTAGTGGTACATATAAGTATTTAAGTTTTCTCATGCACTCGCACAAACATGAGTCATAAAAATCATGACATAATTAAAATAAATCATTGCATAAAAATTTAGAAAATATTGTAATTAAATAAAATTTATGTTCCATTATATTATCATTATATTTACATTAAGACATGAATTTCATATATTCAACTATATATAATATATAAAATATTAAACATTCTACCTCCTCTCATGTTTCCATATTTTATTACCTTTCTTACCATGTCCTTTAAATCATTTATTAAATTTCCACATATAGACTTAATTTACATAAAAAAAAATTTACATTTTATTTTAATTTAATAAGTTTCCATAACTTATTTTAATTTAATTGATTTTTCTAAAATTATTTTAGTTTAGTTAACTCAAATCTCAATCCATATAAGCCTAAATGTTTTAACATACAATTGCCAAAACTGCATAGTAGATAATTCATAATGCAGTTCATAATAATCCAACATACATTATACAGGAACAAACACATGACTATACAATATTACCAAATTCATTAATAATATATATATAACTCAATTATAAATTTTACTTACCTTAATAAATATTTATAATTCATGTTATCTCACACATTTATCTCTGAACGTGTACATGTATGTCTTTTAATTAAATTATATATAATATTTTAATATAAATAGCCCAAATCTCATTCTCAGACTGTCCGGATATAGGGCTGTAGTAGGCCGCTCGTGGAGCTTAAGCACCCTACTCACTATAGTCTCAAGTCAAGAGCGCTCACTGAGCTTAAGACTCTTGACCGAGTATAATCACATCATCTGTGTACAATTAGGACAAGTGTGCCCTAGGAGCTAACACCACTCTGTTCCTAAACCGTATTAATATCGATACCGTAATGTTCCTGCAATGGTGCACCATCTATCCCTAATTAGTCCACAAGTTGAGAACTGGGCAATTAAGATTATTACTTATTTATTTTCTTTATATATTAATTTGCTAGAATCAATGTTCCCTTTACATTTATAATGAAAATATGATTATAAAATTTTAAAATCATATAATTATATGATATTCTATTATATATAACCATTTAAATAATATTGGCATACTTTAATTAGTTTTCCATACAATCAAAGCCAATAAATCTTTTAATATACAACCAAAATTTATAATACCTTTATGAATCCAATTATGATATGTAACCTATCTTTTCATACCAAATACATGTCATACATGAGTTTCTAATTTGACTCATTATTGTCATAATTATTCAATAATCATCATTAATAATTATCACATTTTTAATCAATCATATACTAATCCATATTAAAAAATATATTATATTACATATTTCATATTCATACCCCTTAACGCACATTTACAATCTCAAAAACAAATGTTCCTACATTTTATCGATAAATTATTCATCCACATACATTAACACAAAATTTTATTAACTAAGCACTCAATTCATTTTATTTAATCATCAACCTAAGTCACATGTTATGATAATCACACAATATTTTATCAATAATTCAAAGTTTACAAACCTTTTATCTCAACAACCATATATACATATATATATATATTCTTTAACATCTTATTTATCTTATTTTATATGCCACCTACATTATTTTTTTCTCTCATTTATATTTCCTAGCAAGTCATTTTATCCGTTGTCAATCATTTCACATTTTAATACATTATTCAAATATATAATTTATTCAATTAACACAGAAAGCATGCAATAAAGGCAAACCAAAATGCTTATATGCACAAACCTCAATGGAGCTTTTTCAAAATCTTAAATTTGGAGCTTGTCTACTTTTGTTACTCTTACTCTTGTTGATGGCCTAATATAAAAATATAATTGATTAATACCTTGTTACAATATTTATTTTTTATTATAGTTTAAATAAATAACTAAAATTTCTCCTAAACGGTCATATGACCTTTGAGGACTATTAACTCTATAACTTTTTCTACACTCATCCAATTGATATAATTATTATTTCTAATTAAATTTAACATGTAGAAATATATCATACTAAAAGTTTAGAATTTTTCAACCATTACACAATTTTTAGTATAATTTTAAATGTTACTTTATTTTCTGCCCTTAGGCAGTGTTGGGGTGCTATATTTAAAAACTTATATCTTTCACCGTGTACATTCAATTATTATGAAAATTTTTATACAATTAACTAAGTTAATTTGGAACATTTTTCATGTTTACCATATGTCCAGATTTGGCCTCTAAGGTTCTCAAATACTAGAGGATTTATAAGTGGTTTGGAATAGAATGACAACCTGACTAGTTTCCTTGTTAAGGTCATAACTCTTTAGGTAATTCTTTCACAGAAACTTAGATAAGATATAGAAATAAAACTTTCATATTTTGAATTTTGGCTAATTCAATCTAAAAATGGGTCAAATATGAGGATAAAATTACCGGAGCTGTACAGGTATGTGGAACTAGCCCTATTAAGGAATAGTCATAGTTAATTTCACTATAACTCAACCGACATTAGAGATATTTCTATGAAATATGGCAGAGACCTATACCACACATAAGTCCACAACTTTTATGTTTTACGTTACCTTAGATTCATCCTTTAAGATAATCAAATTAAGCAAAAATCGTAGGTTATTCTGTTGATACATCTCCCTGAACCAGTCTCACTCAAACAAGAATTTCTCTTCATATACTTAAAATAATACCATGAAATTTGAAAGATATATAAAACAATATATGAATAACTTTTATGTTTGAAACTTCTCCAAATTCGGTTCATAAAGTAATCAAAAATAGATCAAAAGTTACTGTTGTAACATACCCCTAAAAGCTCTAAGTAACACAATAACAATAGAAAATAGATTACTTACCAAGAACAAATTTATTTGGAGTGATTTTGATGCAAATCTTGAGTGAGATCATGAAGAATTGTGACTGTTATTGGGAGGAAGGAAAGGGACAATGATGATAAGAAGAAGAGTGTACAAGTTAGGATAAAATGGGGCAAAGGAAGTCTTAATTGACTTCAGCTCCCTCCTTCTCCTGATTTTTCTTTTTTTTTTTTTTGCTCTACCTTTTTTTTTAACTTTTCATTATTATTATTATTATTATTATTATTATTATTATTATTATTATTATTATTATTATTATTATTATTATTATTATTATTATTATTATTATCATCATCATCATCATCATCATCATCATCATCATCATCTTATATCTAATTTCCTTAATTTTTTACCAAAAGTACAATTTAATTATGCAGTTTAATTTAATCAAATTTATCATATCAATCAATTTAATTTATTTTAATTTCTAATTTAGTAATTTATTCTCTCTATTTTAATATATATAGCCCATCATATGTTTCATATGTATACCACATACTTATTCTAACTTATTCTAATTAATGGGTGTTACACATTAGATTGCTGAGTTGACAAGAAGGGAAGACCAAACCAATCAGAGTTGACTCGTGTTGGAGTCTGTTTTTATTATTTTATTCATCTCATTTATTTATTTCTCATGTCATGGGATAAAGATAGATAAATTGCAAGTTGTTTAATAAAGTTGATTTTGTAATAAGGGTTGATAAATTGCATTCAAAACAAGATTTTATTATGATATCAATTCAGATATAAATGTGTTTTTAAATTGCTTGTGATAAGATATATTAACATTGATATAGAAATAAGTTAGAAAAAGTTTTAATTCAGAATAGTTTAGACAGATACAGTTGTGTGGCATCCGTCTGTATAGTGAAGTTTGCCCTGGTTGTATAGAAGGGTGTTACATTTAATGGTATATGAGCTTAGGTTTAGGCGGTTCTAAACCTAAGTGGATTACGGGGCTATCATGCATACATACATGTGTCTCATCTTACTCTGACTTGGACTAGTTCTCTATCAACTTATAGGACTAGAGTGAGATGGCGTTTGAATCGAATGACATGGCTAAAAGCCAAAACTCTCCACATAATGGGGCACCGAACCAACCCAATGCAGCTAGTGTTCAAGGTCCAAGTGTAGTACCAGTCCTTGACCAACAACCTCCTGAATAAGCTAATCAGTACTAGACTTCATTGATGCAGCAGATAGTTAGAGTCCTACCATCAGCACCAACTCCTTAACCTCCACTACCGAGGCCAAAGGTATAGCTAGACAAGCTCCATAAGTTTGGAGCTATTGATTTTCTGGGAACAAAGGATGATGATCCTGCTATTGCAGAATATTGGATTGAGAAGATAAAAAGGGTTTGTGATGAATTTGAGGTAGCCACTGATCAGAAGGCCAAGTATGTTATCTCCTTGCTGTAGGAAGATGTTTATGATTGGTGGAAGATAGTGTTATTGAAACAAGATGTCCCTCAGCCAATGACATAGGATTTCTTTACTACTGAGTTCAAAGAGCAATACGTTCACCCAATTTACGTCGAAGAGAAAAAGAGGGAGTTTCTAAACCTCAAGTAAGGCAGGATGAAATGGACTAAGTACCAGAGATAGTTTACTCAATTGAGTAAATACGCTTCAGATATGATCACCAGTAAGAGAGACAAGTGCATAAGATTTGAGTATGGTCTCAATGTGGAGATAGGTGACTTTGTGATTGCACTCCAGCATGTTAGCGTTACTCAGCTTATTGCATCCGCGATTAGTGTGGAGTAGAGAAAGAAAAAGAGAGCAAATGAAGCATCTAGATAGACAATGACTTCAGTGACTCAGTCTTCAGGAAAGAAGGGTTGGTTCTACCCTGACAGTGTCATGGTAGGAGTGAGGGATAGAGTAGGGGTTACACACAGGATGGACCACATAGGAGGGACATCCCTCCAGAGCTACATATGTAGTTGGTAGCCCTTAGCACAGGCTACATGAGAGAGTATTCTAGTTTGTGGCACTTTCCATAAGAGTCACAGAGGAGAGTGTTGGAGAAATATAGGTACTTGCTACAAATGTGGATCTAAGGATCATATGAAAAGGGATTATCCTCTAATGACATGCAGTGCACCTACCTAGACTACACAGTTAGCTCCAACTCGAACTAGACAGCATACCAAATGAGGTCGCACAAAACCTATGCAGGTAGTCTCTAAGACAATTAATAGGCCAGGACCAGGTAGAGCACCAGCTAGAGCTTATGTGATAGTGGGTATGTTTTCTTTACATGACTCTAATATATGGTTATTAATTGATCTGGGTTCAACACACTCTTATAAATGCACTAGTACTCCTAATAGCACAATATGGTTAGTGAAACCCTTGAATATGAAATTGAGGATACGAAACTCTTAGGACATAGTGTGATAGTGAACAAAGTATATAGAGGATATCCTTTGACTGTACGTAGGAGAAAATTTCCGGCATATTTGATAAAGTTGTCATTTCATGAGTTTGATGTCATTTTAGGCATGGATTGGCTATCACAACATGGGCAATCGTAAACTATAAAGAAAACTTTGTGATGCTAAAAACAATTGAACAAATAGATGTACAAATAGAAAGTGAATTGTTTCCACAACTTTCATGACTCATTTCAATGATAAAAGCTGAGCAAATGATGGGAAAAGGATGTGAAGCCTATTTGTCTCATTTGGTTCATACTAGGAAGGGAGGTCCAAAACTTTAGAATATCCTTATAGTGAATGAATTTTCAGATATTTTTCCTGAGGATATACTGGGATTACCACCTAATAAAGAAGTTGAGTTGTAACACCACATCTTATACATTTGAGTTCAACCTATCCCTATATCAAATAATCACACATAGCATACTGGAAAGGCAAAATACCCTATTAACAATGGTAGTAAAATTTTTTTTTCATCATATCCTATAATATCATTCAATGACTTTGCAAGTCAACTTTGAGGCTTTGGCCACAATATGATATATCACATATATTAAAACATAAACTTTGCACATAAGTATTTACAAGTTGCTTTCATTTACACATTTTTAAAACCCATTCCAAAATGACTATACATATTGAAATACGTAAATATAAAATACATATGACATATTTTCATGCTTGTGTGGAATGCAAGGAGAGAGAGTGATGAGGCTCGGCCAGTGACCTCTGCTCCATATCTTCTATACGCTACTCAAAATGAGCTATCACTTTTCTTTACCTGAAAAATGATGCAAATTGATGAGTTACGGCTTAGTGAGAAAAATCATCAAATGAGCTCTAAAGTACTAAACAACTCATAGTAATAAATCATAAATCCAATACATACCATGTATTCCATTCTGTTCATCAGTATCATACAAGTATCAATAAAGTTGAAACATATAATCATTACTCTTTACGTATGCAAATGCTTTGCTTATTTTTTTTTTGTTGCGACCAAGTTAAACAGACATTGCCCCGAGTTTCCATGTGAACATTTGCCATGTGAACATTTGCATTTGCTAGCTAGCTTGATCATTTGTTTCATTTGCACATTTGTTGGGCCATAGGCCTCTTCTTTTGCTTTACGATATCGATTAACTAGTCACAATGCCTTTTAAGTCCATATGCATATGCATTTGTAACTATACATTCATCAACCATTGCATCTTTATCATATATACCATACATATATCACATATATACATCATATGTCATGCATATACCTTGCATATACTATATGTATACCATGTATATATATCACATATGTCAAATATATACCTCAAACATACCACAAGTATACCACTTATATGTACCCCAAACGTCACAAATTATCCATCATCATATTATCAAGGAAAAATCATGACAATTATATAGCAAGCAACATTCATATGCACTAAAGAATTCAATTGATAATTAGACTCACCTTTCTCCTTTGATTTTGACCCCTAACTTATTGTCTATCCGCTCCTTGTGGGTCTCCAATATGTTGTGAGCCTAATATGAAAGTATAATCAATTAACTCATTATTAGGGAGACTTAATGTGGCTTAAACAAATTAATATGCATTGTTCATATCAATAGTTAAGATTTTTCCTACGAGGCAGTGTGACCTTATGGGACTCTTTAGCCTATAAATTTCTCTACACTTGACCAATTAATTTGATTTTTGTTCCTAATTCCAATTCACATATAATTATGTAACATATTGAAATTTTAGACCAATTGGATCATTGTACAATTTTCGGTGGAATTTCTAAATGTGTTCTGTTTTCTGCCCTGTTTTCTAACCTTAGGCATTTTCAGGATACCAACTTTGGTTCATGATAAATTATACTATATAAGTCATATTTCAATGAAAATTTACATACTCTTATATGGGTTCAAATGAAACATTTTACATGTTACAACTTTTATCAATTATGTCTCTAAGGTCTTCAAATTATAAGAAATATTTCGCTGGTCTAGAACAGAGTTTGCATTCGGACTAGTATGACTTCTAAAGGCCATAACTTATTCTATAAATAACATATTAATCTAAAATTAGTACCAACATTTATATAAGACATATACCTATAATTTTATGTTTTAATAATTTATAGAATCTATCTCTAAGGAGCTCAAAATAGCCAAATATGTTGCTAGATCTGCCCAGGGCACTAAATAGTCAACTCAAATTATGGAATAGTCATGGTTCCATTCACCATAACGCAACATATACAAGACATATGAATCTAAAATTTGGCATGAAAATACATAACACATATATCTACAACTTTTATGTTTTGAGATACTTCAAATAATGGATTTATCATATTCAAAACCAAATAATATAGTAGTTATCTTAGCTAGGGTTCATATCTAGACTAGTTCCAATAATATGCCAATATATTTTCATATACACATCATTTTGCCAAACTATTTATATATTCATAAATATAAGACATAGATGAACACATTTTGTGTTTTACACTTCTCCAAATTCGATCTCGAAGATCATCAAAACCATGGCACAAAATGCTACCTATTTATGAACCCTAAACACCATAATCAAGATTAACACAAAAATAAATGTTTACTCACCTATAATCACTCTTGGCTAATCTTGTTGCTGCAATTTTTGGAGTGAAAGAGAGAATAAAAGGTGGCTAAAACTTCAGAGAAAATGGATTGAAGGAATGAAGCAAAGAAGAAGAAGAAGAAGAAGAAGAAGAAAATGAATGGAGATAATGACAGCCTAATAAGTTAAAGGCCACCACCACCTTTTCATCTGTTCCTCCTTCTTTTCTCTTTTTTCTTAATTTTTTTTCTAACTTTTATTTTTCTTTTTCTTTTTATTTTTATTTTTTGTAATTATTCTTATTATTATTACACAAACCAATACAATATGCAATTTAATCTTTTGATTCAATTTAATTAAATTAACAATGTAAAATATTTACTAATCTTAATCTAGTCATTTTACTTACTCTTATTTAGTCACTTTATTCAATTTATTCTTAATATCTTGTTACCCTCATTTAGGTTATAAGAACACACGTGCGACTCGATACAATTGCAATGTACTAGGACACGTAGCTAGTGCATGTCATGAACTTGTCCCTATCAAAATACATATAAAATGCACATGTTCAAGTGAAATATATGCAAAGGCATATGTCAAGATAAAATACATGTAATAATGCATATGTGGGAAGTTGAGGATGTTATAATTCTCCATTCCTTTTAAAAATTTCATCCTCAAAATTGAATACTAGGGAATAGGTGTGGATATTGCCTTTTTGTATCTTCTTCTGTTTCTCATATTGCCTCTTCTAGTAAATAGTTATGCCATAATACCTTAACCAAAGGTATTTCTCGGTTTCTTAGCTATTTAGTCTTTTATCCAATGATTTCCACTGGTTCCTCAACATAACTCATATCATCTGCTATTTCAATGGCTTGATCTTTAATTACATGTGTAGGATCTGACCTGTATCTTCTAAGCATGCTCACATGAAATACATTATACATTTGAGCCATCTCTGGTGGTAAAGCCAACCTCTAAGCCAATGGACCAACCTTCACAAGAATTTCATAGGGCCCTATGTATCTTGGGCTCAATTTACCCTTCTTGCCAAATCAGATTATCCCTTTCCATGGAGATACATGAAGAAATACCTTTTCACCTAACTCATATTCCATCTCCCTTCTATGTTGATCAGCGTAACTTTTCTGCCTGTCCTGTGCTACCTTTAGCTTGTTCTTGACAACCTTGATTTTATCCACTGTTTCTTGTACTATCTCTGGCCCTTCTAATGCACGTGCACCTTCTTCATCCCATATGATAAGGCTTCGGCACTTTCTGCCATACAATGCCTCATATGGTGCCATCTGGATACTGCTATGATACTGTTTGTTGTAAGCAAATTCAATCAATGCTATATATTCATCCCAAACACCTTTAAATTCCATAGAACATGCCTTAAGCATTTCTTCTAACGTCTGTATAGTCCTTTCAGGTTATCCATCAGTCTGTGGGTGGAATGTAGTGCTGAAGTTCAATTTTGTTCCCAATGCATCTTGTAAACCCACCCAAAAATGTGAAGTAAACCGTGGATCTCTATCAGACACAATGGACAATGGAATACCATATAATCTGACTATCTCATTCACATATGATTTTTCCAAACTCTCGAGTGTACACCCCCATCTGATAGGTAGAAAGTGTGCTGACTTGGTTAATCTGTCAACAATTACCCATACTGCATCATTTTTCCATGGAGTTCTTGGCAATCCATAAACAAAATCCATCGTTATTCTTTCTCATTTCCATTCTGGTATTGGCAATGGATGTAGTTTTCCAACTAGTGCCTGATGTTCAATTTTAATCTACTGACATGTCAAGCATTTGGAAACATATTCTGCTATGTCTTTCTTCATTCTTGGCCACCAGTAATGAGGTCTTAAACTATGATATATCTTTGTCATCCCTGGGTGCATTGCATAAGGTGCATTGTATGCCTCTTCCATTATTTCCTGGCACAAGTTTTCAGTGTCTGAAACATATATGCGTGACTTTAACATTAGTACATCATCCTGCAATTGAAAATCTTTACTGTTTCCTTGTCTTTATGATTCAATTTTCTCACACAATTTAGGATCTTTACTCTGTGCAACTTTGATCATATCCTTTAGTATAAGTCTGACCTGAAAAGTAGCAACCAATGGCCCTCTATCCTGCATATTTAATTCAACATTCATAGATAGCATTTGAATCAAATATGGAAAAGAAGATGCATGTAAGTGAGCTATACTGCCACTAGACTTCCTACTCAATGCATCTACTACTACATTGACTTTCCCTGGATGGTATTCAATTGTACAGTCATAATCTTTCAATAACTCTAACCACCGTCTCTGCCTCATGTTTAATTCTTTTTGTGTCAGCAAATAACCCAAGCTTTTATGGTCTGTGAAGATTTGGAATGTCTCACCATATAGATAATGCCTCCAAATCTTCAATGTAAATACGACTGTAACCAATTCTAAATCTTGCACTAGATATAAGATCTCATGTGGTCTCAGTTGCCTAGATGCATAAGCTATCACCTTACCGTGTTGCATTAATACACATCCCAAGCCTTGATACACATCCTAAGCCTTGGTTAGAAGCATCACTATATAATGTAAACCCACCTATACCCGTAGGGATAGTTAGCACTGGTGCTGAGGTTAGCCTATATTTTAGTTCATCGAAACTCCTTTGACATTCTGGAGTCCACTTGAAAGGCACATTCTTTCTCAACAATTTAGTCAAAGGGCTAGCAATTAAGGAGAATCCATCAACAAATCTGCGATAGTATCCGGCTAAACCTAGAAAACTACGCATTTTGGAAACATTTTTAGGAGCTTCCCAATTTACCATAGCCCCAATTTTCTTTGGGTCAACCTCTATGCCCTTGCCCGACACCACATGTCCAAGAAACACCAAATGATCTAACTACAATTCACATTTACTCAATTTGGCATATAATTGTTTCTCCCTCAAAGTTTGCAACACAATTTTTAAACGTTGTTCATGTTCTCCCCTATTCTTTGAGTACACCAATATGTCAACAATAAATACTATCACAAATCTATCCAGATATGGTTGAAACACCTTATTCATTAAAGCCATAAATGCAGTTGGAGCATTAGTCAACCCAAATAGCATTACTAAAAATTCATAATGTTCATACCTGGTTCGAAAGGCAGTCTTTGGAACATCCACTTCTGCTACCTTCATCTGGTAATAGCCTGATTTCAAATCAATCTTGGACAATATTTGGGCTCCTTGCAAATGGTCAAACAGATCATCTATTATGGGCAACAGATATTTGTTCTTCACTGTCATTTTGTTCAGTTGCCTATAATAGATGCACAATCTCATTGTTCCATATTTTTTTAACAAATAATACTAGAGCTCCCCAAGGTGATACACTAGGTTTGACATACCCTTTATCAAGAAACTCCTGTAATTAGGCCTTCAGTTCTTTCAACTCAACTAGGGTCATTCTGTAGGGTGACCTTGATATTGGTGTTGTTCCTGGTACTAGTTCAATAGTGAATTCTATCTCTCTATATGGAGGTAAACCAAGTAGATCATCCGGGAATACATCAGAAAATTCCCTTACCACTGGTATATTTTCAAGCAAGCTATCAGTGGTTCTAGTATCAATCACATATGCCAAATATGCCTCACATCCCTCTTTGAACATTTGAAATGCCTTTACAGCTAAGATGACATGTAGGCACAAGTTTTCTTTCACCCAAAAATACAACCCTTGGTTGGTTTGGTGATTCTAAAATTACTTCCTTAGTAAAGTAATTCACTATTGCATGATGTCTAGTTAACCAGTCCATTCCCAAATCACACCAAATTCATATATTGGCAATAAAATCAGATCAACTATTAACTTAGCTTTATCAATGCATATCAAGCAATCATGACAGACATTATTCACAACTACTACTGTTTCCAGTGGAGTACTCACATTTATGTCAATCCCCAGAAGCTCATGTTTTTAATGAAGTTTAGATGCAATATGCAATGATATAAATGAATGTGTGGAGCCAAGGTCAATCAAGGCATATGCTAATATTTCAGAAATATAAATATTACCAGTGACTACTTCGGGAGTATCAACTGCCTCCTGCCTAGTCATGAAAAATACTTTAGCCTGTGTAGGGGGCCTAGAACTCTGACCTTAAGATCTGGTCACTCCTCTGCCTGTCATACTGGTTCTGCCTCTACCTCTGCCTTGTGTCCCATTGGTAGGGTAGACCCTTGGTGCCTCAACTGTAGTATCAGATACTCTTCTACCTCTATTAGCCACTGCTAGTTTGGCTCTTTCTGGACAATCTCTATACATGTGCTCCATCGACCCACATAAATAACATGCTCCTATGAGCCTTCTACATTCGCTCGTATGTTTTCTACCACAATGAGTACATGTAGGTCTCTATTCAACATATTGGTTCTGCCCTCTGCCTGGGTATAAGGAAGTCATAGCACGACCTCTAGAGCTCGAGTATCCACCTCTATTACCAGACTGTGTTGGCATATATCTACCCCTCTTTCCTAACCTTCTGCTACACTCACCAAATAAATCACGTGCTGCCTTTTTAATTTGTTGTTCCCCAGCTTCTTTCATTAACTATTTAACTCTAATTATAACAGCTCTAAATCTGGCATAACTATCAAGATCAGTAGTTGTGATTATATTTCTGATCTCATATTTGAGGCCCTCTTCAAACTTCCTGCATTTGTCTCTTTCAGTAGAGACCATGAAGGTGGCATAGTGGGAAAGTTTGTTGAAATGCACCTCATACTCAGCAACGGACATGTTCCCCTGTTTTAGATTCAGAAATTCCTTTCTCTTCTCATCTTTATATGCCTCAGGCATGTAATTATTCTGGAATTCCCGAAGGAAATCATTCCACATCAAAACTGGTGGTTGTGCATCACTATCTGGGATTGTCTCCCACCATTCATAGGCATTGCCTTGAAGCAACGATATTGCAAAATCAAATTTCTCCTTTGGAGTGCATCTCATCATATTAAGTACCCTATATGTTCTTTTAAACCATGTTTCAGCTTCTGCTGGGTCTGTTGTGCCATTAAAATTAGTTGCACCATGTTTTCTCAGCTTGTCATAACGTCTTTCCTTGTACATTTCAGGACCATATACTTCTTGTTCTAGGTTTTCATAGGATACTTCTTCATGTGATGATTGGGATGTAGGCACTGGAGCCCTAGCTCCTGGTGTTGGTGGATCTTTATGCAAATGAGGTGATGCCTCATGAGAATGCATTTCGGCCGGCCTCTCCCTCCTTGGTGAATCATGTCTTATGATGTCCCTAAAATATATAGAATTATGTCACTACATAATGTTCAACACATAGGATGCATATGTTATCATGCTCTTATGCATATGCAAGTTCCCATGGAACCTATCCCTGCTCTGATACAAAAAATGTAACACCACATCTTATACATTTGAGTTCAACCTATCACTGTATCAAATAATCACACATAGCATACTAGAAAGGCAAAATACCCTATTAACAATGGTAGTAAATTTTTTTTTCATCATATCCTATAATATCATTCAATGACTTTGCAAGTCAACTTTGAGGCTTTCGCCACAATATGATATATCACATATATTAAAACATAAACTTTGCACATAAGTATTTATGAGTTGCTTTCATTTATACATTTTTAAAACCCATTCCAAAATGACTATACATATTGAAACACGTAAATACAAAATACAGATGACATATTTTCATGCTTGTGTGGAATGCAAGGAGAGAGAGTGATGAGGCTCGGCTAGTGACCTGTGCTCCATGTCTTCTATACGCTACTCAAAATGAGCTATCACTTTTCTTTACCTAAAAAATGATGCAAATTGATGAGTTACGGCTTAGTGAGAAAAATCATCAAATGAGCTCTGAAGTACCAAACAACTCATCATAATAAATCACAAATCCAATACATACCATGTATTCCATTCCATTCATCAGTATCATATAAGTATCAATAAAGTTGAAACATATAATCATTACTATTTATGTATGCAAATGCTTTTCTTATTTTATTTTGTTGTGACCAAGTTAAACAGACATTGCCTCAGATTTCCATGTGAACATTAGCCATGTGAACATTTGCATTTGCTAGCTAGCTTGATCATTTGTTTCATTTGCACATTTGTTGGGCCATAGGCCTCTTCTTTTGCTTTACAATATCGATTAACTAGTCACAATGCCTTTTAAGTCCATATGCATATGCATTTGTAACTAAGCATTCATCAACCATTGCATCTTTATCATATATACCATACATATATCACATATATACCTCATATGTCACGCATATACCTTGCATATACTATATGTATACCATGTATATATATCACATATGTCAAACATATACCTTAAACATACCATAAGTATACCACTTATATGTACCCCAAACGTCACAAATTATCCGTCATCATATTATCAAGGAAAAATCATGACAATCATATAGCAAGCAACATTCATATGCACTAAAGAATTCAATTGATAATTAGACTCACCTTTCTCTTTTGATTTCGACCCCTAACTTATTATCTATTCATTCCTTGTATGTCTCCAATATGATGTGAGCCTAATATGAAAATATAATCAATAAACTCATGATTAGGGAGACTTAATGTGGCTTAAACAAATTAATATGCATTGTTCATATCAACAGTTAAGATTTTTTCTACGAGGCAGTGTGAACTTATGGGACTCTTTAGCCTATAAATTTATCTACACTTGACCAATTAATCTGATTCTTATTCCTAATTTAGATTAACATATAATTATGTAACATATTAAAATTTCAGACCAATTGGATTATTGTACAATGTTTGGTGGAATTTCTAAATGTGTTTTATTTTCTACTCTTAGGCAGTTTCAAGGTACCAAATGTGGTTCACCATAACTTATAATATATAATTAATATTTCAATTAAAGTTTATAGACACTTATATGGGTTCAAATGGAACATTTTTTATGTTTAAAACTTTTATCAATTATGTCTCTAAGGTCTTCAAATCATAAGAAACATTTCGCTGGTCCAGAACAGAGTTGGCTTCCGGACTAGTATGATTTCTAAATGCCCTACCTTAGTCTATAAATAACATATTAAGATTAAATTAGTACCCAATTTAGATACGACATGTACCTATAACTTTTATGTTTTGATAATTTACAGAATCTATCTCTAAAGAGCTTTAATTAGCCAAAACTGTTACTAGATCTGCCCAGGGCACTAAGCAGTTAACTCAAACTGTGGAACAGTCATAGTTCCATTCACCGTAACTCAAACTATACAAAACATATGAACCTGAAATGTGGTATACAGATACACAACACATATATCTACAACTTTTATATTTTTAGATACTTCAAATAATGGCTTTATCATATTCAAAACCAAATAACACAGTAGTTATCTTAGCTAGGATTCATATTCGGACTAGTTCCAATAATATGCCAATATATTTTCATACACACAACATTTTGCAAAACTATTTATATATTCATAAAGCAAATACATAGATGAACACGTTCTGTGTTTTACACTTCTCCAAATTCGTTCTCGAAGTCATCAAAACCATGGCACTAAACACTACCTATTTATGAACCCTAAACACCATAATCAAGATTAACACAAAAATAAATGTTTACTCACCTATAATCATTCTTGGTTAATCTTGTTGCTGAAATTTTTGGAGTGAAAGAGAGAAGAAAATGTGGCTAGAACTTCAAAGAAAATGGATTGAAGGAATGAAGCAAACAAGAAGAAGAAGCAAAAGAAAAGGAATGGAGATAATGACAGCCTAATAAGTTAAAGGCCACCACCACCTTTTCATCCATTCCTCTTTCTTTTCTTTTTTTTAATTTTTTTTTTCTGAATTTTATTTTTATTTTTCTTTTTCTTTTTCTTTTTTTAATTATTCTTATTATTATTGCACAAATCAATACAATATGCAATTTAATCTTTTGATTCAATTTAATTAAATTAATAATGTAAAATATTTAATAATCTTAATCTAGTCATTTTACTTTTATTTAGTCATTTTATTCAATTTATTCTTAATATCTTGTTACCCTCATTTAGGTTATAAGAATACACATGCGACTCGATACAGTTGCAATGCACTAGGATATGTAACTAGTGCGTGTCATGAACTTGTTCCTATAAAAATACATATAAAATGCACATGTTCAAGTGAAATATATGCAAATGCATATGACAAAATAAAATACATGTAATAATGCATATGTGGGAAGTCGATGATGTTACATGAGCTCCCTATAGAACTTGCCCCAGGCACAACACCCATATTAATAGTGCCATATAGAATGGCACCATCTGAATTGAAAGAGCTTAAGGTTCAGTTGCATGTATTGTTAGATAAGGGGTATATCAGACCAAGTGTATCTCTATAGGGTGCACCAGTGTTATTTATATAAAAGAAAGATGGGTCTATGAGATTATGTATAGACTATAGATAGCTAAATAAGGTGACAATCAAGAATAGATATCTGTTACCAAGAATTATTGACATGTTTGATCAGTTCAAGGGTGCAAGTGTGTTTTTGAAAATTGATTTGATATTAGGGTATCATCAGTTGAGAGTTAGTGTAGAAGATATAGCTAAGTCGGCATTTAGAGCTAGATACGAGCATTATGAATTTATGCTTATGCCTTTTGGTTTAACCAATGCTCCATCAGTCTTTATGGACTTAATGAACAGGGTATTCAAACTCTACCTAGACTAATGTATTATGGTCTTTATTAATGATATTCTAGTATATTCTAAGAGACTTGAAGAGCATGAATGGCACCTGAGAATAGTGTTACAGACACTTAGGGAGCAAACATTATTCACTAAGTTCTCGAAATGTGAATTTTGGCTGGACAGGGTAGCTTTTCTTGGACACATTGTGTCTTTAGATGGTATACAGGTTGATCCAAGTTAGGTAGAGGTTGTTATGAGTTGGAAGCCTCCCAGTAATGTGATAGAAGTCAGAAGTTTCCTTTTATTAGCTAGTTACTATAGGAGGTTTGTTAAAAGGTTTTTGATGAATGTTTCTCCTTTAACCAGACTACTAAGGAAAGATGTGAAATACAAGTGGATAGTCAAATGCAAGGAGATTTTTGATAGTTTGAAGAAGATATTAACAAAGGCTTCAATTTTGACACAACATGACCCTGATAAGGAGTATATCATCTATAGTGATGCTTCTCACAATGGACTGGGATGTGTATTGATGCAATAAGGCAAGGTAATAGCATATGCTTCCAGGCAGCTAAAGCCGCATGAAAAGAATTACCCCACATGACTTAGAATTGGCAGTCATTGTCTTTGTATTGAAGATTTAGCCTCGCTATCTTTCTGGGGAGAAATGTTTCATCTATACAAACCATAAGAGTCTAAAGTATCTTCCCATATAGATAGATCATAATTTGAGATAGAGGCAGTAGTCAAAGTTGATAAAAGATTATAATTGTATTATTGATTACCAACCAAGCAAGGCCAACGTAGTGGTTGATGCTTTGAGTAGGAAAATGGTAGTAGAGCTACATATCTAGCCTACACTTGATCAGAAGATTATTGATTCATAGAGGCAGGATAGTAAGCTTATTGAGACAATCGAGTTGATTTCTAAAGGGGATAAACTTGAGTATACAATTGGGACAGATGGTAGGTTATACTACTAGAGCTATTTATGCATGCCTAACACTGATTAATTGAGACAAAGGATATTACAGGAAGCACGAAGATGTATCATGACCTGAAGAGTAAGTACTGGTGGATAGACATGAAAAGAGATATCACAGAGTACACGACCAAATGCTTGACTTGTCAATATGTTAAAGCAGATTATCATGTACCAATAAGATTACTGCAACCTATCACTGTACTAGAATGGAAATGTGAATGGATTACTATGGACTTTTTGATTCGGTTGCCAGTTATGCCTTGAAAATATGATGATGTATGGGTTATAGTGGATAAACTTAAGAAGTTAGCTCACTTCTTGTCTATCATAAGGGATTTTCCTTTGAATAGGCTAGCAGAGCATTATGTCAATGAGATAGTACAACTACAAGAAGTGCCAGTCTCCATTGTTTTAGATAAGGACCCCAGGTTTACTTCTCAATTTTGGGGTAGTATGCAAAGAGCTTTGGGATTAGACTTAGTTTCAGCACAGCTTTTTATCCTCAGCCTAATGGACAATCAGAAAGGGTGATTCAGATATTGGAAGACATGATGAGGAGTTGTATAATAGAGTTCGAGAGAAGCTGGGACAAGTACCTACCACTGACGGAGTTTTCTTACAATAACAGTTATTAGTCTAGTATCGAGATGGCTTCTTATAAGGCATTATATGGTAAAAAGTGTCAAACACCCCTATGTTAGACAGAGCTCAGTGAGAGAAAGCTAGTAAAGCCAGACTTAGTACAAGAGACCAAATAATAGGTATAGATTATCCAGGACAGCTTGAAGGTAGCTTCTGATAAACAAAAGTCATATGTTGATATCAAGAGAAGAGATATAGAGTGCGCAGTGGGAGACAAGGTTTTCCTTAAAGTTTCTCCATGGAAAAAGGTCTTGAGATTTGGAAAGAATGGCAAGTTGAGCCTGAGATTTATTGGGCCTTATGAAATTCTAATGAGAGTGGGACCAGTTGCTTACAAGCTTGCTCTACCACTAAAGTTGAGCAACATTCATGATGTGTTCCATGTCTCCATGTTGAGGAGATACATATTAGATCTTTCTTATATTGTCCCAATTGAGGACATTGAAATGAGATCGGAATTGACATATGATGAAGAACCAGTTCAGGTATTAGCTAAAGAAATCAAGGAACTCAAGAACAAACGAGTACCATTGGTCAAGATCCTATGGAGAAATCATATGAAGAAAGAGGCTACTTGGGAAGATGAAGAAGTGATGAAAGCCCAGTATCCACAATTGTTCAAAGATAATACGGTAGGTAATTTTGAGGATGAAAGTCTTTAAAGGGGAGAGAAATGTAACACTCGCAAGTTAGGGCCTAGAATTAATGTTAATAAAGGTATATTAAGAGTATATGAGAGGTATATAGTGGTTAAGAGTTTTGGTAATATGAAAATAATGAAAAAGATAAGAAAAAGTGAAGTTCCCAACATTCACGCCCAGGATAGAGGTAATCATGGTGGTGGATGTTGTAACGCCTGTCAATTTAGGCTTGGATAATTAACATGTTTAATGATCGTAATTAAAAGTATTTGAGACTAAATTTGGAAATAAAATATAATAAAAAGATTTATAAGTGAATTTTTATTAAGTTATGTGTGTTAAATAAAAGAGATAGAAAGGTTAGGTAAGTTAATAATAATAAGGTAAAAACTAAAGATTTAAGTGGATATTTGGCAAAAACAAAAGGGGACCTAATAGGGTATTTTTCATGAGTATAAAAATATTATTTTCTTCTTCTTCTTCCAAATTTTAGAACCCTAGCCTTCCTTCCACTCTTCCATACAGAAATTCTCTCTTCTTTCACTTATCTTCTTCTTCCTCTTCCTCTCTCCAAAACCTTAAAACAATTATAAAATCTTAAGGTTTGGAGAGGTTAAGACTTCATTGTGTCAAGATTTGTACATATGAGCATATTTATTCTTTTGTGCATTTTATTTGCATTTCAATGATTTTTTATGTTGAAGAATAAGTGAACAAATAACTTGTTTTATTTGCTGATTTTGTTAAAATTTGTTTGGAATAGTCTTGATGTATTTGTCTATATCATTTGTTATGGAATTTCGATTGGGATGAAACTAGTTGAAAATGAAAATAGACACATAGATCTAAAACTTTTGTGAAGAGTATAAATACTATATCTGATTCTATATTGGTTTAAAAAATTTTAAAAATTCTCAGATTTGGAAGTACCCAGAAAATTCTGAGTAGTTATTTTCTGAACATTTTATTGTATTTTGGTTATATCTTTTGTTATGCAACTTGGATCGGGATTCAACTAGTTGAAAATGAAAATAGACACATATATCTAAAACTTTTATGAAGAGTATAAATACTATATCTGATTCTATATTGGTCTAAAAATTTCTACAAATTCTCGGATTTGGAAGTACTCAGAAAATTCTGGGTTGTTATTTTCTGAACATTCTATGATATTTTGGTTATATCTTTTGTTCTGAAACTTGGATCGGGATGAAACTAGTTGGAAATAAAATTATAAACATAGATATAAAAAATTTATGAAGAGTATAAATGTTAGTTAGGATTTATATTGGACCTAAAATTTGATACAAAATCTCGGACCTAAGGATATTTTGAAAAATACTAGAAATATTTTTACTGAATACTATACGATTATTTAGACATAACTTTAGCTAGAAAATTCGGATTTATATGATTCATTTTGTACATGAAAGATAAGACATTAAGATAAAAATTCATAGAATATCATAATGTCAAATTCGAATCAAAAATAGGTGAAAGATGCAATCTAAAAGTAGGACAGAAATCTGTCTTGAAATAAAACTTTAGTAATTTGGTAATTTAAATATTGGGTGAATTATATATATATATATATATATATATATATGTTTTAATTTCTAATAATATGATAGTAGTTATATTTAAAATTCTTATTGTGTATTGACTAAATTAATATGATGTGTTATGGTTTGAGGTTTCAAATGAGATTGAGAAATTTTTATATGTATATGGCATATAAACCGAAATTATTATGAATATGTGAATTTTGATGATTTATGTAAACAATAAGATGATAACATCAATTAAACTCAATTCTCTAATCTAGGACTAGAAATAGGATAGATGACATTCCATTAAGGGGTTCACGGTACCGTAGGAATCTATGATGATATGGCAAATTTTATTATAAGGATAAGGTGGCTTAATCTCGAGTGAGAGTGCTCTTGATCCTAAATGGATTAAATTATTTATTTTACTCAGTCAATATGGCTTAACCTTGGGTGAGAGTGCTCTTGACTTGAGAAGCTCGGTTGAGCACTTATATAGATAGATACAGATAGTGAGCAGAGTGGCTTAAGTTCAGGTGAGAGTGCTCCTGTTTCACAACCCACATCCAAATAGTCCAAATAGCTCAGGTGAGAGTGCTCCTGTTTCACAACCCGCATACAGATAGTGGTTTAAAGTTTTGGGGCTATAAAATATAAAATATAAGAATAAAAAATTTAAAAAAAAAAAAAGAAAAAAATCAATTATCAGGTAAATGAAACAAGGAAATAGAAATCACAAAAATAAGGTATGAATATGAATTTATCTTTGTTAATTATGGCATGTATATATGTTAAACCAATAAACCAGGTATGCAATATTCCATATTGATATATGATAAATTGATTTTTTTTATATTGCTATAGAAAGGACTATGATAGATGTATTATTTATGATTTTTTTATGCAAAATTGGATAATATTAAAATGGAATTTTTATGACATATCATAAGTGTATGTATGAATATTTATGCACATATGTACCACTAAGCATTAAGTTTCTTAGCGTGTGGGTGTTTTCCCATACGCAGGTTTCGAGCCTATAGAGAGAAGTTGACAGGAAGAGAAGCAAGCTCATATAAAGTCAAATAAAGTAAATCCACATCAGAGGGTTGGTGCTTGACATGACATCCATTTTGTTCTTGTCCACATGTCATGGGTGATGAGTATAATTATGGTTTTCAAAAGTTTTACATGTCTTTTTATGATGGGAACATGTAATTTTATTTAGATCATATGTATTTTGTAAACATTGGAATAATGAAAGCCCAAACTTCTGTTTGAAAATATGGACATGGTTTGTTAATTCCGCATATAAAATAGATTCATTAATTTAATGACATATTGCTATCATGAAAATAATAATAATAATTAACATATGAAAATATAATAACTAAAATGGAAGAAACTTTAATTCAAATGAATTTTAAGGTAATAGGCAGGTGACATTCTCCTATATAGTTGGGATTATTCCTAACTATATAAGAGGGTGTTACAGATGTCCTAAATTTCAGTTTCTAAAACTGAGGATCTTCATAGCCATAACACTAGTTTTCATGCCCGTGAAGTTCTGTAGTTTAAATAGAACAACTTCATGTTTTTGGTAGAAATTCTCATATTCTCAAATAGAAATCCGAGCCACCAGTCTCTGAAAACCCCATAAATGAATTCTCTTCATTCCTTTTCAATTTTGAGTGATTAAACATGAATTTCCATCATAAAAAAGAGAGTAATAATATATTAAAAGCAAAAGTGTTGTTATAGAAATTGAAGTCAAAAACAAGAAGTGTAAAAACACAATTTTGAACTCGTGAATCAATTTATTTATGTAAAATAGAGGTAAGAAATCATGTCCTTTGATCCAGTTCAATTCGGGTTTGTATAAATTGCAGGATCTATAGGCTTAAATTAATGAAAAGTTAAGATTTTAATAGTTTATGGCATATATAGATAGGATGGCAGTATAAGACATTAATATGATCTCTGATTTCCTATTAGGGACCAATCAAAGGCAGTAGACATGAGAGAGTTGCATTTTAGTGCTCCATTATCAAGGTTCTTACATATACACATTTTAATTTGATTATTTTGTGCTTATGATATGTGATATGAATTCTAAAATGTCATGTGACAAGTAATTGTTGATGTAGTAGTGATGGAATTGAAGTAAATGACTTGTTAACTTCTGAAAATGTATAATGAAGTTGATATAATGATAAATGAGCATGTTTTGATATTATGGTATTGGAAATTAAGGCATTGAGCATAGTTTATATGATTGAGTATGATAATGTGCATGGTTATGGTTGAAATACAATGTAAATCATTGAGAAATGTGTATAGTAGTGGCTAACATTGGTTAGCCTTAGAACCCAATGCATGTTGAGTGTGAAATTGGCTTTAAATAGTGTTAGAATTATGTTACAGATTGATGTGTCACACCTGTGAAGCCAAGCTTCATGAATGTAAAGGTATGCCACGCCTGTGAAACAATGTTCATACCCGTGAATGATCACAGATCTAGTCACAAGTAAACAACCCATGACAGAAAGCTTTATGCCCGTGAATATAATATTCATGCACTGCGAATGCCCTGTATGAATGATTAATTGAATGATATGATTGAGTTACATGTATATGATTTACACACACATGCTTCACTTGAATAATTGAGATACAATGTAGTATGATTACCTATTTTTAAACAATGATTATGCACTTGGTGCTCTACATTACATAATGATATGTGATGATTAAGTGGAACTATAAAATATGACATAAACGGTACTAATAACTAGAATATATTTAATAAGTCCATTCTCTATTCGATGACTGGTTAGGATAGATAGCATGACATTGAGGAGGTTATGGTATCGTAGTATATTATTATTATTATTATTATTATTATTATTATTATTATTATTATTATTATTATTATTATTATTATTATTATTATTATTATTATTATTATTATTATTAACGTCCGTCAATTTAGGCTTGGATAATTAACATATTTAATAATCGTAATTAAAATTATTTGAGACTAAATTTGGAAATAAAATATAATAAAAATATTTAAAAGTGAATTTTTATTAAGTTATGTGTGTTAAATAAAATAAATAGAAAGGTTGGGTAAGTTAATAATAATAAGATAAAAACCAAGGATTTAAGTGGATATTTGGCAAAAACAAGGGGGGACCTAATAGGGTATTTACCATGAGTATAAAAATGTTATTTTCTTCTTCTTCTTCCAAATTTCAGAGCCCTAGCCTCCCTACCACTCTTCCATACACAAATTCTCTCTTCTTTCACTCATTTTCTTCTTCCTCTCCATCCTTTTCCTCTCTCCAAAAACATAAAATAACTATAATAGCTTAAGGTTTGAAGAGGTTAAGACTTCATTGTGTCAAGATTTAGACTTCATTGTATCAAGGTTTGTACATATGAGCATATTTATTCCCTTGTGCATTTTATTTGCATTACAATGATGTTTGATATTGAAGGAAGAGTGAACAAATAACTTGTTGTGGTTGCTGGTTTTGTTAAAATTCGTTTGGAATAGTATTGATTTATTTGACCATATCTTTTGTTCTGAAAATTGGATCAAGATAACATTAGTTGAAAATGAAACTAGACACATAGACCTAAAACTTTTGTGAAGATTATAAATACTATATCTGACTCTAAGTTGGTCTAAAAATTTTTACAAAATCTCGGATTTGAAAGTACCCAGAAAGTTTTGGATAGTTATTTTTTGAATATGTTATGGTATTTTACTTATATCTTTTGTTCTGGAACTTAGATCGGGATGAAATTAGTTGAAAATGAAACTAGAAACATAGACCTAAAACTTTTGTGAAGATTGTAAATACTATATCGGATTTTATGTTGGGCTAAAAATTTTTACAAAATCTCGGATTTGAAAGTACCCAAAAAATTCTGGGTAGTTATTTTCTGAACATGTTATGGTATTTTGCTTATATCTTTTATTCTGGAACTTGGATCGGGATGAAATTAGTTGGAAATGAAACTAGACACATAGACTAAAATGTTTGTGAAGATTGTAAATACTATATCTGACTCTAAGTTGGTCTACAAAGTTTTACAAAATCTTGGATTTGAAAATACCCAGAAAATTCAGGGTAATTATTTTCTGAACATTCTATGGTATTTTGGTTATATCTTTTGTTATGGAACTTAGATTGAGATGAAACTAGTTGGAAATTAAAGTATACACATATATAAAATAAAACAAAACTTTATTAAGAGTATAAATGCTAGTTACGATTTATTTTGTACCTAAAATTTGATACAAAATCTCGGACCTAAGAATATTCTAAAAAATATTGGACATATTTTTACTGAGCACTATACGATTATTTGGACATAACTTTAGCTAAAAAAATTCAGATTTATATGATTCTTTTTGTATATGAAAGATAATATATTAATCTAAAACTTCATAGAATATCATAAGGTCAAATTCGAATTAAATATAGGTAAAATGTGCAATCCAAAATCAGGGTAGGAATCTGTCCATAAATAAAAATTTAGTAATTTGGTATTTTAAATAATGGGTGACATATATATATATATATATATATATATATATATATATATATATATATATATATATATATATATATTAATTTTAAATAATATGATAATAGTTATATTTAAAATTCTTATTGTGTATTGACTAAATTAATATGATGTGTTGTGGTTTGAGGTTTCAAATGAGATTGAGAAATTTTTATATGTATAGGGCATGTAAACCGAAAATTTTTATGAATATGGAAATTTTGATGGTTTATATAAACAATAAGATGATAACATCAATTAAGCTCAATTCTCTAATTCAGAACTAGAAATAGGATAGATGGCATGTCATTGAGGGGTTTACGGTACCGTACAAATTATGATGATATGAAAATTTTCATTATATGGACAAGGTGGCTTAAGCTCGGATGAGAGCACCCTTGATCCTAAATGCATGCAATTATTTATTTTACAAAGTCAAGATGGCTTAAGCTCGGGTGAGAGCACTCTTGACTTGAGAAGCTCGGTTGAGCACTTATACAGACAGATACAGATAGTGAGCAGGGTGGCTTAAGCTCGGGTGAGAGCGCTCCTGTTTCATAACCCGCATCCAAATAGTCAAAATTTAGAGTTTTGGGGCTATAAAATATAAAATATTTTAAAAAAAAAAGAAATATGAAAAAAAATTAGTTATCAAGTAAATGAAATAAGGAAATAAAATTCATAAATAAGGTATGAATATGAATTTACCTTTGTAAATTATGACATGTATATGTATTGAACCAATAAACCAGATATGCAATATTCCATATTGATATATGATAAATTGATTTCTTGTTTTTATATTGCTATAAAAAGGATTGTGATATACGAATTATTTTTTATGATTATTTATATGCAAAATTGGATAATATGAATATGGAATTTTTATGATATATCATAAGTGTATGTATGAATATTTATGCACATATGTACCACCAAGCATTACATTGCTTAGCGTGTGGGTATTTTCCCATACGCAGGTTCAGAGCCTATAGAGAAAAGTTGATAGGAAGAGAAGCAAGCCCATACAGAGTCAAATAAAGTAAATCCACATCAGAGGGTTGGTGCTTTACATGATATGCATTTTGTTCTTGTCCTCATGTCATGGGTGATGAGTATAATTATGGTTTTTCAAAAGTTTTACATGTCTTTTTATGATGGGAATATGTAATTTTGTTTGGATCATAAGTATTTTGTAAACATCGAGACAGTGAAAACCCAAACTTATGTTTGATGATATGGTCATGGTTTGTTAATTCCACATGTAAAATAGATTCATTAATTGTATGACATTGCTATCATGAAAAAAAATTAACATATGAAAATATAATAACTAAAATAGAAGAAACTTTAATTCAAATGAATTTTTAAGGTAATAGGCAGGTGACATTCTCCTATATAGTTGGAATTATTCCTAACTATATAAGTTGTTATTATTATTATTATTATTATTATTATTATTATTATTATTATTATTATTATTATTATTATTATTATTATTATTATTATTATTATTATGTTAATCAGAGTGACTTAAATCGATTAAGAGTGCTCCTGATTACTTAAGGATAATGTCGCTTAAGCTCAAGTAAGAGTGCCCTTGTACCCATTTGCATGCAGATATTATTACTCATTAGGGTGGCTTAAGCTTGGGTAAGAGCGCTACTAATTTGAGATATAAAATTTACAATACAAACAGACACAGATAGTGAACAGGGTGGCTTAAGCTCGGGTAAGAGTGCTCCTATTTTGCAACCCACATCTGAATAGTCTGGGTCTAGAGTAGTAGGCTAAGAAATCATAAATTGGTAATGTAGTATATAGAATTCATTGAATCAAAATACAGTTGTATCCTGAAAAATGAATGTGGAAATTAGTAATCAAATAGATGAAACCAAGAGCTAGATAATTGCAATTTATGATAAATTCACTATGCATGCGATGATATATAAATGCTATGAATGAAATGTATTATGATTATGATGATATGGATTCACTTGTGCAATATATACAATGAATGTATTGAAATCAATTCGATTCAAAATGAATGAGCTATTATGTGGATATTATTGTATATCACTATATGGTCAAGCACAAAGGTATGTTTCAGATTATGAATGTTATGTTAATATGTTAATGTGTGCTAGAATTTTAATGCTTATATGTACCACTAAACTTTCAATAGCTTAGCATGTAGATTTCCCTGAATGCAGATTTGGAGCTATTAGATTACTGAGTTGACATGAAGGGAAGACCAAGCCAGTTAGAGTTGACTCGTCTTGGGGTCTATTTTTATTATTTTATTCATCTCATTCATTTATTTCTCATGTCATGGGATAGAGATAGATAAATTGAGATTTGTTCAATAAGGTTGATTTTGTAATAGGGGTTGATTTTTCCCAAACCAGATTGTAGTCAAAACATGATCTTATTTTGAGATCAATTCAGATATAGATGTGTTTTTAAATTTCTTGTAATAAGATATATTGATATTGATACAAAAATAAGCTAGAAAAAGTTTTAATTTAGAACAGTTTAGATAAATACAGTTGTATGGTATATGTCTGTATAGTGAGGTTTGCCCTAGCTGTATAGAGGGGTATTACAGTAGGAGTTGACTCAAGAGAAGAAGCACCCATTTTAAAGAGTTAGTGCACATGTCATCTTTGTTAATTTCTTTGTACATGGCATGGTTTTGGGTTTTAACATTTTGTATAATCCTTTTTATGTTAAAAGTTTGTATTTGGATAAAAGTTGTATTTTATAAATAGAGGGTCACTTTAGCCCGAGCATGAAAGTATGATTTATGAAAAGGATCCCTTAGATCAAGTTGATGTAAGTTTATAAATGGTTTTTGATGTTCAAACAGGTTTCTAAAATTAGTATTGTAAGGAAAATTTTTAATTTTATAGGTTTTGTAAAACAGAAATTGGTAGCATCCACCTAATTAGTCGGGAGCAGTCCTGATTTGCTTGGTGGGTGTTACTTTTTTGGTATTAGAGCTTAGGTTTTAGCATTTCTAGACCTAAGTAGGGTAAAGGGTTTGTCATGCGTACATAGTTCATCTTGTCTAACTTTGACATAGGGGTTATGGAGATAGAACCATACTACATTTCTGAGAGAAACAGTCCTCCAGACACTAGGGCTTGAGACTAGTCTAGTGTTACGAGTGTTCGTGGTCCAGGTGATATACCAATTCCTCCACAATAATCGATGGTCGGTTTAGCATATCAGACTCAGGATCCGTTGATGCAAAATCTAGTTGCTCTTCAACAGAGGTTAGCTCAGGTTGTACCTCAAGTAGTGACACAACCAGTTCCACTACTGCCACCACGCGAAGCATCCAAGATGAAGATTGACAAGCTCTTAAAGTATAGGGCTATGAATTTTCTTGGCAAGAGTGAAGATGACCCAGTTGTAGAGAAATATTGATTAAAAAAGACCGAAAGGGTCTTTTATGAGCTAGAGTGTGCCAAAGAGCACAAAGCTAGATATGTTGTATCTCTTCTGTAGGAAGATGTTTATGACTAGTGGAAGATAGTTCTACTGAAGCTAAAGGTTCCTCAGTCATTGACATGGGAGTTCTTTGTTGTAGAGTTTAAGGAACAGTATGTCTCCAAAGTCTAAATTAATAAGAAAGAGAGGGAGTTCTTAAACCTCAAGCAGAGAAGGATGACGGCTATTGAGTACTAGAGAGAATTCATTCGTTTGAACAAGTATGCATCCGAGTTTATCACAGACAAGGTTGACAAGTGTTGTAGATTTGAAGATGGCCTTAATGCGAAGATTGGAGATTTCATGATAGCCCTCCAACACGTGAGTTTCCTCAAGTTAGTATCCTCTGCCATTAGTGTGGAGAAGAGACAGAGAAAGAGAGTTGAATAAGCTCATAAGAAGCCAACTTGTAACATTCAGTGATTTAGGCCCCGATTGCGCGTGACCGTAGTGGGGTCCACTGGTTCAATCGGAGTCTAAATTTAAACTCATAAAAAATGACTAATAATAAGAGAAAATAATTAAGGGTATTATTATTTGGGAATTAAAAAGATTTGGAGTAGAATTAGAAAAAAATAAAATTTCCTATGGACAAAATTGGTATTATGGAGATTGTTTGGGGAAAAATTGTAAATATGGAGCAGATGTGGAAAATATGGAATTTCTCAAAGTTTAAATGTTAATTAAGATTAATTAACTTAATGAACCAATAAGAATTAAGATTAATTTTAATTAGTGGGACCCATTTCTTAATTTAGGTATAAAAAGTCAAAAAAGAAGAACAAAATTCTACATTCTTCCATAAGTCATTCTTTTCTTCTTTTTCTCCCACCTTGTTGCCGTCCATCTCCACCCCAATAAACCTTTATTTTCTTCCTTTTTCCAGCATATTAATAGTGAGAATAAAATAGTTTTGAGAGATGAAAATTCTGAATTAAAGAGTTCTTACCAAAAAAGGTGCCAAAGAAACAAGAAAGGAAGAAGAAAAAAGAGAAATAAAAGAGAAAAATTGAGGGGAAATTCGGCCAGCTTTGGAATGATCTTAAGGTGAGTTTATTCTTCTTAAATTCAACCTTTTTCTTTCCATTTGAGATCTATATTGATGATAGATGTGATTAGGTTTGGTAGATTGAGCTTATGTTGCAAGATTGGAAGTAGAAAATTTAAGTTTGTGATTAGTTGATGGAAGTGTAATTAAACTTTGAATTAATGATATTTTATGTTAGGTAATTATTTTATGGCTTAAAAATTGAAGAAAATATAATGTTGAAGGATGAATGGGGGGCTTCCATAGTTAAATAAATTTGGGAGAAATTGAAATTAATATAGAAACACCACAATTGGTGTTAGATTAAAGGTGAATTGAGTGTTTAATTGAAGAAAATAAATTGGGAACTAGGATATGATTTTTGGGCAGCCATGACATGTGAAGAAGGAAGTTTAACCTTAGTATTTTAGCTCAATTAAGGTGTAAAACATATTAGGAGCATTAGAATATTATGCAGACATGAAAAGCATTGAAATTGAATGTTGGAATTGAGTTATGGTATGGTTGTGTAGGAAAAATAAGTGAACAAGTGAGAGGCCCTCAAGAGGGTGACAAAGGCAAGGAGAAAGCTAGCTAATAAAGGAAGGAAGAGAAGGATTAAGGGAAGAACCAAGGCTCATTAGGTATGTGCTTCATTGATAAAAATTTTGCATGTTGTTAATATGTATGGAATTATATGTTAAGGTTTGTTATGTTTGTGTTGTTGAGATGTTATGTGTTTTGTTGTGAGTTTTGATATTATATATGGAAATGAGACCAAATGGTATGAAATAATTGAGACATATGAATGTATTTGTAATTCTGAAAATTTTAGTATTAAAATGAATGCAAATGATGAATGTGGTTGAAATATGGATTGATGCCAATTGATGGCTCGGGTACAGAATTCCAGGAACAGCTCTGTCTATTTTGATGATAACTTGAGTTATGGAACTCCGTTTTGTATGTTCTTTGTTGGAAATGAAAGATAAGATACAGGAATTTAATTTTTCTTTAGACTATAATATCTAATTATGTCTAGATTTGCCCAGTTAAATGCACGAACTTTAAACCAAGAATCTGTCTAGAAAAATTCTGGGCAGAAAATTTTGTGATGATACAGTAGTCAATTAATCATAACTTTTGATATAAAATTGGGATTTATGTGATTCTTGATGAATCTGAAAGCTAAGACAATAAGCTAAAAATGGTTAGAAGGATATAACTTCAAATTCGATTATATATGGGCTAAAAATGAATCCCAAAAATAAGTCCGAAATCTGCCATAGGTAAAAACATACAATATTGGGCTTTTTGCATGTGTTGTTATAACTACATGTAATAATCCATGCAAATATTTACTTTGATGGTAATTATAAATGTTTAACAAATTATTTATGTATGAGATTTTATTTCAATAATAATGGAAATAAAGAACAAAAATAAATAAGTATAATTATGATAGTTAAATAATGTTGACATTTTTGAAATATAGTGAATTAATATAAAAATAGTTAAGCCCAAAAACACCTAGTCTAGAACTAGAATAGGGAAAAGTTTGGCATGTCAATCAGGGGATTTAAGGCACTCGGTGCCAAATATGAAAGCCGGTAATGGCAATTTATAAATGCGTTCGGCCCAAAATTATTAAGCCGGTAATGACAATATAACAAAAGCCGGTAATGACATTATTATAAAAGCGTTCGGCGCTATATTATGAAAGCCGGAAATGACAACCCCGTTATTCCTATTATTTAGTTCGGTTATAGGTGTTATGGGCACAAATAAATAAATAAATAAATAATAAAAATAATAATAATAATATCGAAGTATGTGATTTTTTTTTATAAATGTTATATGAATTAAAGTTATTAGATATTGAGTGTTTGCAGAAATTTATTGATTTTATATAATTCTTTATTTTATGTCTTATTTATTAAATGGGTAATTAATATGTGAGAAAATATATATGTATGTAAAATTTTTATCATTGAAGCACCATTAAGCTAGTAGCTTAGCGCGGGTGATTTCCTCTCGCGCAGGTTTAGAAGTGTAGCCATAGAAAATAGACTGTCAGAAGAAGAAGGGTATCCGGAGGAAAGCAGCAAAAAGCTTTGGGTTTAATTTTCGGTATATGTCGTTAAAAAACTTTGTAAATTAAAGTATCGTTTTTATTTCATATCATGTGTATTAAATATGTGAGTCACCATGTAAAAGAACAGGATTTGAATGTAAATTAATGTACTTTATAAATAAATAAAAGTTTTAATATTTGGGCTTGTATGAAATTTTATTTTAGTTTATGCAATATTTTCGGAAAAAAAAATTACTTCACTTCATTAATTTTATAAAATAGTAAAACGGGTAATGCTCACTTACCTTGCTGAACTATAGTGAGGTAAGGGGGTGTTACACAACTACTTCAATGGCTTAGACTATAGGTGACAGAGGTTGTTTCTCTTCAGGGCATTCACAAGGCAAATGATCAAGACAAAGCCATTCTCATTATAGTTCATTCAACAGGGAACCACCCTCTAGAGCTATATCTAGTGTTGCTAGTACTCAGTTGACTAGGGATACTGCACCTTTGTGCAAGACATGTCACAGATTCCATAGAGGAGAGTGTCGCATGTTGTCAAGATCTTGTTTCAGATATGGGGTCTAAGGCCACTATAAGAAATATTGTCCTTTGCAGTCTCAAGAGGTTCCTACACATACCAGAGGATTAGTGCCGACACAAGGCCAAGGTCAGGGACAAGTTAGGAGTGGAGCCAACCAAGCCATTTTTAAGACAGTGAACAAGCTAGGATCAAGTAGAATGCCAGCAAGAGTCCACCAACTGAGGGCCATATAAGAATCTAAGCCTACAGATGTTGCTGATGGTACATTTTCTTTTCATAATTACATATTCCCTAATTGTTCATCTTGAGCAACCAAGTAAATTTCGAGAACAAAATTTCTTTAGGAGGGAAGAAATGTAACGCCCAGTTTTTAAGGTCTATAAGTTAGTTAGGCTCATTAAGAAAGAGTGTAGTGGGGTTATAGTTTCAAAGGTTTAACTTAGTGATAGAAAGGTTGCCACGCCTATAGCGCTCCCTTACCCTACTAGTCGTTAATAATGTATGGAAGTGCTACTAACCTCATTTTTGTAAAAACCAATGCTCAAATTATTGTATAATTTTTTTCATATTTATTACTATATATATATATATATATGTTGAACCTTGAGGACCATGAGGGATATTTCCATCATTTTAATGCTAACAAATAAATTAGCAATAATGTATTTAATAATTTGTCTTCTAAGTTTGTTGAACAGGATATATCTTGAACAAAATATGATGCAAAAATGAAAGACAACTTTTGAAGATTAAAATAAGAAGAAATAGCATGTTCACGCATGTGAGCACTTATGTCACGCCTGTGATATAGCTTAGAGTCAACTCTCCAACATTCAAAGTTCACAGCCATGAAGGATCATATTAACAGTGAATGATCAAATCAGTCATGCTAGTTCACAACATGTCAAGTTCTTCCAGAGAGTTTCACGACTAGAGTCACCACTTGAACCACTGGAAGAATGTTCACGCCCGTGAAAGTATAATGTCACACCTATGATCAAACACTTCAAGTTCTTCTAGAAAGCTTCATGGCCATAGTCACCACTTGGACCACGACTTGGAAGAACATTTATGACCGTGAAACATATAGTCACACCCGTGAATGAGGACAGAGAAACATGTCAGACATGAAGTTAAGAGTTGGTTCAACGGCTATTTTTGCATTAAATGCACCCAAATGGCTATAATTCACTGAAAAAGTATAAATGCAAGTCATTTATGAATCCAAAACAAAGGGAACAACAATTACTTTGAATCTGAAATCTTGTTGTAGCCATTGTGCATTAATTACTTTCAACAAATCCTTTATTCTTCATAAAAACCTATTTGCTCATTATTTTTGAGCATTATAGGTTGGTGAGTGTTTTCATTGTAATCTATTACTCAAGTGAGTTTGGGTATATTGGGTTAAGCTTGAAACACTTGTAAGGGTTTATTGTGTGAGCCATAAAACACAAGGGAGTTTCTAGGTTAGGTGTTAGCTATTGAGAGAAACATCATAGTTGGGAGTGAGCTTGTAAAACTCCATTGTGACACTTAGCGTGTTAGTAAAACTCCCAATTGAGATTAGGGAGAGGAGTAGGGTTTGTTAATACCCGAACCTCTATAAATCTCTTGTGTGATATCTCTTCACCCCGACTCTATTTAATTTTATTCCACATTTAAAGTTAAGAAATTTTTATTTCATAACAATTCAACCCCCTTTCTTGGTTCATTGTTTGGGCAACAATTGGTATCAGAGCCAAGTATAGCATTAAAGCCTAAAAAGTGCTAGCAAAGATCAAGAAATGGCCAATGAAGGTGTTGAACCTTGAATGGTATTTTCTTCATTTTGATGCTAACAAATAAAATAGCAATAATGTATTTAACATACTTGTTTTCTAAGTTTATTAAACAGGGTATGGAACATGATAGCAAGAATAGAGAATGAAAGACTAACCTCAAAAAGATAAAAAATGAAGAAATAGCATGTTCATGCCCGTGACCTTTTATGTCACGCCAACTATCCAACATTTAAAGTTCACAGCCATGAAAAATGATAGCAACAGTGAATGATCATATCAGTCATGCCCGTGAGAAAACATGTCAAATTCCTCCAGAGAGCTTCACGACTAGAGTCACTACTTGGACCACGGCTAGGAAGGATATTCACGCCCGTGAAAGAATAATGTCATGCCCGTGATCAAACATTTCAAATCCTTCCAGAATGCTTCACGGCCGAAGTCACCACTCAAGTCACGGCTTAGAAGAATAGTCACGATCGTGACACACTTATTCACGACCGTGAAAGAGGAAAGAGAAACATGTCAGGTGCAAAATTAAGAGTTGGTGCAACGACTATTTTTGCATTAAATGCAACCAAACGGCTATAATTCATCATGGAAGTATAAATGCAAGTCATTTATGAACCCAGAACAAGAGAATAGCAAATACTTCGAATCAAAATCTTGTTGTAGCCATTTGTGCATTTAATACTTTCAAAACAAACATTAATTCTCTGTAAAAAAATCTTTTTGCTCATTATTTTCTGAGCATTATAGATTTATGAGTGTTTCTCTTTGTAATCTACTACTCAAGTGAGTTTGGGTATATTGGGTTAAGAGTAGAACACTTGTAAGGGTTATTTATGTGAGCCTTTAAAACATAAGGAATTGGTTTATTGTGTGAGCCATTAAAACACAAGGGATTTCTAGGTTAGGTGTGATCCATTGTTAGAAATACCATAGTTGGGAGTGAGCTTGTAAAACTCCATTGTAACACTTAGTGTGTTAGTGAAACTCCCAATTGAGATTGGGGAGAGGAGTAGGGTTTGTTAACACCCAAACCTCTATAAAATTTCCTGTGTGATATCTTCCTATCCCAACTCTACTTAACTTTTCTTTCCGCGCTTAAAAGTTAAAGAATTTTTTTTAATATCCAATTCAACCCCCCTTATTGGTTCAATATCTGGGCAACAATTTGTATTAGAATTTAGTCTAGCATCGAAGCCTAAACAGCGCTAGCAAAGATCAAGATATGGCCAATGAAGGATTCCAAAGTCTCAAGCCTTACTTTGATGGAGCAAATTATGCTCATTGGAAGTTTCAGATGGAGACATATCTGGATAGTGAAGGAATTGAAGTCTGGGACAGTGTTTGGAAAGAATGGACACCACCAACTAACAGAGGAGTTGATGTGAAGAAGAAATCCTGTCAAGAGATGATTGGACAAAGCCTCAAAGAAGAGCAAACTTTAAAAACAAGAAGACAATGACAATTCTCTCAAGCTCATTATCCATTGAAGAATGTGGTAGAATACAACACTACCCAACTGCATACAACATGTGGAAACATTGGAAAACTATCATGAAGGAACAAAGCAAGTTAAATCCAAGAAGATTCAACTTCTTACTTCAAAGTATGAACTCTTCAAGATGAAATCCAATGAGTCAATTACTAACATGACAAACCATCTTCTAGCCATCATAAATGGCATGAGAAAGCTTGGGAAACACCTAAGCTTGGAAGATGTAAATAACAAAATTCTGAGAAATCTTCCTTTCAAAGATTACGGTTCAAGAGTTACCGGTATATAAGAGGCAAATGAGGACATGAGCATCATGAATACCGATGTGCTTATTGGAAAAATTCTTACACATGAAATGGCAGTGAAAAGAGATAGAGAGCTTGAAGCAAAGCTAGAAAAAAGAAAGCCTCTAGCACTAAAAGCTTCTATTTCAAAATCTCAATAAGAAGTTGAAAATGATGAAGAAAAGGGTGATGATGCAAATGAGGAAATTGTTATGCTATCAAGAAGGCTGAAAAGAATTATTGAGAAGAGAATGGGCAACTCTAGAAAATTCAGGCAAAGAAACCTTAAACAGACCTCTAATGACTCACAAAGAAGTAAAGAGGAGGTAAAGTATTATGAATGTGGGAAGAAAGGGCATATTAAACTGGAATGTCAAAGGCTCAAGAAGCACAAGAGCAAATACCGAAGAGACAATGGGGAGAAAGGCCACAAAGCCACATGGGATGACGAAAGCTCTTCAAGTGAAAAAGATGACAATGAAAGTGAAGAGGTCAACCTATGCTTCATGGCTATAGAGGATCATGTCTCGGATAAGGTGGGATCACTTCACTCATACTCTTTCAATAATGATAGTAGTGATAATGATAGTAATAGTGAAGATGATGATGAGCAAAGCCTAATAGAAGTATTGAATCTAGAACTAGAGAAATATAGAAGTAAATTCAATACTTATAAAACTAACATTTCTAATTTGAAAATCAAAACGGATGTTTTAGAAAAGGAGAACTTTAAGCTTAAATCATCTAATGAATCTCTTCAAAAGTCATTAGATGATTACTCTTCAAGACCCTCAACTAAATCCTTGCTTAAAGAAAACAATATTTTGAAAAATGAAATTGAGGAACTTAGAAACTCCATTTCAAAATTTCACAAGGGAAAGGAGAGTTTAGATACTCTCATTGTGTCTCAATGACCACCCTTAATTAGACATGGTCTAGGATTTAAGGGTACATCATCATCTTCTCACAAGACTACTTTTGTTAAGTCAAGTGAACCTCATATCTCCACATTTGCTGTAACAGCCCCAAGGGCTAAGTGCACAAAATACACTAAATCTTCTTTACATAAGAGGGATGATCAAGAGTTGGTAAGCCTAAGAAGGAAACCTCAAAAGGCTAATCATGCCTTTATGTATAAGAAGCATGCACCTAAAAATGCACCAATTCATCATGTTTGTGCATGCCATTGCTCTCAAACTCAACCTAATAGAAATATGGCATTCAAAAGCATTGTAAGACCAAAAAGCATATTTAGAGCTAAACAATGTAATTATTGTATGAAATTTGATCACATAAATAAACATTGTTTGATAAGGAAGGCTCATTGGGAACCTTCATATGTTAACCCCTAAGGACCCAAGCTCATTTGGGTACCTAAAAACCATACTTGAATTGTGATTCTATTGGTATGCCTCAAGTCCATAATAAACAAAAATGTTTCGCTAGTAGATAGTGGATGCTTAAGGCATATGACCAGAGACAAAGAACTTTTCAATGAAATCAAAAGTATTGATGGAGGTAAAGTTACCTTTGGAAACAATGCTAAGGGTAAGGTAATTGGCATTGGCTCTATTGGTATTAATGGTAATATTTTCATTAAAGATGTCTTACTTGTTGATGACTTGAAACATAACTTGTTAAGTGTAAGTCAATTATGTGATAAAGGAAACAAAGTAATATTTACTTCCAATGAATGTCTTGTAACCTCTATTGATGGCCAAGAGATATTTAAAGGAAACAGAGATGTCAATACCTACATAATAGACTTACACAAAATATCTAACCTTTCCTCTAAGTGTCTTGTGACTACTAATGATGAATCTTGGTTGTGGCATAGAAGGCTTGATCATGCAAGCATGGATTTAATTCAAAGTCTCAGCAAAGGAGAGATGGTAAAGGGACTGTCAAAAGTCAAATTTGAAAAAGACAAGACATGTGAACCTTGCCAAAGAGGAAAACAACACAAGTCATCCTTCAAATCCAAAAACATTGTAAGTACCTCAAAACCTCTACAACTCCTACATCTAGATCTTTTTAGACCTACTAGAATTGCAAGCTTAGGAGGTAAACACTATGCCTTTGTCATCGTCAATGACTACTCTAGATTTACTTGGGTAATTTTCTTAGCTTAAAAGAGTGATGCCTTTGAAACTTTCAAAAATTTTGCTAAAAGAGTTCAAAATGAAAAAGATATTGTATTTTAAAAATAAGAAGTGATCATGGCAAGGAATTTGAAAATGAAAACTTTGAAAATTTTTGTCTAGAACATGGCATTTCACAGAAATTTTCATCTCCTAGGATACCTCAACAAAATGGGGTAGTCAAAAGGAAAAATTGAACTTTAATTGAAATGGCTCGAACAATGCTCAATGAGTATGGTTTACCAACTTACTTTTGGGCCGAAGCCACAAATACTGCATGTTATATTTCAAATTGAGTTTTCAAAAGACCTCTCTTAAACAAACTTCATTTGAGCTACAGAATGGAAGAAAGCCCATGACATCATACTTTAGAGTATTTGGATGCAAGTGTTTCATATTGAATACCAAGGACAACCTTGGAAATTTTGCCTCAAAATCTGATGAGGGTATCTTTTTAGGATACTTTACACCTAGCAAAGCATATAGAGTATTTAATAAAAAGTCATTAACTGATGAAGAATCTATGCATGATGTTTTTGATGAATCTAGTAAGCTTGATCTTATGAAAGGTAGTGTTCTTGATGATGTTGTAGGTACCATGGAAAAACTTGATCTTGAAAATGAAAAAGAAGAAAATGATAAAGAAAATTCACATCAAGATGATTCTCTACCTCTAGATCAAGAGGAAAACAGGCAAAAGCTCCCAAAGGAATGGAGATTGACAAAAGATCACCCCAAAAAGCAAATCATTGGTGATCCTATAAAGGGAGTAAGTACTAGATCTCATCTCAAACCTTTAGATTCTAATCTTGCCTTTGTCTCTCAAATTGAGCCAAAAAATATTGATGAGACTCTTAATGATGAAAGTTGGGTGATTACTATGCAAGAGGAACTCAACCAATTTGAGAGAAGTAAGGTATAGACCTTAGTACCTAGACCCAAGGAGCATCAAATCATTGGAAGCAAATGGGTATTTAGAAATAAACTAGATGAACAAGGTTCAATAACTAGGAATAAGGCTAGGTTGGTTGCAAAAGGATATAATCAGGAAGAAGGAATATATTATGATGAGACATATGCTTCTGTAGCTAGATTAGAAGCCATAAGAATACTTTTAGCATATGCATGCCATATGAATTTCAAACTTTTTCAAATGGATGTAAAAAGTTCCTTTTTAAATGGCTTTGTAGAAGAAGAAGTTTATGTAGAACAACCAGTAGGTTTTGAAAGCTATGATTTGCCCAACCATGTATTTAAACTTTCAAAAGCTTTATATGGTTTGAAACAAGCCCCAAGAGCTTGGTATGAAAGACTAAGTTCTTTTCTCTTAGAAAATAATTTTACAAAGGGGAATATTGACACTACATTATTCATTAAAAAGCGTAAGCATGACACTCTAATTGTTCAAATTTATGTTGATGACATCATATTTGGGTCTACTAATGAATTGCTTTGCCAAGAATTTGCTAAGTGTATGACTAGGGGATTCGAAATGAGCATGATGGGTGAGCTAAAATTCTTCCTCAGTCTACAAATAAAACAAGGAAATGAGGGCATATTCATCAACAAATCCAAATATGCCAAAGACTTACTTAAGAAATTTGGAATGGAAGGATGTAAAAATTCCAAGACTCCAATGAGCACATCAACAAAATTGGACAAGGATGAAAAGGGTAAGAGCATTAATGAAAAGCTCTATAGATGTATGATCGGATCACTTTTATATTTTACTGCCTCTATACCCGATATAATGTATAGTGTATGCTTATGTGCTCGTTTTCAATCATGTCCTAAAAAGTCATTTAAATGCTGTGAAAAGAATTTTAAAATACTTACATGGCTCATTGCATCTAGATTTATGGTATCCTAGAAATTCATCCTTTCACATAATAGGATATTCAGATGCTGATTATGCTGGAAGTCTTTTAGATAGAAAAAGTACTTCAGGTACTTGTCACTTTATTGGAGAATGCTTAGTTTCATGGTTTACCAAGAAGCAAGTTTCAATTGCTCTTTCTACCGCTGAAGCGGAGTATGTAGCAGCAGGATGTTGTTGTACATAAATTCTTTGGATGAAACAACAACTTAAGGATTATGGTCATAATATGGACCATATACCTATTAGATGTGACAATACAAGTGCTATAAATATGTCTAAGAATCCCATTCAACATTCTAGAAGTAAGCATATTGATATAAGACATCATTTTATTAGAGATCATGTTCAATATGGAGATGTTGTATTGGAATTTATAAGCATAGACAATCAATTGGCAGATATCTTCACTAAGTCTCTAAATGAGGAAAGATTTAATTTCATAAGAAAAGAGCTTGGTATGATTGATGGATTAACTTTATGATTGCCAAAATTGTCGAACCTTGATTGATAATCTTGTGTTTTTGTCTCATCTCTTTAGGTATTAAGTAGCTAACTTGATAGAAATATATGTTATAGGGGATAGATGCACCTTAGAAATGCTTTAGTCTTGTTTTAGACTTAGTTTTGTTTAATGAAGACTTTAGGCAATTCACGCCTGTGACATATATTCACAACCGTGATCATAATTGTCAAAAGCTCCAGTAGCTTTCACGTCTTGCTTCACGACATGCTTCACGGTTGAAGGTAGTGAAGACTATGTTTCATGCCCATAAATTTTTTCTATCACCCCCGTGAAACCCTTTGTTCATAACCGTGACGCTTATTCACAACCGTGAACATTTCCACCAAAAAACTTACAGAAACGTTCACACTTTGAATCACGTTATGTCTCGCGATCACAAGTAGTGAAGATTGTACTTCACGACCGTGACTCATTTTTCACCACCATGATATTTCATCATTCACGCCCGTGACCTTTAATTATCACGACCGTGAATCATTTCACATCCCTCATCACGGGTAGAGCGTCTCTTCCATAAACCGTGAACACGACATTTCACACCTGTGAGTTACCATTCACGACCATGAATATGTCGGCTATAAAATGTTTTCTGCCGTTATTTCTCTCATTTCCAACTCTCCAACTTCTCTTATTTATTACCATTCAATACCATTTTGAAGATTCTGGCCCCTAGCAACATACACTATCAATAAATACCTTCAAAAACTATCTCCATCATCAGAAATCAAAACACTCCAGGTTCTATTCCAAAATTCCATCAGATTTTCTCTCTTCAAAAATATATTTCTCAATCAAAATTGGAACCCGATTCCTCCAAAGGTACCAGAAAGAAGTCTCATGCTCTAAGAAGGTACACGGACTACCTTCTCAATATCATCCCGGAGCACTGTCATCCGAGGTACACGGCTCTCAAGAAAAGACCACTTCTTTCCTCTCGATCATTTGAGTGGCAAACTATTAGACAAGCATGACGGAACAACTCCAGGCTTGTCATCTGAAAGATTTCGTTGATATCCATCAACCGACGCTGAGGGAACCAATTCTCAAGTTCTTTAGCTTCTTGCAAGTCTCTCCTATCGGCATGGTAAAATTTCAAGTTTGCAATCATCCGAACACCCTCACTGCCACGGAGTTTGGTGACATGTTGAAACTTCCCTCTAACTGTATCCTTAATGAGAGTGAGGTGGAGTTCTATGCTACTCAGGTATGGACTCATTTCGGGCTCGACTGCAACTGGGACGTCAAAAAGATGAAAAGCACCCACCTTCGATCACCAGTGCACAAGTACTTGCATAGGTTTCTAACCTATAGCATTTTTGCCAGAGGAGACAGCAACGGATTGATTCAGAAATCTGAGCTCTTTCTCTTAGAGATGGCCCGAATAGGCCTAACAGTGGCTTTATCTCGATGGTTTGCAAACCATCTACTGTCTATTGCCATAAAGCCATCCGGAGAAATTTTTATTGGTGGGTACGTGACTCACCTTACTATAAAGCTTGGGTATTTGAAGCTAAAGGAGCACCACTTCAACCTTATACCAGCACATCCTTGAGACCAACTAGATGTCGAGTCGTTTCACCAACACATCTGGTGAGATTATTTGGGAGGACAAGGATTCAGACGATTTCAAAGCTAGCCTCCAAGGAATCCAGCAGAGGAAGAGAGTTCGAGTTGAGATGGTGACCCCAGAGGTTGAGGAGGAAATTAAACAATCCTCTGCCTCCACACCGAACTTGGCTCAACAAGTGGCTGATCTCTTGGCACCACATTTTGACCAATTGCAGGCTTCGATGGATGAGAGGTTAGAGAACCTCAAGGATTTCATAGAGTCTCGCTTAGAGAGCTTCGAGGCAAAAGTAGCTTGCCTTAGAGATGGGATGTCCGCGAGCTCCAAATCTAGCTAGACTATATTTTTGCTATGTTAATTTCTAACATTTTTTATGTAGGACTTTAAATCACTTTTCAAAACCTTATACTTTTCTTTTAATATTAATATAGTTGCATTAGTTTTCCCTTATGATTTATCTCTTTGTTATTCTTTTTGTTGATGACAAAAGGGGGAGAACCTAGCAATATGTTATATTTAAATTTAAATGCAATATATTTGAAATACTTATTTGAATCAAATGAATATGCAAGTATGCAAATGAGTTGATATACCTTGAATATACCTTAAGTATACTTTGCATATACCTTGATGCAAGTTACATGAATGAATATGCTTGATATGCTTTGAATATACCTTAAATATACTTTGCACATACTTAACTAGTTTTAAGTAAAAATTTGGTATACCTTGCATATAACTTACATATACCTAAACTAGGAAGCATACATCCATGTTATACTTCATCATTATTTACAATTCTTGCACTTCAGTAATTTTTTATCTTAAGCATCTTTTGAGGGGGAGACTTCTCAAAAGCACATATTGCTAGATTATTTGTCACCATCAAAAAGGGGGAGATTGTTGAACCTTGAGGGGTATTTCCGTTATTTTGATGCTAACAAATAAAATAGCAATAATGTATTTAACATACTTGTTTTCTAAGTTTATTGAACAGGGTATGGAACATGATAACAAGAATGGAGAATTGAAGACTAACCTCAAAAAGATAAAAAAAAATGAAGAAATAACGTATTCACGCCCGTAACCTTTTCTGTCACGCCCGTGATGAAACTTAGCGCCAACTATCCAACATTTAAATTTCACGGCCATGAAGAATGATAGCAACCATGAATGATCATATCAGTCACGCCCGTGAGAAAACATGTCAAATTCCTCCAGAGAGCTTCACGGCCAGAGTCACTACTTGGACCGCGGCTAGGAAGGATGTTAATGCCCGTGAAAGAATAATGTCACGCCCATGATCAAACATTTCAAATCCTTCCATAATGCTTCACGACTGAAGTAATCACTCAAGTCACGGCTTAGAAGAACAGTCACGACTGTGACACACTTATTCACGACCATGAAAGAGGAAAGAGAAACATGTCAGGCGTGAAATTAAGAGTTGGTGCAACGGCTATTTTTGCATTAAATGCAACCAAACAGCTATAATTTTCCATGGAAGTATAAATGCAAGTCATTTATGAATCCAGAACAAGAGAATAGCAAATACTTCGAATCCAAATCTTGTTGTAGCCATTTGTGCATTTAATACTTTCAAAACAAACATTAATTCTCTGTAAAAAATCTTTTTGCTCATTATTTTCTGAGCATTATAGATTTGTGAGTGTTTCTCTTTGTAATCTACTACTCAAGTGAGTTTGGATATATTGGGTCAAGAGTATAACACTTGTAAGGGTTATTTGTGTGAGCCTTTAAAACACAAGGAATTGGTTTATTGTGTGAGCCATTAAAACACAAGGGATTTCTAGGTTGGGTGTGACCAATTGTTAGAAACACCATAGTTGGGAGTGATCTTGTAAAACTCCATTGTAACACTTAGTGTGTTAGTGAAACTCCCAATTGAGATTGGGGAGAGGAGTAGGGTTTGTTAACACCCGAACCTCTATAAAATTTCTTGTGTGATATCTTTCTATCCCAACTCTACTTAACTTTTCTTTCCGCACTTAAAAGTTAAGCATTTTTTTTTAATATCCAATTCAACCCCCCTTCTTGGTTCAATATCTGGGCAACAGAAGGATTCCAAAGTCTCAAGCCTTACTTTGATAGAGCAAACTATGCTCATTGGAAGTTTCGGATGGAGACATATCTATATAGTGAGGGAATTGAAGTTTGGGATAGCATTCAGAAAGAATGGACACCACCAACCTGGAGAGGAGTTGATGCTGAACAAGAAATCCTTTCAAGAGATGATTGGACAAAGATCAACGTATAGCAAACTTCAAAAACAAAAAGACAATGACAATTCTCGCAAGCTCTCTATCCATTGAAGAATGTGGTAGAATCCAACACTCTCCTACCGCATATAGTATGTGGAAAACATTGGAGAATTACCATGAAGGAACAAAGCAAGTTAAATCTAAGATGATTCAACTACTCACTTCAGAATATGAACTATTCAAGATGAGATCCAATGAATCCATCACCGATATGATGAACCGTCTTCTAGCCATCACAAACGGCATGAGATTGGGGAGAGGAGTAGGGTTTGTTAATACCCGAACCTCTATAAAATTTCTTGTGTGATATCTTCCTATCCCAACTCTACTTATTTTTTCTTTTCGCACTTAAAAGTTAAGAATTTTTTTTAATATCCAATTCAACCCCCCCTTCTTGGTTCAATATCTGGGCAACAGAAGGATTCCAAAGTCTCAAGCCTTACTTTGATAGAGCAAACTATGCTCATTGGTAGTTTTGGATGGAGACATATCTCGATAGTAAGGGAATTGAAGTTTGGGATAGCATTCAGAAAGAATGGACACCACCAACCAGGAGAGGAGTTGATGGTGAACAAGAAATCCTTTCAAGAGATGATTGGACAAAAATCAACGTATAGCAAACTTCAAAAAAAAAGGCAATGACAATTCTCGCAAGCTCTCTATCCATTGAAGAATGTGGTAGAATTCAACACTATCCTACCGCCTATAGTATGTGGAAAACATTGGAGAATTACCATGAAGGAACAAAGCAAGTTAAATCTAAGATGATTCAACTTCTCACTTCATAATATGAACTATTCAAGATGAGATCCAATGAATCCATCACCGATATGACGAACTGTCTTCTAGCCATCACAAATGGCATGAGAAAGCTTGGAAAGCACTTGAGCTTGGAAGATGTAAACAACAAAATTCTGAGAAGCCTTCCTCTCAAAGACTATGGTTAAAGAGTTACTGGTATATAAGAAGCCAACGAAGACATGAGCGTCATGCATACCGATGTGCTTATTGGCAAACTTCTAACAATGAAATGGCATTAAAGAGAGATAGAGAACTTGAAACTGAAAAAGAAAGCCTCTAGCACTAAGAGCCTCTACTTCAAAATCTCAAGAAAAAGTTGAAGATGATGAAAAAAAGAGTAATGATGCAAATGAGGACATTGCAATGCTCTCAAGAATACTGAAAAGAATAATTGAAAAGAGAATTGGCAACTCTCGAAACTTCAAACAAAGAAATCTCAAACACTCCTCAAATGGCTCTTAAAGGAATAAAGAAGAGGTAAAATGTTATGAGTGTAGGAAGAAAGTGTAGGGTTTTGAAGAATGAATCATATTCATAAACGCAGCGAAAAATAAAATTTTTCAAAACCCAAAATAAAAGATCATACTTGTACCATTAAAATTAATTTATATAAATGTAAATGTTAAAATTATACTTTGTAATTTTTATTTGTTTTTCAAATATTCACTTTGTTGGGTTTTTTCTGCCATTTGATGTCTTTTCTATTTGAATCAAATTCAAAAATAAGATGAAAAGTCAAAAATGGAGAAAATGGAAACAAATGAATAGTAATTGGCCATAATTGGCCTAATTAAGGCCAAAAACTATCGTTGGCCAATGGATGGGAGGCAGCAGGTGTGCTGGGCCTGATGCGGGCTACTGCTGGGTAGACCAGCTGGCCTGCTAGGCAGGCCAGCAGCCTGCCTAACCTGCGCGGGCCCGTGACACTCTTGAACGATTTTTCCATGCGATCTCATCACGATCCATCCTAAAATAATTCTCTCATATTTTGAATCATATCCAAGACTATTTTACTCATTCTCCATATCTTCAATGCGTGTGACCCATTAGGTTCCCCGTTATGTTAGCCACTTAAATTAACAATTAATTTAAGCAGGTCATGAGCGGTATCTAGCAACACATCATGACCCCAAATTGACCGGAAAGTCAATGTTTTGACTACGAACCTTTCCATAGACAATTTCTGTGCAATTATTCCTTTCACCATTCTATACCCCACTTGGTTCAGAGTATGGACATGTGTCAACTCCTACTAGACTGACTACGTCACGTCTAGTCCAAGAAATGTTAGTTCTTGTCCTTGAGGCTCATTACTCTATTAGATATGTCACTGAAGACTATCTTTATGACATTTCCACTCCGCTCAGAGATTCCTGAGTAATGACCACGACAAGAGGCCATGGGTATGCACTCCTTCTATCAAGAGTGGTGAATCCTTTGTTGGCTACCCAATTACCTTCAAATACCTCAAGCTGTATCCAATCACCACCCTATGAGATACCTCTCTGAGGCAACAAAGAATAGTGTCAAAATACATAATCAATACTCAAGATATCCTTTAGTACCTCAAGTCTAAGGATACTTGCACCATTACTATCATGAGACTATCATTGACATTTGAATATATTATCCATATGATTGTCTCATAGTTGGTCATCCAATGTACTTAGCTACACTTAGCAAGCATCCACATGTTAACTCTAAATATCTCATGTTTATAGATTATGAGATCTACTACTCGATCCAATCAATGAGTGTAACATGTGCTAGTCTGTCCGGATTAATAATGTCTCATCTCATTAATCCTATGACTAGGGATAATTTTGATACTAACATAATTACACATGATAAGAATCTCAATATCATGATCTCATCATGATTTCCTTCATGCTATGTTATGTATCAAGGACTTCATTAATTGATTTAAGATCACTTATCAATTCTTATATCAAATGAACATCAAATTAATGAAAAAGCCTTTTATTAATCAAATAAATTTGTACAATAAGTGCTAAAGGTGCCTTTAGAGCACTCCTCTAACAAGCTCCCACTTGCACTAAAGCCAATCGCCTTTGTATTTAATTCCATAAGCGAGTACATGAGAATCATATTTCTTTTGGGGAAGTGGCTTAGTTAAAGGATCAACAATATTCTGATCAGTGGGTACTCTTTCTATCTTTACATCATTCCTACCAATGATTTCTCTAATCAAATGATATCTTCTGAGTACATGTTTGGATCTCTGATGAGACCGTGGCTCCTTTTCTTGCATAATGGATCCATTATTATCACAATACAATTGTATTGGATCAATAATGCTGGGAACCACACCAAGTTCTATGATGAATTTCTTTATCCAAACTGCTTCCTTTGCTACTTCAGAAGCTGCAATGTACTCTGCTTCGGTTGTGGAATCAGCAGTCATTTCCTGTTTGGAACTCTTTCAACTAACTGCTCCACCATTTAGTGTGAATATATAACCTGACTGAGATTTTGAGTCATCCTTGTCAGATTGGAAGTTGGCATCGGTACACCAATAATACATCCTTAGTTCTTCTTAGGTACTTAAGGATATTGTTGACAGCCACCCAACGACCCTCACTAGGGTCCGATTGGTATCTGCTCGTGACACTCAGAGCATATGATACATCGGGTCTTGTACATATCATAGCATACATGATTGATACTATAGCTGAAGCATATGGAATCAAACTCATATGTGTCCTCTCATCTTGTGTCTTTGGACATAAAGACTTTGAGAGAGTAATCCTATGGGTCATGGGGATATATCCCCTCTTGGACTGCTCCATGCTAAACCTCTTTAGCATCTTATCTATGTATGTAGACCGTGAAAGACCAAGCAATCTTTTAGATCTATCTCTATAGATCTTTATCCCTAAAATATAGATTGCTTCTCCAAGGTCTTTTATAGAGAAATTCTTGGATAACCAAATTTTGACTGATTTTAAGGCTGAGACATCATTTCCCATGAACAATATGTCATCTACATATAACACAAGAAATACAATTGCACTCCCACTAACCTTATTGTAAACACAAGGTTCATCTGAATTTTGTAGGAAACCAAACTATTTGATTGTCTCATCAAACCGAATATTCCAACTCTTGGATGCTTGTTTTAGTCCATAAATGGATCTTTGAAGCTTAAATACCTTTTTGCCATATTTGGATATGAAACCTTCTGGTTGTGTCATGTACACATCCTCAGTCAGATTTCCATTAAGGAAAGTTGTTTTCATATCCATTTGCCATATCTAATAGTCATAATGAGTAGCAATGGCTAGGAGTATCCTTATGGATTTAAGCATAGCTTTTGGGATAAAAGTTTCATCGTAGTCAATTCCTTGTCTTTGATGATAACCTTTAGCAACAAGTCTAGCTTTATAGGTAATCACATTACCATCCATGTCAGTTTTCTTTTTGAAAACCTACTTGCACCCTATAGGCTTTATTCCTTCGAGTGGGTCAACCGAAGTCCATACTTAGTTTTCATACATGGAATCCATTTCTGACTTCATGGCTTGAAGCCATTTGTCAGATTCTAAACTATTCAGAACCTCTTCATAGGTTATAGGCTCATCATTTTCTATGAGCAATACATCGTTCTGTTCACTAATGAGAAATCCATATCTCTCTAGAATAGTACGTATCCTACTTGACCTACGAAGCTCTTATGCTTCAAAAGGTTGAGCTATTATATCATCTTTATGAGTAACAAGCTTGGGTTCAGGTAGTTGATCAGCATCTGTTTGAGCATATTGAACTTCCTCAAGTTCAATTTTGCTCCCACTATCTCCTTTTAGAAGGAATTCTCTCTCTAAAAAGATAGCATGTCTTGAAACAAAAACCTTTTGTTCCAATGGGTGGTAAAATTGATATCCATATGATGCTTTGGGATATCCCACAAACAGACATCGGTCAGACTTAGCTTCTAGCTTATCTAACATTGTCTGCTTCACATTAGTAGGATAACCCCAAATTCTCATGTAAAAAAATGTGGGCCTCTTGTTATACCATATCTCATATGGAGTAACATCAACTGACTTTGAAGGAACTCCATTTAATATATAAATGGCGATCTCTAGTGCATAACCCCAAAAGGATTTAGGCAATTCCGCAAAACTCATCATAGACCTTACCATGTCTAACAAGGTTCGGTTTCTTCTTTCAGCCACACCATTGTGTTGTGGCGTGTAAGGTGGAGTCCATTGACATAAAATCCCATTATCCCTAAGATAATCTAGAAACTTTTGGCTCAAGTATTCACCTCCTCAATCTGATCGAAGTGTTTTAATACTTTTGCCAAGTTGTTTCTCTACTTCATTTTTGAATTCTTTGAACTTTTCAAAAGCTTTAGATTTGTATCTCATAAGATACACAGTAGTCATTGATAAAAGTAATGAAGTAGATGAAACCACCTCTAGCGTGTGTAGACATTGGACCACATACATCTGAATGTATTAAGTCTAAAAGTCCATTAGCACGTTCACCCTTTCCCTTAAAGGGTAATTTAGTCATCTTGCCTAGTAAACAAGATTCACATGTGTCATATGATTCATAATCAAATGAACTCAAACTACCACTTTTGTGTAGCTTAGCCATGCATTTCTCACTTATATGACCAAAACGACAATGCCATAAATAAGATGATTTCAACATATCTTGTTTTTGCCTTTTATTATCATTGATGTTTAAAATTGGATTTGACATATCTAATATGTATATTCCATTGCATAATGTACCATTAGCATAAAGAATTCCATTCAAAATAATAGAACAACAATTGTTACTAAAAGCTAAAAGGAAACCATCTTTATTCAGACTTGAAACAAAAATAATGTTTTTAGTTAAAGTAGGTACATAATAGTAATTATCCAAATTTAATATAAGCTTACTAGGGAGGGTCAATACATATGTTTTTATAGCTAATGCAGCAACCCTTGCTCCATTTCCAATGTGTAGGTCTGACTCTTCCTTATTGAGCTGTCTACTGTTCCTTAGGCCCTGCATATCAGTGCATATGTGTGAGCCATAACCGGTATCTAATACCCATATATTATTATTGGAAATAGTATTAATTTCAATGACAAAAATACCTGAAGTAGATGGGGCATCAGATGCCTTCTTCTTCAATGACTCCAAGTAAGCCTTGTAATTTCTCTTCCAATGGTCATCCTTGCCACAATGGAAGCATGTCCCTTTTGGAGCAATCTCCTTGACCTTCTTCTTGGCCACGCCTCCCTTAGGCTTCATGGACTTCTTCTTCTTCTTAAGGTTCTTCCTTTTAGAACTTGAAGAGTCCACTAGCATCATAGCCTTACTGTCTTTCTTGATAGATGGCTCAGCTGTTTTAAGCAAGTTAATCAGCTCAGGAATAGTGGTACAGATTTGGTTCATCCTATAGTTAAGCATAAAATATGAATAACTATCAGACAAACCGGTTAGAATTAAGTCAATACTTAATTCATGGTCCATCACAAATCCCAAGGTGGTCAACCTCTCAATATAGTCATTCATCTTCAATGCATATTGCACTGGAGATGTCCCCTCAACCATCTTAGTGCGAAAGAGCAACCTTGAAGTTTTGAACCTTTCGAAATGTGCTTGCTCATCAAAAAGCTCTCTTAGATGGTATACTATGGAATTAGCATCCATAGTCTCATGTTGCTTTTGCAACTCAGCTGACATAGTAGCAAGCATAATGCAGCTTGCCATCTCACTATCATCGAGATGCTTTTGATATGCCTTCTGAATATCTTCAGAAGCATTAGCAGCAAGGGGATTAGGGAGTGCCTCATCTAGGACATAGCCAATCTTTTCGGAATTGAGAACTATTCTCATATTCCTTAGCCAATCCAAAAATTGGGCCCAGTCAACTTATTTGATTCCATTAGCGATCGCAAATTCACACTTGTCATGATGATGATTCTCGCAACCTAGATGTAAAAATAGAACATGTTAGAATGTACATAAAATGCATGTTTATTAGGTCTTTAATAAATCGCATTATGGCTTTCACTATTTTATTGCGAATCCATAGCCCTCACTATGAACCCGAGAGAACTTATATGGAAGTTCTCCTAGTGGGTCGATATCCAACTAGCTAAGAATAACCTTGAGACAACTCAACAAGCTATCCTTAGTTTGGTTGGTAGGTATCTAATCCATATCAATTGCATTATTCATGAAAAATCTTGTGCTATTAACTTATTGATATGTGCACATGCATTGGGCTATCAACTCTTGATATGTGTACATCTCATGTATACAAACCCAACTTCACTTCTAATACACATTAACCTTGGCACAAATCCAACAAGTTAATAATATCGGTTAAGTCTAACCCATTAATCGTGAAATCTAATTTCAATGGATTGAACATATTCTTATAGAGTGAGCTTGAGGCAACTTAACAACCCTAACTCTAGAAGAACTCTGGTTCTCCCCATATTAATGGAAGGCGTAAGACTTAATTGTTATTTAGTGAGGGATTTATTTGTTAAGTCTCATCAAGTTATTATTTCATGCTTTTATATATCATACATTCATAACATTGATATATAATGATAGTTACATTAACTATATGGCATGATTATGGAATACTAAAGTCAATCTCTTGAGCCAAAGAGAAATTGACTATGTCTTACCTAGGTATATGCATGAATTTACAACCCAAAATAGAAATCAAATTCCTATTTCTAAGTCTTCTTGTTTATGGTACCATCTCCTTTGCTTCTTGCTCTTTTGTATCTTCATTCTATCATAATCTTATGTAATCTAATTACATATTTCAAATTATGAAAAACCTCAATTTATATTTGAGGGGAGTAAGATGAGAAGAGAAATACATAAGAAAGAAAAAGAGGTAGGGACACGCAGGCCCTATTTGCCATGAAACAAAATAATTTCATGCATACTCAATCACATTGGGCATAAGTCCATAATCATCCATCGTGTCTTTTCATACACCCTTAACATGCATTCTCTAATGCACAAAATAAAAATGATAATTTTGGATTTGAATTTGTAAATCGATTCAACACTTGAATTGAAATTGCATATATGTGTTCTTTCGGTTAATTTAATTTTGTATGTTATTCTAAAGTGGAATTTAATATTTAACCAAATTAAATTAATTTCCATATTTTTAGAAATAATTCAAAATTAATTCTCCTTAAAATCAGAATATTATGATTTTAAAATTAAACAATTTAATTTTAATATACATATCAATTTCTAGTCATACTAGAATTACAATTGCACAATTTAAATTAATTTAAAATTAATTTCTAAAAATTCTAAAAATTTCTAGAAAATCAAATTATCATTCTAATTATCTTTAGGTCAGCTCAAGTTCATCAAAATATTTTTGGCACAAGCCAAAATTACTAAGACAAACGAACCAACACACTTAGACGCTCAAAATGACTAATTCGATATCTAGAATTTTTTAAAATTTCAAATACTTGAAAAATAATTTTGGCATACATATAACATCAAAATAATATATTTTTAATCACATAAAAATTATTTCAAGGTGCTGAAAAGAAAATAAATACATACAAAAAAAATCAAACAAAATAGCCACACAGGGTATGCTAAAACAGTCTCATTTTTGTATTTATTTGTAAAATTAATTAAAATAATTTTTAATTAATTATTTGACACTTTCAGATGCATAAAAATATTATCAATATGTCTAAATAATATTTTCATAATTAAATTACAAGAAAAATGTAATCAGCCTCATCAATTAAGTCAAACAACAATACATGTTCATAAACAAGGCAATTTTAGGCATTTTTTAAATAAATCCGAAATTAATTATTTGAATCACATTCAAATGATTTTTTAATCAAAATAATTATTTTTGATCATCCCATGATCAAATTAAAGAAATAAATATGTGTAAATTATATTTTACAAATTAATTTCAATTTTTCAAAACCTGTTGATCCAAAATTATCAAAAACATGCAATCCCATTGCACTTTGAATTAAAATTAATTTTAATGGATATAGGGAGGCTCTGATACCAATATAGGGTTTTGAAGAATGAATCATATTCATAAATGCAGTGAAAAATAAAATTTTTTAAAATCCAAAACAAAAGATCATACTTGTACCATTAAAATTAATTTATATAAATGTAAATGTTAAAATTATACCTTGTAATTTTTATTTGTTCTTCAAATCATCACTTTGTTGGATTGTAGCAAACCACAACAATCTACACTAGGATTTCTCTAATGATAATCCAGGCAAAGAATAAAGAAGAAACTATCAAGAGAAATGGTTTGATCAAATTCAAAGTACTAGCTTTGAAAGTGTTCTTGAGAGAATTTTTGTTAAAAATTCTTTCAAGAATTTTGACTTTTCATCTTATTTTTGAATTTGATTCAAATAGAAAAACATCAAATGGCAGAAAATAGACATGAAAATATTAATTGGCCATAATTGGCCTAATTAAGGCCAAAAACTGTCGTTAACCAACGGATGGGAGGCAGCAGGCGCGCTGGGCCTGCTGCGGGCTGCAGCTGGGCAGCCCAGCTGGCTAGCTAGGTAGGCCAGCAGTCTGCTGGCGCAGGCGCAGGCCCGTAACACTCCCGAACAATTTTTCCGTGCGATCTCATCGCGATCCATCCTAAAATAATTCTCTCATATTTTGGATCCTATCCAAGACCATGTTACTCATTCTGCATATCTTCAATGCGTGTGACTCATTAGGTTCCTGGTTATGTTGGCTACTTAAATTAATAATTAATTTAAGCAGATTATGAGCGGTTTCTAGCAATACATCATGACCCCCAATTGACCGGAAAGTCAGTGTTTTGACTATGAACCTTTCCATAGATAATTTCTGTGCAATTATTCCTTTCACCATTCTATACCCCACTTGGTTCAGAGTATGGACATGTGTCAACTCCCCCCTTGGGTATACACTCTTTCTATCAAGAGTGGTGAATCCTTTGTTGGTTACCCAATTACCTTCGAATACCTTAAGCTATATCCAATCACCACCCTATGAGCTACCTCTCTGAGGCAACAAGGAATAGTGTCAAAATACATAATCAATATTCAAGATATCCTTGAGTACCTCAAGTCTAAGGATACTTGCACCATTGCTATGATGAGACTATCATTGACATTTGAATAGATTATCCATATGATTGTCTCATAGTTGGTCATCCAATGTACTTAGCTACACTTAGCAAGCATCCACATGTTAACTCTAAACATCTCATGTTTATAGATTATGAGATCTACTACTCGATCCAATCAAGGAGTGTAACATGTGCTAGTCTATCTGGATTAATAATGTCTCATCTCAATAATCCTATGACTATGGATAATTTTGATACTAACATAATTACACATGATAAGAATCTCAATATCATGATCTCATCATGATTTCCTTCATGCTATGTTATGTATCAAGGACTTCATTAACTGATTTAAGATCACTTATCAATTCATATATCAAATGAACATCAAATTAATGAAAAAGCCTTTTATTAATCAAATAAATTTGTACAATAAGTGCTAAGGTGATTGCCTTTAGAGCACTCCTCTAACAGAAAGGACATATCATGTTGGGTTTTGAAGAATTAATCATATTCATAAACCTAGCTAAAAAATAAAATTTTCAAAATCCAAAACAAAATATCATACTTGTGCCATTAAAACTAATTTATATAAATATAGAGGTTAGAAATTATACCTTGTAATTTCTTATTTGTTCTTCAAATCTTCATTTTGTTGGGTTGTAGCAAACCACAACAATCCTAATTAGGATGTCTCTAATGATAATCCACTCGAAGAATGAAGAAGAAACTATTAAAAGAAATGGTTTGAACAAATTCAAAGTGTCATATCCGCTAATTTAGACTAAAGTCAAGCAAGTTGTTAAATTGACTCGTCGGTTTGACCAAAGTCTAAATTTGGATTTTTATCGAAAAATAATTAAAATAATGTAAAATATCTAATAAAGTGGTCAAAATATTTTAAGATGTTGAATTTCGGTAAATGACTAAATTGCAAATTTTGAAAATTTTAGGGGTCAGTTTGCAATTTACCAGAAATTGGAGGATTTATTGGCATAATCATAAATTAAATGCATGAATTGGGACATTTTAATCATGTGGCTTCTAGCTTAACGAAGTGGAAAAGTTTAACAAGCTAATTAAGATACATGCATTTAACATTAATGAAGGTTTCTAGATTGATGTTTAGGTGTCCCTCCCATCTTAATAACTTTTGTCATTTTCTTCTTGATTATTTCTTCTTCTTTGTTAATCCTTTGTATCTAGAATTGCCCATATTGTCTTGCACGTTCCTCTTATCATACATCAAAGGAAGATGAACATATTAATTACCTAAGGAAAATATCTAGATTTTTATAGCCTATATGTCAAAATATTGATTAATTTTGTCTTCTTCCTCTTAATTACTCATCCTTCTTCCTTATCCTAACATCTAGAACACTCTATTCTCTAAACCAGCCACATTTTTCCCTTGGACAGCCATAACCAAACCTTGTTCTAAGAAGAGAAAGTGAGAAAAAGAGAGAGAAATGCATGGCAAATTCCATTTTCATGCCTAAGGAAGCTTAGGAGAGTAAGGAAAAAAAGAAAAATTAGGTTTATAAAGTTTTAATAATCTATTTATGAACTTTAGAAACTCAAAGTGACAAGGATTTAGCTCAAAGGAGCAAAGAAAAGGAGAAAGAGAAGTAAAGAGAAAGAAAAGGAGAGGAAAAAGGAGATTTGTGCATAACCTAAGGCAATAGCCTTTTTTTTAAATTTGCATGATTTAATTATTTGGCATGTTGATGATTCTGAATTGATATTATTCTGTGATGAAAATCTTGGGGATGCATGTTTGCTAGACTTAGGATTTAATTTGGTAAAAATTGAATGTGATTATCTTGTATGTTCCTTGCTAGAAATTGATGAGCAGTGTTCACTTAAACTGTTATAACTTAATTTTTGGAACTTGGTTTTGAATATTGTTTATTGGGATTGAAATATAAGACATAGGGATATAACTTTCATTTAGATCATAAAACCTGAATATGTCTTTAAGTATCCAGAATAATTCATAAAAGTGGGACATAGAATCTGTCCAGAAATTATGGGCAGAATTGTTAGTAATGAGCAGTAAGTACTTAAACTGTTATAAATTGGGTTCTGGAGCTTGGCTTTGTGTGTTCTTTGTTCGGTTTGAAATATAAGACATAGGGCTACAATTTTTATTTTGACCATAATATCTGAATATATCTGTACTTGTCCCAAAAAATTCATAAAGTTCAGACATAGAATCTGTCCAGAAAATTCTGGGCAGAATTATCAGTGACCAGTTAGTGTCAATATTATCATATCTTTTTATACAAAACTAAGAATTAAGTGATTCAAGTTGCATATTAAAAATAAGATCCATATATAAAATGTTTATGAAGATCATGTAACTAAATTCATAACAGAACAGGACCAAAAGTAAGGTCCAATATAGAGAATAAAATCTGCCAGTGACAGGGCAGCATGTGAATTGAGGAATGAAATGAGTAAAATGATGAGAACTTTCTTATATTATGTAAATATTATTTTAATTGAGCGATGAGATATTACATGCATGAAAAGTATGAAATTAATTATTATGAAATTTAATGAATTTGTATAAGCCCTAGAACACCTAACTAGAACCAACTTAGGATAGTTTGGCATGCCAAATAGGGGGGAGTATGATGAAAATGATTAATTCCATTAATGGTATGATTATCTACGCCAGGTTTGGTAATGTTATCTATGCCGGGTTTGGCACTGTTATTTATGCTGGGTATGGCATTATTATCTATGCCGAGTTTGGCACGATTATCTGTGCCGAGTTTGGCATGGTTATCTACGCCCGATTTGGCACTTATATGCACACATCATATTGTCCGAGTGGCACTCCTAAGTGCCTGGATGGCAACTCCATTATCCTATTCAGTGGTTCATAGGTGTCCTAGGCATAAATGAAAACATAAATAAAGAAGTTATGGAACATAAAAGAATTATTGAAAATAAAACTAGAATTATGATTTGTGACATGGATAATAAAAAAATGGAATTATGAATTATGGCATGGAAAAAAAGAAGGTCTAGTGTTATACAATAAAGTGGTAATAAAATAAATAAGTATGAGATAATATAATATAATATAATTTGATGTCTATACATGCTAGAATACCATGATTTGCATGAGCATATGATTAAGCATGAGTTGATATATGATAATACATGATTGCATAAAATAGTTTATTTCCTTATCTATATGCACCATAAGCCAAGAGCTTAGCGTGGGAGTTTTTCTCACGCAGATTTAGTAAAGAATAAATAGAAGATAGTAGACAAAGCCAACGGTGACCTAATCCAGTAAAGCAGCCTGTTGCACACATCGTGGGTTACACAACTTTTGTATATTATCTTGTAAATTTTATTTTGTAGTATTTGTAAAATAAACAGTATGCTTTGTAAAGAACATGTTACTATATAAAAAGGTAGTTTAACTTTTATGTTATATTTCTTTTATAAATGCAAAGTAAATAAATAGTGAATATTGGAAATGAAAAAAAAATGTACGAGTGATTTTGCTTTATATATAACTTATATAATGATATTTTAATCGATGAAGACAGTGTAGCACACCCTCATTCGGGCACGAGCTGTTGGGGTGAGGGGGTGTTACACAAAGTGCTAACTTTGAAAGTGTTCTTGAGAGAATTTTTGTTGTCTTAAAAATATTTTTTTCACAAAAAAATATTTTCATGTCTATTTTTTGTCATTAAATGTCTTTTCTATTTGAATCAAATTCAAAGAAAAGATGAAAAGTCAAAAATGGAGAAAAGGGAAATGAATGAATAGTAATGGGCCATAATTGGCCTAATTAAGGCCAAATTCTGCCGTTGGCAAAATAGCAGCGCATTGGGCCTGCTGCAGGCTACTATTGGGCAGGCCAGCAGCCTGCGTAGCCCGCAGGGGCCTGTGACCCTCCTGAACTATTTTTCCGTGCGATCTCATAGCGATCCATCCCGAAATAATTCTCTTATATTTTGGATCCTATCCAAGACCATTTTACTCATTCTCCATATCTTCAATGCATGTGACCTATTAGGTTCCCAGTTATGTTGGCCACTTAAATTAACAATTAATTTAACTAAGTCATGAGCGGTATCTAGCAACACATCATGACCCCCAATTGACCACAAAGTTAGTGGTTTGCCTACGAACCTTTCCATAGACAATTTTCATGCAATTATTCCTTTCACCATTCTATACCCCACTAGGTTCAAAGTATGGACATGTGTCAACTCCCACTAGACTGACTACATCACGTCTAGTCCAAGTAATGTTAGTTCTTGTCCTTGAGGCTCATTACTCTATTAGATATGTGATTGAAGACTATCTTTATGAAATTTCCACTCCGGCCAGATATTTTCGAGTAATGACCACAATAAGAGGCCATAGGTATACACTCTTTCTATCAGGAGTGGTGAATCCTTTGTTTGTTACTCAATTACCTTTGAATATCTCAAGTTGTATCCAATCACCACCCTATGAGCAACCTCCCTAAGGCGACAAGTAATAGTGTCAAAATACAGAATCAATATTCAAGATATCCTTGAGTACCTCAAGTCTAAAGATACTTGCACCATTGCTATGATGAGACTATCATTGACATTTGAATAGATTATCCATATGATTGTCTCATGGTTGGTCATCCAATGTACTTAGCTACACTTAGCAAGCATCCACATGCTAACTCTAAACATCTCATGTTTATAGATTATGAGATCTACTACTTGATCCAATCAAAGAGTGTAACATGTGCTAGTCTGTCCGGATTAATAATGTCCCGTCTTATTAATCCTATGGCTAAGGATAATTTTGATCCTAACATAATTACAAATGATAAGAATCTCAATATCATGATCTCATCATGATTTCCTTCATGCTATGTTATGTATCAAGGACTTCATTAATTGATTTAAGATCACTTATCAATTCATATATCAAATGAACATCAAATTAATAAAAAAGGCTTTTTATTAATCAAATTAATTCGTATAATAAGTGCTGAAGGTGATTGCACTCCTCTAACATGAATGGCACATTGCATCTAGGTTTATGGTATTCTAGAAATTCATCCTTTCATATCATAGGATATTCAGATGCAAACTATGCTGGTATCCTCTTGAATAGAAAGAGTACTTCAGGCACTTGTCACTTTATTGGTGAATGCTTAGTTTCTTAGTTTAGCAAGAAACAAGTTTCAGTTGCTCTTTCTACCACTGAAGCAGAATATGTGGCAACAGGATGTTGTTGTACTCAAATCCTATGGACGAGACAACAACTTAAGGATTATGGTCATAGTATGGACCATATACCTATCAAATGTGACAACGCAAGTGCCATAAACCTATCTAAGAATCCCATTCAACACTCTAGAAGCAAGCATATTGACATAAGACATCATTTTCTTAGAGAACATGTTCAATATAGAGATGTTGAATTAGAATTTATCGATACAAACAATCAATTGGCAGATATTTTCACCAAGTCTCTTAATGAAGAAAGATTTAACTACATAAGAAGAGAGCTTGGTGTGCTTGATGGATTAACCTTATCTTAAGCATGATTGTCAACATTGTCAAACCTTGAATGTTAATTTTCCTTCATATGTTTTTTATTGTTGTCTAATCTTTTAAGGTATGAAGTGGTTAACATGATGGGAATATATGTTATAAGGCATAGAAGCATCTTAGGAATCTTTAGCCTTATTTTAGACTTAGCTTTATTTATTAAAGATTTAAGGAAACTCACGCCCATGACAAAAATTCACGGTCGTGATCATAATCGCCAAAAGTTTCAGTAGCTTTCACGTCTTGCTTCACGACATTCTTCACAGCTGGAGGTAGCAAAGACTATGTATCATGCCCTTAACTCCTTTCTTTCACTCCCATGAAACTCTTCATTCATGCCCATGACACTTTTTCAAGATTGTGAATATAAATATCAAATAATTACAGAACCGTTCACGTTTTATTTCTCGTGTTGCTTCACGGTCAGAAGTAGTGAAGATTGCACTTCACGACCATGACTCATTGTGTCACTACCGTGAAATTCATAAGTAATGCCTGTGACTATTTAATATCACAACCGTGAACCAATTCGTATCCTTTTTCACGACTAGATTGCCTCTTCAACAAACCATCACCATGACTATTCACGCTCGTGATGGACGATTCACAGCCGTGAATATGTCAACTATAAAATATAATTTTACCATTTCTTCTCATTCTCAACCTTAAAAATTCTCTCAATTAAAGCTCTCATTCATTATCTCTCACAAAATCCGGCCTCCTCATATTCTTTTCCATCTATAAAATCCTTCAAAACTCATTCTTTTTGAAAAATCACAACATCTCAAGGTTGTTCTCAAAATCCCTGGTCAAAAAATCACTCTCCAAAATCCTTTTTTGAGATTATCAATGGAATCCGACTCATCAAAAGGCACAAAGAGGAAATCCCATGCTCCGAGATGCCACACGAACTACCTTCTCAATATTATTCTGGAGCATTGTCATTCGAGATATGTTGTTCTTAAGAAAAGGCCCTTACTTTCGTCTCATTCCTTCGAATGGAATGCTGTCAGGACTCTTGGACTTGAGACAAGCATGACGGAACAATTACAATCTTGTCATCTTAAGGAATTTGTGGATATTCATCGGCCAACACTAAGGGAACCAACTTTCGAGTTCCTTAGCACTTTGCAAGTTTCTCCAACCGGAACAATCAAATTCCAACTCTGTAAGCATTCGAATACTTTCACAATAGTAGAGTTTGGCACTATCTTCAAACTTCCCTCAGATGGTGTTCTCAATGAGAGTGAGGTGGAATTCTATGCCAATCTAGCATGGACTCATTTTGGTTTGGACTGTAGCTGGGATGTGAAGAAGACTAAGAGCACCCATCTTCGGTCTCTCGTGCTTAAATATTTACATAGGTTTCATACCTATAGTATCTTTGCCAGAGGCGATATCAATGGTACAATCCAAAAATCAGAGCTTTTCCTCCTGGAGAAGGCATGAAGAGGTTTAACCATGGCTCTGTCTCACTGGTTTGTATATCATCTTCTCTTAACTGCAACAAAGCCATTGGGAGATATCTTGATAGGTAGGTATGTGACACACCTTGCAATTGAGCTCGGGTATCTAAAGCTCGATGAGCACAATTTCAACCTCATTCCAACACATCCTCGAGACTAGTTAGATGTTGAGTCTTTTATAAAGATGGGAGCAGCTGTTCGAATAATCTATGAGAATAATGTGTATTATCGCTTCACCACTCCAACTGGTGAAATTGATTGGGAAGACCAGGATTCGGATGAATTCAAAGCTGGTCTCCAAGGAATCCAGCAAAGAAAATGAGCCCGAGTTGAGACAGCAACCCTAAAGGTTGAGCAAGAGGTTGGTCAATCATCTGCCTCTACACCTAGCTTGGCACAGAAAGTGGCTGATCTTTTAGCACCTCGCTTTGACCTATTGCAAGCTTTCATCGATGAGAGGTTGGAAAACCTCAAAGACTTCATGGAATCTCATATGGATAGCCTTAAGGCGGAAGTAGCACGCTTTAGAGATGGTCTATCAGGCTTAAAGCCTAATTAGAGTCCTAGCTTGTTCATTTTTTTATGTACTAGTTTTATTTTTATGGATGTAGGACTTTAATTTATAGTTTTTAAACTTTGTAATTCTTCTCTTTCGTTTAATATAATTACATCATTATAATTTTATGGTTTATTTTGTTGATGATAAAAGGGGGAGAACCTAGCAATATATGCAAATGTGTAGTAAAAGGCAAATGTGTTGTATAATATATACTTAGGATATACTTTGCATATACTTAACTAGTTAAGCAAACAAGTTGATATACTTAGAATATACCTCACATATACTTTGTATATACTTAACTAGTTAAGCAAACAAGTTGATATACTTAGAATATACGTCACATATACTTTGCATATACTTAACTAGTTAAACAAACAATTTGATATACTTTGAATATACCTCGCATATACCTAACTAGTTAGCAAAGATCTATGCTATACGTCGTTCAATTCTTGCACTCTATTATTTTTGTCTTAAGCATCTTTTGAGGGGGAGACTTCTCAAAGGCACATATTGCTAGATTATTTGTCACCATCAAAAAGGGGGAGATTATTGAACCTTGAGGACCTTGAGGGGTATTTTCATCATTTTAATGCTAACAAATAAATTAGCAATAATGTATTTAACAATCTGTGTTCTAATTTTGTTGAACAAGATATATCTTGAACAAAATATGATGCAAGAATGAAAGACAACTTTTGAAGACCAAAATAAGAAGAAATAGCATGTTCACTCCCGTGACTACTTATGTCACGCCCATGATATAGCTTAGCACCAACTCTCTAACATTCAAAGCTCACGCCCGTGAAGGATTATACCAACCATGAATGATCAAATCAGTCACGCCTGTGAAATAAAGACACACTTGTGAAACAACATGTTAAGTTCTTCCAGAGAGCTTCACGACCAGAGTCACCACTTGAACCACAGCTTGGAATAATGTTCACGCCCGTGAAAGTATAAAGTCACGCCCATGATCAAACACTTCAAGTTCTTCTCGAAAGCTTCAAGGCCAAAGTCACCACTTGGACCATGACTTGGAAGAACATTCACGACCGTGACACATATAGTCATGCCCGTGAATGAGGACAGAGAAACATGTTAGGCGCAAAGTTAAGAGTTGGTTCAATGGCTATTTTCGCATTAAATGCACCCAAATGGCTATAATTCACTGAGAAAGTATAAATGAAAGTCATTTATGAGTCCAAAACAAAGGGAACAACAATTACTTTGAATATAAAATCTTGTTGTAGCCATTGTGCATTAACTACTTTCAACAAATCCTTTATTCTTTGTAAAAACCTATTTGCTCATTATTTCTGAGCATTATAGGTTGGTGAGTGTTTTCATTGTAATCTATTATTCAAGTGAGTTTGGATATATTGGGTTAAGATTGAAACACTTGTAAGGGTTTATTGTGTGAGCCATAAAACGCAAGGAATTGGTTTATTATGTGAGCCATAAAACACAAGGAAATTTATGGGTTAGGTGTTAGCCATTGAGAGAAACACCATAGTTGGGAGTGAGCTTATAAAACTCCATTGTAACACTTAGTGTGTTAGTAAAACTCCCAATTGAGATTAAAGAGAGGAGTAGGGTTTGTTAATACCCGAATCTCTATAAATCTCGTGTGTGATATCTCTTCATCCCTACTCTATTTAATTTTATTCCGCATTTAAAGTTAAGAAATTTTTATTTCATAACAAATTCAACTCCCCTTCTTGGTTCATTGTTTGGGAAACAATATATATATATATATATATATATATATATATATATATATATATATATAACATTTAAATATGTAACTAATAATGTAAATATTTTGATTTAAAAGAACTCATTCATTAAACCATAATATTTAGAAATATATTTACAAATAATACCAAATATATAAATTACAAAATTCACTCCTTATAAATCCTACATACCACAAATTTACATCAAAAGAAATTTTTAAAATTTAATTTTTACAATATAATTTCCAAAATATACAAAAAAAAAATAAACTGCTGCAATTTGATCTTAGGGTTCCCCATTTCTTCAGTCACCCTAATACAATAGCTACGTCTATTTATCTGCACATGAAACACACGTGCTAAGCTTTTAGTATAGTGGTACGCTTGATAACTATTCAATAATTATATAAATATTTCTAAAATAAAATTTTAGAAACTATAATTAATTTACTAAGCATGCCAAAATATTCAAATAAATATCAATACCATTTACATCAAGCAAAAATAAACAATTCATCAATTATAACATTTCATTCATTTAACATTCTTGAAATTCTTTAACAATACAAGACATACTATTTAAAATATCAATTTAATAATTTTCAATTTATTTTTATATTTATTTAATAGCCCACAACATCTTAGACCGAAACTAAACACTGGATACAAAGTTTCTTCTCTCCAGTAGTATACTCGGCATCTACTTAATAATTTTATAACTCGACATTTAACGCCTACTTTTTCAATAATAACTCAACACATTTTTGTTGCCTACATAATTTGAATCTACGTAATTTCAACTCAACACTATTTCTTAGTGCCTAAGTAATTTAAATTCAGCACTATTTTATAGTGTCTATATTTCTACCCTTTTATTGACATGTCAACTTATTATAATTTCTAGTTCTCGACTAGATGTTATAGAGTTTAATTATATTTGTTACCTTTATTATTATTTACATAAATTATGTATATAACACTGATATAATTTCATATAAATGTATTAATCTCCATTAAATATTTTATAACATATATTTTTCTATCACAAAATATGATTTCAAATAATATATTTTTCTATCACAAAATTCCACAATCAACACATATATACAAGCTGTCCTATTCCGGATAACATTTATACCTTGTATTGCCCTGTATTTTTCATCCATTTTTAAATGGAATTTGGAAACGTGATCAACTAACAAAATGTAGGTACATGTCTTATCTTCAATTTCCAGCTAAAATCACATTAAACCGAATTTTTTAGAAAAAGTTATGAACTTTCCTCTAAATTACGTGCATTCCATTCTGCCCAGTATTTTACTGGACATATTTCTAGTTTGAAATTTGAGTCTATTTTATAACTAATTCCAGGCATCTTTCAAGTCTAATGGTCTAAATGAAAGTTGAAGTCCTATGTTTTACTTTCCAACAAGAATCACTCAAAAATCATTTCCAGAACTCAAGTTATGAGCAGAAAAGTAGATACTGTTCATAAAACGAATTTTTCAGCACCTCAATTAATTCCTACAATTTCCATCCTCCTATTCAAATTTTTATTTTCACATTCATAGCATCATTTAATCATCAATTCATCACTCAATTAAAATATCAAGAATTACATACACAATTATTTATAATTTCACAAAATTAATATCAACATTTTTCATATTGAATTTTTGCCAAATATACATAACTCACAAAATCTACTTCTCTTCACTCTTCTCTTCCTCTTAGTTAGCTTTCTCCTTGCCCTTACTTCCTTTTTGATTTTGGTTAAAAGATTGTTCACCTTCTTGTCCTAACAACAAATTTCACACTAATCAAGCACTAAATATACTAATTAACCCTTAATCACTATTAACATAATAATCATCCTAAATTTCCAACTTTAATGGTAACTAACCCCAAAATCAAAGAAAATAAAAAAAAAAGTGAGAAGATGAAAAATCTAACCACACCTTTGTGGATCTTCAAAATGACTAAAATCTTCCTTCTCTTTTTCTCTTCCTTTCTTCCTTCCTCTTCCTTAGTTTTGCTCACTTTGCTTCACTTCCTTGTTGATCTTGCCTTAATCCAACTTTTTTCCATCTAATCTTAGCTTTGATTGAAGAAAAAAAATGAACAATGGGGGGAAAGGAGGTCACGACTACAATGAAGAAGAAGAAGAGAGAAGTTTGTTTGTTTTAGATGAGGAAGAAGAAGAAATAAATGACCAAAAAGTTGAATTTGACTTTTATAGTTGGATTAGGTGGGTGGTTAAGATTAATAGATAATTTTGTCCCCCATTGGTCCATTAACTTAAATCACTCTTACTTTATTTTAATCCAAATAATATTCCTTTTCTTAGATAAAGAATATTCTACTTTTATGCCTTCTTAAAATATATGTGCCAAAAACACTGCAATTTCCAATTTCGTTCAGCGAAAAATTATTATTTTCTAAATTTTAGTTTCAAACTTCAAAATTCTCAATTAATAAATTCAAAATATTTTTCTCATATTTATTATCATTTTAATTTTTGTCTTTCATGTCCAAATTTAGACCCCGATCGGTTCGGCACGCCGAATTTTGGTCAACCGCAACCGTGGCCTAAATTATCGGGCATTACAATGCTAATAATAAGGGTTTCACGACCGTGACTATCATGTATTAGGTTTTCCCATGAAAGATTTGTCACGCATGTGACAGGAGAGTGTTCATGTTTGTGAAGACATACTTCATGCCCGTGAACAATAATCAGGAGAGTTGTTGATCAGAGTCATTCCTTTCTCTCTCCTATGCAATTTCAGCTACTCCACTACCTCTATAACCCAAGTGTGCAAGCCACATTCATCTTCCTCATCTTTTTCCCCTATTACTCAAAAATCACCATTTATAATCCTTGTGGAAGCTTGTACCTAAGAGATAAAGAGGAGTTCTTGATGTTTAAACCAAAGATTGGTTTGAAAGTAAGTTTAGTGATTCATTTCCTATTATGTGCTTCTAAGATAGGGATTTTTCGTGTGGTAGGTGTTAGAACCAAAAGAGAGGATCGCCAAAGGGGATAGGTAATGAAGATCTTAAATAGTTTAGGCTTCATTGTTAAAGGTTAGCACATATATGCATATTAATTCCCTCTTTCTTGTATGATGACATGTTTTGTGCCATGAGATGATCTGAAATGTGATAAATGATATACATGGGTTTCTGGTTATGTAAATGTATAATGGTTACATGATTTAAGTGTTAGAAATGTCCTAAAAATATGTTATGTTTGTTATGATGCTTAAGAGAATTTTTAGCATGATATGTGTTATGAATATTCCTTTTTATGTTAAAGGCATATTGCTAGCTTGATATGTGGTTAAATATTGATATGAATGATTGGCATTGGTCAATCTTAGAGATCCTTGCATGTGGCATTGTTATGCTCCATTTTTTATTTCTGAAAAACCCCTAGAAATCCACGCTCGTGATGAGGTTATCACACCCATGAATGTAGCCCACAAACACATTTCATACCCATAATAAAAAGAGTCATGGGAATAAGCTTTCATGTCTTGCGTCATGGCTAAGGAAGTCATGAATACATGGGTTCATGGCCGTGAACAGGTTGTCACGGCCGTGAACATCTATTTCTAGTTTGACCTTCAATTTTTACGGTTTGAACCATAGTCATGAATATTTGGTTTCATGCCCATGAACATATAATCACAACAGTGAATGAAGTGTGTTTGGGGGACAAAAGCTTTCATGTGATGTTTGGTTCACAAGTAAAGAAGTACCCATGAATATCTTTCATGCCCGTGAATCCTTGTAATTTTATAATATGCAGTTTTGGTTTTTGATGCTATTGATGGGTGAATAGATCACATGTTATTATTTGTATATTAGAATGAGTAAATCATATGTAAGTGATGATGATGAGGTAATATACCAATATTGATGCTATAAGCATGGTTATATGTTATGATGGTATTAAAAAGGAATGAAAGATAAAGGTTAAGACTTAAAAAACCCTTTTCTCTAATCTAGAACTTGGCCTTTGATAGATGACATGTCATTGAAAGGGTTACGGTGCCATAGAATATTTTTTATATGAGGCCTTGGCAGCTGAAGCTTAGGTAAAAACATCTTTAGCCCTCGGTTCTATGTGATTTTAAGGACAATGTGGTTGAAGCTTAGGTTAGATCGCCCTTAATCAGGCTTATACTCAGTTAAGGTGACTAAAGCTCTGGGAGCACCTTTAACTTGAGGAGGTGAAGTGAGCTTTTACACTTAGTGCACAAAGTGACTGAAACTCTGGAGCGGCTCTATTCCACAACCTATATTCGGATAGTCCAACTTAGAGTTTTGGGTGAAAATAGATTTTTAAAAGGGAATTATGGTAAGTTTTAGGAAAAAGCAAAATAATTATAAAAAAGAAACGAATATTTGAAAAGTGGTAAGTCATGAATAAAATAAGATGAACAAAAGAAAGAGGTAAGTTTACTATGAACCGGTTGTATGAGAAGCTATGTGAAATATTGATAAGAGATATGATGATTGTATTGTCATGCATTAGCATAGTGTTTATGATATGATAATATATATGAACATGTATAATATGCCATGATATAAATTGTATAATTGCATGCTTAAATTTTTATGCTTATATGTACTACTAAACTTTCAGTAGTTTAACATATAGATTTTCTACATGCAGGTCGGAGCTTAAGGAATAGCAGGAGTTGACTCAAGTGAAGAAGTGTCCATTTTGAAGAATCAATGCATATGTCATCTTTGTTGATTTCTTTATACATGACATGGTTTTGGATTTTAATGTTTTGTATAAATCTTTTTATGCTAAAAGATTGTATATGGATAAAAAGTTGTATTTTATAAACAAATGGTCATTTTAGGCTGAGCATGAAAGTATGATTTATGAAAAGGATCATTTGGATAAAATTGATGTAAGTTTATAAATGGTTCTTGATGTTCAAAGCGGTTTATAAAATTAATTTTGCAAAAAAAAGTTTTAATTTTACAAACTTTATAAAACAATAACCGGTAGCATCCGCTTAATTAGTTGAGAGCAATCCTAATTAGTTGGCTGGGTGTTACATATATGGTCTTTGAATTCAAATGAAAAAAAAAATCTTAGAAGGCCAAAAGTAGGATTTGCCAGTGACAATGCTTTTGTTTGGAGATTACTTAATGAGATGGGAGTGATTTTCTAATGATTAGACAAATATTAGAAAGAAGAGTAAGAAGATGAAGATGATGAAGAAAAAAATCTCAAAGTTGAGAGAGAGGGAGCATGAGAGAGTGTCCCTCACCCAACATTTTTATCCTTTTCTCATTGTTCTCTTTTGGCACACTTGCCTTCTTTCCATTGGTTCTACCTTTTTGGTCATTTCTTGATCTTATGTCCTTTCTTCTTTTCATCTACTACATTCCCTTTTTGTGCAAAGCTCTTTCCCCCAAATCTTATTTTTGTTTCTAATTAGTTATTGTAATGGCCCAAATACCAGGTTAGTTGTAAACTGTAGTTTCCGAGATTAATCAGCATACCCGGATGTCAAAAATACACCATTGGATGAAAAATATTTTATTTGATCATCAAAAAATATAGATTATGACTAGTCTGGTGGTTAAAATTTGGAGTGAAAATGAGATCAAATAAGTCCTCAAAAGTCAAAACTAAGAAAAAATGGGATTCGGTTTAATTAAATAATTGATTGACCATACTTTGATCGGGCTATGAAAAATAGCAAACAACATTTAAAAATTTATTTTAAGTCATGGATAAACTCTAATTAATATTTAGGATTATTTGACAGTGAAAAAGGAATTTTACGGTAACACCGAAAATTAAATTATCAGTCCGATTTGAGTGAGCTGGACAAAAAAGGACTTTGTTTGAGTTGAAATTTTTTTGTAGACATATAAAAATATTTTATGAATTATGGAATCAAATTTGGATGAAATTGAGCTTGGAAAGTGAGAAAAATAATTTATAATGCATAATTTGGCCTAAATGGATCGGGTTTTGTTTGGCCCAAGCCCACTCAACTTAAACCACTATAAATAGGCTCAAAAATCAGAATTCTCTAGAGAGAATTCTGCTTCATCTTCTTCCTCTTTCTTTCCCTTATGGCCAAATTCACATCTTCCCATTTCTCCTCCAAAATTCTTCCAATTTCTTCACTTTTTACACCAAAATCAACCATTTAAAAATAATTTCAGCATCTCTAGCAGCTAATAGAAGTTTTTAATATTCAATTGGAGGGCTAGAGTGGAAGAAAATCAAAAGAGAAAAGTTATGATATAAATTTGAGGTAAGTAAAATTTATAGTTTTAAATTAGTTTAATGGTTTAAATAAGTAGTTTAAGGTATGTAAATGATAAATATGAAATTTATTTGAGTTAAGAAAGCAAAATAATGGTGGATTAATGAAGGAAAAATTAAGGCCATAGTAGGTTTAAGAGAATGTGAAGGTGCTTCTAAGGGAAAGGCTAAGGAAAAGGAAGTCTAGGAAGGCCAAAGCAAGAAATTAAGGTTAGTAATTCCAAAATCTATTTATTTCCATTAATTAAGCATGATTTAGAGTTATGAAAATTTAAAAATTTGTGTGTTTTGCATGTAATTTCTAATTAATGCTTAAAACATGATTAAGAGAATATGAAAAGTGAATTAGAATGGTTAATTTCAATTAAAAAAATTAATTAGTGACAATTGTAAAATATTACCTTATTATGTGAAAAATTAATATTAAGGAATAAATACATTTTATTGTAATATTATGATACATATGTAATAATGAATGTATAAATTAGTAAAATGAATAATTAGAAGGTGAAAGAAAAATTTTAATGATGAAAATTAATTATAGGCCGAAAAATGAAGAAAAAATTAATATTTTTCTTGCTAATTAAATGAAAATTTAGTCATCAAAAGCAAGGAAATATGATTTTGAGTGTGTTTAGATTTTTTGAGAATTTTTAAATGATATATTAAATATTTTTCTAATTATTGATTTTATTATGCATGAAATAAAAAATAATGATTAAAGTGTGTTTAGTGATGCTTAATAACTCAATTGAATATTGATAATGAAATGTTGATATATATTAGAATGGAAAGTATGGAAAAATTACGGTAGTCAGATAATTGTATAGATGAATAAAATATTAATGTAAAAATAATAAAATGTATGAATTTAATGGAAATTGAATTAAATAAATAAAATAATGTACTTAGTTATTTTTATGATGGTTAAATCTTGAACAGGATATAATTAGCTAGCCATAAGGATACCGTTACCGCAGTGTGGGTCATAGCGACTCGCTTATGTAGGTCAATGACGGTCTACTTCAATGATATTGATACAGTGATTCAATGTACAGTATAGTGATTCAATGTACAATGCAGTGCTTGGATGGTCCTTCATGTATCTAGTCCAAAGATTTTCTATATATATGGTAATTGTGATAAAGAAAATATATATATATATATATATATATAGGAAAATTGAAAAATGAGAAATAAGTGGAATAAAATGAAATAAAATGTTAAATTATGTAGTTAAAAAGAAAATAAATGAAAAATAAATATGTTAGTGGAAAAAGTGTAAATAAATGTAAAGTAGTGGCAAAATTGTAAATAAATAGAATTTTTGTAACCAAAGTGAAATTTGTGTAATTAAATAGAAGATTGAAAAAAAAATAAAACAAAATAAAAAAATAAAAGAAGAAGAAGAAGAAGAAGAAGAAGAAGAAGAAGAAGAAAGAGAGTTAACTAGAGTGGTAAGGTGAGAAAATGGACTAAATTGAAAAAAATGAAAATCTAGAAGTAAAAAAAAATTATAATATTTATTGAGAAATATGGTTAATTGAATGAAAATATTAAATAGTCAACTAAAGGGAAGAATATTAAAGTATTGATAAAAAGAATAATAAACGTATTAAAGAGAAAATTTGAATAGTGTAGTGAATATAATATTGTATGAATGTATGCAAATATAGATCAATGGAAATACTTAGATTAATAATCACCACTAGACATATTAATGCTCAAAAAATAGTAATTTGATTGCGTGCAGGTAGTAGCGGAAAAGTCAAGAGCAAACGTATAAGTTTGGGAGCAAACGGAAGAATAAAATATTAGTAGGTTAGTATTAAAAATGGAACGTATATATATGTATGTATATGGAGTTGTAAGAATAAAAGGTTGTACAAATTATAATAAAAAATATTTATGAATTATTATATATGTAAAGAATGAAATATTGACTTGTGAATGAATGTAGACTATTTTGTGTTATATATTGATATTGTTGTGCCTAAAAATGGGCTGAAAATTATTTGTATTGCATGTGAGATAGTTAATTTATAGCCGTTATTCTGCCGAAATTTTTGGAAAAATGAAAAGAATTAATTAAGTACTAATAATATTATGGTCTTTAAATTAAGTTAAGAGAAAAAATTGGCATACATCAGCTATAATCGTACTAATCTACGTAACGTACGTATAGAAAAAAGTGTTATAAGAGTGTCACGGTTATGGACTATTGACCTCCCCTTTCCTTTCTTTCTATTGGTTTTTCATTCTCTAGGTTCTTACTTTTCTTTCCTATTTCATGTAAGATCCATTACTTTTTTCCTGTAAAGTGTTTCTTTTTTCAAAATTGTTGTTGGAGAGGGAACTTCCTTTTTTCCTCCAAGCAGCCCATTACCAATATATTATTGAATTTATTAATAACTTGGCAACACAAAGCCATCCATTACTGTTAATTTAAATCTAATCCAAAGCAGCCAAACCTAGAAGTCCTCTTTCTTAACATATGCACATTTCATAGGAATTTGAAGCAAATTCACCATCCTTTCTTCACTTGCACTTTCTACTATAATTTCTTATCAAAAACCTATAGTGAACCCATTAGGCATTGATCTTGATAATTAATATTAAAGTCGGTACTATGCTTGACATTATCACTGATATATTCTCTGTGTTACCTTAGAGACTTTTTGTTATCAATGAGAGATGAAAATTGTCTTTTTATAAATAAACGAATAGAGTTATACTTAATATTGAATTTCAAATTCTAATCCTAATTACTAAATAAATATATGTAGTCAAGATAATATTTTAGTAAAATTAAATTTTTAATATATTAATATCAAATTTCAATTATCAATACTAATAAAAGATATTAAAATTTATAAAAAAAATCTCAAAATTTTATAAAAAAGAAAAATGTAAAAGATATCAAATATATGATGGAGAGATCTATAGCGGAAATCTGGTAGATCTCTCCTCAGGATCTAATACATGCTATTTAGAACACAAAACAAATGAATTTAATTGAGGAAGAGGAAGATGTGTATCTAATTTGGCTGAATCCATCGTCTTAGAAACGATCCGATAAGCTTTTGCACCAAGATCTTCTCTCGTTTTCTAACCCCAGAATGATGGAAATCTTATCTCGTGATTTTTCTTATCATCTATCCTTCTTTATATAGAGGATGTTGCCCAGATATTAAGCCAAGAAGGGAGGTTGAATGTACAAATAGCTTGTAATAAGATTTTGATTCAAAGTAATTGCTATTCTATTGTTATTCTCTTGTTCTGAATGCATAAATGACTTTCATTTATACTCCCATGGCTGAATATAGCCGTTGGGGTGCATTAAATACAAAACTAGCCGTTGTACCAACCAAATAATCGCGCCTGACATTTTTCTCTTTCATTGTTCACGGGTGACTATGTTTTTCATGGGCGTGACATTTCTTCCCAAGCCGTGACTGAAGTGGTGACCTTGGTCTTGAAGCTCTCTGGAATGTTTTGACATATTGAGTCACGGGCGTGACATACTCATTCACGGGCGTGACAAACTTCCCAGTAGTGATCCAAGTGGTGACTTTGGTCGTGAAGCTCTCTGGATGAAAATGCATGAACATTCACGGGGGTGACATATTAATTCACGGGGGTGACTGAAATGTCCACTTCAAGGTTTGTTCTTCCTTCATGGCCATGAACTTCAAATGTTGGTTTTGGTAACAGTTAGCTCTTTTCACGAACGTGACACATAGAGTCACGGCAGTGAAAATGCTACTTCCTTAATTTTGTCATTCAAGGATTATTCTTCCAATCTCCATTCTTGCTATTTTAATCCATGTCATGTATAATAGACTTAGAAAACAAGTATGTTAAATACAAATATTGCTATTTTATTGTTATCATCAAAATGACGGAAATACCCCTCAAGGTTTAACAGAGGAGCTTAATCATTAGGGTTAGCAACAAGATAGACTTAGCTCACCGGTATATAATAATTATGGGCTATCCATCATACCCATATTATTATATGAGCCCACATTAATTCTCTCACACTTAATTAATAAATGAAGTCATGCCTAAATAAAGAATTAATCAAATTCTTAAGGCCCTTTATTTGTAATTTGTCCTGATATCTCAATTAAAAGCCCATAAATATAAGATATTAAAATAAAATATCTTACATTCTCCCACTTGGGTGTATTAATTGAGAACATATTACAAAAGATTTCACATTCCCGTTCGATTCAATAAGATTTTCAACATAGGATCATGGCGGAAACCACATAATCAAGAACATTGCACCTTCCATAGTCACATATGCCAATAACCCTATCAATCGTAATAAGCATCAGTGTGGTAATGTGGTAAGAATTATTTAACACTAACTTTATGATCAAAACTTTATGTGTTGATTTTCTTATCAGCCAAATTTCTTATCTTTATGTAACACAGTTACTTATAAGAAATCCTTTATTACTTCAAATTAAAGTCTGTATGTCTTAAAAACTTTATATCTCGAGATACTTTATGTGTCAGAAGACATACACCCAAGGCTATAAACAGCAATGCCCCAAGCCTTCGCTTAAGATGACACTAATATTAAGACTTTCAAACATTTAATCTGATATATCACATAATATTTTCCAATGAAAATATAACAATGTATTGATAATCATCAGAAATATAATAATGTACATTTAGACCAATGTATAAAGTACGTACAAACATTACATAAAGTAATATAAAATCCTCCCACTAATCCAAGGGATCAAAACCAGACTTTAGACCCATACTAATGACATGTCTTACATAAATATTGGGCCGAAGTCCCTTAGTAAGAGGATCTGCTATCATATCTTCTGTATTGATATGATCCACCTCAACGTCACTTTTCTTTATCAGCTCTTTCGATGTCAAATATTTGACTTCCATATGCTTAGACCCTGTGATATTCTTGTTGTTTTTAGCAAACAACACAACTGGAAGATTTTCACAATACAACTTTATGGGTCTGTCAATGGAATCAATAATTGACATTTCCGCAATGAGATTTTGTAGCCATACAGCCTGTGTGGCTGCACCATAACATGCTACAAACTCAGTCTGCATCGTGGAAGAAGAGATTAAGGACTGTTTAACACTTTTCCAAGATACAGCCCCACCAGCCAGCATAAAAATATAACCTGATGTGGATTTTCTATCATCTGAGCAACCAGCAAAATCTGAATCTGTATAGCCAGTTAATTTCAGATGCTCAACCTTTCTGTATGTTAAGATATAATCACTAGTCCCCTTAAGGTATCTCAAAACTCTTTTAGCCGCAGTCCAATGGTCCATTTCAGGATTAGATTGATATCTACCTAGAATACCAACTGTATATGCAATGTCCGGCCTAGTGCATACTTGAGCATACATCAAGCTTCCTACTGCACTAGCATATGGCACTGCTTTCATTGATTCTCTCTCAACCTCATTCTTAGGACACTATGCGAATCTTAATTTATCACCTTTAGCAATTGGCACATCCCAAGATTTACATTCATGTATATTGAATTTCTTCAATATCCTTTCTATGTATGCCTTTTGAGAGAGACCTAAAAGGTTTTGAAATCTATTCCTTAAGATTTCAATTCCTAGGACAAAAGATGCTTCTCCAAGATCTTTTATATCAAAATATTTAGATAACAACTGCTTAACCTCATGCAGTGTACCTAAATCATTACATGCAAGCAAAATATCATCTACATATAATATCAGAAAGATATATTTGCTCCCACTGATCTTGAGATATATGCATCTATCAACTTTGCTTTCAACAAAGCCTAAAGAAGTGATTACATCATCAAATTTTAAGTACCACTATCGTGAGGCTTGTTTTAAACCATAAATAGACTTTTTAAGTCTACAGACAAGATGGTCTTTACCATCTTCATGAAAACCTTTAGGTTGTTCCATATAGACCTGCTCGTTTAATTCTCCATTCAGGAATGCGGTTTTAACATTCATCTGATGTAGCTCTAAATCAAAATGAGCTACTAGTGCCATAATTACTCTAAATGTATCCTTAGAGGATACAGGAGAAAATGATTCACTGTAATCAATTCCTCCTCTCTGAGTAAATCCTTTGGCAACTAATCTGGCTTTAAACCTCTCAATATTCCCATTGGAGTGTTTCTTGGTCTTATAGACCCATTTACAGCCAATAGGTCTACAACCTTCAGGTAATTCAACAAGCTCCCACACGCCATTACAATCCATAGATTGCATTTCATCTCTCATTGTTTTCCACCACAGATCTGCTTGGGTACTAGAAACAGCTTCCTCAAATGATATAGGATCAGAAACATGACCAATATCATAATCACTCTCTCCTAGATAGACCACATAATCAAATGGAATAACATATTTTCTTTTCCTAGTAGACCTCCTGAGAGGAATCTTTGCAACTGCACCATGTGATGATAAAGCCTCATTAAACTGTATAGGTTCATCCCTTAATACTGGATTAATCACAGGTGTAGGAACCAACATTGCAGGTTGCTTGGGAACTGGTATATGTATAACCTTAGTCTGTTGTTCCATACTAGTGATCTCAGAGTGTTCATACTAATTAGCTATATCAAATTCTAAAAATTTAGCTGTTAGTGATTCCACAATTCTAGAACCCCCTTTTCTACAATAAAATTTGTAGCCTTTAGAATGATCTGGGTATCCTATAAAATAGCAACGAGTAGATCTAGATTGCAATTTACCTTCAGTAGGATTATAAAGACGTACTTCTGAAAGACAACCCCAAACACGAAGGTGACTTAAGCTAGTTTTCCTATTAGTCCACAGTTTAAACGGCGTTCTAGCTACAGACTTACGGGGTACTCTATTGAGGATATATAATGTCGTTTTAATAGCCTCACCCCATAAAAAGTCTGGGAGATTAGATCTTGACATCATACTTCTAACCATTTCATTTAAGGTGCGATTTCGCCTTTTAGCCACACCATTCTGTTCAGGACTTTCTGGCATAGTAAACTGAGCTACTATTCCACAGTCCTCTAAGTATTTGGCAAAAGGACCTTTTAATTGTCCTGCTATACCGTATTTTCCATAATACTCACCACCCCGATCAGACCTAACAATTTTGATAACTTTTCCCTACTGTTTCTCAACTTCAATCTTAAAAATTTTGAATTTCTCAAGAGATTCAGACTTTTGCTTAATCAAGTACAAATAGCCATATCGGGAAAAATCATCAATAAATGTTATAAAATATTTATTATTGCATATTGTGGGTGAATAAGGTCCACATATATCTGTATGGATTATCTCTAAGAGATCTGAACTCCTGATAGATCCCTTTTTCTTAATTTTGGTTAGGTTACCCCTACAACAGTCAACACATGTTTCTAGGTCACTGAAATCAAGGGCAGGCAAAATTTTGTCTTTAATTAGCCTATCTACCCTTTCCCTAGAAATGTGGCCAAATCTTTTATGCCACAACATGGATGACTTTTCCTTTATTAAGGGTCTTTTGGCAACAATATGTTCAACATTACATGATGTAGAATATATTTCATTTGAACTTAAAGAAACTTGATACAAACCATATGACAAAATACACCGGCCAATTGCCTTTGAATTAAGATTTATATTGACAACTCCGTCTTTAAATACAAAAGCATAGCCAATTTTGTCTAATTTAGAAATAGATACCAAGTTCCGTCTAAAAGATGGTATGAACAATATATTAGATAAAAATAGTTCATAACCACTATCTAAGTTCAAACAAACATTTCCAACTAGTTGAACATCAACTGTAGTATTATTGCCAACTGTGAGCATTAACTCTTCTTTATTTGGCTTCCTCATGTTTGTGAACCCCTGTAATGTGAAGGCAATGTGTTTAGTCGCTCCACTATCAAGCCACCAAGAACTGGATGTGGCATCAGCTAAATTAGATTCACAAATAATAAAACCAAAAGAGTTACCTGTAGGCTCATGCTTCTCTAACCAAGCTTTATATTTAAGACAATCCGCCTTTTTATGACCTTTCTTTTTGCAAAAGAAACATTTAAATTTATTTTTCTCTATGCCTTTAAAATCACCCACAGTACTAGATCGGGAAGACTCATGTCCCTGAACAGAAAAAGAAGCATTAGTCTTAGCTTTCTTAGCTTTCAGTTTACCTTTATGCTGAGATCCAGATACAAGAAGCGCGACACTAGATTGTCTCGCCTTTAGCTTCTCTTCCTCAGCTACGCAAACGACAATGAAAGCATTGACAGTCCAAGGATCCTCCCTAGATTTGTAAGCCGTAATAAGCATCTCAAACTCAGGAGGTAGAGTATTGAGAGCTTGATGCACAATACAAGCATTAGGGAGAATAATGTCAAAATCCTTTAAATCATTCTATATGTGGACCATCTTTAAAATGTACTCCCTAACACCTCCAAGTCCGTTATACTTCATAAAGTATAATTGTTTCAGAATGGTACCAATCTCAACATTGATTGACACTTTATAATGCTAAGACAAAGCTGTAAGAAACTCTTTTGCTATATGAGTCTCAGGAAGACCGCTCAACAGATGCTCTGGAATTGACCTTTTAAGGGTCAAATAGCACATGCGGTTTATCTTATACCAGGTTGAGTGTAACTCTTTTTCCACATCAGTACTCTCAGGAGCTAAGTCAGCTGGTTTAGGAGTTGTCATGGCAAGATCAATATCTGCCAACTCCATAGCCATTTCAACATCTCTTTTCCACTCTTTGAAATTAGAAGCTGTTAATGTCTAAACTGTAACAGTGCAGTTATTGATTGAGAAGGTGACTGAAAAATCAACAATGTAATACTTTAGTTCAAGACAATAATAATACTCAAAGCCATAAAAGAGTATTAATCCGAAGAATTTCAGCACATCATTATATAATCACCTTTGGGAAGAAAATATAACATGCAATAGATAATTCTTCAATATAAGAACGATCTAGGAATTTACACAGTCTTTACAAATTTAAATACCTTTGGGCAGAATAAATCACTCAGACCAGTTCATTCCTAATCAAATGTCTTATATTATCATCTCAAAATTTGAATTTATAATAAACATCTTTGGGCCGAATAATTATAAACCAAATCTGAGACATCCCTAAAATATATAAGTCTATATATTTCTTAAAATCTCAGCTAAAAAGGTCACTTTGACAACTGCATTCTAGCCAATTTTAAAAAAAATACTTATATCGGAATACACCTTATTTATTGTCTTGGAAAAAAAATATAATTTTTCATTCCTTATGGACATGGGGCTTAAATGTCTCGAAAAATTATAATCACAAAATAAAATTACATCGTCAATTTTACCTGAGAAAAATTAATTCCATATATGACATTTTATGTCAATGCATAAATTAAAATAAATAATGAGATAACAATTTATCTCTAAAAATGTTACAATTTTTCTCAATTATGGTTTTTAAAAATTAATTTAGAAAATCTAAATTAATTACAAAAGAAATCGGGTCAAAAATAGCCTTATGGAGTAAAAAATAATGAATTGGGGACTTAATTGAAAAACTCAGAAAGTTCAGGGACAGAATCGGAAAACTGGAAAGAGGGAGAAACGGTGCGCATGTGTATCACACACGCCTACAGCTGTCACACGCGCCCCGACAGCTCCCAAAATTTTTCTCCTTGACACGCCCACGCGCACGCACCAGACTCATTTCTTTCAGCATCCTTTTGCGCGACATGCGCCAACGTCTTCCTCCCCCGACCTCTGCAATTTTTCTTCTATAAATTCCCAAAAAATTCAATTCACTCCTAAAATCGAAATTTCTTCAAAATTTTGCTTTAAATCAACATGCAATAACATATTATTCTGATATTATTAAGAAAAATTTACCGAAAATCAATAAAATCAGAGAATCAAGCATGTGATTAACCAAATCAAAAATTCCTCAAAAACTCAATTAAACTCAGTTTTTCTCTAGATCCTGATTAGAAAAACTCAAATATGGTTCTAAAAACATGTATTTAGGCTCTGATACCACTTGATGGAGAGATCTATAGCGGAAATCTGGCAGATCTCTCCCCAGAATCTAATACATGCTATTTAGAACACAAAACAAATGAATTTAATTGAGGAAGAGGAAGATGTGTACCTGATTTGGCTAAATTCATCGTCTTGGAAACGATCCGAGAAGTTTTTGCACCAAGATCTTCTCTCGTTTTCTAACCCCAGAATGATGGAATTCTTATCTCGTGATTTTCCTTATCCTCTATCCTTATTTATATAGAGGAGCTTAATCATTAGAATTAGCAACAAGAGAGACTTAGCTCACCTGTATATAATAATTATGGGTTATCCATCATACCCATATTATTATCTGAGTCCACATTAATTCTCACACATTTAATTAATAAATGAAGTCATGCCTAAATAAAGAATTAATCAAATTCTTAAGACCCTTTATTTGTAATTTGTCCTGATATCTCAATTAAAAATCCGTAAATATAAGATATTAAAATAAAATATCTTACAATATAGTCATAGAGAGCATCACATCAGCATCAGCTCGTTTATGCTTTATATGATATCTTAGATATCAAAATTAAATAGAAAATAAAGATATTAATGTGATTGAACTCATATTATTGCAGTGAAGCTCCATAAAAAATGGATAAATTTGTAAAAAATAACTAATATCCTACTAATTTCTTTAAAAGATATTTACAATAAAATTAAATAATAATACTTATTCGAAGTAAGATGGAAGAAGTAATCATTAACAGTTAATAATATATTGCTAAATAATAAGAGAAAATAAAAAGACGATCAATATATGGTCAACAGAGTTAAGGTAACATGATATTAATTTGACAAAAAAATGAATATATATACATATATTAAAGCACAAAACAAGTTTTCATTTTTTTCTTTAAAAAAAAAAAGGAATATTCAAGTTTTCATTTATGTAATTTAATTTCAAGTCCATGATATTGAATTCCTCACAATGAGTAACTTAGAACGCAATAACCTTGCCAATATCTACACAACAATCAGACAGCTCAACAAAGACATACGCGCATTTCTCCCTCTCCAGCCAGCCTCATTACGTCATGGCGTCATTCATTTCCTGAATTTCCTTTTTCCTGCACTTTCTTTAAACCAATACTGGTACGCCACGTAAACACAATTAAAAATGGAATGACGTGGCAAATGATGAGACGCGGTTTTCATTTTTAACAAATAGACAATCGCATAAGATTGCTACTCCCGACACCTGATTGATTAAATTCTAGCTTTGGCTTCCATCACACAATCGCTTCAACGCAGAAAAGACTATGAAAGACCGTGTAAGATCTACTACTACACTCTGATCTTCATCTTCATTTCGATTTCTTCTCGGTAAAGTACAGAAAGAGGGAGAGAAATTTATCCGTAGAGTTGTTATGGCGAGTGGTGGAGGGTACGGCGATCCGAGTCAGAAGATAGACTATGTGTTCAAGGTAGTGTTGATCGGAGATTCGGCGGTGGGGAAATCGCAGATATTAGCTCGATTTGCGAGGAATGAGTTCAGTTTAGACTCTAAGGCTACAATTGGAGTTGAGTTCCAGACGAGGACCATGGTTATCCAGCATAAGAGTGTCAAGGCTCAGATCTGGGATACTGCTGGCCAAGAACGGTACTATTTCTATTTTTTTTTTCTCTTTCCAGTGCATGTCTGCTCGTTTAGGTCTGCAATCAAATATTACCAAATTAAATGTGGTTTGAACTTCTAAATGAAGGTCTAATTGCCATTTGTGGTTTTTTTTTTTTTTAAGTCATGTATTTAAGTCAATTGAATTGTATCTGTGCTGTTCTGTGGTATTTAATTGAAAGCACATGATGCTATTGTTAGATCCAACACGGAATCATTGCTAGGTGACATGCCCATAAAACTTTCTGCTCTCTTTTTGGCTTTTCCTAAACTTTCACTTAGCTTGAGGCGGGACCGAAGGGCAGAAGGGGTATCATATCATGATTACAATATTCTTTCGAGTTTTAGTCAATTTGAAAAAGGAGAAATGCTTATCTTGCTAAATTTCATGGAGTGGATCCATTTATTGCTTATAATATGTTTATCCTAGTAGAAAATCCATCGTACGTAAAGCGGTTATTCTTAGAGAATGTGAGCAGTTTTTATTTGCATCCAATTCATTTCCTAGCTTCAGTACTTAAGATAACAGTGTCACTAGACTGATTAGTTCTGAAATATTTAAGCAATCTGTAGTTTGGATTTAGTTTGGCACTACTGTCCTTTTAATATCAGATCGTTATTTTTTAAACTGGCAATAACACATGAGCTGTATTAAGTATTAACAATTGATTCATCTTTCTAATAATCCTTTGGGACCCATGAGGAATTAAATTATCTGGCATTGGCAATTGATTTTCATAATAGGGGAAAAGCATTCGCTTGTTTAGATCGTACTTTTGATCATGGGAATCGATATTTTTTCTTAATATTTTGATGGGAGTGATTAATTTACTTCTTATTTGCATGGAATTCGATATTTCATGCCCATGCTGTCTATTTCAATTTTATGACTTATTGTGCCCATGTGGTTTAACGATTAGATATAGAGCGGTGACAAGTGCATACTATAGGGGAGCTGTTGGAGCAATGTTGGTATATGACATAACCAAACGTCAGACCTTTGATCACATACCCCGCTGGCTGGAAGAGCTGCGTAGCCATGCAGACAAGAACATTGTTATCATACTGATTGGGAACAAATGCGATCTTGAGAACCAGCGTGCGGTCCCGACTGAAGATGCCAAGGAATTTGCCCAGAAGGAGGGGCTATTCTTCTTGGAGACTTCTGCATTGGAAGCAACTAACGTCGAGACTGCCTTCACAACTGTGTTGACAGAGATCTTTAACATTGTAAACAAGAAGAGCTTGGCTGTTGGGGAGGATCAAACTAATGGCAACCCTGCTGCCTTGGCAGGCAAGAAAATTGTCATTCCAGGACCAGCACAGGAAATTCCGGCAAAAAGCAAGTGTTGTAGCTCATTGTAATTTGATCATGACTCCAAAGTGTGGCTTTCTATTCAGTTCTCCTAATAGCAATTTTTGAAAGGTTTGATGTGTTCTGTTGTAAATTTTCAGTTTTTTAGTCTAGCTTGCACGAGCTGCTGATTTAATTGCACGTTGAAATGGAGGTAAGTTGCATTTAATCTTGAACTTGTTCCGAAATAGAGTTTCTGAGTTTCGTTTTAGTGATTTGAAAATGTAGGAAAACAACAAAGCAGAGCCCCAAAGCGACCAACCGCAAAAATACCAAATTATGCGTTTTACCCTTGCGGATCACTTCACACTAAAGTATTGTACCTCGTTGTAAGGGTAACAATTGTGTTTCTCATTCAATATAATTCAGATGCATAATCGGGCAAAAATGCTTGGTCATTCCTATGTGATAGAAAAGACCAATAATATTATAAATTTCTACACCAAAGATGACCAAAGGAAAGAAATTACTTGCTGAAATACAAAGAATACCCATGCCAAAGCCTAACACAATTAAAGTACCGTACATACTTAAAGTTTGCGAGAACTTCAGCCATCTCTAGATTCTTCGCTAAGTTTGGATTCTTCAACCCTTTCATTTCCGTTCACATTCCTGCAGTTTTTTAGCCTCGATAATGTTTTCTTCCACTGAAGAACTTTTTTTGTTCTCGATGCGTGCTGAAAGTCTTTCTAGCAGTTCTTGGCAGTCAATTGCTGTGACCATCACGCTTAAACTGGACCTGCCCTTCCAGCAGCCAATGGCTATTGTTGAAGCATCCACCTGGATAGGATCAGACAAAGCTTTGCCATCTGCAGACAAAAATAACAAGGTCAACTCATGTTTAGGCATCGATTACGTTGGACGTAGTGATAACACACCTCTTAGAACTATCACACAGCAACCCATCATTAGTTTTGATGCCTTTTCCCTGAATTCAGCATCAACAAAGTCAGGGAATTTGACAGCTTTATACTGCAAAAGATGCTTGAAATCTATAGGAGAGGCACAGAGGATCTGTTTGGTGATGTGAGGAAGAATCACCAGCAATCCTTCAGATGATATCCGAAATGCACATGGTGCTGATGTACCTTCTCTTGATGTTTGTCGCTCCTTCAAAAGGAAGAAATAAGGATAAAAAAAATTAGTTTTCAATTGATGATTAGTTCTTTGCAAAACAGGTCAAGTAGGTTCTTTTCTTAGGATGTCTTAAACATAATGAGCTTTGATAGGTGATGCATTTGCAAGTTCGGCATGACAACTTTTGCTCATGCCTTAGGGTTGTAAGCTTTGAGAATTGTTAGCAGGTTTTATCAATCTATGTGGGATAACACTAACAAGCAAAAAACGGAACAGAAGCAAATGACGAAAATCATACGCCCATGAGCTATTGAAAGCAAAAGACTTGAGTGAACAAAAATGTTGAAAGTAGCACGCAATTTTTACTTACAAACAACTTCAGGCCAACTGAAGTTATCTTAAGTTGCTGGCCAGCAAGGAGATTCAACTCTAGCACATCCTTGACTGACTTTGAAACACAGTAGATTCTCTTCACATGGTTATTATCAATGTTTCTCGAGATTAAGTGACCATTAAACGGAAATGACTCTTTGATACCATAGAATGCCTTTATGCTATTGATAATGGGTTGTTCATTAAAAAATATAATAGGGTCAACCCCTTTCCATCTGCCTTGAATTTGCAACTTTCTCCTTCCTACTGCCTTCCCAGATCGACTCCCAGTCTCACCATTAACCATGGCTTGAGAATTCTCTGAATCATTTCTGCCACATGTATTACAGGCTTCAGGTTCTGAAGTGGCCTCTTCTGGTTCATTTTCAATCAAATCAGCCTCTGAAGCTACTTCAGAAAATATTTCTGATGTAGAATCTTCAGTTTTTAGCTCAGGACTAATAGTAGCTCCAATAACCTGATCTAATAAATTTTCTGGCGGCTCATCTTTTTTGGTTAACAGATTTCTTCGGCGGCTGGGTTTCTCTGGAATGACTGGTAAAAGAGGATAAATTAAATACTACAGAACTCTAACAAGGGAACTCAAAAAAAAAAAGTGGACACTGGGGAGGATGGAGAGGCAACAGAACCAATAGCAGTATTCATATGTCCTATATGCCTACCATTATCAATGGGTTAACTGCTTATTTCAAAATAATGATATCGTGCCTCAATAATAAAGTTACCTGGTAAAGGAGAGAGTTTGTGGAGGACAGCGATAAAAAAGGCCCCACTGTTCTGATTGTGAGGCACAATCCTCATGCATCTTTCTAGAGGGAGATTGGAAACCTCCTCGTTCAAGTCATCTGTTGAAATCGAAGGATCCTCTGTTGGCTCATCTTCAGAAGGCACATTACCACCATTCTCTTGCTTATGGTTGTTATCTGCTGGGGCAACATAGCTTTGTCCAGAAGGAAACATGCTGGGAAGAATCCCGAATCTGCAGAATTTAGAAACATCTTTGTGTGAAGATAACCAGAGACCATTATCATGAACCTGTACATACAACAAATGTCAAAAGAAAATCATCCTAAAGGACAAATCCAAAAGAAAAATGCTACTAAAGACAAATAATCCTGATTGAGTTCAGAATCTCTTCTATTATTTTGCTATTGCCTTAGTTAATGGAAGCCACTTGCCACATTTATGCCATATAGCATTCAGCACATGCATGCAGTAAAATTTTTATCAGATTCCCAGATTCCATAGGTTTTCAAATTTATACCAGCAAAATCATGTAGTTAATTTAGAGTTACTACGAAACTAAAAGCATCTAGAACCAGCAAAATAGTATAGTTCATCCAGAGATACTGTAAGATTAAAAGCATCTAGACTGTTGGGTTGCTCTTGTTTGCCTCCATTATTATCGTGCCCACTGTACTCAAGATAAAGACTTTCTAAGAATAGAGCCTAATCATATAAGAAATTTAAGTTGCAGTAGAATTTTCACCGACAGATCAACAAACAACCAAAATAGTTGGAAACATGAGCATTTCTATCGCTGCAGCCATTGTCAGTTTCCCCCTTAATCTCATCTCCAGTTCAAAGTTGATATTACGGATAAACAATAAATGTTATAGTGTTGGACAATGAAAATGCACATTAAATCCTCCAAAATGTATGTCAAAGGGATTGCAAGTTTCAACATGTGACGTAAAGAAAACACTCTTAATTAGAAAACAATGCTAAAACAGAATCTTTAATATCTATAAAATTAGCAAGTCAACCCTTCCAGTAGAAAAGTACGAAAAGCAAAGAAAAAGTAAACATGAATAACAAACCTTCCATTTTCTTAGACCTGGCCGGCGGAGAAGTTGAGGAAGTTCATTGGAGACATCAACTAGTTCAACAGACCCTTCACACCTCCGTAATATCTAACAAATGGGGCAGGGTTATAAAAAAGAAACAAGATTTAGAATTCCAAAAAACTAAGAAAGAAAAATCCTTGCATGTTATGATAACAACTCAAAGACTAATCAATTACCTCAGCAACAACAGCTTCATTTTCAACTGGATTCATTGAGCAGGTTGAATAAACCATTCTCCCACCAACTTTAAGTAAGGATAAGCCTGCAACAACCAATAATAGCACTATAAGTCCAGAATACACTCCATCTGAAACAACAGCTATGTCAACTTAAAATTTCATGTATGAAGACCGTAGGTAGACCCGTACCAGAGTTAAAATCAAATCTAAAAATAATAATAAAAAAATTTTTAAGCCCAAACTGATACTCTGACCTGGAAAGTATAACCATTCTAATATACATTGCTTAATTAAAGTTGAATTAAAAGCCTGAAAATCATCAGCTATCTGCAAACTGCCAAATAATATCCATTCAATACAAAATGGTCACATCAATCAAAGCAGCACAAAACATGCCAGAGAATGTCTTGCCCCAGCAAGTTTCAGATTCAATATCTATTACGACCCTGAACTCCTATAAGACCAAAGTCGCACCCACACACTTAGCAGGTTTGCCCATACAAGTCCAAAGGGTACACCAATCCCATAAGTGAGAAGGCCCAATGTTCCACCAAAAGGAATTCCCAATGGTGAAGGGTACCTTCCACACTTATAAACCACCAACACCCTATAGAGTTGGGGCGATGTAGGATCGTAACATACCTCCTCTCATCAACAGCCAAATTCCACGGCAGCTCATCACCTACTGGCAGCTTCTCCCACCTTTTGGGTTCCTCTCTTGGGTCGCCCACCGCGGAGTCGGACTGGCTCTGATACCAATTGTTACGACCCTAAACTCCCATAAGTCAAAAGTCACACGCATACACTTTGTGGGTTCGTCCATATAAGCCCATAGGGTACACCAAACCCATAAGTGAGATCTCATGTTCCACCATAAGAAATTCTCAATGATGGCAGATACCTCCCACACTTATAAACCACTAACTCCTCAGAGTTGGGCGATGTGGGATTTAATGTTGCATCCAATTGCAGTCTCAGTTAATGTTTAAGAGACTAAAGAAAGACCCTTCATAACATTGAATGAATACCAGTAAATACAATCTCACAAGAAAGTAATTGAATATCTGCTCACTTAGAAGCACATAGGTCAGAGAGGCCCATTGAGTAAAAGCTTTACAGCAAAAGCTATTTCCTCTAAATCAGAGATTGTGCAGCATTGATGAAAAATTCAGTAGGTATACTCTGTCATTTTCAGTTCTAGTCACATTTAGGAGTTTCCATAAAGCAAAGTCCTCGTACAACCAGCTCTTTCCTCTCTTCTTCTTTTTCTTTTATTTGTGCATTTACTCCATTATTGTTTCTCTTAAAATGGCCACTGCAACACCACAAAATCGTGGTTCACTTCTCTTAAACAGCCATTAAATTTTGTATAGTTGCTTTAATAAAATTCCATATCATATTCTATTCATAATAAACACCAATTCAATTAGCTATTTTTTCATTTCATGTTACTAACCAAACACATTAAAAAACCCAACCAGAACAATGAACGAACCTGCCATTTGATATAAAATCACACGAAATTGATCCACAACTTAAAACAAAAACCTAGATCCTGTCTCTTGCAGTCCAAACCTTGAAATTCCATATTATGTAGCCCACTAGCCCTTAGCCAATGTAAAAACAAAAGTAGGCAGATTATAAGAATACATCCTATACCAACAAGTCAACTCATTGGACATGACTCTATCAGGGACTTGAACTTATCAATGATCCTAAATAGTAAGAAATTGCCAGACTAGAGAACCTAAAAGAATTGATCTCTAAAATGATACAGATATTGTTATTGACAGTTTTCTCATCATGGCTTCCAGCTACCTCGCATTGCTATTCGAAGCTGTAAGATATGCAGCCCATTGCCCATCCCTGAATTCCTACAAAAAAAGGAAAGAACAAAAATATTCCACTTTTAAAAGCAATACAATAAAGAAATGGATATTCAAGAGAGAGTTTGTTTTCAAAAAAAATAATTCTAACCACTTCCTCCACAGATCAGGAGCCTTCCGAAGGGTGCCATCTCCACTGCAGGGAACATCACATAATACACGATCGAAAAGAAGATGACTATTAGGGGGCTCAAATTCAATTTCAGAAGCTTTAGGGGAATTTTTGCTCAGACGGCAGCCAGGGAAATATTGGGCTTCATTATTTGTGACTATCAAATTAGCAGTGCACATTCTTTTTGTTTGATGAATGAGAAGATTACATCTTTGCACATCAAGGTCATTTGCTATAACCTAAACAAGAGAACAAAAACCAATAGTAAATTAACTTTACATAAAAGTTTAGGAATAGGAAGTGTTGATTCCACATCACCACAAAGAAGTTATTCAACAAAACTTTTAGGAGGTTTCATGTAGCAATAAAATTGGGATAAAGATATAATGAAACAAAATAAATAATAGATAAATATATTAACAGAATGCATTATCAAAAATCCTAAAGTACTAATTTAAAAAAAAAATTAACATCAACTTATTAACAATCTTTATTGTGGACAGCACATATATGATGAAAATAATGAAGTGCAAACAAAGTAACCAAGCATGCACCAGACTATGGTTAGAGAAGACCAGAAGGCTATGAAAAGAAAACAAACCATTCCATCAGGCAGTGATCCTGGTTTTGTTGATTGGTATATTATCTCCAGCAACTGGAATGTTTTTGAACCTGGTGCAGCACACACTACATAAGAAGGCAATGCTTGCATTAGGAAATGAGTAAGAAGAGAAAGAGAGAGAGAATTATGCACCATATGTTACTTACTATCAAGTACGAAATGATCTGGATGTACATCCAGGAAGAGAGGAGGTACCTGCATCACAAGCGAACAGTTAGGAAAAGTGAATATGTAATTGATAAGATCAATAAGATGCTTGTGCTCTGAAGAAACACAACAAAATATCATTAAGAAGCCCCAGAATGTGCATTGCCCACCATGCTGACTGCCTCCTGTCTAGTAATGTTCCCAATTTCATTTTCCAGCTTCAAGAACTCATGAAACCTGATACATTTGATGAAAATTTCAAATTTTGACAAATTATAAAGGCAAACAAAAAAATAGAATAATGAACCAAAATAATTGATTGAATTGGGGCAGCTGGTATATATTGCACACATACTCTAGTATTAGCACAAATCAGGAAAACTACAAAATTATTGTCAGTAGAAGTAGCTTTATATGACTGGTAACCTGAAGTCATTACTTTACATGGATGTAAACTGGAAGAAACTATATTGAAAAGCAAAAAAAGGCTTAAAAAAGCTGACAACTGAAAATGGAAGGGTCTCATGATGATGACAAACATGGAGAAGAGCAGCAATAAACAGAAGATATGCTATGTCAGACATCTCATTTCATATGCAAGGAACTAATAGAATAAGAAACTATATATTCGATGTACCCAGTCAAAATCTGCAAAATCCCGATTTGCTCTCTTCTGATTCAACATGTTGCTTTTCATGCTTACAAATCCTACTCAACATGGCACTCATCCTGGATGCATTATGAATGGTTTAAGAAGTCAAAACTACCTGTACAAATTATGTTGTTGCTACAAAGTGTCATTAAAATTTTGCTTCCAAACAATTTTAATATCCACCTCAATGCTTATAACTTTCAGAACAAATGCAATAATCATATCACATTTTGCCAAGGATATTATAAGTTACCTGACAAGCAGACACAAACTTGCAGTAAATAAATAGTGTAAATATTATATGCAACCATCAACTTTCAGAAGGATAATTCAACACTTGAGCACATTCAATTAATCCGATACAGTTTTGCTAAACATTTATGATTCCATAAGCATCCAGTCAAATTTCAGACTATAGTTTTTTTTTCTGCAATAAACAGATATATATTTTAAGCATTATATATGATACTACACATATGTTTCGAAAAACTAGAAACCAGAAAATATTGGCAAAGTTGCATTAAGCTGCACGTTGTTTTGCATCATATATCTAAGGCACTATAGACAACCAATAACAAACAGGCAGTAACATTTATCCCATCATCTATCTCTTTTCTGACCCTTTGCTTCACTCAGAAGGAATTTTTGTCTTGTTACTTTATCATAAACAATCATGTGTTACCATTGATAGAAGATCATCTACCCCATTTCCCATATGTGTCTCTTAAATAACTGTCAGATAAATCAAAAGATGGCACATAATTAAGCAGGCAAGAAAATCTCACATTATCAGTTGTGCATTTTAGTTAAACAAAAATTAAGATGCCTGCATCACAAATGCAATAACACAATTAATTTCAATTAGTAATTTCATGATTTACCTCTCAAGTGTTTGGTTCTTCCTTAGCTGCATTCGAGAAAAATTAGAATGCCAAGCAAGATTATCTGGATACCAAGGCAATGGTCTGATAGCCTCCACATCAACACCATCAGTGACCTAGGAAAAGATAAAAAAAAAAAAAAAATTAAAGACATAGAGAATGACAAAGAATGAGAGAATAATAGCCAAAAGCAATTACAAAATTATGAAGTGCAAAATAATTATATAATCATACCTCGGCTTGAAGAGATTTTGAGAAGTCATTCTCTAACTGCAATCTAATATCTCTACAAAACTGGCTACTGCGGAATGGAAGTGAAAACTTGTAAGTTGTCAGACACTAAGGGTTTTTTTTTTCCTTTTTTACTGCTCAATTCGAAGGGTGTTCCCATTCTTTTTCTATAACCATGATAAGTTTTTTAAATTCAAGAGACAATGAGGGTAGCATATTAGATCTAAGTATAAATCCCAAAGTACACCATTCATATGGAAGTTCATAACTTATGCAGCTTCCAGCTTCTGAATTCAAATCAGATAAATCAAATTCAGAGCAAGTCTCATTTGTTCATCAGACAGCATTTAGTTTACCAAAGAAAACTAGTACAGTTCTTCTCTCTTAAAACCATGTTCTACCAAATTTGCTCACTCCAACCCAAATTCTACAACATCTTTGTTAAGATATTTATAATTATATCTACATAATCAAGTTTTTTGGGCCACGAGTACTACATTCTTTATATTGAATGTTTGACTCAAAGAAATGCACTTGTCCCTGATTTCATGTAGGAAACCTATAAGTTCACATAGCCCCCAGACCTCGATCTGCTCATGTCCAACCATTCCAATTAATTGCGGCAAGCCAACGACAGCTCTCTCAAACTAACTCTGTTATCCACAACTCACCAATGCACAGGAAGTCAGCATATTGAAACAGGATACTTCACAGCTTATTGGAGCCAGAGTAATAAGGTTGAAAATTACACTTTCTAGATCTATCAAATAGATTGATATATCTGTGTTAGTACCAAATAACACCAAACAATCTCTCTTGATGTTGAAATCAAGTTTTAAAATATCTTGAGCAAAGAAAGCTAATGCATTAAAAATGAAGGAGTAACATCCGATATTTCATTTCTGGAACCAAGTACACAGGTGGAACTGCAAGTACTTCACTAGCTAGGTCATATTGAAGAGCAGGCAGTGAGTCTACTTCAGTTAAGAATCTCCACATAATCTATTCATCCTGTTCTCATTCTTTCCAATCAATTAAAGGCATCACTAACCCAAAAAAATAGCGAAAATTAAAGAAAGAAAATACCTTGAATTGATTCTGAAAGCAGCAGGCAACGGTGTACGAAGAACTTGTACAAAAGTGTCCCATTCTTCTGGTGCCACTATACCTTGCTCCTGTTTAAAAATAAGACCGACGGCATAAGGAAAAAAATCCAAAGCATAATCTTAAATAGTAGAAAAATGAAGCATTACCTCGTAGTATTCATCAAAGGCGGGGTTTTGAGTGGCGAAAGGCAACCAAGTAGGATTTTCATTGTTACCATTACGATCAGAAGAAGAATCAGATTTAGGGCATTTCCAAACGTTCTCTCGGCCATCGCGGAAGTGCTTTCTCTGAGTTCGGGACCTGTTTCCTCTTCCTCTGCCGCCGCCCATTTCTCTTCTTACTCCCCGCTGCAACGGAGTTTAACGCCTGCTTCGTGGCTTCGTGCTATACTCGTTGTGCTTCCTCTCCTGCTAGGTTTTAACGGCCTTTGTCCATTTTCCACCAATTAATAAAAGCTAAAGGGGCAAATTTGCTACTTACCGACTCAACTCAACTCAACTGTCACTCAAGTTAAATTAGTCCTTTTTAAAAATGATTCATTTAATTCTCTAAACTTTCACTCGGATTGCATCATTAATCTATCTCGATGGAGCTAACTCAATCCCACTTAAATAGCGTCATTTTATTTTTTTAATAAATAAAATAGTTAAATTGTGTCGTTTTTATGGAGTATAAAATTTAAAGGCTAAAAAAGCAAATTAGCTTCTAAATTATATAAAAAAAATACAAATTGAACTCTAAATTTTGATTTTGTATAATTAAATTTTTTATATTTTAATTAGGTACGAATAAGTCATTACAGTATTCTGATTTTTATCTCCTTTAATTAAGTCCATTGAGTTAATTAGGTTACAGATTGATACATGATATTTTTTTAATTCAAGTTAAAATTTATTTTTTTCATTTTTGCAAATATAATAAATTATATTAAAAATTAGTTTTTTATAATAAAAAATTAATTAATTTTTTCATATTAAATAAATTAATTTATAAATTAAATTAACTAAATTATTATATTTTTTTCAAATTTTATTGTAAAGACGTGAAATAATCATTAATTAGCCAAGAGAAAATTTTTATCAGAGTGCTTTCTTTCAAATTTCATAATTTTATTAAAAATTATTATAATCAATTTATTTTTCATAATAATTTAGTTAATATAATTTATTATTTATTTTATTTTTCCAATATATATATATATATATGAAAAATTAATTTATTTATTATGAAAAAAATTGATTTTTTTATTTTAAAAAACTAATTTTTAATATAATTTATTCTTTTACAAAAATGAAAAGAAAAATAAATTTTGAGTTGAGATAAAAAAAAAAAATGTCTTTGTGTGGGTTTGTGATTGGTAACTAAGGTTTTATGAGAGGATATAGAAATTATGAGAGGAGGTAGAAATTAAGATAGTTTAGAGACTTATTTATATCTAGTTAAAAATTTTAATGTTTAATCCCATGCATTTAGGAGAAATGTCAATTTTGAATGATAAAATTAAACCATACCATTAAATGACACGATATGGATTTAAATATAATACAATATGAATATGTATAATAAATGTGTCAACGCATATTTAATTTGTATAACATGTTATGAAATTAAAATATACAATTATATATAAATATTTTTAAATATATGTATAAATTTATATATGAATAAATTTTTAATATATTATATTAAAATTAATTATATTATTATATATTAATAAAAATTAGCAAATTAGTGATATAATGTGTATTAGTAATAATCTCATAAATAATTAGATACTTAAATTTTATTATACTAATAAAATTTATTTTTTATGTATACACACATGTATATATATATATATATTTATATACATGCTATAATATCAAATTATTAATATATTTTAAATATTAATATATACTTATAAAATATTGAATTTACTTATTTGTAGTTATATACGTATGTATATATATTTATAAATATACAATATGGAAAGATACGTTTATATCGATATAATGATACAATATATTTATAAATTATATGGTACAATTTTTTAAACATTAATTAATGCTCCATTTAAGTGTAAATAATCTAGTTTCTTTTTTTTTTTAAGAAGTCAATAATATACTTATTCCGATCATTTTGGTCACTTTCCCTCGTACCTATATTTGGTGACCTTTTTGTTACAATCTAGTTTTACGGTTCAATCAATCATTTGATTTTCTTTGCAATTAGCTAGACTTATGTGTATCTAACACACGTGCGTTGACAAATAGGATATAAAAATGAACAAATAAAAATATGTTGTGTAAAAAAAATAAAAAAAAATTAATATTTATAAAATTATCATCATCTCCTTCTACCTCGCCATTTGTAGATGAAAAATTTTCAGATCACTTGAAAGCCCATCTCGTTAACTACCATTGCAATCTCCATTTTTCCATCCATCAATTACTCAAATTCCATAAATTAAATCTTCAATAGCCATAAAATAATGACCCAACAATCGTTAGAATTATATTGATTTAATTTTGTAGAGTTGCTTCAAATCCACTCTAGTTTCATCCCTCCTTGACCCACTGCCCACTTAGTTTTATTGCTCATTCGCGGAGCAACGCATTCGTTCATAGGATACTGCCACATATAAACAAGTAATCACTTGTTTCCTCTCTTCATAAGAAGAAAGAGGGAATTTTTTTTATTTATCTTTCTCTTCTAGCACTTCTTCTTGCATCCATCTCTCTCTTAGCTTATAAGAATTCTATTTAAAGACTCCTGATCATAAATAGAAATAAGTTAATGAAAAGAAAGTTAATCACTTGGAAGTTATATAATATATTAAATTGTAATGTAACTTATGGAGATTATAGGCATTCATAAAACTAAAATATTTATAACATGCAACACCTTGATATTTTTTTATGCAAAATTTTAAAATTGAAAAAATTAAAAAAAATTAACTAAATTTATGTATACTTATACATAAAAAAAAATGATATATTATATAATATATAAATTAGTAGGAATAAAAATAATTCATGCCGAATTAGGTTAAAGCCAGTGTTCTAGATAAAGGTAGATGAAATTTATGAATTAAATTAAGATAATTAAGAAATTTAGGCCTTAAAAAATACTAATCTGAATTAGAATTATTCATTGGGCCTCATATAAGTAGGATGTTTGTTCGGTATAGGCCATTGGTCCTTTTTAGAAACGACGGATGCCATTGGGCCTGTTTTGCATGCGTAATACTACTGCTACCTGTTAAAGATATGCAGTATTAATTTAATAGTTCAATATTAGTCATATTGTGAACAGAAAAAAAAAAAATTTTAACTTGTAAAAGTAATTCTTAGCAACTTGCTTACCGAAGTGTTATTTCCTTTAAAAAATAAAGAAAATACAAATCTATGGTCTATAAGATATGTCTCATGTTAATTATAGTTGAGCAAGCAATCATCATTGCCAACAACGCTTATCCTCTTTCTGTCACTATCCATTTGATTTTTGAAATTGTTCCTCTCCCTCTTTGTTTCTTCATCTTTTGAAAAGGTTGTTAAGTCGTTTCATCTTTATTCTTTAGCCGTTTTGCCCATTTCGTCCTTTTCACTTGTGCTTCTACTTCTCTCCTCCTCCGCCCACGGCTTTGCCAAAAACTGCTTCATTCTCTTTGTAATTTGCTTTGCCACCATATCCTTATAATAAATAATTTTACTATTATTATTATTATTACTATGCGGAAAGAATTAGAATCTTCTAGGAATTCGTTTCGCATAAATCAACATTTGAATCACGATTAATACTTGTAGAAGCAGCCATAATTAATTATTAATGACAGGTCATCTGCTTGCCACGTAGAAATTATTTATGATGTCAGCACACACGAATCCTCTTTTCTTCCCGCCCACGACTTTGGCTACTGTTGTTTTCCGTTCACCCTTTTATATTATTTGTACAGTTAACATTCTCTCTCTCCTTTAAATATTTTTTAATCACTCTAGGAATTCAAATCCGCTTCACCAAAGATGATAGAAAACAGACATAATTTCAGTCGTCTCATCATCCACTACGGAATCTTCTGGTTCCACGTAATACTACTCTCCTCGTCCGTGAATGGACAGAGAAGCACCGGATCACAACAAAATCAGTACGGATTATACTCCAGTTTTGATCCAACTATAGCGTTAGTGATTGTCGTTCTCTTTTGTGCCTTCTTCTTTGTCGGACTCATCTCCCTCTTTATCCGCCAGTGCTCGGAGCAAAGGATTGTTGCTAATCTCCCTGCCGCTGCAGCCGCCACCGCTGGAAACAGGTTGCGGCGGACTGGCCTTGATCCTGCGGTGATTGAGAAATTCCCTATGTTCTTCTACTCTGAGGTGAAAGATATCAAAATTGGAAGAGAGACGCTGGAATGCGCAGTCTGCTTGAGCGAATTCGAAGATGATGAAACGCTGCGTTTATTACCGAAATGCAATCATGTATTTCATCCTCCATGTATCGACAAGTGGTTGGCTTCTCATGTCACTTGTCCGGTTTGCCGAGCCAAAGTCACTCAGGAATCCGGCGTAATTCCGAAAAACTCACCACAAGAAACGACGACAGAGTCCAGTCAAGAGGACTCTGCTCCAAGTCCCAGCCAAATATCAAATGAAGTAGTGATTACCATAATCGAAGAACGAAACAGAGACTCTACAGAGTCAGGAGCCGCGATTGTGACGAACACGAGCCAGACAAAGAATCGCCCGCTGAGACCGAATATTTCGGGCCGGTTTCCGATATCACATTCGACGGGGCATTCATTGGTTCAAGCAGGAGGTAATATTGAAAGATATACACTGAAATTACCAGAGGAGGTGAGGACAAGGATAATCGCGAGTACGAAACTGGAACGAACTTTAAGCTTCAATGTCACTTCAACAAAGGAATGGAGTGTCAAGAAAGGATATAGGGGCGGCGGCGGGGGAGAGGGTAGCAGTAGAGGAAAGCAGATAGGATGGTCGGACCGGTGGTCAATGTTGATAAACCGACCGTTTGTTTCTGGTAGCGGTGCCATCAAATGTTCGAAGATAGATAATGAATTAGGGGATTCAGATTCAGTTAGTGGTAGGAATTTGTTGGCATCCGTTAAATTAAATTGCTTAAATTTGAAGGGAGACGGAGTGGAAGAAGCGTCAACTCGTGCTCGGCCTTTCATCTAATTTTGATAATTTACGTATGTTTTTTGATTGATCAGGTTAGAATTATTTCGTGTAATTAATCTCTATTGAGCTTATGTTGAAATGTATGTAATATTGTAACATCTCATTTATCCTAAAATAACTATAAATGATTATAGGGAAAGTGCAAAAAAAAAAAAAAAAAAAGAAGGGTCATGTGGTTTAAAGTATGTAGTTTTTTTAGGGCGTTAAAAAAAATAAACCAATTAAATATCTAATTGTTTGAAACAATTCAAATTTGATGAATTATTTTGAGATAAAAAATAGGACTCTAATAAATCAGATTTACCTTGCATATACTCTTTTTTTATTTGACCGAATTCTTGAAGTTATACGAATTGGGAAGTAAGAAACATAACTACAATATCATGTATAAAAGATATAAGTGCTACATCTGTTTTTTTAATGCGATAACGAGTAAAAATATAATTTTACTAAGAATTTTAATCATGAGAATTTTTTGTATAAAAAAACTGCATATTTAAAATTGTCAAACCCGTAAAACCACTAACAGATGTTTTACACTTTTCCCAATGATTATTTAATTGAGGATATATAAATCAATTTTAATAATAGATAAGACGTTAATTTACTTTAGTTAGTCAAAAGATTTGGCAGCTATTGAAAATTTAGATCTTACGTAGTTCTCAAGGATGAAAACTTGGAGGCCACTTACTTGGGCATCACTACTTGTATATCATCATCACATATAACATTACTCACTCGCTCCATTTAGCCTCAGTAACTCTTTGATCAAAGATAACATTATTTTATTACAGTTTTAACATTTGAGAAATGAAAAAGGTTTTTTGAGAGGTAGAAATGGAAAGGTTTAAAGTTTGTTCTTCTAGCCCATCATCATATTTGAAGTAATCTTATTTTATCAAGAGAATTATTACAGCTATAAGGTCAACACTTCTAATCATTGCTATTCATCCATTTCATTTTTTCTGCGTAAGAAAAAAAAAAAGGAAAAATCTTGGATTCTTAACTAGTTAATTACCTATATAGCAGTTAGAATGACCAAACAAAAATGTATTGATTTTAAAATAATCAAATAAGTAAAATAATCATTTAAAAAGTGTTGGATTGTGGAATTTAAGATAAAAGCATTGGAAAATATTTAGCCATATTAGATTAACCAAATATTTAGTTAACACTTTTAAGCGTGGTTAATTAGTAATTTTACAAAACGCTATAGAAAATGGCAAACCATCCATAGATTCGGTCTCGCTCAGAAAAAAAAATCAATGTCATATATTTATTCCGTTGGAGATTGTTATTGTTGTTTCTAGCCTGTTTTATTCTGTTTCATAATTTTGTTATTTTGTGACTAATTTTACAATAAAGCACAACTAAAAATATCAATGTATGAATTCAAATATTGAAAGTAGGTTAGATACTCCTTTTATGACAATTACGTAACCAATCTCTATTCCTTATTAGACTAATTAGGTTTTTTTATATTCTTTTTAAGGAATTTAGACTACTTATTTAGATTGAAGTTGGTATTCATAACCAATGCACGTGTTGGCATTTATATTTTGTTATGTGTGGATGTCTATACCGTTATTAAATCTTAGGATATGTTATAGTGCCATAAGCTGTTGGACACACATCGTTTGCCCACTCGGCAGAGGCTGACTGCTCTCTTGCACATGAAAGCTACTGAATGAGAAGCATCCAAAATTTTATTTCCTTTTCTTTTTTTTTTTCATGTATTTATTCCGTTTAAGCTTAGGCCATCAACAGAAAAAAAATATCAACAATTATCTCATTTAGTATTCAACTTTAAATTTTTATTTCAAAAAATAACCCTTTCCCAAATTATTTTTCCTGTAAATTCAAATTTTATTTACACACTTTTAAATTTAAAGCCAGAACTAGTTATACGTAGACATACATATATTTATGTTACTTAGACTTAGTCCAAAATAAAACTATATTTGCGTTGATCTAATTATAACATAGATCTAGATTATTTTGATATATTGGCATTTGGGCTTCTCAGGTTCGAAGTCCACAAACGACAAGTTCTGAACATATCACATAGATCTAGGTTGTTTTTTGGCTTTAGAGCTCAACCCTCTAACGAGTAATTGTGCGGAGATCTAGGTATGTCTATGAAAACTTACATCATTTTGAGCCTTAAATTTCTCACCTTGTGAGCCCACATATGATTAGTTCTACATTGATGTACCTATGGCTGTGTAGTCCTAGGTCATTATTGAATTTGAGCCTAATAAAACCTATGTTCTAATTATGTCTATGTTGACCTAGATTCTTCTTATTCATTTTCATTTGGATCTACATGCGACTAGTTCTAGGCAAATAGCTATAAGAGAGTAGAGTCATATAAAATAATTGTAGCATTAATGATGGAAAGTATAAGACATATTCACCTCTTTAGGTAGAAGAAGTGGGTCCACCCAATATAAAAGTAACATGAAAAAAAAGAAAAGAGAAAAAGAAAAAAGAGTAAAATTAAAATGTATATAAAAAAAGAGAGTAAAAATGCTATTTTTTTTATATAAAAAAGGGTATATAATGTAATTTTCTCAATAAAATATGCCTATAAAATGACGAGTCTAAATACGATAAAAGTATAAACCTAAACAAGTTGAGAAACTCAAATACTCATCACACTCACTACAAAAAATACTTAAATAGCAACCACTCATTAGTGACTATAGAATGACCAAATAGCGTGGTCGCAAAAAACAAGTCACTAAGCAAACTTAGAGATCACTTTTTTCTGTGATCGCAATTTGCGACCATGTAAGTGTTAGAGAACTACCTTAAAAACAATCACCTTAAACACTTAATGTATTCATTTATTATTAATAAAAAAAAATTTCATTATATGTGTAATGACCCAAATACCGGATTAGTCGTAAACTGTAGTTTCCGATATTAATCAGTATACCCAGAGGTCAAAAATACACCCGTGGGTGAAAAATATTTTATTTGATCATAGAAAAATATAGATTATGACTAGTTTGAGGGTAAAATTTGGAGTAAAAATAAAGTCAAATAAGCCTTCAAAAGTCAAAACTAAGAAAAAATAGGATCCGATTTAATTAAATAATTGATTGACCGTATTTTGACCGGGCTATAAAAAATAGTAAACGACATCCAAAATTTTATTCTAAGTCATGGATAGACTCTAAATAATATTTATTCTTATTTGATAGTGAAAAAGAAATTTTACGATAATACCGAAAATTGAATTATCAATCCAGTTTGAGGGAGCTGGACAGAAAATTGACTCCGATTGAATTGAAAATTTTTGTGTAAACATATAAAAATATTTTATGAATTATGGAATTTAATTTGGGTGAAATTGAGCTTGGAAAGTGAGAAAAATAATTTATAGTGCATAATTGGGCCTAAATGGGTTGGACTTTATTTGACCCAAGTCCACTCATTTAAGACCACTATAAATAGGTTCAATATCAGAATTCTCTAGAGATAAATTTGGAACTTCTTCTTCCCCAAATCCCCTTGCTTGGCCAACCTCATGTTTTCCCATTTTCCTTCCAATTTTCTTCCATTTTCTTCACTTTTTACATCAAAATCAACCACCCAAAAATAATTTCAGTCTCTCTAATAGCTAATGGAAGTTTTTAATCTTCATTTGAAAGGCTAAAGTGGAAAAAATTCAAAGAAGAAAAATTATGATATTAATTTGAGGTAAGTAAAATTTATAGTTTTAAATTAGTTTAATGGTTCAAATAGGTAGTTTAAGATATATAGATATTAAATATAAAGTTTATTTGAGTTAAGAAAGTAAGATAATGGTGGGATTAATGAAAGATTGGTCATGGTAGGTTTAAGAGAAGGTGAAGGTGCTTTCAAGGAAGAGGCAAAGGAAAAGTAAGTTTAGGAAGACCAAAATAAGCAATTAAGGTTAATGATTTCATAATCTAATTATTTCTATTAATTAAGTATGATTTAGGGTTATGAAAATTTAGAAAATTGTATGTTTTGCATGTAATTGCTAATTAATGCTTAAAACATGATTAATGGATTCTGAAAAGTGAATTAGAATGATTAATTTCAATTAAAAAATTAATTAGTGGAAATTGTAAAATATGACCTTATTATGTGAAAAATGAATATTAAGGAATAAATATATTTTAGTATAGTATTATGATATATATGGAATAATGAATGTATTAATTAGTGAAATGAATAATTATAAAGTGAAAGAAAAATTTTAATGATGAAGATTAAATATATACCGAAAAATGAAGAATGGGAAATTAATATTTTCTTTGCTAATTAAATGAAAATTTAGTCATTAAATGCATGAAAATATGATTTTAAGTATTTAGAAATTTATTGAAAATTTTTTGTTGCCCAGATATTACACCAAGAAGGGGGGTTGAATTGGAGTTTCAAAAAATTAAACTTTAAAGTGCGGAAATAAATAATTAATTTTAGGAGGGATAGAGAAAATCAGACACAAATATTTATAGAGGTTCGGATGTTAACAAACCCTACTCCTCTCCCCAATCACAATTGGGAGTTTCACTAACACACTAAGTGTTACAATGGAGTTTTACAAGCTCACTTCCAACTATGGTGTTTCTCACAATGACTCACACCTAACCCAGAAAACCCTTGTGTTTTAATAGCTCACACAATAACCAATTCCTTGTGTTTTACAGGCTCACACAAACAACCTTCACTTTGTGTTTTTCAGGTTCACACAAACAACCTTTTAATTTGTGTTTTGAAGGTTCACACAACTAACCCTTACAAGTGTTCTACTCTTAACCCAGAAATACCCAAAGCTCACTTGAGTAAAGATTACAGAGAGAACCATTTATAAATCTTAATTTGCTCAAATATGAGGAACAAAAAGATTTTTACAGAGAATAGATTTGTTCTCAAAGTATGAAAGTACAAATAACTTGTAATCAGAATTAAATTCGAAGTATATGCTATTCTTTTGTTATTCTCTTCATTCTCTTGTTCTCAATGGATAAATGACTTCCATTTATACTCTCATGGCTGAATATAGCCGTTGGGGTACATTAAATAAGAAACTAGCCGTTGTACCAACCAAAAAATCGCGTCTGATATTTTTTTTCTCTTTCATTGTTCACGGGCGTGACTATGCTTGTCACGGGAGTGACAGTTCTTCCCAAGCCGTGACTGAAGTGGTGGCCTTGGTCGTGAAGCTCTCTGGAATGTTTTGACATATTGAGTCACGGGCATGACATACTCATTCACGGGCGTGACAATATTCCCAGCCGTGATCCAAGTGGTGACTCTAGTCGTGAAGCTCTCTGGATGAAATTGCATGAATCTTCACGGGGGTGACACCTTTATTCACGGGGGTGACTGAAATGCTTACTTCACGATTTGTTTTTCCTTCATGGCCGTGAACTTCAAATGTTGGTTTTAGTAACGGTTAGCTTCCTTCACGGGAGTGACTCATAGAGTCACGACAGTGAACATGCTATTACTTGAATTTTGTCTCTCAAGGATTATTCTTCCAATTCTCCATTCTTGCTATTTTAATCCATGTCTTGTATAATATTCTTACAAAAACAAGTATGTTAAATACAATATTGCTATATTATTTGTTATCATCAAAATGATGGAAATACCCCTCAAGGTTAACAATCTCTCCCTTTTTTATGGTGACAAATAATCTAGCAATATGTGATTTTGAGAAGTCTCCCCCTCAAAATATACTTAGGATAAAGATTATAATGTGCAAGAATAGTAAATAATGATTTATTTGATGATGAAGGATTTATACGACCTAGGATAAAGATTATAAAAGATGATGAAGAAGAAGAAATACTTCTTACCTTACACTTTTCTTCACTTGATCACCACTTTGGAAATTTTCTCTCTCTACCAATCTTGATTTTTCTTCCTCTTTCTTGTTCTTTCCAGCTTCTTTATGAGTTATGGAACATAAATATCACTTTATCTTGCTCTTTCCCTTCTCTTCCCTTCCTTTCTCTCTCTAGAATCAAGGTGAACTATGGAGGAGAAGTTGTGGCTGGCGTGACTGGTAAAGAAAGAGAGAATGATGCAGAAAATGAAGAGAAGAAGAAGAAAATAAAGCCTTAAATAGGGTACCCAAAAATATTCATGTGGGACCCACCTTTTGACCATTTTCTCTCAATTTTACACTTAATCAATATTGATCTTCTTTCTTTAACATCATGCCCGGCCAACACTATCAAAATGTGCCCAAAATTAATATGTTGATTATCAATTAATCTCATTAATCCTCAAATTTTTGGTAAATTGCAATTTGACCCCAAAACTTATCAAATTTTGCAATTTAGTCCTTTACCGTAAATTAACTTCTTTAAACTCTATAATCACTTATTTAGGCATTTATCATTTAATTTAGCCATTTCTTAATCAATTTTGTGTAAAAATCTGAATTTAGACTCCGATCGGTCAAACGCGTCAACTTCACGACACGTGCAACTCGGGGCCTAAATTAGCGGATGTTACATTATCTCCCCCTTAAAATAATTTCGTCCTCAAAATTTACCTGTTCATTCAGGGTTGAACAACTGGGGATACTGCTTCTTCATCACTTCTTCACTTTCCCACGTGGCTTCTTCAATTGTATGATTCCGCCACCAAACTTTAACTAGAGGAACTCTCTTGTTCCTGAAAACTTTCTCTTCATATGCTATTATAGCCACTAGTTCTTCCTCGTAAGACATATCTGTCTATACCTCTATTTCCTCAATCGGTATAATATGGGTTGGGTCTGAACGATATCTTCTTAACATTGAAATGTGGAACACGTTATGAATTCTGTCTAGCTCCGGAGGAAGAGCTAATCGGTAAGCCACTGGTCCTATTCTTTCTAGAATCTCAAAGGGACCAATAAACCTTGGGCTTAACTTTCCCTTTTTACCGAACCTCAATATCTTTTTCCAATGCGAAACTTTAAGAAATACTTTGTCTCCTACTGCATATTCTATATCTCGCCTTTTTAAATCGGCATATGATTTCTGTCGATCTTGTGCTGCTTTTAGCCTTTCCTTGATCACTTTAACTTTCTCCTCAGTTTTTTGAATTACTTCTGGCCCAATCAACTTTTTCTCATTCAACTCGGTCCAACATATTGGTGTCCTACACTTTCTTCCATATAAAGCTTCATAAGGAGCCATGCCTATGCTTGTTTGATGACTGTTGTTATAGGCAAACTCCATAAGAGATAGATGTCGATCCCAACTTCCCTCAAATTCAAGTATACAACATCGCATCATATCCTCTAGCAACTGTATAACTCGCTCTGATTGTCCATCCGTTTGCAGATGAAATGCTGTGCTAAAATTTAGTCGAGTTCCTAAAGCCTGCTGTAGACTCTTCTAGAACTGCGATGTAAACCTGGGATCTCTGTCAGAAATGATAGATACAGGTACTCCATGAAGTCTCACTACCTCATTCACATAAATCTCAGCCAGCTTGTTCAAAGTATAGTCCATTCGGACTGGTAGAAAATGTGCTGACTTCGTCAATCTATCCACTATCACCCACACTGAATCATGCTTTCTCTGAGTTACCGGTAAACCGGACACAAAATCCATCGTGATCCTCTCCCACTTCTATTCTAGTATGGGAATCGGTTGTAGTAATCCTGTGGGAAATTGATGCTCAGCTTTCACTTGCTGACAGATTAGACATTTAGCAACATATTCAGTGATATCCTTTTTCATCCCCGACCACCAGTATTGTGCTTTCAAATCTTGGTACATCTTGTTCCCACCTGGGTGCACAGTATAAACCGTTTTATGAGTTTCTTTTAGAATCTCTGTCCTCAACTATTTCATACTTGGTACACAAATCCGGTTCTTGAAATACACAGTACCATCTTCTGTTAAAGAAAATTCTGACTTTTCTCCATTTTTCAAGGCTTCGACCATCTTTACTAACTTCTCATCTTGTTTTTGGACATCTTTAATTCTTTGCATCAATGTGGATTCCACTCACATCTCAGCTAAAATCTTCCTGCTTAGTGCATCTGCAACCACATTAGCTTTTCCTGGATGGTAGTCTATCACACAATCATAGTCTTTAATCAATTCCAACCATCTTCGTTGCCTCAGATTCAACTCTTTTTGTGAAGGAAGATACTTAAGACTCTTGTGGTCTGTATAAATGTAGCATCTTTCTCCATACAAATAATGTCTCCATATCTTTAGAGCAAAAACTATCGCTGCAAGCTCTAAATCATGCGTTGGATAGTTAAGTTCATGAGGCTTAAGCTGTCTGGAGGCATATGCAATCACTTTTCCCTCTTGCATCAGAACACATCCTAGCCCATTATGACTTGCATCACTGTACATAACATAATCTTTACCTGGAGTAGGCTGAGTCAAAACTGGTGCTTCAGTCAACATTGCTTTCAATCGATCAAAGCTTACTTGACACTTATCTGTCCATTCAAAACGGACCTCTTTTCGCAGTAGTCGTGTCAAAGGATTCGCTATAGATGAAAATCCTTTCACAAATCTCCTATAGTATCCGGCTAATCCAAGAAAACTTCTCACTTTTGTCACATTTCGAGGTGGTTTCCAATTAAGGATAGCCTCGATTTTACTAGGATCAACTCGAATACCTTCAGCTGAAATTACATGACCCAGAAAACTAACTGCTTCTAGCCAAAATTCACACTTAGATAGCTTTGCATACAATTGTTTCTCCCTCAGGGTCTGCAATAATTTTCTAAGATGTTGGTCATGTTCTACTCGATCTCTTGAATAGACAAGAATGTCATCAATGAATACAACTACAAATTGATCAATATATGGCCTGAACACTTTGTTCATCAGGTCCATAAAAACTGCCGGAGCATTCGTCAATCCAAATGGCATCACCAAGAATTCATAATGACCATAACGAGTCCTGAATGCTGTCTTAGATACATCTGACTCTTTGATCTTCAGTTGATGATATCCCGATCGAAGATCTATCTTTGAGAATACACTCGCACCTTTCAACTGATCAAATAAATCATCAATCCTAGGCAGTGGGTATTTATTCTTAACAGTAACCCTATTAAGCTGCCTGTAGTCAATACAAAGACGTAAGGTACCGTCTTTCTTCTTCACAAATAGTACTGGAGCACCCCATGGGGATACACTAGGTCGTATAAATCCTTTATCTAACATTTCTTGTAACTGTATCTTCAATTCTTTCAATTCTATGGGTGCCATCCTATATGGAGTAATTGATATAGGAGCGGTGTCAGGTACTAATTCAATAGCAAACTCTATCTCTCGATCAGGTGGTAGTCCTGGTAACTCCTCAGGAAACACATCTGAAAACTCACTGACAGTTGGGATGTCGGTTAAATTTGGACTTTTCTTTCGGGTGTCAATCACATACGCTAGGTAAGTCTCACATCCCTTATTGATGAGTTTTCGAGCTTTCAACGCTGATATCAAATTATCTGGATATCCTCTATACTCACCCATCACTACTATCTCTTCTTGTTCTGAAACTTTAATTCTCATCTGCCTCTTTCCACAATCTATTATCACCCCATGGCAAGCTAGCCAATCCATTCCCAAGATCACATCGAACTCGCGGAATGGTAACTCTATTAGATCTGCTGGAAATTGCCTGCCTTGAATTTCGACTGGGCAACCTCTAAACACTTTACTAACCTGCACACTGTGTCCTAACGGGTTAGTCACACAAATCTCATATTCTAGAGTCTCTGGTTTTAAACCCTCTCGACCCGATGGTGGTGTGCATATGTATGAGTGTGTTGACCCAGGGTCTATCAATGCATGTATACAAGAGCCAAAGAGAAGAAATTTACCCGCTATGACATCAGGTGCATCCTGCTCCTCTCGGCCTCACATGGCATAAGCCCTTGCTGGAGCAGCTCTACTGCCTTTAGGTCTCTCTACTGTATCTGATCTGAACTGGCTTGGCCCTGCATGGCCGCCTCTCCCTTGTCCTCGGCCTCGTCCTCTGACTTGTCCCATAGTCTGTATTGGCACTGATTCAACACTCCTTGAACCTCTGCCAAACTGTAGCAATGGACAATCTCTTCTAATATGGTTTCTGGAGCCGCATCTCAGACACACTCCTGTCATCCACCAACACTCTCCTGGATGTGAACGACCACAATATTGACACTCCAGTAGAGTGGTAGATCTATGAGATGCCTGTGTTGATGCACTGGCTGCCGATGAAGTAGATCTTACGGGTTGTCCCCGCCTATAAGAATGAAATCTGATGGAACTCCCAGCTTGGAATCGACCACCAAAAGGTCTGGCTCTTTTGCTACTAGACTGTACTCCACTTGGTTGTGGTGCTGGTCTACTAACCCCACTAATCTGTACTGGCTGTTGTGTTGCCAGAACTCTTTCAACTGTTCTAGCAGATGCTAGTAAATTTGGGAAACTCATCAGTCGCAAGGCTGAAACTTGTAACTTAATAGTATCCCTCAATCCATCTTCAAATCGTCAGCACTTATCTGCCTCAGTGGATACAATACCACCAGCATACTTACAAAGATGAGTGAACTCTCTCTCATATTCTGTTACAGACATATCCCTCTGTTTTAACATCAAAAACTCTCTCTTTTTGTCGTCTGTATAAATAGGAGGAATGTACTGCTCCTTAAACTTCTCTAGAAAGAATTCCTATGTCATAGGGTTAGGAGCCTCTGTACTCTGTGATTCAGATCGCTACCAATCATATGCATGCTCCTGTAACAGAGATACTGCATATTCATATTTCTGTTCATCTATGCAGTGGAGTTGATTAAATACTCTCTCGGCTCATTCCAACCAAAATTCGGCCACTGAGGGGTCATCTTCCCGTTTACCATAGAAATCAGATGCCCCTAATTTCCTCAGTCTCTCAAACTGTAATCCAGACGAATCTGATCATGATGCTCTCTGTAGCAAATCTATCATATTTCTCATGAGCTCAGTCTGTCCCATATTCATAGCTGAATGTTCACGAAGTGAGCTGGCACTAGATCTCGGTGCCGCAGCTCGACGACGACTTGGTTGCGACGAAGCTCTTGCCTCTGAGGGCTCATTACTCTCAGCTTCTTCTATAACTATTCGTCTTGATCCCGATGCCATATCCTACCTAAAACATAAAGGTAATGGCCCTAATCAGTAAAGCAGCAACTCCAAGAATGCAATTGTGGGTACATTTCGAGAAAAACATTTTCAAAATTCACTTTAAAAATCCAAAACCGTCCTATCGGACTTTAATATCAAAATCCAAAAACACCAACCTGGTGCTCTGATACCAAAAACTGTCGCAGCGACCGCACCTCTTCACCCGAACCGCAATACGTGCCCGGATAAGCAAGCGCTGCCGCCTGACTTTCTTACTTCTTCAATTCGCTATATATCTTTTTTTATATACTCATGTATATATATATGGATATAAACAGAAATAATAGTACAATCCATTTACATAAAATAGTAATTTATAACATCAGCGGAATTCTTAACAAACTTTAAAATCAAGTTTTACAAACTCAAACATTTCTTTCATATAAAAATCAAATACAAAAGTTTCAAAACTTGTAACCCACTTTCTCAAGATTCGGCTGCTTTACTTGAATGGGAATCACCGCTTGCTTTATCTAGCGTCTTCAGCTACCTTTCTATATCTGCGTGGAAATTAAACTCCACGCTAAGCTCTAAGCTTAGTGGTGCATATAAAGAAGGCAATATACTATATCATGCAACAAGCATTAACAATTATCATTTTTGTGCATTAAAATGTTTGCATGCATGACTATCGATATATATCTATTTCATACAAGTATGAATGTCATGCTCATATAGACAATGTTATTTTCATTTATCTTTTCATAGCAAAGTATTCTGTAAATCTCTTTATCATTGCATATCAATCTCATATCATCATCATTTTTCTTATTCTTTTTATCATTGCATATCAATCTCATATCATCATCATTTTCTTATTCTTTTTATCATTGCATATCAATCTCATATCATCATCATTTTCTTATTCTTTTTTTTTCTTATTTTTCCGACATATCCTCATTATCTTGCCCACATCACTATAATATTTTGGACTGACTAGATACGGGTTATGGATCAGGAGTGCTATCTGAGCTTAAGCCACCCTGTCCACTATCTAGCTCATAAGAGCTTCTCAAATCAATGGCGCTCTCCGAGCTTAAGCTACATTGATTGAGTATAATTCATCATAGATGAATAACCGGACCAAGGCCACTCACACAAGCTTATGACACCTTGTCCTCATTTATATGTGCTCCTTAGAGCTTCTCAAGTCAGTAGCGCTCCCAAAGCTTAAGCCACACTGACTGAGCATCCCAGACCAATGGCGCTCTCCGAGCTTATGCTACATTGGTTGAGGTATAGTACGGTACCGTTCGCCCCCTTAATGACATGTCATCTATCCTGATTCTAGTCCGTAAGTAGAGTAATGAGCTTCTTTATATTTTTACATCAATCATTATTCTCAAATTTCCACACATCAATATCTCATATTAATCAACATCTCAATTTTCTTGTTTTGCAACCATATAGTCATAATCATATATCTTTTCATTCATTTACTAGATTCATCAATATTCTCATGTTTATCCGCATCGAATTTCATATACATTCATGACAATTCATTTTTCTACATCAATTCATTTTTCTGTATCGCAACATATCACATTCTCACATCAATATATATATACATATATCTATATTCATATCATTCTTATTTCACTGGATAGACAATATCTTTCACTTACTTACCTGAATTCTTCATTAGATAACCACATTCATAATCACAATACAGAGCATTCACGGCCGTGATTACTAATTTCATGCCCGTGAATTAGTTCACGCCCGTAATCCCAAGTCGTGAACGCTACTGGAATGAATTGCCTAAAAGCATTCACGGTCGTGATTACTCATTCACGCCTGTGAATAAGTTCACTGCCGTGATTTCAACCCGTGAACGCTTCTGGAATGAATAGTACCATTTCCACCCAGAAATTCACAACCGTGACACAATCAGCCACAACCGTGAACCCTCAAGTTCACGCCCGTGACTCAATAGTCACACCCGTGACTTTCAGCAGGAAATCTGCATATTCACCTTTCATTCATTCTAACATCATCCAAAACATACCAAATTCTATTTCATGCATTTCTAAGGCTCTTTACTCAACTTATTACTTTTCAATACATTTACATGCCTTGATCATACAAGATTCTCTAACATGCATCCTTAATTCAATGTCACAATTATCTCATTCATATATGTCTAAACCTATGGTTTCATGCCATAATCATCATCATTCTTGAAATTTCATTTATCTACAATCATGTTCAGCATACATCATTTCAAACAAAGATAATAGGCTATTGCCTTAAATTATGCACAAACCTTAATCTTTCTCCTTCACTCTTTTAGGTAGCTTTCTCTTTTCCTTTGCTCCTTAGAGCTTGTTCCTTGTCATTTGGAACTCCTACAACATCATAAATCATTTTCATCATCATCTAATTTCATTAAGACCCTAACCTCTCTTTCTCTCTTTCAAAACCCTAGTTTCTCTCTCATTCCATATAAGTCTTAGAAAAGCTCAAAATTCGAACTTCCTTTAGAAAAGATGAAGAAGAAGAAGAAATACTTCTTACCTTACACTTTTTTCACTTGATCACCACTTTGGAGATTTTCTCTCTCTACCAATCTTGATTTTTCTTCCTCTTTCTTGTTCTTTCCAGCTTCCTTATGAGTTATGGAACATAAATATCACTTTATCTTGCTCTTTCCCTTCTCTTCCCTTCCTTTCTCTCTCTAGAATCAAGGTGAACTATGGAGGAGAAGTTGTGGCTGGCGTGACTGGTAAAGAAAGAGAGAAGGATGCAGAAAATGAAGAGAAGAAGAAGAAAATAAAGCCTTAAATAGGGTACCCAAAAATATTCATGTGGGACCCACCTTTTGACCATTTTCTCCCAATTTTACACTTAATCAATATTGATCTTCTTAATTTAACATCATGGCCGGCCAACACTATCAAAATGTGCCCAAAATTAATATGTTGATTATCAATTAATCTCATTAATCCTCAAATTTTTGGTAAATTGCAATTTGACCCCAAAACTTATCAAATTTTGCAATTTAGTCCTTTACCGTAAATTAACTTCTTTAAACTCTATAATCACTTATTTAGGCATTTATCATTTAATTTAGCCATTTCTTACTCAATTTTGTGTAAAAATCCGAATTTAGACTCCGATCGGTCAAACGCGTCAACTTCACGACACGTGCAACTCGGGGCCTAAATTAGCGGATGTTACACGAGACTTCGGACTGTCTGCCAATCGAAGGACCTTGATGACAAAAGAGGTCTCTTCTTCAAGGTTGCATACCGAGGATGGCAATTCTCTGGAATGCAGTTCATTAGGTAATCTGCATACCTTTTAGGTGCTTGGGACTTCTTTCTCTTACCCTTGGATGAAGCAAACTCCATTTTTGAAGAAATTTGTTGTTGATAGAGTTGGAAATATTTTTGACAGAAAATTTGATGTAAAACCCTAGAAATGTATGATTTTTGCTGAAGATTCAAACTTTTGATGGTATTTATAAGGAAAGTTCAAGTCTTTGGGGCCAGAATCTTCAATGTCTCAATGAATGAGAGTAAATGAGAGCGGTTTTAGGAGATGGAAAGTTGAAATGTAGGTTGTAACTGACTGTTCTCTTATATATTCGATACATTCACGGGCGTGAATTATGGTTTCACGGGCGTGAATGTTTATGTTCACGATTTGCTGAAGGAGTGTCCCACCCGTGAATGAAGGCGTGAATAAGTTCACGAGAGTGATATTTGAATATCACGGGCGTGAATAATCATCGGTCACGGGCGTGAAACATTGAATTTCACTACTTATGCCCGTGAAGCAAGTCGTGACACAAGGCGTGAAAGTTTCTGTGAGTTTTGGGGTGTAATTATTCACGGGAGTGAAAAATTGTCACGGGCGTGAAAGTCTCTTTTCACAGGCGTGACTCAAGCTGTGAAAATAAGTTTCACCACTTGAAGCCGTGAATCATGTCGTGAACCAAGTCGTGAACGACACTGCCTCTTTAGGTCATTTAAGTCACGGGCGTGAATATATGTCACGGGCGTGACTCCCCTAAAATTTTCATTAAATTAAAATTAAGTCCTACAACAAGACTAAATCATTTCAACAAAGATTCTACTTCTTAAAACGTGAATTCTCATCAAAATTTCTATCTTATAACTTGTGATATGATTTAAGATCAATAATTAAAAATTCATATTGTTGCAATCACAAGGTTAATCCATCAATCATACCAAGTTCTCTTCTAATGAATTAAATCTTTCCTCATTTAGAGACTTAGTGAAAATATCTGCTAATTGATTTTCTGTGCTTATAAATTCTAATGCAACGTCTCCATATTGAACATGATCTCTGATAAAGTGGTGTCTAATGTCAATATGTTTGCTTCTAGAGTGTTGAATAGGATTCTTTGAAAGGTTTATAGCACTTGTGTTGTCACAGTTTATAGGTATATGGTTCATCTCATGACTATAGTCCTTAAGTTGTTGTTTCATCCAAAGAATTTGTGTACAACAACATCCAACTGCTACATATTCAGCTTCAGCAATTGAGAGAGCAACTGAAACTTGTTTCTTGCTAAACCAAGAAACTAAACATTTTCCAATGAAGTGACAAGTACCTGAAGTACTTTTCCTATCCAAAAGACTACCAGCATAGTCTGCATCTGAATATCCTATAATATAAAAAGATAAATTCTTAGGATACCATAAACCTAGATGTAATGATCCATGTAAATATCTTAAAATTCTTTTTACAGCATTTAAATGAGATTCTTTAGGACATGATTGAAATCGTGCACATAAGCAAACACTATACATAATATCGGGTCTAGAAGCAGTAAGATATAAAAGTGATCCGATCATACCTCTATAAAGCTTTTCATTAATGCTCTTACCCTTTTCATCTTTGTCCAATTTTGTTGATGTGCTTATAGGAGTCTTGGCATTTTTGCATCCTTCCATACTAAATTTCTTGATTAAACCTTTGACATATTTGGATTGGTTGATGAATATGCCCTCATTGTTTTGCTTTATTTGTAGACCAAGGAAATACTTAAGTTCTCCCATCATGCTCATTTCAAATTCCCTAGTCATGCACTTAGCAATTTCTTGACAAAACAACTCATTAGTAGAACCAAATATTATATCATCAACATAACTTTGAACAATTAGTACATCATGCTGATGCTTTTTGGTGAATAGTGTAGTGTCAACATTTCCCTTTGTAAAGTTATTTTCTAATAAAAAAGAAATGAGTCTCTCATACCAAGCTCTTGGAGCCTATTTTAAACCATACAAAGCTTTTGAAAGTTTAAAAACATGATTTGGCAAATCATAGCTTTGAAAACCTGGTGGTTGTTCTACATACACTTCTTCATCTATATAACCATTTAGAAATGCACTTTTCATATCCATTTGAACAAATTTGAAATTCATGTGACATGCATATGCTAAGAGTATTCTTATAGCTTCTAATCTAGCTATAGGTGCATATGTTTCATCATAATCTATACCTTCTTCCTGATTATATCCTTTTGCAACTAGTCTTGCTTTATTCCTGGTTATTAACCCTTGTTCATCTAATTTGTTTCTAAATACCCATTTGCTACCTATGATTTGATGATCCTTGGGTCTAGGTACTAGATTCCATACCTTATTTCTCTCAAATTGATTGAGTTCCTCTTGCATGGCAATCACCCAACTTTCATCATTAAGAGCCTCATCAATATTTTTAGGCTCAATTTGTGAAATAAAAGCAATGTCAGTGGCTAAATGCTTGAAATGAGATCTAGTACTTACTCCCCTTGATAGATCACCAATTATTTGCTCTTTTGGATGATCTTTCGTCATTCTCCATTCTTTTGGAAGTTCTTGCTCCATTTGTTCTTGATTTTGAGGTAGTAAATTTTCTTGATCATTTTCTTCTTTTTCATTTGCAATATCAAGTTTTTCCATATTACCTACAACATCATCAAGAGCACTACCTTTCACAAGATCAAGTCTACTAGATTCATTAAAAACAACATGCATGGATTCTTCAACCGTTAATGATCTTTTATTAAATACTCTATATGCTTTGCTGGTTGTAGAGTATCCTAAAAAGATACTTTCATCAGACTTAGAGGCAAATTTTCCAAGACTGTCCTTGGTGTTCAATATAAAACACTTGCATCCAAATACTCTAAAGTATGATATCAAAGGCTTTCTTCCATTCCATAGCTCAAATGAGGTTTTGTTTAAAAGAGGTCTTTTGAAAACTCGATTTGAAATATAACATGCCGTGTTTGTGGCTTCTGCCCAAAAATAAGTTGGTAATTCATATTCATTAAGCATTGTTCTAGCCATTTTAATTAAAGTTCGATTTTTCCTTTCAACTACCCCATTTTGTTGAGGTGTCCTAGGAGATGAGAAATTATGTAAAATGTCATGTTCAAGATAAAAGCTTTCAAAGTTTTCATTTTCAAATTCTTTCCCATGATCACTCCTTATTTTTGAAATGCAGTAACCTTTTTCATTTTGAATTCTTTTAGCAAAGTTTTTGAAGTTTTCAAAAGCATCACTCTTTTGAGCTAAGAAAATTACCCAAGTAAATCTAGAGTAATCATCTATGATGACAAATGCATAATGTTTTCCTCCTAAGCTAGCAATTCTAGTAGGTCCAAACAAGTCTAAATGCAGGAGTTTAAGAGGTTTTGAAGTACTTACTATGTTTTTGGCTTTGAAAGATGACTTGTGTTGCTTTCCTCTTTGACAAGGATCATATGTCTTGCCTTTTTCATATTTAACTCTTGGTAATCCTTTTACTAGCTCTCCCGTGCTGAGACTTTGTATTAAGTCCATGTTAGCATGACCAAGTCTTCTATGCCACAGCCAAGATTCATCACTAATAGTCACAAGACACTTAGAGGAATGGTTAGATAGTTCATGTAAGTTTATTATGTATGTATTGATATCTCTATTTCCTTTAAATATTTATTGACCATCGATAGAGATTACAAGACATTCATTTGAAGTAAAAATTACTTTGTTTCCTTTATCACATAATTGACTTACACTTAGCAAGTTATGTTTCAAGCCATCAACAAGTAAGACATCCTTAATAAAAGTAGTACCATTAACACCAACAGAACCAATGCCAATTACCTTACCCTTTGCATTATTTCCAAAGGTAACTTTACCTCCATCAATACTTTTGATTTTATTGAAAAGTTCTTTGTCTCCTGTCATATGCCTTGAGCATCCACTGTCTACTAGCCACACATTTTTGTTTATTGTGGACTTGAGGCATACCTATAGAATCACAAATCAAGTATGATTTTTAGGTACCCAAATGAGTTTGGGTCCTTGGGGGTTAGCATATGAAGGTTCCCAATGAGCCTTCCTTATCGAGCAATGTTTATTTATATGACCCATTTTCATACAATAATTACATTGTTTAGGTCTAAACTTGCTTTTTGGTCTTACATTGTATTTAAATGCCATAATTCTATTAGACTGATTTTGAGAACGATGGCATGCACAATCATGATTAATTTGCATTTTTCTAGATGCATGCTTCTTATACATTAATTTGCATTTTTCTAGATGCATGCTTCTTATACATAAAGGCATGATTATTCTTTTTCTATATAAAGGGATTAATATGCTTATTTCTTGGTGCTTTCTTAACAGGTGTGGAGATGTTAGGTTCTTTAGATTTAACAAATATAGTTTTGTGAGAAGATGATGATGTGTCCTTAAATCCTAGACCATGTCTAATTAAGGGTGATCTTTGAGACACAATGAGAGTATCTAAGCTCTCTTTATCTTTGTGAAATTTAGAAATGGAATTTCTAAGTTCCTCAACTTCATTTTTCAAAGTATTATTTTCTTTTAACAATGAAGCTATTGAGGGTCTTGATGAATATTCATCTAATGACTTTTGAAGAGATTCATTAGATGATTTAAGCTTTATGTTCTCTTTTTCTAAACCATCTATCTTATTTTTCAAATTAGAGATATTATTTCTATAGGTACTAAATTTAGTTCTATATTTCTCTAATTCTATATTTAATTCTTCTATTAGGCTTTGTTCATCATCATCACTATCACTATTACTATCATTATCACTACTATCATTATTGAAAGAGTATGAGTGTAGTGATCTTACTTTGTCCGAGACGTGATCCTCAATAGCCATGAAGCATAGGTTGACCTTTTCACTTTCATTATCATCTTTTTCACTTAAAGAGCTTTCGTCATCCCATGTGGCTTTATGACCTTTCTCCTCATTGTCTCTTTGGTATTTTCTTTTATGCTTCTTGAGCCTTGGACATTCTGGTTTGATATGTCCTTTCTTTCCACATTCATAGCATTTTACCTCTTCCTTACTTCTATATGTGTCATTAGAAGTTTGTTTGAGGTTTCTTTGCCTGAATTTTCTGGAATTGCTCATTTTCTTCTCAATGATTCTTTTTAATCTTCTTGAAAGCATAACGATGTCCTCATTTTCATCATCACTCATCTCTTTATCATCTTCACTTTCTTTTTGAGAATTTGAAGTAGAGGCTTTGAGTGCTAAGGGCTTTCTTTTCTCTGGCTCTGCTTCAAGCTCTCTATCTCTCTTCACTGCCATCTCATGTGTGAGAAGTTTGCCAATCAGCACAACAGTATTCATGATGCTCATATCTTCATTTGCTTCTTCTATGCCAACAACTCTTGAACCATAGTCTTTAAGAGGAAGACTTCTCAAGATTTTATTGTTTACATCTTCCAAACTTAGATGCTTCCCAAGTTTCCTCATTCCATTTATAATGGATAGAAGTCGGTTGGTCATGTCAGTGATTGACTCATTGGATTTCATCTTGAAGAGCTCATATTCTGAAGTTAGAAGTTGAATCTTCTTGGATTTGACTTGCTTAGTTCCCTCATGATGGTTCTCCAATGTCTTCCACATGCTATATGCTGTTGAACAATGTTGTATTCTCCCACATTCTTCAATAGATAATGAGCTTGATAGGATTGTCATTGCCTTTTTGTTTTTGAAATTTGCTATTCTTTGAGGCTCTGTCCAATCATCTCTTGATAGGATTTCTTCTTCACCATCAGCTCCTCTTCTGGTTGGTGGTGTCCATTCTTTTCGTACACTATCCCAAACTTCAATTCCTTCACTATCCAAGTATGTCTCCATCCTAAACTTCCAATGGGCATAATTTGCTCCATCAAAGTAAGGTTTGAGACTTTGAAATCCTTCACTGGCCATATCTTGCTCTTTACTAGTGCTTTTTAGGCTTCAATACTAGACAAAGCTCTGATACCAATTGTTGCCCAGATATTAAGCCAAGAAGGGGGGTTGAATTGGAGTTTTAAAAATTAAACTTTAAGGTGCGGAAATAAACAATTAATTTTAGGAGGGATAGAGAAAATTTGACACACAAATTTATAGAGGTTCGGGTGTTAACAAACCCTACTCCTCTCCCCAATCGCAATTGGAAGTTTCACTAACACACCAAGTGTTACAATGGAGTTTTACAAGCTCACTCCCAACTATGGTGTTTCTCATAATGGCTCACACCTAACCCAGAAATCCCTTGTGTTTTAATGGCTCACACAATAACCAATTCCTTGTGTTTTTCAGGCTCACACAAACAACCTTCACTTTGTGTTTTACAGGCTCACACAAACAACCTTTTAATTTATGTTTTGGAGGTTCACACAACTTAACCCTTACAAGTGTTCTGCTCTTAACCCAGAACTACCCAAAGCTCACTTGAGTAAAGATTACAGAGAGAACCACTTATAAATCTTAATTGCTCAAATATGAGGAGCAAAAAGATTTTTACAGAGAATAGATTTGTTCTCAAAGTATGAAAGTACAAATAGCTTGTAATTCAAAGTATATGCTATTCTTTTGTTTTTCTTATCATTCTCTTGTTCCTTAATGCATAAATGACTTCCATTTATACTCCCATGGCTGAATATAGCCGTTGGGGTGCATTAAATAAGAAACTAGTCGTTGTACCAACCAAAAATCGCACCTGACATTTTTCTCTCTCATTGTTCATGGGCGTGACTATGCTTGTCACGGGGGTGACATTTCTTCCTAAGTCGTGACTGAAGTGGTGACCTTGGTCGTGAAGCTCTCTGGAATGTTTTGACATATTGAGTCACGGGCGTGACATACTCATTCACGGGCGTGAAAATCTTCCCAGCCGTGATCCAAGTGGTGACTCTGGTCGTGAAGCTCTCTGGATGAAATTGCATGAATCTTCACGGGGGTGACACCTTTATTCATGGGGGTGACTGAAATGCTTACTTCATGATTTGTTTTTCCTTTATGGTCGTGAACTTCAAATGTTGGTTTTGGTAACGGTTAGCTTCCTTCACGGGAGTGACTCCTAGAGTCACGGCAGTGAACATGCTACTACTTGAATTTTGTCTCTCAAGGATTATTCTTCTAATTCTCCATTCTTGCTATTTTAATCCATGTCCTGTATAATATTCTTACAAAAATAAGTATGTTAAATACAATATTACTATATTATTTGTTATCATCAAAATGACGGAAATACCCCTCAAGGTTAACATTTTTAAATTAAATATTGAATATTTTTCTATTTATTGATGATATTAAGTATGAAATGAAAAATAATGAATAAAATGTATTTAGTGAGTTTATAACTTAGTTGATTATCCATAATGAAATATTGATATATTAGAATGAAAAATGTGAAAAGTTTTGGTAGCGATAAAATTGTTATGAAAGAATAAATTATTAAGTGATTAATATTGTAAAAATAATGTAAAAATAATGGAATTTATGATTTTAATAGAAATTGAATTAAAAAAATAAAATAATGTTCTTAGTTATTTTTCTGATGGTTAAATCTAGTCTGGGATATAATTGGCTAGCCATATGGACACTATTACCGCTGTGCAGGTCATGACGACTCGGTTATGTAGGCCAATTATGGTCTACTTCAGTGATTGTCACTCAGTGATTCAGTGTACAATATAGTGCTCGGGTGATCCTTCGAGATTACTCTTCAGTGTAGTGGATTTTTGGGTTCATGTCCCATGTATTTGGTCCGAAGATTTTCTATCGGATTGAATCTATGGGCAAGTAAATAAATAAATAAAATGATAAATGTGAATGAAATTATAAAAGTGACAATTGTGAATAAAATATGATAAAAATAAAATAAGCAAAAAATATGGGAAAAGTGATTAAAATGAAAAATATGATAAACATGAAATAAGTGAAAAATATAATAAAGTTGAAAAATGTAAAATAAGTGGAAGATAGATATTAAATTGTGTAGTAAAAATAAATAAATAAATAAATAAATAAATAAAAAATAATAATATTAGTGGCAAAACTGTAAATAATATATAGTTAATGGCATAATTGTAAATAAATAGAAATTTAGGAATTTAAGTGAAATTTGTAACAAATTAAATAAAAAAAGGAATTGAAAAGAAGAAAGAAAAGAAGGATTAAAAAGAAAAAAAATTTATTGAGAAAAAATTTTGATAAAATTAATTAAGATATTAAATAGTGAATTAAGAGTAATTAAAAATAAAGTATTGATAAAATGAATTATATATTAAAGGAAAAATTGAATAGTATATTAAAAATATAATTGCATAAAAATATAGTTAGTGGAAATTTGTAGATTAGTAATCACCACTGAGCATATTAATGATCAACACGTAGTTATATTGAATGCGTGCAGGTAGTAGCGAGAAAAGCAGGAGCAAGTATACGAATTTTGGAAGTAGACAGAGGAACAAAATAGTAATAGGATATTACTAATAATGACATGTATATATATATATGTATAGATATGGAGTTGTAAGAATGAACCTTGTACATATTATGATAAATGGTATTTGCAAATTATTATATGTGAAGAATGGAAGGATGATTGTGGATGAATGTAAAATATTTTGTATTATATGTGTGTTGTTGTGCCCAAAAATGGGTTGTGGATTGTTTGTCTTGCAGGTAAGTTAGTTAGTTTATAGTCGTCATACTGTCGAAATTTTTGGAAAATTAAATAGGATTAATTAAGTGTTGACAATATTATGGTCATTAAATTAAGATAAAAAAAAGTTTGGTATACATCGGCTATAATTGTATTTACTCACGTAACGTATGTATAAAATGTTATAAGGGTGTCAAATATGGTTTTCATTTCATATGAATTGATATAGATCTTATACCGTTTAATGGAGTCCTTAGTATGTAACACAATATGAAGAAAATCATGATGAGATTACTATTATGTGCAATCGTATTTATACCTAAATGATCTCTAGTTATAAGATTAACAATACATGACATTGTTAATCTGGATAGACTAACACATGTTATACTTCTTGATTATATCAAGTAGTCGATCTCATAAGCTGGTTATACATGAAATGTTTAGAGTTAACATATGAATGTTTGCTAAAATAGCCAAGTACATTGGATGACCTTCTATGAGACAATCACATGAATATCTATTTAATATAAGTGATAGTTTCATCATAGCAATGGTGCAAGTATCCTTAGACTTGAAATGTTTAAGATTGTCTTGGATACTAAATCCGATACTTTGACTTCATTCCTTGTTGTCTCTCAAAGGTTGCTCATAAGGTGATGATTAGGTATAAAATGAGTTATTCGAAGGTAGTTAAATAGTTAATAGAAGATTCACCAATATTGATAGAAGGAGAGTATACTTGTAATGACCCAAATACTGGGTTAGTCGTAAACTATAGTTTTTGAAATTGATCAGTATACTCGAGGGTCAAAAATACATCCACGAGTAAAAAATATTTTATTTGATCATCGGAAAATATAAGTTATGACTAGAACTTAGGTAAAATTTGGTGTGAAAATGAGGTCAAATAAGTCCTCAAAAATCAAAACTAAGAAAAAAGGGGACCCAATTTAATTAATAAAGTAGTTGACCGTACTTTGACAGAGCTATGAAAAATTGCAAACGACATCTAAAAATTTATTTTAAGACATAGATATACTCTAAATAATATTTAGGATTATTTGACAGTGAAATTTGTTTTTTACGGTAACACCAAAAATTGATTTATCTCTATGATGAGAAATGCTACGTTTATATAGATCTTAAAAGTTTGAAATATTTGCTCACACAGAAGGAACTTAATTTGAGATAGAGGCATTGACTTGAATTGATAAAAGACATTGATTGCTTAATCAATTATCATCTAGGAAAGGCGAATGTAGTAGCTGATGCACTTAGTAGAAAATTTATGGCAGCTCTTCGGGCGATGAATGTCATATTGGATATGGCATAAGATGGAGCGATAATAGCAGAAATGCAAGTAAAAGTAGACTTTCTTCAACAAGTAAAAGCGACACAAAAGCTAAATGATCGCTTGATTTCTATAGTGAACAAAGTAAAAGAGGACAATAAAGGTGATTACTCTTTGGGTGAAGATGACAACCTTTATTTCAACTGGAGGTTATGTGTACGTGATCAAGATGAATGGAGAAAAAAAAATTCACAAAAACTCATCATAACAGCTACGCAATGTATCCTAATGGTAACAAAATGTATTAAGACTTGAAAGTACACTATTGATAGTTAGGAATGAAACGTGATATAATAGAATTCGTGAGCAAATGCTTGATATGCTAGCAGGTGAAAGTTGAACACCAAGTTCCATCAGGTTTACTTCAGCTTATCGTGATACTATAGTGGAAATGGAATCGAGTGACCATGGATTTTGTGACGCGATTGCCTTTGACTGGAAAGAAGCATGATGCTATTTGGTTAGTTATTGATAGACTCATGAAATCAACCCATTTCATACCAGTACAGATGGACTATCCACTAACTAGCTTGGCAGAAGTCTACATTAATGAGATAGTGAGGCTCCATGGAGTACCATCCTCCATTATTTTAGATATGGATCTAAGATTTACTTCCCAGTTCTAGAAGAAGTTGCAAGAAGCATTGGGGATAAAACTTCATTTTAGTATAGCTTTTCATCCCTAAACTGATGGGCAGTTGAAGCGTGTGATTCAAGTACTTAAGGATATGTTGCGAAGTTGTGTCATTGAGTTTGAAAGCAGTTGGAAAAGGTATTTGCCATTGGTCGAGTTTGCTTACAACAAAGCTATCAATCCAGCGCCACATGAAGCACTTTATGGAAGGAAATGTATGACTCCTTTATGTTGGATAGAATTGAGTGAGAAGAAGCTAATGAGGACAGATTTGGTTCGAAAAACTAAAGAGAAAGTACTGGTGATCAAGGATAGATTGAAAAAAGCCATGGACAGATAGAAATCATATGTAGATTTAAGAAGAAAAGACATGGAGTTCCAGTTCGGAGATCAAGTATTTTTGAAGGTATCACCCTGGAAGAAGGTTATGAGGTTTGGCAAGAAGGGCAAACTAAGTCCGAGATTTTTAGGCCCTTATGAGATTGTATAGTGAATGAGACCTGTAGTCTATCGATTGAAGCGGCCTCAAGAATTAGAAAAGATTCATGATGTGTTTCATGTGTTAATGCTACGGAGGTGTAGGTCAGACCCTAGCCACGTGATCAAGCCAGAAGAAATTCGGATAAAGGCTGATCTAACTTATGAAGAGAAACCACTAAAGATCCTAGCCAGAGAAGTTAGGTAGCTCAGGAACAAGCAAATCCCATTAGTAAAGGTGTTATGGAGTCACCACAATGTGGAAGAAGCCACGTGGGAGATAGAAGCAGCAATGAGACAACAATATCCATAATTGTTCAATATAGGTAAAATTTTGAGGACAAAATTTTTTATTGGTATGGGAGAATTTTAATGGCCTAAATACCGGGTTAGTTGTAAACTGTAGTTTTCAAAATTGATCAGTATACCCAGGGGTTAAAAATACACCAGTGGATGAAAAATATTTTATTTGATTATCGAAAAATATAGGTTATGACTAGGGGGTAAAATTTGGAGTGAAAAAGAGGTCAAATATGTCCTCAAAAGTCAAAATTAAGAAAAAAGAGGATCTAGTTTAATTAATAAAGTAGTTGACTGTACTTTGACTGAGCTATAAAAAATAGCAAACGACATCTAAAAATTTATTTAAGACATGGATAAACTCTAAATAATATTTAAGATTATTTGACAGTGAAAAATAAATTTTACGGTAACACTAAATTTTGATTTATTAGTCTGGTTTGAGCAAGCTGGACAGGAAACAAAGTCCGGTTGAGTTGAAATTTTTTATGAATTCATAATATATATATATATATATATATATATATATATATATATATATATATATATTAAGGAATCAAATTTGGGTGAAAATGAGCTTGGAAAGTGAGAAAAATAATTTAAAGTGCTTAATTGGGCCTAAATAGGTTGGACTTTGTTTGACCCAAGTCCATTATCATAAGACACAATATAAAGGCCAAGAAATCAGAATTATCTAGATAGAATTCTACTTCATCTTCTTCCTCCTCTCCCCCCTCTTGGCCGAACCATCTTATCCCTTTTTCTCAACCAAATTTCTTCTATTTTCTCTAATTTTTACACCAAAATCAAATACCCTAATATAATTTCAACCACTCTAGTAGCTAGTGGAAGTCTCTAATCTTCATTTGGAGGGTTAGAGTGGAAGGAAATCAAAGGACACAAGTTAAAATACAAATTTGAGGTAAGAGAAATTAAGCAATTTAAATTGGTTTAATGGTTCAAATAGATAGTTTAAGGTATGTAGATGTAAAGTTAGATTGAGTTAGAAAAGCAAAATAATAGTGGATTAATTGAGTGTAAATTTTGGCCATTGTAGATGCACAAGAAGGTGAAGGTACTTCAAGGGAAAAGGCAAAGGAAAAGGAAGCCTAGGAAGGCTAAAGGAAGAAAATAAGGTTAGTGATTTCAAAATCTACCTATTTCCATTGTTAAAGCTCGAATTCAGGTTATAAAAATTAGGAAATTTGTGTGTTTTGCATGTAAATGATATTTAAAGCTTAAAACAAGATTAAGGGAATATAAAAAGTAGATTAGAATGGTTAAATTCAATTAAAAAATTAATTAATAGACCTTTGAAAATATGATCATATTATGTGTAAAAATGCATATTAAGGCATAATTATATTTTAGTGTAATATTATGGTCATATATAGTAATGTATGTATAAATGAGTGAAATGAATTATTAGAAGGTGAAAGAAAAATTTTAATGATGAAAAATGGATGTAGGCTGAAATATGAAAAAAGAGAATTTATTTTTTTCTTTTCTAATTAAATAAAAATTAAGTCATAAAATGCAAGAAAACATAATATTGAGTGTATAGAAATTTATTGAAAAATTTTAAAATATGTATTGAATATTTTTCTAATTAACGATTAATTTATGCATGAAATGAAATATAATGAATAAAGTTTGTTTAGTGAGCTTAATGACTTAAGTGAGTATTAATGATGAAATATTAATATATTAAATTAGAAAGTGTGGAAAAAGATTATGGTTCTGGATGAATAAAATGTTAGGTAATTAATAATGTAAAAATAATTGAATTTATGAATTTAAGGGAAAATTGAATCAATGAAATAAAGTATCGCCCTTAGTTATTTTATGATGGTTAAATCTATCTCAAGATATAATTGGCTAGCTATAAGGATACCATTACCACGGTGTGGGTTATCGTGACTCGCTTATGTAGGCCAATGATGATCTACTTCAATGATAGTGATTTAGTAATCAGTGTACAGTGCAGTGCACGGGTGGTCCTTTGAGGTTACTCTTCAGTGTAGTGGGCTTATGGAGTCTACGTCCCATGTATCTGGTCCGGAAATTTTCTATCAAATTGAAACTAGAGGCAAATGTGATAAAAGTGAAAAATATGATAAAAATGATAAGAGTGATAAAAATGATAAAAATGGTATAATAATAATAATAAAAGATAAAAGTGATAAATATGAAAAAAATAGTAAAATAGCAAAATGAAATTTGAAGCTAAAGAAAAATTAAATAAAATAAAAAAGGATTAAATTGAAAGAAAATGAAAGTTTAGGAGTAAATTGAAAAAAAGAAGAGTTAATTAAAAAAGTAAAATGAAAAAAGATTAAATTGAAAGAAAATGAAAGTTCAGGAGTAAATTGAAAAAAAGTATAAGATTAATTGAGAAAAATTGATATAAAGAATAATAAATGTATTAAAGAGAAAATTTTGAATAGTGTAGTCAAAATGATATTGCATGCACGTATGAAAATATAGATCAATAGAAATACTTAAATTAGTAATCGCCACTGGACATTTTAATGCTTAGCACGTAGTTATTTGACTGCGTGCAGGTAGTAGCGGGAAAGACACTAGAGCAAGCATATTACTTTGGGGAGCAAACAGAAGAACAAAATAATAGTAGGATATTACTAAGTATGACATGTATATATATAAAATGTTTATAAATTATTATATGTGTAAAGAATGAAATGTTGATTTGTGGTTGAATGAATAAGATTTTGTATTATAATTGTATTGTCGTGCCCAAAATAGGACGTGGATTATTTGCAGTGCAGGTGGGGTAGTTAATTTATAGCCGTTATGTTGCTGAATGTTTTTGAAAATAAAAATAATTAATAAAGTGGTAATGATATTATGATCATTAAGTTAAGAATTATTTTTTTACCCACATCGGCTATAACTAAATTTAGAAAATACCAACAATTTTGGTAATCGTATCAAATTATGTAACGTACATATAAAAGAAGTGTTATAAAGGTATCACAATATCTATGACTTTTTGTAGAGATCATTACTCAGAAATCTTTGGCTGAGGTGACCATATCTTGAAAAAGGTCTTCAAGGACATCTAATAAAGTAATAAGTCTCATAAACAATAACTAATATCATTTGGACTAGATATGACGTGTTTACTTTAGTGGGAGTTAACGAACAGTCCATGCTCTGAACCAAATGAGGTATAGCTTGGTGAAAGGATGAATTTCACATTAATTGTCTGTGGATGGGTTTAAAGTTAGACTACTGACTTTCCAGTCAATTGAAAGTCATATTATGTTACAAGATACCACACATGATTTGCTCGAAATCATGTAATGAGTTGAGCTGCCAACATAACCTGAAACCTAATAGGTCATACGCATAGAAGGAATACAAAAAAAATAAAATGGGCCTTGGATTGGATCCAAGACACGAGAGAGAAATAATTTGGTCAAACATCATGTGTCACAACAGTGATGAAGATTGTCACGGGCATGACAATATGAAATTCGTGGGTGTGAAAACACAGTGAGCAACAATTGTGATTTTAGGTTTTCTATCTCGAATAGAACTCTTATACATGGAAAACTTATGTCCAACCCTAATTATGATTAAACGACATATAAATAACCCTTTTAAGGGAAAAATTTGTGGCTACCAACTTAGAGAAATAAAATTTATCTCCCTCTCGTCTCTTTCAAAAGGATTAACATCCATTGCTGGCACTTTATTGGTTGATCACCCTATTACCATTGTAGTTGTTTTGCTTGTTTCTTCACATGGATTACTATTAGAGACAATCCAACCTTTGGATTGTTGTAATTTGCAAAAACCCAACTTGAAGGAAAGACTCACAAGTTTAGAAGAATAAAAAATAATCAAAAGATAATCAACTTTTTGCATTAGATAGTTCTATCTGATTTTAATATACATAGGGTGTTACTTGGGTTTTGGTTTTTATAAATTTTTATATTTTTGCTGCCATATGTATGAGATGCATGTTCAAAACCTAACAGTGATATCAGAACCTACTTATATAAATTAAATTTGGATTTGATTGAAGTATCAATGAGATTAATTGAAAAGAAACAATTTAGATTCCCTTATTTCATTAAAATTGGATTTGAATCTGTTTGGCCTAAAATTTTGATTTTAATTTAATGACATGATAATATGATGATATTAGATATTTTTTATGATAATTAAAAGGTTTGATTTTGATTAAAATATGAAATTTGAAATTGTGCATGTTGCTAAGTTTTAGGGTTTATGAAATCTAGTTTTGACAATTGAGTTCTTTTTGGGGCTGTTTGAATTTGGTTTGTTAATTTGATTATTCAAATATATTTATGACATATATAGAATGTGTTTTAACTTCTAGAAAGCACCTATTATGATACAAAAATTCTTTTTAATCATGAAACAAATAAAAGTAGTATATGGGTCAAAAATCTTACTATGTGATGAGACTGTTTTATGTTGTTTGATTTAATGAGATATAACTTCATAAGCAGAAAATTAATTTCATGTCTATGAGATATTCATGATATTATTTTGATGTCAATTTCATGCTGAAATCAAATTAAATTTGTAGTTAAGTTCTTAAAAAATTCTAATTCATGTATGATTCAATTTAGGTAATTTTTAAGTAATTAGTTTGGTAGTTGAATGGTTAATGATTTAGACTGTCTAATGAACGAATTTAACTAGTATAAACTGATTTAAGTTTCTTATAATGATGAGAATAAATTTTGAAAATTTTGAAAATTTTAAAATGGAATTTGATTTGAATTAGAAAAGAATTTTCTAAATCCTAGTTTGACTAGGATTTTAGTATGCAATTGTAGTTAGGATTGTTTAATCATATTTGACATCAAAATAATAATAAATTAAGATAATTTAATTATGAATTAACTACTGGTCATATTTGAATTTAATATTTAATGTGATTTAATTATTAAATTCAAATTTAAATGTTGCAGGCATTAAATTGGTAAAAACTTAGTTGGCATAGTAGGCAATTTTAGGAAACATTTTGATATGATCAAATGTATGCCTAATTTGCACGATTTTCTTTTAGAAATTATTTCTAAATGTTTATATGATTATTTAATATGATTAAATAATAAATTTGTGATGAATTTTATTAAAAGCCAAACAATCAAAAATAAAGTTTCAAGAGTTGGAACAAAAGGAACCCAAATTGTTATTTTAATAGATTACCTTTAATTATATATTAGAGAATGCATACTAAGGGTGTATGAAATGACATGATAGTATGTTTATAAACTTGACCAATGTGATTAACCATGCATGGAAATTTTGAATTTGGTGAATAATATAACATTCAGTGATTTAGGCCATGATTGCACGTGACCGTAGTGAGGTGCACTAGTTCAATCGGAGTCCAAATTTGAACCCATAAAAAAATGACTAATAATAAGGAAAAATAATTAAGGGTATTATTATTTGGAAATTAAAAATATTAGTGCTAGAATTATAAAAAAAATAAAATTTGCCTATGGACAAAATTGGTATTATGGCAATTGTTAGGGGAAAAAGTATGAATATGGAGGGAGATATGGTAAATATGAAATTTTTCAAAGTTTAAATATTAATTAAGATTAATTAACTTAATGAAATAATAGGAATTAAGATTAATTTTAATTAGTGGTAACCACACCTTAATCAAAGTCTAAAAGTCAAAAATGGGAGGAATTCTCCATTCTTCCACCCAAAATATCTAAGTCATCTTCATCTTCTTTTCTCTTCTCTTTGGCTGTCCACTTTAGCCTTCCATAAACCACCATTTTCTTTCAAATCAAGCTTGAAAAAGTGAAGAAAGAAAGTAATTTTGAGAGAGGAAAATTCGGAATTAAGGTGTTCTTGCCATAAAAGGAGCAAAGGGGCAAGAAAGAAGGAAGACAAGAAAAGGGAGATTTGTTTGGGGGGAATTTCGGCCCAGTTTGGAAACTCTTAAGGTGAGTTTATTCTTCTTAAATTCAACATTTTTCCTTCCATTTGAGACCCATAAGGATGATAGATGTGATTAGGTTTGATAGATATAGGTTATGTTGTAAGATTGAACATAGAAAATTAAATTTGTGATTAATTGATGAAAGTGTAGTCGCACTTTGAATTAATAATAATTGATGTTAGTTAATTGTTTTATAACTTAAAAAGTAAAGAAAATATGATGTTAATGGATGAATGAGGGGCTGCCATAGTTAAAGAAATTTGGGAAAAATTGGAATTAGCATAGAAGCACAACAATTGGTGATAGATTAAGTATGATTTGAGAGTTAAATTGAAAAAATGAATTGGGAGCTAGGATATGGTTTTTAGGCAGCCATGATATATGAAGAAGAAAGTTTAACCTTAGTACATTTTAGCTCAATTAAGGTGTAAAACATATTAGGAGCATTAGTGCTAGAGGAGTGCTCTGAAGGCAATCACCTTTAGCACTTATTGTACAAATTTATTTGATTAATAAAAGAATTTTTCATTAATTTGATGTTCATTTGATATATGAATTGATAAGTGATCTTAAATCAATTAATGAAGTCCTTGATACATAACATAACATGAAGGAAATCATGATGAGATCATGATATTGAGATTCTTATCATGTGTAATTATGTTAGTATCAAAATTATCTCTAGTCATAGGTTTAATGAGACAGGACATTATTAATTCAGACAGACTGACACATGTTACACTCCATGATTGGATCGAGTAGTAGATCTCATAATCTATAAACATGAGATGTTTAGAGTTAACATGTTGATGCTTGCTAAGTGTAGCTAAGTACATTGGATGACCAACTATGAGACAATCATATGGATAATCTATTCAAATGTCAATGATAGTCGCATCATAGTAATGGTGCAAATATCCTTAGACTTGAGGTACTCAAGGATATCTTGAATATTGATTCTGTATTTTGACACTATTCCTTATTGCCTCAGAGAGGTAGCTCATAGGGTGGTGATTGGATATAGTTTGAGATATTTGAAGGTAATTGGGTAACCAACAAAGGATTCACCACTCTTGATAGAAGGAGTATATACCCATGGCCTCTTATCATGGTCATTACTCAGGAACCTCTGGCCGGAGTGGAAATGTCATAAAGATAGTCTTCAATGACATATCTAATAGAGTAATGAGCCTCAAGGACAAGAACTAACATTACTTGGACTAGACGTGACGTAGTCAGTCTAATGAGAGTTGACACATGTCCATACTATGAACCAAGTGAGGAATAGATTGGTGAAAGGAATAATTGCATAGAAATTGTCTATGGAAAGGTTCGTAGTCAAACTATTGACTTTTCGGTCAATTGGGGGTCATGATGTGTTGCTAGATACCGCTCATGACCTGCTTAAATTAATTGTTAATTTAAGTGGCCAACATAACCAGGAACCTAATGGGTCACACGCATTGAAGATATGGAGAATGAGTAAAATGGTCTTGGATAGGATCCAAAATATGAGAGAATTATTTTAGGATGGATCGCGATGAGATCGTACGAAAAAATCGTTCGGGAGTGTCACGGGCCCGTGCGGGCTAGGCAGGCTGGACGGCCTTGCGGGCCAGCAGCAGGCCGCAGCAGGCCCAGCGCGCCTGCAGCTTCCATCCGTTGGCCAACGACTGTAATTGGCCATAATTAGGCCAATTATGGCCAATTACTATTCATTAGTTGCCATTTTCTCCATTTTGACTTTCATCTTATTTTTGAATTTGATTCAAATTGAAAAGACATTAAATGGCAGAAAATAGACATGAAATTATTTTTTGTAAAAAAAATATTTTTAAGACACAACAAAAATTATCTCAAGAACACTATCAAAGCTAGCATTTTGAATTTGTTCAAACCATTTTCTTTTGATAGTTTCTTCTTCATTCTTCATGTGGATTATCATTAGAGACATCCTAGTGTGGATTGTTGTGGTTTGCTACAACCCAACAAAGTGAAGATTTGAAGAACAAATAAAAATTACAAGGTATAATTTTTAACATTTACATTTATATAAATTAGTTTTAATGGTACAAGTATAATCTTTTGTTTTGGGTTTTGAAAAATTTTATTTTTCGTTGTGTTTATGAATATGATTCATTCTTCAAAATCCAACATTGGTATCAAAGCCTCCTTGTATCCATTAAAATTAATTTTAATGAAAGTGCAATGAGATTGCATATTTTTGATGATTTTGGATCAATAGGTTTTGAAAAATTGAAATTAATTTGTAAAATATAATTTACACATTTTTATTTCTTTAATCTAATCATGGGATGATTAAGAATGATTATTTTGATTGAAAAATGATTTGAATGTGATTCAAATAATTAATTTCGGATTTATTTAAAAAATGTCTAAAATTGCCTTATTTATGAACATGTATTGTTGTTTGGCTTAATTGATGGGGCTGATTGTATTTTTCTTGTAATTTAATTATAAAATATTATTTAGACATATTGAGAATATGTTTATACCTCTGTAAGTATCCAATAATTAATTAAAAATTATTTTAATTAATTTTTCAGACAAACACAAAAACGAGACTGTTTTAGTTTACCCGGTGGAGCTGTTTTGTTTGATTTTTTTTGTATGTGTTTATTTTATTTTCAGCACCTTGAAATAATTTTTATGTGATTAAAAATATGTTATTTTGAAGTTAGATGCATGCCAAAATTATTTTCCAAGCATTTGAAATTTTAAAAATTCTAGATATCAAATTAGTCATTTTGAGCGTCTAAGTGTGTTGGTTCAAACGTCTTAGTAATTTTGGCTTGTGCCAAAACTATTTTCATGAACTTGAGCTGACCTAAAGATAATTAGAATGATGATTTTATATTCTGGAAATTTTTAGAATTTTTGGAAATTAATTTTGAATTAAGTTAAGTTGTGTAATTGTAATTCTAGTATGACTAGAAATTTGTATGTATATTAAAATTAAATTGTTTAATTTTAACATCATAATATTCTGATTTTAAGGAGAATTAATTTTGAATTATTTCTGGAAATATGGAATTTAATTTAATTTTATTAAATATTAAATTGCACTTTAAAATGACATACAAAATTAAATTAACCGAAAGAACACATATAGGCAATTTCGATTCAAGTGTTGAATCGATTTACAAATTGAAATTCAAAATTGTCATTTTTATTTTGTGCATTAGAGAATGCATGTTATGGGTGTATGAAAAGGCATGATGAATGATTATGGACTTAGGCCCAATGTGATTGAGTATGCGTGGAATTATTTTGTTTTATGGTAAATAGGGCTTGCGTGTCCCTACCTCTTTTTTCTTTCTTATGTATTTCTCTTCTCATCTTACTCCCCTCAAATGTAAATTAAGGTTTTTTATAATTTGAAATATGTAATTAGATTACATAGGATTAGGATAGAATCAAGATACAAAGGAGCAAGAAGCAAATGAGATGGTACCATAAAAAGAAGACTTAGAAATAGGAATTTGATTTTTATTTTGGGTTGTAAATTCATGCATATACCTAGGTAAGACCTAGTCAATCTCTCTTTGGCTCAAGAGATTGACTTTAGTATGTCCATAATCATGCCATATAGTTAATGTAACTATCTTTATATATCAATGTGATGAATGTATTATATATAAAAGCATGAAATAATAACTTGATGAGACTTAACAAAGAAATCCCTCACTAAATAAACAATTAAGTCTTACGCCTTCCATTAATATAGGGAGAACCAGAGTTCTTCTAGAGTTAGGGTTGTTGAGTTGCCTCAAGCTCACTCTATAAGAATATGTTCAATCCATTGAAATTAGATTTCACGATTAATTGGTTAGACTTAACCGATATTATTAACTTGTTGGATTTGCGCCAAGGTTAATGTGTATTGGAGGTGAAGTTAGGTTTGTATACATGAGATGTACACATATCAAGAGACGATAGCCCAATGTATGTGCACACATCAATAAGTTGATAGCACGAGATTCGATAGTTGCATGAATAATGCAATTGGTATGGATTAGATACCTACCAACCAAACTAAGGATAGCTTGTTGAGTTGCCTCAAGGTTATTCTTAGCTAGTTGGATATCGACCCACTAGGAGAACTTCCATATAAGTTCTCTCAGGTTCATAGTGAGGGCTATAGATTCGCAATAAAATAGTGGGAGCCATAATGCGATTTATTAATGACCTAATAAATATGCATTTTATGTACATTCTAACATGTTCTATTTTACATCTAGGTTGCTATAATCATCATCATGACAAAGTGTGAATTTGCGATCGCTAATGGAATCAAATAAGTTGACTGGGCCTAATTTTTTGGATTGGCTAAGGAATATGAGAATAGTTCTCAAATCCGAAAAGATTGGCTATGTCCTAGATGAGGCACTCCCTAATCCCCCTACTGCTAATGCTTCTGAAGATGTTCAGAAGGCATATCAAAAGCATCTCGATGATAGTGAGATGGCAAGCTGTATTATGCTTGCTACTATGTCAGCTGAGTTGCAAAAGTAGCATGAGGCTATGGATGCTAATTCCATAGTATACCATCTAAGAGAGCTTTTCGATGAGCAATCATGTTCCGAAAGGTTCAAAACTTCAAGGTTGCTCTTCCGCACTAAGATGGTTGAGGGGACATCTCTAGTGCAATATGCATTAAAGATGAATGACTATATTGAGAGGTTGGCCACCTTGGGATTTTTGATGGACCATGAATTAAGAATTGACTTAATTCTAACCGGTTTGTCTGATAGTTATTCACATTTTGTGCTTAACTATAGGATGAACCAAATCTCTACCACTATTTCTGAGCTGATTAACTTGCTTAAAACAGCTGAGCCATCTGTCAAGAAGGACAATAAGACTGTGATGCTGGTGGACTCTTCAAGTTCTAAAAGGGAGAACCTTAAGAAGAAGAAGAGGTCCATGAAGCCTAAGGGAGGCGTGGCCAAGAAAAAGGCCAAAGAGATTGCTCCAAAAGGGACGTGCTTCCATTGTGGCAAAGATGGCCATTGGAAGAGAAACTGCAAGGCTTACTTGGAGTCCTTGAAGAAGAAGGCATTTGATGCCCCATCTACTTCAGGTATTTTTGTCATTGAAATTAATACTGTTTCCAATAATAATATATGGGTATTAGATACCATTTGTGGCTCACACATATGCACTGATATGCAGGGCCTAAGGAACAGTAGATAGCTCAATAAGGGAGAGTCAGACCTACGCGTTGGAAATGGAGCAAGGGTTGCTGCATTAGCAATAGGAACATATGTATTGACCCTCCCTAGTGGGCTTATATTAAATTTGGAGAATTGCTATTATGTACCTGCTTTGACTAAAAATATTATTTATGTTTCAAGTCTAAATAAAGATGGTTTCCTTTTAGCTTTTAATAACATTTGTTGTTCTATTATGTTGAATGGAATTCTTTATGCTAATGGTACATTATGCAATGGAATATACATATTAGATATGTCAAATCCATTTTTAAACATCAATGATAATAAAAGGCAAAAACAAGATATGTTGAAATCATCTTATTTATGGCATTGTCGTCTTGGTCATATAAGTGAGAAACGCATGGTTAAGCTACACAAAAGTGGTAGTTTGGGGTCATTTGATTATGAATCATATGACACATGTGAATCTTGTTTACTAGGCAAGATGACTAAATTATCCTTTTAAGGGAAAGGGTGAATGTGCTAATGGACTTTTAGACTTAATACATTCAGATGTATGTGGTCCAATGTCTACACACGCTAGAGATGGTTTCATTTACTTCATTACTTTTATCGATGACTACTCACGATATGGATACGTGTATCTTATGAGATACAAATCTGAAGCTTTTGAAAGGTTCAAAGAATTCAGAAATGAAGTAGAGAAACAACTTGGCAAAAGTATTAAAACACTTCGATCAGATCGAGGAGGTGAATACTTGAGCTAAGAGTTTCTAGATTATCTTAGGGATAATGGGATTTTATCTCAATGGACTCTACCTTACACTCCATAACACAATGGTGTGGCTGAAAGAAGAAACCGAACCTTGTCATACATGGTAAGGTCTATGATGAGTTTTGCGGAATTGCCTAAATCCTTTTGGGGTTATGCATTAGAGACCGTCATTTATATATTAAATGGAGTTCCTTCAAAGTCAGTTGATGTTACTCCATATTAGATATGGTATAATAAGAGGCCCACATTTCCTTACATGAGAATTTGGGGTTGTCCTGCTTATGTGAAGTGGACAATGTCAGATAAGCTAGAAGCTAAGACTGACCGATGTCTCTTTGTGGGATATCCAAAAGCATCATATGGATATCAATTTTACCACCTCTTGGAACAAAAGGTTTTTGTTTCAAGACATGCTATCTTTTTAGAGAGAGAATTCCTTTTAAAAGGAGATAGTGGGAGAAAAATTGAACTTGAGGAAGTTCAAGATGCTCAAACAGATGTTGATCAACTGCCTGAACCCGAGCTTGTTACTCATACAGATGATATAACAACTCAACCTTCTGAAGCACAAGAGCTTCATAGGTCAAGTAGGATACGTAGTGTTCCAGAGAGATATGGATTTCTCATTAGTGAACAAAATGATGTATTGCTCAATGAAAATGATGAGCCTACAACCTATGAAGAGGTTCTGAATAATTCAAAATCTGACAAATGGCTTCAAGCCATGAAGTCAGAAATGGATTCCATGTATGAAAACCAAGTATGGACTTTGGTTGACCCACCCGAAGGAATAAAGTGTAACGTCACACCTTATGCATTTGAGTCTAACCTATCCCTGTATCAAGTAATCATACATGGCATACTGGAAAGGTATAATACCCTGTTAACAATAGTAGTAAATTTTTTTTTTCATATCCTGTAATATAATTCCATGACTTTGCAAGTGTCATATCCTATAATTTCATTCAATTACTTGCAAGTCTCATATCCTGTAATATTATTCATTGACTTTGCAAAGTTAACACTGAGGTTTTCACCACAATATAATATATCACATATATCAAAACATAAACTTTACACATAAGTATTTTCGAGTTGATTTCATTTATACATTTTTAGACTCATTCCAAAATGACTATACATATTCAAGCACGTAAATACAAAACACATATGCCATATTTTCATGCTTGGGTGGAATGCAAGGAGAGAGAGTGATGAGGCTCGGTTAGTGACCTGTGCTCCATGTCTTTTATACGCTACTCAAAATGAGCTATCACTTTTCTTTACCTGAAAAATGATGCAAATTGATGAGTTGTAGCTCAGTGAGAATAACCATCCAATGAGCTCTAAAGTACCAAACAACTCATAGTAATAAATCACAATTCCAATATATACCATGTATTCCATTCCATTCATCAGTATCATATAAGTATCAATAAAGTTGAAACATATAATCATTACTCTTTATGTATGCAAATGCTTTGCTTATTTCATTTTGTTGTGACTAAGTTAAACAGAAATTGCCCCGGGTTTCCATGTGAATATTTGCATTTGCATTTGCTAGCTAGCTTGATCATTTGTTTCATTTGCACATTTGTTGGGCCATAGGCCTCTTCTTTTGCTTTACAATATCCATTAACTAGTCACAACGCCTTTTTAGTCCATACGCATATACACTTGTATTTAAGCATTCATCAACCATTGTATCTTATCGCATATAATATACATATACCACATATGCCATACATATACCTTGCATATACTATACATATACCATGTATATATATCACATATGTCAAACATATACTTCAAATATACCACAAGTATACCATTTATATGTACCAAAATGTCACAAATTATCCATCATTACATTATCAAGGACTAATCATGACAATCATATGAATCATATAGCAAGCAACATTCATTTGCACTAAAGAATTCAATCGATAATTAGACTCACCGTTCTCCTTTGATTCCGACCCCTAACTTATTGTCTATCTGCTCCTTGTGGGTCTCCAATATGTTGCGAGCCTAATATGAAAACATAATCGATTAACACATGATTAGAGAGACTTAATGTGGCTTAAACAAATTAATATGCATTGTTCATGTCAATAGTTAAGATTTTTCCTATGAGGCAGTGTGACCTTATGGGACTGTTTAGCCTATAACATTTTCTATAATTGACCAATTAATATGATTATTGTTCCTAATTAAAATAACATATAATTATAGAACATATTCAAATTTCAGACCAATTGGAGAATATTACAATATTTGGTGGAATTTCTAAGAGTGTTCTATTTTCTGCCTTGTTTTCTGCCTTTAGACAGTTTCAGGGTACTCATTTGGGTTCATCATAACTTATAATCTGTAAGTCCTATTTTAATGAAACTTTACAAAAACTTATATGGGTTCATATGGAACATGTTTCATGTGTACAAATTTTACCAATTATGTCTCTAAGGTCTTTGAATTATACCAAACATTTTACTGGTCCAGAATAGAATTGACTTTCGGACCAGTATGGCTTCCAAAGGCCATAACTTAGTCTATAAAGAACCAATGAAGTTGAAATTAGTACCAAAATTTATCTAAGACATATACCTATAACCCTCATGTTTTTATCAGTTACATAATCTAGCTCTAACAAGCTCAAATTAGCCAAACAAGTTGCTGTATCTTCCCAGAGCACTCAGTAGGCAGTTCAAACCATGGAACAGTCATGGTTCCATTCATGATAACTCACAATTTACAAGGCCTATGAACTTGAAATTTGGTAGACAGGTACAAAACACATATATATACAACTATTATGTTTTGAGAGACTTAAAATAAGGGATTTAACATATTCTAAATCAAACCACACAGTAGCTAACTTGGTTAGGGTTTACACCCTGACTAGTTTCAGTACGAAGAGCATATCTCTCCCTATACATAAAATCTTACAAAAATGTTTACATATACACAAATATAAGACATAAAGGAAAAAATTTTGTGTTTTACACATTTCCATAATGAATTTATATTAACATCAAAATTGGGGTGCAATTCAGTGCCTAATATTGAACCTAAGCAACTCAAATCAACCCTATAGCAATAAGAATTGATTACTTACCAAGAACAACCTTGAAAGGGATAAATTAGCTTCAAAAAATAGGTGAAACAAGGAAGAATTGAATTCTGAAATGGAGGAAATTGAAGAAGAAGTCGGGCTGGAGAAGAAGGCAGAAATGGGAAGATAAAGCTAACTTTTGGTTTTTGTCCTTTTTATCTTTTTCTCCTCTCTTTTCTCATCTCTTCTCTTCTATTTCTCTTTTATGTCATTTTCATTTTATTTTGTCTATATTATTATTATTATTTACATAGATTTATAATTCCACTAATTCACAAAATGATCCAGCTTAATCATTTGACCCGATTTACTAAATTAGCAATGTAAATGTTCACTAATCTTAATCTAATCATTTTTCTTACTTTAATTTAGTCACCTTATTGAATTCATTTCTAATACTTTGTTATCCTTATTTAGGTTATAAGGATACACGTGTTACTCGATATAATTGCCAAATACTAGGACACATAGCTAGTGCGTGCCATGAACTTGTTCCTACGAAAATACGTATGAAATGCACGTGTTCAATTGAATTATATGCAAGATGCTTATGTTCAATGAAATGCATGTTGGGAAGGTAAAGGATGTTACAATTCTCCCCTTCTTTTAAAAATTTCATCCTTGAAATTAATACCTGAAAACAGGTGTGGATATTGCTTTTTCATATTTTCTTCTGTTTCCCATGTTGCCTCTTCTTGTAAATCTTTACGCCATAGTACCTTAACCAAAGGTATTTCTCGATTTCTTAGCTGTTTAGTCTTGTATCCAATGATTTGCACTTGTTTCTCAACATAACTCATGTCCTCTGCAATCTCAATGGCTTGATCTTTAAGTACATGTGTAGGATCTGACCTGTATCTTCTAAGCATGCTCACATGAAACACATTATGTATCTGAGCCATCTTGGGTGGTAAAGACAACTTATAAGCCAGTGGACCAATCTTCTCAAGAATTTCATAAGGCCCTTACCTTGGGCTCAATTTACCCTTTTTGCCAAATCGAATTATTCCTTTCCATGGAGACACACGAAGAAATACCTTTTCACCCAACTCGTATTCCATTTCCCTTATATGCTGATCAACATAACTTTTCTGCCTATCCTGTGCTGCCTTTAGCTTGTTCTTGACAACCTTGATCTTATCCACTGTGTCTTGCACTATCTCTAGCCCTTCTAATGCACGTGCTCCTTCTTCATCCCAAATGATAGGGCTTCGGCACTTTCTGCCACACAATGCCTCATATGGTGCCATCTGGATACTGCTGTGATACTGGTTAATGTAAGCAAATTCAATCAATGCTATATATTCATCCCAAGCACCTCTGAATTCCATAGAACATGCCCTAAGAATTTTTTCCAATGTCTGTATAGTCCTTTATGATTGTCCATCAGTCTGTAGGTGGAATGCAGTGCTAAAGTTCAATTTTGTTCCCAATGCATCCTGTAAACTCACCCAAAAACGTGAAGTAAATCGTGGATCTCTATTAGACACAATGGACACTGGAATGCCATGAAATTTGACTATCTCATTCACATATAATTTGGCCAAACTCTCAAGTGTACAACCCCATCTGATAGGTAGAAAATGTGCTGACTTGGTTAATTTGTCAATAATTACCCATACTGCATCATTTTTCCATGGAGTTCTTGGCAATCCATAGACAAAATCCATCGTTATTCTTTCCCATTTCCATTCTGGCACCGGCAATGGATGTAGTTTACCAACTGGTGCCTGATGTTCAATTTTAATCTGCTGACATGTCAAGCATTTGGAAACATATTCTGCTATATCTTTCTTCATTCTTGGCCACCAGTAATGAGGCCTTAAACTGTGATACATCTTTGTCATCCCTGGGTGCATTGCATATGGTGCATTGTGTGCCTCTTCCATTATTTTCTGACAAAAGTTCTCAGTGTCTGGAACACATATGTGTGATTTTAACATCAGTACATCATCCTGTAATTGAAAATCTTTACTGTTTCCCTGCCTTACTGAATCAATTTTCTCACACAATTTAGGATCTTTGCTTTGTGCTTCTTTGATCCTCTCCTTTAGTGTAGGTCTGACTTGAAGAGTAGCAATCAGTGATCCTTCATCATGTATATTTAATTCAACATTCATAGATTGTAATTGAATCAAATATGGAAAAGAGGATACTTGCAAGTGAGCTACACTGCCACTAGCCTTCCTACTCAATGCATCTGCTACCACATTGGCTTTCCCTGGATGGTATTCAATTGTACAGTCATAATCTTTTAACAACTCTAACCATCGTCTTTGCCTCATGTTTAACTCCTTTTGTGTCAGCAAATAACCTAAGCTTTTATGGTATGTGAAGATCTGGAATGTCTCACCATACAGATAATGCCTCCAAATCTTCAATGCAAATACAACTGCAGCCAATTCTAAATCGTGCACTGGATATGAGATCTCATGTGGTCTCAGTTGCCTAGATGCATAAGCTATCACCTTACCATGTTGCATTAATACACATCCCAAGCCTTGCTGAGAAGCATCACTATATACTGTAAACCCACCTGCACCTATAGGGATAGTTAACACTTGTGCTGAGGTTAGTCTGTGTTTTAGTTCATCGAAACTCCTTTGACATTTTGGAGTCCACTTGAAAGGCACATTCTTTCTCAACAATTTAGTCAAAGGGCTAGCAATTAAGGAGAATCCATCAACAAATATGCGGTAGTATCCGGTTAAACCCAAAAAACTACGCATTTCAGAAAAATTTTTAGGAGATTCCCAATTTACCATAGCCTCAATTTTCTTTGGGTCAACCTCTATGCCCTTACATGACACCACATGTCCAAGAAACACCAAATGATCTAACCAGAATTCACATTTACTCAATTTGGCATATAATTGTTTCTCCCTCAAAGTTTGCAACACAATTTTTAAATGTTGTTCATGTTCTCCCCTATTCTTTGAGTACACCAATATGTTATCAATAAATACTATCACAAACCTATCCAAATATGGTTGAAACACCTTATTCATTAAAGCCATAAATGCAGCTGGAGCATTATTCAATCCAAATGGCATTACTAAAAATTCATAATGCCCATACCTGGTTCGAAAGGCAGTCTTTGGAACATCCGCTTCTGCTACCTTCAGCTGGTAATAACCTGATTTCAAATCAATCTTGGAGAATATTTGGGCTCATTGCAACTGGTCAAACAAATTATCTATTCTAGGCAATGGATATTTGTTCTTCACCGTCATTTTGTTCAGTTGCCTATAATCGATGCACAATCTCATTGTTCCATCTTTCTTTTTAACAAATAACACTAGGGCTCCCCAAGGTGATACACTAGGTCTAATATACCATTTGTCAAGTAACTCCTGCAATTGGGCCTTTAGTTCTTTCAACTCAACTGGGGCCATTCTGTAGGGTGACCTTGATATTGGTGTAGTTCCTGGTACTAGTTCAATAGTAAATTTTATCTCTCTATCTGGTGGTAAACCAGGTAGATCATCTGGGAATACATCAGCAAATTCCCTTACCACTGGTATATTTTCAAGCAAGCTATCAGTGGTTCTAGTATCAGTCACATATGCCAAATATGCTTCACATCCCCTTTTGATCATTTGAAATGCCTTTACAGCTGAAACTAGACATGTAGGCACAAGTTTTCTTTCACTTAGAAATACTACCCTTGGCTGGTTTGGTGATTCCAAAATTACTTCCTTAGTAAAGCAATTCACTATTGCATGATGTCTAGTTAACCAGTCCATTCCCAGTATCACATCAAATTCATATATTGGCAATAAAATCAGATCAACTATTAACTCAGCTCTGTCAATGCATATTAGGCAATCACGACAGACATTATTCACAACTACCACGGTTCCCAATGGCGTACTCACATTTATGTCAATCCCCAAAGGCTCATGCATTTGATGCAATTTAGATGCCATATGCAATGATATAAATGAATGAGTGGAGCCTGGGTCAATAAATGCATATGCTAATATTTCAGAAATATAAATATTACCAGTGACTACTTCGGGAGCATCCACTGCCTCTTGTCTAGTCATAGCAAACACCCTGGCCTGAGTAGGAGGTCTAGAACTCTGACCTTCAGATCTGGTCACTCCTCTGCCCAGTGTACCAGTCCTGCCCCTGCCTCTTCATCTGCCTTGTGTCCCACTAGTAGGGTAGACCCTCGGTGCCTCAACAGTAGTCTCAGATACTCCTCTGCTGGTCTCTGCTAGTTTGGCTATATTTGGATAGTCTCTATACATGTGCTCTATCGATCCACAGAAATAACATGCTCCTGTGAGCCTTCTACATTTGCCCGTATGCTGTCTGCCATAATGACTACATGTGGGCCTCTATTCAACATATTGGCTCTGTCTTCTGCCTGGGTAAGAGAAAGTCATTCCTCGACCTCTAAAACTGGAGTACCCACTTCTGTTACCAGATTGTGCAGGCATATATCTACCTCTTTTCTCAAACCTTCTGCTAGACTCACCAAAGAATTCACGTGATGACCTTTTTATTTGTTGTTCCCTAGCTTCTTTCATTAACCATTCAGCTCTGATTGCAGCAGCTCTGAGCCTAGCATAACTATCAAGATCAGTAGTTGTGATTCTATTCCTGATCTCATATTTAAGGCCCTCCTCCAACTTCCTGTATTTGTCTCTTTCAGTAGAGACCATGAAGGTGGCATAATGGGAAAGTTTGTTAAATTGTACTTCATACTCCGCAATAGACATATTCCCCTATTTTAGATTCAGGAATTCCTTCCTCTTCTCATCTTTATATGCTTTAGGCATGTAATTGTTCTGAAATTCCAGGAGAAAATCATTCCATGTCAACACCGGTGGTTGTGCATCACTGTCAGGGACTGTCTCCCACCATTCATAAGCATTTCCTTGCTGCAAGGATACTGCATAATCGAATTTCTCATATGGGGTACATCTCATCATATTTAGTACCCTCTGTGTCCTTTTCAACCATGTCTTAGCTTCTACTGGGTCTGTTGTGCCATTGAAATCAGTTGCACCATGTTTCCTCACCTTGTCATAACGTCTTTCCTTGTACATTTCAAGACCATGGGACTGTTTAGCCTATAACTTTTTCTATAATTGACCAATTAATCTGATTCTTATTCCTAATTAAAAATAACATATAATTATAGAACATATTCAAATTTCAGACCAATTGGATCATTGTACAATATTTGGTGGAATTTCTAATAGTGTTCTGTTTTCTGCCTTTAGGCAGTTTCAGGGTACTCATTTGGGTTCATGATAACTTATAATCTATAAGTCCTATTTTAATGAAACTTTAAAAAAACTTATATGGGTTCATATGGAACATGTTTCATGTGTACAAATTTTACCAATTATGTCTCTAAGGTCTTCGAATTATACCAAACATTTTACTGGTCCAGAATAGAATTGACTTTCGGACCAGTATGGCTTCCAAAGGCCATAACTTAGTCTATAAAGAACCAATGAAGTTGAAATTAGTACCAAAATTTATCTAAGCCATATACCTATAACCCTCATGTTTTTCTCAGTTACATAATCTAGCTCTAACAAGCTCAAATTAGCCAAACAAGTTACTGTATCTTCCCAGAGCACTCAGTAGGCAGTTCAAACCATGGAACAGTCATGGTTCCATTCACGATAACTCACAATTTACAAGGCCTATGAACTTGAAATTTGGTAGACAGGTACAAAACACATATATATACAACTATTATGTTTTGAGAGACTTAAAATAAGGGATTTAACATATTCTAAATCAAACCACACAGTAGCTAACTTGGTTAGGGTTTACACCCTGACTAGTTTCAGTACGAAGAGCATATCTCTCCCTATACATAAAATCTTACAAAAATGTTTACATATACACAAATATAAGACATAAAGGAAAAACTTTTGTGTTTTACACATTTCCATAATGAATTTATATTAACATCAAAATTGGGGTGCAATTCAGTGCCTAATATTGAACCTAAGCAACTCAAATCAACCCTATAGCAATAAGAATTGATTACTTACCAAGAACAACCTTGAAAGGGATAAATTAGCTTCAAAAAATAGGTGAAACAAGGAAGAATTGAATTCTGAAATGGAGGAAATTGAAGAAGAAGTCGGGCTGGAGAAGAAGGCAGAAATGGGAAGATAAAGCTAACTTTTGGTTTTTGTCCTTTTTATCTTTTTCTCCTCTCTTTTCTCATCTCTTCTCTTCTATTTCTCTATTATGTCATTTTCATTTTATTTTGTCTATATTATTATTATTATTTACATAGATTTATAATTCCACTAATTCACAAAATGATCCAGCTTAATCATTTGACCCGATTTACTAAATTAGCAATGTAAATGTTCACTAATCTTAATCTAATCATTTTTCTTACTTTAATTTAGTCACCTTATTGAATTCATTTCTAATACTTTGTTATCCTTATTTAGGTTATAAGGATACACGTGTTACTCGATATAATTGCCAAATACTAGGACACATAGCTAGTGCGTGCCATGAACTTGTTCCTACAAAAATACATATGAAATGCATGTGTTCAATTGAATTATATGCAAGATGCTTATGTTCAATGAAATGCATGTTGGGAAGGTAAAGGATGTTACAATTCTCCCCTTCTTTTAAAAATTTCATCCTTGAAATTAATACCTGAAAACAGGTGTGGATATTGCTTTTTCATATTTTCTTATGTTTCCCATGTTGCCTCTTTTTGTAAATCTTTACGCCATAGTACCTTAACCAAAGGTATTTCTCGATTTCTTAGCTGTTTAGTCTTGTATCCAATGATTTGCACTTGTTTCTCAACATAACTCATGTCCTCTGCAATCTCAATGGCTTGATCTTTAAGTACATGTGTAGGATATGACCTGTATCTTCTAAGCATGCTCACATGAAACACATTATGTATCTGAGCCATCTCGGGTGGTAAAGACAACCTATAAGCCAGTGGACCAATCTTCTCAAGAATTTCATAAGGCCCTTACCTTGGGCTCAATTTACCCTTTTTGCCAAATCGAATTATTCCTTTCCATGGAGACACACGAAGAAATACCTTTTCACCCAACTCGTATTCCATTTTCCTTCTATGCTGATCAACATAACTTTTCTGCCTATCCTGTGCTGCCTTTAGCTTGTTCTTGACAACCTTGATCTTATCCACTGTGTCTTGCACTATCTCTAGCCCTTCTAATGCACGTGCTCCTTCTTCATCCCAAATGATAGGGCTTCAGCACTTTCTGCCATACAATGCCTCATATGGTGCCATCTGGATACTGCTATGATACTGGTTAATGTAAGCAAATTCAATCAATGCTATATTTTCATTAATGGAAATCTGACTGAGGATGTGTACATGACACAACCAGAAGGTTTCTTATCCAAAGATGGCAAAAAGGTATGTAAGCTTCAAAGATCCATTTATGGATTAAAGCAAACATCCAGGAGTTGGAATATTCGGTTTGATGAGACAATCAAACAGTTTGGTTTCTTACAAAATCCGGATGAACCTTGTGTCTACAAGAAGGTTAGTGGGAGTGCAATCATATTTCTTATGTTATATGTAGATGACATAATGTTAATGGGAAATGATGTCTCAGCCTTACAATTAGTCAAAATTTGGTTATCCAAGAATTTCTCTATGAAAGACCTTGGAGAAGCAGTCTATATTTTAGGGATAAAGATCTATAGAGATAAATCTAAAAGGTTGCTTGGTCTTTCACAGTCTACATACATAGATAAAATGCTAAAGAGGTTTAGCATGGAGCAGTCCAAGAGGGGATATATTCCCATGACCCATGGGATTACTCTCTCAAAGTCTTTGTGTCCAAAGACACAAGATGAGAGGACATACATGAGTTTGATTCCATATGCTTCAGCTATAGGATCAATCATGTATGTTATGATATGTCTGAGGGTCATGAGGCTGTCAAGAATATCCTTAAGTACTTAAGAAGAACTAAGGATGTATTCTTGGTATATGGAGATGGAGATATTACTGTGAGTGGGTATACCGATGCCAGCTTCCAATCTGACAAGGATGAATCAAAATCTCAGTCAGGTTATATTTTCACACTAAATGGTGGAGTAGTTAGTTGGAAGAGTTCCAAACAGGAAATGACTGCTGATTCCACAACCGAAGCAGAGTACATTGCAGCTTCTGAAGTAGCAAAGGAAGTAGTTTGGATAAAGAAATTGATCACAGAATTTGGAGTGGTTCCCAGCATTATTGATCCAATACATTGTATTGTGATAATAAAGGAGCCATTGCGCAAGCAAAAGAGCCACGGTCTCATCAGAGATCCAAACATGTACTCAGAAGATACCATTTGATTAGAGAAATCTTTGGTAGGAATGATGTAAAGATAGAAAGAGTGCCCACTGATCAGAATATTGTTGATCCTTTAACTAAGCCACTTCCCCAAAAGAAATATGATTCTCATGTACTCGCCTATGAAATTAAATACTAAGGCGATTGGCTTTAGTGCAAGTGGGAGCTTGTTAAAGGAGTGCTCTAAAGGCAATCACCTTTAGCACTTATTGTACAAATTTATTTGATTAATAAAAGACTTTTTCATTAATTTGATGTTCATTTGATATAAGAATTGATAAGTGATCTTAAATCAATTAATGAAGTCCTTGATACAAAACATAGCATGAAGGAAATCATGATGAGATCATGATATTGAGATTCTTATCATGTTTAATTATGTTAGTATCAAAATTATACCTAGTCATAGGATTAATGAGACGGGACATTATTAATCTAGACATACTAGCACATATTACACTATTTGATTGGATCGAGTAGTAGATCTCATAATCTATAAACATGAGATGTTTAGAGTTAACATGTGGATGCTTGCTAAGTGTATCTAAGTACATTGGATGACCAACTATGAGACAATCATATGGATAATCTATTCAAATGTCAATGATAGTTGCATCATAGCAATGGTGCAAGTATCCTTAGACTTAAGGTACTCAAGGATATCTTGAATATTGATTCTATGTTTTGACACTATTCCTTGTTGCCTCAGAGAGGTAGCTCATAGGGTGGTGATTGGATACAACTTGATGTATTTGAAGGTAATTGGGTAATCAACAAAGGATTCACCACTCTTGATAGAAGGAGTGTATACCCATGGCCTCTTGTCGTGGTCATTACTCAGGAATCTCTGGCCGGAGTGGAAATGTCATAAAGATAGTCTTCAATGACATATCTAATAGAGTAATGAGCCTCAAGGACAAAAACTAACATTACTTGGACTAGACGTGACGTAGTTAGTCTAGTGGCAGTTGACACATGTCCATACTCTGAACCAAGTGGGGTATAGATTGGTGAAAGGAATAATCGCATAGAAATTGTCTATGGAAAGGTTCGTAGTCAAACCACTGACTTTCCGGTCAATTGGGGGTCATGATGTGTTGCTAGATACCGCTCATGACCTGTTAAAATTAATTGTTAATTTAAGTGACCAACATAATTGGGAACCTAATGGGTCACACACATTGAAGATATGGAGAATGGGTAAAATGGTCTTAGATAGGATCCAAAATAGGAGAGAATTATTTTAGGATGGATCGCATGAAAAAATCATTTGGGAGTGTCACAGGCCCACGCGGGCTAGGCTGGCTGCTGGCCTGCCTTGCGAGTCAGCTGGGCTACCCAGCAACAGCCCGCAGTAGGCCCAGCGCGCCTGCAGCTTCCATCCATTTTCCAACGGTTGTAATTGGCCATAATTAGGCCAATTATGGCCAATTACTATTCATGAGTTGCCATTTTCTCCATTTTTGACTTTTTATCTTATTTTTGAATTTGATTTAAATTGAAAAGACATCAAATGACAGAAAATAGATATGAAAATATTTTTTGTTAAAAAAAAAATATTTTTAAGACACAACAAAAATTCTCTCAAGAACACTTTTAAAGCTAGCACTTTGAATTTGTTCAAACCATTTTCTGTTGATTGTTTCTTCTTCATTCTTCGTGTGGATTATCATTAGAGACATCCTAGTGTGGATTGTTGTGGTTTGCTACAACCCAACAAAGTGAAGATTTGAAGAATAAATAAAAATTACAAGGTATAATTTTTAACATTTACATTCATATAAATTAGTTTTAATGGTACAAGTATGATCTTTTGTTTTGGATTTTGAAAAATTTTATTTTTCGCTGCATTTATGAATATGATTCATTCTTCAAAACCCAACAATTAGAATATTATATAGACATGAAAGCATTGAAAATGGATATTGGAATTGAGATATGGTATGGTTATATAGGAAAATCAAATGAACAAGTGAGAGGCCCTCAAAAGGGTGATAAAGGCAAGGAGAAAGCTAGCTAATAAGGGAAGAAAAAGAAGGATTAAGGGAAGAGCCAAGACTGATTAGGTATGTGCTTCATTGATAAAAATCTTTCATGTGAATAAGTATGGAATTATGTGTTGAGGTTTGATATGTTGTATTTGTGATATGTTATGTGATTTGCTGTGTCTTTTGATATTTTATATGGAAATGGGATCAAGTGATGTAAAATAATTGAGACATATGAATGTAGTTAAAATCTGGAAATTTTAGTATCAAAATGAATGCAAATGACGAATGTGGATTGATGCTAATTGATGACCCTGCTGTAGGGATTATGGAACAGTCTTGACTATTTTGATTGTAACTTGAGTTCTAGAATTCCATTTTGTATGTTATTTATTTGAAATAAAAGTTAAGATACAGGAATTTAATTGTTATTTAGACCATAAAATCTAATTATGTCTAGATATTACCCAGAAAAATGCATGAAGTTCAAAGCTAGAATCTGTCCAGAAAATTCTGGGCAGAAATTTCTGTGATGATGCATTATTCAAATGATCATAACTTTTGATAGAAAACTGAGATTTGAGTGATTTGTGATGCATTTGAAATCTAAGACAATAAGTAAAATTTCTTAGAATACCAGAACTCCCAATTCGAATTATAACTGGACTAAAAATGAAGCCCAAAAATAGGTCCGAAATCTGCCATAGGTAAAAACATAAAATATTGGGCTTTTGCATGTGTTGTGATAATTATATGTAATAATTCATGTGAATATTTACTTTGATGATAATTATAAATGTTTAAAAAATTATTTATGTGTGAGATTTTAGTGCAATAATAGTGGGAATAAAGAACAAAAATAAATAAGTATAATTATGATAATCGAATGATATTATCATTTTTGAAAATATTGTATATTAATATAAAAATAGTTAAATCCTATGACACATAATCTAGAACTAGAATATAAAATAGTTTGACATGCCAATCAGGGGATTTAAGGCACTTGGTGCCAAATATGAAAGCTGGTAATGACAATTTATAAATGCGTTCGGCGCAAAATTATTAAGCCGGTAATGACAATATTACAAAAGCCGGTAATTGCATTATTATAAAGCGCTCGACGCAATATTATGAAAGCAAAAAATGGCAACCCCATTATTCCTATTAGTTAGTTCGGTTATAGGTGTTATGGGCATAATAAATATGAAAAATAATAATAATGTTAAAGTATGTCATTATGATAACGTTATATGAATTAAATTGTTAAATATTACATGTTTGATGAAATTTTTTGATTTTATATAATTATTTATTTTATGTCTTGTTAAATTTATAAATGACATATAATAAAATATGTGTATGTAAAATTTTTTTATCATTGAAGCACCACTAAACTAGTAGCTTAGCGTAAGTGGTTTCCTCTCGCGTAGGTTTAGAAAGGTAGCTGTAGATATTAAAATTGTCAGAAAAAGAAGGGTATCCGGAGGAAAGCACCTAGAAGCTTTGGTTTTCTTTTTGGTATTTGTCAAAAACTTTATAAATTAAATTATCATTTTTATTTCATATAATTTGTATTAAAGATGTGAATTACAATGTAAAAGAACATAATTTGGATGTAAATTAATGTATTTTATAAATAAATAAAATTTTGAGTATTTATGCTTGTAATGATTTTTATTTCAGTGTCTGCAATATTTTTGTAAAAAAAAAATTACTTCATTTCATTAATTTTATAAAACAGTAAGATGGATAATGCTCACTTACCTTGCTGAATTACAGTGGGGTAAGGGGGTGTTACAAATAGGGTCCGCGAGTCTCTGCCTTCTTTATTCTCTCTATTGTATTCTCTTCTCATCTTACTCTCCTCAACTATAATTTGAAGTTTTCTTATGAAAATATTTTCTAATTAGATTACATAGGATTATAATAGAATTGAAATGCAAATGAGCAAGGAGATGGTTCCAAAATCAAAAGAGCATTGGATGTAACACCCTCGGATGTAGCCAAGCAAACCCACAACTATACCGTCAAATGATTTGGATTGTTTTGTAGTAAACTGATTAAATTAAAAAATTTCACATTTAAAATCTATTTAAATATAATTATGCAATTAAAGTAATAAAACCATCATAATAACAAAAATCCTGATCCAACTTCGGATACCAACATAAAATATAATTTTGGCTTCGCCAGTCTCATATTACAAATATGTCAAAATAAAATCATTATATGTTCTTAATGTAAAAGACATATAAAACAAAACCCATAATCCTATTATATAAATAAAATACAAAATATGCCATGATTATAAACACATTCCAACCAAGGTGTACTATGACTAATCTCTGACGTGCTCATTACTCTTCTAGTCAATTTCTTTCTATCGGCTTTGAATCTACATGCAAGAAACCCACACACTAAGCAAATTAATGCTCAATGGTACATATGTGAATAAAAATTCTATATTTATATAATGTCAAACAATGTCACGCCATTTACCTCATGATCATTCCTAAAATCATACATTCTAGCCATTTCATGCTTTAATATCATATCAACATATCTATCTTACCATGGACATACCATAATAATTCACGTATACTATACACATATACATATATCATATTTCAAAATATCATATCAATTACCTAATATTAGGATTATATTGCCACATATTGCAACAACCATAAGTTTCCTTTTTAGTAAACGTTTATCATTACAATTTGTGATTTATCATTCATTAGCTAGGCTAAGACTCTTTAAGGTTTCATTATTACACCCGTTTCTGCCTAAGAACACTAAGCTTGACTAACCGGATGCGAGACATGAGACAGAAGTGCTCAACAACATGAACTTAAGCCATCATACTCACAAAATATCAGCTCATTTGAGCCTCTAAAGTCAATGGCACTCAACAATCTAAGCTTAAGACACATTAAATGAGAATAATATAGCATGCCAGCAAATCCAGGGTTAAGTGTGCTCATATCCCAAGCTTTAACCATTTGTCCTTGTATCAAATCAAAGTAGCTTATATGGTACCGTTCACCTCCCTTAATGGTATACCATCTATCCTATGTCAAGTCCAAGACTAGATAATCGGAGATTTAGCTCATAATCATTTATCTTTCAATGCATTTCGTCACATTTTATTACCAGCAATATATCCTATTTATGCATTCTCCTACCAACACAAAAATTCCATATAATACATTCCACATGTTATATTCCATGTAAACATACATCTCATAACATGCATTACTAACATATCACATAAGGTCAAAAATAAAATCATTAATACTATACATTATTTCTTCTTCATGGGTGTGAACTAATTATTCACAACCGTGAAGGTGTTCATTCATGGTGACCTTATCCATGAACCATCACGTAAAATAAAACAGAACATTCATTGGCATGAATTACCTCTTCATTACCGTGACACCATGTCATCACAACTTCTCAATTGTTACACCAAATCATGGAATTTTGGGTTCATGCAAGTTCATACGATCTCGACATTCAAGGCTATGACATCCTTATTCAAGGGCGTGAATCATGCATTTCTAGCAAGTCAAAAATAGAGCAATTATGCATTTCATGCAAAAATCTCTAAGATTAGCCAATGTCAATCTCTCCTATCAACTTTTTAATCCATATACCATGTCTACAACATGTCTAAACATCATTTAAATTATTAAATATGTTTTAGGTAATTTTAAGCCATAACATATTTCATATGTCATTTAACACTTAAAACCATATAACCATGTTATAAATCAACCATAACATGCCATCTTAACATCCTTCATATTTGTAACATATAAAATGTGATGCCCTACTTATATATTCGGAATAATCTCGTATATATAAATAGGATACCACAAGATTTACTAAATAAATTTGTTCGAATTAAAACTTTTTCATTTTAAATAACTTAATCCATTTATTTATATTGGTTTAGGCAAGTCATTCTAATTAACACTATTTATTTATCATCATGTCATATACACATATGGCACCCGATTATATTACATAATTATTTACATATACAATATTAACATATGAGACATGTCTACCACAATCCATGTGCATGGTCAAACTAAAACAAACATGATAGGTCAACCCTCTAACTAGGTCTTTTGTGCCTCCGCTGATATGGGCTTGGATTTTTTCTTGACCAACTTCACTATCTACTATCTACAGCTCCAATTCATGCGTGAGAAGAACCCACGCTAAGCTATCTCTAGCTTAGTGGTACATATAAGCATTAAAGTCTTCCCCAAGCAATCACACAAATTCATGTCTCAAATAAAATCATGGCACATTAAATTTTATTACATATTTGTCATATAAAATAAATAAATACATAACATAAAAGAATAAACATAATAACCTTATTCAATAATTAAATTCGCACCACCTCATATAAGCATTTCATACTTTGTTACTTATATCAATTAATAAATTTTCACATTTCATTTTATAGTTTATTAGCCCAAAAATCTCATTCCTAGACTGTCCGGATACGGGGTGTGAAATAGGGGCGCTCAGAGAGCTTAAGCCACCATATGCACCATAATATCAAATCAATGGTGCTCGCGAAGCTTTAGCCACTTTGACCTAGTATAATTATGTTATCTATGTGTAATTAAGATCAAGGGCGCTCTGAGAGCTATAGCCATCCTGTCCATGAATCATATCAATATTGGTATTGTAATTCCCCCTTAATGGTAAACCATCTATCCTATATAAGTGCTTAGGTAGAGAAATGAGCAATTAAAACTATTAATTGATTGTTTTTATCATGTCATTACTTGCATAATCAACTCTCATTTCGTATCAACATAATTACAAGTTCATAATTTATTTCAAACCCATATAATAACATGATATTCCATAAAATATTACCAAAGCATTAAATTCATAATTAATAACATTTTAATAATTTAAAAGAATGTAGTAATATATTATTTTATCATGATGACACATAGTTTATGTCATGCACACACAAACATGCATCGGGGCAAACCATAATACATATATGTACATACCTTGATAGTTTTTCCTTTTCCAAATCTAAACTCAAAGCTTGTTCACTTTTGTTTTTCTTCCTCTTATTAAGATCCTAATTCAAAAATATAGATTATTAATACATTGATAAAATACTTATTCTTAATATAGTTTAAATAAATAACTACAATTTTTTTAAAGTTGGAATAGGACCTCTTAGGACTATTAGATCTATAACTTTTTATACACTTATCCAATCTATATTATTCTTATTTCCAATTAAATATAACATGAAATACTATAACATACTAAAATTTCAGAATATTTGAACCGTTACACAATATTTAGTATAATTTTACATGTTGCTCTGTTTTCTGCCCTTAGGCAGTTTTGGGGTACAATATTTAAAAATTTATATCTTTCACCGTGTACATTCAATTATTATGAACTTTTTATATAGTTATATAAGTTAATTTGAAACATTTTTCATGTTTTCTTCATTTCCAGATTCAGCCTCTAAGGTTCTCAAATACTAGATGATCTATAACTGGTTCAGAATAGAATGACAACCTGACCAGTTCACTTGTTAAGGTCATAACTCCCAAAATAAATAAAATTTTAAGGTAATACTTTACAAAAACTTAGATAGTATATAGAAATAAAACTTTCTTGTTTTGAACTTTGGTTAGTTTGATCTAAAAATAGGTCAAATATGAGGATAACATTACTAGATCCGTACAGGTATGTGAAACTAGCTTAATTAAGGAACAACCATAGTTCATTTCACTATAACTCAACCTAAACAAGAGATATTTATATGAAGTTTGGTAGAGACCTAGAAAAAAAATAGAGATACAACTTTTATGTTTTAAGTCACCTTAGATTCAACCCTTAAGATGATCACATTAAGCAAAAATCGTGGAGTATCCTATTGATACTCTTCTAGGGACCAGTCTCACTTAAATGACCATTTATCTTCATATACTCAAATTCATTCTATAAACTTTGGTAGACAGATACACAAGACATAAATAAACAACTTTTATATTTTACACTTCTCCAAATTAGGTTCATAAGGCAATCAATAATAGAGTGAAGTATACTGTAGTAACATAACCTAAAAAGTTCTAATAACACAATAACAATGGGAAAGAGATTACTTACCAAGAATAGATTTATTTGGAGTGATTTTGATGCAAATCTTGAGTTAGATCATGAAGAATTGGGAGGAAGGAAAACGATGATGATGAAAAGAAAAAGAGTGTGGAAGTTAGGATAAAATGGGGCAAAGTCTTAATTGACTTTCCCCTCCCCCTCCCTTCTCCCATTATATTCTTCTACTGTGTTTTTTTTTTCTGCTGCATTTTTTTGCTGTGCACTTTTTTGTTTTGTTTTTTTTTTTTTACTTTTACATATTTACTTATATCTAGTTCCTTTAATTTTTACCAAAAGTACAATTTAATTATGTGGTCTAATTTAATAAAATTTATCATGTCAATCAATTTATTTTATTTTAATTTCTAATTTATTCAATTATTCCATCTATTTTAATCTTTATTATCTATCATATTTTTCCTATTTATACCACATAATTATTCTAATTGAACTCTAATTAGTGGGCATTACAATTCTCTCGCCCTTAATATGTTTTGTCCTTGAAACTTACCTAATGCATCGTCACTGAATAAGTGAGGGTATTGAGCTTTCATCACCTCCCCATTTTCCTATGTTGCTTCTTCGATTGCATGATTCCTCCATAGCACTTTCATTAATGGTACTCACTTGTTCCTCATCTCCTTAATTTCTCTTGCTAAAATTTGGAATGGTTCTTCTTCATCTGTCAAATCTTGTCTCATATGCTTTCAGCAAGTATGATGTGATTAAGATCTGATCTATATCGTCTTAACATTGAGACATGAAAAACATTATGTATTAGACTCAACTCTGGTGGTAGAGCAAGTCTATAAGCAATAGGTCCAACGCTTTCTAATATTTCATAAGGTTCGATAAATCTTGGACTTAACTTGCCTTTCTTTCCAAATCTCATAATTTTTTTCAACGGAGAAACTTTAAGAAAAACTTTATCACCCACAGTATAATCAATGTCTCGTCTCTTAAGATCAACATACGATTTCTGCCTATCTGTAGCTTCCTTAAGTCTTTCACAAATGACTTTCACTTTTTCTTCCATCTCTTGCACTAGGTTTGGTCCCACAAGCTTCCTCTCACTAAGCTCTATCCAACATAGAGGTGTTCGACACTTTCTGCCATATAGTACCTCATATGGGGCCATTTGGATACTAGACTGATAACTGTTATTATTGGCGAATTCCATTAAAGCAAGATATTTATCCTATCTACCTTCAAATTTGATGATACAACTTCTCATCATATCTTCTAGAATTTGAAAGATTCTTTCTGATTGTCCATCTATCTACGAATGAAAAGTCATGCTGAAATTAAGCTTAGTACCTAGAGCTCGTTGTAGAGTACCCCAAAATTTAGATGTGAAGTAGGGATCTCTGTCAGACATAATAGAAATAGGCACTCCATGAAGTCTACTATTTTATTCATATAAATTTCTGCCAATTTATTCAATGGGTAGTTCTTCCTGATAAGTAAGAAATGTGTTGACTTTGTAAATCTGTCCACTATGACCCATACAATATCATGTTTCTTTGGAGTCAAAGACAATCCAGTCACAAAATCCATAGTGATTCGTTCCCACTTCCATTCTAGAATAGAAATTAGATGTAGCAACCCTGAAGGTACTTGATGTTTAGCATTGACCTGCTGACAAGTCAAACATTTTGAAGTGTATTCTGTGATGTTTTTTTTCGTACCTGCCCACCAGTATCTACTCTTCAACTCTTGATACATCTTGTTACTCTCTAGGTGTATAACATATTTGCTTTCATTGGCCTCTCTAAGAATCCTATGTCTAAGATCCTCTACATTGGGCACACACAATCTGTCTTGATAGAATAATCCACCATCTAATTTCATAGTGAATCCAGGTCTCTCCCCCTTAGAGACCAACTCAGCTAATTCAATTAGCTTTCTATCCTGTCTTTGTGCATCCTTGACTTTCTGAGTAAGAATGGGTTGAGTGTGCAACTTTTCCACAATCTTTCTACTTAAAACATCTGCTACTACATTTGCTTTGCCTGGTTGGTAGTCAAATCACACAATTATAATCCTTTATTAGCTCTAGTCATCTTCTCTGCCTCAAATTCAATTCTTTTTATGAGGGACGATATTTTAAACTCTTGTGATATGTGTAAATGAAACACTTCTCCCCATATAAATAATGGCACCAAATCTTCAATGCGAAAACTATAGCTGCCAACTCTAGATCATGGGTAGGATAATTCTTCTCCTGCGGTTTTAACTACTTGGAAGCATAAGCAACCACCTTTCCATCTTGCATCAATACACAACCCAATTCATTATGAGAAGCATCACTATAAATGACATACTCCTTATTAGGGATCGACTATGTCAAAACAGGGGCCGATTATATGACATAATTATTTACGTATACAATATTAACATATGAGACATGTCTACTACAATCCATGTGCATGATCAAACTCAAAAAAAACATGATAGGTCAACCCTCTAACTAGGTCTTTTGTGCCTCCGCTGATATGGGCTTGGATTTCTTATTGACCAACTTCACTATGTACTATCTACAGCTCCAATTCATGCATGAGAAGGACCCACGCTAAGCTATCTCTAGCTTAGTGGTACATATAAGCATTAAAGTTTTCCCTAGGCAATCACACAAATGCATGTCTCAAATAAAATCATGGCACATTAAATTTTATTACATATTTGTCATATAAAATAAATAAATACATAACATAAAAGAATAAACATAATAACCTTATTCAATAATTAAATTCGCACCACCTCATATAAGCATTTCATACTTTGTTACTTACATCAATTAATAAATTTTCATATTTCATTTTATGGTTTATGAGCCCACAAATCTCGTTCCCGGACTATTTAGATACGAGATGTGAAATAGGAGCGCTCACGCAGCTTAAGCCACCCTACTCACTATAATCTCAAGTCAAGGGTGCTCGCGGAGCTTTAGCCACTTTAACCTAGTATAATCATATTATCTGTGTGTAATTAAGATCAGGGGCGCTCTTGAAGCTATAGCCACCCTGTCCTTGAATCATATCAATCTCGGTACCATAATTCCCCCTTAATGGTGCACCATCTATCCTGTGTTAGTCCTCAGGTAGAGAAATGGGAAATTAAAACTATTAATTGATTGTTTTTATCGTGTCATTGCTTGACATAATCAACTCTCATTTTGTATCAACATAATTAAAAGTTCACAATTTATTTCAAACCCATATAATAACATGATATCCCATCAAATATTACCATAGCATTAAATTCCTAATTAATAAAATTTTCATAATTTAAAAGAATGTAGTAATATATTATTTTATCATGATGACATATAATTTATGTCATGCACACACAAACATACATCGGAAAAAACCATAATACCTATATGTACAAACCTTGATAGCTTTTTCTTTTTCAAATCTAAACTCAGAGTTTGTTCACTTTTGTTGTTCTTCCTCTTGTTGATATCCTAATTCGAAAATATAAATAATTAATACATTGATAAAATACTTATTCTTAATATAGTTTAAATAAATAACTACATTTTGTTTTAAGATAGAACATGACCTCTTAGGACTATTGGATCTAGAACTTTTTCTGCACTTAGCCAATGTATATGATTCTTATTTCTAATTAAATATAACTTACATACTAAAATTTCAGAAGTTTTGAACTGTTACACAATTTTTAGTATAATTTTACATGTTGCTCTGTTTTCTACCCTTAGGCAGTTTTGGGGTACTATATTTAAAATTTTATATCTTTCACCATGTACATTTAATTATTATGAAACTTTTTTACCTCATTTCATATTCGGCCTCTAAGGTTCTCAAATACTAGAGGATCTATAACTGGTTTAGAATAGAATGACAACCTGACCAGTTTACTTGTTAAGGTTATAAATCACAATACCAATAACATTTTAAGGTAATACTTTCACAGGAACTTAGAGAAGATAGATAAATAAAACTTTCATGTTTTGAACTTTGGCTAATTCGATCTAAAAATAGGTCAAATATAAGGACAAAATTACTAGAGTTGTACAGGTAAGTGAAACTAGCTCAATCAAGGAACAACCATAGTTTATTTCACTATAACTCAACCTACACAAGAGATATTTATACGACAAAGTGGATGTGGTAGAGGTTGATGACTAACCAACATCCTCAGCTACCGCCGGTGTCAATGCCTTATGACGGGCTCGTTTCCATTGCTAGACTGGAGGCCAGCTTTGAAAGCGTTAGAGTCATTGTCCTCCCAATCAATTTCACTAGCTAGAGTGGTGAAACGATAGTAAACATTTCCTTCATGGACAAAAGGACTCGACATAGAGTAGGTCTTGTTGATGAGCTGGAATGAGAGTGTAGATGTGTTTGTCGAGTTTTAAATAGCCTAGCTCAATAGCAAGGTGAGTCACATATCCGCCAATCAAAATATCTCCTGATGACTTCATTGCTATGGGAATGAGGTGATTTGCCAACCATCGTGGCAAGGCTACAGATAGTCCTCTTCGTGCCATCTCAAACAAAAAGAGCTCTGATTTTCTAATTGCCCCATTGCTATCTCCTTGAGAAAAAATACGATAGGTGAGAAACCTATATATATATTTATGCACAGGAGATTGAAGGTGGGTGCTCTTTGTTTTTTTCACATCCCAGTTGCATTCCGAGCCAAAATTTGTCCAAGCTAGAGGAGCATAGAATTTGGCTTCACTCTTATTGAGGATGCAATCGAAAGGGGGTTTGAAAATAGTGCCCAATTTCACCGCAGTATGAGTGCTAAGATGCTTGCATAGCTGGAATTTGATGGTTCCGATGGGTGAAACCTGCAACGTGCTAAGGAACTTGAAAATGGGTTCTTTTAGCGTTGGACAATATATTTCCACGAACTCTCTGAGGTGACATGCCTGTAATTGTTCAATCATGCCCATTTCATGACCAAGTGTCTTGATACAACTCCATTCGAAGGATCGTGACAAGAATAAAGGTCGCTTCTTGAGAATGGCATATCGCGGATGGCAATGGTCCGGAGTGACATTGAGTAGGCAATCGGTGTGGAGTTTTAACTTGCCTAGTTCCTTCATGATAATTCTCCAATGTCGTCCATATACTATATGCGATAGGGTAGTGTTGGATTCTGCCACATTCTTTAATGGATATTGAGATTGCGAGGATTGTAATTGCCCTTTTGTTTTTGAAGTTTGCTCTACATTGAGGCTTTATCCAATCATCTCTTAAAAGAACTTCTTCTTCACCATCAACTCCTTTCTTGGTTGGTGGTGTCCATTCTTTCCAAACACTATCCCAAACTTCAATTCCCTCACTATTGAGATATGTCTCCATCCGGAACTTCCAATGAGCGTAGTTTGCTCCATCAAAGTAAGGCTTGAGACTTTGAAATCCTTCATTGTCCATTTCTTGATCTTTGCTAGCACTTTTTAGGCTTTGTTGCTAGACAAGCTCTGATACCAATTGTTGCCCAGATAATGAACCAAGAAAGGGGTTGAATTGGTTATGAAATAATTTTTTTTAACTTTAAGTGTGGAATAAAATTAAATAGAGTAGGGAAGGAGAGATATCACACACAAGATTTATAAAGGTTCGAGTATTAATAAACTCTACTCCTCTCCCCAATTTTGATTGGGTGTTTTACTAACACACTAAGTGTTACAATGAAGTTTTACAAGCTCACTCCCAACTATGGTGTTTCTCTCAATGGCTAACACCTAACCTATAAATTCTCTTGTGTTTTAATGGCTCACACAATAAACCAATTCCTTGTGTTTTATGGCTCACACAATAAACCCTTACAAGTGTTTCAATCTTAACCTAATATACCCAAACTCATTTGAGTAATTGTTTACAATGAAAACACTCACCAACCTAAAATGCTCAAAAATTAAGAGCAATTAGGTTTTTACAAAGAATAAAGGTTTTGCTGAAAATATTTAATGCACAAGGCTACAACAAGATTAAAGATTCAAAGTAATTATTTTTCATCTCCTTAGGATTCATAAATGACTTGCATTTATACTTTGCAAATTATAACGGTTTGGGTGCATTTAATGCAAAAATAACCGTTGACCAATTCTGAACTTCGTGCCTGACATGTTTCTCTGTCATCATTCACGGGCATGAATCTATGTGTCATGGTTGTGAATGTTTTTCCAAGTCGTGGTCCAAGTGGTGACTTTGGCTGTGAAGCTCTCTAGAAGAATTTGAAGTGTTTGACCACGGGTGTGACTTTATACTTTCACGGGCATGAATATTATTCCAAGCCATGGTCCAAGTGGTGACTCTGGCTGTGAAACTCTTTGGAAGATTTTGACATGTTATCTCATGTGCGTGAATATCTTTCATTGGCGTGATTGATTTGATCATTCACGGTTGGTATGATCCTTCATGGCCATGAATTTTAAATGGTGAAAAGTTGGCGCTAAGCTATATTCACGGGCATGACATGAGTAGTCACGGGAGTGACTTTGCTATTTCTTCTGATTTTGATCTTCAAAATTTGTTTTTCAATCTTGCATCATATTCTAATCAAGATATATCCTGTTCAACACACTTAGAACACAAGCATTGTTAAATACATTATTGCTACTTTATTTGTTAACAAAAAAATGATAGAAATACCCCTCAAGGTTTAACACAGACAAAGTCATCAGTTTGCTTAATTTGGTGGTTCATTAATCAACTAAGATTTATTTTGGTACAGTAAGGTGACTTTTACATTAGCATGGTAGAGCACTTCAAAGTTCAAAATTCTCAGTGATAACGTTATTTTCTTTCTCATAGTGCAAAAACATGCTGCATTTTTGTTCTAGCTCCATCATGAAGGTGTAAATTTTCCCTCTCATTTTAGGTTGGACTTGGGATCTGTAAGATTAACTATTTTCTTTGGGAACACAATATGAGAGACTTAGGAATTGTTTCATTAGGTTGCTTCTTTTCTAGTTTCATCTTGAAGGGAGAAAATTTCTGTAATATCCGCTAATTTAGACACCGAGTCACACGTGTCGCGAAATTGATGCGTATGACCGATCAGAGTTTGAATTCGAATTTTTGATATGAATTAATCAAGAAATGACTAATTAAATGATATATGCCTAATTAAGTGATTATAAAGTTTAAAGAAGTTGATTTACGGTAAAGGACTAAATTGTAAATTTTGATAAGTTTTGGGGTCAAATTGCAATTTACCAAAAATTTGAGGAATTATGAGATTAATTACTAATCAACATATTAATTTTGGGGATATTTTAATAGGTTTGGCTGGCCACTTAATGAGAAAGAATGAGATTAATGGGTTCATTAAGTCTAATGTCAAGAAATGGTCAAATTGTGGGTCCCACATGAAGACTTTTGGGTACCCTATTTAATTCTTTCTTTTCTTCTTCTTATTCTCTTCATTTTCTGCCTTCTTCTCTCTTTTTTCTTCCAGTCACGCCAGCCCCATTCCCTCCATAGTCAAACCAAATATTTAGAGATAGAAAGGAAAAGAAGAGAGGGGAAAGAGCAAGAACAAGTGATCTTCATGGTCCATAACTCCTAAGGAAGCTGGAAAGAGCAAGAAAGAGAAAGAAAAATCAAGTTTGGTGGAGAGAGAAAATCTCCAAAGTTGTGATTTAGTGAAGAAAAGAGTAAGGTAATAAGTGATTCTTTTTCTTCTTTATCTTTCTTAAAGAAGTTTGAATTTTGAGCTCATTCAAGACTTATGTGGAAAAAGAGAGAAATTAGGGTTTTGAGATAGAATAAGAGAGTTTAGGGTCTTGAGAAAATCAGATGATAATAATGATTTATAATGTTGTAGGAGTTCCAAGTGACAGGGAACAAACACTAAAGAGCAAAGGAAAAGAGAAAGCTACATAGAAAAGTGAAGGAGAAAGATTAAGGTTTGTGCATAATTTAAGGCAATAGCCCATCTTTGTTTGAAATAATGCATGCTGAACATGATTTTAGATAAATGAATTTCAAGAATGATGATTATGGCATGAAACCATAGGTTTAGACATGTATGAAAGAGATCCTTATAAGACATTGAATTAATGATGTATGTTAGAAAATCTTGTATGATAAAGACATTTACATGTAGTAGAAAGTAATAAGTTGAGTAAAGAACCTTAGAAATGCATGAAATAGAAATTTGTTATGATTTGGATGATATTAGAATGAATGAAAAGTGAATATGCTGATTTCCTACTGAAAGTCATGGGCGTGACTATCGAGTCACGGGCATGAACTTGATGGTTCACAGTTGTGACTGATTGTATCATGGTTGTGACTTTTGTATGGAAATGGTACTATTCATTTCAGAAGCATTCACGATTAGGAATCACGGGCATGAACTCATTCATGGGCACGAATGAGTATTCACGACCGTGATTGCTTTTGGGCGATTCATTCCAGTAGGGTTCACGGCTTGGAATCATAGGTATGAATTAGTAGTCATTACTGTGAATGCTCTGGTTTCAAATAAATTATGAATATGATTATCTACTGATGTATTTAGTTACACAAATAAAAAAGATGTTATCCAGTATGTATGAGCATGACAATATGTTTGCAAAACAAGAAAATTGAGATGTTGATACATGAGAATATTGATGTGTCGAAATTGAGAATGATGATGATGTGATGTATAATATGAGGATGATGAAATGGATGTAAAATAAAAATTAAATAAAGATATATGATTGATGTGAAAACATGAAGATGCCCATTACTTTACCTGCGGACTAGAATCAGGATAAATGACATGTCATTAAGGGGGCGAACGGTATCGTACTATATGAGATATTCCATAATCAATATGGTTTAAGCTCGGAGAGCGCCATTGACTTGAGAAGCTCTGATGAGCACATATAAATTGAGGACAAGGTAGCTTATGCTCGGAGAGTGCCCTTGGTCCGGTTATTCATCTATGATGAAATTATACTCAATCAATGTGGCTTAAGCTCGGAGAGCGCCATTGATTTGAGAAGCTCTGTTGAGCCAGATAGTGGATAGGGTGGCTATAGCTCTGGGAGCGCTCTTGATCCATAACCCGTATCCAGTCAGTCCAAATTTAGAGTGATGTGGGCAAGATAATGAAGATATGTCGAAAAATAAGAAAAGAAAAGAAAAAAGAGAATGATGATGATATGAGATTGAGATATAATAATAAAGAGATTAACAGAGTAACTTACCATCAAAGATAAATGAAAATAATGTTGTATATGTGAGCATGATATTTATACTTGTATGAAATAGGAACATGTTGATAGAAATAGCATGCAGACATTTTAACGCATAAAATGATACATGTTAATACTTGTTGCATGATATAGTATATTGCCTTATTTATATGCACCACTAAACTTAGAGCTTAGCGTGGGAGTTTCCTTCCGTGCAGATATAGAAAGGTAGCTGAAGGTGGTAGATAAAGCAAGTGGTGATCCTATTCAGACTAAAACAGCCGATTTCGAAATAGTGGGTCATAAACTTTTGAACTTTGTATTTTGTTTTCCGCATTATATATACTTATAAATTGTAAATTAGTTTTCAAAGTTTGTTAAATAGTAAATTGGTATTTATAAATAAAATGTACATTATTTATCAAATAGAGATTTATTTATAAATAAAATGTACATTATTTATCAAATAGAGATTTATTTATAAATAAAATGTACATTATTTATAAATAAAATGTACATTATTTATCAAAGAAGTAAAGAAGACATACAGTAGTGCCTCCGCATCCGGGCACGTGCGGTTTGGGTGAGGGGGTGTTACATTTTCATAGTTAGATATTGGGTACAAATACAAGGTTCAATGATATTTCCCTTTCTTTTTACATCTTTTCTTTAATTCATTTTGTCAATTTTTTATATACAATAAATATATTTTGATATTGTGAAATTGGTTCCGGATTGATAAACTATTTTTTTTTAAAAAAAGGTGCGTTAGGCAAAAGCAAAATAGGGAGGGAGAGTTTCTCAGTTTATATTTAGGAAATGCAAGAAAAATATCAGGTGCACTTAATGTCACATTATTCACAATTTTCTTATGCTTTAACATGAGGGTCATATGGGTGTTTTCCATATATGTAATGGGCTATAAATTTATTTGCTGAGCAGGATCAATAGTCTTTGTTATTTGTGATTAAAGTTATACTTGACAAATAAATCAGTGAAATTAAAGTGGAGAGTTTGTGCTCTCTCTCTTTTATCTCTATTATCTATCTATCATTTATTTTGTGCAATATGTGTGTATGTGTGTATTTTTTTGTGTGTGTGTGTGTTAGAGAGAGAGAGAGAGAGAAACATGATAAAATTTTTTGTCTTCTTTTTTCCTTTTTGCTTAATTTGAATCTTATTTAGTTAAAATTCCTTTGTAGTTATTGGAATTCTAGCAAAAAAATGTTGTCATATTTAATCTCTCATGAAATATTGCAAAGCTTTTGGAGTTTTGTAACCATGAGGTTCTCCAATCATTCCTCTTAAGAACTAATACAAACCTTTAGAGATTAGCTGAATTGATCGTGTTTATTCTTAACCATATACCTTCAGCTATAGACACTAATATTTTTGACTTGTGAGTTTCTATGCATGTTAATGAAATTATGTTCCATTTTCTTTCTTTTGTATCATTTTTTTCTTGTTTGTTTATGCTTCAATATAGTAGAACTACATTGTATCATTAAGGGTGCAACTTGACTTGTAACACCCATAAATTTAGGCCATGGTCACAAGTGACCGTAATCTGGCGCATCAAACTGATCAGGGTCTAAATTCATCCATGAAAGAAATAATAAAATATGAAAAAATATTTTGGTATATTATTAATCGAGAATTTTAAGGTTCGATGTTAAAATTTGGAAAATAATAATTTTTTGCTAAATAGAATTTGATTTTATAGTGTTATTGAAACATATATTTTTAACAATGAATAAGAAAGGAATATTCTTTAACTAAGGAAAAGAATATTCTTTGAATTAAAATAAAGTAAGATTGATGAAAATTAATGCACCAATAAGAGTCAAGATTTGTCTAATTAATCCCAGCTATCCATCTAATCTAAGTATAAAGTTAAATTTTCACTTTATGCCTTAATTTTTTCTTCTTCCTCGTCTTAAGGAAAACAAATTCTCTCTATTTTCTAACCCGTTGCCTTGACCTCAAAGATCCCTTTATTCAGTTTTTTTTTCAATTAAAGCCAAGATTTTAGATAAAAACAATAGATTAAGGAAATATCATAAAAAAGTGAAGCAAAATGAGCCAAACAAAGGAAGAAGAAGGAAGAAAAAAAGAGAAAGAGAATGAGAGAATTTCGGCCAACTTGAGGATATTCAAAGGTGAGGTTAGATTCTCATCTTCTTGCTTTTCTTTTCATCTTTAGTCCCAATTTGAAGTTGGATACCATTAAAATTGCTAAATTAGGATTATTAGTATGTTAATGGTGGTTAAGGGTTTATTAGTGTACTTTATGCTTGATTAATGTGAGTTAAGGGTTAATAATGGATTAGAAGAGTCGTTTATGGACCTAAGATGGGGTAAAAGTGACTAGAAGCTTGAGTGGGCCTTATGTTCATATATGACATTAATGTATAAGGCATAAATTGAAGTATATGTGACTTTGTTGTTAGGCAAAGAAAGTGAGCAACCTTTGGTTAAAAATCACAAAGGAAATAGGGGTTAGGAGAAATCCAATTAGAAAATAGAGAAAGGTGAAGAAAAGAGAACTTTTTGAGGTAAGTACTTTTGGCAAAAATTCAATATGGCAAATGTATGTTAAATGTGAATAAAAGTGATATTATTGTTGATTGTGTTGTTATGCTTGAAGTTGATGTCATGTGTACTTATATGTGTAATTATTGATATTTTAATTGAATGATGACATTGGTAATTTGTGATTAAGTGGTGCCATAAATGTGAAAATAAATTGAGTTTAAGTTGATGATGCATAAAGATAGATATTGGTGTGATTAATTGAAGTTGTTGGAAATTTGCCTTATGAATAGTGTCTACATTTTAGTATATAACTTGAATTCTGAATGTAATTTTTGAATGTTTGTTTTTGGATTGGAAATTTAATACATAGGGCTTCAATTTTTATTTGGACTATCAGACCTGAATATTCTTGCATCTAGGCTTAAAATGGATCTAAATTCCGGACTTTAAATCTACCCAAAAAAAATACTGGATAGAATTTGCATGAATGATACATTTTTGTAAAATCTATAACTTTTGCTACATAATTTGGAATGATATGGTAATTAAATATAATACATTAGTATTCATTTTTTTTAGATATCATTTGTCTTGATTCTATTTAAAATGGATAAAAAATGTAGTCCAATATAATACATCATTTCTGCCCGGAACAAGGCACCTTGTTTTAATGGCTAAATTATTGAGTGTAATGATAGAAAAATGCTTTATTTAACTTTTCTCATATTTGTGATGATTAAATGAGTGAGTATGATGTTGGAGTATATTTGATGAAGATTTGTTCCATTTATATGAATTTATATTAGCATTAATATATTTTTGATGTAAATAAGAATAAAGGGAACAATTATGATTAAGACTTAGAACATCTAGTGGAGAACTAAAAATTAGGTTAAGTTGGCATGGAAACAAAGGGGTGGAGATGTAGGCACTAGAACATAGTGCTAAGATTAAAATTATGTACGCACTAAGAAGTAGTGCTGAGTTTAAAATTACGTAGGCACTAAAAAATTACTGAGTTATTATTGATTATATAGGCATTAAATGTCGAGTTACCAAATGATTATGTAGGCATTAAATGCCGATTAACCAAGTGATTAAGTAGGAACTGAGTATATTGCCGAAGAGCAGAAACCCTGTATTCAATGTTTAGTTCCGGTCTAGGATGTCATGGGCTATCAAATAAACAAAAAGAAAAATAAAGTAAATTATTAAATGAGATTTATAAACTATATGTTTTGCCTTCTTATTGATGAATTTCAGTATGCTTGATCAATAAAATGTTATAACTTATCAATTATGTATTTTTTTCATGATTGAAATAGTATTTGATTTAATTGGATATTTTGGCATGCTCAGAAGAATACTTGTGAATGATAAAATTTTATTTTATAAATAAGCATATAATTATTGGATAGTTGTCAAACGTACCACTAAACTAATAGCTTAGTACAAACATTTCATGCATAAGTTAGTAGAAGTAGTTGTTGTGATAATGCCAACTGAAGAAAGGGGAATCCCAATATCAATTTGCAATTGTTTGCTTTTTGTGTATTTTGGGTATTATATTGTACTAATAAATTTTAAGATTTTTCCTTTTTGTTGTAAATATATGGCTTGTAGGATTTATAAAAACGTAAATTTGTAATTAATATAATTAATATTATGTTGTATATGAAATTTTGAATATTTTAGTTTAATTAATGAGTATTAAAAAATTTAAAGAATCTAATGATTGTGATTTCTTTATTCACTATAAAATAATAATAATAATAATAATAATAATAATAATAATAATAATAATAATAATAATAATAATAATAAATATTATGCAAATATCAAACTCAGAGTTCAAATTAAAAATAAATCAAGCATTGGTTTTTAAATTTTAAGTTTAGTAGCACTCTCTTGCACTATTACTATTAGTAGGGTAGAAGAGCGCTACATTTAGTGGTAGAAGAGTAGGCTAATTAATTTTTAAACAACGGGTGTAAAATACAAAGTGTTTCTTATGCATATGCATAAAATGTTGCAATGATCTGATATGGGCCGCTTCTTCTAGTTTATAGGTAGATATGGATTCAAGATCGAAAAAAGATTACTCGAAAGATGAAGAGAGTAATAGTCTTTTAGACTCAACTGAATATGGACAACCCACATCAGTGAGAGACTCAGGGCCGAATGTGGTAGCTTCGCTGCAAGATGAGGGACAGGCTAATCTAGGATAAAAACCCCTTATGTAGCAGATAGCTAATTTGTTACAACTAATAGCATAACCAGATCCACCACCTCAGCCAAAATCCCAGATTGATAAGATGAAATATGGGGCCATAGATTTTATGGGAAGGAGAGCAGTGTTTTGGCTAGAAGCAACAAAGTAGGTTTTTGAGGAGCTCAAGTGTCCAGAGGAACATAAGGTTAGGTATGTAGTGTCCCTTTTAAAGGATCATGCCTACAACTGGTGGAAGTCAATTTTAGCAAAGCCCTAGACACCAAAACCACCCTTATGGAATTTCTTTAAGGCATAATTCAATAATAAATATGTGTTATGAGTGTATGTTAATGAGAAGAAATGGGAGTTCCAAGACCTGAAGTAAAGAAGCATATCAGTGCTAGAATATGAGAGGGAATTTACCAGACTGAGTAAGTATGCATATAAAATTCTTAGCGATGAGCCAAATAGGTGTCGCAGATTTAAGGATGGACTCATTGATGACATTGGAAATATGGTTGCCTCCCTTTAGCTTGAGGAGTTTGCACACTAGTGTCCTCAGCTATTAGTGTGGAAAAAAGGTTGATCATTCGAAATGCCTTTACAGCTGAAACTAGACATGTAGGCACAAGTTTTCTTTCACCTAGAAATACTACCCTTGGCTGGTTTGGTGATTCCAAAATTACTTCCTTAGTAAAGCAATTCACTATTACATGATGTCTAGTTAACCAGTCCATTCCCAGTATCACATCAAATTCATATATTGGCAATAAAATCAGATCAGCTATTAACTCAGCTCTGTCAATGCATATCAGGCAATCACGACAGACATTATTCACAACTACCACGGTTCCCAATGGCGTACTCACATTTATGTCAATCCCCAAAGGCTCATGCATTTGATGCAATTCAGATGCCATATGCAATGATATAAATGAATGAGTGGAGCCTGGGTCAATCAATACATATGCTAATATTTCAGAAATATAAATATTACCAGTGACTACTTCGGGAGCATCCACTGCCTCTTGTCTAGTCATAGCAAAGACCCTGGACTGAGTAGGAGGTCTAGAACTCTGACCTTCAGATCTGGTCACTCCTCTGCCCATTGTACCAGTCCTGGCCCTGCCTCTTCCTCTGCCCTGTGTCCCACTAGGAGGGTAGGCCCTCGGTGCCTCAACTGTAGTCTTAGATACTCCTCTACGTCTGCTGGTCTCTGCTAGTTTGGCTCTATTTGGATAGTCTCTATACATGTGCTCCATTGATCCACAGAAATAACATGCTCCTGTGAGCCTTCTACATTCACCCGTATGCTGTCTGCCACAATGACTACATGTGGGTCTCTGTTCAACATATTGGCTCTGCCCCCTGCCTGGGTAAGAGAAAGTCATGCCTCGACCTCTAAAACTTGAGTACCCACTTCTATTGCCAGACTGTGCAGGCATATATCTACCTCTTTTTCTTGACCTTCTACTAGACTCACCAAAGAACTCACGTGATGGCCTTTTTATTTGTTGCTCCCCAGCTTCTTTCATTAACCGTTCAGCTCTGATTGCAGCAGCTCTGAGTCTGGCATAATTATCAAGATCAGTAGTCATGATTCTGTTTCTGATCTCATATTTGAGGCCCTTCTCAAACTTCCTGCATTTGTCTCTTTCAGTAGAGACCATGAAGGTGGCATAATGGGAAAGTTTGTTAAATTGTACTTCATACTCCGCAATAGACATATTCCCCTGTTTCAGATTCAAGAATTCCTTCCTCTTCTCATCTTTATATGCTTCAGGCATGTAATTGTTCTAAAATTCCAGGAGAAAATTATTCCATGTCAACACCGGTGGTTGTGCATCACTATCGGGGACTGTCTCCCACCATTCATAAGCATTTCTTTGCAGTAAGGATACTGCATAATCGAATTACTCATCCGGGGTACATCTCATCATATTCAGTACCCTCTGTGTCCTTTTCAGCTATGTCTCAGCTTCTGTTGGATCTGTTGTGCTATTGAAATCAGTTGCACCATGTTTCCTTAGCTTGTCATAACGTCTTTCCTTGTACATTTCAGGACCATATACTTATTGTTCTAGGTTTTCATGGGGTACTTCTGCATGAGATGACTGTGATGCATGTACTGGAGCTCTAGCTCCTATTGCTGGTTGCTCTCTATGTAAATGAGGTGATGCCTTATGAGAATGCATTTCGGCCGGCCTCTCCCTCCTTGGTGAATTATGTCTTATGATGTCCCTAAAATAAATGAAATTATGTCACTACATAATGTTCAACACATGGGATGCATATGTTATCATGCTTTTATGCTTATGCATGTTCCCATGGAACCTATCCCTACTCTGATACCAAAATGTGACACCACATCATATGCATTTAAGTATAACCTATTTCTGTATAAAATAATCACATACTGCATGTTGGAAATAGAAAATTCCCTGATAATAGTGGTAGTAAAGTTTTTTTTCATATCATATCCTGTAAAATCAACTAATGTCTTTACAAGTCTTATATCCTGTAATATCACTCAATGACTTTTCAAGTCAACATTAAAAACCACAATACGATATATCACATATATTAAAACATAAACTTCACATCCGAAGGATTACGGGTTGTTTCCATTTATACATTTCAAAACTAATCTAGAGTGATAATACATATTCAAGCATATAAGTCCAAAATACAGATGACATGTTTTCATGCTTGTGTGGAATGCAAGGAGAGAGAGAGTGATGAGGCTCGGCCAATGACCTGTGCTCCATGTCTTCTATACACTACTCAAAATGAGCTATCACTTTTCTTTACTTGAAAAATGATGCAAATTGATGAGTTGCGGCTCAGAGAGAATAATCATCCAATGAGCTCTAAAGTACCAAACAACTTATTGTAATAAATTACAAATCCAATATATACCATATATCCATTCCATTCATCAGCATCATATATGTATCAATAAAGTTGAAAAATATAATCATTACTCTTTATGTATGCAAATGCTTTGCTTATTTCATTTTGTTGTGACTAAGTTAAATAGACATTGCCCCGGGTTTCCATGTGAACATTTGCATTTGCTAGCTAGCTTGATCATTTGTTTCATTTGCACATTTGTTGGGCCATAGGCCTTTTCTTTTACTTTACTATATCGATTAACTAGTCACAATGACTTTTTAGCCCATATGCATATGCACTTGTATTTAAACATTCATCAACCATTGCATCTTTATCATATACAACATACATATATTCCATATATACCTCATATGTCAAGCATATACCTTGCATATACTATACATATACCATGTATATATATCACATTTGTCAAACATATACCTCAAATATACCACAAGTATACCCTTTATATGCACAATGTTACAAATTATCCATCATTACATTATCAAGGACCAATCATGACAATCATATGAATCACATAGCAAGCAACATTCATTTGCACTAAAGAATTTAATCGATAATTAGACTTACCGTTCTCCTTTGATTCCGACCCCTAACTTATTGTCTATCCGCTCCTTGTGGGTCTCCAATATGTTGCGAGCCTAATATGAAAACATAATCGATTAACTCGTGATTATGGAGACTTAATGTGGCTTAAACAAATTAATATGCATTGTTCATGTCAATAGTTAAGCTTTTTCCTATGAGGCAGTGTGACCGTATGGGACTGTTTAGCCTATAAATTTTTCTATAATTGACCAATTAATCTGATTCTTATTCCTAATTAAAAATAACATATAATTATAGAACATATTCAAATTTCAGACCAATTGGATCATTGTACAATATTTGGTGGAATTTCTAAGAGTGTTATGTTTTCTGCCTTTAGGCAGTTTCAGGGTACTCATTTGGGTTCATCATAACTTATAATCTATAAGTTATATTTTAATGAAACTTTAAGAAACTTATATGGGTTAATATGGAACATGTGTCATGTTTAAAACTTTTACCCATTATGTCTCTAAGGTCTTCTAATTATACCAAACATTTTACTGGTCCAGAATACAATTGACTTCCAGACCAATATGGATTCCAAAGGCCATAACTTAGTATATACATAACCAATGAAGCTGAAATTAGTACCAAAGTTTACCTAAGACATATACCTATAACTTTAATGTTTTGATCATGTACAGAATCTAGCTATAACCATCTAAAATTAGCCAAATTATTTACTATTCTGCCCAGGGCACTCAATAGGCAGCTCAAATAATGGAATAGTCATGGTTACATTCCCCATCACTCCAAATTTACAAGACCAATGAACCTGATATTTGGTAGACAGATACAAAACACATATATCTACAAATTGTATGTTTTGAGAGACTTCAAATAATGGCTTTAACATATTCTAAATCAAACCACACAGTAGCTAACTTGGTTAGGGTTCACACCCTGACCAGTTTCAGTACGAAGAGTATATCTCTCCCTATACATAAGATATTGAAAACATGTTTACATATCCACAAATATAAGACATAAAGGAACAACTTTTATGTTTTACATATTTCTAGAATCAATTTCTATTAACATCCAAATCGGGGTGCAATTCAGTGCCTAATATTGAATCCAAGCAACTCAAATCAACCCTATAGCAATAAGAATTGATTACTTACCAAGAATAACCTTGAAAGGGATCAATATACTTCAAAAACTAGGTGAAACAAGGATGAATTGAAGTCTGAAATGGAGGAAATTGAAGAAGAAGTCGGGCTGGAGAAGAAGGCAAAAATGTGGAAAGAAAGATGAAGATAAAGCCAACTTGTTTTTTTGTCATTTTGTCATTTTGTCATTTTCTCTTCTTCTCTTCTCTTTTCTCTTCTCATTTCTCATTTCTCTTCTCTTCTATTTCTCTTTTGTCTCATTTTCATTTTATTTTTTCTATATTATTATTATTATTATTATTATTATTATTATTATTATTATTATTATTATTATTATTATTATTATTATTATTATTTACATATATTTATAATTCCACTAATTTACACAATAATACAACTTAATCATTTGACCCGATTTAACTAAATTAACAATGTAATTGTTTACTAATCTTAATCTAATCATTTTGCTTACTTTAATTTAGACACCTTATTCAATTCATTTCTAATACTTTGTTATCCTCATTTAGGTTATAATTACACATGTGCGACTTGATACAAGTGCCAAATACTAGGACACATAGCTAGTGCGTGTCATAAACTTGTTCCTACGAAAATACGTATGAAATGCACGTGTTCAATTGAATTGTATGCAAGATGCTTATGTTCGATGAAATGCATGTGGGGAAGGTCAAGGATGTTACAAAGAGAGCTAGTGGAAATTCTAGCTTGAGAAGTAAAGGAGCTACAGAACAAAAAGGTATCATTGGTAAAGGTTCTTTGGAGAAATCATAATTCAAAAGAGGCGACTTTGAAAAATTAAGAGGTGATGTAGGCTTAGTATCCATAGTTATTCAACACTAGTTAAATAACTAAATTTCAAGAACAAAATATCTTAAAGGAGGGAAGAATTGTAACGCTCGATAATTTAAGCCACGGCTGCGGGTGACCGTAACCTGGCATGCCGACCCGATCAAGATCTAAATTTAGACATAAAATGTAACACCCTCTTACCCCACTTTCATTCAGCAAGGTAACTGAGTATTACATGTCTAACTGTTTCATAAAATTAATGAAATGAAGAATAATTTTTTTTAACAAAAATATTGCAGGCACTGAAATAAAAATTAATTTAAGCACAAATATTCAAAATTTTATTTATTTATAAAGTAAATTAATTTACATTATAATTTATGTCTATAATACATATTATAGGAAATAAAACCATAATTTAATTTACAGAATTGTTTTATAAAATATACCAAAAAGAAAACCCAAAGCTTTTTGCTGCTTCCTTCCGGGTACCCTTCTTCTTCTGACAATCTATTTGCTACGGCTACCCTTCTAAATGTGTGCGAGAGGAAACCACCCATGCTAACCTAATAGCTTAATGATGCTTCAATGATAAAAACTTTACATACGAATATTTGATTACATGTCATTTATAAATTTAACAAGACATAAAATAAGGAATTATATAAAATCAAACAATTTCAGCAAATACTCAATATTTAACAACTTGAATTCACATAACATTTATAAAAATCACATACTTCTGTAATGCTCGATAATTTAGGCCACGGTCGCGGTTGACCGAAATCCGGCGCGCTGAACCGATTAGGGTCTAAATTCGGACATGAAAGAAATAAATTTAAATAATAATAAGATGTGAGAAAAATATTTTGGATATTATTAATTGAGAATTTTGAAATTTGGAATTAAAAATTGGAAAAAAATAATTTTTCACTGAACGAAATTAGAAACTTTAGTGTTTTTGGCACAAATATTTTAAGAAGGCATAAAAATAGAATATTCTTTATCTAAGGAAAGGAATATTCTTTTGATTAAAATAAAGTAAGAGTGATTTAAATTGATGGATCAATAGGAAGCAAGATTAATAATTAATCCCAGCCACCCACCTTATCCAACTATAAAAAGTCAAATTTCCACTTTTTGAAACATTCTTCTTCTTCCTCACCTTAATCACACTCATTTCTCTCCCTTTTTCTCTCTTTTTCTGTGACTCTCCTCCTTCCTTAATGTTCTTCTTTTTGTTCTTCAATTAAAGGTAAGATTAAATGAAAAAAGGTGGGATTAAGGCAAGATCATCAAAGAAGTGAAGCAAAGTGAGCAAAACCAAGGAAGAGGAAGGAAGAAAGGAAGAGAAAAAGAGAAAGAAGACTTGGGTCATTTTAAAGATCATCAAAGGTGAGTTTAGATTTTCTATCTTCTCACTTTTCTTCTTCTCTTTTCTTTGATTTTTGGGTTAGTTGCCATTAAAGTTAGTAATTTAGGGTTATTAATATGTTAATGGTGATTAAGGGTGGATTAGGGTGATTAGTGTTTGATTAGTGTAAAATTTGTTGTTAGGACAAGGAAATGAACAAACTTTGAACCAAAATCAAAGAGAAAGTAAGGGCAAAGAGAAACCTAGCTAGGAAAAAGATAAAAGTGAAGAGAAGTGAAATTTTTGAGGTATGTACATTTGGCAAAAATTCAATATAGAAACATATTGACTTTGATTTTGTGATGTGTATGAAATTCTGGATATTTGATTGATAAATTAAGTGGGGATTAAATGATGCCATGAATGTGAAAATAAAAACTAGAATATGAGGTTGATGCATGAAAATGGAAATTGTATGATTTAATTGATGTGCTAGAAAATTCGTCTTATGAACAGTATCTAGTGTTTTGATCATAACATGAGTTCTGGGAATTATTTTTGAGTGATTCTTATTGGGTTGAAAATTTAAGACATAGGGCGTCACCTATCATTCAGACCATTAGACCTGAATATGCCTAGAATTAGGTGAAACATGGACTCAAATTTTGAACTAGAAATCTATCCAAAAAAATACTGGGCAGATTGCAGTGAGCATAGGTTGGAATAAAATTCATTTTAATATAATTCCAGTTGGAAATTAAAGATAAGATGTGTACCTACATTTTTCTAGTTGATCACTTGTCCAAATTCCATCTAAAAATGGATGAAAAAGACAGATAAATATAAGGCAGAATTTTGTCCAGTAATATACTGGACAGATTCCAGTGAACGTAACTTAGAAGAAAATTCATAACTTTTGATTCAAATTCTTTTTAATGTAATTCTAGTTGAAAATTTAAGATAAGACATATACCTAAATTTTGTTAGCTTAACACGTGTCTAATTTCCATCTAAAAATTGACAAAACATATAGACCAAAATAAGGGAGAAATGCTGTTCAGAATAGGACAACTTGTAAAAAAATGTGTTGATTGTGAGATTTTGTGATAGAAAATATATTAATTGACTTTTCTTATAGTTATAATGATTAAATGGGCAAGTTTGAGGTTGTAAAATATTTAATGGGAATTATTGCATTTATATGGAATTTATATTAATGTTACCTACATAAATTATGTAAATAATAATAAAGGTAACAAATATAATTAAGCCCTATAACATCTAGTCGAGAACTAGAAATTAGGATAAGTTGACATGCCAATAAAAGGGTAGAAATGTAGGCACTAAAAATAATAGTGTTGAGATTTAATTTAAGTAGGCACTAAAAAATAGTGATGATTTGAAATTATGTAGGCATCAGAAATAGTGCTGAGTTCGAAATTACATAGGTACCAAAAAGGTGTTGAGTTGTTATTGAAAATGTAGGCGTTAAATGCTGAGTTATAAAAAAAAAAATTATGTAGGCGCTGAGTATACTGCTGGAGAGCAGAAATCCTGTATTCAGTGTTTAGTTCCGGTCTAAGATGTCATGGGCTATTAAATAAATAAATAAATGTGAATTATGAAATTGATATTGTAAATTTTATTTTTTGTATTGTTAAAATTTCAAGCATGTTTAATGAATAAAATGTCATAATTGATGAATTAAATATTTTTGCATGAAGAAAATAGTTTTATTATTAATTGAATATTTGGCATGCTAAATAGATTAATTGTAGTTTCTAAAATTTTATTTTAGAACTATTTATGTAATTATTGGATAGTTGTCAAACGTAGCACTAAGCTAGTAGCTTAGCGCGTGTGTTTCACGCGCAGATAAATAGAAGTAGCTATCCGATAGGGTGATCGAATAAGAAGGAACTCCAAGATCAGATTGCAGCAATCTAGTTCTTTTTGTATGTTTTGAAAATTATGTTGTAAAAATTAAATTTTTAGAATTTCTCTTAGATGTAAATTTATTGCTTATAATATTTATAAGGAATGAATTTGGTAATTATATATATATAGTATTATTTGTAAATATATTTTTAAACATTATAGTTTAATTGAATGAATTCTTTGAAATCAAATTATTCACATTAGTAGTTGTATATTTTAAATAAAAATAAATAAAATACGATAATAAATATTCTGCTAATAATAAACTTGAAACTCGAAAAAAAAATTCAATAATTTGAACATTGATTTTAAAATAAATTAGCTTAGTAACACTTCCATATCCTATTAACGTTTAGTAGGGTAGGGGAGCATTACATTTAGTGGTATCAGAGCCCAGGCTAATTGATTCTTAGTCAGTGGGTGTAAAATAGAATATGTGTCTCATGCATATGCATAAAATGCTGCAATTATCTGACTTGGGTCCCTTCTTCTGGTTTATAGGTAGATATGGATTTGGGATCGGAACAAGATGTCTCAGAAGACGAACTGAGTAACAGTCTTTCAGACTCAGCCAATCTTAGTCAACCTCCATCAGTGAGAGATTCCGGACCAAGTGTAGTAGCTCCACCGAGAGCAGAGGGACAGACTAATTTTGGACAGAAACCTCTTATGGAACAGATAGCAAACTTGTTGCAACGGATAGTACAAGAAATTCCACAACCAGCTCCACCTCCTCCTCCACCTCAACCAAAACCCCAGATTGATAAGCTGAGAAAATATGGGGCCATAGATTTTATGGGAAGGAGGGAGGATGACCCAACAGCTTCAGAGTTTTGGATGAAGTCCATAGAAAGGGTGTTTGAGGAACTTGAGTGACTAGAGGAACAAAAGGTAAGATATGCAGTGTCCCTTTTAAAAGATCATGCCTATGACTGGTGGAAATCAATTTTATCAAAGCCCCAGACACTGAAACCACATTCCTGGAATTTCTTCAAGGCAGAATTTAGTAAGAAGTATGTGCCTAGAGTTTAGTAGGACACAAAATTAAAGAAAATCTTTGAAATGGTGAAAAAGGGTGAAAAACCAGAATTTACTATTGAATCAGAAGGGAGTTTAAGGCAAAAGGGCAGGTTATGTGTGCCAGACAAACCAGAATTGAAACAAGAGATTTTGAAGGAGGCTCACAATATTATTTATGCAATGCACCTAGGAAGCAACAAAATGTATCATGACTTGAAGGCATATTACTAGTGGCCAGGGATGAACAGAGATATCACAGAGTATACTACCCGATGTTTATCTTGTCAGCAAGTGAAGGTTGAACATTAAGTACCCAGTGGATTATTGCAGTCAATTTCAATTCCGGAGTGGAAATGGGAAAGAGTTACAATGGATTTTGTTTCTGGTTTTCCTTTTGACACAAAAAAGGCATGATTCAGTATGGGTAGTGGTGGACCGACTCATTAAATCAGCTCATTTTCTACCGATCAAGATGGATTATCCACTTAACCATTTGGCAGAGATCTATGTTAATGAGAAAATCCGTTTACATGGTGTGCCAATTTCAATAATTTCAGATCGAGACCGAGGTTCACTTCAAAATTCTGGAAACGTTTGCATCAAGCCATGGGTACTCTACTTAATTTCAGCATAGCTTTCCACCCACAAACAGATGGACAATCAGAGAGGGTCATACAAATATTAGAAGATATGTTGAGGAGTTGTGTAATAGAATTTGAAGGTAGTTGGGACAAATATCTTCCATTGATAGAATTTGCCTACAATAATAGTTACCAAGCCAATATCGGTATGGCACCATATGAAGCCTTGCATGGGAGAAAATGTCGAACGCCTCTATGTTGGACCGAGCTTAGTGAAACAAAAGTAGTGGGTCCAGATCTAGTACAACAGACAGAGGAAAAAGTGAGAGTAATAAGAGATAGGCTGAAAACTGCTGTTGATAGACAGAAATCATATGTAGATTTGAAAAAGAGGGATATTGAGTATACAGTTGGTGACAAAGTATTAAAAGTCTCACCTTGGAAAAAGATTTTCCGATTTGGAAAGAAGGGAAAGTTGAGTCCTAAGTTCATTGGACCCTATGAGGTACTTGAACGTATAGGTCCCGTGGCGTACAAATCAAAACATATTTTACAAATTGATTTCAATTTTTCAAAACCTATTGATCCAAAATCATTAAAACTATGCAATCCCATTGCACTTTCAATTAAAATTAATTTTAATGGAAACAAGGAGACTCTGATACCAATATTGGATTTTGAAGAATGAATCCTATTCTTAAACACAGTGGAAAAATAAAATTTTCAAAATCTGAAACAAAAGATCATACTTGTACCATTAAAACCGATTTATATAAATATAAAGGTATGAAATTATACCTTGTAATTTCTTATTTGTTCTTCAAATCTTCACTTTGTTGGGTTGTAGCAAACCACAATAATCCACACTAGGATGCCTCTAATGATAATCCATGCGAAGAATGAAGAAGAAACTATCAAGAGAAATGGTTTGAACAAATTCAAAGTGCTAGCTTTGAAAGTGTTATTGAGAGAATTTTGTTGTGTCTTAAAAATATTTGTTTTCACAAAAAAATATTTTCATGTCTATTTTCTGCAATTTGATGCCTTTTATATTTGAATCAAATTCAAAAAAAAAGATGAAAAGTCAAAAATGGAGAAAAGGGAAATGAATGAATAGTAATTGGCCATAATTGGCCTAAGGCCAAAATATGCCGTTGGCCAACAGGTGGGAGGCAGCAGTGCGCTGGGCCTACTGCGAGCTGCTACTAGACAGCCCAGTTGGCCCGCTAGGCAAGCCAGCAGCTTGCCTAGCCCGTGCTGGCCTGCGCGGGCCTGTGACCCTCCCGAACAATTTTTCATTGCGATCTCATCGTGATTCATCCCGAAATAATTCTCTCATATTTTGGATCATATCCAAGACCATTTTACTCATTCTCTATATCTTTAAAGCGTGTGACCCATTAGGTTTCCAGTTATGTTAGCCACTTAAATTAACAATTAATTTAAGTAAGTCATGAGATCTAGCAACACATCATGACCCCCAATTGACCAAAAAGTCAGTGGTTTGACTACAAACCTTTCCATAGATAATTTTTGTGCAATTATTCCTTTCATCATTCTATATCCCACTTGGTTCAGAGTACAGACATGTGTAAACTCCTACTAGACTGACTACGTCATGTTTAGTCCAAGTAATACTAGTTCTTGTCTTTAGGGTTCATTACTCTATTAGATATGTTATTAGAGACTATCTTTATGACATTTCCACTCCTGCCAGAGATTCCCGAGTAATGACCATAATAAGAGGCCATGGGTATACACTCCTTCTCTCAAGAGTGGTGAATCCTTTGTTGGTTACCCAATTACCTTCGAATACCTCAAGCTGTATCCAATCACCACCCTATGAGCAACCTCCTTGAGGCAACAGGGAATAATGTCAAAATACAGAATCAATATTCAAGATATCCTTGAGTACCTCAAGGATACTTGCACCATTGCTATGATGAGACTATCATTGACATTTGAATAGATTATCCATATGATTGTCTCATAGTTGGTCATCCAATGTACTTAGCTACACTTAGCAAACATCCACATGTTAACTCTAAACATCTCATGTTTATAGATTATGAGATCTACTACTCGATCCAATCAAGGAGTGTAACATGTGCTAGTCTGTCTGGATTAATAATGTCCCATCTCATTAATCCTATGACTAGGGATAATTTTGATACTAACATAATTACACATGATAAGAATCTTAATATCATGATCTCATCATGATTTCCTTCATGCTATGTTATGTATCAAGGACTTCATTAATTGATTTAAGATCACTTATCAATTCATATATCAAATGAACATCAAATTAATGAAAAAGCCTTTTATTAATCAAATAAATTTGTAGAATAAGTGCTAAAGGTGATTTCCTTTAGAGCACGCCTCTAACACAAATGTATGTTAAATATAAATGAAGGTGATATTATTATTGATTGTGTTATCATGCTTGAAGTATGATGTCATGGGTATTTATGTAAGTAATTATTGAAATTTTAATTGAATGATGACATTGGTAATTTGATACATGAAATGGTGATTAAGTAATGCCAAGAATTTAAAAATAAATTGAGTTTAAGTCGATGATGCATGAAGATAGAAATTGGTGTGATTAATTGAAGTTGCCGAAAATTTGCCTTATGAATAGTGTATACATTTTAGTGCATAACTCGAGTTCTGTATATAATTTTTGAATGTTTCTTGATGGATTGGAAAGTAACATATAAGGGTTCAACTTTCATTTAAACCATCATATCTGAATATGCTTGCATTTAAGGTTAAAATGGACCAAAATTACAAACGTTAAATCTGCCCAGATAAATATACTGGATAGAATTTGCATGAACGATATATCTTGTAAAATCTATAACTTTTGCTACAAAATTCGGATTGATATGATTCAAGTTGGTAAATAAAAATGGATGAAAAATATAGTGAAATGTAATGCATCAATTTTGCCCAAAATAGGGCAGCTTCTTTAAATGGCGTAATTGTTGAGTTAAATGATAAAAAAATATTTTATTTAACTTTTCTCATATTTGTGATGATTAAATGAGTGAGTATAATATTGGAGTATATTTGATAAAGATTTATTCCATTTATATGAATTTATATTAGCATTAATATATTATTGATGTAAATAATAATAAAGGGAACTAAAAATTATGATAAGTTGGCATGCATGTAAAGGGGTGGAGATGTAGGTACTAGAACATAGTATTGAAATTAAAATTATATAGGCACTAAGAAGTAGTGCTAAGTTAAAAATTACATCAGCACCGAAAAAGTTCTGAGTTATTATTGATTATATAGGCATTAAATGTCGAGTTGCCAAGTTATTAAGTAGATACTGAGTATACTGTCGAAAAGCGAAAATCTTGTATCAAGTATTTAGTTCCGGTCTAGGATGTCATGAGCTATCAAATAAAGAAAAAGGAAAATAAAGTAAATTATTAAATGAGATTTATAAATTATATGTCTTACCTTCTTATTGATGATTTTGAATATGCTTGATGAATGAAATATTATAATTAACCAATTATGTATTTTTGCATGATTTAAATGATATTTGATTTAATTAAATATTTTGGCATGTTTAGAAGAATACTCGTGAATGATAAAATTTTATTTTAGAGATAAACATATAATTATTGAATAGTTGTCAAAAGTATTATTAAGCTAATAGTTTTTTGTATGTGTTTCATGTGTAGGTTAGTAGTAGCTATTATGATGGTACTGACTGAAGAAAGGGGAATACCACGATCAATTTGTTTCGGTTTTCTTTTTGTATATTTTGAGTATTATGTTGTACTAATAAATTTTAAAATTTTTCTCTTTTGTTGTAAATATGTGGCTTGGAGAATTTATAAAATGTAAATTTTTAATTAATATAATTAATATTATGTTGTAAAAGAAATTTTGAATATTTTAGTTTAGTGAATGAGTATTAAAAAATAAATTTAAAAAATCTTATGGTTGTGATTATTTTATTCACTATAAAAAGTATAATAATAATAATAATAATAATAATAATAATAATAATAATAATAATAATAATAATAATAATAATAATAATAATAATTCCATAAACATTAAACTCCGAGTTCAAATTAAAAAAATAATAAAGGATTAGTTTTCAAACTTTAAGCTTAGTAGTACTTTTTTTCACTATTACTGTTAGTAGGGTAGAGGAACTACATGACCTTTTTTTTTTCTTTTAGGAAAGTTACAGATAATTAAATTGGTGTAGATGATAATCTAATATATGAGAAACCTTTATGGTTTATTTATAATGTGATCTATAGATGATAACACTAGAACTAACCAAACTTTTGGGTTTAAGTTACAAACTTTTACTTGAAATGGATATGGAATGATTCCATTACTACATTGAACATTGCAACCACAATTTCGTTGAGTTTCTACTGATTTTATAACATTCATGGGTATAATCTTAAAGTTTGGACTTGTTGGGCTTTATGGTAATGGGTCGCCCATGTGGCCTTGACCCAGTCCAGGCCCATATCTTCTTATATATAAAATTATGAAAAGATATAACTTTTGAAAGAAGATAACGAAATGATATAAGAAAAAAGATATAACTTTTCATCGTTAGTTTTCTCTGAAATTCGGAAAGGAATTTTTTCATCTCCGTTTCATCACAAGAGAATCAAGGCGTTCGTACTGTGGAACCAAGTCAAGTTCTAGTAATTTGTCTCCGCCTGAAGCATTGAAAGCGGACGATTTACGCTCAACAAGTAAATATCCGCTGCCCGAGTATTTCTACATTGCTATTAGAACCCGTTATGTGCGGTTTTGTGCTTAAAATCATAATTGTGATGATTTTGGAGAAATTTACTATGCAAATTCGAATTTTCTTCAATTTTCGTTAAATAATTCTTCAATTTCATTTTTTGAATTTGGTATCGTTGGAAAGCTCTCGTCACAAGCTTTCTAACGAGTATTTTTGCATAATTTTCTGATGAGTGAATGAATTGTTATGATTTTTCAAAGTTTATGTACATATGTTTTTTGAAAATAATCATTAAAACAATTCCCACTCTCAAATTGTGTATGTGTTGTCCAAACACGGCCAAAATGATGTTAAAACGGAATAAAAATGGTCTCATTAGTTTTAAAACTGTCAAAATTGTGTAAAATTTCAAAAATCGGTGCAAAAAAAACCCCAGAAGACGGCGTGTGTACTGCATGCGCTGGCGGTTAAAGAAAATGGTTTTCTGACGGTTTGCCACGTGTCCATGACACGTGGCATGATTGGCCATGTGGCATCATCCGATTAGTCCACATGTGCTGACGTGGCCTGTGGTTCGTGTGGCACATGCATAGCGCGTAGTGGCGTGTGACGGCGCGTGTGGCGCGTGGGCGGACTACGTTAGGCGCATGGAGGCACGTGAACGAATATTTTTGGTCAAAATTGTTTTTTAATTCTTAAAAAAAATTAATTTCCAATTTAATGGATATTTTTTTCATAATTTTTGTGACTGTTTTGATGAGAAATTTGGAGGAATATTATGCAAATAAGAACATGTAATTGATGTTTATCTTATTTTGATGCATATATATTATTGTTGTTATATTACATTATATAATGAATGTATTGGAGGAATATTAGTTTGGTAGATTAATGAATCTCATCTAATATAGAATTAATTGGCGCATGTTTAAATTAAACAATGATAACTGGACTTTGTTAGTAGGAGTTGATTGAACTGTATATACAGTTTTTTTGTTTCTACTACTTGTGTTAGGTTATTATTGATTAATTTAAAGCATTGTGACTTGCAATTGATGAAAATCAATAAAGAATTGTGCTGATCCTAATTATAATCATTGTCTCTAAATAGTTGAAATGACTGCAACAAAAAGCATTATTGCTGACTTGAATCAAGGAGATAAGCTTAATGATAAAAACTATGACATTTGGCATCGTGAAATTCAGTATCTCCTAGAAGAGCAAGATATGCTGGAAACAATAATACAACTAATGGTTGAGCCTGAGCATGGAAACACTGCTCAACATAGGTGAGATATGGAAGCATATCAAGCCTATAAGCGCAAGGACAGAGTTACTCGCATATTGATGCTGAGCAGCATGAGAAATGACTTAATGCTACATTTTGAAAAGCACTGCTCAACCCAAGTAGTTTGGGATGCTGTTAAGGTCCAATTTGGTGGAACCTCAACAACAAGACTGCGTCAGTTAACTCTAAAGTTTGATGCCTATAAGAAAAATTCTAATCGTACAATGAGGCAACACCTTACTGTCATGTCTAACATGATAAGTGAATTGAAAGGTGCTGGCCATGAGATGACTGATGAACAACAAATTCAAGCTGTGATTCACTCCCTGCCAAAAGTCTGGGAACACATGTGTGTCAACCTTACCCATAATGATAATATAAAATCATTTGATGATGTTGCCTGACATGTAGAGCTAGAGGAGGATCGCCTTCTCGCTGATAAGCCTGAAAGAGAGGCTTATATGACTGAGTCTAGAGGCAAAGGGGCTTATGGCTCTAGGCAAAAGAAATGGAAAGTTAAGGGCAAATGGCAAGGCAAGGGAGAGAATAAGACAAAATTTAGTGGAAATAAGCACAAGCGTATGAAATGCAGCAGAAAGAAAGGCAAGAACATGAATTGCTTCAACTGTGGGAAGCATGGTCACTTTGCTCGTGATTGCATTGAGTCAAAGGTATTGTATGACCAAATTAGTCCCTCGGATTTATATGCTAGTAGTTGTTTGATGTTAGCTGAAACTGTTCCTTATTGGACTGTAGATTCAGCAGCAATAGACCACATAGCAAGGGACCGATCTGCCTTTGTGGAATTTTGTCGAATTCCAAAGGGGAGTAGAAAAATCTATATGGGGAATAATGCTTCGGCTGATGTGCTTGGGATCGGTTCCTGCAGGCTAGTGCTGCGGGGAGGTCGCACGCTTTATCTCCATGATATGCTTTATGCTCCTAATATTCGACGAAATTTAGTTTTTATTATTGTTTTGCTTGGACTTGGCTTCAAAATTATTTTTGAAGATGGTTGTGTTAAAATACTTATGGACAAAGTTCTTTATGGTTCTGGACATATGTTGAATGGTTTTATAGTGCTATACACTATTTTTATGGATGTTAATCAATCTATATTTCTTGTTGAAAATTCCAATAATATTTCATTAATTGATGATAATAAATGGCATGCTAGATTAGGACACATTGGGCAAGATCGTTTAAAAATATTAGCAAAAGTTGGTCTTTTAGGATCTGTTAAGAAAATAGATTTGCCTATTTGTGAGCATTGCCTAGCTGGAAAAGCAACAAGATTGCCATTAGGCAAAGCCAAGAGAGCCACATTTCCTTTACAGCTTGTACATTCTGACATCTGTGGCCCAATGAATATTAGAGCAAGACATGATGCTCACTATTTCATCACTTTCATAGATGATTTCACCAGATACGGTCACATTTATTTGATCTCCCATAAATCTGAAGCATTAGATTGCTTCATACGATATAGTAAATTGGTTGAGAATCAATTGAATTTGAATATAAAATCATTACGGACCGATCGAGGGCGTGAATATCTATTTGATTTATTCAAAAGTTATTGTGATGATAAGGGTATAGCTAGGCAGCTAACTATTCCTTCTACTCCGCAACAAAATGGCATAGCAGAAAGAAGAAATAGAACCCTATTGGACATGTTTAGGTCAATGATGGCGCAGACTAATTTACCAATTTCCTTTTGGGGAGATGCATTAATGACTGCTGCCTACATTCTAAATCGTGTACCATCTAAATATGTTCATTGCACCCCATATGAATTGTGGAAAAGCGAAAAGCCTGACTTAAGCCATATGCGCCTATGGGGTTGCACAACTTATATCCATAACAATTCCCATGAATACGGAAAACTTGGTCCGAGGGGGAAGAAATGTATCTTTATAAGATACTCAGAATTCTCCAAAGGATATGTATTTCTGGGCGAAGACAAATGGAAGAATAATAGAAATTGAGTCACGAGATGTCATTTTCTTAGAAGAGGAGTTTCCTGAAAGAGGTGAGATAAATAAGGATTTCCAATTTTATGAATTGGAAGATCATGAGACTAATGGGAGTGCAAGTATAATTGATTTAGCACTCACAGAGCAAGAATTTATTGCTCCTCCTGAACCAAGTGCGAGTGAAAGAATGTCAGTTTTTGTTCCAATGGAGCAAGACCTTGAACAATCTCAACCTCGATGTAGTAATCGTGACAAGATTCCCCGTTGTCTATTTGAGATTGAGGGGGAAGCTTTTATGATTGCTCCAGATGAAGAAGAGCCTAAAATAGTACAACAAGCTCTTTCTGGTCCTAAATCAAAAGAATGGATTAAAGCTATGAAAGAGGAAATGGATTCAATGATATACAATCAAGTCTAGGATTTGGTTGAGAAACCGTCTGATCGTAAGACTATTGGGAACAACTGGATTCTCAAGATAAAATGTAAGGCGAATGGGACAATAGAAAGATTTAAAGCTTGATTAGTAGCTAAGGGCTATACACAAAAAGAGGGAATTGATTATGAAGATACATTCTCACCTGTAGTCAGGTTTGCATCAATTCACCTCATTCTGGCTATAGTAGCACGAATGGACTTAGAATTATATCAAATGGATGTTAAAACTGCTTTTCTCAATGGAGAACTAGATGAAGAGATCTATATGGATCAACCTTTAGGTTTTGAACTCAAGGGACAAGAGCGCAAAGTTTGCAAGCTCAAAAGATCCATTTACAATCTTAAGCAAGCGTCAAGACAATGAAACCTCAAATTTCATCCAGCCGTATTAAGGGATGATTTTACGATGATGGAGGAAGACCATTGCGTATATGTTAAACGTTCTAACAATGGTTGTATAATTATGTCCTTGTATGTCGATGACATTTTGATAGGTGGAAATGATAAGAAGTTGATTGATACTACCAAGAAATGGTTATCATCGAACTTCGAAATGAAAGATATGGGTGAGGCTAGTTATGTACTTGGTGTTAAGATCCTGAGGGATCGCTCTAAAAGACTTCTGGGTTTATGTCAGGAGACTTATATAAAGAAAATGTTAGAGCGTTACCATATGCATGAATGTAAGCCTGTGGATACCCTTGTCGAAAGGAATCTGAGCCTTAGGCTAGATATGTGTCCCAAGACATCGGATGAAAAAGAACGAATGTCTAAAGTACCCTACTCCAACGTTGTCGGTAGTCTGATGTATGCAATGATGTGCACACGTCTAGACATTTGCTATGCTGTTGGGCTAGTAAGCAGATTTCAATCTAATCCAGGTCTGAAACACTGGATGGTAGTCAAGAGAATATTGAGATATCTAAAAGGAACTTCAGACTATGTTCTATGTTATCATGGGAGGGATTTTTGGTTAATTGGTTATACTGATGCTAATTGGGGAGGTGATATAGATCAGCGCAAATCGACCTCTGGATATGCATTCTTGCTTAATGATGGCACAATTTCATAGTGTAGCAAGAAGCAATCTTGTATAGCTTTATCGATGATGGAAGCTGAATATGTAGCTTGTTCCTCGGCTATACAAGAGGCAGTTTGGTTGAAAAGATTTTTGCAGCACATAGAAATTGTCAAGTCAGCATCTGAACCTGTGACAATCTATTTTGATAGTATGGCTGCATTAGCTTATGCTAAGGATCCAAAATATCATGGAAAGACCAAACATATCCAGATTAGATATCACTATGTTAAAGACATGATTGCGGAAAAGGAAGTGATTCTGAAACACATTTCTACAAACAAAATGGTAGCAGATCCATTTATTAAACCAATAGCTAGAGATGCGTTTGCAAGGCACGTAAAATCTCTAGGCTTATGTAGAATGTAATCAATATATGTTATGTCAGATCACTTGGTTTTTACAAATGATATATCATTTTAATTGATTAATGATTTTTCAATTATATGAATATATTGCAAATACCAGTTAGCACAATTCGAATAAGTATGTCGATAGACTTAGATTGACTCACTCACATGAGTAATCGCCTCTGGCGCTATGGAGCGAGTAGAGATGAGACCATAAATGCAAAGGCATTAAGTGAATGACTAAGATGCAGTGGGAGCAGTCTTAGTTTTTATTAATTTTTATAAGGTCGCCTTAATGAGGATCAAGATGAGATTCTTCGTATATATAAGAATCAACATGAATGACTTCCCCACCATTCATGTGTCTATATAGAGAAAGCTGAGTGTGAAATTTGTTATTTAACATTGTTGAATGTATAAATAAAAATTTCAAGTTTGGCGCATTTGGAGCGACAAGACTAATACTCATACGGTGTTTATTTATTTTGAACTAAGAGTAAGACATACGCTCTTTTATCTTTGACAAGAAAAGAGTAGCTCCACCATAGCATGCATTTCATAATGCATGTTCTATACGACCTATTAGGAAGTGAAAGAATGGATCCCTACTTCTTCACTATGTGAGTCCTAGAAATCCTAGAAATGGATTTCAAACAACTTTTACCCTTTGTAACTTTTGACTATATCATGATGTGATGAATTAATGTTGGCTATCTTAGGATGTATCCTATAGTCATGGAATGATTCGACTTAACGGAACACTCCTAGAAAAGCAAGTTAATTCAAAGCTGATTGATATGAGGGCAAAAGAAAGAGTACTTTGCTTATGCACTCACAACTTGTGTTCATCGGCCGGAGTTATTACGCTTGATGAAGCGATAAGTAACTTAGAATACAAGTGATTGTAAGAATGATTTGAGTATAGATTCATGAGGGATTGAATGATACTCGAATTAAGTGTATTGAGAAAGATACTTGGGGTAATTAAGCACATTATCGAAAATAATTACATCTTTGGGTTGATATCTCCTATATGGCCTATAATTAGGTTTGTATTTGAGCTCCCACAATTTGTGTGCTTTAGGTCGCACGGCCCGTTCACTTGTATGAAAGATTCTTTGTTTAAGTTTGAAATGTGAGATGATATTTGGATTGAGCCAAGCCCACTTTGGGCAAGTGGGAGATGTTGGGCTTTATGGTAATGGGCCACCCATGTGGACTTGACCCAGCCCAGACCCATATCTTCTTATATATAAAGTTATGAAAAGATATAACTTTTGAAAGAAGATAATGAAATGATATAAGAAAAAAGAGATAACTTTTCATCGTTAGTTTTCTCTGAAATTCAGAAAGGAATTTCTTCATCTCCGTTTCATCACAAGAGAATCAAGGCGTTCGTACCGTGGAACCGAGTCAAGTTCTAGTAATTTGTCTCCGCATGAAGCATTGAAAGCGCACGATTCACGCTCAACAAGTAAGTATCTGCTGCCCGAGTATTTCTACAGGACTAAATCTTTTATGATTCTTTTTTTATCCTTTCTTCTTATTGATTTTAAGATTCAGTTTCCATCAGCATTAGTGTGGATCATTTATTACCAGTATCTACATTTTTTGTCTTATTGAGATTTGTTTTTAAATTGTTTGTAGGTTGCTTCAAAGATTAACTCAAGCTTGGATTAGGAATTTGGTGTTTCGAATAAGCAACCAAGTGATCTCCATTTATGGTACTCATTTTTTTTTATACTCCATGGGGTAGACAACAGGAAATACTTTATCCATCTATGTGGAACTCATACTTTGACATTTTGGAACAAATTTCCAATTGCGTATATTTTGGATGTAAGTGGATATGGTTGTTTATATACAATATTTTGTTGAAAAATTATTTGTTCCAAATATTTGATAGTTTCCATGTTTAATTATTATGAGATATTTTTATATAATAAAAAGTTCATTTCAAATAATGATTATAAATTGTCTCAAAAATATTTTTAATGAGAGTAATTAATGACAGATAATCCTACAACCGTATTGATTTTTAGTGAGGGACCGATAACTAATTGTGAAAGTAGTTTTTTTTAAAAAAAAATTGTATATAATGATAGGCAAATGTCATTATAATGAAAATGTCATTATAAGTAATGTATAATGAAAAAAATATATTGTTATTAAAGTAATACTTTAATGAGAGGCAAATGTCATTATAATGACAGGATATGTTGTCATTTATATCAATTTTTAATGACAGTAAAATGTCGTCATAAAAAATATCAGTACAATAATGATGGGACTCCTTTCCCATCATAATTACTTTTAACTAAGAGAGCAGTCATGAGAGTCCATGACAGGAAATTTTTTGTCATTAAAAGTCATTAATGATTGTTTTTGCACTTTTAATGACGAAATTCCCCATCACTATAAATCAATTTTCTTGTAGGGATAATTTTTACATAATTACCTAAGTCCTTTTGAGGTCATGCAGTAGAGATTGTTGTTTATAAAATAAATAGAGTCCCTTCTAATTTAGTGGATGTTATTCCATATGAGATATGGAATGACAAGAGATATATTATTTCACATATTAAAGCATGGGGTTGTCCTGCTTATGTGAAGCAGACAGTGTTAGATAAGCTAGAAGCTAAGTCTAATAAGTGTCTATTTTTGGGATATCCAAAAGAATCATTTGAATATCAATTCTACCATCCTTTGGAACAAAAAGTGTTTGCTTCAAAACATTTTATCTTATTTTAAAAGTAACTATTTTTCTAAGAAGACAACATGCTTTGAAACAAACACTTTTTGTTTTAAATGGCGATAAGAGTTTCTTCTAAAAGAAGATAGTGGAAGTAACATTGAACTTGATGAACTTCAAGATGCTCACACATATTCAAATCAACTGACAGAACCCAGATTTGTTACTCATACAGATGAATTAATAGTTACACCTTCTAAAACACAAGTACTTTGTAAATCAAGTAGGATACACACTCTTCCTGAGATATATGGATTTCTTATAAGTGAACAAAATGACGTATTGCTCATAGAGGATGATGAGTCTACTACCTATGAATAAGTTCTGAATAGTTTAGAATCTTATAGATGGCTAAAAGCCATATAGTTAGAGATGGATTTCGTGTATAAAAACTAAGTATGGACGTTGAATGATCCATCTAAAAGTGTAAAATCCATTAGGTGCAAATGGGTTTTAAAAAAAAAGACCGACATAAAAGGTAATCTAGTTACCTATAAAGCTAGGCTATTAGCAAAAGGATATCATCAAATACAAAGGTGTTAACTATGATGAAACCTTATTTCCAGTTGCTATGCTTAAATCTATAAGGATATTCTGAGCCATTAAACTCATTATGATTATGAGATTTGGCAAATGGATGTAAAAATAACTTTCCTTAATTGAAATCTATCTGAGGATGTGTACATGAGACAAAGAGAAGGTTTTACATCCAATGATGGCAAAAAGTATGCAAATTGCAAATATTCATTTATGGATTGAATCAAGCATCCAGGAGTTGGAACATCCGATTTGATGAAACAATCAAAGAGTTTGGTTTCTTAAAAAATGTGAATGAACCTTGTGTTTACAAAACAATTAGTGAGAGTGTAGTCATATTCCTAGTATTATATGTAGATGACACACTTCTTATAGAAAACACTGTCTCAGTCAAAATTTGGCTTTTTCTGAATTTCTCCATAAAAGATCTTGGAGAAGAAACTTAGATACTAGGGATTAAGATCTATAGAGATAAATTTAAACAATTGTTTGATCTTTCTCTGTCTATATACATAGATAAGACGCTAAATATGTTTAGCATGGAACAGTCCAAGAAAGGATTAATTCCTATGACTCATAGAATTACCCTTTCTAAATTCATGTGTCTAAAGACATAGGATGAACGGACACATATGAGAAAGATTCCATATGCTTCGGCTTTTGGATCCATCATGTTTGCTACATTATGTACTAGACCTAATGTATCATATGCTCTTAGTGTTACAAGTGTTAGAGGAGTGCTCTAATGGCAATCACCTTTAGCACTTATTGTACAAATTTATTTGATTAATAAAAGGCTTTTTCATTAATTTGATGTTCATTTGATATATGAATTGATAAGTGATCTTAAATCAATTAATGAAGTCCTTGATACATAACATAGCATGAAGGAAATCATGACGAGATCATGATATTGAGATTCTTATCATGTGTAATTATGTTAGTATCAAAATTATCCCTAGTCATAGGATTAATAAGATGAGACATTATTAATCCAGACAGACTAGCACATGTTACACTCCTTGATTGGATCGAGTAGTAGATCTCATAATCTATAAACATGAGATGATTAAAGTTAACATGTGGATGCTTGCTAAGTGTAGCTAAGTACATTGGATGACCAACTATGAGACAATCATATGGATAATCTATTCAAATGTCAATGATAGTCGCATCATAGCAATGGTGCAAGTATCCTTAGACTTGAGGTACTCAAGGATATCTTGAATATTGATTCTGTATTTTGACACTATTCCTTGTTGCCTTAGAGAGGTAGCTCATAGGGTGGTGATTGGATACAGCTTGAGGAATTCGAAGGTAATTGGGTAACCAACAAAGGATTCACCACTGTTGATAGAAAAGAGTGTATACCCATGGCCTCTTGTCGTGGTCATTACTCAGGAATCTCTGGCCTAAGTGGAAATATCATAAAGATAGTCTTTAATGACATATCTAATAGAGTAATGAGCCTCAAGGACAAGAAGTAACATTACTTGGAGTCAGTCTAGTGGGAGTTGACACATGTCCATACTCTGAACCAAGTGGGGTATAGAATGGTGAAAGAAATAATTGCACAGAAATTGTTTATGGAAAGGTTCGTAGTCAAACCACTGACTTTCCGGTCAATTGGGGGTCATGATGTGTTGCTAGATACCGTTCATGACCTGCTTAAATTAATTGTTAATTTAAGTTGCCAACATAACTGGGAACCTAATGGGTCACACGCATTGAAGATATGGAGAATGAGTAAAATGGTCTTGGATAGGATCCAAAATATGAGAGAATTATTTTAGGATGGATCGCGATGAGATCGCACGAAAAATCGTTCAGGAGTGTCATTGGCCCGCGCAGGGCTGGGCAGGCTGCTGGCCCGCGCGGGCTAGGTAGGCTGCTAGCCCACCTTGCGGGCCAGCTGGGCTGCCCAGCAGCAGCCCACAGCAGGCCCAGCGCGCCTGCAGCTTCCATCTGTTGGCCAACGGCTGTGTTTGGCCATAATTAGGCCAATTATGGCCAATTACTATTCATTAGTTACCATTTTCTCCATTTTTGACTTTTCATCTTATTTTTGAATTTGATTCAAATCGGAAAGACATCAAATGGTAGAAAATAGACATGAATTTTTTTTTTTTATGAAAAAAAATATTTTTAAGACAACAAAAATTCTCTCAAGAACACTTACAAAGCTAACACTTTGAATTTGTTCAAACCATTTTCTCTTGATAGTTTCTTCTTCATTCTTCATGTGGATTATCATTAGAGACTTCCTAGTGTGGATTGTTGTGGTTTGCTACAACCCAACAAAGTGAAGATTTGAAGAACAAATAAAAATTACAAGGTATAATTTTTAACATTTACATTTATATAAATTAGTTTTAATGGTACAAGTATGATCTTTTGTTTTGGGTTTTGAAAAATTTTATTTTCGCTGCATTTATGGATATGATTCATTCTTCAATACCCAACAATGAGTAGATCTTGATGAAGGGCATTGGGTGGCTATTAGGAAGATCCAGACGAGGGGCATTGGGTGGCTATTAAGAACATCCTTAACTACTTGAGAAGGGAAATTCTTGGATTATGGAAATGGTGAGATTAAAGTAAGCGAGTATACAGATGTCGGCTCCCAAATTGAGAAGGATGACTTCAAGTCCTGATCAAGTTATGTTTTCACATTAAATGGTATAATAGTCAGTTGGAAGGGTTCCAAATAGGAAACAATTGTAGATTCTACAATCGAAGTGGAGTACATTGCAACTTCTGAGGCAACTAAAGAAATAGTTTGAAAAAGGAAATTCATCATAAAGTTAGAAGTGGTTTCTAGCATTGTTGATCCAATATCCTCATATTGTGATAACAATGGAGCCATTGCACAAGCAAATGAGCCACAGTCTCAACAAAAATCCAAACATGTTCTCACACATTACCATTTATTTTCAGAAATCATAGGTAGACATGATATAAAGATAGGGAGAGTTCCTACTAATCAAAATATAGCTGATACTTTCACTAAGCCATTTCCCCAAAAGAAACATGATAGTTAATTTGTTGTCTAGGGTATAATGGATAAAGGTGATTGATTTTAGTGCAAGTGGGAGATTGTTAGAGAGGTGCCCTAAAGTCAATCACCATAGGCACTTATTGTACTCATTTATTATTAATAAAAAGACATTTTCATTATATGGTATTCATTGCATATGAATTGATATAGATTTTAGATCGTTTAATAAATTCATTGGTATGTAACACAATGTGAAAGAAATCATGATCAGATCATAATAGTGAGATTCCTATAATATGCAATTGTGTTTATACCTAAATTATACCTAGTTATAAGATTAACAAGACGAGACATTGTTAATCCCGATAGACTAGCACATGTTATACTCCTTAACTAGGACTAACAGCTAATCTCATAAGGTCAGGACATGAGATGTTTAAAGCTAACATATGGATGTTTGATAGAGTAGGTAAGTACGTTGGATAACCTGCTATGAGACAATCACATGGATATATATTCAATATCAGTGATAGTCTCATCATAGCAATGCTGCAAGTATTGTTAAACTTTTGATGGTAAAGGTTATCTTATATACTGAGTCATATACTTTGACTCTATTCCTTGTTGTTAGAGAAGTGCTCTAAAGGCAATCACCTTTAGCACTTGTTGTACAAATTTATTTGATTAATAAAAGGCTTTTTCATTAATTTAATGTTCATTTGATATATTAATTGACAGTGATCTTAAATCAATTAATGAAGTCCTTGATGCATAACATAACATGAAGGAAATCATGATGAGATCATGATATTGAGATTCTTATCATGTGTAATTATGTTAGTATCCAAACTATCCCTAGTCATAGGATTAATGAGATGAGACATTGTTAATTCGGACAGACTAGCACATGTTACACTCCTTGATTAGATCGAGCAGTAGATCTCATAAACTGTAAACATGAGATATTTAGAGTTAACATGTGGATGATTTCTAACTGTAGCTAACTACATTGTATGACCTGTTATGAGATAATCACATAGATAATCTATTCAAATGTCAATGATAGCCTCAACATAGCAATAGTGCAAGTATCCTTAGAGTTGAGTTACTCAAGGATATCTTGGATACTAATTATGTATTTTGATACTATTCATTGTTGCCTCGGGGAGGTTGCTCATAGGGTGATTGGATATAGCTTGATGGATTCAAATTAATTGGATAACCAACAAAGGATTTACCACTCCTGATAAAAGGATGTACACCTATGGCCTCATGTCGGGGTCATTACTTGGAAATCTCTCGCTAAAGTGAAAATGTCCTGAAAATAGTCTTCAATGACATGTCTAATAGAGTAATAAGCCTCAAGGACAAGAAATACATTACTTGGATTTGGCGTGATGTAGTCAGTTTAGTGGGAGTTGACACATGTCCGTACTCTGAACGAAATGGGGTATAAAATGGTAAAAGGAATAATTGCATGAAAATTATTTATGAAAAGGTTCATAGTCAAACCACTGATTTTTTAGTCAATTGGGGGCCATGATGTGTTGCTAGATACCAATCATGACTTGTTTAAATTAATTGTTAATTTAAGTGGTCAACATAACCAAGAAACTAATACATGCATTTAAGATATGGAGAATGAGTTAAATGGTATTGGATGAGATCCAAAAAATATGAGAGAATTATTTCAGAATGGATCGTGATGAGATCGCATGAAAAATTCATTCAGAAGGGTAGGCGAGCTAGGCCTACCTAGTGGCAACCCGCAGCATAGCGCACAATAGTGGCTGCTGGCTTTCTTTAGCCTTAATCAGGCCATAATTGACATTCACTATTCATTAAGTTTCATTTTCTCCATTATTGAATTTTTATCTTTTCTTTTAATATGATTCAAATATAAAAGAAAACAAATGGCAAAAAGAGACGTGAAAAAATATTTTTGAGACATAAGAAAAATTCTCTTAAGAACACTTTCAAAGCTAGCACTTTGAAATCGTTCAAACTATTTCTTTTGTTAGTTTCTTCTTCATTCTTCACATGGATTATCATTAGAGACATCTTAATATGGATTTTTGTGGTTTGCTATAACCCAACAATGTAAAGATTTCAATAACAAATCAAGAAATTACAAGGTATAATTCCTAACCTCTATGTTTGATGAATTAGTTTTAATGGCACAAGCAATATTCTTGTTTCGGATTTTAAAAATTTATTTTTTCCATTATTTTTTATGAAGAGATTCATCTTCAAAATCCAACAGTAGTATCAAAGCCCCTTTGTGTCTATTAAAATTAATTTTAATTGAAAGTGCAATGAGATTGCACGGTGTTGATGGTTTTGAATGAATATGTTTGAATAATTGAAATTAATTTGTAACTTTGTTTTACACATTTTTCTTTCTTTAATATGATCATGGGATGATCAAAGATGATTATTTTAATTGAAAAATAGTTCAAATGTGATTCAAATAATTAATTTTAGATTTATTTCAAAATACTAAAAATTGTCTTATTTATGAACATGTGTTGTTGTTTGGCTTAATTAAAGGGGCTGTTTATATTTTTCTTATAATTTAATTATAGAAAAATTATTTATACATATTGAGAATATTTTTATGGCTTTGTAAGTGTCCAATAATTAATTAAAAATTATTTTAATTAAATTTTTAAATAAATATAAAAAGGGACTATTTTGGCTTACCCAACAGAACTGTTTTGTTAGATTTTTTTGTATATGATTATTTTATTTTCATCACCTTAAAATAATTTTTATGTTATTAAAAATATGCTATTTTTATTTTAGATACATGCCAAAATTATTTTGCACAAATCTAAAATCTTAAAAAATTCTAGATGTCGAATGAATCGTTTTGAGCGTATAAATGTATTGGTTAATTTGATTTTAGATACATGCCAAAACTATTTTGATGAACTTAAGCTGACCTAAAGGTAATTAGAATGATATTTGAATTTCTAAAATTTTTTATAATTTTTGAAAATTATTTTTGAATTAATTTAAGAGGAGCAATGATAATTCTAGTATGATTAGAAATTGGTATGTTTATTAAAATAAATTATTTAATTTTGACATCATAATATTATTATTTTAAGATAAATTAATTTTAAATTAATTATGAAAATATGAAATTTAATTTAATGTGATTAAATATTAAATTTCACATTGAAATGAGATACAAATTAAATTAATCAAAAAAATACAAGTAGGTAATTTCAGTACAAACATTGCATCGATTTTCAAATTGAAATTCAAAATTGACATTATTTTATTTTATGTATTATAGAATGTGTATTAGGGGTGTATGGAAAGTCATGATGGATAATTATGTATTGGGTTTTGAAGAATGAATCAGATTCATACATGCAGCAGAAAAATAAAATTTTCAAAAGCCGAAAACAAAAGATCGTACTTGTGTCATTAAAACTAATTTATATAAATATACATATTAGAAATTATACCTTTGTTGGATTGTAGCAAACCACAATAATCCACACTAGGATGTCTCTAATGACAATCTACGTGAAAAATGAAAAAGAAACTATCAAAAGAAATGGTTTGAACAAATTCAAAGTGGTAGTTTTGAAAGTGTTCTTGGGAGAATTTTTGTTGTGTCTTAAAATATTTTCATGTCTATTTTTTTTAATTTGATGTCTTTTTTTTGAATCAAATTCAAAGAAAAGATGAAAAGTCAAAAGTGGAGAAAAGGGCAATGAATGAATAGTAATTGACCATAATTGGCCAAATTAAAGCGACATTCTGCCATTGGCCAGTGGGAGGGAGGCAGCAGCGTGCTAGGCCTGCTGTTGGGCAGCCCAGCTGGCCCGTGGCCTGCCTAGCCTGCCCAGGTCCATGACCCTCCCGAATGATTTTTCCCGTGCGATCTCATTGCGATCCTTCGCTATCCATCCCAAAATAATTCTCTCATATTTTGGATCCTATCCAAGACCATTTTACTCATTCTTCATATCTTTAATGAGTGTGACCCATTAGGTTCTCAGTTATGTTGTCCACTTAAATTAACAATTAATTTAAGCTAGTCATAAGCGGTATCCAGCAACACATCATGACTCACAATTGACCAGAAAGTCAGTGATTTGACTACGAACCTTTCCATAGACAATTTCCGTGCAATTATTCCTTTCGCCATTCTATACCCCATTTGGTTCAGACTATGGATGTGTCAACTCCCACTAGACTGACTACGTGACGTCTAGTCTAAGTAATGTTAGTTCTTGTCCCTAAAGCTCATTTCTCTATTAGATATGTCATTGAAGACTATCTTTATGACATTTTCACTCTGGCCAGAGATTCCCAAGTAATGACCATGACAAGAGGCCATGGGTATACACTCCTTCTATCAGGAGTGGTGAATCATTTGTTAGTTACCCAATTACCTTCAAATATCTCAAGCTGTATCCAATCACCACCCTATGAGCAACCTTGCTAAGGCAATAAGGAATAGTGTCAAAATACATAATCAATATTCAAGATATCCTTGAGTACCTCGAGTCTAAGGATACTTGCACCATTGCTATGATGAGACTATCATTGACATTTGGATAGATTATCCATATGATTGTCTGATAGCTAGTCATCCAATGTACTTAGCTACACTTAACAAACATCCACATGTTAACTCTAAACATCTCATGTTTATAGAATATGGGATCTACTACTCCATCCAATCAAGGAGTGTAACATGTGCTAGTCTGTCTAGATTAATAATGTCCCATCTCATTAATCCTATAACTAGAGATAATTTTGATACTAACATAATTACACATGATAAGAATCTCAATATCATGATCTCATCATGATTTCCTTCATGCTATGTTATGTATCAAGGATTTCATTAATTGATTTAAGATAACTTATCAATTCATATATCAAATGAACATCAAATTAATGAAAAAGACTTTATTAATCAAATAAATTTGTACAATACGTGATAATGGTGATTGCCTTTAAAGCACTACTCTAACAAGCTCCCACTTGCACTAAAGTCAATCTCCTTTGTATTTAATTCTCTAGGCGAGTACATTAGAATCATATTTCTTTTGGGCAATTGGCTTAGTTAAAAGATCATCAATATTCTGATCAATGGGCACGTTTTCTATCTTTATATCATTCCTACCAATGATTTCTCTAATCAAATGGTATCTTCTGAGTACATGTTTGGATCTCTGATGAGATTGTGGCTCCATTACTTATGCAATGGCTCCATGATTATCACAATACAATTGTATTGGATCAATAATGTTGGGAACCACTCCATGTTTTGTGAAGAATTTCTTTATCCAAACTGCTTCCTTTGCTGCTTCAGAAGTTGCAATGTACTCTACTTTAGTTGTGGAATCAACAGTCTTTTCCCGTTTGGAACTCTTCCAACTAACTACTCCACAATTTAGTGTGAATATATAACCTGACTGAGATTTTGAATCATCCTTGTCAGATTGGAAGCTGGTATTGATTTAGCCACTCACAATAAGATATCCATTTCCATATACCAAGAATACATCTGTAACATCCTTGACCTTCCCCATATATATTTCATCGAACATAAGCATCTTGCATACAATTCAATTGAACACGTGCATTTCATACGTGTAGGAACAAGTTCATGGCACGCACTAGCTATGTGTCCTAGTATTTGGCAATTATATCGAGTCACACGTGTATCCTTATAACCTAAATAAGGATAACAAAGTATTAGAAATGAATTGAATAAGGTGACTAAATTAAAGTAAGAAAAATGATTAGATTAAGATTAGTGAACATTTACATTGCTAATTTAGTTAAATTGGGTCAAATGATTAAGCTGTATCATTGTGTGAATTAGTGAAATTATAAATCTATGTAAATAATAATAATAATATAGAAAAAATAAAATGAAAATGACATAAAAGAGAAATAGAAGAGAAAAGAAGAGAAAGGAGAAGAGAAAGGAGAAAAGAGATGAGAAAAAGATAAAAAGGACAAAAACCAAAAGTTAGCTTTATCTTCCCATTTCTCCCTTCTTCTCCAGCCCGACTTCTTCTTCAATTTCCTCCATTTCAGACTTCAATTATTCCTTGTTTCACCTAGTTTTTGAAGCTAATTGATCCCTTTCAAGGTTTTTCTTGGTAAGTAATCAATTCTTATTGCTATAGGGTTGATTTGAGTTGCTTGGGTTCAATATTAGGCACTGAATTGCACCCCAATTTTGATATTAATAGAAATTGATTCTGGAAATGTGTAAAACACAAACATTGTTCCTTTATGTCTTAGATTTGTGTATATGTAAATATTTGTGCAAGATGTTATGTATAGGGAGAGATATGCTCTTCGTACTGAAACTGGTCAGGGTGTAAACCCTAACCAAATTAGGTACTGTGTGGTTTCATTTAGAATATGTTAAAGCCATTATTTTAAGTCTCTCAAAACATAAAATTTGTATATATATGTGTGTTGTATCTTTCTACCAAAATTCAGATTCATAGGACTTGTAAATTGTGAGTTATGGTGAATGGAACCATGACTGTTCCATGGTTTGAACTGCCTACTGAGTGCCCTGGGAAGATACAGTAACTTGTTTGGCTAATTTGAGCTTGGTAGAGCTAGATTATGTAAATTATCAAAACATGAGAGTTATAGGTATATGTCTTATCTAAAGTTTGGTACTAATAAAAACTTCATTGGTTATGTATAGACTAAGTTATGGCCTTTTGAAGCCATACTGGTCCGGAAGTCAATTCTATTCTGGACCAGTAAAATGTTTGGTATAATTAGGAGACCTTAGAGACATAATTGGTAAAATTGGTAAACATGAAACATGTTCCATATGAACCCATATAAGTTTTTGTAAAGTTTCAGTAAAATAGGACTTATATATTATAAGTTATGATGAACCCAAATGAGTACCCTGAAACTGCCTAAAGGCAGAAAGCAAGGCAGAAAATAGAACACTCTTAGAAATTCCACAAAATATTGTAAAATGATCCAATTGATCTGAACTTTGAATATCTTCTATAATTATATGTTATTTTTAATTAGGAACAAGAATCAGAATAATTGGTCAATTATAGAAAAAGTTATAGGCTAAACAGTCTCATAAGGTCACACTGCCTCATAGGAAAAATCTTAACTATTGACATGAACAATGCATATTAATTTTTTTAAGCCACATTAAGTCTCTCTAATCATGAGTTAATCGATTATGTTTTCATATTAGGCTCGCAACATATTGGAGAACCACAAGGAGCGGATAGACAATAAGTTAGGGGTCGGAATCAAAGGAGAACGGTGAGTCTAATTATCGATTGAATTCTTTAGTGCAAATGAATGTTGCTTTCTATGTGATTCATGTGATTGTCATTATTGGTCTTTGATAATGTAATGATGGATAATTTGTGACATTGTGGTACATATAAATGGTATACTTGTGGTATATTTGAGGTATATGTTTGACAAATGTGATATATATACATGGTACATGTATAGTATATACAAGGTGTATGCTTGACATATGAGGTATATATGGAATATATGTATGTTGTATATGATAAAGATGCAATGGTTGATGAATGCTTAAATACAAGTGCATATGCATATGGGCTAAAAAGGCGTTGTGACTAGTTAATCGATATTGTAAAGCAAAAGAAGAGGCCTATGGACCAACAAATGTGCAAATGAAAAAAATGATCAAGCTAGCTAGCAAATGTAAATGCAAATGTTCACATGGCAAATATTCACATGGAAACCCGGTGCAATGTCTGTTTAACTTGGTCACAACAAAATGAAATAAGCAAAGAATTTGCATACATAAAGAGTAATGATTATATGTTTCAACTTTATTGATACTTATATGATACTGATGAATGGAATGGAATACATGGTATATATTGGAATTATGATTTATTACTATGAGTTGTTTGGTACTTTAGAGCTCATTGGATGATTATTCTCACTGAGCCACAACTCATCAATTTGCATCATTTTTCAGGTAAAGAAAAGTGATAGCTCATTTTAAGTAGCGTATAAAAGACATGGAGCACAGGTCACTGGTCGAGCCTCATCACTTTTTCTCCTTGCATTCTACACAAGCATGAAAATATGTCATATGTGTTTTGTATTTATGTGCTTGAATATGTATAGTCATTTTGGAATGAGTCTAAAAATGTATAAATGAAATCAACTCGAAAATACTTATGTGTAAAGTTTATGTTTTGATATATGTGATATATTATATTGTGGTCAAAACCTCAGTGTTAACTTTGCAAAGTCAGTGAATAATATTACAGGATATGAGACTTGCAAGTAATTGAATGAAATTATAGGATATGAGACTTGCAAAGTCATTGAATTATATTACAGGATATGAAAAAAAATTTTACTACTATTGTTAACAGGGTATTTTACCTTTCCAGTATGCCATGTATGATTACTTGATATTTGGATAGGTTATACTCAAATGCATGAGGTGTGACGTTACAACATCCTTAGTCCTTCTTAAGTACCTAAGGATATTCTTCACAGCCACCCAATGACCCTCACCAGGGTCTGATTGGTATCTGCTCATGACACTTAGAGCATATGATACATCGGGTCTTGTACATATCATAGTGTACATGATTGATCCTATAGTTGAAGCAAATGGAATCAAACTCATTTGTGTCCTCTCATCTTGTGCCTTTGGACACAAAGACTTTAAGAGAGTAATCCTATGGGTCATGGGAATATATCTCCTCTTGGACTGCTCCATGCTAAATCTCTTTAGCATCTTATCTATGTATGTAGAATGTGAAAGACCAAACAATCTCTTAGATCTATCTCTGTAGATCTTTATCCCCAAAATATATACTGCTTATCCAAGGTCTTTCATAGAGAAATTATTGGATAACCAAATTTTGACTGATTGTAAGGCTGAGACATCATTTCCTGTTAACCATATCTCATCTAGAAATAATGCAAGAAATATGATTGCACTTCGACTAACCTTCTTGTAAACACAAGGTTCATCCAGATTTTGTAAGAAACCAACCAGTTTGATTTTCTCATCAAACCGAATATTCCCACTCCTAGATGCTTGCTTTAAAAATATATTTAATATTAAATTATATATATATATATATATTCCATAAATGGATCTTTGAAGCTTACATACCTTTTTGCCATCTTTGGATATGAAGCTTTCTGGTTGTGTCATGTACACATCCTCAGTCAGATTTCCAATAAGGAAAGCTGTCTTCACATCCATTTGCCATATCTCATAATCATAATGAGTAGGAATGACTAGGAGTATCCTTATGGATTTAAGCATAGCTACTAGGCTAAAAGTTTCATCATAGTCAATTCCTAGTCTTTGACGATAACTTTTAGCAACAAGTCTAGCTTTATAGGTAATCACATTACCATCCATGTCTGTTTTCTTTTTGAAAACCATTTGCACCCTATAGGCTTTATCCTTTAGGGTGGGTCAACCAATGTCCATACTTGGTTTTCATATATGGAATCCATTTCTGACTTCATGGTTTGAAGGCATTTGTCAGATTCTGAACTATTCAGAACTTCTTCATAGGTTGGGGGCTCATCATTTTCTATGAGCAATACGTCGTTCTCTTCACTAATGAGAAATCCATATCTCTCTGGAAAAGTACATATCTTACATGACCTACGAAGTTCTTGTGCTTCATAAGGTTAAGCTGTTATATCATCTACATGAGTAATAAGCTCGGGTTCAAGTAGTTGATCAGCATCTGTTTGAGCATTTTAAACTTCCTCAAGTTCAATTTTGCTCCCACTATATCCTTTTAGAAGGAATTCTCTCTCTAAAAATATATCATGTCTTGAAACAAAAACCTTTTGTTCCAAAGGGTGGTAAAATTGATATCTATATGATGTTCTTGGATATCCCAGAAATAGACATCGGTCAGACTTAGCTTCTAGCTTATTTGACATTGTCCTCTTCACATAAGCAGGACAACCCCAAATTCTCATGTAAGAAAATGTGGGCCTTTTGTTATACCATATCTCATATGGAATAACATCAACTGACTTTGAAGGAACTCCATTTAATATATAAATGGCGGTCTCTAATGCATAACTCCAAAAGTATTTCAGTAGTTCTGCAAAACTCATCATAGACCTTACCATGTCTAACAAGGTTCGGTTTCTCCTTTTAGCCACACCATTGTTTTTTGGCGTGTAAGGTGGAGTCCATTGAGATAAAATCCCATTATCCCTAAGATAATCTAGAAATGCTTGGCTCAAGTATTCACCTCCTCAATATGATCGAAGTGTTTTAACACTTTTTCCAATTTGTTTCTCTACTTTATTTATGAATTCTTTTAACTTCTCAAAAGCTTCAGATTTCTATCTCATAAGATACACGAGCTGTTAGAGGAATGCTCTAAAGGCAATCACCTTTAGCACTTATTGTACAAATTTATTTCATTAATAAAATGCTTTTTCATTAATTTGATGTTCATTTGATATATGAATTGATAAGTGATCTTAAATCAATTAATGAAGTCCTTGATACATAACATAGCATGAAGGAAATCATGATGAGATCATGATATTGGGATTCTTATCATGTGTAATTATGTTAGTATCAAAATTATCCTTAGTCATAGGGTTAATGAGATGAGACATTATTAATCTAGACAGACTAGCACATGTTGCACTCCTTAGTTGGATCGAGTAGTAGATCTCATAATCTATAAACATGAGATGTTTAGAGTTAACATATGGATGCTTGCTAAGTGTAGCTAAGTACATTGGATGACCAACTCTGAGACAATCATATGGATAATCTATTCAAATGTCAATGATAGTCGCATCATAGCAATGGTGCAATTATCCTTAGACTTGAGGTACTCAAGGATATCTTGAATATTGATTATGTATTTTGACACTATTCCTTGTTGCCTTAGAGAGGTAGCTCATAGGGTAGTGATTGGATATAGCTTGAGGTATTCGAAGGTGATTGGGTAACCAACAAAGGATTCACCACTCTTGATAGAAGGAGTGTATACCCATGGCCTCTTTTCGTGGTCATTACTCAGGAATCTCTGGCCGAAGTGGAAATGTCATAAAGATAGTCTTCAATGACATATCTAATAGAGTAATGAGCCTCAAGGACAAGAACTAACATTACTTGGACTAGACGTGACGTAGTCAGTCTAGTGGGAGTTGACACATGTCCATATTCTGAACCAAGTGGGGTATAGATTGGTGAAAGAATAATTGCACAGAAGCTGTCTATGGAAAGGTTCGTAATCAAACCACTGACTTTCCGGTCAATTGGGGGTCATGATGTGTTGCTAGATACCGCTCATGACCTGCTTAAATTAATTGTTAATTTAAGTGGCCAACATAACGGGGAACCTAATGGGTCACACGCATTGAAGATATGGAGAATGAGCAAAATGGTATTGGATATGATCCAAAATATGAGAGAATTATTTTAGGATGGATCGCGATGAGATCGCACAAAAAAAAAACCGCACGGGCTAGGCAGGTTGCTGGCCCACCTTGTGGGCCAGCTGGGCTACCCAGCAGCAGCCTGATGCAGGCCCAACGCTCCTGTAGTTTCCATCTGGTGGCCAACGGCTGTAATTGGCCATAATTAGGCCAGTTACTATTCATTAGTTGCCATTTTCTCCATTTTTGACTTATCATCTTATTTTTGAATTTGATTCAAATTGGAAAGGCATCAAATGGCAGAAAATAAACATGAAAATATTTTTTGTGAAAAAAAAATATTTTTATGACAAAACAAAAATTCTCTTAAGAACGCTTTCAAAGCTAGCACTTTGAATTTGTTCAAACCATTTTCTCTTAATAGTTTTTCTTCATTCTACGCATGGATTATCATTAGAGACATCCTAGTATGGATTGTTGTGGTTTGCTACAACCCAACAAAGTGAAGATTTGAAGAACAAATCAAAAGTACGAGATATAAATTTTTAACATTTAGATTTATATAAATTAGTTTTAATGGTACAAGTACGATCTTTTGTTTTGGGTTTTAAAAAATTTTATTTTTCGCTGCGTTTATGAATATGATTCATTCTTCAAAACCCAACAGTAGCCATATCGTGAGTAGTCATCAATGAAAGTAATGAAGTAGACATTGGACCACATACATTTGAATGTATTAAGTCTAAAAGTCTATTAGTGCGTTCACCCTTTCCCTTAAAGGGTAATTTAGTCATCTTGCCTAATAAGCAAGATTCACATGTGTCATATGATTCATAATCAAATGATCATAAACTACCACTTTTGTGTAGCTTAGCCATGCGTTTCTTACTTATATGACCAAGGCGATAATGCCATAAGTAAGATGATTTCAACATATCTTGTTTTTGCCTTTTATTATCATTGATGTTTAAAATTGGATTTGACATATCTAATATGTATATTCCATTGCATAATGTACTACTAGCACAAAGAATTTCATTCAATATAATAGAACAACAATTCTTGCAAAAAGCTAAAAGGTAACCATCTTTATTTAGACTTCAAATGTAAATAATGTTTTTAGTCAAAGCAGGTACATAATAGCAATTATTGAAATTTAATATAAGTCCACTGTTGCCCAGAAATTGAACCAAGAAGGAGGGTTGAATTGGATATTAAAAATTCTTAACTTTTAAGTGCGGAAAGAAAAGTTAAGTAAAATAGGGATTGAAATATATCACACAGGAATTTTTATAGAGGTTCAGGTGTTAACAAACCCTACTCCTTTCCCCAGTCTCAATTGGGAGTTTCACTAACACACTAAGTGTTATAATGCAGTTTTACAAGCTCACTCTCAACTATGGTGTTTCTAACAATGGATCACACCTAACCCAAAAATCCTATGTGTTTTAATAGCTCACACAATAAACCAATTCCTTGTGTTTTAAAGGCTCACACAAATAACCCTTACAAGTGTTCTACTCTTAACCTAATATACCCAAACTTACTTGAGTAGTAGATTACAAAGAGAAACACTCACAAATCTATAATGCTCAGAAAATAATGAGCAAAAAGTTTTTTTACAGAGAATTAATGTTTGTTTGAAAGTGGTAAATGCATAAATGGCTACAACATGATTTTGATTCGAAGTATTTGCTCTTCCCTTGCTCCGGACTCATAAATGCCTTGCATTTATACTTCCATAGCGAATTATAGCAGTTTGGTTGCATTTAGTGTGAAAATAGTCGTTGCACCAACTCTTAATTTCGCGCCTGACATGTTTCTCTTTCCTCTTTCACGGTCGTGAATATGTATATCACGGTCGTGACTGTTCTTCTAAACTGTGACTTGAGTGGTGACTTTGGCCGTGAAGCATTCTGGAAGGATTTGAAGTGTTTGATCACAGGCGTGACATTATTCTTTCACGGGAGTGAACATCCTTCTTAGCTGTGGTCCAAGTGGTGACTCTGGTCGTGAAGCTCTCTGGAGGAATTTGACATGTTTTATCACGGGCATGACTTTCTTTCACGGGTGTGACTGATATGATCATTCACGATTGCTATGATGCTTCATGGCCGTGAACTTTAAATGTTGGATAATTGGCACTAAGCTGCATTACGGACATGACTTTCTTCAATTTTTGTCTTTTTAAGGTTAGTCTTCCATTCTCCATTCTCCATTCTTGCTATCATGTTCCATACCCTGTTCAATAAACTTAGAAAATAAGTATGTTAAATACATTATTGCTATTTTATTTGTGAGCAAAATGACATAAATACCCCTCAAGGTTCAACACCCACTAGGGAGGGTCAATGCATATGTTCCTACAGCTAATGCAGCAACCCTTGCCACAATGGAAATATGTCCCTTTTGGGGCAATCTCTTTGGCCTTCTTATTGGCCATGCCTCCTTTAGGCTTCATGGACTTCTTCTTCTTCTTCTTAAGGTTCTTCCTTTTTGAACTTGAAGAGTCCACCAGCATCACAGCCTTACTGTCATTCTTGACAAATGGCTCAGCTGTTTTGAGCAAGTTAATCAGCTTAGGAATAGTGGTAGAGATTTGGTTCATCCTATAGTTAAGCACAAAATGTGAATAACTATCAGACAAACCGGTTAGAATTAAGTCAATACTTAATTCATGGTCCATCACAAATCCCAAGGTGGACAACCTCTCTATATAGCCATTCATCTTTAATGCATATTGCGCTGGAGATGTCCCTTCAACCATCTTAGTGCAGAAGAGCAACCTCAAAGTTTCAAACCTTTCAGAACTTGTTTGCTCATCAAAAAGCTCTCTGAGATGGTATACTATGGAATTAACATCTATAGCCTCATGCTGCTTTTGCAACTCAGTTGATATAGTAGCAGGCATAATGCAGCTTGCCATCTCACTATCATCGAGATGCTTTTGATATGCCTTTTGAACATCTTCAGAAGCATTAGCAGTAGGGGGATTATGGAGTGCCACATCTAGGATATAGCCAATCTTTTTGGATTTGAGAATTATTCTCAGATTCCTTAGCCAATCCAAAAAATTAGGCCCAGTCAACTTATTTGATTCCATTAGTGATCGCAAATTCACACTTGTCATGATGATGATTTTAGCAACCTAGATGTGAAATAGAACATGTTAGAATGCACATAAAATGCATGTTTATTAGGTTTTTGATAAATCGCATTATGACTAATTTATAATATAGAGGTTAGAAATTATACCGTGTAATTTCTTATTTGTTCTTCAAATCTTCACTTTGTTAGGTTGTAGCAAACCACAACAATCCACATTAGGATGTCTCTAATGATAATCCATGTGAAGAATGAAGAAGAAACTATCAAAAGAGGTTTGAACAAATTTAAAGTGCTAGCTTTGAAAGTGTTCTTCAGAGAATTTTTGTTGTCTTAAAAATATTTTTTTCTCAAAAAACTATTTTCATGTCTATTTTCTTCCATTTGATGTCTTTTCTATTTCAATCAATTTCAAAGAAAAGATAAAAAGACAAAAATGGAGAAAAGGGAAATGAATGAATAGTAATTAGCCATAATTGGCCTAATTAAGGCCAAATTCTGTCATTGTCCAATGGGAGGGAGGCAGCAGCATGTTATGCCTTTTGCAGGTTGCTGCTGGGCAGCCCAGCTGGCGCACTAAGCAGGCCAACAACTTGCCTAACCGCGTGGGCCGGCACAGGCCCGCGACCATCCTGAACAATTTTTCCCATGCGATCTCATCACAATCCATCCCAAAATAATTCTACATATTTTGGATCCTATCCAAAACCATTTTACTCATTCTCCATATCTTTAATGTGTGTGACCCATTAGGTTCTCGGTTATGTTGGCCACTTAAATTAACAATTAATTTAAGAAAGTCATGAGCGTATCTAGCAATACATCATGACCCCTAATTGACGGAAAAGTCAGTGGTTTGACTACAAACCTTTCTGTTGCCCAGATATTGAACCAAGAAGGGGGGTTGAATTGGATATTAAAAAAAAAATTTCTTAACTTTTAAGTGCGGAAAGAAAATTTGAGTTGAGTAGGGATAGAGATATCACACAAGAATTTTGATAGAGGTTCGGGTGTTAACAAACCCTACTCCTCTCCCCAATCTCAATTGGGAGTTTCAATAACACACTAAGTGTTACAATGGAGTTTTACAAGCTTACTCCCAACTATGGTGTTTCTAACAATGGATCACACCTAACCCAGAAATCCCTTGTGTTTTAATGGCTCACAGAATAAACCAATTCCTTGTGTTTTGAAGGCTCACACAAATAACCCTTAAAAGTGTTCTACTCTTAACCCAATATACCCAAACTCACTTGAGTAGTAGATTACAAAAAGAAACACTCACAAATCTATAACGCTCAGAAAATAATGAGCAAAAAGATTTTTACAGAGAATTAATGTTTGTTTTGAAAGTATTAAATGCACAAAATGGCTACAACAAGATTTTGATTCGAAGTATTAGCTATTCTCTTGTTTTGGATTCATAAATGACTTGCATTTATACTTCGATGGTGAATTATAGTCGTTTGGTTGCATTTAATGTGGAAATAGTCTTTGCACCAACTCTTAATTTTACGCCTGACATGTTTCTCTTTCCTCTTTCACAGTTGTGAATAAGCGTGTCACGATCGTGACTGTTCTTTTAAGCCGTGACTTTGGCCGTGAAGCATTCTGGAAGGATTTGAAATGTTTGATCATGGGCATGACAATATTATTTCATGGGCATGAACATCCTTCCTAGTCGTGGTCCAAGTAGTGACTCTGGCCGTGAAGCTCTCTGGAGGAATTTGACATGTTTTCTCACGGGCGTGACTTTCTTTCATGGGTGTGACTTTCTTTCATGGGCATGACTGATATGATCATTCACAGTTGCTATGATCCTTCATGGCCGTGAACTTTAAATGTTGGATATTTGGCGATAAGCTTCATCACGGGCGTGACATGACATACAAGGTCACGGGCGTGAACATGCTATTTCTTTATTTTTTTGTCATTTTAAGGTTGGTCTTCCATTTTCCATTCTTGCTATCATGTTCCATACCCTATTCAATAAACTTAGAAAACAAATGTGTTAAATACATTATTGCTATTTTATTTGTTAGCATCAAAATGATGGAAATACCCCTCAAGGTTCAACAATCTCCCCCTTTTTGATGGTGACAAATAATCTAGCAATATGTGCTTTCGAGAAGTCTCCCCCTCAAAAGATGCTTAAGATAAAAAATTACTGAAGTGCAAGAATTGTAAAGAATGATGAAGTATAGCATTAAAATATGCTTCCCAGTTTAGGTATATGCAAGTTATATGCAAGGTATATTAAATGTATAGAAAATTTTTACTTAAAACAAGTTAAGTATGGGCAAAGTATATTTAAGGTATATTCAAAGTATATCAAGTGCATATTCATTCATGTAACTTGCATCCAGGTATATGCAAAATATACTTAAGGTATATTCAAGGTATATCAGCTCATTTGCATACTTGCATATTCATTTGATTCAAATAAGTATTTAAAATATATTGCATTTAACTTTAAATATAATATATTGCTAGGTTCTCCCCCTTTTGTCATTAACAAAAAGAATATCAAAAAGATAAATCATAATGGAAAACAAAAGCAATTATATTAATATTAAAAGAAGACTACAAGGATTTGAAAAATGATTGAAAGTCCTAAATCAAACAAGCTAGAAAATAACATAGCTAAAATATAGTCTAGCTAGATTTGGAGTCTGACATCCCGTCTCTAAGGTGAGCTACTTCCGCCTCGAGGCTCTCCATGCAAGACTCCATGAAATCCATGAGGTTCTCTAGCCTCTCATACATCGGAGCCTGCAATTGCTCAAACTGTGGTGCCAAGAGATCAGCCACTTGGTGAGCTAAGTTTGGTGTGGAGGCAGACGATTGTCCAATTTCCTACTCAACCTCTAGAGTTGCCATCTCAACTCGAACTCTCTTCCTCTGCTGGTTTCCTTGGAGGCCAGCTTTGAAGTCATCCGAATTGTTGTCCTCCCAAATTATCTCACCAGCAGTGTTGGTGAAATGGTAGTAGATGTTGTTCTCATGAACTATACGAACAATCGCTCCCATTTTGGTAAATGACTCAACATCTAATCGGTCTCAAGGATGTGTTGGTATAAGGTTGAAGTGGTGCTCCTCTAGCTTCAAATACCCAAGTTTGATAGCAAGGTGAGTCACATACCCACCAATCAGAATGTCTCTGGACTGCATTGTGGCAATAGACAGTAGATGCTTTGCAAACCATCGAGTTAAGCCACTGTTAGGCCTTTTTGGGCCATCTCTAGGAGAAAGAGCTCGGATTTCTGAATCGATCCGTTGCTATCTCATCTGGAAAAAATGCTATATGTTAGAAACCTATGCAATACTTGTGCACTGGGGATCGAAGGTGGGTGCTTTTCGTCTTCTTGACGTCCCAGCTGTAGTCAATCCTAAAATGAGTCCACGCCTAAGTAGCATAGAACTCCACCTCACTCTCATTAAGGATACCGTCAGAGGGAAGGTTGAACATGTCACCAAACTCTGTGGCAATGAGGGTGTTCAAATGCTTGCAAAGTTGGAATTTTACCGTGCCGGTAGGAGAGACTTGCAGGGTTCTTAGGAACTCGAGAGTTGGTTCCCTCAATGTTGGTTAATGGATATCAATGAAATCTTTCAGATGACAAGCCTGGAGTTGTTCCATCATGCTTGTCTCGAGACAAGTGTTCTGATAGTCTGCCACTCAAATGATTGAGAGGAAAGGAGTGTTCTTTGCTTCAGAACTGAGTATCTTAGATGACAGTGCTTCTGAATAATGTTTAAAAGGTAGTTCATGTACCTTCTTGGAGAATGAAACTTATTTCTCGTACCTTTGGAGGAGCCGGTTTCCATTTTTGATTGAGAAATATATTTTTGAAGAGAGAAAATCTGATGGAATTTTGGAATATAACCTAAGGAGTTTTGATTTCTGATGATGGATACAGTTTTTGAAGGTATTTATAGATGGAATGATTTGCTAGGGGGCCATAATCTTCAAAATGGTATTCAATGGTGATAAATGAGAGAAGTTGGAGAGTTGGAAATGAGGGAAATAACAGCATAAAATGTTTTATAGCCAACATCTTCACGGGCATGAAAGCTAAGTCACGGGCGTGAAATGTCGTGTTCACAGTTTGCTGAAGAGACGTTCTACCCGTGATGAGGGATGTGAAATGATTCACGGTCATGACAATTAAAGGTCACGGGCGTGACGATGAAATATCACAGTGGTGACAAAAAATTCATGGTCGTGAAGTACAATCTTCACTACTTGTGACAGTGAGACACAGCGTGACACAAAGCATGAATGCTTCTGTAAGTTTTTGGTGGAAATGTTCACGATCATGAATAAGCGTCACGAGCGTGAACAAAGGGTTTCACAGGGGTGATAGAAAATGGTTATGGGCGTGAAATATAGTCTTCACTACCTTCAACCGTAAAGCATGTTGTGAAGCAAGGCGTGAAAGCTACTGGAGCTTGGCGATTATGATCACAGTCGTGAATGTATGTCATGGGCATGAATTGCCTAAAATCCTCATTAAATAAAATTAAGTCTAAAACAAGACTAAAGCATTTCTAAGGAGCTTTTATCCCCTATAACATATATTTTTATCAAGTTAGCTACTTCATATTTAAAAAAGATGAGACAAAAAACAGAAGATTATCAATCAAGGTTAGACAATTTTGGCAATCATAAAGTTAATCCATCAATCATACCAAGCTCTCTTCTTATGAAATTAAATCTTTCCTCATTTAGAGACTTAGTGAAGATATCTGTCAATTGATTGTCTGTGCTTATAAATTCCAATACAACATCTCCATATTGAACATGATCTCTGATAAAATGATGTCTTATGTCAATATGATTATTTATAGAGTGTTGAATGGGATTCTTAGATAGATTTATAGCACTTGTATTGTCACATCTAATAGGTATATGGTCCATACTATGACCATAATCCTTAAGTTGTTGTTTCATCCAAAAAATTTGTGTACAATAATATCCTACTGCCACATACTTCGCTTCAGCGATAGAAAGAGCAACTGAAACTTGTTTCTTGCTAAACCAAGAAACTAAGCATTCTCCAATAAAGTGACAAGTACCTAAAGTAATTTTTCTATCTAAAAGACTTCCAGTGTAATTAGCATATGAATATCCTATAATGTGAAAGGATGAATTTCTAGGATACCATAAACCTAGATGCAATGAGCCATGTAAATATTTTAAAATTCTTTTTACTGCATTTAAATGTGACTCTTTAGGACATGATTGAAAGCGAGCACATAAGCATACACTATACATTATATCAAGTCTAGAGGCAGTAAGATATAAAAGTGATCCGATCATACCTCTATAGAGCTTTTCATTAATGCTCTTACCCTTTTCATCCTTGTCCAATTTTGTTGATGTGCTCATTGGAGTCTTGGAATTTTTGCATCCTTCCATTCCAAATTTCTTAAGTAAGTCTTTGGCATATTTGGATTGATTGATGAATATGCCCTCATTGCCTTGTTTTATTTGTAGACCGAGGAAGAATTTTAGCTCACCCATTATGCTCATTTCGAATTCCCTAGTCACACACTTAGCAAATTCTTGGCAAAGCAATTTATTAGTATACCCAAATATGATGTCATCAATATAAATTTGAACAATTAGAGTATCATGCTTATGCTTTTTAATGAATAATGTAGTGTCAACATTCCCCTTTGTAAAATTATTTTCTAAGAGAAAATAACTTAGTCTTTCATACCAAGCTCTTGGGGCTTGTTTCAAACCATATAAAGCTTTTGAAAGTTTAAATACATGGTTGGGAAAATCATAGCTTTCAAAACCTGGTGGTTGTTCTACATAAACTTCTTCTTCTATAAAGCCATTTAAAAAGGCACTTTTACATCCATTTGAAAGAGTTTGAAATTCATATGGCATGCATATGCTAAAAGTATTTTATGGCTTCTAATCTAGCTACAGGAGCATAGGTCTCATCATAATCTATTCCTTTTTCCTAATTATATCCTTTTGCAACCAACCTAGCCTTATTCTTAGTTATCGAACCTTGTTCATCTAATTTATTTCTAAATACCCATTTGCTTCCAATGATTTGATGCTTCTTAGGTCTAGGTACTAAGGTCCATACCTTACTTCTCTCAAATTGGTTGAGTTCCTCTTGCATAGGAATCACCCAATTTTCATAATTAAGAGCCTCATCAATATTTTTAGGCTCAATTTGAGAAACAAACGCAATATTAGAAAGTAAATGTTTGAGATGAGATCTAGTACTTACTCCCCTTGTAGGATCACCAATTATTTGCTCTTTGGGGTGATCTTTTGTCAATCTCCATTCCTTTGGGAGCTCTAGCCTATTTTCCTCTTGAGCTGGAGGTAGAGTATCATCTTGATGTGAATCTTCTTGATCATTTTCTTCTCTTTCATTTTCAAGATCAAGTCTTTCCATGGTACCTAGAACATCATCAAGAACACTACCTTTCAAAAGATCAAGCTTACTAGATTCATCAAAAACAACATGCATAGATTCTTCAACAGTTAATGATTTTTTATTAAATACTCTATACGCTTTGCTAGTTGTAGAGTATCCTAAAAAGATACCCTCATCAGATTTAGAGGCAAATTTTCCAAGGTTGTCCTTGGTATTCAATATGAAACATTTGCATCCAAATACTCTAAAGTATGGTATCAAAGGCTTTCTTCCATTCCATAGCTCAAATGAAGTTTTGTTTAAGAGAGGTCTTTTGAAAACTCAACTTGAATTATAACATGCAGTATTTGTGGCTTCAGCCCAAAAGTAAGTTGGTAAACCATAGTCATTGAGCATTGTTCGAGCCATTTCAATTAAATTTCGATTTTTCCTTTCGACTACCCCATTTTGTTGAGGTGTTCTAGGAGATGAAAAATTCTGGGTAATGCCATGTTCAAGACAAAAATTTTCAAAGTTTTCATTTTCAAATTCTTTACCATGATCACTTCTCATTTTTGAAATACAATATCCTTTTTCATTTTGAACTCTTTTAGCAAAGCATCTGAAAGTTTCAAAGGCATCACTCTTTTAAGCTAAGAAAATTACCCAAGTAAATCTAGAGTAGTCATCGATGATGACAAAGGCATAGTGTTTACCTCCTAAACTTGTAATCCTAGTAGGTCCAAAAAGATCTAGATGCAAGAGTTGTAGAGGTTTTGAGGTACTTACAATTTTTTTGGATTTGAAGGATGACTTGTGTTGTTTTCCTTTTTGGCAAGGTTCACATGTCTTGCCTTTTTCAAATTTGACTTTTGGTAACCCCTTCACCAGCTCTCCTTTGCTGAGGCTTTGAATTAGATCCATGTTTGCATGACCAAGCCTTCTATGCCACAACCAAGGTTCATCACTTACCCTTAGCATTGTTTCCAAAGGTAACTTTACCTCCATCAATACTTTTGATTTCATTGAAAAGTTCTTTGTCTCCTGTCATATGCCTTGAGCATCCACTGTCTACTAGGCAAGCATTTTTGGTTATTGTGGACTTAAGGCATACCTATAGAATCACAATTCAAGTATGTTTTTTAGGTACCTAAATGAGCTTGGGTCCTTAGGGGTTAGCACATGAAGGTTCCCAATGAGCCTTCCTTATCCAGCAATATTTATTTATGTGACCAAATTTCATATAATAATTACATTGTTTAGGTCTAAATATGCTTTTTGGTCTTACAATGCTTTTGAATGCCATATTTCTATTAGGTTGAATTTGAGAGCAATGGTATGCACAAGCATGATGAATTGGTGTTTTTCTAGGTGCATGCTTCTTATACATAAAGGCATGATTAGCCTTTTGAGGTTTCCTTCCTAGGCTTACCAATCCTTGATCATCCCTCTTATGTATAGAAGATTTAGTGAATTTTGTGCAGTTAGCCCTTGGGGCTGTTACAGCAAATGTGGAGATATAAGGTTCACTTGAATTAACAAAAGTAGTCTTGTGAGAAGATAATGATGTACCCTTAAATCCTAGACCATGTCTAATTAAGGGTGGTCTTTGAGACACAATGAGAGTATCTAAACTCTCCTTTCCTTTGTAAAATTTTGAAATGGAGTTTCTAAGTTCCTTAACTTCATTTTTCAAAATAGTTTTCTTTAAGTAAGGATTTAGTTGAGGGTCTTGAAGAGTACTCATTTAATGACTTTTGAAGAGATTCATTAGATGATTTAAGCTTAAATTTTTCCATTTCTAAAGCATCCATTTTGATTTTCAAATTAGAAATATTATTCTTATAAGTATTGAATGTAATTCTATATTTCTCTAGTTCTAGATTCAATACCTCTATTAGGCTTTGCTCATCATCATCTTCACTATTACTATCATTATCACTACTATCATTATTGAAAGAGTATGAATGAAGTGATCCTACCTTATCTAAGATGTGATCCTCTATATCCATGAAGCATAGGTTGACCTCTTCACTTTTATTGTCATCTTTTTCACTTAAAGAGCTTTCGTCATCCCATGTGGCTTTGTGACCTTTCTCCCCATTGTCTCTTTGGTATTTGCTATTGTGCTTCTTGAGCCTTGGACATTCCAGTTTAATATGCCTTTTCTTCCCACATTCATAACACTTTACCTCTTCTTTACTTCTTTGTGAGTCATTAGAGGTCTGTTTGAGGTTTCTTTGCCTGAATTTTCTAGAGTTGCTCATTCTCTTCTCAATAACTCTTTTCAGCCTTCTTGAGAGCATAGCAATGTCCTCATTTGCATCATCACTCTTTTCTTCATCATCTTCAACTTCCTCTTGAGATTTTGAAGTAGAGGCTTTTAGTGCTAGAGGCTTTCTTTTTTCTGGCTTTGCTTCAAGCTCTCTATCCCTTTTCACTGTCATTTCATGTGTAAGAAATTGCCAATAAGCACATCGATATTCATGATGCTCATGTCTTCATTTGCCTCTTCTATACAGACAACTCTTGAACCGTAATCTTTGAGAGAAAGACTTCTCAGAATTTTGTTATTTACATCTTCCCAGCTCAGGTGTTTCCCAAGCTTTCTCATGCCATTTATGAAGGCTAGAAGATGGTTGGTCATGTTAGTAATTGACTCATTGGATTTCATCTTGAAGAGTTCATACTCTGAAGTAAAAAGTTGAATCTTCTTGGATTTAACTTGCTTTGTTCCTTCATGATAGTTTTCCAATGTTTTCCACATGCTGTAAGCAGTTGGGCAGTATTGTATTCTACCACATTCTTCAATGGATAATGAGCTTAAGAGAATTGTCATTGCCTTATTGTTTTTGAAGTTTGCTCTTCTTTGAGGCTCTATCCAATCATCTATTGACAGGATTGCTTCTTCACCATCAACTCCTTTTCTAGTTGGTGGTGTCAATTCTTTCCAAACACTATCCCAGACTTCAATTCCTTCACTATCGAGATATGTCTCCATTCGAGACTTCCAATGAGCATAATTTGCTCCATCAAAGTAAGGCTTGAGACTTTGGAATCCTTCATTGGCCATACCTTGATCTTTGCTAGCAATTTTTAGGCTTCGATGCTAGACTAAGCTATGATACCAATTGTTGCCCAGATATTAAACCAAGAAGGGGGGTTGAATTGGATATTAAAAAAAATTTCTTAACTTTTAAGTGCAAAAAGAAAAGTTAAATTGAGTAGGGATAGGAAGATATCACACAGGAATTTTTATAGAGGTTTGGGTGTTAACAAACCCTACTCCTCTCCCCAATCTCAATTGGGAGTTTTACTAACACACTAAGTGTTACAATGGAGTTTTACAAGCTCACTCCCAACTATGGTGTTTCTAACAATGGATCACACCTAATCTTGAAATCCCTTGTGTTTTAATGGCTCACACAATAAACCAATTCCTTGTGTTTTGAAGGCTCACACAAATAACCCTTACAAGTGTTCTACTCTTAACCCAATATACCCAAACTCACTTGAGTAGTAGATTACAAAGAGAAACACTCACAAATCTATAATGCTCAGAAAATAATGAGCAAAAATATTTTTACAGAGAATTAATGTTTGTTTTGAAAGTATTAAATGCACAAAATGGTTACAACAAGATTTTTATTCGAAGTATTAGCTATTCTCTTGTTTTGGATTCATAAATGACTTGCATTTATACTTCTATGGTGAATTATAGTCGTTTGGTTGCATTTAATATGGAAATAGTCGTTGCACCAATTCTTAATTTTGCGTCAGACATGTTTCTCTTTCCTCTTTCACAGTCATGAATAAGTGTGTCACGGTCGTGACTCTTCTTCTAAGCGGTGACTTGAGTGGTGACTTCGGTTGTGAAGAATTCTGGAAGGATTTGAAATGTTTGATCATAGGCATGAAAATATTATTTCACGGGCGTGAACATCTTTCATAGCCGAGTTCCAAGTAGTGACTCAGGCCGTGAAGCTCTCTGGAGGAATTTGACATGTTTTCTCACAGACGTGACTTTTTTTCACGGGTGTGACTGATATGATCATTCACAGTTGATATGATCCTTCATAGCCATGAACTTTAAATGTTAGATATTTGGCGCTAAGCTTCATCACGGGTGTGACATACAAGGTCATAGGCATGAACATGCTATTTCTTCATTTTTTTGTCATTTTAAGGTTAGTCTTCCATTCTCCATTCTTGCTATCATGTTCCATACCCTGTTCAATAAACTTAGAAAACAAGTATGTTAAATACATTATTGTTATTTTATTTGTTAGCATCAAAATGGCAGAAATACCCCTCAAGGTTCAACACTTTCCGTAGACAATTTTCATGCAATTATTCCTTTCACCATTCTATAACCCACTTGGTTCAGAGTATTGACATGTGTCAACTCCCACTAGACTGACTACATCATGTCTAGTCCAAGTAATATTAGTTCTTGTCCCTGAGGCTCATTACTCTATTAGATATGTCATTGAAGACTATTTTTATGATATTTCCACTCCGACCAGAGATTCTCCAGTAATGACCACGACAGGAGGCCATGGTTATACACTCCTAACAGGAGTGGTGAATCCTTTGTTGGTTACCCAATTAACTTCGAATATCTCAAGTTGTATCCAACCACCACCCTATGAGCAACCTCGCTGAGGCAACAAAGAATAGTGTCAAAATACAGAATCAATATTCAAGATATCTTTGAGTACCTCAAGTCTAAGGATACTTGCACCATTGTTATGATTAGACTATCATTGACATTTGATAGATTATCCATATGATTGTCTCATAGTTTGTCATATAATGTACTTAGCTACATTTAGCAATCATCCACATGTTAACTCTAAACATCTCATGTTTATAGATTATGAGATCTACTACTCGATCCAATCAAGGAGTGTAACATGTTCTAGTCTGTCTGGATTAATAATCTCTCGTGTCATTAATCCTATAACTAGGGATAATTTTGATACTAACATAATGATACTAACACATGATAAGAATCTCAATATCATGATCTCATCATGATTTCCTTCATGCTATGTTATGTATGAAGGACTTCATTAATTGATTTAAGGTCACTTATCAATTCATATATCAAATGAACATCAAATTAATGAAAAAGCCTTTTTATTAGTCAAATAAATTTGTAAAATAATTGCTAAAGGTGATTGCCTTTAGAGCACTCCTCTAACATTATGGACTTAGCCCAATGTGATTGAGCATGCATGAATTTATTTTTTTATGGTAAATAGGGTCTGCGTGTCCCTACCTATCTTTCTTTCTTTCTTGTGTATTTCTCTTCTCATTTTACTCCCTTTAAATATAAATTGAGGTTTTTGATACTTTGAAATATGTAATTAAATTACATAGGATTACGATATAATGGAGATACAAAGGAGCAAGAAGTAAAGGAGGTGGTGCCATAAAAAAGTAGACATAGAAATAGGAATTTGATTTCTATTTTTGGTTGTAAACTCATTCATATACCTAGATAAGACCTAGTCAATTTCTCTTTGGCTCAAGAGATTGACTTTAGTATGTCCATGATCATGCAATTAATGTAACTATCTTTATATTTTCATGTGATAAATGTATGATATATAAAAGCATGCACTAATAACATGATAAGGCTTAACAAAGAAATCCCTCGGTAAATAAACAATTAAGTCTTACGCCTTCCATTAATATGAGGAGAACCAAAGTTCTTCTAAACTTAGGGTTGTTGAGTTGCCTCAAGCTTGCTCTATATGAATATGTTCAAACCATTGAAATTAGATTTCATGATTAATGGGTTGGATTTAACTGATATCATTAGCTTGTTGGATTATCGCCAAGGTAAAAATGTATTAGAGGCAAAGTTAGGTTAGTGTACAAGATATGTACACATATCAAGAGTTGATAGCCCAATATATGTGTACAAATCAATTAGTTGATAGCACAAGATTCAATAGTTGCATGAATAATGCAATTGGTATGGATTAGATACCTACCAACCAAACTAATGATGGCTTGTTGAGTTGCCTCAAGATTATTCTTAGTTAGTTGGATATCAACCCATTAGGAGAACTTCCATATAGGTTCTCTCGGGTTCATAGTGAGGACTATGGATTCGTAATAAAATAGTGGGAGTCATAATGCGATTTATTAAACACCTAATAAACATGCATTTTCATGTACATTCTAATATGCTCTATTTTACTTATAGATTTCTTGAATCATCATCATGACAAGTGTGAATTTGTGATCATTAATGGAGTCAAATAAGTTGACTAGGCCTTATTTTTTGAATTGGCTAAGGAATTTGAGAATAGTTCTCAAATCCGAAAACATTGGCTATGTCCTAGATGAGGCACTCCCTAATTTCCCTACTGCTAAGTTTTTTGAAGATGTTCAGAAGGAATATCAAAAGCATCTCGATGACAGTGAGCAAACTGCATTATGCTTGCTACTATGTCAGTTGAGTTGCAAGAGCAGCATGAGGCTATGGATAATAATTCCATAGTCTACCATCTAAGAGAGCTTTTTGATGAGTAAGCACGTTTTGAAAGGTTCAAAACTGCAAGGTTGCTCTTCCGCACTAAGATGGTAGGGGGGACATCTCCAATGCAATATACACTGAAGATGAATGGCTATATTGAGAGGTTGGCCACCTTGGGATTTATGATGAATCATGAATTAAGTATTGACTTAATTCTAACTGGTTTGTTTGATAGTTTTTCATATTTTGTGTTTAACTATAGGATGAACCAAATCTCCACCACTATTCCTGAGCTGATCAATTTGCTCAAGACAGCTGAGCCATCTGTTAAGAAGGACCGAAAGGTTGTGATGCTGGTGGACTCTTCTAGTTCTAAAAATAAGAATCTTAAGTAGAAAAAGAAGTCCATAAAGCCTAAGGGACGTGTGGCCAAGAAGAAGAATAAGGAGACTGCTCCAAAGGGGACATGCTTTCATTATGGCAAGGATCCCCATTGGAAGGGAAACTGTAAGGCTTACTTGGAGTCTTTAAAAAAGAAGGCATATGATGCCCCATCTACTTTAGGTATTCTTGTCATTGAAATTAATATTGTTTCCAATAATGATATATGGGTATTAAATACTGGTTGTAGCTCACATATATGCACTAATATGTAGGGCCTAAGGAACAATAAATAGCTCAATAAGGGAGATTCAAACCTACATATTGGAAATGGAGCAAGGGTTACTGCATTAGTTGTAGGAACTTATGTTTTGACAATCCCTAGTGGGCTTATGTTAAATTTAGATAATTGCTATATTGTACCTCCTTTAAGTAAAAACATTATTTATGTTTCAAGTTTAAATAAAGATGGTTTCCATTTAGTTTTTGGTAACAATTGTTGTTCTATTATATTGAATGGAATTCTTTATAAGTGGTACATTATGCAAGGGAATATACATATTAGCTATGTCCAATCCAATTTTAAACATCAATGATAATAAAAGGCAAAAATAAGATATGTTGAAATCATCTTACTTATGGCATTGTTTCCTTGGTCATATAAGTGAGAAACACATGGCTAAGCTATACAAGAGTGGTAGTTTGGGGTCATTTGATGGGAATCATATGACACATGTGAATCCTGCTTATTAGGCAAGATGATTAAATTACCCTCTAAGGGAAAAGGTGAACGTGTTAATGGGCTTTTAGACTTAATACACTCAGATGTATGTGATCCAATGTCCACACATGCCATAAGTGGTTTCATCTACATCATTATTTTTATTGATGACTACTCACGATATGGGTATGTGTATCTGATGAGATACAAATCTAAAGTTTTTGAAAAATTCAAAGTGTTCAAAAACGAAGTAGGAAAATAACTTGGCAAAAGTATTAAAACACTTCGATCAGATCGATGAGGAGAATACTTGAGCCAAGAGTTTCTAAATTATCTTAGGGATAATAGGATATTATCTCAATGGACCCTGCCTTACACTCAACAACACAATGGTCTGGCTAAAAGAAGAAACCGAACCCTGTTAGACATGGTAAGGCCTATGATGAGTTATGTGAAACTCCCTAAATCCTTTTAGGGTTATGCACTAGAGACTGCATTTTATATATTAAATGGAGTCCCTTCGAAGTCAATTGATGTTACTCCATATGAGATATGGTATAACAAGAAGCCCACATTTTCTTACATGAGAGTTTGGGGTTATCCTGCATTTGTTCCTGGAAGCTAAGTTTGACCATTGTCTGTTCGTGGGATATCCAAAAGCATCATATGAATATCAATTTTACCACCCCTTGGAACAAAAGGTGTTTGTTTCAAGACATGCTATCTTTTTAGAAAAAGGAATTTCTTCTAAAAGGAGATAGTTGGAGCAAAATTGAACTTGAGGAAGTTCAAGCTGCTCAAGTGGATGCTGATCAATTGCCTGAACCCAAGCTTGTTATTCATATAGATGATATAATAGCTCAACCTTCTGAAATACAAAAGCTTCATAGGTCTATAGAGATAGATTTGACTAAGGATATTTACATAACACAACCATAAGGCTTCATATCCAAAGATGGCTAAAAGGTATGCAAGCTTAAAAGATCCATTTATGGATTAAAGCAAGCATCTAGAAGTTGGAATATTCAATTTGATGAGACAATCAAGCAATTTGGTTTCTTACAAAATCCGAATGAACCTTATGTATATAAAAAGGTTATTGGGAGTGCAATTGTATTCCTTGTGTTGTATGTAGATGACATATTGCATATGAGAAATGATGTCTCAACCTTACAATCAGTTAAAATTTGATTATCCAAGAATTGCTCTGTGAAAGACCTTGTAGAAATAGTCTATATTTTGGGGATAAAGATCTATAGAGATAGATTTAAAAGATTGCTTGGTCTTTCATAGTCTACATACATAGACAAAATACTAAAGAGGTTTAGCATGGAGCAGTCTAAGAGGGGATATATTCCCATGACCCGTGGGATTACTGTATCAAAGACTATGTGTCCAAAAACACAAGATGAGAGGACACACATGAGTTTCATTCCATATGCTTCAGTTATAGGATAAATCATGTACACTATGATATGTACAATATATGATGTATCATATGCTCTGAGTGTCACGAGTAGATACCAATCGGACTCTCGTGAGAGTCATTAGGTGGCTGTTAAGAATATCCTTAAGTACTTGAGAAGGACTAAGGATGTATTCTAAGTATATGGAGATGGAGATCTTGTTCTGAATGGGTACACTGATACCAGCTTCCAATCTAACAAGGATGACTCAAAATCTCAGTCGGGTAATATATTCACACTAAATGGTGGAGCAATTAGTTGGATTAACTCCAAACAGGAAACGACTGTTGATTCCAGAATCGAAGCAGAGTACATAGCAGCTTCTGAAGCAGCAAAGGAAGCAGTTTGGATAGAGAAATTCATTATGGAACTTGGAGTCGTTCCTAGCATTGTTGACCCAATACATTTGTATTCTGATAATAATGGAGCCATTGCACAAGCAAATGAGCCATAGTCTCATCAGATATCCAAACATGTACTCAAAAGATATCATTTGATTAGAGAAATCATTGGTAGGAATGATGTAAAGATAGAAAAAGTGTCCACTGATCAAAATATTGTTGATCCTTTAACTAAGCCACTTCTCTAAAAGAAATATGATTCTCATGTACCCGCCTATGAAATTAAATACAAAGGTGATTGTCTTTAGTGCAAGTGGATGCTTGTTAGAGTAGTGCTCTAAAGGCAATCACCTTTAGCACTTATTGTACAAATTTATTTGATTAATAAAAGGCTTTTTCATTAATTTGATTGTCATTTGATATATAAATTGATAGTGATCTTATATCAATTAATGAAGTCCTTGATACATAACATAATATGAAGAAAATCATGATGAGATCATGATATTAAGATTTTTATCATGTGTAATTATGTTAGTATCTAAATTATCCCCAGTCATAGGATTAATGAGATAAGACATTGTTAATCTGGATAGACTAACACATGTTACACTCCTTGATTAGATCAAGTAGTAGATCTCGTAATCTATAAATATGAAATGTTTAGAGTTAATATATGGATGCTTGCTAAGTGTAGCTAAGTACATTGGATGACTTGCTCTGAGATAATCATAAGGATAATCTATTCAAATGTCAATGATAGTCTCAACATAGTAATGGTGCTAGTATCCTTAGAGTTGAGATAAAATATTTTGGATAATGATTATGTGTTTTGACACTATTCCTATTTGCCTCAGAGAGGTTGCTCATAGGGTGGTGATTGAATACAACATGAGGTATTTAAAGATAATTGGGTTACCAACAAAGGATTCATCACTTCTGATAGAAAGAGTGTATACCCATAGCCTCTTGTTGGGGTCATTACTTGAGAATTTCCGGCCGGAGTGGTAATATCATGAAGATAGTCTTTAATGATATGTCTAATAGGGTAATGAGCCTTAGGGATAGTAACTAACATTATTTGGACTAAACGTGATATAATCAGTCTAGTGGGAGTTGACACATGTCCATACTTTGAACCAAATGGGGTATAAAATGGTGAAAGGTATAATTGCATGGAAATTGTCTATGGAAATGTTTGTAATCAAACCATTGACTTTCCAGTCAATTGGGGGTCATGATGTGTTTCTAGATACTACTCATGACTTACTTAAATTGATTGTTAATTTAAGTGGTCAACATAATCGGGAACCTAATGGGTCATACGCATTGAAGATATAGAGAATGAGTAAAATGGTATTGGATGGGATCCAAAAATATGAGAGAATTATTTTGGGATGGATTGTGTTGAGATCGCACTAAAGATTTGTTCGGGAGAGTATACCTACACAGGCCCACACTGGCTAGGCAGGCTGCTGGCATGCCTAGCAAGCCAACTGAGTCTACCCAACAACAGCCCATAGCAGGCCCAGCGCCTGCGCAACATAGTGCATAATAGTGGTCGTTGGCTTTCTTTGGCCTTAATTAGGCCATAATTGGTATTCACTATTCCTTAAGTTTCATTTTCTACATTTTAGACTTTTCTTTTTTTTTTTTGAATATGATTTAAATAGAAAAGACATCAAATGGAAGAAAAGAGATAAGAAAATATTTTTTTTGTGAATGAGACAAAAGAAAAATTCTCTCGAGAATACTTTCAAAGCTAGAACTTTGAATTTGTTCAAGTTATTTCTTTTGTTAGTTTCTTCTTAATTCTTCACATGGATTATTATTAGAGACATCTTAGAATGGATTGTTGTAGTTTTCTACAACCCAACAAGATGAAGATTTGAATAACAAATCAAGAAATTGCAAGTTATATTTTCTAACCTCTATGTTTGTTGAATTAGTTTTAATGGAACAAACAAGATTCTTGTTTTGGGTTTTGAAAATTTTATTTTTTCTGCTTTGTTTTATGAATGACATTTGTCTTCAAAACCCAACACTTATTGCCTCTCAAAGATTTCCCATAGGGTGGTGATTGGGTATAACATGAGGTATTCAAAAGTAGTTGAGTATTCAATAGAGGATTCACCACTCCCGATAGAAGGAAAGTATACCTATGGCATCTGATAAACATCATTACTTAGAAATCCTTGGCCAAGGTGGACATGTCTTGAAAATGGTCTTCAAGGACATCTAATGGAGGAATGAGTCTCATGGACAAGATATAACACCCATCCATATAGTATAACAAACCTTACTATATAGACGGATGCCACACTACTGTATCTGTATAAACCTATTATGATTTAAAATTTTTTCTAACTTATATCTGAATCAAGATCATCATATTGGATTTAATTGTAATGCAACATTCATCTGCTATAAATGGTATCAAATCCTTTATGTATCTAGAATACATCCATAATCAAAATTATAAACTACTTTGGGCATCAACTATAATGCCCACAAGTTAAGGCCTAGGATTAATATTTAATGGAAGGTATATAAAGGGTATATAGGAAGTATATGTGTGGCTAAGGATTTGGAATCATGAAAATAATTAAAAAGATATGAAAAAATTTAAATTTCTATTGTTCACACCCGTAACATATGTAATCACGACCATGAATATTGTGAAATTCAGTTTTTGAAATTGAGGATCTTCAAGGCCATGACACATGTGTTCATGCCTGTGAATACCTACAGTTTAAATTGGGAAATTTCTTGTTTTTGATAGAAACTCATGAAACGCAATCAAAACCTAGCCACCATATCCTCTAAAACCCCAAAACTGAATTCTCTCTGTCCCCTTTTCTATTTTGATTGACTTAATATGAAATTCTTATCATTTACGAGATTAAAAACAAATTTGAGAATTAGGTTTCTTCAATTTTTTTTTGAATCTGAATCAAATAAGGTTAAAACACATTTTAAACCTTACTATCATTATGTTTTCATGAAATAGAGGTAAGAAATTATGTTCTCCTTCGTCCTTTGATCTAGTTCAATTCGGTTTAATGGTATGTAAGAATCTTATGCATATATATTCTATGGTACTGTAACCCCCTCAATGGCATACCATCTATCCTAGTTAGTGCTTGAATAGAGAATGGACATATGTATTCACTTTCTGGATCATTAACATCATTTATGTTAAATTCCATAATTCCACAATATCATTCTGATATGCATAGCACCTAGTGCATTCACATGTTTCATAATCATGGCATCATATTGCAATTAATCTCATTCGATCATGCCAAGTGTGTGTATATATATCATACTTGTTGGGTTTTGAAGAACGAATCACATTCATAAATGCAGTAGAAAAATAAAATTTTCAAAATCCGAAAAAAAAGATCATAGTTGTGCCATTAAAATTAATTTATATAAACATAGAGGTTAGAAATTATACCTTGTAATTTCTTATTTGTTATTCAAATCTTCACCTTCTTGGGTTGTAGCAAACCTAAACAATCCACTCTAGGATGTCTCTAATAATAATTCACGCGAAGAATGAAGAAGAAACTATCAAAAGAAATGGTTTGAATAAATTTAAAGTTCTAGCTTTGAAAGTGTTCATGAGAGAATTTTATTGTCTTATCATGACTATTTTTTTATCATTTCATGTATTTTCTATTTGAGTCAAATTCAAAAAAAATATCAAAAGTCAAAAATGGAGAAAAGGAAACTTGAATGAATAGTAAATTTACTTAATGGCCATAATTGGCCTAATAAAGGCTAAATTTACCTGTTAGCCAATGGGAGGTAGCAGCGGGCATTGTGCCTACTGCAGGCTGCCATTTGGCCTGCCTCGCCCGCACGGGCCCATACGGGCCTGTGACCTTCCCGAACAAATTTTCCTGTGCAATCCATCCCTAAATAATTCTCTCATATTTTGGATCTCATCCAAGACCATTTTACTCATTCTCCATATCTTCAATGCGTGTTGTTGGGTTTTGAAGAATGAATCATTTTCATAAAAGCAGCAGAAAAATAAAATTTTCAAAATCTGAGACAAAATATCATACTTGTGCCATTAAAACTAATTTATATAAATATAGAGGTTAGAAATTATACATTGTAATTTCTTATTTGTTCTTCAAATCTTCACTTTATTGGGTTGTAGCAAACCACAACAATCCACACTAGGATATCTCTAACGATAATCCACGCAAAGAATGAAGAAGAAACTATCAAAAGAAAATGGTTTGAACAAATTCAAAGTGATAGCTTTGAAAGTGTTCTTGAGAGAAGTTTTGTTGTGTCTTAAAAATATTTTTTTCACAAAAAAAATATTTTCATGTCTATTTTCTACCATTTGATATCTTTTATATTCAAATCAAATTCAAAGAAAAGATGGAAAGTCAAAAATGGAGAAAAGGAAAATAAATGAATAGTAATTGGCCATAATTGGCTTAATTAAAGCCAAATTCTGCCCGTTGGCCGATGGAAGGGAGGCAGTAGCGTGCTGGGCCTACTACGGGCTGCTGCTGGGCAACCCAGCTGTCCTGCTAGGCGGGCCAGTAGCCTGCCTAGCCCACGTGGGCCCATGACCCTCCCGAACAATTTTTTCCGTGCGATCTCATTGTGATCCATCCCGAAATAATTCTCTCATATTTTGGATCATATCCAAAATCATTTTACTCATTCTCCATAGCTTCAATGCGTGTGAGCCATTAGGTTTCGAGTTATATAGGCCATTTAAATTAACAATTAATTTAAGCAAGTCATGAGTGGTATCTAGCAACACATCATGACCCCCAATTAACCGGAAAGTTTGTGGTTTGACTACAAACCTTTCCATCGACAATTTTCATGCAATTATTCCTTTCACCATTCTATACCCCACTTGGTTCAAAGTATGGACATATTTCAACTTCCACTAGACTGACTAAGTCATGTCTAGTCCAATTAATGTTAGTTTTTGTCCCCGAGGTTCATTACTCTATTAGATATGTCATTGAAGACTATCTTTGTGATATTTCCACTCCGGCCAAAGATTCCCGAGTAATGACCACGACAAGAGGCCATGGGTATACACTCCTTCTATCAGGAGTGGTGAATCCTTTGTTGGTTACCCAATTACCTTCGAATACCTCAAGCTATATCCAATCACCACCCTATGAGCAACCTCACTAAGGCAACAAGGAATAGTGTCAAAATACAAAATCAATATTCAAGATATTCTTGAGTACCTCAAGTCTAATGATGACACTATCATTGACATTTCAATAGATCATCCATATAATTGTCTTATAGCTGGTCATCCAATGTACTTAGCTACACTTGGCAAGCATCCACATATTAACTCTAAACATCTCATGTTTATAGATTATAAGATCTACTACTTGATCCAATCAAGGAGTGTAACATGTGCTAGTACGTTCGGATTAATAATGTCCCATTTCATTAATCCTATGACTAAGGATAATTTTGATACTAACATAATTACACATGATAAAAATATCAATATCATGATCTCATTTTGATTTCCTTCATGCTATGTTATGTATCAAGGACTTCATTAATTGATTTAAGATCACTTATCAATTCATATATCAAATGAACATCAAATTAATAAAAAATCCTTTATTAATCAAATAAATTTGTACAATAAGTGCTAAAGGTGATTGCCTTTAAAGTATTTTTCTAACAAGCTCCCACTTGCACTAAAGCCAATCGCCTTTGTATTTAATTCCATAGGCGAGTACATGAGAATCATATTTCTTTTTGGGAATTGGCTTAATTAAAGGATTAGCAATATTCTGATCAGTGGGCACTCTTTCTATCTTTACATCAATCCTACCAATGATTTCTCTAATTAAATGGTATCTTCTAAGTACATGTTTGGATCTCTGATGAGACCGTGGCTCATTTTCTTGTGCAATGGCTCCATTATTATCACAATACAATTATATTAGATAAATAATGATAGGAACCACTCCATGTTCTGAGATGAATTTCTTTATCCAAACTGTTTCCCTTCCTGCTTCAAAAGTTGCAATGTACTCTGCTTCGGTTGTGGAATCAGCAGTTATTTCCTGTTTGGAACTCTTCCAACTAACTACTCGACCATTTAGTGCGAACATATAACCTGATTGAGATTTTGAGTCCTTCTTCTCATATTGGAAGCTGGCATCGGTATACCCACTCACAATAAGATCTCCATCTCCATATACCAAGAATACATCCTTAGTCCTTCTTAAGTACTTATGGACATTCTTGACAGCCACCCAATGACCCTCATCAGGGTCCAATTGGTATCTACTCATGACATTTAGAGCATATGATACATCAGATTTTGTACATATCATAGCGTATATGATTGATCCTGTAGTTGAAGCATATAGTATCAAACTCATGTGTGTCCTCTCATCTTGTGTCTTTGGACACAAAGACTTTGAGAGAGTAATCCCATGGGTCATGGGAATATATCCCCTCTTGGACTACTCCATGATAAATCTCTTTAGTATCTTATCTATGTATGTAGACTATGAAAGACCAAGCAATCTTTTAGATCTATCTCTATAGATCTTTATCCCAAAAATATAGATTGCTTCTCCAAGATCTTTCATAGAGAAATTCTCTGGTAACCAAATTTTGACTGATTGTAAGACTGAGACATAATTTCCCATTAATAATATGTCATCTACATATAACATAAGAAATACGATTGCACTCCCGCTAACCTTCTTATAAACACAAGGTTCATCCGAATTTTGTAAGAAACCAAACTATTTGATTGTCTCATCACACCGAATATTCCAACTCCTGGATGCTTGCTTTAATCCATAAATGGATCTTTGAAGCTTACCTACCTTTTTCCATCTTTGGATATGAAGCCTTTTGGTTGTGTCATGTACACATCCTCAGTCAGATTTCCATTAAGAAAAGTTGTCTTCACATCCATTTGTCATATCTCATAATCATAATGAGTAGCAATAGCTAGGAGTATCCTTATGGATTTAAGCATAGCTAATGGGCCAAAAGTTTTATCATAGTCAATTCCTTGTCTTTGACGATAACCTTTAGCAACAAGTCTAGCTCTAAAGGTAATCACATTACCATCCATGTCAGTTTTTTTTTTGAAACCCCACTTGCACCCTATAGGCCCTTTGGGTGGGTCAACCAAAGTCATACTTGGTTTTCATACATGGAATATATTTCCAACTTCATGGCTTGAAACTATTTGTCAGATTCTGAAGTATTCAGAACTTCTTCATAGGTTGTAGGCTCATCATTTTCTATGAGCAATACGTCGTTCTGTTCACTAATGAGAAATCCATATCTCTCTGGAATAGTATGTATCCTACTTGACCTACGAAGCTCTTGTGTTTCAGAAGGTTGAGCTGTTATATCATCTACATAAGCAACAAGCTTGAGTTCAGGTAGTTGATCAGCATCTGTTTGAGCATGTTGAACTTCCTCAAGTTCAATTTTGCTCCCACCATCTCCTTTTAGAAGGAATTCTCTCGAAAAAAAGATAGCATGTCTTGAAAAAAAAACCTTTTGTTCCAAGGGGTGGTAAAATTGATATCCATATGATGCTTTTGGATATCCCACAAACAGACATTTGTCAAACTTAGCTTCTAGCTTATCTGATATTGTCCTCTTCACCTAAGTAGGACAACCCAAAATTCTCAAGAAAGAAAATGTGGGAATTTTGTTATACCATATCTCATATGGAGTAATATCAACTGACTTTGAAGGAACTCCGTTTAATATATAAATGGTGGTCTCTAGTGCATAACCCCAAAAGGATTTAGGTTGTTCTGCAAAACTCATCATAGACCTTACCATGTCTAACAAGGTTTGATTTCTTCTTTTAGCCACACCATTGTGTTATGGCATGTAAGGTGGAGTCCATTGAGATAAAATTCCATTATCCCTAAGATAATCTATAAACTCTTGGCTCAAGTATTCACCTCCTCGATCTGATCGAAGTGTTTTAATACTTTTGCCAAGTTGTTTCTCTACTTCATATCTGAATTCTTTGAACTTTTCAAAAGCTTCAGATTTGTATCTCATAAGATACAAATACCCATATCGTGATTATCATCAATAAAAGTAATGAAGTAGATGAAACCACCTCGGGCGTGTGTAGACATTGGACTATATACATCTAAATGTATTAAGTCTAAAAGTCCATTAGCACATTCACCCTTTCCCATAAATGGTAATTTAGTCATCTTGCCTAATAAGCAACATTCACATGTGTCATATGATTCATAATCAAATGATCCTAAACTACCGCTTTTGTGTAGCTTAGCCATGCGTTTCTCACTTATATGACTAAGGCGACAATGTCATAAGTAAGATGATTTCAACATATCTTATTTTTTCCTTTTATTATCATTGATGTTTAAAATTCGATTTGGCATATCTAATATGTATATTCCATTGCATGATGTACCACTAGCATAAAGAATTCCATTCAACATAATAGTACAACAACTGTTACTAAAAGCTAAAAGAAAACCATCTTTATTTAGACTTGAAACAGAAATAATGTTTTTAGTCAAAGCAGGTACATAAGAGCAATTATCCAAATTTAATATAAACCCACTAGGGAGGGTCAATACATATGTTCCTACAGCTAGTGCAACAACCCTTGCTCCATTTCCAATGTGTAGGTTTGACTCTCCCTTATTGAGCTGTCATACTAGAATTACAATTACACAACTTAAATTAATTCAAAATTAATTTCAAAAAATTATAAAAATTTCTAGAACATAAAATCATCATTCTAATCATTTTTAAGTTAGCTCAAGTTTATTAAAATATTTTTGGAACAAGCCAAAATTACAAAAGACAAACCAACCAACACACTTAGATACTCAAAATGACTAATTCGACATCTAGAATTTTTTAAAATTTTAAATGCTTGAAAAATAATTTAGGAATAAATCCAACATCAAAATAACATATTTTTAATCACATAAACAAAATTTCAAGGTGCTGAAAATAAATAACACATATAAAAAAAATAAAACAAAACAGCCCCACTGGGTATGCTAAAACAGCCCCCTTTTTGTGTTTGTTTGAAATATCAATTAAAATAAATTTTAATTAATTATTGGACACTTCTAGAGGTATAAACATATTCTAAATATTTCTAAATAAGTTTTTAATAATTAAATTACTGAAAAAATATAATCAGCCCTATCAATTAAGCCAAACAACAACATAAGTTCATAAACAAGGCAATTTTAGGTATTTTTCAAATAAATCTTAAATTAATTATTTGAATCACATTCAAATCATTTTTAAATCAAAATAATAATCTTGAATTATCCCATGATCAGATTAGAGAAAGAAAAATGTATAAAACATATTATACAAATTAATTTCAATTTTTCAAAACCAGTTGATCCAAAATCATCAAAACCATCATTGCACTTTCAATTAAAATTAATTTTAATGGATACAAGGGGACTCTAATACCACTGTTGGGTTTTGAAGAATGAATCAGATTCATAAATTCAGCAAAAAAATAAAATTTTCAAAATCCGAAACAAAAGATCATACTTGTGCCATTAAAACTAATTTATATAAATATAGAGGTTAGAAATTATACCTTATAATTTTTTATTTGTTTTTTAAATTTGCACTTTGTTGGGCTATAACAAACCACAACAATCCACACTAGGGTATCTCTAATGATAATCTACGGGAGGAATAAAAAAGAAACTATCAAAATAAAATGGTTTGAACAAATTCAAAGTGCTAGCTTTGAAAGTGTTCTTGAGAGAATTTTTGTTGTCTTAAAAATATTTTTTTCACAAAAAAAATATTTTCATGTCTATTTTCTGCCATTTTATGTCTTTTCAATTTGAATCAAATTCAAAGAAAAGATGAAAAGTAAAAAATGGAGAAAATGGAAATGAATGAATAGTAATATGCCATAATTGACCTAATTAAAGCCAAATTTTGCCCATTGGCCAACCGGAGGGAGGCAGCAACACTCTAGGACTGCTGCGGGCTGCCGTTGGGCATCTTGCCTAATCTGTTTGGGTCTGTGACCCTCTCGAATAATTTTTTTCATATGATCTCATCGCGATCCATCCCGAAATAATTCACTCAAATTTTGGATCCTATCCAAAACCATTTCGCTCATTCTCCATATCTTCAATGCGTGTGACCCATTAGGTTCCCAGTTATATTGGCCACTTAAATTAACAATTAATTTAAGCAAGTCATGAGCAGTATCTAGCAACACATTATGACTCCCAATTAACCGAAAATTCAGTGGTTTGACTACGAACCTTTCCATAGACAATTTTCCATGCAATTATTCATTTCACCATTCTATACCCCACTTGGTTCAGAGTATGCACATGTGTAAACTCCCACTAGACTGGCTACATCACGTCTAGTCCAAGTAATGTTAGTTATTGTCCTTGAAGTTCATTACTCTATTAGATATGTCATTGAATACTATCTTTATGACATTTCCACTTCGGCCAGAGATTCCTAAGTAATGACCACGACTAGAGGCCATGGGTTTACACTCCTTCTATCAGGAGGGTGAATCCTTTATTGGTTACCCAATTACCTTCAAATACCTCAAGCTATATCCAATCATCACCATATGAGCAACCTCACTGAGGCAACAAGGAATAGTGTCAAAATACATAATCAATATTCAACATATCCTTGATTACCTCCAGTCTAAGGAGACTTGCATCATTGCTATGATGAGACTATCACTGACATTTGAATAGATTATCCATATGATTGTCTTATAGCTGGTCATCCAATGTACTTAGCTACACTTAGCAAGCATCCACATGTTAACTCTAAACATTTCATGGTTATAGATTATGAGATCTACTACTCGATCCAATCAAGGAGTGTAACATGTGCTAGTCTGTCTGGATTAATAATGTCCCGTCTCATAATTCTATGACTAGGGATAATTTTGATACTAGCATAATTGCACATGAGAAGAATCTCAATATCATGATCTCATCATGATTTCGTTCATGCTATGCTATGTATCAATGACTTCATTAATTGATTTAAGATCACTTATCAATTCATATATCAAATGAAGATCAAATTAATGAAAAACCTGTTATTAATCAAATAAATTTGTACAATAAGTGCTAAAGGTGATTTCATTTAGAGCACTCTTTTAACATGTGTGACCCATTAGGTTCCCTGTTATATTGACCACTTAAATTATCAGTTAATTTAATCTAGTCATGAGCGGTATCTAGCAACACATCATGACCCCTAATTGACTGGAAAGTCAGTGATTTAACTACAAACTTTTTCATAGACAATTTCTGCGCAATTATTCCTTTCACCATTTTATACCCCACTTGGTTTAGAGTATGAACATGTGTCAACTCCCACTAGACTGACTACATTACGTCTAGTCCAAGTAATGTTAGTTCTTGTCCCTGATATGTCATTTAAGGCTTTCTTTATGACATTTTCACTCCGGCTAGAGATTTCCGAGTAATGACCATGAAAAAAGGCCATGGGTATACACTACTTCTATCAGGAGTGGTGAATCCTTTGTTGGTTACCCAATTACCTTCGAATACCTCAAGCTATATCCAATCACCACCTTATGAGCAATCTCCCTAAGGCAACATGGAATAGTGTCAATTTAACGCCCATTAATTAGTGTTTAATTCGAATAAATGTGGTATAAATAGAAAAAAAAACTTGACAGATAATAAAGATTAAAATAAATGGAATAGTTGATTAAATTAGAAATTAAAATAAATTAAATTGATAGACATGATAAATTTGATTAAATTAGACCAAATAATTAAATTGTATTTTTGGAGTTGGCAACTATAGTTTTTGCATTGAAGATTTGGTGCCATTATTTATATAGGGAGAAGTGTTTCCTTTACACAGATCACAAGAGTTTAAAATATCTTCCCTTATAGAAAGAACTGAATTTGAGGCAGAGAAGATGGCTAGAACTAATAAAGGATTATAAGTGTGTGATTGACTATCATTTAGGCAAAGCTAATGTAGTAGCAGATGCTTTAAGCAAAAAGATTGTGGCAGAGTTGCACCTTCAACCCACTTTTATGCAGGAAATCTAGGATGCACTAAGACAGGATGGAAAGATAATTGAATTAGCTAAGTTGATCTCTAAGGGGGAGAGACCTGGATTCACTATGGACTTAGATGGTGGACTGTTCTATCAAGAAAGATTATGTGTGCCTGATGTTTAAGATCCTAGACAGAGGATTCTTAGAGAGGCCCATGAAAGCAAATATGTTATGTACCCTGGGAGTAACAAGATGTATCAAGAGTTAAAGAGCAGATACTAGTGGGCAGGTATGACAAAGGACATCTTAGAATACACGTCAAAATGTTTGACTTGTCAGCAGGTCAAGGCTGAACATCAAGTACCTTCAAGGTTGCTACATCCAATTTCTATTCTAGAATGGAAGTTGGAACGGATAACTATGGATTTTGTGACAGGATTACCTTTGACTCCAACGGAACATAATACTATATGGGTCATAATGGACAGATTTACAAAGTCAACACATTTCTTACCTATCAGGAAGGACTACCCACTGAATAAATTGGCATAAATTTATATGAATGAAGTAGTACAACTTCATAGAGTGCCTATTTCTATTGTGTCTGACAGAGATCCCCGCTTCACATCTCAATTTTATGGTAGTCTACAACAAACTCTAGGTACTAAGCTCAATTTTAGCATGACTTTTCATCCCCAGATAGATGGACAATCAGAAAGAGTCATTCAGATTCTAGAAGATATGATGAGAAGTTGTGTCATAGAATTTGAAGGTAGCTAGGACAAATATCTTCCTTTAATGGAATTCACCTATAATAAATAGTTATCAGTCTAGTATCCAAATGGCTCCATATGAGGAACTTTATGGTAGAAAGTGTCGAACACCTCTATGTTGGATAGAGCTCAACGAGATGAAGCTTGTGGGACCAGACCTAGTGCAAGAGATGAAAGAAAAAGTGAGAGTCATTCGCGAAAGACTTAAGGCAACTATGGATAGGTTATTCACGGGGTGACTGAAATGCTTACTTCACGGTTTGTTTTTCCTTCATGGCCGTGAACTTCAAATGTTGGTTTTGGTAACGGTTAGCTTCCTTCACGGGAGTGACTCCTGGAGTCACGGCAGTGAACATGCTACTACTTGAATTTTGTCTCTCAAGGATTATTCTTCCAATTCTCCATTCTTGCTATTTTAATCCATGTCCTGTATAATATACTTACAAAAACAAGTATGTTAAATACAATATTGCTATATTATTTGTCATCATCAAAATGACAGAAATACCCCTTCAAGGTTTAACAATCTCCCCCTTTTTGATGGTGACAAATAATCTAGCAATATGTGATTTTGAGAAGTCTCTCCCTCAAAATATACTTAGGATAAAAATTATAATGTGCAAGAATAGTAAATAATGATGTAGCATTAAACTAGATTTTAAGTATATGCAAGTTATATGAGAAGTATATCCAATACATACCATAATTCCTTTTTAAGACATGAAGTATATGTAAGGTATATTTAAGGTATATCATGGCATATTTTTATTTGTAACTTGCTTTTAGGTATATGCAAAGTATACTTAGGTTGTATCTAAGGTATAAAAAGCTCAATTTATATACTTTGCATATGAAATTTTGAATTAAGATTTTTAATCCATTTCAAGTCAATTCAATTTTAATTATTTGATTCAAAATTCATTTACCTTAATATATATTGCTAGTTTGATACCATTTTTCCTATCATATATTGCCTATCATATATTGCTAGTTTTCTCCCCCTTTTGTCATCAATAAAAAAGGATATGAAGATTGAAGTAAACAAAAGCAAATATATATATCATAAAGGAAAGGATACAAACTAAGTTAAAATATTTAGAAAAGGAAATTTAAAATTTCCTACACAAGCAAACAGGAATAAAACAAACAAGCTAAAAAACAAGCAAATCTAGGCTACACTCTAGCCTATCTCCTAGCCAGATATCCTATCACGAAGCCTAGCTACTTCAGCCTCAAGGCTGTCCATCCGAGACTCCATGAAGTCTTTGAGTTTCTCCAACCTCTCATCCAACGAAGTCTGCAGCTGCTCAAAACGTGGTGCCAAGAGGTCAACCACCTGCTGCGCTAAGGACGGTGTGGAAGCTGAGGACTGTCTGATGTCCTGCTCGACTGCTGGAGGTGCTTCCTCAACCCGAGCCCTCTTTTTCTACTGGACTCCCTAGAGGCCTGCTTTAAAATCCTTTGTGTCATTATCTTCCCAGATAATCTCCCCAGCAGTGTCAGTGAAGCGGTAGAAGATATCATTCTGAAAAATGATTCTGACAGCCGCTCTCATCTTGATGAATGACTTGACATCCAAACGATCTCGAGGATGTACAGGAATGATGTTGAAGCAATGGTCATCCAGCTTCAAATAATTTAGCTTCACTGCAATATGGGTGACATATGCCCCAATCAAAATATCTCCTGTGGGCTTGGTGGCAATGGAGAGAAGATGGTTAGCAAACCATCTGGAAAGTGCCACTGTGACTCCTCTGTGAGCCATCTCAAGGAGGAAGAGTTCTGACTTTCTGATTGTTCCATTACTTTCTCCCCTAGCAAAAATGCTATAGGTTAGGAGCCTATGCAAATACCTATGTATTGGGGCCACGAGATGAGTGCTCTTTGTCTTCTTCACGTCCCAGCTACAATTATAGCCAAAATGTGTCCAAGCTAGAGGGGCAGAGAATTCTACCTCAGTGTCATTTAGAATTCCATCAGATGGTAGGTTGAACAATTCTCCAAATGCGATGGCGCTGAGGGTGTTAGGATTATTGCAGAGTTGGAATTTCACCACTCCAGTAGGCGAAACCTGCAAGGTGCTTAGGAATTCCAGTGTTGGATCCCTCAGAGTCGGCTAATGAATTTCAACAAAATATTTGAGATGACAGGCTTGTAGTTGCTCTTTCATAGCCGTCTCAAGCCCGAGACTTCGGACTGTCTGCCAATCGAAGGACCTTGATGACAAAAGAGGTCTCTTCTTCAAAGTTGCATACCGAGGATGGCAATTCTCTGGAATGTGGTTCATGAGGTAATCTGCATACCTCTTAGGTGCATGGGACTTCTTTCTCATTCCCTTGGATGAAGCAGACTCCATATTTGAAGAAATTTATTGTTGATGGAGTTGAAAATAATTTTGACAGAAAATTTGATGTAAAACCCTAGAAATGTATGATTTCTGATGAAGATTCGAACTTTTGGTGGTATTTATAGTGAAATTTCAAGTCTTTAGGGTCGGAATCTTCAATATCTCAGTGAATGAGAGTAAATGAGAGTGGTTTTGGGAGATGAGGAGTTGAAATGAAGGTTGTAACCGGCTGTTCTCTTATATATTCAATACATTCACGGGCGTGAATAGTCATGTTCACGGTTTGCTAAAAGAGTGTTTCACCCGTGAATAAAGGAGTGAATACGTTCATGAGCATGATGTTTGAACATCACAGGCATGAATGATCATCCATCACGGGGGTGAACCAATTGTCACGGGCTTGAAATATTGAATTTCACCACTTATGCCCGTGACGCAAGCCGTGAATCAAGGCGTGAAAGCTTCTGTGAGTTTTGGGGTATAATTGTTCACAGGAGTGAAAATTGGTCACAGGCGTGAATGTCTCTTTTCACGGGCGTGACTCAAGCCATGAAAATAAGTTTCACCACTTGAAGCCGTGAACCATGTCGTGAACCAAGTCGTGAACGACACTGCCTCTTTGGGCCATTTAAGTCACGGGCGTGAATATATGTCACGGGCGTGACTCCCCTAAAATTTTCATTAAATTAAAATTAATTCCTACAACAAGAATAAATCATTTCAACAAATATTCTACTTCTTAAAAACGTGAATTCTCATCAAAATTTCTATCTTATAACTTGTGATATGATTTAAGATCAATAATTAAAATTTCATATTTTTGCAATCACAAGGTTAATCCATCAATCATACCAAGTTCTCTTCTCATGAAATTAAATATTTCTTCATTTAGAGACTTAGTGAAAATATCTGCTAATTGATTTTCTGTGCTTATAAATTCTAATGCAACATCTCCATATTAAACATGATCTCTAATAAAGTGGTGCTAATGTCAATATGTTTGCTTCTAGAGTGTTGAATAGGATTTTTTGGAAGATTTACAACACTTGTGTTGTCACATTTTATAGGTATATGGTTCATCTCATGACCATAGTCCTTAAGTTGTTGTTTCATCCAAAGCATTTGTGTACAACAGCATCCAACTGCTACATATTCAGCTTCAGCAGTTGAGAGAGCAACTGAAACTTGTTTCTTGCTAAACCAAGAAACCAAACATTCTCCAATGAAGTGACAAGTACCTAAAGTACTTTTTCTATCCAAAAGACTACCAGCATAGTCTGCATCTGAATATCCTATAATATAAAAAGATGAATTCCTATGATACCATAAACCTAGATGCAATGATCCATGTAAATATCTTAAAATTCTTTTTACAGCATTTAAATGAGATTCTTTAGGACATGATTGAAATTGTGCACATAAGCAAACACTATACATAATATCGGGTCTAGAAGCAGTAAGATATAAAAGTGATCCGATCATACCTCTATAAAGCTTTTCATTAATGCTCTTACCCTTTTCATCTTTATCCAATTTTGTTGATGTGCTCATAGGAGTCTTGGCATTTTTGCATCCTTCCATACCAAATTTCTTGATTAGATCTTTGGCATATTTGGATTGGTTGATGAATATTCCCTCATTGCTTTGCTTTATTTGTAGACCAAGGAAATACTTAAGCTCTTCCATCATGCTCATTTCAAATTCCCTAGTCATGCACTTAGCAAATTCTTGACAAAGCAACTCATTAGTAGAACCAAATATTATATCATCAACATAAATTTGAACAATTAGTATATCATGCTTATGTTTTTTGATGAATAGAGTAGTGTCAACATTTCCCTTTGTGAAGCTATTTTCTAATAAAAAAGAACTTAGTCTCTCATACCAAGCTCTTGGAGCCTGTTTTAAACCATACAAAGCTTTTGAAAGTTTAAAAACATGATTTGGCAAATCATAGCTTTCAAAACCTGGTGGTTGTTCTATATACACTTCTTCATCTATATAACCATTTAGAAATGCACTTTTCACATCCATTTGAAAAAGTTTGAAATTCATGTGACATGCATATGCTAAGAGTATTCTTATAGCTTCTAATCTAGCTACAGGTGCATATGTTTCATCATAATCTATACCTTCTTCTTGATTATATTTTTTTGCGACTAGTCTTGCCTTATTCCTGGTTATTAACCCTTGTTAATCTAATTTGTTTCTAAATACCCATTTGCTACCTATGATTTGATGATCCTTGGGTCTAGGTACTAGATTTCATACCTTATTTCTCTCAAATTGATTGAGTTACTCTTGCATGGCAATCACCCAACTTTCATCATTAAGAGCCTCATCAATATTTTTAGGCTCAATTTGTGAAATAAAAGCAATGTCAGTGACTAAATGCTTGAAATGAGATCTAGTACTTACTTCCCTTGATAGATCACCAATTATTTGCTCTTTTGGATGATATTTAGTCATTCTCCATTCTTTTGGAAGTTCTTGTTCCATTTGTTCTTGATTTTGAGGTAGTGAATTTTCTTGATCATTTTCTTCTTTTCCATTTTCAATATCAAGTTTTTCCATATTACCTACAACATCATCAAGAGCACTACCTTTCACAAGATCAAGTCTACTAGATTCATTAAAAACAATATGCATGGATTCTTCAACCGTTAATGATCTTTTATTAAATACTCTATATGCTTTGCTAGTTGTAGAGTATCCTAAAAAGATACCTTCATCAGACTTAGAGGCAAATTTTCCAAGATTTTCCTTGGTGTTCAATATAAAACATTTGCATCCAAATACTCTAAAGTATGATATCAAGGGCTTTCTTCCATTCCATAGCTCAAATGAGGTTTTGTTTAAAAGAGGTCTTTTGAAAACTCGATTTGAAATATAACATGCAGTGTTTGTGGCTTCTGCCCAAAAATAAGTTGGTAATTCATATTCATTAAGCATTGTTCTAGCCATTTCAATTAAAGTTCGATTTTTCCTTTCAACTACCCCATTTTGTTAAGGTGTCCTAGGAGATGAGAAATTATGTGAAATTCCATGTTCATGACAAAAGCTTTCAAAGTTTTCATTTTCAAATTCTTTCCCATGATCACTCCTTATTTTTGAAATGCAGTAACCTTTTTCATTTTGAATTCATTTAGCAAAGTTTTTGAAGTTTTCAAAAGCATCACTCTTTTGAGCTAAGAAAATTACCCAAGTAAATCTAGAGTAATCATCTACAATGACAAATGCATAATGTTTTCCTCCTAAGCTAGCAATTTTAGTAGGTCCAAACAAGTCTAAATGCAGGAGTTGAAGAGGTTTTGAAGTACTCACTATGTTTTTGGCTTTGAAAGATGACTTGTGTTGCTTTCCTCTCTGACAAGGATTCATCTAATGACTTTTGAAGAGATTCATTAGATGATTTAAGCTTTATGTTCTCTTTTTCTAAACCATCTATCTTATTTTTTAAATTAGAGATATTATTTCTACAGGTACTAAATTTAGTTCTATATTTCTCTAATTCTATATTTAATTATTCTATTAGGCTTTGCTCATCATCATCATCATCACTATCACTATTACTATCATTATCACTACTATCATTATTGAAAGAGTATGTGTATAAAGATCTTACTTTGCTCGAGACGTGATCCTCAATAGCCATGAAGCATAGGTTGAGCTCTTCACTTTCATTATCATCTTTTTCACTTGAAGAGCTTTCGTCATCCCATGTGGCTTTATGACCTTTCTCCCCATTGTCTCCTTGGTATTTGCTCTTATACTTCTTGAGCCTTGGACATTCTGGTTTGATATGTCCTTTCTTTCCACACTCATAGCATTTTACCTTTTCCTTACTTCTATGTATGTCATTAGAAGTTTGTTTGAGGTTTCTTTGCCTAAATTTTCTGGAATTGCTCATTTTCTTCTCAATGATTCTTTTCAATCTCTTTGAAAGCATAGCGATGTCCTCATTTTCATCATCACTCATTTCTTCATCATCTTCACTTTCTTCTTGAGATTTTGAAGTAGAGGCTTTGAGTGCTAAGGGCTTTCTTTTCTCTGGCTCTGCTTCAAGCTCTCTATCTCTCTTTACTACCATCTCATGTGTGAGAAGTTTGCCAATCAGCACATCAGTATTCATGATGCTCATATCTTCATTTGCTTCTTCTATGCCAGCAACTTTTGAACCATAATCTTTAAGAGGAAGACTTCTCAGGATTTTATTGTTTACATCTTCCAAACTCAGATGATTCCCAAGTTTCCTCATTCCATTTATAATGGATAGAAGTCGGTTGGTCATGTCAGTGATTGACTCATTGAATTTCATCTTGAAGAGCTCATATTCTGAGGTTAAAAGTTGAATCTTCTTGGATTTGACTTGCTTAGTTCCCTCATGATAGTTCTCCAATGTCTTCCACATGCTATATGCTATTGAGCAGTGTTGTATTCTCCCACATTCTTCAATAGATAATGATCTTTTATTAAATACTCTATATGCATGGATTCTTCAACCATTAATGATCTTTTATTAAATACTCTATATGCTTTGCTAGTTGTAGAGTATCCTAAAAAGATACCTTCATCAGACTTAGAGGAAAAGTAAAAATTATTTTGTTTCCTTTATCACATAATTGCCTTACACTTAGCAAGTTATGTTTCAAGCCATCAACAAGTAAGACATCCTTAATAAAAGTAGTACCATTAACACCAATAGAACCAATGCCAATTACCTTACCCTTTGCATTGTTTCCAAAGGTAACTTTACCTCCATCAATACTTTTGATTTTATTGAAAAGTTCTTTGTCTCCTGTCATATGCCTTGAGCATCCAATGTCTACTAGCCACGCATTTTTGTTTATTGTGGACTTGAGGCATACCTATAGAATCACAAGTATGATTTTTAGGTACCCAAATGAGTTTGGGTCCTTGGGGGTTAGTACATGAAGGTTCCCAATGAGCCTTCCTTATCCAACAATGTTTATTTATGTGACCCATTTTCATACAATAATTACATTGTTTAGGTCTAAACTTGCTTTTTGGTCTTACACTGTATTTAAATGTCGTAATTCTATTATACTGATTTTGAGAACAATGGCATGCACAATCATGATTAATTTGCGTTTTTCTATATGCATGCTTCTTATACATAAAGGCATGATTATTCTTTTTCTGTATAAAGAGATTAATATGCTTATTTCTTGGTCCTTTCTTAACAGGTGTGGAGATGTTAGGTTCTTTAGATTTAACAAATATAGTTTTGTGAGAAGATGATGATGTGTCCTTAAAACCTATACCATGTCTAATTAAGGGTGATCTTTGAGACACAATGAGAGTATCTAAGCTCTCTTTACCTTTGTGAAATTTAGAAATGGAATTTCTAAGTTCCTCAACTTCATTTTTCAAAGTATTATTTTCTTTTAACAATGAAGCTGTTGAGGGTCTTGATAAATATTCATCTAATGACTTTTGAAGAGATTCATTAGATGATTTAAGCTTTATGTTCTCTTTTTCTAAACCATCTATCTTATTTTTCAAATTAGAGATATTATTTATATAGGTACTAAATTTAGTTCTACATTTCTCTAATTCTATATTTAATTCTTCTATTAGGCTTTGCTCATCATCATCATCATCACTATCACTATTACTATCATTATCACTACTATCATTATTGAAAGAGTATGAGTGTAATGATCTTACTTTGTCCGAGACATGATCCTCAATAGCCATGAAGCATAGGTTGAGCTCTTCACTTTCATTATCATTTTTTTCACTTGAAGAGCTTTCGTCATCCCATGTGGCTTTATGACCTTTCTCCCCATTGTCTCTTTGGTATTTGCTCTTATGCTTCTTGAACCTTGGACATTCTGGTTTGATATGTCCTTTCTTTCCACATTCATAGCATTTTACCTCTTCCTTACTTCTATGTGTGTCATTAGAAGTTTGTTTGAGGTTTCTTTGCCTGAATTTTCTGGAATTGCTCATTTTATTCTCAATGATTCTTTTTAATCTTCTTGAAAGCATAGCGATGTCCTCATTTTCATTATCACTCATCTCTTCATCATCTTCACTTTTTTCTTGAGATTTTGAAGTAGAGGCTTTGAGTGCTAAAGGCTTTCTTTTCTCTGGCTCTGCTTCAAGCTCTCTATCTCTCTTCACTGCCATCTCATGTGTGAGAAGTTTGCCAATCAGCACATCAGTATTCATGATGCTCATATCTTCATTTGCTTCTTCTATGCCAGCAACTCTTGAACCATATTCTTTAAGAGGAAGACTTCTCAGGATTTTATTATTTACATCTTCCAAACTCAGATGCTTCCCAAGTTTCCTCATTCCATTTATAATGGATAGAAGTCGCTTGGTCATGTCAGTGATTGACTCATTGGATTTCATCTTGAAGAGCTTATATTCTGAGGTTAGAAGTTGAATCTTCTTGGATTTGACTTGCTTAGTTCCCTCATGATAGTTCTCCAATGTCTTCCACATGCTATATGCTGTTGAGCAGTGTTGTATTCTCCCACATTCTTCAATAGATAATGAGCTTGATAGGATTGTCATTGCCTTCTTGTTTTTGAAATTTGCTCTTCTTTGAGGCTCTGTCCATTCATCTCTTGATAGGATTTCTTCTTCACCATCAGCTCCTCTTCTGGTTGGTGGTGTCCATTCTTTTTGTACACTATCCCAGACTTCAATTCCTTCACTATCCAAGTATGTCTCCATCCTAAACTTCCAATGGGTATAATTTGCTCCATCAAAGTAAGGTTTGAGACTTTGGAATCCTTCACTGGCCATTTCTTGCTCTTTACTAGCGCTTTTTAGGCTTCAATACTAGACAAGGCTCTGATACTAATTGTTGCCCAGATATTAAGCCAAGAAGGGGGGTTGAATTGGAGTTTTAAAAATTAAACTTTAAGGTGCGGAAATAAATAATTAATTTTAGAAGGGATAGAGAAAATTTGATACACAGATTTATAGAGGTTCAGGTGTTAACAAACCCCACTCCTCTCCCCAATCGCAATTGAGAGTTTCACTAACACACTAAGTGTTACAATGGAGTTTTACAAGCTCACTCCCAACTATGGTGTTTCTCACAATGGCTTACACCTAACCCAGAAATCCCTTGTGTTTTAATGGCTCACACAATAACCAATTCCTTGTGTTTTACAGGCTCACACAAACAACCTTCACTTTGTGTTTTACAGGCTCATACAAACAACTTTCACTTTGTGTTTTACAGGCTCACACAAATAACATTTTAATTTGTGTTTTGGAGGTTCACACAACTAACCCTTACAAGTGTTCTACTCTTAACCCAGAAATACCCAAAGCTCACTTGAGTAAAGATTACAGAGATAACCACTTATAAATCTTAATTGCTCAAATATGAGGAGCAAAAAGATTTTTACAGAGAATAGATTTTTTCTCAAAGTATGAAAGTACAAATAGCTTGTAATAAGAATTAAATTCGAAGTATATGCTATTCTTTTGTTTTTCTTATCATTCTCTTGTTCCTTAATGCATAAATGACTTCCATTTATACTCTCATGGCTGAATATAGCCGTTGGGGTGCAGTAAATAAGAAACTAGCCGTTGTACCAAACAAAAATCGCGCCTGACATTTTTCTCTCTCATTGTTCACGGGCGTGACTATGCTTGTCATGGGGGTGACATTTCTTCCCAAGTCGTGACTGAAGTGGTGACCTTGGTCATGAAGCTCTCTGTAATGTTTTGACATATTGAGTCACAGGCGTGACATACTCATTCACGGGCGTGACAATCTTCCCAGCCGTGATCCAAGTGGTGACTTTGGTCGTGAAGCTTTCTGGATGAAATTGCATGAATTTTCACGGGGGTGACACCTTTATTCACGGGGGTGACTGAAATGCATACTTCACGGTTTGTTTTTCCTTCATGGCCGTGAACTTCAAATGTTGGTTTTGGTAATGGTTAGCTTCCTTCACGGGAGTGACTCCTAGAGTCTCGGCAGTGAACATGCTACTACTTGAATTTTGTCTCTCAAGCATTATTCTTCCAATTCTCCATTCTTGCTATTTTAATTCATGTCCTGTATAATATACTTACAAAAACAAGTATGTTAAATACAATATTGCTATATTATTTGTTATCATCAAAATGACGGAAATACCCCTCAAGGTTTAACACCATGAAAGCTAAGGAAGATCAGGCGGCAACAGATGTTATTGTTGGTATGTTTTCATTACATGATTTTGATATTTGTGCACTCATAGATCCGGGTTCCACACGTTCATGTATATTTGCACAAGTACATCTAGTTAACATATCATGATTGGAGGGGGACTAGAATATGAGATTGAGGCTATAAATTCTTTAGATCACAATGTGTGGGTAGGTAAAGTAGTTAGAGATTGCCTTTAATATTATATGGGGAAAAAACGTTATTCTATGTATGATCTAGAGCTAACAACTATAGTTTTTGCATTAAATTTTGGTACCATAATCTTCTTTGAGGGAATTTGTTTTTTATATACGGAAAACCAAGAATTTGAAATATTTCTCCTTTAGGAAGAATTGAATTTGAGATAGAGTAGATATTATGAGCAGAGAGATTGTGGTAAGGTTGTGTGTTCAGCTTACTTTTACTTAGAAAATTAAGGATATTCAAAGACAAGATAATAAGCTTTTTGAGTTAGCTAAGTGGGTTTCTAAGGAGGAGAGACCCGAGTTTTTTTTTTCTGGTAGATTGTTACATCTAATCTCTATTACAAAACAAAAATATAAGTAGATTACTAGAAATGTTGGGACTAAAATGACTATTTTTTTTTATTGTGTCGAATAAAGATTCTCTGTTTACATATCAATTTTGGGGTAGTCTACAAAGAACTTAGACCCTAAGCTCAATTTTAGTATAATCTTTCATCTTTGGGTGGATGTATTATGAAGGAGAACTACTCAAGAAAAGCTTAAGGCAGCTATAATCAGGTAGAAATTGTATTATGATATTAAGATATGAGATATTAAGTATGTAAGGGGGGATAAAGTTTCTCCTTAAAACTTCACATTGGAAGAAAGTGATGGAATTTAGAAAAAAAAAAAAACAAAGAGAGAGGACAAGTTAAATTCAAGATTCATCTGACCTTATGAAATTATAAAGATAGTTATGGCGGTCACTAATAGACTCGTGATGTCTTTGGAATTGAGTCAGATATACAATGTGTCCTATGACTTGATGTTGGGATAATACATATCGAATTCTTCTCACATTGTACTAGATGAGAGTATTCAAGTGAGACAAGATTTGGCTAAAGAGGAAATCAGTCCACATCTTAACACGAGAGATTAAAGAATCCCAAAATAAGCATGTACCATTAGTGAACGTACTAAGAACAAACCACGCAGCGAAATGAGCTACTTGAAAAGTGGACAGATGATTAGAACACATTACTCCCCAATTGATCAACCGCAATGTATCAAGTATGTTTCGAGGACGAAATATCTTAAGGGGGAGAGAATTGTGACGCCCACAAATTAGTCTAATTAAAATAAGTATGTGGTATACATAGAAAACACATGATATACATAAAAATTTAAATAAATTGAATAATTGACTAAATTAGAAATTAAAATAAATTAAATTTATTGACATGATAAATTTGATTAAATTTTACAATATAATTAAATTGTATTTTTGGTATAAAAAAATTAAAGATATTAGATATAAGGAAATATGTGAAGATGATGATGATGATGATAATAATAATAATAATAATAATAATAATAATAATAATAATAATAATAATAATAATAATAATAATAATAATAATAATAATAATAAAATTAAAAAAAAAAAAAGAAAAGAAAATTGAAAAGTAAAAAGGGGGTCAGCAGAAAGAAAAAAAAAAAGAAGAAGCCAAAAACGTGAATTAGGGAGGTAGTGGGGCTGAAGACATCTTTTGGTCATTCTTCCAACTCTATCTCTCTTCTCCTTCTTCTTCTTCTTCTTCATCCCTTTTCTTTCCTCCATATCACAGCCCAAAATCTTGATCATTTCCTTCAAGATTTGCATTTAAAATCAGTCCAAATAATCTGATCTTGGTAAGAAATATTTTTCCCATGATTATTGTGTTATTAGAACTCTTTAGGTTACATTTTTACAGGATATTGCACTCTATTTTTTATTATCCTGTGACTCGAATTTGGGGATGTGTTAAACATAACAATTGTTTATATATGTCTTGTGTATCTCTCTGCAAAATTTTATTAAATGATTTGGAGTATATGAAGAGATAGGGTTATTGGAGTGAAACTGGTTCAGGGAGATGTATCAACCAAATAACCTATGGTTTTTGTAACCATTGATCATCTTAGTGGCTTAATCTGAGATTTTGTAAAACATGAAAGTTGAGTTATTCTGAAATGAACTATGATTGTTCCTTGATTGATCTGATTTCATATACCTGTGCAGTTCCATTAACTTTTTCCTTATATTTCACCTATTTTTAGATCGAATTATCCGAAGTTCAAAACATAAAATTTTTATGCCTATGTCGTATCTAAATTCCTGTGAAAGTTTCAACTTAAAATGTCATGTATTTTGTGAATTATGAGCTGAACAATTAAACTGGTCGGGTTGATACTTCATGTTAAACCAGTTATATATCCTCTAGCATTTGAGAGCCATAGAGACCGAATCTGGAAATGAGGTAAACATGAAAAATGTTCCAAATTAACTTATATAACTTATAAAAAATTTCATAATAATTGAAGCTACAGATGGAAAGATATGAATTTTTAAATGTGGTACCCCGAAACTGTCTAAAGGCAGATAACAGAGCAATATTTACAAATATACCAAAAATCATGTAATAGTTCAAAACTTCTGAAATTTTAGTATGTTTTATTTTTAGATGTTATATTTAATTAGGAGCAAGAATCATATAAATTAGATAAGTGTAGAAAAATTTATTCATCCAACAATCCTAAAAGGTCATGTTCCAGCTTATAAGTAATGGTAGTTATTTATTTAAACTATATTAAGAATAAATATTTTATCAATGTATTAATTATTTATATTTTCGAATTAGGATCTCAACAAGAAGAATAGCAATAAAAGTAGACAAGTTCCAAAATTTTAGATTTTAGAAAAAAAAGCTTCATTGAGGTTTGTACATATATGCATTTTAGTTTGCCTTGTTGCATGCTTGTGTGTTAATTGAATAAGTGGTATATTTGAATAATGTATTAAAATGTATAAATATGAAATAAACTGAGTGCTTAATCAATGAAATTAATGTTAATGCATGTATAGACATATGGATGAATAATTGATTGATCTAATGTAGGAAATTTTGGTTTACAATATGTAACATAATATATTTTTCAATATAGATTAGTATATGATTCATTAAAAATGAGATAATTATTAATAGTAATTATTGAATAATTAGGACAATAAAGAGTGAAGTTAGAAAGTCATGTATGACATATGTATTTGATATGAAAAGAGAGGTTATACGACATACTTGGACTCATAAAGTTATTATAAATTTTGGTTTTGCATTAAAAGATTTGTTGGTTTTGATTGTGTAGAAAACTAATTAAAGTATGTCAATATTACTTAAATAGTTATATATAATGGAATATCATATGATTATATGATTTTAAAATTTTATAATCATATTTTCATTATAAATGTAATGGGAATGTTGATTCTAGCAAATTAATATATAAAGAAAATAAATAAGTAATAACATTAATTGCCCAGTTCTCAACTTGTGGACTAATTAGGGATAAATGGTGCACCATTGCGGGGGCATTACAGTACCGATATTGATATGGTTTAGGAACAGTGTGGTATTAGCTCCAAGAGCACCCCTGTCCTAATTGTACACAGATGATGTGATTATACTCGGTCATGAGGCTTAAGCTCCGCGAGCGCTCTTGACTTGAGACTATAGTGAGTAGGGTGCTTAAGCTCCGCGAGCGGCCTTACTACACGCCCTATATCCAGACAGTCCGGGAATGAGATTTGGATTATTTATATTAAAATATTATATATAAAATAATTAAAAGACATACATATACTTGTTGAAAGATAAAATGTGTGAAATAACATGAATTATAAATATTCAGCATGAATTATAAATATTTATTAAGGTAAGCAAAACTTATAATTGAGTTTTATATATATATTATCAATGAATTTGGTACTATTGTATAATTATATGGTTGTCCCTGTATAATGTATGTTATGACATTGTGTACTGTATTATAAATTATCTACATTGCATTTTGGTAATTGTATGTTAAAATATTTATGCTTATATGGATTGAGATTTGAGTTAACTAAACAATCATAATTCTAGGGAAATCAATTTTATGTTTATATGTTTAATATTTTATATATTACATATGGTTGAATATATATAGTTCATGTCCTCATACAAAAATAATGGAATATAAATTTTATTTTATTATAATATTTTCTAAATTTTATGCAATGATTTATTTAAATTATATCATGATTATTATGACCCACGTTTGTGTGACTGTATGGAAAAACTTAAATGCATATATGTATCACTAAGCTAGAAATGGCTTAGCGTGGGTTTTTCCCGCGCAGGAACTGGAGCTTACAAATAGTAAACTGTGAAGTTGATAGAGAAAGTACAAGCCCATACTAGAGGAAACGCGTCAGAACTGGTTGAGGGTCGGATGCATATTATTTTTGCATCTTCTTTATTATCATGCATATGGGTTTGTTAGACATGTCTTATATATAGTTAAGAACATATTTTGTATTTTGGTATTATATCTATATAGTTAGATGTAAGATAAAAAAAAAAAAAACCATTAATTTTGATAGTTATAATGAAGTATAATATTTATGTAACATGATAATGTATTTGATAATTGAATCCATATGTATATTTGAATATTAAAACAAAATATCAATTTAGTTATTAAATAAAAATTTTAAATTCAGACTAGTTTCATTCAGATTGTCTGTGTCATTCTGCTTATGTAATGGGATTATTCCTATTATATAGGTGGGATGTCACAAAAGGACAAATAGTACCCAGACCATTTCAGTCAAGGGTGGCTAGGCAGACATTTTCTGGTAGGCGGGGTCAACACTTTAGACTCGTAGCATCATCTGCTAGTTCACCAGCATCATTTCCCAAGAGACCAGCTCTCACTTTGTGTCAGCATTGTGGTAGAGCTCATACAGGAGAGTGTTGGTGGTTGACTGGGGCATGTTTGAGATGTGGAGCTATTGACCATATGAAGAGAGATTGTCCTAGACTTAGTACAGGCAGTATGGCACCAGCACAGACTATGACACCGGTACAAAGCCATGGTAGAGGTCGAGGCCAGTTTAGAGGTGGTCGTACAGGACAGAGTCATGGAGTATCAGAGACAGTTGATAGACCCTGGTTCCACGCATTCATATATAAGCACAGCTGCACTTAGACAAGGGAACATGATACCTGAGACCTTAGAATATGAGATAGTTGTGAACAATCCGCTGGGACATAGTGTGAAAGTGAATCAGATTTATAAAAACATTTCAATAATAATTCAGGGTAGAGAATTTCCAGCAGACTTAATAGAACTACCTTTTCATGAATTCAATGTTATTTCTGGGTATGGATTGGTTGACAAAGCATGGAGCTATAGTTGACTGCCGATCTAGAAAAGTCATACTTAAAATTCCCGGGCAGGATGACACTATCATTCAAGGTGAAGGTCAAACATGTTTGACCAGTGTTATTTCTGCATTAAAAGCTCAGAAATACATTAGAAATGGATGTGAGGCATACTTGGCCCATGTGATAGATACCAGGAAGGAGAGCCCAGAACTCAAGGATATCCCCACAGTGTGTGAGTTCCCAGATATATTTCCTAAAGATTTTCTGGGGTTACCACCAGATAGGGAGAATAGAATTTGCTATTGATGTGATTTCTGGTACAGCCCCGATATCAATTACTCCTTATAGAATGGCACCTGCAGAATTGAGAGAGTTAAAGGTTCAATTGTAGGAATTGCTAGACAAAGGGTTCATAAGGCCCAGTGTGTCACTATGGGGCACTCCGGTGTTGTTTGTGAAAAAAAAGGATGGCACCCTGCGGTTATGTATTGATTACCGACAATTGAACTAGGTGACGATTAAAAATAAATACCCACTACCTAGAATTGATGATTTGTTTGATCAATTGAAAGGAGCAGGAGTATTCTCCAAGATTGATCTTAGATCTAGGTATCACCAACTGAAAATCAAAGAATCAGATGTATCCAAAACAACCTTCAGGACTCGCTATGGCCACTATGAATTCCTGGTTATGCCATTTGGCTTAACGAATGCACCAGTTGCTTTTATGGATATGATGAACAGGATTTTTAGGCCTTACCTTGATCAGTTTGTGGTAGTTTTTATAGATGATATCCTGGTGTATTCGAAGGACAAGGAAGAACATGACAGACATTTCAGAGTAGTACTACAGAATTTGAGGGAAAATCAATTGTATGCAAAGCTGTCAAAATGTGAGTTCTGGTTGGAAAAAGTGGGATTTTTAGGGCATATTATTTCAGTTGCAGGAATCCGGGTTAATCCTAACAAAATAGAATCCATTCTAAGTTGGAAGTCGCCTCGCAATGTAACAGAAGTCCGGAGTTTCCTTGGATTAGCTGGCAACTACAGAAGGTTTGTGAAGGGATTTTCAAGCATAGCTGCACCACTTACCAAGTTGCTCATAAAAAAAACTAAGTTTGAGTGGACAGATCGGTGTCAGTCAAGCTTTGAGAAGCTAAAAGTCATGCTAACCGAAGTACCTATTTTGACCCAACCTACTCCAGGGAAAGACTTTGTGATATACAGTGATGCCTCTCATAATGGGCTAGGGTGTGTATTAATGCAAGAGGGTAAAGTAGTTGCTTATGCATCTAGGAAATTGAAGCCTCATGAGCTAAATTACCCTACTCATGATTTGGAGTTGGCAGCAATAGTGTTTGCTTTGAAAATTTGGCGACATTATTTGTATGGCCAGCGGTGCTACATATATACAGATCATAAGAGCCTCAAATATTTGCCCACACAAAAGGAATTTAACTTAAGGCAAAGATGCTGGTTGGAGTTAATCAAAGATTATAATTTCATTATTGACTATCAGCCAGGCAAAGCCAATGTAGTAGCTGATGCCTTAAGTAGAAAAACACTAGCATGTATAGTTTAAAATTTTCTCAATTATAATATAATATATAGAAATTAATAATGAATTAATATTAGATTCATAATTTATTTTGGCAGAGTTACGGGTCCAACCTACTTTAAGGCAACAAGTGAGAGAAGCTTAGAGGCAAGATCAAAAATTGATGATAATTGCTGAGGCAGTTAAAAAGGGGGAGAGACCTGAATTTAAGGTTGAAGATGATGGAAGCATAAGCTACAGAGGAAGATTGTGCGTGCCAAATGATAGCAGATTAAAGCAAGTAATTATAAAAGAGGAATAAAATGTATCAGAACCTGAAGACTCATTAATGGTGGCCAGGAATGAAGAAGGATATATTGGAATATACTACAAGATGCTTGACATGCCAACAAGTGAAAGCAGAGCATCAGGTACCATATGGATTGTTGCAGCCTATTGCAATTCCAGAATGGAAGTGGGAAAGAATTACAATGGATTTTGTATCTGGGTTGCCTTTGACACAAAAAAAGCATGATGTAGTATCGATAATTGTTGACAAGCTCACTAAATCAGCTCACTTTCTGCCAATTCGAATGGATTACTCGTTGAGCCGGTTAGCAGAATTATATGTTAATGAGATAATTCGACTGCATGAGGTGCCAGTATCTATTCGAGAACCACGGTTCACATCAAAAATTTGGAAAAGTCTACAACAAGCATTGGGGACCCGACTTGCTTTTAGTACTGCATTTCACCCACAAACAGATGGGCAATCCGAACGAGTGATTCAATTGTTGGAAGATATGCTTAGAAGTTGTGTAATTGATTTTGAAGGTAGCTGGGATAAACATTTACCACTGATGGATTTTGCATACAACAATAGCTATCAAGCTAGTCTCGGCATGGCACCCATACGAAGCTTTGTATGGAAGGAGATGTAGAACACAACTATGTTGGACAGAACTTGGTGAAAATAAATTAATGGGGCCAGAATTAGTGCAGCAAACAGAGGAGAAGGTGAAATTAATTCAAGATCGGTTAAAAGTTGCAACTGATCGACAAAAATCCTATGCTGATTTGAAGAGGGAGGACATTGAGTATGATGCCGGAGACAAGGTATTTTTGAAAGTCTCACCTTGGAAAAAATTACTTCTTTTTGGTAAAAAGGGGAAATTGAGTCCTAGATTTATTGGACCATACAAAATACTTGAACGTGTGGGTCCAGTGGCTTACAGGTTAGCCTTACCATGAGAATTGGATAAGATCCACAATATATTTCATGTCTCAATGTTAAGGAGATATAGATCAGATCCGACACATGTAATACCTGTGGAGTCAATAGAGGTACAACCAGTCTTGACATATGCAGAAGAGCCAGTGAAAATCATAGCTCGAGAAGTCAAGGAACTACGGAACAAGAAGGTACCACTGGTAAAGGTCCTATGGCGCAATCATGCAGTAAAAGAAGCCACCTGGGAATGTGAAGAAATGATGAGAACTCAACATCCTCAGTTATTCAGCTCCACCTAATCAAGTAAATTTCAAGGACAAAATTTTCTTAAGGGGGAGAGAATTGTAACATTCGGTGATTTAGGCACCGATTGCGCGTGACCGTAGTGGGGTCCACTGGTTCAATCGGAGTCTAAATTTAAGCCCATAAAAATGACTAATAATAAGAGAAAATAATTAAGGATGTTATTATTTGGGAATTAAAAAGATTTGGGGGTAGAATTAGAAGAAAATAAAATTTTCTATGGACAAAATTGATATTATGGAGATTGTTTGGGGAAAAAGTGTGAATATGGAGCAAGATGTGGCAAATATGGAATTTCTCAAATTTTAAATGTTAATTAAGATTAATTAAATTAATTAACCAATAAGAATAAGGATTAATTTTAATTAATGGGACCACTTCTTAATCAAGGTATATAAAGTCAAAAAAGAAGAACAAATTCCACATTCTTCCATAAGCCATCTTCATCTTCTCTTTTTCTCCTCTCTTTGCTGTCCACCATAGGCTCCCTAAAGCTCCATTTTTCTCTGCAAATTCAACTTGAAAAAGTGAGGAAATAAATTAGTTTTGAGAGAGAAAAAATCAGAATTAAAGAGTTCTTACTACAAAGGTACCAAATGAGCAAGAAGGAAGAAAGAAAGAAAAAGAAAAAAGGGAGAAGTGTGGGACAGATTTCGGCCCACCTTAGATAACACTTAAGGAAAAATAAGTGAACAAGTGAGAGGCCATCAAGAGGGTGATAAAGGCAAGGAGAAAACTAGCTAATAAGGGAAGGAAAAGAAGGTTCAAGGGAAGAACCAAGGATGATTAGGTATGTGCTTCATTGATAAAATTTTGCATGTTGTTAATATGTATGGAATTATATGTTAAGGTTTGTTATGTTTGTGTTTTTGAGATGTTATGTGTTTTGTTATGACTTTTGATATTATATATGGAAATGGGACCAAATGGTGTGAAATAATTAAGACATATGAATGTACTTGTAATTCTGGAAATTTTAGTATTAAAATGAATGCAAATGATGAATGTGGTTGAAATATGGATGGATGCCATTTGATGGCTCAGGTACAAAGTTCCAGGAATAGCCCTGACTCTTTTGATGATAACTTGAGTTCTGGAACTCGTTTTTGTATGTTCTTTGTTCGAAATGAAATCTACGACACAGGGATTTAATATGTATTTAGACTATAATATCTAATTATGTTTATATTTTCCTAGAAAAATACATGAAATTTAAACCTAGAATCTGTCCAGAAAATTATGGGCAGAAAATTCTGTGATGATGCATTAGTTAATTGATCATAACTTTTGATATAAAACTGTGATTTAAGTGATTTTTGATCAATATGAAAGCTAAGACAATAACCGAAAAATTGTTAGAAGGCCAGAGCTCCAAATTCAAATTATAAATGGGCTAAAAATGAAGCCCAAAATAGGTTCGAAATCTACCACAGGTAAAAACATACAATATTGGGCTTTTTGCATATGTGGTTATAATTATATGTAATAATCCATGCAAATATTTACTTTGATGGTAATTATAAATGTTTAACAAATTATTTATGTATGAGATTTTGTTGCAATAATAATGGAAATAAAGAACAAAAATAAATAAGCATAATTATGATAGTTGAATAATATTGGCAATTTTTGAAATATTGGGAATTCAAATAAAAATAGTTAAGCCCAAAGACACCTAGGATAGAACTAGAATAGAGAATAGTTTGGCATGCCAATTAGGGGATTTAGGCACTCGGTGCCAAATATGAAAGCAGGTAATGACAATTTATAAATGCATTCGGCGCAAAATTATTAAGCCGGTAATGGCAATATAATCAAAGCCGGTAATGACATTATTATAAAAGCGCTCGGTGCTATATTATGAAAGCCAGAAATGACAACCCCGTTATTCCTATTAGTTAGTTCGGTTATAGGTGTTATGGGCACAAAAAAAATTAATAATAATAATTATAATAAATAAATAAATAAATTATTATTATTATTATAAAATCGAAGTACGTGATTTTTATAAATGTTATATGAATTCAAGTTGTTAAATATTGAGTATTTGCTGAAATTTATTGATTGTACATAATTCTTTATTTTATGTCTTAGTTATTGTATGGTTAATTAATATGTGAGGAAATATATATGTATGTGAAATTTTTATCATTGAAGCACCACTAAGCTATTAGCTTAACGCGGGTGGCTTCCTCTCGCGCAGGTTTAGAAGAGTAGCCGTAGAAATTAGCATTGTCAGAAGAATAAGGGTACCCGGAAGGAAGCAGCAAAAAGCTTTGGGGTTTCTTTTTGGTATTTTTTATAAAAAACTTCTGTAAATTAAATTATGGTTTTATTTTTGGTATATTTTTTGAAAAACTTTGTAAATTAAAGTATCGTTTTTATTTCATATCATGTGGATTAAATATGTGAGTCACTATGTAAAAGAACATGATTTGAATGTAAATTAATGTACTTTATAATTAAATAAAATTTTGAATATTTATGCTTGTAATAAGTTTTATTTCGGTGTTTGCAATATTTTCATAAAAAAAAAATATTTACTTCACTTCATTAATTCATTAATTTTATAAAACAGTAAGACGGGTAATGCTCACTTACCTTGCTGAACTACAGTGGAGTAAGGGGGTATTACAGTATTCTTGGTATATGGAGATGAAGATTTTATTATGAGTGGGTATACCGATGCCAGCTTCCAATCTGACAAGGATGACTCAAAATCTCAGTCAGATTTTATATTCACACTAAATGGTGGAGCAGTTAGTTGGAAGAGTTCCAAATAGGAAACGACAATTGATTCCACAATCGAAGCAGAATACATTGCAGCTTCTGAAGCAGTAAAGGAAGCAGTTTGGATAAAGAAATTCATCACATAACTTGGAGTGGTTCCCAATATTATTGATCCAATACAATTGTATTGTGATAATAATAGAGCCATTGCGCAAGCAAATGAGCCACGGTCTCATCAGAGATCCAAATATGTACTCAGAAGATACCATTTGATTAAAGAAATCATTGGTAAGAATGATGTAAAGATAGAAAGAGTGTTCACTGATCAGAATATTGTTGATCCTTTAACCAAGCCACTTCCGCAAAAGAAATATGATTCTCATGTACTCGCCTATGGAATTAAATACAAAGGCAATTGGCTTTAGTGCAAGTGGGAGCTTGTTAGAGCAATTCTTTAAAGGCAATCACCTTTAGCATTTATTATACAAATTTATTTGATTAATAAAAGGCTTTTTCATTAATTTCATGTTCATTTGATATATGAATTGATAAGTGATCTTAAATCAATTAATGAAGTCCTTGATACATAACATAGCATGAAGGAAATCATGATGAGATCATGATATTGAGATTCTTATCATGTGTAATTATGTTAGTATCAAAATTATCCCTAATCGTTGGATTAATATGATGTGACATTATTAATTCAAACAGACTAGCACATGTTACACTCCTTGATTGGATCGAGTTGAAGATCTCATAATCTATAAACATGAGATGTGTAGAGTTAACATGTGGATGCTTGCTAAGTGTAGCTACGTACATTGGATGACCACCTATGAGACAATCATATGGATAATTTATTCAAATGTCAATGATAGTCTCATCGTAGCAATGATGCAAGTATCCTTAGACTTGAGGTACTCAAGGATATCTTGAATATTGATTATGTATTTTGACATTATTCCTTGTTGCCTAAGGGAGTTTGCTTATAGGGTGGTGATTGGATACAACTTGAGATATTCGAAGGTAATTGGGTAACAAACAAAGGGTTCACCACTATTGATAGAAGGAGTGTATACCTATGGCCTATTGTCATGGTCATTACCCATGAATCTCTGGCCGGAGTGGAAATGTCATAAAGATAGTCTTCAATCAAGTAATGAGCCTCAAGGACAAGAACTAACATTACTTGGACTAGACGTGATGTAGTCAGTCTAGTGGGAGTTGACACATATCCATACTGTGAACCAAGCGAGGTATAGAATGGTGAAAGAAATAATTGCACGAAAATTGTCTATGGAAGGGTTCATAGTTAAACCACTGACTTTCCAGTCAATTAGGAGTCATGATGTGTTGCTAGATACCGCTCATGACTTGCTTAAATTAATTGTTAATTTAAGTGGCCAACATAATCGGGAACCTAATGGGTCACATGCATTGAAGATATGGAGAATGAGTAAAATGGTCATAGATAGGATCCAAAATATGAGAGAATTATTTCGGGATGGATCGCGATGAGATCGCACGGAAAAATCATTTGGGAGGGTCACGGGCCTGTACGGGCCCACACAGGCTAGGCAGGCTGCTGACCTGCCTAACGGGCTAGCTGGGCTTCCCAACAGTAGCCCGCAGGAGCCCCATCGCACTATTGCCTCCCACCAGTTGGCGAACGAGCAGATTTTGACCTTAATTAGGTCAATTATGGCCAATTACTATTCATTCATTTCCCTTTTCTCCATTTTTGACTTTTTATCTTTTCTTAGAATTTGATTCACATAAAAAAGACATCAAATGACAGAAAATAGACATGAAAATATTTTTTTATGAAAAAAATATTTTTAAAACAACAAAAATTCTCCCAAGAACACTTTCAAAGCTAGCACTTTGAATTTATTCAAACCATTTCTTTTGATAATTTGTTCTTCAATCTTCGTGTGGATTATCATTAGAGACATCCTAATGTAGATTGTTGTGGTTTGCTACAACCCAACAAAGATTTGAAGAACAAATAAGAAATTACAATGTATAATTTCTAACCTCTATATTTATATAAATTAGTTTTAATGACACAAGTATGATCTTTTGCTTCGGGTTTTGAAAATTTTATTTTTCTACTGCGTTTATGAATATGATTCATTCTTCAAAACCTAACAAATAGAACTTCTCAAGTCAATGACACTCCCAAAGCTTAAGCCACATTGATCGAGCATTTCAGATCAATGGCGCTCCTAGAGCTAAAGCCACATTGATCGAGGAATATCTCATATAGTAGGGTACCGTTCGCCCCCATAATGACATGTCATCTATTTTGTTCCTAGTCCATAGTTAGAGTAATGGGCATGTTCTTATTTCCACATTATTAATATATCTTTACTTTTTCAAACATATCATCATTCTTGTTTTTCAAACATATCAACATTCTCATATCACAAACATATTGTCATTCTTATCATACAACATCTCAACATTCTCATATCACAACATTTTATCATTCTTATCTTACTTGATAAACAATATCTTTTCATTTACTTACCTGAATACTTCATTAATTAACCATATTCATAATTATTAAAAATAGAGCATTCACAGTCGTGATTACTAATTCACACCCGTAATTCAAAGCTGTGAACGCTTCTGGAATGAATATTGTCATTTCCACACCAAAGTCACTACCATGATACAATTCAGTCACGTGCGTAAACTAGAAAGTTCACGTCCATGACACAAAGTCATGCCCATGACTATATGCAGGAAATCTGCATATTCACTTTCCTTATTCATTCCTAATTGCACCAAATCATACCAAAACACAACTCATGCATTTATGGAGTCCTTTACTCAACATATCATGTCCTAATAAATATAAATGCCTTAATCATAATTAAATTCTCTAACATACATTACTTAATTCAACAAATCACAAAAATCTCATTCTTTATCTCTAACCTATAGTGTCATGCCATAGTCATCATTAATGCACTTCAATCATCTATTAACATGTTAAACATGCATTATTTCGAATAAAGATAGGCTATTGCCTTAAATTATGCACAAACCTCTTTCTCCTTCACTCTTCTAAGTAGTTTTCCCTTTGCCTTTCTTCCTTTGAGTTTGTTCCTTGTCACTTGGAACTCCTACAACATTACAGATCATCATCAACATCTTACTTTCTCAAAACCCTAAACTCTTTCTCATGAAACCCTAGACTCTCTTTCTACATAATCAAGCTCAAAATGAGCTCGAAACTCCAACTTCCTTAAGAAAAGATGAAAGAGAAGAAGAAAACTTCTTACCTTTACACTTTTCTTCACTTGATCACAACCTTAAAGATTTCTCTCTTCTCAAAACTTGCTTATTTCTCTTCCTTCTTGCTCTCCTAAGCTTCCTTAAGACTTGTAGATCATGAAAATCACTTTTTCTTGATCTTTTCCCTCTCTTCCCTTCCTTTCTCTCTCTAGATTTCAAGGTGAGTTAATGGAGAATGTGAGAGTGGCTGGCGTGAAAGCTGGGCAGAAAAGAAAGAAGAGAGCAAAAATAAGGAGAATAAGATAAAGGAAGAATAAGAAGGAACCTAAAGTCTTTATATGGGACCCACCTATTTGACCATATATTTGATATTTAAACTTAATCACATTAATCCTCTTTCTTAAATGCTATGGCCGGCCAACCCAAATTAAATGTCCAAATATCATATGTTTAAATAAAAATTATCTCATTAATCTTCTAAATTTTGATAAATTGCAATTTGACCCCAAAACTTATCAAATTTTGCAATTTAGTCTTTTACCGTAAATCGACTTCTTTAAGCTTTATAACCAATTAATTAGGAATATATCAACATAATTTAATCATTAATTGGTTAATTTCATTCAAAATCTGAATTTAAACTCCGATCTGTTAAACGCATCAACTTTGTGACACGTGCGACTCAAGGCCTAAATTAGCGGATATGACACATAAAATCATTTAAATTCTAACATGCATTCACATATAACATAACATTCATATTCATAACACACCTTTGTACTTGTCTATACCATCATATACATAACACATCTTGACCTACTTTACTCATGTTGACTTGTCTACATCATACAATACTATCTTAATATCCAAGTTGTGATGACAGCTACTCATCCATGCCATATATACATTGAAGTAAAACATTATATTTAAATATCATGGTCTAATTATATGTGTAGCATAATTATCATAGATGAATCCATCTCATATAATCATACAAATATCTATCACAACCATACTGAATTTCATCATAATATGAAATAACAAGCTTTTAACATCATTCATATGATTACTGGTTTCCACAATCATTTTTCCAGGATGTGACAGTATTCTAATTCTGTGAACTATGTATATCTTTGTGGCAAGGCTTTGCCTTACAATTTCCCATATTACTATATATAAATTCTGATTTTTTAGCCTAATACTCTAAACCTGGACTACCTAGATGCGGGTTGTAAAACAGGAGCGCTCTAACACGAGCTTAAGCCACTTGCTCACTACTGTATCTGTCTGTATTACTACCACTAAGTTTCTTAAATCAGAAGCACTCTAACACAAGCTTAAGCCACCCTAATGAGTAATGATTGCATGTATATAGGTACAAAAGTGCTCTAACACGAGCTTAAGCCACCTTGTCCCTAATCTGGATATGCTATCACTGAGCTTCTCAAATTATGAGTGCTCTGACATGAGCTTAAGCCACCCTGAAGAGCAATGTAAGAATTGCATGCATATATATTCTACGGTACCGTAACCCCTTTAATGGCATGTCACCTATCCTAACTAGTCCTCAAATAAAAAAATGGGCATATGTATTCATTTTATGGATAATTAACATCATTTATGTTATATTCCATAATTCTACAATATCATTATGATATTCATAGCACCTAGTTCATTTACATGTTTCATAATCATGGCATCATATTGCAATTAATCTCATTTGATCATGCCAAGTTTGTGTATATATATCATACTCATGTTGTTTCATCACATAAATCAATTTACAAGTTTTTGGATACAGGGCATTCATGGGTGTGAATGATGTATTTACGGGTGTTAAGCCTTCTGTCACAGGTTGTCTGCCAGTGACTGGCTTATGATCATTAATAGGCATGAATATTTATTCATGGATGTGAAATTCATACTTTTATGCAACTGAAGCTTGGTTTTATAGACATGAAATACCTTCATAGGCATGAAGTTTGGCTTTATGGGCATGATACATCACATAGTAACAATATTCTAGCACCGTTTTCAACTAATTTCACACACAATCATGTAAAATTCTAAAGCTAACCAATGTTAGCCACACTTATCAACACTTTCCATATTCCATAATGTAAAATCAACCATAAACATGCATAATATCATATTCAATCATTTAAACTAGGCTTCATGCCTTATTTATCAATATCCAATATTAATTATCCACATATCAACATTGTTAAACCTTGAGGGGTATTTCCATCATTTTGATGATAACAAATAAAATAGTAATATTGCATTTAACATATTTGTTTTCTAAGTCTATTAAATAGGGTATGGAATAAAATAGCAAGAATGGAGATTGGAAGAATAATCATTGAAAGAAAAAATTAAGTAGCATGTTCACGCCCGTGACCCTATGTGTCACGCCCGTGAAAGAGCTAATCGTCATCAAAACCAACATTTGAATTTCACGGCCATGAAGGAAGACACAAACCGTGAAGTGTACATTTAAGTCACGCCCATGAATTAAAATGTCACGCCCGTGAATTTTCATGACATTTTCATCCATAGAGCTTCACGACCAAAGTCACTACTTGGATTACGGCTGGGAAGTTTGTCACGCCCGTGAATATGTATGTCATGCCCATGACCCAATGTTTCAAAACTTTCCAGAGAGCTTCATGACCAAGGTCACCACTTCAGTCATGGCTTAGGAAGAACAGTCATGCCCGTGACATACATAGTCACGCCCGTGAAGGATGAAAGAGAAAAATGTCAGGCACAATTATTTGGTTGGTACAACGACTAGTTTCATTTTAAATGCACCCTAACGGCTATAATCAGTCAAAGAAGTATAAATGGAAGTTATTTACGCATTCAGTAAAAGAGGATAGCAAATACTTTGAATCAAATTCAAATTACAAGCTATTTGTACATTCAATACTTTGAGAACCAATATCTATTCTCTGTAAAAATCTTTTTGCTCTTCATTCATTGAGCAATAAAGATTTGTGAGTGTCTCTCTCTCTAATCATTTATTACTCAAGTGAGTTTTGGGTGTTTCTGAGTTAAGAGTAGAACACTTGTAAGGGTTAGTTGTGTGAGCCTCTAAAACACAAATTAAAGGTTGTTTGTGTGAGCCTGTAAAAAACACAAAGTAAAGGTTGTTTGTGTGAGCCTGTAAAACACAAGGAATTGGTTATTGTGTGAGCCATTAAAACACAAGGGATTTCTGGGTTAGGTGTGAGCCATTGCGAGAAGCACCATAGTTAGGAGTGAGCTTGTAAAACTCAATTGTAACACTTAGTGTATTAGTGAAACTCCCAATTGCGATTGGGGAGAGGAGTAGGGTTTGTTAACACCCGAACCTCTATAAAAATCCTTGTGTCAAATTTCTCTATCCCTCCTTAAATTAATTTTTATTTCCGCACTTTAAAGTTTAATTTTTGAAACTCCAATTCAACCCCCCTTCTTGGCCTAATATCTGGGCAACAAACATTTTTATGCTTTTCAGAATATTACCAGCCATTTAACTCAATTCTAGTTTATACTATACCAATATTTCTTGTCACTTAACACATCAGGATACAAAATTCACAGCATAAGCACATTATAAACAAATTAAAATGAGTATATGTACAAACCTTAATATAGGAGCTCTAAAACTCATTTCTCTTATGTCTACTACCTCTGGTGGGATTCTCCACTGTTGGTCTCAGCCCCTAACAAGAAAAAAATGCCATAATTACATTCTATATCTGCCATTTAATCTATTTATGCCATAAATTATCAAAACCTTGACTTTTCATTGGTTTTTAAGCCTATAAACCTTACTCTCCCCTAAAACCAAATTAAATTAAATCAAAGAACAATAATGACATGATTTCTTACCTTTGTTTACAAAAACAAATTGATTCAAGAGTCCAAAACGTGTTATATTACTCCTTAAATTCCAATTTCAATAACTATGGTAAAAACCTTGCTTTTAAATCGTCTTATTCTCTTTCATGGTGAGGATTTCATATTTAATCAACTAACAATGAAAGGGATTGATGGAGAAAGATTTTTGGGGTTTCAGAGTGTTGGTGGCTAGGGTTTTGAGTGCAATTATGTGAGTCTTTCTATCAAAACACGAAACTGCCATATATAAATTGTGAACCTTCACGGGTGTGAACCATAGTGTCATAAGGGTGAATCATAGTATCACAGTGGTGAAGCTCCTTAGTTTCAGAATCTAAATTCCACAACATTCACAACCGTGATTAACTCTATCACGGGTGTGAACACTAGGAACTTCACTTTTTCCTATCTTTTTCATTATTTTATGGTTTCTAATACTCATAACCACATATATACTTTCGATATACCCTTAATATACCTTTATTTAACATATTAATCTCAGGTCCTAACTTGCGAGTGTTATATTTTCTTATGGTTGGCATGACTCCTAATATGCCAACCCTTTTCATCCTTCTTTTCTCTTCTTAAGTGTTCTTTTTAACTTAAGATCTGCTTTTTTTTTTTTTATTTTCTTCCAGGTTAGGTCATTTAGGTGTGCCTTTCTTTAATTTTTGGCTAGGGTTTGTGTGAAGGAGAAGAAGAAAATAGAGGAAAAGGAGAAGGAGAGGGGTTGGCATGAAAAGGAGGGAAAAAAGGGATGGGAAAAAAAATGTCTCCTCTTACTTTATATATCATGTGTAAAATTTCCCATTTGGTCCCCTTTCAAATTACCATCTTGCTCCTTTTACATCAAATGTTCAAATTTAGCCGCATATCTCTTTAAATTTCAACCACACATAATATCAACCAATCACATTTAAGTCATTGATCAAACTATTAATCAAAATCCTGCTATATAAAATTACGACTATGCCCTCTATAAACTACTTATTTCTAATCTTGTCCTTAACTAATTTCTTCCATCTTAATTATTCATGCCCAAAACTTATTTACTCACTTAAACGTCCAAATTATTTTAATATGAATTTAGACTCCAATTTGTGTGGTTGTGCCCTTTAGGTTCAATTTCAATTTGGAACCTAAATTAACGAATATTACAAGGAGTCGTGTCATAATTCCGGCTGTTAATTCAACAAAAGTGATCGGAAGTTATTTTTTAGAAAAAAATTGTTTTGTTATTTTTGTAGTACGAAAAATTTAATATTGATTTTGTGGCAAGTGGTGCAATGTCCAATGACCACTAGTGAAACATTTTTATAAAGATAACATTTGAAATAGTTTCAATTATATATGTGAGAAGAAGCATCACAAAAAGAAAGATAAATAAAAGTTGTCTATTTTCTCTATTTTCTTATTTTAATTCTAGCTTCATTTCCTTAATAATAATAATAATAATAATAATAATAATAATAATAATAATAATAATAATAATAATAATAATAATAATAATAATAATAATAAAAATAAAGGCTTGAGATAGCTTGAGGAAGAATCCTACCAAGTTGGTTGTAAGCTGTAAAGCATCTACTTAATTGACCAACAATACAAGTAAAGAATTTCCCTCTAAGAGATAAAAAATTAAAGGAAAGTAATAATGTTATCCATCCCAAATACCATTTTGGAATCCATCAAGTACCATAACTCCATAACCATCTCTTTGAGATAAGATATTAAATTATGGTGAAAATTTGCAATTTAATTTATATATTTTATGAAAAATTAGATCTCCTATAACATTTTACTTTCTTATTCATATTAATTATAAATTTATAATTTTTTATCAACCAGAAAAGAGAAGGTAAAGTAATTAATTGAACTCTTTAAAATTTAAGCACGTGTAAAAAATATAAATTTATAAATCAAATATAGTTAAGTATCTTGCTATTTATACAAGTGCTTTACTATATAAAATATAGCATAATATACATTTAGATGCCCCTTTCTTGCGGAACAATGCCCAAAAATTCTTCTCACCTACCTCTTCTTTCTTTGTTTGTTTTGTTTCTTTCACGCTTCATCAAACTACCAATTCTTTTTAAATTATCATCAAAGATTAAACCCATCAAGCAAAATAACCAATCTCAACTAGCTTAATCTCCTAAAAGCTAAGCAAAGAATGGCAGCATGGGCATCAAATAACCACAAGTTGAATTCTAGAACCATGGATGAGAATATGGGTGCTTTGCTTTATAAAAAATGTGGTCATGTTGATCTAATGCAGAATTGTGATCTTCCACCACCATCGAAGGTGTTTCCCGGGCCAGATAAGATGGTCTTACAATCGATGGATAAAGTGTTCAGCTTGATGGGTAGAGAAGAAAGAATTGATTTTGATATCTATGCAGGAGGAGGTGAAAATGAGAAATTGGAGCTTTTGAAGGCATTAAGATTGTCACAAACAAGAGCAAGGGAAGCAGAGAAGAAAGCTGCACATTTGGTTAAGGAGAAAGAAAGTGTTTGTAATGTTTTGTTTAAAGAGTCTGGGGAGTTATTTGCTTATCGGCAATGGGTGAGGTTTCTTGAGGTTCGAGTTTCAAAGTTACAGTGGGAAATAAAGCAGCAAGAAAATAAATGGTGGTGTAGCTGCTGTAGAGGAAGATCGGATTCAGAACTGGTGAAAGAGGGAATAGATTGCAAGGAGAGGAGTGATGGGTTTTTTTGTTTTGCAACTTTGGCAATTTGTTTAGGTATTGGACTTGCTATTGGATGTGGATATTTGTTTTGAATTTGGGTTCTATTTCAGGGGCAAACACATTTTGTAAAAGATTATAGCAAGGGAGAAAACAGCTATTCTGTAATCACAATATAAATTTTACCAATCTTATCATGCAGAAAAAGATAATTATATAACGAAAAACCTTTCTTTTATTGATTCTTCTTTGATTTCAATGTCCTTTTTGCACAACCACGAAGAGACAGATACATGAGCATATATTATTTACTTGTGCCCAAATATACATCGACCAGAAAAAGAGAAGATATATAACAAGAATGAAGAAAGTATTATAAGGCAAGTGGCTACAGAAAATTAGCAATAACGATCACTGTTGAAGAAGTCTAAAAAGAGCCAGCATATGTGCCGGTCACACTTGAGCACAACTTGGTGGCGACCACCAACCTGCTTAACCGTATAGCCACACAGGGAAGCTTTTTACATTCTCTCTTCCCCTGCACCACTCCTTCACAAAGACCAGTCGTACCCTTCTAACAACTGAAATTTAATCAACTGGTGATTATAGATCCTATCAGCTGATAGTTGTTCTAATCGACTGTATTTTATAGCTTTTTACCAATACCATTAAAGCTTTTAAGGTTTATCATGACCAACCAAATTGTGGCTTGTGAGCAGTTCCAGAAAGTGTGAGCTAGAGTGGCGGTTAGAGATTAGTCACGCAACATATAAAAGCCTTTACCAAAAAAAATATCAAATGGGATTACCCCTCTTTTTTTTTTCAGTCAAATGGGATATCTAACAGCAACGATTGCTTTGACAGTTTCACACTTTCACTTGCTGCCTCTAGCATAACATTAAATCAAATAAAATAACTAGATATAAAAGAGGAATCAACTTTCTCATCAACCAGGAAAACCAAAGTTTCCTCAACAGACAAATAAATAAATAAATAAGAAGAGATATTCGGAGCTTTCATAACAACCAACAATAGCATTTGATCCAATATCTTCTTTAAATATCTGAAATTAATGATTTCCCTTTTCTTATCCTATAGTGGGAAAAAGAAATTGGCACCAACCAACATCTAGCATAGATAGGTTGGAACAAGATTAAAAGCTATTTATCTTAGAATAAAAAACCGCATAGACTTGTCCCCACAATCGAAAAAATTCCAGCAGTTATTAACTCCAGACCCTCTTTAGAACTCTCCCAGTAGCACAAAAAGATGCCTCTGAACCTCATACTTACATTATAATTAAAACCAACAATTTTCTAATATCAGTAACCAGCACGCAAGGACAGATGTAGAGAAAACAACGTCAAGACTCTCTTCAGTTCATTGCATCATAATCATCCAACTTCTCATTGTACTGGAGCACCTTCCTCTTAATCTTCGATGTGTCCACCCAAGTTACAAAGTCTTCCATATTCCTTGTTACCAAGAATGCTGGGTCAGTAACTGTCTCTGGTCCAACTCGAATGTGACCCTGCTCAATGTATGTGATGGCTTCTTTTAAATGCTCAGCAAACTTCAATTGCATCAAGATAGTAGAAAGTCTCCGTCTGCAAGCAAAGTGAAAATATTAAAAAAAATAAATAAATAAAGCATAGAAATAGATTTGTCCAGAGAAGAGCTACAGGGTGAATTGAAGTCCACCTTCTAATATAAAGATATATGGGGGAAAACATTCAATCAAGATTGCAGTGTTTAAGTACAATGAAACAGTAACAGAACACCAATACCACTGTTATTCCTGATTTCTATTTACACCATGGCTATTATGTAGCGCAACTAGTTTCCTTATGGCATAATGCTTGTATTTCCCCTTGTGTGTGCATGCACACGCACGTGTTTGTGTGTGTTTTTGTGAGTGTGAGTGTGAGTGTGTGCAAGTAAGTGTGTGCATTAGAGAGAGAGAGAGAGAGAGATGTTAAACCACCTGCAAAATGATGACACTGATAAGCCATCACACAGAGCCAAGCTCTTCCGGCTAGGTATCACCCCCATGTTATAGCTGTTATTTTCAAAGGAACCAAAATATTAATCCACCTAATAATAAACAATAATAACCATAATTTATAACATGCAAATAGAGAATGAGTGAAGCAACTAGATGAAACCACTTCCAATATTAACAGAAATCCGAATTTGGCACATTTAGCACCATTTTTTTTCCTTAGAACAAATTATATCATGATCATTGCATAAATTATTTATAATAGACAATGGCAAATTAAATGAGGCACAAGAACATTGATTTTCATTAATAAAGATCAGTAGCTAATAAAACTATGCCATATATCAAAAATACATAGGTGTCATTAAACGTTAGATACTTCTGAAAATCTAAAGATAAAACTTTTACAATTCAGTCATCATCTATACCAATCACTATCACCTACTAAGCTTAAAAGAAACTGCATAAAATGCATATCTGAAACTTAAGAAAAGGCAAACTGGGCACTCTCACCAGCACCAAGATTGAAGAATGCATAAAAAATCCCAATAACATATAATCTTAGCAACAAAATGTCAGTTCACAAGAGATCAAATATGGCTAGGTTCACCTAATTCCACCCAATTTATAAATACTTCCTAAAACCAAGATTTAATAAATGTTAACATAAATTAAAGTAAGCCGCTATATAATTATTTAAAAAGAAAAAAACTTACAGCTTCTCCAAAAGCATATCTGTCATTTCAACACGAAAAGGGTCCCTAGGATCCATCTGCTTCAGTATATTGACCAACTTCTGCACCATCCGGCACAGGCTCGAATACCTGATTTTCCATTTTTTTCCCAGAAAAAAGAAAAAAATAACAAAATTCGAGATAAAGCAAACCAAATAAACTTAATTTAAGATTCAACACCAAAATTAATAAAATAATATAAATAGTACTTCTTGTAGTCGTCCCGCTCAACTATATGGTAACGGTGCATAACCTGGGCTTCTCTGTGGTTGCCCTCTCTCTTCCATACCAAGAAATTTACCTTCTTGAGAAGCTTTTTCTCATGATACTTTAGCTTCCTCATTCTTCAATCCTTTTATATGCCTAAACAATTGATAACAAAAACAAGCAGTTAGAATTGGCGGTATGGTTCAGAGACTAACAGAACAAATCAGACAATCAAACACAATTATAAAAGAGAAAGACCAAAACCAAACCAAATATTTCATTTGGTTTGGTCAGATTGACTTGGGACTAAGGGCTATTTGCTTAGCTCTCAAATTTCTTTTTTTTTTTTAAATATTTTCTCATCAACTAACAGATCAAAACTACAACAAATTTCTTGTGAAATCTTCACTGCCACAAAAGATACGGTTAAACAAACAAAAGATGGAGAGGGCCATTAGGAATAAAATAGCCACCAAAGAGTTTTTTCTCTAAACAATACCAGTTGAATCTTCGAACACGTGTTAACCCAGTGAGTGCTCCACTGGCCTCTTTACGATAAATTCAGCAATCGAGCTTCACCCCGAAATTGCGCTGATGAAAAGAAAGGAACCTGGTCTTTGTGATCTTGATTATCACCGGAAATGGAATCGGCCACAGAAACGCGGGCAGACAGAACGCTGGAAGAGTCGGTCTTAAGTTGAGAAGAAGAGGGTGTGGAGAAGAGGGCGGCGGCAGAGAATAAGTTGAGAAGAAGAGGGTGTGGAGGGATGAGGAGGGCCGAGATAAGCTTATATACTTAGTGTTTTTAATTTTTAATTTTTAATTATTTTATTTTAATTATTTCAGCTTAAGTTTATTTATTTAGGATATATTTAATATTTTTTTTAATTTGTATTACTTTTTCAAATATTTTAAATTTTACATGTGGCATATTTTTTAAATAATAAAAAAGGTCTAGTAATATACTTTTTCACTAATTTGTTCGCATTCTAATGGGACTGTGGCTCCTCTGGTGGCTTAAGGCAGTGTACAAGGGCCAAGGATGAGAGGGTAATGTGTATTAGTTAAATTCTTCCCCCTTCTAATTAATGTAATCAAGCAACATGTAGAAAAACAAATTTCAATTCATTTTTTTTTCATTTTTTCATTTTCCTTATTTAATTTATTTTCTTTCCTTATATCAAATAGTAACCAAAGAAGCTGTTAGCATCGTCCATGTGATTCAACTCATATGGCACTTGAAAATTCAGCTGCCAAAGAAATTAAAGAGAACTGCTCAAACACATTCAATCAATGCATAAGGACATGCATCACTTGATTTTAAATTGGACTATATTTATCGGCAAGGAAAGCCAGAGGCAGATACATTGGCTAATCTTGCCTTCGACCAATGTGTCACCTTTCACCGGATTTGTTAGTATGCCGAACATCTTATCGCTAATTTTGCTTGGAGATGCTTCTAGGGCGAGTACGGAGAGCTCTTGTTTGTTCTTCCTATGTCCCAATAAAATAAAATAAGATATACACACATTTAAAAATATTCTCCTGTGATGAAATGAAAGCGTAAAATGAATACTACAGCCCCTCAAATGCATGTAGGAATTTCTGTGCAAGAAAAACTTGATTTCCCAGTTGATGCTCCAGTCCAAATCACGTCAAGATATCTATCGTCAACAACCTGCTCAAAGCGGTTACGCCATGGATGCACTGTCGGTTGAACGGCCGACAGTTGAATTATTATTTTCAGTGACAACGCCATTCACGCAGCCATTAAAATCTGATGCATAAATATGCCCAATTTTTTCACGTTTCGCCTCCAAATATTTTGAGTTCTCCCGACCTAGTAGAGTTAACAATGGGACTCTGCCTGCAATTGCCAGGCCATAACCTTTGAGCCCAACGTATTTTGCAGGATTATTTGTCATCAATCTCATTGTATGAACACCCAGGTCTCGTAGTATCTGCAATAGATTGGATCATGCATTCAGCAGCCTAAATATAAAAGTAGAAACGAGGAGATAGATGGAGTGCAAAATGAATTAAAGGGAGATAAAGAACAATGTGCATAAGAACATTACAACTAAAACAAAGAAATCACTATAAAGATGTTGTTCTAATAATGAATATGCTTTGCAGAACAAGAAGCATTCCTAGCTAGCTAAAAGTGCTGCCTCCTATATCATCAATAAGAACGAAACTTGGTCAAACTACAAATAACTGATAATTCAATGTAGTCCAATAAAATAAACTGCATGCATGTATGAATTATTAATACGCATTACATTACATCAAGTATAAGTTAGTTCTCAAGTCAGGTTAGCTACAGAGCGATTATAATACTAGTTCTCAAGTCAGGTTAGCTACAGAGCGATTATAATACTTCAGCAAATTCCAAGTTCATAAGTTTAACATGGTTGACAAAAAAATAAATAAATAAATAAATAAAATAAAATAACAAGACTTGGCTAGATATTTCACATATACCTGTGCACCAATGCCATATTCTCCGGAATCAACAGGTAAACCCAGTTCTTCATTGGCTTCAACAGTGTCTTGTCCATTATCCTGTAGGTTGTAAGCACAAAGCTTGTGGCCCAAACCAATCCCTCTACCTTCATGACCACGGAGGTACACTAATACACCCCTGCCAGCTGATTCAATTTGCTTCATTGCAAGGGCTAGTTGATTTCCACAATCACATCTAGCTGATCCAAATATGTCGCCAGTCAGGCACTCAGAATGTACCCTCACAAGAATATCTTTACCATCCCCGATTTCACCCTGTAAATTTCAGAATATTGTTATTGTTCACAACACTAGAATAGTTTCTCATTCAACAAAAATAATGTAAACCTGATGAGAAAAAGTTGATGGTCAATTCTCTGTCCAGATACTTATCTTAAAAAAATGAAATGAAATTCCACGCAGATTACAAGGATAAACAACATTTGTGTCAAGCTGCAGAAGTCACAAGTTTGTCTCTCCAAATAGCATGCAGTCAACAACACAAAAATAGTGCAACATGCTACAGAACCTAAATATAAAGGTTCATTATAATTTCTTGTGAGCCCCTGGCTAAGTTTCATTCATGTTTTCTCATAGTTAAAGAATTAACAGTTTGTCGATAGATTTTTACATTCTTATTGCCCAGAATTGACTTTGTGAATATGCCAGATTGCTTCTGGCTATGATCTGATTATAACTTAGAAAGTAGCCAAAAGATACCTAGCTATTAGGACTGATGGAGTCTATGGTTGAAGTTTTAGAAACTCAGTTCTTCTTCCTCTTCCCCTTTTTCCATTAATTTTGACAATCATAATCATTTTAAGGCACTATACCATGTCGCTCACTCTGTATAAGCTTTATTCTCAATTTTGACAACTTTTAACTTTTTCCCCATCAAATATTGACCTTTACAGCCCATACCATAACTCTTAAATCAATCAACTTATCAAATGAAAGTTGGTCAGCCTAAGCAGGACATCTTTTTATTTTTCTTCTTTCTTTTTTCTTTTCATGTCTATACAAACCTTAAGACAACCTTTTCTAAATTTTTGGACACTTCTAACTAATAAAATCGAATTCATATATCCTTACAAAGTTTCTGAATACAATGGAAGAATTCTTAATAGATGTGAACCAAATCTCAATATCATGGTCCAACAACAACATCCTGTCCAATCAAATAGCTTTCTTAACTTAAAAAGGTCAAATTTGTTCCTTCAAACACAAAATAATTAAAAAAAGGTAAGAACGATAATAATCCTATTTAAGCAAGCACCAAAGTAAAATTGATTATGGCCATTTACAACATGTCATGTACTACGGTACACAAGCAACCAAGTCACACAAAGTATCCTAGTCATTTTGCAATAGGAATAGAGATATGTTCTATTAAGTGACAAGGTGTTTGACAAAACAACAAAAGACTAAATGGAGCATGTTATATGTTTACTCGATTGGAGCATAGATTTTAAAGCCAATAGAGAAACAAAGTCAAATAAGGCATAGGAAACTAGTGTTTACTGTTGTTGCACAAAATGTAAAGGGGAGACCATCAACTGAGCAAGCTAATTAAGAAAAATATCTTACTTTAACCATTGCTATATGCTCAATCCCATCTAGTAATGACCTGTAGCAGTAGGCTTTGAATGGCCCCCACATTGTAGGTATTGGAGCTGCAGCAGCAAGCTCCACCAATCTATCTCTTTTCCTCCTGTATCTATCAAATATTGTTTACAACCATTACTGAAACAAGTACTACTTTCATCAACTCAAAATCACCAGAAATAATAGTTGAAAACACAGTTAACCTATCAACGACTCGAATAAGCGAAATTTGAGGATTCAAGGATTAGCTTAAATAATGACACACAAATTATGAGCCCAACCTTAGCATAATAAAGGTAGGAGAATAATTATAGGAGGAGATATGTCCGTTGAGAAGATATACCAATTCAGATATATAATAAATGCTAGTTACCCGTTGTTCAAACCCTTGCACTAAAGTTATCTAATTGATAGAACATCTATAAATCTTCTCAACCCAAAGTTTGTTCAGGCAACGGAATAATACTATAAGAAGTGGCAGCAAATATCTGAATCTTAAATTTAGAAGTAATGAACACTAAATATAACTGAAATACCTGATTAGATCAGCTATGGAAATGATTTTTAAGTTTTCTGCTTGTGCAAATTGGTGAAGCCTTGGTAATCTAGCCATAGAGCCATCATCATCCACAATCTCACATAAAACAGCAATAGGCTCCAAACCAGCCAGCATTGCAAGATCAACAGAAGCTTCTGTATGCCCAGCTCTTTTTAGAACCCCTCCTTCTCTGTACTTAAGAGGGAAAATGTGACCTGGACGGTTAAAATCTCGAGATTTTGAATCTCTAGAAGCAAGAGCCAATATTGTTGTTGCCCTATCACGAGCTGAAACACCAGTTGTTGTGCCATATTTTGCATCCTAGATAAACATAATGCATGATGTTGGACAGGAAGTTAACACTAGTTGAGAAAGTAAGCAATTTTTAGATATAATAAGTGTATTTCTGTTTTTCTATTCTCTGTGGAGTCAGTAAAATGGTAGATCTATCCTGTAATGTTAATGCTGCAATCCACCAAAATAGATATGAAAAGAAGACGGCAATAAATTGCTGCACGCTTAAACAGAAAGGTGAAAGTTGTAGGGTGAACAATATGTTTAGTATGAAGAAGACAGGTTGCAAAGCTGCAGTGTATGCAGCAGTCTTTAGATGAATGTTTTCTAACAAAGAATCTTTAAATATCACCAAACAAAGTTAAAACAATATACCACTGATACAGTGAATGCCGTGCAGAGTTTTTCCTCATTCCCCTTTTGTGTGACCATTGGGGGAAGTTCCAACCTCTCTAAATCTTCTCCTTTCATGCTCACACAAACTATCCCAGTTCCATGCTTGACTATAAATGCCATAGCTTCAGGTGTTACCTTTGATGCTGCCATTATTAGGTCTCCCTCATTTTCTCTGTCTTCATCGTCAACAACAATTACTAACTGCAACATTATCCGCATTCAGCAGTCATTAAGATAAATCTTTCAAGACAAAGTAGTTCCAAGGCATAATTGCTGACTTGCACAAATTAAAAGCAAAACAACAATCAGCTAACCTTTCCTTGACGAATATTTTCGATGGCCTCAGGTATGGAAGCAAATCCTTCTGTTGGATGATCGAGATCATATTCATCATCATTAGGAAAGAAAGCAGCTGTAGTTGGAGTTATTTCAGCAGAAAGTGTTCCAAAACCTATTGCATCTGGTTGTAACTCAATGCCAGATGGTTGGTTCAACTTTTTTCCCACGAAAGAATTCTGTGCTGAAACTCCATTCTTGTTTTGAAAAGAGAGGAGATCATCTTCTCCAGATATCAGTGAGGCTCTAGCTCTACCAACACCTCTGAATCTAAAGCACAATCTCCTAGCTGGATTACCAGCTACCAGATCAGTTTTGTAGCGATTTAAGGTAAATGGATGTACATAACGCAGACCAGTATAGCCTCTAGAAAAAGCAAATAAATAGTTACAAATGCTCTAGGTAAAATAATCAATAAATAAAATAATGCAGATTTACATCCGCACTGATACTGATACAATTGTCAAAACTAAAAGCATTCCAAAACAAACTGGATCACTTAATTTTTTTTTTAAAAAAAAAAGGAACAAATGATAAGGCTTAGTCTATTTTGTGTCATCATAATGGCATTAGCAACTATCAGCTCTCAATCACTCGGATATCCAAGACACCATTCCACGTTCAGAGTAGAACTAAATGGATAGAGTTGCCCTTTGTCAATAATTAATACATTATAATAACCCAAAAAGAAAATTCAATTTTTTTCTCAGCAACCAAACAATGTAACATGGGCAATACGGATAAGGGCCAACTGAACATTCCATTCTCAAGAATTTTTCAATTCTAAAAATCCTAAATTACCTCACCCAGGAAAAAATTGAAAAAAAAAAAGAAAAAGAAACTGAAAAAGTACTCACTGTAAATGCGAGAGAGCCAACGAGGAGCCATAGAGATGCAGAGAAGCCATTTCCTCCAAGACCTTGTTTCAACTAAAGCACTTCAATCGCAAGCCGAAGGAAAAAGAAAGGAAGTGGAAATTAAGAAAAGAACAGTATTATTGAAAGAAAACAACGATCGAAGTGATCAGCTTCAGTCCATGAGGACATGGTCACCACCGCCAACAACCAAAAGCGTTGGAGAGAGTGATCTTACAAGATTACGTGTAGGTGGGTGGAGATGTATCTGGTTTCTACATGATGTGGCTTTTCCAAAGTGGATAATATGTACCTTTATTTTTTTTTTCACTGTTCAATATATATATATATATATATATTGAACCTTGAGGGGTAATTCCGTCATTTTGATAGTAACAAATAAAATAACAATAATATATTTAACATACTTGTTTTCTAAGTCTATTGAACAGTGTATGAAATATGATAGCAAGAATGGAGAATGGAGAATGGAAGATTAATTTTAAAAAGATAAAATTGAAGAAATAACATGTTCACACCCGTGACCTTATATGTCACGCCCGTGATGAAACTTAGCGCCAACAATCTAACATTTAAAGTTCACGGCCATGAAAAATGATAGCAACCGTGAATAAATATTTCAGTCACGCCCGTAAATAAAAGTAATGTCCGTGAGAAGACATGACAAATTCTTCCAGAGAGCTTCACGACCAGAGTCATCACTTGGACCATGACTTGGAAGGATGTCACACCCGTGAAGATATAATGTCACACCCGTAATCCAACACTTCAAATCCTTCCAGAATGCTTCACGTCCATGGTCACCACTCAAGTCACAGCTTGGAAGAATAGTCACGACCGTGAAATATGAAAGAGAAACATGTCAGGCGCAACAATAAGATTTGGTGCAACGGCTAGTTCCATATTAAATGCACTCTAACGGCTATAATTCGCCATGGAAGTATAAATGTAAGTCATTTATGCATCCAGAAGAAGAGGAACACAAGAGAATAAGAGAATAACTAATATTTTGAATCAAAATCTTGTTGTAAGCCATTTTGTGCATTTGATATTTTCAAAACAAACATTTATTCTATGTGAAAATATTTTTGCTCATCATTCTTTGAGTATTATAGATTTGTAAGTGTTTCTCTTTGTAATCATCTACTCAAGTGAGTTTTTGGTATTTTGGGGTTAAGAGTAGAACATTTGCAAAGGTTATTTGTGTGAGCCTTTAAAACACAAGGTAAAGGTTATTTGTGTGAGCCTTTAAAACACAAGGAATTGGTTATTGTGTGAGCCATTAAAACACAAGAAATTTCTGGGTTAGGTGTGATCCATTGTTAGAAACACCATAGTTGGGAGTAAGCTTGTAAAACTCCATTGTAACATTTAGTGTGTTAGTGAAACTCCCAATTGAGATTGGGGAGAGGAGTAGGGTTTGTTAACACCCGAACCTTTATAAAAATCCTTATGTCATATCTTTCTATCCCTACTAAATTTAACTTTTCTTTCCGCACTTAAAAGTTAAATTTTTAATATCCAATTCAACCCCCTTTCTTGGTTCAATATATGGATAACAATTGGTATCAGAGCTAAGTCTAGCATCGAAGCCTAAACAACGCTACTAAAGATCAAGATATGGCCAATGAAGGATTCTAAAGTCTCAAACCTTACTTTGATGAAGCAAATTATGCTCATTGGAAGTTTCGGATGGAGACATATCTGGATAGTGAAGGATTTGAAGTCTGGGATAGTGTTCGAAAAGAATGGACACCACCAACTAGAAGAGGAGTTGATGGTGAAGAAGAATTCTTATCAAGAGATGATTGGACAGAGCCTCAAAGAAGAGCAAACTTCAAAAACAAGAAGGCAATGACAATTCCCTCAAGCTCATTATCCATTGAAGAATGTGGTAGAATACAACACTGCCCAACAGCTTACGGCATGTGAAAAATATTGGAAAACTATCATGAAGGAACTAAGAAAGTTAAATCCAAGAAGATTCAACTTCTTACTCCAAAATATGAGCTCTTCAAGATGAAGTCCAATGAGTCAATCACTGACATGACCAACCGTCTTTTAGCTATCATAAATGGCATGAGAAAACTTGGGAAGCACCTGAGCTTGGAAGATGTAAATAACAAAATCCTGAGAAGTCTTCATCTCAAAGATTACGGTTCAAGAGTTGCCGGTATAGAAGAAGCAAATGAAGACAAGAGCATCATGAATACTGCTGTGCTTATTGGCAAACTTTTCACACATGAAATGGCAATGAAAAGAGATAGAGAGCTTGAAGTAGAGCCAGAAAAAAGAAAGCCTCTAGCACTAAAAGTCTCTACTTCAAAATCTCAAGAAGAAGTTGAAGATGATGAAGAAATGAGTGATGATGCAAATGAGGACATTGTTATGCTCTTAAGAAGGCAGAAAAGAATTATTGAGAAGAGAATGAGCAACTCTACAAAATTCAGGCAAAAAAACCTCAAACAGACTTCTGATGATGCACAAAGAAGTAAAGAAGAGGTAAAGTGCAATGAATGTAGAAAGAAAGGGCATATTAAACCGGAATGTCCAAGGCTTAAGAAGCATAAGAGCAAATACCAAAGAGACAATGGGGAGAAAGGTCACAAAGCCACATGGGATGACGAAAGCTCTTTAAGTGAAAAAGATGACAATGTAAGCGAAGAAGTCAACCTATGCTTTATGGCTATAGAGGATCACATCTCAGATAAGGTAAGATCACTTCACTCATACTCTTTCAATAATGATAATAGTGATAATGATAGTAATAGTGAAGATGATGATGATGAGCAAAGCCTAATAGAAGAATTGAATCTAGAACTAGAGAAATATAGGAGTAAATTCAATACTTATAACATTTCTAATTTGAAAATCAAAATGGATGTTTTAGAAAAGGAGAACTTTGAGCTTAAATTATCTAATGAATCTCTTCAAAAGTCATTAGATGAATACTCTTCAAAACCCTCAACTAAATCCTTGCTTAAAGAAAACAATACTTTGAAAAATGAAGTTGAGGAACTTAGAAACTCCATTTCAAAATTCCACAAAGGAAAGGAGAGCTTAGACACTCTCATTGTGTCTCAAAGACCTCCCTTAATTAGACATGGTCTATGATTTGAGGGCACATCTTCATCTTCTCACAAAACTACTTTTGTTAAGTCAAGTGAACCTCACATCTCCACATTTGCTGGAACAACACCAAGGGATAAGTGCACTAAATACACTAAATCTTCTATACATAAGAGAAATAATCAAGGATTGGTAAGCCTAAGAAAAAAACCTCAAAAGGCTAATCATGTCTTTATGTATAAGAAGCATGCATCTAAAAAAGCACCAATTAATTATGACTGTGCATGTCATTATTCTCAAACTCAGTCTAATGGAAATATGGCATTCAAAAACATTGTAAGACCAAAAAGCAATTTTAGACCTAAACAGTGTAATTATTGTATGAAAATTGGTCACATAAATAAACATTGCTGGATAAGTAAGGCTCATTGGGAACCTTTATGTGCTAACCCCCAAGGACCCAAGCTCATTTGGGTACCTAAAAACCATATTTAAATTGTGATTCTATAGGCATGCCTCAAGTCCACAATAAACAAAAATGCTTGGCTAGTAGACAGTGGATGCTCAAGGCATATGACAGGAGACAAAGAACTTTTCAATGAAATCAAAAATATTGATGGAGGTAAAGTTACCATTGGAAACAATGCTAAGGGTAAGGCAATTGGCATTGGTTCTATTGATATTAATGGTAATACTTTTATTAAAGATGTCTTACTTGTTGATGGTTTGAAACATAACTTGTTGAGTGTAAGTCAATTATGTGATAAAGGAAATAAAGTAACATTTACTTCCAACGAATGTCTTGTAACTTCTATTGATGGTTAAGAGATATTTAAAGAAAATAGAAAGGTCAATACCTACATAATATACTTACTCAAAATATCTAACCATTCCTCTAAGTGTCTTATGACTACTAGTGATGAATCTTGGCTGTGGCATAGAAGGCTTGGTCATGCGAACATGGACTTAATTCAAAGCCTCAGCAGAGGAGAACTAGTAAAGGGACTGCCAAAAGTCAAATTTGAAAAAGACAAGACATGTGAACCTTGCCAAAGAGGGAAGCAACACAAGTCATCCTTCAAATCCAAAAACATAGTAAGTACCTCAAAACCTCTACAAGTCCTGCATCTAGATTTATTTGGACCTACTAGAATTGCAAGCTTAGGAGGTAAACATTATGCCTTTGTCATCGTAGATGATTACTCTAGATTTACTTGGGTAATTTTCTTAGCTCAAAAGAGTGATGCTTTTGAAAATTTCAAAAATTTTGCTAAAAGAGTTCAAAATGAAAAAGGATATTGCATTTCAAGAATAAGAAGTGACCATGGCAAAGAGTTTGAAAAAGAAAACTTTGAAAGTTTTTGTCTTGAACATGGCATTTCGGAGAATTTTTCATCTCCTAGGACACCTCAACAAAATGGGGTAGTTGAAAGGAAAAATCAAACTTTAATTGAAATGGCTAGAACAATGCTCAATGAGTATGGTTTACCAACTTACTTTTGGGCAGAAGCCACAAATACTGCTTGTTATATTTCAAATCAAGTTTTCAAAAGACCTCTCCTAAAACAAAACTTCCTTTGAGCTATGGAATGGAAGAAAACCTTTGATATCATACTTTAGAGTATTTGGATGCAAGTGCTTCATATTGAATACCAAGGACAACCTTGGAAAATTTGCTTCTAAATCTGACGAGGGTATCTTTTTAGGATATTCTACACCTAGCAAAACATATAGAGTATTTAATAAAAAGTCATTAACTGTTGAAGAATCTATGCATGTTGTTTTTGATAAATCTAGTAGACTTGATCTTGTGAAAGGTTTTCTTGATGATGTTGTAGGTACCATGGAAAGACTTGATCTTGAAAATGGAAAAGAAGAAAATGATCAAGAAGATTCACATTAAGATGATTCTCTACCTCAAGCTCAAGAGGAAAATAGGCAAGAGCTCCCAAAGGAATGGAGATTGACAAAAGATCATCCCAAAGAGCAAATCATTGGTGATCTTACAAGGAGAGTAAGTACTAGATCTCATCTCAAACATTTAGTTTCTGACCTTGCTTTTATTTCTCAAATTGAGCCTAAAAATATTGATGAGGCTCTTAATGATGAAAGTTGGGTGATTGCCATGCAAGAGGAACTCAACCAATTTGAGAGAAGTAAGGTATGGACTTTAGTACCTAGACCCAAGGATCATCAAATTATAGGAAGCAAATGGGTATTTAGAAATAAACTAGATGAACAAGGTTCAATAACTAGGAATAAGGCTAGATTGGTTGCAAAAGGGTATAATCAGGAAGAATGAATAGATTATGATGAGACATATGCTCCTGTAGCTAGATTAGAAGCCATAAGAATACTTTTAGCATATGCAAGCCACATGAATTTCAAACTCTTTCAAATTGATGTAAAAAGTGCCTTTTTAAATGGTTTTATAGAAGAATAAGTTTATGTAGAACAACCACTAGGTTTTGAAAGCTATGATTTTCCTAATCATGTATTTAAACTTTCAAAAGCTTTATATGGTTTGAAACAAGCCCCAAGAGCTTGGTATGAAAGACTAAGTTATTTTCTTTTAGAAAATAACTTTACAAAAGGGAATGTTGACACTACATTATTTATTAAAAAGCATAAGCATGATATTCTAATTGTTCAAATTTATGTTGATGATATCATATTTGGGTCTACTAATGAATTGCTTTGTCAAGAATTTGCTAAGTATATGACTAGGGAATTCGAAATGAGCATGATGGGTGAGCTAAAATATTTCCTCGGTCTACAAATAAAACAAGGCAATGAGGGCATATTCATCAACCAATCCAAATATGACAAAGACTTACTTAAGAAATTTGGAATGGAAGGATGCAAGAATGTCAAGACTCCAATGAGCACATCAACAAAATTGGACAAGGATGAAAAGGGTAAGAGCATTAATGAAAAGCTCTATAGAGGTATGATCATATCACTTTTATATCTTACTGCTTCTAGACTCGACATAATATATAGTGTATGCTTATGTGCTCGCTTTCAATCGTGTCCAAAAGAGTCTCATTTAAATGCATTAAAAATAATTCTAAAATATTTACATGGCTCATTGCATCTAGGTTTGTGGTATCTTAGAAATTCATCCTTTTACATTATAGGATATTCAGATGCTGATTATGCTGGTAATCTTTTAGATAGAAAAAGTAATTCAGGTACTTGTCACTTTATTAGAGAGTGCTTAGTTTCTTGGTTTAGCAAGAAACAAGTTTCAGTTGCTCTTTCTACCGCTGAAGCGAAGTATGTGGCAGCAGGATGTTGTACACAAATCCTTTGGAAGAAACAACAACTTAAGCATTATGGTCATAGTATGAACCATATACCTAGTAGATGTGACAATACAAGTGCTATAAATCTATCTAAGAATCCCATTCAACATTCTAGAAGTAAGCATATTGACATTAGACACCATTTTATTAGAGATCATGTTCAATATGGAGATATTGTATTGGAATTTATAAGCACATACAATCAATTGGCAGATATCTTCACTAAGTCTCTAAATGAGGAAAGATTTTACTTCATAAGAAGAGAGCTTGGTATGATTGATGGATTAACTTTGTGATTGCCAAATTGTCAAACCTTGATTCATAATCTTGTGTTTTTATCTCATCTTGTTTTTAGAAATAAGGTAGCTAATTTGATGGAAATATATGTTATAGGGGATAGAAGCTCCTTAGAAATGTTGTAGTCTTGTTTTAGACTTAATTTTATTTAATGAGAATTTTAGGCAATTCATTCCCGTGACATATATTCACGACCGTGAACTAAATCGCCAAAAGAACTAGTAGCTTTCACGACTTGCTTCACGACATGCTTCACGGCTGAAGGTAGTGAAGACTATATTTCACGACCATAACCTTTTTCATTCACCCTTGTGAAACCCTTTGTTCACTCCCGTGATGCTTTTTCACGATCGTGAATATTTTCACCAAAAACGTACAGAAGCATTCACATTTTGTTTCACGAACACAAGTATTGAAGTTTATACTTCACGCCCGTGACTCATCGGTCACCACCCTGATAGTTCGTCATTCACGCCCGTTACCTTTAAATTTGCGTCTCTTCAACAAACCGTGAACATGACACTTCACGCCCGTGACTTAGTTTTTCACGCCCTTGAAGATCTCAGCTATATAACGTTTATGCCGTTATTTCTCTCATTCCAACTCTCCAACTTCTCTAACGGAACAACTCTAGCCTAGTCATCTGAAAGAATTCATTGATATCCCTCAACCAACACTGAGGGAGCCAACCTTAGAATTTCTGAGCACCTTGCTAGTCTCTCCTACCAACACGGTGAAATTCCAAATTTGCAAGCATCCGAACACCCTCTTTGCCATATAGTTTGGAGACTTGTTCAACTTTCCCTCTGATGGCATCCTGAATGACAGATGTTCTATGCTACTCAGGCATGGACTCACTTCGGGCTTGACTGCAGCTGGGACATCAAGAGCACCCACCTTCGATCCCTAGTGCACAAGTACTTGCATAGGTTTCTAACCTATAGCATTTTTGCCAGAGGAGACAGTAATGGAATGATCAGAAAGTCAGAGCTCTTTCTCCTGGAGATGGCCCAAAGAGGCCTAATAGTGGCTTTATCTCGATGGTTTGCAAACTAACTTTTGTCAATTGTCACCAAGCCTTTCAGAGACATTCTGATTTGCGGGTACGTGACTCACATCGCTATGAAGCTCGGATACTTGAAGCTAGATGAACACCACTTCAACCTCATACCAGCACATCCTCGAGATTGACTAAACGTCGAGTCCTTCATCAAAATGGGAGCGGATGTTTGTATAATGTTTGAGAACAACATCTACTACTGCTTTACCAACACTGCTGGTGAGATCATTTGGGAGGACAATGACTTGGATGACTTCAAAGTTGGCCTTCATAGAATCCAGTAGAGGAAGAGAGTTTGAGTTGAGGTGGCGTCTTTAGAGGTTGAGTAGGAAATTGGACAATCCTCTGCCTCCACACCAGACTTGGCTCAGCAAGTGGCTGACCTCTTGGCACCACGGTTTGAGCAATTGCAGGCTTCGATGGATGAGATGTTAGAAAACCTCAAGGATTTCATGGAGTCTCGCATGGAGAGCCTCGAGGAGGAAGTAGTTTGCCTTAGAGATAGGATGTCCGACTAGATTTTGTAATATCTGTTAATTTAGGCCCCGAGTCGCACATGTCGCGAAGTTGATGTGTTTGACTGATCGGAGTCTAAATTCGGATTTTTACAAAAATTGATCAAGTAATGGCTAAATTAAATGATAAATACCTAATTAAGTGATTATAAAGTTTAAAGAAGTTGATTTACGGTAAAAGACTAAATTGCAAAATTTGATAAGTTTTGGGATCAAATTGCAATTTACCAAAAATTGAAGAATTAATGAGAGTAATTGCTAATCAACATATTAATTTTGGGGACATTTTAATAGGTTTGGCTGACCACTCAATGAGGAAGAATGAGATTAATGGGTTCATTAAGCCTAATGTCAAGAAATGGTCAAAATGGTAGGTCCCACATGAAGACTTTTGGGTACCCTATTTAAGACTTTCTTTTCTTCTTCTTTTTCTCTTCATTTTCTGCCTTCTTCTCTCTCTTTTCTACCAGTCACGCCAATCCCATTTCCTCCATAGTCACTCTTGATTTCTAGAGAGAGAAAGGAAGAGAAGAGAGGTGAAAGATCAAGACAAGATGATCTTCATGGTCCATAACTCCTGGGGAAGCTGGAAAGAGCAAGAAAGAGGAAAAAGAATCAAGTTTGGTGGAGAGATAAAATCTCCAAAGTTATGATCAAGTGAAGAAAAGTGTAAGGTAAGAAGCATTTCTTCTTCTTCTTCATCTTTTATTAAAGGAAGTTCGAATTTTGAGCTCATCCAAGACTTATGTGGAAAGAGAGAGAAATTAGGGTTTTGAGAGAGAAAAAGAGAGTTTAGGGTCTTGAGGAAATTAGATGATGATAATGATCTATGATGTTGTAAGAGTTCCAAGTGACAAGGAACAAACACTAATGAGCAAAGGAAAAAAGAAAGCTACCTAGAAGAGTGAAGGAGAAATATTAAGGTTTGTGCATAATTTAAGGCAATAACCTATTTTTGTTTGAAATAATGCATGCTGATCATGGCATGAAACCATAGGTTAGATATGTAAGAATGAGATTTTTGTGATATATTGAATTAAGGATGCATATTAGAAAATTTTGTATGATAAAGACATTTATATGTATTAGAAAGTAATAAGTTGAGTAAAGAACCTTAGAAATGCATGAAATAGAAATTTGGTATGATTTGGATGACATTAGAATGAATGAAAAGTGAATATGCAGATTTCCTGCTGAAAGTCATGGGCGTGACTATCTAGTCACGGGCGTGAACTTGAGGTTCACGGTTGTGATTGATTGTATCACGGTTGTGACTTCTGCGTGGAAATGACACTATTCATTTCAGAAGCGTTCACGGGTTGGAATCACAGACGTGATCTTATTCACGGGCATGAATGAGTAATCACGACCGTGAATGCTTTTGGGCGATTCATTCTAGTAGTGTTCACGGCTTTGAATTACGGGCGTGAACTAATTCACAAGCGTGAATTAGTAATCACGGTCGTGAATGCTCTGTATTAGCAATTATAAATGTGGTTATCAAATGAAGAATTCAGGTAAGTAAATGAAAGTCATTGTCTATCCAGTGATATAAGGATGATTATATATATATATTGAGGTGAGAACGTGTTATGTTGTGATATAGAAAAATGAATGTTGATACGGATGAAATATGTGAATTGACATGGATGATATATGAAATATGATACGGATGAAATACGTGAACTAATATAGATAATAAACATGAATATTGATATGGTTGTGATTGGAAGTAAATAGAGATATATGAATTATATGATATTGAATAAGCCCTAGAACAACTACCTAGAACTATTCTAAGGATAGTTTGACATGCCAAGTAGGGGGGAGTATGATGATAACCATTAATGGAATGATTTTCTACGTTGGTAATGACATGGATTATGAATACTATGCTGGTAATGGCACGGATTATGAATACTACGCCAATAATGGCACAGATTATGAATACTACGCCGACAATGGCATGATTTTTCTACGCCGGTAATAACACTTATATGCACACATCATATTGCCGTGTGACACTCCTAAGTGCCTGGATGGCAACTCCGTTATCCTAGACGGGAGTTCATAGGTGTTGTGGGCTAATATATATATATATATATATATATATATATATATATATATATATATATATATATATATATATATATATATATATATATATATAAACAATGGAAAGTGGCATACATATATAAATACGTGATTGATGATGTATAAGAGATGTTTATAATTAATGGAAATGAAAATGATATTTGTCATGTATGCATGGAGTCATAATTGTATAGGATAGGATCATAAGGAATTGAATTGTATGGAAGAACATTAATATGAAAAATGATACATGTTATTGCCTGTTGCATAACATAGTATATTGTCTTAATTATATGCACCACTAAGCTTAGAGCTTAGCATGGGAGTTTCCTTCCTTGCAGATATAGAAAGGTGGCTGAAGGTGTTAGATAAAGCAAGCGGTGATCCTATTCAAGTAAAGTAGCCGAACCTTGAGAAAGTGGGTTACAAGCTTTGAATTTTTGTATTTGGCTTTTTACATTAAAGAGTTTTAGAGTTTGTAAAACTACTTTTAAAGTTTGTCAAGAATTAATTGATGCTTAAAATTTCTATCTTATGTAAATAAAGGTAAAATAAAAATATAATAGCGATTTGAAGAAGTATATAGACGAGGGTAACGCTCTTTTATCCAAGCACGTGTTGATCGGGTGAGGGGGTGTTACAGATTTTATGTTAGATGTGTTATTTTCTAGCTTGTTTGCTGTAGGAATTTCAATTTTCCTTTCAGAATTTCAATTACTTTTGTATTTGGTTTTTTCTACATTAATATATTTGCTTTTATTTTCCATTATGTTTTATCTTTTTGTTATTCTTTTTGTTGATGACAAAAAGGGGAGAACCTAGCAATATATTGTTTAAAGTTAAGAGCAATACTTATTTTGAATCAAAATGAATATGCAAGTATGCATCAAAATGAATATGTAAGTACTTTTGGTCCGCCACCCAGAACTTGGCTGAACCATCAAGATACATGGCAGCCGTATTCACCGACGTCTCAAATGAGCTTTATACACCTTAAATATATCTTAAGTATACTTTGCATATACCTTGATTCAAGTTACATGAATGAATATGCACTTGATATACTCTGAATATACCTTAAATATACTTAGCATAAACTTAACTTGCTTTAAGGAAATATTTTGGTATACATTGGATATACTTTGCATATAACTTGTATATAATTAAAACTAGGAAGCATATTTTGATGCTACACTTCATCATTCTTTACAATTCTTACACTTTAGAATTTTTTATCCTAAGCATCTTTTGAGGGGGAGACTTCTCAAAAGCACATATTATTAGATTATTTGTCACCATCAAAAAAGGGGAGATTGTTGAACCTTGAGGGGTATTTCTGTTATTTTGATGCTAACAAATAAAATAGCAATAATGTATTTAACATACTTGTTTTCTAAGTCTATTGAATAGGGTATGGAATATGATATCAAGAATGGAGAATGAAAGATTAATCTTAAAAAGAAAAAATTGAAGAAATAACATGTTCATGCCCGTGACCTTATATGTCACGCCAGTGATGAAGCTTAGTGCCAACAATCCAACATTTAAAGTTCATGGCCATGAACAATGATAGCAATCGTGAATGGACATTTCAGTCACGCAAGTGAATAAAAGTCACGCCCGTGAGAAGAGGCCATGTGCACCTCGACCAAGGATTTTCGAGTAATGATCTCTACAAGAGGCCATAAGTATACTCTCTTTCTATTAGGAGTGGTGAATCCTTTATTGACTACTCAACTACCTTTGAATACCTCATGTTATACCTAATCACCACCTTATAAGCAACCAATGAGAGACAATAAAGAATGGAATCAAAGTATATGATTTAGTATCCAAGATAACCTTGAGTATCTCAAGTCTAAGGATACTTGCAGCATTGTTATGATGAGACTATCACTGACATTGAATAGATATCCATGTGATTGCCTCATAGCAGTTCATACAATGTACTTAGCCACTCTAGCTAGCATCCACATGTTAACTCTAAACATCTCATATTTTCAACTTATAAGATCAGCTGTATGACCTAGTCAAGGAATATAACATGTGCTAGTCTATCCGGATTAACAATATCATATTTTGTTAATCCTATGACTAAGCATTATTTAGGTATAAACATAATTACACATGATAGGAATCTCATTGTCATGATCTCATCATGATTTCCTTAATGTTGTGTTATATAGCAAGGGCTTCATTAAATGGTTTAAGATCTATATCAATTCATATGCAATGAATACCATATAATGAAAATGCCTTTTATAAATAATAAATGAGTACATCAAGTGCCTAAGGTAATTTTCTTTAGGGAACATCTCTAGCAGTCTCCCACTTTCACTAAAGCCAATCGCCTTTGCACATTATATCATGTGAGTACATGACTATTATGTTTCTTTTGGGGAAGTGGCTTACTGAAAGGATCAACTATATTTTGATTAGTGGAAACTCTCTCTATCTTTACATCATGTCTACCTATGATTTCCAAAATCAATTGGTAATATGTGAGTACATGTTTGGATCTTTGATGAGACTGTGGTTCCTCTACTTGTGCAATGGCTCCATTGTTATCTCAATACTTGTATTAGATCAACAATGGTAGGAACCACTTCCAATTCTGTGATGAAGTTTTCTTACCTAAACTGCTTCCTTAGCTGTGTTAGAAGCTACAATGTATTATATTACAGTTGAGGAATCTGCAGTCATCTCCTGTTGGAACTTTTCCAATTAACTGTTTCATCATTTAATGTAAATATATAGTCTGACTAGGATTTGGAGTCATCCTTGTCAATTTTGAAGCTAACATCCATATACCTGCTTACCTTAAGTTCACCATCTCTATAAACGAAGAATGTATCCTTAGTTCTTCTCAAGTACATAAGGATATTCTTGACAGCCATCCAATGCCCTTCACTGGGATCTGACTGATATTTGCTCGTGACACTTAGAGCATATGATATATCAAGTCTAGTACATAACATAACATTCATGATGGACCAATAGCCAAAGCATATGGAATCTTGCTCATTCGTGTCCATTCATCCTGTGTCTTAGGACATATGAACTTAGGGAGGGTAATCCCAAGAGTCATTGGAATTAATCCTTTCTTGGACTGTTCCATGATAAACCTTTTTAGCATCTTATCTATGCATGTAGACTGAAAAAGACACAACAACTTTTTAGATCTATCTCTATAAATCTTTATCCCCAGTATGTAGGTCGCTTCTCCAAGCTCTTTCATGAGAAATTCTAAGAAATCCAAATTTTGACTAATTGAAGAACTGAGACGTCATTTCCTGTAAGAAGTATGACATCTATATATAATACTAGGAATATGACTGCAGTCTCACTAATCTTCTTGTAAACAAAAATTTCATCCATATTTTGTGTAACGCCCACTAATTAGAGTTTAATTAGAATAAGTATGTGGTATACATAGAAAATACATGATAGATGATAAAGATTAAAAAAGATGGAATAAATGACTAAATTAGAAATTAAAATGAATTAATTGATTAACATAATAAATTTGATTAAATTAGACCACATAATTAAATTGTACTTTTGGTATAAAAAAAATTAAAGGTACTAGATATAAGTAAATATGTGAAGATGATGATAATAATAATAATAATAATAATAATAATAATAATAATAATAATAATAATAATAATAATAATAATAATAATAATAATAATAATAATAATAATAATAAAGAGAAAAAAAGTGAACAGTCAAAAAAGAAAAGAAAAGGATACAGTAGAAAAAAAAGGGAAGAAGATTAATAAACGGGAGAAGGGAAGGGGAAAAGAAGTCAATTAAGACTTTCTACACTATTCTTCTTATCATTATTATCCCTTTCCTTCCTCCAAAAAACAGCCCCAATTATTCATACTCTCCTTCATGATTTGCGAGAAATTCATTCCAAATAAATCTATTCTTGGTAAGTAAAATTTTTTCCATAGTCATTGTGTTATTAGAGCTTTTAGGGTTGCATTTATGCAGTATAATTCACTCTATTTTTTATTATGAACCAAATTTGAAGAAGTGTCAAACTTAAAAGTTGTTCATATATGTGTTGTTTATATGTCTGTCAAATTTCATGAAAGTATTTTGTGTATATAAAGAGATAAACTTGTTTAAGTGAGACCGGTTCAGGGAGACGTGTCAACAAAATAACCTACGGTTTTTGCTTAATTTCATCATCTTAATGGCTGAATCTGAGTTTAGTAAAACATAAAAGTTATAGATATATGTTTTATTTAGGTCTTTGCCAAATTTCATATAAATATCTCTTGTTTAGGTTGAGTTATAGTGAAATCAACTATGGATGTTCCTTAATTGAGTTGTTTCCTCGTACCTGTGTAGCTCTGGTAAATTCATGTTCCTTTTTGAGCTTCTTAAAGGTCGAATTAGCCAAAGTTCAAAACATGAAAGTTTTATCTCTATGTCTTATGTAAGTTCCTATAAAAGTCTCAACTTAAAATGTCATGTATTTTGTGAGTTATGAGCTGAACAATTGAACTGGTTGGGTTAATACTCTATACTGAACCAGTTATATATTATCTAGTGTTTGAGGACCTTAGAAACAAAATTTGGAAAACTGGTAAACATGAAAAATATTCTAAATGTATAAAATGTTAGTAACAAAAAAAAGCTACACGTTGAATGATATGACTTTTTAAATATGGTACCCTAAAACTGCCTAAGGAGCAACAAACATAGCAATATTTAAAATTGCACTAAAAATTATGTAATAATTCAAAGATTCTAAAATTTTGGTATGTTTTAGTCTTACATGTTAAATTTAAGTAGGATTAAGAATCATATAAATTGGATAAGTTTAGAAAAAGTTATAGATCTAATAGTCCTAAGAGGTCCTATTCCAGCTTAAAAGAAATTGTAGTTATTTATTTAAACTATATTAAGAATAAATATTTTATCAATGTATTAATTATTTATATTTTCGAATTAGGATTTTAATAAGAAGAACAACAACAAAAGTAAACAAGCTCTGAGTTTATATTTTAGAAAAGAAAAATACTATTGAAATTTGTACATATATGTATTCTAGTTTGCCCTTGTGCATGATTGTGTGCGCATGACATGAATTATTTGTCACAATGATGAAATAATATATTATGGCGTGTTTTAAAATTATAGAAATGTTATTAACTATAAAATTAACATTATGCTAATATTTGATAAAATATCATGTTATTACATGATTTTGAAATAAATTGTGTGTAACACCACTTTACCCCACTGTAGTTCAATAAGGTAAGTGAGCATTACCCATCTTACTGTTTTATAAAATTAATAAAGTGAAGTAAATTTTTTTTAACGAAAATATTGCAGACATTGAAATAAAAATTATTACAAGCATAAATATTTAAAATTTTATTTATTTATAAAATACATTAATTTACATCCAAACTATATTCTTTTACATTGTAATTCACATCTTTAATACACATTGTATGAAATAAAAACGATACTTTAATTTACAAGATTTTTGAAAAATATAGCAAAAAAATCAAGCTACTAGCTGCTTTCCTCCGGGTACCATTCTTCTTCTGACAATCTATTTTTTTTTCGGCTACATTTCTAAACTTGCGAGAGAGGAAACCACCCGCGCTAAGCTAATAGCTTAGTGGTGCTTCAATGATAAAAATTTTACATATATATATATATATATATATTTATTTTATACTTTATTTATTAAATGATTAATTAATATGAACAATATATATATATATATATTGTTCATATTAATTAATCATTCAATAAATAAAGTATAAAATAAAGAATTATAGAAATTCAATAAATTCCAAAAAAGTTTGAACATTTAATATCTTTAATTTATATAACATTAATCGAAATCACATACTTCGATATTAGTACTATTACCATTTTCTTGTGCCCATAATACCTATAACTGAACTATCTAATATGAATAACGGAGTTGCTATTCCTGACTTTCATAATATAGCGCCGAGCGCTTTTATAATAATGTTATTACTGACTTTTGTTATATTGTCATTACAGGCTTAATAATTTTTTATTTTAATTCCCAATATTTTAAAAAATGCTAATATTATTCAATTATCATATTTATGCTTATTTATTTGTGTTCTTTATTCTCATTATTATCGTACTAAAATCTCACACATAAATAATTTATTAAACATTTATAATTATCAATAAAGTAAATATTCACATTAATTATTACATACAATAATCACAACACATGCAAAAGCCCAAGATTTCATGTCTTTACCTATGGCAGATTTCAGACCTATTTTTGGGCTTCATGTTTAGCCCATTTATAATTCGAATTAAGAGTTCTTGTCTTCTAACCATTTTTAGCCTATTATCTTAGCTTTCAGATGCACTAAAAATCACTTAAATCCCATTTTTCTATCAAAAGTTATGGTTAATTGCATACTGCATCATCACAAATATTCCTGCCCAGAATTTTCTGGACAGATTCTAGGTTTGAACTTCATACATTTTTCTGGGCAAATCTAGACATAATTAGATATTATGGTCTAAATACAGGTTAAATTCCTGTGTCGTAACTTTTATTTCCAATAAATAACATACAAAAAGGAGTTCCAGAACTCAAGTTATCATCAAAATAGTCAGGGCTATTCCTGGGATTCTGTACCCGAGCCATCAATTGGTATCAATCCATATTTCAACCACATTCATCATTTGCATTCATTCTGATATTAAAATTTCCAGAATTACAACTACATTCATATGTCTCAATTATTTCACACCATTTGGTCCCATTGCCATATAAAATATCAAAAGCCACAACAAATCACATAACATATCAAACCTTAATACATAATTCCATATATATTAGCAACATGTAAGACTTTTATCAATGAAGCACATACCTAATCAGCCTTAGTTCTTTCCTTAAACCTTCTTTTCCTTCCCTTATTAGCTAGCTTTCTCCGTGCCTTTGTCACCTGTTGCCCAGATATTAAACCAAGAAGGGGGTTGAATTGGAGTTTCAAAAATTAAACTATAAGGTGCGGAAATAAAAGATTAATTTTAGGAGGGATAGAGAGAATTTGACACAAGGATTTTTATAGAGGTTCGGGTGTTAACAAACCCTACTCCTCTCCCCAATCGCAATTGGGAGTTTCACTAACACACTAAGTGTTACAATGGAGTTTTACAAGCTCACTCCCAACTATGGTGTTTCTCACAATGGCTCACACCTAACCCAGAAAATCCCTTGTGTTTAATGGCTCACACAATAACCAATTCCTTGTGTTTTACAGGCTCACACAAACAACCTTCACTTTGTGTTTTTATAGGCTCACACAAACAACATTTTAATTTGTGTTTTGGAGGCTCACACAACTAACCCTTACAAGTGTTCTACTCTTAACCCAGAAATACCCAAAGCTCACTTGAGTAAAGATTACAGAGAGAACCACTTACAAATCTTAATTACTCAATAAATGAAGAGCAAAAATATTTTTACAGAGAATAGATTTTGTTCTCAAAGTATGAATGTACAAATAGCTTGTAATAAGAATTAAATTTGAAGTATATGCTATTCTATTGTTGTTCTCTTCATTGTCTTATTCTAAATGCATAAATGACTTCCATTTATACTCCCATGGCTGAATATAGCCGTTGGGGTACATTAAATACGAAACTAGCCGTTGTACCTACCAAATAATCGCGCCTGACATTTTTCTCTTTCATTGTTCATGGGTGTGACTATGTTTGTCACGGGAGTGACATTTCTTTCCAAGCTGTGACTGATGTGGTGACCGTGGTCATGAAGCTCTCTATAATGTTTTGACATATAGAGTCACGGTCCTGACATACTCATTCACAGGCGTGACCAACTTTCCAGCCGTGATCCAAGTGGTGACTTTGGTCGTGAAGCTCTCTGGATGAAAATTCATGAACATTCACGGGGGTGACATATTTATTCACGGGGGTGACTGAAATGCCTACTTCACGGTTTGTTCTTCCTTCATGGCCGTGAACTTCAAAGGTTGGTTTTGGTAATGGTTAGCTCCTTTCACGGGCGTGACTCATAGAGTCACGGCAGTGAACATGCTACTTCTTGAATTTTGTCTTTCAAGGATTATTCTTCCAATCTCCATTCTTGCTATTTTAATCCATGTCCTGTATAATAGACTTAGAAAACAAGTATGTTAAATACAATATTGCTATTTTATTTGTTATCATCAAAATGACGAAAATATCCCTCAAGGTTTAACAATCTCCCATTTTTTGATGGTGACAAATAATCTAGCAATATGTGATTTTGAGATGTCTCCCCCTCAAAATATACTTAGGATAAAAAATTTATAATGTGCAAGAATAGTAAATAATGATGTAGCATTGAAATAAACTTAACTAGATTTTAAGTATATGCAAGTTATATGAGAAGTATATCCAATATATACCATAATTCCTTTTTAAGGCATGAAATATATGTAAGGTATACTTAAGGTATATCATGGCATATTTATTTTTGCAACTTGCATGAAGGTATATGCAACTTATACTTAAGGTATATCGTATGTATATATAAAGCTTAATTTCTCAATTTTATACTTTGCATATGAATTCTTGAATCAAAGTTTCTAATCCCTTTTAATCTATATCAATGTCAATTCATAATTCAATTTTAATTTTTGATTCAAAATTCACTTACCTTAATATATATTGCTAGTTTCTTCTTATGTTGCTAGTTTGATACCATTTTCCCTATAATATATTGCTAGTTTTCTCCCCCTTTTGTCATCAATCAAAAAGGAAAAAAAATATCAATGAGATAAGCAAAAGAAAATACATTAAGTAAAGGAAAAGATACAAACAAAGGTAAATGTTCATAAAGGAAATTGAAAATTTCCTACACACCAGCAAACATAAACATAATAAACAAGCAAAAAACAAGCAAATTTAGGCTACACTCTAGCCTAACTCCTAGCTGGACATCCTATCATGAAGCCTAGCCACTTCAGCCTCAAGGTTGTCCATCCGAAACTCCATGAAGTCTTTGAGGTTCTCTAACCTCTCATCCATCGAAGTCTGCAGCTGCTCAAAATGTGGTGCCAAGAGGTCAACCACCTGCTGCGCTAAGGTCAGTGTGGAAGCCGAGGACTGTCCGATGTCCTGCTCAGCTACTGGAGGTGCTTCCTCAACCCAAGCCTTCTTCTTCTGCTGGACTCCCTGGAGGCCTACTTTAAAATCCTCCGTGTCATTATCTTCCTAGATGATCTCCCCAGCAGTGTCAGTGAAGCGGTAAAAGATATCGTTCTGGAAAACAATTCTGATAGCCGCTCCCATCTTGATGAAGGACTCGACATCCAAGCGATCTCAAGGATGTCCAGGGATGAGGTTGAAGTGATGCGCGTCCAGCTTTAGATACTCAAGCTTCACTGCTATATGGGTGACATATGCCCCAATCAAAATATCTCTAGTAGGCTTGGTGGCAATGGAGAGAAGATGGTTTGCAAACCATCTAGAAAGTGCCACTGTGAGTCCTCTGCGAGCCATCTCAAAAGAAAGAGCTCCAATTTCCTGATAGTCCCGTTGCTTTCTCCCCTAGTGAATATGCTATAGGTTAAGAACCTATGCAAATACCTGTGCACTGGGGCCACGAGATGAGTGCTCTTTGTCTTCTTAACGTCCCAGCTACAATCATGGCCAAAATGTGTCCAAGCTCGAGGGCCAGAGAATTCTACCTCAGTATCATTCAGGATGCCATCAAATGGTAGACTGAACAATTCCCCAAATTCGATGGCACTGAGGGTGTTGGGATTATTGCAAAGTTGGAATTTCACCACTCCAGTAGGTGAAACCTGCAAGGTGCTGAGGAATTCCAATGTTGGCTCCCTCAAGGTCGGCTGGTGAATTTCCACAAAATCTTTCAAATGATAGGCTTGTAGTTGCTCTATCATAGCCATCTCAAGCCCGAGACTTCGGACTGTCTGCCATTCGAAAGACCTTGATGACAGTAGAGGTCTCTTCTTCAAAGTTGAGTATCGAGGATGACATTCCTCCGGAATGCGGTTCATGAGGTAATCTGCATACCTCCTAGGAGCATGGGACTTCTTTCTCTTTCCCTTGGATGAAGCAGTCTCCATTTGATTTGAAGAATTCGGTTGGTGATGGAGTTGGAAAATTTTTGACAGAAAATCCTTATGAAAACCCTAGAAATGTATGATTTTTGATGAAGATTTGAACTTTTGGTGGTATTTATATGAAAAGTTTAAGTCTTAGGGGCCGGAATCTTCAATGTCTCAATGAATGTGTGTAAATGAGAGCGGTTTTGGGAGATGGAGAGTTGACATGAAAAATATAACCTGCTGTTCTTTTATATACTCGATACATTCACGGGCGTGAAGTAGGTGTTCACGGGCGTGAATGGTCATGTTCACAGTTTGCTGAAGGAGTGTTCCACCCGTGAATGAAGGCGTGAATAAGTTCACGGGCATGAATGATCATCCGTCACGGGGGTGAATAAATTATCACGGGCGTGAAATGTTGAATTTCACCACTTATGCCCGTGAAGCAAGCCGTGACTCAAGGCGTGAAAGCCTCTTTTCACGGGAGCGAAAATTTTTCATGGGCATGAAAGTCTCTTTTCACGGGAGTGAATGAAGCCGTGAAAATAAGCTTCACCACTTGAAGCCGTGAACCATGTCGTGAACCAAGTCATGAACGACATTGCCTCTTTGGGCTATTTAAGTCTAAACTTTTCATCAAATAAAATTAAGTCCTAAAACAAGACTAAATCATTTCAACAAAGATTCTATTCCTTAAAACATGAATTTTCATCAAAATTTGTATCTTATATCTTGTGATATGATTTAAGATCAACAATTAAAATTTCATATTTTTGCAATCATAAGGTTAATCCATCAATCATACCAAGTTCTCTTCTAATGAAATTAAATCTTTCCTCATTTAGAGACTTAGTGAAAATATTTTCTAATTGATTTTCTGTGCTTATAAATTCTAATGCAATATCTCCATATTGAACATGATCTCTAATAAAGTGGTGTCTAATGTCAATATACTTACTTTTTGAGTGTTGAATAGGATTCTTTGAAAGATTTATAGCACTTGTGTTGTCACATTTGATAGGTATATGGTTCATCTCATGACCATAGTCCTTAAGTTGTTGTTTCATCTAAAGAATTTGTGTACAACAACATCCAGCTGCTACATATTATGCTTCAGCAGTTGAGAGAGCAACTGAAACTTATTTCTTGCTAAACCAAGAAACTAAACATTCTCTAATGAAGTGACAAGTACCTGAAGTACTTTTCCTATCTAAAAGACTACCAACATAGTCTGCATCTAAATATCCTACAATATAAAAAGATGAATTCCTAGGATACCATAAACCTAGATGCAAAGATCCATGTAAATATTTTAAAATTCTTTTTACTGCATTTAAATGAGATTCTTTAGGACACGATTGAAATCGTGTACACAAGCAAACACTATACATAATATCGGGTCTAGAAGCAATAAGATATAAAAGTGATCCGATCATACCTCTATAAAGCTTTTCATTAATGCTCTTACCCTTTTCATCTTTGTGCAATTTTGTTGATGTGCTCATAGGAGTCTTGGCATTTTTGCATCCTTCCATACCAAATTTCTTAATTAAATCTTTGGCATATCTGGATTGGTTGATGAATATGCCCTCATTGCTTTGCTTTATTTGTAGACCAAGGAAATACTTAAGTTCTACCATCATGCTCAATTCAAATTCCCTAGTCATACACTTAGCAAATTCTTGACAAAGACACTCATTAGTAGAACCAAATATTATATCATCAACATAAATATGAACAATTAGTATATCATGCTTATGTTTTTTGATGAATAATGTAGTGTCAACATTTCCCTTTGTAAAGCTATTTTCTAATAAAAAAGAACTTAGCCTCTCATACCAAGCTCTTGGGCCCTGTTTTAAACAATACAAAGCTTTTGAAAGTTTAAAAATATGATTTGGCAAATCATAACTTTCAAAATCTGGTGGTTGTTCTACATAAACTTCTTCATCTATATAACCATTTAGAAATGCACTTTTCACATCCATTTGAAAAAGTTTGAAATTCATGTGACATGCATATGCTAAAAGTATTCTTATGGCTTCTAATCTAGCTACAGGTGCATATGTTTTATCATAATCTATACCTTCTTCCTGATTATATCCTTTTGCAACTAGTCTAGCCTTATTCTTGGTTGAGTTCCTCTTGCATGGAAATTACCCAACTTTCATCATTAAGAGCCTCATCAATATTTTTAGGCTTCGATGCTAGACAACGCTCTGATACCAATTGTTGCCCAGATATTAAACCAAGAAGGGGGGTTGAATTGGAGTTTCAAAAATTAAACTATAAGGTGCGAAAATAAAAGATTAATTTTAGGAGGGATAGAGAGAATTTGACACAAGGATTTTTATAGAGGTTCGGGTGTTAACAAACCCTACTCCTCTCCCCAATCACAATTGAGAGTTTCACTAACACACTAAGTGTTACAATGGAGTTTTACAAGCTCACTCCCAACTATGGTGTTTCTCATAATGGCTCACACCTAACCTAGAAATCCCTTGTGTTTTAATGGCTCACACAATAACCAATTCCTTGTGTTTTACAGGCTCACACAAACAACCTTCACTTTGTGTTTTTACAGGCTCACACAAACAACATTATAATTTGTGTTTTGGAGGCTCACACAACTAACCCTTACAAGTGTTCTACTCTTAACCCAGAAATACCCAAAGCTCACTTGAGTAAAGATTACAGAGAGAACCACTTACAAATCTTAATTGCTCAATAAATGAAGAGCAAAAAGATTTTTATAGAGAATAGATTTTGTTCTCAAAGTATGAATGTACAAATAGCTTGTAATAAGAATTAAATTCGAAGTATATGCTATTCTATTGTTGTTCTCTTCATTGTCTTATTCTGAATGCATAAATGACTTCCATTTATACTCCCATGGCTGAATATAGCCGTTGGGGTGCATTAAATACGAAACTAGCCGTTGTACCAACCAAATAATCGCGCCTGACATTTTTCTCTTTCATTGTTCACGGGCGTGACTTTGTTTGTCACGGGAGTGAAATTTCTTCCCAAGCGGTGACTGATGTGGTGGCCTTGGTCGTGAAGCTCTCTATAATGTTTTGACGTATAGAGTCACAGTTGTGACATACTCATTCACGGGCGTGACCAACTTCCCAGCCGTGATCCAAGTGGCGACTTTGGTCGTGAAGCTCTCTGGATGAAAATGCATGAACATTCACGGGGGTGACATATTTATTCACGGGGGTGACTGAAATGCCCACTTCACGGTTTGTTCTTCTTTCATGGCCATGAACTTCAAATGTTGGTTTTGGTAACGGTTAGCTCCTTTCACGGGCGTGACTCATAGAGTCACGGCAGCGAACATGCTACTTCTTGAATTTTGTCTTTCAAGGATTATTCTTCCAATCTCCATTCTTGCTATTTTAATCCATGTCCTGTATAATAGACTTAAAAAACAAGTATGTTAAATACAATATTGCTATTTTATTTGTTATCATCAAAATGACGGAAATATCCCTCAAGGTTTAACATCACCCTCTTGAACCATAATCTTTGAGAGGAAGACTTCTCAGGATTTTGTTATTTACATCTTCCAAGCTCAGGTGCTTCCCAAGTTTTCTCATGCTATTTATGATAGCTAGAAGATGGTTGGTCATGTCAGTGATTGACTCATTGGATTTCATCTTGAAGAGCTCATACTTTAAAGTAAGTAGTTGAATCTTCTTGGATTTAACTTGCTTAGTTCCTTCATGATTGTTTTCCAATGTTTTCCACAAGCTGTAAGTTGTTGGGCAGTGTTGTATTCTACCACATTCTTCAATGGAGAATGAGCTTGAGAGAATTGTCATTGCCTTCTTGTTTTTGAAGTTTGCTCTTCTTTGAGGCTCTGTCCAATCATCTCTTGATAAGATTTCTTCTTCACCATCAACTCCTCTTCTAGTTGGTGGTGTCCATTCTTTTCGAACACTATCCCAGACTTCAATTCCTTCACTATTCAGATATGTCTCCATCAGAAACTTCCAATGACCATAATTTGCTCCATCAAAGTAAGGCTTGAGACTTTGGAATCCTTCATTGGCCATTTCTTGATCTTTACTGGCACTGTTTAGGCTTCGATGCTAGACTTAGCTCTGATACCAATTGTTATCCAGATATTGAACCAAGAAGGGTGGTTGAATTGGATCTTAAAAATGTAACTTTTAAGTGCGGAAAGAAAAGTTAAGTTTAGTAGGGATAGAAAGATATGACACAAGGAGTTTTATAGAGGTTCGGGTGTTAACAAACCATACTTCTCTCCCCAATCACAATTGGGAGTTTCACTAACACACTAAATGTTACAATGGAGTATTACAAGCTCACTCCCAACTATGGTTTTCTAACGATAGATCACACCTAACCCAGAAATTCCTTATGTTTTAATGGCTCACACAATAAACCAATTCCTTATGTTTTAAAAGCTCACACAAATAACCTTTACCTTGTGTTTTAAAGGCTCAAATAAATAACCATTACCTTGTGTTTTAAAGGCTCACACAAATAACCCTTACAAGTGTTCTACTCTTAACCCCAAAATACCCAAACTCACTTGAGTAGATGATTATAGAGAGAAACACTTACAAATCTATAATGCTCATAGAATGATGAACAAAAATATTTTCACAGAGAATAAATGTTTGTTTTGAAAATATCAGATGCACAAATGGCTTACAACAAGATTTTGATTCAAAATGTTAGCTATTCTCTTATTCTCTTCTTCTGGATGCATAAATGACTTACATTTATACTTCCATGGTGAATTATAGCCGTTAGATTGCATTTAATATGGAACTAGCCGTTACACCAACTCTTATTATCGCGTCTGACATGTTTCTCTTTCATCTTTCATGGTCGTGAATATGTGTGTCACGGTCGTGACTATTTTTTCAAGCTGTGACTTGAGTGGTGATCTTGGCCATGAAGCATTCTAGAAGGATTTGAAGTGTTGGATCATGGGCATGACATTATATCTTCACGGGCGTAACATCCTTCCAAGCCGTGGTCCAAGTGGTGACACTGGCCGTGAAGCTCTCTAGAAGAATTTGTCATGTCTTCTCACGGGTGTGAATTTAATTCACGGGCGTGATTGAAATGTTCATTCATGGTTGCTATCATTCTTCATGTCCGTGAACTTTAAATGTTGGATGGTTGGCGCTAAGCTTCATCACGGGCGTGACATATAAGGTCACGGGCGTGAACATGCTATTTCTTCAATTTTATCTTTTTAAGATTAATCTTCCATTCTCCATTCTTGCTATCATATTCCATACCCTGTTCAATAGACTTAGAAAACAAGTATGTTAAATACATTATTGCTATTTTATTTGTTGGCATCAAAATGATGGAAATACCCCTCAAGGTTCAACACATCATATGTGTTGAAAATTATGTAGTGACATATTTCTATGAATTTTACGATCATCATAAGACATGATTCACCAAGAGAGAGAGGTCGGTCGAAATGCATTTTCATGAGGCATCACCTCATTTACATAGAGATTAACCAGCACTAGGGGCTAGGGCTTGAGTACATATATCACAATCATCACATGCAGAAGTACTGTATGGAAACCCATAATAGAAAGTGCATAGGCCTAAAATATATAGGGAAATAAGTTATGACAAGCTAAAAAAAATAAGGTACAACCGATTTCAATGGCACAACAGACCCCATAGAAGTAAAGACATGGCTTAAAAGGACATAAAGAGTATTGAATATGATGAGATGCACTATAGAGGAGAAGTTTGATTATACAGTATCTTTGCTTCAAGGTAATGCTTATGAATGGTGGGAGACAATCCCAGATAGTGATGCACAACCACCAAAATTTCAGAATAACTATACACCCGAGGCATATAAGGATGAGAAGAGAAAAGAATTCCTAAACCTAAAATAGAGGAACATGTGAGTTGCTGATTATGAGGTGCAGTTCAACAAACTCTCTCACTATGCCTACTTCATGGTCTCTGTTGAAAGAGACAAATGCATAAAGTTTGAAGAGGGCCTCAAATATAAGATCAGAAATAAAATCACAACTACTGATCTTGACATCTATACCAGACTCAGAGCTGCAGCTATTAGAGTTGAAAAGTTAATGAAAGAAGCTGGAGAGCAACAATTTAAAAAGGTAGCACGAGAGTTTTCTGGAGAGTCTAGTATAGGATAGGGAAAGAGAGGAATATACATGCCAACACAGTCTGGTAACTGAGGTGGATACTCAAGCTTTAGAGGTCGTGCCACAACTTTCTTTTATCTAGGCAGAGGACAAAGCTAATATGCAGAACAAAGGCCTCTATGTACTCATTGTGGTAGACAACATATAGGCAAATACAGAAGGCTCATAGAAGCATGTTATTTCTATGGTTCGTTGGAGCACATGTATAGAGACTGTTCAGAAAGAGTCAAACTAGTAGAGATCAGTAGAGACAGAGGGGTATTTGATACTATAGTAGAGGCATCCATGGTTAACACTACTAGTGGGACACAGGGCAGAGACAAGGGAAGAATTGGTGCAATAGGTAGAGGAGTGACCAGATCTAAAGGTCAAAGTTCTAGACACTCTACATATGCTAGAGTATTTTCCATGACTAGGTAAGAGGAAGTTGAAGCTCCTCAAGGTCACTAGTAATATTTATAGTTTTGATATATTAGCATATGCATTGATTGACCCTAGTTCCATACATTCATTTATATCATTGCATATGACATCCAAATTGCATCAAAAGCATGAGCCTTTGGGGATTGACATAAATGTGAGCACTCTATTGGGAACAATAATAGTTATGAATAATGTATGTCATGATTGCTTGATATGCGTTGATAAGGCTGAATTGATAGCTGATATGATCTTATTGCCACTATATGAGTTCGTTGTGATATTGGGAATGGAAGTTAACTAAACATTATGCAATAGTGAGTTGCTTTAATAAGGAATTAATTTTGGAATCACTGAACCAGCCAAGGGTTGTACTTGTAGGTGAAAGAAAACTTGTGCATACATGACTAATCTCAGCTGTAACAACATTTTGAATGATCAAATGAGGATGTGAAGTATATTTGGCATATGTGACGGATACTAGAACTACTAATAGTTTGTTTGAAAATATACCAGTGGTGAGGGAATTTTCTAATGTATTCCCAAATAATCTACCTGGTTCACCACTTGATAGAGAGAGAGAATTCACTATTGAAATGGTACTAAAAATAACGCCAACATCAATGTCACCCTATAGAATGGCCTCAGTTGAGTTGAAAGAACTGAAGAACTGAAGACCCAATTGCAGATGTTGCTTTATAAAGGGTACATCAGACCTAATGTATCACTGTGGGGGGCTCCAATATTATTTGTTAAAAAGAAAGATATAACAATAAGTGTAACATCCAGTGATTTAGGCCCCGATTGTGCGTGACCGTAGTGAGGTGCGCAGGTTCAATCGGAGTCTAAATTTGAACCCATAAAAAATGACCAATAATAAGAGAAAATAATTAAGGGTATTACTATTTGAGAATTAAAAAAATTAGTGCTAGAATTGGAAAAAATCAAAATTTTCTATGGACAAAATCGGTATTATAGCAATTGTTGGGGGAATAAGTGTGAAGATGTGGCAAATAATGAATTTCTCAAAGTTTAAATGTTAATCAAGATTAATTAAGTTAATGAACCAATGAAGATTAGGATTAATTTTAATTAGTGGGACCCACTTTTTAATCATAGTATAAAAGTCAAAAATGGGAGGAATTCTACATTCTTCCATCTAAAAATCTAACTCACCTTCATCTTCTTTTCTTTCACTCTTGGCTGTCCCACTTTAGCCTTGCAAAGCCACCATTTTTGATTCATTTCAAGCTTGAAAAAGAGAGAAAAAGATTAGTTTTGAGGGAGGGAAATTCGGAATTAAAGAGTTATTGCCATAAAAGGAGCAAAGGAGCAAGAAGGAAGGAATAAGGAAGACAAGAAAAGGGAGAAATTTTAGGGGAATTTTGGCCCACCTTGGAGAACCCTTATAGTGAGTTTATTCTTCTTAAATTCAACATTTTTTCTTTTTTTGAGACCCATAAGGATGATAGATATGACTAGGTTTGGTAGATTAAGGTTATGTTGCAAGATTGGAACTAGAAATTTAAAGTTGTAATTAGTTGAAGAAAATTGTAGTTAAACTTTGAATTAATGATAATTGATATTAGTTAATTATTTTATCACTTAAAAACTAAAAAAATATTATGCTAATGGATGAAGAAGGGGCTGCCATAGTTAAAGTAATTTGGGGGAAATATAAATTAACCTAGAAGCAACACAATTGGTGATAGATAAAGTGTGATTTGAGTGTTGATTTGAATAAAATAAACTGGGACATATGATAAGGTTTTTGGGAAGCCATGACATATGAAGAAGGAGTTTTAACTTGGGTTCATTTTGGCTAAATTAAAGTATAAAAAATATTAGGAGCATTAGAATTTTACGTAGACATGAAAAGCTTTGAAAATGGATGATAGGATTGAGATATGGTATTGGTTGTATAGGAAAACCAAATGAACAAAGGAGAAGCCCTCAAGAGGGTGACAAAGGCAAGGAGAAAGCAAATTAGTAAGGGGAGGAAAAGAAGGAAAAAGGGAAGATCCAAGGCTGATTAGGTATGTATTCCATTGATAAAAATCTTACATGTTCATATGTGTGTAATTATGTATTAAGGTTTGATATGATTGTGTTTTTGATATGGAATATGATTAATTATTTCTTTTGATATTTTATATGGCAATGAGACCAAAGGTGTGAAATAATTGAGACATGTGAATGTAATTGTAAATTTTGGTATAAAAATGAATGCATATGATGAATGTATTTGAAAAGTAGACTTGTGCCAATTGATAACTCTGTTACAGAATTCCAGGAGTAACCTTGACATTTTTAATTATAACTTAAGTTGTGGAATTCTAATTTGTGTGTTCTTTATTGGAACTGAAAGCTAAGACATAGGGCTTTAACTTTTATGCAGACTATAGAATCTAAATATATCTGAATTTTCCCAGAAAAATATATAAAGTTTGGACCTAGAATCTATCCAGAACATTTTGGGCAAAATTTTTTAGTGATGATTCAGTGTTCATTTGACCATAACTTTTGATAGAAAACTTGGATTTGAGTGATTTTTGATGCATCCGAAAGTAGAGGCAATAAGTTACAAAATTTTTAGAAGACTATTAATTTTGTCCTTGAAATTTACCCAATTAGCGGGAGCTAAATAACTGAGGATGCTGAGTTCTCATCATTTCTTTACTCTCCCAGGTGGCTTCTTTTACTGCTTGATTGCGCCATAGGACCTTTACCAAGGTACTTTCTTGTTTCATAGTTCCTTGACTTGTCATGCTAAAATTTTCACCAACTCTTCTTCATAAGTCAAGTCTGGTTGTACCTCTATTGATTCCACAGGTATTACATATGCTGGATCTTATTTGTATCTTCTTAACATTGAGACATGAAACACATTGTGGATCTTATCCAATTCTGGTGGTAAGGCCAACCGGTAACCCACTGGACCCATACATTCAAGTTTTTCATATGATCCAATAAATCTAGGACTCAGTTTCCCCTTTTTACCAAAATGAAGTACTTTCTTCCAAGGTGAGACTTTTAAAAATACCTTGTCTTCGACCACATATTCAATATCCTTCATTTTCAAATCAGCGTAGGATTTTTGTCGATCTGTTGCAACTTTTAATCGATCTTGAATTAATTTCACCTCCTCATTTGTCTGCTACACTAATTCTGGCCCCATTAATTTCTTTTCACCAAGTTTTGTGCAACATAACGGTGTCCTACATGTTCTTCCGCACAAAACTTCATATGAAGCCATGCCGAGACCAGTATGATAGCTATTGTTATATGCAAATTCCATCAATGGTAAGTACTTATCCTAACTACCCTCAAAGTCAATTACATAGCTTCTAAGCATGTCTTCCAACAATTGAATAACTCATTCGGATTGCCCATCTATTTGTGGGTGAAATGCTGTACTAAAAGTAAGTAGAGTTCCCATTGCTTGTTGTAGACTTTTCCAAAATTTTGATGTGAATCATGGGTCTCGATTAGAAATAATAGATACTAGCACCCCATGCAATCAAATTATCTCATTAACATACATTTATGCTAACCAGCTCAACAAATAATCCATCCAAACTAGCAGAAAGTGAATTGATTTGGTAAGCCTGCCAACAATTACCCATACTGCATCATGCTTCTTTTGTGTCAAAGGAAACCCAGATACAAAATCCATCGTAATCCTTTCCCAATTCCATTCTGGGATAGCAATAGGTTGTAACAATCCAGATGGTACCTGTGCTCTGCTTTCACATGTTGGCATGTCAAGCATCTTGTAGTGCATTCCATGATATCCTTCTTCATTCCTGACCACCAATAATGAATCTTCAGGTCTTGATACATTTTATTGCTCCCTGGATGCATGGAATAAGTGGTATTATACGCCTCTTTTAGAATTATTTGCTTTAATCTGATGTCATTTGGCACGCTCAGTCTTTCTTTATAACTTATACTTCCATCATCTTCAATCTTAAATTCAGGTCTCTCCCCCTTTTTAACTGCCTCACCAATTATCATCAATTTCTGATCTTGTCTCTAAGTTTCCTTCATTTGTTGCCTTAAAGTAGGTTGAACCCGTAACTTTGCTAGTGTTTTTCTACTTAAGATATCTGCTACTACATTGGCTTTGCCTGGCTTATAATCAATTATATAATTGTAATCTTTAATTAATTCCAACCAGCATCTTTGCCTTAAGTTTAGCTACTTTTGTGTGGGCAAATATTTGAGGCTCTTATGATCTATATATATGTAGCACCGCTCGCCATACAAATAATGTCGCAATATTTTTAAAGCAAACACTATTACTGCCAACTCCAAATCATGAGTAGGGTAATTTAGCTCATGAGGCTTCAATTGCCTAAATGCATAAGCAACTACTTTACCCTCTTACATTAATACACAACCTAGCCCATTATGAGAGGCATCATTGTATATCACAAAATCTTTCCCTGGAGTAGGTTGGGTCAAAATAGGTGCTTTGGTTAGCATGACTTTTAGTTTCTCAAAGCTTGTCTGACACCAATCTGTCCACTCAAACTTAGTTTTTTTTTTCTGAGCATCTTGGTAATTGGTGCGGCTATGCTTGAAAATCCCTTCACAAACCTTTTGTAGTAACCAGCTAATCCAAGAAAACTCCAAACTTCTGTCATATTACGGGGCAGCTTCCAACTTAAAATCACTTCTATTTTGCTAGAATCCATACGAATTCCTTCAACTGACATAATATACCCTAAGAATCCTACTTATTCCAATCAAAACTCACATTTTGACATCTTTGCATACAATTGATTTTCCCTCAAAGTCTGAAGTACAATTATGAGTTGTCTTTCATGTTCTTCTTAGTTCTTACACCAGGATATCATCTATAAAAACTACCATAAACTGATCAAGATAAGGGCTAAAAATCTTGTTCATCATATCCATAAGGCAACTGGTGCATTTGTTAAACCAAAAGGCATAACCAGGAACTCATAGTGGCCATATCGAGTCCTGAAGGCTATTTTGGACACATCTGATTCTTTAATTTTCAATTGATGATACCCGGATCTGAGATCAATATTAGAGAATACTCCTACTCCCTTCAATTGATCAAACAAATCATCAATTCTAGGTAGTGGGTATTTATTTTTAATCATCACTTTGTTTAATTATCGGTAATCAATACATAATTGGAGGATGCCATCCGTTTTTTTCACAAACAACACCGGAGCACCCCATGGTGACACACTAGGTCTTATGAACCCTTTGTCTAGAAATTCCTGTAATTGAACCTTCAACTCTCTCAATTCTGCAGGTGTCATTCTATAAGGAGTAATTGAAATCGGGGCTGTACTAGGAATCACATCAATAGCAAACTCTATCTCCCTATCTAGTGGTAACCCTCGTAAGTCTTCAAGAAACACATCTGGGAACTCACACATTGTGGGGATGTGCTTGATTTCCAGGCTTCTCTTCCTAGTATCTATCACATGGTTCCTAATGTATTTCCTAGCTTTTAATGCATAAATAACACTGATCAAACATGTTTGACCTTCACCCTGAATTATAGTGTCATCCTGCCCGGGAGTTTTAAGTACAACTTTTCTAGATTGACAGTCGACTATAGCTTTATGCTTTGTCAACCAATCCATGCCCAGAATAGCATTGAATTCATGAAAAGGTAATTTTATTAAGTCGGCTGGAAATTCTCTATCCTAAATTATTATTGAACTGTTTCTATAGATCTGATTCACTTTCACACTATGTCCCAGTGGATTGGTCATAACTATCTCATACTCTAAGGTCTCAAGTATCATGTTCCCTTGTCTAAGTGCAACTGTGCTTATATATGAATGCGTGGAATCAGGATCTATCAATGCATATAAATAAAAATTAAAAAAAAGAAAGTTTACCAACTATGATGTCTAGTGCATCCTGGTCCTCACGAGCTCTCATCACATATGCCCGAGTTGGAGCTCTACTACCTCTAGGTCTGTCAACTGTCTCTGATACCCCCTAAATCTGTCCGGTATGGCCACCTCTAAACTGAACTCGACCTCAACCATGGCTCTGTACATGTACCATAATCTGTGCTGGTGCCATGCTGCCTGTACTAAGTCTAGGTCAATCTCTCTTCATATGGTCAGTAGCTCCACATCTCAAACATGCTCCAGTCAACCACCAACTTTCATATCCACAAAATTAGTCCCCTGGTCATGCTAGTTCTTAAATCGACTTGACGGTTTGACCGGAGTCTAAATTTAAAATTTTACTGAAAAATAATTAAAATAATGGCAAATAATTATGGAAGATATTTAATAAAGTGTTTACGATATTTAAAAATGTTAAATTAAGGTAAGGGACTAAATCACAAATTTTGAAAAGTTTAGGGGTCAATTTGCAATTTACCAAAAATTGGAGGATTAAGAGGGATAATTACCAATTAAATGCATGATTGGGACATTAAATACATATGGTGGTTGGCTTAACCAAGTGGCAACCCTTAATTGGCCATATTACATGCATCAATGAGATATTTAATTCATATGGCTAAGTGTCCCATTAGTAATTGATTTTGTCACTTTGCTTTTAATTACCTATCCTTCTACCTTATCATTCTTAATCTAGAATTTTTCCATCATTAAATTGTCTTCCACGTCCCTCTTGAATCATCATACATCAAAGTAAAATGAACACATTAATTAGACATTAATGAAAACATCTAGAATATGCTTAGGTGTCCCATTATTAATCAATTTTGTCTTTATGCTCTTAATTGCCTCTCTTCTTCCTTATCACTTAAACATCTAGAAGACTCTTATCCTCTCCTCAAACCATACCACATTTCCCCCTTGATCATCCATGGCCAAAGCTTGATGCTAGGAAGAGAAAGTAAGAAGAGAGAAAAAGTAAGGGAAAAAGCCATTTTTAAGCATAAAAGAGCTTAAGGAAGTTTGAGAGAGAAAAAAGAGAGAGAGGTTAGGGTTTATGGAGTTTCAATGAAGTAATGTTTTAATTATCTCTTTTATGTTTTAGGAACTCAAATTGACAAGGAGCTAGCTCAAAGGAGCAAAGGAAAAGAGAAAGAGAAGTAAAGAGAAATAAAAGGGAAAAGTAGAGGTTTGTGCATAACTTAAGGCAATAACATATGATTTATATTTGAGTTGCATGATTTAAATATCTAGCATGTTAATAATTATAAATTAATAGTATTTTGTAATATAAATCTTGGGGATAATTGATATTAGTTAATTATTTTATCACTTAAAAACTAAAGACAGATTATGCTAATTGTTGAACCTTGAGGGGTATTTCCGTCATTTTGATGCTAACAAATAAAATACCAAAAATGTATTTAACATACTTGTTTTCTAAGTTTATTGAAAATGTAACACCCCCTCAACCCAGCAGCTCGTGCCCGGATGAGGGAGTGCTACCTCTAACTTCATCGTTTAAAATATCTTTATTAAATTTTGAACACCTGAAAATCATTCATTTTTTTTATTTACCATTTATTTACTTTGCAACATAAAAGAAAAGTCATAACATCAAAGATAAAAATACATTTTCTTTAAAAAAATCTTCTTTACAAAGTGTACCGTTTATTTTACAAGTACTATAAAATAAAATTTAAAACATAAATACAACAGATGTGTGACCCATGGTGGTTGATATACGCTGCTTTACTGGGTCAGGTCACCGTTAGCTTTATCTACTACTGTCTACTTATTCTTTGCTATACCTGCGCGAGAGAAACTCCCACGCTAAGCTCTTGGCTTAGTGGTGCATATAAATAAGACAATAAACAGTTTTTAATGTCACATGCATTGTCATATAAAAATTTATGATCAAATCATGCAAACATACATTTCCTAATATTCTAGTATGCATAACATCAATTTATTATATCTCATTTTGTTTAACATAATCAAATCATCATTCTTATGCAAATCATGGTATTCTAGCATGTATAGACATCAAATTATATTATATTATCTCATACTTATTCATTTTATTACCACCTTATTGTATAACACTAAACCTTCTTTTTATCCATGCCACAATTCATAATTCCATTTTTATTATTCATGTCACAAATCATAATTCCAGTTTTACTTTCAATAATTCTTTTATGTCCCATAACTTCTTTATTTATATTTTCATTTATGCCCAGGACACCTATGAACCACTGAATAGGATAACGGAGTTTCCATCCAGGCACTTAGGAGTGCCACCCAGGCAATATGATGTGCGCATATAAGTGCCAAACCCGGCGTAGATAACCGTGCTAAACTCGGCGTAGATAATAATGTCATACCGGACATAAATAACAGTGCCAAACCCAGCGTAGATAACGTTGCCAAACCCGGCATAGATAACATTGCCAAACCCGGTGTAGATAATCATACCATTAATGGATTTAATCATTTTCATCATACTCCCCCCTATTTGGCATGCCAAACTATCCTAAGTTGGTTATAGTTAGGTGTTCTAGGGCTTATACAATTTCATTAAAATTCATAACAGTTAATTTAATACTTTTCATGCATGTAATATCTCAAAATAATCACGTAATCACTCAATTAAAATAATATTTACATAATATAACAAATTTCTCATCATTTTACTCATTTCATTTCTCAATTCACATGCTGCCCTGTCACTGGCAGATTCTGTTCTCTGTATTGGACCTTAATTGGGTCCTGTTATGTTCTGAATATAGTTACATGATCTTCAAACAAATTTTATATATGGATCTTAGCTTTAATATTCAACTTGAATTACTTAATTCTGAGTTCTGTATCAAAAGATATGATAATATTAACACTAACTGGTCACTGATAATTCTGACCAGAATTTTCTTGACAGATTCTAAGTCTAAACTTTATGAATTTTTATGGATAATTACAGACATATTCAGATATTATGGTCTGAATAAAAATTGTAGCCCTATGTCTTATATTTCATACAGAACAAAGAAAACACAAATCCAAGCTCCAGAACTCATGTTATAACAGTTTAAGTATGTACTGCTCATTATTAACAATTCTGCCCAGAATTTCTGGACAGATTCTATGTTCGAACTTTATGAAATTTTCTGGAAAATTACAAACATATTCAGGTTTTATGATCTAAATTAAAGTTATATCCCTATGTCTTATCTTTCAAACCCAATAAATAACATGAAAAACGGAGTTCCAGAAATTAAGTTATAATAGTTTAAGTGAACACTGCTCATCAATTTCCAGCAAAGAAATTACCAACCAATCACATTCAATGTTTACCAAATTAAATCCTAAGTCTAGCAAAAATGCATCCCCAAGATTTTTCATTACAAATAATATTAATTCAGAATCATCAACATTCCAAATAAATAAATTATGCAATTAAAACAAAATTAAAATAGGCTATTGCCTTAGATTATGCACAAACCTCTCTTTCTCTCTTTTCTTTCTCTTTACTTTTCTTTCTCCTTTCCTTTGCTCCTTTGAGCCAAATCCTTGTCACTTTGAGTTTCTAAAATTTATAAACAAATTATTAAAAATTCATAAACCTAATTTCTTCCTTTCTCCTTACTCTCTTAAGCTTTCTTAAGCATGAGAATGGGATTTTACCTTACTTTTTCTCTCTTTTCTCACTTTTTCTTTCTAAAATCAAGCTTTAGCTATGGAGGAACAAGGGAAAACGTGGTTGGTTTGAGAGAACAGAATTTTCCTCAATGAAAAATGGATAAGGAAGAGAAAGAAGCAATCAAGAACAAAGTGACAAAAGTCATTAAAATGGGGGGGACACCTAAGCTCAATCTAGAAGCTTTCATTAATGCTAAATGCATGTATGCTAATTAACTTCTTAAACTTTGCCATTTGGTGGGTTATGATTCAAGAAACGTGGGCTGGTTTGAGGAAAAGATAAAATTCTTCTAGATGTTTAAGTGATAAGGAAGAAGAGAGGCAATTAAGAGAAAATGACAAACTTAATCAATTATGGGAAACCAAAGCCAAATTCTAGAAACTTTAATTAATGTTAAATTCAAGTATGTCAATTATCTTCTTAAAATGTGACACTTGGTGTGGCTGGCCTCCATATGCATTTTATGTCCCAATTCATGCATTTAATTTATGATTATCCCCTTTAAATCCTCCAATTTTCGATAAATTGCAAATTGACCCCTAAACTTTTCAAAATTTGCAATTTAGTCCTTTACCGAAATTTAACATCTTTAAATATTTTGAACACTTTATTAGATATTTTCCCTACTTAATTACCATTATTTTCATTATTTTTCGATAAAAGTTCAAATTTAGATTTCGGTCAAACCGACGAGTCGATTTAACAACTCGCGTGACTTTAGTCTAAATTAGCGGATATGACATTCTCTCCCCCTTAAAATAAATTTCATCCTCGAAATTTTTACCTGTTCATTCTTTGTTGAACATCTGAGGATATTGCTTCTTCATGACTTCTTCGCTCTCCCATGTGGCTTCTTCAGTAGCATGATTTCGCCATAGCACTTTAACTAATGGAACTTTCTTGTTTCGTAAAACTTTTTCTTCTCGTGCTAATATAGTCACTGGTTCCTCTTCATACGTCAAGTCGGTCTGCACTTCTATCTCCTCAGTTGGAATCACATGAATCGGATCAGACCTATATCTCCTTAGCATCGACACATGGAAAACATTATGGATTTTATCTAACTCTGGTGGAAGGGCTAACCGATATGCCACTGGTCCGATTCTTTCCAAAATCTCATAAGGACCAATGAACCTCGGACTTAACTTTCCCTTTTTACCAAATCTCAATACTTTCTTCCAAGGTGAAACTTTAAGAAACACCTTATCTCCCACAACATACTCTATATCTCGCCTCTTAAGGTCAGCATATGATTTCTGTCGATCTTGAGCTGCTTTCAATCTTTCTTGGATAATTCTAACATTTTCTTCTGTTTGTTGCACTAACTCTGGCCCTATCAACTTCTTTTCACTCAATTCAGTCCAACAGATTGGTGTCCTGCATTTTCTTCCATACAATGCCTCATACGAAGCCACGCCTATGCTCGTCTGATGGCTGTTGTTGTAGGCAAACTCCATAAGAGGTAAATATCTATCCCAACTTCCCTCAAATTCAAGCACACAACTTCTCATCATATCCTCTAGCAACTGAATAACTCTCTCCGATTGTCCATCTGTTTGCGGATGAAAGGTCGTGCTGAAATTGAGTCGAGTCCCCAAAGCTTGCTGTAGACTTTTCCAGAATTGTGAAGTAAATCTGGGATCTCTATCAGATATGATGGACTTTGGCACTCCATGCAATCTCACTATCTCACTTACATACATTTCAGCTAGCTTGTTCAATGAGTAGTCCATTCTGACAGGTAAGAAGTGTGCCGACTTCGTCAATCGATCCACTATCACCCACACTACATCATGCTTTCTCTGATTCATCGGTAAACTGGACACAAAATCCATCGTGATTCTTTCCCATTTCCACTCTGGAATCGGTATTGGTTGCAGCAATCCTATGGCAACTGGTATTCTGCTTTCACTTGTTGACAAGTTAGACATTTAGCAACATATTTAGTGATATCCTTCTTCATCCCTAGCCACCAATATTGAGTTTTCAAATCTTGATACATCTTGTTCCCGCCTGGATGCATGGTATATACCGTTTCATGTGCTTCTTTTAAAATATCGGACTTCAGCTCTTCTACACCAGGCACACAAATCTTATTCTTGAAGTACACTGTGCCATCATCTGTCAATGAAAAATCAGGCTTTTCTCCCTTTTTCACTGTCTCGACTATCTCTACTGACTTTTCATCTTGCTTCTGAGCATCTTTGATCCTCTGCATCAAAGTAGATTGTATTCGCATCTCAGCTAAAATCTTTCTACTTAGTGCATCTGCAACCACATTAGCTTTTCCTGGCTGGTAGTCGATCACACAGTCATAATCTTTAATCAATTCTAACCATCTTCGTTGTCTCAGATTCAACTCTTTTTGTGAGGGAAGGTACTTAAGACTTTTGTGATCTGTATAGATATAACATCTTTCCCCATACAGATAATGTCTCCAGATCATAAGAGCAAAAACTATCGCAGCTAACTCCAAATCATGTGTCGGATAGTTAAGCTCGTGAGGCTTAAGTTGACTTGAGGCGTAAGCAATCACCTTTCCTTCTTGCATAAGAACACAACCTAAACCATTATGACTAGCATCATTGTACACAACAAAGTCTTTTCCTGGAATAGGCTGAGTCAAAACTGGTACTTCAGTCAACATTGCCTTCAGCCGATCAAAACTTGCTTGACACTTGTTTGTCCACTCGAAACGGACCTCTTTTCATAGCAGTCGTGTCAAAGGAGTCGCTAATGATGAAAACTCTTTCACGAACCTCCTATAATATTCGGCTAATCCGAGAAAACTTCTCACTTCTGTCACATTTCGTGGTGGTTTCCAATTAAGAATAGCCTTAATTTTACTAGGACCAACCCGAATACCTTCTGCTGAAATTACATGACCTAGAAAACTGACTGCTTCAAGCCAAAACTCGCATTTAGATAGCTTTGCATACAACTGCTTCTCCCTCAATGTTTGCAACACTATTCTGAGATGTTGATCATGTTCTACTCGGTCTCTAGAGTAGACAAGAATGTCATCAATAAACACTACTACAAATTGATCAAGGTATGGCCTGAACACTCGGTTCATCAGGTCCATAAAAGCTGCTGGTGCATTAGTCAATCCAAAGGGCATAACCAGGAACTCATAATGACCATAACGAGTCCTGAATGTCGTCTTAGGTACATCTGACTCTTTTATCTTCAGTTGATGATACCCTGATCGAAGATCTATCTTTGAAAATATGGTTGCACCATTCAATTGGTCAAATAAGTCGTCAATCCTAGGCAGCAGATATTTATTCTTAATAGTCACCTTATTAATCTTCCTGTAATCGATGCAAAGACGAAGAGTGCCATCTTTCTTCTTGACAAATAATACTGGAGCACCCCATGGTGATACACTAGGTCGTATAAAACCCCTATCTAACAACTCCTGCAACTGTACCTTCAGCTCTTTCAACTCTGCTGGTGCCATCCTATATGGTGTAATGGAAATAGGGGTGGTGTCGGGTACCAAATCGATAGCAAATTCAATTTCTCTATCCGGCGGTAACCCTGGCAACTCCTCTGAAAACACATCGGGAAACTCACTAATAGTAGGAATATCCACCAACTTCAGACTTGCTTTCTCCATATCAACCACATACGCTAAGTATGCTTCACATCCCTTATTGATGAGTTTCTGGGCTTTCAACACTGATATCATATTGTCTGGGTATCTTCTATCCTCACCCATCACCACTATCTCATCTTGTTCTGAAATTCTGACGATCATCTGTCTTTTTCCACAATTCACTACCACTCCATAACGAGCCAACCAATCCATTCCCAAGATCACATCGAACACATGGAATGGTAATTCTATCAAGTCTACTGGGAATTGGCTTCCTTGAATTTCAACTGGGCAACCCCTAAACACCTTGCTAACCCTCACACTGTGCCCTAACGGGTTAGTCACAATAATCTCAAATTTTAGAGTCTGTGGTTCTAAACCCTCTTGACCCGGTGGTGGTGTGCATATGTATGAATGCGTCGACCCCGGATCTATCAATGCATGTATGTCAGAGCCAAAGAGAAGGAATTTACCAATTAAGACATCTGGTGCATCCTGCTCCTCTCGGCCTCGCATGGCATATGCCCTGGCTGGGGCAGCTCTACTACCTTCTGGCCTCTCAACTGTCTCTGATCTAAACTGACTGGGCCCTGATCGGCCTCCTCTACCTTGCCCTCGGCCTCGGCCTCTGCCTTGCCCAGAAGCCTGTGTCTGTATCAGCTCATTGCTCCCCGTACCTCTGCCATATTGTAACAAGGGACAATCTCTCCTCATATGGTCTTTAGAGCCACATCCAAAACACGCTCATGTCATCCACCAACACTCTTCGGGATGAGAACGGCCACAGTGTTGGCATTCTGGTAGGGGTAGAGATCTATATGGTGTCTGTGTCGGTGCACTAGCTGCCGACGAAACAGATTTCGTGGGTTGTCCCTGCCTAAAGGAAGAAGGCCTGTTGGAACCCCCAGCCTGAAATCGGGCACTGAAAGATCTAGCTCTTTTGCCACTTGAGTGTACTCTACTCGGTTGTGATATGGGCCTCTTGAACCCTCTATCTTGTGTTGACTGTTGTGTGGCTAGAACTCTCTCAACTGTTCTGGCAGATGCTAGCAAACTAGGAAAACTCCTCAGACGTAGAGCTGAGACTTGTAGCTTAATTGGGTCTCTCAATCCATTTTCAAATCGTCGGCACTTATCTTCCTCAGTGGATACAATGCCTCCAGCATACTTGCAAAGATGTGTAAATTCTTTTTCATATTCTGTTACCGATAAGTTTCCTTGTTTTAGCATTAAAAACTCTATTTTCTTATCATCTGTGTAGATAGGAGGAATATACTGCTCCTTAAACTTCTCTAGAAAGAACTCCCACGTCATAGGGTCAGGAGCCTCTATGCTCTGTGATTCAGATCGCCACCAGTCATATGCATGCTCCTGTAGTAAAGATACTGCATACTCATATTTATGCTCGTTTGTGCAATGCAGCTGATCAAAAACTCTCTCTGCCCATTCTAGCCAAAACTCTGCCACTGAGGGGTCATCTTCCCGTTTACCGTAGAAATCGGGTGCCCCTAACTTCCTCAGTCTCTCAAATTGTAATCCTGATGAGGCTGGTTGTGATGCTCTTTGTAGCAAATCTATCATGTTCCTCATAAGCTCTGTTTGTCCTGTGCCAGCAATAGACTGCCCTCTTGATAGGCTAGCACTGGATTTAGATACAGTAGCTTGGCGACGACTGGGTCACGATGAAGCCTCTGTTTCAGTAGCCTCATTACTTTCACCTCCTTCGGCAACAATATGTCGTGACCCTGAAGCCATACTCTACTTATATCATAAAGTAACGGCTCCAATCAGTAAGCAACAATTTTAATACTTAATTGTGGGTACACACATGTTATAATTATTTTTGAAAACCATTTTAAAATCTCAAAACTGCCCAAACCAAAGTAGTATTCACTATAAGGGCAAATTATGTGTGTCTAATATGTTAGAGCTAAAGAAAGAAATTCTTAAGAAAGCAGATGAGATAATTTGTACTATGCATCCTAGCAGCAATAAGATGTATCAAGATTTGAAGTCTTACTATTGGTGGCCGGGTATGAAGAAAGATGTCACATAATTTACTACTAAATGCCTGATATGTCAGTAAGTAAAAGTAGAACACCAGCTGCCATCAGGATTGTTGCAACTTATCTCCATACCAGAGTGGAAATGGGATGGATTTTGTGTTGGGATTACCATTGACTCAGAAGAGGCATGATGCAGTATGGGTTATTATGGATAGGTTGACAAAGTCTGCACACTTCTTTACAGTTAGGATGGACTATTCCATAGATCAGTTGGCAGAATTATATGTTCCAGAGATAGTTTGGTTGTGTTGAGTTTTGAAGAATGAATCACATTCATAAACGCAGCAGAAAAATAAAATTTTCAAAACCCAAAACAAAAGATCATACTTGTGCCATTAAAACTAATTTATATAAATATAGAGGTTAGAAATTATACCTTGTAATTTCTTATTTGTTATTCAAATATTCACTTTGTTGGGTTATAGCAAACCACAACAATCCACATAGGATGTCTCTAATGATAATCCATGCAAACAATGAAGAAGAAACTATCAAAAGAAATGGTTTGAACAAATTCAAAATGCTAGCTCCGAAAGTGTCCTTAAGAGAATTTTATTGTGTCTTAAAAATATTTTTTGTGAATATTTTTTTCACAAAAAATATTTTCATGTCTATTTTCTGCCATTTGACGTATTTTCTATTTGAATCAAATTCCAAGAAAATATCAAAATTCAAAAATGGATAAAAGGAAATGGAATGAATGTGAATGTGCTTAATGGTCATAATTGGCCCAATTAAGGCCAAATTCACTTGTTGGCCAACGGAAGGCACTAGTATGCTCGGGCCCGTGACCCTCCCGAACGATTTTTCCTGTGCGATCTCATCGCGATCCATTCCGAAATAAATCTCCCATATTTTGGATCCTATCCAAAACCATTTTACTCATTCTCCATATCTTCAATGAGTGTGACCCGTTAGTTTCCCGGTTATATTGGCCACTTAAATTAACAATTAATTTAAACAAGTCATGAGCGGTATCTAGCAACACATCATGACCCCCAATTGATCGGAAAGTCAGTGGTTTGACTGCAAACCTTTCCATAGACAATTTCCATGCAATTATTCATTTCACCATTCTATACCCCACTTGGTTCAGAGTATGGATATGTGTCAACTCCACTCGACTGACTACATCACGTCTAGTCCAAGTAATGCTAGTTCTTGTCATTGAGGCTCATTACTCTATTAGATATGTCATTGGAGACTATCTTTATGACATTTCCACTTCAGCCAGAGATTCCGAAGTAATGACAATGACAAGAGGCCATGGTTACACACTCCTTCTATCAGGAGTGGTGAATCTTTTCGGATTTGAGAACTATTCAGAAGCGTTAGGGAGTGCCTCATCTAGGACCTAGCCAATCTTTTCGGATTTGAGAACTATTCTCAAATTCCTTAGCTAATCCAAAAAATTAGGCCCAGTCAACTTATTTGATTCCATTAGTGATCGCAAATTCACACTTGTCATGATGATGATTCTATAACCTAGATGTAAAATAGAACATGTTAGAATGTACATAAAATGCATGTTTATTAGTTCTTTAATAAATCGCATTATGACTTCCACTATTTTATTGCGAATCCATGGCCCTCACTATAAACCCAAGAGAACTTATATGGAAGTCTCATCGTGGGTCGATATCCAACTAGCTAAGAATAACCTTGAGGCAACTCAACAAGATATCCTTAGTTTGGTTGGAAGGTATCTAATCCATACCAATTGCATTATTCAAGCAACTATCGAATCTTGTGCTATCAACTTATTGATGTGTGCATATACATTGCGCTATCAACTTTTGATGTGTATATCTCCAGTATACAAACCCAACTTCGCCTCCAATACTCATTAAGCTTAACGCAAATCCAATAAGTTAATAATATCGGTTAAGTTTAACCCATTAATCATGAAATCTAATTTCAATGGTTTGAACATATAGAGTGAGATTGAGACAACTCAACAACCCTAACTCTAGAAGAACTCTAGTTCTCCCCACATTAATGGAAGGCATAAGACTTAATTGTTTATTTAGTGAGGGATTTCTTTGTGAAGTCTCATCAAGTTACTATTTCATGCTTTTATATATCATACATTCATCACATGGATATATAGAAATCAACGACAGTTGTGTACAGAAAAGTTGTCGCTGGTATCAGTGGATCCTACCTATGGAGTCGAGCAACAGTAGCAGCCACTCTATTAGGGTGGGTTTTTGCTATATATGTATTTTATATATTTCGTTTGATGTATTTTAATATATATATACATATATATAAATTATTTGCATCAGCATGTAAATTAAGACAATGGTACGAGAATAGTGAAGCATTGGACCACTCGTGAAGCTTGAATAAGTCGCGCCCATGAAGAAATATTTCATGCCCTTGAAAGTCTTCTCATTTTTGGATAGAACCGTTCATGGAAAATTTCACCACTTCAGTCACAGCTACGAAGAACAATCACACTCGTGTAGATTAAATTATGCCCGTGAACCTGGAAAGAGAAAGTTGTTAAGTGCAAATGAAAAAGTTGTTGAACGGACATTTTTGCATTAAATGCATCCCAAACAACTATTTTTGCTAGAGAACAAGTGAAAAATGTGCATTTTATCTTCTAATCTTATAAAGCCTTGTGCAATTTATTTCTTTTCACCATTCTTATTGTTAGAACCATAATTGCTCAGAATTGTTGAGCCTTTTGGTTGGTGAGTATTTCATTCTTGTAATCAATTACTTAAAAGTGATTTTGAGTGAGCTGGGTTGTGATTGAAACATTTATAAAGGTTTTTTTTTGTGAGCCATTAAAGCACAAGGATCTGGTTGTTGTGTTAGCCATTAAAATACAAAGATTTTTCTGGGTTAGGTGTTAGACAAGAGAGAAACACCATAATTAGGAGTGAGCTAGGGAAAACTCTATTTGTAACAGTTTGAGTGTTAGTAAAATACTCAATTGAGATTGGGAAAAGGAGTAGGGTTTGTTAATACCTGAACCTCTATAAATCTTGTGCATTGAATCATCTCTCTCTCTCATAAATTATTCTTTGGTAAAATTGCATTAAGAAAATTTTTAATTACTAACCAATTCAACCCTCCCTTTTTGGTTATTGTTTTGGGAAACAATTAGTGTGGGTCTCGCATTCTAAGCCTAATAAGCACTAGCAAAGATCAAATTATGGCCAACGAAGGATTTCACAATCTCAAGCCTTTCTTTGATGAAGTAAATTATGTAAATTGAAAATTCAAGATAGAAACCTATCTTGATAGTAAAGGAGTAGATGTTTGGGACACTGTTCAAAAGGAATGGACACCTCTAACAAGAAGGAATGTCAAAGGAGAAGATGAGATCATTCCAAAAGATGATTGGACTGAGCCCCAAAAGAGAGCTAATGGAAAAAACAAGAAAGTCATGATCATTCTAGTAAGCTCTCTATCTCTTGAAGAGTGTGGTAGAATCCAAAATTGTCCAACTGCTTACTCCATTTGGAAAACATTGGAAAACTACCATGAAGGCATGAAACAAGTAAAGTCCAGAAAGGTTCAACTTGTTGTAATCAAATATGAACTCTTCAAGATGAAGCCTAATGAGACCATAACTGAAATGACCAATCTACTTCTTGCTATTGTCAATGGCATGTGAAGATTGGAAAGCACTATAATTTGAAAGATGTAAATAACAAGATTCTAAAGAGTCTTCCTATGAATGATTATGGCTCAAAGGTTGCAGGTATTAAGGAAGCCAATGAAAACTTGAGCATAATTCCTACCAATGTACTTATTAGCAAACTCCTCATTCATGAGATGGCTTTAGTAAGAGAAAAAGAGTTAGATTGAGAAAAGGAGAAGAGAAAACCTCTAGAATTTAAAGCTTCAACCTCAATGCCTATAGATGAATATCTCCTTAGTGATGAAGAGTTAGTTGATGAAGGAGATGGTTAAATAGCCTTACCTTCCAGGAGAATCAAAAGGTTGATCACTCACAAGTATGGCTAGATTAAGATCTATAAGCAAAATGCCTTACTATTCCCTCCTAGAAACTCCTCATCTAATAAAGGCAAAGAGGAAGTTAAGTGCTATGAATGTGGGAATAAAGGATACATTAGACAAGAGTGCCCTATGATAAAAAAGTACAAGAGGAGACCCAATAAAGTAAATGAAGAATATGGTCACAAAGCCACTTGGGATGATGAAACCTCATCACTCATTGAGATGAGGTGGCTTACTTGTGCTTCATGGCCATTGAGGATTATTCTAATGCTGAGGTATGCTTTACTTCTCAACATTGTGATGATTTATGTGATTTAATTGATGATGATGATGATGATATAATTGAAGTGCTAAATTTAGAGATAGAAAGATACAAAATGAAACTTGATCTTTATAGAAAAATAGCTTTAAACTCAAAAATGATTTTAATGACCTTCAAAAGGTGTTTGAAGATCTAAAAACCTCAAATGACTACTTAAAGAAGTCATTGGATGAGATATCCTCAAAACCCTCAACAAGTTCTCTCTTAAAAGAAAATAATGCATTGAAAAATGAGGTTGAAAAGCTTAAAACTTTATTTCTAGATTTCACAAAGGGAAAGAGTGTTTAGACACTCTAATTATATCTCAAAGACCTCCCTTAGTGAGACATGGTCTAGGTTTCAATGGAGCATCATCATCCTCAAAAACCATATTTGTTAAATCAAGCACACCACAAACTTCTACTATTGAGGTAATAGCCTTATGGGCTAATGACAAAGCACACAATGTAACATCCTCAACCTTCCCCACATTCATTTCATTTGAACATATACATCTTGCATATAATTCAATTGAACACATGCATTTTATACATATTTTTGTAGGAACAAGTCCATGACATGCACTAGCTACGTTTCATAGTATTTGACAATTGTATCAAGTCGCACATATGTATTTATAACCTAAAAGAGGATAACAAAGCATTAGAAATAAATTGAATAAGGTGACTAAATTAAAGTAAGAAAAATGACTAGATTAAGATTAGTAAACATTTACATTGTTAATTTAGTTAAATCGAGCCAAATGATTAAGTTGTATTATTGTGTGAATTAGTGGAATTATAAATATATAATAATAATAATAATAATAATAATAATAATAATAATAATAATAATAATAATAATAATAATAATAATAATAATAATAATAAAATAAAATGAAAATGAAACAAAAGGAAAATAAAAAAAAAGATATGAGAAAATAGAAGAGAAAAGAAAAGAGAAAAGAGAAGAGATGAAGAGAAAAAGATAAAAAGACAAAAACAAAAAAGTTAGTTTTATCTTCCTCCCCCATTTCTGCCACCTCACTCCATCCCGTTTTCTTCTTCATCTTCCTCCATTACAGAACTCAATTCTTCCTTGTTTCACTTAGTTTTTGATGGAAAATTGATCCCTTGCAAGTTTTTTATTGGTAAGTAATCAATTCTCATTGCTATAAGGTTGATTTGAGTTGCTAAGGTTCATTAATAGGCACTAAATTGCACCCCAATTTTGATATTAATAGAAATTGATTCTGGAACAGTGTAAAACACAAAAGTTGTTCCTTTATGTCTTATATATATGGATAGGTAAACATTGTTGTATGATGTTGTGTATAAAATGAGATATCCTCTCTGTACTAAAACTGGTCCGGATATGAACTGTAAGTGAGTTATCCACTGTGTTTGTTAGTTTTGAATATGATAAAACCATTATGTAAGTATCTCAAAATATAAAATTTGTATATATATGTGTTATGTATAAGTATACCAAATATTAGGTTCATATGTCTTGTAAAAGTTGAGTTATGGTGAATGGAACCATGACTATTCCATGGTTTGAACTGCCTACTGAGTGCCCTGGGCACATCTAGCAACTGGTTTGGCTAATTGGAGCTCGTTCGAGCTAGATTCTGTAAATTCTTAAAACATGATAGTTATAGGTATATGTCTTATATAAATTTTGGTACTAATTTCATCTTAATATGTTATGTATAGACTAAGTTATGGCCTTTGGAAGTCATACTGGTCTGGAAGCCAATTCTATTCTTGACTAGTGCAATGTTTCTTATAATTTGAAGACCTTAGAGACATAATTGATAATAGTTGTATAAACACCAAATGTTCCATTTGAACCCATATAAGTGTCTGTAAAGTTTCATTTAAATGTGACTTATATATTATAAGTTATGACGAACCAAAGTGGGTACCCTGAAACTGCCTAAAGGCAAAAAATAGAACACAATTAGAAATTCCACCAAATATTGTACAATGCTCCAATTGGTCTGAAATTTTAACATGTTACCTAATTATATGTTATTGTAATTAGGAATAAGAATCAGATTAATTGGTCTAGTATAAAAAAAAGTTATAGGCTAAACAGTCCCATAAGGCCACGCTGCCTCATAGGAAAAATTTTAACTATTGATATGAACAATGCATGTTAATTTGTTTAAGACACATTAAGTCTCCATAATCATGAGTTAATCAATTATGTTTTCATATTAGGCTCAAAACATATTGGAGACCCACAAGGAGCAGATAGACAATAAGTTAGGGTTCGAAATCAAAGGGGAAAGGTGAGTCTAATTATTGATTGAATTCTTTAGTGCATATGAATGTTGCTTGCTATGTGATTCATATGATTGTCATGATTTTCCTCTGATAATATGATGATGGATAATTTGTGACATTGTGGTACACATAAATGGTATACATGTGATATATTTGAGGTATATGTTTGACATATGTGATATATATAGGGTATATGTATAGTATATGCAAGGTATATGTGTGGCATATGTGGCATATGAGGCATATATGCGGTATATGTATGTTATATGTGATAAGATGCAATGGTTGATGAATGCTTAAGTACAAGTGCTTATGCATACGGACTAAAAAGGCATTGTGACTAGTTAATCGATATTGTAAAGCAAAAGAAGAGGCCGATGGCCCAACAAATGTGCAAATGAAACAAACGATAAAGCTAGCTAGCAAATGCAAATATTCACATGGAAAATGTTCACATGGAAACTCGGGGCAATGTCTATTTAACTTAGCCACAACAAATTGAAATAAGCAAAACATTTGCATACGTAAACAGTAATGATTATATGTTTCAACTTTATTGATATTTATATGATTCAAATGAATGGAGTGGAATACATGTTATGTGTTGGATTTGTGATTTATTACTATGAGTTGTTTGGTACTTTAGAGCGCATTGGATAATTATTCTCACTGAGCTGCAACTCATCAATTTGCATCATTTTTCAGGTAAAGAAAAGTGATAGCTCATTTTGAGTAGTGTATAAAAGACATGAAGCACAGGTCACTGGCCAAGCCTTATCACTCTTTCTCCTTGCATCCCACACGAGCATGAAAACATGTCATATGCATTTTGTATTTATGTGTTTGAATATGTATATTCATTTTGGAATGGGTTTTAAAAATGTATAAATGAAAGCAACTCGTAAACACTTATGTGCAAAGTTTAGGTTTTAATATATGTGATATATTGTATTGTGGCGAAAGCCTCAGTATTGACTTGCAAAGTCATTGAATGATATTATAGGATATGAGACTTGCAAATTCATTGAATGATATTACAGTATATCAGACTTGCAGAGTCATTGAATAATATTACAGGATATAATGAAAAAAAAAATTTACTATCAATGTTAACAGGATATTTTGTCTTTCCAGCATGCTATGTGTGATTATTTGATACAGGAATAGGTTATACTTAATTGCATAAGATGTGGTCTTACACACAAAATCCACTACTCAAATGAAGAGCAGTCAAGAGTCACATGGCTTAAGAGGGAAACCTCAAAAGGCCAATCATGCTTTCTTATATAAGAATCAAGCACCTAAGAAAGCACCCACAATATATAAATGCTTATGTCATTGCACACATACTCATCCTATGAGAGTAATAAAGTCTAAACCAATAGCAAAGTGGAAAAACATATTTAAATCCAAACAATGCTGCTATTGCATGAAGCTTGGGCTTATAAACAAACATTGTTTTACAAGGAAGGCCCATTGGAAACCTTTTAATGCTAACCCCTAAGAACCTAAGTTCATTTGGATACCTAAAAATCAAGCCTAAATTGTCATTTGGTAGTTGTGCCTTAAGTCCACATCAAAGGAAAATGTTTGGCTAGTGGATAGTGGATGCTTAAGGCACATGACCAAAAATAAAAGTCTTTTCACTCAAATCAAAAGAATTGATGGTGGTAAGGTAACCTTTGGAAATAATGCCAAGGGTAAGGTAATTGGCATTGGCTCAATTGGTTTAAATAATGTCTCCTTAATTGAAAATATGTTACTAATTGATGGCTTAAAGCATAATCTATTAAGTATAAGTCAATTATGTGATAAGGCAAACCAAGTCACCTTTACCTTTAATGAATGTCTTGTGACCACCTAAAATAGTCAAACGATGTTCGAAGAAGATAGAATGACAATACTTACATAATAGATTTACACAAATTAAGTAATTTTTCCTCTAAGTATCTTATGACAATTAGCGATGAATATTGGCTATGGCATAAAAGGCTTGGTCATGCAAACATGGACTTAATTTAAAGCCTTAGCAAAGGAAAGCTAGTGAATGGACTTCCAAAAGTCAAATTTGCAAAGGATAAGACATATGAACCATGTCAAATAGGAAAACAACACAAAATATCATTCAAGTCAAAGAGTGTAGTAAGTACCTCTAGACCTTTACGCCTTTTGCACTTAGATATTTTTGGACCTACTAGAGTTGCTATTTTAGGAGGTAAACACTATGCTTTTTCATTATTGATGATTACTCTAGATTTACTTGGGTAATTTTCTTATCTTAAAAGAGTGATTCTTTTGAATCCTTTAAAAGCTTTGCCAAAAAAATTCAAAATGAAAAAGGATATTTTATTTCCAAAATAAGAAGTCATCATGGCAAAGAATTTGAAAATGAAAATTTTGAAATTTTTTGTTTAGAATATGGTATCTCTCACAATTTTCAACTCTTAGAACACCTCAACAAAATGGGATTATTGAAAGAAAAAATAGAAATCTAATTGAAATGGCTAGAGCAATGCTCAATGAGTATGATTTTTCGACCTACTTTTGGGCCAAAACCACTAATACTGCATGTTACATTTCTAACTGAGTTTTCAAAAGACCTATTTTAAATAAAACTTTTCTTGAGTTATGGAATGGAAGAAAACCCTTTATCTCATACTTTAAAGTATTTGGATGCAAGTGCTTTATATTAAATACCAAGGATAACCTTGGAAAATTTGCCTCTAAATCCAATGAAGGTATCTGTAGCACCCACTCACCCAAACCGCATGTGCCCGGATATGAGGGCACTACTGCCCGTCTTCTTTACTTCTTTAAATCGCTATTTTTTTTGCATTATAATAAATAATGTACATTTTATTTACATAAGATAGTATTTATAAATACCAATTTTCTAATTAACAAACTTTGAAAACTAATTTACAACTTATAAGTATATATAATGCGGAAAACAAAATACAAGAGTTCAAAAGTTTGTGACCCACTATTTCGAGATCGACTGCTTTAATTTGAATAGGATCACCTCTTATTTTATCTACCACCTTTAGCTACCTTTCTATATCTGCGCGGAAAGAAACTCCCACGCTAAAATCTAAGCTTAGTGGTGCATATAAATAAGGCAATATACTATATCATGCAACAAGCATTAACATGTATCATTTTATGCATTAAAATCTTTACATGCTAATCCTATCAACATGTTCCTATTTCATACAAGTATAAATATCATGCTCACATATATAATGTTATTCTTCATTTATCTTTGATGGTAAGTTACTCTATTAATCTCTTTATTATTATATCTCAATCTCATATCATCATCATCATTTTTTTTTCTATTTTTTGACATAGCATTATTATCTTGCCCACATCACTCTAAATTTGGACTGACTGGATACGGGTTATGGATCAGGAATGCTCCCAGAGCTATAGCCACCCTGTCCACTATCTGGCTCAACAGAGCTTCTCAAATCAATGGCGCTCTCCGAGCTTAAGCCACATTGATTGAGTATTATTTCTTCATAGATGAATAACCAGACCAAGGGTGCTCTCTAAGCTTAAGCCACCTTGTCCTCAATTTATATGTGCTCATCAGGACATCTCAAGTCAATGGCGCTCTCCCAGCTTAAGCCACATTGACTGAACATCTTAGATCAATGGCGCTTTCGGAGCTTAAGCCACATTGATCGAGGAATATTTCATAGAGTACGGTACTGTTTGCCCCCTTAATGACATGTCATCTATCATGATTCTAGACCGCAGGTAGAGTAATGGGCATCTTCATATTTTCACATCAATCATATATCTTTATTTAATTTTTATTTTACATCCATTTCATCATCCTCATATTATACATCACATCATCATCATTCTCAATTTCAACACATCAATATTCTCATGAATCAACATCTCAATTTTCTTGTTTTGCAAAATTTCATCATGTTCATAAATATTGGATACCATCTTTTTCATTTGTTTAACTAGATACATCAGTAGATAATCATATTCATAATTTATTTAAAAACAGAGCATTCACGGCCGTGACCACTAATTCATGTCTGTGAATTAGTTCACGCCTGTAATTTGAAGCCGTGAACGCTACTAGAATGAATCATCCCAAAAGCATTCACGGTCGTGATTACTCATTCATGCCCGTGAATGAGTTCACGCCCGTGATTCCCAACCGTGAATGCTTCTGGAATGAATAGTACCATTTCCACACCCAAGTCACAACCATGATACAAATCAGTCACAACCGTGAACCATCAGGTTCACGCCCATGACTTTCGGCAAGAAATCTGCATATTCAAATTTCATTCATTCTAATTACACTAAATCATATCAAAACACAACTCATGCATTTCTGAAGTCCTTTATTCAACATATCATGACCAATACGTATAAATTCCTTAATCACAATTAAATTCTCTAACATGCATCACTTAATTTAACAAATCACAAGAAATTCATTTTTTATCTCTAACATATGGTTTCATTCCATAGTCATCCTTAATTCATTTCAATCATCAATTATCATACTAAACATGCATTATTTCAAACAAAGGTAGGTTATTGCCTTAAATTATGCACAAACCTTAATCTTTCTCCTTCACTCTTCTAGGTAGCTTTCTCTTTTCCTTTGCTCCTTACTGTTTGTTCCTCGTCACTTGGAACTCCTACAACATCATAGATCATTATTATCATCTGATTTTCTCAAGACCCTAAACTCTCTTATTCTCTTTCAAAACCATAATTTCTCTCTCTTTCCATATGAGTCTTGGATGAGTTCAAAAATTCAAATTTCTTTATGAAAAGATGAAGAAGAAGAAGAATCACTTCTTACCTTACTCTTTTCTTCACTAAATCACAACTTTGGAGATTTTCTCTCTCCACCAAACTTGATTTTTCTTCCTCTTTCTTACTTTCCTAGCTTCCTTGGGAGTTATAGACCATGAAGATCATCTTGTCTTGATCTTTTCCCTTTCTTCTCTTCCTTTCTCTTTCTAAATTTCTGGTTTGGCTATGGAGGAAATGAGGCTGGCGTGACCAGCAAAAAAGAGCGAGAAGAGAGCAGAAAAAAATGAATAGAAGAAGAAGAAGAAAAGGACTTAAATAAGGTACCAAAAGTCTTCATGTGGGACCCACCATATTGACCATTTCTTGGCATTAAGCTTAATGAACCCATTAATCTCATTCTTTCTCATTAAGTGGCCGGCCAACCTATTTAAAATGTCCCCAAAATTAATATGTTAATTAGCAATTAATCTCATTAATCCTCTAATTTTATTTGTAAATTACAATTTAACCCCAAAACTTATCAAAATTTGCAATTTAGTGCTTTACCGTAAATCAACTTCTTTAAACTTTATAATCATTTAATTAGGCATATATCATTTAATTTAGTCATTACTTGATTAATTTCGATCAAAAATCTGAATTTAAACTCCGATCGGTCAAACGTGTCAAATTCACGACACTTGCGACTCGGTGTCTAAATTAGCAGATATTACATTCTTTTCCCCTTAAATAAATTTCATCCTCAAAATTCACCTGTTCATTCTGGGTTAAACAACTGGGGATACTGCTTCTTCATCACTTCTTCACTTTTCCACATGGCTTCTTCAATTGTATGATTCTGCCACCAGATTTTAACTAGAGGGACTCTCTTGTTCCGAAGAACTTTCTCTTTATATGCTATTATAGCCACTGGTTCCTCTTCATTAGACATGTTTGTCTGTACCTCTATTCCTTCAATTAGTATAATGTGGGTTGGGTCTGAATGGTATCTTCTTAACATTGAAATATGGAACACGTTATGAATTTTGTCTAGCTCCGGAGGAAGAGCTAATTGGTAAGCCACTGGTCCTATCCTTTCCAGAATCTCATAAGGACCAATAAACCTTGGACTTAACTTTCCTTTTCTACCGAACCACAATACCTTTTTCCAAGGCGAAACTTTAAGGAATACTTTGTCACCTACTGCAAATTCTATGTTTCATCTCTTTAAATCAGCAAATGATTTATGTCAATCTTGTGCTGTCTTTAGCCTTTCCTTGATCACTTTAACTTTTTCCTTGGTATGTTGAATTATCTCTGGCCCAATCAACTTTTTCTCATGTAACTCGGTGCAACAGACTGGTGTCCTACACTTTCTTCCGTATAAAGCCTTATAAGGAGCCATGCCAATGCTCGTTTGATGACTGTTGTTATAGGCAAACTCCATAAGAGGTAAATGTCGATCCCAACATCCCTCAAATTCAAGTACATAGCTTCTCATCATATCTTATAGCAATTGAATAACTCGCTCCAATTGTCCATCCGTTTGCGGATGAAATGTCGTACTGAATATGAGTCGAGTTCCCAAAGCCTATTGTAAACTTTTCTAGAACTGCAACGTAAATCTGGGGTCTCTGTCGGAGATAATAGACATAGGTACTCCATGAAGTCTCACTATCTCATTCACATAAATCTCAGCCAGCTTATTCAAAGTATAGTCCATCCGCACTGGTAGGAAATGTGCTAACTTCGTCAATCGATCCACTATCACCCACATTGCGTCATGCTTTCTCTGAGTTACGGTAATCTGGACACAAAATTCATCATGATTCTCTCCCACTTCCATTTTGGTATGGATATTAGTTGTAGTAATGCTATGGGTAATTGATGTTCAGCTTTCACTTATTGACAGATTAGACATTTAGCAACATATTCAGTGATATCCTTCTTCATCCTTAACCACCAGTACTGTGCTTTCAAATCTTGGTACATCTTGTTCTCACCTGGGTGCATAGTATAAACTATTTCATGAGCTTCCTTTAACATCTCTGACCGCAACTCTTCTATACTTGGCAAACAACTCCGGTTCTTGAAATACACAGTACCATCTTCTGTTAAAGAAAATTCTGACTTTTCTCCATTTTTCACAGCTTCGACCATCTTTATTAGGTTCTCATCTTGTTTTTGGACATCTTTAATTCTCTGCATCAATGTGGATTCCACTCGGATCCCAGCTAAAATTTTTCGGCTTAGTGCATCTACTACCATATTAGCTTTGCCTGGCTGGTAGTCGATCACACAGTCATAATCTTTAATCAATTCCAACCATCTTCGCTGCCTCAGGTTCAACTCTTTTTGTGAAGGAAGATACTTAAGACTCTTGTGGTCCATATAAATGTAGCATCTTTCTCCATACAAATAATGTCTCCAAATCTTAAGAGCAAAAACTATCGCTGCAAGTTTTAAATCATGCGTCAGATAGTTAAGCTCGTGAGGCTTAAGCTGTCTGGAGGCATACGCAATCACTTTTCCCTCTTGCATAAGAACACATCCTAGCCCATTGTGACTTGCATCACTGTACACAACATAATCTTTTCCTGGAGTAGGCTGAGTCAAAACTGGTGCTTTAGTCAACATTGCCTTCAATCAATCAAAGCTTGCTTGACATCTATCTGTCCATTCAAAACGGACCTCTTTTCACAGCAGTCATGTCAAAGGATTCGCTATAAATGAAAATCCTTTCACAAATCTCTTATAATATCTGTTTAATCCAAGGAAACTCCTCATCTCAGTCACATTGCGAGGTGGTTTCCAATTAAGAATAGCCTCGATTTTACTAGGATCAACTCGAATACCTTCCTCTGAAATTACATGACCCAGAAAACTAACTGCTTCCAACCAAAACTCACACTTAGACAGTTTTGCATACAATTGTTTCTCCCTCAAGGTATGCAATACTTTTATGAAATGTTGGTCATGCTTTACTCGATCTTTAGAATATACAAGAATGTCATCAATGAATACAACTACAAATTGATCAATATATGGCTTGAACATTAGGTTCATAATATCCATAAAAACTATCAGTGCATTCATCAATCCAAATGGCATCACCAAAACTCATAATGACCATATCGAGTCCTGAATGTTGTCTTAGATACATCTGACCCTCTGATCTTCAGTTGATAATACCCCGATCGAATATCTATCTTTGAAAATATACTTGCACCTTTCAACTGATCAAATAAATCATCAATCCTAGGCATTGGGTATTTATTCTTAACAGTAACCCTATTAAACTGCCTGTAGTCAATGCAAAGATGTAGAGTATTGTCTTTCTTCTTCACAAATAATACTGGAGCACCCCATGGTGATACACTAGGTCGTATAAATCCTTTATCTAACATTTCTTGCAACTATATCTTCAACTCTTTCAACTCTATGGGTGCCATCCTATATGGTGTAATAGATATAGGAGCGATGCTAGGTACTAATTCGATATCAAACTCTATCTCTCGGTCAGGTGGTAGTCCTGGCAACTCCTCAGGGAGCACATCATGAAACTCACTAACAGTTGGGATATCAGCCAACTTCGGACTTTTCTTTCGGGTATCAATCACATACGCTAGGTAAGTCTCACATCCCTTATTGATGAGTTTTTGAGCTTTCAACACTGATATCACATTGTCTGAATATCCTTTATTCTTGCTCATCACTACTATCTCTTATTGTTCTAAAACTTTAATCCTCATCTCTCTCTTTCTGCAATCTACTATCACTTCATGTCGAGCTAGCTAATCCATTCCTAAGATCACATCGAACTCATGGAATGGTAGCTCTATTAAATATGCTGGGAATTGTTTATCTTGAATTTTGACTGGGCAACCCCAAAAGATTTTACTAACCCTCACACAGTGCCCTAATGGGTTAGTCATAAGAATTTCATATTCTAGAGTCTCTGGTTTTAAACCTTCTCGACCCGGTGGTGGTGTGCATATGTATGAGTGTGTCAACCGCAAGTTTATCAATGCATGTATATAAGAGCTAAAGAGAAGGAATTTACCCACTATGACATCAGGTGCATCCTTCTCCTCTCGGCATCGCATGGCATAAGCTTTTGCTAGAGTAACTCTACTACCTTCCGACCTCTCCACTGTGTCTGACCTAAACTGGCTTGGCCCTGCGCGGCCTCCTCTTCCTTGTCCTCGGCCTCGACCTCTGCCTTGTCCCATAATGTATATCGGCACCGACTCAATACTCCCTGAACCTCTACCAAATTGTGGCAATGGATAATCTCTTCTTATATGGTCCTTGGAGCCGCATCTCAAGCACGCTCCTGTCATCCACCAACACTCTCCTAGGTGAGGACGACCACAATGTTGACACACTGGTAGAGGGCTAGATCTATGGGATGCCTGTGTCGATGCACTGGCTGTTGATGAAGTAGATCTTGCGGTTTGTCCTCACCTATAAGACTGAGGTCTGCTGGAACCCCCAGCTTGGATTCGGCCACCAAAAGATCTAGCTCTCTTGCCACTTGACTGTACTCCACTTGGTTGTGGTGTGGGTCTACTAACCCCACTAACCTGCACAGGCTGCTGTGCCACCAAGACTCTTTCAAATGTTCTAGCAGATGCTAGTAAACTAGGGAAACTCATTAGACGTAGGGCTGAAACTTGAAACTTGATCGTAGCCCTCAACCCATTTCAAAATTTCAACATTTATCAGCTTCTTTAGATACAATGCCCTCAACATACTTACATAAATGTGTGAATTCCCTCTCGTATTCTATTATTGACATGTTTCCTTGTTTCAGAGTCAGAAACTCTCTCTCATTGTCATCTGTGTATATAGGAGGGATATATTGTTCCTTAAATTTCTCAGAAAGAATTCCCATGTCATAGGGTCGGATACCTCTGTGCTTTGTGACTCAGATCGCCACCAATCATATGCATGGTCCTATAGCAGAAATATTGCATACTCATATTTCTCCCCATCTGTGCAGTGTAGTTGATGGAAGACTCGCTCTGTCTGTTCCAACCAAAATTCTGCCACAGAAGGATCATCCTCCCTTTTTCCATAAAAATCGGGTGCCTCTAACTTCCTCAGTCTCTCAAATTGTAATCCAAATGAGGTTGGTTGTGATGCTCTCTGTAGCAATTCTATCATAATTCTCATGAGCTACATCTGACTCGTATTAGTAGCTAACTGCTCACGGGATGAGTTAGCACCAGATCTTGGTAATGCAGCTCGGCGACGTCTTGGTCTCAATGAAGCTCTTCTTTCCTCTGAGGGCTCATTACTGTCAGCTTCTTCCACTACTATTCGTCTTCATCCAGAAGCCATACCTTACCTATAACATAAAGGTAACGAACATAATCATTAAAGAAGTGATTCCAAAAATTCAATTGTGGGTACTCTTCAAAAAAATAAACATTTTCAAAATTCACCTTTTTAAAAACCCAAAACCGCCCAAATAGGACTCTGATACCAAAAACTTGTAGCACCCACTCACGTGCTCAGATGAGAGGGCGCTACTGCCAGTCTTCTTTACTTCTTTAAATCGCTTTTTTTTTTGCATTATAATAAATAATGTACACTTTATTTACATAAGATAGTATTTATAAAATACCAATTTACTAATTAACAAACTTTGAAAACTAATTTACAACTTATAAGTATATATAATGCGGAAAACAAAATATAAGAGTTCAAAAGTTTGTGACCCACTATTTTGAGATCGACTGCTTTAATTTGAATAGGATCACCGCTTGCTTTATCTACCACCTTTAGCTACCTTTCTATATCTGCCCGTGACCCGATAGTCACGCCCATGACTTTCGGCCGGAAATCTGCATATTCACATTTCATTCATTCTAATTACACCAAATCATATCAAAACACAACTCATGCATTTCTGGAGTCCTTTATTCAACATATCATGACCAATACATATAAATGCCTTAATCATAATTAAATTCTTTAACATGCATCACTTGATTCAAAAAATCACAAGAAACTCATTTTTTTTATCTCTAACATATGGTTTCATCCCATAGTCATCCTTAATGCATTTCAATCATCAATTATCATACTAAACATGCATTATTTCAAACAAAGATAGGCTATTGCCTTAAATTATGCACAAACCTTAATCCTTCTCCTTCACTCTTCTAGGTAGCCTTCTCTTTTCCTTTTCTCCTTACTGTTTGTTCCTTGTCACTTGGAACTCCTACAACATCATAGATCATTATTATCATATGATTTTCTCAAGACCCTAAACTCTCTTATTCTCTCTCAAAACCATAATTTCTCTCTCTTTCCATATGAGTCTTGGATGAGTTCAAAAATTCAAATTTCTTTAAGAAACGATGATGAAGAAGAAGAATCACTTCTTACCTTACTCTTTTCTTCACTAAATCACAAATTTGGAGATTTTCTCTCTCCATCAAACTTGATTTTTCTTCCTCTTTCTTACTCTTTCCAGCTTCCTTATGAGTTTGGACCATGAAGATCATCTTGTCTTGATCTTTTCCCTTTCTTCTCCTCCTTTCTCTCTCTAAATTTCTAGTTTGGCCATGGAGGAAATGAGGCTGACATGATTGGCAGAAAAGGGAGATAAGAGAGAAAAAAAAAGATGAATAGAAGAAGAAGAAAATGATGTAAATAGAGTACCAAAAGTCTTCATATGGGACCCACCTTCTTGACCATTTCTCGGCATTAGGCTTAATGAACCCATTAATCTCATTCTTTCTCATTAAGTGGCCGACCAACCTATTTAAAATGTCCCAAAAATTAATATTTTAATTAACAATTAATCTCATTAATCCTCTAATTTTTTTTTGTAAATTGCAATTTGACCCTAAAACTTATCAAAATTTGCAATTTATTCCTTTACCATAAATCAACTTCTTTAAATTTTATAATCACTTAATTAGGCATATATCATTTAATTTAGTCATTACTTGATTAATTCTGATTAAAAATCCAAATTTAAACTCCGATCGATCAAACACATCAATTTCACGACATATGCGACTCGGTGTCTAAATTAGTCGATATTACAGTATCTTCTTAGGATACTCCACAACTAGCAAAGTTTATAGAGTCTTCAATAAAAGATCATTAGTTATAGAATAGTCTATGCATGTTGTTTTTTATGAATCTAGTAAACTTGATATTGTGAAAGGTAATGCTCTCGATGATATTATAAGTACAATGGATAAGCTTGATCTTGATCATGAAGAGGATGGTGAAACTTCCAAGAGACATGATAGTGGTGATTAGGAAGAGAAACAACTAAAGGAGCATCACAATAATCTACTACCTCAAGCTCATGAGTAAGACACCCGAGAGCTTCAAAAGGAATGGAAATTCATAAGAAACCATCCCATGAAGCAAATTATTAGTGATCCCACCAAGGGTGTAAGTACTAGATCCAATTTTAAGTTTTTAGCCTCTAATCTAGCTTTTGTCTCTCAAATTGAGCCCAAAAATATTGATGAGGCTCTTAGTGATGAAAGTTGGGTGATTGCTTTGCAAGAGGAACTCAACCAATTTGAGAGAAATAAGGTTTGGACCTATCAAGATGGTTTGTATCCCATCAAGAAATAAGGATTAAATGCTTTGCTTGAATTTCTTTTGAAACTTCACCTCTTACATGCTTATAGCTTGAAAATGTGGCATTCTTATGCTCTTTATAGTTTTATTTATTAAACATCTTTTGAGGGGGATAAATTCATTTCTCCTTAAGCCACATATTGCAAAATTATTTGTCACCATAAAAAAGAGAGATTCTTAAACCTTGAGGGGTATTTCTATCATTTTGATGCTCACAAATAATTAGGCACTAAGGAATTTAATCACATTTTATGTTCTAAGAGTATTAGACAGGTTAAATATTCCTAAGACCATAAAGTAAGTTGATTGAAGTTCAAAAGAAAGAAAATCAACAAAGGTTCACACCCGTGAAGCTAATATTCACGATAGTGAACATTGTCATGCCCGGGGGGAAGAATTGCCACAACCGTAAAAAGCACATTTCATGCTCATGACTTATGGGTTGGGTAATGCCCGTGAGATAGTTAGCACCAAAGACTATTTCCCATGAAGCTTGAATAAGTCACGCCATGAAGAAATTTGTCACGCCCGTGAAAGTCCTCTCATTTCTAGACAAAACCATTCATGACCAGCTTCACCACTTCAATTATGGCTATGAAGAACAGTCATGCCCGTGTAGATTAAGTCACGTCTGTGAACCTGGAAAGAGAAACTTGTCTGGTGTGAATGGAAAAGTTGTGAACGAACATTTTTGCACTAAATGCATCCTCAATGGCTATTTTTGTTAGGGGAAGTATAAATACAACATATTTATGACTTCCAAAGGTTAGAGAACAAGTGAAAAACTTGCATTCTATTTTCTAATCTTATATAGCCTTGTGCATTTAATTCTTTTCACCATTCTTATTATAAGAACCATAATTGCTCAGAATTATTGAGCCTTTTGGTTGGTGAGTGTTTCATTCTTGTAATTAATTACTCAAAAGTGTGTTTGAGTGAGTTGGGTTGTGAGTGAAACATTTGTAAAGGTTTTTATTATGTGAGCCATTAAAATACAAGGATTTGGTTATTGTGGTAGCCATTAAAATACAAAGATTTTTTTGGGTTAGGTGTTAGCCAAGAGAGAAACACCATAGTTGGGAGTGAGGTAGGAAAACTCCATTTGTAACACTTTGAGTGTTAGTGAAATACCCAATTGAGATTGGGGAGAGGAGTAGGATTTGTTAATACTTGAACCTCTATAAATCTTGTCTATTGAATTATGTTTCCCTCATAAATTATTCTTTGGTAAAATTGCATTAAGCAAAATTTTAATTATTAACCAATTCAACTCCCCCTTCTTGGTTATTGTTTTAGGCAACAAAAATGATCAAGAAAGCACCGGGCAGAGATCCTCAACAATATAAGAAGATTGAAATGGTAAAGCAGAGAAACGAAATAAAGTCTCATTTACAGGATGATACACGGATGTTAAAGTCATGCATATGTGTTCCAGACATTGATAACTTGAGCTAGGAAATAATGGAAGGGGCATATAATGCACCTTATGCAATGCATCCAGGGATGACAAAAGATGTATCACAATTTGAGACCTCATTATTGGGGGCCCAAAATAAAGAAAGACATAGCAAAATATGTTTCTAAATGCTTAACATGTCAATATATTAAGATTGAACACCAAGCACTAGTTAGTAAGATACATCCATTGGCAGTGTCAAAATGGAAATTAAAAGAAGATAACGATGGATTTTGTTTATGGTTTGCCAAAAACTTTGTAGAAAATGATGAAATGTGGGTAATTATTGACAGATTAACCAAGTCAGCATATTGTCTGCCTATCAGATAGGGTTTACACTCAAGAATTTAGCAAAATTATATGTGAACAAGATAGTCAGATTACATGGTATTCCAGTGTCCGTTGTGTTGGATAGAGCCATGATTTACTTCACATTTTTGGGTGAGTTTACAATATGCATTGGGAACAAAATTGAACTTCCGTACTTCATTCAACCCATGATCTGATGGACAATCAGAGAGGATAATATAGACATTTGAAGAATTGCTTAGGGCATGTTCTATGGAATTTAGAGGAGCTTGGGATGAATATATAACATTGATAGAATTTGCTTACAACAATCAATATCATAGCAGTATCCAAAGAAAAAAATGCAGAAGCCCTATCATTTGGGATGAAGAAGGAGCACATGCATTAGAAGGACCAGAGATAGTACAAGACACAGTGGGTAAGATTAAGACTATCAAGAACATGCTAAAGGCAACACAAGATAGACATAAGAGTTATGTTGATCAGCATAGAAGGGAAATGGAATACAAGTTAGGTGAGAAGACATTTCTACGAGTATCTCCATGGAAAAGGGTAATTCAATTTGGCAAAAAGGGTAGACTGAGCCCAAGGTACATAGGGCCTTATGAAATTCTTGAGAATGTTGGTCAATTGGTGTACATATTAGCTTTACTACCAAAGATGACACAGATTCATAATGTGTTTCATATGAGCGTGCTTAGAAGATACAAGTCTAATCCGACACATGTACTTAAAGATCAAGCCATTGAGATGGCTGATGACATGAGTTATGTTAAGGAACCAATGAAAATCATCGAATACACAACTAAAACATTGAGAAAATGAGAAATACCTTTATTTATGATATTATGGAGAAACCATTCACAAGAAGAGGCAACATAGGAAACAAAAAAAATATAAAAAGGCAATATCCAAATCTGTTCCCAGGTATTAAATTTCGAGGATGGAATTTTTAAAAGGATGGGAAAATTGAAACATTCTCGACTTACGCATATGCATTTCATTTGGATATATGCATTTGCATATATTTCACTTGAGCATGTGTATTTCATATGTATTTTTAAAAGGATAAGTTCATGGCTGTTGGGTTTTGAAGAATGAATCATATTCATAAATGCAGCGGAAAAATAAAATTTTCAAAACCCGAAACAAAATATCATACTTGTGTCATTAAAACTAATTTATATAAATATAAAGGTTAGAAATTATACCTTGTAATTTCTTATTTGTTATGCAAATCTTCACTTTATTGGGTTAGCTTTGAAAGTGTTCTTAAGATAATTTTGTTGTCTTAAAAATATTTTTTTCATAAAAAAATATTTTCATGTCTTTTTTCTGCCATTTGATATCTTTTCTATTTTAATCAACTTCAAAGAAAAGATCAAAAGTCAAAAATGGAGAAAAGAGAAATGAATGAATAGTAAGTGGTCATAATTGACCTAATTAAGGCCAAATTCTACCATTGGCCAATGGGAGGGAGGCAGCAGCGCTGGGCCTATTGTGGGTTGCTGCTGGGCAGCCTAGTTGGCCCACTAGGCAGGCCAGCAGCTAGCCTAGCCCAAACAAGCCCGTGACCCTCCCAACAATTTTTTCCTTGTGATGTCATCGCGATCCATCCTGAAATAATTCTCTCATATTTTGGATCGTATCCAAAACCATTTTACTCATTATCCATATCTTCAATGCGAGTGACCCATTAGATTTTCGAATATGTTGGCCACTTAAATTAATAATTAATTTAAGCAAGTCATGAGCGGTATGTAGCGACACATCATGACCCCTAATTGATCAGAAAGTTAGTAGTTTGACTATGAACCTTTCCATAGATAATTTCAGTGCAATTATTCCTTTTACCATTCTATACCCCACTTGGTTCAGAGTATGGATATGTGTCAACTCTCACTAGACTGACTACATCACGTCTAGTCCAAATAATGTTAGTTCTTGTCCCTGAGGCTCATTACTCTATTAGATATGTCATTGAAGACTATCTTTAAGACATTTCCACTCCAGCTAGAGATTCCCGAGTAATGACCATAACAAGAGGCCATGGGTATACATTCCTTCTATCATTAGTGGTGAATCCTTTGTTAGTTACCCAATTACCTTCGAATACCTTAAGCTGTCTCCAATCACCACCCTATGAGCAACCTCCCTAAGGCAACAAGGAATAGTGTCAAAATAAAAAATCAATATTCAAGATATCCTTGAGTATCTCAAGTCTAAAGATACTTGGACCATTGCTATGATGAGACTATCATTTATATTTGAATAGATTATCCGTATGATTGTCTTATAGCTAGTCATCCAATGTACTTAGCTACACTTAGCAAGCATCCACATGTTAACTCTAAACATCTCATGTTTATAGATTGTGAGATCTACTACTCGATCCAATCAAGGAGTGTAATATGTACTAGTCTATCCAGATTAATAATGTGCCTTCTCATTAATCCTATGACTAGGGATAATTTTGATACTAAGATAATTACACATGATAAGAATCTCAATATCATGATCTCATCATGATTTCCTTCATGCTATGTTATGTATCAATGACTTCAATAATTGATTTAAGACCACTTATCAATTCATATATCAAATGAACATCAAATTAATGAAAAAGCCTTTTATTAACTAAATAAATTTGTACAATAAGTGCCAAAGGTGATTGCCTTTAGAGCACTCTTCTAACAAGCTCCCACTTGCACTAAAGCCAATCACCTTTGTATTTAATTCCATAGGTGAGTACATAAGAATCATATTTCTTTTGGGGAAGTGGCTTAGTTAAGGGATCAGCAATATTCTAATTAATGGGCACTCTTTCTATCTTCACATCATTCCTATCAATGATTTCTCTAATCAAATGGTATCTTCTAAGTACATGTTTGGATCTCTAATGAGACCATGGCTCCTTTGCTTGTGGAATGGCTCCGTTATTATCACAATACAATTGTATTGGATCAATAATGTTGGGACCCACTCCAAGTTCTGTGATGAATTTCTTTATCCAAATTGTTTCTTTTGCGGATTTAGAAGCTGCAATGTAGTATGCTTCAGTTCTGAAATCAGCAGTCATTTCCTGTTTTGAACACTTCCAACTAATTGCTCCACCATTTAGTGTGAATGTATAACCTGACTGAGATTTTGGGTCAGCCTTGTTAGATTGGAACCTGGCATCGGTATACCCGCTCACAATAAGATATCCATCTCCATATACTAAGAATACATCCTTTGTCCTTCTTAAGTACATAAGGATATTCTTGAATGCCACCCAATGAGCCACACCAGGGTTCGATTGATATCTGCTCTTGACACTCAGAGCATATGATACATTAGGTCTTGTACATATCATAGCGTACATGATTGATCCTATAGCTGAAGCATATGGAATCAAACTCATGTGTATCCTCTCATCTTGTGTCTTTAGACACAAAGACTTTCGAGAGTAATCCCATGGGTCATGGGAATATATCTCCTCTTGGACTGCTCCATGCTAAACCTCTTTAGTATCTTATTTATGTATGTAGACTATGAAAGACCAAGCAATCTTTTAGATCTATCTCTATAGATCTTTATCCCCAAAATACTGACTGCTTCTCCAATGTCTTTCATAGAGAAGTTCTTGGATAACCATATTGTGACTGATTGTAGGGCTGAGACATCATTTCCCATTAACAATATGTCATCTACATATGATACAAGAAATACGATTGCACTCCCACTAACCTTCTTATAAATACAAGGTTCATCTGGATTTTGTAAGAAACCAAATTGTTTGATTGTCTCATCAAACCAAATATTCCAACTCCTAGATGCTTGCTTTAATCCATAAATGGATCTTTGAAGCTTACATACCTTTTTTCCATCTTTGGATATGAAGCCTTCTGGTTGTGTCATGTACACATCCTCAGTCAAATTTCCATTAAGGAAAGATGTCTTCACATCCATTTGCCATATCTCATAATCATAATGAGTAGCAATGGCTAGGAGTATCCTTATGGATTTAAGCATAGCTATTAGGCTAAAAGTTTCATCATAGTCAATTTCTTGTCTTTGACGATAACCTTTAGCAACAAGTCTAGCTTTATAGGTAATCACATTACCATACATGTCATTTTTCTTTTTGAAAACCCACTTGCACCCTATAGGCTTTATCCCTTCGGGTGGGTCAACCAAAGTCCATACTTGGTTTTCATACATGGAATCCATTTCTGACTTTATGGCTTAAAGCCATTTGTCAGATTCTGAACTATTCAGAACTTCTTCATAGGTTGTAGGCTCATCATTTTTTATGAGCAATATGTCATTCTGTTAACTAATGAGAAATCCATATCTCTCTGGAATAGTATGTATCTTACTTGACCTACGAAACTCCTGTTCTTCAGAAGGTTGAGTTGTTATATCATCTGCATTGGTAACAAGCTCGGGTTCAAGCACTTGATCAGCATCTGTTTGAGCAACTTAAACTTCCTCAAGTTCAATTTTGCTCTCACTATCTCTTTTTAGAAGGAATTCTCTCTCTGAAAACATAACATGTCTTGAAACAAAAACCATTTGTTCACAAACATCGGTCAGACTTAGGTTCTAGCTTATCTGATTGCTTCATATAAGCAGGACAACCCCAAATTCTCGTGTAAGAAAATGTGGGCCTTTTGTTATACCATATCTCATATGGAGTAACATCAACTAACTTCGAAGGAACTCCATTTAATATATAAATGGCGGTCTCTAGTGCATAACCCCAAAAGGATTTAGGCAGTTCTGTAAAACTTGTCATAGACCTTACCATGTCTAACAAGGTTCGGTTTCTTCTTTTAGCCACACCATTGTGTTGTGGCATGTATATAAATTCTTTGAACTTTTCAAAAGCTTCAGATTTGTATCTCATAAGATACACATACCCATATTGTGAGTAGTCATCAATATAAGTAATGAAGTAGATGAAACTACCTCTAGCCTGTGTAGACATTGGACCACATACATATGAATGTATTAAGTCTAAAAGTCCATTAGCATGTTCACCCTTTCTCTTAAAGGGTAATTTAGTCACCTTTCCTAATAAGCAAGATTCACATGTATCATATGATTCATAATCAAATGACCTAAACTACCACTCTTATGTAGCATAGCCATGCGTTTCTCACTTATATGACCGAGGCGACAATGCCATAAGTATGATGATTTCAACATATCTTGTTTTTCCCTTTTATTATCATTTATGTTTAAAATTGGATTTGACATATCTAATATATATATTCCATTGCATAATCTACCACTAGCATAAAGAATTGCATTCAACATAATAGAACAACAATTGTTACTAAAAGTTAAAAGGAAACCATCTTTATTTAGACTTGAAACAAAAATAATGTTTTTAGTCAAAACAGCAAATGCAACAACCCTTGATCCATTTCCAATGCATAGGTCTGACTCTCCCTTATTGAGCTGCCTACTGTTCCTTAGGCCCTGCATATCAGTGCATATGTGTAGCCACAACCGGTATCTAATACCCATATATTATTATAGGAAACAATATTAATTTCAATGTCAAAAATACCTGAAGTAGATGGGGCATCATATGCCTTCTTCTTCAAGGACTCCAAGTAAGCCTTGCAGTTTCTCTTCCAATGGTCATCCTTCCCACAATGGAAGCATGTCCCCTTTGGAGCAATCTCCTTGGCCTTCTTCTTGGCCATACCTCCCTTAGGCTTCATGGAATACTTCTTCTTCTGAAGATTCTTCCTTTTAGAACTCAAAGAGTCAACCAGCATCACAGCCTTAGTGTCCTACTTGACAGATGGCTCAGCTGTTTTGAGCAAGTTAATCAGCTCAGGAATAGTGGTAGAGATTTGGTTCATTCTATAGTTAAGCACAAAATATGAATAACTATCAGACAAACCGGTTAGAATTAAGTCAATACTTAATTCATGGTCCATTCATCTTCAATGCATATTGCACTAAAGATGTCCCTTCAACCATCTTAGGGCGGAAGAGCAACCTCAAAGTTTTAAACCTTTCAAAACGTGTTTGATCATCCAAAAGCTCTCTTAGATGGTATACTATGGAATTAGCATCCATAGCCTCATGCTGCTTTTATAACTCAGTTGACATAGTAGCAAGCATAATGCAGCTTGCCATCTCACTATCATCGAGATGCTTTTGATATGCCTTCTGAGCATCTTCAAAAGCATTAGCAGCAAGGGAATTAGGGAGTGCCTCATCTAAGATAGTCAATCTTTTCATATTTGAGAACTATTCTCAGATTCCTTAGCCAATCTAAAAAATTAGGCCAAGTCAACTTATTTGATTCCATTTGTGATCGCAAATTCACACTTTTCATGATGATGATTCTAGCAACCTAGATGTAAAATAGAACATGTTAGAATGTACATAAAATGCATGTTTATTATGTCTTTAATAAATTGCATTACGACTCTCACTATTTTATTACGAATCTATAGCCCTCACTATGAACCCGAGAGAACATATATGGAAGTTCTCCTAGTGGGTCGATATCCAACTAGCTAAGAATAACCTTAAGGCAACTCAAAAAGCTATCCTTAGTTTGGTTGGTAGGTATCTTATCCATACCAATTGCATTATTCATGCAACTATCGAATCTTGTGCTATCAACTTATTGATGTGTGCACATACATTGGGCTATCAACTCTAGATATGTGTACATCTCATGTATACAAACCCAACTTTACCTCCAATACACATTAACCTTGGCGCAAATCCAACAAGTTAATAATATCGGTTAAGTCTAACCTATTAATCATGTAATCTAATTTCAATGGATTGAACATATTTTTATAGAGTGAACTTGAGGCAACTCAACAACCCTAACTCTAGAAGAACTATGGTTCTCCCTATATTAATGGAAGGTGTAAGACTTAATTGTTTATTTAACGAGGGATTTCTTTGTTAAGTTTCATCAAGTTATTATTTCATGCTTTTATATATCATACATTCATCACATGGATATATAAATATAGTTACAATAACTATATGGCATGATTATGGACATACTAAAGCCAATCTCTTGAGCCAAAGAGAAATTGACTAAGTCTTACCTAGGTATACGTATGAATTTACAACCCAAAATAGAAATCAAATTCCTATTTCTAAGTCTTCTTATTTATGGTACCACCTCATTTGCTTCTTGCTCATTTGTATCTTCATTCTATCCTAATCCTATGTAATCTAATTACATATTTCAAATTATAGAAAACCTCAATTTACATTTGAGGGGAGTAAGATGAGAAGAGAAATACATAAGAAAGAAAGAGAGGTAGGGACACGCAGATCCTATTTACCATAAAACAAAACAATTCCATGCATGCTCAATCACATTGTAACACCCCCTAACCCCAGAAGCTCGTGCCCGAATGAGGGTGTGCTACACTGTCTTCATCGATTAAAATATCATTATATAAGTTGTATATAAATCAAAATCACTTGTACATTTGTTTTTCATTTCTAGCAGTCACTATTTATTTACTTTGCATTTATAAAAGAAATATAACATAAAAGTTAAACTACCTTTTTATATAGTAACATTTTCTTTACAAAACATACTGTTTATTTTACAAATACTATAAAATAAAATTTACAAAATAATGTACAAAAGTTGTGTAACCCACGATGTGTGCAACAGGCTGCTTTACTGGATTAGGTCACCGTTGGCTTTGTCTACTATCTTCTATTTATTCTTTACTAAATCTACGTGAGAAAAACTCACACGCTAAGCTCTTGGCTTAGTGGTGCATATAGATAAGGTAATAAACTATTTTATACAATCATGCATTATCATATATCAACTCATGCTTAATCATATGCTCATGCAAATCATGGTATTCTAGCATGTATAGACATCAAATTATATTATATTATCTCATACTTATTTATTTTATTCCCACCTTATTGTATAACACTAAACCTTCTTTTTATCCATGCCACAATTCATAATTCCATTTTTTTTATTATCCATGTCACAAATCATAATTCCAGCTTTACTTTCAATAATTCTTTTATGTTCTATAACTTCTTTATTTATGTTTTCATTTATTCCCAGGACATCTATGAACCACTGAATAGGATAACGGAGTTGCCATCCAGGCACTTAGAAGTGCCACCTGGGCAATATGATGTGCGCATATAAATGTCAAACCCGGTGTAGATAACCATGCCAAACTTGGTGTAGATAACCGTGCCAAACTCGGCGTAGATAATAATGTCATACCCGGCATAAATAACAGTGCCAAACCTGGTGTAAATAACATTTCCAAATTCGATGTAGATAATCATACCATTAATGGAATTAATCATTTTCATCATACTCCCCCCTATTTGGCATGCCAAACTATTCTAAGTTTGTTCTATTTAGGTGGTCTAGGGCTTATACAATTTCATTAAATATTCATAGCAATTAATTTCACACTTTTCATGCATTAAATGTCTCAAAATAATCACATAATCACTCAATTAAAATAACAATTACATAATATAACAAGCTTCTCATCATTTTACTCATTTCATTTGTCAACTCATATGCTGCCCTGTCACTGGCAGATTATGTTCTCTATTTTGGACCTTAATGTTGGTCCTTTTACGCTCTGAATTTAGTTACATGATCTTCTTAAAAATTTTCGATATGGATCTGAGCTTTAATGTTCAACTTGAATCACTTAATTCTGAGTTCTTTATCAAAAGATATGATAATATTAACACTAACTGGTCACTGATAATTCTGCCCAGAATTTTCTGGACAGATTCTAAGTCTGAATTTTATGAATTTTTCTGGACCATTACAGATATATTCAGATATTATGGTCTAAATACAAATTGTAAACCTATGTCTTAGCTTTAAAACAGAATGAATAACACAAAAATCCAAGCTCCAGAACTCAATTTATAACAATTTAAGTACTTACTGCTCATTACTAACAATTCTGCCCAGAATTTCTGGACAGATTCTATGTCCCAATTTTATGAATTTTATGGACAATTACAGACATATTCAAGTTTTATGGTCTAAATAAAAGTTATATCCCTATGTCTTATATTTCAAACCCAATACATAACATGCAAAACTGAGTTCCAGAATTTAAGTTATAACAGTTTAAATGAACATTGCTCATCAATTTCCAGCAAGGAACATACAAGATAATCACATTCAATTTTTACCAAATTAAATCCTAAGTCTAGCAAACATGCATCCCCAAGATTTTAATCAAAAAATAATATCAATTCAGAATCATCAACATGCCAAATAATTAAATCATGCAAATAAAAAAAATAAAATAGGCTATTGCCTTAGGTTATGCACAAACCTCTTTTTTTTCCCCTCTTTTTCTTTCTCTTTACTTCTCTTTCTCTTTTCCTTTGCTCCTTTGAGCTAAATCCTTATCACTTTGAGTTCCTAAAGTTCATAAACAGATTATTAAAACTTTATAAACCTAATCTCTCTATTTCTTTTTACTCTTTTAAGCTTTCTTAAGCATGAAAATGGAATTTCTCATGCCTTTCTCTCTCTTTTCTCATTTTCTTTCACTAGAATCAAGCTTTGGTTATGGCTATCCAGGGGAAAAACGTGGGATGGCTTGAGAATAAAGTGTTCTAAATGTTAGGATAAGGAAAAAGGATGAGTAATTAAGAGGAATAAGACAAAATTAATCAATACTTTGACACATAGGCTGTAAAAATCTAGATATTTTCCTTAGGTAATTAATATGTTCATCTTCCTTTGATGTATGATAAGAGGAACGTGGAAGACAATGATGGGCAATTCTAGATACAAAGGATTAAGAAAGAAGAAGAAATAATCAATAATAAAATGACAAAAGTTATTATGATGGGGGGACACCTAAGCTTCATCTATAAACTCTCATTAATGTTTAATTTATGGACCTCACTTGGCTAATTGTTGTATGCCATTTGGGGTGTGGTGCTTCAAGAAACATGGGAGACACTTAATGATGGAGGATTCTAAATCAAAAGTGATAATGAAGAAAGAAATACAATTAAGAGAAAGATGACAAACTTAATTAATTATGGGACACCTAAGCTTATATACATTAAATGTCTCATTCATGCATGTTATATGGCCAATTAAGGGTTGCCACTTGGTGTGGCTGGCCTCCATATTCATTTTATGTCCCAATTCATGCATTTAGTTTATGATTATCCCATTTAATCCTTCAATTTCTGGTAAATTGCAAACTGACCCCTAAACTTTTCAAAATTTACAATTTAGTCATTTACCGAAATTTAACATCTTAAAATATTTTGAACACTTTATTAGATATTTTACATACTTAATTACCATTATTTTCATTATCTTTCGATAAAAGTCCAAATTTAGACTTCTATCAAACCGACGAGTCGATTTAACAACTCTCGTGACTTAGGTCTAAATTAGCGGATATGACACACATTGGGTCTAAGTCCATAATCATCCATCATGCCTTTTCATACACCCCTATCATGCATTCTCTAATGCACAAAATAAAATTGACAATTTTGGATTTCAATTTGTAAATCGATTCAACACTTGAACCGAAATTGTCTATTTGTGTTATTTTGGTTAATTTAATTTTGTATGTCATTTTGAAGTAGAATTTAATATTTAAACAAATTAAATTAAATTCAATATTCAAAAATAATTCTCTTTAAAATCTGAATATTATGATGTTAAAATTAAACAATTTAATTTTAATATACATACCAATTTCTAGTCATACTAGAATTACAATTGCACAATTTAAATTAATTCAAAATTAATTTCCAAAAATTCTAAGAATTTTCAGAATTTCAAATCATCATTCTAATACTCTTTAGGTCAGCTCAAGTTCATCAACATATTTTTGGCCCAAGCCAAAATTACTAAGACAAACGAACCAACACATTTAAATACTCAAAATGACTCATTCGACATCTAGAATTTTTTAAAATTTAAAATGCTTCAAAATAATTTTGGCATGTGTCCACAACAAGAAAAAGGTCTAGCGTCGCTAAATGTATTATGGGGTCGCTATAGTTGCTTAGCGACGCCTTAGAAACTCAAACGTCACGTCTCAAAAAATGCTGTCGCAACCAAGTTTTTGCGACGCTGAAAAAAAACGTTAAACAGCGATGCTTATTAATAGTCGCTATTTAGTGACTCTAAACAATTGTCGCTAAAAAGAAAATGGTGTAGCTAAATTTGGCGACAGAACCGGTTCTAGCGACAATATTAGCAACAGAAAAATAACATCGCTGATTTAGCGACGCCATTTTTCCGTCACTAATATGTGAAAAATAATTTAATTATTTATTTTATAGCGACAACGTTTTGCGTCGCTATCGATGTCGCTAATTTATTTATTTATTTAAAAAAATTATATTATTAATTTAAAAAAAAACCTGTTTATAACATATAAATAACTTGATTATAAAACTTCTGAATATCATGTAATTCATCAAATTCAGACCATTAAACATTCATTGTAATATAAATTTCTTAATTTATGTCTAAAAAATTCGTTACAAAAATAAAATCCCATAATAAATAGAAACAATACATCAAAATGTAGATGGAGGATCTCTGGGTGAGGAAGAGTGAGGAGGTGAACCTCCGGATTGAGATTGCGTGCTTTGTGTCCAATCGCGTATGAAATCACGCATCCACTACTCCATGACTGACTTTAGTCATTGCTCTATTTGCATATCTCTCTCTCGTAAGCACTCCTCTCGTTGTGGATCACAATCCCAAATGAGCTTATGAAGCTGCTCAACCTCCTGATGCCGCTGTCAAAGGCGCTCCTGAAATTGCTCTTCTATTTGCTCCTTGATCGTCCTTTCCATCTCCTCACGTTGGATGCGAATTGCTTCTGAATTTAAATTTGAATTAACAGTGGAATGAGATGATGATCCTTGGTCAGAGAACAACAATGAAGCCTTGACAACTAATCCATAAACACGACGATCTTTAGGTTGGGCGTCTATAGCTTCTACGAATACACGCTGACTCTCTATAGGTGAAAGTTCAGCAGGCTCAACTGGAGTCTCTAATCCTTCAGCAGGTGATGGTATTGACTCAGAAATGATTTTCTCAACACGTTCGTACAATTAATAAAAAAATCGTTATAAAATAATATAGTATTATATAGCTTTGAAGTTAATGAAAATGTATGGAAATTCTTACCCCAATTTGTTGTGCAGGAGTGTTAATCCATCCACCATCTTTCTTCATATGCTACTTCTGGAAAAGATGAATTAGTCCTGAATCCCTACCTTTCTTCTCAATCTGATGAATGAATGAAAAAATATACGTTATATATATAAATTGTATACAACCAGATTATGAGATGTTTCTTACTATTCGGCGTCTGTGCTCCTCAATAGAAATGGATCCAACAGTGTGCCGAGAGGGACCTGTTCTTGGACCAGCTTTTTTTGGATAATCGGTTTGCACTAGCTCTTGCTAATAATGCACGATATTCAGGTGTGTTCCACTTCTCAGTCCAGCGCTGCCAGATATCTTCCTGAATATGAGGAGGACAACCTTTCTTTCTCCACTTGGTCATCATATCTGAGTAACGTCTCCCAGTTAGGGACTCCCAAGTAACTTTTATGATGTCATTAAGATCAGCATCCCACTCAAAATACTTCTGCATAAGAAAAAAAAGGAATTATGTTATCAGAATCTATACATCAATAAAGTGTATAGATTATAGTACATAACAAACATATTGATTAGTAATTCTCATCATGCCTCAATTCCCAATTAACCTAAAACTCTTATTTGCTCGCATTTACCTAAAACTCTCCAAAGTAGAAGTTCTTTGTCTCTTGGGACATGCCCTTCCATGTGGATCCCCCTTTGTCCACTTGCTGCTTCAAGATTTGAGATATCTGACCCGTCATTAGATGACTCTCTACAAACCTATGTATGCATAGTTAATGATATTAATATTACCATGTAAGGTTTTCATTATTGATTGTCACATATTATACTCACTTCCCATTTTCCATTTTAAGCCTCTTTCAACTTGAAGAGCTAGATGGTCGCAATTCTCCTATCTGATTATAAGTAGAATGAGCTCCTGACTGAGTCTGTGTGGAGGAATCATCGGGCTGAGTATCAGTGGAGAGATCTCTATATTGCGTACCAGGGGAGAGATCTCTTTGCTGAGTCTGAGGCTATAGTGTCTGGGTAGTCAATCCTCATCCCCTACCACTACCCCAACTTGAACGTATATCTCCTCATCCTCGACCCCTCATCCTGCATGGAAAAAACAAGAAAAAATTGTTAATCAACATCCATTATGTCAAGCCTTATGCAACTTGAAAGTCATAAATATAAAAAACCTCTATTCATTATCACTTTCATCCTCATCCTCAAGTTGTGGTTCATTAGTATCAGACTGTGACTCAAAATCAGGTTCTTGTTCTTATTCCTCCTCTGAATCCTCTATTTCAATGAAATCACCATTCTTATCAACTAAGGATGTAACCATATCTTGTGTTCCATCCTCAATAGCATATAATTCAATTTCTTCCTCTTGGAATGGCGGTGATTCATGTGTAATATTTGAAGATCTTTCAGGAATTTCCACAATAGCTCGTGGTTTGATCTTGATTACAACCCACCAATCTTGCTTGTCACAACGCAAGCTAGGGTATGTGGAGTAATACACTTGGCATGTTTGATTAGCCAAAATAAATGGTTCATATTTATAAAATCTTCTTCTATGGTTCACTTCAACTATTTGATATTCGTCATGTATTTTAGTACCCACATTTAATGTCGGATCGAACCATTCACATTTGAACAAAATTGTTCCTTTTATTGGCCAATTAGGATATTCAACTTCCACTACCTCAATGAGCTTTCCATAGTAATCACTCTCAAATGCAATATAATTAGAGCCTTTAATGCACACTGCCCAATTCATGTTTTTTCTAATAGAACTTAGGCGTTCAATTTGGAACTTATATCCATTCACAATATATCCAGTGTATGTTTTGACAGAAATTAAAGGTCTTTTAGCAAGATCTATAATGTAAGGATTTTCAACATTCGAGTAGTCATTGTTTACCTGCAAATGACAAGTTGTAATTAATTGATCTTTTGGAATACAGAAAGAGGCAACATAATACTCATTTTAGCATACTCACATATGTGTTGAACCATTCTGCAAACTCTATTTCAAGTTTAGTATCAACTTCCTTATCATCAATGCACAACCAGGATTAATGCAACAAATCCTCATAGATTCTTTACATCAAGAATTTAATTATAATGAGCTAAAAAATATTGCAATATGTGACCAGATTGAAGATTGAAATTGGCATCTTACTTGATGAAGGGTTGAACTTCCTTGCAATTGTGTAGAATGTAAATGTGAGCAGCCTTATATTCTTCATTGAGAAGTATTCGTGTTTTTGCTCATCCAATGGGTCGACCTGGATATTTAAAGATTGAGAGGAATTGATCATCTATTTGTATTCCATTTTCACGAACATCAAAATTACGTGGCAAGTTTCAGTTCATTGTTGGAATATGATCCTCAAATAGTGGGAACAAAAGGTTGAAGCTTTTTCAACCAAATATGCATTACATATTGATCCTTCAACTTGCACCTTATTCCGCACATTTCTTTTCAACTTTCCAAGGTACCTATACATGGAATGTTATTAATTTAGAAGTAAATTTAATTAATAAGTGAAGCAAAAAAAATCAGTCTTGTATACTAGCAGAAGCATGACCTCTCAAATGGATACATCCAACGGTATTGAATAGGTCCAACTATCCTTGCTTCATAAGGTAAATGGATGGGAAGATGTTCCATTGAGTCAAAAAAAACTTGGAGGAAAAATACGTTATGGCTTACATAAAGTAAACGGAATTTGTTCCTTAAGTCGAGCCATATCTTCATTTCGAATCACAGTGGATGTTAAATCTTTGAAAAACAAGCTAATTTCTATCAATGCCTTCCACACATTCACCGTCAGTAATTCTAGGAAGGCAATTGGTAGTAACCTTTGCATAAAGACATGACAATCATGACTTTTCATACCAAACAACTTAAGTTTATGCATGTCGACACATCTAGACATGTTGGATGCATATCCGTCTGGAAATTTTAAGTTCTTCACCCATTCACACAATACTGACTTACTCTGCTTGTCAAGAGTGTAGCAAGGTTTAGGATATTTACCATCTATATTTGGCCTTGCAAGTTCTGGTCGGCAACAGTAATCATTCAGTTCTTGTCTTGATTTTATGGTGTCTTTTGTTTTTCCGACTACATTCATGACTGTGTTGAATATATTATCAAAAAAGTTATTTTCAATATGCATCACATCCAGATTGTGCCGAAGTAGATTTGTACTCCAATACAACAAATCCCAGAAAATGCTGCATTTTTTCCAATCGTGTATTTTACTGATAGAACTATTAATTTGTGAAGCCCCCTCTTCAGTTACCTTCTTCAATCCCAAATGATCAATGATGTGTAATATTTCTATTCCAGACATAATTGGTGGTGCCTCTTTTGTAACAACTCGATTCTTAAGGAATGAATTCTTGTTCCTTCTAAATGGATGATTATGTGGTAAGAATTTCCTATGATTATCAAACCATGATTGCTTACCACTTTTGGACAATATAAATGCATCAGACTCTGTCATACAATATGGACATGCTAAACGTCCAGCAGTGGTCCATCCAGACAACATTGAATATGCAGGGAAGTCGTTAATGGTCCATAATAGTGCCGCTTTCAAATTAAAATTTTGCTTTAGTGAAATGTCATAAGCAGTAACCCCTTCATCCCACAATATTTGTAATGAAGTAGTTAATAAATGAAATAGTTAATGGTGGGGTTACCATTATCCTTTTTGTAGTGAGTAATAGTTCTGGTTGCTCGCTGTTCAAGAATTCTTGTTTAGGCTCTGAAACTAGTGGTTGCAGGAATACATCTAGTTTCTGTTTTGGGTTTCGAGGACCTGGAATCAGAACTGTTAAAAACATTGAAGAATCTTTCATGCATAGCCAAGGGGAAAATTATATACAGTAAGAATGACTGGCCAACAAGAATATTGTTGTCTTGATTGACCAAAAGGTTGGACTCCATCAGTGCATAAACCGAGTTTGACATTTCTAATTTCAATTGCAAATTTAGGGTGAATATCATTAAAATGTTTCCAGGCAATAGAATCTGATGGATGATGCATGACACCCTTTTCAACCTCATGCTTTGTGTGCCAACGCATTTCTCCAGCTGTGGCTTTTGATGCATACAATTTGAGCAAGCGTGGTATCAAAGGAAAATAATGCATCTTCTTGCATGGGACAAGTTTATTCCTCATTTGATTACCATCATGTTCTTGGTTCCTCTTGTATCGTGGATGGTCACATATCTTACATTGAGTTAGTACCGAGTATTCCCCCCATAATATCATGCAATTATTTTTACAACAGTGAATCTTTTCAACTAGTAGACCAAGTCCTTGCAGCAACCGCTTGGTTGAGTACAAATTTTCAACAGCTAGATTTTCTGGCGGTAAGGCTTTCTTTAGTAATCCTGCTACTACATCAAAAGCCCTTTTGGACATGTGGTGTTCTGCCTTAATATTCAACAGTCTTGCTACATAAGAAAGCTGCGAATGATTCTCACACCCATCCCACAGTTTTGTATTAGCAGCATTGAGCATGTCATAAAAATTTTTAGCTTCAGGATTTGGTTCTTCCTCACATGGAAATGGATTGAATGATTGACTTGTCAACTCCATCACCATTTCATTATATGTATTTCCATAATTAGATGCATCATCTTGGTCAATCCAATTGTTGTGGCTCGACTCACCCATTATGTCTGTTTCACCATGTCTTGTCCACATATGGTAATCCGACACAAAACCGTTTCTAAGAATATGATACTTGACCATATCAGTGTCCCTAAAAGCTGTGTTTCAACACTTCTTTAGTTAACATGGACACTTAATATTCTCACCATCCATCCAATCTGGTTGACTACATGCAAATTTCATAAACTCATCCAAACCCTTAATGAAATCCGGATTCAAAAAACTCTCTTTAAGTCTAGCATACATCCACTCACGAGTGTGACTCATTATTGGCTATTTGGAATATAAAATTAAAAGATGGTTTGAGCACAACTGCACATATCTAGAAATAAAAAAATCATTATTACCTCTCAAATGAATTTTACATAAAGAAAGGAATATAATTAAGAAAAATACATTATTACCTCTCAAAGAAATTTTATAGTTGATTTGTAGTTTTGATTCAAAATGAAGTACAATATTTTCATTCATTAAATTTGATCGAATAACACAGAAAATTAAGTTGAAGGGATAAACATTTTCAAATGCTTAATGAAGCATGGAGCATAACTTATAACAGTCATTTTAATATGGAAAAACTTAGTAATAAGTAGATAGTCAATAACAACACAAGGTTGGAGATTGAAATAGGAAAACATGAAAAAATCCTTCAAGAAGGTGAAAACAAAATGGCCCTTAAGGTGCACTATCTCATAAAATTCAGCTGCTAATTAAAAAAAGTCCAACCTTCCTAATACTTAAAAACATGCTTGAAGAGCAAAACATGAAGTTTAAAATGTCAAGGAGAATATATAACCCATCAAAATGAATTTTACTTAAAAGGGCACATTAAAGAAAAAAACAATGCGTCAGTTAATTAGGGGAATACCTACTGAAGCAGGCTGGCAAAACCAAGTCAATTGAGCTCTTTCTGGTTTATAAATGATCCATTCAATTTATTATTAATTATCAGCCTTTTTGATGGTTAATTTAGAAATTTTCTGATCCAATTTATTAAGAGACCAAACAAGTGAACAACAATGATAGTTGTTTTCCCTTTAATTTTCAGTGTAAATATTAATAACTCCTACCACAGTCAAGAAAAACTACAATGATAATATTTTCTATGCTTGATTTACTCCAAATATTTTTTAGGTCACCCCAAAAATTCTTTAAGCTACACATTGCGATAAACTATCAGTAATTCTGAAATTGTCACAATCCACTACTAGTTACAGAACAAAAAAAAATTTAAAGAATGCAAATTCATAGTAAAAGCGTAGGCCATACCTTTGGTTGGTTTTATTAATTAGGTTGGTTGCTAGAAATTTCTTTGTTTACCAATAGAGAACTTTATTTCTCAAAATTCTTTGCCTCCCACAATTTGATATCCGCGTCACACTCAGGGCCAGCCCCAATAGACTCATAAAGACACTTTAAGTCTTTAACCTAAAAGGCATTCTGGTTGTAGGGACATTAATTTAATTTAAGGCTCCGCATCTTGTGCTTTCCAGCATTAAAAAGAAAACTCAAAATATTGAGAAAAATAAAATACAAAAGAAGAAGAAACACTGATAGACAGCTATTAGGTTCTTTACAATAATTTCACATGGCTTGTTTTAGTCAGTACAGAAAAGCTTCTTTATTTTTTAATTCTAGCAGTATCATTTTTTATCTGGATTTGAGCCATCCTGAGTTTTCATTACCAAACTGTCCTCAGCATATTAATTATCAACCACATAAATAAAAATTAAAATCTTTAGAAGGAAAAAAATTAAATAAATAAATATGATACATGTCAGCTTTGCAAAGAAATAAAATGACATATTTTTCAGATAATTGAGCTTGTTACTTCAGGTTCATTTGTAGATTGACACATTTCACTGACTCTTGATAATAACTGCAATCAATATCAAAGTAAAAGAACAAATTGATGGAAAGTAAATGATTAAGTTGAATTGAGCAGGAGCATAATACCTCTTTCAATGTCTAGACTATGTACAGTGATTCAAAATTGATATTATTTCGTTGCATCTGTTCCCTAAGAAATCTTGTAACCATCAATGCTCCAACACCTATGGTTTCCACACCCACCTTGCGCATTACTTTGCCATGCAAAACTATAAAGTACAGTAGCTATTGCACATAAATACAGAGTCACAATAATTTTGACGCTATAGCAGCTTCTAAAGGATAAGAGAATAGAACTGTAAATACAAAGCATAATCAAACTTGAACATAATAAAGAGGACGAGAGACTTGGATTAACAAATGAATATAGAAAATAATAAGTTATGAGGAAAGTAAGGAAATATATTATTACATCAGATGTGGTCTTCACACTAAGAAAGAAGACAAGAAGAATCACAAAGGAAACAAGAGCAAATTAAGACCAACTTTAAAGTTAGCTTGATGCGACATTTTTCCACAAATCATCATTATGATTGTAACTCTTTAAAATCCATAAGCCAATTTGGTGTATCCATATATGTTATGATTTATGACTGCTTCCAATTTTCTTTTGATTATATTAATTGATCTTAATTTTTATCTCATCCTTATGTTATACATATATAAAATAACTATTTTATTAAAAATAAATTATAATTTGTACCATAAATAATTTGTGACACCCTTATAACAATCACTCTTTACGTACGTTACGTACTTATGTGAGTATAGCCGATGTGTACTAAAAAATTTTTCCTTATTTTAATTTACTTTATTGACCATTCTGTTATTAATACTTAATTAATACTTAATTAATCCTTTTGATTATCCAAAAATTTCGGCAGCATAACGACTATTAACTATCTACCTCACCTGCAAAACAAACAATCTACAGCCCATATTTAGGTACAACAGTATATATAATATGGAACATATTCTCCATTCAATCACAATTCAACATTGCATTCTTTACACATAATAATTCACGAATATTCTTTATCATTATATAACAACATTTTATTTCTACAACTCCATACCTAAACATATATATACAAGCTATCTTTGATACTAACATTTTATTATTTCTTCTTCTTTCAGCTCCCAAATTTTGTATGCTTACTCCTGTCTTTCCCGCTACTATTTGCACGCAGTCAAATAACTACGTGCTGAGCATTAATATGCTCAGTGGTGATTACTAATCTAAAAATTTTCACTGACATATATTTTTTTCATGCATTTATACATGCAATAATATTTTTAATACATTATTCAAATTCTCTCTTTAATATATTTATTATTCTTTTTATCAATACTTTACTTTTATTTATCTTTAATTCACTATTTAATATCTTAATTAATTTTAACAATTTTTTTCAATTCAATTTTTTTTCAATTTACTCCTGAACTTTCAATTTCTTTCAATTCAGTCCATTTTCACTTTATTTCTTTAATTAACCATTCCTTTCTTTCTTCTTTATTTTTTTTTTCCAATCAATTATTTAATTAGCTACAAATTTCACTTTAGTTCCTAAATTTCAATTTATTTACAATCTTGCCATTGCTTTACATTTATTTACACTTTTGTCACTAATATTATATTTTTCATTTATTTTCTTTTTTACTACATAATTTAACATTTTTCTTCCACTTTAATTTTGTTTTTCAATTTTACTATTTTTGTCACATTTATCACATTTATCATTATTATTATTATACCATTTTTATCATCTTTATCATTTTTATTATAATTTTCACTTTATTCATATCTACTACTTTTATTCACATTTATCATTTTTTTTCATTTTTTTCATTTATCCTTTTTATCATATTTTTCACATTTATCATTTTTTTTTTCATATTTATCCTTTTTATCATATTTTTCACATTTATCATTCTTATCATTTTTTCTACTTTTATTCACTCTTGTCATTTTGATCTTTTATATTTTTTATCATTTAATTCATATTTTTTTTACTTTTATCATTTTATTCACCTTGTTCACTTAAATCATTTGTACTTCTTTTATTCACAGTTACCCCTAGTTTCAATCTAATAGAAAATCTTCAGATCGGATACATGGGATGTGGACCCAAAAGTCCACTATACTGAAGAGTAATCCCGAAGGACCACCCGAGCACTCCACTGTACACTGATCACTGAATCACTATCACTGAAATAGACCGTTATTGGCCTACATAAGCGAGTCGCCATGACTCGCACCGCGGTAATGATGTCCCTATGGCTAGCCAATTATATCCTGAGCTAGATTTAACCATCAGAAAAATAACTAAGGGCATTATTATTTTTCCTTTAATTTAATTTTCATTCATTTCATAAATTCCATTATTTTACATTATTAATCACATAATATTTTATTCATTCATAACAATTTTATCACTACCATAATTTTTCATACTTTGCATTCTAATATATCAATATTTCACTATGAATATTCATTTAAATTATTAAGCATCACTAAACACACTTTATTCATTATTTTTTATCACATGCATAATATACTCAATAATTGAAAAATTATTCAATATATCATTTAAAAATTCTAAATATTTATACACACACAAAATCACATTTTCTTGTATTTCATAACTAAATTTTCATTTAATTAGCAAGAAAAATATTAATTTTTCCTTTTTCATATTTCGGCCTATAATTAATTTTTATCATTAAAATTTGTCTTTCATCCTCTAAATATTTCTTTCACTAATTTATACATTCCTTATTCCATATATATCATAATATTACAATAAAATGTATTTATATCTTAATTTATATTTTTCACATAATAAGGTCATATTTTCCAATTTCCAATAATTAATTTTTTTATGGAAATTAATCATTCTAATTCACTTTTTATAATTCCTTAATCATAATTTAAGCATCAATTATCAATTACATGCAAAACACACAAAATTTCTAATTTCCATAACCTTAATTCATGCTTAATCAACGGAAATAAGTAGATTTTGAAATCACTAACCTTATTTCTTTTCTTTAGCCTTCCTATGCTTCCTTCTCCTTACCTTTTTCCTTTGAAGTTCCTTATCTTCCTTGATTCCTTACCATGGCTGAAAATTCCACTTCATTAATCCACCAATATTTTACTTCCTTAACTCAAATAAATTTCATATTTATCATCTACATATCTTAAACTACTTATTTGAACCATTAAACTAATTTAAAAATATAAATTTCACTTACCTCCAATTTATATCTCAACTTTTCTCCTTTGATTTCCTTCCACTCTAGCCCTCCAAATGAAGATCAAAAGCTTCTACTAGCAACTAAAGATGCTGAATTTATATTAGGGTGGTTGATTTTGGTGTAAAAATTAGGAGAAATGAGAGAATTTGGTGGAGAAAATGGTGGAAAGTCATTTGTCCAAGGGTGAAGCATGAGAAGAAGAAGAAGGTGCTGAATTCTCTAGTGAATTCTAATATTTTGAGCTTATATAGGTGGCTGGAATGGTCTGGGCTTGGGTCAAGACAAGTGATCCAACCCATTAGGCCCATTTGTGAATTTAAAGCTCAATTAAACACTATAAATTATTTCTCTCACTTTCAAAGCTCAATTTCATCCAAATTTGATTTCATACTTCATAAAATATTTTTATATGTCTACACAAAAATTTTCAACTCAATCGGAGTTCGTTTTCTGTCTAGCTCGCTTAAATCGGACTGATAATTCAATTTTTCGGTGTTACCGTAAAATTCATTTTTTAATGTCAAATAATCATAAATATTATTTAGAGTCTATCTATGTCTTAAAATAAATTTTTGAATGTCGTTTGCTATTTTTTATAGTCTGATCAAAGTACGGTCAACCAATTATTTAATTAAATTGGATCTCATTTTTTTCTTAATTTGACTTTTGAGGGATTATTTGACTTCATTTTCACTCCAAATGTTTCCCTCGGACTATTCATAATATATATTTTCCGATGATCAAATAAAATATTTTTCACCTACTGGTGTATTTTTGACCCCAAGTATACTGATCAATCTCGAAAACTACAATTTACGACTAACCCGGTATTTGGGCCACTACAATTCTCCCTTACTAATAAAAATTTCGTCCTCGAAATTTTACTTGTATTGAACAACTGTGAATACTGCTGTCTCATTGCAGCTTTTGGCTCCCACGAGTTTATTCCATATTGCGGTGACTCCATAACACCTTGACTTGTGGAATTTACTTGTTCCTGAGCTATCTAACCTCTCTAGTTAGCATCTTTAATGGTTTTTTTTCATAAGTCATATCAGCCTATATTTGAATTTCTTCTCGCTTGATCACGTGACTAGGGTCTAACCTATACCTCCATAGCATTGACATGTGGAACACATCATGAATCTTTTCCAACTCTTGAGACAACTTCAATCGATAGGCTACGAGTCTCACTCGCTATATAATCTCATAAAGGTCTAAAATCTAAAACTTAGTTTGCCCTTCCTTCCGAATCTTATAACCTTCTTACATGGTGATACCTTTAGAAACATTTAATCTCTAACCTGGAACTCTATGTCTTTTCTTCTTATATTTGCATATGATTTCTATCGGTTCATTACTTCTTTCAATCTATCATTGATCACCTGTACCTTCTTTTCCGTTTCTCGAACCAAGTCTATTCTCATTAGCTTCTTCTCACTCAATTTTATCCAACATAAAAGAGTTCTACATTTCCTCTCATACAGTGCTTCATATGGTGTCATTTTAATGTTGGACTAACAGCTGTTGTTGTAAGCAAACTTTGCTAATAGCAAATACTTTTTCCAACTACTTTTAAACTCAATGACGCAACATATCCTCAAGTATTTGAATCACATGCTCCGACTGCCCATCAGTCTGAGGATGAAAAGCTGTACTGAAATGAAATCTTGTTCCCAATGCTTCTTGCAACTTCTTCCAGAACCAGAAAGTAATTTTGGATCCCTGTCTGAAATAATGGAGGATAGTACTCCATGGAGTCTCACTAACTCATTAATGTAGATTTCTACCAACTTGGTCAATGGATAATCCCTCCATACTGGTATGAAATGGGCTAATTTCTTGAGTTTATCAATAACTATCCAAATAACATCATGCTTCTTTCCCATCAGAGGCAATCACATCACAAAATCCATGGTCACTCGATTTCATTTCCACTATGGTATCGCAATAGGCTAAAGTAAACCCAATGGAACTTGATGTTCAGCTTTCACTTGTTGGCATATCAAACATTTACTCACAAATTCTGTCACATCACGTTTCATTCCTGGCCACCAATAGTGTACTTTCAAATTCTGATACATCTTGTTACCACCAGGATGCATCATGTAGCTGCTATGGTGAGCTTTTGTGAGAATGTTCTTTCTCAATTCATCTTGATCGGGTATACATAACCTCCGGTTGAAATAAAGGCATCCATCTTCACTCAAAGAATAATCACCTTCATTGCCCTCTTTTACTCTATTCATTATGGCAATTAAGCGATCATTTAGCTTTTATGACGCTTTTACATGCTGAAGAAAGTTTGGTTTCACTTACATTTTGCTATTATTGTTCCATCTTGTGCCATATCCAATATGACATTCATCATCTGAAGGGCTGCCATAAATTTTCTACTAAGTGCATCAGCTACTACATTTGTCTTTCCTAGATGATAGCCGATTAAAAAGTCATAGTCTTTTATCAATTCAAGTCAACGTTTCTGTCTCAAATTAAGTTCCTTCTATGTGAGCAAATATTTCAAACTTTTGTGATCTGTGTAAATGTAGCATTTTTCACCATAAAGATAATGTCTCCAAATCTTCAAGATGAGTACAATTGATGCAAGCTCAAGATCATAAGTAGGATATTTCTTCTCATAAATCTTGAGTTGTCGAAAAGCACAGGAAATCACTTTACCTTCCTGCATCAATACACAACCTAACCCATTTTTGGAGGCATCACTGTAAATCACAAAATCCTTGCCAGATTCTGGTTGAGTTAACACTGAGGTTTCTATCAACATGTTTTTGAGCTTCTCAAAACTTCCTTGACATTTATTCATCCACTCAAACTTAATATGCTTTTGTAACAGTCGAGTGAGGGGCACTACTATGGTGGAATTTTTTTTTTTTTTTTTTTACAAATCTCCTATAATACCTAGCCAAACCTAAGAAATTTCTAACTTTTATAACAGTCTTAGGTATTCTTTACTGTAAGATTACTTCAATCTTCTTTTAATTCACTTTTATCCCTTCGGCTGAAACTACATGACCCAAAAAGAATACTTCATTTAACCAGAAGTCACACTTACTGAACTTTACATACAGTTGTTTCTCTCTCAATATTTGCAAGATAATTCGTAAGTGCTTGTCATATTCTTCTAGCATATTCGAATACACTAGAATGTCATCAATAAATACCACCATGAATTGATCCAGGTAAGGATGAAAGATCCTATTCATTAGATCCATGAAAAATGTTGAGCATTCGTAAGTCCAAATGACATGACTAAAAACTCATAGTGATCATATCTCGTGCGAAAAGCAATTTTGGGCACATCTGCTTCTTTTACTTTCAATTGATGTAGCCCGATCGTAAGTCAATTTTTGAAAATATACCTACTTCATTTAATTGATCAAATAAGTCTTCAATACATGTAAAAGGATATTTATTCTTGACTGTCACCTTATTCAGCTATCTATAGTCAATACATAATCTGAGACCCATCCTTCTTCTTTACAAAGAGTACCGGTGCTGCCCATGGTGAAATACTGGGTTTGATAACATTTTCTTGCATTTTCTTGCATTTCATAACTAAATTTTCATTTAATTAGCAAGAAAAATATTAATTTTTCTTTTTTCATATTTCGGCCTATAATTAATTTTCATCATTAAAATTTGTCTTTCATCCTCTAAATATTTCTTTCACTGATTTATACATTCCTTGTTCCATATATATCATAATATTACAATAAAATGTATTTATATTTTAATTTATATTTTTCACATAATAAGGTCATATTTTCCAATTTCCACTAATTAATTTTTTTTATGGAAATTAATCATTCTAATTCACTTTTTATAATTCCTTCATCATAATTTAAGCATCAATTATCAATTACATGCAAAGCACACAAAATTTCTAATTTCCATAACCTTAATTCATGCTTAATCAATGGAAATAAGTAGATTTTGAAATCACTAACCTTATTTCTTTTCTTTAGCCTTCCTATGCTTCCTTCTCCTTACCTTTTTCCTTTGAAGTTCCTTATCTTCCTTGATTCCTTACCATGATCGAAAATTCCACTTCATTAATCCACCAATATTTTACTTCCTTAACTCAAATAAATTTCATATTTATTATCTACATATCTTAAACTACTTATTTGAACCATTAAACTAATTTAAAAATATAAATTTCACTTACCTCCAATTTATATCTCAACTTTCCTCCTTTGATTTCCTTCCACTCTAGCCCTTCAAATGAAGATCAAAAGCTTCTACTAGCAACTAGAGATGCTGAATTTATATTAGGGTGGTTGATTTTGGTGTAAAAATTAGGAGAAATGAGAGAAATTTGGTGGAGAAAATGGTGGAAACTCATTTTTCCAAAGGGGAAGCATGAGAAGAAGAAGAAGGTGCTGAATTCTCTAGTGAATTATGATATTTTGAGCTTATATAGGTTGCTGGAATGGTCTGGGCTTGGGCCAAGACAAGTGGTCCAACCCATTAGGCTCATTTGTTAATTTAAGGCCCAATTAAACACTATAAATTATTTCTCACTTTTAAAACTCAATTTCATCCAAATTTGATTCCATAATTCATAAAATATTTTTATATGTCTACACAAAAATTTTCAACTCATAAAGAAAAAATAAAATTTGATTCCATAATTCATAAAAAAATAAAAAATAGCAAGATACCACTATTGGATTTTGAAGACGAATCTCAATCATAAAGAAAAAATAAAATTTTCAAAATCCAAAACAAGAATCTTGCTTGTGCCATTAAAACTAATTTATTTAAACATAGAGGTAAGAAATTATACCTTATAATTTCTTCATTTATTCTTTAAATATTCACCTTGTTGGGTTGTTGGAAATTATAACAATTTACTTTAGGATGTCTCTAATATTAATTCATGCGAAAATATGAGAAGAAAGTACAAGAGAAATGGTTGAACACACCTCAAAGGGCTAGCAATAATGTATGCTCAATTTGAGAGAATATGAAACATAACTATTTTTTTTTCAATTTCTTCATTTCCAAAAATAATTTTTAGACTTATAAAATTTTCAAAAATATTTTTATCCCAAAAATAGTCTAGGTACAAAGAGCACAAGATAAAGGGAGGGATTTTTGGGTTTTTTCCTTAATTTTCCTTAATTAATTAGCCTTAATTGGCTAATTAAGACTAATTAGGCCAGCTATTGGGCAAGCCAACTGGGCGAGCAGGCCTGTGACCCCCCTCCGAATGATATTTCCGTGCGATCTCATCGCGATTCATCCCAAAATAATTCTCTCATATTTTTGGATCTCATCCAAGACTATATTACTCATTCTTCACATCTCTAATGCATGTGACTCATTAGGTTCCCGATTATGTTGACCACTTAAATTGATAATTAATTTAAGCAAGTCATGTGTGGTATCTAGCAACACATCATGACCCCCAATTGACCAAAAAGTCAGTGGTTTGACTATGAATCTTACCGTGGACAATTTTCATGCAATTATTCCTTTCACTATTGTATATCCCACTTGGTTCATAGTATGGACATGTGTAAACTCCCACTGGATTGACTACGTCACGTCTAGTCCAATTAATGTTAGTTCTTGTCCCTGAGGCTCGTTACTCTGTTAGACATGTCATTGAAGACTATTTTCATGACATTTCAACTCCAGCCAGATATTCCCGAGTAATGACCCTGACAAGAGTCATGGATATGCACTTCTTCTATCAGAAGTGGTGAATCCTTTGTTGGTTACTCAATTACCTTTGAATACCCCAAGCTATATCAAATCACCACCCTATGAGCAACCTCTCTGATGCAATAAGGAATAGTGTCAAAATACAAAATCAGTATCCAAGATATCCTTAAATACCTCAAGTCTAAGGATTCTTGCACCATTGCTATGTCGAGACTGTCAATGACATTTGAATAGATTATCCATATGATTGTCTTCTAGTAGGTCATCCAATGTACTTAGCTACACTTAGTAAGCATCCACATGTTAACTCTAAATATCTCATGTTTACAGATTATGAGATCTGCTGCTTGATCAAGGTTTCATTAATCCTATAGGAATAATTTAGATACTAACATCAAAGGAATGAAAAAGCCTTTTAGTAATTAAATAAATTTGTACAATAAGTGTTAAAGGTGATTGCCTTTTGAGCACTTCTCTAACATATAAGTGGTATATGTATGGAATATTTGAGGTATATGTTTGGCATACACAATATATTCATTGTATATGTATAGTATATGTGAGGTATATGCATAGCATATGTGGTATATATGAGGTTTATGCAATAAAGACATACTAGATGATGAATACTTAGATACAAATGCATATGTATAAGGACTTAAAAAGGCATTATGACTAGTTAACCAGCATTGCAAGGCAAAAGAAGAGGCATATGGCCCAACAAATGTGCAAATGAAATAAATAATCAAGCTAGCTAGCAAATGCAAATGTTCATATGGAAACCCAATGCAATGTCTACTTAACTAGGCCACAACAAAATGAAATGAGCAAAGCATAAGCATAAGCAAAGAATAGTGATCATATGCTTTAATTTTACTGGTAACTATATGATATCGATGAATGAAATGAAATACACGACATGTATTGGATTTGTGATTTGTTACTGTGAGTTTTTGGGTACTTTAGAACTTGTTTGATGATTACTCTCACTGAGCCATAACTTTTCAATTTGTATCATTTTTGAAGTAAAGAAAAGTGATAGCTCATTTTGGTTGACATATAGTGTTAGATTTTGAACATGCATCTCATACATGGCATAATAGAAATATAACATTTAATTAAAACCAAACCCAAAGAATGCCTTATGTTCATTAAAATCGGATTAACCATCACATGGGAGAAGTATAATTACCTTTCTTTGATTATAACTTCAATCTTAAAGTTGTGAGCTTTCCTTCTAGTTGGGTTATTCTAAACCACAAAAATCCAAAGCTTATGGATTGCTCTAACGGTATCCATGCGAAGGAGCGAATGAAATAACCTTAAAGGTTATGGGGTGTCAAAGCATTAAAGTGGTAGAAATAGTTGTTCAACTTGAGAGAGAAGAGGATGAGAGAATAAATTTTATTTTCTCAAGAAGGTAGCCACCTTTTTGAGCCCTTTTGAGGGTATTTATAGGTCCTCTTATCATAATCAGGGTTGGACTCTAAAAACCCTATGTTTGGCTTTCCAAAGGAATATAAGATCTGCAAAATCGCAGATTGTTGCGCATAAGAAGGGGTTCTCCCTCGCGAGACAACCCTATGGGTTGCGTCTACATGCGCAGCAATAGGGCTTGTTGTCGGGCGTACGAGGATACCCTCGTGCACCCGGTAGTTAGCCATCATACTATCACACCCATGCAATGAATCCTCTTAATACTCTTTCAATGCACAACCCCTTTTGCTTTCATATGCTAAACTCTTTTGCAAAACATCCTCTCTCATGTTTTTGGATCCAATCCAAAACCCATTTCACATTTCCTTTATTCCTTCTATGTGTGTGATCATTAGGTTGCCGGTTATGTTGATAGCTCAAATCATCACATGATTTAAAGCAGATCATGAATGATATCTAGCAACACATCATGACCCCAAATTGATCAGAAAGTCAGTGGTCTTACTATAAACCCTTCCATATGAAATTACATACAATCCATCCTCTCTCCAAACTATACCTCATTTGGTTTAGAGTAAGGACTATGTGTCAACTTCCATTAGACTGACTACATCACATCTATTCCAAATGGTATTAGTTCTTGTCTCTGAGACTCATTACTCTTTTAGATATGTCCTGAAAGACCTTCTTCAAGACATGTCAACCCTGGCCAAGGATTTTTGAATAATGATCTCTACAAGAGGCCATAGGTATACTCTCTTTCTATCAGGAGTGCTAAATCCTTTATTGACTACTCAACCTATAACATCCAGTGATCTAGGCCTCGATTGCGCGTGACTGTAGTGAGGCGTGCAGGTTCAATCGGAGTCTAAATTTGAACCCGTAAAAAAATGACTAATAATAAGAGAAAATAATTAAGGGCATTATTATTTGGGAATTAAAAATATTAGTGCTAGAATTAGAAAAAATAAAATAAAATCTCCTATAGATAAAATTGGTATTATGGCAATTGTTGGGGGAAAAAGTCTGAATATGGAGGAAGATGTGGCAAATAAGGAATTTTCTCAAAGTTTAAATGTTAATCAAGATTAATTAACTTAATGAACCAATGATAATTAGGATTAATTTTAATTAGTGGGACCCACTCCTAATTTGAGTATAAAAGTCAAAAAGAAGAACAAATTTTCCATTCTTCCACCCAAAATATCTAAGTCATCTTCATCTTCTTTTCTCATCTCTTTGGATGTCCACTTTAGCCTTCCAAAGCCACCATTTTGGCTTCATTTCAAGCTTGAAAAAGAGAAAAAAAAAAGTAGTTTTGAGAAAATTCAGAATTAAGGAGTTCTTGCTATAAAATGAGCAAAGGAGCAAAAAAGAAGGAAGAAGGAAGATAAGAAAAGGGAGAAATTTTAGGGGGAAATTCGGCCACCTTGGAGAAACCTTAAGGTGAGTTTATTCTTCTTAAATTCAACCTTTTTCCTTCCATTTGAGACCCATAAGGATGATAGATATGATTAGGATTGGTAGATTTAGGTTATGTTGCAAGATTGGAACTATAAAATTAAAGTTGCAACTGGTTGAAGAAAATTTTAGTTAAACTTTGAATTGATGATAATTGATGTTAATTAATCGATTTATCACTTAAAAACTAAAGAGAGATGATGTTAATGGATGAAGAAGGGGCTGTCTCAGTTAAAGTAATTTGGAGGAAATTGAAATTAACATAGAAGAACTATAATTGGTGATAAGTGAATTGTGAATTGAGTGTGGGTTTGAAGAAAATGAATTGGGAACTATGATAATGTTTTGGGCAGCCATGACATATTAAGAGGGAAGTTTAACCTTAGTACATTTTGGCTACATTAAGGTGTAAAATATATTAGAAGCATTAGAATATTATGTAGACATGAAAAACTTTGAAAATAAATGATAGGATTGAGATATGGTATTAGTTGTGTAGGAAAATCAAATGAACAAATGAGAGGCCCTTAAGAGGGTGACAAAGGCAAGGAAAAAGCTAACTAATAAGGATTCAGGGAAGATCTAAGGCTGATTAGGTATGTGCTTTATTGATAAAAATTAAATGAAAAATGAGAGGCCCTTAAGAGGGTGACAAAGGCAAAGAGAAAGCTAACTAATAAGGGGAGAAAAATAAGGATTAAGGGAAGATCCAATGATGATTAGGTATGTGCTTCATTGATAAAAATCTTACATATTGTTCATATGTATGTAATTATGTATTAAGGTTGGATATGATTGTGTCTTTGATATGTTATGTGATTATTTGTTGCTCTTGATATTTTATATGGCAATAAGACCAAATGGTGTGAAATAATTGAGACATATGAATGTAGCTGTGATATGGAAATTTTAGTATCAAAATGAATGTAAATGATGAGTGTGGTTGAAAAGTAGATTGATGCCAATTTGATGATTTGTTACAGAATTCCAGGAACAGTCTTGACTATTTTGATTATGACTTAAGTTCTGAAATTCCATTTTGTATGTTCTTTATTGGGATTGAACGCTAAGATATAGGGCTTTAATTTTTATTTAGATCATAAAATATAAATATTTCTGAATTTTCCTAGAAAAATATATAAAGTTCAGACCTAAAATTTGTCCAGAAAATTTTAGGTAGAAATTGTAGTGACAATTTAGTGTTCATTTGGCCATAACTTTTGATAGAAAACTGGGCTTTGAGTGATTTGTGATGAATCTGAAATTTGAGACAATAATCTTCAAATTTTTAGCAGATCATAACTTCAAAGTCGAATTATAAATGGGCTAAAAATGAAGTCCAAAATCAGGACCGAAATCTGCCATAGGTAAACACTTGAAATATTGGGTTTGTGCATGTGGTGTGATAAGTATATGTAATAATTAGTGTGAATTTTTTCTTTAATGGTAATTATAGATGTTCAATAAATTATTTATGTATGAGATTTTAGTGCAATAATAATGGAAACAAAGAACAAAAATAAATAAGCTTATTTGTCACAATTTAGTAAAGTTATCAATTTTTGAAAATAATGTGAATTAATATAAAAATAGTTAAGCCCTATGACACCTAATCTATAATTAGAATAGAGAATAGTTTGGCATGTCAATCAGGGGTTTTAAGGCACTCGGTGCCAGATAATGACAAATTTATAAATTCGCTCGGTGCAAAATTATTAAGCTGTTAATGGCAATATTATGAAAGCAAGTAATGACATTATTATGAAGCGCTCGGCGCAATATCATGAAAGCCAGTAATGACAACTCTGTTATTCCTATTAGTTAGTTCGGTTATAGGTGTTATGGGCACAAGAAAGAAATGAAAAAAATAATAATAATATTATAGTATGTGATTTTGATAATGTTATATTAATTAAAATTGTTAAATATTACATGTTTGATGAAATTTGTATAATTCTTTATTTTATGTCTTATTGGTTAAATTTATAAAAGACATGCAAGAAAATATATGTATGTAAAATTTTTATCATTGAAGCACCACTAAGCTAGTAGCTTAGGTTTCCTCTCGTGCAAGTTTAGAAGGGTTGCCGTAGATAGTAGAATTGTCAGAAGAAAAGGGCAGTAGGACGAAAGCAGCTAAAAGCTTTGGATTTACTTTGGTATATTTTTATCAAAAGTTTTGTAAATTAAATTATAGTTTTATTTCATCTAATGTGAATTAGAAATGTGAACTTGTAATGTATTGAACATAGTTTGAATGTAAATTAATATATTTTATAAATAAATAAAATTTTGAATATTTGTGCTTGTAAAAAATTTTATTTCAGTGTATGTAATATTTTTGCAAAAAAAAAATTATACTTCATTTCATTAATTTTATAAAACAGTTAGATAGGTAATGCTCACTTACCTTGCTGAATGGAAATGGTGTAAGGGGGTGTTACAATTTTTGGTATCAGAGCCATAGGTTTAGACGGTTCTTACTTAGTGGGTGTGGGAAGATAAGTGCATGTTTTCAGCATTTTCGTTGTTTTAAGCTACTATATTCTAATAAAGGACCCTTCTTATGACAATATAAGTTTTAATGGATTCAGAATTAAGACAAAGTCACGAAGAACAAGAGACTGATAATATGGTTAATTCGAATGCTCATAAACAATCAGCATTAATTAGAGCTTCGGAGCCTAGTGTGATAGCTCCACAACATGCTGAAGAACAAATTGATCCAGGTCAGGTACCCCTTTATGCAATAGATGGCTACCTTATTACAGTAGATAGCACAAGTTATGCCACCACTAGCTCCACCACCTCCCTAACCGCAACCAAAACCCTATATTGATAAATTAAGAAAATATAGGGTTACGGATTTTATGGGCTAGAAAGAGGATGACCCAGCAGCAGTAGATTTTTGGTTGGAAAAGATATAATGGGTTTTCGAGGAGCTACAATGTCTAAAGGAGTACAAGGTTAGATATACAATGTCCCTCCTTTAGGAGCATGCCTATGACTGGTGGAAGTTGGTGTTAGCGAAATCCCAGACTCGAAACCCTCAGACATGAGATTTCTTTGTGACAAAGTTTAAAAAGAAATATGTGCCAAGAGTCTATGTTGATGAGAAAAATAAAGAATTTATGAATTTGAAGCAGAGGGGTATGATAGTAGCTGAGCATGAGATGGAGTTCACCAGGCTGAGCAAGTATGCAATGGGGATTATTGGAGATGAAGATGATAAATGTCATAGATTTGAAGATGGCCTCGATGAGGAGATTGGATATTTAGTGGCTTCCCACTAGCATACAGATTTTGCTACACTAGTGTCCTCTGCCATTATTTGATTTTGATTTACATGCATTGATAGATCCTGGTTCCACACATTCATACATAAGCATATCTGCACTTAAACAAGGGAACATGATACTTGAGACCTTAGAATATGAGATATTGTGACTAATCCACTAGGACATATTGTGAAAGTGAATAAGATTCATAGAAACAGTTCAATAATAATTCAGGGTAGAGAATTTCCAGCAGACTTAATAGAATTACCTTTTCACGAATTTGATGCTATTCTGGGTATGGATTGGTTGATAAAGCATGAGCTATAGTCGACTGCCGATCTAGAAAAGTTGTACTTAAAATTCGCTGGCAGGATGACACAATCATTCAGGGTGAAGGTCAAACATGTTTGACCAGTGTTATTTATGCATTAAAAGGTCGAAAATACATTAGGAAGGGATGTGATGCATATTTGACCCATGTGATAGATGCCAGGAAGGGGAGCCTGAAACTCAAGGACATCCCCACAGTGTGTGAGTTCCCAGATGTGTTTCCTGAAGATTTGTCGGGGTTACCACCAGATAGAGAGATAGAGTTTGCGATTGATGTAATTCCTAGTATAGCCCTAATATCATTTACTCCTTATAGAATGGCACCTGCAGAATTGAGAGAGCTGAAGGTTCAATTGCAGAAACTGCTAGACAAGGGGTTCATAAGGCATAGTGTGTTACCATGGGGTGCTCTAGTGTTGTTTGTGAAAAAGAAGGATGACAACTTTAGATTATATATTGATTACTGATAATTGAACAAGATGAGAATTAAAAATAAATACCCTCTACCTAGAATTGACGATTTGTTTGATCAATTGAAGGGAGCAGGAGTATTCTCTAAGATTGATCTCAGATCCATGTATCATCAACTGAAAATCAAAGAGTCTGATGTGTCCAAAACAGCCTTCAGGACTCGATATGGCCACTATGAGTTCTTAGTTATGCCTTTTGGCTTAACAAATGCATCAGCTGCCTTTATAGATATGATGAACAGGATTTTTAGGCCTTACCTTGATCAGTTTGTGGTAGTTTTTATAGGCAATATCCTGGTGTATTCAAGGGACAAAGAAGAACATGATAGACATCTCAAAATAGTACTTCCAACTTTGAAGGAAAATTAATTGTATGCAAAGCTATCAAAATGTGAGTTTTGATTGGAATAAGTGGGATTCTTAAGGCATATTGTGTCAGTTGAAGGAATCCGTATGGATCCTAGAAAATAGAAGTGATTCCAAGTTGGAAGCTGCCCCGCAATGTGACAGAAGTCTAAAGTTTTTTTGGATTAGCTGGCTACTATAGAAGATTTGTGAAGGGATTTTCAAGCATAGTTGCACCAATTACCAAGTTACTCAGAAAAGAAACTAAGTTTGAGTGGACAGATCGGTGTCAAGCAAGCTTTCATAAACTAAAAGTCATGCTAACTGAAGCACCTGTTTTGACCCAACCTATGCTTGGGAAAGATTTTGTGATATACAGTGATGCCTCTCATAATGGGCTAGGTTCTGTATTAATGTGAGAGGGTAAAGTAGTTGCTTATGCATCTAGGCAATTAAAGTCTTATGAGCTAAATTACCCTACTCATGATTTGGTGTTGGCAGCAATAGTGTTTACTTTAAAAATATGGCAACATTATTTGTATGGCAAGCGGTGATACATATATATAGATCATAAGAGCCTCAAGCATTTGCCCACCCAAAAGGAGTTGAATTTAAGGCAAAGACGCTAGTTGGAGTTAATTAATGATTATAATTGTATTATTGATTATCAGCCAGGCAAAGCCAATATAGTAGCATATGCCTTAAGTAGAAAAACACTAGTAGGTATACCTTATAATTCTCTCAATTATAATATAATATATAGAAATTAATAATAAATTAAAAATTAGACTCATAATTTATTTTGGCAGAGTTACGGGTCCAACCTACTTTAAGGCAACAAGTGAGAGAAGCTCAGAGGCAAGATTAGAAATTGATGATAATTACTGAGGCAGTTAAAAAGGGGGAGAGATCTGAATTTAAGATTGAAGTTGATGGAAGCATAAGTTATAAAGGAAGATTGTGCGTGCCAAATGATAGCGAATTAAAGCAAATAATTCTAAAAGAGACACATAATACAACTTATTCCATGCATCCAGGAAGCAATAAAATGTATCAAGACCTGAAGACTCATTATTGGTGGCCAGGAATGAAGAAAGATATTGTGGAATACACTATAAGATGCTTGACATGCCAACAAGTGAAAGCAGAGCTCCAGATAATATCTAGATTATTGCAGCCTATTGCTATTCCAAAATGGAAGTGGGAAAGGATTACAATGGATTTTGTATCTGGTTTGCCTTTGACACAAAAGAAGCATAATGCAGTATGGGCAATTGCTGACAGACTTACCAAATCAGCACACTTTTTGCCAGTTTGATTGGATTATTCATTGAGCTGGTTAGCATAATTATATGTTAATGAGATAATTCGACTTCATGGGGTGCCAGTATCTATTATTTCGGATCGAGACCCACGGTACACATCAAAATTTTGGAAAAGTCTACAACAAGAATTGAGGACCCAACTTACTTTTAGTACAACATTTCACCCATAAACATATGGCCAATCAGAACGAGTTATTCAATTATTGGAAGATATGCTAAGAATCTGTGTAATTGATTTTGAGGGTAGCTAGGATAAATAATTACCATTGATGGAATTTGCATACAACAATAGCTATCAAACTAGTCTCGGCATGGCACAATACGAAGCTTTGTATGGAAGGAGATGTAGGACACCTTTATGTTGGATAGAACTGGGTGAAAAGAAGTTAATAGGCCTAGAATTGGTGCAACAGACAGAGGAGAAGATAAAATTAATCCAAGATTGATTAAAAGCTACAACTGATTGACAAAAATCCTATGTCTATTTAAAGAGGAAAGACATTGAATATGCTGTCAAAGATAACGTATTTTAGAAAGTTTCACCTTGGAAGAAAGTAATTCATGTTAAAGGAATGCTTTAAAGGCAATCACCTTAAGCACTTATTGTACAAATTTATTTGATTAATAAAAGGCTTTTTCATTAATTTGATGTTCATTTGATATATGAATGGATAAGTGATTTTAAATCAATTAGTGAAGTCTTTGATACATAACATAGCATGAAGGAAATTATGATGAGATCATGATATTGAGATTCTATTATGTGTAATTATGTTAGTATAAAAATTATCCCTAGTCATAGGATTAATGAGACGGGACATTATTAATCTAGACAGACTATCACATGTTACACTCTTTGATTGGATCGAGTAGCTGATCTCATAATCTAAAAACATGAGATATTTAGAGTTAAAATGTATTTCCTTGCTAAGTGTAACTAAGTACATTGGATGACCAACTATGACACAATCATATGAATAATCTATTCAAATGTCAATGATAGTCTCATCATAGCAATGGTGCAAATATCCTTAGACTTGAGGTATTCAAGGATACCTTGAATATTGATTTTGTATTTTCACACAATTCCTTGTTGCCTTAGGGAGGTTGCTCATACGGTGGCGATTGGATACAGCTTGAGGTATTCAAAGGTAATTGGGTAACCAACAAAGGATTCACCACTCTTGATAGAAGGAGTGTATACCCATGGCCTCTTGTCGTGGTCATTACTCGGGAATCTCTGGCTAGAGTGGAAATGTCATAAAGATAGTCTTCAATGACATATCTAATAGAGTAATGAGCCTCAAGGATAAGAACTAATATTACTTGGACTAGACATGATGTAATCAGTCTAGTGGGAGTTGACACATGTCCATACTCTAAACCCAGTGGGGTATAGAATGGTGAAAGGAATAATTGCACGAAAATTGTCTATGGAAAGGTTCATAGTCAAACCACTGACTTTCTGGTCAATGGGGGGTCATGATGTGTTGCTAAATATTGCTCATGACTTCCTTAAATTAATTGTTAATTTAAGTGGCCAACATAACCGGGAACTTAATGGGTCGCACGAATTGAAGATATGGAAAATGAGTAAAATGGTCTTGGATATGATCCAAAATATGAGAGCATTATTTCGGGATGGATCACGATGAGATTGTACGGAAAAATTGTTTGGGAGGGTCACGGGCCCGTACAGGCCCGCGTGGGCTAGGCAGGCTGCTGGCCTGGCTAACGAGCCAGCTGGGCTGCCCAGCAGCAGGCCCAGCGTGCTGCTGCCTCCCACCCGTTTGCCAAAGGGATATTTTGGCCAATTATGGCCGATTACTATTCATTCATTTCCCTTTTCTCCATTTTTGATTTTTCATCTTTTCTTTAAATTTGATTCAAATAGAAAAGACATGAAATAACAGAAAATAGACATGAAAATATTTTTTTTTGTGGATTATCATTAGAGATATCTTAGTGTAGATTGTTGTGGTTTGCTACAACTCAACAAAGTGAAGATTTGAAGAACAAATAAGAAATTATAAGGTATAATTTCTAACCTTTATATTTATATAAATTAGTTTTAATGGCACAAGTACGATCTTTTATTGTGTTTTGAAAATTTTATTTTTCACTGCATTTATTAATATGATTCATTCTTCAAAACCCAACATTGGTATCAGAGCCCCCTTGTGTCCATTAAAATTAATTTTAATTGAAAGTGCAATGGGATTGTATGGTTTTGATGATTTTGGATTAATATGTTTTGAAAAATTGAAAATTAATTTATAAAATATGTTTTACACATTTTTCTTACTCTAATCTGATCAAGGGATAATTAAGAATGATTATTTTGATTGAAAAATGATTTGAATGTGATTCAAAAAATTAATTTCGGATTTATTTCAAAAATGTCTAAAATTGCCTTGTTTATGAACATGTGTTGTTATTTGGCTTAATTAATGGGGCTGATTATATTTTTCTTGTAATTTAATTATGAAAAAATTATTTACACATTGAGAATATTTTTATTCCTCTGGAATTATCCAAAAATTAACTAAAAATTATTGTAATTAAATTTTCAAACAAACACAAAAACGGGACTGTTTAAACATACCCGGTGGGGCTGTTTTGTTTGACTTTTTTGTATGTGTTTATTTTATTTTCAACTCCTTAAAATAATTTTTATGTGATTAAAAATAAGTTATTTTGATGTTAGATGTATGCCAAAATTATTCTGCAAGCATTTGATATTTTAAAAAATTCTAGATATCGAATTAGTCATTTTGAGCATCTAAGTGTGTTGGTTCGTTTTTCTTAATAATTTTGGCTTGTGCCAAAAATATTTTGATGAACTTAAGCTGAATTAAATATTATTATAATGATGATTTGATGTTCTAGAAATTTTTAGAATTTTTGGAAATTAATTTTGAGTTAATTTAAGTTGTACAATTGTAATTTTAGTATGACTAGAAATTGGTATGTATATTAAAATTAAATTGTTTAATATTAATATTCTAATATTCTGATTTTAAGGAGAATTAATTTTGAATTATTTCTAGAAATATGGAATTTAATATAATTTGATTAAATATTAAATTCCACATTAAAATGACATACAAAATTAAATTAACTGAAAGAACACATGTAGGCAATTTCGGTTTAAGCGTTGAATCGATTTATAAATTGAAATCCAAAATTGTCATTTTATTTTGTGCATTAGAGAATGCATGTTAGGGGTGTATGAAAAGGTATGATGGATGATTATGGACTTAGGCCCAATCATCATTCTAATCATATTTAAGTCAGCTTAAAATCATCAAAATATTTTTGGCACAAGCCAAAATTACTAAGACAAACGAACCAACACACTTAAATGCTCAAAATGACTAATTCGATATCCAGAATTTTTTAAAATTTCAAATGCTTGCAGAATAATTTTGGCATACATGTAACATCAAAATAACTTATTTTTAATCACATAAAAATTATTTCAAGGAGTTGAAAATAAAATAAACACATACAAAAAAGTCAAACAAAATAGCCCCACCGATGTTGCTTAAACAGTCCCATTTTTGTGTTTGTTTGAAACATTAATTAAAATAATTTTTAGTTAATTTTTGGATAATTCCAGAGGCATAAAAATATTCTCAATATGTGTAAATAATTTTTTCATAATTAAATTACAAAAAAAATATAACCAGCCCCATCAATTAAGCCAAATAACAACACATGTTCATAAACAAGGCAATTTTAGGCATTTTTGAAATAAATCTGAAATTAATTATTTGAATCACATTCAAATCATTTTTCAATCCAAATAATCATCCTTAATTATCCCTTGACCAGATTAGAGAAAGAAAATTGTGTGGATATTCTAGAAAGTTTTAGAAGTTTTGAAAATTAATTTTGAGTTAATTTAAGTTTGCAATTGTAATTCTAGTATGACTAGAAATTGGTATGTATATTAAAATTAAATTGTTTAATTTTAATATCATAATATTATGAATTTAAGGAGAATTAATTTTGAATTATTTATAGAAATATGGCATTTAATATAATTTGATTAAATATTAAATTCCACTTTAAAATGACATAGAAAATTAAATTAACTGAAAGAACACATGTAGGCAATTTTGGTTCAAGCGTTGAATCGATTTATAAATTGAAATCCAAAATTGTCATTTTTATTTTGTGCATTAGAGAATGCATGTTAGGGGTGTATGAAAAGGTATGATGGATGATTATGGACTTAGGCCCAATGTGATTGAGCATGCATGGAATTCTTTTGTTTTATGGTAAATAGGGCATGTGTGTCCCTACCTCTTTTTCTTTCTTATGTATTTCTCTTGTCATCTTACTCCCCTCAAATGTAAATTGAGGTTTTCTATAATTTGAAATATTTAATGAGATTACATAGGATTAGGATAGAATGAAGATTCAAATAAGCAAGAAGCAAAGGAAGTGGTACCATAAACAAGAAGACTTAGAAATAGGAATTTGATTTCTATTTTGGGTTGTAAATTCGTGCATATACCTAGGTAAGACCTAGTGAATTTCTCTTTAGCTCAAGAGATTGACTTTAGTATGTCCATAATGATATCATATAGTTAATGTAACTATCTTTATATATTCATGTGATGAATGTATGATATATAAAAGCATGAAATAATAACTTGATGAGACTTAACAAAGAAATCTCTCACTAAATAAATAATTAAGTCTTATGCCTTCCATTAATATGGGGAGAACCAGAGTTCTTCTAGAGTTAGGGTTGTTGAGTTACCTCAAGCTCACTTTATAAGAATATGTTCAATCCATTGAAATTAGATTTCACGATTAATGGGTTAAACTTAACCGATATTATTAACTTGTTGGATTTGCGCCAAGGTTAATGTGTATAGGAGGCAAAGTTGGGTTTGTATACATGTGATGTACACATATCAAGAGTTGATAGCCCAATGTATGTGCACACATCGATAAGTTGATAGCATAAGATTCGATAGTTGCATGAATAATGCAATTGGTATGGATTAGATACCTACCAACCAAACTAAGGATAGCATGTTGAGTTGCCTCAAGGTTATTCTTAGTTAGTTGGATATCGACCCACTAGGAGAACTTCCATATAAGTTCTCTCGGGTTCATAGTGAGGGCTATAGATTCGTAATAAAATAGTGAGAGTCGTAATGCAATTTATTAATGACCTAATAAACATGCATTATGTACATTCGAACACGTTCTATTTTACATCTAGGTTGCTAGAGTTATCATTATGATAAATGTGAATTTGCGATCGCTAATGGAATCAAATAAGTTGACTGGGCCCAATTTTTTGGATTGCCTAAGGAATCTGAGAATTGTTCTTAAATCTGAGAAGATTGGCTATGTCCTAATTGAGGCACTCCCTAATCCCCCTGCTGCTAATGCTTCTGAAGATGTTCAGAAGGCATATCAAAAGTATCTCCATGATAGTGAGATGGCAAGCTGCATTATGCTTGCTACTATGTGAGTTGAGTTGTAAAAGTGGCATGAGGCTATGGATGCTAATTCCATAGTATACCATCTAAGAGAGCTTTTTGATGAGCAAGCACATTCTGAAAGGTTCAAAACTTTGAGGTTGCTCTTCCGCACTAAGATGGTTGAGGGGACATCTCCACTGCAATATGCTTTGAAGATGAATGGCTATATTGAGAGGTTCACCACCTTGGGATTTGTGATGGACCATGAATTAAGTATTGACTTAATTCTAACCGGTTTGTTTGATAGTTATTCACATTTTATACTTAACTATAGGATGAACCAAATCTCTACCACTATTCCTGAGCTGATTAACTTGCTCAAAAGAGCTGAGCCATATGTTAAGAAGGACAGTAAGGCTGTGATGCTAGTGGACTCTTCAAGTTCTAAAAGTTTTATAAATTAAATTATAGTTTTATTTCATCTAATGTGAATTAGAAATGTGAACTTGTAATGTATTGAACATAGTTTGAATATAAATTAATATATTTTATAAATAAATAAAATTTTGAATATTTGTGCTTGTAAAAATTTTTATTTCAGTGTTTGTAATATTTTTGCAAAAAAAAAAAATTATACTTCATTTCATTAATTTTATAAAACAGTTAGAAGGGTAATGCTCACTTTCCTTGCTGAACAAAAGTGGGGTAAGGGGGGGTTACACAACTACCTTCGAATACCTAATGCCATTCCCAATTACCACCCTATGAGCAACCTCTGAGAGGCAATGAGGAATGGAATCAAAGTATAGGATTTAGTATCAAAGATAATCTTGATCATCTCAAGTCTAAGGATACTTGCACCATTGCTATGATGACATTATCACTGACATTGTATTGATATCCATGTGATTGTCTCATAGCAGGTCATCCAATGTACTTGTTACTCTTAGCAAGCATCCACATGTTAACTCTAAACATCTCATGTCTTTAGCTTTTTAAGATTAGCTGTTTGACCTAGTCAAGGAGTATAACATGTGCTAGTCTATTCGGATTAACAATGTCCCATCTTATTAATCCTATGACTAGGGATCATTTAGGTATACAATTACACATTATAAGAATCTCATCATCATGATCTCAACATGAATTCCTTTATGCTATCTTACATACCAATGACTTCATTAAACAGTTTAAGATCTATATTAATTCATATGCAATGAATACCATATAATGAAAATGCCTTTCATTACTAATAAATAAGAACATCAGGTTCTTAAGGTGATTGCCTTTAGTGCACCTCTCTAAAAAACTCCCAATTGCTCTAAAACTAATCACCTTTATACATTATACTATAGGCGAGTACAAGACTATCATGTTTTTTTTGGGGAAGTGGCTAAGTAAGAGGATCATCTATATTCTAATCAGTGGGAAGTCTCTCTATCTTTACATCATGTCTACCTATGATTTCCTAAATCAAATGGTAACATCTAAGTACTTGTTTGGATCTTTAATGAGACCGTGGCTCCTTTGCTTGTGCAATGGCTCCATTGTTATCATAATACAAGGGTAGTGGATCAACAATGCTTTGTGGAATCTGTAGTCATCTCCTGTTTGGAACTCTTCCAATTGACTACTCTGCCATTCAACGTGAAAACATAGCTTGACTGGGAATTGGAGTCATCCTTGTCAGTTTGAAAGCTGATATGTATACCCCTTACTTTAAGCTCACTATCTCCACAAACCAAGAATGCATATTTAGTTCTTCTAAAGTACTTAAAGATGTCCTTGACAACCATCTAATGTCCCTATTCGGGATCTGACTGATATATGCTTATGACACTCAAAGCATATGATACATCAGGTCTAGTATATAACATAACATACATGATGGATCCAATAACCAAAGCATATGAAATCCTACTCATACATGCTCGTTCATCCTGTGTCTTTGGACACATGGACTTAAAGAGGGTAATCCCATGAGTCGTTGGAATTAATCCTCTCTTGGACTGATTCATGATAAACCTCTTTAGCATCTTATCTATGTATGTAAACTAAGAATGACCAAGCAACTTTTAGATTTATCTCCATAGATCTTAATCCCTAGTACATAGGTTGCTTCTCTAAGGTCTTTCATGGAGAAATTCTTAGAAAGCAAAATTTTGACTGATTCAAGAACTGAGATGTCATTTCCTATAAGTAGTATGTCATCTATATACAATACAAGGAATACGAATGCACTCCCACTAACCTTCTTGTAAACACAATGTTCCTCCATATTTTGTGAGAAACCAAACTCTTTGATTGTCTCATCAAATCGGATGTTCCAACTCGTGGATGTTTGCTTCAATCCATAAATGGATATTTGCAATTTGCATACCTTTTCGCCATCACTTAATGTGAAACCCTCAAGTTGTGTTATATACACATCCTTAAGGAAAAATGTTTTCACATCCATTTTCCAAATCCTATAATTATAATGAGTTGTAATGGCTAGGAGTATCATGATAGATTTAAGCTTAGCAACAGGAGAACAAGTTTCGTCATAGTCAACACCTTGTCTTTGATTATATCCTTTAGGTACTAGCCTAGCCTTATAGGTAACTACATTACCTTACATATCAATCTTCTTTTTGAAGACCTATTTGCACCCAATGGGTTTAATCCCTTCAGGTGGGTCAACCAAAGTCTATACTTGGTTTTCATACATGGAATCCATCTCTGACTGCATTACTGTTAGCCATCTGTTAGATTTTAAACAATTCAAAACTTCTTCGTAGGTAGTAGGTTCATCATCCTCTATGAGCAATACATCATTATGTTCGCTTATGAGAAATCCATATCTCTCAGGAACAATGAATATCCTACTTGATCTACGATGTTCTTGTATTTCAGAAGGTGTAGTTGTTACTTCATCTCTATGAGTAAGAGATTTGGGTTATGTCAGTTGATCTTCATGTGTTTGAGCATCTTGAACTTCATCAAGTTCCATCTTGCTCCCACTATCTTCTTTTAGAAGAAACTCTTTCTCTAAGAAAACAACATGCTTTGAAACAAACACCTTTTGTTCCAAAGTATGGTAAAATTGATATCCAAATGACTCTTTTGGATATACAACAAATAGATACTTATCAAACAAAGCTTCTAGGTTAGCTGCCATTGTCTGCTTCATATAAGCAGGACAACCCCATACTTTCAAATGAGAAAAAATAGATCTCTTGTTAGTCCATATCTCATACAAAGGAACATCAACTGACTTAGAATGGACTCTATTTAATATATAAACAGAAGTCTCTAGTTCATGACCTAAAAGGACTTAAACAGTTCTACAAAGCTCATCATTGACCTCACCATGTCTAACAAGGTTTGGTTTCTCCTTTCATTCACACCATTATGTTGTGGTGTGTAAGGTGAAGTCCATTGAGATAAAATTCCATTATCTCTTAGATAACCTTGAAACTCGTGGCTTAAGTATTCACCACCTCGATCTGATATAAGTGTTTTAATACTTTTACCAAGTTGTTTCTGTACTTCATTTTTGAATTTTTTAAACTTTTCAAAAACTTCATATTTGTATCTCATCATATACAAATACCCATATCGTGAATAATCATCAATGAAAGTAACAAAGTAGATAAAACCTCCTCTGGCGTGCAATGACATTGGTCTATATACATCTGTATGTACAAGGTCCAATAGCCCATTGGCACGTTCACCCTTTCCACTAAAAGGTGATTTTGTCATCTTTCCTAACAAACAAGATTCACATATGTCATATGATTCATAATCAAATGACCTTAAATCACCATTCTTGTGTAACTTAGTCATGTGCCTCTCATTTATAAGGCCAAGACGATAATGCCATAAATATGATGGTTTTAGGTTATCTATCTTTTGTCTTTTATTATTGATATTGAGGATTTACTTAGACATGTTAAGAATGTAAATACCATTACATAATGTGCTAGTTTCATAAAGAATATCATTCAACCATATAAAGCAAGCATTGCCATTAATAATTAAATGAAAACCTTTTTTATTTAAATAAGAAAAAAATAACCTTCTTTGTCAAAACTGGAAGATAATAACAATTGTCTAATTTTAAAACAAGCCCACTTGGGAGTGTCAATACATAAGTTATTATAGCTAATGCAACAACTCTTGCTCCATTGCCAACACATAGGTCTAACTCTCATTTCTTGAGCTGTTTACTATTCCTTAGGCCATGCATATCAGTACATATGTGTGAGCCACATCCCGTATCCAATACCCATGCATTATTAATTGAAATAGTACTAACCTCAATAATATAAACACCTGAAGTAGAAGGTGCATTCAATGTCTTATCCTTCTCCTTTTTTAAAGACTCAAGATAGGTCTTGCAGTTTCTCTTCTAATGGCCAGTTTTACAACAATAAAAGCAAGTCCCTTTTGAAGCAGTCTCTTTTCCCTTCTTCTTCATGCCTTTGTGGGCCTTTGTGGACTTCTTCTTTTTCTTGTCCTTCTTCTTCTTAGAAGAATCAGAAGTGTCCACTAGCTTCACAACCTTTTTCTCTTTCTTAACAAAAGGCTCAGTTGTCTTGAGCATATTGTTCAACTCAGGGATTGTAGTGGATATCTTGTTCATATGGTAGTTTAGCATGAAGTGCTCATAACTATTAGGCAAACTTTGGAGAATTAAGTCCATACTTAACTCATGATCCATAATGAATCCTAAACTAGCCAATCTCTTAATGTACCCATTCAACTTCAATGCATGTTCCACTGGAGAAGTCCCCTATATAATCTGGGAGCGGAAGAGCAATTTAAATATCTCATATCACTTAGTATGAGATTGCTCATTAAAAATCTCCTTAGATGATACACAATGGTATTAACATCCATGTTCTCATGTTGCTTTTGAAGCTCGGGACATATAGAGCCGAGCATAATGTAACCTGCCAACTCACTATCATTCATTTGTTTCTTGTATGCCAATTGTTCATCAACAAAGGTCATCATTGACCTTATCATGTCTAACAAGGTTTAGTTTCTCCTTTTAGCTACACCATTATATTTTGGCATGTAAGGTGTAGTCCATTGAGATAAAATCCCATTATCTCTCAAATAACCTTGAAACACTTAAGTATTCACCATATAGATATGATCTAAGTGTTTTAATGCTTTTGCCAAGTTGTTTCTTAACTTCATTTCTGAATTCTTTTAACTTTTCAAAAGCTTCAGATTTATATCTCATCAGAAATAAGTTCCCAAATTGTGAATAATCATTAATAAAGGTAATGAAGTAGATAAACCATCTCTAGCGTGCACTGACATGGGTCCACATATTTATGTATGTACAAAGTCCAATAGCCCATTAGCACGTTCACCTTTTCCACTAAATGGTGATTTTGTCATCTTGTCTAATAAACATGATTCACATGTGTCATATGACTCATAATCAAATGACCCTAAATCACCATTCTTGTGTAACTTAGTCATATGACACTCATTTATATGGCTAAGGTGATAATGCCATAAATACGATGGTTTTAGGTTATCCAACTTTTTGTTGGGTTTTGAAGAATGAATCATATTAAAAAACGCAGCGAAAAAAATAAAATTTTCAAAACCAAAAACAAAAGATCATACTTGTACCATTAAAACTAATTTATAAAAATATAAATGTTAAAAATTATACCTTGTAATTTCTTATTTGTTCTTCAAATCTTTACTTTGTTGGGTTGTAGAAACCACAACAATCCACACTAGGATGTCTGTAATGATAATCCATGCGAAGAATGAAGAATAAACTATCAAGAGAAATGGTTTGAACAAATTCAAAGTGCTAGCTTTGATAGTGTTCTTGAGAGAATTTTGTTGTCTTAATGTCTATTTTTTGCCATTTGATGTCTTTTCTATTTGAATCAAATTCAAAGAAAATATGAAAAGTCAAAAATGGAGAAAAGGGAAATGAATGAATAGTAATTGGCCATAATTGACCTAATTAAGGCCACAAACTGCCATTGGCCAATGGGTAAGAGGCAGCAGTGCGCTCGGCCTGCTGCTGGGCAGCCCAGCTGGCCCACTAGGCTGGCCAGTAGCCTATCTAGCCCGCACAGGCCTATGACCCTCTTGTGATCCATCCCAAAATAATTCCATCATATTTTGGATCCTATCCAAGACCATTTTACTCATTCTCCATATCTTCAATGCGTGTGACCCATTAGATTCCCGGTTATGTTGGCCACTTAAATTAACAATTAATTTAAGCAGGTCATGAGCAGAATCTAGCAACACACCATGACCCCCAATTGACCGGAAAGTCAGTGGTTTGACTACGAATCTTTCCATAAACAATTTCTATGCAATTATTCCTCTCACAATTCTATACCCCACTTGGTTTAGAGTATAGACATGTGTCAACTCCTACTAGACTGACTACATCATGCCTAGTCCAAGTAATGTTAGATCTTGTCCTTGAGGCTCATTACTCTATTAGATATGTCATTGAAGACTATCTTTATGACATTTCTACTCCGACAAGAGATTCCTAAGTAATGACCACGACAAGAGGCCATGGGTATACACTCCTTCTATCAAGAGTGGTGAATCCTTTATTGGTTACCCAATTACCTTTGAATACCTCAAGCTGTATCCAATCACCACCCTATGAGCTACCTCTCTTAGGCAATAAGGAATAGTGTCAAAATGCAAAATCAATATTCAAGATATCCTTGAGTACCTAAAGTCTAAGGATACTTGCACCATTGCTATGATGAGACTATCATTGACATTTGAATAGATTTTCCATATGATTGTCTCATAGTTAGTCATCCAATGTACTTAGCTACACTTAGCAAGTATCCACATGTTAACTCTAAACATCTCATGTTTATAGATTATGAGATCTACTACTCGATAAGAATCTCAATATCATAATCGATGACTAGGGATGATGAGGCAATCAAGAAGTGTAACATGTGCTAGTCTGGCTGGATTAATAATGTCTTGTCTCATTAATCCTATGACTAGGGATAATTTTGATACTAACATAATTACACATGATAAGAATCTCAATATCATAATCTCATCATGATTTCCTTCATGCTATGTTATGTATCAAGGACTTCATTAATTGATTTAAGATCACTTATCAATCAATATATCAAATGAACATCAAATTAATGAAAAAGCCTTTTATTAATCAAATAAATTTGTACAAAAAGTGCTAAAGGTGATTGCCTTTAGAGTACTCCTCTAACAAGCTCCCACATGCACTAAAGCCAATCACCTTTGTATTTAATTCCATAGGCGAGTACATGAGAATCATATTTCTTTTAGGGAAGTGGCTTAGTTAAAGGATCAACAATATTTTGATCAGTGGGCACTCTTTCTATCTTTACATCATTCCTACCAATGATTTCTCTAATCAAATGGTATCTTCTGAGTACATGTTTGGATCTCTGATGAGACCGTGGCTCCTTTGCTTGTGCAATGGCTCCATTATTATCACAATACAATTGTATTGGATCAATAATGCTGGGAACCACTCCAAGTTATGTGATGAATTTCTTTATCCAAACTACTTCCTTTGCTACTTTAGAAGCTGCAATGTACTCTGCTTTGGTTGTGGAATCGATAGTCATTTTCTGTTTGGAATTCTTCCAACTAACTGCTCCACCATTTAGTGTGAATATATAACCTGACTGGGATTTTGTGTCATCCTTGTCAAATTGGAAGCTGGCATCGGTATACCCACTCACAATAAGATCTCCATTTTCATATACAAAGAATACATCCTTAGTTCTTCTTAAGTACTTAAGGATATTCTTGATAGCCACCCAATGACCCTCACCAGGGTTCGATTGGTATCTACTCGTGACACTCAAAGCATATGATACATTGGGTCTTGTACATATCATAGTGTACATGATTGATCCTATAGCTGAAGCATATGGAATCAAACTCATGTGTGTCCTCTCATCTTGTGTCTTTGGACACAAAGACTTTGAGAGAGTAATCCCATGGGTCATGGGAATATATCCCCTATTGGACTGCTCCATGCTAAACCTCTTTAGCATTTTATCTATGTAGGTAGACTATGAAAGACCAAGCAATATTTTAGATCTATCTCTATAGATCTTTATCCCAAAAATATATACTGCTTCTCCAAGGTTTTTCATAGAGAAATTCTTGGATAACCAAAATTTGATTGATTGTAAGGCTGAGACATCATTTCCCATTTACAATATGTCATCTACATATAACACAAGAAATACGATTGCACTCCCACTAACCTTCTTGTAAACACAAGATTCATCTAGATTTTGTAAGAAACCAAACTGTTTGATTGTCTCATTGAACCGAATATTCCAACTCCTGGATGCTTGGTTTAGTCCATAAATGGATCTTTGAAGCTTACATACCTTTTTGCCATCTTTGGATATGAAACCTTCTAGTTGTGTCATGTACACATCCTCAGTCAGATTTCTATTAAGGAAAGCTATTTTCACATCCATTTGTCATATCTCATAGTCATAATGAGTAGCAATGGCTAGGAGTATCCTTATGGATTTAAGCATAGCTATTGGGGTAAAAGTTTCATCGTAGTCAATTCCTTGTCTTTGATGATAACCTTTGGCAATAAGTCTAGCTTTATAGGTACTCACATTACCATCCATGTCAGTTTGCTTTTTGAAAAACCACTTGCACCTTATAGGCTTTATTCCTTCGGGTGGGTCAACCAAAGTCCATACTTGGTTTTCATACATGGAATCCATTTCTGACTTCATGGCTTGAAGCCATTTGTCAGATTCTAAACTATTCAGAACTTTTTCATAGGTTGTAGGCTCATCAGAACAATATGTATCCTGCTTGACCCACGAAGCTCTTGTGCTTCAGAAGGTTGAGTTATTATATCATCTGTATGAGTAACAAACTCGGGTTCAGGAGGTTGATCAACATCTATTTGAGCATCTTGAATTTCTCAAGTTCAATTTTGCTCCCATTATCTCTTTTTAGAAGGCATTCTCTCTCTAAAATGATAGCATGTCATGAAACAAAAATCTTTTATTCCAATAGGTGGTAAAATTGATATCCATATGATGCTTTTGGATATCCCACAAATAGATATCGATCAGACTTAGCTTCTAGCTTATCTGACATTTTCCAATTCACATAAACAGGACAACCCCAAATTCTCATGTAAGAAAATGTGGGCCTCTTGTTATACCATATCTCATATGGAGTAACATTAACTGACTTTGAAGGAACTCCATTTAATATATAAATGGTGGTCTCTAGTGCATAAGACCAAAAGGATTTAGGCAATTCTGCAAAACTCATCATAGACCTTACCATGTCTAACAAGGTTCGGTTTCTTATTTCAGCCACACCATTGTGTTGTGGCGTGTAAGGTGGAGTCCATTGAGATAAAATCCCATTATCCCTAAGATAATCTAGAAACTCTTGGCCCAAGTATTCACCTCCTAGATCTGATCGAAGTATTTTAATACTTTTGCCAAGTTGTTTCTCTACTTCATTTTTGAATTCTTTGAACTTTTCAAAAGCTTCAGATTTGTATCACATAAGATACACGTACCCATATCGTGAGTAGTCATCGATAAAAGTAATTAAGTAGATGAAACCACCTCTGGCGTGTGTAGACATTGGACCACATACATTTGAATGTATTAAGTCTAAAAGTCCATTTGCACGTTCACCCTTTCCCTTAAAGGGTAATTTAGTCATCTTTCCTAATAAGCAAGATTCACATGTGTCATATGATTCAAAATCAAATAACCCCAAACTACCACTTTTGTGTAGCTTAGCCATGTGTTTCTCACTTATATGACCAATACGACAATGTCATAAATAAGATGATTTCAACATATCTTGTTTTTGCCTTTTATTATCATTGATGTTTAAAATTGGATTTGAAATATCTAATATGTATATTCCATTGCATAATGTACCATTAGCATAAAGAATTTCATTCAACATAATAGAACAACATTTGTTACCAAAAGCTAAAAGGAAACCATTTTATTTAGACTTGAAATAGAAATAATGTTTTTAGTCCAAGCAGGTACATAATAGCAATTATCAAAATTTAATATAAGACCACTAGGGAGGGTCAATACATATGTTCCTATAGCTAATGCAGCAACCCTTTCTCCATTTCCAACGCGTAGGTCTGACTCTCCCTTATTGAGTTGTCTACTATTCCTTAGGCCCTGCATATTAGTACATATATGTGAGCCACAACCGGTATCTAATACCCATATATTATTATTGGAAACAGTATTAATTTCAATGAAAAAAATATCTGAAGTAGGTGAGGCATCAGATGCCTTCTTCTTCAACGACTTCAAGTAAGCTTTGCAGTTTCTCTTCCAATGGCCATCCTTGTCACAATGGAAGCATGTCCCTTTTGGAGCAATGTCCTTGGCCTTCTTCTTGGCCATGCCTCCCTTAGGCTTCATGGACTTCTTCTTCTTAAGGTTCTTCCTATTAGACTTGAAGAGTCCACCAGCATCACAGCCTTACTGTCCTTCTTGACAGGTGGCTCAACTATTTTAAGCAAGTTAATCTGCTTAGGAATAGTGGTAGAGATTTGGTTCATCCTATAGTTAAGCATAAAATGTGAATAACTATCAGACAAACCGGTTAGAATTAAGTCAATACTTAATTCATGGTCCATCACAAATCCCAAGGTGGACAACCTCTCAATATAGCCATCCATCTTCAATGCATATTGCACTGGAGATGTCCACTCAACCATCTTAGTGCAGAAGAGCAACATTGAAGTTTCAAACCTTTCAAAATGTGCTTGCTCATTAAAAATCTCTCTTAGATGGTATACTATGGAATTAACATCCATAGCCTCATGCTGCTTTTGCAACTCAGCTGACATAGTAGCAAGCATAATGCAACTTACCATCTCACTACCATCGAGATGCTTTTGATATGCCTTCTGAACATCTTTAGAAGCATTAGCAGTAGGGGGACTAGGGAGTGCCTCATCTAGGACATAGCAAATCTTTTTGGATTTGAGAACTATTCTCAGATTCCTTAGCCAATCCAAAAAAATTGGGCCCAGTCAACTTATTTGATTCCATTAGCGATTGCAAATTCACACTTGTCATGATGATGATTCTAGCAACCTAGATGTAAAATAGAACATGTTAGAATGTACATAAAATGCATGTTTATTAGGTCTTTAATAAATCGCATTATGGCTCCCATTATTTTATTACGAATCCATAGCCCTCACTATGAACCCGAGAGAACTTATATGGAAGTTTTCCTAGTGGGTCGATATCCAACTAGCTAAGAATAACCTTGAGGCAACTCAACAAGCTATCCTTAGTTTGGTTGGTAGGTATCTAATCCATTCCAATTGCATTATTCATGCAACTATCGAATCTTGTGTTATCAACTTATTGATGTGTGCACATACATTGGGCTATTGACTATTGATATGTGTACATCTCATGTATACAAACCCAACTTCACCTCCAATACACATTAACCTTGGCGCAAATCCAACAAGTTAATAATGTCGGTTAAGTCTAACACATTAATTGTGAAATCTAATTTCAATGGATTGAACATATTCTTATAAAGTGAGCTTGAGGCAACTCAACAACCGTAACTCTAGAAGAACTCTAGTTCTCCCCATATTAATGGAAGGCGTAAGACTTAATTGTTTATTTAGTGAGGGATTTCTTTGTTAAGTCTCATCAAGTTATTATTTCATGCTTTTATATGTCATACATTCATCACATTGATATATAAAGATAGTTACATTAACTATATGACATGATTATGGACATACTAAAGTCAATCTCTTGAGCCAAAGAGAAATTGACTAGGTCTTACCTAGGTATATGCATGAATTTACAACCCAAAATAGAAATCAAATTCTTATTTCTAAGTCTTCTTGTTTATGGTACCATCTCATTTGCTTCTTGCTCCTTTGTATCTTCATTCTTTCCTAATCCTATGTAATCTAATTACATATTTCAAATTATAGAAAACCTCAATTTACATTTGAGGGGAGTAAGATGAGAAGAGAAATACATAAGAAATAAAAAGAGGTAGGGACACGCAGGCCCTATTTACCATAAAAGAAAATAATTCTATGCATGTTCCATCACATTGGCCCTAAGTCTATAATCATCCATCATGCCTTTTCATACACCCCTAACATGCATTCTCTAATGCACAAAATAAAAATGACAATTTTGGATTTCAATTTGTAAATCGATTCAATGTTTGAATTGAAATTGCCTATATGTGTTATTTCGGTTAATTTAATTTTGTATGTCATTTTAAAGTGAAATTTAATATTAAATATGGAATTTAATTTAATTTGATATTTAATCAAATTAAATTAAATTCCATATTTCCAGAAATAATTCAAAATTAATTCTCCTTAAAATCATAATATTATGATGTTAAAATTAAACAATTTAATTTTAATATACATACCAATTTCTAGTCATACTAGAATTACAATTGCACAACTTAAATTAATTTCCAAAATTCTAAAAATTTCCAAAACATCAAATCATCATTCTAATTATCTTTAGGTCAGCTGAAGTTCATTAAAATATTTCTGGCACAAGCCAAAATTACTAAGACAAACGAACCAACACACTTAGACGCTGAAAATGACTAATTCAATATCTAGAATTTTTAAACTTTCCAATGCTTGTAAAATAATTTTGGCATGCATCTAACATCAAAATAACATATTTTTAATCACATAAAAATTATTTCTAGATGCTGAAAAAAAAATAAACACATACAAAAAAATCAAACAAAACAGCCCCACCGGGTATGCTTAAACAGTCTCATATTTGTATTTGTTTGAAAAATTAATTAAAATAATTTTTAATTAATTATTGGACACTTCCAAAGGCATAAAAATATTCTCAATATGTCTAAATAATTTTTTCATAATTAAATTATAAGAAAAATATAACCAGCCCCATCAATTAAGCCAAACAACAAGACATGTTCATAAATAAGGCAATTTTAGGAATTTTTGAATTAAATCTAAAATTAATTATTTGAATCACATATAAATCATTTTTCAATCAAAATAATCATTCTTAATCATTCCATGATCAGATTAAAGAAAGAAAAATGTGTAAAACATATTTTACAAATTAATTTCAATTTTTCAAAACCTATTGATCCAAAATCATCAAAAACTTGCAATCCCATTGCACTTTCAATTAACATTAATTTTAATGGATACAAGGAGGCTCTGATACCAATGTTGGGTTTTGAAGAATGAATCATATTAATAAACACAGAGAAAAAAATAAAATTTTCAAAACCCAAAACAAAAGACCATACTTGTACCCTTAAAACTAATTTATATAAATATAAATGTTAAAAATTATACCTTGTAATTTCTTATTTGTTCTTCAAATCTTCACTTTGTTGGGTTGTAGCAAACCACAAAAATCCATACTAGGATGTCTCTAATGATAATTCATGCGAAGAATGAAGAAGAAACTATCAAGAGAAATGGTTTGAACAAATTCAAAGTACTAGCTTTGAAAGTGTTCTTGAGAGAATTTTGTTGTGTCTTAAAAATATTTTTCACAAAAAAATATTTTTATGTCTATTTTCTGCCATTTGATGTCTTTTTTATTTGAATCAAATTCAAAGAAAAGATGAAAAATCAAAATAGAGAAAAGAGAAATTAATGAATAGTAATTGGTCATAATTGGCCTAGTTAAGGCCAAAAAGTGTCGTTGGCCACGGGTGGGAGGCAGCAGTGCGATGGGCCTACTGTAGGTTGCTACTAGGCAACCTAGCTATCCCGCTAGGCTGGCCCGTGACCCTCATGAACGATTTTTTCGTGCGATCTCATCGCGATCCATCCCGAAATAATTCTCTCATATTTTGGATCCTATCCAAGGCCATTTTACTCATTCTCCATATCTTCAATGCGTGTGACCCATTAGGTTCCCGGTTATGTTGGCCCCTTAAATTAACAATTAATTTAAGCAGGTCATGAGCAGTATCTAGCAAAACATCATGACCCCCAATTGACCAAAAAGTCAGTGGTTTAACAACGAACCTTTCCATAGACAATTTCCATGCAATTATTCCTTTCACCATTCTATACCCCACTTGGTTCAGAGTATGGACATGTGTCAACTCCCACTAGACTGACTACGTCATGTCTAGTCCAACTAATGTTAGTTCTTGTCCTTGAGCCTCATTACTCTATTAGATATGTCATTGAAGACTATCTTTATGACATTTCCACTCCGGCCAGAGATTCCTGAGTAATGACCACGACAAGAGGCTAAGGGTATATACTCCTTCTATCAAGAGTGGTGAATCCTTTGTTGGTTACCCAATTACCTTCGAATACCTCAAGCTGTATCCAATCACCACCCTATGAGCTACCTCTCTGAGGCAATAAGGAATAGTGTCAAAATACATAATCAATATTCAAGATATCCTGGAGTACCTCAAGTCTAAGGATATTTGCACCATTGCTATGATGAGACTATCATTAACATTTGAATAGATTATCCATATGATTGTCTCATAGTTGGTCATCCAATGTACTTAGCTACACTTAGCAAGCATCCACATGTTAACTCTAAACATCTCGTGTTTATAGATTATGAGATCTACTACTCGATCCAATCAAGGAGTGTAACATGTGCTAGTCTGTATGGATTAATAATGTCCAATCTCGTTAATCCTATGACTAGGGATAATTTTGACACTAACATAATTATACATGATAAGAATCTCAATATCATGATCTCATCATGATTTTCTTCATGCTATGTTATGTATCAAGGACTTCATTAATTGATTTAAGATCACTTATCAATTCATATATCAAATGAACATCAAATTAATGAAAAAGCCTTTTATAAATCAAATAAATTTGTACAATAAGTGCTAAAGGTGATTGCCTTTAGAGCACGCCTCTAACACTTTTGTCTTTTATTATTATTAATATTGAGGATTGAATTAGACATGTCAAGAATGAAATTCCATTGAATAATGTGTTAGTTCCATAAAGAATTTCATTTAACCATATAGAGCAACCATTGCCATTATTGTAAAATAAAAACCTTTTCTATTTAAATAAGAAACAAAAACAATATTCTTAGTTAAAACTGGAACATAAAAATAATTATTTAATTCTAAAAAAGCACACTATGGAGTGCCAATACATAAGTTCCTATAGCTAATGCAACAACTCTTGCTCCATTATCTACACGCACGTCTAACTCTCCTTTCTTGAATTGTCTATTGTTCATTAGGCCTTGCATATCTATGCATATGTGAGACTTGCATCCGGTATCTAATACCCATGTATTATTAATAGAAATAGTATTAACCTCACTAACATAAATACTTGAAGTAGAGGTGCAAACATTGTCTTATCCTTATTTTTCTTTAAAGGCTATAGATAAGCCTTACAGTTCATCATCCTTTGGCAACTCTTGCCACAATGGAAGCAATTCACTTTTGATGTTGTCTCTATGCCTTTCTTCCTAATCTTCAATATACATTGTGTTGGAGATGTCCCCTCTGCTCCACCTAAAAAGAAGTCAAATTTGGGTTGTGGATTGTTTGTCATGCAGGTGGGGTAGTTAATTTATAGTTGTTATGCTACCGAAATGTTTGGAAAAATAATAATGATTAATAAAGTGCTAATAATATTATGGTAATTAAATTAAGTTAAGAAAAAAATTATGCACATATTGGCTATAATCGCATAAGCTTACGTAATGTATGTATAGAATGATTATTATAAGGGTGTCATAATATTAATCGGATCGAGCTTGTCATCGAAAAGCTCCCTTAAATGATACACAATGGTATTTGCATCCATAGTCTCATACTACTTTTGATGCTTGGGTAACATAAAGGTGAGCATATGCAACCCACCAACTCACTATCATCCATATGCTTGTTGTATGCCAATTGTTTATGAACAGATGCATCACTAGTATGAGGGTAGGGAATTGGCTTTTCCAAGGCATAGGCTATCTTTTCGGTTTTGAAAACTATTCTTAAATTTCTTAGCCATTCAAAGAAGTTTAGATCAATCAATTTCTTTGATTCTAGAATTGAGCATAAGTTCACATTTGATGACATGATTCTAGTAACCTAGATGTAAAGAAAGATAATGTTAGAGAATGTACTAAATGTATGATTATTAGGTCTTTAATAAATGCACATTATAACTCCCACTATTTTATTGCAAATCCATAGCCCTCACTATGAATCTGAGAGAATTTGTTGGAAGCTCTTCTAGTGGGTCAGTATCCAACATTACTAAGAATGACCTTGGGTGCGCCCAACAATACACCTTAGGTCAATTGCTAGGTATCTTATACCAATTGCATCATATTATGCAACTATTGAATCATTGGGCTATCAACTCTTGATATGTGTACATCTCATGTACACTTACCCAATACTACCTCTAATTCACATTGACCTTGGATGTACCCAACAAGCCAATGTAACTAGTTAAAGCCAACCCATTAATCATGAAATCATTTTTTGATAGTTTAAACATCATGTAGAGTGGGCTTGGGAATGCCCAACAACCTAAACTCTAAAAGAACTCTAGTTTTTGCCATATTAAAGGAAGACATTGGCCTTAATATTATTAATGAGGGATTTCTTTAATTTTAGGTCTTGTCTTGGCAATTTGGCATGCACAATATGTCCATTCATCACATATAGATATATAAGATAATCACAATAATTATATGGTTATGATTATGGACATAATCTAACATCAATCCTTCGAGCCATGAAAGGATTGGCTAGGTCTCACCTAGGTAGATGCATGAAATTACAACACCAAAATAGGAAACAATTTCCTACTCTAATGCTGCTTTGCTTTTGGCACCATCTCCTTGGCTTCTTGCTCATTTGTACTTCAATTCTATTCTAATCCTATATAATCTAATTACATAAATTCTTCATAATTAAACATCAAGTTTCATTTGAGGGGAGTAAGATGAGAAGAGAAATACAATAGAGAGAATAAAGAAGGTCGGGACTCACAGTCCTTATTTACCCAAAAAAAAGTTTCCATGCATGATCAATCTCATTGGTAAAGTCCATAATCATACCATCGTGCCATTCCATTCACCAATAGCATGCATTCTCTAATGCTTAAATAAAGGTAATATATTAAAGTAACAATTTGGGTTCCTTTTGTTTCAACTCTTAAAACATTATTTTGATTGTTTTTCCTTAATGAAATTCATCATAAAATTAGTATTTAATCTCATTAATAATCATATAAATATTCATAAACACTTTCAAAAAGGAAATCATGCATTTTAGGTATACATTTGATCATATTAAAAGGCTTCCTAAAATTGCCTACTTTGCCAACTAGGTTACTTTCAATTTAATGCATACAATATTAAATCTGAATTTAATAATTAAATCACATTAAATTTTAAATTAAATATGACCAGTAATTAATTACCTTAATTAGTTTTTAGTTTGATGTCAACTAGGATTAAACAATCCTAGTTACAATTGCATACTAGAAGTTCAAACACATTCTAAATATGTCATAAAAATGATTGATTAGTCAAATTAATAAACTAAATTCGAACAACCACATGAAAACCTCAATTGGCACAAGTAGGTTTCATAAACCCTAGAAATTCAACAACTATGCATAACTTTGAATTTCATATTTAAATCAAATTAAAACCTTTTAATTATCATGAAAAAACATCTAATATCATTATATTAACATGTCATTGAATTAAAATTAAAATTTGAGGCCAAACATAATCAAATTCATTTTTAACGGACGAGCGGAATCTAAGTTGTTCCATTCCAATCAATCTCATTGATACTTCAATTTAATCCAAAATTAATAGGATGGCTCTGATACTAGTATTGGGTTTTTAATATGCATCTTATACATGACACAAGAAAAAATTTAAAATTATTGAACCTAAAAACCATGGAATTCCCTAGGTACATTGAAATCGGATTGAACCATTCATATGGAAGAAGTTAATTACCTTGTTTGTTTATTTTGATCTTCCAAGTTTTATGAGCCTTTCCTTAAAGTTGGATTCTTGAAAACCATAAAAATATAAAGTTGGATTGTCTCTAACGGTAATCCACACGAAGGAAAGAACCAAACAACCACAAAGGTGATGGGGTGTCAAAGCACCAAGGTGCTAGCTACGGTGTTTCAACTTGAAAGAGAAAAAGGAGAGAGAATAACTTTTATTCCTTAAGGTGGAAGCTACGAATTCAACCCTTAAAGGGTTAATTTATATGTCCTCTAATCATAATAGGGTTGGACATAAGTTTTCCATGCATAGGAATTCCATTCAAAATAGAAAACCTTAAATCGGAAAAGCCGATATCAGGGCCTTCACGACCTTGAATAATAGTGTCATGGTCGTGACTCCCCTTTGTAACGGGTGTGACAACCTTTTTCATGGCTGTGACACTTGGTTCATGACAAAATCATTTCTCTCTCATGTCTTGGATCCAATCTAAGGCCCATTTCACATTTTCTTCATTCCTTCTATGCGTGTGACCCATTAGATTTTCGGCTTTATTAGCAGCTCAAATCATCACATGATTTCGAATAGATCATGAGATGTATCTAGCAATACATCATAACCCCCAATTGACTAAAAAGTCAGTGGTCTGACTGTAAACCCTTCCATAGACAATTACCATACAATTCGTCTTTTCACCAAACTATACTTCATTTAGGTTAGAGCATGGTCTGTGTGTCAGCTCCTACTAGACTAACTACATCAAATCTAGTCCAAATGATATTAGTTCTTATCTATGAGACTTATTACCTTGATTAGATATGTCCTCAAAGACTTTCTTCAAGATAAGTCCACCTCGGCCAAGGATTTTTGAGTAATGATCTCTACAAAAGGCCATACTATACTCTCTTTCTATTAGGAGTGGTGAATCCGATATTGACTACTCAGTTACCTTTGAATATCTTATGTTATACCCAATCACCACCCTATAAGCATCCTCTGAGAGACAACAAGGAATAGAGTCAAAGTTTAGGATTCAGTATCCAAGATAACCTTAACTATCTCATGTCTAAAGATACATGCATTGTTGCTATAAGAAGACTATCTCTAACATTGAATAGATACCCATGTGATTTCCTCATAGAAGGTCATCCAATGTACTTGGCTACTCTAGCAATTATTTACATGTTAACTCTAAACATCTCATGTTATTAGCTTATGAGATTAGCTATTTGACCTAGTTAAGGAATATAACATGTACTAGTCTATCTAGATTAACAATATCGTATCTTGTTAACTAGTGATTATTAAGGTATAAATACAATTGCACATGATAGGAATCTCATTATCTTAATCTCATTATGATTTCCTTCATCCTGTGTTAATACTAAGCACTTTATTAAATGGTTTAAGATATATTTCAATTCAAATGCAATGAATACCATATAATCAAAATGCCTTTTACAAATAATAAATGAGTAAATGAAGTGCCTAAGATGAGTGCCTTTAGGACACCTCTCTAATAGATGCAACCCCAATCAAATGACTAAGTGGATAAAATAGACCGGTTCCTGAGAGAAGCATACTTCTGACGGAAGTGCCGGGGTAGAACATTGAGAAGATAGTATGTATAGAGGTTTGGTGCCATGCTCTTTTTCTTCCCTTTGGAGGAACCATCTTCAGAGTCTATGGTAGTGGTTGAAATCTTTGAAGAAAAATGAGAGAGGACAAAATACCCAGGGTTTGATTCCCACAAGAAAACTCAAAGAAACTTGAGGAAAATCAAATGAGGTTGATGATTGCAGTGTTTAGAGAATGATTCTAGTAAGGATTTGTGGTGAAGAGGTGTTTGAGAGGTTGGATTTGGCCGGAAAGGTGAAGTAGGACGCCACGGTTGGAATTTTGAAGAAAGAATGGAGAGAAACAGTGACCTTTCAGGCTTTATATCAATCATTTCGCATAAGTGAAAAAAAGTTCATGGGCTTTAATAATCGTATTCACAGGAAGACCAAGTGGTGACCCATCTCGTGACCAAAGGCGTGAATGCTTCTACCATTTGAAGCATGTTAAGTTCATGGTCGTGACATAAAATAGTCACGAGTGTGAAAGAGAATATTCATGGGATCACACCATGACCCAAGGTATGAGCCAAAATGTGAACGCTTCTACCATTTTTGGCTACTATTTTCATGACCATTAATATTTACTCACGAGCATGAAGACCTAAAACATGGAAAAAAAATAAAACATGATTCAAACAAAAAGATACGATACACGATTCCTTCCTAACCAAATTAAGCGTGCTTTTTCATGATAGATAATCATTCATCATATAATTTGAACATACAAATCATCAAATATATGAAATATTACTCAAGGTTCACAATCTGAACATCAAAGATACACAAGTGAATAAGGTGAATGCAATTCTTGTTAAAAAAAAATTTCAAACAATGTGCTCCCATCAAGCATACCAAGCTTCATTTTTATAAAACAAAACCTTTTCTCCTTTAGCGGCTTGGTGAAAATGTCAGCCAATTGATTATTTGTGTCAATAAATTCTAACACAACATCACTATTTTGGGCATGATCTCTTATAAAATGATGCCTAATATCTATGTGTTTGCTCCTAAAATGCTGAATGGGATTTTTTGAAAGATTTATTGCATTTTTATTATCACATTTGATGGAAATGTGATCAATTTCTTGATCATAATCCTTGAGTCATTCTCTAATCCAAAGAACATGAGTGCAACAACAAACCATTGCTACATATTCTGCTTCAGTAGTGGACAAGACAACCAAAGCTTATTTCATGCTAAACCAAGAAACTAAACATTCACTAATGAAGTGATAAGTTCTTTATGTGCTTTTTTTTTTATCTAGAAGACTTTCGGCATAATCGGCATTCGAAAAACCAATGACATGAAATGAAGTGTTTCTAGGATACCATAACCCTAAATGCACTATGCCTTTTATATATTTTAAAATTCTTTTCACAACATGCAAATGAGATTCTTTAGGACATGATTGAAATCTAGCTTATAAGTATACACTATACATTATATGAAGTCTAGAAGTAGTTAGGTATTAAAGAGATATGATCACACCTCTATTGTAATGTCCGATAATTTAGGTTACGGTTGCAGTTGACCGAAATCCGATATGCCGAACCGATCGGGGTCTAAATTCGGACACGAAAGAAAAAAATTAAAATAATAATAAGGTATGAAAAAGATATTTTGGATATTATTAATTAAGAATTTTTAATTTCAAAATTAAAATTTGGAAAAAATATAATTTTTCGCTGAACGAAATTGGAAATTGTAGTGTTTTTGGTACAAATATTTTAAGAAGGCATAAAAATGGAATATTCTTTATCTAAAGAAAGGAATATTCTTTTGATTAAAAAATATTAAGAGTGATTTAAATTAACAGACCAATGAGGGATAAAAGTATATATTAATCTTAACCACCTAATCCAACTATAAAAAGTCAAATTTTCACTTTTTGGTCATTCTTTTGTGGCCTCCCTTTCCCTTAGTTCTTCTTTTTCTTTCTTAAATCAAAGCTAAAGTTGGATAGAAAAAGGGTTGGATTAGTAAGATCAAAAAGAAAATGAAGCTAAGTGAGCATAAGGAAGAGGAAGGAAGAAAAGAAGAAAAAAAGAGAAGAAAAAAATTTAGTCATTTTGAAGATCTTCAAAGGACAAGGAAGTGAACAAACATTGAATCAAAATCAAAGAGGAAGTAAGGGAAAAGAGAAAGCTAGCTAGGAAGAATATAAAAGTGAAGAGAAGTGAATTTTGTGAGGTATGTACATTCGGCAAAAATTAATATAGAAAAATGTTGATTTTGATTTTGTGATGTTTGTGAAATTGTGTATGAAATTATAGATATTTGATTGAGTGATGAATGGGTGATTAAATGATGCCAAGAATGTAAAAATAAAAATTAGAATATGAAGTTTGTAATGCCCGATAATTTAGGCCACGGTCGCGGTTGAGCGAAATCCGGCACGCCGAACCGATCGGGTCTAAATTCATACATGAAAGAAATAAATTAAAATAATAATAATATGGGAGAAAATATTTTGGATATTATTAATTGAGAATTTTGAAATTTGGAATTAAAATTGGGAAAAAAATAATTTTTCGCTGAACGAAATTAGAAATTGCAGTGTTTTTAGCACAGAAATTATAAGAAGGCATAAAAATGGAATATTCTTTATTTAAGGAAATGAATATTCTTTTAATTAAGATAAATTAAGATTTATTAAAATTAATGGACCAATGGGAAGCAAGATTAACAATTAATCCTAACCACCCACCTAATCCAACTATAAAAAGTCAAATTTCCATTTTTTTTATCATTCTTCTTTTTCATCTTGACCAAACCCATTTTCTCTCCCTTTTCTTCTTCTTTGTCCATGACTCTCCTCCCCCAATTACTCTTCTTTTTCTTTCTTCAATTCAAGCTAACATTAGATGAAAACAAAAGGGGATTAAGGCAAAATTATCAAAGAGAAGTCAAATTTTGAGGTATGTATATTTGGAAAACATTCAATATATAAAAGTATTGATTTTAATTTTGTGATGTGTATAAAATTCTGAATAATTGATTGAGAAATTAAGTGGTGATTAAATGATGCAATGAATATGAAAATAAAAACTAGAATATGAGGTTGATGCAAAAATGGAAATTGTATGATTTAATTGATATGCTGAAAAATTCATCTTATGAACAGGGTATAGTGTTTTGATCATAACTTGAGTTATGGAAATCATTTCTGAGTGATTCCTGTTGCGTTGGAAAGTTAAGCCATAGGTCTTGAACTTTTATTCAGACCATGAGACATGAATATGGCTGAAATTAGGTGAAAACGTGACTCAAAGTTGACCTAGAAATCTGTTCAAAAAACAAAATTGGGCAGATTTGCAATGAACGTAGCTTATGAGACAATTCATAACTTTTACTACACAATTATTTTTAATGTAATTCTAGTTGGAAATGAAAGATAATACATGTACCTATATTTTGTTAGTTTATCACTTATCCAATTTCCATCGAAAAAGGGATGAAAAATATAGACCAATATAAGGCATAATTTTGTCCAGTAAAATACTGGGCAGATTGTAGTGAACGTAGTTTAGGAGAAACTTTATAAATTTTGCTAAAAAATTCCTTTTAATATGATTCTAGTTGTATATTAAAGATACGACATGTATCTAAAAATGGATTAAAATGACAGAGAACAATAAGGCATAATTCTGTCCAGTAAAATACTGGACAGATTGCAGTGAACGTAGCTTTGGAAAAAATTTATAAATTTTGCTACAAAATGCCTTTTAATGTGATTTCCATTGGAAATTAAAGATAAGATATGTACCTATATTTTGTTAGATGATCATATGTTCAGAATCGGTCTAACAATATACGAAAAATACAGAGCATCATAAGGAAGAAATGCTGTCCAGAATAGGACAGCTGGAAGAAATGTGTTGATTGTGAATTTATGTGACATAAAATGTATTAATTGAATTTTTCTTATAATTATAATGATTGAATGAGCTAGTATGAGGTTGTAAAATATTGAATGAGAATTATTGCATTTATATGGAGTTTATATTAATGTTCCCTACATAATTTATGTAAATATTAATAAAGGTAACAAATGTAATTTAAGCCCTATAACATCTAGTCGAGAACTAGAAATTAGGATAAGTTGGCATGCCAATAAAAAGGTAGAAATGTAGGCACTAAAAATAATAGTGCTGAGATTTAATTTAAGTAGGCACTAAGCAATAGTGCTGAGTTGAAATTTCGTAGGCACTAAGAAATAGTGCTGAGTTCAAAAATTACGCAGGCACCAAAAAGGTGCTGAGTTGTTATTGGAAATGTAGGCGATAAATGCCGAGTTATAAAATAATTATGTAGGCACCGAATATACTGCCGGAGAGCAGAAACCCTGTATCCAGTGTTTAGTTCCAGTCTAAGATATCGTTGGCTATTAAATAAATAACAAAAACAAATGTGAATTATGAAATTGATATTGTGAATTTTATATCTTGAATTGTTAAGAAATTTCAAGCATGCTTAATGAATGAAATGTCATAATTTATGAATTAAATATTTTTGCATGGAGAAAATGGTTTTATTATTAATTGAATATTTGGCATGCTTAATAAATTAATTGTAGTTTCAAAAATTTTATTTTAGAATTATTTATGTAATTATTGGATAGTTGTCAAACGTACCACTAAGCTAGAAGCTTAGTGCGTGTGTTTCACACGCAGATAAATAGAAGTAGTTGTTCTAATAGGGCGACCGAAGAAGATGGAACCCCCAAGATCAGATTGCAGCAGTCTAGTTCTTTTTGTATGTTTTGAAAATTATGTTGTAAAAATTAAATTCTAAGAATCTTTTTTTTATGTGAGTTTGTGCCATGTAGGATTTATAAGGAATAAATTTTATAATTTTATAAATCTAGTATTGTTTCTAAATATTATGGTTTAATTGCATGAGTTCAATTAAATCAAACTATTTCCATACTAGTTATATATTTAAATGAAAAAAATAGTAATAAATATTTCGCTAATAATAAACTCAAAAAAAAATATTATTACAATGATTTGTACATTGGTTGAAAAAAAAAAGAAGCTTATTAGCACTTTCATATCCTATTAACGTTTAGTAGGGTAAGGGAGCGCTACATTTTGTGGTTTCAGAGCCCAGGCTAATTGATTCTTAATTAGTGGGTGTAAAATAGAATATTTGTCTCATGCATTTGTATAAAATGCTGCAATTATCTGACTTGGGTCCCTTCTTTTGGTTTATAGGTAGATATGGATTCGGGATCGGAACAAGATTTCTCAGAAGACGAACTGAGTAATAGCCTTTCAGACTCAGCCAATCTCAGATAACCTCAATCAATAAGAGATTCCGGGCCGAGTGTAGTAGCTCCTCCGAGAGTAGAGGGACAGGCTAATTTGGGACATGAGCCTCTTATGGAACAGATAGCAAACTTGTTGCAACGGATAGTACAAGCAGTTCCACAACCAGCTCCACCTCCTCCTCCACCTCAGCCAAAACCCCGGATTGATAGGCTGAGAAAATATAGGGCCACAAATTTTATGGGAAGGAGGGAGGATGACCCAGCAGCTTTAGAGTTTTGGATGGAGTCCACAGAAAGGGTGTTTGAGGAACTTGAGTGTCGAGAGGAACAAAAGGTCAGATTTGCAATGTCCCGTTTAAAAGATCATGCCTATGACTGGTGGAAATCAATTTTATCAAAGCCCCAGACACCGAAACCACCTTCTTGGAATTTCTTCAAGGCATAATTTAATAAGAAGTATGTGCCTAGAGTTTATGTGAATGAAAAGAAAAGGGAGTTTCAAGACTTGAAGCAAGGAAACATATCAGTCGCTAAAAATGAGATGGAGTTCACCCGACTAAGTAAATATGCGAATGGAATCATTGCAGATGAGGCAGACAGATGTCGTAGATTTGAGGATAGGCTTAATGATGATATTGGGAATATGGTGACCGCCCTTCAGCTTGAGGATTTTGCTACACTAGTATCCTCAGCCATCAGTGTGGAAAAGAGGTCAAAGAGAAAGAGGATAGAAGAGCCACCACGGAGGCCGACAATTAGCATGGCCCAGACATCAGGAAAAAGAGGAGGAATAGTGTCTAGGTTTTTCCAGTCACGGGGTGTTAGATCAAATTTTTCAGCTAGACAAAGCCAACAGTTGAGGCCAGAGGGGTCTACAGCTAGTGTACCAGCTTCTGGTAACAAGAGATTCATATCTGTCATATGTCAACATTGTGGGAGATTAGATGCAGGTGATTGCTGGTTGATTACTGGAGCATCCTTACGTTACGGATCTACAGAGCACAAACTGAAAGATTGCCCCAGAGGAAGAGGTACAGGTGGTGTAGTATCAGTGCAGGTTCAGAATGTCACTCGAGGCAGAGGTAGGGGACATGGACAGTCTAGAAGCGGCAGGATTGGGCAGAGTATCAGAATCAGTGAATAGAGCAGAAGGTAGTCGAGCCCCAGCCCGAGCATATGCCATGAAAGCTCGTGAGGAGCAAGATGCCCTGGATGTCATTATCGATAAATTTTCTCTTTATGATACTGATTTATTTGCACTGATAGATCCGGGTTCTACACATTCATATTTATGCATGTCACCACCTAGTCAGGGAAATATGGTAGCAGAGGAATTAGATTGTGATATATTAGTGACAAATCCTTTGGGTCATGGAGTGGAAGTTAGTCGAGTCTATAAAAACAGTCCAATCAAAGCTCAGAATGTAGAATTTCCAGCTGACCTAATAGAGTTGCCATTCCGTGAGTTTGATGCAATCTTGGGGATGGATTTGTTGACTCAGCATAAGGCAGTGGTGGATTGTCAATATAGGAGAGTGACTTTCAAGAATTCAGGGCAGGATGATGTGATTGTCCTGGGAGAAAACCGACCATACTTGACTAATGTCATTTATGTGATGAAGGCAAGTAAGCTTATCAAAAAAGGATGTGAAGCGTTTTTGGCACATATTGTAGATACCAAGAAAGAAAGTCTAGATCTCAAGGAGATTCCTACAGTATGTGAATATCCAGATATCTTCCCTGAGGACTTGCCAGGGTTACCACCTATCAGGGAGATAGAGTTTTCCGTTGATGTTTTGCCAGACACAGGCCCGATATCAATCACTCCTTACAGAATGGCACCTGTTGAACTAAAAGAATTAAAAGTGCAGTTGCAAGAGTTGTTAGAGAAAGGGTTTATCAGGCCTAGTGTCTCACCTTGGGGTGCTCCGGTTCTATTTGTGAAAAAGAAGGATGACACTTTTCATTTGTGCATTGATTATCGTCAATTGAACAAGATGACAATTAAGAACAGATATCCCTTGTCGAGAATATATGACTTGTTTGATCAGTTGAAAGGAGCAGGGGTATTTTCTAAAATTGACCTCAGATCAGGTTATCACCAATTGAGAATTAAAGAATCAGACATTTCAAAAATAGCATTTAGAACTCGATATGGTCATTATGAATTCTTAGTAACGCCTTTTGGCCTGACAAATGCCCCAGCAGCATTTATGGATCTAATGAATAGAATCTTTAGGCCTTATTTGGACCAGTTTGTGGTGGTGTTCATAGATGATATCTTGGTGTACTCCAGAAGCAGAGAAGAGCATAATCAACATCTTCGTATTGTCTTTCATACCTTGAGAAAGAATCAATTGTATGCAAAGTTGTCAAAATTTGCATTCTGGTTAGATGAAGTGGCCTTTCTAGGGCATATTGTCTTAGCCGATGGGATCAGAGTTGACACCAGTAACGTAGAGGCAATCCTCAACTGGAAACCGCCTCGGAATGTGACAAAGGTGAGAAATTTTCTTGGTTTGGCTGGTTATTATCGGAGATTTGTGAAAGGATTCTCAATGATATTCTCACCACTGACAAAATTACTTAGAAAGGAGACCAAATTTGAGTGGACAGACCGATGCCAGACTAGCTTTGATAAGTTGAAGAAAATATTGACAGAGGCACCAGTGTTGACACAACCTAGTATAGAAAAAGATTTTATAGTGTACAGTGATGCTTCCCTTAATGGTTTGGGTTGTGTATTAATGCAAGAAGGTAAAGTGATCGCTTATGCTTCCAGACAACTGAACCCTCATGAGAGAAATTATCCAACATATGATCTGGAACTAGCAGCCATTGTGTTTGCATTGAAAATATGGCGACACTACCTGTATGGTGAGCAATGTTATATCTATACAGACCATAAAAGTCTGAAATATTTGCCTTCACAAAAGGAACTCAATTTGAGACAGAGGCGATGGCTAGAATTAATCAAAGACTATAATTGTATCATTGATTATCAGCCGGGTAAGGCCAATGTGGTAGCAGACGCTCTAAATAGAAAAACTCTTGCAGGTAAATGTTAAAACTTAAATTTATTAAGTGAACATGAAAAAAAATGAAATAATAATTTATTTATATATTATTTGGGCAGAATTGCGGATTCAACCCACATTGATCCAACAAGAAGCAGGACATGAAATTAAAAGAAATCTTTGAAATGGTGAAAAAGTGTGAAAAACCAGAATGTACTATTGATTCATATGGGAGTTTAAGGCAAAAGGGCAGGTTATGTGTGCCAGACATACCATAATTGAAACAAGATATTTTGAAGGAAGCTCATAATGTTATTTATGCAATGCACCCAGGAAGCAAAAAAATGTATCATGACTTGAAGGCATATTACTGGTGGCCAGGAATGAAAAGAGATATCACCGAGTATACTACCAGATGTTTAACTTGTCAGCAAGTGAAGGCTGAGCATCAAGTACCAAGTGGATTATTGCAGTCAATTTCAATTCCGGAGTGGAAATGGGAAAGAGTTACAATGGATTGTTTCTGGTTTTCCTTTGACACAAAAGAGGCATGATTCAATATGGGTAGTGGTGGACCGGCTCACTAAATCAGCTCATTTTCTACTGATCAAGATGGATTATCCACTTAACCATTTGGCAGAGATCTATGTTAATGAGATAATCCGTTTACATGGTGTGAAAATTTCAATCATTTCAGATCGAGACCTGAGGTTCACTTCACAATTATGGAAAAGTTTGCATCAAGCCATGGGTACTCGACTCAATTTCAGCACAGCTTTCCACCCACAAACAGATGGACAATCAGAAAGGGTCATACAGATATTGGAAGATATGTTGAGGAGTTGTGTGATAGAATTTGAAGGCAGTTGGGACAAACATCTTCCATTGATAGAATTTGCCTACAATAATAGTCACCAAGCCAGTATCGGCATGGCACCATATGAAGCCTTGTATGGGAGGAAATGTAGAACACATTTATGTTGGACTGAGCTTAGTGAAACGAAAGTAGTGGGTCCAGATCTAGTACAACAGATAGAGGAAAAAGTGAGAGTAATAAGGGATAGGCTGAAAGCTGCTGCTGATAGACAGAAATTATATGCAGATTTGAAAAGGAGGGATATTGAGTATACAGTTGGTGATAAGGTATTCTTAAAAGTCTCACCTTGGAAAAGGATTTTCCGATTTGGAAAGAAGAGAAAGTTGAGTCCTAGGTTCATTGGACCTTATGAGGTACTTGAACGCATAGGTCCTGTGGCGTACAAATTAGCTTTACCACCAGAGTTAGACAAGATTCATAATGTATTTCATGTGTCCATGTTGAGAAGATATCGATCAGATCCATCTCATATCATATTAGCAGAACCTATAGAGATACGACCAGATCTAACTTATGAAGAAGAGCCAGTGGAAATTCTAGCTCGAGAAATTAAGGAGCTACGGAACAAGAAGGTACCATTGGTAAAGGTTCTGTGGAAAAATCATAATTCAGAAGAAGCGACTTGGGAAAATGAAGAGGTGATAAAGGCCCAGTATCCACAATTATTCCACTCCAGTTAAAAAGGTCAATTTCGAGGACAAAATTTTTTTTTAGGAGGGGAAAATTGTAATGCCCGATAATTTAGGCCACGGTCGCGGTTAAGCGAAATCCGGCATGCCGAACCGATTGGGTCTAAATTCAGACATGAAAGAAATAAATTAAAATAATAATAATATGGGAGAAAATATTTTGGATATTATTAATTGAGAATTTTGAAGTTTGGAATTAAAATTGGGAAAAAAATAATTTTTCGCTGAACGAAATTAGAAATTGCAGTGTTTTTAGCACAGAAATTATAAGAAGGCATAAAAATGGAATATTCTTTATCTAAGGAAAGGAATATTCTTTTAATTAAGATAAATTAAGATTGATTAAAATTAATGGACCAATGGGAAGCAAGATTAACAATTAATCCTAACCACCCACCTAATCCAACTATAAAAAGTCAAATTTCCATTTTTTTTATCATTCTTCTTTTTCATCTTGACCAAACCCATTTTCTCACCCTTTTCTTCTTCTTTGGCCGTGACTATCCTCCCCCAATTACTATTCTTTTTCTTTCTTCAATTCAAGCTAAGATTAGATGAAAACAAAAGGGGATTAAGGCAAAATCATCAAAGAGAAGTGAAATTTTGAGGTATGTATATTTGGCAAAAATTCAATATATAAAAGTATTGATTTTAATTTTGTGATGTGTATGAAATTCTGAATAATTGATTGAGAAATTAAGTGGTGATTAAATGATGCAATGAATATGAAAATAAAAACTAGAATATGAGGTTGATGCAAAAATGGAAATTGTATGATTTAATTGATATGCTGAAAAATTCGTCTTATGAACAGGGTATAGTGTTTTGATCATAACTTGAGTTCTGGAAATCATATCTGAGTGCTTCTTGTTGGGTTGGAAAGTTAAGACATAGGTCTTGAACTTTTATTCAGACCATAAGACATGAATATGGCTGAAATGACGTGAAAACGTGACTCAAAGTTGACCTAGAAATCTGTTCAAAAAACGAAATTGGGGCAGATTTGCAATGAACGTAGCTTAGGCGATAATTCATAACTTTTACTACACAATTATTTTTAATGTAATTCTAGTTGGAAATGAAATATAAGACATGTACCTATATTTTGTTAGTTTATCACTTGTCCAATTTTCATCGAAAAAGGAATGAAAAATACAGACCAATATAAGGCATAATTCTGTCCAGTAAAATATTGGGTAGATTGTAGTGAACATAGTTTAGGAGAAACTTTATAACTTTTGCTACAAAATTCCTTTTAATATGATTACAGTTGTATATTAAAGATACGACATATATCTAAATATTTCTAGTTGATTACTTGTTCCAATTCCATATAAAAATGGATTAAAATGACAGAGAACAATAAGGCATAATTTTGTCCAGTAAAATACTAGGCAGATTGCAGTGAACGTAGCTTAGGAGAAAATTTATAACTTTTGCTAAAAAATTCCTTTTAATGTGATTCTAGTTGGAAATTAAAGATAAGACATGTACCTATATTTTTTTCGTTGATCATATGTTCAGAATCGGTCTAACAATAGACGAAAAATACAGAGCATCATAAGGAAGAAATGCTTTCCAGAATTGGACAGCTAGAAGAAATGTGTTGATTGTGAATTTATGTGACATAAAATGTATTAATTGAATTTTTCTTATAATTATAATGATATAATGAGTTAGTATGAGGTTGTAAAATATTGAATGGGAATTATTGCATTTATATGGAGTTTATATTAATGTTCCCTACATAATTTATGTAAATATTAATAAAGGTAAAAAATGTAATTTAAGGCATATAACATCTAGTTGAGAACTAGAAATTAGGATAAGTTGGCATGCCAATAAAAGGGTAGAAATGTAAGCACCAAAAATAATAGTGCTGAGATATAATTTAAGTAGGTACTAAGCAATAGTGCTGAGTTGAAATTACGTAGGCACTAAGAAATAGTGTTGAGTTCAAAAATTACGTAGACACCAAAAAAATGCTGAGTTGTTATTGGAAATGTAAGCGTTAAATGCCGAGTTATAAAATAATTATGTAGGCACCGAGTATACTGCCGGAGAGCAGAAACTCTGTATCCAGTGTTTAGTTCCGGTCTAAGATATCGTGGGCTATTAAATAAATAACAAAAAAAATGTGAATTATGAAATTGATATTGTGAATTTTATATCTTGAATTGTTAAGAAATTTCAAGCATGCTTAATGAATGAAATGTCATAATTGATGAATTAAATATTTTTGCATGGAAAAAATGGTTTTATTATTAATTGAATATTTGGCATGCTTAATAAATTAATTGTAGTTTCAAAAATTTTATTTTAGAATTATTTATGTAATTATTGGATAGTTGTCAAACGTACCACTAAGCTAGAAGCTTAGCGCGTGTGTTTCACGCGCAGATAAATAGAAGTAGTTGTTCCGATAGGGCGACTGAAGAAGATGGAACCGCCAAGATCAGATTGTAGCAGTTTAGTTCTTTATGTATGTTTTGAAAATTATGTTGTAAAAATTAAATTCTAAGAATCTTTTTTTTTATGTGAGTTTGTGGCATGTAGGATTTATAAGGAATGAATTTTGTAACTTTATAAATCTAGTATTGTTTCTAAATATTATGGTTTAATTGCATGAGTTCAATTAAATCAAACTATTTCCATACTAGTTATATATTTAAATGAAAAAAAATAGTAATAAATATTTCGCTAATAATAAACACGAAAAAAAAAAATTATTATAATGATTTGTACATTGGTTGTAAAAAAAAAAGCTTATTAGCACTTCCATATCCTATTAACGTTTAGTAGGGTAAGGAAGCGCTACAAAGTTGATGCATGAAAAAGTGAAATTTTATGAATTAATTGAGGTGCTGGAAAATTCGTCTAATGAACAATATCTAGTTTTTTGGTCATAATTTGAGTTATGGGAATTCTTTTTGAGTGATTCGTATTGGGTTATAAATTTAAGACATAGGGCTTCAACTTTCATTTAGACATTTGACCTAAATATACCTGGAATCAAGTGAATAAGGGACTCAAAATTTGAACTAGAAATCTGTCCAGTAAAATACTGGGCAGATTGCAGTGAACGTATCTTAGAAAAAATTCATAAATTTTGCTAACAAATTAGGTTTAATGTTATTCTAGTTGGAAATTAAAGATAAGACATGTACCTACATTTTGTTAGTTGATAACTTATCGAAATGCTGTCTAGAAATGGATGAAAAATACAGGGAAATATAAGGCAGAAATACTGGCCAGAATAAGACAGCTTGTAAATATGTGTTGATTGTGGAATTTTGTGATAGAAAATATATTAATTGGTTTTTCTTATAGTTATAATGATTAAAAGAGCAAGTATGAGGTTGTAAAATATTTAATGGGAATTATTGCATTTATATAGAATTTATATTAATGTTACCTACATAATTTATGTAAATAATAATAAAAGTAACAAATATAATTAAGCCCTATAACATCTAGTCGAGAGCTAGAAATTAGGATAAGTTGACATGCCAATAAAAGGGTAGAAATGTAGAAACTAGAAAATAGTGTTGAGATTTAATTTACGTAGGCACTAAGAAATAGTACTGAGTTGAAATTACGTAGGCACTAAGAAATAGTGCTGAGTTTGAAATTACGTAGGCACCAAAAAGGTGCTGAGTTGTTATTGAAAATATAGGCGTTAAATGCTGAGTTATAAAATAATTATGTGGGCACCGAGTATACTGCTGGAGAGCAGAAACCCTGTATCCAATATTTGGTTCTGATCTAAGATGTTGTGGGTTATCAAATAAATAACAGAAAAATGTAAATTATTAAATTGATATTTCAAATTGTATATCTTGTATTGTTAAAATTTCAAGCATGCTTAATGAATGAAATGTCATAATTGATGAATTATATATTTTTGCATGACGAAAATATTTTTACTATTAATTGAATATTTTGCATGCTTAGTAAATTAATTGTAGTTTTCAAATTTATATTTTAGAAATATTTATGTAATTATTGGATAGTTGTCAAACGTACCACTAAGCTAGTAGCTTAACGCATGTGTTTCACGTGTAGATAAATAGATGTAGTCGTTACGTTAGGGCGACCGAAGATAAGGGAAACCCCAAAATCAAATTGCAGCAGTCTATTTCTTTTTTGTATGTTTTGGAAATTTTATTATAAAAATTAAATTTTAAGAATTTCTCTTGATGTAAAATTGTGGCATGTAGGATTTATAAGGATTGAATTTTGTAATTTATATATTTGGTATTATTGTAAATATATTTCTAAATATTATGGTCTAATGAATAAGTTCTTTTAAATCAAAATATTTACATCACTAGTTGCATATTTAAATGATATGAAAAAAAAAAGAAATATAGTAATAAATATTTCGCTAATAAATAAAATATGTATATATATATATATTACACTAATTTGAGAATTGATTATTTCTACAAAAACAAATGAGGTTTGTAGCACTTCCATACTCTATTAACGACTAGTAGGGTAAGGGAGCGCATATAAATGATATGAAAAAAAAGGAAATATAGTAATAAATATTCTGCTAATATATATATATATATATATATATATATATATATATATATATATATATATATATATATTACACTAATTTGAGAATTTGTTATTTTTACAAAAGAAAATGAGCTTAGTAGCACTTTCATACTCTATTAACGACTAGTAGGGTAAGGGAGCACTACAAGGTGAATGTAATTCTTGTTAAAAATAATTTTAAGACAATGTGCTCCCATTAAGCATACCAAGCTCCATTTTTATAAAACAAAACCTTTTCTCATTTAAAGGTTTGGTGAAAATGTCAGCCAATTGATTATTTGTGTCGATAAATTCTAACACAACATCACCATTTTGGGCATGATCTCTTATAAAATGATGCCTAATATATATGTGTTTGCTCCTAAAATGCTTAATGGGATTTTTAGAATGATTTATAGCATTTTTATTATCACATTTGATGGGAATGTGATCAATTTCTTGACCATAGTCCTTGAGTTGTTCTCTCATCCAAAGAACTTGAGTGCAACCACAACCCATTGCTACATATTCTGCTTCAGTAGTGCACAAGACAACCAAAGCTTATTTCTTGCTAAACCAAGAAACTAAACATTCACTAATGAAGAGACAAGTTATAGATGTGTTTTTTCTATCTAGAAGACTTTTGGCATAATCGGCATTCGAAAAACCAATGATATGAAATGAAGTGTTGCTAGGATACCATAACCTTAAATGCATTGTGCCTTGTATATATTGTTGAACCTTGAGGGGTATTTCCATCATTTTGATGTTAAAAAATAAAATAGCAATAATGTATTTAACATACTTGTTTTCTAAGTCTATTGAACAGGGTATGGAATATGATAGCAAGAATGGAGAATGGAAGATTATTCTTAAAAAGATAAAATTGAAGAAATAGCATGTTCACGCCCGTGATGAAGCTTAACGCCAATAATCCAACATTTAAAGTTCATGACTATGTAGAATGATAGCAACCGTTAATGAACATTTCAGTTATGCCCGTGAAATAAAGTCACACCCGTGAGAAGACATGACAAATTCTTCCAGAGAGCTTTATGACCAGAGTCACCACTTGGACCACGGCTTGGAAGGATGTCACACCTATGAAAATATAATGTCACGTCCATGATCCAACAATTCAAATCCTTCCAGAATGCTTCACAGCCAAGGTCACCACTCAAGTCACAACTTGGAAGAATAGTCATGACCGTGACACACTTATTCACGACCGTGAAAGATGAAAGAGAAACATGTCAGGTGCAACAATAAGAGTTGGTGCAACGGCTAGTTCCATATTAAATGAAATCTAACGGCTATAACTCGCCATAGAAGTATAAATGCAAGTCATTTATGCAATCTAACGGTAAATTATGATCAATGGAAGTTTTGGATGGAGACATATTTGGATAGTGAAGGAATTGAAGTCTGGGATAGCGTTCGAAAAGAATGGACATCGCCAACTAGAAGAGTAGCTAATGGTGAAAAAGAAATCTTATCAAGAGATGATTGGACAGAGCCTCAAAGAATAAAAAACTTCAAAAACAAGACGGCAATGACAATTATCTCAAGCTCATTATCCATTGAAGAGTATGGAAGAATACAACACTGCCCAATAGCTTACAGCATGTGGAAAACATTGGAAAACTATCATGAAGGAACTAAGCAAGTTAAATCCAAGAAGATTCAACTTTTTACTTCAGAATATGAGCTCTTCAAGATGAAATTCAATGAGTCAATCACTGACATGACCAACCATCTTCTAGCTATCATAAATGGCATGAGAAAACTTGGAAAGCACCTGAGCTTGGAAGATGTAAATAACAAAATTCTGAGAAGTCTTCCTCTCAAAGATTATGGTTCAAGAGTTGTCGGTATAGAAGAAGCAAATGAAGACATGAGCATCATGAATACTAATGTGCTTATTGGCAAACTTCTTATACATGAAATGGCAGTGAAAAGAGATAGAGAGCTTGAAGTAGAACCATAAAAAAAGAAAGCCTCTAGCACTAAAAGCCTCTACTTCAAAATCCCAAGAAGAAGTTGAAGATGATAAAGAAATGAGTGATGATGCAAATGAGGACATTGCTATGCTCTCAAGAAGGCTGAAAAGAATTATTGAGAAGAGAATGAGCAACTATAGAAAATTCAAGCAAAGAAACCTCAAACAGACTTCTAATGATGCACAAAGAAGTAAAGAAGTGGTAAAGTGCTATGAATGTGGAAAGAAATGACATATTAAACCAGAATATCCAAGGCTTAAGAAACATAAGAGAAAATACCAAAGAGATAATGGGGAGAAAGGTCACAAAGCCACATTGGATGACGAAAGCTCTTCAAGTGAAAAAAATGACAATGAAAGTGAAGAGGTCAACCTATGCTTCATGGCTATATAAGATCACGTCTCGGATAAGGTAAGATCACTTCACTCATACTCTTTTAATAATAATAGTAGTGATAATGATAGTAATAGTGAAGATGATGATGATGAACAAAGCCTAATAGAAGAATTGAATCTAGAACTAGAGAAATATAAGAGTAAATTCAATACTTATAAAAATAACATTTCTAATTTGAAAATCAAAATGGATGTTTTAGAAAAGGAGAGGTTTAAGCTTAAATCATCTAATGAATCTCTTCAAAAGTCATTAGATGAATACTCTTCAAGACCCTCAACTAAATCTTTGCTTAAAAAAAACAATACTTTGAAAAATGAAGTTGAGGAATTTAGAAATTCCATTTCAAAATTCCACAAAGGAAAAAAGAGCTTAGATACTCTCATTGTGTCTCAAAGACCACCCTTAATTAGACATAGTCTCAGATATAAGGGCACATCATCATCTTCTCACAAGACTACTTTTGTTAAGTCAAGAGAACCTCACATCTCCACATTTGTTGGAATAGCACCAAGGGATAAGTGCACTAAATACACTAAATCTTCTATACATAAAAGGAATAATCAAGGACTGGTAAGCCTAAGAAAGAAACCTCAAAAGGCTAATCATGCCTTTATGTATAAGAAGCATGCATCTAGAAATAACACCAATAATCATGATTGTGCATGCCATTGTTCTCAAACTCAGTCTAATAGAAATATGGCATTCAAAAGCATTGTAAGACCAAAAAGCATTTTTAGACCTAAATAGTGTAATTATTGTATGAATATTGGTCACGTAAATAAACATTGCTAGATAAGGAAGGCTCATTAGGAACCTTCATGTGCTAACCCCTAAGGACCCAAGCTCATTTGGGTACCTAAAAACAATACTTTAATTGTGATTTTATAGGTATGCCTCAAGTCCACAATAAACAAAAATGCTTGGCTAGTAGACAATGGATGCTAAAGGCATATGACAGGAGACAAAAAACTTTTCAATGAAATCGAAAGTATTGATGGAGGTAAAGTTACCTTTGGAAACAATGCTAAGGGTAAGGTAATTGGCATTGGTTCTATTGGTATTAATGGTGCTACTCTTATTAAAGATGTCTTACTTGTTGATGATTTGAAACATAACTTGTTGAGTGTAAGTCAATTATGTGATAAAGGAAATAAAGTAACCTTTACTTCCAATGAATGTCTTGTAACCTCTATTGATGGTCAAGAGATATTTAAAGGAAATAGAGATGTCAATACCTACATAATAGACTTACACAAAATATCTAACCATTCCTCTAAGTGTCTTGTGACTACTAATGATGAATCTTGGCTGTGGCACAGAAGGCTTGGTTATGCAAACATTGATTTAATTCAAAGCCTAAGTACAAGAGAGCTAGTAAAAGGACTGCGAAAATTCAAATTTGAAAAAAACAAGACATGTGAACCTTGCTAAAGAGGGAAGCAACACAAGTCATCCTTCAAATCCAAAAACATAGTAAGTACCTCAAAACCCCTATAACTCCTGCATCTAGATTTATTTGGACCTACTAGAATTGCAAGCTTAGGAGGTAAACATTATGCCTTTGTCATCGTAGATGATTACTTTAGATTCACTTGGGTAATTTTCTTAGCTCAAAAGAGTGATGATTTTGAAAATTTCAAAAATTTTGCTAAAAGAGTTCAAAATGAAAAAAGGATATTGCATTTCAAGAATAAGAAGTGACCATGGCAAAGAATTTGAAAATGAAAACTTTGAAAGTTTTTGTCTTGAACATGGCATTTCGCAAAATTTTTCATCTCCTAAGACACCTCAACAAAATGGGGTAGTTGAAAGGAAAAATCGAACTTTAATTGAAATGGCTAGAACAATGCTCAATGAGTATGGTTTACCAACTTACTTTTGCACAGAAGCCACAAATACTAATTGTTATATTTCAAATTGAGTTTTCAAAAGACCTCTCCTAAACAAGACTTCATTTGAGCTATGGAATGGAAGAAAGCCCTTGATATCATACTTTAGAGTATTTGGATGCAAGTGCTTCATATTGAATACCAAGGACAACCTTGGAAATTTTGACTCTAAATCTGATGAGGGTATCTTTTTAGGATACTCTACAACTAGAATATTTAATAAAAATTCATTAACTGTTGAAGAATCTATGCATGTTGTTTTTGATGAATCTAGTAGACTTGATCTTGTGAAAGGTAGTGTTCTTGATGATGTTGTAGGTACCATGGAAAGACTTCATCTTGAAAATGGAAAAGAGGAAAATGATCAAGAATATTCACATCAAGATGATTCTCAACCTCAAGCTTAAGAGGAAAATAGGCAAGAGCTCCCAAAGGAATGGAGATTGACAAAAGATCACCCCAAAGAGCAAATCATTGGTGATCTTACAAGGGGAGTAAGTACTAGATCTCATCTCAAACATTTAGTTTCTGACCTTGCTTTTATTTCTCAAATTGAGCCTAAAAATATTGATGAGGCTCTTAATGATGAAAGTTGGGTGATTGCCATGCAAGAGGAACTCAACCAATTTGAGAGAAGTAAGGTATGGACCTTAGTACCTAGACCCAAGGATCATCAAATTATAGGCAGCAAATGGGTGTTTAGAAATAAACTAGATGAACAAGGTTCAATAACTAGGAATAAGGCTAGATTGGTTGCAAAAGGTTATAATCAGGAAGAAGGAATAGATTATGATAAGATGATTCTCTACCTCAAGCTCAAGAGGAAAACAGGCAAGAGCTCCCAAAGGAATGGAGATTGACAAAAGATCACCCCAAGGAGAAAATCATTGGTGATCCTTCAAGGGGAGTAAGTACTAGATCTCATTTCAAACATTTAGCCACTGACCTTGCTTTTATTTCTCAAATTGAGCCTAAAAATGTTGATAAGGCTCTTAATGATGAAAGTTGGGTGATTGCAATGCAAGAGGAACTCAACCAATTTGAGAGAAGTAAGGTATGGACCTTAGTGCCTAGACCCAAGGATCATCAAATTATAGGTAGCAAATGGGTATTTAGAAATAAACTAGATGAACAAGGTTCAATAACTAGGAATAAGGCTAGATTGGTTGCAAAAGGGTATAATCAGGAAGAAGGAATAGATTATGATGAGACTTATGCTCCTGTAGCTAGATTAGAAGCTACAAGAATACTTTTAGTATAAACATGCCACATGAATTTCAAACTCTTTCAAATGGATGTGAAAAGTGCATTCTTAAATGGTTATATAGAAGAAGAAGTTTATGTAGAACAACCACCAGGTTTTGAAAGCTATGATTTGCCTAATCATGTTTTTAAACTTTCAAAAGCCTTATATGGTTCAAAATAAGCCCCAAGAGCTTGGTATGAAAGACTTAGTTCTTTTCTCTTAGAAAATAAATTTACAAAGGGGAATGTTGACACTACATTATTCATTAAAAAATATAAGCATGATATTCTAATTGTTCAAATTTATGTTGATGATATCATATTTGGGTCTACTAAGGAATTGCTTTGTCAAGAATTTGCTAAGTGTATGACTAGGGAATTTGAAATGAGCATGATGGGTGAGCTTAAATATTTCCTTGGTCTACAAATAAAACAAGGCAATGAGGGCATATTCTGTAGCGCTCCCTTACCCTACTAATCGCTAATAAGATATGGAAGTGCTACTAAGCTCATTTAATTTAAAACTAACGCTCAATTTTGTATAAATATTTTTTTTATTTCAATTTTTGAGTTTATTATTAGCGGAATATTTATCACCATATTTTTTTTCCATTTAAATATATATCTAGTGATGGGAATATTGTGATTCAAAATAACTTATTCATTAAACCATGATATTTAAAAATATAACTACAATAATTCTAGATATATATAATTACCAAATCCATTACTTATAAATATTACAAGCCACAAATTTACATCAACAAAATTCTTAAAACTTAATTTTTACAACATCATTTTCAAAACATACAAAAAGAACTAGACTGCTGCAATCTGATCTTGGGGTTCCCTCTTCTTCGATCGCCCTATCGGAACAGCTACTTCTATTTATCTGCGCGTGAAACACACGCGCTAAGCTACTAGCTTAGTGGTACGTTTGGCAACTATCCAATAATTACATAATAATTCTAAAATGAAATTTTAGAAACTACAATTAATCTATTTAGCATGCTAAATATTCAATTAATAATACACTATTTTCTTCATGCAAAAATATTTAATTCATCAATTATGACATTTTATTCATTAAGCATGCTTGAAATTTTAACAATACAAGATATAAAATTTACAATATCAATTTCATACTTCACATCATTTTTTTTTGTTATTTATTTAATAGCTCACGACATCTTAGACCGGAACTAAACACTGGATATAAGGTTTCTGCTCTCCGGCAGTATACTCGGCGCCCACATAATTATTTATAACTCGGCGATTAACGCCTACATTTTCAATAACAACTCAGCACCTTTTTGGTGCCTACGTAAATTTCGAACTCAGCACTAATTCTTAGTGCCTACGTAAATTTCAACTCAGCACTATTATTTTTAGTGCCTACATAATTTTAACTCAGCACTATTATTTTTAGTGCCTACATTTCTACCCTTTTATTGGCATGCCAACTTATCCTAATTTCTAGTTCTCGACTAGATGTTATAGGGCTTAAATTACATTTGTTACCTTTATTCATATTTGCATAAATTATGTAGGGAAACATTAATATAAATGCAATCATTCCCATTCAATATTTTACAACCTCATATTAGCTCATTTAATCATTATAACTATAAGAAAAATTCACTTAATACATTTTCTAACACAAAAATTCACAATCAACACATTTCTACCAGCAGTCCTATTCTGGACAGCATTTCAGCCTTATATTGCTCTGTATTTTTCGTCTATTTTTAGACAGAATTTGGACATGTTATCAACTAAGAAAATATAAGTAAATGTCTTAAATTTAATTTCCAACTGGAATCACATTAAAAAGAATTTCGTAGCAAAAGTTATGAATTTTCTCCTAAGCTACGTTCATTGCAATCTGCCCAGTATTTTACTGGGCAGATTTCTGCCTTATTGTTCTCTGTCTTTTTCATCCATTTCTAGATGGAATTTGGACAAGTGATCAACTAGAAAAATGTAGATACATGTCTTATATTTAATTTACAACTAGAATCACATTAAAAATTATTTCTTAGCAAAAGTTATGAATTTTCTTCTAACCTATGTTCAATGCACTCTGCCCAGTATTTTTTTTCTGGACAGATTTCTAGTTCAAAGTTTGAGTCCATTTTTCACCTAATTTCAGGTATATTTAGGTCTAATGGTCTGAATGAAAGTTCAATCCCTATGTCTTAACTTTCCAACACAGCAAGAATCACTCAGAAATGATTTCCAGAACTCAAGTTATGATCAAAACACTAGACACTGTTCATAAGACGAATTTTCCAGCACATCAAATAATTCATACATTTTCCATTTTCATGCATCAACCTCATTTTCTAGTCTTTATTTTCACATTCATGGCATAATTTAATCACCAATTCATTTCTCAATCAAATATGCAGAATTTCATACACATCACAAAATCAAAATCAACATTTTTATACATTGAATTTTTGCCAAATGTACATACCTCAAAGTTCTATTTTTCTTCACTTTTCTCTTCCTCTTAGATAGCCTTTTCCTTGCCCTTACTTCCCCTTTGATTTTGGTTTAAAGTTTGTTCACTTCTTTGTCCTAACAACAAATTTTACACTAATCAAGCACTAATCATACTAATCCACCCTTAATCACCATTAACATACTAATAACCCTAATTTACTAGCTATAATGGCAACTAACCCCAAACTCAAAGAAATGAGAAGAAGAAAGTAAGGAGATGGAAAATCTAAACTCACCTTTGAAGATCTTCCAAATGGCTAAAAACTTCTTTCTCTCTTTTTCTCTTCCTTTCTTCCTTCCTCTTCCTTGGTTTTGCTCACTTTACTTCACTTTCTTCATGATCTTGCCTTAATCCCACTTTTTTTCATCTAATCTTTGCTTTAATTGGAGAACAAAAAGAAGAACATCAAGGGAGGAGGAGAAGCTCACGGCAAAGAGAGAAAAAGGGAGAGAAATGGGTGTAATTAAGGTGAGGAAGAAGAAGAATGGTTAAAAAAAGTGGAAATTTGACTTTTTATAGTTGGATTAGGTGGGTGGTTAGGATTAGTTACTAATCTTGCTTCCTATTGGTCCATTAATTTAAATCACTCTTACTTTATTTTAATCAAAAGAATATTCCTTTCCTTAGATAAATAATATTCCATTTTTATGCCTTCTTAAAATATCTGTGCCAAAAACACTGCAATTTCCAATTTCGTTCAGCGAAAAATTATTTTTTTCTCAATTTTAATTCCAAACTTCAAAATTCTCAATTAATAATATCCAAAATATTTTTCTCCCATCTTATTATTATTTTAATTTATTTCTTTCATGTCCAAATTTAGACCTCGATCGGTTCGGTACACCGGATTTCAGTCAACCGTGACCGTGGCCTAAATTATCGGGTATTACATATTCATCAACCAATCCAAATATGCCAAAGAATTACTTAAGAAATTTGGAATGGAAGGATGCAAGAATGCCAAGACTCCAATGAGCACATCAACAAAATTGGACAAGGATGAAAAGGGTAAGAGCATTAATGAAAAGCTCTATAGAGGTATGATCGGATCACTTTTATATCTTACTTCTTCTAGACCCGACATAATGTATAGTGTATGCTTATGTGCATAATTTCAATCATGTCTAAAAGAGTCTCATTTAAATGCAGTAAAAAGAATTCTAAGATATTTACATGGCTCATTGCATCTAGGTTTGTGGTATCCTAGAAATTCATTCTTTTACATTGTAGGATATTCATATGCAGATTATGCTGGTAGTCTTTTAGATAGAAAAAGTACTTCATGTACTTGTCACTTTATTAGAGAGTGCTTAGTTTCTTGGTTTAGCAAGAAACAAGTTTCAGTTGCTCTTTCTACCGTTGAAGCGGTGTATGTAGCAGCAGGATGTTGTTGTACACAAATCCTTTGGATGAGACAACAACTTAAGGATTATGGTCATAGTATGAACCATATACCTATTAGATGTGACAATACAAGTGCTATAAATTTATCAAAGAATCCCATTCAATATTCTAGAAGTAAGCATAGTGACATTAGACACCACTTTATTAGAGATCATGTTCAATATGGAGATGTTGCATTGGAATTTATAAGCATAGAAAATCAATTGGCAGATATCTTTACTAAGTCTCTAAATGAGGAAAGATTTAATTTCAAAAGAAGAAAGCTTGGTATGATTGATGTATTAACTTTGTGATTGCCAAATTGTCAAACCTTAATTGATAATCTTGTTTTTGTCTCATCTTACTAGATATAAGGTAGTTAATTTGATGGGAATTTATGTTATAAGGGATAGAATCCTCATATAAATGCTTTAGGCTTGTTTTAGGACTTAATTTTATTTAATGAGAATTTTAGGCAGTTCACGCCCATGACATATATTCACGCCCATGTACTAAATAGCCAAAAGAACCAGTAGCTTTCACGACTTGATTCACAACATGGTTCACGGCTTAAAGTAGTGAAGCCTATGTTCACGACTTCATTCACCCCTGTGAAATGCCTCATTCACGCCCTTGATGTTTTTTCACAACCGTGACCATTTTCACTAAAAACTTACAGAAGCGTTCACGATTTGTGTCACGCTTTGTTTCACGGTCACAAATAGTGAAATTCAACACTTCACGCCCGTGATTCCATTTTCACCACCGTGATAGTTCATCATTCACGACCGTGACCTTCAAATGTCACGACCGTGAGCAATTTCATGCCTTTCTTCACGGGTAGAGCACCCTTTCAGCAAACCGTGAACACGACACTTCACGCTCGTGACTACATTATTCACGCCCGTGAAGATGTCAGCTATATAACATTTCTGCAAGTTATTTTTCACATTTCAACTCCACAACTTCTTGCAACTGCTCTCATTTATCAACATTCATTGTCACATTGAAGATTCCATCCCCGTAGTCACAAATTTATTCTATAAATACTATCAAAAACTTCTTCCATCATCACATATCATCTTTCCTTAGGGTTTCCTCACAAATTCTATCAAACTTTTTCCACTCTTCAAAAGTTCATTCTTTCAATCCAGATGGAAACCGGTTCATCAAAGGGTACTAGGAAGAAATCTCATGCTCCTAGAAGGTACACAGATTACCTCATGAACACAATTCCAGAGCATTTCCATCCTAGGTACTCTGTGCTTAAAAAAAGGCCTCTCATTTCCTCAAGGTCATTTGAGTGGCAGACAGTACGTACTCTCAACCTCGAGACAGCCATGACAGAGCAACTTCAGGCTTGTCATTTGAAGGATTTTGTTGACATTCATCAACCAATGTTGAGGGAGCCAACCTTAGAGTTCTTAAGCACTCTGTAAGTATCACCTACTGGCACGGTGAAGTTTCGATTGTGCAAAAATCCTAACACCCTCTCTGCCACAGAATTTGAAGATTTATTCAATCTTCCCTCGGATGTAATCCTGAACGACAATTTAGTGGAGTTCTATGCAACTCAGACATGGACTCACTTCGGGTTGGATTGTAACTGGGATGTTAGAAAGACGAAGAGTACTCACCTCCGATCCCTAGTGCACAAATATCTACATAGGTTTCTAACTTATAGCTTATTTGCCCGAGGAGACAGCAATGGAACCATTAGAAAGTCTGAGCATTTTCTCCTGGAGATGGCCCGAAGAGGCCTCACAGTGGCACTTTCTCGATGGTTTACAAACCATCTCCAATCCATTGCCACCAAGCCCTCTGGAGACATACTTATTGATGGGTATGTGACCCACATTGCCTTGAAGCTTGGATATCTGAAGTTGGATGCACATCATTACAACCTCATCCCAGGGCATCCTCGAGACCGACTGGATGTCGAGTCTTTCATCAAGATGGGAGCGGCTGTTCGAATTGTATTTGAGAATAACATCTACTACCGCTTCATCGACACTACTGGCGAGATCATTTGGAAAGATAATGACTCGAAGGACTTGAAAGCCGGCCTCCAAGGAATCCATCAGAAGAAAATGGCTCGAGTTGAGGTGACACCTCTAGAGGTTGAGCAGGAAATCGGACAATCCTCTGCCCCCGCACAAAATTTGGCTCAGCAAGTGGTTGACCTCCTGGCACCATGATTTGAGCAGCTGCAGGCTTCCATGGATGAGAGGCTGGAGAACCTTAAGGACTTCATGGAGTCTCGAATGGATAGCCTAGAGGCAGAAGTTGCTCGACTTAGGGATAGGATGTCCGGATAGATGTTAGGCTTTATGTTAGCCTTGCGATGTTTGTTTTTTGCTTGTTGTTTATAAGAAATTTTAATTTCCTTTCTGAATTTTATTTGTTTTTTTTGTACTTCTCTTTCATAATTAATATATTTGCTTTGTTTTCCATTGGATTTATCTTTATTGATATTATTTTTGTTCATAACAAAAGGGGCAGAAACTAGCAATATATTGAGTTAAGTGCAAACAATACTTAATTTTGAATCAAAATGGAGAACCTAGCAATGTATTGTTTTAAAGTTAAATGCAAAATTAAGTAGGGAGAACCTAGCAATATATTGTTTAAAGTTAAGTTTTAAAGTTAAGTGCAATACTTAAAATTTTGATTCAAAATGAATATGCAAGTATGCAAATGAGCTTTATACACCTTCAATATATCTTAAGTATACTTTGCATATACCTTGATGCAAGTTACATAAATGAATATGCACTTGATATACTCTAAATATACCTTACATATACTTCATGCTTTAAGAAAATTTTGGTATACATTGGATATACTTTGCATATAATTTGCATATAGTTAAAACTAGAAAGTCTATTTTGATGCTACACTTCATCATTCTTTACAATTCTTGCACTTCATCATTCTTTATCCTAAGCATCTTTTGAGGGGGAGACTTCTCAAAAGCACATATTGCTAGATTATTTGTCACCATCAAAAAGGGGGAGATTGTTGAACTTTGAAGGGTATTTCTGTCATTTTGATGCTAACAAATAAAATAGCAATAATGTATTTAACATACTTGTTTTATAAGTCTATTGAACAGGGTATGGATTATGTTAGCAAGAATGGAGAATGGAAGATTAATCTTAAAAAGATAAAATTGAAGAAGTAGCATGTTCACGCCCGTGACCCTATGTGTCACACCCGTGATGAAGCCTAACGCCAACAAACCAACATTTAAAGTTCACGGCCATAAAGGAAGATAGCAATGGTGAATGAGCATTTCAGTCACGCCCTTACAAGATATGTCATGCCCGTGAAAAGACATGACAAATTCTTCCAGAGAGCTTCACGACCAAAGTCACCACTTGGACCACGGCTTGGAAGGTTGTCACGCCCGTGAAGATAAAATGTCACGCCCATGAACAAGTATTTCAAAACCTTCTAGAATGCTTCACGACTAAGGTCACTACTTCAGTCACGACTTGGAAGAACAGTCATGACCGTGACACACAGAGTCACGACCGTGAACGATGAAAGAGAAAAATGCCAGGCATGATTATTAGGGTTGGTGCAATGGCTAGTTTGATATTTAATGCATTCTAACAACTATAATTTGCTATGGAAGTATAAATGCAAGTCATTTATGCATCCAGAACAAGAGAGTGAACAAGGAGAACCAAAGAACAAGTGAATTGAAAATATTTTGAATCAAAACCTTGTTGTAAGCCATTTTGTTCATTTGATATTTATTCTCTGTAAAAGTCTTTTTGCTCATCATTTATTGAGCAATAAAGATTTGTAAGTGTTTCTCTCTGTAATCATTTACTCAAGTGAGTTTTGGGTATTTCTAGGTTAAGAGTAGAACACAGGTAAGGGTTAGTTGTGTGAGCCTCTAAAACACAAAGAAAGGTTGTTTGTGTGAGCCTGTAAAACATAAGTTAAAGGTTGTTTGTGTGAGCCTGTAAAACACAAGGTAAAGGTTGTTTGTGTGAGCCTGTAAAACACAAAGAATTGGTTCTTGTGTGAGCCATCAAAACACAAGGGATTTCTGGGTTAGGTGTGAGTCATTGTTAGAAACACCATAGTTGGGAGTGAGCTTGTAAAACTCCATTGTAACACTTAGTGCATTAGTAAAACTCCCAATTGCGATTAGAGAGATGAGTAGGGTTTGTTAACACCCGAACCTCTATAAAAATCCTTGTGTCAAATTTTTCTATCCCTCTTAAACTTAACTTTTCATTCCGCATTTTTAAAAGTTAAATTTTTAATATCCAATTCAACCCCCCTTCTTGGCTCAATATCTGGGCAACAATTTCCTTCATTCTATGTTATGTATCAAGGACTTCATTAATTGATTTAAGATCACTTATTAATTCATATATCAAATGAACATCAAATTAATGAAAAATCCTTTTATTAATCAAATAAATTTGTACAATAAGTGCTAAAGGTGATTGCTTTTAGAGCTCTTTTTTAACAAAATTGTCATTCTAGTGAGATTGGTCCCTGAAAGAGTATCAACAGGATACTCAACAGTTTTTCCTTAATTTGATCATATTAATGGCTGAATATAAGGTGATTTAAAACATAAAAGTTGTATTCCTGTTTGTGTTCTAGGTCTCTTCCAAATTTGATATGAATATTTCTTGTGTAGGTTGACTTATAGTGAAATGAACTATGGTTGTTCCTTGATTGAGCTGGTTTCACATACCTGTGCAGCTCCGGTAATTTCGTCCTCATATTTGACCAATTTTTAGATCAAATTAGCAAAAGTTTACAACATAAAAGTTTTATTTCTATATCTTATCTAAGTTCCTGTGAAAGTCTTACCTTAAAATTTTATTTACTTTGTGAGTTATGACCTTAATAAATGAACTAGTCAGGTTGTCATTCTATTATGAACCAGTTATAGATCCTCTAGAATTTTAGAACCTAAATGAGGTAAACATTAAAAAAAAAGTTCCAAATTAACTTATATAACTGTCTAAAATGTTTCATAATAATTGAATATACATGATGAAAGATATAAATTTTTAAATGTAGTACCCAAAACTACTTAGGGGCAGAAAACATAGCAACATTTAAAATTATACTAAATATTCTATAATGGTTAAAAAATTATAAAATTTTAGTATGCTATATTATTACATATTAAAGTTGATTAGAAATAATAATCATATAAATTGGATAAGTGTAGAAAAAGTTATAGATCCAACAATCCTAAGAGGTCATATTCCAGCTTAAAAGAAATTGTAGTTATTTATTTAAACATATTAAGAAGAAGTATTTTATCAATGTATTAATTATTTATATTTTTGAATTAGGATCTCAACAAGAGAAAGAACAACAAAAGTGAACAGGTTCTGATTCTAGATTTGGAAAAGAAAAAAAAAGCTATCAAGGTTTGTACATATATGTATTATGGTTTGCCCTAATGCATGTTTATGTGTGCATAACAGAAATTATGTGTCATCATGATAAAATAATATATTATTACATTCTTTTAAATTATAAAAATGTTATTAATTAGGAATTTAATGTTATGGTAACATTTGATGAATATCATGTTATTACATGGGTTTGAAATAAATTGTGAACTCGTAATTATGTTGATACAAAATGAGAGTTGATTATGGCAAGTAATGACATGATAAAAACAATTAATTAATAGTTTTAATTGTTGATTTCTCTACCTGGGACTAACATAGGATAGATGTTGCACCATTAAGAGGGAATTATGATACCGATATTGTTATGATTCAAGGACAGGGTGGCTATAGCTCCGAGAGTGCCCCTGATCCTCATTACACACAGATAACATGATTATACTAGGATAAGGTAGCTAAAGCTCTACGAGCGCCCCTGACTTGAGATTATAGTGAGTATGGTGGCTTAAGCTCTGTGAATGCCCCTATTTCACACCTTATATCCAGACAATCCAAGAACGAGATTTTGGACTAATAAACCATAGAATGAAATATGATAATTTATTAATTTATGTAAGTAACAAAGTATGAAATGTTTATATGAGGTGGAAAATAGTTATTATGTTTATTCTTTTATATTATGTATTTATTTATTATATATGACAAATATGTAATAAAATTTAATGTGTCATGATTGTAGAAATTTTCCTTGTTAAAGAATAGGTAAAAAAATCCCTCTCCCAGCCATGCTTGCATTTTTCATTGCACATGGCTTTCCCTATGTATACATCGAAAACTTAATTCCCTCTCTAGACAAAAAAAAACCTCTAAAAAAGTTGAATACTCAGTTGCTCAAGCCTTACTCGTATTTCTTCGCATGTATCTGCAGTAGCATTCAAATAATGTCCTTTGATTTCACCTGCTTCATCCTATGCTTTAAAAATTGCTTCAGCACAAAATAATTATATTGTTAATTAGAACAACTTGCCTAAACAAATATAAATAAATGGATTAAGTTAATTAAAATGAAAATTTTTTAATTCGAGCAAGTGTATTTAGTAAATCTTATGGCATTCTATTTATATATATGAGATTATTCCTAATATATAAGTAGGGCGTCACATGATGAGATTCATATCATGTGCAATTGTGTTTATACCTAAATAATCCCTAGTTATAAGATTAACAAGAAAGGACATTGTTAATCCAGATAGACTAGCACATGTTATACTCTTTGACTACATCAAGCAGCTGATCTCATAAGCTGATAACTTGAGAGTTTAGAGCTAACATGTTGATGCTTGCTAGAGTAGCCAAGTTAATTGGATGACCTGTTAATGAGGCAATCACATGGGTATCTATTCAATGTCAGTGGTGGTCTCATCATAGTAATGGTGCAAGTGTCCTTAGACTTGATAAGAATCTCAATATCATGATCTCATCATGATTTCCTTCATGTGATATTATGCATCAAGAAATTCATTAATTGATTTAATATCAATATCAATTCATATATTAAATGAATATGAAATTAATGAAAATGCCTTTTATTAATCAAATAAATTTGTACAATGAGTACTAAAGGTGATTGCCTTTAGAGCATTTCTCTAACAGATTGTCTAATGAACGAATTTAATTAGTTTAAACTAATTATAAGTTCTTATAATGATAAGAATGAATTCTAAAAATTTTGGGAATTTTAAAATGTAATTTGATTTGAATTTGAATTTCAAAGTCTTAGTTTGACTAGGATTCTAGTATGCAATTGTAACTAGGATTGTTTAATCCTATTTGGTATCAAACTAATAGTTAATTAAGGTAATTTAATTATGAATTAATTACTGGTCATATTTGGATTTAATATTAAATGAGATTTAATTATTAAATTCAGATTTAATAATTGTATGCATTAAATTAGTAATAACCTAGTTGGTAAAATAGGCAATTTTAAGAAACTTTTTGATATGATCAAATGTATGCCTAATTTGCATGATTTCCTTTTAGAAAGTGTTTCTAAATTTTCATATGATTATTTAATGAGATTAAATAATGGATATATGATGAATTTCACTAAAGACGAAACAATCAAAACAATGTTTCAAGAGTTGATACAAAAGGAACCTAAATTATTACTTTAATAGATTACCTTAAATTATGCATTAGAGAATGTGTTAAGGGTGTATGGAATGGAATGATGGTATGATTATGGACGTGACCATTGTGCTTAATCATGCGTGGAATTTTGTTTTTGGTAAATAGGACCTGCGAGTGGCTGCCTTCTCTATTCTCTCTATTGTATTTCTCTTCTAATCTTATTCCCCTCAAATTAAACTTGAGGCTTTCCTATGAAGAATTTATGTAATTAAATTGTATATGATTGGAATAGAATTGAAGTACAAAGGATCAAGAAGCCAAGGAGATGGTGCCAAAAGCAAAGGAGCATTAGAATACGAAATTATTTTCTATTTTGGTGTTGTAATTTCATGCATCTACCTAAGTTAGACCTAGTCAATCCTTTCATGGCTCAAAGGATTGACATTAGATTATGTCCATAATCATAACCATATAATTAGTGTAATTATCTATATGTGATGAATGGATATATTATGCTTGCCAAATTGCTAAGATGTGACCTAAAATTAAAGAAATCCCTTATTAACAACATTAAGTCCAATGTTTTTCATTAATATGGCAAGAACCAAAGTTATTTTACAGTTTGGGTTATTGGGCACACCTAAGACCATTCTACACGAATATTTTCAAACCATCAAAATATGATTTCATGATTAATGGGTTGGCTTTAACTAGCTATATTGGCTTGTTGGGCACACCCAAGGTCAATGTGAATTAGAAGCAGTATTGGGTAAGTGTACATGAGATGTGTACATATCAAGAGTTGATATCCCAACGATTCAGTAGTTGCATGATATGATGCAATTGGTGTGAGATACCTACCAATTAACCTAAGGTGGCTTGTTGGGCACACCTAAGGTCATTCTTAGTGATGTTGGATACTGACCCACTAGGAGAGCTTCCAATGGGTTCTTTCAGATTCATAGTGAGGGCTATGGGTTTACAATAAAATAATGAGAGTTATAATGCGCTTTTATTAAAGACCTAATATTCATGCATTTAGTACATTTTCTAACATGATCTTTATTTACATCTAGGTTGCTAGAATCATGTCATCAAACGTGAACTTACACTCAATTCTCGATTCCAATAAATTGACTACCCCAAACTTCCTTGGTTAGTTAAGGAATTTGAGAATAGTTCTCAAAACTGAAAAATTAGCCTATGTCTTGTAAGAGCCGCTTTCCTCCCCTCATGCTAATGATGCATCTGTTGATGAACAATTGGTACATAAGAACCTGCCAATGGGCTATTGGATATTGTATATACAAATGTATGTGGCCTATTGTTAGTGCATGCCAAAAGTGGTTTTATCTACTTTGTTACTTTCATTAATGATTATTCATAATATGGGTATTTGTATCTGATGAGATACAAATCTGAAGTTTTGAAAAGTTTAAAGAATTTAGAAATGAAGTAGAGAAACATCTTAGAAAAAGTATTAAAGCACTTAGATCAGATCGAGGTGGGGAATACTTAAGCCAAGCGTTTTAAAGTTATCTCAGAGATAATGTGATTTCATCTCAGTGAACTCTACCTTACACACCACAATATAATGGTGTGGCTGAAAGGAGAAACTGAACCTTGTTAGACATGGTGAAGTCAATGATGAGCTTTGCAGAACTGCTTAAGTCCTTTTGGGGTCATGCATTAGAGACTTCTATTTATATATTAAATAAAGTCCATTCTAAGTTAGTTGAGGTTACTCCATATGAGATATGGACTAGCAAGAGACGTATTCTTTTTGACTTGAAAGTATGGGGTTGTCCTGCTTATGTGAAGTGGATGATGTCAAATAAGCTAGAAGCTAAGTCTAATAATTGTCTATTTGTACGATATCCAAAAGAGTCATTTGGATATCAATTCTACCATACCTGGGAATAAAAAGTGTTTGTTTCAAAGTATGTTGTATTCTTAGAGAAAGAGTTTTTTCTAAAAGAAGATAATGGGAGCAAGATTGAACTTGATGAAGTTCAAGATGTTCAAATAGATGCAAATCAACTGACAAAACCCAAATTTATTACTCATAGAGATGAAGTAAGAACTACACCTTTTGAAACACAAGAACTTCTTAAATCAAGTAGAATACTCATTGTTCCTGAGAGATATAGATTTCTTATAAGCGAACAAAATGACGTATTGCTCATAGAGAGATTTGTTCATGATAAGCCTGCTACTTATGAATAAGTTCTGAATTGTTCAGAATCTGACATATGGCTAAAAGCCATGCAATCAGAGATGGATTCCATATTTGAAAACCAATTGTAGACTTTGGTTGACCCACCTGAAGGTATTAAACCCATTGGGTGCAAATGGGTCTTCAAGAAGAAAACCAACACGAAAGAGAATATAGTTAACTATAAAGCTAGGTTGGTAGCTAAAGGATATCGTCAAAGACAAGGTGTTGACTAGTATGAAACTTTTTCTCCAGTTGCTATGCTTAAATCCATCAGAATACTTGCAGTCATTGCTGCTCATTATGATTATGAGATTTAGCAAATAAATGTGAAAACAACTTTCCTTATTGGAAATCTGACTGAGGATGTGTACATAATACAACCTAAGGGTTTCACATCAAGTGATGGCAAAAAGGTATCCAAATTGCAAAAATCCATTTATGGATTGAAGCAAGCATCCAAGAGTTGGAACATCCAATTAGTTAAGACAATCAAAAAGTTTGGTTTCTCATAAAATATGGATGAACCTTGTGTTTACAAGAAGGTTAGTGAGAGTGTAGTTATATTCCTAGTATTGTATTTAGATGACATACTTCTCATAGGAAATGACGCCTTAGTTCTACAATTAGTCAAAATTTGGCTTTCTAAGAATTTTTACATGAAAGATCTTGGAGAAGCGACCTATATACTAGGGATAAAGATTATAGAGATAGATTTAAACGGTTGTTTGGTCTTTCTCAGTCTAAATAAGAGGATTTATAGATGCTAGCTTCCAACTGATAAGGATGACTCCAAATCCCAATCAGATTATATTTGCACGTTAAATGGCAATCTACTTAGTTGGAAGAGTTCCAAATAGGAGACAACTGCAGATTCCACAATCGAAGTAGAGTACATTACAGCTTCTAAGGTAGATAAGGAAGCAGTTTGGATAAGAAAATTCATCACATAGTTAGAAGTAGTTTCTAACATTGTTGATCCAATACCTTTATATTGTGATAACAATGGAGCCATAGTCTCATTAAAATCCAAACATGTACTTAGACGTTACCATTTGATTCAGGAAATCATAGGTAGACATGATGCAAAGATAGAAAAAGTTCCCACTGATCAGAATATAGTTGATCCTCTCACTAAGCCACTTCCCCAAAAGTAATATGATAGTCATGTACTCACCTACGGTATAATATATAAAGGCAATTGGCTTTAGTGTGAGTGGAAGATTGTTAGAGTGAGATGGCATCTAAATCAAATGACATGGTTGAGAACCCGAGCTCTCCAAATAATGGGGTATTGAACCAGCCCAATGCAGCTTGTATTCAGGATCCAGGTGCATAACTAGTTCCTAACCCATAGGCTCCTGAACAAGTTACCCAGGGCCAAACTCCATTAATGCAGCAGATGGCAGGACTACTACTGCAGATAGCTAAAGTTGTACCACTAACACCAGCACTAGCTCCTCTACCTCCACCACCAAGATGGAGGGCACAATTAGACAAGCTCTATAAGTTTGGAGCCACTGATTTTCTGGGAATGAAGGATGATGATCCTGCTACTGCACAGTATTAGATCGAGAAGATAAAGAGGGTCTATGATGAATTTGAGGAGGACACAGATCAAAAGGCCAAGTATGTTATCTCTTTATTACAGGAATATACCTATGACTGGTGGAAGACAGTCTTGCTAAAACCATATGTTCCACAGCCTATGACTTGGGACTTTTTCAAGGCCAAGTTTAAAGAACAATTCGTTCCTCCGATTTATGTGGATGAGAAGAAGAGAGAATTTCTGAGCCTCAAGTAGGGTAAAGAGATAAGTGCAAGAGGTTCTAGTATGGTCTCAATGCAGAGATAGGCCATTTTATTACAGCACTTCAGCATGACAACTTCACCAAGCTGATTGCAACCACTGTTAGTGTGGAATAAAGGAATAGGAAGAGAGCTAAGGAAGCATCTAGATAGATAGTGACTCTAGTGACCCTACCTTCAGGTAAAAAGGGTCAATTTCACATATAGTCTTATGGCAAGAGTCAGGGACAAAATAAAGGTTATACTTATGGAGGTTCATATATAAGGGGAAACCCTTTAGGGCTACATCTACAGTAGGTAGCAATCAAAAACAGGCTACCAAAGATAGTATTCCAGTTTATGGCACCTGCCACAAGAGTCATAGAGGAGAGTGCTAGAAGAATATAGGTGTTTGCTTCAGATAAGGATCAAAGGAACGCATGAAGAGAGATTGTCCTCTAATAATAAGAAGTACACCTACCCAAACTACATGGTTAGCTCCAGCTTAGATTTGACAGTACAATAGGGGTCATATAGGACATACCTAGACAGTCTCTAAAACTGTTAACAAGCCAAGACCAAAAAGAGTGCCAACTAGAGCTTATGCTATAAGGGCCAGAGAGCACCGAAAGGCTACATATGTGATTGTTGGTATGTTTTCTTTTTATCACTTTGATATATGTGCATTGATTGATCTGGATTCAACACACTCATATATATGCACAAGCACTCATTGGCAACACAGTATGATTAATGAGAATCTTGAATATGAAATTGAGGTTACAAACCCTTTAGGCACAACATGTTAATGAATCAGATATATAGAGGTTGTCCTTTGATTGTACAAGGGAGAGAGTTCCCAACAGAATTTGATAAAGTTTCCTTTTTAGGAACTTGATGACATATTAAGCATAGATTGGCTAGCACAGCATGGTGCAATTGTAGACTATAAGAAAAAATTTGTAATGCTGAAAACTACAGAATAGGGCGATGTGAAAGTGGAAGGTGAGTTATTCACACAGCTTCCATGAGTTATTTCAATGATGAAGGCAGAGAAAATGATGAGGAAGGGATGCAAAGCCTATTTGGCTCATGTTATTGTTACTAGAAAAGGAGGTCCAAAAATTTAGGATATCCCCACAGTAAATGAATTCCCAAATGTGCTCCCTGAGGATATATTGGGATTACCACAATACAAAAAGGTCGAGTTCTCTATAGAACTCACCTCAGGCACAACACCTATATCAACAACGCCATACAAAATGGCACCATCTGAGTTGAAAGAGCTTAAGGCTCAACTGCAGGAATTGTTAGAGAAAAGGTATATTAGGCCGAGTGTATCTCCATGGGGTGTATCTGTAACATTCAGCAATTTAGGCCCCGATTGCGCGTGACCGTAGTGGGGTCCACTGGTTTAATCGGAGTCTAAATTTGAACCCATAAAAACATGACTAATAATAAGGGAAAATAATTAAGGGTATTATTATTTGGGAATTAAAAAGATTAGGGGTAGAATTAGAAAAAAAAATAAAATTTCCTATGGACAAAATCGGTATTATGGAGATTGTTTGGGGAAAAAGTGTGAATATGGAGGAAGATGTGGTAAAAATGGAATTTTTCAAAGTTTAAATGTTAATCAAGATTAATTAACTTAATGAACCAATAAGAATTAAGATTAATTTTAATTAGTGGGACCCACACATTAATCAAGGTATAAAAGTCAAAAATGGGAGGAATTTTTCATTTTTCCACCAAAATATCTAAGTCCTCTTCTTCTTCCTTTTCCCATCCTTGTTGCCGTCCACCTCCACTCTCTTAAACCTCCATTTTTCTTTCAATTTCCAGCAAGCTAATAATGAAAAGAAATTAGTTTTGAGAGAGGAAAAATAAGAATTAAGGAGTTCTTACCATAAAAGGTACCAAATGAGCAAGAAGGAAGGAAGAAAGAAGAAGAAAAAGGGAGAAGAGTAGGGGGAATTTCGGCCCACCTTGGAGAACTCTTAAGGTGAGTTTATTCTTCTTAAATTTAACCTTTTTCCTTCTATTTGAGACCCATGATGATAGATAGATGTGATTAGGTTTGATAGATTTGGGATTGGTTGCAAGATAGAACTTAGAAAATTAAGTTTGTGTTTAGTTGATGAAGCTGTAATTGGACTTTGAATTGATGATATTTGATTAGATAATTGTTTTATTGCTTAAAAACTAAAGAAAATATGATTTTAATGGATGAATAAGGGGCTGCCATAATTAAAGAAATTAGGAAAAATTGAAATTAATATGGAAACACAACAATTGGTGATAAGGAAAATATGATTTGAGTGTTGAATTGAAGAAAATGAATTGGTAACTAGGATATAGTTTTTGGGCAGCCATGACATATGAAGAAGGAAGTTTAACCTTAGTACATTTTAGCTCAATTAAGGTGTAAATCATATTAGGAGCATTAGAATATTATGTAGACATGAAAAGCATTGAAATTGGATGTTGGAATTGAGATGTGGTATAATTGTGTAGGAAAAATAAGTGAACAAGTGAGAGGCCCTCAAGAGGGTGACAAAGGCAAGGAGAAAGCTAGCTAATAAGGGAAGGAAAAGAAGGTTTAAAGGAAGAACCAAGGCTGATTAGGTATGTGCTTCATTGATAAAAATTTTGCATGTTGTTAATAAGTATGGAATTATATATTAAGGTTTGTTATGTTTGTGTTTTTGAGATGTTATGTGATTTGTTGTGACTTTTGATATTATATATGGAAATGGGACCAAATGGTGTGAAATAATTGAGACATATGAATGTAGTTGTAATTCTGGAAATTTTAGTATCAAAATGAATGCAAATGATGAATGTGGTTGAAATGTGAATTGATGTCAATTGATGGCTCGGGTACAGAATTCCAGGAACAGCTCTGTCTATTTTGATGATAACTTGAGTTGTGGAACTCCTTTTTGTATGTTCTTTGTTGGAAATGAAAGCTAAGACACAATGATTTAATTGGTATTTAGACTATAACATTTAATTATGTCTATATTTGCCCATAAAAATGCATGAAGTTTCATCCTAGAATCTGTCCAGAAAATTCTGGGCAGAAAATTCTGTGATGATGCAGTAGTGAATTGATTATAACGTTTGATAGAAAACTTTGATTTAATTTATTTTTGATGCATCAGAAAGCTAAGACAATAAGCTAAAAATTGTTAGAAGGCCAGAACTCCAAATTCTAATTATAAATGGGCTAAAAATGAAGCCCAAAAAAAGGTCCAAATTCTGCCATAGGTATAAAACGTGAAGTGTTGGACTTATGCATGTGGTATGTTAATTATATGTAATAATTAATGCAAATATTTACTTTTATGGTAATTATCAATTTTTAACAGATTATTTATATATGATATTTTATTGTAATAATAATGGGAATATAGAACAAAAATAAACAAGCATACTTATGATAGTTGAAAATATTGCGAATTAATATAAAAATAGTTAAGCCCAAAAACACCTAGTCTAGAACTAGAATAGGGAATAGTTTGGCATGTCAATCAGGGGAATTTAGGCACTCGGTGCCAAATATGAAAGCCGGTAATGGCAATTGATAAATGCGCTCGGCACAAAATTATTAAGCCGGTAATGACAATATAACAAAAGCCAGTAATGACATTATTATAAAAGCGCTCGGCGCTACATTATGAAAGCCGGGAATGACAACCCCGTTATTCCTATTAGATAGTTCAGTTATAGGTGTTATGGGCACAAGAAAATAATAATAATACTAATATTGAAGTATGTGATTTTGATAAGTGTTACATGAATTAAATTTGTTACTATTACATGTTGAATGAAATTTATTTGATTTTATAGAAATTTTTATTTTATGCATTATTTATTAAATGGTTAATTAATATGTGAGAAAATATATATGTATGTAAAATTTGTATCATTGAAGCACCACTAAGCTAGTAGCTTAGCGCGGGTGGTTTCCTCTCGCGCAAGGTTAGAAGGGTAGCCGTAGAAAATAGTCTGTCAGAAGAAGAAGGGTATCCGGAGGGAAGCAGCAAAAAGCTCTGGGTTTTCTTTTTTGGTATATTTTGTTAAAAAAACTTTGTAAATTAAAGTATTGTTTTTATTTCATATAATGTGTATTAAATATGTGAGTTACTATGTAAAATAACATAGTTTGAATGTAAATTAATATATTTTATAAATAAATAAGATTTTGAGTATTATGCTTGTAATACTTTTATTTCAATGTCTACAAAATTTTCAAAAAAAAAATTACTTCACTTGATTAATTTTATAAAACAGTAAGACGGGTAATACTCACTTACCTTGCTGAACTATAGTGGGGTAAGGGGGTGTGACAATTTTTGGTATCAGAGCCATAGGTTTAGATGGTTCTTACTTAGTGGGTATCGGAAGATAAATGCATGTTTTTAGCATTTGCATTATTTTTAAGCTGCTATATTCTAATAAGGGACCCTTCTTCTGACAATATAGGTTTTAATGGATTCGGAATCAAGACAAAATCGTGAAGAACAGGAGGGTGATAGTATAGCTGACTCGACTGCTCATAGACAGTCAGCATCAATTAGAGCCTCAGAGCCTAGCGTTATAGCTCCACAACATGCTGAAGAACATGTTAACGCGGTTCAGGTACCCCTTATGCAACAAATGGCTATTTTGTTACAGCAGATAGCACAAGTTGTGCCGCCACCAGCTCCACCACCTCCCCCACCTCAACCGAAACCCCAGATTGATAAATTAAGAAAATACGGGGCTACAGATTTTATGGGTAAGAAAGAGGATGACCCAGCAGCAGCAGAATTTTGGTTGGAAAAGACAGAAAGGGTTTTTGAAGAGCTGCAATGTCCAGAGGAGTACAAGGTTAGATATGCAGTATCTCTCCTTCAGAAGCATGCTTATGACTGGTGGAAATTGTTATTAGCAAAACTTCAGACTCCGACCCCTCAGACATGGGATTTCTTTGTGACAGAGTTTAAAAAGAAATACGTGCCAAGAATCTATGTTGATGAGAAAAAGCGAGAATTCCTGAATTTGAGGCAGAGGGGTATGACAGTAGCTGAGTATGAGATGGAGTTCACCAGGTTGAGCAAGTATGCTACTGGGATTATTGGAGATGAAGCTGATAAATGTCGTAGATTTGAAGACGGTCTCAATGAGGAGATTGGGTATTTAGTGGCTTCCCACCAGCATACAGATTTTGCTACGCTAGTGTCCTCTGCTATTAGTGTTGAAAGAAGGAAAAAGCTGAAGACAGAAGAGCATTATAAGAAGTCAACAGCTAGTGTGGCCCAGACATCGGGTAGGAAAGGACGAATAGTACCCAGACCATTTCAGTCAAGGGTGGCTAGACAGACATTTTCTGATAGGCGGGGTCAGCAATTTAGACATGTGGCATCATCTGCTAGTTCACCAGCATCATTTCCCAAGAGATCAGCTCCGACTTTGTGTCAGCATTGTGGTAAAGCTCGTACAGGAGAGTGTTGGTGGTTAACTGGGGCATGTATGAGATGTGGAGCTACTGACCATATGAAGAAAGATTGTTCCAGACTCGGTACAGGTAGTATGGCACCAGCACAGACTATGACACCGGTACAGAGCCGTGGTAGAGGTCGAAGCCAGTTTAGAGGTGGTCGTACCGGACAAAGTTAGGGGGTATCAGAGATAGTTGACAGACCCGGAGGTAGTAGGACCCCAGCTCAGGCATATGTGATGAGGGCTCGTGAAGACCAGGATGCACCAGACGTCATAGTTGGTAAATTATCTTTATTTGATTTTGATTTACATGCTTTGATAGATCCTGGTTCCACGCATTCATACATAAGTACAGCGGCACTTAGACAAGGGAACATGATACCTGAGACCTTAGAATATGAGATAATTGTGACCAATCCACTGGGACATAGTGTGAAAGTGAATAAGATTTATAGAAACAGTTCAATAATTATTCAGGGTAGAGAATTTCCAGCAGACTTAATAGAACTACCTTTTCATGAATTTGATGCTATTCTGGGTATGGATTGGTTGACAAAGCATGGAGCTATAGTCGACTGCCGATATAGAAAAGTTGTACTTAAAATTCCCGGGCAAGATGACACCATCATTCAAGCTATAGGCCAAACATGTTTGACCAATGTTATTTCAGCATTAAAAGCTCGAAAATATATTAGGAAGGGATGTGAGGCATATTTGGCCCATGTGATAGATACCAGGAAGGGGAGCCCAGAACTCAAGGACATCCCTACAGTGTGTGAGTTCTCAGATGTATTTCCTAAAGATTTGCCGGGGTTACCACCAGATAGGGAGATAGAATTTGCTATTGATGTGATTCCTGGTACAGCCCCGATATCAATTACTCCTTATAGAATGGCACCTGCAGAATTGAGAGAGTTAAAGGTTCAATTGCAGGAATTGCTTGACAAAGGGTTCATAAGGCCCAGTGTGTCACCATGGGGTGCTCCGATGTTGTTTGTGAAAAAGAAGGATGGCACCCTTCGGTTATGTATTGATTACCGACAATTGAACAAGGTGACAATTAAAAATAAATACCCACTACCTAGAATTGATGATTTGTTTGATCAATTGAAGGGAGCAGGAGTATTCTCTAAGATTGATCTCAGATCCGGGTACCACCAACTGAAAATCAAAGAATCAGATGTATCTAAAACAGCCTTCAGAACTCGATATGGCCACTATGAGTTTCTAGTTATGCCATTTGGCTTAACGAATGCACCAACTGCCTTTATGGATATGATGAACAGAATTTTTAGGCCTTATCTTGATCAATTTGTGGTAGTTTTTATAGATGATATTTTGGTGTATTCGAGGGACAAGGGAGAACATGACAGGCATCTCAGAATAGTACTGCAGACTTTGAGGGAAAATCAATTGTATGCAAAGCTGTCAAAATGTGAGTTCTGGTTGGAAGAAGTGGGATTCTTAGGGCATATTATTTCAGTTGAAGGAATCCAGGTTGATCCTAACAAAATAGAAGCCATTCTAAGTTGGAAGCCACCTCGCAATGTAACAGAAGTCCGAAGTTTCCTTGGATTAGCTGGCTACTATAGAAGGTTTGTGAAGGGATTTTCATGCATAGCTGCACCAATTACTAAGTTGCTCAGAAAAGAAACTAAGTTTGAGTTGACAGATCGGTGCCAGGCAAGCTTTGAGAAACTAAAAGCCATATTAACCGAAGCACCTGTTTTGACCCAACCTACACTAGGGAAAGATTTTGTGATATACAGTGATGCCTCTCATAATGGGCTAGGTTGTGTATTAATGCAAGAGGGTAAAGTAGTTGCTTATGCATCTAGGCAATTGAAGCCTCATGAGCTAAATTACCCTACTCATGATTTGGAGTTGGTAGCAATAGTGTTTGCTTTGAAAATTTGGAGACATTATTTGTATGGCGAGCGGTGCTACATATATACAGATCATAAGAGCCTCAAATATCTGCCTACACAAAAGGAGTTGAACTTAAGGCAAAGACGCTGGTTGGAGTTAATCAAGGATTATAATTGCATTATTAACTATCATCCAGGCAAAGCCAATGTAGTAGCGGATGCCTTAAGTAGAAAAACACTGGCAGGTATAGTTTAAATTTTCCTCAATTATAAAATAATATATAGAAAGTAATAATAAAATTGAAAAAAATTAGACTCATAATTTATTTTGGCAGAGTTACGGGTCCAACCTACTTTAAGGCAACAAGTGAGAAAAGCTCAGAAGCAAGATCAAAAATTAATGATAATTGTTGAGGCAGTTAAAAAGGGGGAGAGACTTGACTTTAAGGTTGAAGATGATGGAAGCATAAGTTACAAAGGAAGATTGTGCGTGCCAAATGATAGCGGATTAAAGCAAATAATTCTAAAAGAGGCACATAATACAACTTATTCCATGCATCCAGGAAGCAATAAAATGTATCAAGACCTGAAGACTCATTATTGGTGGCCAGGAATGAAGAAAGATATCGTGGAATACACTACAAGATGCTTGACATGCCAACAAGTGAAAGCAGAGCACCAGGTACCTTCTGGATTGTTGCAACCTATTGCTATCCCAGAATGGAAGTGGGAAAGGATTACAATGGATTTTGTATCTGGTTTACCTTTGACCCAAAAGAAGCATGATGTGGTATGGGTGATTGTTGACAGACTCACCAAATCGGCTCACTTTCTGCCAGTTCGGATGGATTATTCATTGAGTTGGTTAGTAGAAATATATGTTAATGAGATAATTCGACTACATGGGGTGCCAGTATCTATTATTTCTGATCGAGACCCACGGTTCACATCAAAATTTTGGAAAAATCTACAACAAGCATTGGGGACCCGACTTGCTTTTAGTACAGCATTTCACCCACAAACAGATGGGCAGTCCGAACGAGTTATTCAATTATTGGAAGATATGCTGAGAATCTGTGTAATTGATTTTGAGGGTAGCTGGGATAAACATTTACCATTGATGGAATTTGCATACAACAACAGCTATCAAACTAGTCTCGCCATGGCACCATATGAAGCTCTGTATGGAAGGAGATGTAGAACACCGCTATGTTGGACAGAACTTGGTGAAAAGAAATTAATGGGGCCAGAATTAGTGCAGTAGACAGAGGAGAAGGTGAAATTAATTCAAGATCGGTTAAAAGCTGCAACTGATCGACAAAAATCCTATGCCGATTTGAAGAGAAAGGACATTGAGTATGCGGTCGGAGACAAGGTATTTTTGAAAGTCTCACCTTGGAAGAAAGTACTTCGTTTTGGTAAAAAGGGGAAACTGAGTCCTAGATTTATTGGACCATACGAAATACTTGAACGAGGGGGTCCAGTGGCTTACAGATTGGCCTTACCACTAGAATTAGATAAGATCCACAATGTGTTTCATGTTTCAATGTTAAGGAGATACAGATCGGATCCGGCACATGTAATACCTATAGAATCAATAGAGGTACAACCAGACTTGACATATGCAGAAGAGCCAGTGCAAATCATAGCTCGAGAAGTCAAGGAACTACGGAACAAGAAGGTACCATTGGTAAAGGTCCTATGGCACAATCATACAGTAGAAGAAGCCACCTGGGAGAGTGAAGAAATGATGAGAACTCAGTATCCTCAGCAATTTGGCTCCAGCTAATCAAGTAAGTTTCGAGGACGAAATTTTCTTAAGGGGGGAGAATTGTAACATTCAGCAATTTAGGCCCCGATTGCGCGTGACCGTAGTGGGGTCCACTGGTTTAATCGGAGTCTAAATTTGAACCCATAAAAACATGACTAATAATAAGGGAAAATAATTAAGGGTATTATTATTTGGGAATTAAAAAGATTAGGGGTAGAATTAGAAAAAAAAAATAAAATTTCCTATGGACAAAATCGGTATTATGGAGATTGTTTGGGGAAAAAGAGTGAATATGGAGGAAGATGTGGTAAAAATGGAATTTTTCAAAGTTTAAATGTTAATCAAGATTAATTAACTTAATGAACCAATAAGAATTAAGATTAATTTTAATTAGTGGGACCCACACATTAATCAAGGTATAAAAGTCAAAAATGGGAGGAATTTTTCATTTTTCCACCAAAATATCTAAGTCCTCTTCTTCTTCCTTTTCCCATCCTTGTTGCCGTCCACCTCCACTCTCTTAAACCTCCATTTTTCTTTCAATTTCCAGCAAGCTAATAATGAAAAGAAATTAGTTTTGAGAGAGGAAAAATAAGAATTAAGGAGTTCTTACCATAAAAGGTACCAAATGAGCAAGAAGGAAGGAAGAAAGAAGAAGAAAAAGGGAGAAGAGTAGGGGGAATTTCGGCCCACCTTGGAGAACTCTTAAGGTGAGTTTATTCTTCTTAAATTTAACCTTTTTCCTTCTATTTGAGACCCATGATGATGATAGATGTGATTAGGTTTGATAGATTTGGGATTGGTTGCAAGATAGAACTTAGAAAATTAAGTTTGTGTTTAGTTGATGAAGCTGTAATTGGACTTTGAATTGATGATATTTGATGTTAGATAATTGTTTTATTGCTTAAAAACTAAAGAAAATATGATGTTAATGGATGAATAAGGGGCTGCCATAATTAAAGAAATTAGGAAAAATTTAAATTAATATGGAAACACAACAATTGGTGATAAGGAAAATATGATTTGAGTGTTGAATTGAAGAAAATGAATTGGTAACTAGGATATAGTTTTTGGGCAGCCATGACATATGAAGAAGGAAGTTTAACCTTAGTACATTTTAGCTCAATTAAGGTGTAAATCATATTAGGAGCATTAGAATATTATGTAGACATGAAAAGCATTGAAATTGGATGTTGGAATTGAGATGTGGTATAATTGTGTAGGAAAAATAAGTGAACAAGTGAGAGGCCCTCAAGAGGGTGACAAAGGCAAGGAGAAAGCTAGCTAATAAGGGAAGGAAAAGAAGGTTTAAAGGAAGAACCAAGGCTGATTAGGTATGTGCTTCATTGATAAAAATTTTGCATGTTGTTAATAAGTATGGAATTATATATTAAGGTTTGTTATGTTTGTGTTTTTGAGATGTTATGTGATTTGTTGTGACTTTTGATATTATATATGGAAATGGGACCAAATGGTGTGAAATAATTGAGACATATGAATGTAGTTGTAATTCTGGAAATTTTAGTATCAAAATGAATGCAAATGATGAATGTGGTTGAAATGTGAATTGATGTCAATTGATGGCTCGGGTACAGAATTCCAGGAACAGCTCTGTCTATTTTGATGATAACTTGAGTTGTGGAACTCCTTTTTGTATGTTCTTTGTTGGAAATGAAAGCTAAGACACAATGATTTAATTGGTATTTAGACTATAACATTTAATTATGTCTATATTTGCCCATAAAAATGCATGAAGTTTCATCCTAGAATCTGTCCAGAAAATTCTGGGCAGAAAATTCTGTGATGATGCAGTAGTGAATTGATTATAACGTTTGATAGAAAACTTTGATTTAAGTTTGATGCATCTGAAAGCTAAGACAATAAGCTAAAAATTGTTAGAAGGACAGAACTCCAAATTCTAATTATAAATGGGCTAAAAATGAAGCCCAAAAACAGGTCCAAATTCTGCCATAGGTATAAAACGTGAAGTGTTGGACTTATGCATGTGGTATGTTAATTACATGTAATAATTCATGCAAATATTTACTTTTATGGTAATTATCAATGTTTAACAGATTATTTATATATGATATTTTATTGTAATAATAATGGGAATATAGAACAAAAATAAACAAGCATACTTATGATAGTTGAAAATATTGCGAATTAATATAAAAATAGTTAAGCCCAAAAACACCTAGTCTAGAACTAGACTAGGGAATAGGTTGGCATGCCAATCAGAGGAATTTAGGCACTCGGTGCCAAATATGAAAGCCGGTAATGGCAATTGATAAATGCGCTCGGCGCAAAATTATTAAGCCGTTAATGACAATATAACAAAAGCCAGTAATGACATTATTATAAAAGTGCTCGGCGCTACATTATGAAAGCCGGGAATGACAACCCCGTTATTCCTATTAGATAGTTCAGTTATAGGTGTTATGGACACAAGAAAATAATAATAATACTAATATTGAAGTATGTGATTTTGATAAGTGTTACATGAATTAAATTTGTTACTATTACATGTTGAATGAAATTTATTTGATTTTATAGAAATTTTTATTTTATGCATTATTTATTAAATGGTTAATTAATATGTGAGAAAATATATATGTGTACAATTGGTAGTCTCTTACTGAGGCTAAAGGGAGGTTGAGGGTTCGATCCCTGCCTCCAACAACCTACTGTGCAACAGTCGTTGCGGGCCTGAGACTCGGGCTGGTGCACAGTGATGGGTTGGGGGTATTGGGCCATGGACCCCGGCAGCCCGTTGGTCTCAGTGAGACGGCGGGTGGGCTCTCATCCTTTAGAAAGGCGGAGCTCAGCCGTTACAGTATCAGTGTTATTAGTGAATAAGAAAGATGGGTCTATAAGGTTATGCATAGACTACAAACAACTAAATAAGGCGACAATCAAGAACAGATATTTGTTACCACGGATTGATCATCTATTTGATCAGTTGAACGATGCAGGTGTGTTCTTGAAGATCGATTTGAGATTGGTTTGTCATCAGTTAAGAGTTAGGGCTGAAGATATAGCTAAAACGATGTTCAGAACTAGATACGGACATTATGAATTTATGGTTATGCCTTTTGGGTTAACCAATACTCCAGCGGTTTTTATGGACTTAATGAACAAGGTGTTCAGACCCTCCTTAGACCAGTGTGTTTATTGATGATATTTTGGTGTATTCTATCCATGACAATGTCCATGTCCAAACTGGCAGACATGACATTATCCATGTCCAAACTACATTGCTTTTATAACAAAACAATGCGTGAAAAAAATCCATAATATAAAGTTTAACATACGGCTAGCCACGGGTTGGAACCGGTCGGTTCTGGTTTATGAAACAATGGTTCAATAGGTTCAATAAATATATAAACATTTACTGTTTTGAAAAATAATCAACTTATTAACCAAACTTTCTCTAATAAAAATAAACTCAAAAAATAGATTCATATTAAATGGATTTTGTCATATAAATGACATCAAAAATATATATTTTTATATAGATATATATAAATATTTTTTTTAAATATCGGTTTGGAACTGTGGCCAGTAATTACGGTTCTAAAAAATAGGGAATCGTCCCTAAACCGTCTCCTCAATGGTTATGAACTGGTTTAAGCCCTGAACAGGCATTGATCGGTTTCGGTCTAGATTTGACTAGGCTGGTTCTAGTCCTGTTCACGTGTTGAACTAGGTCGTGGCTAGCCCTCGTTTAACATGTACTACTCTCATAACCTAATTTCAGTAGATTTTATAAGCCAAACATGCTATTACGAAATGAAGAATTTGATAAATTGTCTCAAACAATAATAAAAGGAAATTTTATATGAATATGGAGCTTGATCACATCATATAGAGATATATGAATTTTAGAAAAAGCCAAGATAACTTTACCATAATACATAGTACCAAACAATAAGCAACACAAAACCAACATTCGAAATCCCAAAATCTAAAATAACTACACTCCTTATCACACTAATTCCTCTCTTATAAGAACCATCACTCCCTTTTTACTCAATTGGATATAGCTCTATTTTGGCCATAATCAAGTCTAATATATTCTTTTTGTTTATACATTTTACAATTAATAGGAAAGCTAAAGTAATCGAAAAAACTTTAATATTGAAATTAAAAGAGTTAATAAGTACTTAAATATTATTAGACATGAAATTAAAAGATTTAAGTAATCTTATACATGAAATAATTTAACTTATGTTCTTGAATGAGAATTCTTTGATGGAGACATGAATAGAGATAAAGATGGATCTTGAGAACAATGTTACAAAGGAACATATTAGAATACTTTGATGAATTATAAGGTGATCAACAAATATAATATTTCCCACTCACAATATGGCAAGTAAAATGCATGTAGCATATATCCAATTGCAAAAATTAATAGCCTTTTACAAAAGTAATTTATTTACCAAAGAATTAATAACATTTCTTAGATCTAACAAGGAAATAAGTATATGAATATTATAAGCTCACAAACTGATAACCACTTCATTTGGGAAATAGTGACTCAAGAATAAAATCTTTTAAAATGAAAGACTCACTTATAATGACTTGAGCTAACCTACTCTCTTGAGCTAGCATTTTAGGGGAATTAAATTCAATGTCTATTTGCAAGAGTTTTGGCAAAAACTGGTAAACTAGGTTCTAAACTACCCTAACAACAATTGAACTTAATCATAAACTTAGTGATGTTTCAGATGTTGTCATTAGGGATAAACCATATTTCTGGGTCTCTCACCAGCATTGTTGGCAATTTTGGTCAGCTCGAAATATTTTGTCTATCACACAACAATTTCAGTGGTGAAATTTTTATAGCTCTAAGCTCACTTTTCAGCTTGAGAGTCTTAAAGCTGGATCAAAATGGATTTCAAGGGAGCATTCTAATGGGAATTCTACATTGCAAGTCAATGACTCTTATTGATATGTCCTTGAACAAACTAGATGGCTCATTGGTAAATGGTTTTGATGTTGCATTTCCCAAGCTTGAAACCTTGAACCTTGAAAGAAACAATATAAAAGGGTTAGACTTAGACTTCTTGAATTTGAAATCCATTACTGATCTCAAAATCTTTGGGAATTTGTTTCATGGTTCAGTTATGGGTCTGTTTCTAAAAATGTTGAAGGTGATAAACTTGAGTAGAAACTCATTTCAAGGTTACATTTCTTAGGTAAACAATTCTAGATAAAATTGGTCTCATTTGATCCTTTTAGGTGTATTAGAGATTCAACTTAGTAGAGATATTCTACCCAATCTAAATCAAGCTCAAAATCTCAAATACCTTAATCTTGCATCCAACCAATTTTGTAGGTAAAAATTCCCACAAATTGATATTATTTGGGATTTAGAATATGTGAATTTGTCTAAAGATTTGGAGAACCCTTAAATGACATGGATATAAATAAGATGATTCATTGCCTTCATTACTATACAATTTTCAAGTTAACGTGATAAGTGCATTCTAATTAAGGTTTTGTGTCATGCTATTCTAGCCTAGGTATTTGGATGTTTCATTTTCCTATTTGTACAGGTATAGTTTTGTTCCTAAATTGGTTGAGCTCAACTCTTTCAAAATATAAAAGTTACAAGCTACTGTAAGTGAATTTCTATTTGTTTTTTATTACCTTAGGTTTGCTCAAATAACACTTATCAAGGATGCATGTATTCACCTAACATAATAGATTCATCTAGTTTTTTTAGGACAAATAGTTAATGGTATATAAGGATAGCTGATATACTTTTTATTCCTTTCAAAAACTAGAAACCCATTATCCAGTTGGTGTTATAGTAGCCATCAAATAAGAATCCACCACTAACCACTATGGTTTTATTTTCCCATTTCAAACCCTTATTTGCTCCCCCACCAAACATGTTGGTTAGTTGACAGTGAACTCATCATGCTTAAAAAAGAACCCACCACTTGCCATTATGGTTTTATTTTTCAAATTTTAAAGCAACTGAAATGAAAGATGCATTTCATTCATAATTCCTAACAAAATACAAGGATTAACATCCTTAGCAGGAGACCTACCTCTTATAATTCTAAAAAGATATGGCAAAGGACTTACCTTTCAGTTTTGAGAGAATCAGAGACAATGCAAGTGGACGTTGGACTTCTAGAGAAGAAGCGATTATGGTAAGGTGGCAGCAATAGCGAATGAGGAAGCCTTGCAAGCGGCAACGGTGACGACGATAGAGAGTTGTAAGAGAGGGAGACAGTGGGAGAGGGAGAGCAGATGAAATCAAGAAAAATTTAGGACTAGTGGTTTAAATTTCAATAACCTATGACCCTCATATTTGGTAGCCATTATGGTCTCTAGTTAAGAAACAACACCCAGAACATTCGTTCAACTATCAAAATCAGCAACTACATTATATGTGGTCGCTAATAAGAAAATACCAACCACTTTTGTGTGATTGCTAAAAATGGAAATTCAATTAATTATTATTTTTTAATTTCTTTTCTAATATTATAATAATATAAACAAATTATTTATCATTACTTTTAATTAGTTAACTTAATTATTGAATAGTTGATAATTTAAATACTGATTAAATTTAATTAATGAATTTAACTATTGATTACTTGATTAATTTAATTCATTCAAATGGTTTAATTGATTATTAGTTTAGGAGCTTCAATTGATTATATATAATTAAAAATTAAATTATATGTAATTAAATAATTTGATCATTATTTAGTTCAACTCAAATTCAACCTCAATTTATTAAATTAGGGTTTAGTTCATTAATTTTACCACAATTTGATATAAATAAAGGTTTAGCTCATTAAATTAGAGTTCAATTAATTAACTTTACCTTAAATTGAACTTAAATTGATTAAATTGGTATTCAATACATTAATTGAACATAAATTGATTAAATTGTGTTTAAATATGAGTTCAATAAATTGAATTAAATTGGGGTTCAAATTTATAATTGAACATAAATAGAATTATTTATTTCTAAATTGAACCTCAATTGATTAAAATTCACTTAAATTGGAGTTTAATTGAGAAAATTGAATAAAATTGAAGTTAATTTGGTTAATTGAATATAATCTTAATAACTTATTATTAAATTGAACCTCAATTGATTAAATTACAATTAACTTAAATTGATTAAATTGATATTCAATACATTAGATGTTGAACTTAAATAGATTAAATTGAATCAAATTGGGATTCAAAGAATATAATTGACCTTAAATTCAATAAATTTTTAAATCTCAATTGATTGAATTACACTTATATTGGAGTTCAATTGATCAAATTGAATTAAAATAGGATTCAATTGATTAAGTAAACTTAAATTGAATAAATCATTATTATATTGAATCTCAATTGATTAAATTGCACTTAAATTGGAGTTGCATTGATAAAATTGAATCAAATTGAAGTCCATTTGATTAATTGAACTTAAATTTAATAAATCATTATTAAATTCAACATCAATCGATTAAATTGCACTGAAATTGGAGTTCCATTGATCAAATTAAATCAAATTTAAGTTCATTAATTTGATTAATTAATTGAACTTAAATTTAATTAATAAATCATTATTAAATTTATCAACTTGAATTGATTAAATTGTGCTTACATCATGAGTTCAATTAATCAAATCTAATCAAATTGGAGTACAATATTATTTCAAAAACCTTAATTTAATAGATTAAATTGGATATATTAATTAGATGATTAATCCAATGAAAAAGGAAGTCTTAATTCCTATTAAATATTAATAAAACTAATATTTATTATTATATTTGCATAATTTTATTAATTATATTATATATTATTATATATTATATAATAAATATTATAATTATTATTCCTAATAATAATTATTATTAAAATAAGGACCACAAAATATGATGTGGTCACAATTTTGTGACCATAAATAAATATGGTCACTAGTTGTAGTTGTTATTTTCATAAACTTAAATGCTTGATCATATGCCCTTTTTGTTTTTCTATACAACAATCATATTAATTTGCTCACTAAATACTAACTACATTAATTTGCTCACAAAATACTGACCACAATCTATGCAACGACCACAAGTAATGTGGTCATTAAATTACGACTACATATGGTCACAAATTCATCTCAAAATATCGCACTAACTAGTGGCACCAAATTTAGCTACCAAATTGGGTGGTCGCTAATAGTGATCGCAAAGTTATTATAAAATGGTCATAGTGTGGCACTATTTGAAATAATTTATTTTTGGTCTATCCTAGCAGTAAATTGGTCGCTATTTAGAGACCATATTTTTGTGGTGGCTAATTGTGGTTGCTATTTTGTTTTTTTTTTTTTTTTTGTAATGAGTGTAAATCCCTTTCTTAGAATAATGTCATATCAAACCATCCAAGGCACCAATTTTACTATTAGGGGTGCCATAAATAATCTCCAAATCAAGTGGAAGCTAATCGCAAATTTCTTACAAGTCCTAACACCCATTAGTAATAAGATCACAGACACACATATTTTTCTTGACCAATGATAATAAAAGTAGACACAAAAAGTTATTAGAATAGTTAATCCATGGATCCCTCTAAACATTAATTAAGAACCCATCTCCCACCCTCCATCTAATTCCTTTTGTAGCATAACTATTGCCTTTAATATACTATTCCAAGTGAAACTAGGGTTATAACCTTCTTTAGGATCTAAGAAAACACCACAGGAGAAGTAACTAGTTTTGAATATCTTTCTAGGAAGATAATATGTGCAACATTCAGTTTTTAGAATATAAAAGTTATGTTGGTTTGTAAGAGAGAGTTTTGGGATTTTGGGTGTTTTAAAAGTTTAAGTTTTGTGGAAATAGAGCTTTTTCATGCCAGTGAAAGTGGTGTCAAGATTCAAAATGATAGAGTTTTGAATGTGGTGGGCCCATTTTGAGTAGAGAGGACATTCACGCCCATGAATGGTTTAATCATGGTTGTTGATAAAATTTCATGCCCATAAGCACAGGTCGATTGCCATGTTACAGCCATACTTTTCTCTCACAACTGCTTTATATCTTTGCTTTAACAGCTCCTCATCGCTTATAATCTTCCTCTGAAACCCCATAGACTTCTTTTTCATCTTTCTTATCTCCTTTTAGACCTAAACACCATTGTTGAAGCATGATATCTTGAAAGCAATGGAGTTTTGAAAGAGTTCATGTTAAGTTTAGGTAGAACTCAATTTTAGGGTTAGTTTGAGCTCATTTTCTATTATGGGAATCTGATAAGAATGTTTTTGTAATGTTAGAATCTGCTGGTGAGTAAGAGAATACATCACAAAGGAGAAAACAAGCTTGAAGAATCTTAAAGTTAGTTAAGGCTTCATTTTGTTAGAGGTATGTACATATTGATATATTAATTCATGTTCATTGCATTTTAGCATGTGTTAAAAGTTGCAAAATGCTTGATGATGAGATAAAGGCATGTTATGAATGAGAATGATAAGGTTGTTATGAAATTATGTGATAAAATGCAATGATGGTTAACTATGAAAATTAATGTGTTGAAGTTGGTATTTTTTTAGGCATGATTTATGTTATAAATGGGTTAGATGTTGTTAAAACATATTGTTGGTATGTAAATGGATTGCATGTTGATAGAGTGATTACCATTGGTCAATCCTTAGAGTTTTTAGAAGATTATTGCATGAAACTCTGTTTTGGTTTGAGTTTATATTTCTAGAAAACATAGGTTTTTATGCCTATGACATAAAGTACATGACCATAAAACGTGTGCCCTAAATTCATGCCTAGTTTTTCTACTATGGAAGCTATGAAATGCAAGGGTTCATTTGATGAATATATAGTCACAGCTGTGAATATTTAGACCCGTTGATTTGTGTTTAAACCCAAAATTTCATGATTTGTTTCACAGTCAGGCAATTGTGAAACATGGTGTTACTGTCGTGAAGAGATATTTCATGCCCATGAATGATGTACTTTTGTTTCACGTGTTGGTTTGTGTAAAAGGCACCTTCACAGTTGTCAATGAGTATTCATGCCCATGAAACACAATAAATGCATAATATACACATATTTTGATTTATAATCTTATATGATGGTTTGTTTTATCACATGATATGAACTAACGTTATCCATGAATATACACAATTGTATGAGGCTAGGTGCCTATGTTGAATGCTAGATAATAGCATGTTATGAAATGAATAAAAGAAAAGGGCAATGATTTAAATGCCCAATTCTCTAATCTTAGACTTGATACAGGATAGATGGTATACCATTGAGGGAGCTATGGTACTGTAGGATATTATTCATATTGATAGTATGACAAGATGGCTTAAGCTCGGGTTATGAGTACCTTTGATCTTAGATTGCTAGCATTGTTTATATTTTTCAATCAAGATGGCTTAAGCTCAGGTTGTGAATACCCCTGTTTCATAACCCATATCCGAATAGTCCGGCTTAGAGTCTTGGGTAGATAATTAATATGAAATGGTAAGTTCTTAAAGAGGTATTGGAAACAAATAATATGGTAAAATGGAAATGTGGAATATGGTTATGAATGTGATATGCATGATTATATTTTTTTTATGTCTATAATATAAGTAGGCATGTGTACATGATAAAAAGGTACGCAATAAATAAAATATATGTTAGTATGTAGTATCATGATGTTGGCATGACATTACATAATGGTTGCTTAGTGTGTGGATTTCCTACATGTAGGTTTGGAGATGGTAGATAGGACTGGATTTGAAGAGTATCAAGTCTAATCAGAGATAAGTTAGGGTGAACCCATTATTGGGTTGGTTTTCATACATGACATTTTATTATTCTTTTTGTATATGTGATGGGATATGGGGTTGTTATACCTATCTTTATTTTATGATCAAATATTTATATTTTAAGATGTATTTTGTAACTCAGGCCTAGTGTAAGCCCGAAAATATTTTATTTTTTGATATTGATTGGTTGGATCAAATTTTTAAGTAATTGGTGGTTTTATTTTACAAGTGCATATTTATGTTTAAATAGATTATATATATTTATTAAAAAGTTTCAATTTCATCAGTTCTGCAAAAGGTTCCTTAGCATCCATTGGTACAGTCGGGATCCTCTGGCTATATCGGTGGGTCTTACAATCTGGATTAGACAATATTTACTAATGTTGCTTACTAGGCATAGCTAAGTTGAAACAATGGAAAATTACAGAATGCTAAGCCACCATAACGCTTTTCGGTACACAAACGGATCATATGACAACCAAGGTATGCTTTGTTTTCCATTCTTTTTTCATACTCCACCAGAATGAGTTCATCATTTTTTGAATCTCATCACAGATAGATAAAAAAATTTGAAAGACTTGTATTATAATTTGAGATATTACATATAAGAATCTTTTTACTAGCTCTGAATATAAATCTATTATTCCAACAATTGACTTTGCACCACAATATATCCTTATGGAAAGTGAAAATTTATCTTTTATTCCTGCTAATCAATGAAATATGCCCTAAATATTTGCTATTATTCAAGGGTGTGCAAGGGTTGATAGTTTCCTTTAATTGAGAAGCCACAATGGAGTTGAAAAAATTGTTGATTTTTAGAAATTGATGGACTGGCCTAAAGCTTGTTCATAAGTTAATAGAATATTTTTAAAAGCTTGACACTCATTAATAAAAACTATCATCAATGAATAATATATGAGAAATGCTAGGAGCACTTCTACACACTTTGGATCTATGTATGATACCCATTTTCTCTACTTTAATGAATATAACATAAAGATAGGATCACCTTGATAGCAACCTTTATTGGGAACAAAAGGACCAACTTCAATACCATTCAAAGCTATTTGATATTTCATAGTTGACACACATAACACAGTAATATTGACCTATCTTTCATCAAAAGATAGCTTTAAAAGAATTAAATTAGGAAAATTCGAGTCAACCCAATCATAGACTTTCCTAATATCTATTTTAAAAACCATTTCTCCTTTATTCCCCTTAGTTTTTGTCCTCATATGGTGAATGATTTCAAAGGCAACCAAAACATACTATTAATTATCAATCGACTAGTCACAAAAGTAGAATAAGATAAGGATATAGTAGAAGGTAAAAACTTTTTAAGATGGTTAGCTAAAATCTTATTGTCAATTTTATGCAGAACATTGCAAAGTACAATAGGTCTCATATCTTTCAAAGTATATGGATTGTCAATTTTTGGGATAAGCACAATGATAGAGTCTTTTAGGGTATCGAGAAATATATCTTGTCATAGCTAATTTTGATAATTCTAAACTACTTCATCCCCAATAATGTGCCAAATTTTTTGAAAAGAAGCTAGGTTCATCCTGTTTGGTCCAAGGGCTTTATCGAAATGCATACTAAAAATGGCTATTTAAACTATAAAGCAAGAAAATGAGCAAAAAATTTGTCCATTCATAAATGCAATCACTTTAGATTCAATATAGAAAAGAGTCGCATGATAGTTCCTAACCGTTTGCGAGAAAAGCTTTGAAAATAATTTGAAAGTAGCTTCCTATTGACTTGTAAAGATTTGACAATATTATTGTGAGAGAGATACCCTAAATGCAATCACCTTATGACACTATTTGTATACATTTATTTTTATTAATAATGCTATATTTATTATTCAATTTCATTTGATTATGAATATGATTAATATTATCTTAAACTATAGGATAAATTCCTCAGTATATGAAATAAAACATAAGAAAGACCACGAAGTGATCATGATAATGAGATGATCATCATATGAAATTATATTTATATCTAAATTGTACCAAGTCATAGAATTAATAAGATGAGACATTATTAATGCGAACAACCATTGGGTCGAGAGGGTTTAGAGTCAGATGTTAGAGAAGTTCTCTAAAGGCAATCACTTTTAGCACTTATTGTTCAAATTTATTTGATTAATAAACGGCAATTTCATTAATTTGATATTCATTTGATATATGATTTGATATTGATCTTAAATCAATTAATGAAGTCCTTGATACATAACATACCATGATGAAAATCATAATAAGATTATGATATTGAGATTCTTATCATGTATAATTATGTTAGTATCTAAATTATCCCTAGTCATAGGATTAATGAGACGGGACATTATTAATCTGGATAGACTGACACATGTTATACTTCTTGATTGGATCAAGCAGTAGATCTCATAATCTGTAAAAATGAGATATTTAGAGTTAAGATGTGAATACCTGCTAAGAGCAGCTAAGTACATTAGATGACCTCCTATGAGACAATCATATGGATAATCTATTCAAATATCAATGATAGTCTCATCATAGCAATGGTGTAAGTATCCTTAGACTTGAGATACTCAAGGATATATTGAATATTAATTATGCAATTTGACACTATTCCTTGTTGCCTCAGGAAGGTTACTCATAGAGTGGTGATTGTGTGCAGCTTGAGGTATTCAAAGGTAATTGGGCAACCAACAAATGATTCATCACTCCTGATAGAAGGAGTATATACCCATAGCTTCTTATCGGGATCATTACTCGGGAATCTCTGGCCGGAATGGAAATGTCATGAAGATAGTCTTTAATGACACGTCTAATAGAGTAATGAGCCTCAGGAACAAGAACTAACATTACTTGGACTAGATGTGACATAGTCATTCTAGTGAGAGGTGACACATATCCGTACTCTGAACCAAGAGGGGTATAAAATGGTGAAAGGAATAATTGCATATAAATTATCCATGGAAAGGTTTATAGTCAAACCATTAACTTTTTGGTCAACTACGAGTCATGATGTATTGCTAGATACCGCTCATGATTTGCATAAATTAATTATTAATTTAAGTGGTCAATATAACCGAGAACCTAATAGGTCACACGCATTGGAGATAAGAAGAACGATTAAAATTTTCTTGGATAGGATCCAAAAATATAAGAGAATTATTTCGGATTGAATCATGATAAGATTGCAGGAAAAACTTGCTCGGGGGTAGTCACGGGTCCATGCGGGCCTATTGGCTAAGGAAACTGCTGGCCTACTGGCAGACCACCTGGGCCTGCCCAGCTTGTGCGGCACTACGCGCTACAGCGTGTTGCTGGCGTTAGGCCATAATTGGCCTTAATTAGGCCAATTAAGGCCATTACTATTCATTCATTTTGTTTTTCTTCTCTTTTGATTTTTAATCTTCTTTTTGAATATGATTAAAATTGAAAAGAAATCAAATGGCATAAAAGAGACATGAAAATTATTTTTAATAAAAAATAATTTTTGATACACAATAATTCGCTCAAGAACATATTTAGAACTTTGAATAATGTTCAAACTATTTCCTTTGTAAGTTTCTTCTTCTTTCTTCGCATGTATTATCATTAGAGATATCCTAATGTGGATTGTTGTGATTTACTACAACCCAACAAAGTGAAGATTTGAATAACAAATCAAGAAATTACAAGGTATAATTTCAAATCTCAATGGTTGATAAATTAGTTTTAATGGCACAAGTATGATCTTTTGTTTCAAATTTTCAAATTTTTTTATGAATGTGATTCACCTTCAAAATCCAACAGTGATATTAGAGCTCCCTTTTCTCCATTAAAATTAATTTAAATTGGAAGTACAATGGGATTGCACGATTTTGATGGTTTTGGATCAATAGGTTTGAAAAGTTAAAATTAATTTGTAAAATTTTTTTTACATATTTTTTCTTCTTTGATCTAATCATGAGATGATTAAGGATGATCATTTTGATTGAAAAATATTTAGTATGAGACTCAAATAATTAATTTCAGATTTATGTTAAAAATACTAAAAATTGCATTGTTTATGAAAATGTATTGTTATTTAGGTTAATTGATGGGGCTGTTTTTATTTTTATTTTAATTTGATTATTAAAAAATTATTTATAAATATTGATAATGTGTTTAAGCCTATGGGAGTATCCAATAATTAATTAAATATTTTTGTAATTAATTGTTCATAAGTTTTCAAACAAACACAAAAACGAAACTGTTTTGGCATACCCGGTAGGATTGTTTTGTTTGATATTTTTGTATGCGTTTATTTTGTTTCTAGAATCTTAAAATAATTTTATGTAATGAAAAATATGTAATTTTGATGTTAGATACATGTCACAATTATTTTACTTGAATTTAAAATTTTCAAAAAATTCTCGAGATCGAATGAGTCATTTTGAGCATCTAAGTGTGTTGGATCATTTGTCTTAGTAATTTTGGATTGTACCAAAAATATTTTGATGAACTTGAGCTAACCTAAAGATTCTTAGAATGATATTTTAAAGTTATGTAAATTTTTGGAATTTTTGGAAATTAATTTTGAATTAATTTAAGTTGAGCAATGGTAATTCTAGCATGACTAAAAATTGATATGTATATCAAAATTAAATTGTTTAATTATGATATTAAAATAATTTTATTTTAAGGTGAATTAATTTTGAGTTAATTCTGACAATATGAAATTTAATTTAATTTGATTAAATATTAAATTCAACATTGAAACGATATAAAAAATTAAATTAACCAAAACAACACAAGTAAGCAATTTCAGTTCAAACATTGAATTGATTTTCAAATTGAAATCCAAAATTATCAATATTTTATTTTATTTTATGCATTAGAGAATGCATGTTAGGTTTGTATGGAATGATATGATGGATGATTATAAACTTAGGCCCAATGTGATTGAGCATGCAAGGAATTGTTTCGTTTTATGCTAAATAGGGTCTGCGTATCCCTACCTTTCTTTCTTTCTTTCTTGTGTATTTCTCTTCTCATCTTACTCCCCTCAAATGTAAATTGAGTTTTTTTATACTTTGAAATATGTAATTAGATTACATAGAATTAGGATATAATGGAGATACAAAGGAGCAAAAAGCAAAGGAGAAAATGTCATAAATAAGAAGACTTAGAAATAGGAATTTGATTTTTGTTTTGGGTTATAAATTCATACATATACCTAGGTAACATCTAATCAATCTTTTTTTGGCTCAAAATATTGACTTTATTATGTCCATAATCATGCCATATAATTAATGTAACTATATTCATATATCCATGTGATGAATGTATGATATATAAAAGAATGCAATAAAAATATTATGAGACTCAACAAAGATTAAATTAATGGAGAAGAAAAACATACAAGTTTGGAGCAATGAAAGAACAGTAATGAAGAGTGATTTAAATTCTCCAAACTATTCATTACATATATGCAAGTTTGGAGCAATAAATGAATATTATACTGGCTCCAAACTTGCATACAGTAAGAGTGATTTAAATTAATGGACCAATGAGGGATAAGATTACCTATTAATCATAACCACCCATCTAATCCAACTATAAAAGTCAAATTTCACTTGTTGGTCATTAATTCTTCTTCTTCCTCATCTTAATTAAAGAAAACTCTCTCTTCTTCTCTTCTTGTAGTCGTGACCTCCCCCCCTATTTTTCTTCTTTTGTTTCTTCAATTAAAGCTAAGGTTAGATGGAAAAAAGTTGGATTAAGGCAAGATCAACAAGAAAGTGAAGCAAAGTGAGAAAAACAAAGGAAGAGGAAGGAAGAAAAAAAGAGAAAAAAAAGAAGGAAGATTTTGGTCATTTTGACGATCTACAAAGGTGAGGTTAGATTTTTCATCTTCTCACTTTTATTTTTCTCTTTTCTTTGATTTTTGGGTTAGTTACCATTAAGGTTGGTAATTTAGGGTTATTATTATGTTAATGGTGATTAAGGATTGATTAGTGTGTTTAGTGCCTGATTAGTGTGAAATTTGTTGTTAGGTCATGGAGGTGAACAATCTTGAGCCATAATCAAAGAGGAAGTAAGGTCAAGGAGAAAGCTTATCAGGAAGAAGAGAAGTAGATTTTTTGAGGTATGTACATTTGGCAAAAATTCAATATGGAAAATGTTGATTTTTGATTTTGTGAGATTATGTGTAATTGTGTTTGTAATTATTGATATTTTGATTGAGTGATGAATTGATGATTAAATGATGTCATGAATGTGAAAATAAAATTTTGAATAAGATGTTGATACATGAAGATGGAAATTGTAGGAATTAATTGAAGTGCTGGAAAATTCTTCTTATGAACAGTGTCTACTTTTCTGGTCATAATTTGAGTTCTAGAAATGATTTTTGATTTTTTCTTATTGGTTTGGAAATTTGAGACATCAACTTTTATTTAGACTATTAGACCTAGATATGCCTGCAATTAGGTGTAAAATGGACTCAAAGCTTAAACTGAAAATTTGTCCAGTAAAATACTGGGCAAAATGGAAAGAACGTAGCTTAGTGAAAAATTCATAACTTTTGCTACAAAATTCAATTTAATATGATTCTAATTGGAAATTAAAGATAAGACATATATCTACATTTTGTTAGGTGATCACTTGTCCAAATTCCATTTAAAAATAGAGGAAAATACAGGAAAATATGAGATATAAATGCTGTCAAAAATAGGGCAGTTTGTATATATGAGATATTGTTGAATTTTAATGATAGAAAAATATATTATTTGAATTTTCTTATAGTTATAATGAATTAATGAGTGAGTTTGATGTTGTAATATATTTAATGGATATTATTTTATTTACGTGAAATTATAGTAGCATTACATACATAATTTATGTAAATAATAATAAGGAAACAAATATAATTAAGCTCTATGACATCTAGTCGAAAAGTAGAAATTAGGATAAATTGATATGCCAAAAAAAAGGGTAGAAATGTAGGCATTAGAAAATAGTATTGAGATTTAATTTACGTAGGCACAAAGAAATAGTGCTGAGATTGAAATTACATAGGTAATAAGTAATAGTGTTGAGTTTGAATTTACGTAATCACCAAAAAGGTGTTGAGTTATTATTGAAAATCTAGGCGTTAAACGCTGAGTTATAAAATAATTAAGTAGATCTTGAGTATACTATCGAATAGCAGAATTCCTGTATCCATTGTTTAGTTCTGGTTTAAGATGTCATGAGCTATTAAATAAATAGAAAAAAATGTAGATTATTAAAATGATATTATAAATTGTATGTCTTGTATTGTTAGATAATTTCAAGCATGCTTAATGAATGAAATGTTATAATTGATAAATTTTATATTTTTGCATTATGTAAATAGTTTTCATATTATTTAAATGTTTTGGCATGCTTAGGAAATTAATTGTAGTTTCTAAAATTTTATTTTAGAAATAATTATATAATTATTGGATAGTTGCAAAACGTACCACTAAGCTAGTAGTTTAACGCATATGTTTCACGTGTAGATTAGTAGATGTAACTGTTGCATTAGAGAAAGGGGAACCTCATGATCAAATTGTAGCAGTTTATTTTCTTTTTGTATATTTTGGATATTTTATTATATAATTAAATTTTAAGAATTTAATTTGATATAAATTTGTGGCATATAGGATTTACAAAAGAGTGAATTTTGTAATTAATATATTTGGTATTATTTGTAAATATATTTCTGAATATTACAGTTTAATGAATGAGTACTTTTAAATCAAAATATTTATATCAATAATTACATATTTAAATGATTAAAAAAAAGAAATATAGTAATAAATATTCCGCTAATAATAAACTCGAAATTTGAAAAAAAAAATATTTACACAATAATTTGATCATTGGTTTTTACAATAATGATGTGGTAGTACTTCTAGACGATATTGACAACTAGTAGGGTAAGGGAGTGCTACAGACCCACTAGGAGAACTTCCTTATAGGTTCTCTCGGGTTCATAATGAAGACTATGGATTCGCAATAAAATAGTGGGAGTCATAATGCGGTTTTTTAAAGATCTAACAAACATGCATTTTCATATATATTCTAACATGCTCTATTTTACATCTACGTTGCTAGAATCATCATCATGTCAATGAGTGTGAATTTGTGATCACTAATGGAGTCAAATAAGTTGATTGGGCCTAACTTTTTGGATTGGCTAAGGAATTTGAGAATAGTTCTCAATTCTGAAAAGATTGGCTATGTCCTAGATGAGGCACTCCTCAATCCCCCTGCTATTGATGCTTCTAAAGATGCTCAGAAGGCATATCAAAAACATCTCGATGATAGTGAGATGGCAAGATGCATTATGCTTACCACTATGTCAACTGAGTTGCAAAAGTAGCATGAGGCTATGGATGCTAATTCCATAGTCTACCATCTAAGGGAGCTTTTTAATGAGAAAGCACGTTCCAAAAGGTTATAAACTTTAAGGTTGCTCTTCCGCACTAAGATGGTTGAGGGGACATCTCTAGTTCAATATGCACTGAAGATGAATGGCTATATTGCGAGGTTGGTCACACTGGGATTTGTGATGGACCATGAATTAAGTATTGACTTAATTATAACTGGTTTATCTAATAGTTTTTCAAATTTTGTGCTTAACTATATGATGAAAAACATCTCCACCACTATTCCTGAACTTATCAACATGCTCAAGACAGCTAAGCCATTTGTCAAAAAGGACAATAAGGCTGTGATTGTCGCACCTCCTCACCCGAACCGCACGTGCCCGGATGAGGGAGCGCTAATGTCCGTCTTCTTTTAATTCTTCAAATCGCTATTTTGTTTTTCAACACTCATGTATATATAGATATAAACAAAAACTAGAGTACAATTTATTTACATAAGATAGTAATTTTAACATCAAAGTAATTCTTAACAAACTTTAAAAGTAAGTTTTACAAACTCTAACATTTCTTTAATATAAATGCCAAATACAAAAATTTCAAAACTTGTAACCCACTTTCTCAAGGTTTAGCTGCTTTACTTGAACGGGATCACCGCTTGCTTTATCTAGTGTCTTCAGCTACCTCTCTATATCTGCATGGAAATTAAACTCCACGCTAAGCTCTAAGCTTAGTGGTACATATAAATAAGGCAATATACTATGTCATGCAACAAGCATTAACAAATATCATTTTGTGCATTAAAATGTTTGCATGCATGACTATCAATATATTCCCATTTCATACAAGTATAAATGTCATGCTCACATAGACAATGTTATTTCAATTTATCTATGATGGTAAATTACTCTGTTCATCTCTTTATCATTACATCTCAATCTCATATCATCATCATTTTCTTATTCTTTTCTTTTCTTTTTTATTATCCAACATATACTCATTATCTTGCCCACATCACTCTAAATTTTGGACTGACTGGAGACGGGTTATGGATCAGGAGCGCTCTCATAAGCTTAAGCCACCCTGTCCACTATTTGGCTCATAAGAGCTTCTCAAATCAATGGCGCTCTCACAAGATTAAGCCACATTGATTGAGTATAATTTCATCATAAATGAATAACCGGATCAAAGGCACTCTCACAAGCTTAGGCCACCTTGTCCTCATTTAAATGTGCTCATCGGAGCTTCTCAAGTCAGTAGCGCTCTCATAAGCTTAAGCCACATTGACCGAGCATCCCAGACTAATGGCGCTCTCACAAGCTTTAGCCACATTGGTTGAAGTATAGTACGGTACCGTTCGCCCCCTTAATGACATGTCATCTATCCTGATTCTAGTCAGCAGGTAGAGTAATGGGCTTCTTTATATTTTCACATCGATCATAATTCTCAAGTTTCAACACATCAATATTCACATATTTATCAACATCTCAATTTTCTTGTTATGCAAACATATAGTCATACTCGTACATCTTTTCATTTATTTAACTAGGTACATCAGTATTCTCATGTTTATCATCCGTATCAGATTTCATATATCATCCATGACAATTCATTTTTCTATATCACAACATATCCATATCATTCTTATTTCACTGGATAGACAATGACTTTCATTTACTTACCTGAATTCTTCATTTGATAACCACATTCATAATTACAAATACAGAGCATTCATAGCCGTGATTACTAATTTCATGCCCGTGAATTAGTTCACGCCCGTAATCCCAAGTCGTGAACGCTACTGGAATGAATCGCCCAAAAGCATTCACAGTCGTGATTACTCATTCACACCCATGAATAAGTTCACTTCTGTGATTCCAATCCGTGAATGCTTCTGAAATAAATAGTACCATTTCCACCCAAAAGTCACAACCGTGAACCCTCAAGTTCACGCCCGTGACTCAATAGTCACGCCCGTGACTTTCAGCATGAAATCTGCATATTCACATTTCATTCAATCTAACATCATTCAAATCATACCAAATTCTATTTCATGCATTTCTAAGGTTCTTTACTCCACTTATTACTTTCCAATACATGTAAATGCCTTGATCATACAAGATTTTCTAACATGCATCATTAATTCAAAGTCACACAATTATCTCATTCATACATGTTTAAACCTATGGTTTCATGCCATAATCATCATTATTCTTGAAATTGCATTTATCTAAAATCATGTTCAGCATGCATTATTTCAAACAAAAATAGGCTATTGCCTTAAGTTATGTACAAACCTCAATCTTTCTCCTTCACTCTTCTAGGTAGCTTTTTCTTTTCCTTTGCTCCTTAGAGCTTGTTCCTTGTCACTTGGAACTCCTACAACATCATAATTCATTGTTATCATCTGATTTTCTCAAGACCCTAAACTCTCTTTTTCTCTCTCAAAACCCTAGTTTCTCTCTCTTTCCATATAAGTCTTAGATGAGCTCAAAATTCAAACTTCCTTTAAGAAAGGATGAAGAAGAAGAAGAATCACTTCTTACCTTACTCTTTTCTTCACTTGATCACCACTTTGGAGATTTTCTCTCTCTGCCAAACTTGATTTTTCTTCCTCTTTCTTGTTCTTTCTAGCTTCTCTAGGAGTTATAGCTATGAAAATCACCTTGTCTTGCTCTTTCCCTTCTCTTCCCTTCCTTTCTCTCTCTAGAATCAAGGTGAGCTATGGAAAAATAGATGTGGATAGCGTGACTGGTAGAGAAAAGAGAGGAGGTAGAAAATGAAGGGAAGAAGAAGAAGAAAAGAAAGCCTTAAATAGGGTACCCAAAAAGTCTTCATGTGGGACCCACCATTTGACCATTTTCTCCCAATTTTACACTTAATCAATATTAATCCTCTTCTTTTAAATATCATGGCTGGCCAAACCTATCAAAATGTGCCCAAAATTAATATGTTGATTAGCAATTAATCTCATTAATCCTCCAATTTTTGGTAAATTGCAATTTGACCCCAAAACTTATCAAATTTTGCAATTTAGTCCTTTACCGTAAATCAACCTCTTTAAACTTTATAATCACTTAATTAGGCATTTATCATTTAATTTAGCCATTACTTTGATCAATTTTTGTAAAAATCCGAATTTAGACTTCGATCGGTCAAACGCGTCAACTTCGCAACACGTGCGACTCAGGGCCTAAATTAGCGGATATTACAGTGATACTAGTGGATTCTTCTAGTTTTAAGAAGAAGAACCTTAAGAAAAAGAAGAATTCCATGAAGTGTAAGGGAGGTGTGGCTCAGAAATTGGCCAAAGAGACTGCTCCAAAGGGGACTTGCTTCCATTGTGGCAAGGATGGGCATTAGAAGAGAAACAACAAGGCTTACTTGGAATCCTTAAAGAAGAAGGCATCTGATGCCCCATCTACTTCAAGTATTTTTATCATTAAAATTAATATTGTTTCCGAAAATAATATATGGGGATTAGATACCGTTTGTGGCTCACACATATGCATTGATATATAGGGCCTAAGGAACAGTAGACAAATAAATAAAGGAGAGTCAAGCCTACACATTGGAAATGGAGCATGAATTGATGCATTAGCTATAGGAACTTATGTATTGATCCTCTCTAATGGGCTTATGCTAATTTTCGATAATTGTTATTATGTATCGACTTTAACTAAAAATATTATTTCTATTTCTAGTTTAAATAAAGATGGTTTCCATTTAGCTTTTAGTAACATTTGTTGTTATATTATGTTGAATGGTATTCTTTATGCTAGTGGTACATTATGCAAAGGAATATACATATTAGATATGTCAAATCCAATTTTAAACATCAATGATAATAAAAGGCAAAAGCAAGATGTGTTGAATTCATCTTACATATGGCATTGTCGCCTTGGTCATATAAGTGACAAATGTATGGCTAAGCTATACAAGAGTGGTAGTTTGGGGTCATTTGATTATGAATCATATGAAACATGTGAATCTTGCTTATGGGCTTTTAGACTTAATACATTCAGATGTATGTGGTCCAATGTTCACACACGCCAAAGGTTGTTTCATCTTCTTCATTACTTTTATCGATGACTACTCACGATATGGGTATGTGTATCTTATGAGATACAAATATAAAGCCTTGGAAAAGTTCAAAGAATTCAGAAATGAAGTAAAGAAACAACATGGAAAAAGTATTAAAACACTTTGATTAGATTGAGGAGGTGAATACTTAAGCCAACAGGGATAATGGGATATTATCTCAATGGACTCCACTTTACACGCCACAACACAATGGTGTGGCTAAAAGGAGAAACCAAACTTTGTTAAACATGGTAAGTTCTATCATGAGCTTTGTGGAACTCCCTAAATCCTTTTGGGGTTATGCACTGGTGACTACCATTTATTTATTAAATGGAGTCCATTTAGAAAGAGAATTTATTCTAAAATGAGATATTAGGAGCAAAATTGAACTTAAGGAAGTTCAAAATGCTCAAGCAGAGGCTAATCAACTACCTAAACCTGAGTCTATTATTCATGCAGATGATATAGCAACTCAACTTTATAAAGCACAGAAGCTTTGTAGGTCAAGCATGATATGCACTATTCCAAAAAGATATGGATTTCTCATTAATGAACAGAACAACGTATTGCTTATAGTAAATGATGAGCCTATGACCTATGAAGAAGTTCTGAATAGTTCAGAATTTGACAAATGGCTTCAAGCCATGAAGTCAGAAATGAATTCTATGTGTCAAAACCATTTATGGACTTTGGTTAAACCTCCTGAAGGGCTAAAGCCTATAGGGTGCAAATCGTTTTTCAAAAATAAAACTGACATGGATGGTAATATGGCTATCTAAAAAGCTAGACTTATAGCTAAAGGTTATTGTCAAAGATGAGGAATTGACTATGATGAAACTCTTAGCTTAATAGCTATGCTTAAATCCATAAGGATACTCTTAGCCATTGTTGCTCATTATGATTATGAGATATGATAAATGGATGTGAAGACAGCTTTCCTTAATGGAAATCTAACCGACGATGTGTACATGACACAACCAAAAGGTTTCATATCCAAAAATGGCAAAAAGGTATACAAACTTCAAATATCCATTTATGGATTAAATCAAACATCCAAGAGTTGGAATATTCAGTTTGATGAGACAATCAAATAGTTTGGTTTCTTATAAAATCCGGATGAACCTTTTGTATATAAGAAGGTTAGTGAGAGTGCAATTGTATTCCTTGTGTTATATGTAGATGACATACTACTAATGGGAAATGATGTCTCGTCCTTACAATCAGTCAAAATTTGGTTATCCCATAATTTCTCTATGAAAGACCTTGGAGAAGCATTCTATATTTTAAGGATAAGGATTTTTAGAGATAGATCTAAAAGATTACTTGGTCTTTCATAGTTTACATACATAGACAAGGTGCTAATGAGGTTTAGCATAAAGCAATCCAATAGAGGATATATTCTCATGACCCATGGGATTACTCTTTCAAAGTATATATGTCCAAAGTCACATGATGAGAGGTTGTGCATGAGTTTGATTCCATATGCTTCAGCTATAGAATCAATCATGTACGTTTGTTATGTACAAGACCTAATGTATCATATGCTCTGAGTGTCATGAACAGATACTAATCAGACCCTAGTGAGGGTCATTGGGTGGCTGTTAAGAATATCCTTAAGTACTTGAAAGAAATTAAAGATGCATTTTTGATATATAGAGATGGAGATCTTGTTGTGAGCAGGTATACAGATACCAACTTCTAATCTGACAAGGATGACTCAAAATCTCAATCAGGTTATATATTCACGCTAAATGGTCGAGTAGTTTGTTGGAACAATTCCAAAAAGGAAACGACTGCTAATTCCACAACCTAAATAGAGTATATTGTAGCTTTTGAAGTAGAAAAGGAAGCAGTTGATAAAAAAATTCATCATGGAACTTGGAGTTGTTCCTAGCATTGTTGATCCAATACAATTGTATTGTGACTATAACGAAGTCATTACACAACCAAAAGAGCCATTGTCTCATCAAAGATCCAAACATGTGCTTAGAAGATACCATTTGATTAGAGAAATCATTGGTAAAAATGATGTAAAGATAGAAAGAGTGCCCACTTATTAGAATATTGTTGATCCTTTAACTAAGCCACTTCCCCAGAAGAAATATAATTCTCATGTACTCACCTATGGAATTAAATACAAAGGCGATTGGCTTTAATTCAAGTGGGAGGTCGTTAGATAAGTGCTCTAAAGGCAATCACCTTTAGCACTTATTGTACAAATTTATTTGGTTAATAAAAGGCATTTTTGTTAATTTAATATTCATTTGATATATGAATTGATAGTGATTTTAAATCAATTAATGAAGTCCTTGATGCATAATATAGCATGAAAGAAATCATGTTGAGATCGTGATATTGAGATTCTTATCATATGTAATTATGTTAGTATATAAATTATCCCTAGTCATAGGATTAATGAGATGGGACATTGTTAATTCAGATAGACTAGAACATGTTATACTCCCTGATTGGATCAAGCATTAGATCTCATAATCTATAAACATGAGATGTTTAGAGTTAATATATGGATACTTGTTAAGTGTAGCTAAGTACATTAGATGACCTGCTATGAGACAATCTTATGGATAATCTATTCAAATGTCAATGATAGTCTCATCATAGTAATGGTGCTAGTATCTTTAGACTTGAGGTACTCAAGGATATCTCGGATATTGATTTTGAAATTTTATACTATTCTTTGTTGCCTCAGGAAGGTTACTCATAATGTGGTGATTGGGTGCAGCTTAAGGTATTCGAAGGTAATTGGATAACCAACAAAGGATTCATCATTTCTGATAAAATGAGTGTATACCCATAACCTCTTGTCGGGGTCATTACTCGAAAATCTCTACCCATAGTGGAAATGTCACAAGATAGTCTTTAATAATATGTCTAATTGAGTAATGAGTCTCAAGAACAAGAACTAACATTACTTGGACTAGATATGAAGTAATCATTCTAGTAGGAGCTGACACATATCCATACTCTGAACCAATTGGGGTATAGAATGGTGAAAGGAATAATTGCAAAAAAATTATCTATAGAAAGGTTCATAGTCAAACCATTGACTTTTAGGTCAATTGGGAGTCATGATGTGTTACTAGATACCGCTCATGACTTACTTAAATTAATTGTTAATTTAATTGGCTAACATAACCAGGAATATAATGGATCATACGCCTTGGAGCTATGGAGAATGGGTAAAATGGTCTTGGATTAAATCCAAAATTGTGAGAGAATTATTTTGGTTCAAATGAAATCACGGGAAAAAATCACTAGAGAGTAGTCACAGGCCCGTGCAGGCCTACTCGAGCCTATTGTCCAAGTGGTCTGCTAACCTATTGGCAGGCCTAGTGTGTGCGGCACTATGCGCTGCAGCGTGCTATTAGTGTTAGGCCATGATTAGCCTTAATTAGGCCAATTATGGCCATTACTATTAATTCATTTTGTTTTTATTCTCTTTTGATTTTTAATCTTCTTTTTGAATATGATTCAAATTGAAAATACATCAAATGGCATAAAAGATACATGAGAATTATTTTTGGTAAAAAATAATTTTTGAGACACAATAATTCTCTCAATAATATATTCAAAGCTAGCACTTTGAATATTGTTCAAACCATTTCTTTTGTAAGTTTCTTCTTCATTCTTCGCGGGTATTATTATTAGAGACATCCTAGTGTGGATTGTTATGGTTTGCTATAACCCAACAAAGTGACGATTTGAATAACAAATCAAGAAATTACAAGTGTAATTTCTAATCTCAATGTTTGATAAATTAGTTTTAATAGCACAAGTATGATCTTCTATTTTACGTTTTGAAAAAACAATTCTGCTGCATTTATGAATGTGATTCACCTTCAAAACCCAACATCAAAGGCTTTAGAATTTGATGAGATCTTAGTGACAAACCTATTAGGGAATAGTGTGAGGGTTAGCAAGGTGTTCAAGGGTTGCTTAGTCAAGTTACAGGGTAGGCAGTTCCCAATAGTTTTGATAGAACTACCATTCCCTGAGTTCGATGTGATCTAAGTGATAAATTGGGTAGCTCATCACAAAGTGGTGTTAGATTGTGGGAAGAGGTAGATGATTATCAGAATTTTAGATCAAGAAGAGATAGTGGTACTGGATGAGAACAGAGGATATCCAAAGAATGTGATATCAGTACTAAAAGCATAGAAACTCATTAGTAAAAGATGTGAAGTCTATCTATCATATGTGGTTGATACGAGAAAGATTAGTCTGAAGTTGGCTGATATTCCTACTATTTATGAGTTTCTAGATTTATTTTTAGATGTGTTGCCAAGGTTACCACTAGATCAAAAGATAGAGTTTACCATCGATGTAATGCCCGATAATTTAGGCTACAGTCACAGGTGACCGAAATCTGGCGTGTTGAACCGATCTGGGACTAAATTCGGACATGAAAGAAAAATTTTAAAATAATATTAAAATATAAGAAAAATATTTTGGTTATTTTTAATTGAGAATTTTGAGGTTCAAAGCTAAAATTTAGAAAATAATATTTTTTCGTTGAACAAAATTTGAATTTACGGTATTTTTGTAACACCACATCTTATACATTCAAGTTCAACCTATTCCTGTATCAAATAGTCACACATAGCATACTAAAAAGGCAAAATACCCTGTTAACAGTGGCAGTAAATTTTTTTTTTTTTATCACATCCTGTAAAATCAACTAATGACCTTGTAAGTCTCATATTTTTCATATCATATCCTGTAAAATTACTAAATGACTTTTCAAGTCAACATTTAAACCACAATACGATATATCACATATATCAAAATATAAACTTTACACATAAGTATTTCCGAGTTGATTTCATTTATACATATTTAGACTCATTCCAAAATGACTATACATATTCAAGCACGTAAATACAAAACACAGATGACATATTTTTATGCTTGTGTGGAATGCAAGGAGAGAGAGTGATGAGGCTCGGCCAATGACCTGTGCTCCATGTCTTCTATACACTACTCAAAATGAGCTATCACTTTTCTTTACCTGAAAAATGACGCAAATTGATGAGTTGCGGCTCAGTGAGAATAATCATCCAATGAGCTCTAAAGTACCAAACAACTCATAGTAATAAATCACAAATCCAATATATATCAGGTATTCTATTCCATTCATCAGTATCATATAAGTATCAATAAAGTTGAAACATATAATCATTACTCTTTATGTATGCAAATGCTTTGCTTATTTCATTTTGTTGTGACCAAGTTAAACAGACATTGCCCCGGGTATCCATGTGAACATTTGTCATGTGAACATTTGCATTTGCAATTGTATTTGCATTTGCTAGCTAGCTTGATCATTTGTTTCATTTGCACATTTGTTGGGCCATAGGCCTCTTCTTTTGCTTTGCAATATTGATTAACTAGTCACAACGCCTTTTAAGTCCATATGCATATGCATTTGTACTAAGCATTTATGAACCATTGCATCTTATCACATATAACATACATATACCACATATATGCCTCATATGCCACGCATATACCTTGCATATACTATACATATACCATGTATATATATCACATATGTCAAACATATACCTCAAATATACCACAAGTATACCATTTATACGTATCACAAACGCCACATATTGCCCATCATCATATTATCAAGGACAATCATGACAATCATATGTCAAACCACAAACGTCACATATTGTCCATCATCATATTATCAAGGACAATCATGACAATCATATGTCAAACCACAAACGTCACATATTGTCCATCATCATATTATCAAGGACAAATTATGACAATCATATGAATCACATAGCAAGCAACATTCATTTGCACTAAGAATTCAATCGATAATTAGACTCACCGTTCTCCTTTGATCCCGACTCTTACTTATTGTCTATCTGCTCCTTGTGGGTCTCCAATATGTTGTGAGCCTAACATGAAAATATAATGGATTAACTCATGATTAGGGAGACTTAATGCGGCTTAAACAAATTAATATGCATAATGCATATACATAGCTAGGCTTTTTCCTATGGGGCAGTGTGACCTTATGGGACTGTTAAGCCTATAACTTTTCCTATAGTTGACCAATTAATCTGATTCTTGTTCCTAATTCAAAATAACACATAATCATGAAACATATTAAAATATCAGACCAATTGGATCATTGTACAATTTTTGGTGGAATTTCTAAGATTGTTCTGTTTCCTGCCCTGTTTCTGCCCTTTGTCAGTTTCAGGGTACCAATTTGGGTAGTCCATATCTTACAATATATAAATCAGATTATAATGAAACTTGGCAGACACTTATATGGGTTCAAATGGAACATTTTTCATGTTCACAACTTTTATCAATTATGCCTCTAAGGTCTTCAAATTATAAGCAACATTTCACTGGTCCCGAACAGAATTGGCTTCCGGACCAGTATGACTTCTAAAGGCCATAACTTACTCTATACATAAAATTTTAAGCTAAAATTAGTACCAAAATTTAGCTAAGACATATACCTATAACTTTCATGTTTTTATAAGTTACAGAATCTAGCTCTAAGGAGCTCAAATTAGACAAAAACGTTTCTGGAACTGCCCAGGGCACACAATACGCAGTTCAAACCATGGAACAGTCATGGTTCCATTTACCATAACTCACAATTTACAAGACATATGAACCTGAAATTTGGTATACATATACATAACACATATATCTACAACTTTTATGTTTTTAGATACTTCAAATAATGGCTTTAACATATTCGAAATCAAGTAACACAGTAGCTAACTTGGTTAGGGTTCACACCCTGACCAGTCTCAGTACGAAGAGGATATCTCATTATATACACAACATCTTGCAAATATATTCACATATCCATAAATCTAAGACATAAATGAACAACTTTTGTGTTTTAAGCTTTTTCAGATTCGATCTCTAAGATCATCAAAACTATGGAACAATATACTGCCTATTAATGAACCCTAAACACCAAAATCAAGCTTAACACAAGAATAAATGTTTACTCACCTATAATCACTCTTGGCTAATCTTGTTCCTGCAATTTTTGGAGTGAAAGAAGGAAGAAATGGTGGCTTAAACTTGAAAAGAAATGGAAGGAATGAAGCAAAGAAGAAGAAGAAGAAGATGAGGAAGGGAAGTGATAAGGTGGCTGCCTAATAAGTTAAAAGCCACCACCCACCACCTTATCTTCCTTTTCTTTGTTTCATCCGTCCCCTTTTTCCTTCTTTTATTTATTTATTTATTTATTTATTTATTTATTTTTCTGACTTTTATTTTTTTTATTTTATTTTTTTTATTATTATTATACAAATCAACATAATATGCAATTTAATCTCAATCTAGTCATTTTGCTTACTTTAATTTAGTCACCTTATTTCATTTCTTTTTTTTTAATACTTTTTATCCTCATTTAGATTATAAATACACATGTGTGACTCAATACAATTGCAATGTACTAGGACACGTAGCTAGTGCGTGTCATAAACTTGATCCTACGAAAATACGTATGAAATGCATGTGTTCAATTGAATTTTATTCAAATGCATATGTCAAAATAAAATGCATGTAATAATGCATATGTGGGAAGTCAAGGATGTTACAATTCTCCCCTCCTTTTAAAATTTTGTCCTCGAAATTAATACCTGAAAACAGTTGTGGATATTGCTTTTTCATATTTTCTTCTGTTTCCCATGTTGCCTCTTCTTGTAAATGGTTACGCCATAATACCTTAAACAAAGGTATTTCTCGATTTCTTAGCTGTTTAGTCTTGTATCCAATGATTTGCACTGGTTCCTCAACATAACTCATGTTCTCTGCAATCTCAATGGCTTGATCTTTAAGTACATGTGTAGGATCTGACCTGTATCTTCTAAGCATGCTCACATGAAACACATTATGTATCTGAGCCATCTCGGGTGGTAAAGCCAACCTATAAGCCAATGGACCAATCTTCTCAAGAATTTCATAAGGCCCTATGTATCTTGGGCTCAATTTACCCTTCTGGCCAAATCGAATTATCCCTTTCCATGGAGATACACGAAGAAATACCTTCTCACCCAACTCGTATTCCATCTCCCTTTTATGCTGATCAACATAACTTTTCTGCCTATCCTGTGCTGCCTTTAGCTTGTCCTTGACAACCTTGATCTTATCCACTGTGTCTTGCACTAGCTCTGGCCCTTCTAATGCACGTGCTCCTTCTTCATCCCAAATGATAGGGCTTCGGCACTTTCTGCCATACAATGCTTCATATGGTGCCATCTGGATACTGCTATGATACTGGTTGTTGTAAGCAAATTCAATCAATGCTATATATTCATCCCAAGCACCTCTGAATTCCATAGAACATGCCCTAAGCATTTCTTCCAATGTCTGTATAGTCCTTTCTGATTGTCCGTCAGTCTGTGGGTGGAATGCAGTGCTAAAGTTCAAATTTATTCCCAATGCATTCTGTAAACTCACCCAAAAACGTGAAGTAAACCGTGGATCTCTATCAGACACAATGGACACTGGAATGCCATGCAATCTGACTATCTCATTCACATATAAGTTGGCCAAACTCTCAAGTGTACAACCCCATCTGATAGGTAGAAAATGTGCTGACTTGGTTAATCTGTCAATAATTACCCATACTGCATCATTTTTCCGTGGAGTTCTTGGCAATCCATAGACAAAATCCATCGTTATTCTTTCCCATTTCCATTCTGGCACTGGCAATGGATGTAATTTTCCAACTGGTGCCTGATGTTCAATTTTAATCTGCTGACATGTCAAGCATTTGGAAACATATTCTGCTATGTCTTTCTTCATTCTTGGCCACCAGTAATGAGGCCTTAAACTGTGATACATCTTTGTCATCCCTGGGTGCATTGCATACGGTGAATTGTGTGCCTCTTCCATTATTTCCCGACGCAAGTTCTCAGTGTCTAGAACACATATGCGTGACTTTAACATCAGTGTATCATCCTGCAATTGAAAATCTTTACTGTTTTCCTGCCTTACTGATTCAATTTTCTCACACAATTTAGGATCTTTGCTTTGTGCTTCTTTGATCCTCTCCTTTAGTATAGGTTTGACTCGAAGAGTAGCAATAAGTGATCCTTCATCATGTATATTTAATTCAACATTCATAGATCGTAATTGAATCAAATATGTAAAAGAGGATACTTGCAAGTGAGCTACACTGCCACTAGCCTTCCTACTTAATGCATCTGCTACCACATTGGCTTTCCCTGGATGGTATTCAATTGTACAGTCATAATCTTTCAATAGCTCTAACCACCGTCTCTGCCTCATGTTTAATTCTTTTTGTGTCAGCAAATAACCCAAGCTTTTATGGTCTGTGAAGATTTGGAATGTCTCACCATACAGATAATGCCTCCAAATCTTCAATGCAAATACGACTGCAGCCAATTCTAAATCATGCACTGGATAGGAGATCTCATGTGGTCTCAGTTGTCTGGATACATAAGCTATCACCTTACCATGTTGCATCAACACACATCCCAAGTCTTGGTGAGAAGCATCACTATATACTGTAAACCCACATGTACCTGTAGGGATGGTTAACACTGGTGCTGAGGTTAGCCTGTGCTTTAGTTCATCGAAACTCCTCTGACATTCTGGAGTCCACTTGAAAGACACATTCTTTCTCAACAATTTAGTCAAAGGGTTAGCAATTAAGGAGAATCCATCAACAAATCTACGATAATATCCGGCTAAACCCAGAAAACTACGCATTTCTGAAACATTTTTAGGAGCTTCCCAATTTACCATAGCCTCTATTTTCTTTGGGTCTACTTCTATGCCCTTGCCCGATACTACATGTCCAAGAAACACCAAATGATCTAACCAGAATTCACATTTACTCAATTTGGCATACAGTTGTTTCTCCCTTAAGGTTTGCAACACAATTTTTAAATGTTGTTCATGTTCTCCCCTATTCTTTGAGTACACCAATATGTCATCAATAAATACTATCACAAACCTATCTAGATATGGTTGAAACACCTTATTCATTTGAGCCATAAATGCAGCTGGAGCATTAGTCAATCCAAATGGCATTACTAAAAATTCATAATGCCCATACCTGGTTCGAAAGGCAGTCTTTGGAACATCTGCTTCTGCTACCTTCAGCTGGTAATAGCCTGATTTCAAATCGATCTTGGAGAATATTTGGGCTCCTTGCAACTGGTCAAACAAATCATCTATTCTGGGCAACGGATATTTGTTCTTCACTGTCATTTTATTCAGTTGTCTGTAATCGATACATAATCTCATTGTTCCATCTTTCTTTTTAACAAATAACACTGGAGCTCCCCATGGTGATACACTAGGTCTGATATACCCTTTATCAAGTAACTCCTGCAATTGGGCCTTCAGCTCTTTCAACTCAACTGGGGCCATTCTGTAGGGTGACCTTGATATTGGTGCTGTTCCTGGTACTAGTTCAATAGTGAATTCTATCTCTCTATCTGGTGGTAAACCAGGTAGATCATCTGGGAATACATCAGCAAATTCCCTTACCACCGGTATATTTTCAAGCAAGCTATCAGTGGTTCTAATATCAGTCACATATGCCAAATATGCTTCACATCTCCCTTTGATCATTCGAAATGCCTTTACCGCTGAAACTAGACATGTAGGCACAAGTTTTCTTTCACCTAGAAATACTACCCTTGGCTGGTTTGGTGATTCCAAAATTACTTCCTTAGTAAAGCAATTCACTATTGCATGATGTCTAGTTAACCAGTCCATTCCCAGTATCACATCAAATTCATATATTGGCAATAAAATCAAATCAGCTATTAACTCAGCTCTGTCAATGCATATCAGGCAATCACGACAGACATTATTCACAACTACCACTGTTCCCAATGGAGTACTCACATTTATATCAATCCCCAGAGGCTCATGTTTTTGATGCAGTTTAGATGCCATATGCAATGATATAAATGAATGAGTGGAGCCTGGGTCAATCAATGCATATGCTAACATATCATAAATGTAAATATTACCGGTGACTACTTCGGGAGCATCAACCGCCTCCTGTCTAGTCATGGCAAACACCCTGGCCTAAGTAGGGGGTCTAGAACTCTGACCTTCAGATCTGGTCACTCCTCTGCCCATTGTACCAGTCCTACCCCTGCCTCTTCCTCTGCCCTGTGTCCCACTAGTAGGGTAAACCCTCGGTGCCTCAACCGTAGTCTCAGATACTCCTCTGCCTCTGCTAGTTTGGCTCTATTTGGACAATCTCTATACATGTGTTCCATCGATCCACATAAATAACATGCTCCTGTGAGCCTTCTACATTCGCCCGTATGTTGTCTACCACAATGAGTACATGTGGGCCTCTGTTCAGTATATTGGCTCTGTCATCTGCCTGGGTAAAAGGAAGTCATAGCACGACCTCTAGAGCTTGAGTATCCCCCTCTATTACCAGACTGTACTGGCATATATCTACCTCTCTTTCTTGACCTTCTGCTAGACTCACCAAAGAACTCACGTGATGGCCTTTTTATTTGTTGTTCCCCAGCTTCTTTCATTAACCGTTCAGCTCTGATTGCAGCAGCTCTGAGTCTGGCATAACTATCAAGATCAGTAGTTGTGATTCTGTTTCTGATCTCATATTTGAGGCCCTCCTCAAACTTCCTGCATTTGTCTCTTTCAGTAGAGACCATGAAGGTGGCATAGTGGGAAAGTCTGTTGAACTGCACCTCATACTCAGCAATAGACATGTTACCCTGTCTCAAATTCAGGAACTCCTTCCTTTTCTCATCTTTATATGCTTCAGGCATGTAATTGTTCTGAAATTCCCGAAGGAAATCGTTCCATGTCAGAACCGGTGGCTGTGCATCACTGTCGGGGACTGTCTCCCACCATTCATAAGCATTGCCTTGAAGCAAAGATACTGCATAATCAAATTTCTCCTCTGGAGTGCATCTCATCATATTTAGTACCCTCTGTGTCCTTTTCAGCCATGTCTCAGCTTCTGCTGGGTCTGTTGTGCCATTAAAATCAGTTGCACCATGTTTTCTCAGCTTGTCATAACGTCTTTCCTTGTACATTTCAGGACCATATACTTCTTGTTCTAGGTTTTCATGGGGTACTTCTGCATGAGATGACTGTGATGCATGTACTGGAGCTCTAGCTCCTAGTGCTGGTTGCTCTCTATGTAAATGAGGTGATGCCTCATGAGAATGCATTTCGGCCGGCCTCTCCCTCCTTGGTGAATCATGTCTTATGATGTCCCTAAAATAAATGAAATTATGTCACTACATAATGTTCAACACATAGGTTGCATATGTCATCATGCTCTTATGCATATGCATGTTCCCATGGAACCTATCCCTGCTCTGATACCAAAAATGTAACACCACATCTTATACATTCAAGTTCAACCTATTCCTGTATCAAATAGTCACACATAGCATACTAAAAAGGAAAAATACCCTGTTAACAGTGGCAGTAATTTTTTTTTTTTTTATCACATCCTGTAAAATCAACTAATGACCTTGTAAGTCTCATATTTTTCATATCATATCCTGTAAAATTACTAAATGACTTTTCAAGTCAACATTTAAACCACAATACGATATATCACATATATCAAAATATAAACTTTACACATAAGTATTTCCGAGTTGATTTCATTTATACATATTTAGACTCATTCCAAAATGACTATACATATTCAAGCACATAAATACAAAACACAGATGACATATTTTTATGCTTGTGTGGAATGCAAGGAGAGAGAGTGATGAGGCTCGGCCAATGACCTGTGCTCCATGTCTTCTATACACTACTCAAAATGAGCTATCACTTTTCTTTACCTGAAAAATGACGCAAATTGATGAGTTGCGGCTCAGTGAGAATAATCATCCAATGAGCTCTAAAGTACCAAACAACTCATAGTAATAAATCACAAATCCAATATATATCAGGTATTCTATTCCATTCATCAGTATCATATAAGTATCAATAAAGTTGAAACATATAATCATTACTCTTTATGTATGCAAATGCTTTGATTATTTCATTTTGTTGTGACCAAGTTAAACAGACATTGCCCCGGGTATCCATGTGAACATTTGCCATGTGAACATTTGCATTTGCAATTGTATTTGCATTTGCTAGCTAGCTTGATCATTTGTTTCATTTGCACATTTGTTGGGCCATAGGCCTCTTCTTTTGCTTTGCAATATTGATTAACTAGTCACAACGCCTTTTAAGTCCATATGCATATGCATTTGTACTAAGCATTTATGAACCATTGCATCTTATCACATATAACATACATATACCACATATATGCCTCATATGCCACGCATATACCTTGCATATACTATACATATACCATGTATATATATCACATATGTCAAACATATACCTCAAATATACCACAAGTATACCATTTATACGTATCACAAACGCCACATATTGCCCATCATCATATTATCAAGGACAATCATGACAATCATATGTCAAACCACAAACGTCACATATTGTCCATCATCATATTATCAAGGACAATCATGACAATCATATGTCAAACCACAAACGTCACATATTGTCCATCATCATATTATCAAGGACAAATTATGACAATCATATGAATCACATAGCAAGCAACATTCATTTGCACTAAGAATTCAATCGATAATTAGACTCACCGTTCTCCTTTGATCCCGACTCTTACTTATTGTCTATCTGCTCCTTGTGGGTCTCCAATATGTTTTGAGCCTAACATGAAAATATAATGGATTAACTCATGATTAGGGAGACTTAATGCGGCTTAAACAAATTAATATGCATAATGCATATACATAGCTAGGCTTTTTCCTATGGGGCAGTGTGACCTTATGGGACTGTTAAGCCTATAACTTTTCCTATAGTTGACCAATTAATCTTATTCTTGTTCCTAATTCAAAATAACACATAATCATGAAACATATTAAAATATCAGACCAATTTTATCATTGTACAATTTTTGGTGGAATTTCTAAGAGTGTTCTGTTTCCTGCCCTGTTTCTGCCCTTTGTCAGTTTCAGGGTACCAATTTGGGTAGTCCATATCTTACAATATGTAAATCAGATTATAATGAAACTTGGCAGACACTTATATGGGTTCAACTGGAACATTTTTCATGTTCACAACTTTTATCAATTATGCCTCTAAGGTCTTCAAATTATAAGCAACATTTCACTGGTCCAGAACAGAATTGGCTTCCGGACCAGTATGACTTCTAAAGGCCATAACTTACTCTATACATAACTTTTTAAGCTGAAATTAGTACCAAAATTTAGCTAAGACATATACCTATAACTTTCATGTTTTGATAAGTTACAGAATCTAGCTCTAAGGAGCTCAAATTAGACAAAAAAGTTTCTGGAACTGCCCAGGGCACTCAATAGGCAGTTCAAACCATGGAACAGTCATGGTTCCATTTACCATAACTCACAATTTACAAGACATATGAACCTGAAATTTGGTATACAGATACATAACACATATATCTACAACTTTTATGTTTTGAGATACTTCAAATAATGGCTTTAACATATTCGAAATCAAGTAACACAGTAGCTAACTTGGTTAGGGTTCACACCCTGACCAGTCTCAGTACGAAGAGGATATCTCATTATATACACAACATCTTGCAAATATATTCACATATCCATAAATCTAAGACATAAATGAACAACTTTTGTGTTTTAAGCTTTTTCAGATTCAATCTCTAAGATCATCAAAACTATGGAACAATATACTGCCTATTAATGAACCCTAAACACCAAAATCAAGCTTAACACAAGAATAAATGTTTACTCACCTATAATCACTCTTGGCTAATCTTGTTCCTGCAATTTTTGGAGTGAAAGAAGGAAGAAATGGTGGCTGAAACTTGAAAAGAAATGGAAGGAATGAAGCAAAGAAGAAGAAGAAGAAGATGAGGACGGGAAGTGATAAGGTGGCTGCCTAATAAGTTAAAAGCCACCACCCACCACCTTATCTTCCTTTTCTTTGTTTCATCCGTCCCCTTTTTCCTTCTTTTTTTTATTTATTTATTTATTTATTTATTTATTTATTTTTCTGACTTTTATTTTTTTTATTTTATTTTTTTTATTATTATTATACAAATCAACATAATATGCAATTTAATCTCAATCTAGTCATTTTGCTTACTTTAATTTAGTCACCTTATTTCATTTATTTTTTTTTTAATACTTTTTATCCTCATTTAGATTATAAATACACATGTGTGACTCAATACAATTGCAATGTACTAGGACACGTAGCTAGTGCGTGTCATAAACTTGATCCTACGAAAATACGTATGAAATGCATGTGTTCAATTGAATTTTATTCAAATGCATATGTCAAAATAAAATGCATGTAATAATGCATATGTGGGAAGTCGAGGATGTTACAATTTTTGACACATATATTTTAAAAAGGAATAAAAATGAAATATTATTTATCTAAGGAAAGGAATATTCTTTGGATTAAAATAAAGTAAGAGTGATTAAATTAATGGACCAATGAGGGACAAGATTATCTATTAATCCTAACCACCCACCTAATCCAACTATAAAAGTCAAATTTTACTTTTTTTGTCATTAATTCTTCTTCTTCCTCATCTTAACCAAAGAAACACTCTCTTTTTCTCTCCCTTTTTCCACGACCTTCACCTCGCATTTCTTCTTCTTTTTCTTCAAATTAAAGCTAAGATTTTAGATAGAGAATATGGATTAAAGCAAGATCAACAAGAAAGTGAAGCAAAGTGAGCAAAACAAAGGAAGAGGAAAAAAGAAAAAGTAAAGAAAGAGAGAGAAGAATTTTGGTCATTTTGAAGATCTATAAAGGTGAGGTTAGATTCTTCATCTTCTTACTTTTCTTCTCCTTTTTACTTCCATTTTGAGGTTAGTTACCATTAAGGGCGGTAATTTAGGGTTATTAGTCTGTTAATGGTGATTAAGGGTTGATTACTATGAAATTATTGTTAGACCAAGGAGGTGAGAAAATTTTGGGCCATAATCAAAGAGGGAAAAGGGCAAGGAGAAAGCTAAATAAGAGGTAGAGAAAAGTGAAGAAAAGTGGATTTTTTGAGGTATGTACATTTAGCAAAAATTCAATATGGAAAAATGTTAATTGTTGATTTTGTGATATTATGTATTGTGTATGTAATTATTGATATTTTGATTGAGCGATGAATTGATGATTAAATGATGTCATGAATGTGAAAATAAAAATTAGAATATGTTGTTGATGCATGAAGATAGGAAATTGTAGGATTTAAGGAAGTGTTGGAAATTCGTCTTATGAACAGTATCTACATTTTTGAGTGTTGGAAATAATTTTTAAGTGTTTCTTATTGGGTTGTAAATCTAAGACATAGCTTTCAACTTTTATTTAGACCATTAGATCTGGATATGGTTGCATCTAGGTGTAAAATTGACTCAAAATTCAAACTAGAAATCTGTCCAGTAAAATACTAGGCAGAATGGAATGAACATAATTGAGTGAAAAATTCATAACTTTTGCTACAAAATTTGATTTTATGCGATTCTAGTTTGTTTTAAAGATAATACATGTATCTATATTTTGTTAGTTAATCACTTGTCTGAATTCCATTTAAAAATGGATGAAAAATATCGGGCAATATGGGACATAAATTCTGCCTGGAATAGAGCAGCTTGTATATATGAGTTTATTGTTAAATTTTATAATAGAAAAATATATTATTTAACTTTTCTGATATTTATACTAATTTAATGATTGAGTATGATGTTGCAATATATTTAATGGAGATTATTGCATTTATGTGAAATTATATTAGTATTACATACATAATTGAGGTAAATAATAATAAAAGTAACAAACTTGATTAAGCCCTATAACATCTAGTCAATAACTAGAAATTAGGATAAGTTGACATGTCAATAAAATGGTAGAAATGTAGGTACTAGAAAATAGTATTGAGATTTAATTTATGTAGGCACTAAGAAATAGTGTTGAATTTGAAAATACGTAGGCACCAAAAATATGCTGAGTTATTATTAAAAATATAGGCGTTAAATACCGAGTTATCAAATAATTAAGTAGGCGTCGAGTATACTACCGAAAAGCATAAATCATGTATCTAATATTTAGTTCCGATCTAAGATGTCATGAGCTATCAAATAAATAAAAAGAAAAAAATGTAAATTATTAAAATGATCATCTTGTAATATTATTAATGAATTTTAGTATGCTTAATGAATGGAATTATATAATCGATTAATTATACATTTTGTATGATTTATATAGTTTTTATTTAATTTGAATGTTTTGGCATACTTGGAAAATCTATTGTAATTGATAAAAAAATTTATTTTAGAGATATCTATATAATTATTGGATAGTTGCTAAACGTCCTACTAAGCTAGTAGCTTAGCGCATGTGTTTCATGAGCAGGTTAGTTGTAACACCTCCTCACCCAAACCGCACATGCCCGGATGCGGGGGCGCTACTGCCTGTCTTCTTTACTTCTTTAAATCGCTATTTTCTTTTATGTTTGCTACAGAGCCAGACATTTGTTTTAAAAAAATAAATAATTTACATTTTATTTACATAAGATAGTATTTATAAATACCAATTTACTATTTAACAACTTTGAAAACTAATTTACAACTTATAAGTATATATAATGCGGAAAGCAAAATACAAGAGTTCAAAAGTTTGTGACCCACTATTTCGAGATCGGCTGCTTTAATTTGGATAGGATCACCTCTTGCTTTATCTACCACCTTCAGCTACCTTTCTATATCTGCGCAGAAGAAAACTCCCATGCTAAGCTCTAAGCTTAGTGGTGCATATAAATAAGGCAATATACTATATCATGCAACAAGCATTAACATGTATCATTTTCTGCAATAAAATCTTTGCATGCTATTTCTATCAACATGTTCCTATTTCATACAAGTATAAATATCATGCTCACATATACAATGTTATTTTCATTTATCTTTAATGGTAAGTTACTCTGTTAATCTCTTTATTATTATATCTAAATCTCATATCATCGTCATTTTTTTTCTTTTCTTATTTTCCGACATATCCTCATTATCTTGCCCACATCACTCTAAATTTGGACTGACTGGATACGCTCCTAGAGCTATAGCCACCCTGTCCACTATCAGGCTCAACAGAGCTTCTCAAATCAATGGCGCTCTCCAAGCTTAATCCACATTGATTGAGTATTATTTCATTATAAATGAATAACTGGACCAAGGGCGCTCTTCGAGCTTAAGCCACCTTGTCCTCAATTTATATGTACTCATCAGAGCTTCTCAAGTCAATGGCGATCTCCGAGCTTAAGCCACATTGACCTAGCATCTCAGATCAATGGCGCTCTCCGAGCTTAAGCCACATTGATTGAGGAATATCTCATATAGTACGGTACCGTTCACCCCCTTAATGACACGTCATCTATCCTGATTCTAGTCCACAGGTAGAGTAATGGGCATCTTCGTATTTTCACATCAATCGTATATCTTTATTTAATTTTTATTTTACATCCATTTCATCATCCTCATATTATACATAACATCATCTTCATTCTCCATTTCGACACATCAATATTCTCATGTATCAACATCTCCATTTTCTTGTTTTGCAACATATCATCATGCTCATACATACTAGATAGCATCTTTTTCATTTGTGTAACTAGATACATCAATAGATAATCATATTCATAATTTATTTGAAAATAGAGCATTCACGGTCATGACTACTACTTCATGCCCGTGAATTAGTTCACGCCTGTAATCCAAAGCTGTGAACGCTACTAGAATGAATCATGCCAAAAGCATTCACAGTTGTGATTGCTCATTCATGCCCGTGAATGAGTTTACACCCGTGATTCTCAACCGTGAACGCTTCTAGAATGAATAGTACCATTTCCACACCAAAGTCACAACCGTGATACAAATCAGGTTCACGCCCGTGATCCGATAGTCACGCCTATGACTTTCGGCAGGAAATCTGCATATTCACATTTCATTCATTCTAATTACACCAAATCATATCAAAACACAATTCATGCATTTCTGAAGTCCTTTATTCAACATCTCATGACCAATACATATAAATTCCTTAATCATAATTAAATTATCTAACATGCATCACTTAATTCAAAAAAATCACAAGAAAACTCATTCTTTATCTCTAACATATGGTTTCATGCCATAATCATCATTAATGCATTTCAATCATCAATTATCATACTAAACATGCATTATTTCAAACAAAGATAGGTTATTTCCTTAAATTATGCACAAACCTTAATCTTTCTCCTTCACTCTTCTAGGTAGCTTTCTCTTTTCCTTTGCTCTTTAGTGTTTGTTCCTTGTCACTTGGAACTCCTACAACATCATAGATCATTATTATCATCTGATTTTCTCAAGACCCTAAACTCTCTTATTCTATCTCAAACCCCTAATTTCTCTCTCTTTCCATATGAGTCTTGGATGAGCTCAAAATTCAAACTTCTTTAAGAAAAGATGAAAAATAAGAAGATCACTTCTTACCTTACTCTTTTCTTCACTAAATCACAACTTTGGAGATTTTCTCTCTCTACCAAACTTGATTTTTCTTCCTCTTTCTTACTCTTCCCAGCTTCCTTAGGAGTTATGGACCATGAAGATCATCTTGTCTTGATCTTTTCCTTTTCTTCTCTTCCTTTCTCTCTCTAAATTTCTAGTTTGGCTATGGAGGAAATGAGGCTAGCGTGACTAGCAAAGAAGAGAGAAAGAAGATAGCAGAAAATGAGAAGAAGAAGAAGAAAAGAAAGGAAAATATAAAAGTCTTCATATGGGACCCATATTTTTTTTGACAAATTCTTGACATTAGGCTTAATCACATCTAATTATTGTTCTTCCTCATGCTATGGCCGGTCAAACCAATTTAAAATGTCTTATCTCTTATGTTAATTAGCAAACAATCTCATTGATCCTCCAAATTTTTTGGTAAATTACAATTTGACCCCAAAACTTATCAAAATTTTCAATTTAATCCTTTACCGTAAATTAACTTATTTAAACTTTATAATCACTTAATTAGACATACATCATTTAATTTAGTCATTACTTGATTAATTCCGATCAAAAATCGGAATTTAAACTCTGATCGGTCAAACACGTCAATTTCGCGACACGTGCGACTCAGTGTCTAAATTAGCGAATATTACATTAGTAGAAGTAGCTATTGCGTTAGGACTGACTGAAGAAAGGAGAACCCCAAGATCAAATTACAACAGTTTATTTTCTTTTTGTATATTTTGGGTATTACATTGTATAATTAAATTTTAAGATTTTCTTTTGATATAAATTTATGGCATGTAAGATTTATAAAAGAGTGAATTTTATAATTAATATATTTGGTATTATTTATAAATGTATTTCTGAATATTATGGTTTAATGAATGAGTATTTTTAAATTAAAATATTTACCTCACTAGTTGCATATTTAAATGATATAAAAAAGTATGGTAATAAATATTTCGCTAATAATAAACTCAAAAATTGAAAAATAAATAAATAAATAATATATTAATTTGAGCATCAGTTTAAAAAAAGGAGATAGGTAGCACTTCCCTACACTATTAACGGCTAGTAGGCTAAGGGAGCGTTACAATCGAGTTGGTACTTGACACCACTCCTATATCTATTACACCTTACAAAATGGCACCGGTTGAGTTGAAAAAGAGCTGAAGGTGCATATACAAGACCTACTTGATAAGGGTTTCATACAACCCAGTGGTGAATTTCACTGTGGAGCACTCCAGTTTTGTTTGTGAAAATGAAAAATGGCACCTTACATCTCTGCATCGACAATAGATAGCTCAATAGGGTGGCTATCATGAATAAGTACCAATTGCTCAAAGTCAATGACCTATTTAATCAGCTGAAAAGAGAAGACATATTTTCAAAGATATATCTTCATTCAGGGTACCTTAAGTTGAAGATCATGGATTCAGATATACACAAGATGACGTTCAGGACTCGGTATGGATATTATGAGTTCCTAGTTATGCCTTTTTAATTGACGAATTTGCCAACAACATTTATGGACATGATGAACTAGGTATTCAAACCCTTCCTTGATCAATTCATAGTAGTGTTCATAGATGGAATTCTAGTGTATTATAGGGACAAAGAAGAACATGATCAACACCTCATAATTGTGCTATATACATTGAGGGAGAAGTAGCTTTATGCAAAGTTATCAAAGTGCAAATTTTGGCTCGAGGCAGTTAGTTTCTTGGGTCATATAGTTTCAGCTAAAGGTATTCGAGTAGACCTTAGTAAGATTGAGGTTATACTTAACTAGATACCACCTCACAATATGACAGAAGTGATGAGTTTTCTTTGTAAAGTTGGATACTACAGAAGGTTCTTGAATGGGTTCTCCTACATCGCGATACCTTTGACACAGTTGCTAAAGTTAGATATTCATTTTGAATGGACAAATAGGTGTCATATGAGTTTGGATATGTTAGAAAAGAGCTCTAAAGGCAATCACCTTTAGCACTTATTATATAAATTTATTTGATTAATAAAAGACTTTTTCATTAATTTGATGTTCATTTAATATATGAATTCATAGTGATCTTAAATCAATTAATGAAGTCCTTGATACATAACATAATATGAAGGAAATCATGATGAGATCATGATATTGAGATTCTTATCATATGTAATTATGTTAGTATCTAAATTATCCCTAGTCATAGGATTAATGAGATGGGACATTGTTAATTCTGACAGACTAGCACATGTTACACTTCTTGATTGGATCGAGCAGTAAATCTCATAATCTGTAAACATGAGATATTTAGAGTTAACATGTAGATGTTTCCCAAGTGTAGCTAATTACATTGGATGACCCGCTATGAGACAATCATATGGATAATCTATTCAAATGTCAATTATAGTCTCAACATAGTAATGATGCAAATATCTTTAGACTTGAGGTACTCAATGATATCTTGGATATTGATTATGTATTTTGACACTATTCTTTGTTGCCTCAGGAATGTTTCTCATAGGGTGGTGGTTGGATACATGTTGAGGTATTCCAAGGTAATTGGGTAACCAACAAATGATTCATCACTTCTGATAGAATGAATGTATACCCATGGCCTCTTATCGGGGTCATTACTTGGGAATCTCTGGTCGAAATGGAAATTTAATGAAGATAGTCTTCAATGATATGTCTAACAAAGTAATGAGGCTCAGGGACAAGAACTAACATTACTTGGAATAGACGTAATGTAGTCAGTCTAGTGAAAATTGACACATGTTCAAACTCTGAACCAAGTGGGGTATAGAATGGTGAAAGGAATAATTGCACATAAATTATCTATGGAAAGGTTCATAGTCAAACCACTGACTTTTTGATTAATTGGGGGTTATGATGTGTTGCTAGATACCGCTCATGACTTGCTTAAATTAATTGTTAATTTAAGTGGCCAACATATTAGGGAACCTAATGGGTCACATGCATTAAAAATGTAAAGAATGAGTAAATTTGTCTTGGATGCAATCCAAAAATATGAGAGAATTGTTTTGGTATGGATTGCGATGAGATCGCATTGAAAAATCGTTCGGAGGGTCACAGGCTCGTATGGGCCTGTATGGGCTGTTGGCCAGCAGCTGGCCTAATTGGCCTTAATTGGCCAATTAAGGCTAATTAAGGAAAAAAAAACCCCCAAAATCCTTCCTCTTGTCTTGTGCACCTTTTATCTAGACTATTTTTGGAGTAAAAATATTTTTAAAATGTTTAAAAATCTGTAATTTGTTTTTGGAAATTATGAAATTCAAAAAAGAAAAATAATAGTTACTTTTCATATTCTCTCAAATTGAGCATACACCATTGCTAGCACTTTAAGGTGTATTCAACCATTTTTTTGTAGTTTCTTCTCAAATTTTTGCATGGATTAATATTAGAGACATCCTAAAATGGATTGTTATGGTTTACAACAACCCAACAAGATGAAAATTTGAAGAATAAATTAAGAAATTACAATGTATAATTTCTTACCTCTATGTTTTGATAAATTAGTTTTCATGGCACAAGCAAGATTCTTGTTTTTGGTTTGGAAAATTTTTTTTCCTCTATGTTTTATTAATGAGATTCATATTCAAAACCCAACATTGGTATTAGAGCCCCCTTGTATCCATTAATATTAATTGAAATTACAATGAGATTGCATGATTTTGATAGTTTTGGATCAATAGGTTTAAATAATTGAAATTTATTTGTAAAATTTATTTTACATATTTTTCTTTATTTAATCTAATCATGGGATGATTAAGGATGATTATTTTGATTGAAAAATAGTTTGAATGTGATTCCAATAAATAATGTTTTATTTATTTCAAAATGCTGAAAATTTTCTTATTTATGAACATGTATTGTTATTTGGCTTAATTGATAGGGATGTTTATATTTTTCTTACAATTTGATAATGTAAAATTATTTATAAATATTGAGAATGAGTTTATGCCTCTTAAAGTTTCCAATAATTAATGAAAAATTATTTGAATTAAAGTTTCAAACAAAAACAAAAATAGGACTATTTTGGCATACCCGACGTGACTGTTTTTTTTATTTTTTTTGTATGTGATTATTTTATTTTTAGCTCCTTGAAATAATTTTTATGTGACTAAAAATATGTTATTTTGATTTTAGATGCATGCCAAAATTATTTTTCATAAATTTAAAATTTTTAAAAATTATATATATCGAATGAGTCATTTTGAGCACTAAGTGTATTGGTTCGTTTGTCTTAGTAATTTTGCCTTGTGCCAAAAATATTTTGATGAACTTGAGCTGATCTAAATATAATTAGAATGATTATTTAAGATTCTAAAATTTTTTATAATTTTTGGAAATTAATTTTGAATTAATTTAAGTTGAGCAATGGTAATTCTAGTATGACTAGAAATTGGTATGTATATTAAAATTAATTTTTTTAATTTTGACATCATAATATTTTGATTTTAATTTTGAATTAATTTTGTAAATATGAAATTTAATTTGATTTGATTAAATATTAAATCCTACATTGAAATGATATACAAAATTAAATTAACCAAAATAACACAAGTATGCAATTTCAGTTCAAGCGTTGAATTGATTTTCAAATTAAAATCCAAAATTTTCATTATTTTATTTTATGCATTAGAGAATATATGTTAGGGTTGTATGGAAAGGCATGATGTATGATTATGCACTTAAGCCAAATGTGATTGAGCATGCATGGATTTGTTTTGTTTTATGGTAAATAGGGCCTACGTGTCTCTACCTCTCTTCCTTTCTTGTGTATTTCTCTTCTCATCTTACTCCTCTCAATGTAAATTGGGGTTTCATATATTTTGAAATATGTGACTAAATTACATAGGATTAGAAGAGAATGAAAGTACAAATGATCAAGAAGCAAAAGAGGTGGTGTCATAAACAAATAGACTTATAAATAGGAATTTAATTCTATTTTGGGTTGTAAATTCATACATATACCTAGGTATGACCTAGTTAATTTCTATTTGGCTGAAGAGATTAACTTTGGTATGTCCATAATCCTGCCATATAATTAATATAACTATCTTTATATATCCATGTGATGAATGCATGATATATAAAATCATACAATAAAAACATGATAAGACTTAACAAAGAAATTCCTCGCTAAATAAACAATTAAGTCTTACGTCTTCCATTAATATGGAGAGAACCAAAGTTCTTCTAGAGTTAGGGTTATTGAGTTGCCTCAAACTCGCTCTATAAGAATATGTTCAAACTATTAAAATTAGATTTCACAATTAATGGGTTGCATTTAACCGATATCATTAGCTTGTTGGATTTGCGCCAAAGTTAATGTGTATTGGAGGCGAAGTTGGGTTAGTGTACATGAGATGTACACATATCAAGAGTTGATAGTCCAATGTATGTGCACACATCAATTAGTTGATACTCAAGATTTGATAATTGCATGAATAAAGCAATCGGTATGGATTAGATGCCTACCAACCAAATTAAGGATGACTTGTTGAGTTGCCTCAAGGTTATTCTTAGCTAGTTGGATATCGACCCTATAGCGCTCCCTTACCCTACTAGTCATTAATAGTGTATGAAAGTGCTACTAGGCTCATTTTTGTAAAACCCAATACTCAAATTATTGATAATTTTTTTCTTTTCAATTTCGAGTTTATTATTAGCAGAATATTTATCACTATATATATATTTTTATATCATTTAAATATGTAACTAATGATGTAAATATTTTGATTTTAAAAAACTCATTCATTAAACCATAATATTTAGAAATACATTTACAAATAATACCAAATATATAAATTACAAAATTCACTCCTTATAAATTCTGCATGCCACAAATTAACATCAAAAGAAATTCTTAAAATTTAATTTTTACAATACAATTTTCAAAACATACAAATAGAAAATAAACTTCTGTAATTTGATATTGGGGTTCCTCTTTTCTTCGGTCGTCCTAACGCAACAGCTACGTCTATTTATATGCACGTGTCTAGCTTTGTGGTATATTTGGCAACTATCCAATAATTATATAAATATTTCTAAAATAAAATTTTAGAAACTACCATTAATTTACTACGCATGCCAAAACATTCAATTAATATCAATACCATTTACGTCAAGCAAAAATAAACAATTCATCAATTATAACATTTCATTCATTTAACATGCTTGAAATTCTTTAACAATACAAGACATACTATTTAAAATATCAATTTAATAATTTATAATTTATTTTTTTATTTATTTGATAGTCCATGACATCTTAGACCGAAACTAAATATTGGATACAGGGTTTTTACTCTCTGACAGTATACTCGACGTCTACTTAATAATTTTATAACTCGACATTTAACGCCTACATTTTTCACAATAACTCAGCACATTTTTTGTGCCTACATAATTTCAAACTCAGCACTATTTCTTAGTACCTATGTAATTTCAACTCAGCACTATTTCTTAGTACCTATGTAAACTAAATCTCAGAAATATTTTCCAGTGCCTACATTTCTACCTTTTTATTGGCATACAAACTTATCATAATTTCTAGTTCTTGACTAGATGTTATAGGGTTTAATTATATTTGTTACCTTTATTATTATTTATATAAATTATGTATGTAACACTAATATAATTTCACCTAAATGCATTAATCTCCATTAAATATTTTATATCATCATACTTGCTCATTTAATCATTATAACTATAAAAACAAAAGTCAAAAAATATATTTTTCTATCATAAAATTCCATAATAAACACATACATACAAGCTACCCTATTCTGGATAATATTTCTGCCTTATATTTCCCTGCATTTTTCATCTATTTTTAGACAAAATTTGGACAAATGATCAACTAAATAAATATAGATGTTCCAACTAGAATCACATTAAACCAAATTTTTTAACAAAAGTTATGATTTTTTATCTAAGCTATATTCATTTCATTTTGCCCAGTATTTTACTAGACAAATTTCTAGTTTGAATTTTGAGTCTATTTTACATATAATGGGAGGTATGTCACGGCAACAAATGAGAAGAAGGGAGAGTTTTTGGTTTGTTTAAGATGAGAAATAAGAAGAATAAAGGCAAAAAGGTGAAAGTTGACTTTTATTGTTGGATTAGGTGGGTGTTTAGGATTAATTAGATAATCTTGTCTCTCGTTGATCCATTAATTAAATCACCCTTACTTTATTTTAATCCAAAGAATATTCCTTTCCTTAGATAAACATTATTCTATTTTTATACCTTCTTAAAATATTTGTGTCAAAAACACTGTAAATTCCAATTTCCTTTGACGAAAAATTATTTTTTTCTAAATTTTAATTATGAACTTCAAAATTCTCAATTAATAATATCCAAAATATTTTTCTCATATTTTATTATTATTTTAAATTTTTTCCATCATTTCTAAAGTTAGACCCCGATTAGTTCGGCGTGCTGAATTTCAGTCAACTACAATCGTGGCCTAAATTATTAGGCATTACAGACCCACTAGGAGAAATTCCATATAAGTTCTCTCAAGTTCATAGTGAGGGCTATGGATTTGTAATAAAATAGTGGGAGTTATAATGTGATTTATTAAAGAACTAATAAACATGCATTTTCATGTACATTATAACATGCTCTATTTTACATCTAGGCTACTAGAATCATCATCATGATAAGTGTGAATTTGTGATCACTAATAGAGTCAAATAAGTTGACTGGGCCTAATTTTTTGGATTGGCTAAGGAATTCGAGAATAATTCTCAAATCCAAAAAGATTGGCTATGTCCTAGATCAGACACTTCCAAATCCCCCTGCTGCTAATACTTCTAAAGATGTTCAGAAGTCATATCAAAATCATCTCGATGATAGTGAGATGGTAAGTTGTATTATGCTTGCTACTATATCAACTGAGTTGCAAAAGCAGCATGAGGCCATGGATGCTAATTCCATTGTCTACCATCTAAGAAAGCTTTTTGATGAGCAAACACATTATGAAAGGTTCAAAACTTCAAGGTTGCTCTTCCGCATTAAGATGGTTGAAAGGACGTCTCCAGTGCAATATGCACTGAAGATGAATGGCTATATTGAGAGATTAGCCACCTTGGGATTTGTGATGGATCATGAATTAAGTATTGACTTAATTATAACTGGTTTGTCCAATAGTTTTTCATATTTGTGCTTAACTATAGAATGAACCAAATCTCCACCATTATTCCTGAGCTGATCAACATGCTCAAGACAGCTAAGCTGTAATGACCCAAATACCAGGTTAGTCATAAACTGTAGTTTCCGAGATTGATCAATATACCGCGAGTGAAAAATATTTTGTTTGATCATTGAAAAATATAGGTTATGACTAGTCCGGGGGTAAATTTTGGAGTGAAAATGAGGTCAAATAAGTCCTCAAAAGTAAAAACTAAGAAAAAATGAGACCTGATTTAATTAAATAGTTGGTTGACTGTATTTTGACTGAGCTATAAAAAATAGCAAACGACATCTAAAAATGTATTTTAAGTCATGAATAGACTCTAAATAATATTTAGGATTATTTGATAGTGAAAAAGGAATTCTATGGTAACACCAAAAATTGAATTATCAGTCCAGTTTGAGTGAGCTGAATAGAAAATGAACTCCATTGAGTTAAAAAAATTGTGTAGATATATAAAAATATTTTATGAATTATGGAATCAAAATTGGGTGAAATTGAGCTTGGAAAGTGAGAAAAATAATTTATAATGCATAATTGGGCCTAAATGGTTTGAGCTTTGTTTGGCCCAGGTCCACCCAACTTAGACCACTATAAATAGACCCAAATTATCAGAATTCACTAGAGAGAATTCTTCTTCATCTCCTTCCTCTCCTCCCTTGCTTGGTCGAACCATCCTCCATTGTTCTTCAAATTTTCTTTAATTTTCTTCACTTTTTACACTAAAATCAACCACCTAAAAATAATTTCAGCATCTCTAGTAGCTAATAGAAGTTTTTACTCTTCAATTGGAGGGCTAGAGGGAAGGAAATCAAAAGAGAAAAGTTAGGATACCAATTTAAGGTAAGTGAAATTTATAGTTTTAAATTAGTTTAATGGTTCAAATAAGTAGTTTAAGGTATGTAGATGATAAATATGAAGTTTATTTGAGTTAAGGAAGCAAAATAATGGTGGATTAATGAAGGGAACATTTTGGCCATGGTAGGTTCAAGAGAAGGTGAAGGTGCTTCCAAGGGAAAGGCATAGAAAAATGAAGCCTAGGAAGGCCAAAGCAAGAATTTAAGGTTAGTGATTCCAAAATCTACTTATTTCTATTAATTAAGCATGATTTAGGGTTATGAAAATTTAGAAATTTGTGTGTTTTGCATGCAATTGCTAATTAATGCTTAAAACATGATTAAGGGATAATGAAAAGTGAATTAGAATGGTTAATTTCAATTTAAAAAAATTAATTAGTGGAAATTGTAAAATATGACCTTATTATGTGAAAAATGAATATTAAGGAATAAATACATTTTATTGTAATATTATGATACATATGAAATAATGAATGTATAAATTAGTAAAATGAATAACTAGAAGGTGAAAGAAAAATTTTAATGATGAAAATTAATTATAGGCCAAAAAATGAAGAGAGAAAATTTAATATTTTTCTTACTAATTAAATGAATATTTAGTCATGAAATGCAAGAAAATATGATTTTGATTGTGTTTAGATTTATTGAGAATTTTTAAATGATATATTGAATATTTTTCTAATTATTGATTTTAATATGCATGAAATGAAAAATAATGATTAAAGTATGTTTAGTGATCCTTAATAACTTAATTGAATATTCATAATGAAATATTGATATATTAGAATGGAAAGTATGGAAAAATTATGGTAGTGAGATAATTGTATGGATGAATAAAATATTAAGTGATTAATAATGTAAAAATAATGGAATGTATGAATTTAATGGAAATTTAATTAAAGGAATAAAATAATATCCTTGGTTATTTTTCTGATGGTTAAATCTAGCCCAGGATATAATTATCTAGGCATAGGGAAACCATTACCGCTGTGCAGATCATGGCGACTCGCTTATATAAGCCAATGACGATCTACTTCAGTGATATTAATACAGTGATTCAGTGTGCAGTGCAGTGCTCGGATGGTCTTTCGGAATTACTCTTCAGTATAGTAGACTTTTGGGTCTACGTCCCATGTATCTGGTTCAAAAATTTTTGTCGGATTGAAACTAGGGGCAAATATTAATAAAAGTAGTAAAAATGAATAATATGGTAAAAATGATTTAAGTGAAAATTAGGATAAAAATGAAATATGTGAAAAATGCGAGAAAATTAATAAAAGTAAAAAATACTTGAAAAATGATAAATATAATAAAAATGATAAATATGAAAAATATGAGAAGAATGACATAAGTGATAAATTTGATAAATATGATAAAAGTGATAAGAATAATAAAATGGTATAATAATAATAATAATGATAAAAGTGGTAATTGTGATAAAGGAAAAAAATAGTAAAATTGAAAAATGAGAAATAAGTGGAATAAAATGAAATAAAATATTAAATTATTTAGTTAAAAAGAAAATAAATGAAAAATAAAGATGTTAGTGGCAAAAGTGTAAATAAATGTAAATTAATGACAAAATTGTAAATAAATAGAATTTTAGTAACCAAAGTGAAATTTGTGTAATTAAATAGAAGATTGGAAAAAATAAAATAAAAGCAAAATAAATAAATAAATAAAAGAAGAAGAAGAAGAAGAAGAAGAAGAAGAAAAGGAAAGTTAACTGGAGTGGTAAGGTGAGAAAATAGACTAAATTGAAAGAAAATGAAAGTCTAAGAGTAAAAATAAAAACTATAATATTTATTGAGAAATATGGTAAATTGAATGATATTAAATAGTAAACTAAGGGGAAAGAATATTAAAGTACTGATAAAAAGAATAATAAATATATTAAAGAGAACATTTAAATAGCGTAGTAAATATAATATTGTATGAATGCATGCAAATATAGATAATTGGAAATACTTAGATTAGTAATCACCACTGGACATATTAATATTCAGCACGTAGTTATTTGATTGAGTGCAGGTAGTAGTGGAAAAGTCAAGAACAAGCGTATAAGTTTGGGAGCAGATGAAAAAATAAAATATTAGTAGGTTAGTATTAAAAATGGCATGTATATACATGTATGTATATGGAGTTGTAAGAATGAAATGTTGTACAAATTATGATAAAGAACATTTGTGAATTATTATATGTGTAAAGAATAAAATATTGACTTGCAAATGAATGTAGACTATTTTGTATTATATATTGGTTTTGTTGCGCCCAAAAATGGGCTGAAAATTGTTTGCATTGCAGGTAGGATAGTTAATTTATAGTCCTTATGCTGCAAAAATTTTGGAAAAATGAAAAGAAATTAATTAAGTGCTAATAATATTATGGTCATTAAATTAAGTTAACGAAAAAAATTTGGCACACATTGACTATAATCATACTAACCCATGTAATGTACGTATAAAAAGAAGTGTTAAAAGGGTGTCATAGTTTTAATGGTATCATAGCGTGATTAAGACGATTCTAAGATTGGAGTGGGAATTAAGTGAATGGATTATATGTATATACATGCCAATTTATGGATGAAGTGTGTTATAAGTCTAACGTATGCTTGCTCCTTTCTTGTTTTATAGTGAATGATGGCATCCCAACAAGGTCAAGGTGTTGGGAACAGTGAGAGTGAAGCTTTGGTTAGTGCTGGGCAAATTGAAGCCTCGCAACAGAATGTCACTCCACCAGTAGCACCACCTCCACTGCCACAACCGGATTTTCTCCATCTCATAGTTGATTATATTCAATATAGAATGCAAGCTCAGCAGCCACATCTAGCGGCACAGGTACAGCCTCCGGCTCCACCTAAAAGAAAGTCTATTTTGGAGTAGTTAAAGAAATTAGGAGCTGAAGATTTTTATGGACGTGATCCATTGACACATGTGCAAGTTGAAGAATGGTTATTCAAGATAAAGAGGTTATTTGAAACTACTCACAACCCACTAGAAATTTGAAGGTACTGTGTGTAGGGTTTGGAAGAATGAATCATATTCATAAACGCAGGGAAAAATAAAAAATTTTCAAAACACAAAACAAAATATTATACTTGTACCATTAAAACTAATTTATATAAATGTAAATGTTAAAAATTATACCTTGTAATTTTTATTTGTTCTTCAAATCTTCACTTGTTGGGTTGTAGCAAACCACAACAATCCACACTAGGATGTCTCTAATGATAATCCACGCGAAGAATGAAGAAGAAACTATCAAGAGAAATGGTTTGAAAAAATTCAACGAGCTAGCTTTAAAAGTGTTCTTGAGATAATTTTTGTTGTCTTAAAAATATTTTTTTTTCACAAAAAATATTTTCATGTCTATTTTCTGTCATTTTATGTCTTTTCAATTTGAATCAAATTTAAAAATAAGATAAAAAGTCAAAAATGGAGAAAATGGAAACTTGGCCATAATTGGCCTAATTATGGCCAAAAACAGTCGTTGGCCAACGGATGGGAAGGCAGCAAGCGCGCTGGGCCTACTACGGGCTGCTGCTGGGTAGCCCAGCTGGCCCGCGCGGGTCTGTGACACTCTCGAATGATTTTTTCGTGTGATCTCATCGCGGTCCATCCTAAAATAATTCTCTCATATTTTGGATCATATCCAAGACCATTTTACTCATTCTCCATATCTTCAATGCGTGTGACCCATTAGGTTCCCGGTTATGTTGGCCATTTAAATTAACAATTAATTTAAGCAGGTCATGAGTGGTATCTAGCAACACATCATGACTCCCAATTGACCGGAAAGTCAGTAGTTTGACTACAAACCTTTCCATAGACAATTTATGTGCAATTATTCTTTTCACCATTCTATACCCCACTTGGTTCAGAGTATGGACATGTGTCAAATCCCATTAGACTGACTACGTCACGTCTAGTCCAAGTAATATTAGTTCTTGTCCTTAAGGCTCATTACTCTATTAGATATGTCATTGAAGACTATCTTTATGACATTTCCACTCCAGCCAGAGATTCCTGAGTAATGACCACGACAAGAGGCCATGGGTATACACTCCTTCTATCAAGAGTGGTGAATCCTTTGTTGGTTACCCAATTACCTTCGAATACCTCAAGTTGTATCCAATCAGCACTCTATGAGCTACCTCTCTGAGGCAACAAGGAATAGTGTCAAAATACATAATCAATATTCAAGATATCCTTGAGTACCTCAAGTCTACGGATACTTGCACCATTGCTATGATGAGACTATCATTGACATTTGAATAGATTATCCATATGATTGTCTCATAGTTGATCATCCAATGTACTTAGCTACATTTAGCAAACATCCATATGTTAACTCTAAACATCTCATGTTTATAGATTATGAAATCTACTACTCGATCCAATCAATGAGTGTAACATGTGCTAGTATGTCTGGATTAATAATGTCCCATCTCATTAATCCTATGACTAGGGATAATTTTGATACTAACATAATTACACATGATAAGAATCTCAATATCATGATCTCATCATGATTTCCTTCATGCTATGTTATGTATCAAGAACTTCATTAATTGATTTAAGATCACTTATCAATTCATATATCAAATGAACATCAAATTAATGAAAAAGCCTTTTATTAATCAAATAAATTTGTACAATAAGTGCTAAAGGTGATTACCTTTAGAGCACTCCTTTAACACTATGGTATTACTTCAGGGTCCTACATTCATTTGGTGGGATTCAGTATGCAAGCATACCCCAGGTGAACAGTTGAATTGGGATTTCTTCTTGGCCCAATTTGAAAAGAAATACATAGGGTTGGAGTATAAAGCAGAGATGCAAGATGCCTTCTGGAGACTCAGACAGGGAAACATGATAGTAGCAGAATATGAGTGCAAGTTTGAGCGCCTTATTGTCTACCTTGATGATTACCAGTTGACAGAGGAGAGATTATGTTAGAGATTTGAGAGGGATCTCCATAACAAGATCAGACAAATAGTGGGTGCACAACAACATCCAAATTTGCATGCTATGGTAGAAACTGCTATTAAAGTGGAAAGTATTCAAGCAAATGAGGCTAGCAGGCAAACTCAATTTCAGCAGAAGAGGAAGTTGGGATAGTTCAGCGGTTCGAGTGCTCAGAGCAAGAAGTCTAGGGGACCAGCTCCATCACAAGCCATACATCAGCTGCACCAGGGCGTGGGTAAGGAAATACATTCTATGGCAATGCCTCGGTCATTTCTGTGGGTAGTACACCTAGAGGCAGAGGGGCAAGTACAGTTCAGACTTGTAGCCATTGTGGTAGATCTCACCCAGGAGAGTGCAGATATTTAACTAGTATTTGTTTCAAGTGCGGTTCAAAAGATCATCAGGTTAGGTATTGTCCAGTGGCTCAAACTTCTACGACTATGTCACCGGCACCTGATATTGGATCTTTACCATCCAGAGGCTGAGGTAGGGGAGCAGCCCTTAACCAATCAACATCTAGACCTTCTGCATAACCACCTCAGGGTCAGGGACAAGTTAGAGGTCGTACTTATGCAGTGAGAGCCAAAGAAGAGGAGAATGCTTCTGATGTGATAGTAGGTAAATTCATACTTATGACTAATTCTGTTTATGCACTTGTTGATCCTGGTTCCACACATTCCTACATAAATACTGATGTTGCACGAGGGAAAGGGTTATAAGATTCATAATTAGACCAGGACATCCTACTGAGCAATCCTGTAGGGAATAGTGTTGTGGTGAACAAGGTGTATAGGAATTGTCCCATTAGTGCGCAAGATTATGAATTCCTAGTTAACCTAATTGAACTCCCATTTCGTGAGTTTGATGTGATATTGGGGATGGATTGGTTGTCCGCCCATCAAACGACAATAGATTGTAAACGGAAGAGAGTGACACTTAAACTCTCTGATGATCGGGAAATCACTATTCTGGGTGAAAGAACAAACTTCTTATCATATGTGATTTCAGCTATAGCTGCCAAGAGACTTATAAAAAAAGGGTGCATTGCTTATTTGTGTTTTGCAATGGAAGCTAAAAAGGAAGATCTTAAGATTTCAGATGTGCCTACAGTGAGAGATTATCCATATGTCTTTCTTGATGAATTACCAAGCTTGCCACCTGACCGGGAAGTCGAATTCACTATTGATGTAGTTCCAGGCACGACACCTATTTCGATTGCAAGGTGCCTACAGAACTCAAGGAATTGAAGATTCAGCTGCAGGAATTGCTTGATAAAGGCTTTATCAAACCCAGTATTTCACCATTGGGGGCACCGGTACTCTTTGTAAAGAAGAATGATGATTCTCTTAGATTATGCAATGACTACAAACAGCTAAATAAGGTGGCAATTAAGAACAAGTATCCCCTTCCACGTATTGAAGACTTATTTGATCAATTGAAGGGAGCAAGTGCATTTTCAAAGATTGACCTATGATCGGGCTACCATCAGTTGAAAGTAAAAGAAGCAGATGTACCTAAGACTATTTTTCGCATGAGATACAGCCATTATGAATTTTTAGTCATGCCATTTGGACTTGTGAATGCCCCAGCAACTTTCATGGATCTAATGAATATGATATTTCATCCTTATCTAGACCAATTCGTGGTGGTATTTATTGATGATATTCTAGTGTATTCGAAGATGCTAAAAGAACATGACAAGCACCTACGAATTATCTTGCAAATATTGAGAGAGAAACAGTTGTATGCAAAGTTCAGTAAGTGTGACTTCTGGTTGAATGAAGTATCATTCTTGGGTCATGTAGTTTCAGCTGAACGGATAAAGGTGGATCCAAAGAAGATTGAAGCAATCTTACAGTGGAGAATACCTAAGACTGTTACAGAAGTCAAAAGTGTATTTGATTTGGCTGGGTATTACAGGAAATTTGTAAAAGGTTTTTCTACCATAATAGCGTCGTTCAATCGACTATTACAGAAGCACATTAAGTTTGAGTGGACGGATAAATGTCAAGAAACTTTGAGAAGCTTAAAAAAATGTTGACAGAAACCTCAGTGTTAACTCAACCAGAGTCTGGCAAGGATTTTGTGATTTACAATGATGCCTCCAAGAATCGGTTAGGTTGTGTATTGATGTGAAAAGGTAAAGTGATTACATATGTTTCTCGACAACTCAAGACTCATGAGAAGAACTATCCTACTCACGATCTTGAGCTTACAGCAATTGTACTCGCCTTGAAGATTTGGAGAAATTTTCTTTATAGTGAGAAATGTTACAATTACACAGATCACAAAAGTTTGAAATACTTGCTCACACAGAAGGAACTTAATTTAAGACAGAGGCGTTGGTTTGAATTTATAAAAGACTATGACTACTTAATCGATTATCATCCAGGAAAGGCGAATGTAGTAGCTGATGCACTTAGTAAAAAAAATTTAGCAACCCTTCGGATGATGAATGTCAGATTGGATTTGGCACAAGATGGAGATATAATAGTGGAAATGCAAGTAAAACCAGACTCTCTTCAGCAAGTGACAGCAGCATAAAAGCTACATGATCGGTTGATTGCCATAGTTAACAAGGTAAAAGAGGGCAATGAAGGTGATTATTCTTTGGGTGAAGATGGAAGCCTTTATTTCAATCGAAGGTTATATGTACCGGGTTAAGATGAATTGAGAAAGAACATTCTCATTGAAGCTCATCATAGTAGTTATGCAATGCATCATAGTGGTAATGAGATGTATCAGGATTTAAAAGTATGCTACTAGTGGCTAGGAATGAAACGTGATGTGACAGAATTTGTGAGAAAATGCTTGATATCCCAACAAGTGAAAGCTGAACATCAAGTTTCATCGGGTTTACTTCAGCCTATCGCGATACCATAGTGGAAATTGGATCGAGTGACTATGGATTTTGTAATGGGATTGCCTCTGATTGGAAATAAGCATGATGCTATCTGGGTAGTCATTGATAGACTCACAAAATCAGCCCATTTCATACTAGTACGGAGGAACTATCCACTATCCAAGTTGGCAGAAATCTACATTAATGAGATAGTGAGACTCCATGGAGTACCATCCTCTATTATTTCAGATAGGGATCCAAGATTTACTTCCCAGTTCTAGAAGAAGTTGCAAGAAGCATTGGAGATAAGACTTCATTTCAGTACAGCTTTTCATCCTCAGACTGATGGACAGTCAGAGTGTGTGAATCAGATACTTGAGGATATGTTGCAAAATTGTGTCCTCGAGTTTAAAGATAGTTAGGAAAAGTATTTGCCATTAGTAGAGTTTGCTTACAACAACAGCTATCAGTCTAACATTAAAATGGCACCATATGTATGAGAGGAAATGTAGAACTCCTTTATGTTGGACAGAATTGAGTGAGATGAAACTAATGGGAACAGACTTGGTTCAAGAAATGGAAGAGAAGGTATGGGTGATCAAGGATAGATTAAAAGAAGTCATGGACCGACAGAAGTCATATGCAGACTTAAGAGGAAAAGATATAGAATTTCAGGTTGGAGATCAAGTATTTCTGAAAGTATCACCCTAGAAGAATGTTATGAGATTTGGCAAGAAGGGCAAACTAAGTTCGAGATTTTTAGGCCCTTATGAGATTATACAGTGAGTGGGACCATAGCCTATCGATTAAAGCTACCTCAAGAGTTGGAAAAGATTCATGATGTGTTTCATGTGTCAATGCTACGGACGTATAGGTCAGATCCTAGCCACGTAATCAAGCCAGAAGAAATTCAGATACAGGTTGATCTAATTATGAAGAGAAACCATTAAAGATCCTAGCCAGAGAGGTTAGACAGCTCAGGAACAAGCAAATCCCACTAGTGAAAGTGTTATGGAGTCACCACAATGTGGAAGAAGCCACATTGGAGCCAGAAGCTGCAATGAGGCAACAGTATCCACAATTGTTTAATACAGGTAAAATTTTGAGGATGAAATGTTTATTAGTATGGGAGAATTGTAATGGCCCAAATACCAGAGTAGTCGTAAATTGTAGTTTCCGAGATTGCTCAACATACCCAGGGGTTAAAAATACACCCAAGGGTAAAAAATATTTTATTTGATCATTAGAAAATATAAGTTATGACTAGTCCATGGGTAAAATTTGGAGTGAAAATAAGGTCAAATAATTCTTCAAAAGTCAAAACTAAGAAAAAATGGGACCCGATTTAATTAAATAGTTAGTTACCATACTTTGAACGATCTATAAAAAATAACAAACAATATCTAAAATTTTATTTTAAGTCATGGATAGACTCTAAATAATATTTAGGATTATTTAACAGTGAAAATTGAATTTTACAGTAATATCGAAAATTGAATTATCAATTCGGTTTGAGTGAGCTAGATAGAAAATGGACTCTGATTGAGTTAAAAAAAATATTTGTGTAGACATGTAAAAATATTTTATGAATTATGGAATCAAATTTGGGTGAAATTGAGCTTGGAAAGTGAGAAAAATAATTTATAGTGCATAATTGGGCTTAAATGGTTTGGACTTGCTTTGGCCCAAGCCCACCCAACTTAAACCACTATAAATAGACCCAAATTATCAGAATTCTATAGAGAGAATTCTGCTTCATCTGCTTGAAAAATGATAGAAATGAAAAATATAATAAAAATAATAAATGTGAAAAATGTGAGAAGAATGACATAAGTGATAAATTTGATAAATATGATAAAACTGATAAGAATAATAAAATGGTATAATAATAATGATGATAAAAGTGGTAATTGTGATAAAAGGAAAAAAATATAGTAAAATTGAAAAATGAGAAATAAGTGGAATAAAATAAAATAAAATGTTAAATTATGTAGTTAAAAAGAAAATAAATGAAAAATAAAGATGTTAGTGGCAAAAGTGTAAATAAATATAAAGTAATGGCAAAATTGTAAAGTAATGGAAAAATTGTAAATAAATAGAATTTTAGTAACCAAAGTGAAATTTGTGTAATTAAATAGAAGATTGGAAAAAATAAAATAAAATAAAAATAAATAAATAAATAAAAGAAGAAGAAAAAAAAGAGTTAACTAGAGTGGTAAGGTGAGAAAATTGACTAAATTGAAAGAAAATGAAAGTCCAAGAGTAAAACAATATATAATATTTATTGAGAAATATGGTAAATTGAATGAAGATATTAAATAGTAAACTAAGGGGAAAGAATATTAAAGTATTGATAAAAAGAATAATAAACATATTAAAGAGAAAATTTGGATAGTGTAGAGAATATAATATTGTATGAATGCATGTAAATATAGATCAATGGAAATACTTAGATTAGTAATTATCATTGGACATATTAATGCTTAACATGTAGTTATTTGACTGCATGTAGATAGTAGCGGAAAAGTCAGGAGCAAGCGTACAAGTTTGAGAGCAGACAAAATAATAAAATATTAGTAGGTTAGTATTAAAAATGACATGTATATATGTATGTATATGGAGTTGTAAGAATGAAATATTGTACAAATTATGATAAAGAATATTTGTGAATTATTATATGTGTAAAGAATGGAATATTGACTTGGGAATGAATGTAGACTATTTTGTATTGTATATTGGTATTGTTGTGCCCAAAAATGGGCTGAGAATTATTTGCATTGCATGTGGGATAGTTAATTTGTAGTCGTTATGCTGCTGAAATTTTAGAAAAATAAAAAGAATTAATAAGTGCTAATAATATTATGGTAATTAAATTAAGGAAAAAAATTTTGTACACATCGGCTATAATCATACTAACTCACGTAACGTACGTATAAAAAGAAGTGTTATAAGGGTGTTACATGAGCCATATGTCAAAAAGGATAATAAGGTTGTGATGTTGGCGGACTCTTCTGGTTCTAAGAAGAAGAATCTTAAAAAGAAGAAATCATCCGTGAAGCCTAAGGGAGGCATGACCAAGAAGAAGGGCAAGGAGACGACTCCAAAGGGAACATGCTTCCATTGTGACAAGGATGGCTATTGGAAGAGAAACTGCAAGGCATACATGGAGTATTTGAAGAAGAAGGCATTTGATGCCCCATCTACTTTAGGTATTTTTGTCATTGAAATTAATATTGTTTCTAATAATGATATATGGGTATTAGATACCTATTGTGGCTTACACATATGCACTGATATGTAGGACCTAAAGAACAATAGACATCTCAATAAATGAGAGTCAAACCTACGCATTGGAAATGGAGCAAGGGTTGCTACATCAGCTGTAGGAACTTATGTTTTGACCCTCCTTAGTGGGCTTATGTTAAATTTAGATAATTGCTATTATGTACCTACTTTAACTAAAAACATTATTTCTATTTCAAGTTTAAATAAAGATGGTTTTTATTTAGATTTTAGTAACAATTGTTGTTATATTATGTTGAATGGAATTCTTTATACTAGCGGTACATTATGCAATGGAATATACATATTACATATATCAAATCCAATTTTAAACATCAATGATAATAAAAGGAAAAAATAAGATATGCTGAAATCATCTTACTTATGGCATTGTCACCTTGGTCATATAAGTGAGAAACGTATGGCTAAGCTATACAAGAGTGATAGTCTGGGGTCATTTCATTATGAATCATATGACATATGTGAATCTTGCTTATTAGGCAAGATGACTAAATTAGCCTTTAAGGGAAAGGGTGAATGTGTTAATGGGCTTTTAGACTTAATACATTCACATGTATATGGTTCAATGTCCACACACACCAGAGATTGTTTCATCTACTTCATTTCTTTTATGAATGACTACTCACGATATGGGTACATGTATCTTATGAGATACAAATCTGAAGCTTTTGAAATCTTTGAAGTGTTCAAAAATGAAGTAGAGAAACAACTTAGCAAAAGTATTAAAACACTTCGATTAGATCGAGGAGAAGAATACTTCATCTAAAAGTTTCTAGATTATCTTAGGGATAATAGGATATTATCTCAATGGACTCCACCTTACATGCCACAACACAATGGTGTGGCTAAAAGAAGAAACTGAACCCTGTTAGACATGGTAAGGTCTATGATGAGCTTTGTGGAACTCCCTAAATCCTTTTAGGGTTATGTACTAGAAACTGTCATTTATATATTAAATGGAGTCCCTTAGAAGTCAGTTGATGTTACTCCATATGAGATATGGTATAACAAGAAACCTACATTTTCTTACATGAGAGTTTGGGATTGTCCTACTTATGTGAAGCGGACAATGTCAGATAATCTAGAAGCTAAGTCTGACCGATGTTTATTTGTGGGATATCCAAAAGCATCATATGGATATCAATTTTACCACCCCTTGGAACAAACGATGTTTGCTTCAAGATATGTTATCTTTTTAGAAAAAGAATTTCTTCTGAAAAGAGATAGTGGGAGCAAAATTGAACTTGAGAAAGTTCAAGATGCTAAAGCAGATGCTAATCAACTGCCTAAAACCGAGCATGTTATTCATATAGATGATATAGAAGCTTAACCTTCTAGAACACAAGAGCTTCATAGGTCAAATAGGATACACATTGTTCTAGAGAGATATGGATTTCTCATTAGGGAACACAACGATGTATTGCTCATAAAAAATGATAAGCCTACAACTTATGAAGAAGTTATAAATAGTTTAGAATCTGACAAATGGCTTCAAGCCATGAAGTCAAAAATGGATTCCATGTATGAAATCTAAGTACGGACTTTGGTTGATCCACCTGAAAGGATAAAGCCTATAGGGTGCAAGTGGGTTTTCAAAAAGAAAACTAACATGGATGGTAATGTGGTTTCCTATAAAGCTAGACTTGTAGCTAAAGGTTATCGTGCGAGACAAGAAATTGACTATGATGAAACTTTTAGCCCAATAGCTATGCTCAAATCCATAAGGATACTCCTAGCCATTATTGCTCATTAAGATTATGTGATATGACAAATGGATGTGAAAACGGCTTTTCTTAATGAAAATTTGATCGAGGATGTGTAAATGACACAATCAGAAGGCTTCATATCCAAATATGGAAAAAAGGTATGCAAGCTTCAAAGATCCATTTATGGATTAAAGCAAGCATCCAGGAGTTGGAATATTCGGTTTAATGAGACAATCAAATAGTTTGGTTTCTTACAAAATCCAGATGAACCTTATGTATACAAGAAGGTTATTAGGAGTGCAATCGTATTCCTTGTGTTGAATATAGATGACATATTGCTAATGGGAAATGATGTCTCAGCCTTACAATCACTGAAAATTTGGTTATCCAAGAATTTCTCTATGAAAGAACTTGGAGAAGCAATCTATATTTTGGGGATAAGGAACTATAGAGATAGATTTAAAATATTGCTTGGTCTTTCAGAGTCTACATACATAGACAAGATGCTAAAGAGGTTTAGCATGGACCAGTCCAGGAGGGGATATATTCCCATAACCCATAGGATTACCCTCTCAAAGTCTATGTGTCCAAAGACATAAGATGAGAGGACACGCATGAGTTTGATTCCATATGCTTCGGCTATAGGATCAATCATGTGCGCTATGATATGTGCAAGACCCAATGTATCATATTCTATGAATGTCATGAGCATATACCAATCGAACCCTGGTCTGAGTCATTGGGAGGTTGTCAAGAACATCCTTAAGTACTTGAGAAAGACTAAGGATGTATTCTTAGTATATGGAGATGAAGATCTTATTGTGAGCGAGTATACCAATGCTAGATTCCAATCTGACAAGAATGACTCAAAATCTCAGTCAGGTTATATATTCACACTAAATGGTGGAACAGTCAGTTGGAAGAGTTCCAAACAGGAAATGACTGTTGATTCCACAATTGAAGTAGAGTATATTACAGCTTCTGAAGCAGTAAAGGAAGCAGTTTGGATAAAGAAATTCATTATGGAACTTGGAGTGGTTCCTAGCATTGTTGATCTAATACAATTGTATTGTGATAATAATGGAGCCATTGCACAAGCAAAAGAGCCACGGTCTCATCAAAGATCTAAATATGTACTCAGAAGATACCATTTGATTAGAGAAATCATTGGTAGGAATGATGTAAAGATAGAAGATTACCCACTGATCATACTATTGTTGATCCTTTAACTAAACCACTTTCCCAAAAGAAATATGATTCTCATATACTCTCCTATAAAATTAAATAAAAGGAAATTGGCTTAAGTGCAAGTGGGAGCTTGTTAGAGAAGTTCTCTAAAGGCAATCACCTTTAACCTTTATTGTACAAATTTATTTGAATAATAAAAGGCATTTTCATTAATTTGATTTTCATTTGATAAATGAATTGATAGTGATCTTAAATCAATTAATGAAGTCCTTGATACATAACATAACATGAAGAAAAATATGATGAGATCATGATATTGAGATTCTTATCATGTGTAATTATGTTAGTATCTAAATTATCCCTAGTCATAGGATTAATGAGATGGGACATTGTTAATTCGGACAGGCTAGCACATGTTACACTTCTTGATTAGATCAAGCAGTAGATCTCATAATCTATAAATATGAGATGTTTAGAGTTAACATGTGGATGCTTGCTAGGTGTAGCTAAGTACATTGGATGACCTGCTATGAGACAATCATATGGATAATCTATTCAAATGTCAATGACAGTCTTAACACAGCAATGGTGCAACTGTCCTTAGACTTGAGGTACTCAAGGATATCTAGGATATTGATTCTATATTTTGACATTATTTCTAGTTGCCTTAGGAAAGTTGCTCATAGGGTGGTGGTGTGATACAACTTAAGGTATTTGAAGGTAATTGGGTAACCAACAAAGGATTCATCACTCTTGATAGAAGGAGTATATACCCATGGCCTCTTGTCTGGGTCATTACTTGGGAATCTCTGGCCGGAGTAGAAATTTTATTAAGATAGTCTTCAATGACATGTTTAACAGAGTAATGAGCCTCAGGGATAAAAACTAATATTACTTGGACTAGACATGATGTAGTCAGTCTAGTGGGAGTTGACACATGTCCATATTTTAAACCAATAGGGGTATAGAATGGTAAAAGGAATAATTGCACGGAAATTGTCTATGGAATGTTTTGTAGTCAAACTACTAACTTTTCGGTCAATTGGGGTCATGATGTGTTGCTAGATATCGCTCATGACTTACTTAAATTAATTATTAATTTAAGTGACCAACATAACCGAAAATCTAATGGGTCACACGCATTGGAGATGTGAAGAATGAGTAAAATGGTTTTGGATAGGATCCAAAAATATGAGAGAATTATTTTGGTATGGATCGTGATGAGATCGCGAGAAAAAATCGTTCGGAGAGATCAGGAGTCCACGCGAGCCTGTGCAGGCAGCTAACTTGCCCAACATGCTGCTGGCTAGCAGCTAGCCTAATTGGCCTTAATTGGCCAATTAAGGCTAATTAAGGTAAAAGCCCCAAAATCCTTCCCCTTGTCTTGTGCACTTTGTATCTAAACTATTTTTGGGGTTATAACATTTTTGAAATGTTTAAAAGTCTGAAAATTATTTTTGGAAATTATGAAATTCAAAAAAGAAAATTAATAGTTATTTTTCATATTCTCTCTAATTGTGCATACACCATTACTAGCACTTTGAGGTGTGTTAAACCATTTCTCTTGTAGTTTATTCTCTTATTTTTGCATGGATTAACATTAGAGACATCCTAAAGTGGATTGTTGTGGTTTGCAACAACCCAACAAGGTGAAAATTTGAAAAATAAATTAAGAAATTAAAAGGTATAATTTCTTACCTCTATGTTTTGATAAATTAGTTTTAATGGCACAAGCAAGATTCTTGTTTCGGGTTTTGAAAATTTTATTTTTCCGCTGTGTTTTATGAATGAGATTTATCTTCAAAACCCAACATGATCTGCTTCAAACAATGTTGACTAAAGCACCAGTGTTCATTCTTGAGAAAGACTTTATAGTATACAGTGATATCAACCATAATGGTTTGGGTTGCGTCCTTATACAGAAAGGAAAGTGGTCGAATATGCCTCCAGACAACTAAAGCCACACAAACTTAACTACCATACATAGGATTTGGAACTGGCAACAATAGTATTTGTCTTGAAAATCTAGAGACATTATCTGTACGGGGAGAGATGTTACATCTACATAGTTCACAAAAATCTTAAATATCCTCCCTCATAAAATGAGCTAAATTTGAGGTAAATAAGATGGCTAGAGTTGATCAAGAATTACAATTGTGTAATTGACTACCAATCAGGAAAAGCTAATATGGTTGTTGATGCATTAAGCAAGAAAATCTTAGTGAGCTATAATAATTTTTCTTTAATTTGTGCACTATAAGTACCAATAGTATGATTGCACATGTAATTAACCCTAATAATTCTAGAGATGCGAGTGGAATCCACTTTGATGCAGAGGATCAAAGATGCCAAACTATAAGATGAGAAATTGATAAAGATAGTTGAAGCAGTGAAAAAGAGAGAACCCAAATTTTCAATGACATAAGATGGCATAGTTACTTCAAGAACAAGATTTATATGCCTAGTATAGAGGAGTTGAAGCATGACATCCTGAACGAACCTCATGAGACAACAAATACCATGCATCCAAGAGGAAAAAAGATGTATCAAGATTTGAAAGCTCAGTATTGATGGCTAGAAATGAAGAAATATATTACAAAATATGTTGCCAAGTGTCTGACTTACCGACAAGTGGAAGTTGAACATTAATTGCCCATAGTGTAACACCTCTCTATACAGACAGTGCAAACCTCACTGTACAGACGGATGACACACAATTGTATCTGTCTAAACTGTTCTAAATTAAAATTTTTTCTATCTTATTTTTGTAACAACAATATAATATCCGAATCAATCTCATATAAAAAAAAAAACATAAAACTTTCTTTCTGTATATGGATCACATACATAATCATCTCAAAACTATCTTAGGATTTAAAATCCCTTATTACAAAATTCATACTTCTAGTACTTATTAAAATCTATTGCATGCATTTATTTAAGCAATGAAATAACTATATGTCTCTACCCCATAGTATGCAAAATACCAAATGAAATGAATGGAATAAAAGAATAGACTCAACACAGGTCAACTCTGATTGGCTTTGTCTTCTCTTCAAGTCAACTCAATAGTCTACTGGCTCTAAACCTGCGTCCAGAGAAATCCACACACTAAGATACTGAAAGTTTAGTGGTACATATAGGCATTTAAATTCTAACATACATTCACATATTAACATAGCATTCATAATCAGAACATACTTGTGTGCTTCACCATATCATCATATACATATCACATCTTAACTTACTTTATTCATGTTGACTTATCTATATTTTCCAGTACCATCATAATATTCAAATCATGTACAAACCAGTATACTCAGTTATGCCATACATACATAAATGAGAAATATACATATTAAATATCTAGGTGTAAGTACATTCGTGGCATAAATATCATAGGTGAACTCATATCATATAGACAAACCACATATCGATCATAGTGTCTCCATATCATCATAATCATACTAAATTTTATCCTATTTTGAAATAACAAGCTTTTAAATCTCACATATCTTATTATTGGTTTCCATAATCATTTTCTAGGATGTAACTGTATTCTAATTCACTGATTTTTATATATCTTTATTTCAATATTTTGCCTTACAATTTTTGCATACTGTATTATCAAATTCCGATTTATTAGACCAATACTTTAGACCCGGACTATCCGGATGTGGGTTGTAAAATAGGAGCGCTCTTACCCGAGTTTAAGCCACCCTGCTCACTATCTGTATCTGTCTGTATTGCAAATTATGCATCTCAAATCAAAAGCACTCTTACCCGAGCTTAAGCCACCTTAATGAGTAACATAATAATTGCATACATATGTGCAAATTCCCCATCTCAAATCAGAAGCGCTCTTACCTGAGCTTAAGCCACCTTGATGAGTATGAAATCAGGTTCAAAATTGAGATTCAAAACAGAGCATGAAAACTGTCAGAAATAGGACAAATTATAAATTTGAAAATTTAATATGTAAATTAAGTTGGACCTTATTATATAATGTGAATGATATTTATATTTGAGTAAATGTGTATTCAATTGAATTAATAGGCCCTAAAATTATTGAAGAAAAAGAATTACGAGTTAATGATAGCAATGATAAAGCCCTAAAATACCTAGCCTAAAACTAGAGTAGGGAATAGTTTGACATATCAATTAGTAGAATAAAGTCACTTAGTGCCAACATGAAAACCTATAATGACAATATTATAAATACGCTCAGTGCAATATTATAAAAATCGATCTAAAAGTCAGTAAAGGCACAAATGCGCTCAGCGCGATATTATAAATATCTGTAATGACATTATTATAAATGTATTTGGTACAATATTATGGAAGTCAGTAATAACAACTTCGTTATTCCTATTAGTGATTTTAGTTATAGGTATTTTGGGCATAAAGAAAATAATAATAATAATAATAATAATAATAATAATAATAATAATAATATTTAGAAAGAAATTAGTATGTATAGATTATACATATTTATTGTTTGTACATGTAGACGGATATAAATAATGATGTGTTCTACATAAAATAATAAATGCAAATAAAGAGATGAATTTTGGCATAAAAAAATGCTAGATTGCATATTGTTGTTTGATGCATATTTTATAATATAGTACTTTTTTATATGCACTACTAAGTCTAGTATTTAACACGAGAATTTTGCATATTCAACGAAAAGAAACTTGTAGATAAAAATAGTAGATAAAGTCCGTGAAATCTTAAACCAGTAAAGCAACAACAATATTAAAAGTGAGTTCCACACTTTTATTTCTTTTGCTTCATTTTCATGTTGTACATAAATTTAATTTGACTTTTAAATAAGTATGAAAGACTTTTGTAAAACAACACTTTTTATATAAATTGTATATACTTTTCTTTATTATGATATTATGATATTTAGGGTTTTCATGCTTGGAATTATATTTTAAAAATAAATAAAATAAAATATGTTTTGAATTTTAATATTAATTATTCGATTTTTGAGATGAGGTAACATAGTATATTCTTATCCGTCCACTTGCTGGTAAGGTGAGAGGATGTTATATCAGCAAAAAATTTCAAATTGTATTCTGAATTTATTGTTTGGAATAATCCATCAAATTGTATCCGAGTTTTGTAATGATCTTTTGGAGAATTAAATTATGAATTCTCTTCAGAAAGAAAAAGCGTATGCATCATTATTAGTGGTGAGTGCTAATGTTATTATATTAGTGAAAATTTTAATTTTTATCTTAATCCATTTACAACTAAATTTTGAAGAAAGAATAACCATGACATAATTCTTTTGAAAACAAGGAAATTTCATCAAATGCAACGAAAAATTAAATGTAATGAGATTAATGTTGATTGTCAAATATACTAATTTATATTTTACTTGTTAAAATATCATTGACCTTACATTGAATGTTTACTTTTTTAAATTAATTTCTTAAATTATAAATATACTAAAAATATCCTACTCTCAAAGAAAAAGTTTAATATCCGATGGTAATTGGTAAGCAACATTCGTTACCTAGCAAAGAACATTTATAAAAATTTTAAAAACAAAAAGAATACTTCTATCACAAATATATAACGCCTTATACATAAAATAAAAAAAAAACTAACTATATATATTTAATTAACACTATTTTACTTATAATTTTTCACAAATTTAAGTATTGCAGCAAATAATTATGCTAAAATTTAATTGCACATAAACATGTCGAGATGCAAATCATTAATACTAATATAATTAAAATGAATTTAATTATAAACTACCATATATATAAGCGCTGCAGCCTGCAGCTTCATTATAAAATGATAAATTGATAAACTGTTTATAATTTATGCGTACATTACATGGATTTGTCCAATGCAGGGATGGGTTGCATTACATGAATGCATATTAAAACATAATAGGTAGGTCAGTTGGAAATATAAATCATGGTATCTGTGCTCTCCCATTTTATCAATTGTACGGTAACCTACAAGAATGAAAACTAGAAGACATATAAATACATTTGATAAACAGTGTTTGATAATAATCTGTCACAAGAACTCGATTATAAATGTAAGAAACATACATGCCATTAATCGAATTTAATTAGATTTGTATACTTGCAAGTAATTATAGGTGAGAGACTAACGCTATTTTTTTCTAATCTTTTATAATTTAAATAAACAACAAAGAACTTTTCTCAAGGAATTTCGGGTACCCATTTGAAGCTAAAAATTTGTGAAGCACTAAACAATATCAAGATTAATGTTATGTTACTTTGATGCATACATGGACGAGCAATGCTAGACTATCTAACACTTGCAATATTAGTTGGTAAGCCAAATAAAATATTAAAAATTAAACTCCCTCCGTTCCAAAAGAAAATTCTATTTATTTTTTCATGCATATTAAAAGATTTAGGTATTATAGTTATATGATACAATATTTCCATTTATTATTCTATTACACCCTTCATTTATATTAGATTAACTAATTATTATTGCAAGAATCAAAACTGGGGGTAACATTAACATAAGATGGAAAATCTAAATTCTCAACAATAAATTTAACAAATAGCTAATATTAAACTAACAATACTAAATATCATGTGTTAAAATATTTTTTATTTAAAAAATATAAAAATTAAATTAGTGGTAGATAAATAAAGCTATTAAATGGGCATAAAAAATAATAAAGTTAATTGTAATGTAAAAATAGTAAGCAGATTATATTATGTGACGGAAAAAAAAGTAAAATTACTTTTTCTTTTAATGGAAGGAGTAATTACATTTTTTACCCTTAACAATACCAACTAATCAAATTATAAATACTAAATTTTAACAGTCACTATCGCTGGCATTTCTGTGTTAAAAAACAAAAACAGAGAGAGAGAGAGAGATACTAACCCCAGCTTAAGGGATGTATCCGAGCTTTCATAGTCATGTGGGGGTCCATTATAGGAATTGCAGACATTGGTCACAGATTCTGATGACTGTCCATCCTCGAAAACCACATTCTCCGAATCGGCAGTAGCCTGATTTCGGCCATTGCTCATCTCCATTACCTTCAACATTAGATCGCCATAAGCAAATTTAAAAGCAATTTACATTCAAATCATGTGCAACGTGTAAAAGGGAGAGAGAGATTTCATACTTGTTGTCTTAGTCGTTCATTCTCTTCTATTAATTGCATTCCCTACAATTGTTTCAAAACAAGGGGAAAAAAATACTAAAAGTATTAAAAATTAAAGGTGCATATATGGACTTATTAAAAATAAAAATTAAAGGTTCTACAATAAATCAATTATTGTATCAACCACTAGAATTAATGTGAGCTGACCTTTCTTTGAAGTTCACTAATCTCATTCATAATCTTTTCATCCTAAGAACAAACGAGAAGTAGTATTAGCAGCTAAACCAAGTGAACAACGCTTAGGATCAAATTCAATCTCACAGAAAATGACACATTTCGTTGACCTTCTTCTCTATCACACGGCCCAACCCAACTTCAAGATACTTCTCTAGCTGCTGTAACTCTTCCATATTTAATCCTTGGAGCTCTTCTCCCCTCATTTGCCTGTTTTATGTGAAATTTAGCATTTTTAAGTTAACAATATAAACTAAAAAGTAGAACTTGACACTGACTTATACCTCAATTGATGGCTTTTCTCTGCAACTTCCTTGCTCAACCGGGAGAAGTTTCTGTTCTCAACCAGCTAGTATCCAAATATTCATTAATCTTACCAAGCAAAGGTTGCGAAAGAGAAAATTTGAAGAGTTTTGAGAAATTAATTACATCTTTTTAAGTTTGTCATTTCAAATTTTAGGCTACCAATTGATAAGCTAATGGCATACAAAAAATGAAGGTAATAAAAAAAATCAAATACAAATAGAAAACTGTCCACCTGCAGCTCAAGAGATGGTTGTTCCAGCTTCTCAAGATTCTTCGAGTGCATGTTATGCCTTCCTAGTATTTCCTTCATGCTTCAAAAGACAACATTTTAAACCATAAGATTAGATGAATACTGTATTTTAAGGCCACAACATATCTTCTAAAAAGAGAACTTTTAAACCTTAACCCAATTCTTAATTGACATAAGATGTATAATAAGCTCTAGCAATATACATTTCCATGTTATGGCAGTAATTATATTTTTGATTAATGACCGATAATTAAGTGATTTCACTTATATGTAGCCAAGATAACTCTATTTGACTCTTCTCTCTTGTAGGCTTCTATTGACATATGTTGAATCAAACTCTCATTTTGTATTACATAATCCATTTGCAAAAGGTTATCATTTCGCCCTAAACCCAAAATTTTCTATTTTAATTCACTTCTCGCTTGCTGCTACACAATGACATACAAACACGTTCAGCTTAAAACTTATAAGTTTAAAGTCAATCGATATCTTAATGAATTAATTCATAATGGATCAAGTCTAAGCAAGAATTTTCCATGAATACAATATATTCAAGAACTTCCTTACCCCATTCTTTATTTCTCCATCTACATATACAGCAAGTGAACCATTAATTATTTATTCAACTGAAAGTTTAATGGTGAATTAGTTCGTTCCATCAGTGAACGAGACCACACCGCCGCCCCCCCCCCCCCCCCCTCAATCAACTTAAATCCATGCAAAAGCTTATTTATGGAAACCATTACTTTTCAGAGACCAGATTTTCCTAGCAGATGACAAATTAAACACGATTCCATTAAATCTCAGCATGTCTAGAAATTACATATTTCATGAAGGCAAAAAAGTAAAGTTGGAAAAAAAATGCAAAAGTAAAAATGTGTAAATATTAAAAATATAAAAAAATTTATAAATAATTTATTCTAGGATATATTACAAATTTTTGTTTTTATATAAAAGTAAAACCAAAAGATATTATTTGCACAAATTGGTTTTGTTTGTTGCCGTGCGTAAACTCGCCATCTTTTCACAAGACAAAAAACCTATATAAAACCTCATTACCTACTCAAGCTACAAAGAATTCTCATATCTCTCTCAAATAAAACTCACTCTAAACTCTTTCCAAAGTTCAGCTAAGAGCTAAGGCAACCGCTGAGCCCGATCATGATCGCGGAGAGGACGACGATGCTCCTGTGGCTGATGACGAGGACACCAGAACTCAAGTTGCTCTGATCGTCAAACTTAAGGAGGTCGCCATCTCCACTGACGAGGAAGATAAAGACCAAACAGCGACAGAGTTGTCGATTGGAGGCAGAAAAGCGTTTCTAAATTTTAAAAAATTACGACACGCACCGTAGGACGTTTCGTGTCAATATCTGTGGGTAGTCGAAAAAACAGACACTATGCCGTTGCCGTTTCCGTCATAGGTGTTTACCCTAAAAACCCATTTGACTTCCTAATTTTCAATACTCCCTCATGCGAACTAACCAACATTTCCAATATATTTGTTTTAAATTACATATAATCAGTCAACTAACTGTGTTTTGTCTTATAATTATAATATCAGCATAAGAAATGAATTTGGGATAACCAAGAAGATATGGAAGAAAAAGGCAAATAAATCAATGCATATCTGTCAATTAAATTCCAATTCAACATTGATCGAACATGCATTAGTCACTCTTATGCTTGCAAAGAGTGTATTAATCAGTAATCAGTAATTGCTTGAAGATTTCCAAAATGTCACTGCTAGACATGTTTAGAGGCCAATAATCCAATGAGTACCCCCTCAATAAGGAAATGCTACATTTCGACTAAATTATATAGTTCCCATTTTTCTTAAGCTGGAAAATAAAGAATTTTAACATTATTCAAGAACAAAAACTTCTTTTTTTTTTCTTTCTTCATTATGGATTTATTTATTTCTGTTAATCAAGATACAGAAATATCACATGTGGCAAACAATGCAATAACTACCATCTCAAATCTAACTTGACATTTCTGATGCTATCTGTTTTCCCTAATATTGATTCTAATATAATTACAACTTTTTGCTTTATATAATGTTCCTTTTTAGACATGCTTTATCAAATACAACATTAAAGGCTGGAAATCAAAGGAGAGGAGAAATAGAATATCTAGAGTTCTAGACTAAAATAAGAGCATGGGATGACGAAGTTGAAGCAAAATGAACTCAACAAAAAAAATTAAAAATAAAAATACTAATCCAAACCCTTGACCACAACATCTCATTTAAGCAACATTTGCACACAATATAATTTAGATTATTAAGAATATTTAAATATATAAACTAGCTAAAAGCAAAAGTTCTAAAGTGATTATAAAAACTACAAAGAAAAAGTAATAAATTAAAATATCTTCAGCAGTTTATAGCGGATATCGTGTCAATACACGATAATTAATAAACAAAAATTCAATAATTCCAACATATTACTCTTAAAAATCTTTTATTTTAATATTTTCATCTACTTTAACGCAAAAATCTGGGATTCCAAGACCAGAAAATTAACTGCAACTCTATAGTTCCATTTTCTCTCAAACACTCGCTTCTTACTCATTTAGATTAAAAAAAAAGAAAAAGAAACTCATCCTTCAAGACTGTAACTTATTTACATATAGTCAAAAAAGATAAATGAGGAGATAAAGAAGAAGACCTGGAGCTGCAATAATCAAAGACCTTGCCACTACAGGAGAATATAATGAGAGCAACATCGGCATCACATAGAACAGAAAGCTCCTCAGCTTTCTTCAAAAGCCCTCTTCGCCGCTTGGAAAAGGTAACCTGCCTGGCCGTGTTGTTATCGATCTTCTTGATCTGAATCTTCTCTCTCGCCATTCTTTGACACAAGAAGAAACAATCAAAGAAGAAGAAGAAGCTTCCGTTTATTTATTTATTGGCGAATCTTGTTTTGGTATCAGCACCGGGAATAAACCAGCATACAAAGAGAAGAAATGGGTTTCTATTTCTGACTAAATAAGAACATAAGAAAGACAGATGTTGAGTGATGGTGGCGGCATTTTGCCAAATTTAGAGAAGAATCTGAGGCAAACCCTAGTTAATGGAAAGAGCGGAGCATTTTCCCAGATCCAAAAACCAACAGAGGAAAGAGAGAGAAAAAAAACACCAATGGCAGGTGAGCAACCAAAAGAAATTTAAGAAGAATGGGGAAGATAGCGATTGGTTGATGGAATTTTTACTTCCTAGTTTGGGTAGGTAAGTAAGTGATCCTTTTTGTGCCGAGAGAGGGAATAATTATATACTAAAACAAATTAAATTGGATAATAAATATACAAAAAGAAAGGCCCTTTAATACAGAAACAGGAATGTTCCCTTTTTTTCCTCATTGGCTCTTGACCTTCTGTTGCTAGAAAAGGCTATTAGGTTATGAGAATGGTACCGACACCTTTTTTTTTTTCCTTAAACTATCAAATATTTATTTTCTAATTAGTTAAAAATAATTTATTTTCTTTCTTTAATTTTAAATTTTACTTTTTTTTTATCAATCATTCAAAAATAGATATTAAGGAGTCTAAAAAATAGAAAGTATTTTTACCATTTCTTATCAGGTTATTGCCTTGTTGGATTTTTTTTTTAACAAAAGGTCTTGTTAGATTAAGGACTAACTTATTAGAAAAATATTATTAATACTTTCTATATAGGGTTGGAAATAGAATATTTTTGGGTACCTATCCCAATTGATCCGATCTTAATCAGAATGGTACGGGAATTTATTAAGGTCATTTTCAATCTATTCCACCAAAATTGTATAACTTTTACATAAAAATGGTGTAACTGCAGTAAATTTATTTCCAATCCATTACATCATTTTTTACGCAAAAAAGAATATTATATATATATTCCTTTTTATACTTTATTTTATATTTTTTTATTAATTTTAGACTATATAATTATTTTACAAAATAAATATTTTTTTAATATATTCATCCAATATTAAAAAATTTATTATTTAATGATATTATAAAATACAAATTCAATTTAATATCAAATATTAATAAATTTTGTTAATTAAAAAAATATTAAATAAAATGCAGATTTATGAAAAACGCAATAAAAAAAACTTGATATTGAATAATTAATAATACAATATTACAATAAAAAAATAATATTACTATTAATTCAATTATTTGAATTAGTATATTGTTCCCACAAATGCTTTATTAATGCATTACGGAGCGCAATATGTGCAATTTTATTTTTGATTTGTTTATGTCGAGCAAGAAATTGTTGAAATAAAAAATTTTCATCCACTGTCATTTCAACTGTAGGATCAGGTGCATTCATTGTTTCATTAATTGACGTGTTTAGATCATGTTCATCCTCAATTATCATATTGTGTATCATAATGCATGCAGTTATTACATCATGTAACACCTCTTTTCTCCAAAATCGTGTTGGTCCTGCAATAATTGTAAAACGTGATTGCAGAACTCCAAATGCACGCTCAACATCTTTTCTACAAGTCTCATGTCTCATTGCAAAATACATTTTCTTCATATTGCGCGACTCATGAATTATTTGCACAATGGTGGACCATTTTTTATATATGTTATGGACTAAATAATAACTCATATTATATTTTTTTCCTTAAATAACATAATGAGCGGGAGGAGCAATACCTTGAGCAAGATTAGAAAATAAATGTGATGACTCTAAGACATTAATATCATTATTTGTGCCCGACATACCAAAATATGCATGTCATATTCATAGATCATAATCTACTACAACTTCAAGAATAATTGTTGGTGATCCACTTTGACCCGCATATTGTCCGACCCATGCTGTTGGACAATTTTTTCACTTCCAATGCATACAATCAAGGTTGTCTAATATTCCTGAAAAACCACGTTGATGACCAACATAGAGTAGTCTAGCAATGTCATTAGCATTAGGTGATTTAAAATCTCTCTACAAAAATTTCTAGAATAGCACGACAAAATATCTTTAAACTTTCAATTGCAGTTGACTCACCAATTTTAATATATTTATCAGTAGCTTCTGCTGGTAAACCATACGCTAACATTCAACACACTGCTGTGACTTTTTGTAAAGTTGATAATCCAACTCTACCCAAGTCATCTATCTGTTGCTAGAAGTAGTTATCATGATCTTTAATTGCATCAATGATACATAAGAATAAACTCCGAGATATACGATATTGGCAACGAAATATATCTTCATTATATCGTGCCCGATTAGAAAAATTATCATTAAATAAATTACGATTTGCAGCTTCACGATCACAATATGACCTAGAATAGTCACCATGAGTACTCTGATTGCTTTGTTGACTGATGTAAGACTCCAAAATCTTATTGTTATTGTGAATTGCATGACATGTTGCTTCTTATTCAGCAATAAAATTACTCATTACTGATATATTTTCATTGTCATATGAAAATGAAGATGAATTTTCGAATTGCACATTTGATGGACCTCCAATATTGAAGTTCATCTTTAAAGATTATCGTTTGAGTAATTTGGAGAATATGAATACAAATATTTGATATGTAAATGATAATCAGTATGAATAAATTTTATAAATAATGGTTTTATTTATAGAAAAAATTTGATGAAATCCTAAGGTTAAAAAATATAATCTGACGGCTAAGATTAAGATGAAATTCATTCAACGGCTAATATTATGACAACAATCATGATAAGATTTTGATAAGAAATAAATTAATCAAATGGTTAACATTATGATGAAATCCATCCAACGACTAAAATTATGACATCAATCATGATAAGATTTAGATAAGGAATAAATTAATCCAACGGCTAAGATTATGATGAAATCCATCCGACGGCTAAGATTATGATGAAATCCATCCGACGGCTAAGATTATGACAACCCTCATAATAAGATTTAGATAAGGAATAAATTAATCAAACGGCTAAGATTATGATGAAATTCATTCGACGGCTAAGATTATGACAACAATCATGATAAGATTTAGATAATGAATAAATTAATCCAACGGATCTGATTATGATGAAATCCATCTGACGGCTAAGATTATGATGAAATCCATCCGACGGCTAAGATTATGATGAAATCCATCCGACGGCTAAGATTATGACAGTAATCATGATAAGATTTAGATAAAGAATAAATTAATCCAACGGCTAAGATTATGATGAAATCAATCCAACGACTAAGATTATGATGAAATCAATCCAACGACTTAGATATAATAACATAAATAATAATAAGATATATATAAGGATGAAATTCATCTGACGGCTAAGATTATCATGAAATCCATCATACTGATAATAATTATTGACTAGATATTTATTATCTATACTTTATCTGTATCATATGCTATATATATATGTGTATGCATCTTATATTATTTGCTCAACTTATATTTTGTATTTCATTACTCTACTACAAACTCTACTTCAAACACTTTTTGCAAATATATCTATTAGATCTTCTTCTTACAGTGTTGATGAAGATGTTCTACTCTGTCAAGTTTATATGGACATTTCTCAAAGCCCTATTACGGGTGTGAACCAGTTTTTAAATCAATTTTGGTCTCATGTGAAATATGCATATAACAACGCAAGAACTGAATGTTGGGAGTATTGTAATAAAAGATCTGTGCAATCCCGAATTCAAACTATAGAGAAAGTTGTTCGAAAATTGAATTTTTGCATCCGACAAGTTGAAAATATGCATCATAATGATGCATCAAATAAAGATATTGTGATTTTTTTTTTGCAAATATTTTTATTTTTTATTATTATATCTCTGGAAAACTAAAATTTTAAAGTTCAAATTATTTGCAGATAAATAGAGCTAAAATATTATTGATGTAAGATGACAGTTACAAAAAGGGATTCAAATTTGACCATGTATGGAATATAGTGAAATTTTTTGAAAAATTTAAAGATAATGTCAGCACATCAAGAAAAACAAATTGAAAGCAAAATTTAAATTATATTTTATCAAAGTCAGATAATCCCACTTATGAGTCTCCAATATCGGCATCTTTCGGGTTGTCATCATTTTCTCTTAATTTCGATGATAATATTGGCAGTTCGTCATCAGAACGACCAATTGGGGTCAAAAACACCAAATTGAAGAGAAAAAATAATGAACAAATGTCATCTGTCATTAATAGTCTCAAAGAGAAAAATCGATAGTTTTTAGAAATATTGAAAAAAACTAGTTCGAACTGACAACAACACCTTGAAATTCAAAGTAGAAATTTGACATTAAACAAATTGAAAGAATAAAATAAAATTTTAATGCGAGACTTAAATACTATTAGCGACTCAAGAATTCGTGCATATATCGAAACTGAACAAATACGAATTTTAGAAAAACGATCTCAACAGCATCAAACACAACTACCTTCTGCATCTAATGAATTTGGAGATTATTTTAATCATATTGGCAGATTTGGAACCGATCTTCCAAATTATTAAATAATTAATTATTGCATTTTGTTTGTTTTATGTTAGAAATTTTAAATTTCCATCATTAGTTTAGTTTTAATATTTTGTAATCTTATTATAGGTTATTAATAAATGTATTACTGTTTTAAATTATAATATATGCATTTTTATATTTATATATTTTTTACATTTTATTTATTTTTTTTGTTCAATTATATTCAATTAAGAAATTAAATTGTTATGGACTTAAAATTACATAATATTAAAAATATTAGAATACAATTTAATTATGAAAAAGAAAAAAATATCAATTTAAATATTACTAATAATTAAACATCAATTTACTATTAATTAATTTTCAATTTACTAATATTATTTTTATTTAATTTTTCAATTAAATATGTTTTAATATTAATTAAACATCAATTTACTAATTAAAAATTTATTTATTCAAATATAATAAATTTATTTATAAAAAATACAAAATTGGGTGAAATTTAGTAATTAAAAATTAAAATTTTTATTTTTAAATATAAATAAAATTATTTAACTTAAAAAAAAACCTAAATCCTTTTTTCTTGTGTCCTCTCTCTCCCTTTTCCTTTTCCTTTTCCTTTCTTTTATTATTTCTCCTTCTTATTCTTATTTATTTGCCTGCAACTCACCTTTTTTTTAATCTGAAATGGCGTAACTATAGTGCAACGCTAAATATGGCGCGGTACTGTAGCCAACACCAATTTTGACATCATTTTAGTGTTCGGTTGGAGTTCACAATATCTACACTATTTTTGTCTTTTCCTTATTGTGCACCAAAATAGTGCTAGTCGGAGATGACCTAAATGAGCTTAAGTTGAGTATATGTATTAATTTTACTAACTATTACAGGTACAAGGCCTAGGATATCCCTATATGAACCCAATTATGTTGGTATTCGATTTGTTTTTGTCTTTTAACTTTGTTTAATTATGCATATTTATGGATTTCTTTGAGTTTTATGTAGATTTTTAGGTACTCAATTAGAAATTTAAACTTAACAATGTAATTAATTTGTGTGATTGGAGTTATTTTTTTATTAATTTATATTTTTATTGTATATTGTATGAGCATATGGATTTTCTTCGAATATATATATATATATATATATATATATTGAGAAAAATTAGATAAATGATTATTGGGTAGTATGGGGATAGTACTCATGGGGTTTGGGATATATATATATATATATATATATATATATATATATTTATTTATTTATTTATTTATTTATTGAGAGAGAATAGATAAATGAGTATTGGGTAGTATGGGGATAATACTCATAGGGTTTGGGATTGGGTTATATTGTGGATCCCGTGAGCATGTTACATTATGGATCTATTTTTATTTATACATGCGAAACAAAAATAAAGTATTTATTTTTTCGAAATTGAATTTTGTTGAACTAATAAATATAAAATATATTTATCAATTATAATTTATATGTTCATCATTTTGAATTTACAAATTAAATTTATCGTTTAAAATTTATATGTTCATCAATTGAAATTACAGATTTATTATTTAATATTTATATGTTTATCGTTTTAAACTTACGAGTTTATCGTTTACAATTTGTTGTTTTATCACTTATAAGTTCATCATTTACAACTGTTGTATTCATCATTTAGAAGTTACAAATTAATCATTTAAAAGTTACAAATTTATCATTTAATTATTTATCGTTAACAATTTGCAGGTTTTATTATTTTGAACTTGTAGATTTATCGTATAAAAACTACAGGTTCATTACTTACATGTTTATTGTTTATACTAAATTTTATCGTCTTTAAACTACAGTGACTCAATTTTCTCTCTATATATTTCTTATTTTTAGTTTAAATATCTTTATTTTCAACTATTTTATTCCATAAAATATATCAAAACTAATATTTTTCATTCTAAAATAATAATAACAATGCCTAAAATATTAACAAATACCAAAAATAAAATCAAATATATAAATTAAAAATTTCTTTCTCTAAAACAAATTTAAAAAAATGATAAAGTTTTTTAAAAAATAGACAGAGAAAGAAGAAAATAACGATGAAAAAAATATGTTGGATACTAAAAATATGTCACATATATAAATTATTAAATAATACATTGCTGTTTTGAAATTGAGATTATATTACATAGTAAAATACGAATTGAGTTAAGAATAGATATAGATACAAAAAGATATTTTAAACTGGTTTGAAATCTATATGGATATCTTATTTCCAAACAGGTTGGGTGGAGCACTTTTTTTTGCAAGTTCTCAACTTGCTGTCATCTCTACTTTTATATTTCAATTGACTGTTCAACTATGTGCAAAACCGGACCAACTTAGGATTGAATCGATTCAAATCAAATTGATAAGTTTGGATCAAATTGTTTGAGTCGATTCAGTTATAGACTAAACTCTCAAAGTTATATTGTATTAGACAATTTATTTATTATTGACTAAAACAATATAAATTAATCGAACCAAAATTCTTATTAGTTTAGGTTATATCGGATTAATTTTTAGAGAAGTTATGTATGTTATTCATATCAAGTATCTCTCTTTACACACCCCTTAACCATTGATCTAAAATTTTCAAAAGCTCAACAAAATAAGCATTGAATTAAGGTGAAAGATTATTTGTACTCATTAAAATAGAAAATGGACAATTATACGGAATGAATGACAACAAAAATTAATTCCATTTTTAATGGATGTTAAGAGTATAAATTTTTTAGTACACTCAAATTTTAAAAAAATTTAGTACACTCAATTTTTAAATATATTGTTTTTTGTCGTAAATTAAAATATTTTTTGGAGTATGCATCAAATAGTAACCATCAAAAAGCAAGTACCTCCAAATATATTTATCGCATTAATCATATTAAAAAAATTAATATTAAAAATTTGCTTTTGTTGGTGAATTCATAAACTATAATTATTAATTAACATGTGAAAATAAAGAGAGAATGAGAATATAAATAGATGGGAACTGGGGGACAATGCTGGAGAAACCCCGGAACATGGGGGGAAGGGAAAATAACAAAAGTGAGAAACGAAAATCATACAGTGGATGCAAAATTTTATTTATGATTTGTAGATGCTAATAATGGTTTGCCGTACAGAATAGCAATGCCACTGTGACACTGTCTGTCACCGGAAGCAGTAAGCATTGCCAAAGTAAACCACAATTGCCTAAAGATTTTAACCTACTTTTAGTTCAAACAATTTTTTTATTTTTATTTTTACAAATTTTCTGCAGAAAAATAAGAAAATGAGGAATATTTTTTTTTAATATTCATAATTTTTAAGCGATAATTATTGACTGTTGATTATTATATTTTTCATACATTTTCCATTTAAACCAATGTTTTGAAGATGATTAGACCATTGTTAAATACTTAAATAGTTTAATTATTTTTGTGATTTTTTTTAATTTATATATGGGGTACTTTTCATTGGCTGAATGACTGATACATGCTATATTCAAATTCATATTTTTCACCTACATATTTATGTCTAAAAATAAAAAAAAAAAATTAAAACTGAATGAAGAAAGTAAAAATTTATAAATTAAAATGAAAAATAACAAAATACAATAGTCGAAAAATATTTTTTTCTCAATTTTGCTAAAAATATAGTTATGTTTTTTTATTATGCAAAAACTTATATTAGGTCCCTGTATTATATTGGTTTTTTTTTTATTGAATTCGTAGGCTTTTATTTGATAACAAAAAAATTATATTAATATCTAATTTCTTAGCGCTAATATTTCTTAGACTTGAAAGAATTGAAGAGAGAGAAATGGATGTCAGGCATATTCACTGATCTCTTTTATTATTTTGCTAAAAAAGGCTAAAGTTAGCAAATTAGTCTTTATAGTATGGACTAAATTGTAATTCAGCTTCAAAATTTTGACTCAATACAATACAATTAGATTCATAATTTATAATTTTAGTGTATTTCAGCTTAATAAGTTACAGAATCAACCCAATTAAGTCCCCAATGGTAGATTACCATTTGTCCCGCTGTTGAAATGATCATATCATAGTTTGGTATATGGTATGATGAACACCTTTCTACATTAATTCTTCTTGACTACCATTACCATCGGTAGTGTCTCGTTGATTGATTATTCCTACAAAGGGACCCCTCTATGATATGATCATAAAAAAAATGATTAGAAAAATGATGGAAAATTTTAATCCTTACCAATTTCATCTTGTTGCCCTGATAACAAACAAATATGCATCAACAATTTTATAAAGTATATATCAATCATTTCACAAAATATATGTCAGAATAATCTAAAATTTCCATAGTTAGCTTTTGGTCTCCCAATCGAAAAACAATATCAATAAAGATGTATCGGTGTAATATTTTGCAGTAAAAATTACAATTTTCCATGAATTTTCCATTTATTACTCAACAACCGAACTTTATTTATGTATTTTGATAATCGACAAATCAATTGATATTTTTGTTCTAGTTTTTGCCTTTTATTCTCCTGCGATAAATAATATTCTCTAGTTTCGTAAAATCAAAATTACGAAATCAAAATTTTGTTTTATTAAATAATATTGATTTGTAAATTGTAATGGAATGATTTTGTAGGGATTAAGAGATTTTCTATATCAAGGGAGAATTTGACCTTATGAGAAAAGTTGAAAACCAAATTGTGAAATTGACCTTTATATCCTTTCGTCTTTGTTAATTTATTCAGAAAACTAGTCGAGGGCCTCCACGAGTGCTAACTGCTACGGCTAAGCCGCTAAGGGGACAGCTGATTAGATTCTCGAAAGATTTTGTTTCTGTGGGGATATGACCCCAGCATATATATTTAGGGACATAGGCAAGCAAAAAAACAACTAGGGGTGTTCGGTTTAAAATCAAACTGATTTTATATAAACGGAATCAAATCGATTTTTATTTAAAAAAATTGAATCAAACTGACAAGCAATTAGAATCAAATCTAATCAAACTGAAATATTTTGATTTAATTCGATTCAGTTTATTCAGTTTTATAAATTAATTAGTTAATTAATATAAATTATAATTATCACTATATTTTTTCAATTATATTATATTAAAATAAATCACCATAATTTTATTAATTATCATAAATTAAAATTAATTACCATAATTTTATCAATTACAATATATAAATTATAATAAAAAATATAAAATAAAATGCAATAAAATATAATAAATTAACATAAGTCATTATTTTATTAACTACTATAGTTATCATAAATTAAAATTAATTACATAAATTTATAAATTATCATAAAATAAATTTAATTATCACAACTCTATAAATTATTATAAATTAAAATTAATTATCATAACTTTTTTAGTTACTATAAATTAAATTAGATAACATAAATTAAAATAAATTATCATAGTTAATAATTTTATCAAGAACCATAAATTAGAGTTTTTTTTATCTAAAATAAATTTAGCCCTATAAAATTTAATATATTTCAGTTTTTAATCGATTTTTCAATATTAATAACGAATCGAACTGAAATATAGATGAAAAACAAAACTGAATAATTCAAAAATCAAACTAATCAAATCAAATTTAATTCAGTTTGATTCGATTTTCAATTCGATTTTGCATATATCCTTATCATTAGTAATTTTCTTTTTTCTTTCTTTTTTTAAATTATCTGTATTGTATGATTTTAAGTTATCCTTACTTATTCTGATTAAAAAAGAATTAAATTTATTGCGTCATGGAATACTATTGCTGCAATTAGACATGTCAATTCTTGGCTGGACCAAAAATTCTACCAACTTCATTCGAAAAAATCCAATCTACTTGAAAATCATCTAACTTTAATAACTAAAGCTGAATTAATAAACAATCTCAATAACTCTATTTAAAACTCCAAATTGATATGAACCCAACATATTAGGACGTATGCAATTTGATTTGTTATTTTTTCTTTAATTTTCAAATTTTCACTTTAAATTGTTTTTCTTTTTCATCTTAATTGTTCATCTTTAATTCAACAATTCAAAATTATAACCATATATCAAACATATCATAGAAATCTTCCTTTTGTGAACTTTTGATTTAAAAAAAATGTACCTCAACAATGATTATATTGAAAAGCAATAAGTTAAGTTAAATTAATTTATTTGGCTATTTCTGCTATTCACCAATTCAATTTACAAGGACAGTCAGATGGTAAAGAAAGGACCATCTGAGCAGTTTATATTGGGTACAACGGGTGTGAAATAAAATAATCAGCTAAAATAACACCAACAATTTAATGTGGTTCACCCTTTAATTTGGGTTACGTCCACAGACAACACTTCGAATATTTTTCTTCCACTAATCAAAATTAATGGATTCAAGAAGAGAGTCTTTCCTCGACACAAACTAGAGGTAATACAACAATTTTGAGATAAATTCAAAAATAGTAGCACATAAGTGTTTTCCAAAAATACCCCAAAATATTTTTCTCACTATTTTTATCACTTCCTAATTTTTGAAAATATTCCAAAAGTCTAACTCTCTTTCAGATTCTCTCAAATGAATTGAGATTGTTGTAATTCAAATGAAAGGAGATATGCCTATTTATAGAAAAAATATTCAGTGTAAACACAAATAAAAAAAGTCAAAATTATTGGCTGGAGAAATTCAATTCGAAATTGAATTGTTGGCTGGAGGAATTCAATTCGAAATTGAATTACAACAACTTTTGACTTTTTTTTTTATTTTATATGTGGTGGGACCCACACCAAATTTATTCAAAAAATTTGGCTACCAACAAATCTCCCCCTCCCGACAATGTGGAGACTCCACCATTCCAGCAACTAATCGACAATATTCAAAATACGATCTTGGTATAATCTTTGTTAACATGTCTGATCCATTTTTTTCTGTATGGATCTTCTCAAGCTGTAGTAGCTTCTTCTCTATCACATCTCTGATCCAGTGATATCTCACATCAATATGCTTTGATCTTGAGTGAAAGGAGACATTATTTCCAAGATGGATAACACTCTGACTATCACAAAATAATTGATATCTGTCTTGCTGCAATCCAAGTTCTTTCGAGAACTTCTTCATCCATAGCAACTTTTTACATGCTTCTGTTGTTGCAATAAACTCTACTTCAGTTGTAGATAGTGCAACGCACTTCTGTAATTTCAATTGCCATGACACAGCTCCCCCTGCAAAAGTGATCAGGTAACCTGACGTTGACTTTCTAGAGTCAACTTCGCTAGAGATATCTGCATCTGTGTATCCAACCAACACAGGTTTGGTATCTCCAAAACATAAATATATTTTCGAAATACCTCGAAGATACCTGAAAATCCACTTTACTGCAGTCCAATGTTCTTTTCCAGGATTTGAAAGGAATCTGCTCACTACTCCAACTGCATGAGCGATATCAGGTCGTGTGCACACCATGACATACATCAAACTTCCAACTGCTGAAGCATATGGAATCTTGTCCATCTCACCTTCTCTTCATCTGTAGAAGGGCTTTGTTTGGAACTCAGCTTAAAGTGATTAGCACGAGGACAACTAACCATTTTAGCTTGATCCATTTGAAATCTCTGAAGTACTTTCTCAATGTACTTCTCCTGTGACAACCATAATTTCTTAGCATCTCTATCTCTGATAATTTTCATGCCAAGAATTTGCTTTGCTGGCCCCAAGTCTTTCATAGCAAAAGACTTGCTCAACTGCTTTTTCAAGTTGTTAATTCTGGAAATATTCCGACCAACAATCAACATGTCATCCACATAGAGCAGAAGAATGATGAAATCTTCATCAGAGAATTTCTGTACAAAAACACAATGGTCTGAAGTAGTCTTATGGTATCCTTGCTCCCCCATAACAGACTCAAACTTCTTGTACCATTGTCTTGGTGTCTGCTTCAAGCCGTATAGGCTTTTCTTCAATTTACAAACATATTCCTCTTTTCTCTTATGTTCAAAACCCTCTGGTTGCTCCATATATATCTTCTCTTCCAAATCACTATGTAGGAAGGCAGTTTTGACATCTATTTGCTCAACCTCCAGGTTAAGACTTGTTGCTAATCCCAGTACTGTACGGATGGATGTCATTTTCACAACTGGTGAGAAAATTTCATTCTGAACACCCATTTATTTTTCAAAGCTCTCTTGCCTTTTGACAGTTTCACCAGTTCAAAAGTATTGTTCTCATGCAAGAATTTCATTTCATCTTGCATGGCTTCAATCCATTTCTGTCTGTGCTCATCAGTCATTGCTTCTTCAAAGCTTTCTGGTTCTCCCCCATCAGTGAGTAACACATACTTATTTTCTGGATATCTCGAAGACGGTTGTCTTGCTCTATTGCTCCTTCTCACAGGAACTGGGGAATGCATAGGTGATGGTTGATGATGAACATCATCATCTTCAATATCATCTTCTGGATTATCGATGGTAGCATTATTTTCTTCAAGCAGATCAATATGATCTTTATCCCCAACTTGTATTGGCACCGGTATTGGAGGAATCAATTCTAAATCTGTTGAGTCACCATTGGAATCAGGAACACCTTTCTTTGTCCTGACAATATCTTCAATTGTCTCCTTCTCAACAAAAACAACATCACGGCTTCTAACAAGTTTCTTCTCCACTGGATCATAAAATCTATAGCCAAACTGATCTTTGCCATAGCCAATAAAAATACATTATCGTGTTTTGACATCGAGCTTGAACTTCTCATCTTTTGGAATATGCACAAAGGCTTTGCAATCAAATACCTGCAGATGATAATAGGAAACATCCTTTTCTAACCACGCTTTCTCTGGAACATTTAGCTTTAGAGGGACACAAGGTGAAAGATTTAACACGTACACAGTCGTAAGTAAAGCTTCACCCCAAAATGTTTTAGGTAACTTTGCATATGAGAGCAAACATCTGACTCTCCATCGAAGTTCTATTCATCCTCTCAGCCAGGCCATTCAACTGCGGTATTTTTGGAGACGTTGTCTGATGCCGAATACCATGTTCTTTGCAGTAGGCATCAAACGGTCCAATGTATTCTCCACTGTTGTCTGTCCGGATGCATTTCAACTTCTTTCAAGTCTGTCTCTCAACTGAGGCATGAAATTCTTTAAAGACATTTAGCACCTGATCTTTTGTCTTTAAAGTATACACTCATGTCTTCCTTGAATGGTCATCAATGAAAGTCACAAAGTACTGAGTACCACCCAATGACTTTGGCATTGGCCCACGTAAATCTAAATGAATCAGATCTAACACATTCTTCATTCTGGAAGGAGGGGAACTCTTGATAGAAACTTTTTTTTGCTTTCCTGCTAAACAGTCAGCACATTTCTCCAAATGCACTTCATCCATTCCGGGCAACATCTTCCTTCTAACAAAGGTAGTCATTCCTTTCTCACTCATATGGCCGAGTCGTCTGTGCCATAATTCAATAGCACTGTCTTTCTCCATAGCACTCACAATGTCATTGGAGAGCTTTGCATGCATCAGATACAAGGTAGCATGCCTTGTGCCTCTAGCCACCACCATGGAACCTTTGGTAAGCTTCCATTGGTTATTTGAGAAGGTACTGCAGAAATCTGTATCATCGAGTTTTCCTGCAGAGATCAAATTCAGACGAATATCTGAAATATGTCTGACATCTCTCAGGACTAATGTGGTACCATTTACAGTCTCCAGACAAACATCTCCTTTGCCAACAACTTTTGATAGATTATCATTTTCCATTTTCACAGCTCCAAAATCTCCTGCTGTATAGAATGAGAAGAATTTATTTTGAGACGTGGCATGAATGGTAGTGCCACTATCAATTACCCAACTGGTTTCGTGGGATGTGAAATTGATAGTATCATCACAAATAGGAGATCCTTCATTTTGCTTCTCCATATGTGGTAATTTGTGTCATTTAAGCTGATCATCTTGGTGCCCTTTATCTCCATTTTAAAACAAAATGAGACTCCTTCAGCTGACAGTAAACTAATAAAATCTTTTCTGATGTGGAAGATCAGTCAATACTGCAACCACAGAGCATATTAAGAATTTTATAAGACTGACAGGCTGACTCTGATACCACTTGTTTGGGCACAGTGGGTAAAATAACACAAATAAATGTGAAATAAAATAATCAGCAAAAATAACACCAACAATTTAACGTGGTTCACCCTTTAATTTGGGCTACTTCCATGGACAATACTCTGAATATTTTTCTTCCATTAAAAAAAATTAATGGGTACAAGAAGAGAGTCTTTCCTAGACACAGGCTAGAGGTAATACAACAATTTTGAGATAAACCCAAAAATAGTGGCCCACAAGTATTTTCCAAAAATACCCCAAAATATTTTTCTCACTATTTTTGTCACTTCCTAATTTTTGGAAATATTCCAAAAGTCTAACTCTCTCTCAGATTCTTTCAAATGAATTGAGATTGTTGTAATTCAAATGAAAAGACTCCAAAATACCAAAATATTTTCCAAAAATACCCCAAAATATTTTCCTCACTATTTTTGTCACTTCCTAATTTTTGGAAATATTCCAAAAGTCTAACTCTCTCTCAGATTCTCTCAAATGAATCGAGATTGTTGTAATTCAAATGAAAAGAGATTTGTCTATTTATAGAAAAAATATTCAGTTTGAACATAAATCAAAAAAGTCAAAAATATTGGCTGGACGAATTCAATTCGAAATTGAATTGTTGGCTGGAGGAATTCAATTCGAAATTGAATTGCCGTAACTTTTGACTTTTTTTATTTTATATGTGGTGGGACCCACATGTTAAGGAACCCATACCAAATTTATTCAAAAAATTCGGCTACCAACAATTTGCGATTCGAGATCCATCAATGATCAATGTAATAAAATTAAAGTTTGAAAATTTAATAATTAAAATACACCAATCTAAGAGTTTTATGATATTATCTTTTTGTATTTTACGAATATGATATATTATGATTACAATAGAACTTTGATTATCTTGCTCCAATAATTCTATCCCCTACATCTTAGTTTTATTTCTAACAGTCACGAACTGGTAAGTTTGCTACTTTAACCATGTCTGCCCCTATTGCATACTGATAATAAGTAGGAGACTGCAGAAAATAATTTGGGTTGGTACGGATCTGGAGTTATTGATGTCACAACTCACAGCACACCATTTTACTTAACTGCGACTTACCCTAAGACCTTTGCTAGAAATGTAAATGAACTAAACTGAATTAAATACCGGTGAGTTCGAACTCAGCTCATTTTTAATTTAAGTTTATTACCGATTCAAATTTTTATACTTAATCTTGAAGTCGACTTGTTTAAAAATTACTAAGTTCATGAGCAGTTTGAACTCAGCTCGAAAAAAACTCGTTTCTTATGTTTAACGAGTTTAATTCGAGTTCGGTTCATTAACTAATAATAATAAAAAAATTTGAGTTTGACTCGTTAATTAATAATGATAAAAAATCAAGTTCAAATCGTTAATTAATAATGACAAAAGCTCAAATTTGACTTATTAACTAATAATAATAAAAACTGAATTTTAGCTCGTTAACTAATAGTGACAAAAATTTGAGCACGATATCAAAATATAATATAAACGAGTCTTAAATGAATATGTTAGTGAGTTTTAAAATTAATACGTTCATAAACTTTTAAATGAACACGTTCGCAAGTTTTTAAACGAATTTATTCATGAACTTGTAAATGAATACATTCGCAAGCTTTTTAAATGAACATATTCGCGAACATATTTGCGAGCTCGTAAATGAACATGTTCGTGAACTCTGTTAAACTCGAGGTCGATAAGGTTTTCTAACTCGAGTTTATAAACAATTTCGAATGAATTTTTTTCCAAATCGAGATCTGAATAGCTCACGAACGGTTTGATTCATTCATAACCATACTTTAAACTTGTAACCTTAAATATGCGAAGAAGGACCATCTTAATTTCCTATTCAAAACCTACTAAAAAAATGTTTTTATTTAAATATTTGGATAGCAAAATAACTCATTTTTTAATTATTAAATTTATTCAATTAAGTTATTTAGCTATTAAATCTTCATTCATTGGTCTTTATTCACTATCAATTTTAAACTAATTTAATCTATATTTTTTAAAATACTTGACATCTAATAAGTTGATCACTATTTATAAAACTTTACATCTAATAAATGATAGTTAACTAAATAAATTTTCAATTAAGATGTTGCATTAGTTCTAAATTTATTATTAAGAGAGTCAATTAAATAAATATTCAATTAAAATATTTAATAGTATAAATTTCTAAAGTTTAAAACCATAATCAGCTTTTCCTAAAATTTATATTGTAACTTATAAGTTTGTAACATTTTTATTCAATAACTTGTTGTGGATTTTGATTATTAAAAGTTTGAAATTTTAGAAGTTGGTGTAAGATATGGAAAAATTTTAATGTAATTATTCTGTCAGAATATTCAATTATTTTAGAAATATATTCATTATTACCTAAAGGTTTTGGTAGTATAAAATTTTTAAGATCCCATAAAACATATTTAGTGATTTCATTTGTAACGCCCACAAATTAGTCTCAATTAGAATAAGTATATGGTAGACATAGAAAATACATGATAGACATCAAAATTTAAATAAATTGAATAAATGACTTAAATTATACCACATAATTAAATTGTATTTTTGGTATAAAAAAATTAAAGATATTAGATATAAGGAAATATGTGAAGATGATGATGATGATGATGATGATGATGATAATAATAATAATAATAATAATAATAATAATAATAATAATAATAATAATAATAATAATAATAATAATAGTAAAATTTAAAAAAAAAAACAGAAAAGTGAACAGTAATAATAATAAAATACGTGAAGATGATGATAATAATAATAATAATAATAATAATAATAATAATAATAATAATAATAATAATAATAATAATAATAATAATAATAATAATAGAAAAGTGAACAGTAAAAAAGACATAGCAGAGAAGAGGAAAAAAAAAGACCAAAAACAGGAGAAGGGAGGGGAAGGGGAAAGTCAATTGACTTTGCCCCATTTTATCCTAACTCTACACAATTCTATCAAACTTATCTCCGTTCTTCTTCTTCCTCAAACAATCAGTCTCCATTTGTTCATCATTTCCTTCAAGATTTTTATCAAAACCAGTCCAAATAAATCTATTCTTGGTAAGTAATCTCTTTTCCATAGTTATTGTATTATTAGAGCTTTTAAGATCATATTTTTGTAGTGTATTTCGTTCTATTTTTAAGTATCCTATGAACCGAATTTGAAGAGATGTAAAACATTAAAGTTGTTCATATATGTGTTGTTTATATGTCTGTCAATTTTCATGAAATTTTTTTAGGTATATAAAGAGATAAATTTGTTTGAGTGAAACTGGTTCAGGGAGACGTGTCAATAGGATACTCCACATTTTTTGCTCAATTTGATCATCTTAATAGCTGAATATGAGTTTTTGTAAAACATAAAAGTTGTAGATATATGTATTACTTAGTTCTCTGAAAAATGTTGTATAAATATCTCTTGTGTAGGTTGATTTATAGTGAAATGAACTATGACTGTTCCTTGATTGAGCTGGTTTTATATACCTGTACAGCTCCAGTAACTTTGTACTTATATTTGACCTGTTTTTAGATCGAATTAGAAAAGTTCAAAATATGAAAGTTTTATTCCTATGACTTATCTAAATTTCTGTGAAAGTCTCACCTTAAAATGTCATGTATTTTGTGAGTTATAAGCTGAAAAATTGAATTGGTCAGGTTGATATTCTATGTTGAACCAGTTACAGATCCTCCAGTATTTGAGAATCTTAGAGACTGAATCTAGAAATGAGAAAAAAATGAAAATATTCCAAATTAACTTAGATAACTATATAAAAAGTTTCAGAATAATTGAAGCTACACATTGAAAGATATGAATTTTTCAATATGGTACCCCGAAACTGTCTAAGGGCAGAGAACAGAGCAACATTTAAAATTATACCAAAAATTGTGTAATGGTTCAAAAAATTTTGAAATTTTAGTATGTTTTAATTTTACATGTTAAATTTAATTCAAGAATCATATAAATTGGATAAGTGTAGGAAAAGTTATTGATCCAACAGTCTTAAGAGGTCCTGTTCTAGCTTAAAAGAATTGTAGTTATTTATTTAATTATATTAAGAATAAATATTTTATCAATGTATTAATTATTTATATTTTCAAATTAGGATCTCAACAAGAAGAAGAGCAATAAAAGTAGACAAGCTACAAATTTTAGATTTTGGAAAAAGCTCCATAGAGGTTTGTACATATATGAATTTTAGTTTGCCTTGTTGCATGCTTGTGTGTTAATTGAATAAGTTGCATATTTGAATAATGTATTAAAATGTATAAATATAAAATGAATTGAGTGCTTAATTAATGAAACTTCATATTAATGCATGTATAGACATGTGGATGAATAATTAATTGATAAAATGTAGGAAATTTTGGTTTAAGATTGTAAATGTGTGTTAAGGGGTGTGAATGTAGAATATGTAACATAATATATTTTTCAATATGGATTAGTATATGATTGATTAAAATGTGATAATTATTAACGGTAATTATTGAACAATTAGGACAATAAAGAGTGAAGTTAGAAAGTCATGTATGACATATGTATTTGATATGAAAAGAGAGGTTGTATGACATACTTGGAATCATAAAGTTATTATAAATTTTGGTTATGTATTAAAAGATTTGTTGGCTTTGATTATATGGAAAACTAATTAAAGTATGCCAATATTAATTAAATGGTTATATATATAATGGAATATCATATGATTATATGATTTTAAGACTTTATAATCATATTTTCATTATAAATGTAAAAGGAATATTGATTCCAACAAATTAATATATAAAGAAAACAAATAAGTAATAACCTTAATTGCCCAGTTCTCAACCTGTGGACTAATTAGGGATAGATGGTGCACCATTGCGGGGGAATTACGGTACCGATATTGGTTTAGTAACAAGGTAGTATTTGTAACACCACATCTTATACATTTGAGTTCAACCTATCCCTGTATCAAATAATCACATATAGCATGCTGGAAAGACAAAATATCTCGTTAACAATGGTAGTAAATTTTTTTTTATATCCTGTAATCTCATTCAATGACTTTGCAAGTCAACACTGAGGCTTTCGCGACAATACGATATATCACATATATTAAAACATAAACTTTAAACATAAGTATTTACGAGTTGCTTTCATTTATACATTTTTAAAACCCATTCCAAACTGACTATACATATTCAACCATATAAATACAAAATGCAGATGACATATTTTCATGCTCGAGTGGTATGCATGGAGAGAGAGTGATGAGGCTCGGCCAGTGACCTGTGCTCCATGTCTTCTATACGCTACTCAAAATGAGCTATCACTTTTTTTTACCTGAAAAATGATGCAAATTGATGAGTTGCGGCTCAGTGAGAATAACCATCAAATGAGCTCTAAAGTACCGAATAATTCATAATAATAAATCACAAATCTAATACATACCATGTATTCCATTCCATTCATCAGTATCATATAAATATCAATAAAGTTGAAACATATAATCATTACTCCTTACGTATGAAAATGCTTTGCTTATTTCATTTTGTTGTGACTAAGTTAAACAGACATTGCCTCGGGTTTCTATGTGAACATTTGCATTTGCTAGCTAGCTTGATCATTTGTTTCATTTGTACATTTGTTGGGTCATAGGCCTCTTCTTTTGCTTTACAATATCGATTAACTAGTCACAACGCCTTTTAAGTCCATATGCATATGCACTTTTACTTAATCATTTATCAACCATTGCATCTTATCACATATAACATACATACACCGCATATATGCCTCATATGCCACGCATATACCTCGCATATACTATACATATACCATATATATATATATATATCACATATGTCAAACATATACCTCAAATATATCACAAGTATACCACTTATGTGTACCACAATGTCACAAATTATCCATCATTACATTATCAAGAACCAATCATGATAATCATATGAATCACATAGCAAGCAACATTCATTTGCACTAAAGAATTCAATTGATAATTAGACTCGCCTTTCTCCTTTGATTCCGACCCCTAACTTATTGTATATACGTTCCTTGTGGGTCTCTAATATGTTGTGAGCCTAATATAAAAATATAATCAATTAACTTATGATTAGGGAGACTTATTGTGCCTTAAACAAATTAATATGCATTATTCATGTCAATAGTTAAGATTTTTCCTATGAGGCAGTGTGATATTATGGTACTGTTTAGCCAATAACTTTTTCTATACTTGACCAATTAATCTGATTCTTATTCCTAATTATAATTAACATATACATATATAACATATTAAAATTTTAGACCAATTGGATCATTGTACAATATTTGGTGGAATTTCGAAGTGTGTTCTGTTTTATGCCTTTAGGCAGTTTCAGGGTACCCACTTTGGTTCATCATAACTTATAATCTATAAGTCCTATTTTAATGAAACTTTACAGACACTTATATGGGTTCATATGGAATATTTTTTTTTATGTTTACAACTTTTATCAATTATGTCTCTAAGGTCTTCAAATTATAACACACATTTCACTGGTCTAGAATAGAATTGACTTCCGGACCAATATGATTTCCAAAGGCCATAACTTAATCTATACATAACATATTAAGCTGATATTAGACAAAATTTAACTAAGAAATATACCTATAACTTTAAGGTTTTGAAAATTTACAGAATCTAGCTCTAACGAGCTCAAATGGGCCAAACAAGTTGCTGGATATGCCCAGAGCACTCAATTGGCAGTTCAAGTCATGAAACAGTCATGGTTCCATTCACCATAACTCAATATTTACAAGACCTATGAATCCAAAATTTGGTATACAGCTACCTAACATATATATATACAACTTTTATATTTGAGATACTTCAAATAATGACTTTAACATATTCAAAACCAAAGAACACAGTAGCTATCTTGGCTAGGGTTCACACCCTGACCAATTATAGTACAAAGAGGATATCTCATTCTATACACAATATCTTGCAACACGGTTTACATATCCATAAATATAAGACATAAAGGAACAAATTTTGTGTTTTAAGATTTTCCAGAATCAATTTCTATTGATATGGGTGTAAATCAGTGCCTATTAATGAACCTTAGCAACTCAAATCAACCTTATAGAAATAAGAATTGATTACTTACCAAGAACAAACTTGCAAGGGATCAATTTGCCTCAAAAACCAAGTAAAACAAGGAAGAACTGAGTTATGGAATGGAGGAATATGAAGAAGAAAACGGGGCTGAAGTGAGGAGGCAGAAATGGGGGAGGAAGATAAAGCGAACCTTTTTTTTTTTGGCTTTTTATCTTTTTATCTTCATCTCTTTTCTTTTATCTTCTCTTTTCTCTTTTCTTTTCTCTTCCCTTTTCTTTTATTTTCCTTTTGTTTCATTTTCATTTTATTTTGTCTATATTATTATTATTATTATTATTATTATTATTATTATTATTATTATTATTATATATTTATAATTCCATTAATTCACATAATAATACAGCTTAATCATTTGGCCCGATTTAACTAAATTAACAATGTAAATGTTTACTAATCTTAATCTAATCATTTTGCTTACTTTAATTTAGTCACCTTATTCAATTTATTTCTAATGCTTTGTTATCATTATTTAGTTTATAAGGATGCACGTGTGACTCGATACAATTGCCAAATACTAGGACACATAGCTAGTGCGTGCCATGAACTTGTTTCTAAGAAAATATATATGAAATGCACATGTTCAATTAGATTATATGGAAGATGCATATGTTCAAATGAAATGCATGTGAATATGCATGTGGAGGAGGTCAAAGATGTTACAGTATCAGCTTCGAGAGCACCCCTGTCCTAATTGTACACAGATGATGTGATTATATTCAGTCATGAGGCTTAAGCTCCGCGAGCGTTCTTGACTTGAAACTATAGTGAGTAGGGTACTTAAGCTCCATGAGCGGCCCTACTATACACCCTATATCTGGACAGTTAGGGAATGAGATTTGGGCTATTTATATTAAAATATTATATATAAATTAATTAAAAGACATACATGTACATGTTGAGAGATAAAATGTGTAAAATAGTATGAATTATAAATATTTATTAAGGTAACTTAAATTTATAATTGAGTTATATATATATTATCAATGAATTTGTAATATTGTATAATCATGTGGTTGTTCCTGTATAATGTATGTTGGAGTATTGTAAACTGTATTATGAATTATCTACCATGCAGTTTTGGTAACTGTATGTTAAAATATTTTTGCTTATATGGATTGAGATTTGAGTTAACTAAACTAACATAACTTTAGGGAAATCAATTACATTAAAATGAGTTATGGAAATATGAGAGGAGGTAGAATGCTTAATATTTTATATATTACATATGGTTGAATATATGCAGTTCATGTCCTGATACAAATATAATGATAATATAATGGAACATAAATTTTATTTTATTATAATATTTTCTAAATTTTATGCAATGATTTATTTAAATTATATCATGATTATTATGACCCACGTTTGTGTGACTGCATGGAAAAACTTAAATGCTTATATGTACCACTAAGCTAGAAATGACTGAGCGTAGATTTTTTCCGCACAGGAATTGGAACTTGCAAGTAGTAAACTACGAAGTTGATATAGGAAATACAAGCCCATACTAGAGGAGACACGCCAGAACTGGTTGAGGGTCGGATGCATATTATTTTTGTATTTTCTTCATTATCATACATATGGGTTTGTTAGACATGTCTTGTATATAATTAAGAACATATTTTGTATTTTGGTATTATATCTATATAGTTAGATGTAAGGTAAAAACCATTAATTTTGATAGTTATAATGAAGTATAATATTTATGTAATAGGATGATGTATTGGATAATTGAATCCATATGTATATTCAAATATTAAAAAAAAAATATCAATTTAGTTATTAAATGAAAATTTTAAATTCAGGCTAGTTTCATTTAGCTTGTCTGTGTCATTCTGCTTATGTAATGAGATTGTTCCTATTATGTAGGCGGGATGTCACATCATTCCATTTTAATCTTCTGAGAACATCTGCGATACTATGTGTTTTATTAGCTTCAAATAATGACATCACATTTTTACTAAACTATTTCTATATCTTAGATGTAGAGTAAGAGTGATAACAGGATGGATCGGAGCCAAATTTAACTCTCTTCGTCTCTGATTATGGATTTATATCTCTATTCTTGCCTCATACTCCAACAAAAAAATGTAATTAATCCTCATTTCTGCCCTGAAGGGGGATCAAGTATTCCAAAATGAGGTCATATATTCCCGAGGTATTTATTTATTTAACTTATATCTAATATTATTTTTATTCATTTAGATTATCAAATTTATTTATATCAAAATAAATTCAAAACAATAACATAAAAATTATAAAAATTATAAAAGGTCCCATATCTTTATTTATTTCTTTTGTTGAAAACATTCAAGTATATACTAATTTTTGAATCAAAATTGTAATATATTAATCATTTCATAATCCATACTTAACCAACTAATAAAAATGATAGTATTAATCAATTTATACATAAATAGCAAAGTATATATCCACTCAAAAAAATACCCATTAAACTATTATAACCATTATATCTAAAAAATATATTCTTTCAAGTACTAAATAAATAAGTAAATTACTAAAGGGTATAGATATTATACATATATTGGGGTGGAGTACACTCTATTAAGGGTGGATCCAACCTGACCCCAGTTAAAAGTTAAAAAATTTACCTCGTTGAGGGAGGGTACGGGACATAAACTGTAGATCCAAATTCAATTGTTATCCCTAATCTGAAGTTATAGTCATTACTTTATAATATACTATATAAATTATTGCTATATATCTAGAATTTACTTTAAAATCTATATTTTTAGTATTAACTTTAAACATTAAAGTATCCATAATATTAGGATCAAATAAAGAAATGTAGATTTTAATGAAAATATTCCACAACCAATTTATATAGAAAATTAACAAAAAAGTGAATGAATTCCACCATCACCCGCTAAGCCTCAGATGGAAGCATTCTTTCAAATTAATGTAATTTTAGAAGAGTTTGATATAGATAAAGCATATCTAAAAAAGATTATCTAGCATATTATTATGAAAAAAATAAATAAATTTTTTGATAAATTTGAATCATCAAAAAGAGCTTAGATTAGAGAATTATAGTATGATAAATTTGAATCATCAAGCATTCTTTATTTGGATGCTTTTATATTATGAGAATAACAATATAGGCTATCAAGTTAAAGAAATTAATGTTACTGAGAAAATAACACAAGATTGGACAACAATTAATAATCAAAATATACCTTCAATTCATCCCACTTTAGAAAAGATTTTTTTAAAAGTAAGAAAGATAATACTATTATAGCTTTATCTTTTAAAATATCTCTTTAGAAAATAGTGATTCCACACATATTAAAGAAACTAAAATTGCTCAAATGCAAGCTAATTATGTAATACATTTTCATATTGTTAGAAAAAATCCAATTATATAAAAGAATGTAATGATGTCAAAGGTTGAAAATTCAGTATATTAATGCATGATAATTTTAAGAACCCTTTAAATTTTTTTGCAAAAAATCTATCTTATCTTTTCTCAACATGCATAATAGAGATGCAAAAGTAAAGTAAATTTGAAAATATAATCATTTGCAAAAGAGTATATCAATCTGTCAAAATAACTATTTGGGCTTCCACTAGCTTTTAAGGTTTACAAAAATGATAGAGTTTAAATCATTATTATATGTACATAAATAGCATGTATAAAATCTTTGATGTGTCCAATTCTATCCATACTCTTTCCCCATGACAAAATAAAATCAAAAGAATGTCATGCTTGTATCACCAACCCTTTCATATCGGGTTTGTGCTTTGACTCTTTGGCAAACTTTTTCTCTTCAACACTATCTACAAGGCTCTGGTCCTATGTGTGAGAAAACACCCACACGCTAAGCAAACTATACTTAGTGGTATATATGTGCATACAAATTATGATATTTATTCATACATTATAATTCATACATATCAACATACATCAACATACTTTGTTCATCATAACAGACCATCCATATGTACAAGTATGTTTAACATTCAACAATGTTTATAATATTAAGAGAATTTCATAGTCACATGATTATAATTAATGAACATAGGCATTACAAATAATTTAATTCTCCAATTTTATAAATCATTCCTTTTTATTTGCAGTTTGTCCAAGACACTCTAAGATTGGACTATTCATACACGAGTTGTGAAACAGAAGAACTTATACCAGCTTAAAACCTCTTGTCCACCATCTATACTTGCTCAACCGAGTTTTTCAAGTCAAAAGCACTCACATAAGCTTAAGATCCCCTTGATTGAGTTCACAATCAACAATGCATACATATCCAGATCAAGGGCGCTCACACAAGTTTAAGACCTATTGTCCAAATATCATATTTATTTTCTTGTCATTCTTACATTACATTAATGTTTACCCTTTAATGACATGCCATTTATCATTTTTCTAGTCCTAAATTAGAGCAATAATCTTATGATCTCAATACATCTTTCCATGTTCCATATTATTAACATCACAACCAAAGTCATAATTCCATCACTTTAGTTGACATTACATCATCATCACATGTACTTTAGTTCATACATGCCATAAATATCGTCATGCTTGTTTCAAGCCATTAATTTCACGCATACTTAACATTTTTGATCCATACATTCACAATATTGCCATATCTTGGCCTTAATTAGGATGTTGCCTCCCTTCCGTTGGCCAACGGCAGAATTTGGTCTTAATTAGGCCAATTACGACCAATTACTATTCATTCATTTCCCTTTTCTCCATTTTTGACTTTTCATCTTTTCTTTGAATTTGATTCAAATAGAAAAGACATCAAATGGCAGAAAATAGATATGAAAATATTTTTTTGTGAAAAAAATATTTTTAAGACAACAAAAATTCTCTCAAGAACACTTTCAAAGCTAGCATTTTGAATTTGTTGAAACCATTTCTTTTGATAGTTTCTTCTTCATTCTTCGCGTGGATTATCGTTGGAGACATCCTAATGTGGATTGTTGTGGTTTGCTACAACCCAACAAAGTGAAAATTATTTGAGGAATAAATAAGAAATTACAAGGTATAATTTCTAACCTCTATATTTATATAAATTAGTTTTAATGGCATAAGTATGAAAGGGCAGTGCGTGAGTTCTTTGGTGAGTCTAGCAGAAGGTCGGGAAAAAGAGGTAGATATATGCCTGCACAGTCTGGTAACAGAGGTGGATACTAGAGCTCTAGAGGTCGTTCTATGACTTCATTTTACCCAGGCAGAGGGCAGAGCCAATATGTTGAACAGAGGCCCATATGTACTCATTATGGTAGACAACATACGGGCGAATATAGAAGGCTCACAGGAGTATGTTATTTTTATGGATCAATGGAGCACATGTATAGAGACTGTCCGAAAAGAGCCAAACTAGCAGAGACTAGTAGAGGTAGAGGAGTATCTGAGACTACACTTGAGGCACTGATGGTCTACCCTACTAATGGGACAGAGGGCAGAGGAAGAGGCAAGGGCAGGACTGGTACAATGGGCAGAGGAGTGACCAAATCTGAAGGTTAGAGTTCTAGACCCCCTACTCAGGCCAGGGTGTTTGCTATGACTAGACAGGAGGCGGTTGATGCTCCCGAAGTAGTTATCGGTAATATTTACATTTATGATATGTTAGCATATGCATTGATTGACCCAGGCTCCACTCATTCATTTATATCATTGCATATGGCATATAAACTGCATCAAACGCATGAGCCTTTGGGGACTGACATAATGTGAGTACACCATTGGGAACAGTAGTAGTTGTGAATAATGTCTGTCATGATTGCTTGATATGCATTGATAAAGCTGAGTTAATAGCTAATTTGATTTTATTGCCAATATATGAATTTGATGTGATACTGGGAATGGACTGGTTAACTAGACATCATGTAATAGTGAATTGCTTCACTAAGGAAGTAATTTTAGAATCACCAAACCAGCCAAGGGTAGTATTTCTAGGTGAAAGAAAACTTGTACCTATATGCCTAGTCTCAGCTATAAAGGCATTTTGAATGATCAAAGGGGGATGTGAAGCATATTTGGCATATGTGACTAATACTAGAACCCCTGATAGCTTGCTTGAAAATATACCAGTGGTAAGGGAATTTGCTGATGTATTCCCAGATGATCTACCTGGTTTACCACTAGATAGAGAGATAGAATTCACTATTGAACTAGTACTAGGAACAACACCAATATCAAGGTCACCCTACAAAATGGCCCTAGTTGAGTTGAAAGAACTGAAGGCCCAATTGCAGGAGTTACTTGACAAAGGGTATATTAGACCTAGTGTATCACCTTGGGGAGCTCTAGTCTTATTTGTTAAAAAGAAAGATGGAACAATGAGATTGTGCATCGATTACAGGCAACTGAACAAATGACAGTGAAGAACAAATATCCGTTGCCCATAATAGATGATTTGTTTGACCATTTGAAAGGAGCCCAAATATTCTCCAAGATTGATTTGAAATCAGACTATTACCAGCTGAAGGTAGCAGAAGCAGATGTTCCAAAGACTGCCTTTTGAACCAGGTATGGACATTATGAATTTTTAGTAATGCCATTTGGATTAATTCATGCTCCAGCTGCATTTATGACATTAATGAATAAGGTGTTTCAACCATATCTAGATAGGTTTGTGATAGTATTTATTGATGACATATTGGTGTACTCAAAGAATAGGGGAGAACATGAATAACATTTAAAAATTGTGTTGCAAACTTTGAGGGATAAACAATTATATGCCAAATTGAGTAAATGTGAATTCTGGTTAGATCATTTGGTGTTTCTTGGACATGTGGTGTCGGGCAAGGGCATAAAGGTTGACCCAAAAAAAATAGAGGCTATGGTAAATTGGGAAACTCTTAAAAATATTTCAGAAATGCATAGTTTTCTGGGTTTAGCCGGATACTATCGCAGATTTGTTGATGGATTCTCCTTAATTGCTAGCCCTTTGACTAAATTACTTAGAAAGAATGTGCCTTTCAAATGGTCTCCAGAATGTCAAAGGAGTTTTGAAGAGCTAAAACACATGCTAACCTCAGCATCAGTGTTAACCATCCATTTTTTTACCCATTTTCTTCTTCCTCTCCTTCCTCTTCCTCTCCCTAAAAACTTAGAACAACTATAATAGCTTAAGGTTTGAAGAGGTTAAAACTTCATTGTGTCAAGGTTTAGACTTCGTTGTGTCAAGGTTTGTATACAACATCATAAATCATTATTATCATCTGATTTTCTGAAGACCCTAAACTCTCTCATTCTATTTCAAAACCCTAATTTCTCTCTCTTTCCACATAAGTCTTAGATGAGCTCAAAATTCAAACTTCTTTAAGAAAAGATGAAGAAAAAGAAGAATCACTTCTTACCTTACTCTTTTCTCCACTAAATCACAACTTTGGAGATTTTCTCTCTCCACCAAACTTGATTTTTCTTCCTCTTTCTTGCTCTTTCCAGCTTCCTTAGGAGTTATGGACCATGAAGATCACTTGTTCTTGCTCTTTCCCCTCTCTTCTTTTCCTTTCTCTCTCTAAATTTCTGGTTTGGCTATGGAGGGAATGGGGCTGGCGTGACTGGTAGAAAAGAGAGAGAAGAAAGCAGAAAATGAAGAGAAAAAGAAGAAGAAAAGAAAGAATTAAATAGGGTACCCAAAAGTCTTCATATGGGACCTACCATCTTGACCATCTTCTTCCCATTTTACTTAATCAACACTAATCTTACTCCTCCTCATTAAGTAGCCGGCCAACCTATTAAAATTTCCCCAAAATTAATATGTTGATTAGTAATTAATCTCATAAATCCTCAAATTTGTGGTAATTTGCAATTTGACCCCAAAACTTATCAAAATTTGCAATTTAATCTTTTACTGTAAATCAACTTCTTTAAACTTTATAATCACTTAATGAGGCATATATCATTTAATTTAGTCATTACTTGATTAATTCTGATAAAAAATATGAATTTAAACTCTGATCGGTCATACGCGTCAATTTCGCGACACGTGAGACTCGGTGTCTAAATTAGCGGATATTACATTCTCTCCCCCTTAAATAAAATTCGTCCTCAAAATTCACCTATTCATTCTAGGTTAAACTACTAGGGATACTACTTCTTCATCACTTTTTCACTTTCCCACGTGGCTTCTTCAATTGTATGGTTCTGCCACCAAACTTTAACAAGAGGGACTCTCTTGTTCCGAAGAACTTTCTCTTCATATGCTATTATAGCCACTGGTTCTTCCTCATAAGACATGTCTGTCTGTACCTCTATTTCTTCAATCAGTATAATATGGGTTGGGTCTGAACGGTATCTTCTTAACATTGAAATATGGAACACGTTATGAATTCTGTCTAGCTCCGGAGGAAGAGCTAATCGGTAAGCCACTGGTCCTATTCTTTCCAGAATCTTATAAGGACCAATAAACCTTAGACTTAACTTTCCTTTTCTACCAAACCTCAATACCTTTTTCCAAGGCAAAACTTTAAGGAATACTTTGTCTCCTACTGCATATTCTATGTTTCGTCTCTTTAAATCAGCATATGATTTCTGTCGATCTTGTGCTGCCTTTAGCCTTTCCTTGATCACTTTAACTTTTTCCTCGGTCTGTTGAATTATCTCTGGCCCAATCAATTTTTTCTCATTTAACTCTGTCCAACAGACTGGTGTTCTACATTTTCTTCTGTATAAAGCCTCATAAGGAGCCAAGCTAATGCTCGTTGATGACTGTTGTTATAGAAAAAACTCCATAAGAGGTAGATGTTGATCCTAACTTCCCTCAAATTCAAGTACACAGCTTCTCATAATATCCTCTAGCAACTGAATAACTCGCTCTAATTGTCCATCTGTTTGTGGATGAAATGCCGTACTGAATCTGAGTCGAGTTCCTAAAGCCTTTTGTAAACTTTTCCAGAATTGTGACGTAAATCTGGAGTCTCTGTCGGAGATAATAGACACAGGTACTCCATGAAGTCTCACTATCTTATTCACATAAATCTCAGCCAGCTTGTTCAAAGTATAGTCCATCTGCACTGGTAGGGAATGTGCTGACTTCGTCAATCGATCCACTATCACCCACGCTGCGTTATGCTTTCTCTGAGTTATCGGTAAGCCGGACACAAAATCCATCGTAATTCTCTTCCACTTCTATTCTGGTATGGAAATCGGTTGTAGTAATCCTGTGGGTAATTGACGCTTAGCTTTCACTTATTGACAGATTAGACATTTAGCAACATATTCAGTGATATCCTTCTTCATCCCTGACCACCAGTACTGTGCTTTCAAATCTTGGTACATCTTGTTCCCACCTAGGTGCATAGTATAAACCGTTTCATGAGCTTCTTTTAAAATCTCTGACCTCAACTCTTCTATACTTGGTACACAAATCCGGTTCTTGGAATACATAGTACCATCTTTTGTTAAAGAAAATTCTGACTTTTCTCCATTTTTAAGGCTTCTACCATCTTTACTAGCTTCTCATCTTATTTCTGGACATCTTTAATTTTCTGCATTAATGTGGATTCCACTCGCATCTCAGCTAAAATTTTTCGGCTTAGTGCATCAGCTACCACATTAGCTTTTCATGGCTGGTAGTCGATCACACAGTCATAATCTTTAATCAATTCCAACCATCTTCGCTGCCTCAGGTTCAACTCTTTCTGTGAAGGAAGATACTTAAGACTCTTGTAGTCCGTATAAATGTAGCATCTTTCTCCATACAGATAATGTCTCCAAATCTTAAGAGCAAAACTATAGCCACAAGCTCTAAATCATGCGTCGGATAGTTAAGCTCATGATGCTTAAGCTGTCTGGAGGCATACATAATCACTTTTCCCTCTTGCATAAGAACACAACCTAGCCCATTGTGACTTGCATCACTGTACACAACATAATCTTTTTCTAAAGTAGGCTGAGTCAAAACTGGTGCTTCAGTCAACATTGCCTTCAATTGATCAAAGCTTGCTTGACATCTATCTATCCATTCAAAACGGACATCTTTTCACAGTAATCGTGTCAAAGGATTCGCTATAGATGAAAATTCTTTCACAAATCTCCTATAATATCCGACTAATCCAAGGAAAACTCCTTATCTCAGTCACGTTGAGAGGTGGTCTCCAATTAAGAATAGCCTCGATTTTACTAGGATCAACTCGAATACCTTCCGCTGAAATTACATGACCCAGAAAACTAACTGTTTCCAACCAAAACTCACACTTAGACAGCTTTGCATACAATTGTTTCTCCCTCAAGGTCTGCAATACTTTTCGGAGATGTTGGTCATGTTCTACTTGATCTCTAGAATAGACAAGAATGTCATCAATGAATACAACTACAAATTGATCAATATATGGCCTGAACACTCAGTTCATCAGGTCCATAAAAACTGTCGGGGCATTCTCAATCCAAATGGCATCTCCAAAGAACTCATAATGACCTTAACGAGTCCTGAATGTCATCTTAGATACATCTGACCCTTTGATTTTCAGTTGATGATACCCCGATCGAAGATCTATCTTTGAAAATATACTTGCACCTTTCAACTGATCATATAAATCATCAATCCTAGGCAGTGGGTATTTATTCTTAACAGTAACCTATTAAGCTGCCTGTAGTCAATGCAAAGACGCAGAGTACCGTCTTTCTTCTTCACAAATAATACTGGAGCACCCCATGGTGATACACTAGGTCGTATAAATCCTTTATCTAACATTTTTTTGTAACTGTATCTTCAACTCTTTTAATTCTATGGGTGCCATCCTATAAGGTGTAATAGATATGGGAGCGGTGCCAGGTACTAATTCGATAGCAAACTCTATCTCTCGGTCAGGTGGTAGTCCTAACAACTCCTCAGGGAACACATCAAAAAACTCACTAACAGTTGGGATGTCAGCCAACTTCGAACTTTTCTTTCGGGTATCAATCACATACGCTAAGTAAGTCTCACATCCCTTATTGATGAGTTTTCGAGCTTTCAACGTTGATATCACATTGTCTGAATATCCTCTATTCTCGCTGATCACTACTATCTTTTCTTGTTCTGAAACTTTAATCCTCATCTCTCTTTTTCTGCAATCTACTATCACTTTGTGTCGAGCTAGCCAATCCATTCATAAGATCACATCGAACTCATGGAATGGTAACTCTATTAAATCCACTGGGAATTGTTTATCTTGAATTTCAACTGGACAACTCCAAAAGATTTTACTAACCCTCACATAGTGCCCTAACGAGTTAGTCACCAGAATCTCATATCCTAGAGTCTCTGGTTTTAAACCCTCTCGACCTGATGGTGGTGTGCATATGTATGAGTGTGTCGACCCCGGGTCTATCAATGCATGTATATAAGAGCCAAATAGAAGGAATTTACCCACTATGACGTCAGGTGCATCCTGCTCCTCTCGGCATCGCATGGCATAAGCTCTTGCTGGAGCAACTCTACTACCTTCTGGCCTCTCCACTGTGTCTGACCTAAACTGAATTGGCCCTGCACGACCTCCTCTTCCTTGTCCTCGGCCTCGACCTCTGCCTTGTCCCATAGTCTGTAACGGTACCGACTCAATACTCCCTAAACCTCTGCCAAACTGTAGCAGTGGACAATCTCTTGTTATATGGTCCTTGGAGCAGCATCTCAAGCACACTCCTGTCATCAACCAACACTCTGCTGGGTGAGGACGACCACAATGTTGACACACTGGTAGAGTTGTAGATCTACGGGATGCCTGTGTCAATGCACTATCTGTTGATGAAGTAGACCTTGCGGTTTATCCCCGCTTATAAGACCGAGGTCTGCTGGAACCTCCAACTTGGATTCGGCCACCAAAAGATTTGGCTCTCTTGCCACTCGACTGTACTCCACTTGGTTGTGGTGCAGGTCCACTAACCCCACTAACCTACACAGGCTGCTGTGCCACCAAGACTATTTCAACTGTTCTAGTAGATGCTAGTAAACCGGGAAAGCTAATCAGACATAGGGCTAAAACTTGTAACTTGATCGTATCCCTCAACCCATCTTCAAAATGTCGACATTTATCAGTTTCTTTGGATACAATGCCCTCAGCATACTTACATAAATATGTGAATTCCCTCTCATATTCTGTTACTGACATATTTTCTTGTTTCAGAGTCAAAAATTCTCTCTTCTTGTCATCTGTGTATATAGGAGGGATATACTGTTCCTTAAATTTCTCCAGAAAGAATTCCCATGTCATAAGGTCGGGTGCCTCTGTGCTTTCTGACTCAGATCGCCACCAATCATATGCATGCTCCTATAACAGCGATATTGCATACTCATATTTCTGCTCATCTATACAGTGTAGTTGATCGAAAACTCGCTCTATCCGTTCCAACTAGAATTCTGCTGCAGAAGGATCATCTTCCCTTTTTCCGTAGAAATAGGCTGCCCCTAGCTTCCTCAATCTCTCAAATTGTAACCTAGATGAGGTTGGTTGTGATGCTCTCTATAGCAATTCTATCATATTTCTCATGAGCTCCGTCTAATCCGTATTAGTAGCTGACTGCTCACGAGATGAGTTAGCACCAGATCTTAGTGCTGCAGCTCGGCGACTACTTGGTCATGATGAAACTCTTGCCTCTGAGGGCTCATTACTCTCGGCTTTTTCCATTACTATTCGTCTTGATCCAGAAGCCATACCTTACCTATAACATAAAGGTAACGACCCTAATCATTAAAGCAGCGATTCCAAAAATTCAATTGTGGGTACTCTTCAAGAAATAAACATTTTAAAAATTCACTTTTTTTATAAAAAAACCCAAAACTGCCCAAATCGGGCTCTGATTGACCGAGCATCTCAGATCAATGGTGCTCTCCGAGCTTAAGCCACATTGATCGAGGAATATCTCATATAATACGGTACCGTTCGCCCCTTTAATGACATGTCATCTATCCTGATTCTAGTTTGCAGGTAGAGTAATGAGAATCTTCATATTTTTACATTAATCATATATCTTTATTAAATTTTTATTTTACATCCATTTCATCATCCTTATATTATACATCACATCATCATCATTCCCAATTTTGACACATCAATATTCTAATGTATGAACATCTCAATTTTCTTGTTTTGCAAACATATCGTCATGCTCATGCATACTAGATAACATCTTTTTCATTTGTGTAACTAGTTACATCAATAGATAATCATATTCATAATTTATTTGAAAATAGAGCATTCACGGCCATGACTACCAATTCGTGCCCGTGAATTAGTTCACGCCCGTAATCCCAAGCCGTGAACGCTACAGGAATGAATCGTGCCAAAAGCATTCACAGTCGTGAATACTCATTCGTGCCTGTGAATTAGTTCACGCCCGTGATTCTCAACCGTGAACACTTCTAGAATGAATAGTACCATTTCCACACCAAAGTCACAACCGTGAAACATCAAGTTCACGCCCGTGACCCGATAGTCACGCCCATGACTTTCGGCAGGAAATCTGCATATTCACATTTCATTCATTCCAATTACACCAAATCATATCAAAATACAATTCATGCATTCCTGGAGTCCTTTATTCAACATATCATGACTAATACATATAAATGCCTTAATCATAATTAAATTCTCTAACATGCATCACTTAATTCAACAAATCACAAGAAACTCATTCTTTACATTCTTTACCTCTAACATATGGTTTCATGCCATAATCATCATTAATGCATTTCAATCATCAATTATCATACTAACATGCATTATTTCAAACAAAGATAGACTATTGCCTTAAATTATGCACAAACCTTAATCTTTCTCCTTCACTCTTCTAGGTAGCTTTCTCTTTTCCTTTGCTCCTTAGTGTTTGTTCCTTGTCACTGGGACTACAACATCATAAATCATTATTATCATCTAATTTTCTCAAGACCCTAAACTCTCTCATTCTATCTCAAAACCCTAATTTCTCTCTCTTTCCACATAAGTCTTGGATGAGCTCAAAATTCAAACTTCTTTAAGAAAAGATGATGAAGAAGAAGAATCACTTCTTACCTTACTCTTTTCTTCACTAAATCACAACTTTGGAGATCTTCTCTCTCCGCCAAACTTGATTTTTCTTCCTCTTTCTTGCTCTTTCCAGCTTCCTTAGGAGTTATGGACCATGAAGATCACTTGTTCTTGTTATTTCCCCTCTCTTCTCTTCCTTCCTTAGGAGTTATATACCGTATAGAATGGCACCGACAGAGTTGAAAGAATTAAAGGCACAACTGCAAGAGTTGTTAGATAAAGGTTTTATCAGACCAAGTGTGTCTCCATGGGGTGCACCGGTATTGTTTGTAAAGAAAAAAATGGGTCTATGAGGTTGTGCATAGATTATAGACAGTTGAACAAGGTGACTATTAAGAATAGATATCCATTACCACGAATTGATGATCATTTTGATCAGTTGAAGGGTGCAGGAGTTGTCTCTAAGATTGATTTGAGATCAGGGTACCACCAATTAAAAATTAAGACAGAGGACATAGCTAAGACAACATTTAGAACCAGATATGGGCATTATGAGTTTTTGGTGATGCCTTTCGATATTGATGATATCTTAGTGTATTCCAAGAATAAGGAAGAACATGGTCAACATTTAAAGATAGTTTTGCAGACCCTCAAGGAACATAAGCTTTATACCAAGCTCTCAAATGTGAGTTTTGGCTCGATGATGTGGCTTTCCTTGGACACATTGTGTCAGCAGATGGCACCAAAGTTGATCCTAGCAAAGTAGAGGCAGTTATGAGTTGGAAGCCTCCTCGTAATGTGACAGAAATCAGGAGTTTCCTCGGTTTGGCTGGTTATTACAAGAGGTTTGTTAAGGGCTTTTCAATGATTGCTTATCCTTTGACCAGATTACTGAGGAAAGATGTGAAATTCGAGTGGACAGAGAAATGTCAGGATAGCTTTAAGAGACTTAAGAAGATGTTGAATGAGGCTTCCGTTTTGACACAACCAGTCCCTGATAAGGAATATGTCATTTATAGCGATGCTTCTCACAATGGACTGGGGTGTGTACTTATGCAAGAGGGCAAGGTAGTAGCTTATGCTTCTAGACAGCTGAAGACACATGAGAAGAATTACCCCACACATGACCTTGAACTGGTTGCCATTTTCTTTGCTTTAAAGATATCGTGCCATTACTTGTACGGGGAAAAATGTTTTATTTACACCGACCACAAGAGTTTAAAGTATCTTCATACCCAGAAGGAATTGAACTTAAGACAAAGAAGATGGCTAGAGTTGATCAAGAATTACAATTGTGTTATTGACTACCATCCAGGTAAGACCAATGTTGTGGCCGATGCATTAAGCCAAAATACTTTGGTAGAATTACACATTCGTCCGACTCTTAATCAAGAAATCAAAGATGCACAAAAACAAGATAACAAGTTAGTTGAGATAGCCGAGTCAGTGTCTAAAGGGGAGAGACCTGATTATACAATTAGTTCAGATAACAGTTTATACTACCAAGGTCGATTATGCGTACCTAATGTGGAAGATTTGAGACAGAGGATCTTAAAGGAAGCACATGAGACAAAATATGTCATGAACCCAAGAAGTAACAAGATGTATCATGACTTGAAGAATAAGTATTGGTGGTGAGGTATGAAAAATGACATCACAGAATTCACCACCAGGTGGTTGACATGTCAGCAAGTCAAGGCAGAACATCAGATACCTTCAGGGCTTTTACAGCCAATCATGATTCCAGAATGGAAATGAGAACGAATAACCATGGATTTTGTGATTGGTTTGCCTTTGACACCAAACAAATATGACGCTGTGTGGGTGATTGTGGATAGATTAACGAAGTCAGTTCACTTCTTAACCATCAGAAGAGACTACCCATTAAGCAGGTTAGAGGAGTTATATGTAAATGAAATAGTACGACCATTGTTTCAGATAGGGACCCCAGGTTCACTTCTCAATTTTTGGGTAGTCTGTAAAGAGCTTTGGGTACCAAGCTTAGTTTGAGCACAACTTTTCATCCTCAGACTGATGCACAATCAGAAAGGGTGATTCAGATTTTGGAAGACATAATGAGGTTATGTAATAGAGTTTGAGGGAAGTTGGGGGAAATACCTACCATTGATGAAGTTTGCCTACAACAACTATCAGTCATGCATTGAAATGGCTCCTTATAAGGCACTTTATGGTAGAAGGTGTTGAACACCATTGTGTTGGACAGAACTCAGTGAGAAGATACTAGTGGGACTAGAGTTACTGCAAGAAACAAAAGAAAAGGTGAAGATTATACAAGAAAGGTTGAAGATGGCTTCAGATATGTAAAAATCATATGTAGATCTCAAAAGGAGAGACATAGAGTACGAAGTGGGAGACAAGGTGTTTCTCAAGGTTTCCCTTGGAAAAAGGTCATCTGATTCGAAAAGAAGGGCAAGTTAAGCTGTAACACCACATCTTATACATTCAAGTTCAACCTATTCCTGTATCAAATAGTCACACATAGCATACTAAAAAGGCAAAATACCCTGTTAACAGTGGCAGTAAATTTTTTTTTTATCACATCCTGTAAAATCAACTAATGACCTTGTAAGTCTCATATCCTGTAATTTCATTCAATGACTTGCAAGTCTCATATCCTATAATTTCATTCAATAACTTGCAAGTCTCATATCCTGTAATTTCATTCAATAATTTTTCAAGTCAACATTAAAAAACCATAATACGATATATCACATATATTAAAACATAAACTTTATAAATAAGTATTTACGAGTTGCTTTCATTTATACATTTTTAAACTCATTCCAAAATGACTATACATATTCAAGCACGTAAATACAAAACACAGATGACATATTTTTATGCTTGTGTGGAATGCAAGGAGAGAGAGAGTGATGAGGCTCGGCCAATGACCTGTGCTCCATGTCTTCTATACACTACTCAAAATGAGCTATCACTTTTCTTTACCTGAAAAATGATGCAAATTGATGAGTTGCGGCTCAGTGAGAATAATCATCCAATGAGCTCTAAAGTACCAAACAACTCATAGTAATAAATCACAAATCCAATATATATCAGGTATTCTATTCCATTCATCAGTATCATATAAGTATCAATAAAGTTGAAACATATAATCATTACTCTTTATGTATGCAAATGCTTTGCTTATTTCATTTTGTTGTGACCAAGTTAAACAGACATTGCCCCGGGTATCCATGTGAACATTTGCCATGTGAACATTTGCATTTGCAATTGTATTTGCATTTGCTAGCTAGCTTGATCATTTGTTTCATTTGCACATTTGTTGGGCCATAGGCCTCTTCTTTTGCTTTGCAATATTGATTAACTAGTCACAACGCCTTTTAAGTCCATATGCATATGCATTTGTACTAAGCATTTATGAACCATTGCATCTTATCACATATAACATACATATACCACATATATGCCTCATATGCCACGCATATACCTTGCATATACTATACATATACCATGTATATATATCACATATGTCAAACATATACCTCAAATATACCACAAGTATACCATTTATACGTATCACAAACGCCACATATTGCCCATCATCATATTATCAAGGACAATCATGACAATCATATGTCAAACCACAAACGTCACATATTGTCCATCATCATATTATCAAGGACAATCATGACAATCATATGTCAAACCACAAACGTCACATATTGTCCATCATCATATTATCAAGGACAATCATGACAATCATATGTCAAACCACAAACATCACATATTGTCCATCATCATATTATCAAGGACAATCATGACAATCATATGTCAAACCACAAACGTCACAAATTATCCATCATCATATTATCAAGGACAAATTATGACAATCATATGAATCACATAGCAAGCAACATTCATTTGCACTAAGAATTCAATCGATAATTAGACTCACCGTTCTCCTTTGATCCCGACTCTTACTTATTGTCTATCTGCTCCTTGTGGGTCTCCAATATGTTGTGAGCCTAACATGAAAATATAATGGATTAACTCATGATTAGGGAGACTTAATGCGGCTTAAACAAATTAATATGCATAATGCATATACATAGCTAGGCTTTTTCCTATGGGGCAGTGTGACCTTATGGGACTGTTAAGCCTATAACTTTTCCTATAGTTGACCAATTAATCTGATTCTTGTTCCTAATTCAAAATAACACATAATCATGAAACATATTAAAATATCAGACCAATTGGATCATTGTACAATTTTTGGAGGAATTTCTAAGAGTGTTCTGTTTCCTGCCCTGTTTCTGCCCTTTGGCAGTTTCAGGGTACCAATTTGGGTAGTCCATATCTTACAATATGTAAATCAGATTATAATGAAACTTGGCAGAAACTTATATGGGTTCAAATGGAACATTTTTCATGTTCAAAACTTTTACCAATTATTCCTCTAAGGTCTTCAAATTATAAGCAACATTTCACTGGTCCAGAACAGAATTGGCTTCCGGACCAGTATGACTTATAAAGGCCATAACTTACTCTATACATAAAATTTTAAGCTGAAATTAGTACCAAAATTTCTCTAAGACATATACCTATAACTTTCATGTTTTGATAAGTTACAGAATCTAGCTCTAAGGAGCTCAAATTAGACAAAAAAGTTTCTGGAACTGCCCAGGGCACTCAATAGGCAGTTCAAACCATGGAACAGTCATGGTTCCATTTACCATAACTCACAATTTACAAGACATATGAACCTGAAATTTGGTATACAGATACATAACACATATATCTAAAACTTTTATGTTTTGATATACTTCAAATAATGGCTTTAACATATTCGAAATCAAGTAACACAGTAGCTAACTTGGTTAGGGTTCACACCCTGACCAGTTTCAGTACGAAGAGGATATCTCATTATATACACAACATCTTGCAAATATATTCACATATCCATAAATATAAGACATAAATGAACAACTTTTGTGTTTTAAGATTTTTCAGATTCGATCTCTAAGATCATCAAAACTATGGAACAATATACTGCCTATTAATGAACCCTAAACACCAAAATCAAGCTTAACACAAGAATAAATGTTTACTCACCTATAATCACTCTTGGCTAATCTTGTTCCTGCAATTTTTGGAGTGAAAGAAGGAAGAAATGGTGGCTGAAACTTGAAAAGAAATGGAAGGAATGAAGCAAAGAAGAAGAAGAAGAAGATGAGGAAGGGAAGTGATAAGGTGGCTGCCTAATAAGTTAAAAGCCACCACCCACCACCTTATCTTCCTTTTCTTTGTTTCATCCGTCCCCTTTTTCCTTCTTTATTTATTTATTTATTTATTTATTTTTCTGACTTTTATTTATTTATTTTATTTTATTTTTTTATTATTATTATACAAATCAACATAATATGCAATTTAATCTCAATCTAGTCATTTTGCTTACTTTAATTTAGTCACCTTATTTCATTTATTTTTTTTAATACTTTTTATCCTCATTTAGATTATAAATACACATGTGTGACTCAATACAATTGCAATGTACTAGGACACGTAGCTAGTGCGTGTCATAAACTTGATCCTACGAAAATACGTATGAAATGCATGTGTTCAATTGAATTTTATTCAAATGCATATGTCAAAATAAAATGCATGTAATAATGCATATGTGGGAAGTCGAGGATGTTACAATTCTCCCCTCCTTTTAAAATTTCGTCCTCGAAATTAATATCTGAAAACAGTTGTGGATATTGCTTTTTCATATTTTCTTCTGTTTCCCATGTTGCCTCTTCTTGTAAATGGTTACGCCATAATACCTTAACCAAAGGTATTTCTCGATTTCTTAGCTGTTTAGTCTTGTATCCAATGATTTGCACTGGTTCCTCAACATAACTCATGTTCTCTGCAATCTCAATGGCTTGATCTTTAAGTACATGTGTAGGATCTGACCTATATCTTCTAAGCATGCTCACATGAAACACATTATGTATCTGAGTCATCTCTGGTGGTAACGCCAATCTATATGCCAGTGGACCAATCTTCTCAAGAATTTCATATGGCCCTATATACCTTGGGCTCAATTTACCCTTTTTGCCAAATCGAATTATCCCTTTCCATAGAGACACACGAAGAAATACCTTTTCACCCAACTCGTATTCCATCTCCCTTCTATGCTGATCAACATAACTTTTCTGCCTATCCTGTGCTGCCTTTAGCTTGTTCTTGACAACCTTGATCTTATCCACTGTGTCTTGCACTAGCTCTGGCCCTTCTAATGCACGTGCTCCTTCTTCATCCCAAATGATAGGGCTTCGGCACTTTCTGCCATACAATGCTTCATATGGTGCCATCTGGATACTGCTATGATACTGGTTGTTGTAAGCAAATTCAATCAATGCTATATATTCATCCCAAGCACCTCTGAATTCCATAGAACATGCCCTAAGCATTTCTTCCAATGTTTGTATAGTCCTTTCTGATTGTCCGTCAGTCTGTGGGTGGAATGCAGTACTAAAGTTCAAATTTGTTCCCAATGCATTCTGTAAACTCACCCAAAAACGTGAAGTAAACCGTGGATCTCTATCAGACACAATGGACACTGGAATGCCATGCAATCTGACTATCTCATTCACATATAATTTGGCCAAACTCTCAAGTGTACAACCCCATCTGATAGGTAGAAAATGTGCTGACTTGGTTAATCTGTCAATAATTACCCATACTGCATCATTTTTCCGTGGAGTTCTTGGCAATCCATAGACAAAATCCATCGTTATTCTTTCCCATTTCCATTCTGGCACTGGCAATGGATGTAAATTACCAATTGGTGCCTGATGTTCAATTTTGATCTGCTGACATGTCAAGCATTTGGAAACATATTCTGCTATATCTTTCTTCATTCTTGGCCACCAGTAATGAGGCCTTAAACTGTGATACATCTTTGTCATCCCTGGGTGCATTGCATACGGTGAATTGTGTGCCTCTTCCATTATTTCCCGACGCAAGTTCTCAGTGTCTGGAACACATATGCGTGACTTTAACATCAGTGTATCATCCTGCAATTGAAAATCTTTACTGTTTTCCTGCCTTACTGATTCAATTTTCTCACACAATTTAGGATCTTTGCTTTGTGCTTCTTTGATCCTCTCCTTTAGTATAGGTCTGACTCGAAGAGTAGCAATAAGTGATCCTTCATCATGTATATTTAATTCAACATTCATAGATCGTAATTGAATCAAATATGGAAAAGAGGATACTTGCAAGTGAGCTACACGGCCACTAGCCTTCCTACTTAATGCATCTGCTACCACATTGGCTTTCCCTGGATGGTATTCAATTGTACAGTCATAATCTTTCAATAGCTCTAACCACCGTCTCTGCCTCATGTTTAATTCTTTTTGTGTCAGCAAATAACCCAAGCTTTTATGGTCTGTGAAGATTTGGAATGTCTCACCATATAGATAATGCCTCCAAATCTTCAATGCAAATACGACTGCAGCCAATTCTAAATCATGCACTGGATAGGAGATCTCATGTGGTCTCAGTTGTCTGGATGCATAAGCTATCACCCTACCATGTTGCATCAACACACATCCCAAGCCTTGGTGAGAAGCATCACTATATACTGTAAACCCACCTGTACCTGTAGGGATGGTTAACACTGGTGCTGAGGTTAGCCTGTGCTTTAGTTCATCGAAACTCCTCTGACATTCTGGAGTCCACTTGAAAGACACATTCTTTCTCAACAATTTAGTCAAAGGGTTAGCAATTAAGGAGAATCCATCAACAAATCTACGATAATATCCGGCCAAACCCAGAAAACTACGCATTTCTGAAACATTTTTAGGAGCTTCCCAATTTACCATAGCCTCTATTTTCTTTGGGTCTACTTCTATGCCCTTGCCCGATACTACATGTCCAAGAAACACCAAATGATCTAACCAGAATTCACATTTACTCAATTTGGCATACAATTGTTTCTCCCTTAAGGTTTGCAACACAATTTTTAAATGTTGTTCATGTTCTCCCCTATTCTTTGAGTACACCAATATGTCATCAATAAATACTATCACAAACCTATCCAGATATGGTTGAAACACCTTATTCATTTGAGCCATAAATGCAGCTGGAGCATTAGTCAATCCAAATGGCATTACTAAAAATTCATAATGCCCATACCTGGTTCGAAAGACAGTCTTTGGAACATCTGCTTCTGCTACCTTCAGCTGGTAATAGCCTGATTTCAAATCGATCTTGGAGAATATTTGGGCTCCTTGCAACTGGTCAAACAAATCATCTATTCTGGGCAACGGATATTTGTTCTTCACTGTCATTTTATTCAGTTGTCTGTATTCGATACATAATCTCATTGTTCCATCTTTCTTTTTAACAAATAACACTGGAGCTCCCCATGGTGATACACTAGGTCTGATATACCCTTTATCAAGTAACTCCTGCAATTGGGCCTTCAGCTCTTTCAACTCAACTGGGGCCATTCTGTAGGGTGACCTTGATATTGGTGCTGTTCCTGGTACTAGTTCAATAGTGAATTCTATCTCTCTATCTGGTGGTAAACCAGGTAGATCATCTGGGAATACATCAGCAAATTCCCTTACCACTGGTATATTTTCAAGCAAGCTATCAGTGGTTCTAATATCAGTCACATATGCCAAATATGCTTCACATCCCCCTTTGATCATTCGAAATGCCTTTACCGCTGAAACTAGACATGTAGGCACAAGTTTTCTTTCACCTAGAAATACTACCCTTGGCTGGTTTGGTGATTCCAAAATTACTTCCTTAGTAAAGCAATTCACTATTGCATGATGTCTAGTTAACCAGTCCATTCCCAGTATCACATCAAATTCATATATTGGCAATAAAATCAAATCAGCTATTAACTCAGCTCTGTCAATGCATATCAGGTAATCACGACAGACATTATTCACAACTACCACTGTTCCCAATGGAGTACTCACATTTATATCAATCCCCAGAGGCTCATGTTTTTGATGCAGTTTAGATGCCATATGCAATGATATAAATGAATGAGTGGAGCCTGGGTCAATCAATGCATATGCTAACATATCATAAATGTAAATATTACCGGTGACTACTTCGGGAGCATCAACCGCCTCCTGTCTAGTCATGGCAAACACCCTGGCCTGAGTAGGGGGTCTAGAACTCTGACCTTCAGATCTGGTCACTCCTCTGCCCATTGTACCAGTCCTACCCCTGCCTCTTCCTCTGCCCTGTGTCCCACTAGTAGGGTAAACCCTCGGTGCCTCAACCGTAGTCTCAGATACTCCTCTGCCTCTGCTAGTCTCTGCTAGTTTGGCTCTATTTGGACAATCTCTATACATGTGTTCCATCGATCCACAGAAATAACATGCTCCTGTGAGCCTTCTACATTCGCCCGTATGTTGTCTACCACAATGAGTACATGTGGGCCTCTGTTCAGTATATTGGCTCTGTCCTCTGCCTGGGTAAAAGGAAGTCATAGCACGACCTCTAGAGCTTGAGTATCCCCCTCTATTACCAGACTGTACTGGCATATATCTACCTCTCTTTCCTGACCTTCTGCTAGACTCACCAAAGAACTCACGTGATGGCCTTTTTATTTGTTGTTCCCCAGCTTCTTTCATTAACCGTTCAGCTCTGATTGCAGCAGCTCTGAGTTTGGCATAACTATCAAGATCAGTAGTTGTGATTCTGTTTCTGATCTCATATTTGAGGCCCTCCTCAAACTTCCTGCATTTGTCTCTTTCAGTAGAGACCATGAAGGTGGCATAGTGGGAAAGTTTGTTGAACTGCACCTCATACTCAGCAATAGACATGTTACCCTGTCTCAGATTCAGGAACTCCTTCCTTTTCTCATCTTTATATGCTTCAGGCATGTAATTGTTATGAAATTCCCGAAGGAAATCGTTCCATGTCAGAACCGGTGGCTGTGCATCACTGTCGGGGACTGTCTCCCACCATTCATAAGCATTGCCTTGAAGCAAAGATACTGCATAATCAAATTTCTCCTCTGGAGTGCATCTCATCATATTCAGTACCCTCTGTGTCCTTTTCAGCCATGTCTCAGCTTCTGCTGGGTCTGTTGTGCCATTGAAATCAGTTGCACCATGTTTTCTCAGCTTGTCATAACGTCTTTTCTTGTACATTTCAGGACCATATACTTCTTGTTCTAGGTTTTCATGGGGTAGTTCTGCATGAGATGACTGTGATGCATGTACTGGAGCTCTAGCTCCTAGTGCTGGTTGCTCTCTATGTAAATGAGGTGATGCCACATGAGAATGCATTTCGGCCGGCCTCTCCCTCCTTGGTGAATTATGTCTTATGATGTCCCTAAAATAAATGAAAGTATGTCACTACATAATGTTCAACACATAGGATGCATATGTTATCATGCTCTTATGCTTATGCATGTTCCCATGGAACCTATCCCTGCTCTGATACCAAAAATGTAACACCACATCTTATACATTCAAGTTCAACCTATTCCTGTATCAAATAGTCACACATAGCATACTAAAAAGGCAAAATACCCTGTTAACAGTGGCAGTAAAATTTTTTTTTTATCACATCCTGTAAAATCAACTAATGACCTTGTAAGTCTCATATCCTGTAATTTCATTCAATGACTTGCAAGTCTCATATCCTATAATTTCATTCAATAACTTGCAAGTCTCATATCCTGTAATTTCATTCAATAATTTTTCAAGTCAACATTAAAAAACCATAATACGATATATCACATATATTAAAACATAAACTTTATAAATAAGTATTCACGAGTTACTTTCATTTATACATTTTTAAACTCATTCCAAAATGACTATACATATTCAAGCACGTAAATACAAAACACAGATGACATATTTTTATGCTTGTGTGGAATGCAAGGAGAGAGAGAGTGATGAGGCTCGGCCAATGACCTGTGCTCCATGTCTTCTATACACTACTCAAAATGAGCTATCACTTTTCTTTACCTGAAAAATGATGCAAATTGATGAGTTGCGGCTCAGTGAGAATAATCATCCAATGAGCTCTAAAGTACCAAACAACTCATAGTAATAAATCACAAATCCAATATATATCAGGTATTCTATTCCATTCATCAGTATCATATAAGTATCAATAAAGTTGAAACATATAATCATTACTCTTTATGTATGCAAATGCTTTGCTTATTTCATTTTGTTGTGACCAAGTTAAACAGACATTGCCCCGGGTATCCATGTGAACATTTGCCATGTGAACATTTGCATTTGCAATTGTATTTGCATTTGCTAGCTAGCTTGATCATTTGTTTCATTTGCACATTTGTTGGGCCATAGGCCTCTTCTTTTGCTTTGCAATATTGATTAACTAGTCACAACGCCTTTTAAGTCCATATGCATATGCATTTGTACTAAGCATTTATGAACCATTGCATCTTATCACATATAACATACATATACCACATATATGCCTCATATGCCACGCATATACCTTGCATATACTATACATATACCATGTATATATATCACATATGTCAAACATATACCTCAAATATACCACAAGTATACCATTTATACGTATCACAAACGCCACATATTGCCCATCATCATATTATCAAGGACAATCATGACAATCATATGTCAAACCACAAACGTCACATATTGTCCATCATCATATTATCAAGGACAATCATGACAATCATATGTCAAACCACAAACGTCACATATTGTCCATCATCATATTATCAAGGACAATCATGACAATCATATGTCAAACCACAAACATCACATATTGTCCATCATCATATTATCAAGGACAATCATGACAATCATATGTCAAACCACAAACGTCACAAATTATCCATCATCATATTATCAAGGACAAATTATGACAATCATATGAATCACATAGCAAGCAACATTCATTTGCACTAAGAATTCAATCGATAATTAGACTCACCGTTCTCCTTTGATCCCGACTCTTACTTATTGTCTATCTGCTCCTTGTGGGTCTCCAATATGTTGTGAGCCTAACATGAAAATATAATGGATTAACTCATGATTAGGGAGACTTAATGCGGCTTAAACAAATTAATATGCATAATGCATATACATAGCTAGGCTTTTTCCTATGGGGCAGTGTGACCTTATGGGACTGTTAAGCCTATAACTTTTCCTATAGTTGACCAATTAATCTGATTCTTGTTCCTAATTCAAAATAACACATAATCATGAAACATATTAAAATATCAGACCAATTGGATCATTGTACAATTTTTGGAGGAATTTCTAAGAGTGTTCTGTTTCCTGCCCTGTTTCTGCCCTTTGGCAGTTTCAGGGTACCAATTTGGGTAGTCCATATCTTACAATATGTAAATCAGATTATAATGAAACTTGGCAGAAACTTATATGGGTTCAAATGGAACATTTTTCATGTTCAAAACTTTTACCAATTATTCCTCTAAGGTCTTCAAATTATAAGCAACATTTCACTGGTCCAGAACAGAATTGGCTTCCGGACCAGTATGACTTATAAAGGCCATAACTTACTCTATACATAAAATTTTAAGCTGAAATTAGTACCAAAATTTCTCTAAGACATATACCTATAACTTTCATGTTTTGATAAGTTACAGAATCTAGCTCTAAGGAGCTCAAATTAGACAAAAAAGTTTCTGGAACTGCCCAGGGCACTCAATAGGCAGTTCAAACCATGGAACAGTCATGGTTCCATTTACCATAACTCACAATTTACAAGACATATGAACCTGAAATTTGGTATACAGATACATAACACATATATCTAAAACTTTTATGTTTTGATATACTTCAAATAATGGCTTTAACATATTCGAAATCAAGTAACACAGTAGCTAACTTGGTTAGGGTTCACACCCTGACCAGTTTCAGTACGAAGAGGATATCTCATTATATACACAACATCTTGCAAATATATTCACATATCCATAAATATAAGACATAAATGAACAACTTTTGTGTTTTAAGATTTTTCAGATTCGATCTCTAAGATCATCAAAACTATGGAACAATATACTGCCTATTAATGAACCCTAAACACCAAAATCAAGCTTAACACAAGAATAAATGTTTACTCACCTATAATCACTCTTGGCTAATCTTGTTCCTGCAATTTTTGGAGTGAAAGAAGGAAGAAATGGTGGCTGAAACTTGAAAAGAAATGGAAGGAATGAAGCAAAGAAGAAGAAGAAGAAGATGAGGAAGGGAAGTGATAAGGTGGCTGCCTAATAAGTTAAAAGCCACCACCCACCACCTTATCTTCCTTTTCTTTGTTTCATCCGTCCCCTTTTTCCTTCTTTCTTTATTTATTTATTTATTTATTTATTTTTCTGACTTTTATTTATTTATTTTATTTTTTTATTATTATTATACAAATCAACATAATATGCAATTTAATCTCAATCTAGTCATTTTGCTTACTTTAATTTAGTCACCTTATTTCATTTATTTTTTTTAATACTTTTTATCCTCATTTAGATTATAAATACACATGTGTGACTCAATACAATTGCAATGTACTAGGACACGTAGCTAGTGCGTGTCATAAACTTGATCCTACGAAAATACGTATGAAATGCATGTGTTCAATTGAATTTTATTCAAATGCATATGTCAAAATAAAATGCATGTAATAATGCATATGTGGGAAGTCGAGGATGTTACATAAGCCCTAGGTTTATTGGACCTTATGAGATCTTAGACACAATTGGACCAGTGGCCTATAGACTTGCTTTACCGCTAGAGTTGAGCAAGATCCACAATGTCTTTCATGTTTCCATGCTGAGGAGGTACCAATCAGATCCTTCTCATATTATTCCAACCAACAGCATCGAAGTAAGGCCAAATTTAATATACGAGGAAGAACCAACAGAGATCTTGGCTCGTGAAGTCAATGAGTTAAGGAATAAATGAGTTCCATTAGTCAAAGTGTTGTAGAGGAATCATTCAACTGAAGAAGCAACATGGGAAAGCGAAAAAGTGATGAAGACACAATTTCCCCAGTTGTTTTCAACATAAACAATCAAATAAATTTCGAGGATGAAATTTCTTAAGGGAGAGAGAAATGTAACGCCCGTTTATTTAGGCTTGGATAATTAACATATTTAATGATTGTAATTAAAATTATTTGAGACTAAATTTGGAAATAAAATATAATAAAAATATTTATAAGTGAATTTTTATTAAGTTATGTGTGTTAAATAAAATAAATAGAAATGTTGGGTAAGTTAATAATAATAAGATAAAAATCAAGGATTTAAGTGGATATTTGGCAAAATCAAGAGGTTAAGACTTCATTGTGTCAAGGTTTGTACATATGAGCATATTTATTCTTTTGTGCATTTTATTTGCATTACAACGATGTTTGATGTTGAAGAAAAAGTGAACAAATAACTTGTTGTGTTTGTTAATTTTGTTAAAATTTATCTGGAACAGTCTTGATGTATTTGATCATATCGTTTGTTCTGAAACTTGGATCGGGATGAACTTAGTTGGAAATGAAAATAGACACATATAACTAAAACTTTTATAAAGAGTGTAAATACTATATCTGATTCTAAGTTGGTCTAAAAATTTCTACAAATTCTCGGATTTGAAAGTACCCAGAAAATTCTGGGTAGTTATTTTTTGAACATTCTATGGCATTTTGATCATATCTTTTGTTTTGGAATTGGATTGGGATGAAATCAGTTGGAAATGAAAATAGAACATAGACTTAAAACCGTTATAAAGAGTGTAAATGTTATACCTGATTTTAAGTTTGTCTAAAAATTTCTACAAATTCTCGAATTTGAAAGTACTCAGAAAATTCTGGGTAGTTATTTTCTGAATATTCTATGGTATTTTAGTTATATCTTTTGTTCTGGAACTTAGATCGGGATGAAACTAGTTGGAAATGAAAGTAGACACATAGATACAAAATGTTTATGAAGAGTATACGTGCTAGTTATGATTTATATTGCACCTAAAATTTGATACAAAATTTTGATGAATTATGTAAACAATAAGATGATAACATCAATTAAGCCCAATTTTCTAATTTTGGATTAGAAATAGGATAGATGACATGCCATTGAGGGGTTTACTGTACCGTAGAAATTTATGATGATATAAATTTTTTTTATTATAAGGACAAAGTGGCTTAAGCTCGGGTGAGAGCGCCCTTGATCCTAAATGCATGCAATTATTTATTTTACTCAGTCAAGATGGCTTAAGCTTGGGTGAGAGAGCTCTTGACTTGAGAAGCTCAGTTGAGCACTTATACAAACAGATACAGATAGTGAGCAGGGTGGCTTAAGCTCGGGTGAGAGCGTTCCTGTTTCACAACCCACATCCAAATAGTCCGGATTTAGACTTTTGGAGCTATAAAATATAAAATATTTTAAAGAAAAGAAATATGAAAAAAATCAGTTATCAGGTAAATGAAACAAGGAAATAGAATTCATAAATGAGGTATGAATATGAATTTACCTTTGTAAATTATGACATGTACATGTGTTGAACCAGTAAACCAGGTATGCAATATTCCATATTGATATATGATAAATTGATTTCTTTTTTTTTTTATATTGCTATAAAAAGGACAGTGATATATGGATTATTATTTATGATTATTTATATGAAAAGTTGGATAACATGAACATGGAATTTTTATGACAATCATAAGTGTATGTATGAATATTTATGCACATACGTACCACTAAGCATTAGGTTGCTTAGCGTGTGGGTGTTTTCCCATACGCAGGTTCAGAGCCTATAGAGTGAAGTTGACAGGAAGAGAAGCAAGCCCATACAGAGTCAAATAAAGTAAATCCACGTTAGAGGGTTGGTGCTTTACATGACATGCATTTTGTTCCTGTCCATATGCCATGGGTGATGAGCATAATTATGGTTTTCAAAAGTTTTACATGTCTTTTTATGTTGGTAACATGTAATTTTATTTGGATCATATGTATTTTGTAAACATCAAGATAATGAAAGCCCAAACTTATGTTTGAAAATATGGTCATGGTTTGTTAATTCCGCATATCAAATAGATTCATTAATTGTATGATATATTGATATCATGAAAAAAAATTAACATATGAAAATATAATAACTAAAATGGAAGAAACTTTAATTCAATCGAATTTTAAGGTAATAGGCAGGTGACATTCTCCTAGATAGTTGGAATTATTCCTAACTATATAAGAGGGTGTTATAGATCAAAACCTTACACTTGTGATAGAAGTTGAAGAACTTCCCCTAGCTTCAAAACCCCCCCATATATATGGCAAGCTTTCATGTGCGTGAGGGCCTTAAATTACTTCTCTCCCTCACACGACCCTCATGTATATGACACCCTCCTCATGTGCATGAAGGCCTTTTGCTCCACTCTGCACATTTCTTCTTTCCTAAAACATAAGAAAATAAAACTACTAAGTACCTAAACATGCCAAAAAAAAAAACAATAACAAAACTTATAAAAACATAACTAAAAACTATATTAAACAAAAACACATCAAATTCCTCTCCATTTAATCATTGCTTGTCCTCAAGCAATACCTAAACATAGAGAAATATTCAGAACATGCTTGACAAACATAACTAATACACATGATTCTAAACTTCACATCTCCAAGTTTCCCAAATGCACCAACCCGACTTACTTCAAATTCACCTAGTCAATTTAAGCTCAACCCCATCCTAATATTGATTTCATACTCAAAATAAAAACAACCCAGTTAAACACATCATTACCTCAATTTATATAGTGAAAAACAATCTTGTCAAGCTAATTATTATGAATAGAAAAAACTCATATATCAAACTCCCACACTTATTTGTTTGATAAGCCCTTAAGTTTTACTTTACAATTTAATTTTTATTTATTAGAGTTAATAATTCTTTCCTAAGTCATAGTGCATTTCTTTTATTTTTTAACTTTCAGATATATTTTTTTTTTTCTGTTTTTTCTTAGAAAAATGCACTACGCTCATTTAGAGTGCTTTGCATACTTATATCCTTGGCAGGACAACAAACTAGATAAGGTAAGTGCATCTTATGCTCCTTCTTGCTATTTTTGTTAACTCTATAACTTACTTGAACTTTTACTTTATTTTATAATGATTAAGGACTTAACATATAAGTTACTAACTTTTAATAATTCATAGCTTAAGTAGATTATTGATACTATATATATGAGGCAAATAAATAATTTAAACTAAAATGCCTTTAATTCTAAAGTGAAACTAGCATTAGAACTATCTTAAATTTAATCAAACTATGCAAATTCAACATAAAGTCAAAATCTAGCATTCCTTCATTAACTTCCTTATGAGAAAATAAAGAAAAAGAAATCATACATATTAGATAAAACAAAACATACATTTTCTTTAGTTTTTTTATTATTATTTAATTTTTTTATTTTTTTAAATATGTTAACATAATTAACACACAAATTATCACACATATTCTTTAACCCCATAAGATATAATTCCTCCCCCACACTTATTTGAGATATTGCCTTCAATGGCTCTCAAAGGAGTAGAAAAGAAATAAGCTAAAGGAAAAGATTACTCTCCTAGTATGAAAATTGTCTCACTAAGATGGAGGAGGAAGGCGCTCCAGAATTTAGCAAAGGAGATGAGTGTGTTAGACACTGCTGTGCTCTAAGTGATCCATCCTGTGGTCCATACAAACTTAGCACTGCATAACTTACTACACAGTAGGTAGAGAGGATTACTCATGCTCATTTGTTTGTGGTAAAGGTTGTTGCTCATCTAGCTTTGCATTGCCTTCTTACTATGAAGGCTCGCCCCTGTCACTTGGTAACACTGACCATCAAATAATATCTCCTTCCTTAATGATAAGGTTAGATAGCTGCAAAGAAATTCTATCAAAGTTTGGTTAGCTAGAAATTAATGTTAGATTTTTAGTAGAAATATCAAGCACAAAAATGCCTAGAAAAGATTATAATAATGTGGCCTCAACCAAGTGTAGCTTTAAGATGTCTGATGGTGTTGAATATATATTTAAAAATTAATGTTGAAGTGCATGTTGTAGTCCTAGAATGCCTACACTGCAATAGGAATTGTTCAATCTTAGAAACTTTATTACTCTCTAATTTTTCAAATATTGCATGACATATGAATTTATGAAAGAAAGCAATGCATGAATCTTTAAAGCTCATTGTTGAAGCATTCCTAGGGCTATAATGGGGTTCTCCCATTAATATTTGCCAAAGTTCATCAGTGTTATTATTAGGCATATCATTAATTCCTTCAATAAAGAGCTTAAAATTTCTTCATATGGTCTTATGACTCACTAAACACCATTTTCCTAATAATCTAAATTTCATTTGAGTGCATGCCTCATTTATAAGGAAAGTGTTGTAAAATTATAAAACCAACTCCATAAAACTATATATGTTAAGGTAATGAATTCAATCCAACCTAAATGCCTAGCTTATGCCTTTATAGTGTGTAAACTATTTAACTTCTCTAAAGTATCAAAATCAAAGAATCTGCATGCAGTCACAGTTCTAGACACATAGTATTCATATCTTGCTCCTTCTTAGTAGAATAAATTGGAAAAAGAGCATCATACTTGAAGGAGATGTCTATTTCTGATCTTTTTCAAGCTTGCTTAACATTATCATGTGAAGCTTCTTCATCCTCAAGCTAGTGACTTAGTGGTATTGGCTTACACACACATGATGATTCTTCGTGCCTCTGTGATAAGCTGTTGGTCCTAGGCATCATTGATTTTGTTGAAAAATGGAAGAGAGGAGCCAAACTAGTGATTGGCTTATGAGATTTGGTGTTAATTTGAGGAAAAGATGAGAAATAAAAAAGTAATTGGATGTTAGAGTTTAGGAATAGTTGAGAGAAAATGGAGAAGAATATGAAAATTTTAGGGAGGAAATGACACAGTTAGGATACTTCCACAATTTAAAGAACACGTGAGCAACACAGTGAAAAAAACTAAGTGTCACACACATGAGGGAGTCCTCACATACGTGACAATTTGATTACCTTCTGGTGTCATATGTGTGAGGCAATCCACACATGCATGACACTTTCCTACCTTCTAGACTAGTAGCAGTTCCTCTTTTATCACCATTTTTTTACAGTAAATGTATTCCTAAACACCAATTACAGTTTGAATTCAAATAGAACCTCAAAACTTAAACACCACATTTATCCTAACAAACTAAAAATAACAAAAAGAACTTGGGTTGCCTCCCAAGAAGCACCACATTTATTATCTTGGCAAGACATTACTGATTAAGGTTCTTTTAAGGTCAGTAGAAAGTCATTCAAAGCTGCCTATTCACTTATATGTTTCTCACAATTTAAACATACTCTTTTACATTTGAGTTCCCTTTAGAGACATGTTTGTCAACCATAAACATGAAATAATACTGATTTGTAATGGATAAAGTTGTAAATTCACATACCTCAATTTCATTAGTGTCACCCAATATTGACATGGTTAGTTTTCTATGCGTAACATCAATATGAGTGTTTGTTATGGCAATAGGTCTATTAAGAAGTATAACAAAACTTTCTTTTAGGCTTGGATTCTTAGTATCCATGACAATAAAATCAACAAGCATTGTTACCATACCAATTTGAGCCATTAGGTTTTCTATAGTACCTGAGGGAAGTTTATTGAACCATCGGCTAAATGAAGGCCTATGTGTTAGAGAGGTACCCTAAAGGTGATCACTTTAGGAACTTGATGTACTCATTTATTATTAATAAAAGACATTTTCATTATATGGATTCATTACATATGAATTGATATAGATCTTAAACTGTTTAATGAAGTCCTTGGTATGTAATACAACATGAAGGAATTCATGATGAGATCATGATGATGAAATTCCTATAATGTGTAATTGTGTTTATACTCAAATTATCCCTAGTCATAGCATTAACAAGATGGGACATTGCGGATAGACTAGCACATGTTATAATCCTTGGCTAGGTCAAACAACTGATCTCATAAGCTAAAGACATGAGATGATTAGAGTCAACATGTTGATGCTTGCTAAGAGTAGCAAGTACATTGGATGTCCTGTAATGAGACAATCACATGGATATCTATTCAATGTCAGCGATAGTTTCATCATAGAAAATGGTGCAAGTATCCTTAGACTTGAAATACTCAAGGTTATCTTAGATACTGAATCCTATACTTTGACTCCATTCCTTGTTGCCTCTAAAGAGGTCACTCATAAGGCAGTAATTGGGTATAGCATAAGGTATTCGAAGGGAGTTGAGTAGTCAACAAAGGATTCACCACTCCTGATAAAATAAGAGTATACCTATGGACTTTTGTAGAGATCATTACTCAGAAATCCTTGGCTAAGGTGGATATTTCTCGAAGAAGGTCTTCAAGGACATATCTGAACAGAGTAATGAGTCTTATAGATAAAAAATAATATCATTTGGACTAGATGTGATGTAGTCAATTTAGTGGGAGTTGACACCCAGTCCATGCTCTGAACTAAATGAGGTATAGTTTGGTGAAATGATGAATTGTATGGTAATTGTCTACATAAGGGTTAAAAGTCAAATCATTGACTTTCTGGTTAATTGGGTGGTCATGATGTATTGCTAGATACCGCTCATGATCTTCTACGTCAAATGAAATTGATTAGAAATTCATTATGGGTCAAAAGTGTTTGACTTGTAGAATCCTAATTCGATGAGAATTCCTCTCGAGACTTGAACAACCAATATGACCAGAAAACCTATTAGGTCACACGCATAGAGGGAATGAAGAAAATGTAAAATGTGTTTTGGATAAGATCAAAATGAGAAAGAAAGAGAATTGGGCCTTTTATAAGAGTTATAAAAATGGGTCAAATCTAAATTGGATTAGGATTGTTGACTTGGTCAACATTGGGCCTTATACCTTAGGAACATTAGTCCATTAGGGCTTTTCCTTTTCCAACCCTAAAAGGGATTAGAAATTGTATAAATACTCCTTTTAAAGAGAGAATTTTGTGGCTTCCCCATTATGAAAAATAGAGTTATTTTTCTTCTCTCTCTTTTCTCTTTCATAAGACAAATTTCCATAGCTAGAACTTTGGACCTTTATCACCCTATCTCCTTGGAGGTTTTCTTCTTCTTCCTTCATGTGGATACTCTTAGAGGAAATTCTAGCTTTGGATTGTTGTGGTTTGCTACAACCCAACAAAGAAAGAAAAGCTCACAACTTGGAAGATCAAGAGTTGTAAACAAAGGTAATCAACTTTTTCTACATTGATGGTATGATCTGATTTTAATGTTCATAGGGCGTTCCAAGGTTTTTGGGTCCAATTAATTTTAATTTTCTGTTGTGCCATATATGTGATGCATGTTAAGAAGCCAACACTATGTTGGTTGGTTTTAATTCTGCTAAACCCATATGATTTCATACATTCATGGACGTGACCATACTGTGTTCATGCATTCACAAGTGTGAAGCTTGGCTTCACGGGCATGACACATCAAATAGAAACAAAATTCCAGCACTACTTTCAACCAATTCTACACATAACTTGCAATGTACTAAAGCTAACCAATGCTAGCCACTCCTATCAACACTACCCATATTCCATAATATAAAATCAACCATAAACATGCATATTATCATATTCAATCGTTCAAACTAGGCTCCTTGACTTATTTGTCAACATCCTAACATCAATTCATACTCAATTATCAACTTATCAACCTTATTATGCATTTTAGAATATTAAAAGCCATTTACCTTAAAACTAACAACTAACATATCAACATTTCATGCCATTCAATATACCAGAATCGTAATTCATACACAAGCATAATATGTTCGAATTAAAATATGTATATATACAAACCTCATTAATTGGAGCTCTAAAACTCGATACTCTCATGTCTACCATCTCTAGTGGGGTTCTCCACCATCGGTCTCAATTCTTAACATGAAAATTGAGACTGTATTACATTCTATTTCTGCCATGGTATATATTTAAGCCATAAACTATCAAAACCTTAAATTTTCATTGATTTTAAGCCTATAAATCTAACTCTCCCATTAACCTAAATCAAAGCAATCAAAGATTAATGAAAAACATCCTCCCTTACCTTTGTTTTGACGATTATAGATTGGCAATAGGGTTCAAAATGTGTTATAATCCTCCATAGGTTATGACTTCAATTCTTATACTGAAATCATTATTTTTAACTTGTTTCAACCTCGTTTATGGTGAGGATTTTGTGTTCAATAAATTAGAATGGAAAGGGAATGAGGAGGAATATGTTTCTGAGGTTTCAGAGTGTGGTGGCTAGGATTTTAGATTGAAATTGCATGAGTTTCTATCAAAACATGAAACTGTTCTTTATAAACATGTAGGCCTTCACGGACGTGAACCATAGTGCCACGACCGTGAAGATCCTCAGCTTCAGATTCTAGACTTCATGACATTCACGGCTGTAATTAACATTGTGACGAGCATGAACACTATAAATTAACTTTTTCCTATATTTGTTTCATTATTTTATGGTTTCTAATACCCATAACCACACATATACTTCCCATATACCCTTACTATATCCTTTTAAACACTTAACTTCTTGGCCCTAATTTGCAGGCATTACAGAATCTCCTAGGGTCATTTTTTTAGGTAATGGTGATGTCACTTTAGATTTGTCCATATCCTTTTTCACGTTTAAAGACTCCACTTTCACAGATTTTGTTGGTGAAGATATTTTTCTTATAGATTCGAACAAAACTAAGTCATGCTTATCTTGATAAAAGGCTTTTTTATTTTGTTCCCTTTGTTTGAGAAAAGGAAGCTGATAGGGCTCAATTGCTTTGTGTAATTGAAGTGGTGGGACTTCTTTCCTCTTTTCCTCATATTCTGCTTTACGCTCCAGAAAAAATTCAATTCTTTAGTATGTGATTCATGTGTACCTATAAGAGAACAATACTCCACGTCAGTTTCAGAATTTACTTGGCATGCTCTATTTGGCTTGGTAACTTCCCTTTTCTATTTTCTTGTACTGCCTCTGCTATTTGCCCAATATAAATTTCCAAACTTTTGAATGAAGCTTCAATTGAATCAAGCCTTTTATCCGTTCTCTCCAGCTTGTCTTAAGATGCTAGTATGTAATTATTTAATATTTCTTCTAGAGATGATTTTTTAGGTGCACTATTAGGTCCAATTTGGTTTGGATGTGGGTATGAAGGTTGATTCGAAGACTCTTGGTAATGGTACTGTGAATTTGACTTTTGATTTGTGAGAACTTGATATGGGTTATGATTAGAATTTCTTCAAGAGAAATTAGGATGGTTCCATCTAGTCAGGGTTGAAAGTGTTAGAGCAAGGATTATTTTGTTTCCTAGGCTAGAAGGAATGTAAGGTATTAGCTTGCTCCACTTCAATCCCTATCAAAGAATCAAAAAAAGAACACATGTTAGCTCTATGTTCATAAATATCGCAAATTCCACATACCTCCTTTACTGATGTGTGTGCTTTATTGGTTAAGATTTGAACTTGTTTTGTGAGTTCAACAATTTGTAATGCCAACTCATTACAATTAGAAACTTCATGTACTACAATTTTCCTTCATCTCATACTCTTTTATTAAGAATTAGCTCCCAATAGTTCAAAGATGTCATAGACCTTCGCTACTGTCTTTTCACCCATTGCTCCTCGAGCCGCATTATCAACCATACACTAATATTGTTGGCTCAACCCATTATAAAATGACTGATTGTTATTGGTAGAGGGTATTGATGGTGAGAGCACTATAAAAGAAGCATTTTCAATCTATCCCACGCCTCAAGGAATATTTTAGAGTCTTTTTAATAAAATTTATAATTTATGCTTTAAACTTCTTCTTTTTTTGGCAGGAATAGAATTTACCCATAAATTTGTGATAAACTTCCATTTAGTTATTCAAAGAATTAGGAGATAAAGTCATTAGCCACACCTTGGCTCTATATTCTAAGGTGTATGGAAAACACCTCATCCATAGTTGGTCTTCATTCAGCCTATTCAATGGGAAAGTGTTGATTATTACATAGAATTCCCTTATGAATATTAGGGGGTCTTCATTAGGAAGCCCATAGAAGGATGACATCATATTCAAATGTATACTTTTCAGCTTATAATTTATTGTTACCTCTCCTAACACAATACATGAGGTAGTGTTGCCAATTGTTGGTCTGGCATACCCTCTTGGGGCTAATTACCTATGAACCTCAGCTTATCTTGGTGGAACCGCCAATAGTTCTATCACTACCTCTTCTTCCAAATTCTCAATATTCTAAAAAATTTCATCTTTATCTTCAGGTAATCTTTCTTTTGGTCTCTGTGTTTTGGATCTTAATTTATAATTTCTTTGAGTGCATGCTTCCCCTGACTTTGGTCACTTGCATAAAACTAAAGTCAACAACTTAAATAATAATTAAAAACATGAAAAGAAAGAAACATAATAAAAATTGCATAAAATTATATGAAATTATCTAAAAGACAAATGTTGGGAATTAAGTTAACTAAGAATCTAATCGAAAATAGTTCCCTGACAATAGTACAAAAAACTTGACGTAACTCAAAGTGCACTCACAAGTGCATGAACCAATTGTTATACTAGTAAGTTACTTTCAAGGTCGATCTCTCAAGAAAATTTTGCAGGATTAAAATTTTAATTAACTTTAAATTACCAATGAATACAAAATTAAAATGCTAGACATTCTAACAAAGTATGTTAAATTGATTAAGCTAAAATAAGAGAACTAATTAATAACTAAGATTACAGTAGAAAGTGAAAAAGGAAATTAATCAGAGAAGAAATATAAACTTAGCTTACAACCCACAACCTGTATGCCTTTTAATGTTGATTTTATGGCTCTCGCCTTTAAGGCACCAATTAATCAAGCTAATGAATTACAAGTGTTCAGTCTAATTTTTAGGTTAAATTATAGATAGTGTGTCTAATAATTTATCCTTAACACGTCTATTTAAAGTTGAATAATTGGTGATAAAGTAATTATGAAACTAAAAACTTAATAAGGACAAATGAAACTAAAGATAATCATTCATTCTTTGAAAATTAAAAAGTAATCATACAGACTAGGGTTTCTCACTAAGCATCCATTAAAGTTTTTAGCCTAGTATATTAATAACAACGAACATGTCTATTTTGATGACTAAGTTACACATTAAAGAGAATAAAGATGAGAAACTCTTTGACATTCAACAAGGTAAGCTCTTCAACCTATGTGCCTGCCTTGTCTCTTTGTATCCTTTTTTTTTTGTATGCTCTTTTAACGTAAAAGGAAACTATAATTTATAATCTAAAAATTCCTATTTGAATTCTTATTTTAAAGATTCAAAACTCCCTAATTTAAGAGATAATCTCCTGTAAATTTAATCCTCAAATTGACATTTATTTTTAAAGTCTGGGCACCACTTTATCAGAATAGGAGTTGGATCACGACTGCAGTCTATAGCAAAAAGGGGCATCACATGCATGTGCTTGACAACACCTTCCTTTAGTTCAATAAAATTCACGCTCACTTTGATTCCTCACAGGTCTTATAAGAAATAGAGATATGTAAGCAATGCGTTTGTGTCCAATCCTTTTATGACAGAAGGTTAGGCTTCTAAATCTTTGCATTTGTGATCATAGCCTTGCACTAGTGATATAAATGGAAGAACTACCCCCGGCTTCGACAACCCCTCACCTACATGATAGGCATTCACGTGCATGAGGGTCTTGGCTTACTTTTCTCTTTCACGCATGTGATTCCCTTGTGGCATGTGTGATGGCCATTTGCTCCACTCTGCACATTTTTTTCTTTTCTGAAAACACAAAAAATAAAAAAAAGTAACTAAACATGCCAAAAACACAATAATAAAGCTTCTAAATAATATACTAAATAAGAACATATTAGAGATGCATCAAAAACAACTTGACTCCTAGTTGGGAGAAGAATTTTTTCATGGTTAAGCAAGGAATCATTTCGGGTCATGTAATTTCTAGAAGGGGAATTGAGGTAGATAAGGCAAAGATATACTTAATTGCTAAATTTTCACCATTTACCTCTGTCAAAGGAATTAGAAGTTTTCTTGGGCATACTAGTTTTTACAGGCATTTCATTAAGGATTTCTCTAAAATTGCATTTCTTTTATCAAACTTATATACTAAAGATGTGGATTTTGTGTTTGATTATTATTGCCTCACTAGTTTTGAGACTTTAAAATAGAAAGTGACCATTGCACTAGTCAAGGTAGCACTCGATTGGTCCTTGTATTTTGAACATATGTAATTCTAGTGACTATGCAATTGGGACTGTACTTAGGCAAAAGGTTAACAAGGCATTACATGTTATATGTTATGCTAGTAGAACCCTAGATGGCGCTCAAGTAAATTATTCTACCACTGAGTAGGGACTTTTGCTTGTTGTATTTTCCTTAGTCAAATTTAGATCTTATTTACTAGCATCCAATGTAATTGTTCATACATACCATGTAACTTTGAGATACCTTTTGACCAAACCAAATGCAAAATTGAGACTTATTAGATGGGTACTCTTATTGCAGGAATTTGACTTAGAAATAAAGGATAAAAAGGGAAGTGAGAATTTGGTAGCCGACTATTTGTCTAGGTTCATTTTTTTTGGTGCTTTAGCTTCAAGAAGAGCAATCATTGAAACATTTCCTGATGAGAATTTGTTTTCTGTTACTCATGCTCTCATGGTATGTTGATATTGTTAATTATTTGGCATGTGCCATTTTGAGACCCGACATGACTTTCCAAGAAAGGAAAAATGTTATTTTCTATTTGCAAGCATTATTGCTGGGAGTATCCATACCTTTTCAAGTACAATGCTGACCAGATCATTAGGAAATGTATTCCTTAGGAGAAGCAGCAAAGTATCCTTGCCTTCTGTCATGAATTCCAAGTTGGGGGTCAATTTGGTGGTAAGAAAATCGCTCAAAAAGTTCTCCAATCAGGTTTCTTCTGGCCCAGATTATTTAAGGATGCCCACAGTTTTTGTTTAAAATGCGATGTCAAATAAGTGGGAATATAAGTAAAAAGGATGAAATTCCTCAAACCTACAATCTTGTTGTGGAATTATTTGATGTTTGGGGCATTGACTTCATGGGACCTTTTCCCCATCTATTAGATTTGAATTTATACTTGTTGCTATGGATTGTGACTAAATGGGTTGAGGCAATCCCTACACATACTAATGATACTAAAGTGGTTGTCAAATTTGTGAAAGATAATCATTTTAGCAGGTTTGGCACTCTAAAGGTACTCATTAGTTATGGTGGGAGTCATTTCTACAATAAAGTATTTAGTAGACTCTTAAGGAAATATGGTGTTACTCATCAGGTAGTCATGCCATATCATCCTCAAACTTTAGGCCAAGTGGAGGTAAGTAATAGACAAATTAAGTCTATATTATAGAAGACAATGCAACTGAATTATGCCTATGGGCATACCAAATAGCCTATCCCTATTGGCATGAGCCTTTATTGGCTAGTGTATGGAAAGGCATGTCACTTACCTGTTGAATTGGAACATAAGGCTTATTGGGCCATTAAGGCTTTAAGCATGGAGATGAGTGAGACTAGGGAGGCAAGATGGCTCTAATTGCATGAATTGGAAAAAATGAGAAATGAGGCATATGAGAATACCAAAATTTACAAAGAATGAACCAAACAACTTCATGATATATTTTTAACCTGTAAGAAGTTAATTCTTGGTATGAAAGTTTTATTCTTTAACTCTCATTTTAAGCTTTTTACAAGCAAACTAAAATCGAGATGGACTAGTCCCTTTGAGTTTGTTCATATGTTTCCTTATGGTGCTGTGGAGTTGATGTATCTAAAGAATGGAGAAAAGTTTAAAATGAATTGTAATAAAGTAAAGACTTATTTTGAGAACATTCCATTAGTTAAAGAGGTGGTAACTAAAACTAGCAGCTTGAAAGAAAGTTGAAATATGTTATTGTCTTGCCTAGACAATAATTGTCGCACTTCTTAGGAGTCAAACCAAGTTTAATTGCCAACTCTTAGTTTTAATTTACTTTTAAATTCCTTATTTAATTCTAGTTGATTTCTAGCTATTTTTATTTTACATAAGTTTTTGACGTAAGATTTATGATTGAAGTGTGCTTGAATCTTGAAATGGTTAGGAGACATAAAGGATGGAATTGAGTTGTGGGAATGAGCATGAGCTAGGTACACATGATATGTAACATTATACCTTAAGAATTTAAGTAAAACCTGTTCCTATGTCTAGTAATCACACATAACATACAAGTAAGACATAAGAACATTTTGAATGTGATAGTAAATTTATTTATTTTTCACCACATCCATATCATCATTCAATAAATGTGCAAATCAATATTGATTTTTTTACTGCAACATAATATATTACATATTTTATAACTTAAACTTTACATCTAAAGGTTTACAAGTTGTATTCATTTACATTTCAGAGTCAAATTTGAGTAAATATACATGCATATTCATATAAGTTCAAAATGTAAATAACATGATTTCATGTTCGTGTGGAATGCAAGAAGAGAGAGTGGTGAGGCTCGGCTGGTGACCTTTGTTCCATGTCTTCTATACGCTACTCAAAATAAGCTATTAATTTCCTTTACCTGAAAAATGATGCAAATTGATAAGTTGTCATTTAGTGAGAGTAATCATCAAACAAGTTCTAAAGTACCAAGTAACTCATAATAACAAATCACAAACCCTTTGTATCCACCATTATCATATAATTACGAGTAAAATTTCAACATGTAATCACCAATCCTTGCTTATGCTCATACTTAGCTCATTTCACTTTGTTGTGACCTAGTTAAGTAGACATTGCCCTAGGTTTCCATATGAACATTTTCCATTTGAACATTTGCAATTTCTAGCTAGCTTGATCATTTGTTTCATTTGCACATTTGTTAGGCCGTAGGCCTCTTCATTTGCCTTGCAATATCGATTTATTAGCATAATGCCATTTAGTCTTTATGCATATGCATTTGTAACTAAGCATTCATCATCCAATATATCTTTATTATGTATACCTCACATATATACTACATGTATGCCATGCATATACCTCAAATATGCTACATATATACCATGTATATATCATGTATGCCAAACATATACCTCAAATATACCACTTATATATACCACATAGGGACACAAATTATCCATCATCTCATTATCAAGGTCAAATCATGACAATCATATGAATTACATAACCATAAATCATCTCACATATCACATAGCAAGCAATATTCATATGCACTAAAGAAATCGTTTGATAATTATACTCACCTTTTTCCTTTGATTCCTGCCCTTAAGTTATTATCTATTGTAATATCATACCTTATGCATTTCAGTAAAACCTATCCCTATATTTAATAATCACATATAGCATCTAGGTAAGTTAAACGAACTTGTTAACATTGATAGTAAATTTTTTTTATCATCACATTCATGTCATCATTCAATAAATATGCAAATCAACATATCTCACATATATTAAAACTTAAACTTTACATCAAAAGGTTTACAAGTTGCATCCATTTACATTTCATTATACAACTTCGAGTAAATATACATGTATATTCACATAAATCCAAAATGTAGATGACATGATTCCATGTTTGTGTGGAATGCAAGGAGAGAGAGTGGTGAGGCTCGACTGATGATCTATGTTTCATGTTTTCTATACACCACTCAAAATAAGCTATCACTTTTCTTTACTTGAAAAATGATGCAAATTGATGAGTTAGGCTAAGTAAGAGTATTTATCAAACAAGTTCTAAAGTACCAATAAACTCATAGTAAAAAATCACAAACCCTTTGCATTCACCATTATCATATAATTAAGAGTAAAATTTAAACATGTAATCACCATTGCTTATGCTCAAGCTTAGCACATTTCATTTTGTTGTGATCTCCTAGTTAAGCATGTTATGTTTTGAAGAATGAATCATATTCCTAAATGCAGCAAAAAATAAAATTTTTCAAAACCCAAAACAAAAGATCATACTTGTACCATTAAAACTAATTTATATAAATGTAAATGTTAAAAATTATACCTTGTAATTTTTATTTGTTCTTCAAATCTTCAGTTTGTTGGGTTGTAGCAAACCACAACAATCCACATTAGGATGTCTCTAATGATAATCCACGCGAAGAATGAAGAAGAAACTATTAATAGAAATGGTTTGAACAAATTCAAAGTGCAGCTTTGAAAGTGTTCTTGAGAGAATTTTTGTTGTGTCTTAAAAATATTTTTTTTACAAAAAAAATTTTCATGTCTATTTTCTACCATTTGATGTCTTTTCTATTTGAATCAAATTCAAAAATAAGATGAAAATTCAAAAATGGAGAAAATGGAAACAAAATGAATAGTAATTGGCCATAATTGGCCTAATTAAGTCCAAAAACAGCCGTTGGCCAATGGATGGGAAGCTGCAGGCAAGCTGGGCCTACCGTGGGCTACTGCTGGGCAGCCCAGTTGGCCCGCAAGGCGGGCCAGCAGCTTGACTAGCCCGCGCGGGACTGTACGAGCCCGTGACACTCTCGAACGATTTTTTTGTGCGATCCATCCTAAAATAATTCTCTCATATTTTGGATCCTATCCAAGACCATTTTACTCATTCTCCATATCTTTAATGCGTGTGACCCATTAGGTTCCCGGTTATGTTGGCCACTTAAATTAACAATTAATTTAAGCAGGTCATGAGCGGTATCTAGCAACACATCATGACCCCCAATTGACCGGAAAGTCAGTGGTTTGACTACGAACCTTTCCATAGACAATTTCTGTGCAATTATTCCTTTCACCATTCTATACCCCACTTGGTTCAGAGTATGGACATGTGTAAACTCCCACTAGAATGACTACGTCACGTCTAGTCTAAGTAATGTTAGTTCTTGTCCCTGAGGCTCATTATTCTATTAGATATGTCATTGAAGACTATCTTTATGACATTTCCACTCCGGCCAGAGATTTCTGAGTAATGACCACGACAAGAGGCCATGGGTATACATTCCTTCTATCAAGAGTGGTGAATCCTTTGTTGGTTACCCAATTACCTTCGAATACCTCAAGATTTATCCAATCACAACCCTATGAGCTGCCTCTCTAAGGCAACAAGGAATAGTGTCAAAATACATAATCAATATTCAAGATATCCTTGAGTACCTCAAGTCTAAGGATAGTTGGACCATTGCTATGATGAGACTATCATTGACTTTTGAATAGATTATCCATATGATTGTCTCATAGTTGGTCATCCAATGTACTTAGCTACACTTAGCAAGTATCCACATGTCAACTCTAAACATCTCATGTTTATAGATTATGAGATCTACTACTCGATCCAATCAAGAAGTGTAACATGTGCTAGTCTGTCTGGATTAATAATGTCATGTCTCATTAATCCTATGACTAGGGATAATTTTGATACTAACATAATTACACATGATAAGAATCTCAATATCATGATCTCATCATGATTTCCTTCATACTATGTTATGTATCGAGGACTTCATTAATTAATTTAAGATCACTTATTAATTCATATATCAAATGAACATCAAATTAATGAAAAATCCTTTTATTAATCAAATAAATTTGTACAATAAGTGCTAAAGGTGATTGCCTTTAGAGCACTTTTCTAACAAGCTCCCACTTGCACTAAAGCCAATCGCCTTTGTATTTAATTCCATAGGCGAGTACGTGAGAATCATATTTCTTTTTAGGGAAGTGGCTTAGTTAAAGGATCAGTAATATTCTAATCAATGGGCACTCTTTCTATCTTTACATCATTCCTACCAATGATTTCTCTAATCAAATGGTATCTTCTAACTACATGTTTAGATCTCTGATGAGACCGTGGCTCCTTTGCTTGCGCAATGGCTCCATTATTATCACAATACAATTGTATTGGATCAATAATGCTGGGAACCACTCCAAGTTCTGTGATTAATTTCCTTATCCAAACTGCTTCCTTTGCTGCTTCAGAAGCTGTAATGTACTCTGCTTCGGTTGTGGAATCAGCAGTTGTTTCCTGTTTGGAACTCTTCCAACTAAATGCTCCACCATTTAGTGTGAATATATAACCTGACTGAGATTTTGAGTCATCCTTGTGAGATTGGAAGCTGGCATCGGTATACCCGCTCACAGTAAGATCTCCATCTCCATATACCAAGAATACATCCTTAGTTCTTCTTAAGTACTTAAGGATATTCTTGACAGCCACCCAATGACCCTCACCAGGGTCTAATTGGTATCTACTCGTGACACTTAGAGCATATGATACATAAGGTCTTGTACATATCATAGCATACATGATTGATCCTATAGCTGAAGCATATGAAATCAAACTCATATGTGTCCTCTCATCTTGTGTCTTTGGACACAAAGACTTTGAGAGAGTAATCCCATGGGTCATGGGAATATATCCGCTCTTGGACTGCTCCATGCTAAAACTTTTTAGCATCTTATCTATATATGTAGACTATGAAAGACCAATCAATCTTTTAGATCTATCTCTATAGATCTTTATCCCTAAAATATAGACTGCTTCTCCAAGGTCTTTCATAGAGAAATTCTGGGATAACCAAATTTTGACTGATTGTAAGGCTGAGACATCATTTCCCATTAACAATATGTCATCTGCATATAACACAAGAAATACGATTGCACTCCCACTAACCTTCTTGTAAACACAAGGTTCAACCGGATTTTGTAAGAAACCAAACTATTTGATTGTCTCATCAAACCGAATATTCCAACTCCTGGATGCTTGCTTTAATCCATAAATGGATCTTTGAAGCTTACATACCTTTTTTCCATAAATCTTCTGGTTGTGTCTAGTACACATCCTCAGTCAGATTTCCATTAAGGAAAGCTATTTTTACATCCATTTGCCATATCTCATAATCATAATGAGTAGCAATGGCTAGGAGTATGCTTATGGATCATGACATAACCATAAATAATCTCACATAGTACATAGCAAATAATATTCATATGTACTAAATAAATCATTTGATAACTATACTCACCTTTCTCCTTTGAGTCTGACCTTTAACTTATTGTCTATCCCCTCCTTGTGGGTCTCCAAATTTTTGTGAGCTTAATATGCAAATATAATTAATTAACTCATGACTATAGAAATTTAATGTGGCTTAAACAAATTAATATGCATTGTTCATATCAATAGTTAGGGTTTTTCCTATGAGGCACTCTAACCTTATGGGACTGATTAGTCTATCTACACTTGTCCAATTTGTTTGATTCTTGTTTGTAATTAAACATAAACATAATTATATAACATATTAAAATTTCAGAGACATTTAAGAATTTACAATGTTTTGTGGCATTTCCAATTTTTTTCTATTTTTTTCCTTATTTTCTACCCTTAGGCAGTTTCAGGATACCAACTTAAGTCCTTGATATATTCAATAAATAAGTCATATCATAGTGAAACTTTACATTAATTTATGTACATTAAAATTAAACATTTTTCATGTTTACAACTTTTATTAATTAAGTCTCTAAGGTCCTCAGATTATAACAAACATTTCACTCGTCCAGAATAGAGTTGGCTTCCGGACTAGTATGCTTTGTGAAGGCTATATCTCACTCTATATATAATGTTTTAAAGTGATATTTTTACAAAAATTTAGCTAAGACATAAACCTATAATTGTTTTTGATTTATTACATATTCCATGTAATGCTCCCTTACCCTACTATACGTTAATAGGATATGGAAGTGCTAATATGCTCATTTGTTTTACAACCAATGTTCAAATCATTGTAATAATTTTTTTTTCGAGTTTATTATTAGCGAAATATTTAATAATATTTTTTTTTCATTTAAATATATAACTAGTGATGAAAATAGTTTGATTTAAAAGAACTCATGCAATTAAACCATAATATTTAGAAATAATACTAGATTTATAAAATTACAAAATTCATTCCTTATAAATCCTACATGCCACAAATTTCATAAAAAAAAATTCTTAGAATTTAATTTTTACAACATAATTTTCAAAACATACAAAAAGAACAATATTGCTGCAATTTGATCTTGGGGGTTTCCTCTTTTTCAGTCGCCCTATCAGAACAACTACTTCTATTTTCACGCTGAGCTTCTAGCTTAGTGATACGTTTGACAACTATTCAATAATTACATAAATAATTCTAAAATAAAATTTTTGAAACTACAATTAATTTATTAAGCATGTCAAATATTCAATTAATAATAAAACCATTTTTTTCATGCAAAAATATTTAATTCATCAATTATGACATTTCATTCATTAAGCATGCTTGAAATTTCTTAACAATTCAAGATATAAAATTTACAATATCAATTTCATAATTCATATTTTTTATGTTATTTATTTAATAGCCCACGATATCTTAGACTGGAACTAAACACTGCATACAGGGTTTCTGCTTTCCGGCAGTATACTGGGCGCATGCATAATTATTTTATAACTCGGCATTTAATGCTCATATTTCTTATAGCAACTCAGCACCTTTTTGGTGCCTACGTAATTTCAAACTCAACACTATTTCTTCGTGCCTACGTAATTTCAACTCAGCACTATTTCTTAGTGCCTACTTAAATTAAATCTCAGCACTATTATTTTTAGTACCTACATTTCTATCCTTTTATTGGCATGCCAACTTATCCTAATTTCTAGTTCTCGACTAGATGTTATAGGGCTTAAATTACATTTGTTACCTTTATTAATATTTACATAAATTATGTAGGGAACATTAATATAAACTCCATATAAATGCAATAATTCCCATTCAATATTTTACAACCTCATACTAGCTCATTTAATCATTATAATTATAAGAAAAATTCAATTAATACATTTTCTATCACATAAATTCACAATCAACACATTTCTTCCAGATGTCTTATTCTGGACAGCATTTCTGCTTTATGTTTCTCTGTATTTTTCATCTATTTTTAGACAGCATCTGGACATATGATGAATTAACAAAATGTAGGTACATTTCTTATATTTAATGTCCAATTAGAATTACATTAAAAAGAATTTTTTAGCAAAAGTTATGAATTTTCTCCTAAGCTACGTTCACTGCAATCTGCCCAGTATTTTACTGGATAGAATTCTGCCTTATATTTATCTGTCTGTTTCATCAATTTTTAGATGGAATTTGGACAAGTGATCAACTAGAAAAATGTAGGTACACATATTATCTTTAATTTACATCTAGAATTACATTAAAAAGAATGTTTTAGCAAAAGTTATGAATTTTATTCTAACCTATGCTCACTGCAATCTCTCCAGTTTTTTTTTCTGGACAGATTTCTAGTTCAACTTTGAGTCCATTTTGAACCTAATTCCAGGCATATTCAGGTCTAATGGTCTGAATGAAATTTTAAACCTTATGTCTTAATTTCCAACCCAACAAGAATCACTCATAAATGATTTTCAGAACTCAACTTATGATAAAAACACTAGACACTGTTCATAAGACGAATTTTCCAGCACATCAATTAAATCATACAATTTCCATTTTCACGCATCAACCTCATATTCTAGTTTTTATTTTCATATTCACGACTTAATTTCTCAATCAAATATCAGAATTTCATACACATCACAAAATTAAAATCAACATTTTTATACATTGAATTTTTGCCAAATGTACATACCTCAAAGTTGTACTTCTCTTCACTTTTCTCTTCCTCTTATATAGCATTTTCCGTGCCCTTACTTCCCCTTTGATTTTGGTACAAAGGTTGTTCACTTCCTTGCCTTAACAATAAATTTTACACTAATCAAGTACTAATCACACTAATCCACCCTTAATCACAATTAGCATACTAATAACCCTAATTTACTAGTTATAATGGCAACTAACCCCAATCTCAAAGAAAAGAGAAAAAGAAAGTAAGGAGATGGAATATCTAAACTCACCTTTGATGATCTTCGAAATGGCTAAAATTTTCTCTCTCGTTTTCTTTTCCTTTCTTCCTTCCTCTTCCTTGGTTTTGCTCACTTTACTTCACTTTCTTCATGATCTTGCCTTAATCCCTTTTTTTTTCATCTAATCTTAGCTTTAATTGAAGAACAAAAAGAAGAAAATTAAGGGAGGAGGAGAGTCACGGCCAAAGAAGAAGAAAAAGGGGAGAAATGAGTTTGGTCAAGATGAAAAAGAAGAAGAATGGTAAAAAAAAAAATGGAAATTTGACTTTTTATAGTTGGATTAGGTGGGTGGTTATGATTAGTTGTTAATCTTATTTCCCATTGGTCCATTAATTTAAATCACTCTTACTTTATTTTAATTAAAAGAATATTCCTTTCCTTAGATAAAGAATATTCTATTTTTATGCCTTCTTATAATTTCTGTGCCAAAAACACTGCAATTTCTAATTTCGTTCAGCGAAATGTTATTTTTTTTCCAATTTTAATTCCAAACTTATAAATTCTCAATTAATAATATCCAAAATATTTTTCTCCCATCTTTTTTATATGTCTGTCAAATTTCATGAAATTATTTTGGGTATATAAAGAGATAAACTTGTTTGAGTGAGACTAGTTTAGAGAGACATGTTAACAGAATAACTTATGGTTTTTGCTTAATTTAATCATCTTAATGGTTGAATCTGAGGTTTTTTAAAACATAAAAGTTGTATACCTATTTTTGGTCTAGGTCTCTACCAAATTTTGTATAAATATATCTTGTGTAGGTTGAGTTATAGTGAAATCAACTATGATTATTCCTTGATTGAGCCGTTTCCTTGTATCTGTGCAGCTCCGGTAAATTCGTGTTCCTTTTTGAGCTTCTTAAAGGATGAATTGGCCAAAGTTCAAACATGAAAGTTTTATTTGTATGCCTTATATAAGTTCCTATATAGTCTCACCTTAAAATGTCATTTAGTTTGTGAGTTATGAACTGAACAATTGAACTAGTCGGGTTGGTACTCTATGCTGAACTAGTTATAGATTATCTAGTGTTTGAGGACCTTAGAAATATAATTTGAAAAACTGATAAACATAAAAAAATGTTCCAAATTACATTTTTTAAATTTGTAAAAATTTTAGTAATAAACAAAGCTACACGTTGAATGATATGACTTTTTAAATATGGTACCCCGAAACTGTCTAAGGGGCAACAAACAGAGTAATATTTAAAATTGCACTAAACCTTATGTAAGGATACAAAAATTCTGAAATTTTAGTATGTTTTATTCTTACATGTTATATTTAATTACGATCAAGAATCATATAAATTGGATAAGTGTAGAAAAAGTTATAGATTCAATAGTCCTAAGAGGTCCTGTTCTAGCTTAAAAAAAGTTGTAGTTATTTATTTAAACTTTATTGAGAATAAATATTTTATCAAAGAATTAATTATTTATATTTTTGAATTAGGATCTCAACAAGAAGAAGAACAACAAAAGTGAACATGCTCTGAGCTTATATTTTGGAAAAGAAAAACATTATCGAGGTTTGTACATATATGTATTTTGGTTTGCCCCTTATGCATAATTGTGTGTACCTGACATAAATTATATGTCACAATGATGAAATTATATATTATGGCATGTTTTAAAATTATAGAAATGTTATTAACTATGAACTTAATATTATGCTAATATTTGATAAAATATCATGCTATTACATGGTTTTGAAATAAAGTGTGAGTATATTATTATGTTAATATGAAAAGATTATTGGTTATAGAAACAAGTAATTAATAATTTTTAATGACCCATTTCTCTACTTGAGGACTGACATAGGATAGATGGTACACCATTAGGGGGAAGTTTTAGTACCGATATTGATATGATTTAAGGACAGGGTGGCTATAGCTCTGAGAGCGCCCCTGATCCTAATTACATATAGATAAATGATTATACTAGGTCAAGGTGGATAAAGCTCCGTGAGCGCCCTTAACTTGAGATTATAGTGACTAGGATGACTTAAGCTCTACGAATGACCCTATTTCACACTCCGTATTCAGACAGTCCAGGAACAAGATTTTGAGCTAATAAATCATAGAATGAAATATGAAAATTTATCAATTAATGTAAGTAACAAAGTATAAAGTGCTTACATGAGGTGGTGCAATTTTAATTATTGAATAAGGTTATTATGTTATCCTTTTATGTTATGTATTTATTTATTTTATTTGACAAAAATGTAAAAAAAATTGATGTGCCATGATTTTATTTGAGACATGCATTTGTGTGACTACCTGGGGAAAACTTTAATGCTTATATGAACCATTAAGGTAGAAATAGCTTAGCATGGGTTCTTCTTATGCAGGAATTGGAATTGGAACTGTAGCTAGTAGATATTGAAGTTGATCAAGAAACAATCCAAGTCCATATCAGCGGAGGCCCAAAAGACGTAGTTAGGGGGTTGGTTACTTATTATGTTTTTTTTTAGTTTGACCATGCATATGGTTTATGGTAGACATGTCTCATATGTTAATATTGTATATGTAAGTAATTATGTAATATAATCGGGTGCCATATGTGTATACAACATAATGATAAATATATATTGTTAATTAGAATGACTTGCCTTAACCAATATAGATAAACGGATTAAGTTATTTAAAATGAAAAATTTTTAATTCGAATAAATTTATTTATAAATCTTGTGGCATTCTATTTAAATATATGAGATTATTCCTAATATATAAGTAGGGCATCACATTTAGTGGTATCAGAGCAGGTTTAGGCATTTCTAGGCTTAGATGGGAAAAGGGATATTAAGCATATATATACATGTGTCTCATATAATTCTGATATGGGCTTTCTTCTTGGTAACTTGTAGGATTGTAGGAAGATGTCTTCGAATGAAAGGGATATGGCTGAGAGTACTGGCTCTCCTGATACTTAGACTCGTCATCAGCCTAGTGCAGTGAGCGTGCAAGGGCAAAATGCTACTCCAAATCCCCCACAGTAGGTAGTAGAATAGATTGATCCTAGTCAAAATCCATTTATACAATAGATGATTGGATTATTCCAATAGATGGTACGAGCCATTCCTCAGCCTACCCCAGTGCCACCACCTAAACCAAAAGTAACAATTGATAAGCTTCATAAGTATGGGGCTTCGGATTTCTATGGTAAGAAAGATGAGCATCCAGTTGCAACTAAGTATTGGTTGGAAAAGACTGAAAGAATTGTTAAAGTGTTGCAAGTGGAGGCAGATGAAAAAGCTAGATTTGCTACTTCTTTACTCCAAGAGGAGGCATATGATTGGTGGAAATTAGTTCTTACTAACCCAGATGTGGTGGAACCGATCTCATGGGATTCCTTTCTCTTTGAATTCAAAGAGCAATATATCCCATTCATCTATATTGATGAGAAAAAGAAAGAGTTCATGAATCTCAAGCAAGGTAAAATGTTAGTGACTGAGTATCAGCGGGATTTTACTAGATTGAGCAAGTATGCCCCTGAATTAGTTGCAAATGAAAAAGATAAATGCAGAAGATTTGAAGATGACCTTAATGAAGAGGTTGGAGATATTGTGACTGTTCTTCAGCATACCAATTTTTCTCAGTTAGTTTCTGCAGACTCAGCCTTGAAAAAAGGAAAAAGAAAAAAAATAGAAGAATCTTTTAAAAAGTCACATACTCTTGAGACTCAATTCACCAGGAAGAAGAGTCACTTTTTTACTAGTCGTTCATAGAATAGAGGACAAGGAAAGGATCCTAGCTATTCACAAACAAGGTCTATTAGGAGGGGACCGCCTTCTAAGGCACCTTTTGCTAAAAGAAGTTCATAAGCTCATGTTGGCAAGGAAGATATACTGGCATGTAGCATTTGCAATAGGAGCCATCGAGGGGAATGTTGGCGTGTCATAGGTGCTTGCTTTAGATGTGGGTCTAAGGAGCCCATATGGAAGGATTGCCCACTCTTGACAGGTAGTACTGTAACATCCTTGACCTTCCCCACATGCATTTCATCGAACATAAGCATCTTGCATACAATTCAATTGAACACGTGCATTTCATACGTATTTTTGTAGGAACAAGTTTATGACATGCACTAGCTACGTGTCCTAGTATTTGACACTTGTATCGAGTCGCACATGTGTAATTATAACCTAAATGAGGATAACAAAGTATTAGAAATGAATTGAATAAGGTGTCTAAATTAAAGTAAGCAAAATGATTAGATTAAGATTAGTAAACAATTACATTGTTAATTTACTTAAATCGGGTCAAATGATTAAGCTGTATTATTGTGTGAATTAGTGGAATTATAAATATATATAAATAATAATAATATAGACAAAATAAAATGAAAATGACACAAAAGAGAAATAGAAGAGAAGAGAAAAGAGAAATGAGAAGAGAAAAGAGAAGAGAAGAAGAGAAAATGAGAAAATGACAAAAAACAAGTTGGCTTTATCTTCATCTTTCTTTCCCCATTTCTGCCTTCTTCTCCAGCCCGACTTCTTCTTCAATTTCCTCCATTTCAGACTTCAATTAATCCTTGTTTCACCTAGTTTTTGAATCATATTTATCCCTTGCAAGGTTTTTCTTGGTAAGTAATCAATTCTTATTGCTATAGGGTTGATTTGAGTTGCTTAGGTTCAATATTAGGCACTGACTTGCACCCCTATTTTGATGTTAATAGAAATTGATTCTGGAAATGTGTAAAACACAAAAGTTGTTCCCTTATGTCTTATATATGTGGCTATGTAAACATTTTTTCAAGATGTTATGTATAGGGAGAGATATGCTCTTCGTACTAAAACTGGTCAGGGTGTGAAGCCTAACCAAGTTAGCTACTGTGTGGTTTGATTTCAAATATGTTAAAGCCATTATTTTAAGACTCTCAAAACATAGAAGTTGTAGATATATGTGTTTTGTATCTGTCTACCAAATTTCTGGTTCATTGGTCTTGGAATTGTGGAGTTATGGGGAATGGAACCATGACTGTTTCATGGTTTGAACTGCCTATTGAGTGCCCTAGGCAGATACAGTAACTTGTTGGCTAATTTGAGCTTGTTAGAGCTAGCTTCTGTACATGATCAAAACATTAAAGTTATAGGTATATTTCTTAGATAAATATGGGTACTAATTTCCGCTTCAGTGGTTATGTATAGACTAAGTTAGGGCCTTTGGAAGCCATACTGGTCCCAAAGTCAATTCTATTCTGGACCAGTACAATGTTTGGTATAATTAGAAGACCTTAGAGACATAATGGGTAAAAATTTTAAACATGAAACATGTTCCATACGAACCCATATAAGTTTCTGTAAAGTTACATTAAAATAGGACTTATAGATTATAAGTTATGATGAATCCAAATGAGTACCCTGAAACTGCCTAAAGGCAGAAAACATGGCAGAAAACAAAACTCTCTTAGCAATTTCACCAAATATTGTACAATGATCCAATTGGTCTAAAATTTGCATATGTTCTATAATTATATGTTATTTTTAATTAGGAACAAGAATCAGATTAATTGGTTAATTATAAAAAAAGTTATAGGCTAAACAGGCCCATAAGGTCATACTGCCCCATAGGAAAAATCTTAACTATTGACATGAACAATGCATATTAATTTGTTTAAGCCACATTAAGTCTCCCTAATCATGAGTTAATCGATTATGTTTTCATATTATACTCGCAACATATTGAAGACCCACAAGGAGCGGATAGACAATGAGTTAGGGGTCGGAATCAAAGGAGAACGGTGAGTCTAATTATCGATTGAATTCTTTAGTGCAAATGAATGTTGCTTGCCATGTGATTCATATGATTGTCATGATTGGTCCTTGATAATGTAATGATGGATAATTTGTGACATTGTGGTACATATAAATGGTATACTTGTGGTATATTTGAGGTATATGTTTGACAAATGTGATATATATACATGGTATATGTATAGTATATGCAAGGTATATGCTTGACATATGAGGTATATATGGAATATAAGTATGTTGTATATGATAAAGATGCAATGGTTGATGAGTGCTTAAATACAAGTGCATATGCATATGGGCTAAAAAGGCGTTGTGACTAGTTAATTGATATTGTAAAGCAAAAGAAGAGGCCTATGGCCCAACAAATGTGCAAATGAAACAAATGATCAAGCTTAGTTAGTCACAACTATTCACATGGAAACTCGGGGCAATGTCTGTTTAACTTAGTCACAACAAAATGAAATAAGCAAAGCATTTGCATACGTAACGAGTAATGATTACATGTTTCAAATTTATTGATATTTATATGATATTGATGAATGGAATGGAATACATGGTATGTATTGGATTTGTGAGTTATTATTATGAGTTGTTTGGTACTTTAGAGCTCATTGGATGATTATTCTCACTGAGCCGCAACTCATCAATTTGCATAATTTTTCAGGTAAAGAAAAGTGATAGCTCATTTTGAGTAGCATATAAAAGACATGGAGCACAGGTCATTGGCCGAGCCTCATCACTCTCTCTCTCCTTGCATTCCACACAAGCATGAAAACATGTCATATGTATTTTGGACTTATATGCTTGAATATGTATTATCACTCTAGATTAGTTTTGAAATGTATAAATGGAAACAACCCGTAATCCTTCGGATGTGAAGTTTATGTTTTAATATATGTGATATATCATATTGTGGTTTTTAATGTTGACTTGAAAAGTCATTGAGTGATATTACAGGATATAAGACTTGTAAAGTCATTAGTGGATTTTACATGATATGATATGAAAAAAAATTTACTACCACTGTTATCAGGGTATTTTCTATTTCCAACATGCAGTATGTGATTATTTTATATAGAAATAGGTTATACTTAAATGCATATGATGTGGTGTTACAAGTACTCCTACTCATATTGCTAGATCAGCTCCGACTCAGCCTGGAGTTCAGTTTAGAAGAGGACCAGGTCGATCGAGGTAGGCTGTTTTAGAGCCTGTGAATAGACCTGGATCCAGTAGAGCTCCAGCCAAAGCCTATGCCATGAAAGCTAAGAAAGATCAGGGGGCAATAGATGTTATTACCGATATGTTTTCATTATATGATTCTGACATCTGTGCATTCAGATATTCAGGTTCCACACATTCCTATGTTTGCACTAGTACACCTAGTTAGCATAATATGATTAAAGAAAACCTATAATATGAAATTGAAGTTAGGAATCCTTTGGGACACAATGTAATAGTGAATAAAGTATTCAGGAATTGTCCTTTAGTTGTACATGGGAAGGAGTTTTGCATTTGATTGAGTTGCCTTTCCATGAGTATGATGCCATTTTAGGCATGGATTGGCTCTCACATTACAGAGCAGTGGTGGATTTCAAGTTTAAATTTGTGGTACTTAAGACAGAAACTCAAAAAAAATTATTATGAGAGGTGAATTATTCTCACATCCTCGAATCATATCCATATTGAAAGCTCAGAGATTGATGGGGAAAGGGTTTGAGCTTATTCCGCCCATATGATTAACACTAGAAAGGGAGGTTTGAAGCTTAAAGATATTTTGGTGGTAAATGAGTTTCCAGATGTGTTTCCTGATGACTTACCTGGGCTACCTTCGGAGAGAGAGGTAGAGTTTGCTATTGATCTTGTTCCAGGAACTATGCCTATATCAAAATGTCATCCAGAATGGCTCCATCAGAAATGAAAGAATTTCAGACACAATTGCAAGAACTCCTTGATAACGGCTTCATTAGACCAAGTACATCCCCATAAGGTGCACCGATATTGTTTGTGAAAAAAAAGGATGGATCTTTGAGGCTATGTATTGATTATCAACATTTGAATAAGGTAACCATTAAGAACAACGATTTTTTCGTGCGATCTCATCGCGATCCATCCTGAAATAATTCTCTCATATTTTGGATCCCATCCAAGACCATTTTACTCATTCTCCATATCTTCAATGCGTGTGACCCATTAGGTTCTCGGTTATATTGGCCACTTAAATTAACAGTTAATTTAAGCAAGTCATGAGCGGTATCTAGCAACATATCATGACCCCCAATTGATCGAAAAGTCAATGGTTTAACTACGAACCTTTCCATAGACAATTTTCATGAAATTATTCCTTTCACCATTCTATACCCCATTTGGTTCAGAGTATGGACATGTGTAAACTCCCACTAGACTGACTACGTCACTCTAGTCCAAGTAATGTTAGTTCTTATCCTTGAGGCTCATTATTCTATTAGATATGTCATTGAAGACTATCTTTATGACATTTTCACTTCGGTCAGAGATTCTCGAGTAATGACCATGACAAGAGGCCATGGGTGTACACTGGTTCTATTAGGAGTGGTGAATCATTTATTGGTTACTCAATTACATTCAAATACCTCAAGCTGTATCCAATCACCACCCTATGAGCAACCTCCCTAAGGCAATAAGGAATAGTGTCAAAATACATAATCAATATCCAAGATATCCTTGAGTATCTCAAGTCTAAGGATACTTGCATCATTGTTATGATGAGATTATCATTGATATTTGAATAGATTATCCATATGATTTTCTCATAGCTGGTCATCCAATGCACTTAGCTACACTTAGCAACCATCCACATGTTAACTCTAAACATCTCATGTTTACAGATTATGAGACCTACTACTTGATCCAATCAAGGAGTGTAACATGTGCTAGTCTAATCGGATTAACAATGTCCCGTCTCATTAATCCTATGGCTAGGGATAATTTTAATACTAACATAATTACACATGATAAAAATCTCAATATCATAATCTCATCATGATTTCCTTAATGCTATGTTATGTTTCAAGGACTTCATTAATTGATTTAAGTTCACTATTAATTCATATATCAAATGAACATCAAATTAATGAAGAAACCTTTTATTAATCAAATAAATTTTTACAATAAGTGCTAAAGGTGATTGCCTTTAAAGCACTCCTATGACAATTATGAACTATTCAAAACCTCTCTATACATAGTAAGCTCATCATTCTTTATGAGTAATACATCATTATGTTCACCTATGAGAAATCCATATATCAGGAATAGTGCATATCCTACTTGATATAGGAAGTTCTTGTGTTTTAGAAGGTGTAGCTGTTACTTCATTTGTATGAGTAATAGATTCGGGATTAGTTACTTGATCATTGTCTGTTTGATAATCTTGAACTTCATCAAGTTGAATATTGCTCCCATTATCTTCTTTTATGAGAAACTCTTTCTCTAAGAAGACGATTGACTTTGAAACAAATACCTTTTGTTCCAAAAGGTGGTATAATTCATATCCAAATTACTTTTTTGGATATCCCACACATAGACATGTATCAAACTTGGCTTCTTTTTTGTCTAATATTGTCCGCTTCACATAAAGAGGACAACCCCACACTTTTATGTGTGAATGAATGTGTCTTTTGCTAATCCACATCTCATATGGAGTATCATCAACTGACTTAGAAGGGACCCTATTTAGTGTATAAACCGTAGTCTCTAATGCATGACCCCAAAAGGACTTACGTAGTTATGCAAAACTCATCATTGACATCGCCATGTCTAACTAGGTTCGATTTCTCCTTTCAACCACACCATTATGTTTTGGCATGTAAGATGGAGTCCATTGAGATAAAATCCCATTATCTCTTAGATAAACTTGAAACCCTTAACTTAAGAATTCTCCATATTGATCTAATCTAAGTGTTTTAATACTTTTGCCAAGTTGTTTCTCTACTTCATTTCTGAATTCTATGAACTTTTCAATGGCTTCAGATTTATATCTCATCAAATAAAAGTACCCAAATTGTTAATAATCATCAATAAAGGTAATGAAGTAGATAAAATCACCTCTGGAAAGCATTGACATTGAGCCACATGCATAAATATGTACAAGGTTCAATAGCCCATTGGCACGTTCACCCTTTTTAGTAAAAGGTGATTTTGTCATCTTGCCTAATAAACAAGATTCACATATGTCATATGATTCATAATCAAATGACCTTAAGTCACCATGCTTGTGTAACTCAGTCATGCGCTTCTTATTTATATGGCCAATGTGACAATGCCATAAATATGATGATTTTAGGCTATCTAACTTTTTTCTTTTACTATTATTTATAATGAGGATTGAATTAGATATGTCAAGAATGTAAATTCCATTACATAATGCGTTAGTTCCATAAAGAATGTAATTAAACCATATAGAGCAACCATTGCCATTAATACATAAATGAAAACCTTTTATATTTAAATAAGAAACAAAAATAATTAAAACTAGAACATAATAGAAATTGTCTAATTCTAAAACAAGCCCACTAAGAAGTGTCAATACATAAGTTCCTATAACTAATGCTACAACTTTTGCTCCATTGCCAACACGTGGGTCTAACTCGCTTTTCTTGAGCTGTCTAATGTTTAACCCATGACAAATCGTCATGCCCATAATGAATCATCATGCCCATAATGAATCATCATATCTGTGACCCCCAATTGATAAGAAAGTTAGTGGTCTAACTATAAACCCCTTCATAGACAATTATAGTGCAATTTGTGCTTTCACCAAACTATAACTCATTTGGTTTAGAGCATGGACTGTGTGTCAGCTCCCACTAGACTGACTACATTACATCTAGTCTAGATGATATTACTCTTTTTCTATAAGGCTTATTACTCTATTAGACATGTCCTTGAATACCTTCTTCATGACATGTTTAGCTCGACCAAGGATTTTAAAGTAATAATCTCTATAATAGGCCATAAGTATACTCTATTTCTATCAGAAATAGTGAATCCTTGGTTGATTAATCAATTACCTTTGAATACCTTATGCTATACCCAATCACTACCCTATAAGAAACCTCTGAAAGGCAACAAGAAATGGAGTCAAAGTATAGGATTTAGTATCCAATATAACCTTGAGTATCTCAAGTTTAAAGATATTTGCACCATTCCTATGATGAGACTATTACTGACCTTGAATAAATATCCATGAGATTGTCTCATAGTGGGTAATCCAATGTACTTAGCTACTCGAGAAAGCATCCACATGTTTACTCTAAATATCTCATGTCTTCAACTTATGAGATTAGCTACTTGACCTAGTTAAGGAGTGTAACAAATGCTAGTTCATCTGGATTAACAATGTCCCATCTTATTAATCCTTTAACCAGAGATAATTAGGTATAAACATAATTGCACATAATCGAAATCTCACCATCATGATCTCATCATTATTTCCTTCATGCTATATTACATACCAAGTGCTTCATTCAACAGTATAAGATCTAAATCAAATTCATATAAGATTGAACACCAATATAATGAAAATTCCTTTTATTAATAATCGATGAGTACGTGACGTATCTGACGTGATTGCCTTTAGGGCACCTCTCTAACCATCTGCCACTTGCATTAAGCTAATTACCATTATACATTACACCATAAGCGAGTACATAAGATATTTTAATTAGTGGGAACTCTCTCTATCTTTACATCATGTATACCTATGATTTTCTAAATCAGATGGTAGTGTCTGAGTACATGCTTGGATCTTTGATGAGACCATAACTCATTTTCTTAAGCAATGGCTCCATTTTTATCACAATCCTTGGATATTTCGATGATTTGAACATATTTGTGCAGAGCAGGCTTGGGTTTTTCCAACAACCTAAACTCTAAAAGAACTCTGGTTCTTACCATATTAATGGAAGACATTGGCCTTAATATGATTTAAGAGGGATTTCTTTATTTAGGTCTCATCATGGCAATTTGGCTTGCATAATATATCGATTCATCACATATAGATATATAAGATAATTACACTAACTATATGGTCATGATTATGGACATAACCTAACATCAATCCTTCGAGCTATGAAAGGAATGACTAGGTCTCACCTAGGTAGATGCATGAAATTACAACACCAAAATAGAAAACAATTTCATATTCTAATGCTCTTTTGTTTCTGGCACCATCTTCTTGGCTCCTTGATCCTTTGCATTTCAATTCTATTCTAATCCTATGTAATTTAATTACATAAATTCTTCATAAGAAAACTACAAGTTACATTTGAGGGGAGTAAGATGAGAAGAGAAATACAATAGAGAGAAAAGAAAAGGCAAGGACTCGTATGCCTTATTTACCAAAAACAAAATTTCATGCATGATCAATCACATTGGTCAAGTCCATTATCATAACATCATATCATTCCATACACCCCTAGCATTCATTCTCTAATGCATAAATAAAAGGAATCTATTAAAGTAACAATTTGGGTTCCCTTTGTTTCAACTTTTGAAACAACATTTTGATTGTTTGGCCTTTAATGAAATTCATCATTTAATCTTATTAAATAATCATATGAACATTTAGAAATACTTTCTAAAAGGAAATTATGCAAATTAGGCATACATGTGATCATATCAAAAAGTTTTCTAAAATTGCCTACTTTGCCAACTAGGTTATTACCAATTTAATGCATACAATAATTAAATCTGAATTTAATAATTAAATCTCATTTGATATTAAATCCAAATATGACTAGTAATTAATTCATAATTAAACTACCTTAATTAATTTTTATTTTGATGCCAAATAGGATTAAACAATCCTAGTTACAATCGTATAGTAGAATCCTAATCAAAATAGGACTTTGAAAACCCTTTTCTAATTCAAATCAAATTCCTTTCAAGAATTCTCAAAATTTCCAGAATTCATTCTCATCATTATAAGCAACTTATAATCAGTTTAAACTAATTAAATTCTTTCATTAGATAATCTAAATCATTCAACATTCAATTAGCAAACAAATTATAAAAAAATTGCTTAAATTGAATCATACATAAATTAGGATTCTTTAGGAATTTAACTACGAATTTAATTTGACTTCAGCATCAAATTGACATCAAAATAACATTAGGAATATGTTATAAACATGAATTAAGGTTCTGATCATCAAGTTACATGCCACTAAATTAAACAACATAAAACAGTCCCATCACATGCTAAGGTTCTCAACCTAGTTATATGTTTTGCTTGTTCTTTGATCAAAAATGATTTTTTTTTATCATTATAGGTGTTGTTCATGTTGGAGGAGTGCTATAAAGGCAATCACCTTTAGCACTTATTGTACAAATTTATTTGATTAATAAGAGGCTTTTTCATTAATTTGATGTTCATTTGATATATGAATTGATAAATGATCTTAAATCAATTAATGAAGTCCTTGATACATAACATAACATGAAGGAAATCATGATGAGATCATGATATTGAGATTCTTATCATGTGTAATTATTTTAGTATTAAAATTATCCCTAGTCATAGGATTAATGAGATGAGACATTATTAATCCAGACAGACTAGCACATGTTACACTCTTTGATTGGATAGAGTAGTAGATCACATAATCTATAAACATGAGATGTTTAGAGTTAACATGTGGATGCTTGCTAAGTGTAGCTAAGTACATTGGATGACCAACTATGAGACAATCATATGGATAATCTATTCAAATGTCAATGATAGTCTCATCATAGCAATGGTGCAAGTATCCTTAGACTTGAGGTACTTAAGGATATCTTGAATATTGATTCTGTATTTTGACACTATTTTTTGTTGTCTCAGAAAGGTAGCTCACAGGGTGGTGATTGGATATAGCTTGAGGTATTCAAAATTAATTGGGTAACCAACAATGGATTAACCACTATTGATAGAAGGACTGTATACCCATGGCCTCTTGTCATGGTCATTACTCAGGAATCTCCAGCCGGAGTGGAAATGTCATAAAGATAGTCTTCAATGACATATCTAATAGTGTAATGAGCCTCAAGGACAAGAACTAACATTACTTTGACTAGACGTGATGTAGTCAGTCTAGTGGGAGTTGACACATGTCCATACTCTGAACCAAGTGGGGTATAAAATGGTGAAAGGAATAATTGCACGGAAATTGTCTATGGAAAGGTTCGTAGTCAAACCACTGACTTTCCGGTCAATTGGGGGTCATGATATGTTGCTAGATATCGCTCATGACCTGCTTAAATTAATTGTTAATTTAAGTAGCGAACATAACCGGGAACCTAATGGGTCACACGCATTGAAGATATAGAGAATGAAGAAAATGGTCTTGGATAGGATGCAAAATATGAGAATTATTTCGGAATGGATCGTGATGAGATCGTAAGGAAAAATCGTTTGGAAGGGTCACGGGCTAGGCAGGCTGCTGGCCCGCCTAGCAGCCCGCAGCAGGCCCAGCGCGCTGCTGCCTCCCACCAGTTGGCCAACGGCAGTTTTTGGCCTTAATTAGGCCAATTATGGCCAATTACTATCATTCATTTACCTTTTCTCTATTTTTGACTTTTCATCTTTTCTTTGAATTTGATTCAAATAGAAAAGACATCAAATGACAGAAAATAGACATGAATATATTTTTTTATAAAAAAAATATTTTTAAGACAACAAAATTCTCTCAAGAACACTTTCAAATCTAGCACTTTGAATTTGTTCAAATCATTTCTCTTGATAGTTTCTTCATTATTCTTTGCTTGGATTATCATTAGAGACATCCTAGTGTGGATTGTTATAGTTTTCTACAACCCAACAAAGATTTGAAGAACAAATAAGAAATTACAAGGTATAATTTTTAACATTTATATTTATATAAATTAGTTTTAATTGTATAAGTATGATATTTTATTTTGGGTTTTGAAAATTTTATTTTTTTTGCTGTGTTTATGAATACGATTCATTCTTCAAAACCCAACATTGGTATCAGAGCCTCCTTCTATCCATTAAAATTAATTTTAATTGAAAGTGCAATGAGATTGCATGTTTTTGATGATTTTGGATCAATAGGTTTTGAAATGTTGAAATTAATTTGTAAAATATGTTTTACATATTTTTATTTCTTTAATCTAATCATGGGATGATTAAGAATGATTATTTTGATTGAAAAATGATTTAAATATGATTCAAATAATTAATTTCGGATTTATTTCAAAAATGCCTAAAAATTGCCTTGTTTATGAACATGTGTTGTTGTTTGAATTAATTAATGGGCCTGATTATATTTTTCTTATAATTTAATTATAAAAAACTTATTTAGACATATTGAGAATATTTTTATGCCTCTCGAAGTTTCCAATAATTAATTAAAAATTATTTTAATTAATTTTTCAAACAAATACAAAAATGAGACTGTTTAAGCATACTCGGTGGGGCTGTTTTATTTGATTTTTTGTATGTGTTTATTTTATTTACAGCACCTTGAAATAATTTTTATGTGATATGATTTGATGTTCTGAAAATTTTTAAAATTTTTGGAAATTAATTTTGAATTAATTTAAGTTGTGCAATTGTAATTCTAGTATGAATAGAAATTGGTATGTATATTAAAATTAAATTGTTTAATTTTAACACCATAATATTCTGATCTTAAGGAGAATTAATTTTGAATTATTTCTGAAAATATGGAATTTAATTTAATTTGATTAAATATTAAATTCCACTTTAAAATGACATACAAAATTAAATTAACCGAAAGAATACATAAAGACAATTTCAATTCAAGCGTTGAATCGATTTACAAATTGAAATCCAAAATTGTCATTTTTATTTTGTTCATTAGAGACTGCATGTTAGGGGTGTATGAAAAGGCATGATGGATGATTATGGACTTAAGCCTAATGTGATTGAGAATGTATGGAATTATTTTCTTTTATGGTAAATAGGGCCTGCATGTCCCTACCTCATTTTCTTTCTAATGTATTTCTCTTCTCATCTTACTCCCTTCAAATGTAAATTGAGGTTTTCTATAATTTAAAATATGTAATTAGATTACATAGAATTAGGATAGAATGAAGATACAAAGGAGCAAGAAGCAAAGGAGATGGTACCATAAACAAGAAGACTTGGAGATATGAATTTGATTTCTATTTTGGGTTGTAAATTCATGCATATACCTAGGTAAGACCTAGTCAATTTCTCTTTGGCTCAAGAGATTGACTTTAGTATGTCCATAATCATGTCATATAGTTAATGTAATTATCTTTATATAACAATGTGATGAATGTATGATATATAAAAGCATGAAATAATAACTTGATGAGACTTAACAAAGAGATCCATCACTAAATAAACAATTAAGTCTTACACCTTCCATTAATATGGGGACAACCAGAGTTCTTCTAGCGTTAGGGTTGTTGAGTTGCCTCAAGCTCACTCTATAAGAATATGTTGAATCCATTGAAGTTAGATTTCACGATTAATGGGTTAGACTTAATCGATATTATTAACTTGTTGGATTTGCGCCAAGGTTAATGTGTATTGGAGGTGAATTTGGGTTTGTATACATGAGATGTACACATATCAAGAGTCGATAGCCCAATGTATGTGCACACATCAATAAGTTGATAACACAAGATTCGATAGTTGCATGAATAATGTAATTGGTATGGATCAGATACCTACCAACCAAACTAAGGATAGCTTGTTGAGTTGCCTCAATGTTATTCTTAACTAGTTGGATATCGACCCACTAGGAGAACTTCCATAAAACTTTTCTCGGGTTTCTAGTGAGAGCTATGGATTCGCAATAAAATAGTGGAAGCCATAATGCAATTTATTAAAAACCTAATAAATATGCATTCTAACATGTTCTATTTTACATCTAGGTTGCTAGAATCATCATCATGACAAGTGTGAATTTGCTATCGCTAAAGGAATCAAATAAGTTGACTAGGCCCAATTTTTTTGGATTGGCTAAGGAATCTGAAAATAGTTCTCAAATCCGAAAAGATTGGCTATGTCCTAGATGAGGCACTCCCTAATCCCCCTGCTGCTAATGCTTCTGAAGATATTCAGAAGGCATATCAAAAGCATCTCGATGTTAGTGAGATGACAAGCTGCATTATGCTTGCTACTATGTCAGCTGAGTTGCAAAAGCAGCATAAGGCTATGGATGCTAATTCCATAGTATACCATCTAAGAGAGCTTTTTGATGAGCAAGCACGCTCCGAAAGGTTCGAAACTTCAAGGTTTCTCTTCTGCACTAAGATGGTTAAGGGAACATCTCCAGTGCAATATGCATTGAAGACGAATGGCTATATTGAGAAGTTGGCCACCTTGGGATTTGTGATGGACCATGAATTAAGAATTGACTTAATTCTAACCAGTTTGTCTGATAGTTATTTACATTTTGTGCTTAACTATAGGATGAACCAAATCTCTACCACTATTCCTGAGCTGATTAACTTGCTTAAAACAGCTGAGTCATCTATCAAGAAGGACAGTAAGGCTGTGATGCTGGTGGACTCTTCAAGTTCTAAAAGGAAGAACCTTAAGAAGAAGAAGAAGTCTGTGAAGCCTAAGGTAGGTGTGGCCAAAAAGAAGGCCAAGGAGATTGCTCCAAAAGGGACATGCTTCCATTGTGGTAAGGATGGCCATTGGAAGAGAAACTGCAAGGAGAAGAAGGCATCTGATCCCCATCTACTTCAGGTATTTTCGTCATTGAAATTAATAATGTTTCCAATAATAATATATGTGTATTAGATACCGGTTGTAGCTCACATATATTATGGCGCCCCACTTATATATTAGGAATAATCCCACATATATAAGAAGGATGCCACAAGCATAACTCGATAATCTGCTCGAATTGAATTTTTTTTCATTTTAAATAACTTAATCTATTTATTTATATTGGTTTAGGCAAGTTGTTCTAATTAAAAACATATATTTATCCTTATATTGTATACATATATGGCACCCGATTATGTTATATAATTATTTACATACACAATATTAATATATGAGACATGTTTACCACACCATATACATAGTCAAACTAAAAAAAAAAATAAAAGATAACCAACCCTCTAACTATGCTTCTTGTGTCTCTACTGATATGGGTTTGGACTTCTTCCTGATCAACTCCACTAGCTACTATCTACAACTTCAATTCCTGCGTGAGAAGAACCCACGCTAAGCTATCTCTAGCTTAGTGGTACATATAAGTATTAAAGTTTTCCCCAAGCAGTCGCACAAATGCATGTCTCAAATAAAATCATGGCATATCAAATTTTAATGCATATTTGTCATATAAAATAAATAAATACATAATATAAAAAATAAAAAAATAACATTATTCAATAATTAAATTTGCACCACCTCATGTAAGCATTTTACACTTTGTTACTTACATCAATTAATTAAATTTCATATTTTATTCTATGAATTATTATCCCAAAATCTTGTTCTCGGATTGTCCGGATACGGGGTGTGAAATAGGGGCGCTCGTAGAGCTTAAGCCACTCTACTCACTATAATCTCAAGTCAAGGGCGCTCGCAGAGCTTCAGCCACCTTGACCTAGTAAAATTATTTATCTGTGTAAATAGGAGTAGGGGCGTTCTCGAAGCTATAGCCACCATGTCCTTAAATCATATCAATATCGATACCGAACTTCCCCCTAATGGTGCACCATCTATCCTATGTCAATCCTCAGGTATAGAAATGGGCAATTAACACCATTAATTACTTGTTTCTATAGCCAATACTTATTACATATTAACATAATGATATACCCATAACTTATTTCAACACTATATAATAGTATGATATTTTATCAAATATTATCATAATGTTAAGTTCATAGTTAATAACATTTCTATAATGTTAAAACATGACATAATCTATTATTTCATCATGGTGACAAATAATTCATGTCATGCACATACAATCATGCATAAGGGGCAAACTAGAATAATTATATGTACAAAGCTCGATATGGTTTTTTCTTTTCCAAAATATAAGATCAGAGCTTGTTCACTTTTGTTGGTCTTTTACCTTTTGAAATCCTAATTTAAAAATATAATTAATTAACACCTTGATAAAATATTTTTTCTTAATATAATTTAAACAAATAACTACAATTTCTTTTAAGCTAGAACAAGACCTCTAAAGACTGTTGGATCAATAAATTTTTCTACACTTATCTAATTTATATGATTATTGATCTTGATTAAATATAACATGTAAAACTAAAATATACTAAAATTTCAGAATTTGTGAACCTTTACATAATTTTTGGTATAATATTAAATATTTTCCTGTTTTCTGGCCTTAGGCAGTTTCGAGGTACCCAATTTAAAAATTCATAGCTTTCAATGTGTAGCTTGAATTATTCTAAAAATTGTTATACAGTTATATAGGTTAATTTGAAACATGTTTCATGTTTAACTCATGTCCAGATTCGGTCTCTAAAATTCTCAATTAGTGGAGGATATATAATTGGTTCAACATAAAGTGTCATCCCAACTAGTTCAATTATTCAGCTTATAACTCACCAAATACATGATAGTTTAAGGTGGGACTTTCACACAAATTTAGACAAGACATATAATTACAACTTTTATGTTTTGAACTTTTACTAATTCGATCTAAAAATAGGTGAAATATAAGAACGCATTTACTGGATCTGCATAGATACTAGAACACTACTCAATCAAGGAATAAATATAATTCATTTCACTATAACTCAACCTACACAAGAGGATTTATACAAAATTTGGCAGAGACCTAATTAACACATATACCTACAACTTTCAAGTTTTACAAAACCTTAGAATAAGACAATAAGATGATTAATGCTTACAAAAACCATAGGTTATTTAGTTGATACGTCTCCCTAAACTAGTTTCACCCCAATGCCTATATCTTTTCATATACTCAAAATCATTCAATAAAATTTGACAAAAAGATACACAAGACATATATGCATAACCTTTATGTTTAACACTTCCACAAATTCGATTCACAAGATAATCGAAAAAATGAACGAAGTATACTGCAGAACATAATCCAAAAAGTTCTATTAACACAATAATCATGGGAAAAATATTTCTTACTGTAGCGGCGCCCTCCTCACCCGATCACCAACACGTGCCCGGATGAGGAAGCGGTGCTGCCTGACTCCTTTACTTCTTCAAATTGCTATTATTATTATTTTACCTTTTTTTTTCTCAACACTCATATATATAAACATATAAACAAAAACCAGAGAACAATTTATTTACATAAGATAGTAATTTTAAACATCAAATTAATTCTTAACAAACTTTAAAAGTAAGTTTTACAAACTCTAACATTCTTTAATATAAAAGCCAAATACAAAATTTCAAAACTTGTAACCCACTTTCTAAAGATTCGACTGCTTTACTTGAATAGGATCACCGCTTGCTTTATCTAACGCCTTCAACTACCTTTCTATATATGCGTGGAAGGAAAACTCCACACTAAGCTCTAAGCTTAGTGGTGCATATAAATAAGACAATATACTATGTAATGCAATAGGCAACAACATGTATCATTTTTCATATTAATGTTCTTTCATGCAATTCTATTCCTTATGATCCTTTCTCATACAATTATAATTCCTTGCATACAGGACAAATGTCATTTTCATTTCCATTAATTATAAAAATCTCTTTTACATCATCAATCATGTATTTATATATGTATACCACTTTCCATCATTTATATATATATATATATATTAGCCCACAACACCTATGAACTCCAGACTAGGATAACGGAGTTGCCATCCGGGCACTTAGGAGTGCCACACAGCAATATGATGTGCGCATATAAGTGCCATTATCGGGGTAGAAAATCGTGCCATTACCGGCGTAGTATTCATAATCCGTGCCATTACCAGCGTAGAAAATCATTCCATTAATGGTTTTCATCATACTCCCCCCTGCTTGGCATGCCAAACTATCCTTAGTATAGTTCTAGGTAGTTGTTCTAGGGCTTATTCAATATCATATAATTCATATATCTCTATTTACTTCCAATCACATCCATATCAATACTCTTGTTTATTATCTGTATTAGTTCACATATTTCATCCGTATCATATTTCATATATCATCCGTGTCAATTTACATATTTCATCCGTATCATATTCCATATATATCATCCGTGTCAATTCACATATTTCATCCGTATCACGATACAACATGTTCTCACCTCAATACATATATATATAATTATTCTTATTTCCCTGGATAGATAATAACTTCCATTTACTTACCTGAATTCCTCATTTAATAACCACATTCATAATTACAGATACGGAGCATTCACGGCCGTGATTACTAATTTTACGCCGGTGAATTAGTTCATGCCCGTAATCCCAAGCCGTGAACGCTACTGGAATGAATCGCCCAAAAGTATTTATGGTCGTGATTACTCATTCACGCCTGTGAATAAGTTCACTTCCGTGATTTTAACCCGTGAATGCTTCTGGAATGAATAGTACCATTTCCACATAGAAGTCACAACCGTGATACAATCAGTCACAACTGTGAACCCTAAAGTTCACGCCTGTGACTTTCAGCAGGAAATCTGCATATTCACTTTTCATTCATTCTAACATTATCCAAAACATACCAAATTCTATTTCATGCATTTCCAAGGTTCTTTATTCAACTTATTACTTTTTAATACATGTAAATGTCTGGATCATACAATATTTTCTAACATGCATCATTAATTCAATGTCACACAAGGATCTCATTCATACATGTCTAAACCTATGGTTTCATGCCATAATCATCATCATTCTTGAAATGCATTTATCTAAAATCATGTTCAGCATGCATTATTTCAAGCAAAAATAGGCTATTGCCTTAAGTTATGCACAAACCTTAATCTTTCTCCTTCGCTCTTATAGGTAGCTTTCTCTTTTCCTTTGCTCCTTAGAGCTTGTTCCTTGTCACTTGGAACTCCTACAACATCATAAATCATTATTTCATCTGATTTTCTCAAGTCCCCAAACTCTCTTTTTCTCTCTCAAAACCCTAATTTCTCTCTCTTTCCATATAAGTCTTGGATGGGCTCAAAATTCGAAATTCCTTTAAGAAAAGATGAAAAAGAAGAAGAAATGCTTCTTACCTTACACTTTTCTTCACTAAATCACCATTTTGGAGATTTTCTTCCTCTACCAAACTTGATTTTTCTTTCTCTTTCTTGCTCTTTCCAGCTTCCTTAGGAGTTATGGGCCATGAAGATCACCTTGTCTTGCTCTTTCCCTTCTTTTCCCTTCCTTTCTCTCTCTAGAATTCAAGATTGGCTATGGAGGAATGGGGCTGGCGTGACTGGTAGAAAAGAGAGAGAAGAAGACAGAAAATGAAGAGAAGAAGAAGAAGAAAAAGAAGTCTTAAACAGGGTACCCAAAAAGTCTTCATGTGGGACCCACCATTTGACCATCTTCTTCCAATTTTATACTTAATCAATATTAACCCTCTTTCTTTAATTTCATGGCCGGCCAACCCAATTAAGTGTCCAAATTTCCTAAGTTAATTAGCAATTAATCTCATTAATCCTCCAATTTTTGGTAAATTGCAATTTGACCCCAAAACTTATCAAATTTTGCAATTTAGTCCTTTACCGCAAATCAACTTCTTTAAACTCTATAATCATTTAGTTAGGCATTTATCATTTAATTTAGCCATTACTTAATCAATTTTTGTAAAAATCCAAATTTAGACTCCGATCGGTCAAACGCGTTAACTTCGCGACACGTGCGACTCGGGGCCTAAATTAGTAGATATTACACTTACCAACATCAGATTTATTTAGACTAATTTTTGATGCAAATCTTGAAGGAAATGATGAATAATTTGAGCTGTGATATGGAGGAAGGAAAAGGGATGATGATGAAGAAGAATGAGAGGGTTGGAGTTGAAAGCAAAAGGGCCAAAAGAAGTCTAACTTAACTTCAGCCCCACTTTCACGATTTATGCCTCTTTTTTTTTCTTTTTCTGCTGTGTCTACTGTTCACTTTTTTTTTATTTTTCTTTTATTATTATTATTATTATTATTATTATTATTATTATTATTATTATTATTATTATTATTATTATTTACTTATCTAGTCATTTAAATTTTTTTTTACCAAAATTACAATTTAATTATTTAGTCTAATTAAATCTACAATTTAATTATTTAGTCTAATTATTATTATTATTACAATTTAATTATTTAGTCTAATTATTATTATTATTACAATTTAATTATTTAGTCTAATTTAATTTATTTTAATTTCTAATTTAATCATTTATTTCATCTCTTTTAATCTATATTATCTATCATATTTTTCCTATTTATACCACATACTTATTCTAATTAAATCCTAATTAATGGATGTTACAATTCTCTCCCCTTAAGATGTTTTGTCCTTGAAACATACCTAATACATCGTCACTGAACAAGTGAGGGTATTGAGCTTTCATCACCTCCTCGCTTTCCCAAGTTGCTTCTTCGATTGCATGATTCCTCCATAGTACTTTCACTAATGGTACTCGCTTGTTCCTCAATTCCTCAATTTCTCTTGCTAAAATTTGCACTGGTTTTTCTTCATATGTCAAATCTTGTCTCACTTGAATGCTTTCAGCAGGTATGATGTGATTAGGATTTGATCTATATCGTCTTAACATTGAGACATTGAAAACATTATGTATTTGACTCAACTCCGGTGGTAGAGTTAGTCTATAAGTAATAGGTCCAACTCTTTCTAATATTTCATAAGGTCCGATGAACCTTGGACTTAACTTGCCTTTTTCCCAAATCACAGAACTTTCTTCCAGGGAGATACTTTAAGAAAAACTTTATCACCCACTACATAATCAATATCACGCCTCTTAAGATCAGCATATGATTTCTTCCTATATGTAGCTGCCTTAAGTCTTTCGCGAATGACTTTCACTTTTTCTTCCGTCTCTTGCACTAGGTCTGGTCCCATAAGCTTTCTCTCACTGAGCTCTGTCCAACATATAAGTGTTCGACACTTCCTACCATAAAGTGCCTCATATGGAGCCATCTGGATACTAGACTGATAATTGTTATTATAGGCGAATTCCATTCAAGGAAGATATTTGTCCCAGCTACCTTTAAATTCGATGACACAACTTCTCATCATATCTTTTAGAATCTAAATGACTCTTTCTGATTGTCCATCTGTCTGTGGAAGAAAAGCTATGCTAAAATTAAGCTTAGTACCTAGGGCTCATTGTAGACTACCCCAAAATTGAGATGTGAAGCGGGGATCTCTGTCAGACACAATAGAAACAGGCACTCCATGAAGTCGTACAACTTCATTCATATAAATTTCTACCAATTTATTCAGTGGATAGTCCTTTCTGATAGGTAAGAAATGTGCTGGCTTTGTAAATCTGTCCACTATAACTCATACAGTATCATGTTTCTTTGGAGTCAAAGGCAATCCAGTCACAAAATCCATAGTGATCCGTTCCCACTTCCATTTTGGAATAGAAATTGGATGTAACAACCCTGAAGGTACTTGATATTCCGCCTTGACCTGCTGACAAGTCAAACATTTTGAAGTGTATTATGTGATGTCCTTTTTCATACCTACCTACCAGTATCTGCTCTTCAACTCTTGGTACATCTTGTTACTCCCTAGGTGCATAACATATTTGCTTTCATGGGCCTCTCTAAGAATCCTCTGTCTAAGATCTTCTACATCAGGCACACATAATCTTTCTTGATAGAACAATCCACCATATAAGTCCATAGTGAATCCAGGTCTCTCCCCCTTAGAGATCAACACAACTAATTCAATTAGCTTTCTATCTTGTCTTTGTGCATCCTTGACTTCCTGCGTAAGAGTGGGTTGAAGGTGCAACTCTGCCACCATCTTTCTGCTTAAAGAATCTGCTACTACATTAGCTTTGCCTGGATGGTAGTCAATCACACAATTATAATCCTTTATTAGTTTTAGCCATCTTCTCTGCCTCAAATTCAATTCTTTCTGTGAGAGAAGATATTTTAAACTCTTGTGATCTGTGTAAATAAAACACTTCTCCCCATATAATAATGTCGCCAAATCTTCAATGCAAAAACTATAGCTGCCAACTCCAGATCATGGGTAGGATAATTCTTCTTATGCGGCTTTAACTGTCTAGAAGCATAAAAAACCACTTTCCCATCTTGCATTAATACACAACCTAATCCATTATGAGAACCATCACTATAAATGACATACTCCTTATTAGGAATTGGTTGTGTCAAAATAGGGGCCTTAGTGAGCATACTTTTGAGCTTATCAAAACTAGCTTGACACTTATCTGTCTACTCAAATTTAACATCCTTTCTCAATAGTCTTGTTAAAGGAGAAGCCATCTGTCATATCCGCTAATTTAGACTAAAGTCACGCGAGTTGTTAAATCGACTCGTCGGTTTGACCGAAATCTAAATTTGGACTTTTATCGAAAAATAATGAAAATAATGGTAATTAAGTATGAAAAATATCTAATAAAGTGTTCAAAATATTTAAAGATGTTAAATTTCGGTAAAGGACTAAATTGCGAATTTTGAAAAGTTTAGGTGTCAATTTGCAATTTATCGAAAATTGGAGGATTTAAAGGGGATAATCATAAATTAAATGCATGAATTGGGACATAAAATGCATATGGAGGCCAGCCACACCAAGTGTCACATTTTAAGAAGTCAATTGACATACATGAATTAGAAATTAATGAATGTTTCTAGATTGATGCTTAGGTGTCCCTCCCATCTTAATAATCTTTGTCATTTTCTTCTTGATTATTTCTTATTCTCTCTTAATCCTTTGTTTCTAGAATTGCCCATCATTGTCTTCCACGTTCTTCTTATCATACATCAGAGGAAGATGAACATATTAATTACCTAAGGAAAATATCTAGATATTTATAGCCTATGTGTCAAAGTATTGATTAATTTTGTCTTCTTCCTCTTAATTACTCATCCTTCTTACTTATCACTTAAACATCTAGAAGAATTTTATCTTTTCCTCAAACCAGCCCACGTTTCTTGAAGCATAACCCACCAAATGGCAAAGTTTAATAAGCTAATGAAGATACATGCATATGACATTAATGAAGGTTTCTAGAATGTGGCTTATGTGTCCCCCATTTTAATGACTTTTGTCACTTTGTTCTTGATTGCTTCTTTCTCTTCCTTATCCATTTTTCATTGAGAAAAATTCTGTTCTCTCAAAGCAGCCACGTTTTCCCTTGTTCCTCCATAGCTAAAGCTTGATTTTAGAAAGAAAAAGTGAGAAAAGAGAGAAAAAGTAAGGTAAAATCCCATTCTCATGCTTAAGAAAGCTTAAGAGAGTAAGGAGAAAGGAAGAAATTAGGTTTATGAATTTTTAATAATCTGTCTATGAATTTTAGGAACTCAAAGTGACAAGGATTTGGCTCAAAGGAGCAAAGGAAAGGAGAAAGAAAAGTAAAGAGAAAGAAAAGAGAGAAAGAGAGGTTTGTGCATAATCTAAGGCAATAGCCTATTTTAATTTTGTTTTAATTGCATAATTTAAATATTTGGCATGTTGATGATTCTGAATTAATATTATTTGTGATGAAAAATCTTGGGGATGCATGTTTGCTAGACTTAGGATTTAATTTGGTAAAAATTGAATGTGATTGGTTGGTATGTTCTTTGCTGGAAATTGAAGAGCAGTGTGCACTTAAACTGTTATAACTTAATTTCTGAAACTCCGTTTTCCATGTTCTTTGTTGGGTTTGAAAGATAAGACATATATATATAACTTTCATTTAGATCATAAAACCTGAATATGTGTGTAATTTTCCATAAAATTTCATAAAGTTCGAACATAGAATCTGTCCAGAAATTCTGGGCAGAATTGTTAATAATGAGTAGTAAGTACTTAAACTGTTATAACTTGAGTTATGGAGCTTGGATTTGTGTGTTCTTTGTTTTGTATTAAATCTAAGACATAGGGCTACAATTTATATTTAGACCATAATATCTGAATATGTCTTTAATTATCCAGAAAAATTCATAAAGTTTAGACTTAGAATCTGTCCAGAAAATTCTGGGCAGAATTATCAGTGATCAGTTAGTGTTAATATTATCATATATTTTGATACAGAACTCAGAATTAAATGATTAAAGTTGAATATTAAAGCTAAGATCCATATCTAAAATTTTTATGAAGATCATGTAACTATATTCAGAACGTAATAGGACCAAAATTAAGGTCCAAGGAAAAGAACAGAATCTGCCAGTGACAGGGCAGCATGTGAATTGAGAAATAAAATGAGTAAAATGATGAGAAATTTTTTAGATTATGTAAATATTATTTTAATTGAGTGATTATGTGATTATTTTGAGATATTACATGCATGAAAAGTGGTAAATTAATTTTTATGAATTTTAATGAAATTGTATAAGCCCTAGAACACCTAACTAGAACCAACTTAGGATAGTTTGGCATGCCAAATAGGGGGGGAGTATGATGAAAATGATTAAATCCATTAATGGTATGATTATCTACGCTGGGTTTGACAATGTTATCTACGCCGGGTTTGACAATGTTATCTACGCCGGGTTTGGCAATGTTATCTACGCCGGGTTTGGCACTGTTATTTATGCCGAGTATGACATTATTATCTACGCCGAGTTTGGCACGGTTATCTACGCCGGGTTTGGTACTTATATGCGCACATCATATTGCCCGGGAGGCACTCCTAAGTGCCTGGATGGCAACTCCGTTATCCGAATCAGTGGTTCATAGGAGTCCTGGGCATAAATGAAAACATAATGAAGGAAGTTATGGAACATAAAAGAATTATTGAAAATAAAAATGGAATCATGAATTGTGGCATGGATAAACAGAAGATTTAGTGTTATACAATAAGGTGATAACAAAATAAATAAGAATGAGATAATATAATATAATTTGATGTCTATACATGCTAGAATACCGTGATTTGCATGAGAATGATGATTTGATTATGTTAAACAAAATGAGATATAATAAATTGATGTTATGCATACTAGAATATTATGAAATGTATGTTTGCATGATTTGATCATAAAGTTTTATATGACAATGCATGTGACATTAAAAATAGTTTATTGCCTTATTTATATGCACCACTAAGCCAAGAGCTTAGCGTGGGAGTTTCTCTCGCGCAGGTATAGCAAAGAATAAGTAGACAGTAGTAGATAAAGCTAACGATGACCTGACCCAGTAAGACAGCGTATATCAACTACCGTGGGTCACACATCTGTTGTATTTATGTTTTAAATTTTATTTTATAGTACTGGTAAAATAAACGGTACACTTTGTAAAGAAGATGTTATTAAAAAAATGTATTTTTATCTTTGATGTTATGACTTTTCTTTTATGCTGCAAAGTAAATAAATGGTAAATAAAAAAAATGAATGATTTTCAGGTGTTCAAAATTTAATAAAGATATTTTAAATGATGAAGTCAGAGGTAGCACTCCCTCATCTGGGCACGAGCTGCTGGGTTGAGGGGGTGTTACAGTTTTTGGTATCAGAGCACCAGGTTGGTGTTTCTGGATTTTGGTATTAAAGCCTGGTTTGGGCGGTTTTGAGATTTGAAAATGGTTTTCAAAAATAATTATAACATGTGTGTACCCACAATTAAGTATTAATGTTGCTGCTTACTGATTGGGGCCGTTATTTTATGATATAGGTATAGTATGGCTTCAGGGTCACGACATATTGTGGCCGAAGGAGGCGAAAGTAATGAGCCTACTGAAACACAGGCTTCCTCGCGACCCAGTCGTCGCCAAGCTAATGTATCTAGATCCAATGCTAGCCAATCAAGAGGGTAGTCTATTGCTGGCATAGGAAAAACAGAGCTTATGAGGAACATGATAGATTTGCTACAAAGAGCATCACAATCAGCCTCATCAGGATTACAATTTGAGAGACTGAGGAAGTTAGGGGCACCCAATTTCTACGGTGAACGGGAAGATGACCCCTCAGTGGCAGAGTTTTGGCTAGAACGAGCAGAGAGAGTTTTTGATCAGTTGCATTGCACAAACGAGAATAAATATGAGTATGCAGTATCTTTACTACAAGAGCATGCATATGACTGGTGGCGATCTGAATCACAGAGCACAGAGGCTCCTGACCCTATGACGTGGGAGTTCTTTCTAGAGAAGTTTAAGGAGCAGTATATTCCTCCTATCTACACAAATGACAAGAAAAGAGAGTTTTTAATGCTGAAATAAGGAAACTTATCGGTAACAGAATATGAAAGAGAATTTACACATCTTTGCAAGTATGCTGGAGGCATTGTATCCACTGAGGCAGATAAGTGCCGACGATTTGAAGATGGATTGAGAGACCCAATCAAGCTACAAGTCACGTCTGATGAGTTTTCTTAGGTTGCTAGCATCTGCCAGAACAGTTGAGAGAGTTCTAGCCACACAACAGTCAACACATGATAGAGGGTTCAAGAGGCCCATATATCAACCGAGTAGAGTACACTAAGTGGCAAAAGAGCTAGATCTTTCAGTGGCCGATTTTAGGCTGGGGGTTCCAATAGGCCTTCTTCCCTCAGGCGGGGACATCCTGCGAGATCTGTTTCTTCGGCAGCTAGTGCACCGACACAGACACCATATATATCTCTATCCCTACCAGAATGCCAACACTGTGGCCGTTCTCATCCCGGAGAGTATTGGTGGATGACAGGAGCATGTTATAGATGTGGCTCTAAAAACCATATGAGGAGAGATTGTCCCTTGTTACAGTATGGAAGAGGTTCGGGGAGCACTAAGCTGATATAGACATAGGCTTCTGGGCAAGGCAAAGGCCGAGGCCGAGGGCAAGGCAGAGGAGGCCGATCAGGGCCCAGTCAATTTAGATCAGAGACAGTTGAGAGGCCAAAAGGTAGTAGAGTTGCCCCAACCAGGGCATATGCCATGCGAGGCCGAGAGGAGAAGGATGCACCAGATGTCTTAATTGGTAAATTCCTTCTCTTTGGCTCTGACATACGTGCATTGATAGATCCGGGGTCGACGCATTCATACATATGCACACCACTACCAGGTCGAGAGGGTTTAGAACCACAGACTTTAGAATTTGAGATTATTGTGACTAACCCGTTAGGGCACAGTGTGAGGGTTAGCAAGGTGTTTAGGGGTTGCCCAGTTGAAATCCAAGGAAGGCAATTCCCAGCAGACTTGATAGAATTACCATTCCATGAGTTCGATGTGATATTGGGAATGGATTGGTTGGCTCATTATGGAGTGGTAGTGGATTGTGGAAAAAGACAGATGATCATCAGAATTCTAGAACAAGATGAGATAGTAGTGATGGGTGAGGATAGAAGATACCCAGACAATATGATATCAGTGTTGAAAGCCCAGAAACTCATCAATAAGGGATGTGAAGCATACTTAGCGTATGTGGTTGATATGGAAAAAGCAAGTCTGAAGTTGGTGGATATTCCTACGGTTAGTGAGTTTTTCGATGTGTTTCCAGAGGAGTTGCCAGGGTTACTGCCGGATAGAGAAATTGAATTTGCTATCGATTTGGTATCTGGCACCTCCCCTATTTCCATTACACCATATAGGATGGCACCAGCAGAGTTGAAAGAGCTAAAGGTACAGTTGCAGGAATTGTTAGATAAGGGTTTTATACGACCCAGTGTATCGCCATGGGGTGCTCCAGTATTATTTGTTAAGAAGAAAGATGGCACTCTTCGTCTTTGCATCGATTATAGGCAACTTAATAAGGTGACTATTAAGAATAAATACCCGCTGCCTAGAATTGATGACTTGTTTGATCAATTGAAGAGTGCAGCCATATTTTCAAAGATAGATCTTCGATCAGGGTATCATCAACTGAAGATAAAAGAGTCAGATGTACCTAAGACGACATTCAGGACTCGTTATGGTCATTATGAGTTCCTGGTTATGCCCTTTGGATTGACGAATGCACCAGCAGCTTTTATGGACCTGATGAACCGAGTGTTCAGGTCATTCTTTGATCAATTTGTAGTAGTGTTTATTGATGACATTCTTGTCTACTCTAGAGACCGAGTAGAACATGATCAACATCTCAGAATAGTACTGCAAACATTGAGGGAGAAGAAGTTGTATGCAAAGCTATCTAAGTGCGAGTTTTGGCTTGAATCAGTCAGTTTTCTAGGTCATGTAATTTCAGTAGAAGGTATTCGGGTTGATCCTAGTAAAATTGAGGCTATTCTTGATTGGAAACCACCACGAAATGTGATAGAAGTGAGAAGTTTCCTCGGATTAGCCGGATATTATAGGAGGTTTGTGAATGGATTTTCATCATTAGCAACTCCTTTGACACGACTGCTATAAAAAGAGGTCCGATTCGATTGGACAGACAAGTGTCAAACAAGTTTTGATCGGCTGAAGGCAATGTTGACTGAAGCACCAGTTTTGACTCAGCCTATTCTAGGAAAAGACTTTGTTGTGTACAGTGATGCTAGTCATAATGGTTTAGGCTGTGTTCTTATGCAAGAAAGAAAGGTGATTGCTTACGCCTCAAGACAACTTAAGCCTCATGAGCTTAACTATCCGACACATGATTTGGAGTTAGCTGCGATAGTTTTTGCTCTTAAGATCTGGAGACATTATCTGTATGGGGAAAAATGTTATATCTATATAGATCACAAAAGTCTTAAGTACCTTCCCTCACAAAAAGAGTTAAATCTGAGACAACGAAGATGGTTGGAGTTGATTAAAGACTATGACTGTGTGATCGACTACCAGCCAGGCAAAGCTAATGTGGTTGCAGATGCACTAATCAGGAAAATTTTAGCGGAGATGCGAATACAATCTACTTTGATGCAAAGGATTAAAGATGCTCAAAAGCCAGATGAGAAGTTAGTAAAGATAGTGGAAGCAGTGAAAAAGGGAGAAAAGCCTGAGTTTTCATTAACAGAAGATGGTGCAGTATACTTCAAGAATAGGATTTGCGTTCCTAATGTAGAAGAGCTAAAGTTCGATATTTTAAAAGAAGCACATGAAACAGTATATACCATGTATCCAGGCGGGAACAAGATGTATCAAGATTTAAAAATTCAATATTGGTGGCCAGGGATTAAGAAGGATATCACTAAATATGTTGCTAAATGTCTAACTTGTCAACAAGTGAAAGCAGAACACCAGTTGCCCATAGGATTACTGCAACCAATACCGATTCCAGAGTGGAAATGGGAAAGAATCACGATGGATTTTGTGTCCGGTTTACCGGTGACTCAGAGGAAGCATGATGCAGTGTGGGTGATAGTGGACCGATTGACGAAGTTGGCACACTTCTTACCTGTCAGAATGGACTACTCATTGAACAAGCTAGCTGAAATTTATGTAAGTGAGATAGTGAGATTGCATGGAGTGCCAATGTCCATCATATCTGATAGAGATCCCAGATTTACTTCACAATTCTGGAAGAGTCTACAGCAAGCTTTGGGGACTCGACTCAATTTCAGCACGGCCTTTCATCCGCAAACGGATGGACAATTGGAGAGAGTTATTCAGTTGCTAGAGGATATGATGAGAAGTTGTGTGCTTGAATTTGAGGGAAGTTGGGATAGATATTTACCTCTTATGGAGTTTGCCTACAACAACAGCCATCAGACGAGCATAGGCATGGCTCCGTATGAGGCATTGTATGGAAGAAAATGCAGGACACCAATTTGTTGGATTGAATTGAGTGAAAAGAAGTTGATAGGGCCAGAGTTAGTGCAACAAACAGAAGAAAAGGTGAAAATTATCCAAGAAAGATTGAAAGCAGCTCAAGATAGACAGAAATCATATGCTGACCTTAAGAGGTGAGATATAGAGTATGTTGTGGGAGAAAAAGTATTTCTCAAGGTTTCACCTTGGAAGAAAGTATTGAGATTCGGTAAAAAGGGAAAGTTAAGTCCGAGGTTCATTGGTCCTTATGAGATTTTGGAAAAAATCGGACCAGTAGCATATCGGTTAGCCCTTCCACTGGAGTTAGATCGGATTCACAATGTTTTCCATGCATCTATGCTAAGGAGATATAGGTCTGATCCGACTCATGTTATTCCAACTGAGGAGATAGAAGTGTAGACTGACTTGACGTATGAAGAGGAACCAGTGGCTATATTAGCACGGGAAGAAAAAGTTTTACGAAACAAGAAAGTTCCATTAGTTAAAGTGCTATGGCGAAATCATTCTACTGAAGAAGCCACATGGGAGAGCGAAGAAGTCATGAAGAAGCAATATCCTCAGATGTTCAACAAAGAATGAACAGGTAAAAATTTTGAGGACGAAATTTATTTTAAGGGGGAGAGAATGTCATATCCGCTAATTTAGACTAAAATCACACGAGTTGTTAAATCGACTCGTCGGTTAGACCGAAATCTAAATTTGGACTTTTATCGAAAAATAATGAAAATAATGGTAATTAAGTATGAAAAATATCTAATAAAATGTTCAAAATATTTAAAGATGTTAAATTTCAGTAAAAGACTAAATTGTGAATTTTGAAAAGTTTAGGGGTCAATTTGCAGTGATCCATATCTAAACTTTTTATGAAGATCATGTAACTATATTCAGAATGGAATGGTAAATTAATTTTTATGAATTTTAATGAAATTGTATAAGCCCTAGAACACCTAACTAGAACCAACTTAGGATAGTTTGGCATGCCAAATAGGGGGGGAGTATGATGAAAATGATTAAATCCATTAATGGTATGATTATCTATGCCGGGTTTGGCAATGTTATCTATGCCGGGTTTGGCAATGTTATCTACGCCGGGTTTGGCACTGTTATTTATGCCGAGTATGACATTATTATCTACGCCGAGTTTGGCACGGTTATCTACGCCGGGTTTGGTACTTATATGCGCACATCATATTGCCCGGGAGGCACTCCTAAGTGCCTGGATGGCAACTCCGTTATCCGAGTCAGTGGTTCATAGGTGTCCTGTTCATAAATGAAAACATAATTAAGGAAGTTATGGAACATAAAAGAATTATTGAAAATAAAAATGGAATCATGAATTGTGGCATGGATAAACAGAAGATTTAGTGTTATACAATAAGGTGATAACAAAATAAATAAGAATGAGATAATATAATATAATTTGATGTCTATACATGCTAGAATACCGTGATTTGCATGAGAATGATGATTTGATTATGTTAAACAAAATGAGATATAATAAATTGATGTTATGCATACTAGAATATTATGAAATGTATGTTTGCATGATTTGATCATAAAGTTTTATATGACAATGCATGTGACATTAAAAATAGTTTATTGCCTTATTTATATGCACCACTAAGCCAAGAGCTTAGCGTGGGAGTTTCTCTCGCGCAGGTATAGCAAAGAATAAGTAGACAGTAGTAGATAAAGCTAACGGTGACCTGACCCAGTAAGGCAGCGTATATCAACTACCGTGGGTCACACATCTGTTGTATTTATGTTTTAAATTTTATTTTATAGTACTGGTAAAATAAACGGTACACTTTGTAAAGAAGATGTTATTAAAGAAAATGTATTTTTATCTTTGATGTTATGACTTTTCTTTTATGTTGCAAAGTAAATAAATGGTAAATAAAAAAAAATGAATGATTTTCAGGTGTTCAAAATTTAATAAAGATATTCTGAACGATGAAGTCAGAAGTAGCACTCCCTCATCCGGGCACGAGCTGCTGGGTTGAGGGGGTGTTACACCATCATTGCAAAACCCTTAACAAATCTCCGATAATATCCAGCTAAACCCAAGAAACTTCTGACCTCGGTCACATTCCGTGGAGGTTTCCAACTCACAATTGCCTCAACCTTGCTAGAATCCACTTTAATGCCTTCTGCAGAGATAATGTGTCCCAAAAATGTCACCTCCTTTAACCAAAACTCACATTTTGAGAGTTTGGCATAAAGCTTATATTCTCTGAGAGTCTACAACATTATTCTCAAATGCTTTTCATGTTCTTCTAAATCTTTTGAATATACCAAAATATCATCAATGAAAATCACAACAAATTGATCAAGATGTGGCCTGAAGATCCTATTCATAAGCTCCATAAATGCTACTAGAGCATTGGTAAGCCCAAATGGCATAACCAAAAACTCATAATGACCATATCTGGTTCTGAATGCAGTTTTAGCAATATCCTTCGTCTTCACCCTTAATTGATGATAACCAGATCTCAAGTTTATCTTGGAAAATACTCCTGCACCTTTCAGTTGGTCAAAGAGATCATCAATCCACGGTAATGGGTACTTGTTCTAGATGGTCACCTTATGTTGATAATCAATACATAGCCTCAAAGATCCATCCTTCTTTTTCAGAAACAATACTGGTGCAACCCTGGGGATGTACTTGGTGTAATGAAACCCTTATCAATAAGTTCTTGCAATTGTGTCTTAAGTTCTTTCATCTCTGATGGGGCCATTCTGTATGGCGTCTTTGATATAGGCATAGTTCCTGAAACAAGATCAATAGCAAACTCTACCTCTCTCACTGGAGCCAACCCAGGTAAGTCATCAGGAAAGACATATGGAATTCATTTACCACCGGAATGTCTTCAAGATTTGAACCTCCTTTTCGGGTGTCAATCATATGGGCCAAATAAGCTTCACACCCTTTTCTCATCAATCTCCTAGCTTTCATTATGGATATGACTCGAAGATGTTGTGAAAATAATTCACCTTTCACAATAATTTCCTTATGATTTTCTATCTTTAGTACCATAAATTTAGACTTGCAATCCACCACTGCTTCGTGACGTGAGAGCCAATCCATGCCTAATATGACATCATACTCATGGAAAGGAAACTCAATCAAGTCTGCAAAAAACTCCTTCCCATGCATAACCAAAGGACAATTCCTAAATACTTTATTCACTATTACACTGTGACCCAAAGGATTCTTAACTTAAATTCCATATTCTAGGTTTTCTTTAATAATATTATGCTGACTAGGTGTACTAGTGCAAATATAGGAATGTGTGGAACCTGGATCTATGAGTGCACAAATGTCAAAATCATATAATGAAAACATACCAACAAAAACATCCGTTGCTGCCTGATCTTCCTTAGCTTTCATGGCATAGGCTCGGGCTGGAGCTCTACTGGATCCAGGTCTATTCACTGTCTCTGAAATAGCCTGCCTAGGTTGGCCTGGTCCCCCTCTGAACTGAACTTCAGGATGAGTTGGAGCTGACCTAGTAGTCTGAGTAGGAGTACCACCTGTCAAGAGTAAGCAATCCCTTCGTATATGTTCCTTGGACCCATATCTAAAGTAAACACCTGTGACACGCCAACATTCCCCTCGATGGCTCCTATTGCAAATAGTACATATCGGTATAACTTGTTGTAGTAGAAGGTGCCTTAGAGGGAGGTCCCATCCTAAAAGACCCTATTTGTGAATAGCTAGAACTCTTTCCTTGTCCTCTATTCTGTGAACGACTAGTAAAGAAACGACTCTTCTTCCTAGTGAATTGAGTCTCAGGAGTAGCTGAATTTTTAGAAGATTCTTTTATTTTCCTCTTTTTCCTTTTTTCAAGGCTGAGTGCTGCAGAAACTAACTGAGAAAAATTGTTATGCTGAAGAGCAGTCACAATATCTCCAACCTCTTCATTAAGGCCATCTTCAAATCTTCTGCATTTATCTCTTTCATTTGCAACTAATTCAGGGGCATACTTCTCAGTCTAGTAAAATCCCGCTAATACTCAGTCACTGACATTTTACCTTACTTGAGATTCATGAAATCTTTCTTTTTCTCATCAATATAGATCAACATAATATTTTGCTCTTTAAATTCAAAGAGGAAGGAATCCCATAAGACCCGTTCCACCATATCTGGCTTGGTAAGAACTGATTTCCACCAATCATATGCCTCATCTTGGAGTAGAGAAGTAGCAAATCTAGCTTTGTCATCTGCTTCCACTTGCAACTCTTTAAAAATTCTTTCAGTCTTTTCCAACCAATACTCAGCTGCAGCTGGATCTTCATCTCTCTTACCATAGAAATTCGAAGCCTCATTCTTACGAAGCTTATCAATTGTTACTTTTGGTCTAGGTGGTGGCACTATGGTAGGCTGAGGAATGGCTCGTACCATTTGTTGGAATAATCCAGTCATATGTTGTATAAATGGATTTTGACAAGGGTCAATCTGTTCTGCTGCTTGTGGTGGGGGATTTGGAGCAGCATTTTGCCCTTGCATGGTTGTTGCACTGGGCTGATGAGGAGTCCTAGTATCAGGAGAGCCGGGTACTTTCAGTCATATCCCGTTCATCTGAAGACATCTTCCTACAATCCTACAAGTTACCAAGAAAAAAGCCAATATCAGAATTATATGAGACACATGTATATTTAAACCTAATATCTCATTTCACACCTAGGCCTATAAACACCTAAACCTGCTCTGATACCACTAAATGTGACGCCCCACTTATATATTAGGAATAATCCCACGTATATAAGAAGGATGCCACAAGTTTAACTCGATAATCTGCTCGAATTGAATTTTTTTTCATTTTAAATAACTTAATCTATTTATTTATATTGGTTTAGGCAAGTTGTTCTAATTAACAATATATATTTATCCTTATATTGTATACACATATGGCACCTGATTATGTTACATAATTATTTACATACACAATATTAATATATGAGACATGTCTACCACATCATATACATAGTCAAACTAAAATAATAATAATAATAGATAACCAACCTTCTAACTATGCTTCTTGTGTCCCTGCTGATATGGGCTTGGACTTCTTCTTGATCAACTCCACTATCGACTATCTACAACTTCAATTCCTGCGTGAGAATAACCCACACTAAGCTATCTCTAGCTTAGTGATATATATAAGTATTAAAGTTTTTCCCAAGCAATCACACAAATGCATGTCTCAAATAAAATCATGGCATATCAAATTTTATAGCATATTTTTCATATAAAATAAATAAATACATAACATAAAAAAATAAACAAAATAACATTATTCAATAATTAAATTTGCACCACCTCATGTAAGTATTTTACACTTTGTTACTTACATCAATTAATTAAATTTCACATTTTATTCTATGAATTATTATCCAAAAATCTTGTTCTCGGATTTTCCTGATACGGGGTGTGAAATAGGGGCGCTCGCAGAGCTTAAGCCACTCTACTCACTATAATCTCAAGTCAAGGGTGCTCGCGGAGCTTCAGCCACCTTAACCTAGTAAAATCATTTATCTATGTAAATAGGAGCAGGGGCGCTCTGGGAGCTATAGCCACCTTGTCCTTAAATCATATCAATATCGGTACCGAACTTTCCCCTAATGGTGCACCATCTATCCTATGTCAGTCCTCAGGTATAGAAATGGGCAATTAACACCATTAATTACTTGTTTCTATAGCCAATACTTATTTCATATTAACATAATGATATACGCATAACTTATTTCAACAACGTATAATAGCATGATATTTTATCAAATATTAGCATAATGTTAAGTTCATAGTTAATATCATTTCTATAATGTTAAAACATGGCATAATCTATTATTTCATCATGGTGACAAATAATACATGTCATGCACATACAATCATGTATAAGGGGCAAACTAGAATAATTATATGTACAAACCTTGATACGGTTTTTCTTTTCCAAAATATAAGCTCAGATCTTGTTCACATTTGTTCGTCTTCTACTTGTTGAAATCCTAATTTAAAAATATAATTAATTAATACCTTGATAAAATATTTATTCTTAATTAATTTAACTAAATAACTACAATTTCTTTTAAGCTAGAACATGACCTTTAAGGACTGTTAGATTAATAACTTTTTCTACACTTATCCAATTTATATGATTCTTGATCTTGATTAAATATAACATGTAAAACTAAAATATAATAAAATTTCATAATTTTTGAACCTTTACATAATTTTTGATATAATTTTAAATATTTCCTTGTTTTCTGCTCTTAGGTAGTTTCGAGGTACCCAATTCAAAAATTCATAGCTTTCAATGTGTGGCTTCAATTATTCTAAAAATTGTTATACAGTTATATAAATTAATTTGGAACATATTTTTATGTTTAAATAATTTCTAGATTCGGTCTCTAAGGTTCTCAATTATTGGAGGATATATAACTGGTTCAACATAAAGTATCAACCCAACCAGTTCAATTGTTCAACTCATAACTCACAAAATACATGACATTTTAAAGTGGGACTTTCACAGGAATTTAGATAAGACATAGAATTAAAGCTTTCATGTTTTTAACTTTGGCTAATTCGATATAAAAATAGGTGAAATATAAGGATGAAGTTACTGGAGCTGCACAGGTACTAGAACACTACTTAATCAAGGAACAGATATAATTCATTTCACTATAAATCAACCTACACAAGAGCAATGTATAAGAAATTTGGCAGAGACCTAAATAACACATATACCTACAACTTTCATGTTTTAAAAAATCTCTGATTAAACCAATAAGATGATCAAATGTTACAAAAACCATAGGTTATTCAGTTGATATGTCTCCCCAAACTAGTTTCACCCCAATGACATATCTTTCCATATACTCAAAAGCATTCAATAAAATTTGACAAACAGATACACAAGACATACATGAACAACTTTTATGTTTAACATGTCCCCAAATTCGATTCACAAGATAATCAAAAAAATAAATGAACTACACTGCAGAACATAATCCAAAAAGTTCTAAAAACACAATAATCTTGGAAAAATATTTCTTACCAAGATCAGATTTATTTGGACAGATTTTTAATGCAAATCTTGAAGGAAAGGATGAATAATTTGAGCTGTGATATGGAGGAAGGAAAAGAGATGATGAAGAAGAAGGAGGAGAGGGTTGGAGTTGAAAGCAAAAGGGCCAAAAGAAGTCTAACTTGACTTCAGCCCCACTTTCACGATTTATGCTTTTTTTTTTCTTTTTCTGCTGTCTACTGTTCACTTTTCTGTTTTTTTTTTACTTTTAATAATAATAATAATAATAATAATAATAATATTATTATTATTATTATTATTATTATTATTATTATTATTATTATTATTATTATTAATGTTATTATTGTTATTATTATTATTATTATCATCTTCATATATTTACTTATTTAGTTATTTTTTTTACCAAAAATACAATTTATTTATTTGGTCTAATTTATTCAAATTTATCATGGCTATCAATTTAATTTATTTTAATTTCTAATTTAATCATTTATTTCATCTATTTTAATCTCTATTATCTATTATGTTTTTCCTATTTATACCACATACTTATTCTAATTAAATCCTAATTAATGGACATTACACATATGCACTGATATGCAGGGCCTAAGGAGTAGTAGACATCTCAATAAGGGAGAATCAGACCTACGCGTTGGAAATGGAGCAAGGGTTGCTGCATTAGCTGTAAGAACATATGTATTAACCCTCCCTAGTGGGCTTATATTAAATTTGGATAATTGCTATTATGTACCTGTTTTGACTAAAAATATTATTTATGTTTCAAGTCTAAATAAAGATGGTTTCCTTTTAGCTTTTAGTAACAATTGTTGTTCTAATATGTTGAATGGAATTCTTTATGCTAATGGAACATTATGCAATGGAATATACATATTAGATATGTCAAATCCAATTTTAAACATCAATGATAATAAAAGGCAAAAACAAGATATGTTGAAATCATCTTATTTATGGCATTGTCGTCTTGGTCATATAAGTGAGAAATGCATGGCTAAGCTACACAAAAGTGGTAGTTTGGGGTCATTTGATTATGAATCATATGAAACATGTGAATCTTGCTTATTAGACAAGATGACTAAATTACCCTTTAAGGGAAAGGGGGAACGTGCTAATGGACTTTTAGATTTAATACATTCAGATGTATGTGGTCCAATGTCTACACACGCCAGAGGTGGTTTCATCTACTTCATTACTTTTATCGATGACTACTCACGATATGGATACGTGTATCTTATGAAATACAAATCTGAAGCTTTTAAAAAGTTCAAAGAATTCAGAAATGAAGTAGAGAAATTACTTGGCAAAAGTATTAAAACACTTTGATCAGATCGAGAAGGTGAATACTTGAGTTAAGAGTTTCTAGATTATCTTAGGGATAATGGGATTTTATCTCAATGGACTCCACCTTACACGCCACAACACAATGGTGTGGCTGAATGAAGAAACTGAACCTTGTTAGACATGGTAAAGTCTATGATGAGTTTTGCGGAATTGCCTAAATCCTTTTGGGGTTACGCACTAGAGACTGCCATTTATATATTAAATGGATTTCCTTCAAAGTTAGTTGATCTTACTCCATGTAGCGTAACACCCCCTCACCCGATCACCGCACGTGCTCGGATAAGGGAGCACTAATGTCTGTCTTCCTTACTTCTTCAAATCACTATTATTATTATTTTACCTTTATTTTCTCAACATTCATGTATATATTGATATATACAAAAACCAGGGTGCCATTTATTTACATAAGATAGTAATTTTAAACATCAAATTAATTCTTAAAAAAACTTTAAAAGTAAGTTTTACAAACTCTAAAACTCTTTAAAATAAAATAAAAAAAACCAAATACAAAAATTTCAAAGCTTGTAACCCACTTTCTCAAGGTTCGACTGCTTTACTTGAATAGGATCACCGATTATTTTATCTATCACCTTCGGCTACCTTTCTATATCTGCGTGGAAGGAAACTCCCATGCTAAGCTTTAAGCTTAGTGGTGCATATAAATAAGGCAATATACTATATCATGTAACAAGCATTAACATGTATCATTTTATGCATTAAAATGTTTGCATGCCATGTCTATCAACATAATCCTATTTTATACAAGTATAAATGTCATGCTCACATAGACAATGTTATTCTCATTTATATTTGATGGTAAATTACTCTGTTAATCTCTTTATTTTTATATCTCAATCTCCTCTCATCATCATTTTCTTATTCTTTTCTTTTCTTATTTTCCGGCATATCCTCATTATCTTGCCCACATCACTCTAAATTTGGAATGGCTGGATAAGGGTTATGGATAAGGGCGCTCCCAAAGCTATAGCTACCCTGTCCACTATCTGGCTCATAAGAGCTTCTCAAATCAATGACGCTCTCTGAGCTTAAGCCACATTGATTGAGTATAATTTCATCATATATGAATAGCCGGACCAAGGGTGCTCCCCGAGCAAAAAACTTTAGGGTTTCTTTTTGGTATATTTTATAAAAAAATTTGTAAATTAAATTATGGTTTTATTTCCTATAGTATGTATTATAGACATGAATTATAATGTAAATTAATGTATTTTATAAATAAATAAAATTTTGAATATTTGTGCTCTTAATAATTTTTATTTCGGTGTTTGCAATATTTTCATAAAAAAAATGTTACTTCATTTCATTAAATAAAAAAAATAGTTAGACGGGTAATACTCACTTACCCTGCTGAATGGATGTGGGGTAAGGGGGTGTTACAGAATTCCTTCTATAAGGAGATAGTGGGAGCAAAATTGAACTTGAGGAAATTCAAGATGCTCAAACAGATGCTGATCAACTGCTTGAACCCTAGCTTGTTACTCATACAGATGATATAACAGTTCAACCTTCTGAAGCATAAGAGCTTCGTAGGTCAAGTAGGATACGTACTGTTCCATAGAGATATGGATTTCTCATTAGTGAACAGAACGACGTATTGCTCATAGAAAATGATGAGCCTACAACCTATGAAGAAGTTCTAAATAGTTCAGAATCTGACAAATGGCTTCAAGCCATGAAGTCAGAATTGGATTCCATGTATGAAAACTAAGTATGGACTTTGGTTGACCCATCCGAAGGAATAAAGCCTACAGGGTGCAAGTGGGTTTCCACAAAGAAAACTGACATGGATGGTAATGTGATTACCTATAAAGCTAGAATTGTTGCTAAAGGTTATCGTCAAAGACAAGGAATTGACTACGATGAAACTTTTAGCCTAGTAGCTATGCCTAAATCCATAAGGATACTTCTAGCCATTGCTACTCATTATGATTATGACATATGGAAAATGGATGTGAAAATGGCTTTCCTTAATGGAAATCTAACTAATGATGTGTACATGACACAACCAGAAGGTTTCATATCCAAAGATGGAAAAAAGGTATGTAAGCTTCAAAGATCCATTTATGGATTAAAACAAGCATCCAGGAGTTGGAATATTCGGTTTGATGAGACAATCAAACAGTTTGGTTTCTTACAAAATCCGGATGAACCTTGTGTTTACAAAAAGGTTAGTGGGAGTGCAATCGTATTGATTGTGTTATATGTAGATGACATATTGTTAATGGGAAATGATGTCTCAGCCTTACAATCAGTCAAAATTTGGTTATCCAAGAATTTCTCTATGAAAGACTTTGGAGAAGCAGTCTATATTTTAGGGATAAAGATCTATAGAAATCGATCTAAAAGATTCATTGGTCTTTCACAGTCTACATGCATAGAAAAGATGCTAAAGAGGTTTAGCATTGAGCAATCCAAGAGGGGATATATTCCCATGACCCATAGGATTACTCTCTCAAAGTCTTTGTGTCCAAAGACATAAGATGAGAGGACACACATGAGTTTGATTCTATATGCTTCAGCTATAGGATCAATCATGTATGCTATGATATGTACAAGATCCAATGTATCATATACTCTGACTATCACGAGTAGATACCAATCGGACCCTGGTGAGGATCAGTGGGTGGCTGTCAAGAATATCCTTAAGTACTTAAGAAGAACTAAGGATGTATTCTTGGTATATGGAGAAGGAGATCTTATTGTGAGTGGGTATACCGATGCGAGCTTCCAATCTGACAAGGATGACTCAAAATCTCAGTCAGGTTATATATTCACACTAAATGGTCGAGCAGTTAGTTGGAAGAGTTCAAAATAGGAAATGACTGCTGATTTCATAACTGAAGCATACTACATTGTAGCTTCTAAAGCCGCAAAAGAAACAATTTGGATAAAGAAATTCATCACAGAACTTGGAGTGGTTCCCAACATTATTGATCCAATACAATTGTATTGTGATAATAACGAAGCCATTGCACAAGCAAAGGAGTAGAGAAATACCATTTGATTAGAGAAATCATTTGTAGGAATGGTGTGAAGATAGAAAGAGTGTGCATTGATTAGAATATTGCTGATCCTTTAACTAAGCCACTTCCCCAAAAGAAATATGATTCTTATGTACTCACCTATAGAATTAAATATAAAGGTGATTGGCTTTAGTGCAAGTGGGAGCTTGTTAAAGGAGTGCTCTAAAGGCATTCACCTTTAGCACTTATTGTACAAATTTATTTGATTAATATAAGGCATTTTCATTAATTTGATGTTCATTTGATATATGAATTGATAAGTGATCTTAAATCAATTAATGAAGTCCTTGATACATAGCATGGCATGAAGGAAATCATGATGAGACCATGATATTGAGATTCTTATCATGTGTAATTATGTTAGTATCAAAATTATCCCTAGTCATAGGATTAATGAGACAGGACATTATTAATCCAGACAGACTAGCATATGTTACACTCCTTGATTGGATCGAGTAGTAGATCTCATAATCTATAAATATGAGATGTTTAGAGTTAACATGTGGATGCTTGGTAAGCGTAGCTAAGTACATTGCATGACCAACTATGAGACAATCATAAGGATAATCTATTCAAATGTCAATGATAGTCTCATCATAGCAATGGTGCAAGTATCCTTAGACTTGAGGTACTCAAGGATATCTTGAATATTGATTTTGTATTTTGACACTATTTTTTGTTGCCTCAGAAAGATAGCTCATAGGGTGGTGATTGGATATAGCTTGAGGTATTCAAAGGTAATTGGATAACCAACAATGGATTAACCACTCTTGATAGAAGGACTGTATACCCATGGCCTCTTGTCATGGTCATTACTCAGGAATCTCCAGCCGGAGTGGAAATGTCATAAAGATAGTCTTCAATGACATATCTAATAGTGTAATGAGCCTCAAGGACAAGAACTAACATTACTTTGACTAGACGTGACATAGTCAGTCTAGTGGGAGTTGACACATGTCCATACTCTGAACCAAGTGGGGTATAAAATGGTGAAAGGAATAATTGCACGAAAATTGTCTATGGAAAGGTTCGTAGTCAAACCACTGACTTTCCAGTCAATTGGGGGTCATGATATGTTGCTAGATATCGCTCATGACCTGCTTAAATTAATTGTTAATTTAAGTGACCAACATAACCAAGAACCTAATGGGTCACACGCATTGAAGATATGGAGAATGAGTAAAATGGTCTTAGATAGGATCCAAAATATGAGAGAATTATTTCAGGATGGATCGTGATGAGATCGCACAAAAAAATCGTTCGGAAGGGTCACGAAACTGTACGGGCCCGCGTAGCCCGCCTAGCATGCCAGCTGGGCTGCCCACCAGCAGCCTACAGTAGGCCCAGCGTGCTGCTGCCTCCCACCCATTGGCCAACGACCATTTTTGGCCTTAATTAGGCCAATTATGGCCAATTACTATTCAATCATTTCCCTTTTCTCCATTTTTTACTTTTCATCTTTTCTTTGAATTTGATTCAAATAGAAAAGACATCAAATGGCAAAAAATAGCCATGAAAATATTTTATTGTGAAAAAAATATTTTTAAGACACAACAAAATTCTCTTAAGAACACTTTCAAATCTAGCACTTTGAATTTGTTCAAACCATTTCTCTTGATAGTTTCTTCTTCATTCTTCACGTGGATTATCATTAGAGACATCCTAGTGTGGATTGTTGTGGTTTGCTACAACCCAACAAAGTGAAGATTTGAAGAACAAATAAGAAATTACAAGGTATAATTTTTAACATTTATATTTATATAAATTAGTTTTAATGGTACAAGTATGATCTTTTGTTTTGGGTTTTGAAAATTTTATTTTTTCTATTGCGTTTATGAATATGATTCATTCTTCAAAACCCAACATTTCAGAGGTTAAAAGACATTCTAAATATTTCATAAACATATTTGATTAATCAAATTAATAAACCAAATTCGAATAGTCTATCAAACAACTCAATTAGCACAACTAGGTTTTGTAAACCCTAGAAATTCAGCAACTATGCTACAACCCAACAAAAAAGGAAAAGCTGACAACTTGGAAGATCAAGAGTTATAAACACAGGTAATTAACTTCTCCCATATTGATGACATGATCCTATATTAATGTTCATAGTGCGTTCATTGGTTTTGGTTTCAATTAATTTTACTTTTTTTTGTTCCATTTATGTGATTCATGTTAAGAACCCAACAGTGATATTAGAGTCACCCTATGTAAATTAAATTTGAATTTAAATGAAGTATGAATGTGATTGATTGAAAAGAAACAACTTGGATTCCCTCCTTTTGTTGAAAACGAATTTGATTCTGTTTGGCCTCAAATTTTAATTTTAATTCAATGACATGTTAATATGATTATTTTCAATATTTTTGATGATAATTAAAAGGTTTGAATTTTATTTAAACATGAAATTTGAAGTTATGCATAGTTGCTGAATTTCTAGGGTTTATGAAACCTAGTTGTTCCATATGAGATGTTTAAAGGGCTGTTCAAATTTGGTTTGTTAATTTGATTAATCAAACATGTTTATGACAAATTTATAATGTGTTTTAACTTCTGCACAGCACCAATTATGGTACAAAAATAATTTTTGATCATGGAACAAGCAAAACATGTAACTAGGTTGAGAACCTTACCATGTGATGGGAATGTTTTTTATTGTTTAATTTAATGACATGTAACTTGATTATCAGAATCTTAATTAATACTTATAAGATATTCATGATGTTATTTTGATGTCAATTTCATGTTAGAGTTAAATTAAATTTGTGATTAAATTCCTAAAGAATTCTAATTCATGTATGATTCAATTTAAACAATTTTTGTGTAATTAGTTTGCTAATTGAATGATGAATGATTTAGATTGTCTAATAAAAAAATTTAATTATTTTAAGTTGATTATAAGTTGCTTATAATGATGAGAATGAATTCTAGAAATTCTGGAAATTTTTAAATGGAATTTGATTTGAATTTGAAAAGAGTTTTCAAAGTCGTAGTTTAACTAAGATTCTAGTATGCAATTATAACTAGGATTGTTTAATCCTAGTTGGCATCAAACTAATAATTAATTAAGGTAATTTAATTATGAATTAAATACTAGTCATATTTAGATTTAATATTAAATGATATTTAATTATTAAATTTGGATTTATTTATTCCATGCATTAAATTGGTAATAACCTAGTTGGTAAAGTAGGCAATTTTAGGAAACTTTTTGATATGATCAAATGTATGCCTAATTTGCATAATTTCCTTCTAGAAAGTATTTCTAAATGTTCATATGATTATTTAATAAGATTAAATTTTAAATTTCATGAAAGGCCAAACAATCAAAATGATGTTTCCAGGGTTGAAACAAAGGGAACCCAAATTGTTACTTTAATAGATTACCTTTATTTATGCATTAGAGAATGCATGCTAAGGGTGTATGGAACGACATGATGGTATGATTATGGACTTGACCAATGTGATTGATCATGCATGGAATTTTGTTTTGGTAAATAGGGCCTGTGAGTCCTTGCCTTTTCTTTTCTCTCTATTGTATTTATCTTCTCATCTTACTCCTCTCAAATGTAACTTGTAGTTTTCTTATGAAGAATTTATGTAATTAAATTACGTAGGATTAGAATAGAATTGAAATGAAAAGGATCAAGAAGCCAAAGAGATGGTGCAAAAAACAAAGGAGCATTAGAATATGAAATTGTTTTCTATTTCGGTGTTGTAATTTCATGCATCTACCTAGGTGAGACCTAGTCAATCCTTTCATGGCTCAGAGGATTGATGTTAGATTATGTCCATAATTATAACCATATAGTTAGTGTAATTATCTTATATATCTATATGTGATGAATGGATATATTATGCAAGCCAAATTGCCATGATGAGACCTAAATAAAGAAATCCCTCTTAAATCATATTAAGGCCAATGCCTTCCATTAATATGGTAGGAACCAGAGTTCTTTTAGAGTTTGGGTTATTGTGAAAACCCAAGCCCACTCCACACAAATATGTTCAAATCATCGAAATATGATTTCAAGATTAGTGGGTTGGCTTTAACTAGTTACATTGGTTTGTTAGGAAAACCTAAGATTAATGTTAATTAGAGGTAGTATTGGGTAAGTGTAATGAGATGTACACATATCAAGAGTTGATAGCCAATGATTCATTAGTTGCATGATATGATGCAATTGGTATGAGATACCTACCAATTGACCTAAGATGGCTTGTTGGCCAAAAATAAAGAAGCATTAAAATAGGAAATTGTTTTATACTTTGGTATTGTAATTTCATGCATCTTGGATTAGAAACCCCTATGGAATGTGAACGAGATTAGGAGTTTTGTTAGCTTAGTAGGATACTATAGAAGGTTCATCAAGGGGTTTTCTATTATTGCTTCTCTGTTGACTAGGTTATTGCAGAAGGATATCAAATTTGAATGGACAAACAAGTGTGAAAACAGTTTTGATAAGCTTAAGAGTCTTTTGACATAAGCTCCAATGTTGACAGCCGATTCTGAATAAGGAATATGTTATTTTCAGTGATGCATCACACAATGGATTGAGTTGCATATTAATACAAGAAGGTAAAGTTGTCACTTATGCATCTAGACAATTAAAGCCTTATGAGAAGAACTACCTAATGCATGATATAGAATTGGCAACTATTGTCTTTGCATTGAAGATATGACATCATTATCCATACGGAGAGAAGTGTTAAATCTACATTAATCATAAGAGTTTCAAGGATCTTTCTACACCACGGGATTTGAATTTGAGTCAGACAAGATGGTTAGAATTGATAAATGATTATGATTATGTAATTGATTATCATTTAGGAGAGGCCAATGTGGTGGCTGATGTGCCCAGTACGAAGACTTTGATAGAGTTACACATCTGACCTGTTGGGTTTTGAAGAATGGATCATATTCATAAACGCAGCGAAAAATAAAATTTTTCAAAATCCAAAACAAAATATCATACTTGTACAATTAAAACTAATTTATATAAATGTAAATGTTAAAAATTATACCTTGTAATTTTTATTTGTTCTTCAAATCTTCACTGTGTTGGGTTATAGCAAACCACAACATCCACACTGAGATGTCTCTAATGATAATCCACGTGAAGAATAAAAAAGAAACTATCAAGAGAAATGGTTTAAACAAATTCAAAGTGCTAGCTTCGAAAGTGTTCTGGAGAGAATTTTTGTTGTATATTAAAAATATTTTTTTTGACAAAAAATATTTTCATGTCTATTTTCTGCCATTTGATGTCTTTTCTATTTGAATCAAATTCAAAAATAAGATGAAAAGTCAAAAATGGAGAAAATGGAAACAAATGAATGGTAATTGGCCATAATTGGCCTAATTATGGCCAAAAACTGCCATTGGCCAATGGATGGGAAGCTGCAGGTGCGCTGGGCCTGTTGCGGGCTGCTACTGGGCAGCCCAGCTGGCCCGCAAGGCTGGCCAGCAGCCTGCCTAGCCGGTACAAGCCCGTGACACTCGCGAACGATTTTTTCGTGCAATCTCATCGCGATCCATCCTAAAATAATTCTCTCATATTTTGGATCTTATCCAAGACCATTTTACTCATTCTCTATATCTTCAATGCGTGTGACCCATTAGGTTCCCGGTTATATTGGCCACTTAAATTAACAATTAATTTAGGCAGGTCATGAGCGGTATCTAGCAACACATTATGACCCCCAATTGACTGGAAAGTCAGTGGTTTGACTACCAACCTTTCCATAGACAATTTCTGTGCAATTATTCCTTTCACCATTCTATACCCCACTTGGTTCAGAGTATGGACATGTGTCAACTCCCACTAGACTGACTACGTCAGGTCTAGTCCAAGTAATGTAAGTTCTTGTCCTTGAGGCTCATTACTCTATTAGATATGTCATTGAAGACTATCTTTATGACATTTCCACTCCGGCCAGAGATTCCTAAGTAGTGACCACGACAAGAGGCCATGGGTATACACTCCCTCAAGCTGTATCCAATCACCACCCTATGAGCTACCTCTCTGAGGCAATAAGGAATAGTGTCAAAATACAGAATCAATATTCAAGATATCCTTGAGTACCTCAAGTCTAAAGATACTTGCACTATTGCTATGATGAGACTGTCATTGACATTTGAATAGATTATCCATATGATTATCTTATAGTTGGTCATGCAATGTCCTTAGCTACACTTAACTCTAAACATCTCATGTTTATAGATTTTGAGATCTACTACTTAATCCAATCAAGGAGTGTAATGTGTGCTAGTCTGATAAGAATAAAATTATCCCATCTCATTAATCCTATGACTAGGGATAATTTTGATACTAACATAATTACACATGATCAGAATCTCAATATCATGGTCTCATCATGATTTCCTTCATGCTATGTTATGTATCAAGGACTTCATTAATTGATTTAAGATCACTTATCAATTCATATATCAAATGAACATCAAATTAATGAAAAAGCCTTTTATTAATCAAATAAATTTGTACAATAAGTGCTAAAGGTGATTGCCTTTAGAGCACTCCTCTAACAAGCTCCCACTTGCACTAAAGCCAATCGCCTTTGTATTTAATTCCATAGGCGAGAACATGATAATCATATTTCTTTTGGGGAAGTGGCTTAGTTAAAGGATCAGCAATATTCTGATTAGTGGGCACTCTTTCTATCTTTACATCATTCTTACCAATGATTACTCTAATCAAATGGTATCTTCTGAGTACATGTTTGGATCTCTGATGAGACTGTGGCTCCTTTGCTTGCGCAATGGCACCATTATTATCACAATACAATTGTATTGGATCAATAATGTTGGGAACCACTCCAAGTTCTGTGATGACTTTTCTTATCCAAATTGTTTCTTTTGTTGTTGCATAAGCTGCAATGTACTCTGCTTCGGTTGTGGAATCAGCAGTCGTTTTCTGTTTGGAACTCTTCCAACTAACTGCTCCTTCATTTAGTGTGAATATATAACCTGACTGAGATTTTGAGTCATCCTTGTCAGATTAGAAGCTGGCATCGGTATACCCGCTCACAGTAAGATCTCCATCTCCATATACTAAGAATACATCCTTAGTTCTTCTTAAGTACTTAAGGATATTCTTGACAGCCACCCAATGACCCTCACCAGGGTACGATTGGTATCTACTCGTGACACTCAGAGCATATGATACATCGAATTTTGTACATATCATAGCATACATGATTGATCCTATAGCTGAAGCATATGGAATCAAACTCATGTGTGTCCTCTCATCTTTTGTCTTCAAACACAAAGACTTTGAGAGAGTAATCCCATGGGTCATGGAAATATATCCGCTCTTGGACTGCTACATGCTAAACCTTTTTAGCATCTTATCTACATATGTAGACTATGAAAGACCAAGCAATCTTTTAGATCTATCTCTATAGATCTTTATCCCTAAAATATAGACTGCTTCTCCAAGGTATTTCATAGAGAAATTCTTTGATAACCAAATTTTGACTGATTGTAATGCTGAGACATCATTTCACATTAACAATATGTCATCTACATATAACACAAGAAATACGATTGCACTCCCACTAACCTTTTTGTAAACACAAGGTTCATCCGGATTTTGTAAGCAACCAAACTATTTGATTGTCTCATCAAATCAAATATTCCAACTCCTGGATGATTGCTTTAATCCATAAATGGATCTTTGAAGCTTACATACCTTTTTGCCATATTTGGATATGAAACCTTCTGGTTGTGTCATGTACACATCTTCAGTCAGATTTCCATTAAGGAAAGCTGTTTTCACATCCATTTTCCATATCTCATAATCATAATGAGTAGCAATGGCTAGGAGTATCCTTATGGATTTAAGCATAGCTATCGGGCTAAAAGTTTCATCATAGTCAATTCATTGTCTTTGACGATAACCTTTTGCAACAAGTCTAGCTTTATAGGTAATCACATTACCATCCATGTTAGTTTTCTTTTTGAAAACCTACTTGCACCCTATAGGCTTTATTCCTTCAGGGTGGGTCAACCAAAGTCCATACTTGGTTTTTATACATGGAATCCATTTATGACTTTATGGCTTGAAGCCATTTGTCAGATTCTGAACTATTCAAAATCTCTTCATAGGTTGTATGCTCATCATTTTCTATGAGCAATACGTTGTTCTATTCAATAATGAGAAATCCATATCTCTCTGGAACAGTACGTATCCTACTTGACCTATGAAACTCTTGTGCTTCAGAAGGTTGAGCTGTTATATCATCTGTATGAGTAACGAGCTTGGGTTTAGGCAGTTGATCAGCATCTGTTTGAGCATCTTGAACTTCACAAGTTCAACTTTGCTCCCACTATCTCCTTTTAGAAGGAATTCTCTCTCTAAAAAGATAGCATGTCTTGAAACAAAAACTTTTGTTCCAAGGGGTGGTAAAATTGATATTCATATGATGCTTTTGGATATCCCATAAACATACATCGATCAGACTTAGCTTCTAGCTTATCTGACATTGTCTGCTTCACATAAGCAGGACAACCCCAAATTCTCATGTAGGAAAATGTGGGCCTCTTGGTATACCATATCTCATATGGAGTAACATCAACTGACTTTGAAGGAACTTCATTTAATATATAAATAGCAGTCTCTAGTGCATAACCCCAAAATAATTTAGGCAATTCCGCAAAACTCATCATAGACCTTACCATATCTAACAAAGGTGGAGTGCATTGAGATAAAATCCCATTATCCCTAAGATAATCTAGAAACTCTTGGCTGAAGTATTCACCTCCTTGATCTGATCAAAGTGATTTAATACTTTTTCCAAGTTGTTTTTCTACTTCATTTCTGAATTCTTTGAACTTTTCAAAAGGTTCAGATTTGTATCTCATAAGATACATGTATCCATATCGTGAGTAGTCATCGATAAAAGTAATGAAGTAGATGAAACCACCTCTAGCGTGTGTAGACATTGGACCACATATATCTGAATGTATTAAGTCTAAAAGTCCATTAGCACGTTCACCCTTTCTCTTAAAGGGTAATTTAGTCATCTTTCCTAGTAAACATGATTCATATGTGTCATATGATTCATAATCAAATGACCCCAAACTACCACTTTTGTGTTGCTTAGCCATGCGTTTCTCAATTATATGACCAAGACGACAATGCCATAAATAAGATGATTTCAACATATCTTGTTTTTGCCTTTTATTATCATTGATATTTAAAATTAGATATGACATATCTAATATGTATATTCCATTGCATAGTGTACCATTAGCATAAAGAATTCCATTCAACATAATAGAACAACAACTGTTACTAAAAGTTAAAAGGAATCCATCTTTATTTAGACTTAAAACAGAAATAATGTTTTTGCTCAAAGCAGGTACATAATAGCAATTATCCAAATTTAATATAAGCCCACTAGGGAGGGTCAATACATATGTTCCTATAGCTAATGCAGCAACCCTTGCTCCATTTCCAACGCGTAGGTCTGACTTTCCCTTATTAAGCTGTTTACTGTTCCTTAGGCCCTGCATATTAGTGTATATGTGTGAGCCACAACCGATATCTAATACCCATATATTATTATTGGAAACATTATTAATTTTAATGACAAAAATACTTGAAGTAGATGGGGCATAAGATGTCTTCTTCTTCAAGGACTCCAAGTAAGCCTTGCAGTTTCTCTTCCAATGGCCATCTTTGCCACAATGGAAGCATGTCCCTTTTGGAGCAATCTCCTTGGCCTTCTTCTTGGCCACGCCTCCCTTAGGCTGCAAAGACTTTTTCTTCTTTTTAAGGTTCTTTCTTTTAGAACTTGAAGAGTCCACTAGCATCACAGCCTTACTGTCCTTCTTGACAGATGACTCAGCTGTTTTACGCAAGTTAATCAGCTTAGGAATAGTGGTAGAGATTTGGTTCATCCTATAGTTAAGCATAAAATGTGAATAACTATCAGACAAACCGGTTAGAATTAAGTCAATACTTAATTCATGGTCCATCACAAATCCCAATGTGGCCAACCTCTCAATATAGCCATTCATCTTCAATGCATATTGCATTGGAGATGTCCCCTCAACCATCTTAGTGCGGAAGAGCAACCTTGAAGTTTCGAACCTTTCAGAACGTGCTTGCTCATCAAAAAGCTCTCTTAGATGGTATACTATGGAATTAGCATCCATAGCCTCATGCTGCTTTTGCAACTCAGCTGACATAGAAGCAAGCATAATGCAACTTGCCATTTCACTATCATCGAGATGCTTTTGATTTGCCTTCTGAACATCTTCCGAAGCATTAGTAGCAGAGGGATTAGGGAGTGCCTCATCTAGGATATAACCAATCTTTTTGGATTTGAGAACTATTCTCAGATTCCTTAGCCAATCTAAAAAATTGGGCCCAATCAACTTATTTCATTCCATTAGCGATCACAAATTCACACTTGTCATGATGATGATTCTAGCAACCTAGATGTAAAATAGAACATGTTAGAATGTACATAAAATGCATGTTTATTAGGTGTTTAATAAATCGCATTATGGCTCCCATTATTTTATTGCGAATCCATAGCCCTCACTATGAACCCGAGATAACTTATATGGAAGTTCTCCTAGTGGGTCGATATCCAACTAGCTAAGAATAACCTTGAGGCAACTCAACAAGCTATCCTTAGTTTGGTTGGTAGGTATCTAATCCATACCAATTGCATTATTCATGTAACTATCGAATCTTGTGCTATCAACTTATTGATGTGTGCACATACATTGGGCTATCGACTCTTGATATGTATACATCTTATGTATACAAACTCAACTTCACCTCCAATACACATTAACCTTGGCACAAATCCAACAAGTTAATAATATCGGTTAAGTCTAACACATTAATGGTGAAATCTAATTTCAATGGATTGAACATATTTTTATAGAGTGAGCTTGAGGCAACTCAACAACCCTAACTCTAGAAGAACTCTGGTTCTCCCCATATTAATTGAAGGCATAATACTTAATTGTTTATTTAGTGAGGGATTTCTTTGTTAACTCTCATCAAGTTATTATTTCATGCTTTTATACATCATACATTCGTCACATTGTTATATAAAGATAGTTACATTAACTATATGACATGATTATGGACATACTAAAGTCAATCGCTTGAGCCAAAGAGAAATTGACTAGGTCTTACCTAGGTATATGCATGAATTTACCACCCAAAATAGAAATCAAATTCCTATTTCTAAGTCTTCTTGTTTATGGTACCATCTCCTTTGCTTCTTGCTCCTTTGTATCTTCATTCTATCCTAATCCTATGTAATCTAATTACATATTTCAAATTATAGAAAACCTCAATTTACATTTAAGGGGAGTAAGATGAGAAGATAAATACATAAGAAAGAAAAAGAGGTAGGGACACGTAGACCCTATTTACCATAAAACAAAATAATTCCATGCATGCTCAATTACATTGGGCCTAAATCCATAATCATCGATCATGTCTTTTCATACACCCCTAACATGCATTCTCTAATGCACAAAATAAAAATGACAATTTTGGATTTCAATTTGTAAATCGATTCAACACTTGAATTGAAATTGTCTATATGTGTTATTTCGGTTAATTTAACTTTGTATGTAATTTTAAAGTGGAATTTAATATTTAATCAAATTAAATTAAATTCGATATTTGGAGAAATAATTCAAAATCAATTCTCCTTAAAATCAGAATATTATGATGTTAAAATTAAACAATTTAATTTTAATATACATACCAATTTCTAGTCATACTAGAATTACAATTGCTCAACTAAAATTAATTCAAAATTAATTTCCAAAAATTTTAAAAATTTCCAGAACATCAAATTATCATTCTAATTATCTTTAGGTCAGCTCAAGTTCATCAAAATAGTTTTGGCACAAACAAAAATTACTAAGACAAATGAACCAACACACATAGACGCTCAAAATCACTAATTCGATATCTATAATTTTTAAAATTTTCAATGCTTGTAAAATAATTTTGGCATGCATCTAACATCAAAATAACATATTTTTAATCATATAAAAATTATTTCAAGGTTCTGGAAATAAAATAAACACATACAAAAAAATCAAGCAGAAAAGCCCCACAGGGTATGCTAAAACAGTCCCTTTTTGTATTTGTTTGAAATATTAATTAAAATAATTTTTAATTAATTATTGGATACTTCCAGAGGCATAAAAATATTCTCAACATATCTAAATAATTTTTTATAATTAAATTACATGAAAAATGTAACCAGTCCCATCAATTAAGCCAAACAACAACACATGTTCATAAACAAGGCAATTTTATGCATTTTTTGAAATAAATCTGAAATTAATTATTTGAATCACATTCAAATCATTTTTCAATAAAAATAATCATTTTTAATCATCCCATGATTAGATTAAAGAAAGAAAAATGTGTAAAATATATTTTACAAATTAATTTCAATTTTTCAAACCTATTGATCAAAAATCATCAAAAACATGCAATCCCATTGCACTTTCAATTAAAATTAATTTTAATGGATACAAGGAGGCTCTGATACCAATGTTGGGTTTTGAAGAATGAATCATATTCATAAATGCAGCAAAAAATAAAATTTTTCAAAACCCAAAAAAAATATCATACTTGTACCATTAAAACTAATTTATATAAATGTAAATGTTAAAAATTATACCTTGTAATTTTTATTTGTACTTCAAATATTCATTTTGTTAGGTTGTAGCAAACCACAACAATCCACACTAGGATGTCTCTAATGATAATCCACGTGAAGAATGAAGAAGAAACTATCAAGAGAAATGGTTTGAACAAATGCAAAGTGCTAGCTTTGAAAGTGTTCTTGAGAGAATTTTTGTTGTCTTCAAAATATTTTTTTCACAAAAAATATTTTCATTTCTATTTTCTACGATTTGATGAATTTTCTATTTAAATCAAATTCAAAAATAAGATGAAAAGTCAAAATGGAGAAAATGGAAACTAATGAATAGTAATTGGGCATAATTGGCCTAATTATGGCAAAAACTGTCGTTGGCCAATGGATGGGAAGCTTTAGGCGCGCTAGGCCTACTGCGGGCTGCTACTGGGCAGCCCAGATGGCCCGCAAGGTGGGCCAGTAGCCTGCTTAGCCCGTGCAGGCCTGCGTGGGCCCGTACGAGCCCGTGACACTCCCAAACGATTTTTCCATGCGATCTCATTGTGATTCATCCTAAAATAATTCTCTCATATTTTGGATCCTATCCAAGACCATTTTACTCATTCTCCATATCTTCAATGCGTCTGACCCATTAGGTTTCCGGTCATGTTGGCCACTTAAATTAACAATTAATTTAAGCAGGTCATGAGCAGTATCTAGCGACACATCATGACCCCCAATTGACCGGAAATTCAGTGGTTTGACTACCAACCTTTCCATAGACAATTTCTGTGCGATTATTCATTTCACCATTCTATACCCCACTTGGTTCAGAGTATGGAGTTGTGTCAACTCCCACTAGACTGATTACATTACGTCTAGTCCAAGTAATGTTAGTTCTTGTCCTTGAGGCTCACTACTCTATTAGATATGCCATTGAAGATTATCTTTATGACATTTCCACTTCAGCTAGAGATTCCTGAGTAATGACCATGACAAGCTGTATCCAATCACCACCCTATGAGCTACTTTTCTGAGTCAACAAGGGATAGTGTCAAAATACAAAATCAATATTCAAGATACCCTTGAGTACCTCAAGTCTAAGGATACTTGCACCATTGCTATGATGAGACTATCATTGACATTTGAATAAATTTTCCATATGATTGCGTCAAAGTTGGTCATCCAATGTACTTAGCTACACTTAGCAAGCATCCACATGTTAACTCTAAACATCTCATATTTATAGATTATAAGATCTACTACTCGATCCAATCAAGGAGTGTAACATGTGTTAGTTTGTCTGGATTAATAATGTCCCATCTCATTAATCCTATGACTAGGGGTAATTTTGATACTAACATAATTACGCATGATAAGAATCTCAATATCATAATCTCATCATGATTTCCTTCATGCTATGTTATGTATCAAGGACTTCATTAATTGATTTAAGATCACTTATCAATTCATATCTCAAATGAACATCAAATTAATGAAAAAGCCTTTTCTTATTCAAATAAATTTGTACAATAAATGCTTAAGGTGATTGCCTTTAGACCACTCCTCTAACAAATATGTCAACTCCCACTAGACTGACTATATCATGTCTAGTCCAAGTAATGTTAGTTCTTATCTCTGAGTCTCATTACTCTGTTAGACATGTCATTGAAGACTATTTTCATGACATTTCCACTCCAGCCAGAGATTCTTAAGTAGTGACCCAGACAAGAGGCAATAGGTTTACACTCCTTCTATCTGAAGTGGTGAATCATTTTTTGGTTACCTAATTACCTTCGAATGCCTCAAGTTGTATCTAATCACCACCCTTAGCCAATCAAGAAAGTTCAAAACTGTCAATTTGTTTGATTCTAGAATTAAACATAAGTTCAAGTTTGATGACATGATTCTAGCAGCCTCGATGTGAAGAAAGATCATGTTAGAGAATATGCTAAATGCATGATTATTAGGTTTTTAAGAAATGTGCATTATAGCTCCCACTATTTTATTACAAATCCACAACCCTCACTATGAATCTAAGAGAACTTGTCGGAAGCTCTCCTAGTGGGTCAATATCCAACATCACTATGAATGACCTTCAATGTGTCCAAGAAGCCACCTTAGGTCAATTGGTAGGTATCTCATACCAATTGCATCATATCATGCAACTACTAAATTATTGGGCTATCAACTCTTGATATGTGCATATCTCATGTATACTTACCCCATGCTGCCTCTAATTCATATTGACCTTGGGTATGCCCAACAAGCCAATGTAACTAGTTAAAACCAACCCATTAATCATGAAATCATATTTGATGGTTTGAACATATTCGTGTAGAGGGGGCTTGGGTGTGCCCAACAATCCATACTCTAAAGAACTCTGGTTCTTGCCATATTAATGGAAGGCATTGGCCTTAATATTATTAATTAGGGATTTCCTTAATTTTAGGTTTCATCATGGCAATTTGGCATGTATAATATATCCATTCATCACATATAGATATATAATATAATTACACTAATTATATGGCTATGATTATGGACATAATTTGACATCAATCCTTCAAGCCATGAAAGGATGGACTAGGTCTCACCGAGTTAGTTGCATGAAATTATAGCACCAACATAGAAAACAATTTCCTATTCTAATGCTCTTTTGCTTTTGGCACCATCTTTTTGCCTTCTCACTCCTTCGTACTTCAATTCTAATCCTATGTAATCTAATTACATAAATTATTCATAGGAAAACCTCAATTTTCATTTGAGAGGAGTAAGATGAGAAGAGAAATACAATAGAGAGAATAGAGAAGGCATGGACTCACAAGCCCTATTTACTAAAAATAAAATTCCTTGCATGATCAATCAGAATGGTCAAGTCAATAATCATACCATCATGTTATTCCATACACCCTTAGCATGAATTCTCTAATGCATAAATAAAGGTAATGTATTAAAGAAATAATTTGGATTCCCTTTGTTTCAACTCTTGAAATATTGTTTTCCTAGGAATGCAATTTTCCAAAGGAACTTATAGGCCTCAGCCCCATTTGGCCCAAGAACTGTTAAAATTCCTAGATGAAAATTTAAATAATTTTGTAAACATTTCGAAACACTTTCTAAAATAAAATTATACAAATTAGGCATACATTTGATCACATCAAAAAGTTTTCTAAAATTGCCCACTTTGCCAACTAGGTTACTTCCAAATAAATGCATGCAATAATTAAATCTGAATTTAATAATTAAATCATATTAAATATGACCAGTAATTAATTCATAATTAAATTAATTTAATTATTTATTAGTTTGATACCAAATAGGATTCAACAATCCTAGTTAGAATTGCATACTAAAATCCTAGTCAAACTAGGACTTTAGAAAACCCTTTTCTAATTCAAATCAAATTTCATTTAAAAACTCCTAAATTTTTCACAATTTATTCTCATCATTATAGAAAACTTATAATCAGTTTAAACTAATTAAATTCTTTCATTAGATAATCTAAATCATTCATCATTCAACTAGTAGACCATTTACTCAAAATTTGCCTAAATTGAATCATACATGAATTAGGTTTCTTTTGGAATTTAACCACAAATTTAATTTGACTCTAGCATGAAATTGAAAAAACAAATAAGATCATAAATATCTCATAAACATAAAATTATGGTTCTGGTCATGAAGTTACATGGCATTAGATCAAACAACATAAAATAGTCCCATCACATGGTAAGCTTTTTTATCTCGTTACTAGTTTTGTTTGTTTGATGATCAAAAATGATTTTTGATTCAATTAAGTGGTTGTACAGAAGTTAAAACAAATTATCAATATGTCATAAACATATTTTATTAATCATATTAACAAACCAAATCGAACAGCCCATGAAAGAACTTAATTGGCTAAACTAGGTTTCATAAACCCTAGAAATTCAACAACTATGCATAACTTCAAATTTCATATTAAAATCAAATTCAAACCTTTTAATTATCATCAACAACATGTAATATCATCATATTAACATGTCATTGAATTAAAATTAAAATTTCAGTTCAAACATAATCAAATTCGTTTTTAACGCAAAGAGGGAATCCAAGTCGTTCTTTTTCAATCAATCTCATTGATACTTCAATTAAATCCAAAATGAATTTACTTAGGGTGGCTCTAATACCAATGTTGGGTTCTTATACATGTATCTCATACATGTCATAATATATTAATTGAATCCAAATAGCATGTAACGCTCTATGTACATTAAAATTGGATCATACCATCAATATGAAAGAAGTAATTACCTTTGTTTGTTGCTTTCCAATCTACCAAGTTGTGACCCTTTCTTCTTAGTTGGGTTATTGCAAACCACACTAATCCAAGGCTAGATTGTCTCTAATCTTAATCCATACAAAGGAGTAAAGTAATCAACCTTGAATGAGATGGGTTACTAAAGCATGAAGGTGCTAGCAATGGTGATTAAACTTTTTGAGAGAGATGGAAGAGAGATAAATTTTATTTCTTAAATAAGGTAGGCTACTTTCTAAGCCCTTTTTGTTCGAGGAGTGCTCTAAAGGCAATCACCTTTAGCACTTATTGTACAAATTTATTTGATTAATAAAAGGCTTTTTCATTAATTTGATGTTCAATTGATATATGAATTGATAAGTGATCTTAAATCAATTAATGAAGTCCTTGATACATAACATAGCATAAAGAAAATCATGATGAGATCATGATATTGAGATTCTTATCAGGTGTAATTATGTTAGTATCAAAATTATTCCTAGTCATAGGATTAATGAGACAATTCATTATTAATCTGGACTGACTAGCACATGTTACACTCCTTGATTGGATCAAGTAGTAGATCTCATAATCTATAAATATGAGATGTTTAGAGTTAGCATGTGGATGACCATCTATGAGACAATCATATGGATAATCTATTCAAATTCAATGATAGTCTCATCATAGCAATGGTGCAAGTATCCATAGACTTGAGGTACTGAAGGATATCTTGAATATTGATTATGTATTTTGACACTATTCCTTATTGCCTCAGGGAGGTTTCTCATAGGGTGGTGATTGGATACAACTTAAGGTATTCAAAGGCAATTGGGTAATCAATAAAGGATTAACCAATCCTGATAGAAGGAGTGTATACCCATGGCCTCTTGTCGTGGTCATTACTTGGGAATCTCTGGCCGGAGTGGAAATGTCATAAAGATAGTCTTCAATGACATATCTAATAGATTAATGAGTCTTAGGGATAAGAACTAACATTACTTGGATTAGACGTGATGTAGTCAGTCTAGTGGGAGTCGACACATGTCTATATTCTGAACCAAGTGGGGTCTAGAATGGTGAAATGATTAATTGCACGAAAATTGTCTATGGAAAGGTTTGCAGTCAAACCACTGACTTTCCGATCAATTGGGGGTCATGATGTGTTGCTAGATACCACTCATGACTTGCTTAAATTAATTGTTAATTTAAGTAGCCAACATAACCGAGAACCTAATGGGTCACACGCATTGAAGATATGGAGAATGAGTAAAATGGTCTTGGATAGGATCCAAAATATGAGAGAATTATTTTGGGATGGATCGCGATGAGATCGAATGAAAAAAAATCATTCAGGAGCCCATATGGGCCCGCACAAGCTAGGCAGGCTGTTCACCTACCTAGGGGCAGCTGGGCTACCCAGCAACAGCCCGCAACATTGGCCAACGATAGAATTTGGCCTTAATTAGGCCAACTATGACCAATTACTATTCATTCATTTCCCTTTTCTCCATTTTTGACTTTTCATCTTTTCTTTGAATTTGATTCAAATAGAAAAGATATCAAATGACATAAAATAGACATGAATTTTTTTTTTTGTGAAAAAAATATTTTTAGGACATAACAAAATTCTCTCAAGAACGCTTTCAAAGCTAGCACTTTGAATTTGTTCAAACCATTTCTTTTGATAGATTTTTTTTTTCATTCCTCGCATGGATTATTGTAAGAGACATCCTAATGTGGATTGTGTGGTTTGCTACAACCCAATATAGTGAATATTTGAATAACAAATAATAAATTATAAGGTATAATTTCTAATCTCTATGTTTCTAAAAATTAGTTTTAATGACACAAGTATGATCTTTTGTTTCGGATTTTGAAAATTTTATTTTTCCGCTGTGTTTATGAATATGATTCATTTTTCAAAACCCAACAACCCTTTGTGTCCAATAAAATTAATTTTAATTGGAAGTGCAATGGGATTGCATAGTTTTGATGATTTTGGATCAATAGGCTTTGAAAAATTGAAATTAATTTGTAAAATATATTTTACACATTTGTCTTTCTTAATCTGATCATGTGATGATTAAGGATGATTATTTTGATTGAAAAATGATTTGAATGTGATTCAAAAATATTCAAAAAAGGATGATTGTGCCAAAAATATTTTGATGAACTTAAGCTGACCTAAAGATGATTACAATAATAATTTGACGTTATGAAAATTTTTAGAATTTTTGGAAATTAATTTTGAATTATTTTAAGTTGTGGAATTGTAATTATAGTATGACTAGAAATTGGTATGTATATTAAAATTAAATTATTTAATATTAACATCATAATATTCTGATTTTAAGGAGAATTAATTTTTAATTAATCCTGAAAATATGGAAGTTAATTTAATTTGATTAAATATTAAATTTCGCATTAAAATGACATAAAAAATTAAATTAACCGAAAGAACACAAATAGGCAATTTCGGTTCAAGGGTTGAATCGATTTACAAATTGAAATCCAAAATTGTCAATTTTATTTTATGCATTAGAGAATGCATGTAGGCGTATGAAAAGGCATGATGCATGATTATGGACTTAGGCCTAATGTGATTGAACATGCATGGAATTGTTTTGTTTTATGGTAAATAGGGCATGAGTGTCCCTACCTCTCTTTCTTTCTTATGTATTTCTCTTCTCACCTTACTCCCCTCAAATGTAAATTGAGATTTTCTATATTTTGAAATATGTAATTAGATTACATAGAAGCAAGAAGCAAATAAGGTGGTACCATAAATAAGAAGACTTGGAAATAGGAATTTGATTTGTATTTTGGGTTGTAAAGTCATGCATATACCTAGGTAAGACCTAGTCAATTTCTCTTTGGCTTAAGAGATTGACTTTAGTATGTCTATAATCATGTCATATAGTTAATGTAACTATCTTTATATATCCATGTGATGAATGCATAATGTATAAAAGCATGAAATAATAACTTGATGAGACTTAACAAAGAAATCCCTCTCTAAATAATTAATTAAGTCTTATGCCTTCCTTTAATATGGGGAGAATTAGAGTTCTTCTAAAGTTAAGGTTGTTTAGTTTCCTCAAGCTCACTCTATGAGAATATGTTCAATCCATTGAAATTATATTTCACGATTAGTGGGTTAGACTTAACTGATATTATTAACATGTTGGATTTGCGCCAAGGTTAATGTGTATTGTAGGTGAAGTTGGGTTTGTATACATGAGATGTACACATATCAAGAGTTGATAGCCCAATGTATGTACACACATCAATAAGTTGATAGCACAAGATTCGATAGTAACATGAATAATGCAATTGGTATGGATTAGATACCTACAACCAAACTAAGGATAACTTGTTGAGTTGCCTCAAGGTTATTCTTAGCTAGTTGCATATCGACCCACTAGGAGAACTTCCATATAAGTTCTCTCAGGTTCATAGTGAGGGCTATTGATTGGCAATAAAATCATGGGAGTCGTAATGCAATTTATTGAAGACCTATTAAACATGCATTTTATGTACATTCCAACATGTTTTATTTTACATCTAGGTTGCTAGAATCATCATCATGAAGAGTGTGAATTTGCAATCACTAATGGAATCAAATAAGTTGACTAGGCCTAATTTTTTGGATTGGCTAAGGAATCTGAGAATAGTTCTCAAATCCGAAATGATTGGCTATGTCCTAGATGAGGCGCTCCCTAATCCCCCTGCTGCTAATGCTTTTGAAGATGTTCAAAAGGCATATCAAAAGCATCTCGATGATAGTGAGATGGCAAGCTACATTATGCTTCCTACTATGTTAACTGAGTTGCAAAAGCAGCATGAGGCTATGGATGCTAATTCCATAGTATACCATCTAAGAGATCTTTTTGATGAGCAAGCACATTCCAAAAGGATTGATGTTTTGAGGTTGCTCTTCTGCACCAAGATGGCTGAGGGGACATCTCTAGTGCAATATGCATTGAAGATGAATGGCTATATTGAGAGATTGGCTACCTTGGGATTTGTGATGGACCATGAATTAAGTATTGAATGAATTCTAACCAGTTTGTCTGATAGTTATTCACATTTTATGCTTAACTATAGGATGAACCAAATCTTTACCACTATTCCTGAGCTGATTAACTTGCTCAAAATAGCTGAGCCATTTGTCAAGAAGGACAATAAAGCTATGATGCTGGTGGACTCTTTAAGTTCTAAAAGGAAGAACCTTAAGAAGAAGAAGAAGAAGAAGAAGAAGAAGAAGTCCATGAAGCCTAAGGGAGGCATGGCCAAGAACAAGGCCAAGGAGATTGCTCCAAAGGGGACATGCTTCCATTGTGGCAATGATGGCCATTGGAAAAGAAACTGCAAGGCTTACTTGGAGTCCTTGAAGAAGAAGGCATACGATGCCCCGATGCCCCATCAACTTCGGGAATTTTTTTCATTGAAATTAATATTGTTTCGGATAATAATATATGAGTATTAGATACCGGTTGTGGCTCACGCATATGCACTGATATATAGGGCCTAAGGAATAGTAGGCAGCTCAATAAGGGAGAGTCAGACCTACACGTTGGAAATGGAGCAAGGGTTGCTGCATTAGCTATAGGAACATATGTACTAACCCTCCCTAGTGGGCTTATATTAAATTTGGATAATTGCTATTATGTACCTGCTTTGACTAAAAACATTATTTTTGTTTCAAGTCTAAATAAAGATGGTTTCTTTTTAGCTTTTAGTAACAATTGTTGTTCTATTATGTTGAATGGAATTCTTTATGCTCATGGTACATTATGCAATGGAATATATATGTTAGATATGTCAAATGCAATTTTAAACATCAATGATAATAAAATAAGATATGTTGAAATCATTTTACTTATGGCATTATCGCCTTGGTCATATAAGTGAGAAAAGCATGGCTAAGCTACACAAGAGAGGTAGTTTGGGGTCATTTGATTATGAATAATGTGACACATGCGAATCTTGCTTATTAGGCAAGATTTCTAAATTACCCTTTAAGGGAAAGGGTCAACATGCTAATGGACTTTTAGACTTCATACATTCAGATGTATGTGGTCCAATGTCTAAACAAGCCATAACTAGTTTCATCTACTTCATTAATTTTATCGATGACTACTCACGATATGGGTATGTGTATCTTATGAGATACAAATCTGAAGCTTTTGAAAAGTTTAAAGAATTCAGAAATGAAGTAGAGAAACAACTTGGCAAAAGCATTAAAACACTTCGATCAGATCGAGGAGGTGAATACTTGAGTCAAGAGTTTCTAGATTATCTTAGGGATAATGAGATTTTATCTCAATGGACTCCACCTTACATGCCACAACACAATGGTGTGGCTGAAAGAAGAAATCGAACCTTGTTACACATGGTAAGGTCTATGATGAGTTTTACGAAACTGCCTAAATCCTTTTGGGATTATGGACGAGAGACCGCCATTTATATATTAAATGGAGTTCCTTTGAAGTTAGTTGATGTTACTCCATATGAGATATGGTATAACAAAAGGCCCACAGTTTTTTACATTAGAATTTGGGGTTGTCCTACTTATGTGAAGCAGACAATGTCAAATAAGCTAGAAGCTAAGTCTGACTAATGTCTGTTTGTGGGATATCCAAAAGCATCATATGGATATCAATTTTCCCACCCCTTGGAACAAAAGGTTTTAGTTTCAAGACATACTATCTTTTTAGAAAGACAATTCCTTCTAAAAGGAGATAGTGGGAGCAAAATTGAACTTGAGGAAGTTCAAGATGCTCAAACAGATGTTGATCAACTACCTGAACCTGAGCTTGTTACTCATGCAAATGATATAATAGCTCAACCTTCTGAAGCACAAGAGCTTCATAGGTCAAGAAGGATACGTACTATTCCAGAGAGATATGGATTTCTCATTAGTGAACAGAATGACGTATAGCTCATAGAAAATGATGAGCCTATAACCTATGATGAAGTTCTGAATAGTTCAGAATCTGACAAATGGCTTCAAGCCATGAAGTTAGAAATGGATTCCATGTATGAAAACCAAGTATGGACTTTGGTTGACCCACCCGAAGGGATAAAGGCTATAGAGTGCAAGTGGGTTTTCAAAAAGAAAAATGACATGGATGGTAATGTGATTATCTATAAAGCTAGACTTTTTGCTAAAGGTTATCGTTAAAGATAAGGAATTGGCTATGATGAAACATTTAGCCCAGTAGCTATGCTTAAATCCTTAAGGATACTCCTAGCCATTGCTACTCATTATGATTATGAGATATGACAAATGGATGTGAAAACAACTTTCCTTAATGGAAATCTAACTGAGGATGTGTACACGACACAACCAGAAGACTTCATATCCAAAGATGGCAAAAAGGTATGCAAGCTTCAAAGATCCATTTATGGATTAAAACAAGCATCTAGGAGTTGGAATATTTGGTTTGATGAGACAATCAAACAGTTAGGCTTCTTACAAAATCCAGATGAAACTTGTGTTTATAAGAAGGTTAGTGGGAGTACAATTGTATTTCTTGTATTATATGTAGATGACATATTGTTAATGGGAAATGATATCTCATCCTTACAATCAGTGAAAATTTGGTGATCTTAGAATTTCTCTATGAAAGACCTTGGAGAAGCTGCCTATATTTTGGGGATAAAGATCTATATACATATATAAGATGCTAAAGAGGTTTAGCATGGAGCAGTCCAAGAGGGGACATATTTTCGTGACCCATGGGATTACTCTCTCAAAGTCTTTGTGTCCAAAGACACAAGATGAGAAGACACACATGAGTTTGATTCCATATGCTTCAGCTATAGGATCAATCAAGTATGTTATGATATGTACAAGACTCGATGTATCATATGTTCTGAGTGTCACGAGCAAATACCAATCGGACCCTGGTGAGGGTCATTGGGTGGCTGTCAAGAATATCCTCAAGTAGTTAAGAAGGACTAAGGATGTATTCTTAGTATATGGAAATGGAGATCTTATTATAAGTGGGTACACCGATGCTAGCTTCCAATCTGACAAGGATGACTCAAAATCTCAGTCAGGTTATATATTCAAACTAAGTGGTGGAGCAGTTAGTTGGAAGATTTCCAAACAGGAAATGAGTGTTGATTCCACAACTGAAGCAAAGTATATTGCAACTTCTAAAGTAGCAAAAAAAGCAGTTTGGATAAAGAAATTAATAACAAAACTTGGAGTGGTTCCCAGTATTATTAATCCAATACAATTGTATTGTGATAATAATGGAGTCATTGCGCAACCAAAGGAGCCACGGTCTCATCAGAGATCCAAACATGTACTCAGAAGATACCATTGGATTAGAGAAATCATTAGTAGGAATGATATAAAGATACAAAGAGTGCCCACTGATCAGAATATTGTCGATCCTTTAACTAAGCCACTTCCCTAAAAGAATTTTGATTCTTATGCACTCAGCTATGGAATTAAATTCAAAGACGGTAGGCTTTAGTGCAAGTGGGAGCTTGTTAGAGGAGTGCTCTAAAGGCAATCACCTTTAGCACTTATTGTACAAATTTATTTGATTAATAAAAGGCTCTTTCATTAATTTGATGTTCATTTGATATATGAATTGATAACTGATTTGAAATCAATTAATGAAGTCCTTGATACATAACATAGCATGAAGGAAATCATGATGAGATCATGATACTGAGATTCTTATGATTTGTAATTATGTTAGTATCAAAATTATCCCTAGTCATAGGATTAATGAGATAAGACATTATTAATCCGAACAGACTAGCACATATTACACTCCTTGATTGGATCGAGTAGTATATCTCATAATCTATAAACATGATATGTTTAGAGTTAACATGTGGATGCTTGCTAAGTGTAGCTAAGTACATTGGATGACCAGCTATGAGACAATCATATGGTAATCTATTCAAATGTCAATGATAGTATCATCATAGCATTGGTGCAAGTGTCCTTAGACTTGAGGTAATCAAGGATATCTTGAATATTGATTCTGTATTTTGACACTATTCCTTATTGCCTCAGAGAGGTAGCTCATAGGGTGGTGATTGGATACAGCTTGAGGTATTCGAAGGTAATTGGATAACCAACAAAGGATTCACCACTCTTGATAGAAGGAGTGTATACCCATGGCCCCTTGTCGTAGTCATTACTCCGGAATCTCTGGTCGTAGTGGAAATGTCATAAAGATAGTATTCAATGAAATATCTAATAGAGTAATGAGCTTCAAGGACAAGAACTAACATTACTTGGACTAGACGTGATGTAGTCATTCTAGTGGGAGTTGACACATGTCCATACTTTGAACCAAATGGGGTATAGAATGGTGAAAGGAATAATTGCACGAAAATTGTCTATGGAAAGGTTGGTAGTCAAACCACTGACTTTCCGGTCAATTGCGGGTCATGATGTGTTGCTATCGAATGTCAATGATAGTATCATCATAGCAATGGTGCAAGTGTCCTTAGACTTGAGGTAATCAAGGATATCTTGAATATTGATTCCATATTTTGACACTATTCCTTATTGCCTCAGAGAGGTAGCTCATAGGGTGGTGATTGAATACAACTTGAGGTATTCGAAGGTAATTAGGTAACCAACAAAGGATTCACCTCTCCTGATAGAAGGAGTGTATACCCATGGCCTCTTGTCATGGTCATTACTCGGGAATCTCTGGCCGGAGTGGAAATGTCATAAAGATAGTCTTCAATGACATATCTAATAGAGTAATAAGCCTCAAGAACAAGAACTAACATTACTTGGACAAGACATGATGTAGTCAGTCTAGTGGGAGTTGACACATGTCCATACTCTAAACCAAGTCGGGTATAAAATGGTGAAAGGAATAATTGCATGGAAATTGTTTATGGAAAGGTTCGTAGTCAAACCACTGACTTTTTGGTCAATTATGGGTCATGATGTGTTGCTAGATATTGCTCATGACTTGCTTAAATTAATTGTTAATTTAAGTGGCCAACATAATCGGGAACCTAATGGGTCACACGCATTGAAGATATGGAGAATGAGTAAAATGGTCTTGGATATGATCCAAAATATGAGAGCATTATTTCAGGATGGATCGCAATGAGATCATAGAAGAAAAATCATTCGGGAAGATATGATCCAAAATATGAGGCTAGGCGGGCTACTATCTCGCTTAGCGAGCTAGCTAAGCTACCTAGCAGTAGCCTGCAGTAGGCCCAGCTGGGCTACCTAACAGTAGCCTGCTGGCTCCCTCCCATTAGCCAACGACAGAATTTGGCCTTAATTAGGCCAATTATGGCCAATTACTGTTCATTCATTTCCCTTTTCTCCATTTTTGAGTTTTCATCTTTTCTTTGAATTTGATTCAAGTAGAAAAGACATCAAATGGCATAAAATAGACATGAAAATATTTTTTTTGTGAAAAAAATATTTTTAAGACAATAAAATTCTCTCAAGAACACTTTCAATGCTAGCACTTTGAATTTGTTCAAACCATTTCTTTTGATAGTTTCTTCTTCATTCTTCATATGGATTATTGTTAGAGACATCCTAGTGTGTTTTGTTATGGTTTGCTACAACCCAACAAAGTGAAGATTTGAATAACAAATAAGAAATTACGAGGTATAATTTCTAACCTCTATGTTTATATAAATTAGTTTTGATGACACAAATATGATCTTTTGTTTTGGGTTTTGAAAATTTTATTTTTCCGTTGTGTTTATGAATATGATTCATTCTTCAAAATCCAAGACTTTTGAGGGTATTTATATGTCCACTAGTCATAATTAGGGTTGGACACTTAAAACCCCATGTTTCGCTTCCATTTAGAAAGAAATTCAACATAATCAGAGATCATCACGGGTGTAGTAGAATGCCTTTGTACTGTTGCATGCTCATGAGGAATCCTCATGTGGGCTACAGAGCACATGCCACTTGAACACAAGAACCATTATGTGCATATTACACAAACTCTTTTTCTCTCATACACGAAAGTCTGTTACACAACTTTCTCCCTCATGTTTTTCGATCCAATCCAAACCCATTTCACATTTCCTTTATTCCTTCTATATGTGTGACCCATTAGGTTTCTAGTTATGTTGACAACTCAAATCATCACATGATTCAAAGCAAATCATGAACGATATCTAATAGCGCATCATAATCCCCAATTAATTAGAAAGTCAGTGGTCTGACTATAAACCCTTCCATAGACAATTACCATGCAATTCGCCCTTTAACCAAACTATACCTCATTTGGTTAAGAGTATGGTTTGTGTGTCAACTCCCACTAGACTAACCATGTCACATATAATCCAAATGATATTAGTTCTAGTCTATGAAACTCATAACCATAATCAGATATGTCTTTGAAGACCTTCTTCTATACATGTCCACCTTGGCCATGGATTTATGAGTAATGATCTCTGCAAGAGGCCATAGGTATACTCTCTTTCTATCAAGAGTGGTGAATCTTTTATTGACTAATCAATTATTTCGAATACCTTATGCTATACGCAATCACCATCCTATGAGCAACCCCTGAGAGGCAACAAGAAATGGAGTCATAGTATAGGATTCTGTATCCAAGATAACCTTGAGTATCTCAAGTGTAAGGATACTTGCATCATTGCTATTATTAGACTATCACTGACATTTAATAGATACTCATATGATTGCCTCATTAATAGGTCATCCAATGTACTTGGCTACTCTGGTAAGCATCCATATGTTAACTCTGAATATCTCATATTATCAGCTTATAAGATCAGTTAGTTGACCTAGTTAAGGAGTATAAAATGTGGTAGTCTATCCAGATTAACAATGTCCTATCTTGTTAATCCTATGACTAGGGACTATTTAGGTATAAATACAATTGCACATGAGAGGAATCTCATTATTATGATCTCATCATGATTTCTTTCATGTTGTGTTACATATGAAGGACTTCATTAAATGGTTTAAGATCTATATCAATTCATATGCAATGAATACCATATAATAAAAATGGCTTTTATAAATAATAAATGAGTATCAATTGCCAAAGGTGATTGCCTTTAGAGCACCTCTTTAACAAGAATATACATGAAAATGCATGTTTATTAAGTCTTTAAAAAATTGCATTATAACTCAATATGAACCCGAGGGAACATATATGGAAGTTCTCATAGTGGGTCCATCTCCTACTAGCTAAGAATAACCATGAGGCAACTAAACAAGCCATCCTTAGTTTGGTTGGTAGGTATTCAGTCCATACCAATTTCATTATTCATGCAACTATTCAATCATGTGCTATCAACTAATTGATGTGTGCACATACATTGGACTATCGGTTAAGTCCAATGTATACTAACCCAACTTTGCTTCCAATACACATTAACCTTGGTGCAAATCCAACAAGCTAATGATATCGGTTAAGTCCAACCCATTAATCATGAAATCTAATTTCAATAATTTGAAATCTTGAGGCAACTGAACAACCCTAACTCTAAAAGAACTCCGATTCTCCCCATATTAATGGAAGACATAAAACTTTATTGTTTATTTAGTGAGGGATTTCATTGTTAAGTCTTATCATGTTATTTTTTCATGCTTTTATATATCATACATTCATCACATGGACATATAAAGATAGTTACATTAACTATGTGGCATGATTATGGATATACTAAAGTCAGCCTCTTGAGCCAAAAAGACATTGTCTAAGTCTAACCTAGGTATATGCATGAATTTACAAACCCAAAATAGAAATCAAATTCCTATTTCTATGTCTTCTTGTTTGTGGCACCACATCCTTCAATTCTTGCTCCTTTGTATCTCAATTCTATCCTAATCCTATGTAATCTAATTACATATTTCAAAGAATAGAAAACCTCAATTTACTTTTGGGGAGAGTAAGATGAGAAGAGAAATACATGAGAAAGATAGAAAGGCAGGGACACACAAACCTTATTTACCATAAAACAAAATAAATTCATGCATGCTCTATCACATTGGGCCTCTATCTATTCATCATGTCTTTTGATACACCTCTGACATGCATTCACTAATGCATAAAATAAAATAAAATTGACATTTTTTAATTTCAATTTGAAAATCAATTCAATGCTTTAACCTAAATTGTCTACTTGTATTGTTTCGATTAATTTATACTCTGTATTATTTTAATGTGGAATTTAATATTTAATAAAATTAAATTAAATTCCATATCTTTAGAATTAATTCAAAATTAATTTACATTAAAATCAAATTATTATGATGTCAGAATTAAATAATTTAATTGTAAAATATATATCAAATTCTAGTCATACTAGAATTACTATTGCTCAACTTAAATTAATTAATTTCAAAAAATTCTAAAAATTTTTAGAACCTCAAATCATCATTCTAAGAATTTTTAGTTTAGCTCAAGTTCTTCAAAATATTTTTTGCCATAAGCTGAAATTACTAAGACAAATGAACCAACACACCTAAACGATCAAAACGACTCATTCGACAGCTAGAATTTTTTTAAAGTTTTAAATTCGAGAAAAATAATTTTAGCATGCATCTAACTTCAAAATAATATATTTTTAACCACATAAAAATTATTTCAAGGTACTGGAAACAAAATTATCCCATACAAAAAAAAATCAAATAATACAGTCTTACCGGGTATGCCAAAATAGTTCCCTTTTTGTGTTTATTTGAACAATTAATATAAATAATTTTTTTTAATTATTGGACACTTTTAGAAGCTAAAAGACATTCTCAATATGTATAAATATTTTTTCTATAATCAAATTATAAGAAAAATATAAAAAACCCCATTAATTAACCCAAATAACAACACATGTTCATAAACAATGCAATTTATCCAAAATTAATTATTAGAATCACATTCAAATCATTTTTAAATAAAAATGATCATTCTCAATCATCACATGATCATATCAGAGAAATAAAAATATGTAAAATATATTTTACAAATAAATTTTAATTTTTCAACCCTATTGATCCAAAATCATCAAAACCGTATAATACTATTGTACTTTTATTTAAAATCAATTTTAATGGACACAAGGGGATTCTGATACCACTATTGGGTTTTGAAGGCCAATCTCATTCATAAACACAGAAGAACAATAAAATTTTTCAAAACCTTAAACAAAAGATTATGTTTGTGCCATTAAAACTAATTTATCAAACATAGAGGTTAGAAATTATACCTTGTAATTTCTTGATTTGTTACTTAACTCTTCACCTTGTTGGGTTATAGCAAACCACAACAATTCACACTAGGATATCTCTAATGATAATCCACATAAAGATATGAAGAGAAATTATCAAAAGAAAATGGTTTGAACAAGTTTCAAAGTGTTAGCTATGAATTTGTTCTTGAGAGAATTATAGTGTCTCAAAATTTAGTTTCCACCAAAAATAATTTACATGTCTCTTTTTTGTCATTTGATGTGTTTTCTATTTGAATCATATTCAAAAAGAATATCAAAAATCAAAAATGGAGAAAATGAAACTTAATGAATAATAAATGGCCATAATTGGCCTAATGGCCACAATTGTTATACGTTGTGCAGTGCGTAGGACCACACTGGCCCATGACCCTTCTTGAGCAATTTGTTTCCCGCAATCTCATCGCAATCCAACCCGAAATAATTCTCTCATATTTTTTAATCATATTCAAGACTATTTTACTCATTCTTTACATCTCCAATGCATGTGACCCATTAGATTTATGGTTATGTTGGCCACTCAAATTAATGATTAATTTAAGCAAGTCATGAGTGGTATCTAGCAACATATTATGACCCCCAATTGATTGAAAAGTCAGTGGTTTGACTATGGACCTTTCCATACACAATTTCTGTGCAATTATTCATTTCACTATTTTATATCCCACTTGGTTCAGAGTATGGACATGTGTCAACTCCACTAGACCGACTACATCACATCTAGCCCAAGTAATGTTAGTTCTTGTCCCTAAGGGTCATTACTCTATTAGATATGTTATTAAAGACTATTTTCATGACATTTCCTCTCCGACCAGAGATTCTCGAGTAATGACCCCAACAAAAGGACATGGGTATGCACTCCTTCTATTAGGAGTAGTGAATCCTTTGTTAGTTACCCAATTAACTTTGAATACCTTAAATGGCATCCAATCACCACCCTATGAGCAACCTCCTTAAGGCAATAAGGAATGGTGTCAAAATGCAGAATCAGTATCCAATATATCATTGAGTACCTCAACTTTAAGGATATGTGCACCATTGCTATGATGAGACTATCATTGACATTTGAATTGATTATCCATATGATTGTCTATAGCAGGTAATCCAATGTACTTTGCTACACTTAGCAAGAATCCACATGTTAACTTTAAACAGTTCATGTTTACAAATTATGAGATCTACAATGAGTATAACATGTGCTAGTCTATCCAGATTAACAATGTCTCGATGTAAATTAACTCTGTGATAAGGGAAACCAGGTCACTTTTATCTCTAATGAATGACTTCTGACCACCCCAAATGGTCAAAAGATGTTCAAAGGAGATAGAGATGACAATACTTGCATAATAGATTTACACAAGCTATCTAACCTTTCCTCTAAGTGTTTTTTTTGACAATTAGCAATGAATCTTGGCTATGGCATAGAAGGCTTGGTCATGCAAGCATGAACTTAATTCATAACCTTAGCAAAAGAGAGCTAGCTGATGGACTACAAAAGTCAAATTTGTAAGGGATAAGATATATGAACCATGTCAAAGAGGAAAGCAACACAAAACATCATCCAAGTCTAAGAATATAGTAAATACCTCTAGACCTTTACAACTTTTACATCTAGATCTTTTTGGACCTACTAGAGTTGCTAGTTTAGAAGGTAAATAATATACTTTTGTCATTGTTAATGATTACACTAGATTTGCTCGGGTAATTTTCTTAGCTTAAAAGAGTGATGCCTTTGAATTCTTTAAAAACTTTGCCAAAAGAATTCAAAATGAAAACAAATATTTTATTTCTAAAATAAGAAGTGATCATGGCAAAGAATTTGAAAATAAGAATTTTGAAAATTTTTATTTAAAATATGGTTTCGACTCGTAGAACACCTTAACAAAATAGGGTTATTGAAAGGAAAAATATAACTCTAATTGATATGGCTAGAACAATGCTCAATGAGTATAGTTTACCAACCTACTTTTGGGTCGAAGCCACTAATACTGCATGTTATATTTATAACTCAGTTTTTCAAATGACCAATCTTAAATAAAACCTCTTTAGAGCTATTGAATGGAAGAAAACCGTTTATCTCATATTTTAGATTATTTGGATGCTTGTGTTTTATATTAAATACATGGTTAACCTTGGAAAATATGCTTCTAAATATGATTAATGTATCATTTTAGGATACTCTAAAACTAAAAAAGCTTATAAAGTCTTTATTAAAAGATCATTAATTATAGAAGAGTCTATGCATGTTGTTTTTGATGAATCTAGTAAACTTGATCTTATGAAAGGTAGTTCCCTTTATGATATTATAGGTACAATAGATAAGCTTGGTCTTGATTATGAAGAGGATAGTGATACCTCGAAGAGAGATAATAATGATGATCAAGAAGAGCAATAACAAGAGGAATGTCAAGATAATCTACTACCTCAAGCTCAAGAGTAAGGCACCTAAGAGCTTCAAAAGGAATGGAAATTCTTAAGAAACCGTCTCATGGAGCAAATCATTGGTGATCCCATTAAGGGTGTAATTACTAGATCTAATTTTAAGTTTTTAGATTCTAATCTAGCTTTTGTCTCTCAAATTGAGCCAAATAACATTGATGAGGCTCTTAGTGATGAGAGTTGGGTGATTTCCATGCACGAGAAAATCAACCAATTTGAGAGAAATAAGGTTTGGATCTTAGTTCCAAGACCTTAGGACTATCCAATCATTGGTAGAAAATGTGTCTTAGGAGCAAGTTAGATGTGCAAGGTCATATAACTAGAAATAAAGCTAGATTGATTGCCAAAGGGTACAACCAAGAGGAAGGCATAAATTATAATGGGACCTATGCTCCAGTGGCTAGATTAGAAGCAATTAGAATTATTTTAGCTTTTGCATGACACATGAACTTTAAACTTTTTCAAATGGATGTGAAAAGTGCCTTTTTAAATGGTTTTATAAAGGATGAAGTTTATGTTGAACAACTTCCCGGTTTTGAAGGTCATACATTGCAAAATCATGTATTTTAAACTCTCTAAGGCCTTATATGGTCTAAAACAAGCTCCAAGAGCTTGGTATGAAAGGCTTAATGCATTTTTTTAAAAATAATTTTTAAAAAGGACATGTAGACACTACTTTTTTCATTAAAAAGAACAAGCATGACATATTAGTTGTTCAAATTTATGTTAATGATATTATCTTTGGATCTACTAATGAATTTCTTTTGTCAAGAATTTGCTAAATGTAAGACTAGAGAATTTAAAATGAGCATGATGGAAGAGCTCAAATTCTTTCTAGGTCTTTAAATCAAGCAAAGCAAGAATGGCATCCTCATCACCCAATCCAAGTACACCAAGATCTATTAAAGAAATTTAGAATAGAAGGATGTAAAAGTTCCAAAACTCCAATGAGCACATCAACTAAATTGGACAAAGATGAGAAGGGTAAGACTATAAATGAAAAGCTTTTATAGAGGTGTGATCAGATCTTTTTTATGCCTTACTACTTCTAGACTTCATATAATGTATAATGTATACTTGTATGCTAGATTTAAATCATGTCCTAAAGAATCTCATTTGCATGTTCTGAAAAGAATTTTAAAATATATGTTGTCAATATATTGAACTAAGAAAGGGGGGTTGAATTGGATATTAAAAATTTAACTTTTAAGTGCGGAAAGAAAAGTTAAGTTTAGTAGGGATAGAAAGATATGGCACAACGATTTTTATAGAGGTTAGGGGGTTAACAAACCCTACTCCTCTCCCTAATCTCAATTGGGAGTTTCACTAACACTCTAAGTGTTACAATGGAGTTTTACAAGCTTACTCCCAATTATGGTGTTTCTAACAATGGATCACACCTAACCCAAAAATCCCTTGTGTTTTAATGGTTCACACAATAAACCAATTCCTTGTGTTTTAAAGGCTCACACAAATAACCTTTACCTTGTGTTTTAAAGGCTCACACAAATAACCCTTACAAGTGTTCTATTCTTAACCCCAAAATACCCAAAACTCACTTGAGTTGTTGATTACAGAGAGAAACACTTACAAATCTATAGTGCTCAAAGAATGATGAGCAAAAATATTTTCACAGAGAATAAATGTTTGTTTTGAAAATATCAAATGCACAAATGGCTTGCAACAAGATTTTGATTCAAAATATTAGCTATTCTTTTATTCTCTTGTACTGTCCTTATTCTAGATGCATAAATGAATTGCATTTATACTTCTGTGGCGATTTATAGCCATTAGATTGAATTTTATATGGAACTAGCCATTGCACCAACTCTTATTGTTGCGCCTGACATATTTCTCTTTCATCTTTTACGGTCGTGAATAAGTGCGTCACGGTCGTGACTATTCTTCCAAGCCGTGACTTGAGTGGTGACCTTGGCCATGAAGCATTCTGGAAGGATTTGAATTATTGGATCATGGGCATGACATTATATTTTCACGGCCGTGACATCCTTCTAAGCCATGGTCCAAGTGGTGACTCTAGTCGTGAAGCTCTCTAGAAGAATTTGTCATGTCTTCTCACGGGTATGACTGAAATGTTCATTCATGGTTGTTATCATTCTTCATGGCCATGAACTTTAAATGTTGGATTGTTGGCGCTAAGCTTCATCACGGGCGTGACATATAAGGTCACGGGCGTGAACATGCTATTTCTTCAATTTTATCTTTTTAAGATTAATCTTTCATTCTCCATTCTTGCTGTCATACTCCATACCCTGTTCAATAGACTTAGAAAACAAGTATGTTAAATACATTATTGCTATTTTATTTGTTAGCATCAAAATGACGGAAATACCCCTCAAGGTTCAACAATCTCCCCCTTTTTGATGGTGACAAATAACCTAGCAATATGTGCTTTTGAGAAGTCTCCCCCTCAAAAGATGCTTAGGATAAAGAATGTTGAAGTGCAAGAATTGTAAAGAATGATGAAGTGTAGCATCAAAATATGCTTCCTAGTTTTAAGTATATGCAAAGTATATCCAATGTATACCAAAATTTTTCCTTAAAGCAAGTGAAGTTTATGCTAAGTATATTTAAGGTATATTCAGAGTATATCAAGTGCATATTCATTAATTTAACTTGCATCAAGGTATATGCAAAGTATACTTAAGGTATATGAAACTCATTTGCATACTTGCATATTTGATTCAAAATAAGTTGCTTTTAACTTTAAACAATATATTGCTAGGTTCTCCCCCTTTTGTCATCAACAAAAAGAATAACAAAAAGATAAAACATAATGGAAAACAAAAGCAAATATATTAATGTAGAAAAACAAAATACAAAAGTAATTGAAATTCTGAAAGGAAATTTGAAATTCCTACAGCAAACAAGCTAGAAAATAACACATTTAACATAAAATCTAGCCGGACATCCTATCTCTAAGGTGAGCTACTTCCGCCTCGAGGCTCTCCATGCGAGACTCCATGAAATCCTTGAGGTTTTCTAACCTCTCATCCATCGAAGCCTGCAATTGCTCAAATTGTGGTGCCAAGAGGTCAGCCACTTGCTGAGCCAAGTTTGGTGTAGAGGCAGAGGATTGTCCAATTTCCTGCTCAACATCTAGAGATACCACCTCAACTCTAACTCTTTTTCTCTGCTAGATTCCTTGGAGGCCAGCTTTGAAGTCATCCGAGTCATTGTCCTCCTAAATGATCTCACCAGCAATGTTGGTGAAACGGTAGTAGATGTTGTTCTCAAATACTATATGAATAGCAGCTCCCATTTTGATGAAGGACTTGACGTCTAGTCGGTCTCAAAGATGTGATGGTATGAGGTTGAAGTGGTGTTCATTTAGCTTCAAGTATCCGAGCTTCATGGCGATGTAAGTCACGTACCCACCAATTAGAATGTCTCAGAAGGCTTGGTGGCAATTGACAAAAGATAGTTTGCAAACCATCGAGATAAAGCCACTGTTAGGCCTCTTCGGGCCATCTCCATGAGAAAGAGCTCTGACTTCCTGATCAATCCATTGTTGTCTCCTCTACAAAAATGCTATAGGTTAGAAACCTATGCAAATACTTGTGCACTGGGGATCGAAGGTGGGTGCTATTCGTCTTCTTGACATCCCAACTGCAGTCAAGCCCAAAGTGAGTCCATGCCTGTGTAGCATAGAACTCTACTTCACTCTCATTTAGGATGCCATCATAGGGAAGGTTGAATAAGTCTCCAAACTCTGTGGCAGAGAGGGTGTTCAGATGCTTGCAAATTTAGAATTTCATCGTGCCGGTAGGAGAGACTTATAGGGTGCTCAGAAATTCCAGAGTTGGTTCCCTCATAGTTAGTTGATGGATATCAATGAAGTCTTTCAGATGACAAGCCTGGAGTTGTTCCGTCATGCTTGTCTCTAGGCTAAGTGTACGGATGGTTTTCCATTCAAATGATCTAAAGGAAAGGAGTGGCCTTTTCTTGAGCACTGAGTATCTAGGATGACAATGCTCCGGAATGATGTTTAGAAGGTAATCTGTGTACCTTCTTGGAGCATGAGACTTTTTTCTTGTACCCTTGGAGGAACCGGTTTCCATTTTGATTGAAAATATAAACTTTTGAAGAGTGAGAAATTGATAGAAATTTTGAGTAAACCCTAAGATGATGTGATTTCTGATGATGGAAATGGTTTTTGAAGATATTTATAGATGGAATGAGTTGCTAGGGGGCCGGAATATTCAAAATAGTATTCAATGGTGATAAATGAGATAAGTTGGAGAGTTGGAATGAGAGAAATAACGGCAAAAATGTTATATAGCCGACATCTTCACGGGCGTGAAAAACTAAGTTACGGGCGTGAAGTGTCGTGTTCACTGTTTGTTGAAGAGACGCTCTACAAATGAAAAGAGAGGTGAAATTATTCACGGTCGTGAAATTTAAAGGTAATGGGCATGAATGATGAACTATCACGGTGGTGACAGACGAGTCACGAGCGTGAAGTATAAACTTCACTACTTGTGATCGGGAAACAGAGCGTGAATGCTTCTGTAAGTTTTTGGTGGAAATGTTCATGGTCGTGAAAAAATGTCATGGGCATGAACAAAGGGTTTCACGGGGGTGAATGAAAAAGGTTATGGTCGTGAGACATAGTCTTCACTACCTTCAGCCGTGAAGGGGTCGTGAAGCAAGTCATGAAAGCTACTAGTTCTTTTGGTGATTTAGTTCACGGTCGTGAATATATGTCACGGGCGTGAATTGCTTAAAATTCTCATTAAATAAAATTTAGTCTAAAACAAGACTAAAGCATTTCTAAGGAGCTTTTATCCCCTATAACATATATTTCCAACAAATTAGCTACCTTATTTCTAGTAGGATGAGATAAAAACACAAGATTATCAATCAAGGTTTGACAATTTTGGCAATCACAAAGTTAATCCATCAACCATACCAAGCTCTCTTCTTATGAAATTAAATCTTTCCTCATTTAGAGACTTAGTGAAGATATCTGCCAATTGATTGTCTGTGCTTATAAATTCCAATACAACATCTCCATATTGAACATGATCTCTAATAAAATGGTGTCTAATGTCAATATGCTTACTTCTAGAATGTTGAATGGGATTCTTAGATAGATTTATAGTACTTGTATTGTCACATCTAATATGTATATCGTTCATACTATGACCATAATCCTTAAGTTGTTATTTCATCCAAAGGATTTGTGTGCAACAACATCCTGCTGCTACATACTCTGCTTCAGTGGTAGAAAGAGCAACTGAAACTTTTTTCTTGCTAAACCAAGAAACTAAGCACTTACTTGAAGTAATTGTTCTATCTAAAAGACTTCCAGCATAATCACCATCTGAATATACTATAATGTAAAATGATAAATTTCTAGGATACCATAAACCTAGATGCAATGAGCCATGTAAATATTTAAAAATTCTTTTTACTGCATTTAAATGAGACTCTTTTGGACACGATTGAAAGCGTGCACATAAGCATACACTATACATTATGTCGAGTCTAGAAGCAGTAAGATATAAAAGTGATCCGATCATACCTCTATAAAGCTTTTCATTAATGCTCTTACCCTTTTCATTCTTGTCCAATTTTGTTGATGTGCTTATTGGAGTCTTGGCATTCTTGCATCCTTCCATTCCAAATTTCTTAAGTAAGTCTTTGGCATATTTGGATTGGTTGATGAATATGCCCTCATTGCCTTGTTTTATTTGTAGACCGAGGAAATATTTTAGCTCACCCATCATGCTCATTTCGAATTCCCTAATCATACACTTAGCAAATTCTTGACAAAGCATTTCATTAGTATACCCAAATATGATATCATCAACATAAATTTGAACAATTAGAATATCATGCTTATGCTTTTTAATAAATAATGTAGTGTCAACATTCCCCTTTGTAAAGTTATTTTCTAAAAGAAAAGAACTTAGTCTTTCATACCAAGCTTTGGGGCTTGTTTCAAACCATATAAGGCTTTTGAAAGTTTAAATACATGATTAGGCAAATTATAGCTTTCAAAACCTGGTGGTTGTTCTACATAAACTTCTTCTTCTATATAACCATTTAAAAAGGCACTTTTTACATCCATTTGAAAGAGTTTGAAATTCATTTGGCATGCTTATGCTAAATCCTTCTTTCCTAGAAAATCAGTAGCTCCAAACTTATAGAACTTGTCTAACTGTACCCTCGATCTTTACAGAACTTGTCTAACTGTACCCTCGATCTTAGTGGTGGAGGTGGAGGAGCTGGTACTAGTTGTACAACTTTAGCTATTTGTTGTAGTAGTCCTACCATATGTTACATTAATGGAGTCTAGTCCTAGGTAACTTGTTTAAGAGCCTATGAGTCAGGAAGTGGTATTGCACTTGGACCCTGAATACTAGTTGAACTGGGCTGGTTCGGTGCCCCTTTATATGAAGAGCTCGGGCTCTTAGCTATGTCACTCGATTCATATGCCATCACACTTTAGTCTTATAAGTTGATAGAGAAGAAGCCCTAGTCAGAGTCATACGAGACATATGTATGTATGCATGATAATCCTATAATCCACTGAGGTCTAGAACTGCCTAAACCTAAGCTCTAGTACCACCAAATGTTGCACCCACCTTATAGCTTGGGGTGAACTTCGTTGTACAGGTGGATGTCACACAACTAGATCTGTATCTACCTATTTGAATTAAAACTTTTTTTAACTTAACTCTATATCAAGATCATCATATTATATACTATGCGATTTGAAACATACATCTAACATAATCTATATTAACAATACCAAATCCGAATCAAGTCTCAAAACTATCTTGGGATTTAACATCCCTTATTTCATGATCCATAATTCTTGTTCTTATGAAAATCTATTACATGTCTTTATTTAAACATTAAAATTGAAATAACTATGTCTCTATCCCATGTCATGTGGAATAATCAATAATGAAATGAATGAGAAAAAATTTTAAAAAAAAACAAACACGGGTCAATTATGACTCCTCTAACTAACTTGATCCTTTTTTCTTATCAACTCAACAGTCTATTGGCTCCAAACCTGCGTGCAAGCAAGCCCACATGTTAAGCTACTAAAAGCTTAGTGGTACATATAATCATTTAAATTCTAACATTCATTCACATATTAACATAGCATTTATAATTAGAATATACATGTGTGCTTGACCATATCATCATGTACATATCACATCTTGACTTACTTTATTCATGTTGACCTGTCTATATTATTCAATACCATAATAATATTCAAAACATGTACAAACCAGTATACTTAGCCATACCATATATACATCGAAATGAAACATACATATTATATATCTGAGTCCAATTACATACGAGGCATAATTATCATAGGTGAATCCATTTTATATAATCACATAGTATATCGATCATAATCATACTGAATTTCATCACATATATGATTACTGATTTCCATAATCCTTTTTCCAGGATGTGACTGTATTCTGATTCACTGAATTCTTTATATCTTTGTGGCAATGCTATGCCTTACAATTTTCGTATACTTTATTACCAAATTCTGGTTTCTTAGCCCAATACTCTAAACTTGGACCACCCGGATACGGGTCGTGAAACATGAGTGGTCTAATATGAGTTTAAACCACGCTACTCACTATTGTATCTATCTGTATTGCTACCACTAAGCTTTTCAAATCAGAAGTGCTCTAACACAAGCTTAAGCCAGCCTGATGAGTAAAGACTTCATACATATGGGTTCAAGGGCACTTTAACCTAAGCTTAAGCCACCTTGTTCCTAAACCAAATATGCTACCATTGAGCTTCTCAAATCAAAAGTGCTCTAACACGAGCTTAAGCCACCCTGATGATCAATAAAATAATTGCATACAAAAATATTCAATGGTACTATAAACCCCCTAATGGCATGCCACCTATCCTAGCTAGTCCTCGAATAAAGAATGGGCATATTTATTCACTTTCTCGATATTAACATCATTTATTTTACATTCCATAGTTCCATAACATCATTCTGATATTCATTGCACCTAGTGCATTCACATGTTTCATAATCATGACTTCATATTGCAATCAACCTCATTTGATCATACCAAGTGTGTGTATATATCATACTCATGTTGTTTCATCACATAAATCAATTTATGAGTTTCTGGATACAAGGCATTCACAGGCGTAAAGCCTTCTGCAATGGGCTATCTATCCGTGACTTAGTCGAGACTGGCTCATGATCATTCACAGGCGTGAAATTCATACTTTTATGGGAGTGAAGCTTGGCTTCACAAGCATAAAATACCTTCATGGGCATGAAGCTTTGCTACACGGTCATGATACACCACACAGAAACAATATTCCAACACTGTATTCAACCAATTCCACACACAATCATGCAAAATACTAAATCTAACCCATATTAGCCACTACTATCAACACTTCCCATATTCAAAAATGTAAAATCAACCATAAACATACATAATGTCATATTTAATCATTCAAACTAGGCTTTATGCCTTATTTGTCAACATCCCAACATCAATTCATACACAATTATCAACCTATCAACTTTATTATGCATCACATAATATTACAAGCCATTTACCTCAATTCCAACATATCCCATATCAATATTTCTTATCCTTAAACACATCAGAATTCATAATTCACATCACAAGCACATTATAATTGAATTAAAATGAGTATATGTACAAACCTTAATATTGTAGCCCTAAAACTCATTTCTCTCACATCTAATGCCTCTATTTGGGTTCTCCACTAGGAGTGTCAGTTTGTAAAGCAAAAATAGAGACCATATTATGTTTTATATCTACCATTGTATCTATTTATGTCAGAAACTAACCAAAACCTTAAATTTTCATTGATTTTAATCCTATAAACCTTACTCTTCCTTGAAGTTGAATGAAATCAATTCAAAGGACAATGGATACATGATTTCTTACCTTTATTTTGTGGAAATAAATTGATTTAAAAGTCTAGAACGTGTTCTATAACACTTTAAATTCCAAACCTTGCTTATAGTCCATCTTTAATCTCTTTTATGGTGAGGATTTAGTGATTAATCAACTAACAATGAAAGGGATTGACAAAGAATAGTTTTTGGGGTTTCAGAGTGTTAGTGGCCAGGATTTTGAATGAAATTACATGCGTTTTCTATGAAAACACGAAGTTCCATATATAAACTGCAAGGTTTTGCGGGCGTGAACTATAATGTCATAGGCATGAACCATAGTGTCATGGCGATGAAGCTCCTCAGCTTCAGAATCTAAATTTCACAACATTCATAGCTGTAATTAACTATATCACGAGCATGAACACTGGAAATATCAGTTTTTGCTATCTTTTTCATTATTTTATGGTTTTTAATTCCCAAAACCACACATGTAATTTCCCATATACCCTTAATATACTTTTTTATACACTTAACTTCTAGGCCCTAACTTGCAGGCATTACAATTCATAGGTGTGGCTAACATTGGTTAGATTTAGTACCTTACTTGATTGTGTGTGGAATTGGCTTGAGTCAATGCTGGAAATGTATTATGTCTAATGTGTTACGCTCGTGAAGCCAAGCTTCATGCCCTTGAATGCATGAACACAGTATGGTCACACCTATGAACCAATGTTCACCCCCGTGATTGATCATATGCTAGTCACGAGTAGACAACCCATGACATAAGGCTTTACACTCGTGAATGCCCTATATAAAAAAATGATTAATTTGATGATATGATTGTGTTACATGTATATAATTTTCACACACATGCTTCGTATGAATAAGTGAAATACAATACAATATGATTACATGATTTTGAGCAATGATTATGCACTCAGTGCTCTACATAATATAAATATATATGATGATTAAGTGGAACTATGAAATGTGACATAAATACTATTGATGACCAGAATATATTTAAATATGCCCATTATCTATTCGAGAACTAGCTATGATAGGTGTCATGCCATTAAGGGAATTACGGTACCGTTGTATATTATTATGCTATAGTTAGGGTGGGTTAAGTTGAGGTAAGACCGCTTTTGATAATTTAAGGAAAATGTGGTTAAGAGAGCCGCTAATTTGTAATGAGAATACAGATAATGAGCATAGTGGTTTAAGCTCGGGTAAGAGTGCTCTTATTTCACAATCCATATCTGGGTAGTTCGAGTCAAAAGTATTGGACTAAAAAACCAAAAATTTGCAATATAGTACAAAATTTGTAATACATGAATTTGCAATATAGTAGACATAAATCAGTAAATAAGAAATTATATATATATATATATGGAATTAGTAAAGTTATACTTGTAAAAATTCACTGTGATTATGATGATATAGAAATATGATAAATGACATGTATTGTTATTGTTGGGTTTTGAAGAATGAATCATACTCATAAACGCAGCGAAAAATAAAATTTTTCAAAATCCAAAACAAAAGATCATACTTGTACCATTAAAACTAATTTATATAAATGTAAATGTTCAAAATTATACCTTGTAATTTTTATTTGTTTTTCAAATATTCACTTTGTTGGGTTGTAGTAAACCACAATAATCCACACTGGGATGTCTCTAATGATAATCCACGCGAAGAATGAAGAAGAAACTATCAAGAGAAAATTGTTTTAACAAATTCAAAGTGTTAGCTTTGAAAGTGTTCTTGAGAGAATTTTTGTTGTCTTAAAAATATTTTCTTTCACAAAAAATATTTTCATGTCTATTTTATGCCATTTGATGTCTTTTCAATTTGAATCAAATTCAAAAATAAGATGAAAAGTCAAAAATGGGGAAAATGGCAACTAATGAATAGTAATTGGCCATAATTGGCCTAATTATGGCCAATTACAGCCGTTGGCCAGTGGATGGAAGCTGCAAGCACGTTGGGCCTGCTGCAGCCTGCCTAGCCCGCGCGGGCTCGTGCGGGCCAATGACACTCCCAAACAATTTTTTGGTGCGATATCATCGCGATCCATCCTAAAATAATTATATCATATTTTGGATCCTATCCAAGACCATTTTACTCATTCTCCATATCTTCAATGTGTGTGACCCATTAGGTTCCCAGTTATGTTGGCCACTTAAATTAACAATTAATTTAAGCAGGTCATCAGCGGTATCTAGCAACACATCATGACCTCCAATTGACAGGAAAGTCAGTGGCTTGTCTACGAACCTTTCCATAGACAATTTCTGTGCAATTATTCCTTTCACCAATCTATACCCCACTTGGTTCAAAGTATGGACATGTGTCAACTCCCACTAGACTGACTACGTCACGTCTAGTCCAACTAATGTTAGTTCTTGTCCTTGAGGCTCATTACTCTATTAGATATGTCATTGAAGACTATCTTTATGACATTTCCACTCCAGCCAGAGATTCCTGAGTAATGACCATGACAAGAGGCCATAGGTATACACTCTTTCTATCAAGAGTGGTGAATCCTTTATTGGTTACCCAATTACCTTCGAATACCTTAAGTTGTATCCAATCACCACCCTATAAGCTACCTCTCTGAGGCAACAAGGAATATTGTCAAAATACAGAATCAATATTCAAGATATCGTTGAGTACCTCAAGTCTAAGGATACTTGCACCATTGCTATGATGCGACTATCATTGACATTTGAATAGATTATCCATACGATTGTCTCATAGTTGGTCATCCAATGTACTTAGATACACTAAGCAAACATCCACATGTTAACTCTAAACATCTCATGTTTATAGATTATGAGATCTACTACTCGATCTAATCAAGGAGTGTAACATGTGCTAGTCTGTCTAGATTAATAATGTCCCGTCTCATTAATCCTATGACTAGGGATAATTTTGGTACTAACATAATTACACATGATAAGAATCTCAATATCTTGATCTCATCATGATTTCCTTCATGTTATGTTATGTATCAAGGACTTCATTAATTGATTTAAGATCACTTATCAATTCATATATCGAATCAACATCAAATTAATGAAAAAGTCTTTTATTAATCAAATAAATTTGTACAATAAGTGCTAAAGGTGATTGCCTTTAGAGCACTCCTCTTACAAGCTCCCACTTATACTAAAGCCAATCGCCTTTGTATTTAATTCCATAGGCTAGTACATGAGAATCATATTTCTTTTGGGGAAGTGGCTTAGTTAAAGGATCAGCAATATTTTGATCGAAGTGTTTACCTCCTCGATTTGATCGAAGTGTTTTAATACTTTTAACAAGTTGTTTCTCTACTTCATTTCTGAATTTTTTGAACTTTTCAAAAGCTTCAGATTTGTATCTCATAAGATACACGTATCCATATCGTGAGTAGTCATCAATAAAAGTAATGAAGTAGATGAAACCACCTCTAGCGTGTGTAGACATTGGACCACATACATCTGAATGTATGAAGTCTAAAAGTCCATTAGCACGTTCACCCTTTCCCCTAAAGTGTAATTTAGTCATCTTGCCTAGTAAACAAGATTCACATGTGTCATATGATTCATAATCATATGAACCCAAACTACCACTTTTGTGTAGCTTAGCCATACGTTTCTCACTTATATAACCAAGACGACAATGCCATAAATAAGATGATTTAAACATATCTTGTTTTTGCCTTTTTATTATCGTTGATGTTTAAAATTGGATTTGACATATCTCATATGTATATTCCATTGCATAATGTACCATTAGCATAAAAAATTCCATTCAACATAATAGAACAACAATTGTTACTAAAAGCTAAAAGGAAACCATCTTTATTTAGACTTGAAACATAAATAATGTTTTTAGTCAAAGCAGGTACGTAATAGCAATTCTCCAAATTTAATATAAGCCCACTAGGGAGGGTCAATACATATGTTCCTGTAGCTAATACAACAACCCTTGCTCCATTTCCAACGCATAGGTCTGGCTCTTCCGTATTGAGTTGTCTACTGTTCCTTAGGCCCTGCATATCAGTGCATATGTGTGAGCCACAACCGGTATCTAATACCCATATATTATTATTGGAAACAGTATTAATTTCAATGACAAAAATACATGAAGTAGATGGGGCATCAAATGCCATCTTTTTCAAGGACTCCAAGTAAGCCTTGCAGTTTCTCTTCCAATGGCCATCCTTGCCACAATGGAAGCATGTCCCTTTTGGAGCAATCTCCTTGGCCTTTTTCTTGGCCACGCCTCCCTTAGGCTTCATGGACTTCTTCTTCTTCTAAAGGATCTTCCTTTCAGAACTTGAAGAGTCCACCAGCATCACAGCCTTATTGTCCTTCTTGGCAGATGGCTCAGCTGTTTTAAGCAAGTTAATCAGCTCAGTAATAGTGGTATAGATTTGGTTCATCCTATAGTTAAGCACAAAATGTGAATAACTATCAGACAAACCGGTTAGAATTAATTCAATACTTAATTCATGGTCCATCACAAATCCCAAGGTGGCCAACCTCTCAATATAGCCATTCATTTTCAATGCATATTTCACTAGAGATGTCCCATCAACCATCTTAGTGCGGAAGAGCAACCTTCAAGTTTCGAACCTTTCGGAATGTGCTTGCTCATCAAAAAGCTCTCTTTGATGGTATACTATGGAATTAGCATCCATAGCCTCATACTGCTTTTGCAACTCAGCTGACATAGTAGCAAGCATAATGCAGCTTGCCATCTCACTATGATCGATATGCTTTTGATATGCCTTCTGAACATCTTCAGAAGCATTAGCAGTAGGGGGATTAGGGAGTGCCTCATCTAGGACATAGCCAATCTTTTTGGATTTGAGAACTATTCTCAGATTCCTTAGCCAATCCAAAAAATTAGGCCCAGTCAACTTATTTGATTCCATTAGCGATCGCAAATTCACACTTGTCATGATGATGATTCTAGCAACCTAGATGTAAAATAGAACATGTTAGAATGTACATAAAATGCATATTTATTAGGTCTTTAATAAATCGCATTATGGCTCCCACTATTTTATAGCGAATCCATAGCCCTCACTATGAACCCGAGAGAACTTATATGGAAGTTCTCCTAGTGGGTCGATATCCAACTAGCTAAGAATAACCTTGAGGCAACTCAACAAGCTATCCTTAGTTTGGTTGGTAGGCATCTAATCCATACCAATTGCATTATTCATAAAACTATCGAGTCTTGTGCTATCAACTTATTGATGTGTGCACATACATTGGGCTATCGACTCTTGATATGTGTACATCTCATGTATACAAACCCAACTTCACCTCCAAAACACATTAACCTTGGCGAAAATCCAACAAGTTAATAATATCGGTTAAGTCTAACCCATTAATCATGAAATCTAATTTCAATGGATTGAACATATTCTTTTAGAGTTCTCGGTTAAGTCTAACCCATTAATCATGAAATCTAATTTCAGTGGCTTAGTTAAAGGATCAACAATATTCTGATCAATGGGCACTTTTTTGTGCGGTCTCATCGCGATCCATCCTCAAATAATTCTCTCATATTTTGGATCTCATCCAAGACCATTTTACTCATTCTCCATATCTTCAATGCGTGTGACCCATTAGGTTCCCGGTTATATTGTCCACTTAAATTAACAATTAATTTAAGCAGGTCATCAGCGATATCTAGCAACACATCATGACCCCCAATTGACCGGAAAGTCAGTGGTTTGACTACGAACCTTTCCATAGACAATTTCTGTGCAATTATTCCTTTCACCAATCTATACCCCACTTGGTTCAGAGTATGGACATGTGTCAACTCCCACTAGACTGACTACATCATGTTTAGTCCAAGTAAAGTTAGTTCTTGTCCTTGAGGCTCATTACTCTATTAGATATGTCATTGAAGACTATCTTTATGACATTTCCACTCCGACCAGAGATTCCTGAGTAATGACCACGACCAGAGGCCATGGGTATACACCCCTTCTATCAAGAGTGGTGAATCCTTTGTTGGTTACCCAATTACCTTCGAATACCTAAAGCTGTATCCAATCACCACCCTATGAGCTACCTCTCTGAGGCAACAAGGAATAGTGTCAAAATACAGAATCAATATTCAAGATATCCTTGAGTACCTCAAGTCTAAGGATACTTGCACCATTGCTATGCTGCGACTATCATTGACATTTGAATAGATTATCCATATGATTGTCTCATAGTTGGTCATCCAATGTACTTAGCTACACTTAGCAAGCATCCACATGTTAACTCTAAACATCTCATGTTTATAGATTATGAGATCTACTACTCGATCCAATCAAGGAGTGTAACATGTGCTAGTCTGTCTAGAATAATAATGTCCTGTCTCATTAATCCTATGACTAGGGATAATTTTGAGACTAACATAATTATACATGATTAGAATCTCAATATCATGATCTCATCATGATTTCCTTCATGTTATGTTATGTATCAAGGATTTCATTAATTGATTTAAGATCACTTATCAATTCATATATCAAATGAACATCAAATTAATGAAAAAGCATTTTATTAATCAAATAAATTTGTACAATAAGTGCTAAAGGTGATTGCCTTTAGAGCACTCCTCTAACAAGCTCCCACTTGCACTAAAGCCAATCACCTTTGTATTTAATTCCATAGGCAAGTACATGAGAATCATATTTCTTTTGGGGAAGTGGCTTAGTTAAATGATCAACAATATTCTGATCAGTTAAAGGATCAACAATATCCTACCAATGATTTCTCTAATCAAATGGTATCTTGTGAGTACATGTTTGGATCTTTGATGAGACCGTGGCTCCTTTGCTTGTGCAATGGCTCCATTATTATAATAATACAATTGTATTGGATCAATAATGCTGGGAACCACTCCAAGTTCTGTAATGAATTTCTTTATCCAAACTGCTTCTTTTGCTCATTCAGAAGCTGCAATGTACTCTGTTCTTGACAGCCACCTAATGACCCTGACCAGGGTCCAATTGGTATCTACTCATGAAACTCAGAGCATATGATACATCGGGTCTTGTACATGATTGATCCTATAGCTGAAGAATATGGAATCAAACTCATGTGTATCCTCTCAACTTGTGTCTTTGGACACAAAGACTTTGAGAGAGTAATCCCATGGGTCATGGGAATATATCCTCTCTTGGACTGCTCCATGCTAAACCTTTTTAGCATGTTATCTATGTATGTAGACTGTGAAAGACCAAGCAATCTTTTAGATCTATCTCTATAGATCTTTATCCCTAAAATATATACTGCTTCTCCATGGTCTTTCATAGAGAATTTCTTGGATAACCAAAATTTGACTAATTGTAAGGTTGAGAGATCATTTCCCATTAACAATATGTCATATATATATATAACACAAGAAATACGATTGCACTCCTACTAACCTTCTTGTAAACACAAGGTTCATCCGGATTTTGTAAGAAACCAAACTGTTTGATTGTCTCATCAAACCGAATATTCTAACTCCTGGATGCTTGCTTTAATCCATAAATGGATCTTTGAAGCTTATACACCTTTTTCCCATCTTTGGATACGAAACCTTCTGGTTGTGTCATGTACACATCCTCAGTCAGATTTCCACTAAGGAAAGCTGTTTTCACATCCATGTGCCATATCTCATAATCATAATGAGTAGCAATGGCTAGGAGTATCCTTATGGATTTAAGCATAGCTACTGGGCTAAAAGTTTCATCGTAGTCAATTCCTTGTCTTTGACGATAACCTTTAGCAACAAGTCTAGCTTTATAGGTAATCACATTACCATCCATGTCAGTTTTCTTTTAAAAACCCACTTGCACCCTATAGGCTTTATTCCTTCGGATGGGTCAACCAAAGGCCATACTTGGTTTTCATACATGGAATCCATTTCTGACTTCATGGCTTGAAGCCATTTGTCAGATTCTGAACTATTAAGAACTTCTTCATAGGTTGTAGGCTTATCATTTTCTATGAGCAATACATCATTCTGTTCACTAATGAGAAATCTATATCTCTTTGGAACAATACGTATCCTACTTGACCTACGAAGCTCTTGTGCTTCAGAAGGTTGAGCTGTTATATCATCAGTATGAGTAACAAGCTCGGGTTCAGGCAGTGATCAGCATCTGTTTGAGCATCTTGAACTTCCTCAAGTTCAATTTTTCTCCCACCATCTCCTTTTAGAAGGAATTCTCTCTCTAAAAAGATAGCATGTCTTGAAACAAAAACCTTTTGTTCCAAGGGCTTGTAAAATTGATATCCATATGATGCTTTTGGATATCCCACAAATAGACATCGGTCAGACTTAGCTTCTAGCTTATCTGACATTATTCGCTTCACATAAGTAGGACAACCCCAAATTCTCATGTAATTCCGCAAAACTCATCATAGACCTTACCATGTCTAACAAGGTTTGGTTTCTTCTTGTTAAACCTTGAGGGGTATTTCCATCATTTTGATAATAACAAATAATATAGCAATATTGTATTTAACATACTTGTTTTTGTAAGTATATTATACAGGATATGGATTAAAATAGCAAGAATGGAGAATTGGAAGAATAATCCTTGAGAGACAAAATTCAAGTAATAGCATGTTCACTGTCGTGACTCTATGAGTCACTCGCGTGAAGGAAGCTAACCGTTACCAAAACCAACATTTGAAGTTCACGGCCATGAAAGAAAAACAAACCGTGAAGTGGGAATTTCAGTCACCCCTGTGAATCAAGGTGTCACCCCCGTAAAGATTCATGCAATTTCATCCAGAGAGCTTCACGGCCAAAGTCACCACTTGGATCACGGCTGGGAAGCTGGTCACGCCCGTGAATGAGTATGTCACGCCCGTGACTCTATATGTCAAAACATTCTAGAGAGCTTCATGACCAAGGTCACCACTTCAGTCACGGCTTGGGAAGAACTGTCACTCTCGTGACAAGCATAGTCACGCCCGTGAACAATGAAAGAGAAAAATGTCAGGCGCGATTTTTTGGTTGGTACAATGGCTAGTTTCTTATTTAATGCACCCTAACGGCTATATTCAGCCATGGGAGTATAAATGGAAGTCATTTATGCATTAAGAACAAGAGAATGATAAGAAAAATAAAAGAATAGCATATACTTCGAATTTAATTCTTATTACAAGCTATTTGTACTTTCATACTTTGAGAACAAATCTATTCTTTGTAAAAATCTTTTTGCTCCTCATATTTGAGCAATTAAGATTTATAAGTGGTTCTCTTTGTAATCTTTACTCAAGTGAGCTTTGGGTATTTCTGGGTTAAGAGTAGAACACTTGTAAGGGTTAGTTGTGTGAACCTCCAAAACACAAATTAAAAGGTTGCTTGTGTGAGTCTGTAAAACACAAAGTGAAGGTTGTTTGTGTGAGCCTGTAAAACACAAAGTGAAGGTTGTTTGTGTAAGCCTGTAAAACACAAGGAATTGGTTATTGTGTGAGCCATTAAAACACAAGGGATTTCTGGGTTAGGTGTGAGCCATTGTCAGAAACACCATAGTTGGGAGTGAGCTTGTAAAACTCCATTGTAACACTTAGTGTGTTAGTGAAACTCCCAATTGAGATTGGGGAGAGGAGTAGGGTTTGTTCACACCCGAACCTCTATAAATCTGTGTGTCAAATTTTCTCTATCCCTCCTAAAATTAATTATTTATTTCCGTACCTTAAAGTTTAATTTTTAAAACTCCAATTCAACCCCCCTTCTTGGCTTAATATCTGGGCAACAATTGGTATCAAAGCCTTGTCTAACATCGAAGCCTAAAAAGCGCTAGTAAAGAGTAAGATATGGCCAGTGAAGGATTCCAAAGTCTCAAACCTTACTTTGATGGAGCAAATTATGCCCATTGGAAATTTAGGATGGAGACATACTTTGATAGTGAAGGAATTGAAGTATGGGATAGTGTACAAAAAGAATGGACACCACCAACCAGAAGAGGAGCTGATGGTGAAGATGAAATCCTATCAAGAGATGATTGGACAGAGCCTCAAAGAAGAGAAAATTTCAAAAACAAGAAGGCAATGATAATCCTATCAAGCTCATTATCTATTGAAGAATCTGAGAGAATACAACACTGCTCATCAGCATATAGCATGTGGAAGACATTGGAGAACTATCATGAGGGAACTAAGCAAGTCAAATCCAAGAATATTCAACTTATGACCTCAGAATATGAGCTCTTCAAGATGAAATCCAATGAGTCAATCACTGACATGACCAACTGACTTCTATCCATTATAAATGGAATGAGGAAACTTGGGAAGCATATGAGTTTGGAAGATGTAAACAATAAAATCCTGAGAAGTCTTCCTCTTAAAGACTATGGTTCAAGAGTTGTTGGCATAAAAGAAGAAAATGAATATATGAGCATCATGAATACTGATGTGCTGATTGGCAAACTTCTCACACATGAGATGGCAGTAAAGAGAGATAGAGAGCTTGAAGCAGAGCCAGAGAAAAGAAAGCCCTTAGCACTCAAAGCCTCTACTTCAAAATCTCAAGAAGAAAGTGAAGATGATGAAGAAATGAGTGATGATGAAAATGAGGACATCGCTATGTTTTCAAGGAGATTAAAAAGAATCACTGAGAAAAAAATGAGCAATTCCAGAAAATTCAGGCAAAAAAACCTCAAACAAACTTCTAATGACACACATAGAAGTAAGGAAGAGGTAAAATGCTATGAATGTGGAAAGAAAGGACATATCAAACCAGAATGTCCAAGGATCAAGAAGCATAAGAGAAAATACCAAAGAAACAATGGGGAGAAAGGTCATAAAGCCACATGGGATGACGAAAGCTCTTCAAGTGAAAAACATGATAATGAAAGTGAAGAGGTTAACCTATGCTTCATGGCTATTGAGGATCACGTCTTGGACAAAGTAAGATCACTACACTCATATTCTTTCAATAATGATAGTAGTGATAATGATAGTAATAGTGATAGTGATGATGATGATGATGAGCAAAGCCTAATAGAAGAATTAAATATAGAATTAGAGAAATATAGAATTAATTTAGTACCTATAGAAATAATATCTCTAATTTGAAAAATAAGATAGATGGTTTAGAAAAAGAGAACATAAAGCTTAAATCATCTAATGAATCTCTTCAAAAGTCATTAGATGAATACTCATCAAGACCCTCAACAGCTTCATTGTTAAAAGAAAATAATACTTTGAAAAATGAAGTTGAGGAACTTAAAAATTCCATTTCTAAATTTCACAAAGGTAAAGAGAGCTTAGATACTCTTATTGCGTCTCAAAGATCACCCTTAATTAGACATGGTCTAGGATTTAAGGACACATCATCATCTTCTCACAAAACTATATTTGTTAAATCTAAAGAACCTAACATCTCCACACCTATTAAGAAAGAACCAAGAAATAAGCATATTAATCCCTCTATACAAAAAAAGAATAATCATGCCTTTATGTATAAGAAGCATGCATCTAGAAAAATGCAAATTAGTCATGAATGTGCATGCCATTGTTCTCAAAATCAGTCTAATAGAATTATGGCATTTAAATATAGTGTAAGACTAAAAAGCAAGTATAGATCTAAACAATGTAATTATTGTATGAAAATGGGTCACATAAATAAACATTGCTGGATAAGGAAGGCTCATTGGGAACCTTTATGTGTTAATCCCCAAGGACCCAAACTCATTTGGGTACCTAAAAAGCGTACTTGATTTGTGATTCTATAGGTATGCCTCAAGTCCACAATAAACAAAAATGCGTGGCTAGTAGACAGTGGATGCTCAAGGCATATGATAGGAGACAGAACTTTTCAATAAAATCAAAAATATTGATGGAAGTAAAGTTACCTTTGGAAACAATGCAAAGGGTAAGGTAATTGGCATTGGTTATATTGGTGTTAATGGTACTACTTTTATTAAGGATGTCTTACTTGTTGATGGCTTGAAACATAATTTGCTAAGTGTAAGTCAATTATGTGATAAAGGAAACAAAGTAATTTTTACTTCAAATAAATGTCTTGTAATCTCTATCGATGGTCAAGAAATATTTAAAGGAAATAGAGATATCAATACGTACATAATAAACTTACATGAACTATCTAACCATTCCTCTAAGTGTCTTGTGACTACTAGTGATGAATCTTGGCTGTGGCATAGAAGACTTGGTCATGCTAACATGGACTTAATACAAAGTCTCAGCACGGGAGAGCTAGTAAAAGGATTACCAAAAGTTAAATATGAAAAAGGCAAGACATGTGATTCTTGGCCACGCCTCCCTTAGGCTTCATGGACTTCTTCTTCTTCTTAAGATTCTTCCTTTTAGAACTTGAAGAGTCCACCAGCATCATAGCCTTACTGTCCTTCTTGACATATGACTCAGTTGTTTTAAGCAAGTTATTCAGCTCAGGAATAGTGGTAGAGATTTGGTTCATCCTATAGTTAAGCACAAAATGTGAATAACTATCAGACAAACCGGTTAGAATTAAGTCAATACTTAATTCATGGTCCATCACAAATCCTAAGGTGGCCAACCTCTCAATATAGGCATTCATCTTCAATGCATTTTGCACTAGAGATGTCCCCTTAACCATCTTAGTGCGGAAGAGCAACCTTAAAGTTTCAAACCTTTCAGAACGTGCTTGCTCATCAAAAAGCTCTCTTAGATTGTATACTATGGAATTAGCATCGATAGCCTCATGCTAATTTTGCAACTCAGCTAACCTAGTAGCAAGCATAATGCAGCTTGCCATCTCACTATCATCGAGCTGCTTTTGATATGCCTTCTGAACATCTTCAGAAGCATTAACAGTAGGGGGATTAGGGAGTGCCTCATCTAGGACATAGCCAATCTTTTCGGATTTGAGAACTATTCTCAGATTCCTTAGCCAATCCAAAAAATTGGGCCCAGTCAACTTATTTGATTCCATTAGCGATCGCAAATTCACACTTGTCATGATGATGATTCTAGCAACCTAGATCTAAAATAGAACATGTTAGAATGTACATAAAATTCATGTTTATTAGGTCTTTAATAAATCGCATTATGGCTCCCATTATTTTATAGCGAATCCATAGCCCTCACTATGAACCCGAGAGAACTTATATGGAATTTCTCCTAGTGGGTCGATATCCAACTAGCTAAGAATAACCTTGAGGCAACTCAACAAGCTATCCTTAGTTTGATTGGTAGGTATCTAATCCATACCAATTGCATTATTCATGCAACTATCAAATCTTGTGCTATCAACTTATTGATGTGTGCACATACATTGGGCTATCGACTCTTGATATGTGTACATCTCATGTATACAAACCCAACTTCACCTCCAATACACATTAACCTTGGCACAAATCCAACAAGTTAATAATATCGGTTAAGTCTAACCCATTAATCGTGAAATCTAGTTTTAATGGATTGAACATATTCTTATAGAGTGAGCTTAAGGCAACTCAACAAACCTAACTCTAGAAGAACTCTGGTTCTCCCTATATTAATGTAAGGCGTAAGACTTAATTGTTTATTTAGTGAGGGATTTCTTTGTTAAGTCTCATCAAGTTATTATTTCATGCTTTTATATGTCATACATTCATCACATTGATATATAAGGATAGTTACATTAACTATATGGCATGATTATGGACATACTAAGTTCAATCTCTTGAGCCAAAGAGAAATTGACTAGGTCTTACCTAGGTATATATATGAATTTACAACCCAAAATAGAAATAAAATTCCTATTTCTAAGTCTTCTTGTTTATGGTACCATCTCCTTTGCTTTTTGCTCCTTTGTATCTTCATTCTATCAAAATCCTACGTAATCTAATTACATATTTCAAATTATAGAAAACCTCAATTTACATCTGAGGGGAGTAAGATGAGAAGAGAAATACATAAGAAAGAAAAAGAGGTAGGGACATGCAGGCCCTATTTACCATAAAATAAAATAATTTCATGCATGCTCAATCACATTGGGCCTAAGTCCACAATCATCCATCATGCCTTTTCATACATCCCTAACATGCATTCTTTAACGCATAAAATAAAAATAACAATTTTGGATTTCAATTTGTAAATCGATTCAACACTTGAATCGAAATTGCCTATATGTGTTCTTCAGGTTAATTTAATTTTGTAAATCATTTTAAAGCGGAATTTAATATTTAATAAAATTAAATTAAATTCCATATTTCCAGAAATAATTCAAAATTAATTCTCATTAAAATCAGAATATTATGATGTTAAAATTAAACAATTTAATTCTAATATACATACCACTTTCTAGTCATACTAGAATTACAATTGCACAACTCAAATTAATTCAACATTAATATCCAAAAATACTACAAAATTTCCAGAACATCAAATCACTATTCTAATTATCTTTAGGTCAGCTCAAGTTCATCAAAATATTTTTGGCACAAGCCAAAATTACTAAGACAAACGAACCAACACACTTAGACGCTCAAAATGACTAATTCGATATCTAGAATTTTTAAAATTTCAAATGCTTGAAAAATAATTCTGGAATGCATCTAACATCAAAATAATATATTTTTAATCACATAAAAAGTATTTCAAGGTGCTGGAAATAAAATAAACATATACAAAAAAATCAAACAAAACAGCCCCACCGGGTAAGCTAAAACAATCCCGTTTTTGTGTTTGTTTGAACAATTAATTAAAATAATTTTTAATTAATTATTGGACACTTCCAGAGGAATAAAAATATTCTCAATATGTCTAAATTATTTTTTAATAATTAAATTACAAGAGAAATAAAACCAGCCCCATCTATTAAGCCAAGCAATAACACATGTTCATAAACAAGACAATTTTAGGCATTTTTGAAATAAATCCGAAATTAATTATTTGATTGACATTCAAATAATTTTTCAATCAAAATAATCATTCTTAATCATCCCATGATCAGATTAAAGAAAGAAAAATGTGTAAAACATAATTTACAAATTAATTTCAATTTCTCAAAACCTATTGATCCAAAATCATCAAAAACATGCAATCCCATTGCACTTTCAATTAAAATTAATTTTAATGGATACAAGGAGGATCTAATACAAATGTTGGGTTTTAAACAATGAATTATATTCATAAACGCAGCAGAAAAAATAAAATTTTCAAAACCCAAAATAAAATATCATACTTGTACCATTAAAACTAATTTATATAAATATAAATGTTAAAAATTATACCACGTAATTTCTTATTTGTTCTACAAATCTTCACTTTGTTGGGTTGTGGCAAACCACAACAATCCACACTAGGATGTCTCTAATAATAATCCACGTGAAGAATGAAGAAGAAACTATCAAGAGAAAATGGTTTGAACAAATTCAAAGTGGCTTTGAAAGTGTTTATGAGAGAATTTTTGTTATGTCTTAAAAATATTTTCATTTCTATTTTCTGTCATTTGATATCTTTTCAATTTGAATCAAATTCAAAAATAAGATGAAAAAACAAAAATCGAGAAAATGACAACTAATGAATAGTAATTGGCCATAATTGGCCTAATTATGGCCAATTACAGCTGTTGGCCAACGGATGGAAGCTACTGGCGCATTGGGCCTGTTGTGGACTGCTGCTGGCCAGCAGCCTGCCTAGCCCTCATGGGCCCATACAGGCCCGTGACACTCTAGAACGATTTTTTTGTGCGATCTCATCGCGATCCATCCTAAAATAATTATTTAATGCGTGTGACCCATTAGGTTCCCGGTTATATTGGTCACTTAAATTAACAATTAATTTAAGCAGGTCATGAGCAATATCTAGCAACACATCATGACCCCTAATTGACCGGAAAGTCAGTGGTTTGACTATGAACCTTTCCATAGACAATTGTTGTGCAATTATTCCTTTCACCAATCTATACCCCACTTGGTTCAGAGTATGGACATGTGTCAACTCCCACTAGACTGACTATGCCACGTCTAGTCCAAGTAATGTTAGTTCTTGTCCTTGAGGCTCATTACTCTATTAGATATGTCATTGAAGACTATCTTTATGACATTTCCACTCCGGCCAGAGATTCCTGAGTAATGACCACGACAAGAGGCCATGGGTATACACCCCTTCTATCAAGAGTGGTGAATCCTTCGTTGGTTACCCAATTACCTTTGAATACCTAAAGTTGTATCCAATCACCACCCTATGAGCTACCTCTCTAAGGCAACAAGGAATAGTGTCAAAATACATAATCAATATTCAAGATATCCTTGAGTACCTCAAGTCTAAGGATACTTGCACCATTGCTATGATGCGACTATCATTGACATTTGAATAGATTATCCATATGATTGTCTTATAGTTGGTCATCCAATGTACTTAGCTACACTTAGCAAGCATCCACATGTTAACTATAAATATCTCATGTTTATAGATTATGAGATCTACTACTCGATCCAATCAAGGAGTGTAACATGTGCTAGTCTGTCTGGATTAATAATGTCTCGTCTCATTAATCCTATGACTAGGGATAATTTTGATACTAACATAATTACACATGATAAGAATCTCAATACCATGATCTCATCATGATTTCCTTCATGCTATGTTATGTATCAAGGACTTCATTAATTGATTTAAGATCATTTATCAATTCATATATAAAATGAACGTCAAATTAATGAAAAAGCCTTTTATTAATCAAATAAATTTGTACAATAAGTGCTAAAGGTGATTGCCTTTAGAGCACTCCTCTTACAATTACTACGATGATGAAATCACTTATGCAATGTATATTATGAATGTATTGAGATTGATTCAGTAGGAATGAACTTCTATGTGTATATTTATGTATATAGAGATATGATCAAGTACACAGGTATGTTTATGAATATGAGATATTGTGCTAATATGTGAATGCATGTTAGAATTTAAATGCCTATATATGCCACTAAGCTTTTGGTAGTTTAGCATGTGGGTTTCTCTACACACAGGTTTAGACCTAGTAGACTGTTGAGTTTATTTGAAGAGAAGACAGAGCTAGTCAGAGTTGACCTGTGTGGATTTGGTCATTTATTTTATTCATCTTATTTGTTATTCTGCATCTTCTGGGATAAAAAAAATAAGTGATTTATGTTTTAAGTAGGGTTGATTTTTGTAATAAGGGTTGATGTTGCCCAAATCATATTGCAGTCATAACATGATTTTATTATGAGATCAATTTAGATATATATGTTATTTTAAATTGCTTGTTATAATATTTAATTGATATTGTTATAGATATAAGTTAGAAAAAGTTTTATTTCATAATAGTTTAGATAGATACAGTCGTGTGACATCTATCTATACAGTGAGGTTTTCCCTAGCTATATGGAAGGGTGTTACATTTAATTAAAATAAGAATAAAAAATAATGATTTATTTTATTAAGCTAGTACATGACTATTAGTAAATGTTGTGATCGAATTGCTTAATTATGTGAAAGTTGTAATATAAATGTTGATGCATGATAGTCGATATAGGATATATGATACCTGTGTGGTGAATTTAATAAGGTATGCATGTGACATTTGTGTATAATGTTGAAATGCTATGATAAAAATGTACAAGTGAATATTTGACTCTATGAAATGATAGAAAATATTTTATGATATGCACAACTGAGTATTTAAATGACACAACTTGATAATAAGTATGAAAAATATTAGATATGGTAGAATGAAATTAAGGTATGATATTATGATATTGGTTATACCTGAAACAACTTTGCATAGAAAGACATGAACTAAGCCCATAATTAATGTCTAGACTAGGATATGATAAATAGGTTGGCATGCCAATTAGGAACGATGAGGCTTTATAGCTGGTTATTGTAACATCCTCAACTTTTTCTACATGCATTTCTATATGCATCTCATTTAAACATATGCTTCTTGCATATACTACACTTGAACACATATATTTAATATGTATTTTCATAGGGACAAGTTCATGACACACACTAGCTACATGCCCTAGGATATTATGATTGTATCGAGTCATACGTGTATACTTATAACCTAAATGAGGGTAACAAGGTATTAGGAATAAATTAAATAAAGTGACTAAACTAAAGTAAGTAAAATGACTAGATCGAAATAAATGAAATTTGACAAAGTTAATATAGTTAAATTGGAATACTTGATTAAATTCTAATTTTGTTATTGACTAGTAGGACTAAATACATGTAAATGTGTGGAAGAAATAATAATAATAATAGTAATAATAATAATAATAATAATAATAATAATAATAATAATAATAATAATAATAATAATAATAATAATAATAATAATAATAATAATAATAATAGTCATAATGATGATGATGATGATGATGATGACGATGATGATGATGATGATAATGATGACGACGACGATGATGATGATAAAAGAAAAAGAAAAGAAAAGAAGAAACAAAAGATGAAGAAAATGACAAAATTGAGGAGATAAAAGGTGGACCTTATCTTATTTCTCAAAATTCTGCCTCCTTACTCCAGCCCCATTTCTCCTTCTTCTCCACCATTTTAGCCTTCTTTTCTTCCTTATTTCACTCAAATTTTGTAGCAAATTCATCTACTGTAAGTTTGTTCTTGGTAAGTAATCAATTCTCATTGTTCTAGTGTTGGTTTGAGCTGCTAAGGTTATGATTAGGCAACATATTGCATTCTTATTTCTAAGTCAAAGTATACTGAATTTAAAGAAGTTTAAACATTAAAGTTATAGCTTTATATCTTACGTTTATGTATATGTAAATAGTTTTGCATGATTTGGTTTATACGAAATGATATTAGCATCAAAGTAAAACTGGTTTGGATGTGAACCTTGATTGAGTAACCTATTGTGTTCACTTGTTTTGAACATGATAGAGCCCATATTTGAAATAGATCAAAACATCAAAGTTGTATATACATTATTACCTAGATTTTTACCAAATTTCAAATTAATATATGTTGTGTATATGGAGTTATAGTGAAGGAAACCATGATTGTTCCATAGTTTGAGTTGTCTGCTTAGTACCCTGGACAGGTCTAGAATATTGATTGATAATTTAGTCTCCTTATAGACATAATCTATAATTTATCAAGGCATAAAATTTATAGCTTTATGTCTTATATCAATATTGGTAGAAGTATCACCTTAATATGTTATGTATACTGTGAGATATGTCCTTCATAATTGAGATTGGTCTGGAAGTCAACTATGTTCTGAACTAGTGATATGTTTCTTATAACTTGAGGACCCTAAAGACCGAATTGATAAAAGTTGTAAATATTTAAAATGTTTCATTTTAACCTAAATAAGTTCCTACTAATTTTCACTATAATATGATTACGTATTGTAAGATGTGAAGGATCAAAATTGGTATTCTAAAACTACCTTAGGGTAGAAAATATAAGACAATTAAAAATCCCACCCGATATTTTTCAATGCTCCAATTGATCCGAAATTTGAATATGTTATATAATTATATGTTAAATTTAATTAGAAATAATAAACAAATAAATCAGACAAGTGTAGAAAATGTTATAGGCTAATCAGTCCTATAAGGTCACAGTGCCTTATAGGAAAAACCATAACTATTTATATCAACTATGCATATTAATTTGTTTAAGCCACACTAAGTGTATCTAGTCATGAATTAATCAATTATATTTTCAAATTAGACTCAAAACAAATTGGAGACCCATAAGGAGGGGATAAACACTAAGTTAAGGGTTGAATCAAAGGAAAAATGTGAGTTTAATTACCTAGTAATTTCTTTAGTACATATAAACATTGCTTGCTATGTGAAATGATTTATGATTATGTGATTCATATAATTGCCCTAATTTGACCTTGATAATGAAACGATAGATAATGTGTGATACATGTGATATATATATATATATATATATATATATATATGTGGTATATGTGTAGTATATTTGAGGTATATGTTTGGCATACATGATATATACATTGTATATGCACAGTATATGTGAGGTATGTGTAGCATATGTGGTATATATGTGATATATGTAATAAGGAAATAATAGTTGATGAATGATTAGTTACAAATGTATATGCATAAGGACTTAAAAAGGCGTTGTGACTAGTTAATTAACATTGCAAGGTAAAAGAAGAGGCCTATGGCCCAATAAATGTGCAAATGAAAACAAATGATCAAGCTAACTAGCTAATGCAAATGTTCACATGACAAATACTTGCGTCACAATCATCACATGCAAAAGTGCCCTATGAAAATCTAGAACAAGAAGTACAAGGGCCTGAAATATATAGAGAAAGACATTATGACAAGCTGAGAAAACAACAAGCAGTTGATTTCAATGGCACGAGGACCCAACAGAAGCAGAGACATGGTTGAAAAGGACACAAAGGATATTGAATATGATGAGAAATTTGATTATGCAATGTTTTTACTTCAAGTAATGCCTATGAATGGTGGGAGACAGTCCCAAATAGTGATGCACAACCTCTAGTTCTAACTGGAATGATTTCCTTTGAGAATTTCAAAATAACTATATGCATAAGGCAAATGAGGATGAGAAGAGAAAAAAAATTCCTAAATCTAAAATAGGGGAACATGTTGTTGTTGAGTATGAGGTGCAATTAAAAAAACTTTCCCACTATGCCACTTTTATGGTCTTTAGTAAAAGAGACAAATGTAAAAAGTTTGAGGAAGGCCTCAAAAATGAGATAAGAAATAGAATCACAACTATTGATCTTGATAGTTATACCAAACTTAGAGCTGCTGCAATTAGAGCTGAAAAGTTAATGAAAGAAGTTGGAGAACAACAATTTAAAAAGGCAACATGAGAGTTTTCTAGAGAGTCTAAAGAAGATAAGGAAAGAGAGGAAGATATATGCCAACACATTCTAGTAATAGAAGTGGATACTCGAGCTCCAGAGGTTGTGCCATGACGTTATTTAATCCAGGTAAAGGATGCGAGCCAGTATGCAAAGCAGAGGCCTACCTATACTCTTTACTATAAACAACATACAGGTGAATGCAAAAGGCTTACAAGAGCATATTATTTTTGTGGGTCATTGGAGCACATATGTAGAGACTGTCCAAAAATATTCAAATTAGCAAAAACCAGGAGAGGTAGAGGGTATTAGAGATGACAGTTGAAGCCTTACTAATGGAATACATGGCAAAGACAGAGGTAGGGGCAGAACTAGTACAACAGGCAGAGGAGTGACTAGATCTGAAGGTTAGAGTTCTAGATCCCCTACATGGGCTAGGGTGTTTGCCATGACTAGGTAGGAGAAAGTTGATGCTCCCAAAGTAGTTACTAGTAATATTTATATTTATGATATATTAGCATATGCATTAATTGACCCAACCTCCACACATTCATTTATATCATTGCATGTGACATCCAAATTGCATCAAAAGCATAAGCCTTTGGGGATTGACATAAATGTGATGGCTCCACTAGGAACAATAGTAATTATGAATAATGTTTGTCATGATTGCTTGATATGAATTGATAAAGCTAAATTGATAGCTGATATGATCTTATTGCTACTACATGAATTTGATGTGATACTGAGAATGGACTGGTTAACTAAACATCATGCAATAGCGAATTGCTTCACTAAAGAATTAATTTTGAAATCACCAAACCAGTCAAGGTTGTACTTCTAATGAATGAAAACTTATGCCTACATGTCTAACCTCTGTTGTAAAAGCATTATGGATGATCAAATGAGGATATGAAGCATATTTGGCATATGTAGCTAATAAGAAAACCATTAATAGCTTGATTGAATATATACTAGTGGTGAGAGAATTTTCTAATGCATTCCCATATGATCTACCTGGTTTACCATCTAATAGAGAGATAGAATTCAGTATTGAACTGGTACCAGGGACAATACCAATATCAATATTATTCTATAGAATGGCCCCCAGTTGATTTGAAAGAATTGAAGATCCAAATGCAAGAATTGCTTGATAAAGGGTATATCAGGCCTAGTGTAACACCATGGGGAGCCCTTATATTATTTGTTAAAAAGAAAGATGGAACAATGTGATTGTGCATTGACTATAGGCAATTAAACAAAATGACATTAAAAAGCAAATATCCATTTCCTAGAATAGATGACTTGTTTGACCAGCTGCAGGGGGCCAAATATTTTCCAAGATTGATTTAAAATCAGGCTATAATATCCCCTTACCCCACTTTAGTTCAGCAAGGTAAGTGAGCATTACCCATCTAACTATCTTATAAGTTTTGCTTAAGGAAGTATAAATTTTTTTTAGCAAAAATATTACAGACACCAATACTCAAAATTTTATTTATTTATAAAATATATTATTTACATTCAAACTATATTCATTACATTAGTTTTACATACCCCCAATACGTAGATGAGATAAAAATATAATTTAATGTACAAGACTTTTAACAAAATATACCAAAATAGTCCAAAGCTTTAAGTAGCTTTCTGTCTGGGTACCCTTCTTCTTCCGACAACTATACTATGTACAACTATTCTTTAGAACATGTGCTAGAAAAAACCATTTGCGCTAAGCTACTAGCTTAGTGGTGCTTCAAGGATAAAAATTTTACATACATATATTTTCTTACATGTCATTTCATAATTCCACAAAAAAACAAAAAAAAATACAGAAAATCAAAGAAATTTTATCAAAAATTTAATATTCAACAATGTTGATTTAACACAACATTATCAAGAGGACATGCTTTTACTTATTTTACCCATACACACTTTACATTATTGTTATTTTCATTTTCTTTGTGTACATAACACCTATGACCGAACTAACTAATAGAAATAATGGGATTGTCATTAACGACTTTTATAATATTGCGTTGAGCGCTTTTGTAATAGTGTTATTACCAGCTTTCATAATATTGTCATTACCGGATTAATAATTTTGCACCGAGTGCATTTATAGAATTTTCATTACTGACTTTCATGTTTTGGCACCGAGTGCGTTTAATCTCCTGATTGGCATGCCAAACTATTCCCTATTCTAGTTCTAGGCTAGGTGTCTTAGGGTGTAATTATTTTTATATTTACTCCCAACATTAAGATTATTATTCACAATATTTTCAAAAGTGATAATTGTACGAAATTTCTACATACATATTTATTTATTTTTATTATTTGTTTCCATTATTATTAAATTAAAATCTCAAATAAAAATAATTTTTTAAAAATTTATAACTACAATTAAAGTCAAAATTCTCATTAATTAACATATGTATTCATCAGACCACATGCAAAAGCCCAATATGCAAAATTCTTTGTTTATGATAGATTTCAGCCTTAACATTAGGCCTCATGATTAGCCCATTTATAGTTTGAATTTAAATTTATCTCTTCTATTATTTTGTAGATTATTGTCTCAGCTTTCAGATGCATCAAAACACATCCAAATCCAAGTTTTCTAGCAAACATTATGGTCATTTTACTGAAGGGTGTTCTATTAGTTGTTACTCAATATTTTCTAGGTACCTATAGGTCCGAGATTTTGTATCTAATTTTTAGCTCATTTGTAATTAAAATTTGATCTTAGGTTCTTCATGAAAGTTGTAGCCTTATTCCACTTCATTTCTAATTGATTTCATCTCATTCTTATTATCAGAACATTAGTTATGATAAAAAAAATATTAAGGTCACTCCTAGAATTATGTAACAGAGTCATTAATTGGCACAAGTCTATCTCATAAATATATCCATCATATGCATTCATTTTTATACCAAAATTTTCATATCACAATTACATTTACATATCTTAACATCTTCACACTATTTAGTCCCATTACCATAAAAAAAAAAAAAAATCAAACGTAACTATCAATTACATTTCATGGTAAACCACATTCATATCAAACATTAGCACATAATTTCACACATTTAGATAATATGTAAGATTTTTATCAATGAAGCACATACCTAATCAACCTTGGAGCTTTCCTTTTTTATCCTTTTCCTCTTTTCACTAAATAGCTTTTTCTTTGCCTTTGTCACCCTCTTGAGGGCTTTTCTTTTGCTCACTTGATTTTCCTACACAACCATACCGTATCTCTTTTTTATCATCATTTTTCAAAACTTTTCATGCCTACATAAAATCCTAATGCTCCTAATATGTTTTATACTTTATTTTAGCTAAAGAGTACTAAGGTTAAACTCCCTTTTTAATAGGTCATGGCTGCCCAAAAATATTATCATAGGTCCCAATTTATTTTCTTCAAATTAACACCCTAATCACCCTTTATTCATCATTAATTATCATTTCCTTAAGTTAATTCCAATTTTTCCCAATTTGACTCCATCAAGGTAGCCCCTTTTCCTTCAATTTTAGACATTATACATTAGGCTCAAATACATAAAACATCAATCTAATTTAATTAGAGGCTTAATAGCAATTTTCCTAAAAAAATCAACACTAACTTAAAACTCTAGTTCATACATGCCAAATAACCCTAGTCTACCAATCCTAGTATCTATCATCCTTATAGGTCTCAAATGGAAGGAAAAATATTGAATTTAAAGGAAATAATCTCACCTTAATGGAGTTCTAGGGTTGGTAGAATCTGCCCTCAACTCTTCTCCCTTTTTCTTCTTCTTTCTTCCTTCCTTCTTGCTCCTTAGCTCTCTTTATGGAATGAACTCTTTCATTTCTTGAATCTTCTCTTTCATAACTCATTTTTCCCATTCTTAGCATGCTGGAAAAAGGAAGAAAAATGGAGATTTTTGGGTAAAAGAGGGACAATAATAAAGAAAGAATGAGATGGTGGTGGTTGGTTTCTAATTGGTGGAAAATGAAGATTTTTATCTCTTTTTTTTAGGTGAGTATTTGGTGGTTCCATGACTAAATTATGCCCTTCTTCCATTGGTCCAAAATATAAATTAATTTTGTTAACTTTTATTTATATTAATTTCCTCTTTTTTCACAAATTTCTCTTCTCTCACAAATGTCTCCCAATAATTTTGATAATATCGATTTTGTCCATAGGGTGATTTTATTTTTTTTTTTCCAGTTTTTGCACTAATCTTTTTAGTTCCCAAATAATAATACCTTAATTATTTTCTTTATAATTTGTCATTTTTTTATGGGTCCAAATTTAGACTCCGATTGAACCGGTCCACCCACTACGGTAACACGCAATCGGGGCCCAAATCACTAGATGTTACACAGGCTATTATCAGCTAAAGGTAGTAGAAGCATATGTTCCAAAAATTGCCTTTCGAACAAGGTATGGACATTTTGAATTCGTAGTAATGTCATTTGGATTGACTAATGCTCTAGCTGCATTTATGACATTATTGCATATAGTGTTTCAACCATATCTGGACAAGTTTGTGATAGTATTTATTAACGATATACTGGTGTATTCAAAGAATAAGGGAGAAAATTAACAACACTTAAAAATTGTGTTGCACACGTTGAGGGAGAAACAATTATATGCTAAATTAAGTAAATAGCTAATCCATCACAATACTTGCGTCACAATCAAGTATTGTGATGGCCAGCTAGGCAAGCCAGCAGCTTACAAGGACCCTTGCAGGCCCGTGAAACTTTCGAATGATTTTTCCGTGCGATCACATCGCGATCCATCCCGAAATAATTCTCTCATATTTTGGATCCTATCCAAGACAATTTTACTCATTCTCCATATCTTCAATGCGTGTGACCCAGTTGGTTCCCGGTTATGTTGGCCACTTAAATTAACAATTAATTTAAGCAGGTCATGAGCGGTATTTAGCAACACATCATGACCCCTAATTGACCGGAAAGTCAGTGGTTTGACTACGAACCTTTCCATAGACAATTTCCATGCAATTATTCCTTTCACCATTTTATATCCCATTTAGTTTAGAGTATGGACATGTGTCAACTCCCACTAGACTGACTACGTCATGTCTAGTCCAAGTAATGTTAGTTTTTGTCCTTAAGGCTCATTACTCTATTAGATATGTCATTGAAGACTATCTTTATGACATTTCCACTCCAGCCAGAGATTCCTGAGTAATGACCACGACAAGAGGCCATGGGTATACACTCCTTCTATCAAGAGTGGTGAATGCTTTGTTGGTTACCCAATTACTTTTGAATACCTCAAGTTGTATCCAATCACCACCCTATGAGCTACCTCTCTGAGGCAACAACGAATAGTGTCAAAATACAAAATCAATATTCAAGATATCCTTGAGTACCTCTAGTCTAAGGATACTTGCACCATTGCTATGATGAGACTATCATTGACATTTGAATTGATTATCCATATGATTGTCCCATAGTTGGTCATCCAATGTACTTAGCTACACTTAGCAAGTATCCACATGTTTACTCTAAACATCTCATGTTTATAGATTATGAGATCTACTACTCGATCCAATCATGGAATGTAACATGTGCTAGTCTGTCTGGATTAATAATGTCTCGTCTCATTAATCCTATGACTGGGGATAATTTTGATACTAATATAAGTACACATGATAAAAATCTCAATATCATGATCTCATCATGATTTCCTTCATGCTATGTTATGTATCAAGGACTTCATTAATTGATTTAAGATCACTTATCAATTCATATTTCAAATGAACATCAAATTAATGAAAAAGCCTTTTATTAATCAAATAAATTTGTACAATAAGTGGTAAATGTGATTGTCTTTAGAGCACTCTTTTAACACCTATATTTTCTTACATGTATTTAATAATTCCACAAATATGGCATAAAATAAAAGAATTATATGAAATTAAATAAATATCATCAAACATTTAATATTTAACAATTTTGATTTAACACAACATTATCACAATGACATACTTTTATATTATTGTTATTTTTCATTTTCCTTGTGCCCATAACACCTATAACCGAACTAACTAATAGAAATAACGGGGTTGTCATTACCAACTTTCATAATATTTTGTCGAGCACTTTTATAATAGTGTTATTACCGGCTTAATAATTTTGGCCGAGCGTATTTATAAAATTGTCATTATCAGCTTTTATATTTGTTTCTGAGTGCTTTAAATCCTCTGATTGGCATGCCAAACTATTCTCTATTCTAGTTCTAGATTAGGTGTCTTAGGGATTAACTATTTTTATATTTATTCACGATATTTTCAAAAATGTTAATTGTAATAACTTTTTTTTTACATATATATTTAATTATTTTTGTTATTTGTTTCCATTGTTATTGCATTAGAACCTCATAATTAAATAATTTAATCAACATTTATAATTACAATTAAAGTCAAAATTCACATTAATTAATACATATATTCATCATACCACATGCAAAAGCCTAATATATCAAATTTTTGTTGATGATCCATATGGTACCTGGTGCTCTGCTTTCACTTATGGCATGTCAAGCATCTTGTAGTTTATTCCATGATATCCTTCTTCATTCATGGCCACCAATAATGAGTCTTCAAGTCTTGATACATCTTATTACTTCCTAGATGCATGGAATAAGTTATATTATGTGCTTCTTTTAGAATTATTTGCTTTAATCCGTTGTCATTTGGCATGTACAATCTTCCCTTATAACTTATGCTTCCATCATCTTCAATCTTAAATTTAGCTCTCACCCCTTTTTTAACTGCTTCAACAATTATCATCAAGTTCTGATCTTGCCTTTGAGTTTCCCTTACTTGTTGCCTTAAAGTAGGTTGAACTCATAACTCTGCCAAAATAAAATATGACTATCCTATTAATTTATTATTAATTTCTATATATTATACTATAAATGAGGAAATTATAAGGTATACCTGTCAGTGTTTTTCTACTTAAGGCATCAATTACAACATTGGCTTTTCCTAACTAATAATCAATAATACAATTATAATCCTTAATTAACTCTAACCAGCATTTTTGCCTTAAGTTCAACTCCTTTTGTGTGGGCAAATATTTGAGACTCTTATGGTCTATGTATATGTAGCACCATTTTTTATACAAATAATGTTGCCATATTTTTAAAGCAAACACTATTGCTGCCAACTCCAAATCATGAGTAGGGTAATTTAGCTCATGAGGCTTTAATTACCTAGATGCATAAGCAACTACTTTACCCTCTTGCATTAATACACAGCTTAGCCCATTATGAGAAGCATCACTGTATATTACAAAATCTTTCTCTGGAGTAGGTTGGGTCAAAACAGGTGTTTCAGTTAGCATGACTTTTATTTTTTCAAAGCTTGCCTGACACCGATCTGTCCACTCAAACTTAGTTTCTTTTCTAAGTAGCTTTGTAATTGGTGCTGTTACAGGAGTGCTCTAAAGGCAATCACCTTTAGCACTTATTGTACAAATATATTCGATTAATAAAAGGCTTTTTCATTAATTTGATGTTCATTTGATATATGAATTGATAAGTGATCTTAAATCAATTAATGAAGTCCTTGATACATAACATAGCATGAAGGAAATCATGATGAGATCATGATATTGAGATTCTTATCATGTGTAGTTATGTTAGTATCAAAATTATCCCTAGTCATAGGATTAATAAGATGGGACATTATTAATCCAGACATACTAGCACATCTTACACTCCTTGATTGGATCAAGTAGTAGATCTCATAATCTATAGGATCAATCATGTATGCTATGATATGTACAAGACCTGATGTATCATATGCTCTGAGTGTCACGAGTAGATACCAATCGGACCCTGGTGAGGGTCATTAGGTGGCTGTCAAGAATATCCTTAAGTACTTAAGAAGAACTAAAGATGTATTCTTGGTATATAGAGATGGAGATATTACTGTGAGCGGGTATACCGATGCCAGCTTCCAATCTGACAAGGATACTCAAAATCTCAGTCAAGTTATATATTCACACTAAATAGTGGAGCAGTTAGTTGGAAGAGTTCCAAACAGGAAACAACTGCTGATTCCACAACCGAAGTAGAGTACATTGCAGCTTCTGAAGTAGCAAAGGAAGCAGTTTGGATAAAGAAATTCATCACAGAACTTGGAGTGGTTCCCAGCATTATTGATCCAATACAATTGTATTGTGATAATAATGGAGCCATTGCACAAGGAAAGGAGCCACGGTCTCATCAAAGATCCAAACATGTACACATAAGATACCATTTGATTAGAGAAATCATTGGTAGGAATGATGTAAAGATAGAAAGAGTGCCCACTGATCAGAATATTGTTGATCCTTTAACTAAGCCACTTCCCCAAAAGAAATATGATTCTCATGTACTCGCCTATGGAATTAAATACAAAGGTGATTGGCTTTAGTGCAAGTGGAAGCTTGTTAGAGAAGTGCTCTAAAGGCAATCACCTTTAGCACTTATTGTACAAATTTATTTGATTAATAAAAGGATTTTTCATTAATTTGATGTTCATTTGATATATGAATTGATAAGTGATCTTAAATCAATTAATGAAGTCATTGATACATAACATAGCATGAAGGAAATCATGATGAGATCATGATATTGAGATTCTTATCATGTGTAATTGTGTTAGTATCAAAATTATCCTAGTCATAGGATTAATGAGATGGAACATTATTAATCCAGATAGACTAGCACATGTTACACTCATTGATTGGATCGAGTAGTAGATCTCATAATCTATAAACATGAGATATTTAGAGTTAACATGTGGATGCTTGCTAAGTGTAACTAAGTACATTGGATGACCAACCATGAGACAATCATATGGACAATCTATTCAAATGTCAATGATAGTCGCATCATAGCAATGGTGCAAGTATCCTTAGACTTGAGGTACTCAAGGATATCTTGAATATTGATTATGTATTTTGACACTATTCCTTGTTGCCTTAGAGAGGTAGCTCATAGGGTGGTGATTGGATATAGCTTGAGGTATTCGAAGGTAATTGGGTAACCAACAAAGGATTCACTACTCTTGATAGAAGGAGTGTATACTCATGGCCTCTTGTCGTGGTCATTACTCAGGAATCTCTGGCCGGAGTGGAAATGTCATAAAGATAGTATTCAATGACATATCTAATAGAGTAATGAGCCGCAAGGACAAGAACTAACATTACTTGGACTAGACGTGATGTAGTCAGTCTAGTGGGAGTTGACACATGTCCATACTCTGAACCAAGTAGGGTATAGATTGGTGAAAGGAATAATTGCACAGAAATTGTCTATGGAAAGGTTCGTAGTCAAACCACTGACTTTCCGGTCAATTGGGGGTCATGATGTGTTGCCCAATTACCGCTCATGACCTACTTAAATTAATTATTAATTTAAGTGGCCAACATAATCGGGAACCTAATGGGTCACACGCATTGAAGATATGGAGAATGAGTAAAATGGTATTGGATAGGATCCAAAATATGAGAGAATTATTTTAGGATTGATCGCGATGAGATCGCACGAAAAAATCATTCGGGAGTGTCACGGGCCTGCGCGGGCTAGGCAGGCTGCTGGCCAGCCTTACGGGCCAGCTGGGCTACCCAACAGCAGCCTGCAGCAGGCCCAGCTCGCCTGTAGCTTCCGTCCATTGGCCAACGGCTGTAATTGGCCATAATTAGGCCAATTATAGCCAATTACTATTCATTAGTTGTCATTTTCGCCATTTTTGACATTTCATCTTATTTTTAAATTTGATTCAAATTGAAAAGATATCAAATGGCAGAAAATAGACATGAAAAAAATATTTTTAAGACAACAAAAATTCTCTCAAGAACACTTTCAAAGCTAGCACTTTGAATTTGTTTAAACCATTTTCTCTTGATAGTTTCTTCTTCATTCTTCGCGTGGATTATCATTAGAGACACTCTAGTGTGGATTGTTGTGGTTTGCTACAACCCAACAAAGTGAAGATTTGAAGTACAAATAAAAATTACAAGGTATAATTTTTAACATTTACATTTATATAAATTAGTTTTAATGGTACAAGTATGAACTTTTGTTTTGGGTTTTGAAAAATTTTATTTTTCGCTGCGTTTATGAATATGATTCATTCTTCAAAACCCAACAGATGCGACTATGCTTGAAAATCCCTTCACAAACCTTATATAGTAGCCAACTAATCCAAGGAAACTCTGGACTTCTATCACATTGCGGGGCGACTTCCAACTTAAAATTGCTTCTATTTTGCTAAGGTCCACATGGATTCCTTCAATTGACATAACATGCCCTAAGAATCCTACTTCTTCCAACCAAAAATCACATTTTGACAGCTTTGCATACAATTGATTTTCTCTTAAAGTCTTAAGTACTATTCTGAGATGTCTGTCATGTTCTCCTTTGTCCCTTAAATACACCAAAATATCATCTATAAAAACTACGACAAATTGATCAAAGTAAGGCCTAAAAATCATGTTTATCATATCCATAAAGGTAGTTGGTGCATTCGTTAAGCCAAAAGGCATAACCAGGAACTCATAGTGGCCATATCGAGTCCTGACGGATATTTTGGATACATCTTATTCCTTGATTTTCAGTTGATGATACCCGGATCTGAGATCAATCTTAGAGAATACTCATGCCCCTTCAACTGATCAAACAAATCATCAATTCTAGGTAGTGGGTATTTATTTTTAATCGTCACCTTGTTCAATTGTCGGTAATCAATACATAATCGAAGGGTGTCATCCTTCTTTTTCACAAACAACATCAGAGCACCCTATAGTGATACACTAGGTCTTATAAAGCCCTTGTCTAGCAATTCCTGCAATTAAACCTTCAACTCTCTCAATTTTGCATGTGCTACTCTATAAGGAGTAATTGATATCGGGGTTGTACCAGGAATCACATCAATAACAAACTCTATCTCCCTATATGGTGATAACCCCGACAAGCCTTCAGGAAATACATCTGGGAACTCAGACACTATGGGGACATCTTTGAGTTCCAGCTCCCCTTCCTGGTATCTATCACATGGGCCAAATATGCCTCACATCCCTTCCTAATGTATTTTTGAGATTTTAATGCAAAAATAACATCAGTCGAACATGTTTGACCTTCACCCTGAATGATAGTGTCATCCTACCCGGGAATTTTAAGTGTAACTTTTTTAGATCGACAGTCGACTATAGCTCCATGCTTGGTCAACCAATTCATGCCCAAAATAGCATTGAATTCATGAAAAGGCAATTTTATTAAGTCTGCTAGGAATTCTCTACCCTGAATTATTATTGAACTATTTTTATAGATCTGATTCACTTTCACATCTCGGTCATATTACGAGGAGAATTTTCAACTCATAACTATCTCAACCTTGCTATGATCAACTCTAATATCATCTACTGACACAATGTGTCTAAGAAAAACTACCTCATCAATCCAAAACTCACATTTCATGAGTTTGGCATACAATCTTTGTTCCCTAAGTGTCTGCAATACTATCCTCATATGTTAATCATACATCTTAGATTTCTTAGAATACACCAAAATATCTTCTATGAAGACCACAACAAACTTATCTAGATAAAGCCTGAATATCTGGTTCATAAAATCTATAAAGAATGTTTAAACATTGGTTAACCCAAAAGGCACCACTAAAAAAATTCATAATGCCCATATCTAATTTTAAATATTTTCTTAGCTATGTCCTCCCCCTTAATTCTCAACTAGTGGTACCCTGATTAAAAAATAATTTTAGAAAATATACATGCACCTTTAATTGATCAAATAGATCATCAACCCGTAGCAACGAATATATGTTCTTAAATGTCACTTTATTTAGCTGTCTATAATCAATACACAGTCTCATAAATTCATCTTTCTTTTTCACAAATAACACTGGTCACCCTATAAAGATACACTTAGTCTAATAAAGCCCTTATTCAATAGTTCATGCAACTGAGCTTTCAGCTATTTCATCTCAGATAGTGTCATTCTGTAGGGCGTTAATGATATAGGTGTTGTTTTTGGGGTAAGCTCTATGGAGAACTCAACCTCTCTATCAAGTGGTAACCCTAGCAGATCATCTGTGAACACATTAGGAAGTTCATTAATTGTAGGAATATCTTTGAGATATGGACCTCCCTTTTAGTGTCAATAACGTGGGCCAAATAGGTTTCATATTCCTTTCTCATCATTCTTTTAGCTTCCATCATAGAAATAACCTATGGAGGTTGTGAGAACAACTCACCTTCCATTACTACATCTCTATGTCCAATTGTTTTAAGAACCAAGTATTTTGCCTTGTAATCTACTATTGCTTTATGCTATGAAAGCTAATTCATGCACAAAATGACATCATATTCATGAAAATGCAACTCTATCGGTCTGCAAAAAACTCTTGCTTATATACAATCAATGGACATCTTTTATGTACCCAATCTACTATCACATTGTGACCTAGGAGGTTTGTGACCTCAACCTCATATTCAAGTTTCTCACTAATCATATTATGCTATCTAGGTATGTTTGTGCATATATAGGAATGAGTGGATCAAAGCACAAATATTTGAATCATGTAAGAAAAATATACCCATAATCACATTAGTGGCTTCTTGGTCATTTCTAGTCCTCATGGCATACGTTCTAGCTGAGACTCTTCTAGGTTTTAGTCTATTAATTGTCTCTAAAGTGGCTTGGGTGGATCTCGAATGACCTCATCAAGTTGGTATCTAGCCTGAGTAAGTGCTGACCTAATAGTCTTGGGTAGGTGCATTGCCAATAATCAAAGGATAATCTCTTTTCATATGTTCTTTAGACCCGCATTTGAAGTAAGTATTTGTGGTTATCTAGCACTCCTCTCTATGGTTTTTATGGCAACTACCACAAACTGGAACACTTTCTTTGGTCATCTATGTCTGAGTACTATCGATTGTAGATGTAGCCCTGGATGGTTGTCTCCTCCACTTGATCCACCTTATGAGTGGCTCCTACCTTGCTCCTAACTCCTACCCAAAGACTGTCCTGAAAAACACTAGCCTTTTTTTACTATAGTCTAGGCCACTAGAGCTACTATCTGTCTGGAAGTTTTCTTTGCTCTCTTTCTTTTCCTCTTCTCCACACTAATGGTAGATAAAACAAGCTTAGCAAAACTAACATGCTGGAGTGCAATCATATAGTCCCCAATATCTATATTGAGACCATTCTCAAATCTACGACACTTGTCTATCTTATCAGTAATCAACTCATTTGCATATTTACTCAATCGAGCAAATTCCCTCTGATATTCTGTAACTATCATCTTTCCTCACTTAAGGTTCAAGAACTCTCTTTTCTTCTCATTTATATAAACGTGAGAGATATATTGTTCTTTGAACTCAACAACTAAAAAGTTTCATGTCATAGGCTGGGGAACCTTTGGTTTCAGTAGGTCTAATTTTCACCAGTCATAAGTATTCTCCAATAACAAGGATATGGCGTACCTAAACTTTTGATTAGTGACAACCTCAAGCTCATCATAGTTCCTCTCAGTTTTCACTGTCTAGTATTCTACAGCAGTAGAGTTATCATCTTTTGTACCCAAAAAATTTGTGGCTCCATACTTATGAAGCTTGTTTACATATACTTTTGGCTTCAATGATAGAGGTGGAGGAGCTAGAATGGGCAGTGGTACAACTCTAGCAGTCTATTATAACAAGTCTGCCATCTACTACATTAAAGGGAACTGGCCCTAATCGGCTTGTCCATAAGCTTGATGAGCTAGGACTAGTATAACATCTGGACCCTGAACATTAGCTATAATAGGTTGGTTTGATGCCTTGATAATTGGAGAACTATTGCTCTCAGCCATATAATTTGATTCAGATGCCATCTCTCTAGTCCTACAAGTTGACAGACAAGTAACCCATGTTAGAGTCAAAGAAGACACACTTATGCATACATGATAAATCTTTTTCCAACTTAGGTCTAAAAATACCTAAACCTAAACTCTGATACCACTAAATGTGTAATGCCCATCCTGCATAGCTAGACAAACCTCACTGTACAAGCAGACGCCATATGACTAGATCTGAATATACCTGTCTGAATTAAAACTTTTCTAACATATTATTACATCAACATATTCATATTTGAATAAGATGCAATTTTCTATATTTATTGAACACAATTTGTATAAAACTATTTCTTTGTATCTGAAATTTAGCAAAATCAAACTATTATCTATCTTAGGCAACCACTGCCCTTATTTCAAGATCAACCGTAAAATCCCATAATTAAATCAATAATAAAACCTTATTAAACCATGTTTCAAAAAAATGTATCTCTATCCCACGTTATGTAGAATAATCAATAATGAAATGAATAATATAAATTAACAAAAACAGACCCAACACGGGTCACTTTGACTAGTTTGATTTTCTCTTCTCGTCAACTCAATAGTTTATTGGCTCCAAACCTGGGTGCAGAGAAACCTATATACTAAGCTACTGAAAGCTTAGTGGTACATATAATCATTTAAATTCTAACATGCATTCACATATTAACATAGCATTCATAATCAATACCACATATACATAACACATCTTGACCTACTTTATTCATGTTAACTTGTCTATATTATACAATACTATCATAATTTTCAAAACATATAATATCAACATACTCAACCATACCATATATATATCAAAGTAAAACATACATATTAAATATCATGATCTAATTACATGCATGGAATAATTATCATAGGTGAATCCATTTCATACTATCATTCTGAATATCGATCATAGTCATACTAAATTTCATCATATTATGAAATAACAAGCTTTTAACATCATTTATATGATTACTAGTTCTCATAATCCTTTTTTAGGATGTGATTATATTCTAACTCACTGAACTCTATATATCTTTATGAAAATACTTTACCTTATAACTCTAATATACAGTGTTACCAAATTCTAGTGTTGCCAAATTCTATGTACTGTATTATGAATTTTCTCTATGATAAATTTCTGGTTTTTTAGCCCAATTCTCTAGACTCAGACCACTCAGATGTTGGTTGTGAAATAGGAGTGCTCTAACATGAGTTTAAGTCATCCTGCTCATTACTGTATCTATCTGTATTGCTACCACTGAGCTTCTCAAATCAGAATCGCTCTAACATGAGCTTAAGCTACCCTGATGAGTAGTGACTGCATGTATATAGGTACAAGAGCGCTCTGAAATGAGCTTAATCCATTTTGTCCCTAATCTGGATATGCCACCACTGAGCTTCTCAAAATAGGAGCACTCTAATAGGAGCTTAAGCCACCCTGATGAGCAATATCATAATCACATACATATATATTCTACGATACTATAACTCCCTTAATGGCATGCCACCTATCCTAGTTAGTTCTTGAATAGAGAATGGACATATTTATTCTTCTTTAATTCCACATTATCATCAAGTATCATTATGATATTCATAGCACCTAGTGAATTCATATGTTTCATAATCATGACATCATAATGCAATTATTCTCATTTGATCATAACAAGTGTGTGCAAATATCATACTCATGTTGTTTCATCACATAAATCAATTTTCAAGTTTCTAAATATAGGGCATTCACAAATATGATGCCTTCTATTAGGGGTTGCTTATTAGTGACTCAACCGTGACTGGCTCATGATCATTCATGGGTGTGAACATTTGTTCACGAAAATGAAATTCATACTTTCATGGGAGCTAAGGTTGGCTTCATGGGCGTGAAATCCTTTCATGGTAGTGAAGCTTGGCTTCACAGACATGATTCAACACACTGAAACAATATTGCAGCACTGGTTTCAACCAATTCCATGTACGAACATGCCAATTACTAAAGCTAACTAATGTTATCCACACCTATCAACACTTCTCATTTTCCAAATTCTAAATTCATTCATAAACATGCATAATATCATAATTAATCCTTCAAACAAGGTCTCATTCCTTATTTATCAATATTCCAACATCAATTGTCCACATATCAATATTCTTATGCATCACAGATTGTTATTTGACATTTAACTCAGTTTTAGCATATACCATATCAATATTGTTTATCACTAATCACATTAGAATACAAAATTCACAACACAAGCACATTATAAATGAATTAAAATGAGTAATGTACAAACCTTAATATTAGAGCCCTAAACTCAACTCTCATGCATCTATTGTCTCTAGTGATTATCTCCACCCTCTATTTCGGACCTAACACAAAATCAGAGACCACATTATCACTATTTCTGCCATGGATAGCATCTCATGCCAAACTAGCAAAACGTTAACTTTTTCATTGGTTTAAAGCTTATAAACCTTATTTCCCATTAAATTGAATTACTATAGATTAAAAGACAATTGGGAACATAATTTCTTACCTCTATTCCATGAAAATAGATTGGTTTCTAGGGTTTAAAACATGTTGTAATTTATTTTTGATTTTGAAATCTACTATGGAAAGCTTCGTTTTTAATCCATGTTAATCTCTTTTTATGATGGGAATAGGTATTTGATCAACTAGAATCAAAAGGGATTAAAGAGGGATTGTTTCTGGGGTTTTAGAGAATGGTGGCTAGGGATTTGATTGAAATTATGTGTGTTTTCTATCAAAGTATGAAACTGTCATATTTAAACCTACAGGTATTCATGGGCATGAGCCATAGTGTTATGGTCGTGAAGATCCTCAGTTTCAGAAACTGAAATTTGCAACATTCATGGTCATGATTAACATTGTCATGCGCATGACTGAAGTAAAGTTCATTTTTTCTTATCGTTTTCATTAACTTCATATTATCATAACCCTTAACCACTATATACCTCCCATATACTCACAATATACCTTTATTTAATATATTAATTCCAAGCCCTAATTTGTGGGTGTTATATTTCTCTCCCTTTTAAAGAATTTCTTCCACAAAATTACCTCATGTACTGTCTCTAAACAGTTGTGGATATTGGACTTTTATCACCTCTTCATTTTCCCATATGGCCTCTTCTATTGTATGATTTCTCCATAATACTTTGACTAATGGTACTTGTTTATTCCTGAGTTCCTTAATTTCTCTGGCGAGAATCTGAATTGGTCCTTCCTCATATGTCAAATCTGGTCTCACCTCAATATCCTCAACTAAAACAATATGAGAAGGATTGGATATGCATCTTCTCAACATAGAGACATGGAATACATCATGAATCTTGCTCAACTCTAAAGGTAAAGCAATCCTATAGGCAACTGGTCCCACTTTCACTAGTACCTCAAATAGGCCTATTAAATCTCGAACTCAATTTGCCTTTCTTGTTAAATCTCATAACCTTTGTTCCATGGAAATACTAGTAAAACCTTATCTCCTACTGCATACTTGACATCTTTCCTCTTGAGATCTGCATATGACTTCTGTCTTTCAGAAGTTTCCTTCAATCTTTCCTGAATAATCCGCACCTTTTCCTCTATCTCTTATACCAATTCTGGCCCCACTAGTCTACTCTCACTGAGCTCTGTCTAACACTAGGGTCTTCAGCACTTTCTACCATATAATGCCTCATAAGGAGCCATCTTGATACTAAAATGATAGCTATTATTATAAGCAAATTCTATCAATGGAATATATTTATCCCAGCTACCTTCGAATTCAATCACACAACTCATCATCATATCCTCTAAAATTTGTATGACTATTTCTGATTGACCATATGTCTGGGGGTAAAACATTGTACTAAAACTGAGCTTGGTATCTAATACTCTCTATAGACTATCACAAAACTGAAAAGTAAACCTGAGGTCCTTATCTGATACAATTGAGATTGGCACTCCATAAAGTCGTATTATCTCATTGACATAAAGCTCTGCTAGCCTGTTTAAAGAAAAATCCCTCCTAATAGGCAAGAAGTGAGCTAACTTCATAAGCCTATCCATAATAACCTACACGACATCAAATTTTTGAGAAGTTACTAGTAATCCAATCACGAAATCCATAATAATCTGGTCCCATTTCTATTATGGTATCGTGATAGGCTGTAGTAATCTTGATGGTACCTGATGTTTTACCTTGACATACTAACAAGTCATGCATCTGGTAGTATACTCTATTATATCTCTTTTCATACTTGTCTAACAGTACTTACTCTTCAGGTCGTTATACATCTTTATGCTTATGGGGTGCATAATATACCTAATCTCACGTGTTTTCTGTAATATCCTCTGTCTCAACTCAACAACACTGGGCACGCATAAACGGTCCTAATAGTATATTCCACTATCAGACTCAATTGTATAATCTAATCTCTCCCCCTTGAGACTGACTCGGCTATCTTCATAAGCCTACTATCCTGTCTCTGTGCATTAAAATATTGGTTAGATGTGTAACTCGGCCACCATCTTCCTACTTAATGCATTAGCTACTACATTGGCCTTGCCTGGGTGGTAATCAATAACACAATTATAATCTTTTATAAGCTCTAACCACCATCTCTGTCTCAAATTGAGATCCCTTTGTGTAGGCAGGTATTTCAAACTTTTATGGTATACGTAGATGAAACATTTTTCCCTATAATGATAGTGATGCCATATCTTTAATGCAAAGACAATGGTCGCCAATTCTAAATCATGTGTGGTGTAATTCTTCTTATGAACCTTTAGCTATCTGGATGCGTATGCCACTACCTTGCCTTCTTACATAACTACACACCCCAATCCATTGTGAGAAGTATCATTGTATATGACATACTCCTTATCGAGAATTGGCTGTGTCAAAACCAGAGCCTCTATTAACATTTTCTTTAGACTATTAAAAGTTTGTTGGCATTTCTGAATCCACTTATATTTCATGTCTTTTCCCAGTAGTCTGGTTAAAAGAGAAGCAATCATATAAAATCCTTTAACAAACCTCTTGTAATAACCAACTAAACCAAGAAAACTTCTGATCTCTATAACATTGCAGGGAGGCTTCCAACTCATAACAGCCTCTACCTTGTTAGGATAAACCTGTATACCATCTGACAACACAATGTGTCCCAGAAAAGCTACATCATCAAGGTTAAATTCACATTTTGAGAACTTCACATATAATTTATGCTCCCTAAATGTCTGTAACACTATTATTAAGTGTTGATCATGCTTGTCATATGTCTTAAAATACATCAGAATATCGTCAATAAAAACCACAATACACTGATCTAAGTAGGGTCTAAACACCATGTTCATCAAGTCCATAAAAGACTACTGGAGCATTGGTTAACCCAAATGGCATAACCACAAATTCATAATGCTCATGTCTGGTTATGAATATCGTCTTAGCTATATCTTCCATCCTAACTCTCAACTGGTGATACCCTTATCTCAAATCAATTTTTGAAAACACCCCTACACCCTTCATCTGATCAGATAGGTCATCAATCCTTGGTAACATATATATGTTATTGACTGTCACCTTATTCAATTTTCTGTAGTCTATGTATAACCTCATATGCCCATCTTTCTTTTTCACAAATAACACTGGTGCACCCCATGGAGATGCACTCAGCCTGATATAACCCTTCTCTAACAATTCCTACAGTTGAGCTTTAAGCTCTTTCAATTTAGATGGTGTCATTCTATATGGCACTATTGATATAGCTGTTATGCCTAGGGTGAGCTCGATAGAGAACTCAACCTCTCTATATGGTGGTAATCCTTGTATATCTTCAAGGAACACATTTGGGAATTCATGTACTGTGGGGATATCCTGAAGTTCTGGACTTCCCTTTCTAGTATCAACCATATGAACCAAAAAGGCTTCGCACCCTTTTCTCATCATTTTATCTGCCCTCATCATTGAAATAACTTGTGGAAGCTATGGGAACAACTCACCTTCCACTTTCACATTTCCCTATTCTGTAGTTTTCAGCATCACAAATTTTTCCTTATTATCTACAACTGCAACATGTTGTGCCAGCCAATCCATGCCCAATATGATATCAAATTTCTAAAAAGACAACTTCATCAAGTCTGTTGGGAACTATCTCCCTTGTATAATCAAAGGATAGCCTCTATATATCCGATTCACTATCATGTTGTGACTTAAAGGATTTGTGACCTCCATTTCATATTCAAGATTCTCACTGATCATTTTGTGTTGTCTAGGAGTGTTTGTGCATATGTATGAGTGTATTGAACATGGATCAATCAATGCATATATATTAGAGTCATAAAGAGAAAACATACCAACAATCACATATGTAGCCTTTTAGTCCTCTCTAGCCCTCATAGCATAAGCTCTAGCTAGCGTTAGGCTTGGTCCTAGCCTATTGACAGTCTCAGAGACTGCATGGGTTGGTCCTGTATGACCTCTGGTCTATTGCATGGGCTCAGCTAGATCTAACCCTATAGTTTGTGCTTTTGCACTACTAGTCATTAGAGGACAATCTCTCCTTATGTGTTCCTTTGATCCATATCTGAAGCAAGCACATGTATTCTTCCAGTACTCTTCTTTGTGACTCTTATGGCAGGTGCCACAAACTGGATACTATATCTAGTAGCCTATATCTAATCGCTTCCTACTACAGATGTAGCTTTGGAGGGTTGCCCCCTCCTATATGAACCTCTCTGAGTATAACCTCTATTCTATCCCTGACTCCCGCCATGAGAATGTGAGTGAACCCAACCCTTCTTGCCTGAAAGCTGGGTCATTGTCTGTCTAGATGCTTTTTCAAATCTCTTTTTCTTCCTCCATTCCACACTACTAGCAGTTGCAATCAGCTTAGTGAAGCTGTCATGCTAAAGTGCAGTGATAAAATTGCCTACCTCTTCATTGAGGCCACACTCAAACCTTCTTCACTTATCCCTCTCACTAGTGATCATATCAGAGGCATATTTACTCAATCGAGTAAACTCTCTCTAATACTCGGTCACTATCATTTTTCCTTACCTGAGGCTCATATATTCTCTCTTTTTCTCCTCCATATAAATCAGAGGAACATATTTTTCCTTAAATTCAGCCTCGAAGAAGTCCCAAGTCAGGTTATGGAACATCTGGTTTTAACTAAATTGTCTTCCACTAGTCATAAGTGTCTTCCTGTAACAAGACTATAGCATATTTGTCCTTCCAATCAGTGGCCACCTCAAATTCATCATAGACCCTCTCCATCTTTTCAATCCAATATTCCACAACAGCAGGATCATCATCCTTTGTTCCCAAAAAAGCTGTAGCTCCAAACTTATAAAGGTTATTTAGCTATACCCTTGGTCTTGGTGGTGAAGGTGGAGGAGCTTATGGTGGTGGTATAGCTCTAACAATCTACTGCAGTAGTCCTGCCATTTGCTGTATTAATGGAATTTGGTCCTAGTTAGCTTGTTCAGGAGCCTATGGTTCAGGGACTAGTACTACACCTGGACTCTGAATACTAGCTACACTGGGCTAGTTTGGTGCCCTATTAAGTGGAAAGCTTTGGCTCTCATCCATAGCATTCGATTCTGATTCCATCTCACTCTAGTCCTATAAGTTGACAAAGAAGTAGCCATAGTCAGAGTCATATGAGACATATTATGTATGCATTATATCCCCATAATCACTTAGGCCTAAAACTGCCTAAACCTAAGCTCTGATACCACCAAATGTAGCATTCATCCTGCACAGCCAGTCGAACCTTATTGTACTCGTGGATGTCCCACGACTAGATCTGAATCTACCTATCTAAATTAAAAAATTTCTAACATATTATTACATCAACATATTCATATTTGAATAAGATGCAACTTTCCATATTTATTGAACACAATCTATATAAAACAATTTATTTGTATCTAAAATTTTAACAAAATCAAACTACTATCTGGCTTGGACAACCACTGCCCTTATTTCAAGATAAACCATAAAATCCCATAGTTAAATCAATAATAAAACCCAATTAAACTATGTTCCAAAAAAAATATCTCTATCTCATGTCATGCGAAATAATTAATAATGAGATAAATGGGATAAATTAACAAAAACAGACCCAACACAGGTCACTCTAACTGGCTTGATCTTCTCTTCTTGTCAACTTAACAGTCTACTGGCTCCAAACCTATATGCAGAAAAAAATCCACAAGATAAGCTACTAAAAGCTTAGTGGTACATATAATCATTTAAATTCTAACATGCATTCACATATTAACATAGCATTCATTATTATAACATACATGTGTGCTTATCAGTACCATCATATACATAACACATCTTGACCTACTTTATTAATGCTGACTTGTCTATATTATACAATACTATCATAATATTCAAAACATGTAATATCAACATACTCACTCATACCATATATATGTCAAAGTAAAATATACATATTAAATATCATGATCTAATTACTTGTGTGGCATAATTATCATAGGTGAATCCATTTCATATTATCATACTAAATATCAATCATAGTAATACTGAATTTTATCATAATTTGAAATAACAAACTTTTAACATCATTTATATAATTACTGGTTCCCACAATCCTTTTCTAGGATGTGGTTGTATTCTGACTCATTGAACTCTGTATATCTTTATGGCAATACTTTTCTTTACAACTCCAGTATATTGTGTTACCAAATTATGGTGTTGTCAATTTTTATGTATTGTATTACGAATTTTTTGTATGACAAATTTCTAGTTTCTTAGCCTACTTAGACCACTTGGATGCTGGTTGTGAAATATGAGCACTTTAACATAAGCTTAAGCCATCCTACTTACTACTGTATCTATCTATATTGCCACCACTGAGCTTCTCAAATAAGGAAAGCTTTGACACGAGCTTAAGCAACCCTAATGAGTAATGACTGTATGCATATAGGTACAAGAGCGCTGTAATACCCGACAATTTAGGCCACGGTCGCGGTTGACTGAAATCCGGTGTACCGAACCGATCGAGGTCTAAATTCGGACATGAAAGAAATAAATTAAAATAATAATAAGATGGGAGAAAAATATTTTGGATATTATTAATTGAGAATTTTGAAGTTTGGAATTAAAATTGAGAAAAAAATAATTTTTCGCTGAACGAAATTGGAAATTGCAGTGTTTTTGGCACAGATATTTTAAGAAGACATAAAAATGGAATATTCTTTATCTAAGGAAAGGAATATTCTTTTGATTAAAATAAAGTAAGAGTGATTTAAATTAATGGACCAATAGGAAGCAAGATTAGTAACTAATCCTAACCACCCACCTAATCCAACTATAAAAAGTCAAATTTCCACTTTCTTTTACCATTCTTCTTCTTCCTCACCTTAATTACACCCATTTCTCTCCCTTTTTCTCTCTTTGCCGTGAGCTTCTCCTCCTCCCTTGATGTTCTTCTTTTTGTTCTCCAATTAAAGCAAAGATTAGATGAAAAAAAAGTGGGATTAAGGCAAGATCATGAAGAAAGTGAAGTAAAGTGAGCAAAACCAAGGAAGAGGAAGGAAGAAAGGAAGAGAAAAAGAGAGAAAGAAGTTTTTAGCCATTTGGAAGATCTTCAAATGTGAGTTTAGATTTTCCATCTCCTTACTTTCTTCTTCTCATTTCTTTGAGTTTGGGGTTAGTTGCCATTATAGCTAGTAAATTAGGGTTATTAGTATGTTAATGGTGATTAAGGGTGGATTAGTATGATTAGTGCTTGATTAGTGTAAAATTTGTTGTTAGGACAAGGAAGTGAACAAACTTTAAACCAAAATCAAAGGGGAAGTAAGGGCAAGGAAAAGGCTATCTAAGAGGAAGAGAAAAGTGAAGAAAAATAGAACTTTGAGGTATGTACATTTGGCAAAAATTCAATGTATAAAAATGTTGATTTTGATTTTGTGATGTGTATGAAATTCTGCATATTTGATTGAGAAATGAATTGGTGATTAAATTATGCCATGAATGTGAAAATAAAGACTAGAAAATGAGGTTGATGCATGAAAATGGAAAATGTATGAATTATTTGATGTGCTGGAAAATTCGTCTTATGAACAGTGTCTAGTGTTTTGATCATAACTTGAGTTCTGGAAATCATTTCTGAGTGATTCTTGCTGTGTTGTAAAGTTAAGACATAGGGCTTGAACTTTCATTCATACCCTTAGACCTAAATATACCTGAAATTAGGTGAAAAATGGACTCAAACTTTGAACTAGAAATCTGTCCAGAAAAAAAAATACTGGGCAGAGTGCATTGAACATAGGTTAGAAGAAAATTCATAACTTTTGCTAAGAAATTATTTTTAATGTGATTCCAGTTGGAAATTAAATATAAGACATGTATCTACATTTTTCTAGTTGATCACTTGTCCAAATTCCATCTAGAAATGGATGAAAAAGACAGAGAAAAATAAGGCAGAAATCTGCCCAGTAAAATACTGGGCAGATTGCAATGAACGTAGCTTAGGAGAAAATTCATAACTTTTCCTAAGAAATTCGTTTTAATGTGATTCCAGTTGGAAATTAAAGTTAAGACATTTACTTATATTTTGTTAGTTGATTACATGTCCAAATTCTGTCTAAAAATAGACGAAAAATACAGAGCAATATAAGGCTGAAATGCTGTCCAGAATAGGACTGCTGGTAGAAATGTGTTGATTGTGGATTTTTGTGTTAGAAAATGTATTAAGTGAATTTTTATTATAGTTATAATGATTAAATGAGCTAATATGAGGTTGTAAAATATTGAATGGGAATGATTGCATTTATATTAATGTTTCCCTACATAATTTATGCAAATATGAATAAAGGTAACAAATGTAATTTAAGCCCTATAACATCTAGTCGAGAACTAGAAATTAGGATAAGTTGGCATGCCAATAAAAGGGTAGAAATGTAGGCACTAAAAATAATAGTGCTGAGTTAAAATTATGTAGGCACTAAAAATAATAGTGCTGAGTTGAAATTTACGTAGGCACTAAGAATTAGTGCTGATTTCGAAATTTACGTAGGCACCAAAAAGGTGCTGAGTTGTTATTGAAAATGTAGGCGTTAATCGCCGGGTTATAAATAATTATGTGGGCGCCGAGCATATTGCCGGAGAGCAGAAACCCTATATCCAGTATTTAGTTCCGGTCTAAGATGTCGTGGGCTATTAAATAAATAACAAAAAAAAATGATGTGAAGTATGAAATTGATATTGTAAATTTTATATCTTGTATTGTTAAAATTTCAAGCATGCTTAATGAATAAAATGTCATAATTGATGAATTAAATATTTTTGCATGAAGAAAATAGTGTATTATTAATTGAATATTTGGCATGCTAAATAGATTAATTGTAGTTTCTAAAATTTCATTTTAGAATTATTATGTAATTATTGGATAGTTGCCAAACGTACCACTAAGCTAGTAGCTTAGCGCGTGTGTTTCACGCGCAGATAAATAGAAGTAGCTGTTCCGATAGGGCGACCGAAGAAGAGGGAACCCCAAGATCAGATTGCAGCAGTCTAGTTCTTTTTGTATGTTTTGAAAATGATGTTGTAAAAATTAAGTTTTAAGAATTTTGTTGATGTAAATTTGTGGCTTGTAATATTTATAAGTAATGGATTTGGTAATTATATATATCTAGAATTATTGTAGTTATATTTTTTAAATATCATGGTTTAATGAATAAGTTATTTTGAATCACAATATTCCCATCACTAGATATATATTTAAATGGAAAAAAAAATATGGTGATAAATATTCCGCTAATAATAAACTCAAAAATTGAAAAAAAAATATTTATACAAAATTGAGCGTTGGTTTTAAATTAAATGAGCTTAGTAGCACTTCCATATCCTATTAGCGATTAGTAGGGTAAGGGAGCGCTACATTTAGTGGTATCAGAGCCCAGGTTAATGATTCTTAATCAGTGGGTGTAAAATAGAATATGTGTCTCATTTATATGCATAAAATGCTGCAATTATCTGATTTGGGTCCCTTCTTTTGGTTTATAGGTAGATATGGATTCGGAATCGGAACAAGATTTCTCAGAAGATGAACTGAGTAATAGTCCTTCACGCACAGCCAATCCCAGACAACCTCAATCTGTGAGAGATTCCGGGCCAAGTGTAGTAGCTCCTCCAAGAGCAGAGAGACAGGATAATTTAGGACAGGAGCCTCTTATGGAGCAGATAGCTAATTTATTGCAACGGATAGTACAAGAAGTTCCACAACCAGCTCCACCTCCTCCTCCACCTCAGCCAAAACCCCGGATTGATAAGCTGAGAAAATATGGGGCCACAGATTTTATGGGAAGGAGAGAGGATGACCCAGCAGCTTCAGAGTTTTGGATGGAATCCACAGAAAGGGTGTTTGAGGAATTGGAGTGTCTAGAGGAACAGAAGGTTAGATATGCAGTGTCCCTTTTAAAAGATCATGCCTATGATTGGTGGAAATCAATTTTATCAAAGCCCCAGACACCGAAGCCACCTTCCTGGAATTTCTTCAAGGCAGAATTTAGCAAGAAATATGTGCCAAGAGTTTATGTGAATGAAAAGAAAAGGGAGTTTCAAGACTTGAAGCAAGGAAGCATGTCAGTCGCCGAATATGAGATGGAATTCACCCGACTAAGTAAATATGCGACTGGAATTATCGCTGATGAGGCTGACAGATGTCGAAGATTTGAGGATGGGCTTAATGATGATATTGGGAATATGGTGACCGCCCTTCAGCTTGAGGATTTTGCTACACTAGTATCCTCAGCCATTAGTGTGGAAAAGAGGTCAAAGAGAAAGAGGATAGAAGAGCCACCACAGAGACAGACATTTAGCATGGCCCAGACATCAGGTAAAAGGGGGCGGACAGTGCCTAGGTTTTTCCAGTCACAGGGTGCTAGATCAACCTTTTCAACTAGGCAAAGCCAGCGGTCAAGGCCAGAGGGATCTACAGCTAGTGCACCAGCTTCGGGTAATAGGAGATTCATATCTGTCATATGTCAACATTGTGGGAGATCACATGCAGGTGATTGCTGGTGGATTACTGGAGCATGCTTACGATGCGGATCTACGGAACACAAACAGAAAGATTGTCCGAAAGGAAGGGGTACAGGTGGTGTAATATCAGTTCAGGTTCAGAATGTCACTCGAGGCAGAGGCAGGGGACAAGGACAGTCTAGAAGTGGCAGAATTGGGCAGAGTATATCAGAATCAGTGAATAGAGCAGAAGGTAGTCGAGCCCCAGCCCGAGCATATGCCATGAGAGCTCGTGAGGAGCAGGATGCCCCGGATGTGATAATTGGTAAATTTTCTCTTTGTGATACTGATTTATTTGCACTGATAGATCCGGGTTCTACACATTCATATTTATGCATGTCACCACCTAGTCACGATAATATGGTAGCAGAGGAATTAGATTATGATATATTAGTGACCAATCCTTTGGGTCATGGAGTGAAAGTCAGTCGAGTCTATAAAAATAGTCCAATCAAAGCTCAAAATGTAGAATTCCCAGCTGACCTAATAGAGTTGTCATTCCGTGAGTTTGATGCAATCTTGGGGATGGATTGGTTAACTCGGCATAAGGCAGTGGTGGATTGTCAGTATAGGAGAGTGACTTTCAAGAATTCAGGGCAGGATGACGTGATTGTCCTAGGCGAGAACCGACCATACTTGACTAATGTCATTTCTGTGACGAAGGCAAGTAAGCTTATCAAAAAAGGATGTGAAGCATTTTTGGCACATATTGTAGATACCAAGAAAGAGAGTCTAGATCTCAGGGAGATTCCTACAGTATGTGAATATCCAGATATATTTCCTGAGGACTTGCCTGGGTTACCACCTGTCAGAGAGATAGAGTTTGCCATTGATGTTTTGCCAGGCACAGCCCCGATATCGATCACTCCCTACAGAATGGCACCTGCTGAACTAAAAGAATTAAAGGTCCAGTTGCAAGAGTTGTTAGAGAAAGGGTTTATCAGGCCTAGTGTCTCACCTTGGGGTGCTCCTGTTCTATTTGTGAAAAAGAAGGATGGCACCTTTCGGTTGTGTATTGATTATCGTCAGTTGAATAAGATGACAATTAAGAAAAGATATCCCTTACCGAGAATAGATGACTTGTTTGATCAGTTGAAAGGAGCAGGGGTATTTTCTAAAATTGACCTCAGATCAGGTTATCACCAATTGAGAATTAAAGAATCAGACATTTCAAAAACAGCATTTAGGACTCGGTATGGTCATTACGAGTTCTTAGTAATGCCTTTTGGCTTGACGAATGCCCCAGCAGCATTTATGGATCTAATGAATAGAATCTTTAGGCCTTATTTGGACCAGTTCGTTGTGGTATTCATAGATGATATCTTGGTGTACTCTAGAAGCAAAGAAGAGCATAATCAACATCTTCGTATTGTCTTTCATACCTTGAGAGAGAATCAATTATATGCAAAGTTGTCAAAATGTGCATTCTGGTTAGATGAGGTGGCCTTTCTAGGGCATATTGTCTCAGTCGATGGGATCAGAGTCGACACTAGTAAGGTAGAGGCAATCCTCAACTGGAAACCGCCTCGGAATGTGACAGAGGTGAGAAGTTTTCTTGGTTTGGCTGGTTATTATCGGAGATTTGTGAAAGGATTTTCAATGATAGCCTCACCACTGACAAAATTGCTTAGAAAGGAGACCAGATTTGAGTGGTCAGAACGATGCCAGACTAGTTTTGATAAGTTGAAGAAAATGTTGACAGAGGCACCAGTGTTGACACAACCTACTGCGGGAAAAGATTATGTGGTGTACAGTGATGCTTCCCTTAATGGTTTGGGCTGTGTACTAATGCAAGAAGGCAAAGTGATTGCTTATGCTTCCAGACAACTGAAGCCTCATGAGAGAAATTATCCGACACATGATCTGGAACTAGCAGCCATTGTGTTTGCGTTGAAAATATGGCGACACTACTTGTATGGTGAGCAATGTTATATCTATACAGACCATAAAAGTCTAAAATATTTGCCTTCACAAAAGGAACTCAATTTGAGACAGAGACGATGGCTAGAATTAATCAAAGACTACAATTGTATCATTGATTATCAGTCGGGTAAGGCCAATTTGGTAGCTGACGCGCTGAGTAGAAAAACTCTGGCAGGTAAATGTTAAAACTTAAATGTATTAAGTGAAAAAAATGGAATAATAAGTTCTTTATATATTATTTTGGCAGAATTGCGGATTCAACCCACATTGATCCAACAAGTAAAGGACAATCAGAAGCAAAACACGAAATTAAAGGAAATCTTTGAAATGGTGAAAAATGGTGAAAAACCAGAATTTACTATTGAAGCAGATGGGAGTATAAGGCATAAGGGCAGGTTGTGTGTGCCAGACATACCAGAATTGAAACAAGATATTTTGAAGGAGGCTCACAACGTTATTTATGCAATGCACCCAGGAAGTAACAAAATGTATCATGACTTGAAGGCATATTACTGGTGGCCAGGAATGAAAAGAGATATCACGGAGTATACTACCAGATGTTTAACTTGTCAGCAAGTGAAGGCAGAGCATCAAGTACCAAGTGGATTATTGCAGTCTATTTCAATTCCAGAGTGGAAATGGGAAAGAGTCACAATGGACTTTGTTTCTGGTTTGCCCTTGACACAAAAGAGGCATGATGCAGTATGGGTAGTAGTAGACCAGCTCACCAAATCAGCTCAATTTCTACCGATCAAGATGGATTATCCACTTAACCGTTTGGCAGAGATCTATGTTAATGAGATAATCCGTTTACATGGTGTGCCAGTTTCAATCATTTCAGATCGAGACCCGCGGTTCACTTCACAATTCTGGAAAAGTTTGCATCAAGCCATGGGTACTCGACTCAATTTCAGCACAGCGTTCCACCCACAAACAGATGGACAATCAGAGAGGGTCATACAGATATTGGAAGATATGTTGAGGAGTTGTGTGATAGAATTTGAAGGCAGTTGGGATAAACATCTTCCATTGATAGAATTTGCCTACAATAATAGTCACCAAGCCAGTATCGGTATGGCACCATATGAAGCCTTATATGGGAGAAAATGTAGAACGCCTCTAGGTTGGACCGAGCTTAGCGAAAAGAAAGTAATGGGTCCCGATCTAGTCCAACAGACAGAGGAAAAAGTCAGAGTAATAAGAGATAGGCTGAAAGCTGCTGCTGATAGACAGAAATCATATGCAGATTTAAAAAGGAGAGATATTGAATATACAGTTGGTGACAAAGTGTTCTTAAAAGTCTCACATTGGAAAAGGATTTTCCGATTTGGAAAGAAAGGAAAGTTGAGTCCTAGGTTCATTGGACCATACGAGGTACTTGAACGCATAGGTCCAGTGGCGTACAAATTAGCTCTACCACCAGAGTTAGACAAGATTCACAACGTATTCCATGTGTCCATGTTGAGAAGATATCGATCAGATCCATCTCATATCATATCAGCAGAACCTATAGAGATACGACCAGATCTAACTTATGAAGAGGAGCCAGTGAAAATTTTAGCTCGAGAAATGAAAGAGCTACGAAACAAAAAGGTACCATTGGTGAAGGTCCTGTGGAAAAATCATAAGTCAGAAGAGGCAACTTGGGAAAATGAAGAGGTGATGAAGGCTCAGTATCCACAATTATTCCACTCTAGCTAAACAGGTAAATTTCGAGGACGAAATTTTATTTTTTAGGAGGGGAAAATTGTAATACCCGACAATTTAGGCCACGGTCGCGGTTGACTGAAATCCGGTGTACCGAACCGATCGAGGTCTAAATTCGGACATGAAAGAAATAAATTAAAATAATAATAAGATGGGAGAAAAATATTTTGGATATTATTAATTGAGAATTTTGAAGTTTGGAATTAAAATTGAGAAAAAAATAATTTTTCGCTGAACGAAATTGGAAATTGCAGTGTTTTTGGCACAGATATTTTAAGAAGGCATAAAAATGGAATATTCTTTATCTAAGGAAAGGAATATTCTTTTGATTAAAATAAAGTAAGAGTGATTTAAATTAATGGACCAATAGGAAGCAAGATTAGTAACTAATCCTAACCACCCACCTAATCCAACTATAAAAAGTCAAATTTCCACTTTCTTTTACCATTCTTCTTCTTCCTCACCTTAATTACACCCATTTCTCTCCCTTTTTCTCTCTTTGCCGTGAGCTTCTCCTCCTCCCTTGATGTTCTTCTTTTTGTTCTCCAATTAAAGCAAAGATTAGATGAAAAAAAAGTGGGATTAAGGCAAGATCATGAAGAAAGTGAAGTAAAGTGAGCAAAACCAAGGAAGAGGAAGGAAGAAAGGAAGAGAAAAAGAGAGAAAGAAGTTTTTAGCCATTTGGAAGATCTTCAAATGTGAATTTAGATTTTCCATCTCCTTACTTTCTTCTTCTCATTTCTTTGAGTTTGGGGTTAGTTGTCATTATAGCTAGTAAATTAGGGTTATTAGTATGTTAATGGTGATTAAGGGTGGATTAGTATGATTAGTGCTTGATTAGTGTAAAATTTGTTGTTAGGACAAGGAAGTGAACAAACTTTAAACCAAAATCAAAGGGGAAGTAAGGGCAAGGAAAAGGCTATCTAAGAGGAAGAGAAAAGTGAAGAAAAATAGAACTTTGAGGTATGTACATTTGGCAAAAATTCAATGTATAAAAATGTTGATTTTGATTTTGTGATGTGTATGAAATTCTGCATATTTGATTGAGAAATGAATTGGTGATTAAATTATGCCATGAATGTGAAAATAAAGACTAGAAAATGAGGTTGATGCATGAAAATGGAAAATGTATGAATTATTTGATGTGCTGGAAAATTCGTCTTATGAACAGTGTCTAGTGTTTTGATCATAACTTGAGTTCTGGAAATCATTTCTGAGTGATTCTTGCTGTGTTGGAAAGTTAAGACATAGGGCTTGAACTTTCATTCATACCCTTAGACCTAAATATACCTGAAATTAGGTGAAAAATGGACTCAAACTTTGAACTAGAAATCTGTCCAGAAAAAAAAAATACTGGGCAGAGTGCATTGAACATAGGTTAGAAGAAAATTCATAACTTTTGCTAAGAAATTATTTTTAATGTGATTCCAGTTGGAAATTAAATATAAGACATGTATCTAAATTTTTCTAGTTGATCACTTGTCCAAATTCCATCTAGAAATGGATGAAAAAGACAGAGAAAAATAAGGCAGAAATCTGCCCAGTAAAATACTGGGCAGATTGCAATGAACGTAGCTTAGGAGAAAATTCATAACTTTTCCTACGAAATTCGTTTTAATGTGATTCCAGTTGGAAATTAAAGTTAAGACATTTACTTATATTTTGTTAGTTGATTACATGTCCAAATTCTGTCTAAAAATAGACGAAAAATACAGAGCAATATAAGGCTGAAATGCTGTCCAGAATAGGACTGCTGGTAGAAATGTGTTGATTGTGGATTTTTGTGTTAGAAAATGTATTAAGTGAATTTTTATTATAGTTATAATGATTAAATGAGCTAATATGAGGTTGTAAAATATTGAATGGGAATGATTGCATTTATATTAATGTTTCCCTACATAATTTATGCAAATATGAATAAAGGTAACAAATGTAATTTAAGCCCTATAACATCTAGTCGAGAACTAGAAATTAGGATAAGTTGGCATGCCAATAAAAGGGTAGAAATGTAGGCACTAAAAATAATAGTGCTGAGTTAAAATTATGTAGGCACTAAAAATAATAGTGCTGAGTTGAAATTTACGTAGGCACTAAGAATTAGTGATGATTTCGAAATTTACGTAGGCACCAAAAAGGTGCTGAGTTGTTATTGAAAATGTAGGCGTTAATCGCCGAGTTATAAATAATTATGTGGGCGCCGAGCATACTGCCGGAGAGCAGAAACCCTATATCCAGTGTTTAGTTCCGGTCTAAGATGTCGTGGGCTATTAAATAAATAACAAAAAAATGATGTGAAGTATGAAATTGATATTGTAAATTTTATATCTTGTATTGTTAAAATTTCAAGCATGCTTAATGAATAAAATGTCATAATTGATGAATTAAATATTTTTGCATGAAGAAAATAGTGTATTATTAATTGAATATTTGGCATGCTAAATAGATTAATTGTAGTTTCTAAAATTTCATTTTAGAATTATTATGTAATTATTGGATAGTTGCCAAACGTACCACTAAGCTAGTAGCTTAGCGCGTGTGTTTCACGCGCAAATAAATAGAAGTAGTTGTTCCGATAGGGCGACCGAAGAAGAGGGAACCCCAAGATCAGATTGCAGCAGTCTAGTTCTTTTTGTATGTTTTGAAAATGTTGTTGTAAAAATTAAGTTTTAAGAATTTTGTTGATGTAAATTTGTGGCTTGTAATATTTATAAGTAATGGATTTGGTAATTATATATATCTAGAATTATTGTAGTTATATTTTTTAAATATCATGGTTTAATGAATAAGTTATTTTGAATCACAATATTCCCATCACTAGATATATATTTAAATGGAAAAAAAAATATGGTGATAAATATTCCGCTAATAATAAACTCAAAAATTGAAAAAAAAATATTTATACAAAATTGAGCGTTGGTTTTAAATTAAATGAGCTTAGTAGCACTTCCATATCCTATTAGCGATTAGTAGGGTAAGGGAGCGCTACAAGCGCTCTAACATGAGCTTAAGTCATCTTGTCCCTAATCCGAATATGCTACCACTGAACTTCTCAAATCAGGGGTGCTTTGACACGAGCTTAAACCACCCTGAATAGCAATATAATAATCACATGCATATATATTTTATGGTACCGTAATCCCCTCAATAGTATGTCACCTATCCTAGCCAGTCCTTGAATAGAGAATGGACATATTTATTCACTTTTAGGATATAAATATCATTTATGTTATATTCTTTAATTCCACATTATCATCATATATCATTCTAATATTCATAGCACTTAGTGCATTCACATGTTTCATAATAATGACATTATTATGCAATTATTCTCATTTGATCATAACAAGTGTGTGTAAATATCATACTCATATTGTTTCATCACATAAATCAATTTTCAAATTTCTAGATACAGGGCATTCACGAAACATGAATAGTATATTCATGGGCGTGAAGCCTTCTATCATGGGTTATCTACTAGTGACTGGTTCATGATCACTCACGGGTATGGAATCCTTTCACGAACGTGAGGCTTGGCTTCATAGGCGTGATTCAATACACTGAAACAATATTGCAGCGCTGGTTTTAACCAATTCCACACACAAACATGCCAATTACTAAACCTATTCACACTTCTCATTTTCCAAAATATAAATTCATTCATAATCATGCATGATATCATAATTAATCCTTCAAACAAGGTTTCATGCCTTATTTATTAATATTCCAACATCAATTGTCCACAAATTAATATTCTTATGCATCACATATTGTTATCAGCCATTTAACTCAGTTCTAGCATATACCATATTATTTATCACTAAACACATCAAAATACAAAATTCACAGAACAAGCACATTATCAATGAATTAAAATGAGTAATGTACAAACCTTAATATTATAGCCCTAAAACTTAAGTCCTATGTGTCTACTGCTTTTGGTGTTTATCTCCACCCTCTATTTCGGACCTTAACACAAAATTAGAGACCACATTATCACTAGCCATGGATAGCATCTCATGCCATAAACTAGCGAAACCTAACTTTTTCATTAGTTTAAAGTTTATAAACCTTATTTCCCATTAAACTGAATTAAACTAGATTAAAAGACAATGGAGAACATGATTTCTTACCTCTATTCTATGAAAACAGATTGATTTCTAGGGTTTAGAAAATGTTTTAACCCTACTTATTTCTGATTTTGAAATCTACTATGGAAAGCTTTATTTTTTTAATCCATGTTAATCTCTTGTTATGATGAGAATAGATATTTGATCTACTAGAATCAAAAAGGGATTGACGAAGGATTTTTTTCGGGGTTTTAGAGAATGGTGGCTAGGGTTTTGATTGAAATTACATGCATTTTCTGTGAAAAGCACAAAACTGCCATGTTTAAACATGTAGGTCTCCACGTGCATGAACTATAGTGTCATAGTCGTAAAGATCCTCAACTCTAGAAACTGAAATTTGGGACATTCACGGGTGTGATTAACATTATCACGGGCGTGAATGAAGTAAAATTCATTTTTTTCTTATCTTTTTCATTAACTTCATATTATCATAACCCTGAACCACTATATACCTCTCATATACTCTCAATGTACCTTTATTTAACATATTAATTCCAGGCCCTAACTCACGGGCGTTACAAAATGTAACACCCACTCATATAGTAGGACGTAACCCCATTATACCAGGGATTGCCACATGACTAGATACAGAATAAACCTATTCCATTTTAAACCTTTATATAACTACATTTGTATCTTACTCATAACCTATAAAACACGCATAATTAAAATATCCATATACCATTTCAAGATGAACCAAATACTATATATGAATTAAAACCAAATTCATATTCTAAAAATATATAGTTTAGGTATACACTAGCCCTTTTATTAAAAAACATTCCTTATTTAAAATAACCTTATATCACATTCTTATTAATAAAATAATGAAGGGCTAGTGTAAAATAACACATTCTTATTAATAAAATAATGAAGAAAATAAATTATCATTGTCTCATGTCATGAAGACAAAACAAAATGAATGAATAAATGTAACTGACTTAAATACGAGCTTGTTCTAACAAGCTCAGATTCCTCTTCACATCAACTCAACTATCTACTGGCTCCAAACTTGCATGCATGAGAACCCACAAACTAAACTACTGAAAGCTCAGTGGTACATATAAACATAAAAATTCTAATAGACAATCATACATATCATAGCATATAAACTTGATACATACCTTGTGCATTTGATCATACCAATAAATATCAATATAAATTGTTGCATAGCTGGTTTACTAGTTAAATATTTATACATGCCACAATTCATAAGATAAATCCATACATCAAAATCCAATAAGCATCCATGTCATATAATATCACATTTCTTGATCCGTGTTCCATTTATCTGATAACTAGTTTTCCTTATTCCATGTTAAATTTCTAGCTACTAACTGGTTTTCATATTTCTTTTTTTTTTTTTGTAATTTATAACCCAATACTCTAAACTCGGATTATTCAGATGAGGATTGTGAAATATGAGTGATCTCATTCGAGCTTAAGCCATCTTGCTCACTAACTGTATCTATCTGTATAAATGCTCAACAGAGCTTCTCAAGTTAAAAGTACTCTCACCCAAGTTTAAGCCACTTTGATTGAGTATAAAATAAATATTGCATACATATGGCATCAAGGACACTCTCATCTAATCTTAAAGCCACCTTGTCCCTAAAAATATTAAATCCATATGATATAACTACGGTACCGTAACCCCCTCATGACATATCATCTATCATATGGTAGTCCTTGTATAGAGAATGGACATTTAAAGTTTATAACCTGATTATCTATTTCATTTCATAACCCTTTCATGTTTTTCACATGTTATCCACATAATTCTTTGTTATTTAGAGCATATAAAGCATATTCATATTCTTGCTCGTGTAATTTTACTATACACAATCATATCTCATCGTATAAGGTGTGTGTGCATACCAATTCCGTGTTATTTCATCATAAAACCATCATATAAATTCTTTTTCAAGGCTTCACAGGTGTGAATGGTTATTCATAGCCATAAAGACATTGTAACGCCCACATGTTAGGGCTTGAAATTAATATGTTAGTAAAAGTATATTAAGAGTATATGAAAGGTATATAGTGGTTAAGAGTTTTGATAATATGAAAATAATGAAAAAGACAAGAAAAAGTGAAGTTCCTAGCATTCACACCTGTGATAGCAATAATCACAGCTGTAAATGTCATGAATTATAGTTTCTGAAACTGAGGATCTTCATGGTCATGACACTAGTGTTCACACCTGTGAAGTTCTATAGTTTAAATAGAACAACTTTCTGTTTTTAGTAGAAACTCGCGTATTTTCAATCAAAAACCCTAGCCACAATTCTCTAAAAATCTAAAAAATGAATTCTCTTCATCCCCTTTCATTTTTGAGTGATTAAACACGAATTCCCACCATAAAAAAAAAGTAAAAACAGATTAAAAGCAAGAATTTTGTTATATAAATTGAAGTCGGAAACAATGAGTGTAAAAATACGATTTTAAACTTGTGAGTCAATCTATTTACATGAAAACAAAGGTAAGAAATCATGTCCTCTTGAGTCTTTTGATCCAATTCAATTCAAGTTTGTATAGATTGAGGGATTTATAGGCTTAAATCAATGAAAAGTTAAGATTTTTATAGTTTATGACATATATAGATAGGATGGCAATATAAGACATTAACATGGTCTCTGATTTCCTATTAGGCACTGAAATAGAGGGCGAGAATTCTACCAGAGGTAGTAGATGCGAGAGAAATTGATTGTTAGGCTCCAAATAACAAGGTTTGTACATATACACATTTTTATTCGCATTATTGGTATGTTATGTGTTTATGTGATGTAAATTATGGTGTTAATTGACATGCAGAAATAAGTAAGAGTTGTTGGAATGTGGATTATGACATGTTAAATTTAGAATGCATGATGACTGTGAGAAATAAGGATTTTTAATGATATGGTATTGATGAATTGTTTTACTGTTAAATATATGGAAAAGTACTGATAGGAGTGGCAAACATTGGTTAGCTTTAGTTTTAATGCATGTTGTGTATGATATTGGTTGAAAACAGTGTTGGAATTATGTTACTGACTGATATATCTTGCTCGTGAACCAATGTGCACACCCATGAATAATCATAGAGTCGGTCACAGCTGAGTCATGGATAGACAACCTGTAACAAAAGGTTTCACGCCCGTGAATATACTATTCACAATTGTGAATATACTATTCATGCCTATGAATGTCTTGTATCTAGAAATGATTAATTGAATGATATGATTGAGTTACATGTATATGATTTACACATATATACTTGGCATGAATAAATGAGATACAATACAACATAATTAGATGTTTTTAAGCAATGATTATGCACTCGGTACTCTACATTACATAATGATATATGATGATTAAATGGAACTATGAAATATGACATTAATGATATTGATAACCAGAATATATTTAAATATGCACATTCTCTATTCTAGGACTAGCTAAGATAGGTGGCATGTCATTGAAGGGGTTATGGTACCATAGTATATTATTATTATTGTGTTAATCAGGGTGGCTTAAGCTCGGATAAGAGCGCTCCTAATTATTTAGGGATAAGGTGACTTAAGTTCGGGTAACAGCACCTTTGTACCCATATGCATTGTCATATCCGCTAATTTAGACCTAAGTCACGCGAGTTGTTAAATCGACTTGTCGGTTTGACCAAAGTCTAAATTTGGACTTTTATCGAAAAATAATGAAAATAATGGTAATTAAGTATGGAAAATATCTAATAAAGTGTTCAAAATATTTAAAGATGTTAAATTTCGGTAAAGGACTAAATTGCAAATTTTAAAAAGTTTAGGGGTCAATTTGTAATTTATCAAAAATTTGAGGATTTATTGGGATAGTCATAAATTAAATGCATGAATTGGGACATAAAATGCATATGGAGGCCAGCCACACCAAGTGGCACATTTTAAGAAGTCAATTGACATACATGAATTAGAAATTAATGAAAAGTTTCTAGAAAATGCTTAGGTGTCTCCATTAATTATGTAATTTTGTCACTTTGTTCTTAAGTGCTTATCCTTTCTTAATTATCCCCCTTCATCTAGAATTTTCCCATCATTAAGTGTCTTCCACATTTCTTGAAGCATAACACACCAAGTGGCAAAGTTTAGTAAGCTAATTAAGATACATGCATTTAACATTAATGAAGGTTTCTAGATTGATGCTTAGGTGTCCCTCCCATCTTAATAACCTTTTGTCATTTTCTTCTTGATTATTTCTTCTTATTTCTTAATCCTTTGTATCTGGAATTTTCCATCATTGTCTTCCACGTTCCTCTTATCATACATCAAAGGAAGATGAACATATTAATTACCTAAGGAAAATATCTAGATTTTTATAGCCTATGTGTCAAAGTATTGATTAATTTTGTCTTCTTCCTCTTAATTACTCATCCTTCTTCCTTATCCTAACATCTAGAACACTTTATTCTCTAAACCAACCACATTTTTCCCTTGTACAGCCATAACCAAACCTTGTTCTAAGAAGAGAAAGTGAGAAAAAGAGAGAGAAAGACATGGAAAATTCCATTTTCATGCCTAAGGAAGCTTAGGAGAGTAAGGAAAAAGAGAAAAATTAGGGTTTATAAAGTTTTAATAATCTGATTTTAAACTTTAGGAACTCAAAGTGACAAGGATTTAGCTCAAATGAGCAAAGGAAAGGAGAGAGAAGTAAAGAGAAAGAAAAGAGAAAAAGAGAGGTTTGTGCATAACCTAAGGCAATAGCCTTTTTTTTTTTTTTTTTTTTGCATGATTTAATTATTTGGCATATTGATGATTCTGAATTGATATTATTTTGTAATGAAAATCTTGGGGATGCATGTTTGCTAGACTTAGGATTTAATTTGGTAAAAATTGAATGTGATTATCTTGTATGTTCCTTGCTGGAAATTGATGAGCAGTGTTCACTTAAACTTTTATAAATTAATTTATGGAACTCAGTTTTACATGTTGTTTATTGGGTTTGAAAGATAAGACATAGCTCTATAACTTTCATTTAGACCATAAAACCTGAATATATCTGTAATTTTCCAGAAAAATTCATAAATTTAGACTTAGAATCTGTTCAGAAAATTCTGGGCAGAATTATCAGTGACCAGTTAGTGTTAATATTATCATATCTTTTGATACAAAAATCAGAATTAAGTGGTTCAAGTTGAATATTAAATCTAAGATCCATATCTAAAATTTTTATGAATATCATGTAACTAAATTCATAACAGAACAGGACCAAAATTAAGGTCCAAAACAGAGAACAGAATCTGCCAGTGACAGGGCAACATGTGAGTTGTGGAATGAAATGAGTAAAATGATGATAACCTTGTTATATTATGTAAATATTATTTTAATTGAGTGATTATATGATTATTTTAAGATATTACATGCATAAAAAGTATAAAATTAATTGTTATGAATTTTAATAAAATTGTATAAGCCCTAGAACACCTAACTAGAACCAACTTAGGATAGTTTGGCATGCCAAATAGGGGAGAGTATGATGAAAATGAAAACCATTGAAGGTATGATTATTTATGCAGGGTTTGAAAATGTTATCTAAGCCGGGTTTGGCACTGTTATTTATGCTGGGTATGACATTATTATCTACGCCGAGTTTGGCACGGTTATCTACGCCGAGTTTGACATGGTTATCTATGTCGAGTTTGGCACTTATATGCACACATCATATTGCCCGGGTGGCACTCCTAAGTGCCTGGATGGAAACTCTGTTATCCTATTCAGTAGTTCATAGGTGCCCTGGGCATAAATAAAAATATAAATAAAGAAGTTATGGAACATAAAAGAATTATTGAAAATAAAAATAGAATTATGAATTGTGGCATGGATAAAAAAAAAGATTTAGTGTTGTACAATAAGGTGGTAATAAAATAAATAAGTATGAGATAATATAATATAATTTGATGTCTATACATGCTAGAATACCATGATTTGCATGAGAATGATGATTTGATTATGTTAAACAAAATGAGATACAATAAATTGATGTTATGCATACTAGAATATTATGAAATGTATGTTTGCATGATTTGATCATAAATTGTTATATGACAATGCATGTGACATTAAAAATAGTTTATTGTCTTATCTATATGCACCACTAAGCCAAGAGCTTAGTGTGAGAATTTTCTCACGCAGATTTAGTAAAGGATAAATAAAAGATAGTAGACAAAGCCAACGGTGACCTAATCCAGTAAAGCAGCCTGTTGCACACATCGTGGGTTACACAACTTTTGTATATTATCTTGTAAATTTTATTTTGTAGTATTTGTAAAATAAATAGTATGTTTTGTAAAGAACATGTTACTATATAAAAAGGTAGTTTAACTTTTATGTTATATTTCTTTTATAAATGCAAATTAAATAAATAGTAAATATTGGAAATAAAAAAAACGTACGAGTGATTTTTCTTTATATATAACTTATATAATGATATTTTAACCGATGAAGTTAGTGTAGCACACCCTCATTTGGGCACGAGCTGCTGGGGTGAGGGGGTGTTACATGCATGCATATATTATTACTCATCAGGGTGGCTTAAGTTTGGGTAAGAGCACTCCTGTTTCACAACTCACATCAAAGTAGTTCGAATCTAGAGTATTGGGCTAAGAAACCAAAAATTGGTAACACAGTATACAAAAATCAGTGAATCAGAATACAGTTGAATCCTGAAAAAATGAATGTGTAAATCAGTAATCAAATATATGAAACCAAAAGCTAGATAATTGAAATTTATGATAAAATTCACTATATACAAGATGATATAGAAATGTTATGAATGAAATATATTATGATTATGATGATATGGATTCACTTGTGTAATATATGCAATGAATGTACTGAAATCAATTCGATTCATAATAAATGAGCTATTATATGGATATTATTGTATATGACGATGTGGTTAAGCAAAAGTATATGTTTCAGATTATAAATGCTATGTTAATATGTGAATGCATACTAGAATTTAAATACTTATATATACCACAAAGTTTTCAATAGCTTAGCATGTGGGTTTCTCTGCACACAGGTTTTGATTCGTTAATTGCTGAGTTGACAAGATAAGAAGACCAAGTCAATCAGAGCAGTCAGAGTTGACCCGTGTTGGAGTCCATTTTTATTATTTTATTCATCTCATTCATTTATTTCTCATGTCATGGGATAAAGAATGACTTATTGAATATGATTTTAATAAGGTTGATTTTGTAATTGAGATTAATAATTTTTATGAGGATGATATTGTAATAAGGGTTGATGTTACCCAAATTAGATTGCAATCAGAAAATGATTTATTATGAAATCAATTCAGATATAGATGTGATTTTAAATTGTTTGTTATAATATATTGATGTTGATACATAAATAAGTTAGAAAAAGTTTTAATTTAGAACAGTTTAAATAGATTTAGTTGTGTGACATCCATCTATATAGTGAGGTATACCCTGACTATATAGAGAGGTATACCCTGACTATATAGAGAGGTGTTACAGACATCCTTCATGGTTGATCTACTCGTGATTCATATCGTGAACCTAGTCATTAAGCATTATGTCCATTTTTGAAGTATTATTCATGGGCGTGAACATCATGTTACGATTGCGAATTTGGATTTTGTAGCATTTTTAGTAGCAAAACTGGGCAAATAAATCACACCACACATAATGGCTCTAAGGCAAACTAATATTAGCCACTCCTATTAATATTTTTTAACATTCTATCTCAATAAACATACATACTACATCAATATTAGTCACTCCTATTAATATTTTTCAACATACTACATAAATAAATACGTCAAAAACATACATGCTACATCATTAATCTAATTAAACTAAATTTGATGCTCAATTTCCAATGCCATATATCAATAAGTCTCAATTATCATCATTCTTTATGTTTGTGCATACCAAGTTTAACATGTCATGTAATCTCATATCTATCAACTACTATACTAATTCATGCTAAATAACATGCCAATTTTACAATTCAACACAAGATATCCCATAAATCAAATTTAAATATATATATATATATATATATATATATGTACAAACCTAAATTGGAGTCTTATCAATCAACCTTTTAGCTTGCCTAATCCTTTTAGTGGGTTTCTCCACATTCTTTTTCGTCTTCCAATACATAATCAGAACCAAATTATCATCTATTTCAATTATAAACCGTCCATATGCCAATAATAAAGCGAACCCTAACTTATTAAACCAAATTAATCTTACAAAGAACTAACAAAAATATGCTTTCTTATCAATATTTCGAAGAAAAATACACTGGTTAGGGTTCAATACTACCTCCTTTCTATATCTCCAATTCTACCCTCTATAGAACATCACTATGTCTTGATTCTCACACTTTAATCTTATTAATGATGATAATTTTTGTATTTAGGCTAATAATCGAAGGAAAACCGTTTTTGGTGTTAAAAGGTCTGTTGGTTAGGGTTTAAAGTTGTAAAATCATTTGTATCTAGCAAAAAGATGTCACTATTCAATTTATACTATAGGACTTTATAGACATGATTATACTTTTACGATTGTGAAACTTCAAAAATCTCAATTTCACGATGGTCACGGTAGTGAGGCTATAGTCATGAGTGTGAATCATGTGACACCTCACTTTTTCATGTTTTTTTCCTACTTTAATGTCCTAAAACTCATAACCACTTATTTACCATTTATATACTTTTAATTCATGTTATTTCTAAGCTCTAATCTGTTGTTACATCCTATTCCATGAAAATTAAAAATCTAATTTATTTATTGGAAGGCCTTATCTCTTATAATTCTAATATATATTTCAATGAGATTAAATATGTAATTAATTTATTGGAAGGCTTTAAAATGGTGATAAATATATTGTCAAATAACATAAAATTATTATATGACTGGTCTTATGATTCATCAAAATATTTATAGAAATAATCAAATATTAAAAATTAAGCTAAATGTTTTTTTAAATTCATTATTAATACTTATTATATTAAGAAATTCATTATTAAAATACAAATTATATTAACCATTAATTTATGTATTATAAAAATTAATTTTATTATTATGAAAAAAATTAATTAGTTTTTTATTATAAAAAACTATTTTTTTAATATAATTTATATTTTTATAAAAATGAAAAAATAGATTTCAACTTGAGTTAAAAAAAAAAGTCAAGAGTCGTGATTAATAGCTAAGTTAATTTAATAGGTTTTGTCAAAAGAGATAAAAATCAGAATTATTTAGGGATTTATTTAATACGGATTAAAATATAAAAAATTTAATTTTACTGAGTTAAAATTCAGAATCCCACTCGTAGTGTTAGGTATAGTTGAAAACTAATTTAACCCTTTCGTATTTTTAGTTTCCACCCTTATGTACGAAATGTCATTATCTTTCCTCCCTTATGTACGAAATGTCATTATCTTTCTTTGTTTTCATTTCTTTTTATTTTTAATTTTAAAAAAAAACCCATTTGGGGTAATTTCTATGACTATTTTCAACAAGGCTTTGAGGTAGCTCTAAATTTAGCAATGCATTATGCATACGACGAGTTTTTGTCTTATTATTTGATTATTTTGCAGATTAATTATATGCTAAATCAAACAAATAAAATCCTCAATGATAATCAAACTATATTAAATATTTACTTCAAATTGGAAAATAAAAAAAATCATCAATATTAATAGCAACGATCCAATCATGCATTATCATCTCCGAAAATAAATAATATAAATAAATGGAAACTGCTGGAAGGTTAATAATAATTTAGAGTGTTTTCTTTAGCTCGACTGAAATATTTTGGAAAGTTTGGAAAATTGAGATGGATAACCCCAATGACAATGTTGATTTTAATTTTTTGAATAGATTAATATTTGAAGGTACAATAATAATGGAGGAAGCTTTCCAAATTTTGATAATCTTTTATTATTATTATTATTATTATTATTATTATTATTATTATTATTATATGAGTGTTCATTTGTTTATTTGTTGAGCTTTTGCTGCCAGCCATAATTCCTCCGATGAATTGGATAAAAAAGGAACAATTAATTCGCAATACAAAATTGTTCCTAAAACAAAAAATTTATGATAAATGAAACAACTAAAAACACAATTCAAAACGGATCATTAATATATATATATATATATATATATATATATATATATATTTTCAAAAGGTTTTTGGTGTCTAATGATTAGAAAAAAATAGATAATAAATTATTTGAAATTAACTAAAATTTATCAAGATTGATGGACTTAAGTTGAATAATATAAAAACTAAATCATTTCGTACAATTTGAAAGGATAAACTTACCAGATTCAATTATATGAATAATTTGAATTCATTTTTATTTTTCGAAAAAGTAATTAATATATAGAAAGTATGTTAATTTAGCTAGAAATTAAAAATATTTCTCTAAATAAAACATTAAGAGTTAATTAAAAAATGTAAAAAAAAATTAAAGAGAGGCTAATATAAATATGTTTAGTTAGAGCTGATAATTTTTGATACAATGCAATTAAACAATACGAAACAATATAGAGTTAGCTGTATATGAATTTGAATTTAACGAATATAAGTTATAACCATATCAACATGATTACAAGAAGATTTAACTTGTCTAATCTAATTAGATACGATTAAAAATATATTATTTTATTAATTATAAGAAGATGTCTAATTGTTTTATTATTACTCAAAATTTAAACTATATAAAAATTTAAATATATATTATAATATTATATATATATAATACATATTTATATATATATATATATAAATATATAATATATGATATTAATATTATACTAATATATTTACCAACTTATGTTTCGATGAATTAATATATATTAAACAAATAATTATTTTACACTTAGTTTTTTTTACAAAATATAATAAGAAAAAACTATAGGGATGTAAATAGAAACAAATAAATAGAAAAATTTTTAGTATAATAAATCGTGTAATGTCATGTAATCTGTATATATTTAGACACATTAAATTAATCGTATTTAATCCCGTCATATTGTATTAATAAGGATTTTAATCGTATCATATTTATATTTCAAAATTTTGATACAATTAATTAATTTATAGTTGGTTGAAACACCACATAATTAGATACCACATTTTATGAATTGTCACCAATATCTTTAGTAACTAATAGTTGTCCTAAAATTGTTTGATAAACTTTTGACCCATTAGTTTGTTTGTTTGTAAGTTGGTTTGTTTGTTTTATTTTTTCGAAACTTGAACTAGCAGTTGATGGATAGTTGTATCTTCGAATCAATATTTTGTAATCATAGATTATTTATAATTACAAAAGAACAATAAATAGATATTAAAATATTTTAAACAATAATTAAACTAATTATAATATTTATTTTTATATGATAATTATTATATTTAAAAATAAATTACACGTCACTTATCATTTAATATATAAATAATAATTATTACTAAAAACTATTATATATTTCAATTTTTTTTAAATCATTTAATAGCTATCATCTATCTTATATTGTTCATTAAGAACTTGAAAAAAATTGTTGAGAAGAAATGGGGTAGAGGTGCACCGATCCAATGAAATTGATAATGATCTATGAACCACAGTTTTCTTTCTTTGTTTTTTTTTTTTCTATAAATTTTTTAACAAATGATTCATGAACCATAGTTTAGAAAGAGGGATATTTGGACATTGGAATTTATTGAGGATTGGAAATCATACCAAAATACTAATAAGTAGGGGTGTGCAAAATCAAACCAAAATTAAATTCTATCTGTTTAATTTAATTATTTCAATTTTCAATTTATTCAATTCAATTATTTATAAAAATTTTGATAAAACAAAAATATCAAATAGATAAGCAAATAAATAAAGGCCACATTAATATAAATATGGATCCAAATGGTAGAACACATTAATATAAATATAAATATGGATCTGCTCGAACTTATGTTTAGATGAAATAATATATATTAAATAAATAATTATTTTTCACATATTTTTTTAAAAAATACAGTAAAAAACTATAGGAGTGTAAATAAAAACAAATAAATAGAAATATTTTTTAATTTATGTATAATCATATCGTATCATGTCAATTGAATACATTTAAATATATTATGTAAATTGTATATAATCGTATTGTGTCATGTCAAATATATATATTTAAATATATTAAATAAATCGTATAGTTTTTTAGGCACGTTAAGTTATTCGTATTTAATCGTGTCATGTTGTGTTAATACAGATTTTAACCATATTATGTTTGTGTTTCAAAATTTTGACACGATTAATTAATTATATCGTATTTATATTTAGTATAATTATGTTATAGCTGATTGAAATACGATATAATTAGATACCACACGATATAAATTGTCACCTAGTAACTAATAGTTGTCCCAAAATTGTTTGATAAACTTTTGAGCCATTAGTTAGTTAGTTTTTTTTTTTTGGAAACTTGAACTAGCAGTTGATGGATAGTTGAATCTTAATCATAGATTATTTATAATTACAAAAGAACAATAGATAGATATTAAAATATTTTAAACAATAATTAAACTAATTATAATATTCATTTTTATATGATAATTATTATATTTAAAAATAAATTACACGTCACCTATCATTTAATATATAAATAATAATTATTACTAAAAACTATTATATATTTAATTTTTTTTATAAATCATTTAATAGCTATCATTCATTAAGAACTTGAAAAAAATTGTTGAGAAGAAATGGGGTAGAGGTGCACCGATCCAATGAAATTGATAATGATCCATGAACCATAGTTTTCTTTCTTTGTTTTTTTTTTCTATAAATTTTTTAACAAATGATTCATGAACCATAGTTTAGAAAGAGGGATATTTGGATATTGAAATTTATTGACGCTGGAAAATCATACTAAAATACTAATAAGTAGGGGTGTGGGATGGAAAATCATACCAAAATAGTGGCGTGCAAAATCCAACTAAAACTGAATTCTATCTGTTTAATTTAATTATTTCGATTTTTAATTTATTCAATTCAATTATTTATTAAAGTTTTGATAAAAAAAAAATCAAATAGATAAGCAAATAAATAAAGACCACGTTAATATAAATATGGATCCAAATGTTAGACCACATTAATATAAATATAAATATGGATCTGGTCCAAAAAATTAAAACAGCTGGGGTCCCCAAACCCCATTCGCCTGTTATGTTACAACTTGCCAGCTGCCTTTTCTTCATCGCTTAATATTACGATTTGGCTGAGCCATTTTCTTCTCTCTTACTAGTGACTATGCCGTCGGTGCCCTCTCCACACAATGCAAAAGTACCAAAACCACCACCCCCACAGCCAACTTACCCCTCCAAATCCTATGACTATTTAAGGAAAAATATAAAAATAACCTTATGAGTAACACAATTGCTATTTTTTAGTATAAAAGTTAGATATTCATTTTTTAACGTTTCTCTTCTCTTTTATTTTTAAATTTATTTTTTCAAATCTTTATTTTATATATTTTATTTTTTTCTCTCATATAATTCTCATTTCTATTTACTTTGGACTTTATAAGTAGTTGAATTCTGATAATAATGAGTTTTCTTGCTTTTAATTTTTCCAAATGAATTGATAGAGTTTTAATACTCTCATAAACTTTTTTTAATAAATTATATTTTTTAAATTTTTTTTGGTGATGACAGTGAAAGTTTTTTTTTAATAATTTTCGATCAAAGTTAATTAAAAATATATATAAATTGAAATAAAATACAAAAAACTCAAATTTTAGGGATTAAATTAAGAAAAAAACAAAGTATAAATATCAAAAAGTATTTTTTTTGGCCTTCCGAAGAATTCAGATTTTCGGATATTCTCCAACTTTTTAATCCAATACCTCTAAATAATATAAATTAGAAAAAAATTTATCATACTTCAAATCTGTGTACCAAAATAATACAATGGTGTGAAATTCTTAAGTTATTTATAAATTAATATAATAAAAATATATATATATATTTAATTATTTTATCCATATAATTTAATTTTAATATAATAATTAATATATATATATATATATATATGTATTTGACTGTATTATTAAATTAATTTTTTAAATTAAAAAATATATTAAAAATATTCTTTATTTTTTAATATCTTTTAATATTCATTTTATAATAGTAGGTGATATAAAATAAATTTTTGAAAATATTTTTTCGCTTTTTATTTTTTTTCTCACTAAATGAAGGGTAGAAAGTGTTAAAAATGGGGAGAGTTTCATCTAATAATTTCTCGACAACACATGTCCTTGAACTTTGTAAAGGTGTGCATGTGAGATGCCTTTAACTCTCTCCTTTTCTTTCTTTCTTTTCTATCCTTTTCTTTCACAGACCTCAAGAACACTCATTTATATACCAACGGAATCCTATACCTTTTCTTTGTTTCATGTGATTGATTGCTGAGAAGGGTTTTGCTTCTGTTCTCCTCCATTGTTTTCTTTATTTCTCCTGAGCTTTTTCTATATATATTTATCACGGACCGACCAGACGCTGACCCAATATATATACTGCTCCCATATCTAAAAGACCCGATTTTGAGATCTGGGTTCTGAGTTTTTTTGAGCTTCTGATCATGGAGCTTCTTCATACCAGAGGAGCTCTCTCTGCACTTGTGCTTCTGCTTTTCCCTTTTCTTTTCAGCTATGCCTTCCCTTCTACTTTGTCGGTATGTTTCTTTTCTACTTGATTATGTAAATTTTAACGGCTATATCTTTTTAGTGATTTTTTTTTCATAATTTTCTCAAATCAAGTATTCGTATGAATAGTTCGTCTGCAATTTCACAGGTTGTAAGTTTCTAGGTGGTTTGCAAATTTGGTTTAGGATTTGGTTATTTTGATTTAATAGAGATAATGCTAAGCATTTAGGTTTACTAAATTGACTAGAAGGAAACTAGGAATTGGCATGAGTTAGTTTACTGCAAAATGTCAAGCCAAATAATTTAGTGGGATATTCTCCTAGTAAATATTTAAGTTTATCACAACCTGCTAATCAGTGATTGGGTTTGGTGATTTCAGTTGGCTCACATGATTGGTGACGTTTGGCTATATATTACTAACTCCGTGCTCTAAGAAGCTATAAGGAGGCAACTTTTTCTTTCTTATCTCTTTTTTTTTTCTCCGCAGGAGGGTTTCCTTATATATATATATATATATATATGTTTTCATAGGCACTCGTAGTCGGAGAAAATAATAGAAGATAATGAAAGGAAACTGGGTGCATGGAGATGGGAGCTCAAGGTAGATTTAGGAGGGTATCTTTTATTCTATGGGTAGTTGTGATGCTAGTTACCAGCTTTGTATCAGCTGGGAAACTAATTAGAAGATAGAACCCAAAATAAACCTGGAATTTAAGTTCATTAAACTGGGGCCTTGCTCCATGGCATTTGAATGAAGTGAAAGTTATTTCTGATGGTACCTTTTTCTCACTGCCTGGATCGGAAACTTGTTTCGGTTTGCTCCTTGAGAGGCATGTGGGTTTATATAAACCCATATTGTAGGCTATTACCTTTGCACACATGTTTTCTCTGAAAGGTTCCTTGGCTATTAACTCTCTTGAGTTTTCATTTTAACATTCTGTGAACTGTCACTTGTGGAAATGAAGCAACTTCTTGCATGCTAACACATGCTTGTAGCTGTGGTGAAATTGCTACAGAATTTGACTATAGAGAAAATATTATCTTGTTCTAAATTATTTGTTTTCTGCAGGAAATAAATGTTTCAAAACCTAGGCACTTACCTTTACTGAAGAGTGCTTTGCAGCGTGAGACTGTAAGTAACAGTTCACTGACAATAACATTTAATATGCTTGCAAATCCTGTTTTGTTGATAAGTTGCTCTTCTGCTCACACGCACATATTTCATATAGTCACAAGTTAAGCAGTCTGATCTGTGGGTTCCTTTGGCTGATCAAGGATGGAGACCATGTGTTGAGTCCAAAAGTGTCCCTCGTGAGTGATAATATAGCAGTTATATTATGTGTTTTTATTTCGTAGTCTGGCCATTGTGATGGAAAGCTATGCGCTACTTTATTTCATTTTTTGTTAACATTAATTGTTTTGAGCAGCAGTACCAGCAAAATCTGAGGGATATCTTCAGGTATTTCTTGATGGAGGGTTGAATCAGCAGAGAATGGGGGTATGTACTCGGAGGTTTCTCAAGATGCTTATGTAGCCAAAATATATTATTGACACTTTTCTCCTTAATTGAGTCCTGCAATCACTTAGTATCTCATGCGATGAGTTGTTCTATTGATAGATTTGCGATGCTGTGGCTGTTGCTAAAATATTGAATGCAACACTTGTCATTCCACATTTTGAAGTTAATCCTGTTTGGAAAGATTCGAGGTATTGTTTTATGTACATGCATTTGCACACATGAATTCAAGATTGTACAAGTTACTTATTTATTACAAGGCCTTATTCTGAAGTTGCCTGTTGTTTCTTGCAGCTCATTCATGGATATATTTGATGTCGATCACTTTATTAATGTGTTGAAGGATGACATTTCTGTTGTTAAAGAGCTGCCAGATGAATTCACTTGGAGCACAAGGGAATATTATGCTGCCACAATTCGAGCTACTAGAATTAAGATGGCACCTGTTCATGCTTCAGCAAACTGGTATCTGGATAATGTCTTGCCTGTGCTGCAGAGGTTGGTAGTTATGTTCTCTTTCTTCTCTGAGTCTATATTAAATTTTTAATTTACATTTTTTAGCATAAAGAAGCTGGTATTAATATGCTACTGTTTGGTATGGCATTGTGTCTTTTCAAATGGAGTGACTGAGGATAAAACATGCATTCATTTAGGGATAGCTGAAGTTTCTATGTCCCCTTAAATCATTTGCCTATTGCCAATAATTCCATGAGTATTTTTTCATGTTTTCCCTCTTTTTGTTTTTTTAATTATTTATTTGTTATTATTTTTTCTTTTTACATTTTTGGATTCATTTTCTTGACTTAGTGATTTATGAAATCATTGATCTTCTGTATTTGGCTCAGTTATGGGATTGCTGCAATTTCCCCATTCTCTCACCGTCTGACTTTTGATAACTTGCCCATGGAAATCCAGCATTTACGTTGTAAAGTCAATTTTCAAGCACTAGTTTTTGTTCCCCAAATCCGAGCACTTGGAGATGATCTTGTCAATCGCCTCAGGTATCCTTCTAAAAAAACTGAAGAACCTAGTACTTATCTAAGGGAAACCACAGATGCGATTAATGAAAACAGCACAAAGAAGTTTGTTGTGTTACACCTTCGTTTTGACAAGGTATGAATGAGAGTATTATGCAGCATTTTTAAGTTTAGCTTTTATATATAAGATAGATCCACCCATTATAGCAGTTGTAGTTTAGCATATGTTCCCTTCAGTTACCTTAGCATTTTGCAGGATATGGCTGCCCACTCAGCTTGTGATTTTGGTGGGGGCAAAGCTGAAAAGTTGGCTCTGGCCAAGTACCGACAAGTAATTTGGGGGGGAAGGGTCCTTAACTCACAGTTCACTGATGAAGAGTTGAGGAGTCAGGGACGCTGCCCATTGACTCCTGAAGAGATTGGATTACTTCTAGCAGCTTTGGGGTTTGACAACAGTACTCGTCTATATCTCGCTTCTCACAAGGTCTTTTAACCTACTAACTTGAGCTGTAAATGTTGAAATGATTCTTATGAATATGTTCTGTTTGTCAGGTTTATGGTGGGGAGGCTAGGATCTCAACTTTAAGAGGGCTGTTTCCATTAATGGAAGACAAAAAGAGTCTCGCTTCTTCAGAGGAACGTGCAAAGATTAAAGGAAAGGCTTCTTTGCTAGCTGCAGTTGATTATTATGTTGGCTTGCACAGTGACATCTTCATCTCTGCTTCTCCAGGAAATATGCACAATGCCTTGGTGAGTGTTTCTGACTGATAGAACTTGGAATTATGGGGATAACTTTTCATTTACTGTTGTATAAAAGGAAAAGGAATAGTAAAGGCTGTTGCTTGATTAGGGTCCCACCATAGTGTGATTTAGGTAGGAGAATTTGCAGATCTTGCTTTTCAACATTTTTAGCATGAAATGGCTATTCAAATCTGCATCCTTGCCTTTAATAGCCCAAAACTTTGCAGATGGTCACTTATGTGGCATAAATTTAGAAATGATAAGCCTCAGCTATTTGCACCTGAAGTGGTTTTTCACAACCTTACCGAACTTCGGGAATGATGAAATATATATTGTTGTATTAGATTAGTTTTTATTTTTTTTTCACCTTTCTTTGAAGGTTAACACAGAGTTGATAATATATGTTAAGCTTAGATTGCATATGCTTGTAATTAAATTGATCAAGAATGAATGGAGAGGTGACATGTTTTCTGATGCAAACAGGTGGGACATCGGAGTTATAAGAACTTGAAGACCATAAGGCCAAACATGCCGTTGTTAGGTCAACTGTTCCTGAACAAGAACATTAATTGGTCAGAGTTTCAGCAAGCAGTTGTTGAAGACCATGAAAACAGACAAGGTCAGATGAGGCTAAGAAAACCAAAACAATCCATATATACATATCCTGCTCCTGATTGCATGTGTGAGGCTTAAGGTATTATCCAGTATGAAAGGATTTTAAGTTATATAATCTTTATTCTATTGATTTGGCACCACAGCTGTTGTTTGTGGCTTGCAATATAAGTAATATAAATAAAGAAGATTTCCATTTCTCCTTTTCATGGAAAGAGCACAGATAGCATTTAAGCAAGAGAATGTTGGTGATATTTAGAAAACGATTTGCGTATTTTTTTTAACCTTTTCCTTTTTTGGGTTGTGGACCACGTTTCTGGACGAGAACAACATTGTGATGTGTGTCATTCAAGATTTCACAGCTGTATTTGTATTTTGTACCGCCTATGTTTGGGAAACCGACTTTATGTGAAATCATACATATACCATCACTCATTTGGTTTGGATTTGATTATTTTCTACTCTGGTCGGATAACCAACCGAAGTCAAAAGATAGTAATCGCGTCACATATGAAATATTAATTTTGAATTAAATGAAGCATTAACAAGATGATAGATTTAGTAATTTGTTAATGCCAAACTTGTGAATAGGTCTATTATATTATTATATTAAAGTTTTACGCACATTGATTTAATCAAAACGAAATGTCACGATTTGGTTCAATTTAGTTTTAATAAGTTTTATGAGTTATTTAACTAATTAATTATCATAAATAATAATAATTACTATAATTTTATCAATTATGATATATTAAAATCAATTGCCATAATTTTATTGAGTAATTTTTACTCTCTATTCTAAATATATGACTCATAACGATTAAGTTAACATAAAACTGTTTTTTCTTTGATTTTGGTGAAGAATAGAGGTCAACAGTCTCCAGTTGCATAGGTTTTGTGATGGATGGCACTGTTGTTTCAATTTGTTTTTGAGGTTTGTCCAACGCCTCTGCAGATGAGATAAAATAACAATGGCCGGAGAGAGAAAGTGAGCATGGTAATGGATAAAAAGTTGAAGGTTTTATGGTAGGACACGTCCATTTGCTAAGTCAATTTTTTTGAAGATATGGTACACAAAAAATTAACTTTACCGTTAACTCATTTTAATTGAGAACGATGGAGGAAGTTTTATTTTTTTGGTTACAAAAAAAAAAAAAAACGATTTTTGTTATAAATTATGTTTGAGATAGTGTGTTGTTATGAGTCATATATTTAGAGTCATTATGAGTTATATACTTAGAGTACTGTCAATAAAAATTACCTAATTTTATAAATTATCTATTTCATATCTTTATGAATTATCATATATAAATTATAATCAATTAACATAATTTTATCAACTATTTAAAATTAAAATAAAATTATAATATAAATTATGAAAAATTATCATAATTTATGACTTTATCAGCTATCATAATTATCATAAATTAAAATTAATTAATGTAATATAAACTAAAATTAATTATCACAATTTTATAAATTAAAATAAATTATTATAACTTTATTAATTACTATAAATTAAAATAAAATTAGCATAAATTAGAATAAATTATCATAATTCACAACTTTATCAATTATCATAAATAAAAATTATATACCAAAAACTAGAATTTATTTTTTTAATCTAAAAATTAGAATTAATCACTATAAGATTTATAAAAAATATATATGTATACAAAAACTCTGATCGGTTTGGTTAAATCAATTTTTGAACAATACCTACTAAATTGAATAAATTGAAGTTTTTATATACAACCAAACCAATTAAACTAAAAAAATCAAATTAAATAGACTAAATTCAATTTAGTTCGGTTCGGTTGATAGTAAAAATTGACCCAAATGGTCGACCATATTAAAATTATGGGTCACTTTTAGCTTCAGTACTCAAAATTAACTCCAATTGATTTTCAATTTCAGGTTATTTTACAAAATTAAAATGTAGAGAGCCATTTGAATCGAACTTCACCTTAAAGAGTCAATATGCCTTGTACCTTAGATTAAGATTTTGTTTGCACCTTTCACCATTTGTTAAAAAAAAAAAAAAAAAACTGATCATATATTTATATTAACGTGGATAAATTCAAAGTAGCATGATGTAGTGAACATAAAGTTTCAGCCTAGTTGGCCCAATACAAATGTCTTAACTTATATCCAAGTCAATGGAATGCAGAATGACATGAGAAAAAAAAAAAAAAAGAACAGGCATTTGAAACTGTGCTCAGCAAATTTGCATTGATTATGTCATCAATGAAACAATTTGACAATAAAATTTATTCAAGAATGAAAAAAAATGGTACAAGCATCAAGTGATCAATGAATTGATTTGACAACAAAAACATTCACAGCTGATAAAATGGTACATTTCCATATGGTGCATTGATGCTTTGAGGTGAACCCGAGTGCAATTTGACTAAGCTAAACATGAAATTTCCCTAAACTTGTGTGATTTATGAAAAAGCATTAAAATGGAGGTTTCAAGGCAAGTTAGTAGTTTCTCAAGGTGATATTAGGAGATCTGCACAGATCTTTTTGGATTGTTTTCACTGTCACTGATCAGTGGATGTGGCACTAGGAGAGATTGGAATTCGACCATCTTTTCCATCATTCTCGCCGATCAGATTTGCAGTTCCATTTCAGCCTGTAGTAGTCATTTCCTTTAACTTTGCTTTAGTTAGATGGTTAGATGGGAAAGTCTTCCTCAATAGGAAGGGTCCTCTTTGAACCCTCCAATGCAACACCAAGAACTATACTTTCATCCAAGGCAAGTCTTGACACTGATGCTTGAGCAACCAGCGGTCTCTCAGCTCCTTGTTTTGGTTGGGAAGATTCCTGCAATCGACTTTTTCTGTCAGTATCAGCCTCTGATAAGAAAATTGAACGATTATGCTATTCTGCCTTTATATTCCGAGGACTTACATTCATTGGCAGCTTCATGTCAGAGATGTTTTTGTTTTATGTCACATTATTGGAAATAGAGCCTATTGCTTTAGATTCAAAACTAGATGATTTTGCCAAGTTTGATGTCTTGGTGAAAGAATTTAGTGATAATTTCATTGATATTTTATCACTTCCACAATCTTTGTGTCAGATTTAGGTGCTTCTTTGGTCCTGGAGTAGGACTTTGGGTTACCTGTTGTTTTGGTGTCAGGTGTCACTAGATCCATGACCTTAATGAGTTTGAGATTTCGCTTTTTCATCTCCATTGATTATATAAGAGAGTTCTATCAATAGCAAAGGACGGTTAGATGTCACTCCACGACTATAAATATAATCTACAAATGGAACATTTTCCAAATAGGCATCACTATACATTTATGTGTAGCAAGTCAAGCCCTATAACATCCCCTTACCCCAGCAGCTAGTATCTGGATAAAGGAATGCTACGTTGGTTCTTCAGATAAAATATTTATAAATCAAAGTAAATTTGATATATATAACTTATATGGTAATATATATATATATATATATATATATATATATATATATATTTCTAAAATAAACTATATCATAATATTATGATAAAAGATAACTACATACTTTATATCAAAAGTATTATTTACAAAAAATATTTATCTTTGCTTGAAATTTGAGTTTAGTTCACATACATCATAAAAAGAAATACTTAGAAAAAGAAACAAAAATACAGAACCCACGGTGTCAGGATATAGCTGCTGTATTGGATTAAGTATCTGTTAGCTTTTTCCACTATCTTCTGACTATTTTTCGCTCTATCTGCGCGAGAGAAACTCACACCCTAAGCATTAGGCTTAGTGGTGCATATAATTAAGACGATATACTATATTATATGTAATATGCAACTATATGCTATTTACATATGTGTCATGCTATTAAGCATTTTTTTTCTTTCTCTACCTACATGCATCATGTAATAATCTCATACAAATACTTTATTTTATTATATTTATTTGAAGTCATAAACAAATAATATGTATAATACACACATACAATATTCTTTGTTTTGTTCTCAATGTAATTTTTCCCATAAACCTATGTCTGAACAAATAATCAAGATAATGGAATTTGCTATCTAGGTATAATAAAATTACCACTCGGGCATAGTAGTATGTGCATATAAGTATCATCACTGATATAATATAAGTGTGTCATCAATATGAGTGCCATTACGGTATAATATGAATGTGCCATCACCGACATAATATGAATGTTATCACCGACATAATAAATAGACCCCTGATTAGTATGACATACTATCCAAGACTCTAATTCTAGACTATATGTTCTAGAGTTTACTTTTGTCGTTATAAAATTCATAACTCTTTAATTCATACATTTCATGCATTTAATGACTCAATTGATCATATAATTACTGTGTTGTCAAGATATTGAACCAACAAGGAAGGTTGAATTGGATATTAAAAATTTAACTTTTAAGTGCGGAAAGAAAAGTTAAGTTTAGTAGGGATAAAAAGATATGATACAAGAATTTTTATAGAGGTTCGGGTGTTAACAAACCCTACTCCTCTCCCAAATCTCAATTGAGAGTTTCACTAACACACTAAGTGTTACAATGGAGTTTTACAAGCTCACTCCCAACTATGGTGTTTCTAACAATGGATCACACCTAACTCATAAATTTCTTGTGTTTTAATGGCTCACACAATAAACCAATTTCGTGTGTTTTAAAGGCTCACACAAATAACCTTTACCTTGTATTTTAAAGGCTCACACAAATAACCCTTACAAGTGTTCTGCTTTTAACCCCAAAATACCCAAAACTCACTTGAGTAGATGATTACAGAGAGAAACACTTACAAATCTATAATGCTTAGAGAATGATGAGCAAAAATATTTTCACAGAGAATAAATATTTGTTTTGAAAATATCAAATGCACAAAATGGCTTACAACAAGATTTTGATTCAAAATATTAGCTATTCTTTTATTCTCTTGTACTCTTCTTATTCTGGATGCATAAAATGACTTGCATTTATACTTCCATGACGAGTTATAACCGTTAGATTTCATTTAATATGGAACTAGCCGTTGCACCAACTCTTATTGTTGCGCCTGACATGTTTCTCTTTCATCTTTTACGGTCATGAATAAGTGTGTCACGGTCGTGACTATTCTTCCAAGCCGTGACTTAAGTGGTGACCTTGGCCATGAAGCATTATGGAAGGATTTAAATTATTGGATCATAGGCATGACATTATATTTTCACGGGCGTGACATTATTCCAAGCCGTGGTCCAAGTGGTGACTCTGGTCGTGAAGCCACCAACTCTTATTGTTGCGCCTGACATGTTTCTCTTTCATCTTTCACGGTCATGAATAAGTGTGTCACGGTCGTGACTATTCTTCCAAGCCGTGACTTAAGTGGTGACCTTGGACGTGAAGCATTCTGGAATGATTTAAATTGTTGGATCACAGGCGTGACATTATATTTTCACGGGCGTGACATCATTCCAAGCCGTGGTCCAAATGGTGACTCTGGTCGTGAAGCTCTCTGGAAGAATTTGTCATGTCTTCTCACGGGTGTGACTTTATTTCACGGGCGTGACTGAAATGTTCATTCACGGTTGCTATCATTTTTCATAGCCGTGAACTTTAAATGTTGGATTATTGGTGCTAAGCTTCATCAGGGCGTGACATATAAGGTCACGGGCGTGAACATGCTATTTCTTCAATTTTATCTTTCTAAGATTAATCTTCCATTCTTCATTTTTGCTATCATATTCCATGCCTTGTTCAATAGATTTAGAAAAAAAGTATGTTAAATACATTATTGCTATTTTATTTGTTAGTATCAAAATGACGGAAATACCTCTCAAAGTTCAACAATCTCCCCCTTTTTGATGGTGAGAAATAATCTAGCAATATGTGCTTTTGAGAAGTCTCCCTCTCAAAAGATGCTTAGGATAAAGAATGCTGAAGTGCAAGAATTGTAAAGAATGATAAAGTGTAGCATCAAAATATGCTTCCTAGTTTTAAGTATATGCAAGTTATATGCAAAGTATATCTAATGTATACCAAAATTTTTCCTTAAAGCAAGTGAAGTTTATGCTAAGTATATTTAAGGTATATTCAGAGTATATCAAGTGCATATTCATTCATGTAACTTGCATCAAGGTATATGCAAAGTATACTTAAAGTATATGAAGCTCATTTGTATACTTGCATATTTAATTCAAAATAAGTTGCTTTTAACTTTAAACAATATATTGCTAGGTTCTTCCCTTTTTGTCATCAACAAAAAGAATAACAAAAAGATAAAACATAATGGAAAATAAAAGCAAATATATTAATGTAGAAAAACCAAATACAAAAGTAATTGAAATTCTGAAAGGAAATTTGAAATTCCTACAGCAAACAAGCTAGAAAATAACACATCTAACATAAAATCTAACCGGACATCCTATCTCTAAGGTGAGCTACTTCTACCTCGAGGCTCTCCATGTGAGACTCCATGAAATTCTTGAGGTTTTCTAACCTCTCATCCATCAAAGCCTGCAGTTGCTCAAACCGTGGTGCCAAGAGGTCAGCCATTTCCTGAGCCAAGTTTGGTATGGAGGCAGAGGATTGTCCAATTTCCTGCTCAACCTCTGAAGGCACCACCTCAACTCGAACTCTCTTCCTCTGCTGGATTCCTTGGAGGCCAGCTTTGAAGTCATCCAAGTCATTGTCCTCCCAAATGATCTCACCAGCAGTGTTGGTGAAGCGGTAGTAGATGTTGTTCTCAAACACTATATGAACAACCACTCCCATTTTGATGAAGGACTCGACGTCTAGTTGGTCTTGAGGATGTGCTGGTATGAGGTTGAAGTGGTGTTCATTTAGCTTCAAGTATCCGAGCTTCATGGCGATGTGAGTCACATACCCACCAATCAGAATGTCTCTGGAAGGCTTGGTGGCAATTGACAAAAAATGGTTTGCAAACCATCGAGATAAAGCCACTGTTAGGCCTCTTCGGGCCATCTCTAGGAGAAAAAGCTATGACTTCTTGATCAATCCATTGCTGTCTCCTTTGGAAAAAATGCTATAGGTTAGAAACCTATGCAAATACTTGTGCACTGGGGATTGAAGGTGGGCACTCTTTGTCTTCTTGATGTCCCAGCTGTAGTCAAGCCCAAAGTGAGTCCATGCCTGAGTAGAATAGAACTCCACTTCACTCTCATTCAGGATGCCATCAGAGGGAAGGTTGAACAAGTCTCCAAACTCTGTGGCAAAGAGGGTGTTTGGATGCTTGCAAATTTGGAATTTCACCGTGCCGGTAGGAGAGACTTGCAGGGTACTCAAAAATTCCAGAGTTGGTTGATGGATATCACCAAAGTCTTTCAGTTGACAAGCTTGGAATTGTTCCATCATGCTTGTCTCGAGGCCAAGTGTACGGATGATTTGACACTCAAATGATCTAGAGGAAAGGAGTGGCCTTTTCTTGAGCACTGAGTATCTAGGATGACAATGCTCCAGAATAATGTTTAGAAGGTAATCCGTGTACTTTCTTAGAGCATGAGACTTATTTCTTGTACCCTTGGAGGAATCGATTTCCATTTTGATTGAAAGAATAAACTTTGAAGAGTGAAAAATTTGATAGAAATTTTGGAGTAAAACCTAAGGTGATGTGATTTCTGATGATGGAAATGGTTTTTGAAGATATTTATAGATGGAATGAATTGCTAGGGGGCTGAAATCTTCAAAATGGTATTCAATGGTGATAAATGAGAGAAGTTGAGAGAAGTTGGAGAGGTGAATGAGAGAAATAATGGCAGAAATGTTATATAGCAGACATCTTCACGGGCGTGAAAAACTAAGTCACGGGTGTGAAGTGTCGTGTTCACGGTTTGCTGAAGAGACGCTCTACCCGTGAAGAGAGAGGTGAAATTATTCACGGTCGTGAAATTTAAAGGTAACGGGCATGAATGATGAACTGTCACGATGGTGACAGATGAGTCACAGGCGTGAAGTATAAACTTCACTACTTGTGATCTGAAACAGAACGTGACACAAAGCGTGAATGCTTCTGTAAGTTTTTGGTGGAAATGTTCACGGTCATGAGAAAGCGTCACGGGCATGAACAAAGGGTTTCACGGGGGTGAATGAAAAAGGTTATGGTCATGAAACATAGTCTTCACTACCTTCATCCGTGAAACATGTCGTGAAGCAAGTCGTGAAAGCTACTGGTTCTTTTGGCGATTTAGTTCACGGTCGTGAATATATGTCACGGGCATGAATTGCCTAAAATTCTCATTAAATAAAATTAAGTCTAAAACAAGACTAAAGCATTTCTAAGGAGCTTCTATCCCCTATAACATATATTTCCATCAAATTAGCTACCTTATTTCTAGTAAGAAGAGACAAAAACAAGATTATCAATCAAAGTTTGACAATTTGGCAATCACAAAGTTAATCCATCAATCATACCAAGCTCTCTTCTTATGAAGCTAAATCTTTCCTCATTTAGAGACTTAGTGAAGATATATGCCAATTGATTGTCTGTGCTTATAAATTCCAATACAACATCTCCATATTGAACATGATCTCTAATAAAATGGTGTCTAATGTCAATATGCTTACTTCTAGAATGTTGAATGGGATTCTTAGATAGATTTATAGCACTTGTATTGTCACATCTAATAGGTATATGGTTCATACTATGACCATAATCCTTAAGTTGTTGTTTCATCCAAAAGATTTGGATTAAACAACATCCTGCTGCCACATACTCCACTTCAGTGGTAGAAAGAGCAACTGAAACTTGTTTCTTGCTAAACCAAGAAACTAAGCACTCTCCAATAAAGTGACAAGTACTCGAAGTATTTTTTCTATCTAAAAGACTGTAATGGCCCAAATACTGGATTAGTTGTAAACTGTAGTTTCTGAGATTGATCAGTATAGGGTCAAAAATACACCAATGGGTGAAAAATATTTTATTTGATCATCGGAAAATATAGGTTATAACTAGTATGAGGGTAAAATTTGGAGTGAAAATGAGGTCAAATAAGTCCTCAAAAGTCAAAATTAAGAAAAAAGGGACCCGGTTTAATTAAATAATTGGTTGACCGTAATTTGACTGGGCTATGAAAAATAGATAGGGATATCCAAAAGTTTATTTTAAGATATGGATAGACTCTAAATAATATTTAGGATGATTTGACAGTGAGAATAGAATTTTACGGTAGCACCGAAAATTGAATTATCTGTCTAATTTAAGTGAGTTAGACAGGAAACAAACTCCGATTGAGTTGAAATTTTTTGTGTAGACATATAAAAATATTTTATGAATTATGGAATCAAATTTGGATGAAATTGAGCTTGGAAAGTGGGAAAATTAATTTATAGTGCATAATTGGGCATAAATGAGTTGGATTTTGTTTGGCCCAAGCCCACCCATTTAAAACCACTATAAATAGGCTCAACATCAGAATTATCTAGAGGAAATCTGGAACTTATTCTTCCCCAAATCCCTTCCATTGCCAAAACCCCACCTTTCCCATTTTTCTTCCAATTTTCTTCCATTTTCGTCACTTTTTACACCAAAATCAACCACCCAAAAATAATTTCAGCCTTTTTAGTAGCTATTAGAAGTTTTTAATCTTCATTTGGGAGGTTAAAGTGGAAGGAAATCAAAGGAGAAAGTTTAGAATTTTAATTTGAGGTAAGAAAAATTTATGGTCTTAAATTAATTTAATTATTCAAATAGGTAGTTTAAGATATGTAGATGATAATTATGAAGTTTTTAGTAGCTATTAGAAGTTTTTAATCTTCATTTGGGAGGTTAAAGTGGAAGGAAATCAAAGGAGAAAGTTTAGAATTTTAATTTGAGGTAAGAAAAATTTATGGTCTTAAATTAATTTAATTGTTCAAATAGGTAGTTTAAGATATGTAGATGATAATTATGAAGTTTATTTGAGCTAAGAAAGTAAATTAATGGTGGATTAATGAAGAAATTTTTTTGTCCATGGTAGGTTCAAAGCAAGGTGAAGGTGTTTCCAAAGGAAAATAAAAGGAAAAGGAAATTTAGGAAGGCCTAAAATAAGGAATTAAGGTTAGTGATTTCTTCATCTAATTATTTCCATTAATTAAGTATAACTTAGGGTTATGGAAATTTAGAAATTTATGTATTTTGTATGTAATTATTAAATTAATGCTTAAAATATGATTAATGGATTATGAAAAGTGAATTAGAATGATTAATGTATATTAAAAAAAATTAATTAGTGGAAATTGTGAAATGTGACCTTATTATGTGAAAAATGAATATTAATGAATAAATACATTTTAGTGTAATATTATGATATATATGGTATAATGAATGTATTATTTAGTGAAATGAATAATTAGAAATTGAAAGAAAAATTTTAATGATGAAAATTAAATATAGGCAAAAAAAATGAAATTAATATTTTCTTTGCTAATTAAATAAAAATTTAGTTATGAAATGTAAGAGAATATGATTTTAAGTATGTAGAAATTTATTGAAAATTTTTAAATTAAATATTGAATATTTTTCTATTTATTGATGATATTATGTATGAAATGAAAAATAATGAATAAAATATATTTAGCGAGTTTATAACTTAATTGATATATTAGAATAAAAAAATGTGAAAAAAAATTTGCTAAAGAAAAAATTGTTATGAAAGAATAAATTATTAAGTGATCAATAATGTAAAAATAATGAAATTTATGGTTTAATAGAAATTGAATTGAAGAAATAAAATAATGCCCTTAGTTATTTTTCTGATGGTTAAATCTAGCTCAGGATATAATTGGCGACTCGCTTATGTAGCCAATGATGGTCTATTTGAGTGATTGTAACTCAGTGATTCAGTGTACAGTATAGTGCTCGGGTGATCATTCGATATTACTCTTCAGTGTAGTGGACTCTTGGGGTCCACGTCCAATGAATCCGGTCCTAAAATTTTCTATCGGATTGAAACTAGGGGCAAGTGTGAATGAAATGATTAAAGTGACAATTATGAATAAAATATGAGAAAAATGATTAAAATGAAAAATAGGATAAACATGAAATAAGTGAAAAATATAAGAAAAATAATGAAAGTGAGAAATACAAGATAGATATTAAATTGTGTAGTAAAGATAAATAATCAAATAAATAAATATAAAAATAATAAAAGTAATAATGTTAGTGGAAAAAGTGTAAATAATATATTGTTAATGGTATAATTGTAAATAACTAAAAATTTAAGAATTTAAGTGAAATTTGTAACAAATAAAAAAATGAAAAGAAGAAAGAAAAGAAGGGTTAAAAAAAAATTTGAGAAAAAAAAATAATTTGATAAAATTAATTAAGGTATTAAATAGTGAATTAAGAGAATTTAAAAAGAATAAAATGAGTTATATATTAATGAGAAAATTGAATAGTATATTAAAAATACAATTGCATGAAAATATAAGTAGTGAAAATTTTTGGATTAGTAATCACCACTGAGCATATTAATGCTCAACATGTAGTTATTTGACTGAGTGCAGGTAACGACAGGAAAGGCTGGAGCAGACATACAACTTTTGGGAGTTGACGAAATATTGACATAATTGTAGGTTATTAAATAAAATGGCATGTATATATGGATTTAGATATGGTGTTGTATGGATGAATTTATGTATATATTCTGATAAATGAATATTTGTGAATTATTATATATGTGGAGAATTGGGGTTGAATGGAAAATATATTGCATTGTGTGTGAATTGTTGTGCCGAAAAATGGGCTGTGGATTGTTTGCTTGATAGGTGAGTTAGTTAGTTTATAGCCGTTATGCTGCCAAAATTTTTGGAAAAGTAAAAAGGATTAATTAAGTGTTGGTAATATTATAGTTATTAAATTAAGATAAATTTTTTTTTGGCATACATCGGCTATAATCGTATTTACCCACGTAACATACGTATAGAATAAGTGTTATAAAGGTATTACAGTTTTAGTAGTATCAGAGCAAGGTTTAGACGGTTCTAAGATCGGAGTTGAAATTAAGTGAATGAATTATATATATACATGCCAATGGATGGAAGAAATGTGTAATAAGTCTAACGTATGCTTGCTCATTTCCTGTTTTATAGTGAATGATGGCATCCCCATAAGGTCAGGGTGATAGGGATGGTGAGAGTGAAACGTCGGCTATTGCTAGGCAAACTGAAACCTCGCAACAAAATGTCACTCCACCAGTTGCACCACCTCCACCGCCACAGCCGGATTTTCTCTATCTCATGGCTGATTATATTAAACATAGAATGCAAGCTGAACAAGCTCAACAGCCACAACCAGCGGCCCAAGTAAAACCTCCAGCTCCACCTAAAAAGAGGCCGATTTTAGAGCAGTTGAAGAGATTGGGAGCTGAAGATTTCTATGGGCGTGATCCATTGACCCCTGTACAAGTTGAGGAATGGTTGTTCAAGATGAAGAGATTATGTGAAATTACTCACAGCCCGCCAGAAGAGAAATTTGAAGGTACTGTGGCATTACTTCAAGGTCCTGCATTTATCTGGTGGGATTCAGTACGAAAGCATATCCCAAGTGAACAATTGAATTGGGATTTCTTCTTGGCCCAGTTTGAAAAGAAATACATAGGATCAGAGTATCAAGCAGAAATGCAAGATGCTTTCTGGAGACTCAGACAGGGAAACAAGACAGTAGCAGAGTATGAGCACGAGTTTGAGCGCCTCAGTGCCTATCTTGATGATTACCAGCTGACAGAAGAGAAGTTATGTCAGAGATTTGAGAGGGGTCTCCATAACAAGATCAGACAGATAGTGGGTGCACATTAGTATCCAAATTTGCGTGCCTTGGTAGAAGCTGCAATTAAAGTAGGAAGTATCCAGTCAGATGAGGCTAACAGACAAACTCGGTTTCAGCAGAAGATGAAGTAGAGACAGTTCAGCAGTTTGGGTTCTCAGAGTAAGAAGCCTAGGGGACCAGCTCCATCACAGAGTCATACATCAATTGTACCAAGGCGTGGACAAGGAAATATATTTTGTGGCAATGCCTCAGTCACTTCTGTGGGCAGTACACCTAGAGGCAGAGGGGGAAGTACAGTTCAGACTTGTAGCCATTGTGGTAAAGCTCACCCAGGAGAATGCATATATTTGACCGGCGCCTGTTTCAAATGCGGTTCAAAAGATCATCAAGTCGGGGATTGTCCAGTGGCTCATGCTTCTATCGCTATGTCACCAGCACCTGGTGTTGGATCTTTACCATCTAGAGGCCGAGGTAGAGGAGCAGCCCTTAACCCATCAGCATCTAGACCTTCTGCACAACAATCTTAGGGTCAGGGACGAGCTACAGGTCGTACATATGCAGTGAGAGCCAGAGAAGAAGAGGATGCTCCTAATGTGATAGTAGGTAAATTCATGCTTATGACTGATTCTATTTATGCACTTATTGATCCTGGTTCCACACATTCCTACATAAATACTGATATTGCATGGGGGAGAGGGTTAAAAGATTCACAATTAGACCAGGACATCCTAGTGAGAAATCCTTTAGGGAACAGTGTTGTGGTGAACAGGGTTTATAGGAATTGTCCCATTAGTGCACAAGGTTATGAATTCATAGCTAACCTAATTGAACTCCCATTCCGCAAGTTTGATGTGATATTGGGGATGGATTGGTTGTCAACCTATCAAGCGACGATAGATTGTAAACGGAAGAGAGTGACACTTAAACTCTCTGATGATCGGGAAATCACTATTGTGGGTGAAAGAACAGATTTCTTATCAGATGTGATCTCAGCTATAGCTGCCAAAAGACTTATAAGAAAGGGGTGCATTGCTTATTTGTGTTTTGCAATGGAAGCTAAAAAGGAAGATCTTAAGGTTTTAGATGTGCCTACAGTGAGAGATTATCCAGATGTCTTTCCCCGATGAATTACCAGGCTTGCCACCTGACAGGGAAGTCGAATTCACTATTGATGTAGCTCCAGGTACAACACCTATTTCGATTGCACCCTACAGAATGATGCCTATATAACTCAAGGAGTTGAAGATTCAGCTGCAAGAATTGCTTGATAAAGGCTTTATCAGACCCAGTATTTCACCATGAGAGGCACCGGTACTCTGTGTAAAAAGGAAAGATGGGTCTCTTAGATTATGCATTGACTACAGACAACTAAATAAAGTGACGATCAAGAATAAGTATCCCCTTCCACGTATTGAAGACTTATTTGATCAATTGAAGGGAGTAGGTATATTTTCAAAGATTGACTTACGATCAGGCTACCATTAGTTGAAAGTAAAAGTAGCAGATGTATCCAAGACTGCCTTTCGCACAAGATATGACCATTATGAGCTTTTAGTCATGCCATTCAAACTTATGAATGCCCCAGCAGCTTTCATGGATCTAATGAATATGATCTTTCATCCTTATCTAGACCAATTCGTGGTGGTATTTATTGATGATATTTTAGTGTATTCGAAGACGCTAGAAGAACATGACAAGCACCTACAAGTTGTCTTACAGATATTGAGAAAGAAGCAGCTGTATGCAAAATTCAGTAAATGTGACTTCTGGTTGAATGAAGTATCATTCTTGGGTCATGTAATTTCAGCTGAAGGGATAAAGGTGGATCCAAAGAAGATTGAAGCAATCTTACAATGGAGAATACCTAAGACTATTACAGAAGTCAGAAGTTTCTTATGTTTGGCTGGGTATTATAGGAGATTTGTAAAAGGTTTCTCTATCATAGCAGTGCCACTCACTCGATTGTTACAGAAGCACGTTAAGTTTGAATGGACGGATAAATATCAAGGAAGCTTTGAGAAGCTTAAGAACTTATTGATAGAAGCCCCAGTGTTAACTCAACCTGAATCTGGCAAGGATTTTGTGATTTACAGTGATGCCTCCAAGAATGGGTTAGGCTGTGTATTGATGCAAGAAGGTAAAGTGATTGCATATGCTTTCTGACAACTCAAGACTCATGAGAAGAATTATCCTACTCACGATCTTGAGCTTACAGCAATTGTACTCGCCTTGAAGATCTAGAGACATTATCTTTACGGTGAGAAATGTTACATTTACACCGATCATAAAAGTCTGAAATATTTGCTCACACAGAAGGAACTTAATTTGAGGCAAAGATGATGGCTTGAATTGATAAAAGATTATGACTGCTTAATCGACTATCATCTAGGGAAGGCGAATGTAGTAGCTAATGCACTTAGTAGAAAATTTATGGCAGCCCTTCAAGTGATGAATGTTAGATTGGATATGACACAAGATGGAGCGATAATAGCAGAAATGCAAGTAAAACCATATTTTCTTCAGCAAGTGAAAGCGGCACAAAAGCTAGATGATCGTATGATTTCCATAGTGAACAAAGTAAAAGAGGGCAATGAAAGTAGTTATTCTTTGGGTGAAGATGGAAGTCTTTATTTCAATCGGAGGTTATGTGTACCGGATCAAGATGAATTGAGAAAGAACATTCTCACATAAGCTCATCATAGCAGCTATGCGATGCATCCTGGTGGTAACAAAATATATCAGGATTTGAAAGTACACTATTGGTGGCCAAGAATGAAACGTGATGTGACAGAATTCGTGAGTAAATGTTTGATATGCCAACAGGTGAAAGCTGAGCATCAAGTTCCATCGGGTTTACTTCAACCTATTGTGATACCAGAGTGGAAATGAGATCGAGTGACCATGGATTTTGTGATGGGATTGCCTCTGACAGGAAAGAAGCATGATGCTATCTAGGTAGTCATTGATAGACTGACGAAATCAGCCCATTTCATACCAGTACGGAGGGACTATCCACTGACCAAGTTGGCAGAAATCTACATCAATGAGATAGTGAGACTCCATGGAGTACCATCCTCCATTATTTCAGACAGGGATCCCAGATTTACTTCCCAATTCTGGAAAAAGTTGCAGGAAGCATTGGGGACAAGACTTCATTTCAGTACAGCTTTTCATCCTCAGACTGATGGTCAGTCGGAGCGTGTAATTCAGATACTTGAGGATATGTTGCGATGTTGCGTCATCGAGTTTGAAAGTAGTTGGGAAAAGTATTTTCCATTAGCAGAGTTTGCTTACAACAACTGCTATCAGTCTAGTATCAAAATGGCATCGTATGAAACACTGTATGGGAGAAAATGTAGAACTTCTTTATGTTGGACAGAATTGAGTGAGAAGAGGTTAATAGGAACAGACTTGGTTCGAGAAACCGAAGCGAAAGTGCGGGTAATCAAGGATAGATTGAAAGACGCCATGGACCGACAAAAGTCATATGCAGATTTAAGAAGAAAAGATATAGATTTTCAGGTCGGAGATCAAGTGTTTCTGAAAAGTATCAACCTGGAAGAAAGTTATGAGATTTGGCAAGAAGGGCAAGCTAAGTCCGAGATTTTTAGGCACTTATGAGATTATATAGCGAGTGGGACCCGTAGCCTATCGATTGAAGCTACTTCAAGAGTTAGAAAAGATTCATGATGTGTTCCACGTGTCAATGCTACGGAGGTATAGGTCAGACCCAAGTAATGTGATTAAGCTAGAAGAAATTCGAATACAGGCTGATCTGACTTATGAAGAGAAACCATTAAAGATCCTAGCCAAAGAGGCTAAACAGCTCAGGAACAAGCAAATCCTACTAGTGAAGGTGTTATGAAATCACCACAATGTGGAAGAAACCACGTGAGAGCCAAAAGCTGTGATGAGACAACAATATCCGCAATTGTTTAATACAGGTAAAATTTCGAGGATGAAATTTTTATTATTAGGGGAGAATTGTAATGGCCCAAATACCGGATTAGTTGTAAACTGTAGTTTCCGAGATTGATCAGTATAGGGTCAAAAATACACACATGAGTGAAAAATATTTTATTTGATCATCGAAAAATATAGGTTATAACTAGTCTGAGGGTAAAATTTGGAGTGAAAATGATGTCAAATAAGTCCTCAAAAGTCAAAATTAAGAAAAAAAGGGACTCGGTTTAATTAAATAGTTGGTTGACCGTAATTTGATCGGACTATGAAAAATAGCTAAAGACATCCAAAAATTTATTTTAAGATATGTATAGACTCTAAATAATATTTAGGATTATTTGACAGTGAAAATAGAATTTTACGATAACACCGAAAATTGAATTATCTATCTGATTTAAGTGAGGTAGACAGGAAACAAACTCCGATTGAGTTGAAATTTTTTGTGTAGACATATAAATATATTTTATGAATTATGGAATCAAAGTTGGATGAAATTGAGCTTGGAAAGTGGGAAAAATAATTTATAGTGCATAATTGGGCCTAAATGGGTTGGATTTTGTTTGACCCAAGTCCACCCATTTAAGACCACTATAAATAGGCTCAACATCAGAATTATCTAGAGGAAATCTGGAACTTCTTCTTCCCCAAATTCCTTCCATGGCCGAAACCCCACCTTTCCCATTTTTCTTCCAATTTTCTTCTATTTTCTTCACTTTTTACACCAAAATCAACCACCCAAAAATAATTTCAGCCCTTTTAGTAGCTATTAGAAGTTTTTAATCTTCATTTGGGAGGCTAAAGTGGAAGGAAATCAAAGGAGAAAGTTTAGAATTTTAATTTGAGGTAAGAAAAATTTATAGTCTTAAATTAATTTAATTATTCAAATAGGTAGTTTAAGATATGTAGATGATAATTATGAAGTTTATTTGAGCTAAGAAAGTAAATTAATGGTGGATTAATGAAGAAATTTTTTTGTCCATGGTAGGTTCAAAGCAAGGTGAAGGTGTTTCCAAAGGAAAATAAAAGGAAAAGGAAAATTAGGAAGGCCTAAAATAAGGAATTAAGGTTAGTGATTTCTTCATCTAATTATTTCCATTAATTAAGTATAACTTAGGGTTATGGAAATTTAGAAATTTATGTATTTTGTATGTAATTGTTAAATTAATGCTTAAAATATGATTAATGGATTATGAAAAGTGAATTAGAATGATTAATGTATATTAAAAAAAATTAATTAGTGGAAATTGTGAAATGTGACCTTATTATGTGAAAAATGAATATTAATGAATAAATACATTTTAGTGTAATAGTATGATATATATGGTATAATGAATGTATTATTTAGTGAAATGAATAATTAGAAATTGAAAGAAAAATTTTAATGATGAAAATTAAATATAGGCAAAAAAAATGAAATTAATATTTTCTTTGCTAATTAAATGAAAATTTAGTTATGAAATGTTAGAGAATATGATTTTAAGTATGTAGAAATTTATTGAAAATTTTTAAATTAAATATTGAATATTTTTCTATTTATTGATGATATTATGTATGAAATGAAAAATAATGAATAAAATATATTTAGTGAGTTTTAACTTAATTGATATATTAGAATAAAAAAATGTGAAAAAAATTTGCTAAAGATAAAATTGTTATGAAAGAATAAATTATTAAGTGATTAATAATGTAAAAATAATGAAATTTATGGTTTAATAGAAATTGAATTGAAGAAATAAAATAATACCCTTAGTTATTTTTCTGATGGTTAAATCTAGCTCAGGATATAATTGGCTAGCCATAGGGATACTATTATCGCGGTGCGGGTCATGGCGACTCGCTTATGTAGCCAATGATGGTCTATTTCAGTGATTGTAACTCAGTGATTCAGTATACAGTATAGTGCTCGGGTGATCATTCGGGATTACTCTTCAGTGTAGTGGACTCTTGGGGTCCACGTCCCATGTATCCGGTCCGAAAATTTTATATCGGATTGAAACTAGGTGCAAGTGTGAATGAAATGATTAAAGTGACAATTATGAATAAAATATGAGAAAAGTGATTAAAATGAAAAATTGGATAAACATGAAATAAGTGAAAAATATGAGAAAAATAATGAAAGTGAGAAATACAAGATAGATATTAAATTGTGTAGTAAAGATAAATAATCAAATAAATAAATATAAAAATAATAAAAGTAATAATGTTAGTGGCAAAAGTGTAAATAATATATAGTTAATGATATAATTGTAAATAACTAAAAATTTAAGAATTTAAGTGAAATTTGTAACAAATAAAAAAAATGAAAAGAAGAAAGAAAAGAAGGATTAAAAAAAATTTGAGAAAAAAAATAATTTATAAAATTAATTAAGGTATTAAATAGTGAATTAAGAGGATTTAAAAAGAATAAAATGAGTTATATATTAATGAGAAAAATTGAATAGTATATTAAAAATACAATTGCATGAAAATATAAGTAGTGAAAATTTTTAGATTAGTAATCACCACTGAGCATATTAATGCTCAGCACGTAGTTATTTGACTGCGTGCAGGTAACGACAGGAAAGGCTGGAGCAGACATACAACTTTTGGGAGTTGACGAAATATTGACATAATTGTAGGTTATTAAATAAAATGGCATGTATATATGGATTTAGATATGGTGTTGTATGGATGAATTTATGTATATATTATGATAAATGAATATTTGTGAATTATTATATATGTGGAGAATTGGGGTTAAATGGAAAATATATTGCATTGTGTGTGAATTGTTGTGCCAAAAAATGGACTGTGGATTGTTTGCTTGGCAGGTGGGTTAGTTAGTTTATAGCCGTTATGCTGCCAAAATTTTTGGAAAAGTAAAAATGATTAATTAAGTGTTGGTAATATTATAGTTATTAAATTAAGATAAAAAAAATTTGGCATACATCGGCTATAATCGTATTTACCCACGTAACATACGTATAGAATAAGTGTTATAAGGGTGTAACAAAGACTTCCAGCATAATCAGCATCTGAATATCCTATAATGTAAAAGGATGAATTTCTAGGATACCAGAAACCTAGATGCAATGAGCCATGTAAATATTTTAGAATTCTTTTTACTGCATTGAAATGAGACTCTTTTGGACACGATTGAAAGCGTGCACATAAGCATACACTATACATTATGTCGGGTCTAGAAGCAGTAAGATATAAAAGTGATCCGATCATACCTTTATAGACCTTTTCATTAATGCTCTTACCTTTTTCATCCTTATCCAATTTTGTTGATGTGCTCATTGGAGTCTTGGCATTCTTGCATCCTTCCATTCCAAATTTCTTAAGTAAGTCTTTGGCATATTTGGATTGGTTGATGAATATGCCCTCATTGCTCCCCTTGTAGGATCACCAACGATTTGCTCTTTGGGGCGATCTTTTGTCAATCTCCATTCCTTTAGGAGCTCTTGCCTGTTTTCCTCTTGAGCTTGAGGTAGATAATCATCTTGATGTGAATCTTCTTGATCATTTTCTTCTTTTCCATTTTCAAGATCAAGTCTTTCCATGGTACCTACAACATCATCAAGAACACTTCCTTTCATAAGATCAAGTCTACTAGATTCATCAAAAACAACATGCGTAGATTCTTCAAACGTTAATGACTTTTTATTAAATACTCTATATGCTTTGCTAGTTGTAGAGTATCTTAAAAAGATACCCTCATCAGATTTAGAAGCAAATTTTCCAAGGTTGTCCTTGATATTCAATATGAAGCACTTGCATCCAAATACTCTAAAGTATGATATCAAGGGCTTTCTTCCATTCCATAGCTCAAATGAAGTCTTGTTTAGGAGAGGTCTTTTGAAAACTCAATTTGAAATATAACAAGCAATATTTGTGGCTTCTACCTAAAAGTAAGTTGGTAAACCATACTCATTGAGCATTGTTTAGCCATTTCAATTAAAGTTCGATTTTTCCTTTCAACTACCCCATTTTGTTGAGGTTTCCTAGGAGATGAAAATTTTTGCGAAATGCCATGTTCAAGACAAAAACTTTCAAAGTTTTCATTTTCAAATTCTTTGCCATGGTCACTTCTAATTCTTGAAATGCAATATCCTTTTTCATTTTGAACTCTTTTAGCAAAATTTTTGAAATTTTCAAAAGCATCACTTTTTTGAGCTAAGAAAATTACCCAAGTAAATCTAGAGTAATTATCTACAATGACAAAGGCATAATGTTTACCTCCTAAGTTTGCAATTTTAATAGGTCCAAATAAATCTAGATGCAAGAGTTGTAGAGGTTTTGAGGTACTTACTATGTTTTTGGATTTGAAGGATGACTTATGTTGCTTCCCTCTTTGGCAAGGTTCACATGTCTTGTCTTTTTCAAATTTGACTTTTGGCAGTCCTTTTACTTGCTCTCCTGTGCTGAGGCTTTGAATTAAATCCATATTTTCATGACTAAGCCTTCTATGCCACAACCAAGATTCATCACTAGTAGTCACAAGACACTTAGAAGAATGGTTAGATATTTTGTGTAAGTCTATTATGTAGGTATTGACATCTCTATTTCCTTTAAATATCTCTTGACCATCAATAGAGGTTACGAGACATTTGTTGGGAGTAAAGGTTACTTTATTTCCTTTATCACATAATTGACTTACACTCAACAAGTTATGTTTCAAACCATCAATAAGTAAGACATCTTTAATAAGAGTAGCACCATTAATACCAATAGAACCAATGCCAATTACCTTACCCTTAGAATTGTTTCCAAAGGTAACTTTACCTCCATCAATACTTTCGATTTCATTGAAAAGTTCTTTGTCTCCTGTCATATGCCTTGAGCATCCACTGTCTACTAGCCAAGCATTTTTGTTTATTGTGGACTTGAGGCATACCTATAGAATTACAATTCAAGTATGGTTTTTAGGTATCCAAATGAGCTTGGGTCCTTGGGGGTTAGCACGTGAAGGTTCCCAATGAGCCTTCCTTATCCATAAATGTTTATTTATGTGACCAATTTTCATACAATAATTACATTGTTTAGGTCTAAAAATGCTTTTGAATGTCATATTTCTATTAGACTGAGTTTGAGAACAATGGCATGCAAAGTCATGATTAATTGGTGTTATTCTAGATGCATGCTTCTTATACATAAAGGCATGATTAGCCTTTTGAGGTTTCTTTCTTAGGCTTACTAGTCCTTGATTATTCCTCATATGTATAGAAGATTTAGTGTATTTAGTGCACTTATCCCTTGGTGCTGTTCCAGTAAATATGGAGATGTGAGGTTCACTTGACTTAACAAAAGTAGTCTTGTGAGAAGATGATTATGTGCCCTTAAATACTAGACCATGTCTAATTAAGGGTGGTCTTTGAGACACAATGAGAGTATCTAAGCTCTCCTTTCCTTTGTGGAATTTTGAAATGGAGTTTCTAAGTTCCTCAACTTCATTTTTCAAAGTATTTTTTTCTTTAAGCAAGGATTCAGTTGAGGGTTTTAAAGAGTATTCATCTAATGACTTTTGAAGAGATTCATTAGATGATTTAAGCTTAAAGTTCTCATTTTCTAAAACATCCATTTTGATTTTCAAATTAGAAACGTTATTTTTATAAGTATTGAATTTACTCATATATTTCTTTAGTTCTAGATTCAATTCTTCTATTAGGCTTTTCTCATTATCATTATCTTCACTATTACTATCATTATCACTACTATCATTATTGAAAGAGTATAAGTAAAGTCATCTTACCTTATCCGAGACATGATCCTCTATAGCCATGAAGCATAGGTTGACCTCTTCGCTTTCATTGTCATGTTTTTCACTTGAAGAGTTTTCGTCATCCCATGTGGCTTTGTGACCTTTCTCCCCATTGTCTCTTTGGCATTTGCTCTTATGCTTCTTGAGCCTTGGACATTCCAGTTTAATATGCCCTTTCTTTCCACATTCATAACACTTTACCTCTTCTTTACTTCTTTGTGCATCATTAGAAGTCTGTTTGAGGTTTATTTGCCTGAATTTTCTACAGTTGCTTATTCTCTTCTCAATAATTATTTTCAGCCTTCTTGAGAGCATAACAATGTCCTCATTTGGATAATCACTCATTTCTTCATCATCTTCAACTTCTTCTTGAGATTTTAAAGTAGAGGCTTTTAGTGCTAGAGCTTTATTTTTTCTGACTCTGCTTCAAGCTCTCTATCTCTTTCCACTGCCATTTCATGTGTGAGAGGTTTGCCAATAAGCACATTAGTATTCATGATGCTCATTTCTTCATTTGCTTCTTCTATACCGACAACTCTTGAACCATAATCTTTGAGAGGAAGACTTCTCAGGATTTTGTTATTCACATCTTCCAAGCTCAGGTGCTTTCCAAGTTTTCTCATACCATTTACGATAGCTAGAAGACGATTGGTCATGTCAATGATGTAGGGTTTTGAAGAATGAATCATATTCATAAATGCAGCGAAAAATAAAATTTTTCAAAACCCTAATTTATATAAATGTAAATGTTAAAAATTATACCTTGTAATTTTTATTTGTTCTTCAAATCTTCACTTTGTTGGGTTGTAGCAAACCACAACAATCCACACTAGGATGTCTCTAATGATAATCCACGCGAAGAATGAAAAAGAAACTATCAAGAGAAATGGTTTGAAAAAATTCAAAGTGCTAGCTTTGAAAGTGTTCTTAAGAGAATTTTTGTTGTCTTAAAAATATTTTTTTTCATGTCTATTTTCTGCCATTTTATGTCTTTTCTATTTGAATCAAATTTAAAAATAAGATGAAAAGTCAAAAATGGAGAAAATGGAAACTAATGAATAGTAATTGGCCATAATTGGCCTAATTATGGCCGAAATCAGCCATTGGCCAATGGATGGGAAGCTGCAGGCGCGCTGGGCCTACTGCGGGCTGCTGCTGGGCAGCCCAGTTGGCCCGCAAGGCCGGCCAGCAGCCGCGTGGGCCTGTATGGGTCCATACGGGCCCGTGACACTCCTGAACGATTTTTTCGTAAAATCTCATCGCTATCCATCCTAAAATAATTTTCTCATATTTTGGATCCTATTCAAGACCATTTTACTCATTCTCTATATCTTCAATGCGTGTGACCCATTAGGTTTCTAGTTATGTTAGCCACTTAAATTAATAATTAATTTAAACAGGTCATGAGCGGTATCTAGCAACACATCATGACTCCCAATTGACCGGAAAGTTAGTGGTTTGACTACGAACCTTTCCATAATTTCTGTGCAATTATTCCTTTCACCATTCTATACCCCACTTGGTTCAGAGTATGGACATGTGTCAACTCCCACTAGACTGACTACGTCACGTCTAGTCCAAATAATGTTAGTTCTTGTCCTTGAGGCTCATTACTCTATTAGATATGTCATTGAAGACTATCTTTATGAAATTTCCACTTCGGCCATAGATTCCTGAGTAATGACCACGACAAGAGGCCATGGGTATACACTCCTACTATCAAGAGTGGTGAATCCTTTGTTGGTTACCCAGTTACCTTTGAATACCTCAAGATGTATCCAATCACCACCCTATGAGCTACCTCTCTGAGGCAACAAGGAATAATGTCAAAATACAGAATCAATATTCAAGATATCCTTGAGTACCTCAAGTCTAAGGATACTTGCACCATTGCTATGATGAGACTTTCATTGACATTTGAATAGATTATCCATATGATTGTCTCATAGTTGGTCATCCAATGTACTTAGCTACACTTAGCAAGCATCCATATGTTAACTCTAAACATCTCATGTTTATAAATTATGAGATCTACTACTCGATCCAATCAAGGAGTGTAGCATGTGCTAGTCTGTTTGGATTAATAATGTCCCATCTCATTAATCCTATGACTAGGTATAATTTTGATACTAACATAATTACACATGATAAGAATCTTAATATTATGTATCAAGGACTTCATTAATTGATTTAAGATCACTTATCAATTCATATATCAAATGAACATCAAATTAATGAAAAAGCCTTTTATTAATCAAATAAATTTGTACCATAAGTGCTAAAGGTGATTGCCTTTAGAGCACTCCTCTAACAAGTGATTGACTCATTGGATTTAATCTTGAAGAGCTCATATTCTGAAGTAAGAAGTTGAATCTTTTTGGATTTAACTTGCTTAGTTCCTTCATGATAGTATTCCAATGTTTTCCACATGCTGTAAGCTGTTAGGCAGTGTTGTATTCTACCACATTCTTCAATGGATAATGAGCTTGAGAGAATTGTCATTGCCTTCTTGTTTTTGAAGTTAGCTCTTCTTTGAGGCTCTGTCCAATCATCTCTTGATAAAGTTTCTGTTAAACCTTGAGGGGTATTTCTGTCATTTTAATGATAACAAATAATATAGCAATATTGTATTTAACATACTTTTTTTTGTAAGTATATTATACAGGACATGAATTAAAATAGCAAGAATGGAGAATTGGAAGAATAATCCTTGAGAAACAAAATTCAAGTAGTAGCATGTTCACTGCCGTGACTCTAAGAGTCACTCCCGTGAAGGAAGTTAACCGTTACCAAAACCAACATTTGAAGTTCACGGCCATGAAGGAAAAACAAACCGTGAAGTAAGCATTTCAGTCACCCTCGTGAATAAAGGTGTCACCCCCGTGAATATTCATGCAATTTCATCCAGAGAGCTTCACAACCAGAGTCACCACTTGGATCACGGCTGGGAAGATTATCACGCCCGTGACTCAATATGTCAAAACATTCCAGAGAGCTTCATGACCAAGGTCACCACTTCAGTCACGGCTTGGGAAGAACTGTCACCCCCGTGACAAGCATAGTCACGCCCGTGAACAATGAAAGAGAAAAATGTTAGGCGTGATTTGTGGTTGGTACAACGGCTAGTTTCTTATTTAATGCACCCCAATGGCTATATTCAGCCATGGGAGTATAAATGGAAATAATTTATGCATTAAGAAATAAGAGGATGATAAGAAAAACAAAAGATTAGCATATACTTCAAATCACAAGCTATCTTGTACTTTCATACTTTGAGAACAAATTTATTCTCTGTAAAAATCTTTTTGCTCCTCATATTTGAGCAATAAAGATTTATAAGTGGCTCTCTCTGTAATATTTACTCAAGTGAGCTTTGGATAGTTCTAGGTTAAGAGTAGAACATTTGTAAGGGTTAGTTGTGTGAACCTCCAAAACAAAAATTAAAAGGTTGTTTGTGTGAGCCTGTAAAACACAAAGTGTAGGTTGTTTGTGTGAGCCTGTAAAACACAAGGAATTGGTATTGTGTGAGCCATTAAAACACAAGGGATTTCTGGGTTAGGTGTGAGCCATTGTGAGAAACACCAAAATTGGGAGTGAGCTTGTGAAACTCCATTGTAACACTTAGTGTGTTAGTGAAACTCTCAATTGCGATTGGGGAGAGGAGTAGGGTTTGTTAACACCCGAACCTCTATAAATCTGTGTGTCAAATTTTCTCTATCCCTCATAAAATTAACTATTTATTTCCGCTCTTTAAAGTTCAATTTTTAAAACTCCAATTCAACCCCCCTTCTTGGCTTAATATATGGGCAACAATTGGTATCAGAGCCTCGTCTAGCATCGAAGCTTAAAAAGTGCTAGTAAAGAGTAAGATATGGCCAGTGAAGGATTCCAAAGTCTCAAACCTTACTTTGATGGAGCAAATTATGCCCATTGGAAGTTTAGGATGGAGACATACTTGGATAGTGAAGGAATTGAAGTCTGGGATAGTGTACGTAAAGAATGGACACCACCAACCAGAAGAGGAGCTGATGTTGAAGTAGAAATTTTATCAAGAGATGATTGGACAGAGCCTCAAAGAAGAGCAAATTTCAAAAACAAGAAGGCAATGACCATCCTATCAAGCTCATTATCTATTGAAGAATGTGGGAGAATACAACACTGCTCAACAGCACATAGCATGTGGAAGACATTGGAGAACTATCATGAGGGAACTAAACAAGTCAAATCCAAGAAGATTCAACTTCTAACCTCAGAATATGAGCTCTTCAAGATGAAATCCAATGAATCAATCACTGACATGACCAATAAAATCCTAAGAAGTCTTCCTCTTAAAGACTATGGTTCAAGAGTTTCTGGCATAGAAGAAGCAAATGAAGATATGAGCATCATGAATACTGATGTGTTGATTGGCAAGCTTCTCACACATGAGATGACAGTGAAGAGAGATAGAGAGCTTGAAGCAGAGCCAGAGAAAAGAAAACCCTTAGCACTCAAAGCTTCTACTTCAAAATATCAAGAAGAAAGTGAAAATGATGAAGAGATGAGTGATGTTGAAAATGAGGACATCTTTATGCTTTCAAGGAGATTAAAAAGAATCATTGAGAAGAAAATGAGCAATTCTAGAAAATTCAGGCAAAGAAACCTCAAACAAACTTCTAATGACACACATAGAAGTAAGGAAGAGGTAAAATGCTATGAATGTGAAAAGAAAGGACATATCAAACTAGAATGTCCAAGGCTCAAGAAGCATAAGAGCAAATACCAAAGAGACAATGGGGAGAAAGGTCATAAAGCCACATGGGATGACGAAAGCTCTTCAAGTGAAAAAGATGATAATGAAAGTGAAGAGGTCAACCTATGCTTCATGGCTATTGAGGATCACGTCTCGGACAAAGTAAGATCACTACACTCATATTCTTTCAATAATGATAGTAGTGATAATGATAGTAATAGTGATAGTGATGATGATGATGATGATGAGCAAAGCCTAATAGAAGAATTAAATATAGAATTAGAGAAATATAGAACTAAATTTAGTACCTATAGAAATAATATCTCTAATTTGAAAAATAAGATAGATGGTTTAGAAAAAGAGAACATAAAGCTTAAATCATCTAATGAATCTCTTCAAAAGTCATTAGATGAATACTCATCAAGACCCTTAACGGCTTCATTGTTAAAAGAAAATAATACTTTGAAAAATGAAGTTGAGGAACTTAGAAATTCCATTTCTAAATTTCACAAAGGTAAAGAAAGCTTAGATACTCTCATTATGTCTCAAAGACCACCTTTTGTTAGACATGGTCTAGGATTTAAGGACACATCATCATCTTCTAACAAAACTGTATTTGTTAAGTCTAGAGAACCTAACATCTCCACACTTGTTAGAACTGCACCAAGAAATAAGAATGTTAAACCTTCTATACAGAAAAAGAATAATCATGCCTTTATGTATAGGAAGCATGCATCTAGAAAAACGCAAATTAATCATGAATGTGTATGCCATTGTTCTCAAAATCAGTCTAATAGATTTATGGCATTTAAACACAGTGTAAGACCAAAAAGCAAGTTTAGACCTAACTAATGTAATTATTGAATGAAAATGGGTCACATAAATAAACATTGCTGGATAAGGAAGGCTCATTGGGAACCTTCATGTGCTAACCCCCAAGGACCCAAACTCATTTGGGTACCTAAATATCATACTTGATTTGTGATTCTATAGGTATGCCTCAAGTCCACAATAAACAAAAATGCGTGGCTAGTAGACAGTGGATGCTCAAGGCATATGACAGGAGATAAAGAACTCTTCAATGAAATCAAAAGTATTGATGGAGGTAAATTTACCTTTGGAAACAATGCAAAGGGTAAGGTAATTGGCATTGGTTCTATTGGTGTTAATGGTACTACGTTTATTAAGGATGTCTTACTTGTTGATGGCTTGAAACATAACTTGTTAAGTGTAAGTCAATTATGTGATAAAGGAAACCACTTCAAATGAATGTCTTGTAATCTCTATTGATGGTCAAGAAATATTTAAAGGAAATAGAGATATCAATACGTACATAATAAACTTACATGAACTATCTAACCATTCCTTTAAGTGTCTTGTGACTACTAGTGATGAATCTTGGCTGTGGCATAGAAGACTTGGTCATGCTAACATGGACTTAATACAAAGTCTTAGCACAGGAGAGCTAGTAAAAGGATTACTAAGAGTCAAATATGAAAAAGGCAGGACATGTGATCCTTGTCAGAGAGGAAAGCAACACAAGTCATCTTTCAAAGCCAAAAACATAGTAAGTAGTTCAAAACCTCTTCAACTCCTGCATTTAGACTTGTTTGGACCTACTAGAATTGCTAGCTTAGGAGGAAAACATTATGCATTTGTCATCGTAGATGATTACTCTAGATTTACTTGGGTAATATTCTTAGCTCAAAAGAGTGATGCTTTTGAAAACTTCAAAAACTTTGCTAAAAGAATTCAAAATGAAAAAGGTTACTGCATTTTAAAAATAAGGAGTGATCATGGGAAAGAATTTGAAAATGAAAACTTTGAAAGTTTTTGTCTTGAACATGACATTTCACATAATTTCTCATCTCCTAGGACACCTCAACAAAATGGGGTAGTTGAAAGGAAAAATCGAACTTTAATTGAAATGGCTAGAACAATGCTTAATGAATATGAATTACCAACTTATTTTTGGGCAGAAGCCACAAACACTGCATGTTATATTTCAAATCGAGTTTTCAAAAGACCTCTTTTAAACAAAACCTCATTTGAGCTATGGAATGGAAGAAAGCCCTTGGTATCATACTTTAGAGTATTTGGATGGAAGTGTTTTATATTGAACACCAAGGACAATCTTGGAAAATTTGCCTCTAAGTTTGATGAAGGTATCTTCTTAGGATACTCTACAACCAGCAAAGCATACAGAGTATTTAATAAAAGATCATTAACAGTTGAAGAATCCATGCATGTTGTTTTTAATGAATCTAGTAAATTTAATCTTGTGAAAGGTAGTGCTCTTGATGATGTTGTAGGTAATATGGAAAAACATGTCATTGAAAATGGAAAAGAAGAAAACGATCAAGAAAATTTACTACATCAAAATCAAGATCAAATAGAGCAAGAACTTCCAAAAGAATGGAGAATGATGAAAGATCATCCAAAAGAGCAAATAATTGGTAATCTATCAAGGGGAGTAAGTACTAGATCTCATTTCAAGCATTTAGTCACCGACATTGCTTTTATTTCACAAATTGAGCCTAAAAACATTGATGAGGCTCTTAATGATGAAAGCTGGGTAATTTCCATGCAAGAGGAACTCAACCAATTTGAGAGAAATAAAGTATGGAACCTAGTACCTAGACCTAAGAATCATCAAATCATAGGTAGCAAATGGGTATTTAGAAATAAATTAGATGAACAAGGGTTAATAACCAGGAATAAAGCAAGACTAGTTGCAAAAGGATATAATTAGTAAGAAGGTATAGATTATGATGAAACATATGCACCTGTAGCAAGATTAGAAGCTATATGAATACTCTTAGCATATGCATGTCACATGAATTTCAAACTCTTTCAAATGGATGTGAAAAGTGCATTTCTAAATGGTTATATAGATGAAGAAGTGTATGTAGAACAACCACTAGGTTTTGAAAGTTATGATTTGCCAAATCATGTTTTTAAACTTTCAAAAGCTTTGTATGGTTTAAAACAGGCTCCAAGAGCTTGGTATGAGAGACTAAGTTCTTTTTTATTAGAAAATAGCTTCACAAAGGGAAATGTTGACACTACACTATTCATCAAAAAGCATAAGCATGATATACTAATTGTTCAAATTTATGTTGATGATATAATATTTGGTTCTACTAATGAGTTGCTTTGTCAAGAATTTCCTAAGTGCATGACTAGGGAATTTGAAATGAGCATGATGGGAGAACTTAAGTATTTCCTTGGTCTACAAATAAAGCAAAGCAATGAGGGCATATCATCAACCAATCCAAATATGCCAAAGATTTAATCAAGAAATTTGGTATGGAAGGATGCAAAAATGCCAAGACTCCTATCAGCACATCAACGAAATTGGATAAAGATGAAAAGGGTAAGAGCATTAATGAAAAACTTTATAGAGGTATGATCGGATCACTTTTATATCTCACTGCTTCTAGACCCGATATTATGTATAGTGTTTGCTTATGTGCACGATTTCAATCATGTCCTAAAGAATCTCATTTAAATGCTGTAAAAAGGATTTTAAGATATTTACATGGATCATTGCATCTAGGTTTATGGTATCCTAGGAATTCATCTTTTTATATTATAGGATATTCAGATGCAGACTATGCTGGTAGTCTTTTAGATAGGAAAAGTAGTTCATGTACTTGTCACTTCATTGGAGAATGTTTGGTTTCTTGGTTTAGCAAGAAACAAGTTTCAGTTGCTCTCTCAACTGCTGAAGCTGAATATGTAGCAGTTGGATGCTATTGTACACAAATTCTATGGATGAAACAACAACTTAAGGACTATGGTCATGAGATGAACCATATACCTATAAAATGTGACAACACTAGTGCTATAAATCTTTCAAAGAATCATATTCAACACTCTAGAAGCAAACATATTGACATTAGACACCACTTTATTAGAGATCATGTTAAATATGGAGATGTTGAATTAGAATTTATAAGCACAGAAAATCAATTAGCAGATATTTTCACTAAGTCTCTAAATGAGAAAAGATTTAATTTCATTAGAAGAGAACTAGGTATGATTGATGGATCAACCTTGTGATTGCAAGAATATGAAATTTTAATTGTTGATCTTAAATCATATCACAAGTTATAAGATAGAAATTTTGATGAGAATTCATGTTTTAAGAAGTAGAATCTTTGTTGAAATGATTTAGTCTTGTTGTAGAACTTAATTTCAATTTGATAAAAATTTTAGGGAGCGTCACGCCCGTGACATATATTCACGCCCATGACTTAAGTGGCCCAAAGAGGTAGTGTCGTTCACGACTTTGGTTCACGACATGATTCACGGCTTCAAGTGGTGAAACTTAGTTTCACGATTTAAGTCATGCTCGTGAAAATGGACTTTCACGCCCGTGATGAATTTTCACTCCCGTGAACAATTACACCCCAAAAACTCACAGAAGCTTTCACGCCTTGTGTCATGGCTTGCTTCATGGGCATAAATAGTGAAATTCAACAGTTCACGCCCGTGATCAGTTATTCACCCCCGTGACCGATGATCATTCACGCCCGTGAGGTTCAAACCTCACACTCGTGAACATATTCACGCCTTTATTCACGGGTGAAATACTCCTTCAGCAAACCGTGAACACGACCATTCACGCCCGTGAAACCATAATTCACGCCCATGAATGTATAGAATATATAAGAAAACAGCCAGTTACAACCTTCATTTCAACTCCTTATCTCCCAAAACCGCTCTCATTTACTCTCATTCATTAATACATTGAAGATTCCGACCCCAAAGACTTGAAATTTCACTATAAATACCACAAGAAGTTCGAATCTTCAGCAGAAATCATACATTTCTAGGGTTTTACATCAAATTTTCTGTCAAAATTATTTTCAACTCCATCAACAAATTTCTTCAAATATGGAATCTGCTTCATCTAAGGGAAAGAGAAGGAAGTCCCATGCACCTAAGAGGTATTCAGATTACCTCATGAACATCATTCCAGAGAATTTCCATCCTCGGTATGCAACTTTGAAGAAGAGACCTCTTTTATAATCAAGGTCCTTCGATTGGCAGACAGTTCGTAGTCTCGGGCTTGAGATGGCTATGACAGAGCAACTACAAGCCTGTCATCTCAAAGAGTTTGTTGAAATTCATCAGCCGACTCTGAGGGAGCCAACGCTGTAATTTCTCAGCACCTTGCAGGTTTCACCTACTGGAGTGGTGAAATTCCAACTCTGCAATAATCCTAACACCCTCAGCGCCATCACATTTGGAGAATTGTTCAACCTACCATCTGATGGCATTATAAATGAGACTGAGGTAGAATTCTTTGCTCCTCCAGTCTGGACACATTTTGGCACCAGTTGCAGTTGGGATGTCAAGAAAACTAAGAGCACACATCTCAGGACCCCAGTACACAGATATTTGCATAGGTTTCTAACCTATAGCATTTTTGCTAGGGGAGAAAGTAATGGAACAATCAGAAAGTCAGAGCTCTTCCTCCTTGAGATGGCTCGCAGGGGAGTCAAAGTGGCACTTTCCAGATGGTTTGCAAACCATCTTCTCTCCATTGCCACCAAGCCCACAGGAGATATTTTGATTGGGGCATTTGTCACCCATATTGCAGTGAAGCTCAATTATTTGAAGCTGGATGACCATCACTTGAACATCATTCCTGCACATCCTCGAGATAGGCTGGATGTCGAGTCGTTCATCAAGATGGGAGCAGCTGTCAGAATCATTTTTCAAAACAATATCTTCTACCGCTTCACTGACACTGCTGGAGAGATTATCTGGGAAGATAATGACATGCAGGATTTTAAAGCAGGCCTCCAGGGAGTCCAGCAGAAAAAGATGGCTCGGATTGAGGAAGCACCTCCAGCAGTCGAACAGGACATTGGACAGTCCTCAGCTTCCACACCATCCTTAGCGCAGCAGGCGGTCGACCTCTTGGCACCACGTTTTGAGCAGCTGCAGACTTCCATGGATGAGAGGTTGGAGAACCTCAAGGACTTCATGGAGTCTCAGATGGACAGCCTTGAGGCTGAAGTAGCTAGGCTTCGTGATAGGATGTCTGGCTAAGAGATAGGCTAAAGTGTAGCCTAAATTTGATCGTTTTTAGCTTGTTTGTCATTTTTTTATGTTTGGTTGTGTAGGAAATCTTAAATTTCCTTTCTTAGTTTGTATCCTTTCCTTTATGATATATATATATTTGTTTTTGTTTACTTCAATCTTCATATCCTTTTTGATTGATGACAAAAGGGGGAGAAAACTAGCAATATATGATAGGTAATATATGATAAGGGAGAATGGTATCAAAATAGCGATATAAGAATTGTGAATCAAAAAGTGAATTGACTTTGAAATGGTTTAAAAATCTTGATTCAACATTTCATATGCAAAGTATATAATTAGAAAATTGAGTTTTTATATACCTTAGATATACCCTAAGTATACTTTGCATATACCTTAAAGCAAGTTACAAATAAAAATATGCCATGATATACCTTAAATATACTTTACATATCCTTCATGTCTTAAAAAGGAATTATGGTATGTATTGGATATACTTCTCATATAAACTTGCATATACTTAAAATCTAGTTTAATGCTACATCATTATTTACTATTCTTGCACATTATAATTTTTTTTTCCTAAGTATATTTTGAGGGGGAGACTTCTCAAAAATCACATATTGCTAAATTATTTGTCACCATCAAAAAGGGGGAGATTGTTAAACCTTGAGGGGTATTTCTGTCATTTTGATGATAACAAATAATATAGCAATATTGTATTTAACATACTTGTTTTTGTAAGTATATTATACAGGACATGAATTAAAATAGCAAGAATGGAGAATTGGAAGAATAATCCTTGAGAAACAAAATTCAAGTAGTAGCATGTTCACTGCCGTGACTCTAGGAGTCACTCTCGTGAAGGAAGCTAACCATTACCAAAACCAACATTTGAAGTTCACGGCCATGAAGGAAAAACAAACCGTGAAGTAAGCATTTCAGTCACCCTCGTGAATAAAGGTGTCACCCCCGTGAATATTCATGCAATTTCATCCAGAGAGCTTCACGACCAGAGTCACCACTTGGATCACGGCTGGAAAGATTGTCACGCCCGTGAATGATTATGTCACGCCCGTGACTCAATATGTCAAAACATTCCAGAGAGCTTCATGACTAAGGTCACCACTTCAGTCACGGCATGGGAAGAACTGTCACCCCCGTGACAAGCATAGTCATGCCCGTGAACAATGAAAGAGAAACATGTCAGGCACGATTTTTGGTTGGTACAACAGCTAGTTTCTTATTTAATGCACCCCAATGGCTATATTCAGCCATGGGCGTATAAATGGAAATCATTTATGCATTAAGAAACAAAAGGATGATAAGAAAAACAAAAGATTAGCATATACTTGAAATCACAAGCTATCTTGTACTTTCATACTTTGAGAACAAATCTATTCTCTGTAAAAATCTTTTTGCTCCTCATATTTGAGCAATAAAGATTTATAAGTGGCTCTCTCTGTAATCTTTACTCAAGTGAGATTTGGGTAGTTCTGGGTTAAGAGTAGAACACTTGTAAGGGTTAGTTGTGTGAACCTCCAAAACATAAATTAAAAGGTTGTTTGTGTGAGCCTGTAAAACACAAAGTGTAGGTTGTTTGTGTGAGCCTGTAAAACACAAAGTGTAGGTTGTTTGCATGAGCCTGTAAAACAAAAGGAATTGGTTATTGTGTGACCCATTAAAACACAAGGGATTTCTGGGTTAGGAGTGAGCCATTGTGAGAAACACCAAAGTTGGGAGTGAGCTTGTGAAACTCCATTGTAACACTTAGTGTGTTAGCAAAACTCCCAATTGCGATTGGGGAGAGGAGTAGGGTTTGTTAACACCTGAACCTCTATAAATCTGTGTGTCAAATTTTCTCTATCCCTCCTAAAATTAACTGTTTATTTCTGCTCTTTAAAGTTCAATTTTTAAAACTCCCATTCAACCCCCCTTCTTGGCTTAATATCTGGGCAACAGTTTCTTCTTCACCATCAACTCCTCTTCTAGTTGGTGGTGTCCATTCTTTTCAAACACTATCCCAAACTTCAATTCCTTCACTATCCAGATATGTCTTCATCCGAAACTTCCAATGAGCATAATTTGTTCCATCAAAGTAAGGCCTGAGACTTTGGAATCCTTCATTGGCCATATCTTGATCTTTACTAGCACTGTTTAGGCTTCGATGCTAGACTTAGCTCTGATACCAATGTTGTCCAGATATTGAACCAAGAAGGGGGGTTGAATTGGATATTAAAAATTTAACTTTTAAGTGCGAAAAGAAAAGTTAAGTTTAGTAGGGATATAAAGATATGACACAAGGATTTTTATAGAGGTTCTGGTGTTAACAAACCCTACTCCTCTCCCCAATCTCAATTGGTAGTTTTACTAACACACTAAGTGTTACAATGGAGTTTTACAAGCTTACTCCTAACTATGGTGTTTCTAACAATGGATCACACCTAACCCAGAAATTCCTTATGTTTTAATGGCTCACACAATAAACCAATTCCTTGTGTTTTAAAGGCTCACACAAATAACCTTTACCTTGTGTTATAAAGGCTCACACAAATAACCAATTCCTTGTGTTTTAAAGGCTCACACAAATAACCTTTACCTTGTGTTATAAAGGCTCACACAAATAACCAATTCCTTGTGTTTTAAAGGCTCACACAAATAACCTTTACCAGTGTTATACTCTTAACCCCAAAATACCCAAAACTCCCTTGAGTAGATGATTATGAGAAACACTTACAAATCTATAATGCTCAGAGAATGATGAGCAAAAAGATTTTCACAGAGAATAAATGTTTGTTTTGAAAATATCAAATGCACAAAATGGCTTATAACAAGATTTTGATTCAAAATGTTAGCTATTCTCTTATTCTCTTGTACTCTTCTTATTTTGGATGCATAAAATGACTTGCATTTATACTTCCATGGCAAGTTATAGCCGTTAGATTGCATTTAATATGGAACTAGCCATTGCATCAATTCTTATTGTCGCGCCTGACATGTTTTTCTTTCATCTTTTACAGTTGTGAATAAGTGTCATAGTCGTGACTATTCTTCTAAGCCGTGACTTGAGTGGTGACCTTGGCTGTGAAACATTCTGGAAGGATTTGAATTGTTGGATCACTGGCGTGACATTATATTTTCACGGGCGTGACATCCTTCCAAGCCGTGGTCCAAGTGGTGACTCTGGTCGTGAAGCTCTCTGGAATAATTTGTCATGTCTTCTCACGGGCGTGACTTTATTTCACGGGCGTGACTGAAATGTTTATTCATGGTTGCTATCATTCTTCATGGCCGCTAACTTTAAATGTTGGATTGTTGGCGCTAAGCTTCATCATGGGCGTGACATATAAGGTCACGGGCGTGAACATGTCATTTCTTCAATTTTATCTTTTTAATATTAATCTTCCATTCTCTATTCTTGCTATCATATTCCATACCCTGTTCAATAGACTTAGAAAACAAGTATGTTAAATACATTATTGCTATTTTATTTGTTAGCATGAAAATGACGGAAATACCCCTCAAGGTTCAACATACTGAATGTACATATCATTCACATAATATAACAAAGTCCAATGTAATTTACATATTAAATCCCTTAACTTAAATTATGCCCTATTACTGGCAGATTCTATGCTCTGTTTTGGATCTTACTTTTGGGCCTATTACCATCAAAATTAAATTACTAAGTCTTATAAAGAATTTTAGTACTGGATCTTAGCTTTTAATATGCAATCTGAATCACTTAATTTGGAGTTCTGTATCAAAATATATGCTCATTTAAATACTGACTTCTCATTAAAAAATGTTGTCTAGAATTTTCTGGACAATTTTTTGATCCAATTGTTGTGCCCAAATTAAGCATAGTTAAAGTCAGAATTAGGTTTTATGGTATTGGTTGCAGCAATCCTGTGGGCAACTGGTGTTTAACTTTCATTTATTGACAAGTCAAACAATTTAGCAACATACTCTATGATATCTTTCTTCATTCTTGGCTACCACTATCACTCCATGATGAGCCAACCAATCCATTCCTAAGATCACATTAAATTTGTGGAATGGTATCTCTATTAGATCTACTGGGAAGTGTCTGCCTTGTGTTTCAATGAAGCAACTCCTGAATACCTTGCTAACCTTCACACTATGCCCTAATGGGTTAGCCACAAGAATCTCAAATTCTAAAGCCTCTGGTACTAAACCCTCTCGACTCAGTAGTGGTGTTTATATGTAAGAATGTGTTGACCCTAGATCTATCAATACATGAATATCAAAGCCAAAGAGAAGAAATTTACCCACTATGACATTTGGTGCATCCTACTCCTTTCGGTCTCATATGGCATACGTCTTTGCTAGTGCAGCTCTACTACCTTCTGTAACCTCTCAATTGTCTCTAATTTGAGCTGGCTAGGCCCTACTCGGCCTCCTCTACATTGTCCTCTGCCTTGGCCAGCAGCCTGCATCTGTACTGTCTCGATGCTTCTTGAAACCTTACCAAATTGTAATAGGGGACAATCTCTCCTCAGATGATCTTTATAGTTGTATCTCAAATAGGCTCCCATCGTCCACCAACACTCACCGATGTGAGAATGAACATAGTACTAACATAAAGGTAAGGGTACAAATCTATATGATGTCTAGGTTGGTGCACTAGCTGTTGAAGAAACAGATCTTATGGGCTATCCCTTCTTGAAGGAAGAAAGCCTGTTAGAACCCCCGACCTAAAATTTGACACTAGAAGATCTTGGTCACTTGCCACACAGTGGTCCCCCACTCGGCTATGGCATAAGTCTTCTGAATCTTATATCTTATGTTGGTTATTGTTCCGCTGAGACTCTTTTCAACTATTCTAGTAGATGATAGTAAATTGGAGAAGTTCATTAGACACTGGGCTGAGACCTCCAGCTTTTGAATCTCTTAACCTATCCTCAGTTCATCGACATTTATCATCCTCTTTGGATACAATGCTGCCAACATATTTGCAAAGATGTGTGAAGTCTCTCTTATACTCTGATACTGACATCCCCCTATTTCAATGTTAGGAACTCCATTTTCTTATTCATATGTATAAATAAGAGGAATATATTGCTCCTTGAATTTATCCAGAAAGAATCCCAAGTCAGGGGATTGGATTCCTTTAATCTTTGTGATTCTGACCACCATCAGTCATATGCATGATCTCGCAATAAAGACACAACATATTCATATTTCTCCTCATCCATGCAGTGTAGTTGGATAAAGACTCTCTTGATTCGTTCCAACCAAAACTCTACCATAGAGGGTTCATCTTATGTTTACCATTAAAATCAGGTGCCCTAACTTCTGCAACCTCATAAATTATAACACTAACGGGGCTGGTTGAGATGCTCTCTATAGCAAATCAACCATGTTCCATAAAAGCTTGGTCTGTCCTATGCTAGTAACTGACTGCCCACGAGATGAGCTAGCACCTGATCTTGATGCAGTAACTTGATAGCGACTTGGTCACAATGAAGCCCCCTGTCTTTGTAGTCTCATTACTTTTAGTCTTTTCAGCCATTATCTATTGTGATGCAAAAGACATAACCTATCTATATCATAAAAAGTAACAACCCTAATCAGTAACCACAACTTATATACTCAAATATGGGTACACTCGTGTCATAAATATTTTGAAAATTCTTTTTATTTTTTAAAAATCCAAAACTGCCCAAACTAAGCTCTAATGCCAAAAACTTTGTAACACCCTCTTACCTCGACAACTAGTACCTGAATAAAGGGATGCTACACTAGCTCTTCATATAAAATCTTTGTAAATTAAAGTGAATTGGGACCTATATATATATATATATATATATATATATATTTTAAAATCAACCATATCATAATATTATGATAATAGATAACTACATAATTTATATATAAAAGTATTATTTAAAAAACTTTCATCTTTACTTGAAAGTTGAGTTTAGTTCACATATATCATAAACATGGAATCCATGGTGTTAGGATATAACTGTTGTACTGGATTAGGTCTCCACTTTTTCCACAATCTTCTGACTATTCTTCGTTATATTTGCGCAAGAGAAACTTCCACACTAAGCACTAGGCTTAGTGGTGCATATAAATAAGATAATATACTATATTTCATACAATATGCAAATATATGCTATTTACATATGTGACATGCTATTAAGCATTTTTGTTCTTTCTCTACTTGCATGCATCATGTAATAATCTCATACAAATTCTTTATTTTATCATATTCATTTGTAGATATGAATTTGTTCTTGAGAGAATATTGTCTCAAAAATTATTTTTCACAAAAAATAATTTCCTCTTTTCTGCCATTTGATGTATTTTCTATCTAAATCATATTCAAAAAGAAGATCAAAAATCAAAAATAGAGAAAAAGAAACTTAATGAATAGTAAATGACCATAATTTGCCTAATTAAGGATAAAATGGCCTAACGGCCACAATTATTGTGCGTTGTGTAGTGCGTGACATGGGCTTGCCTAGCCAGAGGGCCTATGACCCCTTCTGAGCAATTTTTCCCATTATCTCATCTCGATTTGACCCGAACAAATTCTCTCATATTTTTGAATCATATCCAAAACCATTTGACTCATTCTCCACATCTTTAATGCATGTGACCCATTAGGTTCTCGATTATGTTAGCCACTTAAATTAATGATTAATTTAAGTGAGTCAAGAGCTGTATCTAGCAACACATCATGACCCCCCAATTGACTGGAAAGTCAGTGGATTAACTACGAACCTTCCCATAGACAATTTACATGCAATTATTTCTTTCACCATTTTATACCCCATTTGGTTCCCATAGAAAAAATTATCTAATTAATCCTAACTACCCACCTAATCCAACTATAAAAAGTCAAACTCTACTTTTTTGGTCATTATTCTTCGTTTTTCTCATCTAACCAAAGAAAACTCTCTCCATTTCTTCTCCTTGTAGTCATGACCTCCCTTCCCCTCTAGTTCTTTTTCTTTCTTCAATTAAAGCTAAAGTTAGATGGTAAAAGTTGGATTAAGGCAAGATCATCAAGAAAGTGAAGCAAAGTGAGCATAACCAAGGAAGAGGAAGGAAGAAAAGAAGAGAAAAAGAGAAGAAAAATTTTAGTCATTTTGAAGATCTTCAAAGGTAAGGTAAGATTTTCCATCTTCTCACTTTTCTCCTTCTCTTTCCTTTGATTTTGGGGTTAGTTACCATTAAGGGTGGTAATTTAGGGTTATTATTATGTTAATGATGATTAAGGGTGGTTTAGTACGATTAGTGCTTGATTATTGTGAAAATTGTCGTTAGGCCGAGGAGATGAAAAATCTTTGAACCAAAATCAAAGTGGAAGTAAGGGCAAGGAGAAAGCTAGCTAGGAAGAAGAGAAAAGTGAAGAGAAGTGAATTTTTGAGGTATGTACATTTGGCAAAAATTCAATATAGAAAAATGTTGATTTTGATTTTGTGATGTTTGTGAAATTGTGTATGAAATTCTGGATATTTGATTGAGTGATGAATTGGTGATTACATGATGCCATGAATGTGAAAATAAAAATTAGAATATGAGGTTCATACATGAAAATGGAAATTGTAGGAATTAATTGAAGTGCTGGAAAATTCGTCTTATGAACAATGTCTATTTGTTTTGTCATAACTTAAGTTATCGAAATGCATTTTGAGTGATTCTTGTTGGGTTGGAAATTTAAGACATAGGTCTTCAACTTTTATTTAGACCATTAGACCTGAATATGTCTGCAATTAGGTGAAGAATGAGCTCAAAATTCGAACTAGAAATCTATCTAGTAAAATACTTGGCAGACTGGAATGAACATATCTTAGAGAAAACTTCATAACTTTTGCTATAAAATTAGGTTTAATGTGATTCAAGTTGTAAATTTAAGATAATACATGTACCTATATTTTTTTAGTTGATTACTTATCCAAATTCTATCTAAAAATGGATGAAAAATATAGAATATAAGGCAGAAATACTGTCCAGAATAGGGCAACTTGTAAATATGTGTTGATTGTGGAGTTTTGTGATAGAAAAATATATTATTTGACTTTTCTTATAGTTATAAAGATTAAAGAGCAAGTATGAGGTTGTAAAATATCTAATGGAAATTATTGCATTTATGTGAAATTATATTAGCATTACATGCATAATATATGTAAATAATAATAAAAGTAGCAAATATAATTAAGCCCTATAAGATCTAGTCGATAACTAAAAATTAGAATAAGTTGGCATGCCAATAAAAGGTAGAAATGTAGGCACTAGAAAATAGTGCTGAGATTTAATTTATGTAGGTACTAAGAAATAATGCTGAGTTGAAATTACGTAGGCACTGAGAAATAATGCTGAGTTCGAAATTACGTAGGCACAAAAACGGTGCTGAGTTGTTATTGAAAATGTAGGCATTAAACGCCTAGTTATAAAATAATTATGTAAGCGCTGAGTATACTCCCGAAGAGCAGAAACCCTGTATCCAGTCTTTAGTTCCAGTCTAAGATGTTGTGGGCTATCAAATAAATAACAGAAAAAAATATAAATCATTAAATTGATATTTTAAATTGTATATCTTATATTGTTAAACTATTTCAAGCATGCTTAATGAATGAAATGTTATAATTGATGAATTATATATTTTTGCATGACAAAAATAGTTTTAATATTATTTGAATATTTGGCATGCTTAGTAAATTAATTGTAGTTTCTAAAATTTTATTTTAGAAATATTTATATAATTATTGGATAATTGCCAAATGTACCACTAGCTAGTAGCTTATTGCATGTGTATCCGCGCAGATAAATAGACGTAGCTGTTTCGATAGGACGACCGAAGAAAAGAAAAACCCCAAGATCAATTTACAGCAATTTTATTTCCTTTTTTTATATTTTGGAAATGGTATTGTAAAAATTAAATTTTAAGAATTTCTTTTGATGTAAATTTGTGGCATGTAGGATTTATAAGGATTGAAATTTGTAATTAATATATATTTGGTGTTATTGCAAATATATTTCTAAATATTATGGTTTAATAAATGAGTTCTTTTAAATCAAAATATTTATGTAACTAGTTACATATTTAAATGATATAAAAAATACAATAATTTGAGAATTGGTTATTTTTACAAAAATGAGCTTTGTAGCACTTCCATACACTATAAATGATTACTAGGGTAAGGGAGCTCTACATTTAGTGGTATCAGAGCCCAGGTTAACTGATTCTTAATCAGTGGGTGTAAAATAGAATATGTGTCTCATGCATATGCATAAAATGCTACAATTATCTGATTTGGGTCCCTTCTTCTGGTTTATAGGTAGATATGGATTCGAGATCAGAACAAGATTTCTCGAAAGATGAACCGATTAATAGTCTTTCTGACTCAACTGATCTTGGACAATCTCCATCAGTGAGAGATTCCGGGCTGAGTGTAGTAGCTTCGCCTAGAGCAGAGGGACATGCTAATTTAGGACAGGAACCTGTTATGGAGCAGATAGCAAATTTGTTGCAACAGATAATACAAACGGTTCTACAACAAGATCCACCTCAGCTAAAACCCTGGATTGATAAGCTGATAAAATATGGGGCCACAGATTTTATGGAAAAGAGAGAGGATGACCCAGCAGCATCAAAGTTTTGGATGGAATTGATAGAAAGGGTGTTTAAGGAACTCGAGTGTCTAGAGGAACAAAAGGTTAGGTATGCAGTGTCCCTTCTAAAAGATCATGCCTATAACTAGTGGAAATCAATCTTATCAAAGCCCCAAACACTAAAACCACCTTCATGAAATTTGTTCAAGGCATAATTTAGCAAGAAATATGTGCCTAGAGTTTATGTGAATGAAAAGAAAAGGGAGTTTCAAGACTTGAAGCAAGAAAGCATGTCAGTGGCCAAATATGAGATGGAATTCACCAGAATGGGTAAATATGCAATTGGAATCATTGTTGATAAGGTAGATAGATGTCGTAGATTTGAGGATGGGTTTAATGATGATATTGGAAATATGGTTACTGCCCTTCAGCTTGAGGATTTTGCTACACTAGTATCCTCGACCATCAGTGTGGAAAAGAGGTCAAAGAGAAATAGGATAGAAGAGCCGCCATAGAGATCGACAATTAGCATAGCATAGACATCAGGTAAAAGGGGGCAGACAGTGCCTAGGTTTTTCCAATCATAGGGTTCTGGACCAACCTTTTCAGCTAGGCAAAGCCAACAGTCGAGGGTAGAGGGGTCTACAACTAGTGCACCAGCTTTTGGTAATAGGAGATTCATATATGTCATATGTCAGCATTGTGGAAGATCACATACAGGTGATTATTGGTGGATTACTGGAGTATGCTTATGATGCAGATCTACTGAGCACAAATAGAAAGATTGCCTGAGAGGGAGAGGTACATGTGGTGTAGTATCAGTTCAAGTTCAAAATGACACTCGAGGCAGAGGTAGAGGACATGGACAGTCTTGAAGTGGCAGGAATGGGCAGAGTGTATCAGAATCAGTGAATAGAGTATAAGGTAGTTGAGCCCCAGCCCGAGCATATGCCATGAGCGCTCATGAGGAGCAGGATGCCCCAGATGTCATTATCGGTAAATTTTCTCTTTATGATACTAATTTATTTGCACTGATAGATCCAGGTTCTACACATTCATATTTATGCATGCCACCACTTAGTCAAGGTAATATTGTAGTAGAGGAATTAGATTGTGATATATTAGTGACAAATCATTTGGTCATGGAGTGAAAGTTAGTCAAGTCTATACAAACAGTCTAGTCAAAGCTCAAAATGTAGAATGCCCAGCTGACCTGATAGAGTTTCCATTCTATGAGCTTGATGCAATCTTGGGGATGGATTGGTTAACTCAGCATAGGGCAGTGGTGGATTGTCAGTATAGGAGAGTGACTTTCAAGAATTCAAGGCAGGATGACATGATTGTCTTGCACGAGAGCCGACCATACTTGACTAATGTCATTTATGTGGAGAAGGCAAGTAAGCTTATCAAAAAGGGATGTGAAGCATTTTTGGAACATATTGTAGACACTAAGAAAGGGAGTCTAGATCTTAGGGAGATTCCTACAGTATGTGAATATCCAGATATCTTCCTTGAAGACTTGCTAGGGTTACCACCTGTCAGAGAGATAGAGTTTGCCATAGATATTTTTCCAGGCACAGCCCCGATATCGATCACTCCCTACAGAATGACACCTTCTGAGCTAAAGAAATTAAAGTGCAGTTGCAAGAGTTATTAGAGAAAAGGTTTCTCAGACCTAGTGTCTAACCTTGGGATGTTCTAGCTTTATTTGTGAAAAAGAAGGATGACACCTTTCGTTTGTGTATTGATTATCGTCAGTTGAACAAGATGAAAATTAAGAACAAATATCCCTTACTGAGAATAGATGACTTGTTTGATCAGTTGAAAGGAGCAGGGGTATTTTCTAAATTTGACCACCACCAATTGAGAATTAGAGAATCAGACATTTCAAAAACAATATTTAGGACTCGGTATGGTCATTACGAGTCCTTAGTAATGCCTTTTGGCCTAACGAATGCCCCAACAGTATTTATGTATCTAATGAATAGAATCTTTAGGCCTTATTTAAAACAGTTCATGGTGATGTTCATATATGATATCCTAGTGTAATCCAGAACCAGAGAAGAGCATGATCAACATCTTTGTATTGTCTTCCATACCTTGAGAGAGAATCAATTATATGCGAAGTTGTCGAAATGTACATTCTGGTTGGATGAAGTGGCCTTTTTAGGGCATATTGTTTCAGCCGATGGGATCAGAGTTGACTCCAGTAAGGTAGAGGCAATCTTCAACTGGAAATCGCCTTAGAATGTGACAGAGGTGAGAAGTTTACTTGGTTTGGCTAGTTATTATTGGAGGTTCGTGAAAGGATTTTCAATGATAGCTTCACCACTGATATTGCTTAGAAAGGAGACCAGATTTAAGTGGATAGGCCGGTGCCAGACTAGCTATGATAAGTTAAAGAAAATGTTGACAGAGGCACTAGTGTTAACATAGCCTACTATAGGAAAAGATTATGTGGTGTACAGTGATGCTTCCCTTAATGGTTTGGGCTATATATTAATGCAAGAAGGCAAAGTGATCGCTTATGCTTCCAGACAACTGAAGCCTTATGAGAGAAATTATCCGACACATGATTTGGAACTATCAGCCATTGCGTTTGCATTGAAAATATGGTGACACTACCTATATGATGAGCAATGTTATATCTATACAGACCATAAAAGTCTAAAATATTTTCCTTCAAAAAAAGAACTCAATTTGATATAGAGGCGATGACTAGAATTAATTAAAGACTACAATTGTATCATTGATTATCAGCCGGGTAAGGCCAATGTGGTAGCTGACGCTCTGAGTAGAAAAACTTTGGCAAGTAAACGTTAAAACTTGAATTTATTAAGTGAACAAGATTAAATAACAAAAAAATGAAATAATAAATAATTTATATATAGTATTTTGGAAGAATTGCGGATTCAACCCACATTGATTCAACAAGTAAAGGACAATCAGAAGCAAGACACGAAATTAAAGGAAATCTTTGAAATGGTGAAAAAGGGTGAAAAACCAGAATTTACTATTGAAGTAAATGGGAGTTTAAGGCAAAATAGTAGGTTATGTGTGCCAGACATACCAGAATTGAAGCAAGATATTTTGAAAGAGGCTCACAAAATTATTTATGCAATGCACCTAGGAAGCAACAAAATGTATCATGACTTGAAGGCATATTACTAGTGGTCAGGAATGAAAAGAGATATCACAGAGTATAATACCAGATGTTTAACTTGTCAGTAAATGAAGATTGAGCATCAAGTACCAATTGGATTATTGTAGTCAATTTCAATTCTAGAGTGGAAATGGGAAAGAGTTATAATGGATTTTGTTTCTGGGTTGCCTTTGACACAAAAGAGGCATGATGCAGTATGGGTAGTGGTGGACCGGCTCACCAAATCTGCTCACTTTCTACAGATCAAGATGGATTATCCACTTAACCGTTTGGCAGAGATCTATGTTAATGAGATAATCCGTTTAGATGGTGTGCCAGTTTCAATCCTTTCAGATCGAGAACCGAGGTTCACTTCATAATTCTCGAAAAGTTTAAATCAAGCCATGGGTACTCCCCTCAATTTCAGCACAACTTTCCACCCACAAACAGATGGACAATCAAAGAGGGTCATACAGATATTAGAAGATATGTTGAGGAGTTGTATGATGGAATTTGAAGGCAGTTGGGATAAACATCTTCCATTGATAGAGTTTTCCTACAATAATAGTCACCAAGCCAATATCGGTATGGCACCATATGAAGCCTTGTATGGGAGAAAATGTGGAACACCTCTATGTTAGACCGAGCTTAGTGAAAAGAAAGTAGTGGGTCCAGATTTAGTGCAACATACAGAGAAAAAAGTGAGAGTAATAAGAGATAAGCTAAAAGCTGCTGCTGATAGACAGAAATCATATGCAGATTTGAAGAGGAGGGATATTGTGTATACAGTTGGTGACAAAGTATTCTTAAAAGTCTCACCTTGGAAAATGGTTTTTTTGATTTGGAAAGAAGGGAAAGTTGAGTCCTAGGTTCATAGGACCATATGAGGCACTTGAATGCATAGGTTCCATGGCATAGAAATTAGCTTTACCACAAGAGTTAGACAAGATTCACAACATATTCCATGTGTCCATGTTGAGAAGATATCGATCGAATCTATCTCATATCATATCAACAGAACCTATAGAGATACAACCAGATCTAACTTATAAAGGGGAGCCAGTGGAAATTCTAGCTCGAGAAATGAAAAAGCTATGGAACAAGAAGGTACCATTGGTAAAGGTTATGTGGAAAAATCATAATTCAGAAGAGGCAATCTGGGACAATGAAGAGGTGATGAAGGCTCAGTATCCAAAATTATTCCACTCTAGTTAAAAAGGTAAATTTTGAGGAAAATTGTTTTTTAAGGAGGAAAAATTGTGATGCCCAATTATGAAGGCCACGGTCTCGATTGACCGAAATCCGACGCTTCGAACCGACCAGGGTCTAAATTTGGACATGAAAGAAAAAAATTAAAATGATAATAAAATATGAGAAAAATATTTTGGATATTATTAATTGAGAATTTTGAAGTTCAGAATTAAAATTTGGAAAAAAATAATTTTTTGCTGAACGAAATTGGAAATTCCGGTGTTTTTGGCACATATATTTTAAAAAGGCATAAAAACGGAATATTCTTTATTTGAAGAAAGAAATATTTTTTGATTAAAATAAAGTAAGAGTGATTTAAATTAATGGACCAATAAGGGACAAAATTATCTAATTAATCCTAACCACCCACCTAATCCAACTACAAAAGTCAAACTCTACCTTTTTGGTCATTATTCTTCTTTTTTCTCATCTAACAAAAGAAAACTATCTCCCTTTATTTTCCTTGTAGCTGTGATCTCCCTTCCCCCATAGTTCTTCTTTTTCTTTCTTCAATTAAAGCTAAAGTTAGATGGTAAAAGTTGGATTAAGGCAAGATCATGAAGAAAGTGAAGCAAAGTGAGCATAACCAAGGAAGAGGAAGGAAGAAAAGAAGAGAAAAAGAGAAGAAACATTTTAGTCATTTTGAAGGTCTTCAAAGGTGAGGTAAGATTTTCCATCTTCTCACTTTTCTCCTTCTCATTTCGTTGATTTTGGGGTTAGTTACCATTAAGGGAGGTAATTTAGGGTTATTATTATGTTAATGATGATTAAGGGTGGATTAGTGTGATTAGTGCTTGATTAGTGTGAAATTTGTTATTAGGCCAATGAGGTGAAAAATCTTTGAACCAAAATCAAAGAGGAAGTAAGGGCAAGCAAAAAGCTAGCTAGGAAGAAGAAAAAAGGGAAGAGAAGTGAATTTTTGAGGTATGTACATTCGGCAAAAATTTAATATAGAAAAATGTTGATTTTGATTTCGTGATGTTTGTGAAATTGTGTAAAAAAATCTGGATATTTGATTGAGTGATGAATTGGTGATTAAATGATGCCATGAATGTGAAAATAAAAATTAGAATATGAGGTTGATACATGAAAATGGAAATTATAGGAATTAATGGAAATGCTAGAAAATTCATCTTATTAACAGTGTCTATTTTTCTGGCCATAACTTGAGTTCTGGAAATGCATTTTGAGTGATTCTTATTGGGTTGGAAATTTAAGACATAGAACTTCAACTTTCATTTAGACGATTAGACCTGAATATGTCTACAATTAGGTAAATAATAGACTCAATGTTCAAACTAGAAATATGTCCTGTAAAATACTTGACAGATTGGAATGAACATATCTTAGAACAAAATTCATAACTTTTGCTACAAAATTAGGTTTATGTGATTCCAGTTGTAAATTTAAGATAAGACATGTACCTACATTTTGTTGGTTGATCACTTGTCCAAATTCCAACTATAAATGGATGAAAAATACAGGGCAATATAAGGCAGAAATACTGTCCAGAATAGGGCAGCTTGTAAATATGTATTGATTTAATTTAGGCACTAGAAAATAGTGTTGAGATTTAATTTACGTAGGCAATAGGAAAGAGCGATGAGTTGAAATTATGTAGGTACTAAGAAATAGTGCTGAGTTTGAAATTACGTAGACACCAAAAAGATGCTGAGTTGTTATTGAAAATGTAGGCGTTAAATGCGGAGTTATAAAATAATTATATAGGCGCCAAGTACACTGTCGGAGAGGAAAAATCCTATATCCAGTCTTTAGTTTCGGTCTAAGATATCGTGGGCTATCAAATAAATAACAGAAAAAATGTAAATCATTAAATTGATATTTTAAATTGTATATCTTGTATTGTTAAACAATTTCAAGCATGCTTAATGAATGGAATGTTATAATTAATGAATTATATATTTTTGCATGACAAAAATAGTTTTAATATTATTTGAATATTTGGCATGCTTAGTAAATTAATTGTAGTTTCTAAAATTTTATTTTAGAAATATTTATATAATTATTGTAGTTGCCAAAGGTAACCACTAAGCTAGTAGCTTAATGCGTGTGTGTCACCCGCAGATGAATAGACGTAGCTGTTCCGATAGGGTGACAAAAGAAGAGTGAAACCCCAAGATCAATTTGCAGTAATTTCTTTCCTTTTTGTATGTTTTGGAAATGGTATTGTAAAAATTAAATTTTAAGAATTTCTTTTGATGTAAATTTGTGGCATGTAGGATTTATAAGAATTGAAATTTGTAATTAATATATATTTGGTATTATTGTAAATATATTTCTAAATATTATGGTTTGATGAATGAGTTCTTTTAAATTAAAATATTTATGTAACTAGTTGCATATTTAAATGATATAAAAAAATAAAAAATAAAAAAATACAATAATTTGAGAATTGGTTATTTTTACAAAAATGAGCTTTTAGCACTTCCATACACTATTAACAATTAGTAGGATAAGTGAGCGCTACAGTATACCGATGACCTCTTGTCGGGGTCATGACTTAGGAATCTCTGGTCGGAGTAAAAATATCATGAAAATAGTCTTCAAGAAAGGAATAGTTGCACTGAAATTGTCTATGGAAAAGTTCATAGTCAAACCACTGACTTTCTGGTCAATTGGGAGTCATGATGTGTTGCTAGATACCGTTTATAACTTGCTTAAATTAATTGTTAATTTAAGTGGCCAACATAACATGGAACCTAATGGGTTACATTGGAGATATAGAGAATGAGTAAAATGGTCTTGGATAGGATCCAAAAATATGAGAGAATTATTTTGAGACGGATCATGATGATATTGCACGGAAAAATCGTTCATGGGGTCAAGGGCTCATGTGGGCGTCTGGCCTGCCTACTATGCCTGACTAGCAGATGGCCTTATTGGCCTTAATTGGCCAATTAAAGCCAATTAAGGCAAAACCCCCCAAATTCCTCCCCTTGTCTTGTGCACTTTGTGCTTAGACTGTTTTTAGGGTAAAAATATTTTTGAAATGTTCAAAAAGTCTGAGAAATATTTTTGGAAATTAAAAAATGAAAAATGAAAAATAAGAGTTATTTTTCATATTCTTTCAAATTGAGCATACACCATTGTTAGCACTTTGTGGTGTGTTTAACCATTTCTCTAATACTTTCTTCATCATATTTTTATGTGGATTATTATTAAAAATATCTTAGTATGGATTGTTATGGTTGCTATAACCAAACAAGGTGAAATTTGAAAAACAAATCAAGAAATTATAAAGTATAATTTCCAATCTATATGATTTAATGAATTAGTTTTAATGACACAAACAAGATTTTTCTCCCGGATTTTTAAAATTTTATTTTTTTTCTGTATTTTATAAATGAATTTCACTTTTAAATTCCAACAGTAGTATTAGAGCCCCATTGTGTCTATTAAAATTAATTTTAATTGAAAGTGCAATGGGATTGCACGTTTTTGATAAGTTTGGATCAATAAGTTCAAAAATTTGAAATTAATTTGTAAAATTCGTTTTACATATTTTTTCTCTGATATGATCATGGGATGATTAAATATGGTTATTTTGATTGAAAAATGGTTTGAATGTGATTCAAATAATTAATTTCGGATTTATTTCAAAAATGCTGAAAATTGCATTGTTTATTAACATGTATTGTTGTTTGGATTAATTGATGAGACTGTTTATATTTTTCTTGTAATTTGATTATGTAAAACTTATTTAGACATATTAAGAATGTGTTCAAGCCTCAGGAAGTGTCCAATAATTAATTAAAAATTATTTTAATTAATTTTTTAAACAAACACAAAAAGGGGATTGTTTTGGCATACCTGGTGGAATTATTTTGTTTGATTTTTTGTATGTGATTATTTTATTTTCAGCACATTGAAATAATTTTTATGTGATTAAATATATGTTATGTTGATGTTATATGCATGCAAAAATTATTTTTCTTGAATTTAAAAATTTTTAAAAAATTCTAAATGTCTAATGAGTCTTTTTGAGCATCTAGGTGTGTGGGTTCGTTTATCTTAGTAATTTTGGCTTATGCAAAAATATTTTTATAAAATTGAGCTGACCAAAAGATGCTTAGAATGATGATTTGAGATTCTAAAAATTTTGAATTAATTTAAGTTGAACAATCATAATTTTAGTTTAACTAGAAATTGGTATGTATATTAAAATTAAATTGTTTAATTTTGATATCATAATAATTTGATTTTAATTTGAATTAATTTTCAATTAATTATGGAAATATATAATTTAATTTAATTAAATATTAAATTCCACATTAAAATGACATAAAAAATTAAATTAACAGAACAATATAAGTATGTAATTTCGGTTCAAGCATTTAATTGATTTTCAAATTGAAATTCAAAATTGTCAATTTTATTTTATTTTATGCATGAGAAAATGCATGTTAGGGGTATATGCAAAGGCATGATGGATGATTATAGACTTAGGCCCAATGTGATTGAACATGCATAAAATTGTTTTGTTTTATGGTAAAGAGAGCCTATGAGTCCTTACCTCTCTTTCTTTGTTGTATATTTTTCTTCTCATCTTACTCCTCTCAAATGTAAATTGAGGTTTTCTATAGTTTTAAATATGTAATTATATTACATAAGAAAGGAGATACAAATGAGCAAGAAGCAAATGAGGTGGTGCCATAAACAAGACTTAGAAATAAGAATTTGATTTCTATTTTGAGTTGTAAATTCATGCATATACTTGATAAGACCTGGTTAATCTCTCTTTGGTTCAAGAGTTTGAATTTAGTATATCCATAACCATATAGTTAATGTAACTATCATTATATTTTCATTTGATGAATGTATGATATATAAAAGCATGTAATAATAACATGATGAGACTTAACAAAAAAAATCCTCGCTAAATAAATAATTAAGTCTTATGCATTCCATTAATATAGGGAGAACCAAACTTCTTCTAGAGTTAGGGTTGTTAAGTTGCCTCAAGCTCGTTCTATAAGAATATGTTCAAACCATTGAAATTAGATTTCACGATTAATGGGTTGGACTTAATCGATATCATTAGCTTGTTGGATTTTTGCTAAGGTTAATATATATTGGAGGTGAAGTTAGGTTTGTGTATATGAGATGTACACATATCAAGAGTTGATAGCCCAATGTATGTGCACACATCAATTAGTTGATGGCGAAAGATTCGATAATTGCATGAATAATGCAATTGTTATGGATTAGATACATACCAACCAAACTAAAGATAGCTTGTTGAGTTGCCTCAAGGTTATTCTTAGCTAGTTGGATATCGACCCACTAGTAGAACTTCCATATAGGTTCTCTCGGGTTCATAGTAAGGGCTATAGATTCGCAATAAAATAGTAGGAGTCATAATGCGATTTATTAAAGACCTAATAAACAAGCATTTCATGTATATTCTAACATGCTTTATTTTACATCTAGGTTGTTAGAATCACCATCATATTAGCGAGTGTGAATTTGCGATAAAAAAATAGAGTAAAATAAGTTGACTAAGCCTAACTTTTTGGATTGGCTAAGGAATTTTAGAATAGTTCTCAAATTCAAAATGATTTGCTATGTCACAGATGAGGTACTTCCCAATCTCCCTGCTGCTAATGCTTCTGAAGATGTTCAGAAGGCATATCAAAAACATTTCGATGATAGTGAGATGGCAAGCTGCATTATGCTTGCCGTTATGTCAGCTGAGTTGTAAAGGCAACATGAGGCTATGGATGTAAATTTCATAGCCTACCATCTAAGGGAGCTTTTTGATCAACAAGCACATTCTAAAAGGTTTGAAACTTCAAGGCTATTTTTTTGCACCAAGATGGTTGAGGGGACATCTCAAGTGCAATATGCACTGAAGATGAATGGCTATATTGAGAGGTTGGCCCTTTTGGGTTTTGTGATGGATCATGAATTAAGTATTGACTTAATTATAACTAGTTTCTCTTAAAGTTTTTTGCATTTTGTGCCTAACTATGGAATGAACTAAATCTCCCCCATTATTCTTGAGTTGATCAATATGCTCAAGGCAGCTGAGCCATCTGTCAAGAAGGAAAATAAGATTGTGATGCTGATGGACTCTTTTAGTTCTAAGAAGAGGAACCTTAAGAAGAAGAAAAAGTCCATGAAGCCTAAGAGAGGCATTTCCAAAAAGAAGTCCAAGGAGACCGCCTCAAAGGGGACATGCTTTCATTATGGTAAGGATGGCCATTGGAAGAGAATCTGTAAGGCCTATTTGGAATCCTTGAAGAAGAAGACATTTGATGCCCTATCTACTTTAGATATTTTTGTCATTGAAATTACTACTATTTCCAATAATAATATATAGGACTTATGTATTGACCCTCCCTAGTGGGCTTATGTTAAATTTGGATAATTGTTATTATGTACCTACTTTAACTAAAAATATTATTTCTATATAATAAATATGGTTTCCATTTAACTTTTAGTAACAATTGTTGTTCTATTATGTTGAATGGTATTCTTTATGCTAGAGGTACATTATGTAATGGAATATATATATATATATATATATATATATATATATATATATATATATATATATATATATATATATATATATATATATATATATATATATATATATATATATATATATATATATATATATTAGATATGTCAAATCAAATTTTAAACATCAATGATACTAAAAGGCAAAAACAAGATATGTTGAAATCATCTTAGTTATGACATTGTAGCCTTGGTCATATAAGTGAGAAATGCATGGGTAAGCAACACAAGAATGGTAGTTCAGGGTCATTTGATTATGAATCATATGACACATGTGAATCTTGCTTATTAGGTAAGATGACTAAATTACCCTTTAACGGAAAGGGTGAACATGCTAATGGGCTTTAAGACTTAATACATTTGGATGTATATGGTCCAATGTCCACACACAAAAGAGGTGGTTTCATCTACTTCATTACTTTTATTGATGACTACTCATGATATGGGTATGTGTATCTTATGAGATACAAATCTTAAGCCTTTGAAAAGTTCAAAGAATTCAGAAATGAAGTAGAGAAACAACTTGGCAAAAGTGTTAAAACATTTTAATCAGATCAATGAGGTGAATACTTAAGCCAAAAGTTTGTAAATTATCTTGGGGATAATGGGATATTATCTCAGTGGACTCCATCTTACACGCCACAACATAATGGTGTGGCTGAGAAGAGAAACTGAACCCTGTTAGATATGGTAAGGTCTATGATGAGCTTTGCAAAACTCCTTAAATCCTTTGGGTTATGCACTCGAGACAACCGTTTATATGTTAAATAGAGTCCCTTTAAAGTCAGTTGATGTTACTTCATTGGAGATGTGGAATAATAAGAAGCCCACACTTTCTTACATGAGAGTTTGGGGTTGTCCTACTTATGTAAAGCATACAATGTCAGATAAGCTGGAAGCTAAGTCTAACCGATATCTGTTTGTGGGATATCGAAAATAATCATATGGATATCAATCCTACCACCCTTGGGAACAATAGGTGTTTGTTCAAGATGTGTTATATTTTTAGAGAGAGAATTTCTTCTAAAAGGAGATAGTGGGAGCAAAACTAAACTTGAGAAAGTTTAGGATGCTCAAGTAAATGCTGATCAAGTGCCTGAATCTGAGTTTATTATTCATACAGATGATATAGCAGCTCAACATTCCAAAGCATAAGAGCTTCATAGGGCAAGTATGATACATACTGTTCCAGAGAGATATGGATTTCTCATTAGTGAATAGAACAACATATTGCTCATATAAAATGATGAGCCTACAACCTATGAAGAATTTTTGAATAGTTCAAAATCTGACAAATGACTTCAAGCCATGAAGTCAGAAATGGATTCCATGTATGAAAACCAAGTATGGACTTTAGTTATCCCACTCGAAGGGATAAAGCCTATAGGGTGCAAATTGGTTTTCAAAAAGAAAACTGACATGGATGGTAATGTGGTTACCTATAAAGCTAGACTTGTAGCTAAACATTATTGTCAAAGACAAAAAATTGATTACGATGAAACTTTTAGCTCAATAGCTATACTGAAATCCATAAGGATGCTCCTAGCCATTGTTGCTCATTATGATTATGAGATATGACAAGTGGATGTGAAGATAACTTTCTTTAATGGAAATCTAACTAAGGATGTGTACATAACACAACTAGAAGTCTTCATATCCAAAGATAGCAAAAATGTATGCAAGCATCAAACCTCAATTTATGGATTAAAGCGAACATGTAGGAGTAGGAATATTCAGTTTGATGAGACAATCAAACAGTTTGGTTTCTTACAAATTTCAGATGAACCTTGTGTATACAAGAAGGTTAGTGGGCGTTCAATCATATTTCTTGTGTTGTATGTAGATGACATACTGCTAAAGGAAAATGATGTCTCAACCTTACAATCAATCAAAATTTGGTTATCCAAGAATTTTTCTATGAAAGACCTAGGAGAAGCAGTCTATATTTTGGGGATAAGGATATGTAGAGATAATAAAAAATTGCTTGGTCTTTTACAGTCTACATATATAGACAAGATGTTAAAGTGGTTTAGCATGGAGCAGTCAAAGAGAGGATATATTCCCATGACCAATGGGATTACTCTCTCAAAATTTATGTGTCCAAAGACATAAGATGAGAGGACACACAAGAGTTTGATTCCATATGTAACATCCTCGACCTTCCTTGTAACATCATTAACCTTCCCCACATGCATATCCACATGCATTTCATTTGAACATATGCATCTTCCATATAATCCAATTGAACACGTGCATTTCATACATATTTTCTTAGAAATAAGTTCATGGCACGCACTAGCTATGTGTGCTACGATTTGGCAATTGTATCGAGTCAAACATGTATCCTTATAACCTAAATGATGATAACAAAGCATTAGAAATAAATTGAATAAGGTGACTAAATTAAAGTAATCAAAATGATTAGATTAAGATTAGTAAACATTTACATTGTTAATTTAGTTAAATCGGGCCAAATGATTAAGCTGTATTATTGTGTGAATTAGTGGAATTATAAATATATGTAAATAATGATAATAATATAGACAAAATAAAATGAAAATGAAACAAAAGGAAAATAAAAGAAAAGAGAAGAGAAAAGAGAAGAGAAGAGAAAAGAAAAGAGAAAAGAAAAGAGAAAAGAGAAGAGATGAAGAGAAAAAAATAAAAAGCCAAAAAAACAAAAAGGTTGGCTTTATCTTCCTCCCCCATTTCTGCCTCCTCACTTCAGCCCTATTTTCTTTTTCATATTTCTCCATTACAGAACTCAATTCTTCCTTGTTTCACTTGGTTGTTGAGGCAAATTTATCCCTTGCAAGTTTGTGCTTGGTAAGTAATCAATTCTTATTGCTATAAGGTTGATTTGAGTTGCTAAGGTTCATTAATAGACACTGATTTGCACCCCAAATTTGATATCAATAGAAATTGATTCTGGAAAATATTAAAACACAAAGGTTGTTCCTTTATGTCTTAGATTTATGGATATGTAAACCGTATTGCAAGATGTTGTGTATAAAATGAGATATCCTCTTTATACTGGAACTGGTCAGGGTGTGAACCCTAGAAAAGATAGCTATTGTGTTCTTTGGTTTTGAATATGTTAAAGCCATTATTTGAAGTATTTCAAAACATAAAAGTTGTATATGTATGTGTTTGGTATCGTTATACCAAATTTCGGATTCATAAGTCTTGTAAATATTGAGGGATAGTAAATGGAACCATGACTTGAACTGCCGACTGAGTGCCCTGGGTAGATCCAGCAAATTATTTGTCCCATTTGAGCTCGTTAGAGCTAACTTCTATAAATTTTCAAAACATGCAAGTTATAGGTATATGTCGTAGCTAAATTGGGGGTACTAATATCAGCTTAATATGTTATTTATAGACTAAGTTATGGCCTTTGGAAATCATACTAGTCCGGAAGCCAATTCTATTCTGCATCAGTGAAATGTGTGTTATAATTGGAAGACCTTAGAGACATAATTGATAAAAGTTGTAAACATAGAAAATGTTCCATATGAACCCATATAAGTTTCTATAAAGGTTCATTAAAATAGCACTTATATATTATAATTTAGGATGAACAAAAATGGGTACCCTGAAACTGCCTAAAGGCAGAAAACAAGGAAGAAAACAGAGCACACTCAAAAATTCCACCAAATATTGTAAAATGATCCAATTACTCTGAAATTTTAATATGTTATATATTTATATGTTAGTTGTAATTAGGAATAATAATCAGATTAATTGGTCAGGTATAGAAAAATTTATTGGCTAAACAGTCTTACAAGGTCACACTGCCTCATAGGAAAAATCTTAACTATTGAGATGAACAATGCATATTAATTTGTTTAAGCCACATTAAGTCACCCTAATCATAAGTTAATTGATTATATTTTCATATTAGTCTCGCAACATATTGGAACCCATAAGGACCGGATAGACAATAAGTTAGGGGTCGGAATGAAAGGAGAAAGGTGAGTCTAATTATCAATTGAATTCTTTAGTGCAAATGAATGTTGCTTGCTATGAGATTCACATGATTGTCATGATTGGTCCTTGATAATGTAATGATGGATAATTTGTGATATTTTTCGTATACATAAGTGGTATACTTGTGATATATTTGAGGTATACGTTTGACATATGTGATATATATACAGGGTATATGTATAGTGTATGCGAGGTATATGTGTGGCATATGAGGCATATATGCACTATATGAATGTTGTATGTGATAAGATGCAATGGTTGATAAATGATTAAGTACAAGTGCATATGCATATGGACTTAAAAGGCGTTGTGACTAGTTGATCGATATTATAAAGCAAAAGAAGAGGCCTATGGCCCAACAAATGTGCAAATGAAACAAATGATCAAGCTAGCTAGCAAATGCAAATGTTCACTTGGAAACCCAGGGCAATGCCTATTTAACTTAGTCACAACAAAATGAAATAAGCAAAGCATTTGCATACGTAAGGAGTAATGATTATATGTTTCAACTTTATTGATATTTATATGATACTAATGAATGGAATGGAATACATGGTATGTATTGGATTTGTGATTTATTATTATGAGTTGTTCGATACTTTAGAGCTCATTTGATGGTTATTCTCACTGAGCCGCAACTCATCAATTTGCATCATTTTTCAGGTAAGGAAAAGTGATAGCTCATTTTGAGTAGCGTATAGAAGACATGGAGCACAGGTCACTGGTCGAGCCTCATCACTCTCTCTCCTTGCATACCACTCGAGCATGAAAATATGTCATCTGCATTTTGTATTTATATGGTTGAATATGTATAGTCAGTTTGGAATGGGTTTTAAAAATGTATAAACGAAAGCAACTCGTAAATACTTATGTGTAAAGTTTATGTTTTAATATATGTGATATATCGTATTATGGCAAATGCCTCAGTGTTGACTTGCAAAGTCATTGAATGAGATTACAGGATATAAGAAAAAAATATTTACTACCATTGTTAACAGGATATTTTGTCTTTTCAGCATGCTATATGTGATTATTTGATACAGGGATAGGTTGAACTCAAATGTATAAGATGTGGTGTTACATTTTTGGTATCAGAGCCGGGATAGGTTCCGTGGGAACATGCATATGCATAAGAGCATGATAACATATGCATAATATGTGTTGAACATTATGTAGTGACATAATTTCATTTGGTTTAGGGCCATCATAAGACATGATTCACCAAGGAGAGAGGGGCCGGCTGAAATCCATTCTGATGAGGCATCACCTCATTTACATAGAGATCAACCAGCACTAGGAGCTAGAGCTCCAATACATGCATCACAGTCATCTCATGCAGAAGTACCCCATGAAAACCTAGAATAGGAAATATATGGTCCTAAAATGTACAAGGAAAGACGTTATGACAAGCTAAGGAAACATGGTGCAACTGATTTCAATGGCACAGACAGTCCCCGACAGTGATGCATAACCACCGGTGTTGACATGGAATGATTTCCTCCTGGAATTTTAGAATAATTACATGCCTGAGGCATATAAAGATGAGAAGAGAAAGGAATTCTTGAATTTAAAACAGGGGAACATGTCTGTTGCAGAGTATGAAGTACAGTTTAATAAACTTTCCCACTATGCCACCTTCATGGTCTCTACTAAAAGAGACAAATGCAGGAAGTTTGAGGAAGGCCTCAAATATGAGATCAGAAATAGAATCACAACTACTGATCTTGATAATTATGCCAGACTCAGAGCTGCTGCAATCAGAGTTGAACTATTAATGAAAGAAGCTGGGGAGCAACAAATTAAAAGAGCAACACGTGAGTTCTTTGGTGAGTCTAGCATAAGATCGGGAAAAAGAGGTAGATATATGCCTGCACAGTCTGGTAACAGAAGTGGGTAATCCAGTTCTAGAGGTCGAGGCATGAATTTCTCTTACCCAGGTAGAGGGCAGAGCCAATATGTTGAACAGAGGCCCACATGTAGTCATTGTGGTAGACAGCATACGGGCAAATGTAGAAGGCTCATAGGAGCATGTTATTTCTATGGATCGATGGAGCACATGTATAGAGACTATCCGAATAGAGCCAAACTAGCAGAGACCAGCAGAGGCAGAGGAGTATCTGAGACTACTGTTGAGGCACCGAAGGTCTACCCTACTAGTGGGACACACGGCAGAGGAAGAGGCAGAGGCAGGACTGGTACAATGGGCAGAGGAGTAACCAGATCTGAAGGTTAGAGTTCTAGACCCCCTACTCAGGCCAGGGTGTTCGCTATGACTAGACAAGAGGTAGTGGATGCTCCCAACATAGTTACCGGTAATATTTACATTTATGATATGTTAGCATATGCATTGATTGACCCATGCTCCACTCATTCATTTATATCATTGCATATGGCATCTAAACTGCATCAAATGCATGAGCCTTTGGGGATTGACATAAATGTGAGTACTCCATTGGGAACAGTGGTAGTTGTGAATAATGTTTGTCGTGATTGCCAGATATGCATTGATAGAGCTGAGTTAATAGCTTATCTGATTTTATTGCCAATATATGTATTTGATGTGATACTGGGAATGGATTGGTTAACTAGACATCATGAAATAATGAATTGCTTTACTAAGGAAGTAATTTTGGAATCACCAAACCAGCCAAGTAGGTGAAAGAAAACTTGTGCCTACATGTTTAGTCTCAGCTGTAAGGGCATTTCGAATGATCAAAGGGGGATGTGAAGCATATTTGGCATAGGTGACTGATACTAGAACCACTGATAGCTTGCTTGAAAATATACCAGTGGTAAGGGAATTTGCTGACGTATTCCCAGATAATCTACCTGGTTTACCACCAGATAGAGAGATAGAATTCACTATTGAACTAGTACCAAGAACAACACCAATATCAAGGTCACCCTACAGAATGGCCCCAGTTGAGTTGAAAGAACTGGAGGCCCAATTGCAGGAGTTACTTCACAAAGGGTATATTAGACCTAGTGTATCACCTTGGGGAGCTCCAGTATTATTTGTTAAAAAGAAAGATGGAACAATGAGATTGTGCATCGATTACAAGAAACTGAATAAAATGACAGTGAAGAACAAATATCCATTGCCTAGAATAGATGATTTGTTTGACCAGTTGCAAGGAGCCCAAATATTCTTCAAGATTGATTTGAAATCAGGCTATTACCAGCTGAAGGTAGCAGAAGCGGATGTTCCAAAGACTGCCTTTTGAACTAGGTATGGACATTATGAATTTTTAGTAATGCCATTTGGGTTGACTAATGCTCCAGCTGCATTTATGGCTTTAATGAATAAGGTGTTTCAACCATATCTGGATAGTTTTATGATAGTATTTATTGATGACATATTGGTGTACTCAAAGAATAGGGAAGAACATGAACAACATTTAAAAGTTGTGTTGCAAACTTTGAGGGAGAAAAAATTATATGCCAAATTGAGTAAATGTGAATTCTGGATAGATCATTTGGTGTTTCTTGGACAAGTGGTGTCGTGTAAGGGCATAGAGGTTGACCCAAAGAAAATTGAGGCTATGGTAAATTGGGAAGCTCCTAAAAATGTTTCTGAAATGCGTAGTTTTCTGGGTTTAGCCGGATACTATCGCAGATTTGTTGATGGATTTTCATTAATTGCTAGCCCTTTGATTAAATTGTTGAGAAAGAATGTGTCTTTCAAGTGGACTTTAGAATGTCAAAGGAGTTTCGATGAACTAAAACACAGGCTAACTTTAGCACCAGTGTTAACTATCCCTACAGGTACAGGTGGATTTACGGTATATAGTGATGCTTCTCATCAAGGCTTGGGATGTGTATTAATGCAACATGGTAAGGTTATAGCTTATGCATCCAGAAAACTGAGACCACATGAGATCTCATATCCAGTGCATGATTTAGAATTGGCTGCAGTTGTATTTGCATTGAAGATTTGGAGGTATTATCTGTATGGTGAGACATTCCAGATCTTCACAGACCATAACAGTTTGGGTTATTTGCTGACACAAAAAGAGTTAAACATGAGGCAAAGATGATGGTTAGAGCTATTGAAAGATTATGACTGTACAATTGAGAACCATCCAGGGAAAGCCAATGTGGTAGCAGATGCATTAAGTAGGAAGGCTAGTAGCAGTGTAACTCACTTGCAAGTATCCTCTTTTCCATATTTGATTCAATTACGATCTATGAATGTTGAATTAAATATACATGATGAAGGATCACTGATTGCTACTCTTCAAGTCAGACCTATACTAAAGGAGAGGATCAAATAAGCACAAAACAAAGATCCTCAATTATGTACGAAAATTGATATGGTAAGGCAGGGAAATAATACAGAGTTTCATTTACAGAATGATACACTGATGTTAAAGTCACGCATATGTGTTCCAGACACTGAGAACTTGCGTCAGGAAATAATAGAAGAGGCACACAATGCACCTTATGCAATGCATCCAGGGATGACTAAGATGTATCACAGTTTAAGGCCTCATTATTGGTGGCCAAGAATGAAGAAAGACATAGCAGAATATGTTTCCCAATGCTTGACATGTCAGCAGATTAAGATTGAACACCAAGCACCAATTGGTAAGTTACATCCATTGCCAGTGCCAGAATGGAAATGGGAGAAAATAACGATGGATTTTATCTATGAAATGCCAAGAACCCCATGGAAAAATGATGCAGTATGGCTAATTGTTGACAGATCAACCAAGTCAGCACATTTTCTACCTATTAGATAGGGGTGTACACTCGAGAGTTTGGCAAAATTATATGTGAATAAGATAGTCAGATTGCATGGCATTCCAGTGTCCATTGTGTCTAATAGAGATCCACGATTTACTTCATATTTTTGGGTGAGTTTACAAGATGCATTGGGAACAAAATTGAACTTTAGTACTGCATTTCACCAGCAGACTGATGGACAATCAGAAAGGACTATACAAACATTGGAAGAAATGCTTAGGGTGTGTTCTATGGAATTCAGAGGTGCTTGGATGAATATATAGCATTGATTGAATTTGCTTACAACAACCAGTATCATAGCAGTATCCAGATGGCACCATATGAAGCATGGTATGGCAGAAGTGCCGAAGCCCTATGATATGGGATGAAGAAGGTGCACGTACATTAGAAGGGCCAGATATAGTACAAGATACAGTGGATAAAATCAAAATTGTCAAGAATAAGCTAAAGGCAGCACAAGACAAACAGAAAAGTTATGCTGATCAACATAGAAGGGAAATGGAATACGAGTTGGGTGAAAAGGTATTTCTTCATGTATCTCCATGGAAAGGGATAATCCGATTTGGCAAGAAGGGTAAATTGAGCCCAAGGTATATAGGGCCTTATGAAATTCTTGAGAAGGTTGGTCCACTGGCATACAGATTGGCGTTACCACTAGAGATGGCTCAGATTTATAATGTGTTTCATGTGAGCATGCTTAGAAGATACAGGTCAAATCCTACACATGTACTTAAAGATTAAGCCGTTGAGATTGCAGAGAACATGAGTTATGTTGAGGAACCAGTGGAAATCATTGGATGCAAGACTAAATAGCTAAGAAACTGAGAAATACCATTAGTTAAGCTATTATGGCGTAACCATTTACTAGAAGAGGCAACATGGGAAACAGAAGAAAATATGAAAAAGCAATGTCCACACCTATTTCCAAGTATTAAATTTCGAGGATGAAATTTTTAAAAGGACGGGAGAATTGTAACATCCTTCACCTTCCCCACATGCATATCCACATGCATTTCATTTGAACATATGCATCTTCCATATAATCCAATTGAACACATGCATTTCATACATATTTTCTTAGAAACAAGTTCATGGCATGCACTAGCTACGTGTCCTAGAATTTGGCAATTGTATCGAGTCACATGTGTATCCTTATAACCTAAATGATGATAACAAAGCATTAGAAATAAATTGAATAAGGTGACTAAATTAAAGTAATCAAAATGATTAGATTAAGATTAGTAAACATTTACATTGTTAATTTAGTTAAATCGGGCCAAATGATTAAGCTGTATTATTGTGTGAATTAGTGGAATTATAAATATATGTAAATAATAATAATAATATAGACAAAATAAAATGAAAATTAAATAAAAGGAAAATAAAAGAAAAGAGAAGAGAAAAGAGAAGAGAAAAGAGAAGAGAAAAGAGAAGAGATGAAGAGAAAAAGATAAAAAACCAAAAAGGTTGGCTTTATCTTCCTCCCCCATTTCTGCCTCCTCACTTCAGCCCCATTTTCTTCTTCATATTCCTCCATTCTAGAACTCAATTCTTCCTTATTTCACTTGGTTTTTGAGGCAAATTGATCCCTTGCAAGTTTGTGCTTGGTAAGTAATCAATTCTTATTGCTATAAGGTGGATTTGAGTTGCTAAGGTTCATTAAAAGGTACTTCTTTGCACCCCTATTTTGATATCAATAGAAATTGATTCTGGAAAATCTTAAAACACAAAGGTTGTTCCTTTATGTCTTAGATTTATGGATATTAAACCGTGTTGCAAGATGTAGTGTATAGAATGAGATATCCTTTTTCTACTGGAACTGGTCAGGGTGTGAACCCTAGCCAAGATAGCTATTGTGTTCTTTGGTTCTGAATATGTTAAAGTCATTATTGGAAGTATCACAAAACATAAAAGTTGTAGATATATGTGTTAGGTATCTGTATACAAACTTTCGGATTCATAGGTCTTGTAAATAGTGAGTTATGGTAAATGGAACCATGACTATTCTATGACTTGAACTGCCAACTGAGTGCCCTGGGCAGATACAACAACTGGTTTGGCCCATTTGAGCTCATTAGAGCTAGATTCTGTAAATTGTAAAAAATGGAAAGTTATAGGTATATGTATTAGCTAAAGTTTGGTATTAATATCAGCCTAATATGTTATGTATATACTAAGTTATGTTCTTTGGAAGTCATACTGGTCTGGAAGCCAATTCTATTCTGGACCAGTGAAATGTGTGATATAATTTGAAGCCCTTAGAGACATAATTATACAAGTTGTAAACATAAAAAATGTTCTAGATGGACCCATATAAATGTCTGTAACGTTTCATTAAAATAGGACTTATATATTATAAGTTATGATGAACCAAAGTCGGTTCCCTAAAACTGACTAAAGGCAGAAAACAAGGCAGAAAATAGAACACAATTAGAAATTCAACCAAATATTGTAAAATAATCCAATTGATCTGAAATTTTAATATGTTATATATTTATATGTTTTTGTAATTAGGACCAAGAATCTGATTAATTGGTCAAGTATAGAAAAAAATATTGGCTAAACAGTCCCATAAGGTCACACTGCCTCATAGGAAAAATCTTAATTATTGACATGAACAATGCATATTAATTTGTTTAAGCCACATTAAGTCTCCCTAATCATAAGTTAATTGATTATATTTTCATATTATGCTCGCAACATATTGGAGACCCACAAGGAGCGGATAGACAATAAGTTAGGGGTCAGAATCAAAGAAAAAGGTGAGTCCAATTATCAATTGAATTCTTTAGTGCAAATGAATGTTGCTTGCTATGTGATTCATATGATTGTCATGATTGGTCCTTGATAATGTAATGATGGATAATTTGTGACATTGTGGTACACATAAGTGGTATACTTGTGATAAATTTAAGGTATATGTTTGACATATGTGATATATATACAGGGTATATGTATAGTATATGCGAGGTATATGAGGCATATATGCGGTATATGTATGTTATATATGATAAGATGCAATGGTTGATAAATGATTAAGTACAAGTGCATATGCATATGCATATGGACTTAAAAGGCGTTGATAAGGTTCTTTAATAGATACTGACTTGCACCCCAATTTTGATATCAATAGAAATTGATTCTGGAAAATCTGAAAACACAAATGTTGTTCCTTTATGTCTTATATTTATGTATCTATAAACATTTTTGCAAGCTGTGGTGTATAGAATGAGATATCCTCTCTCTAATGAAACTGGTCAGGTTCATATATCTTGTGGAGTTTGATATATAGTGAATGGAACCATGACTGTTCCATAGTTGAGCTGACTGCTTAGTGCCCTAGCCAGTTCTAGAAACTTGTGTAGCCATTTTGAGCTCCTTAGATATATATTATCTAAATTATCAAAATATGAGCGTTATAGGTATATGTCTTAACTAAATTTGGGTACTAATTTCACCTTAATATGTTATGTACAGACTAAGTTATGGCCTCTGAAAGTCATACTGGTATGGAAGCTAATTCTATTCTGGACCAAGGAAATGTTTCTTATACTTTGAAGACCTTAGAGACATAATTGATAAAAGCTGTAAACATGAAAAATGTTCCATTAGAACCCATATAAGTGTCTGTAAAGTTTAATTTAAATATGACTTATATATTTTAAGTTATGATGAACCAAAGTTGGTACCCTGAAACTGCCTAAAGGCAGAAAACAGAACACACTTAGAAATTCCACCAAAACTTGTACAATGATCCAATTGGTCTGAAATTTTAATATATAATTATATGTTAATGTTAATTAGAAATAAGAATCAGACTAATTGGTCAAGTATAGAAAAAGTTATAGGCTAAACAGTCTCATAAGGTCACACTGCCTCATAGGAAAAATCTTAACTATTGATATGAACAATGCATGTTAATTTGTTTAAGCAACATTAAGTCTCACTAATCATGAGTTCATCGATTATATTTTCATATTAGGCTCGCAACATATTGGAGACCCACAAGGAGCAGATAGACAATAAGTTAGGGGTCGGAATCAAAGAAGAAAGTGAGTCTAATTATCAATTGAATATTTTAGCGCAAATGAATGTTGCTTGATATGTGATTCATATGATTGTCATGATTGGTCCTTGATGTGACATTGTGGTGCATACAAATGGTATACTTATGCTATATTTGAGGTATATGTTTGTCATATGTGATATATATACATGGTATATGTATAGTATATACAAGGTATATGCGTGGCATATATGCGGTATATGTATGTTATATGTGATAAGATACAATGGTTGATGAATGCTTAAGTACAAGTGCATATGCATATGGACTTAAAAGGTGTTGTGACTAGTTAATCGATATTGTAAAGCAAAAGAAGAGGCCTATGGCCCAAAAAATGTGCAAATGAAACAAATGATCAAGCTAGCAAGCAAATGCAAATGTTCACATGGAAACCTACGACAATGTCTGTTTAACTTGGTCACAACAAAATGAAAAAAGCAAAGCATTTTCATACGTAAGGAGTAATAATTATATGTTTTAACTTTATTGATATTTATATGATATTGATGAATGGAATGAAATACATGGTATGTATTGAATTTGTGATTTATTATTATGAGTTGTTCGGTACTTTAGAGCTCATTTGATGGTTATTCTAACTGAGCCGCAACTCATCAATTTGCATCATTTTCAAGGTAAAGAAAAGTGATAGCTCATTTTGAGTAGCGTATAGAAGACATGGAGCATAGGTCACTGGTCGAGCCTCATCACTCTCTCTCTCCTTGCATACCACTTGATCATGAAAATATGTCATCTGCATTTTGTATTTATATGGTTGAATATGTATAGTCAGTTTGGAATGGGTTTTAAAAACGTATAAACTAAAACAACTCATAAATACTTATGTGTAAAGTTTATGTTTTAATATATGTGATATATCGTATTATGGCGAAAGCCTCAGTGTTGACTTGCAAAGTCATTGAATGCGATTACAGGATATAAGAAAAAAAATTTACTACCATTGTTAATAGGATATTTTGTCTTTCCAGCATGCTATATGTGATTATTTGATACAGGGATAGGTTGAACTCAAATGTATAAGATGTGGTGTTACATTCCCCACATGCATATCCACATGCATTTCATTTGAACTTATGCATCTTCCATATAATTCAATGAAACATGTGCATTTCATACATATTTTCTTAGAAACAAGTTCATGGCAAGCACTAGTTACGTGTCCTAGTATTTGGCAATTATATCGAGTCGCATGTGTGTACTTATAACCTAAATGAGGATAACAAAGCATTAGAAATAAATTGAATAAGGTGACTAAATTAAAGTAAGAAAAATGACTAGATTAAGATTAGTAAACATTTACATTGTTAATTTAGTTAAATCGGGCCAAATGACTAAGTTGTATTATTGTGTGAATTATTGGAATTATAAATATATGTACTTTAGAGCTCATTTGATGGTTATTCTCACTGAACCACAATTCATCAATTGGCATCATTTTTCAGGTAAAGAAAAGTGATAGCTCATTTTTAGTAGCGTATAGAAGACATGGAGCACAGGTCGCTTTCCAAGCCTCATCACTCTCTCTCCTTGCATTCCACACGAGCATGAAAATATGTCATATGCATTTTGTATTTACATGTTTGAATATGTATAGTCATTTTGGAATGGGTTTTAAAAATGTATAAATGAAAGCAACTCGTAAAAATACTTATGTGCAAAGTTTATGTTTTAATATATGTGATATATTGTATTATGGCGAAAGCCTCAAAGTTGACTTGCAAAGTCATTGAATGATATTACAGGATATGAAAAAAATTTACTACCAATGTTAACATGGTATTTTTCCTTTCCACTCTGCTATATGTGATTACTTGATACTAGGATAGGTTATACTTAATTGCATAAGATGTGGTCTTACACCATATGCTTCAGCTAGAAGAACAATCATGTACGCTATGTTATATACTAGACTTGATGTAGCATATACTTTGAGTTTCACGAGCATATACCAATTAGACCCTAATGAAAGTCATTGGGTTATTGTCAAGAATATCCTTAAGTACTTGAGAAGGATTAAGGATGTATTCTTGGTATATGGAGATGTAGATCTTATTGTGGGTGGATATAACGATGCCAGTTTACAATCTGACAAAGTTGATTCAAAAATCCAGTCAGGTTATATATTCACACTAAATGGTGGAGCAGTCAGTTGGAAGAGTTCTAAATAGGAAACGATTGTTGATTCCACAATTGAAGCAGAGTACATTGTAGCTTCTGAAGAAGTAAATGAAGCAGTTTGGATAAAGAAATTCATCATGGAACTTGGAGTAGTTCCTCGCATTGTTGATCCAATACAATTTTATTGTGATAATAATGGAGCCATTACACAAGAAAAGAGCCACGGTCTCATCAGAGATCTAAAAATGTACTTAAAAGATACCATTTGGTTAGAGAAATCATTGGTAGGAATGATGTAAAGATAGAAAGAGTGCCCTTTGATCATAATATTGCTGATCCTTTAACTAAGCTAGTTCCCCAAAAGAAATATGATTCTCATGTACTCGCCTATGGAATTAAATACAAAGGCGATTGGTTTTAGTTCAAGTGGAAGGTTGTTAGAGAAGTTCTCTAAAGGAAATTACCTTTAACACTTGTTGTACAAATTTATTTGATTGATAAAAGACATTTTCATTAATTTGACATTCATTTGATATATAAATTGATAATGATCTTAAATCAATTAATGAAGTCCTTAATACATAATTAGTATGAAGAAATTATGATGGGGTCGCAAGTCAGTGTTTGGTCATAATTTGATGGATCTGTCACTCAACCCATAAATTTAAATAGGTTGTTATGCACATGACAAACATCTCCATTTTCTCTTTCATTTCTATGGTGCGAACTAGACCCAAGGGCTCATTTCTTTTCCAATGCCAACTTAACATTCTGAGCAACATTGAAAGTGTTTAATCGAGAATTAGGTCCCAAAAGTAGTACTTAATTTTTTGAAGTCCTCCTTCAATCCTTTCATGAAATACCCAATATATAGAGCTTTTGATTCATGGGGAATCATCGATGTAATTAGTTTAAGGTCGTTGATATACTCATTCACACTTCCTTTATGCCATAATGTCATAATGCCACAAGCTATTTATATGGGCTGCAATTAACCACTCCCCCAATTTTTGTTCAGTAAATCCCTTTTAAATTAGTCCTAACCCGAATTGTGATGCAACTCGCAGATGATGGTGAACCAATGAACTATGACTCCCTCCATACGGATATGGGATAAAGAAAGCTTCTAATGCTCTGGGGTTTTCTAATGCCCTCATCAGCCACCTGTGAGGATCAACCCTTAAGAATGAGGGCAAAACTCAGTAGCAAATACCTATCAACTTGATCAGTGTGGACATGAATAGAGTGGTTTGTAATGCATAAGGAAAATGTAGAACGATCTGGAGTACTCTTATCCTCTTCTATCATCGGTTGCTTTTATATTCATTTCATCCATTACATTACCTCACCTTAAAATTTGTCCTGGCTCTCTTGAATAACAGCAACCTGTTGGTTTAATGATGTCAAATGTATGGTGATACTTCAAATTTATTCTTCTTAAGCATCCAAATGAGCTTGCATTTTGATCTCCATATTGCCATCAAACTTTTCTATGAATCCGAGAAGTCAGACTAATGATAGAAAATAACAACTCTCAACTAAACACAAAAATACAAATCAAGGAATTAATGAGTGGATTAGTAATTAAGAGGTGAGAAAAGTTGTATTCATTACTTCACTAATATATAAAATGAAATGAAACTAATGCTGAGAAAATGAAAGGAAAAACAAGAAACAAGAAATAATGGAAATAAAATATGTGCAAAGACATACAACCCAAGAATTGCACCCCCTTCTCTAAGCAAAGATCGAAGATCCAGAAAATCTAGAGTACCCAACCTACTCTACCTAGTATCACCCACCTTTTTATAACTAATTTTTGTTCTTCAATTACCAATCAGCCTTTCTCCCATCACCCATGTGTCCTTCCCTTTATTTATACTATTGTACCCTCTCATCTAATTAGGATAAACCTAACTAAATGAGCGAATGCTATATGGCCCTATTGCTGAAAATTTGTGAAAATTTAAAACTTTTTCTTTTTTTGAAAACACATTATCACATATACTTATTTTGCACATAAAAACTAATAATTCATTACATGTTCATAAGCATATATAAAAGAAACCTCTTTGATCCAAAGATTAATATCATATTAAAAATATCATGTTTGAGATAAATTGGCCCGGTGTTTATAAAAATATATGACCATTACAAAAAATACATACTTTTTGAAATTAACGATATGTACAAGTGTAGATGACCAATATCCCTTATGCCATGTACAAAAAGACAAAATGATGACATGAATATTACTGACATGTGTTGGGTCTGGTTTGCTATGTAGTCTCCGAATGGGGCTTGTTCCTCTAGTTAACTTCTACTATTTACTAGGCTCTAAAATTGTATACAAAAATATCCATATGCTAAGTTATTAAAAGCTTAATGGTACATATAGGCATAAAAATTTATACATGCATTCATATAAGGCATATCAATATTATGTTAAATTATGTACACCAATGCATGATAATAAAAACACTATAACTCATATCATACTTCGTATCATAGAAGCTATTATAACATCACATATTTCAACCATGCATAGGTGATAACAGTTCAATGTAACATAGAAACCATGCATCTTAGTAATCATGTTTCATTATATCTTTATTGTTGTGTCACATTAATTAAATACTTTCAACCAAAAACTCTCTATATGGACTATTCAGATATGAGTTGTGAATAGGAGTGCTCTCCAAGCTTCAGCCACTTTGACTAAGTAGAATATACAACTTGCATGCAATATAGGATTAAGGGTGTTCTCCGAGCTTAAACCACATTTTCTTAAAAGAAATTTGTGTTAAACCTTGAGGGGTATTTCCGTCATTTTGATGATAACAAATAATATAGCAGTATTGTATTTAACATACTTTTTTTTGTAAGTATATTATACAGGACATGAATTAAAATAGCAAGAATGGAGAATTGGAAGAATAATCCTTGAGAAACAAAATTCAAGTAGTAGCATGTTCACTGTCGTGACTCTAGGAGTCACTCCCGTGAAGGAAGCTAACCGTTACCAAAACCAACATTTGAAGTCACGGCTATGAAGGAAAAACAAACCGTGAAGTAAGCATTTCAGTAACCCCCGTGAATAAAGGTGTCACCCCCATGAAGATTCATGCAATTTCATCCAGAGAGCTTCATGACCAGAGTCACCACTTGGATCACGGCTGGGAAGATTGTCACTCCCGTGAATGATTATGTCACGCCCGTGACTCAATATGTCAAAACATTCTAGAGAGCTTCACGACCAAGGTCACCACTTCAGTCACGGCATGGGAAGAACTGTCACCCCCGTGACAAGCATAGTCACGCCCGTGAACAATGAAAGAGAAAAATGTCAGGCGCAATTTTTGGTTGGTACAACGGCTAGTTTCTTATTTAATGCACCCCAACGGCTATATTCAGCCATGGGAGTATAAATGGAAGTCATTTATGCATTAAGAAACAAGAGGATGATAAGAAAAACAAAAGATTAGCATATACTTCAAAATCACAAGCTATCTTGTACTTTCATACTTTGAGAACAAATCTATTCTCTGTAAAAAACTTTTTGCTCCTCATATTTGAGCAATAAAGATTTATAAGTGGTTCTCTCTATAATCTTTACTCAAGTGAGCTTTGGGTAGTTCTGGGTTAAAAGTAGAACACTTGTAAGGGTTAGTTGTGTCAACCTCCAAAACACAAATTAAAAGGTTGTTTGTGTGAGTCTGTAAAACACAAAGTGTAGGTTGTTTGTGTGAGCCTGTAAACACAAAGTGTAGGTTGTTTGTGTGAGCCTGTAAAACACAAGGAATTGGTTATTGTATGAGCCTTTAAAACACAAGGGATTTCTGGGTTAGGTGTGAGCCATTGTGAGAAACACCAAAGTTGGGAGTGAGCTTGTGAAACTCCATTGTAACACTTAGTGTGTTAGGGAAACTCCCAATTGCGATTGAGGAGGGGAGTAGGGTTTGTTAACAACCGAACCTCTATAAATCTGTGTCAAATTTTCTCTATCCCTCATAAAATTAACTGTTTATTTCCGCTCTTTAAAGTTCAATTTTTAAAACTCCAATTCAACCCCCCTTCTTGGCTTAATATCTGGGCAACAATTTGTATATCATATCACTACGATACCGTAAACCCCCCCTTAATGACATGTCATCTATCCTACCTCTAGTCCTAGTATAGAGCTTGGGCATAACTTTTTCATATTCTCTTTTTTATATTTCATCATTATGCATTCACTTAGTACATATATTCTTTTAATCATGTGGAAGTTCAACATGTATCATTCATGTGTTTCACTCATGAAATTATATGTTTTATACTTATAATATATCATGGAATATACCTATGCATAATCTTCACATTACATTATTGAAGAAAATAGTATGTCACTTTAATAGGATTCACAGGCGTGAACTATATGTTTATGGCCATGAAAGTTTCATTCATGGGTACCTCTACCTATGAACCAAAGTATGATCATGCTCATAAAATGCTACTGGCCATTAAGTTCATAACTTTCATGAGCATGGTGAAACTTTTATGGGTGTGACTCTGTGTTATGGGCATGAATCAAGTAGTGACTCAAGCCGCAAAGCATTTTGCCTGAGCTAGGTAGTTATAGGTTTGATGATTCAAAGTTGTGAACAATTTGTCATGTAACATCCACTGATATAGCTAGAACACTACAAGAAAAATATGTTTTAGCAATGAACAAATCCGTCACTAAAATTAAGAATTTCGTCGCTAATCTAATTTAGCTACAGCATTGCGACAGATTTAATCTGTCGCATAAAACCTCCTCACAAGTCCAATAGCGACAGATTATTATTCTGTCGCTAACTTTAGTGACAGAATTAGTGATGAAATATCTATCACTAATTCTATTGTAGGAATTGTAATGACGACAAAAGCAATGAGGGATTTGGCGACGGAAAATACCTCGCTATTTAGCGATGGACATTGTACATCGCTATTTTGCTACGGATAGCCTTCATCGCTAGGTGCTACGGATAGCCTTCATCGCTAGGTGCTACGGACAACGTCCGTCGCTATGTTGCTACGGATAGCGTCCATTGCTATTTTGCTACGGACAGCTTCCGTCGCTATTTTGCTACGGACAGCGTCCGACGCTAAGGTTTGTTGGGAATTTACTCCATACAATTTGTGACTAATTTTTGATCATTGCTAATTGTAACAAACTTTTGGTGACGACAGTATTTTGTCGCATATTCATTTTTTATATATTAAATATTTTAATTTAAATATTTTTGCAATTTAAAAATTCAATTAAATGAAAACCGAAATTTTTTTTTAACTGGATTCATTAAATAAATATTAAAATTTTGTAGTCCAACATGAAAAATATTCAATAATTGAAAATACTACAATATATATATATATATATATAGTCCTATATCCTGTCAAATTGTGGTGGATCGCTACATGGAGTTGATGAAATGAGGGCAGAATTAGTCATCTCTGCTATCAACTGTCGCATCTCTGCACGCATCTCGTCTCGAAGCTCAATTCGAAGTTCTTCGCGTATCTTTTATCGCATTTGTTGCTTTTGTGACTCCAACATAGTTTGAACCTCCTGCTGCATATCTTACATTATACTAGCACACAGCTGCTCTGTGCTAATATCTCGTGATGTGGCAGTAGAGTGAAATGAGGAGGTACCAGTGTAAATATGTGCTGCCTTTGTGCCCATTCCATATACATGCCGTTTTTTCTGGCCACCAACAGTCTCTAAAAATAACTGCCTCAAATCTGGTTCACATGGCTCGTTAGATCCCTCAATTGGTTGAGAAGCAGACTCTCTAAGGGTTTGTACCCGATACTTCAATATAAATTTTTAGAAGAAAAAATATAAATTTCATGAGATTAATAGAAAAATAAGCAAATAAAATTTTAAATATGCACAATTAATGAGTTTGGTAAATACATACTGCAACAACTTCAGACCGCTGATCTACATACTGAATTCCTGATGAAGTCTTTCTAGTGTGTGTTGCCTTAAAGAGTTCTATAGGATTTGGTTCACGTCCTAACTCTTTTGCCTGATCATAAGAATAAAATAAAATTAAAAACATATTAACTACAAAATTACAAGTATAATACATAAGCATATAAAAACAAAGACATTAAGAAATATTTAACAACCTAAATATATAAATGAATAATAAATTCAAATTAAGTTATCATTATCAATTTACCATCCCCATGCTACGCTCAAGCATAGATATAGAACCCCTAGTATGTTGTGAGGGACCTGAACCTAAGCTGCCCATCTCAGTAAGTCTGTTTTTAGAGGCAATGGTAGATTTTTTCTTAAACTCAGGAGTGGACCATTCTTTCTGCCAAGTATTCCAAACTTGCTCTGGAACACGTGGTGGTTTACTGCCAGAAGATCTCCACTTGCTTAAAGTATCAATATAACGTGTAGCAGCCTATTGTAACCATTTATGCTTGACTACCATCTCAAGTTCTGGATCCCAAGTAAATTCCTTCTAAAATATAAATAAAAAAATAACATATAAGACAAATTTTTATCTTGCAACAACCAATTAAGATGAATATATATATATATATATATATATCAAAATAAAATTTTGGCAAAGTTTCGTCTATAACATAAGTGACCTGACTTGAAGTACAATGTCTTAAGCAACCAATTAAGCACAAAAGACATTAAATATTCAATTCCTAATTGAAATTTTGACAGAGTTTCGTCTAAAACACAAGTAACCTGACCTAAATTACATGGCCTCTAACAACCGATGAAGTACAAAAGAGATTAAATAAAATTTAGGCAGAGTTTCGTCTCTAACATAAGCAACCTGACCTGAAGTACAATGTATCAATCAACCAATTAAGCACAAAATACATTAAATATTCAAGTTCAAACTGAAATTTTGATAGAGTTTCGTTTATAACACAAGTAACCTGACCTATTACATAGCCTTTAACATATTCTTTAAGATCAAAAGAGATTAAATAAAATTTTGGCAGAGTTTCGTCTATAACATAAGCAACCTGACCTGAAGTAAATGTCTCAAGCAACCAATTAAGCACAAAAGACATTAAATATTCAAGTTCAAACTGAAATGTTGGCAGAGTTTTGCCTATAACACAAGTAACCTAACCTAAATTACATGGCCTCTAACATATTCTTTAAGAACAAAAGAGATTAAATAAAATTTTGGCAGAGTTTTGTCTATAACATAAGCAACCTGACCTGAAGTAAATGTCTCAAGCAACCAATTAAGCACAAAAGACATTAAATATTCAAGTTCAAACTGAAATTTTGGCAGAGTTTTGCCTATATCATAAGTAACTTGACTTGAAGTCCAAAGTCTCTAACAACCAATCAATCACAAGAAATACATTTTTAACAAAGTCATTCACCTAATCACATTATTTACTTAAAAAATATTTTTTACCTGAAACTCAAGCCAATAGAAGTCTCTGACATCATCAGGCACAGTCTTCCATACATGTCCTCTATCACTCAAACGGAGTAAAAAACTACGGGTGATAGCCGCAGAAACTACATGAGACTGAAGAAAACTCCCACTATGAAAAAATTACAAACAAATTATCCATAAAAAACAAACAATTATGCATGAATGAAAAGATTTCAAGAAATAATAATAGTAATATTACCTTATAGGATCGATATTGAGTTGTCATCTATTATTGGTTGACTCAGCGACTGATGCTTCAGATTGTAAATGTAAGGCTAAAGCAGCTAGAGGAGATGATATAGTAGGTTGTGATATAGGAGATGCTGATATAGAACCTCCTAAGATGGACATAGTTGCTGATGGATGAGCTGATGATAATGGTTGTGGTGGTGGTGTTGATTGTTGTGGTTATGCCAATGATTGTAGCAATGATTGTGATGGTGTTGATGAATGTGGAGATGGTTGCGATGGTGTAGATGATTGTGGTGATGGTGGTACACGTAGTGGTGGAACTGGTGGTCGATTTGAGAAATTACTCTTCTCTTTCGATCTCTCCCCTCATTTTGTAGGCCCTCTACCTCTACCAGGTAATATATCTTCAGATGATGTGTGACCCATCTGCATATTAGTCACTCCATAACAGTAAACAATATCAAAAGCAACAATGATCACAAATATCAATTGCTACTTAAAAAGAATAATAATAATAAAAGCAATACAAATGTAACAATGTACAAGCATATCTCTAATGATTAAATATTTATGAATAGTACATAATACCAAAAAGATAAGAACATCTTTCGTTTAGCAATTACACCTAATAACTATCATGATCGTTAGAATCCCACTCATCCACACTAGTGTCTTCGTCATCATCATGTGATTCATTTTCAACATCAGGCTCTTCTTTTTCTTCATTATCCTCTTTGATATCAATAAATGCATCTGTTGAACGAACTAAATTATCATTTTCATCATTTTCAATATCTATAAAATGAATATCAATGTCATCTTCTTGGAATGGTATTGATACATTGGAAAGTTGACTGCTTGATGTTGCTTATGGAATTTCAAATTTAGCCCTTGCTTTAATTTTGCAAACAGCCAACCACTCACTTCTTTCACATTTGATAGTTGGATATGTGATATAATTCACCTGACAAGCTTGAACCACCATAACAAATGGCTCGTACTTGTTAAATCTACGTTTTTTATTCACTTTGACCAACTTGTAATGTGGATGCACTTTTGTAACCAAATTTGGCGTTGGATCAAACCACTCACACTTAAATAACATAGTTCTCTTAATTGGTAATGCAGGGTACTCCAACTGAACAACTTCAATCAAACGACCATAATAGTCACATTCATTTGCACTATAATTTGAGCCTTTTATGCATACACCACTGTTCATTGTAGATTTACCAGATCCATGCACTTTAGTGTGAAATTTATATCCATTCACATAATAGTCCGAGTAAGACATAATTTTAGGTAATGGACCTTTTGTTAAGTCTTTTATGAACTGATTGGATATGTTGCTTGATGGATTGTATGCCTAAAATAAATGTCATCAATTGTATAAGCTAACATAGCTAAGTAGAATTCTTGTTAATTGTCAATAAAAAAATGTTTGAAAGAAAATCAGTACTCACATGTTTATTAAACCAAATTGGGAATTCTTTTTCAAGTTTAGCATCAATTTCTTGAGTAGAAATGTTCACTAGAATTTGCTTCAGCTCCTCATTATAAATTCTTCAAGATACAACAGAAAGAATAATAATAATTAAATTTTATAATTTACCCAATGCTCAAATGAAAAGGTTAAAATTTATTAGGAGTTTATGACTTACTTAATAAAAGGTGCAACTTCAGTGCAATTAAGAAGAACGTATGATTGTGCAGCAGCATATTCTTCCTCTGTAAAAAAATTGATATTTATTCTTTCCAAAGGCTCGGCCTGACTGTGTGAATATGGATAAGTTGCCTTCATATTCTTGTACCCTATATTGACCACCGTCATCATTGCGTGACACTTTTTGGTGCCTTGTATTCACATGATCCTCAAAATAGTAAGAACAAAACAATGAAGCTTCTTCCACCAAATAAGCATTAGATATTGAACCTTCAACTCTAGTTTTATTTCGGACATTGTTTTTCAATCGTCGAAGGTACCTAAGATATTAAATATACAAGTATGGTAAATCTAACACCATTAAATTTGATATGCATTATTATTAAGTTCTTTTATATTACCTCTCGAAATGATACATCCATCAGTATTGCACTGGACCTGCTATTCTTGCTTCATATAGTAAGTGCACTAGTAGATGTTCATTGAATCAAATAAGCTTGGAGGGAATATACGCTCAAGCTTACAGAGAATAATAGGAATATCTTCTTCAATCTGTGCCATGTCATCATTGGTTATAACAACAGCTGTTAAATCCTTAAAGAACAAGCTTAATTCTATTAATGCCTTCCAAACATTATTTGGAAGTAGTTCACGAAATGCAATAGGTATTAAACGTTGCATAAACACATGACAATCATGGCTTTTCATCCCAAACAACTTAAGTTTCCTCATATCAACACATCTAGCCATATTTGACACATAACCATCGGGAAATCTCAACTTTCTTAGCCATTCACACACGACTGATTTTGATTGATTATCTAAGGTGTAACAAGCTTTAGGATATTTTCCCCTTACAGAATCTCGTTCCAATTCTGGCCAGCGACAGTATGCATTCAATTCCTTTCGAGATTTGGATGTATCTTTTGTTTTCCCAATAACATTCATTACAGTGTTAAAAATATTGTCAAATGCATTTTTCTCAATATGCATAACATCTAAGTTATGTCGAATGAGAAGGGTACTCCAATAAGGCAAATCCCAAAAGATACTTTTTTTCCGCCAACCACATTGCTTGCAAATAGGGCCATTAGTTATCTCGGCATCTTGTTCTATTACCTTTTTCAAACCCAACTGATCAATTTCAAATAATATTTCACTATCTTATTCGTCATGAATGATGTTTTGTTTCATCGGAATGGATGGTCTTCAGGTAAGAATTTACGGTGGTTGTCAAACAAAGACTGTTTTTTGCTATCTGAAAGAGTAAAAGCATCAGTATGATTCATACAATAAGGACAAGCTAACCTTCCAGCAGTACTCCACCCAGATAGCATTGCATATGCAGGAAAGTCACTAATTGTCCACATAAGAGTAGCATGCATTTGAAAATTTTATTTTATCGAAATATCATAAGTCTGCACACCATCGAACCATAGATGATTAAGTTATGATATAAATGGTTGTAAGTAATCATCCAAAATATTGTTAAGAACATGTAAGCATCCTTCATACACAACCAAGGTGGCAAATTGTATGGAGTCATAATGATTGGCCAAGAAGAATATTTTTGTCCAGATTGTCCAAATGGTTGAAAACCATCAGTGGAAAGACCTAATCGAACATTTCGAGTCTCTGATGCGAACTCTAGATGGGTATCATTAAAATGTTGCCATGTAGGGAAATCAGATGGGTGGATCATAACCCCGTCTTCAATTTCATGCTCAGTATGCCACCTCATTTTTGCTGCTGTGAAATTGGATGCAAACAATCTTTGCAATCTAGGAGTGAGGGGAAAGTAATACATCTTCTTTTCAGGAGTAACTGTTCTGCTACCATGACGTCGCATATTGTATCGAGGATGACCACAAAACTTACAACTAGTCAAAATATTATCTTCACTCCAGTATATCATGCAGTCATTTTTACAACAGTCAATTTTTTCAACTGGAAGACCCATTCCTTGTACTAATTGCTTTGTTCTATAGAAGTTTTCAGGTACCAGACTTCCTTTAGGAGTAATTTCTTTCATTAATCGAACCATGTCATCTAAGTTACGTTCAGACATATGGTGTTCTGACTTCATGTGCATTAATTGAGCAACTAATGATAACTGTGAATGACTTCTACATCCAGGGTACAAGTCCTCATCTGCAGCCCTAAGCATATCATAAAATTTTTGGGAATTTGGATTCGGTGTTTTTTCCATGTAAGTTTCATTAAATGCTTGACCAACAACATCCATAACCATGGAATGGTACCGACTAGATGATTCTACATAATCAAATGCAGCAGAACCTTCGCTCATATTTGTGACATTGCTATTTAAGTTACTTACAACTGCTTGTTCCCCGTGCAAAGTCCAGTAATAATAATCCGGTACAAAACCGTTTCTATACAAATGCAACTTAACTGTATCCACGTTATGAAACATGTGATTCCGACACTTGCGATGAAAATATGAACATCTTATCCTATCACTGTCCATCATTTCCGGGTGACTGCATGCAAATTCTATGAATTTTCTCATACCAGTCATGAACTTTGGGTTCAAAAGTCCATCTTTCAACCGTTTATACATCCATTCACGATATGGTCTCATTTTTTAGTACCTCTATTAAATCAAGGAAAACATTCAAATCAATTTGAAGTATGAAATTGTAATTGATAAATCATAATGAAATAAAACTATAAAATAGTTTAATATTATAACTATTGCTATTAACTTTCATAAAGATTTCAAGTTATACTAACATAGCTTTAGAGCAACTTAGCTATTCTTTCAACTGAACGATAAAATCATGAATGTACTAATATTATATAAATACATATTAGCTCGTAACACATACGAAACTATTATTTAACATTCTCAGCTCCTAATTAGAATTTATAAAATTGGTATTGATCGTAAACTAGTCAATCTAAAATCCCATATATACTGTCATTTATCACTTATTAGAATTAAATATATAATTTTAATAATTGGTTAGTGTATTGTATAATAAAACCACAATTTCATAAAATATGATTAAGTTTTTTTTTTTTGAATTTCAATTGAAATTATTCTTAAAAAGATAATAAAATAGCAAAAACAAAAAAAATTTACAATAAGGATGAATAAAATCATAGACATAAGAAGATGAGGAGATTATTCTTTGTTTTAGCTTTTTCATTTTCTTCAAAATGGATGGAACCATTTACAATGTCTCTTATTGTTGTTATTGGGCATTGCACAAAACAAAAATCTAATGTCTCTTTTCCCAATTTATTTGATCCAATTTCTACATTTTCATAAAATACTATTTTCTTTAAATCAAAACCAAACAAAATTTTATCATATTTCAATTAGCAATCATATTTTTTTAAACAAATCAAATTAGCAACATAAAATATGATTTTTTTAATTACATAACATAAAGCATAATTAAACTATTTTATTCAACTTATTTTATTCAACTTAGTAAATAAACTAAGCAATTTATAATTTTAATCAAACTTAATAGCTAAATAGCTATTTTATTAAACTTAGTAATTAAATTATTTTATTAAACTTAGTAATTAAACTATTTTATTCAACTTATTTTATTCAACTTAGTAATTAAATTATTTTATTAAACTTAGTAATTAAACTATTTTATTCAACTTATTTCATTTAACTTAGTAATTAAATTATTTTATTAAACTTAGTAATTAAAGTATTTTATTAAATTTATTTTATTCAATTTAGTAAATAAATTAAACTATTTTATAATTTTAATCAAACTTTACCGCTAAATAGCAATTTTATTAAACTTAGTAATTAATTTATTTTATTAAACTTAGTAATTAAACTATTTTATTAAACTTAGTAATTAAATTTAGCTATTTTATAATTTTTAATCAAACTTATTAGCTAAATAGCTATTTTATTAAACTTATTAATTAATTTTAGCTATTTTATAATTTTAATCAAACTTAATAGCTAAATAGCTATTTTATGAAACTTAGTAATTAAATTTAGCTATTTTATAATTTTTTGACTATTTTCCTTCGCTATATTAGGGACGACTATTTTTTGTCGCTATATTAGCGACGGCTATTTTCTATCGCTATATTAGCGATGGAAAATAGTTGTCGCTTAATATTTATGTAAACTATCTTTTGATTTAGCGACTACATTTCCGTAGCAACCTTTGCAACAAATATAATTATGTTGCTATTCTATCAATTTTGCGATGGTTTCTATCCGTCACTAATTGGCTGTCGCAAATTCGTCTCTAATCTGTCACAAATTTCTAGCGCCATATTTTCCCTCCATATTAGCTACAACATTTAGCTACAGTCATAATTTGTAGCAAATTTTCCTCGCTAATCTGTCGCTATTTTTATTAATTTTTTTTTAATTTCACTCATTGATCTGTTGCTGATCCGAAACTAACTGCTACAGATGTCAATCCATCGCTAAATTCTGTCGCTATTTTATTCATTTCTAGTAGTGGAAGACCCCGACTATACTAATAGATGCTACTAAATCTTTTTGCATAAAACCAATTAAATCAAAACTTTTTCAAATATATAACACCAATTTAAACATAAATATGCATTGAAAATATAAAATGACCAAATACTTTAAAACCTGATCCAATTTATTGATATAATAAAATAAAACATGTTTGGGCTTACACTAGTCCTGAGTTACAAATTTTATCATGAAATCCAATTCATAATTTTAAAGGCTTATACAAAATCATAACCCATACTTTATAACATGTACAAAAAGATTCATAGTAAATGTCATGAATAACTGACCCTATCTAGGTATGATCTGATTGAACTCTATATAGGCACCATTTCTCAACTAGTCAAATTCGATCATCGGCTCCAAACCTGTATATAGAAAGCTCACATGCTAAGCAACCTAATGCTAAGTGATATATATATGCATAAAAAGTCTACATGCCATTATGCAATGTCATACCACAAATTGCGTTTATGCCTAGAACATACATTTTAGATGTTACATACTTTGATGTCATATTAATATACCTACTTGTACCATAGACATAACTTACCTAAACATGTATCCATAATCTTTTTCTTATACTATAAATAGAAACCATATGTAACGAAATATACATCAGTTCACTGTATCCTTTTTAGTTCATTTACGTATTTCCAATTATTATTCATTTTTACTTTCTTATTTCTTCTTAAAGGTTACCATTTCATGTTACTTACCTGCCTAATACTCTAACCATGACTATCCAAATGGGGGATGTGAAATAGGAGCGCTCATAATCCGAGCTTAAAATTACCCTGCTCACTATCTGTTTCAACTCATCCGAGTCTCTCAAGTTAAGTTATGCTAACAATCTGGGATTAAGGGCACTCATAACCCAAGCTTAAGCCACCTTATCCTTATATCATTATCAAATATATCATATGGTATCCCATCAATGGTATGTCATCTATCCTATGTCAAGTCTAAGATTAGAGAACTGATCATTTAAATCATATTTCATTACCATAGTATTTGTAAGAATCACATTACGTGCTATCAAGCATTTACCATAGGCACATTGCCTCTTAAACATCACTCGCAAGTGATTAATCATACTTGTATACATCTCAGAACATGTGATTACATAAACTCATCACATAACATCAAAACCAAAACTGGAAAATAAAAATAGTTATAGTACTTAACATGCGTGAATACCTATTCACGGCAATGAAAAAGCCTTTCACGGTTGCCTTATATGTGAATCTAAAGCGTGAAACCTACTGCATACAAAATATACATTATTCATGTCCATAACATATCTACAACGGATTTTGAATCTATGTTTCATGACTTTCTAACTCGTGAAAACCTAGGTTAAAACATGAAAACTAGGGTTTCGATATTCACGATTGTGACTATATGTTCAAAGGTGTGAACCCTTGCATTTCACGACTTCCCTAGTTGTGAAACAAGACGTGAAGTGTTACTATCCTATTTGGATACACCACTCATGAGTGTGATACTCTTGGTCATGGGCGTGAATCCTGTATTTTCAGCAATATAAACTCAATCAAAAAATGGAGTTTCCATGCATCCATTTCCAAAACTCTAAGGATGTCTTAACAACATATAATCCATTTGAACATCATTTAAACTAACAATCCCCTTTTTATTTCATTTATACCTTAAGATACCATATTATGTCATTTAAACTCACAATCTCATAATGCATCATTTACCACATAAATCATATGCCAAATGCATAAAAAAAAAGAATTATTATGCAAATATGTACATATCTCAAACCAAAATGGAGCCTTAACTATCTTTAAGCTTCTCCAAACTTCTATCCCTCTTTGTGATGCATTCCCTTACTCATTAGTAGATCCTAACATCACAAACATCCTTATCATATTTATATAATGGAAAACGAGCTCAAATTCAGCCTAAAATCGAGTTCTACCTTAATTTGTTAAGAACTCTCTCAAAACTCCATAATTGGCTAGCTTTCTTCAACATAATTTGTAATTTAAATGTATATATATACATACCTCTAGTGGAGCCTCAAAAACCAAGCTTTAATCAAGTTTGTCCATCCTCTTGGTGGGTTTTGCCACCTCTTCTTACAACTCTTATCATAAAAGAACATCTTTTTGAGAAACCATAAAAGACTTTAACCCCAACTTTAAATCTTCAAACTAACCCTTAACTCACATAAACCCTTATTAAAACATACTATAACTCTTAATCAAGCTTAAAAAATAGTCTTTAGCTCAAAAAACTCAAGCTTGAACTAAACCTCATTTGGAAATGAGTTTCTATCAAAAATAGGATAGACATGTAAAGGGGTATAAAAATTGTAAAGGAGAAGAGAAAAACGTGATTCCTTACCAAAATCAAAAGAAACACCACTTGGATGAGGGATTTTGACTATATTCTTCTTCCTCAAGGTCTACCTTCATAAGATCATAAACTTCCTCTTACTTTTCTCTCTCATGAACTTGATAAAATTTGTTCTTTGCTTTAGGATTTGTGTTTTAAGACTTGGAATTGAAGGGAAACAAAAGAGAAAAGTCTTTAATGTGAGGGAAACTTTAAAATCTAGGGTTTTGTGGGTAATGGGCTAGTGAGAAAGAGAAGAACAAATTGATGTCTTTTTATACCTGACGATATTCATGGGCGTGAAGCACCATCATTCACGACCATGACATTAAATTTTCAAGCATGAACATCAACATTCATGGTCGTGACACTAACTTCATAGGCACGAATACAAAACACTGTGGGTCTCGAAATAGCTAAAGAAGATGGGTGAATTGAGATTTTAAGGCTTTCTAGCTCTTATAAAATAATTCACATTTTTAGAGTATTTTGACAGTATGCTCATAATAGATAGATAACACACACAGGGATAATTTAAATTTTTTTTTCACAAAATCAAAGTTTATGACAAAAAATATTTATCAACTTCTAAATTTAGTTTTTATAAAATAAATCACCTCATTTATTTGCAACAAAAACTTCAAACAAATTTAAACAAAAATGGATGTTTGCCAAAAATACTTTTAACACCTTCTCACAAAAACATCAAATTTGAAATTTTTCAACAAATTATAATATCAAACTTGAGAATAAAAGAAGGAAGAATAACTTGACACACTTAAATTTATAGTAGTTTGGTCCCTTACCTATATCTACTCATCAAGACATAATCTTGAGAGTTTCCTTCCACTTATGATTCCTTTTAAGGGTAAGAATTTAGCCAACTATAGCCCTAGAGTTCTACCCAACTCTCTTAAGCCAAAACTTGAGAATAAAAGAATGCTCATTCTAGCTCTTCTCTATCATTAAATGTCCAAGGAGAACAACTAGAAAATTATTAACATATGAATAAAAGGTAAAATTATATCCATGAAAATTAAGCCAAGAACCTTACATTAATAACATACAAAGAAATTCCATTGAAGTATATTCTTTGTGTTCAAGTATTCATACATACATTTCTTGTATCATTGGCCTTATTGGACTCAATGAAAATTTTTTGTGCTTTTTGAATCATGATTTGACAAATGAAATTTCCAATAAGCATCTTTAATTTAGAGAAGTATTCATGATCATATATCTCAAAAAGAAAAATCATTCAAAAGAGCATATAATAATAATGGCAGTAGGATTCCATAACAAAAGAGTTGTTTCTAAACATACTTGTTTATTGTGACAACAGAAAAATGAGGGTACATACATTTACTAGCAGAAATGAGGAAAAAGAACAGCCCAAGTTTAGCAAATAACTAAGATCCCAGTAAAAGCCTAGTGGACATCTACTATGTTATAGTTTGACAAATCTCTTATTAAATGAAATGCTACCATGCACATGAGTTAAAACGAGATAATTTAAAACTTTCATGTATCATGACCATGAAGACTTAAATAAAACATCATTAAAAGGCTTGATAAGATAAAGTTAAATATATTAATCAAACGGTCAACACTATCCCAAAGGTTTTTGCTAAATGAGTAGTTATAAGACTACATGTCTCTGAAATACAAGCATGTAAAACTACAATTACCTAACCCAACAAAACTCAACAAAAGAAAAAGTACAATAGTTGTATCACCCATCCCACTTATGTATCCTTGACTCTGATCTTTAGGCGTCCTCCTCTGGTGATCAATTCCTAGGCTACGAACCTGTGCATGGGAAGTCCATATGCTAACAAACTAGTGCCTACTAGTACATAACAATATGCAAAGTACACCACAAGACATATATAATATGCATGACATACTTACCATCCTACCATGTCATCTTACCTAGAAGCTCACACAAACATTAGCTCATATTCTATATGACATACCATAATGATCTCATACACAACATATATATACAAACAACCGACAGGAATCACACAAGTGTATACCATAGTTAAATAGAGTTAATTACTTTATCTTTGCCCACCTTACACATAACTAGAATAATTGGATACTAGTAATCTATGGCTCTCACCAGATCCCTCAGGACACCTGCCTGAGCTTCTCAGAACACCTGTATGAGGAAAACAAAAGCACAACATAGCTACCGAGGGAAGCCCATCTAGCTTAAGCCCGAGCTTTTAAAACTTCTCATTCATAAACCAACTTCTTACCTATTGGCCTTCAAAGTGTCTCAACATAACCCCAATCGACGAAGCTCTCATTGCTTACCTTTGGGCCTTCAAGGTATCTCAACATAACCCAACTGAGGAAGCTCTCATTACTTACCTTTAGGCCTTTAAAACATCTCAAATGTGACCAATCTAGTTCACGGCCGTGAATCTGGAAATTTTCTAGATTTCATACCAAAATAGAGCACGGCCATTTTTATGCAATTTTTCTACGATTAACCAATGTTAATCACCCTATCAATATTCCAATATGCAATTGGGATATCCCACATAACAGATTGATTTAAACAAATTAAAATCTATCTTAAACTCAATGAAGCATAATAATATCCCAACATGCATTTCAACCCAAAATCATAAGTCTCCAATAACCAATAGACACCCAAATATTCATTTAAGTCACATTAACATATCCATGCATAAAATAAGCTTTGAATGTGTTTATGTACAAATCTTACACCTAGGATGGAGATTATCTAAAGTTTAAGCTCTTCAAGCTTGTCCTCTCCCTTAAGATGGACTCCTAACTCCTCTACCAGATCCTAGCAAGATGAAAAATATTCTCTTAGCCTCTAGAACTTGAACCAAAACCTATAAATATAAAAATTGAGCTCTTCCCTCAAAGCTCACAAGCTCATTCTCTTACTATTCTATCTCACTTTCTCTATTGAAACAAGGTCTCTCCAAGTTTTAACAATGAAGGAAGAAGGGTTCTAGAGAAAGACGAAGGTTCGACTGATATGTTTGGTTCGTTAATAGAGAGTGGGGAGTGGATTTAAAGGGATGGCAAGAAAGAAAAAACGGCTGCCTCACCTGCCCATACTGCTCAAACTTCATGGTCGTGACTGATATTTCACAGTTAAGAAGAACCTCATCGCAGTTGCTAACTAAAATTTGATATTCATGGCCATGACACCCATTATCACAGGTGTGACATAACATATTTTAGCAAATCTCAAACTTCAAAAACTTTATTTAACGCCCCAACTCTTACTAACCAAAAATATAACTTATAGGTCTTAATTACGGACATTACATAATGGACATCTACTATGTAATAATTTGACAAATCTCTTATCAAATGAAAATTAAAAAAAATCATACAGAGATAGGAATGACAGTTACCTTAATAAACAATAGGCAAAAGCCAACACATTGATAATGACCTTACAAAATCCAAAATTCTCTGTTTAACAATTTGGCTAGCTTCTATAGGCAGGATAACAAGATCCAACACTCTGAATAAATTCAATTTCAATAAGTACATTATTTCACCAACTACTCAGTATGATATTCACTTAGAGCTAAATGTCTAAAGCTCTTGCAATTTAACAAGGTCAAAATCTTAGACATGCATATAAGTGTTGCACCATTCCATAGTAGCAATGGTTGAATATAAGAGGTTGAAACATAATAAGTGCCATTTGTTTTCCAACTACTATCATTCTTCTGCAGGATATTGTCAAATATAAAAAGGCATTTGTAAAATGCATAACATATATAACACAAGTATTAAAAACAAAGGAGATTTTCCATACATGAAGTAGTAGATTTCTGCTATGACACATAAATGGCTCGAGACCCTATATTGCAAATATTATTACAGTAACTGTTGGAGCCATATTCAATATGATGGGACTACTTTTTTCAAACCTTGTATGACCTACAATTATTAATTTACTAAATGTCAAATAACATGATGGAATTAGCATAATGCAATTGAAGCAACACTGAAAAGTTTTATAAGCTCCTAGAAGAAGCATTAAACATTTGGAAAATCACCGGCTACATTCTAAAGCAATGTATGTTAAACCTTGAGGGGTATTTCTGTCATTTTGATGATAACAAATAATATAGCAATATTGTATTTAACATACTTGTTTTTGTAAGTATATTATACAGGACATGGATTAAAATAGCAAGAATGGAGAATTGGAAGAATAATCCTTGAGAGACAAAATTCAAGTAGTAGCATGTTCATTGTCGTGACTCTAGGAGTCACTCCCGTGAAGGAAGCTAACCGTTACCAAAACCAACATTTGAAGTTCACGGCCATGAAGGAAAAACAAACCGTGAAGAAAGCATTTCAGTCACCCCCATGAATAAAGGTGTCACCCCCGTGAAGATTCATGCAATTTCATCCAGAGAGCTTCACGACCAGAGTCACCACTTGGATCACGGCTGGGAAGATTGTCACGCCTGTGAATGAGTTTGTCACGCCCGTGACTCAATACGTCAAAACATTCCAGAGAGCTTCACGACCAAGGTCACCACTTCAGTCACGGCTTGGGAAAAATTGTCACCCCCGTGATAAGCATAGTCACGCCCGTGAACAATGAAAGAGAAAAATGTCAGGCGCGATTTTTTGGTTGGTACAACTGCTACTTTCTTATTTAATGCACCCCAACGGCTATATTAAGCCATGAGAGTATAAATGGAAGTCATTTATGCATTAAGGAACAAGAGAATGATAAGAAAAACAAAAGAATAGCATATACTTCAAATTTAATTCTTATTACAAGCTATTTGTACTTTCATACTTTGAGAACAAATCTATTCTCTGTAAAAACCTTTTTGCTCCTCATATTTGAGCAATTAAGATTTATAAGTGGTTCTCTCTGTAATCTTTACTCAAGTGAGCTTTGGGTATTTCTAGGTTAAGTGTAGAACACTTGTAAGGGTTAGTTGTGTGAACCTCCAAAACTCAAATTAAAAGGTTGTTTGTGTGAGCCTGTAAAACACAAAGTGAAGGTTGTTTGTGTGAGCCTGTAAAACACAAAGTGAAGGTTGTTTGTGTGAGCCTGTAAAACACAAAGTGAAGGTTGTTTGTGTGAGCCTGTAAAACACAAGAAATTGGTTATTGTGTGAGCCATTAAAACACAAGGGATTTCTAGGTTAGGTGTGAGCCATTGTGAGAAACACCATAGTTGGGAGTGAGCTTGTAAAACTCCATTGTAACACTTAGTGTGTTAGTGAAACTCCCAATTGCGATAGGGGAGAGGAGTAGGGTTTGTTAACACCCGGACCTCTATAAATCTGTGTGTCAAATTTTCTCTATCCCTCATAAAATTAATTGATTATTTCTGTACCTTAAAGTTTAATTTTTAAAACTCCAATTCAACCCCCCTTCTTGGCTTAATATCTGGGTAATAATTGGTATCAGAGCCTTGTCTAGCATTGAAGCCTAAAAAGCACTAGTAAAGAGCAAGATATGGCCAGTGAAGGATTCCAAAGTCTCAAACCTTACTTTGATGGAGCAAATTATGTAACACCACATCTTATGCATTTTAGTATAACCTATCCAAATATCAAGTAATCATACATGGCGTATTGGAAAGGTAAAATACCCTGTTAACAATAGTAGTAAATTTTTTTTTTCATATCCTGTAATATAATTCCATGACTTTGCAAGTCTCATATCCTATAATTTCATTCAATGACTTGCAAGTCTCATATCTTGTAATATTATTCACTGACTTTGCAAAGTTAACACTGAGGTTTTCACCACAACATAATATATCACATATATCAAAACATAAACTTTACACATAAGTATTTTCGAGTTGATTTCATTTATACATATTTAGACTCATTCCAAAATGACTATACATATTCAAGCACGTAAATACAAAAACACATATGACATATTTTCATGCTTGTGTGGAATGCAAGGAGAGAGAGTGATGAGGCTCGACCAGTGACCTGTGCTCCATGTCTTTTATACGCTACTCAAAATAAGCTATCGCTTTTCTTTACCTAAAAAATGATGCAAATTGATGAGTTACGGCTCAGTGAGAATAACCATCCAATGAGCTCTAAAGTACCAAACAACTCATAGTAATAAATCACAATTCCAATATATACCATGTATTCCATTCCATTCATCAGTATCATATAAGTATCAATAAAGTTGAAACATATAATCATTACTTTTCATGTATGCAAATGTTTTGCTTATTTCATTTTGTTGTGACTAAGTTAAACATACATTGGCCCGGGTTTCCATGTGAATATTTTCCATGTGAACATTTGCATTTGCATTTGCTAGCTAGCTTGATCATTTGTTTCATTTGCACATTTGTTGGGCCATAGGCCTCTTCTTTTGCTTTACAATATCGATTAACTAGTCACAACGCCTTTTTAGCCCATATGCATATGCACTTGTATTTAAGCATTCATCAACCATTGCATCTTTATCATATACAACATACATATATTCCATATATACCTCATATGTCAAGCATATACCTTGCATATACTATACATATACCATGTGTATATATCACATTTGTCAAACATATACCTCAAATATACCACACGTATACCATTTATATGTTCCACAATGTCAAAAATTATCCATCATTACATTATCAAGGACCAATCATGACAATCACATGAATTACATAGCAAGCAACATTCATTTGCACTAAAGAATTCAATCGATAATTAGACTCACCGTTCTCCTTTGATTCCGACCCCTAACTTATTGTCTATCCGCTCCTTGTGGTTCTCCAATATGCTGCGAGCCTAATATGAAAACATAATCGATTAACTCATGATTAGAGAGACTTAATGTGGCTTAAACAAATTAATATGCATTGTTCATGTCAATAGTTAAGATTTTTCCTATGAGGCAGTGTGACCTTATGGGACTGTTTAGCCTATAACTTTTTCTATAATTGACGAATTACTCTGATTCTTGTTCCTCATTAACAATAACACATATATATAGTACATATGCAAATTTCAGACCAATTGGATCATTGTATAATATTTGGTGGAATTTCTAAGAGTGTTCTATTTTCTGCCTTGTTTTCTGCCTTTAGGCAGTTTCAGGGTACTCATTTGGGTTCATCATAACTTACACTCTATAAGTCCTATTTTAATGAAACTTTACAGAACATATATGGGTTCATATGTAACATGTTTCATGTTTACAACATTTACCAATTATGTCTCTAAGGTCTTCTAATTATACCAAACATATTACTGTTCCAGAATAGAATTGGCTTCCGGACCAGTATGACTTCCAAAGGCCATAACTTAGTCTATAGATAACCAATTAAGCTAAAATTAGTACCAAAATTTAGCTAAGACATATACCTATAACTTTCATGCTTTTAGAATTTACATAATGTAGCTCTAAGAAGCTCAAATTATCCAACAAATGTACTGGATCTGCCCAGGGCACTCAGTAGGCAGTTCAAACCATGGAACAGTCATGGTTCCATTCACCATAACTCACCATTTACAAGACCTATGAACCTGAATTTGGTATACTGATACAACACACATATATCTACAACTTTTATGTTTTTATAGACTTCAAATAAGGGCTTTAACATATTCGATATCAAACCACACAGTAGCTAACTTGGTTAGGGTTTACACCCTGACCAGTTTCAGTACAAAGAGCATATCTCTGCCTATACATAAAATATTGCAAACATGTTTACATATCCACAAATCTAAGATATAAAGGAACAACTTTTGTGTTTTACACATTTTCAGAATCAATTTTTATTACTATCAAAATCGGGGTGCAATTCAGTGCCTAATATTGAACCTAAGCAACTCAAATCAACCCTATAGCAATAAGAATTGATTACTTACCAAGAACAACCTTGAAAGGGATCAATTAGCTTCAAAAAATAGGTGAAACAAGGAATAATTTAAGTCTGAAATGGAGGAAATTGAAGAAGAAGTCGGGCTGGAGTGAGGAGGCAGAAATGGGGAAAGATATATGAAGATAAAGCCAACTTGTTTTTTGTCATTTTCTCATTTTCTCATTTTCTCTTCTTCTCTTCTCTTTTCTCTTCTCATTTCTCATTTCTCTTCTCTTCTACTTCTCTATTGTGTCATTTTCATTTTATTTTGTCTATATTATTATTATTATTTACATAGATTTATAATTTCACAAATTCACACAATAATACGGCTTAATCATTTGACCCCATTTAACTAAATTAGCAATGTAAATGTTCACTAATCTTAATCTAATCATTTTTCTTACTTTAATTTAGACACCTTATTAATTTCATTTCTAATACTTTGTTATCCTCATTTAGGTTATAATTACACATGTGCGACTCGATACAAGTGCCAAATACTAGGACACATAGCTAGTGCATGCCATAAACTTGTTCCTATAGAAATACGTATGAAATGCATGTGTTCAATTGAATTGTATGTAAGATGCTTATGTTCGATGAAATGCATATGGGGAAGGTCAAGGATGTTACAATTCTCCTCTCCTTTTAAAAATTTCGTCCTCGAAATTAATACCTGAAAACAGGTGTGGATATTGCTTTTTCATATTTTCTTCTGTTTCCCATGTTGCCTCTTCTTGTAAATGGTTACGCCATAATACCTTAACCAAAGGTATTTCGCAATTTCTTAGCTGTTTAGTCTTGTATCCAATGATTTGCACTGGTTCCTCAACATAACTCATGTCCTCTGCAATCTCAATGGCTTGATCTTTAAGTACATGTGTAGGATCTGACCTGTATCTTCTAAGCATGCTCACATGAAACACATTATGTATCTTAGCCATCTCTGATGGTAACGCCAATCTATATGCCAGTGGACCAATCTTCTCAAGAATTTCATATGGCCCTATATACCTTGGGCTCAATTTACCCTTTTTGCCAAATCGAATTATCCCTCTCCATGGAGACACACGAAGAAATACCTTTTCACCCAACTCATATTCCATCTCCCTTCTATGATGATCAACATAACTTTTCTGCCTATCCTGTGCTGCCTTTAGCTTGTTCTTGACAACCTTGATCTTATCCACTGTGTCTTGCACTAGCTCTGGCCCTTCTAATGCACGTGCTCCTTCTTCATCCCAAATGATAGGGCTTCGACACTTTCTTCCATACAATGCTTCATATGGTGCCATCTGGATACTGCTATGATACTGGTTGTTGTAAGCAAATTCAATCAATGCTATATATTCATCCCAAGCACCTCTGAATTCCATAGAACATGCCCTAAGCATTTCTTCCAATGTCTGTATAGTCCTTTCTGATTGTCCGTCAGTCTGTGGGTGGAATGCAGTGCTAAAGTTCAATTTTGTTCCTAATGCATTCTGTAAACTCACCCAAAAATGTGAAATAAACCGTGGATCTCTATCAGACACAATGGACACTGGAATGCCATGCAATCTGACTATCTCATTTACATATAATTTGGCCAAACTCTCAAGTGTACAACCCCATCTGATAGGTAGAAAATGTGCTGACTTTGTTAATCTGTCAATAATTACCCATACTGCATCATTTTTCCGTGGAGTTCTTGGCAATCCATAGACAAAATCCATCGTTATTCTTTCCCATTTCCATTCTGGCACTAGCAATGGATGTAACTTACCAATTGGTGCCTGATGTTCAATTTTAATCTGCTGACATGTCAAGCATTTGGAAACATATTATGCTATATCTTTCTTCATTCTTGGCCACCAGTAATGAGGCCTTAAACTGTGATACATCTTTGTCATCCCTGGATGCATTGCATAGGGTGCATTGTGTGCCTCTTCCATTATTTCTTAACGCAAGTTCTCAGTGTCTGGAACACATATGCATGACTTTAACATCAGTACATCATCCTGCAATTGAAAATCTTTACTGTTTCCCTGCCTTACTGATTCAATTTTCTCACACAATTTAGGATCTTTGCTTTGTGCTTCTTTGATCCTCTCCTTTAGTATAGGTCTGACTCGAAGAGTAGCAATAAGTGATCCTTCATCATGTATATTTAATTCAACATTCATAGATCGTAATTGAATCAAATATGGAAAAGAGGATACTTGCAAGTGAGCTACACTGCCACTAGCCTTCCTACTCAATGCATCTGCTACCACATTGGCTTTCCCTGGATGGTATTCAATTGTATAGTCATAATCTTTCAATAGCTCTAACCACCGTCTCTGCCTCATGTTTAATTCTTTCTGTGTTAGCAAATAACCCAAACTTTTATGGTCTGTGAAGATTTGGAATGTCTCACCATACAGATAATGCCTCCAAATCTTCAATGCAAATACGACTGCAGCCAGTTCTAAATCATGCACTGGATATGAGATCTCATGTGGTCTCAATTGTCTGGATGCATAAGCTATCACCTTACCATGTTGCATCAACACACATCCCAAGCCTTGGTGAGAAGCATCACTATATACTGTAAACCCACCTGTACCTGTAGGGATGGTTAACACTGGTGCTGAGGTTAGCCTGTGTTTTAGTTCATCGAAACTCCTCTGACATTCTGGAGTCCACTTGAAAGACACATTCTTTCTCAACAATTTAGTCAAAGGGCTAGCAATTAAGGAGAATCCATCAACAAATCTACAATAATATCCGGCTAAACCCAAAAAACTACGCATTTCTGAAATATTTTTAGGAGCTTCCCAATTTACCATAGCCTCAATTTTCTTTGGGTCAACCTCTATGCCCTTACACGACACCACATGTCCAAGAAACACCAAATGATCTAACCAGAATTCACATTTACTCAATTTGGCATATAATTGTTTCTCCCTCAAAGTTTGCAACACAATTTTTAAATGTTGTTCATGTTCTCCCCTATTCTTTGAGTACACCAATATGTCATCAATAAATACTATCACAAACCTATCCAAACATGGTTGAAACACCTTATTCATTAAAGCCATAAATGCAGCTGGAGCATTAGTCAATCCAAATGGCATTACTAAAAATTCATAATGCCCATACCTGGTTCGAAAGGCAGTCTTTGGAACATCTGCTTCTGCTACCTTCAGCTGGTAATAGCCTGATTTCAAATCGATCTTGGAGAATATTTGGGCTCCTTGCAACTGGTCAAACAAATCATCTATTCTGGGTAACGGATATTTGTTCTTCACTGTCATTTTATTCAGTTGGATGTAATCGATGCACAATCTCATAGTTCCATCTTTCTTTTTAACAAATAACACTGGAGCTCCCCATGGTGATACACTAGGTCTAATATACCCTTTGTCAAGTAACTCCTGCAATTGGGCCTTTAGTTCTTTCAACTCAACTGGGGCCATTCTGTAGGGTGACCTTGATATTGGTGCAGTTCCTGGTACTAGTTCAATAGTAAATTCTATCTCTCTATCTGGTGGTAAACCAGGTAGATCATCTGGGAATACATCAGCAAATTCCCTTACCACTGGTATATTTTTAAGCAAGCTATCAGTGGTTCTAGTATCAGTCACATATGCCAAATATGCTTCACATCCCCCTTTGATCATTCGAAATGCCTTTACAGCTGAAACTAGACATGTAGGCACAAGTTTTCTTTCACTTAGAAATACTACCCTTGGCTGGTTTGGTGATTCCAAAATTACTTCCTTAGTAAAGCAATTCACTATTGCATGATGTCTAGTTAACCAGTCCATTCCCAGTATCACATCAAATTCATATATTGGCAATAAAATCAGATCAGCTATTAACTCAGCTCTGTCAAGGCATATCAGGCAATCACGACAGACCTTATTCACAACTACCACGGTTCCTAATGGCGTACTCACATTTATGTCAATCCCCAAAGTCTCATGCATTTGATGCAATTCAGATGCCATATGCAATGATATAAATGAATGAGTGGAGCCTGGGTCAATCAATGCATATGCTAATATTTCAGAAATATAAATATTACCAGTGACTACTTCGGGGGCATCCACTGCCTCTTGTCTAGTCATAGCAAACACCCTGGCCTGAGTAGGAGGTCTAGAACTTTGACCTTCAGATCTGGTCACTCCTCTGCCCAGTGTGTAATATCCGCTAATTTAGGTTCCGAGTCGCACGTGTTGCGAAATTGACGCGTGTGACCGATCAGAGTCTAAATTCGGATTTTTACAAAAAAATTGATTAAGAAATGGTTAAACTAAATAATAAATGTCTAAATAAGTGATTATAGAGTTTAAAGAAGTTGATTTACGGTAAAGGACTAATTTGTAAAATTTGATAAGTTTTGGGGTCAAATTGCAATTTACCAAAAATTGGAGGATTAATGAGATTAATTGATAATCAACATGTTAATTTTGGGCACATTTTGATAGTATTGGCCGGCCATGATGTTAAAGAAAGATGATTAATATTGGTTAAGTGTAAAATTGGGAGAAAATGGTCAAATGGTGGGTCCCCCATGAATATTTTTGGGTACCCTATTTAAGGCTTTATTTTCTTCTTCTTCTCTTCATTTTCTGCTCCTTCTCTCTTTTCTTTACCAGTCACGCCAGCCATAATTTTCCTCCATAGCTCACCTTGATTCTAGAGAGAGAAAGGAAGGGAAGAGAAGGGAAAGAGCAAGACAAGGTGATTTTCATGTTCCATAACTTATAAGGAAGCTGGAAAGAACAAGAAAGAGGAAGAAAAATCAAGTTTGGTAGAGAGAGAAAATCTCCAAAGTGGTGATCAAGTGAAGAAAAGAGTAAGGTAAGAAGTATTTCTTCTTCTTCTTCATCTTTTCTAAAGGAAGTTCGAATTTTGAGCTCATCCAAGACTTATATGGAATGAGAGAGAAACTAGGGTTTTGAGAGAGAAAGAGAGAGTTTAGGGTCTTAATGAAATTAGATGATGATGAAAATGATCTATGATGTTGTAGGAGTCCCAAATGACAAGGAACAAGCTCTAAGGAGCAAAGGACAAGAGAAAGTTACCTAAAAGAGTGAAGGAGAAAGATTAAGGTTTGTGCATAATTTAAGGCAATAGCCTATATTTGTTTAAAATAATGCATGCTGAACATAATTGTAGATAAATGCAATTTCAAGAATGATGATGATTATGGCATGAAACCATAGGTTTAGACATATATGAATGAGATAATTGTGACATTGAATTAAGGATGCATGTTAGAGAATCTTGTATGATCAAGGCATGTAAATGTATTGAAAAGTAATAAGTTAAGTAAAGAGCCTTAGAAATGCATGAAATAGAAATTGGTATGTTTTGGATGATGTTTGAATGAATGAAAAGTGAATATGCAGATTTCCTGCTGAAAGTCACGGGTGTGACTACTGAGTCACGGGCGTGAACTTGAGGGTTCACGGTTGTGACTGATTGTGTCACGGTTGTGAATTTCTGGGTGGAAATGGTACTATTCATTCCAGAAGCGTTCACGGGTTGGAATCACGGCAGTGAACTTATTCACGGGTGTGAATGAGTAATCACGACCGTTAATGCTTTTGGGCGATTCATTCCAGTAGCGTTCACGGTTTGGGATCACGAGCGTGAACTAATTCATGGGCGTGAAAATAGTAATCACGGCCGTGAATGCTCTGCATTTGAAATTATGGATGTGGTTATTAAATGAGGAATTCAGATAAGTAAATGAAAGTTATTGTCTATCCAGTGAAGTAAGAATGATATGAATATAGATATATGTATATATATTGATGTGAGAATATGATATGTTGTGATATAGAAAAATGAATTGATGTAGAAAAATGTATTGTCATGGATAATATATGAAATCTGATGCAGATGATAAACATGAGAATATTTATGAATTTAGTAAATAAATGAAAAGATGTATGAGTATGACTATATGCTTGTAAAACAAGAAAATTGAGATGTTGATAAATATGAGAAAAATGGATGTGTTGAAATTGAGAATAATGATTGATGTGAAAATATAAAGAAGCCCATTACTCTACTTGCGGACTAGAATCAGGATAGATGACATGTCATTAAGGGGGCGAACGGTACCGTACTATACCTCAACCAATGTGGCTAAAGCTTGTGTGAGCGCCATTGGTCTGGGATGCTCAGTCAGTGTGGCTAAAGCTTGTGTGAGTGCTACTGACTTGAGAAAGCTCCGATGAGCACATATAAATGAGGACAATGTGTCATAAGCTTGTGTGAGCGGCCTTGATCCGGTTATTCATCTATGATGAAATATTACTCAATCAATGTGGCATAAGCTTGTGTGAGCGCCATTGATTTGAGAAGCTCTTATGAGCCAGATAGTGGACAGGGTGGCATAAGCTTGTGTGAGCGCTCCTGATCCATAACCCGTATCCAGTCAGTCCAAAGATTTAGAGTGATGTGGGCAAGATAATGAGGATATGTCGGAAAAATAAGAAAAGGAAAGAATAAGAAAATAATGATGATATGAGGTGGAAATGTAATAATAAAGAGATGTGTAGAATAAATTGCTATCAAAGATAAATGAAAATAATAATGTCTATATGAGCATGACATTTGTACTTTTATGAAATAGGAATATGTTGATAGTCATGCATGCAAACATTTTAATGCACGAAATGATAATTGTTAATGCTTGTTGCATGATATAGTATATTGTCTTCTTTATATGCACCACTAAGCTTAGAGCTTAGCGTGGAGTTTAATTTCCACGCAGATATAGAAAGGTAGCTGAAGATGCTAGATAAAGCAAGTGGTGCTCCCATACAAGTAAAGCAGCCGAGTCTTGAGAAAGTGGGTTATAAGTTTTGAAACTTTTGTATTTGACTTTTATATTAAAGAAATGTTTGAGTTTATAAAACTTACTTTTAAAGTTTGGTCAGAATTAATCTGATGTTAAAAATTACTATATTATGTAAATAAATTGTACTCTGATTTTTATTTATATTCATATATACATGAGTAAAAAAAATGTAAATATATATATATATGAGAAAGAAATGACATTGGCGCTCCCTCATCCGAGCACGTGTTGTTTGGGTGAGGAGGTGCTACATAGTGTACCAGTCCTGCCCCTGCCTCTTCCTCTGCCTTGTGTCCCACTAGTAGGGTAGACCCTCGGTGCCTCAATAGTTGTCTCAGATACTCCTCTGTCTCTGCTAGTCTCTGCTAGTTTGGCTCTATTTGGACAGTCTCTATACATGTGCTCCATCGATCCACAGAAATAACACGCTCCTGTGAGCCTTCTACATTCGCCCGTATGTTGTCTGCCACAATGACTACATGTGGGCCTCTGTTCAACATATTGGCTTTGCCCTCTGCCTGGGTAAGAGAAAGTCATTCCTCGACCTCTAGAACTGGAGTACCCACTTCTGTTACCAGATTGTACAGGCATATATCTACCTCTTTTCCCCAACCTTCTGCTAGACTCACCAAAGAATTCACGTGATGGCCTTTTTATTTGTTGTTCCCCAGCTTATTTCATTAACTGTTCAGCTCTGATTGCAGCAGCTCTGAGCCTAGCATAACTGTCAAGATCAATAGTTGTGATTCTGTTTTTGATCTCATATTTGAGGCCCTCCTCAAACTTCCTGCATTTGTCTCTTTCAGTAGAGACCATGAAAGTGGCATAATGGGAAAGCTTGTTAAATTGTACTTCATACTCCGCAATAGACATATTCCCCTGTTTCAGATTCAGGAATTCCTTCCTCTTCTCATCTTTATATGCTTCAGGCATATAATTGTTCTGAAATTCCAGGAGAAAATCATTCCATGTCAACACCGGTGGTTGTGCATCACTGTCAGGGACTGTCTCCCACCATTCATAAGCATTTCCTTGCAATAAGGATACTGCATAATCGAATTTCTCATCTGGAGTAAATCTCATCATATTCAGTACCCTCTGTGTCCTTTTCAGCCATGTCTCAGCTTCTGCTGGGTCTGTTGTGCCATTGAAATCAGTTGCACCATGTTTCCTCAACTTGTCATAACTTCTTTCCTTGTACATTTCAGGACCATATACTTCTTGTTCTAGGTTTTCATGGGGTACTTCTGCATGAGATGACTGTGATGTATGTACTGGAGCTCTAGCTCCTAGTGCTGGTTGCTCTTTATGTAAATGAGGTGATGCCTCATGAGAATGCATTTTGGCCGGCCTCTCCCTCCTTGGTGTATCATGTCTTATGATGTCCCTAAAATAAATGAAAGTATGTCACTACATAATGTTCAACACAAATGATGCATATGTTATCATGCGCTTATGCATATGCATGTTCCCATTGAACCTATCCCTGCTCTGATACCAAAAATTTAACACCACATCTTATGCATTTTAGTATAACCTATCCAAATATCAAGTAATCATACATGACGTACTGGAAAGGTAAAATACCCTGTTAACAATAGTAGTAAATTTTTTTTTCATATCCTATAATATAATTCCATGACTTTGCAAGTCTTATATCCTATAATTTCATTCAATGACTTGCAAGTCTCATATCCTGTAATATTATTCACTGACTTTGCAAAGTTAACAATGAGGTTTTCACCACAATATAATATATCACATATATCAAAACATAAACTTTACACATAAGTATTTTTGAGTTGATTTCATTTATACATATTTAGACTCATTCCAAAATGACTATACATATTCAAGCACGTAAATACAAAAACACATATGACATATTTTCATGCTTGTGTGGAATGCAAGGAGAGAGAGAGTGATGAGGCTCGACCAGTGACCTGTGCTCCATGTCTTTTATACGCTACTCAAAATGAGCTATCGCTTTTCTTTACCTGAAAAATGATGCAAATTGATGAGTTGTGGCTCAGTGAGAATAACCATCCAATGAGCTCTAAAGTACCAAACAACTCATAGTAATAAATCACAATTCCAATATATACCATGTATTCCATTCCATTCATCAGTATCATATAAGTATCAATAAAGTTGAAACATATAATCATTACTTTTCATGTATGCAAATGTTTTGCTTATTTCATTTTGTTGTGACTAAGTTAAACAGACATTGGCCCGGGTTTCCATGTGAATATTTTCCATGTGAACATTTGCATTTGCATTTGCTAGCTAGCTTGATCATTTGTTTCATTTGCACATTTGTTGGGCCATAGGCCTCTTCTTTTGCTTTACAATATCGATTAACTAGTCACAACGCCTTTTTAGCCCATATGCATATGCACTTGTATTTAAGCATTCATCAACCATTGCATCTTTATCATATACAACATACATATATTCCATATATACCTCATATGTCAAGCATATACCTTGCATATACTATACATATACCATGTGTATATATCACATTTGTCAAACATATACCTCAAATATACCACACGTATACCATTTATATGTACCACAATGTCAAAAATTATCCATCATTACATTATCAAGGACCAATCATGACAATCAGATGAATTACATAGCAAGCAACATTCATTTGCACTAAAGAATTCAATCGATAATTAGACTCACCGTTCTCCTTTGATTCCGACCCCTAACTTATTGTCTATCCGCTCCTTGTGGTTCTCCAATATGCTGCGAGCCTAATATGAAAACATAATCGATTACCTCATGATTAGAGAGACTTAATGTGGCTTAAACAAATTAATATGCATTGTTCATGTCAATAGTTAAGATTTTTCCTATGAGGCATTGTGACCTTATGGGACTGTTTAGCCTATAACTTTTTCTATAATTGACCATTACTCTGATTCTTATTCCTCATTAACAATAACACATATATATAGTACATATGCAAATTTCAGACCAATTGGATCATTGTATAATATTTGGTGGAATTTCTAAGAGTGTTCTGTTTTCTGCCTTTAGACAGTTTCAGGGTACTCATTTGGGTTCATCATAACTTACACTCTATAAGTCCTATTTTAATGAAAATTTACAGAACATATATGGGTTCATATGTAACATGTTTCATGTTTACAAAGTTTACCAATTATGTCTCTAAGGTCTTCTAATTATACCAAACATATTACTGTTCCAGAATAGAATTGGCTTCCGGACCAGTATGATTTCCAAAGGCCATAACTTAGTCTATAGATAACCAATTAAGCTAAAATTAGTACCAAAAATTAGCTAAGACATATACCTATAACTTTCATGTTTTTAGAATTTACATAATGTAGCTCTAATAAGCTCAAATTATCCAACAAATGTACTGGATCTGCCCAGGGCACTCAGTAGGCAGTTCAAACCATGGAACAGTCATGGTTCCATTCACCATAACTCACCATTTACAAGACCTATGAACTTGAATTTGGTATACCGATACAACACACATATATCTACAACTTTTATGTTTTGATAGACTTCAAATAAGGGCTTTAACATATTCGATATCAAACCACACAGTAGCTAACTTGGTTAGGGTTTACACCCTGACCAGTTTCAGTACAAAGGGCATATCTCTCCCTATACATAAAATCTTGCAAAAATGTTTACATATCCACAAATATAAGATATAAAGGAACAACTTTTGTGTTTTACACATTTTCAGAATCAATTTCTATTACTATCAAAATTGGGGTGCAATTCAGTGCCTAATATTGAACCTAAGCAACTCAAATCAACCCTATAGCAATAAGAATTGATTACTTTCCAAGAACAACCTTGAAAGGGATCAATTAGCTTCAAAAACTAGGTGAAACAAGGAAGCATTTAAGTCTAAAATGGAGGAAATTGAAGAAGAAGTCGGGCTGGAGTGAGGAGGCAGAAATGGGGAAAGATATATGAAGATAAAGCCAACTTGTTTTTTGTCATTTTCTCATTTTCTCATTCTCTTCTTCTCTTCTCTTTTCTTTTCTCATTTCTCATTTCTCTTCTCTTCTACTTCTCTTTTGTGTCATTTTCATTTTATTTTGTCTATATTATTATTATTATTTACATAGATTTATAATTCCACAAATTCACACAATAATACAGCTTAATCATTTGACCCCATTTAACTAAATTAGCAATGTAAATGTTCACTAATCTTAATCTAATCATTTTTCTTACTTTAATTTAGACACCTTATTCATTTCATTTCTAATACTTTGTTATCCTCATTTAGGTTATAATTACACATGTGCGACTCGATACAAGTGTCAAATACTAGGACACATAGCTAGTGCATGCCATAAACTTGTTCCTATAGAAATACGTATGAAATGCATGTGTTCAATTGAATTGTATGTAAGATGCTTATGTTCGATGAAATGCATATGGGGAAGGTCAAGGATGTTACAAATTATGCCCATTGAAAGTTTAGGATGGAGACATACTTGGATAGTGAAGGAATTGAAGTCTAGGATAGTGTACGAAAAGAATGGATACCACTAACCAGAAGAGGAGCTGATGGTGAAGAAGAAATCCTATCAAGAGATAATTGGACAGATCCTCGAAGAAGAGGAAATTTCAAAAACAAGAAGGCAATGACAATCCTATCAAGCTCATTATCTATTGAAGAATATGGGAGAATACAACACTGCTCAACAGCATATAGCATGTGGAAGACATTGGAGAACTATCATGAGGGAACTAAGCAAGTCAAATCCAAGAAGATTCAACTTCTAGCCTCAGAATATGAGCTCTTCAAGATGAAATCCAATGAGTCAATCACTGACATGACCAACCAACTTCTATCCATTATAAATGGAATAAGGAAACTTAGGAAGCATCTGAGTTTGGAAGATGTAAACAATAAAATCCTGAGAAGTCTTCCTCTTAAAGACTATGGTTCAAGAGTTGCTGGCGTAGAAGAAGCAAATGAAGATATGAGCATCATGAATACTGATGTGCTGATTGGTAAACTTCTCACACATGAGATGGCAATAAAGAGAGATAGATAGCTTGAAGCAGAGCCAGAGAAAAGAAAGCCCTTAGCACTCAAAGCCTCTACTTCAAAATCTCAAAAAGAAAGTGAAGATGATGAAGAAATGAGTGATGATGAAAATGAGGACATCGCTATGCTTTCAAGGAGATTAAAAAGAATCATTGAGAAGAAAATGAGCAATTCTAGAAAATTCAGGCAAAGAAACCTCAAACAAACTTCTAATGACACACATAGAAGTAAGGAAGAGTTAAAATGCTATGAGTGTGGAAAGAAAGGACATATCAAACCAGAATGTCCAAGGCTCAAGAAGTATAAGAGCAAATACCAAAGAGACAATGGGGAGAAAGGTCATAAAAGCACATGGGATGACGAAAGCTCTTCAAGTGAAAAAGATGATAATGAAAGTGAAGAGGTCAACCTATGCTTCATGGCTATTGAGGATCACGTCTCGGACAAAGTAAGATCACTACACTCATTCTCTTTCAATAATGATAGTAGTGATAATGATAGTAATAGTGATAGTGATGATGATGATGATGATGAGCAATGCCTAATAGAAGAATTAAATATAGAATTAGAGAAATATAGAACTAAATTTAGTACCTATAGAAATAATATCTCTAATTTGAAAAATAAGATAGATGGTTTAGAAAAAGAGAACATAAAGCTTAAATCATCTAATGAATCTCTTCAAAAGTCATTAGATGAATATTCATCAAGACCCTCAACAACTTCATTGATAAAAGAAAATAATACTTTGAAAAATGAAGTTGAGGAACTTAGAAATTCCATTTCTAAATTTAAAAAAGGTAAAGAGAGCTTAGATACTCTCATTGTGTCTCAAAGATCACCCTTAATTAGACATGGTCTAGGATTTAAGGACACGTCATCATCTTCTCACAAAACTATATTTGTTAAATCTAAAGAATCTCACATCTCCACACATGTTACAAATGCACCAAGAAATAAGAATGTTAAACCTTCTATACAGAAAAAGAATAATCATGCCTTTATATATAAAAAGCAACCATCTAGAAGAATGCAAATTAATCATGATTGTGCATGCCATTGCTCTCAAAATCAGTCTAATAGAATTATGGCATTTAAATACATTGTAAGACCAAAAAGCAAGTTTAGACCTAAACAATGTAATTATTATATGAAAATGGGTCACATAAATAAACATTGATGGATAAGGAAGGCTCATTGGGAACCTTCATGTGCTAACCCCTAAGGACCCAAACTCATTTCGGTACCTAAAAATCATACTTGATTTGTGATTCTATAGGTATGCCTCAAGTCCACAATAAACAAAAATGTTTGGCTAGTAGACAGTGGATGCTCAAGGCATATGACAGGAGACAAAGAACTTTTCAATAAAATCAAAAGTATTGATGGAGGTAAAGTTACCTTTGGAAACAATGCAAAGGGTAAGGTAATTGGCATTGGTTCTATTGGTGTTAATGGTACTATTTTTATTAAGGATGTCTTACTTGTTGATGGCTTGAAACATAACTTGTTAAGTGTAAGTCAATTATGTGATAAAGGAAACAAAGTAATCTTTACTTCAAATGAATGTCTTGTAATCTCTATCGATGGTCAAGAAATATTTAAAGGAAATAGAGATATCAATATGTACATAATAAACTTACATGAACTATCTAACCATTCCTCTAAGTGTCTTGTGACTACTAGTGATGAATCTTGGCTGTGGTATAGAAGACTTGGTCATGCTAACATGGACTTAATACAAAGTCTCAGCATAGGAGAGCTAGTAAAAGGATTACCAAGAGTTAAATATGAAAAAGGCAGGACATGTGATCCTTGTCAGAGAGGAAAGCAACACAAGTCATCTTTCAAAGCCAAAAACATAGTAAGTACTTCAAAACCTCTTCAACTCCTGCATTTAGACTTGTTTGGACCTACTAGAATTGCTAGCTTAGGAGGAAAACATTATGCATTTGTCATCGTAGATGATTACTCTAGATTTACTTGGGTAATTTTCTTAGCTCAAAAGAGTGATGCTTTTGAAAATTTCAAAAACTTTGCTAAAAGAGTTCAAAATGAAAAAGGGTACTGCATTTCAAAAATAAGAAGTGATCATGGGAAAGAATTTGAAAATGAAAACTTTGAAAGCTTTTGTCTTGAACATGGCATTTCACATAATTTCTCATCTCCTAGGACACCTCAACAAAATGGGGTAGTTGAAAGGAAAAATCGAACTTTAATTGAAATGGCTAGAACAATGCTTAATGAATATGAATTACTAACTTATTTTTGGGCAGAAGCAACAAACACTTCATGTTATATTTCAAATTGAGTTTTCAAAAGACCCCTTTTAAACAAAACCTCATTTGAGCTATGGAATGGAAGAAAGCCCTTGATATCATACTTTAGAGTATTTGGATGCAAGTGTTTTATATTGAACACCAAGGACAATCTTGGAAAATTTGCCTCTAAGTCTGATGAAGGTATCTTTTTAGGATACTCTACAACCAGCAAAGCGTATAGAGTATTTAATAAAAGATCATTAACGGTTGAAGAATCCATGCATGTTATTTTTAATGAATCTAGTAGACTTGATCTTGTGAAAGGTAGTGCTCTTGATGATGTTGTAGGTAATATGGAAAAACTTGATATTGGAAATGGAAAAGAAGAAAATGATCAAGAAAATTTACTGCAAAATGACACTCGACCTCAAAATCAAGAACAAATGGAACAAGAACTTCCAAAAGAATGGAGAATAACGAAAGATCATCCAAAAGAGCAAATAATTGGTGATATATCAAGGGGAGTAAGTACTAGATCTCATTTCAAGCATTTAGTCACTGACATTGCTTTTATTTCACAAATTGAGCCTAAAAATATTGATGAGGCTCTTAATGATGAAAGTTGGGTAATTGCCATGCAAGAGGAACTCAACCAATTTGAGAGAAATAAGGTATGGAACCTAGTACCTAGACCCAAGGATCATCAAATCATAGGTAGCAAATGGGTATTTAGAAACAAATTAGATGAACAAGGGTTAATAACCAGGAACAAAGCAAGACTATTGCAAAAGGATATAATCAGGAAGAAGGTATAGATTATGATAAAACATATGCACCTGTAGCTAGATTAGAAGCTATAAGAATACTCTTAGCATATGCATGTCACATGAATTTCAAACTTTTTCAAATGGATGTGAAAAATGCATTTCTAAATGGTTATATAGATGAAGAAGTGTATGTAGAACAACCACCAGGTTTTGAAAGCTATGATTTTCCAAATCATGTTTTTCAACTTTAAAAAGCTTTGTATGGTTTAAAACAAGCTCCAAGAGCTTGGTATGAGAGACTAAGTTCTTTTTTATTAGAAAATAGCTTCACAAAGGGAAATGTTGACACTACACTATTCATCAAAAATCATAAGCATGATATACTAATTGTTCAAATTTATGTTGATGATATAATATTTGGTTCTAGTAATGAGTTGCTTTGTCAAGAATTTCCTAAGATCATGACTAAGGAATTTGAAATGAGCATGATGGGAGAACTTAAGTATTTCCTTGGTCTACAAATAAAGCAAAGCAATGAGGGCATATTCATCAACCAATCCAAATATGCCACACAATCCAAATATGCCAAATATCTAATCAAAAAATTTGGTATGGAAGGATGCAAAAATGCCAAGACTCCTATGAGCACATCAACAAAATTGGATAAAGATGAAAAGGGTAAGAGCATTAATGAAAAGCTTTATAGAGGTATGATAGGATCACTTTTATATCTTACTGCTTCTAGACCCGATATTATGTATAGTGTTTGCTTATGTGCACGATTTCAATCATGTCCTAAAGAATCTCATTTAAATGCTGTAAAAAGAATTTTAAGATATTTACATGGATCATTGCATCTAGGTTTATGGTATCCTAAGAATTCATCTTTTTATATTATAGGATATTCAGATGCAGACTATGCTGGTAGTCTTTTGGATAGGAAAAGTACTTCAGGTACTTGTCACGTCATTGGAAAATGTTTGGTTTCTTGGTTTAGCAAGAAACAAGTTTCAGTTGTTCTCTCAACTGCTGAAGCTGAATATGTAGCAATTGGATACTGTTGTACACAAATTCTTTGGATGAAACAACAACTTAAGGACTATGGTCATGAGATGAACCATATACCTATAAAATGTGACAAACAAGTGCTATAAATCTTTCAAAGAATCCTATTCAACACTCTAGAAGCAAACACATTGACATTAGACACCACTTTATTAGAGATCATGTTCAATATGGAGATGTTGCATTAGAATTTATAAGCACAGAAAATCAATTAGCAGATATTTTCACTAAGTCTCTAAATGAAGAAAGATTTAATTTCATTAGAAGAGAACTTGGTATGATTGATGGATTAACCTTGTGATTGCAAAAATATGAAAATTTAATTATTGATCTTAAATAATATCACAAGTTATAAGATAGAAATTTTGATGAGAATTCACGTTTTTAAGAAGTAGAATATTTGTTGAAATGATTTAGTCTCGTTGTAGGACTTAATTTTAAATTGATGAAAATTTTAGGGGAGTCACGCCCGTGACATATATTCACACCCGTGACTTAAATGGCCCAAAGAGGCAGTGTCGTTTATGACTTGGTTCACGACATGGTTCACGGCTTCAAGTGGTGAAACTTATTTTCACGGCTTGAGTCACGCCCGTGACTAATTTTCACTCCTGTGAACAATTACACCCCAAAACTCACAGAAGCTTTCATGTCTTGATTCACGGCTTGCTTCACGGGCATAAGTAGTGAAATTCAATATTTCACGCCCGTGACAATTGGTTCACCCCCGTGATGGATGATCATTCACGCCCGTGATGTTCAAACATTATGCCCCGTGAACATATTCACTCCTTTATTCACGGGTGAAGCACTCCTTCAGCAAACCGTGAACACGACTATTCACGCCCGTGAAACCATAATTCACGCCCGTGAATGTATCGAATATATAAGAGAATAGCCGATTACAACCTTCATTTCAACTCTCCATCTCCCAAAAACGCTCTCATTTACTCTCATTCATTGAGACATTGAAGATTTCGGCCCTAAAGACTTAACCTTTGCCTATAAATACAACCAAAAGTTTGAATCTTCAGCAAAAATCATACATTTCTAGGGTTTTACATCAAATTATTTTGTCAAAAACATTTCCAACTCCATCAACAACAAATTTCTTCAAAAATGGAGTCTGCTTCATCTAAGGGAAAGAGAAAGAAGTCTCATGCACCTAAGAGGTATGCAGATTACCTCATGAACCGTATTCCGGAGAATTGTCATCCTCGGTATGCAACTTTGAAGAAGAGACCTCTTTTGTCATCAAGGTCCTTCAATTGGCAGACAGTCCGAAGTCTCAGGCTTGAGACGGCTATGACAGAGCAACTACAAGCCTGTCATCTCAAAGATTTTGTTGAAATTCATCAGCCAACTCTGAAGGGGCCAACACTGGAATTCCTCAGCACCTTGCAGGTTTCACCTACTGGAGTGGTGAAATTCCAACTCTGCAATAATCCTAACAACCTCAGCGCCATCGCATTTGGAGAATTGTTCAACCTACCATCTGATGGCATTCTAATGACGAGGTAGAATTCTCTGCCCCTCTAGCCTAGACATATTTTGGCTATAATTGTAGCTAGGACGTGAAGAAGACAAAGAGCACTCATCTCGTGGCCCCAGTACACAGGTATTTGCATAGGTTCCTAACCTATAGCATTTTTGCTAGGGGAGAAAGTAATGGAACAATCAGGAAGTCAAAACTCTTACTCCTTGAGATGGCTCGCAGAGGAGTCACAGTGGCACTTTCCAGATGGTTTGCTAACCATCTTCTCTCCATTGCCACCAAGCCCACAGGAGATATTTTGATTGGGGCATATGTCACCCATATTGCAGTGAAGCTAAATTATTTGAAGCTGGATGACCATCACTTCAACATCATTCCTGCACATCCTCGCGATCATTTGGATGTCGAGTCATTCATCAAGATGGGAGCGGCTGTTAGAATCATTTTTCAGAACGATATCTTCTACCGCTTCACTGACACTGTTGGGGAGATTATCTGGGAAGATAATGACACAGAGGATTTTAAAGCAGGCCTCCAGGGAGTCCAGCAGAAAAAGAGGACTCGGGTTGAGGAAGCACCTCCAGCAGCCGAGCAGGACATCGGACAGTCCTCAGCTTCCACATCGTCCTTAGCGCAACAGGTGGTTGACCTCTTGGCACCACGTTTTGAGCAGCTGCAGACTTTGATGGATGAGAGGTTGAAGAACCTCAAAGACGTCATGGAGTCTCGGATGGACAGCCTTGAGGCTGAAGTAGCTAGGCTTCGTGATAGGATGTCTAGCTAGGAGATAGGCTAGAGTGTAGCCTAGATTTGCTTGTTTTTTTAGCTTGTTTGTTATATTCTTGTTTGCTTGTGTAGGAAATTTTAAATTTCCTTTTCTAAATATTTTAACTTAGTTTGTATCCTTTCCTTTATGATATATATATTTGCTTTTGTTTACCTCAATCTTCATATCCTTTTTGATTGATGACAAAAGGGGGAGAAAACTAGCAATATATGATAGGCAATATATGATAGGAAAAATGGTATCAAACTAGCAATATATATTAAGGTAAATTAATTTTGAATCAAATAATTAAGACTTGAAATGGATTAAAAATCTTGATTCAAAATTTCATATGCAAAGTATATAAATTGAGCTTTATATACCTTATATACAACCTAAGTATACTTTGCATATACCTAAAAGCAAGTTACAAATAAAAATATGCCATGATATACCTTAAATATACCTTACATATACTTCATGTCTTAAAAAGGAATTATGGTATGTATTGGATATACTTCTCATATAACTTACATATACTTCAAATCTAGTTTAATGCTACATCATTATTTACTATTCTTGCACATTATAATTTTTATCCTAAGTATATTTTGAGGGGGAGACTTCTCAAAATCACATATTGCTAGATTATTTGTCACCATTAAAAAGGGGGAGATTGTTAAACCTTGAGGGGTATTTCTGTCATTTTGATGATAACAAATAATATAGCAATATTGTATTTAACATACTTGTTTTTGTAAGTATATTATACAGGACATGGATTAAAATAGCAAGAATGGAGAATTGGAAGAATAATCCTTGAGAGACAAAATTCAAGTAGTAGCATGTTCACTGCCGTGACTCTAGGAGTCACTCCCTTGAAGGAAGCTAACCGTTACCAAAACCAACATTTGAAGTTCACGGCCATGAAGGAAAAACAAACCGTGAAGAAAGCATTTCAGTCACCTCCGTGAATAAAGGTGTCACCCCGGTGAAGATTCATGCAATTTCATCCAGAGAGCTTCACGACCAGAGTCACCACTTGGATCACAGCTGGGAAGATTGTCACGCCCGTGAATGAGTATGTCACACACGTGACTCAATATGTCAAAACATTCCAGGGAGCTTCACGACCAAGGTCACCACTTCAGTCACGGCTTGGGAAGAACTGTCACCCCCGTGACAAGCATAGTTACGCCCGTGAACAATGAAAGAGAAAAATGTCAGGCGCGATTTTTTGGTTGGTACAATGGCTAGTTTCTTATTTAATGCACCCCAACGGCTATATTCAGCTATGGGAGTATAAATGGAAGTCATTTATGCATTAAGGAACAAGATAATGATAAGAAAAACAAAAGAATAGCATATACTTTGAATTTAATTCTTATTACAAGCTATTTGTACTTTCATACGTTGAGAACAAATCTATTCTCTGTAAAAATCTTTTTGCTCCTCATATTTCAGCAATTAAGATTTATAAGTGGTTCTCTCTGTAATCTTTACTCAAGTGAGCTTTGGGTATTTCTAGGTTAAGAGTAGAACACTTGTAAAGGTTAGTTGTGTGAACCTCCAAAGCACAAATTAAAAGGTTGTTTGTGTGAGCCTGTGAAACACAAAGTGAAGGTTGTTTGTGTGAGCCTGTAAAACACAAAGTTAATGTTGTTTGTGTGAGCCTGTAAAACACAAGGAATTGGTTATTGTGTGAGCCATTAAAACACAAGGGATTTCTGGGTTAGGTGTGAGCCATTGTGAGAAACACCATAGTTGGGAGTGAGCTTGTAAAACTCCATTGTAACACTTAGTGTGTTAGTGAAACTCCCAATTGCGATTGGGGAGAGGAGTAGGGTTTGTTAACACCCGAACCTCTATAAATCTGTGTGTCAAATTTTCTCTATCCCTCATAAAATTAATTGTTTATTTCTGCACCTTAAAGTTTAATTTTTAAAACTCCAATTCAACCCCCCTTCTTGGCTTAATATCTGGGCAACAATGTAAAACAAAAAAAATTACTAATTGATGACATGATGATAGAGTAATTAGAATAAATACCACCAAAATTTTCATGCAATGATGTGTTATAAAATTCAGGACAAAAAATGGATGTAGACACATATGGTCATTCACCAAGATCTATATTTGTGTAGGTAAGTTAACAGAAGGAAAAATAAAAGTTACCTTGTCAATACCATGGAAGTGGCCTTTATTTCAAAAAGCTCTTGGCCTGGAACAAAAAACATGTGACACCAAAAAGCATTGCTCAATTGCCAAAATAGGGCATACAAGTTTATGTAAATTGCATGATAAATGGAGACTCCAAGAACTCAATTGCCAAAACAATAATGAGAAAATATATTTTCACTTTATTTTTATGCAATGAGATTCATCAACAATTTTAACTATCAACAGATTTAACAATTAGAAGCCAAAATTTTATATGCATAAAAAAGCATCATAAAAACAGTCTAATCTGTCATGTTTATTTTTACCATGGAAATCTTTTTGGTCAACCTCCCCTATTTTTCCCTCTACAGTCTCTCATTTTTGGGCTTTTTGGGTGGATGTTAATGGTACTTTTCACTAGCAGTTTGTCCAACATTTTTTTCCTATTCCAATGAATTGAGGCATGTTAACCTAATTTCATTGATTATTCTATCTTTGTCTTTTTTTTCCTTTTTTTTAAATATCCAAATCCATTCATGAGATTTTGTTTGTTTTTAATAATGTCTTTTATCATCTTGGTTAGAGTTCTTGATAATTGAGACTTTAAAGATGAATCCAGTGCGAGACTAGTATAACTCTGCAATTTGTAACAGTTTCTTTAGTTTGTTCTAGCATTTTAGATGAACACACTACAACACTTGTGAGAGGATAACAAAGGAATTTCATGGCCAAAAAAATGATATGATTTAAGGACCAAGAAAATTGGTTATTAGTGATATTAACAACCATTTTCTTTCATTGATATAGAAAGCCAATGTTATATTAATATTCTGAATGTCTGAGTCTCCACAGGCAAGGCAAGGGAGGATGCATTCTTAGTCTTTAAGCCTCAGAGGGAGGAAGCCACCCTATTAAGAGTTGATCAATATGGGGAATAGAGAATCAATGAGGTTCACCACCTCATTGCCATCCTTTTTGTAGTACCTCATTAAGTATAATAACTTGAACTATGCACATTTAGTTACAAAAGATTAAAAATTAAAAAAATAACAAATATTAGTGTGGTGCTTTCAATGTCGATTATTAAAAATACTCACAAATTCCACTATATGCTATATTACTAACTAAACCACCTTAAAACTAAAAACCCATAGCATGGTCCAAAATCAATGAACTAAACTCAATTAAAACACCAATTTACTTCGTAAGACTGTATTTATCATTTTTCTCTACTATACTTGGTTTAGTTTGACATATATAGAAGTGTAATTGGCAATGTCAACACATGAGATCTCCAACATAAACTTAAACAAAATAACAGAAAGGCCTATATGTTATACAAGACCAAATCAAGCTTTGTAATGAACCAGTATGTAGTTAGTAGAAAGCTATTTTCACACCAAAACATGTACCGATTGGCCCAAAACAGAATAACAAAAAGGATAGGCTTAACATGCATATTCTAGCTAACAAAGACAACTGTTGAGCTTGGCCCAAAAGAAACCAGGCTCAATTCTATGTTGAAGCAGCTAACCTAAAAGGTCTCAGAAAGTAGGTTGATAGGTCTATACAATACATTAGATTAGACATGTTTAACCAAAATAAGAATATCCCAAAATCCATTGACAAAGTAAATTTATTACAAAAACATATTTCTAGCCACTTCAAAAATATGATATTGGAAAATGATATAAATGGCAAGTAATGGATGAAAGTAGAATATTTTGCTAGAAACTATAAAACTTGCATATAACATAGAAATTGAATTTAAAAAAAGCTTGACCCAAAATTAAATTATCACTCAATCTAGCCAATTTGCATTTGCACATACAAGTGTGTGCTGTACACATACTTTTAGGTAAGAGCAATTTATCCAATGCAGAAAATCACAAGCTCTAGTTGTGCCATTTTGCCATAATGATGCTTCAAGAGAAAGTAATAACTCTTGGATAGAAATTACCGAAGCATGTGATGAAAGTGTTGTAGTGTCCTATCATCTAATCAAGATTACCCAACTAAATGTACAAATGCCATAAGAACATATTTCAGAAAACCTGTAAAATTTAAAAAACTTTTCTTTTATTTGAAAACCCTTTATCACATAAATTCCATTACATATAAAACATGTTAACCATATCATATGCTATACATCCATAAGTAAATCCTTAATCCAAAAATCCATCATCATATATAAAACTATGATGTTTGGGACAACCGACTTGATGTTTAAAAAAATACAGTATTTTGACAATTACATATTTATTTGAATAATAAAGATATGTATAAACGTAAAAATCCATGAACCTCATGTCATGTACAAAATTCAAAATATGAAATATGATATCATTAACTCATATCAGGTTTGCTCTGTTGTCTCTAATTTTAGCTGGCTTTTCTGGATCAACCTTCACTCTATCTACTAAGATCTGACATACTTGGGGAAACACCTACATGCTAAGCTACTGAAAGTTTAGTGATATATATATATATATATATATATATATATATATATATATATATATATTATATATATCACATCAAGGTCATGGCATCATATCATACATTAAGGCATGACAAAGAAATCATCATATTATGTATTATGCTTTACCTCGTAGAACTAATAAAATATTAATACTTGTTTCATTATGTCTTTTACCATTGTATAATATTCATCAATTATTTTAACATAATTGCCCAACAACTCTCTACATGGTCTATTCGAAGCACTATTAAGAAATGCTACTTAGGTGTCAATAAAATCATCTCCTTTCATCCCTTGTTACAACAACCATGACCGAAGCAAGAAATAAAAGGAAAAAAAAAAGATTGAATGCTTCGGCCGTGGTGGCAAGTGGTAAGAAAAGGTTTGCATGTGGGAGTTTAAGCAAGGAGGAGGAAGAATGAGCAACCAAGGCCACAGGTTGTTTGGAAAATAATAATAATAATAATAAGAATAGATCATCTCCTTTTCCAAATGTCCTTTTAATTTTCTCTATAACTCTTGGTTGGGTGAAGTTTAATTCTATTCCTTTTTCTTTTTCTTTCCTTTTTTATTGAAGGAAAATATGGCATGAGGTGAATCTTTTGATGGCCGTGACAAGGAAAAGTTGTTTTTGATTTTGCATAATTGTGAAACTTATGATTTGGTGATTGTTAAAGGTAAGATTTAGTTTGGCAATTGTTTGAAACAAGTTATTGAATATTGAGAATCAAAAGGGAGTTGACGTGACTTGTTGGAAGGAAATCCATGGAGGAAATTTTATTTGTTCTTAAAGAAAGTTGCAAAGACCGTGAGCTTTGGTTGTGTTGCTTTTACCTTTTTATTCCATTTGGATTGAAGAAATTTCAGGTTGTTGGTGATGTGAAAGAAAAAAATTATTAAAATGAAGGATTAATAAGTTAATATGTTAATTATATAAGATTAATGCTAATTGGGTGATAATGAAACTTAATGGAGAATAGGAAAAGTGGAGCTTTAATGTTGAGATCTATTTGACTTAAAGTCGTGACCCAAAGAGAATAATCGGAACTATTTTAAGACACTAATGAGTAAGGAGATGGGATTAATGGAAAGAGAAATAAAGATAAAATTTTGGGACTATTAAGAAATGAACCCAATTTTGAACCAAACCCGTGACTAATTTGTAGGAGAATCGAGACTTTAGTTAAATTAAAGTAAACAAAACTGGACAGCTTAAATTAATTAGATTTTAGGGTGAAGTGTAGATAATACTTTTTTTAGATAGTTTTATAATAATAATTAAGAAAAAGATTGTGGGAAATTATTTTTATGATAGCAAGTGAACTTATGACAAATATGGGTAGCCTTGAACTTAAGTAGAAACAGTGACATGGTGTAAGTAAAATTGAAACAGCCCCTGAAGTAAATAAAACATAATCAGCTCTTGACCAGCTGGAAACTTAGACTAAGTTTAATTTAGAGATAAAATTTAAAGGTAGATCTTGAATAGTTCTAAAGATGAGCTAAAAATAAAAAAAGGACCAAGCATGAATTCAAAGGTGTCATGACATGTAATCGAAGAGCATTTGAAAAGTTTATGGAGAAGTTTTTCATCGAAATTTAGCGAAGGGATTTGACCTAGGAATTTGCTTAAATAACACAGAAAATAATACGTTTGATTTATGTCAAGTGAATTGACGTTGAGGGAGGTTGACATGGATAGAGGCGATTGGCGTATCGGTGGTAGGAGAGCATAACCAAGTTTATGCAAGATTTATAACAATAGGCATGAAAGTAAAAATATTAATTATAATAATATTATTAGTATTATTAATAATATCTATTATTATAAATGAATATAAATATTTTGTGAAAAGTTTATTTATATATGTTTATATTTATGATGTTGATAGAGAATATAGAATGCTAATTAGTATGACTTGTTATATATGTGTATATCTATAGTATATAACTAGTATATGAAAGGTATATAATTAGCATATATTTAGTATATGTTTTGTACATGTGTGATATATGTGACAAGTAAAAAGGTATTAATAACAATAATATATATTGGATTTATGACATACTATGTACATGCAGACGGATGGAATATATGTATGTTAAGAAAAATATGACAGTAAAAAAGAATGTTTGAAGTGAACTTTATATGTTACTATATGTGATATGACATATATAGACATATGTGACATGAGCCTATAAATGAGTTTGACTAGTATAGGGTAACTTATTGGTATGCCAATAGGGTTATACGGCTTCAGCCGGGACATAAGGCTACAGTCGGGACAGTAGAAGTTGTCTTTCTCTTGCACAAATTTAGTTTATGCAACGGAAGTGGAGTACGAGTAGGCAAGAGTTTGCAGATTCAGTGATTCTACCAGAGGAGTGCAGTAGTGATAGTAATAGAGACAATGGTAGTCATATCATGCGCATAAAAGAATTTTTTACATATATTGTATATAATTTAAAAGAAATACATATATATATATATATATAACATGTACTGAGTTATAGTTTGTAAAAAATACACTTCATGTAAGTATATCAGGTGTATTTATTCTTATCATAAGATTTGAGTTAGTTAATATATATTGTATGTCTATAAGTCCTACGCGGACATATCTGTTGGTTAGTCAGAGACACCATCTAACCTGACTAAGGTACATAAGGATAAGAAGTGTTACATTTAGTGGTATCAGAGCAAGTTTAGGCGGTTTGTGTTCATGATTGTGAAGGTTCATTCATGGGCACCCCTATTCATTAATAAAATCGTGAACTAGATCGTGAATATTTCTGTCAACAAATTGAAGAAATAATCATAGCCATGACTGTCAAAGTTCACAGCCATGAGTCAAGTGGTGACTGAAGCTGTGACATATTCTGCCTGAGATGGACAGTTCTAAGTTAATGATTCACAACTGTGAATCCTATGTCACGGGTTTGAATATGGATTTTCTAGCAATTTAACCATAAGAACAAGACATTTAATGCAAAACACATACAAGGCTCCAATGGTTGTCCAATGACAACCTCTTCTCATCAATATTATCAATATTCATGCATTTATCATGTTATAACATTAATAAACATCCAAGAACAAATAATGGTTACAATGGAACCTAAAATAATCACAACTTACCTTAACGAACTTATTAATAACATATTATACATTTATGGTTCAACAACCCTTCTATAACTTCATTAATACATTTTCCTACCTTTTCAGTTATCATTATTCAACATTCAATTAAATGCACATTTGGAATATTCAAACAAGGTTCTTTCCAATCATTCTCATCAATACAATTCAAGCTTAACTTAACATTAATACTCATATCATTCAATTCTCATGTCATAATAGCATTAAATACACTTTCATGCACATAATAACCAATAATCAACATTTATAGCATTCATAAGCATTTAACACACAACTTGCCATAATTTAAAAATTTTAATGCATATATGTATACATACTTCTAATGGAGCCTTAAAACCAGGCTTCTTTCAAGCTTGCTTATCCACTTTGTTGGTTTCATCACCTTTTCTTCCAACTCCTATCACATATAACATAACTTTATCACATCTATAAACCATAATCTTAACCTTTAAAGGTATAAAAATAAAAACCCTATATTTAAATCCTCTTTAACCTTAACTTACTTAATCTCTTACTAACCCATACTACAACTTTAATCAAGATTAAAGAAGAGTCTTTAATCATAAAAACTGAAGCTTAAACTAAAACCTAACCCATTTGGAAATGAATCTATACCAAAAATGAGATATACATGATAAAGGCTATAAAAAATTGTAAAGAGAAAGAAAAAAAAAACTTGATTCCTTACCATAAATGAATGAAACACAACTAGGATGGAAGATATCAAACTCCTTTCTTCTTTTTTGGGTTTTTAATTTTAAAGTATATATATAACTATAATATTTTCACTAATTATAAAGGATATAAATATATAAGTTTATTAAGTATATCAATTATATATATTATTTACTAATATAATTTAGATTAGTATATAAGTTTGATATAATATAATTGTTTTGATAAAAAAATATAATATATATAATAAGCTATGCATATAGTAATATTTAAAATTTAAATTATTAGGTATATAAACTCAAAAGTATAAGTATATAATTATAAAGTATAAGTATTTATATCTGTGATTATTTAATTTTAATATATATATATGTATTATAGTGTGCACATTAATTATAAAAGTATAAAAATATATAAATTTATTAAGTATATGATCAACTATACATATTATTAATATAATTTAGATTAGTACAAAAAATTAATATAATACAATTATTTTGATAAAAAAATGATATAACTGATGACTCATTTTTTTCTAAATAATGGAGATGATAACTCAAACATGCCACTAAAAAACTCTATTGAGATAAAGATGTCAAGAACGTAAAAGAGGTAAAATTGATAGTTAGTCAAATCTAATATGGATTGTACATGAATGATAGTTGTAGTCAATGACTCTCCTAAGGGTTTCATCATCTAGAACCTTGGAGAAGAGAATCAATTGACCATTGCGAAGAGACTGGTATGCATATAATATTATTTAAAAATTTTAAATTATTATATATATGAACTCATAAGTATAAAAATAAATATATAACTATAAGTATATCATTATAAAATATGTAAGTTTATGACTATTTAATTTTAAAAAAATATATAACTGTAATATTTTCACTAATTATAAAGTATATAAATAAATAACTATATAACTATAAGTATATAATTATAAAGTGTGTACATTTATGACTATTTAATTTTAAAATATATTTATAACTATAATGTTTTCACTAATTATAAAGTATATAAACATATAAGTTTATTAAATATATCAATTATATTTTTTTATTTAATAATATAATATAGATTAGTATTTAAATTTAAAATAATACAATTATTTTGACAAAAAATATAATATAATTAGAAAAAATCATAATTTATATTTATTTATTACATAATTATATTAAATTTATTATAAATTAGGTTACTTTATAATTCATTCATTTAAATTAATTTACCAAATAATTAATATAATTTAGATTTATTATATAATACAATTAAAATAAATTATAAATGCTAAAAAATATAACTAGTGATACAAAATTTATATTGTAAATATTTTTTTATTTACATATTAATAACAAAGATAGTTGATTAGCTTGATTATGAGTTTATCTTAGACTTATATGAAAGTTATGGATCAATTTTCTACATCACCATCGTAAAAATTTTAGCATTTAAAATTTTCAATTATTTGAATTCCTTACTATTATAAATGTCATATAAATTTTATTATAATTTAATTTTATGGATTAAAGTATATTTAATTATAAGTTTAAGTTATATTATATTTGTATAATAAAAATATAAAATTTATAAATAATGTTATATATAAATTATTACATTCTTATAAGTTATTATATATAGTAAAATTATAAATATTTAAATATCAGTTCTTTCAGTACAATTCGGTTCTAGAACAATTCGATACAATTCAATACAATTATCAATCCAGAAATCATTAAAAGATATAGATCCGTCAAAATTTAAGTCAATAGTACAATACAATTCGATTCTAATAAAAAAGTGTACAATATAGTTCGGTCATAGATCTTTTTTTCAGTTCGGGAAGATCCAAAATCCATGTACAAGCCCTATTTGGGTTAGCTTTCTCAAGAAAACCACTTCCTTATGCTCATTTCTCTCAAGAATTTGTTAACTTTTATCTTTGCTTTTGGTTTAAGTGTTTTAGATCTAGAAATCAAAGAAAAAAAATATTCGTATGAAGGAATTTGAATTCTAGGGTTTGTTTTTGGGTTTTGAGTATATGAGAGAGAAAAAAAATGAATTTGTCGCATTTTATACCTAATAGCATTCACAGGCGTGACCTAATCAGTTATAGGCATAAAACATCCCAAACATCATTCACGATAGTGAATCCACACTCACGAGCGTGAACAATGAACACATCATTTTTCTCATCTAAACCCTTAAACTCACTTATGACTTTTCTAAACCATCTTATTAACTAAACTCTACTTAGTGAGCATTACAAATGTTGTGCTCAAAAGGGTGTCTTGTTGCTTTTTTGGTTAAAGTGTTTTAGATCTAGAAATCAAAGAAAAACAAAGGCATTTGGTCATTGGTATGAAGGAATTCAAAGTCTAGGGTTTCTTGTTGGGTTTTGAGTATGTGAGAGAGAAAAAATGAATTGATCACGTTTTATATCTAACAACATTCACAGGTGTGACCCGATCAGTTATGAGCATGAAGCATCCCAAACATCATTCACGATCGTGAATCCACACTCACGATCATGAATAATGAACACATCACTTTTCTTATCTACTTTTTTCCTCATCTAAACCCTTAAACACAATTATGACTTTTCTAAACCATTTTGTTTACTAAACTCTACTTAGTGAGCATTACAAATGTTGTGCTCAAATAGGGTGTCTTGTTGCTTTTCAATACAATCTGAAAACAAAAATACTTGGATAATATTAATAGAATGCCAAATTACCCAAAACATACGACATTTGACTCTTTTTACAATTATAGCACCACCTAAGTATTTTAACAATAAAATACACATAATTGACATTTTTATAACAAAAATAGCTTCCGATGAGGAAACAAATGGCATTTCTCCCTATATGGAAACCAAAAATTTTGAAAAAAAAAAAGAAAGAAAAGCTGAGTTAGCAGCACACCACTAGATTTATTAGTTGATGTGGAAAGATTTATTAAAAAATGAATCAACAAGATTTAATAGAAAAAAGAATAAAATCCCTATAGCTTAACCATTCACAATAAGAACAATAAGAAGATGAAAAAAAAATCCCAGTGACTATAGCTTAACCATTCAGAAGAACAACAACAAGAAGATGAAGAAATGGTAGTAAAATAGGTTTTTCTTCTTAACAGTAAAGAATTGAAATGGAGGACTCAAGTGATTTTGTTGACAGAGTGGATGCAAACAATGGAGGATAGACAAGAAACAATACCACATCTTCTTCCAGTAGCTATTCTTCGATAGTAACATTTGGGTATCGATTGTTCAGTGGGCAAGCCTCACTTCATCAATTCATGGGTGGTGGTAAATGTAATGTCCACTAATTAGAGTTTAATTAGACTAAATATGTGGTATAAAAAAACTGATAGATAATAGAAATTAAAATAGATGGAATAATTAATTAAATTAGAAATTAAAATAAATTAAATTGATAGACATGATAAATTTAATTAAATTAGACCACATAAAATAAATAGTATTCTTAGTATAAAAAAAATTAAAGATATTAGATATAAGTAAATATGTGAAGAAGATGATGATGATGATGATGATGATAATAATAATAATAATAATAATAATAATAATAATAATAATAATAATAATAATAATAATAATAATAATAATAATAATAATAATAATACAGTAAACAGTAAAAATGGGACAAAGCAGAAAAAAAAAAAAAAAAAAAAAAAGAAAGATAGACTAAAATCGTGAGAAGGGAGGAGGGGAAAGTCAATTGACTTTGCCCCATTTTATCCTAACTCTACACAATTCTATCAAACTTATCTCCATTCTTCTTCTTCCCCAAACCACCAACCTTCATTTCTTCATCCTTTCCCTTCAAGATATGCATTAAAATTAGTCCAAACAAATCTGATCTTGGTAACTAATATCTTTCTCCTTATTATTGTGTTATTAGAGCTTTTAAGATTATATTTATGTAGTATATTTCGTTCTATTTTTTAGTACCCTATGAACCGAATTTGAAGAGGTGTAAAACATGAAAGTTGTTCATATATGTGTTGTTTATATGTCTGTCAAATTTCATGAATGTCTTTTAGGTATATAAAGAGATAAGTTTGTTTGCGTGAAACTGGTTGAGAGAGACATGTCAACAGAGTAATCAACGGTTTTTGCTCAATTTGAACATCTTAACGGCTAATCTTAGGTTTTAAAAAATATAAAAGATGTAGATATATAATTTATTTAGGTCTCTACCAAATTGTATATAAACATCTCTTGTGTATGTTGAGTTATAGTGAAATTAACTATGATTGTTCCTTAATTGAGTTGTGTTTTGGTACCTGTGCAGCTCCAGTAAATTCATGTTCCTTTTTGAGCTTTTAAAGGTCAAAGTATCCAAGTCAAAACATGAAAATTTTATTTCTATGTCTTATCTAAGTCCTGTGGAATTCTCACCTTAAAATGTCAATTATTTTGTGAGTTATGAGCTAAACAAGTGAACTGGTCAGGTTGTCATTTCATTCTGAACCAGTTATAGTTCATCCTCTATTTAAGAACCCTAGAGACTGAATTTGAAAATGTTGTAAACATGGAAAATTTTCAACATTAACTTATATAACTGTATAAAAAGTTTCATAATAATTGAAACTATACATTGAAAGATATAAATTTTTAAATATGGTATCCCGAAACTGTCTAAGGGCAGAAAACAAAGCAACATTTAAAATTATACCAAAAATTGTGCAATGGTTCAAAAATTCTGAAATTTTAGTATGTTTTAGTATTATATGTTAAATTTAATTAGGAATAGGAATCATATAAATTGGATAAGTGTAGAAAAAGTTATATTACCCAACAGTCCTAAGAGATTCTGTTATAGCTTAAAAGAAATTGTAGTTATATATTTAAACTATATTAAGAATAAATATTTTATCAAGGTATTAATTATTTATATTTTTGAATTAGGATCTCAACAAGAAGAAGAACAACAAAAGTGAATAAGCTATGAGTTTATATTTTGGAAAAGAAAAACACTATCGAGGTTTGTATAAATATGCATTCTGGTTTGCCCCTATGAATGATTGTGTGTGCATGACATAACTTATTTGTCACAGTGATGAAATATTATATTATGACATGTTTTAAAATTATAGAAATGTTATTAACTATGAACTTAATATTATGCTAATATTTGATAAAATATCATGCTATTACATGATATTGAAATAAATTATGAGTATATTATTATGTTAATATGAAATGCGTATTGGTTATAGAAACAAGTAATTAATGTTGTTAATTGCCTATTTCTTTACCTGATGACTGACATAGGATAGATGGTGCACCATTATGGGGAAGTTACGGTACCGATATGGATATGATTAAGGGACAGGGTGACTTAAGCTCTGGGAGCGACCCTGATCTTGATTATACACAGATGACATGATTATATTTGGTCAAGGTGGCTTAAGTTCCACGAGTGCCCTTGACTTGAGATTATAGTGAGTAGGATGGCTTAAGCTCCACTAGCACCCCTATTTCACACCCCGTATCTAGACAATCCAGGAAGAAGATTTTGGGCTAATAAATCATATAATAAAATATGAAATTTTATTAATTGATTTAAGTAATAAAGTGTAAAATGCTTACATGAGGTGGTGCAAATTTAATTATTGAATAAGGTTATTATGTTTATTCTTTTATGTTATATATTTATTTATTTTATATGACAAATATGTAATAAAATTTGGTGTGCCATGATTTTATTTGAGACATGCATTTTTGTGACTGACTGGGGAAAATTTTAATGCTTATATGTACCACTAAGCTAGAGATAGTTTAGTATGGGTTCTTCTCACGCAGGAATTGAAACTGTAGCTAGTAGATAGTGAAGTCGATCAAGAAGAAATCTAAGCCCATATCAACAGAGACACAAGAGATGTAGTTAGATGGTTGGTTACCTATTATGTTTTTTTTAGATTGACCATGTACATGATTTGTGGTAGACATGTCTCATATGTTAATATTGTATATGTAAGTAATTATGTAATATAAGCGGTTGTCATATGTGTATACAATATAATGATAAATATATATTGTTAATTGGAACGACTTGCCTAAACCAATATAAATAAATGGATTAAGTTATTTAAATTGAAAAAAGTTTTAATTTGAATGGATTTATCGAGTTAAGCTTGTGCCATTGTCCTTATATATGTGGGATTATCCCTAATATATATGTTGGGCGTCACATTTAGTGGTATCAGAGCAGGTGTAGGCATTTCTAGGCCAAGGTGGAAAAAGGGATATTAGGCATAAATATACATGTGTCTCATATAATTATGATATGGGCTTTCTTATTAGCAACTTGTAGGATTGTAGGAAGATGTCTTTGGATGAACATGATATGGATGAGAGTACCAGCTCTCCTGATACTAGGACTCCTCATCAGCCTAGTGCAGCGAGCGTGCAAAGGCAAAATGCTGCTCCAAATCCCCCACCGCATGCAGCAGAACAAATTAATCCTAGTCAAAATCCATTTATACAATAGATGACTGGATTATTCCAACAGATGGTATGAGCCATTCCTCAGCCTACCCCAGTGCCACCACCTAAACCAAAGGTAACAATTGATGAGCTTTGTAAGTATGGGGCTTTAGATTTCTATGGTAAGAAAATGAGGATCCTGCTGCAGCTGAGTATTGGTTGGAAAAGACTGAAAGAATTTTTTAAGAGTTGTAAGTGGAAGCAGATGACAAAGCTAGATTTGCTACTTATGAGGCATATGATTGGTGGAAATTAGTTTTTACTAAGCCAGATGAGGTGGAATTGGTCTTATGGGATTCCTTTCTCTCTGAATTCAAAGAGCAATATATCCCGTTGATCTATATTGATGAGAAAAATAAAGAGTTCATAAATCTAAAGCAAAGTAAAATGTCAGTGACTGAGGATCATCGGAATTTTACCAGATTGAGCAAGTATGCCCCTAAATTAGTTGCAAATGAAAGAGATAAATGCAGAAGATTTGAAGATGACCTAAATGAAGAGGTTGGAGATATTGTGACTGCTCTTCAGTATAACAATTTTTCTCAACTAGTTTTACAGCACTCAGCCTTCAAAAAAGGAAAAATAGAAGAATAGAAGAATCTTTTAAAAAGTCAGCAACTCCTGAGACTCAATTCACTAGGAAAAAGAGTCATTTCTTTACTAGCCGTTCACATAATAGAAGATAGGGAAAGGGTCCTAGCTATTTACAAACAGGGTCTTTTAGGAGGGGACTGCCCTCTAAGGCTCTTTCTACTATGACCAGTTCACAACCTCAAGTTGGCAAGGAAGCTATACCAATATGTAGCATTTGCAATAGGAGCCATTGAGGGGAATGTTGGTGTGTCATAGGTGTTTGCTTTAGATATGGGTCTAAGGAATACATACGGAGGGATTGCCCATTCTTGACAAGTGGTACTCCTACTCAGACTACTAGGTCAGCTCCAACTCAGCCTATAGTTCAGTTCAGAGGAGGACTAGGCCGACCGAGGCAGGCTGTTGTAGAGACAATGAATAGACCTGCATCCAGCAAAGCTCCAGCCAGAGCCTATGCCATGAAAGCTAAGGAAGATCAGGCAGCAACATATATTATTGTTGGTATGTTTTCATTATATGATTTTGACATTTGTGCACTCATAGATATAGGTTCCACACATTCCTATATTTGCACTAGCACACTTAGCCAGCATAATATGATTAAAGAAAACCTAGAATATGAAATTGAAGTTAGGAATCCTTTGGGTCACAGTGTAATAGTGAATAAAGAATTCAGGAATTGTCCTTTAGTTGTACATGGGAAGGAGTTTTGTGCAGATTTGATTGAGTTGCCTTTCCATAAGTATGATGCCATATTAGGCATGGATTGGCTCTCACATCACGAAGCAGTGGTGGATTGCAAGTCTAAATTTGTGGTACTTAAGATAGAAAATTAGGAGGAAATTATTGTGAAAGGTGAATTATTTTCACAACATCCTCGAGTCATATACATAATGAAAGCCAGGAGATTAATTAGAAAAGGGTGTGAAGCTTATTTGGCCCATGTGATTGACACCTAAAAAGAAGGTTCAAATCTTGAAAATATTCCGGTGGTAAATGAATTTCCAGATATGTTTCCTAATGACTTACCTGGGCTGCCTTCAGAAAGAGAGGTAAAGTTTGCTATTGATCTTGTTCCAGAAACTATGCCTATATCAAAGATGGCATACAGAATGGCCCCATCTAAAATGAAAGAACTTAAGACACAATTGCAAGAACTACTTGTTAAGGGTTTCATTAGACCAAATACATCCCCATGGGGTGCACCGGTATTGTTTGTGAAAAAGAAGGATGGATCTTTGAGGCTATTTATTGATTATTGATAGTTGAATAAGGCAACCATCAAGAACAAATACCCATTACCGTGGATTGATGATCTCTTTGACCAACTGAAAGATGCAGGAGTATTTTCCAAGATAGACTTGAGATCTGGTTATCATCAATTAAGGGTGAAGACGGAGGATATAGGTAAAACCATATTCAGAACCAGATATGGTCATTATGAGTTTTTAGTTATGCCATTTGAGCTGACCAATGCTCCAGTAGCATTTATGGATCTTATGAATAGGATCTTCAGGCCGGATCTTGATCAATTTGTGGTCATTTTCATTGATGATATTTTGGTATATTATAAAGATTCGGAAGAATGTGAAAAGCATTTGAGAATAGTGTTGTAGACTCTCAGAGAATATAAGCTTTATGCCAAACTCTCAAAATGTGAGTTTTGGTTAAAGGAGGTGACATTTTTGGGACACATTATCTCTGAAAAGGGTAAGTGGATTCTAGCAAAGTTGAGGCAATTGTGAGTTGGAAACCCCCACGGAATGTGACCGAGGTCAGAAGTTTCTTGGGTTTAGCTGGATATTATTGGAGGTTTGTTAAAGGTTTTTCAATGATTGCTTCTCCTTTAACAAGACTATTGAGAAAGGATGTTAAATTTGAATGGACAAATAAGTGTCAAGCTAGTTTTGATAAGCTTAAAAGTATGCTCACTAAGGCCCCTGTTTTGACACAACTGATCCCTAATAAGGATATGTCATATATGGTGATGCTTCATAATGAATTGGGTTATGTATTGATGCAAGATGGAAAGGTGGTTGCTTATGCTTCTAGGCAGTTAAAGCCGCATGAAAAGAATTATTCTACCCATGATCTGGAATTGGCAACTATAGTTTTTGCATTGAAGATTTGGCACCATTATTTATATGGGGAAAAGTGTTTCATTTACACATATCACAAGAGTTTGAAATATCTTCCCTCACATAAAGAATTGAATTTGAGGCAGAAAATATGGCTAGAACTAATAAAGGATTATAATTGTATGATTGACTACCATCCAGGCAAAGCTAATGTAGTAGCAGATGCTTTAAGCAGAAAGATTATGGCAGAGTTACACATTCAACCCACTTTTACTCAGGAAATCAAAGATGCACAAAGAAAGGATAGAAAGCTAATTGAATTAGCTGAGTTGATCTCTAAGGGGGAGAGACCTGGATTCACTATAGACTTAGATGGTGGACTGTTCTATCAAGACAGATTATTTGTGCCCGATGTAGAAGATATTAGACAGAGGATTCTTAAAGAGGCCCATGAAAGCAAATATGCTATACACCCAGGGAGTAACAAGATGTATCAAGAGTTGAAGAGCAGATACTAGTGGGCAGGTATGAAAAAAGACATCTTGGAATACACTTTAAAATATTTGACTTGTCAGCAGGTCAAGGCTGAACATCAAGTACCTTCAGGGTTGCTACATCCAATTTATATTCCAGAATGAAAGTGGGAATGGATCACTATGGATTTTGTGACTAGATTGCCTTTGACTCTAAAGAAACATGATACTGTATGGGTCATAGTGGACAGATTTAGAAAGGCAGCACATTTCTTACCTAGTAGGAAGGACTACCCACTGAATAAGTTGGCAAAAATTTATATGAATGCAGTAGTACGACTTCATGGAGTACATGATTCTATTATGTCTGACAGAGATCCCCACTTCACATCTCAATTTTGGGGTAGTCTACAGCGAGCTCTAGGTACTAAGCTCAATTTTAGCACGGCTTTTCATCTGCAGATAGATGGACAATCAGAAAGAGTCATTTAGATTCTAGAAGATATGATGAGAAGTTTGTGTCATCAAATTTGAAGGTAGTTGGGACAAATATCTTCCTTTAATGGAATTCGCCTATAATAACAACTATCAAACTAGTATCCAGATGGCTCCATATGAGGCACTTTATGGCAGGAAGTGTTGAACACCTTTATGTTGGATGGAGCTCAGCGAGAGGAAGCTTATGGGACCAGACCTAGTGCAAGAGATGGAAAAAAAAGTGAGTCATTTGCGAAAGACTTAAGGCAGCTACAGATAAGCAGAAATCCTATGCTAATCTTAAGAGATGAGACATTGATTATGCAATGGGTGATAAAAGTTTTTTTTAAAGTTTCTCAATGGAAAAACATTATGAGATTTGAAAAGAAAGGCAAGTTAAGTCCAAGATTCATTGGACCTTATGAAATATTAGAAAGAGTTGGAGTTGTTGCTTATAGACTCACTCTACCACCGATGTTGAGTCTGATACATAATGTTTTTCACATTTCAATGTTAAGACGATATGGATCAGATCTTAATTACATCATACCTGATGAAAGCATTCAAGTGAGATAAGATTTGACATATGAAGTAGAACCAGTTCAAATTTTAGCAAGAGATATTAAGGAGCTGAGGAACAAACGAGTACCATTAGTGAAAGTACTATGGAGAAATCATGCAATCGAAGAAGCAACATAGGAAAGCGAGGAGGTGATGAAAGCTCAATACCCTCACTTGTTCAGTGATGATGCATTAGGTATGTTTTGAGGACGAAACATTTTAAGGGGGATAGAATTGTAACGCCTACTAATTAGAGTTCAATTAGACTAAGTATGTGGTATAAATAAAAAAAAACTTGATAAATAATAGAGATTAAAATAGATGGAATAGGTGATTAAATTAGAAATTAAAATAAATTAAATTGATAGTCATGATAAATTTGATTAAATTAGGCCACATAATTAAATTGTATTCTTGGTATAAAAAAATTAAAGATATTAGATATAAGTAAATATGTGAAGATAATAACAATAATAATAAGAAAATAAAATAAAATAAGAAAAGAAAAAAATAGAAAAGTAAATAGAAAAAAAGGGAAAAAAAAGACTAAAATCGTGAGAAGGGAGGAGGGGAAAGTCAATCGACTTTGCCCCATTTTATCCTAATTATACACAATTCTATCAAACTTATCACCATTCTTATTCTTCCTCAAACCATCAGCCTCCATTTCTTCATCATTTCTCTTCAAGATTTGCATCCAAATCAGTTCAAACAAATATGATCTTGGTAAGTAATATCTTTCCCCTTATTATTGTGTTATTAGAGCTTTTAAGATTATGTTTGTACATTGTATTTTGTTCTATTTTTGAGTACCCTATGAACCAAATTTGAAGATGTGTAAAACATGAAAGTTGTTCATATATGTGTTTTTTATATGTCTATCAAATTTCATAAAATTATTTTAGGTATATAAAGAGATAAGTTTATTTGAGTAAAACTAGTTCAGGGAGACGTGTCAACAGAGTAATCCACGATTTGTTCTCAATTCGATCATATTAATGGCTGAATCTGAAATTTTATAAAATATAAAAGTTGTAGATATATGTATTATTAAGGTATCTGCCAAATTTCGTACAAACATCTCTTGTGTAGGTTGAGTTATAGTGAAATAAACTATGACTATTCCTTGATTGACTTGTGTTCTAGTACCAGTGAAGCTCCAGTAAATTCGTGTTCCTTTTTGAGCTTTTAAAGGTCGAATTAGCCAAAGTTAAAAACATGAAAGTTTTATTTTATATCTTATCTAAGTTTCTTTAAAAGTCTAACCTTAAAATGTCAATTATTTTGTGAGTTATGAGCTGAACAAGTGAACTAGTCAGGTTGCCATTGTATTCTGAACCAGTTATAGATCCTCCAGTATTTGAGAACCTTAGAGACCGAATCTGGAAATAAGGTAAACATGGAAAATATTTCAAATTAACTTATATAATTGTATAAAAAGTTTCATAATAATTTAAGCTAGACATTGAAAGGTATAAATTTTTAAATATGGTACCCCGAAATTATCTAAGGGCAGAAAACAGAGCAATATTTAAATTTTTACCAAAAATTGTGTAATGGTTCAAAAATTCTAATTTTAGTATGTTTTAGTCTTACATCTTAAATTTAATTAGGAATATGAATCATATAAATTGGATAAGTGTAGAAAAAGTTATTAATCCAACAGTCCTAAGAGGTTTTGTTCCAGCTTAAAAGAAATTGTAGTTCTTTATTTAAACTATATTAAGAATAAATATTTTATCAAGGTATTAATTATTTATATTTTGAATTAGAATCTCAACAAGAAGAAGAAGAACAAAAGTAAATAAGCTATGAGTTTATATTTTGGAAAATAAAAATACTATCGAGGTTTGTACATATATGTATTTTAGTTTGCCCCTGTGAATGATTGTGTGCGCATGACATGAATTATTTACCACAATGATAAAATATTATATTATGACATGTTTTAAAATTATAGAAATGTTATTAACTATGAACTTCACATTATGCTAATATTTGATAAAATATCATTTTGTTACATGGTATTGAAATAAATTATGAGTATATGATTATGTTAATATGAAATGAATATTAGTTATAGAAATAAGTAATTAATGTTGTTAATTGCCCATTTCTCTACCTAATGACTGACATATGATAGATGGTGCACCATTATGGGGAAGTTACAGTATTGATATGGATATGATGTAGGGACAGGATGGCTTAAGTTTTGAGAGCGAACCTGATCCTGATTATACACAGATGACATGATTATATTCGGTCAAGGTGGCTTAAGCTCCGCGAGTGTTATTGACTTGAGATTATAGTGAGTAAGGTGGCTTAAGCTCTGCGATCACCCCTATCTCACACCCCGTATCCAGACAGTCCGGGAACGAGATTTTGGGCTGATAAATCATATAATAAAATATGAAATTTTATTAATTGTGTAAGTAACAAAATGTAAAATGCTTACATGAGGTGGTGCAAATTTAATTATTCAATAAGGTTATTATGTTTATTATTTTATGTTATGTATTTATTTATTTTATATGACAAATATGTAATAAAATTTGATGTGCCATGATTTTATTTGAGACATGCATTTTTGTGACTGCCTAGGGAAAATTTTAATATTTATATGTACCACTAAGCTAGAAATAATTTAGCGTGAGTTCTTCTCACACAAGAATTGGAACTGTAGCTAGTAGATAGTGAAGTCGATTAAGAAGAAATCCAAGCCCATATCAGCAGAGACACAAGAGACGTTGTTAGAGGGTTGGTTACCTATTATATTTTTTTTTAGTTTGACCATGTATATAATTTGTGGTAGACATGTCTCATATGTTAATATTGTATATGTAAGTAATTATGTAATATAATCAGCGGTCATATGTATATACAATATAATAATAAATATATATTGTTAATTAGGACGACTTGCCTAAACTAGTATAAATAAATGGATTAAGTTATTTAAATTGAAAAAAAAGTTTTAATTCGAATGAATTTATTGAGTTAAACTTGTGATATCCTTCTTATATATGTAGAATTATGCCTAATATATAAGTGGGGTGTCACAATAAAGATATTGAAAAAAGGAAAAAGGAAAATGCTTGGGCTTTCATTTGTCTATATTTTAATTTTGTTGGTTGAATCTAGTATATTTGGAAATTGCTATAAGAAATGGGTGTCTACATGTTAATTGGATTTTTTTTAATGAGTTTTTCTCTCTCTCTCTCTTCTCTTTTCTTTCTTATTTTGTTTTATGTATTTACAGTCTTTTGATTGTAAGATGTGGTTGATCATTTTTCTTCACTTGTTTTTAATCTTACTGATGGAAGCTTCTAAGGAATAGTAGGATATAATGGATGGATATGGAGGATGGAGCTGCTTGTTGTAGAATATATGAATATCAACAATGAAGGAAAGGCAATGAAACTAGCGATGTGACTCGGGATTTATTTGAAGGAGAAGATTCAAAATGGTGTGTTTTGAGCTAGGTGTGCTGTTTCAACTTTTTTTTTTTTTTTAATTCCAAAATTTTCGGCTTCCATGTAGGCAAAAATACCATTTTTCTTGTAGAAGATATTTTTGTTATTAAAACATCAGTTATGTGTATTTTATTGTTAAAATTCTTAGGTGGTGCTATAATTATGAAAAAAGACAAAAATCGTGGGCAGTGTAATTGTGAAAAGAGACAAAAATCGTAATTTTTTTTGGGATAATTTGACCTTGATAAAAAGTTGAGTCCATTCTATAAAAAAATATTTAAAAAAAAAAGATAAAGAAAATGTTACCTTACATTGTTTCTTGTAATCCTACTAAATATAATTAAAGAAAAAGATATAGAAAACATTACCTTATATTGTTTCTTGTAACCCTAGTTCTTGCAAAGTCCCAAATCATGGGGCAATTGCAAGGAGCCCGCAACAACAATTGCCAAAAGAAATTCTGATGCCATTATTCGTGTAAGATCTGAAAACTAATATATCTACATATCAAACAAATTTTGACAATTTTCAGAATTCAAAGACCAGCTATAGAAGATCAAGAATATCAAAATGAACAAGTCAACTAGTCTTAATACTTCATTCCTTGTGAACCAATTTCTGTGATAACAAGACTGACTGCATTTCCTTCTCTACAGTTGCGCCGCAATTGTTTGAAAAGAACTTGATCTTTACCTGTGCCATTCTTGAAAAGACCATGTGTACGCTATGAGCCGTAGCACTAGCACAAATAGCTAAAAGCTCAATACTTGGTTAATTCAACCCACAAATCAAATCATGTTTGCAAATAAATATGAAATCTGACATTCTTAAACATTAAATTTTGGGCTCATTTACACAATCAATAACCCAACTAAACACATGAAGTAAAGAGCGCGGATTTATTACAAACATCACAGTATATAACAACTTAAACCCCTAAAAAATGTTCCAAAAGCTCTCAATTAAGACCAAAATTTTAATTTAATTTCCTATAAAAAATATATCAAAGGAAAGAAAGAAAGATAAAGACTACGTGAATTTGTCAAGTAATCTGATCACTGAAACAAAATCTTAAGCATCTGTTTACAGAATTAGTGAAAAAGAAGCATTATTATGCCAATCCAAAATCAAATAACATCAGCAAGAGAAATAGCCTAAAATTCAAAAGACATCCATAGTGAATTTTAAAAAAAATATATTGTACTTGCCTAGATAGAGGAAAATAGAGTAATCCAAATTTATTCACTAAAAAAATTTATAATTAAAATCACTGAGTGATATGGAGAACAAGCTGATTAATAATATAAATAATATTAATTCTTATTATTTTGTAATTTAGTATTAAAGCTTAATTTTCAGTCTGACCGCCGAACCACATGACAAATTTAGTTGGCACGCCATCTTCTTTTTTTTTTTGTGCAAAAAATAAAATATTTGGTACTAGTCCGAAGTTTGACAGAGACAGCGGAGAATCTCAGGTTTGAAAGCTTTCCTGTTCCTGGTTTTTGTTTGCCTTAATACGGTGCGTTCTAGTAGAAAAATCCATTAGCTGTCTCTAATTTCGCCTCCTTTTTTCCATGTCAAAAATTTCACTGCGGCTTTTTTTTTTTTCTCCATTTCCATTTAGGCCACAGCCATTAAAACGCATAACATTCTATCGTTTAGATTCCCCATTGGAAAAAGAGAAAAAACAAGGCAAGAGTCTGCAATTAGCATCTTCCACCTGTGGGATAGAGAGATGGAAGGTGGAAAATGAAGCATTACAGATCATCGGGTAATTCCAGAATCTTCCTCGCTTGGTCGTCTTCGATCCTGATTACACTTTATGGCCTTTTTACTGGTTCGTTTTATTGGCTGATTATTGCTTATAAAATGAGTTAAATTAAAAATGGGAATCAAATTTATTAGTAAATGTTGTTTAATTTGATCAGTGAGAGCTATTACGAGGATGATACTGTTATGTTAGCAGAGGAAGATGTGAAAAAAAATATACTAGTGGGTCCCACTAACATGTGGGACCTATCACTATTATTATTAAAAAAAGTCAAAAGTTTTTTCTTCAAGCTAAATTCAAATTTGATTTTGATTTTGCTACTGTTTTTAAATTATGTTTCCATTATCCATTTGTCTATAAATAGGCAAAAGATCTTCAATTCAATTACAACAATCTCTTCAAAATTTGAGAGATTAGTGATAGAGAGTTATGCTTTTTGAATTTTTTTTCAAAAATTACGGAATAACAAAAAAAATATCAAAAATATTTTTTGGTTATTTTTGAAAAATATTTGTGTGCCACTATTTTTGGATTTATCTCAAATTTATTCCATTACCTCTAGCTTGTGTCTAGAGAAAACTTTTTTTTCATACTCGTTAATTTTTATTAGTGGAAGAAAAATATTCGGAGTGTTGTTTATTAACGTAACCCAAATAAAGGATGAACCACGATAAATTACTAGTTTTATTTTTTTATGATTATTTTATTTAACATTTATTTGTATTATTTTACTTGTTGTTCCCAACAAGTGATATCAAGTCAGTCTGTTAGTTCTATTAAATTCTTAGTATGCTATGTGGTTGCAATATTGATTGATCTTACACATTAGAAAAGATTTAATAGTTTACAGTCAGCTGAAAGATTCTTATTATTTTTTTTTAAATGGAGACAAATGGCACAAAAATGATCAGTTTAAATGACACAAATTACCACATATAAAGAAGCAAAATAAATGATCTTCTATTTGCGATGGTGTTTACTATAACTAAACCCGAAAGCAAGATAGATGAGGAGTGAGAGTTTGAGTAGAAACAGGTGTGCGGTTACATCTGATAATTCATCGAAGACAACGTATACAACCACATCTGCAATAAGACTCAAGCCCAGACAATATGGAACAAGCTTTGTAACGACCATTAATTAGGATTTAATTAGAATAAGTATGTGGTATAAATAAGAAAAATATGATAGATAATAGAGATTAATATAGATGGAATAAATAATTAAATTAGAAATTAAAATAAATTAAATTGATAGACATGATAAATTTGATTAAACTATACCACATAATTAAATTGTATTTTTGGTAAAACAAAATTAAAAGGATTAGAGATAAGTAAATATGTGAAAATAAATAAATAATATAAAAATAAATAAACACAAAAAAAAAAAATGAAAAGTGAACAGTAAAATAATGGGCACAGTAGGAAACAAAAAAAAAACGAAAATAAGGGAGGAGAGGGGAAAGTCAATTAAGACTTTGCCCCATTTCTTCCAAATTCAACTTTTCCTTCTTCTTTCATCATCCCTTTTCCTTCCTCTTGGAACTACTAGAGCAGCGGATACTTATTTGTTGAGCGTAAATCGTGCGCTTTCAATGCTTTAGACGGAGACAAATTACAAGAACTTGACTCGATTCCACAGTACAAACGCTTTGATTCTCTTGTGATTGAATGGAAATGAAGAAATTCTTTTTTGAGAATTTCCGAATTTCAGAGAAAACTTTTGATAAAAAAGTTATTTCTTTTTCTGATACCTCTCTTCTTCTTATTCTTAAAAGTTATATCTTTTCATAACTTTATATATAAGAAGATATGAGTCTGGGCTGGGTCAAGCCCACATGGGCGGCCCAATACCATAAAGCCCAACATCTCCCACTCGCCCAAAATGGGCTTGGCTCAATCCAAATATCATCTCACATTTCAAACTTAAACAAAGAATCTTTCATATAAGCGAACGGACCGTGCGACCTGAAGCACACAAATTGTGGGAGCTCCAATACAAACCTAATTATAGGCCATATAGGAGACATCGATCCAAAGTTGTAATTATTTTCGATAATGTGCTTAATTACCCCAAGTATCTTTCTCAATACACTTAATTCGAGTATCATTCAATCCCTCATAAATTTATACTCAAATTATTCTTACAATCACTTGTATTCTAAGTTACTTCTCGCTTCATCAAGCGTAATAACTCCGGTCGGTGAACACAAACTGTGAGTGCATAAGCAAAGTACTCTTTCTTTTGCCCTCGTATCATTTAGTTTTGAATTAACTCGCTTTTCTAGGAGTGTTCCATTAAGTCGAATCATTCAATGACTATAGGATACATCCTAAGATAGCCAACATTAATTCATCACATCATCATATAGTCAAAAGTCACAAAAGGGTAAAAGTTGTTTGAAATCCATTTCTAGGATTTCTAGGACTCACATAGCGAAAAAGTAGGGATCCATTCTTTCGCTTCCTAATAGGTCTATAGCACATGCAGTATGAAATGCATGATATGGTGAAGCTACTCTTTTCTTGTCAAAGATGAAAGAGTGTATGTCTTGCTCTTAGTTCAAAATAAATAAACACCATATGAGTATTAGTCTTGTCGCTCTAAATGCGCCAAAGTTGAAATTTTTATTTATACATTTAACAATGTTAAATAAAAATTTCACACTCAGCTTCCTCTATATAGACACATGAATGGTGGGGAAGTCATTCATGTTGATTCTTATATATACGAAGAATCTCATCTTGATCCTCATCAAGGCGACCTTATAAAAATGAATAAAAACTAAGACCGCTCCCACTGCATCTTAGTCATTCACTTAATGTCTCTGCATTTATGGTCTCATCTTTACTCGCTCCATAGCGCCAAAGGTGATTACTCATGTGAGTGAGTCAATCTAAGTCTATCGACATACTTATTCGAATTGTGCTAACTGGTATTTGCAATATATTCATATAATTGAAAAATCATTAATCAATTAAAATGATATATCATTTGTAAAAACCAAGTGATCTGACATAACATATATTGATTACATTCTACAAAAACCTAGAGATTTTACGTGCCTTACAAACACATCCCTAGCTATTGGTTTAGTAAATGGATCTACTACCATTTTGTTTGTAGAAATGTGTTTCAGAATCACTTCATTTTCCGCAATCATGTCTCTAACATAGTGATATCTAATCTGGATATGTTTGGTCTTTCCATGATATTTTGGATCCTTAGCATATGCTAATGCAGTCATACTATCACAATAGATTGTCACAGGTTCAGATGCTGACTTGACAATTTCTAAGTACTGCAAAAATCTTTTCAACCAAACTGCCTCTTGTATAGCTGAGGAACATGCTACATACTCAGCTTCCATCATTGATAAAGCTATACAAGATTGCTTTTGCTACTCTATGAAATTGTGCAATCATTAAGCAAGAATGCATATCCAGAGGTCGATTTGCGTTGATCTATATCACCTCCCCAATCAGCATCAGTATAACCAATTAAGCGTAAATCCTTCCCTTGATAACATAGAACATAGTCTGAAGTTCCTTTTAGATATCTCAATATTCTCTTGACTGTCATCTAGTGTTTTAGACCTAGATTAGATTGAAATCTGCTTACTAGCCCAACAGCATAGCAAATGTCTGGACGTGTGCACATCATTGCATACATCAGACTACCGACAACATTGGAGTAGGGTACTCTAGACATTCATTCCTTTTCATCCGATGTCTTGGGACACATATCTAGACTAAGGCTCCAATTCCTTTCGACAGGGGTATCCATAGGCTTACATTCATGCATATGGTAACGCTCTAACATTTTTTTTATATAAGTCTCCTGAGATAAATCCAGAAGACTTTTAGAGCGATCCCTTAGGATCTTAACACCAAGTACATAACTAGCCTCATCCATATCTTTCATTTCGAAGTTCGATGATAACCATTTCTTGGTAGTATCAATCAACTTCTTATCATTTCCAGCTATTAAAATGTCATCGACATACAAGGACATAATTATAAAACCATTATTAGAACGTTTAACATATATGCAATGGTCTTCCTCCATCATCGTAAAATCATCCTTTAATATGGCTTGATGAAATTTGAGGTTCCATTGTCTTGATGCTTGCTTAAGACTGTAAATGGATCTTTTGAGCTTGCAAACTTTGCGCTCTTGTCATTTGAGTTCAAAACCTAAAGGTTGATCCATATAGATCTCTTCATCTAGTTCTCCATTGAGAAAAGCAGTTTTAACGTCCATTTGATATAATTCTAAGTCCATTTGTGCTACTATAGCCAGAATGAGGCGAATTGATGCAAACCTGACTACAGGTGAGAATGTATCTTCATAGTCAATTGCCTCTTTTTATGTATAGCCCTTAGCTACTAATCGAGCTTTAAATATTTCTATTGTCCCATCCGCCTTACATTTTATTTTGAGAATCCATTTGTTCCCAATAGTCTTACGATTAGACGGTTTCTCAACCAAATCCCAGACTTCATTGTACATCATCGAATCCATTTCCTCTTTCATAGCTTTAATCCATTCTTTTGCTTTAGGACCAAAAAGAGGTTGTTGTACTGTTTTAGACTCTTCTTCATTTGGAGCAATCATAAAAGATTCCCCCTCAATCTCAAATCGATAACGGGGAATCTTATCACGATTACTACGTTGAGGTTGAGATTGTTTAAGGTCTTGCTCCATTGGAACAAAAACTGACATTCGTTCACTCCCACTTGGTTCAGGAGGATCAATAAATTCTTGCTCTGTGAGTGCTAAATCAATTATTCTTGCACTCCCACTAGTCTCATGATCTTCCATTTCATAAAATTGGAAATCCTTATTTATCTCACCTCTTTCAAGAAAGTCCTCTTCTAAGAAAATGACATCTCATGACTCAATTTCTGTTATTCTTCCATTTGTGTCTTCCCCCAAAAATACATATCCTTTGGAGAATTCTGAGTATCTTATAAAGATACATTTCTTCTCCCTCGGACCAAGTTTTCCATATTCATGGGAAGTGTTGTGGATATAAGCTGCACAACCCCATGGGCGCATATGGCTTAAGTCAGGCTTTTCACTTTTCCACAATTCATATGGGGTGGAATGAACAGATTTTGATGGTACACGATTTAGAATGTAGGCAGTAGTCATTAATGCATCTCTCCAAAAAGAAATTGGTAAATTAGCCTGCGCCATCATTGACCTAACCATGTCCAATAGGGTTATATTTCTTCTTTCTGCTACGCCATTTTGTTGCGGAGTAGAAGGAATAGTTAGCTGCCTAGTTATACCCTTATCATCACAATAACTTTTGAATAAATCAGATAGATATTCACGCCCTTGATCGGTCCATAATGATTTTATATTCAAATTCAATTGATTCTCAACCAATTTACTATAACGTATGAAGCAATCTAATGCTTCAGATTTATGGGAGATCAAATAAATATGAATGTATCTGGTGAAATCATCTATGAAAGTGATGAAATAGTGAGCACCATGTCTTGCTCTAATATTCATTGGGCCACAGATGTCAAAATGTATAAGCTGTAAAGGAAATGTGGCTCTTTTGGTTTTGCCAAATGGTAATCTTGTTGCTTTTGCAGCTAGGCAATGCTCACAAATAGGCAAATCTATTTTCTTAACAGATCCTAAAAGATCAGCTTTTGCTAATCTTTTTAAACGATCTTGCCCAATGTGTCCTAATCTAGCATGCCATTTAGTATCATCAATTAATGAAACATTATTGGAATTTCCAATAAGAAATATGGATTGCTTAACATCCATAAACATTGTGTCTAGCACTATAAAACCATTCAACATATGTCCAGAACCATAAAAAACTTTGTCCAATAGTATTTTAACACAACCATCTTCAAAAATAATTTTGAAGCCCAGTCCAAGCAAAACAATAATAGAAACTAAATTTCGTCGAATATCAGGAGCATAAATCACATTATGGAGATAAAGCGTGCAACCTCCCCGCAACATTAGCCTACAGGAACCGATCCCAAGCACGTCAGCCGAAGCATTATTCCCCATATAGATTTTTCTACTCCCCTTTGGAATTCGACGAAATTCCACAAAGGCAGATCGGTCCCTTGCTATGTGGTCTGTTGCTGCTGAATCTACAGTCCAATAAGAAACAGTTTCAGCTAACATCAAGCAACTACTAACATATAAATCCGAGGGACTAATTTGGTCATACCATACCTTTGGCTCAGTGCAATCACGAGCAAAGTGACCATGCTTCCCACAGTTGAAGCAATTCATGTTCTCGCCTTTCTTTCTGCTGCGTTTCCCACGCTTGCGCTTATTTTCACTAAATTTTGTCTTATTTTCTCCCTTGCCTTGCCATTTGCCCTTACCTTTCCATTTCTTTTGCCCAGATCTAGAAGCCCTTTTGCCTCTAGACTCAGTCATATAAGCCTCTCCTTCAGACTTATCAGCGAGAAGGCGATCCTCCTCTAGCTCAACATGTCGGGCAACATCATCAAAAGTTTTTATATTATCATTATGTGTAAAATTGACACGTATGTGTTTCCAGGCTTTTGGAAAGGAGCAAATGACAGCATGAACTTGTTGCTCGTCAGTCATCTCATGGCCAGCACCTTTCAGTTCACTTATCATGTTAGACATGACAATAAGGTGTTGCCTCATTGTATGATTAGAATTTTTCTTATAGGCATCAAAATTTAGAGTTAACTGATGCAGTCTTGTTGTTGAGATTCTACCAAACTGAACCTTAACAGCATCCCAAACTGCTTGGGCTAAGCGGTGCTTTTCAAAACGTAGCATCAAGTCATTTCTCATGCTGCTCAACATCATTATGCGAGCAACTATGTCCTTGTGCTTATAGGCTTGATATGCTTCCATATCTCGCCTATGTTGAGCAGTGTTTCCATGCTCAGGCTCAGCCATTAGTTGTATTATTGTTTCCAGCATATCTTGCTCTTCCAGGAGATACTGAATTTTACGATGCCAAATGTCATAGTTTTTATCATTTAGCTTATCTCCTTGATTCAAGTCAGCAATAATGTTTTTTGTTGCAGCCATTTCAACTATTTAGAAACAATGATTATAATTAGGATTAGCACAATTCTTTATTAATTTTTATAATAACCTAACACAAGTAGTAGAAACAAAACAACTGTATATACAGTTCAATCAATTCCTACTAACAAAGTCGAGTTATCATTGTTTAATTTAAACATGCGCCAATTAATTCTATATTAGATGAGATTCATTAATCTACCAATCTAATATTCCCACAATACATTCATTATATAATGTAATATAACAACAATAATATATATGTATTAAAATAAGATAAACATCAATTACATGTTCAAAACAAAAAAAAATAACATATTGTCACACATAAAAATAAACATTTTTCTAATATTGAGTTTAATTCATCATCTGGTTGAACATGTGGTTCATTCTCAGCAAATTCTCTTTTTTCCAGTGTACCAGATACCTTTTTCATCATTGGAAAACTATTTATCGATTTACTAGATCGCCTAATATTATCTTGTATACTGCGCTCTAGTTCCCGATTCAAATCTTTTTCAAGATTTTCATAAGTTAAGTCGCTTAATCTTTCTTTAAGCGTCTTCCTTTCCTCTTCCCATGAATCAGGTAAGGAATGAAGAACTATTGACATCTGTTGTTCCATAGCTAAGTCATAGTCTTCACTAAACATCATACAGAAAGTCCAAATTTTATGGTACATCTCATCAATATGTTTTTCAAAAGAAATTTCTTATATGCACAGAATCACTACAAAGCGTGAATCATCAGATTCCTCACTACATATTTGAATAAATTAAACCAACATTAGACTCAATTAAATATCATATATGTTATGTGAAAAAAAATTTTTTTACATGTATTTATGTTTCTATTTGCATTTTTTTTTTCTCCAAACTTCTCATCAAAACAGTCACAAAAAATTTTGAAAAAATATCCATTAAATTGGAAATAAAATTTTGAGAATTCTAGAAAAACTTTTGACCAAAAATATTCATTCATGTGCCCCCCATGTGCCGAACGAAGTCTGTCCCACATGCCCACATGCGCACACGAGCTCACACACATCGACATGTGCTCACATGCGCCGACACGTACTCACACGTGCCAACATGCGCCAACACGCGCTCACACGTTGACACGCGCCAACACGCGTTCATTTCCACGTCAGCATTTGTGGACCAACCAGAGGAAGCCAAGTGGCCAAGCATGCCACGTGTCATGGACATGTGGCATGACACATGGCAAAACCGTCAGAAAACCTTTTTTTCAACTGCCAATGTGTCACGCGCCGTCTTCCGGGGTTGATTTTGCACCGATTTTTGAAATTTTACACATTTTTTACGGTTTTAAAACTACTGGGACCATTTTTATTCCGTTTCAACATCTTTTTGGCCATGTTTGGATAATGCATACACAATTTGAGAGTGAGAATTATTTTAATGATCATTTTCAATAAAAATATATACAGAAACTTTGAAAAATAATAAAAATTCATCAACTCATCAGAAAATTATGCAACAATACTCGTTAGAAAGCTTGTGATGAGAGCTTTCCAATGATACCAAATTGGAATTATGAAATTGAAGAATTATTTAACAAAAATTGAAGAAATTTCGAATTTTCATAGTAAATTTCTCTAAAATCATCACAATTATGATTTTAAGCACAAAAACGCACAAAATGGGCTCTGATACCAATCTTCGAACTACTAGAGCAGCGGATACTTACTTGTTGAGCGTGAATCGTGCACTTTCAATGCTTTAGGCGAAGACAAATTACTAGAACTTGACTCAATTCCACAGTACAAACGCTTTGATTCTCTTGTGATTGAACGGAGATGAAGAAATTCCTTTTCGAGAATTTCTGAATTTCAGAGAAATTTTTTTGTGACGCCCCACTTATATATTAGGAATAATCCCACATATATAAGAAGAATGTTACAAGCTTAACTCGATAATCTGCTCAAATTGAATTTTTTTTTCATTTTAGATAACTTAATATATTTATTTATTTGGTTTAGGCAAATTCTTCTAATTAAAATATATATATATATATATATATATATCCTTATATTGTATACACATATGGCACCCGATTATGTTACATAATTATTTACATACACAATATTAATATATGAGATATGTCTACCACATCATATACATAGTCAAACTAAAAAAATATATAATAATACATAACCAACCCTCTAACTATGCTTCTTGTGTCTCTGCTGATATGGGCTTGGATTTCCTTCTTGACCACTTCACCTCCTACCGTCTATAGTTCCAATTCCTGCATGAGAAAAACTCACGCTAAGCTAACTCTAGCTTAGTGGTACATATAGGTATTAAGTTTTTCCAAGCAGTCACACAAATGCATGTCTCAAATAATTCATGATACACTGAATTTTTATTTTATATAAAAGAAATAACCACATCACATAACAGTATAAACATAAAAATCATATTCAATAACTAAATTCTCATTACCTCTTGTAAGCATTTCATGTTTTGTCACTTATGTCAATAATAATTTTTTTTCACATTTCATTCCATAGTCTTTAATTAATATTAGCCCAAATCTCATTCCCGGACTGTCTGGATATGGGGTGTGAAATAGGGGCACTCGCGGAGCTTAAGCCACCCTACTCACCATAATCTCAAGTCAAGGGCGCTCGCGGAGCTTAAGCCACCTTGACTGAATATAATTATGTTATCTCTGTATAATCAGGATCAGGAGCGCTCCCAGAGCTTAAGCTAACCTGTCCCTAAATAATATCCATATCGGTATCGTAATTCCCCCCTTAATGGTGCACCATCTATCCTATGTTAGTCCTCAGGTAGAGAAATGGGCAATTAACACAATTAATTACTTGTTTTTATAACCAATACTCATTTCATATTAACACAATCATATATTCACAATTTATTTCAAAACCATGTAATAGCATAATATTTTATCAAATGTTAACACAATATTAAGTTCATAGTTAATAACATTCTTACAATCTTAAAACATGCTATAATATATAATTTCATCATTATGACATATAATTTATGCCATACACACAATCATGCATAAAGGCAAAACAAAATACATATATGTACAAACCTCGATAGTATTTTCCTTTTTCCAAAATATAAGTTCAGAGCTTGTTCACTTTTGTTGGTCTTCTTCTTGTTGAAATCCTAATTTAAAAATATAATTAATTAATAGCTTGATAAAATATTTATTCTTAATATAACTTAAATAAATAATTTCAATTTCTATTAAGCTAGAATAAGACCTCTAAGGACTGTTGGATTAATAACGTTTCCTACACTTATCCAATTTATATGATTCTTGATTCTGATTAACTATAACATGTAAAACTAAAATATACTAAAATTTCAAAATTGTTGAACCTTTACATAATTTTTGGTATAATTTTAAATATTGACCTATTTTATGCCCTTAGGCAGTTTCAAGGTACCCAATTCAAAAATTCATAACTTTCAATGTGTAGCTTTGATTATTCTGAAAATCTTTATACAATTATATAAGTTAATTGGGAACATTTTTCATTTTTAACCCATTTCCTGATTCAGTCTCTAAGGGTCTCAAATAGGGGAGGATATATAACTTGTTCAACATAGAGTATCAACCCGACCAGTTTAATTGTTCAGCTCATAACTCACAACATACATGCCATTTTAAGATGAAACTTTCACAGAAATTTAGATAAGACATAGGGGTAAAACTTTTATATTTTTCACTTTGTCCAATTCGATCTAACAATAGGTGAAATATAAGGATGAAATTATTGGAACTGCACAGGTATATGAAACCAGTTCTATCAAGGAACAGTCATGGTTCATTTCAGAATAACTCAATCTACACAAGAGAAATTCATACGATATTTTTCAGAGACCTCAATAACATATATACCTACAACTTTCATGTTTTATACAACCTCCGAATAAGCCAATAAGATGGTCAATATTTACAAAAACCGTAGATTATTTAGTTGATACATCTCCCATAACCAGTTTCACCCCAATAACCATATCTCTTCATATACTCAAAATACTTCAGTAAACTTTGGCAGAGAGATACACAAGACATAGATGAACAACTTTTATGTTTAACACATTCCCAAATTCGAGTCACAAAATAATCAAAGATAGAGTGCAATATTCTGTCAAAATATAACCTAAAGAGTTCTAATAACACAATAATCATGAGGAAACAATTTCTTACCAATATCAGATTTAATTGGACTAATTTTTGATGCAATTCTTGAAGAAGATGATGAGTAATTTGATATGAGATATGGAGGAAGAAAAAAGGATGAAGAAGAAGAAGAGAAGGAGAAAAGAGAATTTGGGAGAAATAGTTTTCAGCCTCCCTTTTTCCCGTTTTTGGTATTATGCCCTTTTTTTTTTACCATTTTACTGTTCATTATTCACTTTACTTTTTTTTTAATTTTCTTATTATTATTATTATTATTATTATTTCACATATTTCTTTATAGCTAATATTTTTAATTTTATTTAATAAAAAACACAATTTAATTATGTGGTCTAAATTATTCAAATTAAACTCTAATTAGTGGGTGTTACATTTTTGATGAAAAGTTATCTCTTTTTCTTATACCTCTCTTTTTATTCTTAAAAGTTATATCTTTTTATAACTTTATATATTAGAAGATATGAGCCTGGGCTGGCTAAAGCCCATATGGGAGGCCCAACACCATAAAGCCCAACACTTCCTCCATATTACAACCCAAAATCTTCATCATCTCCTTCATAATTTGCAATAAAATTCATTCCAAATAAATTTGATCTTGGTAAGTAATATATTTCTCATGATTACTGTGTTATTAGAACTTTTTAGGTTATATTTTTATAGGATATTCCACTCTATTTTTGATTATCTTGTGAATCAAATTTAGGAAAGTGTTAAACATAAAAGTTGTTCCTTTATGTCTTGTGTATCTTTCTGTCAAATCTTATTAAATGATGTCGAGTATGGAAAGACAAATAGTCATTTGAGTGAAACTGGTTCAGGAAGACATGTCAACTGAATGATCTACGAATGTTGTAAAAATTAATCATCTTAGTGGCTAAATCTAAAGTTTTGTAAAACATGAAAGTTATATGTATATATGTTATTTAGGTCTCTGAAAAACTTTGTATAAATATCTCTTGTGTAGGTTGAGTTATTGGAAAATGAATTATAGATGTTCCTTGACTGAGTTGTGTTCTGGTACTTATGCAGCTCCAGTAACTTCGTCCTTATATTTGACATATTTTTAGATCGAATTAGACAAAGTTCAAAACATAAAAGTTTTAATTATATATCTTATCTAAATTCCTATGAAATTCCCTCCTTAAAATTCCATTTATTTTGTGAGTTATGAGCTGAACAATTGAACTGGTTGGGTTGATACTCTATGTTAAACCAGTTATAGATCCTCCAATATTTGAGAACCTTAGAGACCGAATTTAAAAATGAGTTAAACATGAAAAATGTTTCAAATTAATTTATATAAATGTATAAATAGTTTTAGAATAATTGAAGTTACACATTGAAAGATAAGAATTTTTAAATATAGTACCCCGAAACTGCCTAAGGGCAAAGAACAAAATTATACCAAATATTGTGTAATGGTTCAAAACTTCTACAATTTTAGCATATTTTAGTTCTACATGTTATATTTAATCAGGATTAAGAATAATATAAATTGGATAAGTGTAGAAAAAGTTATTAATCCAATAGTCCTTAAAGGTCTTATTTTAGCTTAAAAGAAATTGTAGTTATTTATTTAAATTATATTAAGAATAAATATTTTATCAAGGTATTAATTAATTATATTTTTAAATTAGGATCTCAAAAATAAGAAGAATAATAGAAGTGAACAAGTTCTGAGTGTATATTTTGGAAAAGAAAAACACTAGCGAGGTTTGTACATATTTGTATTCTAGTTTGCCATTTTTGCATGTTTGTGTGTGCCTGACATAAATTATATATCACAATGATGAAATTATATATTATGGCATGTTTTAACACTATAGAAATGTTATTAACTATGAACTTAACATTATGCTAATATTTGATAAAATATCATGCTATTATATGGTGTTGAAATAAATTGTGTGTATATTATTATGTTAATATGAAATAAGTATTGGTTATAGAAACAAGTAATTAATGATGTTAATTGCCCATTTCTCTACCTGAGGACTGACATAGCATAAATGGTGCACCATTTGGGGGAAATTAGGTACCGATATTGATATGATTTAAGGACAGGGTGAATATAGTTCCGAGAGCGCCCCTGCTCCTATTTACACATAGATAAATGATTTTACTAGGTCAAGGTGGCTGAAGCTCTGCGAGTGCCCTTGATTTGAGATTATAGTGAGTAGGGTGGCTTAAGCTCCACGAGTGCCCCTATTTCACCTCCCGTATCCGGACAGTTTGGGAACAAGATTTTGGGCTAATAAATCATAGAATAAAATATAAAATTTTATTAATTGATGTAAGTAACAAAATGTAAAATGCTTGCATGAGGTGGTGCAAATTTAATTATTGAATACGATTATCATGTTTATTTTTTTTATGTTATGTATTTATTTATTTTATATGACAAATATGTAATAAAATTTGATGTGCCATGATTTTATTTGAGACATGCATTTGTGTGACTGCTTGGGAAAAACTTTAATACTTATATGTACCACTAAGTTAGAGATAGCTTAGCGTGGGTTCTACTCACACAGAAATTGGAACGGTAGCTAGTAGATAGTGAAGTTGATCAAGAAGAAATCCAAGCCCATATCAGCGGAGACACTAGAGACATAGTTAGAGGGCTAGTTACTTATTATGTTTTTTTTAGTTTAACCAGGCATATAGATTTTGGTAGACATGTTATGTATTTAGTTCAGGAGAATGTCTTATATTTTGATATTATATTGTAAGCAGTCATGTGTGAGGCTGGTATGCCACAAATGATCAATTATGTAACTTAATCAACTACCATAAATATATTTGACATGGTGATATATATATATATATATATATATATATATATATATATATATATTGATAATTAGAATGATAAGCCAAATCTAATATAAATAAATGAATTTTTTTAAAATTTAAACGATAGAAAAACTTAGTCAAATAGATTTATCGCATTAAGCTTGTGGCATCCTTCTTATATATGTGGGATTATCCATAATTTATAAGTGAGGCTTCACATTTAGTGGTATCATAGCAGGTTTAGGCGTTTTTAGGCCTAGGTGGGAAAAGGGATATTAGGCATAAATATACATGTGTCTCATATAATTCTGATATGGGTTTGTTTGTTGGCTTAGGATTGTAGGAAGATGTCTTCAGATGAATGGGATATGGCTGAGAGTACCGGCTCTCCTGATACTAGGACTCCTCATCAGCCTAGTGCAGTGAGCGTGCAAGGGCAAAATGCAGCTCCAAATCCCCCACCATAGGGAGTAAAACAGATTGATCCTGGTCAAAATCCATTTATTCAACAGATGGCTGGATTATTCCAACAGATGGTACAAGCCATTCCTCAGCCTACCCCAATTCCACCACCTAAACCAAAAGTAACAATTGATAAGCTTCGTAAGTATGAGGCTTCAGATTTCTATGGTAAGAAATATGAGGATCCAGCTGCAGCTGAGTATTGGTTGGAAAAGACTGAAAGAATTTTTAAAGAGTTGCAAATGGAAGCAGATGACAAAGCTAGATTTGCTTCTTCTTTACTCTAAGATGAGGCATATGATTGGTGGAAATCTGTTCTTATCAAGCCAGATATGGTGGAATCGGTCTCATGGGATTCCTTCCTCTCTAAATTTAAAGAGCAATATATTCCGTTGATCTATATTGATGAGAAAAAGAAAGAGTTCATGAATCTCACGCAAGGTAAATTGTCAGTGACTGAGTATCAGCAGGATTTTACCAGACTGAGCAAGTATGCCCTTGAATTAGTTGCAAATGAAAGAGATAAATGCAGAAGATTTGAAGATGGCCTTCATGAAGAGGTTGGAGATATTGTGACTGCTCTTCAGCATAACAATTTTTCTCATTTAGTTTCTGCAGCACTCAGCCTTGAAAAAAGGAAAAAGAGAAAAATAAAATAATCTTCTAAAAAGTCAGCTACTCCTGAGACTCAATTCACTGGGAAGAAGAGTCGTTTCTTTACTAGTCGTTCACAGAATAGAGGACAAGGAAAGGGTTCTAGCTATTCACAAACAATGTTTTTTAGGAAGGGACCGCCCTCTAAGGTACCTTATGCTACAGCTAGTTCACAACCTCAGGTTGGCAAAGAAGCTATACCGATATGTACCATTTGCAATAGGAGCAATCGAGGGGAATGTTGGTGTGTCACAAGTGCTTGCTTTAGATGTGGGTCCAAGGAACATATATGGAGGGATTGCCCTCTCTTGACAGGTGGTACTCCTACTCAGACTACTAGGTCAACTCCGACTCAGCCTGAAGTTCAGTTCAGAGGAGGACCAGGCCAACCGAGGTAGGCTGTTTCAGAGACAGTGAATAGACCTGGATCCAGTAGAGCTTCAGCCCGAGCCTATGCCATGAAAGGTAAGGAAGATCAGGCGGCAATGGATGTTATTGTTGGTATGTTTTCATTATATGATTTTGACATTTGTGCACTCATAGATCCGGGTTCCACGCATTCCTATATTTTTACTAGTACACCTAGTCAGCATAATATGATTAAAGGTTCCTAGAATATGGAATTGAAGTTAAGAATCCTTTGGGTCACAGTGTAATAGTGAATAAAGTATTTAGCAATTGTCCTTTAGTTGTGCATGGGAAGAAGTTTTCTGCAGACTTGATTGAGTTGCCTTTCTATGAGTATGATGCCATATTAGGCATGGATTGACTCTCACGCCACGAAGCAGTGGTGGATTGCAAGTCTAAAGTTGTGGTACTTAAGATAGAAAATCAGGAGGAAATTATTGTGAAAGGTGAATTATTTTCACAACATCCTTGAGTCATATCCATAATAAAAGCTAGAAGATTGATGAGAAAAGGCTGTGAAGCTTATTTGGCCCATGTGATTGACACCAGAAAAGGAGGTTCAAATCTTGAAAATATTCCGGTGGTAAATGAATTTCCAGATGTCTTTCCTGATGACTTACATGGGTTACCTCCGAGGAGAGAGGTAGAGTTTACTATTGATCTTGTTCTAGGAACTATGCCTATATCAAAGACGCCATACAAAATGGCCCCACCAGAGATGAAAGAACTTAAGACACAATTGCAAGAACTCCTTGATATGGGTTTCATTAGACCAAGTACATCCCCATGGGGTGCACCGGTATTATTTGTGAGAAAGAAGGATGGATCTTTGAGGCTACGTATTGATTATCGACAGTTGAATAAGGTGACCATCAAGAAAAAGTACCCATTACCGTGGATTGATGATCTATTTGACCAATTGAAAGGTGCAGGAGTATTTTCCAAGATAGACTTGAGATCTGGTTATCATCAATTAAGGGTAAAGATGGAGGATATAGCTAAAACCGCATTCAGAACCAGATATGGTCATTATGAGTTTTTGGTTATGCCGTATGGGCTGACCAATGCTCCAGCAGCATTTATGGATCTTATGAATAGGATCTTCAGGCCACATCTTGTTCAATTTGTTGTCGTTTTCACTGATGATATTTTGGTGTATTCTAAAGATTCAAAAGAACATGAAAAGCATTTGAGAATAGCATTGCAAACTCTCAGAGAATATAAGCTTTATGCCAAACTCTCAAAATGTGAGTTTTGGTTAAAGGAGGTGACATTTTTGGGACACATTATCTCTGCAGAAGGCATTAAAGTGGATTCTAGCTAGGTTGAGGCAATTGTGAGTTGGAAACCCCTACGAAATGTGGCTGAGGTTAGAAGTTTCTTGGGTTTAGCTGGATATTATCGGAGGTTTGTTAAGGGGTTTTTCAATTATTACTTCTCATTTAACAAGACTATTGAGAAAGGATGTTAAATTTGAGTGGACAGATAAGTGTGAAGCTAGTTTTGATAAGCTCAAAAGTATGCTCATTAGGGCTCTGGTTTTGACACAGCCGATTCCTAATAAGAAGTATGTCATTTATAGTGATGCTTCTCATAATGGAATTGTAACATTCAGCAATTTAGGCCCCGATTGCGCGTGACCGTAGTGGGGTCCACTGGTTCAATCGGAGTCTAAATTTGAACCCATAAAAAAATGACTAATAATAAGGGAAAATAATTAAGGGTATTATTATTTGGGAATTAAAAAGATTAGGGGTAGAATTAGAAAAAAATAAAATTTTCTATGGACAAAATCGGTATTATAGAGATTGTTTGGGGAAAAAGTGTGAATATGGAGGAAGATGTGGTAAAAATGGAATTTTTCAAAGTTTAAATGTTAATCAAGATTAATTAACTTAATTAACCAATAAGAATTAAGATTAATTTTAATTAGTGGGACCCACACATTAATCAAGGTATAAAAGTCAAAAATGGGAGGAATTTTTCATTTTTCCACCAAAATATCTAAGTCCTCTTCTTCTTCCTTTTCCCATCCTTGTTGCCGTCCACCTCCACTCTCTTAAACCTCCATTTTTCTTTCAATTTCCAGCAAGCTAATAATGAAAAGAAATTAGTTTTGAGAGAGGAAAAATAAGAATTAAGGAGTTCTTACCATAAAAGGTACCAAAGGAGCAAGAAGGAAGGAAGAAAGAAGAAGAAAAAGGGAGAAGAGTAGGTGAATTTCGGCCCACCTTGGAGAACTCTTAAGGTGAGTTTATTCTTCTTAAATTTAACCTTTTTACTTCTATTTGAGACCCATGATGATGATAGATGTGATTAGGTTTGATAGATTTAGGATTAGTTGCAAGATAGAACTTAGAAATTTAAGTTTGTGTTTAGTTGATGAAGCTGTAATTGGACTTTGAATTGATGATATTTGATGTTAGATAATTGTTTTATTGCTTAAAAACTAAAGAAAATATGATGTTAATAGATAAATAAGGGGTTGCCATAATTAAAGAAATTAGGGAAAATTGAAATTAATATGGAAACATAGCAATTGGTGATAAGGAAAATATGATTTGAGTGTTGAATTGAAGAAAATGAATTGGTAACTAGGATATGGTTTTTGGACAGCCATGACATATGAAGAATGAAGTTTAACCTTAGTACATCTTAGCTCAATTAAGGTGTAAATCATATTAGGAGCATTAAAATATTATGTAGACATGAAAAGTATTGAAATTGGATGTTGGAATTGAGATGTTGTAAAATTGTGTAGGAAAAATAAGTGAACAAGTGAGAGGCCCTCAAGAGGGTGACAAAGGCAAGGAGAAAGCTAGCTAATAAGGGAAGAAAAAGAAGGTTTAAAGGAAGAACCAAGGCTGATTAGGTATGTGCTTCATTGATAAAAATTTTGCATGTTGTTAATAAGTATGAAATTATATATTAAGGTTTGTTATGTTTGTGTTTTTGAGATGTTATGTGATTTGTTGTGACTTTTGATATTATATATGGCAATGAGACCAAATGGTGTGAAATAATTGAGACATATGAATGTAGCTATAATTCTGGAAATTTTAGTATCAAAATGAATGCAAATGATGAATGTGGTTGAAATGTGAATTGATGCCAATTGATGGCTCGGGTACAGAATTCCAGGAACAGCTCTGTCTATTTTGATGATAACTTGAGTTGTGGAACTCCTTTTTGTATGTTCTTTGTTGGAAATTAAAGCTAAGACACAGGGATTTAATTTTAATTTAGACTATAACATTTAATTATGTCTAGATTTGCCCAGAAAAATGCATGAAGTTTAATCTTAGAATCTGTCCAGAAAATTCTGGGCAGAAAATTCTGTGATGATGCAGTAGTGAATTGATCATAACTTTTGATATAAAAATTTGATTTAAGTGATTTTTAATGCATCCGAAATCTAAGACAATAAGCTAAAAATTGTTAGAAGGCCATAACACCAAATTCTAATTATAAATGGGCTAAAAATGAAGCCCAAAAACAGGTCCAAATTCTGCCATAGGTATAAAACGTGAAGTGTTGGACTTATGCATGTGGTATGTTAATTATATGTAATAATTAATGCAAATATTTACTTTGATGGTAATTATCAATGTTTAACAGATTATTTATATATGAGATTTTATTGTAATAATAATGAGAATATAGAACAAAAATAAACAAGCATACTTATGATAGTTGAAAATATTGCGAATTAATATAAAAATAGTTAAGTCCAAAAACACCTAGTCTAGAACTAGAATAAGGAATAGTTTGACATGCCAATCAGGGGAATTTAGGCACTCGGTGCCAAATATGAAAGTCGGTAATGGCAATTGATAAATGCGCTCGGCGCAAAATTATTAAGCCGGTAATGGCAATATAACAAAAGCTAGTAATGACATTATTATAAAAGCGCTCGGTGCTACATTATGAAAGCCGGGAATGGCAACCCCGTTATTCCTATTAGATAGTTCAGTTATAGGTGTTATGGGCACAAGAAAATAATAATAATACTAATATTGAAGTATGTGATTTTGATAAGTGTTACATGAATTAAATTTGTTACTATTACATGTTGAATGAAATTTATTTGATTTTATAGAAATTTTTATTTTATGCGTTATTTATTAAATGGTTAATTAATATGTGAGAAAATATATATGTATGTAAAATTTTTATCATTGAAGCACCACTAAGCTAGTAGCTTAGCGCGGGTGGTTTCCTCTTGCGTAGGTTTAGAAGGGTAGCCGTAGAAAATAGTCTGTCAGAAGAAGAAGGGTATCCGGAGGGAAGCAGCAAAAAGCTCTGTATTTTCTTTTTTGGTATATTTTGTTAAAAAACTTTGTAAATTAAAGTATTGTTTTTATTTCATATAATGTGTATTAAATATGTGAGTTACTATGTAAAAGAACATAGTTTGAATGTAAATTAATATATTTTATAAATAAATAAGATTTTGAGTATTATGCTTGTAATAATTTTATTTCAATGTCTACAAAATTTTCAAAAAGAAAAAAAATTTATTTCACTTAATTAATTTTATAAAACAGTGAGACGGGTAATACTCACTTACCTTGCTGAACTATAGTAGGGTAAGGGGGTGTGATAATTTTTGGTATCAGAGCCATAGGTTTAGATGGTTCTTACTTAGTGGGTATGGGAAGATAAATGCATGTTTTTAGCATTTGCATTGTTTTTAAGCTGCTATATTCTAATAAGGGACCCTTCTTCTGACAATATAGGTTTTAATGGATTCGGAATCAAGACAAAATCGTGAAGAACAGGAGGGTGATAGTATAGCTGACTCGGTTGCTCATAGACAGTCAGCATCAATTAGAGCCTCAGAGCCTAGCGTTATAGCTCCACAACATGCTGAAGAACAGGTTAACGTGGGTCAGGTACCCCTTATGCAACAAATGGCTACTTTGTGACAGCAGATAGCACAAGTTGTGCCGCCACCAGCTCCACCAGCTCCACCACCTCCCCCACCTCAACCGAAACCCCAGATTGATAAATTAAGAAAATACGGGGCTACAGATTTTATGGGTAAGAAAGAGGATGACCCAACAACAGCAGAATTTTGGTTGGAAAAGACAGAAAGGGTTTTTGAAGAGCTGCAATGTCCAGAGGAGTACAAGGTTAGATATGCAGTATCTCTCCTTCAGGAGTATGCCTATGACTGGTGGAAATTGTTATTAGCAAAACTTCAGACTCCGACCCCTCAGACATGGGATTTCTTTGTTACAGAGTTTAAAAAGAAATACGTGCCAAGAATCTATGTTGATGAGAAAAAGGGTGAATTCCTGAATTTGAGGCAGAGGGGTATGACAGTAGCTGAGTATGAGATGGAGTTCACCAGGTTGAGCAAGTATGCTACTGGGATTATTGGAGATGAAGCTGATAAATGTCGTAGATTTGAAGACGGTCTCAATGAGGAGATTGGGTATTTAGTGGCTTCCCACCAGCATACAGATTTTGCTACGCTAGTGTCCTCTGCTATTAGTGTTGAAAGAAGGAAAAAGCTGAAGACAAAAGAGCATTATAAGAAGTCAACAGCTAGTGTGGCCCAGACATCAGGTAGGAAAGGACGAATAGTACCCAGACCATTTCAGTCAAGGGTGGCTAGACAGACATTTTCTGATAGGCGGGGTCAGCAATTTAGACATGTGGCATCATCTGCTAGTTCACCAGCATCATTTCCCAATAGACCAGCTCCGACTTTGTGTCAGCATTGTGGTAAAGCTCATACAGGAGAGTGTTGGTGGTTAACTGGGGCATGTATGAGATGTGGAGCTACTGACCATATGAAGAAAGATTGTCCCAGACTCGGTACAAGTAGTATGGCACCAGCACAGACTACGACACCGGTACAGAGCCGTGGTAGAGGTCGAAGCCAGTTTAGAAGTGATCGTACCGGACATAGTCAGGGGGTATCAGAGACAGTTGACAGACTCGGAGGTAGTAGGACCCCAGCTCGGGCATATGTGATGAGGGCTCGTGAAGACCAGGATGCACCAGACGTCATAGTTGGTAAATTATCTTTATTTGATTTTGATTTACATGCTTTGATAGATCCTGGTTCCACGCATTCATACATAAGTACAGCGGCATTTAGACAAGGGAACATGATACCTGAGACCTTAGAATATGAGATAATTGTGACCAATCCACTGGGATATAGTGTGAAAGTGAATAAGATTTATAGAAACAGTTCAATAATTATTCAGGGTAGAGAATTTCCAGCAGACTTAATAGAACTACCTTTTCATGAATTTGATGCTATTCTGGGTATGGATTGGTTGACAAAGCATGGAGCTATAGTCGACTGCCGATCTAGAAAAGTTGTACTTAAAATTCCCGGGCAAGATGACACCATCATTCAAGCTGTAGGCCAAACATGTTTGACCAGTGTTATTTCAGCATTAAAAGCTCAAAAATATATTAGGAAGGGATGTGAGGCATATTTGGCCCATGTGATAGATACCAGGAAGGGGAGCCCAGAACTCAAGGACATCCCTACAGTGTGTGAGTTCTCAGATGTATTTCCTGAAGATTTGCCGGGGTTACCACCAGATAGGGAGATAGAATTTGCTATTGATGTGATTCCTGGTACAGCCCCGATATCAATTACTCCTTATAGAATGGCACCTGCAGAATTGAGAGAGTTAAAGGTTCAATTGCAGGAATTGCTTGACAAAGGGTTCATAAGGCCCAGTGTGTCACCATGGGGTGCTCCGGTGTTGTTTGTGAAAAAGAAGGATGACACCCTTCGGTTATGTATTGATTACTGACAATTGAACAAGGTGACAATTAAAAATAAATACCCACTACCTAGAATTGATAATTTGTTTGATCAATTGAAGGGAGCAGGAGTATTCTCTAAGATTGATCTCAGATCCGGGTACCACCAACTGAAAATCAAAGAATCAGATGTATCTAGAACAGCCTTCAAAACTCGATATGGCCACTATGAGTTTCTAGTTATGCCATTTGGCTTAAGGAATGCACCAGCTGCCTTTATGGATATGATGAACAGAATTTTTAGGCCTTATCTTGATCAGTTTGTGGTAGTTTTTATAGATGATATTTTGGTGTATTCGAGGGACAAGGGAGAACATGACAGGCATCTCAGAATAGTACTGCAGACTTTGAGGGAAAATCAATTGTATGCAAAGCTGTTAAAATGTGAGTTCTGGTTGGAAGAAGTGGGATTCTTAGGGCATATTATTTCAGTTGAAGGAATCCAGGTTGATCCTAACAAAATAGAAGCCATTCTAAGTTGGAAGCCACCTCGCAATGTAACAGAAGTCCGAAGTTTCCTTGGATTAGCTGGCTACTATAGAAGGTTTGTGAAGGGATTTTCAAGCATAACTGCACCAATTATTAAATTGCTCAGAAAAGAAACTAAGTTTGAGTGGACAGATCAGTGCCAGGCAAGCTTTGAGAAACTAAAAGCCATATTAACCGAAGCACCTGTTTTGACCCAACCTACACTAGGGAAAGATTTTGTGATATACAGTGATGCCTCTCATAATGGGCTAGGTTGTGTATTAATGCAAGAGGGTAAAGTAGTTGCTTATGCATCTAGGCAATTGAAGCCTCATGAGCTAAATTACCCTACTCATGATTTGGAGTTGGCAGTAATAGTGTTTGCTTTGAAAATTTGGCAACATTATTTGTATGGCGAGCGGTGCTACATATATACAGATCATAAGAGCCTCAAATATCTGCCTACACAAAAGGAGTTGAACTTAAGGCAAAGACGCTGGTTGGAGTTAATCAACGATTATAATTGCATTATTAACTATCAGCCAGACAAAGCCAATGTAGTACCGGATGCCTTAAGTAGAAAAACACTGGCAGGTATAGTTTAAATTTTCCTCAATTATAAAATAATATATAGAAAGTAATAATAAAATTGAAAAAAATTAGACTCATAATTTATTTTGGCAGAGTTACGGGTCCAACCTACTTTAAGGCAAGAAGTTAGAAAAGCTCAGAAGCAAGATCAAAAATTGATGATAATTGTTGAGGCAGTTAAAAAGGGGGAGAGACTTGACTTTAAGGTTGAAGATGATGGAAGCATAAGTTACAAAGGAAGATTGTGCGTGCCAAATAATAGCGGATTAAAGCAAATAATTCTAAAAGAGGCACATAATACAACTTATTCCATGCATCCAGGAAGCAATAAAATGTATCAAGACCTGAAGACTTATTATTGGTGGCCAGGAATGAAGAAAGATATCGTGGAATACACTACAAGATGCTTGACATGCCAACAAGTGAAAGCAGAGCACCAGGTACCTTCTGGATTGTTGCAACCTATTGCTATCCCAGAATGGAAGTGGGAAAGGATTACAATGGATTTTGTATCTGGTTTACCTTTGACCCAAAAGAAGCATGATTCGGTATGGGTGATTGTTGGCAGACTCACCAAATCGGCTCACTTTCTGCCAGTTCGGATGGATTATTCATTGAGTCGGTTAGCAGAAATATATGTTAATGAGATAATTCGACTACATGGGGTGTCAGTATCTATTATTTCTGATCGAGACCCATGGTTCACATCAAAATTTTGGAAAAGTCTACAACAAGCATTGGGGACCCGACTTGCTTTTAGTACAGCATTTCACCCACAAACAGATGGGCAGTCCGAACGAGTTATTCAATTATTGGAAGATATGCTGAGAATCTGTGTAATTGATTTTGAGGGTAGCTGGGATAAACATTTACCATTGATGGAATTTGCATACAACAATAGCTATCAAACTAGTCTTGCTATGGCACCATATGAAGCTCTGTATGGAAGGAGATGTAGAACACCGCTATGTTCGACAGAACTTGGTGAAAAGAAATTAATGGGGCCAGAATTAGTGCAGCAGACAGAGGAGAAGGTGAAATTAATTCAAGATCGGTTAAAAGCTGCAACTGATCGACAAAAATCCTATGCCGATTTGAAGAGAAAGGACATTGAGTATGCTGTCGGAGACAAGGTATTTTTGAAAGTCTCACCTTGGAAGAAAGTACTTCGTTTTGGTAAAAAGGGGAAACTGAGTCCTAGATTTATTAGACCATACGAAATACTTGAACGTGTGGGTCCAGTGGCTTACAGATTGGCCTTACCACCAGAATTAGATAAGATCCACAATGTGTTTCATGTTTCAATGTTAAGGAGATACAGATCGGATCCGGCACATGTAATACCTATAGAATCAATAGAGGTACAACCAGACTTGACATATGCAGAAGAGCCAGTGGAAATCATAGCTCGAGAAGTCAAGGAACTACGGAATAAGAAGGTACCATTGGTAAAGGTCCTATGGCACAATCATACAGTAGAAGAAGCCACCTGGGAGAGTGAAGAAATGATGAGAACTCAGTATCCTCAGCTATTTGGCTCCAGCTAATCAGGTAAATTTCGAGGACGAAATTTTCTTAAGGGGGAGAGAATTGTAACATTCAGCAATTTAGGCCCCGATTGCGCGTGACCGTAGTGGGGTCCACTGGTTCAATCGGAGTCTAAATTTGAACCCATAAAAAAAATGACTAATAATAAGGGAAAATAATTAAGGGTATTATTATTTGGGAATTAAAAAGATTAGGGGTAGAATTAGAAAAAAATAAAATTTTCTATGGACAAAATCGGTATTATAGAGATTGTTTGGGGAAAAGTGTGAATATGGAGGAAGATGTGGTAAAAATGGAATTTTTTAAAGTTTAAATGTTAATCAAGATTAATTAACTTAATTAACCAATAAGAATTAAGATTAATTTTAATTAGTGGGACCCACACATTAATCAAGGTATAAAAGTCAAAAATGGGAGGAATTTTTCATTTTTCCACCAAAATATCTAAGTCCTCTTCTTCTTCCTTCTCCCATCCTTGTTGCCGTCCACCTCCACTCTCTTAAACCTCCATTTTTCTTTCAATTTCCAGCAAGCTAATAATGAAAAGAAATTAGTTTTGAGAGAGGAAAAATAAGAATTAAGGAGTTCTTACCATAAAAGGTACCAAAGGAGCAAGAAGGAAGGAAGAAAGAAGAAGAAAAAGGGAGAAGAGTAGGGGAATTTCGGCCCACCTTGGAGAACTCTTAAGGTGAGTTTATTCTTCTTAAATTTAACCTTTTTACTTCTCTTTGAGACCCATGATGATGATAGATGTGATTAGGTTTGATAGATTTAGGATTAGTTGCAAGATAGAACTTAGAAATTTAAGTTTGTGTTTAGTTGATGAAGCTGTAATTGAACTTTGAATTGATGATATTTGATGTTAGATAATTGTTTTATTGCTTAAAAACTAAAGAAAATATGATGTTAATAGATGAATAAGGGGTTGCCATAATTAAAGAAATTAAGGAAAATTGAAATTAATATGGAAACACAGCAATTGGTGATAAGGAAAATATGATTTGAGTGTTGAATTGAAGAAAATGAATTGGTAACTAGGATATGGTTTTTGGGCAGCCATGACATATGAAGAAGGAAGTTTAACCTTAGTACATTTTAGCTCAATTAAGGTGTAAATCATATTAGGAGCATTAGAATATTATGTAGACATGAAAAGCATTGAAATTGGATGTTGGAATTGAGATGTGGTAAAATTGTGTAGGAAAAATAAGTGAACAAGTGAGAGGCCCTCAAGAGGGTGAAAAAGGCAAGGAGAAAGCTAGCTAATAAGGGAAGGAAAAGAAGGTTTAAAGGAAGAACCAAGGCTGATTAGGTATGTGCTTCATTGATAAAAATTTTGCATGTTGTTAATAAGTATGAAATTATATATTAAGGTTTGTTATGTTTGTGTTTTTGAGATGTTATGTGATTTGTTGTGACTTTTGATATTATATATGGCAATGGGACCAAATGGTGTGAAATAATTGAGACATATGAATGTAGTTGTAATTCTGGAAATTTTAGTATCAAAATGAATGCAAATGATGAATGTGGTTGAAATGTGAATTGATGCCAATTGATGGCTCGGGTACAGAATTCCAGGAACAGCTCTGTCTATTTTGATGATAACTTGAGTTGTGGAACTCCTTTTTGTATGTTCTTTGTTGGAAATGAAAGCTAAGACACAGGGATTTAATTTTTATTTAGACTATAACATTTAATTATCTCTAGATTTGCCCAGAAAAATGCATGAAGTTTAATCTTAGAATCTGTCCAGAAAATTCTGGGCAGAAAATTCTGTGATGATGCAGTAGTGAATTGATCATAACTTTTGATATAAAACTTTGATTTAAGTGATTTTTGATGCATCTGAAAGCTAAGACAATAAGCTAAAAATTTTTAGAAGGCCATAACTCCAAATTCTAATTATAAATGGGCTAAATATGAAGCCCAAAAACAAGTCCAAATTCTGCCATAGGTATAAAACGTGAAGTGTTGGACTTATGCATGTGGTATGTTAAATATATGTAATAATTAATGCAAATATTTACTTTGATGGTAATTATCAATGTTTAACAGATTATTTATATATGAGATTTTATTGTAATAATAATGGGAATATAGAACAAAAATAAACAAGCATACTTATGATAGTTGAAAATATTGCGAATTAATATAAAAATAGTTAAGCCCAAAAACACCTAGTCTAGAACTAGAATAGGGAATAGTTTGGCATGCCAATCAGGGAAATTTAGGCACTCGGTGCCAAATATGAAAGTCGGTAATGGCAATTGATAAATGCGCTCGGCGCAAAATTATTAAGCCGGTAATGGCAATATAACAAAAGCTAGTAATGACATTATTATAAAAGCGCTCGGTGCTACATTATGAAAGCCGGGAATGACAACCCCGTTATTCCTATTAGATAGTTCAGTTATAGGTGTTATGGGCACAAGAAAATAATAATAATACTAATATTGAAGTATGTGATTTTGATAAGTGTTACATGAATTAAATTTGTTACTATTACATGTTGAATGAAATTTATTTGATTTTATAGAAATTTTTATTTTATGCGTTATTTATTAAATGGTTAATTAATATGTGAGAAAATATATATGTATGTAAAATTTTTATCATTGAAGCACCACTAAGCTAGTAGCTTAGCGCGGGTGGTTTCCTCTTGCGTAGGTTTAGAAGGGTAGCCGTAGAAAATAGTCTGTCAGAAGAAGAAGGGTATCCGGAGGGAAGCAGCAAAAAGCTCTGTATTTTCTTTTTTGGTATATTTTGTTAAAAAACTTTGTAAATTAAAGTATTGTTTTTATTTCATATAATGTGTATTAAATATGTGAGTTACTATGTAAAAGAACATAGTTTGAATGTAAATTAATATATTTTATAAATAAATAAGATTTTGAGTATTATGCTTGTAATAATTTTATTTCAATGTCTACAAAATTTTCAAAAAAAAAAAAAATTTACTTCACTTCATTAATTTTATAAAACAGTAAGACGGGTAATACTCACTTACCTTGCTGAACTATAGTAGGGTAAGGGGGTGTGATAGGATTGGGTTGTGTATTGATGTAAGATGGAAAGGTGGTTGCTTATGCTTCTAGACAGTTAAAGCCACATGAGAAGAATTATCCTACTCATGATCTGGAATTGGCAGCTATAGTTTTTGCATTGAAGATTTGGCGCCATTATTTATATGGAGAGAAGTGTTTTATTTACATAGATCACAAGAGTTTAAAATATCTTCCCTCACAGAAAGAATTGAATTTGAGGCAGAGAAGATGACTAAAACTAATAAAGGATTATAATTGTGTGATTGACTACCATCCAAGCAAAGCTAATGTAGTAGCAGATGCTTTAAGCAGAAAGATGGTGGCAGAGTTGCACCTTCAAAATGTTTGACTTGTCAGCAGGTCAAGGTTGAACATCAAGTACCTTCAGGGTTGTTACATCCATTTTTATTCTAAAATGGAAGTGGGAATGGATCACTATGGATTTTGTGACTGGATTGCGTTTGACTCCAAAGAAATATGATACTGTATGGGTCATAGTGGACATATTTACAAAGTCAGCACATTTCGTACCTATCAGGAAGGACTACCAACTGAATAAAATGGCAGAAATTTATATGAATGAAGTTGTATGACTTCATGGAGTGCTTATTTCTATTGTTTCTGATAGAGATCCCTGTTTCACATCTCAATTTTGGGGTAGTCTACAACGAGCTCTAGGTACTAAGCTCAATTTCAGCACGACTTTTCATCCGCAGACAGATGGACAATCAGAAAGAGTCATTCAGATTCTAGAAGATATGATGAGAAGTTGTGTCATCGAATTTAAAGGTAGCTGGGACAAATATCTTCCTTTAATGGAATTTTCCTATAATAATAGTTATCAGTCTAACATCCAAGGTTCATTGGACCTTATGAAATATTAGAAAGAGTTGGACCTGTTGCTTATAGACTCGCTCTACCACCAGAGATGATTCAAATACATGATGTCTTCCATGTCTCAATGTTAAGACGATATAGATCAGATCCTAATCATATCATACCTGCTGAAAGCATTCAAGTGAGACCAGATTTGACATATGGAAAAGAACTAGTACAAATTTTAGTAAGAGAAATTAAGGAGTTGAGGAACAAACGAGTACCATTAGTGAAAATACTATGGAGGAATCGTGCAATTGAAGAAGCAACATAGAAAAGTGAGGAGGTGATGAAAGCTCAATACCCTCACCTGTTCAGTGACGATGCATTAGGTATGTTTCGAGGACGAAACATCTTTAGGGGGAGAGAATTGTAATGCCCATTAATTAGGATTTAATTAGAATAAGTATGTGGTATAAATAGGAAACATATGATAGATAATAGAGATTAAAATAGATGGAATAAATGATTAAATTAGAAATTAAAATAAATTAAATTGATAGACATGATAAATTTGATTAAACTAGACCACATAATTAAATTGTATTTTTGGTAAAAAAATTAAAAGAATTAGAGATAAGTAAATATGTGAAAATAAATAAATAAAATAAAAATAAATAAATACAAAAAAAAAAGAACAGTGAACAGTAAAATAATGGCCACAGCAGGAAAATAAAAGGGAATAAGGGAGGGGAGGGGAAAGTCAATTAAGACTTTGCCCCATTTCTTCCAAATTCAACTTTTCCTTCTTCTTCTTCATCATCCCTTTTCCTTCCTCCATATCACAGCCCAAACTTCATCATCTCCTTAATAATTTTCAAGAAAATTCGTTCCAAATAAATCTGATCTTAGTAAGTAATATCTTTCCCATGATTATTGTATTATTAGAACTTTTTAGGTTATGTTTTTACAGGATATTCCACTCTATTTTTTATTATCTTGTGAATCGAATTTGGGAAAGTGTTAAACATAAAAGTTGTTCATTTATGTCTTGTGTATCTTTCTCTCAAAGTTTATTGAAATGTGTTGAGTGTATGAAGAGAAATGGTCATTTGAGTGAAACTGGTTTAGGGAGACATGTCAACTGAATGACCTACGGTTTTTATAAATATTGATCATCTTAGTGGCTGAATCTGAGGTTTTGTAAAACATGAAAGTTGTAGGTATATGTGTTATTCAGGTCTCTAAAAAATTTCATATAAATATCTCGTGTAGGTTGATTTATAGTGAAATGAATTATAGTTGTTCCTTAATTAAGTTGTGTTTCGGTATCTGTGCAACTCCAGTAACTTCATCCTTATATTTGACCTATTTTTAGATCGAATTACCAAAGTTAAAAATATGAAAGTTTTAATTCTATGTCTTATCTAAATTTCTGTGAAAGTCTCCTCTTAAAATGTCATGTATTTTGTGAGTTATGAGCTAAAAAATTGAACTGGTTGGGTTGATACTCTATGTAAAACCAGTTATAGATCCTCCAATATTTGAGAATCTTAGAGACCGAATCTGGAAATGAGTTAAACATGAACAATATTCTAAATTAACTTATATAACTTTATAAAACTTTTAAGAATAATTGAAGTTACACATTGAAAGATATAAATTTTTAAATATAGTACCCCGGAACTGCCTAAGGGCAGAGAACAAGGCAACATTTAAAATTATACCAAATATTGTGTAATGGTTCAAATATTCTAAAATTTTAGTATATTTTATTTTTACATGTTATATTTAATCCAAATCAAGAATTATATAAATTGGATAAGTGTAGAAAAAGTTATTGATCTAACAGTCCTTAGAGGTCTTGTTCTAGCTTAAAAGAAATTGTAGTTATTTATTTAAATTATATTAAGAATAAATATTTTATCAAGGTATTAATTAATTATATTTTTAAATTAGGATCTCAACAACAAAAAGAACAACATAAGTGAACAAGCTATGGGTGTATATTTTGGAAAAGAAAAACACTAGCAAGGTTTGTACATATTTGTATTCTAGTTTGCCCTTTATGCATGTTTGTGTGTGTCTGACATAAATTATATATCACAATGATGAAATTATATATTATAGAAATGTTATTAAATATGAACTTAACATTATGCTAATATTTGATAAAATATTATGCTATTATATGGTGTTGAAATAAGTTGTGCGTATATTATTATATTAATATGAAATAAGTATTGGTTATAGAAACAAGTAATTAATGACATTAATTGCCCATTTCTTTACATGATGACTGACATGGGATAGATTGATATGATTAAGGACAGGGTGGCTATAGCTTCGATAGCGCCCTTGCTCCTATTTACACACATATAAATGATTTTACTAGGTCAAGGTGGCTGAAGCTCCGCGAGCGCCCTTGACTTGAGATTATAGTGAGTAGGGTGGCTTAAGCTCCATGAGCGCCCCTATTTCACATCCTATATCCGAACAGTCCGGGAATGAGATTTTGGGCTAATAAATCATAGAATAAAATATGAAATTTTATTAATTGATGTAAGTAACAAAATGTAAAATGCTTGTATGAGGTGGTGCAAATTTAATTATTGAATAAGGTTATCATGTTTATTTTTTTATGTTATGTATTTATTTATTTTATATGAAAAATATGTAATAAAATTTGATATGCCATGATTTTATTTGAGACATGCATTTGTGTGACTATTTGGGGAAAACTTTAATACTTATATGTACCACTAAGCTAGAGATAGCTTAGCGTGAGTTCTACTCACGCAGGAATTGGAACAATAGCTAGTAGATAGTGAAGTTGATCAAGAAGAAATCCAAGCCCATATCAGCATAGGCACAAGAGACATAGTTAAAGGGTTAGTTACTTATTATGTTTTGTTTTTAGTTTGACCAGACATATAGATTTTGGTAGACATGTTATGTATTTAGTTTAGAAGCATGTCTTATATTTTGATATTATATTGTAAGCAATCATGTGAGGCTGGTATGCCACAAATGATCAATTATGTAACTTAATCAACTACCATAAATATATATGACATGGTGATATATATATATATATATATATATATATATATATATATATATATATATATATATATATATATATATATATATATATATATATATATATATATATATATATATATATATATATATATTGATAATTAGAACGATAAGCCAAATCTAATATAAATAAATGAACTTCTTTTTTAAATTTAAACGATAGAAAAACTTAGTCAAATAGATTTATCGCGTTAAGCTTGTGACATCCTTCTTATATATGTGGGATTATCCCTAATAGATAAGTGGGGCGTCACAAGCTTGAACATCTTTTCACATAAAAAACTGACAATAATAAATTATTTTATTTGATAAAATTGACACAGTCGAAATACAAATGAGGGACTTACATAACCGATCATCTAAATAAGATACATGGAATTATGGACCAGCTATCCAGAAAGAACATAAAGCTGAATGACGAAGTTTTTTCCCTGCTGGTATTAGGCTCTCTACCAAAATCATGGGAGACTTTGAAGATTTCAATCACCAACACTGCACCTAACTGGGTAGTCAATATGGAGTCTATAAAAAGCAGTATCTTAAATGAAGAAATGAGAAGGAGATCTCAGAACTCATCTTCTTCATCACAATAAGTTGTTGTGTTTACAGATTTGTAACACCCCCTTACCCAAATTGCACGTGCCCGGATGCGGGGGCGCTACTGTTTGTCTTCTTTAATTCTTTAAATCGCTATATTTTTTTTCTATTTAATAAATAATGTACATTTTATATACATAACATAGTATTTATAAATACCAATTTACTGTTTAACAAACTTTGAAAACTAATTTACAACTTATAAGTATATATAATGCGAAAAACAAAATACAAGAGTTCAAAAATTTATGACCCATTATTTCGAGATCGGCTGCTTTAGTTTGAATAGGATCACCGCTTGCTTTATCTACCACCTTCAGCTACCTTTCTATATATGCGCAGAAGGAAACTCCCACGCTTGTAACCCACTTTAAAAGTAATTTTAAACATCAAATTAATTCTTAACAAACTTTAAAAGTAAGTTTTACAAATTCTAAAACTTTTTTTAAAAAAAAAGCCAAATACAAAAATTTCAAAGCTTGTAACCCACTTTCTCAAGGTTCGGCTGCTTTACTTGAATATGATCACCGTTTGTTTTATCTAATGCCTTCAGCTACCTTTCTATATCTGCGTGGAAAGAAAACTCCATGCTAAGCTCTAAGCTTAGTGGTGCATATAAATAAGGCAATATACTATATCATGCAACAAGCATTAACATGTATCATTTTATGCATTAAAATGTTTGCATGCTATTTCTATCAACATGTTCCTATTTCATACAATTATAAATATCATGCTCACATATACAATGTTATTTTCATTTATCTTTGATGGTAAGTTACTCTGTTAATCACTTTATTATTATATCTCAATCTCATATCATCATCATCATTTTTTTTTATTTTTCGACATATCTTCATTATCTTGCCCACATCACTCTAAATTTGGACTGAATGGATACGGGTTATGGATCAGGAGCGCTCCTAGAGCTATAGCCACCCTGTCCACTATTTGGCTCAACAACGCTTCTCAAATCAATGGCGCTCTCTGAGCTTAAGCCACATTGATTGAGTATTATTTCATCATAGATGAATAACCAGACCAAGGGCACTCTCCGAGCTTAAGTCACCTTGTCCTCAATTTATATGTGCTCATCAGAGCTTCTCAAGTCAATGGCATTCTCCGAGCTTAAGCCACATTGACCGAGCATCTCATATCAATGGCGCTCTCTGAGCTTAAGCCACATTGATCGAGGAATATCTCATATATTACGGTACCGTTTGCCCCCTTAATGACATGTCATCTATCCTGATTCTAGTCCGCAGGTAGAGTAATGGGCATCTTCATATTTTCACATCAATCATATATCTTTATTAAATTTTTATTTTACATCAATTTCATCATCCTCATATTATACATCACATCATCATCATTCTCAGTTTCGACACATCAATATTCTCATGTATCAACATCTCAATTTTCTTGTTTTGCAAACATATCGTCATGCTCATACATACTGGACAACATCTTTTTCATTTGTGTAACTAGTTACATCAATAAATAATCATATTCATAATTTATTTGAAAACAGAGCATTCACAGCCGTGACTACCAATTCATGCCCGTGAATTAGTTCACGCCCGTAATCCCAAGTCGTTAATGCTACTGGAATGAATCGTGCCAAAAGCATTCACGGTCGTGAATACTCATTCATGCCTGTGAATGAGTTCACACCCGTGATTCCCAACTGTGAACGCTTCTGAAATTAATAGTATCATTTCCACACCATAGTCACGCCCATGACTTTTGGCAGGAAATCTGCATATTCACATTTCATTCATTCTAATTACACCAAATCATATCAAAACATAACTCATGCATTTCTGGAGTCCTTTATTCAACATATCATGACTAATACATATAAATGCCTGAATCATAATTAAATTTCCTAACATGCATCACTTAATTCAACAATTCACAAGAAAATTCATTCTCTATCTCTAACATCTGATTTCATGCCATAGTCATCCTTAATGCATTTCAATCATCTATTATCATACTAAGCATGCATTATTTCAAACAAAAATAGGCTATTGCCTTAAGTTATGCACAAACCTTAATCTTTCTCATTCACTCTTCTAGGTAGCTTTCTCTTTTCCTTTGCTCCTTAGTGTTTGTTCCTTGTCACTTGGAACTCCTACAACATCATAAATCATTATTATCATCTGATTTTCTCAAGACCCTAAACTCTCTTATTCTATCTCAAAACCCTAATTTCTCTCTCTTTCCATATGAGTCTTGGATGAGTTCAAAATTCGAACTTCTTTAAGAAAAGATGAAGAAGAAGAATCACTTATTACCTTACTCTTTTCTTCACTAAATCACAACTTTGGAGATTTTCTCTCTCCACCAAACTTGATTTTTCTTCCTCTTTCTTGTTCTTTCCAGCTTCCTTAGGAGTTATGGACCATGAAGATCACTTGTTCTTGCTCTTTCCCCTCTCTTCTCTTCCTTTCTCTCTCTAAATTTCAAGTTCGGCTATGGAGGGAATGGGGCTGGCGTGACTGGTAGACAAGAGAGAGAAGGAAGAAAAAAATGAATAGAAGAAGAAGAAGAAAAGAAAGAATTAAATAGGGTACCCAAAAGTCTTCATGTTGGACCCACCATCTTGCCCATCTTCTTCCCATTTTATTTAATCAACACTAATCTTACTCCTCCTCATTGAGTAGCTGGCCAACCTATTAAAATGTCCCTAAAATTAATATGTTGATTGGTAATTAATCTCATAAATCCTTAAATTTTTGGTAAATTGCAATTTGACCCCAAAACTTATCAAAATTTGCAATTTAGTCCTTTACCGTAAATCAACTTCTTTAAATTTTATATTCACTTAATTAGGCATATATCATTTAATTTAGTCATTACTTGATTAATTCTTCTCAAAAATCTAAAATTTAAACTCCGATCGGTCATACGCATTAATTTCGCGAGACGTGCGACTCGGTGTCTAAATTAGTGGATATTACTAGATTATAGAGGAAGGAGTCAATTTAGGAAATAGATGTCTAGAGGAAAGAGCATAGGCAAATCAAACAAATATGCCAATATTGAATGCCATTATTGCAAAAAGAAGGGTCATATTAAGAAATACTGTCGAAAGTTCAAGAAGGAACAGAAAGGCAAGGAAGTTAAACGAGATGACAGTAGTGATGATGACGTAACAAATACCATGAATGAATTCAATGTTGTTTGTGATGACACTATCAATTTCACATGTAATATCCTCGACCTTTCCTACATGCATATTCACATGCATTTCATTTAAACATATGCATCTTGCATATAATTCAATTGAACACGTGCATTTCATACGTATTTTCATAGGAACAAGTTTATGACACGCACTAGCTATGTGTCCTAGCATTTGGCAATTGTATCGAGTTGTAGGTGTGTTCTTATAACCTAAATAAGGGTAATACGATATTAAGAATAAATTAAATAAAGTGATTAAATTAAAGTAAGTAAAATGACTAGATTAATATTAGTAAATATTTTACATTATTAATTTAATTAAATTGAATCAAAAGACTAAATTGCATAATGTATTGATTTGTGTAATAATAATTAGAATAAGAATAAATAAAAAGAAAAAGAAAAGTTAAAAAAAAAGGAACCGATGGAAAAAAAGAAAAGAAAAGAAGGAAGACATATTGTGGTGGCTTTGGCTAATGTTGACTTATTAGGCTAAATCAAGACTAGCAAATATTGACTTCTTCTTCTTCTTGTTTGCTTCATTCCTTTAGTCCATTTTTTTTTAAAGTTCCAGCCACATTTTCTTCTCTTTCTCACTCCAAAATTTACAGCAATAAGGTTAGCCAAGGGTGATTATAGGTGAGTAAACATTTATTTTGTGTTAATCTTGATTATAATGTTTAGGGTTTATAAATAGGCAGTATGTTGTACCACGGTTTCGATGATCTTAGAGATCGAATTTGGAAAAGTTTAAAACATAAAATTTATAGATCTACATCTCATATACATGTGCATAATTATCAATTGAATTCTTTAGTGCATATGAATATTGCTTGCTATGTGATTCATATGATTGTCATGATTTGTCCTTTATAATATGATGATGGATCATTTGTGACATTTGTGGTACATATAAATGGTATACTTGTGGTATATTTGAGGTATATGTTTGACATATGATATATATATATATATACATGGCATATGTATAGTATATGCAAGATATATGCGTGACATATGAGGTATATATGCGGTATATATATGGTATATGTGATAAGATACAATGGTTGATGAATGCTTAAGTACAAGTGCATATGCATAATGACTTAAAAGGTGTTGTGACTAGTTAATCGACATTGCAAAGCAAAAGAAGAGGCATATGGCTCTACAAATATGCAAATGAAACAAATGATTAAGCTAGCTAGCAAATGCAAATGCAAATATTCACATGACAAATGTTCACATGGAAACCTGGGGCAATGTTTGTATAAACTGGTCACAACAAAATAAAATGAATAAGCACAAGCATAAATAAAGAACAATTATTGAATACTTGATTTTATCTATATTTATATGTTATTGACTGATAAAATGGTATATAAAGCGTCTATTAAGTATACTTGTTATTTGCTATTATGAAATGCTTGGTACTTTAGAGCTCATTTGATGGTTATTCTCACTGAGTCGCAACTCACCAAATTGCATCATTTTTCAGGTAGAGAAGAGTTAGTTCATATTGAGGTGCATATAAAAGTCATGGATCAAAGGTCACCGATTGAGCCTCCTTACTTTCTCTCATTGCATTCCACATAAGCATAAGACCATATCATTTATATTTGGGGGTTGAATACTTGCATATGTATAATTACAATGAATATGTACTAGGATATATATATATATATATATATATATATATATATATATATATATATATATATATATACAACTTGTAAATTTACTAACTTTTAAATGTAATGTTTAAGTTATTAATATATGTGATGTTATAGGCTATGATTAAAGCATCCGTATTGATTGTAAAATTATTGTTGATAATATGAGATGAGTTAAAAGAAATACTCTCACTATAAACATGAATTTTATTTTATTCATGTTCCATACGTGATAACTTAATATATATACAGCATATGTGGTATATAGAAGTATAAGGTGTTAGGTGTTACATTTTTGGTATCAGAGCAGGGATAGGTTCCATAGGAACATGCATATGCATATAAGTATGATAACATGTGCATAATATGTGTTGAACATTATGTAGTGACATAATTTCATTTATTTTAGGGTCATCATAAGACATGATTCACTAAGGAGAGAGGGGCCGGCCGAAATGCATTCTCATGAGGTATCACCTCATTTGCATAGAGATCAGCCAACACTAGGAGCTAGAGCTCCCGCGCATGCATCACAATCATCACATGCAGAAATGCCATATGAAAACCCAGAACAAAAAGTACAATGGCCTGAAATGCATAGAGAAAGGCGTTACAATTGTAACATCCTTGACCTTCCCCACATGCATTTCATTTGGACATATGCATCTTCCATATAATCCAATTGAACATGTACATTTCATACATATTTTCTTAGAAACAAGTTCATGGCACGCACTAGCTACGTGTCCTAGAAATTGGAAATTGTGCCGAGTCGCACGTGTATAATTATAACCTAAATGAGGATAACAAAACATTAGAAATAAATTGAATAAGGTGACCAAATTAATGTAAGAAAAATGATTAGATTAAGATTAGTAAATATTTTACATTGTTAATCTAGTTAAATCGGGCCAAATGATTAAGTTGTACTATTGTGTCAATTAGTCGAATTATAAATATATGTAAATAATAATAATAATATAAATAAAATGAAAATGAAAATGAAACAAAAGATAAATAAAAGAGAAGAGAAGAGAAAAGAGAAGAGAAAGGAGAAAAGAGATGAGAAAAAGATAAAAAGACAAAGAACAAAAAGTTAGCTTTATCTTCCCATTTCTGGCTTCTTCTCCAGCCCGACTTCTTCTTCAATTTCCTCCATTTCAGAATTCAATTATTCCTTGTTTTACCTAGTTTTTGTACCAAATTGATCCCTTGAAATTTCGTTCTTGGTAAGTAATCAATTCTTATTGCTATAGGGTTGATTTGAGTTGCTAAGGTTTAATAATAGGCACTGAATTGCACCCCGATTTCGATGCACTGAATTGATTCTGGAAAAGTTTAAAACACAACATTTGTTCCTTGATGTCTTATATTTATGGATATGTAAAAAAAATTTTCATGATTTAGTGTATAGGAAGAGAAATCCTCTCTACTGAAACTGGTCAGGGTGTGAACCCTAACCAAGGTAGCTACTGTGTTCTTTGATTTAGAATATGTTAATGCCATTATTGGAAGTATCTAAAAACATAAAAGTTGTAGATATATGTGTGTTGTATCTTTATACGAAATTTCAGATTCATAGGTCTTGTAAATGTTGAGTTATGGGAAATGGAACCATGACTATTCCATGGTTTGAACTGCCTACTAAGTCCCCTGGGCAGATCTAGTAAATTGTTTGGCTAATTTGAGCTCGTTAGAGCTAGATTCTGTAAATGATCAAAACTTAAAAGTTATAGGTATATGTCTTAGCTAAATTTTTGTACTAATTTTAGCTTCATTGGTTATGTATAGACTAAGTTATGACCTTTGGAAGTCATACTAGTCCAGAAGCTAATTCTATTCTAGAACAGTAAACTGTTTGTTATAATTTGAAGACCTTAGAGACATAATTGATAAAATTTGTGAACATGAAAAATGTTCCATATGAACCCATATAAGTGTATGTAAATTTTAATTAAACTAGGACTTATATATTATAAGTTATGATGAACCCAAATGAGTACCCTGAAACTGCCTAAAGGCAGAAAACATAACACACTTAGAAATTCCACAAAATAATGTACAATGATCCAATTGGTCTGAAATTTTAATATGTTCTATAATATATGTTACTTTTAATTAGGAACAAGAATTTGATTAATTGGTCAAGTATAGAAAAAGTTATAGGATAAATAGTCCCATAAGGTCACACTGCCTCATAGGAAAAATCTTAACTATTGATATGAACAGTGCATATTAATTTGTTTAAGCCACATTAAGTCTCCCTAATCATGAGTTAATCGATTATATTTTCATATTAGGCTAGCAAAATATTGGAACGAAAATGTGCAAAAGCTCTATTTGCCTCTGCCATTCTATGAGTCTCTTCCTTTTTGCGTATGGCATATTCACGACCAAGAAGTACTGGATTCTCTTTCGGATAGGCCCTGAAAGGAGAAGGAAGGCTGGAATGCCAACAGACGTCTATTATTGAATTCACCCGACCCGAGAGTACCCATTTTATTTACCCACAAGGAGCAGATAGACAATAAGTTAGGGGTCAGAATCAAAGGAGAACGGTGAGTCTAATTATCAATTGAATTCTTTAGTGCAAATGAATGTTGCTTGCTATGTGATTCATATGATTGTCATGATTTGTCCTTGATGATATGATGATGGATAATTTGTGACATTTGTGGTACATATAAATGGTATACTTATGTATATTTGAGGTATATGTTGACATATGTAATATATATACATGGTATATATACATAGTATATGCAAGGTATATGTGTGGCATATAAGGTATGTATGTGGTATATGTATATTATATGTGGTAAGATACAATGGTTGATGAATGCTTAAGTACAAGTGCATATGCATATGGACTTAAAAGGTATTGTGACTAGTTAATCGATATTGTAAAGCAAAAGAAGAGGCCCATGGCCCAACAAATGTGCAAATGAAACAAATGATCAAACTAGCTGACAAATGCAAATGCAAATGTTCACATGGAAACACGAGGCAATGTCTATTTAACTTAGTCACAACAAAATGAAATAAGTAAAGCATTTTCATACATAAAGAGTAATGATTATATATTTCAACTTTATTGATACATATATGATACTGATGAATGGAATGGAATATATGGTATATATTGGATTTGTGATTTATTACTATGAGTTGTTTGGTACTTTAGAGCTCATTGGATGATTATTCTCAATGAGCCGTAACTCATCAATTTGCATCATTTTTTAGGTAAAGAAAAGTGATAGCTCATTTTGAGTAGTGTATAGAAGACATAGAGCGCAGGTCATTGGCTGAGCCTCATCACTCTCTCTATTTGCATTCCACACAAGCATGAAAACATGTCATCTGTATTTTGGACTTATATGTTTGAATATGTAGTATCACTCTAGATTAGTTTTAAAATGTATAAATGGAAGCAACTCGTAATCCTTTGGATGTGAAGTTTATGTTTTAATATATGTGATATATCGTATTGTGGTTTTTAATGTTGACTTGAAAAGTCATTGAGTGATATTACAGGATATGAGACTTGCATTGTCATTGAATGGAATTACAGGATATAAGACTTGTAAAGTCATTAGTTGATTTTATAGGATATGATATGAAAAAAAAATTTTACTAATTTACTACCACTGTTATCAGGGTATTTTCTCTTTCCAACATGCAGTATGTGATTATTTGATATAGAAATAGGTTATACTTAAATGCATATGATGTGGTGTTACAACAATAAGCTAAGAAAACAGGGTGCAGTTGATTTCTATGGCTCAACTGATCCAGTTGAAGCAGAGACATGGCTTAAAAAGACACATAGGGTATTGAATATGATGAGATGCACTCCAAAGGAGAAATTTGATTATGCGGTATCTTTTCTTCAAGGTAATGCCTATGAATCGTGGGAGACAGTCCTAGATAGTGATGCACAACCTCTAGTTCTGACATGAAATGATTTTCTCAGATAATTTCAAAATAACTATATGCCTGAAGCATATAAAGATGAGAAGAGAAAGGAATTCCTAAATCTAAAATAGGGGAACATGTCAGGTGCTGAGTATGAGATGCAGTTCAATAAACTTTCCCATTATGCCACCTTTATGATCTCTACTGAAAGAGACAAATGTAGAAAGTTTGAGGAGGGCCTCAAGTATGAGATAAGAAATAGAATCAAAATTACTGATCTTGATAATTATACCAGACTCAAAGCTGCTGCAATTAGAGCTGAAAAGTTAATGAAAAAAGCTGGAGAACAAGTAAAAAAGGCGAAACGAGAGTTTACTGGAGAGTCTAGTATAGGATATGGAAAGAAATCTAGACATATGCCGAGCCAGTCTGGCAACAGAAGTGGGTACTCCAGTTCTAGAGGTCGAGGCATGAATTTCTCTTATCTAGGTAGAGGACAAAGCTAGTATACAAAATAGAGGCCTACATGTATTCATTGTGGCAGGTAACATACAGGTGAATGTAAAAGGCTCATAGGAGCTTGTTATTTCTGTGGGTCCTTAAATCATATGTATAGAGATTGCCCAGAAAGAGCCAGATTAGTAGAGACCAGCAGAGGTAGAGGAATATTTGAGACTACAATTGAAACACCAAGGGTTAACACTACCAGTGGGACATATGTCAGAGGCAGAGGCAGGGGCAGAACTGGGGTAGTAAGCAAAGGAGCGACTAGATCTGAGGGTCAGAGTTCTAGACCCCTTCCACAGGCCAAGGCATTTGCTTTGACTAGGCAGGAGGCAATTGATGCTCTTGAAGTGGTTACTGGTAATATTTATATTTATGATATACTGGCATTTGCATTGATTGACCCAGGATCCACGCATTCATTTATATCATTACATATGACATATAAACTGCATCAAAAGCTTGAGTCATTGGGATTTGATATAAATGTGAGTACTCCACTGGGAGCAGTAGTCGTTGTGAATGAGATATGTCGTGATTGTTCGATATTTATTGATAAAGCTGAATTGAAAGCTGATTTGATCTTAATATCATTGCATGAATTTGATGTAATATTGGGAATGGAATGGTTAACTAAACATCATGCCATAGTGAATTGTTTTTCTAAGGAGGTAATTTTAAAGTCCTTTGATAAACAAAGGATTGTGTTTAAAGGAGAAAGGAAGTTGGTACCTGCATGTTTGATTTCAGCAGTTAAAGCTTTTAAGATGGTGAAAGGAGGGTGTGAGGCTTTCTTAGCCTATATGACAGACACAAGAACTCAAGATATTATGCTAGAGAATATTCTAGTAGTTTGTGAGTTCCTAGATGTATTTCCAGAGGATTTGCCTGGGTTACCACCAGATAGAGAGATAGAATTTACTATAGATTTGGTGCCAAGAGTTGCACCTATTTCTATATCTCCTTACAGGATGGCTCTGATTGAGTTAAAGGAACTTAAAATTGAATTGCAAGAGTTGCTTGATAAGGGATACATTCGACCTAGTGTATTACCTTGGGGAGCCCTAGTGTTGTTTGTAAAAAAGAAAGATAGAACGATGAGATTGTGTATAAACTATAGACAACTTAATAGAGTGACAGTGAAGAATAAGTATCCTTTACCTAGAATTGATGACGTGTTTGATCAGTTACATGGAGCTCAAGTCTTTTCTAAGATTGATCTAAAATTGGGTTATTATCAGCTTAAGATAGCTGAGATAGATATTCCTAAAACTGCATTTCATACTAGATATGACCACTATGAATTTCTAGTCATGCCATTTGGATTAACCAATACACCGACTGCTTTCATGGCTTTGATGAATAAGGTATTTCAGCCTTATTTGGATAATTTTGTTATTGTCTTCATAGATGACATTCTGGTGTACTCTAAAAGCAAAGAGGAACATGAGATGCATTTAAAAGCAGTGCTTCAGACTTTGCAGGAGAAACAATTGTATACAAAGTTTAGTAAGTGTAAATTCTGGCTTGATCATGTTGTATTTCTTAGGCATATATTATCGGGAAAATTCATAGAGGTTGACCCAAATAAAGTTAAGGCCATAGTGAGTTAGGAAGCACCCAAGAATGTGTCAGAATTGCGTAGTATTTTGGGTTTAGCTGGATATTACCGTAGATTTGTTGTTGAGTTCTCATTGATTGCTAGCCCTTTGACTAAATTGTTAAGAAATAATGTGCCTTTCAACTGGACTCCAGAATGTCAAAGGAGTTTTGATGAACTAAAACATAAGCTAACCTCAGCACCAGTGTTATCTATCCCTACAGGTACAGGTGGGTTCACAGTATATAGTGATGCTTCTCACCAAGGCTTGGGATGTGTATTAATGCAAGATGGTAAGGTTATAGCTTATGCATCCAGGCAACTGAGACCACATGAGATCTTATATCCAGTGCATGATTTAGAATTGGCTGCAGTTGTATTTGTATTTAAAATTTGGAGGCATTATCTGTATGGCGAGACATTCTAGATCTTCACAGACCATAAAAGCTTGGGTTATTTGTTGACACAGAAAATTAAACATGAGGCAGAGATGATGGTTAGAACTATTGAAAGATTATGACTGTACAATTGAATACCATTCCAGGGAAAACCAATGTGGTAGCAGATGCAATAAGTAGGAAGGGTAGTAGTAATGTAGCTCACTTGCAAGCATCATCTTTTCCATATTTGACGATCTATGAATGTCGAATTAAATATGCATGATGGAGGATCACTGATTGCTGCTTTTTAGGTCAGACCTATACTAAAGGATAGGATCAAAGTTGCACAGAGTAAAGATCCTAAATTGTGTGAGAAAATTGAATTAGTAAGGCAGGAAAATAGTAAAGATTTTAAATTACAAGACGATGTACTAATGTTAAGGTCAAGCATATGTGTTTCAAACATTGACAACTTGCGTTTGGAAATAATGGAAGAAGCACACAATGCACCTTATGCAATGCATCTAGGGATGACTAAGATGTATCACAGTTTAAAACCTCATTACTAGTGGCTAGGAATGAAGAAAGACATAGCTAAATATATTTCTAAATGCTTGACATGTTAGCAGATTAAGATAGAACACTAGGCACTAGTTGGTAAACTACATCCTTTACCAGTGGCAGAATGGAAATGGGAAAAGATAACGATGGATTTTGTTTATGGATTGCCCAGAACTCTATGAAAAAATGATGCAATATGGGTAATTATTGATAGGTTAACCAAGTCAGCACATTTTGTACCTATCAGATGGGGTGTACACTTAAGAGTTTGGCCAAATTATATATGAATGAGATAGTCAGATTGCATGGCATTCCAGTATCCATTGTGTCTGATAGAGATCCATGATTTACTTCACATTATTGGGTGAGTTTACAGAATGCATTGAGAACAAAATTGAACTTCAGTACTACATTCCACCCACAAACTGACGGACAATCAGAAAGAACTATATAGACATTAGAAGAAATGATTAGAGCATGTGCCATGGAATTCAAAGAAGCTTGGGATGAGTATATAGCATTGGTGGAGTTTGCATACAATAACCAATATCATAGCAGTATTCAGATGGCTTCATATGAGGCATTGTATGGAAGAAAGTGCAGAAGCCCTATCATTTGGGATGAAGAAGGTGCACGTGCATTAGAAGGGCCAGAGATAGTACAAGATACAATGGATAAAATCAAAATTGTCAAGAATAAACTAAAGGCAGCACAAGACAGACAAAAAAGTTTTGCTGATCAACATAGAAGGGAGATGGAATACGAGTTGGGTGAAAAGGTATTTCTACGAGTATCTCTATGGAAAGGGGTAATCCGATTTGGCAAGAAAGGTAAATTAAGGCCAAGATACATAGGGCCTTCTGAAATTCTTGAGAAGGATGGTCCACTGGCATATAGATTGGCTTTACCACCAGAGATGGCTCATATTCATAATGTGAGGATGAAACAATTAAGAAACTGAGAAATACCTTTAGTTAAGGTATTATGGAGAAACCATTCACAAGAAGAGGCAACATGGGAAATGGAAGAGAATATGAAAAAGTAATATCCACACCTATTTCCAGGTATTAAATTTCAAAGACAAATTTTTTAAAAAGGAGGGGAGAATTATAACATCCTCGACCTTCCCTACATGCATATTCATATGTATTTCATTTGGACATATGCATCTTGCATATAATTCAATTGAACACGTGCATTTCATACGTATTTTTATAGAAACAAGTTTATGGCACACACTAGCTGTGTGTCCTAGTATTTGGCAATTGTATCGAGTTGCACGTGTGTTCTTATAACCTAAATGAGGGTAACAAGATATTAAGAATAAATTAAATAAAGTGACTAAATTAAAGTAAGTAAAATGACTAGATTAAGATTAGTAAATATTTTACATTGTTAATTTAATTAAATTGAATCAAAAGACTAAATTGCATATTGTGTTGATTTGTGTAATAATAATTAGAATAAGAATAAATAAAAATAAAAAGGAAAGTTAAAAAAAGGAACGAATGAATAAAAAAAAGGAAGGAAGACAAATTGTGGTGGCTTTGGCTAATGTTGACTTATTAGGCTAAATCAAGACTAGCAAATATTGACTTCTTCTTCTTCTTCTTCTTCTTTGCTTCATTCCTTCAGTCTATTTTTTTTTTAAGTTCCAGCCACCTTTTCTTCTCTGTTTCACTCCAAAATTTACAGGAACAAGGTTAGCCAAGGATGATTATAGGTGAGTAAACAATTATTTTGTGTTAATCTTGATTATAGTGTTTAGGGTTTATAAATAGGCAGTGTATTGTACCACGATTTCAATGATCTTAGAGATCGAATTTAGAAAAGTTTAAAAAACACAATTTGAAGATCTATATCTCATATACATGTGTCTAAAACATTGCTATAATAATTTTTGTATTTTAAGAGAAATCGTTCTTTGAGTAAAATTGGTTCTGCTTCAATTTTTAGCAGACTACCTCATAGTTTTTATCTATTTTGACTATCTTAGAGATATAATGTTATGCCACATAAAACATAAAATATTTAGATACATATGTCTTATATCGGTATACCAAATTTCAGCTTCATATATAATGTGGATTTTGAGTTATGATGAAGAGAACCATGACTGTTCCATAGTTGGTTAGTGCCCTGTGCAGGTCTAGAAACTTGTTTAATTATTTTGAGCTCTATAAAGATAGATTATGTAAATTATCAAAAAATAAAAGTTATAGGTCTATTTATTTTCTAAATTTTGGTACTAATTTCATCTTAATATATTATGTATAAAGTAAGGTATAGCGTTTACAAATCATATTGGTTTGGAAGCCAACTCTGTTCTAGACTAGTAAAATATTTCTTATAATTTGAGGACCTTAAATATATAATTGATAAAAGTTGTAAACATAAAAAAATGTTTTATTTGAACCCATATAAGTTTTTGTAAAGTTTCATTAAAATATGACTTATATATTATAATTTAAGATGAACCAAAGTTGGTATCCTGAAACTGCCTAAGGGCAGAAAACAGAACATATTTAGAAATTCCACCAAAAATTGTATAATGATCCAATTGATCTGAAATTTTAATATGTTATATAATTATATTTATTTTTAATTAGGAATAATAATCAAACTATTTGGTAAATTATATAAAAATTTATAGGCAAAACAGTCCCATAAGGTCACACTGCTTTATAGAAAAAATCTTAACTATTGATATGAACAATGCATATTAATTTGTTTAAACCACATTAAGTCTCTCTATTCATGAGTTAATAAATTATATTTTCATATAGGCTCACAACATATTGGAGATCCATAAGAAAGGGATTGACAATAAGTTAAAAGTCGGAATGAAAGGAAAAAGGCGAGTCTAATTATCAATTGAATTCTTTAGTGCATATGAATGTTGCTTCCTATGTAATTCATATGATTGTCATGATTTGTCCTTTATAATATGATGATGGATAATTTATGACATTTGTGGTACATATAAGTGGTATACTTATGGTATATTTAAGGTATATGTTTGACATATGATATATATATGCATGGTATATGTATAGTATATGCGTGACATATGAGGTATATATATGGTATATGTATGGTATATGTGATAAGATACAATGGTCGATGAATGCTTAAGTACAAGTGCATATGCATAATGACTTAAAAGGCATTGTGACTAGTTAATCGACATTGCAAAGTAAAAGAAGAGGCTTGTGGCCCAACAAATGTGCAAATGAAACAAATACTCAAGCTAGCTAGCAAATGCAAATGCAAATGTTCACATGGAAATCAGGGGCAATGTCTGTTTAACCTGATCACAACAAAATAAAATGACTAAGCATAAGCATAAGTAAAGAGCAATTATTGAATACTTGATTTTATCTATATTTATATGTTATTGACTGATAAAATGGAAGGTAAAGCGTGTATTAAGTATACTTGTTATTTGTTATTATGAAATGCTTGGTACTTTAGAGCTCATTTGATGGTTATTCTCACTGAGTCGCAATTCACCAAATTGCATCATTTTTCAGGTAGAGAAGAGTAGTAGTTCATATTGAGGTGCATATAAAAGTCATGGATCAAAGGTCATCGAGCGAGCCTCCTCAATTTTCTCCTTGCATTCCATATAAGCATAAGAGCATATAATTTATATTTAGGGGTTGAATACTTGCATATGTATAATTACAATGAATATATATATATATAGATTCAACTTGTAACTTTACTAACTTTTAAATGTAGTGTTTAAGTTATTAATATATATGATGTTATAGGCTATGATTAAAGCATCCTTATTGATTGTGAAATTATTGTTGATAATATGAGATGAGTTAAAAAAAATTACTCTCACTGTAAACATGAATTTTATTTTATTCGTGTTTCATACGTGATAACTTAATATATATACAACATATGTGGTATATAAAAGTATAAGGTGTTAGGTGTTACATCACATCCCACGAGACTAGCTGGGTAATTGATAGTGACACTATCATTCATGCCACGTCTCAAAAGGAATTTTTCTTATCCTACACAACAAGAGATTTTGGTACTGTGAAGATGGAAAATGATAATCTGTCAAAGTCATTGGTTGAGGAGATGTTTGTCTGGAGACTGTGAATGGTACCGGATTAGTCTTAAGAGATTCAGGCATATTTCATATATTTGCCTGAATTTGATATCTGCAGAAAGACTTGATGATGTAGGTTTCTGCAGTACCTTCTCTAATAATCAGTGGAAACTTACCAATGGCTTCCTGGTGGAGGCATAAGGCATGCTACCTTGTATGTGATGCATGTAAAGCTCTCCAATAACATTGTGAGTGCTGTGGAGAAAGACAGTGATATTGAATTATGGCACAAAAGGCTCAGCCACATGAGTGAGAAGGGGATGACTGCCCTTATTAGAAGGAAGATGTTGCCCAATATGGATGAAGTGCATTTAGAGAAATATGTTGATTGTTTAGTAGGAAAGTAAAACAGAGTTGTTTTCAAAAGTTTCCCTCATTCTAGAATGAAGAATGTGTTATATCTAGTCCATTCAGATTTATATGGGCCAATGCCAAAGTCACTAGGTGGTGCTCAGTATTTTGTAACTTTCATTGATGACCATTCGAGGAAGACATGGGTCTATACTTTAAAGACAAAAGATCAGGTGCTAAATGTCTTTAAAAAATTTCATGCCTCAGTTGAGAGATAGACTGGAAAGAAATTGAAATGTATTAGGACAGACAATGGTAGAGAATACACTGGACCATTTAATGCCTATTGCAAAGAACACGGTATTCAGCATCAGACAATGCCTCCGAAAACATTGCAGTTGAATGACTTAGCTGAGAGAATGAACAAAACTTTGATGGAGAGAATCAAATGTTTGCTCTCACATGCAAAGTTACCTAAAACATTTTAGGGTGAAGTTTTACTCACGGCTGTGTACGTGTTAAATCTTTCACCATGTATCCCTCTAAAGTTATATGTACAAGAGAAAGCATTGTCAGGAAATGATGTTTTCTATGATTATCTATGGGTATTTGGTTGCAAAGCCTTTGTGAATATTCCAAAAGATGAAAGGTCCAAGCCCGTTGTCAAAGCACAACAATGTGTTTTTATTGGTTATGGCAAATATCAGCTTGGCTATAGATTTTATGATTTAGTGGAGGAGAAACTTGTCACAAGCCGTGATGTTGTTTTCATTGAGAAGGTGACCATTGAAGATTTTGTCAGGACAAAGAATAATGTTCTTGATTATGATGGTAACTTAACAAATTTGGAATTGATTCCTCGAACACTAGTGCCGATACAAGTTAGAGATGAAGATCATATTCATCTACCTGAAGAAAATAATGCTCCCATCGAAAATCCAGAAGATGATGCTGACGATGATGATGTTCATCATCAACCATCACCGTGCACTCACCTGTTCCTGTGAGAAGGAGCAATAGAGCAAGACAACCTTTTTCAAGGTATCCAGAAAATGAGTATGTGTTATTCACTGATGGAGGAGAATCATAAAGCTTTGAAGAAGCTATGGATAATGAACACAAGCTAAAATGGGTAGAAGCCATGTAAGATGAAATAAAATCCTTGCATGAGCACAAAACCTTTAAACTGGTGAAATTACCAAAAGACAAAAGAGCTTTGCAAAATAAATTGGTATTCAAAATCAAGCATGAAGAGAATAGTTCCCATCCAAGATTCAAAGCTAGATTGGTTGTCAAGGGATTTAGCCAAAGGAAAGGAATTGAATTTGATGAAATTTTCTCACCAGTTGTCAAAATGACATCCATTTGTATAGTGTTAGGATTAGCAGCAAGTCTTAACTTGGAGGTTAAGCAAATGAATGTCAAAACTGCCTTCCTACATGGTGATTTGGAAAAGGAGATATACATGGAGCAACCAGAGAATTTTGAGCATAAAGGAAAAGAGGATTATGTTTGCAAATTAAAGAAAAGCCTCTATGGCTTAAAGCAGGCACCAAAACAACGGTATAAGAAGTTTGAGTCTGTTATGGGGGAGCAAGGCTATGAGAAGACTACTTCAGATCATTATGTTTCTATACATAAATTTTCTGATAAAGATTTCATTATTTGTTTGCTCTATGTGGATGACATGCTGATTGTTGGCTGGAATATTTTTATAATTAACAACTTGAAAAAACAGTTGAGCAAGTCTTTTTCCATGAAAGACTTAGGACCATTAAAACATATTCTTGGCATAAAGATTATCAAAGACAAGAGGGCCAAAAAATTATGGCTATCACAAGAGAAGTACATTAAGAAAGTACTTTAGAAATTTCAAATGGACCAAGGTAAAGCGGTTAGTTGTCCTCTTGCTAACCACTTTAAGCTGAGTTTCAAATAGAGCCCTTCTACAGACGAAGAGAATAATGAAATGGACAAGGTACCATATGCTTCAGTAGTTGGAAGTTTGATGTATGCCATGGTGTGCACACAACTAGATATTACTCATGCAGTTGGAGTAGTGAGTAGATTCCTTTCAAATCCTGGAAAGGAACATTGGACTACGGTAAAGTGGATTTTCAGGTATCTTCGGGGTACTTCCAAAATATGTTTATATTTTGGAGATACCAAACCTGTGTTAGTTGGATACACAAATGCGGATATGGCTGGTGATTTTGACTCAAGAAAGTCTACATCAGGATACCTATTCACTTGTAGGGGGAGTTGTGTCATGACAATCAAAGTTACAGAAATGTGTTGTATTGTCTACTATTGAAGTAGAATTTATTGCAGTAACAGAAGCATGTAAAGAGTTGGTATGGATGAAGAAGTTCTTGAAAGAACTTGGGTTGCAGTAAGACATATATCAGTTGTTCTATGATAGCCAGAGTGTTATCCATCTTAGAAAGAATGCCTCATTCCATTTAAGATCAAAACATATTGATGTAAGATATCATTGGATCAAGGATGTGATGGAGAAGAAACTATTATAGTTTGAGAAGATCCATACAGAAGAAAATGGAACAGACATGTTAACGAATATTATATTAAAATCGTATTTTGAATACTATCGATTAGCTACTGGAATGGTGGAGCCCCCATGTTGTCGGAAGGGGGAGATTTGTTATGTCGGCAGCAGAAAATGTTGAAAAAACAATTAGCAGTGGTCCCTATAATATATGGGACCTACCATTATTATTATTAAAAAAAAGGAAAATCAAAAGTTTTTGCTGCACATCGAATTCAAGTTTGATTTTACTACCGTCTTTCAATTATGTTCCCTATAAATAGGCAAAGAATCTTTAATTCCATTACAACAATCTCTTCAAAATTTGAGAGATTAGTGATAGAGAGTTAGACTTTTGAAATTTTTTTCCAAAAATTGGGGAGTGACAAAAATAACGAGAAAAATATTTTTGGCGTGTTTTTGGAAAATACTTGTGTGCCACTATTTTTGGGTTTATCTTAAAATTGTTGTATTACTTCTAGTTTGTGTATAGGGAAAACTCTTTCTTTGTACCCATTAATTTTTATTAATGGAAAAAAAATATTCGGAATGTTGTCTATGAATGTAACCCAAATTAAAAGGCGAATTACGTTAAATTGTTGATATTATTTTTTGCTGATTATTTTATTTCATATTTATTTATATTATTTTACTCATTGTACCCAACAGATACGTCATATCTTTACCCACACGCTGAAAGAATCTTATAGGCGCTAAAGGAGAAGGGAATTCAGATGGCTATTGCACATTAGTTTGTCTCATTTTAAGTGAGAAAAATATCCAAAGAACACTTAAAAAAGGAAAAATATGGTATAAAAATAACAAATAGGAATTTTTTTTAACAAATTCCAAATTTCACAATTATATTCAAAATATATTTTTTTCATTTTAATTATATGAACTTTTATTTTTAATATAAATCTCGTTTCGGTCGATTGGAATATAGTTCTGAACCTATATGGATATTATCTTTTGTCAATAACATAGCACATGTAAGCGAATGACATATTATCTTTTGTGGACTACTTATGTCATGTGTAACAAGTTTTTTATAAAAAATATTCTTAATTTTTTGGAATTTAGTTAATATATCCGAAACTGATTTTTTTCTTTTTTAAATATGCAAACTAGTGTTTTCACTTTATGCGTAGCCTAGGATGAAAAAACAAATTTTTAGCAACGAAAATTTCTATTGCTAAATAACAAAAATTGCCGAGTTTAATGAACTCTTATACTATTACGGTGTTATTGAAAAATTTAAAAAAAATTATTACTCATATTTATTAGTAATAAAATATATCAAATAAGAATGCAATAAAAAAATAATGATTAATTATATTTAGGAAAATAAATAATTAAAAAAGTAAGTTTTTCTTTTTCTCTTTTAATTTTTGGATGAAAAGGGTATTAATATGTCTTACTATCAAATGATGCAAATTAGAGTAAAAAATAAAAATTAGCAATATGTTACAAATATTTTTTGTTTACGTATTAATAACAAAAATAGTTGATTGACTTGAAAATAAACTTATTTTAAATTTACATGGAGATCATGAATTCAATTATCTGTATCACCATCATAAAATTTTTTGTTTATAAGATTATTTTTAATATTAAAAAAATTTCAATTATTTATTTTTTTAACTTAGAATATTTTTCAATTATTTGAATATATTGTTATTATAAATGTCATATGACAACAATATTTATGAAAATAAAAATTTTAGTTCAGGATATATTAACTAAATTTTGTAAAATTCATGATTTTTTTTATAAATGTCAAACGACATCGTTTTAATATAATTGTACATGATATAATTAGTTCATATAGGATGACACATCATTCATTTACATATGTCACTTCATTGACACTTTCTAATTTAGCTCTCGAAATGGCAATCTCTCTTCCAGACCAGTCTGATATCTCTTTGTTGTGGGTGAAGGATGTGTATTCACAATCTCTTTCATAGACTTGACAAGCTTATTATTACCTTTCATGGCCAAACCAGATCCATTGTCATCAAGAGACTGCACAATCCTCTCCAAGGTTCCAAGCAGTTGCACATCTTCATGAGAGAATGGACTGATCCTATCGCCAAGTTCAACAATGAAACCCCAGATTTTCCTTTTTTGTTGATATATCCTTGACATCTTCAACCAAATTATTTCTCTTAATCATGAACTTGTGAAGTTCTCAGTTTTGACTCCAGTTGATTTTTCAACCTTTTCATTTCCACATGTTTTGCTTCAAGTTGAACTTCAATATCCAAAACTTGTTGTTGGGAAGAAGATATTGATTTTTCTTGAGCTTCTAGTTTCTGGTGTATGGAGTAGATGACATTCTCCAACTCCAAAATCATCAACCTCTTCTCTTCAATTTTTATCTGTGCGTGAATCTCACCAACAGCAACCCTTTCCCAGGCCTCATGGACAAAACAAATATTAGTCTGCTTCTCAGCAAGCTCTGAAGAAAGAGTGACTAATGAGCAACTAAGTTTTTCTTCCAATGAACTTACAGACTATAGTAGTTGATCAATTCTATGATCTCTCTCTTCTATAAGCTAGATAAGGTTGTCTTTTTCATGTTCAGCCCCAATTTCTGCAAGAACGGCAACTTCAAGTTCTCTTCTCAGTGATTCTTTCTCCAGCCAAGCTATCTCTTTCTACTGATCCCACAAAATCTTGCCTTTCTCTCTAATTTTTTGTAGAAAACTTTCTTTCTCCGTTTTGACGGACATCATTATCTCTATTCGAGTAGATCTTGCAGCTTCTGACTCTTTTTTTTTTTGAGCTATTGCTCATACAATTCAATCTATTCTTCTATCCTTCACTTCTAACATATTGGAAAGGCTATCCTTCTCCTGCTTGATAATTTCAACACTCTCTACCTCGACAAGAAGAGAAGCTTCTAATTCTTTACGCAATGCCTGATTTTCTTCAAGGTCATATTTTTAGTGTTGACCAATTGATTCCCATACCCATAATTCGAATTCAACTGCATGTCCCTCACAAATGTTTGCTGCCAATTTAGAGTTCATTAAGTCTAAGGCATCAGAAACTTCTTGAAGTTTCTTTTGGGAGTCATTTTTCTTCTGTAGAGCTTGCTTTTCTAAGCGAAGTTGGCATTTGGATGTTTCCTCAAGCATTTGCTTATACCTCTCTAGTTCTTTCTCCATCAGATGCAGTTGTTCTTCAGTGAGATTAAAGGATTCAAGCCTCCTAAATAGAGATGTTGCCTTCTCATGCTCCTCACACAATTCAATATTTGCATTGTCAGATGCAACTGTTCTTCAGTGAGATTAAAGGACTCATGCCTCTCCTCAATAGAGATGCTGCCTTCTCACGCTCCTCACACAATACAATATTTGCATTGTCCAGTGCGTCACTAGTTTTTTGTAGTTTCTTTTTGAAGTCAGTCTCCATGTGCAAAAGCTTGGTCCTGTTGGTGAAGTTGACACCTAGATGATTCCTCGAGCATTTCTTTGTACTTCTCAAGCTCATTCTGCATCAATTGCCTCTTTTCCTCCATAATATCTAAGCATGTAGTCTTCCTTGTCAGAGAAGTTGCCTCCTTACATTCCATTGCCAATTCTGAATTTGCCATATCTAAGGCGTCGTAAAGTTCACCAAGTTTGCCTTGCAGCTCTCTCTCTGCCTGAAAAGCTTGCTTCCTTAAGTGAAGTTGAGTCTTGGATGATTCGTGAAGCAATTTCTTGCACCTCTGCATCTCTTTTTCTATCAAGAACCGCTGCTCTTCAACAAGTTCCAAAGATTCGACCCTTTTCACTAAAGATGCAGCCTTCTGACATTCTTCTTTGTTATTTTCTAATGCTTTGGAAAGAGCGGCATTCTTCATCTCATTTGCCTCATCAAGGATTAACCTTATGATTGCTAAATTATGAAATCTTAAGTGATAATCTCCATTTTGTATCACATCACTAGATATAAGGTAGTAAATTTGATGAAAAGTTTATGGTATAATGGATAGAATCTTCACTGAAATAATTTAGTCTTGTTTTAGGACTTAAATTTATTTGATGAAAATTTTAGGGAAGTCACGCTCGTGACATACGTTCACGCCCGTGACTTAAATAGCCAAAAGAGGCAGTGTCGTTCACGACTTGATTCACAACATTGTTCACGGCTTTAAATAGTGAAGCTTATTTTTTACGACTTCATTCACTCCCGTGAAAAGCCTTGTTCACACCTCTTATGCATTGTCACGCCCGTGAACATTTTCACCCCAAAACACACAGAGGCGTTCATGCTTTGAGTCACGCTTTGATTCACGGGCATAAGTAGTGAAATTCAACATTTCACGCCCGTGACTATTATTTCACCTCCATGACAGTTCATCATTCACACCCATGACATTCAAAGGTCACGATCGTGAACATATTCATGCCTTTATTCACGGGTAGAACACTCCTTCAGCAAACCGTGAACACGACCATTCACACCCGTGAGCACACATTTCACGCCCGTGAATGCATCGGGCATATAAGAGAACAACCGGTTATTTTTCACATTTCAACCTTTCAACTCCTAGAAACTGCTATCATTTACACACATTCAATGAGATATTGAAGATTCCAGCCCCCAAGTCACAAACTTTTCCTATAAATACCATCAAAAGTTCAATTCTTCATAAAAAATCATACATCCTTAGGGTTTCCTTAAAATTTTTTTGTCAAAAATTTTCCCAAACTTCACAAAGTTCACCTTTTCAATTCAAACGGAGACCGCCTCATCAAAAAGAAAAAGAAAGAAGTCTCATGCTCCCAGGAGGTATATAGATTACCTCATGAACAGAATTCTGGAGCAATGTCATCCCCGGTACTCCACATTGAAGAAAAAGCCTCTTCTTTCATCGAGGTTCTTTGAATGGAAAATTTTCCGAACTCTCAGGCTAGAAACGGCTATGACAGAGCAACTCCAGGCCTGTCACTTGAAATAATTTGTGGACATTCACCAGCCCACTTTGAAAGAGCCAACACTGAAATTCTTTAGCACTTTGCAAGTGTCTCCTACTGGAGTGGTGAAATTCCAACTCTGCAACAATCCAAACACCCTTAATGCCACTGAATTTGGGGAATTATTCAACTTACCATCGGATGGCATCCTCAATGACAGCGATGTAGAATTCTTTGCCACTCGAGCTTGGACCCATTTTGGCACAGATTGCAGCTGGGATGTCAAAAAGACCAAGAGTACTCATCTCAGGTCCCTAGTGCACAAATACTTGCATAGGTTCCTAACCTACAGCATATTTGCTCGGGGAGACAGCAATTGGACCATTTGGAAATCAGAGCTCTTCCTATTTGAGATGGCAAAAAGAGGTCTTACGGTGGCACTTTCTAGATGGTTTGCAAACCATCTTCTATCCATCACCACCAAACCCACAGGAGATATACTCATTAGTGGTTATGTCATCCATATAGCCTTGAAGCTTGGCTATTTGAAGCTGGATGAGCATCATTTCAATCTCATCCCTGGGCATCCTCGGCCTTTATCAAGATGGGAGCGGCTGTCAGAATTGTTCATGAGAACAATATTTTTTACTGCTTCACAGACACTGCTGGGGATATAATCTGGGAAGACAATGATACGAAGGACTTCAAAGTCGGCCTCCAAGGGATCCAGCAGAAGCAAAGGGCTCAGATTGAGGAAGCACCTCCAGCGGCTGAGCAGGACATCAGACAATCCTCGGCCTCCACACCAAATTTGGCGCAACAGGTGGTTGACCTCTTGGCACCACATTTTGATCAGCTGCAAGCTTCAATGGACCAGGGGTTGGAAAACCTCAAAGACTTTATGGAGTCACGGATGGACACCCTTGAGGCAGAGGTTGCTAGACTTCGAGATAGGATGTCCGGCTAGGTGTTAGGCTAGATGGTAGCCTAAATTTGCATATTTGCTTGTTTATTTTCTTTGATGTTTTGTTGTTTGTTGTATTTCCTATCTGACTCTTATTTCCTTTGGTGTGTATTTCTCTTTTTAACAATCAAGTATATTTGCTTTGTTTATCTTTTGGTATCTTTATATTCTTTTTGATTGATGACAAAAGGGGGAGAACCTAGCAATATATTAAATGAATTTTTTGAATAAAAAATACGAACCTACAAATACATTGACATTGAGTTAGGTTAGGAAATATTAGAAATGCTCAAACTTTGATTCAAAATTAATATGCAAGTATGAAATTGAGAAATTGAGTTTTATACACGTTAGATATATCTTAAGTATAACTTGCATATACCTTAATGCAAGTTACATAAATTAATATGCCATGATATACTCTAAATATACCTTACATATACTTCATGCCTTAAAAAGAATTATGGTATATATTGGATATACTTTGCATATAACTTGCATATACTTAAAATCTAGAAAGTTTATTTCAAATGCTACATCTTTCTTTACAATTCTTTCATTTCATCAATTTTTTATCCTAAGTATCTTTTGAGGGGGAGACTTCTTAAAAGCACATATTGCTAGATTATTTGTCACCATCAAAAAGGGGGAGATTGTTAAACCTTGAGGGGTATTTTCATCATTTTGATGGTAACAAATAAAATAGCAATATTGTATTTAACATACTTGTTTTCTAAGTCTATTAAACAAGGTATGGAATAAAATAGCAAGAATGGAGATTGGAAGAATAATCCTTGAAAGACAAAATTAAGAAAGTAGCATGTTCACGCCCCTGACCCTATGTATCACGCCCGTAAAAGAGCTAACCGTCACCAAAACTAATATTTGAAGTTCATGGCCATGAAGGAAGACACAAACTGTGAAATGTACATTTAAGTCACGCTCGTGAATAAAATGTCACGCCTGTGAATTTTCATGACATTTTCATCTAGAGAGCTTCACGACCAAAGTCACCACTTAGATCACGACTGGGAAGTTTGTCACGCCCGTGAATATGTATGTAACATCCTTGAACTTCCCCACATGCATTTCATTGAACATAAGCATCTTGCATACAATTCAATTGAACACGTGCATTTCATACGTATTTTCGTAGGAACAAGTTCATGGCATGCACTAGCTACGTGTCCTAGTATTTGGCAATTGTATCGAGTCACACGTGTATCCTTATAACCTAAATGATGATAACAAAGCATTAGAAATAGATTGAATAAGGTGACTAAATTAAAGTAAGAAAAATGACTAGATTAAGATTAGTAAACATTTACATTGTTAATTTAGTTAAATCGGGCCAAATGATTAAGTTGTATTACTGTGTGAATTAGTGGAATTATATATATATATGTAAATAATAATAATAATAATAATAATAATAATAATAATGTAAAATAAAATGAAAATGAAACAAAAGAGAAATAGAAGAGAAGAAAAAAGTGAGAAGAGAAAAGAGAAGAGAAGAAGAGAAAAAGAGAAAAAGAGAAAAGGACAAAAAACAAGTTGGCTTTATCTTCACCTTTCTTCCCCATTTCTGCCTTCTTCTCCAGCCCGACTTCTTCTTCAATTTCCTCCATTTCAAACTTCAATTCTTCCTTGTTTCACCTAGTTTTTGCACCAAATTTATCCCTTGCAAGTTCGTTCTTGGTAAGTAATCAATTCTTATTGCTATAGGGTTGATTTGAGTTGCTTAGGTTCATTAATAGACACTGATTTGCAACCCGATTTGGATGCACATCGAAATTGATTATGGAAGAGTTTAAAACACAAAATTTGTTATTTTATGTCTTATATTTATGTATATGTAAACGTTTTTGCATGATGTGGTGTATAGGAGGATAAATCCTCTCGCTACTGAAACTGGTTAGGGAGTGAACCCTAACCAAGTTAGCTACTGTGTTCTTTGATTTCGAATATATTAAAGCCATTATTTGAAGTATCTAAAAACCTAAAAGTTGTAGATATATGTGTTTTGTATCTTTACACCAAGTTTCAGGTTCATAGGTGTAACACCACATCTTATGCATTTTAGTATAACCTATCCAAATATCAAGTAATCATACATGGCGTACTGGAAAGGTAAAATACCCTGTTAACAATAGTAGTAAAATTGTTTTTCATATCCTGTAATATAATTCCATGACTTTGCAAGTCTCATATCCTATAATTTCATTCAATGACTTGCAAGTCTCATATCCTGTAATATTATTCACTGACTTTGCAAAGTTAACACTGAGGTTTTCACCACAATATAATATATCACATATATCAAAACATAAAATTTTCACATAAGTATTTTCGAGTTGATTTCATTTATACATATTTAGACTCATTCCAAAATGACTATACCTATTCAAGCACGTAAATACAAAAAAACACATATGACATATTTTCATGCTTGTGTGGAATGCAAGGAGAGAGAGAGTGATGAGGCTCGGCCAGTGACCTGTGCTCCATGTCTTTTATACGCTACTCAAAATGAGCTATCACTTCTCTTTACCTGAAAAATGATGCAAATTGATGAGTTGCGGCTCAGTGAGAATAACCATCCAATGAGCTCTAAAGTACCAAACAACTCATAGTCATAAATCACAATTCCAATATATACCATGTATTCCATTCCATTCATCAGTCAATAACATATAAGTATAGATAAAATCAAGTATTCAATAATTGTTATTTACTTATGCTTTGCTTGTACATTTTATTTTGTTGTGACCAGATTAAACGAACATTGCCCCGGGTTTCCATGTGAACATTTGCATTTGCATTTGCTAGCTAGCTTGATCATTTGTTTCATTTGCACATTTGTTGGGCCATAGGCCTCTTCTTTTTCTTTGCACATTTGTTGGGCCATAGGCCTCTTCTTTTTCTTTGCAATGTCGATTAACTAGTCACAATGCCTTTTTAACCCATATGCATATGCACTTGTATTTAAGCATACATCAACCATTGCATCTTTATCATATACAACATACATATATTCCCTATATACCTCATATGTCAAGCATACACCTTGTATATACTATACATGTACCATGTATATATATCACATTTGTCAAACATATACCTCAAATATACCACAAGTATACCATTTATATGTACCACAATGTCAAAAATTATCCATCATTACATTATCAAGGACCAATCATGACAATCACATGAATCACATAGCAAGCAACATTCATTTGCACTAAAGAATTCAATCGATAATTAGACTCACCGTTCTCCTTTGATTCTGACCCCTAACTTATTGTCTATCCGCTCCTTGTGGTTCTCCAATATGTTGCGAGCCTAATATGAAAACATAATCGATTAACTCATGATTAGAGAGACTTAATGTGGCTTAAACAAATTAATATGCATTGTTCATGTCAATAGTTAAGATTTTTCCTATGAGGCAGTGTGACCTTATGGGACTGTTTAGCCTATAACTTTTTCTATAATTGACCAATTACTCTGATTCTTGTTCCTCATTAACAATAACACATATATATAGTATATTCAAATTTCAGACCAATTTGATCATTGTATAATATTTGGTGGAATTTCTAAGAGTGTTCTGTTTTCTGCCTTGTTTTCTTCCTTTAGGCAGTTTCAGGGTACTCATTTGGGTTCATCATAACTTACAATATATAAGTCCTATTTTAATGAAACTTTACAGACACTTATATGGGTTCATATGTAACATGTTTCATGTTTACAACGTTTACCAATTATGTCTCTAAGGTCTTCTAATTATACCAAACATATTACTGTTCCAGAATAGAATTGGCTTCCGGACCAGTATGACTTCCAAAGGCCATAAATTAGTCTATAGATAACAAATTAAGCTAAAATTAGTACCAAAATTTATCTAAGACATATACCTATAACTTTCATGTTTTGATAATTTACAGAATGTAGCTATAACAAGCTCAAAATTTCCATCCAATGTACTGTATCTGCCCAGGGCACTCAGTAGGCAGTTCAAACCATGGAACAATCATGGTTCCATTCACCATAACTCCCCATTTACAAGACCTATGAACCTGAAATTTGGTATAAAGATAAAAAATAAATATTTCTACAACTTTTATGTTTTGAGAGACTTCAAATAAGGGCTTTAACATATTCGAATCAAACCACACAGTAGCTAACTTGGTTAGGGTTTATACCCTGACCAGTTTCAGTACGAAGGGCATATCTCTCCCTATACATAACATCTTGCAAAAATGTTTACATATCCACAAATATAAGATATAAAAGAACAACTTTTGTGTTTTATACATTTCCAGAATCAATTTTTATTAATATCCAAATCGGGGTGCAATTCAGTGCCTAATATTGAACCTAAGCAACTCAAATCAACCCTATAGCAATAAGAATTGATTACTTACCAAGAACAACCTTGAAAGGGATCAATTAGCTTCAAAAACTAGGTGAAACAAGGAAGAATTGAAGTCTGAAATGGAGGAAATTGAAGAAGAAAACGGGGCTGAAGTGAGGAGGCATAAATGGGGAAGAAAGATGAAGATAAAGCCAACTTGTTTTTTGTCCTTTTCTCTTTTTCTCTTTTTCTCTTTTTCTCTTCTCTTTTCTCTTCTCATTTCTCATTTCTCTTCTCTTATATTTCCCTTTTGTTTCATTTTCATTTTATTTTATATTGTTATTATTATTATTTACATATATTTATAATTCCATTAATTCACACAATAATACAACTTAATCATTTAACCTGATTTAACTAAATTAACAATGTAATTGTTTACTAATCTTAATCTAATCACTTTGCTTACTTTAATTTATACACCTTATTCAATTCATTTCTAATACTTTGTTATCCTCATTTAGGTTATAATTACACAAGTGCGACTCGATACAAGTGCCAAATACTAGGACACGTAGCTAGTGCGTGTCATAAACTTGTTCCTACGAAAATACGTATGAAATGCATGTGTTCAATTGAATTGTATGCAAGATGCTTATGTTCGATGAAATGCATGTGGGGAAGGTCAAGGATGTTACATAGATCTTGTAAATGTTGAGTTATGGGGAATGGAACCATGACTGTTCCATGGTTTAAACTGCCTACTGAGTGCCCAGGGCAGATCCAGACATTTGTTTGGCTAATTTAAGCTAGTTAGAGCTATATTATGTAAATGCTCAAAACTGAAAAGTTATAGGTATATGACTTAGATAAATTGTGGTACTAATTTCAGCTTAATTGGTTATGTATAGACTAAGGTATGGCCTTTGGAAATCATACTGGTGCGGAAGCCAATTCTATTCTAGACAATTAAAATGTTTGTTATAATTGGAAGACCTTAACGACATAATTGATAACAGTTGTAAACATGAAACATATTCCATATGAACCCATATAGGTTTCTGTAAAGTTTCATGAAACTAGGACTTATATAATATAAGTTAGGATGAACCGAAATGAGTACCCTGAAACTGCTAAAAGGCAGAAAACAAGGTAGAAAACAGAACCCACTTAGAAATTCCACCAAATATTGTACAATGATCCAATTGGTCTGAAATTTTAATATGTTCTATAATTATATGGTAGTTGTAATTAGGAATAAGAATAAGATTAATTGGTCAAGTATAGAAAAAGTTATAAGCTAAACAGTCCCATAAGGTTACACTCCCTCATAGGAAAAATCTTAACTATTAATATGAACAGTGCATATTAATTTGTTTAATCCACATTAAGTCTCCCTAATCATGAGTTAATCGATTATGTTTTCATATTAGGCTCACAACATATTGGAGACCCACAAGGAGCAGATAGACAATAAGTTAGGGGTCGGAATCAAAGGAGAACAGCGAGTCTAATTATCAATTGAATTCTTTAGTGCAAATGAATGTTGCTTGCTATGTGATTCATATGATTGTCATGATTGGTCCTTGATAATATAATGATGGATAATTTGTGACATTGTGGTACATATAAATGGTATACTTGTGGTATATTTGAAGTATATGTTTGACATATGTGATATATATACATGGTATATGTATAGTATATGCAAGGTATATGTGTGGCATATGAGGTATATATGTGGTATATGTATATTATATGTGATAAGATAAAATGGTTGATGAATGCTTAAATACAAGCGCATATGCATATGGACTAAAATGGCATTGTGACTAGTTAATCGATATTGTAAAGCAAAAGAAGAGGTCTATGGCCCAACAAATGTACAAATGAAACAAATGATCAAACTAGCTAGCAAATGCAAATGCAAATGCAAATGTTCACATGGAAACCCGGGGCAATGTTCGTTTAACTTAGTTACAACAAAATGAAATAAGCAAAGCATTTGCATACATAAAGAGTAATGATTATATGTTTCAACTTTATTGATACATATATGATACTGATGAATGAAATGGAATATATGGTATATATTAGATTTGTGATTTATTACTATGAATTATTTGGTACTTTAGAGCTCATTGGATGATTATTCTCACTGAGCCACAACTCATCAATTTGCATCATTTTTCAGGTAAAGAAAAGTGATAGCTCATTTTGAGTAGTGTATAAAAGACATGGAGCACAGGTCACTTGCCAAGCCTCATCACTCTCTCTCCTTGCATTTCACACAAGCATGAAATATGTCATTTATGTATTGTATTTACGTGCTTGAATATGTATAGTCATTTTGGATTGAGTCTAAAAATGTATAAATGAAAGCAACTCGAAAATACTTATGTGTAAAGTTTATGTTTTGATATATATGATATATTATATTGTGGTGAAAATCTCAGTGTTAACTTTGCAAAGTCAGTGAATAATATTACAGGATATGAGACTTGCAAGTCATTGAATGAAATTATAGGATGTGAGACTTGCAAAGTCATTGAATTATATGACAGGATATGAAAAAACATTTACTACTATTCTTAATAGGGTATTTTACCTTTCTAGTATGCTATGTATGATTACTTGATACAGGGATAGGTTATACTCAAATGCATAAGATGTGGTGTTACAATGTATGTCACGCCCGTGACCCAATGTTTCAAAACTCTCCAGAGAGCTTCACGACCAAGGTCACCACTTCAGTCATGACTTGGGAAGAACAGTCATGCCCGTGACAAACATAGTCACGCCCGTGAATGATGAAAGAGAAAAATGTCAAGCGCGATTATTTGGTTGGTACAACGGCTAGTTTCATATTAAATGCACCCTAACGGCTATAATCAGCCAAGGTTGTATAAATGGAAGTCATTTATGCATTCAGTACAAGAGGATAGCAAATACTTTGAATCAAAATATTATTACAAGCTATTTGTACATTCAATACTTTGAGAACCAATATCTATTCTCTGTAAAAATATTTTTGCTCTTCATTTATTGAGCAATAAAGATTTGTGAGTATTTCTCTCTGTAATCATTTACTACTCAAGTGAGTTTTTTTGGGTATCTCTGGATTAAGAGTAGAACACTTGTAAGGGCTAGTTGCGTAAGCCTTTAAAACACAAAGTAAAGGTTAGTTGTGTGAGCCTTTAAAACACAAAGTAAAGGTTAGTTGTGTTAGCCTGTAAAAACACAAAGTAAAGGTTGTTTGTGTGAGCCTGTAAAACACAAAGAATTGGTTATTATATGAGCCATTAAAACACAAGGGATTTCTGGGTTAGGTATGAGCTATTGTGAGAAATACCATAGTTGGGAGTGAGCTTGTAAAACTCCATTGTAACACTTAGTGTGTTAGTGAAACTCTCAATTGTGATTGGGGAGAGGAGTAGGGTTTGTTAACACCCGAACCTCTATAAAAATTCTTGTGTCAAATTTCTCTATCCCTCCTTAAATTAATTTTTATTTCCGCACTTTAAAGTTTAATTTTTGAAACTCCAATTTAACCCCCCTTCTTGGCTTAATATCTGGGCAACAATACTTGTCATCTCCCTTGAGATGGATTTCCAGCACCTCTTGTCGCGACACCTCACCCGAACCGCACATGCACATGCCCAGATAAGGGACCGCTACTGTCTGTCTTCTTTACTTCTTCAAATCGCTATTATTAATAATTTATCTTTATTTTCTCAACATTCATGTATATATAGATATCTACTTAAAACCACGGTGCAATTTCTTTACATAAGATAGAAATTTTAAACATCAAATTAATTCTTAACAAACTTTAAAAGTAAGTTTTACAAACTCTAAAATTCTTTAATATAAAAGCCAAATACAATATTTCAAAAACTTGTAACCCACTTTCTCAAGATTCAGCTGCTTTACTTGAATAAGATCACCGCTTGCTTTATCTAACACCTTCAGGTACCTTTCTATATCTGAGTGGAAAGAAAACTCTACGCTAAGCTCTAATCTTAGTGGTGCATATAAATAAGGCAATATACTATATCATGCAACAGGCAATAATATGTATCATTTTTTTATATTAATGTTCTTCCATACAATTCTATTCCTTATGATCCTATCTCATACATTAATAACCCCATGCATACATGACAAATATCATTTTCATTTCCATTAATTATAAACATTTCTTTTAAACCATCAATCATGTATTCAAATATGTATACCATTTCCCATTGTTTCTATATATATATTAGCCCACAACACCTATGAACTCCAGACTAGGATAACGGAGTTGCCATCCAGGCACTTAGGAGTGCCACATGGTAATATGATGCGCGCATATAAGTGTCATTACCGGCATAGAAAATTATGCCATTACCGGCGTAGTATTCATAATCCGTGCCATTACTGGCGTAGTATTCATAATTCGTGCCATTACCGGCGTAAAAAATCATTCCATTAATGGTTTTCATCATACTCCCCCCCTGCTTGGCAGGGCAAACTATCCTTAGTATAGTTCTAGGTAGTTGTTCTAGGGCTTATTCAATATCATATAATTCATATATCTCTATTTACTTCCAATCACATCCATATCAATATTCATGTTTATTACCTGTATTAGTTCACGTATTTCATCCGTATCATTTTTCTTATATCATCCGTGTCAATTTACATATTTCATCCGTATCATATTCCATATATCATCCATGTCAATTTTACATATTTCATCTGTATCACAATACAACACGTTTTCACATCAATACACATATATATAGTTATTCTTATTTCCCTGGATAGACAATAACTTTCATTTATTTACCTGAATTCCTCATTTGATAACCACATTCAAAAGTACAAATACAGATCATTCATAGCCATGATTACTAATTTTACACCCGTAATCCCAAGTCGTGAACGCTACTGGAATGAATCGCCCAAAAGCATTCACGGTCGTGATTACTCATTCACGCCCGTGAATAAGTTCACTTCCGTGATTCCAACCTGTGAACGCTTCTTGAATGAATAGTACCATTTCCACACAGAAGTCACAACCATGATACAATCAGTCACAACTGTGAACCCTCAAGTTCATGACCGTGACTCAATAGTCACGCCGGTGACTTTCAGCAGGAAATCTGCATATTCACTTTTCATTCTTTCTAACATTATCCAAATCATACCAAATTCTATTTCATGCATTTCTAAGGTTCTTTACTCAACTTATTACTTTTTAATACATGTAAATGCCTTGATCATACAAGATTTTCTAACATGCATCATTAATTCAATGTCACATAAGGATCTCATTCATACATGTCTAAACCTATGGTTTCATGCCATAATCATCATCATTCTTGAAATGCATTTATCAAAATCATGTTCAGCATGCATTATTTCAAACAAAAATAGGCTATTGCCTTAAGTTATGCACAAAACTTAATCTTTCTCCTTCACTCTTCTAGGTAGCTTTCTCTTTTCTTTTGCTCCTTAGAGCTTGTTCCTTGTCCTTTGGAACTCCTACAACATCATAAATTATTATTATTATATGATTTTCTCAAGACCCCAAACTCTCTTTTTCTCTCTTAAAACCCTAGTTTCTCTCTCTTTCCACATGAGTCTTGGATGAGCTCAAAATTCAAACTTCCTTTAAGAAAATATGATGAAGAAGAAGAGATGCTTCTTACCTTACACTTTTCTTCACTTGATCACAACTTTGGAGATTTTCTCTCTCTACCAAACTTGATTTTTCTTCCTCTTTCTTGCTCTTTCCAGCACCCTTAAGAGTCATGGACCATGAAGATCACCTTGTCTTGCTCTTTCCCTTCTCTTCCCTTCCTTTCTCTCTCTAGAAATCAAGATTGGCTATGGAGGAATGGGGCTGGCGTGACTGGTATTCGAGAGAGAGAAGAAGGAGGAAGAAAAAGAAGAGAAGAAGAAGAAGAAAAGGAAGTCTTAAATAGGGTACCCAAAAGTCTTCATAAGGGACCCACCATTTGACCATCTTCTCCCAAATTTATATTTAATCAATATTAATCCTCTTTCTTTAATGTCATGGCCGGCCAACCCAATTTTAAGTATCCAAATTTCCTAAGTTAATTAGCAATTAATCTCATTAATCCTCCAATTTTTGGTAAATTGCAATTTGACTCCAAAACTTATCAAATTTTGCAATTTAGTCCTTTACCTTAAATCATCTTCTTTAAAATTTATAATCACTTAATTAGGCATTTATCATTTAATTTAGCCATTACTTTGATGAATTTTTGTAAAAATCCGAATTTAGACTCCAATTGGTCAAACGCGTCAACTTCGCGACACGTGCGACTCAAGGCCTAGATTAGCAGATATTACATTCTCTCCCCCTTAAAATAATTTCGTCCTCAAAATTTACCTATTCATTCGGGGTTAAATAACTGGGGGTACTGCTTCTTCATCACTTCTTCACTTTTCCACGTGGCCTCTTCAACTATATGATTCCGCAACCAAACTTTAACTAGAGGGACTCTCTTGTTCCGGAGAACTTTCTCTCCATATGCTATTATAGTCACTGGTTCTTCCTTATAAGACATGTCTGTTTGTACCTCTATTTCCTCAATCGGTATAATGTGGGTCGGGTCTGAACAATATCTTCTTAACATTGAAACGTGGAACACGTTATGAATTCTGTCTAGCTCCGGAGGAAGAGCTAATCGGTAAGCCACTGGTCCTATTCTTTCTAGAATTTCATAAGGACCAATAAACCTTGGGCTTAACTTTCCTTTTCTACCAAACCTCAACACCTTTTTCCACGGTGAAACCTTAAGAAATACTTTGTCACCTACAGCATATTTTATATCTCGCCTCTTTAAATCGACATATGATTTCTATCGATCTTGTGCTGCCTTTAGCCTTTCCTTGATCACTTTAACTTTCTCCTCATTTTGTTGAACTATTTTTGGCCCAATCAACTTTTTCTCATTCAACTCAGTCCAACAAACTGGTGTCCTACACTTTCTTCCATATAAAGCCTTATAAGGAGCCATGCCTATACTTGTTTGATGACTGTTGTTATAGGCAAACTCCATAAGAGGTAGATGTCGATCCCAACTTCCCTCAAATTCAAGCACACAACATCTCATCATATCCTCTAGCAACTGTATAACTCGCTCTGATTGTCCATCCATTTGCGGATGAAATGTCGTGCTAAAATTTAGTCGAGTTCCCAAAGCCTACTGTAGACTCTTCCAGAACTGCGACGTAAACCTAGGATCTCTATCAGAGATGATAGATACAGGCACTCCATGAAGTCTCACTATCTCATTCACATAAATCTCAACCAGCTTGTTCAAAGTATAGTCCATTCGAACTGGTAGGAAATGTGCTAACTTCATCAATCGATCCACTATCACCCACACTGCATCATGCTTTCTCTGAGTTACTGGTAAACCAGACACAAAATCCATCATGATCCTCTCCCACTTCCATTCTGGTATGGGAATCGGTTGTAGTAATCCTATGGGTAATTGATGCTCAGCTTTCACTTGTTGACAGATTAAACATTTAGCAACATATTCAGTGATATCCTTTTTCATCCCCGACCACCAGTATTGTGCTATCAAATCTTGGTACATCTTGTTCCCACCTGGGTGCATAGTATAAACCATTTTATGAGCTTCTTTTAAAATCTCTGACCTCAACTCTTTCATACTTGGCATACAAATCCGGTTCTTGAAATACACAGTACCATCTTTTATTAAAGAAAATTCTGACTTTTCTCCATTTTTCAAGGCTTCGACCATCTTTACTAACTTCTCATCTTTTTTTTGGACATCTTTAATTCTCTGCATTAATGTGGATTCCACTCGCATCTCAGCTAAAATCTTCCTGCTTAGTGCATCCGCAACTACGTTAGCTTTTCCTGGATGGTAGTCTATCACACAATCATAGTCTTTAATCAATTCCAACCATCTTCGTTGTCTCAGGTCCAACTCTTTCTATGAAGGAAGATACTTAAGACTCTTGTGGTCCGTATAAATGTAGCATCTTTCTCCATACAGATAATGTCTCCAAATCTTAAGAGCAAAAAATATCGCTGCAAGCTCTAAATCATGCGTCGGATAGTTAAGTTCGTGAGGCTTAAGCTGTCTGGAGGCATATGCAATCACTTTTCCCTCTTGCATAAGAACACATCCTAGCCCATTGTGACTTGCATCACTATACACAACATAGTCTTTTCCTGGAGTAGGCTGAGTCAAAACTGGTGCTTCAGTCGACATTGCCTTCAATCGATCAAAGCTTGCTTGTCACTTATCTGTCCATTCAAAACGGACCTCTTTTCGCAGCAGTCGTGTCAAAGGATTTGCTATAGATGAAAATCCTTTCATAAATCTCCTATAGTATCCGGCTAATCCAAGAAAACTTCTCACTTCTGTCACATTTCGAGGTGATCTCCAATTAAGAATAACCTCGATTTTACGAGGATCAACTCGAATACCTTCTACTGAAATTACATGACCTAGAAAACGAACTGCTTCCAACCAAAACTCACAATTATATAGCTTTGCATACAATTGTTTCTCCCTCAAAGTCTGCAATACTTTTCTAAGATGTTGGTCATGCTCTACTCGATCTCTAGAATAGACAAGAATGTCATCAATGAATACAACTACAAATTGATCAATATATGGCCTGAACACTCGGTTCATCAGGTCCATAAAAACTGTCAGCGCATTCGTCAATCCAAATGGCATCACCAAGAACTCATAATGACCATAACGAGTCCTGAATGTCGTCTTAGATACATCTGACTCTTTGATCTTCAGTTGATGATACCCCGATCGAAGATCTATCTTTGAAAATATACTTGCACCTTTCAGCTGATCAAATAAATCATCAATCCTAGGCAGTGGGTATTTATTCTTAACAGTAACCCTATTAAGCTGCCTATAGTCAATGCAAAGACATAAAGTATCGTCTTTCTTCTTCACAAATAGTACTGGAGCGCCCCGTGGTGATACACTAGGTCGTATAAATCCTTTATATAACATTTCTTGTAGCTGTATCTTCAACCCTTTCATTCTATGGGTGCCATCCTATGTGGTGTAATAGATATAGGAGCGGTTCCAGGTACTAATTCGATAGCAAACTCTATCTCTCGGTCAGGTGGTAGTCCTGCTAACTCCTCAGGGAATACATCAGAAAACTCACTAACAGTTGGGATGTCAGCCAACTTCGGACTTTTCTTTCAGGTATCAATCACATACGCTAGGTAAGTCTCACATCCCTTATTAATGAGTTTTCGAGCTTTCAACGCTGATATCACATTATCTGGATATCCTTTATACTCTCTCATCACTACTATCTCTTCTTGTTTTGAAACTTTAATTCTCATCTACCTCTTTCCACAATCTATTATCACCCCATGTCGAGCTAGCCATTCCCAAGATCACATCGAACACGCGGAATGGTAGCTCTATTAGATCTGCTAGAAATTGCCTGCCTTGAATTTTGATTGGGCAACCCCTAAACACTTTACTAACCCACACACTGTGTCCTAACGGGTTAGTCATAAGAATCTCATATTCTAGAGTCTCTGGTTTTAGACCCTATTGACCCGATGGTGGTGTGTATGTGTATGAGTGTGTTGACCCAGGGTCTATCAATGCATGTATACAAGAGCCAAAGAGAAGGAATTTACCCCCTATGACATCAGGTGCATCCTGCTCCTCTCGGCCTCGCATGGCATAAGCTCTTGTTGGACCAGCTCTACTGCCTTCAGGTCTCTCTACTATGGCCGATCTGAACTGGCTTGGCCCTGCACTGCCTCCTCTTCCTTGCCCTCAGCCTCGTCCTCTGCCTTGTCCCATAGTCTGTATTGGTACTAACTCAACAGTCCCTGAACCTCTGCCAAACTGTAGCAATGGACAATCTCTTTTTTGATGGTCCTTGGAGCCGCATCTCATGTACGCTCCTGTCATCCACCAACACTCTCCTGGGTGCAAACGACCATAATGCTGACACACCCGTAGAGTGGTAGACCTACGGAATGCTTGTGTGTGTGCAATGGCTGCTGATGAAGTAGATCTTATGGGTTGTCCCCGCCTATAAGAATGAAGTCTGCTGGAACCTCCAACTTGGAATCAGCCACCAAAAGATCTGGCTCTCTTGCCACTAGACTACACTCCACTTGGTTGTGGTGCTGGTCTACTAATCCCACTAACTTGTACTGGCTATTGTGCCGCCAAGACTCTTTCAACCGTTCTAGCAGACGCTAGTAAACTGGGAAAGCTCATCAGACGTAAGGCTGAAACTTGTAACTTGATCGTATCCCTCAATCCATCTTCAAATCGTCGACATTTATCAACCTCTGTAGACACAATACCACCAGCATACTTGCAAAGATGAGTGAATTCTCTCTCATATTCTGTTACAGATATATTCCTCTATTTTAGCATCAGAAACTCTCTCTTCTTATCGTCTGTGTAGATAGGAGGAATATACTGCTCCTTGAACTTCTCTAGAAAGTATTCCCATGTCATAGGGTCAGGAGCCTCTATGCTCTGTGATTCAGATCGCCACCAACCGTATGCATGCTCCTGTAGCAGAGATATTGCATATTCATATTTCTGCTCATCTATGCAGTGCAATTGATCAAATACTCATTTTGCTCGTTCCAACCAAAATTCTGCCACTGAGGGGTCATCTTCTCGTTTACCAAAGAAATCATATGCCCCTAATTTCCTTAGTCTCTAAAACTGTAATCCGGACGAATCGGATTGTGACACTCTCTGTAGTAGATCTATCATATTTCTCATGAGCTCAGTTTGACCCATATTAATAGCTGAATGCTCACGAAGTGAGCTGACACTAGATCTCAGTGCCGCAGCTCGAAGACGACTTGGTTGCGACGAAGCTCTTGCCTTTGAGGGCTCATTACTCTCAGCTTCTTCTACTACTATTCGTCTTGAACCTGAAGCCATATCCTACCTATAACATAAAGGCAACGACCCTAATCAATAAAGCAGCAACTCCAAAAATGCAATTGTGGGTATATTTCAAGAAATAAACATTTTCAAAATTCACTTTTTAAAACCCAAACCGCCCAACCAGGATTTAATACCAAAATCCAGAAACACCAACCTGGTGCTTTGATACCAAAACTTGTCGCGGCACCTCACCCGAACTGCACGTGCACGTGCCCAGATAAGGGAACGCTACTGCCTGTCTTCTTTACTTCTTCAAATCGCTATTATTAATAATTTATCTTTATTTTCTCAACATTCATGTAAATATAGATATATACTTAAAACCATAAGATAGAAATTTTAAACATCAAATTAATTCTTAACAAACTTTAAAAGTAAGTTTTACAAACTCTAAAATTCTTTAATATAAAATCCAAATACAAAATTTCAAAACTTGTAACCCACTTTCTCAAGGTTCAGTTGTTTTACTTGAATAGGATCACTGCTTACTTTATCTAACGCCTTCAGCTACCTTTCTATATCTGCGTGTAAAGAAAACTCCATGCTAAGCTCTTAGCTTAGTGGTGCATATAAATAAGGCAATATACTATGTCATGCAACACGCAATAACATGTACCATTTTTTTATATTAATGTTCTTCCATACAATTCTATTCCTTTTGATCCTATCTCATATAATAATGACTCCATGCATACATGACAAATATCATTTTCATTTTCATTAATTATAAACATTTCTTTTACATCATCAATCATGTATTCAAATATGTATACTATTTTCCATTATTTCTATATATATATTAGCCCACAACACCTATGAACTCCAGACCATGATAACAGAGTTGTCATCTAGGCACTTAGGAGTGCCACACGACAATATGATGTGCGCATATAAGTGTCATTACCGGCGTAGAAAATTATTCCATTAATGGTTTTCATCGTACTCCCCCCTGCTTGGCATGCCAAACTATCCTTAGTATAGTTCTAGGTAGTTTTTCTAGAGCTTATTCAATATCATATAATTCATATATCTCTATTTACTTCCAATCACATCCATATCAATATTCATGTTTATTACCTGTATTAGTTCACGTATTTCATCCGTATCATTTTCCATATATCATCCGTGTCAATTTACATATTTCTTCCGTACCATATTCCATATATCATCCGTGTCAATTTTACATATTTCATCCATATCACAATACAACACATTTTCTCATCAATACATATATATATATATATAATTATTCTTATTTCCCTGGATAGATAATAACTTTCATTTATTTACCTGAATTCCTCATTTGATAATCACATTCATAATTACAAATACAGAGCATTCACGGCCGTGATTACTAATTTTACACCCGTGAATTAGTTAACGTCCGTAATCCCAAGCCGTGAACACTACTGGAATGAATCGCCCAAAAGCATTCACGGTCGTGATTACTCATTCACGCCCGTGAATAAGTTCACTTCCGTGATTCCAACCCGTGAACACTTATGGATTGAATAGTACCATTTCCACACAGAAGTCACAACCGTGATACAATCAGTCACAACTGTGAACCCTCAAGTTCATGCCCATGACTCAATAGTCACGCCCGTGACTTTCAGCAGGAAATCTGCATATTCACTTTTCATTCATTCTAACATTATCCAAATCATACCAAATTATATTTCATTCATTTCTAAGGTTCTTTACTCAACTTATTACTTTCTAATACATGTAAATGTCTTGATCATACAAGATTTTCTAACATGCATCATTAATTCAATGTCACACAAGGATCTCATTCATACATGTCTAAACCTATGGTTTCATGCCATAATCATCATCATTCTTGAAATGCATTTATCAAAATCATGTTCAGCATGCATTATTTCAAACAAAAATAGGCTATTGCCTTAAGTTATGCACAAACCTTAATCTTTCTCCTTCACTCTTCTAGGTAGCTTTCTCTTTTCCTTTGCTCCTTAGAGCTTGTTCCTTGTCACTTGGAACTCCTACAACATCATAAATCATTATTATCATCTAATTTTCTCAAGACCCCAAACTCTCTTTTTCTCTCTTAAAATCCTAGTTTCTCTCTCTTTCCACATGAGTCTTGGATGAGCTCAAAATTCAAACTTCCTTTAAGAAAAGATGATGAAGAATATGCTTCTTACCTTACACTTTACTTCACTAGATCACAAGTTTGGAGATTTTCTCTCTCTACCAAACTTGATTTTTCTTCCTCTTTCTTGCTCTTTCCAGCTCCCTTAAGAGTCATGGACCATGAAGATCACCTTGTCTTGCTCTTTCCCTTCCTTTCTCTCTCTAGAAATCAAGATTGGCTATGGAGGAATGGGGCTGGCGTGACTGGTATACAAGAGAGAGAAGAAGAAGTCAGAAAATGAAGAGAAGAAGAAGAAAAAAAGGAAGTCTTAAATAGGGTACCCAAAAGTCTTCATAAGGGACCCACCAGTTGATCATCTTCTCCCAATTTTATACTTAATCAATATTAATCCTCTTTCTTTAATGTCGTGGTCGGCCAACCCAATTTTAAGTGTCCAAATTTCCTAAGTTAATTAGCAATTAATCTCATTAATACTCCAATTTTTGGTAAATTGCAATTTGACCCCAAAACTTATCAAATTTTGCAATTTAGTTCTTTACCGTAAATCAACTTCTTTAAACTTTATAATCACTTAATTAGGCATTTATCATTTAATTTAGCCATTACTTTGATCAATTTTTGTAAAAATCTGAATTTAGAATCCAATCGGTCAAACGCGTCAACTTCGCGACACATGCGACTCGGGGTCTAAATTAGCGGATATTACACCTCTACTAGCTCCTAGCAACAATAAAACATCTCCTTAAGTGTTTTGGAAATGGAACCAAAACAAGAACACCAAAATTAGCCCTTTCCTTGTAACTCTTACCCACGCCTTTTCATGTAAATTAAAAGCATTGGATATAGAGAAATTTTGATGCTTTCGTGCACAAGGATGAATTTTGTCTTTTCAATGGCTTTTTCTCAATTGACAAAAAAAAAAAAGCTTAGAAGTTAACATTTATTTTGCTCTCCATTTCCTCCCTCATTCGAAACCTTCAATTTTTATGCATTCATTTGTTCATTGTTGAGTAATTTTGTGGTTGGTGATAACAGATAAGGATTAGTAAACAACAAAATGGATCCGTAAAAGGATTTAGGATTTGTGCTATGTGTTGTTTGCTTATGTTATTTGAAATGGGATTGAAATGTTGGGGGTTGATTATGAGCCATTCAATTGTTTTTTTTTAAAGAAAGGAATGTGGATCTTAATTAAGTATAATCAGAAAACAAAAGAATTGTTTCTTGCATTTCATTGAATCAATTTCAACTGGCTACCTAATTTATTTGAAGTTGTCGTAGTTATTAAGGATAACAATTATGACATTATTCTGATTACAGTGAGGGGCAATGAAGTGATGTCATAGTGTGAGATGCATGTGTTAATTGCAGATATATATGGAGGATCATTGCCATGAGTAGGCAGAGATTAGGAACATAATGCATGAATCAAGTGTGTTTAATTTAGAGATTATTTGGTAGTTCTTTTGTACCTGAAATTATACAAACTTATTTCGTATAACTCAAGAATAAGTTGATGATAGCTAACTCTAGTTGCTTTTCCAAATGCGGTTGACTTTTGTATAAAAATGAATTATGTAAGTACATGCATCTGTTTTAGTTTACTAGATTGAAAAACTGGTGACTACTATATTACTATGTATGATATGCTTTTAACTGGTTGCCCTTAATTGCTTCTACAAATTGGCTTATTTTCTGACACTATTGGTTTGATCATACATGTCAGAGATCATATTTCTTACTATACTTGATTCTTGTTGAAATGTTAGCATAGCAATGAAAAATTTTGAATATCAATTTTTTTATGTGGTAATCAATATGATTTTAATTTGTGTTACTTATGAATTAACATAATCGGGCTAGAATCTCCTAAATATGTTGTTATTACTTCTTTGATTAGTTATAATCGTATAATTGTTGAAAGAACATGATTTGCTTATATTTATAGTAAAAATTATATGCATATATCTTATTTTTAAATGTCGTTACGTAATATTTTAAAAATAAATAATAAATTTGAGTAAGAAATAGTATAATTTAAAAAATAAATAACCTTTTTGAAGTGTTATAAATTCAGAATTGCAATTTTAAAATATAAATTAGAGAAAAAATTGAGGATGGAATGATAATGATTGGCATAAAAACGAAAGGGAAAGTTTCTGCATATGATTGAAATGCAGAAGAATAAGCTTTAAGATGAAAAAGGAGTGGTGCTGGTGTTATCCACATGACCAGAATTAGTACAGCTAAGCTAACATTCTCATTTTCAATAATAAAAAACATTTATTAATTTGGGCTGACTGCATACTGGTATTATAAAGTGGCGCCTGTATAATAAAAGAGCGTAGAAGTAGACTGCATGACAACATTAATTCAATTGTTATTTGACTCTATTACATTTTATTGAATCTTTAATTATTAATCTTAATTTATATCGAATTAAAAATTGTATCAATCCCATAAAAGAAATTGTATTCAATAGAAAAAAAATGATAATTTAAAATTTTAATGTGTTATTATTATTATTATTATTATTATTATTAAGTTTAAATTTATAGCTGATGTATGATAAATAATTGTTTGGGACGCATAAAACACTCTAGAAAGTCAAAAGATACAGTGAGAAAATGTACATTGTGTTTATGTGGATGTTCATTTTGCCTTTTCAATAATGAAAGAGTGGATCTTCATGCAAAATATTTTGACGGATCGATGTTCATACCAGAATAAATTTTTAACTAAGAAATATTTTTCTGATGAACAATTTTCAATAACACTTATCAACTATTTCATTTATACTGGTATGTAGATTTAAAAATGAAAACAATTTATAATTCAATGATGAAGTCAAATAATTGAGAAATGCTATTTTTTAAATTTATTTTGCGTTATCATTCTATATATGTTGTTCTTTTATTAAATAAATTTTAAACAATCTATACTAAACTTTTTTTTATCAAGTGCTGTTGACTTTTTCCTTTAATATATATTCTTATAAGTTAAATAAAATAAAATAAACTTTAGTTTTCTATTCTTTGTTTTCTTTTTATATAAGATCATAAACTATATCATTTATCTATTAACCAATTCATGTCTTCTTAGAAAAATTGATGTACAAATTAAATTTTGGATTTAATAATAATAATAATAATAATAATAATAATAATAATAATAATAATAATAATAATAATAAATTTAATGAACTGATGGAGAAGGAGAACAACACGAAATAGGTTGTGCATGTGTAAAATGTTGCAACACAAGTTTAGGAACGCGTGAGATGGTAGTCACTTGAAAGTCTATGTCCATTCCAACACAATTTTATTAGTTTATGGTAAATGTTACTTCAACGTCTCATATTCTCATTCAGTATGGAATTTTTCATTCTTTAGGTAGTCGTTGAGATCATTTTATCCATGCTCCCAGTAAAAAATGGATGAGACTTGTTGAAACAGAACGACTTAGTGAAGCATATATAATGGGTGTTCAAAACATTTTAGATTATGCTTTTGAAAAGACAGGAGAAATGGGAAAAATTAGGTGTCGATGTATCAAATGTTGTAACACATTACTGGAAAACTGTGATGTAACACCCTTCACATATATCAAAGAATATTAGCATGAAATTAAAAAAAAAAGTTAAAATTTAAAACTCTTTTTATGCACTATGGCCAATATAACTTTGATAAAACACAAAATGATAAACAATACTGAATTTAAAATTTATATTTATATAAATAGGGCTAAGATTTGCCCAAAAATTTATAAAAAAAAAATAATTTAAATAAATAGTTACAAGACTATATGTCCTTATAATTAAAGCATGTACACTGTTAACTAATCCTATTTCCCAACAAAAAAAATAAAAAACACTATATCACTAACCCCATAAGTGTTTGCCCTTTTTGGTCTTCCTCTTCCTCTTGGGCTTCTTCTTTATCTTTCCTTGCACACTCCAAATTGCATGTGAGAGTCAAAATACTCACATACTAAGCTTACTTCATTTAGTAGTACAGAACAATATATTAAATTTAACAAGTGTATGCATGATCATTTAAATATGCATACCAATATGTATGCATGCACATCTAAGTTTTATCTCTATATATATCACATCATACATAACATGTAACAATTTAACAAAATATTTCTCCATCAAACAACAAGTCTCATAATCATTTATCTTTTTACTTTTCCCTTTTACATACTTTTTACTGATTCAAGATAGGAATAAAATGGATAAGGATAGTTTATGGCTCACTCCGAACCCACTCAAGACACTTGCCTGATATATAGGAATTGAACCCATTTCATCTCTAAGAGATCTCACCTGAGTCTTATCTTTAATTTCACAACATTATATTTGCATTGTCCAATCATAGGTCTCTTAGTACCATAAAGTCTCGATGACAATCTATCTCTTTTAGCTCTAGTGCTAATCAAAGTATTGGGTACAATAATTGTCATTTAACACAAAGTTTCACAATCCCATATATGAATTATACATATTTAGCATCTTAATGTGTAATCTATCACAAACAGCTCAAACATACCTTATTGTCATTAAAACTTTTTAGGAATCATTTAATTGAAAATTCAAAAATTAACATAAAGGTGGATCACAACCGTGAGTACCCATTCCCGCCCGTTAAACTCCTATTTCACGGTTTTTCTGACCGTGAACCATATGGTGACACAATTTATGAATATTTTTGTCCAAAAATCACCACACGATTCATGCTTGTGAATCTTGGAAATTTTTCAGAAATTATATTTAAACACAAATTTCATTCCACATGCAATTCCCTATGGTTTACCAATGTAAACCTCACTACCAACACCTATTCCAACACATATTTATCCATGTATTATCAAAAATTTTAATTTCATGAACAAAAGGATATTAAATCCTAATATTATGTCATTATGCAATAAAAATTAAAACAAATATCATTTAAATGTATTTTCCTTTCCAAGCGCAACAGAAGTTACTTAACATTCTCAAAACCATCTGAATGACAATAAATATGCTCAACCATATTTATGGCATACCTTAAACCTTATAAATACACCATTAATCTAACTACATTCTCACTTTTCATTAAAATGCAATTAATAATTCAATCCCATCATCACGCATTTTAACATATAATACACATAAATGTTGTCATTATATTTAATATAGAGTTATGTACAAACCTTACTTAAAAATAGAGCTTCTAGTATCCTTTGTTCTTCCTTTCAAGCTCTATCCCTCTCTTAAGAAGTAGCTTCCTCTACAACAATAGTCCCTAATATGTAATCACAACCAAAATATTATTAAAACCAGAGATTTCCTAAGGATTCCACCCTACTGTAAACCATGTTTAACAAAAAAAAGGGTTTTCCTAACCCTAACTTATGTGAACCTTACTTACACTTAAACTTACAAAATTAAATATTACGAAAGGGAGATTGAAACTTAGAATCCACACTTTAAGCCCACTCCACTTTCTTTTCAAGCTATATTCCTAGCTAATCTTCTTTACACTTTGATCTTCTCATATGATCTTGTATTTTTTTCACTTATTTTGGATGAGTTAGAACAAATATTTGGGTAAGAGAGTCTCAATACAGTAAGAGATGATAGGGGTTAGGGTTTGTTTTTGTCAAAAATGGAGAAAACAAAAGGTGGTTGACTTTTATATCCCCTGATTCACAGCCATTACTGATCCTTCAGAGGCTTAAAACACCACTTACAGCATAAAACAAACCATGACTCAAAACTTGCAAAGAATGAAACACCTGATTCATGGTCGTAACTATATCTTCATGGATGTGAATCACATGCAAATAAATTTTCTCACATTTCTTATCTTTCACTCCAAAGTCTTAACCTTTCAATCCCAAACACTTGTTAAGACATGATCCCACATCTATAAAAATATCTAGACCTTGTTTACGGGCATAACAGTTCTCCATTCCTTAAGAAAATTTCATCCTCAAAATTTTTACCTAAAGTCTTATGGGAAAACATTTTGGCCATTGAGCTTGCATAATTTCTTCACTCTTCCATGTAGCTGCTTTATGTAGTGTGGTTCCTCCATAGCACTTTTACTAAAGTCATTCTTTCATTCCACAATTTTTTTCTTCTCACGCTAAGATCACTATTAGTTCTTCCTTTTATGTTAAATCTGAACGTATCTCAATTGCATCCCTCTCAATCACATTCATTGGATCTGATCTATATCTTTAAAGCATTGAGATATGAAAAATATTATGAATCTTTACTAACTCTAGAGGTAAGGTAAGCCTATAAGCAACTGGCCTAATTCATGGCATACTACAATAGTATCAATGATTATCAGCCGGGGTAAGGCCAATATGGTATCTAACGCTCTAAGTAGAAAAACTCTAGCTGGTAAACGTTAAAACTTAAATTTATTAAGTGAACAAGATTAAATTACTAATAACGAGATAATAAAAAATTTATATATTATTTTGGGAAAATTGTGGATTTAACCCACATTGATTGAACAAGTAAACGACAATTAGAAGCAAGACACGAAATTAAAAGAAATCTTTGAAATGGTGAAAAAGGGTGAAAAACCATAATTTATTATTGAAGCAGACGAGAGTTTAAGGCATAAGGGCGATCTCATTGCGATATGTACTAAAATAATTCTCTTATATTTTGGATCTCATCTAAGACCATTTTACTCATTCTTCACATCTCCAATGTGTGTGATCCATTAGGTTCCCGGTTATATTGGCCACTTAAATTAACAATTAATTTAAGCAAGTCATGAGCGATATCTAGCAACACATAATGACTCCCAATTGATCGAAAAGTTAGTGGTTTGACTATGAACCATTCTATAGATAACTTCCGTGCAATTATTTCTTTCACCATTCTATACCCCACTTGGTTCAGAGTATAGACATGTGTCAACTCCCACAAGACTAACTACATCACGTCTAGTCTAAGTAATGTTATTTCTTATCCCTGAGGCTCATTACTCTATTAGACATGTCACTAAAGACTGTTGCCCAAATAATGAACCAAGAAGAGGGGTTGAATTGGATATTAAAAATTCTTAACTTTTAAGTGCGGAATAAAAAGTTAAGCAGAGTAGGGATAGGAAGAAATCACACAAGAAACTTATATGGGTTCAGGTGTTAACAAACCCTACTCCTTTCTCCAATCTCAATTGGGAGTTTCACTAACACACTAAGTGTTACAATGGAGCTTTATAAGCTCACTCCCAACTGTGGTGTTTCTATCAATGGATCACACTTAACCCAGAAATCCCTTGTGTTTTAATGGCTCACATAATAAACCAATTCCTTGTGTTTTATGGCTCACACAAATAACCCTTACAAGTGTTCTACTCTTAACCCAATATACCCAAAATCACTTGAGTAGTAGATTATAAAGAGAAACACTCACAAATCTATAATGCTCAGAAATTATGAGCAAAAAGATTTTTACAGAGAATTAAAGTTTTGTTGAAAGTAATTAATGCACAATTGGTTACAACAAGATTTTGATTCGAAGTAATTGTTATTCTCTCGTTATGGATTCATAAATGACTTGCATTTATACTTTCTTAGCGAATTATAGCCATTTAGTTGCATTTAATGCGAATATAGCTGTTGCACCAACTCTTAATTTCGCGTCTGACATGTTTCTCTTTCCTCATTCACGGTCGTGAATATGTGTGTCACAGTCGTGAATGTTCTTCCAAGCCGTGGTCCAAGTGGTGACTCTAACCGTGAAGCATTCTGGAAGAAATTGAAGTGTTTGATCATGGGTGTGACTTTATTCTTTCATGGGCGTGAATATCTTTCCAAGCGGTAGTCCAAGTGGTGACTTTGGCCGTGAAGCTCTTTGGAGGAATTTGACATGTTTTCTCATGGGCGTGACTATCTTTCACGGGCGTGACTGATATGGTCATTCACGATAGCTATGATTATTCATGGCCGTGAACTTTAAATATTGGAGAGTTGGCGCTAAGCTACATCACGGGCATGACATAAATAGTCACGGGCGTGAACGTGTTATTTCTTCATTTTTTGACTTTCAAAGTTAGTCTTTCATTCTTGCATTATATTTCATACCCTGTTCAATAAACTTAGAACAAGTATGTTAAATACATTATTACTATTTTATTTGTTAGCATTAAAATAATAGAAATACCCCTCAAGGTTCAACAATCTCCCCTTTTTTGATGGGGATAAATAATCTAGCAATATTTGGGAGGACAACGATTCGGACGACTTCAAAACTGGCCTCCAAGGAATCTAGTAGAGGAAGAGAGTTCGAGTTGAGATGGTGACCCCAGAGGTTGAGCAGGAAATTAGACAATCCTAGGCCTCCACACCGAACTTGGCTCAGCAGGTGCCTGATCTATTGGCACCGCATTCTGACCAATTGTAGGCTTCGATTGATGAAAGGTTAAAGAACCTCAAGGATTTCATAGAGTCTCTCATGGAGAGTCTCGAGGCGGAAGTAGCTCACCTTAGAGATGGGATGTCCGGCTCCAAATCTAGTTAGAATGTAACACCACATCTTATGCATTTAAGTATAACCTATCTTTGTATCAAATAATCACACATAGCATGCTGGAAAAACAAAATATCATGTTAATAGTGATAGTAAATTTTTTTTTATATCCTGTAATATCATTCAATGACTTTGCAAGTCTCATATCCTGTAATTTCATTCAATAACTTGCAAGTCTCATATCCTATAATTTCATTCAATGACTTGCAAGTCTCATATCCTGTAATATTATTAAATGACTTTGCAAAGTTAACACTGAGGTTTTCACCACAATATAATATATCACATATATCAAAACATAAACTTTACACATAAGTATTTATGAGTTGCTTTCATTTATATATTTTTAAACTCATTCCAAAATGACTGTACATATTCAAGCACGTAAATACAAAACACAGATGACATATTTTCATGCTTGTGTGGAATGCAAGGAGAGAGAGTGAGGAGGCTCGGCCAGTGACCTGTGCTCTATGTCTTCTATACACTACTCAAAATGAGCTATCACTTTTCTTTACCTGAAAAATGATGCAAATTGATGAGTTGCGGCTCAGTGAGAATAATCATCCAATGAGCTCTAAAGTACCAAACAACTCATAGTAATAAATCACAAATCCAATATACACCATGTATTCCATTCCATTCATCAGTATCATATAAGTATCAATAAAGTTGAAACATATAATCATTACTCATTATGTATGCAAATGTTATGCTTATTTCATTTTGTTGTGACCAAGTTAAACAGAAATTGCCTCGGGTTTTCATGTGAACATTTGCATTTGCTATCTAGCTTGATCATTTGTTCCATTTGCACATTTGTTGGGCCATAGGCCTCATCTTTTGCTTTACAATATCGATTAACTAGTCACAATGGATTTTTAGTCCATATGCATATGCACTTGTACTTAATCATTCATCAACTGTTGCATCTTATCACATATAATATATATATACCGCATATATGCCTCATATGCCACACAATACCTCGCATATACTATACATATACCATGTATATATATCACATATGTCAAACATATACCTTAAATATGTCACAAGTATACCACTTATATGTACCACAATGTTACAAATTATCCATCATCATATTATCATGGGAAAATCATGACAATCATATGAATCACATAGCAAGCAACAAACATTTGCACTAAAGAATTCAATCGATAATTAGACTCACTTTTCTCCTTTGATTCCGACCCCTAACTTATTGTCTATCCGCTCCATGTGGGTCTCCAATATGTTTGAGCCTAATATGAAAACATAATTGATTAACACATGATTATGGAGACTTAATGTGGCTTAAACAAATTAATATGCATTGTTCATATCAATAGTTAAGATATTTCCTATGAGGCAGTGTGACCTTAAGGGACTTTTTAGCCTATAACTTTTTCTATACTTGATCAATTAATATGATTATTATTCCTAAGTCAAACTAACATATAATTATATAACATATTAAAATTTGAGACCAATTGGATCATTGTACAATATTTGGTGGAATTTCTAATGGTGTTTTATTTTCTGCCTTTAGGCAGTTTCAGAATACCCACTTTGGTTCATCACAACTTATAATATATAAGTCCTATTTTAATGAAACTTTACAGACACTTATACAGGTTCACATAGAACATATTTCATGTTTGCAATGTTTATCAAATATGTCTCTAAGGTCTTCAAATTATAACAAATATTGTACTGGTCTAGAATAGAATTGGCTTCCGGACTAATATGACTTCCAAATGCCATAACTTAGTCTATACATACCATATCAAACTTAAATTAGTACCACCATTTAGCTAAGACATATACCTATAACTTATAAGTTTTGAGTATTTACAGATTCTAGTTTTAAAGATCTCAAATTAGCCAAAGAATTTTCTAGATCTTCACAGGACACTCAATAGGCAGTTGAAACCATAGAACAGTCATGGTTCCATTCACCCTAACTCAACATTTACAAGACATATGAATCTGGAATTTGGTATAAAAATACATAACACATATATTTACAACTTTTATGTTTTGAGATACTTCAAATAATGAGTTTATCATATTCCAAACTAACCAACACAGTGGCTAACTTACTTAAGGTTCACATCCGGACCAGTTTCAGTAAAGAGTAGATATCTCATTATATACACTACATCTTGCAACAATGTTTATATATCCATAAATCAAAGACATAAAGGAACACATTTTGTGATTTAAACTTTTCTAGAATCAATTTCTATTAATATCAAAATCGGGGTGCAATTTAGTACCTATTAATGAACCTTAGCAACTCAAATCAACCTTATAGCAATAAGAATTGATTACTTACCAAGAACAAACTTGCAAGGGATCAATTTGCCTTAAAAAAAAGTGAAACAAGGAAGAATTGAGTTCTGGAATGGAGGAAGATGAAGAAGAAAACGGGGCTGAAGTGAGGAGGCAGAAATGAGGGAGGAAGATAAAGCCAACCTTTTTGTTTTTTTTGTCTTTTATCCTTTTTCTCTTCATCTCTTCTCTTTTCTCCTTTATTTTCTCTTCTCTTTTCTTTTATTTTCCTTTTGTTTTATTTTCATTTTATTTTTTCTATATTATTATTATTATTTACATATATTTATAATTCCACTAATTCACACAATAACACAACTTAATCATTTGGCCCGATTTAACTTAATTAACAATGTAAATGTTTACTAATCTTAATCTAGTCATTTTGCTTACTTTAATTTATTCACCTTATTCAATTTATTTCTAATGCTTTGTTATCCTCATTTAGGTTATAAGTACACACGTGCGACTCGATACAATTGCTAAATACTAGGACACGTAGCTATTGCGTGCCATGAACTTGTTTCTAAGAAAAATATGCATGAAATGCATGTGTTCAATTGGATTATATGGAAGATGCATATGTTCAAATGAAATATATATGGATATGCATGTGGGGAAGGTCAAGGATGTTACATAGAATATTGTTTTTCACTATGTTAATTTCTAGTATTTCTAATGTAGGACTTTAAATTACTTTTCAAAAACTTTGTACTTTTTCATTTGATATCAATATAATTGCATTAGTTTTCCCTTATGATTTATCTCTTATGTTCTTTTTGTTGATGACAAAAGAGGGAGAACCTAGCAATATAATTGAATTAAATGAATATGCAAGTTATACTTTGAATATACCTTCAATATACTTTGCATATACTTAACTAGTTATAAGCAAAAATTTGGATGCTATACTTATACTTTGAATATACCTTCAATATACTTTGCATATACTTAACTAGTTATAAGCAAAAATTTGGTATACTTTGCATATAGTTTGCATATACCTTGCATATACCTAAACTAGGAAGCAAACATCCATGTTATACTTCATCATTCTTAAAACTTCTTGCACTTTAGTAAATTTTTATCTTAAGCATCTTTTGAAGGGGAGACTTCTCAAAATCACATATTGCTATATTATTTGTTACCATCAAAAAAGGGGAGATTATTGAACCTTGAGGGGTATTTTCTGTCATTTTGATGCTAACAAAATAAAATAGCAATAATGTATTTAACATACTTGTTTTCCAAGTTTATTGAATAAGGTATGGAACATGATGCAAGAATGGAGAATGGAAGACTAACCTTAAAAAGACAAAAATTGAAGAAATAACATGGTCACGGGAAACATTTAAAGTTCACGACCATAAAGGATCATAGCAACCATGAATGATCATATTAGTCATGCCCGTGAAAGAAAGTCACGCTCGTGATAAAACATGTCAAATTCCTCTAGAGAGCTTCACGGCTAGAGTCACCACTTGGACCACGGCTTGAAAGGATGATCACGCCCGTGAAAGAATAATATCACACCCGTGATCAAACACTTCAAATCCTTCCAGAATGCTTCACGGCCAGAGCCACTACTCGAGTCACGACTTGAAAGAACTTTCACGACCGTGACACACATATTCATGACCGTGAATGAGGAAAGAGAAACATATCAGGCGAAATTAAGAGTTGGTGCAACGACTATTTTCGCATTAAATGCATCCAAACGACTATAATTGTAGCGCCGCACCCCATCCAAACGGCACGTGCTCGGATGAGGGAGCGCTAATGTCCGTCTTATTCTTTACTTCTTCAAATCGTTAGTATTATTAATTTACCTTTATTTTCTCAATCATTCATGTATATGAAGATATAAACAAAAACCATAGTACAATTTATTTACATAAGATAGTAATTTTAAACATGAATTTAATTCTTAAACAAACTTTAAAAGTAAGTTTTACAAACTCTAACATTTATTTAATACAAAAGCCAAATACAAAAATTTCAAAACTTGTAACCCACTTTCTCAAGGTTCAGCTGCTTTACTTGAATGGGATCACTGCTTGCTATATCTAACGCCTTCAGCTACCTTTCTATATCTACGTGGAAATTAAACTCCACGCTAAGCCCTAAGCTTAGTGGTGCATATAAATAAGGCAATATACTACATCATGCAACAAGCATTAACATATATCATTTTTTGCATTAAAATGTTTGCATGCATGACTATCAACATATTCCTATTTCATACAAGTATAAATGTCATGCTCATATAGACAATGTTATTTTCATTTATCTTTAAAGGTAAATTACTCTATTAATCTCTTTATCATTATATCTCAATCTCATATCATCATCGTTTTCTTATTCTTTTCTTTCTTTATTTTCCAACATATCCTCATTATCTTGCCCACATCACTCTAAGTTTGGACTGACTGGATACGGGTTATGGATCAGCAGTGCTCCTATAGCTTAAGCCACCCTGTCCACTATCTGGCTCATAAGAGCTTCTCAAATCAATGGCACTCTCCGAGATTAAGTCATATTGATTGAGTATAATTTCATCATAGATGAATAACCGGACCAATGGCGTTCGCTGAGCTTAAGCCACCTTGTCCTCATTTATGTGTGCTCATCAGAGCTTCTCAAGTCAGTAGTGCTCCAAAAGCTTAAGCCACACTGACCGAGCATCTCAGACCAATGGCGCTCCCAGAGCTTAAGCCACATTGGTTGAGGTATAGTACGATACCGTTCGCCCCCTTAATGACATGTCATCTATCCTGATTCTAGTCCGCAGGTAGAGTAATGGGCTTCTTTATATTTTCACATCAATCATAATTCTCAAATTTCAACACATCAATATTCTCATATTTATCAACATCTCAATTTTCTTATTTTGCAAACATATAGTCATACTGATACATCTTTTCATTCATTTACTAGATTCATCAATATTCCCATGTTTATCATCCGCATCAGATTTCACATATCATCCATGACAATTCATTTTTCTATATCACAACATATCACATTCTCACATCAATATATATATATATATATATATATATATATATATATATATATATATATATCATTCTTATTTCACTGGATAGACATTGAATTTCATTTACTTACCTGAATTCTTCATTTGATAACCATATTCAGAATTACAAATACAGAGCATTCATGGTCGTGATTACTAATTTCACGCCCATAATCACAAGCCGTGAACGCTACTGGAATAAATTGCCCAAAAGCATTCACGGGCGTGAATAAGTAATTCACGGTCGTGATTACTTATTCACGCCCGTGAATAAGTTCACGTCCGTGATTCCAACCCATGAACATTTCTGGAATGAATAGTACCATTTCCACACAAAAGTCACAACCGTGATACAATTAGTCACAACTGTGAACTCTCAAGTTCACGTCCGTGACTCAATAGCCACGCCCGTGACTTTCAGTAGGAAATCTGCATATTCATATTTCATTCATTCTAACATCATCCAAATCATACCAAATTCTACTTCATGCATTTCTAAGGTTCTTTACTCAACTTATTACTTTCTAATACATGTAAATGTCTTGATCATACAAGATTTTCTAGCATGCATCATTAATTCAATGTCACACAAGGATCTCATTCATACATGTCTAATCCTATGGTTTCATGCCATAATCATCATCATTCTTGAAATGTATTTATCTACAATGATGTTCAGCATGCATTATTTCAAACAAAAATAGGCTATTGCCTTAAGTTATGCACAAACCTTAATCTTTCTCCTTCACTCTTTTAGGTAGCTTTCTCTTTTCCTTTGCTCCTTAGAGCTTGTTCCTTGTCACTTGGAACTCCTAAAACATCATAAATCATTATTATCATCTGATTTCCTCAAGACCCTTAACTCTCTTTTTCTCTCTTAAAACCCTAGTTTCTCTCTCTTTCCATGTAAGTCTTGGATGAGCTCAAAATTCAAACTTCCTTTAAGAAAAGATGAAGAAGAAGAAGAGATGCTTCTTACCTTTCACTTTTCTTCACCAAATCACAACTTTGGAGATTTTCTCTCTCTACCAAACTTGATTTTTCTTCTTCTTTCTTGTTTTTTCCAGCTTCCTTAGAAGTTATGGAACATGAAGATTAGTTTGTCATTTATCATTTAATTAGACATTTATCATTTAATTTAGCCTTTACTTAATCAATTTTTGTAAAAATTCGAATTTAGACTCCGATCGGTCAAACGCGTAAACTTCTTGACACGTGCGACTCGGGGCCTAAATTAGCGAATATTACAATAATTCACCATGGAAGTATAAATGCAAGTCATTTATGAATCCAAAACAAGAAAATAGCAAATACTTCGAATCAAAATCTTGTTGTAGCCATTTGTGCATTTATTACTTTCAAACAAACATTAATTCTCTATAAAAAAATCTTTTTGTTCATTATTTTCTGAGCATTATAGATTTGTGAGTGTTTCTCTTTGTAATCTACTACTCAAGTGAGGTTGGGTATATTGAGTTAAGAGTAGAACACTTGCAAGGGTTAATTGTGTGAGCCATTAAAATACAAGGAATTGGTTTATTGTGTGAGCCCTTAAAACACAAGGGATTTCTGGGTTAAGTGTGATCCATTGGTAGAAACACCATAGTTGGGAGTGAGCTTGTAAAACTCCATTGTAACACTTAGTGTGTTAGTGAAACTTCCAGTTGAGATTGGGAAGAGGAGTAGGGTTTGTTAACACCTAAACCTCTATAAAATTTCCTGTGTGATATCTCCCTATCCCTACTCTACTTAACTTTTCTTTCCACACTTAAAAGTTAAGAATTTTTAATATCCAATTCAACCCCATTTCTTAGTTCAATTTCTGGGCAACAATTCTGGTTTAATATGTCCCTTCTTCCCACATTCATAGTGCTTTACCTTCTCTTTACTCCTTTAAGAGTCATTTGAGAAGTGTTTGAGATTTCTTTGCTTGAATTTTCTAGAGTTGCCCATTCTCTTCTCAATTATTCTTTTTAGCCTTCTTGAGAGCATTGTAATGTCCTCATTTGCATCATCACTCTTTTCTTCATCATCTTCAACTTTTTCTTGAGAATTTGAAGTAGAGGCTTTTAATGCTAGAGGCTTTCTTTTTTCTGGCTTGACTTCAAGCTCTCTATCTCTTTTTATTGCCTTTTCATGTGTTAGAAGTTTGCCAATCAGCACATCAGTATTCATGACGCTCATGTCTTCGTTGGCTTTTTCTATTCCAGCAACTCTTGAACTGTAATCTTTGAGAGGAAGACTTCTCATAATTTTCTTGTTTACATCTTTCAAGCTTAAGTGTTTCCCAAGCTTTCTCATGCCATTTATGATGGCTAGAAGACGGTTTGTCAAGTCAGTAGTTTACTCATTGGAATTCATCTTGAAGAGTTCGTACTCTGAAGTGAGAAGTTGAATCATTTTGGATTTAACTTTCTTTGTTCCTTCATGATAATTTTCCAATATTTTCCACATGCTATATACAGCTCGACAGTGTTGTATTCTGCCACATTCTTCAATGGATAGTGAGCTTGAGAGAATTGTCATTGCCTTTTTATTTTCTAAATTTTCTCTTCTTTGAGGCTCTGTCCAATCATCTCTTGATAGGATTTCTTCTTCACCATCAACTCCTCTTCTAGTTGGTGGTGTCCATTCTTCCTCAACGCTATCCCATACTTCAATTCCCTCACTATCGAGATATGTCTCCATCCAAAACTTCCAATGAGCATAATTTGCTCCATCAAAGTAAAGCTTGAGACTTTGGAATCCTTCATTGGCCATTTCTTGATCTTGGCTAGTGTTATTTAGGCTTCGATTCTAGACTAAGCTCTAATACCAATTGTTGCCCAAATAATGAACCAAGAAGGGGGGTTGAATTGGATATTAAAAATTCTTCACTTTTAAGTGCAGAATAAAAAGTTAAGTAGAGTAGGGATAGGAAGATATCACACAAGAAATTTATAGAGGTTCGGGTGTTAACAAACCCTACTCCTCTCCCCAATCTCAATTGGGAGTTTCACTAACACACTAAGTGATACAATGGAGTTTTACAAGCTCACTCACAACTATGGTGTTTCTATCAATGGATCACACCTAACCCAGAAATCCCTTGTGTTTTAATGGCTCACACAATAAACCAATTCCTTGTGTTTTATGGCTCACACAAATAATCCTTACAAGTGTTCTATTTTTAACCCAATATATCCAAACTCGCTTGAGTAGTATATTACAAAGAGAAACACTCACAAATCTATAATGCTCAGAAATTATGAGCAAAAATATTTTTACAGAGAATTAAAGTTTTGTTGAAAGTAATTAATGCACAAATGGCTACAACAAGATTTTGATTCGAAGTAATTGCTATTCTCTCGTTCTGGATTCATAAATGACTTACATTTATACTTCCTTCGAGAATTATAGCCATTTGGTTGCATTTAATGCAAAAATAGTCATTACACCAATTCTTAATTTCACGCCTAACATATTTCTTTTTTTCTTCATTCACGGTCGTGAATGTTCTTCCAAGCCGTGGTCTAAGTGGTGACTCTGACCGTGAAGCATTCTGGAATGAATTGAAGTGTTTGATAATGGACGTGACTTTATTCTTTCACGGGCATGAATATCCTTCCAAGCCGTGGTCCAAGTGGTGACTCTAGCCGTAAAGCTCTCTGGAGGAATTTGACATGTTTTCTCACGGGCGTGACTATTTTTCACGGCCATGACTATCTTTCACGGGCATGACTGATATGATCATTCATGGTACCTATGATTCTTCATGGCCGTGAACTTTAAATGTTAGAGAGTTGGCGTTAAACTACATCACGGGCATGACATAAATAGTCACGAGCGTGAACATGCTATTTCTTAATTTTTTGACTTTCAAAGTTAGTGTTCCATTCTTGCATCATATTTCATACCCTGTTCAATAAACTTAGAACAAGTATGTTAAATACATTATTGCTATTTTATTTGTTAGCATCACAATAACAGAAATACCCCTCAAGGTTCAACAAAGACTATTTTTATGAAATTTCCACTTCGGCTAGAGATTCCCAAGTAATAACCCTAACAAGAGTTCATGGGTATACACTCCTTCTATCAGGAGTGGTGAATCCTTTGTTGGTTATCCAATTACCTTCAAATACCTCAAGTTGTATCCAACCACCACCATATGAGCAACCTCCTTGAGGCAATAAGGAATAGTGTCAAAATATAGAATTAGTATCCAAGATATCCTTAAGTACCTCAAGTCTGAGGATACTTTACCATTGCTATGTTGAGACTATCATTGACATTTGAATTGATTATCCATATGATTGTCTCATAACATGTCATCCAATGTACATAGCTACACTTAGCAAGCATCCTCATATTAACTTTAAACATCTCAATTTTACAGATTATGAGATCTGCTATCGATCCAATCAAACAGTGTAACATGTGCTACTCTATCCAGATTAACAATGTCCTGTTTCATTAATCCTATGACTAGGGATAATTTAGATACTAACATAATTACACATGCTAAGAATCTCAATATCATGATCTCATCATGATTGTCTTCATGTTATGTTATGTATCAATGACTTCATTAATTGATTTAAGATCACTATTAATTCATATATCAAATAATATCAAATTAATGAAAAAGCCTTTAATTAATCAAATATATTTGTACAATAAGTGCTAAAGATGATTGCCTTTAGGGCACTTCTCTAACAAATAATATAAGAAAGATTGTAACAAAGAAATAAAGCATAAACTCTCACAAAATGATTTCTCAAGCATTCTCAAAGTAATTAAGCTTTTAATGCTTTAGTGGATGTTCTTTCATTAGACATATGAGTTATTTATAGAGTTCCTTCAAAACTAGGGTTAGAGATGTTTTAATTCAATTTATAGCCATTCAACCACCTCAGGAGCATGTTGGAGTGGTTACTTTTTTAGGTTTCATAAGTGTGAACAGTTCATTCACGGGCATTGTTGAACCTTGAGGGGTATTTCCATCATTTTGATGATATAAAATAAAATAGCAATAATGTATTTAACATACTTGTTTTCTAAGTCTATTAAACAGGGTATGAAATAAGATAGCAAGAATGGATAATGGAAGATTAATCTTTGAAAGATAAAATTGAAGAAGCAGCATGATTCACGCCCGTGACCCTATGTGTCACATCCGTGATTAAGCCTAGCGCCAACAAACTAACATTTGAAGTTCACGGCTATGAAGGAAGACAACAAATCGTGAATGAACATTTAAGTCACACTCGTGAAAAGACATGACAAATTCTTCCAGAGAGCTTCACGACCAAAGTCACCACTTGGACCACGACTTGGAAGGTTGTCATGCCCGTGAAGATATATGTCACACCCGTGACCCAATATTTCAAAACCTTCCAGAATGCTTCACGGCCAAGGTCACCACTTCAGTCACGGCTTGGAGGAACAGTCACGACCGTGGCACACAGAGTCACGCTTGTGAAAGATGAAAGAGAAAAATGTCAGGCACGATTATTAGGGTTGGTGCAACGGCTAGTTTCATATTAAATGCATTCTAACGGCTATAATTTGCTATGGAAGTATAAATGCAAGTCATTTATGCATCCAGAACAAGAGAGTGAACAAGGAGAACAAAAAAACAAGTGAATTAAAATATTTTGAATCAAAACCTTGTTGTAAGCCATTTTGTGCATTTGATATTTATTCCTTGTAAAAGTCTTTTTGCTCATCATTTATTGAGTAATAAATATTTGTAAGTGTTTTTCTCTGTAATCATTTACTCAAGTGAGCTTTGGGTATTTTGGGATTAAGAGTAGAACACTTCTAAGGGTTAGTTGTGTGAGCCTCTAAAACACAAAGAAATGTTGTTTGTGCGAGCTTGTAAAACACAAGGTAAAGGTTGTTTGTGTGATCCTATAAAACATAAGGTAAAGATTATTTGTGTGAGCCTGTAAAACACAAGGAAGTAGTTATTGTGTGAGCCATCAAAACATGAGGGATTTATGGGTTAGGTGTGAGCCATTGTGAGAAACACCATAGTTGGGAGTGAGCTTGTAAAACTCCATTGTAACACTTAGTATGTTAGTGAAACTCCCAATTGTGATTGGGGAGAGGAGTAGGGTTTGTTAACACCCGAACCTCTATAAAATTCTTGTGTCAAATTTCTCTATTCCTACTAAACTTAATTTTTATTTTCGCATTTTAAAGTTAAAATTTTTTAAACTCCAATTCAACCCCCCTTCTTGGCTCAATATCTGGGCAACAGGCATGAATTGGTTCTCTCTTGAATTTTCAAATTTCAATTTGACATTCACGGCATGAATAGTAAATAGTGAACAGTACTTCGCGGGTGTGAATAGTGTTCTGACCATTATTGAATGGAATTTCTGAATTCTTTGGAGCTTCAACACCTTCATAGTCATGACACATGGTTTCATGGTCATGAATAACATCTATTTTTCACATTTGAACTTTATTTGATTTGATTTCTTTGGCTATGATATTTCAATATAAATTTAACCTATATAATTACTTAAACACAATGAATGGTTAAATTTCTTATTGTTCAATTATTTGTTATCATCAAAATGATGGAAATACCCTTAAGGTTAAATCAAATAACCCTCAAGATTCAACAATCTCTCCCTTTTTATTGGTGACAAATAATTGTGCAATATATTTCTAAGGAGAAAATTTTTCTCCCCCTTAATAAGTGCATATAAAAATAGAAATTGAAAATGCATAAGTATGCCACAAAAATATCAAGCCTTAAGTGCAATTAAGTTCAAAATAACCTCATGATATAGTATGCCGAAAGAATTTCAAAAATATGCTAAAATCATTATATCATATAATGCAAACATGCATCCTACACATACCTTGCCTGTACCAATTAATCATGCATATAACAAATAAAACAAATAATATAAATTATATAACATTTTCTTTCCTATTTGTCATATGCTCAAATAATATTAAGTTCATGCAATCACCTTAGACATTTGATGTAATCATTTATTATTAATAAAAGACATTTTCATTATATTGGTATTCATTATATGTGAATATGATTTAGATCTTAGACTGAGTAATGAAGCCCTTAGAATGTAATAGAATGTGAAGAAAATCATGATGAGATCATGATAGTGAGATTTCTATCAAGTAGAATTGTGCTTATACCTAAATGATCCCTAGTTATAGGATTAACAAGACATGACATTGTTAATTCAGATAGACTAGCACATGTTATACTCCTTGACTAAGTCAAGCAGCTGATTTCATAAACTGAAGATATAAGATATTTAGAGTTAACACGTGGATGCTTGCAAAAATAGCCAAGTTTATTAGATGACTTACTTTGAGACAATCACATGGATATCTATTCAATGTCAATAATAGTCTCATCATAGCAATGGTGCAAGTATCCTTTGACTTAAGATACTTAAGGTTATGTTAGATACTAAATCCTATACTTTAATTCCATTCTTTACTGCCTGTCAGAGGTTGCTCATAGGGTGGTGACCGGGTATAACATGAGGTATTCAAAGGTAGTTGAGTAGTCAATAAAGGATTCACCACTCCTGATAGAAGGAGAGTATACTTATGGCCTCTTGTAGAGATCATTGCTCAAAAATCCTTGGCTGAGGTGGACATGTCTTGAAGAAGGTCTTTGAAGACATATCTTATAGAGTGATGAGTCTCATAGACAAGAACTAATAACATTTGGACTAGATGTAATGTAATTAGTCTAGTGGGAGTTGACACATTGTCCATACTCTAAATCAAGTAAGGTATAGCATGGTGAAAGGACATATTGCACGATAATTGTCTATATAAAGGTTTATAGTCAGACCACTAACCTTCTGGTTAACTGAGTGGTCATGATATGTTGCTAGATACCACTCATGATTTGCTTAAAATCATGTGATGATTTGAGTTGCCAATATAATTGGGAACCTAATAGGTCACACACATGGAAGGAATGAAGAAAATATGAAATGGGTCTTAGATTGGATCCTAAAACATGAGAGAGAAACTTGTGCGAAAGAGTTTTGCATCTGACAAGTGTAGAGTGGCATTCTATCATAGATGCAAGGGCATAGATGGAAATCATTCTATTGCACGCACCCACATTTGGCTAGATGGTTGTCGCACACATGACGCTATGTGATTTTCAGGTTTTCTATTTTGAATAGGATGCCAAATGTAATGTTTTAAATGTCTAACTCGAATTATGATTGGAGAAACTATAAATACCCTTCTAGAGCACAAAAAACATAGTTGCCTCCTTAGAGAAGTAAAAGTTATCTCTCTTCCATCTCTCTCAAAGATTAACCTCCATTGCTAGCACATTGTTGGTTGACCACCCTATAGCCATTGAGGTTATTTCTTTTGCATGGATACTACTAGAGCAATCCATAAGCTTTGGATTATTGTGGTTTGCTATAACTCAACAAGAAGGAAAGCTCACAACTTAAAGATTGAAGTTGCAATCAAACAAAGGTAATCTACTTATCTCATTAGATGGTTAATGATCTGATTTTAAATTATATAGGACATTTTATGGGTTTTGGATTTAATTAAATTTTATATTTCTGTTATGTTATGTATGTGATCCATGTTCACATCCCAACAAAAACAACATATGCACATTTTCTTAAAACAACATATGCACAGTTTCTCCCCCTTTGTCACTATCAAAAATAGATCAATATAGAAGAGAAAAACAATTACGAAACATGTATAAAGTTTTAAAAGAAAAAAATACAACCCATGTTTGTAAATTTTAAATACAATGTTCAAAAGTTCAGAAGTCCGAAATAAAAGATAAAAAAGAATGAAAGGATGCATATTCTTAAAACTTTGATTTTAAATAAGATTTTGGCAAAAATATTTCTTCCAAAAAAAATCTTAAAACATTTTTCACAAACATTTAATATATATAATAATTTCTTAAAAATCAAATCATAAACACTCAAGGTTCACAATTCATGAATAATTTCACATAGAAAATCATATTGAATTGCCATATAACATGCCAATTTCTCTCTTAATAAAATTATGACATTCTTTATACAAAAGTTTTGTAAGATGTCAGCCAATCGGTTTGTAGTGTCAATAAATTTCAGTACAACATATTTTTTATGTACATGATCATATAAGAAATGATGTCTTATATCGATATGCTTACTCCTAAAATGTTGGATTGGATTCTTTGAAAGATTAATTGCACTAGTATTATCACATTTAATGGGAATGTGATCAAGTTCCAAACCAAAATCCTTAAGTTCTTGTTTAATACATAACATTTGAGCGCAACAACAAATAGCTTCTGTAGTGGACAATGCCACATAATTTTATTTCTTGCTAAACCATGAAACGAAAGAGTTTTCTAAAAATTGACATATACCTAAGTACTTTTTTATCAAGAATACTCCCGATATATTCTACATCCTAATAAGTTATTAAATCAAATGTTATATTTTTAGGATACCATAAGCTTAAATGTTAAGTGCCAATGAGATATTGCAAAATTCTTTTAACAGCATGCAAATGTGATTCTTTAGGACAAGATTGAAAATTTGCACATAAGCATACAACAAGCTTAATATGGGCTACTTTCAGTAACATAAAGAAGGTTATCGATTATACCTCAATATTTATTTTCATCAACTGATTTACCATTCTCATCTTGCTTAAGTTTGATGGTGGTGCTCATAAGAGTTTTGCTTGCTTTTGCTCCATCCATCCCAAATCTTTTTAACAGATCTTGTAACACCCCATCATCCAAGCAGCACGTGCCTGGATAAGGGAGTGTTATCCTGACTTCATCGATTGAAATATCATTTTTTAAATTATGTATAAATGAAAATCACTCATATATTTTTTTATTTACTATTTACTATTTATTTACGTTGGTATAAAAAAATCTTAATAAAGAAACACAATACATTTTATATAATAAAGTATTATTTACAAAACATGCGCTTACTTTACAAGTACTATAAAACAAAATTGAAAACATAAATACAACAGTTGTGTGACCCACAATATTTGATACAAGTTGCTCTACTATATCAGGCCACCGCTACCTTTATCTACTATTGTCTGCTTATTCTCTACTAAATCTGCATGAGAGAAACTCACACGCTAAGCTCTTGTCTTAGTAGTGCATATAAATAAGGCAATACACTATAATAGACTATTTTATACAACATGCATTGTCATATATCAACTCATGCTCAATCATCTTCTCATGCAACTATACATGTCATGGTATTCTAGCATGTATAAACATCAAATTATATTCTTTTATCTTATACTTGTTTATTTTATTAACCCATCATTATATAACACATCATAATTAACCATGTTACAAGTCATTATTCCTTTTATTTTCCTTAACCTTTTTATGTCCACAACACCCAATCATCTTTTCATGGACACACACATTTTATAAATTTTACTCTTTTATATCTCATATTTAATTTACTTTATCAAAATCATTATTATCCATAGCCTTTTATTGCCCATAACACTAGATCATCTTTTTATCCATGTCACAATTCATAATTCCATTTTTATTTTCAATAATCCATTTATTTTCCATAACTTCTTTATTTATACCCAAAACACCTATGATCCCCTGACTAGGATAACGGAGTTGTCATCCAGGCACTTAGGAGTTCCCACCTGGGCAATATGATTTGCACATATAAGTGTCATACCCAGTTTCACAATAGTGTCATACCCAGCGTAGATAACAGTGTCATACCTGGCATAGATAACAGTGTCATACCCAGTGTAGATAATAATGTCATACCAGTGTAGATAATAATTTCATACCCGGCATAGATAATAGTGTGATACCCAGCGTAGATAATTATACCATTAATGGATTTAATCATACTACCCCCTGCTTGGCATGCCAAACTATCATAAGTCCAGTTCAAATTAGATGTTCTAGGTCTTAGTTAATATCATTAAAATGCACAGTAATTAAATTCAAACTTTCATGCATTTAAAGACTCAAATAATCACATAATCACTCAATTAAAATAATATTTGTATAATATAACAAAGTTCACATCATTTTACTCTTTAAATTCCACAACTCATATATTGCCCTGTCACTGGCAGATTCCATTCTCTGTTTTGGATCTTAATTTTGGTCCTATTACAAACTGAATTTAGTTACAATTAACAATTTTATTTCTGGATCTTAGATTTAATATGAAACTTTAATCACTTAATTCTGAATTCTATATCAAAAGATATGATAAAATGAACACTGACTGGTCACTAACAATTCTGTCCAGAATTTTCTAGACAGATTCTAAGTCCGAATTTTATGACTTGTTTTGGATAATTATAGATATATTCAGATGTTATAGTCTAAATAAAAATTATAGCCCTATGTCTTAGCTTTCAAACCCAACAAAGAACATACAAAACTGAATTTCAAAAATTAAGTTATAACAGTTTAAATACTCACTGCTCATCCATTTCCAGCAAAAAACATACAAACTAATCACATTCAATTTTTACCAAATTAAATCCTAAGTCTAGTAAACATGCATCCCCAATATTTTCATCACAAAATACTATTAATTCAGAATCATCAACATGCCAAATAAACAAATCATGCAAATAAAAAAAATGAAATAGGCTATTGCCTTAAGTTATACAAAAACCTCTACTTTTCCCTTTTTCTTTCTCTTTACTTCTCTTTCTCCTTTCCTTTGCTCCTTTGAGCTAGCTCCTTGTCAATTTGAGTTCCTAAAACATCAATTAAAACATCAATCCCAATTAAAACTTCCTTTCATCAAATCTCTCTTTTTCCATAATATGTTTTAATCTCTACCTTTCTTATGATCAATTTTTGCATGAAATCTACTCTTCCATGCCTTTCTCCCTCTCTTTCTCACTTTCTCTTTTTAGAACAAGGTTTGGCTATGGAAGAACAAGGGGAAACGTGGGATGGTTTAGGAAGGCAGAAATTCTCAATGAAAGGGATAAGGAAGGAAGAATAACAATTAAAAGAATAAAGACAAACTACATAATTATGGGACACCTAAGCCATAATCTAGAAGTTTCATTAATTGATCTCTTAATGCATATCACATGGCTAATTGTTGCATGCTGCTTGGTGTGGTTGGCTTCCACATGCATAAAATGTCCCAATTCATATATTTAATTGATGGTTATCCCAATTAATCCTCTAATTTTCAGTAAATTGCAAATTGACCCCTAAACTTTTCAAAATTTGCAATTTAGTCTTTTACTGAAATTTAACATCTTAAAATATTTTGATACTTTATTAGATATTTTTCATACTTAATTACCATTATTTTAATTATTTTTCGATAAAAATCCAAATTTAGACTTCAGTCGAACCGACGAGTCGATTTAACAACTCACGTGACTTAGGTCTAAATTAGCGAATATGACAAATCTCTAGTGTAATTTGCTTGATTTATGAAGATTCCATTTGAGTATTGTTTGATTTGAAGTCCCAAAAAGAATTTAAGTTCCCCCATCATGCTTATTTCAAATTTGCTTTGCATGCGCTTAGAAATTCTTCACACAAGCTTACATTAGTAGCACCAAATATAATATTATCTGTATAGATTTGTATAATGAGAATGTCATTTTTGTGTTTTTTAATGAAAAGTGTTGTGTCAACCTTGCCTTTTGAACAACCATTTTCAAAAGAAAATTACTTAGTCTTTCATACCAAGCCCTAGCAGCTTGCTTTAAACCATATAAAGCTTTGGCAAGTTTTAAAACATGGTCTGAAAGATTGTGATGTTCAAAACTATGAGGTTATTCAACATAAACTTTTTCTTCAATAAAACCATTTAAAAATGCACTTTTAATATCCATTTGATATAATTTTAAATCTATATAAGATGCATATGCAAGAAAAATTCTAATAGCTTCCAACCTTGCAACAGGGGCAAAGGTTTCATCATAGTCAATGTATTCTTCTTGGTTATAGCCTCTAGCCACTAATCTTGCCTTAGTCTTAATAATAGTATCGGAGTGGTTAGGATTAGTTGTTAATTTTGCTTTCCATTGGTCCATTAATTTAAATCACTCTTACTTTATTTTAATTAAAAGAATATTACTTTCCTTAGATAAAGAATATTCCATTTTTATGCTTTTTTTTAATTTCTGTGCCAAAAACACTGCGATTTCTAATTTCGTTTAGCGAAAAATTATTTTTTTCCCAATTTTAATTCCAAACTTCAAAATTCTCAATTAATAATATCCAAAATATTTTTCTCCCATCTTATTATTATTTTAATTTATTTCTTTCATGTCCGAATTTAGACATGATCGGTTCGGCGTGCCGGATTTTGGTCAACCGCGACCATGGCCTAAATTATCGGGCATTACATAGAGGCACCTAAATTCTATGGTAAATGGGAAGATGACCCCTCAGTGGCAGAGTTTTGGCTAGAATGGGCAGAAAGAGTTTTTGATCAGCTACATTGCACAGACGAGCATAAATATGAATATGCAGTGTCTTTGTTGCAGGATCATGCATATGACTGGTGGCAATCTAAATCACAGAGCACAGAGGAACCTGATCCCATGACCTGGAAATTATTTGTAGAGAAATTCAAAAAGTAATACATTCCTCATATCTACACAGACGACAAGAAAATAGAGTTTTTAACTCTAAAATAAGGGAACATGTCGGTAACAGAATATGAGTGAGAATTTACACATCTTCACAAGTATGCTGGTGGCATTATGTCTACATAAGTTGATAAATGGTGATGATTTGAAGATGGATTGAGAGACCCAATCGAGCTATAGGTCTCAGCCCTACTCCTGATAAGTTTTCCTAGTTTGTTAGCATCTGCCAGAACAGTTGAGAGAGTTCTAGCAGCACAATAACCAGAACAAGATAGAGGATTCAGGAGACCCATGCCACAATCGAGTATAGCACAGTCAAGTGGCAAGAGAGCTAGATCTTTCAATGGCCAATTTTAGGTTGGGGGTTCCAGCAAGCCTTCTTCTTTCAGGCGGGGATAACCCACAAGATCTGTTTCTTTGGCAGCCAGTGCACCGACACAGACACCACATAGATCTCTATCTCTACTAGAATGTTAGCATTGTGGTCGTCCTCATCCAAGAGAGTGTTAATGGATGACAGAAGCATGTTTTAGATGTGGCTCTAAAGACCATATGAAGAGAGATGGTCCCTTGTTACATTATGCCAGAGATTCAGGGAGTACTGAGCCGATACAGACACAGGCTTCTAGCTAAGGCCGAGGTAGAGGGCAAGGCAGAGGAGGTAGATTAGGGCCCTGTCAATTTAGATCAGAGACAATTAAGAGGCTAGAAGGTAGTAGAGCTGCCCCAGCCAGGGCATATGACATATGAGGTAATATGAATCTGATTTCTTAATTGGTAAATTCCTTTTCTGTGGTTTTGATATACATGTATTGATAGATCCGGGGTTAACGCATTCATACATATGCACACCACCACTGGGTCGAGAGGGTTTAGAACCACAGTCTCCAGAATTTGAGATTATTGTGACTAACCCCTTAGGGCACATTGTGAGGGTTAGCAAGGTGTTTAGGGGTTGCCCAGTCGAAATTCAAGATAGGCAATTCCCAGCAGACTTGATAGAGCTACCATTCCATGAGTTTGATGTGATCTTGGGAATGGATTGGATAACTCGTTATAGAGTGGTAGTGGATTGTGGAAGAAGATAGATGATCATCAGAATTCCAAAACAAGATGAGATAGTGGTGAAGGGTAAGAATAGAAGATATCCTGACAATGTGATATCAGTGTTGAAAGCTCAGAAACTCATTAGTAAGGGATGTAAAGCATACTTAGCACATGTGGTTGATATGGAAAAAGCAAGTTCGAAGTTGGTGGGTATTCCTATTGTTAGTGAGTTTCCTTATGTGTTTCTAGAGGAGTTGCTAAGATTACTATCAAATAGAGAAATCAAATTTGCTATCGATTTGGTACCCGACACCACTCCTATTTCAATTACACCATATAGGATGGCACAATCAGAGTTGAAAGAGATGAAAATACAGTTGCAAGAATTGTTAGATAAGGGATTTATACGACCTAGTGTATTACCATAGGGTGCTCTAGTATTATTTATAAAGAGGAAAGATGGCACCTTACATCTTTGCATCGACTATAGGCAGCTTCATAAGGTGACTATCAAGAATAAGTATTCACTGCCTGGGATTGATGACTTATTTGATCAGTTGAAGGGTGCAGCCATATTTTCAAAGATAAATCTTTGATTGGGGTATCATCAACTGAAGATAAAAGAGTCAGATGTACCTAAGATGGCATTCAGGACTCGTTATGGTCATTATGAGTTCCTAGTTATGCCCTTTGGATTGACAAATGCACTAGCAGATTTTATGGACCTGATGAATCAAGTATTCAAGCCATATCTTGACCAATTTGTAGTGGTGTTTATTGATGATATCCTTGTGTACTCTAGAGACCGAGAAGAACATGATCAACACTCATAATAGTGTTGCAAACATTGAGAAAGAAGCAGTTGTATGCAAAGTTGTCTAAGTGCGAGTTTTGGCTTGAAGCAGTCAATTTTCTGGGTCATATAATTTCAACAGAAGGTATTCAGGTTGACCCTAGTAAAATCGAGGCTATTCTTAATCGGAAACCACCACAAAATGTGACAGAAGTGAGGAGTTTCCTCGGATTAGTCGGATATTATAAGAGGTTGGTGAAGCGATTTTCATCCTTAGCTACTCCTTTGACACAAATGCTACGAAAAGAGGTCCATTTCGAGTGGACAGATAGGTGTCAAGCAAGCTTTGATCGACTGAAGGTAATGTTAACTGAAGCACCAGTTTTGACTCAGCCTACTCCAGGAAAAGATTTTACTGTGTACAGTGATGCTAGTCATAATGGTTTGGGTTTTGTTTTTATGCAAGAAGGAAAGGTGATTGCTTACGCCTCAAGACAACTTAAGCTTCACAAGCTTAACTATTCGACACAGGATTTGGAGTTAGCTACAATATTTGCTCTTAAGATCTAGAGATATTATCTGTATGGGGAAAGATGTTATATCTATACAGATCACAAAAGTCTTAAGTATCTTCCCTCACAGAAAGAGTTGAATCTGAGACAACGAAGATGGTTGGAGTTGATTAAAGATTATGACTGTGCGATCGACTACCAGCCAGGCAAAGCTAATGTGGTTGCAAATGCACTAAGCAAGAAGATTTTAGCTGAGATGGAAGTACAATCTACTTTGATGTATAGGATCAAATATGCTCAAAAGCAAAATGAGAAGTTAGTAAAGATAGTGGAGGCAGTGGAAAATGGAGAAAAGCTTGAGTTTTCATTAACGAAAGATGGCATAATATACTTCAAAATTAGGATTTATGTGCCCAGTATAGAAGAGCTAAAGTCTGATATTTTAAAAGAAGCACATAAAACAGTGTTTACAATGCATCTAGGCGGGAACAAAATGTACCAAGATTTGAAAACTCAATACTGGTGGTCAGGGATGAAAAAGGATATCACTAAGTATGTTGTTAGGTGTTTAACCTGTCAGCAAGTGAAAGCGAAACCCCAGTTACCCATGGGATTGTTACAACCAATACCGATTCCAAAGTGGAAATGGGAAAGAATCACAATGGATTTTGTATCTGGTTTACCAAGGACTCAAAGAAAGCATGATGTAGTATGGGTGATAGTGGATCGATTGACAAATTCGGCACACTTCTTACCAGTCAGAATGGACTACTCATTGAACAAGCTAGCAGAAATTTATGTAAGTGAGATAGTGAGGTTGCATGGAGTGCTAATGTCCATCATATATGATAGAGATCCCGGGTTTACTTCACAATTCTGGAAGACTCTACAACAAGCTTTGGGAACTCAACTCAATTTCAACATGGCTTTCCACCCATAAACAGATGGAGAGTCATAACAGATTATCCAATTGTTAGAGGACATGATGAGAAGCTGTGTGCTTGAATTTGAGGGAAGTTTGGAGCAATATCTACCTCTTATGGAGTTTGCCTATAACAACAGCCATCAGACGAGCATAGGCATGGCTCCATATGAGGCATTGTATGGCAAAAAAGTAGGACACCAGTTTGTTGGACCGAGTTGAGTGAAAAGAAGTTGATAGGACCAGAGTTAGTGCAACAAACAGAAGAAAAGGTTCAAATTATCAAAGAAAGATTGAAAGTAGCTCAAGATCGACATAAATCATATGCTAACCTCAAGAGGCGAGATATAGAGTATGTTGTGGGAGATAAAATGTTTCTCAAGGTTTCACCTTGGAAGAAAGTATTGAGTTCAAGAAAAAAGGGAAAGTTAAGTCCGAGATTCATTAGTCCTTATGAGATTTTGGAAAGAATCGGACCCATGGCATACCATTTAGCCCTTCCACCAGAGTTAGACTAGATTTACAATGTATTACATGTATCTATGCTAAGGAGATATAGGTCTGATCTGACTCATGTCATACCAACTGAAGAGATAGAAGTGCAACCAGATATGACTTATGAAGAGGAACCGGTGGATATATTAGCACATGAAGAAAAAGTTTTATGAAATAAGAAAGTTCCATTAGTTAAGTGCTATGGCGGAATCATGCTACAGAAGAAGCCACATGGGAGAGCGAAGAAGTCATGAAGAAGCAATATTCTTAGTTGTTCAACAAAGAATGAACAGGTAAAATTTTGAGGAAGAAATTTATTTTAAGAGGGAGAGGATGTCATATTCGCTAATTTAGACTTAAGTCATGCGAGTTGTTAAATCGAGTCATCGGTTTGACCGAAGTCTAAATTTAGATTTTTATCGAAAAATAATTAAAAAATAACAATTAAGTATGAAAAATATCTAATAAAGTGTTCAAAATATTTTAAGATGTTAAATTTCGGTAAAGGACTAAATGACAAACTTTAAAAAGTTTAGAGGTCAATTTGCAATTTACCGAAAAGTGAATGATTAATTGGGATAACCATCAATTAAATGCATGATTGGGATATTAAACACATGGAGTGGGCTGGCCACACCAAGTGGCATATTTTAAGAAGCCAATTAACATGCATGAACACATTAATTAGTCATTAAATTCATAAGGCTTATGTGTCCCCATTATTAATTAACTTTGTCATATTTCTCTTAATTGCTTTTTCTTTCTTTCTTGTCACTTAGTATCTATAACACTCTATTATCTACACCAGCCCCACGTTTCCCCTTGTTCTTCCATAGCCAAACCTTGTTCTAAGAAGAGAAAGTCAGAAAGAGAGGGAGAAAGGCATGGAAGAGTAGATTTCATGCAAAAATTGATCATAAAAAAGGTAGAGATTAAAACATATTATTTTTTATTTACATGATTTGATTATTTGGCATGTTGATAATTCTGAATTAATAGTATTTTGTTATGAAAATCTTGGGGATACATGTTTGCTAGACTTAGGATTTAATTTGGTAAAAATTGAATGTGATTAGTTTGTATGTCTTTTGCTGGAAATAGATGAGCAGTGAGTATTTAAACTATTATAACTTAATTTCTGGAATTCGGTTTTATATATTTTTTGTTGGATTTGGAATCTAAGACATAGGACTATAATATTTATTTAGACTATAACATCTGAATATGTCTATAATTGTCCAGAAAAATTTATAAAGTTCGGACTTTTAATCTGTCCAGAAAATTCTGGGCATAATTATTAGTGACAAGTCAGTGTTCATTTGATTATATCTTTTGATACATAACTCAGAATTAATTGATTCAAGTTTTATATTAAAGCTAAGATTCAACCCTAAAATTGTTAAGAAGACCTTGTAACTAAATTCAGATGATAACGGGGCCAAAATTAAGGTCCAAAACAGATAACAAAATCTGCCAATGACAGGACAGCATATGAGTTATGGAATTTAAAGAGTGAAATGATGTGAACCTTGTTATATTATGTAAATACTATTTTAATTGAGTTATTATGTGATTATTTGAGTCTTTAAATGCATGAAAAGTTTGAATTTAATTACTATGCATTTTAATGATATTAACTAAGCCCTAGAACACCTAACTTGAACTAGACTTAGGATAGTTTGACATGTTAAGAAGGGGAGAGTATGATTAAATCCATTAATGGTATGATTATCTTCATCGGGTATGACATTATTATCTACGCCGAGTATGACACTGTTATCTACGTTAGGTATGACACTGTTATCTATGTTGGGTATGACACTATTGTAAAGCCAGTAATGACACTTATATGCACAAATTATATTGCCCAAGAGGGCACTCCTAAATGCCTGGATAGCAACTCCGTTATCTTAGTCAACGGTTCATAGGTGTTTTGGGCATAAATAAAAAAGTTATGGAAAATAAATTGATTATTGAAAATAAAAATGGAATTATGAATTGTGACATGGATAAAAAGATGATCTAGTGTTATGGGCAATAAAAGGCTATGGATAATAATGATTTGATAAAGTAAATTAAATATGAGATATAAAAGAATAAAATTTATAAAATGTATGTGTGCATGAAAATATGATTGGGTGTTGTGGACATAAAAAGATTAAGGAAAATAAAAGGAATAATGACTTCTAACATGGTTAATTATGATGTGTTATATAATGATGTGTTAATAAAATAAACAAGTATGAGATAAAATAATATAATTTGATATTTATACATGCTAGAATACCATGATATGTATATTTGCATAAGAAGATGATTGAGCATGAGTTGATATATGACAATGCATGCTGCATAAAATAGTTTATTGCCTTATTTATATGTACCACTAAGCCAAGAGTTTAGCGTGGGAGTTTCTCTAATGCACATATTTAGTAGAGAATAAACAGTCGATAGTACATAAAGGTAGCGGTGGCTTGATCCAGTAGAGCAGCTTGTATCGAATATTGTGGGTCACACAACTGTTGTATTTATGTTTTAAATTTTATTTTATAGTAATTGTAAAGTAATTGCATGTTTTGTAAATAATACTTTATTATATAAAATGTTTTGTGTTTCCTTATTAAGATTTTTTTACACCAATATAAATAAATAGTAAATAGTAAATAAAAAAATATATGAGTGATTTTCATTTATACATAATTTAATAAAAATGATATTTCAACCGATGAAGTCAACGTAGCACTCCCTTATCCGAGCACGTGCTACTTGGATGAAGGGGTGTTACATAGTATTTTTTGGGTTTTGGTCTCATGTAGCTTTTAGCTTTCGAGCTATTAGCTTTTATACTATTGAACCTTTTAGGTTATTTGGTTTTATATCTAGGTTGATTAAAAGTCTTAGTGATAACCACACTTTGACTTTTGGAAGTACTAGCATGTGAATTTTCAAAACTAATACCATTTTTAAATTTTAAAGGAGTTGAATTAATAGTAATTATACCATCTAAAATTGCATTTCCTTTATTAAATATAGAAATAGATCCTTTAATATTAGAAAATGTTTTTTCTAATAAAGCATTTTTCTCAACAAGTTTAGTATTTTCATCTAATAATTTATATTTTGTTGAAATGCTTTCATTTAAAGATTTAGTTAACTCTTCATTAGAAGTTTTTTATTTTTTAATTTCTTCTTCTAACTTTTTTTTTAAGTGAACTACTTTTAGAAGAAAGATTATCACATTTATTTAATAAATTTTCAAAAGCATGCATCATTTTATCATTAGATTCAAAGTCTAGGTCTAGGTTTACCTCATTCTCTATTGGCTCTAAAAATCCCATAAAGTAGAGATTTGCAACTTTGCCTCGAGTTCAACATCATTGTCGCTTGAGTCATCCCAAGTTATTTTGACGGCTTGTTTTTCTCTTTCTTTTCTTTATTTTTTAAACTTGGGCATTTTGATCGATAGTGTGCGGGCTTGTTGAACTCATAGCAAACTGGTTGCTCATTTTTGCTTGAGTCTTACTTCTTGAAGGCCTTTTCTTTTCTTTCCCATAATGAGGTTTTTGATCTTTCTGTTGAGCATTACTAGCTGTTCAGCAATATTGCTTGACTCATTTTCGCTAGTCTCTTTGCTAGCTGTGAAAGCAATGCCTTTGTCTTTTTTAATTTTTCTTCTTCTATGACTTGAGTCATTTTGATCTCATGAGTAAGGAGTTTACCCAATAGTTCATTGGTAGGAAGTTTTGAGAGATCATTAGCTTATTCAATATAAGATATATTAGCTTTCCAAATTCTTTGAAGTAAACTCATAAGAATTTTGTTGTTAATATCTTTAAGAAAAAATTTTTTATTAGGTTTCCTTATTGACTTAACAAGAGTGAAAAATCTACTATAAATATCATTGATTCTCTATTAGGCTTCATCTCAAGTAGCTCGTATTCTCTTATAAGTATTTTGTAACTTTTTGCTTTTGACTTGGTTTGTTCCTTCATACTTGGTTTTGAGACACTCCCATATTTTTTTTGTCGATCGCAAATGCTCAATTCAATTGTATTCCTCTTCACTCAAGCCACAAAAAAGAATAGTAATTACTTTTATATTCCTTAAATTAGCTTTTTGTTGTGCTTCATTCCATTTGCTTCTTGGAATTGGAGCTTCATTTCTATCCTTATCTTTCTCCGTTAGATGATTTCATCCATCCGTTAGATCACTTGAGGAATATGTTGCAACAGTTCCTTTTACAAGTTTCATGGGCATGAACAGTTTTTTTATGGGTGTGAATTGCTTCGCTCAGAAAATTTCAAATTTCAATTCGACATTCACGGATGTAAATAGTGAACAATACTTCACAAGTATGAATAGTATTTTGACCATTATTGAATGAATTTTTTGACTTTTTTGGTATTTTAATATCTTCACAGTCGTAATACATGGCTTCATAGCTGTGAATAGCATCTATATTGTACATTTGAATTTTATTTGACTTGATTTTTTTGGCTATGATATTTCAATATAAATTTAACATGTATAACTATTTAAAACACAAAAATTAATAAATTTTTTATTGTTCAATTATTTGTTATCATGATGGAAAATGCCTTTAAGATTAAATCAAATAAGTTTCAAAGTTCAACAAACAGTAACTCCACAAATGATTCAATTCAATATAAACAGAATCAAAATCTTCAACAATACAAAGAAATATAGAATAGATTAATAGATCAACTATATTATATTAATTCCAAAATTAATAAAATAGTTGTTCAATATTTGTAAATATTCAATTGGAGTTAATTTATATATGAGGTCTCAATCATTTTTAATTTTTAGAGATTATATATATATATATATATATATATATATATAAGAATTTGAGACCTGAATTTATAAAGTAAAAAAATCATATTAATTAAGGTACATATTTGACAAAAAAAAAACAAAATATACTGGGTATCAAAGGGTACTTTTATAAATTCTACCCTCTTTTTTATTATTATTTATGTTCTATATTCTTATAATTTGAAAAAAAAATGATATATTGATTTTGATTTCAAAACCTTGAGAATAGCAACAAAAGGAATTAAAAACCAAATATGAGAAAGAATAACATTTTGATTTGGATTCTATTCTAGTACTTTACAATCCGACCTCCGAATCCAATTCCAAAATTACAACCAAACCACCCCTAACATTATATTGATTTAATTTCGTTGGATTGACGATTTGTTATAACATCCTTTGCCCGAATCTCAATATCAGCAAAATTCACCGGCAAATTTCATTTAGCCTACGATGCTGCTCTCTCTCTCTCTCTCTCTCTCTCTATATATATATATATATATATAGACAATGTAAACAAATTATAATGAGTGGGTAGGAAACAACTTTACACGTGTATTATACGATAAAAACTCACACATATATGGAATGAATTTATTTTGTTTCCATTTCTGAATGGAAAGACATATGGAACCAACAACAGCTCATGCAATTACAATTCCTTCAAGTCTGTATTATTTAAAAAAAAAAAAGGAATAAATGAAAAAATATCAACACCGATAGATGTGGTTTCAAATTTTTTTCTTTCCTCCATCAAGAGGCCCATTAAATCCTAGAAGTTGAATACAATTTTCAAACATCAATAAAAACAGTATCAGTCCAATGACTTGAGTTTCCAACATGGCCCTTTATATCATGCTAATTTTAGTTATAAGTTGATGATAATGTTGTAATTAGGACTTGCTCGGAATATAATACACAAAAAGAGAATTCAATGAATTATATATATATATATATATATATATATATATATATATTAAGAAATTTTTTATGCTCCATTTCAATATTTTAGGTCTTGATGAGTTCGATGTATAATTATTGTGTTTGTTAATGCAAAAATGTTTCAACAAAAACCGTTTCATCGATCAGTCAAGACAATCTAGATTTGTTAATTGAAGTGGAAGAATTGTTTATCCACAGTGTTTAATTAAGATCAAGTAATTATATGAAGGACAAATATCTTTTACAGCAGAGGAAATTCTATTGGATTATTATTGGCTATTGAGTATGCCAACAACATGTTCACCTGAGAACTAATTTCTTGCCAGATATATGATAGTGTCTGTTAATTTTAAATTCGAATTTGTCGGTTTTTATGGAGATATATTGCCGACCACCTAAAAAATAATAGTCATTTTTTTTCCTTTTTTTGTTAGAATATGAATTTGCTTTTGTTATATTCATTGAACTATATACATATTCCGCTGAACAAAAACTAAAAAATGGTTAGGTCAAATTTGACATTGGGAGCAATTCTTACCTAGTCAATTTTATTGATAAACCTAACTAATAAAATAATATCATATAAGCAAAATTAATGATTATAAATTAATTTACGTTATATGTTACGTCTAAAAATAAAGTCAGATTTTTTTCTTGTTGATTCATTGGACAGGTTTACATGTATAATATTCTAATTCAAATTTGATAGGAAGTATATTCCAAAACAATTGCATACATGTCATGTAAGCCTCCAATCTAAAGATAAACATTCTTTAGCTTTCAACTACAGTTTGCTTTTAAAGGCAAACAAGAAGCAAAACCCAAGAGATTGGTATAAAACTAGAAGCCAACAAAAGCCATGCCTCAAAACACAGCTCAAAGAAATGGGTTTTAGTTTGGCCTTGTATATATGCCCAATCTCCATGGAGAAAGCTATTGAGATTGTCAAAATTAATAAGTTTGGCTTAATAAAACTTGATATTTGAGTGGACAAGGTCATCTTGAGCTAAAAAAGAAGATACTCAGCTCTTGACTAATGCTTCCATCTGGCTCTATCAAATAGAAAGATTCAGCTTCTGAAGAACCTGATATTCTAGCAAAATTAGCCCTAAGATACATGAGTTCATCATCTCTGTCAAGCTCTTTTCCGCTTATAATTCCAGCACCCACAACTACTGAACCCATTAGCCTCAAAGCTTCCATATCAACTTTTGATGGCCTGCGATTAACTGCATACCCAGCTTTCCTCCCATTACAATACATAGTCCATAGTGGCATGGACAAGAGAGAAGTATTAGAATCTGAATCTGAGTTATATCCATACTTAGTGCACTCTAGTGCTATACGTAGAATACCACCTTGCATTTCTCTGGCCAGGAAAGTTGTAGGCACTGCAAATTCCAAGAGAAGAATTGGGTTGGATTTGGAGTTTGCTTGGATACAGAAACTAACTTTTCCACGGCGGAAGCCAAAGATTGTGCCTGTTATTGAAGCAGGAGAAGTGAAGGTTGTGGGTTTAGGAGGATAATAGTAATTATGATAAGATTTCTCTGGTTTTGTTTCTTCTTCTTCTAGGAAGGTACAATTACAACTTGGGATAAGAAGCTCTATTAGAGACCGAAGAAGCCTCCATGAACGGACCTGTTTTTGGCAGTCCACGGTGGTGACACCATTAGCTATGTTGGTGGCTGCTTTGCCTGGATATGACATGGTGTAAGAAATTAAAGCTGATGGGGATGTTGAAGCCGTTGCTTAGTGTTTAAATAGTGTAGGTGGGAGGAAATAAATTTAGGTATAAAAGGTGATTTTAAAATTATAGTAGATTATAGGCCGTCTGTCCACAAATATCAGGTGTGAAATGTAATCAACGACTTTAACATGCTCTTTTTTTTAAAAAAAAATTCGTTCATCAATTCCTGAATGCAACAGGAATTCTGAAAGTTTGTCAACTTCTAACTATAGATACATAAAATAAATGGAGAAAAGAAAAAAGAATTACTATATGCCCGTAACTTATTTAAATAATTTTACATGATTATATTAATTTGTTATGAAAACAAATTTAATGCTTAATTTATAAAAACAAAAATGTTGGCTATATTGAAAATGATGGCTAAACTAACTTGGCAGAGAAAGATATCTAGCATTTTAGTATATAATAATTATAAAGAGTGGAATTGACTTCCAGGTATGATTTTCACAACTACCACCCTAAAAAATATAGTTCAATGAACCTGCTAAGGTGAGCAGGCATGCTTGTGAAATATTACTGGTTTTCACTTTAATTTATCCTTTACTTATTTACATAACACCTCAAGACCAATTTTCTGAAAGGAAAGTGGAGGAAAGATTCTCAAATCTGATCAATTTATAATCTATGGTATTTCTTTGTTTTTCCTTTTAATCATGTGGATATTCATTTTTTAAGCAATAGAAGCTGTGAAATTATAATTTCCAAATAATCGTCTAGTGCCTATTAAATTATTTTCCTTTTTTATTTATTTTTGGGTGGCCTATAATTTTTCGGAGAAAGTTGGGATGCGAAATTAATCTTATTTAAGTTTTGCATAACAAAATGACAGGTAAATTTGGTAAAAAGATTTAAAAGGGAGAGGAGGAAGGTTCTATATAATTGAATTGCTTAATTTATGGGTTACACCTTTTTCCACTTCCTGGAGAGAGTAATCAACTTTATTATCATCTTAATTTAATTAAAAGAAACCCCAAATGACTGAATGTGAAGACTGAATATCCCAATCAATCATAACGCACAAATGCACTCAAACTTCTAATCATTATTCACTAACTCACTTGGATATTGTGCAGTATGCATACGTCCAACCAACCCACACAGCTAGTCATGTTGTATTTTATATAAGATTTTCCAAAGCCACACATAGACCCCTGATATTTTCATCAAATCACACATAAATCCTCATTATTTTTGTGTAATTGGATCCCTAATGATTAAAAAGCAGGACAATTAAGCAATTCTTTTAGGACAATGAGGCCTACAACATTCTTTAGTTTTATTCCCACTCTTGAGACCTTAATATAGTCGTATATAATGCGTGGGACTAAGAACTAGAAACACCCATAACCCGAACACTAGATTTTATTTCTTCGTCTTGTTTTGCATATAAATAATACGTGATTGGGCCCAAAAGGGCAAGCTATGCGAACAAATAAATGGGGTTGGTTTCTACTTTCTAGCCTGGTTTCTCCACTCATGTCTTCCCCTTTTTCTTTCCATGTGTTTCTAACCAGAAAATGACAGGAGGAAAAGTTTATTCAATTTCCCTATTTCTTTAGGCAAGATAATCCTCTACTTTTTATGCACGACTACCAATATCACTCTTATTTATTATCTCAACCAAAAACCAAAAACAATTACTAATCACACAATTCTAAACTAGGGAAAAAGAATTCGTTGGTTTAAATTCACCATCATGCGCTATGAAGTATCAAGGAGAAAATATATACATATATATAGGACCAATTTCACATTTAACGTTTTGCTCTCTTTTTCAATTAAACACCCATTGTTCTTTTTTTATATAATCGTATACTTAATATTTGAAAATTTTTCAATTGAATATTTCTATTCATTTTTTAATCCAAATCTAACGATTAAAAATTTAAAATATTTTGTAACTTTTTTTTTAAATTGTATAAGAATTTTAGTAATTAAAACATTAACAAATTTTGTTTTTTTAATTCAAATTAGGGCAAGATATTAATCCACTTTTATTCAAAATAGGTATGGTATAAAAGAAAAAATTTATTATTTTTCTAAAATTAGTAAATTTATTTGTTAGCAAGATAATTTAAAAAAATGAATTTATGAAAAAAAAAATTATATAAGAATTTTAATATTTAAAATTAATAAATTTTAATCTTTCACCCATCAAATGTATGCCATTTATGATTTACTTACTATAGCATTAATATATATTTTTATGTGTAATTAAATTTAAATTCAAAAACTAAATGTACGACCAAATTAATATAAAAAATTTTATAATTAAAAAATTAGTCAATGTAAAACAAACTAATTATGAATAAAAATACATATTAATACTACAATAAGCAATTGAAAAGCATTGTTGGAGTTAAATAGCAAAATTTATTAACTTTTTAAATTACTAAAATTCTAAGCAATTGAAATGCATTGTAGGAGTTAAATAGAAAAATTATTTAACTTTTTAAATTACTAAAATTCTAAGCAATGGATTTCTTATAAAAAATTCATCCAAAATTTTTTTAATTAATAACCGTAAAATCCTAAATGAAAAACAAATGAACGAAAGTATAGGGTTCAAGAAAATATCAAATATTAAATATACAATTGACTGGAAAAAAAAAATGAAATGTCCCATTAAAAAGACAAAATTTCCCTAAAAAGCAAATATTCTTGCTTACTACAAACAGAGAATGAAATTTTAACAAATTAGTCCACTTTGCTTGCATTTCTCCGCATTTTAAGCACGTTTTTCTTTTCTTTAAGCACTTCCATAGAAAGACAAATTAGACACGGTGTACCATAGCCTGCTGTCCAGGCCACTGTGCCAACGCCCTGGCACTTTTGGTGTGCTTAATTTGAAGAACAGCATATCATAATTTTTCAACGAGCAAAAGCTCAAAAAGAACATACATAATTTTCTGAGATTTGATGAGCGGGACAACTAAGATTTACAAAAGCATTTTATAAAAATAATAAACTTGTAGAAGCCCTTAAAGACATTAACTCATGAAACATAGTAGCTGAATTAAAATCATTTTAAGCTGTACCCTGTCAACCTCCATGGTCCAGATTATCTTCGGATTTTAACCACCATGTACGTATATGGAAAGTCAATTCACCGTGCAAATTGAACCATAACTAATGGCCAATATTAGCGGTGAATTAAATCCAAGCTACATTTATAAAATCAAATCATACATCATGCAATTTATCATCCCATTGAAGCGACTTTTCTGGCAAGTTGAGGGCCAAATTAGAGCTGATAGTGATTAAAAGCAACAAACTAAATAGTACTTTTCACAAACATGTGGAATTCAAATCTATTTGAACAAAATCCATGAATTTTCTATTTGATTTTCAATTCAGATGAACAAAAGACAAACCTAACTAACCATATAATTATTAACGATCTAGATCTAGATCTAGAGTAAGAACTAGAATTAGACACAAGCAATAACACATGACACTACAATCTAAGCCCTCTCGCCTCCAATTCTTCAAGCCAACTGTACATCCTTGGGCATAATAGTAACTCTCTTAGCTTGAATGGCGCACAAATTTGTATCCTCAAACAGTCCAACAAAATAAGCTTCAGCTGCCTCCTGTAGACCAGCAACAGCGCTGCCCTGGAATCTCAGATCAGTCTTGAAATCTTGAGCAATTTCCCTCACCAACCTTTGGAATGGAAGCATCCTAATCAAGAGCTCTGTACTTTTCAGATACTTCCTGATTTCTCAAAGGGCCACAGTTCCTGGCCTGAACCTGTCCGGCTTCTTCACTCCGCCGGTTGCCGGAGCAGATTTCCTAGCAGCCTTTGTAGCCAGCTGCTTCCTTGGTGCCTTGCCTCCCGTAGATTTTATAGCGGTGCTTTGTACGAGCCATTGCTGAAAAAATTAGATATGTTCGAACGGAAATCAAGAGAAACAGACGAAGGAAATGGTTGAAAAAGCAGCATGAGGCGTTATTTTACAGAGGAAAAATTAGTAGAAGAGGGAAATTTGCAGGGTTTTGAAATTTTTGAAGTGGGGGATTTGAACAGTGGATTGATTGGAATCGACGGTCAATATTCGTTCAATGGAGGATGACACGGATGATGATCCATCTCTAATGTGGAGCGACCAATAGGATTTAAATTACATTATTTAAATTCCATTAAATTTAATATAACTAAATCAAATTATATATAATAGGTATATTTAAATAGGGCAAATTACAGGATTACTTTCAATTTAAATATTGATATTTTTTACTATCAATTTATGTCCTAGCACTTATTTTACTTTCAATTTACACCTTCCTCATTGATCTACTATCTAATCAAAGAACAAAACGTTGAACTAGCACATTGAATAAAACCAAAATGTCATGTTCTCATACTATTTATGTTGTACACCAGCTCATTCTTTACTAAATTCATAAAATAAAGTTTTTCAGTATTATAAAATATGGCAATTTGACAAAATTGTCCCTCAAAATAATAAATTCATATTTTAAAAGTATTTTCCTCCTCCTCTCCTTCGTATTTCTAAACCTTTCTTGGGTTTATTATTAAAAAAAAATGTCAAGAGAAAAAGGTTTTCACGAAATGGTGCATTCTTAGAATTACTTACAATCTATAATGCTAAATTTATTTGCATAGAATCTGCCAAATTAATAATTTGGCACTTTTAATGATCTAAATCTTCCTTTGAATGAGTGGATTCGGTGCAAAATTTTGACAAAACTAGAACTAAGATGCCATAAAATTTTGTGAAATATCATCATTTTCAAAGCAATCACTAAGCAATAATTATACAAAATTTTCTTGATCATGCTACCTTGAAAATTTGCACTAATCATTATCAATAATTTGGATCATTATTTCTAAAGATTAGATAATATTTTTAATAAATAAACAAATTCATTTACTTAAATAAAATATATTGACTTTAGTTAGTAGTACGTGTTTTGAATTTAATTAGTTAGCTATTAATGTAATTACTCATTTAAGATTAAAAGTTATTAATTTTTATATTTATTATTTAATTATCTAATTAATAAAAAAATATAATTTTGTAACAAACTTATAATTCAAATTATTTTATAAAATATTAGTTATGTTATTATAAAAAAGTAAAAAATGAAAAAAATTTAGTCAGTAGTTTTAATAAAAAAATATTTATATGTAGCATATAAAGATTTAATATTTGCAAATTATTTTACTGTTGAAAAAAAAAACTCAAACAAATATAATTAATTACAGTATTCTTACATTTCATTAAAAAAATATTTTTCATTACAAAATATTACACGGAAGAAGTCCAATATCTATCAAAATACCCTAGTTTCACGTTGAGGAGACCTGTGATTTCGACATGAAATTTATCACACAAGTGCTTCTTCTAATCATCATATTTTCTTCGTTCTTCATTAAATTTAGAGCAACACTTATACATTTATGAATAAAAATTTTATGGAATTGTTGTGGATTCGCATATTCGAAAAATGATGTATTAGACATTATAGATGGCCAATAGTCATTAGAAGGATACCTTTCATTATCAGTTGAAGGTTTTTGAGTGTAAGTCAGAAAAGTATAATGTAATGATGTTGCATCTACATTTGGACGGTCAAATTGTCAGAGATATGTTCTAAAGACAATCACCTTATAATACTATTTTTACACATTTTATTATTAATAAAGGTATTGTTCATTATTCAATGTTTATATTTAAGAATTTGATATATTATCTTAAACTGTTTAACAAAGTTTTTCATATATAACACAACATAAGAAAAAACTTTATATAATCATAATAATGGAATTCTTATCATTTGTAATTATATTTATACATAAAAAATCTCTAGTCATAATATTAACATGATAAAATAATATCAATATAGACAAATTAGCACATATTTTACTTGTAACACCCCCTTACCCAGCAATATGTGCCCGGTAAGGGAGTGTTATGCTGACTTCATCGATTAAAATATCATTTTTAAATTATGTATAAATAAAAATCACTCGTATAATATTTTTTTCTTTATTTACTATTATTTACTATTTATTATTTATCCTTTTATTTACTTGTAGTGTAAAAAAAATCATAATAAAGAAACACAACACATTTTATATAATAACGTATTATTTACAAAATGTACGCTTATTTACAAGTACTATAAAATATAAAACTCAAAACATAAACACAACCGTTGTGTGACTCACAATATTTGATACAAGTTGCTCAACTGGAACAGGCAACTGCTACTTTTGTCTACTATTGCCTACTTATTTTTTGTTATACTTGCGCGAGAGAAACTCTCATGCTAAGCTATAGCCTTAGTAGTGTATATAAATAAGACAATAAACTATTTTATGCAATATGTATTGCTATATATCAATTTATGCTCACATCATCTTTTCATGCAATTATACATCTCCTAATATTCTTGCATGCATAAATATCAAATTATATTTCTTTTATCTCATATTTATTTATTTTATTAACACATCATTATATAACACATCATAATTAACCATGTTACAAGTCATTATTTCTTTTATTTTTCTTAACCTTTTTATGTCATACTATTCTAATATACATGATCATCAAATTATATCCTTGTATCCTATATTTGTTTTACTTTAACAAATCATGATTATCCATATTATCATTCATGATTCCCTTTTTATTTTCAATCACTTTTTTATTTTCTATAACATTTTTGTGCCCACAACACCCAATCATCTTTTCATACAAACATACATTTTTTAAATTTTATTCTTTTTCATCTCATATTTATTTTACTTTATCAAATCATTATTATTTATAGTTTTTTATTGCCCATAACACCTATGAATCACTGACCAGGATAACAAAGTTGTCATCCAGGCACTTAGGAGTGCCACCCGGGCAATATCATGTGTGCACTTAGGAGTGCCTGGCAACTGGATTGAACACTCGATTCATCAGGTCCATAAAAGTTGTTGGTGCATTCGTTAGTCCAAAGGGCATAACTAGGAACTCATAATGACCATAACGAGTCTTAAATGTCATCTTAGTTACATCTAACTCTTTTATCTTTAGTTGATGATACCCCAATCTAAAATCTATCTTTGAAAATATGGCTACACATTTCAACTGATCAAATAAGTTATCAATCTTAGGCAGCGGATATTTATTTTTAACAGTAACCCTATTAAGCTGTCTGTAGTCGATGTAGAGACATAAGGTGTCATCTTTCTTCTTTTCAAACAATACTGGAGCACACCATGGTGATACACTGGGTCGTATAAATCCCTTATCTAATAATTCCAACAACTGTATTTTCGGCTCTTTCAACTCTGCTGGTCCCATCCTATTGATGTAATGGAAATAGGAGTGAATCTGGGTACTAATTCGATAGCAAATTCGATTTCTCTGTCTGGTGGTAACCCTAGCAACTCCTTTGGACATACATCAGGAAACTCACTGACAGTAGGAATATCCACCAACTTCGAACTTGCTTTTTCTATATCCACCACATACGCTAAGTATGTTGTGCACCCCTTACTAATGAGTATCCAAGCTTTCAACACTGATATCACATTGTCTGGATATCCTCTATTCTCACCCATCACCCCTAAACACCTTGTTAACCCTCACATTGTGCCCTAACGGGTTAGTCACAATAATCTCAAATTCTAGAACCTGTGGTTCTAAACTCTCTCGACTCGGTGGTCGTGCTTTTTGTAGCAAATCTATCATGTTACTCATAAGCTCTTGTTTGTCCTATACCAGCCATAGACTGTTCTCGCGATGAGCTAGCACCTAATCTAGATCGAGTAGCTCGGCGGCAACTTGGTCGCGATGAAGCCTCTATTTCAGTAGGCTCATTACTTTCACCTCATTCGGCCACAATGTGTCATGACCATGAAGCCATACTCTACCTATCTTGTAAATTAACAGTCATAATCAGTAAGCAACAACTTTTATACTTAATTGTCGGTACACACGTGTCATAATTATTTTTGAAAACTTTTTTTTAATCCCAAAACCGCCCAAACCGGGCTCTAATACCAAACACTGTAACACTCTCTCGCCCCAGCAATATGTGCCCGGTAAGGGAGTGCTATGCTGACTTCATCGATTAAAATATTATTTTTAAATTATATATAAATGAAAATCACTCGTATAATATTTTTTTCTTTATTTACTATTTATTATTTACCTTTTTATTTACCTGTAGTGTAAAAAAATCATAATAAAGAAACAAAATATATTTTATATAATAAAGTATTATTTACAAAACGTACGCTTATTTACAAGTACTATAAAATATAAAACTCAAAACATAAACACAACTGTTGTGTGACCTACAATATTTGATACAATTTTGCTCTATTGGAACAGGCCACTGTTACATTTGTCTACTATTGTCTACTTATTATTTGCTATACCTGCGCGAGAGAAACTCTCATACTAAGCTCTAGGCTTAGTGGTGCATATAAATAAACTATTTTATGCAACATACATTGTCATATATCAATTTATGCTCATATCATCTTTCCATGCAATTATACATCTCCTAATATTCTAGCATGCATAAACATCAAATTATATTCTTTTATCTCATACTTATTTATTTTATTAATACATCATTATATAACACATCATAATTAACTATGTTACAAGTCATTATTTCTTTTATTTTCCTTAACCTTTTTATTCCATACTATTCTAATATACATAATCATCAAATTATATCCTTGTATCTCATATTTGTTTTACTTTAACAAATCATGATTATCCATATTACCATTCATGATTCCCTTTCTATTTTCAATCACTTCTTTATTTTTTATAACATTTTTGTGCCCACAACACCCAATCATCTTTTCATGCAAACATACATTTCATAAATTTTATTCTTTTTCATCTCATATTGATTTTACTTTATCAAATCATTATTATCCATAACACTCAATCCTCTTATTATCATTGTCACAATTCATAATTTCATTTTTATTTTTAATAATCTATTTATTTTCCATATCTTCTTTATTTATGCCCAAAATACCTAATCATCTTTTCATGCAAGTTACATTTCATAAATTTTATTCTTTTATAACTTATATTTATTTTACTTTATCAAATCATTATTATCCATAGCTTTTCATTGCCCATAACACTATGAACCACTGATAAGGATAACGGAGTTGCCATCTAGGCACTTAGGAGTGCCACCCGGGCAATATGATGTAAGCATATAAGTGTCATCACCGGCTTTAATAATAGTGCTATCACCGGCTTTAATAATAGTGCCATCACCGACTTTAATAATGGTGTCATCACCGGCTTCAATAATAGTGCCATCACCAGCTTTAATAATAGTGTCATCACTGACTTCATTAATTATACCATTAATGGATTTCATCATACTCCCCCCTGCTTGGCATGCCAAACTATCCTAAGTTGGTTCTAGTTAGGTGTTTTAGAGCTTATACAATCTCATTAAAATTCATAGCAATTAGATTCACATTTTTCATGCATTTAAAGTCTTAAAATAATCACATAATCACTCAATTAAAATAATATTTACATAATATAACAAGGTTCTCATCATTTTACTCTTTTAATTCCATAACTTATATGTTGCCCTATCATTGACAGATTTTGTTCTCTATTTGGACCTTAATTTTTGTCCTGTTACATTCTGAATTTAGTTACAAGGTCTTTTAAATATTTTAGATTTGGATCTTACTTTAATATTCAACTTGAATCACATAATTCTAAGTTCTGTATCAAAAGATATGATAAAATGAACACTGACTGGTCACTAACAATTCTGCTTAGAATTTTCTGGATAGATTTTAAGTCCGAATTTTTTAATTTTTCTAGACAATTATAGATATATCTGGACTTATAGTGTGAATTCAAATTATAGCCCTATGTCTTAGCTTCAAACCCAACAAAAAATATATAAAACCGAATTCCAAAAATTAAGTTATAACAGTTTAAGTGCTCATTGCTCATCCATTTCCAGCAAGGAACATACAAACTAATCACATTCAATTTTTATCAAATTAAATCCTAAGTCTAGCAAACATGCATCCCCAAGATTTTCATCATAAAATATTATTAATTCAGAATCATCAACATGACAAATAATCAAATCATGCAAATAAAAAAAATAAAATAGGCTATTGCCTTAGGTTATGCACAAACCTCTACTTTTCTCTTTTCTTTCTCTTTACTTCTCTTTCTCTTTTCCTTTGCTCCTTTGAGCTAGCTCCTTGTCAATAGGAGTTCCCAAGCTCTTACCTCCTATGGCAGAAATTTTGGAGGTTTAACTCTCCTCTTTCCTTGCTTTTCTTCCTTTCTTTTGCTCCCTTAAACTTTCTAAAACTCCTTTTTGCATGAGGACCTACTCTTCCATGGCTCTCTCCCTCTCTTTCTCACTTTTTCTTCTTAGCATCTAGCTTTGGCCATGGAGAACAAGGGGAAATGTGGGCTGGTTTGAGAGAACATAGACTATTCTAGATGGAAGGATAAGGAAGAAGGATGAGTAATTAAGAGGAAGAAGACAATTTTAATCAATAATGGGACACCTAAGCCCATAAATATCTAGATATTTTAGGTAATTAATGTATTCATCTCCCTTGGTGTATGGTTTTTCAAAGGGAAACAAAGGAGACAATTAAAAGATAGAAAATTCTAGATCAAGGGTGATAATGAAGAAATGATAAGCAATTAAGAGCAAAATAACAAAATTAATTAATTAATGGAGACACCTAAGCATATTCTAGATGTCTTCATTAATTGATCACTTATTGCATGAACTTGGTGTGGCTAGCCTCCACATGCATAAAATGTCCCAATTCATGTATTTAATTGATGATTATTCTAATTAATCCTCCAATTTTTGGTAAATTGCAAATTGACCCCTAAACTTTTCAAAATTTACAATTTAGTCCTTTACTACAATTTAACATATTAAAATGTTTTGAACACTTTATTAGATATTTTTCATACTTAATTGCCTTTATTTTAATTATTTTTTGATAAAAATCCAAATTTAGACTTCGGTCAAACTGACAAGTCGATTTTACAACTCGTTTGACTTAGATATAAATTAGCGGATATGACATTACTCCTTGACTAGTCAACCAGTGGATCTCATAAGCTGTAGACATGATATATTCAGAGTTAACATATAGATACATATTAGAATAGTCAAGTACATTGGATGACCTAATCATAAGACAATCACATGAATGTCTATTTAATATCAGTGATAGTCTAATCATTGCAATTATGCAAGTATCCTTAGACTTGAAATAATCAAAATTATTTTAGATACTGAATGTTGTACATTGACTTCATTCTTTGTTGTCTCTCAGTGATCGCTCATAAGGTAAAGATTAGGTATAATGTGGATATTCGAAGGCATGTCTTGAAAAGAGTCTTTAAAGATATATCTAATAAAGTAATGGATATCAGAGATAATAACTAATATTATTTGAACTAGATGTGACATAATCAGTCTAGTGGGAGCTAACACAAAATCCATATTTTGAATCAAATGAAGTATAGTATAGTAAAAGAACAAATTGCATAGTAATTGTCTATAAAAGGACGAATTGCACTAACCAAATTTTTATTTTTTTGTTACCTTTGGATGCATGATAAGTATGTTAAAATCTAATAGTTGTATCATAACCAACATGTATAAGTAAATTTTGGATCAAACAAAAAAAATCAATGAGATTGATTGAAAAAGGCAATTTGATATCCTCTATATCTTCATACATTTGGGCTTTTATTAGCCTATTTTTGATTTGTTCAACTTATTTCAATATAATATGATGATATTAGATGATTTTAGTTGATATAAATTGAATCCATTTAGATTCATTTGTGAAATTTTTAGTTGTTCAAAAATCTCCAAATTTTAGAGTCTATGAAACCCTAGTTAGCCAAATAGGGTAATTAAGGGTTGTTTGATTTTTGTTTGTTAATTTGATTAATCAATATTTGGAGTGTGTTTTCAAATCTAGACAGAACCCAAATTGTATCAAAAATATTTTTAATCAAAACACATAATGAGTTGGAGTTTAGAGTTGCAAACTCTAACTATGTAATCAAATTGTTCTATGTTTATGGGATTTATTTTGATGCAATTTTGTGACCAACATCTTAATTTCATGTTTATGAGATGAACATGATATTAATATGATGTCAATTACATATTAAAACTAAATTAAATTTTAGATTTAATTCTTAGAAAATTCATATTTCATGTATTATTTAATTTTGACAATTTTTGTATAGTTGTTTTACTAGTTGGATTTGTTATGATTTAGAAAGCCTAATGAATTTATTTGATTAGCATATGTTGATTATTAAATGGCTAAATTGATGATAATTATATATGGAATTAAATTAAAATTCAAGTAGAAATGTGTAGACATACTAAAATACATTTTCATTATTTAAATTTTAGACATAACAAGTATAAAATACCAAATTTTGTTTTCATTATTTAGACATACCAAAATTAGACAAAGAAGGTATAAAATGCATTTTTATTATTTATTTTTAGTATAACTTATGACTATTGCAATAAAGCATGCACAAACCTAGCTAGGCTTTCCGCTCATCTACACGGTCCTTACCTTTAGCCAAATTGAGGTCCCATGGTGTTGGTGTGCCTAATATATATCATTTAGTAATTAGCATTCACTTTTAATTGAGTGAATAATTTAGCTTAAAAATTGTCTAATAAAGTTGTGTAACAACTTCCGAACTAGGGTTATGTGCTATAGTACATTCTATCGTCACTTAAGTCTATCAATTCTAAAATTACTCTAATGATTATCCAAGGATTTTCTAGGTTTTTCCATGTCCTTTTCTATCACTTTATAATATATGGTCTTATTCTAGGGTTCCATGATTCAAAATAGGATTTTAGTTGTTTTTGGTATACTAATTTTTGGTACATTACTATATTGTCTCATGTATTTACAAATCCATAGTATTTTGGGTTTTACCCCACTTTTTTCCATTTTAGGTCCTCAAGGCTAAGCTGAATTCCACATTAGTCCCAAAATAATGAGACAAATCCATTTTGGTCCTTTAAAGGCCTCAACTGCTTCTATTTTCCACCAATATTCCATTTGCTTTTTTTTTTCCCAATTAATCAACTAAGAATTTCATTAACTCAAATTCTCTACCAATTGTCTCAGTCATTGTATCACCCGATTTTTAGGGCCTATAAGATATTCGGTTTTAAAGAGAGAGAATAGGTAAATTATGGTTTTAAAGATTGAAAGTAGTTATGAAAGTACTTTCATGCCTATGACTGGGGTTTTACAGCCATGAATGTCGTGGGTTGTAGTTTACACCCTTGAATGGTTGTCATGGCTATAAAATGTGTGGCATAGGACATTCACACCCATGAAGCATGGTCAGTCGAGTAGGTGAGTTAGAGTTGTTTTTTTCTCTTTCTCTCATGCGTCTTTTTTGCCACTTAATTGCTCCTCATGCCTTAAAAACTCTTCCTTACATGCTAGACTTCTTTTCTCCATCATCTTCTTCCTCTCTTTTCTCTTTTGACACAAGGTTTCTACAGATCAAAAGTGGGTTTAAGCTTGAACAAAGGGTAAGGAAAGTGTTTCTTGAGAGGATGAGATGGAGTTCGATTTTTAAGAGTAGCTTATGCTCATTTTTGTTTATAAAGACTTTATAAGAGCATTTTTAGTGTTATAGGTGTTGGTAGAAGAGGTGGTGAGGACCAACAAGTTGATAGACAAGCTTAAAGAGCTAGAGTGTTAATATTCAATTTAGAGGTATGTGCATATATGCATATTAATTCCAATTCTTACATGTTTGACATGTTTTATGCTATGATATGATATAAAATGTAGTGAAAGAAAATGAATATATTTTTGGTAAGTAAATGCATATGGTTGTGTGACATAATTGTTAAAAATGTCATAGAAATGAGTTGGAAAGTTAATGATGATCAAGAAACTTTTGGGCATGATTTGTTGTTCAAATGCTTTCATTTATGTTATGGCATGACAATGGCATAGAAAGGTGGTTGAATGTTGATAGGAGTTATGGACATTAGTCAATCTTAGAAGCCATTGCAAGTGATTTTGTGATGTTATGTTTTGGCTTGAGTTTCTATTTGAAAACCCAAAATTTCACGCTCATGACATATTGCTTATGACTGTGAATCCCTAACCCAAACACATTTCATACCCATGACTTAAGAGTCGCATTTGTGAAACCTTAACCCAAAACTTACCTAGCTCAAGCAAAATTGCTCACAATTTGGTTCATAGTTGTGTTCACAACTTGGTTCACACCTATGAAACTCTAAGACTTTACAGTGTGTAGTTTTTGATAAAGGTGTTATACAATGTATTTGATTAAGCACATGCTATGAACTATATGAACATATGACCATCATATGTGAGTAATGTATATGAGCTTATGTATTGGATATATGATTATGCATGAGGTATTATGGATATGTCATATGCTTATGAGTATGTATAAGATAAGGAATAAGTTATAAGAATTGAAAATGCCCAGTTCTCTAATCTAAGACTAGCTATAGGATAGATGACACATCATTGAGGGGGTTTATAGTATCATAAGATTTACATGAGGATAAGTTAGTTCAAGTTTAGAGAGTGCCTTTGATCCTAAGTTCCATGTGATTAATTTTTTTATACTTAGTTAAGGTGGCTGAAGCTCAAAGAGCGCATTTGACTTGAAGAGCTCAGATGAGCACTCTCATAGTTAGTGGACATGGTGGCTAAAGATTGGAGAGTGCTCCTATTTCAACACCCGTATTCAGATAGTCCAACTTAGAGTCTTAGGCAAAATAATGTAAAAAGGATAGAGTGAACCAATTATATGGAAATATTTGATATATATGTATATGACTTGTTGCTTTGTGATAAAGTGTGATATGATATATGGAATATAATTATATGTTACACAGTATTGACAGGATTCCTCCCAGGATATGATATATGAATAAAAGGTAAAGTACTATTGCCATGCATTAGGATAATTGTTTATAAACATGATAGGATGACATGAACATATGTAATTGTGACATGACTTGTATGAATGCATGTATGAATTTCTATGCCTATATGTGCCATTAAGCTTTCAGTAGCTTAGCGTGTGAATGTTTCTACATGCAAGTTTAAAGCCTAGTAGTTAGCAAGAGTTGACTAGAAGTGAAACGCCTATATAGAGATCTCAGAGTAGATGTAATGCCCTCCCACACAATTAGGACCGTTTTGACTAAATAAGAGAATGTCATAGAAACCTGTGCAATTTAAAACATTTTCTTTCTTTGTAAAACTTATCTAATATATCCATATTAGTCCTTTAATTCTTTGCTTAAAAACCATAAAACATGCATAAAATTTGATCCCATAAGATCACTTTCATATAAAACCATACTTAGGCTAAATTGGCCTGAGGTGTAAGACCTTCTATACAACAAAGAAACCCCACTATACAAACGAATGCCACACGACTGAATTTGTGCAAATATGCTCTGATTTATAACTTTTTTTTTAACTTATATCTAAATCAAGATTATCATATTAGATTTACTTGCAGTGTAACATTCATCTGCTATAAAATGGTATCAATCCTTTTTGTATTTGGATTACATCCATAATCAAAATTATAAACTAGTTTGGGCATCAATCACCCTTATGATACAAATCAACCTTATTTAAAATGAACCAATTAAATTACATGTCCTTATTAATAATAGGAATAACTAACTATCACTATCCCATGACATGATGAATAATAAATCAAGGTAATAATTGAAATAAATGAACATACCCAATATAGGTTAACTTTGACTGGCTTGGTTTTCTCTTCATGTCAACTCAACTATCTACTGACTTCAAACCTACATGCAGGAAAACCCTTATGCTAAGCTATTGAAAGCTTAGTGATACATATAAACATTAAAATTTTAACGTGCATTCACACATTAAGATAGCATTCATATCCATAAACATACCTGAGTGCTTGAATATATCGTCATACATATACATATACATATACATATATATATATATATATATATATATATATATATATATATATATATATATATTATATCCATATAATACCTCATTTATTTTGAGTTGATTTGGTTTCAGCACATTCATAACATACATCATATAAGTGAATCCATGTTATGACAGTCATAATACATTTCCTTCATAGTATTTCTATATCATCAAAATTATAGTGAATTTCAATATATATTGAAATTATCTAACTTCTTGTTTCATATATCTGATTTCTAGTTTCCACATTCCTTTTCCAGGATGTAACTATAATTTGATTTCACACTTTTGATTTACTTTCTGTATTACTGATTTACAATACCATTTTGTACTACATTACAGTTTATAGTATTATGAATTACCATAATTCATTGTTTGTTAGGCCAATAATTTACTGTATTCCACCCAATACTCTAGACTTGGACTATCCGGATGTATGTTGTGAAATAGAAGCACTCTAACCCGAGTTTAAGCCACCCTATTCACTAGCTGCATATGTCTATATTGCTACTACCGAGCTTCTCAAATAAGGAGTGCTCTAACCCGAGCTTAAGCCACTCTGATGAGTGAATATCATATCAATATGCATATGGGTGATATTGGGTTTTGAACATACATCTCATACATGGCACAATGAAAATATAAAAATTAATCAAAACCAAAACCTAAGGAACACTTTGTGTATATTAAAATTAGATCATACCATCTAATGGGAGAAGTTGCTTACCTTTTCTTTGATCTATTGTTTTTCCAAGCTTGTGAGCCATTCCTTTAAGTTGGGTTGTTGCAAACCACAATAATCCAAGGCTTGATTGTCTCTAATAGTAATCCACATGAAGGAACGAAAGAAACAACCATAAAGGTAATGGGGTTTGATCAACCAATAAAGTGCTAGCAATAGAGGTTAATCTCTTGAGAGAGATGGAAGAAGAAGAGAGAATAACTTTTATTTTCTTAAGGTGGCAGCCCTCTTTCTGAGCCCTTTTGAGGGTATTTATAAGTCCTCTAATCATAATTAGGGTAAGACACTTAAAACCCTAAGTTGGCTTTCCATTCAAAGTGAAATTCTACATAATTATAGATTATCGCACATATGACAGTCTTGTGTAAAAGGGCTTGCTGCTATGGGTGTGAAGAATCCTTGCGCATGAGATAGAATGGCACTATGCACATGTCACTTGCACACGACAACCCTTGCATGCATGTGACACAACCCATTTTGCTCTTATACGTAAAACTATTTAACACAACTTTCTCTATCATGTGTTGGATCCAATCCAAGACCCATTTCACATTTCCTTTATTTCTTTTATACGTATGACCCATCTGGTTTCTAGTTATATTGGCAGTTTAAATCATCACATGATTTAAATCAGATCATAAGTGGTATATAATAATACATCATGACCTTTAATAGACTAGAAAGTTAGTGGTCTAACTATAAACCCTTCCATATACAATTACCATGCAATTTATCCTTTCACTAAGCTATACCTCATTTGGTTCAGAGTATGGACTGTGTGTCAACTCCCACTAGGTTGACTATGTCACACCTAGTTTAAATGCTATTAGTTCTTATCTATGAGACTCATTACTCTATCAGATATGCCCTTGAAGACCTTCTTCAATACATGTCCATCTTGGCCAAGAATTTCTAAGTAATGATCTCTACAATAGGCCCTAGGTATACTCTCATTTCTATCAGGAATGGTAAATCCTTTATTAACTACTCAACTACCTTCGAATGCCTCATGCTATACCCAATCACCACCCTATTGGCAACCTCTTACAGGCAACAAGGAATGGAGTCAAAGTATAAGATTCAGTATCCAAGGTAACCTTAAGCATCACAAGTCTAAGGATACTTGCACCGTTGTTATGATGAAACTATCGTTGACATTGAATAGATATCCATTTGATTGTCTAATGTATTTGACTACTCTAATAATTATCCACATGTTAACTCTAAACATCTCATGTCTACAGCTTATGAGATCAGCTACTTGATCTAGTCAAAGATTATCATATGTGCTACTCTATTTGGATTAACATTGTCCCATCTTGTTAATCCTATGAATAGGGATAATTTAGATATAAATACAATTGCACAAGATAGGAATCTCATCATGATTTTCTTCATGTTGTATTATATACCAATGACTTCATTAAACGGTCTAAGATCTCTATCAATTCATATGCAATGAATACCATATCATGAAAATGCCTTTTATTAATAATAAATGAGTACATTAAGTGCCTAAGGTGATTGCCTTTAGGACACCTCTCCAACAATCTCCCACTTGCACTAAAGCCAATTGCCTTTGTACATAATACCATAGACGAATGCATGATAATTATGTTTCTTTAAGGGAAGGGCTTAGTGAGAGGATCAACTATGTTCTAATTAGTGGGAACTCTCTCTATCTTTACATCATGTCTACCTATGATTTCCCAAATCAAATGGTAACATCTGAGTACATGCTTAGATCTTTGATGAGATCGTGGCTCATTTTCCTATGTAATGGCTCCATTGTTATCACAATACAAATATATTGGATCAACAATGCTAGGAACCACTTTTAACTTTGTGATTAATTTCTTTATCCAAATGCTTCTTTAGCTACCTCAAAAGCTGCAATGTACTCTACTTCGGTTATGGAATCTACTGTCATCTCCTATTTGAAACTCTTTTAACTGACTACTTTGCCATTTAATGTGAAAACATATCCTAATAAGGATTTGGAGTCATCCTTATCAATTTGTAAGCTGACATTTATATACTCATTTACTTTAAGCTCACCATCTCTATAAAGCAAGAATGCATCCTCAGTCCTTCTCAAGAACTTAAGGAAATTCTTGACAACCACTCAATGCTCCTCATAGGGATCTAACTGATATCTGCTAATGACACTCAGAGCATATGATACATCAGGTCCAGTACATAACATAACATACATGATAGATCCACTAGCCGAAGCATTTGGAATCCTACTCTTGCATGTCCATTCATCCTGTGTCTTTAGACACATGGACTTAGAGAGGATAATCCCATACACTAGGAATTAATCCTTTTTTGGAATGTTCAATCCTAAATCTCTTAAGCATCTTATCTATGTATGTAGACTAAAAAAGACTAAGCAACCTTTTAGATCTATCTCTATGGATCTTAATCCCCATTATATATGTTGTTTTTCCAAGGTCTTTCATTGAGAAATTCTTAGAAAGCCAAATTTTGATTGATTGAAGAATTGAAATGTCGTTTTCTATAAGAAGTATGTTATTTACATACAATACAAGGAATACAACTGTACTTCTATTAATCTTCTTGTAAACACAAGGTTCATCCATATTTTGTGAGAAACCAAACTCTTTGATTGTCTCATCAAATCAAAATTTCTGACTCCTATATGTTTGCTTTAATCCATAAATGAATCTTTGCAATTTGCGTACCTTTTTGTCATCAAAGGATGTGAAACCCTCAGGTTGTGTCATATACATATCCTTAGTCAGATTTCCATTAAGGAAAGCTATTTCCACCTCCATTTACCAAATCTCATAATCTTAATGATCTGTAATGGCTAGGAGTATCCTGATGGATTTAAGTATAACAACTAGAGAAAAGGTCTCATCATTGTCAACATCATGTCTTTGATGATATCCTTTAGCTACCAGCCTAGCTTTATAGGTAATAACATTTCCTTCCATGTTAGCCTTTTTCTTGAAAACCCATTTTCACAATAGGTTTTATCCTTTCAAGTGGATCAACCAAAGTCCATACTTGGTTTTCATACATGGAATCCATCTCTGACTATATGGCTTTTAACCATCTGTCATATTTTGAGCTATTTAGAACTTATTCATAAGTAGTAGGCTCATGATCCTCTATGTGCAATACATCATTCTATTCATTTATGAGAAATCCATATCTCTCAGGAACAGTGCATATCCTACTTGATCTATGAAGTTCTTGTGTTTCATAAGGTTCGTTGTTACTTCATCTGTATGAGTAACTGATTTGGGTTCTGTTAATTGATTTGCATATGTTAGGGCATTTTGAACTTCATCAAGTTCAATCTTGCTCCCACTAACTTCTTTTAGAAGAAACTCTTTCTCTAAAGAGACAACATACTTTGAAACAAACACCTTTTGTTATAAAAGGTGGTAGAATTAATATACAAATTATTTTTTTGGATATCCCACAAATAGAAACTTATTAAACTTAGAAGGGACTCTATTTAATATATAAATAGAAGTTTCTAGTGCATGACCTCAAAAGGAATTAGGTAGTTCTGCAATGCTCATCATAGACCTCACCATGTCTAACAAGGTTCAATTTTGTCTTTCAGCCACACTATTGTGTTGTGGCGTGTAAGATGGAGTCCATTGAGATAAAATCCCATTATCTCTTAAATAACCTTGAAACTCTTAGCTTAAGTATTCTTCACCTCGATATGATCTAAGTGTTTTAATACTTTTGCCAAGTTGTTTCTATAGTTCATTTTTGAATTCTTTGATCTTTTCATAAGCTTCATATTTGTATCCTATCAGTACCCATATTATGAATAATCATCAATAAAGGTAATGAAGTAGATAAAATCACCTCTGGTGTGCACTGACATTGGGCCATATACTTCTCTATGTACAAGGTCAAATAGCCCATTGGCACATTCACCCTTTCCACTAAAAGGTGATTTTGTCATCTTTCGTTACAAACAAGATTCACATGTGCCATATGATTCATAATCAAATGACCCTAAGTCACCATTCTTGTGTAACTTAGTCATGTGCCTCTCATTTATATGCCAAGGCGATAATGCAATAAATATGATGATTTTAGGTTATCAAACTTTTATCTTTTATTACTCATATTGAGGATTGAATTAGACATGTCAAGAATGTAAATCCCATTACATAATGCACTAGTTCCATAAAGAATATCATTCAACCATATAGAGCTACCATTACCATTAATAGTTAGATGAAAACCTTTTATATTTAAATAAGAAATAGAAATAATATTCTTTGTTAAAATTGGAACATAGTAACAATCCTCTAATTCTATAACAAGCCATTAGGGAGTATCGATGCATAAGTTCCTATAGCTAATGTAACAACTCTTGCTGCATTGCCAACATGTAGGTCTGACTCTCCTTTCTTGAGCTGTCTACTATTCCTTAGGCCTTTCCTATCTATGCATATGTGAGACCCACATCTGATATCTAATTCCCATTTATTATTATTGGAAACAACATTAACCTCAATAACATAAATACTTCAAGTAGAAGGTACATCCAATGTCTTATACTTCCTTTTCTTTATAGACACCAAATAAGCCTTACAGTTCCTCTTCCAATAGCCATTCTTGCCATAATGAAAGAAAGTTCCTTCTAATGCCATCTCTCTGCCTTTCTTCCTCATCTTTAATGTACCTTGCATTGGAGATGTCCCATTTACTATCTTGGAGCCAAAAAGCAATTTAGATATCTCATATCACTCGGTGTGAGCTTGCTCATTTAAAAGTTCCCTTAGATGATACACAATGGTATTAACATCCATAGTCTCATGCTACTTTTGAAGCTTGAGAGACATAGAGACAGATATAATGCAACCCACTAACTCACTATCATTCACATGCTTCTTATATGCAAATTGTTCATCAATAGATGATTCATCAGTAGGAGGAGAGGGAAGTAGCTCTTCCAAGACATAATCTATCCTTTTGATTTTAAGAATTATTCCCAAATTCCTTAGCCAATTAAGGAAGTTCAGGCTAGTCAATATGTTGGAATCGAAAATTGAGTGTAGGTTCATGTTTGATGACATGATTCTATTAACCTAGATGTAAAGAAAGATAATGTTTAGAGAATTTAATATATGCATAATTATGGGGTCTGTAATAAATGTGTATTATAACTCCCACTATTTTTTATGAACCCATAACCTTCACTATGAATCCAAGAGAATCCATTAGAAGCTCTCCTAGCGGGTCAGTATCCAACATCACTAAGAATGACTTTAGGTTTGCCCAACAAGCCATATTAGGTCAATTGATAGGTATCTCATACCAATTGCATCCTTTATGCAAATACTAAATCATTGTGCTATCAACTCTTGATATGTACATATCTCATATACACTTACCTAATTTTGCCTTTAATTCACATTGACCTTGGGTTTGCCCAACAAGTCAATGTAACTAGTTAAAGCTGGCCCTTAATCATGAAATCATATTTCGATGGTTTGAACATATTCTTGTAGAGCAGGCTTGGGTTTTCTCAACAACCCAAACTCTAAAAGAACTCTAGTTCTCACTATATTAATGAAAAAGCATTGACCATAATATTATTAATGAGGGATTTCTTTAATTTAGGTCTCATCATTGAAATTTGGCATGCATAATATATCTATTCACTACATATAGATATTTAAGATAATTACACTAATTATATGGTTATGGTTATAAACAAAATCTAACATCAATCCTTTGAGCCATGAAAGGCTTGACTAGGTCTCACCTACGTAGATGCATGAAATTACAACACTAAAATAGAAAACAATTTCCTATTCTAATGCTCCTTTGCTTTTGGTGCCATCTCTTTTGCTTCTTACTCCTTTGTTCTTCAATTCTATTCTATTCCTATTTAATTTAATTACATAATTTCTTCATAATAAAGCCTCACCTTATATTTGAGGGGAGTAAGATGAGAAGAGAAATACAATAGAGAGAATAGAGAAGGCAGAGACTTGCAGGCCCTATTTACTCAAAACAAAATTCCATGCATGATCATCACATTAGGCTAGTCCATAATCAAGCCATCATGCCATTTTATACACCCATAACATGCATTCTCTGATGTATAAATAAAGGTAATTTATAAAAGTAACAATTTGGGTTCCCTTTGTTTCAACTCTTGAAACTTTGTTTTGATAGTTTGGCCTTAAATGAAATTCATCATATATTCGTTATTTAATCTTATTAAATAATCATATGGACATTTAGAAACATTTCTAAAAGGAAATCATGCAAATTAGGCATACATTTGATCATATCAAAAAGTTTTTTAAAATAGCCTACTTAGCCTACTAGATTACTACCAATTTAATGCATGCAATATTTAAATCCGAATTTGATATTTTAAAATATTTTAATTTCATAAATATCAAATTAAATATGACCAGTAGTTAATTCATAATTAAATTTGTAGTGCTCCCTTACCCTACTAATCATTAAAAGGATATGAAAATGCTACTAAGCTCATTTGTTTTAAAACCAACGCTCAATTTATTGTATAAATATTTTGATTTCAATTTTTGAGTTTATTATTAGCGGAATATTTATTGCCATATATATATATATATTTTCATTTAAATATGTAACTACTGATGTGAATAATTTGATTTAAAAGAACTCATTCAATTAAACCATAAATATTTAGAAATACATTTACAATTGATACTAGATATATAAAATTACAAAATTCATTCCTTATAAATATTACATGCCATAAATTTACATCAAAAAAAATTCTTAAAATTTAATTTTTACAATATAATTTCTAAAATATACAAAAAGAAACTAGACTGTTGCAATCTGATCTTGGGATTCCCCTTATCTTCGGTCGCCCTAAACTACGTCTATTTATCTGCGCATGAAACACACGTGCTAAGCTACTAGCTTAGTGACACATTTGACAACTATCCAATAATTACATAAATATTTATAAAATGGAATTTTAGAAACTATAATTAATTTATTAAGTATGCCAAATATTCAATTAATAGTAAAACTATTTTCGTCATGCAAAAATATTTAATTCATCAATTATGACATTTCATTCATTAAGCATGCTTCAAATTTTAACAATACAAGATATACAATTTGAACTATCTATTTAATAATTTACATTTTTTTCTATTATTTATTTGATAGCCCATGACATCTTAGACCCAAACTAAACATTGGATACAGGGTTTTTGCTCTCCGTTAGTATACTCGGCGCCTACAAAATTATTTTATAACTCGACGTTTGACACCTATATTTTCAATAACAACTCAGCACCTTTTTGGTGCCTATGTAATTTTGAACTTCATACTATTTCTTAGTGCCTACTTAATTTCAACTTCATACTATTTCTTAGTGCCTACGTAAATTAAATCTCAGTACTATTATTTTTAGTTCCTACATTTCTACCCTTTTATTGGCATGCTAACTTATCCTAATTCCTAGTTCTTGACTAGATGTTATAGGACTTAATTATATTTGTTACCTTTATTATTATTTACATAAATTATGTAGTTAATATTAATATAAATTCTATATAAATGCAATAATTCCGTTAAATATTTTACAACCTCATACTTGCTCATTTAATCATTATAACTATAACAAAAATCAATTAATATATTTTATATCACAAAATTTCACAATCAACACATATTTGCTTACTGCTCTATTCTGGATAGCATTTCTGCCTTATGTTGCCCTGTATTTTTCATCTATTTTTAGATGGATATTGGATAAGTGATCAAGTAACAAAATGTAGGTACATGTCTCTTTAATTTCCAAATGGAATCACATTAAAACAAATTTTGTTGCAAAAGTTATGAATTTTTTTCTAACATACGTTCACTGTAATTTGCCCATTATTTTACTGGACAGATTTCTAGTTCAAACTTTGAGTCCATTTTTCACCTAATTCCACCATATTCACGTGTAATATTTTGAATGAAAGTTGAAGTCCTATGTCGTAAATTTTCAACCCAACAAGAATTACTCAAAAATCATTTCCAGAACTGAAGTTATGACAAGAAAACTAGACACTGTTCATAAGACGAATTTTCCAGCACATCAATTAATTCATACAATTTCCATTTTTATGCATCAACCTCATATTCTAATTTTTATTTTAACGTTCATGGCATCATTTAATCATCAATTCATCACTCAATCAAATATCCAGAATTTCATACACAATTTCACAAACATCACAAAATCAAAATCAATATTTTTCTATATTGATTTTTTGCCAAATGTACATACCTCAAAATTTTACTTCTCTTCACTTTTATGTTCTTCCTAGCTAGCTTTCTCTTTGCCCTTACTTCATCTTTGATTATGGTTCAAAGATTGTTCACGTTCTTGTCCTGACAAAAAATTTTACTCTAATCAAGCACTAATCACCCTAATCCACCCTTAATCACTATTAACAAAATAATAACCCTAAATTACTAGCTTTAATGGTAACTAACCTCAAACTCAAAGAAAAGAGAAGAAAATAAGTGAGAAGATGAAAAATCTAAACTCACCTTTGATGATCTTCAAAATGACCAAAGTCTTCTTTCTTTTTCACTTCATTTCTTCCTTCCTATTCCTTGGTTTTGCTCACTTAACTTCACTTCTTTGATGATCTTGCCTTAATTCCACTTTTTTTTCCATATAATCTTAGCTTGATTGAAGAAAAAAAGAAGAATAAATGGGTAAGAGGAAGGTCAAGGAAAAAGGAGAGAAAAAGGGAGGAAAATGGGTTTGATTAAGATGAGGAGGAAGAAGAATAAAGGCAAAAAGTGAAAGTTGACTTTTATAGTTGGATTAGGTGGGAGGTTAGGATTAATTAGATAATCTTCTCCCTTATCGGTCCATTAACTTAAATTACTCTTACTTTATTTTAATAAAAAGAATATTCCTTTCCTTAGATAAAGAATATTCTATTTTTATGCCTTCTTAAAATATATGTGCCAAAAACACTGCAATTTCCAATTTCATTCAGCGCAAAATTATTTTTTTTTCCAAATTTTAATTCCAAACTTCAAAATTATCAATTAATAATATCCAAAATATTTTTTTTATATTTTATTATCATTTTAATTTTTTTATATCTGAATTTAGACTCCGATCGGTTCGGCGCTCCTGATTTCGATCAACCGCAACTGTGGCCTAATTTATCAGGCATTAGAATTTTTCCCTCCTTAAAAAAACTTCTACTTTAAAGAAGAAATTTGAATATCAAATCTGCCTTGCAAATAAAAAGGACAAAGACAAAACATTCTCTTCAAAGATGACCATAAGGTGTATTTATTCTTTTTTAATAAAATAATTAAATTTTAATTATAGGTCCCGTTTTGTTTAGATGTTAAATGTAGTCGGTGACTGATGACTGGTAGCGGTTTGGGACTTATTGTTTGATAAAAATAATTGAATTGTTACTATTATAATATAAAATTATCAATGGAGATATCATTTATTTAATTCAATAGATACATTATTTTATAATATATAAATAAATCCTCGAAATTTACCTTTTTAACTGGAGTGGAATAATTGTGGATATTGAGCCTTCATCACCTCTTCATTTTCCCAAGCCGCCTCTTCTGAATTATATTTTTTCCATAGAATCTTTACTAATGGTACCTTCTTATTCCGTATCTCTTTCATTTCTGGAGCTAGAATTTCCACTGGCTCCTCTTCATAAGTTAGATATGGTCGTATCTCTATAGGTTCTACTGATATGATATGAGATGGATATGATCGATATCTTCTCAACATGGACACATTCCCATTTCCACTCTGGAATTGCAATTGATTGCAATAATCCACTTTGTACTTGATGCTTAGCCTTCACTTGCTGACAAGTTAAACATCTGGTAGTATACTCTATGATATCTCTTTTCATTCCTAGCCACCAGTAATATGCCTTCAAGTCATGATACATTTTGTTGCTTCCCAGGTGTATTACATAAATAACATTGTGAGCCTCCTTCAAAATATCTTGTTTCAATTCAGGTATGTCTGGTACACATAATATGCCCTTTTGCCTTAAACTCCCGTTTGCTTCAATAGTAAATTCTAGTTTTCACCCTTTTTCACCATTTCAAAGATTTTCTTTAATTTCGTGTCCTACTTCTGATTGTCCTTCACTTGTTGAATCAATGTGGGTTGAATCCATAATTCTGCCCAAATAATATATAAAGAACTTCTTATTTCATTTTTTTAATCTTGTTCACTTAATAAATTTAAGTTTTAACGTTTGCCTGCTAGAGTTTTTTTACTCAGAGTTTCAGCTACTACATTGGCCTTACCCGGATGATAATTAATGATACAATTATAGTCTTTGATTAATTCTAGCCATTGCCTCTGTCTCAAATTGAGTTCCTTTTTGAAGGCAAATATTTCAGACTTTTATGGTTTGTATAAATATAACATTGCTCGACATATAGGTAATGTCGTTGCCATATTTTCAATGTAAACATAATGGCTGCTAGTTCTAGATCATGTGTCGGATAATTTATCTCATGAGGCTTCAGTTGTCTGGAAGCATAAGCGATTACTTTGCCTTCTTGCATTAGTACTCAATCCAAACCATTAAGGGAAGCATCACTATACACCACATAATCTTTTCCCCAGTAGGTTGGGTCAACACTGGTGCCTCTATCAATATTTTCTTCAACTTATCAAAACTAGTCTGGCACCGGTCTGTCCACTCAAATCTAGTCTCCTTTCTAAGCAATTTTGTTAGTGGTGAAGCTATCATTGAAAATCCTTTCACAAATCTCCGATAATAACCAGCCAAACCAAGAAAACTTCTCACCTCTGTCACATTTTGAGGTGGTTTCCAGTTGAAGATCGCCTCTACCTTGCTGGAGTCGACTCTGATCCCATCAATTGAGACAATATGCCATAGAAAGGCCACTTCATCTAACCAGAATGCACATTTTGACAACTTCGCATATAATTGATTCTCTCTCAAGGTATGAAAGACAATATAAAGGTGTTGATCATGTTCTTCTCTGCTTCTGGAGTACACCAGGATATCATCTATGAACACCACCACAAACTGGTCCAAATAAGGCCTAAAGATTCTATTCATCAGATCCATAAATGCTGCTGGGACATTCGTCAGGCCAAAAGGCATTACTAAGAACTCGTAATGATCATATTGAGTCCTAAATGCTGTTTTTGAAATGTCTGATTTTCTAGTTCTTAGTTGGTGATAACCTGATATGAGGTCAATTTTAGAAAATACCCCTGCTCTTTTCAACTGATCAAACAAGTCATCTATGCTCGATAATGGATATCTGTTCTTAATTGTCATCTTGTTTAACTAACGATAATCAATACACAAACGACAGGTGTCATCCTTCTTTTTGACAAATAGAACCGGAGCACCCTAAGGTGAGACACTGGGTCTGATAAACCCTTTCACTAATAACTTTTGCAACTGCACTTTTAATTCCTTTAGCTTAATAGGTGCCATTTTGTAGGAAGTGATCGATATTGGGGTTGTGCTTGGGAAAACATCAATGGCAAACTCTATCTCCCTAACAGGTCGAAACCCTAGCAATTCCTTAGGGAAGATATTTGGATATTCACATACTATAGGAATCTCTCTGAGATCTAGACTCCCTTTGTTAGTATCTACAACATGAGCCAAAAATGCTTCACATCCCTTTTTGATAAGCTTACGTGCCTTTGTAACAGAAATGACATTAGTTAGGTATGGTCAGTTCTTACCCAAGACAATCACATCATCCTGCCCTGAATTCTTGAAAGTCACTTTCCTATACTGATAATCCACCACTGCCCTATGCTGAGTTAACCAATCCATCCCCAAAATTGCATCAAACTCACAGAATGGCAACTCTATTAGGTCAGCTGGGAATTCTACATTTTGAGCTTTGATTGGACTGTTTTTATAGACTCGACTAACTTTCACTTCATGACCCAAAGGATTTGTCACTAATATATCATAATCTAATTTCTCTGCTACCATATTTCCCTGACTAGGTGGTGACATGTATAAATATGAATGTGTAGGACCCGAATCTATCAATGCACATAAATCAGTATAATAAAGAGAAAATTTATCGATAATGACATCCGGGGCATCCTGCTCCTCACGAGCTCTCATGGCATATGCTCGGGCTGGGGCTCGACTACCTTCTTTTCTATTCACTGATTCTGACACACTCTGCCCAATCTTGTTGCTTCTAGACTGTCCATATCCCCTACCTCTGCCTTGAGTGACATTATGAACTTGAACTAATACTACACCACTTGTACCTCTTCCTCTGGGCAATCCTTCTATTTATGATCAGTAGATCCGCATTGTAAGTATGCTCCCATAATCCACCAACAATCACCTGCATGTGATCTTCCACAATGCTGACATATGACAGATATAAATCTCTTATTGCTCGAAGCTGGTGCACTAGCTGTAGACCCCTCTGGCCGCGACTGTTGGCTTTGCCTAGCTAAAAAGCTTGGTCCATAACCCTATGACTGGAAAAACCTAGGCATTGTCCGCCTCCTTTTACATGATGTCTGGCCCATGCTAATTGTCGATCTCCATGGTGGCTTTTCTATCCTGTTTCTCTTTGACCTCTTTTCCACACTAATGGCTGAGGAAACTAGTGTAGCAAAATCCTTAAGCTGAAGGGCGATAACCATATTCCTAATATTATCATTAAGTGTATCCTCAAATCTACAACATCTATCTGCTTCATCAGCAATGATTCCAGTTGCATATTTACTTAGTCTGATGAATTCCATCTCATATTCGGCCACTAACATGCTTCCTTGCTTCAAGTCTTGAAATTCCCTTTTCTTTTCACTCACATAAACTCTAGGCAATATTTCTTGCTAAATTCAGCCTTGAAGAAGTTTCATGAAGGTGGTTTCAGTGTCTGGGGTTTAAATAAGATTGATTGTTGGGTTTTGAAAAATGAATCATATTCATAAACGCAGCGAAAAATAAAATTTTTCGAAACCCAAAACAAAAAATCATACTTGTACCATTAAAACTAATTTATATAAATGTAAATGTTAAAAATTATACCTTGTAATTTTTATTTGTTCTTCAAATCTTCACTTTGTTGGGTTGTAGCAAACCACAACAATCCACACTAGGATGTCTCTAATGATAATCGATAATCCACGTGAAGAATGAAGAAGAAACTATCAAGAGAAAATGGTTTGAACAAATTCAAAGTGCTAGCTTTGAAAGTATTTTTTAGAGAATTTTTGTTGTCTTAAAAATAGTTTTTTTTTCACAGAAAATATTTTCATGTGTATTTACTTCCATTTGATGTCTTTTCAAATTGAATCAAATTCAAAAATAAGATGAAAAGTCAAAAATCGAGAAAATGGCAAGTTATGAATAGTAATTGGCCATAATTGGCCTAATTATGGCCAATTACAGCCGTTGGCCAACGGATGGAACCTGCATGCGTGCTGGGCCTGCTGCTGGGCAGCCCAGCTGGCCCGTAAGGCGGGCTAGCAGCCTGCCTAGCCTGTGCGGGCCCGTGACACTCCTGAACGGTTTTTTCTTGCGGTCCCATCGCGATCAATCCTAAAATAATTCTCTCATCTTTTGGATCCTATCCAAGACCATCTTACTCATTCTTCATATCTTTAATGCCTGTGACCCATTAGGTTCCATATTATGTTGGCCACTTAAATTAACAATTAATTTAAGCAGGTCATGAGCAGTATCTAGCAACACATCATGACCCCCAATTGTCCGGAAAGTCAGTGGTTTGACTACGAACCTTTCCATAGACAATTTCTGTGCAATTATTCCTTTCACCAATCTATACCCCACTTGGTTCAGAGTATGGACATGTGTCAACTCCCACTAGACTGACTACGTCACGTCTAGTCCAAGTAATGTCAGTTCTTATCCTTGAGGCTCATTACTCTATTAGATATGTCATTGAAGACTATCTTTATGACATTTCCACTCCGACCAGAGATTCCTGAGTAATGACCACGACAAGAGGCCATAGGTATATACTCCTTCTATCAAGAGTGGTGAATCCTTTGTTGGTTACCCAATTACCTTTGAATACCTCAAGCTGTATCCAATCACTACCCTATGAGCTACCTCTCTGAGGCAACAAGGAATAGTGTCAAAATACATAATCAATATTCAAGATATCCTTGAGTACCTCAAGTCTAAGGATACTTGCACCATTGCTATGATGCGACTGTCATTGACATTTGAATAGATTATCCATATGATTGTCTCATAGTTGGTCATCCAATGTACTTAGCTACACTTAACAAGCATCCACATGTTAACTCTAAACATCTCATGTTTATAGATTATGATATCTACTACTCGATCCAATCAAGGAGTGTAACATGTGCTAGTTTGTCTGGATTAATAATGTCCCATCTCATTAATCCTATGACTAGGGATAATTTTGATACTAACATAATTACACATGATAGGAATCTCAATATCATGATCTCATCGTGATTTCCTTCGTGCTATGTTATGTATCAAGGACTTCATTAATTGATTTAAGATCACTTATCAATTCATATATCAAATGAACATCAAATTAATGAAAAAGCCTTTTATTAATCAAATAAATTTGTACAATAAGTGCTAAAGGTGATTGCCTTTAAAGCACTCCTCTAACACCTCATGTTGCTTTTGCAACTCAGCTAACATAGTAGCAAGCATAATGAAGCTTGCCATCTCACTATCATCGAGGTGCTTTTGATATGCCTTCTGAACGTCTTCAGAAGCATTAGCAGTAGTGGGATTAGGGAGTGCCTCATCTAGGATATAACCAATCTTTTCGGATTTGAGAACTATTCTCAGATTCTCTAGCCAATCCAAAAAATTGGGCCCAATCAACTTATTTGATTCCATTAGTGTAATTTGTACAATCAACATACAAAATGTCATTTTAAAGTGTAATTTAATATTTAATAAAATTAAATTAAATTTCATATTTTCAGAAATAATTAAAAATTAATTCTCCTTAAAATCAGAATATTATGATGTTAAAATTAAATAATTTAATTTTAATATACATACCAATTTCTAGTCATACTAGTATTACAATTGCACAACTAAAATTAAATCAAAATTAATTTCCAAAAATTCTAAAAATTTCTAGAACATCTAATCACCATTCTAATTATCTTTAGGTCAGCTCAAGTTCATCAAAATAGTTTTGGCACAAGCCAAAATTACTAAGACAAATGAACCAACACACTTAGACGCTCAAAATGACTCATTCGATATCTAGAATTTATAAAATTTCAAATACTTGAAAAATAATTTTGGCATGCATATAACATCAAAATAACATATTTTTAATCACATAAAAATTATATCAAGGTTCTGGAAAAAAAATAAACACATATAAAAAAAATCAAACAAAACAGCCCCACCGGGTAAGCTAAAACAGTCATATTTTTGTGTTTGTTTGAAAAATTAATTGAAATAATTTAATTAATTATTGGACACTTCCAGAGGCATAAAAATATTCTCAATATGTCTAAATAATATTTTCATAATTAAATTACAAGAAAAATGCAACCAGCCCCATCAATTAAGCCAAACAACAGCACATGTTCATAAACAAGGCAATTTTAGGCATTTTTGAAATAAATCCGAAATTAATTATTTGAATCACATTCAAATCATTTTTCAATAAAATAATCATTCTTAATCATCCCATGATCAGATTAAAGAAAACAAAATGTGTAAATTATATTTTACAAATTAAGTTCAATTTTTCAATACCTATTGATCCAAAATCATAAAAAACATGCAATCCCATTGCACTTTCAATTAAAATTAATTTTAATGGATACAAGGAGGCTCTGATACCAATGTTGGATTTTGAAGAATGAATCATATTCATAAACGCAGCAAAAAAAAAATTTTTCAAAACCCAAAATAAAAGATCATATTTGTACCATTAAAACTAATTTATATAAATGTAAATATTAAAAATTATACTTTGTAATTATTATTTGTTCTTCAAATCTTCACTTTGTTGGGTTGTAGAAAATCACAAAAATCCACACTAGGATGTCTCTAATGATAATCCACACGAAGAATGAAGAAGAAACTATCAAGAAAAAATGGTTTGAACAAATTCAAAGTACTAGCTTTGAAAGTGTTTTTGAGAGAATTTTTGTTGTCTCTTAAAAATATTTTTTTTTACAAAAAATATTTTCATGTCTATCTTCTGGCATTTGATGTCTTTTCAAATTGAATCAAATTCAAAAATAAGATGAAAAGTCAAAATGGAGAAAATGACAACTAATGAATAGTAATTGGCCATAATTGGCCTAATTATGGCCAATTACAGCCGTTGGCCAACGGATGGAAGCTGCAGGCGCGTTGGGCCTGCTGCGGGCTTCTATTGGACAGCCCAGCTAGCCCGCAAGGAGGGCCAGCAGCCTGCCCAGCCCACGCAGGCCCGCGCGGGCCCGTGACACTCCCGAATGATTTTTTCGTGCGGTCTCATCGCGATCCATCCTAAAATAATTCTCTCATATTTTGAATTCTATCTAAGACCATTTTACTCATTCTTCATATCTTCAATGCGCGTGACCCATTGGGTTCCCGGTTATGTTGGCCACTTAAATTAACAATTAATTTAAGCAGGTCATGAGCGGTATCTAGCAACACATCATGACCCCCAATTGACCGAAAAGTCAGTGGTTTGGCTACGAACCTTTCCATAGAAAATTTTTGTGCAATTATTCCTTCCACCAATCTATACCCCACTTGGTTCAGAGTATGGACATGTGTCAACTCCCACTAGACTGACTACATCACGTCTAGTCCAAGTAATGTTAGTTCTTGTCCTTGAGGCTCATTACTCTATTAGATATGTCATTGAAGACTATCTTTATGACATTTCCACTCCGACCAGAGATTCCTGAGTAATGACCACGATAAGAGGCCATGGGTATACACTCCTTCTATCAAGAGTGGTGAATCCTTTGTTGGTTACCCAATTACCTTCGAATACCTCAAGCTGTATCCAATCACCACCCTATGAGCTACCTCTCTGAGGCAACAAGGAATAATGTCAAAATACAAAATCAATATTCAAGATATCCTTGAGTACCTCAAGTCTAAGGATACTTGTACCATTTCTATGATGCGACTATCATTGACATTTGAATAGATTATCCATATGATTGTCTCATAGTTGGTCATCCAATGTACTTAGCTACACTTAGCAAGCATCCATATGTTAACTCTAAACATCTCATGTTAATAGATTATAAGATCTACTTCTCGATCCAATTAAGGAGTGTAACATGTGCTAGTCTATCTGGATTAATAATGTCCCGTCTTATTAATCCTATGACTAGGGATAATTTTGATACTATCATAATTACACATGATAAGAATCTCAATATCAAGATCTCATCATGATTTCCTTCATGCTATGTTATGTATCAAGGACTTCATTAATTGATTTAAGATCACTTATCAATTCATATATCAAATGAACATCAAATTAATGAAAAAACCTTTTATTAATCAAATAAATTTGTACAATAAGTGCTAAAGGTGATTGCCTTTAGAGCACTCATCTAACATTGATTTCTACCAGTCATAAGCATGATCCTTTAGAAGGGACATTGCATACCTGATCTTCTATTCCTTTGGGCACTCGAGTTCCTCAAACACCCTTTCTGTCGATTCCATCCAAAACTCTGAAGCTGCTGGGTCATCCTCTCTCATTCCTATAAAATCTGTGGCCCCATATTTTCTCAGCTTATCAATCCGGGGTTTTGGCTGAGGTGGAGGAGGAGATGGAGCTAGTTGTGGAACTGCTTGTACTATTCGTTGCAACATATTTAATATATGCTCCATAAGAGGCTCCTGTCCTAAATTAGCATGTCTCTTTACTCTTGATGGAGCTACTACACTCGGCACGGAATCTCTCACTGATGGAGGTTGTCTGAGATTGGCTGAGTCTGAAAGACTATTACTCAGTTCATCTTCTGAGAAATCTTGTTCCGATCCCAAATCCATATCTACTTATAAACTAGAAGAAGGGACCCAAATCAAATAATTGCAGCATTTTATGCATATGATGAGACACGTTCTAATTTACACCCACTGATTAAGAATCAATTAACCTGAGCTCTAATACCATTAAATGTAGTGCTCCCATGCCCTACTAATTGTTAACAAGATATGGAAATGCTACTAAGCTCATTTGTTTTAAAACCAACGCTCAATTTATTGTATAAATATTTTGATTTCAATTTCTGAATTTATTATTAGCAGAATATTTATTAACATATATATTTTTTTCATTTAAATATGTAACTAGTGATGTGAATAATTTGATTTAAAATAACTCATTCAATTAAACCATAATATTTACAAATATATTTACAATTAATACTAGATATATAAAGTTACAAAATTCATTCCTTATAAATATTACATGCCATAAGTTTACATCAAAGCAAATTCTTAAAATTTAATTTTTAGAATATAATTTTCAAAACATACCCAAAAGAAACTAGACTGCTGCAATATGATATTGGTGTTCCCCTTATCTTCAGTCGTCCTAATGTAACAACTACGTCTACTTATCTGCGCGTGAAACACACGCACTAAGCTACTAGCTTAGTGGTATGTTTGGCAACTATCCAATAATTACATAAATATTTCTAAAATAGAATTTTAGAAACTACAATTAATTTATTAAGCATGCCAAATATTCAATTAATAGTAAAAATATTTTCGTCATGCAAAAATATTTAATTCATCAATTATGACATTCCATTCATTAAGCATGCTTGGAATTTTAACAATACAAGCTATACAATTTGCACTATCAATTTAATAATTTATATTTTTTTCTGTTATTTATTTGATAGCCCACGACATCTTAGACCCAAACTAAATACTAGATACAGGGTTTCTATTCTCCAGCAGTATACTTGGTGTCTACATAATTATTTTATAATTCGACATTTCATGCCTATATTTTCAATAACAACTCAGCACCTTTTTGGTGCCTATGTAATTTCGAACTCAACACTATTTCTTAGTGCCTACATAATTTCAACTCCGTACTATTTCTTAGTGCCAATATAAATTAAATCTTAGCACTATTATTTTTAGTGCCTACATTTCTACCCTTTTATTGGCATGCCAACTTATCCTAATTTCTAGTTCTCAACTAGATGTTATAGGACTTAATTATATTTGTTACCTTTATTATTATTTGCATAAATTATGTAGGTAACATTGATATAAATTCCATATAAATGCATTAATTCCTATTAACTATTTTTCAATGTAATACTTGCTCATTTAATCATTATAACTATAACAAAAATCAATTAATATATTTTCTATCATAAAATTTCACAATCAATATATATTTGCAAACTTCCTTATTCTGGACAGCATTTCTGCCTTATGTTGCCCTACATTTTTCATATACTTTTAGATGGAAATTGGACAAGTGATCAACTAACAAAATATAGGTACATATCTTAAATTTAATGTCCAAATGGAATCACATTAAAACGAATTTTTTTAGCAAAAGTTATGAATTTGTTTCTAAGATATGTTCACTGCAATATGCCCAGTATTTTACTGGATATATTTCTAGTTTAAACTTTGAGTCTATTTTTCACCAAATTCCAGCCATATTCAGGTCTAATATTCTGAATGAAAGTTGAAGCCCTATGTCATAATGTTTCAACGCAATAAGAATCACTCAAAAATCATTTCCAGAACTAAAGTTATGACCAGAAAACTAGATACTGTTCATAAGACAAATTTTCCAGTACATCAATTAATTCATACAATTTCTATTTTCATTCATCAACCTCATATTCTAATTGTTATTTTCACATTCATGGCATCATTTAATCACCAATTCATCACTCAAACAAATATCTAAAATTTTATACACAATTTCACAAACATCACAAAATCAAAATCAACATTTTTCTATATTGAATTTTTGCCAAATGTACAGACCTCAAAATTTTACTTCTCTTCACTTTTCTCTTCTTCCTAGCTAGCTTTCTCTTTGCCCTTACTTCCTCTTTGACTATGGTTCAAAGATTGTTCACCTTCTTGTTCTAACAACAAAATTTACACTAATCAATCACTAATTATCCTAATCCACCCTTAATCTCTATTAATAGAATAATAACCCTAAATTACTAGCTTTAATGGCAATTAACCCCAAACTCAAAGAAAAGAGAAGAAGAAAAGTGAGAAGATGGAAAATCTAAACTCACCTTTGATGATCTTCAAAATGATCAAAGTCTTCTTTCTCTCTTTCTCTTCCTTGGTTTTGCTCACTTAACTTCACTTATTTGATGATCTTGCCTTAATTCCACTTTTTTCCCATCTAATGTTAGGTTGATTGAAGAAAACAAAAGAAGAATAAATGGGTAAGAGGAAGGTCAGGGAAAAAGGAAAGAAAAAGGGAGAAAAATGGGTTTGATTAAGATGAGGAAGAAGAAGAATAAAGGCAAAAAGTGAAAGTTATCTTTTATAGTTGGATTAGGTAGGTGGTTAGGATTAATTAGATAATCTTATCCCTTATTGGTCCATTAATTTAAATCACTCTTAATTTATTTTAATCAAAAGAATATTCCTTTCCTTAGACAAAGAATATTCTATTTTTATGCCTTTTTAAAATATTTGTGCCAAAAATACTACAATTTCTAATTTCATTGAGCGAAAAATTATTTTTTTCCAAAATTTAATTCCAAACTTCAAAATTCTCAATTAATAATATCCAAAATATTTTTATCATATTTTATTATCATTTTAATTTTTTTTTCTTTCATATCCGAATTTAGACCCCGATCAGTTCGGCGCATTGGATTTCGGTCAATCGTGATCGTGGCCTAAATTATTGGGCATTACAAAATTACTTTACTTAGTTATTAGTTTGATGTTAAATAGGATTAAATAATCCTAGTTACAATTGCATTCTAGAATTCTAATCAAATTAGGACTTTGAAAACCCTTTTCAAATTGAAATCAAATTCCATTTTAAAATTACCAAAATTTTCAGAATTAATTCTCATCATTATAAACAACTTATGATCAGTTTAAACTAATTAAATTCATTCATTAGACAATCTAAATTATTCATTATTCAACTAGCAAACCAATTACTCAAAATTTGCCTAAAATGAATTATACATGAATTAGGATTCTTTTGGAATTTAATTTGACTTTGGCATGAAATTGACATCAAAATAATATCATAAATATCTCATAAAAATTTAATTATAGTTTTGATAATGAATTACATGCCATTAAATTAAACAAAGCAAAATAGTCCCATCATATGGAAGAGTTTTTGCTCAGTTTTAGTTTTGTTCATACCATGATCATAAACGATTTTTTGTTCAAATAAGTATTTGTCTAGACCTTAAAATAAATTCTAAATATGTCTTAAACATGTTTGAATAACCAAATGAATAAACCAAATGGAACAGCCCCATGACATAACTTAATTGGCTATAATAAGTTTCATAAACCAGTTTTTTAGCAACCATGCACAATTTCAATTTTTATGTTTGAATCCAATTTAAATCATTATATTATCATTGTCAATATATAATATCATCATATTAATATGTTATTGAATAAAAAATAAAATTTGAGGCCAAACACAATGAAATTCGTTTTTAATGAAAGAGAGAATACAAGTTTTTCCTTTTTCAATCAATCTTATTGATACTTCAATTAAATCCAAAATTAATTTACTTAGGGTGGATCTGATGCCACTGTTGGGTTTTGAATATGCATCTCATACATGTCACAATGGAAATACAAAAATTAATCAAAACTAAAACCCATGGAACGCTATATGTATATTAAAATTGAATCATACCATCAAATGGGAGAAGCTAATTAGCTTTTTTTTCATCTATTGTTCTTCCAAACTTGTGAGCCTTTCCTTGAAATTGGGTTATTGCAAACTACAACAATCCAAGGCTGGATTGTCTCTAATGGTAATCCATGCAAAGGAATGAAAGAAACAACCATAAGGGTGATGGTGTGGTCAACCAACGAAGTGTTGTCAATGGAGGTTAATCTCTTGAGAGAGATGGAAGAAGAAGAGAGAATAACTTTTATTTTCTCAAAATGGAAACCCTCTTTTTGAGCCCATTTGAGGGTATTTATAAGTCCTCTAATCATAATTAGGGTATGACATTTAAAACCTGACATTTGGCTTTCCATTCAGAGTGAAATTCTGCATACTCATAGATCATTGCGTGCACGATAGCCTTGTGCAAAAGGGCTTGCTATTGTGCGCTCATGGAAATTTATGCATGCAACATAATGGAACTCTACACATATCACTTGCACATGACAACCATTACGTGTATATGACACACAAATCCTTTCTCACTCATACGCAAAACTCTTTCATGCAACTTTCTCTCTCATGTTTTGGATCCAATCCTAGATCCATTTCACATTTCTTTTATCCTTTCTATATGTGTGACCCATTAGGTTTCCGGTTATGTTAGCAACTCAAATCATCACATGATTTAAAAGCAGATCTTAAGCAGTATTTAGCAACACATCATGACCTCAAATTGACCGGAAAGTCAATGGTTTGACTATAAACCCTTCCATATAAAATTACCATGCAATTTATCCTTTCACCAAGCTATACCTTATTTAGATCAGAGTACGGACTATGTGTGTAACACCCTGTTGCCCAGATATTAAGCCAAGAAGGGGGGTTGAATTGGAGTTTTTTTAAAAATTAAACTTTAAAGTGTGGAAATAAAAAATAATTTTAGGAGGGATAGAGAAATTTGACACAAGGACTTTTATAGAGGTTCGGGTGTTAACAAACCCTACTCCTCTCCCCAGTCACAATTGGGAGTTTCATTAACACACTAAGTGTTAAAGTGGAGTTTTACAAGCGCACTCCCAATTATGGTGTTTCTCACAATGGCTCACACCTAACCCAGAAATCCCTTGTGTTTAAATGGCTCACACAATAACCAATTCCTTGTGTTTTATAGGCTTACACAAACAACCTTTATCTTGTATTTTACAGGCTCACACAAACAACCTTTCTTTGTGTTTTAAAGGCTCACACAACTAACCCTTACAAGTGTTCTACTCTTAACCCAGAAATACCCAAAACTCACTTGAGTAATAAAATGATTACAGAGAGAAACACTTACAAATCTTTATTGCTCAATAAATGATGAGCAAAAAGATTTTCACAGAGAATAGATATTTGTTATGGAAGTATTAAATGTATAAATAGCTTGTAATAAGATTTTGATTCAAAGTATTTGCTATCCTCCTGTACTGAATGCATAAATGACTTGCATTTATACTCCCATGGCTAATTATAGCCATTAGAGTGCATTTAATACGTAACTAGCCATTGCACCAATCCAAATAATCGCACCTGCCATTTTTCTCTTTCATCTTTCATGGGCGTGAATGTTCTTCCAAGCCGTGACTGAAGTGGTGACCTTGGCCGTGAAGCATTCTGGAAGGTTTTGAAATATTGGGTCATGGGCGTGACATATATCTTCACGGGCATGTCAAACTTCCCAGCCGTGATCCAAGTGGTGACTTTGGTAGTGAAGCTCTCTAGATGAAAATGTCATGAAGGTTCACGGGTGTGACATTTAATTCACGGGCGTGACTTAAATATGCATTTCACGGTTTGTTGTCTTGCTTTATGGCCGTGAACTTCAAATGTTGGATTTGGTGACGGTTAGCTTTGTCACGGGCATGACACATAGGGTCACGAGCGTGAATATGCTACTTCCTTAATTTTATCTTTCAAGGATTAATCTTCTATTCTCCATTCTTGCTATTTTAATCCATACCCTATTTAATAGACTTAGAAAACAAGTATGTTAAATACAATATAGCTATTTTATTTGTTATCATCAAAATAATAGAAATACCCCTCAAGGTTTAACAATCTCCCCCTTTTTGATGGTGACAAATAATCTAGCAATATGTGCTTTTGAGAAGTCTCCCCCTCAAAAGATACTTAGGATAAAAATTGACGAAATGCAAGAATTTAAAGAATGATGTAGCATTGAAATATATTTTCTAGTTTTAAGTATATGCATGTTATATGCAAAGTATATCCAATATATACCAAAATTCTCTTTAAGTCATGAAGTATATGTATGGTATATTTAGAGTATATCAAGGCATATTTATTTATGTAACTTGCATTAAGGTATATGCAAAGTATACTTAAGATATATCTAATGTGTATAAAGCTCAATTTCATACTTACATATTCATTTTGAATCAAGTTTTAAGTATTGCTAATTTCTCCCTACTTAACTCAATGTCAATGTATTTGTAGGTTCTTATTTTTGATTCAAAATTCATTTATCTTAATATATTGCTAGGTTCTCCCTCTTTTGTCATCAATAAAAAGAATATAAAAATTAAACCATAAACAAAGCAAATATATTAATATTTGAAGAGAAGTACAAACCAAAGTAAATAAAAGTGAGAAAGGAAATTTACAATTTCCTGAAAACAAACAAAAAACAAGCAAACAATCAAAAGAAACAATCATGTTAAGGCTACCATCTAGCCTAACACCTAACCGGACATCCTGTCCCTAAGTCGAGCAACCTCTCCCTCAAGGCTGTCCATCCGAGACTCTATGAAGTCTTTTGAGGTTCTCCAACCTCTCATCCATCGAAGCCTGTAGCTGCTCAAATCGTGGTGCCAAGAGGTCAACCACCTATTGTGCCAAGTTTGGTGTGGAAGCCGAGGATTGTCTGATGTCCTGTTCAGCCACTAGAGGTGCTTCATCAACCCAAGCCCTTTTCTTCTGCTGGATCCCTTTGAGGCCGACATTGAAATCCTCTGTATCATTATCTTCCCAAATTATTTCACCAGCAGTGTTTGTGAAGCGGTAGTAAATATTGTTCTCATGAACAATTCTGACAACCACTCCCATCTTTATGAAGGACTCGACATCCAATCCATCTCGAGGATCCCCGGGGATGAGATTGAAGTGATGGTCATCCAGCTTCAAATAGCCAAGCTTTAAGGCCATATGGGTGACATATCCACCAATGAGTATATCTCTAGAGGGCTTTGTGGCAATGGACAAAATATGGATTGCAAACCATCGAGAGAGTGCTAGGGTGAGACCTCTTCTGGCCATCTCAAAAAGGAAGAGCTCAGATTTCCGAATGGTCCCATTGCTGTCTCCCCGAGCAAATGTGCACTGGGGACCGGAGATGAGTGCTTTTGGCCTTCTTGACATCCCAACTGCAATCAGTGCCAAAATGAGTCCATGCTCGAGTTGTGAAGAATTCCACTTCGCTGTCATTGAGGATGCCTTCTGAGGGTAGATTTAATAAGTCCTCGAATTCTGTGGCATTGAGGGTGTTCGAATTGCTGCAGAGTTGGAATTTTACCACTCATGTGGGAGACACTTGCAAAGTGCTAAAAAATTCCAGGGTTGGCTCCCTTAATGTGGGCTGATGAACATCCACGAATTCCTTCAAATGACAGGCCTGGAGTTGCTCTGTCATTGCCATCTCAAGCTCGAGAGTGCGTACGATTTGCCACTCAAAGGACCTTGATGAAATGAGAGGCCTTTGCTTCAAGGTTGAGTACCGAGGATGGCAATACACCGGGATTCTATTCATAAGGTAATCTGAGTACCTCCTAGGAGCATGAGACTTCTTTCTATTACCCTTTGATGAGTCAGTTTCTATTTGGATTAAAGAAATGAACTTTGTAGAGTTTGGATAAAGTTTGATAGAAAATTTGAGGAAACCTTAAGAAGTATGATTTTTGACGAAGGATGGGACTTTTGATGGTATTTATAGGAAAAATTTGTGACTTGGGGGCCAGAATCTTCAATATCTCATTGAATGTGTGTAAATGAGAGCGGGTTCAAGGAGTTCAAAGGTTGAAATGTGAAGAATAACCAGCTGATTTCTTATATACCCGATGCATTCACGGGCGTAAATTATGTAGTCACGGACATGAAGTGTCGTATTCACGGTTAGCTGAAAGGGTGCTCTACCTGTGAATAAAGGCGTGAAGACATTCACGGTCGTGACATTTTAATGTCACGGGCATGAATGATGAACTGTCACGGTGGTGAAAGAATAGTCACGGGCGTGAAAGGTTTAATTTCACTACTTATGCCCGTGAAACAAAGCGTGACTCAAAGCGTGAACGTCTCTGTGAGTTTTTGGTGAAAATATTCACGGGCGTGAAAATGCGTCACGGGCGTGAACAAGGCTTTTCACGGGAGTGAATGAAGTCATGATCAGAAGCTTCACTACTTGAAGCTGTGAACGATGTCGTGAAAGACACTGCCTCTTTTGGCTATTTAATTCACGGGCGTGAACATAGGTCACGGTCGTGAATTGCCTAAAATTTTCATCAAATAAAATTAAGTCTTAAAACAAGACTAAATCATTTCTATGAAGATTCTATCCCTTAAAACAAAAAATTTTCATCAAATTTACTACCTTATATCTAGTGATATGATACAAAATCAAGATTATCACTTAAGATTTGATAATTTAGCAATCACAAGGTTAATCCATAAATCATACCAAGTTATCTTTTAATGAAATTAAATCTTTCCTCATTTAGAGACTTAGTAAAAATATCTGCCAATTGATTTTCTGTGCTTATAAATTCAAATGCAACATCTCCATATTGAACATGATCTCTAATAAAGTGGTGTTTAATGTCAATATGCTTACTTCTAGAGTGTTGAATGGGATTCTTTGAAAGATTTATAGCACTTGTATTGTAACATTTAATAGGTATATGTTTCATATCATGACCATAGTCCTTAAGTTGTTGTTTCATCCAAAGAATTTGAGTACAACAACATCCTGCTGCTACATACTCTGCTTCAGCAGTTGAAAGAGCAACTGAAACTTGTTTCTTACTAAACCAAGAAACTAAGCACTCTCCAATAAAGTGACAAGTGCCTGAAGTATTTTTTCTATCTAAAAGACTACCAACATAGTTTGCATCTGAATATCCTATAATATAAAAGGATGAATTTCTAGGATACCATAAACCTAGATGCAATGATCCATGTAGATATCTTAAAATTCTTTTTACTGCATTTAAATGAGATTCTTTTGGACATGATTGAAATCATTCACACAAGCAAACACTATACATTATGTCGGGTCTAGAAGCAGTAAGATATAAAAGTGATCGAATCATACCTCTATAGAGCTTTTCATTAATGCTCTTACCCTTTTCATCCATGTCCAATTTTGTTGATGTGCTCATAGGAGTCTTGGCATTCTTGCATCCTTCCATTCCAAATTTTTTAATTAAATCTTTGGCATATTTGGATTGGTTAATGAATATGCCCTCATTGCTTTGCTTTATTTGTAGACCAAGAAAATACTTAAGCTCTCCCATCATGCTCATTTCAAATTCCCTAGTCATACACTTAGCAAATTCTTGACAAAGCAACTCATTAGTAGAACCAAATATTATATCATCAACATAAATTTGAACAATTAGTATATCATGCTTATATTTTTTAATGAATAATGTGGTGGCAAAATTCCTCTTTGTAAAGTTATTTTCCAAGAGAAAAGAACTTAGTCTTTCATACCAAGCTCTTGGGGCTTGTTTCAAACCATATAAAGCTTTTGAAAGTTTAAAAACATGATTTGGCAAATCATAGCTTTCAAAGCCTGGTGGTTGTTCTACATAAACTTCTTCTTCGATATAACCATTTAGAAATGCACTTTTCACATCCATTTAAAAGAGTTTGAAATTCATGTGACATGCATATGCTAAAAGTATTCTTATGGCTTCTAATCTAGCTACAGGTGCATAGGTCTCATCATAATCTATACCTTCTTCCTGATTGTACCCTTTTGCAACTAATCTAGCCTTATTCCTAGTTATTGAACCTTGTTCATCTAACTTTTTTCTAAATACCCATTTGTTGCCTTTAATTTGATGATCCTTAGGTCTAGGTACTAAGGTCCATACCTTACTTTGCTCAAATTGTTTGAGTTCCTCTTGCATGGCAATTACCCAACTTTCATCATTAAGAGCCTCATCAACATTTTTAGGCTCAATTTGAGAAATAAAAGCAAGGTCAGTGGCTAAATGTTTGAAATGAGATATAGTACTTACTCCCCTTGAGAGATCACCAATGATTTGCTCTTTTGGATGATCTTTTGTCATTCTCCATTCTTTTGGGAGTTCTTGAACGTTTTCTTCTTGAGCTTGAGGTAAAGAATCATCTTGATGTGAATCTTCTTGATCATTTTCTTCTTTTCCATTTTTAAGATCAAGTCTTTCCATGTTACCTACAACATCATCAAGAGCACTATCTTTCACAAGATCAAGTCTACTAGATTCATTAAAGACAACATGCATAGATTATTCAACAGTTAATGATCTTTTATTATATACTCTATATGCTTTGCTAGTTGTAGAGTATCCTAAAAAGATACATTCATCAGATTTAGAGGCAAATTTTCCAAGGTTGTCCTTGGTATTCAATGTGAAGCACTTGCATCCAAATACTCTGAAGTATGATATCAAGGGCTTTCTTCCATTCCTTAGCTCAAATGAGGTTTTGTTTAAAAGAGGTCTTTTGAAACCTCGATTTGAAATATAACATGCAGTGTTTGTGGCTTCTGCCCAAAAGTAAGTTGGTAAACCATACTCATTGAGCATTGTTCTAGCCATTTCAATTAAAGTTCGATTTTTCTTTTCAACTACCCCATTTTTTTGAGGTGTCATAGGAGATGAGAAATTCTGTGAAATGCCATGTTCAAGACAAAAACTTTCAAAGTTTTCATTTTCAAATTCTTTGCCATGATCAATTCTTATCTTTGAAATACAATACCCTTTTTCATTTTGAACTCTTCTAGCAAAGTTTTTGAAATTTTCAAAAGCATCACTCTTTTGAGCTAAGAAAATTACCCAAGTAAATCTAGAGTAATCATCTACAATGACAAAGGCATAATGTTTACCTCCTAAGCTAGCAATTTTAGTAGGAAAATGACAAAGGCACAAGTGCAGGATTTGAAGAGGTGTTGAGGTACTTACTATGTTTTTGGCTTTAAAGGATGACTTGTGTTGCTTCCCTCTTTGGCAAGGTTCACATGTCGTCTTTTTCAAATTTGACTTTTGGTAGTCCTTTTACTAGTTCTTCTGTGCTGAGGCTTTGTATTAAGTCCATGTTAGCATGACCAAGCCTTCTATGCCACAACCAAAATTCATTACTAGTGGTCACAAGACACTTAGATGAATAGTTAGATAATTCATGTAAGTCTATTATGTATGTGTTGACATCTCTATTTCCTTTAAATATCTCTTGACCATCGATAGAGATCATAAGACATTCATTGGAAGTAAAAATTACTTTGTTTCCTTTATCACATAATTGACTAACACTCAACAAGTTATGTTTCAAGCCATCAACAAGTAAGACATCTTTAATAAAAGTAGTACCATTAATACCAATAGAACCGATGCCAATTACCTTACCCTTAGCATTGTTTCCAAAGGTAACTTTATCTCCATCAATACTTTTGATTTCATTGACGAGTTCTTTATCTCTTGTCATATGCCTTGAGCATCCATTGTCTACTAGCCAAGCATTTTTGTTTATTGTGGACTTGAGGCATACCTATAGAATCACAGTTCAAGTATGATTTTTAGGTACCTAAATGAGCTTGGGTCCTTGGGGGTTAGCATATGAAGGTTCCCAATGAGCCTTCCTTATCTAACAATATTTATTTATGTGACCAATTTTCATACAATAACTACATTGTTTTGGTCTAAACTTACTTTTTGGTCTTACAATATTTTTGAATGCCATATATCTATTAAACTGATTTTGAGAATAATGACATGCACAGTCATGATTAATTGATGCTTTTCTAGATGCATGCTTCTTATACATAAAAGCATGATTATTCTTTTTATGTATGGAAGGTTTAATATTCTTATTCCTTGGTGTTGTTCCAACAAGTGTGGAGATGTGAGGTTCACTAGACTTAACAAAGATGGTTTTGTGAGAAGATGATGATGTGTCCTTAAATCCTAAACCATGTCTAATTAAGGGTGGTCATTGAGACACAATGAGAGTATCTAAACTCTCTTTACCTTTATGAAATTTAGAAATGGAATTTCTAAGTTCCTTAACTTCATTTTTCAAAGTGTTATTTTCTTTAAGCAAGGAAGCAGTTGAGGGTCTTGATGAATATTCATCTAATGACTTTTGAAGAGATTCATTAGATGATTTAAGCTTTATGTTCTCCTTTTCTAAAACATCTATTCTATTTTTTAAATTAGAGATGTTATTTCTATAAGTACTGAATTTACTTCTATATTTCTCTAATTCTAGATTCAATTCTTCTATAAGGCTTTGCTCATCATCATCATCATCACTATCATCATTATTATCACTACTATCATTATTTAAAGAGTATGGGTGTAGTGATCTTACCTTATTCGAGACGTGATCCTCAGTAGCCATGAAGCATATGTTGACCTCTTCACTTTCATTATCATCTCTTTTACTTGAAGAGCTTTCGTTATCCCATGTGGCTTTGTGACCTTTCTCCCCATTGTCTCTTTGGTATTTGCTCTTATGCTTTTTGAGCCTTGGACATTCTGGTTTGATATGTCCTTTCTTTCCACACTCATAGCACTTTACCTCTTCCTTACTTCTTTGTACATCATTAGAAGTTTGTTTGAGGTTTCTTTGCCTGAATTTTCTGGAGTTGCTCATTTTCATCTCAATGATTCTTTTTAGTCTTCTTGAAAGCATAACAACGTCCTCATTTTCATCATCACTCATTTCTTCATCATCTTCACTTTCATCTTGAGATTTTGAAGTAGAGGCTTTGAGTGCTAAGGGCTTTCTTTTCTCTGGCTCTGCTTCAAGCTCTCTATCTCTTTTCACTGCCATTTCATGTGTGAGAAGTTTTCCAATCAGCACATCAGTATTCATGATGCTCATGTCTTCATTTGCTTCTTCTATGCCAGCAACTCTTGAGCCATAGTCTTTAAGAGGAAGACTTCTCAGGATTTTGTTGTTTACATCTTCCAGACTCATATGCTTCCCAAGTTTGCTCATTCCATTTATAATGGCTACAAGATGGTTGGTCATGTCAGTGATTGACTCATTGGATTTCATCCTGAAGAGCTCATATTCTGAGGTAAGAAGTTGAATCTTCTTGGATTTGACTTGCTTAGTTCCTTCATGATAATTTTCCAATGTCTTCCACATGCTGTAGGTTGTTGGGCAGGGTTGTATTCTTCCACATTCTTTAATAGATAATGAGCTTGAGAGGATTGTCATTGCTTTCTTGTTTTTGAAATTTGTTCTTCTTTGAGGCTTTGTCCAATCATCTCTTGATAGGATTTCTTCTTCACCCTCAGCTCCTCTTCTGGTTGGTGGTGTCCATTCTTTTCGTACACTATCCCAAACTTCCATTCCTTCACTATTTAGGTATGTCTCCATCCAAAAATTCCAATGGGCATAATTTGCTCCATCAAAGTAAGGTTTGAGGCTTTGGAATCCTTCACTAGCCATATCTTTACTAGTGCTTTTTAAGCTTCGATGCTAGACAAAGCTTTGATACCAATTGTTGCCCAGATATTACGCCAAGAAGAGGGGTTGAATTGGAGTTTTTTTAAAAATTAAACTTTAAAGTGCGGAAATAAAAAATAATTTTAGGAGGGATAGAGAAATTTGACACAAGGATTTTTATAGAGGTTCGGGTGTTAACAAACCCTACTCTTCTCCCCAATCGCAATTGGGAGTTTCATTAACACACTAAGTGTTACAGTGGAGTTTTACAAGCTCACTCCCAACTATGGTGTTTCTCACAAAGGCTCACACCTAACCCAGAAATCCCTTGTGTTTTAATAGCTCACACAATAACCAATTCCTTGTGTTTTACAAGCTCACACAAACAAACTTTATCTTGTGTTTTACAGGTTCATACAAATAACCTTTACTTTGTGTTTTTACAGGCTCACACAAACAACCTTTCTTTGTGTTTTAAAGGCTCACACAACTAACCCTTACAAGTGTTCTACTCTTAACCCAAAAACACCCAAAACTAACTTGAGTAATAAAATGATTACAGAGAGAAACACTTACAAATATTTATTGCTCAATAAATGATGAGCAAAAAGATTTTCATAGAGAATAGATATTTGTTATGGAAGTATTAAATGTACAAATAGCTTGTAATAAGATTTTGATTCAAAGTATTTGCTATCCTCTTGTACTGAATGCATAAATGACTTGCATTTATACTCCCATGGCTAATTATAGCCGTTAGAGTGCATTTAATACGTAACTAGCCATTGCACCAACCCAAATAATCGTGCCTGACATTTTTCTTTTTCATCTTTCACGGGCGTGACTATGTTTGTCACGGGCGTGACTGTTCTTCCAAGCCGTGACTAAAGTGGTGACCTTGGTAGTGAAGCATTCTGGAAGGTTTTGAAATATTGGGTCATGGGCGTTACAAACTTCCCAGCCGTGATCCAAGTGGTGACTTTGGTCGTGAAACTCTCTGGATGAAAATGTCATAAAGGTTCACGGGCGTGACATTTAATTCACGGTTTGTTGAAAGTGCATTTCACGGTTTGTTGTCTTCCTTCATGGCCGTGAACTTCAAATGTTGGTTTTGGTGACGGTTAGCTTTGTCACGGGCGTGACACATGGGGTCACAGGCGTGAACATGCTACTTAATTTTATCTTTCAAAGATTAATCTTCCATTCTCCATTCTTGCTATTTTATTCCATACCCTGTTTAATAGACTTAGAAAATAAGTATGTTAAATACAATATTGCTATTTTATTTGTTATCATCAAAATGACGGAAATACCCCTCAAGGTTTAACACACCCCTTTACCCCACTTTTGTTCAACAAGGTAAGTGAGTATTACCTGTCTAACTGTTCTATAAATTTAATGAAAAGAAGTAACATTTTTTTTTCAAAAATATTGCAGACACAAATAAAAATTAATACAAGCACAAATATTCAAAATTTTATTTATTTATAAAGTACATTAATTTACATTATAATTCACATCTATAATACATACTATAGAAAATAAAACCATAATTTAATTTACATAATTTTTTTTTATAAAATATACCAAATAGAAAATCCAAAGCTTTTTGCTTCCTTCTGGGTATCCTTCTTCTTCTGACAATCTATTCTCTACGGCTACCCTTCTAAACCTGTGCGAGAGGAAACCACCCGCGCTAAGCTAATAGCTTAGTGGTGCTTCAATGATAAAAATTTTACATATATACATATATATATATATATATATATATATATATATATTTGTTTTTCATATTAATTAATCATTTAATAAATAGAGCATAAAACAAAGAATTATAGAAATTCAATAAATTCCAGCAAATATTCAACATTTAATATCTTTAATTCATATAACATTGATCGAAATCACATACTTCGATATTATTACTATTATTATTTTCTTGTGCCCATAACACCTATAACCGAACTATCTAATAGGAATAATAGAGTTGTCATTCCCGACTTTCATAATATAGTGCTGAGCGCTTTATAATAATGCCATTACCGGCTTTCATATTTGGCACCAAGTGCCTAAATTCCCTGATTGGCATGCCAAACTATTCTCTATTCTAGTTCTAGCCTAGATGTCTTTGGGCTTAACTATTTTTATTTTAATTCCCAATTAAATACCAATATTATTCAATTATCATATTTATGCTTATTTATTTTTATTCTTTATTTCCATTATTATCGTACTAAAATCTCACACATAAATAATTTGCTAAACATTTATAATTATCAATAAATTAAATATTCACATTAATTATTACATATAATAATCACAACACATGCAAAAGCCCAAGATTTCATGTTTTTACCTATGGCAGATTTCGGACCTATTTTTGGGCTTCATTTTTAGCCCATTTATAATTAGAATTTAGAGTTCGGCCCTTCTAACAATTTGTAGCTTATTGTCGTGGATTTCATATGCATCAAATATCACTTAAATCCCATTTTTCTATCAAAGGTTATGGTTAATTGAATACTGCATCATCACAAATGTTCTTGCCCATAATTTTCTGGACAGATTCTAGGTTTGAACTTCATGCATTTATTTGGGCACATATAGACATAATTGGATGTTATGGTCTAAATACAAGTTAAGTCCCTGTGTCTTAGCTTTCATTTACAACAAATAACATACAAAAAGGAGTTCCAAAACTCAAGTTATCATCAAAATAGTTAGGGCTATTCTTGGAATTCTGTACCCAAGCCGTCAATTGGCATCAATCCATATTCATCATTTGCATTCATTTTGATACTAAAATTTCCAGAATTAAAACTACATTCATATGTCTCAATTATTTCACACCATTTGGTCCCATTTCCATATAAAATATCAAGAACAACAACTAATTACATAACACATCAAACACACAATCATATTAAATTTTAACACATAATTACACATATATGAATATCATGTAAGATTTTTATCAATGAAACAAATACCTAATCAGCCTTGGCTTTTCCCTTAATCATTCTTTTTCTTCCCTTATTAGCTAGCTTTCTCCTTACCTTTATCACCCTCTTGAGGGCCTGTCACTTGTTCACTTATTTTTCCTACACAACCATACCACATCTCAATTCCAATATCCATTTTCAATGCTTTTCATGTCTACATAGTATTCTAATGCTCCTAATATGTTTTACATCTTAATTGAGCTAAACTGTACTAAGGTTAAACTTCCCTCTTAATATGTCATGGCTGCCCAAAAACCATATCCTAGTTCCCAATTCATTTCCTTCAATTCAACACTCAATTCACATTTCCCTTATCACCAACTGTGGTGTTTCCATATTAATTTCAATTTTCCCTAATTTCTTTAACTATGGCAGGCCCTCATTCATCCCTTAACATCATATTTTCTTTAGTTTTTAAGCCATAAAACAATTAACTAACTTCAGTTATCATTAATTCAAAGCTTAATTACAATTCCATCAACTAATTCCAAACTTAAATTTCTAAGTTCAATCTTGCAACATAACCTATATCTATCAACCCTAATCACATCTATCATCAATATGGATCTCAAATGGAAGGAAAAAGGTTGAATTTAAGAAGAATAAACTGACCTTAAGTGTTCTCCAAGGTGGGCCGAAATCTGTTCCGCTCTTCTCCCTTTTTCTTCTTCTTTCTTCCTTCCTTCTTGCTCATTTGGTACCTTTGTAGTAAGAACTCTTTAATTCTGATTTTTCCTCTCTCAAAACTAATTTATTTTTTCACTTTTTCAAACTTGATTTGCAGAGAAAAATGGAGCTTTAGGGAGCCTATGGTGGATGGCAAAGAGAGGAGAAAAAGAGATGAAGATGGCTTATGGAAGAATGTGGAATTTCTTCTTCCTTTTTTTGACTTTTATACCTAAATTAAGAAGTGGGTCCCAATAATTAAAATTAATCCTAATTCTTATTGATTCATTAAGTTAATTAATCTTGATTAACAATTAAACTTTGAGAAATTCCATATTTGCCACATCTTCCTCTATATTCACATTTTTTCCCCACACAATATCCATAATACCGATTTTGTCCATAGGAAATTTTATTTTTTTTCTAATTCTAACCCTAATCTTTTTAATTCCCAAATACTAATACCCTTAATTATTTTCCCTTATTATTAGTCATTTTTTATAGGTTCAAATTTAGACTCCGATTGAACTTGCGCGTCTCACTATGGTCACACGCAATCGGGGCCTAAATCACTGAATGTTACAATGTGTCAACTCCCACTAGATTGACTACACCACACCTAGTCCAAATGATATTAATTCTTGTCTATGAGACTCATTACTCTATCATGTATGTCCTTGAAGACCTTCTTTAAGACTTGTCTACCTTGCCCAAGGATTTACGAGTAATGATCTCTACAAGAGGCCATCGGTATACTCTCCTTCTATTAGGAGTAGTGAATCCTTTATTGACTACTTAACTACCTTTGAATACCTCATGCTATACCCAATCATCACCCTATGAGCAACCTTTGAGAGGAAGAAAGGAATGGAGTCAAAGTATAGGATTTAGTATTTAAGGTAACTTTGAGCATCTCAAGTCTGAGAATACTTGCACCATTGTTATGATGAGACTATCATTGACATTGAATAGACATCCATTTGATTGTCTCATAGCAGATTATCCAATGTACCTGACTACTCTAGCAAGCATCTACATGTTAACTCTAAATATCTCATATCTATAACTTATGAGATCAGTTGTTTGACCTAGTCAAGGAGTTTTACATGTGCTAGTCTAGCTGGAATAATAATGTCCCATCTTGTTAATCCTTTGACTAGGGATAAATTAGGTATAAACACAATTGCACAAGATAGGAATCTCATCATCATGATCTCATCATGATTTCCTTCATATTGTGTTATATAACAAGGACTTCATTAAACTGTTTAAGATCTCTATCAATTCATATGGAATAAATACCATATAATAAAAATGTCTTTTATTAATAATAAATCGTAGATCAAGTGCCTAAGGTGATTTCCTTTAGGGCACTTCTCTAACATGTACAAGGGTGCTCTAACCTAAGCTTAAGCCATCTTGTCCCTAAATAATTAGGAACTCTCTAACTCGAGCTTAAGCCACCTTAATTAAATCATAATAATATTCTATAGTACTATAACCCCTTGGGTTGTTGGACAAAACAAAACCCAAGAACGCATGATATGTATAAATAGAATCAATGAATGCCATGTAGAAATCAACCTAAGATTGGGTTTGCTTTGATTGATCTCTATATAAGTGCTCTTCTCTTCTGGTCAAGTTTTGCTAGCTACTAGGCTCCAAACCTACGTGCAGGAAACCCACCCGCTAAGCTACTGAAAGCTTAATGGTATATATAGGCATAAAATGGATACATGCAATCATACAAGTCATGTCAATCTATCATGCTCATAAACAACTACCCAAATGCATGACAATACAAATATTTTACCTTTTATACATATATCATATCCCATGTATCACAACAAGAAGTTATACATATATCCAATATTCCATGTAACCAGTTCACTGTGTCCTTTTCCTTTTACTTTACTTTATATTGTCTCACTTGGCTTTGATCAAAACTTATCATTTCATTATTATTTTCCTTCCCAAGACTATATGTCAGACTATCCAAATATGGGTTTTTGAACAGAGGCACTCCTTGAACTTTAGCCATTTTTTCCACTAACTGTAAGTGTGCTAATTTGAGCTCATCAAGTCAAGGGCACTTTCAGAGCTTCAACCACCTTTATTGAGTATAAAATGGGATCAAGGGTACTCCTAGAGCTTCAACCACTTTGTCATCATATTATAACAATTGCATAGAACTGATAACTAAAGGAACTTTAACTTGAGCTTCTGCTACCTAGTTCTCCTACAAAATACCATGGTACTTTAACCTTCTCAATGACATGCCATTTATCCTATATCAAGTTTTAGATTAGAGAAAATGACATTTTCAATTCTTATAATAAATTCCTTTTTACATTTTTGTTATCTTATACAAAATCATATGCATCATCATTTATCTTTAATGTATACTTTATGTAACTATATCATTCATACTTATGGTTTATCATAGTGTATACATGTGCATAATCATCATATGGTATCATCGAAGAAAAATAGCGTTGTGTCATGACAACAGGCTTCTTAGGCTAGAACTATATATTCATGGTTGTGACATTCATAGGTACCCCCACCTATAAACCAAATTGTGAATATGCTTCTGAATGCTATTGCCTATAAAATAAACTTTATTCACGACTTTGAAATACCTTTCATGAGTATAAAACCATGTTTTATGGACTATTGGTTGTGAAACAAACCATAAAATTCAAAGTTTGAACTTAAAGAATTGGGTATTGATGTTCATGGCTATGACTAAATGTTCGCGGGTGTGAACCCATGCATTCACAACTTTCATAGCCATGACGTAGGGCGTGAAAGCTTTTACTCGTTCTAGGCATTTTCTGGGTTAATGTTTACCGAGCTTGACTCTTTTGTCATAGTCATGAATTTTTGGGATTTTCGAACATAAACTTTAGGTAAATTGAGCATCACAAAATCATATGCAAAAGCTTCTAAGATTGAACAATGTCAATCACTCATATCAACATTCAATCACATGTTTATAGTCTTATCATGTTGTAACCTAAAATAAAACATTTAAACAACAAATCATGCCCAAAAATCTCTAAAACATCATAAAGATCACAAACCATTTCACGATATTTTAACATATATAGTATTCATCTTTATGCATTTTATAACCAGAAGCTCACTCTTATTATGAATCACATTTTATCATCATTCATAACATAAAACATGGCAACACATAAAAAAGAGGATATTAATATGCGTATATGTACTAACTTTAAAAATTGAGCCTCAAACCCTTTAAGCTTTCAAGCATGGCCAACCTCTTGAGTGATCCTCATCATTAGTACCAGCACCTATCACATGAAAAATGTCTCTCTTAGAACCATACAACAAAAATTGAACCACTAAACTCTCTCTCAAACCAACCTTTAGTTTAACCTTAAGAACTCCTTCCTTTTTCCTTTTAAATCTTCAACTAAGGTTTAACAATGGTGGTTTTGTGCTTAGGAAGGTGAAGATGGTTGAGAAGATGAATGTGGCATGCAAGCATGTTTTATTGGGGTGGTGTGGTAGGTAATGGCAGATAAAAAGCATGAACAATAGAGAAAAATGCAGCCCAAGCTCACCAACTCTACTGACTACCGTTCACAGGCATGAATCATTCTTAACGGGCATGAACACCTTCCTATCACAACCATGAAAAACCTTTCACAGGAGTGACCATGAGCCATGACATTCATGGTTGTGAAATTCCATTCACATATGTGAACACCCTTTTCAAAATTTAATGTTTTGAAACAAAACACTTTTACAGGCATGAACAACAATTCACTAGTGTAAAAGAACCTTTTCTAATTGTTTCATCCTTTTAGACCCTAAATCTACCCAGAATCTCTCATAACAACCCATCTAACTTATAGACCCTAAAAATCGAGCGTTACATTGCTTTCCCTATTAAAGAAATTTCATCCTCAAAATTTACTTGGTTGTTTAAGTTTGAACAACTAGGGATATGTAACTTTAGTGAGAAAATGTACCATCAAAGCATCTGTAGGCTCATGGTCCTCTCTATCTCTCATGGTGTAGACTTTTTTTGGCACTCTACTTGACCTTGGTTTGTTCACCGTCTCAAAAAATTGTTTGGCTAGCTCCATTTTTGGCTTGTCCTTGACTATAGCCTTATGTCTGCACTGATCCTCTAGTCCGTGTAGGAGCAACATTTGTCAACAATGGGCCCTGAGCCTCACATCTGAAGCAAGTCCCTGATAACATGCGACACTCTCCTCTATGGAATTTGCGACATGTCTAACAAAGAGGCACACTATTCCTAACTGACTAAACACTGGTGACAACAGATGTGGCCCTAGAGGGTGTTCCCTTCTTGTAGTAACTAGTCAGGGAGTGGCTTTGTCTTGAGCTTTTGCTCTGTGTGTTCCCTAAAGAGAAACAACCTCTATCATTTGATGTTTGGGCCACTAGAACTACTAGATTTCTAGTAGCTTCCTGTACTTTCTCTCTCTTTCTCTTGTTTACACTAATGATAGAGGGTACCAGCTTTGAGAAACCTATATGTTGAAGTGCAGTCACAAAATCCCCAATCTCTGAGTTGAGGCCATTTTTGAATATGCCTACCAAATCAAGTAAATTCCTTTTGATATTTGGTGATTGTCATCCTTCCTTATTTGAGGTTTAAGAACTACCTCTTCTTCTTATCAATGTACACTTTGGGGATGTACTGTTCCTTAAACTCAATAATAAAGAAGTCTCATGTCAAAGGTTGAGGAATCTCCAATTTTAGCATAACTATTTTTCATTAGGCATAGGTGTGTTCTTGTAAAAGAGAAACAACGTATCTGGCCTTATGCTCCTCGGCAAACTCTAACTCCTTAAAGACCCTTTCGGTCTTCTTTAGCCAAAACTCAACTACAACAAGGTCATCCTCACCCTTACCAAGAAAAGAAGTGGCCTTGTACTTTTGAAGCTTGTCAATCCATATCCTAGGTCTCGATGGTGAAGGCAGCAATGGAGGTGGTGTTGGGTTTTGAGAATGAATCTCATTTATAAACATAACAGAAAAATAAATTTTTTTAAAACCTGAAACATAAGATCATCTTGTGCCATTAAAACAAATTTATTGAACATTGATGTTAGAAATTATACCTTGTAATTTCTTGATTTGTTCATCAAATTTTTACCTTGTTGGGTTGTAGCTAACCAAAACAATCCACACTAGGATGTCTCTGATGATAATCTATTCAAATAATGAAGAAGAAACTAACAAGAGGAATGGTTTTACCAAATTTGAGAGTGCTAGCTTTGAATTTGTTCTTAAGATAATTTTTGTGTCTCAAAAATTATTTCTCACTAAAAAAAATTTTCATGTCTTTTTACTGCCATTTGATGAATTTTCAATTTGACTCATATTAAAAAAAAGAGTAAAAGTAAAAAAATTGAGAAAAGGAAACTTAATGAATAGTACATGGCCGTAATTGGCCTAATTAAGGCTAAAGATGGTCGTAGCCCAATGGGGTACATCAGATAGTTGGGCCTACTATTGGGTCTCGATGGGCCCATTACCCCTCCCAAACGATTTTTGTTGTGATCTCATCGCAATCCGACTTGAAATAATTTTGTCATATTTTTGGATCCTATCCAAGACTATTTTACTCTTTCTCCTTATCTCTAATGTGTATGACCCATTATGTTTCTGGTTATGTTGGTCACTGAAATTAATAATTAATTTAAGCAAGTCATGAGCAGTATCTTGCAATACATCATGATCCCCAATTGACCAAAAAGTCAGTGGTTTGACTATGGACCTTTCAATAGACATTTTTTGTGCAAATATTCCTTTCACCTGGTTTAGAGTATGGATGTATGTCAACTCACACTAGACTGACTACATCACATCTAGCCCAAGTAATGTTAGCTCTTGTCCCTAAGGCTCATTACTTTATTAGATATGTCATTGAAGCCTACATTTATGACATTTCCACTGCACCAGGAGATTCCTGAGTAGTGATCCCAATAAAAGGCCATGGGTATACACTACTTCTATTAGGAGTGGTGAATCCTTTCTTGGTTATCCAATTACCTTTGTATACCTCAAGCTGCACCCAATCACCACCCTATGAGCAACCTCCCTGAGGCAATAAGGAACAGTGTCAAAATGTAGAATCAGTATTCAAAATATCCTTGAGTACCTCAAGTTTGAGGATACTTACACCATTGCTGTGATGAGACTATCATTGACATTTGAATAGATTGTCCATATGATTGTCTCATAGCAGGTCATCTAATGTACTTCGCTACACTTAGCAAGCATCCACATGTTAACTCTAAACATCTCATGTGTTGCCCAGATATTAAGCCAAGAAGGGGGGGTTGAATTGGAGTTTTAAAAATTGAACTTTAAAGAGCGGAAATAAACAGTTAATTTTAGGAGGAATAGAGAAAATTTGACACACAGATTTATAGAGGTTCAGGTGTTAACAAACCCTACTCCTCTCCCCAATCGCAATTGTGAGTTTCACTAACACACTAAGTGTTAGAACGGAGTTTCACAAGCTCACTCCCAACTTTGGTGTTTCTCACAATGGCTCACACCTAACCCAGAAATCCCTTGTGTTTTAATGGCTCACACAATAACCAATTCCTTCTGTTTTACAGGCTCACACAAACAACCTTTTAATTTGTGTTTTGGAGGTTCACACAACTAACCCTTACAAGTGTTCTACTCTTAACCCAGAACTACCCAAAGCTCACTTGAGTAAAGATTACAGAGAGAGCCACTTATAAATCTTTATTGCTCAAATATGTGGAGCAAAAAGATTTTTACAGAGAATAGATTTGTTCTCAAAGTATGAAAGTACAAGATAGCTTGTGATTTGAAGTATATGCTAATCTTTTGTTTTTCTTATCATCCTCTTATTTCTTAATGCATAAATGACTTCCATTTATACTCCTATGGCTGAATATAGCCGTTGGGGTGCATTAAATAAGAAACTAGCTATTGTACCAACCAAAAATCACGCCTGACATTTTTCTTTTTCATTGTTCACGGGCGTGACTATGCTTGTCACGGGGGTGACAGTTCTTCCCATGCCGTGACTGAAGTGGTGACCTTGGTCGTGAAGCTCTCTGGAATGTTTTGACATATTGAGTCACGGGCGTGACATAATCATTCACGGGCGTGACAATCTTCCCAGCCGTGATCCAAGTGGTGACTCTGGTTGTGAAGCTCTCTGGATGAAATTGCATGAATCTTCACGGGGGTGACACCTTTATTCACGGGGGTGACTGAAATGCTTACTTCACGGTTTGTTTTTCCTTCATGGCTGTGAACTTCAAATGTTGGTTTTGGTAACGGTTAGCTTCCTTCACGGGAGTGACTCCTAGAGTCACGGTAGTGAACATGCTACTACTTGAATTTTTGTTTCTCAAGGATTATTCTTCCAATTCTCCATTCTTGCTATTTTAATTCATGTCCTGTATAATATACTTACAAAAACAAGTATGTTAAATACAATATTGCTATATTATTTGTTATCATCAAAATGACGGAAATACCCCTCAAGGTTTAACAATCTCCCCCTTTTTGATGGTGACAAATAATTTAGTAATATGTGATTTTTGAGAAGTCTCCCCATCAAAATATACTTAGGATAAAAAAAAAATTATAATTTGCAAGAATAGTAAATAATGATGTAGCATTAAACTAGATTTTAAGTATATGCAAGTTTATATGAGAAGTATATCCAATACATACCATAATTCCTTTTTAAGACATGAAGTATATGTAAAGTATATTTAAGGTATATCATGACATATTTTTATTTGTAACTTGCTTTAAGGTATATGCAAAGTATACTTAGGGTATATCTAAGGTATATAAAAACTCAATTTTCCAATTATATACTTTGCATATGAAATGTTGAATCAAGATTTTTAAACCATTTCAAAGTCAATTCACTTTTTGATTCACAATTCTTATATCGCTAGTTTGATACCATTCTCCCTTATCATATATTACCTATCATATATTGCTAGTTTTCTCCCCCTTTTGTCATCAATCAAAAAGGATATGAAGATTGAAGTAAACAAAAACAAATATATATATCATAAAGGAAAGGATACAAACTAAGAAAGGAAATTTAAGATTTCCTACACAACCAAACATAAAAAATGACAAACAAGCTAAAAACGATCAAATTTAGGCTACACTCTAGCCTATCTCCTAGCCAGACATCCTATCACGAAGCCTAGCTACTTCAGCCTCAAGGCTGTCCATCCGAGACTCCATGAAGTCCTTGAGGTTCTCCAACCTCTCATCCATGGAATTTTGCAGCTGCTCAAAATGTGGTGCCAAGAGGTCGACCACCTGCTGCGCTAAGGATGGTGTGGAAGCTGAGGACTGTCCAATGTCCTGCTCGACTGCTAGAGGTGCTTCCTCAATCTAAGCCCACTTTTTCTGCTGGACTCCCTGGAGGCCTACTTTAAAATCCTCCGTGTCATTATCTTCCCAGATAATCTCTGCAGCAGTGTCAGTGAAGCGGTAGAAGATATCGTTCTGAAAAACGATTCTGACAGCTGCTCCCATCTTGATGAATGATTCGACATCCAGCCTATCTCGAGGATGTGCAGGAATGATGTTGAAGTGATGGTCTTCCAGCTTCAAATAATTGAGCTTCACTGCAATATGGGTGACATATGCCCCAATCAAAATATCTCCTGTGGGCTTGGTGGCAGTGGAGAGAAGATGGTTTGCAAACCATCTGGAAAGTGCCACTGTGACTCCCTTGCGAGCCATCTCAAGGAGGAAGATCTCTGACTTTCTGATTGTTCCATTACTTTCTCCCCTAGAAAAAATGCTATAGGTTAGGAACCTATGCAAATACCTGTGTACTGGGGTCCTGAGATGTGTGCTCTTAGTTTTCTTGACATCCCAGCTGCAACCGGTGCCAAAATGTGTCCAGGCTGGAGGAGCAAAGAATTCTACCTCAGTCTCATTTAGAATGCCATCAGATGGTAGGTTGAACAATTCTCCAAATGCGATGGTGCTGAGGGTGTTAGGATTATTGCAGAGTTGGAATTTCACCACTCTAGTAGGTGAAACCTGCAAGGTGCTGAGAAATTCCAGCGTTGGCTCCCTCAGAGTCGGCTGATGAATTTCAACAAACTCTTTGAGATGATAGGCTTGTAGTTGCTCTATCATAGCCATCTCAAGCCCGAGACTACGAACTATCTGCCAATCGAAGGACCTTGATGATAAAAGAGGTCTTTTCTTCAAAGTTGCATACCGAGGATGGCAATTCTCCAGAATGATGTTCATGAGGTAATCTGAATACCTCTTAGGTGCATGGGACTTCTTTCTCTTTCCCTTAGATGAAGCAGATTCCATATTTGAAGAAATTTGTTGATGGAGTTGAAAATAAGTTTGATAGAAAATTTGATGTAAAACCCTAGAAATGTATGATTTCTGATGAAGATTCGAACTTTTGGTGGTATTTATAGTGAAATTTCAAGTCTTTGGGGTCGAAACCTTCAATGTCTTAATGAATGAGAGTAAATGAGAGCGGTTTTGGGAGATGAGGAGTTGAAATGATGGTTGTAGCCGGCTGTTTTCTTATATATTCAATACATTCACGGGCGTGACTTATGGTTTCATGGGTGTGAATGGTCGTGTTCACAGTTTGCTGAAGGAGTGTTTCACCCGTGAATAAAGGCGTGAATATGTTCACGGGTGTGAGGTTTGAACCTTACGGGCATGAATGATCATCGGTCACGGGGGTGAATAACTGGTCACGGGCGTGAACTGTTGAATTTCACTACTTATGCCCGTGAAGCAAGCCGTGACACAAGGCATGAAAGCTTCTGTGAGTTTTTGGGGTGTAATTGTTCACGAGAGTGAAAATTCGTCACGGGCGTGAAAGTCCATTTTCACGGGCGTGACTCAAGCCGTGAAACTAAGTTACACCACTTGAAGCCGTGAATCATGTCATGAACCAAAGTCGTGAATGACACTGCCTCTTTAGGCCACTTAAGTCACGGGCGTGAAAATATGTCACGGGCGTGACGCTCCCTAAAATTTTCATCAAATTGAAATTAAGTTCTACTACAAGACTAAATCATTTTAACAAAGATTCTACTTCTTAAAACATGAATTCTCATCAAAATTTCTATCTTATAACTTGTGATATGATTTAAGATCAACAATTAAAATTTCATATTCTTGCAATCAAATTTCATATTCATATTCTAAATGTGTTCTATTTTCTGCCTTGTTTTCTGCCTTTAGGCAGTTTCAGGGTACTCATTTTGGTTCATCATAACTTATAATATATAAGTCCTATTTTAATTAAAATTTACAGAAACTTATATGGGTGCATATGAAACATTGTTCATGTTTACAACTTTTATCAACTATGTCTCCAAGGTCTTCAAATTATAACAAACATTTCACTAGTCCAGAAAAGAATTGGCTTCTGAACCAGTATGAATTCCAAACCCCATAACTTAGTCTATACATAACCAATTAAGCTGCAAGTAGTACCATATTTTAGCTAAGACATATACCTATAACGTTACTATTTTTACAATTTATAGAATCTAGTCTAACGAGCTCAAATGGTCCAAACAGTTTTTTGGATCTGCCCAGGGCACTCAATTGGCAGTTCAAGTCATGGAACAAGCATGGTTCCATTCACCATAACTCAAAATATAAAAGTTTTATGATCCTGAAATTTGGTATAAAGATACATAACACATATATCTACAACTGTTATGTTTGGAGATACTTCAAATAATGGCTTTAACATATTCGAAATCAAAGAACACAGTAGCTAACTTGGTTAGGGTTCACACCCTGACTAGTTTCAATAGAGAGATGATTTCTCTTCCTATACACCAAAGCATGCAAATACGTTTACATATGCATAACTATAAGACATAAAGGAACAATGTTTGTGTTTTAAACTTTTCCAGATTCAATTGCTATTAATATAAAAATTGGGGTGCAATTCAGTGCCTATTAATGAACCTTAGCAACTCAAATCAACCTTATAGCAATAGGAATTGATTACTTACCAAGAACAAACTTGCAAGGGATCAATTTGCCTCAAAAATCAAGTGAAACAAGGAAGAATTGAGTTCTAGAATAGAGGAAGATGAAGAAGAAAATGGGGCTGAAGTGAGGAAGCAAAAATGGGGTAGGAAGATAAAGGTAACTTTTTATTTTTGTCTTTTTATCATTATCTCTTCATCTCTTCTCTTTTCTCTTCTATTTTCTATTTTGTTTTCTTTTCTCTTCTCCTTTCTTTTATTTTCCTTCTGTTTCATTTTCATTTTATTTTTTCTATATTATTATTATTATTATTTATATATATTTATAATTCCACTAATTCACACAATAATACAACTTAATCATTTGGCCCGATTTAATTTAATTAACAATGTAAATGTTTACTAATCTTAATCTAGTCATTTTTCTTACTTTAATTTAGTCACCTTATTCAATTTATTTCTAATGTTTTGTTATCATCATTTAGGTTATAAGGATACACGTGTGACTCGATACAATTGCCAAATACTAGGACACGTAGCTAGTGCGTGCCATGAACTTATTTCTAAGAAAATATGTATGAAATGCACATGTTCAATTGGATTATATGGAAGATGCATATGTTCAAATGAAATGCATGTGGGGAAGGTCAAGGATGTTACAATTCTCCCCTCCTTTTAAAAATTTCGTGCTCGAAATTTAATACCTAGAAATAGGTGTGGATATTGCCTTTTCATATTTTCTTCTGTTTCCCATGTTGCATCTTCTATTAAATGGTTATGCCATAATACCTTAACTAAAGGTATTTCTCAGTTTCTTAGCTGTTTAGTCTTGTATCCAATGATTTGCACTGGTTCTTCAACATAACTCATGTCCTCTGTAATCTCAATGGCTTGATCTTTAAGTATATGTGTAGGATATGACCTGTATCTTCTAAGCATCCTCACATGAAACACATTATGAATCTGAGCCATCTCTGGTGGTAACGCCAATCTGTATGCCAGTGGACCAACCTTCTCAAGAATTGCATAAGGCCCTATATACCTTGGGCTCAATTTACCCTTCCTGCCAAATCGGATTATCCCTTTCCATGGAGATACACGAAGAAATACCTTTTTACCCAACTCGTATTCCATTTCCCGTCTATGTTGATCAACATAACTTTTCTGTCTGTCTTGTGTTGCCTTTAGCTTATTCTTGACAATTTTGATTTTATCACTGTATCTTGTACTATCTCTGGCCCTTTTAATGTACGTGCACCTTCTTCATCCCATATGATAGGGCTTCGACACTTTCTGCCATACAATGTTTCATATGGTGCCATCTGGATACTGCTATGATACTGGTTGTTGTAAGCAAATTCAATCAATGCTATATATTCATCCCAAGCACCTCTAAATTCCATAGAACATGCTCTAAGCATTTCTTCCAATGTCTATATAGTCCTTTTAGATTGTTCATCAGTCTGTGGGTGGAATGCAGTGCTGAAATTCAATTTTGTTCCCAATGCATCTTGTAAACTCACCTAAAAATGTGAAGTAAACCGTGGATCTCTATCAGGCACAATGGAAACAGGAATGCCATGCAATCTGACTATCTCATTCACATATAATTTTGCCAAACTCTCGAGTGTACACCCCCATCTGATAGGTAGAAAATGTGCTGACTTGGTTAATCTGTCAACAATTACCCATACTGGATTATTTTTCCGTGGGGTTCTTGGCAATCCATAAATGAAATCCATCTTTATTCTTTCCCATTTCCATTCTAACAGTGGCAATGGATGTAACTTACCAATTGGTGTCTGATGTTAAATTTTAATCTGCTTACATATCAAGCATTTGGAAACATATTCTGCTATGTCTTTCTTCATTCTTGGCCACCAGTAATGAGGCCTTAAACTGTGATACATCTTTGTCATCCCTGGGTGCATTGCATACGGTGCATTGTGTGCCTCTTCCATTATTTTCTGACACAAGTTCTCAGTGTCTGGAACACATATGCGTGATTTTAACATTAGTGTATCATTCTGCAAATGAAACTCTGTACTATTTCTCTGCCTTATCATATCAACTTTTTCACATAATTGAGGATCTTTGTTTTGTGCTTCTTTGATCCTCTACTTTAGTATAGGTCTGACTTAAAGGGTAGCAATCAATGATCCTTCATCATGTATATTTAATTCAACATTCAAAGATCGTAATTGAATCAAATATGGAAAAGAGGATACTTGCAAGTGAGCTACACTGCTACTAGCCTTCCTACTCAATGCATCTGCTACCACATTATTTATTGATGGCATTCTAGTGTATTTGAAGATGCTATAAGAACATGACAAGCACCTATGATATGTCTTATAGATATTGAGAGAGAAGCAGCTGTATGCAAAGTTTAACAAGTGTGACTTCTGGTTGAATGAAGTATCCTTTTTGGGTTATGTAGTTTCTACTGAAGGGATAAAGGTGGATCTAAAGAAGATTGAAGCAATTTTAGAATGGAAAATACCTAAGACTATTACAGAAGTCAGAAGTTTCTTCAGTTTGGCAGGGTATTATAGGAGATTTGTAAAAGGTTTTTCCATCATGGCAATGCCGTTCACTCAACTGTTACAGAAGCACATTAAGTTTGAGTGGACAAAAATATGTCAAGGAAGCTTTGAGAAGCTTAAAAACATGTCGAAAAAAGCTCCAGTGTTAACTCAACCAGAAGATTTTATGATTTATAGTGATGCCTCCAGGAATGGGTTAGGTTGTGTATTGATGCAGGAAGGTAAAGTGATTGCATATGCTTTTCAATAGCTCAAGACTTATGAAAAGAACTATCTTACTCATGATCTGGAGCTTGTAGCAATTGTACTTGCCTTGAAGATTTGGAGACATTATCTCTACGGTGAGAAATGCTACATTTACATAGACCATAAAAGTTTGAAATATTTGCTCACACAGAAGGAACTTAATTTGAGATAGAGACATTGGCTTGAATTGATAAAAGACTATGACTGCTTAATCGACTATCATCCAGGAAAGGCGAATGTAGTAGCTGATGCACTTAATAGAAAATTTATGGCAGCCCTTCGGGTGATGAATGTCAGATTGGATATGGTACAAGAAGGAGCGATAATAGCGGAAATGCAAATAAAACCAGACTTTCTTTAGCAAGTGAAAGCGGCACAAAAGTTGGATGATCGCTTGATTTCCATAGTGAAACAAAGTAAAAGAGGCAATAAAGGTAATTATTCTTTGGGTGAAGATGACAACCTTTATTTCAACCGGAGGTTATGTGTACCTAATTAAGATGAATTGAGAAAGAACAGTCTCCCAAAAGCTCATCATAGCAGTTACATGATGCATCCTGGTGGTAATAAGATGTATCCAAACTTGAAAGTACACTATTGGTGGCCAGGAATGAAATGTGATGTCACGTAATTCGTGAGAAAATGCTTGATATGTCAGCAGGTGAAAGCTAAACACCAAGTTCCATAAGATTTACTTCAGCCTATCGCGATACCAGAGTGGAAATGGCATCGAGTGACCATGGATTTTGTGATGGGACTGCCTTTGACTAGAAGGAAACATGATACTATTTGGGTAGTCATTGATAGACTCAGGAAATCAGCCCATTTCATACTATTACAAATGGACTATCCATCGACTAGATTAGCAGAAATCTACATTAATGAGATAGTGAGGCTCTATGGAGTACCATCCTCCATTATTTAAGATAGGGATCTAAGATTCACTTCCCAGTTTTAGAAGAAGTTGCAAGAAGCATTAGGGATAAAACTTCATTTTAGTGCAACTTTTCATCCCCAAACTAATGGACAGTCAGAGCGTGTGATTCAGATACATGAGGATATGTTGCGAAGTTGTGTCCTTGAGTTTGAAAGCAATTGGGAAAGGTATTTGCCATTAGATGAGTTTACTTACAATAGCTATCAGTCCAACATCAAAATGGCACCATATGAAACACTTTTATGCAAGGAAGTGTAGGACTCCTTTATGTTGGACATAATTGAGTGAAAAGAAGCTAATAGGGACAGATTTGGTTCGAAAAACTGAAGAGAAGGTACGGGTTATCAAGGATAGATTGAAAGAAGTCATGGACAGACAGAAGTCATATGTAGATTTAAGAAGAAAAGACATAGCATTCTAGATTGGAGATCAAATGTTCTTGAAGGTATCACCCTAGAAGAAAGTTATGAGATTTGGCAAGAAGGGCAAACTAAGTCTGAGATTTTTAGGCCCTTATGAGATTATACAATGAGTGGGAACCGTAGCCTATCGATTGAAGCTGCCTCAAGAGTTGGAAAAGATTTATGATGTGTTCCATGAGAAAATGCTACAGAGGTATAAGTCAGACCCTAGCCACATGATCAAGCCAGAAGAAATTCTAATACAAGCTGATCTGACTTATGAAGAGAAACCATTAAAGATCCTACCTAGAGAGGTTAGACAGCTTATGAACAAGCAAATCCCACTAGTGAAGGTGTTACGGAGTCACCACAATATGGAAGAAGCCACGTGGGAGCTATGAGCTACAATGAGGCAACAATATCCATAACTGTTCAATACAGGTAAAATTTTAAGGACGAAATCTTTATTGATAGGGGAAAATTGTAATCGCCTGAATACCGAGTTAGTCATAAACTGTAATTTTAGAAATTGATCAGTATACCCGGGGTCAAAAATACACCTGTGCGTGAAAAATATTTTATTTGATAAGAAAATATAGGTTATGACTAGTCCGAGGGCAAAATTTGGAGTGAAAATTAGGTCAAATAAGTCCTTAAAAGTCAAAATTAAGAAAAAATGGGACCTGATTTAATTAATAAATTGTGTTGCCTAGATAATGAACTAAGAAGGGGGGTTGAATTGGATATTAATAATTCTTAACTTTTAAGTGCAGAAAGAAAAGTTAAGTAGAGTAGGGATAGGAAGATATCACACAAGAAATTTATAGAGGTTTGGGTGTTAACAAACCCTACTCCTCTCCCCAATCTCAAATGGGAGTTTTACTAACACACTAAGTGTTACAATGGAGTTTTACAAGCTCACTCCCAACTATGGTGTTAATATCAATGGATCACTCCTAACCCAGAAATCCCTTGTGTTTTAATGGCTCACACAATAAACCAATTCCTTGTGTTTTAATGGCTCACACAAATAAACCTTACAAGTGTTCAACTCTTAACCCAATATACCCAAACTCACTTAAGTAGTAGATTACAAGGAGAAACACTCACAAATCTATAATGCTCATAAATAATGAGCAAAAAGATTTTTACAAAGAATTAAAGTTTAGTTGAAAGTAATTAATTCAAAAATGGCTACAACAAGATTTTGATTTGAAATAATTGCTATTCTCTTGTTCTGGATTCATAAATTACTTGCATTTATACTTCCATGGCGAATTATAGTCATTTGGATGCATTTAATGCTAAAATAGCCATTGTACCAACTCTTAATTCCGCACTGACATGTTTCTCTTTCCTCTTTCAAGGTCGTGAATATGTGCGTCACGGTCGTGAATGTTCTTCCAAGCCATGACTCAAGTGGTGACTCTGACCGTGAAGCATTCTGGAAGGAATTGAAGTGTTTGATCACAGGTGTGACATTATTCTTTCACAAGCGTGAATATCCTTCCAAGCCATGGTCCAAGTGGTGACTCTAGCCGTGAAGCTCTCTAGAGGAATTTGACACGTTTTCTCATGGGCGTGACTTTCTTTCACAAGCATGACTGACATGATCATTCACGGTTTCTATGATCCTTCATGGCTGTGGACTTTAAATGTTGGGTTGTTGGCGCTAAATTATGCAAAGTATATTGAAGGTATATTCAAAGTATATCAAATTGTTTGCTTTTAACTAGTTAAGTATATACAAAGTATATTGAAGGTATATTCAAAGTATCAACACATTTGCATTCATGTAACTTGCATATTCATTTAATTCAATTATATTGCTAGGTTCTCCCCCTTTTGTCATCAATAAAAAGTACAAAAAAGATAAATCATAAGGGAAAACTATTGATGAGGCTCTTATTGATGAAAGTTGGGTGATTGTCATGCAAGAGGAACTTAACCAATTTGAGAGAAGTAAGGTATGGACCTTAGTACCTAGACCTAAGGGGCATCAAATCACAGGAAGCAAATGAGTACTTAGAAATAAACTAGATGAACAAGGTTCAATAACTAGGAATAAGGCTAGGTTAGTTGCAAAAGGATATAATCAGGAAGAAGGAATAGATTATGATGAGACTTATGCTCCTGTAGCTCGATTAGAAGCCATAAGAATACTTTTAGAATATGCATGCCAAATGAATTTCAAACTCTTTCAAATGGATGTAAAAAGTGCCTTTTTAAATGGCTTTATAGAAGAAGAAGTTTATGTAGAACAACCACCAGGTTTTGAAAGCTATGATTTGCCCAACCATATATTTAAACTTTCAAAAGCTTTATACGGTTTGAAAAAAGCCCCAAGAGCTTGGTATGAAAGACTAAGTTCTTTTCTCTTATAAAATAATTTTACAAAGGGGAATGTTGACATTACATTATTCATTAAAAAGCATAAGCATGATACTCTAATTGTTCAAAATGATGTTGATGATATCATATTTGGGTCTACTAATGAATTGCTTTGTTAAGAATTTGCTAAGTGTATGACTAGGGAATGCGAAATGAGTATGATGGGTGAGCTAAAATTCTTCCTCGGTCTACAAATAAAACAAGGCAATAAGGGCATATTCATCAACCAATCCAAATATGCCAAAGACTTACTGAAGAAATTTGGAAAGGAAGGATGCAAAAATGCCAAGACTCCAATGAGCACATCAACAAAATTGGACAAGAATGAAAAGGGTAAGAGCATTAATGAAAAGCTCTATAGAGGTATGATCGGATCACTTTTATATCTTACTACCTCTAGACCCGACATAATGTATAGTGTATGCTTATGTGCTCGCTTTCAATCATATCCTAAAGAGTCTCATTTAAATGCAGTAAAAAGAATTTTAAAATATTTACATGGCTCATTGCATCTAGGTTTATGGTATCCTAGAAATTCATCCTTTCACATTATAGGATATTCAGATGCTGATTACACTGGAAGTCTTTTAGATAGAAAAAGTACTTCAGGTACTTGTTACTTTATTGGAGAATGCTTAGTTTCTTGGTTTAGCAAGGAACAAGTTTCATTTGCTCTTTCTATCGCTGAAGCGGAGTATATGACAGTAGGATGTTGTTGTACACAAATCCTTCCGTTAAAACAACAACTTAAGGATTATGGTCATAGTATGGACCATATACCTATTAGATGTGACAATACAAGTGCTATAAATCTATCTAAGAATCTCATTCAACACTCTAGAAATAAGCTTATTGACATAAGACATCATTTTGTTAGAGATCATGTTCCATATGGAGATGTTGTATTGGAATTTAAAAGCACAGAAAATCAATTGGCAAATATCTTCACTAAGTCTCCAAATGAGGAAAGATTTAAATTCATAAGAAGAGAGCTTGATATGATTGATGGATTAACTTTATGATTGCCAAAATTGTCGAATCTTGATTGATAATTTTATGTTTTTGTCTCATTTTTTAGATATGAAGTAGCTAATTTGATATAAATATATGTTATAGGGGATAGAAGCTTCTTAGAATTGCTTTAGTCTTGTTTTTGACTTAATTTTATTTAATGAGGATTTTAGGCAATTCACGCCCGTGACATATATTCACGGCAGTGATCATAATCGCCAAAAGCTCAAGTAGCTTTCACGACTTGCTTCACGACATGCTTCACGATTGAAGGTAGTGAAGTCTATGTTTCACACCGATAACCTTTTTCTATCATCCCCGTGAAACCCTCTATTCATGCCCATGACGCTTATGCACGACCGTGAACATTTCCACCAAAAACTTACAAAAGCGTTCATGCTTTGTGTCACGCTCTGTTTCATGATCACAAGTAGTGAACATTGTACTTCACGCCCGTGACTCGTTGGTCACCATTGTGATATTTCTTCATTCATGCCTCTTACCATTAATTGTCATGACCGTGAATAGTTTCACATCTCTCTTCACAGGTAAAACGTCTCTTCAGCAAACCATGAACACGACATTTCAAGCCCGTGACTTAGTTTTCACACCCATGTAGATGTCGGTTATAGAACTTTTTTGCTGTTATTTCTCTCATTTCCAACTCTCCAACTTCTCTCAACTTCTCTCATTTATCACCATTGAATACCATTTTGAGGATTTCGGCCCCTTAGCAACTCATTCCATCTAAAATATCTTCAAAAACTCTCTCCATCATCAGAAATCAAAACACCTTAGGTTCTACTCCAAAATTTCCATCAGATTTTCACTCTTCAAAATACATTTCTAAATCAAAAATGGAAACTGGCTCCTCCAAAGGTACCAGAAAGAAGTCTCATGTTCCAAGAAGGTACATAGACTGTAACGTCACACCTTATGCAATTAAGTATAACCTATCCCAATATCAAGTAATCACACATAGCAGAGTGGAAAGGAAAAATACCCTGTTAACATTGGTAGTAAATTGTTTTTTTTCATATCTTGTAATATCATTCAATGACTTTGCAAGTCTCATATACTGTAATATCATTCAATGACTTTGCAAGTCTCATATCCTGTAATATCATTCAATGACTTTGCAAGTCTCATATACTGTAATATCATTCAATGACTTTGCAAGTCTCATATCCTGTAATATCATTCAATGACTTTGTAAGTTAACACTGAGGCTTTCGCCAAAATACGATATATCACATATATTAAAATATAAACTTTGCATATAAGTATTTACTAATTGCTTTCATTTATATATTTTTAAAACCCATTCCAAAATGACTATACATATTCAAACACGTAAATACAAAATGCAGATGGCATATTTTCATGCTCGTGTGGAATGCAAGGAGAGAGAGTGATAAGGCTCGGCCAGTGACCTGTGCTCCATTTCTGCTATACGCTACTCAAAATGAGCTATCACTTTTCTTTACCTGAAAAATGATGCAAATTGATGAGTTGTGGCTCAGTGAAAATAACCATTAAATGAGCTCTAAAGTACTAAACAACTCATAGTAATAAATAACAAATCCAATACATACATGTATTCCATTCCATTCATCAGTATCATATAAATATCAATAAAGTTGAAACATATAATCGTTACTCTTTACTTATGAAAATGCTTTGCTTTTTTAATTTTGTTGTGACCAAGTTAAACATACATTGCCCCGGGTTTCCATGAGAACATTTGCATTTGCTAGCTAGCTTAATCATTTGTTTCACGGCAGTGATCATAATCGCCAAAAGCTCTAGTAGCTTTCACGACTTGCTTCACGACATGCTTCACGATTGAAGGTAGTAAAGTCTATGTTTCACGCCGATAACCTTTTTCTATCACCCCCGTGAAACCCTCTGTTCATGCCCGTGACGCTTATGCCCGACCGTGAACATTTCCACCAAAAACTTACAGAAGCGTTCATGCTTTGTGTCACGCTCTGTTTCACAATCACAAGTAGTGAACATTGTACTTCACGCCCGTGACTCATTGGTCACCACTGTGATATTTCTTCATTCATGCCTCTTACCATTAATTGTCATGACCGTGAATAGTTTCACATCTCTCTTCACAGGTAAAACGTCTCTTCAGCAAACCATGAACACGACATTTCACGCCCGTGACTTAGTTTTCACACCCATGTAGATGTCGGTTATAGAACTTTTTTGCCATTATTTCTCTCATTTCCAACTCTCCAACTTCTCTCAACTTCTCTCATTTATTACCATTGAATACCATTTTGTAGATTTCAGCCCCTTAGTAACTCATTCCATCTAAAATATCTTCAAAAACTTTCTCCATCTTCAGAAATCAAAACACCTTAGGTTCTACTCCAAAATTTCCATCAGATTTTCACACTTCAAAAATAAATTTCTCAATCAAAAATGGAAACTGGCTCCTCCAAAGGTACCAGAAAGAAGTCTCACGTTCCAAGAAGGTACATAGACTGTAAGGTCACACCTTATGCAATTAAGTATAACCTATCCCAGGATCAAGTAATCACACATAGCAGAGTGGAAAGGCAAAATACCCTGTTAACATTGGTAGTAAATTTTTTTTTCATATCCTGTAATATCATTCAATGACTTTGCTAGTCTCACATACTGTAATATCATTCAATGACTTTGCAAGTCTCATATCCTGTAATAACATTCAATGACTTTGCAAGTCAACACTGAGACTTTTTCCTCAATACGATATATCACATATATTAAAACATAAACTTTGCACATAAGTATTTACGAGTTGCTTTCATTTACACATTTTTAAAACCCAATCCAAAATGACTATACATATTCAAACACGTAAATACAAAATGCAGATGACATATTTTCATGCTCGTGTGGAATGCAAGGAGAGAGAGTGATAAGGCTCGGCCAGTGACCTGTGCTCCATTTCTTCTATACGCTACTCAAAATGAGCTATCACTTTTCTTTACCTGAAAAATGATGCAAATTGATGAGTTGCGGCTCAGTGAAAATAACCATTAAATGAGCTCTAAAGTACTCAACAACTCATAGTAATAAATAACAAATCCAATACATACATATATTCCATTCCATTCATCAGTATCATATAAATATCAATAAAGTTGAAACATATAATCGTTACACTTTACTTATGAAAATGCTTTGCTTTTTTAATTTTGTTGTGACCAAGTTAAACATACATTGCCCCGGGTTTCCATGTGAACATTTGCATTTGCTAGCTAGCTTAATCATTTGTTTCACGGCAGTGATCATAATCGCCAAAAGCTCCAGTAGGCTTCACGACTTGCTTCACGACATGCTTCACGATTGAAGGTAGTGAAGTCTATGTTTCACGCCGATAACCTTTTTCTATCACCGTCGTGAAACCCTCTGTTCATGCCCGTGACGCTTATGCACGACCGTGAACATTTCCACCAAAAACTTACAGAAGCGTTCATGCTTTGTGTCACGCTCTGTTTCACAATCACAAGTAGTGAACATTGTACTTCACGCCCGTGACTCATTGGTCACCACTGTGATATTTCTACATTCATGCCTCTTACCATTAATTGTCACGCCCGTGACATAGTTTTCACACCCATGTAGATGTCGGTTATAGAACTTTTTTGCCATTATTTCTCTCATTTCCAACTCTCCAACTTCTCTCAACTTCTCTCATTTATTACCATTGAATACCATTTTGAAGATTTCAGCCCCTTAGCAACTCATTCCATCTAAAATATCTTCAAAAACTTTCTCCATCTTCAGAAATCAAAACACCTTAGGTTCTACTCCAAAATTTCCATCAGATTTTAACTCTTCAAAAATAAATTTCTCAATCAAAAATGGAAACTGGCTCCTCCAAAGGTACCAGAAAGAAGTCTCACGTTCCAAGAAGGTACATAGACTGTAACGTCACACCTTATGCAATTAAGTATAACCTATCCCAGGATCAAGTAATCACACATAGCAGAGTGGAAAGGCAAAATACCCTGTTAACATTGGTAATAAATTTTTTTTCATATCCTGTAATATCATTCAATGACTTTGCAAGTCTCATATACTGTAATATCATTCAATGACTTTGCAAGTCTTATATCCTGTAATATCATTCCACGACTTTGCAAGTCTCATATCCTGTAATATCATTCAATGACTTTGCAAGTCTCATATACTGTAATATCATTCAATGACTTTGCAAGTCTCATATCCTGTAATATCATTCAATGACTTTGTAAGTCAACACTGAGGCTTTCGCCACAATACGATATATCACATATATTAAAATATAAACTTTTCATATAAGTATTTACTAATTGCTTTCATTTATACATTTTTAAAACCCATTCCAAAATGACTATACATATTCAAACACGTAAATATAAAATGCAGATGACATATTTTCATGCTCGTGTGGAATGCAAGGAGAGAGAGTGATAAGGCTCGGTCAGTGACCTGTGCTCCATTTCTTCTATACGCTACTCAAAATGAGCTATCACTTTTCTTTACCTGAAAAATGATGCAAATTGATGAGTTGCGGCTCAGTGAAAATAACCATTAAATGAGCTCTAAAGTACTCAACAACTCATAGTAATAAATAACAAATCCAATACATACATATATTCCATTCCATTCATCAGTATCATATAAATATCAATAAAGTTGAAACATATAATCGTTACTCTTTACTTATGTAAATGCTTTGCTTTTTTAATTTTGTTGTGACCAAGTTAAACATACATTGCTCCGGGTTTCCATGTGAACATTTGCTTTTGCTAGCTAGCTTAATCATTTGTTTCACGGCAGTGATCATAATCGCCAAAAGCTCCAGTTGCTTTCACGACTTGCTTCACGACATGCTTCACGATTTAAGGTAGTGAAGTCTATGTTTCACGCCGATAACCTTTTTCCATCTCCCCCGTGAAACCCTCTGTTCATGGCCGTGACGCTTATGCACGACCGTGAACATTTCCACCAAAACCTTACAGAAGCGTTCATGCTTTGTGTCACGCTCTGTTTCACGATCACAAGTAGTGAACATTGTACTTCACGCCCGTGACTCGTTGGTCACCACTGTGATATTTCTTCATTCATGCCTCTTACCATTAATTGTCACGACCGTGAATAGTTTCACATCTCTCTTCACAGGTAAAACGTCTCTTCAGCAAACCATGAACACGACATTTGACGCCCTTGACTTAGTTTTCACACCCATGTAGATGTCGGTTATAGAACTTTTTTGCCATTATTTCTCTTATTTCCAACTCTCCAACTTCTCTCAACTTCTCTCATTTATCACCATTGAATACCATTTTGAAGATTTCGGCCCCTTAGCAACTCATTCCATCTAAAATATCTTCAAAAACTTTCTCCATCATCAGAAATCAAAACACCTTAGGTTCTGCTCCAAAATTTCCATCAGATTTTCACTCTTCAAAAATACATTTCTCGATCTAAAATGGAAACTAGCTCCTCCAAAGGTACCAGAAAGAAGTCTCACGTTCCAAGAAGGTACATAGACTATAACGTCACACCTTATGCAATTAAGTATAACCTATCCCAGTATAAGTAATCACACATAGCAAAGTGGAAAGGAAAAATACCCTGTTAACATTGGTAGTAAATTTTTTTTTTCATATCCTGTAATATCATTCAATGACTTTGCAAGTCTCATATACTGTAATATCATTCAATGACTTTGCAAGTCTCATATCTTATAATATCATTCAATGACTTTGCAAGTCTCATATCCTGTAATATCATTCAATGACTTTGTAAGTCAACACTGAAGCTTTCGCCACAATAGAATATATCACATATATTAAAATATAAACTTTGCATATAAGTATTTACTAGTTGCTTTCATTTATACATTTTTAAAACCCATTCCAAAATGACTTTACATATTCAAACACGTAAATAGAAAATGCAGATGCCATATTTTCATGCTCGTGTGGAATGCAAGGAGAGAGAGTGATAAGGCTCGGCCAGTGACCTGTGCTCCATGTCTTCTATACGCTACTCAAAATGAGCTATCACTTTTCTTTACCTGAAAAATGATGCAAATTGATGAGTTACGGCTCAGTGAGAATAACCATTAAATGAGCTCTAAAGTACTGAACAACTCATAGTAATAAATAACAATTCCAATGCATATATGTATTCCATTCCATTCATCGGTATCATATAAATATTAATAAAGTTGAAACATATAATCGTTACTCTTTACTTATGAAAATGCTTTGCTTTTTTAATTTTGTTGTGACCAAGTTAAACATACATTGCCCCGGGTTTCCATGTGAACATTTACATTTGCTAGCTAGCTTAATCATTTGTTTCATTTGCACATTTGTTGGGCCATAGGCCTATTCTTTTGCTTTACAATATCGATTAACTAGTCACAATGCCTTTTTAGTTCATATGCATATGCACTTGTATTTAAGCATTCATCAATCATTGCATCTTTATCATATGTATACAACATACATATATTCCATATATACCTCATATGTCACGCATATACCTTGCATATACTATACATGTACCATGTATATATATCACATATGTCAAACATATACCTGAAATATACCACAAGTATAACATTTATATGTACAAAAATTTAACAAATTATCCATCATCATATTATTAGGGGCAAATCATGACAATCATATGAATCATATAGCAAGCAACATTCATATGCACTAAAGAATTCAATCGATAATTAGACTCACCTTTCTCCTTTGATTTCGACCCTAACTTATTGTCTATCCCTTCCTTGTGGGTCTCCACTATGTTGTGAGACTAATATGAAAATATAATCGATTACTCATGATTAGGGATACTTAATGTGGCTTAAACAAATTAACATGCATTGTTCATATCAATAGTTAAGATTTTCCTATGAGGCAGTGTGACCTTATGGGACTGTTTAGCCTATAACTTTTTATATACTTGACCAATTAATATGATTCTTATTCCTAATTAAAATTAACATATAATTATGTAACATATTAAAATTTCAAACCAATTTGTTCCTTCTACAAGTTTTGGTAGAATTTATAAATGTGTTCTGTTTTCTGCCCTGTTTCCTACCCTTTGGCAGTTTCAGGGTATCAACTTTGGTTCATCATAACTTATAATCTATAAGTCATATTTTAATGCAACTTTAACGACACCTATGTGGGTTCAAATGGAACATTTTTCAGGTTTACAACTTTTATCAATTATGTCTCTATGGTCCTCAAATTATAAGAAACATTTGACTGGTCCATAATAGAATTGTCTTCCGGACCAGTATGAATTCTAAAGACCATACCTTAGCCCATACATAACATATTAACTGAAATTAGTACCCAAATTTAGAAAAGACATATAACTATAACATTTATGTTTCGACAATTTACAGAATCTAGGTCTAAGGAGCTCAAATTAGCCAAACAATTTGCTGAATCTTCCCAAGGCACTTATTAGGCAGTTCAAACCATGGAATAGTCATGGTTCCATTCACCATAACTCAACATTTACAAGACATATGAACCTGAAAAGTGGTATAAAGATACATAACACATATATCTACAACTTTTATGTTTTGCGATACTTCAAATAATGGCTTTATCATATTCAACACTGACAAACACAGTGGCTAACTTACTTAGGGTTCACATCCGGACCAGTTTCAGTACAAAGAGGATAGCTCATTATATACTCCACATCTTCAAACTCTGTTTATATATCCATAAATCTAAGACATAAAGGAACAACTTATGTGTTTTAATATTTTTCATATTCGATCTCTAAGATCATCAAAACCATGGCACACAAGACTGCCTATTTATGAACCCTAAATACCATAATCAAGCTTAACACAAAAATAAATGTTTACTCACCTATAATCACTCTTGGCTAATCTTGTTGCTACAATTTTTGGAGTGAAAGAGGGAAGAAATGGTGGCTAGAACTTGAAAAGAAATGGAAGGAATGAAGCAAAGAAGAAGAAGAAGATGAGGAAAGGAAATGAATATGGTGGCAGCCTAATAAGTTAAAAGGCACCACCATCTTATCTTCCTTTCCTTTGTTTCATCCGTCATTTTTTCCTTTTTTTCTGGCTTTTATTTTTATTTTATTTTTTTAATTATTCTTATTATTATTACACAATTCAACACACTATGCAATTTAATCTTAATCTAGTCATTTTGCATACTTTAATTTGGTCAACTTATTTTATTTATTTCTAATACTTTTTATCCTCATTTAGATTATAAATACATGTGTGACTCGATACAATTGCAATGTACTAGGACATGTATCTAGTGCGTGTCATGGACTTGTTCTTACGAAAATATGTATGAAATGCACGTGTTCAATTGGATTATATGGAAGATACATACATTCAAATGAAATGCATGTGGATATGCATGTGGGGAAGGTCAAGGATGTTACAATTCTCCCCTCCTTTTAAAAATTTCGCCCTCAAAATTTAATACCTGGAAACAGGTGTGGATATTACTTTTTCATATTTTCTTTTGTTTCCCATGTTGCCTCTTCTAGTAAATGGTTATGCCATAATACCTTAACTAAAGGTATTTCTCAGTTTCTTAGCTATTTAGTCTTGTATCTGATGATTTCCACTGGTTCTTCTATATAACTCATGTCCTCTGCAATCTCGATGGCTTGATCTTTTAGTACATGTGTAGGATCTGACCTGTATCTTCTAAGCATGCTCACATGAAATACATTATGAATTTGAGCCATCTCTGGTGGTAACGCCAATCTGTATGCCAATGGACCAAGCTTCTCAAGAATTTCATAAGGTCCTATGTACCATGGGCTCAATTTACCCTTCTTACCAAATCGGATTATCCCTTTCCATGGAGATACACGAAGAAATACCTTTTTGCCTAACTCATATTCCATCTCCCTTCTATCTTGATCAGTATAACTTTTCTATTTGTCTTGTGCTGCCTTTAGCTTGTTCTTAACAATTTTGATTTTATCCACTGTATCTTGTACTATCTCGAGCCCTTCTAATGCACGTGCACCTTTTTCATCCCATATGATAGGCCTTTGGCACTTTCTGCCATACAATGCCTCATATGGTGCCAACTGGATACTGCTATGATATTGGTTGTTGTAAGCAAATTCAATCAATGCTATATATTCATCCCAAGTACCTCTGAATTCCATAGAACATGCTCTAAGCATTTCTTCCAATGTTTGTATAGTCCTTTCAGATTGTCCATCAGTCTGTGGGTGGAATGCAGTGCTAAAATTCAATTTTGTTCCCAATGCATCTTGTAAACTCACCCAAAAATGTGAAGTAAACCGTGGATCTCTCAGACACAATGGACACTGGAATGCCATGCAATCTGACTATCTCATTCACATATAATTTTGCTAAACTCTCGAGTGTACACCCCCATCTGATAGGTAGAAAATGTGCTGACTTAGTTAATCTATCAACAATTACCCATACTACATCATTTTTTCGTGGAGTTCTTGGCAATCCATAAACAAAATCCATCGTTATTCTTTCCCATTTCCATTCTGGTATTAGCAGTGGATGTAGTTTTTCGACTGGTGCTTGATGTTAAATTTTAATCTGCTGACATGTCAAACATTTGGAAACATATTCTGCTATGTCTTTCTTCATTCTTGGCCACTAATAATGAGGCCTTAAACTGTGATACATCTTTGTCATCCCTAGGTGTATTGCATACGATGGATTGTGTGTCTCTTCCATTATTTCCTAATGCAAGTTCTCAGTGTCTGGAACACATATGCGTGACTTTAACATCAGTGTATCATTTTGTAAGTGAAACTCTTTGCTATTTCCCAACCTTATCATATCAACTTTCTCATATAATTGAGGATCTTTGTTTTGTGCTTCTTTGATCCTCTCCTTTAGTGTAGGTCTGACTTGAAGAGTAGCAATCAGTGATCCTCTATCATGCATATTTAATTCAACATTCATAGATCACAATTGAATCAAGTACGGAAAACAGGATATTTGCAAGTGAGCTACACTACTACTAGCCTTCCTATTCAATGCAACTGCTACCACATTGGCTTTCCCTGGATAGTATTCAATTGTACAATCATAATTTTTCAATAGCTCTAACCACCTCTCTGCCTCATGTTTAATTCTTTCTGTGTCAGTAAATAACCTAAGCTTTTATGGTCTGTGAAGATCTAGAATGTCTCACCATACAAATAATGCCTCCAAATCTTCAATGCAAATACAACTGTAGCCAATTCTAAATCATGCACTGGATATGAGATCTCATGTGGTCTCAGTTGCCTAGATGCATAAGCTATCACCTTACCATGTTGCATTAATACACTTCCCAAGCCTTGGTGAGAAGCATCACTATATACTGTAAACCCACCTGTACCTATAGGGATAGTTAACACTGGTGCTGAGGTTAGCCTGTGTTTTAGTTCATCAAAACTTCTTTGACATTCTGAAGTCCACTTGAAAGGCACATTCTTTCTCAACAATTTAGTCAAAGGGCTAGTAATTAATGAAAATCCATCAACAAATATGCGGTAGTATCCGGCTAAACCCAAACAACTACGCATTTCAGAAACATTTTTAGGAGCTTCCAAATTTACCATAGCCTCAATTTTCTTTGGGTCAACCTCTATGCCCTTACATGACACGACATGTCCAAGAAATATCAAATGATATAACCAAAATTCGCATTTACTCAATTTGGCATATAATTGTTTCTCCCTCAAAGTTTGCAACACAATTTTTAAATGTTGTTCATGTTCTCCCCTATTCTTTGAGTATACCGATATGTTATCAATAAATACTATCACAAACCTATCTAGATATGGTTGAAACACCTTATTCATTAATTCCATAAATGCAGCTGGAGCATCAGTCAACCCAAATGGCATTACTAAAAACTTATAATGTCCATACCTGGTTTGAAAGGCAGTCTTTGGAACATCCGCTTCTGCTACCTTCAGCTGGTAATAGCCTGATTTCAAATCAATCTTGGAGAATATTTGGGCTCCTTGCAGCTAGTCAAATAAATAATCTATTCTGGGCAACAGATATTTGTTCTTCACTGTCATTTTATTCAGTTGCCTGTAATCGATGCACAATCTCATTGTTCCATCTTTCTTTTTAACAAATAATACTGGAGCTCCCCATGGAGATACACTAGGTCTAATATACCCTTTGTCAAGTAACTCCTGCAATTGGGCCTTCAGTTCTTTCAACTCAACTGGGGCCATTCTGTAGGGTGACTTTTATATTGGTGTTGTTCCTATTACTAGTTCAATAGTGAATTCTATCTCTCTATCTGGTGGTAAACTAGGTAGATCATCTGGGAATACATCAGCAAATTCCCTTACCACTGGTATATTTTCAAGTAAGCTATCAGTGGTTCTTGATCATTCGAAATGCCTTTACAGATGAGACTAGACATGTAGGCACAAGTTTTCTTTCACCCAAAAAATACAACCCTTGGTTGGTTTGGTTATTCTAAAATTACTTCCTTAGTAAAGCAATTCACTATTGCATGATGTCTAGTTAACTAGTCCATTCCCAATATCACATCAAATTCATATATTGGCAATAAAATCAGATCAACTATTAACTCAGCTTTATCAATGCATACAAAAAATTACGATAGACATTATTCACAACTACTACTGTTCCCAATGGAGTACTCACATTTATGTCAATCTCCAAAGGCTCATGTGTTTGATGCAATTTAGATGCCATATGCAATGATATAAATGAATGACTGGATCTTGGGTAAATTAATGCATATGCTAACATATCAAAAATGTTAATATTATCGATAACTACTTCGAGAGCATCAACCACCTCCTGTCTAGTCATAACAAACACCCTGGCTTGAGTAGGGGGTCTAAAAATCTGACCTTCAGATCTGGTCACTCCTCTGCCCATTGTACCAGTCCTGCCCCTGCCTCTTCCTCTGCCCTGTGTCCGACTAGTAGGGTAGACCCTCAGTGCCTCAACAGTAGTCTCAGATACTCCTCTACCTCTGCTGGTCTCTGCAAGTTTGGCTCTATTTGGACAGTCTTTATACATGTGCTCCATTGTTCCATAGAAATAACATACTCCTGTGAGCCTTCTACATTCGCCCGTATGTTGTCTACCATAATGTGTACATGTGGGCCTCTGTTCAACATATTGGCTCTACCCTCTGCCTGGGTAAAAAGAAGTTATAACACCACCTCTAGAGCTTGTGTATCCACCTCTGTTTCCAGACTATGCAGGCATATATCTACCTATTTTTCCCGACCTTCTGCTAGACTCACCAAAGAACTCATATGCTGCCCTTTTAATTTGTTGTTCTCCAGCTTCTTTCATTAACCGTTCAGCTCTGATTGCAGCAGCTCTGAGTCTGGCATAACTATCAAGATCAGTAGTTGTGATTCTGTTTCTGATCTCATATTTGAGGCCCTCCTCAAACTTCATGGATTTGTCTTTTTCAGTAGAGACCATGAAGGTGGCATAGAGGGAAAGTTTGTTGAACTGTACTTCATACTCCGCAACAGACATGTTCCCCTATTTTAGATTTAGGAATTCCTTCCTCTTCTCATCTTTATATGTCTCAGGCATGTAATTGTTCTAAAATTCCAGGAGGAAATCATAACATGTCAACACCGGTGGTTGTACATCACTGTCGGGGACTGTCTCCCACCATTCATAAGCATTTCCTTGAAGGAAAGATACTGCATAATCAAATTTCTCCTCTGGAGTGCATCTCATCATATTAAGTACCCTCTGTGTTCTTTTAAGCCATGTCTCAGCTTCTGTGAGGTCTGTATGCCATTAAAATCAATTGCACCTTGTTTCTTCAGCTTGTCATAACATCTTTCCTTGTACATTTCAAGACCATATACTTCCTGTTCTAGGTTTTCATGGGGTACTTCTGCATGAGATGACTGTGATGCATGTGCTGGAGCTCTAGCTCCTAGTGCTGGTTGATCTCTATATAAATGAGGTGATGCCTCATGAGAATGCATTTCGGCCGGCCTCTCCCTCCTTGATGAATCATGTCTTATGATGTCCCTAAAATTTATAGAATTATATCACTACATATGTTAAACCTTGAGGGGTATTTCCGTCATTTTGATGATAACAAATAATATAGTAATATTGTATTTAACATACTTGTTTTAAGTGTGTTATACAGGACATGAATTAAAATAGCAAGAATGAAGAATTGGAAGAATAATCATTGAGAAACAAAAATCAAGTAGCATGTTCACTGCCGTGACTCTAGGAGTCACTCCCGTGAAGGAAACTAACTGTTACCAAAACCAACATTTAAAGTTCACGGCCATGAAGGAAAAACAAACCGTGAAGTAAGCATTTCAGTCACCCCCGTGAAGGAAAAGTGTCACGCCCGTGAAGGAAGAGTGTCACGCCTGTGAAGGATTAATGTCACGCCCGTGACCCCATATGTCAATACATTCCAGAGAGCTTCACGACCAGAGTCACCACTTGGCTCATGGCTGGGAAGAGTGTCACTCCCGTGAAGGATTAATGTCACGCCCGTGACCCCATATGTCAATACATTCCAGAGAGCTTCACGACCAGGGGCACCACTTCAGTCATGGCTTGGGAAGAACTGTCACCCCCGTGACAAGCATATTCAAGCCCGTGACCAATGAAAGAGAAAAATGTCAGGCGCAATTTTTTGGTTGGTACAACGGCTAGTTTCTTATTTAATGCACCCCAACGGCTAAATTCAGCCATGAGAGTATAAATGAAAATCATTTATGCATTAAGAAACAAGAGGATGATAAGAAAAACAAAAGATTAGCATATACTTCAAATCACAAGCTATCTTGTACTTTCATACTTTGAGAACAAATCAATTCTCTATAAAAATCTTTTTGCTCCTCATATAAAAATCATGCATTTATATATAGGAAGAATGTATCTAGAAAAATGCAAATTAATCATGATTGTGCATGCCATTGTTCTCAAAATTAGTCTAATCAAATTATGACATTCAAATACATTGTAAGACCAAAAAGCAAGTTTACACCTAAACAATGTAATTACTGTATGAAAATGGGTCATATAAATAAAAATTGCTGGATAAAGAAGGCTCATTGGGAACCTTCATGTGCTAACCCCCGAGGACCCAAACTCATTTGGGTACCTAAATATCATACTTGATTTGTAATTCTATAGGTATGCCTCAAGTCCACAATAAACAAAAATGCATGGCTAGTAGACAGTGGATGCTCAAGGCATATGACAGGAGACAAAGAACTCTTCAATGAAATCAAAAGTATTGATGGAGGTAAAGTTACCTTTGGAAACAATGCAAAGGGTAAGGTAATTGGCATTGGTTCTATTGGTGTTAATGGTACTACTTTTATTAAGGATGTTTTACTTGTTGATGGCTTCAAACATAACTTGTTAAGGGTAAGTCAATTATGTGATAAAGGAAACAAAGTAATCTTCACTTCAAATGAATGTCTTGTAATCTCTATTGATGGTCAAGAAATATTTAAAGGAAATAGAGATATCAATACGTACATAATAAACTTACATGAACTATCTAACCATTCCTCTAAGTGTCTTGTGACTACTAGTGATGAATCTTGGATGTGGCATAGAAGACTTGGTCATGCTAACATGGACTTAATGCAAAGTCTCAGCACAGGAGAGCTAGTAAAAGGATTACCAAGAGTTAAATATGAAAAAGGCAAGACATGTGATCCTTGTCAAAGAGGAAAGCAACATAAGTCATCTTTCAAAGCCAAAAACATAGTAAGTACTTCAAAACCTCTTCAACTCCTGCATTTAGACTTATTTGGACCTACTAGGATTGCTAGCTTAGGAGGAAAACATTATGCATTTGTCATCGTAGATGATTACTCTAGATTTACTTGGGTAATTTTCTTAGCTCAAAAGAGTGATGCTTTTGAAAATTTCAAAAACTTTGCTAAAAGAGTTCAAAATGAAAAAGGGTACTGCATTTCAAAAATAAGAAGTGATAATGGGAAAGAATTTGAAAATGAAAACTTTGAAAGTTTTTGTCTTGAACATGGCATTTCACATAATTTCTCATCTCCTAGGACACCTTAACAAAATGGGGTAGTTGAAAGGAAAAATTGAACATTAATTGAAATGGCGAGAACAATGCTTAATGAATATGAATTACCAATTTATTTTTGGGCAAAAGCCACAAACACTGCATGTTATATTTCAAATCGAGTTTTCAAAAGACCTCTTTTAAACAAAACCTCATTTGAGCTATGGAATGGAAGAAAGCCCTTGGTATCATACTTTAGAGTATTTGGATGCAAGTGTTTTATATTGAACACCAAGGACAATCTTGGAAAATTTGCCTCTAAGTCTGATGAAGGTATCTTTTTAGGATACTCTACAACCAGCAAAGCATATAAAGTATTTAATAAAATATCATTAACAGTGGAAAAATCCATGCATGTTATTTTTAATGAATCTAGTAGACTTGATCTTGTGAAAGGTAGTGCTCTTGATGATGCTGTAGATAATATGGAAAAACTTGTCATTGAAAATGGAAAAGAAGAAAACGATCAAGAAAATTTACTACCTCAAAATCAAGAACAAATGGAGCAAGAACTTCCAAAAGAATGGAGAATGAAGAAAGATCATCCAAAAGAACAAATAATTGGTGATCTATCAAGGGGAGTAAGTACTAGATCTCATTTCAAGCATTTAGTCACTGACATTGCTTTTATTTCACAAATTGAGCCTAAAAACATTGATGAGGCTCTTAATGATGAAAGTTGGGTAATTGCCATGGAAGAGGAACTCAACCAATTTGAGAGAAATAAGGTATGGAACCTAGTACCTAGACCCAAGAATCATCCAATCATAGGCAGCAAATGGGTATTTAGAAATAAATTAGATGAACAAGGGTTAATAACCAGGAATAAAGCAAGACTAGTTGCAAAAGGATATAATCAGGAAGAAGGTATAGATTATGATGAAACATGTGCACCTGTAGCTAGATTAGAAGCTATAAGAATACTCTTAGCATATGCATGTCACATGAATTTCAAAATTTTTCAAATGGATGTGAAAAGTGCATTTCTAAATGGTTATATAGATGAAGAAGTGTATGTAGAACAACCACCAGGTTTTGAAAGCTATGATTTGCCAAATCATGTTTTTAAACTTTCAAAAGCTTTGTATGGTTTAAAACAGGCTCCAAGAGCATGGTATGAGAGACTAAGTTCTTTTTTATTAGAAAATAGCTTCACAAAGGGAAATGTTGACACTACACTGTTCATCAAAAAGCATAAGCATGATATACTAATTGTTCAAATTTATGTTGATGATATAATATTTGGTTCTACTAATGAGCTGCTTTGTCAAGAATTTGCTAAGTACATGACTAGGGAATTTGAAATGAGCATGATGGGAGAACTTAAGTATTTCCTTGGTCTACAAATAAAGCAAAGCTATGAGGGCATATTCATCAACCAATCCAAATATGCCAAAGACTTAATCAAAAAATTTGGTATGGAAGGATGCAAAAATGCCAAGACTCCTATAAGCACATCAACAAAATTGGACAAAGATGAAAAGGGTAAGAGCATTAATGAAAAGCTTTATAGAGGTATGATCGGATCACTTTTATATCTCACTGCTTCTAGACCCGATATTATGTATAGTGTTTGCTTATGTGCACGATTTCAATCATGTCCTAAAGAATCTCATCTAAATGCTGTAAAAAGGATTTTAAGATATTTACATGGATCATTGCATCTAGGTTTATGGTATCCTAGGAATTCATCTTTTTATATTATAGGATATTCAGATGCAGACTATGCTGGTAGTCTTTTGGATAGGAAAAGTACTTCAGGTACTGGTCACTTCATTGGAGAATGTTTGGTTTCTTGGTTTAGCAAGAAACAAGTTTTAGTTGCTCTCTCAACTGCTGAAGTTGAATATGTAGCAGTTGGATGCTATTGTACACAAATTCTTTGGATGAAACAACAACTTAAGGACTATGGTCATGAGATGAACCATATACCTATAAAATGTGACAACACTAGTGCTATAAATCTTTCAAAGAATCCTATTCAACACTCTAGAAGCAAAAATATTGACATTAGACACCACTTTATTAGAGATCATGTTCAATATGGAGATGTTGAATTAGAATTTATAAGCACAGAAAATAAATTAGCAGATATTTTCACTAAGTCTCTAAATGAGGAAAGATTTAATTTCATTAGAAGAGAACTAGGTATGATTGATGGATTAACCTTGTGATTGCAAGAATATGAAATTTTAATTGTTGATCTTAAATCATATCACAAGTTATAAGATAGAAATTTTGATGAGAATTCATGCTTTATGAAGTAGAAACTTTGTTGAAATGATTTAATCTTGTTGCAGAACTTAAATTCAATTTGATGAAAATTACAGGGGAGTCACGCCCGTGACTTAAGTGGCCCAAAGAGGCAGTGTCGTTCACGACTTTGGTTCACGATATGATTCACGGCTTCAAGTGGTGAAACTTAGTTTCACGGCTTAAGTCACGCCCTTGAAAATGGACTTTCACGCCCGTGACGCATTTTCACTCCCGTGAACAATTACGCCTTAAAAACTCACACAAGCTTTCATGACTTTGGTTCACGACATGCTTCACGGCTTCAAGTGGTGAAACTTAGTTTCATGGCTTGAGTCACGCCTTTGACAATAGACGTTCACGATCGTGACACTGTTTCACTCCCGTGAATAATTACACCCCAAAACTCACAGAAGCTTTCACGCCTTGTGTCACGGCTTGCTTTACGGGCATAAGTAGTGAAATTCAACAGTTCACGCTCGTGCCGTTATATTCACCCCCGTGACCTATGATTAGTCACGCCCGTGCAATTCATCGATCACGCCCGTGAACTTATTCACACTTTCATTCACGGGTGGAACACTACTTGAGCAAACCGTGAACACGACTAGTCACGCCCGTGAATGTATCGAATATATAAGAAAACAACTAGTTACAACCTTCATTTCAACTCTCCATCTCCCAAAACCGCTCTCATTTACTCTCATTCATTGAGACATTGAAGATTCCGACCCCAAAGACTTGAAATTTCACTATAAATACCAACAAAAGTTAGAATCTTCAGCAGAAATCATACATTTCTAGGGTTTTCATCAATTTTTCTGTCAAAAAATTTTTTTTTTCAACTCCATCAACAACTAATTTCTTCAAATATGGATTCTGCTTCATCTAAGGGAAAGAGAAAGAAGTCCCATGCACTTAATAGGTATTTAGATTACCTCATGAACATCATTCCAGAAAGTTGCCATCCTCAGTATGCAATTTTGAAGAAGAGACCTATTTTATCATCAAGGTCCTTTGAATGGCAGGCAGTCCGTAGTCTCGGGCTTGAGATGGCTATGACAGAGCAACTTCAAGCCTGTCATCTAAAAGAATTTGTTGAAATTCATCAGTCGACTCTACGGGAGCCAACGCTGGAATTTCTCAGCACCTTGCAGGTTTCACCAACTGGAGTGGTGAAATTCCAACTCTGCAATAATCCTAACACCCTCAGTGCCATCGCATTTGGAGAATTGTTCAACCTACCCTCTGATGGAATTCTAAATGAGACTGAGGTAGAATTCTCTGCCCCTGTAGCCTGGACTAATTTTGGATATAATTGTAGTTGGGACGTGAAGAAGACAAAGAGCACTCATCTCGTGGCCCCAGTACATAGGTATTTGGATAGGTTTCTAACCTATAGCATTTTTGCTCGGGGAGAAAGTAATGGAACTATTAGGAAGTCAGAACTCTTCCTATTTGAGATGGCTCGCAGGGGAGTCACAGTGGCACTTTCCAGATGGTTTGCAGACCATCTTCTCTCCATTGCCACCAAGCCCACAGGAGATATCTTGATTGGGGCATATGTCACCCATATTGCAGTGAAGCTCAATTATTTGAAGTTGGATGACCATCACTTCAACATCATTCCTGCACATCCTCGAGATAGGCTGGATGTAGAGTCATTCATCAAGATGGGAGCAACTGTCAGAATCATTTTTCAGAATGATATCTTCTACCGCTTAGCGCAGCAGGTGGTCGACCTCTTAACACCACGTTTCGAGCAGCTACAGACTTCCATGAATGAGAGGTTGGAGAACCTCAAGGACTTCATGGAGTCTCGAATGGACAGCCTTGAGGCTGAAGTAGCTAGGCTTCATGATAGGATGTTTGGCTAGGAGATAGGCTAGAGTGTAGCCTAAATTTGATCATTTTTAGCTTGTTTGTCATTTTTATGTTTTGATTGTGTAGGAAATTTTTAAAATTTCCTTTCTGAATATTTTGACTTAGTTTGTATCCTTTTCCTTTCTATATATATTAGTTCTTGTTTACTTCAAACTTCATATCCTTTTTGATTGATGACAAAAGGGGGAGAAAACTAGCAATATATGATAGGGGAGAATGGTATAGAAATTGGTAAATCAAAAAGTGAATTGACTTTAAGTTGGTTTAAAAATCTTGATTCAACATTTCATATGCAAAGTATATAATTGGAAATTTAAGTTTTTATATACCTTAGATATACCCTAAGTATACTTTGCATATACCTTAAAAGCAAGGTACAAATAAAAACATGCCATGATATACCTTAAAGATACCTTACATATACTTTATGTCTTGAAAAGGAATTATGGTATGTATTGGATATACTTATCATATAACTTGCATATACTTAAAATCTAGTTTAATGCTACATCATTATTTACTATTCTTGCACATTATAATTTTTTATCCTAAGTATATTTTGAGGGGGAGACTTCTCAAAATCACATATTGCTAGATTATTTGTCACGATCAAAAAGGGGGAGATTGTTAAACCTTGAGGGGTATTTCCGTTATTTTGATGATAACAAATAATATAGCAATATTGTATTTAATATACTTGTTTTAAGTGTATTATACAGGACATGAATTAAAATAGCAAGAATGGAGAATTGGAAGAATAATCCTTGAGAAACAAAAATCAAGTAGCATGTTCACTGCCGTGACTCTAGGAGTCACTCCCGTGAAGGAAACTAACCGTTACCAAAACCCACATTTGAAGTTCACGGCCATGAAGGAAAAACAAATCGTGAAGTAAGCATTTCAGTCACCCCCATGAAGGAAGAGTGTCATGCCCGTGAAGGATTAATGTCACGCCTGTGACCCCATTTGTCAATACATTCCAGAGAGCTTCACGACCAGAGTCACCACTTGGCTCACGGCTGGGAAGAGTGTCATGCCCGTGAAGGATTAATGTCACGCCCGTGACCCCATATGTCAATACATTCCAGAGAGCTTCACGACCAGGGCCACCACTTCAGTCACGGCATGGGAAGAACTCTAACCCCCATGACAAGCATATTCACGCCCGTGACCAATGAAAGAGAAAAATGTCAGGCGCGATTTTTTGGTTGGTACAATGGCTAGTTTCTTATTTAATGCACCCCAACGGCTATATTCAGCCATGAGAGTATAAATGAAAATCATTTATGCATTAAGGAACAAGAGGATGATAAGAAAAACAAAAGATTAGCATATACTTCAAATCACAAGTTATCTTGTACTTTCATACTTTGAGAACAAATCAATTCTCTATAAAAATCTTTTTGCTCCTCATATTTGAGCAATAAAGATTTATAAGTGGTTCTCTCTGTAATCTTTACTCAAGTGAGCTTTGGGTAGTTCTGGGTTAAGAGTAGAACACTTGTAATGGTTAGTTGTGTAAACCTCCAAAACACAAAGTGTAGGTTGTTTATGTGAGCCTATAAAACACAAAGTGTAGGTTATTTGTGTGAGCCTGTAAAACACAAAGTATAGGTTATTTGTGTGAGCCTGTAAAACACAAGGAATTGGTTATTGTGTGAGCCATTAAAACACAAGGGATTTCTGGGTTAGGTGTGAGCCATTGTGAGAAACACCATAGTTGGGAGTGAGCTTGTAAAACTCCATTGTAACACTTAGTGTGTTAGTGAAACTCCCAATTGCGATTGGGGAGAGGAGTAGGGTTTGTTAACACCCGAACCTCTATAAATCTTTGTGTCTGATTTTCTCTATCCTCCCTAAAATTAACTATTTATTTCCGCACTTTAAAGTTTAATTTTTGAAACTCCAATTCAACCCCCCTTCTTGGTCTAATATCTGGGCAACAACATAATGTTCAACATATATGATGGACATGTTATCATGTGCTTATGCATATGCATCTTCCAATGGAACCCATCCCTGCTTTGATACCAAAAATGTAATATCACACCTTATGCAATTAAGTATAACTTATGCCAGTATCAAGTAATCACACATAGCAGAGTCGAAAGGCAAAATACCCTGTTAACATTGGTAGTAAATTTTTTTTTCATATCCTGTAATATCATTCAATGACTTTGCAAGTCTCACATACTGTAATATCATTCAATGACTTTGCAAGTCTCATATCCTGTAATAACATTCAATGACTTTGCAAGTCAACACTGAGACTTTTGCCTCAATACGATATATCACATATATTAAAACATAAACTTTGCACATAAGTATTTACGAGTTGCTTTCATTTACACATTTTTAACACCCAATCCAAAATGACTATACATATTCAAACACGTAAATACAAAATGCAAATGACATATTTTCATGCTCGAGTGGAATGCAAGAAAAGACAGTGATGAGGCTCGGCCAATGACCTGTGCTTCATGTCTTCTATACGCTACTCAAAATGAGCTATCACTTTTCTTTACCTGAAAAATGATGCAAATTGATGAGTTGCGGCTCAGTAAGAATAACTATCAAATGAGCTCTAAAGTACCAAACAACTCATAGTAATAAATCACAAATCCAATACATACCATGTATTTCATTCCATTCATCAGTATCATATAAATATCAATAAAGTTGAAACATATAATTGTTACTCTTTACATATGCAAATGCTTTGCTTATTTCATTTTGTTGTGACTAAGTTAAATAGACATTGATTCGGGTTTCCATGTGAACATTTGCTAGCTAGCTTGATCATTTTGTTTCATTTGCACATTTGTTGGGCCATAGGCCTCTTTTTTTACTTTACAATATCGATTAACCAGTCACAACGCCTTTTAAGTCCATATGCATATGCACTTTTACTTAAGTATTCATTAACCATTGCATCTTATCACATATAACATACATATACCGCATATATGCCTCATATGCCATGCATATACCTCATATATACTATATATATATCACATATGTCAAACATATACCTCCAATATACCACAAGTATACCATTTATATGTACCACAATGTCACAAATTATCCATCATCATATTATCAGGGGCAAATTATGACAATCATATGAATCACATAGCAAACAACATTCATATGCACTCATGAATTCAATCGATAATTAGACTCACATTTCTCCTTTGATTCCGACCCCTAACTTATTGTCTATCCGCTCCTTATGGGTCTCCAATATGTTGTGAGCCTAATATGAAATATAATCAATTAACTCATGATTAGGGAGACTTAATGTGGCTTAAACAAATTAACATGCATTGTTCATATCAATAGTTAAGATTTTTCCTATGAGGCAGTGTGACCTTATGGGACTTTTTAGCCTATAAATTTTTCTATACTTGACTAACTAATCTGATTCTTATTCCTAATTAAAATTCACATATAATTATGTAACATATTAAAATTTCAAACCAATTGTATCATTGTACAATTTTTGGTAGAATTTATAAATGTGTTATGTTTTCTGCCCTGTTTCCTGCCATTTGGGAGTTTTAGGGTATCCACTTTGGTTCATCATCACTTATAATATATAAGTCCTATTTTATTGAAACTTTACAAACACCTATATGGGTTAAAATGGAACATTTCTCAGGTTTACAACTTTTATCAAATATGTCTCTACGGTCCTCAAATTATAAGAAACATTTGACTGGTCTAGAATAGAATTGGCTTCTGGACCAGTATGCATTCTAAAGACCATAACTTAGCCCATGCATAACATATTTAGCTGACATTAGTACAATATTTTAGATAAAACATATACCTATAACTTTTTTGTTTTGATAATGTACAGAATCTCCCTCTAAGGGGCTCAAATTAGCCAAAACCTTTGCTAGATCTGCCTAGGGCACTCAGTAGGTAGTTTAAACCATGGAACAGTCATGGTGCCATTCACCATAACTCAACATTTACAAGCTATATGAACCTAAAATTTGGTATAAAGATACATAACATAATATAGCTACAACATTTATGTTTTGTGATATGTCAAATAATGGCTTTATCATATTTAAAACTAGCAAACACTGTAGCTAACTTACTTAGAGTTCAAAGCTGGACCAGTTTCCATACAAAGAGGATATCTCATTCTATACACCAAATATTGCAAAAAGGTTTATGTATCCATAAATATAAGACCTAAAGGAACAACTGTTGTGTTTTAAGTCTTTTCTGATTCGATCTCTAAGATCATCAAAACCATGGCACAATATACTGCCTATTTATGAACCCTAAATACCATAATCAAGCTTAACACAAAAATAAATGTTTACTCACCTATAATCACTCTTGGCTAATCTTGTTGCTGCAATTTTTGTGTGAAAGAGGAAAGCAATGGTGGCTGGAACATGAAAAGAAATGGAAGGAATGAAGCAAAGAAGAAGAAGAAGAAAAGGAAAGGAAATGAATATGGTGATAGCCTAATAAGTTAAAAGGCACCACCATCTTATCTTCCTTTCCTTTATTTCATCCGTCCACTTTTCCTTTTTTTTTTTATGACTTTTATTTTTATTTTTATTTTATTTTTTTAATTATTCTTATTATTATTACACAATTCAACACACTATGCAATTTAATCTTAATCTAGTCATTTTGCATACTTTAATTTGGTCACCTTATTTCATTTATTTCTAATACTTTTTATCCTCATTTAGATTATAAATACACATGTGCGACTCGATACAATTGCAATGTACTAGGAAACGTAGCTAATGCGTGTCATGGACTTGTCCCTATGAAAATACGTATGAAATGCATATGTTCAAGTGGATTATATGGAAGATGCATAAGTTCAAATGAAATGCATGTGGATATGCATGTGGGGAAGGTCAAGGATGTTACACGGACTACCTTCTAAACATTATTCTGGAGCATTGTCATCCAAGATACTCGGTTCTCAAGAAAAGACCACTCCTTTCCTCTCGATCTTTTGAGTGGCAAACTATTAGAAAACTTGGACTAGAGACAAGCATGACAGAACAACTTCAGGCTTGTCATCTGAAAGATTTCATCGATATCCATCAACCGACATTGAGGGAACCAACTCTAGAGTTCCTGAGCACCCTGCACGTCTTTTCTACCGGCATGGTGAAATTCCAACTTTGCAAGCATCTGAACACGCTCTCTGCCAAAGAGTTTGGTGACATGTTCAACCTTCCCCCAAATGGTATCCTGAATGAGAGTGAGGTGGAGTTTTATACTACGCAGGCATGGACTCACTTCGGGCTTGACTGCAGTTGGGATGTCAAAAAGATGAAAAACACCCACGTTCGATCCCCAGTGCATAAGTACTTGCATAGGTTTCTAACCTATAGCATTTTTTCCAAAGGAGATAACAATGGATCAATTCGGAAGTCCGAGCTCTTTCTCCTAGAGATGGCCCGAAGAGGCCTAATAGTGAATTTATCTCCATGGTTTCCAAACCATCTTCTGCCAATTGCCATCAAGCCCTCCGGAGACATTCTGATTGGTGGGTACGTGACTCACCTTGCTTTCAAGATGGGATGTTTAAAGCTAGAGGAGCACCACTTCAACCTTGTACCAGCACATCCTCAAGACCGACTAAACATCGAGTCTTTTATCAAAGTGGGAGCGGCTATTCGTATAGTTCATAAGAAAAACATCTACTATCGCTTCACCAACACTGTTGGTGAGATTATTTGGGAGGACAATGACATGGATGACTTCAAAGCTGGCCTCCAAGGAATCCAGCAGAGGAAGAGAGTTCGAGTTGAGATGGTGCCTCCAGAGGTTGAGCAGGAAATTGGACAATCCTCTGCCTCCACACCAAACTTGGATCAGCAAATGGTTGATCACTTAGCACCACGGTTTGAGCAATTGCAGGCTTCGATGGATGAGAGGTTAGAGAACCTCTAGGATTTCATGGAGTCTCGCATGGAGAGCCTCGAGGCGGAAGTAGCTCGCCTTAGAGATGGGATGTCCGACTCAAAATCTAGCTAGACTAGATGTTAACTATGTTATTTTTTAGATTGTTTGATGTGGGACTTTCAATTTCTTTTCAAATCTTTGTATTTGTCTTTTTATATTAATATAATTTCTTTTGTTTTCCATTATAATTTATCTTTTTGTTATTCTTTTTGTTGATGACAAAAGGGGGAGAACCTAGTAATATATTATATTCAAAGTTAAATGCAATACTTATTTTGATTCAAATGAATATGCAAGTATGCAAATGATTTGATATACCTTAAATATACTTTAAGTATACTTTGCATATACCTTGATGCAAGTTACATAAATGAATATGCACTTGATATACTTTAAATATACCTTAAATATACTTTGCATATACTTAACTTGTCTTAAGTAAAAATTTGGTACACATTGGATATACCTTGCATATGTTGATTCTACACTTCATCATTCTTTACAATTCTTGCACTTCAGTAATTTTTTATCTTAAGCATCTTTTGAGGGGGAGACTTCTCAAAAGCACATATTGCTAGATTATTTGTCACCATCAAAAAGGGGGAGATTGTTGAACCTTGAGGGGTATTTCAGTCATTTTGATGCTAACAAATAAAATAGCAATAATGTATTTAACATACATGTTTTCTAAGTTCATTGAACAGGGTATGGAACATGATAGCAAGAATGGAGAATGGAAGACTAACCTTAAAAAGACAAAAAAATAAAGAAATAGCATGTTCACGCCCGTGACCTTATATGTCACGCCCGTGATGAAGCTTAGCACCAACTATCCAACATTTAAATTTCACGGCCATGAAGAATGATAGCAACCGTGAATGATCATATCAGTCACGACCGTGAAAGAAAGTCACGCCCGTGAGAAAACATGACTAATTCCTCTAGAGAGCTTCACGGCTAGAGTCACTACTTGGACCACGGCTAGGAAGGATGTTCATGCCCGTGAATACATAATGTCACACCTATGATCAAACATTTCAAATACTTACAGAATGCTTCACGACCAAAGTCATGGCTTGGAAGAATAGTCACGACCGTGACACTCATACTCACGACTGTGAAAAAGGAAAGAGAAACATGTTAGGCACAAAAATAAGAGTTGGTGCAATGACTATTTATGCATTAAATGCAACCAAACGACTATAATTCATCATTGAAGTATAAATGCAAGTCATTTATGAATCCAGAAGAAGAGAATAGCTAATACTTCTAATTAAAATCTTGTTGTAAGCCATTTGTGCACTTAGTAGTTTCAAAACAAACATTTATTCTCTGCAAACATCCTTTTGCTCATTATTCTCTGAGCATTATAGATTTGTAAGTGTTTCTCTTTGTAATCTACTACTCAAGTGAGTTTGGGTATTTTGTGTTAAAAGTACAACACTTGTAAGGGTTATTTGTGTGAGCCTTTAAAACACAAGGAATTGGTTTATTGTGTGAGACATTAAAACACAAGGGATTTCTAGATTAGGTGTGATCCATTATTAGAAACACCATAGTTGGGAGTGAGCTTGTAAAACTCAATTGTAACACTTAGTGTGTTAGTGAAACTCCCAATTGAGATAGGAGAGAGGAGTAGGGTTTGTTAACACCCGAACGTCTATAAAAATTCCTGTGTGAAATCTTCCTATCCCTACTCAACTTAACTTTTCATTCTGTACTTAAAAGTTAAATTTTTAATATCCAATTCAACTCCCCTTTTTGGTTCAATATCTGGGCAACAAAGAGCCTCATCAATATTTTTTAGCTCAATTTGAGAGACAAAGGCAAGATTAGAATCTAAAGGTTTGTGATGAGATCTAGTACTTACTCCCTTTGTAGGATCACCAATGATATGCTCCTTGGGGTGATCTTTTGTCAATCTCCATTCATTTGGGAGCTCTTGCTTGTTTTCCTCTTGAGCTGGAGGTAGAGAGTCATCTTGATGAGAATTTTCTTGATCATTTTCTTCTCTTTCATTTTCAAGATCAAGTCTTTCCATTGTACCTACAACATCATCAAGAATACTACCTTTCACTACTAGATTCATCAAAAACAACATGCATAGATTCTACAATAGCTAATGACTTTTTATTAAAGACTCTATAAGCTTTGCTTGTGGTGGAGTATCCTAAAAATATACCCTCATCAGATTGTCCTTGGTATTCAATATGAAATATTGCATCCAAATACTTTAAAATATGATATCATGGGCTTTCTTCCTTTCCATAACTCAAATGAAGTTTTGTTTAAGAGAGGTCTATTGAAAACTTGATTTGAAATATAACATGCAGTATTTATGGGTTCGGCCTAAAAGTAAGTTGGCAAACCATACTCAATGAGCATTGTTCGAGCCATTTCAATTAAAGTTCAATTTTTCCTTTCGACCACCCCATTTTGTTAAGGTGTGCTAGGAGAGGAAAAATTTTGTGAAATGCCATGTTCTAGACAAAAATTTTCAAAGTTTTCATTTTTAAATTCTTTGCCATGATCACTTCTTATTTTTGAAATACAATATCCTTTTTCATTTTGAACTGTCTTAGCAAAGTTTTTAAATTTTTCAAAAGCATCACTCTTTTGAGCTAAGAAAATTACCCAAGTGAATCTAGAGTTGTCATCAATGATAACAAAGGCATAATGTTTAACCCCTAAGTTTGCAATCCTAGTAGGTCCAAAAAGATCTAGATGCAGAAGTTGTAGAGGTTTTGAGTTACTTACAATGTTTTTGGATTTGAAAGATGACTTGTGTTGTTTTCCTCTTTGGCAAGGTTCACATGTCTTATCTTTTTCAAATTTGACTTTTGGTAGTCCCTTTACCAGCTCTACTTTGCTGAGGCTTTGAATTAAATCCATGCTTGCATGACCAAGCCTTCTATGCCACAGCAAAGATTCATCACTAGTAGTCACAAAACACTTAGAGGAAAGGTTAGATATTTTGTGTAAGTCTATTATGTAGGTATTGACATCTCTACTTCCTTTAAATATCTCTTGGCCATTAATAGAGGTTACAAGACATTACTTAGAAGTAAAGATTACTTGGTTTCCCTTATCACATAATTGACTTACACTTAATAAGTTATGTTTCAAACCATCAACAAGTAAGACGTCTTTAATGAAAGTAGTACCATTAATACCAAAAGAGCCAATGCCAATTACCTTACCCTTAGCATTGTTTCCAATGGTTAATTTACCTCCATCAATACTTTTGATTCATTGAAAAGTTCTTTGTCTCCGGTCATATGCCTTGAGCATCCATTATCTACTAGCCAAGCATTTTTGTTTATTGTGGACTTGAGGCATGCCTATAGAATCACAATTCAAGTATTGTTTTTAGGTACCTAAATGAGCTTGGGTCCTTGGGGGTTAGGACATGAAGGTTCCCAATGAGCCTTCCTTATCCAGCAATATTTATTTATATTACCAAATTTCATACAATAATTACATTGTTCAGCTTTAAATATGCTTTTTGGTCTTACTATGCTTTTGAATGCCATTTTTCTATTAGGTAGAGTTTGTGAGCAATGGCATACACAAGCACGATGACTTAGTGCTTTTCTAGGTGATGCTTCTTATACATAAAAGCATCATTAGCCTTTTGAGGTTTTCTTCTTAGGCTTACCAACCCTTGATCATTCCTTTTATGTATAAATTTCATACAATAATTACATTGTGGACTTAGCCCTTGGTGTTGTTACAGCTAATGTGGAGATGTGGGGTTCACTTGACTTTACAAAACTAGTCTTGTGAGATGAAGATGATGTACCCTTAAATCCTAGACCATTTCTAATTAAGGGTGGTTTTTGAGACACAATGAGAGTATCTAAACTCTCCTTTCCCTTGTGAAATTTTGAAATGGAGTTTTTAAGTTCCTCAACTTCATATTTCAAAATATTGTTTTCTTTAAGCAAGGATTTAGTTGAGGGTCTTGAAGAGTACTCATCTAATGATTTAAGCTCAAGTTTCTCCTTTTCTAAAACATCCATTTTGATTTTCAAATAAGAAATGTTATTTTATAAGTAATCAATACTTCTCAAAATTTTGTTATTTACATCTTCAAAGCTCAGGTGTTTTCCAAGCTTTCTCATTCCATTTATGATGGCTAGAAGACAGTTCATCATATCGGTGATTGACTCATAGGATTTCATCTTGAAGAGTTCATACTCTGAAGTAAGAAGTTGAATCTTCTTAGATTTAACTTGGTTTGTTCCTTTATGATAGTTTTCCAATGTTTTCCACATGCTATATGCAGTTGGGTAGTGTTGTATTATGCCACATTCTTCAATGGATAATGAGCTTAAGAGAATTGTCATAGCCTTCTTGTTTTTGAAATTTGCTATTCTTTGAGGCTCTGTCCAATCATATCTTGACAGGAGTTTTTCTTCACCATCAACTCCTCTTCTAGTTGGTGGTGTCCATTCTTTCTGAACATTATCCTAGACTTCAATTCCTTCACTATCCAAATATGTCTCCATCTAGAACTTCCAATGAGCATAATTTTCTCCATCAAAGTAAGGCTTGAGACTTTGGAATCCTTCATTGGCCATTTCTGGATCTTTGCTAGCACTGTTTAGGCTTCGATGCTAGACTAAGCTCTGATACCAATTGTTGCCCAGATAATGAACCAAGAAGGGGGAGTTGAATTGGATATTAATAATTCTTAACTTTTAAGTGCGGAAAGAAAAGTTAAGTAGAGTAGGGATAAGAAGATATCACACAAGAAATTTATAGAGGTTCAGGAGTTAACAAACCCTACTCCTCTCCCCAATCTCAATTGGGAGTTTCACTAACACACTAAGTGTTACAACGGAGTTTTAAAAGCTCACTTCCAACTATGGTGTTTCTATCAATGGATCACACCTAACCCTGAGATCCCTTGTGTTTTAATGGCTCACACAATAAACCAATTCCTTGTGTTTTAATGGCTCACACAAATAACCCTTACAAGTATTTTACTCTTAACCCAATATACCCAAACTCACTTGAGTAGTATATTACAAGGAGAAACACTCACAAATCTATAATGCTCAGAAATAATGAGCAAAAAGATTTTTACAGAGAATTAAAGTTTAGTTGAAAGTAATTAATGCACAAATGGCTACAATAAGATTTTGATTTGAAGTAATTGCTATTCTCTTGTTCTGGATTCATAAATGACTTGCATTTATACTTCCATGGTTAATTATAGTCGTTTGGATGCATTTAATGCGAAAATAGCCATTGTACCAACTCTTAATTTCACGTCTAACATGTTTCTCTTTCCTCTTTTATGGTCGTGAATAAGTGTGTCACAGTCGTGACTGTTCTTCTAAGTCGTGACTTGAGTGGTGACTTCGGCTGTGAAGCAGTTTGGAAGGATTTGAAATGTTTGATCACGGGCATGACATTATTCTTTCATGGGCGTGAACATCCTTCCTAGCCATGGTCAAAGTAGTGACTCTGGCCATGAAGCTCTCTGGAGGAATTTGACATGTTTTCTCACAGGCGTGACTTTCTTTCACGGGCGTGACTGATATGATCATTCACGGTTGCTATGATCCTTCATGGCCATGAACTTTAAATGTTGGGTAGTTCGCGCTAAGTTATGTCATGGGCGTGAACATGCTATTTCTTCACTTTTTGACTTTTAAAGATAGTCTCTCATTCTTGCACATATTCCATACCCTGTTCAACAAACTTAGAAAACAACTATATTAAATATATTATTGCTATTTTATTTGTTAGCATCAAAATGATGGAAATACCCCTCAAGGTTCAACAAATTGGTTGGTCGTAGTTTGACCGAGCAATAAAAAATAGCAACTGAGATCCAAAATTTTAATTTAAGACATGGATAGATTCTAAATAATATTTAGGATTATTTGACAGTGAAAAACAAAAATTTATGGTAACACTGAAATTTGAATTATTAGTCTGGTTTGAGTGAGCTAGACCGCAAACGGACTCCAATTAAGTTGAAAATTTTTTTGTAAACATATAAAAATATTTTATGAATTTTGGAATCAAATTTGGGTGGAATTGAGCTTGGAAAGGGATAGAAATATTTTATAGTCCTTAATTGGACCTAAATGGGTTGGGCTTTATTTGGCCCAAGCCCACCCAACTTAAGCCATTATATAAGGACTGAAATATTAGAATTCTCTAGAGAGAATTCTGCAACTCCTTTTTCCCCAAACTCCCTTGCTTGGCTGAACCCATCTCCCCACTTCTCCAAAATTCTTCCATTTTCTTCAATTTTTACACCAAAATCAACTACATTAATATAATTTTAGCATTTCTTGTAGCTAGTAAAAGCCTTTAATCTTAATTTGGAGGGCTAGAGTGGAAGAAAATCAAAGGAAACAAGTTTAGATACAAATTGGAGGTAAGTGAAATTAATAGTTTTAAATTAGTTTAATGGTTCAAGTAGGTAGTTTAAGGTATGCAGATAATAATTATGAAGTTAGATTGAGTTAGAAAGGAAAAATATTTGTGGATTAATGATGAATGAATTTCATTCATGGTAGGTTCAAAGGAAAGTGAAGGTGCCTCCAAGGAAAAGGCTAAGGAAAAGGAAGCCTAGGAAGGCCAAAGCATGAAAATAAGGTTAGTGATTTCAAAATCTATCTATTTGCATTGACTAAGTATGAATTAGGGTTATGGAAATTCAGAATTTTGTGTGTTTTGCAGGTAATTGATATTTGATGCTTTAAACATGATTAAGGGATTATAAAAACTAAATTAGAATGGTTAATTTTAATTAAAAAATTAATTAGTGGGAATTGGAAAATATGACCCTATTATGTCAAAAATGCAAATTAAGGTATAATTACATTTTAATGTAATATTATGGTACCTATGGAATAATGAAAGTATAAATTAGTGGAATGAATATTTAGAAGGTGCAAGACAAATTTTAATGATGAAAATTAAATATAGGCCGAAATATGAGAAAGGAGAAATTAATATTTTTCTTGCTAATTAAATTAAAATTTGGTCATAAAATGGAAGAAAAATATGATTTTGAGTCTGTATAAGTTTATTGGAAATTTTTAATTTATATGTTGAATATTTTTGTAATTATTGATTATATTATGCATGAAATGAAAAATAATGAATAAAGTGTGTTTAGTGAGCTTAATAACTTAATTGATTATTCATAATGAAATATTGATATATTAGAATGGAAAGTGTGAAAAAAATATGGTATGAATAAAATTGTATGGTTGAATAAAATGTTAAGTGATTAATAATGTAAAAATAATGAAATTTATGAATTTAATGGAAATTGAATTAAAGAAATAAAATAATGCCCTTAGTTATTTTTCTGATGGTTAAGTCTAGCCAAGATATAATTGGCTAACCATAGGGACACCATTATCACGGTGCAGTCATAGCGACTCATTTATGTAGGCCAATGATGGTCTAGTTCAGTAATAGTGATTTAGTGATTAGTGCACAGTGCAGTGCTCGGGCGGTCTTTTGGATTACTCTTTAGTGTAGTGGACTTTTGGGTCCACTTCCGTGTATCTGATTCGAAGATTTTCTATCGGATTGAAACTAGGGGTCAATGTAAATAAAAGTATTAAAAACAAATAATATGATAAAAATGATTTAAGAAAAAAACATAAAATATGATAAGAAAAGTTACAAGTGAAAAATATGATAAAAATGAAATAAGTAAAATTTGTAGCTAATTAAATGAAAGAAATAAAAGAAGGGTTAATTAAAGAAGTAAAGTGAAAATATATTAAATTGAAAGGAATTGAAAGTTTAGGAAAAAAATAGATTAATTGAAAAAAAAATTGTTAAATTAATGAAGATATTAAATAGTGAATTAAGAGTAATGGATATTAAAGTATTGATAAAAAATAATAATAAATATATTAAAGAGAAAAATTGAAAAGATGTTGTATGAATGATAAATGAAGATATAAATCAATGAAAATTTTTAGATTAGTAATCACCACTGGACATATTAATACTCACCACGTAGTTATTTGACTATGTGCAGGTAGTAGCGGGGAAGGCATGAGCAAGCGTGCAAGATTTGGAAGCAGATGGAAGAATATATAATAGTAGGTTAGTATAAAAATTGACATGTATATATATGTGTGGATATGGAGTTGTAGAAATAAAATTATGTAAAGATTCTGATAAAGAATATTTGTGAATTATTTTATGTGTAAAGAATGGAATGTCGATATTGTGGTTGAATGAAGAATATTTTATATTATATTGGTATTGTTCTGCCCAAATATGGGCTGAGAATTGTTTGCATTGTAGGTAGGGTAGATAATTTATAGCCTTTATGCTGCCGAAATTTTGGAAAATAAAAAGAATTAATTAAGTGCTAATAATATTATGGTCAAATAATTAAGTTAAGAAATTTTTTTGGCACACATCGGTTATAATCGTATTAACACATGTAACGTATATATAGAATGATTGTTAATAGGGTGTCATAGTGATTGCCTTTAGAGCACTTCTCTAACAACCTCCCACTTGAACCAAAGCTAATCGCCTTTGTATTGAATTCCATAGGTGAGTACATGAGAATTATATTTCTTTTGGGGAAGTGGCTTAGATAAAAGATCAGCAAAATTCTAATTAGTGGGCACTCTTTCTATCTTTACAGCATTCCTACCAATGATTTCTCTAATCAAATGGTATCTTCTGAGTACATGTTTTGATCTTTGATGCGACCGTGGCTCGTTTGCTTGCACAATGGATCCATTATTGTCACAATGCAGTTGTATTGGATCAACAATGCTAGGAACAACTCCAAGTTCTATGATGAATTTCTTTATCCAAATTGCTTCCTTTGCTGCTTCAGAAGCTGTATTGTACTCTACTTCGGTTGTGGAATCAATAATCATTTCCTATTTAGAAAGTTTCTCATAGACTGCTCCACCATTTGGTGTGAATATATAAGTTTACTAGGATTATGAGTCATCCTTATTAAATTGGAAGCTAGCATCGGTATACCCCCTCACAACATGATCTCCATCTCTAGATACCAAGAATACATCTGCAGTCATTCTCAAGTACTTAAGGATATTCTTGACAGCCACCCAATGACTTTCACCAGGGTTCGATTGGTATATGCTCGTGACACTTAGAGCATATGATACATCAGGCGTACTACATAAAATAACGCACATGATTGATCCGATGGTTTATGGGAATATATCCTGTGGGTCCTATCATCTTGTGTCTTTGGACACATATACTTTGAGAGAGTAATCCCATGGTTTATGGGAATATAGCCTTTGTTGGACTGCTCCATGCTAAACCTCTTTAGCATCTTATATATGTATGTAAATTGTGAAAGACCATGCAATCTTTTGCATCTATCTTTATAAATCCTTATTCCCAAAATATATACTACTTCCTCAACATCTTTAATAGAGAAATTCTTGGATAACCAAATTTTGATTAATTGTAAGGCTGAGACATCATTTCTCATTAGTAGTATGTCATCTACATACAACACAAGGAACATGATTACACTCTCACTAACCTTTTGACATACACAAGGTGCATCCAGATTTTGTAAGAAACCAAACTGTTTGATTGTCTCATCAAACCGAATATTCCAACTCATGGATGCTTTCTTTAATCCATAAATGGATGCTTGGAGCTTGCATATCTTTTTGGCATCTTTGGATATGAAGCCTTTTAGTTGTGTCATGTACACATCCTCAGTTAGATTTCCTTTAAGGAAAGCTGTCATCACATCCATTTTTCGTATCTCATAATCATAATGAGCAAGAATGGCTAGGAGTATCCTTATGGATTTAAGCATAGCTACTGGGCTAAAAGTTTCATCATAGTCAATTCCTTATCTTTGATGATAACCTTTAGGTACAAATCTAGCTTTATAAATAACATTACCATCCATGTTAGTTTTTTTTCAAAACCCATTTGCACCCTATAGGCTTTATCCCTTCAGGTGGTTCAACAAAAGTCCATACTTGGTTTTCATACATGGAATCCATTTCTGACTTCATGGCTTGAAGCCATTTGTCAGATTCTGAACTATTATGAACTTCTTCACATGTCATAGGCTCATCATTTTCTATTAGCAATACATCATTCTATTCACCAATGAGAAATCCATATCTTTATGGAATAGTACGTATCCTGCTTGACCTATGAAGCTCTTGTGCTTTAGAAGGTTGAGCTGCCATATCATCTGTATGAATAACATGCAAAGGTTTTGGCAATTAATTAGTGTATGCTTGAGCATCTTGAACTTCCTCAAGTTTAATTTTGCTCCCACTATCTCCTTTTAAAAGAAATTTTGTTTCTAAAAAGATAGCATGTCTTGAAACAAACACATTTTGTTCCAATGGGTGGTAGAATTGATATCCATATGATTCTTTAGGATATCCTACAAATAGACTTCAGTTAGTTTTAGCTTTCAGCTTATCTGACATTATCCATTTCATATAAGCAAGACAACCCCAAACTCTCATATACGAAAGTGTGGGCTTCTTGTTATTCCATATCTCATATGGAGTAATATCAACTGACTCCGAAGGGACTCCATTTAATATATAAATGGAAGTCTATAGTGCATAACCCCAAAAGGATTTAGGGAGTTCCGCAAGGCTCACATAGACCTTACCATGTATAACAGGGTTTGGTTTCTCTTTTCAGCCACACCATTGTGTTATGGCATGTAAGGTGGAGTTCAATGAGATAATTATCCCATTATCCCAAAGATAATCTTGGCTCATGTATTCACCTCCTCGATCTAATCGAAGTGTTTTAATACTTTTACCAAGTTGTTTCTCTACTTCTTTTTTGAATTCTTTAAACTTTTCAAAATCTTCAAATTAGTATCTCATAAGAATCACGTACCCATATCATGAGTAGTCATAGATAAAAGTAATGATGTAGATGAAACCACCTCTAGCATGTGTGGACATTGGACCATATACATATGAATGTAATAAGTCTAAAAGCCCATTAGGACGTTCACCTTTTCCCTTAAAGGGTAATCTAGTCATCTTGCCTAATAAGCAAGATACACATGTGTCATATGATTCATAATCAAATGGCCCCAAACTACCACTCTTGTGTATCTTAGCCATGTGTTTCTCACTTATATGGCCAAGGCGACAATGCCATAAATAAGATGATTTCAACATATCTTGTTTTTGCCATTTATTATTTTTTATGTTTAAAATTGAATTTGACATATCTAATATGTATATTCCATTGCATAATGTACCGTTAGCATAAAGATTACCATTCAACATAATAGAACAACAATTGTTACTAAAAGCTAATTGTAAACCATCTTTATTTAAAATAGAAACAAAAATAATGTTTTTAGTCAAAATAGGTACATAATAACAATTATCTAAATTTAACATAAGCCTACTAGGGAGGGTCAATACATAAGTTTGTATAGCTAAAGTAGCAACCCGTGCTCTATTTTCAACACTCAGGTTCAACTCTCCCTTATTGAGCTGCTTACTATTACTTAGGCCCTGCATACCAGTGCATATATGTGAGCCACAACTGGTATCTAGTATCCATATATTATTCTTGGAAACAATATTAATTTCAATGACAAAAATACCTGAAGTAGATGGGTCATCAGACTCCTTCTTCAAGGACTCCAAGTAGGCCTTGCAGTTTTTCTTTCAATGGCCATCCTTGCCACAATGGAAGGATGTCCCCTTTGGGGCATTCTCCTTGGCGTTCTTCTTGGCTACACCTCTCTTAGGCTTTATGGAATTTTTCTTCTTCTTAGAACCAGAGAGTCCACCAACATCACAACTTTAATGTCCTTCTTAATAAATGGCTAAGCTATCTTGAGCATGTTGATTAGCTCAGGAATAGTGGTGAAGATTTCATTCATTCTATAGTTAAGCATAAATTGTAAAAAACTATTAGACAAACTAGTTAGAATTAATTCAATACTTAATTCATGATCCATCATAAAATCCAAGGTGACCAATCTCTCAATATAGCCATTCATCTTTAGTGGATATTACACTAGAAATGTGCTCTCAACCATTTTGGTATCCATATATTATTCATTATATTTCAATTCATACATAACGAAATTACTAACTAGAAAAATATTCAATATATTCTAAAAATTCTCAATCCATTCATATACACTAAATATCATATCTTCTTACAATTTATGGTTTAGTTTTCATTTAATTAGCAAGAAAAATATTAAATTCTCCATAACCATTTTTAGGCCTGCAAACCTTTTTCATCATTAAAATTTTTCTTTCACATTCTATTAATTCATTTCACTAATTCATACTTCCATTAATATATATATATGCCATAATATTACACTAAAACGTAGTTATACCTTAATATATATATTTACATAATATGGCCATTTTTTTTTCTAAAGTTTCACTAAATATTTTTTTAATTGAATTTAACCATTCTAATCCACTTTTTATATTTCCTTAATCATATTTTAAGCTTCCATTACCATTTACATGCAAAACACACAATTACCCTAAATTCCATAACCCTAATTTAAGCATAAACAATTGAAATAGGTAGATTTTGTAACCACTAACCTTATTTCTTTTCTTTACCCTCCTAGGCTTCCTTTTTCGTGGATTTTTACTTTGAAGTGCCTTCACCTCCTTGAATCCCTACCATGGTCGAAACATATATACCGTTAAACCACCATTATTTTGCTTTCATAACTCAATCTGACTTCATAAATATCACAACATACCTTAAACTCTCTATTTGAAATCTTAAATAAATTTTAAACCTTTCAATTCTCTTACCTCAATTTTGTGTCCTAACTTGTATCCTTTGATTTCCTTCCACTCTATCCCTTCAAATGAAGATTAGAGACTTCAATTAGCTAATAGAGGGGCTGAAATAATATTAGGGTGCTTGATTTTGGTGTAAGAATTAGAGAGGAGAAGAGAAATTTGGTGGAGAAGATGTAGGAGGTTGGATCGGTCGAGCAAAGGAACTTGGGGAAGAAGGAGTTGCAGAATTCTCTCTAGAGAATTATGATATTTAAGCCCTTATATAGTGGCTTAAAATTGGTAGGCTTGGCCCAAATAAAGTCCAACCTATTTAGGCTCATTTAATCACTATAAATTATTTCTCTCACTTTCCAAGCTCAATTCATAATATATATATATATACATAAAAATTTTCAACTCAATCGATGTCTGTTTCCTGTCCGGCTCACCCAAACAAGATTGATTAGTCAAATTTCTGTGTTACCGTAAAATTCATTTTTCATTGTCAAATAATTCTAAATATCATTTAGAATCTATCCATGTCTTAAAAAAAAATTTAGATATCATTTACTATTTTTAATAGTCCAGTCAATGTATGGTTAAACCAATTTATTAGTTAAACCGTGTCTTTTTTTTTCTTATTTTTGACTTTTGAGAACTTTTTTCACCTCATTTTTACTCCAAATTTTACCCCTGAACTAGTCATAACCTATATTTTCCAATGATCGAATAAAATATTTTCACCCTAGGTCTATTAATCAATTTTGGAAACTACAGTTTACGACTAACCGGTATTTGGGCCATTACACTTGGAACAAAGGTCACCGGTTGAGCCTCACCACTCTCTCTCCTTGCATTCCACATGAACATAAAATCATGTCATATACATTTTGGACTTATGTTAATATATAAGCATATTTACTCAGGGTTGACTTTGAAATGTATAACTAGATGCAACTCATATATCTATGGGTGTAAAGTTTAAGTTTTAATATATGTGATATATTATGTTGTAGTGAAAACCTCGATGTTGACTTGCAGATTCATCGAATGATACTATGAGATGTGATGAAAAAAAATTACTATCAATGTTAATAGGATCTTATGTCTTACTAGCATGCAGTATGTGATTATTTGACACAAAGATAGGTTATACTTAAATATATATGGAGTGATGTTGAATTTTTGGTATTAGGGTAGGGATAGGTTACATGGGAACATGCATATGCATATATGCATGATAACATGTGCATCATATGTGTTGAACATTATGTAGTGACACAATTTTATTAATTTTAGGGCCATCATTTGATTCACTAAGGAGGGAGAGGCCGACCAAAATGCATTCTCATGAGGCATCACCTTGTTTGCATAGAGATCAATCAGTGCCAAGGCTTTAATATATGCATTATCATTATCACATGCATAAGTTCCCTATGAAAACCCAAAACAGGAAGTACAGGGACCTAAAATATATAGGCAAAGACGTTATGAAAAGTATAGAAAATAAGGTGCAATTGATTTCAATGGCACAATAGACCCAGAAGAAGCAGAGACATGGCTGAAAAGGACACAAAGGATATTGAATAGTGAGAGACTGTCCCAAATAGTGATGCACTCCATATGAGAAATTTGATTATGTAGTGTCCTTACTTCAAGGTAATGCCTATGAATAGTGAGAGACTGTCCCAAATAGTGATGCACTGTAGCACCTCCTCACCCGAAAAACACGTGCCCGGATGAGGGAGCGCTAATGTCCTGTCTTTCTCATACTTCATTTTTTTTTACTCATGTATATATGGATATAAATAAAAATCAGAGTACAATTTATTTACATAAAATAGTAATTTTTAACATCAGAGTAATTCTTAACAAACTTTAAAAGTAAGTTTTACAAACTCAAACATTTCTTTAATATAAAAGTCAAATACAAATGTTTCAAAACTTGTAACCCACTTTCTCAAGATTCGGCTGCTTTACTTGAATGGGATCACCGCTTGCTTTATCTAGCGTCTTCAGCTAGCTTTCTATATCTGCGTGGAAATTAAACTCCACGCTAAGCTCTAAGCTTAGTGGTGCATATAAGGAAGGAAATATACTATATCATCCAACAAGCATTAACAATTATCATTTCGTGCATTAAAATGTTTGCATGAATGACTATCAACATATTCCTATTTCATAAAAGTATAAAGGTCATGCTCATATAGACATTGTTATTTTCATTATCTTTAATAGCAAATTATTCTGTAAATCTCTTTATTATTACATTTCAATCTCATATCATCATCATTTTCTTATTCTTTCTTTTTCTTATTTTGCCGACATATCCTCATTATCTTCCCCACATCACTCTAAATTTTTGGACTGACTGGATATGGGTTATGAATCAGGAGCGCTCACACAAGCTTATGCCACCCTGTCCACTATCTGGCTCATAAGAGCTTCTCAAATCAATGGCGCTCACACAAGCTTATGCCACATTGATTGAGTATAATTTCATCATAGATGAATAACCGGATCAAGGCCGCTCACACAAGCTTATGACACCTTGTCCTCATTTATATGTGCTCATCGGAGCTTTCTCAAGTCAGTAGCGCTCACACAAGCTTTAGCGACACTGACTGAGCATCCCAGACCAATGGCGCTCACACAAGCTTTAGCCACATTGGTTAAGGTATAGTACGGTATCGTTCGCCCCCTTAATGACATGTCATCTATCCTGATTCTAGTCCGCAAGTAGAGTAATGGGCTTCTTTATATTTTCACATCAATCATTATTCTCAAATTTCAGCACATCCATTTTTTTTCTCATATTTATCAACATCTCAATTTTCTTGTTTTACAAGCATATAGTCATACTCATACATCTTTTCATTCATTTACTAGATTGATCAATATTCTCATGTTTATCATCTGCATCAAATTTCATATATCATCCATGACAAATTCATTTTTCTACATCAATTCATTTTTCTATATTACAACATATGACATTCTCACATCAATATATATATACAAATATTTATATTCATATCATTCTTATTTCACTGGATAGATAATAACTTTCATTTACTTACCTGAATTCCTCATTTAATAACCACATTCATAATTTCAAATGTAGAGCATTCACAGCCGTGATTACTACTTTCACGCCCGTGAATTAGTTCACGCTCGTAATCCCAATCCGTGAACGCTACTGGAATGAATCGCCCAAAAGCATTCACAGTCGTGATTACTCATTCACGCCCGTGAATAAGTTCACTTCCGTGATTCCAACCCGTGAACGCTTTTGGAATGAATAGTACCATTTCCAACCAGAAATTCACAACCGTGACACAATCAGTCACAACCGTGAACCCTTAAGTTCACGCCTGTTACTCAATAGTCACACCCGTGACTTTCAGCAGGAAATCTGCATATTCACATTTCATTCATTCTAACATCATCCAAATCATACCAAATTCTATTTCATGCATTTCTAAGGCTCTTTACTCAACTTATTACTTTTCAATACATGTACATGCCTTGATCATACAAGATTTTCTAACATGCATCATAAATTCAAAGTCACACAAGGATCTCATTCATACATGTCCTGTTGTGGATTAGTCATTGCTGAACCCAAGTTCAAGGCTGAGCACAGTGATGGGTTGGGGTATTGGGCCATGGACCCCGGCAGCCCGTTAGTCTCAGTGAGACAGCGGGTGGACTCAGTCGTTGCTGAACCCAAGTTCAGGGCTGAGGTCCAGCTGTTACATTGAATGAGTTCTTTTAAATCAAATTATTCACATAAATAGTTGCATATTTTAAATAAAAAAATATATGGTAATAAATATTCTGCTAATAATAAATTCAAAAATTGAAATAAAATATATATATATACAATAAATTGAGTGTTGGTTTTAAAACAAATGAGCTTAGTAGCACTTCCATATGCTATTAATGATTAGTAGGGTAAGGGAGCATTACAGTGCCTTTGGAAGAACTAGGTTCCATTTTCATAAAGATTTTATGAAGGATTTGAGAAGAATTTTTTGGAAATAAAAAGAAACACCCTTGAGAGAAGATGTGATTCTTCAAATATATGTTTGAAAAGTGTTTTATAGATTGAAATGAATATGAGGGGGGCCAGAATTTGTGAGAAATAATGAATGAGATTGTTAATTAGAGAATTTGTAGAGATGGAAATGAGAAACAAGGCAGAGATTTTATTTTATAGTCTATATATTCACGGTCGTGAATGGTCCATCATGGGCATGAATAGTTGTGGTCATGGTTTGTTGAAGAGGTTCTCTATCCATGAATAAGGAGATGAATCGAGTCATGGTCGTGACATTTAATAGTCACGAGCGTGACCTAGAAATTTCACGAGTGTGATAGAAATAGTCCCGGTCGTGAAGAGTTTGGCTTCACCACTTCTAGCCATGAGGCATAGCTTGAAACAAAGCGTGAACGGTTCTGGAGTTATTTGCTATCAGTATTCACGATCATGACTAAATATCACAGGAGTGAATCAGGCTTTTCACAGGAGTGGCATATCTTGTCACAAGCGTGAAACTTAGTTTTCACTACTTCTGCCCGTGAGACATGTTGTGAATCAAGGCATGAAAGCTACTGGAACTATTTGCTTATTTACTTCATGGCTGTGAATAAATGTCACAGGCGTGAATTACCTTAAATCTTCAAAAATAAAATTAAGTCTAAAATAAGACTATAAGATTTTCTAAAGAAGTTTCTATGCCCTTAAACATATATTTCCATCATGTCAGCCACTTCTTATTGCAAAAATTGGTTCAGTAAGGAGCACCATATTAAGGAAATATCATTCAATTGTTAATGATTCATTATACAATTTGTAAACAAATGATTAAGACAAAGTTCATCCATCAAGCATACCAAGTTCTCTTCATATGAAACAAAAACTTTCTTCATTAAGAGGTTGGGTAAGAATATTAGCCAATTAATTTTTTGTATCAATGAATTCTAACACCACATCTCCATGTTGAACATGATCTCTAAGAAAATGATGTCTAATGTCAATATGTTTACTTCTAGAGTGTTGAATGGGATTCTTAGATAGGTTGATGGCACTTGTGTTGTCATAAATGATGGGTATATGGTCTAAACTATGACCATAATCCTTTAGTTGTTGTCTTATCCATAGGATTTGAGTGCAACAACATCCTGCTGCCACATATTCCACTTCTGCGGTAGATAGAGCAACTGAAACTTATTTCTTGCTAAACCAAGAAACAAGACATTCACCAATAAAGTGACAAGTGCCTGAAGTACTCTTTCTATCCAAAAGACTACCAACATAATCCGCATTCAAATATCCTATGATATTCAATGATGAATCTCTAGGATACCATAAACCTAGATGCAATGTGCCATGTAAATATTTAAAAATTATTTTTACTGCATTCAAATGTGATTCCTTAGAACAAGATTGAAATATAGCACATAAGCATACACTATACATTATATCGGGCCTAGAGGCAATAAGATATAAGAGTGATCCGATCATACCTTTGTAGAGATTTTCATTTATGCTCTTACCTTTCTCATCTTTGTGCAATTTTGTTGATGTATTCATTAGAGTCTTAGCATGTAATAATACATCTTATACATTTGAGTTCAACCTATCCTTGTATCAAATAATCACATATAGCATACTGGAAAGGCAAAATACCCTATTAACAATGGTAGTAAATTGTTTTTCATATCCTGTAATATCATTCAATGACTTTACAAGTCAACTTTGAGGCTTTTGCCACAATATGATATATCACATATATTAAAAACATAAACTTTGCACATAAGTATTTATGCAATATCCGCTAATTTAGGCCCCGAGTCGCACGTGTCGCGAAGTTGACGCATTTGACTGATTGGAGTCTAAATTTGGATTTTTACAAAACAATTATTAAGTAATGACTAAATTAAATGATAAATGCCTAATTAAGTGATTATAAAGTTTAAAAAATTGATTTACTGTAAAGGACTAAATTGAAAAATTTGAAAAGTTTTAGGGTCAAATTGCAATTTACCAAAAAATGGAGGATTAATGGGATTAATTGCTAATTAACCTAGGAAATGTGGACACTTAAAATTTGGGTTGGCCGACCATGACATTAAAGAAAGAGGATTAATATTGATTAAGTATAAAATTGGGAGAAGATGGTCAAATGGTGGGTCCCTTATGAAGACTTTTGGGTACCCTATTTAAGACTTCCTTTTTTTCTTCTTCTTCTCTTCATTTTCTGTCTTCTTCTTCTCTCTCTTCTATACCAGTCACACCAGCCCCATTCCTCCATAGCCAATCTTGATTTCTAGAGAGAGAAAGGAAGGGAAGAGAAGGGAAAGAGCAAGACAAGGTGATCTTCATGGTCCATGACTCTTAAGGGAGCTGGAAAGAGCACGAAAGAGGAAGAAAAATCAAGTTTGGTAGAGAGAGAAAATCTCCAAAGTTGTGATCAAGTGAAGAAAAGTATAAGGTAAGAAGCATCTCTTCTTCTTCTTCATCTTTTCTTAAAGGAAGTTTGAATTTTGAGTTCATCCAAGACTCATGTGGAAAGAGAGAGAAACTAGGGTTTTAAGAGAGAAAAAGAGAGTTTAGGGTCTTGAGGAAATCAGATGATAATAATGATTTATGATGTTTTAGGAGTTTCAAGTGACAAGGAACAAGCTATAAGGAGCAAAGGAAAAGAGAAAGCTACCTAGAAGAGTGAAGGAGAAAGATTAAGGTTTGTGCATAACTTAAGGCAATAGCCTATTTTTGTTTGAAATAATGCATGCTGAACATGATTTTAGATAAATGCATTTCAAGAATGATGATGATTATGGCATGAAACCATAGGTTTAGACATGTATGAATGAGATCCTTGTGTATGATTAAGACATTTATATGTATTAGAAAGTAATAAGTTGAGTAAAGAACCCTAGAAATGCATGAAATAGAATTTGCTATGATTTGGATAATGTTAGAATGAATGAAAAGTTAATATACAGATTTCCTGCTGAAAGTCATGCGCATGACTATTGACTCACAGGCATGACTATTGAGTCACAGGTGTGAACTTGAGGGTTCATGGTTGTGACTGATTGTATCACGATTGTGACTTCTGTGGGTAAATGGTACTATTCATTCCAGAAGCGTTCACGGGTTGAAATCACGGAAGTGAACTTATTCACGGGCGTGAATGAGTTATCATGACCGTGAATGCTTTTGGGTGATTCATTCTAGTAGCATTCACAGCTTGGGATTACGGGCGTGAACTAATTCACGGGCGTGAAATTAGTAATCACGGCCGTGAATGCTCTGTATCTGTAATTATGAAGGTGGTTATTAAATGAGGAATTCAGGTAAGTAAATGGAAGTTATTGTCTATCCAGGGAAATAAGAATAATTATATATTTATGTATTGATGAGAAAACGTGCTGTATTGTGATACGGATGAAATATGTAAATTGACACGGATGATATATGGAATATGATACGAATGAAACATGTAAATTGACACGGATGATATATGGAAAATGATATGGATGAAATACGTGAACTAACACAGGTAATAAACATGAATATTGATATGGATGTGATTGGAAGTAAATAGAGATATATGAATTATATGATATTGAATAAGCCCTAGAACAACTACCTAGAACTATGCTAAGGATAGTTTGGCATGCCAAGCAGGGGGGAGTATGATGAAAACTATTAATGGAATGAGTTTCTATGCTTGTAATGGCACGAATTATGAATACTATGCCGTTATTGGCACGAATTATGAATACTACACCGATAATGGCATGGATTATGAATACTACGCCGGCAATGACACGATTTTCTATGCCGGTAATGGCACTTATTTGTGCACATCATATTGTCGTGTAGCACTCCTAAGTGCCTGGATGGCAACTCCGTTATCCTAGTCTGGAGTACATAGGTGTTATGGGCTAATATATATAAAAACAATGGAAAATGGTATACATGTATAAATACATGATTGATGATGTAAAAGAAATGTTTATAATTAATGGAAATGAAAATGATATTTGTCATGTATGCATGGAGTCATTATTGTATGAGATAGGATCATAACGAATAGAATTGTATGGAAGAACATTAATGTGAAAAAAAAAATGATACATGTGATTGCCTATTGCATGACATAGTATATTGCCTTATTTATATGCACCACTAAGTTTAGATTTAGCGTGGAGTTTTCTTTCCACACAAATAAAGAAAAGTAGCTGAAGGCGTTAGATAGAGCAAGTGGTGATCTTATTCAAGTAAAGCAGTCGAACCTTTAGAAAGTGGGTTACAAGCTTTGAAATTTTTGTATTTGGCTTTTTATATTAATGAGTTTTAGAGTTTGTAAAACTTACATTTAAAGTTTGTTAAGAATTAATTTGATGTTTAAAATTTCTATCTTATGTAAATAAATTGTACTCTGGTTTTTGTTTATATCTATATATACATGAATGATTGAGAAAATAAAGGTAAATTAATAGTAATAGCGATTTGAAGAAGTAAAGAAGACAGGCAGTAGCGCTTCCTTATTCGGGCATGTGTCGTTCAGGTGAGGGGGTGCGGCGCTACAAGTTTTGGTATCAGAGCACCAGGTTGGTGTTTCTGGATTTTGGTATTAAAGCCCGGTTGGGAAGTTTTGGGTTTTTAAAAAAATGAATTTTGAAAATGTTTATTTCTTGAAATGTACCCACAATTGCATTTTTGGAGTTGCTGCTTTATTGATTAGGGTCGTTGCCATTATGTTATAGGTAGGATATGGCTTCAGGATCAATACGAATAGTAGTAGAAGAAGCTGAGAGTAATGAGCCTTTAGAGGGAAGAGCTTCGTCACAACCAAGTCATCGTGGAGCTGCGGCACCGAGATCTAGTACTAGCTCACTTCGTGAGCATTCAGCTATTAATATGGGTCAGACTGAGCTAATGAGAAATATGATAGATTTGCTACAGAGAGCATCACGATCAGATTCATCTGGATTACAGCTTGAGAGACTAAGGAAATTAGGGGCATCTGATTTCTATGGTAAATGAGAAGATGACCCCTCAGTGGCAGAATTTTGGTTGGAACGAGCAGAGCGAGTATTTGATCAATTGCACTGCATAGATGAACATAAATATGAATATGCAGTATCTCTGCTACAGGAGCATGCATATGATTGGGGGCGATTTGAATCACAGAGCACAGAGGCTTCTAACCCTATGACATGGGAATTCTTTCTAGAGAAGTTTAAGGAGTAGTATATTCCTCCTATTTACACAGACGACAAGAAGAGAGAGTTTCTGATGCTAAAACAGAGGGATATGTCCGTAACAAAATATGAGAGAGAACTCACTCATCTTTGCAAGTATGCTGATGGTATTGTGTCTCCAGAGGCTGATAAATGTCAATGATTTGAAAATGGATTGAGGGATACTATCAAGTTACAAGTTTCAGCCCTATGTCTGATAAGCTTTCCTAGCTTACTAGCATATGCTAGAACGGTTGAAAGAGTCTTGGCAGCACAACAGCCAGTATAGGTTAGTGGGATTAGTAGGCTAGTGCCACAACCAAGTGGAGTACAGTCTAGTGGCAAGAGAGCCAGATCTTTTGGTGGTCAATTCCAAGTTGGAGGTTCCAGCAGACTTCATTCTTATAGACGAGGACAACCGTAAGATCTATTTCATCGACAGCCAGTGCACCAACACAGGCATCCTGTAGGTCTACCACTCTATCATTGTGTCACCATTGTGTTCGTTCGCACCCAGGAGAGTGTTGGTGGATGACAAGAGCGTGCATGAGATGCGGCTCCAAGGACCATCAAAAAAGAGATTGTCCATTGCTACAGTTTGGCAGAGGTTCAAGGACTGTTGAGTCAGTACCAATACAGACTATGGGATATGGTAGAGGATGAGGCCGAGGGCAAGGAAGAGGAGGTCGTGCAGGGCAAAGTCAGTTCAGATCAGACACAGTAGAGAGACCTGAAGGCAGTAGAGCTGCTCCATTAAGAGCTTATGCCATGCGAGGCTGAGAGGAGCAGGATGCACCTGACGTTATAGCGGGTAAATTCCTTCTCTTTGCCTCTGGTATACATGCATTGATAGACCCTAGGTCAACACACTCATTGTCACACCCCCTTACCCTACTATAGTTCAGCAAGGTAAGTGAGTATTACCCGTCTTACTGTTTTATAAAATTAATGAAGTGAAGTAAATTTTTTTTTTTCGGAAAATATTGCATAAAATAAAATAAAATTTCATACAAGCCCAAATATTAAAACTTTTATTTATTTATAAAGTACATTAATTTAAATTCAAACTATGTTCTTTTACATAGTAACTCACATATTTAATACACATTATATGAAATAAAAACAATACTTTAATTTACAAAGTTTTTTAACAAAATATACCAAAAAAGAAAACTCAGAGCTTTTTGCTGCTTCCCTCCGGATACCCTTCTTCTTCTGACAGACAATTTTCTACGGCTACCCTTCTAAACCTGCGCGAGAGGAAACCACCCGCGCTAAGCTACTAGCTTAGTGGTGCTTCAATGATAAAAATTTTACATACATATATATTTTCTCACATATTAATTAACCATTTAATAAATAATGCATAAAATAAAAATTTCTATAAAATCAAATAAATTTCATTCAACATGTAATAGTAACAAATTTAATTCATGTAACACTTATTAAAATCACATACTTCAATATTAGTATTATTATTATTTTCTTGTGCCCATAACACCTATAACTGAACTATCTAATAGGAATAACGGGGTTGTCATTCCCGGCTTTCATAATGTAGCGCCGAGTGCTTTTATAATAATGTCATTACTGGCTTTTGTTATATTGCCATTACCGGCTTAATAATTTTGCGCCGAGCGCATTTATCAATTGCCATTACCGGCTTTCATATTTGGCACCGAGTGCCTAAATTCCCCTGATTTGCATGCCAAACTATTCCCTATTCTAGTTCTAGACTAGGCGTTTTTTGGCTTAACTATTTTTATATTAATTCGCAATATTTTCAACTATCATAAGTATGCTTGTTTATTTTTGTTCTATATTCCCATTATTATTACAATAAAATCTCATATATAAATAATCTGCTAAACATTGATAATTACCATCAAATTAAATATTTGCATTAATTATTACATATAATTAACTTACCACATGCATAAGTCCAACACTTTACGTTTTATACCTATGGCAGAATTTGGACCTGTTTTTGGGCTTCATTTTAGGCCATTTATAATTAGAATTTGGAGTTCTAGCCTTCTAACAATTTTTACCTTACTGTCTTAGATTTCAGATGCATCAAAAATCACATAAATCCCAATTTCATATCAAAAGTTATGATTAATTCACTACTGCATTATCACAGAATTTTCTGCCCAGAATTTTTCTGGACAGATTCTAGGTTTAAAATTGGTGCATTTAACTGGGAAAATCTAGACATAATTAGATACTATAGTCTAAATAAAAATTAAATTCCTGTGTCTTAGCTTTTATTTCCAACAAAGAACATACAAAACTGAGTTCCATAACTCAAGTTATCATCAAAATAGACAGAGCTGTTCCTGGAATTCTGTACCCGAGCCATCAATTGGTATCAATCCATATTTCAACCACATTCATCATTTGCAATCATTTTAATACTAAAATTTCCAGAATTACAAATACATTCATATGTCTCAATTATTTCACACCATTTGGTCTCATTTCCATATATAATATCAAAAGTCACAACAAAACACATAACATCTCAAAAATACAAACATAACAAACCTTAACATATAATTCCATACATATTAACAACATGCAAAATTTTTATCAATGAAGCACATACCTAATCAGCCTTGGTTCTTCCTTTAAATCTTCTTTTCCTTCCCTTATTAGCTAGCTTTCTCCTTGCCTTTGTCACCCTCTTGAGGGCCTCTCACTTGTTCACTTATTTTTCCTACACAATTTTACCACATCTCAATTCCAACATCCAATTTCAATGCTTTTCATGTCTACATAATATTCTAATGCTCCTAATATGATTTACACCTTAATTGAGCTAAAATTTACTAAGATTAAATTTCCTTCTTCATATGTCATGGCTGCCCAAAAACCATATCCTAGTTACCAATTCATTTTCTTCAATTCAACACTCAAATCATATTTTCCTTATCACCAATTGTTGTGTTTCCATATTAATTTCAATTTTCCCTAATTTCTTTAATTATGGCAGCCCCTTATTCATCCATTAACATCATATTTTCTTTAGTTTTTAAGCAATAAAACAATTATCTAACATCAAATATCATCAATTCAAAGTCCAATTACAGTTTCATCAACTAAACACAAACTTAATTTTCTAAGTTCTATCTTACAACTAATCCTAAATCTATCAAACCTAATCACATCTATCATCATCATGGGTCTCAAATAGAAGGAAAAAGGTTAAATTTAAGAAAAATAAACTCACCTTAAGATCATTCCAAAGCTGACCGAATTTCCCCTCAATTTTTCTCTTTTATTTCTCTTCTTTCTTCTTCCTTTCTTGTTTCTTTACTCTACTTTGTAGTAAGAACTTTTTAATTCTGATTTTTCCTCTCTCAAAACTTATTTCTTTCCTCACTTTTTCAAGCTTGATTTGAAGAGAAATGGAGATTTTTGGGAGAGCTATGGTGGACGGTAAAGAGATGAAAGAAGATGAGAGAAATGGGTTTTAATTGGTGGAGAAAATGAGGTATTTATCTTTTCTTTTTTTTTTTAGGTGAGTATTTGGTGGTTCCATGACTACATTAAGCTCTTCATCCATTGGTCCAAAATATAAATTAATTTTAATTGGATTTTAAACTTTAAGAAATTTCTTATTTGTCACATCTTCCTCCATATTCACACTTTTTGCCATAATACCGATTTTGACCATAGGAAGTTTTATTTTTTTTCTAATTCTACCCCAAATATTTTTAATTCCAAAATAATAATACCCTTAATTATTTTCTCTTATTATTAGTCATTTTTTTTTGTTTAAATTTAGACTCCGATTGAACCAGTGGACCCCACTACGGTCATGCGCAATCGAGCCTAAATCACTGAATGTTACAATTCTCTCCCCCTTAAGAAAATTTCGTCCTCAAAATTTACCTGATTAGGTGGAGCTGAATAACTGAGGATGTTGAGTTCTCATCATTTCTTCACTCTCCCAAGTGGCTTCTTCTACTTCATGATTGCGCCATAGGACCTTTACTAGTGGTACCTTCTTATTCCGTAGTTTTTTGACTTCTCGAGCTATGATTTTCATTGGCTCTTCACCATAAGTCAAGTCTGGTTGTACCTCTATTGATTCCACAGGTATTACATGTGTCGGATCCGATCTATATCTTCTTAACATTGAGACATGAAACACATTGTGGATCTTATCCAATTCTGGTGGTAAGGCCAACCTGTAAGCCACTGGACCTACACGTTCAAGTATTTCGTATGGTCCAATAAATCTAGGACTCAGTTTCCCCTTTTTACCAAAATGCAGTACTTTTTTCCAAGGTGAGACTTTCAAAAATACCTTTTCTCCGACAGCATACTCAATGTCCTTCCTCTTCAAATCGGCATAGGATTTTTGTCGATCAGTTGCAGCTTTTAATCGATCTTTGATTAATTTCACCTTCTCCTCTGTCTGTTGCACTAATTCTGGCCCCATAAATTTCTTTTCACCAAGTTCTGTCCAGCATAATGGTGTCCTACATCTCCTTCCATACAAAGCTTCGTATGGTGCCATGCCGAGACTAGTTTGATAGCCGTTGTTGTATGCAAATTCCATCAATGGTAAATGTTTATCCCAACTACCCTCAAAATCAATTACGCAAATTCTCAGCATATCTTCCAACAATTGAATCACTCGTTCGGATTGCCCATCTGTTTGTGGGTGAAATGCTGTACTAAAAGCAAGTCGGGTCCCCAATGCTTGCTGTAGACTTTTCCAAAATTTTGATGTGAACCGTGGGTCTCGATCAGAAATAATAGATACTGGCACCCCATGTAGTCGAATTATCTCATTGACATATAATTCTGCTAACCAGCTCAATGAATAATCCATCCGAACTGGCAGAAAGTGAGCAGACTTGGTAAGCCTGTCAACAATTACCCATACTGCATCATGCTTCTTTTGTGTCAAAGGCAACCCAAATACAAAATCCATTGTAATTCTTTCCCACTTCCATTCTGGAATTGCAATAGGCTGCAATAATCCAGATGGTACCTGGTGTTCTGCTTTCACTTGTTGGCATGTCAAGCATCTTGTAGTATATTCCACTATATCCTTCTTCATTCCTGGCCACCAATAATGAGTCTTCAGGTTCTGATACATTTTATTGCTCCCTGGATGCATGGAATAAGTTGTATTATGTGCCTCTTTTAGAATTATTTGCTTTAATCCGCTATCATTTGGCACGCACAATCTTCCTCTGTAACTTATGCTTCCATCATCTTCAACCTTAAAGTCAGGTCTCTCCCCATTTTTCACTGCCTCAGCAATTATCATCAATTTTTGATCTTGCTTCTGAGCTTTTCTCACTTGTTGCCTTAAAGTAGGTTGGACCCGTAACTCTGCCAAAATAAATTGTGAGTCTAATTTTTTTCAATTTTATTATTACTTTCTATATATTATATTATAATTGAGGAAAATTTAAACTATACCTGCCAGTGTTTTTCTACTCAAGGCATCCGCTACTACATTGGCTTTGCCTGGCTGATAGTCAATAATACAATTATGATCCTTGATTAACTCCAACCAGCGTCTTTGCCTTAAGTTCAACTCCTTTTGTGTAGGCAGATATTTGAGGCTCTTATGATCTGTATATATGTAGCACCGCTCGCCACACAAATAATGTCGCCAAATTTTCAAAGCAAACACTATTGCTACCAACTCCAAATCATGAGTAGGGTAATTTAGCTCATGAGGCTTCAATTGCCTAGATGCATAAGCAACTACTTTACCCTCTTGCATTAATACACAACCTAGCCCATTATGAGAGGCATCACTGTATATCACAAAATCTTTCCCTAGTGTAGGTTGGGTCAAAACAGGTGCTTCGGTTAATATGGCTTTTAGTTTCTCAAAGCTTGCCAGACACCGATCTGTCCACTCAAACTTAGTTTCTTTTCTGAGCAATTTAGTAATTGGTACAGCTATGCTTGAAAATCCCTTCACAAACCTTCTATAGTAGCCAGCTAATCCAAGGAAACTTCAGACTTCTGTTACATTGCGAGGTGGCTTCCAACTTAGAATGGCTTCTATTTTGTTAGGATCAACCTAGATTCCTTCAACTGAAATAATATGCCCTAAGAATCCCACTTCTTCCAACCAGAACTCACATTTTGACAGCTTTGCATACAATTGATTTTCCCTCAAAGTCTGCAGTACTATTCTGAGATGCCTGTCATGTTCTCCCTTGTCCCTCGAATACACCAAAATATCATCTATAAAAACTACCACAAACTGATCAAGATAAGACCTAAAAATTTTGTTCATCATATCCATAAAGGCAGCTGGTGCATTCGTTAAGCCAAATGGCATAACTAGAAACTCATAGTGGCCATATCGAGTTCTGAAGGCTGTTTTAGATACATCTGATTCTTTGATTTTCAGTTGGTGGTACCCGGATCTGAGATCAATCTTAGAGAATACTACTGCTCCCTTCAATTGATCAAACAAATCATCAATTCTAGGTAGTGGGTATTTATTTTTAATTGTCAACTTGTTCAATTGTCGATAATTAATACATAACCGAAGGGTGCCATCCTTCTTTTTCACAAACAACACCGGAGCACCCCATGGTGACACATTGGGCCTTATGAACCCTTTGTCGAGCAATTCCTGCAATTGAACCTTTAACTCTCTCAATTCTGCAGGTGCCATTCTATAAGGAGTAATTGATATCGGGGCTGTACCAGGAATCACATCAATAGCAAATTCTATCTCCCTATCTGGTGGTAACCCCGGCAAATCTTCAGGAAATACATCTGAGAACTCACACACTGTAGGGATGTCCTTGAGTTCTGGGCTCCCCTTCCTGGTATCTATCACGTGGGCCAAATATGCCTCACATCCCTTCCTAATATATTTTCGAGCTTTTAATGCTGAAATAACACTGGTCAAACATGTTTGGCCTACAGCTTGAATGATGGTGTCATCTTGCCTGGGAATTTTAAGTACAACTTTTCTAGATCGGCAGTCGATTATAGCTCCATGCTTTGTCAACCAATCCATACCCAGAATAGCATCAAATTCATGAAAAGGTAGTTCTATTAAATGTGCTGGAAATTCTCTACCTTGAATAATTATTGAACTGTTTCTATAAATCATATTCACTTTCACACTATGTCCCAGTGGATTGGTCACAATTATCTCATATTCTAAGGTCTTAGGTATCATGTTCCCTTGTCTAAGTGCCGTTGTACTTATGTATGAATGCGTGGAACCAGGATCTATCAAAGCATGTAAATCAAAATCAAATAAAGATAATTTACCAACTATGACGTCTGGTGCATCCTGGTCTTCACGAGCCCTCATCACATATGCCCGAGCTGGGGTCCTACTACCTCCGGGTCTGTCAACTGTCTCTGATACCCCCTGACTCTGTCTGGTACGACCACCTCTAAACTGGCTTCGACCTCTACCACGGCTCTGTACTGGTGTCATAGTCTGTGCTGGTGCCATACTACCTATACCGAGTCTGGGACAATCTTTCTTCATATGGTCAGTAGCTCCACATCTCATACATGCCCAGTTAACCACCAACACTCTCCTGTATGAGCTTTACCACAATGCTGACACAAAGTCGGAGCTGGTCTCTTGGGAAATGATGCTAGTGAACTAGCAGATGATGCCACATGTCTAAATTGCTGACCCTGCCTATCAGAAAATATCTGTCTAGCCACCCTTGATTGAAATGGTCTGAGTACTATTCGTCCTTTCCTACCCGATGTCTGGGCCACACTAGCTGTTGACTTCTTATAATGCTCTTATGTCTTTAGCTTTTTCCTTCTTTCAACACTAATAGTAGAGGACACTAGTGTAGCAAAATCTGTATGCTGGTGGGAAGCCACTAAATACCCAATCTCCTCATTGAGACCGTCTTCAAATCTACGACATTTATCAGCTTCATCTCTAATAATCCTAGTAGCATACTTGCTCAACCTGGTGAACTCCATCTCATACTCAGCTACTGTCATACTCCTCTGCCTCAAATTCAGGAATTCTCGCTTTTTCTCATCAACATAGATTCTTGGCACATATTTCTTTTTAAACTCTGTCATAAAGAAATCCCATGTCTGAGGGGTCTGAGTCTGAAGTTTTGCTAATAACAATTTCCACCAGTCATAGGCATGCTCCTGAAGGAGAGATACTGCATATCTAACCTTGTACTCCTCTGGACATTGCAGCTCTTCAAAAACCCTTTCTGTCTTTTCCAACCGAAATTCTGCTGCTGCTGGGTCATCCTCTTTCTTACCCATAAAATCTGTAGCCCCGTATTTTCTTAATTTATCAATCTGGGGTTTCGGTTGAGGTGGGGGAGGTTGTGGAGTTGGTGGCGGCACAACTTGTGCTATCTGCTGTAACAAAGTAGCCATTTGTTGCATAAGGGGTACCTGACCCGCGTTAACCTGTTCTTCAGCATGTTGTGGAGCTATAATGCTAGGCTCTGAGGCTCTAATTGATGCTGACTGTCTATGAGCAACCGAGTCAGCTATACTATCACCCTTCTATTCTTCTCGATTTTGTCTTGATTCTGAATCCATTAAAACCTATATTGTCAGAAGAAGGGTCCCTTATTAGAATATAGCAGCTTAAAAACAATGCAAATGCTAAAAACATGCATTTATCTTCACATACCCACTAAGTAAGAACCATCTAAACCTATGGCTCTGATACCAAAAATTGTCACACCCCCTTACCCTACTATAGTTCAGCAAGGTAAGTGAGTATTATCCGTTTTACTGTTTTATAAAATTAATGAAGTGAAGTAAATTTTTTTTTTCCGAAAATATTGCATAAAATAAAATAAAATTTCATACAAGCCCAAATATTAAAACTTTTATTTATTTATAAAGTACATTAATTTATATTCAAACTATGTTCTTTTACATAGTAACTCACATATTTAATACACATTATATGAAATAAAAACAATACTTTAATTTACAAAGTTTTTTAACAAAATATACCAAAAAAGAAAACTCAGAGCTTTTTGCTGCTTCCCTCCGGATACCCTTCTTCTTCTGACAGACTATTTTCTACGGCTACCCTTCTAAACCTGCGCGAGAGGAAACCACCCGCGCTAAGCTACTAGCTTAGTGGTGCTTCAATGATAAAACTTTTACATATATATATATTTTCTCACATATTAATTAACCATTTAATAAATAATGCATAAAATAAAAATTTCTATAAAATCAAATAAATTTCATTCAACATGTAATAGTAACAAATTTAATTCATGTAACACTTATCAAAATCACATACTTCAATATTAGTATTATTATTATTTTCTTGTACCCATAACACCTATAACTGAACTATCTAATAGGAATAACGGGGTTGTCATTCCCGGCTTTCATAATGTAACGCCGAGCGCTTTTATAATAATGTCATTACTGGCTTTTGTTATATTGCCATTACCGGCTTAATAATTTTGCGCCGAGCGCATTTATCAATTGTCATTACCGGCTTTCATATTTGGCACCGAGTGCCTAAATTTCCCTTATTGGCATGCCAAACTATTCCCTATTCTAGTTCTAGACTAGGTGTTTTTTTGGCTTAACTATTTTTATATTAATTCGCAATATTTTCAACTATCATAAGTATGCTTGTTTATTTTTGTTCTATATTCCCATTATTATTACAATAAAATCTCATATATAAATAATCTTCTAAACATTGATAATTACCATCAAAGTAAATATTTGCATTAATTATTACATATAATTAACTTACCACATGCATAAGTCCAACACTTTACGTTTTATACCTATGGCAGAATTTGGACCTGTTTTTGGGCTTCATTTTAGGCCATTTATAATTAGAATTTGGAGTTCTAGCCTTCTAACAATTTTTAGCTTATTGTCTTAGATTTCAGATGCATCAAAAATCATGTAAATCCCAATTTTATATCAAAAGTTATGATTAATTCACTACTGCATCATCACAGAATTTTCTGCCCAGAATTTTTCTGGACAGATTCTAGGTTTAAAATTCGTGCATTTAACTGGGAAAATCTAGACATAATTAGATACTATAGTCTAAATAAAAATTAAATCCCTGTGTCTTAGCTTTTATTTCCAACAAAGAACATACAAAACCGAGTTCCATAACTCAAGTTATCATCAAAATAGACAGAGCTGTTCCTGGAATTCTGTACCCGAGCCATCAATTGGCATCAATCCATATTTCAACCACATTCATCATTTGCAATCATTTTAATACTAAAATTTCCAGAATTACAAATACATTCATATGTCTCAATTATTTCACACCATTTGGTCTCATTTCCATATATAATATCAAAAGTCACAACAAAACACATAACATCTCAAAAATACAAACATAACAAACCTTAACATATAATTCCATACATATTAACAACATGCAAATTTTTTATCAATGAAGCACATACCTAATCAGCCTTGGTTCTTCCTTTAAATATTCTTTTCCTTGCCTTATTAGCTAGCTTTCTCCTTGCCTTTGTCACCCTCTTGAGGGCCTCTCACTTGTTCACTTATTTTTCCTACACAATTTTACCACATCTCAATTCCAACATCCAATTTCAATGCTTTTCATGTCTACATAATATTCTAATGCTCCTAATATGATTTACACCTTAATTGAGCTAAAATGTACTAAGATTAAACTTCCTTCTTCATATGTCATGGCTGTCCAAAAACCATATCCTAGTTACCAATTCATTCTCTTCAATTCAACACTCAAATCATATTTTCCTTATCACCAATTGTTGTGTTTCCATATTAATTTCAATTTTCCCTAATTTCTTTAATTATGGCAGCCCCTTATTCATCCATTAACATCATATTTTCTTTAGTTTTTAAGCAATAAAACAATTATCTAACATCAAATATCATCAATTCAAAGTCCAATTACAGTTTCATCAACTAAACACAAACTTAATTTTCTAAGTTCTATCTTACAACTAATCCTAAATCTATCAAACCTAATCACATCTATCATCATCATGGGTCTCAAATAGAAGGAAAAAGGTTAAATTTAAGAAAAATAAACTCACCTTAAGATCATTCCAAAGCTGGCCGAATTTCCCCTCAATTTTTCTCTTTTATTTCTCTTCTTTCTTCTTCCTTTCTTGTTTCTTTACTCTACTTTGTAGTAAGAACTTTTTAATTCTGATTTTTCCTCTCTCAAAACTTATTTCTTTCCTCACTTTTTCAAGCTTGATTTGAAGAGAAATGGAGATTTTTGGGAGAGCTATGGTGGACGGCAAAGAGATGAAAGAAGATGAGAGAAATGGGTTTTAATTGGTGGAGAAAATGAGGTATTTATCTTTTCTTCTTCTTTTTTTTTTTAGGTGAGTATTTGGTGGTTCCATGACTACATTAAGCTCTTCATCCATTGGTCCAAAATATAAATTAATTTTAATTGGATTTTAAACTTTAAGAAATTTCTTATTTGTCACATCTTCCTCCATATTCACACTTTTTCCCCAAATAATTGCCATAATACCGATTTTGACCATAGGAAGTTTTATTTTTTTTCTAATTCTACCCCAAATATTTTTAATTCCAAAATAATAATACCCTTAATTATTTTCTCTTATTATTAGTCATTTTTTTTTGTTTAAATTTAGACTCCGATTGAACTAGTGGACCCCACTACGGTCACGCGCAATCGAGCCTAAATCACTGAATGTTACACTCATACATATGCACACCACCATCGGGTCGAGAGGGTCTAAAACCAGAGGCTCTAGAATACGAGATTCTTATGACTAACCCGTTAGGGCACAGTGTGCGGGTTAGTAAAATGTTTAGGGGTTGCCCAGTCGAAATTCAAGGCAGGCAATTTCCAGCATATCTAATATAGCTACCATTCCGCGAGTTCGATGTGATCTTGGGAATGGATTGGCTAGCTCGCCATGGGGTGATAATAGATTTTGGAAAGAGGCAGATGAGAATTAAAGTTTCAGAACAATAAGAGATAGTAGTGATGGGCTAGTATAGAGGATATCCAGATAATGTGATATCAGCGTTGAAAGCCCAAAAACTCATCAATAAGGTATGTGAGACTTTACCTAGCGTATGTGATTGATACCCAAAAGAAAAGTCCAAAGTTGACCGATATCCCAACTGTTAGTGAGTTTTCTGATGTATTTCCTAAGGATTTACCAGGACTACCACCTGACCAAGAGATAGAGTTTGCTATTGAATTAGTACCTTGGATTGCTCCTATATCTATTACACCATATAGGATAGCACCCATAGAATTGAAAGAGTTGAAGATACATTTACAAGAAATGTTAAATAAAGGATTTACATGACCTAGTGTATCACCATGGGGAGCTCCAGTACTATTTGTAAAGAAGAAAGATAATACTTTACGTCTTTGCATTGACTACTGGCAGCTTAATAGGGTTACTGTTAAGAATAAATACCAATTGCCTAAGATTGATGATTTATTTGATCAGTTGAAAGGTGCAAGTATATTTTCAAAGATAGATCTTCGATCGGGGTATCATCAACTGAAGATCAAAGAGTCAGATGTATATAAGATGGCATTCAGGACTCGTTATGGTCATTATGAGTTCTTGATGATGCCATTTGGATTGACGAATGCACCGACAATGTTTATGGACCTGATGAACCGAGTGTTCTGGCCATATATTGATCAATTTGTAGTTGTATTCATTGATGATATTCTTGTCTATTCTAGAGATCGAGTAGAGCATGACCAACATCTTAGAAAAGTATTGCAAACTTTGAGGGAGAAACAATTGTATGCAAAGCTATCTAAGTGTGAGTTTTGGTTAGAAGCAGTTAGTTTTCTGGGTCATGTAATTTTAATGGAAGGTATTCGAGTTGATCCTAGTAAAATCGAGGCTATTCTTAATTGGAAATCACCTCGAAATGTGATAGAAGTGAGAAGTTTTCTTGGATTAGCCGGATACCATAGGAGATTTGCGAAAGGATTTTCATCTATAGCGAATCCTTTCACACGACTGCTGTGAAAAGAGGTCCGTTTTGAATGGACAGATAAGTGTCAAGCAAGCTTTGATCGATTGAAGACATGTAAATGTCTTGATAAAGTATTTCTTAAAGTTTCACCGTGGAAAAAGGTATTGAGGTTCGGTAGAAAAGGAAAGTTAAGCCCAAGGTTTATTGGTCCTTATGCAATTATGGAAAGAATAGGACCAGTGGCTTACCGATTAGCTCTTCCTCCGGAGCTAGACCGAATTCATAACGTGTTCCACATTTCAATGTTAAGAAGATATCGTTCAGACCCAACCCATGTTATACCGATTGAGGAAATAGAGGTACAGACAAACATGTCTTATGAGGAAGAACCAGTGGCTATAATAGCATATGAAGAGAAAGTTCTCCGGAACAAGAGAGTCCCTCTAGTTAAATTTGGTGGCGGAATCATATAGTTGAAGAAGCCACGTGGGAAAGTGAAGAAGTGATGATGAAGCAGTACCCCCAGTTGTTTAACCCCAAATGAACAGGTAAATTTCGAGGACGAAATTATTTTAAGGGGGAGAGAATGTAATATCCGCTAATTTAGGCCACGAGTTGCACGTGTCACGAAGTTGATGCGTTTTACTGATCGGAGTCTAAATTCGGATTTTTATAAAAAAAATGATAAAGTAATGAATAAATTAAATGCTAAATACCTAATTAAGTGATTATAAAGTTTAAAGAAGTTGATTTACGGTAAAGGACTAAATTGCAAAATTTGATAAGTTTTGGGGTCAAATTGCGATTTACCAAAAATTGGAGGATTAATGAGATTAATTGCTAATTAACCTAGGAAATTTGGACACTTAAAATTTGGGTTGGCCGGCCATGACATTAAAGAAAGAGGATTAATATTCATTAAGTATAAAATTTGGAGAAGATGGTCAAATGATGGGTCCCTTATCAAGACTTTTAGGTACCCTATTTAAGACTTCCTTTTCTTCTTCTTCTTCTTCTTCTCTTCATTTTCTGCCTTCTTCTTCTCTCTCTTCTATACCAGTCACGCCAGCCCCATTCCTCCATAGCCAATCTTGATTTCTACAGAGAGAAAGGAAGGGAAGAGAAGGGAAAGAGCAAGACAAGGTGATCTTCATGGTCCATGACTCTTAAGGGAGCTGGAAAGAGCAAGAAAGAGGAAGAAAAATCAAGTTTGGTAGAGAGAGAAAATCTCCAAAGTTATGATCAAGTGAAAAAAAGTGTAAGGTAAGAAGCATCTCTTCTTCTTCATCATCTTTTCTTAAAGGAAGTTTGAATTTTTAGCTCATCCAAGACTCATGTGGAAAGAGAGAGAAACTAGGGTTTTAAGAGAGAAAAAGAGAGTTTAGGGTCTTGAGGAAATCATATGATAATAATGATTTATGATGTTGTAGGAATTCCAAGTGACAAGGAACAAGCTCTAATGAGCAAAGGAAAAGAGAAAGCTACTTAGAACAATGAAGGAGAAAGATTAAGTTTGTGCATAACTGAAGGCAAAAGCCTATTTTTGTTTGAAATAATGCATGCTGAACAGGATTTTAGATAAATGCATTTCAAGAATGATGATGATTATGGCATGAAACAATAGGTTTAGACATGTATGAATGAGATCCTTGTGTGACATTGAATTAATAATGCATGTTAGAAAATCTTGTATGATCAAGACATTCACATGTATTAGAAAGTAATAAGTTGAGTAAAGAACCCTAGAAATGCATGAAATAGATTTTGGTATTATTTGGATAATGTTAGAATGAATGAAAACTGAATATGCAGATTTCGTGATGAAAGTCACGGGCGTGAACTTGAAGGTTCATGGTTCTGACTGATTGTATCACAGTTGTGACTTCTGTGGGGAAATGGTACTATTCATTCCAGAAGCATTCACAGGTTGGAATCACGGAAGTGAACTTATTCACGGGCATGAATGAGTAATCACGACCGTGAATGCTTTTGGGCGATTCATTCGAGTAGCATTCACGGCTTGGGATTACGGGCGTCAACTAATGCACGGGCGTAAAATTAGTAATCACGGCCGTGAATGCTCTGTATCTGTAATTATGAAGGTGGTTATTAAATGAGGAATTCAGGTAAGTAAATGGAAGTTATTGTCTATCCAGGGAAATAAGAATAATTATATATATATGTATTGATGTGAAAACGTGTTGTATTGTGATATAGATGAAATACGTAAATTGACACGGAAGATATATGGAATATGATACGGATGAAATATGTAAATTGACATGGACGATATATGGAAAATGATACGGATGAAATATGTGAACTAATACAGGTAATAAACATGAATATTGATATGGATGTGATTGGAAGTAAATAGAGATATATGAATTATATGATATTGAATAAGCCCTAGAACAACTACCTAGAACTATACTAAAGATAGTTTGGCATGCCAAGGAGGGGGGGAGTATGATGAAAACCATTAATGGAATGATTTTCTACGCCGGTAATGGCACGAATTATGAATACTACGCCGGTAATGGCATGGATTATGAATACTACACTGGTAATGGCACGAATTATGAATACTACGCCGGTAATGGCACGATTTTCTGTGCTGGTAATGGCACTTATATGCGCACATCATATTGTCGTGTGGCACTCCTAAGTGCCTGGATGGCAACTCCGTTATCCTAGTCTGGAGTTCATAGGTGTTGTGGGCTAATATATATAGAAACAATCGAAAATGGTATACATATATAAATACATGATTGATGATGTAAAAGAAATGTTTATAATTAATGGAAATGAAAATCATATTTGTCATGTATGAATGGAGTCATTATTGTATGAGATAGGATCATAAGGAATAGAATTGTATGGAAGAACATTAATATGAAGCAAAAAATGATACATGTTATTGCCTGTTGTATGACATAGTATATTGCCTCATTTATATGCATCACTAAGCTTAGAGCTTAGCATGGAGTTTTCTTTCCATGCAAATATAGAAAGGTAGTTGAAGGCATTAGATAAAGTAACCGGTGATCCTATTCAAGTAAAGCAGCCAAACCTTTAGAAAGTGGATTACAAGCTTTGAAATTTTTGTATTTGGCTTTTTATATTAAAGAGTTTTAGAGTTTGTAAAAATTACTTTTAAAGTTTGTTAAGAATTAATTTGATGCTTAAAATTTCTATCTTATGTAAATAAATTGTACTCTGGTTTTTGTTTATATCTATATATACATGAATGATTGAGAAAATAAAGGTAAATTAATAGTAATAGCAATTTGAAGAAGTAAAGAAGACAAGCAGCAGCGCTTCCTCATCCGGGCACGTGCGGTTCGGGTGAGGGGGTGCGGCGCTACAATTTATGAGTTGCTTTCATTTATATGTGTTGCCCAGATATTGAGTCAAGAAGGGGGGTTGAATTGGATATTAAAAATTTAATTTTAAAATGCGAAATGAAAAGTTAAGGTTAAGAGGAATAGAGAAATTTGACACAAGGATTTTTATAGAGGTTCGGGTGTTAACAAACCCTACTCCTCTCCCTAATCTCAATTGGGAGTTTCACTAACACACTAAGTGTTACAATGGAGTTTTACAAGCTCACTCCCAACTATGGTGTTTCTAACAATGACTCACACCTAACCCAGAAATCCCTTGTGTTTTGATGGCTCACACAATAACCAATTCCTTGTGTTTTACAGGCTCACACAAACAACCTTTACCTTGTGTTTTACAGTCTCACACAAATAACCTTTCTTTGTGTTTTAGAGGCTCACACAACTAACCCTTACAAGTGTTCTACTCTTAACTCAGAAATACCCAAAACTCACTTGAGTAAATGATTATAGAGAGAAACAGTTATAAATCTTTATTGCCCAATAAATGATGAGCAAAAATATTTTTACAAAGAATAAATATCAAATGCACAAAATGGCTTACAACAAGGTTTTGATTCAAAATATTTTCAATTCTCTTGTTCTTTTGTTCTCAATGTTCTCTCTCTTGTTCTGGATGCATAAATGACTTGCATTTATACTTCCATAGCAAATTATAGCCGTTAGAATGCATTTAATATGAAACTAGCTGTTGCACCAACCCTAATAATTGCGCCTAACATTTTTCTCTTTCATCTTTCATAGTCGTGACTCTGTGTGTCACGGTCGGGACTGTTCTTCCAAGCCATGACTAAAGTAGTGACCTTGGTCGTGAAGCATTCTGGAAGGTTTTGAAATATTTGTTCATGGGCGCGACATTATATCTTCACGGGTGTGACCACCTTCCAAGCCTTGGTCCAAGTGGTGACTTTGGTCGTGAAGCTCTCTGGAAGAATTTGTCATGTCTTTTCACGGGCGTGACATTTCTTTCACGGGTGTGACTGAAATGCTCATTCATGGTTGCTATCTTCCTTTATGGCCGTGAACTTTAAATGTTAGTTTATTGGCGCTAGGCTTCATCAGGGGCGTGACACCTAGGGTCACGGGTGTGAACATGCTACTTCTTCAATTTTATCTTTTTAAGATTAATCTTCCATTCTCCATTATTACTATCATATTCCATACCCTGTTCAATAGACTTAGGAAACAAGCATGTTAAATATATTATTGCTATTTTATTTGTTATCATCAAAATGATAGAAATACCCCTCAGGGTTCAACAATCTCCCCCTTTTTTATGGTGACAAATAATCTAGCATTATGTGTTTTTGATAAGTCTCCCCCTCAAAAGATGCTTAGGATAAAAAATGCTAAAGTGCAAGAATTGTAGAGAATGATGAAGTGCATCATCAAAGTAAACTTTCTAGTTTTAAGTATATGCAAGTTGTATGCAAAGTATATCCAATGTATACCAACATTTTCTTTAAAGCATGAAGTATATGTAAGGTATATTTAGAGTATATCAAGTGCATATTCATTTATGTAACTTGCATCAAGGTATATGCAAAGTATACTTAAGATATATTTAAGGTGTATAAAGCTCATTTGCATATTTGCATATTCATTTTGAATCAAAATGTAAGTATTTGCACTTAACTCAATATATTGCTAGTTTCTCCATTTTGATTAAGTATTTCACTTAACTTTGCACTTATCTCAATATATTGCTAGTTTCTCCCCCTTTTGTTATCAACAAAAAGGATATCAATAAAGATAAACCATAATGGAAAACAAAGCAAATATATTAATTTAAGAAGAAAGGTACAATCACAAAAGTAATTAAAATGCAGAAAGGAAATTTAGAATTTCCTATAAATAAGCAAGCTAGAAACAAACATAGCAAGGCTAACATAAACATCTAGCCTAACATCTAACCGGACATCTAATCCCTAAGACGAGCAACTTCTGCCTCAAGGCTGTCCATCCGAGACTCCATGAAGTCTTTGAGGTTCTCTAACCTCTCATCCATCGAAGCCTGCAGCTGCTCAAATTATGGTGCCAAGAGGTCAACCACTTGCTAAGCCAAAGTTGGTGTGGAAGCTGAGGATTGTCCGATGTCCTGCTCAACCTCAGGAGGTGCCACTTCAACTCGAGCCCTCTTCTTCTGCTGAATTCCTTGGAGGTGAGCTTTGAAGTCCTCCAAGTCATTTTCTTCCCAAATGATCTGGCCAGCAGTGTTGATGAAGCGGTAGTAGATGTTGTTTTCAAAGACAATTCGAACAGCTGCTCCCATCTTGATGAAGGACTGAACATCCAGTCGATCTCGAGGATGCCCTGGGATGAGGTTCTAATGATGTGCATCCAGCTTCAAATATCCGAGCTTCAAGGCAATGTAGGTCACATACCCACCAATAAGAATGTCGCTGGAGGGCTTGTTGGCAATTGGCAGGAGATGGTTCGTAAACCATCGAGATAGAGCCACTGTGAGGCCTCTTCGGGCCATCTCCAGGAGAAAAATCTCAGACTTTCGAATTGTGCCATTGTTGTCTCCTCGGGCAAACATGCTATAGGTTAGAAACCTATGCAGATATTTGTGCACTAGGGATCGAAGGTGAGTACTCTTCATCTTTTTGACATCCCAGCTGCAATCCAACCCGAAGTGAGTCCATGCCTGAGTAGCATAAAACTCTACTTCACTGTCGTTCAGAATGCCATATGAGGGAAGATTGAATAAATCTCCAAATTCTGTGGCACAGAGGGTGTTAGGATTCTTGCACAATTGAAACTTCACCATGCCAGTAGGTGATACTTGCAGAGTGCTCAAAAACTCCAAGGTGGGCTCCCTCAAAGTGGGTTGATGAATGTCAACAAATTCTTTGAAATGACAGGCCTAGAGTTGCTTTGTCATCGTTGTCTCGAGCACGAGAGTATGAACTATTTGCCACTCAAAGGATCTTGAGGAAATAAGTGGCCTTTTCTTGAGCACAGAGTACCTAGGATGGCAATGCTCAAGAATGATGTTCATTAGGTAATCCATGTACCTCCTGGGAGCATGAGATTTCTTCCTAGTACCCTTGGATGAATCGGTTTCCATCTTCGTTGGAAGAATAAACTTTAGAAGAGTGGAAAAAAGTTTGACAGAATTTGTGAGGAAACCCTAAGGAAAGATGATTTGTGATGATGGAAGAGATTTTTGATGGTATTTATAGATGAAATTTATGGCTAGGGGGCCAGGATCTTCAATGTGACATTCAATGTGGATAAATGAGAGCAGTTGAGAGAAGTTGTAGAGTTGAAATCTGAAAAATAATGGCATAATTATTATATAGCCGACATCTTCACAGGCGTGAAAGAAGTAGTCACGGGCGTGAAAGAAGTAGTCACGGGCGTGAAGTGTTGTGTTCACGGTTTGCTAAAGAGATGCTCTACCTGTGAAGAAAGGCGTGAAATTGATCACGGTCGTGACATCTGAAGGTCATGGGCATGAATGATGAACTATCACGGTGGTGAAAACTGTGTCATAGGCGTGAAGTATTGAATTTCACTACTTATGATTGTGAAACAAAACGTGAATGCTTCTGTAAGTTTTTGGTCAAAAATGTTGACGGTCGTGAAAAATGTTGACGGTCGTGAAAAAGTGTGACAGTCGTGAACAAGGTGTTTCACGGGGGTGAATGAAGTTATGAAACATAGTCTTCACTACTTTAAGCCGTGAACTATGTCTTGAATCAAGTTGTGAAAGCTACTGGTTCTTTTGGCAACTTAATTCACGGTCGTGAACATATGTCACGGGCGTGAACTGCCTAAAATTCTCATCAAATAAAATTAAGTCTAAAAGCAAGACTAAAGCATTTCTATGAAGATTCTATCCCTTATAACATAAATTTGCATCAAATTAACTACCTTATATCTAGTAAGATGAGACAAAAACAAGATTATCAACTAAGTTTTGGCAATTTGGCAATCACAAAGTTAATCCATCAATCATACCAAGCTCTCTTCCTATGAAATTAAATCTTTCCTCATTTAGAGACTTAGTTAAGATATCTGCCAATTGATTTTCTGTGCTTAAAATTCTAATGCAACATCTCCATATTGAACATGATCTCTAATAAAATGGTGTCTAATGTCAATATGCCTACTTCTAAAATGTTGAATGGGATTCTCTGATAGATTTATAGCACTTGTATTATCACATCTAATAGGTATATGGTTCATATTATGATCATAATTCTTAAGTTGTTGTTTCATCCAAAGGATTTGTCTACAACAACATCCTGCTACTACATACTCTGCTTCAGCAGTAGAAAGAGCAACTGAAACTTGTTTCTTGCTAAACCAAGAAACTATCTAAAAGATTACCAGCATAATCTGCATCTAAAAAACCTACAATGTAAAAGGATGAATTTCTAGGATACCACAAACCTAGATGCAATGAGCCATGTAAATATCTTAGAATTCTTTTTACTGCATTTAAATGAGACTCTTTTGGACATGATTGAAATCGTGCATATAAGCATACACTATACATTATATCGGGTCTAGAAACAGTAAGATATAAAAGTGATTTTATCATACCTCTATAGAGCTTTTTATTAATGCTCTTGCCCTTTTCATCCTTGTCCAATTTTGTTGATGTGCTCATTGGAGTCTTGGCATTCTTGCATCCTTCACATTTCAAATTTCTTAAGTAAGTCTTTGGCATATTTGGATTGGTTGATGAATATGCCTTTATTGTCGTGTTCTATTTTTAGACCAAGGAAATTATAGCCGTTAGAATGCATTTAATATGAAACTAGCTGTTAGAATATAGCCGTTAATATGAAACTTGCATTTAATATGAAACTTGCATTTATACTTCCATAGCAAATTATAGTCGTTAGAATGCATTTAATATGAAACTAGTCGTTACACCAACCCTAACAATCGCGCCTGACATTTTTCTCTTTCATCTTTCACAGTCGTGACTCTGTGTGTCACGGTCATGACTATTCTTCCAAGCCGTAACTGAAGTAGTGACCTTGGCCATGAAGCATTGTAGAAGGTTTTGAAATATTTGTTCACGGGCGTGACATTATATCTTCACGGGCGTGACCACCTTCTAAGCCATGGTCCAAGTGGTGACTTTGGTCATGAAGCTCTCTGGAAGAATTTGTCATGTCTTTTCACGGGCGTGACATTTCTTTCACGGGCGTGACATTTCAATCACGGGTGTGACTAAAATGCTCATTCACGGTTTCTATCTTCCTTCATGGCCGTGAACTTTAAATGTTGGTTTATTAGCGCTAGGCTTCATCACGGGCGTGAACATGCTACTTCTTCAATTTTATCTTTTTAAGATTAATCTTTCATTCTCTATTTTTGTTATCATATTCCATACCCTGTTCAATAGACTTAGAAAACAAGTATGTTAAATATATTATTGCTATTTTATTTGTTATCATCAAAATGACAGAAATACCCCTCAAGGTTCAGCAATACATTTTTAAAACCCATTCCAAAATGACTATACATATTCAAGCACTTAAATACAAAATACAGATGACGTATTTTCATGCTTGTGTCGAATGCAAGGAGAGAGAGTGATGAGGCTCGGCCAGTGACATATGCTCCATGTCTTCTGTATGCTACTCAAAATGAGCTATCACTTTTCTTTACCTGAAAAATGTTGCAAATTGATGAGTTGCAGCAAAATGAGAATAATCATCAAATAAGCTCTAAAGTACCAAACAACTCATAGTAATAAATCACAAATCCAACACATACCATGTATTCCATTCCATTCATCCATATCATATAAATATCAATGAAGTTGAAACATATAATTATTACTTTTTACATATGCAAGCTCTTTACTAATAGAAAAGAACTTAATCTTTCATACCAAGCTCTTGGAGCTTGTTTCAACCCATACAAGACTTTTGAAAGTTTAAAAATGTGATTAGGAAAATTATGACTTTCAAATCGTAGAGGTTGTTCCATATAAACTTCCTATTCTATAAACCCATTTAAGAAGGCACTTTTTACATCCATTTGAAAGAGTTTAAAATTCATATGGTGTAACATCCTTGACCTCCCCCACATGCATATCCACTTGCATTTCATTTGAACATATGCATCTTCCGTATAATCCAATTGAACACGTGCATTTCATACATATTTTCTTAGAAACAAGTTCAAGGCACACACTAGCTACGTGTCCTAGTATTTGGCAATTGTATTGAGTCGCACGTGTGTACTTATAACCTAAATGAGGATAACAAAGCATTAGAAATAAATTAAATAAGGTGACTAAATTAAAGTAAGAAAAATGATTAGATTAAGATTAGTAAACATTTACATTGTTAATTTGATTAAATCGGGCCAAATGATTAAGCTGTATTATTGTGTGAATTAGTGGAATTATAAATATATGTAAATAATAATAATAATAATAATAATAATAATAATAATATAGAAAAAATAAAATGAAAATGAAACAAAAGGAAAATAAAAGAAAAGAGAAGAGAAAAGAAAAGAGAAAAGAAAAGAGAAAAGAGAAGAGAAAAGAGATGAGATGAAGAGAAAAAGATAAAAAGCCAAAAAAACAAAAAGGTTGGCTTTATCTTCCTCCCCCATTTCTGCCTCCTCACTTCAGCCCCGTTTTCTTCTTCATATTCCTCCATTCCAGAACTCAATTCTTCCTTGTTTCACTTGGTTTTTGAGGCAAATTGATCTCTTGTTAAGTAATCAATTCTTATTGCTATAAGGTTGATTTGAGTTGCTAAGGTTCATTAATAGGCACTCATTTGCACCCAGATTTTGATATCAATCAAAATTGATTCTAGAAAAGATTAAAACACAAAGGTTGTTCCTTTAGGTCTTGTATTTATGTATATGTAAACCGTTTTGTAATATTTTGTGTATAGGAAGAGATATCCTATCTCTATTGAAACAGGTCAAGGTGTGAACCCTAGCCAAGATAGCTACTGTGTTCTTTGGTTTTGAATATGATAAAGCCATTATTTGAAGTATCTCAAAACATAAAAGTTGTATATATATATGTATTCATATGTCTTGTAAAGTTTGAGTTATGGTGAATGGAACCATGACTTGAATTGCCAACTGAGTGCCTTGGGCAGATCTAGCAAATTGTTTAGAAACTTTGAGCTCCTTAGAGATAGAATCTATAAATTCTCAAACCTTTAAAGTTATAGGTATATGTCTTAGCTAAATTTAAGCTTCATATATTATGTATAGACTAAGGAGCTTTATATATTATGTGTAGACTAAGTTATGGCCTTTGGAAGTCATACTGGTCCGGAAGCCAATTCTATTATGGACCAGTGACATATTTGTTATAATTTGAAGATCTTAGAGACATAATTGATAAAAGTGGTAAACATGAAAAATGTTATATTTGAACCCATATAAGTTTCTGTAAAGTTTCATTAAAATAGGACTTATATATTATAAGTTATGATGAACCAAAGTGAGTACCCTGAAACTGCCTAAAGGCAGAAAACATAACACATTTAGAAATTCCACCAAATATTGTACAATGATCTAATTGGTCTGAAATTATAATATATTATATAATTATATGTTAATTTTAATTAGGAATAAGAATCAGATTAATTGGTCAAATATAGAAAACGTTATAGCCTAAACAGTCCCATAAGGTCACACTGCCTCATAGAAAATATCTTAACTATTGATATGAACAATACATATTAATTTGTTTAAGCCACATTAAGTCTCCCTAATCATGAGTTAATCGATTAAGTTTTCATATTAGGCTCATAATATATTGGAGACCAACAAGGAGCGGATAGACAATAAGTTAGGGGTCGGAATCAAAGGAGAAAGGTGAGTCTAATTATCAATTGAATTCTTTAGTACATATGAATGTTGCTTGCTATGTGATTTATATGATTTTCATGATTTTCCCCTGATAATATGATGATGGATAATTTGTGATATTTTGGTACACATAAGTGGTATACATGTGATATATTTGAGGTATATGTTTAACATATGTGATATATATACAAGGTATATGTATAGTATAAGCGAGGTATATGCGTGGCATATGAGGCATATATACGGTATATGCTTGTTATATGTGATAAGATGTAATGATTGATGAATGATTAAGTACAATTGCATATGCATATGGACTAAAAAGGCGTTGTGACTAGTTAATCGATATTGTAAAGCAAAAGAAGAGGCCTATGGCCTAACAAATGTGCAAATGAAACAAATGATCAAGCTAGCTAGCAAATGCAAATGTTCACATGGAAAATGTTCACATGGAAACCCGGGGCAATGTCTATTTATCTTGGTCACAACAAAATGAAATAACCAAAGCATTTGCATATGTAAAGAGTAATGATTATATGTTTCAACTTTATTGATATTTATATGATACTGATGAATGGAATGGAATACATGGTATGTATTGGATTTGTGATTTATTACTATGAGTTGTTCGGTACTTCAGAGCTCATTTGGTAGTTATTCTCATTGAGCCGCAACTCATCAATTTGCATCATTTTTTAGGTAAAGAAAAGTGATAGCTCATTTTGAGTAGCGTATAAAAGACATGGAGCACAGGTCACTGGCCGAGCCTCATCACTCTCTCTCCTTGCATTCCACACAAGCATGAAAATATGTCATCTGTGTTTTGTATTTACGTGCTTGAATATGTATAGTCATTTTGGAATGAGTTTAAAAATGTATAAATGAAAGCAACTCGTAAATACTTATGTGTAAAGTTTATGTTTTGATATATGTGATATATTATATTATGGTAAAACCTCAGTGTTAACTTTGCAAAGTCATTAAATAATATTACAGGATATGAGACTTGCAAGTCATTGAATAAAATTACAGGATATGAGACTTGCAAAGTCATTGAATGATATTACAGGATATAAAAAAATTTACTATCACTATTAACAGGATATTTTGTTTTTTCCAGTATGCTATGTGTGATTGTTTGATACAGAGATAGGTTATACTTAAATGCATAAGATGTTGTGTTACATATGGCATGCAAATGCTAAAAGTATTCTTATGGCTTCTAATTTAGCTATCGAATCATAGGTTTCATCATAATCTATACCTTCTTCTAGATTCTGACCCTTTGCAACTAACCTAGCTTTATTCCTATTTATTGAACTTTGTTCATCTAACTTATTTCTAAACACCCATTTACTACCAATAATTTGATGGTCTTTGGGTCTAGGAACTAAGGTCCATACTTTGCTTCTCTCGAATTGGTTGAATTCCTCTTCCATAGAAATCACCCAACTTTCATCATTAAGAGCCTCATCAATATTTTTAAGCACAATTTGAGAGAAAAAAGCAAGGTTTAAATTTAAAAGTTTGAGTTGAGATCTAGTACTTACACCCTTAGTAGGATCACCAATTATTTGTTCCTTATGGTGATTTTTTGAAATCTTCCATTCCTTTGGAAGCTCTTGGTTGTCTTGCTCTTGAGCTTAAGGTAGAGATACATCTTGTTGTTGTTTCTCTTTATCATATTCAACTTTCTCATAATCAATATCTAGTTTCTCCATTGTCCCTACAATGTCATCAAGCACACTACCTTTCACATGATCAAGCTTACTAGATTCATCAAAAACAACATGCATTGATTCTTTAACAATTAAAGATCTTTTATTAAAGACTCTATAGGTTTTGCTAGTTGCATAGTATCCCAAAACGATACCTTCATTAGATTTAGAGGCAAAATTTCAAGATTTGGTCATCCAAATACTCTAAAGTATGATATCATGGGTTTTCTTCCATTCCATAGCTCAAAAGAAGTTTTGTTTAAAAGTGGTCTCTTGAAAATCGATTTGAAATATAACATGCAGTATTTATGGCTTTGGCCCAAAAGTAGGTTGGTAATCCATACTCATTGAGCATTGTTCGAGCCATTTCAATTAAAGTTCGATTTTTCCTTTCGACTACACCGCTTTGCTGAGGTGTCTTTGGAGTTGAAACATTGTGTGATACACCATGTTCTAGACAAAAGTTTTCAAAGCTTTCATTTTCAAATTCTTTGCCATGATTGCTTCTTATATTTGAAATAGAATATCCTTTTTCATTTTGAACTCTCTTACCAAAATTTTTAAAAGATTCAAAAGCATCACTTTTTTGAGCTAAGAAAATTACCCAATTGAATCTAGAGTAATCATCAACAATGACAAATGCATAGTGTTTACCTCCTAAACTAGCAACTCTAGTAGGTCCAAAAAGATCTAAATGCAAAAGTTGTAGAGGCTTGGAGGTACTTACGAAATTTATGGGTTTAAAGGATGACTTGCGTTGTTTTCCTCTTTGGCAAGGTTCACATGTCTTATCCCTTTCAAATTTGACTTTTGGAAGTCCACTTACTAGCTCTCCTTTACTAAGGGTGTGAAGTAAATCCATGCTTGCATGACCAAGCCTTCTATGCCAAAGCCAAGATTCATCACTAATAGTCATAAGACACTGAGAGGAAATATTAGATATTTTATGTAAGTCTATTATGTAATTATTGACATCTCTATCTCCTTTGAATATCTCTTGGCCACTTAAAGAGGTTACGAGACATTCATTTGAGGTAAAGATTACTTGGTTTCCCTTTACACTTAACAAATTATGTTTCAGACCATCAACAAGTAAAACATCTTCAATAAAAGTAGTATTATTCATACTAATAGAGTCAATGCCAATTACCATACCCTTAGCATTACTCCCAAAGGTTTCTTTACCACCATCAATAGTTTTAATGTGATTGAATAGTTCTTTGTTTTTGGTCATATGCCTTGAGCATCCACTATCCACAAGCCAAGCATTTTCTTTTATAGTGGACTTGAGGCATACCTATAAAATCACAATTCAAGTTTGGTTTTTAGGTACCCAAATCAACTTGGGTCCTTGGGGGTTAGCATGTGAAGGTTCCCAATGAGCCTTTCATATCGAACAATATTTATTGATATGACCAAATTTCATACAATAATTATATTATTTTGCTCTAAACATGTTTTTCGATTTAACCATGCTTTTAGGTCTCATTATCTTTTTAGATAGATTTTGTGAGCAGTGACATGCGCATGCATGATGAATAGGTGTTTTCTTAGGTACATATCTCTTATACATGAAGGCATGATTGGCCTTTTGAGGTTTCCCTCTTAAGCCATACAACCCTTCACCATTTTTCTTATGAATAGGGGGATTTGTGTGTGTTGTGCTTTTAGCCCTTGGGGCCATTTCCTCAATTGTGGAGGTTTGAGGTGCACTAGACTTAACAAAAGTAGTCTTGTAAGATGAAGATGATGTTCCATTAAATCCTAGACTATGTCTTATTAAAGGTGGTCTTTGAAAAACTATGAGAGTATCTAAACTCTCCTTGCCTTTATGAAATCCTGAAATATAGTTTTTAAGTTCCTCAACTTCATTTTTCAAAATATTGTTTTCTATAAGCAGATATTTAGTTGAGGGTCTAGAGGAATATTCATCTAATGATTTTTGAAAAACTTCCATTTTCTTTTTAAGATCAAGATTTTCTTTTTGCAAAACTTCCATTTTGTTTTTCACATCTAAGATATTCTTTTTGTAAGTATTGAATCTACTTTTATATTTTTCTAATTCTAGGTTCAATACTTCTATTAGGCTCTGCTCATCATCATCTTCACTATTACTGTTATTATCACTAGTTTCATTATTAAATGAGTATGAGTAAGAAGGACCTACCTCTTCCATGAAGTGATCCTCTAAATCCATGAAGCATTGACCTCTTCTCCTTTATAATCATTTTTTTCACTTGAGGAGGTTTCATCATCCCATGCAGCATTGTGACCTTTCTCCCCATTATCTTTTTGAAATTTTTTCTTGTGTTTCTTGAGCTTTGGACATTTTTGTTTGACATGTACTTTTTTCCCACATTCATAACATTTTACCTCCTCTTTATTTCTTTGAGAGTCATTCGAGGAGTGTTTGAGGAATTGCTAAGTCTCATTTCAATAATTCTTTTTAATCTTCTTGAAAGCATGGAAATGACCTCATTTGCATCATCACTATTTTTTTCATCATCTCCAATTTTCTCCTGAGATTTTAAAGTAGAGGCTTTGAGTGCTAGAGGCTTTCTCTTTTCTAATGAGGCTTCAAGTTCTCTATCTCTTTTTGCTATCATTTCGTGCATTAGAAATTTTCCAATAAGCACATCGGTAGGCATGACACTCATGTTTCATTGGCTTCTTCTATACCCGCTACTCCTGAACCATAGTCTTTGAGATGAAGGCTTCTTAGAATTTTGTTGTTCACATCTTCCAAGCTCAAATGCTTTCCAAGCTTTCTCATGCCATTGATGATGGCTAGAAGACAGTTCGTCATGTCGGTGATGGATTCATTGCATTTCATCTTGAAGAGTTCATATTCTAACGTGAGAAGTTGAATCTTCTTGGATTTAACTTGTTTAGTTCCTTCATGATAATTCTCCAATGTCTTCCATATATTATATGTGGTAGCACAATATTGGATTGTACCACATTCTTCAATAGATAGGGAGCTTGCGAGGATTGTCATAGCCTTTTTGTTTTTGAAATTCGCTATTCGTTGAGGCTCTGTCCAATCATCTCCTAAAAGAACTTCTTCTTCACCATCAACCTCTCTCTTGGTTGGTGGTGTCCATTCTTTCCGAACACTATCCCATACTTTAATTCCCTCACTATCTAGATATGTCTCCATCCTTAATTTCCAATGAGCATAGTTTGCTCAATTGAAATAAGGCTTGAGACATTGAAATCCTTCACTAGCCATTTCTTGATCTTTTCTAGTGCTTTTTAGGCTTTGTTGCTAGACTTGCTCTGATACCAATTAATGCCCAAACAATGAACCAAGAAAAAGGTTGAATTGGTTTTTGAATAAAATTTTCTTAACTTTAGGGTGCAAAATAAAATAAATAAAGTAGGGAAGGAGAGAATTCACACACAAGATTTATAGAGGTTCGGGCATTAACAAACCCTAATCCTCTCCCCAATCTCAATTGAGTGTTTCACTAACACTCTAAGTGTTACAATGGATTTTTACAAGCTCACTCCCAACTATGATGTTTCTCTTAATTAGCTAAAACCTAACCCAGAAATTCCCTTGTGTTTTTCAATGGCTCTTATAAAAACCAATTCCTTGTGTTTTATGGCCCACATAATAAACTCTTTCAAGTGTTTCACTCTTAATCCAATATACCCAAACTAACTTGAGTAATTGATTACAATGAAAACACTCACCAACCTATAATGCTTAGAAATTATAAGCAATTAGGTTTAAACAAAGAGTAGAAGTTTGTTGAGAGAAATAACTAATGCACAAGGCTACATCAAGATTAATTGATAGAAAGTAACTATTTTTCTTGTTCCTCTTACTTTTGGATTCATAAATAACTTGCATTTATATTCCCTCTGTGAATTATAGTCGTTGGAGTGCATTAATTGCGAAACTAGCCGTTGAACCAACTTTAAAATTGAGTCTGACATGTTTCTCTATCCTCATTCATGGCCATGAACATATGTGTCACAGTCGTGAACGTTCTTCCAAGTTATGGTCCAAGTAGTGACTCTAGTCATGAAGCTCTCTAGAAGAATTTGAGTTATTTTATCACAGGCGTGACTTTATACATTTACGAGCATGAATATTATTCCAAGTCATGGTCCAAGTGGTGACTCTAGCCATGAAGCTCTCTGGAAGAATTGACATGTTTTGTTACAAGAGTGAATACTGTTTCACGGGCGTGACTGAATGATCATTCATGGTTGGTATGATCCTTCATGGCTGTGAACTTTGAATGGTGAAACGTTGGCGCTCAGCTATATTCACGGGCGTGACATAATTAGTCACGGGTGTGACTTTGCTAATTCTTTTAATCTTCATAAGTTCTCTTTCAATCTTGCTTCATGCTCTAATCAAGATATTATCCTATTTAACACACTTAAAAAAAACATTGTTAAATGTATTATTGCTATTTTATTTGTTAACTCCAAAATAATGGAAATACCCCTCAAGGTTCAACAGGATAAAAGAGTTTGATTTGTAAAATCCTAATTGGATTAGGATTCCTTCCAAGACTTGAGCTACCAACATAACTAGAAAACCTATTAGGTTACATGCATAAAGGGAATAAAAGAAATGTAAAATGGGTTTTGGATAAGATCTAAGTGAGAGAGAAAGAGAATTAGGCCTTGTATAAGAGTTATAAAATGGGCCAAATACAATTTGTTTTAGGATTGTTGACTTGGTCAACATTAGGCTATATACCTTAAGGAAATGGGCCCATTAGGGATTTTTCTTTTCCAACCCTATAAGGGATTAAAAAGAGTATAAATACTTCATTTTGGGAGTCAATTTTATTGCTGCCTCATTAAGAAAATAAGAGTTATTTTTTTCCTTTCTCTTTTCTCTTTTATAAGACAATTTTCCATAGGCACTTTGGACCTTTCTCACCCTATCTCACTTAGTGGTTTTCTTCTTCTTCCTTTGTGTGGATACTCTTAGAGGCAATCTAGATATGGATTTTTGTGGTTTGATACAACTCAAAAAAGCTGAAAAGACTCACAACTTGGAAGATTAAGAGTTGCAAACAAAGGTAATCAACTTCTCCCATTGAATGGTTTAATACAATTTTAATATACATAGGGTGTTCCATAGGTTTTTGGTTTAATTAATTTTTATATATGAGATGCATGTTTAAACCCCAACAAAATATCCATCACCAATTAAAATGACTTCCTACCTATCAAGAACTAGGAGCTAATTGTTATTTCAAATCTCACATATATTCAAAGATAGATGAACTTAAGGGGATGAAAGCATTTCTAAATCTTATAATACTAAAAAATGGCATCAATATAGCTTTCATAATTGTAATATGTGTATGCATATAACAATTGATGAAAGGGAACCCAACAATCAACAACAGTAGTGAATATAAAGAATGGACTTGCCAATCCACCATATACATAGCCAAAAGTATATCCAATTGGTATACTTATGTAAAATATTGAAAGCCAAGTTGTTTTCTAGTGCAAAATTAGGAATGAGAAACTGGTTTGCAACACATGGTAGTCAACCATACACATAGCCAAGAGTATATCCAATAGGTATACACATGTAAAATATTGAAAGCCACATTGCTTTCTAATGCAAAAGCAGGAATGAGAAAATAAAAGTAGGAATGAGAAACTAGTTTGCAACACATGGTAGTCCACAATAAAGAAGATGTATTGCATTCAATTTCAGTTGTGTATGCCAGTAGTGTAGGCAATTAAAAAAAACTAGGCTAGATCTACAAAGCCACTAAAAATTCTACAAAGGACTTAATTGACATGTCAACACTGGAAATTGAACTTGAGCAACCAGTGAAGTTATAATCGATCTCTAACAAAGATTTCCCATCTCATAAACAAATTGTGAACTTTTATTAATAAATTATGATAAGGTAGATCCAGTTTATCATGTATGTGCTAAGATAAAGTTTCAACTTTCAACTTACAAGCAAAGTGAATATCTAATTCTATTCATTTTATAGGTTTAATTAATATGTTCAACAAATAATATTGGTATTGTATTATTGATCAGTCTTAATAATATAATTATGTAGTGTATTATGAGTATTATTAGCATATAAATCAATTATTTATCCATAAAAAACTATTATTTATTTATACTGTACAACTAAAAATGAATGTAAAAAGGAACAATCAAATATATAAGAAAACAATTAAAAAAGAAGCAATTTGCAATTTACAATATAACAATCAATAAACTATTTAAAATTAATCAGACAAATTTTGGCATTGAGTTTCAAAATTAAAAAAAATGAACAAACAAATGTCCATGTTGCCCAGATATTGAACCAAGAAGAGGGATTGAATTGGATATTAAAAAAAAAATTTAACTTTTAAGTGCGGAAAGAAAAGTTAAGTAGAGTTGGGATAGGAAGATATCACACAGGAAATTTTATAGATGTTCAGATGTTAACAAACCCTACTCCTCTCCCCAATCTCAATTGAGAGTTTCATTAACACACTAAGTGTTACAATGGAGTTTTACAAGCTCACTCCCACCTATGGTGTTTCTAACAATGGATCACACCTAACCCAGAAATCCCTTGTGTTTTAATTGCTCACACAATAAACCAATTCCTTGTGTTTTAAAGGCTCACACAAATAACCCTTACAAGTGTTCTACTCTTAACCCAATATACCCTAACTCACTTGAGTAGTAGATTACAAAGAGAAACACTCACAAATCTATAATGCTCAGAAAATAATGAGCAAAAAGATTTTTTACAGAGAATTAATGTTTGTTTTGAAAGTATTAAATGCACAAATGGCTACAACAAGATTTTGATTTGAAGTATTTGCTATTCTCTTGTTCTAGATTGATAAATGACTTGCATTTATACTTCCATGGCGATATATAGCCGTTTGGTTGCATTTAATACGAAAATAGTCGTTGCACCAACTCTTAATTTCGCGTCTGACATGTTTCTCTTTCCTCTTTCACGGTCCTGAATAAGTGTGTCATGGTCGTGACTGTTCTTCTAAGTCGTGATTTAAGTGGTGACTTCAGCTGTGAAGCATTCTAGAAGGATTTGAAATGTTTGATCACGCGCATGAGATTATTCTTTCACGGGCATGAACATCCTTCCTAGCCGTAGTCCAGGCAGTGACTCTAGCCATGAAGCTCTCTAGAGGAATTTGACATGTTTTCTCATAGGCGTGACTTTCTTTCACGGGCATGACTGATATGATCATTCACGGTTGCTATCATTCTTCATGGCCGTGAACTTTAAATGTTGGATAGTTGGTGTTAAGCTTCATCACGGGCGAGACATAAAAGGTCACGGGCGTGAACATGCTATTTCTTCATTTTTTGTCTTTTTGAGGTTAGTCTTTCATTCTCCGTTCTTGCTATCATGTTCCATACCCTGTTCAATAAACTTAGAAAACAAGTATGTTAAATACATTATTGTTATTTTATTCGTTAGTATCAAAATGATAGAAATACCCCTCAAGGTTCAACAATCTCCCCCTTTTTGATGGTGACAAATAATCTAGCAATATGTGTTTTTGAGAACTCTCCCCCTCAAAAGATGCTTAAGATAAAAAATTATTGAAGTGCAAGAATTGTAAAGAATGATGAAGTATAGCATGAATGTATGCTTCCTAGTTTAGGTATATGCAAGTTATATGCAAGGTATATCCACGGTATACCAAATTTTTACTTAAAACTAGTTAAGTATGTGCAAAGTATATTTAAGGTATATTCAAAGTATATCAAGCATATTAATTCATGTAACTTGCATCAAGGTATATGCAAAGTATACTTAAGGTATATTCAAGGTATATCAACTCATTTGCATACTTGCATATTCATTTGATTCAAATAAGCATTTCAAATATATTGCATTTAAATTTAAATATAATATATTGCTAGGTTCTCCCCTTTTTGTCATCAACAACCCCTTTTTGTCATCAACAAAAAGAATAACAAAGAGATAAATCATAAGGGAAAACTAATGCAATTATATTAATATTAAAAGAAAAGTACAAGGTTCCTAAAAGTGATTTAAAGTCCTACATAAAAAATGTTAGAAATTAACATAGTGAAAATATAGTCTAGCTAGATTTGGAGCTGGACATCCCATCTCTAAGGTGAGCTACTTCTGCCTCGAGGATCTCCATGTGAGACTCTATGAAATCCTTGAATTTCTCTAACCTCTGATCCATCGAAGTCTACAATTGGTCAAAACGTGGTGCCAAGAGATCAGCCACTTGCTAAGCTAAGTTCAGTGTGGAGGCAGAGAATTTTCCAATTTCCTGCTCAACCTCTGGGGTCACCATCTCAACTCGAACTCTCTTCCTCTCCTGGATTCCTTGGAGGCCAGCTTTGAAGTCGTCTGAATCGTTGTCCTCCCAAATAATCTCACTAGATGTGTTGATGAAGCGGTAGTAGATGTTGTTCTCATGAACTATGTGAACCGCCACTCCCATTTTGATAAATGACTCAACATTTAGTCGGTCTCAAGGATGTGCTGGTATAAGGTTGAAGTGATGCTCCTCTAGCTTCAAATACCCAAGCTTTATAGCAAGGGGAGTCACATACCCACCAATCAAAATGTCTTCGTATGGCTTTATGGCAATAGACAGTAGATGCTTTGCAAACCATCGAGATAAAGTCACTGTTAGACCTCGTGAGGCCATTTCCAAGAGAAAGAGCTCTAATTTCTGAACCAATCTGTTGCTATCTCCTCTAGCACAAATGCTATAGGTTAGAAACCTATGCAAGTACTTGTGCACTGGTGATCGAATGTGGGTGCTTTTTGTCTTCTTGACGTCCCAGCTGCAGTCGAGCCCGAAATGAGTCCATGCCTGAGTAGCATAGAATTCCACCTCACTCTCATTAAGGATACCATCAAAGGGAAGGTTGAACATGTCACCAAACTCTGTGGCAGTGAGGGTGTTCGAATGCTTGCAAAGTTGAAATTTTACTGTGCTGGTGGGAGAGACTTGTAAGGTGCTAAGAAACTCTAGAGTTATTTTCCTTAGCGTCAGTTGATGGATATCAGCGAAATCTTCCAGATGACAAGCCTGGAGTTGTTCCGTCATGCTTGTCTCGAAACCAAGTGTTCTGATAGTTTGCCACTCAAATGATCAAGAGGAAAGAAGTGGTCTTTTCTTGAGAGTCATGTACCTCGGATGAAAGTGCTCCGGGATGATATTGAAAAGCTAGTCTTGTACCTTCTTGGAGCATGAGACTTCTTTCTAGTACCTTTGAAGGAGCCGGGTTCCATTTTTTATTGAGAAATATATTTTTGAAGAGAGAAAATCTGATGGAATTTTGGAATAGAACCTAGAGTGTTTTGATTTCTGAGGATGGAGACATTTTTTGAAGGTATTTGTAAATGGTGTATGTTGCTAGGGGGCCGGAATCTTCAAAATGGTATTGAATGGTGATAAATAGGAGAATTTGGAGAATTGGAAATGAGAGAAATAACGGTAGAAAACATTTTATAGCCGACATATTCACAGTCATGAATGGTAAGTCACAAGGTGTGAAATGTCATGTTCACGGTTTGCTGAAAAGACGTTTTTCCCGTGATGAAGGATGTGAAACGATTCACAATCATGACAATTAAAGGTCACGGGCATGCATGATGAAATATCACGGTGGTGAAAAATGAGTCCCAGTCGTGAAGTACAATCTTCACTACTTGTGACCGTGAGACAAAGCGTGACACAAAGCGTGAACGCTTCTGTAAGTTTTTGGTGGAAATGTTCACGGTGGTGAATAAGCGTCATGGGCGTGAACAAAAGGTTTCACGGGGGTGATAGAAAAAGGTTATGGGCATGAAACATAGTCTTCACTACCTTCAACCGTGAAGCATGTTGTGAAGCAAGGCATGAAATGTCTAAAACTATGTCTAAAACAAGACTAAAGCATTTCTAAGGTGCTTCTATTCCCTATAACATATATTTCTATCATGTTAGCTACTTCATGCCTAAAGAGATGAGACAAAAACACAAGATTATCAATCAAGGTTCGACAATTTTGGCAATCATAAAGTTAATCCATCAATCATACCAAGCTCTCTTCTTATGAAATTAAATCTTTCCTCATTTAGAGTCTTAGTGAAGATATCTGCCAATTGATTGTCTGTGCTTATAAATTCCAATACAACATCTCCATATTGAACATGATCTTTAATAAAATGATGTTTTATGTCAATATTCTTACATCTTGAGTGTTGAATGGGATTCTTAGACAAATTTATAGCACTTGTATTGTCACATCTAATAGGTATATGGTCCATACCATGACCATAATCCTTAAATTGTTGTTTCATCCAAAGGATTTGTGTACAACAACATCCTGCTGCCATATACTCCGCTTCAGCGGTAAAAAGAGCAACTGAAACTTATTTCTTGCTAAACCATGAAACTAAGCATTCTCCAATAAAGTGACAAGTACCTGAAGTACTTTTTCCATCTAAAAGACTTACAGCATAATCAACATCTGAATATCCTATTACGTGAAAGGATGAATTTCTAGGATACCATAAACCCAGATGCAATGAGCCATGTAAATATTTTAAAATTCTTTTTAATGCATTTAAATGTGACTCTTTAGGACATGATTGAAAGCGAGCACATAAGCATACACTATACATTATATCGGGTCTAGAGGTAGTAAGATATAAAAGTGATCTGATCATACTTCTATAGAGCTTTTCATTAATGTTCTTACCCTTTTCATCCTTGTCCAATTTTGTTGATGTGCTCATTAGAGTTTTGGCATTTTTGCATCCTTCCATTCCAAATTTCTTATGTAAGTCTTTGGCATATTTGGATTGGTTGATGAATATGCCCCCATTGCCTTGTTTTATTTGTAGACCGAGGAAGAATTTTAGCTCACCGATCATGCTCATTTCGAATTCCCTAATCATACAATTAGCAAATTCTTGGCAAAATAATTCATTAGTAAACCCAAATATGATCTCATCAACATAAATTTGAACAATTAGAGTGTCATGCTTATGCTTTTTAATGAATAATGTAGTGTCAACATTCCCCTTTGTAGAATTATTTTCTAAGAGAAAAGAACTTAGTCTTTCATACCAAGCTCTTGGGGCTTGTTTCAAACCATATAAAGCTTTTGAAAGTTTAAATACATGGTTGGGCAAATCATAGCTTTCAAAACCTGGTGGTTATTCTACATAAACTTCTTCTTCTATAAAGCCATTTAAAAAGACACTTTTTACATCCATTCGAAAGAGTTTGAAATTCATATGGCATACATATGTAAAAGTATTCTTATGGCTTCTAATCTATCTATAGGAGCATAGGTCTCATCATAATCTATTCCTTCTTCCTTATTATATCCTTTTGCAACCAACCTAGCCTTATTCCTAGTTATTGAACCTTGTTCATCTAGTTTATTTCTAAGTACCCATTTGCTTCCAATGATTTGATGCTCCTTGGGTCTAGGTACTAAGGTCCATACCTTACTTCTCTCAAATTGGTTGAGTTCCTCTTGCATGGCAATCGCCCAACTTTCATCATTAAGAGCCTCATCAATATTTTTAGGCTCAATTTGAGAAACAAAGGCAAGATCAGAAACTAAATGTTTGAGATGAGATCTAGTACTTACTCCCCTTGTAGGATCACCAATGATTTGCTCTTTGGGGTGATCTTTTGTCAATCTCCATTCCTTTGAGAGCTCTTACCTGTTTTCCTCTTGATCTGGAGGTAGAGAAGCATCTTGATGTGAATTTTCTTGATCATTTTCTTGTCTATCATTTTCAAGATCATGTTTTTCCATGGTACCTACAACATCATCAAGAACACTACCTTTCACAAGATCAAGCTTACTAGATTCATCAAAAACAACATGCATAGATTCTTCAACAGTTAATGACTTTTTAGTAAGTACTCTATATGCTTTGCTAGTTGTAGATTATTCATTAAAAAGATTGTTAATGAATCTTCCAGACTTGATCTTGTGAAAGGTAGTGTTCTTAATGATGTTGTAGGTATCATGGAAAGACTTGATCTTGAAAATGGAAAATAAGAAAATGATCAAGAAGATTCAAATCAAGATGATTCTCTACCTCAAGCTCAAGAGGAAATCAGGCAAGAGCTCCCAAAGGAATGGAGATTGACAAAAGATCACCCCAAAGAACAAATCATTGGTGATCCTTCTAGGGGAGTAAGTACTAGATCTCATTTCAAACATTTAGCTTCTGACCTTGCTTTTATTTCTTAAATTAAGCCTAAAAATATTGATTAGGCTCTTAATGATGAAAGTTGGGTGATTGCAATCCAAGAGGAACTCAACCAATTTGAGAGAAATAAGGTATGGACCCTAGTACCTAGACCCAAAGATCATCAAATTATAGGTAGCAAATGGGTATTTAGAAATAAACTAGATGAACAAGGTTCAATAACTAGGAATAAGTCTAGATTGGTTGCAAAAGGGTATAATCAGGAAGAATGAATAGATTATGATGAGACATATGCTCCTATAGCTAGATTAGAAGCCATAAGAATACTTTTAGCATATGCATGCCACATGAATTGCAAACTTTTTCAAATGGATGTAAAAAGTGCCTTTTTAAATGGTTATATAGAAGAAGTAGTTTACTAATGAATGGTATGAAAGACTAAGTTTACTAAGCCATGTAAAAAGTGCCTTTTCACATGAAGTTTACTAAGCCATAAGAACAACCACCAGGTTTTGAAAGCTATGATTTGCCTAATCATGTTTTTAAACTTTCAAAAGCTTTATATGGTTTGAAATAAGCCTCAAGAGCTTGGTATGAAAGACTAAGTTCTTTCCTTTTAGAAAATAACTTTACAAAGGGGAATGTTGACACTACATTATTCACTAAAAAGCATAAGCATGATATTCTAATTGTTCAAATTTATGTTGATGATATCATATTTGGGTTTACTAATAAATTGCTTTGTCAATAATTTGCTAACTGTATGACTAGGGAATTTGAAATAAGCATGATTTTGACCATATATATGGTTTGTGGTAGACATGTCTCATATGTTAATATTGTAAATGCAAGTAATTATGTAATATAATCGAGGATCATATGTGTATACAACATAATGATAAATATATATTGTTAATTAGAACGACTTGCCTTAACCAATATAAATAAATGAATTAAGTTATTTAAAATGAAAAAATTTTAATTCAAACAAATTTATTTAGTAAATCTCATGGCATCCTATTTATATATATGTGATTATTCCTAATATATAAGTAGGACGTCACATATTTGAACCATTAAACTAATTTAAAACTATAAATTTTACTTACCTCAAATTGGTATCCTAACTTTTCTTTTTGATTTTCTTCCACTTTATCCCTCCAATTGAAGATTAAAACCTTCTATTAGCCACTAGAGATGCTGAAATTATTTTTGGGTGGTTGATTTTGGTGTAAAAAGTGAAGAACATTGAAGAATTTTGGAAGAGAAAAATGGGAAACATGGTTCGGCCAAGCAAGGGATGAGAGGAAGGAGATGAAGCAAAATTATCTCTAGAGAATTCTGATAATATGGGTCTATTTATAGTGGTCTAAGTTAGGTGGGCTTGGGCCAAATAAAGTCTAACCCATTTAGGCCCAATTATACATTATAAATTAATTTTCTCACTTTCTAAGCTCAATTTCACCCAAATTTGATTCCATAATTCATAAAATATTTTTATATGACTACAAAAAATTTTCAACTCAATCAGAGTCTATTTTTTGTCCAGCTCACTCAAACTAGACTGATAATTCAATTTTCGGTGTTACCGTAAAATTCATTTTTTACAGTCAAATAATCCTAAATATTATTTAAGGTCTATCCATGTCTTAAAATAAATTTTTGGATGTCATTTGCTAGTTTTCATAGTCCGATCAAAGTACGATCAACTAACTATTTAATTAAACCAAGTCCTATTTTTTCTTAGTTTTGACTTTTTAGGGCTTATTTGACTTCATTTTCAGTCCAAATGTTACTATCAGACTAGTCATAACCTATATTTTCCGATGATCAAATAAAATATTTCCACCCATAAGGGTATGCAGATTAATTTCGGAAACTACAGTTTACAACTAACTCGGTATTTGGGTCATTACAAGTAGTTTGTAATAGAGGCTCTATATATATTTCAAGGGACAAATATGATATCAGGTAGTGGGATTGGTCTGGTTGGTTCTACTGGATTCTAAACTTAGATCAAAACACCATCTTCTCAATATTTGCGAAGCAAAACCACTAGATGGCTTTGAGACTGGCATTAGGTTGATATCCTATGTCTTTACATGTGTTATGCTAATAGTAATGATAACAATAATGTTGACTTATTACATTAAGTCTTGTACTTTGAGCAATAGCATTCTTTTTGGTCTACAATGACATGTGCTCCAACTTCTAATACACTTCCCCTCATTATCAACATAAGTCTTACAAAAGGAGCAATTGTTATGGCAAGAGATAGATGTATTGTCAAAAGTTTAGGTGTTGTATGTGATATGGGATCCATGTTATAAATTCAAAGTCCTTTCTTATATTCAGTAAATTTTCTATGTGCATTTAAGTACTTCTTACATGCATTAGTGGAAGTGGTTTAACTCACAATTTGAAGACCACAAATATCTTTCTACATATCAAAAAGCCAATTATTTTCAAAAATGAAAAAAGTAACATGGGTAAAGAAAAGAAATAGAATGTTGAATTATATTAAACTTTTATTGATCTTAATATGCTTCATTTTTTCTTTATGGGTTTCATACAGGGATGTGTTATGCATGGACAAGACTGGTACACTCACCATGAATTGTGCAATCATTGTTAATCATCTTGACAACTGGGGTTCAATAAAAGAAAAGGTTTTACATTTTCCATGCCTCAATTCTTTATGACTGATCAAAAGTATCCTCTAAATGATGCAATTGTGGCATTAGTATACACAAATGGACACAGATTATGGTCATCCAAATATAAAAATAAAATGAGATCCCTTTTGATTTTATATGAGGAAGAGTATTTGTACAGCTCCAGAAAGTGAACTAGAAGAAGACAAAAATGACATAAGATTGTTTAAAACATAAGATTTGAGTTCAATTGAGTTGCATGCTTTCATGTTTTATTCGTAATGTTGTATCAAAGAAGTGATCTAAGCATGGCTAATGATGAGGTCATGGGTGAATTATATCGATGGTATTTCAAATATAGAACACGTAACAAGTCAGCACCCAAATTATTATTTGTAACATAAAATTACCTAAACTATTATTTTGAATACTAAACTACCTCCATCATCTCCTATTAATTTTTGTTAACGGCATGAGGAAGTGTAATATTCATGTCAGTATTTAATTAAAAATACCTAAATGACATATATATATACCCATATAATAAAACAGTACTTGAATTAATTGAAATGTAACAATAGGTTACTTAAACTATTTATCTTGAAATTTAACAGTACTTACACTATGTACAACCTAATATTGTAATCGCTAAATACAACAACCAAATAGTCTAATTGATGAACATTTGTTCAACTTGAAGAATGAGCAATGCTTTTCCTTGGAAAGATGAAACAAGAAAACTATATTATTTTACCAAGTCAAATATGATAAATAGCTATGTTTTAGTCCCACATTGAAAAGTAAAGGATGACAAAAAAATGTTCCCACATTAACTATATGTTGTCTTTGAGGAGGAGAGAGTATTTTTTGAACTTTGAAGTGTTTCATTTAAACATCATGGTTGAGTGACAAAATATGTGTTATTTCATAGAGCAATTTATTTCATAGAAAAAATGTCCCAAAGTTTCAGTCTATGAAGAAAAATTCATATGATGCAATTTTGTCGCTCAACCATGATGTTTAAATGTTGTGACTTTGGCAATTGTTGGAAAATTGTTTGGTCTAATATAACAATACATGTATTTTATTCACTTGACTTAATTTAGGTTAGAGTGTGTTTAGGCTTGATGAAATCAATTTAATATTAATATTTTGTGCAGTTACTTTATACACTTAATGTTGAACTTCAAGTTGAAATATTCATGAATGAAAATGTTTGATTGTTGTATTCAACGGTTGTATTGTTAGATTGCATGTAGTGTAAGTACAGTTAAATTTCAAGATAAATAGTCTAAGTAACTTGTTACATTTCAACTAATTCAAATACCATTTTGTTACATGGGTATATACAAGTCATTTAGGTTTTTTAATTAAATGTTGACATGGATATTACACATCATCATGCCGTTAACGGAAATTAATAGGAGTTGAAAGAGGTAGTTTAGTGTTACAAAATAACAGTTTAGGTAGTTTTATATTACAAATAATAATTTGTGTAATGAGTTGTCGGATGTTATATATTTATATTACTGTTGTGTAATTCACCCTGAGATTATTGAAACAGACATGGTTTTTCCTGCTGTAATTACATTCTTTGACCCACCGAAAGACTGAGCAAAACAAGCTCTATGGAGGTTTGCCGAGAACGGAGTAAAGGCAAAAGTCATAACAGGTAACTCACTGTCTCTAGGAGTAAGGATTTATGATGAACTTGGAATCAGAACCACCTATATGACAACTGGACTAGTGTTTGAGAAACTCAATCAGGATGAATTTCATGAGGCTGTTAAAAGAGCAACAGTACTTGTTTGGCTGACCCCAACACAGAAACTACGCGTGGTGCAATCCTTGGAAACAGTGGGTGACTATGTAGTTGGATTCCTGGGAGATGGTATTAATGATTCGCTAGGAATAGATGCTGCTAATGTAGATATATCTGTCGACTCGGGAGCATTAGTTGCAAAAGATTTTGCAGACATCATTTCGCTGGAGAAAGATCTTAATGTCCTTATTGCTGGGGTTGAGCATGAATGTCTAACAATTTTCGGAGAATTCATGGGAAAATCCCCACGCAGAGAAAATCTCTTTCATACAAGAGATTGCTTGGTGGCCAGTGCTTTGCTGCACAATTGTGATTTCTGCCATTGGAATTGCAAATCCATTCACAATAGTCAGAGAATTCATGGGATTCGCTAGTTTACCATTGTCATATTTTGGATTTTTGGTTTTGCTTTTTCTAGGATACTTTACAATGGCCAAGTGGTCAAAAGAGTTTGCATTTTCATTCATAAAAGTTGGCTTTAGGAAGAAGTGTGGAATCTTATGCAAGAAGCACCTAGAGAGAAAGAAGGGGAAAAAAATTCCTTTTGTACATTATTGAGGATTTTATTCTGATAGGACAATTGACATTTTTCCTTCGAGACTCTGCTTTTATTGAAAATTTGAAATATGAATGAAGAAATGATGAGCTCCAAGAACATATTGGAAAAAAAAGAAAAAAGAAAGAAAAGAAAAAGTTTCTTGCAGATTTTCCTCTTTATCTTTGGATTATGTACAACTCCTTTGACATCCATTATATTATATGATGCAGAAAGAAGCAACTAGATACCGATCCAAGCAATACAGCACTTCTGAAAATTTGCTTGGCTGGTGAGTTACCTGTATAAACAGATCCCATATGCAATCAGATTTGCAGATTGAAAAGACAGCAGCATCAAAGATCTACCACAAGTAAAAGTCTAAAAAAGAAAAGTGACTGATTTCTTTTCTTATTTTTTCTTAAAATCCAAGTTTAATTGCATTTTTGTTGTTTGTGCATGTGGCTGAGGTCTTGTTTTGCCTAATTTTTTTTATAAAACATGGAAATAGAAAATGGAAAAATAAATGAATATTAAAGTAATACCAAATTGGAGGTAATTATTCTTAATGTTCCATTCAAAATCCCAGTGCTTTCTGTCATTTTTGAGAGTCCAATACGCCCATCCAAATGAAGCTGCATTATAAACCTCAAGTTGTGCCCTTCCAAAATTTTGATAATCTGTCTGAGATCCACTTGTCACATTCCACTCATTCACCCATTCTCCTGCGACGAACAGAGTTCGTAATAATCCATTAGAACCTATATTCAAATGTCCCTAAGAATAACAAAATGGAGTGTGTTACCAATAAAAACCAGAGGACCATTTGCACTGTTCAAAGCCTGTAATTGAGTTTCCCTGCTCTTGTATATGAATTCAATATTATCCGTGGAGCTCAAATTAACAAAAAAGGTGTCAAAAAGATTGTAGTAATGCAAATCAACTACAATGTTATGAGAGCCTATATTAGCCTGGTATAGCTCCAATGGATCCGCATTGCCAATTCTTTGGCAAATAATGACATAAGCTGTTGGTGAGTATTTTCGAACAATTTCGTATCCTTGTTTATAGTATGGTACTAAAACTTCTAAAGGAACTGAGGCAGCAGATGGTTCATTTAAAAGCTCGATTCCCAGCAGTGCAGGATGTCTCGCATATCTGCAAATAAAATCATCATGTTGAGTTAAATTCCATAACATGGAACTAATAAAGCATACAACTTAGGACCTGCAAAACTGAACAGCTTCACTATGCACACACACAAAAAGATAGACTTCCCTAGATTGGGGGGATTAACAGACCCTCTAACAAGAATCCCCGAAAACATAAAGGGTTTTGGGTGGATTGTAGTGGTAGGAAAAAATGGATTGCTTTATTGGGGCAATAAATTTTACAAATTGAGTGTTCATAATGACTCTTGGAAAGCATTGTACTCTCATAATATTATGACAATTTGGGAAAGACATGTTATCTGACAGCACATGAAAAAAGAAAAAAAAAAAACTCAAAAGAAAAGAAGCTCCAAGAACAGCAAGAACCCAGGTTATATTTTCTTGCTTTCAATGAGGCAGATACTGAGCATCACGAACTCTTCTCAAATGACTGGACCTAAAGTTGATAGCTTTCAAATATGTGAAACCAAAATATATATTCTTCAATTTAAGGTACAATTTTGCTTCTGTTTTGATGAGTGGAGATGTAATCATTGCAATTCTTCGTATTGTTTAAACAGCCATAAGATATACTGAAGCCTAATGGTAGGATTATTTCATTTAAAAACTAAGTTGACTAGTATGACCCTCTCATAGATAATTTCTTAATGGAAAAATATCACCAGCCATAAAAAAATTTAGTGATATTCTAAAGCTCTTACAATTGGGATATCTAGTGATGATCAGGTTGTGTAAACAGTGCAATAAATCATCCAATTTGTACCTTGAAGCTAGAAAATCTATGACATTCAGTGTTTGTGAGATGTAATCTTGAGAAGTTGGCCAGCCAGTTGTGCCATCTCGACTAGCACTATGTTCCATCCCATTTTGAGAGCCAGGAGCTGCATGTACATCAATTATGCATTTTACGTCATAGGCTCTGCACACAGTTTTCAGGTACATAACGAAAGTAAATGCAGAGTTTACGCATTAACAGTCCAAACAGAAATAGGGAACAGCAGGACCTACTGTGCCCATGAGAATGCATTATCTAGAGCTTCCAAGGATCCTCCTATAAATGGAGCTGGAGGATCAGGATCAAAAGCAATCCACCAACCAACAGGGATCCTCACAGCATTTATCCCATGTCTATACAAGAACTTAAAATCTTCCATTGTAATAAAACTGTTTTTATGTTTCTGCAGTTCCAAAAAGGAAAAAAATATAAAATATGCAAATAGTTGAACCTACTGGTACTCTCTGTTGTCTTATTTGATACATACTGGATGGTTTGTCATAATTCAACATTTTCTTTTAGATATTGTTTTAACTAGCAATTTCTTTTTACATAGGTAATTGTTTAACTTTAACATCAACCAAAAGAAGAAAATATTGAATAACGTATGGTGAAATACAAAATAAAGATTGACCTTGAGAATCTCTTTTGCCTTACTATGTCCATACCCATTTGCAAGTTGGTAATCTCCGTGTAAGTTATTTGCTATGATTGCCATTTCAAATGTGGCTGCATTATCATCCCACCCTGGTTTCCCTAGATAGTCTGCTGTGAGTTGGTTTCCTGTTGTAGCCTAAAAAATAGATTATATGCTACATGCAATTTTATCAAAAGTAGAGGATTATAAGAAGAGGCAATTAAACATCAGCAATCTCAAATTCCATCCGGGATCTGAATAGCTATGCCCTTTATAGATTCATTGTTGGCTGTAAATACAAATAAGTTTTTTTTCCATGCATATGTTACGGCTATATATCCTCCTCCAGAACCCTTAAAAACAAAAACAAAATTCCTGGAGATTGAAACTTTTATTCCTACTCGCAAATGTGCCCTATACCATCATTTTTATCCGTCCAGTTGAGCAAAAAGTGAGCAAATATAGTAAGAAATCTTACCTGTAGATAGGTACCACTAGTAAGTTTAATGTGAATTCTATTGTTGTTATTTCTCTCAATATAAAATGATTGCGCTGCTGAAGTGGAGTTTTCTGTTGCAGAGCACCCTCCACTATAGCATGTTAGAAACTGGCCTTGAGAGGTCCGGAACTGAAATTCTAGTGCAGAGACTCGCCATAACTGCAGGAAACAAGTGTGATAAATTGTATGCATTATAAGATGAAGTCAACACTTCAAATTGCTACATGAATTAAGTGGTGCTTAGAATCAGTTCCATATTTGAAAAGTAGCAACAACTTTTCTTACATGACATTTTATCATCTGTTTGGTCCATGAATGAATTTCTGGACCCAATCTAGGTGAGAAATATTAAACTTAAATACATATATGAACTTGAATTATATCAACAACATTGAGAATAGACAAGAAACAACCACCTTCATACAATCCCCCAATCTCCAAACAGATAACTTACTATAACGGCATTAAAAGAGACATCAATTCATTTGCACTACATTAAAATGAATATAGTTTTTGCAGGGGGGAAAGAGCAAATCGTGTGTATTCTTGACAATATATTGCCAAAGAAACATTAACAATAAAAGAAAATAATTTCTATTTTGCTTCAAGTGAATGTTCTCAACAAATAGCCAAACATAACTTGTGGGGTTATAAACATGAAGGAATTAAATTTAGATTTAAATATAGCATATTTGATAGAACTAAATGAAACTTTCTAAAATTGCAACATCAAAGAAATACCATTTTGAGTCCAAATAAAGTTAAAGAAATAAAAGGGACTGAGCTGGCATTGACAAAAAGCACCATATGAAAGACAGTTATAAAAATCAATGAAGGTATTGGACAATATAATGTGGCACCTTACCCTGAAGGTTTCCCATGAAGAAGCGATTTCTCTATCCACTGTAACACCCATACCGCCCCCATTCTCCGCAGAAACATACTTCTGCAATGTCACTGACTTGAATTGAACCTCTGTACCATCCTATATTCCAACATTTGCTAACGGCTTTAATTAGACTAATCACAAGCCACCTCAAAAAAAAAAAACAAAAAACAAAAAACAAAAAACAAAAAAACAAAACCAGGAACAACAGAATTTGAAAATATAATCTCACAAGCATGTCTCCATTGGGAATGCCATCAAAGAGTGAGGGTGTGATCCAACCTTCCACGACCAGCCATCCTCCCAAATTTACTCCTCTAACTTTAGAACCTCCTCTCTGTCCCTCCACTTATATCAAGCATCACAACATTAAAAACCGTTACAAAATTCAGTTCATATTGTCATATTTAAAGATGCAACATTTTTCAACACAAGATTAAAACAATCCAAAAAAAAAATAGGGCCAAATAAATTCACCTGAGTATACTGCGGAGAAGATTACCCAACATGAAAGTGAAAATGCAAATCCCCACTTGCTAATACTAAGTTCCATGAAGAATGCAGGTCCCTACAGCATCAATCTAGCCAAAATATAGAATCCATCTGCAACAACAAAGTAGAAAAACCCCCAATAAAATAAAAAATAAAAAAAAACCACTTGGTGAGAATCTCAGTAATCCCTTCCTTGTTACTCAATTAATACCAAATTTAACATTGTAAACAAACACAACATAAGTTGTCTGGGTTTGCCTTTAGCCCTGTTCTAACTATCAGCAGTTAAATTAATTAATATACACAACTTTCACAATTCCATTTGTTCATTAAGGAGTGAAGACAAATAGGGAAACCCAATAAAATAGAATAAGAAGAAAGGAAAAATATCTGTAGATTGCAAAGGAATAAAAATAACGCGGAACTTGAAAGAGTTTAGAAGGCAGTGTATGCAAAAGGAAAAAAAAAAAGGACTCCTTTGCTTGCAAAAAAAGGACTCCTTTGCTTGCAAATTTGGAGTTACTTTAAAATAGTACATATAGTTGATTGGTTGATTGGAGAAAGGTTAAGAACATGAAAAGGATAGTCTTTGCTTTTACTGAAGAATGAATATCCCTGGTTATCGATTTTGATATTTTGAGGAGCAAAAGGGCAAAAGAGAGATTATGGATCCACCTTATCTCTTAAGGTGTTGCATGCTTTTTATCTAGTTCCTTCTGCATCAATTTTCTTGTTATTGTGTGTGGTTTTGGGTTTTGTGATTCTCGTTTTTTAAATGTTAAGAGGCCCGACTTATTTATTTATTTATTTTATAGAAAGTCTCAAGTCTTCACTCCTATCAAGTATATAAATTTCATAATAATGGTGTAATAATTAATCATGTAATTTTTACATCATAAAACTTTTGTTAGCATGGTTCACTATAAAAGAATTTAGGTAAGAAAAATCTAATTTAGAATTTCTTTTTTCCTCTAAGATTTCTATAAAATAATAAAAATTATAAACTTCAGTAACAATTTTTTGGACAAACTTGTCATTTATGATGTATTAGAAAACTAAACAATTGTAATATATATTTGTTAACGATGCTATATTTTGAATATACCTAATGAAGTCAGGTTGGAAGAGTTCAAGTCAATTTTGAATCTAGAATCAGTTTATTCAAACAGATATTTTGTCTATTCAATTTAAAAAAAAAACAAATCAAATTCAAATAATTTTTTAGTTCAAATCAATTTAAAAGTAATTCATTCATATTTTGCCAGATTTCAAATGAATCTAGTTCTCATAAAATAAAAAATTGCCATATCTAATATTAAATAATCATACAAAATTTATTTTAATTTTAATAATGTAAACTGTAATTTAATGCACAGAAGAAAATTGAATTTTATGAAACAAAAAAGATATAAAAATAATACGATAATAACTCATAAAAAAATTAATCTCCATATTTTGTTGAATTTTAGATAATTTAAATTTTGAAAGTATGAAAGTATATATATATATATATATATAATTTTATATGTAATATGTTATTTTATTTTATCTTTAGTTAAAATTTCTTAAAAATAATTTAATACGTCAGCTAACATCTTGTCATACAATAAAATTAAGAAGTTGAAAATGTTTTTCGAAAAATAAGTAGAAACGTTAATTTGATAAGAGATGGATTGTGTGATTGAGTGGAGAAATAAAATATTTTTTTCTGCAACAAATTGACAAAAAAATAATTGAAAATGGTTACTAAAAATTGTCAAACTCATTATCCAGCTAAGGGATTGAGAAAAAATCAAAAGAGGGTCAATATTGGCCGGCAAATAGGATCTTTATCAAGCCGACCTTCAACTAATGGAAAATAAGGGGTGAAATTTATATTTCTTTTCCTCCATGGAGTGTCATGCAAAGCAATGAGAGCATTTTGTTCTAATCATAATAATGATAATAACATTTTGTTCTAATAATAATAATAATAATAATAATAATAATAACAACTGTTGCCCAGATATTATACCAAGAAGGAGGGTTGAATTGGAGTTTAAAAAATTAAACTTTAAAGTGCGGAAATAAATAGTAAATTTTAGAAGGGATAGAGAAAATAAGACACAAAGATTTATAGAGGTTCGGGTATTAACAAACCCTACTCCTCTCCCCAATCGCAATTGGGAGTTTTACTAACACACTAACTGTTACAATGGAGTTTTACAAGCTCACTCCCAACTATGGTGTTTCTCACAATGGCTCACACCTAACCCAGAAATCTCTTGTGTTTTAATGGCTCACACAATAACCAATTCCTTTGTGTTTTACAGGCTCACACAAACAACCTACACTTTGTGTTTTACAGGCTCACACAACTAACCCTTACAAGTGTTCTACTCTTAACCCAGAACTACCCAATGCTCACTTGAGTAAAGATTACAGAGAGAACCACTTATAAATCTTTATTGCTCAAATATGAGGAGCAAAAAGATTTTTACAGAGAATTGATTTGTTCTCAAAGTATGAGAGTACAAGATAGCTTGTAATTTGAAGTATATGCTAATCTTTTATTTTTCTTATCATTCCCTTATCATCCTCTTATTTCTTAATGTATAAATGACTTCCATTTATACTCACATGGCTGAATATAGCCGTTGGGGTGCATTAAATAAGAAACTAGCCGTTGTACCAACTAAAAAAATCGCGCCTGTCATTTTTCTCTTTCATTGGTCACGGGCGTGAATATGCTTGTCACGGGGGTGACAGTTCTTCCCAAGCCGTGATTGAAGTGGTGACCTTGGTCGTGAAGCTCTCTGGTATGTTTTGACATATAGAGTCACGGGCGTGACATTTATCCTTCACGGGCGTGACATAATTTCCAGCCGTGAGCCAAGCGGTGACTCTGGTCGTGAAGCTCTCTGGATGAAATTGAGAGAATCATTCACGGGGGTGACACCATCATTCACGGGGGTGAACATCTTCCCAGCCGTGACCCTAGTGGTGACTCTGATTGTGAAGCTCTCTGGTTGAAATTTCATGACTCTTCACGGGGGTGACACTTTTAGTCACGGGGGTGACTGAAATGCCCACTTCACGATTTGTTCTTCCTTCATGGCCGTGAACTTCAAATGTTAGTTTTGGTAACGGCTAGCTTTGTTCACGGGAGTGACTCCTAGAGTCACGGCAGTGAACATGCTACTCTTTACTTTTTGTTTCTCAAGGATTATTCTTCCAATTCTCCATTCTTGCTATTTTTAATTTATGTCCTGTATAATACACTTAAAGCAAGTATGTTAAATACAATATTGCTATATTATTTATTATCATCAAAATGACGGAAATACCCCTCAAGGTTAACTTCTAATAATAATAATAATAATAATAATAATAACAACAACAACAAAATTTAGAATTAGATTGATTTGAAATCTGGCAAAATAAGAATTCAAACCACAATGGATGTAAAGACGATAAATTATGATAAATGACCTAAGTGCAAAGTTTTGAATGTTTTAGAGCAAATTTGACATTTATTCACAAATTGAAGGACCAATTGGAATTTTTGCCATTTAATGGACATTAAACCTAATTTATCTAACTGTTGACCAACCACATATTTAAAATAAGAGGGAAAGTATTTTATTTTAGTGGATTAATATGTTCTTGGGTTTTGCGGTATTGGGCCACCCATGTGGGTATGATTCAGCCTAAACCCATATCTTCTTATATATAAAGTTATGAAAATATATAACTTTTGGAAAAGAAATGATATAACTTTTCTCATAAGTTAAAAAACTTAACTTTTTATCAAAAAGTTTTCTTTGAAATTCGGAAATTCTCGATAAAGGAATTTTTTCATCTCCATTCAATCACAAGTGAATCAAAGAGTTCGTACTGTGGAATTGTGTTAGGTTTTAGTAATTTGACTCTGCCTAAAAGCATTGAAAGTGCACGATCTATGCTCATCAAATAAGTATTCGCTACTCTAGAAATTTCGACATTGGTATCATAGCCCGTTTTGTGCGTTTTTGTACTTAAAATCGTAATTGTGATGATTTTTGTGAAATTTACTATGAAAATTCAAAATTTATTCAATTTTCGTAAAATTAATTCTTCAGTTTCATAGTTCAAATTTGGTATCGTTGGAAAGCTCTCATCACAAGCTTTCTAAGGAGTATTTTTGCATAATTTGCTCATGAGTGGTTGAATTTTTATGATTTTTCAAAGTTTCTGAGTATATTTTTTTCGAAAACTGTCATTAAAACGATTTCCACTCTCGGATCGTGTATGTGTTATTCAAACACGGCCAAAATGATGTTGAAACGAAATAAAAATGGTCCTAATGGTTTTAAAACTGTAAAAAATGTGTAAATTTTAAAAAATCACTGCAAAAAAACCTCCAAAAGACGGCGCTTGTACTATATGCGCTGCCTCGGTGGGTGACGCTCTAGTGGTTGGGAGAAATGGTTCCTGATGGTTTTTTTCACGTGTCCATGACACGTGGTATGTTTGGCTACGTGCATTTCTCTGGTTGGTCCACAAATGCTGACGTGTCGATGACGTGGAAAGGTACATGTGGCAGCGTGTGGAGCGCGTGGGAAAATTTAGTTCGGTGCGTGGGGGCACGTGAATGAGTATTTTTGGTCCAAATATTTTTTAAAATTCTCAAAATTTAATTTCCAATTGAATAGATATTTTTCAAAATTTTTTTATGACTATTTTGATGAAGAATCTAGAGAAAAATATGCAAATTGGAACATAATTACTAAAACTTTATTTGTAAATTTTTTTTGGTATTACATAACATATATCATATTTAATGGAGTCTAATGTTGGTTTAATTTATTCAAACATATAGTGAGGAATCTAATGATTCGCGCTTTAGAGCGATTATGTGCATATAAGAAAGATCTCCATATTGAACATGATCTCTAATAAAATGATGTCTTATGTCAATATGCTTACTTTTAGAGTGTTGAATGGGATTCTTAGATAGATTTATAGCACTTGTATTGTCACATCTAATAGGTATATGGTCCATACTATGACCATAATCCTTAAGTTGTTATTTCATCCAAAGGATTTGTGTACAACAACATCCTGCTGCCACATACTCTACTTCAGCAGTAGAAAGAGCAATTGAAACCTGTTTCTTGCTAAACCAAGAAACTAAGCATTCTCCAATAAAGTGACAAGTACTTAAAGTACTTTTTCTATCTAAAAGACTTCCAGCATAATCAGCATCTGAATATCCTATTATGTGAAAGGATGAATTTCTAGGATACCATAAACCTAGATGCCATGAGCCATTTAAATATTTTAAAATTCTTTTTACTGCATTTAAATGTGACTCTTTAGGACATGATTGAAAGTGAGCACATAAGCATACACTATACATTATATTGGGTTTAGAGGTAGTAAGATACAAAAGTGATCCGATCATACCTCTATAGAGCTTTTCATTAATGTTCTTACCCTTTTCATCCTTGTCCAATTTTGTTGATGTGCTCATAAAATTTGGACTTTCTATATGATATTTAGTGAAGACTACGACTTAGCTATGGTACAACAGATGTCTATAGTTCTTGATTCCTTACCTGATTCATGGGAAGAGGAAAGGAAGACTTAAAGAAAGATTAAGTGACTTAACTTATGAAAATCTTGAAAAAGATTTGAATCGGGAACTGAAGCGTCGGATATAAGATAGTACTAGGTGATCTAGTAAATCGATGAATAGTTTCCTATGGATGAAAAAAATATTTAATACATTGGAAAAAAGAGAATTTGTTGAGAGAGAACCACAGGTTCAACTAGATGATGAATGAATTAAACTCAATATTAGAAAATATTTATTTTTGTGTGTGACAATATGTTATTTTTTTGGGACATGTAATGGATGTTTATCTTATTTTAATGCATATATATTATTATTGTTATATTACATTATATGATGAATGTATTGTGGGAATATTAGATTGGTAGATTAATGAATCTCATCTAATACAAAATTAATTGACACATGTTTAAATTAAACAATGATAACTGGATTATGTCAGTAGGAATTTTTTGAGCTGTATATACAGTTTTTTTGTTTCTACTACTTATGTTAGGTTATTATTGATTAATTTAAAGTATTGTGACTTGAAATTGATAAAAGTAATAATGAATTGTGTTAATCCTAATTATGATCATTGTTTCTAAGTAGTTGAAATGACTGCAACAAAAAACATTATTGCTGATTTGAATTAAGGAGATAAGTTGAATGATAAAAACTATGACATTTGGCATCGTAAAATTCAATATCTCTTGGAAGAGCAAGATATGCTAGAAACAATAACATAACCAATGGCTGAGCCTGAGCATGGAAACACTGCCCAACATAGGCGGGATATGGAAGCATATCAAGCCTATAAACACAAGGATAGAGTTGCTTGCATATTGATGCTGAGCAGCATGAGAAATGACTTGATGCTACACTTTGAGAAGCACTGTTTAGCCCAAGCAGTTTGGGATGCTGTTAAGGTTCAGTTTGGTGGAACCTCAACAACAAGGCTACGTCAGTTAACTCTAAAATTTGATGCCTATAAGAAAAATTCTAATCATACAATGAGGCAACACCTCATTGTCATGTCTAAATGATAAGTGAGCTGAAATGTGCTGGCCATGAGATGACAGATGAATAACAAGTCCAAGCTATAATTCGCTCTCTTCCAAAAGCCTGGAAACACATGCGTGTCAACTTTACCCATAATGACAATATCAAAACTTTTGATGATGTTGCCCGACATGTTGAGCTAGAGGAGGATCGCCTTATCCTTGATAAGCCTGAAGGAGAGGCTTATATGACTGAGTCTAGAGGCAAAGGAACTTCAGGCTTTGGGCAAAAGAAATGGAAGGGTAAGGGTAAATGGCAAGGCAAGGGAGGAAATAAGGCCAAAGTTAGCAGAAATAAGTGCAAGCATGGGAAATGCAACGGAAAGAAAGGCAAGAACATGAATTGCTTCAACTGTGGGAAGCCTGGTCACTTTGCTCGTGATTGCACTGAGTCAAAGGTATTATATGACAAGATTAATCCCTCGGATTTTGATGTTAGTAGTTGCTTGATGTTAGCTGAAACTGTTCCTTATTAGACTGTAGGCTCAGTAGCAACAGACCACATAGCAAGGGACCGATCTGCCTTTGTGGCATTTCGTCGAATTCCAAAAGGGAGTAGAAAAATCTATATATGTAATAATGCTTCGGTTGACATGCTCGGGATCAGTACCTGCAAGCTAGTGATGCAGGGAGGCTGCACGCTTTATCTCCATGAGTGCTTTATGCTCCTGATGTTCGACAAAATTTAGTTTCTATTATTGTTCTACTTGGACTTGGCTTCAAAATTATTTTTGAAGATGGTTGTGTTAAAATACTTTTAGACATAGTTTTTTTATGGTTCTGGACATATGTTGAATGGTTTTATAGTGCTCGGCACTATTTTTATGGATGTTAAGTGTTGCCCAGATATTGTACCAAGAAGGGGGGTTGAATTGGATATTAAAATTTCTTAACTTTTAAGTGCGGAAAGAAAAGTTAAAGTTAGTAGGGATAGGAAGATATCACACATAAATTTTTATAGAGGTTCGGGTATTAACAAACTCTACTCCTCTCCCCAATCTCAATTGCGAGTGTCACTAACACACTAAGTGTTACAATGAAGTTTTACAAGCTCACTCACAACTATGGTGTTTCTAACAATGGATCACACCTAACCCAGAAATCCTTTGTGTTTTAATGGCTCACACAATAAACCAATTCCTTGTGTTTTAAAGGCTCACACAAATAATTCGTACAAGTGTTCTACTCTTAACCCAATATACCCAAACTCATTTGAGTAGTAGATTACAAAGAGAAACACTCACAAATCTATAATGCTTAGAAAATAATGAGCAAAAAGATTTTTTACAGAGAATTAATGTTTGTTTTGAAAGTATTAAATGCACAAATGGCTACAATAAGATTTTGATTCAAAGTTTTAGCTATTCTCTTGTTCTGGATTCATAAATTACTTGCATTTATACTTCCATGATGAATTATAGCCGTTTATTGCATTTAATGCAAAAATAGTTGTTGCATAACTCTTAATTTCGCGCCTGACATGTTTCTCTTTCCTCTTTCACGGTCATGAATAAGTGTGTAACGGTCGTGACTGTTCTTCTAAGTCGTGACTTGAGTGGTGACTTCGGTTGTGAAGCATTCCGAAAAGGATTTGAAATGTTTGATCATGGGTGTGACATTATTATTTCAAGGGCGTGAACATCCTTCCTAGCTGTGGTCCAAGTAGTGACTCTGGCCGTGAAGCTCTCTTGAGGAATTTGACATGTTTTCTCACGGGCGTGACTTTCTTTTACAGGCATGACTAATATGATCATTCACGATTGCTATGATTTTTCATGGCCGTGAACTTTAAATGTTGGATAGTTGGCGCTAAGCTTCATCACGGGTGTGACATACAAGGTCATGGGCGTGAACATGCTATTTCTTCATTTTTTATCCTTTTAAGGTTAGTCTTCCATTCTCCATTCTTGCTATCATGTTCCATACCCTGTTCAATAAACTTAGAAAACAAGTATGTTAAATACATTATTGCTATTTTATTTGTTAGCATCAAAATGATAAAAATACCCCTCATTGTTCAATAATCTACCCCTTTTTGGTGGTGACAAATAATCTAGCAATATGTGCTTTTGAGAAGTCTCCCCCTCAAAAGATGCTTAAGATAAAAAATTATTGAAGTGCAAGAATTGTAAAGAATGATGAAGTATAGCATCAAAATATGCTTCCTAGTTTATGTATATGCAAGTTATATGCAAGGTATATCCAATGTATACCAAATTTTTACTTAAAACAAGTTAAGTATGTGCAAAGTATATTTAAGATATATTCAAAGTATATCAAGTGCATATTCATTCATGTAACTTGCATCAAGGTATATGCAAAGTATACTTATGGTATATTCAAGGTATATCAGCTCATTTGCATACTTGCATATTCATTTGATTCAAAAAAGTATTTCAAATATATTGCATTTAACTTTAAATATAATATATTGCTAGGTTCTCCCCCTTTTGTCATCAACAAAAAAGAATAACAAAAAGATAAATCATAATGGAAAACAAATGCAATTATTTTAATATTAAAAGAAGAATACAAGGATTTGAAAAATGATTTAAAGTCTTATATCAAACAAGCTAGAAAATAACATAGCTAAAATATAGTCTAGCTAGATTTGGAGTCGGACATCCCGTCTCTAAGGTGAGCTACTTCTGCCTCGAGGCTCTCCATGCGAGACTCCATGAAATCCTTGAGGTTCTCTAACCTCTCTTCCATCGAAGCCTGCAATTGCTCAAACCATGATGCTAAGAGATCAGCCACTTGCTGAGCCAAGTTTGGTGTGGAGGCAGAGGATTGTCCTGCTCAACTTTTGGAGTCGCCATCTCAACTCGAACTCTCTTCCTCTGCTGGATTCCTTGGAGGCTAGCTTTGAAGTCGTCCGAATCATTGTCCTCCCAAATAATCTCACCAGCTGTGTTGATGAAGCAGTAGTAGATATTGTTCTCATGAACTATACGAACAACCACTCCCATTTTGATAAACAACTCGACGTCTGGTCGGTCTTGAGGATGTGATGGTATAAGGTTGAAGTGGTGCTCCTCTAGCTTCAAATACCCAAGCTTGATAGCAAGGTGAGTCACGTACCCACCAATCAGAATGTCTCCGGAGGGCTTGGTGGCAATAGATAGTAGATGGTTTGCAAACCATCGAGATAAAGTCACTATTAGTCCTCTTCGGGCCATGTCCAAGAGAATGAGCTCGAATTTCTGAATCGATCCATTGCTGTCTCCTCAGGAAAAAATGCTATAGGTTAGAAAACTATGCAAGTACTTGTGCACTGGGGATCAAAGGTGGGTATTTTTCGTCTTCTTGACGTCCCAATTGCAGTCAAGCCCAAAATGAGTCCATGCCTCAGTAGCATAGAACTCCACCTCACTCTCATTAAGGATACCATCAGAGGGAAGGTTGAACATGTCACCAAACTCTGTGGAAGTGAGGGTGTTCGGATGCTTGCAAAGTTGGAATTTTACTGTGCTGGTAGGAGAGACTTGCAGGGTGCTTAGGAACTCGAGAGTTGGTTCCCTCAGCTTCGGTTGATGGGTATCAACGAAATCTTTCAGATGACAAGCCTGAAGTTGTTCTGTCATGCTTGTCTCGAGACCAAGTGTTCTGATAATTTTCCACTCAAATGAGCGAGAGGAAAGGAGTGGTCTTTGCTTGAGAACCGAGTATCTTGGATGATAGTGCTCTGGAATAATGTTGAGAAGGTAGTTCGTGTACTTTCTTAGAGCATGAGACTTCTTTCCGGTACCTTTGGAGGAGCCGAATTCCATTTTTGATTGAGAAATATATTTTTGAAGAGAGAAAATCTGATGGAATTTTGGAATAGAACCTAAGGTGTTTTGATTTCTGATGATGGAGACGGTTTTTGAAGGTATTTATAGATGGAATGAGTTGCTAGGGGGCCGGAATCTTCAAAATGGTATTTAATGGTGATAAATAAGAGAAGTTAGAGAGTTGGAAATGAGAGAAATAACGGCAGAAAATATTTTATAGCCGACATATTCACGGGCGTGAAAAAAGGGTTTCACGGGGGTGATAGAAAAAGGTTATGGGCATGAAACATAGTCTTCACTACCTTTAACCGTGAAGCATGTCGTAAAGCAAGGCATGAAAGCTACTGGAGCTTTTGGCGATTATGATCATGGTTGTGAATATATGTCATGGGCATGAATTGCCTAAAATCCTCATTAAATAAAATTAAGTCTAAAACAAGACTTAAGCATTTCTAAGGAGCTTCTATCCCCTATAACATATATTTCAATCAAGTTAGCTACTTCATATCTAAAAAGATGAGACAAAACAAAAAAAACACAAGATTATCAATCAAGGTTCGACAATATTGGCAATTATAAAGTTAATCCATCAACCATACCGTTAATCCATCAATCATACCAAGCTCTCCTCTTATGAAATTAAATCTTTCCTCATTTAGAGACTTAGTGAAGATATCTGCCAATTGATTGTGTGTGCTTATAAATTCCAATACAACATCTCCATATTGACATGATCTCTAATAAAATGATGTCTTATGTCAATATGCTTACTTTTAGAGTGTTGAATGGGATTCTTAGATAGATTTATAGCACTTGTATTGTCACATCTAATAGGTATATGGTCCATACTATGACCATAATCCTTAAGTTGTTTTTTTATCCAAAGGATTTGTGTACAACAACATCCTGCTACCACATACTCAGCTTCAGCGGTAGAAAGAGCAATTGAAACTTGTTTCTTGCTAAACCAATAAACTAAGCATTCTCCAATAAAGTGACAAGTACTTAAAGTACTTTTTCTATCTAAAAGACTTCCAGCGTAATCAGCATCTGAATATCCTATTATGTGAAAGGATGAATTTCTAGGATACCATAAACCTAGATGCAATGAGCCATGTAAATATTTTAAAATTCTTTTTACTGCATTTAAATGTGACTCTTTAGGACATGATTGAAAGTGAGCACATAAGCATACACTATACATTATATTGGGTTTAGGGGTAGTAAGATATAAAAGTGATCCGATTATACCTCGATAGAGCTTTTCATTAAGTCTTGGCATTTTTGCATCCTTCCATTCCAAATTTCTTAAGTAAGTCTTTAGCATATTTGGATTGGTTGATGAATATGCCCTCATTGCCTTGTTTTATTTGTAGACCGAGGAAGAATTTTAGCTCACCCACCATACTCATTTCGAATTCCCTAGTCATACACTTAGCAAATTCTTGGCAAAGCAATTCATTAGTAGACCCAAATATTATGTCATCAACATAAATTTGAACAATTAGAGTATCATGCTTATGCTTTTTAATGAATAATGTAGTGTCAACATTCCCCTTTGTAAAACTATTTTCTAAGAGAAAAGAACTTAGTCTTTCATACTGAGCTCTTGGGGCTTGTTTCAAACCATATAAAGCTTTTGAAAGTTTAAATACATGGTTGGGAAATTCATAGCTTTCAAAACCTAGTGGTTGTTCTACATAAACTTCTTCTTCTATAAAGCCATTGAAAAAGGCACTTTTTGTATCCATTTGAAAGAGTTTGAAATTCAGATGGCATGCATATGCTAAAAGTATTCTTGTGGCTTCTAATCTAGCTACAGGAGAATAGGTCTCATTATAATCTATTCCTTCTTCCTGATTATATCCTTTTGTAACCAACCTAGCCTTATTCCTAGTTATTGAACCTTGTTCTTCTAGTTTATTTCTAAATACCCATTTGCTTCCAATGATTTGATGCTCCTTGGGTCTAAGTACTAAGGTCCATACCTTACTTCTCTCAAATTGGTTGAGTTCCTCTTGCATAGCAATCACCCAACTTTCATCATTAAGAGCCTCATCAATATTTTTAGGCTCAATTTGAGAAACAAAGGCAAGATCAGAAACTAAATGTTTGAGATGAGATCTAGTACTTATTCCCCTTGTAGGATCACCAATGATTTGCTCTTTGGGGTGATCTTTTATCAATCTCCATTCCTTTGGGAGCTCTTACCTATTTTCCTCTTGACCTGGAGGTAGAGTATTATCTTGATATGAATCTTCTTGATCATTTTCTTCTCTTTCATTTTCAAGATCAAGTCTTTCAATGGTACCTACAACATCATTAAGAACACCACCTTTCACAAGATCAAGCTTACTAGATTCATCAAAAATAACATGCATAGATTCTTCAACAGTTAATGACTTTTTATTAAATACTCTATATGCTTTGCTAGTTGTAGAGTATCCTAAAAAGATACCCTAATCAGATTTAAAGGCAAATTTTCCAAGGTTGTCCTTGGTATTCAATATGAAACACTTTCATCCAAATAATCTAAAGTATGATATCATGGGCTTTCTTCCATTCCATAGCTCAAATGAAGTTTTGTTTAAGAGAGGTCTTTTGAAAACTCGATTTGAAATATAACATGCAATATTTGTGGCTTCGGCCGAAAAGTAAGTTGGTAAACCATACTCATTGAGCATTGTTCGAGCCATTTCAATTAAAGTTCGATTTTTCCTTTCGACTATCCCATTTTGTTAAGGTGTCCTAGGAGATGAAAAATTATGCGAAATGCCATGTTCAAGACAAAAATTCTCAAAGTTTTCATTTTTAAATTCTTTGCCATGATCACTTCTTATTTTTGAAATACAATATCCTTTTTCGTTTTGAACTCTTTTAGCAAAGTTTCTGAAAGTTTCAAAGGCATCACTCTTTTGAGCTAAAAAAATTACCCAAGTAAATCTAGAGTAGTCATCGATGATGACAAAGGCATAGTGTTTACCTCATAACCTTGCAATTCTAGTAGGTCCAAAAAGATCTAGATGCAGGAGTTGCAAAGGTTTTGACGTACTTACAATATTTTCGGATTTAAAGGATGACTTGTGTTGTTTTCCTCTTTGGCAAGGTTCACATGTCTTGTTTTTTTCAAATTTGACTTTCGGCAGTCCCTTTACTAGCTCTCCTATGCTGAGGCTTTAAATTAAATCCATGCTTGCATGACCAAGCCTTCTACGCCACAGCCAAAATTCATCACTAGTAGTCATAAGACACTTAGAGGAATGGTTAGATATTTTGTGTAAGTCTATTATGTAGGTATTGACATCTTTATTTCCTTTAAATATCTCTTGGCCATTAATAGAGGTTACAAGACATTTGTTAGAAGTAAAGATTACTTTGTTTCCTTTATCACATAATTGATTTACACTTAACAAGTTATGTTTCAAGCCATCAACAAGCAAGACATCTTTAATAAAATTAGTACCATTAATACCAATAAAGTCAATGCCAATTACCTTACCCTCAGTATTGTTTCCAAAGGTAACTTTACCTCCATCAATACTTTTGATTTCATTGAAAAGTTCTTTATCTCCTGTCATATGCCTTGAGCATCCACTGTCTACTAGCCAAACATTTTTGTTTGTTAACCTTGAGGGGTATTTCTGTCATTTTGTATTTAACATACTTGTTTTTGTAAGAATATTATACAGGATATGGATTAAAATAGCAAGAATGGAGAATTGGAAGAATAATCCTTGAGAGACAAAATTCAAGTAGTAGCATGTTCACTGCCTTGACTCCATGAGTCACTCCCGTGAAGGAAGCTAACCGTTACCAAAACCAACATTTGAAGTTCACGGCCATGAAGGAAAAACAAATCGTGAAGTAAGCATTTCAGTCACCCCTGTGAATAAAGGTGTCACCCCCGTGAAGATTCATGCAATTTCATCCAGAGAGCTTCACGACCAGAGTCACCACTTGGATCAAGGCTGGGAATATTGTCACACCCGTGAATGAGTATGTCACGCCCGTGACTCAATATGTCAAAATATTCCAGAGAGCTTCATGACCAAGGTTACCACTTTAGTCACGGCCTGGGAATATTGTCACGCCCGTGAATGAGTATGTCACACCTGTGACTCAATATGTCAAAACATTCCAGAGAGCTTCACGACCAAGGTCACCACTTTAGTCATGGCTTGGGAAGAACTGTCACTCCCGTGACAAGCATAGTCACGCCCATGAACAATGAAAGAGAAAAAATGTTAGGCACAATTTTTTGGTTGGTACAATATATAGTTTCTTATTTAATGCACCCCAACGGCTATATTCAGCCATGAGAGTATAAATGGAAGTCATTTATGCATTAAGAACAAGAGAATGAAGAGAATAACAAAAGAATAGCATATACTTCGAATTTAATTCTGATTACAAGCTATTTGTACTTTCATACTTTGAGAACAAATCTATTCTCTATAAAAATCTTTTTGCTCCTCATATTTGAGCAAATTAAGATTTATAAGTGGTTCTCTCTGTGATTTTAACTCAAGTGAGCTTTGGGTATTTCTGGGTTAAGAGTATAACACTTGTAAGGGTTTGTTGTGTGAACCTCCAAAACACAAATTAAAAGGTTGTTTGTGTGAGCCTGTAAAACACAAATTGAAGGTTGTTTGTGTGAGCCTATAAAACACCAAGTGAAGGTTGTTTGTGTGAGCCTGTAAAACACAAGGAATTGGTTATTGTGTGAGCTATTAAAATACAAGGGTTTTCTGGGTTAGGTGTGAGCCATTGTGAGAAACACCATAGTTGGGAGTGAGCTTGTAAAACTCCATTGTAACCCTTAGTGTGTTAGTGAATCTCCCAATTGCGATTGGGGAGAGGAGTAGGGTTTGTTAACACGCGAACCTCTATAAATCTTTAGGTCTGATTTTGTCTATCCCCCCTAAAATTAACTATTTATTTCCGCACTTTAAAGTTTAATTTTTTGAAACTCCAATTCAACCCCCCTTCTTGTTCTAATATCTGGGCAACAATTGGTATCAGAGCTTTATCTAGCATCGAAGCCTAAAAAGCGCTAGTAAAGAGTAAGATATGGCCAGTGAAGGATTCCAAAGTCTCAAACCTTACTTTGATGGAGCAAATTATGCCCATTGGATGTTTAGGATGGAGACGTACTTGGATAGTGAAGGAATTAAAGTCTGGGATAGTGTACGAAAAGAATGGACACCACCAACCAGAAGAGGAGCTGATGGTGAAGAAGAAATCCTTTCAAGAGATGATTGGACAGAGCCTCAAAGAAGAACAAATTTCAAAAACAAGAAGGCAATGACAATCCTATCAAGCTCATTATCTATTGAAGAATGTGGGAGAATACAACACTGCTCAACAGCATATAGCATGTGGAAGACATTGGAGAACTATCATGAGGGAACTAAGCAAGTCAAATCCTAAAAGATTCAACTTCTAACCTCAGAATATGAGCTCTTCAAGATGAAATCCAATGAGTCAATCACTGACATGACCAACTAACTTCTATCCAATATAAATGGAATGAGGAAACTTGGGAAGCATCTGAGTTTGGAAGATGTAAACAATAAAATCCTGAGAAGTCTTCCTCTTAAAGACTATGGTTCAAGAGTTGCTGGCATAGAAGAAGAAAATGAAGATATGAGCATAATGAATACTGATGTGCTGATTGGCAAACTTCTCACACATGAGATGGCAGTGAAGAGAGATAGAGAGCTTGAAGCAGAGCCAGAGAAAAGAAAGCCCTTAGCACTCAAAGCCTCTACTTCTAAATCTCAAGAAGAAAGTGAAGATGATGAAGAGATGAGTGATGATGAAAATGAGGACATCACTATGCTTTCAAGAAGATTAAAAAGAATCATTGAGAAGAAAATGAGCAATTCTAGAAAATTCAGGCAAAGAAACCTCAAACAAACTTCTAATGACACACATAGAAGTAAGGAAGAGGTAAAATGCTATGAATGTGGAAAGAAAGGACATATCAAACCAAAATGTCCAAGGCTCAAAAAGCATAAGAGAAAATACCAAAGAGACAATAGGGAGAAAGGTCATAAAGCCACATGGGATGACGAAAGCTCTTCAAGTGAAAAAGATGATAATGAAAGTGAAGAGGTCAACCTATGCTTCATGGCTATTGAGGATCACGTCTCGGACAAAGTAAGATCACTACACTCATACTCTTTCAATAATGATAGTAGTGATAATGATAGTAATTGTGATAGTGATGATGATGATGATGAGCAAAGCCTAATAGAAGAATTAAATATAGAATTAGAGAAATATAGAAGTAAATTTAGTACTTATAGAAACAATATCTTTAATTTAAAAAATAAGATAGATGTTTTAGAAAAGGAAAACATAAAGCTTAAATCATCAAATGAATCTTTCCAAAAGTCATTTGATGAATACTCATCAAGACCCTCAACAGCTTCATTGTTAAAAGAAAATAATACTTTGAAAAATGAAGTTGAGGAACTTAGAAATTCCATTTCTAAATTTCACAAAGGTAAAGAGAGCTTAGATACTCTCATTGTGTCTCAAAGATCACCCTTAATTAGACATGGTTTAGGATTTAAGGACACATCATCATCTTCTCACAAAACTATATTTGTTAAATCTAAAGAACCTAACATCTCCACACCTGTTAAGAAAGCACCAAGAAATAAGCATATTAATCCCTTTATACAGAAAAAGGATAATCATGCCTTTATATATAAGAAGCATGCATCTAGAAAAATGCAAATTAATCATAATTGTGCATGCCATTGTTCTCAAAATCAGTCTAATAGAATTATGACATTTAAATATAGTGTAAGACCAAAAAGCAAGTTTAGACCTAAACAATGTAATTATTATATGAAAATGGGTCACATAAATAAACATTGCTGGATAAGGAAGGATCCTTGGGAACCTTCATGTGCTAACCCCCAAGGACCCAAACTCATTTGGGTACCTAAAAATCATACTTGATTTGTGATTCTATAGGTATGCCTTAAGTCCACAATAAACAAAAATGCATGGCTAGTAGACAGTGGATGCTCAAGGCATATGACAGGAGACAAAGAACTTTTCAATAAAATCAAAAGTATTGATGGAGGTAAAGTTACCTTTGGAAACAATGCAAAGGGTAAGGTAATTGGCATTGGTTCTATTGGTGTTAATGGTACTACTTTTATTAAGGATGTCTTACTTGTTGATAGCTTGAAACATAACTTGCTAAGTGTAAGTCAATTATGTGATAAAGGAAACAAAGTAATTTTTACTTCAAATGAATGTCTTGTAATCTCTATCGATAGTCAAGAATTATTTAAAGGAAATAGAGATATCAATACGTACATAATAAACTTACATGAACTATCTAACCATTCCCCTAAGTGTCTTGTGACTACTAGTGATGAATCTTGGCTGTGGCATAGAAGACTTGGTCATGCTAACATGGACTTAATACAATGTCCCAGCATGGGAGAGCTAGTAAAAGGATTACCAAGAGTTAAATATGAAAAAGGCAAGACATATGATCCTTGTCAAAGAGGAAAGCAACACAAGTCATCTTTCAAAGCCAAAAACATAGTGAGTACTTCAAAACCTCTTCAACTCCTGCATTTAGACTTGTTTGGACCTAATAGAATTGCTAGCTTAGGAGGAAAACATTATGCATTTGTCATCGTAGATGATTACTCTAGATTCACTTGGGTAATTTTCTTAGCTCAAAAGGGTGATGCTTTTGAAAACTTCAAAAACTTTGCTAAAAGAAGTCAAAATGAAAAAGGTTACTGCATTTCAAAAATAAGGAGTGATAATGGGAAAGAATTTGAAAATGAAAAATTTGAAAGCTTTTGTCTTAAACATGGCATTTCATATAATTTCTCATCTTCCAGGACACCTCAACAAAATGGGGTAGTTGAAAGGAAAAATTGAAGTTTAATTGAAATGGCTAGAACAATACTTAATGAATATGAATTACCAACTTATTTTTGGGCAGAAGCCACAAACACTGCATGTTATATTTCAAATCAAGTTTTCAAAAGACCTCTTTTAAACAAAACCTCATTTGAGCTATGGAATGGAAGAAAGCCCTTGATATCATACTTTAGAGTATTTGGATGCAAGTGTTTTATATTGAACACCAAGGACAATCTTGGAAAATTTCCCTCTAAGTCTGATGAAGGTATATTTTTAGGATACTCTACAACCAGCAAAGCTTATAGAGTATTTAATAAAAGATCATTAACGGTTGAAGAATCCATGCATGTTGTTTTTAATGAATCTAGTAGACTTGATCTTGTGAAAGGTAGTGCTCTTGATGATGTTGTAGGTAATATGGAAAAACTTGATATTGAAAATGGAAAAGAAGAAAATGATCAAGAAAATTTACTACCTCAAATTCAAGAACAAATGGAGCAAGAACTTCCAAAAGAATGGAGAATGACGAAAGATCATCCAAAAGAGCAAATAATTGGTGATCTATCAAGGGGAGTAAGTACTAGATCTCATTTCAAGCATTTAGTCTCTAACATTGCTTTTATTTCACAAATTGAGCCTAAAAATATTGATGAGGATCTTAATGATGAAAGTTGGGTAATTGCCATGCAAGAGGAACTTAACCAATTTGAGAGAAATAAGGTATGGAATCTAGTACCTAGACCCAAGGATCATCAAATCATAGGTAGCAAATGGGTATTTAGAAACAAATTAGATGAACAAGGGTTAATAACAAGGAATAAGGCAAGACTAGTCGGAAAAGGATATAATCAGGAAGAAGGTATAGATTATGATGAAACATATGCACCTGTAGCTAGATTAGAAGCTATAAGAATACTCTTAGCATATGCATGTCACATGAATTTCAAACTTTTTCAAATGGATGTGAAAAGTGCATTTCTAAATGGTTATATAGATGAAGAAGTGTATGTAGAACAACCACCAAAAAGCATAAGCATGATATACTAATTGTTCAAATTTATGTTGATGATATAATATTTGGTTCTACTAATGAGTTTCTTTGTCAAGAATTTGCCAAGTGCATGACTATGGAATTTGAAATGAGCATGATGGGAGAACTTAAGTATTTCCTTGGTCTACAAATAAAGCAAAGCAATGAGGGCATATTCATCAACCAATCCAAATATGCCAAAAATTTAATCAAGAAATTTGGTATGGAAGGATGCAAAAATGCCAAGACTCCTTGTAATGGCCCAAATACCGGGTTAGTCATAAACTGTAGTTTCCGAGATTGATCAGTATACCCGGGGGTCAAAAATACACCTGTGGGTGAAAAATATTTTATTTGATCATCAGAAAATATAGGTTGTGACTAGTCTGAGGGTAAAATTTGGAGTGAAAATAAAGTCAAATAAGCCCTCAAAAGTCAAAATTAAGAAAAAAAAAAGACCCGGTTTGATTAAATAGTTAGTTGACCATACTTTGACCGGGCTATGAAAAATAGCAAACGACATCCAAAAATTTATTTTAAGATATGGATAGACTCTAAATAATATTTAGGATTATTTGACAGTGAAAAAGGAATTTTATGGTAACACCGAAAATTGAATTATCAGTCCGATTTAAGTGAGCTGGACAGAAAATGAACTCCGATTGAGTTGAAAATTTTTGTGTAGACATATAAAAATATTTTATGAATTATGAAATCAAATTTGGATGAAATTGAGCTTGAAAAGTGAGAAAAATAATTTATAGTGCATAATTGAGCCTAAATGGATTGGGCTTTGTTTGGCCCAAGCCCATCCAAAGTAACCCACTATAAAAACCCATATTTACAGAATTCTCTAGACAGAATTCTGGTTAATCACCTTCTTCTTTCTTTCCCTTGTTTTGCCGTGCCATTCCTTCATTTCTTTTCTTCAAAATTTCTTCATTTTTTTTCAATTCTCACACCAAAATCAACCACCCAAAAATAATTTCAGCCTCTTTAATAGCTAATAGGAGTTTTTAATCTTCATTTGGGAGCCTAAAGTGGAAGGAAATTAAAGGAGGAAAGTTAGGATTCAAATTTGAGGTAAGCAAAATTTATGGTTTTAAATTAATTTAATGGTTCAAATAGGTAGTTTAAGACATGTAGATGATAAATATGAAATTTATTTGAGTTTAGGAAGTAAATTAATGGTGGATTAATGAAGGAAAAAAATTGTCCATGGTAGGTTCAAGAGAAGGAGAAGGTTCTTCCAAGGGAAAGGAGAAGGAGAAGGAAGTTTAGGAAGGCCTAAACAAGCAATTAAGGTTAGTGATTCCTTAATCTAATTATTTCCATTAATTAAGTATAATTTAGGGTTATGGAAATTTAGAAAATTGTGTGTTTTGTATGTAATTGTTAAATTAATGCTTAAAACATAATTAATGGATTATGAAAAGTGAATTAGAATGATTAATTTCAATTAAAAAAATTGACTAGTGGAAATTGTAAAATATGACCTTATTATGTGAAAAATGAATATTAAGGAATAAATATATTTTAATGTAAAATTATGATATATATGGAATAATGAATGTATTAATTAGTGAAATGAATAATTAGAAATTGAAAGAAAAATTTTAATGATGCAAATTAAATATAGGCCGAAAAATGAAAGTGGAGAAATTAATATTTTCTTTGCTAATTAAATGAAAATTTAGTTATGAAATGCAATATAATATGATTTTAGGTGTGTATAAATTTATTGAAAATTTTTAGATTAAATATTGCATATTTTTCTATTTATGGATGATATTATGTATGAAATGAATAATAATGAATAAAAAGTATTTAGTGAGTTTATAACTTAATTGATTATCCATAATGAAATATTGATATATCAGAATGAAAAATTTTGGTAGTGATAAAATTGTTATAAAAGAATAAAATATTAAGTGATTAATAATGTAAAAATAATAAATTTTATGAATTTAATGGAAATGAAATTAAAGAAATAAAATAATGCCCTTAGTTATTTTCTGATGGTTAAATCTACCCAGGATATAATTGGCTAGCCATAGGGACATTATTACCGCGGTGCGGGTCATGGCGACTCGCTTATGTAGACCAATGATGATCTACTACAGTGATAGTGATTCAATAAATATTATACAGTGCAGTGCTCGGGTGATCTTTCGGGATTACTCTTCAGTGTAGTGGACTTTTGAGTCCACGTCCCATGTATCTGGTCCGAAGATTTTCTATCGGATTGAATCTAGGGGCAAATAAAAAAAAATGAAATGACAATTGTGAATGAAAAATGAGAAAAATGATTAAAATGAAAAAAATGATAAAAATGAAATAAGGGAAAAATATGAGAAAAATAATAAAAAGGACATAAGTGATAAATTTGGTAAATATGATAAAAGTGAATATTGTAACAAAAGAAAAAAGATGTAAAATTGAAAAAAATGAAAAATAAGTGAATATAAATATTAAATTGTGTAGAAAAAAAATAAATGAATAAAAAAAAGAATAAAATGATAAATATTAGTGGCAAAAGTGAAAATAATATATAGTTAGTGGTATAATTGTAAATAAATAGAAATTTAAGAATTAAAGTGAAATTGAAGCTAATCAAATAAATAAATGAAATAAATAAATAAATAAATAAGAATGGATAATTAAAGTAAAAACAGACTAAATTGAAAGTTCAGAAAAAAAAAATAATAATAAGAAATAAAAATATTATATAGTGAATTAAGAGTATAAAAAATAATAATAATGTATTGATAAAAAGAATTATATATTAAAGAAAAATTGAATAGTATATTAAAATACTATTGTATGTATAGATGTATGAAAATATAGTTAGTGGAAATTTTTAGATTAGTAATCACCACTGAGCATATTAATGCTCAGCACGTAGTTATTTGACTGCGTGCAGGTAGTAGCAGGAAAGGCAGAAGCAAGCATACAACTTTTGGGAGCTGACAGAATATTGACATAATTGTAGGTTATAGTATAAAATGACATGTATATATAAGTTTAGATATGGTGTTGTAAGAATAAAATTATGTATATATTCTGATAAATGAATATTTGCGAATTATTATATGTGTAGAGAATTGTGGTTGAATGGAAATATATTACATTATGTGGATTGTTGTGCCCAATATTGGGCTGTGGATTGTTTGCTTTGCAGGTGGGTTAGTTAGTTTATAGCCGTTATGCTGCCGAAATTTTTGGAAAAATAAAAAGGAATAAAAAAAAAAAATTTCGGCATACATCGGCTATAATCGTATTTACCCACGTAACGTATATATAGAACAAATGTTATAAGGGTGTTACACTCCTATAAGCACATCAACAAAATTGGACAAAGATGAAAAGGGTAAGAGCATTAATGAAAAGCTTTATAGAGGTATGATCGAATCACTTTTATATCTTACTGCTTCTAGACCCGAAATTATGTATAGTGTTTGCTTATGTGCACGATTTCAATCATGTCCTAAAGAATCTCATTTAAATGCTGTAAAAATAATTTTAAGATATTTACATGGATCATTGCATCTAGGTTTATGGTATCCTAGGAATTCATCTTTTTATATTATAGGATATTCAGATGCAGACTACACTGGTAGTCTTTTGGATAGGAAAAGTACTTCAGGTACTTGTCACTTCATTGGAGAATGTTTAGTTTCTTGGTTTAGCAAGAAACAAGTTTCAGTTGCTCTCTCAACTGCTGAAGCAAAATATGTAGCAGTTGGATGCTGTTGTACACAAATTCTTTGGATGAAACAACAACTTAAGGACTATGGTCATGAGATGACCATATACCTATAAAATGTGACAACCCAAGTGCTATAAATCTTTCAAAGAATCCTATTCAACACTCTAGAAGCAAACATATTGACATTAGACACCACTTTATCAGAGATCATGTTCAATATGGAGATGTTGCATTAGAATTTATAAGCATAGAAAATCAATTAGCAGATATTTTCACTAAGTCTCTAAATGAGGAAAGATTTAATTTCATTGGAAGATGATGGATTGATGGATTAACCTTGTGATTGCAACAATATGAAATTTTAATTATTGATCTTAAATCATATCACAAGTTATAAGATAGAAATTTTGATGAGAATTCACGTTTTAAGAAGTAAAATCTTTGTTGAAATGATTTAGTCTTGTTGTAGGACTTAATTTTAATTTATGAAAATTTTAGGGGAGTCACGCCCGTGACATATATTCATGCCCGTGACTTAAATGGCCCAAAGAGGCAGTGTCGTTCACGACTTGGTTCACGACATGATTCACGGCTTCAAGTGGTGAAACTTATTTTCACGGCTTAAGTCACGCTCGTGAAAAGAGACTTTCACGCCCGTGACAATGTTTCACTCCCGTGAATAATTACACCCCAAAACTCACAGAAGCTTTCACGCCTTGATTCACGGCTTGTTTCACGGGAATAAGTGGTGAAATTCAATATTTCACGCTCGGGGCAATTGGTTCACCCCCGTGACGGATGATCATTCACACCCGTGATGTTCAAACATCATGCTCGTGAACGTATTGACTCTTTTATTCACGGGTGAAACACTCCTTCAGCAAACCATGAACACGATCATTCACGCCCGTGAAACCATAATTCACGCCCGTGAATGTATCTAATATATAAGAGAACAGCCGGTTACAACCTTCATTTCAACTCCTCATCTCCCAAAACCGCTCTCATTTACTCTCATTCATTGAGACATTGAAGATTCTGACCCCAAAGACTTGAAATTTCACTATAAATACCACCAAAAGTTTGAATCTTCATCAGAAATCATACATTTCTAGGGTTTTACATCAAATTTTCTATCAAAATTATTTTCAACTCCATCAACAACAAAGTTTTTCAAATATGGAGTCTGCTTCATCCAAGGGAAAGAGAAAGAAGTCCTTTGCACCTAAGACGTATGCATATTACCTCATGAACCGCATTCCAGAGAATTCCCATCCTCGGTATGCAACTTTGAAGAAGAGACCTCGTTTGTCATCAAGGTCCTTCGATTGGCAGATAGTTCGAAGTCTCAGGCTTAAGACGGCTATGACAGATCAACTAAAAGCCTGTCATATCAAGGATTTTGTTGAAATTCATCAGCCGACTTTGAGGGAGCCAACACTGGAATTCCTCAGCACCTTGCAGGTTTCACCTACTGGAGTGGTGAAATTCCAACTCTGCAACAATCCCAACACCCTCAGTGCCATTGAGTTTGGGGAATTGTTTAGCCTACCATCTGAGGGCATTCTAAATGATACTGAGGTAGAATTCTTTGCCCCTCCAGCCTGGACACATTTTGGCACTGGTTGCAGCTGGGATGTCAAGAAAACTAAGAGCACACATCTCAGTGCCCCAGTGCATAGGTATTTGCATAGGTTCCTGACCTATAGCATATTTGCTAGGGGAGAAAGCAACGGGACTATCAGGAAGTCAGAACTCTTCCTATTTGAGATGGCTCGGAGAGGACTTACAGTGGTACTTTCCAGATGGTTTGCTAACCATCTTATCTCCATTGCCATCAAGCCCACAAGAGATATTTTGATTGGGGCATATGTCACCCATATTGCAGTGAAGCTAAATTATTTGAAGCTGGATGACCATCACTTCAACATCATTCCTGCACATCCTTGAGATAGCTTAGATGTCGAGTCGTTCATCAAGATGGGAGCGACTGTCAGAATCATTTTTCAGAACGATATCTTCTACCGCTTTACTGACATTGCTGGGGAGATTATCTGGGAAGATAATGACATGGAGGATTTTAAAGCAGGCCTCTAGGGAGTCCAGCAGAAAAAGAGGGCTCGGGTTGAGGAAGCACCTCTAGCAGTCGAGCAGGACATCAGACAATCCTCAGCTTCCACACCGTCCTTAGTCAGCAGGTGGTTGACCTCTTGGCACCACGTTTTGAGCAGCTGCAGACTTCGATGGATGAGAGGTTGGAGAACCTCAAGGACTTCATGGAGTCTCGGATGGACAGCCTTGAGGCTGAAGTGGCTAGGCTTCGTGATAGGATGTCTGGTTAGGAGATAGGCTAGAGTGTAGCCTAGATTTGCTTGTTTTTTAGCTTGTTTGTTACATTTCTGTTTGCTTGTGTAGGAAAGTTTAAATTTCCTTTCTGAATATTTTAACTTAGTTTGTATCCTTTCCTTTATGATATATATATATATATATATATATATATATATATATATATATATATATATATATATATATATATATTTGCTTTTGTTTACTTAAATCTTCATATCCTTTTTGATTGATGACAAAAGGGGGAGAAAACTAGCAATATATGATAGGCAATATATGATAAGGGAAAATGGTATCAAACTAGCAATATAAGAATTGTGAATCAAAAAGTGAATTGACTTTGAAATAGAATAAAAATCTTGATTCAAAATTTAATATGCAAAGTATATAAATTGGGTTTTATATACCTTAGATACAACTTAAGTATACTTTGCATATACCTTAAAGCAAGTTACAAATAAAAATATGCCATGATATACCTTGAATATACTTTACATATACTTCATGTCTTAAAAAGGAATTATGGTATGTATTGGATATACTTCTCATATAACTTGCATATACTTAAAATCTAGTTTAATGCTACATCATTATTTACTATTCTTGATATTATAATCTTTATCCTAAGTATATTTTGAGGGGGAGACTTCTCAAAATCACATATTGCTAGATTATTTGTCACCATCAAAAAGGGGGAGATTGTTAACCTTGAGGGGTATTTCCGTCATTTTGATAATAACAAATAATATAGCAATATTTTATTTAACATACTTGTTTTTGTAAGAATATTATACAGGACATGGATTAAAATAGCAAGAATGGAGAATTGGAAGAATAATCTTTGAAAGACAAAATTCAAGTAGTAGCATGTTCACTACCGTGACTCTATGAGTCACTCCCGTGAAGGAAGCTAACCGTTACCAAAACCAACATTTGAAGTTTACGGCCATGAAGGAAAAACAAATCGTGAAGTAAGCATTTCAGTCACCCCTGTGAATAAAGGTGTCACCCCCGTGAAGATTCATGTAATTTCATCCAGAGAGCTTCACGACCAAAGTCACCACTTGGATCACGGCTGGGAATATTGTCACGCCCGTGAATGAGTATGTCACGCCCGTGACTCAATATGTCAAAATATTCCAGAAAGCTTCACGACCAAGGTTACCACTTCAGTCACGGCCTGGGAATATTGTCACGCCTGTGAATGAGTATGTCACGCCCGTGACTCAATATGTCAAAACATTCCAGAGAGCTTCACGACCAAGGTCACCACTTCAGTCATGGCTTGGGAAGAACTGTCACTCCAGTGACAAGCATAGTCACGCCCGTGAACAATGAAAGAGAAAAAATGTCAGGCGCGATTTTTTGGTTGGTACAACGCCTAGTTTCTTATTTAATGCACCCCAACGGCTATATTCAGCCATGAGAGTATAAATGGAAGTCATTTATGCATTAAGAACAAGAGAATGAAGAGAATAACAAAAGAATAGCATATACTTCGAATTTAATTCTGATTACAAGCTATTTGTACTTTCATACTTTGAGAACAAATCTATTATCTGTAAAAATCTTTTTGCTCCTCATATTTGAGCAAATTAAGATTTATAATTTGTGATTTTTACTCAAGTGAGCTTTGGGTATTTCTGGGTTAAGAGTAGAACACTTGTAAGGGTTAGTTGTGTGAACCTCCAAAACACAAATTAAAAGGTTGTTTGTGTGAGCCTGTAAAACACAAAATGAAGGTTGTTTGTGTGAGCCTGTAAAACACAAGGAATTGGTTATTGGGTGAGCCATTAAAACACAAGGGTTTTCTGGGTTAGGTGTGAGTCATTGTGAGAAACACCATAGTTGGGAGTGAGCTTGTAAAACTCCATTGTAACACTTAGTGTGTTAGTGAAACTCCCAATTGCGATTGGGGAAAGGAGTAGGGTTTGTTAACACCCGAACCTCTATAAATCTTTGTGTTTGATTTTCTCTATCCCCCTAAAATTAACTATTTATTTCCGCACTTTAAAGTTTAATTTTTTGAAACTCCAATTCAACCCCCCTTCTGGGTCTAATATCTAGGCAACATTGTATATTGTGGACTTGAGGCATACCTATAGAATCACAATTCAAGTATAGTGTTTAGGTACCCAAATGAGCTTGGGTCCTTGGGGGTTAGCACATGAAGGTTCCCAATGAGCCTTCCTTATCCAGCAATGTTTGTTTATGTGACCAAATTTCATACAATAATTACATTGTTTAGCTCTAAATATGCTTTTTGGTCTTACAATGCTTTTGAATGCCATATTTCTATTAGGTTGAGTTTGAGAGCAATGGCATGCACAAGCATGATGAATTGGTGCTTTTCTAGGTGCATGCTTCTTATACATAAAGGCATGATTAGCCTTTTGAGGTTTCCTTCTTAGGCTTACCAATCCTTGATCATCCCTCTTATGTATAGAATATTTAGTGTATTTTGTGCATTTAGCCCTTGGGGCTCTTACAACAAATGTGGAGATATGAGGTTCACTTGACTTAACAAAAGTAGTCTTGTGAGAGGATAATGATGTACCCTTAAATCCTACCGTGACTCTATGAATCTTCTTGGATTTAACTTGCTTTGTTCCTTCATCATAGTTTTCCAATGTTTTCCACATATTGTAAGCAGTTGGGCAGTGTTGTATTCTGCCACATTCTTCAATAGATAATGAGCTTGAGAGAATTGTCATTGCCCTCTTGTTTTTGAAGTTTGATCTTGTTTGAGGCTCTGTCCAATCATCTCTTGACAAGATTTCTTGTTCACCATCAACTCCTCTTCTAGTTGGTGGTGTCCATTCTTTCCAAACACTATCCCAGACTTCAATTCCTTCACTATCGAGATATGTCTCCATTCGAAACTTCCAATGAGCATACTTTCCTCCATCAAAGTAAGGCTTGAGACTTTGGAATCTTTCATTGGCCATATCTTGATCTTTGCTAGCGCTGTTTTAGGATTCAATGCTAGACTAAGCTCTGATACTAATTATTGCCCAGATATTGTACCAAGAATGGGGGTTGAATTGGATATTAAAATTTCTTAACTTTTAAGTGCAGAAAGAAAAGTTAAGTTGAGTAGGGATAGGAAGATATCACACAGGAATTTTTATAGAGGTCGGGTGTTAACAAACCCTCCTCCTCTCCCCAATCTCAATTGGGAGTTTCACTAACACACTAAGTGTTACAATGGAGTTTTACAAGCTCACTCCCAATTATGGTGTTTCTAATACTGGATCACACCTAACCCAGAAATCCCTTGTGTTTTAATGGCTCACACAATAAACCAATACCTTGTGTTTTAAAGGCTCACACAAATAACCCTTACAAGTGTTCTACTCTTAACCCAATATACCCAAACTCACTTGAGTAGTAGATTACAAAGTGAAACACTCACGAACCTATAATGCTCAAAATATAATGAGCAAAAAGATTTTTTATAGAGAATTAATGTTTGTTTTGAAAGTATTAAATGCACAAATGGCTACAATAAGATTTTGATTCAAAGTTTTAGCTATTCTCTTGTTTTGGATTCAAAATGACTTGCAGTTATACTTCCATGGAGAATTATAGCCGTTTGGTTGCATTTAATGCGAAAATAGCCGTTGCACCAACTCTTAATTTCGAGCCTGACATGTTTCTCTTTCCTCTTTCACGGTCGTGAATAAGTGTGTCACGGTCGTGACTGTTCTTCTTAGCCCTGACTTGAGTGGTGACTCAGCGGTGAAGCATTCTGGAAGGATTTGAAATGTTTGATCACAGGCATGACATTATTATTTCACGGGCATGAACATCCTTCATAGCCGTGGTCCAAGTAGTGACTCTGACCGTGAAGCTCTCTGGAGGAATTTGACATGTTTTCTCACGGGCGTGACTGATATGATCATTCACGATTGCTATGATCTTTCATAACCGTGAACTTTAAATGATGGATAGTTAGTGCTAAGCATCATCACGGGCGTGACATACAAGGTCACGGGCATGAACATGCTATTTCTTCATTTTCTGTCTTTTTAAGGTTAGTCTTCCATTCTCCATTCTTGCTATCATGTTCCATACCCTGTTCAATAAATTTAGAAAAAAAGTATGTTAAATATATTATTGCTATTTTATTTGTTAGCATCAAAATGATGGAAATACCCCTCAAGGTTCAACATTAAGCAATCTATATTTCTTGTTGAAAATTCCAGTAATGTTTCATTAATTGATGATACTAAATGACATGCTAGATTAGGAAACATTGGGCAAGATCATTGTAAAAGATTAGCAAAAGCTGGTCTTTTAGGATCTGTTAAGAAAATATATTTGCCTATTTATGAGCATTGCGTAGCTGGAAAAGCAACAAGATTACTATTTCGCAAAGCCGAAAGAGCTACATTTCCTTTACAGCTTATACATTCTGACATTTGTGGCCCAATGAATGTTAGAGCAAGACATGGTGCTCACTATTTCATCACTTTCATAGATGATTTCACTAGATACGGTCATGTTTATTTAATCTCCCATAAATCTAAAGCATTAGATTGCTTCATACGTTATAGTAAATTGGTTGAGAATCAATTAAATTTGAATATAAAATCTTTACAGACCGATCGAGGGCATGAATATCTATCTGATTTATTCAAAAGTTATTGTGATGATAAGGGTATAGCTAGGCAACTAACTATTCCTTCTACTCCACAACAAAATGGCATAGTAGAAAGAAGAAATAGAACCTTATTGGACATGATACCTATTTCTTTTTGGGGAGATGCATTAATGAACGCTGCCTACATTCTGAATCGTGTACCATCAAAATCTGTTCATTCCACCCCATATGAATTGTGGGGTTGCGCAACTTATATCCACAACACTTCCCATAAATATGGAAAGCTTGGTCTGAGGGAGAAGAAATGTATCTTTATAAGATACTCAGAATTCTCCAAATGATATGTATTTTTAGGGGAAGATACAAATGGAAGAGTAACAAAAGTTGAGTCACAAGATGTCATTTTCTTAGAAGAGGACTTTCCTGAAAGAGGTGAGATAAATAAGGATTTCCAATTTTATGAAATGGAAGATCCTAAAACTAGTGGGAGTGCAAGAATAATTGATTTAGTACTCACAGAGTAAGAATTTAATGCTCATCCTGAACCAAGTGGGAGTGAAAGAATGTCAAATTTTGTTCCAATGCAGCAAGACCATGAACAATCTCAACCTAGACGTAGTAATCATGACAAGATTCCCCGTCATCAATTTGAGATTGAGGGGGAAGCTTTTATGGTTGCTCCAAATGAAGAAGAGCCTAAAATAGTACAATAAGCTCTCTTTGGTCTTAAAGCAAAGGAATGGATTAAAGCTATGGAAGAGGAAATGAATTCGATGATATCAATCAAGTCTGGGATTTGGTTGAGAAACCTCTTGGTCATAAGACTATTGGAAACAAATGGATTCTCAAAATAAAACGTAAAGTGGATGGGACAATATAAAGATTTAAAGCTCGAATAGTAGCTAAGGGCTACACACAAAAAGAGGGAATTGACTATGAAGATACATTCTCACCTGTAGTCAGGTTTGCATCAGTTCGCCTCATTCTGGCTATAGTAGCACAAATGGACTTATAATTATATCAAATGGACGTTAAAATTGCTTTTCTCAATGGAGAATTAGATGAAGAGATCTATATGGATCAACCTTTAGGTTTTGAATTCAAAGGACAAGAGTGCAAAGTTTGCAAGCTCAAAAGATCCATTTACGATCTTAAGCAAGCGTCAAGACAGTGGAAGGATGGTTTTACGATGATGGAGGAAGATCATTGCGTGTATATTAAATGTTCTAATAATGGTTTTATAATTATATCCTTGTATGTCATGACATTTTAATAGCTGGAAATGATAAGAAGTTGATTGATACTACCAAGAAATGGTTATCATCGAACTTCGAAATGAAAGATATGGGTGAGGCTAGTTATGTACTTGGTGTTAAGATCCTAAGGGATCGCCCTTAAAGACTTCTGGATTTTTATCTGGAGACTTATATAAAGAAAATGTTAGAGCGTTACCATATGCATGAATGTAAGGCTATGGATACCCTTGTCGAAAGAAATCTGAGCCTTAGTCTAGATATGTGTCCTAAGACATTGGATGAAAAACAACAAATGTCTAGAGTACCTTACTCCAGTGTTGTCGGTAGTCTGATGTATGCAATGATGTGCAAACGTCCAAACATTTGCTATGCCATTGGGCTAGTAAGTAGATTTCAATCTAGTCCAGGTCTAAAACACTGGATGGCAGTGAAGAGAATATTGAGATATCTAAAAGGAATTTCAGATTATGTTCTATGTTATCAAGGGAAAGATTTGTGCTTAATTGGTTATACGGATGTTGATTAGGGAGGTCACATAGATCAGCGCAAATCGACCTCTGGATATGTATTCTTGCTTATTGATTGCACAATTTCATGGAGTAGCAAGAAGCAATCTTGTATAGCTTTATCAACGATGGAAGCTGAGTATGTAGCATGTTCCTTAGCTATACAAGAGGCAGTTTGGTTAAAAAGATTTTTGTAGCACTTAGAGATTGTCAAGTCAGCATATGAACCTGTGGCAATCCATTGTGATAGTATGGCTACATTAGCTTATGCTAAGGATCCAAAATATCATGGAAAGACTAAACATATCTAGATTAGATATCATTATGTTAGAGACATAATTATGGAAAAGGAAGTGACTCTGAAACATATTTCTACAAACAAAATGGTAGCAGATCCATTTACTAAACAATTACTAGGGATGCGTTTGCAAGGCACGTAAAATCCCCAGGCTTATGTAGAATGTAATCAATATATGTTATGTCAGATCACTTGGTTTTTACAAATGATATCTCGATTTAATTGTTTAATGAATTTTCAATTATATGAATATATTGTAAATACCAGTTAGCACAATTCGAATAAGTATGTCGATAGACTTAGATTGACTCACTCACATGAGTAATCGCTTCTAGCACTATAGAGCGAGTAGAGATGAGACCATAAATGCAGAGGCATTAAGTGAATAACTAAGACATAGTGTGAGCGGTCTTAGTCTCATTCATTTTTTTATAAGGTCACCTTGATAAGGATCAAGATGAGATTCTTCATATATATATAAGAATCAACATGAATGGCTTCCCCACCATTCATGTGTCTATATAGAGAAAGCTGAGTGTGAAATTTGTTGTTTAACATTGTTGAATGTGTAAATAAAAGTTTCAAGTTTGGCACATTCAGAGCGACAAGACTAATACTCATATGGTGTTTATTTATTTTGAACTAAGAGCAAGACATACACTCTTTCATCTTTAACAAAGAAAAGAGTAGGTCCACCATAGCATGCATTTCATACTGCATGTGCAATACGACCTATTAGGAAGTGAAAGAATGGATCCCTACTTCTTCGCTATGTGAGTCTTAGAAATCCTAGAAATGTATTTCAAACAATTTTTACCCTTTGTGACTTTTGACTATATCATGATGTGATGAATTAATGTTGGTTATCTTAGGATGTATCTTATAGTCATGGAATAATTCAACTTAATGGAACACTCCTAGAAAAGCGAGTTAATTGGAAGATGATTGATATAAGGGTGAAAGAAAGAGTACTTTGCTTATGCACTCACAGCTTGTGTTCACTGGCTGGAGTTATTACGCTTGATGAAGCAAAAAGTAACTTAGAATACAAGTAATTGTAAGAATGATTTAAGTATAGATTCATAAGGGATTGAATGATAATCGATTAAGTGTATTGAGAAAGGTACTTAGGGTAATTAAGCATATTATCGAAAATAATTATATATTTGGGTTGATGTCTCCTATATGGCCTATAATTAGATTTCTATATTATGTTAGAGGAGTGCTCTAAAGGCAATCACCTTTACCACTTCTTGTACAAATTTATTTGATTAATAAAAGGCTTTTTCATTAATTCGATATTCATTTGATATATGAATTGATAAGTGATCTTAAATCAATTAATGAAGTCCTTGATACATAACATAGCATGAAGGAAATCATGATGAGATCATGATATTGAGATTCTTATCATATGTAATTATGTTAGTATCAAATTTATCCCTAGTCATAGGATTAATGAGATGGGATATTATTAATCCAGACAGACTAGCACATGTTACACTCCTTGATTGGATCGAGTAGTAGATCTCATAATCTACAAACATGAAATGTTTAGAGTTAACATATGGATGCTTGCTAAGTGTAGCTAAGTACATTGGATGACCAACTATGAGACAATCATATGGATAATCTATTCAAATGTCAATGATAGTCTCATCAAAGTAATGGTGCAAGTATCCTTAGACATGAGGTACTCAAGGATATCTTGAATATTGATTCTGTATTTTGATACTATTCCTTGTTGCCTTAGAGAGGTAGCTGGTAGGGTGGTGATTGGATACAGCTAGAGGTATTCGAAGGTAATTGGGTAACTAAAAAAGGATTCACCACTCTTGATAGAAGGAGTGTATACCCATGGCCTCTTGTCGTGGTCATTACTCAGAAATCTCAGGCCGGAGTCGAAATGTCATAAAGATAGTCTTCAATGACATATCTAATAGAGTAATGAGCCTCAAGGACAAGAACTAACATTACATGGACTAGATGTGATATAGTCAGTCTAGTGGGAGTTGATACATGTCCATACTTTGAACCAAGTGGGGTATAGAATGGTGAAAGGAATAATTACACAAAAATTGTCTATGGAAAGGTTCGTAATCAAACTACTGACTTTCCGATCAATTGGGGGTCATGATGTGTTGCTAGATGCCGCTCATGATCTGCTTAAATTAATTGTTAATTTAAGTGGCCAACATAACCGGGAACCTAATAGGTCACATGCATTGAAGATATAGAGAATGAGTAAAATTGTCTGGGATAGGATCCAAAATATGAGAGAATTATTTCGGGACGGATCGCATGAAAAAATCGTTCAAAAGGGTCACGTGCCCATACAGCAGCAGGCCCAACGCGCTGCTGCCTCCCACCCGTTGGCCAATGACAGTTTTTGGCTTTAATTAGGCTAATTATGGCCAATTACTATTATTCATTTCCCTTTTCTCCATTTTTGACTTTTCATCGTTTCTTTGAATTTGATTCAACTAGAAAAGACATCAAATGGCAGAAAATAGACATGAAAATATTTTTTTTTGAAAAAAATATTTTTAAGACAAAACAAAATTCTCTCAATAACACTTTCAAAACTAGCACTTTGAATTTGTTCAAACCATTTCTCTTGATAGTTTTTTCTTCATTTTTCACGTGGATAAACATTAGAGACATCCTAGTGTGGATTGTTGTAGTTTGCTACAACCCAACAAAGAGAAAATTTGAAGAACAAATAAGAAATTACAATGTATAATTTTTAACATTTATATTTATATAAATTAGTTTTAAAGGTACAAATATGATCTTTTGTTTTGGGTTTTGAAAATTTTATTTTTTCCGATCCATTTATGAATATGATTCATTCTTCAAAACCCAACATTGGTATCAGAGCCTCTTGTATCTATTAAAATTAATTTTAATTGAAAGTGCAATAGAATTGCATGTTTTTGATGATTTTGGATCATTAGGTTTTAAAAATTTGAAATTAATTTGTAGAATATGTTTTACATATTTTTTCTTTAATGTGATCATGGGATGATTAAAAATGATTATTTTGATTGAAAAATGATTTGAATGTGATTACAATAATTAATTTCGGATTTATTTCAAAAATGCTTAAAATTGTCTTGTTTATGAACATGTGTTGTTGTTTGGCTTAATTGATGGAGCTGGTTATATTTTTCATGTAATTTAATTATGAAACAATTATTTAGATATATTGATAATATTTTTATGCCTTTGAAAGTGTCCAATAATTAATTAAAAATTATTTTAATTAAATTTTTAAACAAACACAAAAATGGGACTGTTTAAGCATACCCGGTGGAGCTGTTTTGTTTGATTTTTTTTTGTATGTCTTTATTTTATTTTCAGCACCTTGAAATAATTTTTATGTGATTAAAAATTTTATTTTAATGTTAGATGCATGCCAAAATTATTTTTCAAGCATTTGAAATTTTAAAAATTCTAGATATCGAATTAGTCATTTTGAGCGTCTAAGTGTGTTGGTTCGTTTGTCTTTTTTTAATTTTGGCTTATGCTAAAAATATTTTGATCAACTTAAGCTGATCTAAAGATAATTAGAATGAGGATTTGATGTTTAGAAAATTTTTAGAATTTTTGGAAATTAATTTTGAATTAATTTGAGTTGTGCAATTGTAATTCTAGTATGACTAGAAATTGGTATGTATATTAAAATTAAATTATTTAATTTTAATATCATAATATTCTGATTTTAAGGATAATTAATTTTGAATTATTTTTGAAAATATGTAATTTAATTTAATTTGATTAAATATTAAATTCCACTTTAAAATGACATACAAAATTAAAATAACCGAAAGAACATATATAGACAATTTCGATTCAAGTGTTGAATCGATTTATAAATTGAAATCCAAAATTGTCATTTTTATTTTGTGCATTAGAGAATGCATGTTAGGGGTGTATGAAAAGGCATGATGAATGATTATGGACTAAGGCCCAATGTGATTGAGCATGCATGAAATTATTTTATTTTATGGTAAATAGGGCCTACGTGTCCCTACATATTTTTTGTTTCTTATGTATTTCTCTTCTCATCTTACTCCCCTCAAATGTAAATTGAGGTTTTCTATAATTTGAAATATGTAATTAGATTACATAGGATTAGGATAGAATGAAGATACAAAGGAGCAAGAAGCAGAGGAGATGGTACCATAAACAAGAAGACTTAGAAATAGGAATTTGATTTCTATTTTGGGTTGTAAATTCATGCATATAACTAGGTAAGACCTAGTCATATTCTCTTTAGCTCAAGAGATTGACTTTAGTATGTCTATAATCATGCCATATAGTTAATGTAACTATCTTTATGTATCAATGTGATGAATGTATATTATATAAGAGCATGAAATAATAACTTGATGAGACTTAACAAAGAAATCCCTCACTAAATAAACAATTAAGTCTTACGCCTTCCATTAATATGGGGAGAACCAGAGTTCTTCTAGAGTTAGGGTTGTTGAGTTGCCTCAAGCTCACTCTATAATAATATGTTCAATCCATTGAAATTAGATTTCATGATTAGTGGGTTAGACTTAACCGATATTATTAACTTGTTGGATTTGCACCAAGGTTAATGTGTATTGGAGGTGAAGTTGGATTGTATATATGAGATGTACACATATCAAGAGTCGATAGCCCAATGTATGTGCACACATCAATAAGTTGATAGCACAAGATTCGATAGTTGCATGAATAATGCAATTGGTGTGGATTAGATACCTACCAACCAAACTAAGGATAGCTTGTTGAGTTGCCTCAAGGATATTCTTAGCTAGTTGGATATCGACCCACTAGGAGAACTTCCATATAAGTTCTCTCGGGTTCATAGTGAGGGCTATGGATTCGTAATAAAATAGTGGGAGCCATAATGCGATTTATTAAAGACCTAATAAACATGCATTTTATGTACATTCTAACATGTTCTATTTTACATCTAGGTTGCTAGAATCATCATAATGACAAGTGTGAATTTGCGATCGCTAATGGAATATACATATTAGATATGTCAAATCCAATTTTAAATATCAATGGTAATAAAAGGCAAAAACAAGATATGTTGAAATCATCTTATTTATGGCATTGTCGTCTTGGTCATATAAGTGAGAAACGCATGGCAAAGCTACACAAAAGTGGTTGTTTGGGGTCATTTGATTATGAATCATATGACACATGTGAATCTTGCTTATTAGGCAAAATGACTAAATTACTTTTTAAGGGAAAGGGTGAACATGCTAATGGACTTTTAGACTTAATACATTCAGATGTATGTGGTCCAATGTCTACACAAGTCAGATGTGGTTACATCTACTTCATTACTTTTATCGATGACTACTCACGATATGGGTACGTGTATCTTATGAGATACAAATCTGAAGCTTTTGAAAAGTTCAAAGAATTTAGAAATGAAGTAGAGAAATAACTTGGCAAAAGTATTAAAACATTTCAATCAAATCGAGGAGGTGAATACTTGAGCCAAGAGTTTCTACATTATCTTAGGGATAATGGGATTTTTATCTCCATGGAATCCACCTTACACACCACAACACAATGGTCTCGCTGAAAGAAGAAACCGAACCTTGTTAGACATGGTAAGGTCTATGATGAGTTTTGCGGAATTGCCTAAATCCTTTTGGGATTATGCACTAGAGACCGCCATTTATATATTAAATGGAGTTCCTTCAAAGTCAGTTGATGTTACTCTATATGAGATATGGTATAACAAGAGGCCCACATTTTCTTACATGAGAATTTGGGGTTGTCCTACTTATGTGAAGCGGACAATGTCAGATAAGCTAGAAGCTAAGTCTGACCGATGTCTGTTTATGGGATATCCAAAAGCATCATATGGATATCAATTTTACCACCCCTTGGAACAAAAGGTTTTTGTTTCAAGACATGCTATCTTTTTAGAGAGAGAATTCCTTCTAAAAGGAAATAGTGGGAGCAAAATTGAACTTGAGGAAATTCAAGATGCTCAAACAGATACTGATCAACTGCCTGAACCCGAGCTTATTACTCATACAGATGATATAACAGATCAACCTTCTGAAGCACAAGAGCTACTAGGTCAAGTAGGATACGTATTGTTCCGGAAAGATATGGATTTCTCATTAGTGAACAGAACGACGTATTGCTCATAGAAAATAATGAGCCTACAACCTATGAAGAAGTTTTGAATAGTTCAAAATCTGACAAATGGCTTCAAGCCATGAAGACAGAAATGGATTCCATATACGAAAGCCAAGTATGGACTTTGGTTGACCGATTGAAGGAATAAAGCCTATAGGATGCAAGTGGGTTTTCAAAAAGAAAACTGACATGGATGGTAATGTGATTACCTATAAAGCTAGACTTGTTGCTAAAGGTTATCATCAAAGACAAGGAATTGACTACGATGAAACTTTTAGCCCAGTAGCTATGCTTAAATCCATAAGGATACTCCTAGCCATTGCAACTCATTATGATTAAGAGATATGGCAAATCGATGTGAAAACAACTTTCCTTAATGGAAATCTGACTAAGGATGTGTACATGACACAGCCAGAAGGTTTCATATCCAAAGATGGCAAAAATGTATGTAAGCTTCAAAGATCCATTTATGGATTAAAGCAAGCATCAAGGAGTTGGAATATTCGGTTTGATGAGACAATCAAACAGTTTGGTTTCTTACAAAATCCGGATGAACCTTGTGTTTACAAAAAGGTTAGTGGGAGTGCAATCGTATTTCTTGTGTTATATGTAGATGACATATTGTTAATGGGAAACGATGTCTTAGCCTTACAATCAGTCAAAATTTGGTTATCCAAGAATTTCTCTATGAAAGACCTTGGAGAAGCAGTCTATATTTTAGGGATAAAGATCTATAGAGATAGATCTAAAAGATTGCTTGGTCTTTCACAGTCTACATACATAGATAAGATGCTAAAAAGGTTTAGCATAGAGTAGTGCAAGAGGGGATATATTCCCATGACCCATGGGATTACTCTTTCAAAGTCTTTGTGTCCAAAGACACAAGATGAGAGGACATACATGAGTTAGATTCCATATGCTTCAGCTATAAGATCAATCATGTATGCTATGATTTGTACAAGACCCGATGTATCATATGCTCTAAGTGTCGCGAGTAGATACCAATCAGACCCTGGTGAGGGTCATTGGGTGGCTATCAAGAATATCCTTAAGTACTTAAGAAGAACTAAGGATGTATTCTTGGTATATGGAGATGGAGATCTTATTGTAAGCAAGTATACCGATGCCAACTTCCAATCTGATAAGGATGACTCAAAATCTCAGTCAGGTTATATATTCACACTAAATGGTGAAGTTGTTAGTTGGAAGAGTTCCAAACAGGAAACGACTGCTGATTCCACAACCGAAGCAGAGTACATTGCAGCTTCTGAAACAGCAAAGGAAGCAGTTTGGATAAAGAAATTCATCACAAAACTTAGAGTGGTTCCCAGCATTATTGATCCAATACAATTGTATTGTGATAATAATGGAGCCATTGCGCATGCAAAAGAGCTACGGTTTCATCGAAGATACAAACATGTACTCAGAAGATACCATTTAATTAGAGAAATCATTAGTAGGAATGATGTAAAGATAGAAACAATGCCCACTGATCAGAATATTGTTGATCCTTTAACTAAGTCATTTCCCCAAAAGAAATATGATTCTCATGTACTCGCCTATGGAATTAAATACAAAGGCGATTGGCTTTAGTGTAAGTGGGAGTTTGTTAGAGGAGTGCTTTAAAGGCAATCACCTTTAGCACTTATTGTACAAATTTATTTGATTAATAAAAGGCTTTTTCATTAATTTGATGTTCATTTGATATATGAATTGATAAGTGATCTTAAATCAATTAATGAAGTCCTTGATACGTAATATAGCATGAAGGAAATCATGATGGGATCATGATATTGAGATTATTATCATGTGTAATTATGTAGTATCAAAATTATCCCTAGTCATAGGATTAATGAGACAGGACATTATTAATACAGACAGACTAGCACAAGTTACACTCCTTGATTGGATCGAGTAGTAGATCTCATAATCTATAAACATGAGATGTTTAGAGTTAACATATGGATGCTTGTTAAGCATAGCTAAGTACATTGGAGGACCAACTATGAGACAATCATATGGATAATCTATTCAAATGTCAATGATAGTCTCATCATAGCAATGGTGCAAGTATCCTTGGACTTGAGGTACTTAAGGATATCTTGAATATTGATTCTGTATTTTGATACTATTCCTTGTTGCCTTAGAGAGGTAGCTCATAGGATGGTAATTGGATACAGCTTGAGGTATTCGAAGGTAATTGTGTAACCAAAAAAGGATTCACCACTCTTGATAGAAGGAGTGTATACCCATGGCCTATTGTCATGGTCATTACTCAGGAATCTCTGGCAGGAGTGGAAATGTCATAACCATAGTCTTCAATGACATATCTAATAGAGTAATGAGCCTCAAGGACAAAAACTACCATTTCTTGGACTAGACATGACGTAGTCAGTCTAGTGGGAGTTGACACATGTGCATACTATGAACCAAGTGGGGTATAGAATGGTGAAAGAAATAATTGCACGGAAATTGCTATGGAAAGGTTTGTAGTTAATCCAATGACTTTCCGGTCAATTGGGGGTCATGATGTGTTGCTAGATACTGCTCATGAACTACTTAAATTAATTGTTAATTTAAGTAGCCAACATAACCGGGAACCTAATAGGTCACACGCATTGAAGATATGGAGAATGAGTAAAATGGTCTTGGATAGGATCCAAAATATGAGAGAATTATTTCGGGATGGATTGCGATGAGATCGCATAGAAAAATCGTTCAGGAGGGTCACGGGCCTGTATGGGCCCGCACAGGCTAGGCAGGCTGCTGGACTGCCTAACGGGCCAGCTGGGCTGCCCAGCAGCAGCCCACAGTAGGCCCAGCGAGCTGCTGCCTCCCACCCGTTGGCCAACGACAGTTTTTGGCTTTAATTAGGCCAATTATGGCCAATTACTATTCATTCATTTCCCTTTTCTCCATTTTTGATTGTTCATCTTTTCTTTGAATTTGATTCAAATAGAAAAGACATCAAATGGCAGAAAATAGACATGAAAATAATTTTTTCGTGAAAAAAAATATTTTTAAGATAAAACAAAATTCTATCAAAAACACTTTCAAAGCTAGCACTTTGAATTTGTTCAAACCATTTCTCTTGATAGTTTTTTCTTCATTCTTCGCGGGGATTATCTTTAGAGACATCCTAGTATGGATTGTTGTGGTTTGCTACAACCCAACAAAGTGAAGATGTGAAGAACAAATAAGAAAAATTACATGGTCTAATTTTTAACATTTATATTTATATAAATTAGTTTTAATGGTACAAGTATGATCTTTTGTTTTGGGTTTTGAAAATTTTATTTTTTCCGCAGCGTTTATGAATACGATTCATTCTTGCAAACCCAACATATTAGAGCTCCCACAATTTGTGTGCTTTAGGTCGCACGGTCCGTTCGCCTGTATGAAAGATTCTTTGTTTAAGTTTGAGATGTGAGATGACTTTTTGGATTCAGCCAAAGCCACTTTGGGTGAGTGGGAGATGTTGGGCTTTATGGTATTGGGCTGTCCATATGGGATTGACCCAGCCCAGACCCATATCTTCTTAGATATAAAGTTATGAAATGATATAGCTTTTGGAAAGGAAATGATATAACTTTTCTCATAAGTTACAAAATGTAACTTTTCATCAAAAAGTTTTCTCTGAAATTTGGAAATTCTCGATAAAGGAATTTCTTCATCTTTATTCAATAACAAGTGAATCAAAGCATTCGTACTGTGGAATTGAGTAAAGTTATAGTAATTTGACTCCGCCTAAAACATTGAAAGTGCACAATCTATGCTCATCAAGTAAGTATCCGCTGCTCTATAAATTCCTACACATGTAAATTACATCAAAATATCAAGATTTTTAGTTATGGTGGAACCCATTTGTTAACAATTAGTTTCTTCTTCCTTTTTCTTTCATCTTCCTATATATGCATGAAACTTTAAAATGAAATCATCAGAGGATGGTTATTAACACAAGTTTTCCAAGGATATGACATTGAAAGATAAACCACTACAAGAACTTAATAATTTAGTAATGCAAACAAGGCATTGCTAAAAGCAAAAAAGCGATGCTAAGGCAATTTAGAGGCACCTTATCGATACCAAAACTGTAATACCTGTCGATACAGCTAAAAAACATTCATCAATAGTACTGATGGATGCCACAACGTTGTTTTAGAAAAACTTATTAAATTAAAACTTTCACATTTAAGATATGTTTAAACTATTATAATGCAATTTCAGGTATAAAAATTCATCATGACATAAAAATCCCGATCCATCGATTGATATCATAATATAAAACATATGTTTTCCAGCTTCTTTAGCTTTACATTACAAAAATCCATTATGAAATACCATTACATGTTCTCAAATATGAAAGACATGTAAAATGTGATTCAAAACCCCTATAAAATAAACAAAAATACATAAATACCATGTATGATAACACTCCCCAAATTGGGTGCACTCTGATTGATCTCCAGGGCTTGCAACTCTTCCCATCAACTTCTGTCTACTGGCCCTGAACCTACATGTAGAAAATCCAAACGCTAAGCAAACTAATGCTTGAAAAATTCTATATTTAAACAATGTCATACAAAGTCATGCCATTTACTTCACAATCATCCCTATAATAGTACATTTTAGTTGTTACATGCTTCGACGTCATATCATAATGTCTATCTTACCATAAACATACATCTAAACTATGTATATTATACTCATATACATATATCACACTTGTAATACCATATGATTTTACATGTTATTACTATTTCAATACACATCTTTACAATACCATAATTTCTTTTTTATATTCATTTAACTTTCATTTTTTTTATATCGCCCGAGACTCTCTAAACTTTCATTATTTCAATTGTTTTAGCCCCAAAACTCTAAAGTTTGACTATCCGGATGCGAGACATGAGACCGGGGTGCTCACGATCTGAGCTTAAACTACCTGACTCAGAGTTTGTAATAGCTCATCTGAGCTCTTCAAGTTAATGGCACTCATCAATCCAAACTTAAAGCCACATTGACCAAGATAATATAGCATGTTAGTAAATTAAGGATCAAGTGTGCTCAATTACCGAGCTTTAACCACTTATCTTTATACATATCACGTAACTCATATGGTACCATTCACCTCCCTCAATGGTATACAATCTATCCTGTGTCAAGTCCAAGATTCGAGACTAGGCTTATATTTCATAACCATTTATCTTTCAATTCATTTTATCACATGTTATTACCAGCATTATATCCCATTTATGTATACTCATACTTATACATAAATGTCAAATCATATATCCCGTATGTTATTTTCCATATATACATACATCTCATAACATGTATATAACCAACATATCACATAAGGTCATAAAAACAAAATGTATATATAATACATTCCTTTTGTTTTACAAGCGTGAACTACATATTCACGGTCGTGAAGATATACTTTCATGGTTACCTTACCCGTGAACCATCACATGAAAGAAATAAAGCTTTCATGGACGTGAATTACTTATTCATAGTTGTGACACCATGTCATTCACGGTTTCCCAACCATGACACAATACCGTAAAATTTTGGGTTCATGCAATTGATACAAGCTCGACGTTCATGGTTGTGACACTCTTGTTTTCATTCATGATTTCTAGCAAATTCAAAATAGAGCATTTTATACATTTCAAGCAAAATCTCTAAGATGAATAAATGTTAATCACTCCTATCAACACTTTCAAACTCATACCATGTTTACAACTTATTTAAAATATATTTAGTTCTTTAAATCCATTTCTAGGTCAAATCAAGCCATAACATAACACATGTGTCATTTTAACACATAAACCATATATCACTATTATTTGTCAACCATAACATGTGTAACACAAGATTATATGCATTTAAGTATAACCTATTTCGGTATCAAATAATCACATACTGCATGTTGGAAAGAGAAAATACCCTGATAATAGTGGTAGTAATTTTTTTTTCCATATCATATCCTGTAAAATCAACTAATGCCTTTACAAATCTTATATCCTGTTATTCTATTCAATAACTTTGCAAGTCTCATATCCTGTAATATCATTCAATGACTTTCAAGTCAACATTAAAAACCACAATACGATATATCACATATATTAAAACATAAACTTCCCATCCGAAGGATTACAGGTTGTTTCCATTTATACATTTCAAACTAATCTAGAGTGATAATACATATTCAAGCATATAAGTCCAAAATACAGATGACATGTTTTCATGCTTGTGTGGAATGCAAGGAGAGAGAGTGATGAGGCTCGGCCAATAACCTGTGCTCCATGTCTTCTATACAATACTCAAAATGAGCTATCACTTTTCTTTACCTGAAAAATGATGCAAATTGATGAGTTGCGGCTCAGTGAGAATAATCATCCAATGAGCTCTAAAGTACCAAACAACTTATAGTAATAAATCACAAATCCAATATATACCATATATTCCATTCCATTCATTAGTATCATATATGTATCAATAAAGTTGAAACATATAATTATTACTCTTTACGTATGCAAATGCTTTGCTTATTTCATTTTATTGTGACCAAGTTAAATAGACATTGCCCCGGGTTTCCATGTGAACATTTGCATTTTGCATTTAATAGCTAGCTTGATCATTTGTTTCATTTGCACATTTGTTGGGCCATAGGCCTCTTCTTTTGCTTTACAATATCGATTAACTAGTCACAACGCCTTTTTAGTCCATATGCATATGGACTTGTATTTAAGCATTCATCAACCATTGTATCTTATAACATATAATATACATATACCACATATATACCTCATATGCCACACATATACCTTACATATACTATACATATACCATGTATATATATCACATAGCAAGCAACATTCATTTGCACTAAAGAATTCAATCGATAATTAGACTCACCGTTCTTCTTTGATTCGGACCCCTAACTTATTGTCTATCCGCTCCTTGTGGGTCTCCAATATGTTGCGAGCCTAATATGAAAACATAATCGATTAACTCATGATTAGGGAGACTTAATGTGGCTTAAACAAATTAATATGCATTGTTCATATCAATAGTTAAGAATTTTCCTATGAGGCAGTGTGACCTTATGGGACTGTTTAGCCTATAACTTTTTATATACTAGACCAATTAATCAGATTATTCTTCCTAATTAAAACTAACATAAAATTATAGAACATATTAAAATTTCATACCAATTGGAGCATTTTAAAATATTTTGTGGAATTACTAAGTGTGTTCTGTTTTCTGCCTTATTTTGTGCCTTTAGGCAGTTTCAGGGTACTCATTTGGGTTCATCATAACTTATACTCTATAAGTTATATTTTAATGAACAATTATATGGGTTCATATGAAACATTTTTCATGTTTACAACTATTATCCATTATGTCTCTAAGGTCTTCAAATTATAACAAACATTTTATTGGTCCAGAATAGAATTGGCTTCCGGACCAGTATGACTTCCAAAGGCCATAACATAGTCTATACAGAACCAATTAAGCTGAAATTAGTACCACCATTTAGCTAAGACATATAAATATAACTTTTCAGTTTTGATAATATACAAAATCTAGCTCTAATGAGTTCAAATTAGCCAAACAATTTGCTGGATCTGCCCAGGGCACTCTGTAGGCAGTTCAAACCATGGAATAGTCATGGTTCCATTCACCATAACTCACACTTTACAAGACCTATGAACCTCACATTTGGTAGAAAGATACCAAACCCATATATATACAACTTGTATGTTTTGACATACTTCAATTAATGACTTTAACATATTCTAAATCAACCCATACAGTAGCTAACTTGGTTAGGGTTCACACCCTAACCTATTTCAGTAGAGAGAGGATGTCTCTTCCTATACACTAAAAAATGACAAAACGTTTATATATCCATAAATATAATAAACAAAGGAACAACTTTTGTGTTTTAAACTTTTCCAGAATCTATTTCTATGTGCATCAAAATGGGGTTGAAATTCAGTGCCTATTAATGAACCTAAGCAAGTCAAATCAACCCTATAGCAATAAGAATTGATTACTTACCAAGAACAACCTTGCAAGGGATAAATATGCTTCAAAAACTAAGTGAGACAAGGATGAAGTGAAGTCTGAAATAGAGGAAATTGAAGAAGAAGTCGGGCTAGAGAAGAAGGCAGAAATGGGAAGATAAAGCTAACTTTTTGTTTTTTGTATTTTTATCTTTTTCTCATCTCTTTTCTCATCTCTTTTCTCCTTTCTCTTCTCTTTTCTCTTCTCTTCTCTTTTATTTCTCTTTTTTTTTTCATTTTCATTTTATTTTATTTATATTATTATTATTATTTACATATATATGTAATTCGACTAATTGACACAATAGTACAACTTAATCATTTGGCCCGATTTAACTAAATTAACAATGTAAAATGTTTACTAATCTTAATCTAATCATTTTGCTTACATTAATTTGGTCACCTTATTCAATTTATTTCTAATGCTTTGTTATCATCATTTAGGTTATAAGAATACACGTGTGACTCGATACAATTGCCAAATACTAGGACACGTCGCTAGTGCGTGCCATGAACTTGTTCCTACGAAAATACATATGAAATACACATGTTCAATTGAATTGTATGCAAGATGCTTATGTTCAATGAAATGCATATGGGGAAGGTCAAGGATGTTACAATTCTCCTCTCCTTTTAAAAATTTTGTCCTCGAAATTAATACCTGAAAACAGGTGTGGATATTGCTTTTTCATATTTTCTTTTGTTTCCCATGTTGCCTCTGCTTGTAAATGGTTACGCCATAATACCTTAACCAAAGGTATTTCTCAATTTCTTAGCTGTTTAGTCTTGTATCCAATGATTTGCACTGGTTCCTAAACATAACTCATGTCCTCTACAATCTCAATGGCTTGATCTTTAAGTACATGTGTAGGATCTGACCTGTATCTTCTAAGCATGCTCACATGAAACACATTATGTATCTGAGCCATCTCGGGTGGTAACGCCAACCTATAAGCCAATGGACCAATCTTCTCAAGAATTTCATAAGGCCCTATGTATCTTGGGCTCAATTTACCCTTCTTACCAAATCGGATTATCCCTTTCCATGGAGATACACGAAGAAACACCTTTTCACCTATCTCGTATTCCATCTCCCTTCTATGCTGATCAGCATAACTTTTCTGCCTATCCTGTGCTGCCTTTATCTTGTTCTTGACAACCTTGATCTTATCCACTGTGTCTTGCACTATTTCTGGCCCTTCTAATGCACGTCCTCCTTCTTCATCCCAAATGATAAGGCTTCGGCACTTTCTGCCATACAATGCCTCATATGGTGCCATATGGATACTGCTATGATACTGGTTGTTGTAAGCAAATTCAATCAATGCTACATATTCATCCCAAGCACCTCTGAATTCCATAGAACATGCTCTGAGCATTTCTTCTAATGTTTGTATAGTCCTCTCTGATTGTCCGTCAGTTTATGGGTGGAATGCAGTGATAAAGTTCAATTTTGTTCCCAATGCATTATGTAAACTCACCCAAAAATGTGAAGTAAACCGTGGATCTCTATCAGACACAATGGACACTGGAATGTCATGCAATTTGACTATCTCATTCACATATAATTTGGTCAAACTCTCAAATGTACAGCCCCATCTGATAGGTAGAAAATGTGCTGACTTGGTTAATCTGTCAATAATTACCCATACTGCATCATTTTTCCGTGGAGTTCTTGGCAATCCATAGACAAAATCCATCGTTATTCTTTTCCATTTCCATTCTGGCACTGGCAATGGATGTAGTTTACTAACTGGTGCCTGATGTTCAATTTTAATCTGCTAACATGTCAAGCATTTGGAAACATATTCTGCTATGTCTTTCTTCAATCTTGGCCACTAGTAATGAGGCCTTAAACTGTGATACATCTTTGTCATCCCTGGGTGCATTGCATACGGTGCATTGTGTGCCTCTTCCATTATTTTCTAATGCAAGTTCTCAGTGTTTGGACCACATATGTGTGATTTTAACATCAGTACATCATCCTGCAATTGAAAATCTTTACTGTTTCCCTGCCTTACTAATTCAATCTTCTCACACAATTTAGGATCTTTACTTTGTGCAACTTTGATCCTATCCTTTAGTATAGGTCTGACTTGAAGAGTAGCAATCAGTGATCCTTCATCATGTATATTTAATTCAACATTCATAGATCGTAATTGAATCAAATATGGGAAAGAGGATACTTGCAAGTGAGCTACACTGCTACTAGCCTTCCTACTCAATGCATCTGCTACCACATTGGCTTTCCCTGGATGGTATTCAATTGTACAGTCATAATCTTTTAACAACTCTAACCATCGTCTTTGCCTTATGTTTAACTCTTTTTGTGTCAGCAAATAACCTAAGCTTTTATGGTCTGTGAAGATCTAGAATGTCTCACCATACAGATAATGCCTCCAAATCTTTAATGCAAATACAACAGCAGCCAATTCTAAATCATGCACTGGATATGAGATCTCATGTGGTCTCAGTTGCCTAGATACATAAGCTATCACCTTACCATGTTGCATTAATACACATCCCAAGCCTTGGTGAGAAGCATCACTATATACTGTAAACCCACCTGTACCTATAGGGATAGTTAACACTAGTGTTGAGGTTAGTCTGTGTTTTAGTTCATCGAAACTGCTCTGAAATTCTGGAGTCCACTTGAAACGCATATTCTTTGTTAACAATTTAGTCAAAGGGCTAGCAATTAAGGAAAATCCATCAACAAATCTGTGATAGTATCCGGCTAAACCTAGAAAACTATACATTTCTGAAATATTTTTAGGAGCTTCCCAATTTACCATAGCCTCAATTTTCTTTGGGTCAACCTGTATGCCCTTACACGACACCACATGTCCAAGAAATACCAAATGATCTAACCAGAGTTCACATTTACTCAATTTGGCATATAATTGTTTCTCCCTCAAAGTTTGCAACACAACTTTTAAATGTTGTTCATGTTCTTCCCTATTCTTTGGGTACACCAATATGTCATCAATAAATACTATCACAAACCTATCCAGATATGGTTGAAACACCTTATTCATTAATGCCATAAATGCAGCTGGAGCATTAGTCAACCCAAATGGCATTACTAAAAATTCATAATGTCCATACCTGGTTTGAAAGGTAGTCTTTGGAACATCCGCTTCTGCTACCTTCAGCTGGTAATAGCCTGATATCAGATCAATTTTGGAGAATATTTGGGTTCCTTGCAACTGGTCAAACAAATCATCTATTCTAGGCAATGGATATTTGTTCTTTATCGTCATTTTGTTCAGTTGCCTATAATCGATGCACAATCTCATTGTTCCATCTTTCTTTTTAACAAATAATATTGGAGCTCCCCAAGGTGATACACTAGGTCTAATATAACCTTTGTCAAGTAACTCCTGCAATTGGGCCCCAGTTCTTTCAACTCAACTAAGGCCATTCTGTAGGATGACCTTGATATTGGTGTTGTTCCTGGTACTAGTTCAATAGTGAATTCTATCTCTCTATCTGGTGGTAAACCAGGTAGATCATCTGGGAATACATAAGCAAATTCCCTTACCACTGGTATATTTTCAAGCAAGCTATCAGTGGTTCTAGTATCAGTCACATATGCCAAATATGCTTCACATCCCCCTTTGATCATTCAAAATGCCTTTACAGCTGAAACTAGACATGTAGGCGCAAGTTTTCTTTCACCTAGAAATACTACCCTTGGCTGGTTTGGTGATTCCAAAATTACTTCCTTAGTAAAGCAATTAACTATTGCATGATGTCTAGTTAACCAGTCCATTCCCAGTATCACATCAAATTCATATATTGGCAATAAAATCATATCAGCTATTAACTTAGCTCTGTCAATGCATATCAGGCAATCACGACAGACATTATTCACAATTACCACTGTTCCCAATGGTGTAGTCACATTTATGTCAATTCCCAGAGGCTCATGTTTTTGATGTAGTTTAGATGCCATATGCAATGATATAAATGAATGAGTGGAGCCTGGGTCAATCAATGCATATGTAATATTTCAGAAATATAAATATTACCAGTGACTACTTCGGGAGCATCCACTGCCTCTTGTCTAGTCATAGCAAACATCCCGACCTGAGTAGGGGGTCTAGAACTCTGACCTTCAGATCTAGTCACTCCTCTGCCCATTGTACTAGTCCTTCCCCTGCCTCTTCCTCTGCCCTGTGTCCCACTAGTAGGGTAGACCCTCAGTGCCTCAACTGTAGTCTCAGATACTCCTCTACCTCTACTGGTCTCTGCTAGTTTGGCTCTATTTGGACAGTCTCTATACATGCGCTCCATCGATCCACAGAAATAACATGCTTCTGTGAGCCTTCTACATTCACCCTTATGTTGTCTACCATAATGACTACATATGGGCCTCTGTTCAACATATTGGCTCTGCCCTCTGCCTGGGTAAGAGAAAGTCATACCTCGACCTCTAGAACTGGAGTACCCACTTCTATTGTTAGACTGTGCAGGCATATATCTACCTCTTTTTCCCGACCTTTTGCTAGACTCACCGAAGAACTCACGTGCTGCCTTTTTAATTTGTTGCTCCCCAGCTTCTTTCATTAACCGTTCAGCTCTTATTGCAGCAGCTCTGAGTCTAGCATAATTATCAAGATTAGTAGTCGTGATTCTATTTCTGGTCTCATATTTGAGGCCCTCCTCAAACTTCCTGCATTTGTCTCTTTCAGTAGAGACCATGAATGTGGCATAGTGGGAAAGTTTATTAAACTGTACTTCATACTCACATGTTCCCTTGTCTTAAATTCAGGAATTCCTTCCTCTTCACATCTTTATATGCTTCAGGCATGTAATTGTTCTGCAATTCTAGGAGGAAATCATTCCATGTCAACACCGGTGGTTGTGCATCACTGTCGGGGACTGTCTCCCACCATTCATAAGCATTTCCTTGCAGCAAGGATACTGCATAATCGAATTTCTCATATGGGGTACATCTCATCATATTCAGTACCATTTGTGTCTTTTTCAGCAATGTTTCAACTTCTACTGGGTCTGTTGTGCCATTGAAATCAGTTGCACCATGTTTCCTCAACTTGTCATAACGTCTTTCCTTGTACATTTCAGGACCATGTACTTCCTGTTCTAGGTTTTCATGGGGTACTTCTGCATGAGATGACTGTGATGCATGTACTGGAGCTCTAGCTCCTAGTGCTGGTTGATCTCTATGTAAATGAGGTGATGCCTCATGAGAATGCATTTCAGTCGGCCTCTCCCTCCTTGGTGAATTATGTCTTATGATGTCCCTAAAATAAATGAAATTATGTCACTACATAATGTTCAACACATAGGATGCATAGGTTATCCTGCTCTTATGCATATGCATGTTCCCATGGAACCTATCTCAGCTCTGATACCAAAAATGTAACACCACATCATATGCATTTAAGTATAACCTATTTCTGTATCAAATAATCACATAGTGCATGTTGGAAAGCGAAAATACCCTGATAACAGTGGTAGTAAATTTTTTTTTCATATCATATCCTATAAAATCAACTAATGCCTTTACAAGTCTTATAAGTTGTTATTCTATTCAATGACTTTGCAAGTCTCATATCCTATAATATCACTCAATGACTTTTCAAGTCAACATTAAAAACCACAATACGATATATCACATATATTAAAACATAAACTTCCCATTCGAAGGATTACGGGTTGTTTCCATTTATACATTTGAAAACTAATCTAGAGTGATAATACATATTCAAGCATATAAAACCAAAATACAGATTACATGTTTTCATGCTTTTGTGGAATGCAAGGAGAGAGAGTGATGAGGCTCGGCCAATGACCTGTGCTCCATGTCTTCTATACACTATCAAAATGAGCTATCACTTTTCTTTACTTGAAAAATGATGCAAATTGATGAGTTGCGGCTCAGTGAGAATAATCATCCAATGAGCTCTAAAGTACCAAACAACTCATGATAATAAATCACAAATCCAATATATACCATATATTCCATTCCATTCATTAGTATCATATATGTATCAGTAAAGTTGAAACATATAATTATTACTCTTTATGTATGCAAATGCTTTACTTATTTCATTTTGTTGTGACCAAGTTAAATAGACATTGCCCCGGGTTTCCATGTGAACATTTGCCATATGAACATTTGCATTTTTCATTTGCTAGCTAGCTTGATCATTTGTTTCATTTGCACATTTGTTGGCCATAAGCCTCTTCTTTTGTTTGACAATATCGATTAACTAGTCACAACGCCTTTTTAGTCCATATGCATATGCACTTGTATTTAAGCATTCATCAACCATTGTATCTTATAACATATAATATACATATACCACATATATACCTCATATGCCACACATATACCTTGCATATTCTATACATATACCATGTATATATATCACATAGCAAGCAACATTCATTTGCACTAAAGAATTCAATCGATAATTAGACTCACCGTTCTTCTTTGATTCAGACCCCTAACTTATTGTCTATCCGCTCCTTGTGGGTCTCCAATATGTTGCAAGCCTAATATGAAAACATAATCGATTAACTCATGATTAGGGAGACTTAATGTGGCTTAAACAAATTAATATGCATTGTTCATATCAATAGTTAAGAATTTTCCCATGAGGCAGTGTGACCTTATGGGACTGTTTAGCCTATAACTTTTTATATACTTGAACAATTAATCAGATTATTATTTCTAATTAAAACTAACATAAAATTATAGAACATATTAAAATTTCATACCAATTGGAGCACTTTACAATATTTTTTGGAATTGCTAAGTGTGTTCTGTTTTTGCCTTGTTTTGTTCCTTTAGGCAGTTTCAGGATACTCATTTGGGTTCATCATAACTTATACTCTATAAGTCCTATTGTAATGAAACTTTACAGAAACCTATATGGATTCATGTGAAACATTTTTCATGTTTACAACTTTTATCCATTATGTCTCTAAGGTCTTCAAATTATAACAAACATTTATTGGTACAGAAAAGCATTGGCTTCCGGACCAGTATGACTTCCAAAGGCCATAACTTAGTCTATACATAACCATTTAAGCTGAAATTAGTACCAAAATTTATCTAAGACATAAAAATATAACTTTTAGGGTTTGATAATATACAGAATCTAGCTCTAACGAGCTCAAATTAGCCAAACAAATTGCTGGATCTGCCATGGAACAGTTAAGGTTCCATTCACCATAACTCACAATTTACAAGACCTATGAACCTGAAATTTGGTAGAAAGATACAAACCCATATATATACAACTTTTTAAGTTTTATGATACTTCAATTAATGGCTTTAACATATTCGAAATCAACCCACACAGTAGCTAACTTAGTTAGGGTTCACACCCTGACCAGTTTTAGTAGAGAGAGGATTTCTCTTCCTATACACCAAAGCATGCAAAACCGTTTACATATCCATAAATATAATACATAAAGGAACAACGTTTATGTTTTAAACTTTTCCAGAATCAATTTCTATGTGCATCAAAATTGTGTTGCAAATCAATACCTATTAATGAACTTAAGCGACTCAAATCAACCCTATAGCAATAAGAATTGATTACTTACCAAGAATGACCTTGCAAGGGATCAATATGCTTCAAAAACTAAGTGAAACAAGGATGAATTGAAGTCTGAAATGAAGGAAATTGAAGAAGAAGTCGGGCTAGAGAAGAAGGCAGAAATGGGAAGATAAAGCTAACTTTTTATTTTTTGTATTTTTATCTTTTTCTCATCTCTTTTCTCCTTTCTATTTTCTTTTCTCGTCTCTTCTCTTTTATTTCATTTTCATTTTCATTTTATTTATATTATTATTATTATTTACATATATATGTAATTCGACTAATTGACACAATAGTACAACTTAATCATTTAGCCCGATTTAACTAAATTAACAATGTAAAATGTTTACTAATCTTAATCTAATCATTTTTCTTACATTAGTTTGGTCAGCTTATTCAATTTATTTCCAATGCTTTGTTATCATCATTTAGGTTATAAGGATACACGTGTGACTCGATACAATTGCCAAATACTAGGACACATAGTTAGTGCATGCCATGAACTTGTTCCTATGAAAATACGTATGAAATGCACGTGTTCAATTGAATTGTATGCAAGATGCTAATTGTAATGTCCGCTAATTTAGGTTCCGAGTCGCACGTGTTGTGAAATTGATGCGTGTGACCGATTGGAGTCTAAATTCGGATTTTTACAAAAAATTGATTATGAAATGGTTAAACTAAATAATAAATGTCTAAATAAGTGATTATAGAGTTTAAAGAAGTTGATTTACGGTAAAGGACTAATTTGCAAAATTTGATAAGTTTTGGGGTCAAATTGCAATTTACCAAAAATTGGAGGATTAATGAGATTAATTGATAATCAACATGTTAATTTTGGGCACATTTTGATAGTATTGGCCGGCCATGAAGTTAAATAAAGATGATTAATATTGGTTAAGTGTAAAATTGGGAGAAAATGGTCAAATGGTGGGTCCCACATGAATATTTTTGGGTACCCTATTTAAGGCTTTATTTTCTTCTTCTTCTCTTCATTTTCTGCTCCTTCTCTCTTTTCTTTACCAGTCACGCTAGCCACAATTTTCCTCCATAGCTCACCTTGATTCTAGAGAGAGAAAGGAAGGGAAGAGAAGGGAAAGAGCAAGACAAGGTGATTTTCATGTTCCATAACTTATAAGGAAGCTGGAAAGAACAAGAAAGAGGAAGAAAAATCAAGTTTGGTAGAGAGAGAAAATCTCCAAATTGGTGATCAAGTGAAGGAAAGAGTAAGGTAAGAAGTATTTCTTCTTCTTCATCATCTTTTCTAAAGGAAGTTCGAATTTTGAGCTCATCCAAGACTTATATGGAATGAGAGAGAAACTAGGGTTTTGAGAGAGAGAAAGAGAGTTTAGGGTCTTAATGAAATTAGATGATGATGAAAATGATCTATGATGTTGTAGGAGTTCCAAATGACAAGGAACAAGCTCTAAGGAGCAAAGGAAAAGAGAAAGCTACCTAAAGGAGTGAAGGAGAAAGATTAAGGTTTGTGCATAAGTTAAGGCAATAGCCTATATTTGTTTGAAATAATGCATACTGAACATAATTGTAGATAAATGCAATTTCAAGAATGATGATGATTATGGCATGAAACCATAGGTTTAGACATATATGAATGAGATAATTGTGACATTGAATTAAGGATGCATGTTAGAGAATCTTGTATGATCAAGGCATGTAAATGTATTGAAAAGTAATAAGTTAAGTAAAGAGCCTTAGAAATGCATGAAATAGAAATTGGTAATGTTTTGGATGATGTTTGAATGAATGAAAAGTGAATATGCAGATTTCCTGCTGAAAGTCACGGGTGTGACTACTGAGTCACGGGCGTGAACTTGAGGGTTCACGGTTGTGACTGATTGTGTCACGGTTGTGAATTTCTGGGTGGAAATGGTACTATTTATTCCAGAAGCATTCACGGGTTGGAATCACGGCAGTGAACTTATTCACGGGTGTGAATGAGTAATCACGACCGTGAATGCTTTTGGGCGATTCATTCTAGTAGCGTTCACGGTTTGGGATCACGGGCGTGAACTAATTCACGGGCGTGAAAGTAGTAATCACGGTCGTGAATGCTCTGCATTTGAAATTATGGATGTGGTTTTTAAATGAGGAATTCAGATAAGTAAATGAAAGTTTTTTTCTATCCAGTGAAATAAGAATGATATGAATATAGATATATGTATATATATTGATGTGAGAATATGATATGTTGTGATATAGAAAAATGAATTGATGTAGAAAAATGTATTGTCATGGATAATATATGAAATCTGATGCAGATGATAAACATGAGAATATTGATGAATCTAGTAAATGAATGAAAAGATGTATGAGTATGACTATATGCTTGTAAAACAAGAAAATTGAGATGTTGATAAATATGAGAAAAATGGACGTGTTGAAATTGAGAATAATGATTGATGTGAAAATATAAAGAAGCCCATTACTCTACTTGCAGACTAGAATCAGGATAGATGACATGTCATTAAGGGGGCGAACGGTACCGTACTATACCTCAACCAATGTGGCTAAAGCTTGTGTGAGCGCCATTGACTTGAGAAAGCTCCGATAGATTACTACTTTCACGCCCGTGATCCCAAACCGTGAACGCTACTGGAATGAATCGCCCAAAAGCATTCACGGTCGTGATTACTCATTCACACCCATGAATAAGTTCACTGCCGTGATTCCAACCCGTGAACGCTTCTGGAATGAATAGTACCATTTCCACCTAGAAATTCACAACCGTGACACAATCAGTCACAACCGTGAACCCTCAAGTTCACGCCCGTGACTCAGTAGTCACACCCTTGACTTTCAGCAGGAAATCTGCATATTCACTTTTCATTCATTCAAACATCATCCAAAACATACCAATTTCTATTTCATGCATTTCTAAGGCTCTTTACTTAACTTATTACTTTTCAATACATTTACATGCCTTGATCATACAAGATTCTCTAACATGCATCCTTCATTCAATGTCACAATTATCTCATTCATATATGTCTAAACCTATGGTTTCATGCCATAATCATCATCATTCTTGACATTGCATTTATCTACAATTATGTTCAGCATGCATTATTTCAAACAAATATAGGCTATTGCCTTAACTTATGCACAAACCTTAATCTTTCTCCTTCACTCCTTTAGGTAGCTTTCTCTTTTCCTTTGCTCCTTAGAGCTTGTTCCTTGTCATTTGGAACTCCTACAACATCATAGATCATTTTCATCATCATCTAATTTCATTAAGACCCTAAACTCTCTTTTTCTCTCTCAAAACCCTAGTTTCTCTCTCATTCCATATAAGTCTTGGATGAGCTCAAAATTCGAACTTCCTTTAGAAAAGATGAAGAAGAAGAAGAAATACTTCTTACCTTACTCTTTCTTTCACTTGATCACCAATTTGGAGATTTTCTCTCTCTACCAAACTTGATTTTTCTTCCTCTTTCTTGTTCTTTCCAGCTTCCTTATAAGTTATGGAACATGAAAATCACCTTGTCTTGCTCTTTCCCTTCTCTTCCCTTCCTTTCTCTCTCTAGAATCAAGGTGAGCTATGGAGGAAAATTGTGGCTGGCGTGACTGGTAAAGAAAAGAGAGAAGGAGCAGAAAATGAAGAGAAGAAGAAGAAAATAAAGCCTTAAATAGGGTACCCAAAAATATTCATGTGGGACCCACCATTTGACCATTTTCTCCCAATTTTACACTTAACCAATATTAATCATCTTTCTTTAACATCATGGCCGGCCAATACTATCAAAATGTGCCCAAAATTAACATGTTGATTATCAATTAATCTCATTAATCCTCCAATTTTTGGTAAATTGCAATTTGACCCCAAAACTTATCAAATTTTACAAATTAGTCCTTTACTGTAAATCAACTTCTTTAAACTCTATAATCACTTATTTAGACATTTATTATTTATTTTAACCATTTCTTAATCAATTTTTCTGTAAAAATCCGAATTTAGACTCCGATCGGTCACACGCGTCAATTTCGCAACAAGTGCGACTTGGAACCTAAATTAGCGGACATTACACTAATGTTCAATGAAATGCATGTGGGGAAGGTCAAGGATGTTACAACATGCCTTTTTTTCATTCATTGCCATTTATAAAAACACGACACACATCAAAATATGCATGGAAAATGAATGAATATGCCCATATGTACATACCTTTCACCAAAATGGAGCCTTAAGTAACTTTACAAGCTTGTTTTCCCTTTTATACCTATAAATGAGCTAAATAAAATCCTAAGAATTGAGTTCTACCTTTATCTTTGGCAAAACTCTATCAAACCTCCATATCTCTCAAGCTTTCAAGCTTAACAATAGTGGTTAAGGTTTTTTTAAGGTGGAGTAAGATGATGATAAGGGGTGGTGGAAAATGGTTTAGAAGTAAGATAAGATAAAGAAAAGTGTGACTGCTCATAGCCAACTGACCTTCGTTCACAGGCATGACACTTAACCTTATGGGGGTGAAACGTCATTCATGGTTGTCACAATACTTCAAGGGTGTGAATGTCCTCTTTTCTTCGAATGGTCCCGCCATGTTCAAAACTCTGCTATTTAAACCATAAAACGACCTTCATGAGTGTGAATATCCATTCACCGACATGAAATCTTTCCATTTCAATATTTTAACTTAAACTTTAATACACCTTAATCCCAATCTTTTTCCTTCTAAACATATAACTTATATGCCCTACTTTACGGGCGTTACAATTCTCTCATCCTTAAATAAATTTCGCCTCAAAATTTACCTATTGTATCGAATGAAAATAGGTTCTTTATCACATGACAAGTCTGGCCTAACCTTGATACTTTCAACTGGAATGACATGAGAATGATCTGATCTGTACCTCCTCAACATAGATATATGGAACACATTATGTATCCTACTCAATTATGTCAGTAATGTTAATATGTAAGCAACTAGCCTAATCTTTTCCAGGATCTCATAAGGTCCAATGAATCTGGGACTCAACTTTCCCTTCTTTTCGAACCGAAGAACTTTCTTCCATAAAGAGACTTTAAGAAACACTTTATCTCCAACTCAATACTTCTTATCTTGAGATCTGTGTACGACCTTTGCCTATTTGAAGTTGCTTTCATTATAGCCCTACTAGGTTCCTATCGCTAAGTTCACTCCTACATAATGGTGTCTGACATCTTTTACCGTAAAGTGCCTTGTTGGGAGCCATTTGGATGCTCGATTGATAACTGTTATTGTAAGAAAACTCCATTTACATTAGATATGTTTCCCAAATCCCTTCAAATTCTATAATGCAACTTCTCATCATATCTTCTAATATTTGAATCACTTTTTCTGACTAACCATCCATATGAGGATGAAATGTTGTATTGAAGTTGAGTTTTGTACCTAACGCATGCTATAGACTCTTCCAAAACTATGATGTAATCCTTGGATCTCAAAAGATGTTGGACACTATTATATTGGACTACACTAATTGAGAGGAAGCTAGTGGGGCCATAATTAATCCAAGAGAGATAACAGAAAAGTGCCTCATAGGGAGCCATCTGGATGCTTGACTGATAACTGTTATTGTAAGCAAAATCCATTAATGGTAGATATCTCTCCTAACTCCCCTCAAATTCTATAGTGAAACTTCTCATCATATCTTATAACATTTTCCAACTGATCATCCATCTGGCGATAATATGTTGTATTGAAGTTCAGTTTTGTACCTAACGCTTGCTATAAACTCTTCAAAAACTATGATATAAATGTAAGATCTATATCCAATATGATGGGCTAAATGTGACGTAGTCAGTTTAGTGTGCGTTAACACATGTCCATGCTTTGAACCAAGTGGGGTATAAAATGGTGAAAGGATTAATTGCACAAAAATTGTCTATGGAAAGATTTATAGTCAAATCACTGAATTTTTGATTAATTGTGGGTCATGATGTGTTGCTAGATACTACCTGTTGCCCAGATAGTAAGCCAAGAAGGGGGGTTGAATTGGAGTTTTAATGTTTTAACTTTAAAGTGCAGAAATAAAAATTAATTTTAGGAGGGATAGAAAAATTTGACACAAGGAGTTTTATAGAGGTTCGGGTGTTAACAAACCCTACTCCTCTCCCCAATTGCAATTGGGAGTTTCACTAACACACTAAGTGTTACAATGGAGTTTTACAAGCTCACTCCCAACTATGGTGTTTCTCACAATGGCTCACACCTAACCCAGAAATCCCTTGTGTTTTAATGGCTCACACAATAACCAATTCCTTGTGTTTTACAGGCTCACACAAATAACCTTTATCTTGTGTTTTACAGGCTCACACAAACAACCTTTACTTTGTGTTTTTACAGGCTCACACAAACAACCTTTACTTTGTGTTTTAAAGGCTCACACAACTAACCCTTACAAGTGTTAAACTCTTAACCCAAAAATACCCAAAACTCACTTAAGTAATAAATGATTACAGAGAGAAACACTTATAAATCTTTATTGCTCAATAAATGATGAGCAAAAAGATTTTCACAGAGAATAGATATTTGTTATGGAAGTATTAAATATACAAATAGCCTGTAATAAGATTTTGATTCAAAGTATTTGCTATCCTCTTGTACTGAATACATAAATGACTTGCATTTATACTCCCAGGGCTAATTATAGCCGTTAGAGTGTGTTTAATATGTAACTAGCCGTTGCACCAACCCAAATAATCGCGCCTGACATTTTTCTCTTTCCTCTTTCACAGGCGGGACTATGTTTGTCACGGGCGTGACTGTTCTTCCAAGCTGTGACTGAAGTGGTGACCTTGGTCATGAAGCATTATGGAAGGTTTTGAAATATTTGGTCACGGGCGTGACATATATCTTCACGGGTGTGACAAATTTTCCAGTCTTGATCCAAGTGGGGACTTTGGTCGTGAAGCTCTCTGGATGAAAATGTCATGAAGGTTCACGGGCGTGACATTTAATGTAACATCCTTGACCTTCCCCACATGCATTTCATCGAACATAAGCATCTTGCATACAATTCAATTGAACACGTGCATTTCATACGTATTTTTGTAGGAACAAGTTCATGGCATGCACTAGCTACGCGTCCTAATATTTGGCAATTATATTGAGTCACACGTGTATCCTTATAACCTAAATAAGGATAACAAAGTATTAGAAATGAATCGAATAAGGTGACTAAATTAAAGTAAGAAAAATTATTAGATTAAGATTAGTAAACAATTACATTGTTAATTTAGTTAAATCGGGTCAAATGATTAAGCTGTATCATTGTGTGAATTAGTGGAATTATAAATCTCTGCAAATAATAATAATAATATAGAAAAAATAAAATGAAAATGACATAAAAGAGAAATAGAAGATAAGAGAAGAGAAAGGAGAAGAGAAAGGAGAAAAGAGATGAGAAAAAGATAAAAAGGACAAAAACCAAAAGTTAGCTTTATCTTCCCATTTCTGCCTTCTTCTCCAGCCCGTTTTCTTCTTCAATTTCCTCCATTTCAGACTTCAATTCTTATTTGTTTCACCTAGTTTTTAAAGCTAATTGATCCCTTTCAAGGTTGTTCTTGGTAAGTAATCAATTCTTATTGCTATAAGGTTGATTTGAGTTACTTAGGTTCAATATTAGGCACTGAATTGCACCTAGATTTTGATGTTAATAGAAATTGATTCTGGAAATGTGTAAAACACAAATTTTGTACCTTTATATCTTAGATTTATGGATATGTAAACATTTTTGCAAGATGTTATGTATAGGGAGAGATATGCTCTTCGTACTGAAACTGGTTACGGTGTAAACCCTAACCAAGTTAGCTACTGTGTAGTTTGATTTCGAATATGTTAAATTTCAGGTTCATAGGTCTTGTAAATGTTGAGTTATGATGAATGGCACCATGACTGTTCCATGGTTTGAACTGCCTATTAAGTGCCCTGGGAGATACAGTAATTTGTTTGGCTAATTTGAGCTTGTTAGAGCTGGATTCTATAAATGATAAAAACATGTGAGTTATAGGTATATGTCTTAGCTAAATGTGGTTATGTATAGACTAATATATGGCCTTTGGAAGCCATACTGGTCCGGAAGTGAATTCTATTCTGGACTAGTAAAATGTTTGGTATATTTAGAAAACCTTAGAGACATCATTAGTAAAAGTTGTAAACATGAAACATGTTCCATATGAACCCATATAAGTTTCTGTAAAGGTTCATTAAATAAGGACTTATAGATTATAAGGTATGAGGAGCCCAAATGAGTACCCTGAAACTGCCTAAAGGCAGAAAACAAGGCAGAAAATAGAACACTCTTAGAAATTCCACCAAATATTGTAAAATGATGAAATTGGTCTGAAATTTGAATATGTTCTATAATTATATGTTATTTTTAATTAGGAACAAGAATCAGATTAATTGGTCAATTATAGAAAAATTTATACGCTAAACAGTCCCATAAGGTCATACTGCCTCATAGGAAAAATCTTAACTATTGACATGAAAAATGCATATTAATTTGTTTAAGCCACATTAACTCTCTCTAATCATGAGTTAATCGATTATGTTTTCATATTAGGCTCGCAATATATTGGAGACCCATAAGGAGCAGATAGACAATAAGTTAGGGTTCGGAATCAAAGGAGAACGGTGAGTCTAATTATCGATTGAATTCTTTAGTGCAAATGAATGTTGCTTGCTATGTGATTCATGTGATTGTCATGATTGGTCCTTGATAATGTAATGATGGATAATTTGTGACATTTTGGTACATATAAATGGTATACTTGTGGTATATTTGAGGTATATGTTTGACAAATGTGATATATACACATGGTATATGTATAGTATATGCAAGGTATATGCTTGACATATGAGGTATATATGGAATATATGTATGTTTTATATGATAAAGATGCAATGGTTGATGAAAGCTTAAATACAAGTGCATATGCATATGGGCTAAAAAGGCGTTGTGACTAGTTAATCGATATTGTAAAGCAAAAGAAGAGGCCCATGGCCCAACAAATGTGCAAATGAAACAAATGATTAAGCTAGCTAGCAAATGCAAATGTTCACATGAAAAATGTTTACATGGAAACCCGGGGCAATGTCTGTTTAACTTGGTCACAACAAAATGAAATAAGCAAAGCATTTTCATACATAAAGAGTAATGATTATATATTTCAATGTTATTGATACTTATATGATACTGATGAATGGAATGGAATACATGGTATATATTGGAATTGTGATTTATGACTATGAGTTGTTTGGTACTTTAGAGCTCATTGGATGGTTATTCTCACTGAGCCGTAACTTATCAATTTGCATCATTTTTCAGGTAAAGAAAAGTGATAGCTCATTTTGAGTAGCGTATAAAAGACATGGAACACAGGTCACTAGCCGAGCCTCATCACTCTCTCTCTCCTTGCATTCCACACAAGCATGAAAACATGTCATCTGTATTTTGGACTTATATGCTTGAATATGTATTATCACTCTAGATTAGTTTTGAAATGTATAAATGGAAACAACCCGTAATCCTTCGGATGTGAAGTATATGTTTTAATATATGTGATATATCGTAATTATGGTTTTTAATGTTGACTTGAAAAGTCATTGAGTGATATTACAGGATATAAGACTTGTAAAGTCATTAGTTGATTTTACAGGATACGATATGAAAATTTTTTTTTACTACTATTGTTAACAGGGTATTTTACCTTTCCAGTATACTATGTATGATTACTTGATACAGGGATAGGTTATACTTAAATGCATAAGGGGTGGCGTCACATTTAATTCATGGGCGTGACTTAAAAGTGCATTTCATGATTTGTTGTCTTCCTTCATGGCCATGAACTTCAAATGTTGGTTTTGGTGACGGTTAGCTTTTGCACGGGAGTGACACATAGGGTCACGGGCGTGAACATGCTACTTCCTTGATTTTATCTTTCAAGGATTAATCTTCCATTCTCTATTCTTGTTATTTTATTCCATATCCTGTTTAATAGACTTAGAAAACAAGTATGTTAAATACAATATTGCTATTTTATTTGTTATCATCAAAATGATGGAAATACCCCTCAAGGTTTAACAATCTCCCCCTTTTTTATGGTGACAAATAATCTAGCAATATGTGCTTTTGAGAAGTCTCCCCCTCAAAAGATACTTAGGATAAAAATTGATGAAATGTAAGAATTGTAAAGAATGATGTAGCATTGAAATAAATTTTCTAGTTTTAAGTATATGTAAGTTATATGCAAAGTATATCCAATATATACCAAAATTCTCTTTAAGTCATGTAAGGTATATTGAGAGTATATCAAGGCATATTTATTTCTGTAACTTGCATTAAGGTATATGAAAAGTATACTTAAGATATATCTAATGTGTATAATGCTCAATTTCATACTTGCATATTCATTTTGTATCAAATTTTAAGTATTGCTAATTTCTCCCTACTTAACTCAATGTCAATGTATTTGTAGGTTCTTATTTTTGATTCAAAATTCATTTATCTTAATATATTGCTAGGTTCTCCCCCTTTTGTCATCAACAAAAAGAATATAAAGATTAAACCATAAACAAAGCAAATATATTAATATTTGAAAAGAAGTACAAAGCAAAGTAAATAAAAGTCATAAAGGAAATTTACAATTTCCTGAAAACAAACAAAAAACAAGCAAACAATCAAAAGAAACAATCATATTAAGGCTACCATCTAGCCTAACACCTAACCGGACATCTTGTCCCTAAGTCGAGCAACCTCTGCCTCAAGGCTGTCCATCCGAGACTCCATGAAGTCTTTGAGGTTCTCCAACCTCTCCTCCATTGAAGCCTGTAGCTGTTCAAATCGTGGTGCCAAGAGGTCAACCACCTGCTGCACAAAATTCGGTGTGGAAGTCGAGGATTGTTCGATGTCCTGCTCCACCGATGGAGGTGCTTCCTCAACCTGAGCCCTTTTCTTCTACTGAATCCCTTGGAGGCTGGCTTTGAAGTCCTCTGTATCATTATCTTCCCAAATTATTTCACCAGCAGTTTCTGTGAAGTGATAATAAATATTGTTCTCATGAACAATTCGGACAGCCGCTCTCATATTTATGAAGGACTCGACATCCAATCGATCTCGAGGATGCCCTGGGATGAGATTGAAGTGGTGGTCATCCAACTTCAAATAGCCAAGCTTCAAGGCCATATGGGTGACATATCCACCAATGAGTATATCTCAAGTGGGCTTGGTGGCAATGGACAGAAGATGGTTTGCAAACCATCGAGAGAGCGCCATGGTGAGGCCTCTTCTGGCCATCTCAAAAAGGAAGAGCTCAAATTTCTGAATGGTCCCATTGCTGTCTCCCCGAGCAAATATGCTATAGGTTAGAAACCTATGCAAATATTTATGCACTGGGGACCGGAAATGAGTGCTCTTGGTTTTCTTGACATCCCAACTGCAATCAGTGCCAAAATGAGTCCATGCTCGAGTTGCGAAGAATTCCACTTCGCTGTCATTGAGGATGCCTTCCGAGGGTAAATTGAACAAGTCCCCGAATTATGTGGCTTTGAGGGTGCTCGGATTGCTGCAGAGTTGGAATTTTACCACTCCCGTGGTAGACACTTGCAAAGTGCTAAAAAATTCCAGGGTTAGCTCCCTTAATGTGGGCTGATGTATATCCATGAATTCCTTCAAATGACAGGCCTAGAGTTGCTCTGTCATTGCCGTCTCAAGCCCGAGAGTGCGTACAGTTTGCCACTCAAAGGACCTTAATGAAATGAGAGGCCTTTGCTTCAAGGTTGAGTACTAAGGATGGCAATACTCCAAAATTCTGTTCATGAGGTAATCTGACTACCTCCTGGGAGAATGAGACTTCTTTCTAGTACCCTTTGATGAGCCGGTTTCCATTTGGATTGAAGAAATGAACTTTGTAGAGTTTGGAAAAGTTTGACAGAAAATTTGAGGAAACCCTTAAGAAGTATGATTTTTGATGAAGGAAGGGACTTTTGATGGTATTTATAGGAAAAGTTTGTGACTTGGGGGCCGGAATCTTCAATATCTCATTGAATATGTGTAAATGAGAATGGTTTCAAGGAGTTCAAAGGTTGAAATGTGAAGAATAACCGGCTGATTTCTTATAAACCCGATGCATTCACGGTCGTGAATTATATAGTCACGGGCGTGAAGTGTCGTGTTCACAGTTTACTGAAGGGGTGCTCTACCCGTGAATAAAGGCGTGAAAACATTCATGGTCATGACGTTTTAATGTCACGGGCATGAATGATGAACTGTCACGGTGGTGAAAGAATAGTCACGGGCGTGAATGGTTGAATTTCACTACTTATGCCCGTGAAACAAAGTGTGAACGTCTTTGTGAGTTTTAGGTGAAAAGGTTCACAAGCGTGAAAATGCGTCACGGGCATGAACAAGGCTTTTCATGGGAGTGAATGGAGTCGTGAACAGAAGCTTCACTACTTGAAGCCGTGAACGATGTCGTGAATCAACTCATGAAATTCACGGGTGTGAACATATGTCACAGGCGTGAATTGCCTAAAATTTCCATCAAATAAAATGAAGTCCTAAAACAAGACTAAATCAATTCTATGAAGATTCTATCCCTTAAAACATAAAATTTTCATCAAATTTACTACCTTATATCTAGTGATATGATAAAATCAAGATTATCACTTAAGATTTGTTAATTTAGCAATCACAAGGTTCATCCATCAATCATACCAAGTTCTCTTCTAATGAAATTAAATCTTTCCTCATTTAGAGACTTAGTAAAAATATCTGCCAATTGATTTTCTGTGCTTATAAATTCTAATGTAACATCTCCATATTGAACATGATCTCTAATAAAGTGGTGTCTAATGTCAATATGCTTACTTCTAGAGTGTTGAATGGGATTCTTTGAAAGATTTATAGCACTTGTATTGTCACATTTAATAGTTATATGGTTCATATCATGACCATAGTCCTTAAGTTGTTATTTCATCCAAAGATTTTGAGTACAACAACATCCTGCTGCTACATACTCTGCTTCAGCAGTTGAAAGAGCAATTGAAACTTGTTTCTTGTTAAACCAAGAAACTAAGAATTCTGCAATAAAGTGACAAGTACCTGAAGTACTTTTTCTATCTAAAAGACTACCAGCATAGTCTGCATTTGAATATCCTATAATATAAAAGGATGAATTTCTAGGATACCATAAACCTAGATGCAATCATTAGATATCTTAAAATTCTTTTTACTGCATTTAAATGAGATTCTTTTCGAGATTGTTGCCCAAATATTAAGCCAAGAAGGGGGTTGAATAGGAGTTTTTTAGAAACAAAATTAAACTTTCAAGTGCGGAAATAAGAAATTAATTTTAAGAAGGATAGAAAAATTTGACACAAAGATTTTATAGAGGTTCGGGTGTTAACAAACCCTACTCCTCTTCCCAATCGCAATTGGGAGTTTCACTAACGCATTAAGTGTTACAATGAAGTTTTACAAGCTCACTACCAACTATGGTGTTTCTCGCAATGGCTCACACCTAACCCAAAAATCCCTTGTGTGTTAATGGCTCACACAATAACCAATTCCTTGTCTTTTACAGGCTCACACAAATAACCTTTACTTTGTGTTTTTACAGGCTCATAGAAACAACCTTTAATTTGTGTTTTAGAGGCTCACACAACTAACCCTTACAAGTGTTCTACTCTTAACCCAGAAATACCCAAAACTCACTTGAGTAATAAATGATTACAGAGAAAAAAAGACTCACAAATCTTTATTGCTCAATGACTGAAGAGCAAAAAGATTTTTATAGAGAATAGTTATTGGTTCTCAAAGAATTGAATGTACAAGTAGCTTGTAACAAGATTTTAATTCAAAGTATTTGCTATCCTCTTGTACTGAGTGCATAAATGGCTTCCATTTATACTCCCATGGCTGATTATAGCCGTTGGGGTGCATTAAATATGAAACTAGCGATTGTACCATCCAAATAATTGCGCCTAACAGTTTTCTCTTTAATCATTCACGGGCGTGACTATGTTTATCATGGGCGTGACATTTCTTCCCAAGCCGTGACTGAATTGGTGACCTTGGTCGTGAAGCTCTCTGGAATGTTTTGAAATATTGGTTCAGGGCGTGACATACATATTCATGGGCGTGAGAAACTTCCCAGTCGTGATCCAAGTGGTGACTTTGGTCGTGAAGCTCTTTGGATGAAAATGTCATGAACATTCATGGGTGTGACATTTTCATTCACGAGCGTGACATTATATGTCCATTTCACGGTTTGTTCTTCCTTCATGGTCGTGAACTTTAAATGTTGGTTTTGGTAACGGTTAGCTCTTTCACGGGCGTGACACATAGAGTCACAGGCATGAACATGCTACTTTTTTGTCTTTGAAGGATTATTCTTCCAATTTCCATTCTTGCTATTTTATTTCATGCCCTGTTTAATAGACTTAGAAAACAAGTATGTTAAATACAATATTGCTATTTTATTTGTTATCATCAAAATGACGGAAATACCCCTCAAGGTTTAACAATCTCCCCCTTTTTGATGGTGATAAATAATCTAGCAATTTGAGTTTTTGAGAAGTCTCCCCCTCAAAAGATACTTAGGATAAAAAATTTATAGAATGCAATAATTGTAAAGAATGATGTAGGATTGAAATAAACTTACTAGTTTTTAAGTATATGCAAGTTATATGTGAAGTATATCCAATATATATACCATAATTCTTTTAAGACATGAAGTATATGTAAGGTATACTTAAGGTATATCATGGCATATTCATTTTTGTAACTTGTTTGAAGGTATATGCAAAGTATACTTAAGGTATATCTAATGTGTATAAAGCTCAATTTCTCAATTTTATACTTTGCATATTAATTTTGAATCAAATTTTGAGCATTTCTAATTTCTTCCTACCTAATTCAATGTCAATGTATTTATAGGTTTTTGATTCAAAATTCATTTATCTTAATATATTGCTAGGTTCTCTCCTATAATATATTGCTAGTTTCTCCTATATTGCTTGTTTCTCCCCCTTTTGCCATCAATCAAAAAAGAATATAAAGAAATCAAAAAGATAAACAAAAGCAAATATATTAAATAAAGGGAAATACAAGCAAAGTTAATTAAAGTTCAGAAAGAAAATTTAAAATTTCCTACATACAAAAAAAAAACAAGTAAATAAAGAAGCAAACAAGCAAATTTAGGCTACCATCTAGCCTAACACCTAGCCAGACATCCTATCTCGAAGCCTAGCAACCTCTGCCTCAAGGTTGTCCATCCGAGACTCCATGAAGTCTTTGAGTTTCTCCAATCTCTCGTCCATCGAAGCCTGCAGCTGCTCAAAATGTGGTGCCAAGAGGTCAACCACCTGCTACGCTAAGTTCAGTGTGGAAGCAGAGGATTGTCCGATGTCCTGCTCAGCCACTAGAGGTGCTTTCTCAACTCGAGCCCTTTTCTTCTGCTGGATCCCTTGGAGGCTGGCTTTGAAGTCCTCTGTGTCATTGTCTTCCCAGATTATCTCCCAGTAGTGTCTGTGAAGCGGTAGAAAATATTGTTTTCGTGAACAATTCTGACAGCCGCTCCCATCTTTATGAAGGACTCGACATCCAAGCGATCTCGAGGATGCCCAGGGATGAGGTTGAAATGATTCTCATCCAGCTTTAAATAGCCAAGATTTAAGGCTATGTGGGTGACATAACCATCGATCAGTATATCTCCTGTGGGTTTGGTGGCAATGGATAGAAGATGGTTTACAAACCATCTAGAGAGTGCCACCGTGAGTCCTCTTCGAGCCATCTCAAATAGGAAGAGCTCTGATTTCCTGATAGTCCCATTGCTCTGATTTCCTGAGTTCCCGAGCGAATATGCTATAGGTTAGGAACCTATGCAAATATTTGTGCAATGGGGACCTGAGATGTGTGCTCTTGGTCTTCTTGACATCCCAGCTGCAATCGGTGCCAAAATGGGTCCAAGCTCGAGTGGCAAAGAATTCAACTTCGCTGTCATTGAGTATGCGATCTGATGGTAAGTTGAATAATTCCCTAAATTCAATGGCACTGAGGGTGTTGGGATTGTTGCAGAGTTGGAATTTCACCACTCCAGTAGGTGACACTTGCGAAGTGCTAAGAAATTCCAGTATGGGCTCCCTCAATGTTGGCTGGTGAATCTCCACAAATTCTTTTATATGATAGGCTTGGAGTTGCTCTATCATAGCTGTTTCGAGCCCGAGAGTTCGGACGGTTTTCCATTCGAAAGACCTCTATGAAAGAAGAGGCCTTTTCTTCAAAGTGGAGTACTGGGGATGGCATTGCTCCGGAATTCGGTTCATGAGGTAATCTGCATACCTCTTAGGAGCATGATACTTATTTCTCTTTCCCTTTGATGAGGCATTCTCCATTTGAGTTTGAAGAGGTGAACTTTGTGAAATTTGTGAAATTTTTTTTTTGACAGAAATATTGAAAGGAAACCCTAAGGATGTATTATTTTTTATGAAGAATTGAACTTTTTATGGTATTTATAAGAAAATTTTTTGACTTGGGGGCCGAAATCTTCAATGTTTCATTGAATGTGTGTAAATGAGAGCGGTTTCAAGCAGTTAAAGAGTTGAAATGAGAAAAATAACCGACTGTTCTCTTATATGCCCTATACATTCATGGGCGTGAATTGTCGTGTTCATGGTTTGCTGAAGGAGTGTTCCACCCATGAATAAAGGCGTGAATATGTTCACGGTCGTGACCTTTGAATGTCACAGGCATGACTGATGAACTGTCATGGGGGTGAAATAATAGTCACGGGCGTGAACGATTGAATTTAACTACATATGCCCGTGAAGCAAGGTGTGACTCAAGGCGTGAACGCCTTTGTGAGTTTTGGGGTGTAAAGGTTCACGGGCGTGAAAATTCATCACGGATGTGAAAAGATCTTTTCACGGGAGTGAATGAAGCCGTAAAAATAAGCTTCACCACTTGAAGTAGTGACCCATGTCGTGAATCAAGTCGTGAACGACACTGCCTGTTTTGGCTATTTAAGTCACGGGCGTGAACATATGTCACAGGCGTGGCTACCCTTAAATTTTCATCAAATAAAATTAAGTCCTAAAAACAAGACTAAATCGTTTCAATAAAGATTCTATCCCTTTATAACATAAATTTTCATCAAAGTTACTACCTTATATCTAGTGATATGATACAAAATTAAGATCATCAATTAAGATTTCATAATTTAGCAATCACAAGGTTAATCCATCAATCATACCAAGTTCTCTTCTAATGAAATTAAAATTTTCTCATTTAGAGACTTATTAAAAATATCTGCCAATTGATTTTCTATGCTTATAAATTCTAATGCAACATCTCCATATTGAACATGATCTCTAATAAAGTGGTGTCTAATGTCAATATGCTTACTTCTTGAGTGTTGAATAGGATTCTTTGAAAGATTTATAGCACTTGTATTATCACATTTAATAGGTATATGGTTCATCTCATGACCATAGTCCTTAAGTTGTTGTTTCATCCAAAGAATTTGAGTACAACAACATCCAGCTGCTACATACTCTACTTCAGTAGTTGAGAGAGCAACTGAAACTTGTTTCTTGCTAAACCAAGAAACTAAGCATTCTCCAATAAAGTGACAAGTGCCTGAAGTACTTTTTCTATCTAAAAGACTACCAGCATAGTCTGCATCTGAATATCCTATAATATAAAAGGATGAATTTCTAGGATACCATAAACCTGATGCAATGATCCGTGTAAATATCTTAGAATTCTTTTTACTGCATTTAAATAAGATTCTTTAGGACATGATTGAAATCGTGCACACAAGCAAATACTATACATTATATCAGGCCTAGAAGTAATAACATATAAAAGTGATCCAATCAAACCTCTATAAAGCTTTTCATTAACGCTCTTACCCTTTTCATCATTGTCCAATTTTGTTGATGTGCTCATAGGAGTCTTGCCATTCTTGCATCCTTCCATACCAAATTTTTTAATTAAATCTCTGGCATATTTAGATTGGTTGATGAATATGCCCTCATTGCTTTCCTTTATTTGTACACCAAGGAAATACTTAAGCTCTCCCATCATGCTCATTTCAAATTCCCTAGTCATACACTTAGCAAATTCTTGACAAAGCAACTCAACAGTAGAACCAAATATTATATCATCAACATAAATTTGAACAATTATTATATCGTGCCTATGTTTTTTAACGAATAATGTGGTGTCAACATTTCCCTTTGTAAAGCTATTTTCTAATAGAAAGAACTTAGCCTCTCATACCAAGCTCTTAGGGCTTGTTTCAAACCATACAAAGCTTTTGAAAGTTTAAAAACATTATTTGGCAAATCATAGCTTTCAAAGCCTGGTGGTTGTTCTACATACACTTCTTCTTCTATATAACCATTTAGAAATGTACTTTTCACATCCATTTGAAAAAGTTTGAAGTTCATGTGACATGCATATGCTAAAAGTATTCTTATGGCTTCTAATCTAGGTACAGGTGCATATGTTTCATCATAATCTATACCTTCTTCCTGATTATATCCTTTTGCAACTAATCTAGCCTTATTCCTAGTTATTGAACCTTATTCATCTAGTTTATTTCTCAATACCCATTTGCTACGTATAATTTGATGATCCTTGGGTCTAGGTACTAAGGTCCATACCTTACTTCTCTCAAATTGGTTGAGTTCCTCTTGCATGGCTATTACCCAACTTTCATCATTAAAAGCCTCATCAACATTTTTAGGCTCAATTTGAGAAATAAAAGCAATGTCAGTGACTAAATGTTTGAAATGAGATCTAGTACTTACTCCCCTTGAGAGATCACTAATGATTTGCTCTTTTGGATGATCTTTCATCATTCTCCATTCTTTTGGGAGTTCTTGTTCGTTTTCTTCTTGAGTTTGAGGTAGAGAATCATTTTGATGTAAATCTTCTTGATCATTTTCTTCTTTCCTATTTCCAAGAACAAGTCTTTCCATATTACCTACAACATCCTCAAGAACACTACCTTTCACAAGATCAAGTCTACTAGATTCATTAAAGATAACATGCATGGATTCTTCCACTGTTAATGATCTTTTATTAAATACTCTATATGCTTTGCTGGTTGTAGAGTATCCTAAAAAGATACCTTCATCGGATTTAGAGGCAAATTTTCCAAGATTGTCCTTGGTATTCAATATAAAACACTTGCATCCAAATACTCTAAAGTATGATATCAAGGGCTTTCTTCCATTCCATAGCTCAAATGAAGTTTTGTTTAAAAGAGGTCTATTGAAAAGTCGATTTGAAATATAACATGCAGTGTTTGTGGCTTCTGCCCAAAAATAAGTTGGTAAATCATATTCATTGAGCATTGTTCTAGCCATTTCAATTAAAGTTTAATTTTTTCTTTCAACTACCCCATTTTGTTGAGGTGTCCTAGGAGATGAGAAATTATGTGAAATGCCATGTTCAAAACAAAAGCTTTCAAAAGAATAATTATTTATTAGAATATTAAATTAACATCTACACTTTATTCTTCTCAAAGTGGGAGAAAAGATAAAACTGATTATATTAATATTTTAATATGAATTATTAATCAAAATATTTTTCATTTTCAAATTCTTTTCCATGATCACTTCTTATTTTTGAAATACAATACCCTTTTTCATTTTGAACTCTTTTAGCAAAGTTTTTAAAATTTTCAAAAACATCACCTTTTTGAGCTAAGAAAATTACCCAAGTAAATCTAGAGTAATCATCTACGATGACAAATGCATAATGTTTTCCTCCTAAGCTAGCAATTCTAGTAGGTCTGAATAAGTCTAAATGCAGGAGTTGAAGAGGTTTTGATGTACTTACTATGTTTTTGGCTTTGAAGGATGACTTGTGTTGCTTTCCTCTTTGGCAAGGTTCACATGTCTTGCCTTTTTCATATTTAACTCTTGGTAGTACTTTTACTAGTTCTCCTGTGCTGAGGCTTTATATTAAGTCCATGTTAGCATGACCAAGCCTTCTATGTCACAACCAAGATTCATCACTAGTAGTCACAAGACACTTAGAGGAATGGTTAGATAATTCATGTAAGTCTATTATGTATGTGTTGACATCTTTATTTCCTTTAAATATCCCTTGACCATCGATAGAGATCACAAGACATTCATTAGAAGTAAAGATTACTTTGTTTCCTTTATCACATAATTGACTAACACTCAACAAGTTATGTTTCAAGCCATCAACAAGTAAGACATCTTTAATAAAAGTAGTACCATTAATACCAATAGAAACAATGCCAATTACCTTACCCTTTGCATTGTTTACAAAGGTAACTTTACCTCCATCAATACTTTTGATTTCAATGAAAAGTTCTTTGTCTCCTGTCATATGCCTTGAGCATCCACTGTCTACCAGCCAAGCATTTTTGTTTATTGTGGACTTTAGGCATACCTATAGAAACACATTGTTTTGGTCTAAATGAGTTTGGGTCCTTGGGGTTAGCACATGAAGGTTCCCAATGTGCCTTCCTTATCCAGCAATATTTATTTATATGACCCATTTTCATACAATAATTTCATTGTTTTGGTCTAAATTTATTTTTTGGTCTTACAATATTTTTTAATACCATTTTTCTATCAAATTTATTTTGAAAATGATGACATGCACAATTATGATTAATTGTAGATTTTCCAGATGCCTGCTTCTTATATATAAAGGCATGATTATTCTATTTATGTATAGAAGGTTTAATATGCTTATTTCTTGGTGCTGTTCTAACAGGTGTGGAGATGTGAGGTTCACTAGACTTAACAAAGATGGTTTTATGAGAAGATGATGATATGTCCTTAAATCCTAGACCATGTCTAATTAAGGGTGATCTTTGAGATACAATGAGAGTTTCTAAGCTCTCTTTACCTTTCTGAAATTTAGAAATGGAATTTCTAAGTTCCTCAACTTTATTTTTCAAAGTATTATTTTCTTTTAGTAAGGAAGCATTTGAGGGTCTTGATGAGTATTCATCTAATGACTTTTAGAGAGATTCATTAGATGATTTAAGCTTTATGTTTTCCTTTGCTAAACCATCTATCTTATTTTTTAAATTAGAGATGTTATTTCTATAAGTACTAAATTTACTTCTATATTTCTCTAATTCTATATTTAATTCTTCTATTAGGCTTTGCACATCATCATCACTATCATCATCATTATCACTACTATCATTGTTCAAAGAGTATGAGTGTAGTGATCTTACCTTATTCGAGACATGATCTTCAATAGCCATGAAGCATAGGTTGACCTCTTCACTTTCATTATCATCTTTTTCACTTAAAGAGCTTTCGTCATCCCATGTGGCTTTGTGACCTTTCTCCCCATTGTCTCTTTGGTATTTGCTCTTATGCTTCTTGAGCCTTGGACATTCTGGTTTGATATGTGCTTTCTTTCCACACTCATAGCACTTTACCTCTTCCTTACTTCTTTGTGGATCATTAGAAGTTTGTTTGAGGTTTATTTGCCGGAATTTTCTAGAGCTGCTCATTTTCTTCTCAATGATTCTTTTTAATCTTCTTGAAAGCATAGCAATGTCCTCATTTTCATCATCACTCATTTCATCATCATCTTCACTTTCTTCTTGAGATTTTGAAGTAGAGGCTTTGAGTTCTAGGGGATTTCTTTTCTCTGGCTCTGCTTCAAGCTCTCTATCTCTTTTTACTGCCATTTCATGTGTGAGAAGTTTGCCAATCAGCACATCAGTATTCATGATGCTCATATCTTCATTTGCTTCTTCTATGCCAGTAACTCTTGAGCCATAGTCCTTAAAAGGAAGATTTCTCAGGATTTTATTGTTTACATCCTCCAAACTCAGATGCTTCCCAAGTTTCCTCATTCCATTTATAATGGCTAGAAGATGGTTGGTCATGTCAGTGATTGACTCATTGGATTTCATCTTGAATAGCTCATATTCTGAGGTCAGAACTTGAATCTTCTTGGATTTGACTTGCTTCGTTCCTTCATGATAATTTTCCAATGTCTTCCACATGTTGTATGTTGTTGGGCAGTGTTGTATTCTTCCATATTCTCCAATAGATAATGAGCTTGATAGGATTTTCATTGCCTTCTTGTTTTTGAAATTTTCTCTTCTTTGAGGCTCTATCCAATCAACTATTGATAGGATTTCTTCTTCACCATCAGCTTCTCTTCTGGTTGGTGGTGTCCATTCTTTTCGTACACTATCCTAGACTTCAATTCCTTCACTATCCAGGTATCTCTCCATCCAAAACTTCTAATGGGCATAATTTTCTCCATCAAAGTAAGGTTTGAGACTTTGGAATCTTTCACTGGCCATATCTTAATCTTTACTAGCGCTTTTTAGGCTTCGATGCTAGACTGAGCTCTGATGCCAATAGTTGCCCAGATATTAAGCCAAGAAGGGGGGTTGAGTTGGAGTTGTTTAAAAAAAATTAAACTTTAAAGTGCGGAAATAAGAAATTAATTTTAGGAAGGATATAGAAATTTGACACAAGGAGTTTATAGAGGTTCGGGTGTTAACAAACCCTACTCCTCTCCCCAATCGCAATTGGGAGTTTCACTAACACACTAAGTGTTACAATGGAGTTTTACAAGCTCACTCCCAATTATGGTGTTTGTTGCAATGACTCACACCTAACCAAGAAATCCCTTGTGTTTTAATGGCTCACACAATAACCAATTCCTTGTGTTTTACAGGCTCACACAAACAACCTTTACTTTGTGTTTTTACAGGCTCACACAAACAACCTTTAATTTGTGTTTTAGAGGCTCACACAACTAACCCTTACAAGTGTTCTACTCTTAACCCAGAAATACCCAAAACTCACTTGAGTAATAAATGATTACAGAGAAAAATACTCACAAATCTTTATTGCTCAATAACTGAAGAGCTAAAAGATTTTTACAGAGAATAGTTATTGGTTCTCAAAGAATTGAATGTACAAGTAGCTTGTAATAAGATTTTAATTCAAAGTATTTGCTATCCTCTTGTACTGAATGCATAAATGACTTCCATTTATACTCCCATGGCTGATTATAGCTGTTGGGGTGCATTAAATATGAAACTAGCCATTGTACCAACCAAATAATCGCGCCTGACATTTTTCTCTTTCATCATTCACAGGCATGACTATGTTTGTCACGGGCGTGACATTTCTTCCCAAGCTGTGACTGAAGTGGTGACCTTGGTCGTGAAGCTCTCAGGAATGTTTTGAAACATTGGGTCACGGGCGTGACATACATATTCACGGGCGTGACAAACTTCCCAGCTGTGATCCAAGTGGTGACTTTGGTCATGAAGCTCTCTGGATGAAAATGTCATGAACATTCACGGGTGTGACATTTTCATTCACGGGCGTGACATTATATGTCTATTTCACGGTTTGTTCTTCCTTCATGGTCGTGAACTTCAAATGTTGGTTTTGGTAACGGTTAGCTCTTTCACAGTCGTGACACATAGAGTCACTGGCGTAAACATGCTACTTTTTTGTGTTTCAAGGATTATTCTTCCAATCTCCATTCTTGCTATTTTATTTCATGCCCTGTTTAATAGACTTAGGAAACATGTTAAATACAATATTGCTATTTTATTTATTATCATCAAAATGACAGAAATACCCCTCAAGGTTTAACAGACGTGATTGAAATCGTGCACACAAGCAAACACTATACATTATGTCGGGTCTAGAAGCAATAAGATATAAAAGTGATCTGATCATACCTCTATAGAGTTTTTCATTAATGCTTTTACCCTTTTCAACCTTGTCCAATTTTGTTGATGTGCCCATAGGAGTTTTGGCATTCTTGCATCCTTCCAATCCAAATTTTTTAATTAAATCCTTGGCATATTTGGATTGGTTGATGAATATGCCCTCATTGCTTTGCTTTATTTGTAGACCAAAGAAATACTTAAGTTCTCCCATCATGCTCATTTCAAATTCCCTAGTCATACAGTTAGCGAATTATTGACAAAACAATTTATTAGTAGAACCAAATATTATATCATCAACATAAATTTGAACAATTAGTATATCATGCTTATGCTTTTTAATGAACAATGTGGTGTCAACATTCCCCTTTGTAAAGTTATTTTCTAAGAGAAAAGAACTTAGTCTTTCATACCAAGCTCTTAGGGCTTGTTTCAAACCATATAAAGCTTTTGAAAGTTTAAAAACAAGATTTGGCAAATCATAGCTTTCAAAGCTTGGTGGTTGTTCTACATAAACTTCTTCTTCTATATAACCATTTAGAAATGCACTTTTCACATCCATTTGAAAGAGTTTGAAATTCATGTGACATGCATATGCAAAAAGTATTCTTATGGCTTCTAATCTAGCTATAGGTGCATAGTTCTCATCATAATCTATACCTTCTTCCTGATTGTATCCTTTTGCAACTAATCTAGCCTTATTCCTAGTTATTGAACCTTGTTCATCTAGCTTATTTCTAAATACCCATTTGCTGCCTATAATTTGATGATCCTTGGGTCTAGGTACTAAGGCCCATACCTTACTTCTCTCAAATTGGTTGAGTTCCTCTTGCATGGCAATTACCCAACTTTCATCATTAATAGCCTCATTAACATTTTTAGGCTCAATTTGAGAAATAAAAGCAAGGTCAGTGGCTAAATGTTTGAAATGAGATCTAGTACTTACTCCCTTTGAGAGATCACCAATGATTTGCTCTTTTGGATGATCTTTTGTCATTCTCCATTCTTTTGGAAGTTCTTGACCGTTTTCTTCTTGAGCTTGAGGTAGAGAATCATCTTGATGTGAATCTTCTTGATCATTTTCTTCTTTTCCATTTTCAAGATCAAGTCTTTCCATGTTACCTACAACATCATCAAGAGCACTACCTTTTACAAGATCAAGTATACTAGATTCATTAAAGACAACATGGATAGATTCTTCAATAGTTTTTGAAATTTTCAAAAGCATCACTCTTTTGAGCTAAGAAAATTACCCAAGTAAATCTAGAGTAATCATCTACGATGACAAAGGAATAATGTTTACCTCCTAAGCTAGCAACTTTAGTAGGTCCAAATAAGTCTAAGTGCAGGAGTTGAAGAAGTTTTGAGGTACTTACTATGTTTTTGGCTTTGAAGGATGACTTGTGTTGCTTCCCTCTTTGGCAAGGTTCACATGTCTTGTCTTTTTCAAATTTAACTCTTGGTAGTCCTTTTACTAGTTCTCCTGTGCTGAGGCTTTATATTAAGTCCATGTTAGCATGACCAAGCCTTTTATGCCACAGCCAAGAATCATCACTAGTAGTCACAAGACACTTAGAGGAATGGTTAGATAATTCATGTAAGTCTATTATGTATGTTTTGACATCTCTATTTCCTTTAAATATCTCTTGACCATTGATAGAGATCACAAGACATTCATTGGAAGTAAAGATTACTTTGTTTCCTTTATCACATAATTGACTAACACTCAACAAGTTATGTTTCAAGCCATCAATAAGTAAGACATCTTTAATAAAAGTAGTACCATTAATACCAATAGAACCAATGCCAATTACCTTACCCTTAGCATTGTTTCCAAAGGTAACTTTACCTCCATCAATACTTTTAATTTCATTGAAGAGTTCTTTATCTCCTGTCATATGCCTTGAGCATCCACTGTCTACTAGCCAAGCATTTTTGTTTATTGTGGACTTGAGGCATACCTATAGAATCACAGTTCAAGTATAATTTTTAGGTACCCAAATGAGCTTGGGTCCTTAGGGGTTAGCACATGAAGGTTCCCAATGAGCCCTTCTTATCCAACAGTGTTTATTTATGTGACCCATTTTCATACAATAATTACATTGTTTCGGTCTAAACTTGCTTTTTGGTCTTACAATATATTTGAATGTCATATTTCTATTTAACTGATTTTGAGAACAATGGCATGCATAGTCATGATTAATTGATGATTTTCTAGATGCATGCTTCTTATACATAAAAGCATGATTATTCCTTTTATGTATGGAAGGTTTAATATGCCTATTCCTTGGTGCTATTCCAACAAGTGTGGAGATGTGAGGTTCACTAGACTTAACAAAGATGGTTTTGTGAGAAGATAATGATATGTCCTTAAATTCTAGACCATGTCTAATTAAGAGTGGTCTTTGAGACATAATGAGAGTATCTAAACTCTCTTTACCTTTGTGAAATTTAGAAATAGAATTTCTAAGTTCCTCAACTTCATTTTTCAAAGTGTTATTTTCTTTAAGCAAGGAAGCAGTTGAGGGTCTTGATGAATATTCATCTAATGACTTTTGAAGAGATTCATTAGATGATTTAAGCTTTATGTTATCCTTTTCTAAAAGATCTATTTTATTTTTTAAATTAGAGATGTTATTTCTATAAATACTGAATTTACTTCTATATTTCTCTAATTCTAGATTCAATTCTTCTATAAGGCTTTGCTCATCATCATCATCATCACTATCATTATTACTATCACTACTATCATTATTTAAAGAGTATGAGTGTAGTGATCTTACCTTATTCGAGATGTGATCCTCAATAGCCATGAAGCATAGGTTGACCTTTTCACTTTCATTATCATCTCTTTCACTTGAAGAGCTTTCGTCATCCCATGTGGCTTTGTGACCTTTCTCCCCATTGTCTCTTTGGTATTTGCTCTTATGCTTCTTGAGCCTTGGACATTCTGGTTTGATATGTCCTTTCTTTCCACACTCATAGCACTTTACCTCTTCCTTACTTCTTTGTGCATCATTAGAAGTTTGTTTGAGATTTCTTTGCCTGAATTTTCTGGAGTTGCTCATTTTCTTCTCAATGATTCTTTTCGGTCTTCTTGGAAGCATAACAATGTCCTCATTTTCATCATCACTCATTTCTTCATCATCTTCACTTTCTTCTTAAGATTTTGAAGTAGAGGCTTTGAGTGCCAAGGCCATTCTTTTCTCTGGCTCTGCTTCAAGCTCTCTATCTCTTTTTACTGCCATTTCATGTGTGAGAAGTTTGCCAACAAGCACATCAGTATTCATGATGCTCATGTCTTCATTTGCTTCTTTTATGCCAGCAACTCTTGAGCCATAGTCTTTAAGAGGAAGACTTCTCAGGATTTTGTTGTTTACATCTTCCAAGCTCTTATGCTTCCCAAGTTTCCTCATTCCATTTATAATGGCAAGAAGACAGTTGGTCATGCCAGTGATTGACTCATTAGATTTCATCTTGAAGAGCTCATATTCTGAGGTAAGAAGTAGAATCTTCATGGATTTGACTTGCTTAGTTCCTTCATGATAATTTTCCAATGTCTTCCATATTTTGTAGACTGTTGGGCAGTGTTGTATTCTTCCACATTCTTCAATAGATAATGAGCTTGAGAGCATTGTCATTGCCTTCTTGTTTTTGAAATTTGCTCTTCTTTGAGGCTCTGTCCAATCATCTCTTGATAGGATTTTTCTTCACCATCATCTCCTCTTTTATTGGTCGTGTCCATTCTTTTCGTACACTATCCCAGACCTCAATTCCTTCACTATCCAGGTATGTCTCCATCCGAAATTTCCAATGGGCATAATTTGCTCCATCAAAGTAAGGTTTGAGACTTTGGAATCCTTCACTCGCCATATCTTAATCTTTACAAGCACTTTTTAAGCTTAGATGCTAGACAAAGCTTTGATACCAATTGTTGCCCAGATATTAAGCCAAGAAGGGTGGTTGAATTGGAGTTTTAATGTTTTAACTTTAAAGTGCGGAAATAAAAATTAATTTTAGGAGGGATAGAAAAATTTTACACAAGGATTTTTATAGAGGTTTGGGTGTTAACAAACCCTACTCCTCTCCCCAATTGCAATTGGGAGTTTCACTAACACACTAAGTGTTACAATGGAATTTTACAAGCTCACTCCCAACTATGGTGTTTCTCACAATGGCTCACACCTAACCCAGAAATCCCTTGTGTTTTAATAGCTCACACAATAACCAATTCCTTGTGTTTTACAGGCTCACAGAAACAACCTTTATCTTGTGTTTTACAGGCTCACACAAACAACCTTTACTTTGTATTTTTACAGGCTCACACAAACAACCTTTACTTTGTGTTTTTACAGGCTCACACAAACAACCTTTACTTTGTGTTTTAAAGGCTCACACAACTAACCCTTACAAGTGTTCAACTCTTAACCCATAAATACCCAAACCTCACTTGAGTAATAAATGATTACAGAGAGAAACACTTACAAATATTTATTGCTCAATAAATGATGAGCAAAAAGATTTTCACAGAGAATAGATATTTGTTATGGAAGTATTAAATGTACAAATAGCTTGTAATAAGATTTTCATTCAAAGTATTTGCTATCCTCTTGTACTGAATGTATAAATGACTTGCATTTATACTCCTATGGCTAATTATAGCCGTTAGAGTGCATTTAATACGTAACTAGCCATTGCACCAACCCAAATAATCGCGTCTGACATTTTTCTCTTTCATCTTTCATGGGCGTGACAATGTTTGTCACGGGCGTGACTGTTCTTGCAAGTTGTGACTGAAGTGGTGACCTTGGTCGTGAAGCATTCTGGAAGGTTTTGAAATATTTGGTCACGGGCGTGACAAACTTCCCAGCCGTAATCCAAGTGGTGACTTTGGTCGTGAAGCTCTCTGGATGAAAATTTCATGAAGGTTCACGGGCATGACATTTAATTCACGGGCGTGACTTAAATGTGCATTTTATGGTTTGTTTTCTTCTTTCGTGGCCGTGAACTTCAAATGTTGGTTTTGGTGACGGTTAGCATTTTCATGGGCGTGACACATAGGGTCACAGGTGTGAACATGCTACTTCCTTGATTTTATCTTTCAAGGATTAATCTTCCATTCTCCACTTTTTCTATTTTATTCCATACCCTGTTTAATAGACTTAGAAAACAAGTATGTTAAATACAATATTGCTATTTTATTTGTTATCATCAAAATGATGGAAATACCCCTCAAGGTTTAACACTACTCATGAGTTGCTCAAATTAATTATTAATTTAATTGGCCAATATAATCGGAAACCTATTGGTCACACACATTTGAGATATGAAGAATGAGTAAAATGGTCAATGATGTGATCCAAAAATATGAGAGAATTATTTCGGATCAGATCACGATGAGATCAGATGGAAAAATTGCTTGGGGGGCTGAAGGACCCGATGGGGCTGCTAGCCCATAATTGGCCAATTAAGGCAATAAACCCCAAAATCCCTCCTTTTGTCTTAATATTTTTGAAGATTTTAAAAGTCTGAAAATTATTTTTGGAAATAAAAAAAGAAATTTAAAATGAAAAATAAGAGTTATTTTTCATATACTCTCAAATAGAGCATACACTTTACTAGCATTTGAGGTGTGTTTAACCATTTTTCTTATAGTTTCTTCTCCTTTTTTTGCAAGAATTAACATTAGAGATGTCTTAGTATCAACTTTTGTGGTTTGCTACAATAATGAGGTTAAAATTTGAAAAACAAATCAAGAAATGACAAGTTACAATTTCTAATCTTTATAATTTGATGAATTAGTTTTAATGGTATAAGTAAGTTCCTTATTTCGGGGTTTTGAAAATTTTAATTTTCACTGTATTTATGAATGAGATTTTTCTTCAAAACTCAACAGTGGTATCAGAGCCCCCTTGTGTTCATTAAAATTAATTTTATTTGAAAGTACAATGGGATTGCATAGTTTTGACGGTTTTGAAAAATTTATTTGTAAAATTTATTTTACATAATTGTTTTCTCTAATCTAATAATGGGTTGATTAAGGATGATCATTTTAATTGAAAAATAATTTGTATGTGATTTAAATAATTAATTTCAGATTTATTTTAAATATATAAAAAATTGCATTGTTTACGAATATGTTATGTTATTTGGCTAAATTGATGAGATTGTTCATATTTTTCTTTTAATTTTATCATGAAAAAATTATTTATACATATGGAGAATTTTTTTAAGCCTATAAGTTTCCAATAATTAAATAAAATTTATTTTAATTAATTTTTTAAACAAATACAAAAATGAGACTGTTTTGTTTGATCTTTTTATATATGATTATTTGTTTTTAGCACCTTCAAATAATTTTTATGTGATTAAAAAATATTTGATTTTGATGTTAGATGCATGCTAAAATTATTTTTCTCAAATTTAAAATTCCAAAAAAAAAAATTATAGATGTCAAATGAGTTGTTTTGACCATCTAGGTGTATTGGTTCATTTAGCTTACTAATTTTGGCTCGTACCAAAAATATTTTGATGAACTAGAGCTAATTTATAAATGATTAGAATGATTATTTGAGGTTTTGAAAATTTTGAATTTTTTGGAAATTAATTTTGAATTAATTTAAGTTAAGTAATTGTGGCATATCACCTATATAATAGGAATAATCTCATTACATAATTGGAATAACACAGACAAGTTAAATGAAACTAGCCTGAGTTTAATATTTTTATTTAATAACTTAATTGATATTTTTTAATATTCAAATATACATACGAATGCAATTATCAAAATACACCATCTTGTTACATAAATATTTTACTTTATTATAACTATCAAAATTAACGGCTTTTACCTCACATCTAACTATATATATATAATAACAAAATACATGACATATGCTTAACTATATACAAGATATGTCTATGAAATCCATATGCATTATAATGAACAAAATGCAAAAATAACATGCATCCGACCCTAAACCAGTTCTGACGCGTCTCCTCTAGTATGAGCTTGTACTTCCTCTATCAACTTCACAGTTTACTATTTACAAGCTCCAGTTCCTGCGCGGAAAAAACCCAAGCTAAGTCATTTCTAGCTGAGTGGTACATATAAGCATTTAAGTTTTCTCATACAGTCACATAAACATGTGGCATAAAAATCATGACATAATTTAAATAAATCATTGCATAAAATTTATAAAATATTATAATAAAATAAAATTTATATTCCATTATATTATTATTATATTTGTATCAAGACATGAATTGCATATATTCAACCATATATAATATATAAAATATTAAATATACTACATCCTCTCAAGTTTCCACATTTTATCACCTTTCTTACCATGTCCTTCAAATCATTTATTACATTTCCACATATAGACTTAATTTAAATAAATTTTGTACATATTATTTTAATTTGATTAGTTTCCATAACTCATTTTAATTTAATTGATTTTTCTAAAATTATTTTAGTTTAGTTAACTCAAATCTCAATCCATATAAGCCTAAATGTTTTAACATACAATTGTCAAAACTGTATGGTAGATAATTCATACTACAGTTCACAATAATCCAACATATATTATACAGGAACCAATACATGACTATACAATATTATCAGATTCATTGATAATATACATATAACTCAATTATAAATTTAACTTACCTTAATAAATATTTATAATTCATGTTATCTCACATATTTATCTCTCAACGTGTACATGTATGTTTTTTAATTAATTTATATATAATGTTTTAATATAAATAGCCCAATTCTTATTTCCAGACTGTCCAGATATAGGGCGTGTAGTAGGGCCGCTCGTGGAGCTTAAGCACCCTACTCACTATAGTCTCAAGTCAAGAGCGCTCACAGAGATTAAGGCTCATGGCCGAGTACAATCACATCATTTGTGTACAATTAGGACATGAGTGCTCTTAGAACTATCACCATCCTATTCCTAAACCATATCAATATCGGTGCCGCAATGCCCTCGCAGTGGTGCACCATCTATCCTTAATTACTCTACAGGTTGAGAACTGGGTAATTAAGGTTATTACTTACTTATTTTCTTTATATATTAATTTCATGGAATTAATGTTCCCTTTACATTTTAATGAAAATATGATCATAAAATTTTAAAATCATATAATCATATGATATTCAATTATAAATAACAATTTAAGTAATATTGACATACTTTAATTAGTTTTTCATACAATCAAAGCCAACAAATATTTTAATACATAACCAAAATTTATAATACCTTTATGAATCCAAGTTTGCTATATAACCCTTCTTTTCATACCAAATACATATGTCATACATGAGTTTCTATCTTCACTCTTTATTGTCATAATTATTCAATAATCATCATTAATAGTTATCATACTTTTAATCAATCATATACTAATCGATATTGAAAATTATATTATGTTACATATTCCACATTCACACTCTTTAACACACATAATCTTAAAACAAATATTCCTATATTTATCAATCAATTATTCATCCATATATCTAAACATGTATCAACAGGAAATTTCATTAATTAAACACTCAATATATTTTATTTAATCATCAACCTAAGTCATATGTTATGATAATCACACAACATTTTATCAATAATTCAAAGTTTACAAACCTTCTATCTCAATAACTATATATATATATATATATATATATATATATATATAATTTTAAATCTTATTCATCCACATATATTTTCCACTCATTTATATTTCCTAGCATGCCATCTCATCCTTTGACAATCATTTTATATTTTAATACATTATTCAAATATGTAATTTATTCAATTAACACACAAACATGCAATGAAGGCAAATCAAAATACAGATATGTACAAATCTCAATGGAGCTTTTCCAAAATCTAAAATTTGGTGCTTGTCTACTTTTGTTGTTCTTCCTCTTGCTGAGGGCCTAAAATAAAAATATAATTGATTAATACCTTGTTAAAATACTTATTTTTATTATAGTTTAAATAAATAACTAAAATTTCTCCTAAGCAGTCATGTGAACTTTGAGAACTATTAGCTCTATAACTTTTTCTACACTCATCCAATTTAAATGATTATTATTTCTAATTAAATTTAACATATAAGACTATAGTATACTAAAATTTTAGAATTTTTGAACTATTACACAATTTTTAGTATAATTTTAAATACTGCTATGTTTTTTGTCCTTAAGTAATATTAGGGTGCTATATTTAAAAAATTATATCTTTCACTGTGTATATTCATTTATTATAACGTTTTTTATAAAATTAGATATGTTAATTTGGAACATTTTTCATGTTTAAAAAATTTCCTGATTATGCTTCTCCGGTTCTTAAAGACTGGAGAATCTATAACTGGTTCAGAATAGAATGACAACCTAACCAGTTCATTTGTTAAGGTCGTAACTCATAAAATAAACAACATTTTTAGGCAAGACTTTCACAGAAACTTATCTAAGATATATAATTAAAACTTTATATTTTTAACTTTGGTTAATGCGGTTTAAAATAGGTCAAATATAAGGACAAAATAACTAGAGCTGTACAGGTATGTAAAACTTGCTCTATCAAGGAACATCCATAGATAATTTTACTATAACTCATCCTACACAAGCGAAATTTCTATAAACATTTGTAGAGACCTATATCACATATAGGTACATAACTTTTATGTTTTAAGTTACCTCATATTTAGCCTTTAAGATGATCCAATTAAGCAAAAACCCTGGAATATCTTGTTGATACTCTTATAGGGACCAGTCTCACTCAAATGACCATTTCTCTTCATATACTCAAAATCATTCAATAAAATTTGGCAGCTAGGTAAATAAGACATAAATGAAAAACTTTTATATTTGATACTTCTCCAATTTCGGTTCATGAGATAATAAAAAAAGAGTTGTTATTGGGGCTGTTATTGGGAAAAAAGAAAGAGATGATGGTGGTAGATAGAAGAGTAAAGAAACTAGGCTAAAATGGGGCAAATGAAGTCTTAATTGACTTCAACCCCTTCTCCTGATTTTTCTTCTTCCTTTTTTACTTTTTGTTTCTTTTTTAAATTATTATTATTATTATTATTAATATTATTATTATTATTATTATTATTATTATTATTATTTTTAAATATTTACTTATATCTAATCCCCTTAATTTTTACCCAAAGTACAATTTAATTATGTGGTCAAATTTAATCAAATTTGTCATGTCAATCAATTTAATTTATTTTAATTTCTAATTTAGTCATTTATTTCATCTATTTTAATTTCTATTGTCTATCATGTGTTTCCTATGTATACTATATACTTATTATAACTTAGACTAATTAGTGAGCATTATAGCAATAGTGTAGCGCTCCCTTACCCTACTAATCGTTAATAGGATATGGAAGTGCTACTAAGCTCATTTGTTTTAAAACCAATTCTCAATTTATTATATAAATATTTTTATTTCAATTTTCGAGTTTATTTTTAGCGGAATATTTATTTCCATATATATATATATATATATATATATTTAAAATATGCAACTACTGATGTGAATAATTTCGTTTAAAAGAACTCATTCGATTAAACTATAATATTTAGAAATATATTTACAAATAATACTAGATATATAAAATTACCAAATTCATCATAAATATTACATGCCACAAATTTACATCAAAAGAAATTCTTAAATTTAATTTTTACAATATAATTTCCAAAACATACAAAAAGAAACTAGACTACTACAATCTGATCTTGGGATTCCCCTTATCTTCGATCGCCCTAATGTAATAGCTACGTCTATTTATCTACGCGTGAAACACACGGCTAAGCTACTAGCTTAGTGGTACGTTTGGCAACTATCCAATAATTACATAAATAATTCTAAAATACAATTTTAGGAACTACAATTAATTTATTAAGCATGTCAAATATTCAATTAATAATAAAACTATTTTCTTCTTGTAAAAATATTTAATTCATTAATTATGACATGCCATTCATTAAGCATTCTTGAAATTTTAACAATACAAGATATATAATTTGAACTATCAATTTAATAATTTACATTTTCTCTATTATTTATTTGATAGCCCACGACATCTTAGACCGGAACTAAATACTGGATACAGGGTTTCTGCCATCTGGCAGTATACTCAGCGCCTACATAATTATTTTATAACTGGGCAGTTAACGCCTACATTTTAAATAACAACTCAGCACCTTTTTGGTGCCTACGTAAATTCAAACTCGGTATTATTTCTTAGTGCCTACGTAATTTCAACTCAGCACTATTTCTTAGTGTCTACTTAAATTAAATCTCAGCACTATTATTTTTAGTGCCAACATTTCTACCCTTTTATTGGCATGCCAACTTATCCTAATTTCTAGATTTTGATTAGATGTTATAGGGCTTAATTATATTTGTTACCTTTACTATTATTTACATAATTTATATAGGTAACATTAATATAAATTCCATATAAGTACAATAATTCCCATTAAATATTTTACAACCTCATACTTGCTCATTTAATCATTATAACTATAAGAAAATCAATTAATATATTTTCTATCACAAAATTTCACAATCAACACATATTTAGAAGCTGTCCTATTCTGGACAGCATTTATGCCTTATGATGCCCTGTCTTTTTTGTCCAATTGTAGATGGAAATTGGACAAGTGATCAACTAAAAAATTTTAGGTACATATCTTGTCTTTAATTTACAACTAGAATCATATAAAAAATAATTTTGTAACAAAAAGTATGAATTTTCTTCTAAACTACGTTCACTGCAATTTGTCCATTATTTTATTGGACAGATTTCTACCTTATATTTCTCTGTCTTTTTCATCCATTGTTAGATGGAATTTGGACAAGTTATCAACTAAAAATTATAGTTACATGTCTTATCTTTAATTTCCAACTAGAATCACATTAAAAAGAATTTTTTTACAAAAGTTATGAATTTTCTTCAAACCTATGATCACTACAATCTGTCCAGTATTTTTCTAGACAGATTTCTAGTTCAAAATTTGAGTCCATTTTTCACCTAATTCTAGGCCTATTCAGGTATAATGATCTGAATGAAAGTTGAAGCCCTATGTATTAACTTTCCAACCTAATAATAGTTACTTAAAAATCATTTCCATAACTCAAGTTATGGCTAGAAAACTAGACACTGTTCATAAGATGAATTTTTCAGCACATCAATTAATTCATACAATTTCCATTTTCATGCATCAACCTCATATTCTAGTTTTTATTTTCACATTCATGGCATCATTTAATCATGAATTCATTACTCAATTAAATTTCCAGAAATTTCATACACATCACAAAATCAAATCAACATTTTTCTATATTGAATTTTTGCCAAATGTACATACATCACAATTCTATTTCTCTTCACTTCTCTCTTCCTCCTACCTTGCTTTCTCCTTGCCCTTACCTCCTCTTTGATTTTGGTTCAAGGATTGTTCACCTCCTTGGCCTAACAATAATTGTTTTACACTAATCACACTAATCCGCCCTTGATCACCAATAACATATTAATAACCCTAAATTACTAACTTTAATGGCAACTAACCCCAAAATGAAAGAAAATAGAAGAAGAAAATTGAGAAGATGCAAAATCTAAACTCACATTTGATGATCTTCAAAATGACCAAAGTCTTCTTGCTCTTTTTCTCTTCCTTTCTTCCTTCCTCTTCCTTAGTTTAGCTCACTTTTCTCACTTCTTTGATGATCTTGCTTTAATCCCATTTTTTTATCTAATCTTAGCTTGATTTGAAGAAAGAAAAAAAAAGAATAAGTGGGGGAGGAAGAGCTCACGGCAAAAGAGAGAAAACGGAGAGTATTTGCTTTGGTTAAGATGACGAAGAAGAAGAATAATGACCAAAAAGTGGAAATTTGACCTTTTATAGTTGGATTAGGTGGATGGTTGTGATTTATGACTAATCTTGTTTCCCATTGGTCCATTAATTTAAATCACTCTTACTTTATTTTAATCAAAAGAATATTTCTTTCCTTAGATAAAGAATATTCCATTTTTATGCCTTCTTAAAATATCTGTGTTAAAAACACTGCAATTTCTAATTTTGTTAAATGAAAAATTATTTTTTTCTCAATTTTACTTCCGAACTTCAAAATTCTAAATTAATAATATCCAAAATATTTTTTCACATCTTATTATTATTTTAATTTATTTTTTTCATATCCGAATTTAGACTCCGATCGGTTCAACGCACCGGATTTTGGTCAACCGCGATGGTGGCCTAAATTATCTGGCATTACAAATAGTAATTCTAATATGACTAGAAATCCGTATGTATATTAAAATTCAATTGTTTAATTTTGACACCATAATAATTTGATTTTAAAGTGAATTAATTTTGAATTAAATTTAAAAATATGGAATTAAATTTAATTTAATTTCATATTAAATTCCACATTAAAATGACATACAAAATTAAATTAACTGACACAACACAAGTAGACAATTTTCAATTTAAATGTTGAATCAATTTTCAAATTAAAAATCTAAAATTGCCATTATTTAATTTATTTTATCCATTAGAGAATGCATGTTAGGGGTGTATGGAATGACATGATAGATGATTATGGACTTAGGCTCAATGTGATTGAGCATGTATGAAATTATTTTGTTCTATAGTAAATAGGGTCTGTGTGTCCCTACCTCTCTATCTTTCTCCTGTATTTTTCTTCTCATCTTACTCCCCTTAAATGTAAATTGAGGTTTTCTATATTTTGAAATATGTAATTTGATTACATAGGATTAGGAAAGAATTGAGATACAGAGGAGTAAGAAGCGAATGAGATGATGCTATAAACAAGAAGAATTAGAAATAAAAATTTGAATTTCTATTTTAGGTGGTAAATTCATGTATATGCCTAGGTAAAACCTAGTCAATATCTCTTTGGCTTAAGAGATTGACTTTAGTATGTCTATAATCATGCCATATAATTAATGTAACTATTTTTATATATCCATGTGATGAATGTATGTTATATAAAAGCATGCAATAATTACATGATGGGACTTAACAAAGAAATCCCTCGCTAAATAAACAATTAAGTCTTACACCTTCCATTAATGTGGGGAGAACTAGAGTTCTTCTAATGTTAGGGTTGTTGAGTTGTCTCAAGCTCACTCTATAAGAATATGTTCGAACCATTGAAATTAGATTTTATGATTAATGGGTTGCACTTAACTGATATCATTAGTTTGTTGGATTTGTGCTAAAGTTAATGTGTATTAGAGGTGAAGTTGGGTTTTTTTAAATGAGATGCACACATATCATGAGTTGATAGCACAAGATCCGATAGTTACATGAATAATGCAATTGGTATGAATTAGATACTTACCAACCAAACTATGGATGACTTATTGAGTTGCCTCAACGTTATGCTTAACTAGTTGGATATTAAACCACTTGGAGAACTTCTATATAGGATCTCTCAGGTTTATAGTGAGGGCTACGGATTCACAATAAAATAGTGAAAGCCATAATGTGAATTTATTAAAGACCTAATAAATATGCATTTTTATGTATATTTCTGGTTATGTTGGCCACTTAAATTAACAATTAATTTAAGCAAGTCATGAGCGGTATCTAGCAACACATCATGACCCTCAATTGACCGAAAAGTTAGTGGTTTGACTACGAATCTTTCCATAGACAATTTTTGTGCAATTATTCCTTTCACCATTCTATACCCCACTTGGTTTAGAGTATGGACATATACCAACTCCCACTAGACTAACTGTAACATCTAGTGATTTAGGCTCTGATTGATTGTGACCATAGTGGGATGCACTAGTTCAATTTGAGTCTAAATTTTGACTCATAAAAAATGACAAATAATAAGAAAAAATAATTAAGGGCATTATTATTTGGGAATTAAAAAGATTAGTGCTAGAACTGAAAAAAATAAAATTATCCTATGGACAAAATTTGTATTATTGGAATTGTTACGGAAAAATTTCTAAAGATAAGGAAATTTGTGGAAAATGATGAATTTCTTATAATTAAAATTTAAACACAATTAATTTGTATTTTGGACCAATGAATGAAGGGCTTAATATAGTCATGAAACCACCAACTACTCACCTTATTTATGTATAAAAAAAAGAGATAAAAATCTTTATTTTCCAACAATTTGACAACAACTACCACCATCTCCTTATTCCTTTATTGTTGTCCCTCTCCTTACCCAAAACCTCCATTTTTCTTCTTTTTCCAGCATGCTAAGAATGGGGAAAATGAGCTGTGAGAGAGAAGATTCAAGAAATTAAAGATTTTTTTATAATATTTAATAATTAATAATATAATATTATAATATAATAATATAATATTATTAAATATAATATTATAATTAATAATATAATATTTAATAATAAATAATAATTAATAAATTTAATAATAAATAATAATTAATAATAAATAATAAAATTAGAATAATTAATAATAAATAATAAAATTAGAAATTAGAATAGAATTATTAATATATTAAAATATTTAAATATTTAAAATAATTATTAAAATATTTAAAATATAATATTAATTTAAAATATAATATTAATTATTAATTATTAAAATATAAAAATAGAAAATATAATCAAAATTATTAAAATATTAAAATATAATAAAAATTCTAATAAAAATAAAAATATAATTCTAATAAAAATAAAAATATAATATTAATTATGAAAATATAAAATATAAAATATAAAATATTAGAAAATAGAAAATATTATTAATTATATAAAATATTATTAGAGCAAGAAAAAAAGGAAGAAAGAAGAAAAAAAGGGAGAAGTGTTAGGGTAGATGTTGGGTTTTGAAGAATGAATCATATTCATAAACGCAGCAAAAAATAAAATTTTTCAAAACCCAAAACAAAAGATCATACTTGTGTCATTAAAACTAATTTATATAAATGTAAATGTTAAAAATTATATATTGTAATTTTTATTTGTTCTTCAAATCTTCACTTTGTTGGGTTGTAGCAAACCACAACAATCCACACTATGATGTCTCTAATGATAATCCACGTGAAGAATGAAGAAGAAACTATCAAGAGAAAATGGTTTGAACAAATTCAAAGTGCTAGCTTTGAAAGTGTTCTTGAGAGAATTTTTGTTGTGTCTTAAAAAATTTATTTTTTACAAAAAAAAATTTCATGTCTATTTTCTACCATTTTATGTCCTTTCTATTTGAATTAAATTCAAAAATAAGATGAAAAGTCAAAAATGGAGAAAATGGTAACTAATGAATACTAATTGGCCATAATTGGCCTAATTATGGCTAATTACAGCCGTTGGCCAACGGATGGAAGCTGCAGGCGCGTTGGGCCTGCTGCGGGCTGCTGCTGGGCAGCCCAGCTGGTTCGCAAGGCAGGCCTGTAACATCCGCTAATTAGAGTTTAATTTGAATAATTTAGACCATATAATTACATTGTATTTTTTATTAAATAAAATTAAAAATATTAGATATAAAGAATTATGTGAAGATAATAATAATAATAATAATAATAATAATAATAATAATAATAATAATAATAATAATAATAATAATAATAATAATAATAATAATAATAATAATAATAATAATAAGAAGAAGAAGAAGAAGAAGAAGAAGAAGAAGAAGAATAAAGTGAACAGTAAAATGGTCAGCAAAAAAAAAAGGGCTGAAGACCAAAAACGGGAAAAAGGGGGTTGATGCATTTTTTGGCCATTTCTTCTCTTTTCTCCTTCTTCTTCTTCATCATACCTTTTTCTTCCTCCATATCATAGACAAATTACTCATCATCTTCTTCAAGATTTGCATAAAAAATCAGTCCAAATAAATCTGATCTTGGTAAGAAATATTTTCCCCATGATTATTGTGTTATTAGAACTCTTTAGGTTATATTTTCACAGGATATTTCACTCTGTTTTTGATTATCTTGTGACTCGAATTTGGGGATGTGTTAAACAAAAAAGTTGTTCATCTATGTCTTATGTATCTCTCTACCAACGTTTATTAAATGATTTTGAGTATATGAAGAGATATGGTTATTGGGGTGAAACTGGTTCAGGGAGATGTATCAACCAAATAAACTATGGTTTTTGTAACAATTGATTATCTTAGTGGCTTATTCTGAGGCTTTATAAAACATTAAATTGTAGGTATATATGTTATTGAGGTCTCTGCAAAATTTCGTATGAATTGCTCTTGTGTAGGTTTAGTTATTCTAAAATGAACTATGACTGTTCCTTGATTGAGCTGGTTTCATATACCTGTGCAGTTCTAGTAACTTCGTCCTTATATTTCATCTATTTTTTGATCGTATTAGCGAAAGTACACAACTTAAAAGTTTTACTCCTATGTCTTATCGAAATTTCTTGAAAGTTTCATCTTCAAATGTCATTGATTTTGTGAGTTATGAGCTGAACAATTAAACTGGTCGGGTTGATACTCTATGTTGAACCAGTTATATTTTATCCAATATTTGCGAACCTTAGAGACTGAATCTGGAAATGAGTTAAACATAAAAAAAAAATGTTCCAAATTAACTTATATAACTGTATAAAAATGTTCAGAATAATTGAAGCTACACATTGAAAGTTATGAAATTTTGAATTGGGTACCTTGAAACTGCCTAAGGGAAGAAAACAGGGCAATATCTAAAATTATACCAAATATTATGTAAAGGTTCCAAAATTCTGAAATTTTAGTATATTTTAGTTTTACATGTTATATTTAATCAGAATCAAGAATCATATAAATTGGATAAGTGTAAAAAAAGGTATTAATCCAACAGTCCTTAGAGGTCTTATTCTAGCTTAATAGAAATTGTAATTATTTATTTAAGTTATATTAAGAATAAATATTTTATCAAGCTATTAATTAATTATATTTTTAAATTAGGATTTCAACAAGAAGAAGACCAACAAAAGTGAACAAGCTCTGAACTTATATTTTGGAAAAGGAAAATACTATCGAGGTTTGTATTTTGTATTTTGTTTTACCCTTATGCATGATTGTGTGTGTATGGCATAAATTACATGTCATAATGATGAAATTATATATTATGGCATGTTTTAAAGTTGTAAGAATGTTATTAACTATGAAATTAACATTGTGTTAACATTTGATAAAATATCATGCTATTACATGGTTTTGAAATAAATTGCGAATATATGATTGGGTTAATATGAAATGATTATTGGTTATAGAAACAAGTAATTAATAGTGTTAATTGCCCATTTCTCTACCTGAGGACTAACATAGGATAGATGGTGCACCATTAAAGGGGGAATTATGGTACCGATATGGATATTATTTAGGGACAGGGTGGCTTAAGCTCTGTGAGCGCCCCTAATCCTGATTATACACAGATGACATAATTATATTTAGTCAAGGTGGCTTAAGCTCCGCGAGCGCCCTTGACTTGAGATTATGGTGAGTAGGGTGGCTTAAGCTCTGCGAGCGCCCTTATTTCACACCCCATATCTGGACAATCCGTGAATGAGATTTGGGCTGATATTAATTAAAGACTATGGAATGAAATGTGAAAATTTATTATTGATATAAGTGACAAAACATGAAATGCTTACAGGAGGTGATGAGAATTTAGTTATTGAATATGATTATTATGTTTATACTGTTATGTGATGTGGTTATTTCTTTTATTTGAAATACAAATTCAGTGTATCATGAATTATTTGAGACATGCACTTGTGTGACTGTTTGGGAAAAACTTAATACCTATATGTACCACTAAGCTAGAGATAGCTTAGCATGGGTTCTTCTCACGCAGGAATTGGAACTATAGATGGTAGGAGATGAAGTGGTCAAGAAGGAAATCCAAGTCCATATCAGCAAAGACACAACAAGCATAGTTAGAGGGTTGGTTATGTATTATTATTATTTTTTTAGTTTGACTATGTATATGGTGTGGTAGACATATCTCATATATTAATATTGTGTATGTAAATAATTATGTAACATAATCGGGTGCCATATGTGTATACAATATAAGGATATCTATATATTGATAATTACAATAACTTGCCTAAACCAATATAAGAAAATAGGTTAAGTTATTTAAAATGAAAAAAAAAAACAATTCAATTCAAGCAGAATATCTAGTTAAGCTTGTGGCATCCTTTTTATATATGTGGGATTATTCCTAATATATAATTAGGGCGTCACAAGGCCAGCAGCCTGCCTAGCCCGCGCGGGCCCGCGCAGGCCCGTACGGGCCAGTGACACTCCCGAGCAAATTTTTTGTGCGATCTCATCGCGATCCATCCTAAAATAATTCTCTCATATTTTGGATCATATCCAAGACCATTTTACTCATTCTCCATATCTTCAATGCGTGTGACCCATTAGGTTCCTGGTTATGTTGGCCACTTAAATTAACAATTAATTTAAGCAGGTGATGAGTGGTATCTAGCAACACATCATGACCCCCAATTGATCGGAAAGTCAGTGGTTTGACTACGAACCTTTCCATAGATAATTTCTGTGCAATAATGCCTTTCACCAATCTATACCCCACTTGGTTCAGAGTATGGACATGTGTCAACTCCCACTAGACTGACTACGTCACGTCTAGTCCAAGTAATGTTAGTTCTTGTCCTTGAGGCTCATTACTCTATTAGATATGTCATTGGAGACTATCTTTATGACATTTCAACTCTGGCCAGAGATTCCTGAGTAATGACCACGACAAGAGGCCATGGGTGTACACTCCTTCTATCAAGTGTGGTGAATCCTTACTATGAGCTACCTCTCTGAGGCAACAAGGAATAGTGTCAAAATACAGAATCAATATTCAAGATATCCTTGAGTACCTAAAGTCTAAGGATACTTGCACCATTGCTATGATGCAACTATTATTGACATTTGAATAGATTATCCATATGATTGTCTCATAGTTGGTCATCCAATGTACTTAGCTACACTTAGCAAGCATCCACATGTTAACTCCAAACATCTCATGTTTATAGATTATGAGATCTACTACTCGATCCAATCAAGGAGCGTAACATGTGCTAGTCTGTCTGGATTAATAATGTCCCATATGTAACACCCCCCTCACCCCAGCAGCTCGTGCCTGAATGAGGGTGTGCTACACTGACTTCATCAATTAAAATATCATATTATAAGTTATATATAAAGCAAAATCACTCGTACATTTTTTTTTCATTTCCAATATTCACTATTTATTTACTTTGCATTTATTAAAGAATATAACATAAAAGTTAAACTACCTTTTTATATAGTAACATGTTCTTTAAAAAAATATACTGTTTATTTTACAAATACTACAAAATAAAGTTTACAAGATAATACACAAAAGTTGTGTAACCCACGATGTGTGCAACAAGCTGCTTTACTGGATTAGGTCACCATTGGCTTTGTCTACTATCTTCTATTTATTCTTTACTAAATCTGCATGAGAAAAACTCTCACGCTAAGCTCTTGGCTTAGTGGTGCATATAGATAAGGCAATAAACTATTTTTAATGTCACATGCATTGTCATATAACAATTTATGATCAAATCATGCAAACATACATTTCATAATATTCTAGTATACATAACATCAATTTATTGTATCTCATATTTATTTATTTTATTACCACCTTATTGTATAACACTAAACCTTCTTTTTATCAATGCCACAATTCATAATTCCATTTTTATTATCCATGTCACAAATCATAATTCCCGTTTTACTTTCAAGAATTCTTTTATGTTCCATAACTTCTTTATTTATGTTTTCATTTATACCCAGGACACCTATGAACCACTGAATAGGACAATGGAGTTGCCATCCAGGCACTTAGGAGTGCCACCCGAGCAATATGATGTGCACATATAAATGCCAAACCCGGCATAGATAACTGTGCCAAACTCAGCGTAGATAACCGTGCCAAACTCGGCGTAGATAATAATGCCATACCCGGAAAAAATAACAGTGTCAAACCCGGCGTAAATAACATTGCCAAACCCGGCGTAGATAATCATACCATTAATGGATTTAATCATTTTCATCATACTTCCCCCCTATTTGGCATGTCAAACTATCCTAAGTTGGTTCTAGTTAGGTGTTCTAGGGCTTATACAATTTCATTAAAATTCATAACAATTAATTTACTACTTTTCATGCATGTAATATCTCAAAATAATCACATAATCACTCAATTAAAATAATATTTACATAATATAATAAAATTCTCATCATTTTACTCATTTCATTCCTCAATTCACATGCTACCCTGCCACTGGCAGATTTTGTCCTCTATTTAGGACCTTAATTTTGGTCCTGTTCCGTTCTGAATTTAGTTACATGATCTTCATAGAAATTTTAGATATGGATCTTAGCTTTAATATTAAACTTTAATCACGTAATTCTGAATTCTTTATCAAATGATATGATAATATTAACACTAACTGGTCACTAATAATTATGCCCAGAATTTTCTGGACAGATTCTAAGTCTAATCTTTATGAATTTTTCTGGACACTTACAGCCATATTATGATATTATGGTCTGAATAAAACTTGTAGCCCTATGTCTTAGCTTTCATACAGAACAAATAACACACATATCAAAGCTCCAGAACGCAATTGTACCTTTAGCTCTTTCAACTCTACTGGTGCCATCCTATATGGTGTAATGGAAATAGGGGTGGTGTCGGGTACCAAATCGATAGCAAATTCAATTTCTCTATCCGGCGATAACCCTGGCAACTCTTCTGGAAACACATCGGTAAACTCACTAACAGTAGGAATATCCACCAACTTCAGACTTGCTTTTTCCATATCAACCACATACGCTAAGTATGCTTCACATCCCTTATTGATGAGTTTCTGGGCTTTCAACACTGATATCACATTGTCTGGGTATCTTCTATCCTCACCCATTACCACTATCTCATCTTGTTCTGGAATTCTGATGATCATCTGTCTTCTGCCACAATCCACTACCACTCCATAACAAGCCAACCAATCCATTCCCAAGATCACATCGAACTCATGGAATGGTAATTCTATCAAGTCTGCTGGGAATTGCCTTCCTTGAATTTCAACTGGGCAACCCCTAAACACCTTGCTAACCCTCACACTGTGCCCTAACGAGTTAGTCACAATAATCTCAAATTCTAGAGTCTGTGGTTCTAAACCCTCTCGACCTGGTGGTGGTGTGCATATGTATGAATGCGTCGACCCCGGATCTATCAATGCGTGTATGTCAGAGCCAAACAGAAGGAATTTACCAATTAAGACATCTGGTGCATCCTGCTCCTCTTGGCCTCGCATGGCATATGCTCTGGCTGGGGCAGCTCTACTACCTTATGGCCTCTCAACTGTCTCTGATCTGAACTGACTGGACCCTGATCGGCCTCTTCTGCCTTGCCTAGAAGCCTGTGTCTGTATCAGCTCAATGCTCCCCGAACCTCTGCCATACTGTAACAAGGGACAATCTCTCCTCATATGGTCTTTAGAGCCACATCTAAAACATGCTCCTGTCATCCACCAACACTCTCCGGGATGAGAACGGCCACAATGTTGGCATTCTGGTAGGGGTAGAGATCTATATGGTGTCTGTGCGGTGCACTGGCTGTCGAAGAAACAGATCTCGCAGGTTGTCCTCGCCTAAAGGAAGAAGGCCTGTTGGAACCCCCAGCTTGAAATCGGCCACTGAAAGATCTAGCTCTTTTTCCACTTGACTGTACTCTACTTGGTTGTGATATAGGCCTCTTGAACCCTCTATCTTGTGTTGACTTTTGTGTGGTTAGAACTCTCTCAACTGTTATGGCAGATGCTAGTAAACTAGGAAAACTCATCAGACGTAGAGCTGAGACTTGTAGCTTGATTGGGTCTCTCAATCCATCTTCAAATCGTCGGCACTTATCTGCCTCAGTGGATACAATGCCTCCAGCATACTTGCAAAGATGTGTGAATTCTCTATCATATTCTGTTACCGATAAGTTTCCTTGTTTCAGCATCAAAAACTCTATTTTCTTGTCATCTATGTAGATAGGAGGAATATACTGCTCCTTAAACTTCTCTAGAAAGAACTCCCACGTCATAGGGTCAGGAGCCTCTATGCACTGTGATTCAGATCGCCACCAGTCATATGCATGCTCCTGTAGTAAAGATACTGCATACTCATATTTATGCTCGTTTGTGCAATGCAGCTGATCAAAAACTCTTTATGCCCGTTCTAGCCAAAACTCTGCCACTGAGGGGTCATCTTCCCGTTTATCGTAGAAATCGGGTGCCCCTAACTTCCTCAGTCTCTCAAATTGTAATCCTGATGAGGCTGGTTGTGATGCTCTTTGTAGCAAATCTATCATGTTCCTCATAAGCTCTATTTGTCCTATGCCATCAATAGACTGCCCTCTTGATATGCTAGCACTGGATCTAGATACATTAGCTTGGCGACGACTGGGTCGCGATGAAGCCTGTGTTTCAGTAGGCTCATTACTTTCGCCTCCTTCAGCCACAATATGTCATGACCCTGAAGCCATACTATACCTATATCCTAAAATAACGGCCCCAATCAGTAAGCAACAACTTTAATACTTAATTGTGGGTACACACATATCATAATTATTTTTGAAAACCATTTTAAAATCCCAAACAGCCCAAACCGGGCTTTAATACCAAAATCCAGAAACGACAACCTGGTGCTCTGATACCAAAAACTGTAACACTCTCCTCACCCCAGCAGCTCGTGCCCAAATGAGGGTGTGCTACACTGACTTCATCAATTAAAAAATCATATTATAAGTTCTATATAAAGCAAAATCACTCGTACATTTTTTTTTTCATTTCCAATATTCACTATTTATTTACTTTGCATTTATTAAAGAATATAACATAAAAGTTAAACTACCTTTTTATATAGTAACATGTTCTTTACAAAGCATACTGTTTATTTTACAAATACTACAAAATAAAGTTTACAAGATAATACACAAAAGTTGTGCAACCCACGATGTGTGCAACAGGCTGCTTTACTTGATTAGGTCACCGTTGGCTTTGTCTACTATCTTCTATTTATTTTTTACTTAATCTGCATGAGAAAAACTCCCATGCTAAGCTCTTGGCTTAGTGGTTCATATAGATAAGGCAATAAAGTATTTTTAATGTCACATGCATTGTCATATAACAAATTATGATCAAATCATGCAAACATACATTTCATAATATTCTAGTATGCATAACATCAATTTATTGTATCTCATATTTATTTATTTTATTACCACCTTATTGTATAACACTAAACCTTCTTTTTATCCATGCCACATTTCATAATTCAATTTTTATTATCCATGTCACAAATCATAATTCCTGTTTTACTTTCAATAATTCTTTTATGTTCCATAACTTCTTTATTTATGTTTTCATTTATACCCAGGACACCTATGAACCACTGAATAGGATAATGGAGTTGCCATCCAGGCACTTAGGAGTGACACCCGGGCAATATGATGTGCGCATATAAATGCCAAACCCGGCGTAGATAACCGTGCCAAACTCGGCGTAGATAACAGTGCCAAACTCGGCGTAGATAATAATGCCATAACCAGCATAAATAACAGTGTCAAACCCGGCGTAGATAACATTGCCAAACCCGGCATAGATAATCATACCATTAATGGATTTAATCATTTTCATCATACTCCCCCCCTATTTGGCATGCCAAACTATCCTAAGTTGGTTCTAGTTAAGTGTTCTAGGGCTTATACAATTTCATTAAAATTCATAACAATTAATTTACTACTTTCCATGCATGTAATATCTCAAAATAATCACATAATTACTCAATTAAAATAATATTTACATAATATAACAAAATTCTCATCATTTTACTCATTTCATTCCTCAATTCACATGCTGCCCTGCCACTGGCAGATTCTGTCCTCTATTTGGGACCTTAATTTTGGTCATGTTCCGTTCTGAATTTAGTTACATGATCTGCATAGAAATTTTAGATATGGATCTTAACTTTAATATTCAACTTTAATCATGTAATTATGAATTTTTGTATCAAATGATATGATAATATTAACACTAACTGGTCACTAATAATTCTGCCCAGAATTTTCTGGACAGATTCTAAGTCTAATCTTTATGAATTTTTATGGACACTTACAGTCATATTCTGATATTATGGTCTAAATAAAAATTGTATCCCTATGTCTTAGCTTTCATACAGAACAAATAACATACATATCCAAGCTCCAGAACGCAAGTTATGACGGTTTAAGTACTTACTGCTTATTATTAACAATTCTGCCCAGAATTTCTGGACATATTCTATGTCCGAGCTTTATGAATTGTTCTGGATAAATACAGACTTATTCAGGTTTTATGGTCTAAATACAAGTTATATCTCTATGTCCTATCTTTCCAACCTAGAAAATAACATACAAAACCGAGTTCCAGATATTAAGTTATAATAGTTTAAGTGAACACTGCTCATCAATTTCCAACAAGGAACATACAAGATAATGACATTCAATTTTTACCAAATTAAATCCTAAGTCTAGCAAACATGCATCCCCAAGATTTTCATCACAAAATAATATCAATTAAGAATCATCAACATGCCAAATAATTAAATCCTGCAAATAAAAAAAATAAAATAGGCTATTGCCTTAGGTTATGCACAAACCTCTTTTTCTCTTTTCTCTATTTACTTCTCTTTCTCCTTTCCTTTGCTCCTTTGAGCTAGATCCTTGTCACTTTGAGTTCCTAAAGTTCATAAACATATTATTAATACTTCATAAACTCTAATCTCTCTTTCTCCTTACTCTCTTAAGCTACCTTGAGCATGAAAATGGAATTTTCCATGCTTTTTTTCTCTCTTTTTCTCACTTTCTTTTACTAGAATCAAGGTTTAGCTATGGAGGAAGAAGGGAAAACGTGGCTGGTTTGAGAGAACAAAATTTTCCTCAATGAAAAATGGATAAGGAAGAGGAAGAAACAATCAAGAGGAAGATGACAAAAGTCATTGAAATGGGGGGACACCTAATCTCAATCTAGAAACTTTCATTAATGCTAAATGCATGTATGCTAATTAACTTCTTAAACTTTACCATTTGGTGGGTTATGCTTCAAGAAACGTGGGCTGATTTGAGGGAAGATAAAAGTCTTCTAGATGTTTAAGTGATAAGGAAGAAGAGAGACAATTAAGAGAAAATGACAAACTTAATCAATTATGGGACACCTAAGCTTATATACATTAAATGTCTCATTCATGCATGTTATATGGCCAATTAAGGGTTTCCACTTGGTTTGGCTGGCCTCCATATTCGTTTTATGTCCCAATTCATGCATTTAATATATGATCATCCCATTTAATCCTTCAATTTCTGATAAATTGCAAACTGACCCCTAAACTTTTCAAAATTTGCAATTTAGTCTTTTACCGAAATTTAACATCTTTAAATATTTTGAACACTTTATTAGATATTTTCCATACTTAATCACCATTATTTTCATTATTTTTCGATAAAAGTCCAAATTTAGATTTCGGTCAAACCGACGAGTCGATTTAACAACTCGCGTGACTTTAGTCTAAATTAGCGGATATGACACCATCTCATTAATCCTTTGACTAGGGATAATTTTGATACTAACATAATTACACATGATAAGAATCTCAATATCATGATCTCATCATGATTTCCTTCATGCTATCATATGTATCAAGGACTTCATTAATTGATATAAGATCACTTTTCAATTCATATATCAAATGAACATAAAATTAATGAAAAAGCCTTTTATTAATCAAATAAATTTGTACAATAAGTGCTAAAGGTGATTGCCTTTAGAGCACTCCTCTAACAAGCTCCCACTTGCACTAAATCCAATCGCCTTTGTATTTAATTCCATAAGCGAGTACATGAGAATCATATTTCTTTTGGGGAAGTGGTTTAGTTAAAGGATCAACAATATTCTGATCAGTGGGCACTCTTTCTATCTTTACATCATCCCTACGAATGATTTCTCTAATCAAATGGTATCTTCTGAGTACATGTTTGGATCTCTGATGAGACCGTGTCTCCTTTGCTTGCGCAATGACTCCATTATTATCACAATACAATTGTATTGGATCAAAAATGCTGGGAACTCCAAGTTTTGTGATGAATTTCTTTATCCAAACTACTTCCTTTGCTACTTCAGAAGCTGCAATGTACTCTACTTCAGTTGTGGAATCAGCAGTCGTTTCCTGTTTGGAACTCTTCCAACTAACTACTCCACCATTTAGTGTGAATATATAACTTGACTGAGATTTTGAGTCATCCTTGTCAGATTGGAAGCTGGCATCAGTATACCCGCTCATAGTAATATCTCCATCTCCATATACCAAGAATACATCCTTAGTTCTACTTAAGACCGTGGCTCCTTAGTTATTCTTAGTGCACCCCATAGGGATACAACCAACCTGATATATCCTTTCTCTAACAATTCTTACATGTGAGCTTCAAGTTCTTTCAATTTTGATGGTGTCATTCTGTATGGCACTATTGATATGGGTGTTGTGCCTGGAGTAAGCTCTATAGAGAATTTGACCTCTTTGTGAGGTGGTAATACTGGTATATCTTTAGGGAACACATATGGAAATTCATTTACTATAGGGATAACCTAATGTTCTTGACCTCCCTTTCTAGTATCAATCACATGAGCTAAATAGGCTTCACATCCCTTCTTCATAATTTCTCAGCCTTCATTATTGAAATAATTCATGGAAATTGTGGGAACAACTCACCTTCCACTTTCACATCTCCCTGCTCTAGTTTTTTAAGCATCAAAACTTCTCTTTGTAGTCTACAATTACCCCATGCCATGCAAGCCAATCCATGCAAAAAATAGCATCAATTTTGAAAAAATGCTATCAATCTGCTGGGAACTCTCTCCTTTGTACAAACAAAGGACAACCTCTATATAATCGATTCACTATCATGTTGTGCTCTAAAGAGTTTGCAACCACAATTTCATATTCGAGATTTTCACTGATCATATTTTGTTGCCTAAAAGTGCTTATACATAAATATAAGTGTGTTGAACATGAATCAATCAATGCATATATATCAAAGTCATAAAGAGAAAACATACCAACAATCACATTTGTTGTTTCTTGGTCCTCTTTGGCCTTCATGGCATAAGCTCCAACAGGAGCTCGGCCTACTCTTGGTCTGTTAACAGTCTCAGAAAGTGTTTGGGTAGCTCTCATACAAGCTTTGGTCTGTTGCCTGGGCTGAGTTAGAGCTGACCGTGTAATCTATGTTGGTGCACTGCTAGTCATCTGAGGAAAATCACTCCTTATATGCTCATTTGACCCACATCAAAAGTAAGCACATGTATTTTTCCAAAATTCTCTTATGTGACTCTTATGGCCAGCGCCATAAACTGGAATACTGTGTTTGATTTCTACCTACTGCAGATGTAGCTCTAGAGGGTTGGCCCCTCTTGTATGAATTTCCCTGAGTATAACCTTTGCTATGCCCTGACTCTTACCATGAGACTGTGGGTGAAATTGACTCTTCTTACCTGAAGGTAGGTTCTCTAGAGTCACTATCTGTCCAGTAGATTCCTTAGCTTTCTTCCTCATCCTCTATTCCACACTAACAACGGCTGCAATCAGCTTAGTGAAGCTGTCATGCTGAAGTGTAGTGACAAAATTACTTATCTTTGCATTAAGGCCATACTCAAACCTCTTGAACTTTTCTCTCCCATTGGTGATCATCTCAAAGGCATATTTACTCAATCGAGTAAACTCTCTCTAACACTCCATCACTATCATCTTAGCATGTTTAAAACTCAGATACTATCCCTTTTTCTCATTTATATAAATTGGAGGGATGTATTGTTCCTTGAACTTAGTAATGAAGAAATCCTAGGTCATAGGCTATGGGACATCTGGTTTCAACAAGATTGCTTTCCAACAGTCATAAGCATCTTTCTATAGCAAAGAAACAACATACTTTGCCTTGTGATTAGTGGCCACCATAAATTCATCACAAACCCTCATTATCTTCTCAATCCAAAAATTTACAGCAGCAGGATCATCATCATTCATTCTCAAAAAATCAGTTGCTCCAAAGCTATGAGCTTGTCTAACTGTACCCTTGGTCTTTGTGCTAGAGGTGAAGGAGTTGGTGTTGGTGTTGGTGGTACAACTTTAACTATTTGTTGTAGTAATCCTGCCATCTACTGCATTAATGGTGTCTGGTCCTAGTTAGCTTGTTTAGCAGCCTGTGGGTCAGGGAATAGTACTGCAATTGGATCAAGAGTACTAGTTGCATTAGACTGGTTTGTTGCCCCATCATTTGAAGGGCTTTGACTCTTAGCCATATCGTTCGATTCAGATACCATCTCACTATAGTTCTATAAGTTGACAGAGAAGTAGCCCAAGTCCATAGTCAAATAAGACTCATGTATGCATGCATGATAACCCCATAATCCACATATGTCTAGAACTGCCTAAACCTAAGCTCTAATATCACTAAATGTAACACCTATCTGTACCGCCAGGGCAAACGTCACTATACAGACGGATGTCACACAACTATATTTATCTAACCTGTTCTGAATTAAAACTTTTCTAACATATTCCTACATCAACATATTCATATTAGAATTAGAAGCAACTTTCAACACTTATTTATCACAATATGTATAAAACTATTTCTTTATATCTGAATATTAACCAAAAATCATATCATAAACTAGCTTGGGCAACATCTATCCTTATTACAAAATCAAAACTTATTTAAAACATAAATCTATTATCTATTTTTATTCCATAAGATGTGGAATAACAAATGAGATGAATAAAATAAATGAACAAACCCAACATGGGCCAACTCTTACTGTCTCTGTCTTATCTTAAAGTAAACTCAATAGTCTATTGGCTCCAAACCTATGTGCAGGGAAACCTACATGCTAAACTAGTGAAAGCTTAGTGGTATATATAAGTATTTAAATTCTAGCATGCATTCACATATCAATATACAACTTATATTCTTAAATGTACCTGTGTGCTTGAACATACCACCATATGCATATATATTCATATAAAAGATGTAACATCCTTGACCATCCCCACATGCATTTCATTAAACATAAGCATCTTGCATACAATTCAATTGAACACGTGCATTTCATACGTATTTTCGTAGGAACAAGTTTATGACACGCACTAGCTACGTGTCCTAGTATTTGGCACTTGTATCGAGTCGCACTTGTGTAATTATAACCTAAATGAGGATAAAAAAGTATTAGAAATGAATTGAATAAGGTGACTAAATTAAAGTAAGCAAAATGATTATATTAAGATTAGTAAACATTTACATTGTTAATTTAGTTAAATCGGGCCAAATGATTAAGTTGTATTATTGTGTGAATTAGTGGAATTACATATATATGTAAATAATAATAATAACAATATAACATAAAATAAAAATGAAACAAAAGAGAAATAGAAGAGAAGAGAAAAGAGAAATGAGAAGAGAAAAGAGAAGAGAGGAAGAGAAAAAGAGAAAAGGACAAAAAAACAAGTTGGCTTTATCTTCACCTTTCTTCCCCATTTTTGCCTTCTTCTCCAGCCCGACTTCTTCTTCATTTTCCTCCATTTCAAAATTAAATTATTCCCTGTTTCACTTAGTTTTTGAAGCTAATTAATCCTTTTCAAGGTCATTCTTGGTAAGTAATCAATTCTTATTTCTATAGGGTTGATTTGAGTTGCTTAGGTTCATTAATAGGCACTGAATTGCAACCCGATTTTGATGCATATAGAAATAGATTCTGGAACAGTTTGAAAAATAAGAGTTGTTACTTTATGTCTTATATTTATTTATATGTAAACGTGTTTTCATGATTTGGTGTATAGGAAGAGAAATCCTCTCTCTACTGAAACTGGTAAGGGTGTGAACCCTAACCAAGTTAGCTACTGTGGTATTTAATTTCGAATATGTTAAAGGCATTATTGGAAGTATCTCAAAACATAAAAGTTGTATATATATGTGTTTTGTATCTGTATACCAAATTTCAGGTTCATAGGTCTTGTAATGTTTGAGGTATGGGTAATGGAACCATGACTGTTCCATGGTTTGAACTGCCTACTGAGTGCCCTGGGTAGATCCAGTAAATTGTTTGTCTACTTTGAGGTTGTTAAAGCTATATTATGTAAATTATCAAAACCTAAACATTATAGGTATATGTCTTAGCTAAATTTTGGTACTAATTTCAGCTTAAGTGGTTATGTATAAACTAAGTTATGTCCTTTTGAAGTCATACTATTCCGGAAGCCAATTTTATTCTAGACCAGTAAAATGTTTGTTATATTATGAAGACCTTAGAGACATAATTGATAAAACTTTAAAACATGAAAAATGTTCCATATGAACCCATATAAGCTTCTGTAAATTTTTACGAAACTAGGACTTATAGAATATAAGTTATGTTGAACCAAAGTGGGTACCCTGAAACTGCCTAAAGGCAGAAAACAGAACACACTTAGAAATTCCACCAAATATTGTACAATGATCCAATTGGTCTGAAATTTTAATATGTTATATAATTATATGCTAATTTTCATTAGGAATAATAATAGGATTAATTGGTCAATTATAGAAAACGTTATAGGATAAACAGTCCCATAAGGTCACACTGCCTCAAAGGAAAAATCTTAACTATTGACATGAACAATGCATATTAGTTTGTTTAAGCCACATTAAGTCTCCTTAATCATGAGTTAATCGATTAAGTTTTCATATTAGGCTCATAACATATTGGAGACCCCCAAGGAGCGTATAGACAATAAGTTAGGGGTCGGAATCAAAGGAGAACGGTGAGTCTAATTATCGATTGAATTCTTTAGTGCAAATGATTGTTGCTTGCTATGTGATTCATATGATTGTCATGATTTGCCCCGGATAATAAGATGATGGATAATATGTGACATTGTGGTATACGTAAGTGGTATACTTGTGATATATTTGAGGTATATGTTTGACATATGTGATATATATACAGGGTATATGTATAGTATATGCAATGTGTTATGTGGCATATGAGGCATATATGCGGTATATGTACATTATGTGTGATAAGATGCAATGGTTGATGAATGATTAAGTACAAGTGCATATGCATATGGACTAAAAAGGCATTATGACTAGTTAATCGATATTGTAAAGCAAAAGAAGAGACCTATGGCCCAACAAATGTGCAAATGAAACAAATGATCAAGCTAGCTACCAAATGCAAATGTTCACATGGAAAATGTTCACATGGAAACCCGGGGCAATGTCTGTTTAACTTGGTCACAACAAAATGAAATAAGCAAAGCATTTGCATACATAAAGAGTAATGATTATATGTTTTCAACTTTATTGATACATATATGATACTGATGAATGGAATGGAATATATGGTATATATTGGATATGTGATTTTATTACTATGAGTTGTTTGGTACTTTAGAGCTCATTGGATGATTATTCTCATAAAGCTGCAACTCATCAATTTGCATAATTTCTCAGGTAAAGAAAAGTGATAGCTCATTTTGAATAGTGTATAAAAGACATGGAGCACAGGTCATTGGCCGAGCCTCATCACTCTCTCTCCTTGCATTCCACACAAGCATGAAAATATGTCATATGTGTTTTGTATTTACGTGCTTGAATATGTATAGTCATTTTGGAATGAGTGTAAAAATGTATAAATGAAATCAACTCGAAAATACTTATGTGTAAAGTTTATGTTTTCATATATGTAATATATTATATTGTGGTGAAAACCTCAGTGTTAACTTTGCAAAGTTAGTGAATAATATTATAGGATATGAGACTTGCAAAGTCATTAAATTATATTATAGGATATGAAAAAAAATTTTACTACTATTGTTAATAGGGTATTTTACCTTTCCAGTATGCTATGTATGATTACTTGATACAGGGATAGGTTATACTCAAATGGATAAGATGTGGTGTTACATTTTTGGTATCATAGGTTATACTCAAATGCTTATGAATGGTGGGAGACTGTCGCCAACAGTGATGCACAACCACCGGTGTTGACATGGAATGATTTCCTCCTGGAATTTCAGAATAATTACATGCTTGAAGCATATAAAGATGAGAAGTGGAAGGAATTCCTGAAACTGAAATATGGGAATATGTCTGTTGCGGAGTATGAAGTACATTTTAATAAACTTTCCCATTATGCCACCTTCATGGTCTCTACTGAAAGAGACAAATGCAGGAAGTTTGAGGAGGGCCTCAAATATGAGATCAGAAACAAAATCACGACTACTGATCTTGATAATTATGCCAGACTCAGAGCTGCTGCAATCATAGCTGAATGGTTAATGAAAGAAGCTGGGGAGCAACAAATTAAAAGGGCAGCACATGACTTCTTTGGTGAGTCTAGTAGAAGTTTTAGAAAAAGAGTTAGATATATGCTTGTACAGTCTGGTAACAGAAGTGGGTACTCTAGTTCTAGAGGTCGATGCATGACTTTCTCTTACCCAGGCAGAGGGCAAAGCCAATATGTTGAATAGAGGCCCACATGTAGTCATTGTGGCAGACAACATATGGGCGAATGTAGAAGGCTCACAGGAGCATGTTATTTCTATGGATCGATGGAGAACATGTATAGAGACTGTCCAAATAGAGCCAAACTAGCAGAGACCAACAGAGGTAGAGGAGTATATGAGACTACAGTTGAGGCACCGATGGTCTACCCTACTAGTGGGACACAGGGTAGAGGAAGAGGCAGGGGCAGGACTAGTACAATGGGCAGAGGAGTGACCAGATCTGAAGGTCAGAGTTCTAGACCCCCTACTCAGGCCAGGGTGTTTGCTATGACTAGACAAGAGGCAGTGGATGCTCCCGAAGTAGTCACTGGTGTTAAACCTTGAGGGGTATTTCCGTCATTTTGATGATAACAAATAATATAGCAATATTGTATTTAACATACTTGTTTTTAAGTGTATAATACAGGACATGAATTAAAATAGCAAGAATGGAGAATTGGAAGAATAATCCTTGAGAAACAAAAATCAAGTAGCATGTTCACTGTCGTGACTCTAGGAGTCACTCCCGTGAAGGAAGCTAACTGTTACCAAAACCAACATTTGAAGTTCACAGCCATGAAGAAAAAACAAACCGTGAGGTAAGCATTTCAGTCACCCCCGTGAAGAAAGGTGTCACCCCCGTGAAGCTTCATGCAATTTCATTCCAGAGAACTTCACGACCAGAGTCACCACTTGGCTCATGGCTGGAAAGAGTGTTACGCCCGTGACCCAATATGTCAATACATTCCAGAGAGCTTCACGACCAGGGTCACCACTTCAGTCACGGCTTGGGAAGAACTGTCACCCCCGTGACAAGTATATTCACGCCCGTGACTAATGAAAGAGAAAAATGTCAGGCGTAATTTTTTGGTTGGTACAACGGCTATTTTCTTATTTAATGCACCCCAACGGCTATATTCAGCCATGGGAGTATAAATGGAAGTCATTTATGCATTAAGAAACAAGAGGATGATAAGAAAAACAAAAGATTAGCATATACTTCAAATCACAAGCTATCTTGTACTTTTATACTTTGAGAACAAATCAATTCTCTGTAAAAATCTTTTTGCTCCTCATATTTGAGCAATAAAGATTTATAAGTGGTTCTCTCTGTAATCTTTACTCAAGAGAGCTTTGGGTAGTTCTGGGTTAAGAGTAGAACACTTGTAAGGGTTAGTTGTGTAAACCTCCAAAACACAAAGTGTAGGTTGTTTGTGTGAGCCTGTAAAACACAAAGTGTAGATTATTTGTGTGAGCCTGTAAAACACAAAGTATAGGTTGTTTATGTGAGCCTGTAAAATACAAAGGAATTGGTTATTGTGTGAGCCATTAAAACACAAGGGATTTCTGGGTTAGGTGTGAGCCATTGTGAGAAACACCATAGTTGGGAGTGAGCTTGTAAAACTCCATTGTAACACTTAGTGTGTTAGTGAAACTCCCAATTGCGATTGGGGAGAGGAGTAGGGTTTGTTAACACCCGAACCTCTATAAATCTTTGTGTCTGATTTTCTCTATCCTCCCTAAAATTAAATATTTATTTCCGCACTTTAAAGTTTAATTCTTGAAACTCTAATTCAACCCCCCTTCTTGGTCTAATATCTGGGCAACAATTGGTATCAGAGCCTTGTCTAGCATCGAAGCCTAAAAAGCGCTAGTAAAGAGTAAGATATGGCCAGTGAAGGATTCCAGAGTCTCAAACCTTACTTTGATGGAGCAAATTATGCCAATTGGAAGTTTAGGATGGAGACATACTTGGATAGTGAAGGAATTGAAGTCTGGGATAGTGTACGAAAAGAATGGACACCACCAACCAGAAGAGGAGCTGATGGTGAAGAGGAAATCCTATCAAGAGATGAATGGACAGAGCCCCAAAGAAGAGCAAATTTCAAAAACAAGAAGGCAATGACAATTCTATCAAGCTCATTATCTATTGAAGAATGTGGGAGAATACAACACTGCTCAACAGCATATAACATGTGGAAGACACTGGAGAACTATCATGAGGGAACTAAGCAAGTCAAATCCAAGAAGATTCAACTTCTAACCTCAGAATATGAGCTCTTCAAGATGAAATCCAATGAGTCAATCACTGACATGACCAACCGTCTTCTATCCATTATAAATGGAATGAGGAAACTTAGGAAGCATCAGAGTTTGGAAGATGTAAACAATAAAATCCTGAGAAGTCTTCCTCTTAAAGACTATGGTTCAAGAGTTGCTGGCATAGAACAAGCAAATGAAGATATGAGCATCATGAATACTGATGTGTTGATTGGCAAGCTTTTCACACATGAGATGGCAGTAAAGAGAGATAGAGAGCTTGAAGCAGAGCCAGAGAAAAGAAAACCCTTAGCACTCAAAGCCTCTACTTCAAAATCTCAAGAAGAAAGTGAAGATGATGAAGAAATGAGTGATGATGAAAATGAAGACATCGCTATGCTTTCAAGGAGATTAAAAAGAATCATTGAGAAGAAAATGAGCAATTCCAAAAAATCAGGCAAAGAAATCTCAAACAAACTTCTAATGATACACATAGAAGTAAGGAAGAGGTAAAATGCTATGAATGTGGAAAGAAAGGACATATCAAACCAGAATGTCCAAGGCTCAAGAAGCATAAGAGCAAATACCAACGAGACAATAGGGAGAAAGGTCATAAAGCCACATGGGATGACGAAAGCTCTTCAAGTGATAAAGATGATAATGAAAGTGAAGAGGTCAACCTATGCTTCATGGCTATTGAGGATCACGTCTCGGACAAAGTAAGATCACTACACTCATACTCTTTCAATAATGATAGTAGTGATAATGATAGTAATAGTGGTAGTGATGATGATGATGATGAGCAAAGCCTAATAGAAGAATTAAATATAGAATTAGAGAAATATAGAACTAAATTTAGTACCTATAGAAATAATATCTCTAATTTGAAAAATAAGATAGATGGTTTAGAAAAAGAGAACATAAAGCTTAAACCATCTAATGAATCTCTTCAAAAGTCATTAGATGAATACTCATCAAGACCCTCAACAGCTTCACTGTTAAAAGAAAATAATACTTTGAAAAATGAAGTTGAGGAACTTAGAAATTCCATTTCTAAATTTCACAAGGGTAAAGAGAGCTTAGATACTCTCATTGTGTCTCAAAGACCACCTTTAGTTAGACATGGCCTAGGGTTTAAGGACACATCATCATCTTCTAACAAAATAGTATGGTTTAAAACAGGCTCCAAGAGCATGGTATGAGAGACTAAGTTCTTTTTTATTAGAAAATAGCTTCACAAAGGGAAATGTTGACAGTACACTGTTCATCAGAAAGCATAAGCATGACATACTAATTGTTCAAATTTATGTTGATGATATAATATTTGGTTCTACTAATGAGCTGGTTTGTCAAGAATTTGCTAAGTACATGACTAGGGAATTTGAAATGAGCATGATGGGAGAACTTAAGTATTTCCTTGGTCTACAAATAAAGCAAAACAATGAGGGCATATTCATCAACCAATCCAAATATGCCAAAGACTTAATCAAAAAATTTGGTATGGAAGGATGCAAAAATGCCAAGACTCCTATAAGCACATCAACAAAATTGGACAAAGATGAAAAGGGTAAGAGCACTAATGAAAAGCTTTATAGAGGTATGATCGGATCACTTTTATATCTCACTGCTTCTAGACCCTATATTATGTATAGTGTTTGGTTATGTGCACGATTTCAATCATGTCCTAAATAATCTCATCTAAATGCTGTAAAAAGGATTTTAAGATATTTACGTGGATCATTGCATCTAGGTTTATGGTATCCTAGGAATTCATCTTTTTATATTATAGGATATTCAGATGCAGACTATGCTGGTAGTCTTTTGATAGGAAAAGTACTTCAGGTACTTGTCACTTCATTGGAGAATGTTTGGTTTCTTGGTTTAGCAAGAAACAAGTTTCAGTTGCTCTCTCAACTGCTGAAGCTGAATATGTAGCAGTTGGATGTTGTTGTACACAAATTTTTTAGATGAAAAACAACTTAAGGACTATGGTCATGAGATGAACCATATACCTATAAAATGTGACAACACTAGTGCTATAAATCTTTCAAAGAATCCTATTCAACACTCTAGAAGCAAACATATTGACATTAGACAACACTTTATTAGAGATCATGTTCAATATGGAGATGTTGAATTAGAATTTATAAGCACAGAAAATCAATTAGCAGATATTTTCACTAAGTCTCTAAATGAGGAAAGATTTAATTTCATTAGAAGAGAACTAGGTATGATTGATGGATTAACCTTGTGATTGCAAGAATATGAAATTTTAATTGTTGATCTTAAATCATATCACAAGTTATAAGATAGAAATTTTGATGAGAATTCATGTTTTAAGAAGTAGAATATTTGTTGAAATGATTTAGTCAAGTTGTAGAACTTAATTTGATGAAAATTTTAGGGGCGTCATGCCCGTGACATATATTCACTCCCGTGACTTAAGTGGCCCAAAGAGGCAGTGTCATTCACGACTTTGGTTCACAACATGTTTCACGACTTCAAGTGGTGAAACTTAGTTTCACGGCTTCAATCACACCCGTGAAAATGGACCTTCATGCCTGTTACAAATTTTCACTCCCGTGAACAATTACAACCCAAAAACTCACAGAAGCTTTCACGACTTTGGTTCACGACATGATTTATGGCTTTAAATGGTGAAAATTAGTTTCACGACTTGAGTCACGCCCGTAAAAATGGCTTTTCATGCCCGTGACGATGTTTCACTCCCGTGAACAATTGCACCCAAAAACTCACAGAAGCTTTCACACCTTAAGTCACGACTTGCTTCACGGACATAAATAGTGAAATTCAACAGTTCACGCCCGTGACGAGTTATTCACCCCCGTGACCTATGATCATTCATGCCCGTGATATTCATCGATCACGCCCATGAAATGATTCATGCCTTTCATTCACGGGTGGAACACTACTTCAGTAAATCGTGAACACGACCATTCACGCCCGTGAAACCATAAGTCATGCCCGTGAAACCATAAGTCACGCCCGTGAATGTATCGAATATATAAGAAAACAGCTGGTTACAACCTTCATTTCAACTTCTCATCTCCCAAAACCGCTCTCATTTACTCTCATTCATTAAGACATTGAAGATTCTGACCCAAAAGACTTGAAATTTCACTATAAATACCACCAAAAGTTCGAATCTTCAGCATAAATCATACATTTCTAGGGTTTTTACATCAAATCTTCTGTCAAAATTATTTTCAACTCCATCAACAAATTTCTTCAAATATGGAGTCTGCTTCATCTAAAGGAAAGAGAAAGAAGTCCCATGCACCTAAGAGGTATTTAGATTACCTCATGAACATCATTCCGGAAAAGTTGCCATCCTCGGTATGCAACTTTGAAGAAGAGACATCTTTTATCATCAAGGTCCTTTGATTGGCAGGCAATCCGTAGTCTCAGGCTTGAGATGGCTATGACAGAGCAACTACAAGCCTGTCATCTCAAAGAGTTTGTTGAAATTTATCAGCCGACTCTGAGGGAGCCAACGCTGGAATTTCTCAGCACCTTGCAGGTTTCACCTACTGGAGTGGTGAAGTTCCAACTCTGCAATAATCCTAACACCCTCAGCGCCATTGCATTTGGAGAATTGTTCAACCTACCATCTGATGGCATTCTAAATGAAACTGAGGTAGAATTCTTTGCTCCTCCAACCTGGACACATTTTGGCAACGGTTGCAACTGGGATGGAAAGAAAACTAAGAGCACACATCTCAGGACCCAATACACAGGTATTCAGAACTCTTCCTATTTGAGATGGCTCGCAGGGGAGTCACAGTGGCTCTTTCCAGATGGTTTACAAATCATCTTCTCTCCATTGCCACCAAGCCCACAGGAGATATTTTGATTAGGGCATATGTCACCCATATTGCAGTGAAGCTCAATTATTTGAAGCTGGATAACCATTTCTTCAATATCATTCCTGCACATCCTCGAGATAGGCTGGATGTCGAATCGTTCATCAAGATGGGAGCGGCTGTCAAAATCATTTTTCAGAACAATATCTTCTACCGTTTCACTGACACTGCTGGAGAGATTATCTGGGAAGATAATGACACGGAGAATTTTAAAGCAGGCCTCCAAGGAGTCCAGCAGAAAAAGAGGGCTCGGATTGAGGAAGCACCTCTAGCAGTCGAGCAGGACATTGGATAGTCCTCAGCTTCCACACCATCCTTAGCGCAGCAGGTGGTCGACCTCTTGGCACCATGTTTTGAGCAGCTACAGACTTTCATGGATGAGAGGTTGGAGAACCTCAAGGACTTCATAGAGTCTCGGATGGACAGCCTTGAGGCTAAAGTAGCTAGGCTTCGTGATAGGATGTCTGCCTAGGAGATAGGCTAGAGTGTAGCCTAAATTTGATTGCTTTTAGCTTGTTTGTTATGTTTTGCTTGTGTAGGAAATTTTAAATTTCCTTTCTGAATATTTTAACTTAGTTTGTATCCTTTCATTTATGATATATATATTTGCTTCAATCTTCATATCCTTTTTTATTGTTGACAAAAGGGGGAGAAAACTAGCAATATATGATAAGCAATATATGATAGGCAACATAAGATCAAACTAGCAATATATATTAAGGTAAATGAATTTTGAATCAAATAATTAAAATTGAATTGACTTTGAAATGGTTTAAAAAAAATCTTGATTCAAAATTTTATATACAAAGGGGGAGAAAACTAGCAATATATGATAGGAAATATATGATAAGGGATTGGTATCAAACCAGCAATATAAGAACTTTGAATCAAAAAGTGAATGGACTTTGAAATGGATTAAAAAATCTTGATTCAAAATTTCATATGCAAAGTATATAAATTGAGCTTTATATACCTTAGATACAACTTAAGTATAATTCGCATATACCTTGCAGCAAGTTACAAATATAAATATGCCATGATATACCTTAAATATACCTTACATATACTTTATATCTTGAAAAGGAATTATGGTATGTATTGGATATAACTTGCATATACTTAAAATTAGTTTAATGCTACATCATTATTTACTATTCTTGCACATTATAATTTTTATCCTAAGTATATTTTGAGGGGGATACTTCTCAAAAATCACATATTGCTAAATTATTTGTCACCATCGAAAAGGGGGAGATTGTTAAACCTTGAAGGGTATTTTCGTCATTTTGATGATAACAAATAATATAGCAATATTGTATTTAACATACTTGTTTTTGTAAGTATATTATACAGGACATGAATTAAAATAGCAAGAATGGAGAATTGGAAGAATAATCCTTGAGAAACAAAATTCAAGTTGTAGCATGTTCACTACCGTGACTCTAAGAGTCACTCCCGTGAAGGAAGCTAACCGTTACCAAAAACAAACATTTGAAGTTCATGGCCATGAAAGAAAAACAAACCGTGAAGTAAGCATTTCAGTCACCCCCGTGAATAAAGGTGTCACCCCCGTGAAGGTTCATGCAATTTCATCCAGACAGCTTCACGACCAGAGTCACCACTTGGATCACGGCTGGGAAGCTTGTCACGCCCTTGAATGATTATGTCACGCCCGTGACGCAATATGTCAAAACATTCCAGAGAGCTACATGACCAAGGTCACCACTTCAGTCACGGTATGGGAAGAACTGTCACCCCCGTGACAAGCATAGTCACGCCCGTGAACAATGAAAGAGAAAAATGTCAGGCGCATTTATGGTTGGTACAACGGGTAGTTTCTTATTTAATGCACCCTAATGGTTATATTCAGCCATGGGAGTATAAATGGAAGTCATTTATGCATTAAGAACAAGAGAGAATGATAAGAAAAACAAAAGATTAGCATATACTTCAAATCACAAGCTATCTTGTACTTTCATACTTTGAGAACAAATCTATTCTCTGTAAAAATCTTTTTGCTCCTCATATTTGAGCAATAAAGATTTATAAGTCGTTCTCTCTGTAATCTTTACTCAAGTGAGCTTTGGGTAGTTCTGGGTTAAGAGTAGAACACTTGTAAGGGTTAATTTTGTGAACCTCCAAAATACAAATTAAAAGGTTGTTTGTGTGAGCCTGTAAAACACAAAGTGTAGGTTGTTTGTGTGAGCCTATAAAACACAAAGTGTAGGTTGTTGTGTGAGCCTGTAAAAACTCAAGGAATTGGTTATTGTGTGAGCCATTAAAACACAAGGGATTTCTGGGTTAGGTGTGAGCCATTATGAGAAACACCATAGTTGGGAGTGAGCTTGTAAAACTCCATTGTAACACTTAGTGTGTTAGTGAAACTCCCAATTGCGATTGGGGAGAGGAGTAGGGTTTGTTAACACCCGAACCTCTATAAATCTGTGTGTCAAATTTTCTCTATCCCTTTTAAAATTAATCTTTTATTTCTGCACCTTATAATTTAATTTTTGAAACTCCAATTCAACCCCCCTTCTTTGTTTAATATCTGGGCAACAATTGCATATGGCATCTAAGCTGTATCAAATGCATGAGCCTTTGGGGATTGACATAAAAGTGAGTACTCCATTGGGAACAGTGGTAGTTGTGAATAATGTCTGTCGTGATTGCCTGATATGCATTGATAGAGCTGAGTTAATAGCTGATCTGATTTTATTGCCAATATATGAATTTGATGTGATATTGGGAATGGACTGGTTAACTAGACATCATGCAATAGTGAATTGCTTTACTAAGGAAGTAATTTTGGAATCACCAAACCAGCCATGGGTAGTATTTCTAGGTGAAAGAAAACTTGTGCCTACATGTCTATTTTCAGCTGTAAAGGCATTTTGAATGATCAAAGGGGGATGTGAAGCATATTTGGCATATGTGACTGATACTAGAACCACGGATAGCTTGCTTGAAAATATACCAATGGTAAGGGAATTTGCTGATGTATTCCCAGATGATCTACCTGGTTTACCACCAGATAGAGAGATAGAATTCACTATTGAACTAGTACCAGGAACAACACCAATATCAAGGTCACCCTATAGAATGGCCCCAGTTGAGTTGAAAGAACTGAAGGCCCAATTGCAGGAGTTACTTGACAAATGGTATATTAGACCTAGTGTATCACCTTAGGGAGCTCCAATATTATTTGTTAAAAAGAAAGATGGAACAATGAGATTGTACATCGATTATAGGCAACTGAACAAAATGACGGTGAAGAACAAATATCCATTGCCTAGAATAGATGATTTGTTTGACCAGTTGCAAGGAGCCCAAATATTCTCCAAGATTGATTTGAAATCAGGCTATTACTAGCTGAAGGTAGCAGAAGCGGATGTTCCAAAGACTGCCTTTCGAACCAGGTATGGACATTATGAATTTTTAGTAATGCCATTTGGGTTGACTAATGCTCCAGCTGCATTTATGGCATTAATGAATATGGTGTTTCAACCATATCTAGATAGGTTTGTGATAGTATTTATTGATGACATATTGGTGTACTCAAAGAATAGGGGAGAACATGAACAACATTTAAAAGTTATGTTGCAAACTTTGAGGGAGAAACAATTATATGCCAAATTGAGTAAATGTGAATTCTAGTTAGATCATTTGGTATTTCTTGGACATGTGGTGTCGTGTAAGGGCATAGAGGTTGACCCAAAGAAAATTGAGGCCATGGTAAATTGGGAAGCTCCTAAAAATGTTTCAGAAATGCATAGTTTTATGGGTTTAGCCGGATACTATCGGAGATTTGTTGATGGATTTTTATTAATTGCTAGCCCTTTGACTAAATTGTTGAGAAAGAATGTGCCTTTCAAGTGGAATCTAGAATGTCAGAGGAGTTTCGATGAACTAAAACACAGACTAACCTCAGCACCAATGTTAACTATCCCTATAGATACAGGTGGGTTTATAGTATATAATGATGCTTCTCACCAAGGCTTGGGATGTGTATTAATGCAACATGGTAAGGTGATAGCTTATGCATCTAGGCAACTGAGACCACATGAGATCTCATATCCAGAGCATGATTTAGAATTGGCTGCAGTTGTATTTGCATTGAAGATTTAGAGGCATTATCTGTATGGTGAGACATTCCAGATCTTCACAAACCATAAATGTTTGGGTTATTTGCTGACACAAAAAGAGTTAAACATGAGGCAAAGACGATGGTTAGAGCTATTGAAAGATTATGACTGTACAATTGAGTATCATCCAAGGAAAGCTAATGTGGTAGTAGATGCATTGAGTAGGAAGACCAGTAGCAGTGTAGCTCATTTACAAACATCCTCTTTTCCATATTTGATTCAATTATGATCCATGAATGTTGAATTAAATATGCATGATAGAGGATCACTGATTGCTACTCTTCAAGTCAGGCCTATGCTAAAGGAGAGAATTAAAGAAGCACAAAGCAAAGATCTTGAATTATGTGAGAAAATTGACGTGGTAAGGCAGGGAAATAATACAAACTTTCATTTGCAGAATGATACACTGATGTTAAAATCACGCATATGTGTTCCAGACACTGAGAACTTGCATCAGGAAATAATGGAAGAGGCACACAATGCACTGTATACAATGCACCTAGGGATGACAAAGATGTATCACAGTTTAAGGCCTCATTACTGGTGGCCAATAATGAAGAAAGACATAGCAGAATATGTTTCCAAATGCTTGACATGTCAGCAGATTAAAATTGAACATCAAGCACCAGTTGGTAAACTACATCCATTGCCAATGCCAGAATGGAAATGTGAAAGAATAACGATGGATTTTGTCTATGGATTGCCAAGAACTCCACGGAAAAATGATGCAGTATGGGTAATTATTGATAGATTAACCAAGTCAGCACATTTTCTGCCTATCAGATGGGGCTGTACACTTGAGAGTTTGGCCAAATTATATGTGAATGAGATAGTCAGATTGCATGGCGTTCTAGTGTCCATTATGTCTGATAGAGATCCACGGTTTACCTCACATTTTTGGGTGAGTTTACAAAATGCATTGGGAACAAAATTGAACTTTAGCATGCATTCCACCTACAGACTGATGGACAATCTGAAAGGACTATACAGACATTGGAAGAAATGCTTAGGGCATGTTCTATGGAATTCACAGGTGCTTGGGATGAATATATAGCATTGATTGAATTTGCTTACAACAACCAGTATCATAGCAGTATCCAGATGGCACCATATGAGGCATTGTATGGCAGAAAGTGCCGAAGCCCCATCATTTGGGATGAAGAAGGAGCACATGCATTAGAAGGGCCAGAGATAGTGCAAGACATAGTGGATAAGATCAAGGTTGTCAAGAACAAGCTAAAGGTAGCACAGGACAGGCAGAAAAGTTATGCTGATCAGCATAGAAGGGAGATGGAATACGAGTTAGGTTTTCTTCGTGTATCTCCATGGAAAGGGATGATCCAATTTGGCAAGAAGTGTAAATTGAGCCCAAGATACATCGGGCCTTATGAAATTCTTGAGAAGATTGGTCCATTGGCTTATAGGTTGGATTTACCACCCGAGATGGCTCAGATACATAATGTGTTTCATGTGAGCATGCTTAGAAGATACAGGTCAGATCCTACACATGTACTTAAAGATCAAGCCATTGAGATTACAGAGGACATGAGTTATGTTGAGAAACCAGTGCAAATCATTGGATACAAGACTAAACAGCTGAGAAACCGATAAATACCTTTGGTTAAGGTATTATGGCATAACCATTTACAAGAAGAGGCAACATGGGAAACAGAAGAAAATATGAAAAAGCAATATCCACACCTGTTTTCAGGTATTAATTTCGAGGACGAAATTTTTAAAAGGAGGGGAGAATTGTAACATCCTTGTCCTTCCCCACATGCATTTCATTGAACATAAGCATCTTGCATACAATTCAATTGAACACGTTCATTTCATACATATTTTCGTAGGAACAAGTTCATGGCACACACTAGCTACGTGTCCTAGTATTTGGCAATTGTATCGAGTCACACGTGCATCCTTATAACCTAAATGATGATAACAAAGAATTACAAATAAATTGAATAAGGTGACCAAATTAATGTAAGAAAAATGATTAGATTAAGATTAGTAAACATTTTACATTGTTAATTTAGTTAAATCGGGCCAAATAATTAAGTTGTATTATTGTGTGAATTAGCGGAATTACATATATATGTAAATAATAATAATAAAAATATAAAATGAAAATGAAAATGAAACAAAAGAGAAATAGAAGAGAAGAGAAAAGAGAAATGAGAAGAGAAAAGAGAAGAGAAAAAGAGAAAAAGAGAAATGACAAAAAAACAAGTTGGCTTTATCTTCATCTTTCTTCCCCATTTCTACCTTCTTCTCCAGCCCAACTTCTTCTTCAATTTCTTCCATTTTAGACTTCAATTCATCATTGTTTCACCTATTTTTTGAAGCGTATTGATCCCTTGCAAGGTCGTTCTTGGTAAGTAATCAATTCTTATTGCTATAGGGTTGATTTGAGTTGCTTAGGTTCATTAATAGGCAGTGATTTGAAACCCGATTTTGATGGACATAGAAATTGATTCTGGAACAGTTTAAAACACAAATGTTATTCCTCTATGTCTTATATTTATGTATATGTAAACATTTTTACATGATATGGTGTATAGGAATAGAACTCCTCTCTCTACTGAAACGGGTCAGGGTGTGAACCCTAACCAAGTTAGCTACTGTGTTCTTTGATTTCGAATATGTTAAAGCCATTATATGAAGTATCTCAAAACATAAAAGTTGTAGATATATGTGTTTGGTATCTGTATACCACATTTCAGGTTCATAGGTCTTGTAAATGTTGCATTATGGGGAATGGAACCATGACTGTTCCATGGTTTGAACTGCCTACTGAGTGCCCTGGGAAGATCTAGTAAATGGTTTACCTAATTTGAGCTTGTTCGAGCTAGCTTTTGTAAATGATCAAAATAGAAAGGATATCAGTATATGGCTTATCTAAAATTTGGTACTAATTTCAGATTAAGTTGTTATGTATAGACTAAGTTATGGCCTTTGGAAATTATACTGGTCTGGAAGCCAATTCTATTATGGACCAGTAATATGTTTGTTATAATTTGAAGACATTAGAGGCATAATTCATAAAAGTTGAAAACTTGAAACATGTTCCACATGAACCCATATAAGTTTTTGTAAAGTTTCATTAAAATAGGACCTATAGAGTATAAGTTATGATGAATCCAAAGGAGTACCCTGAAATTGCCTGAAGGCAAAAAACATAATACACTTAGAAATTCCACAAAATATTGTACAATGATCCCATTGGTCTGACCTTTTAATAGGTTCTATAATTATATGTTAGGTGTAATTAGGAACAAGAATGAGATTAATTGGTCAAGTATAAAAAACGTTATAGGCTAAACAGTCCCATAAGGTCACACTGCCTCATAGTAAAAATCTTAACTATTGACATGAACAATGCATATTAATTTGTTTAAGCCACACTAAGTCTCCCTAATCATGAGTTAATCGATTATGTTTTCATATTAGGCTCGTAACATATTGGAGACCCACAAGGAGCGGATAGACAATAAGTTAGGGGTCGGAATTGAAGGAGAACGGTCAGTCTAATTATCGATTGAATTCTTTAGTGCAAATGAATGTTGCTTGCTATGTGATTCATATGATTGTCATGATTGGTCCTTGATAATGTAATGATGGATAATTTGTGACATTGTGGTACATATAAATGGTGTACTTGTGGTATATTTGAAGTATATGTTTGACATATGTGATATATATACATGGTATATGTATAGTATATGCAAGGTATATGTGTGGCATATGAGGTATATATGTGGTATATGTATATTGTATGTGGTAAGATACAATGGTTGATGAATGCTTAAATACAAGTGCATATGCATATGGACTAAAATGGTGTTGTGACTAGTTAATCGATATTGTAAAACAAAAGAAGAGGCCTATGGCCCAACAAATGTGAAAATGAAACAAATGATAAAGTTAGCTAGCAAATGCAAATGCAAATGTTCACATGGCAAATGTTCACATGGAAACCCGGGGCAATGTCTGTTTAACTTGGTCACAACATAATGAAATAAGCAAAGCATTTGCATACATATATGATATTGATGAATGGAATGGAATATGTGGTATATATATTGGAATTGTGATTTATTACTATGAGTTGTTCCGTACTTTAGAGCTCATTTGATGGTTATTCTCACTGAGCCGCAACTCATCAATTTGTATCATTTTTCAGGTAAATAAAAGTGATAGCTCATTTTGAGTAGCGTATAAAAGACATGGAGCACAGGTCACTGGCCAAGCCTCATCACTCTCTCTCCTTGCATTCCACACAAGCATGAAAATATGTCATATGTGTTTTGTATTTACGTGCTTGAATATATATAGTCATTTTGGAACGAGTCTAAAAATGTATAAATGAAATCAACTCGAAAATACTTATGTGTAAAGTTTATGTTTTGATATATGTGATATATAATATTGTGGTGAAAACCTCAGTGTGAACTTTGCAAAGTCAGTGAATAATATTACAGGATATGAGACTTGCAAGTCATTGAATGAAATTATAGGATATGAGACTTGCAAAGTCATTGAATTATATTACAGGATATGAAAAAAAAATTTACTACTATTGTTAATAGGGTATTTTACCTTTCCAGTATGCCATGTATGATTACTTGATACAGGGATAGGTTATACTAAAATGCATAAGATGTGGTGTTACAATGACTATCTTTCACGGGCGTGACTTGTTTGATCATCCACAGTTGGTTTGATCCTTCATGGTTGTGAACTTTAAATGGTGGAGAGTTGGCGCTCAACTATATTCACGGGCGTGACATTAGTAGTCATGGGCGTGACTTTGCTATTTCTTAGATTTTTGTCTTCAAAAGTTGTTTTTCAATCTTGCTTCATGTTCTAATCAAAGTATATCCTATTTAACAAACTTAGAACACAAACATTGTTAAATACATTGTTGTTATTTTATTTGTTATCATCAACATGACAGAAATACCCCTCAAGGTTCAACAATCTCTTATAGAATTTGCCTACAATAATAGTCATCAGATAAGCATTGGCATGACTCCTTATGAGGCTTTGTACGAAAGAAAGTGCAGGACCCCAGTTTGTTAGACCAAGTTGAATGAGAAAAAGTTGATTGGACCAGAGATAGTTCAACAGACTGAAGAGAAAGTTAGAGTGATCAAAGAAAGATTGAAAGTGGTACAAGATCAATAAAAGTCATACGCTCACCTAAAGAAGCAAGACATAGAATATGTTGTAGGTGATAAAGTTTTCCTTAAAGTTTCACCTTGGAATAAGGTATTAAGATTTGGCAAAATAGGAAAGTTCAGTCTAAGGTTTATTGGTCCTTTTGAGATTTTGGAAAGGATAGGACTAGTGGCTTATCGATTAGCTCTTCCTCCGAAGCTAGAAAGAATGTGTTCCACATAATTAATTTAATTATCAACATAATTAAATCAAGAATTCATAATTTAATTATGTTGATATATGCTCAATAAAGTATATAAAGAGTTTAAAAGATGTTAAAAACATTAAGCAATTAAATTACAAATTTGACTAGTTTTGAGGGTCAATTTGCAAAGATCATATGAGTTTTTTGTTGGTTAAAAATAAGTTATGGACATGATTATATACATATGGCCGATTTTCTTAAGGAAATAAAGAGGATTAATGTAATATCCGATAATTTAGGCCATGGTCGCAGTTGACCGAAGTCCGGTGCACCGAACCGATCAGGATCTAAATTCGGACATGAAAGAAAAAAAATTTAAATGATAATAAAATATGAGAAAAATATTTTGGATATTATTAGTTTAGAAGTGGCAGTCTAGAAATGGCAGGATTGGGCATAGTGTATCAGAATCAGTGAATAGAGCAGAAGGTAGTGGAGCCCCAGCCCGAGCATATGCCAAAAGAGCTCGTGAGGAGCAGGATGCCCCATATGTCATTATTGATTAATTTTCTCTTTATGATACTGATTTATTTGCACTGATAGATTCGGCTTCTACACATTCATATTTATACATGTCACCACCTAGTCAGGGTAATATGGTTATAGAGGAATTAAATTATGATATATTAGTGACAAATCCTTTGGGTCATGGAGTGAAAGTTAGTCGAGCCTATAAAAATAGTCCAATCAAAGCTTATAATATAGAATTCCTAGCTGACCTAAAAGAGTTGTCATTTCGTGAGTTTAATGCAATCTTGGAGATGGATTGGTTAACACAACATAGGGCAGTGGTGGATTGTCAGTATATGAGAGTGACTTTTAAGAATTCAGGGCAAGATGACGTGATTGGCTTGGGCGAGAATCGACCTTACTTGACAAATGTCATTTTTGTAATGAAGGCAAGTAAACTTATCAAAAAAGGATGTGAAGCATTTTTGGCATGTATTGTAGATACAAAGAAAGGGAGTCTAGATCTCATGGAGATTCCTACAGTATGCGAATATCCAAATATCTTCCCGAAGGACTTGCCAGGGTTACCACCTGTTAGAGAGATAGAGTTTGCCATAGTTGTTTTACTAGGCACTGCCCCGATATCGATCACTCCCTATAGAATGGCACCTGCTGAGTTGGAGAAATTAAAAATGCAGTTGCAAGACTTGTTAGAGAAAGGGTTTATCAGACCCAGTATCTCACCTTGGAGTGCTCTGGTTCTATTTGTGAAAAAGAAGGATGGCACCTTTCGTTTGTGTATTGATTATCGTCAGTTGAATAAGATGACAATTAAGAACAGATATCCCTTGCCAAGAATAGATGACTTGTTTGATCAGTTGAAAGGAGTAGGGGTATTTTCTAAAATTGACCTCAGATTAGCTTATCACCAACTGAGAATTAGAGAATCAAACATTTCAAAAACAACATTTAGGACTCGGTATGGTCATTAAGAGTTCTTAGTAATGCCTTTTGGCCTGACGAATGCCCCAATAGCATTTATGGATCTAATGAATAGAATCTTTAGGCATATTTGGACTGGTTTGTGGTGGTGTTCATAGATGATATCCTAGTGTACTCCAGAAGTAGAGAAGAGCATGATCAACATCTTCGTATTGTCTTCCATACCTTGAGAGAGAATCAATTATATGCGAAGTTGTCAAAATGTGAATTCTAGTCAAATGAAGTGGCCTTTCTAGGACATATTGTCTCAGTCGATGGGATTAGAGTCGACTCCAGCAAGGTAGAGGCAATCCTCAACTACAAACCCCCTCGGAATGTAGTAGAGATGAGAAGTTTTCTTGGTTTGCCTGGTTATTATCGAAGATTTGTGAAAGGATTTTCAATAATAGCCTCACCACTAACAAAATTGCTTAGAAAGGAGACCAGATTTGAGTGGACAGACCGCTATCAAACTAGTTTTGATATGTTGAAGAAAATGTTGATAGAGACACCAGTGTTGACACAGCCTACTGCGGGAAAAGATTATGTGGTGTACAGTGATGTTTCCCTTAATGGTTTGGGCTGTGTACTAATGCAATAAGGCAAAGTGATCGCTTATGCTTCCAGAAAACTGAAGCCTCATGAGAGAAATTATTCGACACATGATCTGGAACTAGCAGCCATTGTGTTTGGACTGAAAATATGGTGACACTTCCTGTATGGCGAGTAATGTTATATCTATACAGGCTATAAAAGTATGAAATATTTGCCTTCACAAAAGGAACTCAATTTGAGACTGAGCGATGGCTAGAATTAATCAAAGACTACAAATGTATCATTGATTATCAGCCGGGCAAGGCCAATGTGGTAGTTGACTCTCTAAGTAGAAAAACTCTGGCAGGTAAACATTAAAACTTAATTTTATTAAGTGAACAAGATTAAATAACAAGAAAATGAAATAATAAATAATTTATATATATTATTTTGGCAGAATTGTGGATTCAACCCACATTGATTCAACAAGTAAATGACAATCAAAAGCAGGACACAAAATTAAAGGAAATCTTTGAAATGGTGAAAAAGGGTAAAAAAAACCAGAATTTACTATTGAAATAGAAGAGAGTTTAAGGCAAAAGGGCAGGTTATGTGTACCAGACATACCAGAATTGAAAGAAGATATTTTGAAGGAGGCTCACAATATTATTTATGCAATGCACCCAATAAACAACAAAATGTATCATGACTTGAAGGCATATTATTGGTGGCTAGGAATGAAAAGAGATATCACAGAGTATACTACTAGATGTTTAACTTGTTAGAAAGTCAAGGGTGAGCTATCAAGTACCAAGTGGATTATTGCAGTCAATTTCAATTCCAGAGTGAAAATGGGAAAGAGTTACAATGGATTTTCTCTCTAGGTTGCCTTTGACACAAAAGAGGCATGAAGTAATATGGGTAGTGGTGGACTGGCTCACCAAATCAGCTCACTTTCTACTGATCAAGATGGATTATCTGTAGCGCTCCCTTACTCTACTAATCGTTAATAGTGTATGAAAGTGCTACAAAGCTCATTTTTGTAAAAATAACCAATTCTGAATTTATTATTTTTTTATTGTTTTTCAAGTTTATTATTAGCGGAATATTTAATGCCATATTTCTTTTCTTCTCTTTTTTTTATATCATTTAAATATGTAACTAGTTACACAACTATTTTTGATTTAAAAGAACTCATTCATTAAACCATAATATTTATAAACATATTTACAATAATACCAAATATATATTAATTATAAATTTCAATCCTTATAAACCCTACATGTCCCAAATTTACATCAAAAGAAATTCTTAAAATTTAATTTTTACAATACCATTTCCAAAATATACAAAAAGAAAATAAACTAGTACAATATGATCTTGGGGTTACTCTTATATTCAGTCTCCCTAACACAAGAGCTATGTCTGTGCATGTGTTTCGTGCTAAGCTACTAGCTTAGTGGTATGTTTGGCAACTATCCAATAATTATATAAATATTTTCAAAATAAAACTTTAGAAACTACAATTAATTTACTAAGCATGTGAAATATTCAAATGATATTAAAACTATTTTCATCACGCAAAAATATATTTTATCAATTATAACATTCCATTCATTAAACATGCTTGAAATTGTTTAACAATACAATATATACAATTTAATATATAAATTTAATAATTTACATTTTTTCTATTATTTATTTGACATCCCACGATATCTTTGACTGGAACTAAACACTGGATACAGGGTTTATGATCTCCGATAGTCTACTCGACGCCTACATAATTATTTTATAACTCGATATTTAATGCCTACATTTTCAATAACAACTCAATACATTTTTGGTGCCTACGTAATTTCAAACTCAACATTATTTCTTAGTGCCTATGCAATTTCAACTCAGCACTGTTTTTTAGTGCCTACGTAAATTAAATCTCAGCATTATTTTTTAGTTCCTATATCTCTACCCTTTTATTCACATGCCAATTTATCCTAATTTCTAGTTCTCGACTAGTGTTATAGGACTTAATTATATTTGTTACCTTTATTATTATTTACATAAATTATGTAGGTAATACTAATATAAATTCCATATTAATGTAATAATTCTCATTAAATATTTTACAACCTCATACTTTCTCATTTAATCATTATAACTATAAGAAAAATTAAATAATATATTTTTCCATCACAAAATTTCACAATCAATACATATATGCAAATTGCTCTATACTAGACAACATTTCTATCTTATATTGCCCTGTATTTTTTATCCATTTTTAGATAGAATTTAGACAAGTGATAACAAAATGTAGGTATATGTCTTATCTTTAATTTCCAATTAGAATCACATTAAACAGAATTTTGTAGCAAAAGTTATGAAGTTTCCTCTAAGATACATTCATTCCAATCTGCCCTATATTTTACAAGAGAGATTTCTAGTTTGAACTTTTAGTCCATTTTTCACCTAATTACAGATATATTCAAGTCTAATGGTCTGAATTAAAGTTGAAGCCCTATGGCTTATCTTTGTAACCTAATAGGAATCACTCAAAACGCATTTCCTTAACTCAAGTTATAACCAGAACAATAGAAATTGGTGATAAGATGAATTTTCCAGCACTTCAATTAATTCCTACAATTTCCATTTCATGCATCAACCTCATATTCTAATTTTTATTTTCACATTCATGGCATCATTTAATCACCAATTCATCACTCCATCAAATATCCATAATTTCATATACAATTTCACAAACATCACAAAATAAAAAATCCATAATTTCATATACAATTTCACAAACATCACAAAATCAAAATCAATATTTTTCTATATTAAAATTTTGTCAAATGTACATACCTCAAAAATAGCCTTCTTCTTTTCACTATTCTCTCCTTCTAATTAGCTTTCTCCTTGCCCTTACTTCCTATTTGATTTTGGTACAAAAATTGTTCACCTCCTTGGCCGAACAACAAATTTTACACCAATCAAGTAGTAATCACGCTAATCCAACTTTAATCACCATTAACATAATAATCACCCTAAATTACTAACTTTAATGGTAACTAACCCCAAAATCAACAAAAAGAGAAGAAGAAAAGTGATAAGATGGAAGATCTAACCTTCCCTTTGTAGATCTTCAAAATGACTAAAATCTTCCTTCTCTTTTTCTCTTCATTTATTCCTTCCTCTTCCTTAGGTTTGCTCACTTTACTTCACTTTTTTTTTATCTTACTAATCCAGCCCTTTTTCCATCTAACTTTAGCTTTGATTGAAGAAAAATAAAAAAGAACAATGAGGGAGGAGAGTCACAGCAAAAGGGAAGAAAAAGGGAGAGAAATTGATTTGAATAAGATGAGGAAGAAGAAGAATAAAGGAAAAAGGTGAAAGTTGACTTTTATAATTGGATTAAGAGGGTGGTTATGATTAATTAGATAATGTTGTCCCTCATTGGTCCATTAGTTTAAATCACTCTTACTTTATTTTAATCCAAAAAATATTCCTCTTCTTAGATAAAGAATATTTTATTTTTATGCCTTCTTAAAATATTTATGCCAAAAACACTACAACTTTCAATTTTATTCAATGAAAAATTATTTTTTTCCAAAATTTAATTCCGAACATCAAAATTCTAAATTAATAATATCCAAAATATTTTTCTCATATTTTCTTATCATTTTAATGTTTTTCTTTCATGTCCGAATTTAGACCCTGATCGGTTCGAGCCATCAAATTTAGGTCAACCGCAACCGTGGCCTAAATTATCGGGCATTACAATTTTTCCCTCCTCAAAAAGAATTTCATCATCAAAATTTACCTTTTTAACTAGAGTGGAATAATTAGGGATACTGAGCCTTCATCACCTCTTCATTTTCCCAATTTTCCTCTTATGAATTATGATATTTCCATAGAACCTTTACCAATGGTACCTTATTGTTCTGTAGCTCTTTCATTTCTCGAGTATCTCCATAAGTTTTGCTGATATGATATGAGATGGATCCAATCGATATTTTCTCAGCATGGACACATGGAATACATTGTGAATCTTGTCTATCAGTGCAAAACCCCATGACTGAAAAAACCTAGGCATTGTTTGCCCCCTTTTACCTGATGTCTGGGCCACGCTAATTGTCAATCTCCGTGGTGGCTCTTCTATCATTTTTCTTTTTGACCATTTTTCCACACTGATGGCTGAAGATACTAGTGTAGCAAAATCCTCAAGCTGAAGGGCGGTCACCATATTTCCAATATCATCATTAAGTCCATCCTCAAATCTATGACATCTATCTACCTCATCAGCAATGATTCTAGTTGCATATTTACTCAGTCTGGTGAATTTCATCTCGTATTCTGCCAGTGACATGCTTCCTTGCTTCAAGTCTTAAAACTTCCTTCTTTTTCCATTCACATAAACTCTAGGCACATATTTCTTGCTAAATACCATAAAGGTGGTTTTGATGTTTGGGGCTTCGATAAGATTGATTTCCACTAGTCATAGGCATGATCTTTTAGAAGGGACACTGCATATCTGACCTTCTATTCCTCTTGACGCTCGAGTTCCTCAAACACCCTTTCTGTCGATTCCATCCGAAACTCTGATGCTACTAGGTCATCCTTGTTGGGTTTTGAAGAATGAATCATATTCATAAATGCAGTGGAAAAATAAAATTTTCAAAACCCGAAACAAAAGATCATACTTATGCCATTAAAACTAATTTATATAAATATAGAGGTTAGAAATTATACCTTGTAATTTCTTATTTGTTCTTCAAATCTTCACTTTATTGGGTTGTAGCAAACCATAACAATCCACATTAGGATGTCTTTAACGATAATCCATGCGAAGAATGAAGAAGAAACTATCAAAAGAAATGGTTTGAACAAATTCAAACTACTACTTTTGAAAGTGTTCTTGTGTTCTATCTTAAAAATAATTTTTTCACAAAAAAAATATTTTCATGTCTATTTTCTGTCATTTGATGTCTTTTCTATTTGAATCAAATTCAAAGAAAAGATGAAAAGTCAAAAATAGAGAAAAGGAAAATGAATGAATAGTAATTGGCCATAATTGACCTAATTAAGGCCAAATTCTGCCGTTGGCCAACGGAAGGGAGGCAGCAGCGCGCTGGCCCTGCTGCGGACTACTACTGGGTAGTCCAGTTGGCCTACTAGGCCGGCTAGCAGCCTGTCTAGCCCGTGCGGGCCCGCACGTGCCCGTACTGGTCCGTGAGCCTCCCAAACGATTTTTTTGTACAATCTCATTGTGATCCATTCCAAAATACTTCTCTCATATTTTGGATCCCATTCAAGACCATTTTATTCATTCTCCATATCTTCAATGCGTATGACCCATTAGGTTCCCGGTTATATTGGCCACTTAAATTAATAATTAATTTAAGCAAGTCATGAGCGGTATCTAGCAACATATCATGACCCCCAATTGACTGGAAAGTCAGTGGTTTGACTACAAACCTTTCCATAGATAATTGCCATGCAATTATTCCTTTCCCTATTCTATACCCCACTTGGTTCAGAGTATGGACATGTGTCAACTCCCACTAGACTGACTATGTCATGTCTAGTCCAAGTAATATTAGTTCTTGTCTTTGAGACTCATTACTCTATTAGATATGTCATTGAAGGCTATCTTTATGATATTTCTACTCCGGCTAGAGATCCCCGAGTAATGACCACGACAAGAGGCCATGGGTATACACTTCTTCTATCAGGAGTGCTGAATCCTTTATTGGTTACCCAATTACCTTCGAATACCTCAATTTGTATCCAATCACCACCCTATGAGCAACCTCCCTGAGGCAATAAGGAATAGTGTCAAAATACAGAATTAATATTCAAGATATCCTTGAGTACCTCAAGTCTAAGGATACTTGCACCATTGCTATGATGAGATTGTCATTGACATTTGAATAGATTATCCATATGATTTTCTCATAGTTGGTCATCCAATGTACTTAGCTACACTTAGAAATCATCCACATGTTAACTCTAAACATCTCATGTTTATAGATTATGAGATCTACTACTCAATCCAATCAAGAAGTGCAACATGTACCAGTCTGTCTGGATTAATATTGTCCCGTCTCATTAATTCTATGACTAGGGATAATTTTGATACTAACATAATTACACATGATAAGAATCTCAATATCATGATCTCATCATGATTTCCTTCATGGTATGTTATGTATCAAAGACTTCATTAATTGAATTAAGATAACTTATCAATTTATATATCAAATGAACATTAAGTTAATGAAAAAGCCTTTTATTAATTAAATAAAATTGTACAATAAGTGCTAAAGGTGATTGCCTTTAGAGCACTCTTCTAACAAGCTCCCACTCGCACTATAGCCAATCGCCTTTGTATTTAATTTGATAGGCGAGTACATGATAATCATATTTCTTTTGGGGAAGTGGCTTAGTTAAAGGATTAGCAATATTTTAATCATTGGGCACTCTTTCTATCTTTACATCATTCCTACCAATGATTTCTCTAATCAAATGGTATCTTCTGAGTACGTGTTTGGATCTCTGATGAGACCGTGGCTCCTTTGCTTCAACAATGGCTCCATTATTATCACAATACAATTGTATTGGATCAATAATGCTAGGAACCACTCCAAGTTCTATGATGAATTTCATTATCAAAACTACTTCCTTTGCTGCTTCAGAAGCTGTAATGTACTTTGTTTTGGTTGTGTAATCAGCAGTCGTTTCATATTTGGAACTCTTCAAACTAACTGCTCCACTATTTAGTGTGAATATATAACCTGACTGAGATTTTGAGTCATCCTTGTCAGATTGGAAACTGGCATCGGTATACCAGCTCACAATAAGATCTCCATCTCCATATACAAAGAATACATCCTTAGTTCTTCTTAAGTACTTAAGTATATTCTTGACAGCCACCCAATGACCCTCACCAGGGTCCGATTGGTATCTACTCATCATAGTCAGAGCATATGATACATTGGGTCTTGTACATATCATAACATATATGATTGATCCTATAGCTGAAGCCTATGGAATCAAACTCATATGTGTCCTCTCATCTTATGTCTTTGGACATAAAGAATTTGAGAGAGTAATCCCATGGGTCATGGGAATATATCCCCTTTTGGACTGATCCATGCTAAACCTCTTTAGCATCTTATCTGTATATGTTGACTGTGAAAGACCAAGCAATCTTTTAGATCTATCTTTATAGATATTTATCCCAAAATATACTACTTCTCCAAGGTCTTTCATGGAGAAATTCTTGGATAACCAAATTTTGACTGATTGTAAGGTTGAGACATCATTTCCCATTAACAATATGTCATCTACATATAACATAAGAAATACGATTCCACTCCCACTAACCTTTTTGTAAACACAAGGTTCATCTGGATTTTGTAAGAAACCAAACTGTTTGATTGTCTCATTAAACGGAATATTCAAACTCCTGGATGCTTGCTTTAATCCATTAATAGATCTTTGAAGCTTACATACCTTTTTTCCATCTTTGGATATGAAGCCTTCTGGTTGTGTCATGTACACATCTTCAGTCAGATTTCCATTAAGGAAAGTTGTCTTCACATCCATTTGTCATATCTCATAATCATAATGGGTAGCAATGGCTAAGAGTATCCTTATGGATTTAAGCATAGCTACTGGGCTAAAAGTTTTATCATAGTCAATTTCTTGTCTTTGACGAAAAAATTTAGCAACAGGTCTAGCTTTATAGGTAATCACATTACCATCCATGCGAGTTTTCTTTTTGAAAACCCACTTGCACCCTATAGGCTTTATTCCTTCGGGTGGGTTAACCGAAGTCCATACTTGTTTTTCATATATGGAATCCATTTCTGACTTCATGGCTTGAAGCCATTTGTCAAATTTTGAACTATTCAGAACTTCTTCATAGGTTGTAGATTCATCATTTTCTATAAGCAATACATCGTTCTATTCACTAATGAGAAATCCATATCTCTCTAGATCAGTACGTATCCTACTTGACCAACGAAGCTCTTGTGCTTCAGAAGGATGAGCTGTTATATCATCCATATGAGTAACAAGCTCGGGTTCAAGCAGTTGATCAACATCTGTTTGAGCATCTTGAACTTCCTCAAGTTCAATTTTGCTCCCACTATCTTCTTTTAGAAGGAATTCTTTCTTTAAAAATATAACATGTCTTGAAACAAAAACCTTTTGTTCCAAAGGGTGGTAAAATTGATATCCATATTATGCTTTTGGATATCCCACAAACAGACATCGGTCAAACTTAGCTTCTAGCATATCTGACATTGTGCGCTTCACATAAGTAGGACAACCCCAAATTTTCATGTAAGAAAGTGTGGGCCTTTTGTTATACCATATCTCATATGGAGTAACATTAACTGACTTTGAAGGAACTCCATTTAATTTATAAATGACGGTCTCTAGTGCATAACCCCAAAAGGATTTAGGCAGTTCCGCAAAACTCATCATAGACCTTACCATGTCTAACAATGTTCGGTTTCTTCTTTCAGCCACACCATTGTGTTGTGGCATGTAAGGTGGAGTCCAATGAGATAAAATCCCATTATCTCTAAGTTAATCTAGAAACTATTGGCTCAAGTATTCACCTCCTCAATCTGATTGAAGTATTTTAAAACTTTTTCCAAGTTGTTTCTCTACTTCATTTCTAAATTCTTTAAACTTTTCAAAAGCTTCAGATTTGTATCTCATAAGATACATGTACCGATATCGTGAGTAGTCATCAATAAAAGTAATGAAGTAGATAAAACCACCTCTGGCGTGTGTAGACATTGGACAACATACATCTGAATGTATTAAGTCTAAGAGTCCATTAGCATGTTCACCCTTTCCCTTAAAGGGTAATTTAGTCATCTTGCCTAACAAGCAAGATTCACATGTGTCATATGATTCATAATCAAATGACCCTAAACTACCATTTTTGTGTAGCTTAGCCATGTGTTTCTCACTTATATGACTAAGGCGACGATGCCATAAGTATGATGGTTTCAACATATCTTGTTTTTTCCTTTTATTATCATTGATGTTTAAAATTGGATTTGACATATCTAATATGTAAATTGTTGGGTTTTGAAGAATGAATCAAATTCATAAACATAGTGGAAAAATAAAATTTTCAAAACTAATTTATATAAATATAAAGGTTAGAAATTATACCATGTAATTTATTATTTGTTCTTCAAATCTTCACTTTGTTGATACCAATCGATACTAAGATGTCTTTAATGATAATTCATGTGAAGAATGAAGAAGAAACTATCAAGATAAATGGTTTGAACAAATTCAAAGTGCTAGCTTTGAAAGTGTTCTCTAGAGAATTTTGTTGTCTTAAAAATATTTTCATGTCTATTTTCTGTCATTTGATGTGTTTTCTAATTGACTCAAATTCTAAGGAAAGATGAAAAGTCAAAAATGGAGAAAAGGGAAATGAATGAATAGTAATTGGCCATTATTGGCCTAATTAATGCCAAAATCTGTTGTTGGCCAACGGGTGAGAGGCAGCAGCGCGCTGGGCCTGCTGCTGGGCAGGCCAGCAGCTTGCCTCGTCTATGCAGACTCGTACGGGCTGGTGACCCTCTTGAACAATTTTTCTGTGTGATCTCATCGCGGTCCATCCCGAAATCATTCTCTCATATTTTGGATCCTATCTAAGACCATTTTACTCATTGTCCATATCTTCAATGCGTGTGACCCATTAGGTTCCTGGTTATGTTGGCCACTTAAATGAACAATTAATTTAAGCAAGTCATGAGCGGTATCTAACAACACATCATGACCCCCAATTGACCAGAAAGTCAGTGGTTCGACTATGAACCTTTCCATAGACAATTTTCATGCAATTATTCCACTCACCATTCTATACCCCACTTGGTTCAGAGTATGGACATGTGTCAGCTCCCACTAGACTAACTATATCATGTCTAGTCCAAGTAATGTTAGTTCTTGTCCTTGAGGCTTATTACTCTATTAGATATGTCATTGAAGACTATCTTTATGACATTTCCACTCCGGCCAGAGATTCCTGAATAATGTCCACGATAAGAGACCATGGGTATACACTCCTTCTATCAGGAGTGGTGAATCCTTTGTTGGTTACCCAATTACCTTCAAATACCTCAAGCTATATACAATCACTACCCTATGAGCAACCTCCCTGAGGCAATAAGGAATAGTGTCAAAATACAAAATCAATATTCAAGATATCCTTGAGTACCTCAAGTCTGAGGATACCACCATTGCTATGATGAGACCACCATTGCTATGATGAGACTATCATTGACATTTGAATAGATTATCCATATGATTGTCTCATAGTTGGTCATCCAATGTACTTAGCTACACTTAGCAAGTATCCACCTGTTAACTCCAAACATCTCATATGTCATATCCGCTAATTTAGACCTAAGTCACGCGAGTTGTTAAATCGACTCATCGGTTTGACGGAAGCCTAAATTTGGATTTTTATCAAAAAATAATTAAAATAATGGAAATTAAGTATGGAAATTATCTAATAAATTGTTCAAAATATTTTAAGATGTTAAATTTCTATAAAGGACTAAATTGCAAATTTTGAAAAGTTTAAGGGTCAAATTTGTAATTTAATGCATAAATTTAATTGGGATAATCATAAATTCAATGCATGAATTGGGACATAAAATACATATGGTGGTTGGCCACAGTAAATGGAAAATTTTAAGAACCCAATTGACAAGCATGAATACATGAATTAGACATTAAAATCACATGTGAGCTTAGGTGTCCCCCATCTTAATGACTTTTGTCATCTTCTTCTTAATTGTTTCTTCTTGTTCCTTATCCATTTTCATTGAGGAAAATTCTATTCTCTACACCAGCCCACGTTTCCCCCTTGATCAGCCATGACCAAAGCTTGATTCTAGTGAAAGAAAGTGTGAAAAAGAGAGAAAAGGCATGGGAAATTCCATTTTTCATGCTTAAGGAAGCTTAAGAGAGTAAGGAGAAAGGGAGAAATTAGGTTTATGAATTTTTAATGATATGTTTATGAACTTTAGGAACTCAAAGTGACAAGGAGCTAGATCAAAGGAGCAAAGGAAAGGAGAAAGAGAAGTAAAGAGAAAAAGAGAGGTTTGAGCAAAATCTAAGGCAATAGCCTATTTTATTTTATTTTTATTTGCATGATTTAATTATTTGGCATGTTGATGATTCTGAATTAATAGTATTTTGTGATAAAAATCTTGAGGATGCATGTTTGCTAGACTTAGAATTTAATTTGGTAAAAATTAAATGTGATTAGCTTGTATGTTCCATGCTGGAAATGAATGAGCAGTGTGCACTTAAACTATTGTAACATAATTTCTGGAATTCGCTTTTGCATGTTCTTTGTTGGGTTTGAAAGCTAAGACATAGGGCTATAATTTTCATTCAGACCATAAAACCTATGTGTAATTGTCCAAAATAATTTATAAAATTCAGACTTAGAATCTGTCCAGAAAATTCTGGGCAAAATTATTACTGACCATTTTGTGTTAATTTTATCATATCTTTTGATATATAACTCAGAATTAAATGATTCAAGTAGTATATTAAATCTAAGATCTAGACCTAAAACTTTTAAGAACATCATGTAAATAAATTCAGAACCTAACAGGACCATAAATAAGGTCCAAAATAGAGAATAGAATCTGCCACTGACACGACAGCATATGAGTTGAGAAATGAAATGAGTAAAATGATGAGAAATTTGTTATATTATCTAAATATTATTTTAATTGAGTGATTATGTGCTTTGAGACATTACATGCATGAAAAGTGTGAAATTAATTTTTATGAATTTTAATGAAATTGTATAAGCCCTAGAACACCTAACTAGAACCAACTTAGGATAGTTTGGCATGCCAAATAGGGGGGAGTATGATGAAAATGAAAACCATTAATGGTATGATTATTGAAGCCGGTAATAACACCATTATTTACGTCAGTAATGGCATAGTTATCTATGCTGGGATGACATTATTATCTATTCCGGTAATGGCACGGTTATCTATGCAAGTAATGACACTTATATGTGCACATCATATTGCCCGAGTGGCACTCCTAAGTGCTTGGACGGTAACTTCGTTATTCTAGTCAATGGTTCATAGGTGTCTTGGGCATAAATAAAAAAAAATTATAGTAAATAAAGAAGTTATGGAAAATAAATGGACTATTGAAAATAAAAATGGAACTATGATTTGTGACATGAATAAAAAAATGATTGAGTGTTTTGGGCATAAATAAAGAAGTTATGTAATGCCCGATAATTTAGGTCACGGTCACAGTTGACCGAAATCCAGCGCACTGAACCGATTGGAGTCTAAATTCAGACATGCAAAAAATAAATTAAAATAATAATAAGATGTGAGAAAAATATTTTGGATATTATTAATTGAAAATTTTGAAGTTTGGAATTAAAATTTGGAAAAATATAATTTTTTTGCTGAACGAAATTGGAAATTGCAGTGTTTTTGGCACAAATATTTTAAAAAGGCATAAAAATAGAATATTCTTTATCTAAGGAAAGGAATATTCTTTTGATTAAAATAAATTAAGAGTGATTTAAATTAATGGACCAATGGAAAGCAAGATAAGTAATTAATCCTAACCACCCACCTAATCCAACTATAAAAAGTCAAACTTTCACTTTTTGGCCACTCTTCTTCTTCCTCACCTTAATCACACCCATTTCTCTCCCTTTTTCTCTCTTTTTCCATGAGATCCTCCTCCCCCACTTTTTCTTCTTTTTCTTTCTTCAAATCAAGCTAAGATTAGATGAAAACAAATGGGATTAAGGCAAGATCTTCAAAGAAGTGAAGAAAAGTGAGCTAAACGAAGGAAGAGGAAGGAAGAAAGGAAGAAAGTGAAGAAAAGTGAGCTAAACCTAGCAAGATCTCACTTTTCTTCTTCTCTTTGCTTTGATTTTGGGGTTAGTTGCCATTAAAGTTAGTAATTTAAGGTTATTAATATTTTAATGGTGATTAAGGGTGGATTAGTGTGATTAGTGCTTGATTAGTGTAAACAAATTGTTGTTAGGCCAAGGAGGTGAACAATCCTTGAACCAAAATCAAAGAGGAGGTAAGGGCATGGAGAAAGCAAGCTAGGAGGAAGAGAGAAGTGAAGAGAAGTAGAATTGTGAGGTATGTACATTTGGCAAAAATTCAATTTAGAAAAATATTGATTTTGATTTTGTGATGTGTATGAAATTCTGGATATTTGATTGAGTAATGAATTAGTGATTAAATGATGCTATGAATGTGAAAATAAAAACTAGAATATGAGGTTGATGCATGAAAATGGAAATTGTATAAATTAATTGATCTGCTGGAAATTCGCCTTATGAACAGTGTCTAGTTTTCTAGTCATAACTTGAGTTCTGGAAATACATTTTGAGTGATTCTTATTGGGTTAGAAAGGGGATTCAACTTTCATTCAGACTATTATACCTGAATAAGCCTAGAATTAGGTGAAAAATGGACTCAAATTTTGAACTAAAAATCTGTCCAAAAAAAAACACTGGACAGATTGCAGTGAACATAGGTTAGAATAAATTTCATAAAGTTTGCTAAAACATTCGTTTTATTGTGATTCTAGTTGGAAATGAAAGATAAGAAATGTATATATATTTTGTTAGTTTATCACTTCTCCAAATTTGATCTAAAAATGGATGAAAAAGACAGAGAAATATAAGGAAGAAATCTTTCGAGTAAAATACTGGGCAGATTGCAATGAACGTAGCTTAAAAGAAAATTCATAACTTTTGCTAAAAAATTCTTTTTAATGTAATTCCAGCTGAACATTAAAGATAAGATATGTACCCACATTTTGGTGGTTGATCACTGGTCCAAATTCCATCTAAAAATGGACGAAAAATACAAGGAAACATAAGGAAGAAAAGCTATCCATAATGGGGCAGTTTGAACATATGTGTTGATTGTGGAATTTTGTGATAGAAAAATATATTATTTGATTTTCCTGTAGTTATAATGATTAAATGAGCAAGTATGAGATTGTAAAATGTTTAGTGGGAATTATTGTATTTATATGGAATTTATATTAATGTTACCTATATAATTTATGTAAATAATAATAAAGGTAACAAATATAATTAAGCCCTATAAGATCTAGTCAATAACTAGAAATTAGGATAAGTTGGCATGCCAATAAAAGGGTAAAAATGTAGGCACCAAAAATAATAGTGCTGAGATTTATTTTAAGTAGACACTATGAAATAGTGCTGAGTTAAAATTACATAAGCAATAAGAAATAGTGCTGAGTTCGAAATTATGTAGGCACCAAAAAGGTGATGAGTTGTTATTGGAAATGTAGGCCTTAAACGCCGAGCTATAAAATAATTATATAGGCGCCGAGTATACTGTCGAAGAGCAGAAACCCTGTATCCAGTGTTTAGTTTCTAAAATTTTATTTTAGAATTATTTATGAAATTATTGGATAGTTGCCAAATGTACTACTATGTTAGTAGCTTAGCGCGTGTGTTTCACGCGCAGATAAATCGTTGTTCTGATAAGGCGACCAAAGAAGAGGGAACCCCAAAATCAAATTGTTGCAATCTAATTCTTTTTGTATGTTTTGGAAATTATGTTGTAAAAATTAAATTTTAAGAACTTCTTTTGATGTAAATTTGTGGCATGTAGGATTTATAAGAAATGCATTTTGTAATTTTATATATCTAGTATTATTTATAAATATATTTCTATATATTATGATTTAATTGAATGAGTTCTTTTAAATCAAAATATTTCCATCACTAGATATATATTTAAATGGGAAGAAAAAAAATATAACAATAAATATTTCACTAATAATAAACTCGAAAAAAATTCAATAATTTGAACATTGGTTTTAAGACAGATGAGTTTAGTAGCACTTCCATATCCTATTAATGACTAGTAGCATAAGAGAGCGCTATATTTAGTGGTATTAGAGCTTAGGTTAATTGATTCTTAATAAGTGGGTGTAAAATAGAATATGTGTCTCATGCGTATGAATAAAATGCTGCAATTATTTGACTTGGGTCCATTCTTCTAGTTTATAGGTAGATATGGATTCGGGATCGAAATAAGATTTCTCGAAAGATGAACTGAGTAACAGTCTTTCAGACTCAACCAATCTCAGACAACCTTCATCAGTGAGAGCTTCCGGGCCGAGTGTAGTAGCTCCATCGAGAGCAGAGGGACAAGCTAATTTAGGACAGGAACCTCTTATGGAACAGATAACAAACTTGTTGCAACGGATAGTACAAGCAGTTCCACAACCAGCTCCACCTCATCCTCCACCTCAACCAAAATCCCAAATTGTTAAGTTGAGGAAATATGGGGCCACAGAGTTTATGGGAAGGAGGGAGGATGACCCAGTAGCTTCAGAGTTTTGGATGGAGTCCACAGAAAAGGGTGTTTGAGTAACTTGAGTGTCCAGAGGAACAGAAGGTTAGATATGCAGTGTCCCTTCTAAAAGATCATACATATGACTGGTGGAAATCAATCTTATCGAAACCCCAGACACCAAAACCACCTTCATGGAACTTCTTCAAGGCATAATTTAGCAAGAAATATGTGCCTAAAGTTTATGTGAATGAAAAGAAAAGGGAATTTCAAGACTTGAAGCAATGAAGCATATCAATAGCTGAATATGAGATGAAATTCACTAAACTGAGTAAATATGCAGCTGGAATCATTGTTGATGAGGCAGATAGATGTCGTAGATTTGAGGATGGGCTTAATGATGATATTGGGAATATGGTTACCTCCCTTCAGCTTGATGATTTTGCTACACTAGTATTCTCAGCCATCAATGTGGAAAAGAGGTCAAAGAGAAAGAGGCTAAAAGAGCCACCACGGAGATCGACAATTAGCATGGCCTAGACATCAGGTAAAAGAGGGTGGACAACGCCTAGGTTTTTCCAGTCACGAGGTTCTGGACCAACCTTTTCAGTTGGACAAAGCCAACAGTCAAGGCCAGAGGGGTCTGCAACTAGTGCACCAGTTTCGGGTAATAGGAGATTCATATCTGTCACATGTCAGCATTGTGGAAGATCACATGCAGGTGATTGCTGGTGGATTACTGGAGCATGCTTACGATGTGGATCTACTGAGCACAAACAGAAAGAATGCCCTAGAGGAAGAGGTACAGGTGGTGTAGTATCAATGCAGGTTTAAAATGTCACTCGAGGCAGAAGTAGGGGTCATGGACAGTCTAGAAGCGGCAGGATTGGGTAGAGTGTATAGAAATTAGTAAATAGAGCAGAAGGTAGCCGAGCCCCAGCCCAAGCATATGCCATGAGAGCTCATGAGGAGAAGGATGCCCTGGATGTGGTAATCAGTATATTTTCTCTTTATGATACTGATTTTATTTGCACTGATAGATTCGGGTTCTACACACTCATATTTATGCATGTCACCACCTAATCATGGTAATATGGTAGCAGAGGAATTAGATTGTGATATATTAGTGACAAATCCGTTGGGTCATGGTGTGACAGTTAGTCGAGTCTATAAAAATAGTCCAGTCAAGGCTCATAATGTAGAATTCCTAGCTGACCTGATATAGTTGCCATTTGGTGAGTTCGATGCAATTTTAGGGATGGATTAGTTAACTCAGCATAAGGCAGTGGTGGATTGTCAATATAGGAGAGTGACTTTCAAGAATTCAGGGCAGGATGACGTGATTGTCCTAGATGAGAACCAACCATACTTGACTAATGTCATTTTTGTGACGAAGGAAAGTAAGCTTATTAGAAAGGGGTGTGAAGCGTATTTGGCACATATTGTAGATACCAAGAAAGGGAGTCTAGATCTCAGGGAGATTCTTACAGTATGTGAATATCCAGATATCTTCCCTGAGGACTTGCCAGGGTTACCACCTATCAGGGAGATAGAGTTTGCCATTGATGTTTTGCCAGGCACAGCCCCGATATCGATCACTTCCTACAGAATGGCACCTGCTGAGCTAAATGAATTAAAAGTGCAGTTGCAAGAGTTGTTAGAGAAAGGGTTTATCATGCCTAGTGTCTCACCTTGGGGTGCACCAGTTCTATTTGTGAAAAAAAAGGATGACACCTTTCGTTTGTGCATTGATTATTATCAATTGAACAAGATAACAATTAAGAACAGATATCCCTTGCCGAGAATATATGACTTGTTTGATCAGTTGAAAGGAGCATGGATATTTTCTAAAATTGACCTCAGATCATGTTATTACCAATTGAGAATTAAAGAATTAGACATTTCAAAAACAACATTTAGGACTCGGTATGGTCATTACGAGTTCTTAGTAATGCCTTTTGGCCTGAGAAATGCCCCCAGCAGCATTTATGGATCTAAAGAATAGAATCTTTAGTCCTTATTTGGACCAGTTCGTGGTGATCTTCATAGATGATGTCTTGGTGTACTCTAGAAGCAGAAAAGAGCATGATCAACATCTTCATATTGTCTTCCATAGCTTGAGAGAAAATCAATTATATGCGAAGTTGTCAAAATGTGCATTCTAGTTAAATGAAGGAACCTTTCTAGGGCATATTGTAACATCACACCTCTTATGCATTTTAGTATAACCTGTCCAAACATCAAGTAATCATACATGGCGTACTGGAAAGGTAAAATACCCTGTTAACAATAGTAGTAAAATTGTTTTTCATATCCTGTAATATAATTCCATGACTTTGCAAGTCTCATATCCTATAATTTCATTCAATGACTTGCAAGTCTCATATCCTGTAATATTATTCACTGACTTTGTAAAGTTAACACTGAGGTTTTCACCACAATATAATATATCACATATATCAAAACATAAACTTTTCACATAAGTATTTTCGAGTTGATTTCATTTATACATATTTAGACTCATTCCAAAATGACTATACCTATTCAAGCACGTAAATACAAAAAAACACATATGACATATTTTCATGCTTGTGTGGAATGCAAGGAGAGAGAGAGTGATGAGGCTCGGCCAGTGACCTGTGCTCCATGTCTTTTATACGCTACTCAAAATGAGCTATCACTTCTCTTTACCTGAAAAACGATGCAAATTGATGAGTTGCGGCTCAGTGAGAATAACCATCCAATGAGCTCTAAAGTACCAAACAACTCATAGTCATAAATCACAATTCCAATATATACCATGTATTTCATTCCATTCATCAGTCAATAACATATAAATATAGATAAAATCAAGTATTCAATAATTGTTATTTACTTATGCTTTGCTTGTACATTTTATTTTGTTGTGACCAGATTAAACGAACATTGCCCCGGGTTTCCATGTGAACATTTGTATTTGCATTTGCTAGCTAGCTTGATCATTTGTTTCATTTGCACATTTGTTGGGCCATAGGCCTCTTCTTTTGCTTTGCACATTTGTTGGGCCATAGGCCTCTTCTTTTGCTTTGCAATGTCGATTAACTAGTCACAACGCCTTTTTAGCCCATATGCATATGCACTTGTATTTAAGCATTCATCAACCATTGCATCTTTATCATATACAACATACATATATTCCCTATATACCTCATATGTCAAGCATACACCTTGTATATACTATACATGTACCATGTATATATATCACATTTGTCAAACATATACCTCAAATATACCACAAGCATACCATTTATATGTACCACAATGTCACAAATTATCCATTATTACATTATCAAGGACCAATCATGACAATCACATGAATCACATAGCAAACAACATTCATTTGCACTAAAGAATTCAATCGATAATTAGACTCATCGTTCTCATTTGATTCCGACCCCTAACTTATTGTCTATCTGCTCCTTGTGGGTCTCCAATATGTTGCGAGCCTAATATGAAAACATAATCGATTAACTCATAATTAGAGATACTTAATGTGGCTTAAACAAATTAATATGCATTGTTCATGTCAATAGTTAAGATTTTTCCTATGAGGCAGTGTGACCTTATGGGACTGTTTAGCCTATAACTTTTTCTATAATTGACCGATTAATCTGATTCTTATTCCTAATTACAAATAACATATAATTAGAGAACATATTAAAATTTCAGGCCAATTGGATAATTTTACAATATTTGGTGGAATTTATAAGAGTGTTCTGTTTTCTGCCTTGTTTTCTGCCTTTAGGCAGTTTCAGGGTACTCATTTGGGTTCATCATAACTTACACTCTATAAGTCCTATTTTAATGAAACTTTACAGAAACTTATATGGGTTCCTATGGAACATGTTTCATGTTTACAACTTGTACCAATTATGTCTCTAAGGTCTTCTAATTATACCAAACATATTACTGTTCCAGAATAGAATTGGCTTCCGGACCAGTATGACTTCACAAGGCCATAACTTAGTCTATAGATAACCAATTAAGCTCCAATTAGTACCATAATTTAGCTAAGACATATACATCTAACTTTCATGTTTTGAGAAATTACATAATCGAGTTCTAACAAGCTCAAATTATCCAACTAATGTACTGGAGCTGCCAAGGGCACTCAGTAGGCAGTTCAAACCATGGAACAGTCATGGTTCCATTCACCATAACTCACCATTTACAAGCCCTATGAACCTGAAATTTGGTATACAGATACACAACACATATAGCTACAACTTTTATGTTTTGAGAGACTTCAAATAAGGGCTTTAACATATTCTAAATCAGACCACACAGTAGCTAACTTGGTTAGGGTTTACACCCTGACCAGTTTCAGTACGAAGGGCATATATAATTCTATAAACCAAATCACGAAACAACGTTTACATATTCATAAATATAAGACATAAAGGAACAACATTTGTGTTTTATACTTGTCCAGAATCAATTTAGATGTGCATCAAAATCGGGTTGCAAAACAGTGCCTATTAATGAACCTAAGCAACTCAAATCAACCCTAAAGCAATAAGAATTGATTACTTACCAAGGACGAACTTGCAAGGGATCAATTTGGTGCAAAAACTAGGTAAAACAAGGAAGATTTGAAGTCTGAAATGGAGGAAAATGAAGAAGAAGTCGGGCTGGAGTGAGGAGGCAGAAATGGGGAAAGATATATGAAGATAAAGCCAACTTGTTGTTTGTCATTTTCTCATTTTCTCATTTTCTCATTTTCTCTTCTTCTCTTCTCTTTTCTCTTCTCATTTCTCTTTTCTCTTCTCTTCTATTTCCCTTTTGTGTCATTTTCATTTTATTTTGTCTATATTATTATTATTATTTACATAGATTTATAATTCCATTAATTCACACAATAATACAACTTAATCATTTGACCCAATTTAACTAAATTAACAATGTAATTGTTTACTAATCTTAATCTAATTATTTTTCTTAGTTTAATTTAATCACCTTATTCAATTTATTTATAATGCTTTGTTATCTTCATTTAGGTTATAATTACACAAGTGCGACTCGATACAAGTGCCAAATACTAGGACACGTAGCTATTGCATGTCATAAACTTGTTCCTACGAAAATACGTATGAAATGCATTTGTTCAATTGAATTGTATGCAAGATGCTTATGTTCAATGAAATTCATGTGGGGGAAGGTCAAGGATGTTACACATATTGTCTCAGCCGATGGGATCAGAGTCGACACTAGTAAGGTAGAACCAATCCTCAACTGGAAACTGCCTCGGAATGTGACAGAGGTTAGAAGTTTTCTTGGTTTGGCTGGTTATTATCTGAGATTTGGGAAATGATTTTCAATGATAGACTCACCACTGACAAAATTACTTAAAAAGGAGACCAGATTTGAGTGGACAGACCAGTGCCAGAATAGTTTTAATAAGTTGAAGAAAATGTTGACAGAGGCACTAGTGTTAACACAACCTACTGCGGGAAAAGATTATGTGGTGTACAATGATGCTTTCCTTAATGGTTTGGGTTGTGTACTAATGCAAGAAGGCAAAGTGATCGCTTATGCTTCCAGAAAATTGAAGCCTCATGAGAGAAATTATCCGACATATGATCTAGAACTAGCAGCGATTATGTTTGCATTGAAAATATGGCGACACTACTTTTATGGCGAGCAATGTTATATCTATACAGACCATAAAAGTTTGAAATATTTGCCTTCACAAAAGGAACTCAATTTGAGACAGAGGCGATGGCTAGAATTAATCAAAGACTACAATTGTATCATTGATTATCAGTCGGGTAAGTCCAATATGGTAGCAGATGCTCTGAGTAGAAAAACGCTGGCAGGTAAATGTTAAAACTTAAATTTATTAAGTGAACAAGGTTAAAAAAAGGATGAAATAATAAGTTCTTTACATATTATTTTGGCAGAATTGCAGATTCAACCCACATTGATCCAACAAGTAAAGGACAATCAGAAGCAGGACAGAAAATTAAAGGAAATCTTTGAAATGGTGAAAGAGGGTGAAAAACCAGAATTTACTATTGAATGAGATGGAAGTTTAAGGCAAAAAGGCAGGTTATGTGTACCAGACATACCAAAATTGAAACAAGAGATTTTGAAGGAGGCTCACAATATTATTTATGCAATGCACCCGGGAAGCAACAAAATGTATCATGACTTGAAGGCATATTATTAGTGGCCAGGAATGAAAAGAACTATCAAAAAGTATACTACCCGATGTTTAACTTGTCAGCAAGTGAAGGCTGAGCATCAAGTACCAAGTGGATTATTGCAATCAATTTCAATTCCGGAGTGGAAATGGGAAAGAGTTATAATGGATTTTGTTTCTGGTTTGCCTTTGACACAAAAGAGGCATGATTCAGGATGGGTAGTGGTGGATCGGCTCACTAAATCAGCTCATTTTCCACTTATCAAGATGGATTATCCACTTAACCGTTTGGCAGAAATCTATGTTAATGAGATAATCCATTTACATGGTGTGCCGGTTTCAATCATTTCAGATCGAGACTCGAGGTTCACTTCAAAATTCTGGAAAAGTTTGCATCAAGCCATGGGTACTCGACTCAATTTTAGCACAACTTTCCACCCATAAACAGATGGACAATCAGAGAGGGTCATACAGATATTGGAAGATATGTTGAGGGGTTGTGTGATAGAATTTGAAGGCAGTTGGGACAAACATCTTCCATTGATAGAATTTGCCTACAATAATAGTCACCAAGCCAGTATCGGTATGACACCATATGAAGCCTACTATGGGATGAAATGTAGAATGCCTCTATGTTGGACCGAGCTTAGTGAAACGAAAGTAGTGGGTCCAGATCTAATACAGTAAACAGAGGAAAAAGTGAGAGTAATAAGAGATAGGCTGAAAGCTACTGCTGATATATAGAAATCATATGCAGATTTGAAAAGGAGGGATATTGAGTATACAGTTGGTGACAAAGTATTCTTAAAAGTCTCACCTTGGAAAAGGATTTTCCGATTTGGAAAGAAGGGAAAGTTGAGTCCTAGGTTCATTGGACCTTATGAGGTACTTGAATGCATAGGTCCCGTGGCGTACAAATTAGCTCTACCACCAGAGTTAGACAAGATTCACAACGTATTCCATGTGTCCATGTTGAGAAGATATCGATCGGATCCATCTCATATCATATTAGCAGAACCTATGGAGATACGACCAAATCTAACTTATGAAGAGGAGCCGATGGAAATTCTAGCTCGAGGAGTGAAAGAGCTACGGAATAAAAAGGTACCATTAGTAAAGGTTCTATGGAAAAATCATAATTCAGAAGAGGTGACTTGGAAAAATGAAGAGGTTATGAAAGCTCAATATCCACAATTATTCCACTTTAGTTAAAAAGTAAATTTTGAGGACAAAAGTTGTTTTTTAAGGAGGGAAAAATTGTAATGCTCGATAATTTAGGCCACGGTCGCAGTTGACCGAATTCCCAGCGCGCTGAACCGATCGGAGTTTAAATTCGGACATGAAAAAATAAATTAAAATAATAATAAGATGTTAGAAAAATATTTTGGATATTATTAATTGAGAATTTTGAAGTTTGGAATTAAAATTTGGAAAAAAATAAATTTTTCGCTGAACGAAATTGGAAATTTCAGTATTTTTGGCACAAATATTTTAACGAGTAAAAATGGAATATTCTTTATCTAAGGAAATGAATATTCTTTTGATTAAAATAAAGTAAGATTGATTTAAATTAATGGACTAATGGGAAGCAAGATTAGTAATTAATCCTAACCACTCACTTATTCCAACTATAAAAAGTCAAACTTTCACTTTTTGGCCATTCTTCTTCTTCCTCACCTTAATCACACTCATTTCTCTCCCTTTTTCTCTCTTTTTCCGTGAGTTCCTCCTCCCCCACTTATTCTTCTTTTTCGTTCTTCAAATCAAGCTAAGATTAGATGAAAAAAAATGGGATTAAAGCAAAATCATCAAAGAAGTGAAGAAAAGTGAGCTAAACCAAGGAAGAGGAAGGAAGAAAGGAAGAGAAAAAGAGAAAGAAGACTTTGGTCATTTTGAAGATCATCAAAGGTGAGTTTAGATTTTCCATCTTCTCACTTTTCTTCTTCTCTTTTTTTTGATTTTGGGGTTAGTTGCCATTAAACTTAGTAATTTAGGGTTATTAATATGTTAATGGTGATTAAGGGTGTATTAGTGTGATTAGCACTTGATTAGTGTAAAACAATTGTTGTTACGCCAAGGAGGTGAACAATCCTTGAACCAAAATCAAATAGGAGGAAAGGGCAAGGAGAAAGCAAGCTAGGAGGAAAAGAGAAGTGAAGAGAAGTAGAATTGTGAAGTATGAACATTTGGCAAAAATTCAATATAGAAAAATATTGATTTTGATTTTGTGATGTGTATGAAATTCTTGATATTTGATTAAGTAATGAATTAGTGATTAAATGATGCTATGAATGTGAAAATAAAAACTAGAATATGAGGTTGATGCATGAAAATGGAAATTGTATGAATTAATTGATGTGCTGGAAATTTATCTTATGAACAGTGTATAGTTTTCTAGTCATAAGTTGAGTTCTGGAAATACTTTTTGAGTGATTCTTATTGGGTTAGAAAGGGGATTCAACTTTCATTCATACTATTATGCCTGAATAAGCCTAGAATTAGGTGAAAAATGGACTCAAAGTTTGAATTAAAAATCTGTCCAGAAAAACAAATACTGGACATATTGCAGTGAACATAGGTTAGAATAAATTTCATACAGTTTGGTAATAAATTCATTTTAATGTGATTCTAGTTGAAAATGAAAGATAAGAAATGTATCTATATTTTGTTAGTTTATCACTTGTCCAAATTCCATCTAAAAAGGGATGAAAAAGACAGAGAAATATAAGGAAGAAATATTTCGAGTAAAATACTGGGCAGATTGCAGTGAACGTAGCTTAGAAGAAAATTCATAACTTTGGTAGTTGATCCCTTGTAATTCCAGCTGAAAATTAAAGATAAGACATGTACCCAAATTTTGGTAGTTGATCCCTTGTCCAATTCCATCTAAAAATGGATGAAAAATACAGGGAAACATAAAGAAGAAAAGTTGTCCAGAATAGGGTAGTTTGAACATATGTGTTGATTGTGGAATTTTGTGATAGAAAAATATATTATTTGATTTTCTGGTAGTTATAATGATTAAATGAGAAAGTATGAGATTGTAAAATGTTTAATTGGAATTATTGTATTTATATGGAATTTATATTAATGTTACCTATATAATTTATGTAAATAATAATAAAGGTAACAAATATAATTAAGTCTTATAACATCTAGTCGAGAACTAGAAATTAGGATAAATTGGCATACCAATAAAAGGGTAGAAATGTAGGCACTAAAAATAATAGTGCTGAGATTTAATTTAAGTAGGCACTAAGAAATAGTAATGAGTTGAAAGTATGTAGGCACTAAGAAATAGTGGTGATTTCGAAATTACTTAGGCACCAAAAAGGTGCTGAGTTGTTATTGGAAATGTAGGCGTTAAACGTCGAGTTATAAAATAATTATGTAGGCATCAAGTATACTGTCGAAGAACAAAAACCCCGTATCCAGTGTTTAGTTCTGGTCTAAGATGTCGTGGGCTATTAAATAAATAATAGAAAAAAAAATATGAATTATGAAATTGATATAGTAAATTTTATATCTTGAATTGTTAAGCAATTTCAAGCATGCTTAATGAATAGAATGTCATAATTGATGAATTAAATATTTTTGCATGAAGAAAATGATTTTACTATTAATTGAATATTTGGCATGCTTAATAAATTAATTGTAGTTTCTAAAATTTTATTTTAGAATCATTTATGAAATTATTGGATAGTTGTCAAACATACCACTAAGTTAGTAGCTTAGCGCGTGTGTTTCACGTGCAGATAAATCGTTGTTCCGATAGGACAACTGAAGAAGAGGGAACCCCAAGATCATATTGCAGCAGTCTAATTCTTTTGTATGTTTTGAAAATTATGTTGTAAAAATTAAATTTTAAGAACTTCTTTTGATGAAAATTTATGGCATGTAGGATTTATAAGGAATGAATTTTGTAATTTTATATATCTAGTATTATTTGTAAATATATTTCTATATATTATGGTTTAATTGAATGAGTTCTTTTATATCAAAATATTTCCATCACTAGATATATATTTAAATGGGAAGAAAAAAAATATAGCAATAAATATTTCGCTAATAATAAACTCGAAAAAAAATTCAATAATTTGAACATTGGTTTTAAGACAGATGAGTTTAGTAGCACTTCCATATCCTATTAACGACTAGTAGGGTAAGGAAGCGCTACAAGTTATGGGATATAAAAATGGAATTAGGAATTGTAACATGGTTAATTATGATCGGTTATGTAATGGCGTATTAATAAAATAAATAAGTATGAGATAATACAATATAGTTTGATGTTTATACATGCGAGAATACCATGATTTGCATGAGAACATGATTAAGTATGAGTTGATATATGATAATGCATGATTGCATAAAATAGTTTATTGCGTTATTTATATGAACCACTAAGCCAAGACCTTAGCGTGGGAGTTCTCTCATGCAGATTTAGTGAAAAATAAATAGAAGATAGTAGATAAAGCCAGCGGTGACCTAATCCAGTAAAGCAGTCTGTTTCACACATCGTGGGTCACACAACTTTTGTATATTATATTTTGAATTTTATTTTGTAGTATTTGTAAAATAAACAGTATGTTTTGTCAAGAACATGTTATTATATAGAAATGTAGTTTATCTTTTATGTTATGATTTCTTTTTTACTGCAAAGTAAATAAATAGTAAATAAAGAAATATATATGAATAATTTTCATGTATACAAATTTTAAAAAAAATGATATTTTAATAGATGAAGTCAGCGTAGCACACCTTCATCCGGGCACAAGCTGCTGGGGTGAGAGGGTGTTACAGTTTTTGGTATCAGAGCATCAGGTTGGTGTTTCTGGATTTTCGTATTAAGGCCCGGTTTGGGTGGTCTTGGGATTTTAAAATGGTTTTCAAAAAAATAATTACGATATGTGTACCCAATATTAAGTATTAAAGTTGCTGCTTACTGATTGGGGCCGTTATTTTATGATATAGGTAGAGTATGGCTTCAGGATCCCGACATATTGTGGCTAAAGGAGGCGAACCTACTGATATAGATGCTTCATCATGAACCAGTCGTCGCCGAGCTACTGTATCTAAATCCAATGATAGCCTATCAAGAGGGCAGTTTATTGCTGGCATAGGACAAATAGAGCTTATGAGGAACATGATAGATTTGCTATGAAGTGCATCACAACCAGTCTCATCTGGGTTACAATTCAAGAGGCTAAGGAAGTTAGGGGCACCCGATTTCTACGGTAAACGGGAAGATGACCCCTCAGTGGCAGAATTTTGGCTAGAACGGGAAAAAAGAGTTTTTGATCACCTGCATTGCACAGACGAGCATAAATATGAGTATGCAGTATCCTTACTACAGGAGCATGCATATGACTGGTGGCGATCTGAGTCACAGAGAACAGAGACTCTTGACCCTATGACATGGGAGTTCTTTCTAGAGAAGTTCAAAGAGCAGTATATCCCTCCTATCTACACAGACGATAAGAAAAGAGAGTTTTTGATGCTGAAACATGGAAACTTGTCAATAACAGAATATGATAGAGAATTCACAAATCTCTGTAAGTATGCTGGAGGCATTATATCCACTGAGGCAGATAAGTGCCGAAGATTTGAAGATGGATTGAGAGACCCAATCAAGCTACAGGTCTCAGCCCTACGCCTGATGAGTTTTCCTAGTTTGCTGGCATCTGCCAAAACAGTTGAAAGAATTCTAGTGGCACAACAGCCAGCACAAGATAGAGGGTTCAAAAGGCCCATATCACAACCGAGTAGAGTACAGTCAAGTGGCAAGAAAGCCAGATCTTTCAGTAGCCGATTTTAGCTGGGGGTTCCAGCAGGCCTTCTTCTTTCCGGAGGGGACAACTCGCAAGATTTGTTTCTTCAGCAACCAGTGCATCGACACAGACATTACATAGATCTCTACCTCTACTAGAATGTTAGCATTGTGGCCATTCTCATCCTGGAGAGTGTTAGTGGATGACAGGAGCATGCTTGAGGTATGGCTCCAAAGATGACTTGAAAAAAGGATTGTCCTCTATTACAGTATGGCAGAGGTTCAGAGAGCACTGAGCCGATACAGACAAAGATTTCTGGGCAAGGCAGAGGCCGAGGTCGAGGGCAAGGCAAAGGCCGAGGTCGAGGGCAAGGCAGAGGAGGCCGATTAGGGCCCAGTCAACTTAGATTAGAGACAGTTGAGAAGCCAGAAGGTAGTAGAGCTGCCCCAGCCAGGGCATATGCCATGCAAGGCCGAGAGGAGCAGGATGCACCTTGTAACACCCCCTTACCCCACTGTAGTTTAGCAAGGTAAGTGAGCATTATCCGTCTTACTGTTTTATAAAACTAATGAAGTGAAGTAAGTTTTTTTTTTACAAAATTATTGCAGACATTGAAATAAAAATTAATATAAGCATAAATACTCAAAATTTTATTTATTTATAAAGTACATTAATTTACATTCAAACTATGCTTTTTTACATAGTGACTCACATATTTAATGCACATTATAGAAATAAAAACGATACTTTAATTTACAAAATTTTTAACAAAATATACCAAAAAGAAAACCAAGCTGCTAGCTACTTTCCTCCGGTACCCTTCTTCTTTTGACAATTATAATTTCTACGGCTACCCTTTTAACCTGCGCGAGAGGAAACCACCTGCGGTAAGCTACTAGCTTAATGGTGCTTCTATGATAAAAATTTTACATACATATATATTTTCTCACATATTAATTAACCATTTAATAAATAAGACATAAAATAATGAATTATATAAAATCAATAAATTTCAGTAAATACTCAATATTTAACAACTTTAATTCATATAACATTTATAAAAATCACATACTTTGATATTATTATTATTATTATTATTATTATTATTATTATTATTATTATCTTGTGCCCATAACACCTATAACCGAACTAACTAATAGGAATAACGGGGTTGCTATTTCCGGCTTTCATAATGTTGCGCTGAACGCTTTTATAAAAATGTCATTACCGGTTTAATAATTTTGCACCGAGCGCATTTATAAATTGTCATTACTGGCTTTCATATTTGGCACCGAGTGCCTAAATCCCCTGATTGACATGCCAAACTATTCTCTATTCTAGTTCTAGCCTAGGTGTTTTTGGGCTTAACTATTTTTATTTTAATTTCCAATATTTTCAAAAATGCCAATATTATTCAATTATCATATTTATGCTTATTTATTTTTTTTCTTTATTCCCATTATTATTGCACCAAAATCTCACACATAAATAATTTGTTTAACATTTATAATTATCAATAAATTAAATATTCACATTAATTATTACATATAATACTCACAATACATGCAAAAGCCCAAGATTTTATATTTTTACCTATGGCAGATTTTGGACCTATTTTTGGGATTTATTTTTAGCACATTTATAATTCGAATAGGGAGTTATAGTCTTATAACCATTTTTAGCTTATTATCTTAGCTTTCAGATGCATTAAAAATCACCCAAATTACAGTTTTCTATCAAAAGTTATGATCAATTGAATACTGCATCATCACAGAAATTTCTGCCAAGAATTTTCTGGACAGATTCTAGGTTTGAACTTCATGCATTTTTCTGGGAAAGTCAAGACATAATTAGATTTTATGGTCTGAATAAAAATTAAAGACATGTGTCTTAGATTTCATTTCCAATAAATAACATACAAAACGGAATTCCAAAACTCAAGTTATCATCAAAATAGTCAGGGTTGTTCCTGGAATTCTGTACCCGAGCCATCAATTGGCATCAATTCATATTTCAACCACATTCATCATTTGCATTCATTTTAATACTAAAATTTCCAGAATTACAACTACATTCATGTGTCTCAATTATTTCACACCATTTGGTCCCATTTCCATATAAAATATCAAAAGCCACAACAAATCACATAACATATCACAAACACAACGTATCAAACCTTAATACATAATTCCATACATATTAGCAACATGTAAGATTTTTATCAATGAAGCACATACCTAATCAGCCTTCGTTCTTCCCTTAAACCTTATTTTCCTTCCCTTATTAGCTAGCTTTCTCCTTGCCTTTGTCACCCTCTTGAGGGCCTCTCACTTGTTCATTGCTTTTTCCTACACAACCATACCATATTTCAATTCCAACATCCATTTCCAATACTTTTCATGTCTATATAATATTCTAATGCTCCTAATATATTTTACACCTTAATTGAGCTAAAATGTACTAAGGTTAAACTTTCTTCTTCATATGTAATAGCTGCCCAAAAACCACATCCTTGTTCCCACTTCATTATCTTCAATTCAACACTCAAATCCTACTTCACTTATCACCAATTGTGGTGTTTCTATGTTAATTTTAATTTCCCTCAAATTTCTTTAACTATGGTAGCCCCTCATTCATCCTTTAACATCATATTTTCTTTAGTTCTTAAGCCATAAAACAATTAACTAACATCAAATATCATTAATTCAAAGTTTAACTACAACTTTCATCAACTAATCACAAACTTAAATTCCTAATTTCAATCTTGCAACATAACCTAAATCTACCAAACCTAATCACATCTATCATCAATATGGATCTCAAATGGAAGGAAAAAGGTTGAATTTAAGAATAATAAACTCACCTTAAGGATTTTCCAAGTGGGCCGAAATTTCCCCTAACCAATCTCCCTTTTCTTGTCTTCCTTCTTCCTTCTTTCTTGCTCCTTTGCTCCTTTTATGGCAAGAACACCTTAATCCCGAATTTTACTATCTCAAAACTACTTTATTTTCTCACTTTTTCAAGCTTGATTTGAAGGAAAATGGTGGCTAATGGAAGGCTAGAGTGGACAACAAAGAGAGGAGAAAAGAAGATGAAGAAGAGTTAGATATTTTGGTGGAAGAATGGAGAATTCCTCCCATTTTTGACTTTTATACTTTGATTAAGGTGTGGGTCCCACTAAATAAAATAAATCCTAATTCTTATTGGTTAATTAAGTTAATTCATCTTGATTAACATTTAAACTTTGAGAAATTCCATATTTACCACATCTCCCTCCATATTCACACTTCTTCCCCCAACAATTGCCATAATACCAATTTTGTCCATAGAAAATTTTATTGTTTTTCTAATTCTAGCACTAATATTTTTAATTCCCAAATAATAATACCCTTAATTATTTTTTCTTATTATTAGTAATTTTTTTATGGGTTCAAATTTAGACTCTGATTGAACCAGCGTGCCTCACTACGGTCACGTGCAATCGGAGCCTAAATTACTGGATGTTACACACCTGATGTCTTAATTGTTAAATTTCTTCTCTTTGGCTTTGATATACATGCATTAATAGATCCGGGGTCAATGCATTCATACATATGTACACCACCACCGGGTCGAGAGGGTTTAGAACCATAGTCTCAAGAATTTGAGATTCTTGTTACTAACCCGTTAGGGCATGGTGTGAGGGTTAGCAAGGTGTTTAGGGGTTGCCCAGTTGAAATTCAAGGAAGGCAATTCCCAGCAGACTTGATAGAATTATCATTCCATGAGTTCAATGTGATCTTGGGAATGGATTGATTGGCTCGTTATGGAGTGGTAGTGGATCATGGAAGAAGATAGATGATCATCAGAATTTCAGAACAAGATGAGATAGTGGTGATGGGTGAGAATAGAAGATACCTAGACAATGTGATATCAGTGTTGAAAGCTCGGAAACTCATTAGTAAGGGGTGAGAAGCATACTTAGCGTATGTGGTGGATAGAGAAAGAGCAAGTCTGAAGTTGGTGGATATTCCTACTATTAGTGAGTTTCCTGATGTATTTCTAGAGGAGTTGCCAGGATTACCACTAGATAGAGAAATCGAATTTGCTATCGATTTGGTACCCGACACCACTCTTATTTTCGTTACACCGTATAGGATGGCACCAGCGGAGTTGAAAGAGTTGAAGGTACAACAGTAGGAATTGTTAGATAAGGGGTTTATACGACCTAGTGTATCACCGTGGGGTACTCCAGTATTATTTGTGAAGAAGAAAGATGGCACCTTACATTTTGTATCGATTACAGACAGCTTAATAAGGTGACTATCAAGAATAAATTCCTGTTGCCTAGGATTGATGACTTATTTGATCAATTGAAGGGTGCAACCATATTTTCAAAGATACATCTTAGATCAGGGTATCATCAACTAAAGATAAAAGAGTCAGATGTACTCAAAATGACATTCAAGACTCGTTATGGTCATTATGAGTTCCTGGTTATGCCCTTTGGATTGACGAATGCACCGGCAGCTTGTATGGACCTGATGAATTGAGTGTTTAATCCATGTCTTGATCAATTTGTAGTGGTGTTTATTGATGACATTCTTGTGTACTCTAGAGACCGAGCATAACATGATCAACATCTTAGAATAGTACTGCAAACATTAACGGAAAAGTAGTTGTATGCAAAGCTATCTAAATACGAGTTTTGGCTTGAAGCAGTCATTTTTCTAGGTCATATAATTTCAGAATAAGGTATTCAGGTTGACCCTAGTAAAATTGAGGCTATTCTTAATTGGAAACCACCTCGAAATATGACAAAATTGAGGAGCTTCCTTGGATTAGCTAGATATTATAGGAGGTTCGTGAAGGGATTTTCATCCCTAACGACTCCTTTGACACGACTGCTACAAAAAGGGGTCCGTTTTGAGTGGACAGATAGTATCAAGCAAGCTTTGATCGACTAAAGGCAATGTTGACTGAAGCACCAGTTTTGACTCAGCCTACTCCAGGACAAGACTTTGTTGTGTATAGTGATGCTAGTCATAATGGTTTAGGTTGTGTTCCTATGCAAGAAGGAAAGGTGATTGCTTACTCCTCAAAACAACTTAAGCCTCATGAGCTTAACTATCTGACACATGATTTGGAGTTAGCTGCGATAGTTTTTGCTCTCAAGATCGGGAGACATTATCTATATGGGGAAAAATGTTATATCTATACATATCATAAAAGTCTTAAGTACCTTCCCTCACAGAAAGAGTTGAATCTAAGACAACGAAGATGGCTGGAGTTGATTAAAGATTATGACTGTGTGACTGACTACCAGCCAGGCAAAGCTAATGTGGTTGCAGATGCACTAAGTAGGAAGATTTTAGCTGAGATGCGAATACAATCTACTTTGATGTAGAGGATCAAAGATGCTCAGAAGCAAGATGAGCAGTTAGTAAAGATAGTGAAGGCAGTGAAAAAGGGAGAAAAGCCTGAGTTTTCATTAACGAAAGATGACACAATATACTTCAAGAATAGGATTTGTGTGCCCAATATAGAAGTTTTGAAGTCCGAGATATTAAAAGAAGCATATGAAATAGTGTATATCACCGAGTATGTTGCTAGGTGTCTAACCTGTCAGCAAGTGAAAGCGGAACACCAGCTACCCACGGGATTGTTACAACCAATACCGATTCCAGAATGGAAATGGGAAAGAATCATGATGGATTTTGTGTCTGGATTACCAGTGACTCAGAGAAAGCATGATGCAATATGGGTGATAGTGGATCGATTAACGAAGTCGACACTCTTCTTACCAGTCAGAATGGACTACTCATTGAACAAGCTAGCTGAAATTTATGTAAGTGAGATAGTGAGGTTGCATGGAGTGCCAATGTCCATCATATCTGATAGAGATCCCAGATTTACTTCACAATTCTGGAAGAGTCTACGACAAGCTTTGAGAACTCAACTCAATTTCAGCATGGCCTTTCATCCGCAGACGGATGGACAATTGGAACGAATTATCCAATTGTTAAAGGATATGATGAGAAATTGTGTGCTTGAATTTGAGGGAAGATGGGATTGATATCTACCTCTTATGGAGTTTGCCTACAACAATAGTTATCAAACGAGCATAGGCATGGCTCCGTATGAGGCATTGTATGGAAGAAAATGCAGGACACCAGTTTGTTGGACCGAATTGAGTGAAAAGAAGTTGGTAAGGCCAGTGTTAGTGCAACAAATAGAAGAAAAGGTTAGAATTATCCAAGAAAGATTGAAAGCATCTCAAGATCGATAGAAATCATATGATGACCTTAAGAGGCGAGATATAGAGTATGTTGTGGGAGATAAAGTATTTCTCAACGTTTCGCATTGGAAGAAAGTATTGAGATTCAGTAAAAAGGGAAAGTTAAGTCCGAGGTTCATTGGTCCTTATGAGATTTTGGAAAGAATCGAACCAGTGGCATATCGGTTATGTAACACCACATCTTATGCATTTTAGTATAACCTATCCAAATATCAAGTAATCATACATGGCGTACTGGAAAGGTAAAATACCCTATTAACAATAGTAGTAAAATTGTTTTTCATATCCTGTAATATAATTCCATGACTTTGCAAGTCTCATATCCTATAATTTCATTCAATGACTTGCAAGTCTCATATCCTGTAATATTATTCACTGACTTTGCAAAGTTAACACTGAGGTTTTCACCCCAATATAATATATCACATATATCAAAACATAAACTTTTCACATAAGTATTTTCGAGTTGATTTCATTTATACATATTTAGACTCATTCCAAAATGACTATACCTATTCAAGCACGTAAATACAAAAAAAAACACATATGACATATTTTCATGCTTGTGTGGAATGCAAGGAGAGAAAGAGTGATGAGGCTCGGCCAGTGACCTGTGCTCCATGTCTTTTATACGCTACTCAAAATGAGCTATCACTTCTCTTTACCTGAAAAATGATGCAAATTGATGAGTTGCGGCTCAGTGAGAATAACCATCCAATGAGCTCTAAAGTACCAAACAACTCATAGTCATAAATCACAATTCCAATATATACCATGTATTCCATTCCATTCATCAGTCAATAACATATAAATATAGATAAAATCAAGTATTCAATAATTGTTATTTACTTATGCTTTGCTTGTACATTTTATTTTGTTGTGACCAGATTAAACGAACATTGCCCCGGGTTTCCATGTGAACATTTGCATTTGCATTTGCTAGCTAGCTTGATCATTTGTTTCATTTGCACATTTGTTGGGCCATAGGCCTCTTCTTTTGCTTTGCACATTTGTTGGACACTAGGCCTCTTCTTTTGCTTTGCAATGTCGATTAACTAGTCACAATGCCTTTTTAGCCCATATGCATATGCACTTGTATTTAAGCATTCATCAACCATTGCATCTTTATCATATACAACATACATATATTCCCTATATACCTCATATGTCAAGCATACACCTTGTATATACTATACATGAAACATGTATATATATCACATTTGTCAAACATATACCTCAAATATACCACAAGTATACCATTTATATGTACCACAATGTCACAAATTATCCATCATTACATTATCAAGGACCAATCATGACAATCACATGAATCACATAGCAAGCAACATTCATTTGCACTAAAGAATTCAATCGATAATTAGACTCACCGTTCTCCTTTGATTCCGACCCCTAACTTATTGTCTATCCACTCCTTGTGGTTCTCCAATATGTTGCGAGCCTAATATGAAAACATAATCGATTAACTCATGATTAGAGAGACTTAATGTGGCTTAAACAAATTAATATGCATTGTTCATGTCAATAGTTAAGATTTTTCCTATGAGGCAGTGTGACCTTATGGGACTGTTTAGCCTATAAATTTTTCTATAATTGACCAATTACTCTGATTCTTATTCCTAATTAAAAATAACACATATAGATAGTAAATATTCAAATTTCAGACCAATTGGATCATTGTATAATATTTGGTGGAATTTCTAAGAGTGTTCTGTTTTCTCCCTTGTTTTCTTCCTTTAGGCAGTTTCAGGGTACTCATTTGGGTTCATCATAACTTAAACTCTATAAGTCCTATTTTAATGAAACTTTAAAGAAACTTATATGGGTTCATATGGAACATGTTTCATGTTTACAATGTTTACCAATTATGTCTCTAAGGTCTTCTAATTATACCAATCATATTACTGTTCCAGAATAGAATTGGCTTCCGGACCAGTATTATTTCCAAAGGCCATAACTTAGTCTATAGTACCAAAATTAAGCTAAAATTAGTACCAAAATTTATATAAGACATATACCTATAACTTTTATGTTTTGATAATTTACAGAATGTAGCTCTAACAAGCTCAAATTAGCCAACCAATGTACTGGATCTGCCCAGGGCACTCAGTAGGCAGTTCAAACCATGGAACAGTCATGGTTCCATTCACCATAACTCACCATTTACAAGACCTATGAACCTGAAATTTGGTATACAGATAAAAATACACATATATCTACAACTTTTAAGTTTTTAGAGACTTCAAATAAGGGCTTTAACCTATTCGAAATCAAACCACACAGTAGCTAACTTGGTTAGGGTTTATACCCTGACCAGTTTCAGTACGAAGGGCATATCTCTCCCTATACATAACATATTGCAAAAATGTTTACATATCCACAAATATAAGATATAAAGGAACAACTTTTGTGTTTTACACATTTCCAGAATCAATTTCTATTAATATCAAAATCGGGGTGCAATTCAGTGCCTAATATTGAACCTAAGCAACTCAAATCAACCCTATAGCAATAAGAATTGATTACTTACCAAGAACAACCTTGAAAGGGATCAATTAGCCTCAAAAACTAGGTGAAACAAGGAATAATTTATGTCTGAAATGGAGGAAATTGAAGAAGAAAACGGGGCTGAAGTGAGGAGGCAGAAATGGGGAAGAAAGATGAAGATAAAGCCAACTTGTTTTTTGTCCTTTTCTCTTTTTCTCTTTTTCTCTTCTCTTTTCTCTTCTCATTTCTCATTTCTCTTCTTTTATATTTCTCTTTTGTTTCATTTTCATTTTATTTTATATTGTTATTATTATTATTTACATATATTTATAATTCCATTAATTCACACAATAATACAACTTAATCATTTGACCCGATTTAACTAAATTAACAATGTAATTGTTTACTAATCTTAATCTAATCATTTTTCTTAGTTTAATTTAATCACCTTATTCAATTTATTTCTAATGCTTTGTTATCTTCATTTAGGTTATAATTACACAAGTGCGACTCGATACAAGTGCCAAATACTAGGACACGTAGCTAGTGCGTGTCATAAACTTGTTCCTATAGAAATACGTATGAAATGCATGTGTTCAATTGAATTGTATGCAAGATGCTTATATTCGATGAAATGCATATGGGGAAGGTCAAGGATGTTACAATTCTCCCCTCCTTTTAAAAATTTCGTCCTCGAAATTAATACCTGAAAACAGGTGTGGATATTGCTTTTTCATATTTTCTTCTGTTTCCCATGTTGCCTCTTCTTGTAAATGGTTACGCCATAATACCTTAACCAAAGGTATTTCGCGATTTCTTAGCTGTTTAGTCTTGTATCCAGTGATTTGCACTGGTTCCTCAACATAACTCATGTCTTCTGCAATCTCAATGGCTTGATCTTTAAGTACATGTGTAGGATCTGACCTGTATCTTCTAAGCATGCTCACATGAAACACATTATGTATCTGAGCCATCTCTGGTGGTAACGCCAATCTATATTCCAGTGGACCAATCTTCTCAAGAATTTCATATGGCCCTATATACCTTGGGCTCAATTTACCCTTTTTGCCAAATCGAATTATCCCTTTCCATGGAGACACACGAAGAAATACCTTTTCACCCAACTCGTATTCCATCTCCCTTCTATGCTGATCAACATAACTTTTCTGCCTATCATGTGCTGCCTTTAGCTTGTTCTTGACAACCTTGATCTTATCCACTGTGTCTTGCACTAGCTCTGGCCCTTCTAATGCACGTGCACCTTCTTCATCCCATATGATAGGGCTTCGACACTTTCTGCCATACAATGTTTCATATGGTGTCATCTGGATACTGTTATGATACTGGTTGTTGTAAGCAAATTCAATCAATGCTATATAATCATCCCAAGCACCTCTGAATTCCATAGGACATGCCCTAAGCATTTCTTCCAATGTCTGTATAGTCCTTTCTGATTGTCCGTCAGTCTATGGGTGGAATGCAGTGCTAAAGTTCAATTTTGTTCCCAATGCATTCTGTAAACTCACCCAAAAATGTGAAGTAAACCGTGGATCTCTATCAGACACAATGGACACTGGAATGCCATGTAATTTGACTATCTCATTCACATATAATTTGGCCAAACTCTCAAGTGTACAACCCCATCTGATAGGTAGAAAATGTGTTGACTTGGTTAATCTATCAATAATTACCCATACTGCATCATTTTTCCGTCGAGTTCTTGGCAATCCATAGACAAAATCCATCGTTATTCTTTCCCATTTCCATTCTGGCACTGGCAATGGATGTAACTTACCAATTGGTGCCTGATGTTCAATTTTAATCTGCTGACATGTCAAGCATTTGGAAACATATTCTGCTATATCTTTCTTCATTCTTGGCCACCAGTAATGAGGCCTTAAACTGTGATACATCTTTGTCATCCCTGGGTGCATTGCATAGGGTGCATTGTGTGCCTCTTCCATTATTTCTTGACGCAAGTTCTCAGTGTCTGGAACACATATGCGTGACTTTAACATCAGTACATCATCCTGCAATTGAAAATCTTTACTGTTTTCCTGCCTTACTGATTCAATTTTCTCACACAATTTAGGATCTTTGCTTTGTGCTTCTTTGATCCTCTCCTTTGGTATAGGTCTGACTCAAAGAATAGCAATAAGTGATCCTTCATCATGTATATTTAATTCAACATTCATAGATCGTAATTGAATCAAATATGGAAAAGAGGATACTTGCAAGTGAGCTACACTGCCACTAGCCTTCCTACTCAATGCATCTGCTACCACATTGGCTTTCCCTGGATGGTATTCAATTGTACAGTCATAATCTTTCAATAGCTCTAACCACCGTCTCTGTCTCATGTTTAATTCTTTCTGTGTCAGCAAATAACCCAAGCTTTTATGGTCTGTGAAGATTTGGAATGTCTCACCATACAGATAATGCCTCCAAATCTTCAATGCAAATACGACTGCAGCCAGTTCTAAATCATGCACTGGATATGAGATCTCATGTGGTCTCAATTGTCTGGATGCATAAGCTATCACCTTACCATGTTGCATCAACACACATCCCAAGCCTTGGTGAGAAGCATCACTATATACTGTAAACCCACCTGTACCTGTAGGGATGGTTAACACTGGTGCTGAGGTTAGCCTGTGTTTTAGTTCATCGAAACTCCTCTGACATTCTGGAGTCCACTTGAAAGGCATATTCTTTCTCAATAATTTAGTCAAAGGGCTAGAAATTAAGGAGAATCCATCAACAAATCTACGATAATATCCGGCTAAACCCAAAAAACTACGCATTTCTGAAATATTTTTAGGAGCTTCCCAATTTACCATAGCCTCAATTTTCTTTGGGTCAACCTCTATGCCCTTACACGACACATGTCCAAGAAACACCAAATGATCTAACCAGAATTCACATTTACTCAATTTGGCATATAATTGTTTCTCCCTCAAAGTTTGCAACACAATTTTTAAATGTTGTTCATATTCTCCCCTATTCTTCGAGTACACCAATATGTCATCAATAAATACTATCACAAACCTATCCAAACATGGTTGAAACACCTTATTCATTAAAGCCATAAATGCAGTTGGAGCATTAGTCAATCCAAATGACATTACTAAAAATTCATAATGCCCATACCTGGTTCGAAAGGCAGTCTTTGGAACATCTGCTTCTGCTACCTTCAGCTGGTAATAGCCTGATTTCAAATCGATCTTGGAGAATATTTGGGCTCCTTGCAACTGGTTAAACAAATCATCTATTCTGGGTAACGGATATTTGTTCTTCACTGTCATTTTATTCAGTTGCCTGTAATTGATGCACAATCTCATAGTTCCATCTTTCTTTTTAACAAATAACACTGGAGCTCCCCATGGTGATACACTAGGTCTAATATACCCTTTGTCAAGTAACTCCTGCAATTGGGCCTTTAGTTCTTTCAACTCAACTGGGGCCATTCTGTAGGGTGACCTTGATATTGGTGCAGTTCCTGGTACTAGTTCAATAGTAAATTCTATCTCTCTATCTGGTGGTAAACCAGGTAGATCATCTGGGAATACATCAGCAAATTCCCTTACCACTGGTATATTTTCAAGCAAGCTATCAGTGGTTCTAGTATCAGTCACATATGCCAAATATGCTTCACATCCCCCTTTGATCATTCGAAATGCCTTTACAGCTGAAACTAAACATGTAGGCACAAGTTTTCTTTCACCTAGAAATACTACCCTTGGCTGGTTTGGTGATTCCAAAATTACTTCCTTAGTAAAGCAATTCACTATTGCATGATGTCTAGTTAACCAGTCCATTCCCAGTATCACATCAAATTCATATATTGGCAATAAAATCAGATCAGCTATTAACTCAGCTCTGTCAATACATATCAGGCAATCATGACAGACCTTATTCACAACTACCACGGTTCCTAATGGTGTACTCACATTTATGTCAATCCCCAAAGTCTCATGCATTTGATGCAATTTAGATGCCATATGCAATGATATAAATGAATGAGTGGAGCCTGGGTCAATCAATGCATATGCTAATATTTCAAAAATATAAATATTACCAGTGACTACTTCGGGAGCATCCACTGCCTCTTGTCTAGTCATAGCAAACACCCTGGCCTGAGTAGGAGGTCTAGAACTTTGAGCTTCAGATCTGGTCACTCCTCTGCCTAGTGTACCAGTCCTGCCCCTGCCTCTTCCTCTGCCTTATGTCCCACTAGTAGGGTAGACCCTCGGTGCCTCAACAGTAGTCTCAGATACTCCTCTGTCTCTGCTAGTCTCTGCTAGTTTGGCTCAATTTGGACAGTCTCTATACATGTGCTCCATCGATCCACAGAAATAACATGCTCATGTGAGCCTTCTACATTCGCCCGTATGTTGTCTGCCACAATGACTACATGTGGGCCTCTGTTCAACATATTGGCTCTGCCCTCTGCCTGGGTAAGAGAAAGTCATTCCTCGACCTCTAGAAATGGAGTACCCACTTTTGTTACCAGATTGTGCAGGCATATATCTACCTCTTTTCCCCAACCTTCTGCTAGACTCGCCAAAGAATTCACGTGATGGCCTTTTTATTTGTTGTTCCCCAGCTTCTTTCATTAACCGTTCAGCTCTGATTGTAGCAGCTCTGAGCCTAGCATAACTATCAAGATCAGTAGTCGTGATTCTATTTCTGATCTCATATTTGAGGCCCTCTTCAAACTTCCTGCATTTGTCTCTTTCAGTAGAGACCATGAAAGTGGCATAATGGGAAAGCTTGTTAAATTGTACTTCATACTCCGCAATAGACATATTCCCCTATTTCAGATTCAGGAATTCCTTCCTCTTCTCATCTTTATAGGCTTCAGACATGTAATTGTTCTGAAATTCCAGAAGAAAATCATTCCATGTCAACACCGGTGGTTGTGCATCACTGTCAGGGACTGTCTCCCACCATTCATAAGCATTTCCTTGCAGTAAGGATACTGCATAATCGAATTTCTCATCTGGAGTACATCTCATCATATTCAGTACCCTCTGTGTCCTTTTCAGCCATGTCTCAGCTTTTGCTGGGTCTGTTGTGCCACTGAAATCAGTTGCACCATGTTTCCTCAGCTTGTCATACCGTCTTTCCTTGTACATTTCAGGACCATATACTTCTTGTTCTAGGATTTCATGGGGTACTTCTGCATGAGATGACTGTGATGCATGTACTGGAGCTCTAGCTCCTAGTGCTGGTTGCTCTCTATGTAAATGAGGTGATGCCTCATGAGAATGCATTTCGGCCGGCCTCTCCCTCCTTGGGGAATTATGTCTTATGATGTCCCTAAAATAAATGAAAGTATGTCACTACATAATGTTCAACACATAGGATGCATATGTTATCATGCTCATATGCTTATGCATGTTCCCATGGAACCTATCCCTGCTCTGATACCAAAAATGTAACACCACATCTTATGCATTTTAGTATAACCTATCCAAATATCAAGTAATCATACATGGCGTACTGGAAAGGTAAAATACCCTATTAACAATAGTAGTAAAATTGTTTTTCATATCCTGTAATATAATTCCATGACTTTGCAAGTCTCATATCCTATAATTTCATTCAATGACTTGCAAGTCTCATATCCTGTAATATTATTCACTGACTTTGCAAAGTTAACACTGAGGTTTTCACCCCAATATAATATATCACATATATCAAAACATAAACTTTTCACATAAGTATTTTCAAGTTGATTTCATTTATACATATTTAGACTCATTCCAAAATGACTATACCTATTCAAGCACGTAAATACAAAAAAAACACATATGACATATTTTCATGCTTGTGTGGAATGCAAGGAGAGAAAGAGTGATGAGGCTCGGCCAGTGACCTGTGCTCCATGTCTTTTATACGCTACTCAAAATGAGCTATCACTTCTCTTTACCTGAAAAATGATGCAAATTGATGAGTTGCGGCTCAGTGAGAATAACCATCCAATGAGCTCTAAAGTACCAAACAACTCATAGTCATAAATCACAATTCCAATATATACCATGTATTCCATTCCATTCATCAGTCAATAACATATAAATATAGATAAAATCAAGTATTCAATAATTGTTATTTACTTATGCTTTGCTTGTACATTTTATTTTGTTGAGACCAGATTAAACGAACATTGCCCCGGGTTTCCATGTGAACATTTGCATTTGCATTTGCTAGCTAGCTTGATCATTTGTTTCATTTGCACATTTGTTGGGCCATAGGCCTCTTCTTTTGCTTTGCACATTTGTTGGGCCATAGGCCTCTTCTTTTGCTTTGCAATGTCGATTAACTAGTCACAATGCCTTTTTAGCTCATATGCATATGCACTTGTATTTAAGCATTCATCAACCATTGCATCTTTATCATATACAACATACATATATTCCCTATATACCTCATATGTCAAGCATACACCTTGTATATACTATACATGAAACATGTATATATATCACATTTGTCAAACATATACCTCAAATATACCACAAGTATACCATTTATATGTACCACAATGTCACAAATTATCCATCATTACATTATCAAGGACCAATCATGACAATCACATGAATCACATAGCAAGCAACATTCATTTGCACTAAAGAATTCAATCGATAATTAGACTCACCGTTCTCCTTTGATTCCGACCCCTAACTTATTGTCTATCCGCTCCTTGTGGTTCTCCAATATGTTGCGAGCCTAATATGAAAACATAATCGATTAACTCATGATTAGAGAGACTTAATGTGGCTTAAACAAATTAATATGCATTGTTCATGTCAATAGTTAAGATTTTTCCTATGAGGCAGTGTGACCTTATGGGACTGTTTAGCCTATAACTTTTTCTATAATTGACAAATTACTCTGATTCTTGTTCCTAATTAACAATAACACAAATATATAGTACATATTAAAATTTCAGACCAATTGGATCATTGTATAATATTTGGTGGAATTTCTAAGAATGTTCTGTTTTCTGCCTTGTTTTCTTCCTTTAGGCAGTTTCAGGGTACTCATTTGGGTTTATCATAACTTACACTCTATAAGTCATATTTTAATGAAAATTTACAGAAACTTATATGGGTTCATATGTAACATGTTTCATGTTTACAAAGTTTACCAATTATGTCTCTAAGGTCTTCTAATTATACCAAACATATTACTGTTCCAGAATAGAATTGGCTTCCGGACCAGTATGACTTCCAAAGGCCATAACTTAGTCTATATATAAAAAATTAAGCTCAAATTAGTACCAAAATTTAGCTAAGACATATACCTATAACTTTCATGTTTTGATAATTTACAGAATGTAGCTCTAACAAGCTCAAAATTTCCAACCAATGTACTGTATCTGCCCAGGGCACTCAGTAGGCAGTTCAAACCATGGAACAGTCATGGTTCCATTCACCATAACTCCCCATTTACAAGACCTATGAACCTGAAATTTGGTATAAAGATAAAAAACACATATATGTACAACTTTTATGTTTTGAGAGACTTAAAATAAGGGCTTTAACATATTCGAAATCAAACCACACAGTAGCTAACTTGGTTAGGGTTTACACCCTGACCAGTTTCAGTACGAAGAGCATATCTCTCCCTATACATAACATCATGAAAAAATGTTTACATCTCCACAAATATAAGATATAAAGTAACAACGTTTGTGTTTTACACATTTCCAGAATCAATTTCTATTAATATCAAAATCGGGGTGCAATTCAGTGCCTAATATTGAACCTAAGCAACTCAAATCAACCCAATAGCAATAAGAATTGATTACTTACCAAGAACAACCTTAAAAGGGATCAATTAGCTTCAAAAACTAGGTGAAAAAAGGAAGAATTTATGTCTGAAATGGAGGAAATTGAAGAAGAAAACGGGGCTGAAGTGAGGAGGCAGAAATGGGGAAGAAAGATAAAGATAAAGCCAACTTGTTTTTTGTCCTTTTCTCTTTTTCTCTTTCTCTCTTTTTCTCCTCTTTTCTCTTCTCATTTCTCATTTCTCTTCTCCTATATTTCTCTTTTGTTTCATTTTCATTTTATTTTATATTTTTATTATTATTATTTACATATAGTTATAATTCCATTAATTCACACAATAATACAGCTTAATCATTTGATCCCATTTAACTAAATTAGCAATGTAAATGTTCACTAATCTTAATCTAATCATTTTTCTTAGTTTAATTTTGACACCTTATTCAATTCATTTCTAACACTTTGTTATCCTCATTTAGGTTATAATTACACATGTGCGACTCGATACAAGTGCCAAATACTAGGACACATAGCTAGTGCATGCCATGAACTTGTTCCTATAAAAATACGTATGAAATGCATGTGTTCAATTGAATTGTATGCAAGATGCTTATGTTCGATGAAATGCATGTGGGGAAGGTCAAGGATGTTACATATATAGTCACACTAAATGGTGGAGCAGTTAGTTGGAAGAGTTCCAAACAGGAAACGACTGCCGATTCCACAATAGAATAGAGTACATTGCAGCTTCTGAAGCAGCAAAGGAAGCAGTTTGGATAAAGAAATTCATCACAGAACTTGGAGTGGTTCCCAGCATTATTGATCCAATACAATTGTATTGTGATAATAATGGAGCCATTGCGCAAGCAAAGGAGCCACAGTCTCATCAGAGATCCAAACATGTACTCATAAGATACCATTTGATTAGAGAAATCATTGGTAGGAATGATGTAAAGATAGAAAGAGAGCCCACTAATCAGAATATTGCTGATCCTTTAACTAAGCCACTTCCCCAAAAGAAATATGATTCTCATGTACTCACCTATGGAATTAAATACAAAGGCGATTGGCTTTAGTGCAAGTGGGAGCTTGTTAGAGGAGTGCTCTAAAGGCAATCACCTTTAGCACTTATTGTACAAATTTATTTGATTAATAAAAGGCTTTTTATTAATTTGATGTTCATTTAATATATGAATTGTTAAGTGATCTTAAATCAATTAATGAAGTCATTGATACATAACATAGCATGAAAGAAATCATGATGAGATCATGATATTTAGATTCTTATCATGTGTAATTATGTTAGTATCAAAATTATCCCTAGTCATAGGATTAATGAGACGGAACATTATTAATCCAGATAGACTAGCACATGTTAGACTTCTTGATTGGATCGAGTAGTAGATCTCATAATCTATAAACATGAGATGTTTAGAGTTAACATGTGGGTGCTTGCTAAGTGTAGCTAAGTACATTGGATGACCAACTATGAGATAAACATATGGATAATCTATTCAAATGTCAATGATAGTCTCATCATAGCAATTGTGCAAGAATCCTTAGCCTTGAGGTACTCAAGGATATCTTGAATATTGATTCTGTATTTTGACACTATTCTTTGTTGCCTCGGAAAGGCAGCTCATAGGGTTGTGATTGGATACAGTTTGAGGTATTCGAAGGTAATTGGGTAACCAACAAAGGATTCACCACTCTTGATAGAAGGAGTGTATACCCATGGCCTCTTATCGTGGTCATTACTCAGGAATCTCTGGCCAGAGTGGAAATGTCATAAAGATAGTCTTCAATGAAATATCTAAAGAGCAATGAGCCTCAAGGATAAGAACTAACATTACTTGGACTAGACGTGATCTAGTCAATCTAGTGGGAGTTGACACATGTCCATACTCTGAACCAAGTGGGGTATAGAATGGTGAAAGGAATAATTGCACAAAAATTATCTATGGAAAGGTTCGTAGTCAAAACACTGACTTTCCAGTCAATTGGGGGTTATGATGTGTTGTTAGATACCGCTTATGACCTGCTTAAATTAATTGTTAATTTAAGTGGGCAACATAACCGAGAACCTAATGGGTCACACGCATTGAAGATATGGAGAATGACTAAAATGGTCTTGGATAGGATCCAAAATATGAGAGAATTATTTTAGGATGGATCACGATGAGATCGCACGGAAAAATCATTCAGGAGTGTCATGGGCCCGCGTGGGCTAGGCAGGCTGCTTGCTAGCCTTGCGAGTCAGCTGGGCTGTCCAGCAGCAGCCCGCAGCAGGCCCAGCGTGCCTCCAGCTTCCCATTCGTTGGCCAATGGCTGTTTTTGGCCTTAATTAGGCCAATTATGGCCAATTACTATTCATTTGTTTCCATTTTCTCCATTTTTGACTTTTCATCTTATTTTTGAATTTGATTCAAATACAAAAGACATCAAATGGCAGAAAATAGACATGAAAATATTTTTTGTGAAAAAAAATATTTTTAAGACAACAAAAATTCTCTCAAAAATACTTTCAAAGCTAGCACTTTGAATTTGTTCAAACCATTTCTCTTGATAGTTTCTTCTTCATTCTTCGCGTGGATTATCATTAAAGACATCCTAGTGTGGATTGTTGTGGTTTGCTACAACCCAACAAAGTGAAGATTTGAAAAACAAATAAAACTTACAAGGTGTAATGTTTAACATTTACATTTATATAAATTAGTTTTATTGGTACAAGTATGATCTTTTGTTTTGGGTTTTGAAAAATCTTATTTTTCGCTGCTTTTATGAATATAATTCATTCTTTAAGACCCTACACACTCAGTTCATTAGGTCCATAAACACTGCTGGTGCATTCATCAAACCAAATGGCATCACCAGGAACTCATAATGACTATAACAAGTCTTGAACATCATCTTCGGTACATCTAACTCCTTGATCTTCAATTGATGATACCCTGATCGAAGATCTATCTTTGAAAATATTCTTGCACCTTTTAGTTGATCAAAAAGGTCATCAATCCTAGTTAATGGATACTTATTCTTAATAGTTACCCTATTAAGTTGCCTATAATCGATGCACAACTGTAAGGTGTCATCTTTCTTCTTTACAAACAACACTAGAGAACCCTATGGTGATACACTAGGTCGTACAATTCCTTTACTTAACAATTCTTACAACTGGACCTTTAACTCTTTCAACTCTATAGGTACCATCTTGTATTGTGTAATAGATATAGGAATGGTGCTAGGTATTAACTCAATAGCAAACTCTATCTCTCGGTCAGGTGGTAATCTTAGCAACTCCTCAGGAAACACATCTGGAAACTCACTAACAGTTGGGATGTCGGTCAATTTTGGACTATTCTTTCTTGTATCAATCACATATGGCAGGTAAGCCTCACATCCCCCATTAATGAGTTTCTAAGCTTTTAGCATCGATATCACACTATCTGGATATTTTCTATTCTCACCAATCACCACTATCTCTTCCTTCAAATCTAGAGCTCTAATCCTAATCTGCCTTCTTCCACAATTTACTATCACTTCATGATGAGCTAGCTAATCCATTCCTAAGATCACATTGAACTCATGGAATGGTAGCTCTATTAGATCAGCCGAGAATTGCCTATCTTGAATTTTGACTGTCAACCTCAAAAAACTTTACTAACCTTTACATTGTGCCCTAATGGGTTAGTCACAAGAATCTCATATTCTAGAGTCTGTGGTTCTAAACCCTCTCAACCCAGCAGTGGTGTGCATATGTACGAATGTGTCGACCTTAGATCTAACAATGCATGTATATAAGAGCCAAAGAGAAGGAATTTACCCATTATGATATCAGGTGCATCCTGCTCCTTCCGGCCTCGCATGGCATAAGCTCCTGCTAAAGTAGCTCTACTACCTTTTGGCCTCTCCACTGTGTCTGACCTAAACTGGCTTGGCCCTGTACGGCCTCCTCTGCCTCGACCTCTGCCTTGCCCCATAGTCTGTATTGGTACTGACTCAACACTCCTTGAACCTCTACCAAACTGTAGCAATGGACAATCTCTTCTCAGATGGTTCTTGGAGCTGTATCTCAAGCATGCTCCTTTCATCCACCAACACTCTCCTAGGTGAGGACGACCATAACGCTGACACACTAGTAAAGGGGTATATCTGCGCAGTGCCTATGTCGGAGCACTGGCTACCGAAGATATAGATCTTGTGGGCTGCCCCCGTCTATAATAAGGAGGTCTGTTGGAACCCCCTGCCTAAAATCGACCACTAAAAGATCTAGCTCTCTTGCCACTTGATTGTCCCCTATTTGGCTATGGTGCAGGTCTACTAACCCCACTAACTTGCACTGGCTACTGTGTTGCGAAGACTCTTTCAACTGTTCTAGCAGATGCTAGTAAACTGGGGAAGCTCACCAGACGTAGAGCTGAGACCTGTAACTTGATAGGATCCCTAAACCCATCTTCAAAATGTCGACATTTATCAGCTTCTTTAGATACAATGCCCTCAGCATACTTGCATAAATGTGTGAATTCCCTCTCATATTTTGTTACTGACATATTTCCTTGTTTCAGCATCAGAGACTCTCTCTTCTTGTCATCTGTATAAATAGGAGGAATATACTACTCCTTAAACTTTTCTAGAAAGAACTCTCATGCCATAAGGTCAGGTGTTTCCGAGCTTTGTGACTCTAACCGCCACCAATCATAAGCATGCTTGTAACACCCTCTTATCCCACTGTAGTTCAGCAAGGCAAGTGAGCATTACCCGTCTTACTGTTTTATAAAATTAATGAAGTGAAGTAATTTTTTTTTTACGAAAATATTGCAGAAAATGAATTAAAAATCCTTACAAGCATAAATACTCAAAATTTTATTTATTTATAAAATACATTAATTTACATCCAAACTATGTTCTTTTATATTATAATTCACATCTTTAATACACATTATATGAAATAAAAACGATAATTTAATTTACAAAGTTTTAACAAAATATACCAAAAAGAAAATTAAAGCTTCTAACTGCTTTCCTCTGGGTACCCTTCTTCTTCTGGCAATTATAATTTCTACGGCTACCCTTCTAACCTGCGCTAGAGGAAACCACCCGTGCTAAGCTACTAGCTTAGTGATGCTTCATTTTCTTCAATTCAACACTTAATTCACACTTAATCTATCACCAATTGTAATGTTTCTATATTAATTTCAATTTCCCCTAAATTCCTTTAACTATGGTAGCCCCTCATTCATCCCTTAACACCTTTTTTTCTAGTTTTGAAGTCATGAAATAATTAATTAACATCAAATTTCATCAATTCAAAGTCTAACTACAACTTTTATGAACTAATCACAAACTTAATTTTCTAAGTTCAATCTTGCAACATAACCTAAATCTATCACACCTAATCACATCTATCATCATTATGGGTCTCAAAGAGAAGGAAAAAGTTTGAATTTAAGAAGAATAAACTCACTTTAATGGAGCTATAGGGCTGGTCGAATCTGCCCCAATTCTTCTCCCTTTCTCTTCTTCTTTCTTCTTTCCTTCGTGCTCCTTTGGTACCTTTTATGGTAAGAACTCTTTAATTCAGAATTTTCCTTTCTCAAAACTATTTTTTTCTCACTATTAGCATGCTGGAAAAAGGAAGAAAATGGAGATTTATAGGAGTGGAGATGGACGGCAACAAGGATGGAAAAAGGAGGAATTGAACTTATGGAAGAATGTAGAAATTCTTTCCCTTTTTTTGACTTTTTATATCTTGATTAAGGTGTGGGTCCCACTAATTAAAATTAATCCTAATTCTTATTGGTTCATTAAGTTAATTAATTTTGATTAACATTTAAACTTTGAGAAATTCCATATTTACCATATCTCCCTCCATATTCACACTTTTTCCCCCAACAATTGCCATAATACCAATTTTATCCATAGAAAATTTTATTTTTTTCTAATTCTAGCACTAATCTTTTTAATTCCCAAATAATAATACCCTTAATTATTATCCCTTATTATTAGTCATTTTTTTATGGGTTCAAATTTAGACTCCGATTAAACCTTCACGTCTCACTTCGGTCACGCGCAATTAGAGCCTAAATCACTAGATGTTACAATGCTCATGTAGCAAAGATACTGCATACTCAAATTTCTGCTCATCTATACAGTGCAGTTGATCAAAACCTCTCTCAGCTCACTCTAACCAGAACTCTGCCATGGAAAGATCATCCTCTCTCTTCCTATAGAAGTTTGGTGCCCTCAACTTTCTCAATCTCTCAAATTGTAATATCGACGGGGTTGGCTTTGTTGCTCTCTGTAGCAATTCTATCATATTTCTCATGATCTTCGTCTGACACATATTAATAGCTGACTGCTCATGGGATGAGCTAGCACCAGATCTCGATGCTACAGCTCAATGATGACTTAGTCGTGATGAAGCTCTTGCCTCTGAGGCCTCATTACTTTCAGCCTCTTTAGCCACTATTGTTCGTGATTCAAAAGCCATAACCTACTATAACATAAAGGTAATGACCCTAATCAATAAAGCAGTGACTCCAAAAATTCAAATGTGGGTACACTCAAGTAATAAACATTTTCAAAACTCACTTTTAAAACCCAAAACCGCCTAAACCAGGTTCTAATACCAAAATCTGTAACACTCCCTTACCTAAACAACACGTGCCCAGATAAGGGAGCGCTACACTGACTTCTTCAAATCACTATTTTAATAAATGCTAGAAAGCCATACATATATTTTTTTTAAAAAAACTCAAAGTTCATAGATATACAAGAAATAATGTACATTTTATTTACATAAGATAGTAATTATATATATCAAGTTAATTCTTAACAAACTATGAAAGTCAGTTTACAAATCTGAGAGTATATAATATGAAAAGAAAAATATGAAAGTTCAAAAGATTGTGACCCACTATTTCAAGATCGACTGCTTTAATTGACTTCACCGCTTGCTTTATCTACAACCTTCAACTACCTTTCTATATCTGCGAGGAAGAAAAACTCTCACACTAAGCTCTAAGCTTAGTGGTGAATACAAATAAGGCATTAAATTATGTTATGCAATAAGCATTAACATATGTCATTTTATGCATTAATATCTTTTCATGCTATTTTTCCCCTCATATCCCTATTTCATACGATTATGAGCACCATGCATATATGTACGATGTTATTTTCATTTATCTCTAATTATAAGTTACTCTTTTCATCTCTTTAATATTCTATATTAATTTCATATTATTTTGCATTATCTTTCAACTTAACTTCATTAGTTCGCTCACATCACTCTAAATTGGACTAACTGGATACAAGTTATGGATCAGGGGCGCTCCCAGAGCTATAGCCACCTTGTCCACTATCTGGCTCATCTGAGCTTCTGAAATCAATGGTGCTACCAAAGCTAAAGCCACATTGATTGAGTAATATATCATCATATATGAATTACTGGACCAATGGCACTCCTAGAGCTAAAGCCACCTTATCCTCAATTTATGTATGCTCAACTGAGCATCTCAAGTTAATGGCGCTCCCAGAGCTAAAGCCACATTGGCTGAAAAATATCTCATATAGTATGGTACCGATCGCCCCCATAATGACATGTCATCTATCATGTCTCTAGTTCGAAGTTAGAGTAATGGGCATATCCATATTTCCACATTATTCATATATCTTTACTTAATTACCTTTCCAAACATCTCAATACTTATTTTATTGGATAAATAATATATTTTTCATTTACTTTCCTGAATACTTCATTAGTTAACAATATTCTTAATTACTAAAAATAGAGCATTCATGACCGTGATTACTCATTCACGACCGTGAATTAGTTCACGTTCATAATTCAAAGCTGTGAATACTTCTGGAATGAATAGTGCCATTACCACATAGAAGTAACAACCATGTTACACTTCAGTCACACCTGTGAACTTAGCATATTCACACCCATCACTATCTACAGGAAACTTGCATATTCACTTCCTTATTCATTTCTAGTTGCGCCTAGTCATGCCAAATACAAACTCATGCATTTCTAAAGTCCTTTACTCAACATATCATGTTCTAATACATATAAATACCTTTATCATAACTCAATTCTCTAACATACATTATGTGATACCCTACTTATATATGAGGAATAATCTCCTATATATTAATAGGATGCCAGAAGATTTACTAAATAAATTTGTTCGAATTAAAACTTTTTCATATTAATTAACTTAATCCATTTATTTATATTGGTTTAGGAAAGTTGTTCTAATTAACAATATATATTTATCATCATGTTGTATATACATATGGCACCTGATTATATTACATAATTATTTACATATAAATATTAACTTATGAGATATGTCTACCACAATACATATGCATGGTCAAACTCAAAAAAAACATGATAAGTAATCAATCCTTTAACTACGTCTTTTTTGCCTCCGCTGATATGGGTTTGGAATTCTTCTTGACCAACTTCACTATCTATTATCTACAGCTCCAATTCCTGCATGAGAAGAACCCACGCTAAGCTATCTCTAGCTTAGTGGTACATAAAAGTATTAAAGTCTTTCCCAGGCAGTCACACAAATGCATGTCTCAAATAAAATCATGGCACATTAAATGTTATTACATATTTGTCATATAAAATAAATAAATACATTACATAAAAGAATAAACATAATAACCTTATTCAATAATTAAATTCGCACCACCTCATATAAGCATTTCATACTTTATTACTTACATCAATTAATAAATTTTTATATTTCATTCTATGGTTCATTAGCCCAAAATCTCATTCCCATACTATTCGAATACGGTATAAAATAAGGGCACTCGCGGAGCTTTAGCCACCTTAACCTGGTATAATAATGTTATCTGTGTGTAATTAGGATCAGGGGCACTCTCAGAGCTATAGCCACCCTGTCCTTGAATTATATCAATATCAATACCATAATTCCCCCTTAATAGTGCACCATCTATCCTATGTTAGTCCTCAGGTAGAGAAATGGGCAATTAAAACTATTAATTATTTGTTTTTATCATGTCATTCTTGCCATAATCAACTCTCATTTCATATCAACATAATTACAAGTTCACAATTTATTTCAAACCCATATAATAACATGATATTCCATCAAATATTACAGCATTAAATTCCTAATTAATAACATTTTCATAATTTAAAAGAATGTAGTAATATATTATTTTATCATGATGACACATAATTTATGTCATGCACACACAAACATGCATCGGGGCAAACCATAATACATATATGTACAAACTTTGATAACTTTTTCTTTTCCAAATCTAAACTCAGGGCTTGTTCACTTTTATTGTTCTTCCTCTTATTGAGATCCTAATTCAAAAATATAAATAATTAATACATTGATAAAATACTTATTCTTAATATAGTTTAAATAAATAACTATCATTTCTTTTAAGCTGGAACATGACCTCTTAGAACTATTGGATCTATAACTTTTTCTACACTTATCCAATCTATATGATTCTTATTTCTAAGTAAATTTAACATGTAATACTATAACATACTAAAATTTCAGAATTTTTGAACCATTATACAATTTTTAGTATAATTTTAAATGTTGCTCTGTTTTCTGCCGTTAGGCAATTTTAGAGCACTATATTTAAAAATTTATATCTTTCACCATGTATATTCAATTATTATGAAACTTTTTATACAATTATATAAGTTAATTTGGAACATTTTTCATCTTTACCTCATTTCCAGATTTGGCCTCTAAGGTTCTCAAATACTAAAGGATATTTCTACGTGTATATTCAATTATTATGAAACTTTTTATACAATTATATAAGTTAATTTGGAACATTTTGCATGTTTACCTCATTTCCAGATTTGGCCTCTAAGGTTCTCAAATACTAGATGATCTATAACTGGTTAAGAATAGAATGACAACCTGACTAGTTCACTTGTTAAGGTCATAACTCACAAAATAAATAACATTTTAAAGTAAGACTTTAACAAAAACTTAGATAAGATATAGAAATAAAACTTTCATGTTTTGAACTTTGGCTCATTCAATCAAAAAACATGACAAATATGAGGACAAAATTACTATAGTTGTACAAGTATGTGAAACCAGCTCAATCAAGGAACAATAATAGTTCATTTCACTATAAATCAACCTACACAAGAGATATTTATACGAAATTTGGCAAAGACCTAGACCACAAATAGAGATACAACTTTTATGTTTTAATTCAGATTAGATTAAGCCCTTAAGATTATCAAGTTAAGCAAAAACCATGGAGTATCCTGTTGATACTCTTATAGGGACCAGTCTCACTCAAATGACCATTTCTCTTCATATACTCAAAATCATTCAATAAACTTTGGCAGAAAGATACATAAGACATAAATGAACAACTTTTATGTTTGACATTTCTCCAAATTCGGTTCATAATGCAATAAAAAAACATAGTGAAATATACTGCAGTAACATAACCCAAAAAATTCTAATAACAATTGGAAAGAGATTACTTACCAAGAATAGATTTATTTTGAGTGATTTTGATTCCAATCTTGAGTGAGATCATGAAGAAATAGGGTTGTTATTTGGATGATAAGAAGAGGAGTGTAGAAGTTGGGATAAAATGGGGCAAAGTCTTAATTGACTTTCCCCTCCCCCTTCCCCATCCCCCTCCCCCTCCCTTCTCCCATTATATTCATCTATTTTTTTTCTGCTACATTTTTTTTTTGTTTCTACTTTTTTTTCTGGTATGTGTTTTTTTTCTGCTATTTTTTGTGCACTTTTCTGTTTATTTATTTATTTATTTTCACATATTTACTTATATATAGTCACTTTAATTTTTACCAAAAGTACAATTTAATTATGTGGTCTAATTAAATCAAATTTATCATGTTAATCAATTTAATTTATTTTAATTTCTAATTTAGTCAACTATTTCATCTATTTTAATCTCTATTGTCTATCATGTTTTTTCTATTTATACCACATACTTATTTTAACTAAACTCTAATTAGTGGGCGTTACACATTACTTAACTCAACATATCACAAAATCTCTTCTTTATATCTAAACCTATGGCTTTATGCCATAATCATCATTAGTGCAATTCAATCATTAATTATTATGTTAAGCATGCATTATTTCAAAAAAAAATAGGCTATTGCCTTAAATTATGCACAAACCTCTATTTTTCTCCTTCACTCTTCTAGGTAGCTTTCTCTTTGCCTTTACTCCCTTGAGCTTGTTCCTTGTCACTTGGAACTCCTACAACATTATAAAATCATCCTCAACACCTTACTTTCTCAAAACTTTCTAAACCCTAAAATCTCTCTCACAAAATCCTTGTAACATTCAGTGATTGCGCGTGACCGTAGTAAGGCGCGCAAGTTCAATCAAAGTCTAAATTTGAACCCATAAAAAAAAAGACTAATAATAAGAAAAAATAATTAAGGGTATTATTATTTGGAAATTAAAAAGATTAGAGGTAGAATTAGAAAAAAATAAAATTTTCTATGGACTAAATCGGTATTATGGAGATTGTTTGGGAAAAAAGTGTGAATATGGAGGAAGATGTGGTAAATATGGAATTTTTCAAAGTTTAAATGTTAATCAAGATTAATTGACTTAATTAACCAATAAGAATTAGGATTAATTTTAATTAGTGGGACCCACACCTTAATCAAAGTATAAAAGTAAAAAATGGGAGGAATTCTCCATTCTTCCACCACAATATCTAACTCTTCTTCATCTTCTTTTCTCCTCTCTTTGTTGTCCACTCTAGCCTTCCATAAGCCACCATTTTCCTTCGAATCAAGCTTGAAAAAGTGAGGAAAGAAAGTACTTTTGAGAGAGTAAAATTCGGAATTAAGGTGTTCTTGCCTTTAAAGGAGCAAAGGAGCAAGAAAGAAGGAAGAAGGAAGAAGGAAGACAAGAAAAGGGAGATTGGTTAGGGTGAATTTCGGCCCACCTTGGAGAACACTTAAGGTTAGTTTATTCTTCTTAAACTCAACCTTTTTCCTTCCATTTGAGATCCATATTGATGATAGATGTGATTAGGGTTGATAGATATAGGTTATGTTGCAAGATTGAACATAGAAATGTAAGTTTGTGATTATTTGATGGAAGTGTAGTTAAACTTTAAATTAATGATAATTGATGTTAGTAAATTTTTTTTATGGCTTAAAAACTAAAGAAAATATGATTTTAATGGATGAATGAGGGGCTGCCATAGTTAAAAAATTTGGGGAAAATTGAAATTAGCATAGAAACACCACAATTGGTGATAAGGGAAATGTGGATTGAGTGTTGAATTGAATGAAATGAATTGGGAACTAGGATAGTGTTTTTGGGCAGCCATGACATATGAAAAAGGAAGTTTAACCTTAGTACATTTTAGCTCAATTAAGGTGTAAAACATATTAGGAGCATTAGAATATTATGTAGACATGAAAAGCATCGAAAATGGATATTGGAATTGAGAGGCCCTCATGAGGGTGACAAAGGCAAGGAGAAATCTAGCTAATAAGGGAAGAAAAATAAGGATTAAGGGAAGTGTAGCAATGTAGCACCCCCTCACCCGAACTGCACGTGCCCGGATAAGGGAGTGCTACTGCCTGTCTTGTTTACTTCTTCAAATTGCTATTATTATTATTTCATCTTTTTTTTTTCTCAACATTCATATATATATATAGACATATACATAAGACTAGGGTACAATTTATTTACATAAGATAGTAATTTTAAACATCAAATTAATTCTTAAACAAACTTTAAAAGTAAGTTTTACAAACTCTAAAACTCTTTAATATAAAAATCCAAATACAAAAATTTCAAAGCTTGTAACCCACTTTCTCAAGGTTCTCTGCTTTACTTGAATAGGATCACCGATTGCTTTATCTAACGCCTTCAGCTACCGTTCTATATCTGCGTGGAAATTAAACTCCATGCTAAGCTCTAAGCTTAGTGGTGCATATAAATAAGGCAATATACTATGTCATGCAACAGGCAACAACATGTATCATTTTTCATATTAATGTTCTTTCATGCAAATCTATTCCTTATGATCCTTTCTCATACAATTATGACTCCATGCATACAGGACAAATATCATTTTCATTTCCATTAATTATAAACATCTCTTTTACATCATCAATCATGTATTTATATATGTATACCACTTTCCATCATTTCTATATATATATATTAGCCCATAACACCTATGAACTCCAGACTAGGATAACGGAGTTGCCATCCAAGCACTTAGGAGTGTCACACGATAATATGATGTGCGCATAATAGTGCCATTACCGATGTAGAAAAATCGTGCCATTACCGGAGTAGTATTCATAATCTGTGCCATTACCAGCATAGTATTCATAATTCGTGCCATTACCGGCGTAGAAAATCATTCCATTAATGGTTTTCATCATACTCCCCTCTGCTTGGCATGCCAAACTATCCTTAGTATAGTTCTAGGTAGTTGTTCTAGGGCTTATTCAATATCATATAATTCATATATCTCTATTTACTTCCAATCACAACCATATCAATATTCATGATTATTATATGTATTAGATCATGTATTTCATCCGTATCCTTTTTTTTCATATATCATCCATATCAATTCGCATATTTCATCCGTATCATATTCCATATATCATTCGTGTCAATTCACATATTTTATCCGTATCATATTTCATATATCATTCGTGTCAACATTCATTTTTCTATATCACAACATAACACGTTCTCACATCAATATATATATATATATATATATATATATATATCCATATCATTCTTATTTCACTGGATAGACAATGACTTTCATTTATTTACTTGAATTTTTCATTTGCTAACCACATTCATAATCACAAATACAGAGCATTCACGGCCGTGATTACTAATTTCACGCCCGTAAATTAGTTCACACCCGTAATCCTAAGCCATGAATGCTACTGGAATGAATCGCCCAAAAGCATTCACGGTCGTGATTACTCATTCACACCCATGAATAAGTTCACGTCCGTGAACGCTTCTGGAATGAATAATACCATTTCCACATAGAAGTCACAACCGTGATACAATCAGTCAAAACCGTGAACCCTCAAGTTCACGCCCGTGACTCAATAGTCACGACCGTGACTTTCAGCAGGAAATCTGCATATTCACTTTTCATTCATTCTACCATTATCCAAATCATACCAAATTCAATTTCATGCATTTTTAAGGTTCTTTACTCAACTTATTACGTTCCAATACATGTAAATGCCTTGATCATACAAGATTTTCTAACATGCATCATTAATTCAATGTCACACAAGGATCTCATTCATTCATGTCTAAACCTAAGGTTTCATGCCATAATCATCATCATTCTTGAAATGCATTTATCTAAAATCAAGTTCAGCATGCATTATTTCAAACAAAAATAGGCTATTGCCTTAAGTTATGCACAAACCTTAATCTTTCTCTTTCACTCTTCTAGGTAGCTTTCTCTTTTCCTTTACTCCTTAGAGCTTGTTCCTTGTCACTTAGAACTCCTACAACATCATAAATCATTATTATCATCTGATTTCCTCAAGATCCTAACTCTCTTTTTCTCTCTCAAAACCCTAGTTTCTCTCTCTTTCCATATAAGTCTTGGATGAGTTCAAAATTCAAACTTACTTTAAGAAAAGATGATGAAGAAGAAGAGATGCTTCTTACCTTACACTTTTCTTCACTTGATCACAACTTTGGAGATTTTCTCTCTCTACCAAAATTGATTTTTCTTCCTCTTTCTTGTTCTTTCCAGCTTCCTTAAGAGTTATGGACTATGAAGATCACCTTGTCTTGCTCTTTCCTTTCTCTTCCCTTCCTTTCTCTCTCTAAAATCAAGATTGGTTATGGAGGATATGAAATGGCTGGCGTGACTGGTAGAGAAGAGAGAGAAGAAGGCAGAAAATGAAGAGAAAAAAAAGGAAGTCTTAAATAGGGTACCCAAAAGTCTTCATGTGGGATCCACCATTTGACCATCTTCTTCCAATTTTATACTTAATCAATATTAACCCTCTTTCTTTAATGTCATGGCCAGCCGACCCAATTTTAAATGTCCAAATTTCCTAGGTTAATTAGCAATTAAGTCTCAAATTGCAATTTGACCCCAAAACTTATCAAATTTTGCAATTTAGTCCTTTATCATAAATCAACTTCTTTAAACTTTATAATCACTTAATTAGGCATTTATCATTTAATTTAGCCATTACTTAATCAATTTTTGTAAAAATTCGAATTTACACTCTGATCGGTCAAACGCATCAACTTCGTGACACGTGCTACTCAGGGCCTAAATTAGCGGATATTACAGGAAGAGCCAAGGCTGATTAGGTATGTGCTTCATTGATAAAAATCTTACATGATGTTCATATGTGTGTAATTATGTGTTAAAGTTTAATATGATTGTGTGTTTGATGTGTTATGTAATTAGTTGTTTTTGATATTTTATATGGCAATGATATCAAATGGTGTGGAATAATTGAGACATATAAATGTAGTTGTAATTCTGAAAATTTTAGTGTCAAAATGAATGCAAATGATGAATGTGGTTGAAATGTGAATTGATGCCAATTGATGTCTTGGGTACAGAGTTCCAGGAACACCCTAACTATTTTGATGATAACTTGAGTTCTAGAATTCCATTTTGTATGTTCTTTATTGTAAATGAAAGCTAAGACAAAAGGCTTTAATTATTATTTAGATATAAAAATTAATTATGCCTATATTTTTCCAGAAAAATGCATGAAGTTCAAACCTAGAATTTGTCCAGAAAATTCTAGGTAGAAAATTTTGTGATGATGCAGTATTCAATTGATCATAACTTTTTATAGCAAACTGAGATTTGAGTGCTTTTTGATGCATCTGAAACTAAGACAATAAGATAAAAATGGTTAGAAGACCAAAACTCCCAATTAGAATTATAAATGGGCTAAAAATGAAGCCCAAAAATAGGTCCAAAATCTGTCATAGGTAAAAACATGAAATCTTAGGCTTTTGCATGTGTTGTGATTATTATATGTAATAATTAATGTGAATATTTACTTTATTGATAATTATAAATGTTTAAAAAATTATTTATGTGTGAGATTTTAGTGCAATAATAATGGAAATATAAAACAAAAATAAATAAGCATAAAAATGATAATTGAATAATATCGGGATTTTTAAAAATATTGGGAATTAAAATAAAAATAGTTAAGCCCAAAGACACCTAGGCTAGAACTAGAATATAGAATAGTTTGACATGCCAATCACGGGATTTAAGGCACTCGGTGCCAAATATGAAAGCCGATAATGACAATTTATAAATGCGGTAGGCGCAAAATTATTAAGCCGGTAATGACAATATAACAAAAGCCCGTAATGGAATTATTATAAAGCGTTAAGCACTATATTATGAAAGACAGGAATGACAATCTCATTATTCTTATTAGATAGTTTGGTTATAGGTGTTATGGGCACAAGAAAATAATAATAATAATAATAATAATAATAATAATAATAATAATAATAATAATAATAATAATAATAATAATAATAATAATAATAATATCGAAGTATGTGATTTTTATAAATGTTATATGAATTAAAGTTGTTAAATATTGAGTATTTGCTGAAATTTATTGATTTTATATAATTTTTATTTTATGCCTTATTTATTAAATGGTTAATTAATATGTGAGAAAATATATATGTATGTAAAAGTTTTATCATTGAAACACCACTAAGCTATTAGCTTAGCGCGGGTAGTTTCCTCTCGTGCAGGTTTAGAAGGGTAGCCGTAGAAAATAGATTGTTAGAAGAAGAAAGCAGCAAAAAGTTTTGGGTTTTCTTTTTGGTATATGTTAAAGAAAAAAATTTTGTAAATTAAATTATGGTGTTATTACATGTAGCGTGTATTATAGACATGAATTATAATGTAAATGATTGTACTTTATAAATAAATAAATTTTGAATATTTGGGCTTGTATGAAATTTTATTTCAGTTTCTGCAATATTTTTGGAAAAAAAATATTTACTTCACTTCATTAATTTTGTAAAATAATTAAACAGGTAATACTCACTTACCTTGCTGAACTACAGCGGGGTCAGAGGGTGTTACAATTTTTGGTATCAGAGGTATAGGTTTTAACGATTCTTATTTAGTGGGTATGGGAAGATAAGTGCATGTTTTCAGTATTTGCATTATTTATGCTGCTATATTCTAATAAGGAACCCTTCTTCTGACAATATAAGTTTTAATGGATACAGAATCAAGGGGAAGTCACGATGAACAGGAGGGTGATAATATAGTTAATTCGGCTACTCATAGACAGTCAGCATCAATTAGAGCTTTGGAGCCCAATGTGATAGCTCCAACACATGCTGAAGAACAAATTGATCCGGGTCAGGTACCCCTTATGCAACAGATGGCTACCTTGTTACAGCAGATAGCACAAGTTGTGCCACCACCAGCTCCACCACCTCCCCCACCTCAACCAAAACCCCAGATTGATAAATTAAGAAAATATAGGGCTACGAATTTTATGGGCAAGAAAGAGGATGACCCAGCCGCAGCAAAATTTTTGGTTGGAAAAGACAAAGCGGGTTTTTGAGGAGCTGCAATGTCCGAAGGTAGTAGAGCTCCAGCTCGAGCATATGTGATGAGAGCCCGTGAGGACTAGGATGCATCAGACGTCATAGCTGGTAAATTATCTTTATTTGATTTTGATTTACATGCATTGATAGATCCTGGTTTCATGCATTCATACATAAGCACAACTACACTTAGACAAGGGAACATGATACCTGAGACTTTAGAATATGAGATAGTTGTGACCAATCCGCTAGGACATAGTGTGAAAGTGAATCAGATTTATAGAAACAGTTCAATAATAATTCAGGATAGAGAATTTCCAGCCAACTTAATAGAACTACCGTTTCATGAATTCGATGCTATTCTGGGTATGGATTGGTTGACAAAGCATGGAGCTATAGTCGACTGCCGATCTAGAAAAATTGTACTTAAAATTCCCGGGCAGGATGACACTATCATTCAAAGTGAAGGTCAAACATTTTTGACCAGTGTTATTTCTGCATTAAAAGCTCAGAAATACATTATGAAGGGATGTGAGGCATACTTGGCCCATGTGATAGATACCGAGAAGGGGAGCCCGAAACTCAAGAACATCCCCACAGTGTGTGAGTTCCCAGATGTGTTTCCAGAAGATTTGCTAGAGTTACCACCAGATAGGGAGATAGAGTTTGCTATTGATGTGATTCCTTGTACAGCCCCAATATCAATTACTTCTTATAGAATGGCACCTGCAGAATTGAGAGAGTGAAAGGTTCAATTGTAGGAATTGCTTGACAAAGGGTTCATAAGGCCCAGTGTGTCACCATGGGGCGCTCCGGTGTTGTTTGTGAAAAAGAAGGATGGCACCCTTCGGTTATGTATTGATTACTGACAATTGAACAAGGTGACAATTAAAAATAAATATCCACTACCTAGAATTGATGATTTGTTTGATCAATTAAAGGGAGCAAGAGTATTCTCTAAGATTAATCTCAGATTCGGGTATCACCAACTGAAAATTAAAGAATCAGATGTGTCCAAAACAGCCTTCAGAACTCGATATGGCCACTATGAGTTCCTAGTTATGCCGTTTGGCTTAATGAATGCACCAGTTGCCTTTATGGATATGATGAATAGGATTTTTAGGCCTTACCTTGATCAGTTTGTGGTAGTTTTTATACACAATATCCTGGTGTATTTGAGGGACAAGGGAGAACATGACAGGCATCTCAGAATAGTACTTCAAACTTTGAGGGAAAATCAATTGTATGCAAAGCTATCAAAATGTGAGTTCTGGTTGGAAGAAGTAGGATTCTTAGGACATGTTATTTCAGTTGAAGGAATTCGTGTGAATCCTAACAAAATAGAAGTCATTCTAAGTTGGAAGTCGCCTCGCAATGTAATAGAAGTTCAGAGTTTCCTTGGATTAGCTGGCTACTACAGAAGGTTTGTGAAGGGATTTTCAAGCATAGCTGCACCACTTACCAAGTTGCTCTGAAAAGAAACTAAGTTTCAGTGGATATATCGGTGTCAGGCAAGCTTTGAGAAACTAAAAGTCATGCTAATTGAAGTACCTGTTTTGACCCAACCCACGCCAGGGAAAGATTTTGTGATATATATGATGCCTCTCATAATGGGCTAGGTTGTGAATTAATGCAAGAGGGTAAAGTAGTTGCTTATGCTTCTAGGCAATTGAAGCTGTAATATCCGCTAATTTAGGCCCTGAGTCGCACGTGTCGCGAAGTTGACGCGTTTGACCGATCGGAGTCTAAATTTGGATTTTTACAAAAATTGATCAAATAATGGTTAAATTAAATGATAAATGCCTAATTAAGTGATTATAAAGTTTAAAGAAGTTGATATATAGTAAAGGACTAAATTGCAAAATTTGATAAGTTTTGGGGTCAAATTGCAATTTACCAAAAATTGGAGGATTAATGAAATTAATTGCTAATCAACATATTAATTTTGGGGACATTTTAATAGATTAATTGAGATTGTTAACCTTGAGGGGTATTTCCGTCATTTTGATGATAACAAATAATATAGCAATATTGTATTTAACATACTTGTTTTTGTAAGTGTATTATACAGGACATGAATTAAAATAGCAAGAATGGAGAATTGAAAGAATAATCCTTGAGAAACAAAAATCAAGTAGTAGCATGTTCACTGTCGTGACTCTAGGAGTCACTCCCGTGAAGGAAGCTAACCGTTACCAAAACCAACATTTAAAGTTCACGGCCATAAAGGAAAAACAAACCGTGAAGTAAGCATTTCAGTCACCCCCGTGACTAAAGGTGTCACCCCCGTGAAGAGTCATGCAATTTCATTCAGAGAGCTTCACGACCAGAGTCACCACTTGGCTCACGGCTAGAAAAATTGTCACCCCAGTGAATTAAGGTGTCACCCCCATGAAGGCCTCATGCAATTTCATCCAGAGAGCTTCACGACCAGAGTCACCACTTGACTCACGGCTGGGAAGAGTGTCATGCCCGTGAATGATTAATGTCACGCCCGTGACTCTATATGTGAAAACATTCCAGAGAGCTTCACAACCAAGGTCACCACTTCAGTCACGATTTTTGAAGAACTGTCACCCCTGTGACAAGTATAGTCACACCCGTGAACAATGAAAGAGAAAAATGTCAGGCGCGATTTTTGGTTGGTACAACGGCTAGTTTCTTATTTAATGCACCCCAACGGCTATATTCAGCCATGGGAGTATAAATGGAAGTCATTTATGCATTAAGGAACAAGAGGATGATAAGAAAAACAAAAGATTAGCATATACTTCAAATCACAAGCTATCTTGTACTTTAATACTTTGAGAACAAATCAATTCTCTGTAAAAATCTTTTTGCTCCTCATATTTGAGCAATAAAGATTTATAAGTGGTTCTCTCTGCAATCTTTAGAGCTTTGGGTAGTTCTGGGTTAAGAGTAGAACACTTGTAAGGGTTAGTTGTGTAAACCTCCAAAACACAAAGTGTAGGTTGTTTGTGTGAGCCTGTAAAACACAAAGTGTAGGTTGTTTGTGTGAGCCTGTAAAACACAAAGTGTAGGTTATGTGTATGAGCCTATAAAACACAAAGTGTAGGTTGTTTGTGTGAGCCTGTAAAACACAAAGGAATTAGTTATTGTATGAGCCATTAAAACACAAGGGATTTCTGGGTTAGGTGTGAGCCATTAAAACATAAGGGATTTCTGGGTTAGGTGTGAGCTATTGTGAGAAACACCATAGTTGGGAGTGAGCTTGTAAAACTCCATTGTAACACTTAGTGTGTTAGTGAAACTCCCAATTGCGATTGGGGAGAGGAGTAGGGTTTGTTAACACCCAAACCTCTATAAATCTTTGTGTCTGATTTTCTCTATCCCCCCTAAAATTAACAATTTATTTCCACACTTTAAAGTTTAATTTTTTGAAACTCCAATTCAACCCCCCTTCTTGGTCTAATATCTGGGCAACATGGGTCATTAAGCCTAATGTCAAGAAATGGCCAAAGTGGTGGGTCCCATATGAAGACTTTTGGGTACCCTATTTAAGACTTCTTTTTCTTCTTCTTCTTCTCTTCATTTTCTGCCTTCTTCTCTATCTTAAAATACTAGTCACGCCAGCCATTTATTTTCCTCCATAGCTCACCTTGATTTCTAGAGAGAGAAAGGAAGGGAAGAGGAGGGAAAGATCAAGACAAGGTGATCTTCATGGTCCATAACTCCTAAGGAAGATGGAAATAACAAGAAAGAGGAAGAAAAATCAAGTTTGGTAGAGAGAGAAAATCTCCAAAGTGGTGATTTAGTGAAGAAAAGAGTAAGGTAAGAAGTGATTCTTCTTCTTCTTCATCTTTTCTTAAAGGAAGTTCGAATTTTGAGCTCATCCAAGAGTTATGTGGAAAGAGAGAGAAACTAGGGTTTTGAGAGAGAATAAGAGAGTTTAGGGTCTTGAGAAAATCATATGATAATAATGATCTATGATGTTGTTGGAGTTCCAAGTGACAAGGAACAAGCTCTAAGGAGCAAAGGAAAAGAGAAAGCTACCTAGAAGAGTGAAGGAGAAAGATTAAGGTTTGTGCATAACTTAAGGCAATAGACTATTTTTGTTTGAAATAATGCATGCTGAACATGATTTTAGATAAATGCATTTCAAGAATGATGATGATTATGGCATGAAACTATAGGTTTAGACATGTATGAATGAGATCCTTGTGTGACATTAAATTAATGATGCATGTTAGAAAAATCTTTTATGATCAAGACATTTACATGTATTAGAAAGTAATAGGTTGAGTAAAGAACCTTAGAAATGAATGAAATAGAATTTGGTATGTTTTGGATAATGTTAAAATGAATGAAAAGTGAATATGCAGATTTCCTGCTGAAAGTCAGGGGCGTGAACTTGAGGGTTCACGGTTGTGACTGATTGTATCACAGTTGTGACTTCTATGTAGAAATGGTACTATTCATTCCAGAAACGCTCACGAGTTGGAATCACGGACGTGACCTTATTCACGAACGTGTATGAGTAATCACGACCGTGAATGCTTTTGGACGATTCATTCCAGTAGCGTTCATGGCTTGGGATTATGGGCGTGAACTAATTCAAGGGCGTGAAATTAGTAATCACGGTCGTGAATGCTCTGTATTTGTAATTATGAATGTGGTTATCAAATGAAGAATTCAGGTAAGTAAATGAAAGTCATTCTCTATCCAGTGAAATAAGAATGATATGGATATAAATATATATATATATATATATATATATATATATTGATGTTAGAACGTGTTATGTTGTGATATAGAAAAAATGAATTGTCACGGATGATATATGAAATATGATGCGGATGATAAGCATGAGAATATTGATGTACCTAGTTAAATAAATGAAAAAATGTTATCCAGTATGTGTGAGTATGACTATATGTTTGCAAAACAAGAAAATTGAGATGTTGATAAATATGAGAATATTGTTGTGTTGAAATTTGAGAATTATGATTGATATGAAAATATAAAGAAGCCCATTACTCTACCTGCGGACTAGAATCAGGATAGATGACATGTCATTAAGGGGGCGAATGGTACCGTACTATTCCTCAACCAATGTGGCTTAAGATCTAGGAGCGTCATTGGTCTGAGATGCTCGGTCAATGTCGCTTAAGCTCTGGGAGCGCTATTGACTTGAAAAGCTCTGATGAGCACATGTAAATGAGGATAAGGTGGCTTAAGCTCGGGGAGCGTCCTTGCTCCGGTTATTCATCTATGATGAAATTATACTCAATCAATGTGGCTTAAGCTCTGGGAGCGCTCCTGATCCATAACCCGTATCCAGTCAATCCAAATTTAGAGTAATGTGGGCAAGATAATGAGGATATGTCAGGAAATAAGAAACGAAAAGAATAAGAAAATGATGATGATATGAGATTGAGATATAATAATAATGAGATTAACAGAGTAAATTACCATCAAAGATAAATGAAAATAACATTGTCTATGTGAGCATGACATTTATACTTGTATGAAATAGGAATATGTTGATAGTCATGGCATGCAAACATTTTAATGCATAAAATGATACATGTTAATGCTTGTTGCATGATATAGTATATTGGCTTAATTATATGCACCACTAAGCTTAGAGCTTAGCATGAAGTTTTCTTTCCACGCAGATATAGAAAGGTAGTTGAAGGCGTTAGATAAAACAAGCGGTGATCCTATTCAAGTAAAGCAGCCGAACCTTGAGAAAGTGGGTTACAAGCTTTGAAAGTTTTGTATTTGGCTTTTTTTTTTTAAAGAGTTTTAGAATTTGTAAAACTTACTTTTAAAGTTTGTTAAGAATTAATTTGATGTTTAAAATTACTATCTTATGTAAATAAATTGTACTCTAGTTTTTGTTTATATCTATACATACATAAGTGTTGAGAAAATAAAGGTAAAATAATAATAATAATAATAATAATAATAATAATAATAATAATAATAATAATAATAATAATAATAATAATAATAATAATAATAATAATAATAGCGATTTGAAGAAGTAAAGAAGACAGGCAGCAGCGCTCCCTCATCCGGGCACGTGTGGGTTCGGGTGAGGGGGTTGCGCGCTACAAGTTTTTGGTATCAGAGCACTAGGCTGGTGTTTCTGGATTTTGGTATTAAAGCCCGGTTGGGTGGTTTTGGATTTTTAAAAGAGAATTTTGAAAATGTTTATTTCTTGAAGTGTACCCACTATAGCATTTTTGGAGTTGTTGCTTTATTGATTAGGGTCGTTGCCTTTATGTTATAGATAGGATATGGCTTTAGGATCAAGATGAATAGTTGTACAAGAAGCTGAGAGTAATGAGCCTTCAGAGGCAAGAGCTTCGTCGCAACCATGTGTCGTCGAGCTGCAGCACCGAGATCTAGTGCCAGCTCACTTTGTGAGCATTCAGCTATTAATATGGGTCAGACTGAGCTTATGAGAAATATGATAGATTTTGTACAGAGAGCATCACGATCAGCTTTGTCTGGATTACAGTTTGAGAGACTAAGGAAATTAGGGGCATCTGATTTCTATGGTAAACGAGAAGATGACCCCTCAGTGGCAGAATTTTGGTTGGAACGAGCAGAGCGAGTATTTGATCAATTGCACTGCATAGATGAGCAGAAATATGAATATGCAGTATCTCTGCTACAGGAGCATGCATATGATTGGTGGCGATCTGAATCACAGAGCACAGAGGCTCATAACCCTGTGACATGGGAATTCTTTCTAGAGAAGTTTAAGGAGCAGTATATTCCTCTTATCTACACAGACGACAAGAAGAGGGAGTTTCTGATGCTAAAACAAAGGAATATGTCCGTAACAGAATATGAGAGAGAATTCACTCATCTTTCCAAGTATGCTGGTGGTATTGTATCTACAGAGGCTAATAAATGTCAACGATTTGAAGATGGATTGAGGGATACGATCAAGTTTCAAGTTTCAGCCCTACGTCTTATGAGCTTTCCCAGTTTACTAGCATCTGCTAAAACAGTTGAAAGAGTCTTGGCGGCACAACAGTTAGTACAGGTTAGTGGGGTTAGTAGACCTGCACCATAACCAAGTGGAGTACAGTCTAGTGGCAAAAGAGCTAGATCTTTTGGTGGCCGATTCCAAGTTGGAAGTTCCAGCAGACCTCAGTCTTATAGGCAGGGACAACTCGTAAGATCTATTTCATCGACAGCCAGTGCACCAACACAGGCATCCTATAGGTCTGCACCTCTACCGGTGTGTCAGCATTGTGGTCGTTCGCATCCAGGAGAGTGTTGGTGGATGACAGGAGCTTGCGCAAGATGCAGCTCTAAGAACCATCTTAGAAGAGATTGTCCATTGCTACAGTTTGGCAGAGGTTCAGAGAGTGTTGAGTCAGTACCAATACAGACTATGGGACAAGGCAGAGGACGAGGCCGAGGGCAAGGAAGAGGAGGCCATGCAAGGCCAAGCCAGTTCAAATCGGTCACAGTAGAAAGACCTGAAGGCAGTAGAGCTGCTCCAGCAAGAGCTTATACCATGCGAGGCCGAGAGGAGCAGGATGCACCTGATGTCATAGCTGGTAAATTCCTTCTCTTTGGCTCTTGTATACATGCATTGATAGACCCTGGGTCAACACACTCATATATATGCACACCACCATCGGGTCGAGAGGGTCTAAAACCAGAGGGTCTAGAATATGAGATTCAAGTGACTAACTCATTAGGACACAGTATACGGGTTAGTAAAGTGTTTAGGGGCTGCCCAGTCGAAATTCAAGGCAGGCAATTTCCAGCACATCTAATAGAGCTACCATTCCGTGAGTTCAATGTGATCTTGGGAATGGATTGGCTAGCTTGCCATGGGGTGATAATAGATTGTGGAAAGAGGCAGATGAGAATTAAAGTTTCGGAATAAGAAGAGATAATAGTGATGGGCGAGGATAGAGGATATCCAGATAATGTGATATCAACGTTGAAAGCTCGAAAACTCATCAATAAGGGATGTGAGACTTACCTAGCGTATGTGATTGATACCCGAAAGAAAATTCCAAAGTTGACTGACATCCCAACTATCAGTGAGTTTTCATATGTGTTTCCTGAGGAGTTACCAAGACTACCACCTGACCGAGAGATAGAGTTTGCTATTGAATTAGTACCTGGCACCGCTCCTATATCTATTACACCATATAGGATGGCACCCATAGAATTGAAGGAGTTGAAGATACAGTTACAAGAAATGTTAGATAAAGGATTTATACACCTAGTGTAACACCATGGGGTGCTCCAGTACTATTTGTGAAGAAGAAAGACGGTACTTTACGTCTTTGCATTGACTACATGCAGCTTAATAGGGTTACTGTTAAGAATAAATACCCACTACCTAGGATTGATGATTTATTTGATCAGTTGAAAGGTGCAAGTATATTTTCAAAGATAGATCTTCGATCAGGGTATCATGAACTGAAGATCAAAGAGTCAAATGTATCTAAGACGGAATTCGGGACTCGTTATAGTCATTATGAGTTCTTGGTGATTCCATTTGGATTGACGAATGCGCCGATAGTTTTTATGGACCTGATGAACCGAGTGTTCAGGCCATATATTGATCAATTTGAAGTTGTATTCATTAATGACATTCTTGTCTATTCAAGAGATCGAGTAGAGCATGACCAACATCTTAGAAAAGTATTGCAGACTTTGAGAGAGAAACAATTGTATGCAAAGCTATCTAAGTGTGAGTTTTGGTTGGAAGCGGTTAGTTTTTCTAGGTCATGTAATTTCAGCGGAGGGTATTCGAGTTGATCCTAGTAAAATTGAGGCTATTCTTAATTGGAAATCACCTCGAAATGTGACAGAAGTGAGAAGTTTTCTTGGATTAGCTCGATACTATAGGAGATTTGTGAAAGGATTTTCATCTATAGCGAATCCTTTGACACGACTGCTGCAAAAAGAGGTCTGTTTTGAATGGACAGATAAGTGTCAAACAAGCTTTGATCGATTGAAGGCAATGTTGACTGAAGCATCAGTTTTGACTCAGCCTACTCTAGGAAAAGACTATGTTGTGTACAGTGATGCAAGTCACAATGGGCTAGGATGTGTTCTTATGCAAGAGGGAAAAGTGATTGCATATGCCTTCAGATAGCTTAAGCCTCACGAACTTAACTATTCGACACATGATTTAGAGCTTGCAGAGATAGTTTTTGCTCTTAAGATCTAGAGACATTATCTATATGGAGAAAGATGCTACATTTATACGGACCACAAGAGTCTTAAGTATCTTCCTTCACATAAATAGTTGAACTTGAGGCAACGAAGATGGTTGGAATTGATTAAAGACTATGATTGTGTGATAGACTACCATCCAAGAAAAGATAACGTGGTTGCAGATGCACTAAGCAGGAAAATTTTAGCTGAGATGCAAGTGGAATCCACATTAATGCAGAGAACTAAAGATGCTTAGAAGCAAGACGAGAAGTTAGCAAAGATAGCCGAAACAGTGAAAAATGGAGAAAAGTCAGAATTTTCTTTAACAGAAGATGGTACTGTGTATTTCAAAAACCGGATTTTTGTACCAAGTATGAAAGAGTTGAGGTCAGAGATTTTAAAAGAAGCTCATGAAACGGTGTATACTATGCACCCAGGTGGGAACAAGATGTACCAAGATTTGAAAGCACAATACTGGTGGTCGGGGATGAAAAAGGATATTATTGAATATGTTGCTAAATGTCTAATTTGTCAACAAGTGAAAGCTAAGCATCAATTACCCACAGGATTATTACAACTGATTCCCATACCAGAATGGAAGTGGGAGAGAATCACGATGGATTTTGTGTCCAGTTTACCGGTAACTCAGAGAAAGCATGATGTAGTGTGGGTGATAATAGATCGATTGACGAAGTCAGCACATTTCCTACCAATCCGAATGGACTATACTTTGAACAAGCTGGCTAAGATTTATGTGAATGAGATAGTGAGACTTCATGGAGTACCTGTGTCTATTATCTCCGACAGAGATCCCAGGTTTATGTCTCAGTTTTGAAAGAGTCTACAGTAGGCTTTGGGAACTCGACTAAATTTTAGCACTGCATTTCATCTGCAAACGGATGGACAATCAAAGTGAATTATACAGTTGCTAGAGGATATGATGAGATGTTGTGTGCTTGAATTTGAGGGAAGTTGGGATTGACATCTACCTCTTATGGAGTTTGCCTATAACAACAGTCATCAAACGAGTATAGGCATGGCTCCTTATGAGGCTTTATATGGAAGAAAGTGTAGTACACCAGTTTGTTGGACCGAGTTGAATGAGAAAAAGTTGATTGGGCCAGAGATAATTCAACAGATTGAGGAGAAAGTTAAAGCGATCAAGGAAAGGCTAAAGGCAGCACAAGATCGACAGAAATCATATGCCGATTTAAAGAGGCGAGATATAGAATATGCAGAAGGAGACAAAGTATTTCTTAAAGTTTCATCGTGGAAAAAGGTATTGAGGTTCGGTAGAAAAGGAAAGTTAAGTCCAAGGTTTATTGGTCCTTATGAGATTCTAGAAAGAATAGGACCAGTGGCTTACCGATTAGCTCTTCCTCCGGAGATGGACAGAATTCATAACGTGTTCCACATTTCAATGTTAAGAAAATATCGTTTAGACCCGACCCATGTTATATGATTGAGGAAATAGAGGTACAGACAGACATGTCTTATGAGGAAGAACCAGTGGCTATAATAGCATATGAAGAGAAAGTTATCCGGAACAAGAGAGTCCCTCTAGTTAAAGTTTAGTGGCGAAATAATATAGTTGAAGAAGCCACGTGGGAAACTGAAGAAGTGATGAAGAAGCAATATCCCCAGTTATTTAACCCTGAATGAACAGGTAAATTTCGAGGAAGAAATTATTTTAAGGGAGAGAGAATGTAATATCCGCTAATTTAGGCTCCGAGTCGCACGTGTCGCGAAGTTGACGCGTTTGACCGATTGGAGTCTAAATTCGGATTTTTACAAAAATTGATCAAATAATGGCTAAATTAAATGATAAATGCCTAATTAAGTGATTATAAATTTTAAAGAAGTTGATTTACGGTAAAGGACTAAATTGCAAAACTTGATAAGTTTTGAGGTCAAATTGCAATTTACTAAAAATTAGAGGATTAATGAGATTAATTGCTAATCAACATATTAATTTTGGGGACATTTTAATAGGTTTGGCCTGCCACTCAAAGAGGAAGAATGAGATTAATGGGTTCATTAAGCCTAATGTCAAAAAATGGCCAAAGTGGTGGGTCCCATAGGAAGACTTTTGGGTATCCTATTTAAGACTTCCTTTTCTTCTTCTTCTTCTCTTCATTTTCTGCCTTATTCTCTCTCTTAAAATACCAGTCATGCCAGCCATTTCTTTTCCTCCATAGCTCACCTTGATTTCTAGAGAGAGAAAGGAAAGGAAGAGGAGGGAAAGAGCAAGACAAGGTGATCTTCATGGTCCATAACTCCTAAGGAAGCTGGAAAGAACAAGAAAGAGGAAGAAAAATCAAGTTTGGTAGAGAGAGAAAATCTCCAAAGTGGTGATTTAGTGAAGAAAAGAGTAAGGTAAGAAGTGATTCTTCTTCTTCTTCATCTTTTCTTAAAAGAAGTTTGAATTTTGAGCTCATCCAAGACTTATGTGGAAAGAGAGAGAAACTAGGGTTTTAAGAGAGAATAAGAGAGTTTAGGGTCTTGAGAAAATCAGATGATAATAATGATCTATGATGTTGTTGGAGTTCCAAGTGACAAGGAACAAGCTCTAAGGAGCAAAGGAAAAGAGAAAGGTACCTAGAAGAGTGAAGGAGAAAGATTAAGGTTTGTGCATAACTTAAGGCAATAGCCTTTTTTTTTTTTGAAATAATGCATGCTGAACATGATTTTAGATAAATGCATTTCAAGAATGATGATGATTATGACATTAAACCATAGGTTTAGACATGTATGAATGAGATCCTTGTGTGACATTGAATTAATGATGCATGTTAGAAAAATCTTGTATGATCAAGACATTTACATGTATTAGAAAGTAATAGGTTGAGTAAAGAACCTTAGAAATGAATGAAATAGAATTTGGTATGTTTTGGATAATGTTAGAATGAATGAAAAGTGAATATGCAGATTTCCTGCTGAAAGTCATGGGCGTGACTATTGAATCACGGGCGTGAACTTGAGGGTTCACGGTTGTGACTGATTGTATCACGGTTGTGACTTTTGTGTGGAAATGGTACTATTCATTCCAAAAGTGCTCACGGGTTGGAATCACGGACGTGAGCTTATTCACGAACTTGAATGAGTAATCACGACCGTGAATGCTCTGTATTTGTAATTATGAATGTGGTTATCAAGTGAAGAATTCAGGTAAGTAAATGAAAGTCATTGTCTATATATATATATATATATATATATTGATGTGAGAACGTGTTATGTTGTGATATAGAAAAAATGAATTGTCACGGATGATATATGAATTCTGATGCGGATGATAAGCATGAGAATATTGATGTACCTAGTTAAATAAATGAAAAGATGTTATCTAGTATGTATGAGTATGACTATATGTTTGCAAAACAAGAAAATTGAGATGTTGATAAATATGAGAATATTGATGTGTTGAAATTTGAGAATTATGATTGATGTGAAAATATAAAGAAGCCCATTACTCTACCTACGGACTAGAATCAGGATAGATGACATGTCATTAAGGGGGCGAACGGTACCGTGCTATTGTTCAACCAATGTGGCTTAAGCTCTGGGAGCGCTATTGACTTGAAAAGCTCTGATGAGCACATGGAAATGAGGACAAGGTGGCTTAAGCTCGGGGAGTGCCCTTGGTCCGGTTATTCATCTATGATGAAATTATACTCAATCAATATGGCTTAAGCTCTGGGAGCGCTCCTGATCCATAACTCGTATCCAATCAGTCCAAATTTAGAGTGATGTGGGCAAGATAATGAGGATATGTCGGGAAATAAGAAACGAAAAGAATAAGAAAATGATGATGATATGAGATTGAGATATAATGATAATGAGATTAACAGTGTAAATTACCATCAAAGATAAATGAAAATAACATTGTCTATGTGAGCATGACATTTATACTTGTATGAAATAGGAATATGTTGATAGTCATGGCATGCAAACATTTTAATGCATAAAATGATACATGTTAATGCTTATTGCATGATATAGTATATTGCCTTAATTATATGCACCACTAAGCTTAGAGCTTAGCGTGGAGTTTTCTTTTCACGCAGATATAGAAAGTTAGATGAAGGCGTTAGATAAAGCAAGCGGTGATCTTATTCAAGTAACGCAGCCGAACCTTGAGAAAGTGGGTTACAAGCTTTGAAATTATTGTATTTGGCTTTTTATTTTAAAAGAGTTTTAGAATTTGTAAAACTTACTTTTAAAGTTTGTTAAGAATTAATTTGATGTTTAAAATTACTATCTTATGTAAATAAATTGTACTCTGGTTTTTGTTTATATCTATACATACATAAGTGTTGAGAAAATAAAAGTAAAATAATAATAATAGCGATTTGAAGAAGTAAAGAAGACAGGCAGCAGTGCTCCCTCATCCGGGCACGTGTGGGTTCGGGTGAGGGGGTTGCGCGCTACAGAAGCCTCATAGCTAAATTACCTTACTCATGATTTGGAGTTGGCAGCAATAGTGTTTGCTTTAAAAATATAGCGACATTATCTATATGGCAAGTGGTGCTACATATACACAGATCATAAGAGCCTCAAATATTTGCCCACACAAAAGGAGTTGAACTTAAGGCAAAGACACTGGTTGGAGTTAATCAAGGATTATAATTGTATTATTGATTATCAGCCAGGCAAAGCCAATGTAGTAGCGGATGCTTTAAGTAGAAAAACACTAGCAAGTATAGTTTAAAATTTTCCTTAATTATAATATAATATATATAAATTAATAGTAAATTAAAAATTAGACTCAAAATTTATTTTGGCAGAGTTACGGGTCCAACCTACTTTAAGGTAACAAGTGACAGAAGCTCAGAAGCAAGATCCGAAATTGATGATAATTGCTGAGGCAATGAAAAAGGGGGAGAGACCTGAATTTAAGGTTGAAGATGATGGGAGCATAAGTTACAAAGGAAGATTGTGCGTGCCAAATGATAGCGGATTGAAGCAAACAATTATAAAAGAGGCACATAATACAACTTATTTTATGCATCCAGGGAGCAATAAAATGTATCAGAACTTGAAGACTCATTATTGGTGGCCAGGAATGAAGAAGGATATAGTCGAATATACTACAAGATGTTTGACATGCCAATAAGTGAAAGTAGAGCTCCAGGTACCTTCTGGATTGTTGCAACCTATTGCAATTCCAGAATGGAAGTGGGATAGGATTACGATGGATTTTGTATCTGGTTTGCCTTTGACGTAAAAGAAACATGATGCAGTATGGGTAATTGTTGACAAGCTTACCAAATCAGCTCACTTTCTAACTCTTCGGATGGATTATTCGTTGAGCCGGTTAGCAGAATTATACGTTAATGAGATAATTCGACTGAATGGGGTGCCAGTATCTATTATTTCTGATCGAGACTCACGGTTCACATCAAAATTTTGGAAAAGTCTACAGCAAGCATTGGGGACCCGACTTACTTTTAGTACAACATTTCACCCACAAACAGATGGCAATCCAAACGAGTTATTTAATTGCTGGAAGATATGCTTAGAAGTTGTGTAATTGACTTTGAGGGTAGCTGGGATAAGTACCTATCATTGATGGAATTTGCATACAACAATAGCTATCAAGCTAGTCTCGGCATGGCACCATACGAAGCTTTGTATGGAAGGAGATGTAAAACACCGCTATGTTGGACAGAACATGGTGAAAATAAGTTAATGGGGCTAGAATTAGTGCAGCAGATAGAGGATAAGGTAAAATTAATCCAAGATCAGTTAAAAGCTACAACTGATCGACAAAAGTCCTACGCTGATTTGAAGAGGAAAGACATTGAATATGCCGTCGGAGACAAGGTATTTTTGAAAGTTTCACCTTGGAAGAAAGTTCTTCGTTTTGGTAAAAAGGGGAAACTGAGTCCTAGATTTATTGGACCATACGAAATACTTGAACATGTGGGTCCAGTGGCTTACAGATTGGCCTTACCACCAGAATTGGATAAGATCCACAATGTGTTTCATGTCTCAATGTTAAGGAGATATAGATCAGATCCAGCACATGTAATACCAGTGGAATCAATAGAGGTATAACCAGACTTGACCTATGTAGAAGAGCCGGTGAAAATCATAGCTCGAGAAGTCAAAGAACTACGGAACAAGAAGGTACCACTAGTAAAGGTCCTATGGTGCAATCATGCAGTAGAAGAAGCCACCTGGGAGAGTGAAGAAATGATGACAACTCAGTATCCTCAGCTATTCGGCTCCACCTAATCAAGTAAATTTTGAGGACGAAATTTTCTTAAGGGGGAGAGAATTTTAACATTCAGTGATTGCGAGTGATCATAGTGAGGCGCGCAAGTTCAATCAGAGTCTAAATTTGAACCCATAAAAAATGACTAATAATAAGAAAAAATAATTAAGGGTATTATTATTTGGGAATTAAAAAGATTAGGGGTAGAATTAGAAAAAAATAAAATTTTCTATGGACAAAATCGGTATTATGGAGATTGTTTGGGGAAAAATGTGAATATGGAGGAAGATGTGGCAAATATGGAATTTCTCAAAGTTTAAATGTTAATCAAGATTAATTAACTTAATTAACCAATAAGAATTAGGATTAATTTTAATTAGTGGGACCCACACCTTAATCAAAGTATAAAAGTCAAAAATGGGAGGAATTCTCCATTCTTCCACCAAAATATCTAACTCTTCTTCATCTTCTTTTCTCCTCTCTTTGTTGTCCACTCTAGCCTTCCATAAGCCACCATTTTCCTTCAAATCAAGCTTGAAAAAGTGAGAAAAGAAAGTAGTTTTGAGATAGTAAAATTCGGGATTAAGGTGTTCTTGCCTTAAAAGGAGCAAATGAGCAAGAAATAAGGAAGAAGGAAGACAAGAAAAGGGAGATTGGTTAGGAGAAATTTTGGCCTACCTTGGGGAACGCTTAAGGTTAGTTTATTCTTCTTAAACTCAACCTTTTTCCTTCCGTTTGAGATCCATATTGATGATAGATGTGATTAGGGTTGATACATATAGGTTATGTTGCAAGATTGAATATAGAAATGTAAGTTCGTGATTAGTTAATGGAAGTGTCGTTAAACTTTGAATTAATGATAATTGATGTTAGTTAATTGTTTTATGGCTTAAAAACTAAAGAAAATATGATTTTAATGGATGAATGAGGGGCTGCCATCGTTAAAGAAGTTTGGGAAAAATTGAAATTAGCATAGAAACACCACAATTGGTGATAAGGGATATGTGGATTGAGTGTTGAATTGAAGGAAATAAATTAGGAAATAGAATATAGTTTTTGGGCAGCCATAACATATGAAAAAGGAATTTTAACCTTAGTACATTTTAGCTCAATTAAGATGTAAAACATATTAGGAGCATTAGAATATTATGTAGACATGAAAAGCAGTGAAAATGGATATTGGAATTGAGATACGGTATGGTTGTGTAAGAAAAATAAATGAACAAGTGAGAGGCCCCAAGAGGGTGAAAAAGGCAAGGAGAAAGCTAGCTAATAAGGGAAGACTGATTAGGTATGTGCTTCATTGATAAAAATCTTACATGATGTTCATATGTGTGTAATTATGTGTTAAAGTTTAATATGATTGTGTGTTTGATGTGTTATGTAATTAGCTGTTGTTTTTGATATTTTATATGGCAATAATACCAAATAGTGTGAAATAATTGAGACATATGAATGTAATTGTAATTCTGAAAATTTTAGTGTCAAAATGAATGCAAATGATGAATGTGGTTGAAATGTGAATTGATGCCAATTGATGGCTCGGGTACAGAGTTCCAGGAACAGCTCTGATTATTTTAATGATAACTTGAGTTCTGGAAATCCGTTTTGTATGTTCTTTATTGGATATGAAAGCTACGACGCAGGGCTTTAAGTATTATTTAGACCATAAAAATTAATTGTGCCTATATTTGCCCAGAAAAATGCATGAAGTTCAAACCTAGAATCTGTCCAGAAAATTCTGGGCAGAACTTTTTGTAATGATACAGTATTCAATTGATCATAACTTTTGATAGAAAACTGGGATTTGAGTGATTTTTAATGCATCTGAAATCTAAGACAATAAGCTAAAAATGGTTAGAAGACTAAAACTCCCAATTAGAATTATAAATGGGCTAAAAATGAAGCCCAAAAATTGGTCTGAAATCTGCCATAAGTAAAAACATGAAATCTTGGGCTTTTGCTTGTGTTGTGATTATTATATGTAATAATTAATGTAAATATTTACGTTATTGATAATTATAAATGTTTAAAAAATTATTTATGTATGAGAGTTTAGTGCAATAATAACAGAAATATAGAACAAAAATAAATAAGCATAAATATGATAATTGAATAATATTGGGATTTCTGAAAATATTGGGAATTAAAATAAAAATAGTTAAGCCCAAAGACACCTAGGCTAGAACTAGAATATAGAATAGTTTGGCATGCTAATCAAGGGATTTAAGGCGCTCGATGCCAAATATGAAAGCCGATAATGACAATTTATAAATGCGCTCGGCGCAAATATATTAAGCCGGTAATGACAATATAACAAAAGCCGGTAATAGAATTATTATAAAAGCATTAAGCACTATATTATGAAAGCCGGGAATGACAATCTCATTATTCCTATTAAATAGTTTGGTTATAGGTGTTATGGGCACAAGAAAATAATAATAATAATAATAATAATAATAATAATAATATCGAAGTATGTGATTTTTATAAATGTTATATGAATTAAAGTTGTTAAATATTGAGTATTTGCTGAAATTTATTGATTTTATATAATTTTTATTTTATGTCTTATTTACTAAATGGTTAATTAATATGTGAGAAAATATATATGTATGTAAAAGTTTTATCATTGAAGCACCACTAAGCTATTAGCTTAGCGCGGGCGGTTTCCTCTCGCGCAGGTTTAAAAGGGTAGCCGTAGAAAATAGATTGTCAGAAGAAGAGGGGTACCCAGAAGGAAGCAGCAAAAACCTTTGAGTTTTCTTTTTGGTATATTTAAAAAAAACATTGAAAATTAAATTATGGTTTTATTACCTGTAGCATGTATTATAGACATGAATTATAATGTAAATTATTGTACTTTATAAATAAATAAAATTTTGAATATTTGGGCTTGTATGAAATTTTATTTCAGTTTCTGCAATAGTTTTGGAAAAAAAATATTTACTTCACTTCATTAATTTTGTAAAATAATTAGATAGGTAATACTCACTTTCCTTGCTGTACTACGGCGGGTAAGAGGGTGTTAAAATCGTAAACTCTTTTTCTTTCCATATAAGCTTTAAATAAGCTCAAAACCCCAACTTCCTTAAGAAAAGATGAAAGAGAAGAAGAAAAGCTTCTTACCTTTGCACTTTTCTTCACTTGATCACAACTTTGGAGATTCTCTTTATCCACTAAACTTGTTTGTTCTTCCTCCTTCTTGCTCTTCCAAGCTTTCCTAAGCCTTGTAGATCATGAAAATCACTTTGTCTTGTTCTTTTCCCTTTCTTTCCTTCTTTTCTCTCACTAGAACTCAATGTTGGTTATGGAGGATTCACATGGGTGGGTGGCATTATTGGTTTGGGCAGAGAAAAAAAAAAGAAGAAGAAATGTTAAGGAAGAAGGAAGAAATGAAAGAAGAAAAAGAAAAAGAAAGAAAAAAGTCCAACTAGGGACCCACCTTTTGACTTATATAACAACATTTGATCAATTAGCATAATAACACATTAATCCTCTTTCTTTCCTTAAGAAAATCGGTCATATATATATAATCATGTCCATTGTAATACCCAATATTTTAGTCCACGGTTGCAGTTGACCAAAATTCGGCTTGTCGAACCGATCAGGGTCTAAATTTGGACATGAAAGAAAAAAATTAAAATGACAATAAAATATGAGAAAAATATTTTGGATATTATTAATTTAGAATTTTAAAGTTTAGAATTAAAATTTAGAAAAAAATAATTTTTCGCTGAATAAAATTGAAAATTACAGTATTTTTGGCACATGTATTTTAAAAAAGCATAAAAATATAATATTCTTTATCTAAGGGAATGAATATTCTTTAAATTAAAATAAAGTAAGAGTGGTTTAAATTAATAGACCAATGGGGGACAAGATTATCTATTAATCTTAACCACCCACCTAATCCAATTATAAAAGTCAAATTCCACTTTTTGGTCATTTATTTCTTCTTCTTCCTCATCTAAAACAAACAAACTTCTCTCTTCTTCTCCTTGTGGTTGTGACTCTCCTTCCCCCCCCCCCCTTGTTCTTTTTTTTCTTCAATCAAAGCTAAGATTAGATGCAAAAAGTTGGTTTAAGACAAGATCAACAAGAAAGTGAAGGAAAGCGAGAAAAACTAAGGGAGAGGAAAGAAGAAAGGAAGAGAAAAAGAGAAGGAAGGTTTTTAGTCATTTTAAAGATCTACAAAAGTGAGATTAGATCTTCCATCTTCTCATTTTTCTTCTTCTCTTTTCTTTGATTTTGGGGTTAGTTGCCATTAAAGTTGGCAATTTAGGGTGATTATTATGTTAATGGTGATTAAGGATGAATTAGTGTATTTAGTGCTTGATTAGTGTGAAATTTATTGTTAGAACAAGAAGGTGAACAATATTTGAACCATAATCAAAGAGAAAGTAAGGGCAAGAAGAAAGCTAACTAGAAAGAAGAGAAAAGTGAAGAGAAGTAGATTTTGTGAGGTATATACATTTGATAAAAATTCAATGTGAAAAATGTGATTTTTGATTTGGTTATATTATGTGTAATTGTATATGTAATTCTGAATATTTTGATTAAATAATGCCATGAAGGTTGAAATAAAAATTTGAATATGAGGTTGATGCATAAAGATGAAAATTGTAGGAATTAATTGAAGTGCAAGAAAATTCGTCTTATGAACAATGTCTACTTTTCCTGTCATAACTTGAGTTCTGGAAATGTTTTTTGAGTGTTTCTTATTGGGTTGGAAAAGACATAGGGCTTCAACTTTTATTCAGACCATTAGATCTTAATATACCTGGAATTAGGTGAAAAATAGACTCAAAATCTGAACTTGAAATTTGTCCAGTAAAATACTGGGCAGAATGGAATGAACGTATTTTAGAAAAAAATTAATAACTTTTGCTACAAAATCGGTTTAATGTGATTCTAGTTGGAAATTAAATATAAGACATTTACTTACATTTTGTTAGTTCATCACTTGTCCAAATTCCATCTAAAAATAGATAAAAAAATTCAGGGCAATATAAGCATAAATGCTATCCAGAATAGGGCAGTTTGTATGTAATGCCCGATATTTTAGGCCACGGTCGCGGTTGACCGAAATCCGGCGCGCTGAACCGATCGGGGTCTAAATTTGGACATGAAAGAAATAAATTTAAATAATAATAAGATGGGAGAAAAATATTTTGAATATTATTAATTGAGAATTTTGAAGTTTGGAATTAAAATTGGGAAAAAAAAAATTATTTTTCGCTGAACGAAATTTGGAATTGCAGTGTTTTTGGCACAGAAATTCTAAGAAGGCATAAAAATGGAATATTCTTTATCTAAGGAAAGGAATATTCTTTTGATTAAAATAAAGTAAGAGTGATTTAAATTAATGGACCAATAGGAAGCAAGATTAGTAACTAATCCTAACCACCCACCTAATCCAACTATAAAAAGTCAAATTTTCACTTTTTTGATCATTCTTCTTCTTCTTCATCTTGACCAAACTCATTTCTCTCTCTTTTCTTCTTCTTTGCCGTGAGCTTCTCCTCTCCCATTTACTTTTGTTTTTCTTTCTTCAAATAAAGCTAAGATTAGATGAAAAAAAAAGGGGATTAAAGCAAGATCATGAAGAAAGTGAAGTAAAGTGAGCAAAACTAAGGAAGAGGAAGGAAGAAAGGAAGAAAAAAAAAAAGAGTTTTTAGCCATTTGGAAGATCATCAAAGGTGAGTTTAGATTTTCCATCTCCTTACTTTCTTCTTCTCTTTTCTTTGAGTTTGAGGTTAGTTGCCATTATAGCTAGTAAATTAGGGTTATTAGTATGCTAATGGTGATTAAGGGTGGATTAGTGTGATTAGTGTTTGATTAGTGTAAAATTTATTGTTAGGGCAAGGAAGTGAACAACCTTTGAACCAAAATCAAAGGGGAAGTAAGGGCAAGGAAAAGGCTATCTAAGAGGAAGAGAAAAGTGAAGAAAAATAGAACTTTGAGGTATGTACATTTGGCAAAAATTCAATATAGAAAAGTATTGATTTTGATTTTGTGATGTAGTGAATTTATGTATGAAATTCTGAACATTTGATTGAGTGATTAAATGATGCCATGAATGTGAAAATAAAGACTAGAAAATGAGGTTGATGCATAAAAATGGAAAATGTATGAATTATTTGATGTGCTGGAAAATTCGCCTTATGAACAGTGTCTAGTGTTTTAGTCATAACTTGAGTTCTGGAAATCATTTCTGAGTGATTCTTGCTGGATTGGAAAGTTAAGACATAGGGCTTGAACTTTCATTCAGACCATTAGACCTAAATATGTCTGGAATTAGGTGACAAATGGACTCAAACTTTGAACTAGAAATCTGTCCAGAAAAAAAAATACTGGGCAGATTGCAGTGAACATAGGTTGGAAAACAATTCATAACTTTTGCTACGAAATTATTTTTAATGTGATTCCAGTTGTAAATTAAAGATAAGACATGTACCTGAATTTTTCTAGTTGATCAATTGTCCAAATGCCATCTAGAAATGGATGAAAAAGATATAGAAAGATAAGGCAGAAATCTGTCCAGTAAAATACTGGGCAGATTGCAGCGAACGTAACTTAGGAGAAAATTTATAACTTTTGCTACAAAATTTGTTTTAATATGATTCCAGTTGGAAATTAAAGATAAGACATGTACCTATATTTTTTTAGATGATCACATGTCCAAATTCTGTCTAAAAATAGACGAAAAATGCAGAGCAACATAAGATAGAAATGCTGTCCAGAATAGGACAGCTGGTAGAAATGTGTTGATTGTGGATTTATGTGTTAGAAAATGTATTGATTGAATTTTGCTTATAGTTATAATGATTAAATGAGCTAGTATGAGGTTGTAAAATATTGAATGAGAATTATTGCATTTATATGGAATTTATATTAATGTTTCCCTACATAATTTATGCAAATATGAATAAAGGTAACAAATGTAATTTAAGCCCTATAACATCTAGTCGAGAACTAGAAATTAGGATAAGTTGGCATGCCAATAAAAGGGTAGAAATGTAGGCACTAAATATAATAGTGCTGAGTTAAAATTATGTAGGCACTAAAAATAATAGTGCTAAGTTGAAATTTACTTAGGCACTAAGAATTAGTGCTGAGTTCGAAATTTACGTAGACACCAAAAAGGTGCTGAGTTGTTATTGAAAATGTACGCGTTAAACGCTGAGTTATAAAATAATTATGTAGGCGCCGAGTATACTGCCGGAGAGCAGAAACCCTGTATCCAGTGTTTAGTTCCGGTCTAAGATGTTGTGGGCTATTAAATAAATAACAGAAAAAAAAATGTGAAGTATGAAATTCATATTGTAAATTTTATATCTTGTATTGTTAAAATTTCAAGCATGCTTAATGAATAAAATATCATAATTCATGAATTAAATATTTTTGCATGAAGAAAATAATTTATTATTAATTGAATATTTGGCATGCTAAATAGGTTAATTGTAGTTTCTAAAATTTTATTTTAGAATTATTTATGTAATGATTGGATAGTTGCCAAACGTACCACTAAGCTAGTAGCTTAGCGCGTGTGTTTCACGCGCAGATAAATAAAAGTAGTTGTTCCGATAGGGCGACCGAAGAAGAGAGAACCCCAAGATCATATTGCAGCAGTCTAGTTCTTTTTGTATGTTTTGATAATGATGTTGTAAAAATTAAGTTTTAAGAATTTTGTTGATGTAAATTTGTGGCTTGTAATATTTATAAGTAATGGATTTGGTAATTATATATATCTAGAATTATTGTAGTTATATTTTTAAATATCATGGTTTAATGAATAAGTTATTTTGAATCACAATATTTCCATCACTAGATATATATTTAAATTGAAAAAAAAATATTTATACAAAATTGAGCGTTGGTTTTAAATTAAATGAGCTTAGTAGCACTTCCATATCCTATTAGCGATTAGTAGGGTAAGTGAGCGCTACATTGTATCTATGTGTTGATTGTGAAATTTTGTGATGAAAAGATATATTATTTGACTTTTCTTAATGTTATAATGATTAAACGAGAAAGTATGATGTTATAAAATTTTTAATGGAGATTAATGCATTTATGTGAAATTATATTAGTGTTAAGTACATAATTTATGCAAATAATAATAAAGGTAACAAATATTATTAAGTTATATAACATCTAGTCGAGAACTAGAAATTAGCATAAATTGATATGCCAATAAAAGGGTAAAAATATAGGCACTAGAAAATAGTGTTGAGATTTAATTTACATAGGCACTAAGAAATAGTGTTAATTGAAATTACGTAGGTACTAAGAAATAGTGTTGAGTTTAAAATTATATAGGTACCAAAAAGGTATTGAGTTATTATTGAAAATATAGGCGCTAAACGTCGAATTATAAAATAATTAAGTAAGCACCGAGTATACTGTCGGATAGTAGAAACTCTGTATCCAGTATTTAGTTCTGGTCTAATATATCGTGGGCTATTAAACAAATAGCAGAAAAATGTAAATTATTAAATTGATATTTTAAATTGTATATCTGGTATTGTTAAATAATTTCAAGTATGCTTAATGAATAAAATGTTATAATTAATGAATTGTATATTTTTGCATGAAGTAAATAGTTTTGATATTATTTGAATATTTTTGGCATGCTTAGTAAATTAATTGTAGTTTCTGAAGTTTGATTTTAAAAATATTTATATAATTATTAGATAGTTGTCAAACGTACCACTAAGCTAGAACCAGATAAATAGACGTAGCTGTTGCGTTAAAGCGACCGAAGATAAGGGGAACCCCAAGATCAAATTGCAACAGTTTGTTTTCTTTTTGTATATTTTAGAAATTATATTGTAAAAATTAAATTTTAAGAAGTTATTTTGATGTAAATTGTGGCATGTAAGATTTATAAGGAGCGAATTTTGTAATTAATATATTTGGTATTATTGTAAATGTATTTCTAAATATTTATGGTTTAATGAATGAATTTTTTTAAATCAAAATATTTATATCACTAGTTCTATATTTAAATGATATGAAACAATTATAGTAATAAATATTCTGCTAATAATAAACTCAAATATTGGACAAAAATTATACAATAATTTGAGCATTGGTTTTTACAAAAAATAAATTTAGTAGTACTTTCATATACCATTAACAACTAGTAGGGTAAGAGAACGCTACATCCATAACTTCTTTTTCACCAACAAACAACTCATAAGATCTTTCAATTCTTGGTAAATTGTAAATTGACTCTCGAAACTAGTCAAATTTGTAATTTAATTATTTACCATTTTTAACATCTTTTAAGCTCTTTATATAATTTATTAAGCATATATCAACATAATTAAATCATTACTTGATTAATCCATGTCAAAAACTAAATTTAGACTCCGATCAGTGAAACGTGTCAATTTAACGACACGTGCGATTCAGTGCTTAAGTTAGCGGATATGACAAATCTAATTTTCTCATATTTTAGTTTAATTATGATAATTTCTTAAAAATATGATTACAATAAAAGAAAAGTTTTACAATTATAGTGCATTACACTCAAGAGTAAACAAATAAAAAATGACTAAGAATAATATTTTTCATATCTTCTTTTGTTGTATAAATCCTCTTGTTAGCCTCTTTCAAAATTAGAATAGTATTATGCCTCTTTCTTTATTTTTTTGTAGGGATGACAATTGGACCCGAATTTGCGGATCTCCACCCCAAGTGAGTTTTTTTTTTAACTTTTGATTGAGGTCATGGCGGGTTTTGAAGAAATCCGAAATAACATTTAACAGGGATGGTGTGGGAATGGAATTCATAAATTCCGCCCGATGCCCCATCCTGTCATATATATAAGAATTATTTAAATAACATAAAAAAATACTTATAATTTATATTTTTTAAAACCTTTGAGCTATATAATAATATTTGTATAGTGGATATTTCACTTTGTTAGCTATGTATGAATTGATTAATATTACTATTTTCATTAGTTATGTATGAATTATAAAATATAAAAAAAATAAAAATGTTAGATCTTTTATAATTTATTTGCTATTATTTTGGATTTATTGTGATGTAAATGAAATTGACAATTTAAATGAATAATATCAAATATAAGTTAAAAAAATAGATTGGGAATACCCAACCCCACTTGGGGATACCCAACTCCATTTGGAGCAGGGATAAGAATTAATAATATTTTTTTTGGGATATGGAACGAGAATGAAGATATAAATTTATAATCGGAGATGGGCGGGTAAAATCCAACTCCAATCCATCTCGTTGCCACTCATAGTTTTTTGTCACCTAGCTAATTGTAACCGGTCAAGACAAGATATTTGATATTAGTATAGCTCTTCTAACTTCCAAACAGTGATCAAGTTGTATTTGTAAATCAAGAATTTTAGTCTTGAGATCCGCTGTTAAGATTTGCATAGTTTTGATATCTCTTATAGATAATGAAATCTTAATTTTACAATGTTTTCAAATTTAACATTTAAAACCCCTCTCTTGCAAATCATATTTCTACCTTCTAATATGGAAAGCCAAGAGGGAAACCTTGAAGTATGATTCCAATAATATATATATATATATATATATATATATATATATATATATGTCAAATTTTCATCTAAATCTGAATGAAAATCTAACTAAAGAATTATATTGAAAAGGAACAGTAAATATCATATTCATATTATTGGATTTTGTATGGGTCTGAACTGCCTATGTGGGATTGATCCAACCCAAAATCTAATATTTTTAAAATATAATTTAAATAGAAATAAAGAGGATGGTTATTTTGTAGATATAAAATTGCTCCCTCCCACATCATTGCAGTGGTAACTGCAACAAAAAGAATATAGAAATTGACAAAAAAGCTCTCTCTAAAAATTCTCTTATCTCGCAATCCATTTAGATAATAAAGATGTGTTAGTATTGTAGAATTAAGCTTGGTTCTAATAATCCGATTTCACCGAAGTATTAAAAACAGACCGGAATACATTTCACAAATAAGTATATACTTCTCAATTATCTTGCACATATTTATTAGTATTATATTTTATACAAAAAGTATTCACCAAATTAGTGGAATTTATTTACAAATTTCTCTTAAAATTATATATAAAAATTAATTTGCTATTCTTTTAAATTCACATATTTAAAATGAAGAACCAAATGTGTGGATATAAGAAAAATAAACATATTATTTTCATGAAAAATTACAAGAAAATCCTAAATATATTGTTGTATTTCCAATTTAGATCCTAATCACTTTTCCTATCAATTCAACTCCTAGCATTTTTTATTATTTTTAATTTTAATCCTCCAATTATATTCCATCCAGTTTTCATAATAGTATTGTGACTGAGACTACAATTGCATGTTTCAGTAAACATTAAGATTTGGATTGAACAAATGAAAAAAAAAACAGAGTTTAAATTGACAAAATCCCTATATGTTGTAGTTTTCTTTAAAGTTATGAAAACCTCAACATATGAATGTTTGATAGAGAATTCAATTTGAAGCTTCACAAATGTTAGTATATGAATTCAAAATACTTCTATACGCTACAAAATTTTTCTTTTTGTAAATTTTCCTATTTTTTATAATAAATTTTTAAAATAAGCTTACAAATGAAAACTATTAAATTTATGAAATTTATTTATACCAAATAAAACTACGAAAAAATAAAATTTCATTTGAAAACTACTAAACATTCATTTTTTTAAATAGTTACAATTTAAACCAAATACTAAACTTTTACTTGTGCTGACAATTCATCTTTTTTTCAAAATATTTTCTTTTTGAATTTTATATTAGATAGTAATATAAGTAATGTAGTTTTTTTAATTATATATTATTTTAATACTATGAAATTATTCTTAGGACACAAATCCTAAATTATTTGCAGGAATTTCGTTATTAAAAATTCTAATTTTAGTGAAAAATTTATTTCCTCCATGTGTTTAATACTTTAATTGCATAATAAGATTCCGAGTGTAAAAAAATAAATTTTCAATTTCTTCAGAAAATTAAGATATATAATTTTTGATAAAATCTCTTATTAACAGCACCGACCACGGGTTAGTGAACCGGCGTGTGATCCGCTGACGCCAAACAGATCTCCATCAGGCGAGCCGTCAAAAGCCGAGCCGCTTATCCAAAATTTTCATTTGGGTTGCATTTTAAGTTCATTTCATTTGTGTTACCTAACCCAAGTAAGAATTTAACCGTATGCCTGTACCCCATGACCCACCTTGGTTTATTTAAACACACAAATCGTTAGAGGTCATCTGGGTTGTGAACCGGTTCAGTCCTCTCTCTCTCTCTCTCTCTCTCTCACTCGCTCTATCTCTAACACCTTCTCTCTGGTTTTCATTTTATAGATCAACAACCATAGATTATTGGGTTGGATGCAAAATTCAAACTTTTGTTTGCATTAATGGAGTAATGATGTAGAGGGAGACAGAAGAGAAAAGTTTGTTTTTTCTTGACTAATAATTAACTTCTGTCACAGGGTTGGGTTTGAAAGAAAGAAAGGAAGGTTTTTTTTTTTTTTTTTTTTTCTTGTTGGTTTTTTTTTCCTTGATTTTCTTTTGGATGGGTGCAGAGAGAGAAGTAGAAGTAGCAGAAGTATTGAAAAAGGAAAAAGTTGAGAGAGATATCAGAGAGCAGCTATGGTGGTTCAATTATATACATCACTACTTCACATGTTGGTCTAGCTGCTGCTTACATAGAAACTCTTCTTACAAGTGAAAATCTTGTATCTTAAAAAACAAACGAAAAAGGATTTAAAAAACAAACGAAAAAATCCTCTTTGTTCTCCTTAAAAATTCGCTCATTAAAATCCTCATGCTTGCACATACAAAGTGACTTCAAATAAAGAAGACACTTTGATCTAAAAAAAAAGTTATTTTCCTTCTTTCAGTCATGAAGAGACTTGGCAGCTCTGATTCTCTTGGCGTTTTGATGTCCATCTGCCCAACCACAGGTTCTTAAACAGAACCCTCTTTTTTCTTTTCCTTTTTACTATCTTTTCAGTTAATACTTAATGTCAAGAAAAAAAAATCCAAGAATTGTCGTGTATATGTTTTTAACTTGACTTTTAATTATTGTTGATCCATGAATTGTTTTTTTAGATGAGCAGAGTCCAATAAACAGCAACCATGTTTATGGCAGAGAATTTCAGTCCATGTTTGATGGGTTAGACGAAGATGCCTGTGTAGAAGAATCAGGTCATGGTCATGTGGCCGAGAAGAAGAGGCGATTGAGTGTAGATCAAGTAAAGGCTTTGGAGAAGAACTTCGAAGTAGAAAACAAGCTTGAACCAGAAAGAAAAGTGAAGTTAGCTCAAGAACTTGGCCTGCAGCCGAGACAAGTTGCTGTTTGGTTCCAAAACCGCCGTGCACGGTGGAAGACGAAGCAATTGGAAAGAGATTATGGTGTTCTTAAAGCCAATTACGAATCTCTTAAGGCAAATTATGACTCCCTCCACCGTGACAATGAAGCTCTCCTCAAAGCGGCAAGTTTCCCTTTTCTTGTTTTAGTCAGTGCCCATTAATTTTGTTTCTTGAAAAAGTAAATTAAAGAGATTAATGTTTTCAAGATTGTTAATTTGTGTTACAGATAAGAGAACTGAAGGCGAAGCTGAATGAAGATAACAAAACGGAGAGCAATGTTTCAGTTAAAGAAGAGATTATCTTGCCGGAATCTGATGAAAGAACCGATGAACCGCCACTACTTGTTGATTCAGAGAACACAAATGATCTTAATTATGAGAGCTTCAACAACACAAACACTGGCAATGAATCAGTAGTAGCAAATCTTTTCCCTGATTTGAAAGATGGGTCATCAGATAGCGATTCGAGCGCCATATTGAACGAGGATCATAGTCCAAATCCGGCCATTTCTTCACCTGGGATTCTACAGAACCACCAGCTAATGATGTCTCCTCCGCCATCTTCATCAGCAATCAACTGTTTCCAGTTCAACAAAACGACGACGTTTCACACGAGTCACTTCGTGAAGATAGAAGAACACAATTTCTTTAGCAGTGAGGAGGCTTGCAATTTCTTCTCTGATGATCAACCTCCTACCCTTCAATGGTACTGTAATGATCAATGGAATTAGATGAAAAAATAATTAAAAAAGAATAAGAAAAAACGAGAAAAATGGCGGATGACGGTGATGGTGGAATCTTGAGAGCAAGAAAGAGAGTTAGCTCCAAGGTTTTTGCAAAAAAGAAGAATATGATAAAAGAATCAAAAGATGGACTAAAAAATGAAAATGGAGAAAGAGTTTGGAACTATTAGAAGAAGAAGAAGAAGAGGCACGTGGGGTTAGATGAAAAATGAGGAATATTATTTCTTCTGCTTTGTTACTTCAGAAATCGTGCGGAATGATTAGGTCGTAATTGGAGACTCTGGGCTGTAAAAAGTTGTTAAAGAAAATCATCTTTGAAACCATGTGGGAAGAATTCATGTTATGGAGAAAGAATCATGGCTTCTCTTTTTCTCTTTTTTCAAAATAACCCTCTTTTCACTTCTCTCTATGCTCTTCTTTGCTTTCTCTTCTTTTAATTAGCATGAATGGATGGCCAAATTTAAGCAGAAAAGAAAAAGAAAAAGAGGATGTCCCAAATTTATAATAGCAAGTTTGAATTTAGCGAAATTTAGAGGGTATCTTTGAAATTGTTTTTTCTGTAAAAAAATCTGCTAAATGCAATGCTTGAGCATAAATACAAAATAGCTTTCATCTGGGTCCCTAGTATTTTTGTCACTTTCGGATGAGAACATAAAATTTTTTTTGCAATTAGACTGTTGAGCGGGTGTACGTAGATATTTTGTAGTTGACGTCAGTTTTAAATTTTGAATCCAAAGTTCATGTAAAGTCAAAATCTAAAAATCTAAAAAAAATTGTAATCTATCAAATAGTGAGATGACTATAATCTCTCAAGTTAATATGTGGTGATAGAAAACTTTAAAATTTGTAATCTTTTTTGATTTCAATCAATAAAGAAAAATATAATAAAAAAGCTAATTGACATCAATAGTAGTAGTAGTAATAATAATAATAAAAAAGCTAATTGACATCAATAGTAATAATAATAATAATAATAATAATAATAATAATAATAATAATAATAATAATAATAATAAAGTAGAATTATGACTCATTGCAATTTTTTTGTAATAAAATTAATTTTAAATTTTCTTGAAAGTGAAAGGAGTAGACTGAAGAAAGATAGAAAATTGTCACTTTTCATCTAAGTTTCCATCAATCTAAAGTGTGCGTTTAAGCATGAAAACAATGGGTAAAAATTTGTGTTAGAGAGGTTGATGTTTTTTATTTTCAAAGATCTCATAAAACATTTTTCATGTGTTAGGGGATGCTAGAGGCAGTGGCGAGGATCACAAAGGGAATAGGCAATCTAGGAAGCTTGAAGTGTTTAGGCTCAATTGTTAAAGATTAGCATATATATGCATATCAATTCCCTCTTTATTTTGTGTTCTACCATATTATATGCTATGAAGTGTTGTGAAAATGTGATATGTAAAATGAATGAGCATTTGGTCATGTAAATGCTTAGAAGTTAAGTAATATATATATTGAAATGCTATGAAATGGATTATGATGTTTACATTGATAAAAAGACCTTTGGTTATGATTTGTGTTTTAAAAGTTTTATTTTATGTTATGGCATAATAATACTATGAAATGTTGTTGAGTATTGATAGGAGTGATTGACATTGGTCAATCTTAGAGGCTTTTGCATGTGATTTTGGTGATGCTCTATTTAGGTCAAGTTTCTGTTCCTGAAAACCCATAATTCACACATGTGACATATAGTTCATGACCGTGAATGCTCAAACCATAAGTGGTTTCATGTCCATGACAAGGGAGTCCTATGAAACATAGTTCATGCCCGTGAATATTGATAGTATAAAATATGCAATTTTTAGTTTCTAATGTTATATGATGGGTGAAATAAATCACATATTATAAGTTGTATGCAAGCATGTGTTATTTGTATGTGGGTGATGGTAATAAGGTAATATATCAGTGTTATTATTTTCAAGCATGGATGAATGTGATAACAATATTAAAGAGGAAATGAGAAAAATGATAAGGAATATGTTCTAAATGCCAAGTTATCTAACATAAGACTTGACATAGGATAAATAACATACTATTGAGGGGATTATAGTACCATAAGATATATTTTATTTGAGGAAAAGGTAGCTGAAGTTTTGGTTAGAGTGCCTTTATTTCTTGGTTCCACGCAATTATTAGGTTAATATAGATAAAGCTTAGGATAGAGCGCCTTTGATCTTGGTTTATACTCAGTTAAGATGACTGAAGCTCAAGTGAGAATACCCTCGACTTGAGGAGCTCAAACGAGCATACTCATAATTAGTGGATAGGGTGGCTGGAGCTTAGGTAAGAGTACTATGGTGCCATAACCTGCATCTGAATAGTCCGACTTAGAGTTTGGACACATAAATAACAATGAAATGGTAAGTTTTGGATAAGGCAAAGTCAAGTGAGTAAAAGGAAAAAGAATATTGTGTGTGTGTGTGTATAATATACATACATATATATATATATATATATATATATATATATATATATAACTTGTTGTTGTGATACATGGGATATGATATGTGTATAAAGGTAAGATGCATGCATTGTTATGCATTAGGATAGTTGTTTATGAACATGATAGTATGACAAGAATGTGTATATTCTGTCATGACTTATATGAATGCATGCTTAAATTTTTATGCCTATATGTACAACTAAGCTTTTAGTAGTTTAACGTGTGAGTTTTCTAGCACACAGGTTTAGAGCCTAGAGGATAGCTGAAGTTGACACTAGAGAAGAAGTGCCCATACTGAAAAGGGCCCATATTGAAAGTCAATATTTACCCTTAAAGAATTGGTCACATGTCTCTCATTCAATTCTTTTTGTACATGACATGGGTTTTTGGATTTAATTTCTATACATGCCTTTTTCATTTCAAAAAAATATGTAATTGCTTTTAACGTTGTATTTTGCAAATATTTGACCTATTTAGCCCTAGTATAGTTTTATATGATGATGTTCTTTGGGAACAAAGTTTATGCATATTTTATGGTATTAATGCAAAGGTTTTAATACGACCATATGATTATGTTGCCCAGATATTGAACCAAGAAGGGGGGGTTGAATTGGATATTAAAAATTTAACTTTTAAGTGTGGAAAGAAAAGTTAGGTTGAGTAGGGATAGGAAGATATGACACAATAATTGTTATAGAGGTTCGGGTGTTAACAAACCCTACTCCTCTCCCCAATCTCAATTGGGAGTTTAACTAACACACTAAGTATTACAATGGAGTTTTACAAGCTCACTCCCAATTATGGTATTTCTAATACTGGATCACACCTAACCCAGAAATCCCTTGTGTTTTAATGGCTCACACAAATAACTCTTACAAGTGTTCTACTCTTAACCGCAAAATACCCAAACTCACTTGAGTAGTTGATTATAGAGAGAAATACTTACAAATCTATAATGCTCAGAGAATGATGAGCAAAAATATTTTCATAGAGAATAAATGTTTGTTTTGAAAATATCAAATGCACAAATGTCTTACAACAAGATTTTGATTCGAAGTATTAGCTATTCTCTTATTCTGGATTCATAAATGACTTGCATTTATACTTCCATGGAGAATTATAGTCGTCTGATTGCATTTAATGCGGAAATAGTCGTTGCACCAACTCTTATTTTCGCACCTGACATGTTTCTCTTTCCTCTTTCACGGTCGTGAGTATGAGTGTCACGGTCGTGACTGTTCTTCCAAGCCGTAACTTGAGTGACGACTTTGGCCATGAAGCATTCTGGAAGGATTTGAAGTGTTTGATCACGGGCGTGACATTATATCTTCACGGGTGTGAACATCCTTCCTAGCCATGGTCCAAGTGGTGACTCAGGCCATTAAGCTCTCTGGAGGAATTTGTCATATCTTATCACGGGGTGACTAATATGATCATTCATGGTTGCTATCATTCTTCATGACCGTGAACTTTAAATGTTAGATAGTTGATGCTAAGCTTCATCACGGGCGTGACATATAAGGTCACGGGCGTGAACACGCTATTTCTTAATTTTTCTTATCTTTTTAAGATTAGTCTTCCATTCTCCATTCTTGCTATCATGTTCCATACCCTGTTCAATAAAGTTAGAAAACAAGTATGTTAAATACATTATTGCTATTTTATTTGTTAGCATCAAAATAACGGAAATACCCCTTAAGGTTCAACAATCTCCTCCTTTTTGATGGTGACAAATAATCTAGCAATATATGCTTTTGAGAAGTCTCCCCCTCAAAAGATGCTGAAGATAAAACAATTACTGAAGTGCAAGAATTGTAAAGAATGATGAAGTGTAGCATCAAAATATGCTTCCTAGTTTTAGGTATATGCAAGTTATATGCAAGGTATATCCAATGTATACCAAAATTCTTCCTTAAAACAAGTTAAGTATATGCTAAGTATATTTAAGGTATATTCAAAGTATATCAAGTGCATATTCATTCATGTAACTTGCATCAAGGTATATGCAAAGTATACTTAAGGTATATTTAATGTATATGAAGCTCATTTGCATACTTGCATATTCATTTGATTCAAAATAAGTATTGCATTTAACTTTAAACACAATATATTGCTAGGTTCTCCCCCTTTTATCATCAACGAAAAAAATAAAAAAAAGATAAAACATAATGGAAAACAAAAGCAATTATATTAATATAGAAAGACAAATACAAAGATTTGAAAGGAAATTGAAATTCCTACATCAAACAAGCTAGAAAATAACATAGTTAACATATAGTCTAGCTGGACATCCTATCTCTAAGGCGAGCTACTTCCGCCTCGAGGCTCTCCATGCGAGACTCCATGAAATCTTTGAGTTTCTCTAACCTCTCATCCATCGAAGCCTGCAATTGCTCAAATCGTGGTGCCAAGAGGTCAGCCACTTGCTGAGCCAAGTTTGGTATGGAGGTAGTGGATTGTCCAATTTTCTGCTCAACCTCTAGAGGCACCACCTCAACTCGAACTCTCTTCCTCTGCTGGATTCCTTGGAGGCCAGCTTTGAAGTCATCCGAGTCATTGTCCTCCCAAATAATCTCACCAGCAGTGTTGGTGAAGCAGTAGTAGATGTTGTTCTCAAATACTATACGAACAGCTGCTCCCATTTTGATAAAAGACTTGACGTCTAGTCGGTCTTGAGGATATACTGGTATGAGATTGAAGTGGTGTTCCTCTAGCTTCAAGTACCCCAGCTTGATGGCGAGGTGAGTCACGTACCCACCAATTAGAATGTCTCCGGAGGGCTTGGTGGAAATTGACAAAAGATGGTTTACAAACCATCAAGATAAAGCCACTGATAGGCCTCTTCGGTCCATCTCCAGGAGAAAGAGCTCTGACTTCCTAATCGATCCATTGCTGTCTCCTCTGGCAAAAATTCTATAGGTTAGAAACCTATGCAAGTACTTGTGCACTAGGGATTTAAGGTGTATGCTTTTCATCTTCTTGACGTCCCAGCTGCAGTCAAGCCCAAAGTGAGTCCATGCTTGAGTAGCATAGAACTCCACCTCACTCTCATTCAACATACCATCAGAGGTAAGGTTGAACATGTCACCAAACTCTATGGCAGAGAGGGTGTTCGGATGCTTACAAAGTTGGAATTTCATCGTGCTGGTAGGAGAGACTTGCAGAGTGCTCAGGAACTCTAGAGTTGGTTCCCTCAGCGTCGGTTGATAGATATCAACGAAATCTTTCAGATGACAAGCCTGGAGTTGTTTCATCATGCTTGTCTTGAGGCCAAGTGTACGGATGGTTTGCCACTCAAATGATCGAGAGGAAATGAGTGGTCTTTTCTTGAGAACTGAGTATCTTGGATGACAACGCTCCGGAATAATGACAACGCTCTGGAATTGAGTATCTTGGAAATTTTGGAGTAGAACCTAAGGTGTTTGATTTCTGATGATGGAAATGGTTTTTGAAGATATTTATAGTTGGAATGAGTTGTTAGGGGGCCAGAATCTTCAAAATAGTATTCAATGGTGATAAATGAGAGAAGTTGAGAGAAGTTGGAGAGTTGGAATGAGAGAAATAACGACATAAATGTTTTATAGCTGACATCTTCACGCGCCTGAAAAACTAAGTCATGGGTGTGAAATGTTGTGTTCACGGTTTGCTGAAGAGACGCTCTACCCATGAAGAGAGAGGTGAAATTATTCACGGTCTTGAAAATTAAAGGTAATGGGCGTGAATGATGAACTATCACGGTGGTGACAAACGAGTCATGGGCATGAATTACAATCTTCACTACTTGTGATCGTGGAACAAAACATGATACAAAGCATGAATGCTTCTGTGAGTTTTTGGTGGAAATGTTCACAGTCGTGAAAAAACGTCACGGGCATGAACAAAGGGTTTCACGAGAATGATTGAAAAAGGTTATGGTTGTAAAATATAGTCTTCACTACCTTCAGTTGTGAAGCATGTCGTGAAGCAAGTCGTGAAAGCTACTGGTGCTTTTGGCGATTTAGATCACGGCCGTGAATATATGTCACGGGCGTGAATTGCCTAAAATTATCATTAAATAAAATTAAGTCTAAAACAAGACTAAAGTATTTCTAAGGAGCTTCTATCCCCTATAACGTATATTTCCATCAAATTAGGTACCTCATATCTAATAAGATGAGACAAAAAAAAACACAAGATTATCAATCAAGGTTTGACAATTTTGGCAATCATAAAGTTAATCCATCAATCATACCAAGCTCTCTTCTTGTGAAATTGAATCTTTCCTCATTTAGAGACTTAGTGAAGATATTTGCCAATTGATTGTATGTGCTTATAAATTCCAATACAACATCTCCATATTGAACATTATCTTTAATAAAATGGTGTCTTATGTCAATATGCTTACTTCTAGAGTGTTGAATGGGATTCTTAGATAGATTTATGACACTTGTATTGTCACATTTAATAGGTATACGGTTCATACTATGACCATAATCCTTAAGTTGTTGTTTCATCCAAAGGATTTGTGTACAACAACTTCCTGCTGCCACATACTCTGCTTCAGCGGTGGAAAGAGCAACTGAAACCTGTTTCTTGCTAAACCAAGAAACTAAGCATTCTCCAATAAAGTGACAAGTACCTGAAGTACTTTTTCTATTTAAAAGACTTCCAGCATAATCAACATCTGAATATCCTCTAATGTAAAAGAATGAATTTCTAGGATACCACAAACCTAGATGCAATGAGCCATATAAGTATTTAAAAATTCTTTTTACTACATTTAAATGAGACTCTTTAGGACATGATTGAAAGCGAGCACATAAGCATACACTATACATTATGTTGGGTCCAGAGGCAGTAAGATATAAAAGTGATCTGATCATACCTCTATAGAGCTTTTCATTAATGCTTTTACCCTTTTCATCCTTGTCCAATTTTGTTGATGTGCTCATTGAAGTCTTGGCATTCTTGCATCCTTCCATTCCAAATTTCTTAAGTAAGTCTTTGGCATATTTGGATTGGTTGATGAATATGCCCTCATTGCCTTGTTTTATTTGTAGATTGAGGAAGAATTTTAGCTCACCCATCATGCTCATTTCGAATTCCCTAGTCATACACTTAGCAAATTCTTGACAAAGCAATTCATTAGTAGACCCAAATATGATATCATCAACATAAATTTGAACAATTAGAGTATCATGCTTATGTTTTTTAATGAATAGTGTAGTGTCAACATTCCCCTTTGTAAATTATTTTCTAAGAGAAAAGAACTTAGTCTTTCATACCAAGCTCTTGGGGCTTGTTTCAAACCATATAAAGCTTTTGAAAGTTTAAATACATGATTGGGCAAATCATAGCTTTCAAAACCTGGTGGTTGTTCTACATAAACTTCTTCTTCTATAAAACCATTTAAAAAGACACTTTTTATATCCATTTGAAAGAGTTTGAAATTCATGTGGCATGCATATGCTAAAAGTATTCTTATGGCTTCTAATCTAGCTACAGGAGCACAGGTCTCATCATAATCTATTCCTTCTTCCTGATTATACCCTTTTGCAACCAATCTAGCCTTATTCCTAGTTATTGACCCTTGTTCATCTAGTTTATTTCTAAATACCCATTTGCTTCCTATGATTTGATGCTCTTTGGGTCTAGGTACTAAGGTCCATACCTTACTTCTCTCAAATTGGTTGAGTTCCTCTTGCATGGCAATCACCCAACTTTCATCATTAAGAGCCTCATCAATATTTTTAGGCTCAATTTGAGAAACAAAAGCAAGGTTAGAAACTAAATATTTGAGATGAGATCTAGTACTTACTCCCCTTGTTGGATCACTAATGATTTGCTCTTTGGGGTGATCTTTTGTCAATCTTCATTCCTTTGAGAGCTCTTGCCTGTTTTCCTCTTGAGCTTGAGATAGAAAATTATCTTGATGTGAATCTTCTTGATCATTTTCTTCTCTTCCATTTTCAAGATCAAGTCTTTCCATGGTACCTACAACATCATTCAGAACATTACCTTTCACAAGATCAAGTCTACTAGATTCATCAAAAACAACATGCATAGATTCTTCAACAATTAATGACTTTTTATTAAATACTCTATATGATTTGCTAGTTGTAGAGTATCCTAAAAAGATACCCTCATCAGATTTAAAGGCAAATTTTCCAAGGTTGTCCTTGGTATTCAATATGAAGCACTTACATCCAAATACTCTGAAGTATGATATCAAGGGCTTTCTTCCATTCCATAGCTCAAATGAAGTTTTGTTTAAGAAAGGTCTTTTGAAAACTCGATTTGAAATATAACAAGTAGTATTTGTAGCTTCTGCCCAAAAATAAGTTGGTAAACCATATTCATTGAGCATTGTTCTAGCCATTTCAATTAAAGTTCAATTTTTCCTTTCAACTATCCCATTTTGTTGAGGTGTCCTAGGAGATGAAAAATTCTGCAAAATGCCATTTTCAAGACAAAAATTTTCGAAGTTTTCATTTTCAAATTCTTTGCCATGGTCACTTCTTATTTTTGAAATACAATATCCTTTTTAATTTTGAACTCTTTTAGCCAAATTTCTGAAAGTTTCAAAGGCATCACTCTTTTGAGCTAAGAAAATTACCCAAGTAAATCTAGAGTAATCATCTACGATGACAAAGGCATAGTGTTTACCTCATAAGCTTGCAATAATAGTGGTTCCAAATAAATCTAGATGCAGGAGTTGTAGAGGTTTTGAGGTACTTACTATGTTTTTGGATTTGAAGGATGACTTGTGTTTCTTTCCTCTTTGGCAAGGTTCACATGTCTTGTCTTTTTCAAATTTGACTCTTGGCAGTCCCTTTACCAGCTCTCCTATGCTAAGGCTTTGAATTAAATCCATGCTTGCATGACCAAGCTTTCTATGCCATAACCAAGATTCATCACTAGTAGTCACAAGACACTTAGAGGAATGGTTAGATATTTTGTGTAAGTCTATTATGTAGGTATTGACATCTCTATTTCCTTTAAATATCTCTTGACCATCAATAGAGGTTACAAGACATTCGTTGGAAGTAAATGTTACTTTGTTTCCTTTATCGCATAATTGACTTACACTTAACAAGTTATGTTTCAAGCCATCAACAAGCAAGACATCCTTAATAAAAGTAGTACCATTAACACCAATAGAACCAATGCCAATTACCTTACCCTTTGCATTGTTTCCAAAGGTAACTTTACCTCCATCAACACTTTTGATTTCATTGAAGAGTTCTTTGTCTCCTGTCATATGCCTTGAGCATCCACTGTCTACTAGCCAAGCATTTTTGTTTATTGTGTCACAATTCAAGTATGGTTTTTAGGTACCCAAATGAGCTTGGGTCCCTAGGGGTTAGTACATGAAGTTCCCAATGAGCCTTCCTTATCCAGCAATGTTTATTTATGTGACAAAATTTCATACAATAATTACATTGTTTAGCTCTAAATATGCTTTTTGGTCTTACAATGCTTTTGAATGCCATATTTCTATTAGACTGAGTTTGAGAACAATGGCATGCACAATCATGATGAATTGGTGCATTTCTAGGTGCATTCTTCTTATACATAAAGGCATGATTAGCCTTTTGAGGCCTCTTTCTTAGGCTTACCAATCCTTAATTATTCCTCTTATGTATATAAGATTTAGTGTATTTTGTGCTCTTAGCCCTTGGGGCTGTTACAACAAATGTAGAGATGTGAGGTTCACTTGACTTAACAAAAATAGTCTTGTGAGAAGATGATGATGTGCCCTTAAATCCTATACCATGTCTAATTAAGGGTGGTCTTTAAGACACAATGAGAGTATCTAAACTCTCATTTCCCTTGTGAAATTTTGAAATGGAGTTTCTAAGTTCCTCAACTTCATTTTTCAAAGTATTGTTTTCTTTAAGCAAGGATTTTGTTGAGGGTCTTGAAGAGTATTCATCTGATGACTTTTGAAGAGATTCATTAGATGATTTAAGCTTAAATTTCTCCTTTTCTAAAGCATCCATTTTGATTTTCAAATTAGAAATGTTATTCTTATAAGTATTGAATTTACTTATATATTTCTCTAGTTCTAGATTCAATACTTCTATTAGGCTTTGCTCATCATCATCATCTTCACTATTACTATCATTTTCACTACTATCATTATTGAAAGAGTATGAGTGAAGTGATCCTACCTTATCCGAGACGTGATCCTCTATAGCCATGAAACATAGGTGTTGACCTCTTCACTTTCATTGTCATCTTTTTCACTTGAAGAGCTTTTGTCATTCCATGTGGCTTTGTGACCTCTCTCCTCATTGTCTCATTGATATTTGCTCTTGTGCTTCTTGAGCCTTGGATATTCCAGTTTAATATGCCCTTTCTTTCCACGTTCATAGCACTTTACCTCCTCTTTACTTCTTTGTGCATCATTAGAAGTCTGTTTGAGGTTTTCTTTGCCTGAATTTTCTAGAGTTGCTCATGTTAAACCTTGAGGGGTATTTTTGTCATTTTGATGATAACAAATAATATAGCAATATTGTATTTAACATACTTGTTTTTGTAAGTATATTATACAGGACATGAATTAAAATAGCAAGAATGGAGAATTGGAAGAATAATCCTTGACAAACAAAATTCAAGTTGTAGCATGTTCACTACCGTGACTCTAGGAGTCACTCCCGTGAAGGAAGCTAACCGTTACAAAAAACCAACATTTGAAGTTCACGGCCATGAAAGAAAAACAAACCCTGAAGTAAGCATTTTCGTCACCCCTGTGAATAAAGGTGTCACCTCCGTGAAGGTTCATGCAATTTCATCCAGAGAGCTTCACGACTAGAGTCACCACTTGGATCACGGCTGGGAAGCTTGTCACGCCTGTGAATGATTATGTCACGCCCGTGATGCAATATGTCAAAACATTCTAAAGAGCTTCACGACCAAGGTCACCACTTCAGTCACGGCATAGGAAGAACTGTCACCCCCGTGATAAGCATAGTCAAGCCCGTGAATAATGAAAGAGAAAAATGTCAGGCGCGATTTTTGGTTGGTACAACGGCTAGTTTCTTATTTAATGCACCCCAATGGCTATATTCAGCCATGAGAGTATACATGGAAGTCATTTATGCATTAAGAACAAGAGAGAATGATAAGAAAAACAAAAGATTAGCATATACTTCAAATCACAAGCTATCTTGTACTTTCATACTTTGAGAACAAATCTATTCTCTGTAAAAATCTTTTTGCTCCTCATATTTGAGCAATAAATATTTATAAGTGGTTCTCTCTGTAATCTTACTCAAGTGAGCTTTGGGTAGTTCTGAGTTAAGAGTAGAACACTTGTAAGGGTTAATTGTGTGAACCTCCAAAACACAAATTAAAAGGTTGTTTGTGTGAGCCTCTAAAACACAAAGTGTAGGTTGTTTGTGTGAGCCTGTAAAACACAAATTGTAGGTTGTTGTGTGAGCCTGTAAAAACACAAGGAATTGGTTATTGTGTGAGCCATTAAAACACAAGGGATTTCTGGGTTTGGTGTGAGCCATTGTGAGAAACACCATAGTTGGAAGTGAGCTTGTAAAACTCCATTGTAACACTTAGTGTGTTAGTGAAACTCCCAATTGCGATTGGGGAGAGGAGTAGGGTTTGTTAACACCCAAACCTCTATAAATATGTGTGTCAAATTTTCTCTATCCTTCCTAAAATTAATTGTTTATTTCCGCACCTTAAAGTTAATTTTTAAAAACTCCAATTCAACCCCCCTTCTTGGCTTAATATCTAGGCAACAATTGGTATCAGAGCCTTGTCTAGCATCGAAGCCTAAAAAGTGCTAGTAAAGAGTAAGATATGGCCAGTGAAGGATTCCAAAGTCTCAAACCTTACTTCGATGGAGCAAATTATGCCCATTGGAAGTTTAGGATGGAGACATACTTGGATAGTGAAGGAATTGAAGTTTGGGATAGTGTACGAAAAGAATGGACACCACCAACCAGAAGAGGAGCTGATGGTGAAGAGGAAATCTTATCAAGAGATGATTGGACAGAGCTTCAAAGAAGAGCAAATTTCAAAAACAAGAAAGCAATGACAATCCTATCAAGCTCATTATCTATTGAAGAATGTAGGAGAATACAACACTGCTCAACAGCATATAACATGTGGAAGACATTGGAGAACTATCATGAGGGAACTAAGCAAGTCAAATCCAAGAAGATTCAACTTCTAACCTCAGAATATGAGCTCTTCAAGATGAATCCAATGAGTCAATCACTGACATGGCCAATCGTCTTCTATCCATTATAAATGGAATGAGGAAACTTGGGAAGCATCTGAGTTTGGAAGATGTAAACAATAAAATCCTGAGAAGTCTTCCTCTTAAAGACTATGGTTCAAGAGTTGTTGGCATAGAAGAAGCAAATGAAGATATGAGCATCATGAATACTGATGTGCTGATTTGCAAACTTCTCACACATGAAATGGTAGTAAAGAAAGATAGAGAGCTTGAAGCAGAGCCAGAGAAAAGAAAGCCCTTAGCACTCATAGCCTCTACTTCAAAATCTCAAGAATAAAGTGAAGATGATGAAGAAATGAGTGATGATGAAAATGAGGACATCGCTATGCTTTCAAGGAGATTAAAAAGAATCATTGAGAAGAAAATGAGCAATTCCAGAAAATTCAGGCAAAGAAACCTCAAACAAACTTCTAATGATACACATAAAAGTAAGGAAGAGGTAAAATGCTATGAATGTGGAAAGAAAGGACATATCAAACCAGAATGTCCAAGGCTCAAGAAGCAAAGAGCAAATACCAAAGAGACAATGGGGAGAATGGTCATAAAGCCACATGGGATGACGAAAGCTCTTCAAGTGAAAAAGATGATAATGAAAGTGAAGAGGTCAACCTATGCTTCATGACTATTGAGGATCACGTCTCGGACAAAGTAAGATCACTACACTCATATTCTTTCAATAATGATAGTAGTGATAATGATAGTAATAGTGATAGTGATGATGATGATGATGAGCAAAGCCTAATAGAAGAATTAAATATAGAATTAGAGAAATATAGAACTAAATTTAGTACCTATAGAAATAATATCTCTAATTTGAAAAATAAGATAGATGGTTTAGAAAAAGAGAACATAAAGCTTAAATTATCTAATGAATCTCTTCAAAAGTCATTAGATGAATACTCATCAAGACCCTCAACAGCTTCACTGTTAAAAGAAAATAATACTTTAAAAAATGAAGTTGAGGAACTTAGAAATTCCATTTCTAAATTTCACAAAGGTAAAGAAAGCTTAGATACTCTCATTGTGTCTCAAAGACCACCCTTAATTAGACATGGTCTAGGATTTAAGGACACATCATCATCTTCGCACAAAACTATATTTGTTAAATCTAAAGAATCTCACATCTCCACACCTGTTAGAACTGCACCAAGAAATAAGAATGTTAAACCTTCTACACAGGAAAAGAATAATCACGCCTTCATGTATAGGAAGCATGCATTTAGAAAAATGCAAATTAATCATGAATGTGCATGCCATTGTTCTCAAAATCAGTCAAATAGAATTATGACATTTAAACACAGTGTAAAACCAAAAAGCAAGTTTAGACCAAAACAATGTAATTATTGTATGAAAATGGGTCACATAAATAAACATTGCTGGATAAGGAAGGCTCATTGGGAACCTTCATGTGCTAACCCCCAAGGACCCAAACTCATTTGGGTACCTAAATATCATACTTGATTTGTGATTCTATAGGTATGCCTCAAGTCCACAATAAACAAAAATGCGTGGCTAGTAGACAGTGGATGCTCAAGGCATATGACAGGAGACAAAGAACTCTTCAATGAAATCAAAAGTGTTGATGGAGGTAAAGTTACCTTTGGAAACAATGCAAAGGGTAAGGTAATTGGCATTGGTTCTATTGGTGTTAATGGTACTACTTTTATTAAGGATGTCTTACTTGTTGATGGCTTGAAACATAACTTGTTAAGTGTAAGTCAATTTTGCGATAAAGGAAACAAAGTAATCTTCACTTCAGATGAATGTCTTGTAATCTCTATTGATGGTCAAGAAATATTTAAAGGAAATAGAGATATCAATACATACATAATAAACTTACATGAACTATCTAACCATTCCTCTAAGTGTCTTGTGACTACTAGTGATGAATCTTGGTTGTGGCATAGAAGACTTGGTCATGCTAACATGGACTTAATACAAAGTCTCAGCACGGGAGAGCTAGTAAAAGGATTACCAAGAGTTAAATATGAAAAAGGCAAGACATGTGATCCTTGTCAAAGAGGAAAGCAACACAAGTCATCTTTCAAATCCAAAAACATAGTAAGTACTTCAAAACCTCTTCAACTCCTACATTTAGACTTGTTTGGACCTACTAGAAATGCTAGCCTAGGAGGAAAACATTATGCATTTGTCATCGTAGATGATTACTCTAGATTTACTTGGGTAATTTTCTTAGCTCAAAAGAGTGATGCTTTTGAAAATTTCAAAAACTTTGTTAAAAGAGTTCAAAATGAAAAAGGGTACTGCATTTCAAAAATAAGAAGTGATAATGGGAAAGAATTTGAAAATGAAAACTTTGAAAGTTTTTGTCTTGAACATGACATTTCACATAATTTCTCATTTCCTAGGACACCTCAACAAAATGGGGTAGTTGAAAGGAAAAATTGAACTTTAATTGAAATGGCTAAAACAATGCTTAATGAATATGAATTACCAATTTATTTTTGGGCAGAAGCCACAAACACTGCATGCTATATTTCAAATCGAGTTTTCAAAAGACCTCTTTTAAACAAAACCTCATTTGAGCTATGGAATGGAAGAAAACCCTTGATATCATACTTTAGAGTATTTGGATGCAAGTGTTTTATATTGAACACCAAGGACAATCTTGGAAAATTTGCCTCTAAGTCTGATGAAGGTATCTTCTTAGGATACTCTACAACCAGCAAAACATACAGAGTATTTATAAAAGATCATTAACGGTTGAAGAATCCATGCATGTTGTTTTTAATGAATCTAGTAGACTTGATCTTGTGAAAGGTAGTACTCTTGATGATGTTGTAGGTAATATGGAAAAACTTGTCATTGAAAATGGAAAAGAAGAAAACGATCAAGAAAATTTACTACCTCAAAATCAAGAACAAATGGAGCAAGAACTTCCAAAAGAATGGAGAATGACAAAAGATCATCCAAAAGAGCAAATAATTGGTGATCTATCAAGGGGAGTAAGTACTAGATCTCACTTCAAGCATTTAGTCACTAACATTGCTTTTATTTCACAAATTGAGCCTAAAAACATTGATGAGGCTCTTAATGATGAAAGTTGGGTAATTTCCATGCAAGAGGAACTCAACCAATTTGAGAGAAATAAGGTATGGAACCTAGTACCTAGACCCAAGAATCATCAAATCATAGGTAGCAAATGGGTATTTAGAAATAAATTAGATGAATAAAGGTTAATAACCAGGAATAAAGCAAGAGTAGTTGCAAAAGGATATAATCAGGAAAAAGGTATAGATTATGATGAAACATATGCACCTGTAGCTAGATTAGAAGCTATAAGAATACTCTTAGCATATGCATGTCACATGAATTTCAAACTCTTTCAAATGGATGTGAAAAGTGCATTTCTAAATGGTTATATAGATGAAGAAGTGTATGTAGAACAACCACCAGGTTTTGAAAGTTATGATTTGCCAAATCATGTTTTTAAACTTTCAAAAGCTTTGTATGGTTTAAAACAGGCTCCAAGAGCTTGGTATGAGAGACTAAGTTCTTTTTTATTAGAAAATAGCTTCACAAAGGGAAATGTTGACACTACACTTTTCATCAAAAAGCATAAGCATGATATACTTATTGTTCAAATTTATGTTGATGATATAATATTTGGTTCTACTAATGAGTTGCTTTGTCAAGAATTTGCTAAGTGCATGACTAGGGAATTTGAAATGAGCATGATGGGAGAACTTAAGTATTTCCTTGGTCTATAAATAAAGCAAAGCAATGAGGGCATATTCATCAACCAATCCAAATATGCCAAAGATTTAATCAAGAAATTTGGTATGGAAGGATGCAAAAATGCCAAGACTCATATAAGCACATCAACAAAATTGGACAAAGATGAAACGGGTAAGAGCATTAATGAAAAGCTTTATAGAGGTATGATCAGATCACTTTTATATCTCACTGCTTCTAGACCCGATATTATGTATAGTGTTTGCTTATGTGCACGATTTCAATCGTGTCCTAAAAAATCTCATCTAAATGCTGTAGAAAGGATTTTAAATATTTACATGGATCATTGCATCTAGGTTTATGGTATCCTAGGAATTCATCTTTTTATATTATAGGATATTCAGATGCAGACTATGCTGGTAGTCTTTTGGATAGGAAAAGTACTTCAGGTACTTGTCACTTCATTGGAGATTGTTTGGTTTCTTGGTTTAGCAAGAAACAAGTTTCAGTTGCTCTCTCAACTACTGAAGCTGAATATGTAGCAGTTGGATGCTGTTGTACACAAATTCTTTGGATGAAAGAACAACTTAAGGACTATGGTCATGAGATGAACCATATACCTATAAAATGTGACAACACAAGTGCTATAAATCTTTCAAAGAATCCTATTCAACACTCTAGAAGTAAACATATTGACATTAGACACCACTTTATTAGAGATCATGTTCAATATGGAAATGTTGAATTAGAATTTATAAGCACAGAAAATCAATTAGCAGATATTTTCACTAAGTCTCTAAATGAGGAAAGATTTAATTTCATTAGAAGAGAACTAGGTATGATTGATGGATTAACCTTGTGATTGCAAGAATATGAAATTTTAATTGTTGATCTTAAATCATATCACAAGTTATAAGATAGAAATTTTGATGAGAATTCATGATTTAAGAAGTAGAATCTTTGTTGAAATGATTTAGTCTAGTTGTAGAACTTAATTTGATGAAAATTCTAGGGGCGTCACGCCCGTGACATATATTTCACGCCCGTGACTTAAGTGGCCCAAAGAGGCAGTGTCATTCACGACTTTGGTTCACGATATGTTTCACGGCTTCAAGTGGTGAAACTTAGTTTCACGGCTTGAGTCACACCCGTGAAAATGGACCTTCATGCCCGTGACGAATTTTCACTCCCGTGAACAATTAAAACCCAAAAACTCACAGAAGCTTTCATGACTTTGGTTCACGACATGATTCATGGCTTCAAGTGGTGAAACTTAGTTTCACGGCTTGTGGCATGCCCATGAAAATGGACTTTCATGCCCATGACGATGTTTCACTCCTGTGAACAATTACATCCCAAAACTCACAGAAGCTTTCACGCCTTAAGTCACGGCTTGCTTCACGGGCATAAGTAGTGAAATTCAACAGTTCACGCCCGTGACGATTTATTCACACCCCAGTGACCTATGATCATTCATGCCCGTGATATTCATTGATCATGCCCGTGAAATTATTCATGCCTTCATTCACGGGTGGAACACTGCTTCAGCAAAACGTGAACACGACCATTCACGCCCGTGAAACCATAAGTCACGCCCGTGAATGTATCGAATATATAAGAAAACAGCCGGTTACATCCTTCATTTCAACTTTTCATCTCCCAAAACTACTCTCATTTACTCTCATTCATTAAGACATTGAAGATTCTGACCCCAAAGACTTGAAATTTCACTATAAATACCACAAGAAGTTCGAATCTTCAGCAGAAATCATACATTTCTAGGGTTTTTACATCAAATTTTTTGTCAAAATTATTTTCAACTCCATCAACAAATTTCTTCAAATATGGAGTCTGCTTGATCTAAGGGAAAGAGAAAGAAGTCCCATGCACCTAAGAGGTATTCAGATTACCTCATGAACATCATTCTGGAAAGTTGCCATCCTCGGTATGCAACTTTGAAGAAGAGACCTCTTTTATCATCAAGGTCCTTCGATTGGCAGGTAGTCCGTAGTCTCGGGCTTGAGATGGCTATGACAGAGCAACTACAAGCTTGTCATCTTAAAGAGTTTGTTGAAATTCATCAGCCGACTCTGAGGGAGCCAACGCTGGAATTTCTCAGCACCTTGCAGGTTTCACCTACTAGAGTGGTGAAATTCCAACTCTGCAATAATCCTAACACCCTCAGTGCCATCGCATTTGGAGAATTGTTCAACCTACCATCTGATGGCATTCTAAATGAAACTGAGGTAGAATTCTTTGCTCCTCTAGCCTGGACACATTTTGGCACTGGTTGCAGCTGGGATGTGAAGAAGACAAAGAGCACTCATCTCGTGGCCCCAGTACACAGGTATTTGCATAGGTTCCTAACCTATATCACTTTGGCTAGGGGAGAAAGTGATGGAACAATCAGAAAGTCAGAACTCTTCCTCCTTGAAATGGCTCACAGGGGAGTCACAGTGGCACTTTCTAGATGGTTTGCTAACCATATTCTCTCCATTGCCACCAAGCCCACATGAGATATTTTGATTGGGGCATATGTCACCCATATTGTAGTGAAGCTCAATTATTTGAAGCTGGATGACCATCACTTCAACATCATTCTTGCACATCCTCGAGATAGGCTGGATGTCGAGTCATTCATCAAGATGGGAGCGGCTGTCAGAATCGTCTTTCAGAATGATATCTTCTACCGCTTCACTGACACTGCTGGAGAGATTATCTGGGAAGATAATGACACGGATGATTTTAAAGCAGGCCTCCAGGGAGTCCAGCAGAAAAAGAGGGCTCGGATTGAGGAAGCACCTCCAGTAGTCGAGCAGGACATTGGACAATCCTCAGCTTCCACACCATCATTAGCGCAGCAGGTGGTCAACCTCTTGGCACCACATTTTGAGTAGCTGCAGACTTCCATGGATGAGAGGTTGGAGAAACTCAAGGACTTCATGGAGTCTCGGATGGACAGCCTTGAGGCTGAAGTAGCTAGGCTTCGTGATAGGATGTCTGGCTAGGAGATAGGCTAGAGTGTAGCCTAAATTTGATCATTTTTAGCTTGTTTGTCATTTTTATGTTTTGATTGTGTAGGAAATTTTTAAATTTCCTTTCTGAATATTTTAACTTAGTTTCTATCCTTTTCCTTTATGCGATATATATTTGCTTTTGTTTACTTCAATCTTCATATCCTTTCTGATTAATGACAAAAGGGGGAGAAAACTAGCAATATATGATAAGCTATATATGATAGGCAACATATGATAGGGAGAATGATATCAAACCAGCAATATATATTAAGGTAAATGACTTTTGAATCAAATAATTAAAATTGAATTGACTTTGAAAAGGTTTAAAAATCTTCATTCAACATTTCATATGCAAAGTATATAATTGGAAAATTGAGTTTGTTATATATCTTAGATATAACCTAAGTATACTTTGCATATACCTTAAAGCAAGTTACAAATAAAAATATGCCATGATATACCTTAAATATACCTTACATATACTTTATGTCTTGGAAAGGAATTATGGTATGAATTGGATATACTTCTCATATAACTTGCATATACTTAAAGTTTATTTCAATGCTACATCATTATCTACTATTCTTGCACATGATAAATTTTTTATCCTAAGTATATTTTGAGGGGAAGACTTCTCAAAAATCACATATTGCTAAATTATTTGTCACCATCAAAAAGGGGGAGATTGTTAAACCTTGAGGGGTATTTTCCATCATTTTGATGATAACAAATAATATAGCAATATTGTATTTAACATACTTGTTTTTGTAAGTATATTATACAGGACATGAATTAAAATAGCAAGAATAGAGAATTGGAAGAATAATCATTGAGAAACAAAATTCAAGTTGTAGCATGTTCACTGCCGTAACTCTAGGAGTCACTCCCGTGAATGAAGCTAACCGTTACCAAAAACCAACATTTGAAGTTCATGGCCATGAAAGAAAAACAAACCGTGAAGTAAGCATTTCCGTCACCCCCGTGAAGGTTCATGCAATTTCATCCAGAGAGCTTCACGACTAGAGTCACCACTTGGCTCACGACTGTTCTTTCAAGCCGTGACTTGAGTGGTGACTTTGGCCGTGAAGCATTCTTGAAGGATTTGAAGTGTTTGATCACGGGCATGACATTATATCTTCACGGGTGTGAACATCCTTCCTAGCTGTGGTCCAAGTGGTGACTCTGGCCGCGAAGCTCTCTGGAGGAATTTTTCATGTCTTATCATAGGCGTGACTTTTATTCATGGGCGTGACTGATATGATCATTCACAGTTGCTATCATTCTTCATGGCCGTGAACTTTAAATGTTAGATAGTTGGCGCTAAGCTTCATCATGGGCGTGACATATAAGGTCATGGCTGTGAACATACTATTTCTTAATTTTTCTTATCTTTTTAAGATTAGTCTTCCATTCTCCATTCTTGCTATCATGTTCCATACCTTGTTCAATAAAATTAGAAAACAAGTATGTTAAATACATTATTGCTATTTTATTTGTTAGCATCAAAATGATGTAAATATCCCTCAAGGTTAAACAGATTATATGAGATAAGCTTTATTAAGAAAGAAAAGTTTTAAGTTACACATGTTTTCTACAATAGGTTTTGGTAGCCTCTATCTATTTAATTGGAATTTTATCTTGATTAACTAGAAGGGTGTTATATTTTGGTATTAGAGGTTAGGTTTAAGTGTTTCTACACCAAAGTGGGGTAAAGGGTTTGTCATGCATTCATAGTACCCCTCATCTGACTTTGACATGGGCCGCTTCTCTGTAAACTTGAAGGATTAAAATGAGGGTTTATAGAGTTAGAGGTGCACGATGTTGCTGAAAGAAACAATGTCATTTTTGCTAATTATGGCTCGAGTTGTGTGTATTATGGAAATGCTTAATAAGGCATATAAAAAGGTGTAAAGATATTAAATTATGGTAAGGGACTTAAATATAAAATTTCAAAAGTTTTAAGGTAAAATTGCAATTTACTGAAATTTGGAGCACTAATTAAAATATTTACCAATTAAAGATAAAATTTGGACATGTAACACATAAGATGGCCAACCACATGAATTATAAGGGAGGATTCATTTTAAATTGTGAGATTAATCAAAATATCAAATTTTGGTCAAAATTAGTGGGCCCCATCAAGACTTTTGGTCCTCTTTCCTTATCTCATTTTTTCCTTCTTCTTCTTCTTCTTCACAAAACACCCCTTCATCTCAGCAACACATGCCCAAATGAGGGAGTGCTATGCTATCCTTAGTCAAATTCATAATTTAATAATTAATGAAAAATGGCGTAGGTTATGTTATATTCGCTAATTTAGACCAAAGTCACACGAGTTGTTAAATCGATTCGTCGGTTTGACCGAAGTCTAAATTTGGATTTTTATCAAAAAATAATTAAAATAATGGCGATTAAGTATGGAAAATACTCAATAAAGTGTTTAAGATATTTTAAGATGTTAAATTTCGGTAAAGGACTAAATTATAAATTTTGAAAAGTTTAGGGGTCAATTTGCAAATTACCGAAAATTTGAGGATTAATTGGGATAATCATAAATTAAATGCATGAATTGGGACATAAAATGAATATGGAGGCTGGCCACACCAAGTGACACATTTTAAGTAGCCAATTAACATTCATGAACACATTAATTAGTCATTAAATTCATAAGGCTTATGTGTCCTCATTATTAATTAACTTTGTCTTCTTTTTCTTAATTGTATTTCCTTCTTCATTATCACTCTTGATCTAGGATTTGCTATCTTTTAATTGTCTTCCACGTTTCTTGAAGCACCACACACCAAAGGGCATACAACAATTAGCCAAATGAGGTGCATGAATTAAACATTAATTAAAGCTTCTAGATTGATGCTTAGGTGTCCCCTATCTTAATAACTTTTGTCATCTTCTTCTTGATTGTTTCTTCTTCTTCCTTATCCATTTTCATTGAGGAAAATTCTGTTCTCCACACCAACCCACGTTTCCTCCATTTTCCTCCATAGCCAATCTTGATTCTAGTGAAAGGAAGTGAGAAAAGAGAGAAAAAGTAAGGGAAACTTCCATTTTCATGCTCAAGGAAGCTTAAAAGAGTAAGGAAAAAGAGAGAGATTAGGTTTTATGAAGTTTTAATAATCTGATTATAAATTTTAGGAACTCAAATTGACAAGGAGCAAAGGAAAGGAGAAAGAAAAGTAAAGAGAAAGAAAAGAGAGGTTTGTGCATAACCTAAGGCAATAGCCTATTTTATTTTTTTTATTATTTGCATGATTTGATTATTTGGCATGTTGATGATTCTGAATTAATATTATTTTATGATGAAAATCTTGGGGATGCATGTTTGCTAGACTTAGGATTTAATTTGGTAAAAATTGAATGTGATTAGCTTGTATGTTCCTTGCTAGAAATTGATGAGCAGTGTGCACTTAAACTATTATAAATTAATTTTTGGAACTCGATTTTGCATATTGTTTATTGGGTTTGAAAGATAAGACATAGGGATATAACTTTCATTTAGAACATAAAACTTGAATATATCTATAATTGTCCAGAACAATTCATAACATTCGGACTTAGAATTTGTCTAGAAAATTCTGGGCAGAATTGTTAGTGAGCAGTCAGTGATAATTTTATTATATCGTTTGATATAGAACTCAGAATTAAGTGATTCAAGTTGCGTATTAAATCTGAGATTTAGATCTAAAAGTGTTAAGAAGATTAGGTAACTAAATTCAGAACGTAACAGGACCAAAATTATGGTCTAAAACATAGAACAGAATCTGCCAGTGATAGGGCAGCATATGAGTTGAGGAATGAAATGAGTAAAATGATGAGAAATTTGTTATATTATGTAAATATTATTTTAATTGAGTGATTATGTGATTATATTTGAGACATTAAATGCATGAAAAGTGTAAAATTAATTTTCATGAATTTTAATGAAATTGTATAAGCCCTAGAACACCTAACTAGAACCAACTTAGGATAGTTTGGCATGCCAAATAGGGGGGGAGTATGATGAAAATAAAAACCATTAATGGTATGATTATTGAAGCCGGTAATGGCACTATTATCTACACCGGAATGACATTATTATCTACGCCGGTAATGACACTGTTATCTATGCCAGGATGACATTATTATCTACGCCGGTAATGGCATGATTATCTATGCCGAGTTTGGTATGGTTATCTACGCCGGTCATGGAACTTATATACCCATATCATATTGCCCGAGTGTCACTCCTAAGTGTCTGGATGGAACTCTGTTATCCTAGTTAGTGGTTCATAGGTGTTATGGGCAATAACAAGCTATGGATAATAAGGATTTGATAAAGTAAAATAAACATAAGATATAAAAGAATAAAATTTATGAAATCTAAGTTGCATGGAAAAATAAATGATTGAGTATGACTTGTGACATGCATTAATAGATGGTTGAGTGTCTTGGGCATAAATAAAAAGGTTATAGTAAATAAAGAAGTTATGGAAAATAAAAATGGAATTAAGAATTGTAACATGGTTAATTATGATGGGTTATGTAATGACATGTTAATAAAATAAATAAGTATGAGATAATATAATATAATTTGATGTCTATACATGCTAGAATACCATGATTTGCATGAGAATATGATTAAGCATGAGTTGATATATGATAATGCATGATTGCATAAAATAGTTTATTGCCTTATTTATATGTACCACTAAGCCAAGAGCTTAGTGTGAGAGTTTTCTCACGCAGATTTAGTAAAGAATAAATAGAAGATAGTAGATAAAGACAGTAGTGACCTAATCCAGTAAAGCAGCCTGTTGCACACATCATGAGTTACACAACTTTTGTATATTATCTAGTAAATTTTATTTTATAGTATTTATAAAATAAATAGTATGTTTTTGTAAAGAACATATTATTATATAAAAATGTAGTTTATCTTTCATGTTATATTTCTTTTATACTGCAAAATAAATAAATAGTAAATAAAGAAAAAAAATATACAAGTGGTTTTCATTTAAAAATAATTTAAGAAAGATATTTTAAATGATGAAGTTAGCATATCACTACGTCATCCAGGCACAAGCTGCTGGGGTGAGGGGGTGTTACAGGTTATTATTTTTATATAAAAGAAATCACATTTTATATACAAAAAGTCTTATTTACAAAACACTGATATTTGTATAAAACATAAAGTTGACTACAATATTATAAAAGAACTTCAAATCAAAAGTACAAAAAGTTGTATAACCCACAATGTCAAGAATAAGTTGTTTTACTGGATCAGTCACCGTTAGCTTTTTCTACTGTTTTTGGCTAATTTTTCACTATATCTACGCTTTACAAAACACTTATGTTTGTATAAAACATAAAGTTGACTACAATATTATAAAAGAACTTCAAATCAAAAGTACAAAAAGTTGTGTAACCCACAGTGTCAAGAATAAGTTACTTTACTGAATCAGTCACCGTTAGCTTTTTCTACTGTTTTTGGCTTATTTTTCACTATATCTACGCAAGTGAAACTCTTACGCTAAGCTCTAGACTTAATGGTGCATATAAATAAGGAAATATATTATATCATGCAAATTACAATGTTTCTTAGCATACTTATATGCTGATTATATACATATAAATGTCACATACTCATTTTACTAATACATTCTTATTTCATATCCATACCTATATAAACAAACATTTCACATATATAATTTCTCATCTCATATCATTACTTGTATTTTGATTATACTAATTTAGTTAACATACCAAATTAATTATTACAAATTATCATATATCAAATTCTCATACCATTTTAAACTTATTTGCATCTATAACTCCTAGAAACCAATAATCAGGATAACAGCGTTGGGCATATAGGCATAATGAAGTTGCCACCCAGACATAATAGTATATGCATACAAATGTCATTACTGGCTTTAATATGAATGTCATAATCGACATTAATATATATGTAATCGCCAATATTAATATGAGTGTCATCATTGACATTAATATATGTGCCATCACCGATATTAATATGAATGCCATCACCGATATTAATATATGTGTCAACACTGATATTAATATATGTGTCATCACTAACATTAATATGAGTGTCATCACCGATATTAATAGACCCCTAATTGGCATACCAAACTATCCAATACTCTAGTTCTAGACTAGGTATTCAAGGGCTTAATACATGTTATCATCAAATTCTTATTTCATTCCTTTATTAATCTCATTTTTCTTTATTTATCTCATTCATTCTATACTCTTCCTCTTTGTAAATTTCATAATTTTTTAATTCACATATTTTATGGGTTTCATGGCTTAATTAATCACATAATTATTGAAATAAAAATATAATTTGTATAATATAACATGATCCATATTATTTTACATATTAAATTCTTCAATTCCTACTATGCCTTATTATTGGTAGACTTCATATTCTATTTTTTATATCAATTTTAGTCATGTTACACTCTGAATTAGATTAAGTGGTCTCCTAGATATTTATACCCTAGATCTTAGCTTTAATTTGTGATTCAAATCAATTAATTTGGAGTTCTTTAGCAAAAGATATAAACAATTGAATACTGACTGATCATTAAAATTTTTACCAAGAATTTTGGGGTAGATTTCAGGTTCAACATTCAAGCCAATTTTTAACATAGTTACCTTCCAAATTAGGTCTTACGTTCTTCATGAAAGTTTTAGCCTATGTCTTAACTTTCAAATTCAATAAAGAACACATTAATTAGAATTTCAGAGTTTAAATTGTAGCAATATATGTACTAACCGTTCCACATAATCTAGCAAAGAATACACAATTACCTAATTCATTTTTTACCAAAACTAATCATAAGTCTAGCAAATTTGCATCTCCAAAATTTTATCACAAAATACTACTAATTTTCAATTATTTACATACCAAATGCTCAAATCATGCAACTTGATAATAAAATATAGACTATTGTCTTAAGTTATGCACTTACTTAAAATTTGATGTTGCTTCCATTCTCTTCACTTCTCTTTCTCTTTTCATTTGCTACTTTAAGCTTGTTCTTTGTCCATTGGACTTCTAAAAATATAAAGACATCATAAAAAAACCTTTCTTTATCAAACCCTTTTTAAACCCTATTTTCTCTCTCTTCCAACTCAAGCTCTAAATGAGCTCAAAACCATATTTTCTTTAATGAAAAATGAAGAGGAGCAGAAAAACATTTTACCTTAGGATTTCCCTTCCATAACCAGAACTTCGGGTTCTTTCTCCTATTTTCTTGCTTATTTCTCTTTCTCTAGCTTTCTCTTGATCAAATATGCATGAAAACCCACTTTTCCATGCCTTTCTTTCTCTCTCTCTTTCTCACTTTCTCTCTCTAGAACCAAGCTTTGGCTATAGAGGATGGGGGAAGAACATGAGAGATAAGATAATTATAGAAAATTATAGATTAAAAGAGAAAATGAAGGTAGAAGAAGAATGAAAATATGAAAATGCCAAAATTAATTAAAGATGGTACCACCTAAACTTAAATATATAGATATTTAGATGTTAATTAGCCTCTTAATGTTTGCCGCTTGGTGTGGATGGCCAAATCATGCATTTAATGTCCAAAATTATTCATTTCATCAATAAATATCTCGCTCGATTCTCCAATTTTCGGTAAATTGAGAATTGATCCCAAAATTTTCCAAATTTTATGTTGAACCTTGAAGGGTATTTCTATCATTTTGATGATAACAAATAAAATAGCAATAATGTATTTAACAATGTTTGTATTCTAAGTGTGTAAAACAGGAGATACCATGACTAGAACATGAAGCAAAATTGAAAGACACCATTTGAAGATTAAAATCAAAGAAATAGAAAAGTCATGCCTGTGACTACATATGTCATGACTGTGAATGAAGCTTAGCGCCAGCTCTCCAACATTTAAAGTTCATGGCCATGAAGGATCAAACCAATCGTGAATAATTAATTAATCACACCTATGACCAAACATGTCAAATTCTTCTAGAGAGCTTCACGACTAGATTCACCACTTGGACCATGGCTTGGAAGAATATTCATGCTCATGAAAGTATTATTCACGCCCGTGATCCAATACTTCAAATTCTTCCAGAAAGCTTCATGGTTAGAGTCACCACTTGGATCACGGCTTGGAAGAATATTCATGACCGTGAGACATATATTCACGCCCATGAATTAGGAAAGAGAAACACGTTAGGCATGAGATTAAGAGTTGGTTGAATGACTATGTTCACATTAAATGCACCCAAACGACTATAATTTGCAGAGAAAGTATTAATGAAAGTCATTTATGAATCCTAAACAAGAAGAAGAACAACAACAATTACTTTCTATCAATTCATCTTGTTGTAGTCTTGTGCATTAATTCTTTCTCTCAACAACCTTTATTCTTTGTATAAACCTAATTGCTCATAATTTCTAGACATTGTAGGTTGGCGAGTGTTTTCATTGTAATCAATTACTCAATTGAGTTTGGGTATATTGGGTTAAGAGTGAAACGCCTATAAGGGTTTATTTTGTGAGCCATACAACAAAAGGAATTGGTTTTTGTGTGAGCCATTGAAAAATACAAGGAAAATTCTGGTTTGGGTGTTAGCCATTAAGAGAAACACCATAGTTGGGAGTGAGCTTATAAAACTCCATTATAACACTTAGTGTGTTAGTAAAACACTCAATCAAGATTGGGCAGAGGAGTAGGGTTTGTTAATACCCGAACTTCTATAAATCTTGTGTGTGAATTCTCTCTTTCCCTACTCTATTTATTTTATTCCGCACCTTAAAGTTAAGAAAATTTTATTTACTAACCAATTCAACCATTTTCTCAGTTCATTGTCTGGGAAACAATTGGTATCAGAGCTTGTCTAGCAACAAAGCCTAAAAGCACTAGCAAAGATCAAGAAATGGCGAGTGAAGGATTTCAAAGTCTCAAACCTTACTTTGATGGAGCAAACTACGCTCATTGGAAATTCTGGATGGAGACATATCTCGATAGTGAGGGAATTGAAGTCTGGGATAGTGTTTAGAAAGAATGGACACCACTAACCAAGATAGGGGTTGATGGTGAAGAATAAGTTCTTTTAAGAGATGATTGGATAGAGCCTCAACGAAGAGTGAATTTCAAAAACAAAAATGCTATAACAATCCTCGCAAGCTCCCTATCTATTGAAGAATGTGGTAGAATCCAACATTGTCCTACCACATATAGTATGTGGAAGACATTGGAGAATTATCATGAAGGAACCAAACAAGTTAAATCCAAGAAAATTCAACTTCTCACTTCATAATATGAACTCTTTAAGATGAAATCCAATGAATCTATCACCGATATGACAAACTGTCTTTTAGCCTTCATCAATGGCATGAGAAAGCTTGGAAAGCATTTGAGCTTAGAAGATGTGAACAAAAAAATTTTGAGAAGCCTTCCTCTAAAAGACTATAGTTCAAGAGTTGTGGGTATAGAAGAAACCAATGAAGACATGAGTGTCATGTCTATCGATTACTTATTGGCAAACTTCTAATGCATGAAATGGCAGTAAAAAGAGATAGAGAACTTGAAGTTGAACCAGAAAAGAGAAAACCTTTAGCACTCAAAGCCTCTACTTCAAAATCTAAAGAGGAAATTGAAGATGAAGAAGAAAGGAGTGATGATGCAAATGAGGACATTGCCATGCTCTCATGAAGATTAAAATGAATAATTGAAAAGAGACTTGACAATTCTCGAACCCCTAAACAAAGAACCCTCAAACACTCCTCAAATGACTCTTAAAGAAATAAAGAGGAGGTAAAGTGTTATGAATGTCGAAAGAAAGGACATATCAAACCAGAATGTCCAAAACTCAAGAAACACAAGAAAATATTTCAAAAAATGATGGGGAGAAAGGTCATAAAGCCATATGGGATGACAAAAGCTCTTCAAGCAAAAAAGTTGATAATGAAGGAGAAGAGGTTGACCCATGCTTCATGGATTTAGAGGATCAATTCACAGATGAGGTAAGTCCTTCTTACTCATATTCATTTAATAATGATAGTAGTGATAATAATAGTGATAGTGAAGATGATGATGAGCAAAGTCTAATAGAAGTATTAAACCTAGAATTAGAAAAATATAGAAGTAGATTCAACACTTATAAAAAGAATATCTTAGATGTGAAAAGCAAAATGGAAGTTTTACAAAAAGAAAATCCTAATCTTAAAACCTCTAATGAAACTCTTTAAAAATCATTAGATGGGTATTCCAGTAGACTTTCAACTAAATCCTTGCTTAAAGAAAATAATATTTTGAAAAATGAAGTTGAGGAACTTAGAAACTCTATTTCAAGATTTCATAAAGGCAATGAGAGTTTAGATAAACTCATAGTTTCTCAAAGACCACCTTCAATAAGACATGGTCTAGGATTTAATAGAGCATCATCTCACAAGACTACTTTTGTTAAGTCTAATACACCTCAAACCTCCACAATTGAGGTAATAGCTCCAAGGGCTAAAAGCTCAACACACACAAAACCCCTTATTCAAAAGAAGAATGGTCAAGGGTCACTTGGCTTAAGAGGGAAACCTTAAAAGACCAATCATGCTTTTATGTATAAGAGGCATACATCTAGGAAAACACCTATTCATCATGCATGTGCATGTCATTGCTCACAAACTCTATCTAAAAAAATAATGAGACCTAAAAGCATGGTAAAACCAAAAAACATATTTAGAGCTAAACAATGTAATTATTGTATGAAATTTGGTCATGTCAATAAACATTGTTGGATAAGGAAGGCTCATTGGGAACCTTCATGTGGTAACCCCCAAGGACCCAAGTTCATTTGGGTAACTAAAAACCAAACTTGAATTGTGATTTTATAGGTATGCCTCAAGTCCACTATAAAAGAAAATGATTGGCTTATGGATAGTGGATGCTTAATGTAACACCACATCTTATACATTTGAGTTCAACCTATCCCTGTATCAAATAATCACATATAGCATGCTGGAAAGACAAAAAATCATGTTAACAATGGTAGTAAATTTTTTTTTCATATCTTGTAATCTCATTCAATGACTCTGCAAGTCCCATATACTGTAACATCATTCAATGGCTTTTCAAGTCTCATACCCCGTAATATCATTCAATGAATTTGCAAGTCAACACTGAGGCTTTCACCACAATACAATATATCACATATCTTAAAACATAAACTTTACACATAAGTATTTTACGAGTTGCTTTCGTTTATACATTTTTAAAACCCATTCCAAATTGACTATACATATTCAACCATGTAAATACAAAATGCACATGACATATTTTCATGCTCGAGTGGTATGCAAGGAGAGAGAGTGATGAGGCTCGGCCAGTGACCTGTGCTCCATGTCTTCTATACACTACTCAAAATGAGCTATCACTTTTCTTTACCTGAAAAATGATGCAAATTGATGAGTTGCGGCTCAATGAGAATAATCATCTAATGAGCTCTAAAGTTCCAAACAACTCATAGTAATAAATCACAAATCCTATATATACCATGTATTCCATTCCATTCATTAGTATCATATAAGTATCAATAAAGTTGAAACATATAATCACTACTCTTTATGTATGCAAATGCTTTGCTTATTTTATTTTGTTGTGACCACGTTAAACAGACATTGCCCCGGGTTTCCATGTGAACATTTTCCATGTGAACATTTGTATTTGCCAGCTAGCTTGATCATTTGTTTCATTTGCACATTTGTCGGGCCATAGACCTCTTCTTTTGCTTTACAATATTGATTAACTAGTCACAATGCCTTTTTAGTCCATATACATATGCACTTGTACTTAAGCATTCATCAACCATTGCATCTTATCACATATAACATACATATACCACATATATGCCTCATATATCAGGCCATAGGCCTCTTCTTTTGCTTTACAATATTGATTAACTAGTCACAATGCCTTTTTAGTCCATATGCATATGCACTTGTACTTAAGCATTCATCAACCATTGCATCTTATCACATATAACATAGATATACAGCATATATGCCTCATATGCCACGCATATACCTCGTATATATAATACATATGCCCTGTATATATATCACATATGTCAAACATATACCTCAAATATATCACAAGTATACCACTTATGTGTACCACAATGTCACAAATTATCCATCATCATATTATCAGGGGAAAATCATGACAATCATATGAATCACATAGCAAGCAACATTCATATGCACTAAAGAATTCAATCGATAATTAGACTCACCTTTCTCCTTTGATTCCGACCCCTAACTTATTGTCTATCTGCTCCTTGTGGGTCTCTAATATGTTATGAGCCTAATATGAAAATATAATCAATTAACTTATGATTAGGGAGACTTAATGTGGCTTAAACAAATTAATATGCATTGTTCATATCAATAGTTAAGATTTTTCATATGAGGCAGTGTGACCTTATGGGACTATTTAGCCTATAACGTTTTATATACTTGACCAATTAATCGGATTCTTATTCCTAATTAAAACTAACATATAATTACATAAAATATTAAAATTTCAGACCAATTGGAGCATTGTAAAAATTTTTGTGGAATTCCTAAGTATGTTATGTTTTCTGCCCTATTTTCTGCCTTTAGGCAATTTCAGGGTACCCACTTTGGTTCATCATAACTTATAATCTATAAGTCTTATTTTAATGAACCCTTACAAAAACTTATGTGGGTGCATATGGTACATTTTTCATGTTTAAAACTTTTATCAATTATGTCTCTAAGGTCTTAAAATTATAACAAACATTTCACTGGTCTAGAATAGAATTTTCTTCCAGACCAGTCTGACTTGCAAAGGCCATAACTTAGTCTATACATAACATATCAAGCTAAATTTAGTACCCAAATTTAGATATTACATATACCTATAACTTTCAAGTTTTGATAATTTATAGAGTCTAGCTCTAAGGAGATCAAATTAGCTAAACAAGATTCTGGATCTGCCCAGGGCACTCAGTTGGCAGTTCAAGTCATGGAATAGTCATGGTTCCATTCACCCTAAATCAAAATTTACAAGACCTATGAGTCTGGAATTTGGTATACAGATACATAACACATATCTATAAAACTTTTATGTTTTGAGATACTTCAAATAATGGCTTTAGCATATTCAAAACTAAAGAACACAGTAGCTATCTTGGCTAGGGTTCACATCCTGACCAGTTTCAGTACAAAGAGGATATCTCATTCTATACACAACATCTTACAAAAAGGTTTACATATAAATAAATATAAGACATAAAGGAACAAATTTTGGGTTTTAAACTTGTCCGTAATCAATATCTATTAATATCAAAATCGGGTTGCAATTTAGTGCCTATTAATGAACCTTAGCAACTCAAATCAACCCTATATCAATAAGAATTGATTACTTACCAAGGACGAACTTACAAGGGATAAATTTGGTGCAAAAACTAGGTGAAACAAGGAAGAATTGAGTTCTGGAATGGAGGAAGATGAAGAAGAAAATGGGGCTGAAGTGAGGAGGCGGAAATGGGGGAGGAAGATAAAGCCAACCTTTTATTTTTTTGTCTTTTTATCCTTTTTCTCTTCATCTCTTCTCTTTTCTCTTCTCTTTTCTCCTTTCTTTTCTCTTCTCTTTTCTCTTCTCTTTTTATGTTCCTTTAGTTTTATTTTCATTTTATTTTGTCTATATTATTATTATTATTATTATTATTATTATTATTATTATTATTATTATTATTATTATTATTATTATTATTTACATATATTTATAATTCCACTAATTCACACAATAATACAACTTAATCATTTGGCCCGATTTAACTTAATTAACAATGTCAATGTTTACTAATCTTAATCTAGTCATTTTTTTACTTTAATTTAGTCACCTTATTCAATTTATTTCTAATTCTTTGTTATCATCATTTAGGTTATAAGGATACACGTGTGACTCGATTCAATTGCTAAATACTAGGACACGTAGCTAGTGCATGCCATGAACTTGTTTCAAAAAAAATATGTATAAAATGCACGTGTTCAATTGGGTTATATGGAAGATGCATATGTTCAAATGAAATGCATATGAATATGCATGTGGGAAAGGTCAAGGATGTTACACTTAAGGCATATGACTGAGAACAAAAAACTATTCAATCACATTAAAAGTATTGATGGTGGTAAGGTAACCTTTGGGAATAATGCTAAGGGTAAGGTAATTGACATTGGCTTTATTGGTATTAATTATACTACTTTCATTGAAGATGTTTTACTTGTTGATGGTTTGAAACATAACTTGTTAAGTGTAAGTCAATTATGTGAAAAGGGAAACCAAGTAATCTTTACCTCAAATGAATGTCTGGTAACCTCTTTAAGTGGAAAAAAGATATTCAAGGGAGATAAAGATGTCAATACTTACATAATAGGCTTACACAAAATCTCTAACCTTTCCTCTAAGTGTCTTATGACTATTAGTGATGAATCTTGGCTATGGCATAGAAGGCTTTGCCATGCAAGTATGGAGTTAATTTAAAGTCTTAGCAAAGGAGAGCTAGTAAGTGGACTCCCAAAAGTCAAATTTGAAATGGATAAGACATGTGAACCTTGCCAAAGAGGAAAACAGCACAAATCATCCTTTAAATCCAAAAATATCGTAAGTACCTCTAAGCCTCTACAACTTTTGCATTTAGATCTTTTTGGACCTACTAGAGTTGCTAGTTTAGGATGTAAACACTATGCTTTTGTCATTGTTGATGATTACTCTAGATTCACTTGGGTAATTTTCTTAGCTCAAAAGAGTGATGCTTTTGAATCTTTCAAAAATTTTGCTAATAGAATTCAAAATGAAAAAGGATACTTTATTTCAAAAATAAAAAGCAATCATGGCAAAGAATTTGAAAATGAAAATTTTGAAAACTTTTGTCTAGAGCATGGTGTATCACACCATTTTTCAACCCCTAGAACACTTCAACAAAATGGGGTAGTCAAAAGGAAAAATCAAACTTTAATTAAAATGGCTCTAACAATGCACAATAAATATGGATTACCAACCAACTTTTGGGCTGAAGCCATAAATACAACATGTTATATTTCAAATAGAGTTTTCAAGAGACCACTATTAAACAAAACTTCTTTTGAGCTATGGAATTGAAGAAAACCTATGATATCATACTTTAGAGTATTTGGATGCAAGTGTTTTATATTAAACACCAAGGACAACCTTGAAAAATTTGCCTCTAAATTCAATGAAGGTATCTTCTTAGGATACTCTATAACTAGAAAAGCCTATAGAGTCTTTAATAAAAGATCTTTAGTTATTGAAGAATCTTTGCATGTTGTTTTTGATGAATGTAGTAAGCTTGATATTGTGAAAGGTAGTGCTCTTGATGACATTGTAGGTACGATGGAAAAGCTTGATCTTGATCATGAGAAAGATGATGATGATCAAGAGCAACAACGACAAAATGTATCTCTACCTCAAGCTCAAGAGAAAGACAACCAAGAGCTTCCAAAGGAATGGAAGATGACAAAGAATCACCCCAAGGAACAAATCATTGGCAATCCTACTAAGGGTGTAAGTACTAGATCTCATCTCAAACTTTTAGATTCTAACCTTGCTTTTGTCTCTCAAATTGATCCTAAAAATATTGATGAGGCTCTTAATGATGAAAGTTGGGTGATTGCTATGCAAGAGGAACTCAACCAATTCGAGAGAACTAAAGTATGGACCTGGTTCCTAGACCCAAAGACCATCAAATCATTGGTAGTAAATGGGTGTTTAGAAATAAATTAGATGAACAAGGTTCAATAACTAAGAATAAAGGTAGGTTGGTTGCAAAGGGTTATAATCAAGAAGAGGGTATAGATTATGATGAAAACTATGCTCCAGTAGCTAGTTAGAAGCCATAAGAATACTTTTGTCATTTGCATTAAACTCTTTCAAATGGATGTCAAAAGTGCCTTCTTAAATGGATTTATAGAAGAAGAAGTTTATGTAGAACAAACTCCAGGTTTTGAAAGTCATAATTTGCCTAATCACGTTTTTAAACTTTCAAAAGCCTTATATGGGTTGAAACAAGCTCCAAGAGCTTGGTATGAAAGACTAAAAAGAAAATAACTTTTCTAAAGGACATGCTGACACAACCTTATTTATTAAAAGGCATAAGCATGATATTTTGATTGTTCAAATTTATATTGATGATATCATATTTGGGTCTACTAATGAAATTCTTTGCCAAGAAGAATTTGCTAAGTGTATGACTAAGGAATTTGAAATGAGCATGATGGGAGAACTTAAGTTCTTCCTTGGTCTACAAATCAAGCAAAACAATGAGGACATATTCATTAACCAATCCAAATACTCAAAAGAGTTAATCAAGAAATTTGGAATGGAAGTGTTGCCTAGACAATGAACTAAGAAAGGGGTTGAATTGTTTATGAAATAAACCCTTACAAGTGTTTCAATCTTAACCTAATATACCCAAACTCACTTGAGCAATTGTTTACAATGAAAATACTAACCAACCTAAATACTCTGAAATTATGAAGAATTAGGTTTTTACAAAAAATAAGAGTTTTGCTGAAAATTAGTTAATGCAAAAGGCTACAAACAAGATTAAAGATTCAAAGTAATTGTTGTTCTTGTCTTTAGGATTCATAAATGACTTGTATTTATACTTCCTCTGCGAATTATAGCCGTTTGGGTGAATTTAATGCAAAAATAGCCGTTGAACCAACTCTTAACTTCGCACCTGACATGTTTCTCTATCCTCATTCATGAGCGTGATGTATGTGTCACAGTCGTGAATGTTCTTCCTAGTCGTGGTCCAAGTGGTCACTCTGATCGTGAAGCTCTCTGGCGTGACATTCTACATTCACGACCGTGAATATTCTTCCAAGCTGTGGTCCAAGTGGTGACACCGGCCGTTAAACTCTCTGGAAGAATCTGACATGTTATCTCACGGACATGACTGATTTGATCATTCACGGTTGGTATGATCCTTCATGGCCGTGAACTTTGAATGGTGCAAAGTTGGCGCTAAGCTATATTCACGGGCGTGACTTTGCTATTTCTTCTGATTTTGATCTTCAAAAGTTGTCTTTCATTCTTGCATCATATTCTATTCAAGATATATCCTATTCAATATACTTAGAACACAAGCATTCTTAAATCCATTATTGTTATTTTATTTGTTAGCATCAAAATGATAGAAATACCCCTCAAGGTTCAATAGGAAAGATGAAAAAATGCTAAGACTCCAATGAGCACATCAACAAAATTGCACAAAGATGAGAAGGGTAAGAGCATAAATGAAAATCTCTATAGAGGTATGATCGGATAACTTTTATATCTTACTGCCTATATGCCCGATATAATGTATAGTGTATACTTATGTGCTAGATTTCAATCTTGTCCTAAGGAATCATATTTGAATACTATAAAAAGAATTCTAAAATATTTACATGGCATATTGCATCTAGGCTTATAGTATCCTAGAAATTCATCTTTCAATATCATAGGATATTCAAATGTGGATTATATCAGTAGTCTTTTAGATAGAAAGAGTACTTCAGGCACTTGTCACTTTATTGGTGAATGCCTAGTTTCTTGGTTTAGCAAGAAACAATTTTTATTTGCCTTATCTACCGCTGAAGCGGAATATGTGGCAGCAGGATGTTGTTGCACTCAAATCTTATGGATAAGACAACAACTAAAGGATTGTGGTCATAGTTTGGACCATATACCCAGCAAATGTGACAACACAAGTGCCATCAACCTATCTAAGAATCCCATTCAACACTCTAAAAGTAAACATATTGACATTAGACATCATTTTCTTAGAGATCATGTTCAATATGGAGATGTTGTATTAGAATTCATTGATACAAAAAATCAATTGGCAGACATTCTTACCAAACCTCTTAATGAAGAAAGTTTTTGTTTCATAAGAAGAGAACTTGGTATGCTTGATGGATCAACCTTGTCTTAATTATTGTTTTGCAAATTGTATGATGAATCATTAACGATTGAATGATATTTCCTTCATATGATGCTCTTTACTTAACTAATTTTTGTAATAAGAAGTGGTAAACATGATGGAAATATATGTTTAAAAGCATAGAAGCTTCCTTAGAAATCTTTTAGTCTTGTTTTAGACTTAATTTTCAAAAATTTAAGGTAATTCATGCCCACGACATTTATTCATGGTCGTGAAGTAAATAGCAAATAATTCTAGTAGCTTTCATGCCTTGATACACGACATGCCTCACGTGCAGAAGTAGTGAAAACTAAGTTTCACGCCCGTGGTCATTCCCGTGAAAAGCCTGATTCACGCCTTTGATATTTAGTCACGACCATGAATATTGACAACAAATAACTCCAAAACCGTTCATGCTTTGTTTCACACCCTGCCTCACAGTTAGAAGTGGTGAAGCCAAACTCTTCATAACCGGGACTATTTTTGTAGCAATGGACAATCTCTTTTAATATGGTTCTTAGAGCCGCATCTCATGCACGCTCCTGTCATCGACCAACACTCTCCTTGATGCGTACGACCACAATGCTGACACACCGGTAGAGTGGTAAACCTACGGGATGCTTGTGTCGGTGCACTGGCTACCGATGAAGTAGATCTTATGGGTTGTCCCCGTCTATAAGAATGAAATCTGTTGGAACTCCCAGCTTGGAATCGACCACCAAAAGATCTGGCTCTTTTGCCACTAGACTGTGCTCCACATGGTTGTGGTGCTGGTCTACTAACCCCACTAACCTGTACTGGCTGTTGTGTCGCCAGGACTCTTTCAACTGTTCTAGCAGATGCTAGTAAACTGGGGAAACTCATCAGCCGTAGGGTTGAAACTTGTAACTTGATAGTGTCCCTCAATCCATCTTCAAATCATCGGTACTTATCTGCCTCAGTGGATACAATACCACCAGCATACTTGCAAAGATGAGTGAATTCTCTCTCATATTCTGTTACAGACATATCCCTATGTTTTAACATCAGAAACTCTCTCTTCTTATCGTCTGTGTAAATAGGAGGAATATACTGCTCCTTAAACTTCTCTAGAAAGAATTCCCATGTCATAGGGTTAGGAGCCTCTGTATTCTGTGATTCAGATCGCCACCAATCATATGCATGCTCCTGTAGCAGAGATACTGCATATTCATATTTCTGTTCATCTATGCAGTGCAGTTGATTAAATACTCTCTCTGCTTGTTCCAACCAAAATTCTGCCACTGAGGGGTCATCTTCCCATTTACCATAGAAATTAGATGCCCCTAATTTCCTCAGTCTCTCAAACTGTAATCCAGACGAATTTGATCATGATGCTCTCTGTAGCAGATCTATCATATTTCTCATGAGCTCAGTCTGACCCATATTAATAGCTGAATGTTCACGAAGTGAGCTGGCACTAGATCTCGGTGCCGCAGCTCGATGATGACTTGGTTGCGACGAAGCACTTGCCTCTGAGGGCTCATTACTCTCGCTTCTTCTATTACTATTCGTCTTGATCCTGAGGCCATATCCTACCTATAACATAAAGACAACGACCCTAATAAAAAAAGCAGCAATTCCAAAAATGCAATTGTGGGTACATTTAAGAAAAACATTTTCAAAATTCACTTTAAAATCCAAACCGACATTAATATCAATATTCAGAAACACCTAACCTGGCTCTGATACCAAAAACTATAGCAGCTCTTCACCCGAACAACACATGCCCGGATGAGGGAGCGCTAATGTCCTTTCTTTCTCATACTTCATATATATATATATTTACATTTTTTTACTCATGTATATATGGATATAAATAAAAATCAGAGTACAATTTATTTACATAATATAGTAATTTTTAACATCAAAGTAATTCTTAACAAACTTTAAAAGTAAGTTTTACAAACTCAAACATTTCTTTAATATAAAAGTCAAATACAAAAGTTTCGAAACTTGTAACCCACTTTCTCAAGATTCGGCTGCTTTACTTGAATGGGATCACCGTTTGCTTTATATAGCGTCTTCAGCTACCTTTCTATATCTACGTGGAAATTAAACTCCACGCTAAGCTCTAAGTTTAGTAGTGCATATAAAGAAGGCAATATACTATATCATGCAACAAGCATTAACAATTATCATTTTGTGCATTAAAATGTTTGCATGCATGACTATCAACATATTCCTATTTCATAAAAGTATAAATGTCATGCTCATATAGACATTGTTATTTTCATTTATCTTTAATAGCAAATTATTCTGTAAATCTCTTTATCATTACATTTCAATCTCATATCATCATGATTTTCTTATTCCTTCCTTTTCTTATTTTTCTGACATATCCTCATTATCTTGCCCACATCACTCTAAATTTTTGGACTGAGTGGATACGGGTTATGGATCAGGAGCGCTCACACAAGCTTATGCCACCCTGTCCACTATCTGGCTCATAAGAGCTTCTCAAATCAATGGCGCTCACACAAGCTTATGCCACATTGATTGAGTATAATTTCATCATAGATGAATAACCGGATCAAGGCCGCTCACACAAGCTTAGGACACCTTGTCCTCATTTATATGTGTTCCTCGGAGCTTTCTTAAGTCAGTAGCGCTCACACAAGCTTTAGCCACACTGACTAAGCATCCCAGACCAATGACGCTCACACAAGCTTTGGCCACATTGGTTGAGGTATAGTACGGTACCGTTCGCCCCCTTAATGACATGTCATCTATCCTGATTCTAGTCCGCAAGTAGAGTAATGGGCTTCTTTATATTTTCACATCAATCATTATTCTCAAATTTCAACACATCCATTTTTCTCATATTTATCAACATCTCAATTTTCTTGTTTTACAAGCATATAGTCATACTCATACATCTTTTCATTCATTTACTAGATTCATCAATATTCTCATGTTTGTCATCTGCATCAGATTTCATATATTATCCATGACAATTCATTTTTCTACATCAATTCATTTTTCTATATCACAACATATCACATTCTCACATCAATATATATATACATATATCCATATCCATATCATTCTTATTTTGCTTGGATAGACAATAACTTTCATTTACTTACCTGAATTCCTCATTTAATAACCACATTCATGATTTCAAATGCAGAGCATTCACGGCCCTGATTACTACTTTCACGCCCGTGAATTAGTTCACGCCAGTAATCCCAAGCCGTGAACGCTACTGGAATGAATTGCCCAAAAGCATTCACGGTCGTGATTACTCATTCACGCCCATGAATAAGTTCACTTCCGTGATTCCAACCCGTGAACACTTTTGGAATGAATAGTACCATTTCCACCCAGAAATTCACAACCGTGACACAATCAGTCACAACCGTGAACCCTTAAGTTCACACCCGTGACTCAATAGTCACACCCGTGACTTTCAGCAGGAAATCTGCATATTCACTTTTCATTCATTCTAACATCATCCAAATCATACCAAATTCTATTTCATGCATTTCTAAGGCTCTTTACTCAACTTATCACTTTTCAATACATATAAATGTTTTGATCGTACAAGATTCTCTAGTATGCATCATTAATTCAATGTCACATAAGGATCTCATTCATACATGTCTAATCTTATGGTTTCATGCCATAATTATCATCATTCTTGAAAATGCATTTATCTCAAATCATATTCAGCATGCATTATTTTAAACAAAAATAGGCTATTGCCTTAAATTATGCACAAACCTTAATCTTTCTCCTTCACTCTTTTAGGTAGCTTTCTCTTTTCCTTTGCTCCTTAGAGCTTGTTCCTTGTCATTTGGAACTCCTACAACATCATAAATTATTATCATCATCATCTGATTTCCTCAAGACCCTAAGCTCCCTTTTTCTCACTCAAAACCCTAGTTTCTCTCTCTTTCCATATAAGTCTTGGATGAGCTCAAAATTCGAACTTCCTTTAGAAAAGATGAAGAAGAAGAAGAAATACTTCTTACCTTACACTTTTCTTCACTTGATCACCACTTTGGAGATTTTCTCTCTCTAACAAACTTGATTTTTCTTCCTCTTTCTTGTTCTTTCCAGCTTCCTTATGAGTTATGGAACATGAAAATCACCTTGTCTAACTCTTTCCCTTCTCTTCCCTTCCTTTCTCTCTCTAGAATCAAGGTGAGCTATGGAGGAGAAGTTGTGGCTGCGTAACTAGTAAAGAAAAGAGAGAAGGAGCAGAAAATGAAGAGAAGAAGAAGAAGAAAATAAAGCCTTAAATAGGGTACCCAAAAAGTCTTCATGTGGGACCCACCATTTGACCATTTTCTCCCAATTTTACACTTAATCAATATTAATCATCTTCCTTTAACATCATGGCCGGCCAACCCAATTTTAAATATCCAAATTTCTTAAGTTAATTAGCCATTAATCTCATTAATCTTCCAATTTTCGGTAAATTGCAAATTGACCTAAAAACTTATCAAATTTTGCAATTTAGTCCTTTACCGTAAATCAACTTCTTTAAACTCTATAATCACTTATTTAGACATTTATTATTTAGTTTAACCATTTCTTAATCAATTATTGTAAAAATCCGAATTTAGACTCCGATCGGTCACACACGTCAATTTTGCAACACGTGCGACTCGGAACCTAAATTAGTGAATATTACAATTTTTGTCACACCCGTGAAAGTTCTAGGTCACGCCCTTGACTATTTAATGTCATGACCATGACTCAATTCATCTCCTTATTCACGGCTAGAGCGCCTCTTCAACAAACCGTGACCATGACTATTCACGCTCGTGAATATATCGACCATAAAATAAAATTTCTGTCATTTTCTCATTTCCATCTCTACAAATTCTCTCATTTATCACCCTCATTCAATATTTCTCACAAATTTCTGCCTCCTCATATTCATTTCCATCTATAAAACCCTATCAAAACATCTTTCTTCTTGAAAGAATCACAACTTCTCTAGGTTATTTTTAATCTTTTGGTCCAAAAATTTCTTTTCCAATCCTTCATTAAAGTTATCAAAATGGAACCTCATTCTTCCAAAGGCATAAGAAAGAAATTACATGCTTTAAGATGCTACACAGATTATCTTCTCGACATCATTCTGAAAAATTGCCATCCATGATATGCCGTTCTAAAGAAGAGACCACTACTATCATCTCGGTCCTTCGAATGGAATTCTGTTAAGACTCTTGGTCATGATACAAGCATGATTGAACAGTTTCAAGCTTGTCATATCAAAGAATTCATAGACATTTATCGGCCAACGCTAAGGGAACCAACTCTTGAGTTCCTTAGCACGTTGCATGTCTCTCCCACCAGCACTGTAAAATTCCAACTTTGTAAACATCCTAACACTCTCACTACAGTAGAGTTTGGTAATATTTTCAAGCTCCCTTCTGATGGCATTCTCAATGAGAGTGAAGTCGAATTCTATGCCAATCCGTCTTGGACATATTTTGGCTTGGAATGTAGTTGGGATGTGAATAAGACTAAAAGCACACACCTACGGTCCCTTGTGCATAAGTATTTACATAGGATTCTCACCTATAGTATATTTGCTAGAGGAGATAGCAACGGGGCAATTAGAAAGTCGGAGCTCTTCTTATTGGACATGGCATAAAGAGGACTAATCGTAGCCTTGTCTCGATGGTTTGCGAATCATCTCCTTTCCATTGCAACAAAGCCATCGGGGGATATCTTGATTGGTGGGTATGTGACTCACCCTGCCATTGAGCTAGGGTATCAAAATCTCAATGAGAACAATTACAATCTTATTCCAACTCATCCACGAGACCGACTCGATGTAGAGTCCTTCATAAAAATGGGAGTAGTTGTCTGCATTATTTATGAAAATAATGTCTACTACCGTTTCACCATTCCAGCTGGTGAAATTGACTGGGAAGATCATGACACTGATGATTTCAAAGCTAGCCTCCAGGGTATCCAACAACGAAAGTGAGCCCGTGATGAAACATCGACACCAGCAGTAGCGAAAGAGGTTGTTAGTCATCAACTTCCACCAAATCCAGCTTGGCGCAGCAGGTTGCTGATCTTATAGCATTGTGCCTTGACATGTTGCAGGCTTCCATCGATGAGAGGTTAGAAAACTTCAAAGACTTCATGGAGTCTCATATGGACAGCCTCGAGATGGAGGTAGCACGTTTTAGATATGGTCTCTCACGCTTGAAGCCTAATTAGAGTCCTAGTTTTCATGTAGTAGATTTATTTTTAATGTTATAGGACTTTATTTTATGTTCTTGAATCTTAATGTAGTCCTTCTCCTTTTAATTTTAAATACAATCATCTTATTATAATTTCATTTTTGTTGATGACAAAAGGGGGTGAACCTAGCAATATATATAAATGTGTGGTTAGCAATATATGCTATCATTATGCAATGTGTGGAATATGTAAAACTTTTCCTTAATTGATAATATGCATAAGATATACCTCACATCAACCTCACATATACTTTGCAAACTGGAACTTATAATATGCATAAGATATACTTAACATATGTCTCACATATACCTTGAATACATTTGTTATATATGTGTTAAAAGATGAGATATATTTAAGATATACCTTGCATATACTTTATTAGTTTCTAAATACCTTTGTTATACATCCTTCAAATCTTTCAATCTATTATTTTATCTTAAGCACCTTTTGAGGGGGAGACTTCTTAAAAGCACATATTGCTAGATTATTTGTCACCATCAAAAAAGGGGAGATTGTTGAACATTGAGGGGTATTTTTGTCATTTTGATGATAACAAATAAAATAGCAATAATGTATTTAACAATGTTTGTGTTCTAAGTGTGTAAAACATGAGATACTATGACTAGAACATGAAGCAAGATTGAAAGACACCTTTTGAAGATTAAAATCAAAGAAATAGCAAAGTCATGCCCGTGACTACATATGTCACGACTGTGAATGAAGCTTAGCGCCAACTATCCAACAATCAAAGTTCACGGCCATAAAGGATCAAACCAACCGTGAATAATCAAGCAGTCACACCCGTGAAATATAGTGACACCCGTGACCAAACATGTCAAATTCTTCCACAGAGCTTCACGGCTAGAGTCCCCAATTGGACCACAGCTTGGAAGAATATTCACACCCATGAAAGTATTATTCATGCCCATGATCAAACACTTCAAATTCTTCTAGAGAGCTTTACGGCCAGAGTCACCACTTAGATCACGACTTGGAAGAATATTCATGACCGTGAGCCATATATTCACACCCGTGAATTAGGAAAGAGAAACATGCCAGGCACGAGATTAAAAGTTGGTTCAACGTCTATCTTCACATTAAATGCACCCAAACGGCTATAATTCGTAGATAAAGTATAAATGGAAGTCATTTATGAATCCCAAACAAGGAGAAGAACAACAACAATTACTTTTTATGAATTCATCTTATTGTAGCCTTGTGTATTAATTATTTCTCTCAACAAACCTCTATTCTTTGTATAAACCTAATTGCTCATAATTTCTGAGCATTGTAGGTTGGTGAGTGTTTTCATTATAATCAATTACTCAAGTGAGTTTGGGTATATGAGGTTAAGAGTGAAACACTTGTAAGGGTTTATTGTGTGTGTCATAAAACACAAAGAATTGGTTTTTGTGTGAGCCATTAAAAACACAAGGGAAATTATGGGTTAGGTGTTAGCCATTAAGAGAAGCACCATAGTTGGGAGTGAGCTTCTAAAACTCCATTATAATACTTAGTGTGTTAGTAAAACATCCAATCAAGATTGGGGAGAGGAGTATGGTTTGTTAATACCTAAACCCCTATAAATCTTATGTGTGAATTCTCTCCTTCCCTACTCTATTTATTTTATTTCGCACCTTAAAGTTAAGAAACTTTTATTTACTAACCAATTCAACTCCCTTCTCGGTTCATTGTTTGGGCAACATTTTGCATTTAGGTCATTTATCGTAAACTAACATCTTTAGATATTTAAACACTTTATTAGGAATTTTTTATAATTATTTTCCATTAATTTAAATTTTCTCTAGTCAAAATCCGAATATAAACTTCGGTTGGTCTGACACGTAAATTTAATGATACGTGTGACTTGGTGCCTAAATTTTTGGATATGATACTTCATCTTCATTTTCTTTACTCAACAACCCCAAACAAATTTCTTACATTCACCATAGCTAAAGCTTCATCTTTTAGAGAGAGAAAGTGAGAAAGATAGAGAAAGACAAAGAAAATGATGTTTTTTATGCTTGAGGATGTGAATAGAAGCTCTTGGAAGGCTTGGAAATGGAATATAAGCTTGAAAGGAAGAGATAGAGGCTCTATTTGGATTAACTATATGAGGAAAGAAGTGAATGTGAGGTAATTTGCTTCATCTTTACAACTTTCTATAAAGAAAATAGAGTTCTAAGTAGGCCTGGCCATGGCTGGTTGGGCGTGTGGAACAGGTCTGGTCCAATTCAAACCGGACCAAGCTAGGCCGGTTTTGAGCTCGGCCCTACCATGGCTTGGTAGGGAAAGGGTCCTATCTGCACCCTTCTTTCGGGAACCGTAGGTTACAGTTCAGAACTTATGGTTCTCGGTTCCAGCCTGAAAAAATTTAAAATAAAAAAAGCCAACAATGGTCTTGCGATCGTTGTCCCTCTTTAGGCCCCCATGTACAGCACAGGTGCAATTTGCACTTTTTTTAATTAATTAAATATATTAAAATATAAATATAATGAAAAAAATACCCCTTATAACAAAAAAATGACAGTTATATTTTAGAGGTATTATAGAAATTTAAATTTTTAATTTTTTTCTCTATAAATGCGAAATTCATTTCAATTTTTTTCATTTACTACACAATCTCATTCGTAATTAATTCTCAATTTCTCTCAATTTCTCTATAATTCAATCTCAATTCTCTTTATATATATTCCTAATTTATCTCTAATTACACTCTCAATTATTTTCTGTCTAATTTCTTTCTAATTATACTTCTACATAGTCTCAATTGTTTCTTCAATTCTTTAATTCTCTCTAATTTTCAATTTTTCCTTAATCCTACAATTAGTTTTTTCATTATCTTTCTCTACACTTTTTTTTAATATTCTCCAAATATTTTCACAAAATTTAATCATAAATAATGAAAAGCTATAGTCATAATAGAAGGAGCAATTTTTTTGGTAAAAATATTGTTGATTTGGAAAATTTTATTGAAAATTTGGATGAGGAGAGGGAGTTCTAAATTCTTACTGAAGAAAAGCAAAGAAATAGGGGTGACGAATAATCAGAACTGGGTCCAAGTCTAACGGCAGCATCATCATCTAAAGTAAAAATTTGAACATCTGATGTTTTTCAAATTCATTTCTAGAAAATTTAAAAAAATGATAGGTCATTTGATGTTGTATGCAATTATTATGCACAAACATACAAATTTAAAGTTGGAAGCGGTTACGACATATTTCAAAAGCACTTGCAAAATAAACATGCTGTTCAAATTGGAATAGAAAAAAGTCAAAGTCAAATTTTTGAGTACATAACATTTTATTTTACTTCCCAATTATTTCAACATAATGATGAAAAAAATAAAAAAAGAATGGACAAAAATGATAAGTATAGAACATTTATTTTTTAGTTTGGTAAAAAAGTAAGTTTAGTTAATTATTGTCAAAATGCATTAAATCCATTAGCTAAACGTGTACCTAGAAATACCCTTAAATATTCTTTATATAATTTATATAAAGAAAATAAAAAAAATTGCTAAAAATATTTTATTCTTTAAATGGATGTGTTTGTATTTATAGTGATATTTGGAGTGATCATTAGCAACTATATTCTTACATGGGTCTTACATGTTATTGGATTGTGGTGAATGACAATTAGAAAAAAATCACTTACATTTAGAGTTTTTGATGAACGACATACTGCCGATAATATTTTTAAAATGATAAAAAAATATTTTGGAAGAATATGAATTAGTTTATAAAATTTTTTCAATTTCTTTTGATAATGTAGTGGCTGTTGGGTCTTAAAGAATGAATCATATTCATAAATGCAGCGAAAAATAAAATTTTCAAAACCCAAAACAAAAGATCATACTTGTGCCATTAAATCTAATTTATATAAATATAGAGGTTAGAAATTATACCTTGTAATATCTTATTTGTTCTTCAAATCTTCACTTTGTTGGGTTGTAGCAAACCACAACAATCCACATTAGGATGTCTCTAATGATAATCCATGCGAAGAATGAAGAATAAACTATCAAAAGAAATGGTTTGAACAAATTCAATGTGCTAGCTTTTAAAGTGTTCTTGAGAGAATTTTTGTTGTATTTAAAATTATTTTTCACAAAAAAATATTTTTATATCTATTTTCTGCCATTTGATGTCTTTTCGATTTGAATCAAATTCAAAGAAAAGATGAAAAGCCAAAAATGGAGAAAAGAGAAATGAATGAATAGTAATTAGTCATAATTGGCCTAATTAAGGCCAAAATCTATCGTTGGCCAACGAGAGGGAGGCAGCTGCACGCTGGGCTTGCTACAGGTTGCTGCTGGGTAGCCCAGTTGGCACACTAGGCAGGCTTGTGACCCTCCTGAATGATTTTTCCGTGTGATCTCATCGCAATCCATTCTGAAATAATTCTCTCATATTTTGGATCATATCTAAGATCATTTTACTCATTCTCCATATCTTCAATGCGTGTGGCCCATTAGGTTCCCGGTTATATTGACCACTTAAATTAACAATTAATTTAAGCAAGTCATTAGCAGTATCTAGCAACACATCATGACCCGCAATTGACTGGAAAGTTAGTGGTTTGACTACAAACCCTTCCATAGACAATTTCTGTGGAATTATTTCTTTCACCATGCTATATCCCACTTGATTTAGAGTATGGACATGTGTCAACTCCCACTAGACTGACTACATAATGTCTAGTCTAAGTAATGTTAGTTCTTGTCCTTGAGGCTCATTACTCTATTGGATATGTCATTGAAAACTATCTTTATGACATTTCCACTCCGGCTATAGATTTTTGAGTAATGACCATGACAAGAGGCCATGGGTATACACTCCTTCTATCAAGAGTGGTGAATCCTTTGTTGGTTACCCGATTACCTTCTAATACCTCAAGTTGTATCCAATCACCACCCTATGAGCAACCTCCCTCAGGCAACAAGGAATAATGTCAAAATACATAATCAATATTCAAGATATCCTTGAGCATCGCAAGTCTAAGGATACTTGCACCATTGCTGTCATGAGACTATCATTGACATTTGAATAGATTATCCATGTGATTGTCTCATAGTTGGTCATCCAATGTACTTAGCTACACTTAGCAAGCATCCATATGTTAACTTTAAACATCTCATGTTTATAGATTATGAGATCTACTACTCGATCCAATCAAGGAGTGTAACATGTGCTAGTCTGTCTGGATTAATAATATCCCGTCTCATTAATCCTATGACTAGGGATAATTTTGATACTAACATAATTACACATGATAAGAATCTCAATATCATGATCTCATCATGATTTCCTTCATGCTATGTTATGTATCAAGGACTTCATTAATTGATTTAAGTTCACTTATCATTTCATATATCAAATGAACATCAAATTAATGAAAAAGCCCTTTTTCAATCAAATAAATTTATACAATAATTGCTAATGGTGATTGCCTTTAGTGCACTCCTCTAACAAGCTCCCACTTACACTAAAGACAATCGCCTTTGTATTTAATTCTATAGGCGAGTACATAAGAATCATATTTCTTTTGGGGAAGTGGCTTAGTTAAAGGATCAGCAATATTCTGATCAGTGGGCACTCTACATCATTCCTATCAATGATTTCTCTAATCAAATGGTATCTTCTGAGTATATGTTTGGATCTCTGATGAGACCGTGGCTATTTTGCTTGCGCAATGGCTACATTATTATCACAATACAATTGTATTGGATCAATAATGCTGGGAACCACTCCAAGTTCTGTGATGAATTTCTTGATCCAAACTGCTTCCTTTGCTGCTTCAGAAGCTGCAATGTACTCTGTTTTGGTTGTTGAATCAACAGTCATTTCCTATTTGGAACTCTTCCAACTAATTGCTCCACCATTTAGTGTGAATATATAACCTGACTGAGATTTTGAGTCATCCTTGTCAGATTGGAAGCTGGCATCGGTATACCTGCTCACAATAAGATCTCCATCTCCATATACCAAGAATACATCCTTAGTTCTTCTTAAGTACTTAAGGATATTCTTGACATCCACCCAATGACCCTCACTAGGGTTCGATTGGTATCTGCTCATGACACTAAAAGTGTATGATAAATCGGGTCTTGTACATATCATAGCGTACATGATTGATCCTATAGATGAAGCATATGGAATCAAACTCATGTGTGTCCTCTCATCTTGTGTCTTTGGGCACAAAGACTTTGAGAGAGTAATCTAATGGGTCATGAGAATATATCCCCTCTTGGACTGCTCCATGCTAAACCTCTTTAGCATCTTATCTATGTATGTAGACTATGAAAGACCAAGCAATCTTTTAGATCTATCTCTATAGATCTTTATCCCCAAAATATAGACTGCTTCTCCAAGGTCTTTCATAGAGAAATTCTTGGATAACCAAAATTTGACTGATTGTAAGGCTGAGACATCATTTCCCATTAACAATATATCATATACATATAACATAAGAAATACAATTGCACTTCTACTAACCTTCTTGTAAACACAAGGTTCATCTGGATTTTGTAAGAAACCAAACTGTTTGATTGTCTCATCAAATCGAATATTCCAACTCCTGGATTCTTGCTTTAATCCATAAATGGATCTTTGAAGCTTATATGCCTTTTTTCCATCTTTGGATATGAAGCCTTCAGGTTGTGACATGTACACATCCTCAGTCAGATTTCCATTAAGGAAAGTTATCTTCACATCCATTTGCCATATCTCATAATCATAATGAGTAGCAATGGCTAAGAGTATCCTTATGGATTTAAGCATAGCTACTGGGCTAAAAGTTTCATCATAGTCAATTCCTTGTCTTTGACGATAACCTTTAGCAACAAGTCTAGCTTTATAGGTAATCACATTATCATCCATGTCAGTTTTCTTTTTGAAAACCCACTTGCACCCTATAGGTTTTATTCCTTCGGGTGGGTCAACCAAAGTCCATACTTGGTTTTCATACATGGAATCCATTTCCGACTTCATGGCTTAAAGCCATTTGTCAGATTCTGAACTATTCAGAACATCTTCATAGGTTGTAGGCTCATCATTTTCTATGAGCAATACGTCATTCTGTTCTCTAATGAGAAATCCATATCTCTCTAGAACAATACGTATCCTACTTGACCTATGAAGCTTTTGTGCTTAAGAAGGTTGAGTTGTTATATCATCTGTATGAGTAACAAGTTTAGGTTCAAGCAGTTGATCAGGATCTGTTTGAGCATCTTGAACTTCCTCAAGTTCAATTTTGCTCCCACTATCTGCTTTTAGAAGGAATTCTCTCTCTAAAAAGATAGCATGTCTTGAAACAAAAAACTTTTGTTCCAGGGGGTGGTAAAATTGATATCCATATGATGCTTTTGGATATCCCACAAATTGACACAGGTCAGATTTAGTTTCTAGCTTATCTGACATTGTCCGCTTCACATAAGCAGGACAACTCCAAATTCTCATGTAAGAAAATGTGGGCCTCTTGTTATACCATATCTCATATGGAGTAACATCAATTGACTTTGAAGGAACTCCATTTAATATATAAATGGCAATCTCTAGTGCATAGCCCCAAAAGGATTTAGGCAGTTCTGCAAAACTCATCATAGACCTTACCATGTCTAATAAGGTTTGGTTTTTTCTTTCAGCCACACCATTGTGTTGTGGCGTGTAAGGTGGAGTCCATTGAGATAAAAGCCCATTATCCCTAAGATAATCTAGAAACTCTTGGATCAAGTATTCACCTCCTCGATCTAATTGAAGTGTTTTAATACTTTTAACAAGTTGTTTCTCTACTTCATTTCTAAATTCTTTGAACTTTTCAAAAGCTTCAGATTTGTGTCTCATAAGATACACATACCCATATCTGAGTAGTCATCGATAAAAGTAATGAAGTAGATGAAACCACCTCTGGAGTGTGTAGACATTGGACCATATACATCTGAATGTATTAAGTCTAAAAGTCCAATTTCACGTTCACCCTTTCCCTTAAAGGGTAATTTAGTCATATGATTCATAATCAAATGACCTTAAATTACCACTTTTGTGTAGCTTAGCCATGCGTTTCTTACTTATATGACCAAGGCGATAATGCCATAAGTAAGATGATTTCAACATATCTTGTTTTTGCCATTTATTATCATTGATGTGTAAAACTGGATTTGACATATCTAATATGTATATTCCATTACATAATGTACCACTAGCATAAAGAATTTTAACATAATAGAACAACAATTGTTACTAAAAGCTAAAAGGAAACCATCTTTATTTAGACTTGAAACAGAAATAATGTTTTAAGTCAAAGCAGGTACATAATAGCAATTATCCAAATTTAATATAAGCCCACTAGGGAGGGTCAATACATATATGTTCCTACAGCTAATGCAACAACCCTTGCTCCATTTCCAACACATAGGTCTAACTCTCCCTTATTGAGCTGTCTACTATTCCTTAGGCCCTGCATATCATTGCATATGTGTGAGCCACAACCGGTATCTAATACCCATATATTATTATCGAAAACAGTATTAATTTCAAAGACAAAAATACCTGAAGTAGATGGGGGCATCAGATGCCTTCTTCTTCAAGGACTCCAAGTAAGCCTTGCACTTTCTCTTCCAATGGTCATCCTTGCCACAATGGAAGTATGTCCCTTTTGGAGCAATCTCCTTAGCCTTCTTCTTGGCCACACCTCCCTTAGGCTTCATCGATTTCTTCTTCTTCTTAAGGTTCTTATTTTTAGAACATGAAAAGTCCATCAGCATCACATCCTTACTGTCCTTCTTGATAGATGGCTCAGCTGTTTTGATCAAGTTAATTAGCTCAAGAATAGTGGTGGAGATTTAGTTAATCCTATAGTGAAGCATAAAATGTGAATAACTATCAGACAAACCGGTTAGAATTAAGTCAATACTTAATTCATGGTCCATCACAAATCCCAAGCTCGCCAACCTCTCAATATAGCCATTCATTTTCAATGCATATTGCACCGGAGATGTCCCCTCACCCATCTTAGTGAGAAGAGAAACCTCGAAGTTTCGAACCTTTCAGAACGTGCTTACTCATCAAAAAGCTCTCTTAGATGGTATACTATGGAATTAGCATCCATAGCCTCATGCTGCTTTTGCAACTCAGCTGACATAGTAGCAAGCATAATGGAGCTTGTCAACTCACTATCATCGAGATGCTTTTGATATGCCTTCTGAACATCTTTAGAAGCATTAGCAGCAGGGGTATTAGGGAGTGCCTCATCTAGGAAATAGCCAATCTTTTCGGATTTGAGAACTATTCTCAAATTCCTTAGCCAATCCAAAAAATTGGCCCTAGTCAACTTATTTGATTCCATTAGCGATCGCAAATTCACACTTGTCATGATGATGATTCTCGCAACCTAGATGTAAAATAGAACATGTTAGAATGTACATAAAATAAATGTTTATTAGGTCTTTAATAAATCTCATTATGACTCCCACTATTTTATTGTGAATCCATAGCCTTCATTATGAACCCGGGAGAACTTATATGGAAGTTCTCCTAGTGGGTCAATATCCAACTAGCTAAGAATAACCTTGAGGCAACTCAACAAGCTATCCTTAGTTTGGTTGGTAGGTATCTAATCCATAACAATTGCATTATTCATGCAACTATCGAATCTTATGCTATCAACTTATTGATGTGTGCACATAAATTGGGCTATCAACTCTTGATATGTGTATGTCTCATGTATACAAACCCAACTTTGCCTCCAATACACATTAACCTTGGCACAAATCCAACAAGTTAATAATATCGGTTAAGTCTAGCCCATTAATCGTGAAATCTAATTTCAATGGATTGAACATATTCTTATAGAGTGAGCTTGAGGCAACTCAACAACCTTAACTCTAGAAGAACTCTGGTTCTCCCCATATTAATGGAAGGCGAAGACTTAGTTGTATATTTAGTAAGGGATTTCTTTGTTAAGTCTCATCAAGTTATTATTTCATGCTTTTATATATCATACATTCATCACATGGATATATAAAGATAGTTACATTAACTATATAGCATGATTATGGACATACTAAAGTCAATCTCTTGAGCCAAAGAGAAATTGAGTAGGTCTGAACTATGTATATGTATGAATCTACAACCCAAAATAGAAATCAAATTCCTATTTCTAAGTCTTCTTGTTTATGGTACCACCTCATTTGCTTCTTGATCCTTTGTATCTTCATTCTATCCTAATCCTATGTAATCTAATTACATATTTCAAATCATAGAAAATCTCAATTTACATTTGAGGGGAGTAAGATGAGAAGAGAAATACATAAGAAAGAAAGAGAGGTAGGGACACGCAGGCCCTATTTACCATAAAATAAAATAATTCCATGCATGCTCAATCACATTGGGCCTAAGTTCATAATCATCCATCATGCCTTTTTATACACCCCTAACATGCATTCTTTGATACCAATTTCTACTCATACTAAAATACAATTGCACAACTTAAATTAATTCAAAATTAATTTCCAAAAATTCTAAAAACTCCCAAAACATCAAAATATCATTCTAATCATATTTAGGTCAGCACAAACCAAAATTGCTAAGACAAACGAAGCAACACACTTAAACGCTCAAAATGACTAATTCGACATCTAGAATTTTTTAAAATTTTAAATGCTTGAAAAATAATTTTGGCATGTATCTAATACCAAAACAACATATTTTTAATCACATAAAAAACATTTCAAATTTCTGGATTTAAAATAAACACATACAAAAAATCAAACAAAACGGCCCCACCGGTATGCTTAAAAAGTCCTATTTTGTGTTTATTTGAAAAATTAATTAAAATAATTTTTAATTAATTATTGGATACTTTGAGGGGCATAAAAATATTCTCAATATGTCTAAATAATTTTTTCATAATCAAATTACAAGAAAAATATAACCAGCCCCATCAATTAAGCCAAACAACAACACATGTTCAAAAACAAGGCAATTTTAGGCATTTTTGAAATAAAATCCGAAATTAATTATTTGAATCACATGAAAATCATTTTTCAAACAAAATAATCATCCTTAATCATCCCATGATCATATTAGAGAAAGAAAAATGTGTAAAAAATATTTTACAAATTAATTTCAATTTTTCAAAACTTATTGATCCAAAAATCATCAAAACAATGCAATCACATTGCACTTTCAATTAAAATTAATTTTAATGGACACAAAGGGGCTCTGATACCAATGTTGGGTTTTGGCGAATGAATCATATGCATAAACGTAGCTGAAAAATAAAATTTTCAAAACCCAAAACAAAAGATCATACTTGTGTCATTAAAACTAATTTATATAAATATAGAGGTTAAAAATTATACCTTGTAATTTCTTATTTGTTCTTCAAATCTTCACTTTGTTGGGTTATAGCAAACCACAACAATCCACATTAGGATGTCTCTAATGATAATCCACGCAAAGAATGAAGAAGAAAATATCAAAAGAAATGGTTTGAATAAATTCAAAGTGCTAGCTTTGAAAGTGTTCTTGAGAGAATTTTTGTTGTCTTAAAAATATATTTTTTTTCACAAAAAAATATTTTTATGTTTATTTCTGTCATTTGATATCTTTTCTATTTGAATCAAATTCAAATAAAAGATAAAAATTCAAAAATGGAGAAAAGGGAAATGAATGAATAGTAATTGGCCATAATTGGCCTAATTAAGGCCAAAATCTGCAGTTGGCCAACGGATGGGAGGCAGCAACATATTGTGCCTGCTACGGGTTGCTGCTGGACAGCCCAACTGGCCAGCTAGGCAAGCCAGTAGCCTGCCAAGCCCACATGAGCCCGTGACCCTCCCGAACGATTTTTCTGTGCGATCTCATTGCAATCCATCCCGAAATAATTCTTTCATATTTTGGATCCTATCCAAGACCATTTTACTCATTCTCCATATCTTCAATGCATGTGACCCATTAGGTTTCCGGTTATATTGGTCACTTAAATTAACAATTAATTTAAGCAAGTCATGAGCGGTATCTAGCAACACATCATGTAATATCCGCTAATTTAGATTCCGAGTCGCACGTGTTGCAAAATTGACGCGTGTGACCGATCGGAGTCTAAATTCGGATTTTTACATTAATTGATTAAGAAATGGTTAAACTAAATAATAAATGTCTAAATAAGTGATTATAGAGTTTAAAGAAGTTGATTTACGGTAAAGGACTAAATTGCAAAATTTGATAAGTTTTTGGGTCAATTTGCAATTTACCGAAATTTTGAAGATTAATCAGATTAATGGCTAATTAACTTAAGAAATTTGGACATTTAAAATTGGGTTGGCCGGCCATGATGTTAAAGGAAGATGATTAATATTGATTAAGTGTAAAATTGGGAGAAAATGGTCAAATGGTGGGTCCCATATGAAGACTTTTTGGGTACCCTATTTAAGGCTTTATTTTCTTCTTCTTCTTCTCTTCATTTTCTGCTCCTTCTCTCTTTTCTTTACTAGTTACGCAGCCACAACTTCTCCTCCATAGCTCACCTTGATTCTAGAGAGAGAAAGGAAGGGAAGAGAAGAGAAAGAGCAAGACAAGGTGATTTTCATGTTCCATAACTCATAAGGAAGCTGGAAAGAACAAAAAAGAGGAAGAAAAATCAAGTTTGTTAGAGAGAGAAAATCTCCAAAGTGGTGATCAAGTGAAGAAAAGTGTAAGGTAAGAAGTATTTCTTCTTCTTCTTCATCTTTTCTAAAGGAAGTTCGAATTTTGAGCTCATCCAAGACTTATATGGAAAGAGAGAGAAACTAGGGTTTTGAGTGAGAAAAAGGGAGCTTAGGGTCTTGAGGAAATCAGATGATGATGATAATAATTTATGATGTTGTAGGAGTTCCAAATGACAAGGAACAAGCTCTAAGGAGCAAAAGAAAAGAGAAAGCTACCTAAAAGAGTGAAGGAGAAAGATTAAGGTTTGTGCATAATTTAAGGCAATAGCCTATTTTTGTTTGAAATAATGCATGCTGAATATGATTTTAGATAAATGCAATTTCAAGAATGATGATGATTATGGCATGAAACCATAGGTTTAGACATATATGAATGAGATAATTGTGACATTGAATTAAGGATGCATGTTAGAGAATCTTGTATAATCAAGGCATGTAAATGTATTGAAAAGTAATAAGTTGAGTAAAGAGCCTTAGAAATGCATGAAATAGAATTTGGTATGTTTTGGATGATGTTAGAATGAATGAAAGGTGAATATGCAGATTTCCTGCTGAAAGTCACGGGTGTGACTATTGCGTCACAGGTGTGAACTTGAGGGTTCACGGTTGTGCCTGATTGTGTCACGGTTGTGAATTTCTGGGTGGAAATGGAACTATTCATTCTAGAAGCATTCACGGGTTGGAATCACGACAGTGAACTTATTCACTGGCGTGAATGAGTAATCATGACCGTGAATGCTTTTGGGCGATTCATTCCAGTAGCGTTCACGGCTTGGGATTACGGGCGTGAACTAATTCACGGGCGTGAAAGTAGTAATCACGGCCGTGAATGCTCTGCATTTGAAATTATGAATGTGGTTATTAAATGAGGAATTTAGGTAAGTAAATGAAAGTTATTGTCTATCCAAGCAAAATAAGAATGATATGGATATGGATATATGTATATATATATTAATGTGAGAATGTGATATGTTGTAATATAGAAAAATGAATTGATGTAGAAAAATGAATTTGTCATGGATGATATATGAAATCTGATGCAGATGTAAACATGAGAATATTGATGAATCTAGTAAATGAATGAAAAGATGTATGAGTATGACTATATGTTTGCAAAACAAGAAAATTGAGATGTTGATAAAAATGAGATATTGATATGTGGAAATTTGAGAATAATAATTGATGTAAAAATATAAAGAAGCCCATTACTCTACTTGCGGACTAGAATCAAGATAGATGACATGTCATTAAGGGGGCGAACGGTACCGTACTATACCTCAACCAATGTGGCTAAAGCTTGTGTGAGCGCCATTGGTCTGGGATGCTCAGTCAATGTGGCTAAAGCTTGTGTGAGTGCTACTGACTTGAGAAAGCTCCGATGAGCACATATAAATGAGGACAAGGTGTCATAAGCTTGTGTGAGCGGCCTTCATCCGGTTATTCATCTATGATGAAATTATACTCAATCAATATGGCATAAGCTTGTGTGAGCGCCATTGATTTGAGAAGCTCTTATGAGCCAGATAGTGGACACGGTGGCATAAGCTTGTGTGAGCGCTCCTGATCCATAACCCATATCCAGTCAGTCCAAAAAAAAATTTAGAGTGATGTGGGCAAGATAATGAGGATATGTCGGAAAAATAAGAAAAAGAAAGAATAGGAAAATGATGATGATATGAGATTGAAATGTAATAATAAAGAGATTTAAAGAATTATTTGCTATTAAAGATAAATGAAAATAACAATGTCTATATGAGCATGACATTTAACTTTTATGAAATAGGAATATGTTGATAGTCATGCATGCAAACATTTTAATGCACAAAATGATAATTGTTAATGCTTGTTGCATGATATAGTATATTGCCTTCTTTATATGCACTACTAAACTTAGAGCTTAGCGTGGAGTTTAATTTCCACGTAGATATAGAAAGGTAGCTGAAGACGCTATATAAAGCAAGCGGTGATCCCATTCAAGTAAAGCAGCCGAATCTTGAGAAAGTGGATTACAAGTTTTGAAACTTTTGTATTTGACTTTTATATTAAAGAAATGTTTGAGTTTGTAAAACTTACTTTTAAAGTTTGTTAAGACTTACTCTGATGTTAAAAATTACTATATTATGTAAATAAATTGTACTCTGATTTTTATTTATATCCATATATACATGAGAAAAAAAAACATATATATATATATATATGAAGTATGAGAAAAAAAGGACATTAGCGCTCCCTCATCCGGCCACGTGTTGTTTGGGTGAGGAGGTGCTACACATCATGACCCCCAATTGACTGGAAAGTTAGTGGTTTGACTATGAACCTTTCCATAGACAATTTCTGTGCAATTATTCCTTTCACCATTCTAGAGTATGGACATGTGTCAACTCTCACTAGACTGACTATATCACGTCTAGTCCAAGCAATGTTAGTTCTTGTCCTTGAGGCTCATTACTCTATTAGATATGTCATTAAAGACTATCTTTATGACATTTCCACTCCGGCCAAAGATTCCCGAGTAATGACCACGATAAGAGACCATGGGTATACACTCCTTCTATCAAGAGTGGCGAATCCTTTGTTGGTTACCCAATTACCATCATATACCTCAAGCTATATCCAATCACCACCCTATGAGCAACCTCCATGAGGCAACAAGGAATAGTGTCAAAATACAGAGTCAATATTCAAGATATCCTTGAGTACCTCAAGTCTAAGGATACTTGCATCATTGCTATGATAAGACTATCATTGACATTTGAATAGATTATCCATGTGATTGTCTCATAGTTGGTCATTCAATGTACTTAGCTACACTTAGCAAGCATCCACATGTTAACTCTAAACATCTTAGGTTTATAGATTATGAGATCTACTACTCGATCCAATCAAGGAGTGTAACATGTGCTAGTCTGTCTAGATTAATAATGTCTCGTCTCATTAATCCTATGGCTGGGGATAATTTTGATACTAATATAATTACACATGATAAGAATCTCAATATCATGATCTCATCATGATTTCCTCCATGCTATGTTATGTATCAAGGACTTCATTAATTGATTTAAGATCACTTATCAATTCGTATATCAAATGAATATCAAATTAATGAAAAGCCTTTTGTTAATCAAATAAATTTGTACAATAAGTGTTAAAAGTGATTGCCTCTAAAGTGCTCCTCTAATAGTGGCAAATACCACCTCAATTCAAGACCTTTAAGTATTATACCAACCTAATATTGAAGATAGATTTTTTTCATATTAGATGTATATGTCATGTGTTAATTTTATGTGTTCAAGTTGGTTTGAAATCTTTGAGTGGTATATTTGCTCCAATTACAGTAGCAATTTCATTTTTATGGTTACATCCACAAATAATGAAATTATAAGCTCAATTTTATCATGAAAATGATAAAAAATCTTGAAGATTTCCAAGGAATGTTTGTACTCATTGGAATTCAACTTATGAATTACTCAATGAGTCATATGGATATATAAAATTATTGTGCACATTTATTTCCAATAATGTGCCACAAATTAATTTATATCCACAACATTAGTGTTAGAGAGGTGCCCTAAAGACAATCATCTTAGGCACTTTATGTACTCATTTATTATTTATAAAATGCATTTTCATTATATGGTATTCATGCATATGAATTGATATAGATCTTAAACCATTTAATAAAGTCCTTGGTATGTAACACAACCTTAAAGCATTCATGATGAGATCATGATGATGAGATTCCTATCATGTGTAGTTGTAATTATACCTAAATAAGCCCTAGTCATAAGATTAACAAGAGAGGATATTGTTAATCTGGATAGACTAAAACATATTATACTCATTGACTAGGTTAAGCAGCTGATCTCATAAGCTGAAGACATGAGATATTTAGGATTAATATGTGGATGCTTGCTAGAGTAACCAATTACATTGGATGACTACTATGAGGTAATCACATGGGTATCTATTCAATGTCAGTGATAGGCTCATCATAGCAATAGTGCAAATATCCTTAGACATAAGATACTCAAACTTATCTTGGATACTGAATCCTATACTTTGACTTCATTCCTTGTTTCCTCTCAGATATTGCTCATAGCATGGTGATTGGGTATAACATAAGGTTTTCGAAGGTAGTTAAGTAGTGAATAAAAGATTCACCTCTTGATAGAAGGAGAATATACCTATGGCCTCTTATACAGATCATTACTCAAAAATCCTTGGCCAAGCTGGACATGTTTTGAAGAAGGTCTTCAAGGACATATTTAATCAGAGTAATGAGTCTCATAGACAAGAACTAATATTATTTGGACTAAATGTGACGTAGTCAATCTCGTAGGAGTTGACACATAGTCCATGCTTTGAACCAAATGAGGTATAGATTGGTGAAAGAACAAATTGCACGGTAATTATCTATTGAATGGTTAAAAGTCAAATCACTGACTTTGTGGATAATTGTGTGACACCCTTATAACAATCATTTTATACTTATGTTACGTGGGTTAATACCATTATAGCCGATGTGTGCCAAATTTTTTTCCCTTAATTTAATGACCACACTATTATTAGCACTTAATTAATTATTTTTATTTACCAAAAATTTCAGCAATATAACGGCTATAATTTAGTTATCCACCTACACTGCAAACAATCCACAGACCATTTTTGGGTACAATAATTCACATATCATACAAAATAGTTTTCATTCAACCATAAATCAACTTTCCATTCTTTACACAAAAAATAATTCACAAATATTCTTTATCATAATATATACAATATTTCATTTCTACAACTTCATATCTAAACATATATATACATGTCATTCTTGATACTAATCTACTATTATTTATTTTTAATTCGTCATCTCCCAAAATTTGTATGTTTGCTCCTGACTTTTCCGCTACTACCTACACGCAGTCAAATAACTACATGCTGAGCATTAATACATCAAGTGGTGATTATTAATCTAAAAATTTTCAACGACTTATACTTTTACACATTCATACATGCAATAACATTTTTAATACACTATTCAATTTTTCTCTTTAATATATTTATTGTTTTTTTATCAATATTTTATTATTCTTTACCCTTAATTTACTAATTAATATTTTCATTAAATTTACCAAAATTTTTCAATTAAGTTTTTTTTAACTTTCAATTCCTTTCAATTTAATCATTTTTCACTTTACTTCTTTAATTAACCATTCTTCTTTTCAATCTTTTATTTAGTTAGCTACAAATTTCACTTTAATTCTTAAATTTTCATTTATTTACAATTATACTACTACTTTACATTATTTTACACTTTTGCCACTAATATTTTTATTTCTCATTCATTTTTTTATATTTCCTTTTTAACTACACAATTTAAATCTTCCAGTTATTTTCTATTTTTTCAATTTTACTATTTTTTCACATTTATCACTTTTACCATTATTATTATTATACCATTTTTATCACTTTTATCATATTTATCACTTATCTCATTTTTATCGTAATTTTTACTTATATCATTTTTACCATATTTAGCATTTATATCATTTATTATTATTATTATTATTATTATTATTATTTTCACTTTATTCATTTTTCTCATATTTTCACATTTGTTCACATTTATTCTTTTTTATCATGTTTTTCACTTATTTTTTACTTCTATCATTTTTACTACTTTTATTCACATTTACCCCTAGTTTCAATCCGGTAGAAAATTTTCAGACTAGATACATGGGACGTGAACCTAAAAGTCCACTACATTAAAGAGTAATCTCGAAGGACTACCTGAACGTTACACTGCACACTGATAACGGATTCACTATTAATGAAGTAGACCATTATTGATCTATATAAGCGAGTCGTCATGACCCGCACCGTGGTAATGGTGTCCTTATGGCTAGCCAATTATATCATGTACTAGATTTAACAATCAGAAAAATAACTAAGGACATTATTGTATTCCTTTAATTTAATTTCCATTAAATGAATAAATTTCTTTATTTTCATATTATTAATTACTTAACATTTTATTCATCCCCATAATTTTATCACTACCATAATTTTTTTTACACTTTCCATTCTAATATATCAATATTTCATTATGAATAATCAATTAAGTTATTAAGCTCACTAAACACACTTTGTTCATTATTTTTCATTTCATGCATAATATAATCAATAATTAGAAAAATATTTAATATATAATTTAAAAATTCTCAATAAATTTATACACACTCAATATCATATTTTCTTGCATTTCATGACTAAATTTTCATTTAATTTGCAAGAAAAATATTAATTTCTCCTTCTTCATATTTCGACCTATATTTAATTTTCATCATTAAAATTTTTCTTTCACCTTTTAAATATTCATTTCACTAATTTATACCTTCATTGTTCCATATATATCATAATATTACAATAAAATGTATTTATACCTTAATTTACATTTTTCACATAATAAGGTCATATTTTCCAATTTCTACTAATTAATTTTTTTTATTGAAATTAACCATTCTAATTCACTTTTTATAATTCCTTAATCATGTTTTAAGCATTAATTATCAATTACATGCAAAACACACAAAATTCCTAATTTTCATAAACCTAAATCATGCATAATCAATGGAAATAGATAGATTTTGAAATCACTAACCTTATTTTCTTACATTGGTCTTCCTAAGCTTCCTTCACATTTATCTGTCCACTCAAACTTAATTTGCTTATGTAACAGTCGAGTGAGCAACGCCGCTATGGTGGAAAAACCGTTTACAAATCTTTTATAATACCCAGCCAAACCTAAAAAACTTCTAACTTCTGTAACAGTCTTAGGTATTTTCCATTGTAAAACTGCTTCAATTTTCTTTGGATTCACCTTTATCCCTTCAGATGAAACTACGTGACCCAAAAAGGATACTTTATTCAACCAGAAGTCACACTTGTTGAACTTTGCATACAACTGTTTCTCTCTCAATATATGAAAGACAATTTTTAGGTGTTTGTCATGTTCTTCTAGCGTCTTTGAATACACTAAAATGTTATCAATAAATACCACCACGGACTAGTCTAGATAAGGATAAAAGATCTTATTCATTAGATCTATTAAAGTTGTTAGGGTATTCGTAAGTCCAAATGGCATGACAAAAAATTCATAGTGGTCATATCTTATGCAAAAAAGCAGTATTGGGCACATCTACTTCTTTCACTTTCAATTGATGGTAGTTTGATCATAAGTCAATCTTTGAAAATACATATGCTCCCTTTAATTGATCAAATAAGTCTTCAATACTTGGGAGGGGATACTTGTTCTTTATTGTCACCTTATTCAGTTGTTTGTAGTCAATGCATAATCTAAAAAATCCATCCTTCTTCTTTACAAAGAGTACCGGTGCCCCTATGGAGAAATACTGGGTCTGATAAAGCCTTTATCAAGCAATTCATGCAGCTAAATCTTCAATTCTTTGAGTTCTGTAGGCACCATCCTATAGGGTGCAATCGAAATAGGTGTCGTGCCTGGAGCTACATCAATAGTGAATTTAACTTCCCTGTCAAGTGGCAAGCCTGGTAGTTCCTCAGGAAAGACATCTGGATAATCTCTCACTGTAGGCACATATGAAATCTTAAGATCTTCCTTTTTAGATTCCATTGCATAACACAAATAAGCAATGCACCCTTTTCTTATAACTCTCTTGGCAGTTGTAGCTGAAATCACATCTGATAAGAAGTCTGTTCTTTCACCCATAATAGTGATTTCTCTATCATCAGAGAGTTTAAGTATCACTCTCTTCCATTTAAAATCTACTATCGCTTGATGGGCGGATAACCAATCTATCCCCAATCTCACATCAAACTCGTGAAATGGGAGTTCAATTAGCTTAGCTAAGAATTCATAACCTTGTGCACTAATGGGATAATTCCTATACACCCTGCTCACCACTACACTATTTCCTAAAGGATTGCTCACTAGGATGTCCTGGTATAATTGTGAATCTTTTAACCCTTTTCCCCATGCAACATCAGTATTTATGTAAGAATGTGTGGAACTAGGATTAAAAAGTGCATAAATAGAATCAGTCATAAGTATGAATTTACCTACTTTCACATCAGGAGCATCCTCCTCTTCTTTGGCTCTCACTGCATATGTACAACTTGTAGCTCATCTCTGACCCTGGGGTTGCTGTGCAGAAGGTCTAGAAGCTGATGGGTTAAGGGTTGCTCCCCTACCTTGGCCTCTGGATGGTAAAGATCCAATACCAAGTGCTGATGATATAGTCGTAAAAGGTTGAGCCATTGGACAATTCCTGACCTGATGATCTTTTGAACCACACTTGAAACAAGTACTAGGCAAATATCTGCACTCTCCTGGATAAGATCTACCACAATGGCTACAAGTCTGAGCTATACTTGACCCATTCCCTCTAGGTGTACTGCCCACAGAAATGACTGAGGCATTGCCACGAAATGTATTTCCTTGTCCATGCCCTAGTGCGACTGATGTACGACTCTGTGATGGAGCTGGTCTCCTAGAATTCTTACTTTGAGCACCCGAACCATTGAACTATCCTAGCTTTCTCTTCTACTAAAACCGAGTTTGCCTGTTAGCTTCATCTGACTGGATACTTTCCACTTTAATAGCAGCTTCCACTAAAGCATGCAAATTTGGATGTTGTTGTGCACCCACTATCTGTCTGATCTTGTTATGGAGACCCCTCTCAAATCTCTGACATAATTTCTCCTCTATCAATTGATAATCATCAAAGTAGGCACTGAGGTGTTCAAACTCATGTTCATACTCTGCTATTGTCTTATTTCCCTGCCTGAGTCTCTAGAACACATCTTGCATCTCTGCTTTATACTTTGACCCTATGCATTTCTTTTCAAACTACGCCAAGAAGAAATCCCAATTTAACTATTCACCTGGTTTATGCTTATGTACTAAATGCCACCAAATGAGTACAGTACCTTTAAATTTCTTTTCACGCGGGTTGTGAGTAATTTCAAATAACCTCATTATCTTGAATAACCATTCTTCAACTTGTACAGGGGTTAATGGATCACGCTTGTAGAAATCTTCAGCCCCCATTTTCGTCAACTGCTCCAAAATAGGCTTCTTTTTAAGTGGAGCAAGAGGTTGTACTTGTACCACTAGCTGTGGCTGTTAAGCTTGTTCAGCTTGCATTCTATGTTGAATGTAATCGGCCATAAGATTTAGAAAATCTGGCTGTGGGGTTGAGGTGGTGCAATTGGTGAAGTGACGTTCTGTTGCGAGGCTTCAGCTTGCCCGGCACTAACCGACGCTTCACTCTCACCGTCCCCAACACCTTGACCTTGTTGGCATGCCATCATTCACTATAAAATAGGAAAGGAGCAAGCATATGTTAGACTTATAACACACTTCATCCATCAATTGACATGTATATACATATAATCCATTCACTTAATTCCCACTCCAATCTTAAAACTATCTTAACCACACTCTGATACCACTAAAACTGTGACACTGTTATAACAGTCATTCCATACGTATGTTACATGGGTCAATACAACTATAGCCGATGTGTGCCAATTTTTTTTTATATTTAATTTAATGCTCATAATATATTTTGCACTTAATTAATCTTTTTTATTTTTATTAAAATTTCGACAACATAACGACTATAAATTAACTACCCCACCTGCACTGCAAACAATTCAGAGCCTATTTTTGGGCACAACAATACACATATATACTACAAAATATTTTTCTTTCAATCACTAGTCAACATTCCCTTCTTTACCCATATAATACTTCATAAATATTCCTTCACATAATATGTACAACATTTCATTCCTACAACTCCATATACATACATATATATACATGTCATTTTTGATACTAACCTACTATTATTTATCTATAATCTGTCAGCTCCCAAAATTTGTATACTTGCTCCCATCTTTCCCGCTGCTACATGCACGTAGTCAAATAACTACGTGATGAGCATTAATATGCCCAGTGATGATTGCTAATCTAAAAATTTACATTGACCTATATTTTCATGCATTTATACATACAATATTATATTTACTACACTATTTTTTTCTTTAATATACTTATTATTCTTTTTATCAATACTTTAATATTCTATACCCTTAATTTACTATTTCATATCTTCATTCATTTAACAATATTTCTCACTAAATATCATAGTTTTTTTTCAATTTACTCTTGAACTTTTATTTTCTTTCAATTTAGTCCATTTTCTCACCTTACCACTCTGATTAACTTTTTTTTTCTTCTTCTTTTTTTATTATTTATTTTTATATATATATTTTTTCCAATCTTCTATTTAATTAAACAAATTTCACTTTGGTTACAAAAATTCTAATTATTTACAATTTTGCCATTGCTTTACATTTATTTACTTTTTTGCCACTCACTATTTTTTTATTTATTTTCTTTTTAACTACATAATTTAACATTTTATTTCATTTTATTCCACTTATTTCTCATTTTTCAATTTTACTATTTTTTTGTCACAATTATCACTTTTATCATTATTATTATTATTATTATTATTATTATTATTATTATTATTATTATTATACCATTTTATTATCCTTATCACTTTTATCATATTTATCTTATTTATCACTTATATCATTTTTGTCATACATTTTTTTTCACATTCATCTTTTTTATTATATTTATCTTCTTTTTTTATCATTTATCTCTATTTTTCGCTTTTATTATAACTCTCACATTTCTCACTTATTTCATTTTCATCATATTTTTCAATTAAATCATATTTTTTTATCATATTACTCATTTGGTTTACTATTTTTATTAACATTTGCCCCTAGTTTCAATCCAATAGAAAATCTTTGAACCAGATACATGGAACGTGGACCCAAAAGTCCACTACACTGAAGAGTAATGCCAAAGGACCATCCGAGCACTGCACTGTACACTGAATCATTGTATCAATATCACTTAAGTAGACTGTCATTAGCCTACATAAGTGAGTCACCATGACCCGCACCGCAGTAATAGTGTCCCTATGACTAGCCAATTACATCATGGGCTACATTTAACCATAAAAAAATAACTAAGGGCATAATTTTATTCCTTTAACTCAATTTCCATTAAATTCATAATTTCTATTGTTTTTATATTATTAATCACTTAACATTTTATTCATCTATACAATTTTATCACTACCATAATTTTTCACACTTTCCATTCTAATATATTATTTATATTCAATCAAGTTATTAAACATCACTAAACACACTTTATTCATTATTTTTCATATCATGTATAATAAAATCAATAATTAGAAAAATATTCAATGTATTAATTAAAATTATCAATAAATTTAAACGCACTCAATATCATATTTTCTTGCATTTTATGACTAAATTTTCATTTAATTAACAAGAAAAATATTAATTTCTCCTTCTTTATTTTTCAGCCTATATTTAATTTTCATCTTTAAAATTTTTCTTTCACCTTCTAATTATTCATTTCACTAATTTATACATTCATTATTTCATAAATATCATAATATTACAATAAAATATAATTATACCTTAATTTATATTTTTCACATAATACACTCATATTTTCCAATTTCTACTAATTAAGTTTTTAATTGAAATTATCCATTCTAATTCAATTTTTATAATTCCTTAATCATGTTTTAAGCATCAATTTTCAATTTCATGCAAAACACACAAAATACCTAATTTCCATAACTCTAAATCATGCTTAATCAATGGAAGTAGATAGATTTTGAAATCACTAACCTTAATTTCTTGCTTTGGCCTTCCTAAGCTTCCTTTTCCTTAGCATTTTCCTTGGAATCAACTTCACTTCCCTTTGAACCTACCATGAACGAAAATTACACTTCATTAATCTACCAATATTTTGCTTTCTTAACTCAAATAAACTTCATATTCATCATCTACATACCTTAAACTACCTAGTTGAACCATTAAACTAATTTAAAACTATAAATTTCACTTACCTCAAATTTATATCCTAACTTATCTCCTTTGATTTCCTTCCAGTCTAGCCCTCCAAATGAAGAATAAAGGCTTCTACTGGGGACTAGATATGCTGAAATTATTTTTGAGTGGTTGATTTTGGTGTAAAAATTGAAGAAAATTTAAGAATTTGAAAGAGAAAAAGGGAAAGGGAAAGATGTGGTTCGACCAAGAAGGAACTTTGGTGAAGAATATGAAATAGAATTCTCTCTAGAGATTTCTGATTCTTCAGCTTATATATAGTGATTTAATTTGGGTGGGCTTGGGCCAAACAAAGCCCAACCCATTATGACCCAATTAAGTACTATAAATTATTTCTCTCATTTTTCAAGCTCAATTTCACTCAAATTACTTCCATAATTCATAAAATATTTTTATATGCCTACACAAATTTTTTTAACTCAATTGGAGTTCATTTTCTATCCAGCTCACTCAAACTGGACTGATAATTCAATTTTTGGTGTTACCGTAAAATTCTTCTTTCATTGTCAAATAATCCTAAATATTATTTACAATCTATCAATGTCTTAAAATAAAATTTTGGATGTCATTTGCTATTTTTTATAGCCCGATCAAAGCACGGTCAACCCATTATTTAATTAAACCGAATCCCCTATTGTCCTTAATTTTGACTTTTGAGGACTTATTTGACCGCATTTTCACTCCAAATTTTAATCCTGAACTAGGTATAACCTACATGTTTTTATGATCAAATAAAATATTTTCACCAATGGGTGTATTTTTAACCCCTAGGTATGCAGATTAATTTCGAAAATTATAGTTTACAACTAACCCAGTATTTGGGTCATTACAAATTAGGTGGTCATGATGTGTTGCTAGATAGCACTCATGATTTGATAAGTCCAAAGAAATTAATTATAAATCAAATATGGGTCAAAAGAGTTTTACTCAAATTGTAACACCACATCATATGCATTTAAGTATAACCTATTTCTGTATCAAATAATCACATACTGCATGTTGGAAATAGAAAATACCCTGATAACAGTGGTAGTAAATTTTTTTTTTCATATCATATCCTGTAAAATCAACTAATACTTTACAAGTCTTATATCCTGTAATATCACTCAATGACTTTTTAAGTTAACATTAAAAACCATAATACGATATGTCACATATATTAAAACATAAACTTCCCATTCGAAGGATTACGAGTTGTTTCCATTTATACATTTCAAAACTAATCTAGAGTGATATACATATTCAAGCATATAAGTCCAAAATACAGATGACATGTTTTCATGCTTGTGTGGAATGCAAGGAGAGAGAGTGATGAGGCTCGGCCAATGACATGTGCTCCATCTCTTCTATACACTACTCAAAATGAGCTATCACTTTTCTTTACCTGAAAAATGATGCAAATTGATGAGTTGTGGCTCAGTGAGAATAATCATCCAATGAGCTCTGAAGTACCAAACAACTCATAGTAATAAATCACAAATCCAATATATACTATATATTCCATTCCATTCATCAGTATCATATATGTATCAATAAAGTTGAAACATATAATCATTATTCTTTATGTATGCAAATGCTTTGCTTATTTCATTTTGTTGTGACCAAGTTAAACAGACATTGTCCTAGGTTTCCATGTGAATATTTTTCATGTGAACATTTGCATTTGCATTTGCTAGCTAGCTTGATCATTTGTTCCATTTGCACATTTGTTGGGCCATAGGCCTCTTCTTTTGCTTTACAATATCGATTAACTAGTCACAACACATTTTTAGTCCATATGCATATGCACTTGTATTTAAGCATTCATCAACCATTGTATCTTATAACATATAATATACATATGCCACATATATACCTCATATGCCACACATATACCTTGCATATACTATACATATACCATGTATATATATCACATATGTCAAACATATACTTCACATATACCACAAGTATACCATTTATATGTACCACAATGTCACAAATTATCCATCATTACATTATCAAGGACCAATCATGACAATCATATGAATCACATAGCAAGCGACATTTATTTGCACTAAAGAATTCAATTGATAATTAGACTCACCGTTCTCCTTTGATTCCGACCCCTAACTTATTGTCTATCCGCTCCTTGTGGGTCTCCAATATCTTGCGAGCCTAATATGAAAACATAATCGATTAACTCATGATTAGGGAGATTTAATGTGGCTTAAACAAATTAATATGCATTGTTCATGTCAATAGTTAAGATTTTTCCTATGAGGCAGTGTGACCTTATAGGATTGTTTAGCCCATAACGTTTTCTTTAATTGACCAATTACTCTGATTCTTATTCCTAATTAAAAATAACATATAATTATAGAACATATTCACATTTCAGACCAATTGGATCATTGTACAATATTTGGTGGAATTTCTAAGAGTGTTATATTTTCTGCCTTTAGGCAGTTTCAGGGTACTCCTTTGGGTTCATCATAACTTATAATCTATAAGTCCTATTTTAATGAAACTTTTCAGAAAATTATATGGGTTCATATGAAACATGTTTCATGTTTACAACTTTTACCCATTATGTTTCTAAGGTCTTCTAATTATACCAAACATTTTACTGGTCCAGAATAGAATTGACTTCCGGACCAGTATGGCTTCCAAAGGCCATAAATTAGTCTATACATAACCAATGAAGCTGAAATTAGTACCAAACTTTAGCTAAGACATATACCTATAACTTTAATGTTTTGATGATGTACAGACTCTAGTTCTAACAAGCTCATATTAGCCAAACTAGGTACTGTATCTGCCCAGGGCACTCAATAGGTAGTTTAAACCATGGAACAGTCATGGTTCCATTCCCCATAACTCCACATTTCCAAGACCAATGAACCTGAACTTCTGTAGACAGATATAACACACATATATTTACAACTTTTAGATTTTGAGAGACTTCAAAGAATGGATTTAACATATTCAAAATCAAACCACACAGTAGCTAACTTGGTTAGGGTTCACAGCCTAACCAATTTTAGTACGAAGAGCATATCTATCCCTATACATAAAATCTTGCAAATATGTTTACATATCCACATATCTAAGACATAAAGGAACAACGTTTGTGTTTTACACATTTCCAGAATCAATTTCTATTAACATCAAAATTGGGGTGCAATGCAGTGCCTTCATCATGTATATTTAATTCAACATTCATAGATCGTAATTGAATCAAATATGGAAAAGAGGATACTTGCAAGTGAGCTACACTGCTACTAGCCTTCCTACTAAATGCATCTACTACCATATTGGCTTTTCCTGGATGGTATTCAATTTTACAGTCATAATCTTTCAATAGCTCTAACCACCGTCTCTGCCTCATGTTTAATTTTTTCTGTGTCAGCAAATAACCCAAGCTTTTATGGTCTGTGAAGATTTGGAATGTCTCACCATACAGATAATGCCTCCAAATCTTCAATGCAAATACGACTACAACCAATTCTAAATCATGCACTGGATATGAGATCTCATGTGGTCTCAGTTGTCTGGATGCATAAGCTATCACCTTACCATGTTCCATCAACACACATCCCAAGCCTTGGTGAGAAGCATCACTATTTACTGTAAACCCACTTGTACCTGTAGGGATGGTTAACACTGGTGCTGAGGTTAGCCTGTGTTTTAGTTCATCAACACTCCTTTGACATTCAGAAGTCCACTTGAAAGGCACATTCTTTCTCAACAATTTAGTCAAAGGGCTAGCAATTAAGGAGAATCCATCAACAAATCTGCGGTAGTATCCGGCTAAACCCAAAAAACTACGCATTTCAAAAACATTTTTAGGAGCTTCCCATTTTACCATAGCCTCAATTTTCTTTGAGTCAACCTCTATGCCCTTACACAACACCACATGTCCAAGAAACACCAAATGATCTAATCAGAATTCACATTTACTCAATTTGGCATATAATTGTTTCTCTCTCAAAGTTTGCAACACAATTTTTAAATGTTGTTCATGTTCTCCCCTATTCTTTGAGTACACCAATATGTCATCAATAAATACTATCACAAACCTATCCAAATATGGTTGAAACACCTTATTCATTAAAGCCATAAATGCAGCTGGAGCATTTGTCAATCCAAATGGCATTACTAAAAATTCATTATGCCCATACCTGGTTCGAAAGGCAGTCTTTGGAACATCCGATTTTGCTACCTTCAACTGGTAATAGCCTGATTTCAAATCAATCTTGGAGAATATTTGAGCTCCTTACAACTGGTCAAACAAATCATCTATTCTAGGCAATGGATATTTGTTCTTCACCGTCATTTTGTTCAGTTGCCTATAATCGATGCACAATCTCATTGTTCCATTTTCTTTTTAACAAATAACACTGGAGCTCCCCATGGTGATACACTAGGTCTAATATACCCTTTGTCAAGTAACTCCTGCAATTGGGCCTTTAGTTCTTTCAACTCAACTGGAGCCATTCTGTAGGGTGACCTTGATATTGGTGCAGTTCCTGGTACTAGTTCAATAGTAAATTCTATCTCTCTATCTGGTGGTAAACCAGGTAGATCATCTGGGAATACATCAGCAAATTCCCTTACCACTGGTATATTTTCAAGCAAGCTATCAGTGATTCTAGTATCAGTCACATATGCCAAATATGCTTCACATCCCTCTTTGATCATTCAAAACGCCTTTACAGCTGAAACTAGACATGTAGGCACAAGTTTTCTTTCACCTAGAAATACTACCCTTGGCTGGTTTGGTGATTCTAAAATTACTTCCTTAGTAAAGCAATTCACTATTGCATTATGTCTAGTTAACCAGTCCATTCCCAGTATCACATCAAATTCATATATTGGTAATAAAATCAGATCAGCTATTAACTCAGCTCTGTCAATGCATATCAGGCAATCACGACAGACATTATTCACAACTACCACGGTTCCCAATGGCGTACTCACATTTATGTCAATCCCCAAAGGCTCATGTATTTGATGCAATTCAGATGCCATATGCAATGATATAAATGAATGAGTGGAGCCTGGGTCAATCAATGCATATGCTAATATTTCAGAAATATAAATATTTCCAATGACTACTTCGGGAGCATCCACTGCCTCTTGTCTAGTCATAGCAAATACCCTGGCCTGAGTAGGAGGTCTAGAACTCTGACCTTCATATCTGGTCACTCCTCTGCCCATTATACCAGTCCTGCCCCTACCTCTTCCTCTGCCCTATGTCCCACTAGTAGGGTAGACCCTCGGTGCCTCAATTGTAGTCTCAGATACTCCTCTACCTCTACTGGTCTCTATTAGTTTGGCTCTATTTGGACAGTCTCTATACATATGTTCCATCGATCCACAAAAATAACATGCTCCTATGAGCCTTCTACATTCGCCCATATGCTGTCTGCCACAATAACTACCTGTGGGCCTCTGTTCAACATATTGGCTCTGCCCTATGCCTGGGTAAGAGAAAGTCATACCTCGACCTCTAGAACTGGAGTACCCACTTCTGTTACCAGACTGTGCTAGCATATATCTACCTCTTTTTCCCGACCTTCTACTAGACTCATCGAAGAACTCACACGCTACCCTTTTAATTTGTTGCTCACCAACTTCTTTCATTAACATTTCAGCTCTGATTGCAGCAGCTCTGAGTCTGGCATAATTATCAAGATCAGTAGTCGTGATTCTGTTTCTGATCTCATATTTGAGGCCCTCCTCAAACATCCTACATTTGTCTCTTTCAGCAGAGACCATGAAGGTGGCATAGTGGGAAAGTTTATTAAACTGTACTTCATACTCCGCAATAGACATGTTCCCCTGTTTTAAATTTAGGAATTCCTTCCTCTTCTCATCTTTATATGCTTCAAACATGTAATTATTCTGAAATTCCAGGAGGAAATCATTCCATGCCAACACCGGTGGTTGTGCATCACTGTGAGGGACTGTCTTCCACCATTCATAAGCATTTCCTTGCAGCAAGGATACTGCATAATTGAATTTCTCCTTCGGGATACATCTCATCATATTCAGTACCCTCTCTGTCCTTTTCAGCCATGTCTCATCTTCTGTTGGGTCTGTTGTGCCATTGAAATCAGTTGCACCATGTTTCCTCAGCTTGTCATAACGTCTTTCCTTGTACATTTCAGGACCATATACTTCCTGTTCTAGGTTTTCATGGGGTACTTCTGCATGAGATGACTGTGATGCATGTACTGGAGCTCTAGCTCCTATTGCTGGTTGCTCTCTATGTAAATGAGGTGATGCCTCATGAGAATGCATTTCGGCCGGCCTCTCCCTCCTTGGTGAATTATGTCTTATGATGTCCCTAAAATAAATGAAATTATGTCACTACATAATGTTCAACACATAGGATACATATGTTATCATGCTCTTATGCTTATGCATGTTGCCATGGAACCTATCCCTGCTCTGATACCAAAAATGTAACACCACATCATATGCATTTAAGTATAACCTATTTCTATATCAAATAATCACATATTGCATGTTGGAAATAGAAAATACCCTGATAACAGTGGTAGTAAATTTTTTTTTCATATCATATCCTGTAAAATCAACTAATGACTTTACAAGTCTTATATCCTGTAATATCACTCAATGACTTTTCAAGTCAACATTAAAAACCACAGTACAATATATCACATATATTAAAACAGAAACTTCACATCCGAAGGATTACGGGTTGTTTCCATTTATACATTTCAAAACTAATCTAGAGTGATAATACATATTCAAGCATATAAGTCCAAAATACAGATGACATGTTTTCATGCTTGTGTGGAATGCAAGGAGAGAGAGAGTGATGAGGCTCGGCCAATGACCTATGCTCCATGTCTTCTATACACAACTCAAAATGAGCTATCACTTTTCTTTACCTGAAAAATGATGCAAATTGATGAGTTGCGGCTTAGTGAGAATAATCATCCAATGAGCACTAAAGTACCTAACAACTTATAGTAATAAATCACAAATCCAATATATACCATATATCCATTCCATTCATCAGCATCATATATGTATAAATAAAGTTGAAACATATAATCATTACTCTTTATGTATGCAAATGCTTTGCTTATTTCATTTTGTTGTGACCAAGTTAAACAGACATTGCCCCGGGTTTCCATGTGAATATTTTCCATGTGAACATTTGCATTTGCATTTGCATTTGCTAGCTAGCTTGATCATTTGTTTCATTTGCACATTTGTTGGGCCATAGTCCTCTTCTTTTGCTTTACAATATCGATTAACTAGTCACAACGCCTTTTTAGCCCATATGCATATGCACCTGTATTTAAGCATTCATCAACCATTGCATCTTTATCATATACACCATACATATATTCCATATATACCTTCTATGTCAAGCATATACCTTGCATATACTATATATATACCATGTATATATATCACATTTGTCAAACATATACCTCAAATATGCAATAAGTATACCATTTATATGTACCACAATGTCACAAATTATCCATCATTACATTATCAAGGACCAATCATGACAATCATATGAATCACATAGCGAGCAACATTCATTTGCACTAAAGAATTCAATCGATAATTAGAGTCACCGTTCTCCTTTGATTCCGACCCCTAACTTATTGTCTATCCGCTCCTTGTGGGTCTCCAATATGTTGAGAGCCTAATATGAAAACTTAATCGATTAAATCATGATTAGGGAGACTTAATGTGGCTTAAACAAATTAATATGCATTGTTCATGTCAATAGTTAAGATTTGTCCTATGAGGCAGTGTAATCTTATGGGACTGTTTAGCCTATAACGTTTTCTATAATTGACCAATTAATCTCATTCTTATTCCTAATTAAAACTAACATATAATTATAGAACATATTCACATTTCAGACCAATTGGATCATTGTACAATATTTGGTGGAATTTCTAAGAGTGTTATGTTTTTTGCCTTTAGGTAGTTTCAGGGTACTCATTTTGGTTCCTCATAACTTATAATATATAAGTCCTATTTTAATGAAACTTTGCAGAAACTTATATGTTTTTATATGGAACATGTTTCATGTTTACAAATTTTACCCATTATGTGTCTAAGGTCTTCTAATTATACCAAACATTTTACTGGTCCAGAATAGAATTGACTTCCGGACCAGTATGGCTTCCAAAGGCCATAACTTAGTCTATACATAACCAATGAAGCTGAAATTAGTACCACAGTTTAGCGAAGATATATACCTATAACTTTAATGTTTGAGCATATACATACTCTAGCTCTAACAAGCTCAAAGTAGCCAAACAGGTTACTGTATCTTCCCAGGGCACTCAATAGGCAGTTCAAACCATGGAACATTCATGGTTCCATTCCCTATAACTCCACATTTCCAAGACCAATGAATCAGAATGTTGGTAGACAGATACCAAATGCATATATCTACAACTTTTATGTTTTGAGAGACTTCAAATAATGGCTTTAAAATATTCGAAATCAAACCATACGGTAGCTAACTTGGTTAGGGTTCACACCCTGACCAGTTTCAGTACGAAGAGCATATCTCTCCCTATACATAACATCTTGCAAATATGTTTACATATACACATATATAAGACATAAAGGAACAACCTTTGTGTTTTACACATTTCCAGAATCAATTTCTATTAACAACAAAATCAGGGTGCAATGCAGTGCCTAATATTGAACCTAAGCAACTCTAATCAACCCTATAGCAAGAAGAATTGATTACTTACCAAGAACAACCTTGCAAGGGATCAATATGCTTCAAACACTAGGTGAAACAAGGATGAATTGAAGTCTGAAATGGAGGAAATTGAAGAAGAAGTCGAGCTGGAGAAGAAGGCAGAAATGGGGAAAGAAAGATGAAGATAAAGCCAACTTGTTTTTTGTCATTTTCTCTTCTTCTCTTTTCATTTCTCTTTTCTCTTCTCTTATATTACTCTTTTGTGTTATTTTCATTTTATTTTGTCTGTATTATTATTATTATTTACATATATTTATAATTCCACTAATTCACACAATAATACAGCTTAATCATTTGACCCGATTTAACTAAATTAACAATGTAATTGTTTACTAATCTTAATCTAATCATTTTTCTTAATTTAATTTAGACACCTTATTCAATTCATTTCTAATACTTTGTTATCCTCATTTAGGTTATAATTACACATGTACAACTCGATACAAGTGCCAAATACTAGGACACGTAGCTAGTGCGTGTCATAAACTTGTTCCTACGAAAATACGTATGAAATGCATGTGTTCAATTGAATTGTATACAAGATGCTTATGTTTGATGAAATGCATGTGGGGAAGGTGAAGGATGTTACACATATAATCCTAGATGGTTTAGGATTCCTCCTAAGACTTGTGTTGCTAATATCACCAGAAAACCTATTAGGTCACATGATGCATAAAGGGAATGAATAAAATGTAAATCGGGTTTTGGATAAAATTCAAATGAGAAAGAAAGAGAATTGGCCATTTTATAAGAGTTATAAAAATGCGCCAAATCCAATTTGGATTAGGATTGTTGACTTGGTCAACATTGGGCCTTATACCTAGGGAAAAAGTGTAAATACTCCTTTTAAAGAGTTAATTTCTTGTCTTCCCCATTAAAAAAATAAGAGTTATTTTTTGCCTCTCCCTCTTCTCTTTCATAAGACAATTTGACAATTTTCATAGCTAGCACTTTGGAACTTTGCCACCCTATCTCCTTGGAGGTTTTCTTCTTCTTCCTTCATGTGGATACTCTTAGAGGCAATTATAGCTTTTGATTGTTATGGTTTGCTACAACCCAATAGAGAAGGAAAAGCTCACAACTTGGAAGATCAAGAGTTGTAAACAAAGGTAATCAACTTCTCCCATTAGATGGTATGATCCGATTTTAAATTACATAGGGCATTCTTTGGGTTTTGGTTTTGATTAAATTTTACATTTTCACTGTTCCATATATGAGATGCATGTTCAAAACCCAGCAGTGGTATTAGAGTCATCCTATATAAATTAATTTTGGATTTAATTGAAGTATCAGTGAGATTGATTGAAAAGGAACAACTTGGATTCCCTCATTTCAAAAAACCAATTTGATTATGTTTGGCCTAAAATTTTAATTTTAATTCAATGACATGTTAATATGATGATATTAGATGTTTTTTATGATAATTAAAAGGTTTGAATATGATTTAAATTAGAAATTCGAAGTTATGCATAGTTTTAGGGTTTGTGAAACCTAGTATTGCCAATGGAGTTGTTTACGGGCTGTTCAAATTTTTTTTATTAATTTGATTTATCAAATATATTTATGACATATTTATAATGTGTTTTAAATTTTTTGCAGCACCTATAATAATGCAAAAATAGTTTTTGATAATAGAACAAACAAAAAAAGTAACTAGGTCAAAAATCTTACCATATGATGGGACTGTTTTGTGTTATTTGATTTAATAGAATGTAACTTGATGACCATAACCTTATTTTTGGTTGTGATATATTCATGATGTTATTTTGATATCAATTTCATGCTAAATTCAAATTAAATTCATGGTTAAGTTTATAAAGAATCCTAATTCATGTATGATTCAATTTGGACAATTTTTGAGTAATTGGTTTGCTAGTTGAATGAATAATGATTTAGATTGTCTCATGAACGAATTTAATTGGTATAAACAGATTATAAGTTTTCTATAATGATGAGAATGGATTCTGGAAATTTTAGAAATTTTTAAATGGAATTTTATTTGAATTTGAAAAGGGTTTTCAAAGTCCTAGTTTGACTAGGATTCTAGTATGCAATTGTAACTATGATTGTTTAATCCTATTTAGTATCAAACTAATAACTAATTAAGGTAATTTAATTATGAAATAATTTTTGGTAATATTTAATTTGATTTAATTATTAAATTTGGATTTAATATTGCATGCATTAAATTGGAAGTAACCTAGTTGGCAAAGTAGGCAATTTTAGGAAACTTTTTGATATGCTCAAATGTATGCCTAAAAAATATGATTTCCTTTATGAAAGTGTTTTTAAATATATATATATATGATTATTTAATGAGATTAAATAATGATTTTATAATGAATTTCATTAAGGCCAAACAATCAAAAGAATATTTTAAGAGTTGAAACAAAGGCAACCCGAATTGTTTCTTTAATAGATTACCTTTATTTATGAATTAAAGAATGCAAGTTAGAGGTGTATGGAATGGCATGATAGTATGATTATGGACTTGACCAATGTGATTGATTATGCATAGAGTTTTGTTTTCGATAAATAAGGCCTGCGAGTCCTGCCTTCTCTATTCTCTCTATTGTATTTCTTTTCTCATCTTACTCCTCTCAAATGAAACTTGATGTTTTCTTATGAAGAATTTATGTAATTAGATTACATAGGATCAGAATATAATTAAAGCATAAAGGAGCAAGGTGCCAATGAGATGGTGCAAAAAGCAAAGGAGCATTATAATAGGAAATTGTTTTCTATTTTGGTGTTGTAAATTTGTGCATCTACCTAGGTGAGACCTAGTCAATCCTTTCATGGCTCAAAGGATTGATGTTAGATTATGTCCATAATCATAATCATAACCATATAAGTAGTGTTAACTGGGTTTTTTTACAGTTTGGATTGTTGGGCACACCCATGCATGCTCTACAAGAATATGGTCAAACCATCGAAATATGATTTCATGATTAATGGGTTGGCTTTCACTAGTTGCATTGGCTTGTTGGGCACACCCAAGGTCAATGTGAATTAGAGGTAGTATTAGGTAAGTGTACATGAGATGTGCTTATATAAATAGTTGATAGCCCAACGATTCAGTAGTTGCATAATATGATTCAATTGGTATGAGATACCTACCAATTGACCTAAGGTCGCTTATTGGGCACACCCAAGGTCATTCTTAGTGATGTTGGATACTGACCCATTAGGAAAGCTTCCAACGGGTTCTCTCAGATTCATAGTGAGGGCTATGGATTTGCAATAAAATAGTGGGAGTTATAATGCGCATTTATTAAAGACCTAATAATCATGCATTTAGTACATTATCTAACATGATCTTTCTTTACATTTAGGTTACTAGAATCATGTCATATTACGTGAAATTATGCTCAATTCTCGAACCCAACAAATTGACTGGCCCGAACTTCCTAGATTGGCTAAGGAATTTGAGAATAGTTCTTAAAGCTGAAAAGATTATGTCTTAGAAGAGTCGCTTCCCCCCTTTTCTGCTGATGATGCATCTGTTGAAGAACAGTTGGAATACAAGAAGCAAGTGGATGATAGTGAGTTGGCAGTTTACATTATGCTCACCTTTCTGTCTTCCAAGCTTCAAAAGCAGCATGAAAACATAGATGTTGATACCATTATGTATCATCTCAGGGAGCTTTTCGATGAGAAGATCGAACCAAGCAATATGAGATATCCAAGTTGCTCTTCCGCTCCAAGATGATAGAGCGGACTTCTCCAGTGCAACATGCATTGAAGTTGAATGGGTACATTAAGAGATTGGCTACTTTAGGGTTTGTAATGGATCATTAGTTAAATATAGAATTAATTCTCCAAAGTTTTTCTTGTAGTAATGCACACTTTGTGCTAAACTATCAGATGAACAAGATATCCACTTGGATCCCCAAATTGATTAATATGCTCAAGATAGCTAAACCTTCTATCAAGAAAGAGCAAAAGGTTGTGATGCTGGTGGACACTTCTAGTTCTTCTAAAAAAAAGAAGAAGAAGTCCACAAAGACCCAAGGTGGCATGAAGAAGAAGGGCAAAGAGACTGCTTCAAAAGGGACTTGCTTTCATTATGGTAAGACTGGCCAAAGAATGATGAACTATAAGGCCTATTTGGAGTCTTTAAAGAAGAATAAGGATAAGACATTGGATGCACCTTTACTTCAAGTATTTATATTATTGAGGTTAATACTATTTCTATTAATAACACAAGGGTATTGGATACCGGATGTGGGTCTCACATATGCACAAATATGAAAGGCCTAAAGAACAATAGACATCTCAAGAAAGGAGAGTCAGACCTACATGTTAGCAATAGAGCAAGAGTTGATGCATTAGCTATAGGAACTTATGTATTGGCACCCCTTAATCTGTGTGTTTTAGAATTAGACAATTGTTATTATGTTCTAGTTTTAACGAAGACTATTATTTCTGTTTATTGTTTAAATAGAAAATATTTTTATTTGACTATTAATGACAATGATTGCTCTATATGGTTGAATGATATTCTTTATGGAACTGGCATATTATGTAATGGGATTTACATTCTTGACATGTCTAATTCAATCCTTAATATCAATAATAATAAAAGACAAAATTTGAATAACCTAAAACCATCGTATTTATGGCATTGTCGCCTTAGTCATATAAATGAGAGGCGCAAGACTAAGTTACACAAGAATGGTGACTTAGGTTCATTTGATTAAGAATCATATGACACATCTGAATCTTGTTTATTAAGCAAGATGACAAAATCACCTTTTAGTAGAAAGGGTGAATGTGCCAATCGGATATTGGACCTTATCATACAGATGTATGTGGACTAATGTTAGTGCATGCTAGAGGTGGTTTTATCTACTTCATTTCCTTTATTGATGGTTATTCACGATTTGGGTACATATATATGATGAGATATAAATATGAAGCTTTTGAAAAGTTCAAAGAATTCAAAAATGAAATAAAGAAACAACTTGGAAAAAGTATTAAATTACTTAGATCAGATTGAGGTGGAGAATACTCGAGTCAAAAGCTTCAAGGTTATCTAAGAGATAATGGGATTATATCTCAACGGACTCCACCTTATACGCCATAATACAATAGTGTGGCTGAAAGGAGAAACTGAACATTTTTAGATATTGTAAAACCCCCTCACCCTAGCAACTTATGCCTAGATAAGGGTGCGCTACTCCGATTTCTTTTATTTTTAACTTATTTATTGAAAGACATTCCATATTCATATATTTATTTTATCTGGAATAATATAAAGAAAAATAACATACATTTTATTTACATAGGATAAAGTTTATAAAATATTAAGTTAATTTTACAAAACCATAAAAGATATTACATAAATCCAAATACAAAATATGAAATATAAAATATAAGATACAAAAATTTGTGACCCACAATTTGTAGAAATCAGCTGCTTTACTGGACTAGGATCACTATTGCCTTTATCTACAACTTCAGCTATCTATTTAAATCTATGTGAAAGGAAACTCTGACAATAAGCTATAGGCTTAGTGGTGCATATAAATAAGGCAATAAACTATTTTATATAGCATGCATTGTCATGTATGTTACGTACCATATTATTATTTATACATTTACAATTCTTATTTTATTATATTCTAGCATGCATAAGCATAAAATTATATCCTTATGTCTCATAGTAGTTTTACTTTATCAAATCATCATTATATAATCCATCATAATTAACTATATCACAAATCATGATTACTTTTACTATCAATAATTTTTTTATGCCCACAACACCTATGAACCACTGACTAGGATAATGGAGTTGCCATCCAAGCACTTAGGAGTGCCACCCGGACATTATAATTTACGCATACAAGTGTCATTACCAGTTTTAATAATATTGCTATTACCGACTTTAATAATAATTTCATTATCGGCTTTAATAATAGTGCCATTACCGGCTTCAATACTGGTATCATTACCGACTTCATTAATCATGCCATTATTAGCATTAATCATACTCCCCCCTACTTGGCATGCCAAACTATCCTAGGTCAAGTTCTTAGTTAGGTGTTCTAGGGCTTACTTAATACCATTAAAATTCATATTTATTAACTTTGCACTTTTTATACATTTAATCGCTTAGTTAATCACATAATTACTGAATAAAAATATCATTTGCATAATATAACAAGCTCAACAATATTTTTCACATCAAATTTCTCAAATGATATTCTGTCTTTCTATTGGCAGATTCAATGCTCTATATTGGAACTTAATTTTAAACCAGTTAGAAGCTGAATTAAATTACAAAATCTGTTTAAAAATTTTATTCCTGAATCTTTTACTTTAATATGCAACTTGAATCACAAAATTGTGTGTTCTTTAGAAAAAGATATGGTCAAATGAACAATGACAGGTCACTAACAATTTTGCCCAGAATTTTCTAAATAGATTCTAGGTCCAAACTTTAGGTATTTTTCTAGAAACATTCAGACGTATTTAGATTTTATGGCCTAAATAAAAGTTAAAGCTGTATATCTTATCTTTCAAACCCAACAAAGAACACACAAATCTGAATTCCACAACTTAAATTAAAACAGTTTATATACTCACTGCTTTTCAATTTCCAGCAAAGAGCATACATATTAACCACATTGAATTTTTCCTAAAATTAATCCTAAGTCTAGAAAAAATGCATCCCTAATATTACATCACATAATAATTTTAATTAACAATCATTTACGTGAAAAATACTCAAATATGAAACATTATAATAAATTATAGATTATTGCCTTAAATTATGCACTTACCTAAAATTTTACTTTGTTTTCTTTGTCTTTACTTCACTTTCTCTTTTCCCTTATCTTTTCTCTCTTATTGAGTACCTAAAACAAACAAAAAACACGTCAAATACCTTTCTTTCATTATATATATCTCTAACACCTAAAATATCTCTCTTCAAGACCAAACTCCATATCAACTTAAAACATCATCTTCCTTTAGAGAAACTTAAAGAAAAGATGAAGGACACTTTAACTCAAGCTTTTTCTTTCTATGGCTGAAAGTTTAGAGGTTTATCTCTCCTATTTTCGTGCTTATCTCTCTCTCTTTTTTTCTTCCCTAAGCTTTCTCAATCTTTTCTATGCATGAAAGCTTACTTTTCCATGTCTTTCTTACTCTTTTCCTCACTTTCTTTCTCACTTTCTCTTTCTAAAACTAAGCTTGGCTATGGAGGATTAGAGAAAACGTGGCCGGAATTAGGAGAATAGAAAATTCTAGATAAGAAGAGATAAGGAAGGAAGAATAAGCAATTAAGGAGAAAATGAAAAAAAAAAGTCATTAAGGATGGGGACATCTAAGCTTAAATATCTAGATATTTATGTTTAATTAGTTTCTTAATGGGTGAGACTTGGTCCATCACTTGTATTTAATGTCCAATTCATGCATTTAAACAATGAATATCTCACTTGATCCCCTAATTTTCAATAAATTACAAATTGACCCCAAAATTTTCAAATTTTGCATTTAGGTCCTCCACCGTAAAATAACATCTTTAAATACTTTAAACACTTTTTTAAAATATTTTTCATAATTATTTGCCATTATTTTTATTATTTTTCAGTCAAAATCCAAATTTAAACTCCGGTCAAACCGATAAGTTGATTTAACAACTTGCATGACTTGAAGTTAAGTTAGCAAATATGACATCCTCTCCCCTTTAAAATAAATTTCATCCTCGAAATTTACCTGTTCATTCTATGTTGAACAACTGAGGATATTGCTTCCTCATTATCTCTTCGCTTTCCCCTGTGGCTTCTTCAGTAGCATGATTCCACCATAACACTTTTACTAATGGAACTTTCATGTTTCGTTAAACTTTTTCTTCATGTGCTAATATAGCCACTGGTTCCTCTTCATATGTCAAGTCAGTCTGTACGTCTATCTCATCAGTTGGAATAATATGAGTTGGGTCCGATCTATATCTCCTTAGCATCGACACATGAAAAACTATGAATTCTTTCTAGTTCTAGCGAAAGTGCTAACCGATACGCCACCGGCCCAATTCTTTCCAAAATCTCGTAAGGACCTATAAATATTGGGCTTAACTTTCCTTTCTTACCAAACCTCAATAATTTCTTCCAAGGCAAAACTTTGAGAAACACTTTATCACCCATATCATATTCTATGTCTCGCCTCTTGAGATCAATATATGATTTCTGCCGATCTTGAGCTGCCTTCAATCTTTCCTTAATAATTCTAACTTTTTCTTCTATTTGTTGCTATAACTCTAGCCCAATCAACTTCTTTTCACTCAATTCGGTCCAAGAAACTAGTGTCCTACACTTCCTTCCATACAATGCCTCAAAAGGAGCCATACCTATACTCATATGATGACTATTGTTATAAGCAAACTCCATAAGAAGTAGACATTGATCACAACTTCGTTCAAACTTAAGCACATAAATTCTCATCATATCTTTTAATAACTGGATTACTCGCTCTGATTGTTCATCCGTTTATAGATGAAAGGATGTATTGAAGTTGAATCGAATTCCTAAAGTTTGTTGTAGGCTCTTCCAGAATTTTGAAGTAAAGCGAGGATCTCTGTTGGAGATAATGGACATTGGTACTCCATGAAGTCTTATATCTCATCTACATAAACATCAACCAATTTCTTCAATGTATAATCCATCTGGACTAGTAGAAAATGTGCTAACTTTGTTAGTCAATCCGCTATCACCCACATTGCATCATGGTTCTTCTGAGTCATCGATAAACTGGACATGAAATCCATCATGATTCTTTCCCACTTGCATTATAGTGTTGGTATTGGCTGTAGCAATCTTGTGGGCAACTGGTGTTCCACTTTCACTCATTGATAGGTTAGACACCTAGCAACACATTTAGTGATATCTTTCTTCATTCCTGACCACCAGTATTGAGTTTTCAAGTCTTGATACATCTTGTTCCCACCTGGACACATTGTATACACTGTTTTGTGTGCTACTTTTAAAATATCAGACTTCAGCTCTTCTGTACTGGGCACACAAATCCTATTCTTTAAGTATATTATGCCATCTTCTGCTAATAAAAACTCAGGCTTTTCTCTCTTTTTCACTATTTCGACTATCTCTACTAGTTTCTCATCTTGCTTCTGAACCTCTTTGATCCTCTGCATCAAGGTGGATTGTACTCGTTCTCAGCTAAAATCTTTCTGCTTAGTGCATTTGCAACCACAATTGCTTTTCTTGGATGATAGTCAATCACACAATCATAATCTTTAATCAATTCCAACCATCTTCGTTGTCTCAAATTCAACTCTTTCTATAAGGGAAGGTACTTAAGACTTTTGTTATCTGTATAGATATAACATCTTTCTCCATAGAGATAATGTCCATAGATATTCAAAGCAAAAACAATAGCAGCTAACTCCAAATTGTGTGTCAGATAATTAAACTCGTCAGGCTTAAGTTGTCTTGAGGCGTAAGCAATCACCTTTTCTTCTTGCATCAGAACACAGCCTAAACCATTATGACTAGCATCACTGTAACACCTTCTCATATAGTTAGGAATAATCCCAACTATATAGGAGAATGTCACCTGCCTATTTGTTAGAGGAGTGCTCTAAAGGCAATCCCTGTAACACCACATCTTATGCATTTTAGTATAACCTATCCAAATATCAAGTAATCATACATGGCGTACTGGAAAGGTAAAATACCCTGTTAAAAATAGTAGTAAAATTGTTTTTCATATCCTATAATATAATTCCATGACTTTGCAAGTCTCATATCCTATAATTTCATTCAATGACTTGCAAGTCTCATATCCTGTAATATTATTCACTGACTTTGCAAAGTTAACACTGAGGTTTTCACCACAATATAATATATCACATATATCAAAACATAAACTTTTCACATAAGTATTTTCGAGTTGATTTCATTTATACATATTTAGACTCATTCCAAAATGACTATACCTATTCAAGCACATAAATACAAAAAAACACATATGACATATTTTCATGCTTGTGTGGAATGCAAGGAGAGAGAGAGTGATGAGGCTCGGCCAGTGACCTGTGCTCCATGTCTTTTATACGCTACTCAAAATGAGCTATCACTTCTCTTTACTTGAAAAATGATGCAAATTGATGAGTTGCGGCTCAGTGAGAATAACCATCCAATGAGCTCTAAAGTACCAAATAACTCATAGTCATAAATCACAATTCCAATATATACCATGTATTCCATTCCATTCATCAGTCAATAACATATAAATATAGATAAAATCAAGTATTCAATAATTGTTATTTACTTATGCTTTGCTTGTACATTTTATTTTGTTGTGACCAGATTAAACGAACATTGCCCCGGGTTTCCATGTGAACATTTGCATTTGCATTTGCTAGCTAGCTTGATCATTTGTTTCATTTGCACATTTGTTGGGCCATAGGCCTCTTCTTTTGCTTTGCACATTTGTTGGGCCATAGGCCTCTTCTTTTACTTTGCAATGTCGATTAACTAGTCACAACGCCTTTTTAGCCCATATGCATATGCACTTGTATTTAAGCATTCATCAACCATTGCATCTTTATCATATACAACATACATATATTCCATATATACCTCATATGTCAAGCATATTGCATATACTATACATATACCATGTGTATATATCACATTTGTCAAACATATACCTCAAATATACCACACGTATACCATTTATATGTACCACAATGTCACAAATTATCCATCATTACATTATCAAGGACCAATCATAACAATCACATGAATTACATAGCAAGCAACATTCATTTGCAGTAAAGAATTCAATCGATAATTAGACTCACTGTTCTCCTTTGATTCCGACCCCTAACTTATTGTCTATCCGCTCCTTGTGGTTCTCCAATATGTTGCGAGCCTAATATGAAAACATAATCGATTAACTCATGATTAGATAGACTTAATGTGGCTTAAACAAATTAATATGCATTGTTCATGTCAATAGTTAAGATTTTTCCTATGAGGCAGTGTGACCTTATGGGACTGTTTACCCTATAACTTTTTCTATAATTGACTAATTACTCTGATTATTGTTCCTAATTAATAATAACACATATATATAGTACATAGTAAAATTTCAGACCAATTGGATCATTGTATAATATTTGGTGGAATTTCTAAGAGTGTTCTGTTTTCTGCCTTGTTTTCTTCCTTTAGGCAGTTTCAAGGTACTCATTTGGGTTCATCATAACTTACACTCTATAAGTCCTATTTTAATGAAACTTTACAGAATCTTATATGGGTTCATATGGAACATGTTTCATGTTTACAATGTTTACCAATTATGTCTCTAAGGTCTTCTAATTATACCAAACATATTACTGTTCCAGAATAGAATTGGCTTCCGGACCAGTATGATTTCCAAAGGCCATAACTTAGTCTATAGATAACAAATGAAGCTAAAATGAGTACCAAAATTTATCTAAGACATATACCTATAACTTTTATGTTTTGATAATTTACATAATGTCGCTCTAACAAGCTCAAATTAGCCAACCAATGTAATGGATCTTCCCAGGGCACTCAGTAGGCAGTTTAAACCATGGAACAGTCATGGTTCCATTCACCATAACTCCCCATTTACAAGCCCTATGAACCTGAAATTTGGCATACAGATACAAAAACACATATATCTACAACTTTTATGTTTTGAGAGACTTCAAATAAGGGCTTTAACCTATTCTAAATCAAACCACACAATAGCTAACTTGGTTAGGGTTTATACCCTGACCAGTTTTAGTACGAAGGGCATATCTCTCCCTATACATAACATCTTGAAAAAATGTTTACATATCCACAAATATAAGATATAAAGGAACAACTTTTATGTTTTACACATTTCCAGAATCAATTTCTATTAATATCAAAATCGGGGTGCAATTCAGTGCCTAATATTGAACCTAAGCAACTCAAATCAACCCTATAGCAATAAGAATTGATTACTTACCAAGAACAACCTTGAAAGGGATCAATTAGCTTCAAAAACTAGGTGAAACAAGGAAGAATTTAAGTCTGAAATGGAGGAAATTGAAGAAGAAAACGGGGCTAAAGTGAGGAGGCAGAAATGGGGAAGAAAGATGAAGATAAAGCCAACTTGTTTTTTGTCCTTTTCTCTTTTTCTCTTTTTCTCTTCTCTTTTCTCTTCTCATTTCTCATTTCTCTTCTCTTATATTTCTCTTTTGTTTCATTTTCATTTTATTTTATATTGTTATTATTTTTATTTACATATATTTATAATTCCATTAATTCACACAATAATACAACTTAATCATTTGACCCGATTTAACTAAATTAACAATGTAATTGTTTACTAATCTTAATCTAATCACTTTGCTTACTTTAATTTATACACCTTATTCAATTCATTTCTAATACTTTGTTATCCTCATTTAGGTTATAATTACACACGTGCGACTCGATACAAGTGCCAAATACTAGGACACGTAGCTAGTGCGTGTCATAAACTTGTTCCTATAGAAATACGTATGAAATGCATGTGTTCAATTGAATTGTATGCAAGATGCTTATGTTCGATGAAATGCATATGGGGAAGGTCAAGGATGTTACAATCCCATTTAGCAATTATTGTACAAATTTATTTGATTAATAAAAGGCTTTTTCATTAATTTGATGTTCATTTGATATATGAATTGATAAGTGATCTTAAATCAATTAATGAAGTCCTTGATACATAACATAGCATGAAGGAAATCATGATGAGATCATGATATTGAGATTTTTATCATGTGTAATTATGTTAATAACAAAATTATCCCTAGTCATAGGATTAATGAGATGGGACATTATTAATCCAGACAGACTAGCAGATCGAGTAGTAGATCTCATCATCTATAAACATGAGATGTTTAGAGTTCACATGTGGATGCTTGCTAAGTGTAGCTAAGCACATTGGATGACCAACTATGAGACAACCATATGGATAATCTATTCAAACGTAAATGATAGTCTCATCATATCAATGGTACAAGTATCCTTAGACTTGAGGTACTCAAGGATATCTTGAATATTGATTCTATATTTTGACACTATTCCTTGTTGCCTCAAAGAGGTAGCTCATAGGATGGTGGTTGGATACAACTTGAGGTATTCGAAGGTAATTGGGTAACCAACAAAGGATTCACCATTCTTGATAAAAGGAGTGTATACCCATGGGCTCTTGTCGTGGTCATTACTCAAGAATCTCTAGCCGAAGTGGAAATGTCATAAAGATACTCTTCAATGACATATCTAATAGAGTAATGAGCCTCAAGGACAAGAACTAACATTACTTGGACTAGACGTGACATAGTCAGTCTATTGGGAGTTGACACATGTCCATACTCTGAACCAAGTGGGGCATAGAATGGTGAAAGGAATAATTGCATAAAAATTGTCTATGGAAAGGTTCGTAGTCAAACCACTGACTTTCCGGTCAATTGGGGTTCATGATGTGTTGCTAGATATCGCTCATGACCTGCTTAAATTAATTGTTAATTTAAGTGGCCAACATAATCGGGAACCTAATGGGTCACACGCATTGAAAATATGAAGAATGAGTAAAATGTTCTTGGATAGGATCCAAAATATGAGAGAATTAGTTTAGGATGGATCGCGATGAGATCGCATGGAAAAATTGTTCAAGAGTATCACAAGCCCGTACGGGCCCATGCAGGCCCGCGCGAACTAGGCAAGCTGCTGGCCTGCCTTGCGGGCTAGCTGGACTGCCTAGCAGCAGCCCGCAGCAAGCCTAGCTCGCCTGCAGCTTCCCATCCATTGGCCAACGGCTGTTTTTGGCCATAATTAGGCCAATTATGGCCAATTACTATTCATTAATACCCATTTTCTCCATTTATGAATATGATTCATTCTTCAAAACCTAACACTATTACCTTAAAATTCGATTGAATTAAAATTTCTTCCATTTATTTATTATATTTTCATATGTTAATTTTTTTTATTTTTTTTATTTTTTACATGATAGTAATATGTCATTCAATTAATTAATCTATTTTATATGCGGAATTAACAAACCATGTCCATATTTTCAAACATAAGTTTGGGCTTTCATTATCCCAATGTTTACAAAATACAAATGATTCAAATAAAATTACATATTCCATTCATAAAAAAAACATGTAAAACTTTTGAAAACCATAATTATATTATCACCCATGACATGTGGACAAGAACAAAATGTATGTCATGTAAAGCACCAACCCTCTGATGTTGATTTACTTTATTTGACTCTGTATGGGCTTGCTTCTCTTCCTGTCAACTTCTCTCTATAGGCTATAAAATTGCGTATGGAAAAACACCCACACGCTAAGCAACCTAATGCTTAGTGGTACATATGTGCATAAATATTCATACATACACTTATGATATGTCATAAAAATTTCATTTTAATATTATCCAATTTTGCATATAAATTATCATAAATAATAATCCATACATCATAGTCCTTTCTATAGCAATATAAAAAAAAAGCAATTGATTATATATCAATATGGAATATTGCATACTTAGTTTACTAGTTTAACATATATACATACCATAATTTACAAAGATAAATTCATATTCATACCTCATTTGTGATTTCTATTTGTTTCATTTACCTGATAACTGATTTTTTTCATATTTATTTTTTTTCTTATTTCTTATATTTTATATTTTATAGCCCCAAAACTCTAAACCTGATCTATTTTGATGCGGATTATGAAATAGGAGTGCTCTCATCCGAGCTTAAGCCCTTCTGCTCACTATCTGTATTTGTCTGTATAAGTGCTCAACAGAGCTTCTCAAGTCAAGAGCACTCTCACCCAAGCTTAAGCCATTTTGATTGAGTAAAATAATAATTGCATGCATTTAGGAATAAAGACATTGTCACTCGAGCTTAAGCCACCTTGTACGTATAATAAAATTTTTCATATCATCATAAATTCCTACGGTACCGTAAACCCCTTAATGGCATGCTATCTATCCTATTTCTAGCCCTAGATTAGAGAATTGGGCTTAATTGATGTTATCATCTTATTATTTAAATAATTCATCAAAATTCACATATTCATAATAATTTTCGATTTACATGCCATATACATATAAAAATTTCTCAAACTCATTTGAAACCTTAAACCACAACATATCATCTTAATTTAGTTAACACATAATAAGAATATTAAATATAACTACTATCATATTATTCAAAATTAAAACATATATATATATATATATGTGTCACCCAATATTTAAAATACCAAATTACTAAATTTTTATTTCTGGGAATATTTATGCCCTGATATTAGATTGCATCTTTCACCTATTTCTAATTCGAATTTGACCTTATGGTATTCTATGAATTTTTAGATTAATTTCTTATCTTTCATATATGATAAATAATCATATAAATCTGAATTTTATAGCTAAATTTATGTCCAAATAACCGTATAATGCTCAATAAAAATATGTCCAGTATTTTTCAAATTATTCTTAGGTCTAAGATTTTGTATCAACTTTTAGGTCTAATATAAATCATAACTAGCATTTATACACAGCCTAAACTTTTTATATCTATGTGTCTACTTTCATTTTCAACTAGTTTTATCTCGATCCAAGTTCCAGAACAAAACGTATAACCAAAATACTATAAAATGGTTAGAAATACCTACCCAAAATTTTCTGGGTACTTCCAAATCTGAGAATTTGTAGAAATTTTTAGGCCAACTTAAAATCATATATAGTATTTGCACTCCATATAAAAGTTTTAGATCTATATGTTTATTTTTAATTCCAATTAGTTTCATCCTGATCCAAGTTCTAAAACAAAAGATATAACCAAAATACCATAAAATGTTCAGAAAATAACTACTTAGAATTTTCTGAGTACTTCCAGATTTGAGAATTTGTAGAAATTTTTAGACCAACTTAAAATTAGATATAACATTTATATTTTAGATCTATGTGTTTATTTTCATTTTCAATAAGTTTCATCCCGATCCAAGTTTCAAAACAAAAGATATAACCAAAATACCATATAATGATCAGAAAATAACTACCCATAATGTTCTGGGTATTTCCAAATCCAAGAGTTTGTAGAAATTTTTAGACCAACTTAAAATCAGATATAGCATTTATACTCTTCATTTTATCTATGTCTCTATTTTCATTTCCAACTAGTTTCATCCTGATCCAAGTTCCATAAAAAAGATATGGCTAAATACATCAAGAATATTCCAGACGAATTTTAACAAAATTAGAAAACACAAGAAGTTATTTTTTCACTTATCCTTCAACATCAAACATCATTGAAATGCAAATAAAATGTACAAAAGAATAAATATAATCATATGTATAAATCTTAACACAATGAAGTCTTAACCTCTTCAAACCTTAAGCTTTTATAGTTGTTTTAAGGTTTTGGGGAGATAAAGAGGAAGAAGAAGATAGGTGAAAGAAGAGAGAATTTGTGTATGGAAGAGTGAGAGGAAGGCTAGGGTTCTGAAATTTGGAAGAAGAAGAAGAAGAAAATAACATTTTTATACTCATGGTAAATACCCTATTAGGTCTCCCCTTATTTTTGCCAAATATCCACTTAAATCCTTAGTTTTTACCTTATTATTATTAACTTACCCAACCTTTCTCTCTTTTTTATTTAACACACATAAGTTAATAAAAATACACTTATAAATATTTTTATTATATTTTGTTTCCAAATTTAATATCAAAAATTTTAATTACGATCATTAAACATGTTAATTATCCAAGGCTAAATTGATAGGCGCTACAATCACTGTACATAACAAAGTCTTTTCCAAGTGTGGGCTGAGTCAACACTGGTACTTTAGTCAACATTGCCTTTAGTCGATCAAAGCTTGCTTGACACCTATCTGTTCATTCAAAATGGATCTCTTTTCATAGTAGTCGTGTCAAAAGAGTCGCTATGGATGAGAATCCCTTTACAAAACTCCTATAATATCCAGCTAATTCGAGGAAACTCCTCACATTTGTCACATTTCGAAGTGGTTTCCAATTAAGAATAGCCTCAATTTTACTAGGTCAACCCGAATACCTTCTGATGAAACTACGTGAACCAGAAAACTGACTGCTTCAAGCCAAAACTCGCACTTAGATAGCTTTGCATACAACTACTTCTCCCTCAATGTTTGCAGTACTATTATGAGATGTTGATCATGTTCTTTTTGGTCTCTAGTGTACACAAGGATGTCATCAATAAATACCACTACAAATTGATCAAGATATGGCCTAAACACTCAGTTCATCAGATCCATAAAAGCTGTTGGTGCATTCGTCAATCCAAAAGGCATAACCAGAAACTCATAATGACCATAGCGAGTCTTGAAGGCTGTCTTAGGTACATCCGACTCCTTGATCTTCAGCTGATGATACCCTGATTAGAGATCTATCATTGAAAATATGGCTGCATGTTTCAACTGGTCAAATAAATCATCGATTCTAGGTAGCAGGTACTTATTCTTGATAGTCACCCTATTAAGCTGCCTGTAATTGATGCAGAGACGTAAGGTGCCATCTTTCATCTTCACAAATAATACTGGAGCACCCCATAGTGATACACTAGGTCGTATAAATTCCTTATCTAACAATTCCTGCAACTGTATCTTCAACTCTTTCAACTCCACTAGTGCCATCCTATATGGTGTAATGGAAATAGGAGTGGTGTCAGGTACCAAATCAATAGCAAACTCAATTTCTCTATTCGATGGTAACCCTGGCAACTCCTCTGGAAACACATCAAGAAACTCACTAATAGTAGGAATATCAACCAAATTCGAACATGCTTTTTTCATATCAACCACATACGCAAAGTATGCTTCACATCTTTTAGTGATGAGGTTCCTAGCTTTCAACATTGATATCACATTGTTTGGATATCTTGTATTTTCACCCTTCACCACTATCTCATCTTGCTTTAGAATTCTGATGATCATCTGTCTCCTCTCAGAATCCACTACCACTCTATAACAAGCTAACCAATCCATTTCCATGATCACATTAAACTTGTGGAATGGTAACTCTATCAAGTCTGCTGGGTATTACCTACCTTGAATTTCAACTGGGCAACCCCTAAACACTTTGCTAACCCTCACATTATGCCCTAATGGGTTAGTCACAAGAATCTCAAACTCTAGAGCCTGTGATTCTAAACCCTCTCAACCCTGTGGTGGTATGCATATGTATGAATGCGTCAACCCAGATCTATCAATGCATATATATCAAAGCCAAAGAGAAGGAATTTACCAATTATGACATCAGGTACATCTTCCTCCTCTTGGTCTTGCATGGCATATGGCCTGGCTAGGACAGCTCTACTACCTTCCGACCTCTCAACTGTCTCTAATCTAAACTGACTGACCCCTAATTGACTTTTTATGCCTTACCTTCGTCCTCAGTCTCTGCCTTGCCCAAAATCCTACATATGTATTGGCTTAGTGCTCCGCGAACCTCTGCCATACTATAACAGCAGACAATCTCTTTTCATATGATCTTTGGAACCACACCTCAAGCATGCTTCTATCATCCACCAACACTCTCCTAGATGAGAACTACCACAATATTGACATTTTGGTAAAGGTAGAGATCTATGTGGTGCCTGTGTCGGTGCACTAGCTGCCGAAGAAACAAATCTCACTACTTATCTCCACCTGAAAGAAGAAGGCCTACTGCAACCCCTAAATTGAAATCAACCACTGTAAGATCTAACTCTCTTTCTACTCGATGGTCCCCCACTTGGCTGTGACATGGGTCTCTTGAACCCTCTGTCTTATGATGGCTGTTGTGCTACTAGAACTCTCTTAACTATTCTGGCAGATGCTAGCAAACTAGGAAAACTCATCAGGCATAGGGCTAAAACTTGTAGCTTGATTGGGTCTCTCAATCCGTCTTCAAACTATCGGCATTTATCAGCTTCTATAGATACAATGCCGCCAGCATATTTACAAAGATGTGTGAATTCTCTTTCATATTCTGACATCGACATATTCCCCTATTTTAAAGTCAGAAATTCCCTTTTCTTGTCATTTGTATAGATAGAAGAAATGCATTGCTCTTTAAGCTTCTTTTAAAAAAAATTCCCAAGTCATCGGGTCAAGTGCCTCTAAACTTTATGACTCAAACCGCCACCAATCATATGCATGATCTTGCAATAAGGATACTTCATATTCATATTCATATATATGCAATAAGGATACAAATCATGATTACTTTTACTTTCGATAATTTCTTTATGCCCACAACACTTATGAACCACCGACTAGGATAATGGAGTTTCCATCTAGGCACTTAGGAGTGCCACCCGGACATTATGATTTGCGCATACAAGTGTCATTACCTTCTTTAATAATATTGTCATTATTGGCTTCAATAATGCTGTCATTACCAGCTTTAATAATAGTACCATTACCGGCTTCAATAATAATGCCATTATCAACATCATTAGTTGTGCCATTATTGGCATTAATCATACTCCATCCTGCTTGGCATGCCAAACTATCCTGAGTCAAGTTATAAGATAGGTATTCTAGGACTTACTTAACATCACTAAAATTCATAATTATTAACTTTGTACTTTTCATGCATTTAATGGCTCAATTAATCACATAATTACTAAATAAAAATATCATTTGCATAATATAACAAGGTCCACATTATTTTTCACATCAATTTCTCAATTAATATTTCATCCTATTACTGGCAGATTCAATACTCTATGTTAGGTCTTTTTAAGAATTTTATCCCTGAATGTTAGCTTTAATATGCAACTTGAATAACTAAATTTTGAGATATGTAGAAAAAGATATGGTCAAATGAACATTGACTGGTCACTAACAATTTTTGCCCATAATTTTCTGGATAGATTATAGGTCAAAACTTTAGGTATTTTTCTGGAAATATTCAGATATATTTAGATTTTATGGCCTCAATAAAAGTTAAATCTATATGTCTTATTGTTCAAACCCAACAAAGAACATACAAATCTAAATTCCACAGCTTAAATTATAACAGTTTATGTACTCACTGTTTCACAATTTCCAACAAAGAACATACACATTAACCACATTCAATTTTTCCCAAAATTAATCCTAAGTCTAGCAAACATGCATCCCCAAGATTACATCAAAAAATACTTTTAATTAACAATCATTTACATGAAAAACACTCAAATATGCAACTTTATAATAAATTATAGGTTATTGCCTTAAATTGTTCACTTACCTAAAATTTTACTTTGCTTTATTTCTCTTCACTTCTCTTTCGCTTTTCTCTTATCTTTTCTCTCTTATTGAGTACCCAAAATAAAGAAGAAACTCATCAAATACCTTGCTTTCATTATATATCTCTAACCCTTAAAATATCTTTCTTCAAGACCAACCTCCAAATGAGCTTAAAACATCATCTTCCTTTAAAGAAACTTAAAGAAAAGATGATGGACACTTTACCTCAAGCTTTTTCTTTCTATGGCTAAAATTTTAGAGGTTTATCTCTAATATTTTCTTGCTTATCTATCTCTCTCTCTCTCTCTCTCTCTCTTTTTGCTCCCCTAAGCTTTCTCAAGCTTTTCTATGCATGAAAGCTTACTTTTCCATGCCTTTCTTAATATTTTCCTCACTTTCTTTCTCACTTCCTCTTTCTAAAACTAAGTTTGGCTATAGAGGATTAGAGAAAACATGGTTTGAATTAGGAGAATAGAAAATTCTAGATAGAAAGAGATAAGGAAGGAAGAAGAAGCAATTAAGGAGAAAATGACAAAAGTCATAAAGGATGGGGACACCTAAGTTTAAATATCTAGATATTTATGTTTAATTAGCTTCTTAATGTGTGACACTTGGTTTGGCCATCCATCACATGTATTTAATGTCTAATTCATGCATTTAAATAATAAATATCTCACTTGATCCCCAATTTTTAATAACTTACAAATTGATCCCAAAACTTTTCAAATTTTGCATTTATGTCCTCCACCGTAAAATAACATCTTTAAATACTTTAAACACAGTTTTTTAAATATTATCCATAATTATTTGTCATTATTGTAATTATTTTTCAATAAAAATCCAAATTTAGGCTCCGATCAAACCGACAAGTCAATTTAACAACCCACGCGACTTAGGCCTAAATTAGCAGATATTACAGATATGGTGAGGTCTATGATGAGCTTTGGAAATTTAACTAAGTCCTTTTGGGGCCATGCACTAGAGACTTACATTTATATACTAAGTAGAGTCCCTTCTAAGTCAGTTAATGTTACTCCATATGAGATATGGAATAATAAGAGACATATTCTTTCACATATGAAAGTATGGGGTTGTCTTGCTTATGTGAAAAGGACAATGTCAGACAAGCTAGAAGCTAAGTCTAATAAGTGTATGTTTGTGGGATATCCAAAAGAGTCATTTGGATATCAATTCTACCATCCTTTGGAACAAAAGGTGTTTGTTTCAAAGCATTCTATCTTCTTAGAGAAAGAGATTCTTCTAAAAGAAGATAGTGGGAGAAAAATTGAACTTGATGAAGTTCAAAATTCTCAAACATATGCAAATCAACTGATTGAACCCGAATATGTTACTCATAGAGATGAAGTAATAACTACACCTTCTAAAACACAAGAACTTCGTAGATCAAGTAGGATACGCACTATTCTTAAGAGATATGGATTTCTCATAAGTGAATATAATGATGTATTGCTCATAAAGGATGATGGGCCTACTTCCTATGAAGAAATTCTGAATTGTTCAAAATTTGACAGATGGCTAAAAGCCATGTAGTCAGAGATGGATTCCATGTATGAAAACCAAATGGGACTTTAATTGACCCACCTGAAGGGATTAAACCCATTAGATGCAAATGGGTCTTTAAGAAGAACGCAACATGGAAGGTAATATAGTTACCTATAAAGCTAAGCTGGTACCTAAAGGATATTGTCGAAGATAAGGTATTGACTATGATGAAACTTTTTCTCCAATTACTATGCTTAAATCCATCAGGATACTCCTAGTTATTGTTGCTCATTATGATTATAAAATTTGAAAAATGAATGTGAAAACAACTTTTGTTAATGGAAATCTTACTGAGGATGTGTACATGACACAACCTAAGGGTTTCACATCAAGTGATCGCTAAAAGATATGCAAACTGCAAAGATCCATTTATAGATTGCAGCAAGCATCCTGGAGTTGGAACATCTGATTTGATGAAACAAACAAAGAGTTTGGTTTCTCATAAAATGTGGATGAACCTTGTGTTTACAAGAAGGTTAGTGGGAGTGCAGTCATATTCCTAGTATTGTATGTATATGGCATACTTCTTATAGGAAACGACATCCCAGTTCTTCAATCAATGAGAAATTTGGCTTTCTAAGAATTTGTCTTTGAAAGAACATGGAGAAGCGATCTACATACAAGGGATAAAGATCTATAGAGATAGATCTAAAAGTTTGCATGGTTTTTCTCAGTCTACATACATAAAAAAAAAACATGCTAAAGAGGTTTAGCATGAAATAGTCTAAGAGAGGATTAATTCCAATGACTCATGGGATTACCATATCTAAGTCCATGTGTCCAAAGACAAAAGATGAGCAGACACACATGAGTATGATTTCATATGCTTCGGCTATTACATCCATCATGTATACTATGTTATGTATTAGACCTGATGTATCATACACTCTGAGTCTCATAAGCAGATATTAGTCAGATCCTTGTAAGGGGAATTGGGTGGCTGTCAAGAATATCCTTTGTTGCCCAGATATTGAACCAAGAATGGGGGGTTGAATTGGATATTAAAAATTTAACTTTTAAGTGTGGAAAGAAAAGTTAAGTTGAGTAGAGATAGAAAGATATGACACAAGAATATTTATAGAGGCTCCAGTGTTAACAAACCCTACTCCTCTCCCCAATCTCAATTGGGAGTTTCACTAACACACTAAGTGTTACAATGGAGTTTTACAAGCTCACTCCCAACTATGGTGTTTCTAACAATGGATCACACCTAACCCAAAAATCCCTTGTATTTTAATGGCTCACACAATAAACCAATTCCTTGTGTTTTAAAGGCTCACACAAATAACCCTTACAAGTGTTCTACTCTTAACCCCAAAATATCCAAACTAACTTGAGTAGATGATTACAGAGAGAAACACTTACAAATCTATAATGCTCAGAGAATGATGAGCAAAAAGATTTTCACAGAGAATAAATGTTTTTTTTTGAAAATATCAAATGCACAAATGGCTTACAACAAGATTTTGATTCGAAGTATTAGCTATTCTCTTGTTCTGGATTCATAAATGACTTGCATTTATACTTCCATGGCGAATTATAGCCGTTTGATTGCATTTAATGCAGAAATAGCAATTGCAACAACTCTTATTTTCGCACCTGACATGTTTCCTTTTCCTCTTTCACTGTTGTGAGTATGATTCCAAGCCATGACTTGAGTGGTGACTTTGGTCGTGAAGCATTTTGGAAGGATTTAAAGTGTTTGATCACAGGCGTGACATTATATCTTCACGGGCGTGAACATCCTTCCTAGCCGTGGTCCAAGTGGTGACTCCGGCCGTGAAGCTCTCTGGAGGAATTTATCATGTCTTATCACGGGCGTGACTTTTATTCATGGGCATGACTGATATGATCATTCATGGTTGTTATCATTCTTTATGGCCGTGAACTTTAAATGTTGGATAGTTGGCTCTAAGCTTCATCACAAGCATGACATATAAGGTCACGGGCGTGAACATGCTATTTCTTCATTTTTTTCTTTTTAAGATTAGCCTTCCATTCTCCATTCTTGCTATCATGTTCCATACCCTATTCAATAAACTTAGAAAACAAGTATGTTAACTACATTATTGCTATTTTATTTGTTAGCATCAAAATGATAGAAATACTCCTCATGGTTCAACAATCTCCCCCTTTTTGATGGTGACAAATAATCTAGCAATATGTGCTTTTGAGAAGTCTCCCCCTCAAAAGATACTTAAGATAAAAAATTATTGAAGTGCAAGAATTGTAAAGAATGATGAAGTGTTGCATCAAAATATGCTTCCTAGTTTTTGGTATATGCAAGTTATATGCAAGGTATATCCAATGTATACCAAAATTCTTCCTTAAAACAAGTTAAGTATATGCTAAATATATTTAAGGTATATTCAAAGTATATCAAGTGCATATTTATTCATGTAACTTGCATCAAAGTATATGCAAAGTATACTTAAGGTATATTTAAGGTATATGAAGCTCATTTGCATACTTGCATATTCATTTGATTCAAAATAAGTATTGCATTTAACTTTAAACACAATATATTGCTAGGTTCTCCCCCTTTTGTCATCAACAAAAAGAATAACAAAAAGATAAAACATAATAGAAAACAAAGGCAATTATATTAATATAGAAAGACAAATACAAAGATTTGAAAGGAAATTGAAATTCCTACATCAAACAAGCTAGAAAATAACATAGTTAACATATAGTCTAGCCGAACATCCTATCTCTAAGGCGAGCTACTTCCGCCTTGAGGCTCTCCATGAAATCCTTGAGGTTCTCTAACCTCTCATCCATCAAAGCCTACAATTGCTCAAACCGTGGTGCCAAGAGGTCAGCCACTTGCTGAGCCAAGTTTGGTGTGGAGGCAGAGGATTGTCCAATTTCCTGCTCAACCTCTGAAGGCACCATCTCAACTCGAACTCTCTTCCTCTACTAGATTCCTTGGAGGCCAGGTTTGAAGTCATCCGAGTCATTTTCCTCCCAAATAATCTAACCAGCAGTGTTGGTGAAATGGTAGTAGATGTTGTTCTCAAATACTATATGAATAGCTGCTTCCATTTTGAAAAAAGACTCGACGTCTAGTCGGTCATGGGGATGTGTTGGTATGAGGTTGAAGTGGTGATTCTCTAGCTTCAGGTACCCCAGCTTGATGGTGAGGTGAGTCACATACCCACCAATCAGAATGTCTCTGTAGGGCTTGGTGGTAATTGACAGAAGATGGTTTGCAAACCATTAAGAAAAAGCCACTGTTAGGCCTCTTCGGGCCATCTCCAGGAGAAAGAGCTCTGACTTCCTAATCGATCCATTATTGTCTCCTCTAGAGAAAATGCTATAGGTTAGAAACCTATGCAAGTACTTGTGCACTAGGGATCGAAGGTGGGTGTTTTTTGTCTTCTTGACGTCCCAGCTGCAGTCAAGCCCGAAGTGAGTCCATGCTTGAGTAGCATAAAACTCCACCTCTCTCATTCAGGATACAATCAGAGGGAAGGTTGAACTGTCACCAAACTCTGTGGCAGAAAGGGTGTTCGGATGCTTGCAAAGTTGGAATTTCACCGTGTCAGTAGGAGAGACTTGCAGGGTGCTCAGGAATTCTAGAGTTGGTTCCCTTAGCATCGGTTGATGGATTTCAACGAAATCTTTCAGATGACAAGCCTGGAGTTGTTCTGTCATGCTTGTCTCAAGGCCGAGTGTTCAAATGGTTTGCCACTCAAATGATCGAGAGGAAAGGAATGGTCTTTTCTTGAGAACTGAGTATCTTGGATGATAATGCTCCAGAATAATGTTCAGAAGGTAGTTCGTGTACCTTATTGGAGCATGAGACTTCTTTTTGGTACCTTTGGATGAGCCAGTTTCCATTTTTTATTGAGAAATGTATTTTGGAAGAGTGAAAATTTGATGGAAACTTTGGAGTAAAACCTAAGGTGTTTTGAAGATATTTATAGATGGAATAAGTTGCTAGGGGGCTAAAATCTTCAAAATGGTATTCAAAGGTGATAAATGAGAGAAGTTGAGAGAAGTTGGAGGGTTGGAAATGAGAGAAATAACGGCAGAAATGTTTTATAACCGACATCTTCACGGTTTTGAAAATTAGGTCACATACGTGAAATATCGTGTTCACAGTTTGCTGAAGAGATGATCTACCCGTGAAGAGAGAGGTGAAACTATTCATGATCATCAAAATTAAAGGTAACGACCGTGAATGATGAACTATCACGGTGGTGAAAAACCAGTCACAGATGTGAAGTGCAATCTTCAGTACTTGTGATCATGAAACAGAGCATGACACAATGCGTGAATGCTTCTGTAACTTTTTAATGGAGATGTTCATGGTCGTGAATATGCATCACGGGCGTGAACAAACAGTTTCACGGGAGTGATAGAAAAAGGTTATGGGCATGAAACATAGTCTTCACCACCTTCAGCCGTGAAGCCCACCTTCAGCCATGAAGCATTTCGTGAAGCAAGGCGTGAAAGCTACTGGAGCTTTTGGCAATTTTGATCACAACCTTGAATATATGTCACGGGTGTGAATTGCCTAAAATCCTCTTTAAATAAAATTAAGTCTAAAACAAGACAAGACTAAAGCATTTCTAAGGAGCTTTTATCCCTTATAACATATATTTCTATCAAATTAGCTACCTCATTTCTAAAAGGATGAGACAAAAAAAAAAAGAAGATTATCAATCAAGGTTCGACAATTTTGGCAATCATAAAGTTAATCCATCAATCATACCAAGCTCTTTTCTTATGAAATTAAATCTTTCCTCATTTAGAGACTTAGTGAATATTGTATGTGTTTATAAATTCCAACACAAAATCTCCATATTGAACATGAACTCTAATAAAATGATGTCTTATGTCAATATGCTTACTTCTAGAGTGTTGAATGGGATTCTTAGATAGATTTATAGCACTTGTATTGTCACATCTAATAGGTATATGGTACATACTATGACCATAATCCTTAAGTTGTTGTTTCATCCAAAGGATTTGTGTACAACAACATCCTTCTACCATATACTCCGCTTCAGCGGTAGAAAGAGCAACTGAAACTTGTTTCTTGCTAAACCAAGAAACTAAGAATTCTCCAATAAAGTGACAAGTACCTGAAGTACTTTTTCTATCTAAAAGACTTCCAGTGTAATCAGCATCTGAATATCCTATAATGTTAATGGATGAATTTCTAGGATACCATAAACCTAGATGTAATGAGCCATGTAAATATTTTAAAATTCTTTTTACTGCATTTCAATGAGACTCTTTAGGACATGATTGAAAGCGAGCACATAAGCATACACTATATATTATGTCGAGTCTAGAGGTAGTATGATATAAAAGTGATCCGATCATACCTCTATAGAGCTTTTCATTAATGCTCTTACCCTTTTCATCCTTGTCCAATTTTGTTGATGTGCTCATTGGAGTCTTGACATTTTTGCATCCTTCCATTCCAAATTTCTTAAGTAAGTCCTTGGCATATTTGGATTGGTTGATGAATATGCCCTCATTGCCTTGTTTTATTTGTAAACCGAGGAAGAATTTTAGCTCACCCATCATGTTCATTTTGAATTCCCTAGTCATACACTTAGCAAATTCTTGACAAAGCAATTCATTAGTAGACCCAGATATGATATCATCAACATAAATTTGAACAATTAGAGTATCATGCTTATGTTTTTTAATGAATAATGTAGTGTCAACATTCCCCTTTGTAAAATTATTTCCTAAGAGAAAAGAACTTAGTCTTTCATACCAAGCTCTTGGGGCTTGTTTCAAACCATACAAAGCTTTTGAAAGTTTAAATACATGGTTAGGCAAATCATAGCTTTCAAAACCTGGTGGTTGTTCTACATAAACTTCTTCTTCTATAAAGCCATTTAAAAAGGCACTTTTTACATCCATTTGAAAGAGTTTGAAATTCATGTGGCATGCATATGCTAAAAGTATTCTTATGGATTCTAATCTAGCTACAGGATCATAAGTCTCATCATAATCTATTCCTTCTTCCTCATTATATCCTTTTGCAACCAACCTAGCCTTATTCCTAGTTATTGAACCTTGTTCATCTAGTTTATTTCTAAATACCCATTTGCTTCCTATGATTTGATGCTCCTTGGGTCTAGGTAAAAAGGTCCATACCTTACTTCTCTAAAAATGGTTGAGTTCCTCTTGCATGGAAATCACCCAACTTTCATCATTAAAAGCCTCATCAATATTTTTAAGCTCAATTTGAGAAACAAAAGCAAGGTCAGAAACTAAATGTTTTAGATGAGATCTAGTACTTACTCCCCTTGTAGGATCACTAATGATTTGCTCTTTGGGGTGATCTTTTGTCAATCTCCATTCCTTTGGCAGCTCTTGCCTGTTTTCCTCTTGAGCTGGAGGTAGAGAATCATCTTGGTGTGAATCTTCTTGATCATTTTCTTCTCTTTCATTTTCAAGATCAAGTTTCCATGGTACCTACAACATCATCAAGAACACTACCTTTCACAAGATCAAGTCAACTAGATTCATCAAAAACAACATGCATAAATTATTCAATAGTTAATGACTTTTTATTAAATACTCTATATGCTTTGCTAGTTGTAGAGTATCCTAAAAAGATACCCTCATAAGATTTAGAGGCAAATTTTCCAAGGTTGTCCTTAGCATTCAATATGAAGCACTTGCATCCAAATACTCTAAAGTATGATATCAAGGGCTTTCTTCCATTTCGTAGCTCTAATGAAGTTTTGTTTAAGAGAGGTCTTTTGAAAACTCGATTTGAAATATAACATGCAATATTTGTGGCTTCGGCCTAGAAGTAAGTTGGTAAACCATACTCATTGAGCATTGTTCAAGCCATTTAAATTAAAGTTCGATTTTTCCTTTCGACTACAACATTTTGTTGAGGTGTCCTTAGAGATGAAAAATTCTGTGAAATGCCATGTTCAAGACAAAAGCTTTCAAAGTTTTCATTTTCAAATTCTTTGTCATGGTCACTTCTTATTTTTGAAATATAATATCCTTTTTCATTTTGAACTCTTTTAGCAAAATTTCTGAAAGTTTCGAATGCATCACTCTTTTGAGCTAAGAAAATTACCTAAGTAAATCTAGAGTAATCATCTACGATGACAAAGGCATAGTGTTTACCTCCTAAGCTTGCAATTCTAATAGGTCCAAATAAATCTAGATGCAGGAGTTGTAGAGGTTCTGAGGTACTTACAATGTTTTTGGATTTGAAGGATGACTTGTGTTGTTTTCCTCTTTAGCAAGGTTCACATGTCTTATCTTTTTCAAATTTTACTATTGGCAGTCCCTTTACCAGCTCTCCTATGCTGAGGCTTTGAATTAAATCCATGCTTGCATGACCAAGCCTTCTATGCCATAGCCAAGATTCATCACTAGTAGTCACAAGACACTTAGAGGAATGGTTAGATATTTTGTTTAAGTCTATTATGTAGGTATTGACATCTCTATTTCCTTTAAATATCTCTTGGCCATTAAAAGAGGTTACAAGACAATCGTTGGAAGTAAAGATTACTTTATTTCCTTTATCACATAATTGACTTACACTTAACAAGTTATGTTTCAAGCCATCAACAAGCAAGACATCTTTAATGAAATTAGTACCATTAATACCAATAGAGCCAATACCAATTACCTTACCCTTAGCATTGTTTCCAAAGGTAACTTTTCCTCCATCAATACTTTTGATTTCATTGAAAAGTTCTTTGTCTCCTATCATATGCCTTGAGCATCCACTGTCTACTAGCCAAGCATTTTTGTTTATTGTGGACTTGAGGTATACCTATAGAATCACAATTCAAGTATGATTTTTAGGTACCCAAATGAGCTTGGGTCCTTAGGGGTTAGCACATGAAGGTTCCCAAGGAGCCTTCCTTATCCAGCAATGTTTATTTATGTGACCAAATTTCGTACAATAATTACATTGTTTAGGCCAAAATATGCTTTTTGGTCTTACAATGCTCTTAAATGCCATATTTTTATTAGATTGAATTTGAGATCAATGGCATGCACAATCATGATGAATTGGTGCTTTTCTAGGTACATGTTTCTTATACATAAAGGCATGATTAGCCTTTTGAGGTCTCATTCTTAGGCTTACCAATCCTTGATTATCCCTCTTATGTATAAAAGATTTAGTGTATTTTGTGTTGTTAGCCCTTGGGGCTGTTACAACAAATGTGGAGATGTGAGGTTCAGTTGACTTAACAAAAGTAGTCTTGTGAGAAGATGATGATGTACCCTTAAATCCTAGACCATGTCTAATTAAGGGTGGTTTTTGAGACACAATGAGAGTATCTAAACTCTCATTTCCCATATGAAATTTTGAAATTGAGTTTCTAAGTTCCTCAACTTCATTTTTCAAAATATGCCCTCATTGCCTTGTTTTATTTGTAGACCAAGGAAATATTTAAGCTCACCCATCATGCTCATTTCGAATTCCCTAGTCATACACTTACAAATTCTTGACACAACAATTCATTAGTAGACCCAAATATGATATCATTAACATAAATTTGAACAATTAGAATATCATACTTATGCTTTTTAATGAATAATGTAGTGTCAACATTCCCTTTTGTAAAGATATTTTCTAAGAGAAAGGAACTTAGTCTTTCGTACCAAGCTCTTGGGGCTTGTTTCAAACCATATAAAGCTTTTGAAAGTTTAAAAACATGATTAGGCAAATCATAGCTTTCAAAACCTGGTGGTTGTTCTACATAAATTTCTTTTTCTATATAACCATTTCAAAAGTCACTTTTTACATCCATTTGAAAGAATTTGAAATTCATGTGGCATGCATATGCTAAAAGTATTCTTATGGCTTCTAATCTAGATACAGGAGCATAGGTCTCATCATAATCTATTCATTCTTCCTGATTATACCCTTTTGCAACTAATCTAGCCTTATTCCTAGTTATTAAACCTTTTTCATCTAGTTTATTTCTAAACACCCATTTGTTACCTATAATTTAATGATCCTTGGGTCTAGGTACTAAGGTCCATACCTTACTTCTCTCAAATTGGTTAAGTTCCTCTTGCATTGCAATCACCCAACTTTCATCATTAAGAGCCTCATCAATATTTTTAGGCTCAATTTGAGAGATAAAAGCAAGGTCAGAAGCTAAATGTTTGAAATGAGATCTATTACTTACTCCCCTAAAAGGATCACCAATGATTTGCTCCTTGGGATGATCTTTTGTCATTCTCCATTCCTTTGGGAGTTCTTGCCCATTATCTTCTTGAGCTTAAGGTAGAGAATCATCTTGATGTGAATCTTCTTGATCATTTTTTTCTTTTCCATTTTCAAGATCAAGTCTTTCCATGGTACCCACAACATCATCAAGAACACTACCTTTCACAAGATCAATTCTACTCTATTCATTAAAAACAACATGCATAGATTCTTCAATAGTTAATGACTTTTTATTAAATACTCTATATGTTTTGCTAGTTGTAGAGTATCCTAAAAAGATACCCCCGTCAGATTTAGAAGCAAATTTTCCAAGGTTGTCCTTGGTGTTCAATATGAAGCACTTGCATCCAAATACTCTAAAGTATGATATCAAGGGCTTTCTTCCATTCCATAGCTCAATTGAAGTTTTTTTTAAGAGAGGTCTTTTGAAAACTCGATTTGAAATATAACAAGGAGTATTTGTGGCTTCTGTCCAAAAGTAAGTTGGTAAACCATACTCATTAAGCATTGTTTTAGCCATTTCAATTAAGGTTCGATTTTTCCTTTCAACTACCCCATTTTCTTGAAGTGTCCTCGGAGATGAAAAATTCTGCGAGATGTCATGTTCAAGACAAAAACTTTCAAAGTTTTCATTTTCAAATTCTTTGCCATGGTCACTTCTTATTTTTGAAATGCAATATCCTTTTTCATTTTGAAATCTTTTAGCAAAGTTTTTGAAATTTTCAAAAGCATCACTCTTTTGAGCTAAGAAAATTACCCAAGTAAATCTAGAGTAATCATTTACAATGGCAAAGGCATAATGTTTACCTCCTAAGCTTGCAATTCTAGTAGGTCCAAATAAATCTAGATGTAGGAGTTGTAGAGGTTTTGAGGTACTTACTATGTTTTTGGATTTGAAGGATGACTTGTGTTGCTTCCCTCTTTGGCAAGGTTCACATGTCTTGTCTTTTTCAAATTTGACTTTTGGCAGTCCCTTTACTAGTTCTCCTGTGTTGAGGCTTTGAATTAAGTCCATGTTCGCATGACTAAGCCTTTTATGTCACAGCCAAGATTCATCACTAGTAGTCACAAGACACTTAGAGGAATGGTTAGATATTTTGAGTAAATCTATTATGTAGGTATTGACCTCTCTATTTCCTTTAAATATCTCTTGACCATCAATAGAGGTTACAAGACATTCATTGGAAGTAAAGGTTACTTTATTTCCTTTATCACATAATTGACTTACACTCAACAAGTTATGTTTCAAACCATTAACAAGTAAGACATCTTTAATAAAAGTAGTACCATTTGTACCAATAGAACCAATGCCAATTACCTTACCCTTAGCATTGTTTCCAAAGGTAAGTTTACCTCTATCAATACTTTCGATTTCATTGAAAAGTTCTTTGTCTCCTATCATATGCCTTGAGCATCCACTGTCTACTAGCCAAGCATTTTTGTGGACTTGAGGCATACCTATAGAATCACAATTCAAGTATGATTTTTAGGTACCAAAATGAGCTTGGGTCCTTGGGGGTTAGCACATGAAGGTTCCCAATGAGCCTTCCTTATCCAGCAATGTTTATTTATGTGACCAATTTTCATACAATAATTACACTGTTTAGGTTTAAAATTGCTTTTTGGTCTTACAATATTTTTGAATGCCATATTTCTATTAGACTGAGTTTGAGAATAATGGCATACACAATCAAGATTAATTGGTGCTTTTCTAGATGCATAATTCTTTTACATAAAGGCATGATTAGCCTTTTGAGGTTTCTTTCTTAGGCTTACCAATCCTTGATTATTCCTTCTATGTATAAAAGGTTTAGTGTACTTATTCCTTGCTGCTATTCCAGCAAGTGTGAAGATATTAGGTTCACTTGACTTAACAAAAATAGTTTTGTTTGAAGATGATGATGTGCTATTAAATCCTAAACCTTGTCTAATTAAAGGTGGTCTTTGAGACACAATGAGAGTATCTAAGCTCTCTTTTCCTTTGTGAAATTTTGAAATGGAATTTCTAAGTTCCTCAACTTCATTTTTTAAAGTATTATTCTCTTTAAGCAAAGAATTAGTTGAGGGTCTTGAGGAGTATTCATCTAATCACTTTTGAAGAGATTCATTAGATGATTTAAGCTTAAAGTTCTCCTTTTCTAAAACATCCATTTTGATTTTTAAATTAGAAATGTTATTCTTATAAGTATTGAATTTACTCCTATATTTCTGTAATTCTAGATTCAATTCTTCTATTAGGCTTTGTTCATCATCATCATCATCACTATTACTATCACTATCACTACTATCATTATTGAAAGAGTATGAGTGAAGTGATCTTACCTTATCTGAGACGTGAGCCTCTATAGCCATGAAGGATAGGTTGACCTCTTCGCTTTCATTGTCATCTTTTTCACTTGAAGAGCTTTCATCATCCCATGTAGCTTTGTGACCTTTCTCACCATTGTCTCTTTGGTATTTGCTCTTATGCTTCTTGAGCCTTGGACATTCCGGTTTAATATGCCCTTTCTTTCCATATTCATAGCACTTTACCTCTTCTTTACTTCTTTGCGCATCATTAGAAATCTGTTTGAGGTTTTTTTGCCTGAATTTTTTAGACTTGCTCATTTTCTTCTCAATAATTCTTTTCAACCTTCTTGAGAGCATAGCAATGTCTTCATTCTCATCATCACTCATTTCTTCATCATCTTCAACTTCTTCCTGAGATTTTGAAGTAGAGGCTTTTAGTGCTAGAGGCTTTCCTTTTTCTGGCTCTGCTCCAAGCTCTCTATCTCTTTTCACTGTCATTTCATATGTGAGAAGTTTTCCAATAAGCACATCAGTATTCAGGATGCTCATGTCTTTATTTGCTTCTTTTATACCAGCAACTCTTGAACCGTAATCTCTGAGAGGAAGAATTCTCAGGATTTTGTTATTTACATTTTCCAAGCTCAGGTGCTTCCCTAGTTTTCTCATTCTATTTATGATAGCTAGAAGACGGTTGGTCATATCAGTGATTGACTCATTGGATTTCATCTTGAAGAGCTCATATTCTGATGTAAGAAGTTGAATCTTATTGGATTTAACTTGCTTGGTTCCTTCATGATAGTTTTCCAATGTTTTCCACATGCTGTAAGCTGTTGGGCAGTGTTGTATACTACCACATTCTTCAATGGATAATGAGCTTGAGAGAATTGTCATTGCCTTCTTGTTTTTGAAGTTTTCTCTTCTTTGAGGTTTTGTCCAATCATCTCTTGATAAGATTTCTTCTTCACCAATAGCTCCTCTTCTGGTTGGTGGTGTCCATTCTTTTCGAACACTATCTCAGACTTCAATTCCTTCACTATCCAGATATGTCTCCATCCGAAACTTCCAATGAGCATAATTTGCTCCATCAAAGTAAGGCTTGAGACTTTGGAATCCTTTACTGGCCATATCTTGATCTTTACTAGCGTTGTTTAGGCTTCGATGCTAGACTTAGCTCTGATACCAATTGTTGTCCAAATACTGAACCAAGAAGGAAGGTTGAATTGGATATTAAAAATTTAACTTTTAAGTGCGGAAAGAAAAGTTAAGCTTAGTAGGGATAGAAAAATATGACACAAGAATTTTTATAGAGGTTCGGGTGTTAACAAACCCTACTCCTCTCCCCAATCTCAATCGGGAGTTTCACTAGCACATTAAGTGTTACAATGGAGTTTTACAAGCTCACTCCCAACTATGGTGTTTCTAACAATGGATCACACCTAACCCAGAAATCCCTTGTGTTTTGATGGCTCACACAATAACCAATTCCTTGTGTTTTAAAGGCTCACACAAATAACCTTTACCTTGTGTTTTAAAGGATCACACAAATCACCTTTCTTTGTGTTTTAGAGGCTCACACAACTAACCTTTACAAGTGTTCTACTCTTAACCCCGAAATACCCAAAACTCACTTGAGTAGATGATTACAGAGAGAAACACTTACAAATCTATATTGCTCAATAAATTATGAGCAAAAAGATTTTCACATAGAATAAATATCAAATGCACAAATTACATGCATTTATAATATTAGCTATTCTCTTATTCTCTTGTTCTCTCTTATTCTCTTCTTATTCTTGATGCATAAATGGCTTGCATTTATACTTCCATAGCAAATTATAGTTGTTAGAATGAATTTAATATGGAACTAGCCGTTGCACCAACTCTTATAATCGCGTCTGACATGTTTCTCTTTCATTTTTCAAGGTCGACTATGTGTGTCACGGTCGTGACTGTTCTTCCAAGCCGTGACTTGAGTGGTGACCTTGGTCGTGAAGCATTCTGGAAGGTTTTGAGGTGTTTGTTCACGGGTGTAACATTTTATCTTTATGGGTGTGACATCCTTCCAAGCTGTGGTCCAAGTGGTGACTTTGGTCGTGAAGCTCTCTGGAAGAATTTGTCATGTCTTCTCACAGGCGTGACATTTATTAACGGGCGTGACTGAAATGTTCATTCACGGTTGCTATCATTCTTCATGGCCGTGAACTTTAAATGTTGGATTGTTGGCACTAAGCTTCATCACGGGCGTGACACATAAGGTCATGGGCGTGAACATGATATTTCTTCAATTTTATCTTTTTAAGATTAATCTTCCATTCTCCATTCTTGCTATCATATTCCATACCATGTTCAATAGACTTAGAAAACAAGTATGTTAAATACATTATTGCTATTTTATTTATTAGCATCGAAATGACAAAAATACCCCTCAAGGTTCAACAAAGGTATAGGTTTTGGTCTTACGATTGATGGATTTTCCTAGTTTACTAGCATCTAATAGGATAGTAGAGAAGGTTTTAGTAGCCAGCATAGGACTGGGGTTTTAGGAGGACTATGTCACAGGCTAGTGCAAGACCATCCAGAAATGCGAGAGCGAGATCCGTTGGAGGTAGATTTTAGGTAGGAGTTCAAGTAGACCTTATTTTTGGGGGATAGCCTAAAAGAACCATTACTTTGGTGGCCAGTGCACTGACACTAATGTCATGCAGGCGACTACCACCCTTACCTTTATGCTAGCATTGCGGTTGTACACATACCGGTGAGTGTTGGTGGGTGATAGGAGTTTATTTGAGATGTGGCTCTAGATACCATCAAAGAAAAGATTGTTCCCTATTCTAGTATGGTAGATGTTACAGGAGCACCAAGTTGGTATGCACATAAGGTTATGGTTAGGGTAAAAGCTGAGGCAAAGGACAAGGTAGACGAGGTCGAGCAAGGCCTAATCATATAAGATCATATTAGAAACTATTGAGATATTGGAAGGTAGCCAAGCCACACTAGCTAGAGCATATGTCATACAAGCTCAGGAGGTTTAAAATGCACCTGATGTTATCTTGGATAAATTTCTTCTTTTTGACTCTGACATTCATGCATTTATATATCCAAGATCAACACATTCTTACATGTTCACACCACTACCGGGTTCAGAGGGATTAGAGCTAGAAGCCATATAACTTGAGGTCCTTATGACTTACCCATTAGGCCAAAATGTAAGGGTTACTAAGGTGTTTAAGGATTGCCCAATCAAGATATGGGACAAGTAATTCTCAACAGATTTGATTGAGCTACCATTCTATGAGTTTGATGTGATCTTAGGAATGGATTGACTAGCTCAATTCAGGGAGTGGTGGTAGATTATGGATAAAGGCAGATGATTATCAAAATTTTAGAGCAAGAAGAGATAGTGGTGATGGGTGAGAATAGAATGTGATATCAGTAATGAAAGCAAAGAAACTCATCAGTAAAGGATGTGAAGCCTACCTGGCATATGTAGTTGATACAAAGAAGAGTAGCCTGAAGTTGGCTAATATTCCTACTACTTGTATGTTTCTAAATGTATTTTGAGCTAAGTTGCCAAGGTTACCACTGGATCGAGAGATAGAATTCGCTATTGATTTGGTACCTAACACTACTCTTATCTCCATCACACCTTACATAATGGCACTTGCTAAGTTGAAAGAACTGAAGGTGCAGTTGTAAGAGTTGCTGGATAAGAGTTTTATTCGACTAAGTATTTCACCATAATGTGCTTTCGTTCTATTTATAAAAAAAATAAATATGGCACCTTATTTCTCAGTATCGACTATAGGAAACTTAATAGGGTAACTATCAATAATAATTACCTACTGCCTAAGATCTATGACATGTTTGATAAGCTGAAAGGAACATGCATATTTTTAAAAATAGATATTTGTTCAGGGTATCATTAGTTGAAGATCGAGGAATCAAATGTTCCCAAAATGACATTCAGGACTCGATATGGACATTATGAGTTCTTAGTATGCCTTTTAGCTTGATGAAAGCATTAACAGTGTTTATGGATATGATAAACTAGGTGTTGAGACCATATATTGATCAATTTGAAGCGGAATTCATAAATGATATCCTAGTGAATTTTAGGGATAAAGAAGAACATGATCATCACCCCATAATTGTACTACAACTATTAAGGGAAAACTGGCTTTATGCAAAGCTATTGAAGTGTGAATTTTGGTTCGAGGCAGTCAGTTTATTGGGTCACATAGTTTCAGTTGAAGGTATTTGTGTTGATCCTAGCAAGATTGAGGCTACAACTAATAAGAAAGTACCTCAAAATGTGAAAGAAGTGAGAAGTTCTTTTAGATTAGTTGGTTACTACTTATGTGTTCTTGTTTGGTCTAGTCATTATTCATGTTTTTAATGTTTAATTATAGGTTTTTATCATATTTTAGTTACTTTGTGGTTTTAATTTTGTATTTGTAAGAGTTGAAAGACAAGTTACTGAATGGAGCATATGTCCCGCACATGAGGGCCAAGTCACGTGCCTGAGGAGTGTTCTTGCCACTATCATGTCATGCACATGAGGACCTTGTCATGCTTGTGAGGGCCTATTACAAGCATCAGGGATCCCTTCCACTCCTATCATTGGCGCAAGACTTTGATGCAGGCGTGAAGTTCTTGAAGGCTAACCTATTTGTTACAGGTGCGCGGATTTAAAGCGGGCACATCAATACATATTGCTATTTCCTATCACATGTGTGAAGAATCATTGTTTGCATGATGACCTTTTTTGCTGTAGAGTCCAGTCATGTTCAAAATCCTATTCTGACAAAATGAGCCAAGACTTTGAAGATTAATGCTAATTTGAAGAACTAGTTTTTCGGGAAATTATCTATTATTCAAGAAGTTTTATATTTTTATTGTAAGATTTCAAGTAGGACTTTTAGGATTATAAATTCAAGTGTGTAATACAATTAAAGGTGTGCATGCCTATGCAGATAAGCTTTTTTTAGCATCAAACCTTATTTCTTCGTTTGAATTTCATGGATCTTTTTCTATCACCTTTATTTTCTCAAATGTTTAACTTAGTAATCAATGTAGACATGACCATTGTCATTATGATGCTAGGCTAAAAATTTTCATGGGTGGTTAGTGAGAAACTCTCCTTTTATTGGCATGCAAAATTATCCTAATTTCTAGTTCTCGACTAGATGTTATAGGGCTTAATTGTATTTGTTTTCTTTATTATTATTTACATAAATTATGTATGTAATACTAATATAATTTCACATAAATGAAATAATCTCCATAAAATATATTACAATATCGAACTCACTCATTAAATCATTATAACTATAAGAAAAGTCAAATAATATATTTATCTATCACAAAATTCCACAATCAACACATATATACAAGCTGCCCTATTCTGGACAGAATTTATGTCTCATATTTTTCTGTATTTTTCATCCATTTTTAAATAGAATTGGAATAGATGATTAACTAACAAAATATAGGTACATGTCTAATATTTAATTGCCAACTAGAATCACATTAAAATGAATTTCGTAGCAGAAGTTATGAATTATTCACTAAGCTACGTTCATTATATTCTACCCAGTATTTTACTGGACAGATTTCCAGTTTGAAATTTGAGTCCATTTTACACCTAATTTCAGGAATATCCAAGTATAATGGTTCAAATGAAAGTTACATTCCTATGTTTTATCTTTCCAAAACAATAAGTAACACTCAAAAATCATTTCCATAACTCAAGTTATGGCTTAAAATGTAGACACTGTTCATAAGACGAATTTTCCAGCACTTCATTAAATCCTACAATTTCCTATCTTCATGCATCAACAACATATTCAAATTTTTATTTTCAAATTCATGGAATCATTTAATCATCAATTCATCACTCAATCAAAATATCAATAATTTCATACACAATTATACATAATATCACAAAATCAAAATCAACATTTTTCCCTATTGAATTTTTACCAAATGTACATACCTCAAAAAGTCTATTTCTCTTCACTCTTCTCTTCCTCCTAATTAGCTTTTTCCTTGCCTTTACTTCCTCTTTGATTATGGCCCAAAGATTTTTCACCTCCTTAGCCTAACAACAATTTTCACACTAATCAAGCACTAAACACACCAATCAACCATTAATCACCATTAACGAAATAATAACCCTAAATTACAAACCTTAATGGTAACTAACCCTAAAATCAAAGAAAAGAGAAGAAGAAAAGTGAGAAGATGAAAAATCTAACCTCACCTTTGTAGATCTTCAAAATGACCAAAATCTTCCTTTTCTTTTTCTCTTCTTTTCTTCCTTCCTCTTCCTTTATTTTGCTCATTTTACTTCATTTTCTTCTTGATCTTGTCTTAATCCAACCTTTTTCCATCTAACCTTAGCTTTAATTGAAGGAAAAAAATAAAAATGCGGGGGAGGTCACAGCTACAAGGAGAGAAGAAGAGAGTTTTCTTTGGTTAAGATGAGGAAGAAGAAGAATAAAGGCAAAAAGTGAAATTTGACTTTTATAGTTGGATTAGGTGGGTAGTTTAGATTAATAGATTATCTTGTCTCTCATTAGTTCATTAATTTAAATCACTCTTAGATAATCCAAAGAATATTCCTTTCCTTAAATAATGAATATTCTATTTTTATACCTTCTTAAAATATATGTCAAAAGCACTGTAAATTCCAATTTCGTTCAACAAAAAAAATTCTAAATATTAGTTTCAAACTTCAAAATTCTCAATTAATAATATCCAAAATATTTTTCTCATATTTTATTATCATTTTAATTTTTTCTTTTATGTCTGAATTTAGACCTCGATCGGTTCGATGCGCCGGATTTCGGCCAACTGCAATCGTGGTCTAAATTATCGAGCATTATAAGGTTGGAAGGCATTATAATTTGGAAGATGTGAACAACAAGATTCTAAAGGTTTTTCCAATGAAGGATTATGGCTTAAGGGTTGTAGGTATAAAAAAAGCTAATGAGAATTTGAGCATAATTCCTACCAATGTGTTCATTGGCAAACTTCTTACCCATGAGATGGCTCTAGTAAGAGACAATGAGCCTAAAGGAGATAAGGAAAGGAGAAAGCCCTCACACTCAAAGTTTTAACTTCCATGCCTCAAGATGAAGACCTTTTTAGTGATTAGGAGTTGAGTGATGAGGGAGATGAACAAATAGCCTTACTCTTAAGGTGGATCAAGACCATGATCACCAACAACTATGGCTCAATCAAGAATTATAAACAAAAAGACTCAAGATTCACTCCTAGTAACTCCTCATCCAATAAGAACAAGGAGAAAGTCAAGTGCTATAAGTGTGGGAAGAAGGAACATATCAAATTGAAGTGCCCCAAGCTCAAGAAGTACCAAAAGAGACCTAATAAGGATGACGAAAAGAAGGGTCACAAAGCCACATAGAATGATGACTCCTCAACATTTCTTGAATATGAAGAAGATGAAGTGGCTTACTTGTGCTTCATGGCTATTGAGGACAACTCCATTGATAAGGTATGTCCTACATCTCTACCCTGTGATCAATTTTGTGATTTAATTGATAATGATGATATTGTTGAAGTTATGAACCTAGAGATAGAAAGATATAAAAATAAAATTGAACTTTATTAGAAAAATATATCTAAGCTTAAAAATGATTTTAATAACTACAAAAGGTAATTCAATAGTTAAAAACCTCTAATAGTTCATTAGAGAAGTCATTAGATGAAATTTCATCAAAATCTTCAACCAATTCTTTGTTAAAAGAAAATAATGCTTTAAAAAATGAGTTTGAAGAGCTTATAGATTCTATCTCTACATTTCATAAAGGAAAAGAGAGTTTGGATACCTTAATTGTGCCTTAAATACCTTCTTTAGTGAGACATGGCATAGGTTTCAATGGAGCATTATCATCCTCCCCACTTAGAACAATATTTATTAAGTCTTGCACTCCATAAACCTCTTCTATTAAAGTGATAGCCTCAAAAGCTAAAGGAAGAGCATGTATAAAACCCTATACTTATGAGAAAAGTAGTAATGGATCACATGGCTCAAGAGGAAAACTTTAAAAAGCTAACCATGCATTCTTATATAAGAGGCAAGCTCCTAAAAAGCACCCACTACACATGCTTGTTCATATTCATATGTACATGTTGCTTTTAAAACAGTAGTGATGCCCAAACCTCATGCAAAGTGGCAAAACTAATTTAAATCCAAACAATATCACTATTGCATGAAGATTGGGCACAAAAATATTCATTATTTTGCAAGAAAGGCTCATTGGGAACCTTCTAAAGCTAACCCACAAGGACCCAAGTTCATTTAGGTACCTAAGAACCAAACTTAAATTATTGTTTTGTAGGTACGCCTCAAGTCCACCTCAAAGTAAAAATATTTGGCTAGTGGATAATGGATGCTCAGGCACATGACTGAAAATAAGAATATTTTCACCCAAATCAGAAGGATTGATGGTGGTAAGGTAACCTTTGGAAACAATGCCAAGGGTAAGGTAATTGGCATTAGTTCAATTGGTTTAAATAACTTCTCTTTGATTAAAGATATTTTACTTATTGAAGGTTTAAAGCACAATCTTTTAAGTGTGAGTCAATTATGTGATAAGGAAAACCAAGTCACCTTTAGCTCTAATGGGTGTCTTGTAACCACCCTAAGTGACCAATAGATATTCAAAGGAGATAAAGATGACAATACTTACATAATTGACTTACACAAGTTAACTAACATTTCCTCTACGTGTCTTATATCTATTAGTGATGGCATAGAAGGCTTAGACATGTAAGCATGGACTTAATTCAAAGCTTTAGCATAAAAGAGCTAGTAGATGGGCTACCCAAAGTCAAATTTCCCAAAGTCAAGACATGTGAGCCACTAAAGGGGAAAGTAACATAAAATATCTTTCAAGCCTAAGAATATTGTACGTACTTGTAGATCTCTACAATTTTTGCATCTAGATCTTTTTGGACTTGCTAAAGTTGCTAGTTTTAAAAGTAAACACCGTGTTTTTGTAATTGTTGATGATTACTCTAGGTTTACTTAGTTAATTTTCTTATCTCATAAAAGTGATGCTTTTAAATCCTTTAAAAACTTTTTCAAAAGAAATCAAAATAAAAAATAAAAAAGTTATTTTATTTCAAAAATAAGAATTGATCATGGCAAAGAATTTGAAAATGAGCTTTTTGAAAACTTTTATTTAGAATATGGTATTTCACATAATGTTTCTACTCCTAGGACACCTCAACAAAATGGGGTTATTGAATGAAAAAATAGAACTTTGGTAGAGATGGCTAGAATAATGCTCATTGAGTATGGGTTACCGACTTACTTATAGGCCAAAGCCACCAATACCATGTGTTATATTTCCAATCGTGTTTTCAAAAGGCATATTTTAAATAAAACATCTTTTGAGCTATGGAATGGAAGAAAATCCAAGATATCATACTTTAGAGTATTTGGATACAAGTATTTTATATTGAACACCAAGAAAAACCTTGGAAATTTTGTCTCTCAATCTAATGATGGTATCCACAACTACCAAAGCTTTTAGAGTCTTTAATAAAAGATCATTAGTTATAGAATAGCCTATTCATGTTGTTTTTTATGAATATAGTAAACTTGATCTTGGAAAAGATAGTGTTCTTATGATGTCATAGGTTCAATGGAAAATCTTGATCTTGATCATAAAGAGGATAGTGAGGCCTCAAAGAAAAATGATAATGATGATCAAGGGGAGCAACAACAAGAGAAGCATTAAAAGGAACAATTACTTCAAGTTCAAGAGCAAATCATTTGTGCTCCCACCAAAGGTGTAAGTACTAAATCTCCTCTTAAGTTTTTAGATTCTAATCTTGTTTTTTCCTCTCAAATTAAGCCAAAGACCATTGAGGAGGATCTTAGTAATGAGAGCTAAATGAATGCTATGCAAGATGACCTCAACTAATTTGAGAGAAATAAGGCTTGGACAATAGTTCCAAGATCTAAGGATTACCCAATTATTGGTACACACTGGGTCTTTAGGAACAAGTTAGTTGAGCAAGGTCGAATCACTAGAAACAATGCTAGATTGGTTGCCAGAAGGTACATCCAAGAGGAAGGCATAGATGATGATGAGACCAATGCTCCAATTGCAAGATTAGAATACATTAGGATTCTTTTAGTATTTGCATGTCATATGAATTTTAAGCTTCTTCAAATGGATGTTAAAATTGCATTTTTCAATGGTTTCATAGAGGAGGAAGTTTAAGTTGAGCAACCTCTAAGTTTTGAAAGTCATGCATTGCCAAATCATGTTTTTAAACTCAATAAAGCCTTGTATGGTTCAAAACAAGCTCCAAGAGCTTGGTATGAACGGCTTAGTGCTCTTTTTTGGAAAATGGATTTTCAAAGGGACATGTAGATACTAATCTTATTATTAAAAAGCACAAGAATAACATTTTACTTGTCCAAATTTATTTTGATGATATTATCTTTAGGTCTAGTAATGAATTGTTGTGTCAAGAATTTTCTAAGTGTATGACTAGGGAGTTTGAAATGAGCATGATAGGAGAACTTAAATTCTTCCTCGGTCTTCAAATCAATTAAAGCAATAAGGATCAACCACTCCAAATATACCAAAGATTTTTTGATAAAGTTTGGAATGGAAGGATGAAGAGTGCCAAGACTCCAATAACACATCAACAAAGTTGGACAAAAATGAGAAGGGTAAGGCTATAGATGAAAAGTTCTATAAAGGTATGATCGAATTTCATTTATACCTTACCACTTTTCGACCTGATATAATGTTTAGTGTATGCTTGTGTGCTATATTTTATTCATGTCTAAAGGAATCACATTTGAATGTTATAAAATGGATTTTAAAATTTATCTTCATGTCCTAATGCACTTACGCTTATGGTATCCTAGAGACACTTTATTGTTACAAAAGTGCTCTAAAGGCAATCACCTTTAACACTTACAGTACAAATTTATTTGATTAATAAAAGATTTTTTCATTAATTTGATGTTCATTTGATATATGAATTGATAGTGATCTTAAATCAATTAATGAAGTCCTTGATACATAAGATAACATGAAGGAAATCATGATGAGATCATGATATTGAGATAGTAACATGTGTAATTATGTTAGTATCTAAATTATCCTTACTCATAGGATTAATGAGATGGGACATTGTTCATCCGGACAGACTAGCAAATGTTACACTTCTTGATTGGATCGAGTAATAGATCTCATAATCTGTAAACATAAGATATTTAGAGTTAACATGTGGATGCTTACTAAGTGTAGCTAAGTACATTAGATTACTTGATATGAGACAATTATATGGATAACCTACTCAAATGTCAGTGATAGTCTCAACATAGCAATCGTGCAAATATTCTTAGACTTGAGGTACTCAAGGATATCTTGGATACTGATTCTATATTTTGACACTACTCCTTATTGCCTCATGAGGTTGATCATAGGGTGGTGGTTGGATACAGCTTGAGGTATTCGAAGGTAATTGGGTAACTAACAAAGGATTCACTGTAATGTCACACCTTATGCATTTGAGTATAACCTATCCCTGTATCAAGTAATCATACATGGCATACTGGAAAAGTAAAATACCCTGTTAACAATAGTAGTAAAATTTTTTTTTTCATATCCTGTAATATAATTCAATGGCTTTGCAAGTCTCATATCCTATAATATTATTCACTGACTTTGCAAAGTTAACACAGAAGTTTTCACCACAATATGATATATCACATATATCAAAACATAAACTTTACACATAAGTATTTTCGAGTTGATTTCATTTATACATTTTTAGACTCATTCCAAAATGATTATAAATATTCAAGCACGAAAATACAAAACACATATGACATATTTTCATGCTTGTGTGGAATGCAAGGAGAGAGAGTGATGAGGCTCGGCCACTGACCTGTGCTCCATGTCTTTTATACGCTACTCAAAATGAGCTATCACTTCTCTTTACTTGAAAAATGATGCAAATTGATGAGTTGCGGCTCAGTGAGAATAACCATCCAATGAGCTCTAAAGTACCAAACAACTCATAGTAATAAATCACAATTCCAATATATACCATGTATTCCATTCCATTCATCAGTATCATAAAAGTATCAATAAAGTTAAAACATATAATCATTACTCTTTATGTATGCAAATGCTTTGCTTATTTCATTTTGTTGTGACTAAGTTAAACAGACATTGCCCCGGGTTTCCATATGAATATTTGCATTTGCATTTGCTAGCTAGCTTGATCATTTGTTTCATTTGCACATTTGTTGGGCCATAGGCCTCTTCTTTTGCTTTACAATATTGATTAACTAGTCACAACGCCTTTTTAGTCCATATGCATATGCACTTGTATTTAAGCATTCATCAACCATTGCATCTTTATCATATACAACATACATATATTCCATATATACCTCATATGTCAAGCATATACCTTGCATCTACTATACATATACCATGTATATATATCACATTTGTCAAACATATACCTCAAATATACCATAAGTATACCATTTATATGTACCACAATGTCACAAATTATCCATCATTACATTATCAAGGACCAATCATGACAATCAGATGAATCACATAGCAAGCAACATTCATTTGCACTAAAGATTTCAATCGATAATTAGACTCACCGTTCTCCTTTGATTTCGACCCCTAACTTATTGTCTATCTGCTCCTTGTGGGTCTCCAATATATTGAGAGCCTAATATGAAAACATAATTGATTAACTCATGATTAGAGAGACTTAATGTGGCTTAAACAAATTAATATGCATTGTTCATGTCAATAGTTAAGATTTTTCCTATGAGGCAGTGTGACCATAAGGGACTGTTTAGCCTATACCGTTTTCTATAATTGACCAATTAATCTGATTCTTACTCTGAATTAAAAATAACATATAATTATAGAACATATTCAAATTTCAGACCAATTGGATCATTGTACAATATTTGGTGGAATTGCTAAGAGTGTTCTGTTTTCTGCCTTGTTTTCTGCCTTTAGGCAGTTTCAGGGTACTCATTTGGGTTCCTCATAACTTATAATCTATAAGTCCTATTTTAATGCAACTTTACAAACACTTATATGGGTTCATATGGAACATGTTTCATGTTTACAAATTTTACCTATTATGTGTCTAAGTTCTAATTATATCAAACATTTTACTGGTCCAGAATAGAATTGACTTCCGGACCAGTATGGCTTCCAAAGGCCATAACTTAGTCTATACATAACCAATGAAGATGACATTAGTACCACAATTTAACGAAGACATATACTTATAACTTTAATGTTTTGATCATGTACATACTCTAGTTCTAACAAGCTCAAATTAGCCAAACAGGTTACTGTATCTTCCCAGGGCACTCAGTAGGCAGTTCAAACTATGGAACAGTCATGGTTCCATTCACCATAACTCACAATTTACAAGTCCTATGACTGAACTTTGGTAGACAGATACAAAACACATATCTACAACTTTTATGTTTTGAGAGACTTCAAATAAGGGCTTTAACATATTCAAAATGAAACCTCACAGTAGCTAACTTAGTTAGGGTTTACACCCTGACCAGTTTTAGTACGAAGTGCATATCTCTCCCTATACATAACATCTTGAAAAAATGTTTACATATCCACAAATATAAGACATAAAGGAAAAACGTTTGTGTTTTACACATTTCCAGAATCAATTTCTATTAACATCAAAATTGGGGTGCATTTCAGTGCCTAATATTGAACCTAAGCAACTCAAATTAACCCTATAGCAATAAGAATGGATTACTTACCAAGAACAACCTTGAAAGGGATCAATTAGCTTCAAAAAATAGGTGAAACAAGGAAGAATTGAATTCTGAAATGGAGGAAATTGAAGAAGAAGTCGGGCTGGAGAAGATGGCATAAATGGGAAGATAAAGCTAACTTTTGGTTTTTGTCCTTTTTATCTTTTTCTCATCTCTTCAAAAAATAGGTCTGACTTGAAGAGTAGCAATCAGTGATCCTTCATCATTTATATTTAATTCAACATTCATAGATTATATTTGAATCAAATATGGAAAATAGGATACTTGCAAGTGAGCTACACTGCCATTAGCCTTCCTACTCAATGCATCTGCTACCACATTGGCTTTCCCTATATGGTATTCAATTGTACAGTCATAATCTTTTAACAACTCTAACCATCATCTTTGTCTCATGTTTAACTCCTTTTGTATCAGCAAATAACCTAAGCTTTTATGGTTTTTGAAGATCTGGAATGTCTCACCATACAGATAATGCCTCTAAATCTTCAATGCAAATACAACTGCAGCCAATTCTAAATCGTGCACTGGATATGAGATCTCATGTGATCTCAGTTGCCTAGATGAATAAGCTATCACCTTACCATGTTGCATTAATACACATCCCAAGCCTTGCTGAGAAGCATCACTATATACTGTAAACCCACCTACACCTATAGGGATAGTTAACACTGGTGCTGAGGTTAGTCTGTGTTTTAGTTCATCGAAACTCCTTTGACATTCTGGAGTCCACTTGAAAGGCACATTCTTTCTCAACAATTTAGTCAGAGGGCTAGCAATTAAGGAGAATCCATCAACAAATCTGCGGTAGTATCCGGCCAAACCCAAAAAACTACGCATTTCAGAAACATTTTTAGGAGCTTCCCAATTTACCATAGCCTCAATTTTCTTTGGGTCAACCTCTATGCCCTTACACGACACCACATGTCCCAGAAACACCAAATGATCTAACCAGAATTCACATTTACTCAATTTGGCATATAATTGTTTCTCCCTCAAAGTTTGCAACACAATTTTTAAATGTTGTTCATGTTCTCCCCTATTATTTGAGTACACCAATATGTCATCAATAAATACTATCACAAACCTATCCAAATATGGTTGAAACACCTTATTCATTAAAGCCATAAATGTAGCTAGAGAATTAGTCAATTCAAATGGCATTACTAAAAATTCATAATGCCCATACCTGGTTCAAATCATCTATCTAGGCAATGGATATTTGTTCTTCACCGTCATTTTGTTCAGTTGCCTATAATCGATGCACAATCTCCTTGTTCCATCTTTCTTTTTAACAAATAACACTAGAGCTCCCCAAGGTGATACACTAGGTCTAATATACCCTTTGTCAAGTAACTCCTGCAATTGGGCCTTTAGTTCTTTCAACTCAAGTAGGGCCATTCTGTAGGGTGACCTTGTTATTGGTGCAGTTCCTGATACTAGTTCAATAGTAAATTATATCTCTCTTTCTAGTGGTAAACCAGGTAGATCATCTGGGAATACATCAGCAAATTCCCTTACCACTGGTATATATTTTCAAGCAAGCTATCAGTGGTTCTAGTATCAGTCACATATGCCAAATATGCTTCACATCCCCCTTTGATCATTCAAAATGACTTTACAGCTGAAACTAGACATGTAGGCACAAGTTTTCTTTCACCTAGAAATACTACCCTTGGCTGGTCTGGTGATTCCAAAATTACTTCCTTAGTAAAGCAATTCACTATTGCATGATGTCTAGTTAACCAGTCCATTCCCAGTATCACATCAAATTCATATATTGGCAATAAAATCAGATCAGCTATTAACTCAGCTTTGTCAATGCATATCAGGCAATCACGACAGACATTATTCACAACTACCACAGTTCCCAATGGCATACTCACATTTATGTCAATCCCCAAAGGCTCATGCATTTGATGCAATTCAGATGCCATATGCAATGATATAAATGAATGAGTGGAGCCTGGGTCAATCAATGCATATGCTAATATTTCAAAAATATAAATATTTCCAGTGACTACTACGGGAGCATCCACTGCCTCTTGTCTAGTCATAACAAACACCCTGGCCTGAGTAGGAGGTCTAGAACTCTGACCTTCAGATCTGGTCACTCCTCTACCCAGTGTACCAGTCCTGCCCCTGCCTCTTCCTCTGCTTTGTGTCCCACTAGTAGGGTAGACCCTCGGTGCCTCAACAGTAGTCTCAGATACTCCTCTGCCTTTGCTGGTCTCTGCTAGTTTGGCTCTATTTGGACAGTCTCTATACATGTGCTCCATCGATCCACAGAAATAACATGCTCCTATGAGCCTTTTACATTCGCCCGTATGTTGTCTACCACAATGACTACATGTGGGCCTCTGTTCAACATATTGGCTCTGCCCTCTGCCTGGGTAAGAGAAAGTCATGCCTCGACCTCTAAAACTTGAGTACCCACCTCTGTTGCCAGACTGTGCAGGCATATATCTACCTCTTTTTCCTGACCTTCTGCTAGACTCACCAAAGAACTCACGTGATGGCCTTTTTATTTGTTGTTCCCCAGCTTCTTTCATTAACCTTTCAGCTCTGATTGCAGCAACTCTGAGTCTGGCATAATTATCAAGATCAGTAGTTGTGATTCTATTTATGATCTCATATTTGAGGCCCTCCTCAAACTTCCTGCATTTGTCTCTTTCAGTAGAGACCATGAAGGTGGCATAATGGGAAAGTTTGTTAAATTGTACTTCATACTCCGCAATAGACATATTCCCCTATTTCAGATTCAGGAATTCCTTCCTCTTCTCATCTTTATATGCTTCAGGCATGTAATTTTTCTGAAATTCCAGGAGAAAATCATTCCATGTCAACACCGGTGGTTGTGCATCACTGTCAGGGAATTTCTCCCATCATTCATAAGCATTTCCTTGCAGTAAGGATACTGCATAATCGAATTTCTCATCCGGGGTACATCTAATCATATTCAGTACCCTCTGTGTCCTTTTTCAGCCATGTCTCAGCTTGTGCTGGGTCTGTTGTGCCATTGAAATCAGTTGCACCATGTTTCCTCAGCTTGTCATAACGTCTTTCCTTGTACATTTTAGGACCATATACTTCTTGTTCTAGGTTTTCATGGGGTACTTCTGCATGAGATGACTGTGATCCATGTACTAGAGCTCTAACTCCTATTGCCGATTGCTCTCTATGTAAATAAGGTGATGCCTCATGAGAATGCATTTCGATCGGCCTCTCCCTCCTTAGTGTATCATGTCTTATGATGTCCCTAAAATAAATGAAAGTATGTCACTACATAATGTTCAACACATAGAATGCATATGTTATCATGCTCTTATGCACATGCATGTTCCCATGGAACCTATCCCTGCTCTGATACCAAAAATGTAACGTCACACCTTATGCATTTGAGTATAACCTATCCCTGTATCAAGTAATCATACATGGCATACTGGAAAGGTAAAATACCCTGTTAACAATAGTAGTAAATTTTTTTTTTCATATCCTGTAAAATAATTCAATGACTTTGCAAGTCTCATATCCTATAATATTATTCACTGACTTTGCAAAGTTAACACTGAAGTTTTCACCACAATATAATATATCACATATATCAAAACATAAACTTTACACATAAGTATTTTCGAGTTGATTTCATTTATACATTTTTAGACTCATTCCAAAATGACTATACATATTCAAGCACATACATACAAAACACATATGACATATTTTCATGCTTGCGTGGAATGCAAGGAGAGAGAGTGATGAGGCTCGGCCAGTGACCTGTGCTCCCTGTCTTTTATATGCTACTCAAAATGAGCTATCACTTTTCTTTACCTGAAAAATGATGCAAATTGATGAGTTGCGGCTCAGTGAGAATAACCATCCAATGAGCTCTAAAGTATCAAACAACTCATAGTAATAATTCACAATTCCAATATATACCATGTATTCCATTTCATTCATCAGTATCATATAAGTATCAATATAGTTGAAACATATAATCATTACTCTTTATGTATGCAAATGCTTTGCTTATTTCATTTTGTTGTGACTAAGTTAAACAAACATTGCCCCGGGTTTCCATGTGAACATTTGCATTTGCATTTGCTGGCTAGCTTGATCATTTGTTTCATTTGCACATTTGTTGCGCCATAGGCCTCTTCTTTTGCTTTACAATATCGATTAACTAGTCACAATGCCTCTTTAGTCCATATGCATATGCACTTGTATTTAAGCATTCATCAACCATTGCATCTTTATCATATACAACATACATATATTCCATATATACCTCATATGTCAAGCATATACGTTGCATATACTATACATATACCATGTATATATATCACATTTATCAAACATATACCTCAAATATACCACAAGTATACCATTTATATATACCACAATGTCACAAATTATCCATCATTACATTATCAAGGACCAATCCTGACAATCACATGAATCACATAGCAAGCAACATTCATTTGCACTAAAGAATTCAATCGATAATTAGACTCACCGTTCTCCTTTGATTCCGACCCCTAACTTATTGTCTATCTGCTCCTTGTGGGTCTCCAATATATTGCGAGCCTAATATGAAAACATAATCGATTAACTCATGATTAGAGAGACTTAATGTGGCTTAAACAAATTAATATGCATTGTTCATGTCAATAGTTAAGATTTTTCCTATGAGGCAGTGTGACCTTAAGGGACTGCTTAGCCTATACCGTTTTCTATAATTGACCAATTAATCTGATTCTTGTCCAAATTAAAAATAACATATAATTATAGAACATATTCAAATTTCAGACCAATTGGATCATTGTACAATATTTGGTGGAATTTCTAAGAGTGTTCTGTTTTCTGCCTTAAGGCAGTTTCAAGGTACTCATTTGGGTTCCTCATAACTTATAATATATAAGTCCTATTTTAATGAAACTTTGCAGACACTTATATGGGTTCATATGGAACATGTTTCATGTTTACAACTTTTACCCATTATGTGTCTAAGGTCTTCTAATTATACCAAACATTTTACTGGTCCAGAATAGAATTGACTTCCGGACCAGTATGGCTTCCAAAGGCCATAACTTAGTCTATACATAACCAATGAAGCTGAAATTAGTAGAAAAATTTAGTGAAGAAATATACTTATAACTTTAAAGTTTGATCATGTACATACTCTAGCTCTAACAAGCTCGAAGTAGCCAAACAGGTTACTGTATCTTCCCAGGGCACTCAGTAGGCAGTTCAAACTATGGAACAGTCATGGTTCCATTCACCATAACTCACAATTGACAAGGCCTATGACTGAACTTTGGTAGAGAGATACAAAACACATATATCTACAACTTTTATGTTTTGAGAGACTTCAAATAAGGGCTTTAACATATTCAAAATCAAACCTCACAGTAGCTAACTTGGTTAGGGTTTACACCCTGACCAGTTTCATTACGAAGGGCTTATCTCTCCCTATACATAACATCTTGTAATTATGTTTAGATATCCACAAATCTAAGACACAAAGGAACAACGTTTGGGTTTTACACATTTCCAGAATCAATTTCTATTAACATCAAAATTGGGGTGCAATTCAGTGCCTAATATTGAACCTAAGCAACTCAAATCAACCCTATAGCAATTAGAATTGATTACTTACCAAGAACAAACTTGAAAGGGATCAATTAGCTTCAAAAAATAGGTGAAAAAAGGAAGAATTGAAGTCTGAAATGGAGGAAATTGAAGAAGAAGTCGGGCTGGAGAAGAAGGCAGAAATGGGAAGATAAAGCTAACTTTTGGTTTTTGTCCTTTTTATCTCTTTTCTCATCTCTTTTCTCATCTCTTTTCTCCTTTCTCTTCTCCTTTCTCTTCTCTTCTCTTATATTTCTCTTTTATGTCATTTTCTTTTTATTTTGTCTATATTATTATTATTATTTACATATATTTATAATTCCACTAATTCACACAATAATACAGCTTAATCATTTGACCCGATTTAACTAAATTAACAATGTAATTGTTTACTAATCTTAATATAATCATTTTGCTTACTTTAATTTAGTCACCTTATTCAATTCATTTGTAATACTTTGTTATCCTTATTTAGGTTATAAGGATACATGTGTGACTCGATATAATTGCCAAATACTAGGACACATAGCTAGTGCGTGCCATGAACTTGTTCCTACGAAAATACGTATGAAATGCATGTGTTCAATTGAATTGTATGCAAGATGCTTATGTTCGATGAAATGCATGTGGGGAAGGTCAAGGATGTTGCATTCACCACTCCTGATAGAAAGAGTGTATACCCATGGCCTCTTTCTGGGGTCATTACTTGGGATCTTGTTGGGTTTTGAAGAACAAATCACATTCATAAATGCAACGGAAAAATAAAATTTTCAAAACCCAAAACAAAAGATCATACTTGTTCCATTAAAGCTAATTTATATAAACATAGAGGTTAGAAATTACACCTTGTAATTTCTTATTGGTTATTCAAATCTTCACCTTATTGGGTTGTAGCAAACCACATCAATCCACACTATGATGTCTCTAATGATAATCAATGGGAAGAATGAAGAAGAAACTATCAAAAGAAATGGTTTGAACAAATTCAAAGTGCTAGCTTTGAAAAAGTGTTCTTGAGAGAATTTTATTGTGCCCTACATGGAAATTCTCCAAGTGGGTCGATATCCAACTAGCTAAGAATAACCTTGAGGCAACTCAACAAGCTATCCTTAGTTTGGTTGGTAGGTATCTAATCCATACCAATTGCATTATTCATGCAACTATCAAATCTTGCATTATCAACTTATTGATGTGTGCACATACATTGGGCTATCAACTCTTGATATGTGTACATCTCATGTATACAAACCCAACTTCTCTTCAATACACAGTAACCTTGGCGCAAATCCAACAAGTTATTAATATTGGTTATATCAAACCCATTAATCGTGAAATCTAATTTCAATTGTTTGAACATATTCTTATAGAGTGAGCTTGAGGCAACTCAATTATCCTAACTCTAGAAGAACTTTGGTTCTCCCCATATTAATGAAAGGCATAAAACTTAATTGTTTATTTAGCGAGGGATTTCTTTGTTAAGTCTCATCAAGTTATTATTTCATGCTATTATATATCATACATTCATCACATGGATATATAAAGATAGTTACATTAACTATATGGCATGATTATGGATATACTAAAGTCAATCTCTTGAGCCAAAGAGAAATTGCCTAGGTCTTACCTAGGTTTATGCATGAATTTACAACCCAAAATAGAAATCAAATTCCTATTTCTATGTCTTTTTGTTTATGGTACCACCTCCTTTGCTTCTTGCTCCTTTGTATCTTTATTCTATCCTAATCCTATGTAATCTAATTACATATTTCAAAGTATAGAAAATCTCAATTTACATTTAAGGGGAGTAAGATGATAAGAGAAATATATAAGAAAGAAAGAGAGGTAGGGATACGCAGGACCTATTTACCATAAAATAAAAATAATTCCATGCATGCTCAATCATATTTAGCCAAAGTCCAAAATCATCTATCATCTCTTTTCATACACCCCTAACATGCATTCTCTAATGCATAAAATAAAAATGACAATTTTGGATTCCAATTTGTAAATCGATTCAACTCTTGAACCAAAATTGTCTACTTGTGTTCTTTCGGTTAATTTAATTTTGTATGTCATTTTAAAGTGGAATTTAATATTTAATCAAATTAAATTTTGTATCTTTATTCTATACCAATCCTATGTCATCTAATTACATATTTCAAAGTATAGAAAACCTCAATTTACACTTAAGGGGAGTAAGATGAGAAGAGAAATACATAAGAAAGAAAGAGAGGTAGTGTAAGACCACATCTTATGCAATTAAGTATAACCTATCCCTGTATCAAATAATCACACATAGCATGCCGAAAAGACAAAATATCCTGTTAATAGTGATAGTAATTTTATTTTATATCCTGTAATATCATTCAATGACTTTGCAAGTCTCATATCCTGTAATATCATTCAATGACTTTGCAAGTCTTATATCCTGTAATATCATTCAATGAATTTGCAAGTCAACACTGAGGCTTTTTCCATAATACGATATATCACATTTATTAAAACATAAACTTTTCACATAAGTATTTATGAGTTGCTTTCATTTATACATTTTAAAAACCCATTCCAAAATGACTACACATATTCCAACACGTAAAAAAAATGCAGATGACATTTTTTCATGCTTGTGTGGAATGCAAGGAGAAAGGGTGATAAGGCTTGGCTAGTGACCTGTGCTCCATGTCTTCTATATGCTACTCAAAATGAGCTATCACTTTTCTTTACCTGAAAATGATGCAAATTGATGAGTTGCAGCTCAATGAGAATAACCATCAAATAAGCTCTAAAGTACCGAACAACTCATAGTAATAAATCACAAATCCAATACAAACCATGTATTCCATTCCATTCATCAGTATCATATAAATATCAATAAAGTTGAAACATATAATCATTAGTCTTTACGTATGCAAATGCTTTTCTTATTTCATTTTTTTGTGACCAAGTTAAACAGACATTTCCCCGGGTTTCCATGTGAACATTTGCATATGCTAGCTAACTTGATCATTTGTTTCATTTGCACATTTGTTAGGCCATAGGCCTCTTCTTTTGCTTTACAATATCGATTAACTAGTCACAATGCCTTTTAAGTCCATATGCATATGCACTTGTACATAAGCCTTCATCAACCATTGTATCTTACCACGTATAACATACATATACCGCATATATGCCTCATATGCCATGCATATACCTTGTATATACTATACATATACCATGTATATATATCACATATGTCAAACATATACCTCAAATATACCACAAGTATACCATTTGTATGTACCACAATGTCCCAAATTATCCATCATCATATTATCAAGGACCAATCATGACAATCATATGAATCACATAGCAAGCAACATTCATTTGCGCTAAAGAATTCAATTGATAATTAGGCTCACCTTTCTCCTTTGATTCCGACCCCTAACTTATTTTCTATCTGCTCCTTGTGGGTCTCCAATATGTTGTGAGCCTAATATGAAAATATAATCGATTAACTAATGATTAGGGAGACTTAATGTGGCTTAAACAAATTAACATGCATTGTTCATATCAATAGTTAAGATTTTTCCTATGAGGCAGTGTGACCTTATGGGACTGTTTAGCCTATAACTTTTTCTATACTTGATCACTTACTCTAATTCTTGTTCCTAATTAAAATTAACATATAATTATGTAACATTTTAAAATTTCAAACCCATTGGATCATTGTACAATGTTCGATGGAATTTCTAAATGTGTTTTGTTTTTTGCCATATTTTCTGCCTTTAGGCAATTTCAGGGTACCAACTTTGGTTCATCATAACTTATAATATATAAGTCAAATTTAAATGAACCTTAAAGAAACTTCTATGGGTTCAAATGGAACATTTTTAATATTTACAAATTTAATCAATTATGTCTCTAAGGTCTTCAAATTATATGAAATATTTCACTGGTCCAGAATAGAATTTGCTTCCGGACCAGTATGACTTCCAAAGGCCATAACTTAGTCTATACATAACATATTAAGCTGAAATTAGTACCCAAATTTATCTAAGACATATACCTATAACTTTAATGATTTTTTAATTTACATAATCGTGTTCTAAGGAGCTCAAATTATCCAAACAGTTTTCTGGATCTGCCCAGGGCACTTAGTAGGCAGTTTAAACCATGGAACAGTCATGGTTCCATTCACCATAACTCACCCTTTACAAGACATATGAATCTGAAATTTGGTATACATATAAATAACACATATATATACAACTTTTATGTTTTTATATACTTAAAATAATGGCTTTATCATATTCAAAACTAACAAAAACAGTGGCAACTCATTTAGGGTTCACATCCAGACCAGTTTCAGTAGAGAGAGGATATCTCATTCTATACACCATAACTTACAAAACTATTTACATATAAATAAATATAAGACATAAAGGAACAACTGTTATGTTTTAAACTTTTATAGAATCAATTTCTATTGATATCAAAATTGGGGTGCAAGTTAGTTCCTATTAATGAACCTTAGCAACTCAAATCAACCTTATTGCAATAAGAATTGATTACTTACCAAGAACAAACTTGCAACGGATCAATTTTCCATCAAAAACTAAGTGAAACAAGGAAGAATTGAGTTCTAGAATGGAGGAAGATGAAGAAGAAAATGGGATGGAGTGAGGAGGTAGAAATGGGGGAGGAAGATAAAGCCAACATTTTTGTTTTTGTCTTTTTATCTTTTTCTCTTCATCTCTTCTCTTTTCTCTTCCCTTTTCTCTTCTCTTTTCTCTTCCCTTTTCTCTTCTCTTTTCTTTTATTTTCCTTTTGTTTCATTTTCATTTTATTTTGTCTATATTATTATTATTATTATTTACATATATTTATAATTCCACTAATTCACACAATAATACATCTTAATCATTTGGCCTGATTCAACTAAATTAACAATGTAAATGTTTACTAATCTTAATATAGTCATTTCGCTTACTTTAATTTAGTCACCTTATTCAATTTATTTCTAATTCTTTGTTATCCTCATTTAGGTTATAAGTACACATGTGCGACTCGATACAATTGTCAAATACTAGGACACGTAGCTAGTGCGTGCCATGAACTTGTTCCTACGAAAATACATATGAAATGCACGTGTTCAATTGAATTATATACAAGATGCATATGTTCAAATAAAATGCATGTAGGGAAGGTCAAGGATGTTACAGGTAGGGACACGCAAACCCTATTTACCATAAAACAAAAATAATTTCATGCATGCTCAATCACATTGAGCCCAAGTCCAAAATCATATATCATGTCTTTTCATACACCCCTAACATGCATTCTCTAATGCATAAAATAAAAATGATAATTTTGGATTTCAATTTGTAAATCGATTCAACTTTTGAACCAAAATTGTCTACTTGTATTCTTTCGGTTAATTTAATTTTGTATGTCATTTTAAAGTGGAATTTAAAATTTAAACAAATTAAATTAAATTCCATATTTCTAGAAAAATCACAGTATTATGCTGTTAAAATTAAACAATTTCATTTTATTATACATATCAATTTCTAGTCATACTAGAATTACAATTGCTCAACTAAAATTAATTCAAAATTAATTTCCCAAAATTCTAAAAATTTTCAGAGCTTCAAATCATTATTCTATTCATCTTTAGGTCAGCTCAAGTTTATCAAAATATTTTTGGCACAAGCCAAAACTACTAAGACAAATGAACCAATACACTTAGATGCTCAAAACGACTCATTAGACATCTAGAATTTTTTAAAATTTCAAATGCGTGCAAAATAATTTTGGCATATATCTAACATCAAAATAACATATTTTTAATGACATAAAAATATTTCAAGGTGCTGAAAATAAAATAAATATATACAAAAAAATCAAACAAAACCACCCCATAGGTTATGCTAAAACAGTCTGGTTTTGGGTTTGTTTGAAAATTTAATTAAAATAATTTTTAATTAATTATTGGACACTTCCAGAGACATAAATACATTCTGAATAAGTCTAATTAAATTTTGTATAATCAACTTACAAGAAAAATATAATTAGACCCATCAATTAAGCCAAACAACAACACATGTTCATAAACAAAGCAATTTTAGGCATTTTTGAAATAAATCCAAAATTAATTATTTGAATCACATTCAAATCATTTTTCAATCAAAATAACCATCCTTAATTATGTCATGATCATATTAGTTAAAAAAATGTGTAAAACATATTTTACAAATTAATTTCAATTTTTCAAAACCTCTTGATCCAAAATCATCAAAACCATGCAATTCCATCGAACATACAATTAAAATTAATTTTAATGGACACAAGGGGGCTCTGATACCACTGTTCGATTTTGAAGAATGAATCACATTCATAAATACAGTGAAAAAATAAAATTTTCAAAACCCGAAACAATAGATCATACTTGTGCCATTAAAACTAATTTATATAAATATAAAGGATTGAAATTATACCTTGTAATTTCTTATTTGTTATTCAAATCTTCACCTTGTTGGGTTGTAACAAACCACAAAAATCCACACTAGGATGTCTCTAATGATAATCCACACGAAGAATGAAGAAGAAACTATCAAAAGAAATGGTTTGAACAAATTCAAAGTGCTAGTTTTAAAAGTGTTCTCGAGAGAATTTTATTGTGTCTTAAAAATATTTTTTTCACAAAAAATATTTTCATATCTATATTTTGTCATTTGATATCTTTTCTATTTGAAACAAATTCAAAGAAAAGATCAAAAGTCAAAAATAGAGAAAAGGAAACTTGAATGAATAGTAAATTTGCTTAATGGTTGTAATTGGCCTAATTAAGGCCAAATTTACCCATTGGCCAACAAAAGGCTGCAACGCACACGCTGGGCATGCTGCGAGCTACCGCTGGGCATGCCAACTGGCCTGCCTAGCCTGTGCAAGCCCATACAGGCCCGTGACCCTCTCGAATGATTTTTTTTGTGCGATCTCATCGTTATCCATCTCGAAATAATTCTCTCATATTTGGGATCCCATCCAATACCATTTTACTCATTCTCCATATCTTCAATGCGTGTAACCCATTAGGTTCCCAGTTATATTGGCCACTTAAATTAACAATTAATTTAAGCAGGTCATGAGCGGTATCTAGCAACACATCATGACCCACAATTGACCGAAATGTTAGTGGTTTGACTACGAACCTTTCCATAGACAATTTCTGTGCAATTATTCCTTTCACCATTCTATACTCCACTTGGTTCAGAACATGGACATGTGTCAACTCTCATTAAACTGACTATGTCACGTCTAGTCTAAGTAATGTTAGTTCTTATCCCTGAGGCTTACTACTCTATTAGATATGTCATTGAAGACTATTTTTATGACATTTTCACTCTGACCAAAGATTCCCGAGTAATGTACATGATAAGAGGCCATGGGTATACACTCCTTCTATCAAGAGTGGTGAATCCTTTGTTGGTTACCCAATTACCTTTGAATACCTCAAGCTGTATCCAATCACCACCATATGAGCAACCTCCCTGAGGCAACAAGGAATAATGTCAAAATACAGAATCAGTATCCAAGATATCCTTGAGTACCTCAAGTCTAAGGATACTTGTACCATTGTTATGATGAGACTATCATTGACATTTGAATAGATTATCCATATGATTCTCTCATAGCAGGTCATCCAATGTACTTAGTTACACTTAGCAAGCATTCACATGTTAACTATAAACATCTCATGTTTGCATATTATGAGATCTACTACTCGACCCAATCAAGGAGTGTAACATGTACTAGTCTATCCGAATTAACAATGTCTCATCTCATTAATCCTATGACTACAAATAATTTTGATACTAACATAATTACACATGATAAGAATCTCAATATCATGATCTCATCATGATTTCCTTCATGCTATGTTATGTATCAAGGATTTCATTAATTGATTTAAGATCACTATCAATTAATATATCAAATGAATATCAAATTAATGAAAAAGCCTTTTATTAGTCAAATAATATTGTATAATAAGTGTTAAAAATGATTGCCTTTAGAGCACTCCTCTAACAAATCTCTGGCCGGAGTTGAAATGTCATGAAGATAGTTTTCAATGACATGTCTAACACAGTAATGAGCCTCTAGGACAAGGACTAATATCATTTGGACTAGACATGATATAGTCAGTCTAGTGGGAGTTGACACATGTCCATACTCTGAACCAAGTGGGGTATAAAATGGTGAAGAAATAATTTCACAAAAATTGTATATGGAAAGGTTCATAGTCAAACCATTGACTTTTCGGTCAATTGGGGATCACGATGTGTTGCTAGATACCAGCCATGACTTGCTTAAATTAATTGTTAAGAATGAGATCACACATATTGGAGATATGAAGAATGAGTAAAATTGTCTTGGATGGAATCAAAAAATCTGAGAGAATTATTTTAGTATAGATCGCGATGAGATCACATGAAAAAATCGTTCGAGGGAGTCATGGCCTTGTACAGGCCTGCACAAGCCAGCTCCAGCTGCTGGCAGCAACTGGCCTAATTGGCTTTAACTGGCCAATTAAGGCTAATTAAGGCAAAATTACCAAAATCCCTTCTCTTGTCTTATGCACTTTGTACTTAAACTATTTTTGGGGTAAAAACATTTTTGAAATGTTTAAAAGTCGAAAAATTGTTATTGGAAATGATGAAATTCAAAAGAAAAATAATAGTTATTTTTCATATTCTCTCAAAATGAGCATACACCATTGCTAGCTCTTTGAGGTGTGTTCAGCCATTTCTCTTGTAGTTTCTTCTCATATTTTTACGTTGATTAACATTAGAGACATCCTAAAGTAGATTTTTGTGGTTTTGCAACAACCCAACAATATGAAAATTTGAAGAATAAATCAAGAAATTACAGGGTATAATTTCTTACCTCTATCTTTATATTTTCATGTGATGAATGTGTGATATATATAAGCATGCACTAACAACATGATGAGACTTAACAAAGAAATCTCTCGCTAAATAAACAATTAAGTCTTACGTCTTCCATTAATATGAGGAGAACCCGAGTTCTTCTAGAGTTAAGGTTGTTGAGTTGCCTCAAGCTCGCTCTATAATAATAATAATAATAATAATAATAATAATAATAATAATAATAATAATAATAATAATAATAATAATAATAATAATAATAATAATAATGTAAAGTGTGCAAGGGTAAAATAATTAGAAACATCTCCTCTTGATAATGTTGTGTTAAATCAAGATTATTGAATATTAAATGTGTGTGTATATATATATATATATACAAAAAGAAATACAAGCAATATATGTATGTAAGATTTTTATCACTGAAACACAACTAAGCTAGTAGCTTAGCGTGCGTGTTTTCCTCTTGTGCAGGTTCTGAAGAATAGTTGTAGATAGTATAGTTATCGAAAGAAAAAGGGTCTTAGATGGAAAGCGGCTTAAAGCTTTCGACTATTTTTGGTACATTTTGTTAAAAGTCTTGTAAATTAAATTATAGCTTTATCTCATCTACGTATTAGGGGTATGTAAAACTAATGTAATGAATATAGTTTGGATGTAAAATAATATATTTTATAAATAAATAAAATTTTGAATATTGGTGTTTGTAATATTTTTGCTAAAAAAAAATTAATACTACCTTTCGTGAATCTTATAAGATAATTAGTCAGGTAATGCCCACTTACCTTACTAAACTAAAGTGGGGTAAGGGGGTGTTACATATCGGTAGTCTTCTAGATAGGAAAATCACTTTTGGAACTTGTCACTTCATTAATAAATTTTAGTTTCTTGGTTTAGCAAGAAACAAGTTTTGATGCCTTGTCCATTGCAGAAACAAAATATATAGCAGAAGGTTGTTGTTGTACATAAGGTTTTTAGATGAAACAACAACTCAAGGACTATGGCCAAGTGATTGATCACATTCCCATCAAATGTGACAATACAAGTGCTATAAATCTAATCCCATTCAACATTCTAATCGCACACACATAGACATTAGGCATCATTTTCTTAGTGATCATGTCCAAAATAGTGAAGTTGTATTTGAATTCATTGACACAAACAACCAATTGGCTGACATTTTCACCAAGCCTCTCATTGATGAAAGGTTTTGTTTTATAAAAAGGGAGTTTGTATCTTTTTTTTAGAGTACTTTGTTTTGAAAATTGATTTTAAAGGCATACATTGCATTCAATCATGCACTTTTGTTGTTTTGACCTAGCAGTCAAGGCTTGATCCTGACATTTGACATATTTATTGCTTTAGTTGTGAATGGTATATCTTTTATGCTTATTTACTTCACGTGTCATATTTGCTTTCATTGTGAACCTTAAGTGTTTTTCCATGCTTTTGATGATATATATGTTCTAATGATGTAATACATGCTTGTATTCCATGAAAAAATATGTTTTATTTGCTTAGGAAGAAATTTCAAAGTAAAAAAAAAATAAACTTGTTTTGTTTTTTTTTGTGTTTTAGGTTTTCACAACCTTGAATAATTTGTCACGGTATTGACTCTTTGAGCCAAAAATGGCAGAAACATTCACATTTTCGTTCATGCCTCGCATCACGACTTTGAGACTATGACAATTGGTGTTCACACCCGTGAATGTTTTGTCACGATCATGCACACTTATTGCTTAGGAGATAGAAGCATTCCCACTTTGGTTCATGATTTATGTCAGATTTGCATTTGCCTATGAACATTCAGTATTCACACCCATGAATGTTTCTTCATGGCCATGAATCAGGTCACATAAACCTAAAATTTCACTTTCTCTCTCCTCTCTCATCAACAACTTCAGCTTATTGGCATTTTTTATCATTTTTTACCTTTTCAGACCTTTAAACCTCAAATTTCTTCCAATTTCAAGTTCCAAACCTCATTTTTGCAAAGTTCCTCAAATTTAGTTAACCTATTGTCATGTTTTCAAGGGTATTTCAAAATCCTATATTCATTATCCCTATTCTAATGGCAATAATTTGTTTTTCATTCTTTTTCTTCAAGTTTCTTCATCCTTTTTTACTCTCATCATGGCCTCTGGAATCGAATCCTCCAAGGGTAGGAAGAAGTGCATAGCTCCAAAGTTCCCTGTTGATTCCATATTCACCATCCTAAGCAGGAACTACCATCCAAGGTACAGTGCTCTCAAGAAACATCCCATTCTATCCCCTAGATCCTTTGACTGGAAATGTGTCAATATTTTGAGCTTGGAAAAGGATATGAAGGTTTGGATGAGGAAATGGGATTGCTAGAGTTCGTAAACATCTACAAGCCTACCTTCAAGGAACCTACATTGGAGTTATTGAGCACACAACAAGTTTTTCCGGTTAGGAAGGTTTCTTTTCAGCTATGAAAATAAGAGAAGACTCTCACTACTATTGAGCTTGCTAATATTTCCAAGCTACCACATTTGGGCTTGTTCCATGAAAGTGAGGCAAATGGCTTCAATCCTTATAATATATGGCATACCTTTGGAGGCCACTACAATTAAGATGTGAAAAAGACAAAGAGTATGCATCTCATGTCTCTAGTTCACCGCTACATCCACTGGTTCCTTACAACATCTATCCTAGAGCCAATAAGAAAGTTTGAGTTGATATTGTTTGAATGGGAATGAGTTAGTGGATTTATCAAGGTGGTATGCCTCTCACCTCATTTCCATTGCAATGAAGCTTTTAGGTGACATCCTCATCGAGAGTTATGTCACTCACTTGGTAGTGGAGCTAGGTCTTTTGGATCTCCAAACCCATATATACACTATCGTTTCGATATTCCCTAGAGATCGACATGATATCAAATCTTTTATCAAGATGGAAGCCGCTGTCAAAATCCTTTACAAGGATAATGTTTTTTACCATTTCAAGACATCTAGGGATGAGATTGCTTAAAAGGCCAATGACTCCAATGAATTCAAAGTCAGTCTTCAGGGGAATCAAAAAAGGAAGATAGCTCAAGTGGACCTTTTTTATGCCTTAATTGGTGATACTGGAACCCTAGCAGGAGGCGAGGCATCTTCATCATCCACTCCAGACTAGGCACAATAGTTGATAGTTATTTTTGGTCCCCGTTTCAACATGTTTCAATAGAGCATTGATGATTTTCAACAATCTATTGACCAAAATATATAGTTGAGTCTTGTGTTGAGAGTCTCGAGGATGAGATGGCTTGACTTTGAGATCAACTTTTTGGAGTGAAGCCTTAATATCTCTTAGCTTTTAGTTTCTAGATATGAACTTTAGCTTGTAGGAAGTTCTTTTTTTCCTTTGATCTTTATAATCAAAGCTTGGATTGATGTCTTGTAATCAAAACCATGTAGCTTTATATTTTTAGTAATGCATTTGGTTTTTCAATGCTTTGAATAAGTTTGATTATTGCCATTTCTTCTCTTTTGATTGTTCTCTTTTTTATTGTGACAAAGGGGAAGATGAAATATGTAATGTGTGTTATGTTTTATGGGTATATGCATGTGTTATTTGGTTATTTGCTTCTCGATTTGTATGCATATAGCTAACTTTTTAATTTGATTTAATATGAAAAAGGCTAAATAAAATATATGTATAAGTGCTTTTGATATGCCATATGAACTTCTTTGGGTAAGTGAATTCTTATTGAACTTCATCAATTCTATGTTTTGGGCTTGAGTTTGTAGCATGCTAGTGTTCTTTATATTCAATTCCTTATAAGAATTTTTTAGGGGGAGAAAATCATTTCTCAGCCACATATTGCGCAATTGTTTGTCACCATAAAAAATGAGGAGATTGTTAAATCTTGAGGGGTATTTTTGTCATTTTGATGATAACAAATAATTGAGCAATAGGAAATTTAATCATAGTTTGTGCTTTAAGTGTTTATACAGATTAAATGTTCCTTAAACCATTAAAACCATTTGAATCAAGTCAATTGAAGTTCAAAAAATGGATTTCATAAGACTTTCACGCCCCATGACATTTTGGTTATGCTTGTGAATAGCAAAACGCCCATTACCACAAATAATCATACTTGTGAAATAAGCTTTTCACACCTATGGAAGAATTGGTCATGCCATGAAGACTTATGCATGCCAAAGTTTCATATTCAATTGTTTATGGCTATAAAGAATTAGCCTACCCGTTAAGCACAAATTGTCACACCCATGAAGATTTAGTCACACCAGTGAAAATGTAACACCCTCTATATAGCAGATAAATCCCAGTATACAGACGGATACCACATGACTGAATCTATATAATCATGTTTTGAATTAAAACTTTTTTTAACTTATATCTGAATCAAGATTATCATATTAAATTTACTTGCAATGTAACATTCATATGCTATAAATAGTATTAAATCATTTCTGTATTTGGATTATATCCATAATCAAAATTATAAACTAGTTTGGGCATCAACTGCCTTATGAAAAAAATCAACCTTATTCAAAATGAACTAATTCAATTACATGACTTTATCAATAACATGAATAAATCAAGATAATAATTGAAATGAATGAATAGACCCAACACATGTCAACTCTGACTGCTCTATTTTTTCTTCCCGTTAACTCAACTGTCTACTGGCTCCAAACCTATGTGTTGAGAAACCCACACGTTAAGCTATTGAAAATTTAGTGGTATTTATAAGCATTGAAATTTTAGCATGCATTCACATTGAAATTTTAGCATGCATTCACACATTAACATATCATTAATATTCATTAAGTGTTTGACCACATTGTCATATATATAGATATGCATAAATATTCACACAATGCCTCATTCGTTCTGAATTGATTTGATTTCAACACATTCGTAGCATGTATCACATAAGGGAATCCATATTATCATAGTCATAATAAATTTCATCCTAGTATTTCTATATCATTATAAACAGAGTGAATTTCATCATTTATTGCAATTATCTAACTTTTTGTTCCATATATCTGATTTTGGTTTCCATATTTCTTTTCCAAGATGTAACTGTATTCTGATTTCACACTTGTGATTTACCTTCTATATTACTAGTTTATGATACTGCTATGTACTGCATTACTATTTACTATATTTTGTATTACAATAATTTACTACTTGTTTTGCCTAATAGTTTACTGTGTTTCTCCCAATACTCTAAACTCGGACTGCTCGGATGTCGGGTGTGAAATAAGATTGCTCTAATCCGAGCTTATGTCACCCTACTCACTAACTATATCTGTCTATATGGCTACTATCAAACTTTTCAAATCAGAAGTGCTCTAACCCAAGCTTAAGCCACCCTAATTATATCATAATAATATCCCACGATACCATAACACCCTCAATGGCATGCCACCTATCCTAAGCTAGTCCTCAAATAGAAAATGGGCATATATATCATATTACATAACACTTTGTAATATAAAGCACCTAGTGCATAATCATTATTTATAGTCATGTATCATATTGTATACTATCTCAATTAATCATGCTAAGTGCGTATATATATCATGCTCATGTAATTCCACCATATAATTCAAATTGCAAATTCTGGGTACATGGCATTCACTAGCATGCATGGTATATTTACGGGCATGAACGTCTTTTCACGAGTTGTCTACCCATGACTGGCATTGTATGGACCTTCATGGGTGTGAACTTTAGTTTACGGGCATGAACCTATTTTGTGCAACAATTCACAGACATGCAATACTTTTATGGCAATGCAATACACGTGAAGACTACCTTCACTATCGTGAAACATTAATCTATAAAAATACTTTAACACTATTTTAAGCCAAAATCACAGACAACATGCATTGGTTCTAAGACTAACCAATGATAGCCACTCCTATTAACACTTTTCAATATTTATCATCATATATCAAGCTAATAATCATACAACCATATCAATTAGCCAATCAACCAAGGTTTATTCCTCAAGTTCAAATCACAACATTAATGACCATTATATATCATATCTTCACATGCATTCAGATTTTAATATATCATTTAGACTCAGTTCCAACAACGCTTGCATATCATTACATGCCAATTAACTTAACAATTTCAAAATCAAAGGCACAAACATAACATAATTATAATTAAAATGCGTATATGTACAAACCTCAATAATGGAGCCTTAAAACTTAACTCTTTCACATCTACTATCTCTAATGGCTGCCTCCACCTTTAACCTTAGTCCCTAATGTTAAGCTTGACTGGTATTTCCGTCATTTTGATGATAACAAATAATATAGCAATATTGTATTTAACATACTTGTTTTTGTAAGTATATTATACAGGACATGAATTAAAATAGCAAGAATGGAGAATTGGAAGAATAATCCTTGAGAAACAAAAATCAAGTAGTAGCATGTTCACTACCGTGACTTTAGGAGTCACTCCCGTGAAGGAAGCTAACTGTTACCAAAACCAACATTTGAAGTTCACGGCCATGAAGGAAAAACAAACCGTGAAGTAAGCATTTCAGTCACCCCCGTGAAGCTTCATTCAATTTCATTCCAGAGAGCTTCACCACCAGAGCCACCACTTGGATCACGGCTGGGAAGCTTGTCACGCTCTTGAATGAGTAATGTCACGCCCGTGACTCAATATGTCAAAACATTCCAGAGAGCTTCACCACCAGAGTCGCCACTTGGATCACGGCTGGGAAGCTTGTCACGCCCGTGAATGAGTAATGTCACGCCCGTGACTCAATATGTCAAAACATTCCAGAGAGCTTCACCACCAGAGTCACCACTTGGATCAAGGCTGGGAAGCTTGTCACGCCCGTGAATGAGTAATGTCACGCCCGTGAATCAATATGTCAAAACATTCCAGAAAGCTTCACGACCAGGGTCACCACTTCAGTCACGGCTTGGGAAGAACTGTCACCCCTTTGACAAGCATAGTCACGCCTGTGACCAATGAAATAGAAAAATGTCAGGCGCGATTTTTTGGTTGGTACAACGGCTAGTTTCTTATTTAATGCACCCCAATGGCTATATTCAGCCATGGGAGTATAAATGAAAGTCATTTATGCATTAAGGAATGAGAGGATGATAAGAAAAACAAAAGATTAGCTTATACTTCAAATCACAAGCTATCTTGTACTTTCATACTTTGAGAACAAATCAATTCTCTGTAAAACACAAAGTGTAGGTTGTTTGTGTGAGCCTGTAAAACACAAAGTGTAGGTTGTTTTTGTGAGCCTGTAAAACACAAAGGAATTGGTTATTTTGTGAGCCATTAAAACACAAGGGATTTTTGGGTTAGGTGTGAGCCATTGTGAGAAACACCATAGTTGGGAGTGAACTTGTAAAACTCCATTGTAACACTTAGTGTGTTAGTGAAACTCCCAATTGCGATTGGGGAGAGGAGTAAGATTTGTTAACACCCGAACCTCTATAAATCTTTGTGTTTGATTTTCTCTATCCCCCCTAAAATTAACTATTTATTTCCACACTTTAAAGTTTAATTTTTTGAAACTCCAATTCAACCCCCCTTCTTGGTCTAATATCTGGGCAACAATTGGTATCAGAGCTTTGTCTAGCATCGATGCCTAAAAAGTGCTAGTAAAGAGTAATATATGGCCAGTGAAGGATTCCAGAGTCTCAAACCTTACTTTGATGGAGAAAATTATGCCCATTGGATGTTTAGGATGGAGACATACTTGGATAGTGAAGGAATTGAAGTCTGGGATAGTGTACAAAATGAATGGACACCACCAACCAGAAGAGGTGCTGATGGAGAAGAGGAAATCCTATCAAGAGATGATTGGACAGAGCCCCAAAGAAGTGCAAATTTCAAAAACAAGAAGGCAATGACAATTCTATCAAGCTCATTATCTATTGAAGAATGTGGGAGAATACAACACTGCTCAACAGCATATAGTATGTGGAAGACATTGGAGAACTATAGTGAGGGAACTAAGCAAGTCAAATCCAAGAAGATTCAACTTCTAACCTCAGAATATGAGCTCTTCAAGATGAAATCCAATGAGTCAATCATTGACATGACCAACCGTCTTCTATCCATTATAAATGGAATGAGGAAACTTGGGAAGCATCTGAGTTTGGAAGATGTAAACAATAAAATCCTGAGAAGTCTTCCTCTTAAAGACTATGGTTCAAGAGTTGCTGGCATAGAAGAAGCAAATGAAGATATGAGCATCATGAATACTGATGTGCTAATTGGCAAGCTTCTCACACATGAGATGGCAGTAAAGAGAGGTAGAGAGCTTAAAGCAGAGCCAGAGAAAAGAAAACCCTTAGCACTCAAAGCCTCTACTTCAAAATCTCAAGAAAAAAGTGAAGATGATGAAGAAATAAGTGATGATGAAAATAAGGACATCGTTATGCTTTCAAGGAGATTAAAAAGAATCATTGAGAAGAAAATGAGCAATTCCAGAAAATTCAGGCAAAGAAACCTCAAACAAACTTCTAATGATACACATAGAAGTAAGGAAGAGGTAAAATGCTATGAATGTGGAAAGAAAGGACATATCAAACCAGAATGTCCAAGGCTTAAGAAGCATAAGAGCAGATACCAACGAGACAATGGGGAGAAAGGTCATAAAGCCACATGGGATGACGAAAGCTCTTCAAGTGAAAAATATGATAATGAAAGTGAAGAGGTCAACCTATGCTTCATGGCTATTGAGGATCACATCTCGGATAAGGTAAGATCACTACACTCATATTCTTTCAATAATGATAGTAGTGATAATGACAGTAATAGTGATAGTGATGATGATGATGATGAGCAAAGCCTAATAGAAGAATTAAATATAGAATTAGAGAAATATAGAACTAAATTTAGTACCTATAGAAATAATATCTCTAATTTGAAAAATAAGATAGATGGTTTAGAAAACATAAAGCTTAAATCATCTAATGAATCTCTTCAAAAGTCATTAGACGAATACTCATCAAGACTCTCAACAGCTTCACTGTTAAAAGAAAATAATACTTTGAAAAATGAAGTTGAGGAACTTAGAAATTCCATTTCTAAATTTCACAAGGGTAAAGAGAGCTTAGATACTCTCATTGTGTCTCAAAGACTACCTTTAGTTAGACATGGTCTAGGGTTTAAGGACACATCATCATCTTCTAACAAAACAGTATTTGTTAAGTCTAAAGAACATAACATCTCCACACCTATTAAAACTGCACCAAGAAATAAGAATGTTAAACCCTTTATACAGAAAAAGAATCATGCCTTTATATATAGGAAGAATGTATCTAGAAAAATCCAAATTAATCATGATTGTGCATGGCATTGTTCTCAAAATCATTCTAATCAAATTATGGCATTCAAATACATTGTAAGACCAAAAAGCAAATTTACACCTAAATAATGTAATTATTGTATGAAAATGGGTCATATAAATAAAAATTGCTGGATAAGGAAGGCTCATTGGGAACCTTCATGTGCTAACCCCCAAGGACCCAAACTCATTTGGGTACCTAAATATCATACTTGATTTGTAATTCTATAGGTATGCCTCAAGTCCACAATAAACAAAAATGCATGGCTAGTAGACAGTGGATGCTCAAGGCATATGACAGGAGACAAAGAACTCTTCAATGAAATCAAAAGTATTGATGGAGGTAAAGTTACCTTTGGAAACAATGCAAAGGGTAAGGTAATTAGCATTGGTTCTATTGGTGTTAATGGTACTACTTTTATTAAGGATGTTTTACTTGTTGATGGCTTGAAACATAACTTGTTAAGTGTAAGTCAATTATGTGATAAAGGAAACAAAGTAATCTTCACTTCAAATGAATGTCTTGTAATCTCTATTGATGGTCAAGAAATATTTAAAGGAAATAGAGATATCAATACGTACATAATAAACTTACATGAACTATCTAACCATTCCTCTAAGTGTCTTGTGACTACTAGTAATGAATCTTGGCTATGGCATAGAAGACTTGGTCATGCTAACATGGACTTAATACAAAGTCTCAGCACAGGAGAGCTAGTAAAAGGATTTCCAAGAGTTAAATAAGAAAAAGGCAAGACATGTGATCCTTGTCAAAGGGGAAAGCAACACAAGTCATCTTTCAAAGCCACAAACATAGTAAGTACTTCAAAACCTCTTCAACTCCTGCATTTAGACTTATTTGGACTTACTAGGATTGCTAGCTTAGGAGGAAAACATTATGCATTTGTCATCGTAGATGATTAATCTAGATTTACTTGGGTAATTTTCTTAGCTCAAAAGAGTGATGCTTTTGAAAATTTCAAAAACTTTGCTAAAAGAGTTCAAAATGAAAAAGGGTACTGCATTTCAAAAATAAGAAGTGATCATGGGAAAGAATTTGAAAATGAAAACTTTAAAAGCTTTTGTCTTGAACATGGCATTTCACATAATTTTTCATCTCCTAGGACACATCAACAAAATGGGGTAGTTGAAAGGAAAAATCGAACATTAATTAAAATGGCGAGAACAATACTTAATGAATATGAATTACCAACTTATTTTTGGGCAGAAGCCACAAACACTGCATGTTATATTTCAAATTGAGTTTTCAAAAGACCTCTTTTAAACAAAACCTCATTTGAGCTATGGAATGGAAGAAAGCCCTTGGTATCATACTTTAGAGTATTTGGATGCAAGTGTTTTATATTGAAATCTGAAAATTTCAAAAACTTTGCTAAAAGAGTTCAAAATGAAAAAGGGTACTGCATTTCAAAAATAAGAAGTGATCATGGGAAAGAATTTGAAAATGAAAACTTTAAAAGCTTTTGTCTTGAACATGGCATTTCACATAATTTCTCATCTCCTAGGACAGCTCAACAAAATGGGGTAGTTGAAAGGAAAAATCGAACATTAATTGAAATGGCGAGAACAATACTTAATGAATATGAATTACCAACTTATTTTTGGGCAGAAGCCACAAACACTGCATGTTATATTTCAAATTGAGTTTTCAAAAGACCTCTTTTAAACAAAACCTCATTTGAGCTATGGAATGGAAGAAAGCCCTTGGTATCATACTTTAGAGTATTTGGATGCAAGTGTTTTATATTGAACACCAAGGACAATCTTGGAAAATTTGCCTCTAACTCTGATGAAGGTATCTTTTTAGGATACTCTACAACCAGCAAAGCATATAGAGTATTTAATAAAAGATCTTTAACAGTGGAAGAATCCATGCATACTGTTTTTAATGAATCTAGTAGACTTGATCTTGTGAAAGGTAGTGCTCTTGATGATGTTGTAGATAATATGGAAAAACTTGTCATTGAAAATGGAAAAGAAGAAAATGATCAAGAAAATTTACTACCTCAAAATCAAGAACAAATGGAGCAAGAACTTCCAAAAGAATGGAGAATGAAGAAAGATCATCCAAAAGAGCAAATAATTGGTGATCTATCAAAGGGAGTAAGTACTAGATCTCGTTTCAAGCATTTAGTCATTGACATTGCTTTTATTTCACAAATTGAGCCTAAAAACATTGATGAGGCTCTTAATGATGAAAGTTGGGTAATTGCCATGCAAGAGGAACTCAACCAATTTGAGAGAAATAAGGTATGGAACCTAGTACCTAGACCCAAGAATCATCCAATCATAGGCAGCAAATGGGTATTTAGAAATAAATTAGATGAACAAGGGTTAATAACCAGGAATAAAGCAAGACTAGTTGCAAAAGGATATAATCAGGAAGAAGGTATAGATTATGATGAAACATATGCACCTGTAGCTAGATTAGAAGCTATAAGAATACTCTTAGCATATGCATGTCACATGAATTTCAAACTTTTTCAAATGGATGTGAAAAGTGCATTTCTAAATGGTTATATAGATGAAGAAGTGTATGTAGAACAACCACCAGGTTTTGAAAGCTAAGATTTGCCAAATCATGTTTTTAAACTTTCAAAAGCTTTGTATGGTTTAAAACAGGCTCCAAGAGCTTGGTATGAGAGACTAAGTTCTTTTTTATTAGAAAATAGCTTCACAAAGGGAAATGTTGACACTACACTGTTCATCAAAAAGCATAAGCATGATATACTAATTGTTCAAATTTATGTTGATATAATATTTGGTTCTACTAATGAGTTGCTTTGTCAAGAATTTGCTAAGTGCATGACTAGGGAATTTGAAATGAGCATGATGGGAGAACTTAAGTATTTCCTTGGTCTACAAATAAAGCAAAGCAATGAGGGCATATTCATCAACCAATCCAAATATGCCAAAGACTTAATCAAAAAGTTTGGTATGGAAGGATGCAAAAATGCCAAGACTCCTATAAGCACATCAACAAAATTGGACAAAGATGAAAAGGGTAAGAGAATTAATGAAAAGCTTTATAGAGGTATGATCGGATCACTTTTATATCTCACTGCTTCTAGACCTGATATTATGTATAGTGTTTGCTTATGTGCACGATTTCAATCATGTCCTAAAGAATCTCATCTAAATGTTGTAAAAAGGATTTTAAGATATTTACATGGAACATTGCATCTAGATTTATGGTATCCTAAGAATTCATCTTTTTATATTATAGGATATTCAGATGCAGACTATGTTGGTAGTCTTTTGGATAGAAAAAGTACTTCAGGTACTTGTCACTTCATTGGAGAATGTTTGGTTTCTTGGTTTAGCAAGAAACAAGTTTCAGTTGCTCTCTCAACTGCTGAAGCTGAATATGTAGCAGTTGGATGTTGTTGTACACAAATTCTTTGGATGAAACAACAACTTAAGGACTATGGTCATGAGATGAACCATATACCTATAAAATGTGACAACTCTAGTGCTATAAATCTTTCAAAGAATCCTATTCAACACTCTAGAAGTAAACATATTGACATTAGACACCACTTTATTAGAGATCATGTTCAATATGGAGATGTTGAATTAGAATTTATATGCACAGAAAATCAATTAGCAGATATTTTCACTAAGTCTCTAAATGAGGAAAGATTTAATTTCATTAGAAGAGAACTAGGTATGATTGATGGATTAACCTTGTGATTGCAAGAAAATGAAATTTTAATTGTTGATCTTAAATCATATCACAAGTTATAAGATAGAAATTTTGATGAGAATTCATGTTTTATGATGTAGAATCTTTGTTAAAATGATTTAATTAGTTGTAGAACTTAATTTCAAATTTGATGAAAATTATAGGGTAGTCACGCCCGTGACATATATTCACTCCCATGACTTAAGTGGCCCAAACTCACAGTGTCGTTCACGACTTTGGTTCACGACATGATTCACGGCTTCAAGTGGTGAAACTTAGTTTCACGGCTTGAGTCATGCCCGTGAAAAAGGACATTCACGCTCGTGACGATTTTTCACTCCCGTGAACAATTACACCCCAAAACTCACAGAAGCTTTCACGCCTTGTGTCACGGCTTGCTTCACGGGCATAAGTAGTGAAATTCAACAGTTCACGTCTGTGACGTTATATTCACCCCCGTGACCTATGATCCTTCACGCCCGTGATATTGATTGGGGCATATGTTGGAATTTCACCAAGCCCACAGGAGATATCTTGATTGGGGCGTATGTCACCCATATTGCAATGAAGCTCAATTATTTGAAGCTGGATGACCATCACTTCAACATAATTCCTGCACATCCTCGAGATAGGCTGGATGTCGAATCATTCATCAAGATGGGAGTGACTGTCAGAATCGTTTTTCAAAACGATATCTTCTACCGCTTCACTGATACTGCTGGAGAGATTATCTGGGAAGATAATGACACGAAGGATTTTAAAGCAAGCCTCCAGGGAGTCCAGCAGAAAAAAAGGGCTCGGATTGAGGAAGCACCTCCAGCAGTCGAGCAGGATATTGGACAGTCCTCAGCTTCCACACCATCCTTAGCGTAGCAGGTGGTCGACCTCTTGGCACCACGTTTGAGTAGCTGCAGACTTCCATGGATGAGAGGTTGGAGAACCTCAAGGACTTCATGGAGTCTCGGATGGACAGCCTTGAGGCTGAAGTAGCTAGGCTTCGTGATAGGATGTCTGGCTAGGAGATAGGCTAGAGTGTAGCCTAAATTTGATCATTTTTAGCTTATTTGTCATTTTTATGTTTTGATTGGGTAGGAATTTTTAAATTTCCTTTCTGAATATTTTAACTTAGTTTGTATCCTTTTCCTTTATCTATATATTTGTTCTTGTTTACTTCAATCTTCATATCCTTTTTGATTGATGACAAAAGGGGGAGAAAACTAGCAATATATGATAGGGAAAATGGTATAGGAATTGGTGAATCAAAAAGTGAATGAATTAACTTTGAATTGGTTTAAAAATCTTGATTCAACATTTCATATGCAAAGTATATAATTGGAAAATTAAGTTTTTATATATACCTTAGATATACCCTAAGTATACCTTGCATACACCTAAAAGCAAGTTACAAATAAAAACATGCCATGATATATCTTAAATATACCTTACATATACTTTATGTCTTGAAAAGCAATTATGGTATGTATTGGATATACTTCTCACATAACTTGCATATACTTAAAATCTAGTTAAATGCTATATCATTATTTACTATTCTTGCACATTATAATTTTTATCCTAAGTATATTTTGAGGGGGAGATTTCTCAAAATCACATATTGCTAGATTATTTGTCACCATCAAAAAGGGGGAGATTGTTAACCTTGAGGGGTATTTCCATCATTTTGATGATAACAAATAATATAGCAATATTGTATTTAACATACTTGTTTTTGTAAGTATATTATACAGGACATGAATTAAAATAGCAAGAATGGAGAATTTGAAGAATAATCCTTGAGAAACAAAAATCAAGTAGTAGCATGTTCACTGCCGTGACTCTAGGAGTCACTCCCGTGAAGGAAGCTAACCGTTACCAAAACCAACATTTGAAGTTCACGGCCATGAAGGAAAAACAAACCGTGAAGTAAGCATTTCAGTCACCCCCGTGAAGAAAGGTGTCACCCCCATGAAGCTTCATTCAATTTCATTCTAGAGAGCTTCACCACCAGAGTCACCACTTAGATCACAGCTGGGAAGCTTGTCACGCTCGTGAATGAGTAATGTCACTTCCGTGACTCAATATGTCAAAACATTCCAGAGAGCTTCACCACCAGAGTCACCACTTGGATCATGGCTGGGAAGCTTATCACGCCCGTGAATGAGTAATGTCACGCCCGTGACACAATGTGTCAAAACATTCCAGAGAGCTTCACCACCAGAGTCACCACTTGGATCACGGCTGGGAAGCTTGTCATGCCTGTGACTGAGTAATGTCACGCCCGTGACTCAATATGTCAAAACATTCCAGAAAGCTTCCCGACCAGGGTCACCACTTCAGTCACGGCTTAGGAAGAACTGTCACCCCCGTGACAAGCATAGTCACGCCCGTGACCAATGAAAGAGAAAAATGTCAGGCGCGATTTTTTTGTTGGTACAACGGCTAGTTTCTTATTTAATGCACCCCAACGGCTATATTCAGCCATGGGAGTATAAATGAAAGTCATTTATGCATTAAGGAACGAGAGGATGATAAGAAAAACAAAAGATTAGCATATACTTCAAATCACAAGCTATCTTGTACTTTCATCCTTTGAGAACAAATCAATTCTCTGTAAAAATCTTTTTGCTCCTCATATTTGAGCAATAAAGATTTATAAGTGGTTCTCTCTGTAATTTTTACTCAAGTGAGCTTTGGGTAGTTCTGGGTTAAGAGTAGAACACTTGTAAGGGTTAGTTGTGTGAACCTCCAAAACACAAATAAAAAGGTTGTTTGTGTGAGCCTGTAAAACACAAAGTGTAGGTTGTTTGTGTGAGCCTGTAAAACACAAAGTGTAGGTTGTTTTTGTCAGCCTGTAAAACACAAAGGAATTGGTTATTGTGTTAGTCATTAAAACACAAGGGATTTTTGGGTTAGGTGTGAGCCATTGTGAGAAACACCATAGTTGGGAGTAAGCTTGTAAAACTCCATTGTAACACTTAGTGTGTTAGTGAAACTCCCAATTGCGATTGGGGAGAGGAGTAGGGTTTGTTAACACCCGAACCTCTATAAATCTTTATGTCTGATTTTCTCTATCCCCCCTAAAATTAACTATTTATTTCCGCACTTTAAAGTTTAATTTTTTGAAACTCCAATTCAACCCCCCTTCTTGGTCTAATATCTGGGCAACACCTAATATGAAATTAGATACCATATTACATTATATTCTCTACCATCCTATTTATCTAAACCATTCACAATATAGAAACCTAACTTAAACCCTTTAAACATCATCCTCTTATTGAAAATGAATTGAAACATTGAAAAATTAAGGACAATATGGTACTTTACCTTTGTTTCATAGATTCTATGTTAGGTTCAAAGGTTTAGAATGTGTTCTATATCCCCTTGGTTCAAATTTCAATGTCTATAGCAAAAACCTTATTTTAAACCCATTTATAAACTCTTTTTATAGTGGGGATTCAAATTGTATAAATCAAAATTGAAAGGGAATGAGGGAGAATTAGTTCTAGGGACTCAAAGGTCTAGTGGCTAGGATTTAAAATTAGATTTTCTTGAGTTTTTATCAAAAATATGAAACTGCCCAATTTAAACTGCAGGGATTCACGAGCATGAATACATGTGTCACAGTTTCATGCCTATGAAGATCCTCAGCTTTAGAACCTAAATTTTACGACATTTACAGTTGTGATTACATATGTCATGGGCGTGAACAATGGAAATTTATATTTTTCATATTTTTTTAATTATATTACATATTTTCGAACCTATAACCATTATATACCTTACATTTACCTTTCATTACATGTTAATCCTAAGCCCTAACTTGTAGGTGTTACATTTCTCTTCCCCTTGAAGAATTTTATCCTCAAAATTACCAATATATTGTCTCTGAATAGCTGTAGATACTAGGCTTTTATCACTTATTCACTTTCCCATGTAGCCTCTTCTGTTGTATGATTTTTATATAAGATTTTGACTAATGGTACTCCTTTGTTCTTGAGTTCCTTGATTTCTCTTCCTAGAATCTGAATTGGCTCTTCTTTATATGTCAATTTGATCTCACCATAATGTTCTTGAATGGAACAACATAAGAAGGATCTGACCTATATCTCCTCAACATAGAGACATGGAACATATCATGAATCTTGCTCAACTCTAGTGGTAGAGCGAGTTTGTAAGCAACTGGTTCCACTCTCATTAGAATCTCATAAGGCCCAATAAATATCGGGCTCAATTTGCCTTTCTTCCCAAATATCAACACCTTCTTCCATGGATAAACTTTAAAGAAAACTTTATCTCCTACATAATATTCTATATCTCTCCTATTGAGATCTTTATATAATTTCTACATGTCTAAGGCTGCCTTTAATCTATTTTAGATCACTTGTACCTTTTCCTCTGTCTCTTGTAAGTCCCACTAGCTTTCTCTTACTGAATTATGTCCAATATAGTGGTGTTTGGCACTTTCTACCATAGAGTACCTCATATGGAGCTATCTTGATGCTACATTAATAGCTATTATTGCAAGCAAATTCTATTAATGGAAAATATTTGTCCTAACTACCCTCGAATTCAATCACACAACCTCTCATCATATCTTCTAGAATATGTATCACCTTCTCTGACTCACTGTCTATCTGAAGATGAAAAGTTGTACTAAAGCTGAGCTTGGCACTAAAGCTCTCTATAGACTACCTCAAAACTGAGAAGTAAACCTAGGGTCCCTGTCTAAAATAATGGAGACTGGTATTCCATGAAGTCATACTATCTTGTTAACATACATCTCTACTAGCCTATTCAAAGGATAATCCCTCCTTATAGGCAAAAAGTGAGTTGACTTCATAAGTCTATCAATAAAAACACTTATGATATCATATTTTTGAGGAGTCATTGGCAATCCAATCGTGAAGTCCATAGTAATCCGCTCCCATTTCCATTATGGTAATGTGATTGGCTGTAGTAATCCTTATGGTACCTAATGTTCGGCCTTGACCTACTGACAAGTCAGGCCTTCAGTTGTATACTTTATGATATCTCTCTTCATGTCAATCCACCAATACTTACCTTTTAGCTCATGATACATCTTTATACTTCCTCAGTGTATTGTATAAGTGGTCTCATATGCTTTCTGTGATATCCTCTATCTTAGCTTATCAACATTAGGTATGCATAAGCAACCCTAGTAGTATAAACAACCATCTGTCTTAACTAAGTAATTAAGTCTCTCCCCCTTAGAGACCAACTTGGCTATCTCAACCAACTTACCATTCTGCCTCTATGCATCTATAATCTCTTGTTTACATATAGGCCTGATGTGCAACTCTGCCACCATCAACCTACTCAAAGCATTAACCACTACATTGGTCTTGCCTGGGTGGTAATCGATAACACAATTGTAGTCTTTTATCAGTTCTAACCACCACCTCTATCTTAGGTTAAGATCTCTTTATGTAGGAAGGTACTTCAAACTCTTATGCTCTATGTAGATAAAATATTTCTCCCCATAAAGGTAGTGACATCATATCTTCAATACAAAGATAATGGCTACCAACTCTATGTCATGTTTGGGGAAATTTTTCTCATGTATTTTCAGTTGTCTAGATGCATATGCTACTATCTTACCCTCTTGCATCAGTACACATCTCAGTCCATTATGAGAAGTATCAATATAGATAACATACTTCTTATTAGGAACTGGTTGTGTCAAAACTAAGGCCTCTGTTAACATCTTCTTTAGGCTATCAAAACTCTTATGGCATTTGCCTATCCACTCAAATTTCACATTTTTCCTCAGTATTCTGGTTAAAGGAGAATCAATCACTGAAAACCCCTTAACAAACCTCCTATAATAACTAGTTAATCCAAGGAAACTTTTAATTTCAATCATATTATGGGGAGGCTTCCAACTTGTAATAGCCTCTACCCTGTTAGGATCAACCCTTATACCATTAGTTGATACAATGTGTCCTAGAAAAACTGCCTTACCAAGACAAAATTCACATTTTGAGAACTTAGCATACAACTTACTCCCTAAATGTATGTAACATTATCCTCAGGTGCCTTAAAATACACTAGGATATCATGAATAAAAACCAAAATACACTAGTCTAGGTAAGGTCTGAATACCCTATTCATCAAGTCCATAAAGATTGTTAGAGTATTAGCCAACCGAAAATTCATAATCACAAACTCATAATGCCCGTATCTAGTTTTGAACATTGTCTTAGCCATATCTTATGCCTTAACTCTCAGCTGGTGATATCCCGATCTCAATACAATCTTCCAAAACACATTTGTAACCCTTCAACTTATCAAATAGGTCATCAATCTGTGGCAGTGAATATTTATTCCTGATCATCACCTTATTTAGCTATTTGTAATCTATGCATAGTCTCATAGACCTATCTTTCTTTTTCATGAACAACACCAGTGCACCTAATAAAGATACATTCATCTTGATATAACCCTTATCCAATAATTCCTGTAACTAAACCTTGACTTCTTTCAATTCAGATGGTACCATTTTATATGGCGCTATTAATATGGGTGATGTGCCTTGAATGAGCTCTATAGAGAACTCAATTTCTCTATTAGGTGGTAATCCCAATATATCTTCAAAAAAAATATCTGGAAATTCATTCACTGTAGGAATATCTTTAATGTCTAGACCTCTTTTTCTAGTGTCAATAACATGAGCCAAATAGGCTTCACATCCTTTCCTCGTCATCCTCTCTAATTTCATCATTGAAATAGCCCATGAAATAGCCCATGAAAGCTATGGAAACAACTCACCTTCCACTTATACATCTCTATGTTCAAGTGTTTTAAGCCTCACAAATTTTGTCTTGTAATCTACTATTGCCTCATGCTGTGAAAGTCAATCCATGCCCAATATCACATCAAATTCATGAAGTAGTAACTCTATCAAGCCTGTCAAGAATTATCTCCCATGTACAATTAAAAAACATTATCTATAAACCCAATTCACCATCATACTGTGCCCTAAGGGGTTTGTAACCTCAATTTCATACTCAAGATTCTCACTAATCATGTTATGTTGTCTAGGTGTATTTGTGCATATATAAGAATATGTGGAACCCGGGTCAATCAATGCACATTTATTTGAGTCATAAAGAGAGAACATATCAACAATCACATCTGTAGCTTCCTGATCCTCTCTGGCCCTCATCGCATAAGCTCTAGTTGGTGTCTAGTGTGGTCCTGCTCTGTTAACAGTTTTGGAGATTGCTTAGGTAGGTCTTATACGACCTCCTCTAGTTGTTATATGGTCTGAGCTAGAGTAGATTGTGTAGTTTGAGCTGGTGCACTGCTAGTATTCAGAGGACAATCCCTCTTCATGTGCTCCTTAGATCTACATCTGAAGCAAGCACTTGTATTTCTTTAGCATTCACCTTTGTGACTCTTGTGGAAAGTGCCACAAACTAAATTGCTCTCTCTAATAGCTTGTGTCTGAGTACTACTAGTAGTAGATGCAGCTCTGAAGGATTGCCCCCTCCTGTGTGATCCATCATGTGTATAATTTTTGTTCTATCCCTAATTCCAGCCATTAGACTATTCTGGGTAGAACTGACCCTTCTTGTCTAAAGGTTGGGCCATTGGCACCACTATCTGTCTGAAAGCTTCCTCAACTCTATAATGGCCTAAATACTGGGTTAGTCATTAACTATAGTTTCCAAAATTTCTCAATATACCCGGGGATCAAAAATAAACCCATGGGTGAAAATTATTTTATTTGATCATCAGAAAATAAAGGTTTTGACTAGTTCAGAGGTAAAATTTTGAGCACAAATGAGGTCAAATAAGTCTTCAAAAGTCAAAACTAAGAAAAAAGGGGACCCGGCTTAATTAATAAATTGGTTGACCGTACTTTGACCGGGCAATTAAAAATAGCAAACGACATCTAAAAATTTATTTTAAGACATGGATAGATTTTAAATAATATTTAAGATTATTTGACAGTCATAAAAGAATTTTACAGTAACACCAAAAATTGATTAATCAATTCGGTTTGAGTGAGCCAGACAGGAAATAGACTCCGATTGAGTTGAAAATATATATATATATATATATATATATATATATTATGAAATATAGAATCAAATTTGGGTGAAATTGAGCTTGGAAAGTGAGATAAATAATTTAGAGTGCTTAATTGGACCTAAATGGGTTGGACTTTGTTTGGCCCAAGCCCACCCATCTTAATCCACTATTGTTAGAAGAGTGCTCTAAAGGCAATCACCTTTAGCACTTATTGTACAAATTTATTTAATTAATAAAAGGCTTTTTCATTAATTTGATGTTCATTTGATATATGAATTGATAAGTGATCTTAAATCAATTAATGAAGTCCTTGATACATAACATAGCATGAAGGAAATCATGATGAGATCATGATATTGAGATTCTTATCATGTGTAATTATGTTAGTATCAAAATTATCCCTAGTCATAGGATTAATGAGACGGGACATTATTAATCCAGACAGATTAGCACATGTTACACTCTTTGATTAGATCGAGTAGTAGATCTCATAATATATAAACATAAAATGTTTAGAGTTAACATGTGGATGCTTGCTAAGTGTAGCTAAGTACATTGGATGACCAACTATGAGACAATCATATGGATAATCTATTCAAATGTCAATGATAGTCTCATCATAGCAATGGTGCAAGTATCCTTAGACTTGAGGTACTCAAGGATATCTTGAATATTGATTCTGTATTTTGACACTATTCCTTATGGCCTCAGAGAGGTAGCTCATAGGGTGGTGATTGGATACAGCTTGAGGTATTCGAAGGTAATTGGGTAACCAATAAAGGATTCACCACTCTTGATAGGAGTGTATACCCATGGCCACTTGTCATGGTCATTACTCGGGAATCTCTGGCCGGAGTGGAAATGTCATAAAGATAGTCTTCAATGACATATCTAATAGAATAATAAGCCTCAAGGATAAGAACTAACATTACTTGGACTAGACGTGATGTAGTCAGTCTAGTGGGAGTTGACACATGTCCATACTCTGAACCAAATGGGGTATAGAATGGTGAAATGAATAATTGCACGAAAATTGTCTATAGAAAGGTTCGTAGTCAAACTAATGACTTTTCGGTCAATTAGGGGTCATGATGTGTTGCTAGATGCCGCTCATGACTTGCTTAAATTAATTGTTAATTTAAGTGGCCAACATAACTAGGAACCAAATTATTAATTTAAGTGGTCAACATAACCAGGAACCTAATGGGTCACACGCATTGAAGATATGGAGAATGAGTAAAATGGTCTTGGATATGATCCAAAATATGAGAGAATTATTTCGGGATGAATCGCGATGAGATCGCGCGAAAAAATTGTTCGGAAGGGTCACGGGCCCATATCGGCCCGCACGGGCTAGGCAGCTGCTGGCCTACCTAGCGGGCTAGCTAGGCTGCCCAGTAGCAACCCACAGTAGACCCAATGCACTGCTGCCTCCCACCCGTTGGCCAACGGCAGATTTTGGCCTTAATTAGGCTAATTACGGCCAATTACTATTCATTTATTTCTCTTTTCTCCATTTTTGGCTTTTCATCTTTTCTTTGAATTTGATTCAAATAGAAAAGATATAAAATGGCATAAAATAGACATGAAAATAGTTTTTTGTGAAAAAAATATTTTTAAGACATAACAAAATTCTCTCGAGAACACTTTCAAAGCTAGCACTTTGAATTTGTTCAAACCATTTCTTTTGATAGTTTTTTCTTCATTCTTCGCTTGGATTATCGTTAGAGACATCCTAGTGTGGATTGTTGTGGTTTGCTACAACCCAACAAAGTGAAGATTTGAAGAACAAATAAGAAATTACAAGGTATAATTTCTAATATTTATATTTATATAAATTAGTTTTAATGGTACAAGTATGATCTTTTGTTTCGGGTTTTGAAAATTTTATTTTTCCATTGCATTTATGAATATGATTCATTCTTCAAAACCCAACAACTATAAAAGGCCCAAGGAATCAGAATTCTCTAGATAGAATTTTGCCTCATCTTCTTCTTCACCACCTCCCTCTTAGTCGAACCATCCTCTCCCATTTTCTCTTCCAAATTTCTTCCATTTGCTTTAATTTTTACACCAAAATCAAGCACCTTAATATTATTTCACCCTCTCTAGTAACCAGTGGAAGTCTCTAATCTTCATTTGGAGGGCTAGAGTGGATGGAAATCAAAGGAAATAAAGTTAAGATGCAAAATTAAGGTAAGAGAAATTAAGAGTTTTAAATTTATTTAAAGGTTCAAATAGATAGTTTAAGATATATAGATGATAGTTATGAAATTAGATTGAGTTAAAGAAGCAAAATAATGGTAGATGATGTATATATTTTAGCCATGGTAGGTTATTAAGGAGGTAAAAATGCTTTAAAGGAAAAAGCCAAGGAAAAGGAAGCTTAGGAAGGATAAAGGAAGGAAATAAGGTTAGTGATTTCAAAATCTACCAATTTCCATTCTTTAAGCTTGAATTAGGGTTATGGAAATTAGGGAATTTGTGTTATTTGCATGTAAATGATAATAGAAACTTAAAACATGATTTAAGGAAATATAAAAAGTGGATTAGAATGGTTAAATTCAATATAAAAAATTATTTAGTGGAACTTTGAAAAAATGACCATATTATGTGTAAAAATGCATATTAAGGCATAATTATGTTTTAGTGTAATATTATGGTACATATGTAGTAATGGATGTATAAATTAGTAAAATGAATTATTAGAAGGTGAAAGAAAAATTTTAATGATGAAAAATGGATGTAGGCAGAAATATGAAGAAGAAGAAGAAGAATTTAATACTTTTCTTGCTAATTAAATAAAAACTAAGTCATAAAATGCAAGAAGACATAACATTGAGTGTATAGAAATTTATTGAAAATTTTTTTAAAATATGTATTGAATATTTTTCTAATTAGTAATTATTTTATACATGAAATGAAGTATAATGAATAAAGTGTGTTTAGTGAGTTTAATGACTTAATTGAGTATTAATGATGAAATATTGATATATTAGAATGGAAAGTGTGGAAAAATATTATGGTAGAGATGAATTAGTTATGGATGAATAAAATGTTAGGTAATTAATAATGTAAAATAAATTGAATTTATGAATTTAATGGAAATTGAATCAAAAGACTAAGGTATTGCCCTTAGTTATTTTCTGATAGTTAAATCTAGTCTAGGAAATAATTGGATAGCCATAGGGACACCATTATTGCAGTGCGGGTCATGACGATTCGTTTAGGTAGGCCAATGACGATCTACTTCAGTGATAGTGATTAAGTTATCAACATACATATAGTGTTTGGGTGCTCATTTGAGGTCACTCTTTAGTGTAGTGGACTTGTGGAGTCCACGTCCCATGTATCCGGTCCGAAACTTTTCTATCAAATTGAAACTAGGGGCAAATATGTAAAAAATGGTATAAAAGAAAAAAAAGATAAATATGGTAAAAAAAAAAGATAAATGTGGTAAAAAAAAGATAAAACAAACAAATATGATAAAAATAATAAAAGTGATAAATATGATAAAAATGGTATAATAATAATAATGATAAAAGTGATAAATATGACAAAAATAGTAAAATTGTAAAATAAAATATAAGTGGAAGAAAAATATTAAATTATGTAGTTAAAAAGAAAATAAAAAAATATATAGTTAGTGGCAAAAGAGTAAATAAATGTAAAGTAGTGACATGATTGTAAATAAATGAAAATTTAGGAACCAAAATGAAATTTGTAGCTAAAGAAAAATTAAATAAAGGATTGAAATAAAAAAAATGAGTTATAAAATTAATTAAGTAAATTGTTAATTTAATAAAGATATTAAATAGTGAATGAATGGTAAATAATAATAAAATATTGAGAAAAAAGCATAATTAATATATTAAAGAGAAATTTTTGAATAGTGTAGTGAATATGATATTGCATGATGAGTAATTTGGTAATAATAGAAATCTTTAGATTTGTAATCACCAATGAGCATTTTTAATGCTCAACATGTAGTTATTTGACTGCGTGCAGATAATAGCTAGGAAGGCATCAGAGCAAAGCATACTACTTTTGGGGAGCAGATGGAAGGACAAAATAATAGTAAGATATTACTAAGAATGACATGTATATATGAATATATATATATATATATATATATATATGGATGTGTGTATAAGAATGAAATGTTGACTTGTGGTTGAATGAATAATATTTTATATTATATTTGTATTGTTGTGCCCAAAATGAGTTGTAGATTGTTTAAAGTGCAGGTGGAATAGTTAGATTTATAGCTGTTATACATCCGAATGTTTTGGAAATAAAAAGATTTAGTAAAGTGCTAATGATATGATGGTCATTAAGTTAAGAAAAAAATTTGCACACATTTGTTATAGAAGAATTGTCATTAAGGTCATTAAGTTAAGAAATTCGGCAGACTATATTATGGTCATTAAGTTAAGAACAATCGTATCAAATTACGTAATATACGTATAGAAGAATTGTTATAAGGGTGTCATAGTTGGTGGTATCAGAGCGAGATTTAGGCGGTTCTAAGATCGGAGTGGGGATTAAATGAATGGATTATATATATATATATATATATATATATATATATATATATATATATATATATATATATATATATATATATATATATATATATATATATATATGTCAATTATTGAATGAATTGTGTTATAAGTCTAATGTATGTTTGCTCCTTTCTTTGATTTATAGTGAAAAATGGCATCTCAACAAGGTCAATGTGTTGGGGACGGTGAGAGTGAAGCGTCAGTTAATGCTGGGCAAGCTGAGACCCTATAACAGAATGTCACTCCACCAATAGCACCACCTCCACCGCTCCAGCCAGACATTCTCAATCTTATGGCTGATTATATTCAACATAGAATGCAGGCTGAACAAGCTCAATAGCCATAGCCAGCGGTACAAGTACAACCTCCTACTCCACCTATAAAGAAGCCAATTTTGGAGTAGTTGAAGAGATTGGGAGTTGAAGATTTATATGGTCGTGATCCTTTGACATCTGCACAGGTGGAAGAATGGTTGTTCAAGATTAAGAGGTTATTTGAAATCACTCACAACCCACTTGAAGAGAATTTTGAAGGTACTATGGCATTACTCCAGGGTCCTGCATTCATTTGGTGGGACTCAGTCTGCAAGCATACTCCAGGTGAATAGTTGAATTGGGATTTCTTTTTGGCCCTGATTGAAAAGAAATACATAGGGTTGGAGTATAAAGTAGAGATGCAAGATACTTTTTAGAGACTCAGACAGGGAAATAAAAGAGTAGCAGAATATGAGCGTGAGTTTAAGCACCTCAATGCCTATCTTGATGATTATCAGTTGACAGAGGAGAAATTATGTCAAAGATTTGAGAGGGGTCTCCATAACAAGATCAAACAAATAGTGGGTGCACAACAACATCCAAATTTGCATGCTTTCGTAGAAGCGACTATTAAGATGGAAAGTATCCAGACAGATAAGGCTAACAAACAAACTCAATTTCTACAGAAGAGATAGCCAGGACAGTTCAGTGGTTCGGGTACTCAGAGTAAGTATTCTAGGGGACCAGCTCCATCACAGAGTCGTACATCAGTGGCACCAAGATGTGGACAAGGCAATACATTTTATGGCAATGCCTCAGTTAATTATGTGAGCAGTACACCTAAGTTAGAGAGGGAGGTGCAGTTCAGACCTGCGGCCATTTTGTAGATCTCACATAGGAGAGTACAGATATTTGACTGGTGCTTGTTTTAAGTGTGGTTCAAAGGATCATCAGGTCAGGGATTGTCCAGTAGCTCAAGCTTCTACTGCTATATCACCAACACCTGGTATTGGATTTTTACCATCCATAGGCCAAAGTAGGGGAGCAGCCCTTAATCAATCAGCATCTAGACCTTCTGCACCACCACCCCAAGGTCAGGGATGAGCTACAGACCATACTTATGCAGTGAGAGCCAGAGAAGAGGAGGATACTCTCGATGTGATAGTAAGTAAATTTATGCTTATGACTGATTCTGTTTATGCACTTGTTGATCTTGGTTCCACACACTCCTATATAAATACTGATGTTGCACGTGGGAAAGGGTTAAGAGATTCACAATTAGACCAGGATATCCTAGTGAACAATCCTTTAGGAAATAGTGTTATGGTGAACATGGTGTATAGGAATTGTCCCACTAGTGTGCAAGGTTATGAATTTCTAGCTAACCTAATTGAACTCCCATTTAGCGAGTTTGATGTGATATTGGGGATGGATTGGTTATCCGCCCACCAAGCGACAGTGGATGTAATATCCGCTAATTTAGACACCGAGTCGCACGTATCGCGAAATTGACGCGTATAACCGATCGGAGATTAAATTTGGATTTTTTATTGGAATTAATCAAGTAATGACTAAATTAAATGATATATGCCTAATTAAGTGATTATAAAGTTTAAAGAAGTTAATTTACGGTAAATGATTAAATTGCAATTTTTGATAAGTTTTGGGGTCAAATTGCAATTTGCCAAAAATTTGGAGGATCAATGAGATTATTTGCTAATTAACATAAGAGATGAGACATTTTAAATTGGTTTGGTTGACCACTCAATGAGAAAGAATGAGATTAATGGGTTCATTAAGCCTAATGTCAAGAAATGGTCAAATTGTGGGCCCCACATGATGACTTTTATATTTTCCCTTCTTTTCTTCTTCTTCTCATTTTCTGCTCTCTTCTTTCTCTCTTCTCTACTAGTCACGCAAGCCTCATTTCCTCCATAGCCAAACCAGAAATTTAGAGAGAGAAAGGAAGAGAAGAAAGGGAAAAGATCAAGACAAGATGATCTTCATGGTCCATAACTCCTAAGGAAGCTGGGAAGAGCAAGAAAGAGGAAGAAAAATCAAGTTTGGTGGAGAGATAAAATCTCCAAAGTTGTGATTTAGTGAAGAAAAGAGTAAGGTAAGAAGTGATTTTTCTTCTTCTTCATCTTTTCTTAAAGAAGTTCGAATTTTGAACTCATTCAAGACTCATATGGAAAGAGAGAGAAATTAGGGTTTTGAGATAGAATAAGAAAGTTTAGGGTCTTGAGAAAATCATATGATAATAATGATTTATGATGTTGTAGGAGTTCCAAGTGACAAGGAACAAACACTAAGGAGCAAAGGAAAAGAGAAAGCTACCTAGAAGAGTGAAGGAGAAAGATTACGGTTTGTGCATAACTTAAGGCAATAGCCTATCTTTGTTTGAAATAATGCATGTTAGTATGATAATTGATGATTGAAATGCATTAATGATGATTATGGCATGAAATCATATGTTAGAGATAAAGAATGAGTTTCTTGTGATTTGTTGAATTAAGTGATGCATATTAGAGAATTTAATTATGATTAAGGCATTTATAGGTATTAGTCATGATATGTTGAATAAAGGACTCCAGAAATGCATGAGTTATGTTTTGATGTGATTTGGTGTAATTAGAATGAATGAAATGTGAATATGCAGATTTCCTGCTAAAAGTCATGGGCGTGACTATCGGTTCACGGGCATGAACCTGATGGTTCACGATTGTGACTGATTTGTATCAAGGTTGTGACTTTGGTGTGGAAATGGTACTATTCATTCCAGAAGTGTTCACGGTTGGGAATCACGGGCATGAACTCATTCACGGGCACGAATGAGTATTCACGACCGTGAATGCTTTTGGCACGATTCATTCCAGTAGTGTTCACGGCTTAGGATTATGGGCGTGAACTAATTCACTGGCATGAATTGGTAGTCATGACCGTGAATGCTCTGTTTTCAAATAAATTATGAATATGATTATCTATTGATGTAACTAGTTACACAAATGAAAAAAATGTTATCCAGTATGTATGAGCATGACGATATGTTTGCAAAACAAGAAAATTGAGATGTTGATACATGAGAATATTGATGTGTCAAAATTGAGAATGATGATGATGTGATGTATAATATGAGGATGATGAAATGGATGTAAAATAAAATTTTAATAAAGATATATGATTGATGTGAAAATATGAAGATGCCCATTACTCTACCTACGGACTAGAATTAGGATAGATGACATGTCATTAAGGGGGCAAACGGTACCGTACTATATGAGATATTCCTCGATCAATGTGGCTCAAGCTCAGAGAGCGCCATTGATCTGAGATGCTCGGTCAATGTGGCTTAAGCTCGGAGAGCGCCATTGACTTGAGAAGCTCTGATGAGCACATATAAATTGAGGACAAGGTGGCTTAAGCTCAGAGAGCACCTTTGGTCCGATTATTCATTTATGATGAAATAATACTCAATCAATATGGCTTAAGCTCGGAGAGTGCCATTGATTTGAGAAGCTCTGTTGAGCCAAATAGTGGACAGGGTGGTTATAGCTCTGGGAGTGCTCCTGATTCATAACTCGTATCCAGTCAGTCCAAATTTAGAGTGATGTGGGCAAGATAATGAATATATGTCGGAAAATAAGAAAAGAAAAGAAAAAAAATGATGATGATATGAGATTGAGATATAATAATAAAGAGATTAACAAAGTAACTTACCATCAAAGATAAATGAAAATAACGTTGTATATGTGAGCATGATATTTATACTTGTATGAAATAGGAACATGTTGATAGAAATAGCACGCAAAAATTTAAAGCATAAAATGATACATGTTAATGCTTGTTGCATGATGTAGTATATTGCCTTATTTATATGAACCACTAAGCTTAGAGCTTAGCTTCCGCACAGATATAGAAAGGTAGCTGAATGTGGTATATAAAGCAAGCGGTGATCCTATTCAAATTAAAGCAGCCGATCTCGAAATAGTGGGTCATAAACTTTTGAACTCTTGTATTTTGTTTTCCGCATTATATATACTTATAAGTTGTAAATTAGTTTTCAAAGTTTGTTAAATAGTAAATTGGTATTTATAAATAATATGTTATCTAAATAAAATGTACATTATTTATTAAATAGAAAAAAAATATATATATATATAGTGATTTAAAGAAGTAAAGAGGACAGACAGTAGCGCTCCCGCATCCGGGCACGTGCGGTTTGGGTGAGAGGGTGTTACAGTGGATTATAAACGAAAGAGAGTGACACTTAAACTCTCTGATGATCGGGAAATTTCTATTGTGGGTGAAAGGACAAACTTTTTATCTGATGTGATTTCAGCTACAGCTGCCAAGAGACTTATAAGAAAGTGGTGCATTACTTACTTGTGTTATGCAGTGGAAGCTAAAAAGGAAGATTTTAAGATTTCAGATGTGCCTACAATGAGAGATTTTCCAAATGTCTTTCCTAATGAATTACCAGGCTTACCACTTGATAGGGAAGTTGAATCACTATTGATGTAGCTTTAGGCACGACACCTATTTCTATTGTACCCTACAGGATGGCACCCATAGAATTCAAAGAATTGAAGATTCAGCTGCAGGAATTGCTTGTTAAAGGCTTTATTAGACCCAATATTTCACCATGGGGAGCACCAATACTTTTTGTAAAGAAGAAGGATGAGTTTCTTAGATTATGCATTGACTACAAACAACTGAATAAAGTGACAATCAAGAATAAGTATCCCTTTCCATGTATTCAAGACTTATTTGATCAATTGAAGGGAGCAGGTGTATTTTCAAATATTGACCTAATATCGGGTCCAAGACTGCTTTTCGCACAAGATATGGCCACTATGAGTTTTTATTCATGCCATTTGGGCTTACAAATGCCCCAGTTCGTTGTGGTATTTATTGATGATGTTCTAGTGTATTCGAAGACGCTAGAAGAACATGACAAGCACCTACAAATTGTCTTGCAGATATTGAGAGAGAAGCAGTTGTATGTAAAGTTCAGCAAGTGTGACTTTTGGTTGAATGAAGTATCCTTCTTGGGTCATGTGGTTTCAGTTAAAGGGATAAAGGTGGACCCAAAGAAGATTGAAGCAATCTTACAATGGAGAATACCTAAGACTGTTACAGAAGTTAGAAGTTTCTTAGGTTTGGCTGGGTATTATAGGAGATTTGTAAAAGGTTTTTCCACCATAGCAGCTCCGCTCACTCAACTGTTACAGAAGCATATTAAGTTTGAGTAGACGAATAAATGTCAAGGAAGCTTTGAGAAGCTTAAAAACATGTTGACGGAAGCCCCAATATTAACTCAACTAGAATATGGCAAGGATTTTGTGATTTACAGTGATGTCTCCAGGAATGGGTTAGGCTATGTATTGATGCAGAAAGGTAAAATGATTGCATATGCTTCCTAACAACTCAAAACTCATAAGAAGAACTATCCTACTCACGATCTTGAGCTTGCAACAATTGTACTTGCTTTGAAGATTTGGAGACATTATCTCTAAGGTGAGAAATGCTACATTTACATAAATCATAAAAGTTTGAAATATTTGTTCACACATAAGGAACTTAATTTGAGACAGAGGTGTTGGCTTGAATTGATAAAAGACTATGATTGCTTAATCGATTATCATCCAGGAAAGGTGAATGTAGTAGCTGATGCACTTAGTAGAAAATTTATGGCAGCCCTTCAGGTGATGAATGTTAGATTGGATATGGCAGCCCTTCAAGTGATGAATGTTAGATTGGATATGGCACATGATGGAGCTATAATAGCGGAAATGCAAGTAAAACTAGACTTTCTTCAACAAGTGAAAGCAGCACAAATGCTAGATGATCGCTTGATTTCCATAGTGAACAGAGTAAAAGAGAGTAATGAGGGTGATTACTCTTTGGGTGTACCTGATCAACATGAATTAAGAAAGAACATTCTCACAAAAAGCTCATCATAGCAACTATGCGATGATCCTGGTGGTAACAGGATGTATCAAGACTTGAAAGTACACTATTGGTGGCCAAGAATGAAATATGATGTGACAGAACTTATGAGCAAATGCTTGTTATGCCAGCAGGTGAAAGCTGAACACCAAGTTCTATTGGGTTTACTTCAACCTATTGCGATACCAGAGTGGAAATGGGATCGAGTAACCATAGATTTTGTGACGGGGCTGCCTTTGACTGTATGGAAGCATGATGTTATCTGGGTAGTCATTGATAGACTCACTAGATCAGCCCATTTGATACTAGTACGGATGGACTATCCACTAATCAAGTTGGTAGAAATCTACATTAACGAGATAGTGAGGCTCCATGGAGTATCATCCTCCATTATTTCAGACAGGGATCTAAGATTTACTTCCCAATTCTAGAAAAAGTTGTAGGAAGCATTGGGGACAAAACTTCACTTTAGTATAGCTTTTCATCCCCAAACTGATGGACAATCGGAATGTGTGATTCAAATACTTGATGATATGTTGAGAAGTTGTGTCCTTGAGTTTGAAAGCAGTTGGGAAAAGTATTTGTCATTGACTTAGTTTGCTTACAATAACAGCTATCAGTCCAGCATCAAAATGGCACCATATGAAGAACTTTATGGGACAAAATGTAGGAGTCCTTTATGTTGGACAGAATTAAGTGAAAATAAGCTAATGGGGACCAATTTGGTTCGCGAAACTAAAAAAAGGTACGGGTGATCAAGGATAAATTGAAAGAAGCCATGGACCGATATAAATCATTTGCAGATTTAAAAAAAAAAAAGGCATAGAGTTACAAGTCATAGATCAAATGTTTCTAAAGTATCACCCTAAAAAAAAGTTATGAGGTTTGGCAAGAAGAGCAAATTAAGTTCGAGATTTTTAGGCCCTTATGAGATTATATAGTGAGTGGGACCCGTAGTATAACACCCCCTCATACAAGTAGCACGTGCCCGGACAAGGGAGTGCTACGCTGACTTCATCGGTTGAAATATCATTTTTAAATTATGTATAAATGAAAATCACTCGTATATTTTTTTTTTTACTATTTACTATTTATTTACATTGGTGTAAAAAAAATCTTAATAAAGAAACACAATACATTTTATATAATAAAATATTATTTACAAAACATGCGCTTACTTTACAAGTACTATAAAATAAAATTCAAAACATAAATGCAACAGTTGTGTGACCCATAGTATTTGATACAAGCTGCTCTATTGGATCAGACCACTGCTACCTTTGTCTACTATCGTCTGCTTATTCTCTACTAAATCTACACGAGAGAAAGTGGCTTAGTGATACATATAAATAAGGCAATAAACTAATTTATGCAGCATGCATTGTCATATATCAACACATACTCAATCATCATCTCATGCAAATATACATATTATCATATTGTAGCATGTATAAACATCAAATTATATTCTTTTATCTCATACTTATTTATTTTATTAATGTAGGGTTTTGAGAATGAATCATATTCATAAACGCAGCGAAAATTAAAATTTTTCAAAATCCAAAACAAAAGATCATACTTGTACCATTAAAACTAATTTATATAAATGTAAATGATAAAAATTATACCATGTAATTTTTATTTGTTCTTCAAATCTTCACTTTGTTGGGTTGTAGCAAACCACAACAATCCACACTAGGATATCTCTAATGATAATCCACACGAAGAATGAAGAAAAAACTATCAAGAGAAATGGTTTGAACAAATTCAAAGTGCTAGCTTTGAAAGTGTTCTTGAGAGAATTTTTGTTGTCTTAAAAATATTTTTTTTCACAAACAAATATTTTCATGTCTATTTTCTATCATTTGATGTCTTTTCTATTTGAATCAAATTCAAAAATAAGATGAAAAGTTAAAAATGGAGAAAATGGAAACAAATGAATAGTAATTGGCCATAATTGGCCTAATTAAGGCCAAAAACAGCCGTTGGCGCGCTGGGCCTGTTACGGGTGGCCTGTCTAGCCCGCGCAGGCCCGTACAGGCCCGTGATACTCTCGAACGATTTTTCCGCTCGATCTCATCGCGATCCATCCTAAAATAATTCTCTTATATTTTGGATCATATCCAAGACCATTTTACTCATTCTCTATATCTTTAATGCGTATGACCCATTAGGTTCTCGGTTATGTTAGCCACTTAAATTAACAATTAATTTAAGTAGGTCATGAGCGGTATCTAACAACACATCATGACCCCCAATTGACCGGAAAGTCAGTGGTTTGACTACGAACATTTCCATAGACAATTTCTGTGCAATTATTCCTTTCACCATTCTATACCCCACTTGGTTCAGAGTGTGGACATGTGTCAACTCCCACTAGACTAACTACATCACGTCTAATCCAAGTAATGTTAGTTCTTGTCCTTGAGGCTCATTACTCTATTAGATATGTCATTGAAGACTATCTTTATAACATTTCCACTCTAGCCAGAGATTCTCGAGTAATGACCACAACAAGAGGCCATGGGTATACACTCCTTCTATTAAGAGTGGTAAATTCTTTGTTGGTTACCCAATTACCTTCGAATAACTCAAGCTGTATCCAATCATCACCCTATGAGCAACCTCCCTGAGGCAACAAGGAATAGTGTCAAAATACAGAATCAATATTCAAGATATCCTTGAGTACCTAAAGTCTAAGGATACTTGCACCCTTGTTATAATGAGACTATCATTGACATTTGAATAGATTATCCATATGACTGTCTCATAGTTGGTCATCCAATGTACTTAGCTACACTTAGCAAGCATCCACATGTTAACTTTAAACATCTCATGTTTATAAATTATGAGATCTACTACTCGATCCAATCAAGGAGTGTAATATGTGCTAGTCTGTCTAGATTAATAATGTCTCATCTCATTAATCCTATGACTAGGGATAATTTTCATACTAACATAATTACACATGATAAGAATCTCAATATCATGATCTCATCATGATTTCCTTCATGCTATGTTTTGTATCAAAGATTTCATTAATTGATTTAAGATCACTTATCAATTCATATATCAAATGAACATCAAATTAATGAAAAAGCCTTTTATTAATCAAATAAATTTGTACAATAAGTGCTAAAGGTGATTGCCTTTAGAGCACTTCTCTAACACATACATATTAGATATGTCAAATCTAATTTTAAACATCAATGATAATAAAAGGAAAAAAAAAGATATGTTGAAATCATCTTATTTATGGCATTGTCTCATTGGTCATATAAGTGGGAAACACATGGCTAAGCTACACAAAAGTAATAGTTTAGGGTCATTTGATTATGAATCATATGACACGTGTGAATCTTGCTTATTAGGCAAGATGCCTAAATTACCCTTTAAGGGAAATGGTGAACGTGCTAATGGACTTTTAGACTTATTACATTCAGATGTATGTGGTCCAATGTCTACACACGCTAGAGGTGGTTTCATCTACTTCATTACTTTTATCGATGACTACTTACAATATGGGTACGTGTATCTTATGAGATACAAATATGAAGCTTTTGAAAAGTTCAAATAATTCAGAATGAAGTAGAGAAACAACTTGGCAAAAGTATTAAAACACTTCGATCAGGCTGGGTAGCCCAGCAGCAGGCCCAGCGCTCTGCTGCTTCCCACCCGTTGTTCAACGGTAAATTTTGGCCTTAATTAGGCCAATTATGGCCAATTACTATTCATTCATTTTCCTTTTCTCCATTTTTGACTTTTCATCTTTTCTTTAAATTTGATTCAAATAGAAAAGACATCAAATGGCAGAAAATTCTCTCAAAAACACTTTTAAAGCTAGCACTTTGAATTTGTTCAAACCATTTCTCTTTATAGTTTCTTCTTCATTTTTCGTATGGATTATCATTAGAGACATCCCAGTGTGGATTGTTATAGTTTGCTACAACCCAACAAAGTGAAGATTTGAAGAACAAATAAAAAATTACGAGGTATAATTTCTAATCTTTATATTTATATAAATTAGTTTTAATGACACAAGTATGATCTTTTGTTTCGGATTTTGAAAATTTTATTTTTCCGCTACATTTATGAATATGATTCATTTTTTAAAACCCAACAAATGATAATAGAAACTTAAAACATAATTAAGGAAATATAAAAAGTGGATTAGAATGATTAAATTCAATTAAAAAATTTATTTAGTGGAATTTTGAAAAAATGACCATATTATGTGTAAAAATGCATATTAAGGCATAATTATATTTTAGTATAATATTATGGTACATATGTAGTAATGGATGATTAAATTGGTAAAATGAATTATTAGAATGTGAAAGAAAAAATTTAATGATGAAAAACTTTTCTTCCCTCTCTATTAATTATTTGGTATTTATTTAGCAAAAATTTTTATTACCAACCAATTCAATTATTCATTTCTTCATTATTGTTTTGGACAACAAGCGTCAATTATGTTTGAAACAAAGGTCAATGTTATTGAGATTACATTTGTTTCAAAAAATGAAAATTCATATAATTAAAATATATATTTTTTAAAAGTGAATATAACTAGAAAATTTGATAAAGTTTAGAATTTTGTTATTATTTTTTCTTATTAAAAGTGCTAAAGGTGCAAATCACCCCTAAAGTTAGTATCAAATGACATATTTATCCTTTTATATAAATTTCGGCCAATTAAGCTCTTAAAATCTAATTAAAGGCCAATTAACACCTTTCATGACTCTATATATGTCCAATTCTTTCATCGTCACTTATTATTATTATTATTATTATTATTATTATTATTATTATTTGAAAAAGGGCATTTGTTTATAAGTTATAAATTTATGATGTAAATGAGATAGCTAGAAAATATCAAGAGAAAAATGGAAGTGCAAGCTAGGACTGTTCATGGATTTTGGATCTTCTCAAATTGGACCAAAGAATTGAGAAAAAATATTTAGAATCGAACTATATTATTGACTTTTTGACTATAACTGAACTATATTATATCGTTAACTTTAATTTTGATATATCTGGATCTTTTAATAATATTTAGTCTAAGAACTGTATTGAATTGTATTGAATTATTGTGGAACCGAATTATACTTAAATAAATTATATTTAAATTTTTATAATTTTACTATATATAATAACTTATAAGAATGAAATGATTTATATATAATATAATTTATAACTTTTATATTTTTATTATACAAATATAATATAACTTAAACTTATAATTAAATATACTTTAATTCATAAAATTAAATTATAATAAAATTTATATGATATTTATAATAGTAAGAAATTCAAATAAATGAAAATTTCAAATGCTAAAAATAATTTTATATGTTAAAATTTTTATGATGGTGGTGTAGAAAATTGAATTCATAACCTCTATATAAATCTAAGATAAACACATCATCAAACTAATCAACTATTTTTATTATTAATATGTAAATAAAAAATATTTATAATATATTGCTAGTTTCATTTTTTACTATAATTTTTTTTATCATTAATTATATTTTTTAGCATTTATAATTTATTTTAATTGTATCATATAATACATCCAAATTATATTAATTATTTGTTAAATTAATTTAAATGAATCAATTATAAAGCAACCTAATTTATAATAAATGTACTATAATTATATGATAATTCAATATAAATTATGATTTGTTCTAATTATACTGTATGATTTTTTTGTCAAAATAATTGTATTATTTTAAATTTAAATACTAATATATATTATATTATTAAATAAAAAATATATAATTGATTAATTTTATAAATTCATATCTTTATATACTTTATAATTAGTGAAAAAATTATAGTTAATATATATATATTAAAATTAAATAGTTAAAAAATTACATGTTTTATAATTATATACTTATAGTTATATATTTATCTTTATACTTATGAGTTTACATAACTAATAAAATAATATTATATGCATACTAAAATATTCACAAGGGCCAATTGATTTTTTTTTCTCAAAGTCTCAGATGAGAAAATCCTAAGAGAGCCGCTGACTCCAACTATCATCTATGTACGATTCATTATAGATTTGGCCAACTATCCGTCTTATCTCTTTTACATTATTGACAGTTATTCTTTGTCTCAATAGAGTTTTTCAGTGACATATTTTAATCATCTTCTCCATTATATAAAAAAAGTGGGTCACCGGTTATATAATTTTTTTATCAAAATAATTATATTATATTAAATTTTTGTATCAATCTAAATTATATTAATAAATAAATTATATATATATAATTGATCATATACTTAATAAAATTATATATATATATATATATATATATATATATATATATATATATATATTAAAATTAAATAATCACAAACATACATAGTTATATTTTTGAGTTTATATACCTAATAATTTAAATTTTAAATATTACTATATGCATAGCTTACTATATATATTATATTATTTTTTTATCAAAAAAATTATATTAATAAATAATATATATAATTGATAAACTTAATAAACTTATATGTTTAATTCTTTATAATTATTGAAGATATTATAGTTATATATATTAAAATTAAATAGTCATAAATATAACTAATCATATACTTAATAAACTTATATATTTTTATATTTTTATAATTAATATGCACACTAATATATATATATATATATATATATATATATATATAATCACAAACATACATATATTTTATAATTATATATTTATAGTTATATACTTATATATATGAATTTATATATCTAATAATTCAAATTTTAAATATTGCTATATGTATAGTTTCCTATATATATTATATTATTATTTTTCAAAACAATTATATTATATTAAACTGATATAGTAATATAAATTATATTAAAAAATAATATATATAATTGATATACTTAATAAGTTTATATAATTATATATTTTATAATTAATATAGACACTATAGTTATATACATTTTTTAAATACTCACAAACTTATATACTTATACTTTATAATTAAAATTTTTAATTCATAAACTTTTTATATAAGAAAATTTTGCATTTCTGAATTTTAATTTAATACTTTAAAGAAAATACTCATAAATTTTTTTTACTCCTCAAAAATTAATTGTTTATTAGAAAAAATTTTATGTGATAATTGTGAAATTTTTATAATACTTATTTAGTTCAAAATATTCATTGAAAGTATCGAAAAAATCAAAAAACTTACCAAATTATTCTCAATTTTCAAAATCTTATGAATTCTCAAAACAAATTTCGAATTAAATCAGAGTGTGGACACTCTAGTTTAACCAATAGGCCACATTCCTATCCTGCAGCTTTCATGCAAATTTTCTATATGATGGAGACATAATGAAAAATGACTTTATTATTATATTCTTTACAAAAAATATTGGCGGGGCCCACATCACATGCATCCACTAATCCCTGCCCAAAAAAAAGGGAAATAAATATTAAATGGGACCGACACATAAAAATTGGAGGGGACCATTCCTTTTAAGTTATCAGTTAGTATTACCCAAATTTTGTATACTCCTTGTGGGAAGCAAAAGGAATTGGATTCTCTTCTGTTTTCCAAAAGTACGTACATATCTATTGTCGTAAATGAATTGTTGTAATTTAACATAAATTTATAAATTAATTTAATTACAATTTATACATATATGACAATTTATATATATATATATATATATATATATATATATATATATATATATATATATATATATATATATATATGTCATATCAGTAACTTCATATAAAAAAATTTAAGAGTAATTTATTTAAACACTGGGCTCATAAAATTTCTACTATTTTAAATATGTCAAGTTTTCTTTTTTAATTTTTTTTATAAGACTCTTAAGTTTCAAAAAATTTCACTTATAATTTTTAAAACAACTCACTGGCATTTATGCTTATAAGCAGTAAGGATTCTAATATTAATTTTTTTTACTTCTTTCATTCATTCTATTTCAAATTTTTAATTATGCTGTCTTAAACTATACATATATAGTTTCAGAAACGATTACATCTTAAAACCCATTATTTTATATGAGTCTCTCTCTGTGTTTTGTTATTTTTTATTTTTTATTTCTTAGATTAATTTACATTCCTACTTGTTAACATCATGGCTTGAAAAAATATTAAAATAATAGGGTAAGAAGAGAAAGTTTGCTATTAAACATGAGATAACACTTGCTTAGATTGATTGAATTAAGTCAATTACAAATTATCACATTAAGTAAAAATTATTAAGTGGTATTATATACAATTAGACGGTTGCTTTTTGAAGATGGTTATTGCTGGCGGTGTCTGGAGGAGAGATAGAATGTTGGGCGAACTGGTACGACATAGTTTGATGATCGAATATAATTGCTTTCAAACGGCGACGTTTTTTTATCACTATTGTGCCATTGCCAGGGCAGGGAATATGGATGCTTGGAACGACATCTGTAATGCTTGAACGGGGTCATTAGTTGGAGGGAGGCAGACTGGGCAAGTTAAGACGGTGGCGTTTGCAGGTTATAGTGACCACCTTGCTGGACGGTAACGTTTTGGAGGTAGTTGGTGCTTAACGATAGCGACAAAACTGTCAAAATATTGTACTGACTACGGTTATTCAATATACCACATTTTATATATATTAATAGATGACAAACACAATGTTAAGAAAGACCAAAGTGGTATATGGAGATATTGAGAAGTTTATCTTGACCATGCAACTTTTGCTAAAAAAAATTCCTATGTTACAAGGACTAAAAAATTTAGAAACTTAATATACAAGGATAAAAGATGTTGTTATTATTATTATTATTATTATTATTATTATTATTATTAAGTCTAGCTATGGGCTGGTTAGACCCGTAGAACAAGCCCGAATCGTAGTCCTATAAGAAAAGAGTTTGGTACAAACCCTTCTTTCGATAACCGCCGGTTCCAATTAGAAACCAGTGGTTCATGATTCTGACCCGGATTTATAAAAAAAAAAGGATTTCATGGCCATTGCACATAGTAGCTGACCTCCCTACACACTTTTTTAATATATCAAATTATTAAAATATAAATAGAATTAAAAGATAAAAATACCACTTATAATAGAAAAATAACAGCTATATTTTAAGGGTATTATTGTAATTTAAATTTAAAATTTTTTTCTTATTAAACACCAAATTCATTTTAATATTTTTCATTTTCTATACAATCTCATTCTCAATTTCTCTACCATTTAATTTCAATTCTCTCTACATATATTTATACTTTCTCTTCAATTATTATTTTTCTCTAATTTCTTTCTAATTATAATTCGATATAATCTCAATTTTTTCTTCAATTCTTTAATTCTCTTTAATTCTCAATTTTTTTTATTCCTACAATTCTTTTTTCATTATATTTCTCTACACTTTTTTTAATATTCTCCAATTTTTTTACAAAATTTAATTATAAATAATGACAAGTCATAATAGAAGAAACACATTTTTTAATGAATATATTGTTAATTTAAAAAATTTTATTAAAAATTTGAATGAGGATGGGGTGTTGGAAATTCTAACTGAAAAAAGGCAAAGAAATAGGGGATATACAATCTAGTCCAGTGACAGCATCATCTGAAGCAAAAATTTGAACATTCAAATTCATTTCAAGAAAATTTTAAAAAATAATAGGTCATTTGATGTTGTATATAATTATTATGTATAAAAATACAAATTTAAAATTGTAGATGGTTATGACACATTTCAAAAATATTTACAAAATAAACATGTTACTCAAATTATAATAGAGAAAAGGTAAATTCAAAATTTTGGATACGCAACATTTTCTTCTACTTTTCAATGATTTCAATATAATGATAAAAAAATAAAAAAGAATTAGCAAAAATGATAAATATTAAATATTTATCTTTTAATTTTTGTGAAAAAGTAGATTTTATTAATTATTGTCAAAATGCATTAAATATATATGTTAAATGTATACCTAGAAATACCTTAAACGTGCTTTATATAATTTATATAAAAAAAATAAAAAAAAAATTGCTCAAAATATTTTCTTCTTTAAATAGACTCGTTTGTATTTGCAGTATTATTTAGAGTGATAATTGACAAATGCATTTTTATAATTGTCTTATATGTCATTAGATTGATGGTAATCAGTATACCACCGATAATATTTTTAAAATGATAAAAAAATATTTTAGAAGAATATGAATTAGTTCATAAAAATTTTTCAATTTCTTTTGATAATATAGCGGCAAATACTGTTTCAATTCAAGACCTTCAAAAATTATGTCAATCTACAGTATATTTTTTTTATATTAGATGTACATGTCATGTGTTAAATTTATGTGTTCAAAATAATTTGAAATCTTTGAGTGGTATAATTGCTCCAATTAAAGTAACAATTTTATTTTTATAGTCATATTCATAAAAAAATAAAATTATAGGCTCAATTTTATCGTGAAAATGATAAAAAATCTAAAAGATTTATAACGAATGTTTTCTACTCATTGGAATTCAACATATGAATTACTCAATGAATCATACGAATGTAAAAGATTATTGTGTATATTTATTTCTAATAATATGTCACAAATTAATTTATATCAACAATATTGGGATGTTTGTCAATAACTTTTAGCTATTTTAAAAGTTTTTAATAATGCAACATATATTTTAAATGATATTTATTATCCAACATATCATTTTATTATTGTGTGAATATATTAATATTGTTGATGCATTTTAAGATTACATTATCCAATTTTGCATGATTTTATATATATGATGAAAAATAAATAATTAAATTATTCTAAATTTATTCTTTCATTTAATCTTGTAATGTAAAATAGATGGTTTATAAAATTATTTGAATCTTTATTATTAATTGTTAGAGTTAAGTAATGATTTTGGTGTTGATTTTATTATTAATAATATAAAAAAAATTAACTTGAAATTTATTTATGAAATTTAGTTTGATTTATAATATTTCTACTACTACTATTACCGGTAGTGGCATTGTCAGTTAAGATTCGGGTGAATCAATAAAAATTAGTGGGAGTGGTTGTTTGATAATGCAAAAATATAAAAAATCAATATCATCATCCGGTTCACCTGAACTTAACATTTTATTTAACAACTACATTTGAGTTTGGTGATAGTAGGATATATAAATATTTTTCAGTTTTTGATTGGTGGATTCGATATCAAAATACCTATCTGATACTTTCTCAAATTGCAAAAAAAAAAATTTCAAATTTATTTTCAACTGTTGCTGTTGAATAAGTTTTTAGTGCGGAAGATAATATTTTGGATATTGTAATTTATTTTGATTTATAATATTTCTACTACTACTACTACTGATAGTGACATTGTCAGTCAAGGTTCGGATGAATCTAATAAAAATTAGAGGGGTGATCATTTGATAATGCAAAAATATAAAAAAACCAATATTATCATTTAGTTCACCCTAACTTGACATTTATTTAACAACTACATTTGACTTTGGTGATAGTATGACATATAAAATTTTTTTAGTTCTTAATTGGTGGAGTCGACGTCAGAATACTTATCTGATACTCTCTCAAATTGTGAAACAAAAATTTTTAAGTTCAGTTTCAAATGTTGCGGTTGAACAAATTTTTAGTACGAAATATAATATTTTGGATGAGAAACAGTTTAGGTTAAATCCCGAATTGCTAGAAGCTTAAATATATATAGATAATTGAACTAAAGTGACATTAAAATAATAAGAAATAGAAAAAGATCAATTTGAGGATTAATATGACTTCACCATTGAAGAAACGGCTGATACATTCGACACCGACGGTTCCGATTAAAAAAAAGATAAAATACGTCAACAATTAAAATTTAAAAGGTAAGAAAATTTCGTGAATTTTGATTACTCTAAATTCTAAGAGAATACATAGACAAATTAATTAATAGTAAAAAAAATTAAATTCAAACCCAATTATAAATTCAAACTTTTATAATTAAATTATTAATTGATTAAATTTTTAGCCTAGTTATAATTTTTATAATTTATTAATTTATCAAATAATCTTCACAAATTAATATTCAATAAGTTATTTTTTTCTCAAAGTTTTTATTTTTTTATAACTTATTAGTTGTATAAATTTATAATTTACACAAATTAAAATTTCATAATTTAATATTTTTTTCCTCAAAATTCTCATTCTTTTTAAGTAATTTATTCCCCAATTGTTTCACTTATTTCTAGCTTAATATTTTTTTACTTCATTTATAAATAAATTGATAAGTTAAATTTTATTTGTTGCTTCAAATTCACCCAAAAATTAAGTTTAATAATTCTAATTGTATTTATTTATTCTGTTAATTATAATTAAAAAAATTATTGGAACCGGACGAACCGCTTAATCAAATCCGATTCCAGTTTTCTAGGACTGAAAAACTGGCAATTCCGAACCATGACCAGACCTAATTATTATTATTATAAATTCATAAATTATCCCTTATACTTATTGACTTTTCTTGATATAACTCCTTATTTTTATTTTATAGTTTTGAACTCTTATGCTATTTATTTTATTTTATTTTATCAACAGCTAAATCCTTTTTCAACATTTTGTTGAAAATTATAATGATGCCATTAGTCTACTAATATAAACTACATTTTTTGTTTAGTTTAAATCGAATGTGATATAAATTGAAGTGTATAGTATGAAATCCAACTAACAATACTGTATAAATTATAATTTTTCATATCATTTTTAATTCAAACTGGACATAACAAACAAATTTATATTAGTAAACTGACGATGTCAATGTAATTTTCAAGAAAAAGTATAAGAATGACTCAATTGTTGATATAAGAATAACTCAATTGGTGATAAAAATAATAATATTAGGACTCAAATCATCAAAATAAAAATATAGAAGCCACATTGGAAAAAAATAAAAAAAAATAGGGATCAAATTAAAAAGTTTGCCGAACAAATAATCCTAATTTCACCAAATTTCTTATTTTCTATCTAAAATGATAATCTCTTTCGGATTCTGACTAGGTTTTTATTCTCTAACTTATAGAATAACACATAAATAGGAGTGAGCATCCATCAGTTCGGTTAAACGAGCAAACAACAGTCGGTTAACCAAACTGAAATTGATATAAATATCTTAATTGTTAACTACTTTAAAAGAGTCGGTCAACCAATATTGATTAACTAATATTTTCGATTGATTCAGTTGTTTAAACTGATTAACCAAATTTTATAACATAAAAATTATATACCATAATTCGACATTTAACAACCATTCAATTTCAATTCAAAATATAAGTTAAACCATCTAAAATATTTCAATACAATATATAATTCATTGTTTAACAACCTAAAAATATAGAAAAAAGTTTCAATCCACATTTAATAAATTATATTTGAAAATAATAATAAAATTTAATATAAACCAAAAATGTTAAAAATTTTGATATATTGCAATACAAAATAAGTAGTAAACTTCAATTAGAATGATAGAAGAAATTAATTACATAGATAAACTAAAATTAGTATGAACTAAAATACGACTTCAATTAATCGAACTGAAATATACTAAGACTACTAATCATCAACGGAACCAAACATATAATCAGTTAATTTAATTGATAAATTCAATTAATTTTTTGTCAGTTAATTCTTTTAATCAATAATTAATCATGTTTTGCTCATTCTCATTTTTTTTTCTTTTTGTTCTTTTTACAGCAAAAGTAGATTATAATACATTACAAGGGTTGGCCGTACGGTGAAAGTTAAAACCCAATCCCAAAAATCCATGCATGGAATTGGGATGAAAAACAATGGGGAGGCCTGAAAGTCTCGAAATCGTAAACTTGATGATGGGATGTGAGAGAAATAAAAATAATAATGAAAATAAGTAATAATATTATTAAAAGGGGAGAAAAGAGGGTCCCATCAAAGTACACGTGTACACGAATAGATCCAAGAGGAAACACGCACAATCACGAAAGGAAAAAGTCAGATGAATCAGAGCATGTGGATGAGATCAGAAAGATCGGAGATTAAGAGCGGATTTTGCGCTTTGTTGCCGAAATCGTAAACACGGAAAGAGATAAAAACAACGCGATTTCAATTAAAGAAAAAGACCATTTGCTTTTTCTAGTACCCACTCCCCAACCTTTTCTTTTGGCTTTTGCGTGTTACCTTAATTCTATTTTTGATTTTTTCCGCTTTTATTTTTTTAGAGATTTGTAATTTGTTTTAAGATATTTATTTTTTAAAAAAAAAAACTTAAAACTTATTTTTTTTATTTAAAAATTAAAAAATACTAAATATTTGTATTTTTTATTGTTTTATTTTTAACATTCTCATTTCATCTAAAAACATCTTCATATGCAAAAACTTATAAAATTTAAATATTTTTTTTCATAAAAAGTTATCAAATTGATTTAAATAAATATATTTTCTATTTATTTAAAATTGATTTGATGAAGTAACGTAATTTAATTCTATTTAATTAAATTTCTATCATATTTATTTCCTCTAGTATTTATATATTTAAAAATGAAAAACATTCTATCAGACGGTCAGACCTTGATCTAGTAATGAACTCTTAAAAAAAGCTAGTAGAGGTTTTGAATGAACTGAGTTCCGTTGATTAACTAATGAAAATATAAATTAGACGTCAATATGATTATATTTGCGAAACATCAAAATGTAAAAGGAAAAAAAAAATTGCGGCTAAACAAAACACTTCCTTTTCCTATAAACTGTCTGTTTTGCAACTTTTTTCGAACTTCAACGGATTTCACTCTTTATTTATTTATTTATTTTTTTCTCACCGAAAGATGCTGCCTTGCTAAAAAATAAATAAACAAAATAAAAATCTCACTTCAATGACTTCGTTCTTTTCTTAACTTGAAAATCAATTTCTAGAAATATGGATAAAATACCAAAAAATTGATCGTTTGGATACTGGACTTTTACAATTTTTTTTTTCAATTTTACCCTTGTTTTAGCTTTTAATTTATTTCTAAATGAAAATTTTGATATTAACATGTGTGCTATTACGACCCTTATTTCTGAACTGCTCTTTCTCCCTCTCCTCTTTTCTCTCTCTTTTCGTCTCCTCTCTCTTTTTCACGTGTAAAAAACTATGGAAAATATACGTCCAAATGGGTCAAAAAGAGAGATGGATTATGAAATATGAGTAGTAATATGTCCATATCAAAATTTTCATATAACAATTAATGAAAAACTAATAAATAGGTTGAATTGAAAAAAAATATAAAAATTGGGGGTTCAAATTGTTAAAAGAAAAAAGAATATGACTTTGAAAATGTACTAACATGTTGATTTTTTTGGAGTAAATTTCCGTAATTTATTTTACATTAATACAAAAAATTTGTAACTAAATAAAAATAATAAAAAATAGAATTTAAAAATTAAAACGATGAATAATTAAAATTGTAAATTATTAATAAATTTTTACATAAATAACATTGATTTTTAAAATTATCATCCAAATAATTTCTCTCTATTTTAAAGACAACGGTCATCATGCTATATATTATAATTTTCTAAAAGCTAAAATTTCCAGATTTTACTCAAAAGTTAGTAATATGTTAAAAGTAATAAGCTAGTAGCTGAACTTTTAATTAAAAGATTAATTTAGGTTTTAGCTTACTAAATTTAAACGTCTTATTTCAGCTTTTGTTTGAGGAAATATTTACCTTAGAAAGCTATAAATTCAATCAAATTGGCAATTAACTCACAGTATCATTTTTTTCCCCGATAATAAAACGGCATTTTATTAGCAACAAAGGAAACATCCTTGGAAACAAACTCTTGAACAGAATTGGGGACATCCTTCATTAGAACAACACAATCATCCAAAGAGGAAGCCCATTTAGCTAGATTATGTGCCACTAGATTTGCTTGTGTAGGAGCAAAAAAAAAAACAGAAACTTGTTGAGCATTTACGGTGTATTTTCAATGCTTCAGACGGAGTCTAATTATTAGAACCAGACTCAATTCACAGTACAAGCACATTGATTCTCTTGAGATTGAGTGGAGATAAAAAAACTTTTCAGAGAGAATTTCAGAATTGCAGAAGAAGTTTTTTTTCTGTAAGTTACGTTCTGTAACTTTTGTAGAAGCAGTTGGAGGAACAATTATTGGAGCAATATTTTTTTTCTTATATACTAAGCAAAGTTGGGCTTGGATTGGGTCAAGCCCACATGGGTAGCACAGTCTTATATAACCAAATGGTGAGACTTCTAATATACAAATATAACCATAGACCATATAGAAGACATCAAACCAAAGATGTAATTATTTATGATAATATGCTTATTTACTCCAATTATCTTTTTTAATATACTTGAATGAGTATCATTCAATCCCTTAAGAATCCATACTCGTATCATTTTTATAATTACTAGTATTCTAAATTACTTCAAGCTTCATCAAGTGTAGTAACTCCGACCGGTGAATACAAGTAGCGAGTGCATAAATAAAAATACTCTTTCTTTCGCTCTCACATCAATTAGATTTGAATTAATTTGCTTTTCTAGGAGTGTTTCATTAAATCGAATCATCTCATGACTATAGGATACATCTTAAGATAACCAATATTAATTCATCACATCATGATATAGTCAAAAGTCACAAAAGGTAAAATTGTTTGAAATCCATTTCTAGGATTTCTAGGATTTCTAGGACTCATATAGCCAAGAAGCAGGGATCCATTCTTTTGCTTCCTAATAGGTCATGTAACACATGCAGTATGAAATGCATGTTATGGTAGAGCTACCTTTCTCTTGTAAAAAATGAAAAAAGTATATGTTTTGCTCTTAATTCAAAATAAATAAACATCATATGAGTCTTAGCCTTGTCGCTCTGAAAGTGCCAAATTTGAAACTTTTATTTACACATTCAATAATATTAAACAACAAATTTCATACTTAGCTTCCTTTATATAGACACATGAATGGTGAGGAAGTTATTTATGTTGATTCTTATATATATATATGAAGAATCTCATCTTGATCCTTATCAAGGTGACCTTTTTTTTTTTTTTTAAAATGAGATCAAAACCACTCCCACTGCATCTTATCATTCACTTAATGCCTCTGCATTTATGGTCTCATCTCTGCTCGCTCTATAGTGCCAGAGGTAATTACTCATGTGAGTGAGTCAATCTAAGTCTATCAGCATACTACTTTGAATTGTGCTAATTGATATTTACAATATATTCATATAATGAAAAACCATTAATCAAATAAATCAAGATATTATTTGTAAAAACCAAATGGTCTGACACAATATATACATGGATTACATCTACATAAACTTAGGGATTTTACATGTCTTGCAAATGCATCCTTAGCTATTGGTTTAGTAAATGGATCTGCTACCATTTTGTTTGTAGAAATGTATTTCAGAATCACTTCCTTTTCCACGATCATGTCTCTAACATAATGATATCTAATCTGAATGTGCTTGGTCTTTCCATGATATTTCAAATCCTTAACATAAGTTAATGTAGCCATACTATCATAATGGATTGTCACAGATTCAGATGTTGTCTTGACAATCTCTAAATGCTGCTAAAATCTCTTCAACCAAATTACCTTTTGTATAACTGAGGAACATGCTACATACTCAGCTACCATCGTTGATAAAACTATACAAGATTATTTTTTGCTACTCTATGAAATTGCGTAATCATTAAACATGAATGCATATCTAGAAGTCGATTTGCACTGATCAATATCACCTCCCCAATCAGCATCTGTATAACCAATTAAGCACAAATCTTTCCCTTGATAACATATAACATAGTCTGAAGTTCTTTTTAGATATCTCAATATTCTCTTGACTTCCATCCAGTGTTTTGGACTTGGATTATATTCAAATATGCTTACTAGCCTAACGACATAGCAAATGTCTGGACGTGTGTACACCATTGCATACATTAGCGTAACGACAACACTAAAGTAAAGTACTTTGGACATTTGTTCTTTTTCATCTGATGTCTTGGGACACATATCAAGACTAAGGCTCAAATTTCTTTCGACAAGGATATCCATAAGGTTACATTCATGCATATGGTAATGCTCCAATATTTTCTTGATATAAGTCTCCTGAGATAGACCCAGAAGTCTTTTAGAGCGATCTCTTAAGATCTTAACACTAAGTACATAGCTAGCCTCACCCATATCTTTCATTTTGAAGTTCGATGATAACCATTTCTTGGTAGTATCAATCAACTTCTTATCATTTTCAGCTATTAAAATGTTATCAACATATAAGGACATAATTATAAAACCATTATTAGAATGTTTAATATACATGCAATGGTCTTCCTCCATTATTGTAAAACCATACTTTAACATGACTTGATGAAATTTGAGGTTCCACTATCTTGGCGGTTGCTTAAGACCGTAAATGGATCTTTTGAGCTTGCTAACTTTACACTTTTATCCTTTAAGTTCAAAACCTAAAGGTTGATACATATAAATCTCTTCATCTAGTTCTCCATTAAAAAAGCAGTTTTAACGTCCATTTGATATAATTCTAAGTCCATTTGTACTACTATAACCAAAATGAGGCGAACTGACGCAAACCTGACCAAATGTGAGAATGTATCTTCATAGTCAATTCCCTTTTGTTGTGTGTAGCACTTGGCTACTAATCGAGCTTTATATCTTTCTATTGTCCCATTTGCCTTACATTTAATTTTGAGAACCCACTTTTCCTGATAGTCTTACGACTTGGCAGTATTTCAACCAAATCTCAAACTTGATTGGATATCATTGAATCCATTTCCTCTTCCATAGCTTTAATCCGTTCTTTAGCTTTAAGACCAAAGAGAGCTTGTTGTACTATTTTAGGCTCTTCTTCATTTGGAGCAATCATAAAAGCTTCCCCCTCAATCTCAAATCGATGACGGGGAATATTGTCATGATTACTACATCAAAGTTGAGATTGCTCATGATCTTGCTCCAAAGGAATAAAATGTGGCATACTTTCACTCTCTTTTGCTTCAGGAGGAGCATTATATTCCATATTATCTTGATCTGTGGAAGCTAAATCAATTATTCTTATGCTTCCATTAGTCTTAGGATCTTCCATTTCATAAAATTGGAAATCCTTATTTATTTCACCTCTTTCAGGAAAGTCCTCTTCTAAGAAAATGACATCTCATGACTCAATTTATGTTACTCTTCCATTTGTATCTTCCCTAAAAAATATATATCCTTTTGAGAATTCTGAGTATCTTATAAAGATACATGTCTTTTCCTTCAAACCAAGCTTTCCATATTCATGGAAAGTGTTGCGGATATAAGCCGTGCATATCCATGGGCGCATATTGCTTAAGTCAGACTTCTCGCTTTTTAGGGTACCCATGATGAGGGCATTATAAAAGAAGCATTTTAAACCTATCCCACTTCTTATGGAATACTTCAGAATCTTTTTGATAGAAATTAGTAATTTTTGCTCATAACTCCTTCATCTTCTATTGAGAATAGAATTTGCCCACGAATTTATGGTATACCATAGTCTAGTTATTTAGAGAATTAGGAGATAAAGTCATTAGCCATAATTTGGCTTTGTCATTTAAGGTGTAAGAAAAACACCTCATCCTTATTTGGTCTTCACTCAATTTGTTCAAAAGAAAAGTGTTGATTGTTGTATAAAATTCCCTTATGAAAGTCAGAGGGTGTTCATTAAGTAAGCCGTAAAAGGATGGCAACATTTTCAAATGTATGCCTTTCAACACATAATTCCTTACTCCTCATTTAACACGATACATAAGATAGTGTTACCAATTACAGGTCTAGCATAGTCTTTCAGGGCTAATTGCCTCTATGCATTAGCTTCTCTTGGTGGAACCACCATTAGCTCGTTCACTACCTCCTCTTCCAAATTCTCAGGATTTTCAAAATTTTCTTCTTTATCTTCAGAGGGTCTTTCTTCTTGTCTTTATGTCTTGGATCTCAATTTGTAATTCCATTGAGTGGATGCTTCTCCTGACTTTGTTTGTTTTCTAGTACCTAGCATAAAATTATTGTCAGCAAACAAAACGATAACTAAAATTCAGAAAGAAAAAAAAAGAATAAAAATTGCATAAAATAATTTGAAACACTGGACAAGGCTCTATGGTGCATTGGAGAAAGTTCTATCATGTGTGCAAAGATCATTATTTCATCCTCTGCAAAGGCTCATGCAAAATGCTAATGTAACTCAAATTGTACTCGCAAGTGCAAAGCCAATTGTAATACTTTCAAGGTCACTCCCAAGGTCGACCTTTCAAGGAACTTATTGGCCTAAAATCACAATTAAATTTAAATTACCAATGAACAATGAATTAAAATCCAAAACACTCTAACTAAGCATGATGAATTAATTAAACTACGAAAAAATAACAAATAATAACTAAGAATGTAGTAAAAAGTAATAAAAGTAATCAATGTGATAGAAAACAACTCAGCTCACAATCCTTTACTTGTATGCCCATTAACAAATTAAGAACCAATTAATGTAGATTTTATAGCTTTGAATACCAATTACATAAGCTAATGAATTAACTAGTGTTCAGTCCAATTTTTAAGTTAAATTACAGATAGTGTATCTAATAACTTAGCCTTAAGATTTCTCTTTAAAGTTCAATAATTAGTGATCAAGCAACTATCAAGCTAGAAGTTTATTAAGCACAATTGAAATTGAAATAAATAATTCATCCATTAAAAAGATAAGTAAGGTTCATACAAACTGGGGTTGCCCACGAAGCACCTATTAAAGAGTTTAGCTTAGCATCTCAATAACAATGATCATATCTATTTTCATGACTAATTTAAACAAATTGGATTTTATAATTTAAAAAATCCTACTTAAAATCTAATTCTAAAGATATAAAACTTCCTAAATAAAAGGTAATCTTGTACAAAGTAATTCTTCAAATCAACATTAATCTTCAAAGTCTGTGTTGGGTTTTGAAGAATGAATCACATTCATAAACGCAGCGAAAAAATAAAATTTTCAAAACCCGAAACAAAAGATCAAAATTAAAGCAAGTCATGAGTAGTATCTAGCAACATATAATGACCCCCAATTGACCGCAAATTCAATGGTTTGACTACGAACCTTTTCATAGATAATTTTCGTGCAATTATTCCTTTCACCATTCTATACCCCACTAGGTTAAGAATATGGACATGTGTCAACTCCTACTAGACTGACTACATCATGTTTAATCTAAGTAATGTTAGTTCTTGTCCCTGAGGCTCATTACTCTATTAGATATGTCATTGAAGACTATCTTTATGACATTTCCACTCCGACCAGAGATTCCTAATTAATGACCATGACAAGAGGTCATGGGTATACACTCATTCTATCAGGAGTGGTGAATCCCTTATTGGTTACCCAACAAATACCTCAAGCTGTATCCAATCACCACCCTATGAGCAACCTCCCTGAGGCAACAAGGAATAATGTCAAAATACATAATCAGAATCCAATATATCCTTGAGTTCCTCAAGTCTAAGGATACTTGCATCATTGCTATGATGAGATTATCATTGACATTTGAATAGATTATCCATATGATTGTCTCATAGCTGGTCATCTATTGTACTTAGCTACACTTAGCAAGCATCCACATGTTAACTCTAAACATCTCATGTTTATAGATTATGAGATCTATTACTCGATCCAATCAAGGAGTGTAATATGTACTAGTATGTCCAGATTAACAATGTTCCGTCTCATTAATCCTATGACTAGGGATAATTTTGATACTAACATAATTACACATGATAATAATCTCAATATCATGTTCTCATCATTATTTCCTTCATGCTATGTTATGTATCAAGGACTTCATTAATTGATTTAAGATTACTATCAATTCATATATCAAATGAAAATCAAATTAATGAAAAAGCCTTTTATTAATCAAATAATTTTGTACAATAAATGCTAAAGGTGATTGCCTCTAGAGCACTCCTCTAACAATCTCCCACTTGCACTAAAGCATATCGCATTTGTATTTAATTAGATAGGTGAGTACATGAGAATCATATTTCTTTTTGGGAAGTGGCTTAGTTAAAGGATCAACAATATTCTAATTAGTGGGTACACTTTATATCTTTACATCATTCCTACCAATGATTTCTCTAATCAAATGGTATCTTCTAAGTACATGTTTGGATCTCTGATGAGACCGTGGCTCATTTGCTTGCCCAATGGCTCTATTATTATCACAATACAATTGTATTGGATCAATAATGCTAGGAACCACTCCAAGTTCTATGATGAATTTCTTTATCCAATCTGCTTCCTTTGCTGCTTCATAAGCTGCAATGTACTTGCTTTTGTTATGGAATCAACAATCATTTCCTATTTGGAACTATTCCAACTAATTGCTCCACCATATAGTGTGAACATATAACCTGACTGATATTTTGAGTCATCCTTGTCAGATCTGAAGCTGACATCTATATACCCTCTCACAATAAGATCTCCATCTCCCTATACCAAGAATACATTCTTAGTCCTTCTTAAGTATTTAAGCATATTCTTGACAACCACCTAATGACCGTCACCAGGGTCCGATTGGTATCTGCTCGTGACACTCAGAGCATATGATACAGCGGGTCTTGTACATATCATAGTGTACATGATTGATCCTATAACTGAAGCATATGGAATCAAACTCATGTGTGTCCTCTCATCTTATATCGTTGGACACAAAGACTTTGAGAGAGTAATTCCATAGGTCATAGGAATATATCCCCTCTTAGACTGCTCCATGCTAAACCTCTTTAGCATCTTATCTATGTATGTAGACAGTGAAAGACCAAACAACCTTTTAGATCTATCTCTATAGATCTTTATCCCCAAAATATAGACATGCTTCTCCAAGGACTTTCATAGGAAATTCTTGGTAACTAAATTTTGACTGATTGTAAGGTTGAGACATCATTTCCCATTAACAATATGTCATCTACATATAACACAAGAAATACGATTGCATTCCCATTAACCTTCTTGTAAACATAAGGTTCATCCAGATTTTGTAAGAAACCAAACTATTTTATTGTCTCATCAAACCGAATATTCCAACTCCTGGATGCTTCCTTTAATCCATAAATGGATCTTTGAAGCTTACATAACTTTTTGCCATCTTTGGATATGAAGGCTTCTAGTGGTGTCATGTTCACATCCTCAGTCAGATTTCCATTAAGGAAAGTTGTCTTCACATCCATTTGCCATATCTCATAATCATAATGAGTAGCAATGGCTAGGAGTATCTTTATGGATTTAAGCAATGCCATTAGGCTAAAAGTTTCATCATAGTCAATTTTTTGTCTTTGACGATAACCTTTAGCAATAAGTCTAGCTTTATAGGTAATCACATTACCATCCATGTTAGTTTTCGTTTTGAAAACCCACTTGCACTTTATAGGCTTTATCCCTTCGGGTGGTTCAACCAAAGTCCATACTTGGTTTTGATACATGGAATCCATTTCTGACTTCATGGCTTGAACCCATTTGTCAGATTTTGAACTATTCAAAACTTTTTCATAGGTTGTAGGCTCATCGTTTTCTATGAGCAATACAGTCGTTATGTTCACTAATGAGAAATCCATATCTCTTTGGAATAGTACATATCCTACTTGACCTACAAAGCTTTTGTGCTTCAGAAGGTTGAGCTGTTATATCATCTGTATGAGTAACAAGCTCAGGTTCAGACAGTTGATCAACTTCAATTTTGCTCCCACTATCTCTTTTTAGAAGGAATTCTCTTTCTAAAAAGATAACATGTCTTAAAACAAAAACTTTTTATAAGGAGTGGTAAAATTGATATCCATATGATGCTTTTGGATATCCCACAAACAAACATCGATTAGACGTAGCTTACAGCTTATCTAACATTGTCCGCTCTACATAAGTAGGGCAACCCCAAAATCTCATGAAAGAAAATGTGGGCTTTTTGTTATACCATATCTCATATGGAGTAACATCAATTGACTTCGAAGGAACTCCATTTAATATGTAAATGGCGGTCTCTAGTGCGTTACCCCAAAAGGATTTATGAAGTTTTGCAAAACTCATCATAGACCTTACCATGTCTAACAAGGTTCAACTTCTCCTTTCAGCCACACCATTGTAAGGTGGAGTCTGTTGAACCTTGAGGGGTATTTTCATCATTTTGATGCTAACAAATAAAATAGCAATAATGTATTTAACATACTTGTTTTCTAAGTTTATTGAACAGGGTATGGAACATGATAACAAGAATGGAGAATGGAAGACTAACCTTAAAAGACAAAAAAATTGAAAAAATAGTATGTTCACGCCCGTGACCTTTTATGTCACGCCCGTGATGAAGCTTAGCACCAACTATCCAACATTTAAAGTTCATGGCCATGAAGAATGATAGCAATGGTGAATGATCATATCAGTCACACCCGTGAAAGAAAGTCATGCCCGTGAGAAAACAAGTCAAATTCCTCCAGAGAGTTTCATGGAGAGAGTCACTACTTGGACCACGACTAGGAAGGATGTTCACGCCCATGAAATAATAATGTCATGCCCATGATCAAACATTTAAAATCCTTCTAGAATGCTTCACGGCCGAAGTCACCACTCAAGTCACGGCTTAGAAGAACATTCACGACCGTGACACACTTATTCACCACCGTGAAAAAGGAAAGAGAAACATGTCAGACACGAAATCAAGAGTTGGTACAATGGCTATTTTCGCATTGAATGCAACCAAACGGCTATAATTCGCCATGGAAGTATAAATGTAAGTTATTTATGAATCCAGAACAAGAGAATAGCAAATACTTTGAATCTCAATCTTGTTGTAGCCATTTATGCATTTACCACTTTAAAACAAACATTAATTCTCTATAAAAATCATTTTGCTCATTATTTTCTGAGCATTATAGATTTGTGAGTGTTTCTCTTTGTAATCTACTACTCAAGTGAGTTTGGGTATATTGGGTTAAGAGTAGAACACTTGTAAGGAATATTTATGTGAGCCTTGAAAACACAAGGAATTGGTTTATTGTGTGAGCCATTAAAACACAAGGGATTTCTGGGTTAGTGTGATCCATTGTTAGAAACACCATAGTTGGGAGCGAGCTTGTAAAACTCCATTGTAACACTTAGTGTGTTAGTGAAACTCCCAATTGAGATTGGGGAGAGGAGTAGGGTTTGTTAACACCCGAACCTCTATAAAAATTCCTGTGTGATATCTTCCCATCCCTACTCAACTTAACTTTTCTTTTCGCACTTAAAAGTTAAGAAATTTTAATATCCAATTCAACCCCCTTCTTGGTACAATATCTGGGCAATAATTGGTATCAGAGCTTAGTCTAGCATCGAAGCCTAAACAGTGCTAGCAAAGATCAAGATATGACCAATGAAGGATTCCAAAGTCTCAAGCCTTACTTTGATGGAGCAAATTATACTCATTGGAAGTTTCGGATGGAGACATATCTGGATAGTGAAGGAATTGAAGTCTGGGATAGTGTTCGGAAAGAATGGGCACCACTAACTAGAAGAGGAGTTGATGATGAAGAAGAAATCTTGTCAAGAGATAATTGGACAGAGCCTCAAAGAAGAGCAAACTTCAAAAATAAGAAGGTAATGACAATTCTCTCAAGCTCATTATCCATTGAAGAATATGGCAGAATACAACATTGCCCAACTGCATACAACATGTGGAGAACATTGGAAAACTATCATGAAGGAACAAAGCAAGTTAAATCCAAAAAGATTCAACTTCTTACTTCAGAGGATGAACTCTTCAAGATGAAATCCAATGAGTCATTTACTGACATGACAAACTGTCTTTTAGCCATCATAAATGGCATGAGAAAGCTTGGGAAACACCTGAGCTTAGAAGATGTAAATAACAAAATTTTAAGAAGTCTTCCTCTCAAAGATCACAGTTCAAGAGTTTCCGGTATAGAAAAGGCAAATGAAGACATGAACATCATGAATACCGATGTGCTTATTGGCAAACTTCTTACACATGAAATGGCAGTGAAAAGAGATAGAGAGCTTAAAGCGGAGCTAGAAAAAAGAAAGCCTCTAGCACTAAAAGCCTCTACTTCAAAATCTCAAGAGGAAGTTAAAAATGATGAAGAAAAGAGTGATGATGCAAATGAGGACATTGCCATGCTCTCAAGAAGGTTGAAAAGAATTATTGAGAAGAGAGTGGGCAACTCTAGAAAATTCAGGCAAAGAAACCTCAAACAGACCTCTAATGACTCATAAAGAAGTAAAGAGGAGGTAAAGAGCTATGAATGTGGGAAGAAAGGGCATATTAAACCGGAATGTCTAAGGTTTAAGAAGCACAAGAGAAAATACCAAAGAGATAATGGGGAGAAAGGCCATAAAGCCACATGGGATGACGAAAACTCTTTAAGTGAAAAAGATGACAATGAAAGTGAAGAGGTCAACTTATGCTTCATGGCTATAGAGGATCACATCTTGGATAAGGTAGGATCACTTCACTCATACTTTTTTAATAATGATAGTAGTGATAGTGATAGTAATAGTGAAGATGATGATGAGCAAAGCCTAATAGAAGTATTGAATCCTGAACTAGAGAAATATAGAAGTAAATTCAATACTTATAAGAATAACATTTCTAATTTGAAAATCAAAATGGATGCTTTATAAAAGGAGAAATTTAAGCTTAAATCATCTAATGAATCTCTTCAAAAGTCATTAGATGAGTACTCTTCAAGACCCTTAACTAAAATATTGCTTAAAGAAAATAATATTTTGAAAAATGAAGTTGAGGAACTTAGAAACTCCATTTCAAAATTTCATAAGGGAAAGGATAGTTTAGATACTCTCATTGTGTCTTAAAGACCACCCTTAATTAGACATGGTCTAAGATTTAAGGGTACATCATCATCATCTCACAAGACTACTTTTGTTAAGTCAAGTGAACCCCACATCTCCACATTTGCTGTAACAAGCCAAAGGGCTAAGTGCACAAAATACACTAAATCTTATATACATAAGAGGGATGATCAAGGGTTGGTAAGCCTAAGAAGGAAACCTCAAAAGGCTAATCATGCTTTTATGTATAAGAAGCATGCACCTAGAAAAGCACCAATTCATCATGCTTGTGCATGCCATTGCTCTCAATATCAACCTAATAGAAATATGGCATTCAAAAGTATTGTAAGACCAAAAAGAATATTTAGAGCTAAACAATGTAATTATTGTATGAAATTTGGTCACATAAATAAACATTGCTGGATAAGGAAGGCTCATTGGGAACCTTTATGTGCTAACCTCCAAGGACCCAAGCTCATTTGGGTACCTAAAAACCATACTTGAATTGTGATTCTATAGGTATGCCTCAAGTCCACAATAAACAAAAATGCTTGGCTAGTAGATAGTGGATGCTAAAGGCATATGACCGGAGACAAAGAACTTTTCAATGAAATCAAGAGTATTGATGGAGGTAAAGTTACCTTTGGAAACAATGCTAAGGGTAAGGTAATTGGCATTGGCTCTATTGGTATTAATGGTACTACTTTCATTAAAGATATCTTACTTGTTGATTGGCTTGAAACATAACTTGTTAAGTGTAAATCAATTATGTGATAAAGGAAACAAAGTAATCTTTACTTCCAACGAATGTCTTGTAACCTCTATTAATGGCCAAGAGATATTTAAAGGAAATAGAGATGTCAATACCTACATAATAGACTTACACAAAATATCTAATTATTCCTCTAAGTGTCTTGTGACTACTAGTGATGAATCTTGGCTGTGGCATAGAAGGCTTAGTCATGCAAGCATGAATTTAATTCAAAGCCTTAGTATAGAAGAGTTTGTAAAGGGACTGCCAAAAGTTAGATTTGAAAAAGACAAGACATGTGAACCTTGCCAAAGAGGAAAACAACACAAGTCATCCTTCAAATCCAAAAATATTGTAAGTACCTCAAAACCTCTACAACTCTTACATCTAGATCTTTTTGGACCTAATAGAATTGCAAGCTTAGGAGATAAACACTATGCCTTTGTCATCGTTGATGACTACTCTAGATTTACTTGGGTAATTTTCCTAGCTCAAAAGAGTGATGCCTTTGAAACTTTCCGAAACTTTGCTAAAAGATTTCAAAATGAAAAAGGATATTGTATTTCAAAAATAAGAAGTGATCATAGCAAAGAATTTGAAAATTTTTGTCTAGAACATGGCATTTCGCAGAATTTTTCATCTCCTAGGACACCTCAACAAAACGGGGTTGTCGAAAGGAAAAATCGAACTTTAATTGAAATGGCTCGAACAATGCTCAATGAGTATGGTTTACCAACTTACTTTTGGGCCGAAGCAACAAATACTGCATGTTATATTTCAAATCGAGTTTTCAAAAGACCTTTCTTAAACAAAATTTCATTTGAACTATGGAATGGAAGAAAGCCCATGATATTATACTTTAGAGTATTTGGATGTAAGTGTTTCATATTGAATACTAAGGACAACCTTGGAAAATTTGCCTCTAAATTTGATGAGGGTATCTTTTTAGGATACTCTACAACTAGCAAAGCATATAGAGTATTTAATAAAAAGTCATTAATTTTTGAAGAATCTATGCATGTTGTTTTTGATGAATCTAGTAAGCTTGATCTTGTGAAAAGTAGTGTTCTTGATGATGTTGTAGGTACTATGGAAAGACTTGATCTTGAAAATGAAAGAGAAGAAAATGATCAAGAAAATTCACATCAAGATGATTCTCTACCTCCAACTCAAGAAGAAAACAGGAAAGAGCTCCCAAAGTAATGGAGATTGACAAAAGATCACCCCAAAGAGCAAATCATTGGTGATCCTATAAGGGGAGTAAGTACTAGATCTCATCTCAGATATTTAGTTTCTGATCTTGCCTTTGTTTCTCAAATTGAGCCTAAAAATATTGATGAGGATCTTAATGATGAAAGTTGGGTGATTGCTATGCAAGAGGAACTCAACCAATTTGAGAGAAGTAAGGTATGGACTTTAGTACCTAGACCCAAAGAGCATCAAATCATTGGAAGCAAATGGGTATTTAGAAATAAACTAGATGAACAAGGTTCAATAACTAGGAATAAGGCTAGGTTGGTTGCAAAAGAATATAATCAGGAAGAAGGAATAGATTATTATGAGACCTATGCTCCTGTAGCTAGATTAGAAGCCATAAGAATACTTTTATCATATGCATGCCATATGAATTTCAAACTCTTTCAAATGGATGTAAAAAGTGTCTTTTTAAATGGCTTTATAGAAGAAGAAGTTTATGTAGAACAACCACCAGGTTTTGAAAGCTATGATTTGCCCAACCATGTATTTAAACATTCAAAAGCTTTATATGGTTTGAAACAAGCCCCAAGAGCTTGGTATGAAAGACTAAGTTCTTTTTTCTTAGAAAATAATTTTATAAAGGGGAATGTTGGCACTACATTATTCATTAAAAAGCATAAGGATGATACTTTAATTGTTCAAATTTATGTTGATGACATCATATTTGGGTCTACTAATGAATTGCTTTGCCTAGAATTTGCTAAGTGTATGACTAGGGAATTCGAAATGAGCATGATGGGTGAGCTAAAATTCTTCCTCGGTCTACAAATAAAACAAGGCAATGAGGGCATATTCATCAACCAATCCAAATATGCCAAAGACTTAATTAAGAAATTTGGAATGGAAGGATGCATAAATGCCAAGACTCAAACGAGCACATCAACAAAATTGGATAAGGATGAAAATGGTAAGAGTATTAATGAAAAGCTCTATAGAGGTATGATCAGATCACTTTTATATCTTACTGCCTCTAGACCTGATATAATTTATAGTGTATGCTTATGTGCTCGCTTTCAATTATGTCCTAAAGAGTCACATTTAAATGTAGTAAAAAGAATTTTAAAATATATACATGGCTCATTGCATATAGGTTTATGGTATCCTAGAAATTCATCCTTTCACATAATAGGATATTCAGATGCTGATTATGCTGGAAGTCTTTTAGATAGAAAAAGTACTTTAGGTGCTTGCCACTTTTTTGGAGAATGCTTAGTTTCTTGGTTTAGCAAGAAACAAATTTATGTTGCTCTATCTACCGCTGAAGCAGAGTATGTGGCAGCAGGATGTTGTTGTACACAAATCCTTTGGATGAAACAACAACTTAAGGATTATGGTCATAGTATGGACCATATACCTATTAGATATGACAAAACAAGTGCTATAAATCTGTATAAGAATCTCATTCAACATTTTAGAAGTAAGCATATTGACATAAGACATCATTTTATTAGAGATCATGTTCAATACGAAGATGTTGTATTAGAATTTAGAAGCACAAACAATCAATTGGCATATATCTTCACTAAGTCTCTAAGTGAGAAAAGATTTAATTTCATAAGAAGAGAGCTTTGTATGATTGATGGATTAACTTTATGATTGCCAAAATTGTCGAACCTTGATTGATAATCTTGTGTTTTTGTCTCATCTTTTTAGGTATAAAGTAGCTAACTTGATAGAAATATATGTTATAGGGGATATAAGCACCTTAGAAATGCTTTAGTCTTATTTTAGACTTAGTGTTATTTAATGAGGATTTTAGGCAATTCATGCCCGTGATCAAAATTGCCAAAAGCTCCAGTAGCTTTCACGCCTTGCTTCACGACATGCTTCACGGTTGAAGGTAATGAAGACTATATTTCACGTCCATAAACTTTTTCTATCACCCCCGTGAAACCCTTTGTTCACGCCCGTAACGATTATTCACGACCGTGAATATTTCCACCAAAAACTTACAGAAGCATTCACGCTTTGTGTCACGCTCTGTCTCACGTCACAAGTAATGAAGATTGTACTTCATGACCGTGACTAATTTGTCACCACCATGATATTTCATCATTCACATCTATGACCTTTAATTTTCACGACCGTGAATCATTTCACATCCCTTATCACGGGTATAGCATCTCTTCAGCAAACCGTGAACACGACATTTCACGCACGTGACTTACCTTTCACGACTGTGAATATGTCAGCTATAAAATGTTTTCTGCTGTTATTTCTCTCATTTCCAACTCTCCAACTTCTCTCATTTATCACCATTCAATACCATTTCATAGATTCCGACCCTTTGACAACTCATTCCATCTATAAATACCTTCAAAAACTGTCTCCATCATCAGAAATCAAAACACCTTAGGTTATATTCCAAAATTCCATCAGATTTTCTCTCTTCAAAAATATATTTCTCAATAAAAAATGGAACCTGACTCCTCCAAAGGTACCAAAAATAAGTCTCATGCTTCAAGAAGGTACACAGACTACCTTTTAGCATTATTCCAGAGCACTGTCATCTAAGATACTTAGTTGTCAAGCAAAGACCACTTCTTTCCTCTCGATCATTTGAGTGGAAAACTATCAGAACACTTGGTCTTGAGACAAGCATGACGGAACAACTCCAAGCTTATCATCTGAAAGATTTTGTTGATATCCATCAACCGACGGTGAGGGAACCAACTCTCGAGTTCCTTAGCACCCTACAAGTATCTCCTACCGATACGGTAAAATTTCAACTTTGCAAGCATCTGAACTCCCTCACTGCCATGGAGTTTGGTGACATGTTTAACCTTCCCTCTAACGTTATTCTTAATGAGAGTGAGGTGGAGTTCTATGCTACTCAGGCATGGACTCATTTCGGGCTTGAATGTAGCTGGGACGTCAAGAAGACAAAAAGCACCCACCTTCGATCCCCAGTGCACAAATACTAGCATAGGTTTCTAACCTATAGCATTTTTGCTAGAGGAGATAGCAACGGATCGATTCAAAAGTCTGAGCTCTTTCTTCTGGAGATGGCCCGAAGAGGCCTAATAGTGGCTTTATCTCGATGGTTTGCAAAGCATCTACTGTCTATTGACATGAAGCCCTCTGGAAACATTTTGATTGGTGGGTATGTGACTGACCTTGCTATAAAGCTTGGGTATTTGAAGCTAGTGGAGCACCACTTCAATCTTATACCAGCACATCCTCGAGACAGATTAGACGTCAAGTCGTTTATCAAAATGGGAGCAGCGGTTTGCATAGTTCATGAGAACAACATCTACTACTGCTTCACCAACACAGCTGGTGAGATTATTTGGGAGGACAACGATGCAGACGACTTCAAAGCTAGCCTTTAAGGAATCCAGCAGAGGAAGAGAGTTCGAGTTGAGATGGTGACCCCAGAGGTTGAGCAGGAAATTGGACAATCCTCCGCCTCCACACCGAACTTGGCTCAGCAAGTGGATGATCTCTTGGCACCACGGTTTGACCAATTACAGGCTTCGATGGATGAGAGGTTAGAGAACCTCAAGGATTTCATGGAGTCTCGCATGGAGAGCCTCAAGGCGGAAGTAGCTCGCCTTAGAGAGGGGATGTCCGACTCCAAATCTAGCTAGACTATATTTTCACTATGTTACTTTCTGACATTTTTGATGTAGGACTTTAAATCACTTTTCAAAACTTGTACTTTTCTTTTAATATTAATGTAATTGCATTAATTTTCCCTTATGATTTATCTTTTTGTTGATAACAAAAGAGGGAGAACCTAGCAATATATTATATTTAAATTTAAATGCAATATATTTGAAATACTTATTTGAATCAAATGAATATGCAAGTATGCAAATGAGTTGACATACCTTGAATATACCTTAAGTATACTTTGCATATACCTTGATGCAAGTTACATGAATGAATATGCTTGATATACTTTGAATATACCTTAAATATATTTTGCACATACTTAACTAGTTTTAAGTAAAAATTTGGTATACATTGGATATACCTTGCATATAACTTGCATATACCTAAACTAGGAAGCATACATCCATGCTATACTTCATCATTCTTTACAATTCTTGCACTTCAGTAATTTTTTATCTTAAGCATCTTTTGAGGGGGAGAATTCTCAAAAGCACATATTGCTACATTATTTGTTACCATCAAAAAGGGGGAGATTGTTGAACCTTGAGGGGTATTTCCGTCATTTTGATGCTAACAAATAAAATAACAATAATGTATTTAATATACTTATTTTCTAAGTTTATTGAACAGGGTATGGAACATGATAGCAAAAATGGAGAATGGAAGACTAACCTTAAAAAGACAAAAAAATTGAAGAAATTTCACGCCTGTGACCTTTTATGTCATGCCCATGATGAAGCTTAACGCCAACTATCCAACATTTAAAGTTCACGACCATGAAGAATGATAGCAACCATGAATGATCATATTAGTCACGCCCGTGAAAGAAAGTCACGCTTGTGAGAAAACATGTCAAATTCCTCCAGAGAGCTTGACGTCCAGAATCACTACTTGGACCACGGCTAGGAAGGATGTTCATGCCCTTGAAATAATAATGTCACGCCCGTGATCAAACATTTCAAATCCTTCCAGAATGCTTCACGGCCGAAGTCACCACTCATGTCACGGCTTAGAAGAACGGTCACGACCGTGACACACTTATTCACGACCGTGAAAGAGGAAAGAGAAACATGTCAGGCGCAGAATCAAAAGTTGGTGCAATGACTATTTTCACATTGAATGCAACCAAACGACTATAATTCACCATGAAAGTATAAATACAAGTCATTTATGAATCCAAAACAAGAGAATAACAAATACTTCGAATCTCAATCTTGTTGTATCCATTTGTGAATTTACCACTTTAAAACAAACATTAATTCTCTGTAAGAATCTTTTTGCTCATTCTTTTATTTATGAGTGTTTCTCTATGTAATCTACTACTCAATTGAGTTTGGGTATATTGGGTTAAGAGTAGAATATTTGTAAGGGTTATTTGTGTGAGCCTTTAAAACACAAGGAATTGGTTTATTGTGTGAGCCATTAAAATACAAGGGATTTCTAGGTTAGGTGTGATCCATTGTCAGAAACACCATAGTTGGGAGTGAGCTTGTAAAACTCCATTGTAACACTTAGTGTGTTAGTGAAACTCCAAATTGAGATTGGGGAGAGGAGTAGGGTTTGTTAACACCGGAACCTCTATAAACATTCCTGTGTGATATCTTCCTATCCCTACTCAACTTAATTTTTCTTTCTGCACTTAAAAGTTAAGAAATTTTAATATCCAATTCAACCCCCCTTTTTGGTACGATATTTGGGCAACAAAATCCATTGAGATAAAATCCCATTATCCCTAAGATAATCTAGAAACTTTTGGCTCAAGTATTCACCTCCTCGATCTGATCGAAGTGTTTTAATACTTTTGCCATGTTATTTCTCTACTTCATTTCTGAATTCTTTGAACTTTTCAAAAGCTTTAGATTTGTATCTCATAGGATACATGTACCCATATCATGAGTAGTCATTGATAAAAGTAATGAAGCAGATGAAGCAATTAGACATTGGACCACATGTATCTGAATGTATTAAGTCTGAAAGTCCATTAGCACATTCACCCTTTCCCTTAAAGGGTAATTTAGTCATCTTTCCTAATAAGCAAGATTCATATGTGTCATATGATTTGTAATCAAATGACCCCAAACTACCACTCTTGTATAGCTTAGCCATGCATTTCTCACTTATATGACCAAGACGACAATGCCATAAGTAAGATGATTTCAACATATCTTGTTTTTGCCTTTTAATATCATTGATATTTAAAATTGGATTTGACATATCTAATATGTATATTCCATTGCATATTGTACCACTAGCATAAAGAATTCCATTCAACATAAGAGAACAACAATTGTTATTAAAACTAAATGGAAACCATCTTTATTTAGACTTGAAACAGAAATAATGTTTTTAGTCAAAGTAGGTACATAATAGCAATTATCCAAATTTAACATAAGCCCATTAGGGAGGGTCAACACATAAGTTCCTACAGCTAATGCAGCAACCTTTGCTCCATTTCCAACACGTAGGTCGGACTCTCTCTTATTGAGTTGCCTACTGTTCCTTAGGCCCTGCATATCAGGGCATATGTGTGAGCCGCAACCAGTATCGAATACCCATAAATTATTATTGGAAACAATATTAATTTCAATGACAAAAATACTTGAAGTAGATGGGGCATCAGATGCCTTCTTCTTCAAAGACTCCAAGTAAGCCTTGCAGTTTCTCTTCCAATTGTCAGCCTTGCCGCAATGGAAGCATGTCCTCTTTGGAGCAATCTCCTTGGATTTCTTCTTGGCCACTCCTCCCTTAGGCTTCATGGACTTCTTCTTCTTTTTAAGGTTCTTCTTTTTAGAACCTGAAGAGTCCACCATCATTACTGTCCTTCTTAACAGATGGCTCAACTATTTTGAGCAAGTTAATCAGCTCAGGAATAGTGGTAGAGATTTGGTTCATCCTATGCTTAAGCACAACATGTGAATAACTATCGGACAAACCGGCTAAAATTTAGTTAATACTTAATTCATGGTCCATCAAAAATCCCAAGGTGGTCAATGTCTCAATATAACCATTCATCTTCAATGCATAGTGCACTAGAGATGTCCCCTCAACCATCTTAGTGTGGAAGAGCAACCTCAAAATTTTGAATCTTTTGGAATGCGCTTGCTCATCAAAAAGCTCTCTTAGATGGTATAGTATGGAATTAGCATCCATAGCCTCATGCTGCTTTTGCAACTCAACTGACATAGTAGCAAGCATAATGCAGCTTGCCATCTCACTATCATCGAGATGCTTTTAATATGCCTTCTGAACATCTTCAGAAGAATTAGCAGTTGGGGGATTAGGGAGTGCCTCAACTAGGACATAGCCATTCTTTTCGGATTTGAAAACTATTCTTAAATTCCTTAGCCAATCTAAAAAATTAGGCTTATACAACTTATTTGATTCCATCAGTGATCACAAATTCACACTTGTCATGATGATGATTCTAGAAACCTAAATATAAAATAGAACATTTTAGAATGCACATAAAATGCATGTTTATTAGGTCTTTAATAAATCGCATTATGGCTCCCACTATTTTATTACGAATCCATAGCCTTCACTATGAGCCTGAGAGAACTTATATGGAAGTTCTCCTAATGGGTCGATATCCAACTAGCTAAGAATAATCTTGAGGCAACTCAACAAGCTATCCTTAATTTGGTTGGTAGGTATCTAATCCATACCAATTGCATTATTAATGCAACTATCGAATCTTATGCTATCAACTTATTGATGTGTACACATATATTGGGCTATCAACTCTTGATATGTGTACATCTCATGTATACAAACCCAACTTCGCCTCCAATACTCATTAACCTTGGCACATATCCAACAAGTTAATAATATCGGTTAAGTCTAACCCATTAATCATGAAATCTAATTTCAATGGTTTGAACACATTCTTATTGTAACACCCCCTCACCAGCAATACATGCCCGGATATGGGAGTGTTATGCTAACTTCATCGATTAAAATTATCGTTTCATATATATATATATATATATGACACTCATATATATATATATATATATATATATATGACACTCATATATTAATTTTTTTTCTTTATTTACTATTTATTTACTTTGCAGTGTAAAAGAAATCATAACATAAAAGATAAAATACATTTTTATATAATAACATGTTATTTACAAAACGTGCTGTTTATTTACATATACTATAAAATAAAATTCAAAAGATAATATAAAAAGGTTGTGTGACCCACGGTGGTTGAAATAAGCTGCTCTACTGGATCAGGTCATCGCTAGCTTTATCTACTATCTTCTATTTATTCTTTACTATATTTGCACGAGAAAAGCTCCCACGCTAAGCTCTTGGCTTAGTGGTTCATATAAATAAGGCAATAAATTATTTTATGCAACATGCATTGCCATATATCAATTTATGCTCACATCATCTTTCCATGCAAATATACATATCCTAATATTCTAGCATGCATAAATATCAAATTATCCATATCACAGTTCATGGTTCCTTATTATTATATTTTTTTCTATTTTATTTTATTTTATTTTCAATTTTTCTTTATAGCCCACAACACTCAATCATCATTTTATCCATGTTATAATTCATAATTCATAATTCCATTTTTATTTTCAATAATCCATTTATTTTCCGTAATCTTTATTTATCCCCAAAACACCTATGAACCACTGACTAGGATAACGGAGTTGCCATCTAGCTACTTAGGAGTGTCACTCGGGCAATATGATGTGCACATATAAGTGCCATTATTGGCTTCAATAATAGCGCAATTACCGGCTTCAATAATAGTGCCATTACGGGCTTTAATAATAGTGTCATTACTGACTTTAATAATTATGCCATTACCGGCTTCAATAATCATACCATTAATGGTTTTGATTTTCATCATACTCCCCCCCTGCTGGGCATGCCAAACTATCCTAAGTCTAGTTCTAGTTAGGTATTCTAGGGCTTACACAATCTCATTAAAATTCATAGCAATTAAATTCACACTTTTCATGCATTTAAAGATTCAAAATAACTACATAATCACTCAATTAAAATAATATTTACATAATATAACAAGGTTCACATCATTTTACTATTAATTCAGAATCATCAACATGCCAAATAATCAAATCATGCAAATAATAAAAATAATAAGTAATAAAAAAATAAAATAGGCTATTGCCTTAAGTTATGCACAAACCTCTCTTTTCTTTCTCTTTACTTTTTTTGTTCTCTTTTCCTTTGCTCCTTTGAGCTAAATCCTTGTCAATTTGAGTTCATAAAATTTATAAAAGAGATCATTAAAACTTCATAAACCCTAATCTCTCTCTTTCTCTTTGCTCTCTTAAGCTTCCTTGAGCATAAAAATGGAATTTCCCATGCCTTTCTTTTTTTTTTTTCACATTTTCTTTCACTAGAATCAAGCTTTGGCTATGAAGGAACTTATGGAATGTGGGTTGGTTTAGGAAGGCAGAAATTCTCAATGCAAAGGGGTAAGGAAGGAAGAAGAAACATTTAAAAGAATAACAACAAACTTAAATAATAAGAGGGACACCTAAGCCATATGATTTTTATGTCTAATTAATGGATTCATGCATGTTAATTGCCAAATTAATGCATGCCACTTGGTGTGTGCAACCATTCCATGTGTTTAATGTCCCAATCATGTTAATTGATGGTTATCCCAATTAATTCTTCAATTTCTGATAAATTGCAAATTGACTCCTAAACTTTTCAGATTCTGCAATTTAGTCATTCACCGTAATTTAACATCTTTAAAAACTTTAAACACTTTATTGAGTATTTTCTATAATTATTGGCCATTAGTTTAATTGTTTTTCAATAAGAATTCAAATTTAGACTTCGGTCAAACCAACGAGTCGATTTAACAGCTCGCATGACTTGGGGTCTAAATTAGCGGATATGACATCATCTGCCCCTTAAGGATATTGCTTCGTCATCATCTCTTCACTTTCCCATGTGGCTTCTTCAGTAGAATGATTCTGTCATAGCACTTTAACTAATGGAACTTTCTTGTTTTGTAAAACTTTTTCTTCATGTGATAATATGGCCACCGGTTCTTCTTCATATGACAAGTCGGTTTGTACTTCTATCTCATTAGTTGGAATAATATGAGTTGGATTCAATCTATATCTCCTTAGCATCCACACATGAAAAACATTATGGATTTTATCCAACTCTGGTGGAAGTGCTAACCTATATGCCACTGGTCCGATTCTTTCCAAAATCTCATAAGGACTAGTGAACCTCGGATTTAACTTTCCTTTTTTACCGAATCTCAATACTTTCTTCCAAGGAAAAACCTTGAGAAACACTTTATCTCCCACAGCATACTCTTTATCTCGCCTCTTGAGGTAAACATATGATTTTTTTCGATCTTGAGTTGCTTTCAATCTTTCTTTGATAATTCTAACCTTCTCTTATATTTGTTGCACAACTCTGGCCCTATCAACTTCTTCTCTTTCAGCTCAGTCCAACAAACTGGTGTCCTATATTTTCTTCCATACAATGCCTCATATGGAGACATGTCTATACTTGTCTGATGACTGTTATTGTAGGAAAACTCCATAAGAGATAGATATCGATCCCAACTTCAAACTCAAGCACACAACTTCTCATCATGTCTTTTAACAGTTGGATAATCCACTGTGACTATCCATCTATTTGTAGATGGAAAGCCGTGCTGAAATTGAGTTGAGTTCCCAAAGCTTGCTATAGACTATTCCAGAACTGCAACATAATCCTAGGATCTATATCAGATATGATAGACATTGGAATTCCATACAACCTCACTATCTCACTTACATAAATTTCAGCTAGCTTGTTCAATGAGTATTCCATTCTGACTGGTAAGAAATGTGCCGACTTTGTTAATCAATCCACTATCACCCACATTGCATCATGCTTTCTCTGAGTCACTGGTAAACCAGACACAAAATCCATTGTGATTCTTTCCCATTTCCACTCTGGAATCGGTATTGGTTGCAACAATCCTGTGGGTAACTGGTGTTTCACTTTCACTTGTTGAGACCTAGCAACATACTCGGTGATATCATTCTTCATCCCTGGCCTGTATTGAGTTTTCAAGTCCTGATACATCTTGTTCCCGCCTGGATGCATTGTATACACCATTTCATGCGCTTCTTTTAATATCTCGTACTTCAGCTCTTCTATACTGGGCACTCAAATCCTATTCTTGAAGTACACTGTGTCATCTTTTGTCAATAAAAACTCAAGCTTTTCTCCATTTTTCACTGCCTCAACTATCTTTACTAGTTTCTCATCTTGCTTCTGAGCATCTTTGATCCTTTGCATCAAAGTGGATTGTACTCACATCTCAGCTAAAATCTTCCTACTTAGTGCATCTCCAACCACATTTGCTTTTTCTGGTTGATAGTCAATCACACAATCGTAATCTTTAATCAACTCCAACCATCTTTGTTGTCTTAGATTCACTCTTTCTATGAGGGAAGGTACTTAAGACTTTTGTGATCCGTATAAATATAACATCTTTCCCCATACAAATGATGTCTCCAGATCTTGAGAGCAAAGACTATCACTGCAAGCTCTAAATCATGCGTCGGATAGTTAAGCTCATGAGGCTTAAGCTGTCTAGAGGCATATGCCACTACTTTTCCCTCTTACATAAGAACACAACATAGACCATTATGACTAGCATCATTGTACACAATAAAATCTTTTTCTGGAGTAGGTTGAGTCAAAACTGGTGCTTCAGTCAACATTGCCTTCAATCGATCAAAGCTTGCTTGACATCTATCTGTCCAGTCAAAATGAACCTTTTTTCGTAGTAGTCATGTCAAAGGAGTTGCTAATGATGAAAATCCCTTTATGAACCTCCTATAATATCCAGCTAATCCGAGGAAACTCCTCACTTCTGTCACATTTTATGGTGGTTTCCAATTAATAATAACATCAATTTTACTAGGATTAACCTGAATACCTTATGCTAAAACTACATGACCCAGAAAACTGACTGCTTCAAGGCAGAACTCGCACTTAGATAGCTTTGCATACAACTGCTTCTCCCTCAGTGTTTGCAACACTATTATGAGATGTTGATCCTGTTCTAGTCCATCTCTAGAGTAGACAAAAATGTCATCAATAAACACCACTACAAATTGATCAAGATATGGCCTGAACACTCGGTTCATCAGGTCCATAAAAGCTGCTGGTGCATTTGTTAGTCCAAAGGGCATAACTAGGAACTCATAATGACCATAACGAGTCCTGAAAGCTATCTTAGGTATTTCAGACTCCTTGTCTTCAACTGATGATACCCTGATTGAAGATCTATCTTTAAAAATATGGTTGCACCCTTCAACTAATCAAATAAATCATTAATCCTAGGCAGCGGGTACTTATTCTTGATAGACACCTTATTAAGCTACTTGTAATCGATGCAGAGACGAAAAGTGCCATCTTTCTTCTTCATAAATAATACTGGAGAACCCCACGGTGATACACTGGGTCATATAAAACCCTTATCTAACAATTCCTGCAACTGTATCTTCAGCTCTTTCAACTCTACTGGTGCCATCCTATATGGTGTAATGGAAATAGGAGTGGTGCCGGGTACCAAATCGATAGCAAATTCGATTTCTCTATTCGGTGATAACCCTGACAATTCCTCTGGAAACAAATTAAGAAACTCACTAACAGTAGGAATATCCACCAACTTCAGACTTGCTTTTTCTATATCCACCACATACGCTAAGTATGTTTTGCACCCCTTAGTAATGAGTTTCTGAGCTTTCAACATTGATGTCACATTGTTTGAATATTCTCTATTCTCACCCATCACCACTATCACATATTGCTGTGGAATTCTGATGATCATCTGCTTCCTTCCACAATCTACTACCACTCCATAACGAGCCAACCAATCCATTCCCAAGATCATATCGAACTCATGGAATGGTAACTCTATCAAGTCTACAGGGAATTTCCTACCTTGAATTTCAATAGCGAAACCCTTAAACACCTTGCTAACCCCCACACTGTGACCTAACATGTTAGTGACAAGAATCTCAAATTCTAGAGCTTGTGGTTCTCAACCTTTTCAACCCGGTGGTGGTGTGCATATGTATGAATGTGTTGACCCCGGATTTATCAATGCATGTATGTCAGAGCCAAAGAGAAGGAATTTACCAATTATGACATCAAGTACATCCTACTCCTCTCGGCCTCACATAGCATATGCCCAGGCTGGGGCAACTCCATTACCTTCTGGCCTCTCAACCGTCTATGATATAAACTGACTGGGCCCTTATCGGCCTTATGTGCCTTGCCCTCGACCTTGGCCTCTTCCTTGCCCAAAATCTTGCATCTGTATTGACTTAGTGCTTCCCAAACCTTTGCCATAGGGTAATAAAGGATAATCTCTCTTCATGTGATCTTTAGAGCCATATCTCAAGCACGCTCCTGTCATCCACCAATACTCTTCTAGATGAAAATGAACATAATGCTGAGATTCTGGTAGAGGTACAAATCTATGTGGTGCCTATGTTGGTGCACTAGCTGCTGAAGAAACAGATCTCACAGGCTGTCCCTGCCTATAAGAAGAATGTTTATTGGAACCTCCAGCCTGAAATCGGCCACTGAAAGATCTGGCCCTCTTGCCACTTGATGATCCCCCGCTTGGCTGTGATATGGGCCTCTTGAAACCTCTATCTTGTGCTGACTGTTGTATTGCTAGAACTCTCTTAACTATTCTGCCAGATGTAAGCAAACTAGGAAAACTCATCAGGCGTAGGGCTGAGACTTGTAGCTTGATTGGGTATCTCAATCCATTTTCAAATCGTCGACATTTATCAGCTTCCATGGATACAATGCCGCCAACATATTTGCAAAGATGTGTGAAATCTTTTTCATATTCTGACACCGGTATGTTCCCCTATTTTAAAGTCAAAAATTCCCTTTTCTTGTCATCCGTATAAAAAGGGGGAATGTATTGCTCTTTGAACTTCTCTAAAAACAATTCCCAAGTCATGGGGTCAGGTGCCTCTGAACTATGTGACTCCTACTGCCACCAATCATATGCATGTTCTTGTAATAAAGATACTGCATATTCATATCTATGCTCGTCTGTGCAATGCAGCTGTTCAAAGACTCTCTCCGCCCATTCTAACCAAAACTCTGCCACAGAGGGGTCATCTTCCCATTTACCGCAGAAATTGGAGGCCACTAACTTCCTCAGTCTTTCAAATTGTAACTTAGACGAGGCTAGTTCTGATGCTCTTTGTAGCAAATCTATCATGTTCCTCAAAAGCTCTGTTTGTCTAGTGCCAGCAATAGACTACCTATACGTTGAGCTAGCACTGGATCTAGATGCAGTAGCTCGATGACAATTGGGTCGGGATGAAGCCTCTGTTTCGATAGGCTCGTTACTTTCGCCTCCTTCAACTACAATATGTCATGACCTTGAAGCCATACTCTTCCTATATCATAAAGTAACAGCCCCAATCAGTAAGCAACAACTTTAATATTTAATTGTTGGTACACACGTGCCCTAATTATTTTTGAAAATATTTTTTTTATCCCAAAACTGCCCACCCTCATCCCAGCAACACGTGCCCGGATAAGAGAGTGCTATACTGACTTCATCGATTATATATATATGAAAATAAAGGACACTCATATATTAATTTTTTTCTTTATTTACTATTTATTTACTTTGCAGTGTAAAAGAAATTATAACATGAAAGATAAAATACATTTTTATATAATAACATATTCTTTACAAAATGTGCTGTTTATTTACAAATACTATAAAATAAAATTCAAAAGATAATATACAAAAGTTGTGTGACCCACGGTGGTTGAAATAAGCTGCTCTATTGGATCAGGTCACCACTAGCTTTATTTACTATCTTCTATTTATTCTTTACTATATCTGTGCGAGAGAAACTCCCACGCTAAGCTCTGGGCTTAGTGGTGCATATAAATAAGGCAATAAACTATTTTATGCAATATGCATTGCCATATATCAATTTATGTTCACATCATCTTTCCGTGCAAATATACATCTCCTAATATTCTAGCATGCATAAATATCAAATTATTCATGTCACAATTCATGGTTCCTTATTATTATGTATTTTTTTCTATTTTATTTTATTATCAATCCTTCTTTATAGCCCACAACACTCAATCATCTTTTTATCCATGTCATAATTCATAATTCCATTTTTATTTTCAATAATCCATTTATTTTCCATAACATCTTTATTTATGCGCAAAACACCTATGAACCACCGATTAGGATAACGGAGTTGCCATCCAGGCACTTAGGAGTGCCACCTGGGCAATATGATGTGCGCATATAAGTGCCATTACCAGCTTCAATAATAATGCCATTATCGGCTTGAATAATAGTGTCATTACTGGCTTCAATAATTGTGCCATTACCAACTTCAACAATCATACCATTAATGGTTTTAATTTTTATTATACTCCCCCCTACTTGGCATGCCAAACTATCCCAAGTCTAGTTCTAGTTAGGTGTTCTAGGGCTTACACAATCTCATTAAAATTCATAGCAACATAATATAAGAAGGTTCACATCATGTTACTCTTTAAATTCCACAACTCATATGCTACCGTGTCACTGGCAGATTCCATTATCGTTTTTGGACCTTAATTTTGGTCCTATTACAGCCTGAATTTAGTTACAAATTATGCTTAACAATTTTAGATCTAGATCTTAGATTTAATATGAAACTTGAATCACTTAATTTTGAGTTCTTTATCAAAAGGTATGATAAAATGAATACTGATTGGTCACTAACAATTCTGCCCAGAATGTTTTGGACAGATTCTAAGTCCGAACTTTATGAATTTTTCTAGACAATTACAGATATATTCAGGTTTTATAGTCTGAATGAAAGTTATAGTCCTATGTCTTATCTTTCAAACCCTACAAAGAACATACAAAACTGATTTACATAAATTACGTTATAATAGTTTAAGTAGTCACTGCTCATCCATTTCCAACAAAGAACACATATATGAACTATTTTTAATTTTTACCAAAATTAATCCTAAGTCTAGCAAACATGCATTCTAAGATTTTATCACAAAATACTATTAATTTAGAATCATCAACATGCCAAATAATCAAATTATGAAAATAATAAAAATAATAAGTAATAAAAAAATAAAATAAAATAGGCTATTGCCTTAGTTTATGTACACACCTCTCTTTTCTTTCTCTTTACTTTTTTTTCTCTTTTCCTTTGCTCCTTTGAGCTAAATCCTTGTCAATTTGATTTCCTAAACTTCATAAAAGAGATCATTAAAACTTCATAAACCCTAATCTCTCTCTTTCTTTTTGCTCTCTTAAGCTTTCTTGAGCATGAAAATGGAATTTCCCATGCCTTTCTCTCTCATTTTCACACTTTCTTTCACTAGAATCAAGATTTGGCTATGGAGGAACTTGTGGAACATGGGGCTGGTTTAGGAAGGCAGAAATTCTCAATGCAAAGGGATAAGGAAGGAAGAAGAAACATTAAGAGAATGAAGATAAACTTAATTATTAAGAGGGACACTTAAGCCATATGATTTTAATGTCTAATTAATGGATTCATGCATGTTAATTTCCCACTTAATACATGCCACTTGGTGTGTGCAGCCCACTCCATATATTTAATGTCCCAATCATGCATTTAATTGATGGTTATCCTAATTAATCCTCTAATTTTTGATAAATTGCAAATTGACCCCTAAATATTTCAAAATTTTCAATTTAGTCCTTCACCATAATTTAACATCTTTAAATACTTTAAACACTTAATTGAGTATTTTCTATAATTGTTGGCCATTATTTTAATTATTTTTCAATAATAATCCAAATTTAGACTCCGGTCAAACCGACGAGTTGATTTAACAAGTCGCATGACTTGGGGTCTAAATTAGCGGATATGACACTTATAAAGTGAGCTTAAGGCAACTCAACAATCCTAGCTCTAGAAGAACTCAGGTTCTCCCCACATTAATGAAGACGTAAGACTTAATTGTTTATTTAGCAATTGTTTATTTAGCAAGAGATTTCTTTGTTAAGTCTCATCAAGTTATTATTTCATTCTTTTATACATCATACATTCATCACATGGATATATAAAGATAGTTACATTAGCTATATGTCATGATTATGGACATACTAAAGTCAATCTCTTGAGCCAAAGAGAAATTAACTAGATCTTACCTAGGTATATGCATGAATTTACAACCCAAAATAGAAATCAAATAAAATAGAAATCAAAATCCTATTTCTAAGTCTTCTTGTTTATGGTACCACCTTCTTTGCTTCTTGATCCTTTGTATCTTCTTTCTATCCTAATCCTATATAATCCAATTGCATATTTCAAAGTATAGAAATCCTCAATTTACATTTGAGGGGAGTAAGATGAGAAGAGAAATACATAAGAATGAAAGAGAGGTAGGGACACGCAGACCCTATTTACCATAAACAAAACAATTCTATGCATGCTCAATCTCATTGAGCCTAAGTCCATAATCATCCACCATGTCTTTTCATACACCCTTAACATGCATGCTCTAATGCATAAAATAAAAAATGACAATTTTGGATTTCAATTTGTAAATCGATTCAACGCTTGAATCGAAATTGTCTACTTGTGTTTTTTCGATTAATTTAATTTTGTATGTCATTTTAAAGTGGAATTTAATATTTAGTCAAATTAAATTAAATTCCATATTTATTGACTTAATTCAAAATTAATTATCCTTAAAATCAGAATATTATGATGTTAAAATTAAACAATTTAATTTTAATATACATACCAATTTCTAGTCATACTAGAATTACAATTGCTCAACTTAAATTAATTCAAAATTAATTTCCAAAAATTCTAAAAATTTCCAGAACTTCAAATCATCATTCTAATCATCTTTAGGTCAGCTCAAGTTCATCAAAATATTTTTGGCACAAGCTAAAATTACTAAAACAAATGAACCAACACACTTAGACACTAAAAATGACTCATTCAACATTTAGAATTTTTTTAAAATTTCAAATGCATGAAAAATAATTTTGGCATGCATCTAACATCCAAATAACATATTTTTAATCACATAAAAAATATTTTATGGTGCTGAAAATAAAATAAACACATACAAAAAAATCAAACAAAACAGCCCCACCAGGTATTTTAAAACACTCCCGTTTTTGTATTTGTTTGAAAAATTAATTAAAATAATTTTTCATTAATTATTGGACAATTACAGAGGCATAAAAATATTTCAATATGTTTAAATAATTGTTTCATAATTAAATTACAAAAAAATTATAACCAGCCCCATCAATTAAGCCAAACAACAACACATGTTCATAAACAAGATAATTTTAGACATTTTTGAAATAAATCCGAAATTAATTATTTGAATCACATTCAAATCATTTTTCAATCAAAATAATCATCCTTTATCATCCCATGATCATATTAGAGAAAGAAAAATATGTAAAACATATTTTACAAATTAATTTCAAATTTTCAAATGCTATTGATCCAAAATCATCAAAAACATGCAATCTCATTGCACTTTCAATTAAAATTAATTTTAATGGACACAAGGGGGCTTTGATACCACTGTTGGGTTTTGAAAAATAAAATTTTCAAAACCAGAAATAAAAGATTATACTTGTGTCATTAAAAGTAATTTATATAAATATAGAGGTTATAAATGATACCTTGTAATTTCTTATTTGTTATTCAAATCTTCACTTTGTTAGGTTGTAGCAAACCACAATAATCTATACTAAGATGTCTCTAATGATAATCCATGTGAAGAATGAAGAAGAAACTATCAAAAGAAATGGTTTGAACAAATTCAAAGTGTTAGCTTTGAAAGTGTTATTGAGAAAATTTTATTGTCTTAAAAATATTTTTTTTTTGCAAAAAAATATTTAATGTCTATTTTCTGCTATTTGATGTCTTTTCTAATTGAATCAAATTTAAAGAAAGGATGAAATTCAAAAATGGAGAAAAAGGGGAATTGAATGAATAATAAATGTGCTTAATGGCCATAATTGGCCTAATTAAGGCCAAATTCACTCGTTAGCCAATAGGAGGAACTAGCGCACGCGCTGTGACTGTTGTGGGTTGCCGCAGGGTTGCCCAACTGGCCCACCCATGCTGGCCCACGCAAATGATTTTTTCGTCCGATCTCATCGCGATCCATCTTGAAAGTATTCTCTCATATTTTGAATCCCATCCAAGACCATTTTACTCATTCTTTATATCTTAAATGCGTGTGACCTATTATGTTCCGGGTTATGTTGGCCACTTAAATTAACAATTAATTTAAGCCAAGTCATGAGCAGTATCTAGCAAAACATCATGACCCCCAATTGACCGGAAAGTCAGTGGTTTAACTATGAACCTTTCCAAAGACAATTTCCGTGCAATTATTCCTTTTTCCATTCTATAACCCACTTGGTTCAGAGTATGGACATGTGTCAACTCCCACTAGACTGACTATATCATGTCTTGTCCATGTAATATTAGTTCTTGTCCCTAAGGCTCATTACTCTATTAGATATGTCATAGAAGACTATCTTTCTGACATTCGCACTCCGGCTAGAGATTCCTGAGTAATGACCATGATAAGAGGCCATGGGTATACACTCGTTCTATCTAGAGTGGTGAATCCTTTGTTGGTTACCCAATTACCTTTGAATACCTCAAGTTGTATCCAATCACCACCCTATGAGCAACCTCTCTAAGGCAATAAGGAATAGTGTCAAAATACAGAATCAGTATCCAAGATATCCTTGAGTACCTCAAGTCTAAGGATACTTGCACCATTGTTATGATGAGAATATCATTGACATTTGAATAGATTATCCATATGATTATCTCATAGCTGGTCATCCAATGTACTTAGCTACACTTAGCAAGCATCCATATGTTAAGTCTAAACATCTCCTGTTTACAGATTATGAGATCTACTACTCGATCCAATCAAGGAGTGTAACATGTGCTAGTTTGTCCGGATTAACAATGTTCCGTCTCATTAATTCGATGACTAGGGATAATTTTGATACTAACATAATTACACATGATAATAATCTCAATATCATGATCTCATCATGATTTCCTTCATGCTATGTTCTATAGCATTGACTTCATTAATTGATTTAAGATCACTTTCAATTCATAGATCAAATGACTATCAAATTAATGAAAAATGTAACATCCTCGACCTTCCCCACATGCATTTCATTTTAACATATGCATCTTCCATATAATCCAATTGAACACGTGCATTTCATGCATATTTTCTTAGAAACAAGTTCATGGCAAGCACTAGCTATGTGTCCTAGTATTTGGCAATTGTATCGAGTCACAAGTGTGTACTTATAACCTAAATGAGGATAACAAAGTATTAGAAATAAATTGAATAAGGTGACTAAATTAAGGTAAGCAAAATGACTAGATTAAGATTTGTAAATATTTACATTATTAATTTAGTTAAATTGGGCCAAATGATTAAGTTGTATTATTGTGTGGATTCGTGGAATTATATATATATATATATATATATATATATATGTAAATAATAATAATAACATAGATAAAATAAAATAAAAATGAAACAAAAGAAAAATAAAAGAAAAGAGAAGAGAAAAGAAAAGAGAAAAGTGACGAGAAAAGAGAAGAGAAAAAGAGAAAAAGATAAAAAGACAAAAAAAAAAGTTAGCTTTATCTTCCTCTCCCATTTCTGCCTCCTCACTCCATCCCATTTTCTTCTTCATCTTCCTCCATTCCAGACTTCAATTCTTCCTTGTTTCACTTAGTTTTTGAAGCAAATTGATCCTTGCAAGTTCGTTCTTGGTAAGTAATCAATTCTTATTGCTATAGGGCTGATTTGAGTTGCTAAGGTTCATTAATAGGCACTGAATTGAACCCTGATTTTGATAAATATAGAAATTGATTCTGGAAAAGTTTAAAACATAAAAGTTGTTCGTTTATGTCTTAGATTTGTGGATATTAAACCTTTTTGCAAGATTTGGTGTATAGGAAGAGAAATTCTCTCTCTACTGAAACTGGTAAGGGTGTGAACCCTAGCCAAGATAGCTATTGTGTTCTTTGGTTTTGAATATGTTAAAGCTATTATTTGAAGTATCGCAAAAAATAAAAGTTGTAGATATATTTGAAAGATTAGGAAAAAGCCTCTCAAAGGCGAACTCTATTCGGTGCACGAGCACATGTTTTATGTATCTTTATACCAAATTTCATATTTATATGTCTTGTATATGTTGAGTTATGGTGAATGGAACTATGAATGTTCCATAGTTTGAATTGCCTGCTTAGTGCCCTGCGTAGTTCAAGAAAATTGTGTAGCCATTTTGAGCTCTTTAGAGATATATTATCTAAATTATCAAAACATGAAAGTTATAGGTATATGTCTTATCCAAATTTTAATACTAATTTCAGCTTAATATGTTATGTATAGACTACGTTATCGCCTTTGGAAGTCATACTGATCTGGAAGCCAATTCTATTATGGACCAGTAGCATGTTTTTTATAATTTGAAGCCCTTGGAGACAAACTTGATAAAAGTTGTAAATATGAAAAATGTTCCATTTGAACCCATATAAGTTTTTGTAAAGTTTCATTGAAATAGGAATTATATATTATAAGTTATGATGAACCAAAATTGGTACCCTAAAACTGCAAAAGGGCAGAAAACAGGGTAGAAAATAGAACACACTTAGAAATTCCACCAAAAATTGTACAATGCTCCAATTTCATTGAAATTTTAATATGTTATATAATTATATGTTATTTTTAGTTAGGGACAAGAATATGATTAATTGGTCAAGTATAGAGAAATATATAGGCTAAACAGTCCTATAAGGTCACACTGCTTCATAGGAAAAAAATCTTAGCTATTGATAAGAACAATGCATGTTAATTTTTTTAAGCCATATTAAGTCTCCTAATCATGAGTTAATCGATTATATTTTCATATTAGGCTCACAACATATTGGAGACCCACAAGGAGTGGATAGACAATAAGTTAGGGGTCGGAATCAAAGGAGAAAGGTGAGTCTAATTATCGATTGAATTCTTTAGTGCATATGAATGTTGCTTGCTATGTGATTCATATGATTGTCATGATTTGCCACTGATAATATGATGATGGATAATTTGTGACATTTGTGATACTCATAAGTGGTATACTTGTGATATATTTGAGATATATGTTTGACATATGTGATATATATGCATGGTATATGTATAGTATATGCGAGGTATATACGTGGCATATGAGGCATATATGCAGTATATGTATGTTATATGTGATAAGGTGCAATGGTTGATGAATGCTTAAGTACAAGTGCATATGCATATGGACTTAAAAGGCGTTGTGACTAGCTAATCGATATTGTAAAGCAAAAGAAGAGGCCTATGGCCCAACAAATGTGCAAATGAAACAAATGATCAAGCTAGCTAGCAAATACAAATATTCATATGGAAAATGTTCACATGGAAACCCGGGGGAATGTCTGTTTAACTTGTTGCATACGTAAAGAGTAATTATTACAGGTTTCAACTTTATTGATATTTATATGATACTTATGAATGGAGTGGAATACATGGCATGTATTGTATTTGTAATTTATTACTATGAGTTTTTCGGTACTTTAGAGCTCATTTGATGGTTATTCTCACTGAGCCGCAACTCATCAATTTGCATAATTTTTTAGGTAAAGAAAAGTGATAGCTCATTTTGAGTAGCGTATAGAAGACATGGAGCACAAGTCACTTGTTGAGCCTCATCACTCTCTCTCCTTGCATTCCACACGAGCATGAAAACATGTCATATGTATTTTGGATTTATATGTTTGAATATGTAGAGTCACTCTAGATTAGTTTTAAAATGTATGAATGGAAGCAACTCGTAATCCTTTAGACGTAAAGTTTAAGTTTTAATAGATGTGATATAATATCTTTGGTGAAAAGCTTAGTGTTGACTTGTAAAGTCATTGAATGATATTACTGGATATGAGACTTGCAAAGTCATTGAATGATATTATAGGATATGAGACTTGCAAAGTCATTGAATGATATTACAGGATGTAAAAAAATTTACTATCACTGTTAATAGGATATTTTGTCTTTCCAGAATGCTATGTGTGATTATTTGATATAGGGATAGGTTTTACTGAATTGCATAAGGAGTGATGTTACACTTTTGGTATCAGAGTAGGGTTAGGTTCCATGGGAACATGCATATGCATAAGAGCATGATAACATGTGCATCGTATATGTTGAAAATTATGTAGTGACATAATTCTAAATATTTTAGGGACATCATAAGACACGATTCACCAAGGAGGGAGAGGCTGGCTGGAATGCATTCTTATGAGGCATCACCTCATTTTTATAGAGATCAACCAACACCAGGAGCAAGAACTCCAGTGCATGCATCCCAATCATCACATGCAGAAGTACCCCATGAAAACCTAGAACAAGAAGTATATGGTCATGAAATGTACAAGGAAAGACATTATGACAAGTTGAGGAAACATGGTGCAACTGATTTCAATGGCACCATAGACCCAGTAGAAGCTGAGACATGGCTGAAAAGGACACAGAGTGTAACGTCACATCTTATGCATTTGAGTATAACCTATCCCTGTATCAAGTAATCATAAATAGCATACTGGAAAGGTAGAATACCCTGTTAACAATAGTAGTAGATTTTTTTTTCATATCCTGTAATATAATTCAATGACTTTGCAAGTCTCATATCCTATAATTTCATTCAATGACTTGCAAGTCTCATATCCTGTAATATTATTCACTGACTTTGCAAAGTTAACACTGAGGTTTTCACCACAATATAATATATCACATATATCAAAACATAAACTTTACACCTAAGTATTTTCGAGTTGATTTCATTTATATATTTTTAGACTCATTCCAAGATGACTATACATATTCAAGCATGTAAATACAAAACACATATGACATATTTTCATGCTTGTGTGGAATGCAAGGAGAGAGAGAGTGATGAGGCTCGACCAATGACCTGTGCTCCATGTCTTTTATATGCTACTCAAAATGAGCTATCACTTTTCTTTACCTGAAAAAATGATGCAAATTGATGAGTTGCGGCTCAGTGAGAATAACCATCCAATGAGCTCTAAAGTACCAAACAACTCATAGTCATAAATCACAATTCCAATATATACCATGTATTCCATTCCATTCATCAGTATCATATAAGTATCAATAAAGTTGAAACATATAATCATTACTCTTTATGTATGCAAATGCTTTGCTTATTTCATTTTGTTATGACCAAGTTAAACAGACATTTCCCCGGGTTTTCATGTGAACATTTGCATTTGCATTTGCTAGCTAGCTTGATCATTTGTTTCATTTGCACATTTGTTGGGCCATAGGCCTCTTCTTTTGCTTTACAATATCGATTAACTAGTCAACGCCTTTTTAGCCCATATGCATATGCACTTGTATTTAAGCATTCATCAACCATTGCATCTTTATCATATACAACATACATATATTCCATATATACCTCATATGTCAAGCATATACCTTGTATATACTATACATATACCATGTATATATATCACATTTGTCAAACATATACCTCAAATATACCGCAAGTATACCATTTATGTTTACCACAATGTCACAAATTATCCATCATTACATTATCAAGGACCAATCATGACAATCACATGAATCACATAGCAAGCAACATTCATTTGCACTAAAGAATTCAATCGATAATTAGACTCACCGTTCTCCTTTGATTCCGACCCCTAACTTATTGTCTATCTGCTCCTTGTAGGTCTCCAATATGTTGCGAGCCTAATATGAAAACATAATCGATTAACTCATGATTAGAGAGACTTAATGTGGCTTAAACAAATTAATATGCATTGTTCATGTCAATAGTTATGATTTTTCCTATGAGGCAGTGTGACCTTATGGGACTGTTTAACCTATAACGTTTTCTATAATTGACCAATTAATCTGATTCTTGTTCCTAATTAAAAATAACATAGAATTATAGAACATATTCAAATATCAGACCAATTGGATCATTGTACAATATTTGGTGGAATTTCTAAGAGTGTTCTATTTTCTGCCTTTAGGCAGTTTCAGGGTACTCATTTGGGTTCATCATAACTTATAATATATATGTCCTATTTTAATGAAACTTTACAGAAACTTATAAGTGTTCATATGGAACATTTTTCATGTTTAAAACTTTTACCAATTATGTCTCTAAGGGATTCTAATTATACCAAACAGTTTACTGGTCCAGAATAGAATTGACTTCCAGACCCGTATGGCTTACAAAGGCCATAACTTAGTCTATACAGAACCAATGAAGTTTACATTAGTACCAACTTTTAGCTAAGACATATACCTATATCTCTCATGTTTTGATCATTTATAGAATCTAGTTCTAACAAGCTCAAATTAGCCAAACAAATTACTTAATCTTCCCAGGTCACTCAGTATGCAGTTCAAACCATGGAACAGTCATGGTTCCATTCACCATAATTCACAATTTACAAGGTCTATGAATCTGAAATTTGGTAGAAAGATAAAAAAAATATATATCTACAACTGTTATGTTTTGAGAGACTTCAAATAAGGGCTTTAACATATTCGAAATCAAACCACACAGTAGCTAACTTGGTTAGGGTTTACACCCTGACCAGTTTCAGTACGAAGAGCATATCTCTCCCTATACATAACATCTTGCAAAAATGTTTACATATCCATAAATATAAGATATAAAGGAACAAATTTTGTGTTTTACAAATTTCCAGAATCAATTTCTATTAACATCAAAATCTGGGTGCAATTCAGTGTCTAATATTGAACCTAAGCAACTCAAATCAACCCTATAGCAATAAGAATTGATTACTTACCAAGAAAAACCTTGAAAGGGATCAATTAGCTTCAAAAAATAGGTGAAAAAAAGAAGAATTGAAGTCTAAAATGGAGGAAATTGAAGAAGAAGTCGGGCTGGAGAAGAAGGCAGAAATGAGGAAGAAAGATGAAGATAAAGCCAACTTGTTTTTTTTGTCATTTTGTCATTTTGTCATTTTCTCTTCTTCTCTTCTCTTTTCTCTTCTCATTTCTCTTTTCTCTTCTCTTCTATTTCTCTTTTGTGTCATTTTCATTTTATTTTTTCTATATTATTATTATTATTTACATATATTTATAATTTGATTAATTCACACAATAATACAACTTAATCATTTGACCCGATTTAACTAAATTAACAATGTAATTGTTTACTAATCTTAATCTAATCACTTTGCCTACTTTAATTTATACACTTTATTCAATTCATTTCTAATACTTTGTTATCCTCATTTAGGTTATAAGGATACACGTGTGACTCGATATAATTGCCAAATACTAGGACACGTAGCTAGTGCATGCCATGAACTTGTTCCTACAAAAATACGTATGAAATGCACGTGTTCAATTGAATTGTATGCAAGATGCTTATGTTCGATAAAATGCATGTGGGGAAGGTCAAGGATGTTACACAGAGGGTACGGAATATAATGAGATGTACCCCAGATGAGAAATTTGATTATGCAGTAACTTTGCTTCAAGGCAATGCCTATGAATGGTGGGAGACAATCCCAAAAAGTGATGCACAACCACCAGTCTTGACGTGGAATAATTTCCATAAGGAATTCCAGAATAGTTACATGCCAGAGGCATGTAAAGATGAGAAGAGAAAGGAATTCCTAAATCTAAAATAGGGGAACATGTCCATTGCTGAGTGTTGCCCAGATATTGAGCCAAAAAGGGGGGTTGAATTGGAGATTAAAAAATTTAACTTTTAAGTGCTGAAATAAAAATTAAGTTTGGTAGGGATAGAAGAATATGACACAAGAATGTTTATAGAGGTTCGGGTGTTAACAAATCCTACTCATCTCTCCAATCTCAATTGGGAGTTTCAATAACACACTAAGTGTTACAATGGAGTTTTACAAGCTCACTCCCAACTATGGTGTTTCTAATAATGGCTCACACCTAACCTACAAATCCCTTGTGTTTTGATGGCTCACACAATAACCAATTCCTTGTGTTTTACAGGCTCACACAAATAACCTTTACCTTGTCTTTTACAGGCTCACACAAATAACCTTTTTTTGTGTTTTAGAGACTCACACAACTAACCCTTACAAGTGTTTTACTCTTAACCCAGAAATACCCAAAACTCACTTGAGTAAATGATTACAGAGAGAAATACTTACAAATCTATTTTTCTCAATAAATGATGAGAAAAATAATTTTCATAGAGAATAAATATCAAATGCACAAAAATGGCTTACAACAAGGTTTTGATTCAAAATATTAGCTATTCTCTTGTTCTTTTGTTCTCCTTGTTTTCTTCTGTTTTTCTGGATGCATAAATGACTTGCATTTATACTTCCATAGCAAATTATAGCCGTTAAAATGCATTTAATATGAAACTAGCCGTTGCACCAACCTTAATAATTGCGCCTAACATGTTTCTCTTTCATCGTTCACGGTCATGACTATATATGTCACGATCGTGACCGTTCTTCCAAGCTGTGACTTAAGTGGTGACCTTGGCCGTGAAACATTCTGGAAGGTTTTGAAATGTTTGTTCATGGGCGTGGCATTTTATCTTCACGAGCATGAAAACCTTCCAAGCCGTAGTCCAAGTGGTGACTTTGGTCGTGAAGCTCTCTGGAAGTATTTGTCATGTCTTTTCACAGGCGTGACTGAAATATTCATTCACGATTGCTATCTTTCTTCATAGACGTGAACTTTAAATGTTGGTTTGTTGGCGCTAATGCTTCATCACGGGCGTGACACACAAGGTCATGGGTGTGAACATGCTATTTCTTCAATTTTATCTTTTTAAGATTGATCTTCCATTCTCCATTCTTGCTATCATATTCCATACCCTGTTCAATAGACTTAGAAAGCAAGTATGTTAAATACATTGCTATTTTATTTGTTAGCATCAAAATGATGGAAATACCCCTCAAGGTTCAACACTGAGTATGAGGTGTAGTTCAACAAACTTTCCCACTATGCCACCTTTATGGTTTCTACTAAAAGAGATAAATGCAGGAAGTTTAAGGAGGGCCTCAAATATGAGATCAGAAATAGAATTACAACTACTGATCTTGATAGTTATGCCAGACTCAGAGCTACTACAATCAGAGCTAAACGGTTAATGAAAGAAGCTGGGGAACAACAAATTAAAAGGGCAGCACGTGAGTTCTTTGCTTACTAGAAGACGGTCGGAAAAAGGAGGTAGATAGATGCCTGCACAATCTGGTAATAGAGGCAGATACTCGAGCTCTAGAGGTCATGCTATGACTTCTTTTTACCCAGGCAGAGGGTAGAGCCAATATGTTGAACAGAGGCCCACATGTACTCATTATGGTAGACAACATACGGGCGAATGTAGAAGGCTCACAGGAGCATGTTATTTTTGTGGATCAATGGAGCACATGTATAGAGACTGTCCGAAAAGAGCCAAACTAATAGAAACTAATAGAGGTAGAGGAGTATCTGATACTACAGTTGAGGCACCGAGGGTCTACCCTACTAGTGGGACATAGGGCAGAGGAAGAGGCAGGGGCAGGATTGGTACAATGGGTAGAGGAGTGACCAGATCTGAAGGTTAGAGTTCTAGACCCCCTACTCAGGCCAGGGTGTGTGCCATGACTAGACAGGAGGCAGTTGATGCTCCCGAAATAGTTATCGGTAATATTTACATTTATGATATGTTAGCATATGCATTGATTTATCCAGGCTCCACTCATTCATTTATATCATTGCATATGGCATCTAAACTGCATCAAACGCATGAGCCTTTGGGGATTGACATAAATGTGAGTACTCCATTGGGAACACTAGTAGTTGTGAATAATGTCAGTCGTGATTGCTTAATATGCATTTGATAGAGCTGAGTTAATAGCTGATCTGATTTTATTGCCAATATATGAATTTGATGTGATACTGGGAATGGTCTAGTTAACTAGACATCATACAATAGTGAATTGCTTTACTAAGGAAGTAATGTTGGAATCACCAAACCAGCCAAGGGTAGTATTTCTAGGTGAAAGAAAACTTGTGCCTACATGCCTAGTCTCAGTTGTAAAGGAATTTTGAATAATCAAAGGGGGATGTGAAGCATATTTGGCATATGTGACTGATCAGCATTTCCAGGCAGCTGATGGAAAAATTTTTACTACCACCTTGAAGACCAGAAACCCCATCAAGTTACAGATTTTCCCAGAGCTTGCAATATGGACTTATGTCCTTGGATCAAATCTTCTACCTGGTTTACCACCAGATAGAGAGATAGAATTTACTATTGAACTAGTACCAGGAACAACACCAATATCAAGGTCACCCTACAGAATGGCCCCAGTTGAGTTGAAAGAATTGAGGACCCAATTGCAAGATTTGCTTGACAAAGGGTATATCAGACCTAGTGTATCACCTTGGGGAGCTCCAGTATTATTTGTTAAAAAGAAAGATGGAACAATGAGATTGTGCAACGATTATAGGCAATTGAACAAAATGACAGTGAAGAACAAATATCCATTGCCTAGAATATATGATTTGTTTGATCAATTGCAAGGAGCCCAAATATTCTCCAAGATTGATTTGAAATCAGGCTATTACCAGCTGAAGGTAGCAGAAGCGGATGTTCCAAAGACTGCATTTCGAACCAGGTATGGACATTATGAATTTTTAGTAATGCCATTTGGGTTGACTAATGCTCCAGTTGCATTTATGGCTTTAATGAATAAGGTGTTTCAACCATATCTGGATAGGTTTGTGATAGTATTTATTGATGACATATTGGTGTACTCAAAGAATAGGGGAGAACATAAACAATATTTAAAAATTGTGTCGCAAACTTTGAGGGAGAAACAATTATATGCAAAATTTAGTAAATGTGAATTCTAGTTGGATCATTTGGTGTTTCTTGGACATGTTATGTCGAGCAAGGGCATAGAGGTTGACCCAAAGAAAATACAGGCCATGGTAAATTGGGAAGCTCCTAAAAATATTTCTGAAATGCGTAGTTTTCTAGTTTTAGCTAGATACTACCGCAGATTTGTTGATGGATTTTCATTAATTGCTAGCCATTTGAAAAAATTATTGAGAAAGAATGTGCCTTTCAAGTGGACTCTAGAATGTCAAAGGAAATTCGATGAATCAAAACACAGACTAACCTCAGCACCAGTGTTAACTATCCCTATAGGTATAGGTGGGTTTAGAGTATATAGTGATGCTTCTCACCAAGGCTTAGGATGTGTATTAATGCAATACAGTAAGGTGTAGCTTATGCATCCAGGCAACTGGGACCACATGAGATCTCATATACAGTGCATGATTTAGAATTGGTTGCAATTGTATTTGCATTGAAGATTTGGAGGTATTATCTGTATGGTGAGACATACCAGATCTTCATAGACCATAAAAGCTTGGGTTATTTGTTAACAAAAAAAGAGTTAAACATGAGGCAAAGACGATGGTTAGAGTTGTTAAAAGATTATGACTGTACAATTGAATACCATCCAGGGAAAGCCAATGTGGTAACAGATGCATTGAGTAGGAAGTCTAGTGGTAGTGTAGCTCACTTACATACATCCTCTTTTCCATATTTGATTCAAATGCGATCTATGAATGTTGAATTAAATATTTAGGATAGAGGGCCATTGGTTGCTACTTTTCAGGTCAGACCTATACTAAAGGATAAGATCAAAGTTGCACAGAGTAAAGATCCTGAATTGTGTGAGAAAATTGAATCAGTAGGCAGGGAAACGGTAAAGATTTTCAATTGCAAGACGATGTACTGATGTTAAAGTCACACATATGTGTTCTAGACACTGAAAACTTGCGCTAGGAAATCATGGAAGAGGCACACAATGCACCTTATGCAATGCACCCAGGGATGATAAAGATGTACCACAGTTTAAGACCTCATTATTGGTGGTCAAAAATGAAGAAAAATATAGCAGAATATGTTTCCAAATGCTTGACATGTCAGCAGATTATAATTGAACATCCAGCACCAATTGGAAAACTACATCCATTGCCAATACCAGAATGGAAATGGGAAAGAATAACGATGGATTTTATTTATGGATTGCCAAGAACTCCACGGAAAAATGATATGTGAATGAGATAGTCAGATTGCATGGAATTCCAGTCATTGGGTCTGATAGAGATCCACGGTTTACTTCACGTTTTTGGGTGAGTTTACAAGATGCATTAGGAACAAAATTGAACTTCAGCACTGCATTCCACCCCCAGACTGATGGACAATCTGAAAGGAATATACAAATATTAGAAGAAATGCTTAGGGCATGTTCTATGGAATTCAGAGGTGTTTGGGATAAATATATAGCATTGATTGAGTTTGCATACAACAACCAGTATCATAGCAGTATCCAGATGGCACCATATGAGGCATTGTATGGAAGAAAGTGCTGAAGCCCTATCATATGAGATGAAGAAGGTGCACGTGCATTAGAAGGGCCAGAGATAGTACAAGACACAGTGGATAAAATCAAGATTGTCAAGAACAAGCTAAACGCAGCATAGGACAAACAGAAAAGTTATGCTAATCAGCATAGAAGGGAGATGGAATACGAGTTAGGTGAAAAGGTGTTTCTTTGTGTATCTCTATGGAAAAGGGATAATCCGATTTGACAAGAAGGGTAAATTGAGTTCAAGATACATAGGGCCTTATGAAATTCTTGAGAAGGTGGGTCCATTGGCTTATAGGTTGGCTTTACCACCAGATATGGCTCAGATTCATAATGTGTTTCATGTGAGCATGCTTAGAAGATACAAATCAGATCCTACACATATACTTAAAGATCAAGCCATTGCGATTGCAGAGGACATGAGTTATATAGAAGAACCAATGGAAATCATCGGATACAAGACTAAACAATTGAGAAACAGAGAAATACCTTTAATTAAGGTATTATGGAGAAACCATTCACAAGAAAAGGCAACATGGGAAACAAAAGAGAATATGAAAAAGCAATATCCACACCTGTTTCAAGGTATTAAATTTCGAGGATGAAATTTTTAAAAGGAGGGGAGAATAAATTGTAACATCATCGACTTTCCCCACATGCATATCCACATGCATTTCATTTGAACATATGCATCTTCCATATAATCCAATTGAAAACATGCATTTCATACATATTTTCTTAGAAATAAGTTCATGGCACGCACTAGCTGCATGTCCTAGTATTTGATAATTGTATTGAGTCGCACGTGTGTACTTATAGCCTAAATGAGGATAACAAATTATTAGAAATAAATTGAATAAGGTGATTAAATTAAGGTAAGCAAAATGAGTAGATTAAGATTAGTAAACATTTACTGTAACATCCTTGACCTTTCCCACATGCATACCCAGATGCATTTCATTTGAACATATGCATCTTTCATATAATCCAATTGAACACGTGCATTTCATACATATTTTCTTAGAAATAAGTTCATGGCAAGCACTAGCTATGTGTCCTAGTATTTGGAAATTGTGCCGAGTCGCACTTGTGTAATTATAACCTAAATGAGGATAACAAAGCATTAGAAATAAATTGAATAAGGCGACCAAATTAATGTAAGAAAAATGATTATATTAAGATTATTAAACATTTTACATTGTTAATTTAGTTAAATCGGGCCAAATGATTAAGTTGTACTATTGTGTCAATTAGTCGAATTACATATATATATGTAAATAATAATAATAATATAAATAAAATAAAATGAAAATGAAACAAAAGATAAATAAAAGGAAAGAGAAGAGAAAAGAGATGAGAAAAGAGATGAGAAAAAGATAAAAAGACAAAGAACAAAAAGTTAGCTTTATCTCCCCATTTCTGCCTTCTTCTCCAGCCCGACTTCTTCTTCATTTTCCTCCATTTCAGAATTCAATTCTTCCTTGTTTCACTTATTTTTTGAAGCTAATTTATCCCTTGCAAGGTCGTTCTTGGTAAGTAATCAATTCTTATTGCTATAGGGTTGATTTGAGTTGCTTAGGTTCATTAATAGGCACTGATTTACAACCCGATTTGGATGCACATAGAAATTGATTTTGGAAAAGTTTAAAACACAAAAGTTGTTCCTTTATGTATTATATTTATGTATATGTAAACATTCTTTCATGATGTTGTGTATAGGAAGAGCAATCCTCTCTCTAATGAAACTGGTCAGGGTGTGAACCCTAACCAAGTTAGCTACTGTGTTATTTGATTTAGAATATGTTAAAGACATTATGTAACTTTTCTCAAAACATAAAAGTTGTAGATATATGTGTTTGGTATCTGTATACCAAATTTTAGGTTCATAGGTCTTGTAAATATGGAGTTATGGGGAATGGAACCATGACTGTTCCACGGTTTGAACTACCTACTGAGTGCCCTGGACAGATCCAGTAATTTGTTTGGCTAATTTGAGCTCGTTAGAGATCGATTATATAAGTTATCAAAATTGAAAGGTTATATTTTTATGTCGTAGCTAAATTTGGGTACTAATTTCAGTTTCATTGGTTATGTATAGACTAAGTTATGGCCTTTGGAAGTCATACTGGTCCGGAAGCAAATTCTATTATGGACCAGTAAAATGTTTGTTATAATTTGAAGACCTTAGAGACATAATTGATAAAAGTTGAAAACATGAATATTGTTCCATATAAATCTATATAAGTGTCTGTAAATATTCATTAAAATATTACTTATAGATTATAAGTTATGATGAACCCAAATGAGTACCCCAAAACTGCCTAAAGGCAGAAAACACGGTAGAAAATAGAACACACTTATAAATTCCAAAATATATTGTACAATGATCCAATTGGTCTGATATTTTAATATGTTCTATAATTATATGTTAGTTTTAATTAGGAATAAGAATCAGATTAATTGGTCAAGTATAGGAAAAGGTATAGGCTAAACAGTCCCATAAGGTCACACTGCCTCATAGGAAAAATCTTAACTATTAATATGAACAATGCATATTAATTTGTTTAAGCCACATTAAGTCTCCCTAATCATGAGTTAATCGATTATATTTTCATATTAGGCTCACAACATATTGGAGATCCATAAGGAGCAGATAGACAATAAGTAAGGTTCGGAATCAAAGGAGAACGATGAGTCTAATTATCAATTGAATTCTTTAGTGCAAATGAATGTTGCTTGCTATGTGATTCATATGATTGTCATGATTTGTCCTTGATAATATGATGATGGACAATTTGTGACGTTTGTGGTACATATAAATGGTATACTTGTGTATATTTGAGGTATATGTTCACATATGTAATATATATACATGGTATATGTATAGTATATGCAAGGTATATGCGTGACATATGAGGTATATATGGAATATATGTATGTTGTATATGATAAAGATGCAATGGTTGATGAATGCTTAAATACAAGTGCATATGCATATGGACTAAAAAGGCGTTGTGACTATTTAATCGATATTGTAAAACAAAAGAAGAGGCATATGGCCCAACAAATGTGCAAATGAAACAAATGATCAAGCTAGCTAGCAAATGCAAATATTCACATGGAAACCCGGGGCAATGTCTGTTTAACTTGGTCACAACAAAATGAAATAAGCAAAGCATTTGCATACATAAGGAGTAATGATTATATGTTTCAACTTTATTAATATTTATATGATACTGATGAATGGAATGAAATACATGGTATGTATTGGATTTGTGACTTATTATTATGAGTTGTTTGGTACTTTAGAGCTCATTTGATGGTTATTCTCATTGAGCCACAACTCATCAATTTGCATCATTTTTCAGGTAAAGAAAAGTGATAGCTCATTTTGAGTAGCGTATAGAAGACATGGAGCACAAGTCACTAGTTGAGCCTCATCACTCTCTCTCCTTGCATTCAACATAAGCATGAAAATGTGTCATCTATGTTTTGTATGTACGTGTTTGAATATGTATAGTCATTTTGGAATGAGTTTAAAAATGTATAAATGAAAACAACTTGAAAATACTTATGTGTAAAGTTTATGTTTTAATATATGTGATATATCGTATTGTGGTTTTTAAGGTTGACTTGAAAAGTCATTGAATGGTATTACAGGATATAAGACTTGTAAAGTCATTAGTTGATTTTATAGGATATGATATGAAAAAAAAAATTTACTACCATTGTTAATAGGGTATTTTACCTTTCCAGTATGCTATGTATGATTACTTGATACAGGGATAGGTTATACTCAAATGCATAAAATGTGGTGTTACATTTACAATGTTAATTTAGTTAAATTGGGCCAAATGATTAAGTTGTATTATTGTGTGGATTCGTGGAATTATATATATATATATGTAAATAATAATAATAATATAGATAAAATAAAATAAAAATGAAACAAAAGGAAAATAAAAGAAAAGAAAAGAGTAGAGAAGAAGAGAAAAAGATAAAAAGACAAAAACAAAAAAAGTTAGCTTTATCATCCTCCCCCATTTCTGCCTCACCACTCCATCCCGTTTTCTTCTTCATCTTCCTCCATTCTAGACTTCAATTCTTCCTTGTTTCACTTAGTTTTTGAAGCAAATTGATCCATTGCAAGTTCGTTCTTGGTAAGTAATCAATTCTTATCGCTATAGGGTTGATTTGAGTTGCTAAGGTTCATTAATAGGCACTGACTTGAACCCCAATTTTCATACATATAGATATTTATTATGGAAAAGTTTAAAAAAATGAAATTTTTTCCTTTATGTCCTATATTTATGGATATGTAAACCATTTTGCAAGATTATGTGTATAGGAAGAGAAATCCTCTCTCTACTGAAACTGGTCAGGTCGTGAACCCTAGGCAAGATAACTACTATGTTCTTTGGTTTTGAATATGTTAAAGACATTATTTGAAGTATATAAAAACATAAAAGTTGTAGATATATGTGTTATATATCTTTATACCAAATTTCTGATTTATATGTCTCGTATATGTTGAGTTATGGTGAATGGAACTATGACTGTTCTATAGTTTGAACTGCTTGCTTAGTGCCCTAGGCAGTTCTATCAACTTGTGTAGCCATTTTGAACTCCTTAGAGATATATTAGATAAATGATAGAAAATTTAAAGTTATAGGTATATGTCTTATCTAAATTTGGGTACTAAATTTAGCTTAATATGTTATGTATAGACTAAGTTATGGCCTTTGGAAGTCATACTGGTCCGGAAGCCAATTCTATTATGGACCATTGATATTTTGCTTATAATTTGAAGACCTTAGAGAAATAATTGAGAAAAGTTGTTATTTTTCATTAAAATATGACTTATATATTATAAGTTATGATGACCCAAAGTTCGTACCTTGAAACTGCCAAAGGGCAGAAAACAAAACACACTTAGAAAATTCCACCAAAAATTGTACAATACTCTAATTTCTCTGAAATTTTAATATGTTATATAATTATATATTATTTTTTAGTTAGAAAAAAGAATCCGATTAATTGGTCAAGTATAGAGAAATATATAGGCTAAACAGTCCTATAAGGTCACACTGCCTCATAGGAAAACAATCTTAGCTATTGATATGAACAATGCATGTTAATTTGTTTAAGCCACATTAAGTCTCCCTAATCATGAGTTAATCGATTATATTTTCATATTAGGCTCACAACATATTGGAGACCCATAAGGAGCGAATAGACAATGAGTTAGGAGTGTTGGGTTTTGAAGAATGAATCATATTCATAAATGCAGCGAAAAATAAAATTTTTCAAAACCCAAAACAAAAGATCATACTTGTACCATTAAAACTAATTTATATAAATGTAAATGTTAAAAATTATACCTTGTAATTTTTATTTGTTCTTCAAATTTTCACTTTGTTGGATAGTAGCAAACCACAACAATCCACACTAGGATGTCTCAAATGATAATCCATGCGAAGAATGAAGAAGAAACTATCAAGAGATATTGTTTGAACAAATTCAAAGTGCTAGCTTTGAAAGTGTTCTTGAGAGAATATATTTTCATGTCTATTTTCTGCCATTTGATGTCTTTTCTATTTGAATCAAATTCAAAAATAAGTTGAAAAGTCAAAAATGGGGAAAATGGAAACAAATGAATAGTAGTTGGCCATAATTGGCCTAATTATGGCCAAAAACTGCCGTTGGCCAACGGATGGGAAGTTGCAGCTGCGCTGGGCAGCCTAGCTGGCCCGCAAGGCTGGCCAGTAGCCTGCCTAGCCTGCACGGGTCCGTGACACTCTCGAACGATTTTTCCGTGCGATCTCATCACGATTCATCCTAAAATAATTCTCTCATATTTTAGATCCTATCCAAGACCATTTTACTCATTCTCCATATCTTCAATGCGTTCGACCCATTAGGTTCCTGGTTATGTTGACCACTTAAATTAACAATTAATTTAAGCAGGTCATGAGCGGTATCTAGCAACATATCATGACCCCCAATTGACTGGAAAGTCAGTGGTTTGACTACGAACCTTTCCATAGACAATTTCTGTGCAATTATTCCTTTCACCATTCTATACCCCACTTGGTTCAGAGTATGGACATGTGTCAACTACCACTAGACTGACTACGTCATGTCTAGTCTAAGTAATGTTAGTTCTTGTCCTTGAGGCTCATTACTCTATTAGATATGTCATTGAAGACTATCTTTATGACATATCCACTCCGGCCAGAGATTCATGAGTAATGACCACGACAAGAGGCCATGGGTATACACTCCTTCTATCAAGAGTGGTGAATCCTATGTTGGTTAGCCAATTACCTTCGAATACCTTAAGTTGTATCCAATCACCACCCTATGAGCTACCTCTCTGAGGCAACAAGGAATAGTGTCAAAATACATAATAAATATTCAAGATATCCTTGAGTACCTCAAGTCTAAGGATACTTGTACCATTGCTATGATGAGACTATCATTGACATTTGAATAGATTATCTATATGATTTTCTCATAGTTGGTCATCCAATATACTTAGCTACACTTAGCAAGCATCCACATGTTAACTCTAAACATCTCTTGTTTATAGATTATGAGATCTACTACTCGATCCAATCAAGGAGTGTAACATGTGTTAGTCTGTCTGGATTAATAATGTCCCGTCTCATTAATCCTATGACTAGGGATAATTTTGATACTAACATAATTACACATGATAAGAATCTTAATATCATGATCTCATCATGATTTGCTTCATGCTATGTTATGTATCAAGGACTTCATTAATTGATTTAAGATCACTTATCAATTCATATATCAAATGAACATCAAATTAATAAAAAAACCTTTTATTAATCAAATAAATTTGTACAATAAGTGCTAAAGGTGATTGCCTTTAGAGCACTCCTCTAACAAGCTCCCACTTGCACTAAAGCCAATCGCCTTTGTATTTAATTCCATAGGCGAGTACGTGAGAATCATATTTCTTTTAGGGAAGTAGCTTAGTTAAAGGATGAATAATATTCTGATCAGTGAGCACTCTTTCTATCTTTACATCATTCCTACCAATGATTTCTCTAATCAAATGGTATCTTCTGAGTACATGTTTGGATCTCTGATGAGACCGTGGCTCCTTTGCTTGCGTAATGGCTCCATTATTATCACAATACAATTGTATTGGATCAATAATACTGGGAACCACTCCAAGTTCTGTGATGAATTTCCTTACCCAAACTGCTTCCTTTGCTGCTTCAGAAGCTGCAATGTACTCTGCTTTGGTTGTGGAATCAACAGTCGTTTCCTGTTTGAAACTCTTCCAACTAACTGCTCACCATTTAGTGTGAATATATAACCTGACTGAGATTTTGAGTCATCCTTGTCAGATTGGAAGCTGGCATCGGTATACCCGCTCACAGTAAGATCTCCATCTCCATATACCAAGAATACATCCTTAGTTCTTCTTAAGTACTTAAGGATATTCTTGACAGCCACCCAATGGCCCTCACTAGGGTCCGATTAGTATCTACATGTCACACTCAGATCATATGATACATCGGGTCTTGTACATATCATAACATACATGATTGATCCTATAGCTGAAGCATATGGAATCAAACTCATGTGTGTCCTCTCATCTTGTGTCTTTGGACTCAAAGACTTTGAGAGAGTAATCCCATGGGTCATGGGAATATATCCCCTCTTGGACTACTCCATGCTAAACCTCTTTAGCATCTTATCTATGTATGTAGACTGTGAAAGACCAAACAATCTTTTAGATCTATCTCTATAGATCTTTATCCCTAAAATATAGACTGCTTCTCCAAGGTCTTTCATAGAGAAATTCTTGGATAACCAAATTTTGACTGATTGTAAGGTTGAGACATCATATCCCATTAACAATATGTCATCTACATATAACACAAGAAATACGATTGCACTCCTACTAACCTTCTTGTAAACACAATGTTCATCCGAATTTTGTAAGAAACCAAATTGTTTGATTGTCTCATCAAACCGAATATTCCAACTCCTGGATGCTTGCTTTAATCCATAAATGGATCTTTGAAGCTTACATACCTTTTTGCCATCTTTGGATATGAAACCATCTGGTTGTGTCATGTACACATCCTCAGTCAGATTTCCATTAAGGAAAGCTGTTTTCACATCCATTTGCCATATCTCATAATCATAATGAGTAGCAATGGCTAGGAGTATCCATATGGATTTAAGCATAGCTACTGGGCTAAAAGTTTCATCATAGTCAATTTCTTGTCTTTGACGATAACCTTTAGCAACAAGTCTAGCTTTATAGGTAATCACATTACCATCCATGTCAGTTTTCTTTTTGAAAACCCACTTGCACCCTATAGGCTTTATTCCTTCGGGTGGGTCAACCAAAGTCCATACTTAGTTTTCATACATGGAATCCATTTCTGACTTCATAGCTTGAAGCCATTTCTCAGATTCTGAACTATTCAGAACCTCTTCATAGGTTGTAGGCTCATCATTTTCTAATGAGAAATCCATATCTCTCTAGAACAGTACGTATCATACTTGACCTACGAAACTCTTGTGCTTTAGAAGGTTGAGCTGTTATATCATCTGTATGAATAACAAGCTCGGGTTCAAGCAGTTGATCAGCATCTGTTGGAGCATCTTGAACTTCCTCAAGTTCAATTTTGCTCCCACTATCTCCTTTTAGAAGGAATTTTCTCTCTAAAAAGATAGCATGTCTTGAAACAAAAACCTTTTGTTCCAAGGGGTGGTAAAATTGATATCCATATGATGCTTTTGGGTATCCCACAAATAGACATCGGTCAGACTTAGCTTCTAGCTTATCTGACATTGTCTGCTTCACATAAGCAGGACAACCACAAATTCTCATATAGGAAAATGTGGGCCTCTTGTTATACCATATCTCATATGGAGTAACATCAACTAAATTTGAAGGAACTCCATTTAATATATAAATAGCGGTCTCTAGTGCATAACCTCAAAAGGATTTCGGCAATTCCGCAAAACTCATCATAGACCTTACTATGTCTAACAAAGTTCATTTTCTTCTTTCAGCCACACCATTGTGTTTTGGCGTGTAAGGTGGAGTCCATTGAGATAAAATCCCATTATCCCTAAGATAATCTAGAAACTCTTGGCTCAAGTTTTCACCTCCTCGATCTGATAGAAGTGTTTTAATATTTTTGCCAAGTTGTTTCTCTACTTCATTTCTGAATTCTTTGAACTTTTCAAAAGCTTCAGATTTGTATCTCATAAGATACACGTATCCATATTGTGAGTAATCATCGATAAAAGTAATGAAGTAGATGAAACCACCTCTAGCGTGTGTAGACATTGGACGACATACATCTGAATGTATTAAGTCTAAAAGTCCATTAGCACGTTCACCCTTTCCCTTAAAGGGTAATTTAGTCATCTTGCCTAGTAAACAAGATTCACATGTGTCATATGATTCATAATCAAATGACCCCAAACTACCACTTTTGTGTAGCTTAGCCATGCGTTTCTCACTTATATGACCAAGACGACAATGCCATAAATAAGATGATTTCAACATATCTTGTTTTTGCCTTTTATTATAATTGATGTTCAAAATTGGATTTGACATATCTAATATGTATATTCCATTGCATAATGTACCATTAGCATAAAGAATTCCATTCAACATAATAGAACAACAATTGTTACAAAAAGCTAAAAGGAAACCATCTTTATTTAGACTTGAAACAGAAATAATGTTTTTAGTCAAAGCAGGTACATAATAGCAATTATCCATATTTAATATAAGCCCACTAGGGAGGGTCAATACATATGTTCCTATGGCTAATGAAGCAACCCTTGCTCCATTTCCAATGCGTAGGTCTGACTCTCCCTTATTGAGCTGTCTACTGTTCCTTAGGCCCTGCATATCAGTGCATATGTGTGAGCCACAACCGGTATCTAATACCCATATATTATTATTGGAAACAGTATTAATTTCAATGACAAAAATATTTGAAGTAGATGGGGTATCAGATGCCTTCTTCTTCAAGGACTCCAAGTAAGCCTTGCAGTTTCTCTTCCAATGGCCATCCTTGCCACAATGGAAGCATGTCCCTTTTGGAGCAATCTCCTTGGCCTTGTTCTTGGCCATGCCTCCCTTAGGCTTCATGGACTTCTTCTTCTTCTAAAGGTTCTTCCTTTTAGAACTTGAAGAGTCCACTAGGATCACAGCCTTACTGTCCTTCTTGACAGATGGCTTAGCAGTTTTAAGCAAGTTAATCAGCTCAGGAATAGTGGTAGAGATTTGGTTCATCCTATAGTTAAGCACAAAATGTGAATAACTATCAGACAAACTAGTTAGAATTAAGTCAATACTTAATTCATGGTTCATCACAAATCCCAAGGTGGCCAACCTTTCAATATAGCCATTCATCTTCAATGCATATTGCACTGGAGATGTCCCCTCAACCATCTTAGTGCGGAAGAGAAACCTTGAAGTTTCGAAGCTTTTGGAACGTGCTTGCTCATCAAAAAGCTCTCTTAGATGGTATACTATGGAATTAGCATCCACAGCCTCATGCTGCTTTTGCAACTCAGCTGACATAGTAGCAAGCATAATGCAGCTTGCCATCTCACTATCATCGAGATGCTTTTGATATACCTTCTGAACATCTTCAGAAGCATTAGCAGCAGGGGGATTATGGAGTGCCTCATCTAGGACATAGCCAATCTTTTCAGATTTGAAAACCATTCTCAGATTCCTTAGCCAATCCAAAAAATTGGGCCCAGTCAACTTATTTGATTCCATTAGTGATCACAAATTCACACTTGTCATGATGATGATTCTAGCAACCTAGATGTAAAATAGAACATGTTAGATTGTACATAACAAGGGGTCGGAATCAAAGGAGAAAGGGGATTCTAATTATCGATTGAATTCTTTAGTGCATATGAATGTTGCTTGCTATGTGATTCATATGATTGTCATGATTTGCCCATGATAATATGATGATGGATAATTTGTGACATTTGTGGTACTCATAAGTGGTATACTTGTGATATATTTGAGGTATGTGTTTGACATATGTGATATACATATGGTATATGTATAGTATATGCGAGGTATATGCATGGCATATGAGGCATATATGAAGTATATGTATGTTATATGTGATAAGATGAAATGGTTAATGAATGCTTAAGTACAAGTGCATATGTGTATGGACTTAAAAGGTGTTTTAACTAGTTAATCGATATTGTAAAGCAAAAGAAGAGGCAATGGTATGCATTGGATTTGTGATTTATTACGATGAGTTGTTCGGTACTTTAGAGCTCATTTGATGGTTATTCTCACTAAGCCGCAACTCATCAATTTGCATAATTTTTCAGCTAAAGAAAAGTGATAGCTCATTTTGAGTAGCGTATAGAAGGCATGGAGCACAAGTCACTGGTTGAGCCTCATCACTCTCTTTCCTTGCATTCCACACGAGCATGAAAACATGTCATCTGTATTTTGGATTTATATGTTTGAATATGTATAGTCACTCTAGATTAGTTTTAAAATGTATGAATGGAGGTAACTCGTAATCCTTTAGACATAAAGTTTAAGTTTTAATATATGTGATATAATATATTGTGGTGAAAAGCTCAGTGTTAACTTGTAAAGTCATTGAATGATATTACAAGATATGAGACTTGCAAAGTCATTGAATGATATTACAGGATATAAAAAACAATTTACTATCACTTTTAATAGGATATTTTGTCTTTCCAGCATGGTATGTGTGATTATTTGATACAGGGATAGGTTTTACTAAAATGCATAAGGTGTGACATTACAAAAAAGCCTTTTATTAATCAAATAAATTTGTACAATAAGTGCTAAAGGTGATTGCCTTTAGAGCACTCCTCTAACAGTCTGGACCCAAATAATCAGAAAGGAGTTTGAATGCGATCAGACTCAGTAACAAAAAGAGATGTTACATGCGCTCTAATGTCTTATGCGCATGACAGTTTCTTCAGTTGAGCAATTGTCACATGTGCATTGATTCTTCATGCATGTTGAATCTGCACCTCGCAATATAAGGTTGGGCTTCAAGAACTTTATGCTATTAACAAAATCTTGTGCCAGTGATAGAAGTGGAGGGATCCCTAATATCTGTAGTAGACCCTCACTCCCGTGACATTTCTTCAGATATGTGACATACTTATGGTGAAATCTTTTCTCATGCATATGACACATTCCTCATGCAACAGCCTCTTTGCTCCACACTGCATCTTTTCTTTTCTTCCCTTTTTTTTTTTCTGAAATCGTAGAAACATACCATTAAGTACCTAAATATACCAAAAAATAATAATAATTAAGCACTAAAAGCATAACTAAAAACTATACTAAGCAAGAACACATCAAATGTGTGTGCAAATATTTTAAACATTGAAATGAGATTTAGAAACACATATTTAAGCTTTTTAAAGTATAATATCACTAGAATTGAGTGGGGACACATGAGGTATGAACTTAATGTGATAAGATGCATAGTGTATGATAATTGTTGTTGTGAAATAAGCTTACAATGATAACAAAACATACCTTGTGAACATGACATTATATAATGGCTTTAAACATGAGAATGACATGAAATGAGTGTATGATACTAGTGATTTATGGTTTATAGAAAGTATGGAAATAAGATAATGACACATGATATCAGTATATGAATGTATGGTATGAACATGTAATATGGGTAGAAGTCATTCATCTTAAGTACATATATACAATCATGATAATTGGGAAGACATGGCATTGACATAAGATATGAATATGCAGTATGGATATGAATCACTTATCTTGAGGATAATTATGCTATCATAATATTTATGAAATGAATGGCATTGATATATGTTACGAGCATGTAATACATGAAATATTGATTATGTTCGTAAGCTCGAGTGAGCATACAAGGTTTTGTTTATGATTGACTTGTGAAATGAGAAAGGGTGATGATAATGATGACATGAATTGAAATAAGATATGGTTATTACTCTAACCTAAGACTAGAGTTAGGATATGTGACATGCCATAATAGGGTAGATGATTCCGTAAAATATATGATCAATGGGACTTAAGCTTGTGTGAATACTCCAAATTGATGATTACCTATATGAATGATTATGATAATTAGACAAAGGGTCTTAAGCTTGCGTGAGCACCTTTTGATCTAGATATGCATGCATGAAAGATTATGAACTTGGTCGGGGGTCTTTAGCTTGTGTGAGCACTTTTGACCTAAGATATTTGGTGGAGCATATACAATGTATGTGGATAGGAGGCCTTAAGCTTGTGTGAGCACTCCTGATCCATGACCTATATCCAACTTTGAGTGATATGGGCAAACTAGTTGATGAAAAACAAATATGAACATAAATTTGATAATATGGTTGTCATTCATGAATGTTTTGATATAATATGCATGATGTTATTGTTGAACCATAAGATTGATGGTATTAAATTTATGTGATGAAAACACAAAGAAAAGAGCAAGACTTGCTATTGGAAAAGGCTCCCAAGTTCAAAAAGAAGTACCAACTCAAGTTCCACCTCAACCACGATTTCCAACTCCTTCCCAAGTGTATGACTTGTGTGGCACCTCCATATTGATTTTCAAGACATCCAAAGAAGGGTGAGTTGGGAAGTTTGCACAAGGAATTTTGAAGATGAGCCTTAAGGTGAAGGGGAGCCACAACAACAAGAGGAAGGACAAGACGAGGAGCACACATATTTTTCATATCAAAAATCTTAATTTTCACCATCATACATTTCGACCAACATTCCATATTTACATGTTCATTTTGTGTTGTGTTACATTTATTTTTTATTTTTTTGATCAATGTGTAATGCGTCTTTGTGAATTAAAGTTAATTTTCTTTGTTTTGCTTTATAACTTTTTAAGTCTTATGGTAATTATTTTTTGATCTTGCCAAAGGGGGAGAAGTAAAGAATATAGCATAAAAATGAAATTAGTATAATCATATCACCTATTTGAGCACATTTTTATCTCGACTGTTAACCTTGATTTGTCTTGAAGCATAAGACATTTATATTTTCGTATCTTAATTTAATTGCTGTAAGTTCAATTTCATATTTTTGCTATGTTTGATTGTCAAAATAAAAAGGGGAATTTTGTTAGCCTTATGGTAATTGATCTCTACTTGGATTTTGACAATGAAATTAAATGTTACTAATATTTTTATCTAGTGTTGTTATTAATATTTTTTGTCATATAATTTGCGATCGTGATCCAATCATTCGCGACCGTAATATATAGACACCAAGAACTCGTGACCATAACTTCAGAATCGCGACTACCAAATGTCAACAAAAATTTCCAAAGAGATTCGTGACATCATTTTCCCTCATAAGATTGACTGTGACGGTCATTCTGCAACTATGAAGTTCAAAGTCTAGTTACTATTGATATTCGATCCAATATGATACTGTCTTGCCCCCGCAATGATGCACTGTCTATCCCTTATTAGTCCACAAGTTAAGAATTGGGCAATTAATATTATTACTTATTTATTTTCTTTATAAATTAATTTACTAGAATCGATGTTCACTTTAAATTTATAATGAAAATATGATTATAAAATTAAAAATCATGAAATCATATGATATATATATATATATATATATATATATATATATATATATATATTGGCATATCTTTATTAATTTTCCAAACAATTAAAGCCAACAAATCTTTAATATATAACCATGATTAATAATATTTTTAATCAACCATATAATAATCCATATTGAAAAATACACTACGTTACATATTCCATATTCACACTCTTTAACACACCTTTACAACATTAAAACAAATTTTTATATATTTTATTAATTCATATTTCTAGACATGGTATAACATGTAATTGCATTATTGAAGTACTCAATTCATTCCATTTAATCCTCAACATAGGTTGCATGTTATAACAGTCACACAACATTTTAGAAATAATTCAAGGTTCACAGACATGCTTTACAAACTTTTTATCATTACAACCATATATATATATATATATTCTTTAACATCATATTTATCATATTTAATATGTTACATATATTTTTCATTCATTTATATTTTTTAGCATGCCATCTTATCCTTTTGACAACCATGTCACATTTACACATTTTAATACATTATTCAAGTATGCAATATATTCAATTAACACATAAGCATGCAATAAAGGGCAAACTAATATATATATATATATATATATATATATATATATATATATATATATATATATATATATATATGTACAAACCTCAATGGAGCTTTTCCAAAATAAAAAAATATGGAGCTTATCTACTTTTGTTGCTCTTCCTCTTACAAAGGGGCTAATTTAAAAATATAATTGATTAATACCTTGTTAAAATACTTATTTTTATTATAGTTTAAATAAATAACTAAAATTTCTCCTAAGTGGTAATATGATATTTTAAGACTATTGGCTTTGAAACATTTTCTATAATTATCCAATTTATGTGATTCTCACTCCTAATTAAATTTAACATGTAAGAATATAACATATTAAAATTTTATAATATTTAGACTATTATACAATTTTTAGTGCAATATCAAATTTTACTCTATCTTTTGTCCTTAGACAGTTTTAAGTTACTATATTTAAAACTTCATATCTTTCAACATGCATACTATATTATTGTGAAACTTGGGAAGAACTTAGAACCAATAATGTGAAACACTTTTTATTTTTATCACTTTGACTAGTTCGGCCTCTAAGGTCCTCAAATACTAGAGAATATATAACTAGTACAGTATGGAGTGACAACCAAACCAGTTCAATTGTTAAGGTCATAACTCACAAAATACATAACATATTAAGATAATACTTTCACAGGAGCTTAACTAAGACATAGACCTAAAAAATTTATTTTTTACATTTTTGGTCTATAAACAGCTCAAAAATGTGGACAAAGCAATTGGAGTTGCACAAGTACAAAGAAACAACTCAATCAAGGAACAACATGATTCATTTCACTATAACTCAACTAAAAAAGAGAGATTTATTTTGGCAAAGAACTAGAACATACATAGGGCTACAACTTTTATGTTTTGAGTTTCCTTTAATATGGTCTTTAAGATGATCAAAATAAGCAAACACAATGGAGTATTCTGTTGATACTCATCCATGAACTAGTCACACTCAAAAGAGTTTATCTCATCATATACTAAAAAACATTCAATACCATTTGATAGGCATATAAACAAGATATAAATGAAAAACTTTTATTATGTTTGACACTTCTCCAAATTTAGTTCATAAGGTCATCAAAATTAGATTGCAAAACACTTTTGTAACACAACCCTTACAACTCTAAATAACACAGGAACAATTGAGAACGGATTACTTAACAATAACATATATATTTGGACCGATGTTCATGAAAATCTTGAGTTGAAGGATGCAGAAATGGAGGCTATTGATGGAAGGAAGAAGAATAAGGAGGAAATCGAAAGATGAGTGTAGAAACTAACTTTTATATAGCCAAAATGGCCACTATCGACTTACCATTTGTTTCCCTTTTTTTTTGGAAGAAGAATAAGGAGGAACTTCAAATTAATTATGTTTTCTAATTTAATCAAATTTATTATGTCAATTAATTTAATTAATTTCAATTTCTAATTTAGTCATTTATTCAATTTATTTTAATCTCGAATGTCTATCCTATGGTTTCTATATATATTACACACTTATTCTAACTAAACTCTAAATAGTGGGAATTACATACTCTATCGTGACAAGGCGACATTCGCTACCACAAGATTATATACACAACCATGAATTTCTCTAGCCGACAATTTCTCTATCTTGATTTTGGATCCAATCCAAGGCCCATTTTAAATCTCCTTCATTCCTTCCATGCGTGTGACCCATTAGATTTCTTATTATGTTGGTAGCTCAAATCATCATATGATTTTGAGCATATCATGAGTGGTGTCTAGCAACACATCATGACTCCCAATTGATTAGAATATTAGTAGTCTGACTATAAACCCTTCCATAGACAATTGTTGTGCAATCCATTCTTTCACTAAACTATACCTCATTTAGTTCAGAGCATACACTTTTTATCAACTCCCACTAGACTGACTACATCACATGTAGTCCAAATAATATTTTGTCTATCAGACTTGTTACTTTATTAGACATATCCTTCAAAACTTTCTTCATGACTTGTCCACCTTGACCAAGGATTTTTGAGTCATGATCTCTACAAGAGGCCATAGGTATATTCTTCTTCTATTAAGAGTGGTGAATCCTTTATTGACTACTCAATTACCTTCGAATACCTAATACTATATCCAATCACCACCCTATGAGCAATCTCTAAGAGGCAACAAGGACTGGAGTCAAAGTATTGGATTTAATATCCAAGATAACCTTGAGCATCTCAAGTCTAAGGGTACTTGCACCATTGCTATGATGAGACCATCACTTACATTGAATAGATATCCATGTGATTGTCTCATAGCACGTCATCCACTATACTTGGCCACTCTAGCAAGCACCACATATTAACTCTAAATATCTCATATTTTCAGCTCATGAGATCAGTTGTTTGACTTGCTATATGAGCATAACATATGCTAATTTATCTGGATTAATAATGTCTAGTCTTATTAATCCTATGACTAGGGATTATTTAGGAATAAATACAATTGCACATGATAGGAGTCTCACCATCATGATCTCATAATGATTTCCTTCATGATGTGCTATATACCATGGACTTCATTAAACCTACATTAATTGATATGCAATTAATACCGTATAATGAACATGCCTTTTATTAACAATAAATGATTGCATCAATTGCCTAAGATGATTGCCTTTAGGGAACCTCTCTAACAATCTCCGACTTGCACTAAAGCCAATAACATTCATACATTATACCATAGGCGAGTACATGACTGTTATGTTTCTTTTGGGGAAATGGCTGAGTCAAAGGATCATCTATATTCTTATCAGTGGAAACTCTTCTTATGTTTACATCAAGTCTACCTATGATTTTCTTCATGAAATGTTAAAGTTTGACTATATGCTTGGATTTTTTTATGAGACTATGGTTATTTTGCTTGTGCAATGGCTCCATTGTTAGCACCATATAAGGGTATTGGATTAACAATCCACTTCTAATTCTATGTTGAATGTCCTTATCCAAACCACTTCTTTAGTTGCCTTAGAAGTTGCAATTTACTCTATTTCAGTTGTGGAATCTACAGTCATCTCCTGTTTGGAACTTTTCCAACTAACTTAAGCATATAAAATCCTACTGTAACACCCCCTCACCCCAGTAGCTCGTGCCCGAATGAGGGTGTACTATACTGACTTCATCAATTAAAATATCATTATATAAGTTATATATAAAGCAAAATCACTCGTACATTTTTTTTTCATTTCCAATATTCACTATTTATTTACTTTGCATTTATAAAAGAAATATAACATAAAAGTTAAACTACCTTTTTATATAGTATTATGTTCTTTACAAAATATACTGTTTATTTTACAAATACTACAAAATAAAATTTACAAGATAATACACAAAAGTTGTGTAACCCACGACGTGTGCAACAGGCTGCTTTACTGGATTAGGTCACTGCTAGCTTTGTCTACTATTTTCTTTTTATTCTTTACTAAATCTGCATGAGAAAACTCCCACACTAAGCTCTTGGCTTATTGGTGCATATAGATAAGGCAATAAACTATTTTTAATGTCACATGCATTGTCATATAAAAATTTATGATCAAATCATGCAAACATACATTTCATAATATTCTAGTAAGCATAACATCAATTTATTGTATCTCATTTTGTTTAACATAATCAAATCATCATTCTTATGCAAATCATGGTATTCTAGCATGTATAGACATTAAATTATATTATGTTATCTCATACTTATTTATTTTAATACCACCTTATTGTATAACACTAAACCTTCTTTTTATCCATGCCACAATTCATAATTCCATTTTTATTATCCATGTCACAAATCATAATTCCCGTTTTACTTTCAATAATTCTTTTATGTCCCATAACTTCTTTATTTATGTTTTAATTTATGCCCAGGACACCTATGAACCACTGAATAGGATAACGGAGTTGCCATCCAGGCACTTAGGAGTGCCACCCGGGCAATAGGATGTGCGCATATAAGTGCCAAACCCGACGTAGATAACCGTGCCAAACTCGGCGTAGATAACCGTGCCAAACTCGGCGTAGATAATAATGTTATATCTGGCATAAATAACAGTGTCAAACCCGGCGTAGATAAAATTGCCAAACCTGGCGTAGATAATCATACCATTAATGGATTTAATCAAATTCATTATACTCCCCCCTTATTTGGCATGCCAAACTATCCTAAGTTGGTTCTAGTTAGGTGTTTTAGGGCTTATACAATTTCATTAAAATTTATAACAATTAATTTAATACTTTTAATGCATGTAATATCTCAAAATAATCACATAATCACTCAATTAAAATAATATTTACATAATACAACAAAGTTCTCATCATTTTACTCATTTCATTTCTCAATTCACATGCTGCCCTGTCACTGACAAATTCTGTTCTCTATTTTCGACTTTAATATTGGTCCTGTTCCGTTCTTAATTTAGTTACCTGATCTTTATACAAATTTTAGATATGGATCTTAGCTTTAAAATTTAACTTGAATCACGTAATTCGGAGTTTTGTATCAAAAGATATGATAATATTAACACTAACTGGTCATTGATAATTCTGCCCAGAATTTTCTGGACAGATTCTAAGTCTAAATTTTATGAATTTTTCTGGACAATTACAGACATATGAAAATATTATGTTCTAAATAACAATTTTAGCCCTATTTCTTAGCTTTCATACGGAACAAAGAACACATAAATCCAAGCTCCAGAATTCATGTTATGACAGTTTAAGTACTTACTGCTCATTATTAACAATTCTGCCCAGAATTTCTGGACATATTCTATGTCTGAGTTTTATGAATTGTTCTGGATAATTACAGACATATTCAGGTTTTATAGTCTAAATGAAAGTTATATTCCTATGTCGTATCGTTCCAACCCAATAAATAACATACAAAACTGAGCTCCAGATATTAAGTTATAACAGTTTAAGTGAACACTGATCATCAATTTCCAGCAAGGAACATACAAGATAATCACATTCAATTTTTACCAAATTAAATCGTAAGTCTAGCAAACATGCATCCCCAAGATTTTCATCACAAAATAATATCAATTCAGAATCATCAACATGCCAAATAATTAAATCATGCAAATAAAAAAAAATAAAATAGGCTATTTCCTTAGGTTATGCACAAACCTCTCTTTTTCTCTTTTCTTTCTCGTTACTTTTCTTTCCCCTTTCCTTTGCTCCTTTGAGCTACATTGTTGTCACTTTAAGTTCCTAAAGTTCATAAACAGATTATTAACACTTCATAAACTCTAATCTCTCTTTCTCCTTACTCTCTTAAGCTACCTTGAGCATGAAAATGGAATTTTCCATGCTTTTTCTCTCTTTTTCTCACTTTCTTTTACTAGAATCAAGGTTTAGCTATGGAGGAAGAAGGGAAAACGTGGCTGGTTTGAGAGAACAAAATTTTCCTCAATGAAAAATGGATAAGGAAGAGGAAGAAACAATCAAGAGGAAGATGACAAAAGTCATTAAAATGGGGGGACACCTAAGCTCAATCTAGAAGCTTTCATTAATGCTAAATGCATGTATGCTAATTAACTTCTTAAACTTTTCCATTTGGTGGGTTATGCTTCAAGAAACGTGGGCTGGTATGAGGGAAGATAAAAGTCTTCTAGATGTTTAAGTGATAAGGAAGAAGTGCGGCAATTAAGAGAAAATGAAAAACTTAATCAATTATGGGACACCTAAGCTTATATACATTAAATGTCTCATTCATGCATTTTATATAGCCAATTAAGGGTTGCCACTTGGTGTGGATGGCCTCCATATTCATTTTATGTCCCAATTCATGCATTTAATATATATTTATCCCATTTAATCCTTCAATTTCTGATAAATTGCAAACTGACTCCTAAACTTTTCAAAATTTGCAATTTAGTCCTTTACTAAAATTTAACATCTTTAAATATTTTGAACACTTTATTAGATATTTTCCATACTTAATTACCATTATTTTCATTATTTTTTGATAAAAGTCCAAATTTAGATTTCGGTCAAACCGACGAGTCTATTTAACAACTCGCGTGACTTTAGTCTAAATTAGCGAATATGACATTCTCTCCCCCTTAAAATAAATTTCGTCCTCGAAATTTTTACCTGTTCATTCTTTGTTGAACATTTGAGGATATTGCTTCTTCATGACTTCTTCGCTCTCCCATGTGGCTTCTTCAGTAGCATGATTTCGCCATAACACTTTAACTAATGGAACTTTCTTGTTTCGTAAAACTTTTTCTTCCCGTGCTAATATAGCCAATGGTTCCTCTTCATACGTCAAGTCGGTCTGCACTTCTATCTCCTCAGTTGGAATAACATGATTCGGATCAGACCTATATCTCCTTAGCATCGACACATGGAAAACATTATGGATTTTATCCAACTTTGGTGGAAGTGCTAACCGATATGCCACTAATCCGATTCTTTCCAAAATCTCATAATGACTAATGAACCTCAAACGTAACTTTCCCTTTTTACCGAATCTTAATACTTTCTTCCAAGGTGAAACTTTCAGAAACACCTTATCTCCCACAACATACTCTATATCTCCCCTCTTAAGGTCAACATATGATTTCTGTCGATCTTGAGCTGCTTTCAATCTTTCTTGGATAATTCTAACCTTTTCTTCTGTTTGTTGCACTAACTCTGGCCCTATCAACTTCTTTTCACTCAATTAAGTCCAACAGATTGGTGTCCTGCATTTTCTTCCATACAATGCCTCATACGGAGCCATGCTTATGCTCGTCTGATGGCTGTTGTTGTAGGCAAACTCCATAAGAGGTAAATATCTATCCCAACTTCCCCCAAATTCAAGCACACAACTTCTCATCATATCCTCTAGCAATTGAATAACTCTCTCCGATTGTCCATCCGTTTGAGGATGAAAGGCCGTGCTGAAATTGAGTCGAGCCCCCAAAGCTTGTTGTAGACTTTTCCATAATTGTGAAGTAAATCTAGGATCTCTATTAGATATGATGGACATTGGCACTCCATGCAATCTCACTATCTCACTTACATAAATTTCAGCTAGCTTGTTCAATGAGTAGTCCATTCTGATAGGTAAGAAGTGTGCCAACTTCGTCAATCAGTCCACTATCACCCATACTGCATCGTGCTTCCTCTGAGTCATCAGTAAACCGGACACAAAATCCATCTTGATTCTTTCCCATTTCCATTCTGGAATCGGTATTGGTAGCAGTAATCCTGTGGGCAACTGGTGTTCTGCTTTCACTTGTTGACAAGTTAGACATTTAGCAACATATTTAGTGATATCCTTCTTCATCCCTGGCCACCAATATTGAGTTTTCAAATCTTGATACATCTTATTCCCGCCTGGATGCATGGTATATACCATTTCATGTGCTTCTTTTAAAATATCGGACTTCAGCTCTTCTACACCAGTCACACAAATCCTATTCTTGAAGTACACTGTGCCATCCTCTGTCAATGAAAAATTAGGATTTTCTCCCTTTTTCACTGCCTCGACTATCTCTACTAACTTTTCATCTTGCTTTTGAGCATCTTTGATCCTCTGCATCAAAGTAGATTGTATTCGCATCTCAGCTAAAATCTTCCTACTTAGTGCATCTGCAACCACATTAGCTTTTCCTGGCTGGTAGTCGATCACACAGTCATAATCTTTAATCAACTCCAACCATCTTCGTTGTCTCAGATTCAACTCTTTCTGTGAGGGAAGGTACTTAAGACTTTTATGATCTGTATAGATATAACATCTTTCTCCATATAGATAATGTCTCCAGATCTTAAGAGAAAAAACTATCGCAGCTAACTCCAAATCATGTGTCGGATAGTTAAGCTCGTGAGGCTTAAGTTGTCTTGAGGCGTAAGCAATCACCCTTCCTTCTTGCATAAGAACATAGCCTAAACCATTATGACTAGCATCACTATACACAACAAAGTCTTTTCCTGGAATAGGCTGAGTTAAAACTGGTGCTTCAGTCAACATTGCCTTCAGCTGATCAAAACTTGCTTGACACTTGTCTGTCCACTCGAAACGGACCTCTTTTCGTAGCAGTCGTGTCAAAGGAGTCGCTAATGATGAAAATCCATTCACAAACCTCCTATAATATCCAGCTAATTTGAGGAAACTTCTCACTTCTGTCACATTTTGTGGTGGTTTCCAATTAAGAATAGCCTCAATTTTACTAGGATCAACCCGAATACCTTCTGCTGAAATTACATGACCTAGAAAACTAACTGATTCAAGCCAAAACTCGCACATAGATAGCTTTGCATACAACTGCTTCTCCCTCAATGTTTGTAGCACTATTCTGAGATGTTGATCATGTTCTAATCGGTCTCTAGAGTAGACAAGAATGTCATCAATAAACACTACTACAAATTGATCAAGGTATGGCCTCAACACTCGGTTCATCAGGTCCATAAAAGCTGCTGGTGCATTCGTCAATCCAAAGGGCATAACCAGGAACTCATAATGACCATAACGAGTCCTAAATGTCGTCTTAGGCACATCTGACTCTTTTATCTTCAGTTGATGATACCCTGATCAAAGATCTATCTTTGAAAATATGGCTGCACTCTTCAATTGGTCAAATAAGTCATCAATCCTAGGCAGCGAGTATTTATTCTTAATAGTCACCTTATTAATTTGCCTGTAATCGATGCAAAGATGAAGAGTGCCATATTTCTTCTTGACAAATAATACTGGAGCACCCCATGGTGATACACTGGGTCGTATAAAACCCTTATCTAATAACTCCTACAACTGTACCTTCAGCTCTTTCAACTCTGCTGGTGCCATCCTATATGGTGTAATGGAAATAGGGGTGGTGTCGGGTACCAAATCGATAGCAAATTCAATTTCTCTATCCGGCGGTAACCCTGGTAACTCCTCTGGAAACACATCGGGAAACTCACTAACAGTAGGAATATCCACCAACTTCAGACTTACTTTTTCCATATCAACCACATACGCTAAGTATGCTTCACATCCCTTATTGATGAGTTTCTAGGCTTTAAACACTAATATCACATTGTCTGGGTATCTTCTATCCTCACCCACCACCACTATCTCATCTTGTTCTAGAATTCTGATGATCATCTGTCTTCTTCCACAATCCACTACCACTCCATAACGAGCCAACTAATCCATTCCCAAGATCACATCGAACTCATGGAATGGTAATTTTATCAAGTCTGCTGGGAATTGCCTTCATTGAATTTCAACTGGGCAACCCCTAAACACCTTGCTAACCCTCACACTGTGCCCTAACGGGTTAGTCACAATAATCTCAAATTCTAGAGTCTGTGGTTCTAAACCCTCTTGACCTGGTGGTGGTGTGCATATGTATGAATGCGTCGACCCCGGATCTATCAATGCATGTATGTCAGAGCCAAAGAAAAGGAATTTACCAATTAAGACATCCGGTGCATCCTGCTCCTCTCAGCCTCGCATGGCATATGCCCTGGCTGGGGCAGCTCTACTACCTTCTGGCCTCTCAACTGTCTCTGATCTAAACTGACTGGGCCCTGATCTGCCTCCTCTGCCTTGCCCTCGGCCTCAGCCTCTGCCTTGCCCAGAAGCCTGTGTCTGCATCAGCTCAGTGCTCCCCAAACCTCTGCCATACTGTAACAAGGGACAACCTCTCCTCATATGGTCTTTAGAGCCACATCTAAAACACGCTCCTGTCATCCACCAACACTCTCCGGGATGAGAACGACCACAATGTTGGCATTCTGGTAGGGGTAGAGATCTATATGGTGTCTGTGTCGGTGCACTGGCTACCGAAGAAATAGATCTCGCAGGTTGTCCCCGCCTAAAGGAAGAAGGCCTGTTGGAACCCCCAGCCTGAAATCGGCCACTGAAAGATCTAGCTCTTTTTCCACTTGACTGTACTCTACTCGGTTGTGATATAGGCCTCTTCAACCCTCTATCTTCTGTTGACTGTTGTGTGGTTAGAACTCTCTCAACTGTTCTGGTAGATGCTAGCAAACTAGGAAAACTCATGAGACGTAGAGCTGAGACTTGTAGCTTGATTGGGTCTCTCAATCCATCTTCAAATCGTCGGCACTTATCTGCCTCAGTGGATACAATGCCTCCAGCATACTTGCAAAGATGTGTGAATTCTCTTTCATATTCTGTTACCGATAAGTTTCCTTGTTTCAGCATCAAAAACTCTCTTTTCTTGTCATCTGTGTAGATAGAAGGAATATACTGCTCCTTAAACTTCTCTAGAAAGAACTCCCATGTCATAGTGTTAGGAGCCTCTATGCTCTGTGATTCAGATCGCCACCAGTCATATGCATGCTCCTGTAGTAAAGATATTGCATACTAATATTTATGCTCGTTTGTGCAATGCAGCTGATCAAAAACTCTCTCTGCTCGTTCTAGCCAAAACTCTGCCACTGAGGGGTCATCTTCCCATTTACCGTAGAAATCGGGTGCCCCTAACTTCCTCAGTGTCTCAAATTGTAATCCTGATGAGGCTGGTTGTGATGCTCTTTGTAGCAAATCTATCATGTTCCTCATAAGCTCTGTTTGTCCTGTGCCAACAATAGACTGCCCTCTTGATAGGCTAGCACTGGATCAAGATACATTAGCTTGGCGACGAATGGGTCGCGAGGAAGCCTGTGTTTCAGTAAGCTCATTACTTTCGCCTCCTTCGGCCACAATATGTCGTGACCCAGAAGCCATACTATACCTATATCATAAAATAACGGCCCCAATCAGTAAGCAACAACTTTAATACTTAATTGTGGGTACACACATATCATAATTATTTTTGAAAATCATTTTAAAATCTCAAAACCGCCCAAACCAGGCTTTAATACCAAAATCCAGAAACACCAACCTGGTGCTCTGATACCAAAAACTGTAACACCCCCTCACCCCAGTAGCTCGTGCCCGAATGAGGGTGTGCTACACTGACTTCATCAATTAAAATATCATTATATAAGTTATATATAAAGCAAAATCACTCGTACATTTTTTTTTTCATTTCCAATATTCACTATTTATTTACTTTGCATTTATAAAAGAAATATAACATAAAAGTTAAACTACCTTTTAATATAGTAATATATTCTTTACAAAACATACTGTTATTTTAGAAATACTACAAAATAAAATTTACAAGATAATACACAAAAGTTGTGTAACCCACGACGTGTGCAACAGGCTGCTTTACTGGATTAGGTCACCGCTGACTTTATCTACTATTTTCTTTTTATTTTTTACTAAATCTGCCTGAGAAAACTCCCACGCTAAGCTCTTGGCTTAGTGGTACATATAGATAAGGCAATAAACTATTTTTAATGTCACATGCATTGTCATATAAAAATTTATGATCAAATCATGCAAACATACATTTCATAATATTCTAGTATGCATAACATCAATTTATTGTATCTCATTTTGTTTAACATAATCAAATCATCATTCTCATGCAAATCATGGTATTCTAGCATGTATAAATATCAAATTATGTTATATTATCTCATACTTATTTATTTTATTACCACCTTATTGTGTAACACTAAACCTTCTTTTTATCCATGCCACAATTCATAATTCCATTTTTATTATCCATGTCACAAATCATAATTCCCGTTTTACTTTCAATAATTCTTTTATGTCCCTTAACTTCTTTATTTATGTTTTAATTTATGCTTAGGACACCTATGAACCACTGAATAGGATAACGGAGTTGCCATCCAGGCACTTAGGAGTGCCACTCGGGCAATATGATGTGCGCATATAAGTGCCAAACCAGGTGTAGATAACCATGCCAAACTCGGCGTATATAACCGTGCCAAACTCGGCGTAGATAATAATGCCCTACCCGGCATAAATAACAGTGCCAAACCCGGCATAGATAACATTGTCAAACCCAGCATAGATAATCATACCATTAATAGATTTAATAATTTTCATCATACTCCCCCCTATTTGGCAAGCCAAACTATCCTAAGTTGGTTCTAGTTAGGTGTTCTAGGGCTTATACAATTTCATTAAAATTTATAAAAATTAATTTAATACTTTTCATGCATGTAATATCTCAAAATAATCACATAATCGCTCAATTAAAATAATATTTACATAATACAACAAAGTGCTCATCATTTTACTCATTTCATTTCTCAATTCACATGCTGCCCTGTCACCGGCAGATTCTATTCTCTGTTTTGGACTTTAATATTGGTCCTGCTCCATTCTGAATTTAGTTACCGGATCTTCATAAAAAGTTTAGATATGGAACTTAGCTTCAATATGCAACTTGAAGCACATAATTCTGAGTTCTGTATCAAAAGATATGATAATATTAACACTAACTGGTCACTGATAATTCTGCCCAAAATATTTTGGACAGATTCTAAGTCTAACTTTTATGAATTTTTCTGGACAATTACAGACATATTCAAATATTATGGTCTAAATGAGAATTGTGGCCCTATGTCTTAGATTCCATAAAGAACAAATAACACATAAATCCAAGCTCCAGAATTCAAGTGATGATAGTTTAAGTACTTACTGCTCATTATTAACAATTCTGCCCAGAATTTCTGGACAGATTCTATGTCTGAGCTTTATGAATTTTTCTGGATAATTACAGACATATTCAGGTTTTATGGTATAAAGAAAAGTTATATTCCTATGTCTTATCTTTCCAACCCAACAAAGAACATACAAAACCGAGCTTCAGATATTAAGTTATAACAGTTTAAGTGAACACTGATCATCAATTTCCAGCAAGGAACATACAAGATAATCACATTCAATTTTTACCAAATTAAATCCTAAGTCTAGCAAACATGCATCCCCAAGATTTTCATCACAAAATAATATCAATTCAGAATCATCAACATGCCAAATAATTAAATCATGCAAATAAAAAAAAAATAAAATAGGCTATTGCCTTAGGTTATGCACAAACCTCTCTTTTTCTCTTTTCTTTCTCGTTACTTTTCTTTCTCTTTTCCTTTGCTCCTTTGAGCTAGATCCTTGTAACCTTGAGTTCCTAAAGTTCATAAACAGATTATTAACACTTCATAAACTATAATCTCTCTTTCTCCTTACTCTCTTAAGCTACCTTGAGCATGAAAATGAAATTTTCCATGATTTTTCTCTCTTTTTCTCACTTTCTTTTACTAGAATCAAGGTTTAGCTATGGAGGAAGAAGGGAAAACGTGGCTGGTTTGAGAGAACAGAATTTTCATCAATGAAAAATGGATAAGGAAGAGGAAGAAAAAATCAAGAGGAAGATGACAAAAGTCATTAAAATGGGGGGACACCTAAGCTCAATCTAGAAGCTTTCATTAATGCTAAATGCATGTATGCTAATTAACTTCTTAAACTTTGCCATTTGGTGGGTTATGCTTCAAGAAACGTGGGCTGGTTTGAGGGAAGATAAAAGTCTTCTAGATGTTTAAGTGATAAGGAAGAAGAGAGGCAATTAAGAGAAAATGACAAACTTAATCAATTATGGGACACCTAAGCTTATATACATTAAATGTCTCATTCATGCATGTTATATGGCCAATTAAGCGTTGCCACTTGGTGTGGCTGGCTTCCATATTCATTTTATGTCCCAATTCATGCATTTAATATATATTTATCCCATTTAATCCTTTAATTTCTGATAAATTGCAAATTGACCCCTAAACTTTTCAAAATTTGCAATTTAGTCCTTTATCGAAATTTAACATCTTTAAATATTTTGAATACTTTATTAGATATTTTTCATACTTAATTACCATTATTTTCATTATTTTTCGATAAAAGTCCAAATTTAGATTTCGGTCAAACCGACGAGTTGATTTAACAACTCGCGTGACTTTAGTCTAAATTAGCGGATATGACACCTACTCATGTGTTTTCATTCATCTAGTGCCTTTTAGACACATGGACTTAGAGAAGGCAATCCCATGTCATAGGAATTAATCCTATCATGGATTGTTCCATGCTAAACCTCTTTAGCATCTTATCTATGTATGTAGACTGAGAAAGACCAAGTAAACTTTAGATCTATCTCTATAGATCTTAATCCCCAATATATCAGTTGCTTTTCCAAGGCCTTTCTTGGAGAAATTCTTAGAGAGCTAAATTTTGACTGATTGAAGAATTGAGACATCATTTCCTATAAGAAGTATGTCATCTGCTAGGAATACGACTACACTCCCACTAACCTTCTTGTAAACACAAGGTTCATCTGCATTTTGTGAGGAACCAAACTCTTTGATAGTCTCATCAAATCGGACGTTCCAACTCTCAGATGCTTGCTTTAATCCATAAATGGATCTTTGCAATTCCAATACCTTTTTTCCATCACTGGATGTAAAACCCTCAGGTTGTGTCATGTACACATCCTCAGTAAGATTTCCATTAAGGAAAGTTGTTTTTACATCCATTTAACAAATCTTATAATCATAATGAGCAGTAATGATTAGGAGTATCTTCATGGATTTAAGCATAACAATTAGAAAAAAGGTTTTGTCATAGTCAACACCTTATCTTTAATGATATCCTTTAGCTAGCATTCTAGATTTATAGGTAACTACATTATCTTCCATGTTGGTTTTCTTTTAGAAGACCCATTTTAACCCCAATGGGTTTTATCCCTTCTAGTGGATCGACCAAAGTCAATACTTGGTTTTCATACATGGAACTGTTGGGATTTGAAGAATGAATCATATTCATAAAGCAGCAGAAAAATAAAATTTTCAAAACCCGAAACAAAAGATCATACTTGTGCCATTGAAACTAATTTATATAAATATAAAGATTAGAAATTATACCTTGTAATTTCTTATTTGTTCTTCAACTCTTCACTTTGTTGGGTTGTACAAACTACAACAATCCACATTAGGATGTCTCTAATGATAATCCACGCGAAGAATGAAGAAAAAACTATCAAGAGAAAATGGTTTGAACAGATTCAAAGTGCTAGCTTTGAAAGTATTCTTGAGAGAATTTTATTGTGTCTTAAAATTATTTTCTGCCATTTGATGTCTTTTCTATTTGAATCAAATTCAAAGAAAAGATGAAAAGTCAAAAATGGAGTAAAGGGAAATGAATGAATAGTAATTGGTCTAATTAAGGCCAAAATCTGTCGTTGGCCAACAGGTGGGAGGCAGCGGCGTGCTGGGCCTGTTGCAGGCTGCTGCTTGGCAACCCAGCTGGCAAGCAGCCTACCTAGCCCGCGCGGGCTTGTACGGGCCCGTGACCCTCCCGAACAATGTTTCCGTGCGATCTCATTGCAAAATAATTCTCTCATATTTTGGATCCTATCCAAGACCATTTTACTCATTCTCCATATCTTTAATGCGTGTGACCCATTAGGTTCCCGGTTATGTTGGTTACTTAATTTAACAATTAATTTAAGCAAGACATGAGCGGTATCTAGCAACACATCATAACCCATTAGCTCCCTTACTCTACTAAACGTTAATAGATATGGAAGTGCTACTTAGCTCATTTGTTTTAAAACCAATGTTCGAATTATTGAATTTTTGTTTTTCGATTTTCGAGTTTATTATTAGCAGAATATTTATTACCGTATTTTATTTTATTTTTTTTAAATATGCAACTACTGATGTGAATAATTTGATTTAAAAGAACTCATTCAATTAAACTATAATATTTAAAAATATATTTACAAATGATACTAGATATATATAATTACCAAATTCATTCCTTATAAATATTATAAGCCAGAAATTTACATCCAAGAGAAATTCTAAAAATTTAATTTTTACAACATAATTTTCAAAACATACAAAAAGAACTAGATTACTGCAATCTGATCTTGGGGTTTCCTTTTCTTCGGTCGCCCTATCGAACAACTATTTCTATTTATCTGCGCACGAAACACACGCGCTAAGCTACTAGCTTAGTGGTACGTTTGCAACTATCCAATAATTACATAAATAATTCTAAAATAAAATTTTAGAAACTACAATTAATCTATTTAGCTGCCAAATATTCATTTAATAATAAAACTATTTTCTTCATGCAAAAATATTTAATTCATCAATTATGACATTTTATTCATTAAGCATGCTTGAAATTTTAACAATACAAGAAATAAAATTTACATTATCAATTTCATAATTCACATTTTTGTTTTCTGTTATTTATTTAATAGCCCACGACATCTTAGACCAGAACTAAACACTGGATACAGGGTTTCTGCTCTCCGACAGTATACTCGGTGCCTACATAATTTTTTTATAACTCGGCGTTTAACGCCTACATTTTCAATAATAACTCAGCACCTTTTTGGTGCTTACGTAAATTCGAACTCAGCACTATTTCTTAGTGTCTACATAATTTCAACTCAGCACTATTTCTTAGTGCCTACTAAAATTAAATCTCAACACTATTATTTTTTAGTGCCTACATTTCTAGCCTTTTATTGGCATGTCAACTTATTCTAATTTATAGTTCTCGACCAGATGTTATAGGGTTTAATTATATTTGTTACCTTTATTATTATTTACATAATTTATGTAGGTAACATTAATGTAAATTCCACCTAAGTGCAATAATTCCCATTAAATATTTTACAACCTCAAACTTGCCCATTTAATCATTATAACTATAAGAAAAGTCAATTAATATATTTTCTATCACAAAATTTCACAATCAAAATATTTTTTTACAAGCTATCCCATTCTGGACAGCATTTCTGTCTTATATTTCTCTATATTTTTTGTCCATTTTTAGATAGAAATTGGAAAAGTGATAAACTTAAAAAATGTAGGTACATGTCTTATATTTAATTTTCAAATGCAATCACATTAAAAAGAATGTTTTAATAAACGTTATGAAATATCTCCTAAGCTACGTTCACTGCAATCTGCCCAGTATTTTACTGGATAGAATTCTGTCTTATATTTCTCTGTCTTTTTCATCCATTTTTAGATGGAATTTGGACAAGTAATCAAGTAGAAAACTGTAGGTACATATCTTATCTTTAATTTCCAATTGGAATCACATTCAATCGAATTTTTTAGAAAACGTTATGAATTTTCTTCTAACCTATACTCACTACAATCTGCCCAGTATTTTTTTTCTAGACAGATTTTTGGTTCAAACATTGAGTCCATTTTTTTACCTAATTCCAGGCCTATTCAGGTCTATGGTCTGAATTAAAGTTGAAACCCTATGTCTTATCTTTTCAATCCAGAAAGAATCACCCAAAAATCATTTCCATAACTCAAGTTATGACCAGAAAACTAGACACTGTTCAAAAGATGAATTTTCCAGCACATCAATTAAATCATACAATTTCCATTTTCATGCATCAACCTTATATTCTAGTTTTATTTTCACATTCATGGCATCATTTAATCACCACTTAATTTCTCAATCAAATATCCAGAATTTCATACACATCACAAAATCAAAATCAACATTTTTATATATTAAATTTTTGCCAAATGTACATACGTCAAAAATTTCACTTCTCTTCACTTTTATCTTCTTCCTAGCTAGCTTTCTCTTTGCCCCTACTTCCTCTTTGATTATGGTTCAAAGTGTGTTCATTTCCTTGTCCTAACAACAAATTTTACACTAATCAAACACTAATTACCCTAATCCACCCTTAATCACCATTAACATATTAATAACCCTAAATAATTAGCTTTAATGGCAACTAACCCCAAAATCAAAGAAAAGAGAAGAATAAAAGTGAGAAGATGCAAAATCTAAACTAAATTTTGATGATCTTTCAAATGACCCAAGTCTTCTTTCTTTTTTTCTCTTCCTTTCTTCCTTCCTCTTCCTTGGTTTTGCTCAATTTGCTTCACTTCTTTGATCATCTTGCCTTAATCCTACTTTTTATTTTTTATTTTTTTTATTTTTTTTTATCTAATCTTAGCTTTAATTGAAGAACAAAAAGAATAACATTAAGGGAAGAGAAGTGTCACGGAAAAAGGGAAGAAAAAGGGAGAGAATGAGTTTGATTAAGATGAAGAAGAAGAATGGTCAAAAAAGTGGAAATTTGACTTTTTATAGTTGGATTAGGTGGGTGATTAGGATTAATTATTAATCTTGCTTCTCATTGGTCCATTAATTTAAATCACTCTTACTTTATTTTAATCAAAATAATATTCCTTTCCTTAGATAAAGAATATTCCATTTTTATATCTTCTTAAAATATATGTGCCAAAAACACTGTAGTTTCTAAATTCATTCAGCGAAAAATTATTTTTTTCCCAAATTTTAATTCCAAACTTGAAAATTCTCAATTAATAATATCCAAAATATTTTTCTCACATATTATTATTATTTAAATTTATTTCTTTCATGTTTGAATTTACACGAAGATCGGTTTAGCGCGCCAGATTTTGGTCAATCGCGTTCGTGGTCTAAATTATCGTGCATTACAATTTTCCCTTGCTAAAAAACATTTCGTCCTCAAAATTTACCTTTTTAACTGGAGTGGAATAATTGTGGATACTGAGCCTTCATCACCTCTTCATTTTCCCAAGTCGCCTCTTCTGAATTATGATTTTTCCACAAAACCTTTACCGATGGTACCTTCTTATTCTGTAGCTCTTTCATTTCTCAAGCTAGAATTTCCACTGGCTCCTCTTCATAAGTTAGATCTGGTCGTATCTCTATAGGCTCTGCTGATATGATATGAGATGGATCTGATCGATATCTTCTCAACATGAACACATGGAATACATTATGAATTTTGTCTAACTCTGGTGGTAAAGCTAATTTGTACACCACAGGACCTATGCGTTCAAGTACCTCATAAGGTCCAATGAACCTAGGACTCAACTTTCCCTTCTTTCCAAGGTGAGACTTTTAAGAGTACCTTATCACCAACTGTATACTCAATATCCCTCCTTTTCAAATCTGCATATGATTTCTGTCTATCAGCAGCAGTTTTCAGCCTATCTCTTATTACTCTCACTTTTTCCTCTATCTGTTGTACTAGATCTGGACCCACTACTTTCGTTTCACTAAGCTCAGTCCAACATAGAGGCATTCTACATTTCCTCCCATACAAGGCTTCATATGGTGTCATGCCGATACTGGCTTAGTGACTATTATTATAGGCAAATTCTATCAATGGAAGATGTTTGTCTCAACTACCTTCAAATTCTATAACACAACTCCTCAACATATCTTCCAATATCTGTATGACCCTTTCTGATTGTTCATCTATTTGTGGGTGGAAAGCTGTGTTGAAATTGAGTCGAGTACCCATGGCTTGATGCAAACTTTTCCAGAATTTTGAAGTGAACCTTAGGTCTCGATCTGAAATGATTGAAACTGGCACACCATGTAAACGAATTATCTCATTAACATAGATCTCTACCAAATGGTTAAGTGGATAATCCATCTTGATCGGTAGAAAATGAGCTGATTTAGTGAGCCGGTCCACCACTACCCATATTGAATCATGCCTCTTTTGTGTCAAAGGCAAACCAGAAACAAAATCCATTGTAACTCTTTCCCATTTCCACTCTAGAATTGAAATTGGCTGCAATAATCCACTTGGTACTTGATGCTCAGCCTTCACTTCTTGACAAGTTAAACATCTGGTAGTATACTCGGTGATATCTCTTTTCATTCCTGGTATCACCGATCAAGATGCGTAGTGGTACTTGATAACTTCTCATAATCTGTTGTTCATTTATTTATTAACATTTGTTAACATTTGTTAGTTTTATCATTTTATTAACATTTGTTAGTTTTATCATTTTTACAATTATACTATTTTATCACTCTTATCATGTTTTCACTTATTTTTCGCTTAGTGTTCACTTCTATCATTATTACTACTTTTATTCAAAATTTCCCCTAATTTCCATCTGATAGAAAAATCTTCCGAACAGATACATGAGACGTGGACCCAAAAGTTCACTACACTGAAGAGTAATCCCGAAAGACCACCTGAGTACTGAACTGTACACTAAATCACTGTATCAATATCAATGAAGTAGACCGTCATTGGCCTATATAAGTGAGTCACCATGACCCATACCGCAGTAATAGTGTCCCTATGGCTAGCCAATTATATCCTAGGCTAGATTTAACCATCAGAAAAATAACTAAGAACATTATTTTATTTCTTTAATTCAATTTCCATTAAATTCATACATTCCATTCTAATATATCAACATTTCATTATGAATATTCAATTAAGTTATTAAGCATTACTAAACACACTTTAATCATTATTTTTCATTTCATGCATAATAAAATCAATAATTAGAAAAATATTCAATATATTATTTAAAAATTCTCAATAAATCTAAACACACTCAAAATCATATTTCCTTAAATTTTCATTTAATTGGCAAGAAAAATATTAATTTTTACTTTTTCATTTTTTGGCCTATAATTAATTTTCATCATTAAAATTTTTATTTCACCTTCTAATTATTCATTTTACTATTTTATACATTCATTATTCCATATGTATCATAATATTACAATAATATGTATTTATTCCTCAATATTCATTTTTTGCATAATAAAGTCATATTTTACAATTTCCAATAATTAATTTTTTTAATTAAAATTAACCATTCTAGTTCACTTTTCATAATTCCTTAATAATGTTTTAAGCATTAATTAGCATTTACAAGAAAGACACATAAAATTCTTTATTTTTCATAACCCTAAATCATGCTTAATTAATGGAAATAAGTAGATTATGGAATCACTAACTATAATTTCTTGCTTCGGCCTTCCTAGGCTTTCTTTTCCTTAGCCTTTCCCTTGAAAGCACCTTCACCTTCTGTTACCTAGATATTGAGCCAATAAGGGGGGTTGAATTGGAGTTTAAAAATTTAACTTTAAAGTGCGGAAATAAGAAGTTAAGTTTATGAGGGATAGAGAAATTTGACACAAGGATTTTTATAGAGGTTCGGGTGTTAACAAACCCTACTTCTCTCCTCAATCGCAATTGGGAGTTTCACTAACACACTGAGTGTTACAATGGAGTTTTACAAGCTCACTCCCAACTATGGTGTTTCTCACACTGGCTCACATCTAACCCAGAAATCCCTTGTGTTTTTGTGGCTCACACAATAACCAATTCCTTGTGTTTTATAGGCTTACACAAATAACCTTTACCTTGTGTTTTACAGGCTCACACAAAGAACCTTTCTTTGTGTTTTAGAGGCTCACACAACTAACCCTTACAAGTGTTCTACTCTTAACCCAGAAATACCCAAAACTCACTTGAGTAAGAAATGATTACAGAGAGAAATACTTACAAATCTTTATTGCTCAATAAATAATGAGCAAAAAGATTTTCACAGAGAATAAATATTTGTTTTGAAAGTATTAAATGTACAAATAGCTTACAACAAGATTTTGATTCAAAGTATTATCTATCCTCTTGTACTGAATGTATAAATGACTTGCATTTATACTTCCATGGTGGATTATAGCCATTAGAATGCATTTAATACGAAACTAGCTGTTGCAGCAACCCAAATAATTGGGCCTGACATTTTCTCTTTCATCTTTCACGGGCGTGCCTCTGTCTGTCACAGTCGTGACTGAAGTGGTGACCTTGGCTGTGAAGCATTCTGGAAGGTTTTGAAATATTGGGTCACGAGAGTGACATATATCTTCACGGGTGTAACAACCTTCCAAGCCGTGATCCAAGTGGTGACTTTGGTCGTGAAGCTCTCAGGAAGAATTTGTCATGTAGGTTCACGGGCGTGGCATTTCTTTCACAGGCGTGACTTAAATGTTCATTCACGGTTTGCTGTCTTCCTTCATGGCCGTGAACTTCAAATGTTGGTTTGTTGGCGCTAGGCTTTCTCACGGGCGTGACACATAAGATCACGGGCTTGAATGATGCTGCTTCTTCAATTTTTTCTTTCAAGGATTAATCTTCCATTCTCCATTCTTTCTATTTTATTCCATACCCTGTTTAATAGACTTAGAAAATAAGTATGTTAAATACATTATTGCTATTTTATTTGTTATCATCAAAATGATGGAAATACCCCTCAAAATAAGTAAGTCTATATTTGCATGACCAAGCCTTCTATGCCACAGCCAAGATTCATCACTAGTAGTCACAAGACACTTAGAGGAATGGTTAGATAATTCATGTAAGTCTATTATGTATGTGTTGACATCTCTATTTCCTTTAAATATCTCTTGACCATCGTTAGAGGTCACAAGACATTCATTGGAAGTAAAGATTACTTTGTTTCCTTTATCACATAATTGACTAACACTCAACAAGTTATGTTTCAAGCCATCAACAAGTAAGACATCTTTAATAAAAGTAGTACCATTAATACCAATAGAACCAATGCCAATTACCTTACCCTTAACATTGTTTCCAAAGGTAACTTTACCTCCATCAATACTTTTGATTTCATTGAAGAGCTCTTTGTCTCTTGTCATATGCCTTGAGCATCCATTGTCTACTAGCCAAGCATTTTTGTTTATTGTGGACTTGAGGCATACCTATAGAATCACAGTTCAAGTATGATTTTTAGGTACCCAAATGAGCTTCGGTCCTTGGGGGTTAGCACATGAAGGTTCCCAATGAGCCTTCCTTATCCAACAATGTTTATTTATATGACCAATCTTCATACAATCAATACACTGTTTAGGTCTAACATTGCTTTTTGCTCTTACAATATTTTTGAATGCCATATTTCTATTGAACTGATTTTGAGAACAATGGCATGCACAGTCATGATTAATTGATGCTTTTCTAGATGCATGCTTCTTATACATAAAGGTATGATTATTTTTTTTTTATCTATAGAAGGTTTAATATACTTATTCCTAGGTTCACTAGACTTAACAAAAATGGTTTTGTCAGAAGATGATGATGTGTCCTTAAATCCTAGACCATGTCTAATTAAAGGTGGTCTTTGAGACACAATGAGAGTATCTAAACTATCTTTTCCTTTGTGGAATTTTGAAATTGAATTTCTAAGTTCCTCTACTTCATTTTTTAAAGTATTATTTTCTTTAAGCAAGGAATTAGTTGAGGGTTTTGATGAGTATTCATCTAATGATTTTTGAAGAGATTCATTAGATGATTTTTGAAGAGATTCATTAGATGATTTAAGCTTAATGTTCTCCTTTTCTAAACCATCTATTTTGTTTTTTAAATTAGAGACGTTATTTCTATAAGTACTGAATTTACTCCTATATTTCTCTAGTTCTAGATTCAATTCTTCTATAAGGTTTTGCTCATCATCATCATCATCACTATCACTATTACTATCATTATCACTACTACTATTATTAAATGAGTATGAGTGTAGTGATTTTACCTTATCCGAGATGTGATCCTCAATAGCCATGAAACATAAGTTGACCTCTTCGCTTTCATTGTCATCTTTTTCACTTCAAGAGCTTTCGTCATCCCATGTGGCTTTGTGACCTTTCTCCCCATTGTCTCTTTGGTATTTGCTCTTATGCTTCTTGAGCCTTAGACATTCTGGTTTAATATGCCCTTTCTTTCCATACTAATAGCACTTGACCTCTTCCTTACTTCTTTGTGCATCATTAGAAGTTTGTTTGAGGTTTCTTTGCCTAAATTTTCTGGAGTTGCTCATTTTCTTCTTAATGATTCTTTTCAGCCTTCTTAAAAGCATAACAATGTCCTCATTCTCATCATCACTCATTTCTTCATCATCTTCACTTTCTTCTTGAGATTTTGAAGGAGAGGCTTTTAGTGCTAAAGACTTTCTTTTCTCTAGCTCTGCTTCAAGCTCTCTATCTCTTTTCACTGCCATTTTATGTGTGAGAAGTTTGCCAATAAGCACATCAGTATTCATGATGCTCATGTCTTCATTTGCTTCTTTTATATCATTAACTCTTGAGCCATAGTCTTTAAGAGGAAGACTTCTCAGGATTTTGTTGTTTACATCTTCCAAGCTCAGATGCTTCCCAAGTTTCCTCATTCCATTTATAATGACTAGAAGATGGTTGGTCATGTCAGTGATTGACTCATTGGATTTCATTTTGAAGAGCTCATATTCTGAGGTAAGAAGTTGAATCTTCTTGGATTTGACTTGCTTAGTTCCTTCATGATAATTTTCCAATGTCTTCCACATGATGTAGGCTATTGGGCAATGTTGTATTCTTCCACATTCTTCAATGGATAATGAGCTTGAGAGGATTGTCATTGCCTTCTTGTTTTTGAAATTTGCTCTTCTTAGAGGCTCTGTCCAATCATCTCTTGATAAGATTTCTTCTTCACCATCATCTCCTCTTCTGGTTGGTGGTGTCCATTCTTTTTGTACACTATCCCAGACTTCAATTCCTTCACTATCCAGGTATGTCTCCATCCGAAACTTCTAATAGGCATAATCTGCTCCATCAAAGTAAGGTTTGAGACTTTGGAATCCTTCACTGGCCATATCTTAATCTTTACTAGCGCTTTTTAGGCTTAGATGCTAGACAAAGCTCTGACACCAAATGTTGCCCAGATATTGAGCCAAGAAGGGGGATTGAATTGGAGTTTAAAAATTTAACTTTAAAGTGTGGAAATAAGAAGTTAAGTTTAGGAGGGATAAAAATATTTAACACAAGAATTTTTATAGAGGTTTGGGTGTTAACAAACCCTACTCCTCTCCCCAATCGCAATTGGGAGTTTCACTAACACACTAAGTGTTACAATGGAGTTTTACAAGCTCACTCCCAACTATGGTGTTTCTCAAACTAGCTCACACCTAACCCAGAAATCCCTTATGTTTTTATGGCTCACACAATAACCAATTCCTTGTATTTTATAGGCTCACACAAACAACCTTTACCTTGTATTTTACAATCTCACACAAACTACCTTTACCTTGTGTTTTACAGACTCATACAAACAACATTTCTTTGTGTTGTAGAGGCTCACACAACTAACCCTTACAAGTGTTATACTCTTAACCCAGAAATACCCAAAACTCACTTGAGTAAGAAATGATTACAGAGAAAAACACTTACAAATCTTTATTGCTCAATAAATAATGAGCAAAAAGATATTCATAGAGAATTAATATTTGTTTTGAAAGTATTAAATGTTCAAATAGCTTACAACAAGATTTTGATTCAAAGTATTAGCTATCCTCTTGTACTGAATGCATAAATGACTTGCATTTATACTTCCATGGTGGATTATAGCCGTTAGAATGCATTTAATACGAAACTAGCTGTTGCACCAACCTAAATAATCGCACCTGACATTTTTCTCTTTCATCTTTCACGGACGTGACTCTGTCTGTCATGGTCATGACTGTACTTCCAAGCCGTGACTGAAGTGATGACCTTGGTCGTGAAGCTCTCTGGAAGAATTTGTCATGTAGGTTCACGGGCGTCACATTTCTTTCATGAGCGTGACTTAAATGTTCATTCACGATTTGTTATCTTCCTTACTGGCCGTGAACTTCAAATGTTGGTTTGTTGGCACTAGGCTTACCCACGGGCGTGACACATAAGATCACGGGCGTGAATGATGCTGCTTCTTCAATTTTATCTTTCAAGGATTAATCTTCCATTCTCCATTCTTTCTATTTTATTCCATACCATGTTTAATAGACTTAGAAAATAAGTATGTTAAATACATTATTGCTATTTTATTTGTTATCATCAAACCATGGCCAAAATTTTCCTTTCATTTGTCCACCATTATTTTGCTTCCTTATCTCAAATAAACTTCATATTTATCATCTACATACCTTAAACTACTTATTTAAACCATTAAACTAAATTAAAACTATAAATTTCACTTACCTCAAATTGGTATCCTAACTTTTCTCTTTTGATTTCTTTCACTCTAGCCTTCCAATTGAAGAGTAAAAAGTTCTATTAGCTACTAAAGATGCTGAATTTATTTTTAGGTGGTTTATTTTGGTGTAAAAAGTGAAGAAAATTGGAGAAGATAGGTACGGCCATGAGGGAAAGAAAGAGGAAGAAGATGAAGCAGAATTCTCTTATTTGATCTCATTTTCACTCCAAATTTTGCCCTCAGACTAGTCATAACACATATTTTACAATGATCAAATAAAATATTTTTCACCTACGGGTGTATTTTTAACCGTCGGGTATGCAGATCAATTTTGGAAACTATAGTTTACAACTGTTGGGTTTTGAAGAATGAATCATATTCAAAAACGCAGTGAAAAATAAAATTTTTCGAAACACAAAATAAAAGATCATACTTGTACCATTAAAACTAAATTATATAAATGTAAATGTTAAAAATTATACCTTGTAATTTTTATTTGTTCTTCAAATCTTCACTTGGTTGGGTTGTAGCAAGCCACAAAAATCCATACTAGGATGTCTCTAATGATAATCCAAGCGAAGAATGAAGAAGAAACTATCAAGAGAAATGGTTTGAACAAATTCATAGTGCTAGCTTTGAAAGTGTTCTTGAGAGAATTTTTTTTGTCTTAAAAATATTTTTTTTCACAAAAAATTTTTTCATGTCTATTTTCTACCATTTGATGTGTTTTCTATTTGAATCAAATTCAAAAATAAGATGAAAAGTCAAAAATGGAAAAAATAGAAACAAATGAATAGTAATTGGCCATAATTGGCCTAATTAAGGCCAAAAACAGCCATTAGCCAACGGATGGGAAGCTGCAGGCGCTTTGGGCCTGCTGCGGCTGCTACTGGGCAGCCCAGCTGGCCCACCTTCCTAGCCCGTGCGGGCCTGTACGGGCCTGTAACACTCCCGAATGATTTTTCCGTGCGATCTCATCGCGATCCATCCTAAAATAATTCTCTCATTTTGGATCCTATCCAAGACCATTTTACTCATTCTCCATATCTTCAATGCGTGTGACCCATTAGGTTCCCGGTTGTAACGTCACACCTCTTATGCATTTAAGTATAACCTATCCCTGTACCAAATAGTCACATGCTGCATACTGAAAAGGCAAAATACCCTGTTAACAATAGTAGTAAAATTTTGTTTTTCATATCATATCCTGTAAAATCAACTAACGACTTTACAAGTCTTATATCCTGTAAAATTACTAAATGAATTTTCAAGTCAACATTAAAACCACAATACGATATATCACATATATCAAAATATAAACTTTACACATAAGTATTTCCGAGTTGATTTCATTTATACATATTTAGACTCATTCCAAAATGACTATACATATTCAAGCATATAAGTCCAAAATACAGATGACATGTTTTTATGCTTGTGTGGAATGCAAGGAGAGAGAGTGATGAGGCTCGGCCAGTGACCTGTGCTCCATGTCTTTTATACGCTACTCAAAATGAGCTATCACTTCTCTTTACCTGAAAAATGATGCAAATTAATGAGTTGCGACTCAGTGAGAATAACCATCCAATGAGCTCTAAAGTACCAAATAACTCATAGTCATAAATCACAATTCCAATATATACCATGTATTCCATTCCATTCATCAGTCAATAACATATAAATATAGATAAAATCAAGTACTCAATAATTGTTATTTACTTATGCTTTGCTTGTACATTTTATTTTGTTGTGACCAGATTAAACGAACATTGCCCCGGGTTTCCATGTGAACATTTGCATTTGCATTTGCTAGCTAGCTTGATCATTTGTTTCATTTGCACATTTGTTGGGCCATAGGCCTCTTCTTCTGCTTTGCACATTTGTTGGGCCATAGGCCTCTTCTTTTGCTTTGCAATGTCGATTAACTAGTCACAACGCCTTTTTAGCCCATATGCATATGCACTTGTATTTAAGCATTCATCAACCATTGCATCTTTATCATATACAACATACATATATTCCCTATATACCTCATATGTCAAGCATACACCTTGTATATACTATACATGTACCATGTATATATATCACATTTGTCAAACATATACCTCAAATATACCACAAGTATACCATTTATATGTACCAAAATGTCACAAATTATCCATCATTACATTATCAAGGACCAATCATGACAATCACATGAATCAAATAGCAAACAACATTCATTTGCACTAAAGAATTCAATCGATAATTAGACTCACCGTTCTCCTTTGATTCCGACCCCTAACTTATTGTCTATCTGCTCCTTGTGGGTCTCCAATATGTTGCGAGCCTAATATGAAAACATAATCCATTAACTCATAATTAGAGATACTTAATGTGGCTTAAACAAATTAATATGCATTGTTCATGTCAATAGTTAAGATTTTTCCTATGAGGCAGTGTGACCTTATGGGACTGTTTACCCTATAACTTTTTCTATAATTGACCAATTAATCTGATTCTTGTTCCTAATTACAAATAACATATAATTAGAGAACATATTAAAATTTCAGACCAATTGGATAATTTTACAATATTTGGTGGAATTTATAAGAGTGTTCTGTTTTCTGCCTTGTTTTCTGCCTTTAGGCAGTTTCAGGGTACTCATTTGGGTTCATCATAACTTACACTCTATAAGTCCTATTTTAATGAAACTTTACAGAAACTTATATGGGTTCATATGGAACATGTTTCATGTTTACAACTTGTACCAATTATGTCTCTAAGGTCTTCTAATTATACCAAACATATTACTGTTCCAGAATAGAATTGGCTTCCGGACCAGTATGACTTCAAAAGGCCATAACTTAGTCTATAGATAACAAATTAAGCTCAAATTAGTACCATAATTTAGCTAAGAAATATACATATAACTTGCATGTTTTGATAAATTACATAATCGAGCTCTAACAAGCTCAAATGATCCCACCAATGTACTGGAGCTGCCCAGGGCACTCAGTAGGCAGTTCAAACCATGGAACAGTCATGGTTCCATTCACTATAACTCACCATTTACAAGCCCTATGAACCTGAAATTTGGTATACAGATAAAAAACACATATATCTACAACTTTTATGTTTTGAGAGACTTCAAATAAGGGCTTTAAGATATTCTAAATCAGACCACACAGTAGCTAACTTGGTTAGGGTTTACACCCTGACCAGTTTCAGTACGAAGAGCATATCTAATTCTATAAACCAAATCACGAAACACAGTTTACATATTCATAAATATAAGACATAAAGGAACAACTTTTGTGTTTTATACTTGTCCAGAATCAATTTAGATGTGCATCAAAATCGGGTTACAAAAAAGTGCCTATTAATGAACCTAAGCAACTCAAATCAACCCTAAAGCAATAAGAATTGATTACTTACCAAGGACGAACTTGCAAGGGATCAATTTGGTGCAAAAACTAGGTAAAACAAGGAAGATTTGAAGTCTGAAATGGAGGAAAATGAACGAGAAGTCGGGGCTGAAGTGAGGAGGCAGAAATGGGAAAGATGAAGATAAAGGCAGATTTATGTTTTTGTCTTTTTATCTTTTTCTCATCTCATTTCTCATCTCATTTCTCATTTCTCTTCTCTTTCCTCTTCTCTTCTCTTCTATTTCTCTTTTGTTTCATTTTCATTTTATTTTATCTATATTATTATTATTATTTACATATATATATAATTCGACTAATCTACACAATAATACCACTTAATCTTTTGGCCCGGTTTAACTAAATTAACAATGCAAAATGTTTACTAATCTTAATCTAATCATTTTGCTTACATTAATTTGGTCACTTATTCAATTCATTTCTAATACTTCATAATCCTCATATAGGTTATAAGTACACATGTGCTACTCGATACAAGTGCCAAATGCTAGGACACGTAGCTAGTGCGTATGATAAACTTGTTCCTACGAAAATACGTATGGAATGCATTTGTTCAATTGAATTGTATGCAAGATGCTTATGTTCAATGAAATGCATGTGGGGGAAGGTCAAGGATGTTACATGTTGGCTGCTTAAATTAACAATTAATTTAAGTAGGTCATGAGCGGTATCTAGCAACACATCATGACCCCCAATTGACTGGAAAGTCAGTGGTTTGACTACGAACCTTTCCATAGACAATTTCTGTGCAATTATTCCTTTCACCATTCTATACCCCACTTGGTTCAGAGGATGGACATGTGTTAACTCCCACTAGACTGACTATGTCACGTCTAGTCCAAGTAATGTTAGTTCTTGTCCTTGAGGCTCATTACTCTATTAGATATGTCATTGAAGACTATCTTTATGACATTTCCACTCCGGCTAGAGATTCCTGAGTAATAACCACGACAAGAGGCCATGGGTATACACTCCTCCTATCAAGAGTGGTGAAGCCTTTATTGGTTACCCAATTACCTTCGAATACCTCAAGTTGTATCCAATCACCACCCTATAAGCTACCCCTCTGAGGTAACAAGCAATAGTATCAAAATACAGAATCAATATTCAAGATATCCTTGAGTACCTCAAGTTTAAGGATACTTGCACCATTGCTATAATGAGACTATCATTGACATTTGAGTAGATTATCCATATGATTGTCTCATAGTTGGTCATCCAATGTACTTAGCTACACTTAGCAAGCATCCACATGTTAACGCTAAACGTGTCATGTTTTTAGACTATGAGATCTACTACTCGATCCAATCAATGAGTGTAACATGTGCTAGTCTTCTTGGATTAATAATGTCTCGTCTCATTAATCCAATGACTAGGGATAATTTTGATACTAAGCTAATTAAACATGATAAGAATCTCAATACCATGATCTCATCATGATTTCCTTCATGCTATGTTATGTATCAAGGACTTCATTAATTGATTTAAGATCACTTATCAATTCATATATGAAATGAACAACGAATCAATATAAAAGCCTTTTATTAGTCAAATAAATTTGTACAATAAGTGCTAAAGGTGATTGCCTTTAGAGCACTCCTCTAATAACAACTAACCCGGTATCTATGCCATTACAATTCTCCCCTACTAATTAAAATTTTGTCCTCAAAATTTTACCTGTATTGAACAGTTATGGATATTATTGCCTCATTGCAACTTCTGGGTTCTATGTGGCTTCTTCCATAATATGATGACTCTATAACACCTTCACTAGTGGGATTCGCTTGTTCCTGAGTCGTCTAACATCTCTGTCTAAGATCTTTAATGGTTTCTCTTCATAAGTCAGATCAGCCTATATCCGAATTTCTTTTGGCTTAATCACGTGGCTAGGGTCGGACTTATACCTCCGTAGCATTGACACGTGGAACACATCATCAATCTTTTGCAATTCTTGAGGCAACTTCAATCGATAGGCTGCAGGTCCCACTCACTGTATAATCTTATAAGGGCCTAAAAATCTTGGACTTAGTTTGCCCTTCTTGCCAAATCTCATAACCTTCTTCCAAGGTGATACTTTCAGAACTACTTGATCTCCAACCTAAAATTCTATATCTTTTCTTCTATCCTTGATCACCCGTACCTTCTCTTCAGTTTTTCTAACCAAATCGGTTCTCATTAGCTTCTTTTCACTCAATTCTATCCAACATAAAGGAGTTCTACACTTCCTTTCATAAAGTGCTTCATATGGTGCCATTTTGATGTTGGACTGATACCTGTTATTGTAAGCAAATTCAGCTAATGACAAATACTTTTCCTAACTACTTTGAAACTCAATGATGCAACATCGCAATATATCTTCAAGTAACTGAATCACACACTCCGACTGCCCATCAGTCTGGGGATGAAAAGCTGTACTAAAATGAAGTTTTGTCCCCAATGCTTCTTGCAATCTCTTCCAAAATTGGGAAGTAAACTTGGGATCTCTTTCTGAAATAATGGAGGATTGTACTCCGTGGTGTCTCACTATATCATTAATGTAGACTTCTGCCAACTTGGTCAGTGCATAGTCCCTTCGTACTGGTATGAAATGGGCTGATTTCGTTAGTCTGTCAACAATTACCCAAATAGCATCATGCTTTTTTCCAGTCACAAAATCCATGGTCACTCGATCCCATTTCCACTACGGTATCGCGATAGGCTAAAGTAAACCCAACAGAACTTGATGTTCAACTTTCACCTATTGGCATATCAAGCATTTACTCATGAATTCTATCACATCACGTTTCATTCCTGGCCACCAATAGTGTACTGTCACATCTTGATACATTTTGTTACCACTATGATGCATCGCGTAGCTGCTATGATGAGCTTCTATGAGAATGTTCTATCTCAATTCATCTTGATCTGGTACACATAACCTTCGGTTGAAATAAAGACTTCCATCTTCACCCAAAGACTAATCACCTTTATTGCCCTCTTTTACCCTGTTCACTATGGCAATCAAACGATCATCTAGCTTTTGTGCCACTTTCACTTGTTGAAGACAGTCTGGTTTTACTTCCATTTTTTCTATTATCGCTCCATTTTGTGCCATATCCAATATGACATTCATCACTCGAAGGGCTTCCTTAAATTTTCTACTAAGTGCATCTGTAATGCCTAATAATTTAGGCCACAATCACGGTTGACCGAAATCCGGTGCGTTGAACCGAACAGGGTCTAAATTTGGACATGAAAGAAAAAATTAAAATGATAATAAAATATGAAAAAATATTTTGGATATTATTAATTTAGAATTTTGAAGTTCAGAATTAAAATTTGGAAAAAAATAATTTTTGCTGAACGAAATTGGAAATTGTAGTGTTTTTGGCACAAATATTTTAAGAAGACATAAAAATGGAATATTCTTTATCTATGGAATGGAATATTATTTGGATTAAAATAAAGTAAGAGTGATTTAAATTAATGGACCAATGAGGGACAATATTATCCAATTAATCCTAACCACCCACCTTATCCAACTATAAAAGTCAACTTTCACCTTTTTGCCTTCATTCTTCTTCTTCCTCATCTTAATCAAACCAATTTCTCTCCTTTTTCCGTGACTCTCCTCCCCCATTGTTCTTTTTTTTTTGTTTTCGTCAATCAATGCTAAAGTTAGATGGAAAAAGGGTTGGTTTAGTAAGATGAATAAAAAAAGTGAAGTAAAGTGAGCAAAACTAAGGAAGAGGAAGGAACAAAGGAAGAGAAAAAGAGAAGGAAGATTTTAGTCATTTTGAAGATCTACAAAGGTGAGTTTAGATCTTCCATCTTCTCACTCTTCTTTTTTTTTTTTTTTTGATTTTGGGGTTAGTTACCATTAAAGCTAGTAATTTAGGGTGATTATTATGTTAATGGTGATAAAGGGTGGGTTAGTGTGATTAATGCTTGATTAGTGTGAAATTTGTTGTTAGGCCAATAAGGTGAACAATCTTTGAACCAAAATCAAAGAGGAAGTAAGGGCAAGGAGAAAGATAATTAGAAGGAGAGAAGAGTGAAAAGAAGTATACTCTTATTGAGGTATGTACATTTGGCAAAAATTCAATATGGAAAATGTAACTTATGATTTTGTGATGTTTGAATAATTGTGTATGAAATTCTTGATATTTTGATTAAATGATGCCATGAATGTGAAAATAAAAAAATTAGAATATGAGAATCATACATGAAGATGAAAATTGTAGAAATTGATTGATGTTAGAGGAGTGCTCTAAAGGCAATCACCTTTAGCACTTATTGTACAAATTTATTTAATTAATAAAAGACTTTTTCATTAATTTGATGTTCATTTGATATATGAATTGATAAGTGATCTTAAATTAATTAATGAAGTCCTTGATACATAACATAACATGAAGGAAATCATGATGAGATCATGACATTGAGATTCTTATCATGTGTAATTCTGTTAGTATCAAAATTATCCATAGTCATAGGATTAATGAGACAGGACATTATTAATCCAGACAGACTGGCACATGTTACACTCCTTGATTGGATCGAGTAGTAGATCTCATAATCCATAAACATGAGATGTTTAGAGTTAACTTGTGGATGCTTGCTAAGTGTAGCTAAGTACATTGGATGACCAACTATGAGACAATCATGTGGATAATCTATTCAAATGTCAATGATAGTCGCATCATAGCAATGATGCAAGTATCCTTAGACTTGAGGTACTCAAGGATATCTTGAATATTGATTATGTTTTTTGACACTATTCCTCGTTGCCTTAGAGAGGTAGCTCATAGGGTGGTGATTGGATACATCTTGAGGTATTCGAAGGTAATTGGGTAACCAAAAAAGGATTCACCACTCTTGATAGAAGGAGTGTATACCCATGGCCTCTTATCATGGTCATTACTCAGGAATCTCTGGCCGGAGTGGAAATGTCATAAAGATAGTCTTCATTGACATATCTAATAGAGTAATGAGCCTCAAGGACAAGAACTAACATTACTTGGACTAGACGTGATGTAGTCAGTCTAGTAGGAGTTGACACATGTCCATACTCTGAACCAAGTGGGGTATAGATTGGTGAAAGGAATAATTGCACAGAAAATGTCTATGGAAAGGTTCGTAGTCAAACCACTGACTTTCCGGTCAATTGGGGGTCATGATGTGTTGCTAGATATTGCTCATGACCTGTTTAAATTAATTGTTAATTTAAGTGGCCAACATAACCGGGAACCTAATGGGTCACATGCATTGAAGATATGGATAATGAGTAAAATGGTATTGGATAGGATCCAAAATATGAGAGAATTATTTTAGAATGGATCGCGATGAGATCGCACGAAAAAATCATTTGGGAGTGTCATGAGCCCGTGCGAGATAGGCAGGCTACTGGCCGGCCTTGCGGGCCAGCTAGGCTGCCTAGCAGCAGCCCGCAGTAGGCCCAGCGCGCCTGCAGCTTCCATCCGTTGGCCAACGACTGTAATTGGCTATAATTAGGACAATTATGGTCAATTACTATTCATTAGTTGCCATTTTCTCCATTTTTGACTTTTCATCTTGTTTTTGAATTTGATTCGAATTGAAAAGACATCAAATGGCAGAAAACAAATATGAAAATATGTTTTGTGAAAAAAAATATTTTTAAGACACAACAAAAATTCTCTCAAGAACACTTTCAAAGCTAGCACTTTGAATTTGTTCAAACCATTTTCTTTTGATAGTTTCTTTTTCATTTTTCGCATGGATTATCATTAGAGACATCCTAGTGTGGATTGTTGTGGTTTGCTACAACCTAACAAAGTGGAGATTTGAAGAACAAATAAAAATTACAAGGTATAATTTTTAACATTTACATTTATATAAATTAGTTTTAATGGTACAAGTATGATCTTTTATTTTGGGTTTTGAAAAATTTTATTTTTTGTTGAGTTTATGAATATGATTCATTCTTCAAAACCCAACATTGGTATCAGAGCCTCCTTGTATCCATTAAAATTAATTTTAATTGAAAGTGCAATAGGATTGCATGTTTTTGATGATTTTGGATCAATAGGTTTTGAAAAATTGAAATTAATTTGTAAAATATAATTTACACATTTGTTTTCTTTGATCTGATCATGGGATGATTAAGAATGATTATTTTGATTGAGAAATGATTTGCATGTGATTCAAATAATTAATTTCGGATTTATTTCAAAAATGCCTAAAATTGTCTTATTTATGAACATGTGTTGTTTTTTGGCTTAATTGAAAGGGCTGGTTGCATTTTTCTTGTAATTTAATTATGAAAAAATTATTTAGACATATTGAGAATATTTTTATGCCTCTGGAAGTGTCCAATAATTAATTAAAAATTATTTTAATTAATTTTTCAAACAAACACAAAAATGAGATTGTTTTAGCTTACCCGGTGGGGCTGTCTTATTTGATTAAATATGCTATTTTTATATTAGATGCATGCAAAAATTATTTTGCAAGCATTTGAAATTTTAAAAATTCTAGATATTGAATTAGTGATTTTGAGCGTCTAAGTGTCTTGGTTCGTTTGTCTTAGTAATTTTGGCTTGTGCCAAAAATATTTTGATGAACTTGAGCTGACCTAAGATAATTAGAATGGTGATTTGATGTTCTGGAAATTTTTAGAATTTTTGGAAATTAATTTTGAATTAATTTAAGTTGTGCAATTGTAATTCTAGTATGACTAGAAATTGGTATGTATATTAAAATTAAATTGTTTAATTTTAACATCATAATATTCTGATTTTAATGAGAATTAATTTTGAATTATTTCTGGAAATATGGAATATAATTTAATTTGATTAAATATTAAATTCCACTTTAAATGACATACAAAATTAAATTAACCGAAAGAACGCATATAGACTATTTCGATTTAAGTGTTGAATCGATTTACAAATTGAAATCCAAAATTATCATTTTTATTTTGTGCATTTGAGAATGCATGATAGGAGTGTATGAAAAGACATGATTGATGATTATGGACTTAGGCCCAATGTGATTGAGCATGCATTGAATTATTTTGTTTTATGGTAAATAGGGCCTGCATGACCCTACCTCTTTTTTCTTTCTTATGTATTTCTCTTCTCATATTACTCCCCTCAAATGTAAATTGAGGTTTTCTATAATTTGAAATATGTAATTAGATTACATAGGATTAGGATAGAATGAAGATACAAAGGAGCAAGAACCAAAGGAGGTGGTACCATAAACAATAAGACTTAGAAATAGGAATTTGGTTTCTATTTTGTGTTGTAAATTCATGCATATACCTAGGTAAGACCTAGTCAATTTTTCTTTAGCTCAAGAGATTGACTTTAGTATGTCCATAATCATGTCGTATAGTTAATGTAACTATCTTTATATATCATTGTGATGAATGTATGTGTTAAACCTTGAGGGGGGGTATTTCAGTTATTTTGATGATAGCAAATAATATAACAATATTGTATTTAACATATTTGTTTTTCTAAGTATATTATATAGGACATGGATTAAAATTGCAAGAATGGAGAATTGAAAGAATAATCCTTGAAAGACAAATTTCAAGAAGTAGCATGTTCACTGCCGTGACTCTATGAGTCACTCCCGTGAAAGAAGCTAACCGTTACCAAAACCAACTTTTGAAGTTCACGGTCATGAAGGAAAAACAAACCGTGAAGTGGGCATTTCAGTCACCTCCGTGAATAAAGATGTCACCCCCGTGAAGATTCGTGCAATTTCATCCAGAGAGCTTCACGACTAGAGTCACCACTCGCATCACGGCTGGGAAGCTTGTCACGCCCGTGAATGAGTATGTCACACCCATGACTCTATATGTCAAAACATTCCAGAGAGCTTCACGACCAAGGTCACCACTTCAGTCACGGCTTGGGAAGAAATGTCACCCCCGTGACAAGCATAGTCATGCCCGTGAAGAATGAAAGAGAAAAATGTAAGGCACGATTTTTTGGTTGATACAACGGCTAGTTTCGTATTTAATGCACCCCAACGGCTATATTCAGCCATAGGAGTATAAATGGAAGCCATTTATACATTCAGAACAAGAGAATGAAGGATATAACAATAGAATAGCATATACTTCGAATTTAATTACAAGCTATTTGTACTTTCATACTTTGAGAACAAATATATTCTCTGTAAAAATCTTTTTGCTCCTCATATTTGAGCAATTAAGATTTATAAGTGGTTCTCTCTGTAATCTTTACTCAAGTGAGCTTTGGGTATTTCTGGATTAAGAGTAGAACACTTGTAAGGGTTAGTTGTGAGAGCCTGCAAAACACAAATTAAAAGGTTGTTTGTGTGATCCTGTAAAAACACAAAGTGAAGGTTGTTTGTGTGATCCTGTAAAAACACAAAATGAAGGTTGTTTGTGTGAGCCTGTAAAACACAAGGAATTGGTTATTGTGTGAGCCATTAAAACACAAGGGATTTCTGGGTTAGGTGTGAGCCATTGTGAGAAACACCATAGTTGGGAGTAAGCTTGTAAAACTCCATTGTAACACTTAGTGTGTTAGTGAAACTCCCAATTGCGATTGGGGAGAGGAGTAGAGTTTGTTAACACCCGAACCTCTATAAATCTTTGTGTCTGATTTTCTCTATCCCTCCTAAAATTAATTATTTATTTCCGCACTTTAAAATTTAATTTTTTTTGAAACTCTAATTCATCCCCCCTTCTTGATCTAATATCTGGGCAACAATTGGTATCAGAGCCTTGTCTAGCATCGAAGCGTAAAAATGCTAGTAAAGAGTAAGATATGGCTAATGAAGGATTCGAAAGTCTCAAACCTTACTTTGATGGAGCAAATTACGCCCGTTGGAAGTTTAGGATGGAGACATACTTGGATAGTGAAGGAATTGAAGTCTGGGATAGTGTACGAAAAGAATGAACACCACCAACCAGAAGAGGAGCTGATGGTGGAGAAGAAATCCTATTAAGAGATGATTGGATAGAGCCTCAAAGCAGAGCAAATTTCAAAAACAATAAGGCAATGACAATCCTATCAAGCTCATTATCTATTGAAGAATGTGGGAGAATACAACACTGCTCAAAAGCATATAGCATGTGGAAGACATTGGTGAACTTTCATGAGGGAACTAAGCAAGTCGAATCCAAGAAGATTCAACTTCTAACCTCAGAATATGAGCTCTTCAAGATGAAATCCAATGAGTCAATCACTGACATGACCAACCGACTTCTATCCATTATAAATGGAATGAGGAAACTTGGGAAGCATCTGAGTTCGGAAGATGTAAACAATAAAATCCTGAGAAGTCTTCCTCTTAAAGACTATGGTTCAAGAGTTGTTGGCATAGAAGAAGCAAATGAAGATATGAGCATCATGAATACTGCTGTGCTCATTGGCAAACTTCTCACACATGAGATGGCAGTGAAGAGAGATAGAGAGCTTGAAGCAGAGCCAGAGACAAGAAAGCCCTTAGCACTCAAAGTCTCTACTTCAAAATCTCAAGAAGAAAGTGAAGATGATGGAGAAATGAGTGATGATGAAAATGAGGACATCGCTATGCTTTCAATGAGATTAAAAAGAATCATTGAGAAGAAAATGAGCAATTCCAGAAAATTTAAGCAAAGAAACCTCAAACAAACTTCTAATGACACACATAGAAGTAAGGAAGAGGTAAAATGCTATGAATGTGGAAAGAAAGGCCTTATCAATCCAGAATGTCCAAGGCTCAAGAAGCATAAGAGCAAATACCAAAGAGACAATGGGGAGAAAGGTCATAAAGCCACATGGGATGACGAAAGCTCTTCAAGTGAAAAAGATGATAATGAAAGTGAAGAGGTAAACCTATGCTTCATGGCTATTGAGGATCATGTCTCGGACAAAGTAAGATCACTACACTCATATTCTTTCAATAATGATAGTAGTGATAATGATAGTAATAGTGATAGTGATGATGATGATGATGAGCAAAGCCTATTAGAAGATGTAAATATAAAATTAGAGAAATATAGAACTAAATTTAGTACTTATAGAAATAATATCTCTCATTTGAAAAATATGATAGATGGTTTAGAAAAAGAGAACATAAAACTTAAATCATCTAATGAATCTCTTCAAAAGTCATTAGATAAATATTCATCAGGACCCTCAACATCTTCATTGTTAAAAGAAAATAATACTTTGAAAAATGAAGTTGAGGAACTTAGAAATTCTATTTCTAAATTTCACAAAGGTAAAGAAAGCTTAGATACTCTCATTGTGTCTCAAAGATCACCCTTAATTAGACATGGTCTAGGATTTAAAACACACCATCATCTTCTCACAAAACTATATTTGTTAAACACGAGTACAATAAGTACTTTAAGTTAAAGGTTATATATGTCTGTTGTCTAAATTGCAGACGCTTAAAATGGATGCGGTGGCAATTTTGTAAATATTTTACTTGTTATATGCGTCTGTCATTTACAAATGTCAGTCATATAAAGTTTAGACGTCTATCATTATAAGTAACAGATGCATATAAATAATTATATGCGTCTGTCATTTACAATGACAGACGCATATAACAAGTAAAAGACAAGAGAATATGCGTCTGTCATTATAAATGACAGACGCATATAACTATAAAGAATTATATGCGTTTGTCATTAATAATGACAGACACATATAATAAGTAAAATACTACCACCTCAAGAGAATATGCGTCTATCTTAAATAATAACAAACGCATATGATACATCTCCGTTGGCTGTTTCCCAAATTTAACTAAACATCTCTATGTTTTTATGTATCCATATCAGATTGTAAAATTTTGAGATTACTGGAGGCCGCCAAAACCTGTACTTCGAAACAATAATAATAATACAACTCCATTGGCTTTTAGTTGAGCTTATATCATGGTGGCTTGTAGGAACAAAGAAGCATAAATGATAGATTTTGAAGTGGTTTGTGTGGCACTGCTATAGCTTGGTTCTTGGCGAGTCCGAATCTTGAAGAGTTGGAGAAAGAATAAAGGAAAAGAACCTACATCGATCAATAACGTGAAGATTTTAATGGGTTGTTTCTAACTTTAGGCCTGACTGTAAGCGATTTGCATTATGTATTTATTGATTGAGTATGTTGATTTGACACCAATATATTGGCATTATGAGTACTGGGTTTTGTTTATTTCTTGATTTACTAATGTGGGTATGGATTTAGATGATTAATCTGTGGTTTAGTGTGATTTTGGTGTTTGGTTATGCCTTTTTTTCTGTCTTTTCTACCGACTAAGACTTTTTACCCGTATGAATTCCTTTTGAAAATGATTGCAGTTTTTTCTTCTCCGCAGCAATATTACTCTTGGTCTTTTCTACTGACTAAGACTTTTTACCATTTTATTAAACCCAAACCATGAGCCGTTTGATATATATATATATATATATGAGGGACAGGTTTGGTAAAATCACTTTGATGATCCAAAATAAGGAAAATATCTGTTGGGAACTTGACTATACACAAATTTGCTTATAGTCCTGGATGGAAGATAAAAAACAAAAGGTGCATATAACACAAGAGAAGGCTGTGATATTTGTGCTTGGGAATTATGTTGCTAATTAGACTCCGAGACATGCATATTACTGGCTGAATATGGTTTGGCTGAGAAATACCATTATGGCAGTATTTTGATCTTGTGAAAATAGAAGAATTGAGTATTACCATCTAGAGACATTAGATTAGTTGATAATAAATTTCATTTTTTTATCAAAGGTAGCATGAGAAAGATATGAATGTTCTTAAATTTAAATTAATTGTAGTGTTGTGCCATATAGAAAAATGGGAAACATGGCATCCATGTACGAAGGTGATTTATTTTGAGTCTTGTCATATGTAGAATAACAATTGCAAGGTTTTTAGTTTTTATGTTTAGGCGATTGTTGTTGCCATTAAGTGGCCATATTGCATGAAAATGCTGAACAGATACATACATTTGTCAATCTGTTTCTTCTTGTTTGACTTTCTCTTTCTTTGCTGTTGAATTAATGCACATACATTTGGAATTTTGGAAAACCAGTAATGAACTTCCATTCAACATTGTATTTTATTATGACTATTATTATAAGTTTTAGCACTATTAAATTTATGACTTAGTACAAGAGTTTTCTTTGTCTCATGTAGGTATCAGAATAGTAGATTAAAGAGACGTGTAGCTATAAAGACATCGTTGGAACCAGTTGGCCCTACCAAATACAGCCAAGTAGCAATAGTGGTAGTCATCCAGAGGGAGTAGACTCTCACTCTTGTATTTTAATTATTTTGATATATTTTGATGTATATTAAAGTTTTAAAAGCATTTTGGTTGTGATATGTAGATATTCGACAAGAGTGAAAATAGATAGTGAATATAAATATATTATCTTCTTTTTGTTATGTAGAAATTTTGTTTATTCATATTATAATATTAGTTATTAATATATACATATTTTAATAACAATACTTATTATCCAACTTAATGTGTAGAGTATTTAGAAGGCCAAGGAATGTTACAGTCCTAGTCACTATTGCAACTTCTTCTGGGAAAGGAAAAAGGCGGTTCTAATAAGGTAGGAGAAATGAGGGTTTAATAAGGTAGGAAAAAGGCCAAGGAATGTTACAGTCCTAGTCACTAGTGCAACTTCCTTTCAGGTCTTGTATGTACTTCATCCAACTCAGCAAACTGAAATTGATTGAATTTTTACTAAATATACCTTCTATTGATAGGGACTTGTCCTACAACCAGCTAACAGGAGAGATTCCATTCAACATTGGTTTCTTACAAGTAGCCACATTGTATGTGCTTGCAACTTATCTATATTATGGTTGACAGCTTTGATTTTGGGAGTGTCCAATGCTATTTTATGAATTTTAATCTTGATCCTCACTTGATAATATGATAGATTTTGATCTCGGACCAGGCTTCATTCCTCACATCAAGTTTTCCGTACTAAAATACAAGAACACTCAAGGTATATTTTCCTCATCTTAATATCATCAACCTTCTATTGATTTTAGTCATTATGGTTGCATAATTCCTACTTGAATTTCATGTGTATATAAATTTTCCAACTATATATATATATATATATTATGTTTCCAGATAGTTGCATTAACAGTTTAGCAATGATATGAAATCGATATTTTCAATCAACAATGGATTCAAAATCATCAATACCCATTCAAGATTTACTGATCATGAGATGTTTAAGGATATTATATATAATGTTTCTCTTGATTAAAAAACAATAAGACTTATATATATTGAACCTTTTTTTGTGTGGTTAGATATGGATCGAAGTTGGATGTATGGTAGACGCACTACATTTGAATATTTGAATGGAGTTGCGGAATTTATTAGAATTGCAGAGGAAAAGCAAATAAGGGAAAGAGAAGAAATGATTGTATGTCCTTGTGTTGATTGTAAGAACATGAAAAAGTTTCGATATGTTCATATAGTGAAATCTAATATAATAAGACGTGGTTTTAAGGAAGGTTATACGCGGTGGATATGGCATGGTGAGAGTGTTTTAACTGGGACACGTTCTAATAATAATGAATTTGACCAGCAAGGAGAAAATAACATTGATGATGAAGAGAATGATCGTGTTGATGAGATGATAGATGATACGAAACATTTTGTGGAAAGGCCGGAATACCTTCAGAGATTGTTAAACGATGCTGATAAACCTTTGTATCCCGGTTGCAGTAATTTCACAAAATTATCAGCCATTTTTAAACTCTATAACATGAAAGCAAAAAATGGATGGAGTGATAAGAGTTTCACGGTACTATTAGAATTGTTGCAAGACATGCTTCCGGAGGGAAATAAGCTTCCCACATCTACATATGAGGCTAAGAAAATGTTGTGTCCCATGGGTATGGAATATAAGAAGATACATGCATGTCCAAATGATTATGTATTATACTGAAATGAATATAAGGACTTGCATGAGTCTCCAAGGTGTGGAGCATCACGTTACAAACATGGGAAAGTTTCTTCTGAGGATAAAAAAGGGCCTCCAGCTAAAGTATTATGGTATTTACCTATAATACCAAGATTCAAATGCCTGTTTGCAAATGGAAAAGATGCAAAAAACTTAAGGTGGCATGCAGAAGGAAGAAAACATGATGGAAAACTTAGACATCCTGCAGATTCTCCTCAATGGAGAGCAATTGTTAGAACGTTCCCAGAATTTGGTGGTGAAGTTAGGAATCTGAGGCTTGGACTTTGTACGGATGGAATCAACCCCCATGGCACACTCAGTAGTAAACATAGCACGTGGCCAGTTCTTCTTGCGGTTTACAATCTGCCTCCTTGGATGACTATGAAGCATAAGTATATTATGTTTTCGTTGTTGATATCAGGGCCTAAACAACTGGGAAATGATATTGATGTTTACCTTGCACCACTTTCTGATGATTTGAAACTGTTGTAGGATGAAGGTGTGCCGATGTATGATGCATACAGTGAAAGCATGTTTACCTTACATGTCATGATATTTTGCACTATAAATGATTTTCCGGGTTATGGTAACTTATCTGGGTACATCGTGAAAGGAGCAAAAACTTGTCCGATTTGTGAGGACAACACAATGGACCAACGTTTAAATCACAGCCAGAAAAATGTTTATATGAGTAATCGAACATTTCTCCCTCCTAATCACCCTTATCGTAAGAAGAAAAAGTCTTTCAATGGATATACCGAAATGCGAGTAGCTCGTTTGCCATTAACAGGAAATGAGGTTTTTGAACGAGTTAGAGAAATTGATAATGCATTTGGTAAACCTTTTAAACCAGCTCAAAAGGGTCCTTGGAAAAAGAGATCTATATTATGGGATCTTCTATATTGGGAATACTTACCGGTTCGTCATTGTATTGATGTTATGCACGTGGAGAAAAATGTTTGTGATGCTATAATAGGGACATTATTGAATATACCGGGAAAAATAAAAGATGGTATCAAAGTAAGAAAGGGCATGTTAAAAATGGGCATACGGATGGAGTTAGCGCCTCAAGATACAGGGAAACGAACATATCTTCCCCCAGCTTGTTATACGTTGTCTAAAAAAGAGAAAACAGGCTTTTGTGAGTGTCTTTATGGTGTTAAAGTTCCATATGGATTTTCATCAAATATTAAAAGTCTTGTGTCAATGAAAGAATTAAAGTTGATAGGTATGAAGTCTCATGATTGTCATGTTTTGATGCAACAATTTTTACCGATAGCAATTCGAGGAATACTACCGAATCATGTTTTATCACAAGACTTTGTTTTTTCTTCAATGCAAATTGTTGTAAGGTCATTGATCCAGATAATTTGGATGAGTTGCAAGCCAATATTGTTGTTACTCTATGTCAATTTGAAATGTATTTTCCACCTTCCTTTTTTGACATAATGGTGCATTTGGTTGTTCATCTTGTTAGAGAGATTAAATTGTGCGGCCCAGTGTATTTGAGGTATCTGTATCATTTTAATAGATTAATGGGTATCTTAAAAGGGTATGTGAGGAACCGATATCGACCTGAAGGTAGTATTATTGAAGGTTACTCGATTGAGGAGGGTATTGAATTTTGCATAGACTACTTATCAGGTGTTGAACCTATTGGCATTCCTAAGTCTCATCACAAGGGAAGACATGGAGGTAAAGGAACAATTGGATTTAAAATGGTATTACCTGGTGCTTAGATGTGTGAGAAAGCACATCTCATTGTGTTGCACCACCTTACACAAATTCATCCATATTTAGAAGAGCACATGTCCATTCTAAGGCATCTGAATCCATCCAAAGGTGAAATATGGTTGACAAATGAACATAATAGTTCTTTTATTGGATGGTTTAAAGACCGAGTGATGCGTCAGTTATCAGAAGTGCTAGAAGATGTAACTGATACCATAAAATGGTTAGCCTATGGCCCTAGGTTGAATATACGGTCTTATGAAGGATATGACATCAACGGATATACCTTTTACACTAAACGTCAGGATGACAAAAGCACAATGCAAAATAGTGGAGTTACTTTGATAGCTTCATCATGAGAATTTTCTAGTGCTAAAGACACCATGCCAATAGATGCTACGATGTCATATTATGGTGTAGTTGAAGACATTTGGGAGCTTGATTATAGGGAATTTATGATTCCTCTCTTTCGATGTAAATGGATTGAAAACCGACACGGTGTTTTAGTGGATGAGTTAGGAATCACTTTGGTTGATTTTAGCCGATTGGGTTATCAAGATGATCCATTCATTCTTGCTTCATAGGCTAAACAAGTATTTTATATTATTGACCCTGACTATAGTAAGTGGTCTATTGTTCTTCAAGGTAAGAGGCGTATTGTTGGTATCAATGATGTGGTAGATGAGGAAGAATATGATCAGTTTGATGAGACTCCCCCATTTTCTATCGAGTTACCAATGCCAGTTGGGGAATATATTTTAGATTCAAATTACATGCGTGATGATCATACGAAAGGCATATGGATTGAAAAAGGACAATAATTGATGCATATATGTTTCTTGTAAGTTTATTTATAAATGTGTATTATGATTAATGTGGTTTATACTCATAATTACCAGTTTTGTTATTGTTTATCATATAAATCTATTGTTTTTATTTCCCTTTAAAATAAAGTATTATTATTGTGGATTATACTAACATGTTTCTTTGTTATGCTTATGTTACAGGAAATCATGTCCAATGAACAACCAGATTCTGAGCCATCAAGTATCATGACAAAAAGGAAAACTAGAGGAGCTACCACTTGCAAAGAATTGAAGAAGCAAGGGAATGAACAAAAGACAATAGATTTCGATGAGCTTGATCGCCCAACAGGAACATACGCCGATATATTTAGTTCCTACGTTGGCCTTGTAGCACGTACCCAGGTGAACATCACGATAAAAAGCTAGGATCTGGTCGATAAGGGTCTTAAAAATACAAGGTAAGTTTCCTTCAAATCTATTAACAAATTTGATTGTAAAGAAGTAAAACTAATTAATCTAAAATATCATTTTGCAGAAAGAGTTCAACATTCCGGATGATAAGAAAAATATTGTACTCATAACTGTTGGAATGCGGTGGAAGGATTTTAAGTATCGATTGGTGGTTAAGTACATAAAGAATAAATCAGTACAAAAGTCACCATTGGAATTATATGACTTCATCACCGAGAAAGATTGGGAGGAGTTTAAACAAGCACATGAATCTGAAGAATATGAGGTACTAATTATGAAGTAGATTAATGCAATTTATATTTACATTTATGCAATGCTTGATAATGGGATCTTCATTATTTTGTTAACAGCAAATCAGTGCCAAGACGAAGGCAAAGCAAGCAAAGAATGTGCATCCACATTTCTTGGGTCGTGTGGGCTATGCTGGGAAAAGGACTCAATGGATTATTGAAGATCCCATCTCTTCTTTTTCATCATCACCATCTTTGAGCTCTGATGTTACATCATCATATGATCGAAGCCTAGATTGGGTAAGAGCTAGAACAAAAAAGACAGAAGAAGGAAATTATATAATCCCAATAGAAAAGACAAAAGAGGTGGCAACAAAAATTGCAAGTATAACTTGCTAAACAAACAATGGTATCAAGGAATATGTTTTTTTTTTCTATGATTGCTTATAACATATTGTTTATCTGGTGATTAGGAGACATTACGGGGAGAAGTAGCCCAAGGTAGCTGGGTACCAGAGAGGCATGATGACATATTGTCACATACACTTGAAAAGCCCGAACATTCTGGCTATGTGAGAGGTGTTGGAAGTGCTGTGAGCATCAAAAAATTTTATGGTAATCCTGGAAAAAGGAAACTAGCAACATCCATCTCACCTGAAGTTATTGAAGCACTTGACACTAAAATAGAGGCTAAATTATTTGCTAAATTCTCGGCACATATTGCACATCTTGAGAATATGATAGAGGAGAGAACTATGAAGTCCTCTCAAATTGGCCCTGATATGGAGGTGGAAATGGATCCTTCATTTGTTCGCCCTCCCAGTAGTTGTCACTCTGTGGACCCACCATTTCCAATATCAGAATTACAGGTAAAAAGTACATTAATTTCATCAGTTCCACTTCCACTTTAATCTAGCTAATATTGATTGTTTGTGTTTTTGCAGACACCTACATCATGCAGACTTGCTACCATTAATGAAGGTAAGCAGGTGATTGTGGCAAGGGGTATGGTTTATCCATCCCTTATTGATGCTATGGTGCACAATCGACCTATCATGCCCAATCACGTCAAGGTATCTGTAGATGAAGTATTATGTAGCTATCATGAAGCCGAACTTCCTGTGCCTACTGAATACTTAACTACAGTTGGGAAAGCAGAAGGTAGCTTTGTTCAATGGCCACAACATCTTGTGGTTCTTGGAGAGGTAATAATTTCTAAACTTATAAAACAATAAAATATAGATTATCGCATTTCATATATCACAATATATCATAATTTATTATTAATTGATAGGAACTTAAATCCAAGCCATTAAAGAAGGCTCTAAAGAATAAACAAGGTGGCGGTTTATCGAAAGAATTAGTTACAAAGCAACATGGGCCTTTAGTTAATGAGAACATTTTGGCAACTTTGAGTGGTGACATGAGGTTGATGCATGAGATGGTTGCTAAATTGCCTACTGGGTATATTTTTGAAGTTCCTGCAGACATTACAGTATTTAAGTATCCAGTAGATAATCAGATGATTCATGTTGGTATGGAAGACATCGCTCAACTCATCTCCATGGAATGGCTTGATGTCTCAATCATTCGAATATTTATGATGTAAGTTTATACTAATTATTACTAATATTATAAGATTGATTTCAAAAATACAAAAATAATACTTATGTATGTATTGTGATTCATGCATACAAGTACCTTCATAACTTGTGCGATACATTCTTCATACCGTCGATCGGATTTCTTTGTCCAACAATGCTTCGTTTGATGTTCACAGAGACTAACTCAGCAGAAAGATATATTATAGAAGCTTTGAAGGAACAAAGAGATAAACATTTCATTCTTCTACCACATTTCGAGAAGTAAGAAATATTTACATTAATGTTTGCATAATTTTTATTCTCATCATTTTTACTAACTTCTAACATATTTGTATATCTATAGTAACCATTGGATGTTGATTGTATTTTGCTGTGAACGGAGTGAGGCATTTTTCATGGATCCTCTATCTCGTGGCAGCTGCGGTATAAGTCTAAAACCTCATATTAACCTGTAAGTTATAATACTACTAGCTAATAGTTTCTACGATATTTGTAGCATTGTCAATATTAATGCCGATTTTGATATACATTTATTTTTCAGAGCCTATAGAACTTATGCTATAGAAGGTGGAAAAAATAAAGGTGCCAGGTTAAAATGGAATGACATTTCAGTGAGAATTTTATATTCTGAATTACTAGTTAAAATAAAGTTTTTATGATTTTATAATCCTTTATTTAGCATGGGACTTTGTTGTTTTTTCTATTTTAAGTGCCCTCAACAACAATGAGGTGTTGAATGCGGATATTACATCATGAGGTATATGTATGAAATTGTCGTATATCATAACAGTGATACAACATTGCTTAAGGTACGTTCTTTCAAATACTAGTCAGTTTATATATTACAAGTATGATACATAACTAGCTATTAATTTTTTCATTTCTAACATATTTTCTATTATCTGTTTATTTGTCTTGTAGGTTTTTGAAAAAGGATCATATAGTCAAGATCAAATAGATGAAATTCGGCATATGTGGTCAAATTACTTTATGAGAGAGTGTATGTAATCTTTTTATTTACTTTTATAAAATATTTCATATATATTAATGAGAAATACAATTTTAAATTAAAGAATTTTGAATAACTTGTAGATTAATTATTTAATGTGAATTGTTTTAGGCATGATGCTATTGCTTTGATTTATTTAATTTTTTTAGTTTTTGTTGTCCTGTGAATTCTTGATTATTGAGTTTTGTGAGTTGAATGTTGGATGCCTATTGTGGCTTATTGAAGCCGAATTATTATGAATTTTGAAGTGCGCAGGTTATATATATATATATATATATATATATATATATATATATATATATATATGAATGGTAGCATTATAATATATATGAACCTAAATTTTTTTAAAAAAAAAGCAAATACGCATCTGTCGTTTAATAATAGCAGACGCATATAATAGTTATACGCATCTATTGTTTACTAATAGCAGACGCGTATAACCTTGATTATATGCATCTATCATTTACTAAACGACAGATGCATATAATCAAGGTTATACGCGTCTGCTATTAGTAAACGACAGACGCGTATAACTATTATATGCGTATGCTATTATTAAACGACAGACGCGTATAATTGATTATATGCGTATATCAAAATGACAGACACATAAAATTTATATCATATGCGTCTCCTATATATGTGTCTACTATTTGACAGACGCATAAAATGCAAAATAACAGACACATATAACACTATTTTGTACTAGTGAAATCTAAAGAATCTCACATCTCAACACCTGTTAGAACTGCACCAAGAAATAAGAATGTTAAACCCTCTATACAGAAAAAGAATAATCATGCCTTTATGTATAGGAAGCATGCATCTAGAAAAATACAAATTAATGATGATTGTGCAGGCCATTGTTCTCAAAATAAGTCTAATAGATTCATGGCATTCAAATACATTGTAAGACCAAAAAGCAAGTTTAGACCGAAACAATGTAATTATTGTATGAAAATTGGTCACATAAATAAACATTGCTGGATAAGGAAGGCTCATTGGGAACCTTCATGTGCTAACCCTCAAGGACCCAAACTCATTTGGGTACCTAAAAATCATACTTGATTTGTGATTCTATAGGTATGCCTCAAGTCCACAATAAACAAAAATGCTTGGCTAGTAGACAGTGGATGCTCAAGGCATATGACAGGAGACAAATAACTTTTCAATGAAATCAAAAGTATTGATGGAGGTAAAGTTACCTTTGGAAACAATGCAAAGGGTAAGGTAATTGGCATTGGTTCTATTGGTGTTAATGGTACTACTTTTATTAAGGATGTCTTACTTGTTGATGGCTTGAAACATAACTTGTTAAGTGTAAGTCAATTATGTGATAAAGGAAACAAAGTAATCTTTACTTCAAATAAATGTCTTGTAATCTCTATCGATGGTCAAGAAATATTTAAAGGAAATAGAGATATCAATACGTACATAATAAACTTACATGAACTATCTAACCATTCCTCTAAGTGTCTTATGACTATAGTGATGAATCTTGGTTGTGGCATAGAAGACTTGGTCATGCTAACATGGACTTAATACAAAGTCTCAGCACAGGAGAGCTAGTAAAAGGATTACCAAGAGTTAAATATGAAAAAGGCAAGACATGTGATCCTTGTCAGAGAGGAAAGCAACACAAGTCATCTTTCAAAGCCAAAAACATAGTAAGTACTTCAAAACCTCTTCAACTCCTGCATTTAGACTTGTTTGGACCTACTAGAATTGCTAGCTTAGGAGGAAAACATTATGCATTTGTCATCGTAGATGATTACTCTAGATTTACTTGGGTAATTTTCTTAGCTCAAAAGAGTGATGCTTTTGAAAACTTCAAAAACTTTGCTAAAAGAGTTCAAAATGAAAAAGAGTACTGCATTTCAAAAATAAGGAGTGATCATGGGAAAGAATTTGAAAATGAAAACTTTGAAAGCTTTTGTCTTGAACATGGCATTTCACATAATTTCTCATCTCCTAGGACACCTCAACAAAATGGGGTAGTTGAAAGCAAAAATCGAACTTTAATTGAAATGGCTAGAACAATGCTTAATGAATATGAATTACCAACTTATTTTTGGGCATAAGCCACAAACACTGCATGTCATATTTCAAATCAAGTTTTCAAAAGACCTCTTTTAAACAAAACCTCATTTGAGCTATGGAATGGAAGAAAGCCCTTGATATCATACTTTAGAGTATTTGGATGCAAGTGTTTTATATTGAACACCAAGGACAATCTTGGAAAATTTGCCTCTAAGTCTGATGAAGGTATCTTTTTAGGATACTCTACAACCAGTAAAGCATATAGAGTATTTAATAAAAGATCATTAACGGTTGAAGAATCCATGCATGTTGTTTTTAATGAATCTAGTAGACTTGATCTTGTGAAAGGTAGTGTTCTTGATGATGTTGTAGGTAATATGGGAAAACTTGATATTGGAAATGGAAAAGAAGAAAAGGATCAAGAAAATTTACTGCAAAATGACACTCCACCTCAAAATCAAGAACAAATGGAACAAGAACTTCCAAAAGAATGGAGAATGACGAAAGATCATCCAAAAGAGCAAATAATTGGTGATCTATCAAGGGGAGTAAGTACTAGATCTCATTTCAAGCATTTAGTCACTGACATTGCTTTTATTTCACAAATTGAGCCTAAAAATATTGATGAGGCTCTTAATGATGAAAGTTGGGTAATTGCCATGCAAGAGGAACTCAACCAATTTGAGAGAAATAAGGTATGGAACCTAGTACCTAGACCCAAGGATCATCAAATCATAGGTAGCAAATGGGTATTTAGAAACAAATTAGATGAACATGGGTTAATAACCAGGAATAAGGCAAGACTAGTCGCAAAAGGATATAATCAGGAAGAAGGTATAGATTATGATGAAACATATGCACCTGTAGCTAGATTAGAAGCTATAAGAATACTCTTAGCATATGCATGTCACAAGAATTTCAAACTCTTTCAAATGGATGTGAAAAGTGCATCTCTAAATGGTTATATAGATGAAGAAGTGCATGTAGAACAACCACCAGGTTTTGAAAGCTATGATTTGCCAAATCATGTTTTTAAACTTTCAAAAGCTTTGTATGGTTTAAAACAGGCTCAAAGAGCTTGGTATGAGAGACTAAATTCTTTTTTATTAGAAAATAGCTTCACAAAGGGAAATGTTGACACTACACAATTCATCAAAAAGCATAAGCATGATATACTAATTGTTCAAATTTATGTTGATGATATAATATTTGGTTCTACAAATGAGTTGTTTTGTCAAGAATTTTCCAAGTGCATGACTAGGGAATTTGAAATGAGCATGATGGGAGAACTTACGTATTTCCTTGGTCTACAAATAAAGCAAAGCATTGAGGGCATATTCATCAACCAATCGAAATATGCCAAAGATTTAATCAAGAAATTTGGTATGGAAGGATGCAAAAATGCCAAGACTCCTGTGAGCACATCAACAAAATTGGACAAAGATGAAATGGGTAAGAGCATTAATGAAAAGCTTTATAGAGGTATGATCGGATCACTTTGATATCTTACTGCTTCTAGACCCGATATTATGTATAGTGTTTGCTTATGTGCACGATTTCAATCATGTCCTAAAGAATCTCATTTAAATATTGTAAAAAGAATTTTAAGATATTTACATGGATCATTGCATCTAGGTTTATGGTATCCTAGGAATTCATCTTTTTATATTATAGGATATTCAGATGCAGACTATGCTGGTAGTCTTTTGGATCGGAAAAATACTTCAGGTACTTGTCACTTCATTGGAGAATGTTTAGTTTCTTGGTTTAGCAAGAAACAAGTTTCAGTTGCTCTCTCAACTGCTGAAGCTGAATATGTAGCAGTTGGATGCTATTGTACACAAATTCTTTGGATGAAAGAACAACTTAAGGACTATGGTCATGAGATGAACCATATACCTATAAAATGTGACAACACAAGTGCTATAAATCTTTCAAAGAATCCTATTCAACACTCTAGAAGCAAACATATTGACATTAGACACCACTTTATTAGAGATCATGTTCAATATGGAGACGTTGCATTAGAATTTATAAGCACAGAAAATCAATTAGCAGATATTTTCACTAAGTCTCTAAATGAGGAAAGATTTAATTTCATTAGAAGAGAACTTGGTATGATTGATGGATTAACCTTGTGATTGCAAAAATATGAAATTTTAATTGTTGATCTTAAATCATATCACAAGTTATAACATAGAAATTTTGATGAGAATTCATGTTTTAAGGAGTAGAATCTTTTTTGAAATGATTTAGTCTTGTTGTTGGACTTAATTTTAATTTGATGAAAATTTTAGGGGAGTCACGCCCGTGACTTAAATGGCCCAAAGAGGCAGTGTCGTTCACGACTTGGTTCACGACATGGTTCACGGCTTCAAGTGGTGAAACTTATTTTCACGGCTTGAGTCACGCCCGTGATGAAATTTCACTCCTGTGAACAATTACACCCCAAAACTCACAGAAGCTTTCACGCCTTGAGTCACGACTTGCTTCACAGGCAGAAGTGGTGAAATTCAATATTTCACGCCCGTGACCATTGGTTCACCCCCGTGACTGATGATCATGCACGCCCGTGATATTCAAAGATCACGCCCGTGAACTTATTCACGCCTTTATTCATGGGTGGAAAACTCCTCAAGCAAACCGTGAACATGACCATTCACGCCCGTGAATACTTACTTCACGCCCGTGAATGTATCGAATATATAAGAGAACAACCAGTTACAACCTTCATTTCAACTTTCCATCTCCCAAAACTGCTCTCATTTACTCTCATTCATTGAGACATTAAGATTCCGGCCCCAAAGACTTAAACTTTGCCTATAAATACCACCAAAAGTTTGAATCTTCAGCAAACATCATACATTTCTAGGGTTTTCCATAAATTTTCTGTCAAAAATCTTTCCAACTTGATCTTCAACAAATCTCTTCAAAAATGGAGTCTGCTACATCCAAGGGTAAGAGAAAGAAGTCCCATGCTCCTAAGAGGTATGCAGATTACCTCATGAACCGCATTCCGGAGAATTGTCATCCTCGGTATGCAACTATGAAGAAGAGACCTCTTTTGTCATCAAGGTCCTTCGATTGGCAGACAGTCCGAAGCCTCGGGCTTGAGACGGCTATGACAGAGAAACTACAAGCCTGTCATCTCAAAGAGTTTGTTGAAATTCAGCAGCCGACTCTGAGGGAGCCAACACTGGAATTCCTCAGCACCTTGCAGGTTTCACCTACTGGAGTGGTAAAATTCAAACTCTGCAACAATCCCAACACCCTCAGTGCCATTGAATTTGGGGAATTGTTCAGCCTACCATCTGATGGCATCCTGAATGATACTGAGGTAGAATTCTCTGCCCCTCCAGCCTGGACACATTTTGGCACCGATTGCAGCTAGGATGTCATGAAAACAAAGAGCACACATCTCAGGGCCCCAGTGCATAGGTATTTGCATAGGTTCCTGACCTATAGCATATTTGCTAGGGGAGAAAGCAACATGACTATCAAGAAGGTTGACTGATTGTAAGGCTGAGACATCATTTCCCATTAACAATATGTCATCTACATATAACACAAGAAATACGATTGCACTCCCACTAACCTTCTTGTAAACACAAGGTTCATCCAGATTTTGTAACTGTTTGATTGTCTCATCAAACCGAATATTCCAACTCCTGGATGCTTGCTTTAATCCATAAATGGATCTTTAAAGCTAACATACCTTTTTGCCATCTTTGGATATGAAACCTTCTGGTTGTGTCATGTACACATCCTCAGCCAGATTTCCATTAAGGAAAGCTGTTTTCACATCCATTTGCCATATCTCATAATCATAATGAGTAGTAATGGCTAGGAGTATCCTTATGGATTTAAGCATAACTACTGAGCTAAAAGTTTCATCGTAGTCAATTCCTTATCTTTTTGAAAACCCACTTGCACCCTATAGGCTTTATTCCTTCGGGTGGGTCAACGAAAGTCCATACTTGGTTTTCATATATGGAATCCATTTCTGACTTCATGGCTTGAAGCCGTTTGTCAGATTCTGAACTATTCAGAACCTCTTCATAGGTTGTAGGCTCATCATTTTCTATAAGCAATACGTCATTCTGTTCACTAATGAGAAATCCATATCTCTCTGGAACAATACGTATCCTACTTGACCTATGAAGCTCTTGTGCTTCAGAAGGTTGAGCTGTTATATCATTTGTATGAGTAACAAGCTCAGGTTCAGGCAGTTGATCAACATCTGTTTGAGCATCTTGAACTTCCTCAAGTTCAATTTTGCTCCCACTATCTCCTTTTAGAAGGAATTCTCTCTCTAAAAAGATAGCATATCTTGAAACAAAAACCTTTTGTTCTAAGGGGTGGTAAAATTAATATCCATATGATACTTTTGGATATCCAACAAATAGACATCGGTCAAACTTAGCTTCTAACTTATCTGACATTGTCCGCTTCACATAAGTAGGACAACCCCAAATTCTCATGTAAGAAAATGTGGGCCTCTTGTTATACCATATCTCATATGGAATAACATCAACTAACTTTGAAGGAACTCCATTTAATATATAAATGTGGTCTCTAGTGCATAACCGCAAAAGGATTTAGGCAATTCTGCAAAACTCATCATAGACCTTACCATGTCTAACAAGGTTTTATTTCTTCTTTCAGCCACAGCTTTGTGTTGTGGCGTGTAAGGTGGAGTCCATTGAGATAAAATCCCATTATCCCTAAGATAATCTAGAAACTCTTGGCTCAAGTATTCACCTCCTCGATTTGATCGAAGTGTTTTAATACTTTTGCCAAGTTGTTTCTCTACTTCATTTCTGAATTCTTTGAACTTTTCAAAAGCTTCAGATTTGTATCTCATAAGATACACGTATCCATATCATGAGTATTCATCGATAAAAGTAATGAAGTAGATGAAACCACTTCTAGCATGTGTAGACATTGGACCACATACATCTGAATGTATTAAGTCTAAAAGTCCATTAGCACGTTCACCCTTTCCCTTAAAGGGTAATTTAGTCATCTTGCCCAGTAAACAAGATTCACATGTGTCATATGATTTATAATCAAATGACCCCAAACTACCACTTTTGTGTAGCTTAGCCAAACATTTCTCACTTATATGACCAAGACGACAATGCCATAAATAAGATAATTTCAACATATCTTGTTTTTGCCTTTTATTATCATTGATGTTTAAAATTGGATTTGACATATCTAATATGTATATTCCATTGCATAATGTACCATTAGCATAAAGAATTCCATTCAAAATAATAGAATAACAATTATTCCTAAAAGCTAAAAGGAAACCATCTTTATTTAGACTTGAAACAGAAATAATGCATATGTGTGAGCCACAACCGGTATCTAATTTCCATAAATTATTATTGGAAACAGTATTAATTTCAATGACAAAAATACTTGAAGTAGATGGGGCATCAGATGCACTCTTCTTCAATGACACCAAGTAAGCCTTGCAGTTTCTGTTCCAATGGCCATCCTTGCCATAATGGAAGCATGTCCCTTTTGGAGCAATCTCCTTGGCCTTCTTCTTGGCCACGCCTCCCTTAGGCGTCATGGATTTCTTCTTCTTCTTAAGGTTCTTCCTTTTAGAAATTGAAGAGTCCACCATCATCACAACCTTACTGTCCTTATTGACAGATGGCTCAGCTGTTTTAAGCAAGTTAATCAGCTCAGGAATAGTGGTAGAGATTTGGTTCATCCTATACAGGAATAAGCACAAAATGTGAATAACTATCAGACAAACCGATTAGAATTAAGTCAATATTTAATTCATGGTTCATCACAAATTCCAAGGTAGCCAACGTCTCAATATAGACATTCATCTTCAATGCATATTGCACTGGAGAGGTCCCATCAACCATCTTAGTGCGGAAGAGCAACCTTGAAGTTTTGAACCTTTCAGAACGTGCTTGCTCATCAAAAAACTCTCTTAGATGGTATACCATGGAATTAGCATCCATAGCCTCATGCTGCTTTTGTAACTCAGCTGACATAGTAGCAAGCATAATGCAGCTTGCCATCTCACTATCATCGAGATGCTTTTGATATGCCTTCTGAACATCTTCAGAAGCATTAGCAGTAGGGGGATTAGGGAGTGCCTCATCTAGGACATAGCCAATCTTTTCGGATTTGAGAAATATTCTCAGATTCCTTAGCCAGTCCAAAAAATTGGGACCGGTCAATTTATTTGATTCCATTAGCGATCACAAATTCACACTTTTCATGATGATGATTCTAGCAACCTAGATGTAAAATAGAACATGTTAGAATGTACATAAAATGCATGTTTATTAGGTCTTTAATAAATCGCATTATGGCTTCCACTATTTTATTGCGAATCGCGAATCCATAGCCCTCACTATGAACCCAAAAGAACTTATATGGAAGTTCTCCTAGTGGGTTGATATCCAACTAGCTAAGAATAACCTTGAGGCACCTCAACAAGCTATCCTTAGTTTGGTTGGTAGGTATCTAATCCATACCAATTGCATTATTCATGCGACTATGGAATTTTGTGCTATTAACTTATTGATGTGTGCACATACATTGGGCTATCAACTCTTGTTATGTGTACATCTCATGTATACAACCCAACTTCACCTCCAATACACATTAACCCTGGCGCAAATCCAACAAGTTAATAATATCGGTTAACTCTAACCCATTAATTGTGAAATCTAATTTCAATGGATTAAAAATATTCTTATAGAGTGAGCTTGAGGCAACTCAACAACCCTAACTCTAGAAGAACTCTGGTTCTCCCCATATTAATGGAAGGCATAAGACTTAATTGTTTATTTAGTAAGGGATTTCTTTGTTAAGTCTCATCAAGTTATTATTTCATGCTTTTATATATCATACATTCATCACAGTGATACATAAAGATAGTTACATTAACTATATGGCATGATTATAGACATACTAAAGTCAATCTCTTGAGCTAAAGAGAATATGACTAGGTCTTACCTAGTTATATGCATGAATTTACAACCCAAAATAGAAATCAAATTCCTATTTCTAAGTCTTCTTGTTTATGGTACCATCTCCTCTGCTTCTTGCTCCTTTGTATCTTCATTCTATCCTAATCCTATGTAATCTAATTACATATTTCAAATTATAGAAAACCTCAATTTACATTTGAGGGGGGTAAGATGAGAAGAGAAATACATAAGAAAGAAAATGAGGAAGGGACACGCAGACCCTATTTACCATAAAATAAAATAATTCCATGCATGCTCAATCATATTGGGCCTAAGTCCATAATCATCCATCATGCCTTTTCATACACCCCTAACATGCATTCTCTAATGCAAAAAATAAAAATGACAATTTTGGATTTCAATTTGTAAATCGATTCAACACTTGAATCGAAATTGCCTATATGTGTTCTTTCGGTTAATTTAATTTTGTATTTCATTTTAAAGTGGAATTTAATATTTAATCAAATTAAATTAAATTTCATATTTCCAGAAATAATTCAAAATTAATTCTCCTTAAAATCAGAATATTATGATATTAAAATTAAATAATTTAATTTTAATATACATACCAATTTCTAGTCATACTAGAATTACAATTGCACAACTTAAATTAATTCAAAATTAATTTCCAAAAACTCTTAAAATTTTCAGAACATCAAATAACCATACTAATTATCTTTAGGTCAGCTCAAGTTCATCAAAATATTTTTGGCACAAGCCAAAATTACTAAGACAAATGAACCAACACACTTAGACCCTCAAAATGACTAATTTGATATCTAGAATTTTTAAAATTTCAAATGCTTACAAAATAATTTTGGCATGCATCTAACATCAAAATAACATATTTTTAATCACATAAAATAAAATAAAATAGCCCCACCGGGTATGCTAAGACAGTCCCGTTTTTGTATTTGTTTGCAAAATTAATTAAAATAATTTTTAATTAATTATTGGACACTTCTAGAGTCATGAACATATTCTTAATATATCTAAATAATATTTTTCATAATTAAATTACAAGAAAAATTTAACCAGCACCATAAATTAAGGCAAACAACAACACATGTTCATAAAAAGACAATTTTAGGGAATTTTGAAATAAATCCGAAATTAATTAATTGAATCACATTAAAATCATTTTTCAATCAAAATAATCATTCTTAATCATCCCATGATCAAATTAAAGAAATAAAAATGTGTAAATTATATTTTAAAAATTAATTTCAGTTTTTCAAAACCTATTGATCCAAAATCATCTAAAATATGCAATCCCATTACACTTTCAATTAAAATTAATTTTAATGGATACAAAAAGGCTCTGAAACCAATGTTGGGTTTTGAAGAATGAATCATATTCATAAATGCAGTGAAAAAGAAAAATTTCAAAACCCAAAACAAAAGATCATACTTGTACCATTAAAACTAATTTATATAAATGTAAATGTGAAAAATTATACCTTGTAATTTTTATTTGTTCTTCAAATCTTCACTTTGTTGGATTGTAGCAAACCACAACAATCCACAATAGGATTTCTCTAATGATAATCCATACGAAGAATGAAGAAGAAACTATCAAGAGAAATGGTTTGAACAAATTCAAAGTGCTAGCTTCGAAAGTATTCTTGAGAGAATTTTTATTGTCTTAAAAATATTTTTTTTCACAAAAAATATTTTCATATCTATTTTCTGCCATTTGATGTCTTTTCCATTTATATTAAATTCAAAATTAAGATGAAAAGTCAAAAATGGAGAAAATGGAAACAAATGAATAGTAATTGGCCATAATTGGCCTAATTAAGGCCAAAAACAATCGTTGGCCAACGGATGGGAATCTGCAGGCGCGCTGGGCCTGATACGGGCAGCTGCTGGTCAGCCCAGCTGGCCCGCAAGGCTGGCTAGCAGCCTGACTAGCCCGTGCAGGCCCTTTACACTCCCAAATTATTTTTTCGTGCGATCTCATCGCGATCCATCCTAAAATAATTCTCTCATATTTTGGATCCTATCCAAGACCTTTTTACTCATTCTTCATATCTTTAATGCATGTGACCCATTGGGTTCCCAGTTATGTTGGCCATTTAAATTAACAATTAATTTAAGCAGGTCATGAGCGGTATCTAGCAACACATCATGACCCCAATTGACCGGAAATTCAGTGGTTTCATTACGAACCTTTCCATAGACAATTTTTGTGCAATTATTCCTTTCACCATTCTATACCCCACTTGGTTCAGAGTATGGACATGTGTCAACTCCCACTAGACTAACTACGTAACGTCTAGTCCAAGTAATGTTAGTTCTGGTCCTTGAGGCTCATTACTCTATTAGATATGTCATTGAAGACTATCTTTATGGCATTTCCACTCCGGCCAAAGATTCCTGAGTAATGACCACGACAAGAGGCCAAGGGTATACACTCCTTCTATCAAGAGTGGTGAATCCTTTGTTGGTTACCCAATTACCTACGAATACCTCAAGCTGTATCCAATCACCACCCTATGAGCAACCTCTCTAAGGAAACAAGGAATAGTGTCAAAATACAGAATCAATATTCAAGATATCCTTGAGTACCTCAAGTCTAAGGATACTTGCACCATTGCTATGATTAGACTATCATTGACATTTGAATAGATTATCCATATGATTGTCTCGTAGTTGGTCATCCAATGTACTTAGCTACAGTTAGCAAACATCCAGATGTTAACTCTAAACATCTCATGTTTATAGAATATGAGATCTACTACTCGATCCAATCAAGGAGTGTAACATGTGCTAGTCTATCTGGATTAAAAATGTCTCATCTCATTAATCCTATGACTAGGGATAATTTTGATACTAACATAATTACACATGATAAGAATCTCAATATCATGATCTCATCATGATTTCCTTCATGCTATGTTATGTATCAAGGACTTCATTAATTGATTTAAGATCACTTATCAATTCATATATCAAATGAACATCAAATTAATGAAAAAGCCTTTTATTAATCAAATAAATTTGTACAATAAGTACTAAAGGTGATTACCTTTAGAGCACTTCTCTAACATGACTCACATCGCCTTGAAGCTCAGATACTTGAAGCTAGATGAACACCACTTGAACCTCATACCAGCACATCCTCGAGACTGACTAGATGTCGAGTCCTTCATCAAAATGGAAGCGGCTGTTTGTATTGTATTTGAGAACAACATCTACTACCGCTTCACTAACACTGCTGGTGAGATCATTTGGGAGGACAATGACTCAGATGACTTCAAAACTGGCCTCCAAGGAATCCAGCGGAGGAAGAGAGTTCGAGTTTAGGTGAAGCCGCTAGAGGTTGAGCAGGAAATGGGACAATCCTCTGCCTCCACACCAAAGTTAGGTCAGCAAGTGGCTGACCTCTTGGCACCATGATTTGAGCATTTGCAGGCTTCGATGAATGAGAGCTTAGAAATCCTCAAGGATTTCATGGAGTCTCGCATGGAGAGCCTCGAGGCGGAAGTTGCTCTCCTTAGAGATAGGATGTCCAGCTAGATTTTGTGTTAGATGTTATATTTTCTAGCCTGTTTGTTGTAGGAAATTATTATAATTTCCTTTCAGAATTTCAATTACCTTTGTATTTGGTTTTCCTAAATTAATATATTTGCTTTTTTTTTTCCATTATGTTTATCTTTTTGTTATTCTTTTTGTTGATGACAAAAGGGGGAAAACCTAACAATATATTCTTTAAAGTTAAGAGTTATGCAAGTATGCAAATAAGAGTTATGCAAGTATGCAATTGAGAGTTATGCAAGTATGCATATAAGAGTTATGCAAGTATGCAAATGAGAGTTATGCAAGTATGCAAATGAGCTTCATATACCTTAAATATACCGTAAGTATACTTTGGATATACTTTGATGCAAGTTACATGAATGAATATGCACTTGATATACTCTTCATATACCTTAAATATACTTGGCATAACTATAACTTGTTTTAAGGAAAAACTTTGGTATACATTGGATATACTTTGCATATAACTTACATATACTTAAAACTGGAAGCATATTTTGATACTACACTTTATCATTCTTTAAAATTCTTGCACATCAGTATTTTTTATCCTAAGCATCTTTTGAGGGGGAGACTTCTCAAATGCACATATTGCTAGATTATTTGTCACCATCAAAAAGGGGGAGATTGTTGAACCTTGAGGGGTATTTTTGTCATTTTGATGATAACAAATAAAATAGTAATAATGTATTTAACATACTTGTTTTCTAAGTTTATTGAACAGGGTATGGAATATGATAGCAAGAATGGAGAATGGAAGACTAATCTTAAAAAGACAAAAAAATGACAAAATAGCATGTTCACGCCCGTGACCTTATATATCACACCCGTGATGAAGCTTAGCGCCAACAATCCAACATTTAAAGTTCACGGCCATGGAGAATGATAGCAATCGTGAATGATCATATCAGTCATGCCCATGAAAGAAAGTCATACCCCGTGAAAAGACATGACAAATTCCTCTAGAGAGCTTCACGGCCAGAGTCACCACTTGGACCACGGCTAGGAAGGTTGTCCATGCCCGTGAAGATATAATATCACGCCTATGATCAAAGACTTCAAATCCTTCCAGAATGCTTCACGGCCAAAGTCACCACTCAAGTCACGGCTTGGAAGAACAGTCACGACCGTGACAAACATAATCACGATCGTGAAAGAGGAAAGAGAAACATGTCAGACGCAAAAATAAGAGTTGGTGCAACGGTTATTTCCGCATTAAATGCAATCAAACGATTATAATTCGCCATGGAAGTATAAATGCAAGTCATTTATGAATTCAGAACAAGAGAATAGCTAATACTTCGAATCAAAATCTTGTTGTAAGCCATTTGTGCATTGAATACTTTCAAAACAAACATTTATTCTCCGTGAAAATCTTTTTGCTCATCATTCTTTGAGCATTAAAGATTTGTAAGTGTTTCTCTTTGTAATCATCTACTCAAGTGAGTTTGGGTAGTTTAGGGTTAAGAGTACAATACTTGTAAGGGTTATTTGTGTGAGCCTTTAAAACACAAGGAATTGGTTATGTGTGTGAGCCATTAAAACACAAGGGATTTTTGGGTTAAGTGTGATCCATTGTTAGAAACACCATAGTTGGGAGTGAGCTTGTAAAACTCCATTATAACACTTAGTGTGTTAGTGAAACTCCCAATTGAGATTGAGGAGAGGAGTAGAGTTAGTTAACACTTGAACCTCTATAAAAATTCTTGTGTCTTATTTTTCCATCCCTACTCATCTTAACTTTTCTTTCCGCACTTAAAAGTTAAAATTTTTAATATCCAATTCAACCCCCCTTCTTGGTACAATATCTGGGCTACAGTAACATTTCTCACCATAAAGATAATGTCTCCAAATCTTCAAGGCGAGTACAATTGCTGCAAGCTCAAGATGGTGAGTATGATAGTTCTTCTCATGAGTCTTGATTTTTCAGGAAGCATAAGCAATCACTTTACCTTCCTGCATCAATGCACAACTTAACCCATTCTTGAAGGCATCACTGTAAATCACAAAATCCTTACCCAATTCTGGTTAAGTTAACATTGAGGCTTCTGTCAACATGTTTTTAAGCTTTTCAAAGCTTCCTTGATATTTATCTGTCCACTCAAACTTAACGTTCTTCTGTAACAGTTGAATGAGCAGCACTACAATGGTAGAAAAACCTTTTATAAATCTCCTGTAATACCCAGCCAAACCTAAGAAACTTCTTACTTCTGTAACAGTCTTAGGTATTCTCCACTATAAGATTGCTTCAATCTTCTTTGGAACCACCTTTATCCCTTCAGCTGAAACTACATGACCCAAGAATGATACTTCATTCAACCAGAAATCACACTTACTGAACTTTGCATACAATTGTTTTTCTCTCAATATATACAAGACAATTCGTAGGTGCTTGTCATGTTCTTCTAGCGTCTTTGAATACACTCGAATATCATCAATAAATACCACAAAGAACGAGTCTAGATAAGGATGAAAGATCCTATTCATTAGATCTATGAAAGTTGCTGGGGCATTCGTAAGTCCAAATGGAACAACTAAAAATTCATAGCGGTCGTATGTCGTGCAAAAAGTAGTCTTGGGTATATTTGCTTCTTTTGCTTTCAATTGATGGTAGCCCAATCGTAGGTCAGTCTTTGAAAATACACCTGATCCCTTTAATTGATCAAATAAGTCTTCAATACGTGGAAGGGGATACTTGTTCTTGATTGTCACCTTATTCAGCTGTCTGTAGTAAATGCATGATCTAAGAGACCCATCCTTCTTCTTTACAAAGAGTACCGGTGCCCGCCATAGGGAAATACTGGGTGTGATAAAGCCTTTGTCAATCAATTCCAACAGTTGAATCTTCAATTCTTTGAGTTCTATAGGCGCCATCCTGTATGGTGCAATCGAAATAGGTGTTGTGCCTAGAGCTTCATCAATAGTGAATTCGAATCCCTGTTAGGTGGCAAGCCTAGTAGTTCCTCAAGAAAGACATCTGGAAAATCTCTCACTGTAGGCACATTTGAAACCTTAAGATCTTCCTTTTTAGCTTCCATTGCCAAACATAAATAATTAATGCACCCCTTTCTTATAAGTCTCTTGGCAGTTGTAGCTGAAATCACATCTGATAAGAAGTTTGTTCTTTCACCCATAAAAGTGATTTCCCGACCATTAGAGAGTTTAAGTGTCACTCTCTTACATTTACAATCTACTGTTGCTTGATGGGTGGACAACCAATCCATCCCCAATATCACATCAAACTCGCAAAAATGGGATTTCAATTAGGTTAGCTAGGAATTCATAACCTTGTGCACTAATGGGACAATTCTTATACACCTTGCTCACCATAACAGTATTCCCTAAAGGATTACTCACTAGGATGTCCTGGTCCAATTGTGAATCGTTTAACCCTTTCCCCCGAACAATCAATATTTATGTAGGAATGTAAGGAACTACGATCAATAAGTGCATAAAAAAAATCAGTCATAAGTATGAATTTACCTACTATCACATCAGGAGCATCCTCCTCTTCTCTGGCTCTCACTGTATAAGTATGACCTGTAGCTCATCCCTAACCTTGAAGTGGTTGTGCAGAAGGTCTAGATGCTAATTGGTTAAGGGATGCTCCCCTACCTCGGCCTCTAGATGGTAAAGATCCAATACTAGGTGATGGTGACATAGTCGTAAAAGCTTGAGCCACTGGACAATCCCTGACCTAATGATTTGTTAAACCGCACTTGAAATAGGCACCAGTCAAATATCTGCACTCTCTTGGGTGAGATCTACCACAATGGCTACAAGTCTAAACTATACCTGCCCCTCTGCCTCTAGGTGTACTGCCCACATAAATGACTAAGGCATTGCCATGAAAAGTATTTCCTTGCCCATGCCTTAGTTCAATGGATGTACGACTCTGTGATTGAGCTGGTGCCCTAGATTTCTTGCTCTGAGCACCCGAACCACTGAACTGTCCCGACTTCCTCTTCTGCTGAAATCGAGTTTGCTTGCTAGCCTTATCTGTCTAAATATTTTCCACTTTAATAGCAGTTTTTTTCAAGGCACAAAAATTTAGATGTTGTTGTGCACCCACTATCTATCTGATCTTGTTATGGAGACCCCTCTCAAATCTCTGACATAATCTCTCATCTTTCAACTGGTATCATCAAGGTCGGCACTAAGGCCTCAAACTCGTGCTCATATTCTGCTACTGTCTTATTTCCCTATCTGAGTCTCCAGAAGGCATCTTGCATCTCTGCTTTATACTTTGACCCTATGTATTTCTTTTCAAACTGAGCCAAGAAGACATCCCAATTCAACTGTTCACCTGGGGTATGCTTTCATACTGAATCCCACCAAATGAATGCAGGACCCTGAAGTAATGCCACAGTACTTTCAAATTTCTCTTCTAGCGGGCTGTGAGTAATTTCAAATAACTTATTTATCTTGAATAACCATTCTTCAACTTGCACCGATGTCAATGGATCACATCCATAAAAATCTTCAGTTCCTAATTTCTTTAACTGCTCCAAAATAGGCTTCCTTTTAGGTGGAGCCGAAGGCTATACCTGTGTCGCAAGCTGTAACCGTTGAGCTTGTTCAGCTTGCATTCTATGTTGAATATAATCTGCCATAAGATGGAGAAAATCCGGCTGTGGCAGTGGAGGTGGTGCAACTGGTGGAGTCACATTCTGTTGCAAGGCTTCAGCTTGCCTACACTAACCGACGCTTCACTTTCACCGACCCTAACACCTTGATCTTGTTGGGATGCCATCATTCACTATAAAACAGGAAATGAGCATGCATACGTTAAACTTATAAGACACTTCATCCATCAATTGACATGTATATACATATAATCCATTCACTTAATTCCCACTATGATCTTAGAACCGTTTTAACCACGCTCGGATACCACTAAACTTGGGACACCCTTATAACAATCAATCTATAAGTACGTTACGTACATATGCAATTATAGCCAATGTGTGCCAAAAAAAAATTTTTCCTTAACTTAATTTAATGACCATAATATTATTAGCACTTAATTAATCATTTTTATTTTTAAAAAATTTTGGCAACATAACGACTATAAACTAACTGTCCCACCTGCAAAGCAAACAATTCTCAGCCTATTTTTGGGTACAACAATACATATATAATACAATATATTCTTCATTCAACAAGAATTCAACATTTTCTTCTTTACACGTATAATAATTCACAAATATTTTTTTTCATAATATGTACATAATTTTATCCATACAACATTATATCTAAACATATATAGATATGTCGTTTTATATAATAACCTACGATTATTTCGATCTTCTGTCAACTCCCAAAATTTGTATGTCTACTCCTGCCTTTCTCGCTACTCTCTGCACGCAGTCAAATAATTACATGTTAAGCATTAATATGTCCAGTGGTGATTACTAATCTAAAAATTTCCATTGTCCTATATTTTTCAAGCGTTAATACATACAATAACATTTTTAATATATTATTTAAATTTTCTATGTAATATATATTTATTATTCTTTTTATCAATACCATATTTTTACTTACCCTTAATTCACTATTTAATATTTTAATTAATTTTTAACAAAACTTTTCAATTAATATCTTTTTTTACTTACTTATGAATTTTCAATTTCTTTCAATTTAGTCCATTTTCACTTTATTGCTAACATTAACCATTCCTTTCTTTCTTCTTTATTTTATTTTTCAATCCTTAATGTAATTAGCTACAATTTTCACTTTAGTTCCTAAATTTGTATTTATTTACAATTATGCCACTAACTATATATTATTTACACTTCTAACACTAACATTTTTGTTTTTCATTTAATTATTTATTTATTTTATATTATTTCTTTAATTTATTTTTTTCTACACAATTTAATATTTATCTTCCACTTATTTTCCATTTTTTTTAAATTTACATTTTTTTACAATTATCACTTTTATCATTTATCTTGTATTTTTTCACTTTTATTAATTTTCTCACATTTTTTAACTTATTTTATTTTTTATCATATTTTTCATTTTAATCATTTTTCTCATATTTTTCACTTACATATTTTTTTATCATATTTTTCACATTTATCATTTTTATTATATGTTTCAGATTTATCATTTTTCTCATATTTTCACATTTATCATTATATTAACATTTGTCACTTTTATCATTTTTACAATTATACTATTTTATCACTCTTATCATGTTTTCCCTTATGTTTTGCTTATTTTTCACTTCTATCATTATTACTACTTTCATTCAAATTTGCCCCTAGTTTCCATCTGATAGAAAATCTTCTGACCATACATGGGACGTGGACCCAAAAGTCCACTACACTAAAGAGTAATCCCGAAGGACCACCTGAGTACTGCACTGTACACTGAGTCACTGTATCAATATCAGTGAAGTAGATTGTCATTAGCCTACATCAACGAGTCATCATGACCCGCACTGTGGTAATGGTGTCCCTATGACTATCCAATTATATCCTAGGCTAGATTTAACCATCAGAAAAATAACTAAAGACATTATTTTATTCCTTTAATCCAATTTCCATTAAATTTATACATTCCATTCTAATATAATAACATTTCTTTATGAATATTCAATTAAGTTATTAAGCATCACTAAACACACTTTAATCTTTAATTTTCAATTCATGCATAATATAATCAATAATTAGAAAAATATTCAATATATCATTTAAAAATTCTCAATAAATCTAAACACACTCAAAATCATATTTCCTTGTATTTCATGACTAAATTTTCATTTAATTAGCAAAAAATATTAATTTTCATCATTAAAATTTTTCTTTCTCCTTCTAATTATTCATTGTACTATTTTATACATTCATTATTCCATATGTATCATAATATTAAAATAAAATGTATTTATTCCTCAATATTTATTTTTCACATAATAAGGTCATATTTTACAATTTCCACTAATTACTTTTTTTAATTAAAATTAACCATTCTAATTCACTTTTCATAATTCCTTAATAATGTTTTAAGCATTAATTAGCATTTACAAGAAAAACACACAAAATTCTTAATTATGGAATCACTAACCATAATTTCTTGTTTTGGCCTTCCTAGGCTTCATTTTCCTTAGCCTTTCCCTTGGAAGCACCTTCACCTTCTCTTGAACCTACGATGGCCAAAATTTTTCTTTTATTAATCCACCATTATTTTGCTTCCTTATCTCAAATAAACTTCATATTTATCATCTACATACCTTAAACTACTTATTTAAACCAGTAAACTAATTTAAAACTATAAATTTCACTTACCTCAATTTGATAAACGCAATGGAAAAATAAAATTTTCAAAACCCGAAACAAAAGATCATTCTTATGTCATTAAAACTAATTTATATAAATATAGAGGTTATAAATTATACCTTGTAATTTCTTATTTGTTCTTCAAATCTTCACTTTGTTGGTTTGTAGCAAACCACAACAATCACATTAGGATGTCTCTAGCGATAATCCATGTGAAGAATGAAGAAGAAACTATCAAAAGAAATGGTTTGAACAAATTCAAAGTTCTAGCTTCGAAAGTGTTCTTTAGAGAATTTTTGTTGTCTTAAAAATATTTTTTTCACAAAAAAATATTTTCATGTCTATTTTATGTCATTTGATGTCTTTCTATCTGAATCAAATTCAAAGAAAAGATGAAAAGTCAAAAATAGAGAAAAGGGAAATGGATGAATAGTAATTGGTCATAATTGGCCTAATTAAGGCCAAAATCTGCCATTGGCCAATGGGAGGGAGGCAGCAGCACGTTGGGCTCGTGACCCTTCCGAACGATATTTTTGTGTGATCTCATCGCGATCCGTCCCAAAATAATTCTCCCATATTTTGGATCATATCCAAGACCATTTTACAATGCGTGTGACCCATTAGGTTCCAATTATGTTGGCCACTAAAATTAACAATTAAGTTAAGCAAGTCATGAGCAGTATCTAACAACACATCACGACCCCCAATTGACTGGAAAGTCAGTGGTTAGACTGCGAAACTTTCCATAGACAATTTTCGTGTAATTATTCCTGTCACCATTCTATACCCCACTTGATTTAGAGTATGGACATTTGTCAACTCCGACTAGACTGACTACGTCATGTCTAGTCCAAATAATGTTAGTTCTTGTCCCTGAGGCTCATTACTCTATTAGATATGTCATTGAAGACTATCTTTATGTCATTTTCACTACAGCCAGAGATTCTCGAGTAATGACCACAACAAGAGGCCATGGATATACACGTCTTCTATTAGGAGTGGTGAATCCTTTGTTGGTTACCCAATTACCTTCAAATACCTCAAGCTGTATCCAATCACCACCCTATGAGCAACCTCTCTGAGGCAACAAAGAATAGTGTCAAAATTTAGAATCAATATTCAAGATATCCTTAAGTATCTCAAGTCTAAGGATACTTGCACCACTGCTCTGAAGAAACTATCATTGACATTTGAATAGATTATCCATATGATTGTCTCATAGTTAGTCATCCAATGTAACTAGCTACACTTAGCAAGAATCAACATGTTAACTCTGAACATCTTATGTTTATAGATTAGGATATCTACTACTCAATCCAATCAAGTAGTGTAACATGTCATAGTCTATCCGGATTAATCATGTCCTGTCTTATTATTCCTATGAGTAGGGATAATTTTGATACTAACATAATTACACATTATAAGAATCTCAATATCATGATCTCATCATGATGTCCTTCATGCTATGTTATGTATGAAGGACTTGATTAGTTGATTTAAGATCACTTATCAATTCATATATCAAATGAACATCAAATTAATGAAAAAGCCTTTTTATTAATCAAATATATTTGTACAATAAGTGCTAAAGGTGATTGCCTTTAGAGCACTCCTCGAACTCTACTAACTTCTCGAAAATATGATGCCATATGGGTTATAGTGGATAGGCTTATGAAGTCAGCTCACTTCTTGCCTATCAAGAGGGACTTTCCTTAAACAGACTAATAGAGCATTATGTCAATGAGATAGTTTGACTTCATGGAGTGCAAATCTCCATTGTTTTAGATAGGGACCCCAAGTTCATTTTTCAGTTTTGGGATAGTTTGTAGAGAGCTTTGGGTACCAAGCTTATTTTCAATACAACATTTCACCCCTAGTTAGATGGTTAATCAGAGAGGGTCATATAGATCCTAGACAATATGATGAGGAGTTGTGTGATTGAACTTTAGCGTGTTATAGAAGTGCTCTAAAGGCAATCACCTTTATCACTTATTATACAAATTTATTTGATTAATAAAAGGATTTTTAATTATTTTGATGTTCATTTGATATATGAATTCATAATGATCCTAAATCAATTAATGAAGTCCTTGATGCATAACATAACATAAAGGAAATCATGATATTGAGACTATTATCATGTGCAATTATGTTAGTATCTAAATTATGCCTATTCATAATGGGATGGGAGATTGTTAATCCGGACATGCTAGCACATGTTACACTCTTTGATTGGATCGAGTAATATATCTGATAATCTGTAAACATGAGATGTTTAGAGTTAACATGTGGATACTTGCTAAGTGTAGCTAAGTACATTGGATCACCTGCTATGAGATAATCATATGGATAATCTATTCACATTTCAATGATAGTCTCAACATAGTAATGGTGAAAGTATCCTTAGACTTGAGATAATCAAGGATATCTTGGGTATTGATTATGTATTTTGACACTATTCCTTGTTGCCTCAATGAGGTTACTTATAGGGTGGTGATTGGATAAAGCTTGAGGTATTCGGAGGTATTTGGGTAACAAACAAAGGATTCACCACTCATGATTGAAGAAGTGTATACCCATGGCTTTTGATCAGGGTCATTACTTGGGAATTTCTGGTCGGAGTGGAAATGTGATGAAGATAATTTTCAATAACTTGTCTAATAGAGTAATGAGCCTCAGGGACAAGAATTAACATTACTTAGACTAGACATGATGTAGTCAGTTAAATGGGAGTTGACACATGTCTATACTCTGAACCAAATGGGGTATAGAATGGTGACAGGAATAATTGCAAGGAAATTGTCTATGGAAAGGCTAGTAGTCAAAGCACTGACTTTTCGGTCAATTGGGGGTCCTGATGTGCTGTTAGATACTACTCATTAATTACTGAAATTAATTGTTAACCTAAGTGGCCAAAATAACTGGGAACCTAATGGGTCACACACATTCAAGATATGGAGAATGAGTAAAATGGTATTGGATGGGATCCAAGAATATGAGAGAATTATTTTCAAGATGGATCGCATAAAAAATTCATTCGGGAGATTAACGGGCCCGCACAAGCTAGGCAAGCTGCTAGCCTGCCTAGTAGGCCCAGTATGAGCACAGCATAGCGTGCAACAGTTGTCGTTGGCTTTCTTTGGGCTTAATTAGGCAATAATTGGATGCTAATTCCATAGTCTGCCATCTAAGAGAGCTTTTTGATGAGTAAGCACATTTTGAAAGGTTGAAAACTTCAAGGTTGCTCTTCCACACTAAGATGGTTGAGGTGACATGTCTAGTGCAATATGCATTGAAGATGAATGGTTATATTGAGAGGTTGACCACCTTGGGATTTGTGATGGATCATGAATTAAGTATTAACTTAATTCTAACTTTTTTGGCCAATATTTTTTCACATTTTGTGATTAACTATAGGATGAACCAAATCTCCACCTCTATTCCTGAGCTTATCAAAACTGAGCCATCTCTTAAGAAGGATAGTAAGGTTGTGATGTTGGTGGACTCTTGTAGTTTTATGAAGAAGAACCTTATAAATAGGAAGAAGTCCATAAAGCCTAAGGGATTCATGGCCAAGAAGAAGGCCAAAGAGACTACTCCAAAGGGGACATGCTTCCATTGTGGCAAGGATGACCATTGGAAGAGAAATTGCAACGCTTACTTAGAGTCGTTGAAGAAGATGGCATCTGATGCCCCATCTACTTCAGGCATTTTTATCATTGAAATTAATATTGTTTCCAATAATGATATGTGGATATTAGATACTGGTTGTGGCTCACAGATATGCATTTGTATGTAGGGCCTAAGGAACAGTAGAAAGCCAAATAAGGGAGAGTTTGGCCTACACATTGGAAATGGAGCAAAGGTTGTTGCATTAGCTATAGGAACTTATGTTTTGACTCTCCCTAGCGGGCTTATGTTAAATTTGGATAATTGCTATTATGTAGCTATAACACCCCCTCACCCAGTAGCTTATGCCCGGATAAGGGAGTGCTATACTGGCTTCATCGATTGAAATGTCATTTTTAAATTATGTATAAATGAAAATCACTCGTATATTTTTTAATATTTATTTACTTTGCATTATAAAAGAAATCATAGCAAAGAAACACAATACATTTTATATAATAAAGTATTATTTACAAAATGTGCGCTTATTTTACAAGTACTATAAAATAAAATTCAAACCATAAATACAACAGTTGTGTGACCCACAGTGTTTGGTACAAGCTGCTCTACTGGATCAAGTTACCGCTACCTTTACCTACTATCATCTATTTATTCTTTAGTATATCTGTGTGAGAGAAACTCCCACTCTAAGCTCTAAGCTTAATGGTTCATATAAATAAGACAACAAACTATTTTATGCAACATGCATTGCCATATATCAATTTATGCTCACATCATTTTTCCATACAAATATATATCTCATAATATTCTAGTATGCATGAACATCAAATTATATTACTTGTTTTACTTTATTAACACCATTATATAATTCATCAAAATTAACCATGTCACAAGTTATAATTCCTTTTATTTTGCTAACTCTTTATATCCACAACACCCAATCATCTGTTTATGCAAACATATATTTCATAGTATTCTAGCATACATAAAGATCAAATTATATTATTATATCTCATATTTGTTTTACTTTATCAAATCATCATTATTATCCATATCACAAATCATCATTGTATCTCAAATTGTAACACAGATGGGGCTAGCTATGATGCTCTTTGTAGCAAATCTATCATGTTCCTCATAAGCTCTGTTTGTCTTGTGCCAGCAACAGACTGCCCATGTGATGAGCTAGCACCAGATCTAGATGCAGTAGCTTGGCAACGACCGCGTCACGATGAAGCCTCTATTTCGGTAGGCTCATTACTTTCACCTCCTTAGAACATAATATGTCGTGACCCTGAAGCCATACTCTACCAATATCATAAAGTAATGGCCCCAATTTGTAAGCAACAACTTTAATACTTCATTGTGGGTACACACATGTGATTGTTATTTTTGAAAAATTTCTTTTTTTTTAAACCCCAAAACTGCCAAAACCAAGCTCTGCTGCCAAAACCGAGCTCTGCTACCAAAAACTATAACACCCCTTCACCCCAACAGCTTATGCTCGGATAAGGAAGTGCTATACTGGCTTCATCTGTTGAAATATCATTTTTAAATTATGTATAAATGAAAATCAATCGTATATTTTTTTAATATTTATTTACTTTGCAGTGTAAAAGAAATCATAATAAAGAAACTCAATACATTTTATATAATAAATTATTATTTACAAAATGTGCGCTTATTTTGCAACTACTATAAAATAAAACTCAAACCATAAATACAACGGTTGTGTGACCCATAATGTTTGATACAAGCTGCTCTACTAGATCAGACCACCGCTACCTTTACCTATTATTGTTTGCTTATTCTTTACTATATTTGCGCGAGAGAAACTCCCACACTAAGCTCTAAGCTTAGTGGTGCATATAAATAAGGCAATAAACTATTTTATGCAACATGCATTGCCATATATCAATTTATGCTGACATCATCTTTCCATGCAAATATATATCTCATAATATTCTAGCATGCATGAACATCAAATTATATTACTTGCTTTACTTTATTAACACATCATTATATAATTCATTATAATTAACCATGTCACAAGTTATGATTCCTTTTATTTCGCTAACGCTTTATATCCCCAACACCCAATCACCTTTTCATGCGAATATATATTTTGCAGTATTCTAGCATACATAAAGATCAAATTATATTATGATGTCTCATATTTATTTTACTTTATCAAATCATCATTACTATCCATATCACAATTCGTGGTTCTTTTTTATTTTTATTTTTATTTTCAATCCTTCTTTATAGCCCACAACACCTATGAATCACTGACTAGGATAACGGAGTTGCCATCCATGCACTTAGGAGTGCCACCCGGACAATATGATGTGCGCATAAAAGTTCCATTACCGGCTTCAATAATAGTTCCATTATCAGCTTCAATAATAGTGCCATTACTAGCTTCAATAATCATACCATTTATGCTTTTCATCATACTCCCCCCTGCTTGGCATGCCAAAATATCTTTCTGGAAAAATATATACAGATCTTGATTTTATGGTCTAAATAAAATTTCACGCTCTATGTCTTAGATTTCAAACCCAATAAAGACCATGAAAATTCGAATTCCATAACTTAAGTTATAACAATTTATGTACTTACTGCTTGTCAATTCCAGCAAATAACAAATATTTACCATCTTCAATTATTTTTTTTATCTAAATTAATCCTAAGTCTAGCAAACATTTATCCCCAAGATATTTATCACAAAATACTATTAATTCATAATCATTAACATGTCAAATGCTCAAATCATGCAATTAAAAAAAAGACATAGGCTATTGCCTTAGGTTATGCACAAACCTCTTATTTTACTTTTCTTGCTCTTTTCTTATCTTTCTCTTTTCCTTTGCTCCTTTGAGCTAGATCCTTGTTAATTTGAGTTCCTAAAATACATAAAGGAGATCATTAAAACTTCATAAACCCTAACCTCTCTCTCTTTTTGCTCTCTCAAGCTTTCTTGAGCATGAAAATAGAATTTCTCATGTATTTCTCTCTTTTTTTCGCACTTTCTTTCTCATTTTCTCTTTCTAAAGCTAAGCTTGGCTATGGAGGAAATGGTGGGGAACATGGGCTGGTTTAGAGAATAGAAAATTCTAGATGATAGAGATAAGGGTGGAAGAGGTGGAAAATAAGAAGAAAGTGACAAAATTAATTAATGTGGGGTCCCATTTTTATCTTAAATATCTATATATTCTTTTGGCTAAATAATGTGTTTATCTCACTTAGTGTATGGTTCTTCAAGAGAAATGTTGAAGACAACTTAATGATAAAAAAATTCTAGATATGAAGAGAGAAGGAAGGATAAAGAAACAATTAAGGAGAAAATGACAAAAGTCATTAAGGATGGGGACCCCTAAGCCCATATGAATTTAATGTTTAATTCATGTATTCATGCATGTTAATTGGCTTCTTACAATTTTCCATTTGGTGTGGCTGGCCCACTCCATGTGTTTAAAGTCCCAATCATGCATTTAATTGATGGCTATCCCAATTAATCCTCCAATTTTTGGTAAATTGCAAATTGACCCCCAAACTTTTCAAATTTTGCAATTTAGTCCCTTATCGGAATTTAACATCTTTAAATACTTTAAACACTTTATTGAGTATTTTCCATAATTATTGGCCATTATTTTAATTATTTTTCAGTAAAAATTCAAATTTAGACTCTAGTCGAACTATCGAGTCGATTTAAGAATATGGGTGACTAGGGCCTAAATTTATGGATATGATAGTACCTACTTTAACTAAAGATATTATTTCCATTTCAAGTTTAAATAAATATGGTTTCCATTTAGCTTTTAGTAACAATTGTTGTTCTATTATATTGAATGAAATTCTTTATGCTAGCGATACATCATGCAATGGAATATATATATTAGATATGTTAAATCCAATTTTAAACATCAATGATAATAAAAGGAAAAAATAAGATATGTTGAAATCATCTTACTTATGGCATTGTTGCCTTGATCATATAAGTGAAAAATGCATGGCTAAGTTATACAAGAGTGGTAGTTTGGGGTCATTTGATTATGAATCATATGACACATGTGAATCTTGCTTATTAGGCAAGATGACTAAATTACCCTTTAAGGGAAAGAGTGAACGTTTTAATAGGATTTTAGACTTAATACATTTGGATGTATGTGGTCCAATGTCCACACCTGCTAGAGGTTGTTTTATCTACTTCATTACTTTTATTGATGAGTACTCATGATATGGGTATGTGTATCTTATGAGATACAAATTCGAAGATGTGTACATGACACAACCAGAAGGCTTCATATCCAAAGATGGGAAAAAGGTATGGAAGCTTCAAATATCCATTTATGGATTAAAACAAGCCCGGCATTAGGCCATAGTAGGCCCAACGCACAACAGTGGGCATTGGCTTTCTTTGGCCTTAATTAGGCCATAATTGGCATTCACTATTCATCAAGTTTCCTTTTCTCAATTTTTTACTTTTAATCTTTTATTTGAATATGATTCAAATAGAAAAGACATCAAATGCTAGAAAAGAGACATGAAAATATTTTTGAGACAAGAAAAATTCTCTCAAGAACACTTTCAAAGCTAGCACTTTGAATTTGTTTGAACCATTTCTTTTGTTAGTTTCTTCTTCATTCTTCATATGGATTATGATTAGAGGCATCCCTAGGTGGATTTTTGTGGTTTGCTACAACTCAACAAGGTGAAGATTTGAATAACAAATCAGGAAATTACAAGGTATAATTTCTAACCTCTATGTTTGATGAATTATTTTTAATGGCACAAGTAAGATTCTTATTTCAGGTTTGAAAAATTTTATTTTTCCACTACATTTTATGAATGAGATTTGTCTACAAAATCCAATAGAGGGTAGCTTAGATAAATATAGTCCATTTATGGAATTTGCTTATAACAACAACTATCAGTCTAATATCAAGATTGCTCTTTATGAGGCACTATATGGCAGAAAGTGTTGAACACCCTTATGTTGGATAGAGCTCAATGAGAGAAGACTAGTGGGGACACACTTGTTACAGGAGACATAGAAAAATGTACAAGTTATTCAGGAAAGACTAAAGGTAGCTTTAGATAAACAGAAGTCATATACTGATCTCAATAGAAAAGATGTCAAGTATGTAGTGGTAGATAAGGTTTTTCTTAAAGTCCCTCAATTGAAAATGGTTTTGAGATTTGATAAGAAAGGTAAATTGAGCTCGAGATTCATTGGGCCTTATGAGATACTAGCAAGAGTGGGACCAATTGCTTACAGACTTGCTGTACCAGTAGAGTTAAGCAAGATGCATGATGTGTTCCATGTGTGTATGTTGAGGAGATACATATCGAATCATTCTCATATTGTTTCAATTGAGGATATTGAGGTGAGACGAGATTTGACATATGAGGAAGAACTAGTTCAAATCCTCGCTAGAGAAATTAAGGAACTCAGGAACAAATGAGTACAATTAGTTAAAGTATTATGGAGAAATCATGCAAAAGAAGAGGCTACATAAGAAAGTGAATAGGTGATGAAAGCCTAGTATCCACAATTGTTCAAAGATAGTACATCAGGTAATTTCAAGGATGAAATTTCTTTAAGGGGGAGAGAAATGTAATGCTCGCAATTAGGGCCTAGAATTAATATGTTAAATAAAGGGACATTAAGGGTATATGGGAAGTATATGTGTGGTTATGGGTGCTAGGAACCCTAATATAATGAAAATAATAGGAAAAAGTGAAGTTTCCAATGTTCACTCCCATGACATAGTTAATCACGGCCGTGAATGTTGCGAAATTCATATTCTGAAGCTGAAAAGCTTTTCAGCCATGAAACTATTGTTCACACTTGTAAGACTATAGTTTACGCCCATGAAGGTTTGCAGTTTATATATGGAAGTTTCATGTTTTGACAGAAAATCTCACGTAAAATCACTTATAACTCTAGCCACCACACTCTGAAACCTCAAAAACATATTTTCCTCATTCCCTTTTTTATTCTAATTGAATAAACATGAAATAACCAACAAAAACGAGGGGTGAAATGGATTGAAATACAATGTTTTTGATATAAGAATTGAAGTCAGAACATAAGGAGGATTTGAAAATGTTTTGAACCCTAGTGCTATATGTAATCGTCAAAACAGAGGTAAGAGAGGTTGTTTTCATTAATCTTTTTAGTTTTCCTTAGGTTTAATGGGAGAGTTAGATTTATAGGCTTGAAAATAATGAAAAGTAAGGTTTTGACAATTTTTGGCATAAATATGTTCAAGGGAAGGCATATAACATAATTATGGTCTTTGCTTCAAGTTAGAGACTGAGATCGTTGGTGGAGAACCCCACCAGAGGTAGTAGTTGCAAAAGAAATGAGTTTTAGGGCTCCAATATTAAGGTTTGTACATATACTCATTTTAATTGATTTATAATGCCCATGAAGTTGAGCTTCACGCCTATGAAGGTATTTCATGCTAGTGAAGCCAAGCTTCACTCCTGTGAAAGTATGAATTTCATGCCTATGAACAAATGTTCACACTTGTGAATGATCATGAGCCAGTCACGACAGATTAGACAACCCATGGCAGAAGGCTTCCCTCCCATGAATATACTATTCATGCTCGTGAATGCCCTGTATCTAGAAACTTGTAAATTGATTTATATGATGAAACAATCTGAATATGATATATACACACACTTGGCATTATCAAATGAGATTAATTGCAATATGATGCCATGATTATGAAACATGTAAATGCACTAGGTGCTATGAATATTAGAATGCTATTACGGAATTATGGAATATAACATAAAAGATGTTAATTATCTAGAAAATGAATACATATCCCCATTCTTTATTTGAGGACTATCTAGGATAGGTGGCATGCCATGGAGGTTACGGTACTGTAGAATATGTATGCATGTAATTGTTATATTGCTCATCAGGTTGGCTTAAGCTCTTGTTAGAATGCTCCTAATTTGAGAAGCTCAGTAGTAGCATATCCAAATTAAGGACAAGGTGGCTTAAACTCATGTGAGAGTGCCCTTGTAGCCATATGCATGTAGACATGGCTCATTAGGGTGTCTTAAGTTCATCTTAGAGCTCTCCTAATTTTAGAAGCTTATTGGTAGCAACATAAACAGATACAATGGTGAGCAGGGTGGCTTAAGCTTATGTTAGAATGCTCTGATTTTTCAACCTACATCGGGGTGGACTGGATAGTAATATGGAAAATGGGAATTCAGTGAATTAGAAAATAATCACATCCTAGAAAATGATGGTGGAAACCAGTAATTATATGTATGAGATTAAAGGCTCGTTATTTCAATATATGATGAAATTCAGTATGATTATGATCGATATACTATATGATTATATGATATGGATTCACCTATAATATTTATGCCACATATGTAATTAGACCATGATATTTAAATATGAACCTTTACTTCAATGTATATATGGCATGGCTGAGTATGATGTTGTCACAAGATGAATATTATGATAGTATTGTATAATATCTACAAGTCAGCATGAATAAGATAAGTCAAGATGTGTTATGTATATGATGTATGGAGAAGCACACATGTATGTTCTGATTATGAATGTTATGTTAATATGTAAATGAATGTTAGAATTTAAATGATTATATGTACCACTAAGCTTTTAGTAGCTTAGTGTGCAAGTTTCCCTGCACGCAGGTTTGCAGTTAGTAGATTGTTGAGTTAATAGGAAGAAAAGATCATGTCAGTCAGAGGAGTTAGAGTTGACCTGTGTTGGGTTTGTTACTTTTTCTCATTCATTTCGTTATTGATTATTCTGCATGACATGGGATAGAGACATATAGTTATTTCAATGTTTAAATAAAGACATGTAATAGATTTTTACAAGCATAAGTATTATGGATTATGTAATAAGGGCTGTTAAACCCTAAGATAGTTTTGAGAATGAATTAGATTTAGTATTGTTATTACATATTATGTCATATGTATGTTTAAAATGTTAGATGAGTGCTCTAAAGGCAATCACCTTTAGAACTTATTGTACAAATTTATTTGATTAATAAAAGGCTTTTTCATTAATTTGATATTCATTTGATTTATGAATTGATAAGTGATCTTAAATCAATTAATGAAGTCCATAATACATAACATAGCATGAAGGAAATCATGATGAGATCATGATATTGAGATTCTTATCATGTGTAATTATGTTAGTATCACAATTATCCCTAGTCATAGGATTAATGAGATGGGACATTATAAATCCAGACAGACTAGCGCATGTTACACTCCTTGATTGGATCCAGAAGTAGATCTCATAATCTATAAACATGAGATGTTTAGAGTTAACATGTGGATGCTTGCTAAGTGTAGCTAAGTACATTGGATGACCAAATATGAGACAATCATATGGATAATCTATTCAAATGTCAATGATAGTCTCATCATAGCAATGGTGCAAGTATCCTTAAACTTGAGGTACTCAAGGATATCTTGAATATTGTTTTTATATTTTGGCACTATTCCTTGTTGCCTTAGGGATGTTGCTCATAAGGTGGTGATTGGATACAACTTGAGGTATTTGAAGGTAATTGGGTAACCAACAAAGGATTCACTACTCCTGATAGAAGGAGTGTATACCCATGGCCTCTTGTCGTGGTCATTACTCGGGAATCTCTAGTCGAAGTGGAAATATCATAAAGATAGTCTTCAATGACATATCTAATAGAGTAATGAGCCTCAATGACAATAACTAACATTACTTGGACTAGACGTGATATAGTCAGTCTATTGGGAGTTGACACATGTCCATACTCTGAACCAAGTGGGATATAGAATGGTGAAAGGAATAATTGCACGAAAAATTATCTATGGAAAGGTTCATAGTCAAACCACTGACTTTCCGATCAATTGGGTGCCATGATGCCTTGCTAGATACCGCTCATGAATTGCTTAAAGTAATTGTTAATTTAAATGGCCAATATAATCGGGAACCTAATGGGTCACACGCATTAAAGATATGGAGAATGAGTAAAATGGTATTGGATATGATCCAAAATATGAGAGAATTATTTTGGGATTGATTGCAATGAGATCACACGAAAAAATCATTCGGGAGGGTCATGGGCCCATATAGGCCCATGCATGCTGTTGGCCAGCCTAACGAGCCAGCTAGGCTGCCCGCAGCAGGCCCAACACGCTGCTGCCTCCCACCCGTTGGCCAACGGCAGATTTTGGCCTTAATTAGGCCAATTATGGCCAATTACTATTCATTCATTTCCCTTTTCTCCATTTTTAACTTTTCATATTTTCTTTGAATTTGATTCAAGTAGAAAAGACATCAAATGGCAGAAAATAGATATGAAAATATTTCTTTGTGAGAAAAATATTTTTAAGACAACAAAATTCTCTCAAGAACACTTTCAAAGCTAGCACTTTGAATTTGTTCAAATCATTTCTCTTGATAGTTTTTCTTCATTATTTGCATGGATTTTCATTAGAGACATCCTAGTGTGGATTGTTGTGGTTTGCTACAACCAAACAAATTGAAGATTTGAAGAACAAATAAGAAATTACAAGGTATAATTTCTAACCTTTACATTTATCTAAATTAGTTTTAATGGCACAAATATGATATTTTGTTTCGGGTTTTGAAAATTTTATTTTTCTGCTGCATTTATGAATATGATTCATTCTTCAAAACCCAACATAAAATGGCATAGTATATGTAACATCATACCTTATGCATTTCAAAAAAACCTATCCCTGTATCTAGCACTCACATATGGCATACAGGTAAGTTAAATGAACCTATTAACATTGATAGTAATTTTTTTTTATCATCACAGCCATATCATCATTCAATTAATCTACGAATCAACATATCTCACATATAATAAAAATTCAACTTTACATATGAATGATTATGAGTTGCATTCATTTATACATTTAAAAACCAATCTTGAGTAACTATACCTGTATATTCATATAAATCCAAAATCGTCAGTGACCTGTGCTCCATGTTTTCTATATGTCACTCAAAATAAGTTATCACTTTTCTCTACCTAAAAAATGATGCAAATGATTGAGTTGCGGCTTAGTGAGAATAATTATCAAACAAGATCTAAAGCGCCAAGGGACTCATAGTAACATATCACAAACCCAATGGATACTATGTAACACCCCCTTATCCAAGTAGCACGTGGCCGGATAAAGGAGTGCTACTCGAACTTCATCGGTTAAAATATCCCTTTTTAAATTTTGTATACATGAAATTCATTCATATATATATATATATATATATATATATTTCTTTGTTTACTATTTATTTACATGTAGTGTAAAAGAAATCATAATAAAGAAACACAGTACATTTTATATAATAAAGTATTATTCACAAGATGTGCGCTTACTTTACAAGTACTATAAAATAAAATTCAAAACATAAATACAACAATTGTGTAACCCACAGTATTGATACAAGCTGCTTTACTAGATCTGGCCACTGCTACCTTTGTCTACTATTAACTACTTAGTCTTTGTTATACCTACGCGAGAGAAATGCCCACGCTAAGCTCTAGGCTTAGTGGTGCATATAAATAAGGTAATAAACTATTTTATGCAATCATGCATTATCATATATCAACTCATGTTTAATCATCTTCTCATGCAAATATACATATCATGGAATTCTAGCATGTATAGACATCAAATTATATTCTTTTATCTAATACTTGTTTATTTTATTAACACATCATTCTATAACACATCATAGTTAACCATGTTACAATTCATAATTCCATTTTTATTTTCCATAACTTCTTTATTTATGGCTAAAACACCTATGAACCCCTGACTAGGATAATGGAGTTGACATCTAGGCACTTAGGAGTGCCACTCGGGCAATATGATGTGTGCATATAAGTGCCATCAGCAATTTTAATAACAGTGTCATCACCAGTTTTAATATTAGTGCAATCACCATCTTAAATAATAGTGCCACCAACGGCTTCAATAATAGTGCCATCACTGGCTTCCTTAATTATACCATTAATGGATTTCATCACACTCCCCCCTGCTTGGCATGCCAAACTATCCTAAGTTAGTTCTAGTTAGGTGTTCTAGGGCTTACACAATCTCATTAAAATTCATAACAACTAAATTCACACTTTTCATGCATTTAAAGTCTCAAAATAATCACATAATCACTCAATCAAAATAATATTTACATAATATAACAAAGTTCTCATCATTTTTCTCTTAAAATTCCACAACTTATATGCTGCCCTATCACTGACAGATTTCGTTCTCTATATTGGATCTTAATTTTTGTCCTGTTACAATCTGAGTTTAGTCACATTGTCTTCTTAACACTTTTAGGTCTGGATCTTAGATTTAATATTCAATTTGAATCACTTAATTCTTAATTCGGTATCAAAAGCTATGATAAAATAAACATCGATTGGTCACTAACAATTCTGCCCAAATTTTCCGGACAGATTCTAAGTCCGAATTTTATGAATTGTTTTGGACAATTACAGACATATCTGGATTTTATGGTCCAAATAAAAATTATAGAATTTTGCCTTAGATTTCAAACCCAACCAAGAACAAACGAAAATGAATTCGAAAAATTAAGTTATTACAATTTAAATACTCATGCCAAATAATCATCCATTTCCAGCAAAGAACATACAAAGTAATCACATTCAATTTTTACCGAATTAAATCCCAAGTCTAACAAACATGCATCCTCAAGATTTTCATCACAAAACACTATTAATTCAAAATCATCAACATGCCAAATAATCAAATCATGCAAATAAAAAAAAAAGGCTATTGCCTTAGGTTATGCACAAGCCTTTTTTTTCTTTTCTTTTCTTTCTCTTTACTTCTCTTTCTCTTTTTCTTTGCTCATTTGAGCTAAATCCTGGTCGATTTGAGTTCCTAAAACATAAAAGAGATAATTAAAACCTTACTCATTGAAATTCCATAACCCTAATCTCCCTCTCTTTTTTCTCTTTTATGCTTTAAAAAGGCTTTTTCCCTTACTTTTTATCTCTTTTCTCACTCTCTTTCACTAGAACTAAGCTTTGGCTATGGCGGAACTTCAGAAAATGTGGGCTAGCTTAGGAAGGCAGAAATTCTCAATGCAAAAGGGATAAGGAAGAAGAAGAAACAATCAAGAAGAAAATGACAAAATTCATTAAGATGGGGACACCTAAGCATAATCTACAAACTTTCATTAATGCCTAATTCATACACATCACTTGGATAATTGTTGTATGCCACTTGGTGTGTGGTGCTTCAAGAAAACGTGGAAGACAACTTAATGATAGGAAATTCTAGATATGAAGAGATAAGGAAGGATGAAGGAAGAATTAAGAGAATGAAGACAAACTTAATTAATTATGGGACACCTAAGCCCATGTGATTTTAATGTCTAATTATTGTATTCATGCTTGTCCATTGGATTCTTAAAATTTTCCACTTGGTCTGGTCGGCCTCCACTTGAATTTTATGTCCCAATTCATGTATTTAATTGATGGTTATCCCCAATTAACCCTTCAAATTTTGGTAAATTGTAAATTGCCTAAACTTTTCAAAAATTATAATTTAGTCCTTTATCGAAATTTAACATCTTTAAATATTTTAAACACTTTTTTAGATATGTTCCATACTTATTTGCCATTATTTTAATTATTTTCGACAAAAATCTAAATTTAGAGTCCAGTCGAACCGTCGAGTCGATTTAACAACCTACGCAAGTAGGGGTCCAAATTAGCGAATATTAAATCCTGGTCGATTTGAGTTCTTAAAACATAAAAGAGATAATTAAAACCTTACTCATTGGAACTCCATAACCCTAATCTCTCTCTCTTTTTGTGCTTTTATGCTTGAAAAAGGCTTTTTCCCTTACTTTTTCTCTGTTTTCTCTATTTCTTTTGCTAGAACTAAGCTTTGGCTATGGAGGAACTTGAGGAAACATGGGCTAGCTTAAGAAGGCAGAAATTCTCAATGCAAAAGTGATATGGAATAAGAAGAAACAATCAAGAAGAAAATCACAAAAGTCATTAAGATAGGGACACCTAAGCATAATCTAGAAACTTTCATTAATGCCTAATTCATGCACATCACTTGGCTAATTGTTGTATGCCACTTGTTGTGTGGTGCTTCAAGAAAATATGGAAGACAACTTAATGATAGGAAATTCTAGATATGAAGTAATAAGGAAGGATGAAGGAACAATTAAGAGAATGAAGTTAAACTTAATTAATTATGGGACACCTAAGCCCATGTGATTTTAATGTCTAATTCATGTATTCATGCATGTCAATTGGATTCTTAAATTTTTCACTTGGTGTGGCTGGCCTCCACATACATTTTATGTCCCAATTCATGTATTCATGCATGTCAATTGGATTCTTAAATTTTTCACTTGGTGTGGCTGACCTCTACATACATTTTATGTCCCAATTCATGTATTTAATTGATGGTTATCCCCAATTAATTCTCCAATTTTCGGTAAATTACAAATTTACCCCTAAACTTTTCAAAAATTGCAATTTAGTCCATTACCGAAATTTAACATCTTTAAATATTTTAAACACTTTATTAGATATTTTCCATTCTTAATTGCCATTATTTTAATTATTTTTGGATCAAAATCTAAATTTAGACTTCAGTCGAACCGTCGAGTCGATTTAACAACCTGCGCAAGTAGGTGTCCAAATTAGCGGATATTACATCCTCTCCCCCTTAAAATAAATTTTGTCCTCAAAATTTTTTTAGTTGTTCATTCTTTGAACAACTTGGGATATTTCCTCTTCATGACTTCTTCACTCTCCCATATGGCTTCTTCTATAGAATGATTCCGCCATAGCACTTTTAACTAATGGAACTTTCTTGTTTTGTAAAACTTTTTCTTCACGTGCTAATATGTCCACCGGTTCCTCTTCATAAGTCATATATGTTTGCACTTCTATATCTTTAGTTGGTATGACATGAGTTAGATCAGACCTATATCTTTTTAACATAGATACATTGAACACATTGTGAATTCGGTCTAACTCGGGTGGAAGGGCTAAACATTAAGCCATGGGTCTGATTCTTTTTAGAATCTCATAAGGTCCAATGAACCTTGGACTTAATTTTCCCTTTTTACCAAATCTCAATACTTTCTTCCAAGGTGACACTTTAAAGAATACATTCGCACCCACATCATATTCAATGTCTCGCCTCTTTAAATCGGCATATGATCTCTATCGATCCTGTGCTAGTTTTAGCCTTTCTTTGATCACTTTAACTTTATCCTCAGTTTGTTGAACTATCTCAGGCCCAATTAACTTATTGAACCTTGAGGGGTATTTTCATCATTTTAATGCAAACAAATAAAATAACAATAATGTATTTAACAATGCTTGTGTTCTAAGTTTGTTGAACAGGGTATATCTTGAATAAAATATGATGCAAGAATGAAAACAACCTTTGAAGGTTAAAATAAGAAGAAATAGCATGTTCACACCCGTGACTGATTGTGTCACGCCCGTGATATAGCTTAGTGCCAACTCTCCAACATTTAAAGTTCACAGCCATGAAGGATCATACCAACCGTGAATGATCAAATAAGTCAGGCACGTGAATGATCAAATCTGTGATGCCCGTGAAAGATAAAATTAGTCATGCCTGTGAAAGATAGTCATGCCCGTGAGATAACATGTCAAATTCTTCCAGAGAGCTTCAAGGGCAGAGTCACCACTTGGACCACGGCTTAGACGAATATTCATGCCCATGAAAGTGTAAAGTCACGCCCATGATCAAACACTTCAAATTCTTCTAGAGAGCTTCACGGCCAGAGTCACCACTTGAACCATGGCTTGGAAGAACATTCATGACCGTGACATATATATTCATTGTCGTGAATGAGGAAAGAGAAACATGTCAGACACGAAATTAAGAGTTGGTTCAATGGCTATTTTAACATTAAATGCATCCAAATGGTTATAATTCACTGAGGAAATATAAATGCAAGTCATTTATGAATCCTAAACAAGAGAACAACAATTACTTTGAATCAAAAATCTTGTTGTAGCCATTGTGCATTAATTACTTTCAACAAATCTTTTTATTCTTTGTAAAAACCTATTTGCTCATAAATTCTGAGCATTATAGGTTGGTGAGTGTTTTCATTGTCATTTATTACTCAAGTAAGTTTGGGTATATTGGGATAAGATTGAAACACTAGTAAAGGTTAATTGTGTGAGCCATAAAATACAAGGAATTAGTTTACTGTGTGAGCCATTAAAACACAAGGGAATTTCTGGGTTAGGTGTTAGCCATTGAGAGAAACACCATAGTTGGGAGTGAGATTGTAAAACTCCATTGTAACACTTCATGTGTTAGTGAAACTCCCAATTAAGATTGGAGAGAGGAGTGGGGTTTGTTAATACCCAAACCTCTATAAATTTCATGTGTGATATCTCTTCATCCCTACTCTATTTAATTTTATTCCTCACATAAAGTTAAGAAAATTTTATTTAATATCCAATTCAATCCCCTTCTTGGTTCATTGTCTTGGCAACACAATTGTTTCTTATTTAGCTTGGTCCAACAAACTGGGTTCTACACTTCCTTCCATAAAAAGGCTCATATAGAGCCATGCCTATGCTTGTCAGATAACTATTATTGTAGGCGAACTCCATAAGAGGTAAATATCTATCCCAATTTCCCTGAAATTCAAGCACACAGCTTCTCATCATATCCTTTAGCAACTAAATAACTCCCTCCGATTGTCCATCCGTCTGTAGATGAAAGGTCATGCTGAAACTGAGTTGAGTTCCCAAAGCTTGCTATATACTCTTCCAGAATTGTGAAGTAAATCTAGGATCTCTATCGGAGATGATAGATACTGGCACTCCATGAAGTCTCACTATCTCACTTACATAAATTTCGGCTAGCTTGTTCAATGAGTAATCTATTCTGACTGGTAAGAAATATGCCAACTTTGTCAATCGATTCACTATCACCCATACTGCATCATACTTTCTTTGAGTCATCGATAAACTGGACCCAAAATCCATTGTGATTCTTTCCCATTTCCACTCTAGAAGTGGTATTGGTTGCAACAATCCTGTGGGTAACTGATGTTCCGTTTTCACTTGTTGACAAGTTAGACACTTAGCAACATACTTAGTGATATCCTTCTTCATTCTTGGCCACCAGTATTTTGTTTTCAAGTCATGATACATCTTGTTCCCACCTGGTTGCATGGTATAACCGTTTCATGTGCTTCTTTTAATATCTCAAACTTCGGCTCTTCTATACCGAGCACACAAATCCTATTTTTGAAGTATACTATGCCATTTTCCATCAATGAAAACTTAGGCTTTTCTCCCTTTTTCACTACCTCCACTATCTTTACTAACTTTTCATTTTTCTTCTGATCATCTTTGATTCTCTGCATCAAAGTAGATTGTATTCGCATCAAAGCTAAAATCTTCCTGCTTAGTGCATCTGCAACCACATTAGTTTTGCCTGGCTAGTATTCGATCATACAGTCATAATCTTTAATCAACTCCTACCATCTTCATTGTCTCAGATTCCACTCTTTCTGTGAGGGAAGGTACTTAAGACTTTTGTGATCTGTATAGATATAACATCTTTCCCCATACAGATAATGTCTCCAGATATGAAGAGCAAAATTTATCGTAGCTAACTCCAAATCATGTGTCACATAGTTAAGCTCATGAGGCTTAAGCTGTCTGGAGGCATATGCAACTACATTTTCCTCTTGCATGAGAACAAAACCTAGACCATTATGACAAGCATCACTGTACACAATAAAATCTTTTCCTGGAGCAAACTGCGTAAAAACTGGTGCTTCGGTCAACATGGCCTTCAGTCAATCATAGCTTGCTTGACACTTATCTGTCCACTCAAAACGAGCCTCTTTTCATAGCAGTCGTGTAAAAGGAGTCGGTAAGGATGAAAATCCCTTCACGAATCTCCTATAATATCCGGTTAATCCGAGGAAACTCCTCACTTCTATCACATTTCATGGTGGTTTCCAATTAAGAATAGCCTCAATTTTAGAAAGGTCAACCCAAACACCTTATGCTGAAATTACATGACCCAGAAAACTAATTGTGTCAATCCAAAACTCGCACTTAGACAGCTTTGCATACAACTACTTCTCCCTCAGTGTTTGCAGCACTATTCTGAGATGTTGATCATGTTATACTCGATCTCTAGAGTAGACAAGAATGTCATCAATAAACACCACTACAAATTGATCAAGATATGGCTTAAACACTCGATTCATCAGGTCCATAAAAGATGCTGGTGCATTTGTCAGTCCAAAGGGTAGAACTAGGAACTCAAAATGACCATAACGACTCCTGAATGTCATTTTAGGTACATCTGACTCTTTGATCTTCAGCTGATGATACCCTTATAGCAGATCTATCTTTGAAAATATTGTTGTACCCTTTAACTTATCAAATAAATCATCAATTCTGGGTAGTGGGTATTTATTCTTGAAAGTTACCTTATTAAGCTGTCTGTAATCGATGCAGAGACGTAAAATGCGATCTTTCTTCTTTACAAATAATAATGGAACACCCCACAGTGATACAGTAGGTCGTATAAATCCCTTATCTAACAATTTTTGCAACTGTATCTTTAGCTCTTTCAACTCTGCTGGTGCCATCCTATATGGTGTAATGGAAATAAGAGTGGTGTCAAGTACCAAATCGATAGCAAATTCAATTTCTCCATCCGGTGGTAACCCTGACAACTCCTCTAGAAACACGTTAGGAAACTCACTAACAGTAGGAATATCCACCAACTTTGGACTTGCTTTTTCCATATCAACCACATACGCTAAGTGTGCTTCACATCCCTTAATGATGAGTTTTGAGCTTTCAACACTGATATCACATTGTCTGGATATCTTATATTCTCACCCATCACCACTATCTCATATTGTTTTGGAATTCTAATGATCATCTGTCTCCTCCCACAATCCACCATCACTCCATAACAAGCTAGCCAATCCATTCCCAAGATCACATCGAACTCGTGGAATGGTAACTCTATTTAGTCTGCTGGAATTGCCTACCTTGAATTTCAACTGGGCAACCCCTAAACACCTTGCTAACCCTCACACTGTGCCCTACTAGGTTAGTCACAAGAATCTCAAATTCTAGAGCCTGTGGTTCTAAACCCTCTCGACCCGGTGGTGGTGTGCATATGTATAAATGTGTCATCCCCGAATCTATCAATCCATGTATATCATAGCCAAAGAGGAAGAATTTACCAATTATGACATCAGGTGCATCCTGCTCCTCCTGGCCTAGCATGGCATATGCCCTGTCTGGGCAGCTCCACTACCTTTTGATCTCTCAACTGTCTCTGATCTAATATGACTGGGCCCTGATCGGCCTCCTCTACCCTGCCCTCGACCTCGGCCTCTACCTTGCCTAGAAGCCTGTGTCTGTATCGGCTCTGTGCTTCCCAAACCTTTGCCATGCTGTAATAGGGGACAATCCCTTCTCATATGATCTTTGTAGCCACATCTTAAGCACGCTCTTATCATCCACCAACACTCTTCTGGATGAGAACGACCACAATATTGACATTCTGGTAGAGGTAGCGATCTATGTGATGTCTGTGTCGGTGCACTGACTGCTGAAGAGACAGATCTCATGGGTTGTCTCTATCTGAAACAAGAAGGCCTGCTAAAACCCCCAGTGTAAAATCGGCCACTGAAGGATCTAGCTCTCTTGCTACTCGACTGTACTCCACTCGGCTATGGCATGGGTCTCTTGGACCCTCTATCTTGCGCTGGCTGTTGTGCCGCTAGAACTCTTTCAACTATTCTGGTAGATGCTAGCAAACAAGAAAAACTCATCAAGCATAGGGCTGAGACCTGTAGCTTGATTAGGTCTCTCAATCCATCTTCAAATCATCAACATTTATCAACTTCTGTGGATACAATGCTACCAGCATATTTGCAAAGATGGGTGAATTCTCTTTCATATTCTAACATCGACATATTCCTCTATTTTAAAGTCAAAAATTCCCTTTTCTTCTCATCTGTATAAATAGGGGGAATGTATTGCTCTTTGAACTTCTCTAAAAATAATTACTAAGTCATGGGGTCAGATCGCCACCAGTCATATGCATGGTCTTGTCATAAAGATACTGCATATTCATATTTATGCATGTCTGTTCAATGCAACTGATCAAAAACTCTTTCTGCTCGTTCTAACCAAAACTCTACTAGGAGAGGTCATCTTTCCGTTTACCATAAAAATTAGTTCCTCCTAGCTTCCTTAGCCTCTCAAATTATAGCACAGATGGGGCTGGTTGTGATGCTTTTTGTAGCAAATCAATCATGTTCCTCATAAGCTATGTTTGTCCTATGCCAGGAATAGACTGCCTCCTTGTAAATACAGTAGCTCAACGATGACTGGGTAGCGATGAAGCCTTTGTTTCAGTAGGCTTATTACGTTTGCCTCCTTCAGCCATAATATGTCGTAAACCTAAAGCCATACTCTACCTATATCATAAAATTACGGCCCCAATCAGTAAGCAACAACTTTAATACTTAATTATGGGCACACACAGGTCATAATTGTTTTTGAAAACCATTTTAAACTCCTAAAACTGCTCAAACCGGGCTCTATTACTAAACACTGTAACACCCCCTCATCCAAGCAGCACGTGGCCGGATAAGGGAGTGCTACGCTGACTTCATCGGCTAAAATATCCCTTTTTAAATTTTGTATACATGAAAATCATTCATATATATATATATATATATATATATATATATATATATATATTCTTTATTTACTATTTATTTACTTGTAGTGTACAACAAATCATAATAAAGAAACACAATATATTTTATATAATAAAGTATTATTTACAAAACGTGCGCTTACTTTACAAGTAGTATAAAATAAAATTCAAAACATAAATACAACAGTTGTTGGACCCACAGTATTGATACAAGCTACTCCACTGGATTTGGCCACTGCTACCTTTTTCCACTATTGACTACTTAGTCTTTGTCATACCTGCGTGAGAGAAACTTCCATGCTAAGTTCTAGGCTTAGTGGTGCATATAAATAAGACAATAAATTATTTTATGTAATCATCCATTATCATATATCAACTCATGTTTAATCATCTTTTCATGCAAATATACATATCATGGTATTCTATTATGTATAGACATCAAATTATATTCTTTTACCTCATACTTGTTTATTTATTAACACATCATTATATAACACATCATAGTTAACCATCTTACAATTCATAATTCCATTTTTATTTTCCATAACATCTTTATTTTTGCCCGAAATACCTATGAAGACCTGACTAGGATAATGGAGTTGCCATTAAAGCACATAGGAGTGCCACCAGGGCAATACGATGTGCACATAAAAGTGTCATCACCGACTTTAATAATAGTGTCATCATCGACTTGAATATTAGTGTCGTCACGGGCTTCAACAATAGTGCCATCACTAGTTTTAATAATAGTGTCATCACTGGCTTGTTTAATTATACCATTAATAGATTTTATCATACTCCCCCCTACATGGCATGACAAATTATCCTAAGTTGGTTCCAGTTAGGTGTTATAGGGCTTACATAATCTCATTAAAATTTAGAACAAATAAATTCACACTTTTCATGCATTTAATGCAACACCCACTAATTAGAGTTTAATGTGAATAATTTAGACCATCTAATTAAATTGTGTTTTTGATTAAATAAAATTAAAGATATTAGATATAAAGAAATATGTGAAGATAATAATAATAATAATAATAATAATAATAATAAGAAAATTAAAAAATAATAATAAAGTGAACAGTAAAATGGTCAGCAAAAAAAAAAAAGAGCAAAACGGGAAAAAGGGGTTGAAGGCATTTTTTGGCCATTTCTCCCAACTTCTCTTTTCTCCTTCTTCTTCTTCTTCATCCCTTTTCCTTCATCCATATCACAACTCAAATTACTCATCATCTTCTTCAAGATTTGCATAAAAAATCAGTCCAAATAAATCTTATCTTGGTAAGAAATATTTTCCCCATGATTATTGTGTTATTAGAAATCTTTAGGTTATATTTTTACAGGATATTGCACTCTATTTTTGATTATCTTGTGACTCGAATTTGAGGATGTGTTAAGCATAAAAGTTGTTCATCTATGTCTTGTGTATCGCTCTGCCAAATTTTATTGAACATTTTGAGTATATGAAGAGATATGGCTATTGGGGTGAAACTGGTTCAGGGAGACGTATCAACCAAATAACCTGCGATTTTTTTATAAATTGATAATCTTAGTGGCTTATTTTGAGTTTTGTAAAACATGAAAGTTGTAGGTATATATGTTATTGAGGTCTCTGCAACATTTCGTATGAATTGCTCTTGTGTAGGTTGAGTTATTCTGAAATGAACTATGACTGTTCCTTGATTGAGCTGATTTCATATGCCTGTGCAGTTCAGTACTTTCGTCCTTATATTTCACCTATTTTTAGATCGAATTAGCCAAAGTGAAAAACATAAACGTTTTACGCCTATATCTTATCTAAATTTATGGGAATGTTTCACCTTACAATGTCATGTATTTTGTGAGTTATGAGCTGAACAATTAAACTGGTTGGGTTGATACTCTATGTTGAACCAGTTGTATATCCTCCAATATTTGAGAACCTTAGATACCGAATCAGGAAATGAGTTAAACAAGAACAATGTTCCACATTAACTTATATAACTGTATAAAAAATTTTCACAATACTTGAAGCTACACATCGAAAACTATGAATTTTTGAATTGGGTACCTTGAAACTGCCTAAGGGCAAAAGACAGGGCAATATTTAACATTATACCAACAATTACGTAAATGTTCAAAAATTATGAAATTTTAGTATATTTTAGTTTTACATGTTTTATTTAATCAGGATCAAGAATAATATAAATTGGATAAGTGTAGAAAAAGTTATTAATCCAACAGTCCTTAGAGGTCTTGTTCTAGCTTAATAGAAATTGTAGCTATTCATTTAAATTATATTAAGAATAAATATTTTATCGAGCTATTAATTAATTATATTTTCAAATTAGGATTTCAACAAGAAGAAGACCAACAAAAGTGAACAAGATCTGAACTTATATTTTGGAAAAGGAAAATACTATCGAGGTTTGAACATATATGTATTTTGTTTTACCCTTATGCATGATTGTGTGTGCATGACATAAATTACATGTCACAATGATGAAATTATATATTATGACATGTTTTAAAGTTGTAGGAATGTTATTAACTATGAACTTAACATTGTGTTAAAATTTGATAAAATATCAAGCTATTACAGGGTTTTGAAATAGATTTTGAATATATGAAGTTAATATGAACTGAGTATTGGTTATAGAAACAAGTAATTAATGGTGTTAATTGCCCATTTCTCTACCTGAGGACTAACATAGGATAGATGGTGCACCATTAAAGGGGGAATTACGGTATCGATATGGATATTATTTAGGGACAGGGTGGCTTAAGCTCTGCGAGCGCCCCTGATCCCGATTATACACAGATGACATAATTATATTCAGTCAAGGTAGCTTAAGCTCCACGAGCACCCTTGACTTGAGATTTTGGTGAGTAGGGTGGCTTAAGCTCCGCGAGTGCCCCTATTTCACACCCCATATCCGGATAGTCAGGGAATGAGATTTGGGCTGACACTAATTAAAGACTATGGAATGAAATGTGGAAAATTTATTATTCACATAAGTTACAAAACATGAAATGCTTACAATAGGTAATGAGATTTTAGTTGTTGAATATGATTATTATGTTTATACTGTTATGTGATGTGGTTATTTCTTTTATATGAAATAAAAGTTCAGTGTATCATTAATTATTTGTGACATGCACTTGTGTGACTGCTTGGAAAAAACTTAATACCTATATATATCCGTAAGCTAGAGATAGCTTAGCGTGGGTTCTTCTCACGCAGGAATTGGAACTATAGACGGTAGGAGGTGAAGTGGTCAGGAAGGAAGTTTAAGCCCATATCAGTAGAGACACAAAAAGCATATTTAGAAGGTTGGTTATTTATTATTATAATTTTTTTTTAGTTTGACTATGTATATGGTGTGGTAGACATGTCTCATATATTAATATTGTGTATGTAAATAATTATGTAACATAATTGGGTGCCATATGTGTATACAATATAAGGATATATATATATTGTTAATTAGAACAACTTGCCTAAACCAATATAAATAAATAGATTAAGTTATTTAAAATGAAAAAAAAAATTAAATTTGAGCAGATTATCGAGTTAAACTTGTGGCATCCTTCTTATATATATGGGATTATTCCTAATATATAAGTGGGGCGCCACATTTAGTGGTATCAGAGCAGGTTTAGGTGTTTCTAGGCCTAGGTGTGAAATGAGATATTTGGTTTAAATATACATGTGTCTCATATAATTCCGATATGGGATTTCTTCTTGGCAACTTGTAGGATTGTAGGAAGATGTCTTCGGATGAACGAAATATGGTTGAGAGTACTGGCTCTCCTGATACTAGGACACCTCATCAACCTAGTGCAGGAAGCATGCAAAGGCAAAATGCTGCTCCAAATCCCCCACTGCTTGTAGCAGAACAGATTGACCCTGGTCAAAATCCATTTATACAACAGATGACTGGATTATTCCAACAGATGGTACGAGCCATTCCTCAGCCTACCCTAATGCCACCACCTAGACCAAAAGTAACAATTGATAAGCTTCGTAGGTATGGGGCTTCGGATTTCTATGGTAAGAGAGATAAAGATCCAACTGCGGCTGAGTGTTGGTTGGAAAAGGCTGAAAGAATTTTTAAAAAGTTGCAAGTGGAAGCTGATGAAAAAGCTAGATTTGCTACTTCTCTACTCCAAGATGAGGCATATGATTGGTGGAAATAAGTTCTTACCAAGTCAGATATGGTGGAACTGGTCTCATGGGATTCTTTCCTCTCTGAATTTAAAGATCAATATATTTCGTTGATCTATATTGATGAGAAAAAGAAAGAGTTCATGAATCTAAAGCAAGGTAAAATGTCAGTGACTGAGTATCAGTAGGATTTTACCAGACTGCGCAAGTATGCTCCTGAATTAGTTGCAAATGAAAGAGATAAATGTAAAAGATTTGAAGATGGCCTTAATGAAGAGGTTGGAGATATTGTGATTGCTCTTCAGCATAACAATTGTTCTCAGTTAGTTTTTGTAGCACTCAGCCTTGAAAAAAGGAAAAAGAGGAAAATAGAAGAATCTTCTAAAAAGTCAGCTACTTCTGAGACTCAATTCACTAGGAAGAAGAGTCGTTTCTTTACTAGCTGTTCACTGAATAGAGGACAGGGAAAATTTTTTAGCTATTCACAGACAGGGTCTTTTAAGAGGTGGTCTCCCTCTAAGGCACCTTCTGCTACAACCAGTTTACAACCTCAGGTTAGCAAGGAAGCTATACCGATATGTACCATTTGCAATAGGAGCCATCGGGGGGAATGTTGGCGTGTCACAGGTGCTTGCTTTAGATGTGGGTCCAAGGAACATATACAGAGGGATTGCCCACTTTTGACAGGTGGTACTCCTACTCAAACTACTAGGTCAGCTCCGACTCAGCCTGGAGTTCAGTTCAGAGGAGGACCAGGCCGACTGAGGCAGGCCGTTTCAGACACAGTGAATAGACCTGGATCTAGCAGAGCTCCAGCCCGATCTTATGCCATGAAAGCTAAAGAAGATCAGGCAGCAATGGATGTTACTGTTGGTATGTTTTCATTATATGATTTTGACATTTGCGCACTCATAGATCCGGGTTCCACATATTCCTATTTTTGCACTAGCACACCTAGTTAGCATAATATGATTAAAAAAAACCTATAATATGGAATTGAAGTTAAGAATCCTTTGGGTCACAGTGTAATAGTGAATAAAGTATTTAGGAATTGTCCTTTGGTTGTGTATGGGAAGGAATTTTCTGCAGATTTGATTGAGTTTCCTTTCCATGAGTATGATGTCATATTAGGCATGGATTGGCTCTCACATCACGAAGCAGTGGTGGATTGCAAGTCCAAATTTGTGGTACTTAAAATAGAAAATCAGGAGGAAATTATTGTAAAAGGGGAATTATTTTCACAACATCCTCGAGTCATATCCATAATGAAAGCTCAGAGATTGATGAGTAAAAGGTGTGAAGCTTATTTGGCCCATGTGATTGACACCAGAAAATGAGGTTCAAATCTTGAAGATATCCTGGTGGTAAATGAATTTCCAGATGTCTTTCTTGATGACTTACCTAGGTTACCTCTAGAGAGAGAGGTAGAATTTACTATTGATCTTGTTCCAGGAACTATGCCTATATCAAAGACGCCATACAGAATGGCCCCATCAGAGATGAAAGAACTTAAGACACAATTGTAAGAACTCCTTGATAAGGGTTTCATTAGACCAAGTACATCCCCATGGGGTGCACCAGTATTGTTTGTGAAAAAGAAGGATGGATCTTTGAGGTTATGTATTGATTATCGACAGTTGAATAAGGTGACCATTAAGAACAAGTACCCATTACCACGGATTGATGATCTCTTTGACCAACTGAAAGGTCCAGGAGTATTTTCCAAGATAGATTTGAGATTTGGTTATCATCAATTAAGGGTGAAGATGGAGGATATTGCTAAAACCGCATTCAAAACCAGATATGGTCATTATGAGTTTTTGGTTATGCCATTTGGGCTTACCAATGCTCCAGCAGCATTTATGGATCTTATGAATAGGATCTTCAGGCCACATCTTGATCAATTTGTTGTCATTTTCATTGATAATATTTTGGTGTATTCTAAAGATTCAGAAGAACATGAAAAGCATTTGAGAATAGCATTGCAGACTCGCAGAGAATATAAGATTTATGTCAAACTCTCAAAATGTGAGTTTTGGTTAAAGGATGTGACATTTTTGGGACACATTATCTCTGCAGAAGGCATTAAAGTGGATTCTAGCAAAGTTGAGGCAATTGTGAGTTGGAAACCTCCACGGAATGTGATCGAGGTCAGAAGACTATTGAGAAAGGATGTTAAATTTGTGTGGACAGATAAGTGTCAAACTAGTTTTGATAAGCTCAAAAGTATGCTCACTAAGGCCCATGTTTTGACACAGTCGATTCCTAATAAGCAGTATGTCATTTATAGTGATGCTTCTCATAATGTATTGATGCATGATGGAAAGGTGGTTGCTTATGCTTCTAGACAGTTAAAGCTGCATGAGAAGAATTATCCTACCCATTATATGGAGTTGGCAACTATAGTTTTTGCATTGAAGATTTGGCGCCATTATTTATATGGGGAGAAGTATTTTATTTACACAGATCACAAAAGTTTAAAATATCTTCCCTCACAGAAAGAATTGAATTTGAGGCAGAAAAGATGGCTAGAACTAATAAAGGATTATAATTGTGTGATTGACTATCATCCAGGCAAAACTAATGTAGTAGCAGATCCTTTGAGCAGAAAGATGGTGGCAGAGTTGCACCTTCAACCGACTCTTATGCAGGAAATCAAGGATGCACAAAGACAAGATAGGAAGCTAATTGAATTAGCTGAGTTGATCTCTAAGGGGGAGAGACCTGGATTCACTATGGACTTAGATGGTGGATTGTTCTATCAAGACATATTATGTGTGCCTAGTGTAGAAGATCTTAGACAGAGGATTCTTAGAGAGGCCCATGAAAGCAAATATGCTATGCACCCAGGGAGTAACAAGATGTACCAAGAGTTGAAGAGCATATACTGGTGGGCAGGTATGAAAAATGACATCACAGAGTACACTTCAAAATGTTTGACTTGTCAGCGAGTCAAGGCGGAACATCAAGTACCTTTAGGGTTGCTACATCCAATTTCTATTCCAGAATGGAAGTGGGAATGGATCACTATGGATTTTGTGACTGGATTGACTTTGACTCCAAAGAAGCATGATATTGTATGGGTCATAGTGGGCAGATTTACAAACTCAGCACATTTCTTACCTATGAAAAAGGACTATTCACTGAATAAATTGGCAGAAATTTATATGAATGAAGTTGTATGACTTCATGGAGTGCCTGTTTCTATTGTGTCTGACAGAGATCCCCATTTCACATCTCAATTTTTGGGTAGTCTACAACGAGCTCTAGGTACTAAGCTCAATTTTAGCATGACTTTTCATCCGCAGACAGATGGACAGTCAGAAAGAGTTATTCAGATTCTAGAAGATATGATGAGAAGTTGTGTCATCGAATTTAAAGGTAGCTGAGACAAATATCTTCTTTTAATGGAATTCGCCTATAATAACGATTATCAGTCTAGTATCTAGATGGCTCCATATGAGGCACTTTATGGTAGGAAGTGTCGAACACCTATATGTTGGACAGAGCTCAGCGAGAGGAAACTTATGGGACCAAACTTAGTGGAAGAGATAGAAGAAAAAGTGAAAGTCATTCGCGAAAGACTTAAAACAGCTTCAGATAGACAAAAATCATACACTGACTTCAAGAGATGGGACATTGAATATGCAATGGGTGATAAAGTTTTTCTTAAAGTATCTCCCTAGAAGAAAGTTTTGCGATTTGGAAAGAAAGGCAAGTTAAGTCCAAGGTTCATCGGACCTTATGAAAAATTAGAAAGAGTTGGACCTGTTGCTTATAGACTCGCTCTACCACCGGAGATGAGTCAAATACATGATGTCTTCCATGTTTCCATGTTAAGACGATATAGAACGGATCCTAATCACATCATACGTGCTAAAAGCATTTAGGTCAGACAAGATTTGACATATGAAGAAGAACCAGTCCAAATTTTAGCAAGAGAAATTAAGGAATTGAGGAACAAGTGAGTACCATTAATGAAAGTACTATGGATGAATCATGCAGTTGAAAAACCAACATGGGAAAGCGAGGAGATGATGAAAGCTCAATACCCACACCTGTTCAGTGATGATGCATAGGTATGTTTCGAGGACGAAACATCTTAAGGGGGAGAGAATTCTAACACCCACTAATTAGAGTTTAATTTGAATGATTTAGACCACATAATTAAATTGTATTTTTGATTAAATAAAATTAAAGATATTAGATATAAAGAAATATGTGAAGAGAATAATAATAATAATAATATTAATATTAATAAGAAAATTAAAAAATTTTAATAAAGTGAACAGTAAAATGGTCAGCAAAAAAAAAAGAGCAAAACGGGAAAAAGAGGCTCAAGGCATTTTTTGGCCATTTCTCCTAACTTCTCTTTTCTCCTTCTTCTTCTTCTTCATCCCTTTTCCTTCCTACATATCACAGCTCAAATTACTCATCATCTTCTTCAAGATTTGCACCAAATAAATCTAATATTGGTAAGAAATATTTTCCCCAAGATTATTGTGTTATTAGAAATCTTTAGGTTATATTTTTATAGGATATTGCACTCTATTTTTTATTATCATGTGACTCGAATTTGAGGATGTGTTAGGCATAAAAGTTGTTCATCTATGTCTTGTGTATCTCTCTGCCAAATGTTTTTGAAAATTTTGAGTATATGAAGAGATATGGTTATTGGGGTGAAACTGGTTCAGGGAGATGTATGAACCAAATAACCTGCAGTTTTTTTTATAAATTGATCATCTTAGTGTCTTATTCTAAGGTTTTGTAACATATGAAAATTGTAGGTATATATGTTATTGAGGTCTCTGCAACATTTCGTATGAATGCTCTTGTGTAGGTTGAGTTATTTTGAAATGAACTATGACTATTCCTTGATTGAGCTGGTTTCATATACCTGTGCAGTCCAGTACCTTCATCCTTATATTTCACCTATTTTTAGATTGTATTAGCCAAAGTGAAAAACATAAAAGTTTTACGTCTATATCTTATCTAAATTTCTGGGAAAGTTTCACCTTAGAATGTCATGTATTTTGTGAGTTATGAGCTGAACAATTAAACTGGTTGGGTTGATACTCTATGTTGAACCAGTTGTGTATCCTCCAATATTTGAGAACCTTAGAAAACGAATCTGGAAATGAGTTAAACATGAACAATATTCCACATTAACTTATATAACTTTATAAAAAGTTTCATAGTAATTGAAGCTACACATTGAAAGCTATGAATTTTTGAATTGGGTACCTTGAAACTGCCTAAAGGCAAAACATAGGGCAATATTTACAATTATACGAAAAATTATGTAAAGGTTTAAAATTATGAAATTTTAGTATATTTTAGTTTTACATGTTATATTTAATTAGGATCAAGAATCATATAAATTGGATTACTGTAGAAAATGTTATTATTCCAACAGTCCTTAGAGGTCTTGTTCTAGCTTAATAGAAATTGAAGCTATTTATTTAAATTATATTAAGAATAAATATTTTATCAAGCTATTAATTAATTATATTTTCAAATTAGGATTTCAACAAGAAGAAGACCAACAAAAGTGAACAAGATCTGAACTTATATTTTGGAAAAGGAAAATACTATCGAGATTTGTACATATATGTATTTTGTTTACCCTTATGCATGATTGTGTGTGCATGACATAAATTACATGTCACAATGATGAAATTATATATTATGGCATGTTTTAAAGTTGTAGGAAAATTATTAACTATGAACTTAACATTGTGTTAATATTTGATAAAATATCATGCTATTACATGGTTTTGAAATAAATTGTGAATATATGATTGTGTTAATATGAAATGAGTATTGGTTATAAAAAAAGTAATTAATGGTGTTAATTGCCCATTTCTCTACCTGAGGGCTAACAAAGGATAGATGGTTCACCATTAAGGGAGGAATTACGGTATCGATATGGATATTATTTAGGGATAGGGTGGCTTAAGCTCTGGTAGCGCCCCTGATCCCGATTATACAGAGATGATATAATTATATTCAGTCAAGGTGGCTTAAGCTCCGCGAGCGCCCTTGACTTGAGATTATGATGAGTAGGATGGCTTAAGCTCCGCGAGTGCCCCTATTTCACACCCCATATCTGGACAGTCCAGGAATGAAATTTGGGCTGATACTAATTAAAGACTATGGAATGAAATGTGGAAAATTTATTATTGACATAAGTGACAAAACATGAAATACTTACAAGAGGTAATGAGAATTTAGTTGTTGAATATGATTATTATGTTTATACTGTTATGTGATGTGGTTATTTCTTTTATATGAAATAAAAATTCAGTGTATCATGAATTATTTGAGACATGCACTTGTGTGACTGCTTGGGAAAAACTTAATACCAATATGTACCACTAAGCTAGAGATAGCTTAGCGTGGGTTCTTCTCACGCAGGAATTGGAACTATAGACGGTAGGAGGTGAAGTGGTCAGGAAGGAAATCCAAGCCTGTATCAGCAGAGACACAAGAAGCGTAGTTAGAGGGTTGGTTATTTATTATTATTATTTTTTTTAGTTTGACTATGTATATGGTGTGGTAGACATGTCTCATATATTAATATTGTGTATGTAAAAAATTATGTAACATAATCGGGTGCCATATGTGTATACAATATAAGGAAATATATATATATATTGTTAATTAGAACAACTTGCCTAAACCAATATAAATAAATAGATTAAGTTATTTAAAATGAAAAAAAATTAAATTTGAGCAGATTATCGAGTTAAACTTGTGGCATCCTTCTTATATATGTGGGATTATTCCTAATATATAAGTGGGGCATCACATTTAAATTCTCAAAATAATTACATAATTACTCAATTAAAATAATATTTACATAATATAACAAAGTTCTCATCATTTTACTCTTAAAATTCCACAACTTATATGCTGCCCTGTCATTGACAGATTCCGTTCTCTATTTTAGATCTTAATTTTAGTCCTATTGCAATCTTAGTTTAGTCACATGGTCTTCTTAATAATTTTAGGTCTAATCTAAGATTTAATATTCAATTTGAATTATTTAATTTTGAGTTCTGTATCAAAAGATATGATAAAATAAACATTGACAAGTCACTAACAATTCTGCCCAGAATTTTCTAGACAAATTATCAGTAGGAACTTTATTAATTTTTCTAGGCAATTACAAACATATATGGATTTTATGGTCTAAATAAAAATTATAGACCGATGTCTTAGCTTTGAAACCCAACAAAGAACATAGAAAATCTAATTCCAGAAATTAAGTTATTATAGTTTAAATACTCACTGCTCATTCATTTCCAGCAAAGAACATACAATCTAATCACATTCAATTTTTACAGAATTAAATCCTAAGTCTAGCAAACATGCATCTCCAAGTTTCTCATCAAAAAACACTATTAATTCAGAATCATCAACATACCAACTAATCAAATCAAGCAAATAAAAGAAAATATAGGCTATTGCCTTAGGTTATGCACAAACCTCTTTTTTCTTTTCTTTTCTGTCTCTTTACTTCTCTTTCTCTTTTTCTTTGCTCCTTTGAGCTAAATCCTGGTCGATTTGAGTTCCTAAAACATAAAGGAGATAATTAAAACCTTACTCATTGAAACTCCATAACCCTAATCTCTCTCTCTTTTTTCTCTTTTATGATTGAAAAAGGCTTTTTCCCTTACTTTTTTTCTCTTTTCTCACTTTCTTTCACTAGAACTAAGCTTTGGCTATGGAGGAACTTGAGGAAACGTGGGCTAGCTTAGGAATGCAAAAATTCTCAATGCAAAAGGGATAAGGAAGAAGAAGAAACAATCAAGAAGAAAATGACAAAAGTCATTAAGATGGGGACACCTAAGCGTAATCTACAAACTTTCATTAATGCCTAATTCATACACATCACTTGGCTAATTGTTGTATGCCACTTGGTGTGTGGTGCTTCAAGAAAACATGGAAGATAACTTAATGATAGGAAATTCTAGATATGAAGACATAAGGAAGGATGAAGGAAAAATTAAGAGAATGAAGACAAACTTAATTAATTATGGGACACCTAAGCCAATGTGATTTTAATGTCTAATTCATGTATTCATGCATGTCTATTGGATTCTTAAAATTTTTCACTTGGTGTGGCCGGCCTCCACTTGCAGTTTAGATATTTTCCATACATATTTTCCATTATTTTAATTATTTTTTGATAAAAATCCAAATTTAGACTCCAATCGAACCGTTGAGTCGATTTAACAACTCGTGTGACTATGGGTCTAAAGTAGCAGATATGACATACTATGCATTCCATTTCATTCACTAATATCATATAGATACCAGTAACATTGAAATATATAATCATTACTCTTCACGTATGAACATGTTTTGGTTATTTCATCCTGTTGTGACCAAGTTAACAAGACATTGCCTTGGGTTTCCATGTGAACATTTTCCATGTGAACATTTGCATTTGCTAGCTAGCTTGGTTATTTGTTTCATTTGCACATTTGTGGGTCCATATGCCTCTTCTTTTGCTTTACAATATCGATTAACTAGTCACAACTCCATTTTAGTCCATATGCATATGCATTTGTAACTAAGCATTCATCAACTCTTTTATCTTTATCACATATACCATACATATATCACATATATACCACATATGTCACGCATATACTTCACATATACTATACATAAACCATGCATATATCACGTATGCCAAACATATATCTCAAATATACCACACATATACCATTTATATGTGCCACATATGTCACAAATTATCCATCATTTTATTATCAAGATCAAATCATGACAATCACATTAATCACATAACCGTAAATCATCTCAGATATCATATGTATCCACCTTTATTACTCGACTTTACATGCATGTATCTTCCTCTCTTTCCTTGCCTTCTGCTAGACTCTTTGGAAAACTCTCGTGTTGCCTTTTTAAATTGTTGTTCTCCAGCTTCTTTCATTAACCTTTTGGCTCTAATTACAGCAGCTCTGAGTCTAGTATAGTGATCCAAATCAATAGTTGAGATTCTATTTCTGATCTCAAATTTAAGGCCCTCCTTAAACTTCCTGCATTTGTCTGTTTCAGTATAGACCATGAAAGTAGCATAGTGGGAAAGTTTGTTGAACTGCAACTCATAATCAACAACAAATATGCTCCTCTGTTTTAGATTCAGGAATTCCTTTCTCTTATCATCTTTATATGCCTCAGGCATGTAATTATTTTGAAATTTCTAGACGAAATCATTCCACACTAGGACAGGTGGTTGTGCATCACTATATGGGATTGTCTCCCACCATTCATAGGCATCGCCTTGAAGCAAATACACTGCATGATCAAATTTCTCATATGGGGTACATCTCATCATATTTAGTACCCTCTGTGTCCTTTTCAGGCATGTCTCAACTTCTTGTTGGTCTGTTGTGCCATTGAAATCAATTGCACCTTGTTTCCTTAGCTTGTCTTAACATCTTTCCCTGTACATTTCAGGACCATGTATGTAACACCCCCTTACCCGACTATAGTTCAGCAAGGTAAGTGAGCATTATCCGTCTTACTATTTTATAATATTAATGAAGTGAAGTAAATATTTTTTTTTCCGAAAATATTGCATAAACTAAAATAAAATTTCATACAAGCCCAAATATTAACACTTTTATTTTTTTATAAAGTATATTAATTTACATTCAAATCATGTTCTTTTACATGGTGACTCACATATTTAATACACATGATATGAAATAAAAACGATACTTTAATTTACATAGTTTTTAACAACATATACCGAAAATTAAACCCAAAGCTTTTTGCTGCTTTCCTCGGGGTACCCTTCTTCTTCTGACAGTCTATTTTCTATGACTACACTTCTAAACCTGCGCGAGAGGAAATCACCCGCGCTAAGCTACTAGCTTAATGGTGCTTCAATGATAAAAATTTTACATACATATATATTTTCTCACATATTAATTACCCATTTAATAAATAAGACATAAAATAAAGATTTATATAAAATCAATAAATTTCTACAAACACTCAATATCTAATAACTTTAATTCATATAACATTTATAAAAAAAAAATCACATACTTCGATATTATTATTATTATTATTATTATTATTATTATTATTATTATTGTTTATTTGTGCCCATAACACCTATAACTGAACTAACTAATAGGAATAACGGGATTGTCATTCCCGGCTTTTATAATATAGCGCCGAACACTTTTATAATAATGCCATTACTGGCTTAATAATTTTGCGTCGAATGCATTTATAAATTGCCATTACCGGCTTTCATATTTGGCACCGAGTGCCTTAAATCTCCTGATTGGCATGCCAAACTATTCTCTATTCTAGTTCTAGACTAGGTGTTTTTGGGCTTAACTATTTTTATATTAATTCATTATATTTAAAAAATGTCAACATTATTTAACTATCATAATTATGCTTATTTATTTTTGTTCTTTATTTCCATTATTATTGAAATAAAATCTCATACATAAATAATTTGTTAAACATTTATAATTACCATCAAAGTAAATATTTGCATGGATTATTAGATATAGTTATAACAACACATGCAAAAAGCCCAATATTGTATGTTTTTACCTATGGCAGATTTCGGACTTATTTTTGGGCTTCATTTGTAGCCCATATATAATTCGAAATTGAAGTTCTAGCCTTCTAACCATTTTTAGCTTATTGTCTTAGCTTTCAGATTCATCAATAATCACGTAAATCCAATTTTTCTATCAAAAGGTATGATTAATTCACTACTTCATCATCACAGAATTTTCTGCCCAGAATTTTTCTGGACAGATTCAAGGTTTAAACTTCGTGCATTTAACTGGACATATCTAGACATAATTAGATATTATAGTCTAAATAAAAATTAAAGCCATGTGTCTTAGCTTTCATTTCCAATAAATAACATACAAAACGGAGTTCCATAACTCAAGTTATCATCAAAATAGATAGAGGTGTTCCTTGAATTCTGTACCCAAGCTATCAATTGGCATCAATCCATATTTCAACCACATTCATTATTTTCATTCATTTTAATAATAAAATTTCCAGAATTACAAATACATTCATATGTCTCAATTATTTCACAGCATTTGGTCTCATTTCCATATATAATTTCAAAAGTCACAACAAAACACATAACATCTCAACAACACAAACATAACAAACTTTAACATATAATTCCATACATATTAACAACATGCAATATTTTTATCAATGAAGCACATACCTAATAAGCCTTGGTTCTTCCCTTAATCCTTCTTTTTCTTCCCTTATTAGCTAGCTTTCTCCTTGCCTTTGTCACCCTCTTGAGGGCCTCTCACTTGTTCACTTATTTTTCCTACATAACCATACCATAACTCAATTCCAACATTCAATTTCAATGTTTTTCATGTCTACATAATATTCTAATGCTCCTAATATGTTTTACACCTTAATTGAGCTAAAATGTACTAAGGTTAAACTTCCTTCTTCATATGTCATGGCTGCCCAAAAAGCATATCCTAGTTCCCAATTTATTTTCTTCAATTCAACACTCAATTCACTCTTCATCTAACACCAATTGTGGTGTTTCTATGTTAATTTCAATTTCCCCCAAATTTATTTAACTATGGCAGCCCCTCCTTCATCCTTCAATATTATATTTTCTTCAGTTTTTAAGCCATAAAATAATTACCTAACATCAAATATCATTAATTCAAAGTTTAATTACACTTCCATCAACTAATCACAAAATTAAATTTTCTAAGTTCAATCTTGCAACATAACCTATATCTACCAATCCTAATCACATCTATCATCAATATGGATCCCAAATGGAAGCAAAAAGATTAAATTTAAGAATAATAAACTCACCTTAATGGAGTTATAGGGTTGGTCGAATCTGCCCCAAATTTTTCTCCCTTTCTCTTCTTCTTTCCTCCTTCCTTCTTGCTCCTTTGGTACCTTTGTAGTAAGAACTCTTAAATTCTGATTTTTCCTCTCTCAAAACTAATTTGTTTTCTCAAATTTTCAAGCTGAATTTACAGTAAAATGGTGGCTTTTGGGATGGAGAAGTGGACGGCCAAAATGGAAGAAAAGATGAAGAAGAGAAAGTCATGGACGAATGTGGAATTTGTCTTCCTTTTTGACTTTTATACCTAAATTAAGAAGTGGGTCCCACTAATTAAAATGAATCTTAATTCTTATTGGTTCATTAAGTTAATTAATCTTAATTAACATTTAAACTTTGAGAAATTCCATATTTGCCACATCTTGCTCCATATTTACAATTTTTCCCCAAAAAATCTCCATAATACCAATTTTGTCCATAGAAAATTTTATTTTTTTCTAATTCTACCCCAAATATTTTTAATTCCCAAATAATAATACCCTTAATTATTTTATTTTATTATTAGTCATTTTTTTTATGGGTTTAAATTTAGACTCCGATTGAACCAGTGGACCGCACTACGGTCACGCGCAATCGGGGCCTAAATCACTGAATGTTACAATGTACTTCATGTTCCGGATTTTCATAAGGTATTTTTGCATGTGAAGACTGTGATGCATTCTATGTAAATGAGGTGAGGCTTCATAAGAATCATGTCCTATGATGGCCCTAAAATTCATAGAATTATGTCAATACATAATGTTGAACACATAGGATAAATATGTTATCATGATCTTATACAAATGCATGTTCCCATGGAACCAATCACTGTTCTGATACCAAATATGTAACATCATACCTTATGCATTTTAGAAAAACCTATCCCTGTATAGCACTCATATATGTCACACAAGTAAGTTAAATAAACTATTAACATTGATAGTAAATTTTTTTTTTTTTTTTTATCATCACAACCATATCATCAATCAATAAATTTGCAAATCAACATATCTCACATATATTAAAAAATAAACTTTACATATGAAAGATTATGAGTTGCACTCTTTTATACATTTTAAAACCAATCTTGAGTAACTATACATGTACATTCATATAAGTCTAAAATGTGGATGTCATGATCTCATATTTTTGTGGAATGCAAGGAGAGAGAGTGATGAGGCTCTCCAGTGACCTGTGCTCCATGTCTTCTATATGCCACTCAAAATAAGCTATCACTTTCCTCTACTTGAAAAATGATGCAAATTAATGAGTTGCGGCTCATTGAGAATAATTATTAAACAAGCTCTAAAGTACCAAACAACTCATAGTAACATATCACAAACCTAATGCATACTGTGCATTCCATTTCATTCACTAATATCATATAGATACTAGTAACATTGAAATATATAATCCTTACTCTGCACGTATGTACATGTTTTGGTTATTTCATCTTGTTGTGATGAAGTTAAATAGACATTACCCTGGGTTTCCATGTGAACATTTGCCATGTGAACATTTGCATTTACTAGAAAGCTTGTCATTTGTTTCATTTGCACATTTGTGGGACCATAAGCCTATTTTTTTGCTTTACAATATCGATTAACTAATCACAATGCCTTTTTAGTCCATATGCATATGCATTTGTAACTAAGCATTCATCAACAATTGTATCTTTATCACATATACCATACATATATCACATATATACCACATATGCCATGCATATACTTCACATATACTATACATAAACCATGTATATATCACGTATGTCAAACATATATCCTAAGTATACCACACATATACCACTTCTATGTACCACATATGTCACAAATTATCCATCATCTCATTATCAATATCAAATCATGACAATCATATGAATCAGATAACCATAAATTATCTCACATATGACATAGTATGCAATATTCATTTTCACTAAGGAAATCGTTTGATAACTATACTCACCTTTCTCCATTGATTTCGACCCTTCACTTATTGTCTATCCCTTGCTTGTAGGTCTCCAATTTGTTGTGAGCCTAATATGGAAATATAATCGATTAATTTATGACTAGAGAAACTTAATGTGGCTTAAACAAATTAATGTGCATAGTTCATATACATAGGGTTTTTCTATGGGGCAGTGTAACCTTATAGGACTAATTAGCCAATAACTTTTTCTATAATTTTGCAATTAATGTGATTCTTCTTTATACTTAAATATAACATATAATTATATAACATACTCAAATGTGAGAGTAATTGGAGCATTGTAAAATATTTGGTCGAATTTTCAATTGTATTATGTTTTCTGCCTTTTAGTAGTTTTAAGGTACCAACTTTTGTCCTTCTTATCTTACAATTTGTAATTCAGATTATAATGAAACTTATTAGACATTCGATATGTTAAAATAGAACATGTTTTATGTTTTCAAGTTTTATTAATTATGTATCTAAGGTCCTCAAATTATAAGAAAATTTCATTGGTCCAAAATAGAGTTGGCTTCCAAACCAATATGATTTGTGAAGGCTATATCTTACTCTATACATAACATATTACGTTTAAATTAGTACCAAATTTTATCTAGTACATATACCTATAACTCTCCTATTTTGATAATTTACATAATATAACTCTCCCTTACCTCACTTTAGTTCAACAAGGTAAAGGGGCAAACTATCTTATAAGCTTAGGTAAATGAAGTAATCAATCTTGGATTAATTTCACCTTCGCCTCTATCTGTTGCACTAATTCTAGTCCCAATAACTTATTTTCACCAAGTTTTATCTGGCATAAAGGTGTCATACATCTTCTTCCATACAAAACTTCATATGGAGCCATGCCAAGACTAGCTTGATAGTTATTGTTATATGAAAATTTCATCAATGGTAAATACCTATCCCAGCTATCCTCAAAGTCAATTACACAGCTTCTAAGCATGTCTTCCAGTAATTGAATAACTCGTTGCCCATCTATTTTTGGGTGAAATGTTTTACTAAAAGTAAGTTGAGTCCCCAATGCTTATTGTAAACTTTTCCAAAATTTTAATGTGAACAGTGGGTTTTGATAAGAAATAATAGATACTGGCACCCAATGCAGTCGAATTATCTCATTAACATATATTTCTACTAACCGGCTCAACGAATAATCCATCTGAACTGGCAGAAAGTCAGTTGATTTGGTAAGCTTATCAACAATTACCCATATTGCATCATGCTTCTTTTGTGTCAAAGGAAACCCAGATACAAATTCCTTCGTAATCCTTTATGACTCCCATTTTGGAATAGCAATAGGTTGCAACAATCCATATAGTACTTGGTGCTATTCTTTCACTTGTTGGCATGTCAAACATCTTCTAGTGTATTCCATGATATGCTTCTTCATTCCTAGCCACCAATAATTAGTCTTCAGGTCTTGATACATTTTACTACTTCGTGTATGCATGGAACAAGTTGTATTATGCGTCTCTTTTAGAATTATTTGCTCTAATCCGCTGTCATTTGGCACACACAATCTTCCTTTATAACTTATACTTCCACCATTTTCAACCTTAAATTAAGGTCTCTCCCCCTTTCTAACTGCCTTAGCAATTATCATCAATTTCTAATCTTGCCCCTGAGCTTATCTCACTTGTTGCCATAAAGTAGGTTGAACCCATAATTCTACCAAAATAAAATATGAGTCTCTTTTTAATTTATTATTAATTTCTATATATTATATTATAAATGAGGAAATTATAAGGTATACATGCCAGTGTTTTTCTATTTAAGGCATCCGCTACTACATTGGTTTTGCCTAACTAATAATCAATAATTCAATTGTAATCCTTAATTAATTCCAACCAGTGTCTTTGTCTTAAGTTCAACTCTTTTTGTGTGGGAAAATATTTAAGGCTCATATGATCTATATATATGTAGCACCGCTCACCATACGAATAATGTCGTCATATTTTTAAAGCAAACACTATTGCTACCAACTCCAAATCATAAGTAGGATAATTTAGCTCATAAGGCTTTAGTTGCCTAGATGCATAAGCAACTACTTTACCCTCTTGCATTAATACACACCCTAGCCCATTATGAGAGGCATCACTGTATATCACAAAATCTTTCCCTAGAGTAGGTTGGGTCAAACCAGGTGCTTCAGTTAGCATGACTTTTAGTTTTTCAAAGCTTGCCTAACACCGATCAGTCCACTCAAATTTAGTTTCTTTTATGAGCAGCTTGGTAGTTGGTGTGGCTATGCTTCAAAATTCCTTCACAAACCTTCTATAGTAACATAGCAGTAACTCCAGAGTTCTGTCACATTGCAGGGCGGCTTGCAACTTAAAATTGCTTTTATTTTGCTAGGATTCACACGGATTCCTTTAACTGACACAACATGCTCTAGGAATCCTACTTCTTCTAACCAACTAACACAACATGCTCTAGGATCCACACATGTATATACAACTTTACGTTTTAAGATTCCTAAAATGCGGGCTCTATCATATTCAAAAACAATGAGTACAGTAGCGAACTTAGCTAGGGTTCACACCCGGACCAGTTCCAATAAGATGCCAATATGCAAAAATATTTATATATGCATAAATCAAAGACATAAAAGAACAACTTTCACATTCTAAACTTTTCAAAAATCAGTTTCTATTAGTATCAAAATCGGGGTGCAAAACAATGGAGAGAATGGAGAGAATATTACTTACCAATAATGAACTTGAAAGGGATGAATTTGCTAGAAAACTTAAGTGAAATAAGGAAGAAAAGAAGGCTGAAATGGGGGAAGAAGAAGAAGAAATGAGTGTGAAGTGAGGGAGGTAGAATGGTGGGAGGGAAGATAAGGTCCACCTCCACCCCATCACTTTTGTCATTTTCCCCTTTTTGTTTTTTTCCTTCCTTTTTGTTTTGCTTTTGTTTCTTTTCATTTTTCTTCATTAATTCAATCTAATAATTTTTATTCACATAAATTTCAATTTCATATCATCCTCAACTAAATTATAAAATGGACACGTGCAATTCAATACAATTGTAAAAATACTAAGATACGTAGCTAGTGCGTGTCGTGAGCTTGTCCCTATAAGAATACATATGAAATGCACGTGTTCAAGTAAAATATATGCAAATGTATATGTCCAAATAAAATTCAAGTAAAAATGGATATGTGGGAAGTCGAGGAAGTTTCAATTCTCCCTTCATTTTTAAAATTTTGTCCTTGAAATTTAATACCTGGAACTAGGTGTGGATATCGCCTTTTCGTATTTTCTTCTATTTCCCATGTTGCCTCTTCAAGTAAATGGTTACATTATAATACCTTAACTAAAGTTATTTCTCGATTTCATAGTTGTTTAGTCTTGTATCTGATGATTTCCACTGGTTCTTCAACATAACTCATGTCATCTGCAATTTCAATGGCTTGATCTTAAAGCACATGTGTAGGGTATAATCTATATCTTCTAAGCATGCTCACTTGAAATACATTATGAATCTGAGTCATCTCAAGTGGTAAAGCCAACCTATATGCCAATGGACATACCTTCTTGAGAATTTCATAAGGTGTGACATTTCGCCTATGTAATAGGAATAATCCCATTAAATAAGTGGAATGACATAGACAAACTAAATGAAACTAACCCGAGTTTAAAATTTTCATTTAATAACTTAACTGATATATATATACAAATTCAATTATCAAAATACACCATCCTGTTACATAAATAGTATACTTCATTATAACTACCAAATTAATGGCTTTTACCTCACATCTAACTATATAGATATAATACCAAAATACAAGACATGTTCTTAACTATATAACAGACATGTCTATTAAACCAATATGCATGATAATGAACAAAATGCAAAAACAAACATGCATCAGATCCTTAACCAATCCTGACGCGTCTCCTCTAGTTGGGCTTGTACTTCCTTTATCAACTTCACAGTTTGCTATTTGCAAGCTCCAATTCTTGCGAGGAAAAAAACCCACTCTAAGCCTTTTCTAGCTTAATGCTACATATAAGCATTTAAGTTTTCCCATGTAGTCACACAAACATTGGTCATAAAAATCGTTACATAATTTAAATAAATCATTGCATAAAAATTTAGAAAATATTTTAATAAAATAAAATTTATGTTCCATTATATTATCACTATATTTGCATCAAGACATGAATTGCCTATATTCAACCACATATAATACATAAAATGTTAAACATTCTACCTCCTCTCATGTTTCCATATTTTATTACCTTTCTTACCATGTCCTTTAAATTATTTATTAAATTTCTACATATAGACTTAATTTAAATAAATTTTTTTACATATTATTTTAATTTAATTAGTTTCCACAACTCATTTTAATTTAATTGATTTCTCTGAAATTATTTTAGTTTTGTGAACTAAAATCTCAATCCATATAAGCCTAAATGTTTTAACATACAATTGTCAAAACTGCATAGTAGATAATTCATAATGCAATTTACAATAATCCATCATACATTATACAGGAACAAACATATGACTATACAACATTACTAAATTCATTGATAATATATATATATATATATAAATATATATATATAACTCAATTGTAATTTTAACATACCTTACTAAATATTTAGAATTCATGTTATGTCACACATTTATCCCTCAACGTGTACATGTATGTCTTTTAATTAATTTATATATAATATTTTAATATAAATAGCCCAAATCTCATTCCCGAACTGTTCGGATATAGGGCATATAGTAGGGCTGCTCCTAGAGCTTAAGCACCTTACTCACTATAGTCTCAAGTCAAGAGCGCTTGCAGAGCTTAAGCCTCATGACCTAGTTTAATCACATCATCTATGTACTATTAGGACAGGGGTGCGCTTGGGGCTAGCACCACCCTTTTCCTAAACCATATCAATATCGGTAGCCTAATGCCCCCACAATGATGCACCATTTATCCCTAATTACTCCACAGGTTGAGAACTGGGCAATTAATGTTATTGCTTATTTATTTTCTTTATATATTAATTTGTTGGAATCAATGTTCCCTTTATATTTATAATGAAAATATGATTATAAAATTTTAAAATCATATAATCATATGATATTCGATTGTATATAACCATTTAAGTAATATGGGCATATTTTAATTAGTTTTTCAATCAATTAAAGCCAACAAATCTTTTAATACATAACCAAAATTTATAAAATCTTTATTAGTCCAAGTATACCATATAACCTCTCTTTTCATATAAAATACATATGTGATACATGATTTTTTAACTTTACTCTTTATTGTCATAATTATTCAATAATTACCATCAATAATTATCACATTTTTAATCAATCATATACTAATCCATATTGAAAAATATATTATGTTACATATTCTACATACACACCCCTTAACACACATTTACAATCTTCAACCAAAATTTTCCTACATTTTATTAATCAATTATACATGCATTAACATGAAATTTCATTAATTAAGCACTCAATTCATTTCATTTAATCCTCAACCTAAGTTGCATGTTATGGTAATCACACAACATTTTATCAATAATTCAATGTTCATATATAGGTTTTACAAACCTTCTATCATAACAACTTTATTTATTTTTTTCCCTCATTTATATATCCTAGCAGTTCATCTTATCCATTGTCAGCCATTTCATATTTACACATTTTAATACATTATTCAAATATGCAACTTATTCAATTAACACACAAGCATGCAATAAGGCAAACTAAAATGCATATATATACAAACCTCAATGGAGCTTTTCCAAAATCTAAAATTTAGAGCTTGTCTACTTTTGTTGCTCTTTCTCTTGTTGAGGGACTAATATAAAAATATAATTGATTAATACCTTGTTAAAATACTTATTTTTATTCTAGTTTAAATACATAACTAAAATTTCTCCTAAATGGTCAGATGACCTTTGCGAACTATTTGTTAGAGGAGTGCTCTAAAGGCAATCACCTTTAGCACTTATTGTACAAATTTATTTGATTAATAAAAGGCTTTTTCATTAATTTGATGTTCATTTCATATATGAATTGATAAGTGCTATTAAATCAATTAATGAAGTCCTTGATACATAACATAGCATGAAAGAAATCATGATGAGACCATGATATTGAGATTCTTATCATGTGTAATTATGTTAGTATCAAAATTATCCCTAGTCATAGTATTAATGAGATGGGACATTATTAATCCAGACAGACTAGCACATGTTACAATCCTTGATTGGATCGAGTAGTAGATCTCATAATCTATAAACATGAAATGTTTAGAGTTAACATATGGATGCTTGCTAAGTGTAGCTAAGTACATTGGATGACCAACTATGAGACAATCATATGGATAATCTATTCAAATGCCAATGATAGTCGCATCATAGCAATGGTGCAAGTATCTTCAGACTTGAGGTACTCAAGGATATCTTGTATTTTGACACTATTCTTTGTTGCCTTAGAGAGGTAGCTCATAGGGTGGTGATTGGATACAGCTTGAGATGTTTGAAGGTAATTGGGTAACCAACAAAGGATTCACCACCCTTGATAGAAGGAGTGTATACCCATGGCCTCTTGTTGTGGTCATTACTTAGGAATCTCTAGCCGGAGTGAAAATGTCATAAAGATAGTCTTCAATGACATATCTAATAGAGTAATGAGCTTCAAGGACGAGAACGAACATTACTTGGACTAGACGTGATGTAATCAGTCTAGTGGGAGTTGACACATGTCCATACTCTGAACCAAGTGGGGTATAGATTGGTGAAAGGAATAATTGCACAGTAATTGTCTATGGAAAGGTTCGTAGTCAAATCACAGACTTTCCAGTCAATTGGGGGTCATGATGTGTTGCTAGATACCGCTCATGACCTGCTTAAATTAATTGTTAATTTCAGTGGCCAACCTAAGTTGGAACCTAATGGGTCACACGCATTGAAGATATGGAGAATGAGTAAAATGGTCTTGGATAGGATCCAAAATATGAGAGAATTATTTTAGGATGGATCATGATGAGATCGCATGAAAAAATTGTTCTGGAGTGTCACGGGCCCGCGTGAGCGAGACATAAGCAGCTCGCAACAGGCCCAACGTGCCTACAGCTTCCATCCGTTGGCCAACGGTTGTAATTGGCCATAATTAGGCCAATTATGGCCAACTACTATTCATTAGTTGCCATTTTCTCAAATTTTGACTTTTCATTTTATTTTTAAATTTGATTCAAATTGAAAAGACATCAAATGGCAAAAAATAGACATGAAAATATTTTTTGTGAAAAAAATATATTTTTAAGACAACAAAAATTTTCTAAAGAACATTTTCAAAGCTAGCACTTTGAGTTTGTTCATAACATTTTCTCTTGATAGTTTCTTCTTCATTCTTCGTGTGGATTATCATTAGAGACATCCTAGTATGGATTGTTGTGGTTTGCTAAAACCCATTAAAGTGAAGATTTGAAGAACAAAAAAAAATTTCAAGGTATAATTTTTAACATTTACATTTATATAAATTAGTTTTAATGGTACAAGTATGATCTTTTGTTTTGGGTTTTGAAAAATTTTATTTTTCGCTGCATTTATGAATATGATTCATTCTTCAAAACCCAACATTGGTATCAGAGCCTCCTTGTATCCATTAAAATTAATTTTAATTGAAAGTGCAATGGGATTGCATGTTTTTGATGATTTTGGATCAATAAGATTTGAAAAATTGAAATTAATTTGTAAAATATAATTTACACATTTTTCTTTCTTTAATCTGATAATGGGATGACTAAGAATGATTATTTTGATTGAAAAATGATTTGAATGTGATTCAAATAATTATTTTGGATTTATTTCAAAAATGCCTAAAATTGCCTTGTTTATGAACATGTGTTGTTGTTTGACTTAATTGATGGGGCTGGTTGCATTTTTCTTGTACTTTAATTATCAAAATAACATATTTAAATATCCAATAATTAGTTAAAAATTAATTTAATTAATTGTTCAAACAAACACAAAAATGGAACAGCTTTAGCTTACCTAGCGGGGTTGTTTCGTTTGATTTTTTTGTATGTGCTTATTTTATTTCCAGCACCTTGAAATAATCTTTATGTGATTAAAAATATGTTATTTTGATGTTAGATGTATGCCAAAATTATTTTGCAAAAATTATTTTGCAAGCATTTGAAATTTTAAAAATTCTAGATATCGAATTAGTCATTTTGAGCGTCTAAGTGTGTTGGTTGGTTTGTCTTAGTAATTTTGGCTTGTGTCAAAAATATTTTAATGAACATGGGCTGACTTAAAGATAATTAGAATGGTGATATGATGTTCTAGAGATTTTTAGAATTTGTGGAAATTAATTTTGAATTAATTTAAGTTGTGCAATTGTAATTCTAGTATGACTAGAAATTGGTATGTATATTAAAATTAAATTGTTTAATTTTAATATCATAATATTCTGATTTTAAGGAGAATTAATTTTGAATTATTTCTGGAAATATGGAATTTAATTTAATTTGATTAAATATTAAATTCCACTTTAAAATGACATACAAAATTAAATTAACTGAAAGAACACATATAGGCAATTTCGATTCAAGTGTTGAATCGATTTACAAATTGAAATCCAAAATTGTCATTTTATTTTGTGCATTAGAGAATGCATGTTAGGGGTGTATGAAAAGGCATGATGGATGATTATGGACTTAGGCCCAATGTGATTGAGCATGCATGAAATTATTTTATTTTATGGTAAATAGGGCCTGCGTGTCCCTATCTCTTTTTCTTTCTTATGTATTTCTCTTCTCATCTTACTCCTCTCAAATGTAAATTGAGGTTTTCTATAATTTGAAATATGTAATTAGATTACATAGGATTAGGATAGAATGAAGATACAAAGGAGCAAGAAGTAAAGGAGATGGTACCATAAACAAGAAGAATTAGAAATAGGAATTTGATTTCTATTTTGGGTTGTAAATTCATGCATATAACTAGGTAAGACCTAGTCAATCTCTCTTTGGCACAAGAGATTGACTTTAGTATGTCCATCCTCATGCCATATAGTTAATGTAACTATCTTTATATATATCATTGTGATGAATGTATGATATATAAAAGCATGAAATAATAACTTGATGAGACTTAACAAAGAAATCCCTCACTAAATAAACAATTAAGTCTTATGCCTTCCATTAATATGGGGAGAACCAGAGTTCTTCTAGAGTTAGAGTTATTGAGTTGCCTTAAGGTCACTCTATAAGAATATGTTCAATCCATTGAAATTAGATTTCACGATTAATGGGTTAGACTTAACTGATATTATTAACTTATTGGATTTGTGTCAAGGTTAATGTGTATTGGAGGTGAAGTTGGGTTTGTATACATGAGATGTACACATATCAAGAGTCGATAGCCCAATGTATGTGCACACATCAATAAGTTGATAACACAAGATTTGATAGTTGCATGAATAATGCAATTGGTATGGATTAGATACCTACCAACCAAACTAAGGATAGCTTGTTGAGTTGCCTCGAGGTTATTCTTAGCTAGTTGGATATCGACCCACTAGGAGAACTTCCATATAAGTTCTCTCGGGTTCATAGTGAGGGCTATGGATTCGCTATAAAATAGTGGGAACCATAATGCAATTTATTAAAGACCTAATAAACATGCATTTTATGTACATTCTAACATGTTCTATTTTACATATAGGTGGCTAGAATCATCATCATGACAAGTGTGAATTTGCGATCGCTAATGGAATCAAATAAGTTGACTGGGCACAATTTTTAGGATTGGCTAAGGAATCTGAGAATGGTTCTCAAATCCGAAAAGATTGGCTATATCCTAGATGAGACACTCCCTAATCCCCCTATTGCTAATGCTTTTGAAGATGTTCAGAAGGCATATCAAAAGCATCTCGATGATAGTGAGATGGCAAGCTGCATTATGCTTGCTACTTTGTCAGCTGAGTTGCAAAAGCAGCATGAGGCTATGGATGCTAATTCCATAGTATACCATCTAAAAGAGCTTCTTGATGAGAAAGCACGTTCCGAAAGGTTTGAAACTTCAAGGTTGCTCTTCCGCACTAAGATGGTTGAGGGGACATCTCCAGTGCAATATGCATTGAAGATGAATGGCTATATTGAGCGGTTGGCCACCTTGGGATTTGTGATGGACCATGAATTAAGTATTGACTTAATTCTAACAGGTTTGTCTGATAGTTATTCACATTTTCTGCTTAACTATATGATGAACCAAATCTCTACCACTATTCCTGAAGCGATTAACTTGCTTAAAACAGCTGAGCCATCTGTCAAGAAGGACAGTAAGGCTGTGATGCTGGTGGACTCTTCAAGTTCTAAAAGGAAGAACCTTAAGAAGAAAAAGATGTCCATGAAGCCTAAGGGAGGCGTGGCCAAGAAAAAGGCCAAGGAGATTGCTCCAAAAGGGACATGCTTCTATTGTGGCAAGGATGGCCATTGGAAGAGAAACTGCAAGGCTTACTTGGAGTCATTGAAGAAGAAGGCATCTGATGCCCCATTTACTTCAGGTATTTTTGTCATTGAAATTAATACTGTTTCCAACAATAATATATGGGTATTAGATACCGTTTGTGGCTCACACATATGCACTGATATGCAGGGCCTAAGGAACAGTAGACAGCTCAATAAGGGAGAGTCAGACCTACGCATTGGAAATGGAGCAAGGGTTGCTGCATTAGCTATAGGATCATATGTATTGACCTAGCCTAGTGGGCTTATATTAAATTTGGAGAATTTCTATTATGTACCTACTTTGACTAAAAACATTATTTCTGTTCCAAGTCTAAATAAAGATGGTTTCCTTTTAGCTTTTAGTAACAATTGTTGTTCTATTATGTTGAATGGAATTCTTTATGCTAATGGTACATTATGCAATGGAATATACATATTAGATATGTCAAATCCAATTTTAAACATCAATGATAATAAAAGGAAAAAATAAGATATGTTCAAATCATCTTATTTATGGCATTGTCGTATTGGTCATATAAGTGAGAAACGCATGGCTAAGCAACACTAAAGTGGTAGTTTGCGGTCATTTGATTATTAATCATATGACACATGTGAATCTTGTTTACTATGCAAGATGACTAAATTACCCTTTAAGGGAAAGGGTGAATGTGCTAATGAACTTTTAGGCTTAATACATTCAGATGTGTGCGGTCCAATGTCTACACACGCTAGAGGTGGTTTCATCTACTTCATTACTTTTATCGATGACTACTCACGATATGGATATGTGTATCTTATGAGATACAAATCTGAAGCTTTTGAAAAGTTCAAAGAATTCAGAAATGAAGTAGAGAAACAACTTGGCAAAAGTATTAAAACACTTCGATCAGATCGAGGAGGTGAATACTTGAGCCAAGAGTTTCTAGATTATCTTAGGGATAATGGGATTGTATCTCAATGGACTCCACCTTACACTCCACAACACAATGGTGTGGCTGAAAGAAGAAACCGAACCTTGTTAGACATGGTAAGGTCTATGATGAGTTTTGCGGAATTGCCTAAATCCTTTTGGGGTTATGCACTAGAGACTGCCATTTATATATTAAATGGAGTTCCTTCAAAGTTAGTTGATGTTACTCCGTATGAGATATGGTATAACAAGAGGCCCACATTTTCTTACATGAGAATTTGGGGTTGTCTTGCTTATGTGAAACGGACAATGTCAGATAAGCTAAAAGCTAAGAGTAACCGATGTGTGTTTGTAGGATATCCAAAAGCATCATATGAATATCAATTTCACCACCCCTTGGAACAACAGGTTTTTGTTTCAAGACATGCTATCTTTTTAGAGAGAGAATTCCTTCTAAAAGGAGATAGTGGGAGCAAAATTGAACTTGAGGAAGTTCAAGATGCTCAAACAGATGCTAATCAACTGCCTGAACCCGAGCTTGTTACTCATACAGATGATATAACAGCTCAACCTTCTGAAGCACAAGAGCTTCTTAGGTCAAGTAGGATACGTACTATTCTAGAGTGATATGAATTTCTCATTAGTGAACAAAACAACATATTGCTCATAGAAAATGATGAGCCTACAACCTATGAAGAGGTTCTGAATAGTTCAGAATCTGACAAATGGCTTCAAGCCATGAAGTCAGAACTGGATTCCATGTATGAAAACCAAGTATGGACTTTGGTTGACCCACCCGAAGGAATAAAGCCTATAGGGTGCAAGTGGGTTTTCAAAAAGAAAACTAACATGGATGGTAATGTGATTACCTATAAAGCTAGACTTGTTGCTAAAGGTTATTGTCAAAGACAAGGAATTGACTACGATGAAACTTTTAGCCCAGTAGCTATGCTGAAATCCATAAGGATATTCCTAGCCATTGCTACTCATTATGATTATGAGATATGGCAAATCGATGTGAAAACAACTTTCCTTAATGGAAATCTGACTGAGGAAGTGTACATGACACAACCAGAAGGTTTCATATCCAAAGATGGCAAAAAGGTATGTAAGCTTCAAAGTTCCATTTATGGATTAAATCAATCATCCAGGAGTTGGAATATTCGGTTTGATGAGACAATCAAACAGTTTGGTTTCTTAAAAAATCCGGATGAACCTTGTGTCTACACGAAGGTTAGTGGGAGTGCAATCGTATTTCTTGTGTTATATGTAGATGACATATTGTTAATGGGAAATGATGTCTCAGCCTTACAATTAGTCAAAATTTGGTTGTCCAAGAATTTCGCTATGGAAGACCTTAGAAAAGCAGTCTAGATTTTAGGGATAAAAATATATAAAGATAGATCTAAAAGGTTGTTTGGTCTTTCACAGTCTACATACATAGATAAAATGCTAAAGAGGTTTAGCATAGAGCAGTCCAAGAGGGGATATATTCCCATGACCCATGGAATTACTCTCTCAAAGTCTTTATGTCCAAAGACACAAGATGAGAGGACACACATGAGTATGATTCCATATGCTTCAGTTATAGGATCAATCATGTATGCTCTGATATGTACAAGACCCGATGTATCATATGATCTTAGTGTCACGAGTAGATACCAATCGGACCTTGGTGAGGGTCATTGGGTGGCTGTCAAGAATATCCTTAAGTACTTAAGAAGAACTAAGGATGTATTCTTGGTATATGGAGATGGAGATATTACTGTGAGTGGGTATACCGATGTCAGCTTCCAATCTGACAAGGATGACTCAAAATCTCAGTCAGGTTATATATTCACACTAAATGGTGGAGTAGTTAGTTGGAAGAGTTCCAAACAGGAAACGACTGCTGATTCCACAACCAAAGCAGAGTACATTACAGCTTCTGAAGCAGCAAAGGAAGCAGTTTGGATAAAGAAATTCATCACAGAACTTGGAGTGGTTCCCAGCATTATTGATCCAATGCAATTGTATTGTGATAATAATGGAGCCATTGTGCAAGCAAAGGAGCCACGGTCTCATCAGAGATCCAAATATGTACTCTGAAGATACCATTTGATTAGAGAAATCATTGGTAGGAATGATGTAAAGATAAAAAGAGTGCCCACTGATCAAAATATTGCTGATCCTTTAACTAAGCCACTTCCCCAAAAGAAATATGATTCTCATGTACTCGCCTATGGAATTAAATACAAAGGCGATTGGCTTTAGTGCAAGTGGGAGCTTGTTAGAGGAGTGCTCTAAAGGCAATCACCTTTAGCACTTACTGTACAAATTTATTTGATTAATAAAAGGCTTTTTCAATAATTTGATGTTCATTTGATATATGAATTGATAAGTGATCTTAAATCAATTCATGAAGTCCTTGATACATAACAAAGCATGAAGTAAATCATGATGAGATCATGATATTGAGATTCTTATCATGTGTAATTATGTTAGTATCAAAATATCTCTAGTCATAGGATGAATGAGACGGGACATTACTAATCCAGACAGACTAGCATATGTTACACTCCTTGATTGGATCGAGTAGTAGATCTCATAATCTATAAACATGAGATGTTTAGAGTTAACATGTGGATGCTTGCTAAGTGTAGCTAAGTACATTGGATGACCAACTATGAGACAATCATATGGATAATCTATTCAAATGTCAATGATAGTCGCATCATAGCAATGGTGCAAGTATCCTTATACTTGAGGTACTCAAGGATATCTTGAATATTGATTCTGTATTTTGACACTATTCCTTGTTGACTCAAAGAGGTAGCTCATAGGGTGGTGATTGGATACAGCTTGAGATATTTGAAGGTAATTGGGTAACTAACAAAGGATTCACCACTCTTGATAGAAAGAGTGTATATCCAGGGCCTCTTGTCATGGTCATTACTCAAGAATCTCTAGTCGTTGTGGAAATGTCATAAAGATAGTCTTCAATGACATATCTAATAGAGTAATGAGCCTCAAGGACAAGAACTAACATTACTTGGACTAGACGTGACGTAGTCAGTCTAGTGGGAGTTGACACATGTCCTTACTCTGAACCAAGTGCGGTATAGATTGGTGAAAACAATAATTGCACAGAAATTGTCTATGGAAAGGTTCATAGTCAAACCACAGACTTTCTGGTTAATTAGGGGTCATGATGTGTTGCTAGATACCGCTCATGACCTGTTTAAATTAATTGTTAATTTAAGTGGCCAGCATAACCGGGAACCTAATGGGTCACACACATTGAAGATATGGAGAATGAGTAAAATGGTATTGGATAGGATCCAATATATGAGAGAATTATTTTAGGATGGATCGCGATGAGATCGCACGAAAAAATCGCTTGGGAGTATCACGGGGCTGTACGGGCCAGCTGGGCTGCCCAGCAGCAGGCCCAGCACACCTGCAACTTCCATCCGTTGGCCAACGGCTGTAATTGGCCATAATTAGGCCAATTATGGCCAATTACTATTCATTAGTTGCCATTTTCTCCATTTTGACTTTTCATCTTATTTTTGATTTTGATTCAAATTGAAAAGACATCAAATGGCAGAAAATAGACATGAAAATATTTTTTGTGAAAAAAAATATATTTAAGACACAACAAAAATTCTCTCAAGAATACTTTCAAAGCTAGCACTTTGAATTTGTTCAAACCATTTTCTCTTGAGAGTTTCTTCTTCATTCTTAGCGTGGATTATCATTAGAGACATCCTAGTGTGGATTGTTGTGGTTTGCTACAACCCAACAAAGTGAAGATTTGAAGAACAAATAAAAATTACAAGGTATAATTTTTAACATTTACCTTTATATAAATTAGTTTTAATGGTACTAGTATGATCTTTTATTTTGGTTTTGAAAAATTTTATTTTTCGCTGCGTTTATGAATATGATTTATTCTTCAAAACCCAACACTATTAGCTCTATAACTTTTTCTAAACTTATCCAATTTATATAATTCATGTTCCTAATTAAATTTATCATGTAAGACTAAAATATTCTAAAAATTCAAAAGTTTTGAACTATTACATAATTTTTAGTATAATTTTAAATGTTACTCTGTTTTCTTCCCTTAGCCAGTTTTGGGGTGCTATATTTAAAACTTTATATCTTTCCCCATATACATTCAATTATTATAAAAATTTTTATACAGTTGTATAAGTTAATTTGGAACATTTTGTATGTTTACCATATGTCCATATTCTGCCTCTAAGGTTCTCAAATACTATAAGATCTATAACTGGTTTGGAATAAAATGACAACCTGACCAGTTCACTTGTTAAGGTCATAACTCACAAAAGAAACAACATTTTAGGTAATTATTTCACATAAACTTAGATAAGATATAGAAATAAAACTTTTTATGTTACTTTGAAAAATTCGACCTTTAAGAAACTCAAAAAGGAACACAAATTTACTAGAGTTGCATCGGCATAAGGAACAGCTCAATCAAGGAACAACCATAATTAATTTTTCTATAACTCAGATTAAACAAGATATATTTATACATAATTTTATAAAATCCTAAATAAAACATAGATATACAACTTTTATGTTTTACAAAACCTTAGATTCAGTCATTAAGATGACCAAATTAAGCAAAAACCGTAGGTCATTCTATTGACACATCTCCTTGAACTAGTCTCACTCAAACATGTTTATATCTTTATATACCCAAAATAATTTCATGAAATTTGATAGACATAAAAAAAACATATATATGATTAAATTTCATGTTTTACACTTCTCCAAATTCGATTGATAACTCCCTCAAAACTAGAGTTTAAAATACTAATACTACATAGTCCTAATAACTCTAAAAACACAAGAACAATTAAGAGATTATTACTTACCAAGAACAAATCTATTTGGAGTGAATTTCTTGAAAATCATGAAGGAGAGGATGAAGAAATGGAGGTTTGGGGTTTGAGAAAAAATAAGAATGGAGTAAGGTTGATAGAATTGTGTAGAAGTTGCAATAACTGTAATTAATCCAAATACATTCCCCCCTCTCAATATAACCACATTCGGCCCCCTTATCTATTTTTTTGTACAAGTACCAAATTCCATTAGCTTTTATTAAACTGTAATTTCATTATTTGATATGTCTAATGTAATCTAATTTATCATGTCAATCAATTTAATTTATTTTAATTTCTAATTTAGTCATTTATTCCATCTATTTTATCTCTATTGTCTATCATGAGTTTCCTATGTATACCACATGCTTATTCTAACTTAGACTAATTAGTGGGCATTACATAAGGCCTTATGTATCTTCGGTTCAATTTACCCTTCTTTCCATGGAATTACTCTTTCCATGGAGATACTCGTAGAAATACCTTTTGACCTAACTCGTATTCCATCTCCCTTCTATGCTGATCAGTATAACTTTTCTGTCTATCTTGTGTTGCCTTTAGCTTGTTATTGACAATCTTGATCTTATCCACTATGTCATGTACTATCTCTATCCCTTCTAATGCACGTGATCCTTCTTCATCACAAATGATAAGGCTTCTACACTTTTTGCCATACAATGCCTCATATGGTGCCATCTGGATACTGCTATGCTATTGATTATTGTATGGAAATTCTATCAGTGTTATATGTTCATCCCAAAGTCATCTAAATTCCATAGATCATGCTCTGAACATTTCTTCTAATGTTTGTATAGCCCTCTCTAATTGTCCATCAGTTTGTGGATGCAATGCAGAGCTGAAGTTCAATTTCATTTGTAATGCATCTTGTAAACTCACCCAAAAATGTGAAGTAAACCGTGGATCTCTATTAGACACAATGAACAATGGAATACAATGTAATCTGGCTATCTTATTCATATATGATTTTGCCAAATTCTCAAGTGTACACCCCCATCTGATAAGTAGAAAATATGCTGACTTGGATAATTTGTCAATAATTACCCATACTGCATCATTTTTTTATGGAGTTCTTGGCAATCCATAAACAAAATCCATCATTATTTTCTCCCATTTCCATTTTATCACTGACAATGGATGTAGTTTATCAACTGGTGCTTGGTGTTCAATCTTAATTTTCTAGCATGTTAAGCAATTTGAAACATAATGTGCTATGTATTTCTTCATTTTGGGCCACCAGTAGTGAGGCCTTAAGTTGTGATACATCTTGGTCATCCCTAGGCTCATTGCATAAAATGCATTATATGCCTTGTTCCATTATTTTCTAGTGCAAGTTTTCAGTATCTGGACCACATATGCAGGACATTAACATCAATGTATCATCTTACACATGAAAATCTATTTTGTTTTCCCGCTTTACCATTTCAATCTTCTTGCATAGTTGAGGATCTTTGCCATGTCCCTCCTTGATCCTTTCCTTTAGCATAGGTCTAACCTGAAGACTAACAACAATCATTCACCATCATGCATATTCAATTCAACATTCATGGACCATAATTGAATCAAATATGGAAAAGAGGATGTTTGTAAGTGAGCTACGTTGCTACTGGATTTTATGCTCAGTGCATCTGTTACTACATTGGATTTCCCTAGGTGGTATTCAATTGTGCAGTCAAAATCTTTTAATATCTCTTACTATTATCTCTATCTCATTTTTAACTCTTTTTGTGTCAAAAAATAACCTAAACTCTTATGGTCTGTAAAGATTTGGAATGTTTCACCATACAAATAATGTCTTCAAATCTTCAATGCAAATACAACTGCAGCCAATTCTAGATCATGCACTGGACATGAGATCCCATATCGTCTAAACTTTCTGGATGCATAAGATATCACCTTACAATGTTGCATAAATACACATCCTAAGCCCTAGTGAGAAGCATCACTATATACCATAAATCACCTATACCTGTAGGAATATCTAACATTAGTGCTGAAGTTAATCTCTGTTTTAGCTCTCACAACTTATTTGGATTTCTGGAGCCCATTTGAAGACATTTTTTTTCCTAGTAATCTAGTCAAAGTACTAGCAATTAAGGAGAATATATCAACAAATCTGTGATAGTATCTGGCCAAACCTAGAAAACTACGCATTTCAGAAACATTTATAAGAGCTTCCCAATTTATTATGGCCTCTATTTTCTTTGGATCTACCTCTATGCCCTTCCACATGTCTAAAAAACACCAAATGATCTAACCAGAACTCACATTTGCTTAGTTTGGCATACAATTGTTTTTCTCTCAAAGTTTGCAACACGATTCTTAAATATTGTTCATGTTCTATCGTATTCTTTGAGTACACCTGTTGGGTTTTGAAGAATGAATCATATTCATAAATGCAGCGGAAAAAATAAAATTTTCAAAACCCAAAACAAAAGATCATACTTGTACCATTAAAACTAATTTATATAAATATAAATGTTAAAAATTATACCTTGTAATTTCTTATTTGTTCTTCAAATCTTCACTTTGTTGGCTTGTAGCAAACCACAACAATCCACAGTAGGATGTCTCTAATGATAATCCACGCGAAGAATGAAGAAAAAACTATCAAGAGAAATGGTTAAAACAAATTCAAAGTGCTACCTTTGAAAGTGTTCTTGAGAGAATTTTGTTGTGTCTTAAAAATATTTTTTTGAGAAAAAAAAAATTTATGTCTATTTTCTGCCATTTGAGGTATTTTCTATTTGAATCAAATTCAAAGAAAAGATGAAAAGTCAAAAATGGAGAAAAGGGAAATTGATGAATAGTAATTGGCCATAATTGGCCTAATTAAGTCCAAAAACTGCCGTTGGCCAACGGGTGGGAGTCAGCAGTGCACTAGGCCTGCTGCTAGCAGCCCAGGAGCCTGCCTAGCTCATGCGGGCCCGTATGGGCCCGTGACCCTCCCGAACAATTTTTTCATGCGATCTCCTCACGATCAATCCCAAAATAATTCTCTCATATTTTGGATCCTATCCAAGACCATTTTACTCATTCTTCATATCTTCAATGCGTGTTACCTATTAGCTTTCCGATTCTGTTGGCCACTTAAATTAACAATTAATTTAAGCAGGTTATGAGCGGTATCTAGCAATAAATCATGACCCCCAATTGACCGGAAAGTCAGTGGTTTGAGTACGAACCTTTCCATAGATAATTTCTGTGCATTTATTCCTTTCACCATTCTTTACCCCACTTGGTTCAGAGTATGGACATGTGTCAACTCCCACTAAACTGACTATGTCATGTCTAGTCCAAGTAATGTTAGTTCTTGTCCTTGAGACTCATTACTCTATTAGATATGTCATTGAAGACTATCTTTATGACATTGCCACTCCGGGCAGAGATTCCTGAGCAATGACCACGATAAGAGGCCATAGGTATACACTCCTTCTATCAAGAGTGGTGAATCCTTTGTTGGTTACCCAATTACCTTGGAATACCTCAAGCTGTATCCATTCACCACCCTATGAGCTACCTCTCTGAGACAACAAGGAATAGTTTCAAAATACAGAATCAATATTCAAGATATCCTTGAGTACCTGAAGTCTAAAGATACTTGCACCACTACTATGATGAGACTATCATTGACATTTGAATAGATTACCCATATGATTGTCTCATAGTTGGTCATTTAATGTACTTAGCTACACTTAGCAAGCATCCACATGTTAACTCTAAACATCTCATGTTTATAGATTATGAGATCTACTACTCGATCCAATCAAGGAGTGTAACATGTGCTACTCTGTCTGGATTAATAATGTCCCATCTCATTAATCCTATGACTAGATATAATTTTGATACTAACATAATTACACATGATAAGAATCTCAATATCATGATCTCATCATGATTTCCTTCATGTTATGTTATGTATCAAGGACTTCATTAATTGATTTAAGATCACTTATCAATTCATATATCAAATGAACATCAAATTAATGAAAAAGCCTTTTATTAATCAAATAAATTTGTACAATAAGTGCTAAAGGTGATTGCCTTTAGAGCACTCCTCTAACATCCCTACCATCATTCAATAAATCTGCAAATCAATATATCTTACATATATAAAGACTTAAACTTTACATCTAAGGTTTACTAGTTGCATTTATTTATATATCATTGTACAACTCTGGGTAAATATACATATATTCATAGAAATCCAAAATGTAGATGACATGATTCCATATTCGTGTAGAATGCAAGGAGAGGGAGTGGTGAGGCTCGGCTGGTGACCTGTGCTCCATGTCTTCTATATGCCACTCAAAATAAGCCATCACTTTCTTCTACCTGAAAAATGATGCAAATTGATGAGTTACAACTTAGTGAGAATAATTATCAAACAAGCTCTATAGTACCAAGCAACTCATAGTAACATATCACAAACCCAATGCATACTATGTATTCCATTTCATTCACTAATATCATATAGATACTAGTAAAATTGAAGCATATAATCATTACTCTTTATGTATGCACATGCTTTGCTTATATCATTTTTTTGTGACCAAGTTAAACAGACATTGCCCTGGGCTTCCATGTGAACATTTGTATTTACTAGCTAGCTTAATCATTTGTTTCATTTGCATAATTTTTGGGTCATAGGCCTCTTGTTTTGCTTTATAATATCGATTAACTAGTCACAACGCCTTTAAATTCCTTATCCATAAGAATTTCTACTTAAGCATTCATCAATCATTGCATCTTTATCACATATACCATACATATACCGCATATATGCCTCATATGCCACACATATACCTTGCATATACTATAAATATACTATGTATATATCACATATACCACAAATATACCATATATTTATCACTTATATATACCACATATTTCTCAAATTATCCATCATCTCATTAACAAAGTCAAATTATGAAAATCATATGAATCGCATAACAAGCAATGTTCATATGCACTAAAAAATTCACATGATAATTAAATTCACCTCTTTCTTTTGATTTCGACCCTTAACTTAATATCTATCCTCTCCTTGTGGGTCACCGTTTTTTCTTGAGCCTAATATGGAAATATAATTGATTAACTCATGATCAGAGAAGGTTAATGTGGCTTAAGCAAATTAATATGCATAGTTCATATCAATAGTTAGGATTTTTCTTATGAGGTAGTGTGACCTTATAGGACTATTTATCCTATAAAATTTTCTAAAATTGTCCAATTTATGTGATTCTTATTTCTAATTAAATTTAAAATATACTTATATCACATATTAAAATTTCAGATCAATGGGAGCATTGTACAAATTTTGGTAGGGTATCAATTTTGGTCCATCATAGCTTATAATTAGTAAGTCATATTATAATTAAATTTGGTAAAAACTTATATAAGGTAAAACATAGCATTTTTTTATCTTTACAACTTTTATCCATTTTATCCCTAAGACCCTCAAATTATAAGAAATATTTTGCTAGTCCAGAATAGAGTTGGCTTCCAGACCAGTATGACTTGTAAAGGCCATATCTTACTCTATACATAACATATTAAGTTTAAATTAGTACCAAATTTTATCTAATACATATACCTATAACTTTGATGTTTTGATAATTTACATAATCCATATCTAAGGAGCTCAAAATGGCCAAACAATTTTATGGATCTGCCAAAGGCACTAAGCAGGCAACTCAAACTATGGAATAGTCATGGTTACATTCACCATAACTGAATATCCACGAGACATATGAACTTGAAATTTGTTATACATATAGATAACATGTGTCTACAACTTTATGTCTTTATCTTCCAAAAATACGGGCTCTATCATATTCAAAACTAATGAAAACAGTAGTTAACTTAGCTAGGGTTGACACTCTAACCAGTTTCAATCAAGAGAGGATTTATCTTCATATACACCAAATATTAAAAACATATTTATATATCCATAAACCTAAGACATCAATTAACAACTTTCATGTTTAAACTTTTCCAGAATCAGTTTCTATTAGTATCAAAATTAGGGTGCAAGATAATGTTGCAACTTAACTTTAACATCTCAAACAAACATTAGAACAACAGAGAGAAAATTACTTGCAAGGGATCAATTTGCTAAAAAATTTAAGTGAAATAAGGAAGAAATGAAGGCTGAAATGAGGGAAGAATAAGAAGAAATGGGCTGGAGAAAGCAAAGGAAGAATTTGGAGGAAGAAGATATCGTAGCTCAACCTTATAAAGTACAAGAGCTTTATAGGTCAAATAGGCTACATATTATTCCAGAGTGATATGGATTTCTCATTAGTGAATAGAACAACATCTTGCTTTTAGAAAACGATGAGCCTACGACCCATGAAGAAGTTCTGAATAGTTCATAATTTGACAAATGACTTCAAGCCATGAAGTCATAAATGGATTCCATGTATTAAAACCAAGTGTGGACTTTGGTTGACCCACTTGAAGGGATAAAGCCTATAGGTGAAAATGGGTTTTCAAAAATAAAACTCACATGGATGCTAATGTGGTTACCTATATAACTAGAATTATAGCTAAAGGTTATTATCAAAGATAATGAATTTACTATGATGAAACTTTTAGCCCGGTAGCTATCCTCAAGTCCATAACGATACTCCTAGCCATTACTGGTCATTATGATTCTGAGATATGGAAAATGGATATGAAGATGGCTTGCCTTAATGGAAATTTGACCAAGGATGTGTACATGACACAACTAGAAGGCTTCATATCCAAACATGGCAAAAAAGTATGCAAGCTTCAAAGATCCATTTATGGATTAAAGAAAGCATCTAGGAGTTGGAATATTTAGTTTGATGAGACAATCAAACAGTTTGGTTTCTCGTAAAATCTAGATGAACCTTGTGTATTCAAGAAGGTTAGTCAGAGTGCAACCATATTCATTATGTTGTATGTAGATGACATATTGCTAATGGTAAATGATGTCTTAGCCTTACAATCAGTGAAATTTTGGTTATCTAATAATTGCTCTATGAAAAACCTTAGAGAAACAATATATACTTTGGGAATAAGGATCTATAGAGATAGATTTAAAATATTGTTTGGTCTTTCACAATCTACATACATAGATAAGATGCTAAAGAGGTTTAGCATGGAACAGTCTAAGAGCGGATATATTTCCATGACCCATGGGATTACTCTCTAAAAGTCTATGTGTCCAAAGACATAAGATGAAAGGACATGCATGAGTTTGATTTCATATGCTTCAACTATAGGATCAATCTTGTATGTCATGACATGTACAATACCTGATGTATCATATGCTCTGAGTGTCATGAGCATATACATATCAGACCCTAGTGAAATTCATTGGGTGGCTATCAAGAATATCCTTAAGTACTTGAGAAGGACTATGGATATATTCTCATATATGGAGATGGAGATCTTGTTGTTAGCAGGTATACTGATGCATGTTTATAATCTGACAAGGATGACTCAAAATCTTAGGTAGGGTATATATTCACACTAAATGGTGGAGCAGTCAGTTGGAAAAGATCCATATAGGAAACGACTGCTAATTCTATAATCAAAGCAGAGTACATTGCGGCTTCTGGTGCGGCAAAGAAAGTAGTTTGGATAAAAAAATTCATCATGGAACTTTGAGTGGTTCCTAGCATTGTTGATCCAATAGAATTGTATTGTGATAATAATGGAGCCATTGTACAAGCAAATGAGCCACAGTCTCATCCGAGATCCAAACATGTACTCAGAAGATACTATTTGATTAGAAAAATCATTAGTAGGAATGATATAAAGATAGAAAGAGTACCCACTGATCATAATATTGTTGATCCGTTAACTAAGTCACTTCCCCAAAAGAAATATGATTTTCATGTACTCACCTATGGAATTAAATACAAAGGCGATTGGCTTTAGTGCAAGTGAGAGCTTATTAGAGAAGTGTTATAAAGGTAATCACCTTTAGCATTTATTGTAAAAATTTATTTTATTAAAAAAAGGCTTTTTCATTAATTAAATGTTCATTTGATACATGAATTGATAGTGAACTTAATCAATTAATAAAGTCCTTGATACATAATATAGCATGGAGAAGATCATGATGAGATCATGCTATTGAGACTATTATCATGTGTAATTACGTTAATATCTAAATTATCCCTAGTCATAGGATTAATGAGACGGAATATTGTTAATATGGACAAACTAGCATATGTTACACTCCTTGATTGGATCGAGTAGTAGATCTTATAATTTGTAAACATGAGATGTTTAGAGTTAACTTATGGATGCTTGCTAAGTGTAGCTAAGTACATTGGATGACCTACAATGACACAATCATATGGATAATATATTAAAATGACAATGATAGTTCAACTAGCAGTGATACAAGTATCCTTAGACTTGAGGTACTCAAGAATATCTTGGATACTGATTATGTATTTTCACACTGTTCCTTGTTGACTCAAGGAGATTTCTCATAAGGTAGTGATTGGATATAGCTTGAGTTATTCGAAGGTAATTGGGTAGCCAATAAAGGATTCACCACTTTTGATAGAAGAAGTGTATACCTATGGCATCTTGTTGGGGTCATTATTCGGGAATCTCTGGTCGGAGTGGAAGTGTCATGAAGATAGTCTTCAATTATATGTCTAATAGAGTAATGAGCATCAGGGATAAGAATTAACATTACTTAGACTAGACGTAACGTAGTTGGTCTAGTGAGAGTTGACGCATGTCCATACTCTGAACCAAATAAGGTATAAAATGGTGAAAGGAATAATTGCATAGAAATTATCTATGAACAATTCGTAGTCAAACCATTGACTTTTTGGTAAATTAGAGGTCATGATGTATTGGTAGATATTGTTCATGACTTACTTAAATTAATTATTAATTTAAGTAGCCAACATAACCGGAACCTAATGTGACACATTTATAATATTTATTCTATAAATACGTTACGTGGGTTAATATGATTATAGTCGGTGTGTGCCAAAAAAATTTCTTAATTTAATTTAATGACAATAGTATTATTAATACTTAGTTCATCCTTTTTACTTTTTCAAAAATTTTAGTAGCATAACGGTTACATATAACTACTCCACTTGCAATGTAAACAATTTACAGCCCATTTTTTAGCATAATAATACCAATATCATATGAAATATTATTCATTCAACTATAATTTCAACATTCTATTCTTTACACATAAAATAATTCAGAAATATTCTTTATCATAATATATACATGATTTATTCATATAACTCCATATCCACACATATATATACATGTCAATTTTTGATACTAACCTACTCTATTA